>CM048755.1:103335572-109293072 GCA_026315105.1 Locusta migratoria
TACACGGAATTAAGCCTCAATGTTCAATTGATTTTACCTGTCATTTTCACTGAATAATCTGAGTTAATATCGCTTGAAGTGTAACAAAAGGTGGTAAATTTATGGTATTCAGCCCACAAATGTCTTTGTACCTGGAAATCGCAACTAATCTCGTCCTTTAATTAGCGGTTTACGAGTTCTAACCACTATTTTCCTCGTAGGAGGAAGCTAAGACACAAATTTTTTCTAGCTCTGTGGTAACGTGCTGACTTCTGAAACACCGAGTGTTATGGTTCGCGGTTCCACTCCCGCGGACTGCAACTTTGTTTATACCTTCTGTCAAAGAGCTACAAGCAGTCAGATCAAACATCAATAAGGAAATCGCAAGAAAATACTTTCGGCTCATAGTGCAATGGTGAAAAACTTACAATGCTGCAAAACAGGTAACACCTCTTTCCGCTGCTAACAAGCAAATATTGGTTTTCTAGGAATACATAACTTTAATTATGAAATGCGACATTTACATACATCTTGAGTATGATACAGCATACCAATTAAACACAGGCCCAATCGAAATCTAAGTGAGTAGTATTTTACTAATTCGTGCCTATAGAGGCACGCTTGTTTACAGATACTCAGATACTCAGTTAACGTAAGGTTATCGTGGGTAGTTTTATTTCATTTCTTAGTAAGGTATCTTTTAGTGTTGTTAAAACAATAGTAAACATGAGAAAGAAATTTATCATCAACGATATATGTGAATTCTCTGATTTTAATTATAACAGTCTGGCAATACACATGCAGTTTATTGATTACATATATGTGGAAAACGTGTTCTGAACTAAAGCTGTCAAACAAGGTTTGAAGAAGAATAAAATGCCACTACCACACGACAGCTAATGTAGAAAATAGTTTTCTGCATTATTTTCGCACGATGCGCTCTTACCATACCCAGTACAAAAGTTTCAATATGCAGCTGCTGCCTCCACCCGTGTATAAATCAGAAAAGAACAAAATGTTAGCCCTTTTTCCACATGTGACTAATTTGGCTTGAGAAGTGAAGGAAATTATGTTCAAAGTCCCATTAGATTGACAACTTCAGCAGACAGCAGAATTGCGGTTAAAATGTGCATCCTACATTGTTGGCAATACTGTGTAAGATGCAGTTACGTGATTTTATGTAGGTCATTACAAAATAGAGACGAATGTATGCACTGGGTAGCCGAGGCAACTAGTTCATGGCGATTCAGTCAACCAAGTAAATGGATGTACTGAACATGCTGCAAACCACTAGGCCTACAGAGAGCCTGTGTGTCAGAATTCTCATCCAGTGTGGCGCAACGCCATTACGATAGGAAAATGCGTCACAGGGAAGAGGATTTGGTGGTCTGTTGGATTGATGATAGGTTGATATACTTGCGGTCTGGGCTCGATTCCAAGTTCCACCGATGTTTTTTGATAAGAAGAGACAGATTATATTCACTCCTGCCTACGCCAAGTGAGGAAGGTGTAACGTGATTGTGGTCTGAAATTCACATTAAACATGATATTCCCTCTCTACCGAGTCGAGGTAAGTTTGAACCACAATAAAGTGAGGAGGGGTGATGTGTAGAAAAATGTTCAAATGTTTGTAGATCTATGGGACACAACTGTTTGGTTGATAGTCCTTAGCTTACAAACTACGTGAACTAAGGTAAACTAACCTAAGGACAACACACACCCATGCCCGAGGGAGGACTAGAACTGCCGACGGCGAAACGGCGAACAGCCGTGCGCACCGCAGCACGGCGCCTCAGTGCGCACGGCTGATCCGCCGCGCTTCAATGGGTTGAAATGCTGGCCCGGCACTTGAGTTTTCATTATTTATTAACAAGCTCTAGCATGAAAATACCTCTCTGTTGGTGGATAATAATTTTGATTTTCAATATATTTCCATTCGTTGTTAACACTAACGATATCTGACGTTTTTGACTCCCAGTGTGAGACAGAACTATTTTCTAGATCACTGTAAGTTGAAGGACGTTATTCCGAGCTGCTGGTGGAGAAAAATTCCGTAGCTGACGCCTCATTTTGTGTAGTCAACAAGGATATGTGTGGTGTTCGATTCTCAGTCAGCAATGAACACTTCGTTATATTATTTCTAGTTCAAACATGCTCACATGTCGCTCCTGGTGTAACAGACCCATATTTAATGTTCGTTGTCTCTAGAATATAACAGCGATAGGTGCCAGGTTGGAGTCCTTGTAAGGAAAAAATTAATGTTTCGACTGGTCATTTCTGTTAAAAGATGTAGCTACTGCCGAGAAAATCCGATATGCCACAGTTGATTGTGCTTCGATAACTATCCGATTAGGTTGTGGGTTCGAATCCCTGTCCGACACAAAGCTTTACCTCAGGGCATTTCAAGTAAGTTACTTGTGAAGAAGCAATATTTAACATCTCTCGATGTTCGTTAACAGGGTCAGTAGATGCTGGGTAGGAATTCCCGTCCATTAAAAATGTTTACGTCATGGAATTTAAAGTTGATATTTGCCAACTGATACTGTCTAAAATAGAGGTATATCACTCTTTGTATGCTCTGTCAGGAATGACTGTTAGTTTCCATCAGTCATGAAATCCTTGCTCAGTCTGCATGACCTGGGTATGAATCCATATGCAGAACGAGACGGTTCGTCGTGTCATTTGAAGGTCATACATATTCTCGACTAGCTGCTTGTGGGAGACAATTTTAAAGTCATTTTGTGTTAAATAATAAGTACGATATGTTACTTGGAACAAGAATCATCATGAATACGGTACGGACCCTTTAACTAACTTTGTCTTAGGGGATGACTTACTTCTGCTCTCTTTTGACTCGTTGCTGTCCATACACTTATTTGTAAAACTAAAATTCCAATTTCAAAGTCAGGGAATGTTTATCTACGGCGGAATCTACTAAACAACTGACTATGGCATGTGGGTTACGTTTTTACTAAATTACGTCTGGCAAGAACCACTAAATCCGTTAGACGCTTTCTGGTATGATTAGCTCGAGCCACCAATATTGCTTACAAAACAGCTATATGAATGTTTAATCATTTGGATAATGTTCCTAAAATGATTGATATTAAAGTTCGTTGTGCTCGAAAAACGTCAGAATGCGATGAAAATGTTCTGAGTTCCGATAACTGTTTTAAAAATCAGAGTCCACATACGTTCGATATATTTTAGAGTATTCTGCGACTACGTTCATCACCTATCGTCTTACTCGATTTCACTGCACTCGCAACACGTCTGCCATCTACATCTACATCTACATCAATACTCTGCAAATCACATTAAAGTGCCTGGCAGAGGGTTCATTAACCACTTCCATAACTTTTCTCTACCGTTCCATTCTCTAATAGCGCGCGGGAAGAAAGAACACCTAAATCGTTCCGTTTTCGATCTGATTTCTCTTATTTTATTGGGATGGTCATGTCTCCCTAAGTAGGTGGGTGCAAGCAAAATATTTTCACATTCAGAAGTAAAAGTCGGTCATTGAAACTTCGCAAACAGATCACGCCGCAATGAATAACGTCTTTCTTTTAATGATTTCCACCCCAATTCGTGCAACATTTCCGTGACGCTTCCCCCCCCCCCCCCGTAACGTGATAAAACAAAACGAGCTGCCCTTCTCTGAACCTTCTCAATATCTTCCGTCAGTCCCACCTGGTGAGGGTCCCACAAGGCGCAACAGTACTCCAGGAGAGGACGCACAAGTGTGATGTAGGCAGTCTGTTTGGTGGAGCTGGTGCATCTTCGATGCGTTCTGCCGATGAAACGTAACCTTTGGTTCACCTTCCCCACAATATTTTCTATGTGTTCTCTCCAGTCAAAGTTGTTCGTAATTGTAACTCCTAGGTATTTGGTAGAATCTACGACCTTAAGGTTTGACTGATTTATCGCGTAATTAAAGTTCAGCGGATTCCTTTTAGTGGTGATGTGTATTACTTCACACTTTTCTTTATTTAGTGTCAATTGCCAATTTTCGCACCATGCAGAAATTTTGTCTAAATCGCTTTGCAGTTGCTTTTGATCCTCAATTGACTTCACTAACCGATAAACGACAGCTTCATCCGCGAACAGTCTAAGGGAGCTATTCAGATTGTCTCCTAAATCGTTTATAAACATGAGGAAGAGTAGGGGACCTATAACGCTTCCCTGTGGAACGCCAGATATCACTTCTGTTTTACTCAATGACCTAGCGTCAATTACAACGAACTGTGTTCTTTCTGATCGTGAATCCAATCGCACAATTTGGGAGATATTCCATAAGCACGCAATTTCATAAGAAGCCGCTTGTGGGATACAGTATCAAAAGCCTTCCTGAAATCCAGAAATATGGAATCGATTTGAGATCCCTTGTCGATGGCACTTAACACTTAATGTGAATAAAGGGCAAGCTGTGTTTCGCAAGAGTGATACTTTCTGAATCCGTGTTGACTACTGGTTAATAGGTCGTTCTCTTCGAGGTAGTTCATAATATTCGAACAAAGTATATGTTCCAAAACCCTACTGCAAATCGACGTCAATGAGATAGGCCTGTAATTTTGGGGATCACTCCTATTGCCTTTCTTGAATATTGGAGTAACTTGGGCAACTTTCCAGTCTTTGGGTACGGATCTTTCGCTGAGTGATCGGTTGTAAATTATAGCTAAGTACGGAGCTATTGCATCAGCATACTCTGAGAGGAATCTAGTTGGTATACAATCTGGCCCGGAAGATTTATTTTTGTTTAGTGACGTAAGTTGTTTTACTACTCCAGGAACATCTACTTCTAAGTTTCGCATGCTGGCAGCTGTTATTGGACTGAATACTGGAGTGTTCACTTCGTCTTCTTTGGTGAAAGAATTTCGGAAAGCTGTGTTTAGTAATTCTGCCTTAGCAGTACTGTCATCGGTAGTATTAAAATTGCTATCGCGTAGTGAAGGTATTGTTTGCGTTTTGCCGCTAGTGTACTTCACATATGACCAGAATTTCTTTGGCTTTTCTGCAAGATTACGAGACAGGATTTCGTTATGTTAACTACTATAGGCTTCTCGCATTAACGTCCGCGCTAGGATGCGAGTTTCAGTAAAAGATTGCCAGTCTTTTGGATTCTGTGTCTTTTTAAATTTTGCATGCGTTTTTCTTTGTTTCTGCAACAGTGATCTGACCTGTTTTGTGTACCACGGGGGTAAGCCCCCTCTTTTATTAATTTATTTGGTATAAATCACTCGATTGCTACTGATATTATGTCTTTGAAAGTAAGCCACAACTGGTCTACACTCGCATTTTTAGTTTTGAAAGACTGGGGACTATCACTCAGGAAAGCGTGAAGCGAATTTTTATCTGCTTTATTGAATAGATATATTTTTCGTTTATTTTTAGTGCATTTGGGCATTTCGACATTCAGTCTCGCTACTACAACTCGATGTTCAATAATCCCTGTATCTGTTTTGATGCTCTTTACTAGCTCAGGGTTATTTGTTGCTAGGAGATCAAGGGTATTTTCGCAACCACTTACTATTCTAGTGGGTTCATGAACTAACTGTTCGAAGTAGTTTTCAGAAAAAGCATTCAGAACTAGTTCGGACGATGTTTTATATTTGCCGCCTGTTTTGAATACGTAATTATGCCAACATAACGAGGGTAAATTAAAGTCGCCACCGATTATAACAGTATGCTTCGGATAACTATTTGAAATGTGATTCAAGCTTTCAAGACTGAACTGCCGCCGAGTGATCCTAGGCCGCTCGTGGCACCCCCTTATACACGATAGGTGGGATCTTCACAGAAACACGTCCTCTTAACGAGGTTCAGGGGTTCTCCCAGTACTGTACAAATTTTTTAATGCAAATACATACTTAACTTTAATTTCTAACACTAATAATACCCCAAAAATCTTAAGTTAAGTCAAATGAACATTTTCTGAATGACCGATGAATAAGTCTTTCGGCCATCGCACAATAAATCTTTAAGTAATCACTTAGGTAAAGTGTTTCAAAAATGTTCAAATGTTTGTATAGCTTATGGGACTTAACTACGGGGTCATCAGTCCCTAAACTTACAAACTACTTATTAACTAGCTAACACTAAGGACGGCACAAATATCCATGCCTGAGGGGGGATTCGAACCCCCGACCGTACTGGGCGTGCGGACCGTGACTGGAGCGCCTCAGTCCCCTCGGCCACCGCGGCCGGCGGTAAAGTGTTTTTCAAGTACATTTTCAAGACCTCTTTTCAATGCACTGTTCAGAATTACTGTGCTCATAAATTTAAACAAATTTCGGTCGATAAACAAAATAATTTAGTTTACACAAAGACAACATATTAAAATAAACAAAAATAATATATTCTAAACAGGTCATAATGTGTTTTTATGACACCTGCAACTTATCACTGCCTTACTGTTTATGTATCTGTCTTGTATTAATTGTTATTAACAAAATACTATTGTTCCTCCTTAAAAGTGCATAATTATGTGCAATATAAATGTTGCAGATAATAAGGTTATACCAAACTTTGCGTCTCTTTTCATCTGATCCTTCGGTCGTAACTGTAGATCAATTAGTTTAGCCTCTGGATCTTTCCAAGTGAATAAATGTTAGTTTTCTGAATAACGTTTGATATAAAATTAATATATATGATGCCAATACATCATCTGCATCGTGTTTCTCTCCTCTTTCATTTGCTACTATGTGCTAATCTGTAACTCTGTGTCAGCTTAGCCTCTAAAATTATAGACAATGCAGTTTTCGGAAGGAAATATGGCAGTTTTGTTATATCATCCTTGCTGCCATTTCTTGAGTAGTCGTCCCAGTCTAGTTATCAGGAAAGGTACGGTGCAGGGTGATTGGACATTTATAACAGTTCTATAGAGATTAGTATTACAAGTTTTATTGACTGAAAAATACAATACTCAAGTTTAGAACATTTGTCTGTTTCTTATCTCTTCTCGCGGGTCCTCCGTATGATGCTAGCTGCGCTGAGACCTAGTTACTGCCTAGTTCGTAGCAGTGTTGTGACGGGCGTTCCGACACATGTCGGTATAGATGTAGCAACTTGTAGAGGGCGCGCAACTACGGTTACTCCCTCCAAGAGGCGCGACGCCGGCGTGCGATAGGCTGTCAGTCGACTGCTGTCTTCTCCACGATCGTTCTCTTGCATCTGGCGTGTGGCGCTGACTTAACGCCACAACATCCCTCCCCCCTAAAGTGCCGAACCGTTGTCGCGTAGGTAGCTCGACAACGAGGGAGGAGGATGGCTCGTGGATGTACTGATGGACCGGAGTCTGTAGCTTCAGAGGATGTCAGACTACCGGCCGGGTCCCGTCATCCGGCCTGAGCTCGCGAGGGAACATCCTCCGGGGAAGCCTCCGAAAGGTCCACGTCCACGACCTGTGGCCCAGGTCATGACGTAAACGGTGACGCTGGCGACGTCGGCGTCGGATGATAAGTGACGTGCTGCTAGTGATGGTCGATGTCCAGTTACATCGGAACGGCGAGTTGAGGCGGAAGCGGCAAGGCGGCAAGGGCTCCGTCTCCATGTGGTCGGGTGCCGTGGACATCTTCTGCTGGAGCGGCTGCCGAGGTCGCGTGGGCGGCGGAGGCCGCGCGGTCTACGTCGTGCGTGAATCTGCCGATAGAAACGCAGAAGGATCACAGGGTACACGACAAGGGCGAATGTGATTGCGATGCCGGCGTACGATGCCATCGGGACCTGAAATTTCAAACATGTGAGCACCGCAACGTTGGATGATCTCGCCCCGCTCCCACCGTCTGCGACCCTCAAAAACCTTGAAAAAGACTGGTTTACACGGAGCGAAGCGATACTTTTGTTACGGTGGCTGTTGCTCAGGACGGCGCGGTGGGTGGAGTACGTGGAGCAGGGTGGCGGTGGCCGTGCAGAAGTTCGGCCGGCGGTAATCCTCCTCGTGGATGCGAACGGTAGGAGGCGAGGAACAGTTGCGGAGCTGCCTCCCATGAGTGCTCCGAACGAAGTTTGGATATCTGTTTCTTAAATGTCCGGACGAAGCGTCCCGCAGCGCCGTTTGACTGCGTGTGAAACGATGCATTGGTGAGATGCTTAATTCCATTGCGTTCACGAAAGGAGCGAAATTCTTGCGATGTGAAGTGAGGGCCGCTGTCAGAGACTATCACTTCAGGAAGACTTTCCAGACAAAAAATCGAAGACAACACCCTAATCATGCTACTAGAAATCGTAGAAGACATTGGCACTGCAAACGGGTTACCACTAAAAGCATCAACCACAATAAGCCACTTAGTGTTCCAGAATGGACCATAGTGATTATGCACTCGTTGCCATGGTGAATCTGCTACTGACACGCAAAAAATTTCTCTGGTGGGGCGGACTGTTTGGTAGCGCACACTGAACACAGTGACGTTAACTGTTCTATTTGGGCGTCCATGCCCTGCCAAGTACAGTGTCGTCGTACCAGTTGCTTAGTGCGAACCATTCCCCAATGTTCTTGGTGAAGTAAATTCAATACTTCTTTCTGCAAACGTCGCGGGATCAACACACGCGATCGTCCACTGTCATTTGAAACTAGAATGACACCTCTATGCACTGAAATTTCATTTCTTCTAGCGGAATAGCGACGCACCAGTAAATTTTCAATGTAACGTTGTGAACGAGGCCATTCCATGCAAATGTAGCGCAGCAGAATTCGTAAATCAGGATCTGTTTCTGTGGGCCGAGCAATTTTTCTATTGTCCAACGGGAAGGTTTGCAACAAACTATCTTCCTGTGCATAGATATGACAACAAGACGTCTCAGAAGCATCAAGGTCATTATCAGGACCAGTCGCAAGACAGGAAAGTGTGGAGGCATTTCCATGGCTAGTTGTGGGTCAGTACACAAACTCATACTGATACTGGGATAGGAGCAATGTCCAATGTGGCAATTTGTGTGCCGTGTGAGTAGGAATTGGCTTGGCTGGATAAAACAATGACTGCAATGGCTTGTGGTCCGTTACCAAATAAATTTTTTTTCCATACAAGTAGTGAAGGAATTTCGTGACTCCGTACACTATTGCTAAAGCTTCTTTCTCACTTTGAGAATAATGGCACTGTGTGTCTCTCAAAGTTTTGACGCAAATGCTATTGGACGGTCCGTATCCCCAAGTCTATGTGACAGTACTGCACCTAGACCATAAAATGACGAATTAATTTGCAAAAGAACTGGTTTTTCTAGATCTATGTGTACCAAACATCGATCACCGGGCAATGCAGCTTTTAACTTTTGTAATGCGCGTTGGTATTCTTCTGTCCAAACAAAATGAACATTTTTACGGCGTAGCCGATGCAAAGGGGTTGCAATTTGTGCTTCGTTGGGAATAAACCTAATACAGTACGTTAACTTTTCCAAGACGGACTGTAATTCTTTCACATCCTTTGGTGCTGGCAGGTCACGAATGGCAAGCAAGTGTGAGTTCATGGGGTGCACACCTTGCTTGTTTATCACGTGTCCTAGATACTGCAGTTCCGGTTTGGAAAAGTGACACTTATCTAAGCGGCACTTGAGACCTGCGT
Organism: Locusta migratoria; assembly: GCA_026315105.1. Classification (NCBI taxonomy): domain Eukaryota; kingdom Metazoa; phylum Arthropoda; class Insecta; order Orthoptera; family Acrididae; genus Locusta; species Locusta migratoria. The sequence goes on from CM048755.1 coordinate 103,345,106, forward strand.
CTGACAAAACGTGAAATAATTTTCTCAAATTTCGAATGTGTTATTTTGGGGTATGGACTGACAACAATGTCGTCCAAGTAGTTTGAACAACAAGGCTGTTCCAAATATCATTGAAAAATTGCGGGCGCAGATGCACTGCCAAACTGTAGACGCAAATACGCAAGCTCAGATGAGTGTTGACAACACAAATTTTCTGCGATTCTTCGTCGAGTGGCAGCTGAAGGTAGGTATTGCTCAAATCAATTTATGAGAAATATTATCCTGCATCTAATCTGTCCAGTAAATTTTCTGATCTCTGCAAAAGATAACTGTCTACAACTGTTTGTGTATTCACTGTGACCTTGAAATCAAAACAAATGCGAATGCTACCTGACGGATTCGGCAAAATTACAAGCGGACTCGCCCAATGGCTAGCTTGTATTGGTTCAATTGCACCATTTTCTTGCAATGTGCGAAGTTCTTGAGCTACTTTTTCGCGTAAAACGAGCGGTACATCACGAGCTTTGCAAAATTTTGGTTTGGCATTTTCCTTGAGAGTAATGTGTGCAGCAAAATCTTCAGCTTTTCCTAGTCCTGCAAAAAATAAATCTCGAAAATCTTTCAGCAACTTGTCGACACTGTCTTTAGCATCAAAACTGTTCACAGCTAAGACATTGTCTTGTACAGTAAAACCAAAAAGACCAAAAGAATCTAAACCATAAATATTCTCTCCATCGTAAGACTTAAGCACTTGAAATGTCACTCTGTGCATTTACGATCGGTATACTGCAGGTAATGACCACTGTCTTAGTACAGGAATTTTATTGTCATTGTATGCTGTTAACATTGTTTTAGCGCGAGAAAAGCGCGGTGATCCTAACTGTTCATAAGTCTTGAGATTAAGCTATATGACTGATGCACTTGTGTCCAGTTGCAACTTTACAGAAATGTTATCACACGCAAATTGACATACATTTTTCTGGCCTGGCATACAACTTGTGCTACATCCGTGTCCTTGATGTTACGAGAAGCAGTCACAGATTTTGAAAATATTTCATTTATTGAATAAGAATTGCCTTGTCTCTGTTTCAGCTGGGAGGGCAATTTCCGTTTCTTTTGCTGCAAGCAGACTGTTTGTATATGACCTTTCTTGCAGCATGCATAGCATTTTGCTGACCGGGACAGACAGTTTTGCCTTTTGTGCTGCAAGAAACATTTTGGGCAAAACTTCACTTCCTTATTTGGCAAGGCTCTGTGTCTATCAACATGTTTACACTTTGAGCGGGCAGGCGGAAATTCACGGCGTCTGTCCTCATGCTCGCCAGTGCGTGACGTAGATAAAGTACACAGTGGAACCGAATCAAAGGTTTCCGCTGCCGTGGCAACTGAATCGCACTATTCCAAAATCTGTTCTACTTGATGGAAAGATAGATCTGACATTTTGAGAATCTGCTCTCTAAGTCTACCGTCAAGAATATTATAGATAATAGCGTCACATAACATCACATCTGAATACAAAGCTTCACACGAAAATTTAAATTTACACTTTCTAGTAAGACGTTGAAGCTCTGTTATCCACTGCCTGTATGTTTGGCTTACTTGTTTCCTACATCGGAAAAACGGATACCTAGCAGCCACGACATGTATTTTCTGTTCACAATACGACATGAGGGCTCTGTATCATATGAAAGTTCAGAGGGCTCCACGGTGGGAAACCCAAGACGGAACACTGGGGGGCCTACACACTATAACAGAAAATGAAGTCTGACAGTACCAGTACATTGTATTTTGTGAACTGTGGCGTAGAATTCAAACTGTTGCAATTATTCTTCCCATTCTTCGTTTGCTTCTTCACATTGTCAGAATGGTGGAATTATTGTGGGTGGTGGCTGCTGCAGTGGAACTTGCGTATTTTGTTACACAGGTGTGGCCAGACGTTATTGCACAGTAGATAGTAGCGAAGCAATTTGTTGGCTCTGAAACTGAAGCATCTGCATTAGCTGCTGTGCTCGAATGCAGGAAGCTGCGGCGCAGTGCCAGGGATAGTGTTAGTGGGAGTAGTCATGGCACAAAAAAAAGAACAATCAAAGCAAAATTCTAGAAATTTACGCTAATCCCTGCAATAGAAAAGTTCACAAAAGATTATATGCTGGATTCACCAAGACCTGGAATAAAGCAAAATATTAGCGCAGCATTCAGAAATTTAATAACTCTTTGCAATGTGGGTCGTTGTTCTCCTCGCTGCCAATTGTTGGCTACACGTCCCGGTCTAGTTGTCAGGAAAGATATAGTGCAGGATGATTGGTCATCTATAACAGTTCTATAGAGATTAGTATTACAAGTTTTATTGACTGAAGAATAAAATACTCATCTTGAGAACATCTGTCCGCCGCGGTAAGTAACCGAGCGGTCAAGGCGCCTCGCCGTCGGAGGTTCGAGTCCTTCCTAGGGCAAGGGTGTGTGTGTGTTGTCCTTAGGTTAGTTTACCTAGGTTTAAGTAGTGTGGACTGATGACCACGCAGTTTGGTCCGATAGATTTACAGACATTTTGAACATCTGTCTGTTTCTTCCCTCTTCTCGCGGCGTCTTCCGTATGATGCTAGCTGCGCTGAGACCAAGTTACTGCTTAGTTTTTAGCCGAGTTCTGACGGGCGTCCAGACACATGTTGGCCTAGATATAGCAACTTGTAGAGGGTGCGCCTCTACGGTTACTTCCTCCAAGTGGCACGGCGCGGGCGTGCGATAGGCTGCTGGCCGTTCACTACCTTCTCCACGATCGTTCTCTTGCTTCTGGGGTGTGGCGCTTACTTCACGCCACAAGTTGGACTTGACGTCACGTCCGCCAGTGTGCTTTTCATTTTCACGCGGCGCAACAGCGTGCTGTCGACGTGCTCTCAGCCTGCCGAAGGGAAACCTTGTGAGGCTTACTTCCTCGCAGTGACCGATTGCCTGTTCACTCGTCGCAACCGTCGACGGTCTTCAATGTCAAACCAGCACGCTTTGTGCTCCATATGGGTGTTGTACATTGTTGTAACGTCGTAAGTCGCACCAACTGCTCTCTATCTGCTCTGGCAGAACCTCCTTCATATCTCGAATAAGACCTCTAGCAAGAAAAGAAAATTGAAACTCACCTTCTTTCTCGACCTGCTCAGTGGAACGAGACTGCCTGAACCCACACTGAAAACCACCGAGGAACTGCCTGGATTCCTAGATCAGGATAAGTCGGCAGATGATATTCCTTATCAAGGTTTTTCAATGCAGCTGCTAGGAGCCTGGGTTTTCAAAGAGAAATTAAAATTGCTTCCCTCTTTGATTCGGGAGACTTGCCTTACGCCCAGATTACATTAATATGTTCCAGTAGAATTTCCTTGTTTCGCTTTGTAAGGTTCCGTAGGATAAGCTAATGGATTCTGACTGATTAGGGGAAGTGTTACGAGCCGTTGAGAACGCAGACTCCACACCCTGGAAAAGGGGCAGCTATGATCCTCATCAAGGCTGTACCGGAATTCCAAACTGCCCCTCTCATCAGTCACTCTATGGCGCTGGAATGCCATGATCCTGACTAGCAGCGGCAATAACTGTACAAAAATAGGCCGCCATAGTCTGGCCGGTGCCTCACAGGCAGGTCTATAGAATGCTATTCCCCTTTCTAGCAACCAGGGGACACCTCCCTTCTTTCTCAGTAATCCTCCTGACGGTCTCCCGTAATATGGTACTTTTCGTGGAAAGATAAATGATATTCGAAAACTTCTGTTCACGAACTCTTCATAGTTTCTCGTATAATCTGACGATATTTTGCCGTCGCCATCCGAAAAGCTGTGAGATTCTCTTTAGTTATACCTACATAGAGCCACCCACTCGATAGCAGGGCGGGATTCCTCACTCTACCAAGTGATGGGTTATCTTTTCTGTTGTCCTGAATACTGTGGAATGGATGCTAGAATGGCGTGGTTGATCGTTTATAAGGTTTTATACACACATTCCTGGACACAAACTATATTCAGACTCAACAAATCTGCTGTGAATTGCCTTGTCTGGTCTACTGAGCACCCATCATGGTGGTATAGACTCCAATCCATCTCACTGGTGGATCCAAATTCCGAAGTGATCACTTCCAAGAAGGTCATCTACCATTTCCCATTGCTTTATGTGAGCCTGGGCTGGAGAGAAAATCTAAATACTGATGTCAGAGAAAGTACCTTTTGCAGTGCAGAAGTGTGTGCTTGCACCCATAGCCATAAAATTTGCACAGGATTTAAAAGAGAAGTCTGCCAATGGCGGACGCTTGGAAGGTTGAGGTTCTTTGGCGCATGGTGGTGTGATTGGCACCACGGAGGCACGTGGACCAAACGTGATGGAAGGGAGAATGTACAGCAGATGGGTTTGGAAATAAGTATTTGGGGACTTGGTGATTATGGAGTCTTTGCGTGGCTTTAGTTCTTGTATGTGGAGATTGATTAGGTACTTTACGATTCAGAGCGATACTATTTTAGGACTGAGAAATTTAACATCTGCTGTGAGCGTATTTTGGCTTCCGAGAGAGGTGAAGTGTATGTAATATCTTGATTGCAGTGATCATTTGAGGGCGAGGTGTCAGAGAACGTGACTGTGGAGAGGGTCAGGAATTTCTATATCCTTACTTCGTTTTATCTGGAGCTGGTGCTGTTGAAGATGATGCAGAGGTAGATGATGTCACGGCTATAGCATATAAATTTGATGCAGGTTTACTGGTTGCTAATATTGCTTCCGGTTCCGAATCCAGATTTGATCATGGCGATGGCACATCCGATGTCAACAGCAGAGGAGGTGGAAGTGGTAGCGGTGGTGGTGTTAGTAGTGGCGGTGGCGATGGCGATGGTGCTAATGGAGCTGACGTTGTGGTATCAGCAAAAGAAGAGACATTTAAGCCTGGGAGTGCTGTGTATGTGAGTAAGGATAAGGATGGATTCTCCCGAGAAGTGAGGAAGGTGGAAAGAGTAGGCGGCTGCACTGAGTAGGGAGAAAAGGACTCGGTTGAGATGGTAGCGGGTGTGGAGTGGAGGTACGAGTAGATGGTCGTGTATTTCTTGGTAGTGAGTTGAGATATTCTACACTGCGGGAATGTTTAGACTACTCATAAGTAACATACGGGATGGTAGTGACTGCTGTAAAAGAAGAAGACGGTTTTGAAGTTGTATACTGGCGAAGACCGGTACCGAGAGTGAGTGCAGGCTATGAAGTCAAGGACGAGCAGCAGGCACAGCCTGCAATGATGACGTCAACATCTAGGGCGGCAACTGACAATGATGGCGACGCGAGGCTGCGTGTCATGGCAGCAATAACTGTGACCTAGACGACGAGGGCGACGTTGGGGAGTGAGACCTGGTAGCACTGTTGATGTAAACGTTGAGGACCGCAACTGTTAGTAAGGACCAAGAATCCAACCTTGAGAGAAACCCAGGCACTTGTTGTACCGAGGGAAAGTAGCATCCGCGATTCTAGCACTGCTGCTGAGGAAGGATGTTGTAAGTAAATTTCTTGGGGGAACTATACAACATATATAATGGAATTGTGGAATGAGAATAAAACACTATCTCTATAAATAACTGATAACCATCATCTGTTTATAAAATATAATTAATGAGTTAGTAATATACAACTGCAGAAGAAAAGTTTTACTTTAAATTTATGTAAAATTTACAAAACGCTAATTATATAAAGTTATGGTTTATATCAAAGTTACTGCCATCATCCGACGGCTGCACTGGTAACAGGTTTGAAAGTTCGACCTTGCTTACCGTCACCAACATATGTTTAAACGCAATTCAGTCTTTGAACAGAACTTTGGGTAATACAAATGAGTGCCTAAAATTAATTATGTCTGTCAGGTAGTAAATATTTAGTTTTTACTTTGCTTTGGATATAAAGAATATAAAAAAATGGGTCGAAACATGTTACGGAATAAAAACATTTGCAATTGTAGATGGACAATAAATGATAATTCACACTTTTAAATAGTAGCACAATAGTACTGTTTCTGGCTTGTGCCTCGTCAGGCGTTGAGAGACTGTTTTGCATCATTGAACTTGAAACTGAAATTAGTGAAAAAGTTTTGTAAATTTCAGTTTAACGAGAATACTTCGCACTTATAAAATACACTCCTGGCCATTAAAATTGCTACACCACGAAATGACGTGCTACAGACGCGAAATTTAATCGACAGCAAGAAGATGCTTTTCAGAGCATTCACACAAGGTTGGCGCCGGTGGCGACACCTACAAAGTACTGGCATGAGGAAAGTTTCCAACCGATTTCTCATATACAAACAGCAGTTGACCGGCGTTGCCTGGTGAAACATTGTTGTTATGCCTCGTGTAATGAGGTGAAATGCGTACCATCACGTTTCCGACATTTATAAAGGTCGGATTGTAGCCTATCGCGATTGCGGTTTATCGTATAGCGATATTGCTCCTCACGTTGATCGCGATCCAATAACTGTTAGCAGAATATGGAATCGGTGGGTGCAGGAGGGCAAGACGGAACGCCGTGCTTGATTTTGTTCTTATAGCCTATGGGACTTAACTACGGGGTCATCAGTCACTAAACTTACAAACTACTTATGAACTACTTACGAACTAGGACGGCACAAATATCCATGCCCGAGGGGGGATTCGAACCCCCGACCGTAGTGGCCGTAGTGACCGTGACTGGAGCGCCTAAGTGCCCGCGGACACCGCGGCCGGCCCGTGCTTGATCCCAACGGCCTCGTACCACTAGCAGTGGAGGATAACAGGCATCTGATCCGCATACCTGTAACGGATCGTGCAGCCACGTCTCGATCCCTGAGTCAACAGACGTGGACGTTTGCAAGACAACAACCATCTGCAAAACAAAATGTTCAAATGTTTGTAGAACTTATGGGACTTAACTACGGGGTCATCAGTCCCTAAGCTTACAAACTACTTATGAACTAGCTAATACTAAGGACGGCACAAATATCCATGCCCCAGGGGGGATTCGAACCCCCGAACGTAGTGGCCGCGCAGACCGTGACTGGAGCGCCAAGTCCCCTCGGCCACAGCGGCTGGCTGCAAAACAGTTCGACTACGTTTTCAGCATGCAGCGGAATGGACTATCACCTCGGAGACCATGGCTTCGGTTACCATTGACGCTACATCACAGACAGGAGCACCTGCGATGGTGTACGCAATTACGAACCTGGGTGCACGAATGGCAAAACATCCTTTTTTCGGATGAATCTCGGTTCTGTTTACAGCATCATGATGGTCGCATTCGTGTTTGGCGACATCGCGGTGAACGCACATTGGAAGCGTGTATTCGTCATCGCCATACTGGTGTATCACCCGGCGTGATGGTATGGGGTGCCATTGGTTACAGGTCTCGGTCACGTCTTGTTTGCATCGACGGCACTTTAAACAGTGGCCGTTACATTTCAGAGTGTTACGACCCGTAGCTCTACCCTTCATTCGATCCCTGCGAAACCCTTCATTTTAGTAGGATAATGCACGACCGCATTTTGCATTTCCTGTACCTGTCTTTGTGTTTACGGAAAATTTTCGACTGCTGCCCTGGCCAGCACGCTATCCACATCTCACACCAATTGGAAACGTCTGGTCAATGGTGTCCGAGCAACTGGCTCGTCACAATACGCCAGTCACTATACTCATGATGAACTGTGGTGTCGCGTTGAAGCTGCATGGGCTTCTGTACCTCTACACGCCATCCAAGCTCTGTTTGACTCAATGCCCAGGTGTATCAAGGCCCCTATTACGGCCAGAGGTGGTTGTTCTGGGTACTGATTTCTCAGGATCTATGCACCCAAATTGCGTGAAAATTTAATCACATATCAGTTCTAGTATAATATATTTGTCCAATGAATACCCGTTTATTATCTGCACTTCTTCTAGGTGTAGCAATTTTATTGGCCAGTAGTGTAGCTAAAATATTCTCTCCGATTCGGTTTGAAAGTTTACGAACATTTATTCACAATAGAGGAGACACTGAAAATACGAATAAAATTGCAAGGCACCGCAAGAAAATGTTATGTCTGGACGAGATAGGAAAATTCAAAAAGCACTGTTCCCAAAAATCCCGAGTTATTTCATAAGCTCCTAAACCTTATGGATATTCCACTTACATATGAACGGATATCTCTTTTTGTCAAAAGCTTTGAACTATAATCCGAAACCAACACTAGGACAGGGAGATGTCAAAAGAATTGTAGCAAGCTGAAATACGCAGTTGCAGTTAGAAAGGACACAGATAATTTGAATAAGAAGATATACAAGGAGTTAACAACAAGGTTAGATAAAACTAACACTCTGGTCCTTGTCAGTAACGAAGACTATGTAAATAATACTGAAAAATGTTACTCAGATAACGGGATTAACGACGTAACTAGAGATTGAACAAAAATGTTTCTTTCATATTCACAGAATATATGACATCAACTGCGAATGGGCAAATCTGAAAATGTGTACCCAGCCGGAATTCAAACCCGAGTCTCCTGCTTTCTAGGCAGTTTCGCGCTGCACAGTGATCACCGCACCTGAAAGGACTACCTAATCACGCTTACCGTCGGACACTAATTCCCAGCTTTACCCTGCCCACAGCATTCAAACTCGTGATTTTTAAACTAATTCCCGTAAGAGTAAGGGCCTCAAACTTGCCCACCCCTCCCCAATAACGAAAGGATCATTGCCCATCACTGGCATATTATACATATATTCGAAAGACCAGACGTCACTCCTAATTCGCAGTTGATGCCTGTGAATATGAAAGAATAACAACTGCAGGATCAGAAGTGACGTCTGTTCTTTCGGAACAGATGCCACATATATAATATGCCGACGACAAGCAATGATCCTTTCGTTATTGGGGAGGGGTGGGCAAGTTTGAGGCCCTTACTCTGACGGGAATTAGTTTCAATAATACGTGTTTGAATACTGTGGGCAGGGTAAAGCTGGGAATTTGTGTCTGACGGGAGGCGTGCTTAGGTAGTCCTTGCATGGGCGGTTATCACCTTGTCCCCAGTGGTGTAGTGGTCAGCGCAACTGCCTAGAAAGCAGGAGACTCGGGTTCGAATCCTGGCTGGGTACACCTTTTCAGCTTTTCCCATTCGCTGTTGATGTCACATATTCTGTGAATTAGAAAGACTAACAACTGCAGGATCAGAAGTGACGTCTGTTCTTTCGGAACAGACGCCACATGTGTACAAAAATGTTTCTCTCACAAATTAATCGAAAACTCAAAAATTGTTTATATATATATATATATATATATATATATATATATATATATATATATATATATAACAGAATAAAAATTGAGTATAAGGTCACAGTACACAACACCAGACGCAGAGGTACAGATAGAGCTACATAAAATAAAAAAAAATATGAGCTTTACATGCAACACAAGCAAAGTCCTTACGCTCCGATTAATGCTACACTAGCACAAATGTTAAAATCCCTAAACACGTTGTACGATCATTATAGCCTAAAGTACATACGAATTTGTGGACAACGCCAAGGATACGGTCAGCCCAGCTGATTCCATATTTGCATCGCTAGATGTGGTAATTTATAGACTGACTTGCCTGTCTGTGAAACATTAGAAATAACAACCTTATAGCAACCTTATAAGACACCACAAAATAGCTACAGGAGAAATTGTTGAATTCGTGGAGCTTCTAGTAGCTAGGGACTGATGAACCCGTAGTTAAGTCCCATAAGTTCTACAAACATTTGAAAACACATTCTAGTAGCTACGTTTTCCTATAACATTTTCTCGTTTAATGGTAAGATATATCACCAGTCAGAATCCTTAGCTAAGATTTACCTTGTTCATTTAAAGAACCAATTGTTCACCAGCATTCCTACAATATCCAGCAAAGTTCTCTACTACTACCGCTATGTGAATGATGACATGTTATTCTTTAAAGGATAACAAAATAATTTTAATGACATAGCACGTTGAAAGAGTGCTATTCACCCAAGAAACTAAGTTTACAGTTGAGGACTAAAATAATGGAACAATCAGTTGTCCCGACAGTTCTGCAATAATATAGGAGGGAAAACATAATTATGGTTTTTGTATAAAACATACTTGTGCAGGCATTCTTATCAATTCAAAACCTTGGATCCAATTCTATGGCTAATAGGTTACTGGAACATTCAGTTAGGATAAGAGAAACATAGAAATTGCTATGATAAAGCAAGTTGTAGACAGCAATATATATCTAGCCTCAATGTTATCTTAAAAGCTGCCAGAAACTGAGACAAACAACAACGGACAAAAAATGGCAGTACGCTAACCCGTGAACAGGAACACTTCTTCTACATGCACATGAGTTATAAAGGAAGGATTTCAGAAAATATTGCTAGGTATTTGAAGTGCAGATATGAGTATAAGATTGAAGACTGATGTCTTAAATAAAACCAATAATTCATATTATTCTCTATAATGTAAATTATATCGTTATAAAAATACTATTGCAAAAATTTAAAAAAAATACTGTTCAGTTTGTGAGATACCCCTCACAGTACATGAAGAGTGAACTCGGTCAGCAAGGGACAAATGGTATACTGTAACGAACCTTTCAATCGTAGTAAAAAGCATATATACATAACCCAACGAGCCCATGAGACCTCAGAAATCATTTTACTGACCAGCTACGCTTTCTATTCTAATAGCACATCGACTGATACCAATATGTAAGTGTGTGGCATATTTTCAGAGATATGAGTTCGACTCAGAAAACTTTGATCCAAAGTAGTAGGTACTGTACTTCGAAGTTCAATGTAATAATTGTAATGTCACAACAGATCGGCTACGGTGCTCGTATTTCTCCCACTTCAGTATCAGCACTGAGAGCATAGAATGTAAAGGGCTAGAAATGAATTCTTTGGTTGTGTTTCAAACGCCCCCTAACCTGAGGGAAGCTGTGGTCTTCACATGAATTCACGGAGTGAATCTGTTATCGCCAGAGAATCGACTTCGGCAAAACTCATTGTCAGTGAGGAATTAACGATATATTGTGTAATATGCAGTATAGTTCCTTTTTCGTCTGTACTAAAGATAAAGTGCGGTTTTAATCTAATGTATTAAAGCACTTTTCCGTTTTACGTGGGAGTAATAATACGTATTTACACGCGAAGACGGTTTCTGGTTCATTTACTTCACCGCAGATGTGACCTTCGACCTCGCACGGGAATCCGTAATAGCGAGTTAAGAGGGTATGTACGGTAGGAGTGTCAGAGCGGTAGCGTGCTGTGTGAATGTGCGACAGCTCGGGTAACCAAGTTGTTAACCCTTTCACTCCGGCGCCGTGATTGTTGCATCGTGCGCTATGGACGAGCGCCAGTCGCGCCCGGCCGTGCCCGCTGTACGGCGCATTTTCCGCACTCCCCACGGCGCTACTCTGTTCTGCTTTCACACTCTCAGTGTTATCGCAATTATTGGACTTTATACTATATATTTATTAGGGAAAATTCATTTGGAATAGAAACAAATTTCTTCCTTTAATTAAATTTATAAAGGGCAGCCCTCAGTCGCGAAGTACGAAAATAATCGTTTCCAGGTTTCAACGATGGGCACGTTCTTCAGACGAAGATGAATATGATTAACCTACATGTCAAAATTTAAAATACAAAAAACATATCTGACAATCAGATAGTCATACCTAATTCGCGTAATTTTTTCGTAAATTCTAAAAGTTCCAAGTTTTGGATTCAGCTCTGGTGGGACGCGGACGTTATTATTATAAACGCATATTTCGCTTGTTAAATAATATTTATTTACAATTGCTTTACGTTACATTTCAGTAGCATTACATTACGATGTATGACGCGAGGCGGAACTGCTACAGCAGTCCACCGGCTGGGCGGCACAGGCAGCACTCGACTGCTGCAGCAGTCCACCGGCTGTGGAGCACATTCGCTCCCGACTTCTGCAGAAGTTCACCGTAGCGAAAGGGTGAAGGCGACTTCTGGCGCGAAGCGTTTGATCCGGGTTACATTCCTGGAACGACTCACACTTTCACTTGTCGCCATTGTATAACTTCATTGTCCCAATGAAGCTAATGTTAATCCTATCCTTCATAATCCTTCTTCCTTCCCCTTATTCGTAAATAATTTGCTAAAGAAAAACGTCACGAATTTCGGAATGGGAAGAGTAGATACTTTGTTGTTTGAACACCTGCAGTGGACCAAAATGTAACATGAAATTACCTTGATGTTGTGCATGTGGTAACTACGTGATCATAATGTGATGCATGACATAATAAATGACAGTGAACATATGATATCGTCAGCCCGTCAATAAAGAAAAACAATATAATAAATAAAATAATAAATTAAAAAATACAATATTTTCACATTCGCTCCCCATCCAATATCCAGCCAAACACAGCGCAAGAATAAAAATAAATAGCTCAAAAGTGTTAAAATATTTGTAATGCTATGGGGTTAAACTGCAGTGGCGATCGGTCCCTTCACTTACAATTTACTTAAAACAACTTATGCTAAGAACAACACATACACCCATGCCCGAGGGAGGACTCGACATGCAATGGAAAGGCACAGCGCTCAACGGCTTGCTGCGGAACGCGCGATTGCTCCCCCTCGGAGGTTCGAGTCCTCCCTCGGGCATATGTGTGTGTGTGTGTGTGTGTGTTGTCCTTAGATTACTATAAGTAATTTGTAAACCTAGGGACTGATAACCACAGCCGTTAAGTCCCGTATATTTCCAAACATTGAATTTTGGTATACTCGAACCTCCGATGGTGAATGCGTGTGCAGTCCCTAACATTGCACCTAGAACCGCACGGCCATTCCCGGGCGGCATAAAGCAGCAATTTCAAAATTGCAGCTGGCCTAAATAGCACATTTGTATTGGAAATCAATTTAAAAATCCTTACCTTTTGTCCCTATTTCCAACTAATCACGGTGCAGCATCAAAAGTGGAAGAACCAGGAAGAAAGTCAGGACCGTGGAACTAACTCAGATGAGAAATTATCTGCATCCAATTATTGCACAATATTAAAAATGAAACAGCGAACAGTGGAAAATGTAATAGCCCTGTCTTCTTTCCCTTCAACCAATCCCAGTGAAGTGTTAAGAAAGAACAGCTTTATTTTGTAATGTGTTCCTCTCCCATCCTAATGAAAACATAGCTTTACGATGGTTCAGAGTTGAATTTTGTATAGCATAGTATTAAAATGAATGAGGTAATTACAGTGTGGTTTCATCCGGGGTGTGTGCGTTTTGATGAATTATATATGGGAAATGTAGATGAAGAAATATTTAATTTGATTGAAAAAATGTGGTACTCTCGGTGGATTTTGAACGTGTTCTGTTTTAAAATGCGGCAGAAGTACTCAAACGCAATATATTTCTATGTAATTACATAAATTTATTGCGATCGAAGAACTGTTGACTGATAAAATATAATTTATTCAAGTAGCGGCAATAAGACTGCTGTGTGTATTGTGTTAAATAACATTAACCTCTTAAGTTAAGATATATTTCATTTATAGGTCCATTGCGCATGCAAAGTGTGTGAAATGCTATGCGTGACATATGTTTACACATTGTCTATACATCTTTCTGATTATGATAACCATGCAAGCTGTATCTGTATTAATAAGTTGGATATACACTTTGGAAGTGTATATCGTTTTCAAGGTCCTTAGAGCTTATAAGTATGGTACGTCATCGATAAATTTTTCGAAAGTAGTGATGCTTAATCCAAACGTTCTTGCTAGTTGTGACAATGTTGACGCTGCATGGATTTTAATAGTTAATAAAGGAAATGCAAATGCTGAAATATTTACAGTTTCGCTGAAATATTTAATTAACTTTCTAAATCTATGAAATCTTTACTATAATAACGTAAATGGTATATACCTTTATTTATTTTTGATATGTCGACTGATCCTGAAGATATCACATATCTCTGTTACTGTCTTCTGCCAATATGTATGTATAAATGAAGCATTTTCTTCCTAATATTGTGTTCGTTTTGTCATTTGGCTGTGTTCTGTGTATCATGTATTCTTACTAGATAATGGTGTTATTAAAAGTCGATTATATGAAATACAGCCAATAGAAGATTTAGACAACCTTGGCTTAAAATTATGATTAGTATGTACTGCAAACATTGTGGAAAATTGTTATTATCCCCTCATGTTCAGATAGTAAGAACACCTTGAGAAGCTAGATATAAGGCGTTGATATTCACCGGAAATATACATGAATCTGCATTGCAGAAATGATCAACATTTGAACCATGTCAGCCCTCGGGTTCAAGGTCAACAGCGACATCGTGGCGCAACATCACCTGTAGGTGAAATTTTCCTGCGACTCTAATAGTCGCTATAAACTGAAGATAATGTTCAAAATGTTCAAATGGTTGTAAATCTATTGGGCCAAACTGCGTGGTCATCAGTCCGTAACTTGCAAACTACTTAAACTAAGTAAACTAACTTAAGGACAACACACACACACACACCCATGCCCCAGGGAGGACTCGAACCTCCGACGGTGAGCAACCGCGCGCTCCGCAGCGAGGCGCCTTAGACCGTTCGGCTACTCCACCGCGGCAAAGATAATGTTCAGCGTGACTTAACCAGACGTATAGAACTCCACGCATACCTATGCGTGAATCTCACCTTCAAATCAGTGAGTTTGAAAGAGGGCTTATTATTGACATGGAGAAATGTGTAGAATACATCCCGCCGCGGCGGACCGGTCGAGCGCATTGAGGCGCTATGCTGCGATGCACTAGGCCGTTCCCCGTCGGGGGTTCGAATCCTCCCTCGGGCATGTATGTTTGTGCTGTCCTTAGTATAAGGTAGTTCATAAGTAGTTTGTAAGTTTAGGGACTGATGACCCCGTATTGAAGTCCCATAAGCTTAACATTTGAACATTGTTTTTACTTTTTTTAATACATCCCGAAAATGTGTGCCCGTGATGAGCGAAGTATTTCCCCACTACAGCGGGTATATACAGAATGGCAGTCCAGTGACACATCGTAAACAGCGCTAAGTATCTTAATTTAATTTGTGTCAAATTTAATTTGACAGACTAGTTCATTTACTTCTGTTTTAAGAGGTTTATTCCCGCGTACTTGGCAGATTTCGTTTGTACTACTGTTTTAATAGTTTATTCTATCGTATTTGATAAATACCATTGTGGTTAGTCTTCGTCTTTGACTGGTGTATTTCAAAACAAGTCAGAGACCGTTACTAAAGCTCGTTATCAGTCAGTCCAGAGCCAGCTGCCACCAGTGCCACATCGTAAACAGCGCTAAGCTTATATTCCCGCGCGTTTGATAACGGCGTATTCCACAGATTTTTTGTTTATTTTGAAAACTGCCGGACTCAGTTTTGTTTATTTGACAGCCTAGTTACCACTGACCACAGTTCAGTCAGCAGCCAGCCGCATTTATTAGAGTACTAGGCTACTTAAAAGTTGCTTATTTAGTTTTCTACTTTCTGCAGTTAATTGTATCGATAGTATGGATAGGATGTGTGCTTGCTGTGTGCGGACGCAGGAGGAGTTGGTCGCAGTTCGCGAACAGCTGAGCGTGCTTTTGGCTACGGTCAGACGTCTTCAGGCTGCTGTCTCGGGGTGCAGCGATGGTGGGGAGTCTGGTGCGTCGAATGGGACACCTTAGGTTTCTCATGCTTCACTCTTTGTCCCTGCTACCGAGGCACCTTCAGGTGTACCGGACGTCGTCGAGCCGCCTTCTCCGCAAGGGGAGTGGCGGGTTGTAGGGCGTTCGCGTCGCTCGAGGCGGAAAACCAATGTGGAGGCTGGACGTCCGTCCGTGCCCGTTCGTCCTGTGAGTAAAAGTGTGGCCACTCCTTCAGCAGAGTCCGAGCAGGTGCACGGGGGGAGGGGATTATTACTTATTGGGAGCTCCAATGTTAGGCGCGTGATGGAGCCCTTTAGGTAGATAGCGTCGAGATCCGGAAGGAATTCCAACGTGCACTCGGTGTGTCTACCGGGGGGCCTCATCCGAGATGTGGAGGCGGCCTTGCCGGCGGCTATCGAGGGTGCGGGGTGCAGTCGACTGCAGGTCGTAGCTCACGTCGGCACCAATGACGCTTGTCGCTTGGGTTCTGAGGACATCCTCAGGTCCTACGAGCGGCTGGCGGAATTGGTGAAGGCTACTGCCTTCGCATGCGGGGTGCAAGCAGAGCTGTCGATTTGTGGCATTGTTCCTAGGGTTGATCGGGGACTTTGTTTTGGAGCCGAGTGGAGGGTCTGAACCAGAGGCTTCGCCGACTCTGTGACAGTCATGGCTGCAGATTTCTGGATCTGCGTTATCGGGTGGGGAATTGTAGGGTGCCCCTAGATAGATCAGGGGTGCACTACACTAAGGAAGCGCCTACTCGTGTAGCAGAGTACTTGTGGAGTGCACATGGGTTTTTTTTAGGCTAGGCGCTAACTCTGATGAGCACTCGCCTGTCAGCATTCAAACAGCGAATTCAGGCCACGTTCGGAACAAAAATTCGAACATCAAAATATTAGCCGCGAACTTACAGAGTATTAGAAACAAAGTTCCCGAATTTGCCGCACTTCATGGAAGTTATTGCGCTCAGATAGTTTTAGGCACCGAAAGCTGGTTAAATAATGGTGTGGCAAGTTCAGAAATATTTAGCGAAGCGTGTAATGTATATCGGAAAGATAGATCTGGTACAACTGGAGGAGGAATGTTCATCGCTGTGAACAAAGATATTGTTTCTACTGAGATCGAGGTTGAAATTAACTGTGAAGTTATCTGGCCACGTATAACAGGTCTGAAAGAAGTAAAGTTAATAGTTGGGTGTTTTTACCGGCCCCCAGTGCTGCTGTAGCCGTTTTAGAATCATTCAAAGAAAGTCTACACCAGGTAGTGCATAGGTATCCGGGCCATGTAATATTAGTCGGAGGAGACTTCAACCTTAAGAGTATAGATTGGGACCTCGCTAGTTACATTTCAGGCGGTACAGACAAGCAGTCTTGCGGGCTATTTTTGGACACATTCTCTGAAAACTGTCTGGAGAAGTTAAACCAGCAACCCACACGCAATGCAAATATTCTAGACCTAATAGCCACAAACAGGCCTGACCTTATTAAAGATGTCTGTGTAGAGACAGGAATTAGAGATCAAGATATAGTCATAGCGTCGATGGTGACCAAAGTTCATAAACCAATCAAGAAGGCTAGGAGCGTGTTTTTGTTGGGAAGAGCCGATAAGCAAATGTTACGATCGCACTTAGAAAATGAATGGGCATCGTTTAATTCCGGGGCTATGGATGTAGAGGAATTGTGGACTAAATTTAAATGCATTGTTAATAAAGGGTTAGAGAAATATGTGCCAGTAAAGACGATTAAGGATGGAAAAGATCCACCGTGGTATAATAATAATGTTAGAAAGCTGCTGAGAAAGCAAAGGCTGTTGCACTCTCGATTCAAAAAAGAACACGCAAATGATGACAGGCAAAATTTAGTAGAGATTCGTACGTCTATAAAAAGATCGATGCGCGAAGCATACAATAATTATCACAGCCATACCTTAGCAAAAGAGAATCCGAAAAAATTCTGGTCCTATGTAAAATCGATAAGCGGGTCAAAGCCCACTGTCCAGTCACTCATTGATCATTCCGGGGCAGTAATAGAAGAAAGCAAACGGAAAGCTGAAGTTCTCAATTTAACCTTTAAGACATCTTTCACGCAGGAGGACCGCACAAATGTACCATCATTTGATCAACGTACTAATTCCGAAATGGGGGACATAGCAATAGGTATTTCCGGTGTAGAGAAGCAGCTGAGAGAGATAAATACGAAAAAGTCTGCTGGTCCGGATGGAATACCAGTTCGGTTTTACAAAGACTATTCTGCGGTATTGGCCCCCTACTCAGCTTGCATTTATCGCGAATCTTTAATTCAGCGCAAAGTTCCTAGTGATTGGAAAAAAGCGCAGGTGACTCCCGTTTATAGGAAAGAAAAGAGAACTGACCCATACAATTACAGGCCAATATCGTTGACATCAGTTTCAAGTAGAATTTTGGAGCATATTCTCAGTTCGAATACAGTAAATTTCCTTGAAATGGAAAATCTTCTTTCTATGAATCAGCACGGGTTTAGGAAACATAGTTCATGTGAAACTCAGCTTGCCCTTTTCTCACATGACATCTTGCGAGCCATGGATGAAGGGCAACAGGCGGATTGTGTTTTTCTCGATTTCAAAAAGGCGTTCGACACGGTGCCACACTGCAGACTGCTACGAAGATACGAGCTTATGGAATAGGTTCACAGATTTGTGACTGGCTCGAAGACTTTACAGACAGAGTCAAATCGCCGTTATTTTTGCAAATAACTCTGAATCGATTCTAGATTTGATAAAATCACAAGGGAACAAAGTTGAAGAGAATTTTCTTCTTTTTCGTGTCACATCAACGATGAAGCTGTTATTTTCTTTTAAATTTCGAGCTGTCAAAAGGCGATCCCAAAGGCCCGTAACTACGATAACATAACGTGGGCCAAAACGTAGCTTGTAGTGCAGCGCGAGTTTACGAATGTCATTATTTTTTTTCCACAATGAAGACAAGAGACTGCATATTACTTGAAACGGATATCAACGTGTAATAAAAACAAGTTGAAGCCTATGTAAGTTTAATCCTCATGGAAACAGCATTTATTTATTAAATGAAAAGAAAAGGTCTTACAACGATGAATTACTTGTTGTCATGTTATTGACATAAACCTATTAGCTGAAAACCCGGCGTTGCCCGGGTATTTATTTATTTACTCCTGCTATTTTTCAGGTTTATATTCATTTGTATAAGGGCTGTATGTCTGAAAAATCTCTTGGGATTACAATTAGTTGGAAAGACGTGATAGATTAAAACTTGGTGCGTGATGGGGCGGTTTTCCATGAGCGTTATTGTTTATGTGGTCTTATCTCATGAACTACATGTCACACGGTGATACAATTTAGAAGGTACATTCAACTATACATGTGTATACTGTCTGTAAAATTTCCTGTCGCTAAAATTTGCAGTGTTCAAATTATAAATTGTAACGTCATACCGAAAGCCGTAGTTTTACTCCAAAAACAGCGGGAAAGTAGTAAGCGAGAAACTTTTTTCCTTTCATCATTTTACTCGCCGCATTATATGGCTTATTTGCGATTTGTATTGGTTATGACGTAATATCTTTTGATCCATGTGCCGTATGTGATTCTTAACCATGCAGAAATTGTTACCTCACGGTAAGGAATGTGTGTACCAAATTTTGTTGAAATCGGTCCAGTGGTTTAGGAGAAAATGGGCAGCATTGTCACTAAAGGCAGCAGTTTTACGCACATCTCATTGTTTATGACGTCATATCTCGTGAAATATGTGTCGTACGTGATTCTTACACGTACGGCGACCGTCCTCGTGGGTTGAAGCTTACGTGTACAAAATTTCATAAAGATTGGAACCTAACTGTAGATTTGTATGCAACACGTACAAACATATGGACACTCTGCATTATGTATTAGAAATCAACTTCAGATATTCGGCATCAAATGTACTGGAGTTCACTGAAATCTGGTATGAGGTTCTTGAGTTACACAGCACGCAAAATGTCGCGTTGGGAAAATAACGCTAACTTCATCGAATCTTGAACTCGAATAACAGTAATCATTGAAGGGACATATTCATATCAGCTGTTTTCTTTACCATTAACTAGCACATGTAGAAATAATTATTTATTTAAAAAATACAACGTTATTTTCCTCATATTTTTCCGATTCAAAATGGAATAGCCTTCATACGGATTTTGGGTGTCTAGGATCTCATCTGACGTAGATGGCATTTTCGAAGTCTGGTGTCAGCAATTTAAGTGATCGCGGGCCCACCTCAGCAATATGACAGTGTTATTAATGACGCGTTGATGGCACCTGGAACCACTTAATCTGCACCAAAATATGAATCAGTTTTACTGTATATTATAAAAAGAAAATTTGCTTTATTCCCTCCATAATTAAATGAACATTATACACGCATTTTAACCTCGGCGAAACTCCCTCCCATCTCAGCACTGCTGTAGTTATGTGATCAGTGCATGTTGGTTTCATTAATAAAAATAAATGGATAGCTCAGTCAGGCAAAACACTAAAGACGCGATTCATCTGAAAGAATGATTACATTGTTCAACTGACAGAAAAACTAATGCCTGTTTTCACTTGAAAAGAAAAGCTGTGCAGTTCACTAAATGTACAAAACTACAAAAGTGGCGAACGTTTTCATTCGGGTGCTCCCGTAGACTTCTTTTTGTGTCCCAGCCTCGTCGCCGCTTTTGTGTCTCGTTTCCGTCGTAGGTGTCGGTGGCCGAATGGAATGAGACCGACACAGGAATAAAGATAGCACGCTGGTGCAGGTACGGAGAGGAGCAGCCAGAAACTAGAAACACTAGAGTAAATTAGAACGAGATATATATTGCACAGAATTTATACAATACTTAACTTTTACATAGTACTGCAGAAGGCTGATACATAGTTGTTAGAGTCCTGCCTAGTGCCTAACTAATAGCCAAGTCTTCACTAGTGCCTATCGGATTCCGACGTCTTTACTGGTTCCTAACTGGTTGCTATCTCAGTCCCAAGTGAACGATGTCGTTCAGTGGTGGCCACGAGCGGAGTTCCCGCAGAGGGCGCTCGTGGCTGTCGTCGTAAGAACGCCGCGCCGTGCGTGCATGGCGGCGCGCGGCGAAAGTAGGTGGCGCGCACTTTGGACTTGTGCGACACCACACTTCTTTCACCTAAAAAGTTAATGAATAATAATCCAACCGACACGTAAAACTATGAACGACTGTTTCATTCGGTTGCTGTCACCAACTGGTTAAAAAAATCATTAGTCTAACCCACCACGTCGATTTTTTTTTATTCGGTTGCTCCCACCAACTTGTTTAATTCAAAGGAACTAATGAATAGTCGAACCGAGTATATCGAGAGTTTCATTCGGTTGCTTCCATCGAATGATTTCACTTAAAAAATGAATAAATAATTCAACCGATACGCAAAACTACAACCGAATAATTAGATTTTTTTTTCGAACAACCGAATGAGTCGCTTGTTTTTATTTCGTTGTTCCCAGCACTAGATGTTGTGCTGTCAATGGGAGCTCAGTTCTGCAATGCTTGAACACAAGCATGTAAAATACGAGGGAGAAGTTTCTCTTTGATGTCCACTCTGGGCTTGTGCACTTCGCTCTTCTGTCACCCCCACAAACAGTAATCCAATGAGATAAGATGGGGTGACCTTGGTAGCCAGGTAATCACACCAGGGCGACCGATCCAACGACCAGGATAAGTTGCGTTGAGATACTGTGTCACTAGCCTCATGGAATATAAAGGAGCTCAGTCATACTGAAAGTACATACAAGTTTCTCCAAGTATTGTGGTAACACATTTTGAAGAAGATCAAGATCCGTTCGTCATTAAGAACTGCTAGAACGATGTGTTGGTCATCAATAATACCGCCTCAGACGTTCACTAACAAGCATCGTTGAAAATTCGCTTTCGCAGTAGTTTGCACATTTAAATCTACGCACAAGTGAGAGTTGCGCGTGTTGTTGATTCCTTTGCGGGTAAAGGTTGACTCATCAGTAAACAGAACATGTGGAATTAATGAGATCATTGACAATGATCCATTGACATAATACAGCAGTATCTCTATGCAGAAGTCGTACACTGCCGATGAAATGGATACAGATCTTGCTCGTATCCTGTGCGTATCACTCGTGTTTGTGGAATACCTAGTTGGGCAGCAAATATTCTAGAGTTAGTAGTTTAACTGCGTTTCACAACTTGAATAATGTTCTCAAATCAATTCAGACTTTATTGTACGGGACGTTAAGAGACAACATTTACGCTGAGAAGCGAACCACTCTCATGCAATCCATGAAGCACCCTGCTACCTGGCACTCGGCGATTCGGAAATCGTTGTTGATATTCTCGCACAGCAGGTCTGAAATTCCGATTGGACAAACCACCGATAAACATCATGTCAAAATGTGTGAAGATCTGTGGCATATCATCTGCAGTAAACTGTATTCATTGTTCACGCAACAACACTGTAGTACCGTGCACTACGACAAGTAGTATCGGACTGAGATTTGACGTAAACAATTGAGTCATGCATGAGTAAACTGGGTACTGACACAGTTGGTAAAGAGGACGATACAATTTTCCCGTTCCTAGTTAGGTCCTTGGTTTAGCCGGTAACGGTTAAGAATACGGCATATGTTCATTAGTTTTTTTATTGTTATCACCAATAGTATCACCTCTGAAAGCATTTACCTTTGACTCTGACTTACCCTGTAAAGTTACATTGATAATCTGTGGCAATTATACGTCTCCACTAAAAAAATTTCCGTAAAACTGAATTTGCACTTTTTAGTTTTGTGAAGAACCGTTTTGCTACCTGCGGAGGTTCGAGTCCCCCCTCGGGCATGATTTTGTGTGTGTGTGGTCCTTAGGTTAAGTTAATTTAAATAGTTTGTAAGTCTATGGACCGATACTGCGGCGGAGTGGCCGAGCGCATTGAGACGCTATGCTCCGATGCGGGATGCCGTTCCCTGTCGAGGGTTCGAATTCTCCCTCGGGCATGGATGTTTTTGTTGTCCTTAGTATACGGTAGTTTATAAGTATTTTGTAAGATTAGGGACTGATGACCCCGCAGTTAAGTCCGTTAAGCTTAACAAACTTTTGAACGGAAGACCTGAACAGTTTGGTCCATCAGGCTTGCAAACATCTGAATACTTGATTTTGATTAATTTCTCAACAAGGTAGAGATTAAATCATGATATTTAGATATTTACGCCATTATACCTGGTTTTACTTTGACATCCTACATGGTAAGGGATGAAGGCCAACGTGCACTGTGTGTGCATACCGGGTGGAATCACTCCAGACGTGAAACAGGTCCTTCCGATTACCATGAAGAGTACAGTGTGCAGCTAACTGCAGGTGCTGGCTCACGTCGGTAACAATGATGTGTATCGCTTTGGATTGGAAGAGATTCTCCCCGGTTTTGAGGGGCTGTCTGAAGTGGTAAAGACTGCCATTCCCGCTTTCAATATGAATGCAGAACTCCATCTGCAGTATAGTTGATAGGACCGACTTTGCCGACTTTGGAGCTCTGGTACAGATCCGAGTAGAGGGTCTGAATCAGAGACTCGGACGGTTCTGCAGCAACCGTGTAGGCTGCAGATTCCTCGACTTGCGCAATCGGCGGTTTCCGCTGAATAGGTCAGGAGTCTACTATGCGCAGGAAGCGGGTACATGGGAAGCTGGAGCTGTGTGACGTGGACTGGGCGATTTTTTACGTTAGAGTGCTTCGGGACACACAAAAAGGGTTTTAATATCAAACGATACAGGTCAAAGATAGGACTAACACCGATCAAAAAACCATTGGTCTAACAGTTGTAAATTGTCGTACTTGTGTGGGGAAAGTACCAGAGTTGAAAGCCCTAAGGGAAAACACAGAATGTCAAATCATAATAGGTACCGAAATCTGCCTAAAGCCGGAGATACGTTCAGCTGAAATATTTACAAAGAGTCATATGCTGTTCAGAAAAGATAGATTTAATGAAATCAGTGGCAACATATTTATTGCTGTCACAGACGATTTATCCTATAACGAAATTAAAGTAGATTGTTCCTGTGAGTTGCTGTGGGTAGGGGCTCACCTGACAACCAGTTACATTAATAACTAGTTCTTTTTACCGACCCCCAGACTCAGACGATTCGATTACAGATATGATGAAAGATACCTTGCATCATAAACCTATCCAAATCATACAATTTTAATCCGTGGCGACTTTAACGTACCCTCGGTATGCTGTCAAAACTACAGGTTCAAGACCGGAGTTAGGCATTAAAAAAATCATACGAAATTATACTGGACGCATTCTCCGAAAATTATCTCCAGCAATTAGTTCATGAACCCACTAGAATAGTAAATGGTTGTGAGAACATACTTGCCCTGTTAACAACAGTATCAAAACAGACAAAGGAATTAGTGAAGACAGAGTAGTCGTAGTGAGACTAAATGTCGGTCTTTCCAAATCCACCAAAATAAAAAGTGTGGTGTCGCACAAGTCCAAAGTGCGCGCCACCTACTTTCGCCGCGCGCCGCCATGCACGCACGGCGCGGCGTTCATACGACGTCAGCCACGAGCGCCCTCTGCTACAACTCCGCTCGTGGCCACCACTGAACGACATCGTGTACTTGGGACTGAGATAGCCACCAGTTAGGACCTTCGTAATCAGATAGGCACCAGTGAAGACTTGGCTATCAGTTAGGCACTAGGCAGGCCTCTAGCTCAACTATGTATCTGCAGTACTGATCTATGTAAAAGTTAAGTATTGTATAAATTTTGTGCAATATATATCTCGTTCTAATTTACTCCAGTGTTTCTAGTTTCTGGCTGCTCCCCTCCGTACCTGCACCAGCGTGCTACCTTTATTCCTGTGTCGGTCTCATTCCACTCGGCCACCGACACCTACGACAGAAACGAGACACAAAAGCGGCGACGAGGCTGGGAGACAAAAAAAAGGAAAGTATATTTATTCAGAAAATGAGATATAAATTCGATTAATGCTTTCCTGAGTGAAAATCTCCAGTCGTTCAAAACTAAAAATGTGAGTTTAGATCAGATGTGGCTTAGATTAAAAGAAATAATTTCGGCAACCATTGACAGATTTATACCAAACAAAGTATAAGTAACGAGGGGACTGACCAGCCGTGGTACACAAAAATGGTTAGTTCACTCTTAGAAGAGCAAAGAAAAAAGCATGCCAAGAGACACAAAATTCCCAAGACTGGCAATCTTTTACAGAGATTAGAAATTTAGCTCGAAATTCAATGCGAGTAACGTAAAACAGTGAAACCCTGCCACGTAATTTGATAGAGATTCCTAAGAAATTCTGGTCGTATGTAAAGTATACTAGCGGCAGGACACAATCAATACCTTCACTACACGATAGCAATGGTAATTCTACCGATGACAGTTCTGCTAAAGCAGAAGTGCTTTACACAGCTTTCCGAAGTGCCTTCACCAAAGAATGCGAAGCATATCCT
The DNA here is from genome assembly GCA_026315105.1 of Locusta migratoria. Lineage (NCBI taxonomy): Eukaryota > Metazoa > Arthropoda > Insecta > Orthoptera > Acrididae > Locusta > Locusta migratoria. The sequence goes on from CM048755.1 coordinate 103,370,207, forward strand.
CCAGAATTCGTATCAAATACAACTTCTAGCATGTGTAACTTAGACGTTGGTATCCCTGGTGTATTAAAGCAACTGAAGTCACTTAACAAATGTAAGTCTTCCGATCCCGATTGTATACCAATTAGTTTCCTTTCAGAATATTCAGATGAAATAGCACCATACATAGTTATCATTTACAACTGCTCGCTCTGTGAACGTTCCGTACCCAAAGACTGGAAAGTTGCACAGGTTACGCCAATATTCAAGAAAGGCCAGAGGAGTGATCTGCAGAATTACGGACCTATATAATTGATGTTGGTTTGTAGCAGGATTTTAGAACATATCATTTTTTAAATATTATAAACCACCTGGAAGGCAATGACCTAGTGATCCATAGTTCAGAAAGCATCGTTCTTGTGAAACACAGCTAGTTCTTTACACATGATGTGATAAGTTCTATCAACAAGGGATGTTATTTCTAGATTTGCGGAAGGCTTTTGACACTGTACCTAAGGAGCGTCTTCTAATGAAGTCGGGTGCTTATGTTACATCGCTACAGCTGTGTGATTATATTCGTGATGGCCTGTCAGAAAGAACACAATACGTTGTAATTGACGGAAAGTCACCGAAGAGAACTGGCGTTCCACAGGAAAGTGTCATATGGCCACTACTATGCCTTACTTTTGTAAACGATTTAGGAGACAATCTGAGTAGTTCTCTTAGACTATTCGCGGATGATTCTGTCATTTATCGGTTATTAAAGTCGCCAAATTATCAAAAACAGTTGTGAAATGATTTAGATATGATATCCACATGGTGCAAAAATTGGCTATTGAACCTTAACAAGAAATCCGCTAAACTTCAGTTACACGACAAATCAGTCAAATCTATAGGCCATCAATTTACCAGATACCTGGAAATAACAATTAAGAGCAACTTAAATTGGAAAGGACGGATATAAAATCTTGTAGGGAAGGCAAAGCAAAGGTTAGGCTTCAATAGCAGAACACTTAGAAGTTGTGTGAGTTCTGCCAAAGAAACTGCCTACACTACACCGGTGCGTCTTATTTTCGAGTACTGTTGCGCACTGTGGGATACACAACAGGAGGGACTGACGGACGATGTAGAGAAAGTTCAGAGAAGGCAACTCCTTTTGAATTATCGCGATATAGGGGATGATGCACTAGTTGGAGTGGAAATACTTAGAAGAAATGCTGTTATTTGTTGATGCGAGGTCTATTTGCGAATTTTTTCACCAACTTTCTCCTCTAAATCTGAACATAAGTTGTTAGCTTCCATCTACATAGGGAGACATATTCATCATAATAAAATAAGAGAAATCAGATTGAAAACAGAAAGATTTAAGTGTACCTTCTTCCTTCCAGCTATTAGTGGAAACAGAGAAATACAAAAGCGGCTCGATGAACCCTCTGCCATGCACTGCAATGTGACTTGCAGAGTAACTATGTAAATGTAGTTATAGATTGATTTCCAGCCTGTAATTAGGAAACTCGATATACCGAAATTAGGAACCACATTTTTCAAGTGTAAAAATTAAAAAGTTATAAACCTTTGTTATGTTGTTCATTAAGCTTAAGGGACTTAACTGCGGGGTCATCAGTTCCTAAACTTACAAACTACTTAAGAACTAACTTATACTAAAGACGACACAAACATCCATGCCTGAGGGGTGGGGGGAGGGAATTCGAACCCCTGACCTTAGCGGCCATTCTTTGTTACATAATAAATGATCGAATATATATTCACAAGACTTTTTGCAAGATTATTATTCAAATGTCTTAGAATAGTACTACTTTATCTTATTTTCCATGACTTAAAGGCTGTTAGTTTATGTATATTCTTCATTTGAACAATGTACCCAATATTAGTGCACTTTCCACCATCAACCTCTTATCCTAGTCGACATGATAGCCGTAAACTTAGCGGATTAAGAAACCTGCATTTACCTTCGCGAACAGTAAGTCGTTCATTTCAGCAACATTTCACTTAACATGGTTTCCCTACGTGCTGCTTGTTTTTTATGTATTCCGCTGCTAACCTTATTAATTTGGACCTCTGTTGGTTAACATTCTGCTGTCTGTCACAGAATTCATTTAAGTTGTTGATGAGATATGAGGGTGATTACAATCCAATCAGGACGAAATTCTTAAAAATCTTTCATTTGTGAAACACGAAGTTCTAATTTCCTTGTGCTTATTGACAACGTCTGCAGAGGCAGCCAATTAATAAAAGTAATGGTAATGTGTGGAGAGATAAAGGGCCAACAGTCGATCGTGACAAGCGGTTTGGATGGCTGCCAGGCAGGCCAGGTATCGGGTTAAACTGAGCAGCCGATTGGAGTTTGTCCAAATCGGCAAAAATCGGGGAAAGGCCCATAGTTTGTATTAAAAAATAACGAGAGCTGTTAGCCGAGGGTTCTGTAAGATTGTCTGGAGGACCGCTGGGAGTTCCACACTCCAGAATTCAGAATAAAATAAAATAATGTATAACATTATTTACCGTCAACATATAAGACATCCATGAGTCGGAATAGTTACGCACATCTCATGATTCTAAAAATAATTTCTATAACTCAATAATAACAAATGTTAATGACTACTATATCAAAATACAAAAAAAAAACTATTGAATGCCTCATGTAATTTAAAAAAACTCTGGTTTAGATGAAAGCTAATTGTCTCTAGCTATCATCTTCAAGCGTCCCACTTTCATATTTTTATGTAATGACTGATTTCAAGAGATATAAATTTATAATGGATGTTTAAACAGATCGTCATATTCTCAACAGTAGCACTGAAAATGAAGCAGCGCGATTTGCCTCTCGTACATTTAATTTAGTGTGACGATTCATTATACAATTTGCTAATAATTTACCTTAGCTTTGATAAAATGCGGTGATTGTTAAAGCGTAAAGTCGCATGCGTAATGACTCAAGAGAAGACTACGTCATTTAGAAACAGTTAAACAGCTACGAGATATGGCTTATTCCAGCAGAAGGGTACATTTTATTTTAGACTTTAGTGGCGTTAATATTTCGCTGCCCAACTAGTGTGTTAAAGCTACGTAAGAAAAGCTTGTTCTTTTAGAGCCACCGCTTTTGCACCAGAGTGGCAGACATTCCCAGGGCGCTCCTACTGCAAGCGACGTTCACTAAGACAAGCTACTCCGTACTTCACAGCAATTTGTGTACTCTCTGTGAAACTGAGTACCTAGTAAAGACCTGGTAGTGCTGAAGTGTCAAGAACAGGACGTAATGTTTATACCAGAAAAGACATCTATTCTTGTCACACCAAGAGCTCAAGGAAACAATTATTTCTTACGCACACTAACTTATATCAATTATAAGAATTACAAAATGTGATATTGTTAACTTAATGATAAAAAACACACACATTCAGAACATTTTTACACAGAACAGATATCTTGAACCAGAATGCAAACTTTAGTGTAGTGATAGAGAAATGCACTTTATAGCAAGTACAACAAAAATACCTTCAACTGATAACTTACAGTAAGTGCTTAAATCATTTTTACGTGTTTACAAATACCTTTCATAATATGTGAACCCTTATACGTTGATTTTAATTGTTTAGTTCTACACTAGTGCTGCAAAATTACATAGCACATAGCATCACCGCCGTCCTTAGGTTCACCAGTGACCTGGTTAACAAAAATGCTAGACAGATAGATAACTTACTGATAAATTACTAAAACAATTCATACATAAACTTTACACTTAGCTCAGGAAAGGATAATTACTACCCACTACGAAAAATTGTGAGAGCTTTCGGGAATAAGATATATGTCCATCAGTACTCTTCAGGTAGTCACACAAAACTAATTTGACAAAACTTTCAATCTCTAGTGGGATTATACAACACAAATAGAATTTGGTTTCTCTTGGGCCTGCAGCACTATAAATGTCATTTAAAGACATTATGCAATAAATCCTAAATGCTGCTTTAAATATAATTATTTTATTACACTATAGGCCTATTTCGGCTTTTAGCGCCATCGTCAGGTGGAGTCTGTTGGTCCTGATATCCATATAAATCGATGGTTTTATTGCTTTGAATTGTAATTATTGCAATATTTCTAATGACTTATGTTGTTTTATTTTATTGCAATATTTCTGATGACTTATTTACGTTGTCAAAAGCTGTCACAACGTAAATAAGTCATCAGTTGTCAAAAGCTGTCACAACGTAAATAAGTCATCAGAAATATTGCAATAAAATAAAACAACATAAGTCATCGGAAATATTGCAATAATTACAATTCAAAGCAATAAATAAATGACTGACACCAATAAAACCATCTATGTATATGGATATCAGGACCAACAGACATCACCTGACGATGGCGCTAAAAGCCGAAATAGGCCTATAGTGTAGTAAAATTATTATATTTAAAGCAGCATTCAGGATTTATTGCATAACAAATAGAATTATTCAGTGCAAGGAGAACAATTGTGCTATTCTGTCTGCAACATTCGTACATTATTACACCGCACTGAGCTCAGTGTCCATAACTAAACTGCCAATCCAATTTCACGAATGTAGACACGGGTAACTCCCTTTTATCAGAGGACAACTCAAAAACATCCCGCAAGCCACCACCCAGTGCGGTAAGCGACGCTCACCCAGAAGAACTTCCTCGTGTTTCTGCTGCTCCACTCTGCCCGGAAGCAGGTGGCACGGGGAACGTACACCGCCTGCAATCCCGCCGACGTGATAACGGCAGAGCTGAGCAACGCAGAGCGCCGTCAAAGTAAGTGTCAGGCAGTAGCAACCCTTTGTCCTACTTGGCGGCCAGGCCCCGACGATCTACCTCGTACTGCCCGAAAGATCCACTGAGCACCAGCTAGCCCAGGCCAAGTCCCTTACACCACACACGCGCCCGCTTGCACCCAAGATTGTGGAGCTAGCACCAAAGTAAGTCCCCATAACTGACTGTGTATCGAAAGAGCGCACCGACACTTAGTTCCTATACGATTAAGTACGTTTAAAATAATTATTTTAAAGCCATTTTTGTCAGTAATTGGTATTTTGATTGATCCGTTGTTGTATTACACAATTTGTTGTAAAACAGCTTCATTCATTAAATTAATGAGTTTGTCTAACCTGCATTTTATTTATTGTGCCATTGCCGATTTCGAAAATACGAGCGTTGGAACTTAAATAGTGACAACTATTTATTCACAACCGATGTAAAAGCGTTACATGTTCACACCTGTTACTGTCCTTTAAAGTAGTCACCAGCGTTGTGTAGAACCTGCTGCCAGCGATGTGGAAAGCGTCGTATACCGTTAGCAAATGTTCAAATGTTTGTACAGCTTATGGGACTTAACTACGGGGTCATCAGTCCCTAAACTTACAAACTACTTATGAACTACTTACGAACTAGGACGGCACAAATATCCATGCCCGTGGGGGGATTCGAACCCCCGACCGTAGTGGCCGTGCAGACCGTGACTGAAGCGCCTCAGTCCCCTCGGCCACCGCGGCCGGCTACCGTAGGCAGAGTCTGTTCTGTTGATGATGCGAATGAAGCAGTCCACTGACTGTCGAATCTCTGGAACAGTTCTGAAGCGAACGCCACCAAGTAGTTTCTTCATCTCCAGATTCCAAATAAAGTCACAAGGGCTTAAGTCCGGTGAGTATGGTGGAAGGTACAGTACTTCTCAACCCCATCGACCGAACAGAGCAGCCACAGCTTGCGCCATATGCACCCGCGAATATTCGTGTAAAATGATGACTCTTCGTTTTTGAAGTCTCACCTGCGACCAGCTTTGCGAAAGAAGCGGAAACACTTTTTGCGCAACTCATCCATCATTCTGCACGACAATGCGCGGGCGCATACAGCGGAGCTGAGGCTACTTTGTTTGGTCGATGGGACGAAATTACCATACAATTCAACATACTCCCCGGACTTAAGTCCTTATGACTTTGATTTGATTCCGAAGATTCGCTTCAGAACTGTTCCAGATATTCGATAGGCAGTAGAGTGCTCCATTCGCACCACCAACAGAACAGGCTCTGCTAACGGTATACTACGCCTTCCACATCGCTGGTAACGGGTTCTACAAAAGTATGGTGACTACTTTGAAGGACATTTACGGGTACAAACATCTAACGCTTTTGTATCGTTTGTGAATAAATAGTTGCCTCTATTTGCAAGTTCCAACCCTCATATATTCATCAGCAGCTGGATGAATTACATGATGAACTGCCAGTCATTTGCTGGTTTTTTGCCTGTCAAGATGATCTTCCATGAAAAAGAAAAAAAAATTGGTATATATTCATAAAAGAAATAAAGATAACTGCAATTTGGAAATCAAACTAATCTTGTTACTTTCGTAGGCCTTAGTTGTTATAGTCTCCGTTTCTAACCGAGTAATGTAATGATAAGACGCGTCCTAGTGTTAGAAACAAATACGCAAAATTAAAAAGAAAATAACAGATCACCATTAGCAAATATATGACGAAAATTTTGATTACACATTCACGCCACGCTTTTACATTTACTGATGCCTTCGAAGAATTTATTGAGTAAAAATATACTGTTTACATTTGTATCAGAGATAAAATGATAGATGAGACATCAAACTCGATACATTTCCACAATAACACATAAAAAATAGGAATTCAGCAAAAAAAAAAAAAAAAAAAAAAAAAATGAAGACTGTCATTCCATAATCTTCGTTCGAAACAATGTGTTTAATAAACATTCCTGCTGTACTTAACATATGCTACATACATCATTAACAGAGACATGCGAGATATAGACTTGTGTTAGTATCTAGTAATATTTGTTCTGTGTATTTCTTCAGGGATATTCATAATATTTCCCTTGACACACTGAACGATCTGTAGGTAAACGTCATTGATGTATAGAGACTGCCACCTCTCATAAAAGTCAGTAGCAAAAGTAGATCTACTAAAGTCTTTCAGGTAATGTGTATTGCTCCATCCTGTCTGGACGTTGATGTATTTTGCTTTGGATTCTCATATCGTTGGTTCATATTAAATTTCTTATCGGGATGGATGGAAGGACGTGTACAGTCGTTGACAGAATTTGCGAGACCCCTCGCCTAATCGTTATGCACAACCGCTAAGTTTTGCTGCCTGTTTGAAAGTATAAACAGCTAGGGAGATTGATCGTACATACTGTCGATTAAAAAAATGTTCAAATGTTTGTATAGCTTATGGGACTTAACTACGAGGTCATCAGTCCGTAAACTTACAAACTACTTATGAACTAGCTAATCCTAATGACGGCACAAATATCCATGCCCGAGGGGGGATTCTAACCCCCGACTGTAGTAGCCGTGCAGACCGTGACTGGAGCGCCTCAGTCCCCTCGGCCACCGCAGCCGGCTACTGTCGATTACACGTGAATCCGACACGAAATCGGAGAAAACAGTTATCTTACAGTTTCGAAGCCAAATGTAACAACACACGCGCTTTCTGTGCTAATGACTTCGCAAACGGATTCTAGAAACTAATTTGCGTTTTTTCCATAGTGTTTTAAGGTATTCGAGACCGATATATTCCTTTCCACATTTCGATTCTTATAGATTCAGCGAACGAAGACAGCAATAACAATTGACATGCTTCAGTTCGTGTATATTGTCGGACGTTACTGACACATTCGAATGGAAAATGTGCTTACGTAACATAGAATTAATTGAATTACAAGACAGGAAGCAAATTATCGACATTAACCACTATTTCAAGAAACCTTCATCACACAAGTGCAAGTCGACAAATGACTAGTGGGTGATACAAGGGCACACTTGCTGGAGACACGCTACAACACTTCTCGCTGAGTGAGCAGACGCAACATACCCTGTTCTAAAAAGTGTGTTACGAAGCGCTAAGAGTTAGAGTGCAGTTAACGTTCGGAAGGATCACGTCACCGTTTCCGCAGACCGCCTCGGTCGCGCTATAGAGACGACAACCGTCTGGCGCGGTAGATGGCTGATGGTATTCATTCCATGAGTCATTTCCAATTGTTCTCTTTCGGTTGATGTTACAGCTGAGATCAGCATACAATTAAAAAAACGAAAGCCAACTGTGCTACCACAAATTACAGTACTCCTCGGAGAAATAATATTGCTGTAATAAGTTATCAGACATAAATAAGATTACCTGACATTGTCAGGTTTGGAGGGGAACTAATCGTTCTATGGTTCTCAAAATAAAATGCCAAATCGCACATTAATAATTTATTCAATGACGACCGGTTTCGGTGAACGGTTTCACCATCATATGGTCACATATATATTTTACAAGCTGGTCATCTTGTTAAAAAAGGGTATAAAACAATAAGTGCAACTTCGTCACACTATATAAAAATACACAAGTTAAAAACATGAGAGCTTACAAGCTTGTTGTCACTCACAAGTGTACAATATGATGGTCCTTTATGTATATATGATTACACGAGTCTGATATCTGACAACCAAACGGTATATTTTAATCTGTGCCGACCCACCAGTACTATCCAACAGGCTACTATATGCATTTCCGTAATAATGTTATAATTTAGTACACAGACCAGAAGATGGTGTCTATGTACATCGAAACCGGTCGTATGTTATAAATAAAGACGAAATACCGCGATGTTGGCAATTCATTATTCACAAAAAAATACATTTATAAGATCGCTCTGCCGCGGTCGAGAAGCCGAGCGGTCGGAGGCACCTCGCTGCGGAGCGCGCGGTTGCTCGCCCTGGAGGTTCGAGTCCTCCCTGGGGCATGGGTGTGTGTGTTTGTCCTTAGGTTAGTTTACCTAGGTTTAAGTAGTTTGTAAGCTACGGGCTGATGACCACGCAGTTTGGTCCGATAGATTTACAGACATTTGAACATATAAGATCGCTCCCTGCCATGAGCAAATTATATTAATAAAAAGAATAAAATAATTGACATACAAACAGACAATATTAACGGCGAAGAAACACTTAAGAGTAATGAATAACTCAAAATGAAACACGACCACACATTCAGTGGACAGGTTTCAACCTTATCTGGAAACCACGCACCCTTTTGACCAAAAACCGTGGTTTTGTATTCTGCGTAGTACCTGTAACCCCGGTGTGTAGTACTGTCCTAATACAACAGCGTTCGTATCAGAATAAAAAGCGCCGGCTTCTAAATCCAAGAGATCAGCGTTCTAATCGTTTACTGCTCTAACTTTTCTTAATTTGTCTCCTTAATTTCGTATAGTATGGGTCTTGCTACGATGAAGAAACACCAAAAGTCGACTCTTAGGCTCGACATTTAACAAGTTACTTAACTTCCTTAGTTTCGCTGTTCGCAATATAAAATTAATGCCTGCTTCTTGGGAAAGATGGCTTACTTAACTCCAAGTTGACTGATCAGTCGTCTACTTTCTTGTTTTTGATTAGTATGTGAAACGTCACGTATTCGATACTCGGCAGTGACAAACTCACACCAAAGATCTCGTTATCCTCTGGTGAAGCCAAGTGGTGAACACCGGGCTCGCCGTTATTCGGAATTCTTGTCCTCGTACTGCAGGCTGGAGTAAAACTGGATTACATGAAAGCACTACGGATTTGAATGTCACAGCGATTTAATATTCCTAATGTTGCTTACACGAAAAACGTAGCTTTTGGGACGTTATTGAAAGATACGGAATAAAAATATAATTATGGGTTGGATACGATAATTTAAAGAAATTGATTTGATGCAACACAATTCTCTGTTGCACATGTTTCATTTCGTATTATCAATATATTTTCATAGTTACAGATTAAGACTGTGACTGACAACAATAATTTCCTCACAATGTTTGCGATGCAGATTATTACTCATTTTTCATGTGCGTTTGTTTTTGTTACGTGAGAAACATAATGAGCAATATTTCATAATAGAAGAAAAATGTGAAAAGACAGTATGAGAACTGTCGCTCACTGATCAATAGTTGGCCATTTGGTGAGATATAATGAATAAGCTTATGTTGTAGCATAGTTTGTTTCTCTGCACATCCATTTAACATAATCGTATCTAGTATTATAATGTCCCAATATGGGGTCGATTGCCTGACATTAGGTATTTTAATAAGATATGGGCTAATCATTGTTCGAATGTTTATTAAGATTATGGGACTTAACTGTGGGGTCATTCAGTCCCTAAACTTACAAACTTCTTATAAAATAACTTATATTCAAAATGTTGATAGTGTGAAAATGTTCAAATGTTTGTTAAGCTTAAGCGACTTAACTGCGTCGTCATCAGTCCCTAAACTTGCAAACTACTTATGAACTATCTTATACTAAAGACGACACAAACATCCATGCCCGAGGGGGGATTCGAACCCCTGACGAGGAACGGCCTCGCGCAACGTAGCATAGCGCATCAATGCGCTCGGTCGCTCCGCCGCGGCTACCTTATACTAAAGGCAACCAAAAATCCATGCCCGAGGGAGGATTCAACCCCCGACGGGGAACGTCTCGGGCATTGGAGCATAGCGCCTCACTGCGCTCGGCCACTCCGCCGTGGCAAGATATATACTATGGATCAGATAGATGTAGCTGTGGATGTTCACGATTACTTGTCAACATTGGTAGTTTTGGTTACGTTTGATGTTCTTACTGTAGCAATTGTAATATTTTTTTCTATATTACATGTGAAATTTATAAAATTCATAACCACTATATCCTGCAAATCCATAGTTTATTTTTCTTTGGGTCCTTTATAAATTTTGTTCAAAGGTCGATCAACTATATCCGATAACTTATTACAGCAATACTATTTCTCTGAGGAGTACTGTAATTTGTGGTAGCACAGTTGGCTTCTTTTTTTAAATGTATGCTGATCTCAGCTGTACCATCAACCGAAAGAGAACAACTGGAAATGACTCATGGAATGATATCCTCACTCTCTAAAATACCATCAGCCATCTGCCGCGCCAAACGGTTGTCGTCTCTATAGCGCACAGAGGCGGTCTGCGGAAACGGTGACGTGATTCCTCCGAACGTTAACTGCACTCTAACTCTTAGCGCTTCGTAACAAAGTGTTTAGAACAGGGTATGTTTAGTCTGCCTACTCAGCGAGAAGTGCTGTAGCGTGTGTAGCGTATCCACAGCAAGTGTGCCGGTGTAGCACCCACTAGACATTTGTCGATTTTCACGTGTGTGATGAAGGTTTCTTGAAGTAGTGACTAATGTCGATAATTTGCTTCCTGTTTTGTAATTCAATTAATTCTACGTTACGCATGCACATTTTCCATTCGAATGAGTCAGTAACGTCCGACAATATTCACGAACTGCAGCATCTCAATTCTTATTGCTGTCTTCGTTCACTGACACCATAATAAAAGAAATAGGGAAAGGAATATGTCGGTCGCAAATAGCTTAAAACACTGTGGCAAAACGCAAATAAGTTTCTAAAATCCGTTTGCAAAGTCCCCTTCACGTCGCACAGAAAGCGCGCGTGTCGTTACAACTGGCTGCGGTACTGGAAGATAACTGTTTTCTCAGATTTAGTGTCGTATGTACGATCATGTCCCCGCCGGCCGCGGTGGCCGAGGGCACTGAGGCGCGCCAGTCACGGTGTGCACGGCCACTACGGTCGGGGGTTAGAATCCCCCCTCGGGCATGGATATTTGTGCCGTCCTTAGTGTTAGCTAGTTCGTAAGTAGTTTGTAAGTTTAGGGACTGATGACCCCGTAGTTAAGTCTTCTGTAAGAGATTTCCAGTCTCGGTGACTTTGAGCCTATTCAAATTTGCCAAGATTTTTTTCTTTGCTTGTGCAAGAGTGATCTAACCTATTTGGTATTCCACGGCGCATAGGTCCCCTCTTTAATTAGTTACTTTGGTATAAATCTCTCAACAGCTGTCTGTATTATTTCTTCTGATGTAATTCACGTCCTGGACATTCTCAGTCAAGAGAGTGCTGAACGAAATGTTATCTGCTTTTTGGAATACATATATTTTTCGTTTAATTTTGGTGGATTGTAGAATTTCTATATTCAGTCTTGATACAAAATTCTCTGTTCACTAAATACTGTGTCTCTTTTGAAGCTCTTCATTATTCCGGATTATTTGTTTCTAGGAGGTGTACTATGGTTTAAGAACCATTTACTATTCTTCAGGTTCAAGAGTCGCATCCACGTCCGGTTCCACATGGAAGCAAATCGAAGACAATGTGTCAAATTTACGGTCTGTTCCAACTGGCAGTCGAGAAAGGAAGTCTGCGTTCGCGTGGCGGTCACAGACGCGATAGAAAATATCGAAATTGAGCGTTGCCAGGAAGAGAGCCCAACGCTGGAGGCAGCATGCCGTCTGGGTGGGCACAGCGGCTCCCGGGTGAAAGAAAGAAACCAGAGGCTTGTGGTCGGTCTGCAGTTTGAAATGACCACCTTAAAGATAATCGTAAAATTTTATTAAGTCTAAGTCTAGAAAAATTTAATTAGGGCGAATTACAGTGCCAAAGCCACCTTTTCAATTTGGCTATATTTGATTTGAACGTTTGTCATTATTTGGGGCGAAGGCTACCGGCCTCTCGACGCCATCCACCAATTGTGAAATGACGGCACCCAGTCCAAAGTCCGAAGTGTCAGCAGCGATGATGAGAGGAAGAGGTGGGTCGTTAACAGCCAGACACGGAGTTTGAAGGAGTGCTAACTTGAGGCCTTACAAAAATGCCTGGTCACATGTTGCATCCCATGATTAACGCGTACCTGTCCGCTATAATCTGATAAGTGGTGCCAGTAGTTCGACGGCGTGTTGTATAAAACGGCGATAATAATTTATATACAAAATGACAGAGTGAAGTTGTTGTAGGTTGATGGTGGTGGTGGGGGGGGCATGTTCTGGATCACCTCGACATAATACTTAGTAGTGTGGGCATTAATCTTGAACCTGAGATGGCTGACCTCACGTGCAAAAAATTCACACTTTTCCTTTCGACAACGCAAGATAGGTTTCGGGAACACCTGGAAAAACTGATCTAGTTTGTCCTCGAGATCCACAGCAGACGAGCCGCTGACGATGACTTGGTCCAGATATTTTGCCGCACCTGCAATCTGGTTGGTGAGATTCTCCAAACAGTGTTTAAAAATGGCGTGGGGCACTGACAATTCCGAAAAAGACCACACGGGGTATTGATGACCAGGATCTGCTGCGATTCCTTGTCTAACGGTATTTGTAAATACGACTCTCGCAATTCAATCTTAGCGGAGACAGTTAGTCCACAAGACGCGTCAGTAATTCTTCTATCGACAGTACAGGATATGAATCGATGACTGACAGAGTTCACTGTCACATTAAAACCACCACAGATGCGACGAAGACTACAGGCGTCACACAGCGACTGTAGGAAGGACAACGTCTGCCTGTAGGGGGAGTCAGCTCTTCCTGGAGACCGTCCCGTAAATAAAAAGAGACTTGGCGGGTCTTAAAAAGCGGGAGACAGCAGTGGGGTGGAAGATGTGAACAGAGTTTCGTATTTGCTGATCAGTGGTACGACTAGAGCCTCTGAGGAGGGTGTGGAGACCGGCTGCAATTCGTCCTGTATTGACAAACTCAGACGAACAAAACTGTCTAAACCCAAGAGATTGGACACGCCAGCTGAGCGCATAACCAGAAACGAAGCATTAAAAGCTCTGTTGTAAGCGACTCGTGTCGGAAAACGCCGACGACTTGTATGTGGTGATTGCTGAAATTGCATAAGTTTTGAGTGCAGGGCGACAACGCTGGAGATCCCAATCGTTTGTATGTGGCACCATCAATGATAAACACAGAGGACACTGTGTCGATTTGGAAAACCACGGAAGTATTTGCGATTTCCAAGGTGAGGAGGAGCCGACCCCGGACTCGAGTATGATAAAAAGAGACTTGCCCATCATTGTAATGCAGGTCTGTCGGGTCCTGTGTGAATGATTCATGCCTGTGCATCCTCCGAAACTGTGGCGTCAACGCGGTGTTTTTGTGAAGCCTGACAAAGGTGATGTGGGCCATTCGGCGGCAAGCCGTGTACTGCGACTGCTGGTGGGGACACTGCGGCCGTTGGTGTTTCCGGAAACAATCCGGGCAAGATGGAAGACGTGTGGAAGACCGTCGGTCAGGGCTTGTGCGCATGCTCGGAGGAGACTCCCGCCCGGCGTCAGAGGACTGGCCAGCCGCGAAAACAACCGGATCAAGGCGCGGTGACTGTAGCCTGTGAGCCTGTTAAAAGACATGGATGATCGGCGGACGAGGTGTCGAGGGACGGGTCCTGTACCTTCAAGATTTCAGCGCGAAGACCCTCTCCAGGTGCGTGTAACACCACCATATCGCGGATCAACGAAGGAGTATGCGTCTGCTTGCAGGCTACGTTTGCACACCTGAATTTTCAATCGCGAGAGAGACCTTGCAGCGTCGTACACCATTCTCTGGGACTACCAACAGGAAAAGAAAGCTTCGCGAGCGGTGGTGACGTGTATTTGCGCGTGAAAATACTCTGACAAACAAGTCTTTATGTGAGTATAGGAGTGGTCTTGAGGTGACTGTTCTGGGTTTAATTGTTGAGTTAAACGATACATCTAGGGAACTACTGTTGCTAAGAAGAAGACCCGACGTAGATTTTTCTCGAGGACCCCGTGGGCCAGAAAATGTTGTTCCAGTCGCTCTACATAATGTGGCTACGCTTACAAAGCCCTATAAAAAGCTGGAAATGTTGTCGGGGAAACTGTTCAATCTTTCCGCGATGGAATCTACTCTGTGAGCTACGTCTTGCAACGTTGGGGAGTGTGGGTGGTGTGTCGACCCTGTGAGCGCCGCTTGTATCTCGAGTAGAGTTTCCATCAACGACTGAAGAAATTCCTCTAAGGAAGCTATTACAGCTGAAACAAAGTCTTATTCTCGTAGCCAATACTGTTACGTCCTGTGATCTGTAGAAAAGAAACCAATGATGAAACGAAATAAAATTTACTACCACATAGGAAAACGCCTTTTTGGCGTACAATGAAATCACAGAGAAAACGAAATACTTGCTGACATGAAACTAACACGTACAGAAGGAGTAAAGCCTTCACTAAAACAACTACATAATTTACTAGTGGCGCTATGCCCAAATAATACAACTACAAGATATCTGGTACTACTGTGAGTGACGACGGAACTAGATCTGGCGTAGGAGCAGTCGGTCACGGTCCTAGTTGGAATTGCACTGCCTTACGAACTTTTTGTTTCCTTTATTGAATTTACACGCCCCAGATGGGACAGGCTGCAGCCGCCTCGGTTCCGCTCCATGTTTCAAATGTTTGTAAATCTATCGCACTGGGTTGCTTGGTTATTAGTCCCTAGCCTACAAACTACTTAACTGAGGTAAACTAACCTAAGAACAACACATACACCCATGCCCATGGAGGACTCGAACCCCCGACGGTGAACGGTCCCGCGCACCGCAGGACGGCGCCTCAGTGCGCACGACTATTCCGCTGCGGCGCCGCTCTACAGACGAGAGCATTTACAACTGCCGAGGAGAATAAAGTAAATAAATACATATGAATAAAAACGGAGATAGTGACATACAAACGAGACATGAGCGAACAAATGAATTAAAATGGTGCGACTAGCATACATATTCAGTTAAAACGATGCCACGGTGGATAAAAACACTGAAGTTAAAGCCAACATTGAAACGGTAAAACGGAGACACTGAGTAAAATATCACAAGCAACACTGGTTATGCCGTGTAACGGCTGTTGCAGACACCTAAAAACAATGAAGATACTAGTATCACATCACTGCTACATTGCTAAAGTTGACGTAGGTTAAAATGACGGGCACAAGAAACCCGCAGCCAGCCGCGGTGGGCGAGCAGTTTGAGGCGCGCCAGTCACGGTCTGCACGGCCACTACGGTTGGGGGTTCGGATCCCCCCTCGAGCATGGATATTTGTGCCATCCTTAGTATTGGCTAGTTCATAAGTAGTTTGTAAGTTTAGGGACTGATGACCCCGTAGTTAAGTCCCATAATCTCTAAAAACATTTGAACATTTTAAGAAACCAGCAGGGAATAGGGAAGGAGAGGATGCACGGGGGGAGGGGGAGAAAGGAGAGGGAGGGCACAAAGGAGGGGGGAGGGGGAAAGCGAAAGAATTCCTAGGGAAAAGGTGGGACGGGGAGACCAAGCGTGAGAGGGATGAAGAGAGGGTGGGGAGGAGAGTACATATCATATGCGGGGAGGGGGTGGGACTAGGGCTGGTAGGAAGGGTAGATGTAGGCCGGAGGAGAGGATGTGTACAGTGTGCAGGTGTAGTGCAGGAGGGATGCATTGCTAAAGGCGCGGCAGAGATCCGAGGTTTAAGAGAGGACCATCTACGATTTTATTTCTTTCCCGCACCTTCTGAAGTTCTCGGAACAATTCCGCATCCTGTGCATATCCCGAAAAATAGAATCCCGTCACCCTCTGGTCTCTCCTCTCTTTTTACGTAGAAGATAGAATTGTAACAAATTTCATTAGGGTTCTCGAACATTTAATAAAATCTTGCCAATCAGAAATACTTTTCACAGCTATCACAATGCGGAAAGTCAACATTGACATACTTTTATATGTTAAAAAATATTTGTTGAGCTTAAGAGACTTAACTGCGGGGTCATCAGTCCCTAAACTTACAAACTACTTATGGACTACCTTATACTAAAGACAGCACAAACATCCATGCCCGAGGGGGTATTCGAACACCCGACACTGAGCGAGGTGGTGCAGTGGTAACACATTGGGGTCGCATTCGGAAGGACGGTGGTTCAAATCCACCTCCGACCATCCAGATTCAGGTTTTCCGTGATTTCCCTAGATCGCTCCAGGCAAATGCCGGGATGGTTCCTCTGACAGGGCACGGCAGATTTCCTTCCACATCCTTACAAAAACACTCAGAGCGTAAGCTCCGTCTGTAATGACCACGCTGTCGACGGGACGTAAAACTCCAAGCTTCCTTCTTCTTCTTCGAACACCCGACGGGAAACGGCCTCGCGCATCGTAGCATAGCGCCTCATTGCGCTAGGCCGCTCCGGCGTGGCACTTTTTATATGACTTTAGAGGGGTGTTAAAAAAATGTTCAAATGTTTGTATAGCTTATGGGACTCGACTACGGGGCCATCAGTCTCTAAACTTACAAATTACCTATGAACTACTTAATACTAAGGACGTCACAAATATCCATGCCCGAGGGGGGATTCGAACCCCCGACCGTAGTGGCCGTGCAGACCGTGACTGGAGCGCCTCAGTCCCCTCGGCCACCGCGTTAGAGGGGTGTAGGCAATGTGAGTGCGGGTGCAGAGAGTCGAACCTCTTGTGAAATTCCAGGCGGAATGCAAACAGGTGGGAGAGACTGCAGCAGTAGAGTGCGATATGTTGAGAAATTGGATCAGATCAGAAACGTGTCCGTGTGACCTACATAGTTACGGCACTCGTTCACGAGAAACGACCGCGTACATGTTTTAAAACACGTTCAATTTAATTCAGCGCTATTTAACAGCCACATTAGTATAAAATGTTCTGTTTCCCTATCGAAAATCCTATTTGCAATGAAAGTTTTCAGCGAAAACTTGTTAACATTTCGTTGTAATAGATTATGCAAGTTATGTATTCGTACAATAACGCGCCATATTATTAATCGTTCCATAAGTCCATTAAAAGGTCAACCAAATCCCAATAGCGTAGTTGGAAAATAAACGCCGCAGCTCGCGTGTCACTTATAGCAAGGTACGAATTCACATTTTCCTGTTACGCGGACATGGTTCTTCTCGAAACTGCGTATAATCCGTAACGAAAACAAAGAATCAAAAAAGCTATCCGATTCACAAAGAGAATTATTTTAGCGGAATGGAATCACATTCTCGTTGAAGTGGTCGTTCGTGTCCGCTGGTTTTCCAACGTCTCTTTCAATAGGTATGTACCGACGTTCCGATGCGTCGAGTGGGAGAGGTAGAATGTGGGATTGACTTTCCAAATAACCAGCCAGGATTGTACGAAAAACGGCGCTTTACTAAACTAAGGAGAAATATTTTTCTGAGTTTCCCATTAAATCGCTACTATAGCTGAATTCGTTTTGTATTCTACCCCCCTGTCTAGACAGCTGAAGTGGTATCGAGCGAAACCAAACTGGATATTTAAAACGCATCAAATGAAGTTACATGAAAAGGCCGTGCTGTCCACGAAATACAGTATTTCACAACTAGTTGAAATCTTCTTTCACGGATACGTATGAATTAAAATAACGTATTTCAGTAGAAACACCTTTATGTCAGTGCCAAAAGGACGTTATTATCTCTAACTCAAATCTAAAATTAAAATATTCTTAAGAACTATGTTTACATATCCACGTTCTTACATTTGCATGAGCTTTTCAGACCTATTCTGCTTTGAATATTTTTTTCAAATTCAAATGCCTCATTTTTTAGAAGAAAGTTGCACCATTTTTTTATACTTGCTGTTCTGAGTCGTGTTACGTATGATAAAAATGTAGTGTGTAATGCGATGCAAAATTATAAACTGACAACTGTAATATTGACATCCCGCTTCAGTTTTTTACCAAAGGTTTTGATTATATTGTTGTTTTACACTCATTTAAAACATTTTATATCCACAAAACACAATACTTAGATGTAATAATGACATTGCCTGTTATTAAAAAGGATAGCTGTTACACAAAAACATATAAACCAAATCAGGGTCTACTATAAAATCAGAGGCTATTTCCTCTTCATGTATTTAATACGACTTGCATGTGTTAGCAATGACGGATTTCTTCCAACTAAAGTCCTCTTGTATTCGTCATTATTCTCAAAAAACAGTTTTCAGCAAAGCGTTTACAACTGTCTTCTTGATTTTCTTCTAGATTTCCACTGTTGTACATCTTGCTGGGACCTGAAATACTAGCCACCTCCACGTGTTAAGCTTTGCAGTTGAGTACAAAAAAAATATGGTTTCATTTCGCTTATATAATCTCAATTTCGTTGGCCTTTAGACAGGGATTTCACGTCTATCATCCCAAAATCTTCACCATGATATCTTACTTTACTTTCTCACTAGTAGGCCTCATTATATTCATCTTTTGTTACGACTGTTGACCTTTTCTGTTGGAGTTCCTCTACTCTACCGAAACAGGTAGCAGCAGGTAAGGACTTTCTCCCCGAACTGGAAAAGTGAGATAAATTTCTACAACGCAACATTTTTGTGTTACAAGAAAAAGCACGAAGGTGCTAAATACGATAATATTCATGATCACGTCACTTGAGTCAGTACCTCGTATTGGTTTAGTTCTTCTTTGAGCGAAATTTAATTATGGACAATACCGTCTCTGCTGTTAATCCACGCATCCTCACAGGCTTTTATGATGACTCACAGTATTCTCTTAAATAGTGTGATTTATTTAGATTCTGATTATCCTACATGCCACGTTCCATTTTTATCACATTAAAAATTCGGACATGTACGCTTTTGCCTGTCACCTCCTCCTACATCCCCTCTCAGCTAAGTTACATTCCATATTCGGCACTTTAGATTACTATTTTATTTTCGGTCTGTGTGGATACATTTGGACGGAACAGGTGTTACTGTGCTTATCCATGTCTCATTTCCCTTTGACCGCGTCCCTGATTACAGAAAATAGCCCAATAGTTGGAATGTATTACAATGTATTTAATCATATTTTGTATTCGTTACTGGTTGGTTCCCTTCACTTTTCCCAGAATGTCGACATTGCCGATTCATCGATACAACTGACCTTTCTGTACCAATTCTTCGTAGATCTGATACAGTAATAGCTGTTTAATGTATGAAATATAGGTACCAGTTGCTGTTACAATTCACAACAGAAAAATACGATATCATTCACCATTACAAAATAGTTAGCTTCGAATAAGCTATTTCATCTTAGCTCACTTTGATGGCCAAGATTTCGTCTGTGTATACTGACGTATTTTTCGGTAGACCGAATCGAATACTCTTATTGTTTTTAATGTTTTCAACGCACCACCGACGGAGTCACCTTTTGATTCCCATCGCTATATAGGTATAAAGTGTCAAATTTATCTTGAGCACAGTATATAATATTTGACCTCACTAAAGAATAAAATATATGTCCTTACACAAATTAATGGAAAATTAGTTGAAGGGGAAGATCATGTAGGATGACGGAGTGGTGAGAATTTTGAGTTAGGATGGAGGCATGAAAGTGAAAATCCGTATCGTTGTGCGAAACCACTGTGTCAGCGTGGCGTAGAGGTATTCACGACTGACTAATGAGCTCCGGAAGCCAGTTAGACTGCGGCTATGGAAAATAATAATAATAATAAAAAAATAACTAAATTAATTAATTTAAAAAAAAACATCATGGTACTTCAATGTGCATATATACATAAAAAGATATGTATTATGAAACTACTGTAAAGCCACAAAAGGAGCACTACCCAGTATGATACACATCAAGAAAGTACTGTATTACCTTGGCTCCAGGGTCTCATAAACAATGATGTAGAACGCGTACGTTTCTTAAAAAAACAGCTCCTCAGATTTTCCACAGGAGTCACTCAATTTGTAGAAAGATGTTAATAAACACGCATGCTTATTGACAATGCGACGGAATGGGTAAGACGACCTATCAGTTCGTGTCTTAACACCAGGAAGGAAGTACGTTGCTTGTGTTGACCGTAGTTCTACTATGTCTAGAAGATGCAAGCCAAAGTTTGATCGTATCCGCGTTGTTACTTTATGTCAGGAGGGACTCTCATGGAGGGAAGTTTCCAGACGTCTCCGAGTGAGTGAAAACTATGATGACGAGACGTGGAGGAGGTACGCAGATACAAGAACTGTTGATGACTTGCCTCGTTCTGGCCGGTCAAAGGTTACCAGAGCAGCTGATGGCTGGTATTTGTGTATTTCAGTTCGGATGAACCCTGAGAGGAACTTCACTACACTGAATAACGATTTTCGAGCAGCCACAAGACGTTGTGTTTCAATTGACACTATAAGTAACAGGCTGCATGACATGCACTTTTCTCCCGACGTCCATCGCGAGGTCTAGGTTAGACACCCAGACACGATGCATCGCGGTACAGATGGGCTAAACAGCACGTTGGACGGTTTCGTCATAACTGGCATGAAGGGCTTTTCACAGATGAGACTCCCATCTGCTTTCAATCAAATAATCATGGAAGACGTTTGTGGAATCAGCTTGGTTTGGATTAACGTTAGAAACATCGTTCAGCGAGTACAGGAATTTGGTGGACCCTGATGTGTGATGATGATATTACGTGGTGCCACCGTACGCCGCTGGAGGCCATAGACGGCAATCAAATGGCTATGTGTTTCATAAACATCACGCCACGTACAGTGCAGCCGCGGTGGATTAGCCGAGCAGTCTAAGGCGCCTCGCTGCGAACCGCGCGGTTGCTTGCCGTCGGAGGTTCGAGTCCTCCCAGGGGCATGGGTGTGTGTGTTGCCCTCAGGTTAGTTTGCCTTAGTTTAAGTAGCTAGTTTAAGTAAGCTACGGACTGATAACCACGCAATTTGGTCCGATGCATTTACAAACATTTGAACATTCGTACAGTGCAGCCATATCGGTTGCATTTTGCTGAGGGCTTCGTCTTAATGGACGTCATTTCTCACGCTCATCATGCACATATTGTGAATGCGTTTCTTTATGACGACATCACAAGAGTAGAATGGCCAGCATGATCTCCAGACATTACCCCCATCGAGCATGCATTGGATACGTTGAAATAGAATGGTTTTAGACAAGACGAGATCTACGTCCTATCGCCGTTGAGGAGCTGAACAATGTGTCCTGAACAATGAGTCCTATGACGACTAGTTGAGTGTACGTCACAAGGAATACAGGCAGGCATCACTGCAAGAGGACGTGTTACTGGGTATTAGGAGTATAGGTGTAAGCTGCAATCTGGAACAAATCCAGAATGTCGAGTTTACTGTCGTAAAACTTGTTAATTTATATTTTAATAAGCAATAAATAGAGATGAAATTGTGTTCTTTATGTATCTGTATCCAATTTTTTGTAAAGAGTCATAAACCTGTTACAGTGCAAAATAATAAAATCTTATAGTGCACAAGCAATTGCCAGCTATGCTAGGCGGAAACAGGTCATCCGTTGTGTCGTAAATGCAAAGTCAGTGACTATCGTGCCAACAATAGTCTCTGCGTCGGCGATTTTAATGCCTACAGTCAACGGTTTTGCTATCTGCGACAGAAGACATGAGAAGCGAGAAGGTATATAATATACCTAAATTTTCCACAAGAGTGAATGGCCGGGTAATAAGTCAGCGGTTAATAGGCTTATTGAGTTAATTCTGTACAAACAATTGGGCCACATTTGGTCCTTACGAAATGACCCTTCCGTCATCTCTGTATACATACTTTCGCTTTTGGAAGTTGTGGTCACTTGGTCATCGGGATCGATGATGCTCAAGAGAGTAGTCGTCGACCCAATGATATAATCGCTGTATTCAGCTTATGCCTTAGATAAACCATTACACGCTAGTAGCCACTAGTCATAGCTAGGAGATGGAGTCCAGGAACTACTACATTTCGAACTGATCATCATCCAGGTTAGATGGTGAACTCAGGTACTACCGTCTTCACAACGCTGTGTATGGCTGCCTGAGGCCAGTTCTACATCTACATACATACTCCGCAATTCGCCGTAAGGTGCGTGGCGGAGGGTACACTGTACCACTACTTGGAATTTCCTTTCCTATTCCACTCCCAAGTGGAACGAGGAAAAAAGGAATGCCTATATGCCTCCGTACGAGCCCTAATTTCTCTTATCTTGTCTTTGTGATCTTTACGCGAAATGTAAGTAGGCGGCAGCAAGATCGTACTACACTCAACTTCAAATTCCGGCCCTCTAAATTTACTTAACAGAAATTCACGAAAAGAACGTCGTCTTTCTTCCAGCGATCCCCAATTGAGTTGCCGGAGCATTTCCGTGACACTCGCGTATTGGTCGAACCTACCGGTAACAAATCTAGCTGCTCGCCTCTGGACAGCCTCTATGTCTTCCTTTAAACTATTCTGCTGCGGGTCCCAAACACCTGAGCAATACTCAAGACGTGGTCGTACGAGCGTTTTATACGCGGTCTCCTTTACAGGTGAAGTACATCTTCCCATAATTCTCCCAATAAACCGAAGTCGGCTGTCCGCCTTACTCACAACTGTCCTTACATGCTCGTTTCATTTCATATCGCTCTGCAATATTAAGCCTATATATTTGAACGACGCGACAGCATCAAGAAGCTCACTACTATTGCTGTATTCTAACATTATGGGATTGGTTTTTCTACTCATGCGCATCACCTTACATTTTTCTACATTGAGAGCTAGCAAGTTCAAAGTTAGTTGGTTAGTTACGACAATGATCTCGTCGAAGCGCAAGCACTCTGGCGCTAACCCTTTTTCTGTCACCATGGCATTTGAGTCCAGCGATTAAAAGTCTGGACCCACAAGCAGCTGCATAGACCGAAGGTGAGATCGAGCACACCTTCTCCTTGCGGTGTCGTCTTCGAATCACAGAAGCAACGGCGTGGGTACCACCCGTCCGAACGGCTCACGGCAGTGGGTACATAGAAGACGCAATGAGATGGCAATCTGACTGACTGAAGGCGACGTCACCTGCTGATCTAGTTCGTGCCGAGCTAGCGCTTACACCACAAAATCTTGTTACAACTGAATAAACATTCTGGTAAAAAAACAGTCTTGGTTGCACAACAAGACTGTTTTTACCAAAATATCTATTACGGTTGCTGTGCCAGCGACACAAAAATTTGGAATGGAGTGATTACACTGAATAAACATGTAAACACTAATACTGTTTTACTAGCTTTCTCTGCTACAGTGCGGTAAGCTTGTTAAGCGTAGGAGACGTAAGAACTCCTACAAATGCAGAGCTTAGAGGTAATTATAAAGAGATGTAGTTGTTGCCAATAACGTGGAACATATTATTTATAGGGGCGTAGTGATTGAGGCTTTATTTTTATACCATTGACGTGTTATACCTGTAGACGCTACAGTCATGCAGTGCACAACTGTACTGTGTGTCACTGGACAATGATTACATGTAAGGTTCTAATAATTCCGTTTTGTCAAGCGAATGTTTTGCTAAGAAGTAGTGATATTAAGGTGCATAAATATGGCGTGCACAAGGTCATGTTAGACTAATTAGTGTATAACCGCTCTGACGAGAACGCATCGCGTTTATTAGAGGAAAATACTCAGTTAATTTTAAATTATCAGTACTTCCAGTCACAGCTTGAGTCCCTTCGGGATGCACACAATTCGTAGGCGGGTACAAGTAAATTTGATTTCTCTTCAGCAATGAAGTCACCTGCACTAGATCCATCCGTAGCAAGCCTCATCACACTTCCTCCGGTTAAGCAACAGATGACGACATGATATCCATTAATGATGTGTTGGAGACATCTGGAATATGTAGTTTCTTAGATGAAACTACTCTGCGAACGGCCAATTCACGCCTTACAGGTGATGCCAAGACAAATGTAATTTATAATCGAACACTGAGCAAAGCAAACACTTTTGAACAATTAGCAGAGGGTTAACGTTATATACCGTAAACAGAATAGTGCTCGATTTTTTATGTAAAAGTTGAGTGTGTTAACGCAGTAAACAGGCGAAACTGTGATAACTTTTCTCGAATAGAATCCGTAAAATGAATCCTCAAATGTATGAGTTAACATAGATTCCTGAGGCAGATCGTGTTATACGTCGGGGGGCAGAGGACAGAGCTCTCGTTATATTTCTACATGGATTCCAGCAGAATTGTCGTGCAGAGTGCGTATGGAAAATCCAGAGGATTTGGCATCATATTTTCGTGTTGCTACTCATTTGCAGGAAACAGATACTGTTACACGGGTATGCTATGATAAACGTACTTTTGCTTCAGAAAAGAATTTTTACCGTTGTGGGGTAAAACGGGGTTAAACGGGAACAGGTATGTTTCGTCAGTCGGAAAACATTCCCCATAAATATGAGTACTACAGACAGTAAAACAGAGATTGTTGCTTGATGTGCACAGTAAATGTTGCAGAATGTAAGTTTGTAGTAGATACAGGTACGCAAGTATTTATGAGTAGTCTAGACCTCTAGGAGAAGACAAACTACTTCAAGGTATAAATTACGTGGAGTGGGAAATAATGGTTTGATAACATAGGGGATAAGAGCTCAGTTTTAAGATTGGAATGTAAGGTTTCGGGAGCATGTGGAAGTGTTGCCAACTGTGGGACAAGGATTCTGCAGTTCTTCTTCCATGTCAAAATTAATCTTGCATTGTGCACAGTTGAACTTAATATCAAATTATTTCCAACGGGTTCGACAGTTACAAAT
This sequence comes from Locusta migratoria, assembly GCA_026315105.1. Taxonomy (NCBI): domain Eukaryota; kingdom Metazoa; phylum Arthropoda; class Insecta; order Orthoptera; family Acrididae; genus Locusta; species Locusta migratoria. The sequence continues at coordinate 103,395,575 of CM048755.1, forward strand.
GTTTCAACGTCGCAAGGAACGCCGATATCCAAGGTGATACCCATTGAACTGCGTACATTAAAGATAATTATGCAAGAGAGAGTACATACTGATACAAGGAAGTTTGCTTGGGTACCTGTAGATTCCGAGGTACCACAGCAGAAATTGTGTGTGGTAGAGCACAACAATGAGACATTTGCTGTAATGTATTGTTCTGTTCGAAGAAGCATTCCACGCGTAACCCAAGTGAACATGGTACTCACAGTTCCAGTGAGTTTAGAAATGTTTAGGAAAGATTAAGTGAATATCAGGAAAGGGTTAGTAGGCTCATTCCACAGGAAATGAGCCAAATTGGGATTTTTTTAAAAATCACAAAAGTAAAGGTTTAGGCATGTGAATGCACTAACAAAATATGAAATTTAATGATTTGATACTCATTTTTATTGTATTCAAGCTAGTTAACTATGAATTACCATCCCAAAGATTGTAGTTGAGCAAACACTATGAAGACCATAAAACTTAGTTATATTGGCTGTACTGATTTGCTGTCTGTAAGTCAGTTGCTGCAACAATGAGTAACTTGTTATGTAACAATAGGCTTCCTTGATGTCCTACACCGACTAATTTTTTCAGGTAAGCTTTCTTTTGATTTTATTTCTCTTTTTGAAATTGACAGGGATCGCTGTCACACCCGTGACATAAAAAGAAGATAAAGTTTGATTCTTGCCTGAACAAGTACTTCATAATTATTTATATTCTGGGAAAGTAAGGTTAAGGCAATATATTAACTCCCAAACCTATTAATTTCTGGGAATAACTGTGTTTTATCCAGGAATGGCGTCACGGGTGTGACATAACATTTGTCACGGGTGTGACAAAATGCAGACATTTTTGAAAGCATGCCAGCTGAATGAAATGCCAGTGTTTAATATTTTTAACCATCACTTCCTGTTCATGTGACATATTAAACTGGTGAGATACAAAGTAAATACAGATCTACTGACATTAAAAATAAATGTCCAATTTATCTTGCATTCTCAGATAATGAGTTCTTCAACGGAAATAATGAGAAAGATGAGGAGTAAAATGCTGTGTATGGGATACTTTAAAGGTTGCTTCTTATTTAATTGCAAGTGATTACCTTTCACATGACAAATTTGCAGTTTGGTGCTTTCTTGAAAAAATAATAGCAATTTTGAAACAGCAGAATGCAAATTTAGAAAAAAATTCACATGTTTTCTGACAACTGCACTGCACAGTTTAAAAATAAATTTACGTTGTCATATCTCTGCCATACCAAGTCATATTTGGGAGTTGAATTTGAGTGGAACTTCTTTGCTGCTTCACACTGCAAGGTGCTGTTGATGGTATAGGGGGGACTGTGAAGAGAACTGTATGGAGAGGAATCAAAAGTCGTCAAGTGGTAGTGAATAATGCAAAGGAATTTTGTGATTACGCTTGTGATAAATTGAATGAAGTTCATGCTCTCTTTGTGTCAAGCAGTGATGTGGAAAAGACAAAGGAAAGGAAGTCAATGTTTTGGGAGAATGTCATTGCAATTCCTAAAGTACATTCTAACCATTACTTTAAAAACTATGACAGTCATCACATTTTAGCAGCAGAAACATCTGGCAGTGGAATGGCAAGATATCATGTCTTTCGGGAGATCCCTAAATCCAGAAAACAGCTGAAATTTTCCGATGTTTACTCAGATTCTGAAGAGTCTAATGCTGAAGACATACAAACAACATCAGAAAATAAAATAAATTCAACCATATATGCTACGGAAATTAAAGCAGGAACGTTCTAAACATAGAGCTTCAAAGTGAGAGGGGAAATGGACAGAATTTTGTTGTTATTTGTCAATCAGACAGTGTGGCCGATGAAATGAAGGTCATGTTTTTAAAGCCAAGCGAGAAAGGAAAGAAACTTTTGTATTAATGAAAATGACATTTCAGTTGTTTCTTTACAAAAGAATGTTGTTAAAGTCCTGAATCCTCCTGCAATTCAAATGAAAGAAAATAAAGTTTATTATTATTTTTCTGAGAAAGTTATTTAAATGTGTATGTCAGTGTATATTTCTTTATATTGTTAAATATTCAATCCTGTTTCAACTTACATTACTTTAAATTCTCCATATTGTGCAATATGCTGAAGTTTAGGTTATTTCATTGAAAAATGAGTTGTTTATAAAATTTATATTAAAGATTTAGGTTTTTGTTAATTTAACACAAACACCGCTTTAATTAAGCACTGTGCTTTTTTTGTACTGCCAAAAACATGGTTTTAATCAATTATTACCTTTAATTCTCTGAAATGTTGAGAGATATTTGTATATGTCACACCCGTGACAAAATTATGTCACACCCGTGACAGCAAAAATTATGCTGGTATTATGAAAATAATTTAATGTTCTTTCTGATAATTTCATGGCTAATCAAATGAGTTTTCAGCATTAGACAGTTATTAATTGGTTTACATACAATCATATAATTCACAGATTTTTCCTTGTAAAGGTCAAAGTGTAAGGTTGTACTTCTGAATTTTGTCACACCCGTGACGCATGGATTCTGGTTAATAATATAGGTTTTAATCTTTTACCAAAAAAAAATTATATTCAGATTGAATAATACAATCAATTTCCTTTTAAATGATATATACTGAAAGAGGAATTTTTGATATGGGATATTTTAAAATTATTTTACTGCTGATCTCAACGTGTCTATTTGTCACACCCGTGACTATGGAATCAGCCAGTAGTACCGAGTTTAGCGGTACTCAAAGGTCAAGATATCATTGGATTCCATGAAGAGCCAAGCAATAAAGTTCGTGACTTGAAACTTTGTTGTTAGAAGATTCAGACTTTTTAAATTCAGATGCCACTTCCAGCAACTCCTATAACTCAACACCGCATACCGACAGATAATCAACGAGTGTATAGGAAGCCATACAGACTAACAAAGCATCTGCAACCTGTAGCAGACGAATTTATAGATCAACAATGACGAGAAGGTATCATTGAACATAGCGACAGTCCCTGGTGTGCAAACATCGTAATCATTCAGAAAACAAGTCTCCTGGTGCTACAAAAAATATCGATTTTGTTGTGACTACCGTTATTTAAATTCACGGACAACTGATATATGCCAGATACTGAAAGTTACTGATACACTTGATAACTTGAGTAAATGTAAATATTTCTCGACGTTAGATCTCAAAAATCAAAATCACCAAATTGAAGTGTGTCCAGAAGATAGCCCTAAGACTCTCTTTCACTGTATCTTCAGGACATTTCTATTATCATAGAATGTCGTTTGAATTGAAAAATGATCCAGCAACATTTCAGGAGACACTAGATGGTGTGATTCGTGGATTAAAGGCGAAATTCTGTATTTATACCTTGACGATATTAGTGTGTTTTCCACGGTTATACACAATCATATAAATCCTATGAATGAGGTACTTGATGGACTGAGACTAGCACCTGTACACGATTTTCCGGTAGCACAAATTATTAAGCAGTTGCAATCGTTCGTTGGATAGTGTTCATATTGTAGGAAATTCGTAAGGAGATTTACTGAAAAAGCAGAAAATTAGCTAGGTTGTTACTGAAAGGAGTTACTTTTCTATGGACGATAAAGTGTCAAGAAGAATTTGATAAACAGAAGCAGATTTCAACGTAAAATCCGGTGTTGATATTTTCTGGTTTTGAACAAGAATTAATACTGTCCTGCGACGCTTCCAACATAGCTTTGGTTTGTATTTTGTCTAAGATCGTTGATGGGAGAGAACATTCAGTTGCATATGCCTCCAGACAGTTAGTTAGATTAGTCGTAATTTTTTATTCCTTGATCTGTATTTATTTTCCTGTTAAGAAGGAAGAAGTGAGGAAATTTCTTTCCTCTCGGGTGAGGTACAAAGATGATACACAGAACTTACGTCTAGTATGTACTGCTGCAATAACCCAATGCTCAGAGCCCCCACACAAATCATCTATTATTCCCTGTCTCTTGGCACCAATTAATCTCAATTCTACACCTTTAATAAATAATATTACAAAGGATTATCCCCCAAAATTTACTTATAACTCAACAAAAATGTACTTATTTATATAAATAGTTGTTTTTACTGGCCTATATGTAACCATAACTAAATTTCGTTTTTCAGTTTTCATTTGGGCATATTTCGGAATACTCTCTTACACCCTTACCGTTAATAGCATATGGGCAGTGCACTGATATCCAGTTAACAGATTTTTAAATTTCACTTTCCGTCTTGTTCCCTCTAACTCAAAATCAGCTAAGAGAAGTCTTGTATTTGCACAAGAAATCAGTACCCAACACAACACATTTTACAAGACCACTTACCACGAAAGTTTTATATAAAACTGGAAACCATAACTTAATTACTTGTAGCATTTCCTGCCATATTGGTTTGCTTGTTACACCCACGGCAGTCTCAGTCTTTACACTGTTAACTGGGAGTAACACTAGTTTCCTTTTCCTTAATCCTGTTCATGACACTTTCAGAAAAGGGACACATTATTTCCAGACTTGAGGAGAACACTTATATTCTTGTCCCCTACCTCGATCTCTATTATGGGCCGCACATTAATTTTTTTCTTCGCTTTCTAAACATTTCTCTCTCAAATGAACCTTTTCAGTTTCTCTACACTTTGCTCCACATTAATCGGACACAAAATTACTGCCCACCACTCAATTTAATCATACCCACTAAAGATTTAATGAAATACCTTCTTCGCCGCTATTTCATACTTTCTCCCTTCAATCTCTCTTCCTATTTTAAATTTCTCCTTCATCAACTAGTATAGTAAAAGTGACTTCATAATTTTCCCAAACCATCTACAGTCATCATAGGGACTTCACTTTTGCATTTGTCAAATAAGTCAGTATTAAACTCGTGACTTAATCAGTTATTTTCCGCATTAATCGATAAATCATCTTCCTATTATCCTTCAATTTCAATGTCCTTGTCAGATTCAAATACAAGATTACATACTGGCAAGGAAACCTTATCAGCAGCTACAACGGCACATTTATTGATACAAATTACATCTGGCTCTCCTTCACACAATTAATGATTTACTTACAATGAAGCATCAGAAAGGTCACCACAATTAACTTCACAATATCCGCCACTTTACTAAACCTTCATTACATTTACACTCCTGGCCATTTGACCGGCGTTGCCTGGGGAAACGTTGTTGTGATTTCTCGTGTGAGGAAAAAAAATGCGTACCATCACGTTTACTATTCTCATATCGGCCGGATTGAAGCCTACCGCGGTTGCGGTTTATCGTATTGAGACAATGCTGCTCGCGTTGGTCGCGATGCAATGACTGTTAGCAGAATATGGAATCAGTGGGTTCAGGAGGGCAATACGGAACGCCGTGGTGGATCCCAACGGCCTCGTATCACTAACAGTCGAGGTGACAGGCATCTATTATCCGCATGGCTGTAACGGATCGTGCGGCCACGTCTCGATCCCTGAGTCAACAGATGGGGACGTTTGCGAGACAACAACCATCTGCATGAACAGTTCGACGACGTTTGCAACAGCATGGACTATCAGCTAGGAGACCATGATGGTGGATACCCTTGACGGGATACTCTGCAAATCATATTTAAGTACCTGGCAGAGGGTACATGGAACCACCTTTATACTATTTATCTCCCATTCCATTCTCGAATTGCGCGCGGGAAGAAAGAACACCTGAATCTCTCCGTTTTACCTCTGATTTCTCGTATTTTATTCTGATGATCATTTCTACCTATGTAAGTGGGAGTCAACTATATATTTTCGCATTTGGAGGAGAATATTGGCGATTGGAGTTTCGCAAGTAGCCCACGCCGCTGCGATAAGAGCCGTTGTTGTAATGATTCCTATCCCAGATCCTGTATAATTTCCGTAACGCTGTCTCCCCTGTATCGTGACAGTACAAAACGAGCTGCCCTTCTTTGGACTCTTTCTATGTCCTCCGTCAAACCCACCTGATAAGGATCCCACACTGGGCAGGAGAGACAGTAGCGCCTTCGATAGTGTACGCAACGACGAACCTTGGTGCACGAATGTCAAAACGTCATTTTTTGGGATCAATCCAGGTTTTGTTTACAGCATCATGATGGTTGCAATCGTGTTTGGCGACATCCCGTTGAACGCACATTGGAAGCGTGTATTCGTCATCGCCATACTGGTGTATCACCCGGCCTGATGGAATGGGATTGCCATTGGTTACACGTCTCGGTCATCTCTTGTTCGCATCGACGGCACTTTAACAGTGGCCGTTACATTTCAGATGTGTTACGATCCATGGCTCTACCCTTCATTAGATCCCTGCGAAACCCTACATTGGCCGCGGCGGAGTGGCCGAGAGGATTGAGGTGCCATGCTCTGATGCGCGAGGCCGCTCCTCGTCGGGGGTTCGAATCCTACCTCGGGAATGTATGTTTGTGCTGTCTTTAGTATAAGGTACTTCATAAGTAGTGTGTAAGTTTAGGGACTGATGACCCCGCAGTTAAGTCCCATAAGCTTGACATAATTTTTTTTTACAACCCTACATTTCAGGAGGATAATGCACGACCGCATGTTGCAGGTCCTGTACGGGCCTTTCTGGATACGAAAAATGTTCGACTGCTGCCCTGGCCAGCAAATTCTTCAGATCTCTCACCAACTGAAAACGTCTGGTCAATGGTGGCCGAGCAACTGGCTCGTCACAATACCCCAGTCACTACTCTTGATGAACTATGGTATTTTGTTTAAGCTGCATGGGCATCTGTACCTGTAAACACCATCCAAGTTCTGTTTTACTCAATTCCCAGGCGTATGAAGACCTTTATTACGGCCAGAGGTGGTTGTTCTGGGTACTGATTTTTCAGGATCTATGCATCCAAATTGCGTGAAAATGTAATCATATGTCAGTTCTAGACTAATTAATTTGACCAATGAATCGCCATTTATCATCTGCATTTCTTGTTGGTGTAGCAATTTCAGTGGCCAGTAGTGTAATACCATTATCGTTTGAAGATTCATCGCATAACTCACAAATAATAACATGATCAACCTCCTTAGATACTTCACACATTTTGCCGCTATTTCACCTCATCTAATTAGCACCTCCAGTGAAAGTAATATCATAGTATTTACGATCAACATTCTTTTCGCGGACAGAAACGAAAGTTTCCCCGCATCAACAAATACAGCACCATTGTTATTTTCTACCATCCGAATAAACGACTTTGCGTCTAACAATTCTCGCAATTATCCATTCACAATTCAAAATACCATCAAGAGCCATTGTTTCACCTTGAATTAAACGCACAAATACCTTCCTGCGCGGTAATTACTTCAGTAGCTTCAACATAGACAACATCATTGCCCTTCATCATTATATCCGCTATCATTGCAGAAACAACAAATTTCATCACTAGACGAAGATACCAATACTACGCCAATTTCTTTAACACCGTTACACCTTGTCGCTATATCTCCGCACAGCACACTTCCAGTCTACGACCTCGCTGTCTTCATGTAAGTCACTGCTTACTTACGCCGTTACGAAATGACATAAATTTGCCTTTACTTTACTGTAATTGTTGCTGCTGATCCATTCCGCCTTAGAATTCTCCACACACTTTTCCTCCTCCAAATCTAACATAACTTTAGCCTCTCTCATCTACTTAAAAATATTTTTCGCGCACACATTCATTCCCTCACACAGTCTCAGTTGCTCGCCGTCGGAGGTTCGAGTCCTCCCTGGGGCAAGTGTGTTTGTCTGTATGTGTGTTGTCCTTAGGTTAGTTTACCTTAATTTAAGTAGTTTGTGAGCTACGGACTGATGACCATGCTGTTTGGTCCGATAGCTTTACAAACATTTGAACATTTTTCGAACTCTCATCTTGGAACACATTTCCAACATATGTGCAACGCTTTCTGCATTTTTCACTTCCTCAGAATTATTATTACAGCTTTTTCTTTTCAACGTCGATTAATTCTGACATCTCTGGATCTGAGACTCGGATAAATTTTGTTTTCTGACCGTTTATCACGATTCTGATTCTTATCATTGCCTTGTCCCTTAAATTTAATAGCCTGGTCGTCGTGATTACTTTTATAAAACTTCCCATTACTAATTCCATTCTGATAATTATTGTTTCCATTGTGATAGTTGGCATTTCCCGTTCCTTTGTGGTTATTATTGTTCCTAATGTGAAATGGTCATTATTGTAAAATGTAAACTTTCACGGCCGGAATGGTCAAAATTACTAAAAATTTCCGGGCTATTATGTCGTGGTCTAGTGGATTTATTGTCGAAACCCAACGTTTCGTCCCCGACTGCGGAGGACATTCTGAAGGGGGATCGTGGCACTTTGAATGTCTGATACACAGCCTGGCTCGCTACTGACTAAGCCAAACTCCGTTTACGAGGGCTCGCGCGCAGAGGTGTGACGTCAGATATTTGACATGTGCGCGCAATTCGTCGTTGCCGATTGCCGCCGTCCGTTAATATCGTCAAAGGATGCTCGCAAACCGTTGAAAAAAAAGCAGGAATTTATAGGATTCCGTGTAGCTGTGGAGACGTATACGTGGGTACCACAAAAAGAACAGTCAAAAAACGACTAGAGGAGCACAAGGGGAATTGTAGAAGGGGAGAGATTGACAGATCAGCTGTTGCTGAACATGTTTTTCAACCAGGGGATCACCTTATTCAATTTGGTAAGACTCAGGTTTTAGTAGCCACAAATGGATACCACGAAAGACTGTACAGGGAGGCTATAGAAATTGTAAAACACCCCAATAATTTCAATAGTATGGAGGAGGGTGTGAAACTAAATGAAATCTGGATACCTGTTTTGAAGAAGAAATGTAACAGTCTTCTACCATGGGACGATATTAACGGACGTTAGCCAGGGTGTGTATCAGACATTCAAAGTGCCACGATCCCCCTTGAGAATGTCCTCCGCAGTCGGGGACAAAACGTTGTGTTTCGACAATAAATCCACTAGACCACGGCATAATAGCCCGGAAATTTTTAGTAATTTTGAAATGGTCATTCCCGATTTGAAAATTGTTGTTCCGACAGTGGAAGTTGCCATTGCCAGAATGTGGCTTACATATTAACGCTTGTTCCAATATTTCTATAAATTCTAAACATTTATCAGCAGAATTGGTCGGGCTATGGATTAAATCCCTTTGTACATAATCCATAATCTGTGTTTTAAACATAGTAATTTCAGTAAAAGCTCCCACCAGACTTATCGTGTGCATTTAATTATGCAATTCAATCATGCAAAATTCTAGCATTGAATCATTGCTTTGTTTGTAACTTTCCCCATTAATAAATTCGTTCTGTTGTGTTTGCATCGTTTCACCCGAAAATTTGTTTAGGAACTCTGAATCAATTATAGGTAGTAAAAAGCTCATTTTTTAATTAACTAATAACTTCACTCCATTTTCTAAGTGTCGTTTCACAATTCTTTTGGTTCAAAAATCAACTCTGACATATTTTATATGTTCAAAAATGTTTGTTTAGCTTAAGGGACTTTCTGCGGGGTCTTCAGTCCCTAAACTTACAAACTACTTATGCACTACCTTATACTAAAGACGACACAAGCATCCATGCCCGAGGGGGGATTCGAACCCCCGTCTTAGCGGCCGTGCAGACTGTGACTGGCGCGGCGCAGACCGCTTGGCCACTGCGGCCGGCCTTTTTGGTTCCTGCTCAAACATATCTATATGTATAAAATGAATGTTTGTCTATATGTTCTCTATATGTTCATAAACCATTCATTCGATTGCAATGAAACATTGGTGAACTGTCCACCGTACGCCCACGAAGGTTCCTGACCCCAAAAACAAAAGAGCAGGGCACATAGCTCAGGACATATGACATTATAAATAATGAGAGGCCACCGCGTGAGAATACCCAGATTTATGCGTCAATTATTGGAAAATGGGAGTAGTTAGGGACGTGCAACAAAGTTTGCATGTAATTTCGGACGTTTATGAAGCGTTTTGTAACTGACCCCCCCCCCCCCCACACACACACACGCACAAAATGGTGAAACGAAAAGAAGTATACCGCTCACAACAGTTTCGCTGTAGATGCTGTAAAACTGTGGCATCATGGAATGACCTTGTACCCCAGAAACTTTAGCATTACAGATTTGCATGTTACTATTTATTTTTGCCTGCAAGTCTCCCTATTTCTCTTGCATCCAAAATTAAGCAATCTGTTTTCTTAATCTCAATCTAAATGAAAGCAAAAGGACACTCACTCACTGACTAAACGCAAAATCTCGAAAACTACTTCACTTATGAAGCTGAAATTTGGCGGGAATGTAATTTATATGTAGAAAACGTCAGCTAAGAAAGTGTTTTGTGATAGGTGCATGGCGGAACATACTTCTCCTACAGACTCACGAAATCTACAGTTTCATTCCGATCTTCACGAAATTTCGCACGCTTGACCTTCAAAACAAGAGGAAGGTCACCGTCTATCGTAAGTTTCATACGGTGCATAGGGGATGGTACATTGCAACATAAAACTGGATCCCTATATACCTTGCTCGCGACATAACTTAAGAACGGCTCGAGCTATTTCACAGATCCTTTTTTGTTTTGTTTTTGTTATTCTTAGAACAGGGGTTGTAAGAAGTAAAACTGGAGTATTTGAGAACAACAAAGTGCGTTTTTCAATGTGACCCCCGCGTTTCTATTGCATAGAAATGTTTAGTTTTGTTCCGATATTGATGAATTTTTGCACACTCTACCTTAAAAACAAGAGGAATGTCACTGTCTGTATAAAATTTCGTTCGGTGCATGGTGGAAGGTACTGAACTTACGGAATTTTACAAAATGCATAGTTTCAATTCAATCTTTATGAGTTTTTGCACATATAACCTTTAAACCAAGAGGAAGATCACTGGGTACATAAATGTTTGAATGGTATAAAGCAGAGGGTACCTTGCAGAAAACATCGCCGAGAGAGGGAAAGGTGGAAACGAACGAAGAGATGGGAGAAAAAGAGGTGGATGCAGAAAGAGGGGGGAAGGGGATGTGGACTACAAGAGTGTAGGATAAATAAACACCAGGGCAACGACGGGTTTACAGCTATTATTTCTTAAAATCATCTGTAAATGCAGCCAGTAAATTAGCAGGGTGATATTTTCCATCGTTTCCAAAACATTTAGTGATTCCTGAAGGAACCCATGGTACATTTACAATACCTAATATTCATCTGTCTAGATGTTGAACTGCTGATCTTGAGACACATCTTCAATCTGCTGCCATAGTTACACAATTTCATTTTCTATTCAAATTTAATCTTTCACACTCCACTACCCTAGTAATCAAATTGTTTACCTAATTAGTGTTTCCTACTTCAAAAGAATTTTGCCTTTGTAAACTTTTATCTACACTGCTACCTACTAAGGTCCGTACCTTAAAACTCGTTCCCGAAATTATTTTTCTAAAGCGGTGACGTTGTCATTCACTAAGCCAACCTCCTCTGAAATTTTCACATCTGACATCATCATCATCATCATTAGAGACTGATTATGCCTTTCAGCGTTCATTCTGGGGCAAAGTACCTCTAATAAAATTCCTCCATGATCCCCTATTCACTGCTAACATTGATGCCTCGTCTGATGTTATGCATTTTACTTCAAAATCATTCTGCACCGAATCTATGTACTTTCTTCTTGGTCTACCTCGACTCCTCTTACCCTCCACTGACGAGCTCATGAGTCTCTTGGGTAACCTTGCTTCTCCCATGCGTGTAACGTGACCCCAACATCTCAGTCTGTTCGCTCTAACTGCTTCATCTATGGTGTTCATTCCCAGCTTTTCTTTGATTTCCTCATTATGAACACCCTCCTGCTATTGTTCCCATCTATTGGTACCTGCAATCATTCATATCTGTAACCTCTATCTTATGAATAAGGTAACCTGTATCCACCCAACTTACCCACAACCTTTTCATAACCTTCTGTTCGATTTCCTATCCTGGCGTTGAAATCACCCATGAGTAAAACACTATCCTTATCATTCACTCTAACAGCTACATCACTAAGTGCATTGTAAAATCTGTCCATCTCACCTTGATCTGTCCCTTCACAGGGTGAATACAATGCCACAATCCTAATTTTTTTACTGGAGATGGCCAAATCTATCCACATCAGTCGTTCATTTACATACCTTATTGCAATTATGCTGGGTTCGATTGCTTTCCTGATGTAAAATCCTACACCCCACTGTGCTCTTCCTACTTGGTCCTGACATTTGGGATACCAGTTACTTTGGAAAAAGGTTCGACATCTCGGACATATTCTGAGTCGTGGCCACCTTCGTGCTCAGACGGCAAAGACTACCAAATCCACCGGTTAGTCCCTCAACCGTTAGGGGTAAAACCCAGTAGGGCCCTGAGCAAGTAAGGCTAGCAACCTGCTTGCCAGGTACTTCAATATCATGGTGGCAACAATCAGAGCAAAATGCCTCGGACCTTTGGAGGTGATGGAGTCCCACCTCTAATTGACAAACCAGGGACTCCTCAGATACGACTTGGCAAACGATCTGGAATGACATTGGGAGCTACTAATATCAATGGTGATTACAATGGGAAGAAGGTAGAGTTGGCGGAGGCTTCAAGTAAGATGGGGTTAGATGTTTTAGCTCTTATCGATGTTAGAGTAAGGGGAGAGAAAGAGGACGAAGTCGGAGAATACAAGGTCTACCTGTCAGGAGTTAAAGTAGGAAGAGCACAGTGGGGTGTAGGATTTTACATCTGACATAATACCTTCTAATTTTGTATCCACTACTCTCTCTATTTCTGATGTAATCTTTTCAACCTCTGGTTTTATACGCTCAATAACTGCGTTTAATTCAAACTTCATATTATCCACATCTGTTTGAATAATATTAAGATTTAGTTTTACAATACCCATTTCTGTCTGAATAGTGTCAATTTTCAAATTCACATTACGCATATATGCTCACAATCAACTTTGTTATTGACGTTACCTGTATCAGTTTTCATACTTCTCTTATTTGTTTGACCTTACTCAATTTTTTATTAACATTGTGCATTTCTGACTTTATATGTGTTCTCCTTTCCCCGACGATTTACATTAACTGCCCCATTGCAAACTGCGTTTAAAAATTATCTCCAACTCATCTTGGACTACTAGTCCCAATTACAGATTCACTATTTACGCTAACCCGCACTTCGTAGTAAACTGTTGAACCCCCTGGTAATTACAATCCTGATGGCGTAGCTGCAGATTCAGACATATTTACTCCGTCGAAGTTGGTAATTAACGTTTCTGCCATACTGTTGCCTCTGCTGCTCTGGATCGTTGAACGCTGTTGCTTCGCCGAAGACTCGTGGACTCGCCATTGCAGTTGCCGTGGTTTGTGTCCGCTGTCGACAGCAGAGTCCCAGTGAGCCGCCCTCAGAGAACTCTCTGTCGCCTACCGCTTTCTGCTGTTGAGGGGATAGCGCATTCTACACGAACTCTTCTTTCTTGACGTTACATGCCTATCTCCATTCCTATTTATTGTCATCAGATCTCACACAAGCAACTCCTGGAAGAATCCTATGCTTTGAGTCTCCACACAAATCCGCTATCATGCAATAGATTTCTATCTGGATCACAAATAAGTGTAACGGTTTAACATCGCGACTGAAATTCTACAGGAATTAGATTCAGATCCCGGGCGAGAAAACCCCAGTGACTTTATGTGGTGTCACGCTTCGACTAGGCAACTTTCAAATAATATCGGGTATGTCAAAAGATGTAACAAATTGCCAATGTGTTTGCTTCTTGTATAGTTAACAAATGTGTAACGAAATTTATATATATATATATATATATATATATATATATATATATATATATATATATATATATATATATGTTACATTTTATCTTTGACTTGTATTACGAAATAGTTCTGTTTTCATTTACGTTAAGTGCAGGAACCCCTTGATGTTGTCGACGTCACTATCACTTTTACCTTGTATTTTAATTGGTTTTATAGATACTGTCAACGTATTCAGAAAATGTATAAAAATAAACTGCTCATGTAATTTTGTAAGTACTTCTACCATGGATGAAGATCTTTATATTTTATATTTGTGTCACATTGAAGCTTAACTAATTTTTGTACTATTATAGAAATGCCTGGAAGATGGGACACTCCCGAAACCGGTAGCACAATAAATCAAATTTTACATGACAGTAAAGTGTACAATGCATTTCCTGAAATATATCGCTGTCGGCGATCGCCATAAACAAATGTATGATCCGTGAATTTAAGCACCAAGCGTACTGGTTTTTTATTGAAGCAGTAATACTCAAGTGAGTGTTAAATTATGCAGTCAACTTTTCCGTGGTAATTTTGTTGTCTGACCGTAATCGTTCTTCATGGTCTTCGATCATGATCAGTTGACTTCACATTCCGTCCACTAATCCTCATCGCCAATCATGTTTTGTGGATGTAGGGTACTGTCGCTATAGAGGGGTCAGTGTAAGTTGATCTCTTATCATTTTCAGTGTAATTGCATGCTTTTGGCAATGAAGTGGAAATGTCTTCAGGTGAAAACTTGTCTGTGGCGTTGTCATAGAGAAATTTACAAAATCCTGTAACACAACTGGTGACAGTAGATAAAGGACGCTACTATGATCTGTTTAACTGCACCTCGCAGGGATCAGCCTACAGCGACTCAACTATAGTGAAATGTTAAACAGTGTAACCTGTTTCGTTACATATGCTCGCATTAAATGAGCATTGTGGAACGGCCGTCTTTGCAATTCTGAGAGATAGCGCATTTCAACATTCATTTGTGTTGACGGTTGCGTAATAAAACGTATCATACACTGCGAGGTAACGTCCTAAACTTCGTACGTCAGTTGTGCACTGCGGTCATTGTTAACACGTACACAGTGACGCCATCTTGTAACAAGAGGTGGTATACTGCATGGTGTTCATATTATTTTGCCACTCCCTGTAAATTTATACTTAAGCATGCATTTCTCTCTCCTCGTTGTACAAACATTAGCGTATCACATTCACTATTCTGTTCTGTAAGTTTATAGTGCATATAACTCAGAGATTCTTTCTATGCTGTTTATTATTCGTGGATTTTATGTACAGATTAATTGGAGACTAAATTGACTATTCGAAGAGTCAATGTAGTATTAATTGCATTATTCTTGTTTCACTTTCCGTTTCATCAATGGTATTGGAATAGTAAGATTAATATTCTTACCAGTGTAATTGTAAGGCTCACATTAACATATTTCTCATTATTTAGCTTGAAGAAATACAGGTGCTTTGATTCTTTATGATGTGTCTTTTACTTTGAGTATGGAAAATAGGGTCTTGCTTATTAAATAGATCAGAAACGTGTCCTGTACTTTGAAATACAAACAAACCAAGTAACACTGAATAATATTGGATTCTGCAATTCACTGAACATATGAGAGAACGCACTACGTGCAAACATTTAGTCATGTAAGGGCACAGGATTAATTCTGAAAAAGAATTAAGTACACCCGCTGACACAGATGGATAAGTGAAGGTAACGATACAGCGCACTCAAATCCTTTCATTAAATCTGCAGAATGTTTTTAATGTTCATGGTCTCGCATGAAGGAGCAGTCCAAACGAGAAAAAGTTAATAATTCAGAACTGGCCTTGGTTCCTGGTCTCTCTCCCCCCGGCCTGAGGCCAGCTCTGTGTATTGGAGTCGGCGGTGCCATGTACTGAATGCAAATCCCGCGCTCTCCATTACGGCATGTTGACGTCATCAATCACTGACAGCAGGGCCATTGTTCATATATAGTAGGCGTGCGCAAAGCCGCCAATAGCAGTGAAGTTTACTCTTTACTGGAGGAGCCCAGTCTGTCCAGGAAAGTAAGCAGTGAAGGCAGAACTTTGGTAATCTTTTATTCATCTTTAATCCCTGTAGTGCGGAAGACAAGCAGTCTTTAAAGCAATCATCGTCATAACTAATTTCTGTACAGTCATCTTCTCTAGTATTCTTACATATCGTTGTAGTTTATATGCGTGATATATAAAGCAGCTAACAAGAGTACCATAGTACATGTGTGAAAATAAATGAGGACCCCAAAGGTCGAGGGGTCTAAGCGACAGTTTTGAAAGAAATTAGTTTAGTACAGGAATTGGACGTGATATTACTAATCTATTCACTGATAAAGGGTTCCTAGTGATCTTTTGACAGTACGTGCCATCTAGCGTGAAGCCTCTTGAATGCTTGGTAGTTTGTAGTCGCGCTTTGGCGCACAAGGGATTCAATGTCACTAGGAGCCCTTTTCCACCAAACAGTGCAATAGATTCCGCGCGTGGAAGCAGATATCAGTGCTATTATAAAAGCGTGTGTAAAACCTTTTCTCTAAAAACGCTTGACATATCTAACAAAAGGATAAGAAACGTTAACATTAACAAAAAATCAAACACATCTGGTATTTCCCCACGTGACAAACGGAGAAGGAAGGAGCCTCCAAATAAAATTCCAGCAAACAAAATTTCAATAATCAAGGAGTGTGTAAGAAAATTCTCGATGTACTCAAGTCATTATAGTAGAGCAAAGCTCCAAATCGAAAGTACTTACATTCAAACTTAAGTGTGGCAATGATGTATAAAATGTATGAAATATTTTGCCACGAAGACGAAAAAGTGATACCTGAAAGTGAAAGTTTTTACAGATATATATTCATGACAGAAATAGGTTTCAGAAATTACAGCAACTAGTCGCCTTTTTTTCTTCTCAATGAAGATTTATTAAACCATGACCGGTTTAAAGCTGCCTAGCAGCTCATTATCAAATTACATTTGTATCTGTGACATGGCAGGAAACGTGAAAAAAGTAAACACTAATTTTGGTATGCTACACTGAATAATTACAATATATGTTCGTCTTCAAGATGTTACTTACAGTTATGTGTTTCACATTTAGTTTGTCCACATGTGTTCCGCTTTTGGATAGTATTTAAAAAAAAACTGCCCTTCCATCAGCACACCACAGCAACTCCCGCGACTTTCGAGTGGTAAAAAACAAAAAACAAAAAAAACAAAAAAACAACAAAAACAAATAAAGAAACAAACACTTCACACACATTACCACTGCACAGCCACTACCACGTCTTTCAGCTTGTAAACAAGCCAAAGAGTATGATTATATCCCAGCTAAGAGCTATCATGTAAAACTAAAGACTGACAAGAGCTTATCTTATTATAGGATATAAATCTGATGCCAATTTAGATTAAATAAGAACAAGAGTTGTATTACAAAGTAACATATGTATATAATATGATTTCAGAATGATATTTACGTTAATGCTAGGAGTATTGATTTTATGATTACTTTAACATCTGTTTACATGCGTCACATGTGTTGTTTTAGGTGGCATATAAGACATTTGAATTTTCCGTGTTATTCGTTGATTCGAAAATTACAAATTTCTGAAACCTATTTCAAGATACAGTCGTAGTTTCCAACACAATGGATAAAAGTTTTATTCAAGACAGAGTTTAACCTAAGCTTTCACAGGCTTCATATCGATACCTGTGTAACTTGTGACAGGTTGCAGATGAAAATTGTACATAGTATGTCCAATGAATAAAAGGCAGCTGAAGTTAAAAACGAATTTCATCTCAGGAGGGAAGAAGTAGGAAAGAAGCCAAAAGATAATGCAAGGAATTAAAGGACGACAACTATGTTGCAATATGCATTGATCTTCAAAAGATGATGCCGACAGCATATCATGAACTACGAAGCGTTCTATATGCGACAGTTGTGGATATACAACCTCAGTATTCACAACTTAACCTGTGGTACTGCCCAAATGTTTATGTGGCAAGAATGACAGGCAAGTAGGGGTTTCCAGGAGATAGCACCGTGTCTGCTAAATTATATCCAGAGTCTTCCTCACACTGTGAAGCACATCCTAGCCTTTAGTGACAACTGTGGAGGCCAGAACAAGAGCCTATTAATAGTAATATTTTGGTGTTATATTGTTAGGAACACCCAAATTGAAACATTGGATCACTATTTCCTTATTTCTGGACATTCATACAATGAATGTGATCAGGACTTCGGAATCATTGAGCTTAAAAGAAAGTAGAATCAACGTGACATTTATATACCAGAAGACTGGATGAATCTGGCTGCCACAGCAAGTCGAAAATTTGTTGTTACTAAATTGACTGATGAAGACTTCATTGATCTTCAACCACTAAACCAGTACTTTAGGAACACTGTGCCAGGGATAAGAGGAATGCAGGTACTTCATTTTAAGAAGGCAAACCCAAAAACCCTTTTTTTAAGACATCATCAGCTGAAGGTATTCTGCCTTATCAAAACCTGCCAATGAAAAAACAACGAACGGGAAGAATGCCCAAGCAACTTTCCAGTCTCCAATCCACTGCTGTGAAGCCAAAGCTAAAATACAAGAAATATGAAGAACTAATGGAACGTATGCAATTTGTGCCACCGATACACCAGCAACTTTATAAACGTTTGTTCCATGAAACAAAGGCTGGTGCACCATTTTCTCCTAGTACGCATGTGGATGATGATTATGATGTCGCTACTGACCTGGCTAACAACATCTGTGACACAGATGATGATTTTGATACATCTTGATAAGTGTTAAACTCGAAATTTTTCATTTCGTAAATCAGTCAGTACACTATTGCTGCAATACTGTATCCTGTTATAACAATAAATGTTTTTTATGTTGATTAGGTACTCTGGGCGTTATTTTATTCTATTTTCAGTAAGAGGTAAAGGGGTCTAAGTGCAGATTGTACATTATTTATACATATCAACTATAAATCGGATGTTATACTTATTTATTGTCATTGGAAATAAAAAGGTAAGGACCCGAGTATTCGTCTGAAATTTTCTAAACGGTGAAATTCTCATTTTCCCTCTCACAAAAACTGTTAACTTTGAATTCAGATTTCTCGAAACTATGATTTTGTCACTTAGACCCCTTGACCTCTGGGGTCCTCAAATATGTTGTAGCTCTTTACCAACTGAATTAGGCTGTAAAGTGAACAATAGTACTCAGTATTGCCTCAGTGCTTTTTTATTGAGGTAAAACAGACGCTCTAAGACGTAAAAATTACAGTGAAAATAAACAATCTAAAATATAATAACATTTTGCGTTATTCTGAAAATATTAAAATAAATCATTATGAAATAGGTCAAAGGATATCTTACCATAAGACTGTTTTAGGATGTAACAGACATAACCCTATTTCTTTTTTTGTGTGTAGTAGTGATAGTAACTGCATTGATTTCTCTTAGTTTTCTTGTCTTCTCCTATGTTATAGGTATCTTCTATAGTTTTTGGGTTTCTTCCCATGTTATTCTCACTTTCGTTACTGAGTATCAGATTTTTCAGCGCCGTTCCAGTTGAAGAAATAGCGTTACTGTCTTACTGTGCCATTTGTCTACAATTGCATAAGTCTGAAAATACCAATAGCTGAGTGGTATTTCTGCAGATTGTAACAGTTCAGAAATTCTTACGAAATACAGCATATTTTGCTATGAACCTTAATTTCAACGGTTATAACACACCAGAGACAAGGCTTCTCTTAGATACAGAAAGGCAGTACGATATGCACAGGAACGAAAGATCCTGTCATAGCTGCTAAAAACTCTTACTTAAATAATCGTTTTTCTTGTATAAATGAGAGGTAAATATTTTTACTAACAGCTCCCCCGTCTCCTGCAATGAATGTGAGTTTTACTTCGTCTAAGGGAATGTAAAGCAGTCACATTATGTTTGTTACGTGATAAAGGTTGAATCTGATGCAAAGAAAATTTTAGAATCAATGAGAGTTCTAATAATTGAAAAAACTATGGTAGAAAAATAAAAAAGAGGTATATGAAAAAATTATCATGCTTAAGAGTAACGTCGGGAAATATACAGTGCCAGGAAATTACCTGTCAATGCTGGTTACTTATTCATCGTAACTTTAAAAGAGACAGAAAACATATACAACATTATGTAGTATAAAAACAAAGTCCATTTATATTTTACTGTATTCACACCTGCATCCCACTGCTGTTTTAGCTACCTTAACAGTGTAGTTTCCGAGATCGGAAGTCAGGGAATTTATTAATACACAAGCATACCTTACGTACAAAGTCCGTAGGATTCACGAGACAAGAACCACTAGTTGCATAGTTGCAAAATTCAAAGAAAACGCGGATGGAAAGGGAAGAATTCCTTGTAACTGGTACAATGGAAGGTATTCTATACCATGCACTTTAGTGCCATGCTGATTATTCATTTGGATGTAGATACATCGACATCGTTTAGTTGAATTACTTCCGTAGATTCCAGAGATACACCGGTTAACACAATACTGTTGCTAGTAGAAGCAACCCGTTTTTTTTTTCATCCATTTCACTGATGAAATGACGCTATCTCAAGGTAAGCCACCGTTCAGATTTGACACCTGCGCCAAACAGAAGCCCATATACGCGCCTACCGTACGTGCTCACCTATTCCCAACGACAGTCTGGCATGTTACGCCTCTTCGGCACCAGGACCTTTAGGAGAAGGTCTTGTTCTTATATGTAACTCGTCCTCGAGTACATCTATGTTGCTTGTTCCCCTTTGTAATTTGATAATTCCTCTCCTTTTCAGTATTTTATGTCAACCTTGGTCTTAGCTTTCACAATGATTCGTAGCCAGTCGGACGCTGATGTTGGACACGTTGTCTTTTCTGTCAGTGCAGAACACAACGTACTCACGAAGGCGGTACCTCCAGGATGTCCAATGCAATTCGCTCGAGCTGACCTTTGCCATTATTCTTAATGTAACTCTGAGCCCCCATTGTCGGTTGTTGTGAATGAGTGTGCCTACTGACCCACTCTTATATTTTTGGCTGGAACAACGTTCCAAATGCAGAACCATGGTCGCGGTGGAGTGGCCGAGCGTTCTAAGGCGCATTGCTGTGGAACGCTCGGCCGCTCGCCGACGGGGGTTAGAGTTCTCCATCGGGCATTACTGTGTGTGTTGTCCTTAGGTTAGTTTAACCTAGTTTACGTAGTTTGTAAGTTTAGGGACTGATGATCATAGCAGTTTGGTCGAATAGGTTTACAAAACATCTGAAAGATTGGGAGGACCATGTCCCAGAAATAATAAATATTGCCGGCCGCGGTAGCCGAGCGTTCTGCGGCGCGCCAGTCACAGTCTGCACGGCCACTACGGTCAGGGGTTCGAATCCCCCCTCGGGCATGGATATTTGTGCCGTCCTTAGTGTTAGCTAGTTCATAAGTTGTTTGTAAGTTTAGGGACTGATCACCCCGTACTTAAATCCCATAAGCTCTACAAACATTTGAATAAGAAATATTGTTCAATCTCGCGGCTAAAACCAACATTTTCGGGGAAGTTTCCCTTATTTGTAGGGCATATTCCGGAACAGGTAATCCCATCGTATTTATTCCGAGTTGAGATCCCCATATGCCCCACAATCACTTTATCTGTTAATTTGCCGAAAATACCTGACTCTTAATTGGTGGGCTCTCAAACAGCCCACTCCACTGCTACATTCCTACAGAATGAAACGATTAAAACAAAAAGTTATATTTTGTATTACCACGTATTTCTGATGACATACTGGAAAAAATTGTGTGCTAAAGACATTTATACAATATTATTTCATGCAAGTCCTGTGTTACGTTTGTCTTGTCAACGTTATCACCGACTATTTCATCATAATTTTATCATAGTACTAGCTGCTCTAGCAGACGTTGTTCTGCCCTATTTTTCTCTAAAACAACACTACATTGATTTTTTATGTTAATAGTTCTTCCCCGACAGACTTCGTTATGGCAAAAGGTATTGTCCCTTCGCAGTAATAAAACATATTTCAGAGTGATCACTTTATTTACAGATTTGTGTCTCCATAATAAACAACATTTACTTTCAAATATAAGTTTTTTAATTTGTACATTGCAAGACTTTAGTAGTAGTAGTAGTGTGGTATTTTCATTGTAATGCGTTTGGTACACGATATTTTTTGTTTGATTGCTGGCGCATAAATAAATAAAACTGTCGGTTTTCCGGCGCGAGAGCAGGCAACATACAACCGTCCATGAGAGAAGCATGGGTTTTCCAGATTGACGCCGCAAACACTCAACGGCTGACCCTGTAATTTATTTATGGCCATAGCGAAAACAAGCCGCACTGGAACTTGTAGTCGTTTAAATTCAAACGGTACGTCAGTTGGTACCATTGGGATGCGGGGTATCTCCCTTTAGAATGGTTGTTTCGATTACATTGTTCAGTTTTTTTTTTTTTCACTTATAGCCATGTGCCGTTACAAAGTCGCGGTTGTTTGATATGCGTATTGGATATATATACCTTAATCTCTTCTCTTCTTCCCTTCCTCCCTCTATTTCGCCATCTCCTCTTTCCCCTATCTTTTGCATCACCTTCACACCACTCCCTCTTACCCCACACCTTGTCCATCTCCTCCCCCCTCCTCTCTGCGTTTATATCAGCCCCCCCTTAATAAATCAATTTCATTCTCCCATTCTAACCTTCTCCTCCCCCTCTCTCTGATCTTATTACTATTGCAACTGGGACTTTGAATGGGAATAGAAGTCAAAATGGATGGGTAAATCAATTGAAAAAAATGTTCAAATGTTTGTTAAGCTTATGGGACTTAACTACGGGGTCATCAGTCCCTAAACTTACAAACTACTTATGAACTACTTACGAACTAGGACGGCACAAATATCCATGCCCGAGGGGGGATTCGAACCCCTGACCGTAGTGGCCGTACAGACCGTGACTGGAGCGCCTCAGTCCCCGCGGCCACCGCGGCCGGCCTAAATCAATTGAAAACGGGTTATTGACAAACATTGCTCATTGTTCCAAAGCCAACTGATGCACCCGGTGTGTAATCGACTACTGCAACTGAGAGAGTGGAACTCGACTGTACCCGTTGTTCGAGAGTCGTAACGGATCGTGATTCAAAATTTCTTTTTCGATTTACCTCCAAGCGCTGTGTACGATCTTCATCGGTCTCATAGACTCTACGATCATATAGTAGGATTGCGTTGCGCGTACGCCGACAGATATTACGACGCCGCAATGGAGGCATTGTTGTAAAACAAAAATTAAAAAAAAAACACTGTCTGTGCTGTGCTTGTTGAAATGGCACAATCAAGGTAGTCTGTAGAAAGAAAAAATGCTCCAAAGATATGATTAGCACCGATAATACCATGGAGGTAAGAATAATACTGAGGGGCTTCTAAAGAAACTACGTTTCATGTTAAATCTGCCTGGCTGTTTTATGCTTGAGTGCATAACGCTATCTCAGTTCGAACCTCCTTGGCGTATTTGTTCGCTCCGTTGCAGCGTATTTGGTCGCTAGGCAAGTAGCGAAAAAATAAGCTGATTGTTGGAGAATCTAGAAAATGATCCGAGCCGGAAGCGTAGTTTCAGTTTTTCACGAATTCTGATATTTTTCGCTAGATTTTCGAAAAGTTTTCTTTCACACAAACCTGAATTACGTACAGAACAAAGAAAACATCCGCCGAAACGGTGAAGCCATTCTAGAGTTTTACGCTTAGCAACACATTCGGCGATTCATTTTTACTTATGCAGATTATTAACTAACTACCATCACATCGAATGTCAGCAGAATATTGAATGTTCTACATTTGCGCTTTACACATTCAAATAGCATTAATTGCTTTATGCCCACAGGATGTGAACTGAAAGTCAGTCCAGAGTGATGAACAATTCTGAAGTGATACTTGGCATTCGCTCTAGAACGAACTTCAGGGCCGGCGTGGTCCCTGCCAAACACAGAAGCTCTCGTGCAAAGTGGTGGTACAGTTTATCCACGTAGTGGGGGGAACTAGTTTGCGGCTAACTCGTGGGCGTGGAGAGTGAAACGGACGCGCTGCAGCCGCAATTAAGAGACACCCTCTGGCCGCGGGCCAACACTCCAGGGCTGCTACGCCACACAAGAGCCAGCCACGTGCCACGTCCTCAGCATGCAACACTCATTGTCAATAACTTTGCTTACAATGTTGCATTAGAAAGTTACCAACCCACGACCACAATTATTTCTACCACTGTGTTACTTCAAAAAGCTTGTTTTCTGTATCTCAGGACATTACAAAAGCTGTCCACCGTCCTGGTTATGCAAGGTATCCTAACATCGTACATGGTGAGAATGCTAGAATAATTAGAGAAGAGCTGCACGGTTCCTTATACGTACTTTGAAAGCGTGAAACCTTCATGTAGATGATCGGCCAACTCCAGTGTCCGACGTTGAAAGAAAGGCGTTCTGGATAACAGAAGAGGCCACTGACAAAATGCCGATATCGTACATTTCCCGAACTGCCAAAAATATATTTCTTGCTTCTACAAGGGATTATTGTGCCTACAAGCAAAACAATTTTCAAATGTTTGTTCAAATGTTTGTAGAACTTATGGGACTTAACTACGGGGTCATCAGTCCCTAAGCTTACAAACTACTTATGAACTAGGACGGAACAAATATCCATGCCCGAGGGGGTATTCGAACCCCCGACCGTATTGGCCGTGCAGATCGTGACTGGAGCGCCTTAGTCCCCTCGGCCACCGCGGCCGGCAAAATGTTTGTAAATCTATCGAACCAAACTTACAAACTACTTAAACCTAGGTGAACTAACCTAAGGGTAAACACACACACCCATGCCCCAGGGAGGACTCGAACCTCCACGGCGAGCAACCGCGCGCTCCGCAGCGAGACGCTTTAGAGCGCTCGGCTACTCCACCGCGGCGTGCCTACAAGCAGCAAGTAAAATGTGGATGACTTATCTTACTGTAATATTTTTACTAAAGAGTTACGGAACAAATTAGCTGTTCCTAAATCGCTGTCAACAATGATCTACTGCAGAAAACAAAAATTAGTACACCCTCTTAGAGATTTCCAATTCGCTCAAGGTTTGTTGTTGGTACAGTACATACATTTGTAGATCAATAACGCGACCGGTACTGCGTTACTATATGTCGATTCACGTTGCAACACCCATATTTGTATTGGTGTATCCTCCACGGACGACAATGCAGACACTGATTCTGGCGTCCAAATTTACCATACAGATGTCGAATACTACCTTAGGTTACCTTTCTCCACGGTTACTCAACCGTTCACACAGACCTGCCAAAGTTCTGGTCCCACTTGTCAGTTGTCGTACCATCTTAAGCAACACGCTGGCAAAAGAAGCTGCTGCATCTCTTTCAGAGCACACAGTGTGGACGAGCATTATCCATCACCTTCCTATTGCAACAATGGTCGTGCACAGGTCAGCACGCCCTCTAACTACACCAGAGTTGTAGATTATCACACCACAGACATCAAGGCAAGACCAACCAGAAATTTTGCTCACGTGTGGTGCTGCTGCACACGTGCAACTTCTGGGCCACGGTGTGCACGTCACAGTCTTGTCCGCTCATGTAGTGTAGGGATCGCCATTGGTAAACGAGATTGAGTGTGTTGCGCTCATGCTTGTACCGCATACCGCATTACCCAGGAAGTGGAGCCGTCGCCGTTCATTACTTACACGTGTCTAATAACAGGTGTCACTGTAGCTGCCTGTCTCTCATTTGCGAAAATGTGAAGCCCTCCCACATCTCTGCATTGTGTGCAGGCCCTGCCTTACGGCATAGTGTGGCACGAATATATTCTGCGAGACTGTGATCACCAGGTCTGTGTCGTACGCACAGTCACATGCGCTCTGGCATAATCTGCTGTTTAGATAAAGACCACAGCCTACCATTCCATCTTTCAAGTGATACACTGATCTCACAGGTCGACCCCTGCAGGTCGATGCTGCGGCCTAAGTGTTTGGTTGACACTTCTGGAATCACAAACCCAATTGTGTGTGCTGTGGTAGCCGTTATACTTTCCACTGATGCACTGAACTTACGATACGGTGATCTTAACAGATTTGTGTGCTGTGTGGCCGCCCAGAACCTCAGCTACGGATGTAGGAATGTGCAGAAATGACAGCTCGCGACCCGCTTATGAGTCAATTTTTCTAAGGACCATACCGCCATTCGGAAAGCCGCCGCAATTGAATGTCCGCATATGCGAGACTGCTACTTTTCTTTTCAAGTATTTTAATCTTACCCTGCCAGTCTATTGTTCAAAATGTTCAAATGTTTTTAGAGCTTATGGGACTTAACTACAGGGTTATCAGTCCCTAAATTTATGAACTAGCTTATACTAAAGACGGCACAAATATCCATGCCCGAGGGGGGACTCTAATCCCCGACCGTAGTGGCCGTGCAGATCGTGACTGGCGCGCCGCAGACCGCTCGGCCACCGCAATCGGCTCAGTCTATTGTTTTCAACATATGATCCATAAATAATGTCAATAAGTGGTGACAGGTTAGTCTTGTCTTACCCCTGAAATTAACGTGAACCATAGACTCAATTTGCCATCAACTCTAACTTACGTTAAGACATGAAACTGCCTGCAGACGTTTGCCTCCTGTTCCATAATCTTGTAGCACCGACAATAGCTTTCTACTAGAAACACTGTCATAAGCCTTTTCTAGGTCTACAGAACGTTGATACGATTCTCTGTTCCACTCGTAGCACTTTTCCATTATCTGCCATAAGCTAAAGATCTGGTCCTGAAAGCCTCTAAGAGGCCCAAACCCCTACTGATTTTCTTCCAAATTATCTCTAACTAATACTCGCACCCTCCTTTTAACAATACCTGAGAATATTTTGTCCACAACGCTAATTGAAGTGATACCTCTATAGTTGTTACAATCTATCCTGCTCCCATGCTTGAAAATTGCTGTGATTAATGCTTTCGTGGAGTAAGACGGAACTTGTCACGACTCCCACGTCATTTCAGTTATATTGTGTAAACATTTGAATCTAATGTTTCACTGTATTTATGAGTTCCGATTTAATGTCATCTACCCCAACCGCTTTATTACACTGCAATATTTTTACAATTCTCCCCACTTCCTCAAATGTGATAATGTTTCCATCATCTTTCCTATCTCATTGGGCCGTATGAATAAAATGGAGTATCTACTTTATACTCTGGATTCCAGAGAACATACTCAGATTCGCATGAATATAGTGAGTCGGAGAATATACTACAGCCGAGTATGTTATCAGCGTGAGTAACGGGGTGGGAGAAGTTACTCACAACAGAGAACATTCTCCAATTTCATATGAATAAAACTGCAGAAGTTTCTTACGACGGGAGAACATTCTCAGATTTCTGGAGTGAGCTCTATGGCATACTCCGTACTGAGTAACTTCTATTAAGATTACGTTTTACTGAGGTTTATAATAAAAATTACAACAATTTTGTTACTTAGAAGGCAAAAGCAAGTTCCTTTATATGTAGCCTTTAAGAAATACGAGGCAATCTATAAATTTAATACAAATAAAAACATTTTGTTGACGAGTATCGTCCTTCGGAAAAATCGTGTGACACTTCCAGCATTTTATACAGTGACGAGAGTGATGTAAGAGGTGTTTTCATTACCGACATAAAAATTAAACACAAATGGATTCAGCTGCGTGTTTACTCATTTGTTTGGCGTGTATATTTACAGTTGTAAACAGTCACATAGAAAAATAATATTGTTTTAAAGTAGGATCTATTAGTAAGACCTTATGCTGTTAGTTCCAAATAAAGTGTATCCCAGGATTTCACAGTTTCTATCACAAAATAAATGTTGCTGCAATACCAGGTAGGCCTACTGAAGTAGCTACTATTTCTATCCAACCCGGTTGGCTATTTATGATGCGTTTTCTGACTTCGTAATCTTAACGTCTGTCATGTTAGAAGTAAGTAAACACGACAGGAAAATTAATAACTGATTAATTACTTACCTAGGAGCGTGTTTCTTGTTCAAAATCGCATGGCCTAACGCTTATGAGCAAACCATTGGGTGTCATATTTAACAAGGCGTATCTCATGTTAGAACACTCCTACAGCATTCCACGTTGTGACAGATGAATATGTGATACATTCTTATTATATCGTTCGCAAATTGTGCTAACCCTACTTCATTAACAAACGAGTTTCTCGCGTGACGAAAATTTTGTATCGCCAGCAGAAACATTTTCGTAAAAAGTGCATATTTAGTCTTTATAATATGCTCCTTCACAACAAACTAATATCTAAACACAGTCCAGTTCTTTCTCAACACGTCGATGCCTACTCCATATTTGTGCACTTAATAATTTGCCTGATTGGGCTAGTTTAAAGAAATACACGATTGGACAGCTGATCTGTGGCGGACATGACACGCGGAGAACTTACTCAAGTAGGAGGGGAGCTAGTGAGAATGAACTACCTGCTCAGAGCATATGCTTTGAAGTTTTTATTCATACGAATTTGAGAACTTAACTCAGATAACGTTCTTTTGCTCTGAGCATCTTCTCTGAAGCATATGCTCAGTTTTATTCATACGGCCCATTGCACCTCAAAATCTGACACATCATTGAACGTTTCGCCTACATTAAGCAACTATTCAAAACATTCCCTCAGTCTGCCCAAGGCATCCACAGGATTTACTAGCAGCTTTCTGTTGTCAATTCCTTATTACCTCCCTTTCGTAGATTGCTAATTATACTCCAGAATGTTTTTTTCGCGGCCTCACCGAAAGTTTATAACTTATTTCCAATGTCTTCCCATGATCTCTGCTTGGATTCTTCAATTAACTGTTGGGCTTTGTTCTTTTCCTCAACATAACTTTCCTTGTCTGGTTTATACTATGGAAGAATTATTGCAACGCGTTCTTTTTCTTTCTACAGGCTACCTTGTCTGTGCCATTTCAACAAGCTGTCTACTTCTTCCTTCCTTTACATATTAACGTTCCAAGATACTCTCTATCCACTTCTAGAAGTGTGTTCCCTGCACCTTGTCCATTCCTCTTCGAACGACTGTAAATGACTACGTTCAACTAACTGGTATTTTTCTGAGATCATTCTTATATATTTGTGCCTGATTTCCTTGTCCTGAAGTTTCTCGACTCTTACTGTCTGCACTTTAGGCATAACAAAATCAATTTCACTGCAGATTAAAAAATGATCAGTGGCATCAGTGAACCCTCTGAAAACACGTGTGTCCCTAACCGCCTTTCTGAACTCCTGATTTGTTTTTATATAGTCAGTAACAGATCTGGTTCCCCTGGCTTCTCATGTATGCCGGTGACTGCTGTTATTCTTAAAAAAAAATGAGTTTGTGATAACTAAGCCCGTACTGGCACAGAAATCCAAGAGCTGTTTTCCGTTCCTGTGGACCTCCATATCCCATCCAAGCGTACTCATAACCTTTTCATACATTTATCGGCAAGTTTAGTAATGCAGAAAATAATGTGTGCTTCACAAGCAGGCCGGGTAATTCATCTGAGGGCAAAAAATAGGCTCTAATTTTATCTTTCTTAGGTGCTAAGAGAACTCAGACAGCATCGAAACTAAGCAGGAACGCTGTTGTCATAATAGAAAAAGAACAATACAGTATAGATTGTGACAATAATGGCACACACACCAAAATGAAGTGATAGACTAAGAAACAAGTGACAGTTTCGGGTGATTTCCAGCAAGGCGCTGTTCATCGTCATATACAAAGTATATGTTTTATCTTGAGACAGAAAATGTTTCGGAAAAGATACATCGGATGACAAAAGGTTCTAACTGAAAAGTTAATATTAGTAAAGGTGACACCTGTGTGTGCTACCAGTGGCCATTTTCTAACCAACCACCCTGCGTGGGCGGAATGGACTTGATATTTTCACGCGTCAAGCCCCCCCCCCCCCTCCAACAATTTTATTGCTCAGTTATATTCTGCGTCAAAGAATACCTATGATTTGCACACAACATTGTTTCTAATTTGTGGTAGATGGCGCTGTAATAAAAAGTAACAGTAGATCCTTTACTGTGAATTAATTACCGACGCCTTTGATCTTACATCTCGCTCACCATGTCAAAAGCAAACAGTTCATTTTACACAGTTGATATTTACGTCAGAAATTTCCTGTAGTTTTGCAAATAATTTGATTGTACCATTTTGATCGATTTATTTATTCGGTCATGGAATGCATGTGCACAACGTACATGCACACCTGACGGAATGTTTGTGAAAATATTTCTGCTAAATTCTATCGCTTTCTGTCCTTCAGATAAACCCCACAAGAAAAACGCGGGCAACATACAGTATGGTGATTTAGCAGGCCACGTTGTCGGACCTCCTCTACCGAATTAATGACAACTGACATCCCACGCGATTCAATGCTTCTTGGACTTTTGCGAATTAATATAACGGAACGCCATCAAGTTGTAATCGCATCTTCTCACACTAACGAGGGCACCTCTTCCAACTGAAATGGTGTCTATAACTGCATTAACTTACGGTATCTTTCACCGTTCAATGTGCCTTCCAACGTGGGAAGATTAGCTTGTATCCTACGATACCGCACCAAACTCAGTGGTCTACATTTCACATCTGAAATGTAATGTAGAATCAAATGCGTCGTTCTTTCCAATGTTGAAATGTTTGTTAAGCTTATAGGATTTGACTGTGGGGTCATCAATCAATAAACTTACAAACTACTTATAAACTAACTTATACTAAAGACAGCACAAACATCCATGCCCGAGGAAGGATTCGAACCCCCAACGGGGAGCGGTCTCGCCCATCGGAGCAGAGCGCTTCAATGCGCTTGGCCATTCCGCCGCGGCGTCGTTCTTTTATTGTAAAGCAGGCTCTCTTCGTATATGTCGATTACAGCTCCCTTTAACACGAATGGAAAATAATAGTTCGTCTAAGCTCTAGGTATTTTTAGCGTAGAGTACCAATATGAAGGGTAGTAGCATAGTGTATAAGCAACTATTGTACATTTAAAGAAAGACAATATTTTCAATAACGCATCTATTTTGCAGCGCACAGCCTCCTGAAGACTCCGATGTATAAAACATGTCCGTTTGAGTAAATATGGAACATGTACTTTGGGCTCAATTATGCCACAGTGGAACGTCACGCGTCTTCGCACAGCATTCACACAGCAAATTCGTCACTGTATTTCTCTCTGCTGATTTGTTTGTTAATTTTGTTTCTTCTGTGTTTTGAATGTCTTGCAGTACTGTTGACAAACTACAGATATATTATGGTTTTGCAAAAAGAAGGAATACAGGCGAGTTGAAAATCATGAATCAACATTATGGGTCTTACACTTCCATAAAATGTGCTTAGTCAATAACCCTATCCACGACTTTTGCCGAAAGTGAAGTCAATTATGGTGTGTTTACTGAAGGTCATCTACTGGTTGGGGCAGATAACTATAGACTTTCTATCAGTTGCGTAAATAAAGGTATCAACAATGATTTCAGCGACCTTTCCAATTGAAATGTAATTAAGAAATGTCCCCATGGCGGTATCAAAAAAAAAAAAAAAATTAGAATTTTAATCAATGTGTAAAAACATATTGCCAAAAACCACTTTCGTGGGAACAAATGCACTTGACATTGGTGGTTACGATGCAGTTTCATGTTTTAATGATGCTGCGCAAAGTAAGACATATAAAGAAAACAGTAAGTAAGCCTGGGATGAACTGTGTTAGAGCTTCTATGTGTTAGAAACAGAGCATGTAGTGATAAAATGTAAATCATTTTCAGAGACAATAAATCGGGAAGAGTGCATCATAGACAAAAGAAATGGAAGAAAATTATATGGGAAATGAAAAAGAACCTTCTTATTGTGCTAAACAGTTTGTGACATTACAGATACAGGTGGAACCTGATTGTTTCCATATGAAAGGCGGGTTTTGTCAGGCTTTTGGGTTCCCCAGCCGGCCGGCTAACAGTTTGGACCTAGTGAATGGAATATAGGTCATTAGGAAAACCCTACCTTAATCTGCTCGGAAACAGGAAACGGCGGTCTTGGATGAGCGAGGACGGCTGTTCCAGATTGCAACTGAAATACAATATAGTCACACACATTATTCTAAAAATCCATATAAAATCAGGGAATGATCATATGGCAGGGTCTGATGACCTAGCTGTTTAGTCACCTCAAAACAACAACATCCTACGGCAAATATAATTATATGAATGGATTCAGGAGACTTGGGAGAATCAATTACCATTTCAATATCCCTTACAGATAAAAATCCGATAAATTTCTGTACTATAACAAAAATAAGACTTATATTTACAATTATTGACATGTAGTGGTTATCAGAAACAGTTTAAGAAGCAAATGGGCAGCATTGCACAACGCTACCTATCTTAAAAGACGAACCACATTATTTCCGTATTCTTTCAATAAACTTTGTTTTACTCTCTTGTTCTGATTTTCGTTGAGGTAGTAATATTCTTGTCAGAAAATACGATTCCTCCACAGATACCCAAAACATGAACACAACAAAGCGCATTACATTTATATGTAATTTATTATATTTAATATTATTCTTATTAACGTTCGTTTTATGTTGTAGACTGTCACTTAAATATTTCATGGCGGACTAAAAATAGTAATATGCAGCAGATAATTCATATGTAAACAATTATAAGTATTTGTGGACAAGAACTGAATATATTTGTATAAAAAGCCATGATAAATATTAATCGTGTTACTATATTTCGACGGCAGGAGTATATTTGAACAGTGAGACACCACGCTTAATGGCTGTCTGAGCAAAGAGCTTCAGTCTCAACCATTTTTAGTATTGTCAAATATGTATTTGTTTGTTAAATGTAAACAACATTTGTAGGGAGGTGGTCAAAGCGTTTAATTCTGTGATATACAAATGTGTAATATTTTGGAAGGGAAATTGTATTTTAAAGATGAGGCGTTAGGATGTGCGGAAGGATACAATATTGGGAGCAGGGAGAGCACGCTTTTCGAACGCTTGCGAGGGGACTCGTAACTTGGACGCGGTGGTGAGAGGTTGTCACTGCTGGGCGGTCTGAAGCTGCGTTACGTACTTGTGATTTGAAGAGATAGGCGTGTGTGGACTTAGAAAAGTTACGGGACTGTGATTGCAGAACTTATTCTCTGGCAAAAGTGGTAAACTATGGACGGTAGTAGGGCTGTGGCACTGTGATAATTCAGCTATCGTGTGATGACAAACTGTGTTTATAACAAATACTGTTATTAATCGGGGATTAATTTGGGACTGCAACGTTCGATGGACTTCATTAATTTACGAGTGATAATTTTGAACTTTTACTCTCAAGTGCGGGTGATAGTGTTGCTCTCATAAACAAAAGCTTGGGAAATATTCAGTTATTTACCGATGTTGAAAGTAAGACCACCTCCGCATTTTCAAGTCCAAAAAGAGTAATAAATTGCGTTTATATAAAAATTACTTAGTGAGAATTTCTTCTAAACATTACCTTAGAATCCATTTTGTTGGTTATTCAGAGCTTTAAATTATGTTTATTTAAATATATTTTTCGCATCACCATCAGCAGATTGATAGATTGGCTAAACTACAAATTAATTATTAATTTTATTTAAGCAGTTTGGGTAGCTGTTTAGGGCATAGAAGCTCACATACATAACTCACCCCTATGCACAGAGACAACGAGCCATAAGCCTATTACTACCCTGAGTTATGTATTGCCCAATTCTTATTGGTGAGTACCGATAGGAAGGTCGCATGTTTTCGATGAGAATGCCAAATAACTGTTATGGGCATTTTTTGCTCAACACAAATTTGTGAAACCAAAAGTAAAATATCTATTACTTCTAAACTTGGTATGGCTACAAAGCATAATCTTCTTAAATAAACACTCTAGAATTTTCGGAATACATTAGAATGGGATAGGAATTGAATTAAATAAATACAAATTTTGGAAACATTTTCGTTTCACTATGTTTGTGTCAACATCACTCATATTTAAATTTATAAATAAAGAACAGTCTAGAGTGCAATAATTTATTTCATTCAACTAGTTTCAGTCTTATTTAGAGCATCTTCAGGAATTTTGACTCTGAAATATATCATAGTTATATTTAAAGGAGTTTGGAGCAATATACATTACTGTCAAAGCTAACCTAAGTTAATAAAGAGAAACAGAACAAAATAAAATTATCTATGTTATACCCATCGATGTTGTGGAGCTGGCAGGTAACTGGGAGCCCTCCAGTGCGTCACTGCTGGCTGGAGAAAGGTCTACTGCTCTTAAATAGCTGAGGCTCCGCCCATCTTTGATAGCCAATGAAAAGATTACATAGATGAATTTACCCAAAGAATATAAAATTATAATTAGCCACACATTTCTTAGTCAATGTCTAAGATAAAATAATTATAGTTGTCTTACTGGTATTTAAAATAAAGATTAAAACATTACAAATACTGACATGAATTGCATCACATTCTTTTCAATATTTTCAAAGATATTATATAAGTGGTTCTACAGTATCTACAGTGCTGTATGTAAGTTTACTGGTATTAAAAATTTTAACTGTAAAATTTATTTAAAATATACAGAAAAACAATTCAGGATATGACACCTTGCAACAACTGTATGGTTCGTTTGTCATTGAAATTTATGTGAAGCTATTATTTTCCTTGTAATGTACATAAATGGGTTGATCTTACTTAATTACAATGTTGTTATAATAAAATTAAGGCACAGGGTATGTATTTTGTATACACACGAAAAGTCCTTGATTTAATGTGTGATATAAAAAACTTATATACTAACATACCAGTCAGTGAAACTGTTGAAATCATCAAAGCAAATTTATTACAGCACAAAATAATGAACCACCAAGAAATATAAGAGCTTATAGAATTATTGGAGACTACACTTGCTTTTAATTACCCCTCCTTTAAGGGGTAAATATGTAACCAAAATGATGGCCTATCAATGGGTAATTCATTAGCAGGAACTATGGCTGACATCTTTGTTAACTCCATTGAAACAAAAGTTTTTGCAAATAATCCTGGAATTACAGAGAAAATCATTTATTATAAGAGATTTGTAGATGATACAATCATTTTTATAAGGGAACTCAAGCTGAAATAAATGATGTGCTACAGAAATTGAACAATATAAACTGTAATATTGTATGCAAACGTAGGCTTCCGCGGCAGTTGTCACTATCAATAAAATTCTTCTGGGTATGATACCGCGTCGTCATTTTGTAAACTGTGCCGACGTTTCGGCCACTGTTGCAGGCGGCCTTCATCAGGGTCTGTGTCTGACTCAAGAGACAGACACAGACCCTGATGAAGGCCGCCTGCAACAGTGGCCGAAACGTCGGCAAAGTTTACAAAATGACGACGCGGTATCATACCCAGAAGAATTTTATTGATTGTAATATTGTATTTACAGTAGAACACGGAAAAGACAATAGTATAAATATTTTGGACTTGACCATTTCAAAAAAGGAAGGTAAACATCAGTTTGCAATCTACAGGAAACCTACAAACACAAATGTTATAATAAATGCAGACTCCTGTCATCCACACAAATACAAAAGAGCTTTTTTCCTAGGAATGATCCATAGAATTTTCAAATTCCCATTGCATAATCACAAAGTACAGAAGGAACTCCAAATATTGAGGCAAATAGCCAAATCCAATAATTTCAATGTGCACATTGTAGATTCACTATTTAATAAAGTACAAAAAACTGTTACAACAGATCAAAAAGAAGTTAAGGAAGACAGAAGATATGCCTGTATGACATACAGAGGGAATATCTCTGAGAAATTAAATAGACTATTTAATAATACTGATCTCACTCTTGCCTTTTCAGTGGACAACACCCTACAACATAAGCTCAAACATACAATTAAGACATGTGATAAAAATATTCAAAATCTGGTGTATATAAAGTAATATGTAGCACACGTGGAAAATATTATATTGGACAAACGGGACGTAGTTTCCAAACACGATACTTGAACACACAGTAGGTGTTGCAAGTAGTAAGTCGGTTTTCGGGCATCATATAACTGAAAATAGGCATTGCCACGGAACAATTGAAAACAAGCTAAAGATTTTGCACGCAGCCCCAAAAGGATTACGCCGCAACCTACTAGAGCAAATAGAAATGTATGTGCAACACAAAAAGAATCCTGTTCAACTCTTAAATGAACAAATTGATTTCAGGGGAAAAAATTACTTTGACCTATTAGAAGAGATCCTTTAATAGTTTACTCCTCTGAAGTCTGTTTTTAATCAATGACACACATGTACAACATATATATATATATATATATATATATATATATATATATATATATATATATATATTCCTATTGTGATGTTATACCCACTTTATACTGTTTTACGAGCCTTACGGTTGATAGCCGTGTACATCATGCACAAATGTAATGTACAATAATTTAAATTTTATTCTTAGACACAGTTTACGCCCTAACATTATCCTTTTAACTGTTAACTGACAACTGTACTATCATTGACAGATGTCTTTCGAATGGTAACTTTATATGTTTTTGACATATCAGTCTTATCTTACTTATGTTGTTATACATGTTTTTTAAACTAAAGGGACCACCTAAAGCAATATATAAATAAATTTAAGATCATTCTGATAACCCTCAACTTGAGTAAATATCTTCATTTTATTTCATTTTTACTATTAAGAAACAGTTATGTGGTTTGCTCCATGACGCCATTTGAATTGTTTCTGTTCTGTTTTTGACACTTCATTCCTAATGTTTTACAACGTTACAGCACACTATATTTTTTAATTTTTAATGACAACCTAAAGTATCACACAATAAACCAAGGACTTTTCGTGTACATACAAAATACATACCCTGTGCCATAATATTATTATAACATCATTGTAATTATGTAAGATCAATCCATCTTTGTACATTACAAGGAAAACAATAGCTTCACATAAATTTCAATGACAAACGAACCATACAGTTTTTGCAAGGTGTCATATCCTGAATTGTTTTTCTGTATATTTTAAATAAATTTTACAGTTAAAATTTTTAATACCAGTAAACTTACATACAGCACTGTAGATACTGTAGAACCACTTATAGAATATCTTTGAAAATATTGAAAAGAATGTGATGCAGTTCATGTCAGTATTTGTAATGTTTTAATCTTTATTTTAAATACCAGTAAAACGACTATAATTATTTTATCTTAGACATTGACTAAGAAATGTGTGGCTAATTATAATTTTATATTATTTGGGTATATTCATCTATGTAATCTTTTCATTGGCTATCAAAGATGGGTGGAGCTGGCAAAGGGGCGGAGCCTCAGCTATTTAAGAGCAGCAAACCTTGCTCCAGCCAGCAGTGACGCACTGGAGGGCTCCCAGTTACCTGCCAGCTCCACAACATCGATGGGTATAACATAGATAATTTTATTTTGTTCTATTTCTCTTTATTAACTTAGGTTAGATTTGACAGTAATGTATATTGCTCCAACCTCCTCTAAATGTAACTGCGATATATTTCGGAGTCAAAATTCCTGAAGATGCTCTAAATAAGACAGAAACTAGTTGAATGAAATAAGTTATTGCACTCTAGACTGTTTTTTTATTCATTAACATAAAGTAAATTATTATAAGGATAACACAAACACCCATGCCCGAGAGAGGAATCGAACCCCCGACGGCGACCTCCCGCGCGTACCGCAGCAAGGTGCCTTAGTGCGCATGG
Source organism: Locusta migratoria (assembly GCA_026315105.1). Classification (NCBI taxonomy): domain Eukaryota; kingdom Metazoa; phylum Arthropoda; class Insecta; order Orthoptera; family Acrididae; genus Locusta; species Locusta migratoria. The sequence goes on from CM048755.1 coordinate 103,433,274, forward strand.
CTATTCTGCCGCTGCCATACTTTTTAATAAAATTATTCATGCATTACTATGTGAATCAAAAAGTTAGTGAAAAATGGAAAAGTTTTTACATGCAATAAAAATATTCTCTTATGTGTATAAAATTCGCCTAGTACGAATGTGAATCTTAAATTCTTCCAGATCATGCTGGAAAATGTTTTACGAATTTATTTGGAAAAGTGTTATCAATTGAAATTAAAATTTCCTGTGATGTCTCTCCTGCGCCCAGTGGGGCCTTTTGACACCCCACCACTATTGCGACAAACGCCATATACAGAGCAATTGTCTGATAATGGAAAACCGCACTCTATCTTAAAGTAATCGCGTCAGTTCAAAAAATATTGTTGGCAGATTTTTATTGCGACATAGACTACTATTCAATTTTTAATGAATTCAAAATAGTAATCTACATACATACTCCACAAGCCACCTAATGATGCGTGGCGGACGGTACTCAGTACCACTACTAGTTACTTGCTTTCCTGTTCCACTCCCATATAGAACGAAATAACGGTTTGCATGCATCTGTACAAGCCCTAATCTCTCTGATCTTAGCCGGCCGCAGTGGCGAGCGGTCTGCGGCGCGCCAGTCACGGTCTGCACGGCCGCTGCGGTCGGGGGTTCGAATCCCTCCTCGGGCATGGATGTTTATGCCGTCTTTAGTATAAGCTAGTTCATAAGTAGTTTGTAAGGTTAGGAACTGATGACCCCGTAGTTAAGTCCCATAAGCTCTACAAACATTTGAACATTATCTGATCTTATCTTTGTGGTTTTCATGCGAAATGGGGGTTGGCGGCAGTAGAATCGTTCTGCAGTACGCTTCAAATTTCGGCCCTCGAAATTTCTTCAATAGAGTTTTTCGAAAAGAACGTAGCCTCCCATTTGAGTTCCTAAAGAATTTCAGTAACACTAGAGCACTGATCGAATGCATAGGACCGCCGCCATATCATGGCGATGTAGATTTCTGTATAGTATTATGGCTGTGTGAATCCAAAGTATAGTATGGCTAGATGAAACTTGGTTGAATTCCACTTAATTCATAACTTAAAAGTTAGTGCGATGGGAAGCCGCAGCTGACCATAGCAGTGGCTGTTGGATTAGGGGGACAAAATATTTCTTTGCATGCAGGTACAGCGTGCAGGTTTGTGCCTAAATTGTTAATGTTTCGTCAAGAACAGATAGGAAATTACCACTTATTATGAAAATATTAATAGTGTAGTTTTTGGAAAGTTATTACAGACATCGCATTTGACAAAACAATATTCAAATTTTTTTAATCTATCGGACTCAACACCAGGGTTATTAGTCCATAGCTTTCAAACTACTTAAACTAAGGTGAACTAACCTAAGGACAACTCAAACACTCATGACTGAGGGGGATTCGAACCCCCGACGGCGAACGGCCGCGCGCACCGCAGCACGGCACCACAATGCGCACGGCTAATTCACCGCGGCTCGGTTATGACAAATTTCACTTATCCATAAGTGATGTAATGCTAATACCCATATTACTCCATTTTCAATATAATAGTTATGTCAACAAAGGAAAATGATATTATGTGGATGAAAAGATGAAAACTTGATTCGATGAAAGATATAAAGACGCCTGAATTGCTCGAAGTAGTGTTGAAACACGTCCACTGAATGTGTGGTCATGTTCTATTTTGAGTTATTCATTACTCTTAATTGTTTATCCGCCATTAATATTGTGTATTTGTATGTCAATTATTTTATTCATTTTATTACTGATCAATGCCCCATGTTTATATATGTTTCCACCCGTGTGATTGACAGACTGCCGCGCAATGGCTTACAGTCACCGCCTCGCGCTTTAGGTCTCGTTTACTTCAGTTAACGAACGCATGTCTTCGTAAGTCGTCTGCATTGGTGTCTGCTGGGTGACCAGAGACAAGCTTACTTGACAACATGGCGAGGTTGCCTGTTCTTAGTGTAGTACCAACATAATCATGGTCGAAAGAGGTGACAAGAGACCTGTCTGGAGCTCTAGAAGAGGGTATTATGTTATTCAGGTAGCAAGGGGTTGGTAGACACTATGCTCTGAACGCGCTCTGGTCGGCTTTTAGCGCGCTCTACATCCGGTATGTGGTGGGGAAGGCTTTTGGAGTGGCCTTAGGTTTCACTCTTCCTGCAACCGTCGAAGTAAATACGTCGTCCAATCATGCTGAAGGCATGGCATGCTGTTAGAATTTTGCTTTCTTTGTGATCAGGCAGTCTTGGTTTATCAGTGATGGTTCTCTTGAGTAAATTTTTCGCCATGCGAAGCGAAGTGTTTCTTCATTTACAGAACTCGAGTAATTCCGTTTAAATTTAGTATTTGCATTCTCATTCCGGTAATGATATTGTGTCCGGTTTTTCTCAAGTTGGAATACATGTGTGTGGCCTTCAGCCTTTGTGTAATCTTATTATGTTTGAATTTACTTGCTGTTTTTAACTAACGTTATCGCGTCGTGTTTGTATTCACGAGTATGCTAAATATTTCTCAGATTTTCTGGTTTGATTCAGTCTTTCCTGTCTTGGTATGACGGATTACACCACGTGCTTTCGTAACAATCTTTACTTTGGCCTTCAGCCATGCTTTTACTAACACTAGCTTTATTCTATATGAAATCTCGCGCGTGCTTTACTTGCTTATTCTAAATTAATTTCTTTTTGTAAATTCTATGTAATTCACTGTGTTCGCATACCACGTGGTACTTATGGATAGTATGCCGCTGCCTCCCCACGCATGATAACGTTTGATGCATAGTGACTTTTAATTAGTGCTTCAAGACACCTGCCATCTCGTCAAAACGCCGCCGACGCTACGTTTCGCTACTGCTATCAAGTGTTTCCGTATGAGTAATGTGCCACAAGCCTTATGCGTGTGTCTGTGAATGAATGAATGTGCTTTTCTTTATCCGCTGTGTATCTGCAAATTTCCTCCCACGATACCTCCATATTCATAAAGGGCAGAAAAAATTTCATTACGGGCAGGAACATTACGATTTAATTCACTTTTGTAGAAGGTGTGTGCCTTATTCTACTTATTACAGTCACCCCACATTTATTTGCTTCTTCATTTTTATTGAATAGATAATGATTTAAAGTATCAAACCTCTGCTTTATAATTGCATGATCCCCATCCTTTGTTTAATTATCTATTCCTTTTTAACTTTAATTTTTTTTGTTAAAATGTTGGCTGCTCCCTTAAGGATTAAGCAGTTAGATACATTTCTGTTGCGCAAGTACTGTGGCCACTCGCGAGGTTATTTAGAGCAGCAGTGAGCGTTTTAAGTTTCATTCACAGATCTCTACTCCCGAGATCTTACTTAGAAAACTTAACGAGCTACTTTCAGTGTCACAAGACAGACTACAGTTTAGAACATAACTGACGAGATTATTAAAAGATACAGGCATGATTGTTCGACTTTCCTTCTTCTACACTTACTCAAATGGCATTGCATGGATACGAATGCAAGCAACAAATTTTCACCATTCCTGAAATTGAAAATCCCTGTAGAATATAGTAGTCGACCGAGAAATGGACGCAAATTTGGGATAGCCAAAACCATGTCCGACACATTCGAATCTGTCAGCAAACTTCAAAGAACGACGCTATGAGTACCTGTTGGCCTCGGTGGAGTGGGCGAGCGCTCTAAGACGCCTTGCTGCAGAGCGTGCGGTTGCTCGCTGGCGGAGGTTCGAGTCCTCCATGGGTATGGGTGTTGTCCTTCAGTTAAAGTATTTTGTACGTCTAGGGACTGATGATCATAGCAGTTTGGTCCAATAGATTTACAAACATTTGAACATTTTTTAACACTTATTAATGTCTGATACTGGCAAACCAAACTCTTCTACTGCATGTGCTTCCTGGGTTAGTTGCAATTGGGTTGGAGGGAAACTTGTTTAATAAAGCTTCGGATTATTGTGAGCAGCTCTGGTAACCATGTACTTTCTCTCTTCAAAACATAACTTTCTCTGATGCTGCCACCCCGAATGTTTGAAGTTTGTCCATAATTGGCCAGCAGCCAAGCCCGGCTCATGCGCAGTGGCCTATGCAAGGTGTCGCAGCATTGTTTTCAGTTTCCAGAGGGACTCAGCAGAATCAGCAAATGTCTATAAACCTAAAGGATAAATCTGCTGAGGTCGTCGGTCCCCATACTTACGAACTACTTAAAGAACTACATACACACCCATGCCCGAAGAAGGACTCAAGCCTCAAACGTGAGTGGCTGCGCGATTCGTAACGTGGTACCCCACACCGCAGGTCCGTTCCCGCACGGCAGCAAAAGCAGCGTTCTCCTTAATCAGGCATACTGATGGATTGTGGAAGTACAGAAGTACGATGATTTTACGATCCGGCATCAAACCTAAACAGGCTAGCAGCGGTTGAGTGGCCGAGCGTTCGAAAGCTCCTAGATGCGGAGTGCGCCGCTGCTCGCCGTCGGAAGTTCGAGTCCTCTCTCGGGTATGGATGTATGTGTGTGTTTTCCTTACATTAGTATACCTTAGTTTATGTAGTTTTTAAGCCTAGGGACTAATATCCAAACACGTTACTTCCCACAGATTTACAAATATTTGAATTTGAATCTTCAAGGTAAGACCTTGCTAGGGAGCTATACACAACATATTAGAAATGCACTCGTAATGTATAATGTACACAGGCAATTTTATTAACACAAAGGTGCAATTCATTGCTCATAAGTTTATTAGTTATTTACAACTGCTGTTTCGACAGTTTTCCACGATTAAGTGCGTCTACCTTGTCCTTGCGTGCATATGTTTCGTGTCACTATCTCAGGTATAGTTGATGAAATTTCGTAAAATTTTTATGTCTATTTCTGTGATGCTATGCTTTTAATGCAGCGTGACAAAGTATTTTGTTCTTACAACTCTTAAATATTTCATTCTATGGAATTATGTGATGACTACGCCATGATGGTTTATATATGTACTGAATATGTTATTGTAACTAAAGTTAATTAAATTATTGTGCATAGATATGTGATAGATACAGGTTGTATCTAAATGTGTGGGAAAGCTCCGGGCATTCCGCAGAGCAGCGGACAACAAGCAGAACATGTTGTGTATACGTGTGGTTCATTTGCTTTCGTTACCGTGTCTCAGGCATTTGTTGTGGAGTACGTAAAATCCAACAGTTGACTATGCAGCTTGGTCACTTGTGTTCATACATTGCAATTTACTACGCACGGTTCTCTACAGGAGGTTATCAAAATGTCTACCGCGAGCTGTAATGTAGGCGTCTAAGTGCCGCATCATTGACTGTCTCACTCGTTACGAAATTACAGGCGTCTGTATTATCATATGACACACTTTCTCCAAGAGCTGATACGGTAGTTCCCCGTTATGAATAAGTGTGGCATACAATGACCTTCAAATGACTCCATAAGTAAACGGGTGAATGAGGAGGCGTCATTGTTGATTCCTGATGACCCATTCATTTGTTTGGGAATCGCTTATGTAACATTCCTCTAGCACCACGAGCAAAATGAGACGGTGTTCCATCAAGCATTTGCAGTACGTAGCAAATTACACCGTTTTAAGACATATGGCCAGCCTGCTTAGTGAAGTGCTCTGTGTTATGTGGACTAGAATAAATGCCTGTAGCACGCTATCGAAAGCAAATGAACCAAATGTGTACAGGAAATGCTTGCTTGTTGTCAGTCCTCTATCGAATCCACGGACCTTTGCCACATATTCAGTTAAAAGGTGTACACACAAAGTACATAAAAATTGTACCTCTTTTGTTCCAACTTCAAGTATAATGACTTCCATTTTCTGATTTTGATTTTTTCAATTTTTATGTATAGTTGAAAATCAATAAGTTATTGCCATGGTTCTATCAACCACTTTAAATTTCGCAAACTATAAAAACTAGTTCAAAATATCCGTCTTACCCTTATATAATTAATCTGAAATCTTGCATTGTCTCCAGGTGTGCTCCACGCCTATAACTTGCCTCCATGGTTATAAAATGCTCTGCATCATGACAGTTTCAATTTCATTCCGTTCGTGCCGTCCATATTCTCTAATCGTTTCTTATTACCTTCATTCTCCTAGTAATGAATTGCATCGCCGTCCAGTTTAATGTTAATCTCATGTAACTATCAAAATAATTGATTTAATCTCACGATACATTATCTGAATTCTCTTCTTCATCAAAATTGTTTAAACGTTTGGAATTCTATGAAACCAAACTACTGTGGTCATCAATCCCTAGATTTATAAACTACTTAAAGTAACCTAAGGACAAAACACACACACACACACACACATATGCCCGATGAAGGATTCGAAACTCTGAGGCGGGTGGCCGCGCGATCCGTAACGTGGCGCTGCAGACTAAATGGCTTTTCCCGCGCGGCTCTTCGTTCAAAAATGTTCAAATGTTTGTATAGTCTATGGGACTTAACTACGGGGTCATCAGTCCCTATACTTACAAACTACTTATCAACTACTTACGAACTAGGACGACACAAATATCCATGCCCGAGGGGGCATTCGAACCCCCGACCGTAGTGGCCGTGCAGACCTAGACTGGAGCGCTATAGTCCCCTCGGCCACCGCGGCCGGCCGGCTCTTCGTAATCGCAGTTAGTTAGCATATTTAGGAGGAAAGGTACATGCTTTGAGAGGTGATACTACTGTTGGTTCTGAATAAAAAACTACTAATAAACATATGCCCTTTTCTTAACCTTTTCCGAGTAAACCAATAAAAGCAACTAGAAACCTGAGAAGTGTAGCATCGTCCTCTCTAATAGTGTCAGTAAGCAGGTCACTTGCTCGTGGTGGCACCTCAACTGTCATTCCGACAGTGCTTGTACAAGAAAACCGATTTGCTTCTTTATGGGGGGCGGGGTGGTCATTAACTTGGATCACCTGGATGAGACAATCGTCTCTTGCTATTTATCACAAACCTCGCCTTCGCCTTCAAATTACGCCTCTGATTTCCGCGACTGGTACTAGCGATGTCGCCCTTGATCGCGGGTTTTTGGGCAGGAAACTCTGTCAACTTCCTACACACAACTCTGCCGCAAAATTTCATATGCATCGTGCAGCAAAGTTTTGCTCCGCAACTTCGTCCCGTCAGTCAGCATGCTGATTAGCGACGCCCTCCCACATGTCGGCTGAAATTTGTGTGACGAGTTCTGTGAGTTCCTGACCCGTTTTCTTTCCTCCTACGATTCCTGTCATTTCTTCTAACTCAGGCAATTCTTTCTCTGTTTCCGCCCTGCATAATCAACTTAATGTAAATTATTTTGAACAACGTACTTTCTCATTCCTTCCAGGAATATGGCGTTCTATTGCCTCGTTTCATAAACTGCTATTAAAACCACTTATGGTAGTTCTAACGCAACTGTTTTTAATCATTGGCCGTCTCTACTGAAGAAAATTTTTTGTCATTGACACACCTTGATGTCTACTTCAGTCCTTGTTACAACGGAATCTCACGAGATGTTTGTAGATTTCTATACAAATTAATCAAACTGCCGTCCAGAAAGAAGAAAGCTTAGGTTTTAACGTCCCGTCGACAAAGTTGTTGTTACAGACGGTATATTGACGTCCATAAAGTAGCAGTTTATCGTAGGTTACTTGGACAATAGAAGATTGCAAGGGACTTAAAAAAAAATTGGCAGGGCAGTCCTTTTTAGACATATCATATAAATATACATGCGTATGTTTACGTGTGTCTAATTATAATACCAATATTTTACCAATTATACACAGCTTGTTTCAAAATGTTTTAAAATTTGAGTGATTCTGGAAGGGACTTAGTAGGTAAGACTTTGGCGTATAGAATATTCCGCCGGGTGACAGGATCGACGACTGCAGCACACGCAGTCATTTTCAGGTTGGTCGTTGATCTGTCAACCCGATTGCATGCCTTTAAGTTTCTTCAGTATGTGGTAATCGTTGATAAAATTAGTGGGAATAATAGGTGTCTGTTGTCTAGTAAAGAAGTTTATAGCAGGATAATCAAGTAAAAAGCATACAAATCAGCTGTATGTTGGATACTGGAGAATAAATAGGTGATTGGCCAAGCTCTGGAGTGCGTATCTCATACACCTCGAAACAGCAAGGTACTTTAAATGTAATTAAAATTCGAGAGAGAGCATAATGAAATTCAGACGGCGTGAACGAGCGGTAAGGTAAAAGAATAACGGCATGAAAAATACGGCGGAGAAAGGCGAAAGGAATAGATCTGAGATTTATGTGGTGCTATAAGTTACGAGTCTCTTCTAGAGTATGAAGGCTCTAAAGATTGGTAAAACAGTGAGGGATCGAACAGATTAATAATCAGACAGTTCGCACTTTACAGGCACTACTGGTAGATGTTACTTTAAATCACTTTATTCCTTCACAAGCCGCCATCCTTAAATTTACGAATTTGTCACACGAATAATTAGAGTGCCACGTATCTTTTTCGTTTTATTCTGTTAAACATGTACTATAGTAGAAATACCCGACTGCATACACAAAACTCTGTAAAACGTATTTTTATTAAACTGATACGTACACTTTATCCAATTCTGTTCTGCTATTAAATTGCTATTAGCAGCGCGGTAATTGCCCTGTGGTAAAAAGAAAGGCGTCTTGCTAAGGATTGCGCGGCCGCTCTTCTTTGCAGGTTTGAATCCTCCCTTCAGCATGGGTGTCGGTGTTATTCTTAGCATAAGTTATAGTACACTCCTGGTCATTGAAATTGCTACACCCCGACGATGATGTTCAACAGACGCAAATTTAATCGTCAGGAAGAAGATGCCGTGATATGCAAATGCTTTTCAGAGCATTCACACAAGGTTGGCGCCGGCGGAGACACCTACATCGTGCTGACACGAGGAAAGTTTCCAAACGATTTCTCACACACAAACAGCAGTTGACCGGGGTTGGCTGATAAAATGTTGTTGTGATGCCTCATGTAAGGAGGATAAATGCGTACCATCGCGTTTCCGACTTTGTTAAAGGTCGGATTGTAGCCTATGGCGATTGCGGTTTATCGTATCGCGACATTGCTGCTCGCGTTTGTCGCGATCCAATGAATGTTAGCAGAATATGGAATCGGTGGGTTCAGGAGGGCAATACGGAACGCCGTGCTCGATGCTAACGGCCTCGTATCACTAGCAGCCGAGATGACAGGCATTTTATCCACATGGTTGTAACGGGTCGTACAGCCACGTCTCGATCCCTGAGTCAACAGATGGGGACGTTTACAAGACAACAACCATCTGCACGAACAGTGCGAGAACGTTAGCAGCAGCATGGACTATCAGCTCGAAGACCATGGCTGCGATTACCATTGACGCTGCATCACAGACAGGAGCGCCTGCGATGTTGTATGCTACGTCGAACCTGGGTAAACTAATGGCAAAACGTCATTTTTTCGTATGAATCCAGGTTCTGTTTACAGATTATGCGGGTCGCATCCGTGTTTGTTGCCATCACGGTGAACACTCATTGGAAGCGTGTATTCGTCATCGCCATACTAGCGTATCCCCAGGTGTGATGGTATGGGGTGCCATTGGTTACATGTCTCGGTCACCTCTTGTTCGCATTGACGGCACTTTGAACAGTGGCCGTTACACTTCAGATGACCCGTGGCTCTACCCTTCATTCTATCCCTGCGAAACCCTATATTTCAGTTGGATAATGCGCGACCGCATGTTGCATGTCCTGCCGGGCCTCCTTGATACGGAATGATTTCGACTGCTGCACTGGACAGTACATTCTCCAGATCTCTCACAAACTGAAAACGACTGGTCAATGGTGGCCGAGCAACTGGCTCGTCACGATACGCCAGTCACTACTTTTGATGAACTCTGGTATCGTGTTGAAGCTGCATGGGCATCTGTACCTGTACACGCCATCCAAACTCTGTTTGACTCAATGCCCAGGCGTACCAAGGCCGTTATTACGGCCAGAGGTGGTTGTTCTAGGTACTGATGTCCCAGGATCTATGCAACCAAATTGCATGAAAATGTAATCACATGTCAGTTCTAGTATAATATATTTGCCCAATGAATAATCGTTTACCATCTGCATTTCTTTTTGGTGTAGCAATTTTAATGGCCAGTAGTGTAGTTTCCAATTATAGGACTCGATGACCTCAGCTATTCGGTCCCTTAGTATTACAAACAAAACTCGCTATTCACATATTTAGATCGCAGAGCTGCCGGGACTCGACTTCTACTCGAACATTATGCCGGTTCCCGTACTCGACGGCAAGGTACTGGCTCACTGGACGGCCCGAACATGACTGGTACCCGCGCTCCACAGGCTGTTAGACTAATCACTCCACAATGACGCGCATTATGACGGTAAGTGAACTTTATGGATCGCTTTGTCTGTGTTTTATTAACTAGTTTTATAATTGCAAATTACTGTAAGACAGCTTATTATTAAGAGGTTAATAATATTGGTAAATAAAATTAGGTTCGGCGCATTAGGTCTCTGAATGTCAGCCAGTCAAATTATACCTTATTGTTGTTGTGGTCTTCAGTCCGCAGACTGGTTTGATGCAGCTCTCCACGTTACCCTGTCCTGTGAAAGTCTCTTCATCGGAGAATACGTTCGGCAACCTACATCCATTTGAATCTGCTTACTCTATTAGTCCCTCAGTCTCCCTCTACGACTTTTACCCCACACACTTCCTTTTAAAGCTAAGTTGACAATTCCTTGATGTCTCAGAACGTGTCCTACCAATCTATTCCTTCTCTTAGTCTGGATACGCCAGAAAGTCCTTTTCTCCCCAATTCGTTTAACCACCTCCTCATTAGTTACGTGATCTACCCATCTAATTTTCACCATTCATCATCTTTTTGTCTGAACTCCTTATCGTCCACGTTTCACTCCCATACAGTGCTACACTCCAGACAAATGATTTCAGAAAGTACTTCATAACATTTAAATAAATATTGGATGTTAACAAGTTTCGCTTGTATAGAAACGCTTTTCTTCCCATAGCTAATCTATATTTTATATCTTCCTTACTTCGGCCAACAGAAGTTATTTTGCTAAAAAAAATAACAAAACTCATCTACTACTTTTATGGTCTCATTGTCTAATCTAATTCCTTCAGCATCGTCTGATTTTCTGACATTACATTCCATTACCCTCGTTTTACTCTTGTTAATTTTCATCTTATATCGTCCTTTCAGGACAGAGTCCATACCATGCAACTGTTCTTCCGGATCCTTTGCAGTCTCTGACGAAATTTGTGTGTCATCGGCAAACCGCAAACTTTTTATTTCTTCTCCATGAACTTTAATGCTCTCTCCAAATTTCTCCTTGCACTCTTCCACAGCTTGCTCAATGTACAGACTGAACAACATTGGGAAAAGGCTACAACCCTGTCTTACTCTCTCCCTAACCTCTGCGTCCCTTTGTTGCCCCTCGACTCTAATAATTGCTGTTTGGTTTTTGTATAAGTTGGATATAACTCTTCGCTCCTTATAGTTTACCCCTGCTACCTTCAGAACTTGAAAAAGATTATTTCAGTCGACATTGTTAAAAGCTTTCTCCAAATCTACAAAGACTAAAAACGTAAATATGCCTTTCTGTAGGCTATCTTCTAAGCTAGGTCGTAATGTATTGCCTCACGTGTTCATACCTTTCTCCTAAATCCAAACTGATCTCCCCCGAGGTCGGATTCCATAAGTTTTTTTTCCCATTCGTCTGTAAATAATTCGTGTTAGTATTTCTCAACCATGACTTATTAAATTGTTAGTTCTGTAATTTTCACATTTTTCTGCACTTGCTTTCTTTGGAATCGGAATTACAATATTCTTCTTGTAGTCGGAGTCTATATTTCCTGTCTGATACATCTTGCATACCAGGTGGAACATTTTTTTCATAACTGGCTCTCCTAACGATATCAGCAGTTCAGACGGAATATCATCTACTTCAGGGGCATTGTTTTCACTCAAATCCTTCAGCGCTTTGTCAGATGTCTCTTGCAGTATCATATCTCCTATCTCATCTTTCTCCACTTCGTCTTCCCTTTCTAGAATACTGGCTTCAAGTTTATTTCCTTTGTATAGGCCCTCCGCATATTCCTTCCATAGTTCAGCTGCACTTACTGTCAATCGCATTTTTCAGACGTTTATATTCCCTTTTTCCTGTTTCACTTGCTGAATTTTTATATTTTTTCCACTCATCAATTAAGTTTAGTATATCCTGTGTTATCCAGGGATTTCTATTTGGCCTTGTCCTTCTGCCTATATGGTCCTCTGCTGCCTTCACTACCCTATCTCTCAGAGCTACCCATTCTTCTTCTACTGTATTACTTTCCTCCGTTTCAGGCAATCTTTGCCTAATGCGCCCTCTGAAACTCTCAACCACCTCTGGTTCCTTCAATTTGTCCAGGTTCCACCTCCTAAGCTTTCTACCTTTCTGCAGTCTCTTAAGTTTTAATCTGCAGTTCATAACCAATAAGTTATGGTCAGAGTTTATATCTGCCCCTGAATAAGTCTTACAGTTTAGAACCTGGTTTCTAAATCTATTCCTTACCATTATAAAATCAATCTGTTACCTTCCAGTGTCTCCTGGTCTCATCCACGTATACATCCTTCCTTCATGATGATTAAACGAAGTGTTGGTGATCATTAAATTGTGCTCTGCGCAAAATTCTACCAAGCGATCTCCTCTTTCAGTCTTTTTTCCCAGTCCATATTCACGTACTACATTTCCTTCTCTTCCCTTTCCTACTACGGCGTTCCAGTCCCACATCACAATCAAGTTTTTTCTCCCTTAACTTTCTGAATAATTTCTTTTATCTCCTCATACATTTTTTCGATATCCTCATAATCGGCCGTGCTAGTTGGCATATAAACTTGCACTACTGTTGTCGGTGTTGGCTTCGTGTCTGTCTTTACTACGATAATACGTTCACTATGCTGTTCATACTAACTTACCCGCATTCCTATTTTCTTTTTCATTATCAGACCTACCCCTGCGTTACCACCAACTGATTTTGTATTGATAACCCTGTGCTCACCTGACCAGAAATCATGTTCATCCTGCCACCGAACTTCACTAATCCCTACCATATCTAACATTAACCTATCCATTTCTCTTTTCAAATTTTCTAGCTTACCTGCTCGATTAAGGGTTAGAACATTCCACGCTCCGAACCGTAGAATGCCTGTTTTGTTTTTCTTGATGATGACATCCTCCTGAGTAGTCCCCGCACGGAGATCCGAATAGGGGACTATTTTACCTCTGGAATATTTTACCCAAAAAGACGCCATCATCATATAGTCATACAGTAGAGCTGCATGTCCTCGGGAGAAGTAACGACTGTAGTTTCCCCTTGCTTTCAGCCGTTCGCAGTAACTGCATGGCAAAGCCATGTTAGCTGCTGTTACAAGGCCAGCTCAGTCAATCATTCAGACTATTTCCCCTGTAACTACTTAAAAGGCTGCTGCTCCTCTTCAGGAACCACACGTTTGTCTGGCCTCTCCACAGATACCACTCCCCTGTGGTTGCACCTATGTACGGCTATCTGCATCGTTGAGGCACGCAAGCCACCCCACCTCGGCAATGACTGTGGTTCATGGGGGTGGCTCTTACCACAGCCTATTTGTTCTGTAATACTCGCAGCCACAATACTGTATTCCCGCATCAGAGAGAATAGACCATGAGGTATCGAGACACAATTAATTGTCGTCAGGAGCCCAGCCTCGGCTTGTATACAATTATATATTTTTGACGACGTTACAGCGTTCTTTTTTAATGAAATAAATCCCAATTTCCGATCACTTATGGCTTTACTGTACCAGGTTTACATGTAATACCAATGTGCAGCGAATGAAAATTTGTGCCCGGCCGCGATTCGAACCCGGGATCTCCTGCTTACTAGGCAGGCTCGTTGATCACTCCGCCACCGAGGACACAGTGCCCAACCCGACTGCAGAGGACTCTTCCCTGCATGTCTCCCACCACACCCAAATCTCTATTTGCCGCAGTCTCTTTCCTATTACAACAGTCTATTTGTTCTGGGTGTGGAAGGGAAGACTCCTCTGCAGTCGGGTTGGTCACTGTGTCTTCGGTGGCGGAGTTGTCAATGCGTCTGCCTAGTTACAGGAAATCCCGGGTTCGAATCCCGGCGGGGCACAAATTTTCATTCGCTGCACATTGGTATTACATCTAAACCTAGAACAGTGAAGCCATAAGTGATCGCAAATTGCTATTTATTTCATTAAAAATGAACGCTGTAACGTCGTCAAAAATATATAATTGCCTATAATTGTGTTTCAGGGAAGCAATTTCAGCTTTAATCCTTTACAGATTCTAACTACATGATTCAAAATGTAACTTTAACATAACCATACCGTTTTGGTTCTTTCTGATGATTCCACCGAATACCACACTCCCACAAGTGAAAACCGAGCGAGATGGCGCAGTGGTAACACAGTGGACTCACATTCGGAAGGATGGTGGTTCAAATCCACCTCCGATCATCCTGATTTAGGTTTTCCGTGATTTCCCTAAATCACTCCAGGCAAATGTCAGGATGGTTTCTTTGAAAGGGCATGGCCGATTTCCTTCCACATCCTTACCCAAACACTCCGCGCGTGAGCTCCGTCTCTAATGACCACGCTGTCGACGAGACGTTAAACATCAAGCTTCCTTCCTTCCATACGTGAACAAAAGGAAATTTGTTAAATGGATGTTAAATCACACACGGTTGTATGAATTCAATAAGGTGACTGAAGTAAATACTTTATCTTGAAAACGATGCAAATTAACGGAAAAAAACTTTAACAATATGCATTGAGAATTCGTAATAAGGACACATATCCAGTAACGTCATCACTAATGAAACCCTTCTTTTAGTAATTATTACATTTCTATACGGTGCATAATACATTATAACGGTAAAAATTGACAATAATCAGTACTCTTGATTTCATCTAACAAGCAGTCCTTCAGGTCTCGGAAATTCAGTGTAAAGGAGACTTCGCATTTTAGTAGTGGCAGTAAAGGGTGCCGTCTCATAGAACTTCTAAAGCGCACTACCCACAAAATTCAGAGAAAAAGGGCTCTAAAATTTAAGCGCATCTCATACAGTTTGTATACTGCTCATTGAGGGTTGTCCAGCAGTATGACGGAATACTCAGGCTGTAGCGTGGCTGGGTAGGGTCCTACCTGCGAGAGACAATATTTTCAGTATCTCTTAAAAAAGCTATAAATTTTTGAAGATAATTGATGATGCTAAATGTTATTAGTTACATCATAAAGTATTTTACTTGATTTACGAAATTACGGTAGCAGTAAATGAAAATTTGGATTACAATATTTTCAAAAAGGTTTGTAAATCTGTAGGACGTAACTATTAAGGCTTCCAAACTACTTGAAGCAACTGCGCGATTCGTAGCAAGGTACCTTGAAGCACTCGGACGTTACACCGCAGCTACAATATACTCTTTAGAAAAAGTGTAGTAATTCCAAATGCATTTCACAATTAGTAGAGGTAGAATAAAGCGTTATATACTATTTTTGTTATAATTTTATTGCAAAATTAGGCGATATTGTAAGCTGTGGAAATATAAAAATTCATTGTAATATCGAGGAACCGTTTTATTCATGGAAAAGCAAAGTATAGCTGTTGAAGAATTGTATTTATACATGCATGCAGATGATCGGGATGTGTCAAATAAGTAATAAAATATTCCTGTAGGTAGATTTGAACCCGGATAGCGCACACGACGTACTACTGCCTGGACTATTTCTGTATGCTGAAACACAGTCTTCATTATATATATGCGCTGGGCGTAAAACTTGAAACACCTTTTCTCTAGATTTTCTGGATAGTGCCCTTTAGAACTTCAGTAAGTGAACATGTTCGAGGCATACTACTATTCTGCGAAGTTCCATCTCGAACTGAATTTCGAGACCTGAAGACCTCCTTGTAAGATACACTGGTCAAAACAATTAAGATATCATTTGAGATATATAGGTTCTGAAGTATTGTCATCGGAAGAACGAACTAAAGTGGTTCATCGTCGTCCTGTCGGTTTTACGGAATGGAGACAACATTACGGCAACTGAAATAGTGGTAATATCAGAGAATTACTGCAGAGGGGTTTGGTGTTGAGTTGTGTTTATCAAACGAGCAGTTTGATTCTGATATTCTAGTGGGCAGGTACTGCAATGCAACAACAACGTTACTTACACGAAGCTATGGCATGGAAAGCCATACGAAAGTTGGAAGCGGGACAGAAGGAGGTGGCTGCAGCTATTGGAGTGTTCCAAAGTGTAATTTCCAGGACCTGGATGCAATTTCATACAAGAACCGTTAGAAGAAGGCAAAGTCAAGGTCGTCCACGAGTAACGTCAGCAAAATAGGACCTTTATTTCCGGTAAACAGCCTCTCGAGACAGGAGGCTGAATGGAACTCAGCTGCAACGCACCCTCCAGGCAGCAATAGGAAGCGCAATATCAAAACAAACGGTTCGAAATCGTCTTTGGGAATGTGGCCTCTTCGAACGGAAGACTATGATGTGTGTTCTATTAAAACCAAGATACCGCTTAGCTTGCTGAAACTGGATGGAGTAACATTGGGCTTGGAGTCGTTCGAATGGTGACGGGTGCTTTTCACAGAGAAGTCAAGATGTTGAGTTCAGCCGGACAAGCGTCGTTCACTCATCTGGACAGAATGTGTAATTCAGAACAATCCTGGTTATGTGTATGAAACATCACTACAATGATGGAAGAATGGTGTAATTAGGAGTCAGTGTTGGCGGACATACCGAACTCTACGCCATTCAGAATGGCGCTTTGACTGTTCAGAGGTATAGAGACGAGACCCTTCAGCATTATGTTGTGCCCTACACTGATGCTGCAGGAGATGGTTTCCTTCTGGTGGATGATAACGCTCGTCCCCAGAAAGCTGCACTAGTGGATAACATGCTTGAAGCTGAGGAAACTGAACGAATGGAGTTGCCCGCTTGAGGTTGCCAGACATTAGGTAATTACAGGTAATCACGCAGTAACAGCATGCGTCCTCATAATGTATGATAATTTCAGAAAAGTACATGTATCACAATGGAAAAACCGAAATAAAGTTCAAACGTACCTACGTTCTGTGTTTAAATTGAAAAAACCTACCTGTACCCACTGTTCGTCTAAAATTATGAGCAATATGTTTGTGAATATTACAGCGCCATCTATCACAAAGCGACGAAAGTATTCCAAATAAAACATTCATATTTATTTACGCACTAGACGGATATGTAATAAAAATGGGGGTACCTATTTTAAAAAATGCAGTTGATATCCGTTTGACCTATGGCAGCGCCATCTAGCGGGCCAACCATAGCGGCATCCGTTTTCCTCCTTCAAGTTAGAAAAGGTTTGTTCTTTTTAGTTTGTTTCGTTTGATGCTTATTTCGTGAGATATTTGGCCCGGTCGACATCAATGGACCACCCTGTAGATTGATAACGTACAGCAAAACTAGAGCGAAATAAACTACACGAAAAATTTACAAATCACTGTTAAGCCTTATGTAAATCTGGAAAAAGGTGTTGTGTGAAACAATTTCTAGCATCAAAGAAAACTTCCAAAATCGAATGGTGTAAATCTTTCAACTGGACGCCACTTTGGCGACTAAGATGTCCCTGAACTACCCCAGTTATCCAACAGGGAAAAGGGGGCCTGCAGTTTAGCGGGGAATCTGGACCACGTGTCGTTGGTGGCGACTACTCACATCGTTGAGATTTGAAAGCTAGATCAGAATCCAAAGTGAAAAAATCCATGTCCACCGCGGGTGTAGAACCCGCGATCTCTCGGTGTGCAACCGAGCACTTTCCCGCTATCAATTCAAGCTGGCTAATAGCCCCTATTGTTGAATACCTACTGATTATTGATGAACATTTAATTTCCTATAAATAGTATGTAAGTTGAAACTTCCTGGCAGATTAAAATTGTGTGCCGGAACCGGGACTCGAATCTGGAAACTTTGGCTTTCGCTGGCAGGCGCTCTACCACTGAGCTATCCCGACCCGACTCACGGTCCGTCCTCACAAATTTACTTCCGCCAGTACCTCGCCTCCTACTTTCCAAACATCAGAGAAGTTCTCCTGCGAACCTACGAAGACTGGTACTCCTGGAACAAAGGATACACGGCTTAGC
Source organism: Locusta migratoria (assembly GCA_026315105.1). Taxonomy (NCBI): domain Eukaryota; kingdom Metazoa; phylum Arthropoda; class Insecta; order Orthoptera; family Acrididae; genus Locusta; species Locusta migratoria. Next base: position 103,451,445 of record CM048755.1, read on the forward strand.
AAGAGCCTAAGGTCCCAGGTTCGAGTCCCGGTTCCGGTACACAATATTAATCTGCCAGGAAATTTCATATCAACGCACATTCCGCTGCAGAGTGAAAGTTTCATTCTGGAAACATCCCTTAGGCTGTGGCTAAGACATGTCTCCACCGTATCCTTTCTTCCAGCGCTGCTAGTCTTGCTAGGGTCGCAGGAGAACTTCTGTGAAGTTTGGAAAGTAGGAGGCGGTGTACTGGCGGAAGTAAAGTTGTGAGGAAGGCCCGGGAGTCGTATCGGGATAGCTCAGTGGTAGAGCGCCTGCCCGCGAAAGGCGAAGGTCCCAGGTTCGAGTCCCGGTTCCGGCGCACAATTTTAATCTGCAGCTCACATTCCTCTGCAGAGTGAAAGTTTCATCCTGGAAGCATATAAGTCAATAATCAGGATAAATAACAACCCTATATTTTAAATTGGACCAAATCACAAATGTGGTATAAATTTTCATGAAGATCAGTTCAATAGTTTCGGAGTAAGTCGCGGTCAAAAGTTGTCACAGCGGATTTTTATATAAAGATAATTATCCTTCCTATTTTTCCTGGTAACTATCCCTGATTATCGAGATACTATTAACTTTGGTTTATAAAGAAGCAATCACTATATCTTCAATGGACAACGATTAAGCCTTAACACAAAGTATGTGATTTTTTTGATCCTAAATTCACAATAAATGTAAAATTAATAGATATAATAAAATTAAATGATTAGGGAAGGTCGGGTAGCCTCGGACGGCGGCTTCGTTGGTGGTTTTCACCCATAAGATGAGTTTTTGAAATTAGCATTTGATCCTGCGGAAGCTCGGAAGCTGTCAATATTCGTTATAGATTAATAAAAAGAATGGTCAACTCCACATAAAAAAGGTGTGGAAGAGAAACAGAAATGTAAATGCAATAAAAAGGACATATCTAAAACCAAAAAGGTAAAGGCAGTAAAGAAACGTTCAAGAAAAAGGCGAATATTCACAGTCCCTCCGAAAACAATCAAGGAAAAAGAGACGGAATGCATCACACGTAGAGGAACCTTCGAAGAAGACTGGATTCATTGCTATGACTGGGCCAACGAGAATTGTGTTTATGTAGATCCATTCGATATTTATTAATGCTGTGAGGCCAAGAAACAACTGGAGTACCACTGAATACTGGGTCCGGGGCTACCCTCCAAATTTTGTAGTGCTAAAAAACTGATCAAAAGTGTTTTTAATACAGTTCATAAAAATATTATGTAATCTAAGTCCTAAGTGATATGACTAAAGAAGTTACTGGTTTCATTTTACGGTGAAATAAAGACAGAAAAATTGTTGATTGATGTTTTATTAGCAAATCATTTATGTGTTCCCGGCTAGCCGACCTTTCCCTGCGTAGCTTAAGAAATAAAAGATTTAAAGAATTATCCTGTGATTACGAAGTGACCAGCACTCTTCGATGTTCTGAGACACAATGTACGACCTGACCAGACTTCCAATGTAATTCAGACTTCAGATTGCTACATCATGTGGACACGGAAAGTGGAATTAAAGAGAAAGCCAGATACCCTCAAATGGGTTAATATCCTTCACACTGATACTTTATGTGGTTGGTGTGGCTTTGCCTTTAGTAAGGCTCAGCATGTAGCATTATACTACACGTGTGTGAACGTACCAGTCGAAGTCACTAAGGATCCTTGGAACCGTCGCTGCATAACGTTCCATCATATATCACTACCCTCACTACCACCAATCAGACGTCTTCACCCAATATTCAACTAGCTGATGACAAAAATCTGAGCACAAAAAGAGAAATATGACTCTGCTTAAAAGACTAATTTCGCCTTCCTCAGCAAAAAATTTAGGATTCGAACATATTCGAAACAACAAGTTTGTTTGGGTGGCCATTTTTCGCAGTAAGCGCCGCAATTCCTCGTGTTTGAAGATAAAAAAAAGCCTTCTGTTTGCTGTAATTGATTTTATTACTTCCAGACGTGTTTCGCCTTTTATTTTAAAGGCATCTTCAGTGGGATCCACATGTAAAATATTTTTGTGAGATGTATTGTTTCCCGATTATAAACAGTTCACGCATTTTTATAACGGAAGGGAAGAAGTTTTTACTTACATTTTCGTCGCTTTTTAGCTGCCTTCTGCTGTTTCCTCCATGTGGTCAAGGCCACATGTTGCACATTGTATAACTAACAAAATTTCGCACAGTTGCACTCATTTATGAGGTGTGTAGCAGCCATGATTTACTTTCTGTATTTTTGTATTTCATTTTTTTTTGTTGCCAACATATCGAAATTTATGTTGGTTGCTAAACTTTCTGTGTGAACAAATGAAAGAGTAAGAATGTTATTTCAAGCAGAAGAATAAGAAGGAGAGAAAGTCTATCTCTCTCTCTCTCTCTCTCTCTCTCTGTGTGTCTGTGTGTGTGTGTGTGTGTGTGTGTGTGTGTGTGTGTGTTTTTTTGTGTATGTGTCAGAGAGCAAGTGTGTACTCTTATTTTATGTGTGTATGATTGAAATATCTCTATGTGGGTGGTAGAAACTTCGGTGTTTAGTTGATTCTTGTTCTGGTTTAAATGATCTGTGAAGGGAGAGGGGTTAATTAGCGTCTGAGGGATAAGGCTATGTAACTATTTTATCTGGCAGTATAAGCAGTGAATTCTTTGATATGTTTATTTGATCATTCAACAGGATTTTCTTCTCACCTTTTGTTTTCTTTATGTGATTTTCTTTTTTTGAAGTGTGAGAAGGTGTTTTTTATTATTATTTATTCTAGTTCTTCTCTGGAGGTTGGCCTGTGATTCCGTTCTCTTAGATGTTCGGTGAATGTGAAACTGTTTGTACCATATTTCCAGTAAATAGCTGAAAAGACAACGAAATTGTAAGTAAAAACATCTTCCCTTATGTAAAAAAATAAAATTAAAATAAAAATAAAAGTAAAATAAAAATAAAAATAAAAAATAAAATTGTACTTGTAGATCCCAATGAAGATGTCTTTAAAATAAAAGTCGAAACGCGCCAGGGAGAAATAAAATCAATTGCAGAAAACACAAGGCCAGTTTTTCACCTTCAGAAACAAAGAATATTTGAGGCACTTTATTCACATTTCTGCTTCAAAGGAACCCGTCATCTGGGCCCCTGAAGTATCACATTTTCCGTCGCGGCATTTTCAGTCATTTGCTATGATTATCGAGACCTACGACACACCAGTCCCTGTTTCAACTTCACTTTTATCATCCAGCGCGGAGATCCGTGTAGTTATGACCATCTCCAGAATGGTGACTGACTGAGTTTCTGCGAAATTCTTATCCATTCCTAGAAGATTAATATTATACCTTCTCTGAACCAATAACGTTATGTTTCTTAAATTTTACGACACAGGTTTTCCTCCTGAGTAATAAATGGTCCGTTTGACTTTGGAAGAAACTCCTGCCACGGTTTGTTTGTACTGTTGGATTATTTATTACACCTCGGTACCTCATAAGCGAACTGGCGAAGTGCTCAAGCTTAAATTTTTAATTTTTGTGACGACTCTAAATCAAAACCAGAATGGTTCCCTAAAAGGTCGAGGCTGTTATCTTTTCAGAATCCGTTCTATTGCTCTGTTTATAATCACCTCGTGTTCGAGGGAAGGTTAAACTCCAATCTTGCTTCCGCTTTTAGTGCTATATAGTGCGTAGTTCCTTCGTGACTCGGTTTTTAGTTGATTCTCCAGAGTGAGTTCGCTTACAATCTGTGTTCAAAGGCATAGTTAACAACTAACTTAGAGTATTCTACATATTTATAATTAACCCTCTCCTTCAGACTTGGACGAAAACTGTGAACACGCATTCCCGTTATCCATGTCTCAGGAGTAGGTTTGATTTTATTTCATGTTTAGTTCCCACAGATTGGCCAGTGATTTCCATAGTCGTTGGAATGTCTCCATTCTTCAGCCAATACTCTTCTTCCTTTTATAAAACTTGTAATTCCAAGCCAATGTCCTGATGGGGTCAGCCGCTGTAGTTCTCTGAACACGATCCACACGCAAAATTATAAACTTTTCTGAATGTAGACTATTTCCATGAAGGAATCAAAAAGCTACCTACTTCCACAAACTACGGTATCACCAAGAAAGTGTTTTCCAATACTATGTTAAATATGTGAAAACATCAGTCCTAAGTAAATGACACACGATGACAGAGTATAGAGTGATATGTCCTTCTGTATTCCATCCGACGCATTCGACCCAGGTGAGGTACTTTAAATTAATAATTTTCCTATTTACGTCATACCCGATTATCTCTTAAGCAGAATAAATTGTTCTGAGAATATCACACGAGCACCAACCCGCAACGTTTTGCGGCACCTAGCACGTAATGATGTAATAAATTAGGACTAACAGGTCAGAGTGATTCGCGGAAATTGTAACGAATCTCTGTTGCTCAATTCTCATACAGTACGAGGCTGCCAGTTAAGCTGCGTGTTTGTGGCCGCTACCGAAGCGCTACGGGTGCTCTTTCCGGGTCCATTTAGAACTTGGAATTATTCCAGCAGCGTGCCGCATTTAAAGTGCCTTACGTTTTCATCATTAATGTAATGAGGAGTGCTTGCTCTTTGTGCAGCTTCTCAGTTTGAATACGTAATCAGAGTAATGTTTATCGCGTTGTTTGTAAGTCAGTACTTAGGAATATAGGACTGACTATGAACGGTAAGGCGATTCTATGAAACAAGTAAGATGGACCTGTGAAAACTAGCACTTAAGTTCTACGAAACTTTTTAATAGTCTCCTTCGAAGAACTCATCTATTTTAATTACCATGTTCGTTCTCACTGGTGATGTAAACTCGAATCACATCCAACAGGATACAGTTCAATCAACTAGGATGCAGTTTAGCTAGAAAGGTCATTCGTTGTGTCCTTATTAATGTCTTAAGAATTTCACAAAGCTCTAGTTTGTAAAAATTACTTGAAGAAAATTTTGAATCAAACTCAATAAAATCATTTAAAGACTTCTCTAATTATAGAGAATTAATTATTATAGCTCACGACGAACAGTATTTATATCCGGCATATTTTCTTGCCGGAAAATATGGTATTCAATCGGAGGACTCGTTTGGTGCTGCCCTCAGTTTTACCCCGGTCAGACCTCTTCATCACCGGGTAACAGCTGCAAGTGTTATTCATCTGAATCTGTTTTCCGTTCTCCTCTCTTGGTCTCCCTCAGCAATTTTTACCCCCACACTTCGCTGTACGTCAAAATGAACTATTCCTTAATGTCTCAGGATAGGTCCTATGACCCGATCCCTATTATTAAACAAGTTATGCCACAAACTTCTATTCTCCCCAGTTATGTTCAGTGCCACCTCATTAGATAATTTTAAGCAGTTATATGTAGCGTCACACTTGAAAAATTACTGTTCTCTTCTTCTCTGAACTAAAAATTGTCCACCTTTCAGTCACACCCAAGGTTATACTACATGGAAATGCCTTCAGAAAAGAATTTCTAATACTAAGTTTATATACGATGCTACCAAATTTGTCTTAGTTCGAAGACCCTTTCTTCCCAGTGTCCTTCTATATATTATACCATTTCTATTTCGGCTATCGTAAATTACTTTACCGCCCAAATAACAAAACGCATCTACTACCTATATTGTCTCGTTTACTAATCTACTTTCCTTTTATTTCTCTCTCTTAGTAATCTATATCTTATACATTTCTTTCAGAGCGCTATTCGTTCCGTTGAACTGAAGTTTTGATCCTTTTCTGCCCCCGACAGAATTGTGATGGCATTGGCAAGCAACAATGTTTTTATTTCTTCATTTTGAACTTAAATTACTTTCTCAAATTTATTTTTGCTTTCCTTCTCTCCTTGCTCAGTGCACACATTAATTATCGTTCGGGAAAGGCTACAGAAAACTCTCATACTCCCTGCATCCACTTCTGTACTATTTTCTTGCTGTAGAAGTTGCATGTAACATTTAGTGTCCCCTGTTTTACCACTCCTATCTCCATTATTTGAAAGAGTGTATTACAGTCAACTTTAAAAAATGCTTTCTGCAAATCTGTAAAGGCAATAAAAGTAGGATTGCCTTTCTTTAACCTGTCTTCTAAGATATGTCATAGGATCAATATTGCCCGTCTGATTCCTACGTACTTCCTAAATCCAAACTGATCTTCCACCAGATTTTGTATCTTTCTCTAAAAAATTCGTGTTTGTATTTTGCATCCCTGACTAATTAAACGAATGGTTCTGTAATAGTCACAGATGTCGGCACCAGGTTTCCATCTAATTCGTAATATTGTCCTTTTTTCAATTCTGAGAGCGTTTCCACTGACTCATACAGCTGTTACACCAAGTTGTTGCTTCCTATCTCACGGACGTCAGTACCTTTGAGGAAATGTTTATTCACATGTCCAAATGTTTGTGAATCTTTGGGACTTAACTATTCTGGTTATCAGTCCTTAGAATTACAAACTACTTAAATTAAACTGAACACCCATGCCCGAAGGAGGACTCGAACCTCCGACGAGGAGTAACCGCGCGCTCCGCAGCAAGGCGCTCGGTCATTCTACCGGCTGTCGTCTATTCCAGGGGGCTTGTTTCGGCTCTGACACATTCGTCTTGCAGTATCGTGTTTTCTATTTAACTATCATCTACTTCCTCTGCCCTTTTTTATAATGCTGACTTCAACTTTATGTCCCTTGTACAGTTCTTCTATAAACACTATGCAATTACTTGTAATTTTATGTAAAGTAGTATATGCAACTAGACTGCTGGCCATCCAAAATGCAACACCGAGACAGATCGGATATATGCAGTCCAACTTTATAAGAGATGTAAGAAGCTGTAGAAAGATCACATGATTGATAACACAGCCCTTGGAAAGTAAGGCAGTACTGAGTGTTTCTGCCATTGCTGACAATAACAGCTTCCACTCCCTACCATTGCGGTGATTCATTAGGAAACACTTGACAGTCTCTCACCACGGTGTCTCTGTACCGTCATCCGACCATTTGGTGGTGCAGGCAGAATTGGGATGTCGTTATAATCGCGTTTCTGCCAGCACCACTAAGATGGTATATTGAGAATGTGGAGACTCCATGGTAAGCGACTATTGAACTGTTGTTCAAAGTGTGGCCACAGTGGTCTTGCACAGGTATTATGGTTTCGCGTGGTATTGGAATACAATTCTGCACTCCCTCCCCCCCCGACCTCCCTCAAGCCCACCACCCAACCCCACCCCAAATTGCACGCATTATCGGTAAAACAAACATCCAGCTTTATATCTTCGAGGTGTTGAAGGGTGTTGACCTCAATACCTTCGAAGCTTGCTGACGACCGCAATGGAACAGGGTGAGAGTACTCAAATTCCACGCGTTTTTCAAGACTTCTCTTTCTCTATAACTTTTAAGTTTGCCAGATAAAGGCTTAAATGAATTATCTGAGCCGCGGCGGATTAGACGTGCGCACTGGGGCGCCCTCTGCCGTGTGCGCGGCCTTTTGCCGCCGGGGGTTCGAGTCCCCCCTCGGGCATGGGTGTTTGTGTTGTCCTTAGAATAGTTTACCTTAGTTTATGTATTTTATAAGCTACGGACTAATAACCAAGCAGTTGAGTCCGTTAGATTTACATACATTTGAACACTTTTGAAAGATCTTATTTGACTTAACTTTGACCACATCACTAACTTAGTATTTTCAGAGTACAATTTGAAAAGTTATAAAAATTTAGTCCCCGTGGGACTACTTATCAGCCGTGCAAATAATGTATGAAATAAGTAAACAAGCCAGCTTTCATGAACGTCTTAGCTGATGCCACACGATATTTACATGAAGTTACTGGCAAAATAGAGAAATATTCATTTAACAGTTAAACGAACAATTTATTGAAATCGCAAGACGCATTTGAAAGGTGGTAATTTTATGTTGAATTTTGGTATATTCAGATACTGTGAACATTAACTTTTAGTTCACACTATATGAAAAATATTGTTGGTGGATAAGGTGCGCCAAATTTTTCTGATATCGTAGGACCCTTCAGAATTAAAGTGATCGTAACAGTGTGATTTATTACTTATATCTAATTTGAGAGAGAGTCCATCTTTCTAAGAATCCGCCAGAGTGTCCATTAAGACGTTCCGCTATCACCTCAGCTCCCTTAGAATCACGGGTTTACCTATTTTCGGCAGTTCCCCAGTGTCCACTATTGTCTTAAATGATTGTTGGGCTGATCATTCGCCTCGCCCTCCTTAACAGAAGCGGTACGTTTCGTCCGCTTCCATGAGTGTCGCCTTGCCTGCCATACAATTCCAGCAATTTGAATAATCATGTGACAACGGGGTATGTATCTATTCCGTCACAATCTCATTACATTGCTCCATGTTTACCCATTCTCTATCCTATCAAAATATGTAATCGACGAATGCGCAACGACTCGTCGCTGGCATTCCACCTTCTGCTACACCAAATAAACTATGGGAATATCTAGAAGCATCATGGAATGTTGTACCACAAAAGACATCCAGTGATTCAGTGGGTGTAGCAGCGGAAATATCCAGCAGTTTTGATTTTTACCATCTTCCTCGCTTCACGTGGGAGCTGTAATTTCTGTCATGTCATCGTTGTATAACGTGTTAACTCACAAATAAATTTGGATTTGATATATACGGCCTTCTTGGTGTTTATTTTTGGATGACCAGAAGTATACCTTAAGGTACATACGTTATTTAGTGACATAAACGAGTCATTATCTGTACAACCACATTAATGATAATCAATAAGTTCTCATTTTGTTTTGATAACTAGACAACTAACGTAATTCTCGTTTAATATCATCGTGAACTAGATGAGTCATAACATCTGTAGAGTAGCTCTGACATATTTCCAACCAGGTCAAAATTGTTGTGACATTTAATGTGTTATTATCATATGAATATAGACAAAGAGGCGTGATACCTTAAAGCAGCATGCAAAAAATTGCATATCTTTTATGCTGGAATTAATACGTATGACTCTCCACTAGCGCAAGACAACAATCTCTCTCTGCCGAATATGAGATATATGTGCATGCCGCAAGAGAGTTTCACGATGTAACCACTGTTATGGCGTAATGTCAGCGCCATACACCAGACGCACGAGAACGATCGTAAAGAAGGCAGCAGACGACCGGCAGCCAATCATACGCTGGCCCAGCGCATCCTGGAGGGAGTAACGTAGAAGCGCGCCCTCTACAAGCGGCTATATCTAGGCCGACATGCGTGTAGAAGAACCATCTGAACTCTACTCCGAAATAGGCAGTCACTAGGACTCAGCGGAGCTAGCATCGAGGAAGACAATTCCACCGCGAGAAGAGAAGAGACAAACTTTATAGAAGTTGACTTTCAGTAAATAAAACTTGAACTACTAATCTCTATAACTGCTTTAGATGTCAGTCCATCCCAAGCGTCCTGAATAGAACCTTTCCTGAAAGACAGGCCGGGAAGGACTAAACACAGGCTGACCAGGATGACAAAACAACCACAATAGAAACTACCTGTCGAAAATGCCATCACTTTAGACGAACACAGTGTAATTTCAAATGAACACTGGTCGAAGCAATATATTAACGATTAGTGTTTTGTACTACCCAATCAGCCATAGCTATTTATATGCAGTACTTGGTGAATTTTTTATACTTTATTAATAATGGATAAAAATGTGGGAACGATCGTATCTAAAATCTGTGTACCGCTTTTCGTTTTTTATTTGCAGTCACAGTTCTATAGTATATTACAATCGACAACGTTTCCAGCTCACTACGAATTGTGACACAACCGCGACTAATCGAACAGTCATGGGCCACTAATTGTGGCACCCGTGCTAGCCTAAGAATAAGACTTGGACCGCAACTCCCCAAAGATTTATGCAAAAACGAAATAAATTGCGGAAGGCGATAGTTATGTTTGAAATAGGTGTAGCTTATAGCAGTAAAAGGTGTCTGATTACTATGAAACAAAAAATTAACTTACGTAATCTTGCAATACTATTGTTGTACTAATCAAAAATTATTAACAAAATGTATCATTAATAAAAATTTATACACGGTCGCCAGCCTAATGAGGCATATGAATACCAAGCAGTGATAAATTAGAATGCATTTAAATTTAGAAGCTTGGTGCAGAATAAATAAAGGGTGGAGAAACTTTGTCACTAGTTTCATAAGATACAAAAATACTAACCACAAAAATAAGAAAGATTTAAATGAAAGCAGTAATTATTTTAATTAGTGTAACGGTGAGACTCACCTCATCGGTTACTTTCTGTTACTATAGAATATAGCGTAGAATGCAGTATTGCAGTACAAGTGGCACTCAGAAACAAAGTTACTGAAAGGCTTATAATTAGTAGTAATATATATATATATATATATATATATATATATATATATATATATATAAAATCTACTGATGTTATGGTCAGTGCTGTTCTTAATGTTATTTTGTAAATAAGTAAGAAATTGGTTATGATTGTGACCTCTATTCAAACATCTACTGAAAGAACACTGACTAGTATGTATCACTTTGTTGAAAATAATGAAATCTTTTTCCCTACCATGAAATTAATGATTCTGTTACAGTTACCTATTATTTAAGTAACACTTTGCTGAATAGATTCATCAATTAAATATGCTAGCCTGGAATCTAGAATGGGGTCACTCAAACAGTACTGACAAATTGTAGGAACACTATAAATTTTGATTGATAGCACAAATAGAATTTTGTTTGTCTGATCTAATCTACTTCAATTATTTGAACTGATTAAAATTAGTTATATGGCAAAACAGTAACTTATTCTTACCAATACTATTGTGCAAGAGCAATAAAATTTATAGTTGCAGCACTGTATATTCTACTAAGAAGATTCTCCAAAAAATTTACTTTATAAAAATTGATTGCTGCATTAAAAAAAAAAAAAAGAATAAGATGACTCGGTTAATAATTCTTTACAGGAGAGGATCACTATTAGGTTATGTGACTTGGGATAAATTAGGGTTACGTACACACCACTTTTAACAGAAATGTAACCTCTATTGAAAAACATATTCAAAACACAAGCTAAATCTCTCAACGACCAGTTTATAAACAGTAACAATAAATATTGTGACCTGATATTAATGCGGAGTAGTGGCGGCGCAGCGTATACAGCTCAGATTTCATCTTTATGCAGTTTGCGAGCCGACATTAGAACAGCGGTTTCCAGTAGCTTCCACTTAGCTCCATATGCAGACAGTATACGTTTTACCATTGCATCTGCACATTCACCGAGGCCATTGTACGTAGATTGGTCTTCTGCCTCAAGTGAAACAAATATTTGGGCAGAATACAGTAGCACAAGTCTGCCACTACGTCTTGCTGCTATGCCCTCAGGTTCACTACTGCTGTGAGCTCCCAGCACAAACTAACTGCTGCGAATGCCAACCTTCGACTGACTACTCCGTCTCCGTTAGCTGCGCGCCAACACCACCTTTTCATTTACAACGGAATTCCGTTCACATTTTAGTAATCATGCTGGTCGTGAGATATCACAAATTTACACAATATTGACATACATAAAACGATACAAAAATAAAATTGACATTACCGAAACAATTAAAATTACAAAAATATTATGCAAAAATAAACATTATATAGATATTCATAAAACATACAAAGCACATGAAGTACAGACATCACATACCATACGACAGTGGAATCGATTGTAACATGAATGAAATTTAGTATCTAACATAGCAAAAAAAATGAAATATTATCAAAATTGGGCAATGGCGTTATAGAATCACGTCGATGCACATCCATGACTTCGTTCTCACCTCAACCATATCTACATATTCGATGTCATTAGAATACCTAAACAGAATTCCTCATCTTCCATAAAAAGGACTAGCCACATTATACTATTATTTCTGTAAAATTTGTGTGAATACTGCACTGTTATTTATCGGTGTTCGCCCATTTAATGTGACATTTGACAACTAAAGCTGTATGAATGGCTCAGTAGCCGTAGCAAATAAATAAATTTCATAACACGTCTGGACGTAAAGTTACATTTTCAAGTTGTTCCCTGACGTACGTTTTTATACAATTATTATATCTTGCGTAGAATCATAATTATAAAATGTAATCTGAGTCACTCTTTAAGATACTGGATATTGTAAAAACAACTTCATTTAATTTATAAACGAAATCATATTATATACGAATGTGTCATTTGTTCCAGTCACAAGCTGACAATTGATATACAAGTTATATGTGATAGTAGTAGAGTCAAAAACAACGGCTCATTGCCGAAATATAACTGCAAATATTTCTAAGGTGAACATTATATCTGCGGGTGAGTTTGATATGACAGACAAGTGCACGCTAAATAGATTGCTGGAATGTAATTTGAGTGAGCATTTGCATCTGATTATCAACGAAGCTGTGGTGACTTTCTGTAATGTTCTAAGTATCAACAATAAAAGCCTCATACTATAAGGAGTGCATGTTTTCGTTACAGGGCATCAGGCAATGTGCGGCATATAGAAGTAAGGTAGGTCCACGAGGCGTACACGGATAGCCTAATGTTTGAGGTGAGTTCCAGTACGACCCAAATTTTCATATATCACCAAATATGCTAAAGATGGTGGTTAATCATATTTGTGATTGTGAATACATTTCGTATACAATTAAATGTCATCACCAAGAAAGTCCCACCGATGCGTCACCTTAACGCTTGTGGTAATCTTACTGAAAATGACTTAACTAATCTGGTAAATAACATTAACAAATAGTGGGATAACTTGTCTGAAATTGAATTCCGTATGCAGAAATTCAGAGATGTATTTTGCAAAATTGCATTTTAGGCCCATCAACTAATAATTGAAGTTTTAAGGAATCTAGGCTTCACAAATATTCCAATTCATCATGGCCCAGTTTAGGTTAGTAATACCAAAAGTGAGCAGTTTTCAATGACCATTGGACAGCTAGAAACGTAATTACAAATAACGCATTAAATGTTCATATGGGACGAAAATTAAATAAATATATAGGAGAAATTTTCCACATCTTTGCTCTCTTATGATTTTCCTATATCCCGCACCGTTCCCGAGATATAACAGCGATTTCACGCTGTGTGTATGTCTGTCTGTCACGTGTTCCCATTTTTGGGTCGCGACGTTTAACCGATCGGTACTTAATTTTCCAGACATTAGTTGGCCGCTAATGACCAGAACGTCCCACTGGCGGTAGAGCTAGACGCCTCTACAGGGCGACACGGTACACTATCTCGGCTATTATGCGTTAGAGAAAAAAATTTAAAGGAAAAGTAGTTGAGAATTTAATATCGAGTAGCATTTATATTTTTTCCGATATTTTGACTCTGAAGTTAGTACTCACATACAAAGATATAATTTTCCATATGGCAATTCTGTTATATTCTTTTCCTGTAAGTTATTTGATGGAGGTTCGAGGAATGTTTTCTGATTGATATTTCATCTGTGGTTGAATATATCGCAGAAAAATATCTTTTTTATAAAAAAAATAAATAAAAGAATTTATATGAAAAAAACGTTGTAAAATGTCAAAGAAAAATTGTAGCAATAACATAACAATAAAAAAACTGAAAAGTCATAAATAATTATGTGAAATGTTGTAAATATATACTAAAAGTATGAGATGTAAGAAATAACAAAAAAATATTCTGCACAACTAATAAAAATGTATAATTAAATACAAGAATCAAGAAGATAAACTGAAAGAAGTCACTGCTCTAAATGATAAGGAAGTTGTAAGAGTAAGACAACGAGGTGGGGGAGAGCCCTCTTTAAAACTAGCCACACAAATTTAAATATTATGTAAAAAATAATGCCAATATAAAATGTTTCGCAAAATAGAGTAAGAAACTAACTAAGAACGAAACTGTTGCGTTTTTAAAAGAAAAATTTGAATAAATAAATTATGAAAATAAAAATCCTGTTATACGGTCATCTTTTCAAATATTACAGACAAAAATATTGAAAATCTAAGTAATAAATCACATAAAATTCATATATACATGTTGTTGTTGTGGTCTTCAGTCCGCAGACTGGTTTGATGCAGCTCTCCACGCTAACCTGTCCTGTGCAAGTCTCTTCATCTGAGAATAATTTCGGCAATCTACATCCCTTTTAATCTGCTTACTGTATTCGTGCCTCGGTCTCCCTCTACGATTTTTACCCCACACACTTCCTTCTAATGCTACGTTGACGATTCCTTGATGTCTCAGGATGTGTCCCACCTACCTATCCCTTCTCTTAGTCAGAATACGCCAGAAATTTCTTTTCTCCCCAATTCTGTTGAGCACCTCCTCATTAGTTACGAGATCTACCCATCTAATTTTCATCATTCGTCTGTAGCACCACATTTGAAAAGCTTCTATCATCTTTTTGTCTGAACTCCTTATTGTCCACGCTTCACTTCCATGCAATGCTACAGTCCAGACAAATTCCTTCAGAAAGACCTTCCTAACATTTAAACTAATATTAGATGTCAACAAGTTTCGCTTCTTCAGAAATGCTTTTCTTCCCATAGCCATTCTGCATTTTATATCTTCTTTACTTCGGCCATTAGAAGTTATCTTGCTACCCAAGTAACAAAACTCGTCTACTACTTTTATTGCCTCATTGCCTAATTTAATTCCTTCAGCATTGCCTGATTTTCTGACGCTACATTCCATTATCCTTGTTTTAGTCTTGTTGATGTTCATCTTATATCTTCCTTTCAAGACACTGTCCATTCCATTCAATTGCTCTTCCAGATCCTTTGCAGTCTCTGCCAAAATTACTGGCCGAGGGGATTGAGGCGCTCCAGTCACGGTCCTCACGGCCACTACGGTCGGGGGTTCGAATCCCCCCTCGGGCATGGATATTTGTGCCGTCCTCAGTTGTAAGTAGTTCATAAGTAGTTTGTAAATTTAGGGACTCATGACCCCGTAGTTAAGTCCCATAGACTCTACAAACATTTGAACATTTTGAACAAAATTACTATATCATCGGCAAACCGCAATTTTTTTATTTCTTCTCCCTGAACTTTAATTACCTTTCCAAATTTCTCCTTGCATTCCTTCACTGCTTGCTCAATGTACAGATTGAACAACAAAGACTACAACCCTGTCTTACTGCCTTCCTAGCCTCTGCGTCCCTTTGTTGCTCCTCGACTCTAATAACTGCTGTCTGGTTTTTGTACAAGTTGGATATAACTCTTCGCTCCTTATATTTTACCCCTGATACCTTCAGAATTTGAAAAAGTTTATTTCAGTCGACATTGTTTATAGCTTTCTCCGAATCTACAAACGCTAAAAACGTACGTTTGCCTTTCCTTAGCCTATCTTCGACAATAAGTCGTAATGTGAGTATTGCGTCCCGTGTTCCAACATTTCTCCGAAATCCAAACTGATCTTCCACCACTTTTTCCATTCGTCTGTAAATTATTCGTGTCAGTATTTTGCAACCATTACTTATTAAACTGATAGTTCTGTAATTTTCACATTTGTCTGCGCTTGCTTTCTTTGGAATTGGAATTACTATATTCTTCTTGAAGTCGGAGGGTATTTCCCCTGTCTCATATATCATGCGTACTAGGTGGAACAATTTCTTCATGACTGGCTCTCCTAACGATATCAGCAGTTCAGACGGGATGTCATCTATTCCAGGTTCCTTGTTTCTACTCAAATCTTTTAGTGCTCTGTCAAATTCTTCTCGCAGTATAGTTTCTCCTCTCTCATCATCCTCTACATCATCTTCCATTTCTAGAATACTGCTTTCAAGTTTATTTGCTTTATACAAACCTTATATATATATATATATATATATTACTTCCACCTTTCAGCTTCCCCATCTTTGCTTAGTACTGGTTTTCCATCACAGTTTTTGTTATTCATACCACTCCTTTTCTTGTCTCCAAATGTCTCTTTTATTTTCCTGTAGGCGGTATCTATCTTTCCCCTATTTATACGTTCTTCTACAGTCTTGCATTTCTCCTCAAGCCACTCCTGCTTAGCCAGTCTGCACTTCCTGTCAACCTCATTTTTCAGACGTCTGTACTCCCTGTTGCTTTCTTCATTTGCTGAATTTGTATATTTTATCCTCTCGTCAATTAAATTCAGTATATCCTGTGTTATACAGAGATTTCTGTTAGGCTTTGTCCTTCTGTCTATATGATCCTCTGCAGCCTTCACTACCTTATCTCTCAGAGCTACCCATTCTTCTTCTACTTTATTACTTTCCCCAGTTTCAGGCAATCCTTGCCTAATGCTCCCTCTGAAACCCTCCACCACCTCTAGTTCCTTCAATTTGTCCAGGCTCCATCCCCTAACTTTTCTACCTTTCTGCAGTCTCTTGAGTTTTATACATATGTTATACATTTTATTTTTATAGCTTTTTCGTCCAGTATATTAGCAAAATTTATAAAACTACAGGGAAATCTAATATGGAGCGCAGAACAAGCCAGTGCGTATTTTATTGGGCCGAGATTGGATGTAGTCAAAGAGATTAAGCTACCAGCCTAGATGCTTCAGAAATGTCAGTAAAGAAAAATTCTATGAGTTCCACGATGAGGGAACGTTACAAATAATAACTTTCTTTGCAAGATGATAAAATTAATTATGTCTTAAATATAGAGTTCAGAAAACTACAATATCTCGGACACGAAATAAAGAATGGGGAAATACATAAAGTGATAAAGATTATTCGACAAGTATATGCATTTGATACAAGTAGTCAAGGGAATGAAAAGATGAAGATGACGCAGAATAAGAATGTTTTTGCTCGGAAACTGCGGGACACAGACGTCACACGCGAACGCAGTAATTTTTACAACAAGTAAAAGTGGTATTGCTACTGACATCGAAAACGGATCGTCACTAGAAGACAAAGCAGAGGTAAAGTGTGCTCGCATGATATTGTATGAGAAGGGATAAACGACTCTTCAAAGTCACTTGCTCAGATAACAGTACTTACAGATCTTATTCCATATTGCACCACTTTTTTCTGATCGGTAGGTCTCATTGTTGAAAAATATTTTGTAGCCATCCATGATTCGTGTGGTATGAGCAACTCACTGTGCTGTATCCCATACAAAGAAAAGCAAAGATTTCGCATAAAATTTGCAGAAAATTACATTATCTCTAAATTACTCCAGTTCTTAAAATATCATCTTTCGTTTAATTATTAAAAGGCTTTTAAGACTTAATCATCCAAAATATCTAACCGCATATACCTCAATAAACACAAACTGACATCCACAGTAGCCTAAAAGTACTCCATGCACAAATGGCAAAAAACTTGATTTTATTGTACAGTTAGAAGTATTGTTACATAAACGAAAATAAACTGACAACAGGTCAAATGAACAAACAGAACTTAGTTGCCACAGTTTTTCCAGTAATTTAAAAAGTCTATTTTTTCCTGGTAACACTTATATTTAGCATTACAAAGCAGTTGCCAACCTACAGTCGTAATTAACGTTTTTACAAACCTCTTATGAAGCAATATCTTCATGGTTGTACGTCTTTGAGTTGTTATTCACAAACAGGGATGCAAATGTTCTCCATGGCAGATAATTCTCATACTTCACCATACGTGTTTTTGCACCACTGTTAATAAATGTTCAAATGTTCAAATGTTTGTTAAGCTTATGGGACTTAAATACGGGGTCATCAGTCCCTAAACTTACAAACTACTTACTAACTAGGACGGCACAAATATCCATGCCCGAGGGGGGATTCGAACCCCCGACCGTAGTGGCCGTGCTGACCGTGACTGGAGCGCCTCAGTCACCTCGGCCACCGCGGCCGGCTGTTAATAAATAAGTTAGTTGTTAAATCTCTTTAATTATATGAACCTGTATTTAAAATGTGCCATATTGTTACCACTCATGTTTGAGCTTGATATGCCCAGCTCTGTAAATATATTTAAAGAATCATAGAGGCACCAGATAATAAGCCCTCTGCGCTCTAAATGTAGTGTGCACAAATAAAACACGATTTTCGTGACTGACGACGAGTTCGTTTTATTTTACAGAAGTAATACAGTCGCCGAAGAAACACTGACAACAATGGACAAAATTGAAATGTAACCAAATTTATCATACGTACTCCATTAGGATTTAAAAATCTAAGTAGGCAATATTTATTTACTGAAATCATTAAAGGGAAAATAAAAATGGCTAATTTTCAATCGTTGCGACGCAGTGGCTATCTAAAGTAAAGGAAACTCCTGTCTCACAAATTCCTGAGCCTACGCGAACGCCTCGCTATCTTTAACGTATCGATCACAACCTACGACCCCCACGTATTCCCTTGACAAATACATCCTGTTATTCTCCGAAACTGTGATGGAGAATACGGTCTCCTGAGTGGTGACATTTCCTCGCTGCTCTTTATTAGCTGTGATGCCAACGCAAAACCTTCGTGGAGTGTTTCGAATTGCTGGGCAGGATTTCTTCTCGTGGCTCGTATGTCGTGCAGCAGTGTGAAAGGATCAGAAAGTCATGTACCATTGCGAAAAAGAGAATTTCTTTGTAAACACGTAGTACTCGGTAATCAACGTTTTGTCGAGTAAAATACAGATTTGAAGCTATTGTTCTATAACTCGTTTAATTTTCATTCGCTGTTACGCTCTTGCAAAACGTTTCTTTAGAAATTATTCTTTTTGGTGAGACAAATATCGGTATATATTATGAATAATATGAGATAAATGACAGAAATCCAAGCGTTTTCCCCGATTTCTATTTACGCTACAGTAATAATGCAATAACGTTTTGTTATTGACGACCCATATAATCTGTGAGCTTTTGCAAACTTCAATACGCTCTTTGAATGAGGATATGGGCTATTTATTTAGAGCTGAAAATATTGTGGAAACCCAATACCTAAAACGTGTTGCGCCCAGCTCACTAAATATGCGGTGCGCCTGTGAGCCGTAAAAATTTTCCAGTGTAAATCCACACAATGGTCAATCGATATCATCATCCATTTAGTTCCGTCTTTCGCTGGTAATGTAAAGAGAGTTTGAACAAAAATACCCGAGTTCTTTTATAAACAAAAGGATGCTAACGGCTGAATTTCAGACCAATTGAAGCATACGAATTTACATAATCTCTTCACTATTATTTGTACTGCCTCATTCTAAACTATCTCACAGCGTATATTATTAGAGGAGCATATATCTGACCTTTCATTATGATTTACGATTAAGTGTTGTTTTCAGGGAGCGTGAATTTTTTCTGACGATAGTAATGACAGGTCAGGTGATGTAGAAATGAGAATACTGAATTGTGTATTTTATTACAAACTACATTTTGTGATTGTTTCATGTATTACCTCGTTATCTACCATACTATTAATGTATGTATGTATGTATGTTCCAGTATAGCTCTGGAAATAGTGGATTGATTTCAGACAAAGTAGATATTCAGTATCTTTTAACTATCTAAGGGATAACCTTCGATTTTGATCGGCTATAAATATATTGCAGTGTGGAGCAAAATAAGAGATCTTGCATCCATTACGGAGGTGAAACACTGCAATGAAATAAATTGAGATTGATATACTTAAATGAATACTGTTGAAACGGTAAGAAACATGTCACAATACTTCACTTAAAAGTTATATGGTTTTAGTGAACGTTAGAATGGACGCCCATGTTCGTCGAAAAAGCCTTTTTTCAGATCCCTCTCCTCGCTATTTCCAAAACGTGTCGTCTACATAATACCCTCAGAAATAAGCTATAGATGTTTCTATGTCACTACTCGCGTACATCGATACAGAGCTATTTCTAGCTGATTTCCGGCAAATGCAGCACCGCTTGACCGTATATGAGTGAATCTGTTATTAACGGTACAATAAGTTTTTCAGTCAGTGAAATGTTGAAATGAAAAACAAAATAATGGACGTGGGGTTGAAGAATATTGCCGCAAGACCACAAGTTATTGGAATGCCGACGTGGCGCAATGGATAGTGTCACCGATTGCGGTGCCGAGGGTCGCCCGTTCATTCCCGACCACCGGGAAAAATTTCTTTGTATTTATCATTTCCAGAATTTTCTACATGTTTCTTATGTTCACTTGTAATTTTTACATGTTCCTTATGTTAACTATTCTTCTAATTTCTGATACATTCTATCTGTGTATAAATAGCAGAGCACTCTGCCCGAGAGGCAGTCAGTGCTGCGTCTATGTTTCAGTTCGCAATAAACCTACTATCAGTATAAGTGCTGCGTTCAGTTGACAGCCCTGCCTTTGAAGTCAAGCCTGCTTCCATTTCAATGCGACAATATTGAAGAAAATTTAATTATAGACAAATCTCGATGCACCGTAGTGAGCGGCTATTTTTTTATTTATTTTTTATTTTATATTGGATCCCATGTGGGTACGTATAATTATCTCTCATTTCTTTGATCTACACAACAACATATATGAAGCCCATCAAAATCAATGTGTACCACTTTAGAAGGTTTGTAAACCTAAGGGAGCAAACTTTTGAGGTCATCAATCCACGATGACCACTGTAGTTTGGAACCATAGTTTTACAAACATTTGTGTTTCGTGAATCAACCGATTTACAAACTACTTAACCTAACGTATACTAAGGGCAACACATACACCTATGCCCGAGTTAGATATTGAACCACCAACGGCAGCGACCACGCAGTCCGTAATATGGCGCCTTAGACCGCACGGCCCTTTTCACGCAACAGAAAGGTTCTCTTGTTGGTATCAGGGGAAGATTACTGTGCACCTAGCACACCACAAAATCTCCTGTTTTTGCGACTGAAAGTGGACAGTATGAGGGGTGCGGAAAAATAGAGCCTCCAATTTATTTTTATTCTGTCGGCAAAGTCATTTCATGTATTGCATATGATCCAAGTTACACTCTCGTCATTCTTATTTCACCGAGACAATTTGCAGCTGTCATCCGATGGAAGAGACAGATCTTTAGCTTATAACATGTTTGTGTGCAAAGCAACTACTTTGGTGCATGTGGAGCCCTTAGAAAACTGAAAGTTCCAAGCCATTGAGTTGGTACCCACATGAAGCAGGCTCTCCAACATAATGCCAGAAAATAAACCAGTGTCGCAACATCTGCAACAATTTAACGTCTACGGTTCATTGACATTTATCATCCTTCATACTGTCCCTAATGTTGTTATCGTTGTGGTATTTAGTCCAGAGACTGGTTTGAAACAGCTCTGCACCCTAATCTATCCTCAGAAAGCCTCTTCATCTCCTCATAAGAACGGCAACCCTCATACATTTCAATCCTCTTACTGTATCCCTCTGCGAGTTTTACCCTACACACTGCATTGACGCCTAAGAAAGTGTCCTAACAGTGGATCCCTTTTCATAGTCAAGGTGTGAAAGTAATTTCTTTTCCCTCCAGTTCTGTCCAGTACCTCCTCATTAATTATGCCTTCTACCCATCTAATCTTTAGCATTCTTCTCTAGCACCACATTTCAAACGCTATACTTTTTCTGTCCGAACTATTTATCGTCCATGTTTGACTACGGCACAGAGAAACACTACACACAAATGCTTCACCATTCTGCATTTTATATAATATGTATTGAGAGCATCATATTTATTGTACTTCCCAAGTAACATTCCATCATCATATACTGATACAGTAGACCTGCATGTCATCGGGAAAAATTCAAATGTTTGTAATTCTATGGGACCAAACTACGTCGTTAATCAGTCCCTAGACTTACAAACTACTCATACTAAGTTAAACTGACCTAAGGACGACACACACATCGATGCCCGAGGGAGAATTCGAACCTTCGACGCAGGAGGCCGCGCGATCCGTAACGTGGCGCTCCAGACCGCGCGGCCTCGGGAAAAGTAACGACTGTAGATTCCCCTTCCTTTCATTCGTTTGTAAAAAGTACATGACAAAGCCACGTTAGCTAATGTAACAAGGCCATCTCAGTCAATCATCCAGACTATTCCCTCTGCAACTACTAATACTGAAGCCTGATTTAATTAAAAATCCTTCCTAGTTTCTACATTAAAATTTCGTAGGAATTACTTCTCAGCACACCATCTTAGTAACATTTATGCGAGCCTTTGAACAACTGGAGATAATTATAATAAAATAAGGAGATGTACCATTCCGGTAAGTCATCCTAATACTTTGGTGCGTGATATTGGTATAAAGGCGTGGTATGCGAAAATAATGGAAATAATAATGGAAATAAATATTTTTAAACAGCACAGTTAATGCATGTCTTTCACATTCCTATCTGCGTATGAAATTGAGACAAAAATTAACTTGTGCATTATTTCAGTAAATAGTTTTTGTCTTTATTTTGTTTACTGAAACATGTATTGTTTCCTTACGCAGACAAATCGCAAAAATCTGTACAGAATTTATCATTCATCTATTTCGGAAAATGGCGTAGACTGTTTCCTGTAAAGTTTTATCAGTTTCTGCGTATTGATATTCGAATAAAGGAAAATTTAGTGTTAATTACACCAAGTGGCCCACGGACGCCGTCCGTTTTAGTTTTATGTTTTCCGAATGCGTTAGTGCAAGATGTGTTGCCTTGTCCAGAGGGGAAGTGCACTTACAAGCGAATCTCCACTGAGCTGTGCCGCTAACCGCGTACGTTTTCCTCCTAGTTTCAGGCTGACAAGGTCGCGTGGCCGTCCGGTAGTAGTTCCAGTGAGGTCTCACAATCATACAGGTAACTACTGGATTGTTTTCCAACGAAGACTACACAGATATGATAATGATATAGGGCGCGGCGCACTGCAATTCATCCGAAGGCTGTACTCAACGTTTTCCAACGTGACGTCTACCTTCTGCGCACGTTTTCAGGTGTGCAGAGATGCGCTTAAGAACCGAGGGTGCTTTCTAGGTTAAACGTGTCGTAGAAAGACACCTGATGTTTTTCAGAACGTTGTTGAGTATTTTGGAGCATATCCCACGCGAGGTAATCATACCTTAAATGAAAATAATACGTAGTAACTACGTACTAAAAACAAAAATGTTATCGTGCTACTTAATTTAGGTTACGTATCATTTGTACTCATAATTATTATTATAATATGATCATTGTTATTAATATTACGCAAGTCATTGGTTATCATCCACTAATATCTGATCCCCATCGTAATAAGGACAAAGAAGAGCTGTCGCAGAGCTGGGGGTTTCGAGGTCTTCGGTACAAAGTATACTGAAGGAACGAAAATGGCATCCCTTTAAGGTGCAACTATACCAACAGCTGTATGGAAACGATTTCCAAAATCGGGTATCGCTCTTCAGACTTCTGTTAAATAAAGTAGAGATAAATCCGAACTTCATCAGGCAGATTTTATGGGGAGATGAATGCTATTGCGCCAATGACGCCACTGTGAATAGACGTAATCTACATTAATGTGCTCCTGCAAATCCTCATTGGTTACGACCATGCCACATGCAAGCACACTGGTTGTTTACGTATGGTGCGGGATTCTAGGAGACCACATCATTGGACCAGTTTATTTGCCTCCCAGACAAACTGGTAGGCTAAATTTGCAGTTCCTACAGAATGAGCTGGACCTTAGACGTCTCCTAGAAGACATCCCACTTCACTTAGCTGTGAGGCACTGGTTTCAGCACAATGGTGCACCACTCCATTATTGTAGAGAGGTTAGGGAATATCTGAAAAATGTGTAACCAGATCGATGGATA
The DNA here is from genome assembly GCA_026315105.1 of Locusta migratoria. Taxonomy (NCBI): domain Eukaryota; kingdom Metazoa; phylum Arthropoda; class Insecta; order Orthoptera; family Acrididae; genus Locusta; species Locusta migratoria. The sequence goes on from CM048755.1 coordinate 103,475,154, forward strand.
AGTCGTAGTGCTTTCATTCAATGACCAGCGAGATCGCCTTATTTAACGTCCTTGAATTTTTTCTTAGGGGAATACATCAAATCCAGGATTTACGACACGGAACCGGAAACCCCATATATGTTGAAAGAACGAATACGTCATGCTTGCGCCTCAGTACCAGCAGAAATGTTAAGAGCTGTCCATGCTAATACCGGAAGGCGATTACACCAGTGTATTATTTGTATTATGACTAATGTTATAATGAAAATTTGTCAGTCTATAACATAGGTTTATCACATCATGCATTATATTCATTGTTCTTTATTGAAATTAAAGATAAAATACCATTTATTTCATATTGCCCATTTTGAATAACGAATTGTTGTATCATATGTTGGTTATAAATTAGTGTTGTTTATAAAGTAGTACCCCTCCTATAGTAAGCAAGTGGTCTAGTCACGAACTGTAGGAGATATTATACCCGTAAATTATATGCTACCAAGCGCTAGTGTTAGATTTAGAAACGTCTCCTCCCTGTTGATTTCGAGTCCCCTGTACTTACCTGGTTAGGCAATGCTTTCGGCGTCTGTGGTATCCAGGATTAACTAACGTCAAGAAAGAACGGCGTGCGTGGGCCACCTGGTACAATTATGAAGACATTATTTCGCCCTCATGAACCACAGACATAGACGAGATGGTGTGGCTTGTGTACCTCTCGATACAGGTAGCCGTACCACAGGTGCAGCAACAGCAGATGGGTATCTGTGGAAAGGCCAGAGAAACGTGATTCCTGAAGAGTGGCCTAGCGCGTTTAACTTTATGTGCCGTTGGCCAGTCTTTAAAACTTGACAGACGATTTTTCCACCTTGTATTAGGCGCAAGGACTGATCTGCAATGTTTTGTACCCTAAAACGGTTGGCTCTGCATGTGGAACAAATCCATCGTCACACATAGGCTAAACATCAAAATCCAGTGCACGTTTTAATCCAAGGGAGGTAAGAGGTTCTTAACTGTACTCAAAATAAACTGAAAGACCACTACTATAAGTATAAAATAAAACAGTTACTGCTAAATGACTTCACCGGGTACGAGGATGTGCTATTAAGCAGTGTCTCAGTAAAAGAAAAGTGACTTCATGTCACTTTCCACAAGACGCAGCTGCTAGATTCGTGAGATTATGGGTAATTTTGATGTCGTCCCCTCATTCACACGTGTTTCGATCAAAGACTGCTTGGATATCCTCTCCCATTTATTTGACAATACAGTTGTGGAGCTCTTCAATCACTCGTTGCATTCGTGCTATTTCATGTATGGCTGCCAGTATTTCGACCAGATAAACGGCGTAGCGATGGGAAGTCCGTTAGCCGCATCCACAGCAAACCTCTTAACGAAGTAATTTGAGGACATTGCCTTCAACACTGCTCCAGCGCAGCCAAGTTGTTCTTACCTCTACGTCGATTATACATACGTCATCTGGCCTCATGGATGTAAGAAACTGGGAGAATTCTTAGATCATCTGAGCAGTGTTCATGACCACATTATATTCACGATGGAGATGGAAAAGTCCTTTCTTTGGCTTTCCTTGATGTCCTTATCAGCCGGAAAACCAATAGTCACTTTAGTCACAGTGTCTGTAGGAAGCCCACTCATACAGATCGGTATCTGAATGCGCCCAGCCACTGCGCTAAAACGCGGCGTTCTGAATACCCTAGTTCACCGCGCGAAAGTCATTTTAGATGCCGAAAGTCAGCCACGAGAGCTAACCTAACTCCGAAGAGATTTCAGGGAAAATGACTACAGTTACCGCCAGATACAACAAGAAATTTCTGTAGATAAAAGCAGAAGAAGTATGCCGCAAGAAGAGAGTAAGGTGTTGAAAAACAAATGTTTGTTAAGCTTACGGGACTTAACTGCGGGGTCATCAGTCCCTAAACTTGCAAACTACTTAAATACTAACTTATACTAAAGAGAATACAAACATCAATGCCAGAGGGGGGGATTCGAACCCCTGACGGGGAACGGACTCGCGCATCGGAGCGTAGCGCCTCAATGCGCTCGGCCACTCTGAGAAAGCAAGAATCTTCCTGTTTTTGTCCTTCTGTGGAGAAGTGTCGAGAAGGTTTTGCTGGCTGCTGAAGAGATACAACATTGCTTTTGTGCTTAGACCCCCAGCAAAAATACGACAGATGATGAGGCCTGTAAAAGACAATCTAGTGCTCAAAACACCAGAAGTTTATAACATACCACGTGAGTGTGGCAGCTGTCATATTGGGCAAACTGCACGCACCGTGGAACAACGCTGGACACAACACGAGAGGTGCTTAGTCTTAGCTAACGGGAAAAATCAGCCGTGGCAGATATTTTTTTATAAAATCGACACCGAATTCGTTTGAATGAGACATCTGTCATTTCTAAAACGAAAGGATATTGTGATATAAAGGAAGCAATCGAAATAAATATATCGGAGAACACCGTAATAAGGACGTCGGCTTGCAGCCCAGTATAGCTTGGGAACCGGCCATAGCGAGGTTGAAGAGGACAAGGGACGAAGAGCGAGCACCAGTGATGTCACAGCAAGCAGCCAAAAGCAATCGCAAACGACGCTTAACCTAAACATTACCTTATATGGCAAAGCTGCTAGCTCCGGTGACGTGAGAGCCAGCAACGCTGCTGTTTAACGGCAAAGAAACGAGGATGCTGCTGTCAATTAGCACTTGACAATGGCCCAGGAAACCTTAGCCAAAGGCTAGTGGGTTTCTAACCACCTGACGCGGCTGGATGCCCGAGAAGATTTTATTTGGGTTTTAAATTGTAAGATATGACCAGGGGCAGGTATAGACTCTGACCATTAATTTCTTAATTAAGAGCCCACTTTGTCTGGACAGGAGAGCGATCTACTAAGTTATGAAATCAATGCTTCACAAACAAGACAGCCTAAATGCGATTGTAGACTTTCTCGGCGTATTCCATTAATGAAGTCTTCTCGGGTAATCAGCCGATTGATGGCGTCGTGTTGTCGCAACGTTTCGATGAGCTTCGTGCTCATCATCTTCTGGTGAAGAAGATGATGAACACGAAGCTCATCGAAACGTTGCGACATGACGACGCCATCGCTCGGCTGATTACCCGAGACTTCATTAAGACAGCCTAAATCACGTATTTATGGACTATTTATTGTTGCTAGTTTCGACATATATATATATATATATATATATATATATATATATATATATATATATATATATATATATATATATTTAATTTCAAAGAAAGATATACACAGAAATGCACATCGTGGATGGAACTGTATACTGTTTACAGTCTAGTACATACGGTTTTTGAAAAATCATCATCACCACACAGAACCGAAGAATGAAGGTTAGAATGTGGCATATCAAACACTGTGTACATAGGCGAAAACATCCAATAAGTTTGTTTTTGGTCTATGTACAGTGTTTGAAGAGGCTTCCACAGGATAGGGTAGTGTGAAGAGCTGCTTCAAACCAGTGTTAGGACTAAGGACCACAACAACATAAGCTTTTATTACGGGCCGAAACAGTCTCATGAATGTCAAGAATAGGCTATGGATACTGAACTTGTCATTTCTGAAAGGAATCATTGAGCCATTCGACTTAAGAGATTTGGGAAAAGTGCGGAAACCTAAATCTATGTGACCTCGTACGAATTCCTGACTACGAGTCGTAAGAGGGACAGAAAGATATTACTCTTACACTCATACTAATCGTTACAGTGGTGGAATCAGAAATTAAAGTGCTGTGAAAACTCGACTGAAAATTAATAAATTAATGGCTCGGGTTAAAAATCAATGACGATGATGGTGAGTCTGCTTAGAAATTACCAATATCCTGACTACGAGTCGTAAGAGGGACAGAAAGATATTACTCTCACACTCATACTAATCGTTACAGTGGTGGAATCAGAAATTAAAGTGCTGTGAAAACTCGACTGAAAATTAATAAATTAATGGCTCGGGTTAATAATCAATGACGATGATGGTGAGTCCGCTTAGAAATTACCAATATACAATTTAATGAATGTGTCATTACAGTCAACTAATTTCCATTTGTAAAGGTAAATTCATAAGACTGCAGGTTCAGCATTATGAATGGCAGTGATATCATTTAATCTCAAGCCTCATTACTAATTTCAACTATTTTCATCATTTGATTTCTTCAGTTAGATGAACAGACATATAGGCAAGAGTAACAGGAATAGGCGGCATCATAATAAATTAGTTTCATGAAAGGGGGAGATGTGAAGGAAAAGATAAAAGATTTTTTAAGATACGAGCCAAATATATTGAAAATATTTATTTTTTAGTCATCAAACATTATTGATTTTATGAATCTTACCTTCTTGTGGCTAATTATATCTTGTACACGCTCTAATGCCGAAGAAGTTTTGCAATTTCTCGACAAACGGCTGACGGCACAGCTTCTCCTATAGGAATAATACAAAACATTAATTTTAAAATGAATGTAATGTAAAAATTTATGTCTTGTATAAAGACTAAAATCACACACCATAAAGATTATGAGCTACATAGAACAATATATTACCAATATTCGTTCCAAAATCTTGGGACAGTGTTAAAATCTGCCAACGATCAGAAGTACCATGGATAGACAGTAGAGGTTGATTTAGTGTTTCTGAATCAGAAAAGTGTTAGAGCGAAGAGACTGAATACATCCTTATGTCGTGTCTGCCCACCTTTTGCCCTGCAACGTGCAGCAGTTCGGCGGCGCAAGGACACAACAAGACTGCGGCACGAATATTCTGCCATGCCGACGCTATAGCCACCAAGTCATCTCTCAATAATTTCCCATGGATGTTCGACGCGATTCATGTAAGGCTAGCTAGGTGGGCAAATCATTCGCTGGAATCGTCCAGATTCTGCTGCCAATTAATCGTGAAGAAATGTAGCACAGTCACGTGGCACTATTTCACCAACAAAAATTCCGTCGGTATTTTGGAACCTGAAATCCATGGATTGCTGCAAATGGTTTCCATGTAGTGACATATCACCATTTTTAACCAACCAATGGTTCAGTTGGACTAGTGGACCCAGACTACACCATTATGTAGCCATCGCTAGCTTGTAGACTGCCATGTTGACAACTTTGGTCCATAGATTTTGGTGACTTGCATCACACTCGAACCCTACCATCAGTTCGTACTAATTTAAATTCAGCTCACTCTTGACATTGTGGACCTCGCAGTAATGAATTACCTAACGATATTTCAAATGAAATACTCCATGTGTCTTTGTCCCACTACTAATTACAGTCCAGGGACCAGTCTCTCGTCGGGAATCGTTTCACGAGACTCGGTGTAGTAAAAGAAAGACAGCTATGCCTCTACACCACATTTTATACCTTATGTACGCATTATTGCCAACTGTATAAATCACTATCCATGACTGTCTTCACTTTACTATATTTAAAGCCGTGTATCAGAAAAGACGATCAGAAAAGACGATGTTCAACAACAAAGTTGAAAATTGATGCCTGATTGAGACTCGAGCCCGGAGATCCCGCTTTCGGCCAGCGGTCGTCTTAACCGTTAGACTCTCCGAAAATGCTTTTTGTTATTCCAGAATATCGACGCACAGCACTGTTACAGTACTCCCTGACCATCACTCCATTTTCTTGCAGCTTTAACACAAGGGATCGGCACTGAAAATGTCATTTAAATGTTTGAGACATAGATATACTACACTGCCGGAAAAAATTAATACACCTGGAAAGACAACGTCAAATTTGATCAGATAATGGGAGATGCCAACTAAAGGATACAGGATGTACTGATAATGGTATCTCGTGCTTCCTGCAGTCAAATGAGAGAGTTTGAAAGGGGTTAGATTGTGGCCTTCCAAATGGTGGGACGGTCCTTTTGATAATGGCTAAACAAGTCGGATGTTCTGCGTCAGTTGTAAATGATGTTGGTTGCAATGGTAACGTGAACATTCTTAGACCCTTACACGAGGTTCTGCAAATTCAAGCCGCAGAGACGTCCGAGAAGATTGGCGCATTGTAAGGTCAGTAGTATGAGATCGTACAGCTATCACAGCACAGATAAGACGGTTTGTGATCCCAGAGCCGGTGCCAAGCGGTTACTAGCAGTGGGACTACGGACACCTCCAGCCCGTCGTCCAATCACGCCACAGCATCGTCAGGCACAGCTCGACTGCTGCCACCAGAGGATCACTTGGAAGATGGGATGAGGGACCGTGGCCTTCAGCGATGAAAGCAGATTTTCCAGGCGGACAATTGACCTGTCGAGCACTGTTTCACTGAATGCATTCGTGGAGGACACACCGGCCCCACCACAGGCCGTATGGTCTGGAGTGTGATAAGCCACAGCTCGCATTCCCCTTTGGTGTTTGTGGAGGGAACGCTGTCCAGATTTCCGTAAGTTTTGAATGTTGCGAGACTCATTCTCTTGCATTCTTTCAACAGGAAGGTGATGTGTTGTTGTAACAGGATAATTGTCGCTTATACACTGCGCGTGAAACTCAGCGTGCTCTGCAGCAGAACAATCTTCGGCATTTTCTACAACCGACCACGTGTGCGGTATGATGGCAAGGAAACTGATACGTGTCACTCGTCACTCCACAACGCTTACAGAACGATGTGAATAGGCAAGGAAGGCATCAAATGGTGTATCCCAAAACAATGTAGTCTATCTGTTCGTTCGAATGGATGCCAGAATCAGCGTCTGGCATTACTAGCTGTGGAGGCTATATCATGTACTAATATCAATGTTTCTGCTTGGATCAACACCTGGTACCTCAGTACCGCTTGAGCTACCATATGCCCTGGTTTATTAATAAATCTTGAGTGAATGGGAAAACTCTAAGAGGGTGCACTAATTTTTATTTCCGGAAGTGTATATATGATGTGCCATTCTTCGGACATGGCCGAACGCTCGTGAACTGTCTCGCTACACAGGATGAACGTCAGTTTTGATTTCCTGGATGGAACACTGCTGCTTGTGAATATTGGCAGTTTCAATTTTGTAATGTGAACTGAATCTAGCGAGTCAGGTACTGGTGGTGAATTGGCTGCCCATATCGTCTGAAGTTGTTGCTTCGTAGTGGACTACTGATACCCTATTAGTTGGCTGTTTCTTGTAGCATCGTATACTCACGCTGAACTGTACTTCGAGATTACGCTAGGCAACACGGGTGTCACATCTCATTGCTTCTTAAGAAGCTTACTTTATGTATTGTCGCGTTGCGATGGAAGCAGGCTTGACTTCTAAGGCAACTAAACACAGCACTTATACTGAAAGCACGTTTATTACGAACTCAACATACACGCAGCACTTACTGCCTCTCAGGCAGAGTGCTTTGCTATTTATACACAGACAGAATTTACCAGAAATTAGAAGAACAGTTAACATAAGGAACAAGTAGAATTTACAAGTGAACATAAGAAAGATGTAGAACCTTCTGGAATTATTAATTGCAAAGATATAAATTTTTGCCGGTGGGCGGGATTGAACCGGCGACCTTCTGCTCCGCAGACCGTGACGCTATCCCCTGCGCCACGCCGGCAGTTGCTGTTCGGGGTCTCTCGCGGCATTGCTCCCTCTCCTGGAGAAACAGCGACCCGCTGTTATGATCTCTGTGGAGCCAGCTGCAATGTCCTGGATCTTGACCGTGTCATGGGTCCTCTGTATGACAGTTCAAGAGAATTGTTCCCTTCTCCGCGATTATCGACGACAGACGTTCCTGTCGTGGCTTCATCAGGAACATTACCGTCCTTAAAGTCCTTGAACAAGAAGCCATTGTCGTCTACCTGCTCTTCAGGATCGTAGTAAGGCTTCATGCGCAGGACGTGAACAATGTCTCTTCGTTTTTGACGTTTCGACGACGGCTCATAATCCTCAACTTCGTATGTGACGTCTGACAGGCGGCGTATGACACGATACGGACCAAAGTAGCGCTTCAATAACTTTTCTGTCAGTCCAACCTTCCGTACAGGGGTAAAAATCCATACCAGATCTCCTGGGCTGTACACAACAGGTCGGTGCTTGTCGTTATACCGCTGACGGTCCTTCTCCTGGGCGTCCAGTGTCCGTATGCGAGACAGCTGTCTTGCTTCTTCGACCCTGGTGATGAGCTGTTTAACATAGTCATCCTGAGTGTCGTCCGGTTGGAACGGGAACAGTGTATCCATTGTCGTCTCAACTTCACTGCCATGGAGCAGGAAAAACGGAGTGAAGCCTGTGGTGTCTTGTCTTGCGGTATTGTAAGCAAATGTCACGACTGGCAGAATTGTATCCCAATCCTTCTGCTCAACATCGACGTACATCGACAGCATGTCGGCTAACGTTTTGTTAAAACGTTCCGTAAGACCATTTGTCTGAGGATGGTATGCAGTTGTCATTCTGTGGACAATGTTGCACCGTGACATTACCTCTGATACTAGTTTTGACTGGAATACTTTTCCACGATCAGATATCATGACACGTGGTGCTCCATGCTTCAAAATAATGTCTTCTACAAGGAATTTTGCGATCTCTGGAGCTTCTGCAGTCGGCACAGGTTTGGTGACATCGTAGCGTGTGAGGTAGTCAGTGCAGACTATTATCCAACGGTTACCGGTTGTCGACTTCGGGAACCTCCCTAAAAGATCGATCCCAACTCGGTGGAATGGAGCTGCTGCCGGCGGAATCGGTACGAGATGTCCTGGAGGTAATTGCGGCACATGCTTCTGTCGCTGGCACTCTTTACAGTGACTCACATAGTGCTTGACAGATCGGTAGAGACCTTTCCAGTAATACCTGCGTCTGATTCTGTCTAGGGTCTTCACGAATCCCAGATGACCAGATATTGGAGCATCATGGAAATATTTGAGAATAGCTGGCTGCAGATGAGCTGGAACAACAAGTAGCCATTTGGGGCCCAGTGGATCGTAGTTGCTCTTGTACATTGTTCCGTTTATAAGTTGGAACTCTCCATTGGTCGGTTCTCCTTTCTCCAAGGCCTCTATCATTTTTAATAGTGTTGGATCTTCTCTCTGTTCAGCTGTAACGTCATCTAATTCGGTGAGAGCCGAAATTTCATTAATGCTGTTGTGTTCCACTAATGAATTCCTCGAAAGGCAGTCGGCATCCTTGTGTTTGCGCCCGTTCTTGAATAGCACTGTGACATCGTACTCTTGGAGTCTTAGTGCCCATCTTGCTAGCCGACCTGATGGATCCTTTAAGCTAGTCAGCCAACACAAAGAATGGTGGTCTGTCACGACGGTGAATGGTTTGCCGAATAAATACGGCTGGATCTTGTTGATAGCCCAGATAACCGCGAGACATTCTTTTTCAGTTGTAGAGTTGTTTATCTCGGACTTTGAGAGTACTCTTGACGCATAGGCTATCACTTTTTCTGCACCTTCCTGAAGTTGTACAAGCACTGCACCAATCCCATTGCCACTGGCGTCTGTGTGAAGTTCCGTTTCAGCATTCTCGTCGTACAAGGCTAGCACTGGTGCGGAAGTTAGAGCCTTCTCAAGTGCCCGGAAAGCTCTTTCTTTTGTCTCATCCCAGTACAATTTGGCGTCTCCCTGCAGAAGTTCTTGTAATGGACGTGCCTTGTTACAAAATCCTTTTATGAAACGTCGGTAGTATGCGCACAGCCCGAGAAAACTTCTCACATCACGAATGTGCTTAGGAGTTGGAAATTCTGTGACTGCCCTTACTTTATCTGGATCAGGAAGAACACCATCTCCGTCGACTAGGTGTCCCAGGATTTTTATCTCTTTGGCGACGAAGAGGCACTTCTTTGGATTGAGGCGGAGACCTGCAGCCTGAACACACTTCAACACAGTTGACAGGCGACTCAGATGTTCTTCAAATGTTTTCGAGAAAACGACAATGTCATCTAAATAGCAGAGACACGTCGTCCACTTAAGGTGTCGAAGCAAGTTGTCCATCATGCGTTCGAATGTGGCTGGAGCATTACATAATCCAAATGGCATTACTTTAAATTCATAGAGGCCGTCAGGTGTAACAAAAGCCGTCTTCTCCCTGTCAGCTTCGTCAACCTCGATTTGCCAGTAACCTGTCTGAATGTCCATAGTTGAGAAGTATGTAGCTCCTTTCAAGCAGTCTAAGGTGTCGTCAATACGCGGCAGTGGGTAGACATCTTTCTTTGTGATTCTGTTCAGCCGCCGATAGTAGACACAGAATCGCCACGTGCCATCCTTCTTCTTTACGAGGACCACCGGAGACGACCAAGGACTCTCCGAAGGTTGAATAATGTCATCTCGCAACATCTTCTCCACTTCCTGCCGAATTATCCGTCTTTCAGCTGGCGACACTCTATACTAACGCCGGCTAATTGGTGGATGATCCCCAGTATTGATACGGTGCTTTATCGTGGGCCGTTTCGTCTGACGTTTCCCCTGCCGAGGTGTGAATGCACCCGAAAATTGGCGTAGTATACCTAACACTCGCTGGCGTTGTTCCTTGGTCAGTCCAGGCCGTATTGGCAGTTCCACGTTTGTTTCCTCCAGCGTGTTGTCTGTACTAACAGCTGGGCATGGGTCTTCATTGATGACATTGAGCTCACCGTCCTGGATTGGTTCAGCTGTCCCGATACACATTCCCTTGGGGATAAGTTGTGACTGCTCGTGACAATTTGTGATCCAAATCTCTCCTTGACCACCGGTAATGCTTATGATAGCCGCTGGTATATAAATTTCTTTTGTGAGCCTCATAAACTTTTTACTATCAACAAGAACTTCACAGTTTAACCAGTCATCTGTGTTTGTGACTGCAACTCTTCTCATTGTCAACGGCGGTATCGTCACATTGTCAACGACGAATAGCTTCCCAGAAAATTCTGTATTACGTGTATCCGGCGGAACAAGTTCTTCAATTTGCAGCTCAGATCTTCCACAGTCAGTGATAGCTTGGGATGCCTGAAGGAAGTCCCATCCGAGGATGACATTGTGACTACATTCTGTTAACACGACAAATTCAAACGGCTGCGTCCTGTTGTTGATGGTTATTCTTGCGACACAAGTTCCTGCTGGATGGACGTACTTTCCATTCGCGACCTTCAGCACAGTTGCTCCCGTATCACAGAAATCACAGAACATTGTCTTCTTTAGTGTGCGGCGGTAATCTTAATTTTAAGGTACATGACATGCGCGGTTAACATTCAGTTGATTTCGATTCCCATTGCTTTTGCATTTGTCTAGATTCTATTCTGTGACTTGTACTGGGTTCGATAGAAGGACTGGTTTGCGGGTGACAATAACTGCCTGTTCTATCGCGCCTTAATACCGGGTTCCGTGGGTCGCTCTCATTGATGCAGTCAGGCGTTCTGCTGTGCGTTGCGCGCGCCAGTTGTTAGCATTCTCCTACTATCTCACTTGTGTGTGGTTGCGGCGTGGGAGTGTCCACTAACGCTTGTGGCCGGTCAAAGTTCGTGTGTCTGGGATTGTCCCCAGTCAGTAGTTTGTTTGGCGTGGGCTGTGTCGTGCTCCTCGTCCGCAGCAAGGGAGTTCCGTCCAGTTCCTGGTTCGCCCACTCGCTTTATTTACATACATCTAATAATACACAGTGGTCGGAAATTCCCGTTACAAACTTCTAGGATTTGCATAGGGTAGTGAGTACATAACATTTTGAATAGGAACCCTTGTTCGGAAACATATCGTTTCCGTTCTACGACAATTTCAATTCAGATGATTATCTCATCCACTCCTACTTGACTAATGTAATTAGACGTTGAAGAGACACCAAGAGGGACGGAGAGAGTGTACCAGATCATGCTTCGGACGTACAACGTTGGTCGTCGCCATATTGAGCCGCTGTTGTAATGCACCAGTACGTTGCGGCTGGTGCCGTAGATGCTTGGTTCTTGTTGTTGTCGACTAATGTAAACCCCAAGGTGTAAATTGTAATGAAAATGGGTAAGTAATAACAGAACGATGCAGTATTCTTTTCAAATTGATTGTAACGATTCTAGTGGTTCATGTCTAATTCCATTCCTCAAGTAGGAGTGGATGAGATAACCATCTGAATCGAAACCGTCGTGGAACGGAAACAATACGTTTCCAGACATGAGTTCCTATTCAAAATGTTATGTACTCCCTACTCTCTAGTCCTAGAAGGTTATAACGGGAATTTCCGACCACCCTGTATGTTACTACAAGCAAATTTTCCTGCATCGGTATCTACAGTAAACGCCAAAGAAAGTAAAAGTATTTTAAAATTTTGAAATTTAATGTCTTTTTAAAGATTATACTTGTAATAACTGAGTGTAAGAACTTAAATATTTGCTGTTCTTGTTGTAATAAAAGTTTGACTTTATTGTTAAATTATTTGCTGTAATACATATTTTAAATATTCGGACTCAAATAATTTAAGTAAAAAGTTGGTCATTGTTATTTGCTTTGGAAAAATATATTAAAGAACTAAAGGAACAGGTACACTTTCCTAATATCACGTAGGTTCCCCGCGAGCACGCAGAAGTACCGCAACATGACGTGGCGTGGATTCGTCTGTCTGAAGTTGTGCCGGAAGGGCCGAGGTGGAATGGCCGACCGCTTCTAAGGAGCCTTGCTCTGAGCGCGCAGTTGCTCACCGTCGGATGTTCGAGTCCTCCCTCTGCATAGGTGTATGTGTGTGTGTGTGTGTGTGTGTGTGTGTGTGTGTGTGTGTGTGTGTGTGTGTGTGTGTTGTCTTTAGGTTAGTTTCAGTAGATTATAAGTCTAGTGACTGATAATCTCAGCAGTTATGTCCCATAGATTTACAAACATTTGACCATTTTTTTGTGTTGGAAGGAATTTTCACCAGGACAATGCGAAGGGTTCGATATCTCTTGTGAACAGCACGTTGCAAGGCATAAGGCATCCCAGATATGCTCAATAATATTCATGTCTGGGGAGCTTGGTGACCAGCAGAGGTGTCGAACCTCAGAAGAGTTTTCCTGGAGCCACTTTGTTGCCATTCTGGACGTGTTGGATGTCGCATTGTCCTGCTCAAATTGCCGAAGTTCGTCGGAATGCATAATGGACATGAATAGATGCAGGGGATGAGCCAGGATATTTACACATGTATCACCTGCAGGAGTCGTATCTAGGCGTATCGCCGGCCGCGGTGGCCGAGGAGACTAAGGCGCTCCAGTCACGGTCCGCACGGCCACTACGGTCGGGGGTTCGAATCCCCCCTCGGGTATGGATATTTGTGCCGTCCTAGTTCGTAAGTAGTTCGTAAGTAGTTCGTAAGTAGTTCATAAGTAGTTTGTGAGTTTAGGGACTGATGACCCCGTAGTTAAGTCCCATAGACTATACAAACATTCTAGGCGTATCAGCGATCCCGTGTCACTCCAGCTGATCACACGCACACCATTTCAGAGTCGCCACTTGCATCAACAGTCTCCTGCTGACATGCAGAATCCATTATATTGTCACCATACCTGAACCCGTCCATCCGCTCAATACAATTGGAAACGAGACTCGTCAAACCAACCAACTTGTTTCGGGTCATAAACAGTCCAATATCGGTGTTGACGGTCCCAGGCGAGGATTAAGGCTTTGTGTCTTGCAGTCAGCAAGGATACACGAGTAGGCACTCGGCTTCAAAACCCCTATCGTTGATATCAATAAAATTCTTCCGGGTATGAGACCGCGTCATTTTTATAAACTCTACCGACGTTTCGGCCACTGTTGCAGGCGGCCTTCATCAGGGTCTGTGTCTGACTGCTGAATGTAGGATAGCTTGGGGCTCATATAGCAGCGGGTGAGGGAGAGGAAGGAGGACGTCAGTTTTCTTTTATTGGTGGTTACTTTATTGCACGCCATTGGTGGAAAGGGGCGTTGATGATTGGTGTTTTGATGGCTTGTTTTTCATATGATGGGAGGTTGCATTCTTCCCCCTTATTGGTCAAAATGGACGTTTTCGATTGGCTTTTGCATTAGAAGCTGCTATTGGCGGAATGGACCTGAGAGAACGGCCAGCAATCATGAACGCCCTTTTCCACCAATGGCGTGCAATAATGAAACCACCAATAAAAGAATGGAGGAAAACCAACGTCTCCCTTCCTCTCCCTCATCCGCTACTATATAAACCCCATTCAGCAGTCAGACACAGACCCTGATGAAGGCCGCCTGTAACACTATCCGAAAAGTCGGTAGAGTTTATAAAACGACGACGTGGCCTCATATCCGGAAGAATTTTATTGATAGTGACAACAGCCGCGGAAGCCTACGTTTACACCCTATCGTAGGTGTTTGGTTGAATGGTTCGCACACTGACACCTGTTGATGGCCCAGCACTCAAATACGCAGCAGTTTGAGGAAGGGTCGCAATTCTGTCGCCTTGAACGATTTTCTTCAGTAGTTAATAGTTCTGTTCTTACAGGATCTATTTTCGGCCGCAGCGAAGTCGGATATTTGATGTTTTTACCGGGATTACGATATTCACGGTGTCAAATGGACGTACGGGATATTCCTCACCTGATCGCTAGCCCGGAGATGCTGTGAGCAATCTCTCGTGCGCCAAATACTACACCACGTTCAAACTCACTTAAAACCTGATAACCTACCATTGTAACTGTGACTGATGTAACGACTGCGTCAGTAATAGCTTACAAACTACATAAACTAAGGTAAACTAATCTAAGGACAAGACATACACCCATGCCCGAGGGGTGGCTCGAACCCCCGACGGCGAACGGCCGCGCACACCGCAGCACGACGCCCTAATACGCACGGCTACTCCGCCGCGGCTTATTTGCCTCTTCAATGTAGTTAACTGTATATGGTAGGTTTTCAAGAATGTATTGTTATTACCAGTGCCGTGGCGTTAAATTACAACACGAAGGTGGAATTATATTATTAATATGACATACTTTTTTATAGATGGAAATTAAAGATTTAGACGACGGTTTGTTAGTAGCGATTTGAATTTCAATTCGTTTGGTTAGACCTAAATTGATTTGGAGGTTTAAAAATTAAAGAAAGAATGATTTCTTATTATTACTGATTTGTAGTAAAACATTAAGTAATTTCAAGCTGAAGGCATTGTTACAATTGTTTTCTCATATTTACTTTTAATTTAATTTAGATTTGTTGTTACTAGCCAGTGTAATTTCAATTCTTTTAGTTAAAATTGATTTAGATCTCCACAGCGAGGCACCTCTTAAAGTTCGACCACTCCACCTCCTAATTCGTTATGGGATCCACCCATTTAATCTTCAGCATTCTTATGTAGCAAAACATTTCAGTAGCTTCTTTCACCTTTTTCTCTGAACTCCTTACAATCTACGTTTCACTCACTTACGGTGGTAGACTCCAGACAAATGCTTGCAGAAAAACTTCCTAAAACTTAGACTAATATTGGAAGCTACAGTTGATCTTCAGAATTTTTTTTTCCTATTACCATTCTGGATTTTATATCTCCTTTCCTTTGCCCATAGAAATGTATTTTGCTTCCCAAACAACATAACAAACCTACTAATTTTATTGCCTGATTATCTAATATAATATTTTCTCGGCATTGCCAGATTTTCTTAGACTACATTGAACGAAACAGCTGTATCGCTTCATATTCTCTAATTTTTAAATCAATGTCTTATCGCGTAAAAAAGCGAGTGTTGCCTGTAGAGGTGACCTGTACTTAACTGCTTATCACTATTGGAAACCCATGGATACTAGGATGGAGAAGTCTTTAAGTGTTTATTTAGTTCTTATATTATTCTTCCTGTCCCTTTTTCTCCATTCCACTACTGAAAGGTGGCTGGTTTTCGCACGCGAATTGGTAGGTCAGTTCTTTGGAGACGGCCACTCAGGACGCTAGGTTGGTTCGGTTGGCCCCGGAACTATGACCTTGAGGCAGAACGTGTTCCGGGTGTAAGAAGTCATGCTATCCAGCTGCCGACATTGATGTTGGGGAAGCGGTCATGTATAAAATTATCGTCATTACGAGTACACAACATGCAGAATACCTAATCACTGTTAACGCAAATCGTGTTTGCGTAAATTTCGTGCTCATTATAGTGGTTTAGGGATATAATTAGATGTGGCGTCTTCAGAACAATAGGCGTAACGGTTTCGGTCACGGAATCGAAAACCATCCAGTACTCCAAGATATTTCTTCAGATCATTGTTTCACATTAGTAAGAAATTCGCTTGATCGTTAAGAATGACTGTGAAGTTATCTGGGCACGGATGACAGGTCGAAGACAAGTAAAGTTAGTAGTTGGGTGTTTTTACCGGCACCACAGTTCTGCTGTAGCAGTTTTAGAGTCATTCATAGAAAGTCTACGCCAGGTAGTGCGTAGGTATCGGGGCCATGCAATATTAGTCTGGGAAGACTTCAACCTAAAAGTATAGATTGGAACATCTCTAGTTTCATTTCCGGCGGTTCAGACATACAGTCTTGCAGACTATTATTGGACACATTTTCCTAAAACTGTCTTGAGCAGTTAAACCGACAGCCCATACGTAACTGAAATATTTTAGACCTTATAGCCACGAACAGGCCCAAGCTTATTAGCGATGTCAGTGTAGAGACAGGAGTTAGCGAACATGATATCATCACAGCGTCAATGGTGACCAAAGATAATAACCCAATTAAGAAGGCTAGGAGCGTGTTTTTGTTAGAAAGAGCAGATAAGCAATTGTTAGCAACATACTTAGAAAATGAATAAACATCGTTTTGTTCCGGTACATTGGATGTAGTGGAATTGTGGACTAAATTTAAATGAATTGTACTTAAAGGGTTAGAGAAATATGTGCTTATAATGTCGATTAAGGATGGAAAAGATCCACCGTGGTATAATAATAATAATAATAATAATAATAATAATAATAATAATAATAGAAAGCAACAGAGAAAGCAAAGGCTGTTGCAGTCTCGGTTCAAAAAAGAACACGCAAATGATGACAGGCAAAAGGTAGTAGAGATTCATGCGTCTACAAAAAGATCGATACGTGAAGCGTACAATAATTACAACAGCCATTACTAAGCAAAAGATGTTTCCGAGAACCGGCAAAATTTTTGGTCCTATGTAAAATCGATAAGCGGATTCATGGCCACAATCCAGTAACTCGTTGATCACTCCGGGACGGCAATAGAAGAAAGCAAACGGAAAGCTGGTGTTCTAAATTTAAATTTTAGGAAATCACTCGCGCTGGAGGATCGTACAAGCGTACCACCATTTGATCAACGCACTAACTTCCAAACGGAGGACGTAGTAATAAGTATTTCCGGTGTAAAAATAGCAGTTGAGAGAGCTGAATACAAAAAAGTCTCCTGGTCCGGATGGAATGCCAGTTCGGTTTTACAAAGAGTGATCTGCGGCATTGGCACCTTAATTAGCTTGCATTTATCGCGAATCTTTAGGGGACTGATAACCCAGCAGTTGAGTCCCCTTTAAACACCCAACAACAACAACTTTAATTCACCGCAAAGTTCCTAGTGAATGGACAAAAGCGCAGGTGTCTCCAGTTTTTAAGAAAGGTAAAAAGAACTGACCCACATAATTACAGACCAATATCTTTGACATCAGTTTCCTGTAGAATTTTAGAACATATTCTTAGCTAAAATGCAGTAAATTTTCTTAAGACAGATAAGCTTCTTTCTATGAATCATCACGGGTTTAGGAAACATCGTTCGTTTGAAACTCAGCTTGCTATTTTCGCAGATGACGTCTTGCGAGCCATGGATGAAAGTCAACGGGCTGATTGCGTTTTTCTCGATTTCAAAAAAGCATTTGACGCGGTGCTGCACTGTAGACTGCTAACGAAGATACAAGCTTATGGAATAGGTTCACAGATTTGTGACTGGCTGGAAGTCTTCCTAAGTAATAGAACGCAGTACTTTGTTCACGACGGCGAGTGTTCATCAGAGACGAGTGTATCGTCAGGCGTGCCCCGGCGGAGTGTGATAGGACCGCTGTTATTTTCTATCTATATGAATGATATGATGGATAGAGTAACTTGTAATTTGCGGCTGTATGCTAATGATGCTGTGGTGTATACGAGGGTATCGTCATTAATTGACTGTAATAGAATACAAAATTTGTAGTAGGCGTGAAGAATGGCAACTAGATATAAAAGTAGAAAAATGTAAGGTGATGCTCATGAGTAGGAAAGCAATCCCATAATGTTCGAATTCAGCATTAGTAGTGAGCTTCTTGATACAGTCACGTCGTTCGAAAATCTAGGCATAACATTGCACAGCGATCTGAAGTGGAACGAACGTTAAAGACAGTTGTGAGTAAAGCGGGTAGACGACTTCGGTTTATTGAGAGAATTTTGGGAAGATACTTCATCTGTAAAGGAGACCACGTATAAAACGCTTCTTCGACCACGTCTTGAATATTGCTCAAGTGTTTGGGACCTGCAGAAGATCAATTTAAAGGAATACATGGAAGCAGTTCAGAGGCGAGCATCCAGGTTCGTTAGTAGAAGGTTCGACCAATATGCGAGTGTCACGGAATTGCTCCGGGAACTCAAATGGAAAGCGCTGGAGGAATGACGATGTTCTTATCGAGAAATTGTGTTGAGGAAATTTGGAGGGCCGGAATTTGAAGCTGACTGCAGAACTATCTTGCTGCCGCCCACTTACATTTCTGCGTACAAATTACAAAGACAAGAGAAATTAGGGCTCGTACTCAGGCATATATACATTCTTTTGTCCCTCCTTCCATTTGGGAGTGGTATAGGAAAGGAAATGCCTAGTAATGGTACAGCGTACCCTCCGCCAAGCTCCTTGCGGTGGATTGCGGAGTATATATGTAAATGTATATCGTTGCTGTATGACCGAAGTGCAGGATAATTTTACTAAATTCTCATCAGGTCTCTTTGTACTTTGAAAATTGGACCACGAGGTCTGTAGTTCAAACTTATGGACGATCTGTCTTAAATACAGAGCCCATTCATCGGATAAGTTTTCTTATTATAATAATATGACCAATGTAAGATGAAATTATTGTGCTTTTCCACGGATTTTGATTCGTTCTTTGGTACTGGTAAATTTTCAGCCACGTGTTGGTCATTCAGTTTCTGGGTTCCATTTATTAAGTTTTCATGCCATATTTCTTTGAAATGTTAAATCAAACAGTGCGACAAAAATTATAGTCGTTTTCTACAGTTTTCTGTTTACTCCCTTTACACTGGTAAATGTTTAATTATGTTTTAGTCATTCAGGCTAGGTCTATGTATGTGTTGTACTGTCTAACTGTTCTATTTAGAAAAATGTTAATATTAAATTACTATAAATATACAAGACTCGGGAAATGCTGATTTCATTTCGTGGTTCAAATATAAGATGGTATCGAGTACTAGTAATTGATGTCGTTTACAGTTGCTGCTACGATTTGCATATTTTCTACTATTTTCCATGAGATTTTGTTCAGAATAATAGTGGTTGCGGTTTATAGATTTTCTGATGATGGAATTATGTGTCCGGCATGCTAAGTAAACCATAAAAGATTTATTTTCTGAGTAATGTTGACTGCTGACGACCAGTCCGAGTAAAATAAAATTTGTGATAAGTTAATCCACTCAACAAGGTGCTCAAGCAGACATGTTTCTGTACTAGATGCAAAAGTATTCTACACGGTAGCTATTTTATGCAGTAAGTGATAAATAGTCGGCCGCGGTGGCCGAGGGGCCTGAGGCGCTCCAGTCACGGTCTGCACGGCCAATACGGTCGGGGTTCGAATCCCCCCTCGGGTATGGATATTTGTGCCGTCCTTAGGATTAGCTAGTTCATAAGTAGCTTGTAAGTTTAGGGACGTGGTTAAGTCCCATAAGCTATACAAACATTTTTTTAAGTGATAAATATGAGAAAGAATCAAATTCTTAACATTCCTAATAGCATGACAATAAGAATAGAAATTTGTTAGGAGATCCATTTGGTAAATATTTAATCTGCTGTTTTGTAATGTTCCGCTTTGTATTAGTTTGATTGAGCTTTAAAGCGTTCATTACTTGCACCTAAGAAGTAAATGTCGTCTAGGGTAGGACTATGGTGTCACGTGTTTAAGAATGTGAAGGTAATGTCATATGATGCCCTGTTAGTTACATTGGAAAAGGACAGTTTATAAATAAAGTTTTGAGATTATATTTAATATTAATTAAACAGGAGTCAATCTTTTTATTTGTAACTATAAAACAATTCCGCTACCACTATAGTTATGTGTATACTGACGATTTTAATTAGGTTAAGTTCAAGTTACTGTCTGTCGGATCATCCGTTACCCCCAGCTTGGTCTTCTGTAGGACCTAACTGTTTAGAGCGTTCCCAGGTAAATAATAGGGCAGTGTTGCCACAAGAAAGAGGTGTCACAGGGCTGATTGAATTAATTGCTATCATTCCTGACCATTGTGTAGGTGTACCGAAATATAAGGTGCCTCTGTAGCTAAGCTAGTCTGGCCAGGTCAATGTAGGGGAACGTGGGATAAGACGGAGAGGTGTGGTAAAACGGGGAAGAGCTATAACGTACAGTTAGCGTGCTGCCATTTGTGGATAGGTACGTCTACTTCATCACTACACAGCTCCCATTGTATTGACATTGCTAGACCTCATTGCCGCGGCGGGTTCTGTGAGTTTTGCAAGGCAGGTACAACTTTTATACTGATTTGCAATATTTTACAATTTTCGAGGCCCTAAATCTTGTTTTTGTGGTCATTTGTCCATACAATATATGAATCACTGAATAGTACGTCTTATTAACAACAAACGGCTGTGCCAGTAGTCAATTTTCAGTAAATAGTTTTTATGTAGGCTTAACATAACCTGAACGCATGCTTGGGTGCAAGATGAGGAGCTTCCCCATCTTGCTCCTAATAAATGTCCAATCATTATGTACTTTTTAAAAAAATCCAAATGTTCAAATGTTTGTAAATCTATCGAACCAAACTGCGTGGTCATCAGTCCGTAGCCTACAAACTACTTAAACTAAGGTAAACTAACCTAAGGACAACACACCTACCCATGCCCCAGGGAGGACTCGAACCTCCGACGGCGAGCACCGCACGTACTTGTCTATCATGTGTGTACCTCACTGCTGGTTTTTAACAAGTACATTATACTTCGAATACAATTTCCTAATTTATTACAAATTGTCTTAGGTACAGTTATTTTAACTGAAACTCCTTGTAAGATTGAACTACGTGAAGAAATAAAAAGAAAATAATCCCCCCCCCAAAAAAAAAAATTCTGCATCTAAACTAAAACTTTTCTCGAAGAAGTATAATGAACCTAGTATACCAAAAACAGAAGTTAATGACAAAGAAAAATAGATGAGCGTTTCTGACTTCTTTAAACAATCCTTAATGCTCACGAGACAATAAGCTGAGGATGAATGACAAAGAGGAAGAGAGTAAAGACTTCTCTGATGAAGGCTGGATGCCGGCCGCGGTGGCCGAGGGGAATGAGGCGCTCCAGTCACGGTCTGCACGGCCACTACGGTCGGGGGTTCGAATCCCCCCTCGGGCATGGATATTTGTGCCGGCCTTAGTCTTAGCTAGTTCATAAGTAGTTTGTAAGCGTAGGGACTGATGACCCCGTATTTAAGTCCCATAAGATCTACAAACATTTGAAACATTTTTTTTGAAGGCTGGATACGGTGTACTGGATGCGGACGGTGGGCCCACGACTCTTGTGCACGGATAGAAAGTGATGGCGACTATGATGTTTACATTTGTGTACTGTGTGAAAGTCATAGGCCTAAATAAAAAAGACTTTATTCTACAAATCACAAAGTCATGTTTTGGTACCTTATCTTCTCATTATTCCATTATTCCAATCTTCGGTTAAGCTTTAGAGATGAAATCATGGTAGTTCCGCGTCTTACCCCGCATATGGGGCAAGGTGGGGAATTTGCAGTTTATTTTTCAAATCGAGATACATATAACAATATGTACCAAGTTTCCAGGTTTTATGAATGTTATTATAATTCAGTAATCGAATAAACAAATGGTAATCAAAATTTGTTTATTTTTGTCCCTTTTGTAAGGGGTACAAATTATTCCCATTTTGCCCCGCCTTCCCCTACTTTATTTTCAGAGCTATACGAAATCGACAGGCGTTATTAGTAAGCCATACAGTCAGTAAATTCGGAATAAAGTTTTGCAGTCGAGTAGCGTTGGTTCAGTTCATACATATAATTACTCTTGTTTTACTCTTTTTAATGTCCATCTTATACCCCTCCCTCCAACACACCAGTGCCACATCGTAAACAGCGCTAAGTATCTGAATTTAATTTGTGTCAGATTTAATTTGCCAGTCTAGTTCATTTTCGTTAGTACTGTTTTAAGAGGTTTATTCCCGCGTACTTGCAGATTTCGTTTGTATTACTGTTTTAATAGTTTATTCTATCGTATTTGATAAATACCGTTGTGTTTAGTCTTCGTCTTTGACCGGTGTATTTCAAAACAAGTCAGAGACCGTTACTAAAGCTCGTTATCAGTCAGTCCAGTGCCAGCTGCCACCAGTGCCACATCGTAAACAGCGCTAAAGCTGCCGGACTCAGTTTCGTTGTTTCGACAGTGTAGTTACCACTGACCACAGTTCAGTCAGCAGCCAGCCGCCTTCATTAGAGTACTAGGCTTCTAAAAAGTTGATTATTTAATTTTCTACTTTCTGCTGTTAATTGTATCGATAGGATGGATAGGATGTGTGCCTGCTGTGTGCGGACGCAGGAGTTGGCCGCGGTTCGCGAACAGATGAGCGTGCTGTTGGCTACGGTCAGCCGTCTTCAGGCTGCTGTCTCGGGGTGCAGCGATGGTGGGGAGTCTGGTGCGTCGAGTGGGACACCTCAGGTGTCTCACGCTTCGCTCTCTGTCCCTGCTACCGAGGCACCTTCAGGTGTACCGGACGTCGTCGAGCCGCCTTCTCCGCAAGGGGAGTGGCGGGTTGTATGGCGTTCGCGTCGCTCGAGGCGGAAGGCCAATGTGGAGGCTGGACGTCCGTCCGCGCCCGTTCGTCCTGTGAGTGGATGTGTGGCCACTCCTTCAGCAGGGTCCGAGCAGGTGCACGGGGGGAGGGGATTATTAGTTATTGGGAGCTCCAATGTTAGGCGCATGATGGAGCCCCTTAGGCAGATAGCGTCCAGATCTGGAAGGAATTCCAACGTGCACTCGGTGTGTCTGCCGGGGGGCCTCATCCGAGATGTGGAGGCGGCCTTGCCGGCGGCTATCGACGGTGCGGGGTGCAGTCGACTGCAAGTCGTGGCTCACGTCGGCACCAATGACGCTTGTCGCTGGGGTTCTGAGGACATCCTCAGGTCCTACGAGCGGCTGGCGGAATCCGTGAAGGCTGCTGCCTTCGCACGCGGGGTGCAAGCAGAGCTTTCGATTTGTAGCATTGTTCCCAGGGTTGATCGGGGTCCTTTGGTTTGGAGCCGAGTGGAGGGTCTAAACCAGAGGCTTCGCCGACTCTGTGACAGTCATGGCTGCAGATTTCTGGATCTGCGTTATCGGGTGGCGAATTGTAGGGTGCCCCTAGATAGATCAGGGGTGCACTACACTAAGGAAGCGGCTACTCGGGTAGCAGAGTACTTGTGGACTGCACATGGGGTTTTTTTAGGCTAGGCGCTAACTCTGATGAGCACTCGCCTGTCATCATTCAAACAGCGAATTCAGGCCACGTTCAGAACAAAAATTCGAACATAAAAATATTAGGCGCGAACTTACAGAGTATTAGAAACAAAGTTCCCGAATTTGCAGCGCTGCATGGAAGTTATTGCGCTCAGATAGTTTTAGGCACCGAAAGCTGGCTAAATGATGATGTGGCAAGTTCAGAAATATTTAGCGAAGCGTGGAATGTATATCGGAAAGATAGATCTGATACAACTGGAAGAGGAGTGTTCATCGCTGTGGACAAAGATATTGTTTCTATGGAGATCGAGGTTGAAAGTAACTGTGAAGTTATCTGGGCACGTGTAACAGGTCTAAAGGAAGTAATGTTAATAGTTGGGTGTTTTTACCGGCACCCCAGTGCTGCTGTAGCAGTTTTAGAATCGTTCAAAGAAAGTCTAGGAGCGTGTTTTTGTTGGGAAGAGCCGACAAGCAAATGTTACGATCGCACTTAGAAAATCAATGGGCATCGTTTAATTCCGGGACTATGGATGTAGAGGAATTGTGGACTAAATTTAAGTGCATTGTTAATAAAGGGTTAGAGAAATATGTGCCAGTAAAGACGATTAAGGATGGAAAAGATCCAACGTGGTATAATAATAATGTTAGAAAGCTGCTGAGAAAGCAAAGGCTGCTGCACTCTCGATTCAAAAAAGAACACGCAAATGATGACAGGCAAAAGTTAGTAGAGATTCGTGTGTCTATAAAAAGATCGATGCGTGAAGCATACAATAATTATCACCGCCATACCTTAGCAAAAGATCTTTCCGAGAACCCGAAAAAATTCTGGTCCTATGTAAAATCGATAAGCGGGTCAAAGCCCACTGTCCAGTCACTAGTTGATCATTCCGGGGCAGTAATAGAAGAAAGCAAACAGAAAGCTGAAGTTCTAAATTTAACCTTTAAGAAATCTTTCACGCAGGAGGACCGCACAAATATACCATCATTTAATCAACGTACTAATTCCGAAATGGGGGACATAGCAATAGGTATTTCCGGTGTAGAGAAGCAGCTGAGAGAGCTAAATACGAAAAAGTCTGCTGGTTCGGATGGAATACCAGTTCGGTTTTACAAAGACAATTCTGCGGTGTTGGCCCCCTACTTAGCTTGCATTTATAGCGAATCTTTAATTCAGCGCAAAGTTCCTAGTGATTGGAAAAAAGCGCAGGTGACTCCCGTGTATAAGAAAGGAAAGAGAACTGACCCATACAATTACAGGCCAATATCGTTGACATCAGTTTCATGTAGAATTTTGGAGCATATTCTCAGTTCGAATATAGTAAATTTCCTTGAAACGGAAAAGCTTCTTTCCATGAATCAGCACGGGTTTAGGAAACATCGTTCATGTGAAACTCAGCTTGCCCTTTTCTCACATGACATCTTGCGAGCCATGGACGAAGGGAAACAGGCGGATTGTGTTTTTCTCGACTTCAAAAAGGCGTTCGACGCGGTGCCACACAGCAGACTGCAACCGAAGATACGAGCTTATGGAATAGGTTCACAGATTTGTTACTGGCCGGAAGACTTCCTAAGTAATAGAACGCAGTACGTTGTTCTCGACGGCGAGTGTTCATCGGAGACGAGTGTATCGTCAGGCGTGCCCCAGGGGAGTGTGATAGGACCGCTATTATTTTCTATCTACATAAATGATCTGATGGACAGAGTAACTTGTAATTTGCGGCTGTTTGCTGATGATGCTGTGGTGTATGGGAAAGTATCATCTTTAACTGACTGAAATAGCATACAAGATGACTTAGAAAAAATTTCTAGTTGGTGCGAGGAATGGCAGCTAGCTCTCAATGTAGAAAAATGTAAGGTGATGCGCATGAGTAGGAAGAACAATCCCATAATGTTCGAATGCAGCATTAGTAGTGAGCTTCTTGATGCTGTCGCGTCGTTCAAATATCTAGGCGTAACATTGCAGAGCGATATGAAATGGAACGAGCATGTAAGGACAGTTGTGAGTAAGGCGGACAGCCGACTTCGGTTTATTGGGAGAATTTTGGGAAGAAGTACTTCACCTGTAAAGGAGACCGCGTATAAAACGCATGTACGACCACGTCTTGAGTATTGCTCAAGTATTTGGGATCCGTAGCAGATCGGTTTGAAGGAAGACATAGAGGCGGTTCAGAGGCGAGCAGCTAGATTTGTTACCGGTAGGTTCGACCAATGCGCGAGTGTCACGGAAATGATCCGGCAACTCAATTGGGGATCGCTGGAAGAAAGACGACGTTCTTTTCGTGAATTTTTGTTAAGTAAATTTAGAGGGCCGGAATTTGAAGCTGAGTGTAGTACGATCTTGCTGCCGCCTACTTACATTTCGCGTAAAGATCACAAAGACAAGATAAGAGAAATTAGGGCTCGTACGGAGGCATATAGGCATTCTTTTTTTCCTCGTTCAATTTGGGAGTGGAATAGGAAAGGAAATGCCTAGTAGTGGTACCGTGTACCCTCCGCCACGCACCTTACGGTGAATTGCGGAGTATGTATGTAGATGTAGATGTAGACACTGTCCATTCCCGCCAATTCCAGGTTCTTTGGTGTATCTGTAAGATTTACAATGTGGCAAACCGCAAAGTGTTCATTTCTTGTCCTTTAACTTTAATTCCTTCTCCCAATTTCTCCCAGCTTTCCTTCACAAATTGGTCAATGTGCATATGAAAGAGTATAGGGTAAGAGCCAAAACCTTGTCTTATTCCCTTACGAAACACAGCGTCCCTTTCTTGCTCTTCAGCTCTTGTAACATGTGTCTAGTCTTTGTACAAGTCGAATATAACCTCTCCTGTCGCATTTTCATACGCAACAGTTATAATTGGAAACAGGGTTTTTCACTCAACTTGAGCCGGCCGCGGTGGCCAAGCGGTCTGCGGCGCGTCAGTCACGGTCTGTACGGCCACTACGGTCGGGGATTCGAATCCCCCTCGGGCATGGATATTTGTGCCGTCCTTAGTATTAGCTAGTTCATAAGTAGTTTGTAAGTTTAGGGACTGATGACCCCGTAGTTAAATCCCATAAGCTCTACAAACATTTGAACTCAACTTGAAACAGGTTAACGGTTTGCAATGGGGCATCGACATTACATCCAGGCTTGCTCCTTTCCTGTTTCTAAATGCTTTATTCAGTATAAGGAGGTCGTAATTCCTTTGCAATAACAATCATAGAAATAATAATTGAATAAATCAAAGCTTTTCTTCCATACTGGAGATGTTATCTTCTTATGTTTCGTAGATCAAATGTTATAGCGTAGTGAGAAATAATATTGCACTCCAATATTGCCAAATCTCTGAATATGGTAGACTTATTGATCATCATTATTTTTTTATTTTTATTTTTTTTATTGTTAAGCTTATGGGACTTAACTACGGGGTCATCAGTCCCTAAACTTACAAACTACTTATGAACTACTTACGAACTAGGACGGCACAAATATCCATGCCCGAGGGGGGATTCGAACCCCCGACCGTAGTGGCCGTGCTGACCGTGACTGGAGCGCCTCAGTCACCTCGGCCACCGCGGCCGGCGATCATCATTATTGCAACACTAGAGCTATCACATGTGTGCCTCTTCAGGGACACTTTTCTTTATCATCGTCAACAATACGCAACCGCAACGAACAGTGCAGGTGGAGGACTTGTTGGAACGAGAATAGATTCGACTAATAGGTGTAACTTCGGCTAATAGACTAGCCTGTATGGTCCCACCTACTACGTATGGCATGTGTCAAGGAGACTTACTGCAGTGCACCACCATGCACCAACAAACAAACAACAGTTGTTAACTTTGCGAGTGGAGGAATGAAGTGCATCGACACCAGAACTAATTTAGTGACCAGGTGGGAGTACGTTAGAGACTACGCAGTATGGTCCTTCCTAATGATACACACTCTAAACAACCAGTTTGGCATGTAGATTACAGGTGACGGGGGTGACCACAACAGTTCGTGATGAATTCCGTGTAATTATTGTCTTTGAACAACAGCGTTATATCTTTGCGTATTTTTCTCAGTCTCTTTCTGTATGTTACTGAAACAATCCTTTCTGTACATAGTACAAGTTTCACTGAGCCCCGTTACATGTCAGTTAATGTTAATTGGATGCAGCACCGAGACAAAGCACAACATCACCTGTTGATTCATTCACTCCGCTATTGACTGCTATAACCCCTTGACAACTGATCACATTCAACTGACAGCGCGTTTAATTCTGACAGTTCATTTCACAGCGATTTCACGGTGTAGCTATCCTGTACGTCAAAATTACAAACTGTGTTTTCAATCAAATTATCGTGTCAAATTCTACCGAAACCTAATTTTAAGCGTGATTCATTATATCAGAATATAACTGGTGAGTCGTCATAGCTGGCAAGTCTTGTTTGATTACACATATTTATAATATACTACGTGAAAACCCGGCATTGCCCAGGTATTTAGTTATTTATTCCTGCCATTCAAGCCGGCCGCGGTGGCCGAGGGGACTGAGGCGTTCCAGTCACGGTCTGCACGGCGACTACGGTCGGGGGTTCGAATCCCCCCTCGGGCATGGATATTTGTACCGTCCTTAGTATTAGCTAGTTTGTAAGTAATTCGTAAGTTTAGGGACTGATGACCCCGTAGTTAAGTCCCATAGACTTTACAAACATTTGAACTTTGAACCTGCCATTCAAAATGTTCAAATGTTTGTAAATCTATCGGACCAAACTGCGTGGTCATCTGTCCGTAGCTTACAAACTACTTAAACCTAGGTAACTAACAATTTAGAAGGTACATTCAACTATATGCCTGTATACTGTTTGTAAAATTTACTGCGGCTACAATTTGTAGTGTAGAAATTACAAATTTTAACGTCATACCGAATGGCGTAGTTTTAGTCCATGATCAGCGGAACGTTACTGTTTACATGCTCATATCTCATGAACTATGTGTCGGAATGTGATACAATTTGGAAGCTACATTCAACTATATATGTGTATACTGTCTGTAAAATTTCCTGTCGCTAAAACTTGTAAATTGTAACGTTACACCGAGAACCGTAGTTTTACTCCATAAACTGCGGAAAATTAGTAAGCGAGAAACTTTTCTCCTTTCATCATTTTACTATAGTTGCCAGCGAGAAAAAGTTTAACAAAGGCTTGAAATTATGTTTGAAGTTTGTTGCAAGTCGGTAAGTACTGTCATTCTCATACAGTGTATTTCGAAAGTCTCGACGCATTATATGGCATTTTTGCGATATCTATTGGTTATGACGTAATATATTTTGAACCATGTGCCGTATGTGATTCTTAACCATGCAGCAATTGTTACCTCACGGTAAGGAATGTGTGTACCAAATTTAGTTGAAATCGGTCCAATGGTTTAGGAGAAAATGAGCAGCATTGTCGCAAAATTCAGCAGTTTTTCCCGCATCTCATTGTTTATGACGTCATATCTCGTGAACTATATATCGTATGTGATTCTTACACGTTCGGCGACCGTCCTCATGGATTGAAGCTTACGTGTGCGAAATTTCATAAAGATTGGAACAAAACTGTAGATTTATATGCAACACGTACAAACATACGGACACTCTGCTTTATATATTAGATTAATTGATTCCGACTTACATAGGAAAAGTATCGCGAGAATGGCCACATGGTCTAAGGTGTAATGCATAGGATTGCGCGACCGCTCCCCGTCGGATGTTCGAGTCCTCCCTCATTCGATGGTGTATGTGTGTGTGTGTGTGTGTGTGTGTGTGTGTGTGTGTGTGTGTGTGTGTGTGTGTGTTGTGTGTGTTTTCTTAGCATAATTTAATAAAGTTAAAGTAGTTTGTAGGTAGGTGTAGCGACCGATTACCTCGGCAGTTTCATCCTTAGATTTATAAATACTTCAATTTCGATTTGGGTAACCAAGCAGGAGAGGAAGGACGTATTATAACAGCATGCGACGATCCAACGGCAAGTCCACAGAGTTCGTAGCCAGGCAGTAATAACTCACTTACACCGGAAGACATAGACGTATAACATTTTCGTTGGACAATGGGCGAATGCTGGCACCTCACTTTGTGGTTGTCCTGGCTGTGACTGCGTCATGTTGGACACTGTCCTCGGTCACAACATTGCAGAAGATCAATTCTGAAGGAGATGAAGCCAACGTGTGGGATTTATACACTGCACGTTGGAACCTAGCACGTGATATGTATATAGGGTGAGTATTGACTCCAAAATTTGTTTTCTTTATTGTTATTTTATTCGTTCTTAGGTTGTGGAACCTCCAGATATGTGGCCGCGGATTAGACGAAAGCAAATACGGTGGCTCTATTGTAACTGAGCGATGAACTATTTTCAAAGTTGCAAAGGTAAACCTTCTGGTGGCTCGAAACGTAGTTCTTGTTTGGCTGGGCGGCGAGTTGTACTTCTCAGTTACCCTCTACATCTTTCAATATTTTGTTTGAAAAATCACCAACCGCCTGTTTTGCTATCGAAGCATAGTTTGAATCGAAACTCTGTTGGTATACTTCATTGTATGGACAGGACAGGTTTACCAGCGTACAGTTTACCGCAGGGTCATGGTACCGATGGTTGTCACATCAACAATGTCAGGTCGTTTCACTTTATATAGATTACATCTCTTTGTTTTTGCACAATTCTACCCACAACTGTAGCCTAGACTGGCGAAAGCTATTCTCTTGTGCTTGCGCAATCTGCTGCAACTACTTCCCTTGCATAGACTGGTAGAGGCATTTCCCTATGCCTTGAGTTCCTTTGTTTCTCTGTGTTTATTTGTTCTTCATGCGAGAATAGTCATCACATGTCCTCATATTTCATCTTGATCGTCATCGTCGATCATCGTTGCTGCTGCCGCCACCCGTGACGCCGCCACAACAGATCCTTGGGGTCAAAAGCTGACGACCCATACCCATCGGACTCGCCACCAGTTCTGCCGCCCATGCTCGTCGCCTGGTCCAGCAACTGAAGCACTTCTTGGATCATCACCCCACAACCATCATCGCCCACCTGTCCATTTCTGCTGCTTTCCTACAACGGCTGTCAACGCAGTTTAGCCTTACATTCCCTACCTCCCTCAACCATGGCCTCCCATAATGGACTGTACCACTGTACCCCCCCACCTCCATTATCTACTCCTCATCCACCCACCCCACCCCGCCACCACCACCATACACAGTAGATTCTCCAAGGGTGTATCCTCTTTTACTTTCTCCCCTCCTCTCCCAGCCATCCTCTCAACGTCTGCCTCAGCCTCACCTTAGCGGACTCATCCCCCTCCCAACAGCCTCTTCTTCGGATTGGGTTGGGTTGGGATGGGTTTTTTAGTTGGGACAGGGGGACTAAACTGCTAAGGTTATCAGTCCCCCAGTGAGGAGCAGAATGACTGTGGATGGAAAGGAGTGGAGGGGGAAAGGAAATGCAGTCCGAGAAGTAAAGAAGAAAGGAAAACTGCATTAGCTCAGGGCCCCGTACTCGCCATGCACGTACTTAACGAAGGAACTGTGAACCCCCTGGGGGACCTCTTCCTTCCCCACAACACCTACATCAACCTCTACATAGATTCTCTACAAATCACATTTAAGTGCCTGGCAGAGGGTTCATTGACTAATTTCATAACCTTTCTCTACCGTTCCATTCTCTAATAGCGCGGGGAAAGAAAGAACACCTAAATCCTTCCGTTTTCGATCTGATTTCTCTTATTTTATTGGTATCGTCACCTCTTCCTATGTAGGTTGGTGCTAGCAAAATATTTTCACAGTCAGAAGTAAAAGTCGGTGATTGAAATTTCGCAAATAGATCTCGCCACAACGAATGACGTCTTATTTTTTTAATGATTTATTCCTCAAATAATGCAACATTTGCGGGACGCTTTCCCCCCTGTAATGAGATTAAACAAAACGAGCTGCCTTTCTCTGGACCTTCTCAATGGCTTCCGTCAGTCCCACCTGGTAAGGATCCCACACTGGGCAACAGTACTCCAGGAGAGGACGCACAAGTGTGATGTAGTCAGTCTCTTTGTTGGAGCTGGTGCATCTTCGAAACGTTCTGCCAATGAAACGTAACCTTTGGTTCGCCTTCCCCACAATATTTTCAATTTGTTCTCTCCAGTCTAAGTTGTCCGTAATTGTAACTTATTGGTATATGGTAGAATTTACTCCCTTAAGGTTTGACTGATTTATCGTGTAATTGAAGTTCAGCGGATTTCTTTTAGTGGTCATGTGTATTAATTCAAACTTTTCATTATTTAGTGTTAATTGCCAATTTTCTCACCATATAGAAATCTTGTGTAAATTGCTTTGCAGTTGCTTTTGATCGTTTGTTCACTTAAGTAACTGATAAACGACAGCATCATCCACGAACAGTCTAAGGGTTCTATTCAGGTAGTAAATCCTTCATAAACACAAGGAAGAGGAGGGGACTTTTAACGCTTCCCTGGGGAGAGCCAGATATCACTTCCGTTTAACTCGACGATTGACCGTCAATTACTACGAACTGTGTCCTTTGTGATAGGAAATCGTGAATCCAATCGCACAATTGGGGCGATATTCCATAAGCACCCAATTTCATTAGTAGCCGCTTGTGAGGTACAGTGTGAAAACCCTTCCGGAAATCCAGAAATATGGAATCGATTTGAGATCCCTTGTCGATGGCACTTATCTCTTCATGTGAATCAAGGGCAAACTGTGTTTCGCAAGAGCGATACTTTCTGAATCCGTGTTTACTATTGGTTAATATGTTGTTGTCTTCGAGGTAGTTCATGATGTTCGAACAAAGTATATTTTCCAAAATCCTACTGCAAATCGACGTCAATGAGATGGTCCTGTAATTTTGGGGATCACTCCTATTGCCTTTCTTCGAAATTGAAGTGA
The DNA here is from genome assembly GCA_026315105.1 of Locusta migratoria. Taxonomy (NCBI): domain Eukaryota; kingdom Metazoa; phylum Arthropoda; class Insecta; order Orthoptera; family Acrididae; genus Locusta; species Locusta migratoria. The sequence continues at coordinate 103,507,609 of CM048755.1, forward strand.
CTTGGGGAACTTTCCAGTCTTTGGGTACGTATCTTTCGCTGAGTGATCGGTTGTATATGATAGCTAAGTATGGAGCTATTGCATCAGAATACTCTGAGAGGGATCTAGTTGGTATACAATGTGGCCCGGAAGATTTGTTTTCTTTAGTGACTTTACTAATCCAGGAACATCTACTTATAAATTTCGTATACTGGCAGCTGTTCTTGGTTCGAATTCTTAAGTGTTTACTTCGTCTTCTTTGGTGAACGAATTTCGGAAAGCTGTGTTTAGCAATTTTGCTTTAGCAGTACTGTCATCGGTAGTATTACCATTGCTATTGCGTAATGAAGGTATTGTTTGTCTTTTTGACGCTAGTGTACTTCAAATATGACCAGAATTTCTTTGGATTATCTGCAATATTACGAGACAGGATTTCGTTGTGGAAACTATTATAAGCTTCTGACATTGAAGTCCGCGTTAGGTAGCAAGTTTATGTAAAAAATTGCCAGTCTTGGGGAGTCTGTGTCTTTTTAAATTTTGCTTGTGTGTTTCTTTGCTTCTGCAACAGTGACTGTTGCAACTGCAACTGAGCCAGCCGCTCGGCCAACCTCGCCCTGTGCTGAATATTCCTGCAGCTATGGACCGTTGCTGCTGTCCCATCTTCTGAGTGTGATCCCAGATACACAATGTATCTGGACACTTTTCCGTCACTTTGAATCTGCAGATGTATCACTACAAAGATATTATGCGCATTAAGACTGCTTATTGTCTATTCCATGTCAAATGGCCTGATTTCGAAACACTTTGCCGCTCGATCATCACGGATTTCGAAAAAAAAAAAATCATATGAGCATTTACACGTGTCGTCTATTAATATTAGTAAAGTTTGGCAATCGTCAAACTAATATCAGACGTCACTTGTTTGACGTCATGTACAATGTTGTGCCGAGTGAGCGTGAATATCTGGCGAATATGAGTTGTTCTATGTCGGGCAATTGCAATTTCCAATTTGCAATTGCAATTTGGCCAGCCTGTACAACTACGCGCGTTCTCTTAAGAATAATAAAGTAAATAATTTTGTCAGTTCTATGCAGCCATAAAATGTTAGCCAAAGTCACCATAAAAATCGGTGCCCAAAAAAATCTCTTAAGTTGGGCATCTTATATCTGACGAACTGCAAGTACTATCATCTTGGCATTTGTGTCCTGCACTTGAGTGATCGAAGTCGTGGTTAAACTGCTAGAAATCGTTCTTTCCAGTCAAAAAAAAAGTTCAAATGTTTGTAGAACTTATGGGACTTAACTACGGGGTCATCAGTCCCTAAGCTTAGAAACTACTTATGAACTAGCTAATCCTAAGGACGGCACAAATATCCATGCCCGAGGGGGGATTCGAACCCCCGACCGTAGTGGCCGTGCAGACCGTGACTGAAGCGCCTCAGTACCCTTGGCCACCCCGGCCGGCTCTTTCCAGTCAAATGTGTCTCTAATGCGTGCCCTTTTTCGCACCATTTCAGGGTCACTATTTTCGGAACATTTTCCCGCTCGACCATGACGGATTTCGAAGAAATTTTATATGAACATTCGCGCATGTCCTCTATGAAAGTTGGTGAAGTTTGGCAATCATCTACGTAATACTTGATGAGATATAAACATTGGTTTGATTTCATGCAGAAAGTTTCGCAGATTGAGCGAGAATTTTTGGCGACTTTGTGCTATTGTATCTCGACCAATATTTTGTAAAAGTAAATGCATTTTGGCGGTCTACTACAACTACACGCGTCCTCTTAAGAATAATAAAATAATTTTGTGAGCAATATTCAGCCAGAAAGAGTAAAGCCTTTTTTCAGCCATTAAAACTTCCGTTTGAGGACTCTGATTTCGGACACAAATGTCAACTGCTAACGCTACAAGTTATCTGTCATTTGTCGTGATATTTATGTCAAAAGACTTGTTTCGGTTTGTACCAGATGAAAATCATTGGTTTTACGGGTATACCAGACCAAATACTCTGGAATCTGTACATTCACTGTTGCTCCTAGTGAGTATCTCCAAAGTTTTTATATGTGTAACTACGGTGACGTGAAGAATGCAAAACTAACACTAACAAAAACACAAAATGCGAAACAGAAATCAAAAATGAAGAACCACAGCAGTAAGCCCAGATTCAAGTTGGAGATATGTGGCCAAAATTCTAAGCAGCTACGAAAGGGAGATGAAATACAGCTCTGCATCTGGAGACGTCTACAACACACAGAAATCGGGGGTTGGGCGCGTCTGAACACATCAACAGCACTGACGGGAAGTTCTGCCACGCGCCTGTGGACGTCCAAGGCACCAGGGAAAAGGTGTGACGCGTCTATAGACGTTCACAACATCAGGAGAAGAGCGCGAAGCCGCGTCTATAGACGTCCACAGCGCCAGGGGATGGGTGTGGAGTTGCGACTAAGGGCGTCCACAACACCAGGGGAAGGCTGCGGGGCCGCGTCTATAGACGTCCACAGCACTAGTGGAGGGGCGCAGAGATGCTTCTATAGACGTCCACAGCACCAGAGGAAGGGAGCGCAGCTTTGTCTATAGACGTCCACAGCACCAGGGAAAGTGTGCTGACCGCGTCTATAGACATCCACAGCACCAAGTCAAGGGCACGGATCAGCATCTATAGATGTAAAGAGCACAGGGAAAGGGCTTGGATCCGAGGTTATAGATATCCACAGCACCAGGGGACAGGTGTGGAGCTGCGGTTATAGACGCCCACTGCACCAGAGGAAGGGCACAGAGCTGTGTCTATAGACGTTCACAGCACCAGGGGAAGGGTGCAGAGCCGCATCTGTAGAGGATGTTACAAAAAGGTACGGCCAAATTTTCAGGAAACATTCCTCACACACAAAGAAAGAAAATATGCTATGTGGACATGTGTCTGGCAACGCTAGTGTTATGTGCCGCCAGGGCTGGGGTCTGTTTTGAATCTTGACGAAGCACAATATGCTGAGGATTTTTCTGCGTAGACACGGTTAAAAGGTAAGTAACCACGTTTTCTTTTATTCCGTTTTAGATTTTTATTGTCTCAGATTTTAAGATTCTTGTATAGTTTATCTTATGATGAGGGCTTGAGCCTTGAAACGCGTCATAATTTAGTGTTTTTACACGATCTTTGTGGTTGAGACTACTCAACAAAATAAATATTTCTTCCTTTAATAATGTTCTCGAGACTGTTAAATACCACTAATTATCACTTTTTATTAGTCATTCAACCACACATTTAACATAAATATGAATTGCTATTCGTGTGATCGTTATGAAGACTCGGTACAAACTAAAGTTGAAATTTTTTAACCAATTACAGTTCTTTTTTATGTGCATTGTCAACATATACTTTTTTAATTTCTAAAATTCAAAGACGGAAGACGTCCTCCTTTATTTTCTCGTCAGCGAAGACTGTCGGGTAACGTCAGGGAGTAGCCATCTACAAATATCTCTGATGCTGCCAATGGAGGACACCCCACGACACCGGTAGTGAAAATGAAGTATAATTAAAGAAACATACTTTTAAATACACCAATATAAATTATAAATTTATTCATTATTGTAATAAAATGTATGTATAGCTTATGGGACTTATCTACGGGGTCGTCAGTCTCTAAACTTACAAACTACTTATTAACTAATACTAAGGACGGCACAAATATCCATGCTCGAGGGGGGATTCGAACCCCTGACCGTAGTGACCGTGCAGATCGTGACTGCAGCGCCTCAGTCCCCTCGGCCACCGCGGCCGGCTTCTTATGTCCTTAGCATAAGAAAGTTTAAGTTAGGTTAAGTAGTTTGTAAGTCTAGGAACAAATAACTTGAGCAGTTTAGTCACTTAGGTTTATAAACATTGGATAATTTTGAACATACTGCCCATTTATACACAAATGTCATTCTGTTTTGTAATTACTGAAATAACATCACACAGCACATCCATCGATGGAGATTCATTTCATTTTCTCCCCTTCCTTCTACCGAGCGACGTGACGCATTGGTAACACACTGGACTCGCATTCGGGAGGACGGTGGTTCGAATCCATCTCCAGCCATCCAGATTTAGGATTTTCGTGATTTCTTTAAATCGCTCCATTTAAATGTCGCGATGGTTCCTTTGAAAAGGCAGGACTGATTTTCTTACTCATCTTTATCCACAAACAATCGAGCTTGATCTCGGTCTCTAATGACCACTCTGTTGACAGGACTTTAAGCCCTAATCTTGCTACCTTCCTTCTTTCTTTCCTTCCTCCTCTTCTTCTTGGCGTTTCACGTTTTCCTTTAGGGCAGATCGTTTCCCAGAGAAGCGCCCTACGAATGAGGTACCTGAGCACGACTCACCAGCTTTACTTCCGCCAGTACCTTGCCTCCAACCTTTCAAACTTCACAGGAGATCTCTTGCATACCTTGCAGATTTGTGAGGTAGGAGGCGAGGTTGTGGCGGAAGTAAATGTTCAAGTGTTTGTAATCCTAAGGGACCAACCTGTTAAGGCCATTGGTCCGAAGACTTAAAAACACAAATTAATTTAATAGAACGACAACACACACACACTTGCCCGAATAATAACTTGAACCTCTAGCGGGAGTGGTCTCGCAATCCGTAACGTGGCGTCTTAGACGCCGCAGCTATTCTCGCGCGGCGAATAAGCCTTGAGTCGTGATCGGATAGCTCAATCGGTAGCACGCATGCCCGCAATAGACAAATGTTCTAGGATTGAGTTCTGGTTCGGGATACAGTTTTAATCAGTCAGGATGTTTCATATCAGTGCACACTCCTCTGAAGAGTAGAATTCCTGCTATCAACTTGTAAGTTATAATAAAATAATATTCCAACACCAACAATCTTACCTCAAGTATCTTTCCTGTACTCGTTTAAGCACAGCTGTCGTAAAGACACGGTAAAGAAGAATGTACAGAATTCAGGGAAGAGATTCTAGGTCGTTTCTTTCGTGGAAGACTTCTGGCGACCTTGCCGGCCGGCTGTACTGTCCCGCGCAGACCAGCTGTGGGCGTTAAGTAACGCAAGCCTATCGCACTACAGTGGGCGGGTAATTGCTTTATCCTGAGGATATCGAGTTACAGTGTCACCGGCAGCCTTCGCAGGCCGGCCTTTGATGTGTGGAGGGCTGAGGCGGGTGTTGTTGTGCACTCCAGCCACGACAGCGTGCAATAAACGCGGCCGGCTCAACTGCAGCAACTCGAGGCCTCTCCTCCGACGCTGTCGGGACGCGCCCACGTACCGGGAGTACCCAGCCAAGGCATACATACTGATATCGTAGTTTATCTGAGATGCATTCCTTGTTGGTTAATATACAGGATGTCCCATTTATCTTGACCACCAATATCTCAGGAACAACAACAGCTATTGTAAAACGTCTTTCTCCGCAAGAAATGTAAGGCAAGGGCTCATGAATGTAAATATTTTGAAACATTCTAAAACGAAAGCATATGCCTTTTAACACAAACTTATGTGTGTCTTTATTCCATAAGCAATCTATAGCATGGCAAATCTCATAAACAATGGCGTTGGTTGCATGTAAATACTCCAATTACATCCCGAGATATTGCGAAGCGAAGTTGCCGCTTGAAATACGCAGAACGCGCGGCTAGATCAAATTTTGAGCGGCATGGTGTTCTCGTCTGAGTCTCAACACGTGCACTAGCAGTGTGTTTCGCGTATTTCAAGTGCCAACTTTGCTTCGCAATATCTCGGAATTGGACGCCATTTCGGCGACTTGCATTTCCCTAACCTACCCCAGTAATCCAACCGTGGAAACGAGACCTACAGCGTAACGTGAAATCCGAACCACATGTCGTTTTACGGCGTCTTACATCGTTGAGAGGTGACAGATGGCTTAAAACGCAAAGTGAAAAAATGCGAGATGCGACCGGGTTTCGAAGCAGCGCTCCTTTGGTTTCCAGTCGCGTAATTGGCATGTTACGATGCTATCAACGCCGTTGTTTATGCGGTTTGTCATGCTATAGGCTACTGATGAAATAATAATACACATAATTTTGTGTTAAAAGCACGTATGCTTTCGTTTTATAATGTTTCAAAATATTTACATTGATGATCCCCTGCATTACATTGATACCGGTGATAGACGTTTTACAATGGCTGTTGTTGGTCCAGAGATATTTGGCTGGTCAAGATAAAACGGGGCACCCTTTATAACGAATAATATTAACCTTATTGTAACCTATTGTAAGATTAGTGTCGTACATAATGCAATGCAATTATTTAGGAGAGTTAAGACGAGATAGGAAATGAGACGAAATGTAAACCAACATTATATAAGGCAATTGCATTGCCGTAAAATGAGATGAAAACACTGCCAGTTAAGATAATTAGTTCACCTGGAAAACGGTATCTATTTTAATCTGTTGACGGAAGATGGCACCTGCGGGATAGTACATATAGTGATAATAGTTTCATCTCCGTTCACCAAAAGATAGTATTCTGACATATAAGAAAAATTTTCAGATGTATCTAGACCTGTGGGACCAAACTGCAAAGGCCATCGGTTCCTAGACTTACAAAATACTTAGACTACTTTTTATGCTACGAATAGCAAAAACACCAATGCTCGGAGGAGGACTCCAACCTCCGAGTTGGAGCGGCCTCGCAACCCGTAATAAGGTGCTCTAGACCGCACGGCCATTCCCGCGCGGCTAGAATAGGTGCCGTGTTGCCACCTTTGTGTATCTTTGATAGGGAATGATTGCAGTCATAAGGCTCACGTTTGAAATGACCGGGCGCCATGCCACGGATATGCTTTCGTGCGTCGTACAGCCAACTGAGCGATTTTGAAAGGGGTCAAATTGTGGCCTTCCGATTGCCGGGATCCTCCTTTAGGAAAGTTGCCACACAAGTTAGACGCGGTGTTTCAGTTTTGCAATTTTGCAACGATGCTGGTGGCAATGGCCATGTGAACTTTCTCACACCTGTAGACGTTCTTGCTTGACGTCCACGCTACACCGACATCCACCAAAATCGTCGTATTGCAAGAACAGCACTGTCAGATTAGACAGCTATCACACAATAGATGGGAATGCTTGTGAGCCAAATGTTCAAATGTTTGTAAATCTTTGGGACTTAACTACTCTGGTCATCATCCCCTAGGCTCACAAACTACTTCAACTTCTGCTAAGGACACTTTTTTGTTCACTGCTGCCTCCGATTATGCCTATATAATATAGCGGGTCGGTCTTCCACAAGAGTCACTTAGCCGCCACACCGGTCGTCTAGACATATATGGTATAGAGGACCAATGTGCCATTGGCCGTGTCCCACCTTGTGGAGGTGGAACTATGTTGTGAGAAGTCTGCAGTATTTACTCAGCTGGTACTATTTACTTTTAATAATTAATTACAATAATAAAGAGATACAAATAAGTTACAATTATATAAAAGAAATATTTAATGCTATAGCATAGTAAATTATATAAAATTCGTAACAAGCAAACCGTACCTAATGATGTAATTAAGTATAATTAAACATTTAGCTACACTAACATAAATGTTCTCTCCATTGTAATGAGAAACAGTCAGATACATTTCTTGCTCAAATCATAAAAAAGATTACAATTCTGATTTTGAATGTTATATTCCATGTATCTGACTTATAAATGGATATACAATATAATATCAGTGTAATTTTTTAATATCTTACAATGAAGTGAATTAAAAATGCATTGGAAATACAAAATATGTAAGATGATAATATAAAGTGAACAAAAAGCAAGGTAAGTTTGTAAGTGTTCAATTTTATCTGTTATGAAATTATTAATTTAGCCCTTTTAAACAAACTACTAGTACAGTTAAATGACTTAATTCCTAAGTATATAAAATAAGAGAGAGTAGAAAATTATTTGTAACAGTAGCACATATTTACAATAAATTTCAATATTTTAAGATAAGTTACTTTAGAGATACAAAATTCACATATTTTAGTCAGAATGGTAATTCATAATTAATGTCTTAGAAACAAATAATGATATTTCTCATAATACATTGGATTTGAGAAGTGTAGTACGAACAGAGTTCCTGAAACATAAAAAATTACATTGTTGTTAGGATAGAGAGTATGAGTTCAAGAACAAACTGTATCACGATCCAACTATCATATTCATTGTATAATTAGGAAATACTAAGTATGTATGAAAATAATTTAAATTGAACCGGAAACAACAACAAAGTGATGTTTTAAAGCCTAGAGTTTGAGTACGATGACTGACTGTTTAACGATATAGTTATCATAGTCATTAATAATTAGTTAGATGATGCAGAGATAATAATAATCTGGACTTGATGAGTTGCATGAAATGTACTGTAGTTTGGTTTATAAAATGTAACTTAGTGTGAAAATGCGACTCTCATATACTTTTAGTCTATGTGTTTATAAATAAGATTGTACGTATACAGTAAGTATAGTCCTCAGAATTCTATAAGTCTAATAATTTGCGCTACAATGAACTTAAAGATAAACAAACAGTGTTATTAAGGTATGGAGCATAAAGACAATGACCAATTCTGTAAGGATTTAATTATTACGTAATCATTACGTAGTTAAGTACATGTCATTGCCTAGTTTTACAAGATTTCTTACATACTGCTGTTTACAAATATACAGAAAAATATAGTTATGGAATGGCGTCTAATAAGAGAATTCATAGTTTAGTTACATTTCCTCCATTTCTAAGTCCATACTTGTGTCTCCTTCAGTATCTGTATCACAGTCTGTAAAGTTACTGGATTCTTCATCACTACTGTTATAGTCTGTATGCTCCTGCGGCCTATTAATTCGTGCTCTGGGTCTTTCTATGGCATATTCTTCTTCACGTTTTCTTGATATCTTGTCTGCGGTTTCATTTAGTTCATTCCACGCATCCTGTTTTCTAATAGAATTGTAGATGTTGTTGTGATTCATCTTATGGTGCCTTAATTGTAAGAGTACTGTGCAATTTATTACTGTATGTTCTGGGGTTCTTTGTCACCACGCCTACATATTTGACTTGGCCTTAGTTTAATTCTATGTAGATGTACTGGGTATGGTCCGTGTCCAGTTATGAAGTGTATCATCCCTCGGCTAGGGTTAATATACTTCAGGAATAATCTCTCTCTTATACTAGGAAAAAAGCAGTATACCCTAGGTCCCTTGCCGATATCATCCCATTCTTTTTGCCAGGTATTGATACGCCACGTATTTAAATGGTGTCTATCCACAATTTCTTCCCCGATTATCTCAGTTACCTTATCCTTGTCCCCCTTCTTTAGCCATTATCTTGCAGCACAGTATCAGCACAGAGCTTCCAGGGATACAGTGCCAAAAGCACCTGCTAATCGTAAGAGTACTCCTCTCTGTCTGCATCTCACGATAATCCTGTTTGAAATTAATCGCAGTTTTTTGCGCCCATGGAGTAGCTGCAAAGGATACGACTGATTCAAATATACCACAGTGATAGATTCACATATATGTTAGTGGCAATCTATATTGAGTGTTGTTTATTCTGGCTACCTTTTGTAATATCTTTTCAGCCTCATCTGCTGTTTTTTTCTATATGTTCTTTAAAAGAAAGTTTTTCATCAATTATTATCCGGAGATAGCTAGTTGACTTCTTCCTGGCTATATTAATGGTTCCTACCTTTACTGATGGGTTTAAGTAAGATGTATAATGTTTACTGTGGTGTGATCGTCATTTTGGTTTGGACACACCAACTGGCCATCTCGTGTAGTATGTTGTTTACCCTTTCTTCTAGTTTTATCCTTGAGTTAGCTGACATTTCCACCAGCAAATCATCGGAATAGGTCACAATTCCGTCGGCATTCTCGTTAGCATCTTGTAATTCAAGCAAGGATTCGATTGTGATATCCCAATAGATGGGATTGTAGATGGAGACTTGTGTGCATCCTTTGATAATTCGTTTGATTACTTTTCCGTCTCTCGCACACCACTCGAAAACTTTTCCTTTATAGTAGTCTCCTAAGCTATGATATAGGACTGCTGGCGCCTGTAATTGTCTCAAGCGTGCAAACAAAGCCGGTCACAGAAATTGACGAATGCACCTGAGATATCAATCATGATAGATATCACGTACTTGTTTTCTGTCTGGAACACTAAATTAAGGGTCTTATTGATGGCATCATCAATTGATTTATGCTTGCGAAAGCCATACTGATGTGGATTCAGCCTCATACGTTCACGAAGTGCCTGAAGCCTATTGCATAATAACCGTTCTTGGACTTTTGCCAGCGTATGTATTTAACATACAGGGCGATATGATTTAGGGTCGGTGGGAACTTTGTCCTTCGATTTTTTCATTACTATTGCACTAGCGGTCTTCCAACTGGCTGGGATTTTCCCTAGCTGTAGAGCTTCGTTTACAGTCTCTGTTAAAAAGGGAGTTATTTGCGGAGGAATCTGTTGTACCACTTCAGCATATATACCGTCTGGCCAAGGGGCTTTTTTTCCTAAGTTCACCTATGGCCTGTGCAACCTCTTACTGAGCGAATGGACATTTATCGTCTCAGTGCAGTTGTCTAGTTCTAGTTCGGCGAGTTTGTCAATATGTATTTCTTCGTCGGTCATCATATTATCGTCTGGTAACAGTCTGTGTAGAAGGTACTCAGCAGTATTCCTCCAACCGTTTGTGAACGACCCATTTTCTTGTTTCAAAGTTTTTATTTTTTTCGTTAAGATTTTATATGGGGTTCACCACAGATTATCTTGAAGCTGGTCTTGTACAAAATCGTCCCAGTGTTGCTTCTTTGTTTTAATTAATTAATTCATGTATTGTTCCTTAGCCTGCCTGTATGTTAGTTGACGCATTTCTCTTTCTCGCGCATTATTTGCCTTTTGGTAATGCTTTCTAGTTTCCCGGGTTCTTTTCCGTAATTTGGTTAGTTCTCGAGTCCATGGAATCTTAGATCTTAGTTTTATTGACTGCTTGGTGAATAGTACTGCTCTAAGTTGTGCATCCTGTATCAGTTCTGTCAATTTATGTACCTTGTAATCGACACTCTCTGTAAGCTCCGAAAATTGACAGTCTCGTAGTATTTGTCGCATATATTCCCAATTTGCTTTCCACAATATGAATCTGCCTTTATTGGTGTCATTTTCACCATTTAAGGTATTTTCGTTGATAATTATAACATTGTGAAAGCTTTCAGTATGCCCCTCATATAAAATGTCCAGTCCGTGATACTAGACAACGCATTACTATTTGCCAATGTTATATCTATATTGCTATGTTGTCCAGTATTAGTTTCCCTATTTAGAACATAAAGGCGGTTGGCATGTATAGTATCACTGACAATTCTTCCTCTATCATTTGTGATACCTGAATGCCACAGCACGGATCTGGCATTTATGTCAGCACATATTATTAGACTTTTACGTCTTTTATATTGGGCTACATTCGAGATAAATTGGACATATGAGCGAATGCCATTAGAATATTGTGCGTACAGCGAGACAATAACCCAGTTTATATGTCGAGATGTTACTTCTATGGTTACTATATGCTTGGAGCTGAATTGACTTATTTTAGTCGCAGTTACCGTCTTATTTAATACTATGATTGCTGCCAGGGGAACTTGGTCGCCTGTCACATCTACTGTCCGTGGAGGAAGATTAATTTGTTGTCCGCCTCTAGAGTTCTAGAGTATGATCCTGTAAGCAAATTATATCCCCCTCATGTTCCAACGCAACTTTAACAAGTTCAGCACTGACAGTAATGCGCCTATCGGCATTTAACTGCATAATTTTCATGTTTTTAAACGTCTGTTCCAAAATCAATCTTCTGACAGCTTATGCGTTGGGCAGTCAGGGCCTCCTGGTTTATCACATGTGCGATTTCTCAACTTGCACGGAATACAGCCAATTTTCGGCTCTTGCTCCTGGCAATCCTTCTTCCTATGACCTCTTTGTTTGTTTGTATAGCTTATGGGACTTAACTACGGGGTCATCAGTTCCTAAACTAACAAAGTACTTACGAACTAGCTAACACTAAGGACGGCACAAATATCCATGTCCGAGGGGGGATTCGAACCCCCGACCGTAGTGGTCGTGCAGACCGCGACTGCAGCGCCTCAGTCCCCTCGGCCACCGCGGCCGGCCTGACTCTTTTGTCCGCACTTCATACGTACTGGTTGACTTACTGAACAAAATTTTGTTGGGTGTCCGAGATAACAACAATTAAAACATTAGTTTTAGTAGTGGTACAGTGTACCCACCGCCACGCACCTTACGGTGGATTGCGGAGTATGTATGTAGATGTAGATTTGGGTACATTTGTGTAATCCTCTGCTTTTACTGCATGAAAACTTATATTTATTCTTTCTTATCTCAACAGCAGGTTACGAACTCGTTGACTGACGTCAACAGTGAAATTTTGTCTGTCTTTTCCTTTTGGTCCCGTTTTAAAACGGAGTTTCACTTCGTCATTAAAATCATCCTGGGTCAAGTATTCACTTAAATTTAAGTCATATAACTCCCCGAGTAAATCATCAGATAAGCTCAAGGGTACTGAATGAATGGCCAGTAGAGGTCTTCCTTTTCTAGGACCTTCACACATTATGTCCTGTAATTTGAGGGCTTGGTCCAACTGTTTCTTGCAATCGTCTTGTTCTTCGGTTTGAATTATGACTACACTGGGTGTTGTTCTTATAGACTTTATTTTGACTTCGTCTTGTCTTGCATTAATGTTTTTCGTTATCATATCCCTTACTACTGTTGTGTCCAGAATTGTGTTAGATCAGTAAAACAAAGTTGTTGCCTGCTTTTCTTTGATCTGATCTACTTTAATTTATGTTTCTGCCTTGTTACCACTGACTATTTATGCATAAGATGGGGCAATCAGACGGATTTCTGTTGTTCGGAGCTTATCGTTCACTTTTTTAAATTTTTCTATCTCTTTTAGTAGCTTCTCAATTCGATATTTGGCATCATGTGCATTTGAGATAGCTAGTTCATTTCGCAGTCTCTCCTTTTCGTCTTTTAAAATATCTATTTGCTCCTCCAGTCGAGATTGTTTTAGTATTTCTTGTTTTTCGGCACGTCTAGGGGCATTTAGTCCATTTAAGAATCTACTAGTTGTTTCAATCTTACGTTTTATTTCTACAACACTGTTATTTGTCCTTCAGGATTTGACTGAAAAAAAAGCGACTGGAAACAACTCATTCTTTTACAATATTGATTAATTCTTTCCCTAGATATTTCCCTTTACGTTCAGAGGCTACCTTCGTAATTATGTTGTCAAAAATAGCCATTTTATCAGATGCAGACATAAATTGGGTATCTTCCATTACTGGGGTGGACTGAATTCTTAGAGAATTTATTGATGATGTTCTTTGATTTGTACTCATGACGGATAAGGGTGAAGAAGCGCTACTGTTACATCTTGCTCGCGTTCTTCTCGTTACAGCCACTTCTAAGATCCAGTTAGAGACGCAGCTTTAAAAATTCCCGCTACTTCTCTAACAACCAGGATTGATTGCTAGATGATCAATCCGTGGGTTTGCCTCCTTGCTGCCGTCGATTTCAGGGGCACCAATGAAAATTAGCAGTTGCTCTGACGTCAATGTCGTCACAGTGAGAAGGAACTGTCAGCCAAAATTCTTTCCCGCTAAAGGACGTCACACGTGATCAACACGTCACGTGGCGAGATTTGATTGACCAATAAGATTGACCCACGCCCCTGTGACGTCAGGATAAACCTGCCAATCACAGAGCTCTATTTCCCGCCAAAATGAGTAAACACTGAACGAGTCATAATAAATACTGTTCTAAGTCAATTATTTAAACAATGTTAACAATAAACGTGGAACGTCTTAATTATTTCAAACTTAGCTCCATTTGTTCATGCTAAAGTATAGTAGGTCGTAAGGTAGTCAATCCTAACGCCACTTCAGAGCTACATTTTGGAAAAGTACTTATATCACACGAAAAATCCAATGGATTTTAATTTTCAATTGCTCATTGTACAGTACCTTATGTCAGCAGTGTCTGAGTGCACTTTCATCACAATCACTTAAGGAAAAACCACTAAAAATCACAAAATATGTGGATCACATCTGCAGCGAACTTCCTCTGGCGCCCATGTCAGCGGGACAACAAATACACCCCTTCCCGAAGGAGGACTCGGACCTCCGGCGGCGACCAGTGGCGCGCTCCGCAGCTAGGCGCCTTGGAACGCTCGCCCACTCCACCGCGGCTTGTGAGCCCAGAAGTATCTTTTATCTCTAATTTATCTTGCACTCAATCCACACCATCACGTGAACGGCTTGACTAGAGCCGCCAGAGAATCACTTGGAAGATGGAATGACGGGCCGTAGTCTGCAGCGGTGAAAGCACATTCTGCATGCACGCACATGATGGTCGTCTGCGCGTACGACTGAGATTAGGCGAACGTTGTCACGTCGAGTGCATTCGCCCCAGTCATACTGGCCCAACCCCAAGCGAGCGATGAGCTCCAACTCTCGTCTACCTTAGGTGTTTGTGGAGGTAACGGTGACCAGTAGGCTACACGGTACGTGTACAATATTGGAAGACACGTTCTTTTGCCATTCTTGCAACAGAAAGATGTCTCCAACAAATGCCCAAAGGCCGAGCAGGCGTGGAATAATGTTTCCCAAAACAATACTTTCCATGTGTACGATTTAATGGCCACCAGAGTCTAGAACAAGTACTAATATGAGGGTCTCAGCATGGTAATACCTCAGTACGGCTAGATGTACTGATCCGTAATTATTTCATACAGTCCATATACACTGTTTCAGAAATATATCTGGAATGAATTGGAAAATTTTAAGTACATAGAAACAAGGATGCTTTTATATGTGAATACACTGCTGAACGATCCGTAAGAGGTCTTACCCTTCCGGAAAATATCTCTGAGTAAACATGACAATAAATTTGAAGTGGAATGAACATGTAAAATGAGTCGTGGGTAAGGCACTTCACAGACTGACATTCATTGGAAAAACTTTCAGTAAGAGCAGTCCATCAGCAAAGAAATTAGCTTACAAAAAATTTGTTCGTCCTATAGAGATAGGGAAAATCCAAATCAGAGCGACATGCTTTGTTATAGGTTCATTTATTAAGCGAAAATGGTTCACGAACATGATCGTTAACCTCCAGTGGCAGACGTAGCAAGAAAGGCGGTCTGCTTCAGGGTATGGTTTAGTGTTCCGAGGGCGTACGTTTCTAGGAATGAGTCGGCCGGTTGCAAAACCCGGTAAACGCAGAAAAAAAATCAGAATTAGAGATATACATGTAAAATGAAAGGTCTCAGAGACCTCTATAAGAATCTCAATATACCACATCGCAAAACCAGCTATAGTTGCTTCAAAACGACAGTAAAAAGATGTCTACGGTTGCAAAACCTTCTGTAAAACACTAGCATCGTAGACGCTGCACGGTGCGCGGCTGCAAGACCTGCTATAAGGTGTATCAGTTACCGGCGTTGTCTTTTTATGTTAGTAACAAAAATTTTCAACACCCTTAGTCGGAGGTTTTATGCAAAGGTTGGCCGCGCGAGAGTAGCAGAGCGGTCTGGAGCGCCACGTTACGGATCGCGAGGCCTCCCGCGTCGGGGGTTCGAATCCTCCCTCAGGAATGGATGTTTGTGTTGTCTTTAGTATAAGGTAGTTCATAAGTAGTTTGTATGTTTAGGGACTGATGACCCCGCAGTTAAGTCCCATAAGCTTAACAAACATTTGAACATTGGAATTACCGGTTATCTACGTTTTTCGTGATTTGCTCGGTTCAGCTTACGACTCGTTTAGCAGGTTTTACAACCAGATGACTCGAATGTCCTCCTACGTATATCTCTGGAAAAGACCACGAGGATATAATTAGATATATTATCATCCACTGGGAGTATTACCTGCACATTTTACCGCTAACTTTACGCGACTGGAGTGGGGAAAAGAAAGACGTGGCAGTGACCTTATTGAGGTGGCTTCTGAGATGAACATATTTAAAACATTAAATCTATCGTCTCTTAAGATACATAGTAATATTATTTAAATATTTTTTCGGTTTGTAGTGATCCAGGTTAACAGAAAAATAATGAATGTTAAAGGAAGCGGCACTCTCGGTTGATATTTCGTTCACTCTATAAAAAAATCGGATTTAACTTACTTTCAACTTCATTTGTAACTATCAAGCTAAAGAGTGTATTTTAAGTTAATATATACAATGCAGTTGATATTACCAAAGTCTCAGTTTTAAAGTATTCCTTAATCTTACTTCCGTTTCGCATAATTAAAATGTATTGCGTGGGAACCAGAATTGTACGTCAACGAGGAACCGCCTGGCAGAGTTCTCAACTACTGGAGATGATTTTGTTATTGAAAACTACGGAAAGAGTAAGCACATTAGAGTATGCACATGAAATTTGTTAGTTAGAAGGAA
The DNA here is from genome assembly GCA_026315105.1 of Locusta migratoria. Classification (NCBI taxonomy): domain Eukaryota; kingdom Metazoa; phylum Arthropoda; class Insecta; order Orthoptera; family Acrididae; genus Locusta; species Locusta migratoria. Next base: position 103,524,029 of record CM048755.1, read on the forward strand.
AGGTTATGTTGATGCTGTTTTGAGAAAACAAGACCGTTTAAAATAGTAATAAGTCATATTCCTCAAATTAATGATACAACAAAGTAAATTATTATAGATAAAAGAGATATAGGGAATATTACGTAAAAATGAGCGACTCATGAAAATTTTTAGTTATTTTTATTTAACAGACCTTTTTTAGCTAGAAACATTTTAATCTCATAGATCCAAAACAGATTTTCACATGATCTTGTTCACCTAAAAGTCCAATAAGGAAAACATAATAATTAGATTAACATTGCTACAAACACAAATATTTCATCTTGTAAATTATAATTCTGTATAAATGTGATTTTCCATTGTTATTTTTGAAATTAGAAGTTTTTCATTGTTTCATTGATTTTCATTGTTTCATTGTTTCCATTGTTATTTTTGAAATTAGAAGTTTTTCATCTAGTGTCGAACGCTGCTTATATTCACCCCATTTTAGGATGCTTACATGTGAAGTAAAGGTATTTAGAAGGTGACTCTCACTTTTAGTTGAATTTGCTAACAAGTGGTGCCACCATGTCTAGTACTGTCCCAACATTTCCTGTCCGTATCAAGCTAGTATGATTTCAGACAGCGAAGGAATACAGAGCATTATCACGGCCGTATTGCTCACATGAAAGGATGAGAAAGAGTAAGAACCGGGAACCAGCTGGTAAAGAAGGGGCTAAGGAGTGGGAGAACAGCAAATAGCCGCGGCGATTGCACATTGAGGCACTATGCTCCGCATGCGCGAGGCCGCTCCCCGTCGGGGATTCGAATTCCCCCTCGAGCATGGATTTTTGTGCCGTCTTTAGAATAAGGTAGTTCATAAGTAGTATGTAAGTTTAGGGACTGATGACCCCGCAGTTAAGTCCTTTAAGCTTAACAAACATTTGAACAACAAATCGAGGTATGGGTGGGGAAGAACATTTGAACAACAAATCGAGGTACGGGTGATGAATTACGTGTGTGTGTGGGGGGGGGGGGGGGTTGAAACAAGTAGACAACGATAAGGAAGGAAGGAAGGAGACATTATTACTACAGAAACAAGATTGTTCCCTATATATTAGACATTGTCATGCTTATTCTATTGCTTTGAAATCATTTGAGAAACGTCATTGAGTCGGTTTGTTTAGCATATAACTGCTGTGATGAGGATTACTGCAGAATTTGTAAGAAGAAGGGGGCGGTGAAAGGGGTAAGATTGGGCAACTGTAAAATAAATGGTGATAATAGGGGGGTATGGGAACAAATATGAATGGGTGAGTGGAAGGAGTTGACAGCGATAATGAAGGCAACACCATTACTGCTGAGAGTATTCACTGCGATGCTGTGTATATATTTGCACCAGCCTCTGAAGACGAAGTACATCGACACACGTAAATCAATTACATTAAAGCGTGTCCGGGACAACTTCAGTCATTCAGAATCACTGTAGTCGGATCAGTTAAAGCCTTCATATCAACTGTTTCTATCCTTACTCTCCCTAGATCGACCACTTATTTTTTCTGCTATACCCTGCACCCCATAATTCACATACGAAGTTCCGTTATTACACTGATTACATCTGTACTTTACACATTTGCATCTATGGAACCTGTTCCCAATATATTAACAATAATACAAGACAACAACATTTTACAGTGCCAACATCGCAACACAACAGTAACACATACATTGAAATTTATAGAGGTACGGAAATATGCGCTAGGAGTAGTTTTTGACATTCGCTTGTTAAAGGGAACTATTTCATGATCAAATTCGTTATGGATTAACCACAACTGTTAATTACTTTTGTCGTGCAGTATGGTTTCGTTTGTAATTATATGGGACCAAACTACGTTGGTCATCAGTCCCTAGTCTTGCAAACTACGTAAACTAACAATGAAAGTACTTGGGCTCGAACAAGTACAAATACACGAAAATCGTGTGAAAGATAATGTGAAGATCCCTTATTGCACTAGTGATACTCCCGAATCTGCAAAACTCTGCAGTCGCCCGTTAGAGGCCTCTGCGTGTTCCATTCCGCATTCCACAATGACCTGCCGGTACACCAGCAGTGACGTCGCAGTGTGCCTCTTAAGTTACTTTTTATGACGTTATTTTCATAGTGAAGCGTCCGATGGGTCGGCGATTGGTAATTAGTTCTGTTAATATAGTTTGACTGGTTTAGATGAAGCCGGCCACGGTGGCCGCGGGGACTGAGGCGCTTCAGTCACGGTCTGCACGGCCACTACGGTCGGGGGTTCGAATCCCCCCTAGGGCATGGATATTTGTGCCGTCCTAGTTTGTAAGTAGTTCATACGTAGTTTGTAAGTTTAGGGACTGATGACCCCGTAGTTAAGTCCCATAGACTATGAAAACATTTGGTTTAGATGAAGTTACGAAGACACCTTCTTCGTGAAGATAGTATTGGTGTCGAAGATGTTCAAAAATGTTCAAATGCTTGAACTGTACTCTTAGGACACAGGAAAGGCATAATAGATGACAGACCACTTATTTGCATATATCCTTTCGTCTATGATGTACAGAGTACATGATTAAAGATGTAACAAATGTTTCAAATGTTTGTATAGTCTATGGGACTTAACTACGGGGTCATCAGTCCCTAAACTTACAAACTACTTACGAACTAGGACGGCACAAATATCCATGCCCGAGGGGGGATTCGAACCCCCGACCGTAGTGGCCGTGCAGACCGTGACTGGAGCGCCTTAGCCCCACGGCCACCGCGGCCGGCAAAGATGTGACAAATGCAGATGTTCTCCAGACGGTGTGGCGAATTCAGCTGCCAAGAATTCGAGATGTGTATTTACAATAGGGAAAATGAATAGGCATCATATGAAAATGTGTGCCGCCACGGGTACCGAAACCTTATCTCGCTTTTCGCGGGCGATCGCGTTAACCATTGCAAATCGCATTTACGCTAAGGCAAGACAGAAAGTAGACGTCTCTCCTTGTGCGGGAAGTACATAATGAAATGTTGGAGCATTGTTGCCCAATAGACAATGGCTGGCGTGCAGTTATAGCCTAATGCAGCTAGCACGGTAGATTAGCGCGTTTTGTCAGAGAACTGTCTAGTCTCTGTAACAAAAGTAATCGGTAAACATGAAAAAAACACAAGGACACATCCGAAAAGGACCGACTTATCCGAAGAAAAAAAAAGTTCAAGTGTTTGTTACGCTTATAGGACTTAACTGCGGGGTCATCAGTTCCTACACTTACAACCTACGTACAAACTTATAATAAACCCAGCAAAAACATCCGAGAAAGATGGAGGATTCGAATCCCCAACTGGGAACGGCCCCGCGCATCGCAGCATAGCGCCTCAATGTACTCGGCCACTCTGCCGCGGCTCCGAAGAAAAAATTGGAAAGAAAGGAAAAACAGAATGGTTAGCGCGACCGCTTGCCAAAGCGGGAAATCCGAGTTCGAATCTTGGGACGCCGCAGATTTTAATATTTCACCAAAAAAAAATTACAGCTGATGCTGAATAATCGGTCTTATTAACTTCCACGAGTGTGGTATCTGTGAACACCAGTAAATAAATGTAAGTGACTCCAAGAATTACAGCGTCTGAAGAGTGCTGTCCAATGAAATTAACTGCATCTTAGAGGAATGTTTCAGCTTCGTTGCAATGCATGCTTCGAAGGAACAAGTGACTGAGAACGAGAACTGGACGGAGAAAAGTGAGTGACGTCATAAATGCTTAGAGTATGAAAACAAAAGAGCTTTAGAAGACTATGATACCAGTTAAGACAATATCTGGCCGAATTCAAGCAAGGAACTTGACGTCAAAGAAGTGGCCGTAGTGCTTTCCAACCTCATAACAATACCATACAAACATTTGACGATCTGTGTGGTTGACCACATAGGAGCAGACGTCAAAATATGTAACACTGCGAGCCGTATAATCACTCCACCACTGATGAAAGCTGGTAACTGACGCCTGAAGATCGTAGCTCTACACATGTGATCGACGCTAAAGCGCTGTAGAGAGCTGACAGCAAGACAACGGAGCAGCGAACCGCCTCTTCCCACGCACACAGTCCCCACACAGCGGAGCTGCAGCACTGACGTCACAAAGCGACGACACGCATCCGGGGCGTTTCACGATTTAGCAGCCGTGTCGCATAGCAAAACCGTAGCACATAGCAGCAGAAGTCAGTACGTTAAGACTTTGAAACAGTGACTTAAATACTTCTACCTTCGAGTGTTTCAATAATGACAGTAACGAACAACATAACACCAATAATACTACGCAAACAATAATTACACTATACCATACTGCAGCCGCGCGGGAGTAGCCGAGCGGTCTGGAGCCACGTTACGGATCGCGCGGCTTGCTGCGTCGGAGGTTCGAATCCTCCCTCGGGCATGGATGTGTTTGTTGTCCTTAGGTTAGTTTACCTTACAAGGAAAGTACTCGGACTCGAACAAATACAAATATACAAAAATCATGGGAGATGATGTAGAGGTCCCTTATTGAACTAGCGATACTCTCGCATCTGCAAAACTTTGCAATCGCCCATTAGAGTGCCGTGCCATGCCGCATTGCACATTGACCTGCCGGTAAACCAGTCTGGATCAGTAGGGACAGTGCGGTGAGCCTCTAAAGTTGCGCTTTGTGACGTTATTTGTGTAGTGAAGCGTCAGATGGGTGGTCTATTGGTAATCAACCCTGCTAATGTATTGCGGCTGGTTGAGATGAAATTCCGAAGAGTCCTTCTTCGTGAAAATGGTATTGGTGATGAAGATTAATCATTCGCATATTTTCTGGTATCTTTTACAGTGCATAAATATGAGCATAAATTAGAAATACTATAATAGATACCAGGTAACATGCGAATGATTCATCTTCGACAGCCGGCCGCGGTGGCCGAGGAGACTAAGGCACTCCAGTCACGGTCTGCACGGCCACTACGGTCGGGGGTTCGAATCCCCCCTCGGGCATGGATATTTGTGCCGTCCTAGTTCGTAAGTAGTTCATAAGTAGTTTGTAAGTTTAGGGACTGATAACCCCGTAGTTAAGTCCCATAGACTATACAAACATTTGAAACATTTGTTACATCTGTAATCATGTACTCTGTACATCGTAGACGAAAGGATATATACGAATAAGTGGTCTGTCATCTATTATGCCTTTCCTGTGTCCTGAGAGTACAGTTGTAGGTTTTCTTTAAGTATCCTACTATGTAGAGACTGTGTACATTATATCCCAAGTTCATTTTGTATTATAGTTCTATTCAAAGAAAATCATTTCCCGGCAAATTTCTTTATTAATGCCTCAAATGGCTTTGCATGCCCCATACCAATGACTTTCTCAATAAGACCATGTTCACTATTACCGTCAAGTTTCTGATGATCTGGATACGTAGTTATGTAGTTCAATAATTGAGGAAAAACAGACCCAACTTTTTAATATTATTTTTTAATTGTCACAACGACTCTACAACTGTCGCCGCGCCATTTAAAAATGTTCAAATGTTTGTATGGCTTATGCGACTTAACTACGGGGTCATCAGTCCCTAAACTTACAAACTACTTATGAACTAGCTACTCCTAAGGATGGGAAAAATATCCATGCCCGAGGGGGGATTCGAACCCCCGACCGTAGTGGCCGTGCAGACCGTGACTGGAGCGCCACAGTCCCCTCGGCCACAGCGGCCGGCCGCACCATTTACCTCTGTTGCCAAATACTCTAACTTGCAATGCCTTTTCATCTTCTTATGTTTTTCTTCTCTTAATTGTCTCTTGCATACCCCTTAGCGACTCTTTCCAATGTCTTCCATTCTCCTTTTCCTATCGTTGTTGTCATAAATTGTCCACGATGTTTATCATATCTTGCCAGTCGGCCTAGCCTCTGCGAAGCCTCGCTCACAGTATACAGTGCATAGAGTTTTACACAGCTTGCTTAGATTTTCGTACACGATACATGGGCCATAACTCACTAACTTTACCATTTCTTTACCAAGCTCCGAATATTTTCCTATTGTTATCTATGTAGCGGCCTACTGTACATCCTTCGCGGTTATTTTCTCTAACTCCTACTTCTCTCTCATCAGCACTGCCAACAATTTCTGCACTGCGCCACTTTTAGGCCTGTATCGGTGTCTCTATGAAATAATTTTTAATATAGCGGAAAGGATAGCATACCGAATTTCCGCTCGACAGGAAATAAGTTGAAGCATCTGCTAAAACATTAAACTTAACGATGGGTAACATTTTGGTAGCGGATACAATCAACTGGAATTAGTGCATCAGTATAAATTTCTTAAAGTGCTTGTGATTTACTTTTTTATTATGGCTATTACAAGTATTTTCAACACATTGAACTTAGTATTCATACAATTACATCAAACTGTTTTATAATAGTATGCAAAACATCGCAAATAACTCCGTAAATTTATCGTTTTGAAATTTTGTGTTACATTGATTGCAACAATTGTACCCTTGGTTAATTTTAACATATGTAACTGTTTGTCAGTTCGATTCTTGCTGATCGAAAAGGTAAGCTTCTGGATTCGTTTCTCTGCCAGAGAAAGGTACCGAACACACCTGTTTAAAAGAAAGCTATATGAAAAAACTTTTACTCGGTTTTTAATAACGGAGGGGACTGGCGTCTTCCCTCCCTAAACTTTTATATCAGTTAGCTTACCCGTTTCTCTGAATCAAACGACGAACTGACGAAAGAATGACGAACACATCAGTGACAATACTAGCGTCCTTTTGCGACTTCCTAATGAAGTTTAAACTTTTTATATTCTAAAAAGTTTACTAATTTTCCTATACTAAAGCTTCAAATATGTATGTTAACTGCGAGATGTTATTAGTGACGTGTAATTTCTTTTAAATTTTTTGTGTAGCTAGATTCTTCAGTTTCCTATCTTTACAAAGCGCATCCAGTATATTCCTCTAATTTTTAATTTGGACTAATTATCTATTAAACTATCCATTTAATTGTTTAAAGATCAGTATTTGAAGAACGTAAGACAGGAACACGCGAGAGTGTCAGACAGCATTACTCATAACAATTCGACCTTCAAACAATTCCATTAGAAAACATGACGATGAAAACTATGAGGCGCCAATTTCCATTACAGGAAGTGCCTTATCAGGCGATATCAGTTCATTTACTCAGAACATTGTGTTACGTTTCTTGTAGAATGGGTTTCATTTAGTACGTAGTCATCATTCTTAGAGGCGGTGATTAACAGTTATGTACTATTCCCACCACATCTCTCAATTATTAGCATAAAATAAAAATTGTCCACCTCCATGGCACAGAAAGGTTGTTTATGGTGTTGAGAACAACTGAGAACTAATGTGTACTTGATATCTGGTGCATCAAAATGCCTGTGAGAACACAATTATTGATTGGTTTTACTACTTCCATTCCATTGTAGTGGCAGTAATTTTTATAGTTTCAAGAATAGCACGCTTCAGCCAGAAACTTTGTGTACATTCATAACACAATCCGATACTCCAGTAGTGAAACATGATAAGAATGGTCAGATGGTAGTTACCCTGCCTCAAACGTGACTGCCATGCGAACCGAAAATAATTACTACAATCTCAATGCGTTAAGTCCCTATGAAGAATAATTGAAAGTTATTCTATTTCATGAAACTACTCTCTATTTCGAGAGTAACGTATAGGCGAAATTTATGTGGAACTCGGTACACTGTAAAAGGTTAGGACTGCAATAGTTTTCAAATTTTACAATTATTCGCACTTAAAAATTTAGGAGGACACTTAACTACATTTTGCGGCATATTTAAAGGCGCTCTTTTTCGGAACCCTACAACTGTCCTTCGTTGTGACGCAGGGATTTGAACATTTGCTCTGAGGTATCTCGAAGTTTCCTTAGTAGCCCAGCCACGAACCCCTGCGTTCGACGACGCGTCGAAAATCTAGGTATTGTCACTTGCAAAAAGAGACCGAAGTTCAGTTGTCGTTTGAGGATCGCAGTGTTAATAACTTTATATTGACTCCAAATTTCGATAAAATTCTGCCCAAAGGCACCGTGCAGGTATACACGGTGGGGAAGTTGTCAAACGGCCGGTGACTCACATTTCACCCTATCTTTAGCGTCCTTCAGATGGAGGTAAGAACAAAAACGCCCAGTGAGAGACATCCGGGTCGATTCAAAAATGCTTTAGAGGTTGCATAAAGGGCTGGCTACGAAATCAACTCCTTGTTTGTGGCCTTCATTTCCACACATTTTAAGTCGAAAACGACAGTTCTCTGTTCGATGAACAACGGTAACACGTTCTACACAACATTCGGCGCAGCAGACACCGTAAGAATGAACTCCTCTGCAACAGACAATCACGCTGAACTACATCTGACCACCTCTGAGTGTAGCATGGCCGTCATGTTTGCTCTGTTATACAAGGTTGAACCACATGGGACCCTTTAAGACACATTCGATGTCATTCCAATATGATTCGGAGCAATAAAGTTTGTTATTTCAGCCGCACTACTTCGCGCTGTCCTGTAGCGCCATTACGAAAGGAAGGGGGAGGGACTGATAACCTTCGTTGTTTAGTCCCTTCCAAAAATCAACAACAACAACCAATAATGGAAGAAGGATGGAAGGGAATGGTGGAGGGTAGAGGAGTGAATAAGCAAGCAATACCCTCAGTGGCACCAGAGAATCTTTGTTGGGCTCTTTAAAACTGTTTCTTTTATCGGGCCGCCAGTCATTGCTGCTTAGGCCCCAGAGTGTCAGGTACCTTTTCGACATTCTTTGGGTTTCACATGCGACCGGCAAGCGTTAATTCAGCAACGAAGCACCAGGGGACTCATCGGTGTCAAAATTATTGCTTGTCCCACTGTCAGCTAGGATGCAATGGCTGATTCCTTGAGAACCAGAACTTTTCTAAAGGGCTCAAAAAGATTTGTGGATACCACTGAACATGAGTATCCTACAGGTACATTATACAATTATATTCATTCATGTCATTGACGCATACCCCGTGATCACGCCATTGCAGGGAACGAAATAGAAGGGCGGAAAATGCGAAACGCTCTTTGCTGCTACGGATCACATTCAAATTTTAACGACTGCGTTTTATCAGTCCTAGCTAGCTTCACCCTGTATATTATGGCAAAAACTGTGGTCCCTCTATCCTCCAAAGAGGTGAGACAACTTTCACTGTGTTTGGAGTCCCACTATGTCATTAGAAAAGGGTTGATTTGTCCAGTAGATTACTGCAGTGTTCAAAGGTTCTCAAGCACGTCGTCTTGTTATTCATCACACTTTAAATTCTTGTTTTCGACTAAAAATATGTGAAAAATATGCTCCCGAAAGGAAGGAAGGAAGGTTTCACTGATTTACTTTAAGCCGTACCCTTTGCCTTTTCATCTCCATTCTGAGCAGTGGTGCGTCTGAAATAAGGAGATGGGACTGGATAAACTGAAGGAAGCTGAAGTTCTTAAGAATTTCAGAGGGAGCTTTAGGCAACAATTGACAGAAACGGGGGAAAATAAAACAGTAGAGGAGGAATGGGTAGCATTGAGAGATGAAATAGTGAAGGCAGCAGACACTAAAAGGCGTGATTTTAACTATTGTTGTCGTTGTCCTGAGCTCAATCAAAATAGCTCAATCAAAAAAAAAGTATAGAAAAATGAGATTGACAGTGAGTGCAGACTGGCTAAGAGGGATGGCTAGAGGACAAATGCAGAACCGTATAAGAATGTATAACTGGGGGAAAGATAGATACCGCCTACGGGAAAATAAAATGAGATATTTAGAGACAAGAAAAGAAACAGTATGAATATCAAGAATTCAGACGGAAAACCAGAACTAAGCAAAGAAGGGAAAGCTGAACAGTGGAAGTAATATATAGAGGGCATATACAGAGGAAATAAACTTGAAGGCAGTATTCTAGAAATGGAAGACGAAGTGGAGCAAGATGAGATAAGAGATATGATACTGCGAGAAGAATTTGACAGAGCTGCCGGCCGCGGGGATTGAGGCGCTTCAGTCACGGTCTGCACGGCCACTACGATCGGGGGTTCGAATCCCCCCTCGGGCATGGATATTTGTGCCGCCCTAGTTCGTAATTAGTTCATAGGTAGTTTGTAAGTTTAGGGACTGATGACCCCGTAGTTACGTCCCATAGACTATACAAACATTTGAACAAACATTCTGAACAGAGCGCTGAAAGATTTGAGTCGAAACAAGGCCCCTGGACTAGATGTTATTTCCTATGAAAGGCTGATATCTTTAGGACAGCCATAAAGAAATTATTCCACCTAGTATGCAAGACGTATGGAACAGGGGAAATACCCTCCGACTTCAAGAAGAATATTGTAATTCCAGTTCCAAATAAAGCAAGTGCAGACAAATGTGAAAATTACAGAACTATGAGTTTCATAAGTCATGGTTGCAAAATACTAACACAAATTATTTACAGGCGAATGAAAAAACCTGCGGAATCCGACCTCAGGGAAGATCAGTTTGGATTTAGGAGAAATGTAGGAACACGGGAGGCAATACAAACATTACGACTTATCTTAGAAGATAGGCTAAGGAAAGGCAAACCTTCGTTTTTAGCATTTGTAGATTTGGAGAAACTTTTCGACAATGTCGACTGAAATACATTTTATTAAAATTCTGAAGACAGCAGGGGTAAATTATCGTGAGCAAAGAGTTATACTGAACCAATACAAAAACCAGACAGCAGTTATTAGAGTCGAAGGGCGAGAAAGAGAAGCAGAGGTTGGGAAAGTAGTAAGACAGGGTTAAGTAGCCTTTCCTCAATGTTGTTCAATCTGTACAATGAGTAAGCAGTGAGGACATGCAAGGAGAAATTTGGAGAGGGAATTAAAGTTCAGGGAGAAGAAATAAAAACTTTGCGGTTTGCTGATGACATAGTAATTTTGACAGAGACTGCAGAGGATCTGGAAGAGGAATTGAACGGAATGGACAGTGTTTTGAAAGGAAGATATGAACATTAACAAGAGTGAAACTAGGGTAATGGAATGGAATGTCAGAAAATCAGGCGATGCTGAAGGAATCAGATTAGGTAATAAAACAATAAAAGTGGTAGATGACTTTTGTTATTTGGGTAGCAAAATAACTTCCGATGGCGGAAGTAGAGAAGATATAAAATGCAGAATGGCTATGGGAAGAAAAGCATTGTTAAGGAAGCGAAACTTGTTAACATCGAATATTAATTTAAATGTTAGGAAGTCCTTTCTGAAAGCATCTGTCTGGAGTGTAGCATTGTATGGGAGTGAAACGTTGACGGTAAGGAGTTCAGACAAAAAGATTATAGTAGCTTTTGAAATGTGTTACAGAAGAATGATGAAAATTAGATGGGTAGCTCACTTAAATAATGAGGACGTGCTTAACCGAATTGAGGAGAAATGGAGTTTTTGGCATATCCTGACTAAGAGAAGGGATAGGTTGGTGGGACATATTCTGAGACATCAAGGAATCGTCAACATAACATTATAAGGATGTGTGTGGGGTATAAATCGTCGAGGGAGACCGAGGGACGAGTACAGTAAGCAGATCAAAAGGATGTAGGTTGCCGAACGTATTCTGAGATGAAGAGACTTGCACAGGACAGGGTACGTGGAGAGCTGCATCAAATCAGTCTGCGGACTGAAGACCACATCAACAACATATGGGATCAAACTCTGAGGTCATCGCTTCCTCGACATACGAACTACTTAAATAAGCACACACGTAGGACAACACACACCCATGGCGCAGGGAGGTCTCAGAACTCCGGAGAGAGTGGCCGCGCAATCCGTAGTATGGTGCCCTAGATTATGCGGCTACTCCCGCACTGCTTAGCTCTATCGCAAGGACGTCGGAAAAAGGGGTGGGATGTAAGAGGGGGTGTGACAACCATCCTGTTGGTGACAATGTCACACCACTATGGTCGGGGGTTCGAATCCCCCCTCTGGCATGGATATTTGTGCCGTCCTAGTTCGTAAGTAGTTCATAAGTAGTTTGTAAGTTTAGGGACTGATGACCCCGTAGTTAAGTCCCATAAGCTTAACAAACATTTGAACAATGCCACACCAATAACTGACCTTAAATGTCACAAGAAATAATTAGCTCTGGCCCTTTATTTGCAAGCGCCAAGTCGATGTCTGATGCGTTGTCGAACACAAGGAAAATGACGTAGGGTGGTAGTATTTGAGTTTACGGAAAGATGCTTCCTTATCTCTATCGCACCGTCATTAAGGGTTCTGTCGGCGCAGGTTTGTTACGATGCAGTAGCTTCGATTTTCACGCGTCTCCGGCCCAGCGGACGATGCTGAAATCAACCCAGTGAATATTACCGACGAATTGAACATGCAGCAGTGCTGACGGCTCTGCTTGTCCCTCAGCTCCTCGCGTAGTGAGGTTAACAAGCTGATTTGTGACTCGAGACGTCACCACCGCCGGCACTCCTGGGACTTTAAAAGCGAACGACAGCTTCAAGAACGCTGTAGCTGCGCAGAGGAAATGACATTTCCTAGCCAACTGAAGTATTGGAGCATGCACATAAACTTACATAATCACTGTAGGGGGGTGGGGTAACAATTTCTTAACTCTACCGATCCACTTCGTGATATCAAAATAACAGTGTGGATAATTTTATAGTCATTTTGTAGACATGTAATGTCTGAAGACTGCAGTAAAACAGTAGGCTATTTTCTCGTTTCATGTCCCCTAATTCCTGCAGTTGAAGTGTCAGTGAGATAAAGAAATGGAACGGGTCTGCCATTGAAAAGCAGATGAAATAAATTTAGGTAAATAGTTCTACGTACTGTTGCACCTAACTTAGCCCTCGCAATACCAACGAGCGATCTTTCCACTTTCCTTATATTGATATTGCTGTTTAGTCGTATAGTTAACATAATCCACTTAAACTTAATTTCAGAATAGTAGTAGATGTTACTCTTCACAGCAAATGTCATATTCAACATTTATACGTTGTAGACCTGACCTACACGTCAGCCTATCTTTCGGAAGTATTTTCTCAACACATGTTAACAACAGGCAAGGGTAGTTGGAGTAGCGAAAAAATATACAAAGTTACATTTCCAGGTTTTAAGCCTATATAACAATTTCGATTTTCCGCTCAAAATGATTTTTTAAAGTAACGTCTAATTACATTACTATGCTCATTTCCTTTTTCAGAACTGAGTGTGTATTCAGGAAACTTAACCACCTTTTTGTTTTTGTTGTTGTTTTCAGTCCGGAGACTGGTTTGATGCAGCTCTCCACCCAACACTATCATCAGCAAGCCTTTTCATCTCGTCATAAGAACGGCAAACTCAGTCCATTTACTGTATTCATCTCTTGGTCTCCCTCTACAGTTTTTACTTAACACACTTCCGTCCAACACTTAATTCACAATCCACAACAATCGATCCATTTTAGTCAACGTATGGAAGGAACTTCTTTTCTCCCCAGTTCTGTTCAGTACCTCCTCAGTAGATACGCTATCAACCTACCAAATCTTCAGCGTCTTTCCGTAGCACCACATTTCAAAAGCCTCCCTCCTCTTCCTGTCAGAACTACTTACCGTCCATGTTTTACGTTCTTGTAAAGCAACCCTCCACACAACTGCGTTCAGAAAACACTTCCTAACTCTTAAATTGATATTTGATGTCAACAAATTTCTATTTTTCAGATACTCTTTTCTCCCCATTGCCAGTCTGCATTTTATATCCTCTGTACTGGACCATCGTATGTTGTTTTACCACCCAAGTATACAAAACTCATCTACTGCCTTTATTGTTTCATTACCTAATCTAATTCCTTGAGCATCGTCAGATTTTTGTAGATATTCCTGATGACTACGTCCCTTCTGAGTAGTCCGCTCCCGGAGATCGAAAATGGGGAACTAATTAACCACCGTCATATTTAACCAGAGTGGATGCTATCATCATATACTCAAACAATGGGGCTGCATGTACTCGGGAAAATTAACGACTGTAATTTCCCCTTGCTTTCAGTCCTTCGCAGTATTTGCATGGCAAAGTCACGTTACTGATGTTACAAGGCCAGCTCATTTAATCATCCACACTGTTGCACCTCGTCAGGGACCACACGTTTGTCTGGTCTCTCCGCAGATACCCCTACTCCGTGGCTGCATCTACGGTACGCCTATCTGTATCGTTGAGCCACGCAAGTCACCTCACCTCGGCAATGACTGTAGTTCATTGGGGTGGCCAACTTAATGTCCTCGATTTCTAACTTTCGCATTTCCGAAAACATTAGATGCAGACAGCTTCTATCATTCTGTTGTAGAAACTCTGAACTTTCGGCTGATAGCAATGTCATGTAAATCAGATGTGTTTATTCTCCTGTTTTTTATCTTTGTTAGTGTTTTGAATAATCAGTTCCATTTGGTCCTCATCTCGAGTTTAATTGTTATATTGTTACTTTTGCGCCGGTTGTCAATGTTTAACTATTACCGTTATCTCGGTTGCCGTAACGTTGTTGGCTCCAGTCTGTAGAACCGACTGAAAGACGTCGAACCATTTTAGTTCAGTCTGCTGATGACAATATATCAGTACCTAGATATCTTAATTGATCTCCTAATTGTCATGAGCAGTGTATACACACGTTAAAAAAGTGTTGCATCACCTTAATTAGAAGGTCTCTTCAACAATGACGTTGAATGCGTCCATGACATGCAGATTTCGGTTCCTCAGTTTGTCCATACATATTACTCAACTCTAACACAGATGTAAAGAACCACACATAAGCAGAGCCATTTCGACGGAGTGGGTAAGAGGGCCGATCAATTATAGTCATAACACCAGGAAGGATGTAAACTAAAAAATGTGACTTCCGAAGTTTTCCCGGCGCATTTCTTCTTCCAGTAACTTTCGGGTGTGCAGCCGGATCCCGTCGTCATTCTGACACTTTATTTCGGCCTGGAAACGTCCGGCCATCTTGAGGTGAGTAGCGAGTACTGAAGAACCCAGGTGCAATCCCGGTATTTATAATGGTTCTTGTGCATGCCAATAGTGCTGGTGTCGCTTTGCGCATGCGTTGGGTGGAAACATGCGCAATACGGCCGAGTTGTATGTGCTGCCCTCGATGGTGGAAGAGCAACGGTCTTCTAATCATTGATAATCAATTGATGACGTCGATTATGCTGTGACTGGATAATATTAATCACAGAATTCCAATCTTATAAATCGTGACAACGGCTTTCAGCTGTCAAAAATGGGAATCATGTGATTAATATTATCCAGTCACAGCGCAATCGACGTCATCAATCGATTATCAATGATTAGAAGACCGTTGCTCTTCCACTACCGAGGGCAGCACATACAACTCGGCCGTATCGCGCATGACTCTACCTAACGCATGCGCAAAACGACACCAGCACTTTTGGCATGCGCAAGAACCACTATAAATACCGCGACTGCGCCTGGGCTCTTCAGTACTCTCTACTCACCTGAAGTTAGCCGGACGTTTCCAGGCCGAAATATCGTGTCAGAATGACGACGGGATCCGGCTGCACACCCGAAAGTTACTGGTAAAACACTAAAAAATGTTTGTAAAGCTATGCGACCAAATTGCAGCGGTCATAGTTCCCTAGATGTACAAAATAATTAAACTAACTTATGCTAAGGACAACACATACACATACCCATGCCTGAAGAAGGACTCGAATCTCCGACCGGGAGCAGCCGCGCGCTCCGCAATAAGGCGCCTTATAGCGCTCGGCCATTTCCACGCGGCACAAGTGCACACCTTGTGTTGACTATTTCTCACATAACTAGTAGGTCAATTCCGAAGTTTAATCGTATCCAGATTATTACTTTGTATCAGGAGGAGCTATCATCAAGGGATATTTCCAGACGTCTGGGAGTGAATAAAAGCGATGTTGTTCGGACGAGGAAGAGGTACAGAGATACGGGAACTGCCGATCACTGGCCTTGTCCAATCGCTACCACAGCAGCTGAAGACCACTACTTACGGATTTCATCCAGCATGAATCCTGATACAAACGCCACCATATTCAATAATGATTTTTCTTGCACCCACAGGATGTCATATATCGAATCAGACTATATGTAATAGTCTGCATTTCACTCGCCACGTTAGAAGGTTCGTATTTAAAGTTTGTGAATGAATGGAAAGTTACTGGTACAGAGGTCGATAAATGAACCACTCTTCTTCTGATGTTGAATTAATTGGAAATTGGCCTGCTCAGCGTCTGAACTCACGACCGCTTATCTGCTATCTGACTGCGTTTATGATCCCTTTCGAAAATGACAAAAATACTATTGCATTAAATGAGAATGATGAAAGGGTGGCTGAAATGAAATAGTTCATACAGTCTAAATATTTATTAAAGTTGTTGTTGTTGTGGTCTTCAGTCCGGAGACTGGTTTGATGCAGCTCTCCATAATACCCTATCCTGAGCTCTCCATAATACCCTATCCTGAGCAAGCCTCTCCACATAAGAACGGCAACCTACATCTATCTGAATCTGCTTACTGTATCCATCTCTTGGTCTTCCTCTGCGATTTTTACCCCATACACTGCACTCCAACGCTAAATTCACAATTCCTTGATGTCTAAGAATGTGTCCTACCAATCTATCCCTTCTTTTAGTCAAGGTATGCCAGAAATTTCTTTTCTCCCCAATTCTGTTCAGTACCTCCTCATTAGTTACGCGATCCACCCACCTAATCTTCAGCATTCTTCTGTAGCACCATATTTCAAAAGCCTCAATCCTCTTCCTGTCCGCACTGTTTATCGTCCATGTCTCACTCCCATACAAGGCAACACTCCATACAAATGCCTTCAGAAAGGACTTCCTTAGGCTTAAATCAATGTTCGATGTTAACAAATTTCTCTTTTTCAAGAACGCTTTTCTACCCATTGCCATTCTGCATTTTATATCCGCTGTACTGCGACCATCATTTGTTATTTTACTGTCCAAGTAACAAAACTCATCTACCTCCTTTATTGCTTCGTTTCCCAATCTAATTCCTTCAGCATCACCTGATTTTCTTACACTGCACTCCATTACCCTAGTTTTGCTCTTGTTAATGTTCATCTTATATGTACCTTTCAGCACACTGTCCATTCCGTTCAATTGCTCTTCCAGGTCCTTTGCTGTATCTGACAGAATAACTATGTCATCGGCAAAACGCAATGTTTTTAATTCTTCACCCTGAACTTTAATTCCTTCTCCAAATTTCTCCTTGCTTTCCTTTATAGCTTTCTCAATGTACAAATTGAATAACGTTGGAGAAAGACTACAACCCTGTCTTACTCCCTTTCCCACCACTGCATTCCTTTCATGCCCTTCAACTCTGACAGCCGCTGTTTGGTTTTTGTACAAGTTGTAAATAACCTTACGCTCCCTATATTTTACTCCTGCTTGCTTCAGAACTTGAAAGAGTTTATTCCAATCAACATTGTCAAAAGCCTTCTCCAAATCTACAAAAGCTAGAAATGTAGGTTTGCCTTTTCTTAATATATCTTCTAGGATAAGCCGTAAAGTGAGTATTGCCTCCCGTGTTCCTACATTTCTCCTGAACCCAAACTGATCTTCCCCGAGGTCGGCTTCTACCAGCTTTTCCATCCTTCTGTATATAATTCGCGTTAATATTTTGCAGCCATGACTTATTAAACTGATGGTTCTGTAGTTTTCACATCTGTCTGCAGCTGCTTTCTTTGGAATGGGGATTATAACATTTTTCTTAAAGTCTGAAGGTACTTCACCTGTCTCATACATCTTACACTCCAGGTGAAACAGGTTTGACATGGCTGGTTCTCCCAGAGACTTCAGTAGCTCTGAGGGAATATCATCTACTCCAGGGGCCTTGTTTCGACTTAGGTCTTTCAGGGCTCTGTCAAATTCTTCTCTCAGCACAGTATCTCCTATTTCTTCTTCATCTACATCCTCTTCCCTTCCTACAATATTGTCTTTAAGTTCATTTCCTTTGTAGAGCCCCTCTATATACTCTTTCCACCTTTCAGCTTTCCCTTCTTTGCTGAGAACTGGTTTTCCATCAGTGTCCTTGATATTCATAGAGCTGTTTTTCTTATCTCCAAATGTTTCTTTTATTTTCCTGTAGGCTGTATCTATTTTTCCCCTATTTATACATTCTTCTACATCCTTGCATTTGCCTTCTAGCCACTCATGCTTAGCCATTTTGCACTTCCTGTCAATCTCATTTCTTAGTCGTCTGTACTCCATTTTGCCTGTTTCATTTACTGCATTTTTATATTTCCTCCTTTCATCGATTAAATTTAGTATCTCCTGTGATATCCAAGGATTTTTTGTAGGTCTTGCCTTCCTACCTATTTTGTCCTCTGCTACCTTAACTATTTCATCTCTTAATTTTACCCATTCCTCTTCTACTGTTTTATTTTCCGCTGTTTCTGTCAATTGTTGCCTAAAGCTCCCTCTGAAATTCTTAAGAACCTCAGGTTCCTTCAATTTATCCAGGTTCCCTCTCCTTATTTTCCTACCTTTTTGTAGTTTCTTCAGTTTCAGCCTACAGTTCATAACCAACAAGTTATGGTCAGATTCTATATCTGCCCCTGGGTAGGTCTTACACTGTAAAACCTGGTTCCGAAATCTATGTCTTACCATTATAAAATCTATCTGGTATCTCCCGGTGTCTCCTGGTCTCTTCCACGTATACAACCTTCTTTTGTGATTCTTGAACCAGGTGTTTGTTATAACTAAATTATGTTCTGTGCAAAATTCTACCAGGCGGCTTCCTCTTTCATTCCTTTTGCCCAGACCATATTCACCTACTATCTTCCCTTCCCTTCCTTGTCCTACTACCGAATTCCAGTCTCCCATAACAATTAAGTTTTCGTCTCCCTTAATTGCCTGAATAATTTCCTTTAGCTCCTCATATATTTCTTCGATTTCCTCATCATCGGCAGAGATGCTAAATAAGGATTACGTATATGCTTTCAAAATTGAGGATGTTTGAAGTTCAGAGAAAGGCAATGCTATGGCTCAGAGGAATACCGAATAAATCTGTTTCTTTGAATGCTAACACACACACACACACACACACACACAAATTGTGTGTTAGCAAGCCTGTGTCAATTACTACCACTACAAATTGCTGGCGTCGTAGGCTCTGTGAAAGACAGACAATAATTTTGTAGCTGAATTGTTGCAGTACATTACCAGTACGTGGTGTCTGCAATTGAGAAGCTGTGTCATGTTGGTGCTGAAAACGAGGAAGACGGTTGCACCGAAGACTGAAAAAAAGGAACAATAGCAGTGCAGATCCAGAAGGGACGCTGCCGTACTGAGGTTAAACAGAGCCACGAGTCCCGGTGGAGCTCGTGGTCAAGTTAAGGACTCGCAATTCTATCACACACCACTAGACCAGTTCGTAGACCTGAGCAGTTAGTCTCCAAGGATGCAACGAATGTCTCAGTGCAGGCGTTAAGACACAGAAAATATAGCTTGGTGTGACGAAAACGGATTCGTCAAATCAAACAGCGCTGCTGGTCACCGCTGCTGCCCCAGTGCTAAAGACAGGCTCGCCTAAATCTCCGAACTTAACAGTAGCTAGCACCCAACTCAATAGAGACGCCTAGCGGTGCTCTTACTCAATTAAAGAAGATTTCCTAAGGCTTCCACACTACGTGGAGCCCTTCCACACTACTGGCTATCTCCCTCTAACACTATCCTTTGAAGAAGCTCCCTCTGTTAGCAAAATTTCTGCCCCCACCTCTTGCTGACCAATTGCAGCGACTCAAATTTGCGCGGCAGCCAGTAAGATACTTAGACATTGTCCCTAGCGGTCCTCGCGCATGGATACATGTATCTGGCGAACCATGCGCCTTCTTACCGTCGTCGCGTGGGAAAAATAGTCTACTGCCAGAAATTTTGTTTCACATGGGAAGGAGCGGCAGCCCTTGCCGTGGTTCTACGAAACAGAGACAGCACCATCCCATGCGTGGCTAACGTGCCCATGTTCCCTTTCATATGTATCTGCGGCGCTCAAAATAGCTTTCTGACTGTTTTTATATATAAAACTATTCATTACGTTTTGGGACTGAAAACCTTTGTCGTTTAGTCCCTTTCAAAATCAATCCATCCATTACGTTCAGCTGCTCTTACAACTACTTCGCTGTTCTTGCTGAGTTACTATATAATCAGTACACCTGAAAGCGTTCATTTTCTATTCCGGAATTATAAATCCTAGTCCAAATTTTTCTTTAGTTTGCTTTATTGCTTGCTCAATCACTGAATGACACCAGGGATAGGCAGCAATTGAGACCCTTCCTTCTCCATTACCGATTTCGTATGTAGCCTACTACTTTGAGAATTAAAAAAAAGTGTATTCTAGTCAACATTGTAACGGTATCTGGAAATGCTACAAGCATAGGTTTGGCTTCATATAAACGGTCTTACAAGATAAGTTGTAGGATATGTATTGACGGAATTATTAATACATTATTCCATAACCGAAGCTGATCATTTCCGTGATCCGTTTCTAGCAGCTAATCGATACTTCTGTAAACAGCTTTTAAATGTATTCTGCAGCCATTACTTCATACACATATAATTTGGAAATACGCAAACCTGTCAACACATGCTTTATTTCAAACTGGAATTAATACCTAGGTTTTGAAATTGGAGTTATTTTTCTTTCTCTTCCACCTTCCACACTCGGGGTTGAATGCATTTGCACCACTGCCTTTACCAGGGATTTGAGTATGTTATGAAATGTCATCCATTGCAAGGGCTATTTTCGACTTATGTATTTTAGTAACCTTTTGAATTCTTCTCGTAGTATCGTATTTCCCATCTATTTCTTTTCCCTTTTTATAAAATTACCTTGACGTTCATTCTCGTTCCAGTAACTGTTATTTTCTCTTTTCTACAAAGATTTCTTTCATATTACTATAGATGGTCTCTACCTGTCGCTTAGTTGTACGTGGTTCTACAGTTTTCCGTTTGTCCTCTTGCTAAAAATATTGCATTTTCTGCTAATCTAGTTTTCTAGACGTCTGTGTTCCATTTCGCCTGATTTATCTACGACAGATGCTCCAACATGTGCCCGGCGGGCAGGAGCGCTGACGAACGCAATTCGCGAGGAAATTGCTTTGTTTCTAGACATGAAAGGGGAGAAAATTCCTTGACTCAGAGAACGAAATTGGATATCACACCATGTTTTATTTCTGGTTCGTACAACGATTCGTCTATATACACTGAATCTGTCCCTACGAAGGAGAGATTTGTTGGAGTACAAATGCATGATAAACTCAGAACGTACACATATAAGCATTGTTTATTTGAGAAGGAAATGAGAGCTGGGCAGGCAGATATATGACGTTCTTAACTCGTTTTGATTCTCTGGAATTAGCTTATGACTTCTCTTTGGTATTCTTTTAAATATAATTAATGAGCTAATAAGCAGTGTCGAACTGCGGTTCCAAGAAGTAAACTCTGTAGAGAAGGAATGCAATTCTTCAGCTATCCATTCTTATTTCTTTGTCGTGATGCGCCAACTACAATGCAATCATAACCAAGTGACTCACAGAATTCAGCGTCGTTAAGGGACAGGTACTATAATTGTTTGAATTTCTTTGAATGATATCAGAATGTAAAGACTAAGAATTTCCACCTATTACACAGTAATTCAGCTTCGTTTATTTGAATATTCGGGTCATTATACTGTTGTGGGCGGACTACAATAGGGAAAGAATGCTGCACATCGGTGCAACCGCTGCTCCTGAAAAAAATGTACGTGTAATTAAAGAAATTAGTATCTGTTTTTACAAAGGATACTCCTTATGTTTTCTGCTCGTGACTTATAGCTCAACCTTTACCGGCTGTTACAGTTTTATGGTTTACATTTTGTACAATTTCAGAATAAGAAGTAATGCGAGCTATTACTCTTCTCTGAAATGTCTTCGTTGACTGAGTTGCTTACAGTTACACACTTCCAGTCTAATCGCCCGGTATTTATGACAGTTTACCAAATGTCCGGAAGGCGTCTTATACTATCTGCTCATTTACTTCCTTTCATGTCCCATACTGACCGCCATATGGCATGGATAATATCGTCTCCGGTGTTGTACAGAATCCCTCAGTGTTTCTTTCGCTTCTTAAAAGAGATCGTAATCACAGGTTCTCATGTGGGGTTAGAGTGCTGAACGTAAGCGCATAGTCATGTAGAACACCACACTGCTGCCGCTTTCCTGAACCTTTTGCGCGGCTGGGGATGGGAGATTCTGAAACATCCCTCGCCGTCGGAGGATCGAGTCCTCCATAGGGCATAGATTTGTGTGTTGTCCTTAACATAAGTTTGTTTAAGTAGTTTGTAAGCCTATGGCCTGACAACCGCAGCAGTTAAGTCCCTTAGATTTACAAACATTTGAATAATTTGGAACATCAACCGTAATCATCCGGCATGCATCCCTGTGATTACGATGTATTTGTCAAACTGGAAGAACCACTAAAAGGGATTCCGTACAATACAAAAGATGATTTTGTCCATGACATTGGGCGGTCAGTACGGGACATCAACAGAAACAGAAGCACAGATGTTACCGTACGCTATCCGTACATTTGGCAGAAGGCCATAAATAACGGGGGTCGACTATATTGAAGTATGTAGCTGCAAGTTTCTAAGTCAGAGAAACACATTTAACAGAAAAATAATGGTTCTCATTACTTTTAATCCAGCCGTAGTAATTCTGACTGGTTTCATGTAGCTTAAATTAGAAATGCAGCTATTTTATAAACAGCTGAGCCCCACTCGGGATTTTAAGCGCAGATGTTGTTCCTCTAGATGTCATTTCACGGACGGCCGTTCAATGTTACAAAAATGATGTTTCCATAAGAGAGTGTAAAAATTTTAGAGGTCATAGCGAATGCTCATTGAACAACTTCTGGTTGGATGCTTAGTTCCGGAGAAGACGGCATAAGCAGAACCTTAACTTGTCTACTCCTTTGTCTCGCATCCCTTTTTTCCACCTTACTTACAACTTAATAACTGCAGCTGTACTTTCATTAAATTGAACCACAGTTACGGCAACGGCAAAAGCATACAGTCATGGAGAAACTAATAATTATTTAAATTTAACAAGTGAACAAGTTTACACGTACTGTGCTGTTTATTTAGATCTACATTTCTTTTATTCCTGGAAGGAAAGAAGGACGACGAGTCTGATTACTAGGTATCATGTCAATTCTTCATTTCCTTTTCGCTGGATTCGAAGGCGGAAATCCTATTCCATGACTTGCGGTGTTATCTGATCTGATCCCCTTGGTTATTTCCCATGGGAATATCTAAATTCACTTGTGCATGAAACCCCAGTGGATAACGAGATGGAATTAGTTGCCAGAATATCACCTGCTTGTGATATGATTGGAAACACAACATTGATATGTATCAATGTGCGTCAGAATATTGTTCGCTGATGTCATGCTCCCATTTTCAGTACATTTTGTAAGACAAAGCGCGAATTATATGTTCAGTGTGTCGAGGACGGTATTTTCGGTTAGCTCTAACTATTGTAACTAAAACAGTAGTCAGTAACGCGATTGTTTTCCTTTTTAACTCCTTAGTCTGGCTTCTCCTACCCTTTCTGTCTTGTTAAATATTTGTACGATCTGACGGGAACACCATGTATGCTAGCAGCCATGTGACCATACAGTCATAGCTCACGGCCTAGACGCGCACACGTGGCGTTCCCCACCTCATTGTAGAGTGCACGATCCCTAAACGCATGAGCTACAAAATTTTTGTTTTCCGCTTTCATTACACTGGGACCACAAAATATCAAAGCATAGCGATACGCGTAGAAACATATAGTGATAGTATCTCTTACACAATGTGTAAAAGGATGGAAGGTCCTGCAATGCCACAGCTTACAGCTGTACTACGATAATTCATGTGAATATGTTTCCTATATGATTATGGCTGCACGACGGAAATTAACAGATTCTGAACGCGGACAGGACGGTGGCACATTCTATTCCGGAAATCGGTAGGGAATCCAGTATTCCGAAATCGACATTATCAAGTGTGTGCAGAGTACCAAATTTAAGGCATTACCTCTCACCACATACAACACAGTGGTTGACGGTGTCCATTTAATACTCAGAGATCAGTCGCGTTTGTCTAGAATTGTCAGTGATAACAGCACTGTGAGAAGTAACCGCTGAAATCAATATGGGATGTATGACGAATGTATCCGTTAGGACAGAGCGGCGCAATCCGTCGTTATGATCTTATGCAGCAGACGATCGACTCGATTGCCTTTACTAACTGCACGACATCCTTTACAACCGGTCTCCTTGTCTACAGACGATTGTAAAGACATGGCTGTGACTTACTCAGATAAGTCCCGATATCGATTGCTAAGAGCTGACAGTAGGATTTGAGTGTCGTGTAAACCCCACGAAGTGACGAACCCAAGTTGTCGCATTGTGTAAGCTGGTTGTACCTCCATAATAGTATGGGCTGTTTTTACTTGGAATAGTCAACGTCATATGTTCTAATTGAATGCTCATTGATTGAAAATGTTTTAGATCGGTTATTTGAAGTCCATTTGGAGCCATTTATAAAGTTAATGATCTTATGGATAACGAAGCGACATGTCACCGGGCCAAAAATTTTCGCGATTGGTCTGAATAAGATTCTGAACAAGTCCTGCGAATGATTTGACCTCCGAGATCATCCGACATGAATCGAGTTGATGCTTCTCGCTGACCAAAATGGGGTTCTATGCGATATTAGGATTTATATCACAACTTTTCACCTAACTGCAACTAAATTCATTATGTCTTTGTTACCATAGGATTTTCTGGTTCATCTGCTTATGTAACTGCCACTGCCTTAATTTGCTATATTTTCGTAATTTGTTACGTTTTGAGTCATAACCAATAAATTAAAGTAGTAGGACATACTTTTAAGTTAAAAATATGATTTCGAGATGTATATCTTACCGTTATAATACCAGTATGATATCTTCCATTGCCTTTAAGTCTCTTGAACATGTACTACTTGCTTATGTTATTCTCATTCCATTCAAATGTTCAAATGTTTGTAGAGCTTATGGGACTTAACTACGGGGACATCAATCCCTAAACTTACAAACTACTTATGAACTAGCTAATACTAAGGACGGCACAAATAACCATGCCCGAGAGGGGATTCGAACCCGCGACCGTAGTGGCCGTGCAGACCGTGACTGGCGCGCCGCAGTAACCCCCGGCCTCCGCGGCCGGCTCTCATTCCATATATTAGCAATTGTTGAATTGTGCTTTGTGCCAAATACTAGCAAGTGGGTTCCTCTTGCAATCCTTTACTTCAGTTTCTATTGACCTATTATATTTGCTTTTCTTCACCCATCGAGGTGTCAACACACTGGACTGGCATTCGGAAGGTCGGAGGTTCATACCCCAAGTTCGCCATCCTGATGTAAGTTTTCCATGGTCCTAGACAAAAAGTATTCGACTGTATGCTCGGTCTCTAATGAGCGCGACATGTTAAAAATTTCCTTTTCCCTTAGTTATCAGAATTATTTCTTTTATCTCATAATGCATTAGTTTCCCCTTTCTTCATCTGGAGCTTTCTTTGCACCTTCTTCTGGGAGATTGTGTCATGTCCATCGTGGCTTCGATAGTATTCTCAATGCAGCTGACAGTATGTTATGCGAGTTACCATTTCTATTTCGTTATTAGATCCACTTCTGGATTACCCCATAATATTTTGTTATAATTTCACGTAATCACTTGGCAAAAAGTCCACCTGCCACCGCACTTCAGCATTTCCACTGTATTTAACTTCATCCTATCCACTTCACATGTTCAATTCTCTAACATTATTACTCGACCAAGAGATCTAACATTCCACGTTCTGACCCTTAGAATGCCAGTATTGATTACACTAATGACAACATCCTTGTGGGTATTCTCCAGCCGGCAATCATTCTGGGAGACAATCTTACCTCCGCAATAGATTAACCCAGAGGATGCCATCATCTTACAACCCTACAGAAGAGATACATGCCCTCGGCAGAAATAAGAGCTGTACTTTGTGAGGCAAAATACGCAGAGGGAGACCGAGAAGGGAATACAGTAAGCAGGTTCAATAGGTTGCAGGCTGCCGCACTTACTCAGCGATGAAGAGGCTTGCAGATATAGGGTACCGTGGAGAGCTGCGTGAGACCAGTCTTTGAACTGAAGACCATAAGCGCTGTGCTGTGTGTCGCGATTGACAACCAATGACAGCCCAGACCATCGCTACTGGTTGTCGAGCCGAATGGCGCCCGACTGTCCGTTTTTTACGCCAGAGCATTCCGGGCCGTCTCTAAAGACACCTTTACTGGTCATGTGGGCTCAGTTCGAAAAGGCTTTCTATTCCATCCACTGAAATTGCAGCCTGAATCTTAGAGACACCATTGCAGAGCGACTGGTTCGTGTACAGAGTCTAGTGGTAGTTTGCGCGGCGAACACCACCTTCCCGTGAACCGTCAGTCACTGGTCATTATGGTCGCTGAAGCGCCATTCACATTACTACCACCTTGAGGCAATGTTAACTGATGTTACAAGGCCAAATCCGCCATTCATCCACACTGTTCCTTACGGAAGTATTGGAAAGGCTGCTGCCTCTCATCAAGAACCTCTAATTTGTCGAGCATCTCCACAAATAGCCTTTCGTTGTGGTTCCACCTACTGTGCGGCATCTCACGAGCTCTGCACTTAACTTACAACCGAATTTAGTTACTGGTCATCTAGGGTAACATGAGGAGGTAACAGAAAGCAGAAAAAAATAAGAGAGACTTCCAATCGATCACTCTCAATAATTATTTATTTTTTTCTTCCCACAGGCCATTCATTGTTTACAAAAGTAATAATCTACAGATCAACAGAGTCGTCAGAGCTTCTTTGTTTATTATAGAAAGTATTGTAGAATAAATGATATTCTTTTTCTTTAAAATTAATATAGACAAAAGTAAGACAATTTAGCGAAAAACCAATAGATTTTTAATAAATATTATAATGTGTACGTAGCATATATCGTTATGTCTTCAGTTGAACATTTATTTAATAACGAGATGTGATTTGACTGGATGATTTTACGATGGACAAAAATATGCAAATCAATTGCTTCGGAGCTTTATCAGCAGTTCATGTTAAATCAAGATTTAATCTAGATTTAAATTATAATGGTAGTTCCAGAATTTCAATCCGGCTGCTTCTGAACATGTCTTCAACGGCGTCATAAGTTACTGAGCGCACATTCTTCGGGGGCTGCAGTCGCAGCGCACGGTGGCAGATAGGGGCATGCTTGCCGAGCGCCTTTGTGTGTGCGATATCCGTGAAGGCGCCCATCAAACCAGCAAGGCGCCTTCCTATCACAGCAGGGCCACACAAAAGCCTCAGATCAATACTTACAACACAACAGTGCAGTCGCCGCGTTAGCCAAAGGAAGTGCTGCAACACTACGTGGCGAACAGCAGACATTGACCTATTTCAGGCATCCTCAATTTCTTACACGAAGTGGCTCCCTCAAACACCGAAATCTAGGAGTAAAACGTCACTGAGCATTATATGTTCATGGAGGCTATTAGGCACAGAGTGGCTCTAATACGAGGGTCGTCCACGTAGTAAGTTCCGTTTCTAATTTTATCCGCGGCAGCGTTGCGATCGCAGTTCCAAGCATGCGCGGCAGTTGCTCTGACTCAAGGAGAAGACATGTTCACCATTTCCAGATCGCTGCTGCCGACGTGTGCTTAGTAGTCCTTCTTTATAATGTCAGCCGTAATTGAAAATGCCGTCCCGTGTAAAGTCAGATCTGTGATTCGTTTTCTAAATGAAAAGAATGTTAAACCAAACGAAATTCATCGGCAAATCTGCGAGGCTTACGGACAAAATGCCATGATTGATTCAATGGTTAGAAGATGGGCCAGACTGTTCAATGAAGGACGTGATCAAGTGCACGATGAAGAACGAAGTGGACGCCCGTCTGTGGTTATTAATTAACTGGTTCATACAAATTGAAGAGGAGATAAAGCACAACCGTAATTTTACACTTACTGCCCTTGCTATGGAAGTTTCGCAAATCTCAAGATCACTAAATCATGAAATTGTTACTGAAAACCT
Source organism: Locusta migratoria (assembly GCA_026315105.1). NCBI lineage: Eukaryota > Metazoa > Arthropoda > Insecta > Orthoptera > Acrididae > Locusta > Locusta migratoria. The sequence continues at coordinate 103,552,135 of CM048755.1, forward strand.
TAAATTTCGATAACTTTGCTCAGGTTGGATAAACAAATTTCTTACTGAACAACACAAAAAAAACAACGGATGGCCAGTGCATTTCAATTTTGAAACGCTATAGTGAAGAAAGCCATGGTTTTCTTTCTCGGATAATCACGGGGAATGAAACTTGGCTATCGTACGACATCCCTGAAACAAAGCGGCAATCAGTGGAATGGAGGCACAATTCATCCCTGACGAAGGTTAAGCCTAAGCAAGTGTTGACACCTCGAACAGTCATGTGCACAGTTTTTGGGACAGAAAAGGCTGATTGATTTCTTACCACGAGACCAAACAATCAATGCACATGGCTTCTGCGGGACCATTCAGAGCCGGCCGCGGTGGCCGAGGGGACTGAGGCGATCCAGTCACGGTCTGCACGGCCACTACGGTCGGGCATGGATATTTGTGCCGTCCTTAGTCTTAGTTAGTTCATAAGCAGTTTGTAAGTTTAGGGACTGATGACCCCGTAGTTAAATCCCATAAGCTATACAAACATTTGAACTTTTTTTTGGACCATTAAGAAACTGCGCCTCGCAATACAGAACAAACGCCGAGGATTACTTTCAAAAGGTAATGCCTTTTTTCACGATAATGCCCGACCTCACACGCCGAATGTGACCACCAAAACTTGTGTCACGCTATGACAAGTGCCTACGAAATTTCGGAAGTTATGTAGAAAGGTAGTTAACAGTTGTACATTTTTGTACAATAAATATATTTTCTTTATCTGTACACGTTTGTTTTATATAACCAAACTGAATTTACTTTGTGAACTTACCTAGTCATTGTCGTTCATTTGAAAGCACGTAATCTTAAGAATCTATTGAAATAAACGAAAATTTTAACATAAAATAACGACTTAGAGAAAGCTATTAAAATAATAATAATAATAATAATATACACTAAAAGGTAAAAAAAATAGCGTATTCTTCTATATCTTCATAATCAACTTACTTTTTCTACTCATCAATATGTAGCTAGGATCTGTGTGTTTACCACGCAAGAAGATACCTATGAATTACAAACAAGGACCAAAATATGTTTTAGAGTTCTCGTAAGTAAAATGAAATAAAAAATATTAGACTACTTAAAGGTCAATCAAGTTATAACGATAATATACATACAATTATTGTTATTTTTGGAGTCGGTGTCAGCCAAGAAAACATCCTATCCGACTTCGGTCTCAATATCTCGTATTATCTTTGCTAAGTATATTGTATTGTTTCCCTGGTTGACACCGACTCCAAAAATAACAATAATTGTAACTGTATTATATTATCTTAATAACTTGATTGAATTTTAAGTGTTCTAATATATTTCATTTCAGTTTACTTAGGACAAGTATAGAATATTTTGATCATTATTTATTATTCTTGTTAAATATATAGAGCGTACCTCGATATTGATGAGTAGAAAAAGTAAGTTGATTATTAAGTTGTAGAAGAACACGCAATTTTTTCAGTGCATATCAATTTGTTCTGGAATAGTTATTTTTTCCTGAAGTCTTTTTCTATTTTTGTATATTTTTTGAGTTTTAGTTAATCTGAAGTACGCTAACTATTTTTTCTGAATATGGGTAGACTTACTAAAGGTGCTGCTCATATGAGACAGCGCCGTTTAAACGAAGTCAGGAAGGAACAGAGGAAATCTACCTCGTGGACAATTTCAAAAGAGACTTGTGAAGAGCGCAAAAATATACTTTCAAAAATGCGGCGTTACATGCAAAGAGTTTTGAACAGCGAATTACTTGACCATGACGACGTTACGCTAGATGACTCAAACATCCGGAAAGATTAGTCCGAGTATCGTCAATTTGCTCCTAAGAATTGAAGATTTCCTTTATTTGTCATGGATTCCATAATCAGAACCTAACCAAACTTTTATCAAACTACCGTTGAAGTACATCCTTTCCAATAAAGAAAGTGTAATCTAAATTGGTTGACGTGATATTGCGTTATTCGTCCATTTGTCGCGAACATACTTAATGCAAATTTAAGACTTATATATTTTCTTATGGATGCCATTGTCAGAACTAGACCAAATTGAAATGGGACCACACGGGAAGCACTAGCCTTAAAAAAGAGTAATAATAATCAAAATCGGTCCACACAGTCGAAGGTTCTGAGGTAACAAACATAAAAAATTATAGTCGAATTGAGAAACTCCTCCTTTCTTAAAGTCGGTTAAAAAGGGGAATTTGGGTTAAACACCTCATAAAATTGGTGTGTTCTACAAGTTTTAAACGTCTACATTATTTATATCAATAAATAATTTTCATGTAGGTACAACTATTCAACTTACGTTAAACATAGCATCTGAACATTAGAATCATAATTTGTAACTGTCATTGTGTAATACATGCAATTATATACACACAAAAAATGTGCTGCATCATCACGATTTTAGGCGTTCATGACTATTTACAGAAAAACGGAATAAAGATATACAAAAACAACGTTTCAGTTCGCTTTATTGTTCATGAAAAAAGAAATTGACAAGTTGTACGACAGTAACCTGGAGATTCTCAACTTGTGTTCCAGATTGCAGCATACAACAGTACACGTAATACCCGGTAACACGCCCCTGGAACTGATGCATGCCTGTATTCGTCGTGGCATACTGTCCAATAGATCATCAGGGGACTGTTGGTCCAAAATGTTTCACTCATCAACGGTCATTCGACGTAGACTTCTCAGATTGGTTGGTGGGCCATCACGTGCAAAAACAACCCGTTTTGTATGTGTGTAGGACCTATTTCGTAGGGTTCATGTCTGGAGAACATGCTGGACGTTCTAATCTTCGTTATCATGAATTAACGCAATCACAAGATGTGTACAATGAATGCGAGAATTGTCGTCCATTCAGACCAATCCCTCGCCGAAATGCTGCCGTATAGCACTCTGATTGCCTTTTACGACCAAAAGTGGCGTACGGAGGCTCCACCTAATGCCACCCCAAAACATCAAATCCGTGATGCACTCTCTGGACGGTGTGTCTAAGATGTTCTGGCTGACGAGGAGGCCCCAAAAAATGCCTGCGACCATTCTCTGCTTGAGAGCAGTCGAGAGTCGCAATTGCGAATAGTACTTAATGTCAATTCTGACGAGTCCATTACGCATGCTGTTGGGCCTATCTGTACAACACTGCCTGATCTCTTGATGTCAAATCTGAACCATGCTATGGACTTCAAGAGTGACTTCATGCAGCCTATACATGCAGTTTCAGTGGCAAAACGATGTCCTTCCACGGCGGAATAGCCGTACGCACTAAGGCGCCTTGCTGTAGAGAGCGCTGCCGTTCGCCGTCGGAGGTTCGAGTCCTCCCTCGGACACAGGTATGTGTGTTGCTCTTAGGATAAGTTAGTTAAAGTAGTTTGTAAGTTTAGGTACCACTGACCACTGAACTTAGGTCCTGAAACTTAATAAACATTTGAACATTTGAACGATTTCCTGTGGTTGCAGGAAGATTATTAATTCAGTATGGTGCCTTTCGTATCAGGGTTCCTACGAGCTGAAATCCTTTCAGTAGTGATCATCAGCTTCGGGGAACCAGAGCGGGGTAAGTTCTTGTCTTTGTGTGCTTCCTCCACATACGATCAACATCGCTTTGGTTCACTCACGAGACGTCGATAAATGTCCCTCGATGAATATCCTTCCTGACAAAAAGTAACAAAGCGATTCGAAAGTACACAAGCAATGTACATTCTTCTTGGTGTTATGAGTGCCAGTCTTATCCACTCCGACACATTCGTATTGCTCATCCGTGGTTGTTTACATCTTTGTGTGGGTTCAGTGAGATCTATAGGGTCGTCGGAAGTTCGAGTCTTCCCTCGGGCATGGGTGTTTGTGTTGTTCTTAGGATACGTTAGTTTAAATAGTTTGTAAGTTTAGGGACCAATGACCACTGCAACCTTAGGATGTGTGTTCTTGAAGCAACATACACAGTCATTGCCCTTGGAAACACGGTGACGAAATACTTTCCTTAATGTGTATTTATATTTATGATCAGATTGTTTTGTGTTAGCCTCACTAAAACTCAGCAAAGGTTTTGAAGATTAAGATTTTGAACAGGGGCGTGTCTGAAGCAGCAACTGTATTAACGTAATCTACTCAGTGAGAACATCCAGCCCCACAAGTTGCTTTAAAATAATTGAACTTTACATAGATTGCGACTACCTTTATGGGCGTCTTCATCAGAAACAAAAATACAATAAGAGAGGTTTAAACATAGAGATAACTGTTCTCAGAATGTGTAAAGTTAGTGATAAAACATATAAGCTGGTTAAAAACTAGCCGCTTTGACCTCATGCAAGTCGTCAGCCCCTAGCGTCCAGCCACTACGTTTCATTCTTCAAACTGCTAGTTCTTATCTAGCTAACACGTTTTATAACTAACTTTATACAACATGAGCACAGTTAGCTCTATGTGTAAACGTCTTATGTTGTAGTTTTATTTCAGATGAAGACACACATAGAGGTAGTCGAAATCTAGACAATGTTCAATAATTTAAAACAGCATGTGCGGCTGAATTTTCTCACACAGTAAATTAGTAAGATTACTTACTTTTTGTTCGCTTTAAAATAGAGATTGTTAAGAAACAAACAAAGAAGCAGAACAGCACTGCACTGCCACACGGTTCGTGTGAATTCGATAAAATGTTGCACACTTTACCTTCAGATAAACGTCCTGCTTACATAATAATTCGTAAGTTACATGACGGATGCCAGTTTACAGCAGACTCAGAGATTAATCTAAAGTTTTATTCCGCTATTCCATACTCGACGAAATTTTGCGACCATGATCTCAAAACGAAAGAAACATCACTCATACCTTACTCCAGCCTTCGACAAGATTTGACCGATTAAAAGAAAATTTGGCAGATATATGTAACTTTTCATGTACAGAACAGGAAGATCAAATGTTCATATGTTTGTTAAGCTTAATGGATTTAACTGCGGGGTCATCAGTCCCTAAATTTACAAACTACTTATAAACTACCTTATACTAAAGATGACACAAACATCCATGCCCGAGGGGGGATTCGAACGCCCGACCGTAGCAGCCGTGCAGACTGTGACTGGCGCTCCACAGACCGCTCGCCCACTGCGGCCGGCAGAGAGATATCAACAGAGAGTAAGGATAAGAGGAGGTTAGTAGAGAATGGGGGAGGTAATGGCAGAGGCAGCGGGATTGATGTGTGGATAGGGGGATGAGGGGAGGAAGAGGAAAGGTGGGAGAGGAAAACTCATGTAGGTAGACGGAAGCAGGAGGAGGAACAAGTACTTGGATTAACTATATATTGCAGTAGATAAACACCAAAACAACGCATACTAAGAAACTCATACGAGGACAAAGAGGAAGGTATGAAATAAGAATAGAGATTTGTGACAGATGAGCAGTCACATGAAGGGAAGGAGTGTACGATGTTATCCAATTCACACTCAGCTTTAGCAATTGCGAAGCATTGATGCCGTCACTACCTTTCAACAAAAATAAAAAAAACTATAAATAAAATGAAATGAATATGAACTTGACACAAAAACAGATCATAGAACTTTAAGCAGAAGCCTCGAAAATGCATACCAAATCCAATCGAACGCTTAATTATCAAAATTGGCAATCTCTACAGAAGTTAGAAATTTGTCGTGGACTTCAATGCGATATACTTAGGATTTGTGTTTGAATCACTGTTCTCCAGAATATGAGTTCATCGTGCTAACCACTGAGCCCCATTACTCCGGTACACAATATCGTTTCACATTCATATAATTAGATCAGGAAACTGCGGTATCGGAAGCCTCCGATCGCGCCAACTTGATACAGCGCGCACCTTACACGCGCCATACCTAGTACCTTACGCCACCTACGGCTTACGAGGGTGCTGTGAAGATCACATGTCCACCCAGCCACTGAGAATCAAGGGTCCCTCCTGTGTGCCAATCTCTGAAGAGTTTTAAACAATAACATTTGGCTTATCTGCCGACTGATAACCCAGCAATTTAGTCCCCTTTAAACACCCAACAACAACAACTTATCTGCCCATTTGTGCTCGTCGATTGAATGCATATATATCTTATCTAATATCTACATGGTTATGCTTCCAATTATATCTTTCGAACTTTTAAAATTGTAGTGGCCGCTGAAGAACTTTATAGTATTCGAGGCTAACAAGTGTACATAAATACTTGGTGCATATGAAGTCCGGGAACACATTCAATTATTTATTTCACAAGAACCAAACATTGCACAGATATCATGCATATATCATTTTGAAGAGAAACCCTGCAAGATTGTTTTACTATCTTTTTGTCTTTTTCTGTGTATACCGTTACAGCGTAGTTTGATAATTTGCAAGTAGTCAGCGCTAGTCGCAAACATGGCGAGTTCAGGTGCGGAGCGAGCTTTCTGGTGTTCGAAAAAAAAGTGTACTACAGCTGTTCAATGGCTGTTCAGAACCAACTACGGTAAGAAGCCACCAGCAAGCAACACGGGCACAACAAATTCGTTACGACGGGTTGCTTGTGCCCGGCAAAGAGAAGCGGAAGTCTCAGTGGGAGTGAAGTGAATGCGGAGCGCGTACGAGAGACATTCATAAGGAGTCCAAAGACATCGGTGCGTCGTGCATCCCGTGAACTCGTATTGGCTCCAATGACTATGGAAAGAACTGCAACAGAATCTGTCGATGAAGCCATTCAAATTGGAGCTAGTGCATAAGCTCAATGACGATGACAAAGACAAGCGTTTTAATTTTCGTTCGCAGTTGCAACAATTCAATGAGGTTCGGGATGGCATTGTTGATCACTTAATTTTTAGCGACGAAGCCACTTTTCACACTTATGGGAAAGTGAACAAGCATAATTGTCGAATCTGGGGTACAAAGCATCCACACGAATGCACTGAGTGCCTTGTCACGTCGAGAACTGTACGGGCCATTCTTGTTCGCCTGGAGCTCTGTCACTGGATAGTCTTACTTAAACATGTTGTAGTAATGCCTCAAATACAATTGGTCTCTCCGTTCACCTTTCATCAGGATGAGGCTCCACCCAATTTTCATCGTAGGTACTTGAACACGGAGCTGCCGCATCGAGTAATCGGCCGTGCTTCAGAAGGGAACAGCTGTTTCACGAAATGGCCTCACCGATCACCAGATCTCCGTGCGATTTTTTTTTTGGGGGGGGGGGGATGGCGGGACACATGAAACATCTGGTGTATGTTCCACCTCTACCACATAATGTAGCAGAGCTCCGGGAGAGAATTAGGGGAATCACTGCAACAGTCGACGATGCCATGCTGGAAAGAGTATGGCAAGAATTATATTGACGTATTGACGTCTAACGAGTCACTCGTGGTTCGCATATTGAATGTTTGTAAAAAAAACTTTCAGAGCTTCTCTTCGACATGCAATATGTATGGCATCTGTACAGCGTTTAGTTCGTCCAATAAATAATTGAAAGTGTTCCCGGACTTTATGTACACCCGTTATTACTACAGTTGGATCAACGTACTTCAATTAAGTAACTAGATATTCTCAGTATATAAATCGTTGTTATTAATCTTTTAGTTGCGCTTAGATATATATACCTACCCGTGTTGTGCTCCAGTGCAACGTAGCGAGTTGGCTACCCATAAAGCGCCTTGTTTTCACTGCACCGAGTTACTACGTATCACTGAGTCGGCGAAAGTGAAGAGACACAAAACTGCCGACGAGGAATAAACCAAATTCAGGACATTTGTGTGTTTGCAACATTTAAGAAGAAAAAAAATTACTTTTACTAATATGGAGCTTTCATAGGGCGGGCAACTTCTAAATGCTGAACAGCGTCTAACAAATCTTGTTCAGTTACAAAGCCAACAAATTCCATCACTCGTTGGAGTATTTACGACAAACCTTCAAGCGCTCCAGCAGCCGCAACAGATGCAAGAAAATGTTAGATTGTCGCCTCCGCCTCCATTCCGATTGTTCATCAATAAGAACGAAACTTGGAAGGAATTTCCCAGTCAACTACAACAGCATTTTGAAGCTTACAAAACGTTGGGTGACTCTCGTCGATCATTTTTCTTGGCTTACGTAGGCGTAGATATTTATCGTCTCCTGGTTAAATTGTTCCCATTATCATACTCCGAAGCACAACTTTTAGACGTCCCGCTATCTGAACTAAACAAGCAAAGTCATAGCGGCTGCAAGATTCAGATATTTCCGTAAACAGCTTCGCATACTATCATTCAGAATCTTCTAGACAACAGATTAAGATCAGCAATTCTTAAGCATCGCAATCGCACACACAATTATGTGCTTGTAACCCTGGAACTTGGAGAAGTATAAAAGACACAAGTCATCAGACAAAGAAAGAGAGAGCTGTGCAAATAACACCTTATTTATAATCACAGATTCTAATTAGAAATTAAATTCCGAGCAAACTGATAACAAATACAGGCTGATGAATTAATTAATTAATAATCCTACAAACCTCATTGCGTCATTAACACTATTAAATTAATTTTCCCAGGTCAGCAAACTCTACTAATTTATTGCCTACACAGAGGAGTATCAGTTGGAGGTGGCAAGATAATTTTTGCATTCCCCGTTTAAAAGACATAGAAAACGCACAATATGACAGAATCTAGTTCAGTTTCCAGGCCTTATTTAAAACCGACGTTGGAAGCACCCTGGTGGCGGACGGAGACCAGCTGCTGAGGTTTGGGAATTTGCGCCAGTCCAGAACACTCAACCTAAAGGCAGAAGTTAGCCGCTGTCGGTGGCCATAAACACCTGTACTGTCTACCCCTTCCCCCCTGCCCCTCCCTCTATTAGGAACTGCACAAGAGTCCATTGGTCGTGTCTTTAAGTAGCCTGGAGAGCAGCTCTCCAGTGCCATTCCGTTGCAGTTTCTAGTGGTGTCAACTTCGCGAGGACGGTGTGCTTCATTTTTTTTCATCGAGTAGCATGTGCTTCTCTTTACTTTTGGAGCAATCTGTCTTAGTCAGCCGCGGGCTTCGATCTATTCCGCTATAGCGACGGTCGTAATAGTGCTATCGCTGCATTTTCACCTACAGATTCGGGTGGAGCCAAACTGTATGTAGTGTGCTATTACCTTGGTCCGACCTCTGTTTCTGTGATCGTTCGTGTAATTTACGACTAGTTATCTTTCATTTGTGGATTCTCTCAGATGACTGATCTTCATTCTCTTAATGTGTAAATCAACATGTTACCGATTTGTCCTACAGCGAGTATATTTATTGTCTAATGGCTGAATTCAGTGAGCAACTGTTCTGTTTATGAAAACTTATGACAAGGCTACCTCTAACATATGTGCCTTCTTCTTAATGCATTTTTCAACCGACACTCCCGACTCTCAATATCTGTAGCTTCCCTTACTATCCCTTTCTTCATTATTAATAATCGTGTACTACGCAACGAGGGGACTGAGGGGACTGAGGCGCTACAGTCACGGTCTGCACGGCCACTACGGTCGGGGGTTCGAATCCCCCCTCGGGCATGGATATTTGTGCCGTACTTAGTCTTAGCTAGTTCATAAGTAGTTTGTAAGCTTAGGGACTGATGACCCCGTAGTTAAGTCCCATAAGTTCTACAAACATTTGAGCATTTGAAACAGAGCTGAAAAAAAGAAGTCCAATCGCCTGAGACAGAACATCTGCAGGTAAGTGAGGGAACAATGTTAGACGGTGCTGCTTCTTTGAAAATTAATTCTTCCATATTTTATTCATTCAGTCTTTCGTAAACTGAGAACTTGCAGTTACAATTACTCACACAACATCCCCGGGCTACATGCTTAATGTTATAGAAGGACGTGAGGTGCAATATACATCCAGCACGATTTCTGTTTGACCGTATTAGCTGCTATTGACATACAAAACCACACAGTAACTAGTGACTTGTTGGGCGCAACGCCAGCCCATATCAAGTAGTAAACGTCGTACAGACGAGCGTGCTGCAGTGCGCTGTTTGCCCGGTTACTGCTCGCCCGGTTGAGGCAGAACCGAGCCACGCATGTTCGGACCCTCACGACTCGGCTCGGTTTCGCACTCAATGGTGTCTGCAGTTCCGACTCCGGGCACGGTCGCCTCGCCTTACTGCGACGCACACAAATGCGACCTACTCTCTCCCTGCCCTCTTGCTGTCTCATCTTTTCTTGCCTTCTTTTAACACAAGAGTAATGTTCCGCAATGCATTTACGTGGGACAATTAATGTGACACAGAAAGAAAATAATATTCATTTCCAAACAGAAGATTCAGTCTGTCACGACGTACACATGAGTACTATTCCTGTAACCTAGAAAAAGACTCATCTAAAAGAAAATATGCAAAGCATATTACACATTTAGAGGTGTATCCCTTATCACTTTTCACTCACTGGCAACATACGAACATTATTAGTTATTATGAATAAGCAGCAATCTACTGGTGTCCTCAATATTTAATTGGCTGCGCCGATTTGTACGCAGCACGGCTACTTTACTGTAAAACCGTTTCAAAAAAAAATGTTCAAATGTTTGTTAAGCTTAAGGGACTTAACTACGGGGTCATCAGTCCCTAAACTTTCAAACTACTTATGAACTACTTACGAACTAGGACGGCACAAATATCCATGCCCGAGGGGGGATTCGAACCCCCGACCGTAGCGGCCGTGCAGACCGTGACTGAAGCGCCTCAGTCTCCTCGGCCACCGCGGCCGGCTAAAACCGTTTCCTAGGCGCGCCAGTGAAAGACGTACATAAAACCATGGATTACGCAGGGCAAGAAGGTCTGTTGTTTCTGTATTGTATTATTTATTGTGATATGAGCAACGTCGATGTGATGGTTCATAGTACTCATTACTGATACATTCTTAGTCTAAGTAGAACATAGAATTTCAGATTACTTTACATCATTGAATCATGAATAAAACTGGCATACATATTTTACAAAAATATGCAAATGTTTTAAATCTAAGGGACTTAACTGCTGCGGTTATCAGGTGCTCGGCGTACAACTACTAAAACTAACATAAACAACGTGGAGCACTGCACGGTAGTCGGACGTGATGTCACGCCTAATTGCCACTTGACACTGCTAACAAAGCATTGTGTACATTTTCTTATATCCCGCTCAAACTATTTAAATCACGGACCAGCACGATACCACATAAGAAAGAGAGAGGCAGAGCGTTTGTGATGATTTGTTGATATCATCTGCATTACGTTTATATCAAGAGCTATCGATAAATAAAATTACGGTACACTTAATAATTAATAACTTTTACTATAATTGAAATACAGTAATTACTAAGGGCTCAACTGAAATGGTTCATCGAGAAGCGCTTTTAGTATATCTATACTGTCAGTAACATAAATAATACCCATAACAATGCCATTATAAATTTTTGATAACAAATACAACAAGACAGATACAAGAACAGCAATGCAGTGGGCAGTTGCAGGGCCGGCCGCGGTGGCCGAGGAGACTGAGGCGCTTCAGTCATGGTCTGCACGGCCACTACGGTCGGGGGCTCGAATCCCGCGGTGGCCGCGGGGATTGAGGCGCTTCAGTCACGGTCTGCACGGCCACTACGGTCGGGGATTCGAATCCCCCCTCGGGCATGGATATTTGTGCCGTCCTTAGTATAAGGTAGTTGATAAGTAGTTTGTAAGTTTAGGGACTGATAACCCCGTAGTTAAGTCCCATAAGTTTAACAAGGAAAAAAAACATTTGGACGAAATTAGATTGTATGATTTGTGTTTATTTCCACGTGTTCTCTTTTTAAATGTTGATAATTATTGAAATTCGCCAATTATTTGTGTAATTTTATGCGCACTGTGAATCTGAATACAGCATTAAAAAGAGCAGTAAAATGACTTCGGAAGACCACTTCATTCGAAAGACTGCACTGATAATTAATATGCAGTTGGTAAAAATACATATTTATCGAACTTGCATAAAATTTGCATTTGTTAAAAACTAATATTTTTGGGGGAATTATTACAGCTATAAATTGATATGACGTTTCTAATTTATACGAAAATTTCAGGGAACATCTAACGATGCTATCAAATTGTGTTAATCACAATGTAAAAGTTATTTGTATTGGGTCATCAGGTGATATTTTCTGGATTTTACGTCGACACGGCTATATAAGGCGGCCCGAGCGGTAGCCCTCATCAAGGGCATCACAGCTAGTCTCAGTGTTGAGGATTTAAACGATATTTCCTCAAACCATAGACCTGTAATACGGCCCACGGAAGAAACGTTGCAGCACAGCGAACCTCGAAGAATACTGAATTACAAGCGTGTGAACTGGACTCTACTCAAGGAAACGATTGATGATCGTAATCCTGATAATCACGAGCTTACGCAAACGGAACATATTGATGAAGCTGTAGACGGGACCACGATTGCCATCCGTAACGCAATAACCGAAGCCATCCAATTACGTGCCCCTGCGCCTTATCTCAATGAGAAACCCTCTTAGAAGATACTGGCAGCATACCAGGCGTCCGTTGTACAAACGCCACATCAACAGGTTACAGGTTACCATATAGGCAAAGATACACCCATTTAAAACATCACAATGGGAAAAGAAACTTGCTGGACTGGATACCGCACGTCTTGGGATGTGGACTCTATCCAGACATTTCACCACGGAGAAACTTTCCAGACCTACTCTACAGGGAGCAGTAGAGGAGAATGCTGAGCTAACGGCCGGACCACCAGCAGCGTCATTAAACCGATCCTGACTCCATCAGATTCAGCGTTACACTTGTAACGGACCACGCGAAGGATGAGTCTGCACTTTAACCCATCCTTCACCTCCCAATGATGTGAGGAGTCGCCAGAAATGACACGTAGTTCGGATTTCACGTTAAGCTGTAGGTCCCCTTTCCCCGATTGGATAACTGGGATAGGCTAGGGACATGCAAGTCGCTGAAGTGGCGTCCAATTGAAAGACCCACACCAGGCCCATGGGCCACACGAAATTATTATTATTATTATTATTACATGCTTCATGGTTCCACCCACGCGCGACGAAATCGGACGTACTACCACATCTATATCTATAAATGTGAATGTCTGTTCGGTGTACGTTTATCACCTCTGAACCACAAGACATAAAGAGCTAAATATTTGTACAGTTACTAATGTCTACCCGGAGAAGGCTTTAGACACGGTTTTATGGCGATCGGATAGCTATTTATCTATATATATTAATGTGAATGTCTGTTCAGTGTACGCTTATCACGTCCGAACGACAAAACGCAGAGACTTGAATATTTTTACAGTTAATAATTTATACCTGAGGGAGGTTTTAGGCATGGTTTTATAGCGATCTGATAGATATTTAGTAATTTGAAGACTATAATGCGAAATGCGGAACAATAATTACTCTTTGAGAATTATATTTACTCTTTGAAAATGGTTTTATTGGTTGCATTGTTGCTTGAGGGTTGATAATGATAAAAGGGTGGAGTATATTGGGATGGAAAGTTATCGGTGTATATAAAATTCTACGTGTGTGTGTGTGTGTGTGTGTGTGTGTGTGTGTGTTATTTCGCTCTGCAGCGAAAACTACAGAACGCAAACGAATGGTCTGTGTGTAATTGTCTGAAGTCTCCTGTTCGTATCAGTTCCATGCCGATAGCTGTAAGGGGGTGGAAGGTATGGTGGCTGACAGTCGTCAAATTATAAAAAAATTCGGACTGAAGGCCAGCGATGACGTTTGCGACTCTATAGCAAGGAGGTTACATACAGCGAAACGTGATGCCACAGACTATATCTTTGGTCTATGCGTGCTACAATGTCTTCTGCTCTTTCTCTGTAAGGAAATATAAGAATAAATAAATAAAGTAGTAAAAAAGAAATTTATTTAATTACATCTCTTTAAAAAATCTATTTGCCGTTTCGCGCATTACATCAAGTGATCGATCTGTGATATTATTACAATCGTTATTGTTGAATTTTCTTTAATCCCTTCAGATTTGCCATTTCAGTTCAAAAGACCTCAGTCTCCAGTTCGTCTAGCTTTTTCCATGACAATTAACAAAACTCAAGGACAATCATTAAACATCGCAGGAATCCATTTACAGCCCTTATGTTTTTCACATGGTCAATTATACGTCGCTTGCTTAAGGGTGGGCAACCGAAAAAGTCTCTACATTTACGTTGCAAACAATACTACAAATGACGTAGTTTACCAGAATGCCCTAAAATGAAATTAAAATATAATTTGGACATTACTCTCACCACACGTGTTGAGATATTGAAATACACGCTATAAGGAATAATGTATGTATTATTTATTATAAATCATTAAGCACTTCACATAATTTTATTTTTTTATTCGAATGTTGATTAAAAATGTTTGTTTCTAAACAAGGTATTGTATTTCATTTCATCCTTCAAAACCCGTCTCATAGCACACTACTGAAAGATAGCTTATCTATCATAATCAACCAACAAGCGAGCGGAGCCGCGGGTTTAAGCTAGTATGAAATAAACATGGGCCACCAAGCATATCACAGCTAGGAAAGCGCCTGATGGCATTCAGAACCGTGTTCTCCAGGACTTCACAGATAGAGCCATAGAATAACTTACACATAACTAATGCCAAGACAACCATCCTGATGTTCAGGAAGCCAGGAAAAGACAACTCCCCCCCCACCCTCAAAAAAAAAAAAAAAAAAAAAAAAAAAAAAAACATTAATCTGCTCAGCTAACTCATAAGATGGTTGATAAGGTAATTCAAAAAGGTCTCGCGTCTCACCAATGAAACCCAAAGCCCGGAACAATTCGGCTTCAGGAATCACCACTCCACAACACAAAACTTCTCCGCGTAGTTGAACATACAATAGAATGCTGCAACAAAAACACAGCCACCGGGGCGTGTGTTCCTAAAAATCGAGAAGCCCTTCGATCGTCTCTAGCAGAACCGCGTTATACTCAAACATCAACTACGCCCCGTTTCCCGGTGGGCTAGTCCGTCTCATATACTAGCATCTCACCAACAGATGCCTCACCACTGACGCTCAGGCCAAACAATCTACATGACACGGTATACAAGCCTGAATCACCATGGCAGCATCGTGGGGCCCCTCTTTTTTAACCTGTATATTAATGATCTTCCAGCTACCTATAACAGGATGATCGCAATCTACGCAGATGACACCGTTGTCGTGGGGTAAGATCGGAAGCCATCAAACATCAATTCACGTCTACAGACTGCACACAGAACCGCTGAGTTTTGGTTGGATTAATGGCGTATTAAAGTAAACGTCGACAGGTGCGAGGCAGTACTGTTCATACGCAGTCCGAAGCTACTGCGTAAAGACCAACACAATAGACCATTACTCTACAAGCACGCCCAATACGTTTCGGTGTCTGGCTGGACCGGAAACAAACATGTGGGATGGGGGGGGGGGGGGCACATACAACACATGACCAATAGAGGGAACGCAAGACTCATCTACACTCAGTGCACAACAAGCAAATCAAGATGAATAGACGAGTGTCGAGGAACATATACATGACACTTATCAGACCTCTGATGACGTACGGTGCTCCCTGCTGGGCATACGTGGATCTGAAAGGGCTGCGCCACCTGCAGCTCATACAGAACTAGGTGCTACGCAGAGCTCCATGATACACACGTACCGCGGATCTTCACAGAATATACCGTCTAGAGCGTCTCCCGAAATCGCCACACGACTGTACAAAAGCTCAAGATACTCGAACAATCCCTTCATACACGCTTGGGGAACTACTACCACAACCATAGGTGAGAACATAAGCGTCCAAAACCACTTCTTCTTAGGGACTTGCCACATACGGTCAGGAAACCTCAAACTCGCAAGCACGGTGAATGTGGCGAACTCCAGAAGTATAGCAAATTGACTAGCAACACCAGCTGATCTCACGCAGCCGACCAGCAGGCAAGGTAGAGAACAAATATTCAGCGCACTGAACAGAAACAAAACCTACACAGTCCAACACATTTAGTGAGTTCTATGACCGAACTGAATGATTATGACAATTTTGCTATGTTAAAAGTATGCCACCACAACCGACCCAGGAGATATGGGCGCTCAGATGCAGGAGCACCTCGCATTAAAACTGGACTAATTCTTTGACAAACCTACCAAAGACAATGGTACCAAGAAATATCCACATCCTTGCCTGGCCTACCACAGATACCAAGCAAACCGCGACTGCTACCTATACCACTGTCGCATAGGTCCTTTGGCATTTGTCTTGGCACTTTTTCCCTCTCCCATTATATACTTACCCTTCTTTACCCTCCAACCACTTCTATATCCAGTTGCACCGTATTAATGGGTGATCGTGCTCACGCGAAAGGACAACATCGCGGCTGCCACATCCTGTGATGCACCACAACAAAAACTAACAAACACGGAGGTCACAGTAGAACTTTTGAGTTGATCACGACAATGGTGTGAGTCTGGAGGGGCTCCATCCTAGTCCTGAGGGCACTCCCAGTTGGTCATTCTAGACTGCGGAGATATATAGCTAGGTATAATATATCTAGTGATATTTCAGTGATGTGAAACGTAATGATCATAGCCGCACTTGGAAATAGTTGAGCGGTTTCTGACATCAGTGTTGGATACTTGTGTTGACTTAGAACTTTACAGTGGAACATTATTAGAACATTAACCAAGTTATTGAATATTACATAGCTACATTGTTTTCTGCTATATTGCGGACTCGAGCTAATTTAATTTACGATACCTAGTGGCCCTAGTTTTTCTTGCCTGTTTAGTTTGTTAAAATGAGAAATCAACTTTGTTAGTCGAAAATCAAGCATCACTATGTAGCCCATCATTAATATACCAGACGCCCTAGTTGAAATACCTGGCATCAAATTATTAACTTTATTTTTTAGTAATGTGCACGTGGACGGATTCAAATTGCAACAAGCTGTAGAAAAGAAGCATAAGTCATCCCCTACGACGAATAGTAGTAGAACGTAAAGACACAGCACACTAAATATTGCCGTAAACGCCTAGTGCCACGTGCACTATGCAAAGACGTTGAAATAGAACTTCGTCTTCTTGAATCAAATTGTGTTCTGATATCCATAACAGTCAATTAGTGGGTTTCACCTCTTTTTTGTCATTCGTAAACCAAATGAAAAGATTCTCCTAATGCACTAACAGCCATAGGTGCATTCCTACTTCCAACAGTTGAAGAAATAATAGATCAACTCGCAGTAGGGCAGTTCTTTTCTAAGATAGACTTAAAAATAGAACGTCTCATTGTGCATTGCTGCACAAGTTCAGACAATCTGGCAGCTCCGTGTCAATAATTCTTCTCGTAGGCACAATGTAATACACCATAGCAACGATTACATCTTGACTTTGCTTTACCTTTTTGGCAGACTCGCTAGCTGATTATCGTAGATGCCTAAAGAAAATATCCTTTTGTGATTCCAATGCGCTCTATGAATGTCGCCAGCGCTACCAAAGCACCTGCGTCACTATTTTCGATTGAGGGATTGCCACAAATAATTGTATTTGACAACATATCGCCATTATGTTCTAACGATTTTACGCTATTCTGCAAAAGTAGTGGAATTAAATATGTCAGCACAGCACTTTTTCTCGCCACAATCAAACGGCGAAGCCGAGTGTTTTGTTCGCACATTCAAAAGTCAAATACAAAACTAATAAGCTCACATTCACAAGATAATGCCATGATTATGTTCCTCATTTCATATCGCACTTTACCTTCTCCTGAAATTTCACCAGAAGAACGCCTTCATAGGAGACGCCGTCGGTCCTTTTTTCATTTACTTCATCCACAAAGCTCTGCTTCTACTTCGAACTTGACAACGAAGTTTCGTCCGAATGATAAAATTCAGTACAGAACCAACAATAAACCATATTTATGGGAATCCGGCGTTGTACTCAGATCATGGGGTAGAGCGCTGTATACTACTCGATGCAGTGCGGGCACGCACCACCGTTATGAGACCAGCTATGGCACAGAGAATTCAGTGATACTAGCGTAGATCTACCTGTTACAGATGTGTGCACCGCACGACGCCTGGTCGCTCACAAGGCTCGGAGAGAGGCAGCTATCAGTCGCCAACGCAGCCTGTAGCGAGGCCGCAGACGCCCTGCCGACGGAGGTGGACGCCAGCCAGCCGTCGCTTCAACGCCGCAGGCCGCTGCTCCCCTGGACATCGGCGCAGTCATCGGCGGCTCGACGCCGCCACCTACTACAGCACACTCACTCATTCACCGTGTGCCCTGGAGTAACAACTTATAGAGTCCGTTTCCCGGCTTGATGATAGACCGTGATCGCTAGCTGCCTAACTGGCGTTATAAAGCAGTGGGGGGGGGGGGGGGGGTGCCCCAACGGCCTGCCAGTCAAGCTAGGGATCGCGACCAACTAGATCTGACGTGACAGGGACTGTTGTGAGGCCTTGTATCTAGAAGGTATTTCCTAGAAGCGCCTGCGCCTGGTTTTGGCGGCTTTCCCTGCGTCCGCAAGACGCAATGTCGAGGCTCGCGCTGGCCTGAAGAGTTTGTAAGAAACAACATGACTTAACTGTGCTGTGGCAGCACCCGACAGTGTAGAGTGCCCGCGTAACAGGTAGCCAAGGTGGACTGCTGAGCTTCCCTTCCTAAGCGCTCACACGTAAAACGTAAATATCAACAACGGCCAACTGCATAAGAAGTGGCGCTGTACTGCGACACTACTTTACGGTTAGCCATATGACAGTGCCCAGCCAATGTCAGCGGAGTAACCTATTGTAGCCCTCCGCCAATGCCACCTTCTAAAGCGCACCGACGGAGTGTGGAGAGCAGTGCATACCGGCCACTCCAAATCAATGTTCCAATGTTTGTTAAGCTTATGGGACTTAACTACGGGGTTATCAGTCCCTAAACTTACAAACTACTTAGAAACTACCTTATACTAAAGACGGCACAAATATCCATGCCCGAGGGGGGATTCGAACCCCCGACCGTAGTGGCCGTGCAGACCGTGACTGGAGCGCCTCAGTCTCCTCGGCCACCGCGGCCGGCCCGGCCACTCCTACGCCGGATACAGCTTCAGCGGCACTCAGCGTAGTTTTCGTGTAGTAGTATTTGTTTTGGCCTAGCAAAATGTTCAAATGTTTGTTAAGCTCATGGGACTTAACTACGGGGTCATCAGTCCCTAAACTTACAAAGTACTTATGAACTACGTTATACTAAAGACGGCACAAATATCCATGCCCGAGGGGGGATTCGAAACCCCGACCGTAGTGGCCGTGCAGACCGTGACTGAAGCGCCTCAGTCTCCTGGGCCACCGCGGCCGGCTTTTGGCCTAGCGCTACTTGCAGGAGTATTTGTCTGTGTGATGCTTTCACTATTGTACTTGTTGTTTGCCCCTAAGTGAGTGACCATTTTTTTCTTTGCGTTTGTTATGTCCAGAAGACTTTTTTGTTTACTAAACAGTTATCTTTTTCAGGAGTTTTTGTCTTTCCTGCAGATCGCAGGACTTAACAATCTGCACATTTGTGTTCGTCGTTTGAATGTACACAGTGTCCGCAAAGTCTCTTCGCAGTGGCGATCTCCGCATATCTTGCGTTGCGGGGCGTGTAAAGTTGGCAGCACAGACAAAGCGCACCTGCACGTGTACCGTGGACCTGCAGTGCTAGTAGAGTGCGGTTATGTGTGCGCTACAGCTGTTCCTTGTGTTATTCTCTCGTTCTTGTATACGCTCAGTGTAGCGACAATGCTGGCTGTTGCAAAGAGAGCCTTTTTAGTGGAAGAGGTTTTCCCGGCAGGAGGAAACTCCACGGAGTATGTGACACGACAATTTAGATTTCGTTTTCCTACCTCGAGGTGTTCACAAAGCGAAACTGTGCCTGATTTAATTCGCAAATTCCGGACAACAGATTCAGCTCATGATGCACCACGAACTGGTATGCCCACGGTTTTAACGGAACGAAAGCTCGACGACATTTCGGGCATTATGTTGCGGAATCTAAAAAAAATTCAGTAAGGAAATTATCACAAGAGGCTAAAGTCTCTCGTATGACAGCACATAAGGCCGTAACCAAAGAAGTAGGGCTGTATCCGTATAAAATTACTGTAGTGGAACCATTACACTGTATGGACCATACGAAAAGAATAACATATTGTGAATGTTTTCAGCGATTTATTAACACTAGAACGGCGGAGTTTCTGACATTCCTAAAACGGCAGAAAGGGGTCATTTTGACCCACACATAGAATATTTTCATATTAGATTGAAATAAGTGTCTTTATTTATTTATTTTTGTTAATCCACACCTTTTCTCTAGCAGGGACAATAATTATTAAACACCAGTAATAATAATCAATAATTATTTATTTCAACAGCAAAATATCTTAAAAATTTATTTCTGATACTGCTAACAAGTTTCCTATTTGTATAAAATTGTAGACACAATTAGTGTACTAGGTCCATATTACTCTCGTACGTGGTCTACAAACACCTTTATATCACTTTTCTCTAAAGTTACTGGAATCTGCTAGACGCACTTAGCACATATGGTTTCTGTTTTACGCGCACATTTTCCGCACACAGCTTTGTGGCACTTTACACAGCTGGTCTTGCTCTTTCATTCCCTTGAGTTCATTAGCCAGCTGAAGTATGAACTTCTTTTTTTCCATTTTCTTGTTTGTTACTATGTTGTAAATGACCCATGCATTTATTGTCGCCATGTCCAAGATGTTGTAAAAGACATGCATTGGCTATCTCCTACAAGCAACCTTTGTAGTATATTTATGGGTCATCTGATCTACCACGTCCACCCCATACTTCGTTGCATTGTAGAATGTTACTTTTTCAGGTTTCTTCTTTCCTTCCTTGCTTATTGCTACTTCAGAATGTAGTGTACTCAGAAGAATGACGTTTTTATTCTTCTTTCCTTGGTATACAGTCATGGTGCATTCTGGGTTGCCGCTATGGTGCAGGATGCTGGTGGAGTGTATTTTAGCACTGGACTTCCTTACTGCATCAGGGATTTCACGACGGACCTTGTTCATTGTACCAACTAATGAAGTTTTCTTCCCTTTCAGTTTCTTAGCAAGTTGAAGAGATGTAAAGAAGCTGTCTGTCGTCACATGTCTTCCTTGATTTACAAATGGCTCCATGAGACGCAGAACGACGTACTCTCCAAGTGGTTGCTTCTCTCTATGCATGTCCTCTTTTCCGAGGTATGGAAAAGCATTACATATATACTTTGTCGTCACATCGACAGCCAACCAGAATTTTAGGCCATATTTGTCTGGTTTATTGGACATGAACTGAGTGAACCTGCATCTTGTTTTGCTTGGTAATAGTTGCTCATCTATGGTTATATTTTCTCCATGAAGGTAAGCACGAATACTGTTTTCAATGAACTTTCCCCAAATTTCAGATACAAGAGCGAATTTGTTGGCTGCCAGGCGTACAACTCGGGTTGATTTTTCATCGAAACGGAGGAATCCGAAAAGCTCCTGAAATCTGTCCCTCGGCATAATGTCCTTGATAAAAGTAGGCACCCAAGAGTGCGACCAGATATCATCCACAGACATACCTTTTGTACAAATAACTCCCCGAGCATACATGATGGCTATCGGTTTCTCCAGTTACTCAAGCGAAACAGTCCAGTTATTGTTTTTCAGTACTTTTCTTGCATTTGACTCTGTGTATTTCTTCATGAGACGTAGCATTGCTTCGTCTAAAATAAGATGGAAGGTAGTCGTCTAATCGTTGACACGCATTAGCAGTGGGTCCTCCTTTCTCCTTCAAAACTTTCACAGCCGACCTCCGTCCAGAAGATGAATAATTGGTCGCCTCCCACACGGTTCCATCCCTAGCAACCATCTTTGTAGACGCTGCCAACTGTGCCTGCTGTGACGAAAGAAGTGATGACTGATGTAGATCAGCGCGTGAATCCTCTTCCACTAATCGCTCCTCATTCACCATGTCTTCATTTTCACTTGTCTCAGGTACATAATCATCATCTTCATTAGCGAAGTCCGATTCAACTTCGGAATTCTCTAAGAGCTGTACGATACATGTTCAAAAGCGTGTTTCGAGGACAAAAACTATCATCAGAATGACACGATATAAACTGTGGCAGACTGGAACGAACACGTGCCAAGTTAGAATAATGACAGGCAACTTCTCTGCAATACTGCTAACTGTTGCCACTACATTGTTGGATTACTTACATACATTCAGAAGGAAATTACAAATTGACCCCATCCGCCGTTCAAGGTATATCGGTATAAATGTCAAAGAAAATATAAATACTTTTTAAATTCTAATACATCATCATAAAGAGGAGAAAAAGTTAGAAAAAGTCATATGATTTCATTAGGAAAGTAAATAAACTGAAATGACAATGAAGGAAAAAAGTATCACAGGGGTCATTTTGACCCCTTCCGCCGTTCTAGTGTTAACAGACATGGAGTTGCTGTTTTAGATCGAACACTTTTCACAGATAAAGCTTGTTTTCACCTTTCTGGCTACATTAATTCTAAAAATGCTCGTATTTGGTCATCCGAAAATCCACATGCCACACGCCATAGCACGCAGAGAAAATCGGTGTGTGGATTGCGATGTATAGGGTCGATATTTTTCGAAACTATCGTCACCTTCGAAATCTATTGTTCCCAGATAATTTTTCCATTTATTGCGCTGCTGAATGAAGATGAGATCAATCATTCATTTTTCCAGCAAGACAACGCTACTGCTCATACAGCACATCAATGCCTACAACGTATAGATGAAATTTTTGGAGACAGGATAATTACAAAAGTTCTCTGGCCCCCTCGCTCACCGGATTTGTCTCCTCCCGATTATTTCCTTTTGTGGTGCGGCTAAAACTTTTTTTATATATAAAAATAACCGAAAGACAATACATGAAGATAAGACAGCGATAACTGAATATCTGCATTCAATTGCACGTGAAATATGGGTAAAGTTATTCGAAAATAAATGTAAACGTGTTGAACTATGCCTTCAAGGAACAGGAAATCAATTCCAGCACCCACTGTGATACTTGCGAGTACAGTGTATTTTCTTTGTAATTAATGTAATTAATTAATTTCATTGTTTTAATTGTATTAATGTTGAATCCTATCTTGCAACGTAACTGCAGCCAGTAGCAGTGAAACCCGGTCGCTAGCTTATACAATGACATGAATGTGTTGCCCCTCTTACCCCCAGCGCACACTTGACGCAGCAGAGGCAGAGGCGAGGCGCAGGGCCTCTGCAGGTCAGCGCACACTTCAGCACAGCCAGAGCAGGGCAGCGCAGCTTGAAACAGCACGTGCTGCATGTCCACTGCAAACCTCTCAACGCTATTAGATTTAATTCCCGAATCTCCTGCAAAACTCAGTTTAATTTGTGTGTGTGTGTGTGTGTGTGTGTGTGTGTGTGTGTGTGTTCTGATAAAGTAAGTATAAGAGCAGTGAAAGGCCTGTTGAGCAACAGGCAAAAGTGACGAATATATGGCGAACTTGTGTGGTCTATGGAAGTTCATTATAAGCTCTTGAGCTACTTCGACTAAACAGGCGACAGTACAAAGAGTGTCACATGCTGACTAAGAAAGATATAACGTAGTAGAAAAATGGTCAGAGACACGTCATACCCACTAAATCAAAATTAGGTATATGTTTAAGGAATGGAATTAAAATCAGATTTATTTTTCTCTCATTTGTGTTATATTCAAGAGAAACAAGTGTCATTGTAAATTTAATAATTGGAAAATCCTTTATACAAATATCATATTTAATTATGATTGTGGTGCAGTATATACGATCACTAACACTTTTCTTCTAGGTGACATGTGGTATGCGTTTCATATGTTTTAGATTGAAAGATATATCGATATGAAAAATTTTGCAAGCCATACTTTCCTTGATTAACTGCATTTGCTCCTCCATGGTCCTGAGTACAAAGTTACTGACGTCTCTGTATTTCTCTTCTTTGACGACAGCTGTGCATTTACGTCCAGTATTTTATTATATTGCATTCCTATTTTGTCTCTGTCACCAGTTCTAATAATAATTACCAACAGCAGCCATCATGTTTGTTAGTAATTACTGAAGGTATGCTAGTATTTTTGCAGTTGTTGAATTTCTGTAAATACAAGGGTAAGTCAATTATTATCCGCAAAGTAGTTATAAAATTTTATTGTAATAAAATACGAAACTTACAAGAACATCACTTTTCGACATAGTCTCCTTGCTTTTCAATGCACTTCGTCCATCGCTCTACAAGCTTCCTTATGCCCTCATAAAAGTATGTTTTCGGTTGAGGTGCGAGCCAGGAATGCACCGCTTCCTTCACTGCTCCGTCCGAGTCAAATCACGGCCCCTTAATGCCTGTTTGAGTGGACCAAAAAAGTGATAGACAGAAGGGGCAAGATCGCGACTATATGGAGGATGATCCACTACTTCGAATTTGAGTTTCTGGAGTGTTTCAGCACTGTGGACAGCAGTATACGGACGGGCAGTATCTTGCAACAACACAACACCTTCTGACAGCAATCCTCGGCGTTTGCTTCGAACTGCAGGCTTTAGCCTGTCAGTAAGCATCTCATTGTAACGTACACAGGTTATTGTTGTGCCCCTTTCACCATAATGTTCCAGTACAGGACCTCGTGCATCCCAAAAAACCGTAAGCATCAGTTTTCTTGCGGACGGTTAGGTCTTGAACTTTTTCTTGCATGGCGAATTTGGATGTTTCCATTCCATACTCTGCCGTTTACTCTCCGGCTAGTAATGATGGCTCCATGTTTCGTCACCAGTAATAATTCTGTCTAAGATGTTGTCCCCTTCGTTACCATAGCGATCCAAATGTTTTTTGCAGATGTCGAGGCGCGTTTGCTTATGCAACTGTGTGAGTTGTTTTGGGACCCATCTTGCACAAACTTTACGAAACCCAAGTCTGTTGTGAATAATTTCGTAGGCAGAACCATGACTAATTTGAAGACGATGAGCCACTTCATCAATAGTTACTCGTCTCTCTAAGAGAATCATTTCACGTGATCGCCCAATTGTTTCTTCATTTGTGCCGGTAAACGGTCGTCCGGCTCCTTCAGTGTGCTTAACACTCGTGCGACCATTTCGGAATTTTCAATCTACTCGTACACACTTCGTTGTGGCAAAACACTGCTCCCGTACTGTACTGAAAGTCTTCTGTGAATGTCGGCCCCTAATACACATTTCGCCCACAAAAAACGTATCACTGAACGTTGCTCTTCTTTGGTGCAAATAGACAGCGGAGCAGCCTTAATTAACAGCACGGCAGCGACAACGAAACTAACGTAGCAGCTTGAAAATTGCAAAGATATAACAACAAATAAACAAAGCATGCGTCACCAACGTAAAAGGACAGTACTACCACCAACATAAACAAAAATGTAACTAAATTGCGGATAATAATTGACTTACCCTCGTAGTATAGAATTCAGGTTGAGGAATACTGACGAGAAACGTTCCTAGCATCATCTGTGGTTTGGCAGTGGGCTGAAGCTCCACGAAGGAGTGGACATTATGATTCAAGAAATGGAAGATGGTCCCTGATGGGAAAAAATCGTGGCACGTCCCTTCTGCCTTCGCCGAACTTATCATTAAGTAGCAACGGGAATTTTAGCTTACATAGTGCTGTCATGACTGCCACAAAGTTTACTGAAACAAGATACTATAGACCGTACAAATACACATCTAGCATCTTCAGGTTATGAATCTCGGTGTCGCGCGTGTGCCGCATAGCTGCCGACCGCGTCCCGACAAACATATCTGGCGTATTTTCTCGAGAATGGAAAGAGGTATGACTCTCTTTCCACCGTTAAAAACAATTTCGATGTGTTAGCTACATTTCGTGTGCAGTAATGTATGGTGTAAAACGCAACAAACGTAAAATGGCCAGCGACTACATTTTTCACTAAAACTCTTCAAAATATGCTCGGCTTTGTAGTTTATTTTTTACTATAACAATAACTATGGACAATAACGAAACAAACCGATCCAATGTCATGCGGTGGCTTTTAGCTATAAGATACAGAAAAATATTTTTTTTCTTGCCGAATAGTTTCTGCAAGATCGAATGATGAAGGTGCGTTAGTGCAGAACACGCACAAATCCGAAAATAGTGTTTTTATTTATTTATTTATTTTTAGGCAGAAAGTACAAAATGTTACAAAGAAACTAAATACTGAAAAGAATGAAGTTTATATTCGTCTACTACAGTGCAACGTAGCATGTTGGCCACCCGCAAAGTGTCTTACGTTCACTGCAACTAATTACTGCGTTTTGACGAAGCAGCGAAAGTGAAGCCGCGCGGGAGTAGCCGAGCCGTCTGGGCGCCACGTTATGGATCGCGCGGCCTCCAGCGTCGGAGGTTCGAATCCTCCCTCGGGTATGAATGTCTGTGTTGTCTGTAGTATAAGTTAGTTTATAAGTAGTTTGTAATTTTAGGGTCTAGTGATCCCGCAGTTAAGTCCCATAAGCGTAACAAACATTTGAACGTTGTAAACGGTAATAAAAAATGTTCAAATGTTTGTTAAGCTTATGGGACTTAACTACGGGGTCATCAGTCCCTAAACTTACAAACTACTTATCAACTACCTTATACTAAAGACGCCACAAATATCCATGCCCGAGGGGGGATTCGAACCCCCGACCGTAGTGGCCGTGCAGACCGTGACTGGAGCGCCTCAGTCTCCTCGGCCACCGCGGCCGGCTAAACGGTAATAGTCCACCTCTCAGTGGGCTTTCCTTATACACAAGTCCCCTTTCAGCAACTGCAATATCAGCAATTAATATTACCCGAAATTTCAGTTTACTAATTACTTTTATCGCGTAAAGAAATATACAACTATTCCCAGAATCATCACATGATTAGAAACCAGATGCAAATGTATTTCAGATTTGCAAGAGACGTACGTTAACAAATATGAATAGTGCATTTACAGATTTAGCAAAATGTTTTGACACTATTGGAAACATTGCGAAAGCCGCATCTGTTAGTGTAAAGTTCTCGACTTTTAGTCATCGTATAACTCACACACGCACTTAAGATTTCGTACTGGCGATTAATACTACGCAGGGAATTATTAACGCGAACAAGATGGAAAATGTTTCATTTATTATTGGTTACATGATTTCTCTCAAATGAATAGCCTGTTCATACAATATCGTGGACGGTATCGAAGGAGTACAAGATTTTGAAACATTCAGGGGGGGGGCAGGAAAAAGTAAAGGCAATTTCCGTTGATTAAAAATATTTTGCTAAGTTAGAGGCTGGTTAATTACTAGAGAGCTCTGGTATTAACGGAAAAAACATCATTACTATCTCGAGTACGTTCAAGTGCATTGAAGCTCATACTCACCAGGTTTTCTCCCCAATTTTCTCTCTTCCCTGTTACCGTGTAGTTAATTCAGTTTGTAATGCAAATCAAGGAGATGCGAAGGGCCTAGATGTATTCTATCTCGTCAAGGTGGAACACTGAAATTCTGTTATACTTCACTAAACGAACACCTTCAGTAGAGGTTGTTGTCATAATGCAAGTGATGTGCTTAGGTAGTGGTACCTTTGTTCTTGATACGAGATTGAAAGGTAAGTGGTGATAGCTAAGCCTCTTGATTTTACTAAATGATTCTTCATCGGCAAATATGGGATGCCAGACTTTTTTATTTATTAAATGTTCACACGATTTATTGTTGCAGTTAAAATATGAAACTCTATATTACTGATTATAACGCATGTTGTCCAAAATAATCACACAAATAAATTCATTACATCAACAATTTTACACAGTTCTGCTCCTTAATTTATTCATACGTCCACACTTTTATCAACTGTTCTCGATTTGTAAGATGCATTTTATACGGCTCATTACTGAGATTCAAAGCTTGTGACCATGCTATGCGAATCCTGCTAAGCGATACTGCTCCACCGTACTCTATGACTGCCCCCACTAGACTAGCTCGGTTAGCTCGAATCACTGCACATCAGTGTCGCTTTTGGCACCAACCAAAAGTTTCTGGCGTGTTCTGTTTAATATATACTTATTAATTTGTTCACAAACACAGTAATTAAATCAGAATTTCAAATAATTGTTTTCCAAATTGTTACTACAAGCTCATTTACATTGACAGAAATTTGGATCCTTTTCTAATATTTTAATGTTTATCTGTTACAGCGTCTAGATTGAGTATAGTTCGTAGCTAGTTTTCTACAATTCTTAGAAAGTACCAGGAGTCAAAAGATGTTCGGCAACCCTTATCTCTATTCTTCTCACATTTCCACTCATCCTTCCATTCCTGAGTTAACGAAAACGTAAACTCTCAACAGAATAAAACTTTTATGAAATTGTTGGAAGACTGTTGCCTTGATTAGTTATTCGTGCCACTATCCAGACAAACACAGATGGACACGGAGCCTTTTGGAAACTAGAGTATACAGAGGTATTCAGCAGATCATTCAGCATTCAGCATGAATATTCCATCGACACTGTAGTTATAGGAAAAGATGCACTAGCTGATTTATTGCACAAACGGCTAAGAATTAGTAGGACGATGCTGATGATACCGTCTAGTCAGTCTGTTGATGTGATTTAAGAAATATTGGATAAGCTAAAATGAGTGTGTTAAGAATGCAATTTGATTTTATTATCTATCTGACATTCAGAAACATTAATAATTAAATGAAACAAGTACCGTTATATTTCACTTTACATTCGTTCCTTATGCAGTGAATTGTATACTGCGTGGAACAGAGAACCGACAAGGAAATAATTTAAACTATAGTAGAGAAACTATTAAAAACTGAAGAATTATCAACATCTGTTTACTTCTTGTCTTAGAGTTTCCCAAAGGTTCATAATAAAATTAATTTCAATTACCCTATTTTCGAAATTTATTATGAGATCAGTAAATTCATAAAGTCGCACTCTTGTCATAACGTGAGAAGTAAAACGTATTTTACGATTAGGAGTATCAGTGAAATGGTCTAATGCTTTTGATTCAAAAGTGAGCCTTCTCGCATTGTGTGCACTCTACAACACTGAGAATTTAATCAAATCGTGAATCAGCCAGAACAATATGATTGTAGCATATATTCGTATTTTCTTGCGCATTTCTAACTAACCACTGTCGTATTACAGCTCCACATGTCTACGCCATGTCTAAGATATATCGTTGAACAGGCGTGACTTGTGCAAACATGTTCAATAGTTAGTTAAACGTATGGGACTTAACTGCGGGGTCATCAGTACCTAAACTTACAAACTACTTATGAACTAACTTACACTAAAGACAGCACAAACATCCGTGCCTGAGGGGGGATTCGAACCCCCGACGCCGCGATGGATTAGCCGTGAGTACTGGAGCGCCGTGCTGCTGTGCGCGCGGCTGTTCGCCGTAGGGCATAGGTGTTTGTGTTGTCCTTAGGTTAGTTAACCTTAGTTTAAGTACTTTGTAAGCTACGGAGTAATAACCTAGAAGTTGAGTACGATAGATTTACAAACATTTGAACATTTTGAACTCCCGACGGGGAACTACCTCGCGCATCGTAGCACGTAGCATAGCGCCTTATTGCGCTCGGCAGCTCCACCGCGACTATGACTTGTGCGATATGTAGCATATATACAGGGTGGTCAGAAAATGTCTGAAATGCTTGTCAGGAGTTGTAGCGCAGGTTGTACTGAGACATAAGTGTTAAGAAAAAAATTTGATCCGTCGCGCCGTTTCCGAGTTATTTAGCTTAGAAGTTAGCCAATCACGTCGTTTGCTGCGCAGATTCGAACAGCCCACAAGAAGCAGCGTTGCCAAACGTATCCTCCATGTTGTAGTCAAATGGGTATAAACTTGTATATGAAACGCTATTGTAACGTGAGACAATGTGGTCTGGGGGTAGAGAGCTGGAAATGTGAAACAAAAGGTCATAAGTTCGATTCCCACCAGGGTTATTGTTTTGTTTTTACCCAAATGGGGAAACACATATGTATTTTTTGTCTAATCATTTATGTATGGATGTCCTATAAGTAACGGAACTGTACATCTTTTTTTGCATAAACACATTGGCGTTGGCCCCAAGTATGTACATTTATTCCGAAAGCTACAGTATCCATAACATACAATAATTGCTTATAAATGTATTCGACAAAGGTCTAACAATATGTACCTGTTTGGACATAAATATGGAGAAACAATAAACCTCATACACAGTCAATGGTCACACATGTAACAAATGCAGGGAAAGTAATGTGTAACATAACACAATAAAATGATATTTTGGTAGCAGTTTAACTTAAGAACGTTATTTTCAGGAGAAAAACGTAACACTAAATTCACAGTAGCTGCTCAAAGTGTCCTCCACGCATTGAAACGCTGCTTTCTGAAATCAAAGGTTTCCCTGAATTCATCGAAGGCTAAATTTATCCTCGCAAGAAGGCCTTCAGTTGTGTCTACTGGGGTCGCGTAGACGATTTGCTTCACATGGTCAGACAAATAAAAGTCTAACGGTATCAAATCTGGTGAACGAGCTGCTCAGAGGTATGCACCGCCTCGGCCAATCCACCTTTGCGGGTACAACACATCTAAATGCTCACGTACCGCAAAAGCAAAGTGCGGCGGTTCTTCATCGTGTTGGAACCACATTCCCTGACGGACCGCCAGAGGAACGTTTTCATAGAATGCTAAATATGTCGTTCCATTTAAATGGGGAGAGAGTAGGACGGGAACTAACAAAAAGTCGCCTACGATACCTGCCCAAATGTTGACGCTGAACATATGCTGATAGGATTTAACGTAAGTGCCCTGCGGATTTGCGTCCATGCTCTGGTATCCCGGATCGACATGTTTGAGAGCCCGCCAGACCACATGGACTATGACAGCAGCCGTTAGGCGGCGCGCACAACCTACTAGCGCTGCCATCGCCACTAGAGCGCTGCACGCCGTGGCGCGCCTACCGCGCCGCACTATATAGGGCCGGAGCCACAGCTCGCTCCTCAGTCTGGTGTTGACTGCGCTCCGTTTACTTTCGCTATTCATTGGTTATCTGGCTTCGTACTCTGCTCTGTCACGGTTCCGATTTGGCTTTCGTTTGGATCTTTGTTTTTTCGATTAGTAGTTGTTATTGTCGTCTCTGTGGTTTCGTGGAGTGTTTCTCGTTAGCGGCGACGCTTGATCGGTCGGTCGTCGCTAGTCGCTCCCGACCCAGTCAGGTCTTCGGTCACAATAATTGGCGACGAGGTAATAGGTTCCATCACGTTTCATGGACGAACGACTTGTGCAACTCGTGGAGCAGCAACAACAACAGCTGCTCCTACAGCAACAGCAAACTGATTTGTTACGACAGGAAATTCAACTGTTGGCGGAACGCTTACAGGTTCAGGGTTCCCAACCCGTCCAAGCGGTTGTCACTTCGTCGACGGATTTCCGCCCCCCTGCGTTTCAGCCCTTTAACGACGCCAAAGAGGATTGGGATACTTACTTACAGCGGCTGAAACAGCACTTTGCCGCCTTTCAGGTCTCTGATGACGCTCTCCAACGGTCGCTTTTCCTTCCTTGGGCTTCCCCCGAGACGTTTTTCTTACTAAAGAAGTTGGGCCCCCCTCTCCAATCCGGTGGCACTGACGTTCGAGGAGATGTGCGCATTGCTTTCGAATTATTATTCCCAACGATTTCACGTTGTCACATCGCGCCTCGAATTCCATCAGTATCACAAACAGCCAGGTCAATCATATCGGTCATGGGTGACAGATTTGCAAGGACTGAGTCGGCGTTGCGAATTCACGTGCTCCAACCCGTCTTGTAAAACCTCCTATGCTGACTCTCTCATCCGTGATGTTGTCGTTCAGTTGGCTCCAGATCCAGAAGTGCGGACGGCGGCCCTCAAGCTGGACGACCCCTCTCTGGAGGACATCCTGAAGATTGCACATTCTTTCGAGATTGCACAGGCGGCGAATGAGCGCCTCATGGCTCGTCCTCAGGTAGCAACTGTACAACCGCCGCAAAGGGGACGTAACGTTTGGAACGTCTTGCCCCGCCGGCAGCATCGTGATCCTTCCCTCTCTGACGTGTCCATGGCATCTGAACGACTGGTCACTTCTCGTCGGCGTAGGCAACGTGGTTTACCGTCCTGTCCCGACTGTTTTACGGCGCACCAACGGGCGGACTGTTCAGACCGCTGGGCCCACTGTAGTCGTTGAGGAAAAGATGGGCATCTCCATTCGGTTTGTCGGCAAACGGCAGGACAGTCTTCCCCGAATTCTTATTGGCGTCAGGGGACAGTTCATGAACTGCAGGCTACTGTTCCCCAGGGTGATTCTCCCGCTACCAAATTGTTTATTGATCTCAGAATAGCTAACCATGACGTCCGCTTCCAGGTGGACACAGGGGCGACAGTCTCCCTGGTCAACCTGCCGACATATGCCCGTCTCGGCTACCCGGAATTGGACCCGCCCTCCCGCAGGTTGGTAGCATATGGTGACAGTGCGATTCCTCTGAAAGGTCAGTTTACCACTTTGGCAACTTACAAAACGGTTACACGTCCTGTAACCCTCTTTGTGGTCAATAGGCACTCAGCTGGCAACACTTTCGGCCTCGATGCGTTCTCACTGTTTGGGTTCTCCATCTCCGATGAGGTGCAGGTCATTTCTGACACTGTTCCTTTCCAGGAACTCGACGACCTTTGTGCCTCTTTTGCGTCTCTGTTCGAACCGGGTCCAGGGTGTGCGACCAATTTTGAGGCACATATTACTTTACGCCCCGATGCGGTGCCCCGTTTCTGCCGTGCACGCCCTCTTCCGGTCTCCCTACGGATGGCGGTAAAGCTGGAACTCGACCGTCTGCACGCCGCAGGAGTCATCGAACCTGTCAAAACGAGTGTCTGGGCCACACCACTGGTAGTGGTCCTCAAGCCTAATGGCGCCCTCCGCCTTTGTGGCGATTTTAAATCCACCATCAATGCCCAGGCACAGGTCGAAACCTACCCAATTCCACGGCAAGAGGACCTCCTCACGAAGCTTGTTGGCGGCGAATACTTTTCTAAGATAGACCTGGCGGACGCCTATTTGCAAATCCCGCTCGATGAGGAATCTCAACGAATCGTGGTCATCAATACCCCTTTTGGTCTTTACAAATACAAACGTTTACCTTTTGGGATTTCTTCGGCTCCAGCCATCTTCCAGAGGTATCTCGAACAATTAACCATGCCTATACCCGGTTGTGCCAACTATCTTGATGATGTCATCGTTACTGGGGCTACACGCCAGGAGCACTTGCATAACCTCCGCACTCTCTTCACCACATTGCGGGACGCTGGGCTCAGGTGCCGCCTCCATAAATGCCAGTTTTTCCAGGAACGGGTCGAAAACCTTGGCTACTTGCTCTCCAAAGACGGAATCCAGCCCACAGATCGCAATGTATCGGCGGTCGATGCTCTACCACGCCCTCAACACCTACAGGAGTTACAGGCGTTTTTGGGAAAGGTGAACTATTATGCAAAGTTCCTCCCACAAGCGGCCCACATTATGCACCCCCTCAACTGTCTCCGGAAGAAAGGTGTGCAATTCCGGTGGTCAGATGCTTGTGAGCATTCCCTTCAGCGGCTAAAGCGCCTGTTGCGTTCGGCACCCTGCCTTACGCCCTTTTCTCCATCACGTCCCCTTGTTCTAGCAGCGGACGCATCTCCATATGGCATTGGAGCGGTGTTGGCACACCGGAATGATGATGGTACTGAACAACCGATAGCCTATGCGTCCAAGACCCTGACGCCTGCTCAAAAGAACTACTCCCAGATAGAAAAGGAGGCGTTGGCGATCGTCTATGCGGTTAAGAAATTCCATGTGTATCTTTTTGGGGCCAAGCTTACCCTCATTACTGACCACAAACCATTGGTCGCTCTATTTGGGCCACACTCTCGGCTCCCAGAAAGTACGGCCCAAAGACTCCAGCGTTGGGCTCTATTTCTTAGTTCCTACAATTACACCATTAAGTACAAGCCTACTACACAACACGCCAATGCAGACGCTCTTTCTCGTCTGCCTTCAGGACCTGATCCAACATTTGACCGACATGAAGTCTCCTGTTTCCACATTGATCTGGAACGGCAAAATACCTTAGATGGGTTCCCTATCACAGCCACGCGCATTGCTGAAGACACACGCCAGGACCCCCTCTTACAACGGGTCATCCATCATGTACTTCATGGGTGGCCCACTTACTTCCCGAAGTCGACAGCCTCCCAGCTACGTGCCTGGTCCCATCTCTCTCGTCGATTGTCTGTCATTGATGGTGTTCTCCTCCTCGATGCTGAGGGCGATACCCACCGGGTGGTTATCCCACCTGCTTTACGCCCTCAGGTTCTGGATCTTCTCCATCGGGGACATTGGGGTATGTCACGTATGAAATCCCTGGCCAGGAGACACGTTTATTGGCCAGGTCTGAACAAAGACGTGGAGGCCATCGTCCGCAATTGCTCCACTTGCGCTCAGCACCAGGCTGCTCCAGCCCAATCTTTCTCTCCGTGGCCTGCTCCACGTCGCCCTTGGTACCGCATCCATCTTGACTTTGCGGGCCCCTTTCTGGGATCTATGTGGCTTATTGTCATTGATGCCTATTCCCACTATCCCTATGTAGTCAGCATGGCATCCACCACCACGACTGCCACACTCAATGCCCTCACACAAATTCTTGCTATCGAGGGTCTTCCCCGTACCATCGTCTCTGACAATGGGCCCCAGTTTACAGCGGCAGCCTTTGAGCAGTTTTGTGATGCAAATGGCATCAAACACCTGTTTAGTCCGCCATTCCACCCAGCCTCTAATGGTGCTGCTGAGCGGATGGTGCGGACGTTTAAACAACAAATGCTGAAATATGTGGGCACCTCCACCACCACAGCAGCCCTCACATTATTCCTGAGTACCTACAGGACTACCCCTATTCAGGATCGTAGCCCGGCAGAACTCCTCCATGTCCGCCAGCCTTGCACACTTCTCCATCTCTTGGCCCCACAGCCCTCGGAACCAAGGACGCGGTACACTGGGCAATATGCACCAGGATCCGCTGTGTGGGCCCGTTCCTATGGTACGAAGCCCTCATGGGTGCCGGCTACCGTAGTGGCCACTCACGGGCGACGCCTCCTCTCTGTCAGCACTCAGAGGGGTTTGGAGCGCCGACATACTAACCAACTTCGCCCTCGTTTCCCTGCCTCCTCCCAACCAGTAGCACAGCCAGACCCGGAGCCCCTGCTATCGCCAATTCCTCGATCACATGGCTACAATCTGCGCTCTCGGGCGTTGTCCACGGCTCCAGTCGATGCAGACCCAGAGATGGCACACTCTCAGCCGCAACGGTGCTCTCAGGGCAGATCACCCTCTGACACGACCCCACCACCGGGGCCCCATGTGCACCTTGGGGCGGCATCGGCAACCCCAGGGGACACGGGCATTGAAGTAGAGACCTCGCCTCCACATTCACCCTCTCGGCAATCGCCTTCCACACCACCGCATCCTTGTACCTCTACGGAGGCCCCACATCCGTACCTTGACTTAGCGGGCTCTCCACCCGTGACACCACTCGTGCCATCGGTCCACCTTCCAAAGCACCGTCCTGGGCACTTCCGTCCCTACGCGCCCATTTCAGGGGGGAGGGATCTGGTATCCCGGAACGACATATTTGAGAGCCCGCCAGACCACATGGACTATGACAGCAGCCGTTAGGCGGCGCGCACAACCTACTAGCGCTGCCATCGCCACTAGAGCGCTGCACGCCGTGGCGCGCCTACCGCGCCGCACTATATAGGGCCGGAGCCACAGCTCGCTCCTCAGTCTGGTGTTGACTGCGCTCCGTTTACTTTCGCTATTCATTGGTTATCTGGCTTCGTACTCTGCTCTGTCACGGTTCCGATTTGGCTTTCGTTTGGATCTTTGTTTTTTCGATTAGTTGTTGTTATTGTCGTCTCTGTGGTTTCGTGGAGTGTTTCTCGTTAGCGGCGACACTTGATCGGTCGGTCGTCGCTAGTCGCTCCCGACCCAGTCAGGTCTTCGGTCACAATACATGCAAATATTGCTGTTTCGGAAATTGAATGGTCCTTCTCTGGTGAAACATGCCTCGTCTGTCCACAACACCGTCTTTGCGAAATGTGGATTTTCGTTATATTTATTTAAATAGCACACGGAATATTGGTAACGAGAGGGGTAGTCCTCTTCAAGCAAATCGTGCACCTTCTGTAGGTGATACGGAAATTGGTTTTAGTCGTGTAAGACGTCCAATACTACACCGTGGGAAACCTGTAACAACAAACAAAAGGATACATTTTCCATGTGTAGTTTGCAGGTATTCTTTAAGAATGTAGTAATAACGTGACTTACTCCCAAAGCAATACCAATGGCCCTCGATCTGGTACTAGGTGTTGCAGCAACCATTTCGAGAACTTTTTCTTCGAATTGAACGTTCCGATGTCACGTTCTCGTCCAGCGTCAACAATGGGTACAGCAAAACTTTCAGACTCCCTAAATCGTCTATCAACAGCTAAAAAGGTATTTACACATGAAATAACGCGGCTGGAAAATCTTGCATGGTAGATGTCGCGGGCAGCTGGTGCATATTGACCCGCAGCACCGTAAGATAAATGCATATCTGCGTATTCCTTGAATGAGTACCGATGACGGGCCATTTTACCACTACTTGTGTGTCACGACGACGTCCGTCACTGCTCTACCGCACCTCCTTCCTTGTGCCTTCGCAGCTATACGAACTCTTCCGGCAAAGATCGATTGCATACGTACGATTCCCAATGGTGATTCAATGACAAGCAGAAAAGAGTCACTACACGGCCGATACAATTACCATCGTATGTTGGCATAGCGTGCATCGTAGCGCAGGGATTGCTGATGCATTGTCCCGAATTCGATCCCCACTGCCGTCGAATATTTTCACGTGCTTCTTTTTGTATTTGTCCCTTGTTCGGTCTGACAAGGAGAAGACGCCTACTCATAGTGGCAAGAACACAGTTCGGCAATTGAACATACGAGGAGCGTACGATCGAAACCGCGTGTGGGAGTGTTTACTTTTATTTTGTTCATGTCAGTTTATGTATTATGTACAACGGAAATAAGTCAAAATTATGTTCAATGTATCGTATTTATTAATATTTCATAAAAGTTATAACAAGGAAAGGCAAGCAAAAATGTGCGAATGCAAGTAGGTTTCCTGGAAACCGTGACTATTATCCACAACGACCAGTTGGCCGATTTTACTGGAACCAGGAACCCAATGCTCACGTGCAGCTGTCGAGGTCTACTGGAAATTAAATTAACGAAATACGAAGTCCTGTACGCTTCAATTACAATCCTTTTTCGAAAAGTTATTTCCAGAATCCTCATCGACGCTGTGATACAGTCCTGTCTTGGATATGGATTTGCAATAACAAATATTCCATTACCTTTCCTTTTCACGTCTTTTTATGAAATATTAATAAATACGTACATTGTGCATAATTTTCATTTATTTGTAGTGCAATTAATGCATAAATTGACATATAAAAATTAATAATAATTCCCCATACTAGGATTCAAACCCAAATTCATCGCATCATTGATTACCGATCTGACTTCTTCCCATAACACCAACCGCAGCTTGCTGACAGCGTTCACTTAAGTGTCATACAGCGTTCCAGACCCGTGCAAGAAATGCTATTTTTTTCCTAAGCGCTTGGCCATCTAGAGCTCCCAGTGCTATTACGTTCATTTCTGGCTATGAACTGTATATACCATAATTCGAATTAGGCGATGACGAGTAGGCGTCTTCTCCTTGTGAGACAACCACATGGAGAATACGTTTGGCAACGCTGCCTCTTGCGGGCTGTTCGAATCTGCGCGCCAAATGGCGTGATTGGCTAACTTCTATGCTAAATAACTCGGAAACGGCGCGACATATCAAATTTTTTCAAATGTTCAAATGTTTGTACAGCTTATGGGACTTAACTACGGGGTCATCGGTCCCTAAACTTACAAACTACTTATGAACTACTTACGAACTAGGACGGCACAAATATCCATGCCCGAGGGGGGATGCGAACCCCCGACCGTAGTGGCCGTGCAGACCGTGACTGAAGCGCCTCAGTCCCCTAGGCCACCGCGGCCGGCTCAAATTTATGTCTCAGTACAACTTGCCCTACAACGTCCTGACAAGCATTTCAGACATTTTCTGACCACCCTGTATATACAGAGTGTTTCACTAAGTGTGTTTGCCTCTGTAACTGTAATAATAGGTGACGGAAAATTTTAATGCGGTAGGTCAACACAAGAAATGTAACACTTTCTGCGGAGCTATGAACATAGCTTATATTATCATTTCCCACAGAGTTACAGCACAAAGATATATTTTTTTTTAAATGGAACAGTAGTTTTTTCTATCGTGCATTGGATTCGTTGAAACCAGCTGCGTCCAAATCAATTTAAACTACATTCCTATCACTGTTAGTTTGGGAGCTACAACCCTTCAAAGTTTCAGGGGCAGATACCACACGCTGTACATAATACATGGCTGTGTGGTGGGTGATGGATATTATGGCGGTGGGAAGTTGATTTACATGAGATGTTCAAATGTGTGTCCATGTTCCTCAATGCATAATGCAATGCGCCGTCGAAAGGATCTGCGGACGAGATGTAACATCGCCGGTGTGTCGGAGCGACATGCGTCCTCGATGCGCCGTTTTAGATTATCTGTGGATGTGGGCTCAGTGACATAAACATGATCCTTTAGATATCCCCACAAAAAGAAATCTACTGATGTTAAATCGGGCGACCTTGCGGGCCATGAATGAGGACTATGGCGCCCCAAACATCTTCCTGCAGACCTGTTGTTTAGTTCTTCCACAACAGCACGCGCAGAATGGACTGGGTGACCATCGTGTTGCATCCACATATGGACTCTCATGTGTAGACACACATATTCAAGGAGACCACCCAAACTGTCGGCTATAAAAGCGCGATATTACTCACCCGTCAGTGTACCTGGGAAGTAGTGTGGACCGAAAAATTTATCCCCAAGGATTCCACACCACACGTTAACAGACCACCTACGTTGACGGTCTACAGGTCGTACCCACCGAGGATTGTCTGCGGCCCAGTAGTGCATGTTATGGCGCTTCACTGCACCATAATTTGCGAACGTGGACTCATCAGAGAACATAACACTTTGTAAAGACTCCAGCGTGAAATTACGCATGGTCCACTCACAGAATGTCACTCTTGCACGGAAATCGTTCCCATGCAGCTCCTGGGTCAGTGACAGGCGGTACGGGTGAAATCTGTGGCCGTGTACTATACGCCACACAGATGTGAGACTGACACCAGCGACTGCAGCAACGGCTTGTAAGCTGACGTGAGGATCGTGGTGTAGTGCAGCTAAAACAAACACCTCCGTCTCCTCACTTTTTGCAGGTCTTCGCCTGTTACTGCGGCCCATTACCAAGCTGCCTGTTTCCCGAAGCCGTTGTTCGGCACGTAAGAACGTAATGGCTGCCGGGGCTCTTCGCCTAGGATATCTCACGGCATACGCCGTGGCTGCTTCAGTAGCATCGTGTTGGCACTCGCCGAGCATCAGCAACATGTCAACGTACTCGTTGTTTGTGTATGCCATCGTGATCCGATGTCAGTAACTGTGGTATATTGAGCACGCTTGTTTGTGTGGCTCTAACTGTCGGGTATACGGCCGTGTGCGGCGACAGTCGCCAGTCTAAGAGCACATCGAGGAAGCTTCTCGCTCCGTGACACCGGCGACGTTACAACTCGGCCGCACCACATTTAGAAGGCGTATTGCATTATGCTCAGCGTTTCTGGTATCTGCCCCTGAAACTGAAGGGTTGTAGCTCCCAAAGTAACAGTGATAGGAATGTAGTTTAAATTGATTTGAACGCAGCTGGTTTCAATAATTCCAATGCACGATAGAAAAAAAAAAAAAAAAAAAAAAAAAAAAACTCTTGTTCCATTAAAAAAATTATATCTTTCTGCTGTAACTCTTTGGAAAATGATACAATAAACTATGTTCATAGCTCCGCAGAAAGTGTAACATTTCTTGTGTTGACCTACCGCTTTAAAATTTCCCGCCACCTATTATTTTATAAGTTACAGAGGCAAACACGCTTAGTGAAACACCCTGTATATATATATATATATATATATATATATATATATATATATATATATATATATATATATATATTGTGTTTGTGTTAATTCAACGACAACGTACACTTGATCTGGTTGTGATATATCTCATTAATTAAGTATTCAAATGCTATAAGATAAGTAAACAATATTTATATATTAATTTCATCATGAATCTTTTTATGAAATGATAATCTGATCATCCCCAATATTACCAATAGAAAGAAACTATTTTCTCCTCCAAAATAGTGTCTAGGCTTAGAGAAATAAGGCGATGCAAAATTAGTAAAATTGACATATATTGACCATCAAATGTATAACGTATCTAAATACAATAGTATGCGACCAGGCGTCACATTGTGAACACAATAGTTTAACAAATTGACTGTTCAAATACATCTTAAAATGAAATATAAACTTGTACAAAATGAAAATTAAAATGATTGGCTATATCGTTTAGGAGCCAGTCATTAAAAGTGAAATTAGAGATAGACCTTCTCATTATCTCATCTCACTCAGAGAGGAAAGAAGGAAGGTAAATACAGTAAATGATCCCATCAGAACAGAAGAGCTGAATCCTGAAATCCGAACCAGGACTGGAGCAGCGCAAGCAAATACTGTACCAAACACTGAGGCGGAGTCAATGTCAGAAGACCGGAGCAGCAACTGTGGATTCTATCCACGAAAATACAATCACTTCGCCAAGCAGAGGTGCGGCCATATTTATTTTACAACAAAATATCGAGATGTGGTCGCAGACGGCGAACCCACCAAAATT
Source organism: Locusta migratoria (assembly GCA_026315105.1). Taxonomy (NCBI): domain Eukaryota; kingdom Metazoa; phylum Arthropoda; class Insecta; order Orthoptera; family Acrididae; genus Locusta; species Locusta migratoria. Next base: position 103,593,103 of record CM048755.1, read on the forward strand.
TAAGTAGGACTGAGTTTGCCCCAGCGAACCAACACTCCGAAAAACACAAGACCGCACAAACCGCAACTGCAGGGCCTAACGTGAAACGAAACGATCCGCCCAAGATCGGAGGCGACCCTCCACAGTGGTACGCCTCAGGGTCCTCTTCTCCCGCGCCCGCATCTCCCGAGCTAAAAATCCACCCGAGCACGCGGCAATGCCTTTTACACCTCAAAAATCCAATTTCACTGACCCGCTGATGTCCTTCTCCAAGCAGAATACGTGGCCAGGAGTTGCCTACAACAAAACGTAAAATATACCACAGACATCCAATCGCGGAGCTTGCCGCCATCGGCTCTCCAGACTCCTCCCCGACATACAGATTTCACACGCCAAGTCACGTAGGCCCTAGCAATACTACGAAATTCTCTGCAAATTATCTCTAGACTGCATCTTGTCGCCTATTTTTACAACTGCTGGGTCAGACTTATTTCACTTCGCAGAGACGCGGACGTGAAGCGTCCAGCCATTAATTAAATTGTAAACTCTGCTACCTATTATTGGCGGTTTTGGGACGGAAAGATAGCGGGGCGTCCTGCAACCATCAAAAGTATTTTTTCTGCAGCACACACGGCCAAAGAAACAGCGAGGCGCCCGGACATGCGCCGGACGCTCATACAGTTAACGCACTGCGTGAGCACGGCCAGAAAATTGCAGGTAACAGGCGGTCATTCGCTTCACCCTGTGAAACCGGCCTACCCACTCTATTGCTGCGTTCCAAAGGCCAGACGGTAGCCAGCCTTCCGCGAAAAGCCGAAAGGAGGTGGCGCGACACCAGATTCCTGTGATCTCTCCTAGTGAGGGCGACCCAGCCCACCGTCCACGAGCTCTTAAGCCACGCTGCCCCATAACGCTGACTCGAAAGCAAAGAAAGAATTGAAATCAGAAGCATGACATCAAAAGAATAAATAAATAAAACAATACACCTGAATCCTAATGTAATACTCCCAGCCCATAGCAAAATATAGAAGTCAGTAAACATGTAAAATAAATTAATTTCATGTAAAGAACATCAAAATAAGTTATTAAAAATAATAAACAGATACATGAAGAGAGAAAAAAGAGAAATTAAAAACAGAATAATGACCACCACCTCTCAAGGAGAGGGGAGTGGTCGTTCCAGGAATGCTGATTCAAGGTCACCGGTATCATATTACTCTACGTGTCAAAATGTTCAAATGTTTATAGAGCTTATGGGACTTAACTACGGGGTCATCAGTCCCTAAACTTACAAACTACTTATGACCTAGCTAATACTAAGGACGGCACAAATATCCATGCCCGAGGGGGGTTTCGAATCCCCGACCGTAGTGGCCGTGCAGACCGTGACTGGCGCGCCGCAGTCCCCTCGGTCACCGCGGCCGGCTCTAACTGTCAAGGGGGTCACCCCTCTTATTATAAGATTACGTAGTTTCATTACATCCAATCAGAGCACCCCTACTCCCTCCCCATAATCCTGCATATTATAATAATAGGTGTCATATTACATCTTTATCATCATGCCACAGCCCCCACCTAGTCCCCTGAGCATGTCTACTGAAGGGTTCAGAGGTCAAATGCATCCAGGTTTGCATTCGTTTTGGCTGGGTATACATGCACCTGCCCCCCCCCCCTCCTTCCCACGGCCAAATAAAATTCCATTCCTTGTAGTACCTGTGAATTGCTGCAATGATTACATATGAAACTGTACATAGCTAATTAAAAACTAAAATTTTCTTATGAAATGTAAATAATGAAACAGTAAAACTGAGCTTCTAGCAATTGATTTACGTTAAATTATATACGAGGCGCGTTTTTTTAGTTCCGTTTTGTTATAGACACTAGTAGTTCGCGCACATACCGCAACGAGCGCATGCTTCGTGTACTGTCATTCCTCGGGAGCAACTGTGCTCAGTTTCAGCTCTATAGCTAACCTGCACGATTCTGTTCTGTGCTTTCAAAGTGTTTAAGACTATCTACTCGTTCGCCGCGTGTGATGTTCGCTCAGTGATATGGGTTTTGTCACCAAGGAACCTGTCTGCTGCAGAAATTCGACAGATTTGCGAAGTGTACGGTGATAATGTTATGAGTAAAGGCAAGGTGCGAAAGTGGTTACGAGAATTCAAAGATGATTGTGACAAAGTCCATGATGAGGACAGCTCCGGTCGCCCATCTTCGATTACAGACGATTTTGAGGTTTCAACTGAAGCGACGATTCGTGAGACAAGGAGCTTCACAATAACAGGTCTCTCAAACGAATTTCCTGGCGTGTCGAGATCAGTGCTTTACAAAACGACAGTGAACTCTTGGTTATCGGAACAGGCGGCAACATTGTATGAAGAGGGTATTTTAAAATTAATTGAGAGGCATGATAGTGTTTGAAAAACCGTGGCAACTATGTCGAAAAATAAAGTATGTACTTTCTGAAAATATATTTACTTTTTTGAAATTACCTTTCGTTTTGTACTTCTGTTCAAACGGAACTTACTTAAAAAACGCGCCTCGTAGTACCAATCCTGAATAGCGCGAAATAACAGTCTTTGTACTCAAACCCCTCAATTTGCTCACCTCTAACAACAGGTGGCAGCACTAATGTCCTAGCTTGCCAATCCTGTTAACAAAATGTTTGTATCAAACACAGTAATGTTATTATAACACTTGTCTGATGCGATTTGTAAGCTGATAAACCAGGCAAAAGCACTACAAAATAGGCCAAAAAATAATTTGTTTCCATAAAAAATGTCACCTGAAAGACTAATTTTGTCTTAACGCGAGGGCAGCCCAAGCTTGATCTGAAATTAACAACACAGATTAGTAGAAAAGTCGTAGTTCTTACAAACTCTCTATTGCTTTAGGGCGTTGGTATGAAAATCGTGTCCTATTCCAGCTTAATGATTCCTTCGATATATGTCAGTACTGGCTTAGTATAAAAATATGTCCTGTCAAGCTTAATCACACCACCAACAGACGGCAGCATGCTTAGAATGTAAAAATTGTGGTATTTTGCTCTCTTAAAACGCTGCATTATTTACTCAATTATTTTCCACGTTTCTGACGCTATTTAAATGTCACTATGATATTTTTAAGAAGGTCGCCGACTCTTATTACCGTTGGTGTATTAATGTAACCTACATAAAATCGCACCCAAAGTTCAATCTTGGCACCTCTACATTAAACTTCCATTACATTTTTCCAGCATAGTGTAACACCCATTAACAAGGTAAATTAAGAAGTCCCTTCAACCCAAAAGACATTAGTGTGGAATGTATGTAAAAGAAAGATATTTATATCAAGTAACGTGAAGTCATGTAAAAAATTGTAACTTCAGAAATTGTGATATTTACTTCAAGTATCGCAAATTAATCGTAAAATTAATGCAAATCATCCCTAATTTAAGCACCCCCTATCTATTTCGGGGCTAGCAGATCTAATAAAAGCCGAAAATTTTACAAAAAGTAGTAAAATTTTTCGTTTTCATAACGGAATGGCCTAGCATTTTACAGCATGAAATACACGCTACAAATCATGATACTTTCATCAAATGTCATGAAAATGCTTATATCCTGTAAAGTAAGATGCCCTAGCTATATCCGATCCTAACAGAGCTAATAACATTTGAAATCACAGAAAACATTCTTGATAACCTAACCTCCACATAAAGAGAATACACGTAATTCAGACGTGAATAAAGCATTAATTACGTATATTAAACGGGTTTGATGCCTATTGAAAATTATTTTCCTGTGCTTAATGAAAGATTCTACTATCAAAAGGATTAATGTTCCTTGTGAAAATAACACATCTACAGTATGAGACGGTAACATTTCTTTGTGTCCTATAAAACCACAGATTAAGGATACACCTATATTTATAGGAAGTAGGTACTTTTTTTATTACAATGCAACGCTTACTGTACAGGCAGCCAGCTGACAGCACAGGCACTAACAGAGGGAGAGCTTCGGCAGTCTCAAATACATTACTATATTCCATATACTGAAATTAAACTAAACTTATTTATTAAATATCCCAAACTGTGATGTATAGCGCAACGAGAGGGCGCCACTGACTCAGTTAGGCCTAGCAATGAAATGGCGACTATTAGCTAATTTTGGTGTTGTAAATGAAGAAAATTGACAATTTGTGTTTTTATGTACAGTGCACAGTTTAATGACCCACAAGACCCTAAATTAGTTACCTTTAGTAGCAAAAATGTTGGAAGTAGGCTTAAGGAATCATTATTATCTATGTCAAACCACGGCAAACCGTAATATTATCTTAAACTAACGTCTAATATGCTTAAAGTAACTACCCCAATGCTAGTTTCATGCCCAACAACACCTTTGCAACTACATGAAACACGCCATATGTATTGTCTGTCTACAAGACTTATCTTTACACGACTTAAATCTTCAGCGCAATCATCTCCAGGATACATGTCTTCAAGCAAATCAACAATGTTTACGTTTTATCAACCATTAGCTCTGTGGTGAGAGGAGAGGTATCGGACGTTAATACAGTACTACAATACCAAGAGCATCTTTGTATGCTGCTATACCTACTATTAATTATTTGAACTGGTAGATTGCATCTCAATTAATATAAATGTTACGTTACACATGTGTCAAACACACACATTTAATGTTATGTGAGCATGTTTGATCACTACTGTGCTGGCTGTGAATATGATTGCAGCCGTCTGACATAGGAGAATTATATATTACATTACAATACTATTAATCCAATACGTCATTTGAGGTGTCAACATTGGTTCCTATAATATGCTAAACTTCCGGTCTCACGTTTCAAATTGATGGGTGTTACTGCAGAACCTAGACAAACTTATTAGTAACATCATTATTTATACAAAAATTGAAAGACTCCTTAGCAAGCACACCTTACAGAACTGTTTTGTAAAAATGATGGTAGTTAAAATAACCATATATTGTTAGGTGCAGTTGTCTTTCTTTCGGAATATTTGCTGAAAGTTAAATATTAACCTTAACCAATGTTGACGTAAAGAGGAGAACTATTTATCAAAAATAACAAGACAACATTATTAAGAGCATCCTCACAAGTTACTGCCGCGGTGGAGTACCCGAGCGGTCTAAGGCGCCTCGCTGCGGAGCGCGCGGTTGCTCGCCGTCGAAGGTTCGAGTCCTCCCTGGGGCATGTGTGTGTGTGTGTGTGTGTGTGTGTGTGTGTGTGTGTTTGTACTGATGTTAGTTTAACTTAGTTTAAGTAGTTTGTAAGCTACGGCCTGATGACCACGCAGTTTGGTCCGATAGATTTACAAACATTTGAACATTTCACAAGTTACTCTAACTAGTTTGATTTTAATTCTGAAGTGGCAGATTGCACACCCAGCACTTAAATGTATCCTTGTAAATGCTGAACGATGTGGTGACCTCACTCATACATATGACATATGTGTAATACTGTGTACATATCAAATCACGCCTAAGCGTACTGTGCCGACAGTTCAAACGATCTGGATAATCTTGTGGCAACATAAATTGCACCGAAAATGCTGCTCTCCTTAGGAGGAAAAAATTGAAGGTATTTTTGTGATAATATTATGGAAATTAAAATATCTGGTCAGGTGGACTGCTAGGAGCTGTTGGAGAAGGGAACATCTGTAACGTTAAAGAAGGACATGGGTGGGTCATTGTACTCCTACCTGCATATTATGTTCGACACGATTGTGACTTTTGTCATTTCTTTTACATGGTGGCAGCAGTGTGGCAGCAAGAGGAATACTGGGAGAAGGCGCTAACAGCAGGTACTTGCATGATTCAACATGTAGCAAGCACAGCACAAGGTAGCGTCCAATGGGAAGCGGCAGGTCTCAGCTTGTTAGGTCAGCTACGGCCATGAAGAGATGCATCTCCACAGCTACAACTGTAATCCATGTATATATTAATTATGTAATTCAGGAACCTGTGGGTGTGTTCAATTCACGAGACATTCGTGATAACAGGGAAGACGGTAATGAATGTATTACTTATAGCCAACAAGTGGAGGAATGCATCCACAACCACCTACATCAGGACTGGAAAGAGATGTTAATGGGGGAGAGATGAATGCGGGAGAAGAATATTGTTCAACAAATCATGATGATGCTTTAAAATGCAATGAAGATGTATTATGTGATTAGTCATGACAAGAAAGTGAATTAAATGCCTACGGTTTCTGAAATCTCCACCAAGTTTACCATTACCACCTCAGAAACCGAGTAGTGAGGATACCAACAGCAAATCAGATTCTCGAGGCAAAACGTTACTATCTTTTCTAGAATGTGAGCAGAAAGTTGAAATGCATCATGTCAGTAAAAATATATATACAAATGTAGATGAATGTCCTCTCCACGAAGAAGGACTACATTTGCTGGATCTTCCATTGCTTTCTGACGTCTGCTACTCAGATTTGAAAAAAGTAAGTACACTCCTATCCACCATTGCTATTATATTATTGTTATATATTCTGATAGAAGTTTGTTATCCATTTTGCTGCTTTCAGCATTCCAATGCAAGTCCTTGATCCAACGATCGGACGAAGTATTCACCAGTCTGCCAAAGATAGGAAACATGTGAGATGACGGAAACTTAAATGTCTGTGCTGATTACATTACAGTATTATACACTGGTTGCAGATTGCATGCACCCCTTCTTGACGATTATTTTTAGCCACAAAAGTGGCATTGTTAAGCAAGTTAATACACCACTTTTCAATGACAGAAGTGTGATGGAGTGGTTCAAGGAACACAGTGACTAGTTGCAATGGATGTATTCTTTCCATAGCCCGCTAGATCTGAAGCGAATTCAACACATCTGGTATGAGATTGAATGTGGCGTCGGAGCTCATCGCCCCCCTCCTGCGAATGTATGGCATTTACGTGTCTTCAGATGAGGTACCAACTCCTTCCAGAGAAGTACCAAGATTACATTGATTCCAGTCACAGACACGTCACCGCTATCTACGAGCCAAATGTGTTCAAATGTTCAAATGTTTGTTAAGCTTATGGGACTTAACTACGGGGCCATCAGTCCCTAAACTTACAAACTACTTATCAACTACCTTATACTAAGGACGGCACAAATATCCATGCCCGAGAGGGGATTCCAACCCCCGACCGTAGTGGCAGTGCAGACCGTGACTGGAGCGCCTCAGTCTCCTCGGCCACCGCGGCCGGCGCCAAATGTGGACTTCGAGGATATTAGATAGATGGTCTTAATGTGGGCGATTAGTGTATACAGCGTGAATAACCTAAAACTTGCACCGCAAATATTGGCGTAATGGAAGGAGCTATAGATGTGCAGTTTCGCTACAATAGTAGTCAGAAGTTCGTATTGTAAGGCAATAATCAAACTTTAAGACTTTTTGTGTAAAGGTACACTTTTTAAATGGAACAATGCCCATTGACGTCAATAAACAAAAGGTAGAATGTTCGTGGACTTTGTTACAAGATTCTATATCAAGTCGTTTACGACATACCGTATTACGAAAAGTTTCAGTAGCAACACTTGTACAACAACTGTAGCAGCACGCATTAAAGAACAGCGCCATTGAATACACTAGTGGCGTGGATTCTGAACAGTAAAGAGTCAAGTGATATTCCTGACCACCAGAAACTTTGTTCAAAATGACCCATGGCAGCGGAAATAGATGCTCCCAGTCTAGTATGGAAAGACTGCTGTACACGTGTTAGCATTTCAGTGATGTCCTAACAGACTGCAGTACTACGTCGCTGCATATTGTGAGGGGGCTGACATGGAGCCGTTTATTTCACATATCAATATATTAGGTGTTAAAGAAGTTTTCTTGGTTGGAGTACTGTGTTACGCAATAGTAGGAAGGGTGTGAGAGAGAGACAGTAAATGAGCTTGTACCCCTTGGGAAAGCTCCGCCCCTATTGCAATTTGAGATCTGATTGGCTCCCGCCTATACTAGTTGTCCGCCAAAACTTTAAGCTTCTTTTATTAATATTTAACTTTCCTATGTTTATTAAAAATTACTTGTATACTTTCTGTAATGCTTTTGTGTTAAGCTATATTTCGGTTAATTCAAAGATTTCATTATTTGTATATTTTGTAATAAGTTGAACAATGTTAGTCTAGAAGTTTCGTTTGGCGACAAAACGGTGGCTTGTGGCGCGCAGCGAGAGGCGGCGGCAGTCAGTCGAGCGCCGACCGCGATACCTTGCACATTCATGTCAGTTCAGTGCGGGCCAGGGACAGTTTATACGTTATGCAACGTTTATATTTGTAACATTACTCAGTCTGTATATTTGTGCTTGGATATACACTAGCATTTCTTCAATAAAAACAAGCACTTGCATCCTACAAAAGCAAAAGTTATTCGTAGTGCACTACTTCCTAGCCACATCTCAACACCTCTTTTAGCATCACTTCAAGTGCAACGGACGTGCGACCTGTGTGCTTCACCTGCGCAATGGGACATCAACTACGACAGAAGACACAAGGTTAGTAAAGAGTGAATTCAGACATGCACTGAAGTTGCATGTCGACACGGCACCTCGCGTGCAGTGCTGCCCCGTTTACAAACCAGGGCACTGGGACGAAGTGTGATGGTAACATCACCGAGGATAGGCATGAAAGAGGGGAGGTGTTTAGGAACTTTGTCAACTAGGCAATGACCTTCCCTCCCCGTCTCATTTAAAATAGAAGCCCCGCCGTTATATCATCGGATGTAGTTTGTCTTTGTAGATAAGATCTTTCAGCTTTTTCTACAGAAAAAAGATAAGACCTTTCAGCTTTTTCTACAGAAAAAAGATTACAGTAATCGAATCCTGGGGACAGGCTGAACAAGTTACAGGTCCTCTGTGTCCAGTCTAATTATTTGAAAACAATTCGTGAATACATGCTGTAGTTATCCATACACAATACGGGCTGGACACCCATCATGCTTGTACCAGAGGTTCCTCCTAGTCATCATTGGAATGTCGTGTAGCAACTGTGACAGATGGTCTGTTAGAAGGCTGTTATATGTGCGAGCGATTAGTGTACTGCCTACCAAAATTGGGCTTATGAGCTGCTGGTTAACTAGCCCACGGCACACACCTACACTCCATAGACGCTCACATTCCAACTGACTAAGCCAACAGGTATTGTCTGTAGATTAATAATGCATATTTCGGCGTTCATCACTAAGTAAGATACATGATCCATGTGCAGTATCGTGCTGTGTAGGTGAGACTTCTCCCAGCCGAACACATAGTAATAATAATATGGTTTTTTGTTCCGCAGGACCTAAAAAACGAATTTAACACAAGAATGGCAATAAAAAATCTTTAAGTAGTCCTATGCGCATGACAAACTTAAGCTTAAGTGAAAAGAATGAATAACGAAAAAAGGAATTAGCTTAACTGTTTAACTTTTGCAGGAGATTCTGGGCAGAATAAAAGGATCCATAAGATAACTCTTCAATTTAGATATAACAGCGCCTGGGTTAGTACTAAGATTCTTGAGTTCTTGTGGCAGCTTATTGAAAATGGATGCTGCAGAATACTGCACACCTTTTTGCACTAGTGTCTAGGTGGTGTGATGCAAATGTAGATTAGACTTCTGTCTAGTATTCGCCAAGAGAAAGCTGCTGACTCGTGGGAATAAGCTGATATTATTAATGATGTTATTAACAACAAACGACATTAAATAAAATATGTACAGTGACGCCAGTGTCAGCACTCTCAGTCTACTGAAAAGGGGTCGACACGACGTTCGTGAACTTACACCACATATTGCTCGAACCGTCTGTTTATGTTCTAAAAATATCCCGTGTACCAGTCGATTTAAACCAAAAAATATGGCTGTATCTACATCTACATTGGATACTCTGCTAATCACATTTAAGTGCCTGGCAGAGGGTCCATCGAACCACCGTTATACTATTTAGCCGGCCGCGGTGGCCGAGGGGACTGAGGCGCTCCAGTCACGGTCTGCACGGCCACTACGGTCGGGGGTTCGAATCCCTCCTCGGGCATGGATATTTGTGCCGTCCTAGTTCGTCAGTAGTTCATAATTAGTTTGTAAGTTTAGGGACTGATGACCCCGTAGTTCAGTCCCATAAGCTGTACAAACATTTGATTTATACTATTTATATCCCACTCCATTCTCGAATAGAGCGCAGGAAGAGAGAACACCTTAATCTCTCCGTTCGACCTCTGATTTCTCGTGTATTATACTGATGATCTTTTTCCACCTGTGTAAGTGGCAGTCAACAATATATTTTCGCAGTCGGAGGAGAATGCTGGCGATTGGAGTTTCGTAAGTAGCTCACGCCGCAGCGATAAGCGCCGTTGTTGTAATGATTCCCATACCAGATCTTGTATCATTCCCGTAACGCTGTCTCCCCTGTATCGTGACAATACAAAACGAGGCGCCCTTCTTTGGACTCTTCCGGTGTCCTCCGTCAAACCCCATTGATAAGGATCCCACACTGGGCAGCAATACACCAAAAACCGACGGACAAGCTTTGTGTATGCAGTCTCTTTAGTAGTTCTGTTGCATCTCTTACGGGTTCTGCCAATAAAACGCAGTCTGTGGCTCGTCTTTCCCACGATATTATCTACGTGTTCTTTCCAGTTTAAGTCTGAAGTAATAGAAATTCCTAGGTATTTTGTGAAGTTTACGGCCTTCACTTTTGATTGATTTATCTTGTAAACAAAGTTTACGGATTTATTTTCGTACTCATGTGGACGACTTCACATTTCTCATTATTTAGAGTCAATTGCCAATTTTTACACCAAATTAATATCTTATTTAGATCGGTCTGAAGTTGGTTTTGATCTTCAGGTGATTTTACTAGACGGTAAATGACGGCGTCATCTGCAAACAACTTAAGAGAGCTACTTAGATTTTCTCCCAAATCGTTAATGTAAATAAGGAACAGCAGAGGACCAATAACACTACTCCGTGGAACGCCCGATGTCACCACTGTTTTATTCGATGCCTTGCCATCTATTTCTACAAACTGTGTAATCGCTGATAGGAAATTCCCTATCCAGTCGCAAATTTGGGGCGATATACCATAACCACGCAATTTGATTATAAGCCGTTTGTGAGGTACGGTGTCAAAAGCCGTCTGGAAATCAAGAAATACGTAACCAATTTGAGAACCCTTGTCGATTGCACTCATCACTTCGTGTGAGTAAAGAGCTAACTGTGTTTCGCATGAACGATATTTTATAAATCCGTGTTGACCTTGAGGCAATAGATCATTCTGTTCGAGATCATTCATAATATTTGAATACAGGATATGTTCCAAAACCCTGCTGCAAATTAACGTCAATGAAATAGGACTGTAGTTTAGTGGGTTACTCCTACTGCTTTTCTTGAATATAGGTGTGACCTGTGCAACGTACCAATCTTCTGGTACAGATCCTTCTTTGAGAGAGCGGTTGTATATGGCTGTTAATTAAGGAGCTATCGCTTCACCATAATCAGACAGAAATCTAATGGGTATACAATCCGGACCAGAAGACTTGTTCTTGGTAAGTGATTTAAGTTGCTTCACTATTCCCAGGAGATCTATTTTACTTATTCTGCCTTCTGTTCGTAATTAGAAATATGGAATATTGGTTTCGTCTTCTTTGGTGAATGAGTTTCTAAAAGCTAAGTTTAGTAACTCTCCTTGAGTAGCGCTATCATCGGCCGGATCGCCATTACTCTCACGAGCTTCTGTGTAGGATCGCCAATCCTGGCGATTTTGTGTTCGTCTAAATTTAGCATGCCTGTCCCATTGGTTTTGCAACAGTGTCCTGACCTGTTCTGTGTACCAAGGGGGATCACCTTCTTTTATTAATGTATTTGGTATAAAACTGTCAAATGTTCAAATGTTTGTCAAGCTTAAGGGACTTAACTGCGGGGTCATCAATCCCTAAACTTACAAGATACTTATGAACTACCTTACACTAAAGACAACACAAACATCCATGCCCGAGGGGGGATTCGAACCCCCGACGGGGAACGGCCTCGCGCTTCGTAGCATAACGCCCCGTAACCATCTACATCTACATGTGATACTCTACAAATCACTTTCAAGTGCCTGGCAGAGGGTTCATCGAACCACTTTTATACCATTTATCTCCCATTCCATTCTCGAATAGCGCGCGGGAAGAAAGAGCACCTCAATCTCTCCATTCAGCTCTGATTTCTCATATTTTATTCTGATCATCATGTCTACCTATGTAAGTGGGAGTCATCAATATATTTTCGCATTCGGAGGAGAATGATTGCGATTGGAGTTTCGTAAGTATCCCACGCCGCAGCGATAAACGCCGTTGTTGTAATGATTCCCATCCCAGATCCTATATCATTTCCGTTACGCTGTCTCCCCTATATCGTGACAATACAAAACGTGCAGCACTTCTTTAAAGTCTTTCGATGTTAATTCACGACCTAAAACTGAATCTAAATCTCTAATGAAAACTGAAATGGAAGTATTTAGGCCGAAAGGGACTACCTTGTACTGATAACACTTACCAGCAAAGAGAAAGGCAGTAAACTTCTGTGAATCTTTACTTAGAGGAATTTGCCAATAACCATCCGTTCAATCAAGGCTTTTAAGGTACTTTACATTGTGAAATCTTTGCAACATTTCCTCCAGGTTTTCGGGCCTCCGTATTTCCTTCTTAATAATTTCTTCAGAGTCCGGGGGTCTATTACTATTCTTACTCCCCTATCTCTTTTGTTAACAATGATCAATGGATTATTGTACTGGCTATTGCGTCTTTCTATCATATCCTATTCAATCATCTTATCCTTTACTGTTTGTTTCTTTGATATAGGTACCGGTACCGAACATGGTTTCACAAAGAAAGGATGATGGGGTATAAATTCTATCTCATATTCAAACTTTTAACTCTCCCAGATTTGTCTGAGAACTCATTTTTGTTCTTCTCTAAAACACCTATTTGCTCAGATTTTGGGTCAGATGACAGATCACGTAAGTTTTCTGCAATTGTCTGAAAATCTTTTTCCTCTTGTCCCTCACACAATTGTTCTTTAATGTGATAGATTTCATTAATAGGAATTAGCCCATCATTACTAGGTTCAGTTTCTATTAGCATTGATTCATATTCTGTAACAAATTTGGTATCATTTTCTTCGAAATTTACTTCTACATTTTTTCTTGCTCTTTATCTTCATGGTTCCACTAGCACAATCAAGTACAACTCCTTCTTTATCTAGCCAGTCAATGCCTAAAATAATTTCTGAATTTAATTCAGGAACCACTAAAAATCGTGTTCAAATTCTTACCCATTCATTTTAAAATCTCCTAATATTTGGTATTTAATAGGTTTGCTTATTTTCCCAGTTGCCCCTACAACTTTTACACCACTGACAGACATTATCACTAGTCCTGGCCGATTAGAAATATAGTTAAAAATGATTGGGATATTACGCCAATTTGTGCCCCAGTATCTAATAATACTTGCAGTTTTACTCCATAAATATCTACAGGAATAATAGTCTGTTTGTTGTACTTACCATCAGGTTTGTCTTTTTCTTCCCATAATAAATCTTGATCAACCATTATGTCGTTCCAAGACATTTTATTAACTAACTTATTGTCACTATCATGAGGTATTTTCATTTCCGGGATCTTAAAGTCTTTGCTAGGTAAATCCCCTGATCGTCCGAAATTATTTTCATTGAGTGGTTTCTTCACTTTCGGAGATACGAAATATTTAACAACCTGAGCTTCGTGCTTATGTATTCCCTCGTCAGGTGGTTTCTGAATTTCAACCTCTTTCACTATTCGTAATCGTTTCTGAATTTGTACAACTTCTTCAGGACACTGTTTTCCTTCGATTTCGTTATCTGTCCATGGATCTGACGAGCTAACTTCAAATTTCTTTACATTTACTAATTCATCTTTATCATTAAATGTGAATTCAAATATTTCGACTACCTTAGGCTCAATGACAGATTTTGACTCTATTTTATTTGGTGAGATATCAGATTACATAGCTACATTATCTCCTACTTCTTCATCGTCACTGCTTGCCTCAGAAGACCTACTTTGGTATTCGAAATCTTCAATATCAAAAATGTTCAAATGTTTGTTGAGCTTAAGGGACTTAACTGCGGGGTTATCAGTCCCTAAACTTACAAACTACTTATGAACTACCTTATACTAAATACGACACAAATATCCATGCCCTAGGAGGGATTCGAACCTCCGACCGTAGCGGCCGTGCAGACCGTGACTGGCGCGCCGCAGGCCGCTCGGCCACTGCAGCTGGCTCTTCAATGCTCTACGCATACAGGTGCTCAATCCTTGGCTGTTCTCTCGTCAGGACAAGCATGTACCATTTCATCTTGCCCCTGTGAACCTACTACATCTTTGCTAATTGACCCCGTAATTAAATGTTAACTACTTGTTTCATCGGACCTGATGACGTCAACCTTTACATGATACTTATCGTAAACATCATGTTCCTCAACTAGACGTAAACATTCACTTGAACAAACATTAGCGTCTTTAATGTGGGCAACACGTCTCGGATAGGTGTTTCGTCAATCAGATCAATGTGGATGGCCATGCTGCTAATTTCATTTTCCTCCACACTAGACTTATATGCGACTGAATTATTTTTATTAGCAGCTCGTGCACCTACCACGGCGCCTCTGTATTTTCTATCACCCTCCTTTTCTACATTAGCAGCTCGCGAACTTTGCGGGCCGCTATTTTTCTCCTCTCTCTTCCTACTGTCAGGTACCGCTAACTGCAAAGCGTACCTCATCCTCCACTCTTTACTACTAATAGGCTCAATCACATAGTCTCTCTTATAATCCCGCCATTCGTACGTAGCCAAACCGGAATACAAATTTACAACTTGCTCGCTCCATTCAATGAATTCTGACGACTCATTGTCACCTAACTGATTGTCCTCCGCCCCAATGTAACTATCTTCAGATAATTGACTTATTTCTTTTACTTCCGTTGTGACGTTATCTACCCCTTCATTCACGCGAACTGTCTTATCTTTGTCGACAGTTTCCTCTCTTCTAAAACTCGAGACCAATAGCCCCGCTAGCGGCCGATCGATGACTATCAGCTGTTACCGGTAAGCCGGCGTCAGCTGTTGCGCTACTAACTGCCTGTAGCCCTTGGCAGCACACTTGCTCACATTCACGACATTCGCGCCTACCGCGAAAACGTTAATTTTTCTGTTTGGGTCTAAAATTATTCTCCGCGCTTGTCCGATCCACAACACACGCGGTGTTTAGTTTTCCGCCTGGTTGTCATCTACAAAATTTCGAGGCACAAATCCTCGGCCACCTTCTCTGCCTCTACCTCTGCCTCTTTCAACAACATTAACATGGTCTCTATTATCATCATTCCCCTGTCCATGTTCCGAATGATTATTACGATGACCTTGTTTGTTGTGGACTCTACCACTTCGCCAATGATCTTCGTCTTGTTCTTTATCCAAAAATGCGGAGAAACTTCGGTGTCTACTCCCGACATGTCTTTTAGAATCCTCAGGGAGCTCTTTCCACAGCTCCCATATTATTTCGGAATCTAACCTAAGGTTTCTAAAATGCGTTAATTTGCTATACCAGTTTTCGCAAAATTCTTTGAGTGTGTTCCTGCCATGGCCTTCATGCAATTTGGCCATGACAAAATCACAGGACAAACTGTCTTGTTTCTGTTCCGACCAATACTGTTTCGTAAATTTGGCATTAAATTGGTCAAAGGTCATATTGTTAGTATCAAGGTTAAGCGCAGGCCGCAGTGACCGAGCGGTCTGCGGCGTGCCAGAGACAGTCTGCACGGCCGCTACGGTCGGAGGTTCGAATCCCCCCCCCCCTCAGGCATGGATGTTTGTGCCGTCTTTAGTAAGACAAAGTTCATAAGTAGTTTGGGACTGCTGACGCGCAGTTAAGTCCCTCAAGCTTAACAAACATTTTAACATTATCAAGTTGTAGCCCCCATCGTTTGGCATCCCCTGCCAAAGCACCAATTAGAACGTTAATTTTTTCCAGATTGGTAAAATTTTCTGTATAAACTCTGTCAACAACATAAGTAGGAAGACTTTGTATTTTTCTTTCAAGGTCAATTATTTTGCCTTGAACTTTAGAAGTATTTTGTTTACACGTCTGTTCGCAAACTCTAATACTGGTCTTTAGATGGGAAATTTCGGATTCCCAATAATTCCCGAATAATCTCTGTCCTTAAACCAAAAACTTTTTCATCTACTTTCACATTTACTATAGGTTCTACATTGTTTTGCATGTTAACTATTTCGGTTTCAAACCTACCATTAATATCGTTAACCTGTTTTTGCACACTGGCAACTTCATAGTTTATACAATTTATTTCCTTTTTCATTTCTGAAACATTGTTGCTAAGTACACATACGTTTCCATCTACAGTGTCAATTTTTCTACTAAGTTTTCTCACTAAGAGTGTCACATTGTGTTTTAAATAATGTTTCAATATTAACCAGTGGGTTACTTTGATACTAAAGTTGTCCAGACAGGAGTTTAAACAAGTCATTTATACTTAATGGCTTTTCACTTTCCTGTTCTAACGACTGTTGATGAACCGAGTAAATTTCACTTTATTTTCATGATTTTATTTTTAGTCTTATGTCATCAAACGTATCTACTGATTCGTTTGCATACCCACTATCTTCAACAAAGCTATCGCATTTAACTCAGTTTTTATTTTTAATCCCTCCTGATTAAACATATCGATGTGACGATTTATGTTTGTGTGATATCTTTCGTAATCTCGCGCACGTCTGACTGCCTCAGCTACATGCGCGCTTACAGCTCCATCTGTTATCGGCACGCACGCACTATTTGACTTGACTATTTTGTGTATCTGTCCAACCTGTACTGAATTAACTGACTTGCTTTTCTGTGTCTCACTATTTTTATCTGCCATAATTGAAAAATTTATTATTACGGCTAACTTAACTATGAAATAACAGCACTTCAAAGACACCTCCCATTCGAAACGATAGCAAATTCGAGCCGCTGGACTAAACCCTTCTCACAAATGCACGATTTCCGTATTAATAATGCGAGACAAAATGTTCGTCGCGTTGCCACTGTGTAACACCCCAGTGGTATTCCTACAGTACACATACAGAACACGAAGTTATGCGCGCGTTATGCACTGCGAAACACCACTGTTATGTTAATACACCTATGCAAGTATTTTAGTTTTAACCGTGTTGTGTGTCTAACGGACAAGAAATCGTTTTTCAAGTTTGTCTCTAAAGATTTTTCGTTTCGAGAGGAAATGTTTATCAAATTATGCTGTCAGTTTCATCATGAAGTGCAAGTTAAATGTACTGTAATGTTTAAACAAAAACGGTTGCCACCCTTGTTTAGGGAAATAAATATATTGTAACAAAATGGAATTTCAGATCAAGTGAATTTAGACCTACATTAGTTATCATATCTGTCCAAAAATTCCAAGGCAAAAGGAAAGGAAACATTTATGGCAGTAAACGTGGACAGTTACTAATGTAAACGACACTGTGGTGCAGTCAGTGACCTGTTTAAATTTGGAACTATTATCAAGATAGGCCTATATGAATGTTACTGGTTAATAAAACAAACATGCTAATGGGCTGCACTGTTCAACACTTCTGAATACAGTATGTTCAAACCTATCACAAAAAACTGACCAACTAGCACCAATAGACAGTTTGATACTCTGAATATTTAGTAACCTTATGATTGTTTTAAGCAATGGGTACAAAAATGATATTTACAATAACTGCACTTTCATGACTTTACCTTACCTTGCATTTCTTTACTAAACAGAGAGTAGTACTTTTCAATGGTTTGGTATTTCTAAAAAACATTTTATAACTAGTTTGATTCTGCATTTTATACACAACCAGCTTAAACCCGCGGCTCTGCTCGCGTGTTGTTTTATTTTTATGATAGATAATGCGCGAAACGTCAAATCGACTTTTTTTAAAGAGATGTAATAAAAGAAATTTCTTTTTTACTGCTTTATTTATTTATTCTTATATTTCCTTATTCGTATGTTTAGCCTGACAGAGAAAGAACTGAAGACATTGTAGCACGCATAGACCAAAGATATGGTCTGTGGCATCACGTTTCGCTGTATGGAACTTCCTTGCTATAGAGTCGCAAACGTCATCGATGGCCTTCAGTTCGATTTTTTAAAATAATTTGACGACTTTCAACCACCATATCTTCAGTGGCAGCGCTAGACGAAAACTGGGCGTCGGCGAACTCGTTTTTGCGAGGCCCTTTGCATTTTTTTCAGTGAGGAAGAAAATGTTGAATAAAATAAACTGAATTATACAACAATAATCATTATACTAACAGTTTATAAGTATAATATACAAGTATTATTGCAATGACAAATATTACAAAAAACAAACACAAATTAAAATAGAGAAACTTGTCGGCAAAAATTTTAAGATCACATCTTAATACTAGCCGCTATTTCGGCTTCAGTTGATAGTACTGACAACGCAAATAGTGTTTCTTGACTCATTGTGCTTCTCAAGTTACTCCTAATCGATTTTAACTTTGAGAAGTTTCTCTTGGCGGAAGCTGTACTGACTGGAACTGTGAACATGATTCTGATTATTATATAAACATTTGTACATACTTCTTCCAAATTGTTTTCTAAAATGTACTGAAGAAGTTGTTTTGCAAGTATTTAACTAAAAATTACAACACTGCTGCACTCATACGGGAATCTAAATAGCTGCTGGCCGGGAATGGCCGAGGGCCCCAAGGCGTCATACTACGGTGAGCGGGATCGCTCTTGTCGGGGGTCGAATCCCACCCTTGCGTACGGATTTTGTGTTCGTTCTTGGGTTAAGATAGTGTAAGTTGGATGAAGGTCGTCGCTACATAACCTATCAGTTGAAAAGCGCCGTTAAACATCAGATATAAAAAAAAGAAAAAATAGTAACAATGTCTTGCGACGGCCTCACAGGCGCGAGGCCGTCGGTGGTTGCCGACGTCGCCGACGCCTAGCGCCGCCACTGCATATCTTCCACCCCCTCATAGCTATCGGCCTGGAACTGCTATGGTGTACAACGGGAGACTTCAGACAACAATTACACACAGACCATTCGTTTGCGTTCTGTAGTCTTCGCTGCAGAGTTAAATATTAACACACACACACACAAACACACACACACACACACACACACACACACACACACACGTAGAATTTTATACACACCGATAACTCCTCCCTTTTATCATTGTCAACCCTCAAGCAGCAATGCAATCAATAAAACCATTTTCAAAGACTAAATATAATTTTCAAAGAGTAATTATTGTTCCGCATTTCGCGTGATATTCTTCAAATTACTAAATATCTATCAGATCGTTATAAAACTGTGCGTAAAATCTTCCTCAGCTATAAATTAGTAACTGTACAAATATTTAAGTCTCGGCGTCTTGTCGTTCGTACGTGATAAGCGTACACCGAACAGACATTTACATTAATATATATATGCCATCGCCATAAAACTGCACCTAAAGCCTTCCCCGGGTAGACATTAGTACCTCTACAAATTTTTAGCTCTTTATGTCTTGTGGGTCAGACGTGATAAACGTACACCGAACAGACATTCACATGTATAAACTATGGATCCTTGAAATCTCATGAAAGACCTGATGCTAGCTACACTGATACTGCAAATAGATTTGTTTGCTGACTATAACTTTAGAAAATGTAACTTTCAACAAAATAGTTAATATTAAATTTTTAGTTAGTTTTGTATATCTAAACACTATTCAAATAATTGGTACTTGGTTATTGTACTGATAATATTTAACACTAGTACTGGTCTGCTTAACTCACATACACACACATACACACACACTGCATTAAACGTTCTTGCAAATTACAATATTTATTCTCAGGATTCTCTGAATTTGCATCACTAGGAAAGGAATCTACTTGGTTGTAAGACTTGGGAAAATCACGGTTTGGTACAATATTTTTTGATGGATCACTCTATTGTGCAACATTAAACAAACTGCTGGTTCATGCATGAGTACAAAACTAAAGATACATTACTTGCAGTACTTTAGGTGGCTGATTAGGTGTTTCAGTGGCTTTGAACTCATTTCCTCTTTGTGGCGAAGTTAGTATTGCACAACAAGCCAACATGACAAAACCACATTACTCCGGAAACTATGTACTTGCTTCCGAGGCTATTTGTAACTTGCAGCAAATTAATTTAGCTTCCAATTCCACGGCTTATTCTTAGTCTCCAACACGTTTGCCATAAAAGCCAGTATTTCCACTTAACATGGTAGTTGGCTACTTCTGTAGTTCTTACTCGACTGCTCACGGCTACCACTGAACTACGACTCCGCCAAATTGCCTGTTACCGCCTTTCCAGAAGCGTCTCCCGCCAACCAACCACCTTTTACCTTGCACTGGCCACCTTTCCGTTCCTAGGTACTGCACTCCATCTTTTAACCACAATTACTAAATTTGCCCTAACATTAACCAGCACACATTATTTCATATTTTATTCAGAACAATTTATGTAATAACAACTGCAGTATGTTTAAACAGGAAATAAACATTGTCACAGAAAAATAATTTAGTTTTACAGTTTCTAGCAGAACACTTACTTCCACTAAGTCAAGGATTATAAATACAAACATCAGTGATTACAATGCAATTGACAATCGATATATATCAAATCATTAAAATAAATAATTTAGTAACAATTGCATAAAACTAAAATAAAGATTGGCTTATGAAGGAAAGGAGTATGCTATAGTGTTACAACTCGCGCATTGATCGAATCTACCAGTTACAAACCTCGCCGTCCGCCTCTTAACTGCCTCTATGTCCTCCATTAAACTGATCAGGTGGGGATCCCGAACACTTGAGCAATACCGAAGACGGGATCGTACAAGCGTTTTATATGCGGTATCCTCTACAGACGAATCATACATTCCCAAAACCCTCCCAGTAAAGCGAAGTTGACCATTTTCCTTCCCCATGACTGTCCTTACATGCTCGTTCAATATCAAATCGCTGTGCGGCGTTACGCATTTGTATTTAATTGACGCGATTCTGTCAAGCAGCACACTACTAACGCTGTATTCGAACATTACGGAATTGTTTCTCCTACTCATCTGCATCAACTTACATTTTTCTACATTTAGCCGTAGCTACCATTCCTCACAACACCTAGAAATTTGGTCCAAGTCATCCTGCATCCTTCTACAGTCATTTAATGATGACACTCTCTTATACAGCACAGCATCAGTAACAAACATCTGCAGATTGCAACTAACTCTGTCCGTGAGATCACTTATATAGATTGAAAGTAATAACGGTCCTATCACACTTCCCTAGGGCACTCCTGACGATATCCTAGGCTCTGATTAACACTCGTCATCGAGTACAACGTACTAGTGTCTATTACTTAAGTAATCTTCCAGCCAAGAACTTTGTAGTCGTACCGCTAATCTAAAATCTAAACAAAAATACATGGTTGATATAAAATGTCAGGTCTGCATTGTGAGTGTTACCGTGTATTTCATGACCGTAACAAAAGTCTGAAGGAATCAACCACAACGAAAGTCAAAAACTGGCAGCTTCGCTCCAATCTTTAGCAATGGCTGCCGAAAGGTCACTAAGCAAGCAGTGGTAGTGGTATTATCGGAACACGCACTTAATTGTATAAAGATGTTATAGTATACCATACAAACGCACCTATTTAATTAAAATTTGAAAGAAAACTCAACCTGTAATTTACCGCGGATGTTACTAATATCATATAGGTCACAGTCACTCCAGAGGAGCGTAGCTTGTGTGATGGCTATGATTCTGGGGTGTGAAACTTGAAGTTGCAAATCTTTTGGGTTAGCATCCTCTCGTGTTTGGAAATTTTGCGCCCATTTTTGCGTTGTAAAACAATGTTTTCTTTTGTCTTTCTTATGAGCATAAGATAATTATGTTCTGCAGTATTCAACTACATTTCCATCTGATTGTGAAACAAAGGATGAAGTAAATATTTCGCCGCTATTTCCGAATATCTGGCGATTCCAAAATGCATGGTTAGTTCACACGATAGAAAACAGTTAATAATAATAAAATGCTGTCCTACGAGGAAACCGCTAAATTTCTTTTCTCAGATACGTTATGTTCCTGATCCAAGTAGCCTACACTAACAGGGATAAATACTTCAGCACTTGAGACATATTAAATAGACATTTTTCACTGACTGGTTGTTTAGTAAACAAGTACAGCATCTACTAAAGGATGATGTTAGCCAGGAAAGTAAAAGTAAATTGCTGTTGGTGAAACGAGCAAGTATTCCGATTTAATAAAGGACTACTATTTTTTGCGAATAGGTCACGATTTTAAAGATGTGGTTAGGCAGGAACTTACGAGTACAGCTTACATTTTTGCCAGTGAAACAAGGAGTAATGACATCTATAGTCTAGCTTGTCAAAAGTACTTTGACGTTTTTACGTGCCGCGGAGGAGTGGCCGAGCGCACTGAGACGCTATGATCCGATGCGTTGGGGGTCAAATCCTCCCTCGGTCATGGATGTTTGTGCCGTCTTTAGTATAAACTGGTTCATAAGTCGTTTGTACGTTTAGGGACTGATGACCCCGCAGTTAAGTCCCATGAACTTAACAAACATTTGAACATTTTTTTCTACCGATATCTGATATTAAAGGATATTGCCCCACGCTGAAATCTATACATCTATATACGGTCGGTATTCTCTTATTTACGTCAGCGCTACGTCATGATGACGAAATACTCGCCTGAGCTTGGATGAGACGAAGGCTACCCGCGAGATTTTGTGAGGCAGCTGTCTGCCCCGCGGCAAAGCGGCCGGCACGGCACTCCAAGACCCTGCTTCCTCGTCCATGCCGATCAGAGGAAGAATTAGCCACAGCCATTAGGGAAGCCTTTTGCTTAGCGTCCGAGCATCTGTAAATTTTAATTAAAGAATTATCTCCATATTCAGTAGTATTTTAAAACAAGTCTGGGAGACTGTCTGGCTATAATTAAAGGGAGAGTTATTTTGTTCCCGTTCGTACCAAAATCACTTATCAAATGCAAGGCGGTCGATGGAGAAGTATGTGATTTAGAGATCAAATAGCATCCGCAGCAACACTATCTTAGTCTTAAACAAACCAAGGAAAGTGAGACACTGCACTAAGAAGAAAGGAAGTTTTAACGAAGATGTTATACATCTACTACATGGGATACTCTGCAAATCACATTTAAGTGCCTGGCAGAGGGTTCATCGAATCACAATTATACTATTTATCTCCTATTCCATTCTCGAATAGCCGGCCGCGGTGGCCGAGGAGACTGAGGCGCTTCAGTCACGGTCTGCACGGCCACTACGGTCTGGGGTTCGAATCCTCCCTCATCCTCCCTCGGGCATGGATATTTGTGCCGTCCTAGTTCGTAAGTAGTTCATAAGTAGTTTGTAAGTTTAGGGACTGATAACCCCGTAGTTAAGTCCAATAAGCTTTACAAACATTTGAACATTTCCATTCTCGAATAGCGCGCGGGAAGAAACAACACCTGAATCTCACTGTTCGAGCTCGGATTTCTCGTATTTTATTCTGATGATCATTTCTACCAATGTAAGTGGGAGTAAACAATATATTTTCGCATTCGGAGGAGAATGTTCGCGATTGGAGTTTCGCAAGTTGCCCACGCCGCAGCGATAAGCGCCGTTGTTGTAATGATTCCCATCCCAGATCCTGTATCATTTCCGTAACGTTGTCTGCCCTGTATCGTGACAATACGAAACGAGCTGCCCCTCTTTGGACTCTTTCGATGTCCTCCGTCAAACCCACCTGATACGGATCCCACACTGGGCTGCAATACTCCAAAAATGGACGGACAAGCGTAGTGTATGCAGTTTCTTTTGTAGTTCTATTGCATGTTTTAAGGGTTCTGCCAATAAAACGCAGTCTCTGGTTCGCCTTTCCCACGATATTATCTACGTGTTCTTTCCAGTTTAAGTCTGAAGTAATAGTAATTCTTAGGTATTTTGTGGAGTTTACGGCCTTCACTTTTGACTGATTTATCTTGTAAATAAAGCTTAACGGATTTCTTTTCGTACTCATGTGGACGACTTCACACTTCTCATTATTTAGAGCCAATTGCCAATTTTTACACCGTATTGATATCTATTCAGATCGTTCTGCAGTTGGTTTTGATCTTCAGGTGATTTTACTAGACGGTAAATGACGGCGTCATCTGCAAACAACCTAAGAGAGCTATTTAGATTTTCTCCTAAATCGTTTATGTAAATAAGGAACAGGAGAGGACCAATAACACTACCCTGTGGAACGCCCGATATCACCTCTGTTTTAGTCGATGCCTTACCATCGATTACTACGAACTGTGTCCTCTCTGACAAGAAATCCCCTATCCAATCGCAAATTTGGGGCGATATACCATAACCACGCAATTTGATTAAAAGCCGTTTGTGAGGTACGGTGTCAAAAGCTTTCTGGAAATCAAGAAATACGGAATCGATTTGCGAATCTTTGTCGATAGCACCCATCACTTCGTGTGAATAAAGAGCTAGTTGTGATTCGCATGAACGATATTTTCTGAATCCGTGTTGTCCTTGGGT
The DNA here is from genome assembly GCA_026315105.1 of Locusta migratoria. Classification (NCBI taxonomy): domain Eukaryota; kingdom Metazoa; phylum Arthropoda; class Insecta; order Orthoptera; family Acrididae; genus Locusta; species Locusta migratoria. Next base: position 103,617,752 of record CM048755.1, read on the forward strand.
CAATAGATCGTTCTGTTCGAGGTAATTCATAATATTTGAATACAAGATATGTTTCAAAACCCTGCTGCAAATTGACGTCAATGAAATAGGTCTGTAGTTTAGTGGGTTATTCCTACTGCCTTTCTTGAATATAGGTGTGACCTGGGCAACTTTCCAATCTTTTGGTACAGATCCTTCTATGAGAGAGCGGTTGTATATGACTGTTAAGTAAGGAGCTGTCGCTTCAGCATAATCAGATAGAAATCTAATGGGTATACAATCCGGACCAGAAGACTTGTTCTTGTTAAGTGATTTTAGTTGCTGCACTACTCCGATGATATCTACTTCTGCGTTACTCATTACGGCATCTGTTCGTAATTCGAAATCTGGACTGTTCGTATGTTTGTAGAGCTTATGGGACTTAACTACAGGGTCATGAGTCCCTAAACGTACAAACTACTTATGAACCATTTTATACTAAATACAGCACAAACATCCATGCTCTAGAGGGGATTCTAAACCCCGACAGCAGCGGCCGTGCAGACAGTGACTGGCACGCCACAGACCGCTCGGCCACTGCGTCCGGCTTTTAAAGGAAGGAACGGACCGGAAACTCCAAAGACACTTCAATCGTTGAAGGTGAATTAGTATTGATTCGCAGCCACCTACGATCTGACCTAATGGAGAAAACATTCTACATGCTATATGAAGACCCTTTCACAGTGGATACTGTCTTGGGAAAGGACTGTTATGTTGTGATCGGGTCTGAAACTAACGTGAAGAAGGGAATCCAATACATTGCCAACGTAAACCTTTTTTTCCAATAAGTACCGCACCCCTGATTCGTGTCTACTATTTGAAGAGAAAAATGGAACAATTTAATTTCTTGTCGAGTGAGTTGTGGAAATACTTTTCCGTCTTTAAGAGGCGAAAACTGTTTTTGAGTTTGTAGAATAAAACGATTTCTGTGTTGCTTGCGAAGTGTGATTGTGTCTTTGTTTACCTTGTCAGGATTAGTAGTAACTACTACTTCTGGTAATTGTGCTCTGGGAAGCTGAGTAGAAAGAAGGGAACATGGGAGAAGCCTGTCCTACTCGTTAGTTAAAACGGAAAATAAAGGGTTTTATGACTGCAAATGTGTGGCTAGTAGAACAAGCGTGAGTTCCCACGTAGGGGTGGGGAATTGGGGGGAGTAGAACTGACGAGTGAAGAGAGAGGGGGTAGGAACACTTGTGAGACTGGACATTTGTGAGGATTCACACTTGTGAGAAGACCCGGGAAAGTAGATAGCACGTAATCTACAGGGACACCAAGAATCTGTTACCAACCCTGCAGTCGCTTTCGGTTGCCATACCTGCGACGCCTTTCTGCGAATGTTGTGCAGGTCCGTTTGTTTTCCACTTGCTACGATACAATACTGCGGTTATTTCGAAACGATCTTGCTGAGTCTAAGCTTATTTCTGATTCCTGGTCGTGTGGCGTTTGGCGCTTAAAAATGTTTGCAGCTTCGTCCAGAACATAAATATAGCAAACTTCGGCTGAAATTGTGATATTAAAATTTGTACTGAACGTCTCGTATTTCGACACGTTTAGGTGAATGTGTTTAACTTCACCTTCATTATTTGCAAGCTCTCCAGTGGTTATGATGTGCATTGCTCCTTTGACAATTTCTTCTTATTTCCAATTTTTGTGCGTCGATTACAAAAGGTATTGGGTTGACATCAACCTCGAGAGATTTTTTGAAGTCTTTTAATAGCTTCGTCCGTCTCCCTTACTGATTTTTTCTTTTCTCGTCGATATTTAAAAACATTTTGTTTTAGTATTCTGCATCTCCTGGAGGACTTTTCCTCTAATCAATAAAAAAGTGTATTAAATTTTGGTCTTACCCTTTAGATACGTTGTTAATGCGGCGATGCCTTTGGGTGTAATTCCACGTATCCCTTCGCATGTATTTCTTACTGGCAATGAGTCATTAGTCTACGCCGGCCGCGGTGGCCGAGGGGACTAAGGCACTCCAGTCACGGTCTGCACGGCCACTACGGTCGGGGGTTCGAATCCCCCCTCGGGCATGGATATTTGTGCCGTCCTAGTTCGTAAGTAGTTCATAAGTAGTTTGTAAGTTTAGGGACTGATGACCCCGTAGTTAAGTCCCATAGACTATACAAACATTTGAACATTAGTCTACAAAACAATCCTAAATGTCTGAGCCGACCGCGGTGGCCGAGGGGACTGAAGCGCTCCAGTCACAGTCTGCACGGCCACTACGGTCGGGGGTTTGAATCCCCCTCGGGCATGTATATTTTGTACCGTCCTTAGTCTTAGCTACTTCATAAGTAGTTTGTAAGCTTAGGGACTGATGACCCCGTAGTTAAGTCCCATAAGTTCTACAAACGTTTGAACATTTTAAATGTCTGTCTTGAAGGATATTGTTTTCAGGCTCGCTCTCCAGAACACAGGCTAATTATTATCAAATATTACAAGGGAAAAATTTGTTGGACGTGAACAGATTCAACAAAGAGGAAAAAGGAAAAAGGCCACCATCTTCAACACGTGTCCACAAAGACTGATTACCGTGACTAATGAAACTTGTAACATCGGTGACAGAAAACAAACTATGAAAACCGCAATTCAATAACACTTTACATCTCCACAGTATTTGCACAAGTTTTGGGTGACTCACCCTGTGTAATACAACTCCAGTTTAACGATATTTCGTCATGATGTAAAAACTTCCCAGGCTTAGGCAGCGGATACTGAAACATTGGACTCCGCAGACTAAGGAACAAGAAGCTACAAAATACGCTATGTTACCTGAAACGATTACCGGATATATTAAGTGGAAGACAGTGACAACACAAACAACATGTTTACAGAACTGTAGATTAACTGAAGTAGTATGCAATCTTTGTTTTAAAACAGACGTAGAAAATTTGTATATACTTATTGTCACTAACGTACCTGGTCCTGGTAATCAACTTCCATCTTCGGTATCGTAACACCATATTATCTTAGAGAGCTCTAAAATAACCATAACAGGACATACTTTGGCTCTTCATAAATTCTAGGGAGCTACAAAATATCTTGAAATGTAAATGTAAATTCCCGCTCTCCTTCGTCCCTTAAATACTGTGCTTAGCCAGCAAAGGCACAATGGCGAGCGAGTGAAACCGGATGCGACTCTTTAGGCACGCACTTTGAAGACTGCAAGCTAATATTCTTCACATAGCCGCATAATAATGCGTTCGACACAAAACCTCCGTTTATTAAAGCGGGCATATGAAAAAGGGGCGACTGCATCACATTCGTTCACGAAATGAGCTCCATTCCTGACTACGTGCAATCGTCCTTGTCACTAAACAGCTTCCATTAAAATATAAAACGCTGGACGGGTGCTAAACAAAAAAGTAAAACAAAGGTAATACTATTATTTCGTCATTTCCGTGCACCAGGGTGACGAAAGAAATATACGTATACTGCTTCAATGTATGGCGTATAAATCTAAATGTTTAACCACTGCCATGTGCCGAGCTGGTTATGATAGACGCAGTGCCGATGCAGTTACATAAAGTATTACAGGATATTTGTAAAACAATGCATTTCCTCTGCAGTATACTTCAACGAAACAGAACTTTCTAAAGGTATGATTCTGAAAAGGGATGTAAAGAGACATTCAGTGATTCTGTTACGCTATCTTCTGGTTAGGGATCACAAATAATTTACATGCAACTTGTTAATAGCGCCACTAACTATATTAATGTGACTTGCCATGATATCACTGGAGGCAGAACGACAGTAAGTAGCTCCTCTCATATTTTAAAATCAAGGAATAATTTCCATATTGCAGCTGATGTGCTGAACACTTCACCATTAATAACAAAGCATTATGCGAACATAATAACAACGTTATATAATGATGACATGCTATAACTTAGAAAATGAAAGGTGGCTGTTTTCTGCAGCTAAGTATAAAAAAGATGTAAAATGAAATAATTCAACAACGAGACACTTTGGAATAGACGTTCATATGATTTTAAATGTATGGAACTTATCATCCGTAGGCTTACAAACTACTTGAACTGAATTAATTGATTTTTCCGTCGGTACTTGACAGAACATGATAATAATATCAAAAAGGAACAACTTCCTGATGTTTTGCAAAACTTCTGCAAAAGTTTTGCAGAACATCAGGAAGTTGTTCCTTTTTGATATTACTTGAACTGACCTAAGGACAAAACACGCAACCATACCCGAGGGAGGCCTCGAACGTTCGAGAGGGAGCAACGACGCGCTCCGCAGCAAGACGCCTTAGAGCACTCTGCCATTCCACCGCAGTTCAATATAAGCGCTGCGAATTTCGGTTGAGATGCTGTTTGTGTTGTGACTTCTAAGGTTTTCCAGGCGTATTTCTTCATCCAGTAACTTTCGGGTGTACAGCCGGATCCCGTCGTCATTCTGACACGATATGTCGGCCTGGAAACGTCCGGCCATCTTCAGGTGAGTAGCGAGTACTGAAGAGCCCAGGGAAAGCCGAGGTATTTATAGTGGTTCTTGCGTAAGCCAAAATTGCTGGTATCGTTTTGCGCATGCGTCAGATGATGTCATGCGCGACACAGCCGAGTTGTATGTGCTGTTCTCGGTGGTGGACGAGCAACAGTCTAATCATTGATAATCTATTGATGGCGTCGATTACGCTGTGACTGGATAACGTTAATCACAGGATTCCAATTTTTGTCGAGCTGAAGGCCGTTGTCAGGATTTATAAGATTGTCGGCAAGACGAATTTCCACCGATTCTTTAATAACTGAATCCCAGAAACTGGAGACTGGAGTTAAAATTTTTGTTTTACTATATTCCATTGTGTGTCCCATGCAAATGCAATGTTCTACTACTGCTGATTTTGACGGTTGGAGTAGACGGGTGTGTCTTTCGTGTTCTACGCATCGTTCCTGTACATTTCGTATTGTCTGGCCTATATATGCACAGCCACAAAATCAGCGTCAAAATCAACAGTAGCAGAACACTGCATTTCCATGGACACACAATGTAATATAGTAAAACAAAAATTTTAACTCTAGTCTCCAGTTTCTGGGATTCAGTTATTAAAGAATCGGTCGAAATTCGTCTTGCCGACAATCTTCTAAATCATGACAACGGCCTTCAACTCGACAAAAATTGGAATCCTGTGATTAATGTTATCCAGTTACAGCGTAATCGACGCCATCAATAGATTATCAATGATTAGAAGACTGTTGCTCCTCCACCACCCAGCGCAGCACATACAACACGGCTGTATCGTGCATGACACCATCTAACGCATGCGCAAAACGATACCACCACTTTTGGCTTCCGCAAGAACCACTATAAATACCTCGACTGCACCTGGGCTCTTCAGTACTCGCTACTCATCTGAAGATGGCCGGACGTTTCCAGGCCGAAATATCGTGTCAGAATGACGACGGGATCCGGCTGCACACCTGAAAGTTACTGGATGCTGTTTTTGTTATTTTCAGGGTGTGAGGGGGAGGTCCTAAAAATTTAAATCATGCTGCCCTAAGATCCATCTGAAGACGACCTGCCGTGGGCTGTGTATTTGTGGTAAAATTAAACGTAAATAACTTACAAATATTGATTTTTATATTTACTGAAGGAAATAGAAATTACTAAACCTTCTCAGAGATTTCCATTGAATGAAAAATGAAAGGATCTTAAATATTCTGCAACGTCCTCCCCACAAACAGCAAAGGTGTACCACACTTGTAGGTTATCACAGCACAGTCAAAAGGCCTAGGTTGGGCCACTGTGTCTTCACTAATTGCCGCGGTGGAGTGGGCAAGTGCATTGAGGCGCTATGCTATGATGCGCGTGGCCGCTCCCCGTCGGGTGTTCTGTTGTGGCGTACAGTCAGTGCCACAAGCCAGACGTAAGAGAACGATCGTAACGAAGGCAGCGGTCGACCGAAAGCCAATCGCACGCTGGGGCTGCGCCTCTTGGAGGGAGTAACCGTAGATGCGCGCCCTCCACAAGCTGCTATATCTAGGCCGACATGCGTCTGGATGCCGGTCACAACTCTGCTACAAACTAGGAGGTAACTACGTCACAGCGCAGCTAGCATCGTACAGAAGACAACGAGGCGAGAAGTGAGACCAGATAAAAATTGAGTATCATTGTATTCTTCAGCCAATAAAACTTGTATTAATAATTTATGGGAATGTTCTAGGAGACTACGATAACTGCACCGCACCTTTCCTGACAACCAGATTGAGACGAGTACTCAACAAATGGCAGCGAGTATGATACAACAGGTTAGAATCCCCCCTGGGGCATGGATGTTTGTGTCGTCTTTAGTATATGGTACTTCATAAGTAGTTTGTAAGTTTAGGGACTGATGACCCCGCAGTTAAGTTCCATGAGCTTAATAAACATTTGAACATTTGATTTCTTGACTAATACACTCTACTAGACAGCGTTCGCCAAGTCTACGACGTATGCTTTATTACAGGTCTCGGCGAATCTAGTCTATAATCTTTCGATTCTATTGTAGGTCATAGCGTAAATTTCTATATTTTTGTACTGCTTGTTCTTTTTTTTTTTTTTTTTTTTTTTTTTTTTGCAAAATGACTACCCTTACTAACAAAAGTATCCCTGGCACTGCGCCGCAGCTTCCTGCGCTCATTTCACAGCAGCTAATGCAGATATTTCAGTTTCAGAGCCAACAAATCGCTTCCCTACTGTCTGCGGTACAAAAACTTCTGGCCGCACCTGTGCAACAAAATACCCAAGTTCCACTGCAGCAGCCACCACCACCAGTAATTCCACCATTTAGACAGTATGATGAAGCAAAGGAAGAACGGGATGAATGGTTGCAATGGGTTGAAGCCTACGACACAATTCACAGGATACAAGGTACTGTCAAACTTCATTTTCTGTTATCGCGTGTAGGCCGCCCAGTGTTCCGTCTTGTGAAGAAACTGTTCCCACCGCGGAACAGTTTTTCCGGTGTAGGAAACGTGAAAAACAAACATACCGGCAGTGCATAACAGATTTTCAAGGTCTTACTATAAAGTGTAAATTTATCTGTTCGTGTGGAGCTTTGTATTCAGATGTGATGTTATGTGACGCTATTGTCTATAATGTAACTGATGTCCGCCTTCGGAAACAGATTCTAAAAATGTCAGATCCGTCTTTTCATCAAGTAGAACAGATTTTGGAACAGTACGATTCATGTGCCGCAGCAGCGGAAAACTTTGATTCAATTCCACTGTGTACTATAGCTACGTCACGCGCCGGCGAGCGCGACGTCGGATGACGTGTACTTCCGCCTTCGCGCTCAAAGTGTAATCATGTTGCTTGATGCAGAGCCTTGCCTAATAAGGAAGTGAAGTGTTGCCTGAAATGTTCCTCGCGACACAAATGGCAGAAATGACTGTCCCGGTCAGCAAAATGATATACATGCTGCAAGAAAAGACACATACAATCAGTTTGCTTACAGCAAAAGAAACGGAAGTTGCCCTCCTGGCCCAAACAGTGACAAGACAACACTTTTTCAATCCATGCAGTATTTTCCAAACCCATGGCTGCCACTCGTAACATCAAGGACACGGAAGTAGCTCAAGTTGTAGGCCAGGCCAGAAAAATATATGTGAATTTGCGTGTGATTGACATTCTTCAAAATTTCAACTAGACACAGGTGTATCAGTCACATTGCTCAGTCGCAAAACTTATGAACAGTTAGGATCGCCGCGCCTTTCTTGCGCTAAAATATGGTTGACAGCATACAATGGCAATGACATTCCTGTACTAGGACAGTGTTCACTACCTGCTGAATACCGTTCGCAAATGCGAACAGTGACATTTCAAGTGCTTAACTCTTATGAAGGACTGAATAATTTTGTATTAGATTCTTTTGATCTTCTTGGTTTTACTGTGCAAGACAATGTTTTAGTTGTGAACAATTTTGATGCCAAAGACAATGTAGATAAGTTGCTGAAAGACTTTCCAGATTCATTTCTGCAGGAATAGGAAAAGCTAAAGATTTTGCTGCACACATTACACTCAAGAAAAATGTCCAACCAAAATTCTGCAAAGCTCTTAATGTACCACTAGCTTTACACGAAAAAGTGGCACAATAACTTCGTATATTGCAAGAAAATAATGCAATTGAACCAATACAAGCTAGCCAGTTGGCGAGTCCGCTTGTAATTTTTCCGAAGCCGTCAGGTAGCATTCGCATTTGTGTTGATTTCAAAGCCACAGTGAATCCACAAACAGTTGTTGCCGACACCAGAAGATTTAACGGACAGATTAAGTGCAGGAAAATATTTCTCAAAAATAGATTTGAGCAATGCCTACCTTCATCTGCCACTTGACGAAGAATCACAGAAAATTTGTGTTGTCAGTAATCGTCTGGGCTTGTCTAAACACTTGCGTCTACCGTTTGGCAGTGCATCCTCGCCCACAATTTTTCAAAGATAATTGGAACAGCTTACAGCTCGGATGCCTTGTTGTTCGAACTACTAGGACGACATAGTTGTGTCAGGCCATACCCCAAAAGAACACATTGGCAATTTGAGAAAATTATTTCAAGTTTTGTCAGATGCAGGTCTCAAGTGTCGCTTAGAAATTGTGACTTTTTCAAACCGGAACTGCAGTACCTATGACACGTGATAAATAGTCAAGGTGTGCACCCCATGGAATCACATTTGCTTGCCATTCGCGACCTGCCAGCACCAAAAGATGTGAAATAATTACAGTCCGTCTTGGGAAAGTTAACGTACTATATTAGGTTTAGTCCCAGTGCAGCACAAATTGCAGCCCCTTTGCATCGGCTACGCCGTAAAAATGTTCGTTTTGTTTGGACAGAAGAATATCAACGTGCACTTGAACAGTTAAAAGATGCCTTGATCAGTGATCAAGGTTTGGTGCACTTCGATCCAAAAAAATTAACAGTTCTTTTGCGGAAGTTGACTCGTCATCATATGGTCTAGGTGCTGCATTGTCACATAGACATGGGGATACGGACCGTCCGATAGCGTTTGAATCAAAACTTTTGACAGATACACGGTGCCGTTATTCTCAAATAGAGAAGGAAGCTTTAGCAATAGTGTATGGCGTCACAAAATTCCATCACTATTTGTATGGGGAAAATTTTATTTAGTTACTGACCAAAAGCCATTGGAGTCATTGTTTCATCCAGCCACGCGAATTACTACGCGCACGGCACAGAAATTGCAACGTTGGGAACTGCTCTTGTCACAGTATCAGTACGAGATTGTGCACAGACCCACAACTCGCCATGGAAATGCCGACGCACTTTCCCGTCTTCCGATTGGCATTGAAAAATAGTTTGATGCTTATGAGACGTCTTGTAGTCAGATAGATGCATAGGAAGATAGTTTGTTGCAATCTTTCCCTTTGGACTATAGGAAAATTGTTCGGGCAACAGAAACAGACCCCGATTTACGAATTTTGTGACACTATATTCGCACAGTGTGGCCTCGTTCACAATGTGACATTCAAAATTCACTGCTGCTTCGCTATTTTGCTAGAAGAAATGAACTTGCAGTACATGGAGGAGTCATTCTAGTTTCAAATGACAGTGGGCAATGGCGTGTGTTGATCCCGTGATGTTTGCAGAAAGAAGTATTGAACTTACTTCACCAAGAACATTGGGGAGTGGTTCGCACTAAGCCATTGGCACGACGACACTCTACATGACAGGGTATGGACGCCAAAATAGAACAGATGAAGTCCCAGTGTTCAGTGTGCGCTACCAATCAGTCAGCCAAACCTCAGCAATTTTTTGCTAAAAGAAGATTCACCATGGCAACGAGTGCATATTGACTATGCTGGTCCTTTCTGGAACACTAAGTGGCTTATAGTGGTTGATGCTTTTAGTGGTTACCCATTTGCAGTGTCCATGTCTTCCATGACTTCTAGTATCACGATTAGGGTGTTGTCTTCGATTTTTTGTCTGGAAGGTCTCCCTAAACTGATAGTCTCTGACAACGGCTCCCAGTTCACATCGCAAGAATTTTGCTCCTTTTGTGCAAACAGTGGAATTAAGCTTCCCACCAGTGCACCGTTTCACCCGCAGTCAAACGGCGCTGCGGAACGCTTCGTCCGGATATTTATGCAACAGATGTCCAAACCCCGTACTGCGCAACCACGGGAGGCAGCTCTGCAACTATTCCTCGCGTCCTACCGCTCGCATCCACGAGAGGGATCATCGCCGGTCGAACTTCTGCATGGCCGCCGCCACAAAACCCTGCTTCACCCACCGCGCCGTCCGGCGCAGCAGCCGACGACAGTCTTTTTCAGAGTTTTTGGCGGTTACCGACGGTGGGAGCGGGGCGAGATCATCCAATGTTTCGGTGCTCACACGTTTTAAATTTCAGGCCCCGATGGCATCGGTAACAGGCACCGCAAACAAATTCGCCCTTTTCGCTTACTCTATGATTCTTCTGCGTTTCACTCGGCAGATTCACGCAACACACACCCCGCGGGGCAACAGACGCCCGCGCAACCTCAGCGGCAGCCCCCGCAGGAGATCGACACGGCACCGCGGCCAGACGTCATCGAGACGGAGCCCTCGCTGCCTCCGCTTCACCTGGACATCCCCATGGAGCAGGACCAGCATGCCACGTAGCATACGACGCCTACGTCACCACCGACGTCACCTTCTATGTCAGCACCTGGGCCACGGGTCGTGGACGTGGTCCCTTCGGAGGTTTTCAAAAAATGTTCAAATGTTTGTTAAGCTTATGGGACTTAACTACGGGGTTATCAGTCCCTAAACTTACAAACTACTTATCAAATACCTTATACTAAAGACGGCACAAATATCCATGCCCGAGGGGGGATTCGAACCCCCGACCGTAGTGGCCGTGCAGACCGTGACTGGAGCGCCTCAGTCTCCTCGGCCACCGCGGCCGGCTCGGAGGTTTTCACACAGGACGTTCCCTCGCGAGCTCAGGCTGGATGGCAGGGCCCGGCCGGTAGTCTGACGTCTTCTGAAGCTACAGACTCCTGTCCATCGGTACATCCACGAGTCTGCCTCCTCCCCCGTTGTCGAGTTCCCTACTCGACAACGATTCGTCACTTAAGGGGGGAGGAATGTTGTGGTGTACACACACGCCAAACGCAAGAGAACGATCGTAACGAAGGCAGTGCTCGACCGAAAGCCAATCATACGCGGGCGCCGCGCCTCTTGGAGCTGTTCTAGATGACTGCGATTCCTGCACCGCACCTTTCCTGACAACCAGACTGGGATGAGCCTAACAAATGGCAGCGAGTATGAAACAACAGGTTCGAATCCCCCTGGGACATGGATGTTTGTGTCGTCTTTAGTATAAGGAAGTTCATAAGTAGTTTGTAGTTTTAGGGACTGATGATGCCGCAGCTAAATCCCATAAGCTTAACAAACATTTGAACATTTGATTTCGTGACTAATACACTCTACGAGACAGTGTTGGCCAAGTCTACGACGTATGTACAGCTCTTGCGTTCAGGCATTATCTGTTTATATAGGTGAATACTACGCCATGCAGTTCCATTTACCAAGTGATACTGCATCATCGATCGAACTGTGCACGTTGATGCTGTGCCGTGGGTGATAGAAGACCTAGAGATGTGGGTGTCAGTAGTCCCACTGCTAGTAGCCGGTTAGCAACAGTTCCTGGTAACACTTCCGGGCTTACAAACCACTCGATCTGTGCTGTAGTAGGTGTACGATCTGCCACTGTTTTCCTCACCTACAAGTGTGCAAATGGTCACAATGCGAGATGACTGTCCCGCCACTCAGAAGGCCACAATGTACCTCTTTGAAATTTGCTCAGTTTCTCTGTAGGAAGCATGATTGCCTCCCCGTGGCATGACGTCTGTTTGCTACACATGTTGATGTAACACTGAGTCTTATGGCTGTAAACCGTCTCTAGTAAATGGTACACACAGGTACCATTCTGGCGACCAGGTCACTCGCTATCCGTTGACAGACGACATTTATTAAATATTTTCTATTTTACGAAGACTGAGGCGAGAGTCAAAATCTTTGGCTTATGCGGGCAATTGTCTAACTCACAGACTATGCTCTAAACTTTTCTTACTTTCTTTTTAATTTCTGTATTTAATTTTTTTGTCAAGTAATTTTTTGAAACATAAGGCAAATCGACTAAAAAACAGTTTCTTTTGGTTAAGGGAATTTTATTTATTTATTTATTTATTTTGTGTGAATTCTACCACCAATTGTTGGCAGAAAATTTCCAGATTTTCGATAAAACTAATTAACTGTTTTTGTTGTACTGAGTTCTTATTGTCTTCCAACTATTTTTAGGCTTATTAGGCCATTATCAGCAAACAACTGACTAGCGTCACAAGAAACGATAGTTCTTTGATGTTGAAACATTTTACTCAAAGGTTCACAGAATCATAAGGTCTTACGTTATGGCATCCGTTGAGAAGATTTTACTTTCTTCTCACATTACAGATAGTTTTCACAAACTAGCTTATTATTATTTATTAACATTTGGTTTAAGGAAATCCAAAATTACCCACATTACCTACGCTACCTAAAATACGTGATATTACTTTACAACCAATGGTAAATACTTTTGTTGGGTCGTGACCTATGTTTTGAATTATCAAAATAAACGCTCGTTACATTTGTTGTGCATCAAACGTTACGGTTTATATATTGTGTTACATTTGAATATGGTATTCGTTATTACACTACATCATAGTTTTACAATTTTTATTTTATTTTTATAATATTTTCTTTTTGGGAGCTAGGCAAGTTAGGTAAAGTAACTTTTCATTGGTGTATCAGTATTTTAATTGTCTGTGGTATGCAATATAAACAAAATAAAAATTTGATGATTAGTATGTCCTGTGGTGAGTGCCTGGCTGAATTAAACTGTGTGAAGCTTAATAGCAGAGATGTTGTCAGCTGTAGTTCGTCATTTAGAACTATATGAGGATTTTTAGCTAGATCATTGTTTGTTGCTAGTGCTTCTAATGGCTTCAGTTTTGTACCTTTGTTGGCTATATGTTGCTGTTGTTGTTGTTGTTGTTGTTGTTGTTGTTGTGGTCTTCAGTCCGCAGAATGATTTCTATGCATCTGTCCACGCTACCCTGTCCTGTGCAAGTCTCTTCATCTGAAAATACTTTCGGCAACCTACATCCGTTTGAATCCGCTTACTGTATTCGTCCGTCGGTCTCCCTCTACCATTTCTACCCCACACACTTCCTTCTAATGCTAAGTTGACGATGCCTTGATGCCTCGGAATGTGTCCCACCGATCTATCCCTTCTCTCAGTCAGGATGTGCCAGAAACTCCGTTTCTCCCCAATTCGGTTAATCACCACCTCATTAGTTACGTGAACTATCCATCTAATTTTCATCATTCGCCTGTAGCATCACATTTCAAAAGCTTCTATCATCTTTTTCTCTGAATTCCTTATCGTCTACGTTTCACTCCCATACAATGCTACACTCCATACAAATCCTTTCAAAAGGACTATCTAACATTTAAATTAGTATTGAATGTTAACAAGTTTCGCGTCTTCAGAAACGCTTTTCTTCCCATAGCCATTCTGTATTTTATATCTTCTCTACTTCGGCTATCAGAAGTTATTTTGCTACCCAAATAACATAACTAATCTACTACTTTTATTGTCTCCTTACCTAAACTAATGGCTTCAGCATCCCTTTCACGCCCTTCGAATCTAATATCTGCTGTCTCGTTTTTGTATAGCTTGAATATAACTCTTCGCTCCCTATATTTTACCCCTGCTACCTCCAGAATTTCAAAGAGTGTATTCCAGTAGACACTGTCAAAAGCTTTCTCTAAATACACAAAAGCTAAAGACGTAGGTTTGTCTTTCCTTAGCCTATCTTCGGAGATAAGTCGTAATGTGAGTATTGCCTCCCGTGTTCGTACAATTCTCCTACATCCAAACTGAACTTCCCCGAGGTCGGATTCCACAAGTTTTTCCACTCGTATGTAAAAAATGCATGTTAGTATTTTGCACCCATGACTTATTATACTAATAGTTTTGTAATTTTCACATTTATTTTTGTCTTCAAATATCTATTATTTTCCTGCAGGCTGTATCTATCTTTCCCCTAGTTATACATTCGTCTGCGATCCTGCATTTATCCTCTAGCCACTCCTGCTTGGCCTTTCTGCACTTACTGTCAATCTCATTTTTCAGACGTTTCTGCTCACTTTGCCTGCTTCACTTGCTGAATTTCATTTTCACCTCTCATCAATAAAGTTCAGTATATCCTGTGTTGTCTAGGGATTCTGTTAGGCCTTGCCGTTCTGCCTATGTGATCTCTCAGACCAACCTATTCTTCTTCTACTGTAATAGTTTCCCCCGTTTCAGCCAATCCTTGCCTAATGCTCTCTCTGAAACTCTCAACCAGCTCTGAGTTCTTCAATTTGTACAGGTTCCATCTCCTAACTTTTCTACCTTCCAGCAGTTTCTTAAGTTTTAAGCTGAAGTTCATAAGCAATTAGTTATGGTCCGAGTCTATATGTAGAATTTTCTAAATATGGGTTTTACACCAGTTGGTTTTTATTGTTTACTTAAACTGAATGTCATCTTAACTGTCAATTAATAAGGAAAACTTTTTGTGTTGTTTAATAGAGTAATAACATTGATGACTATGAATTTTCAGATTCCCAATATGTTAATTAATTTCTAATTCTTATGAAATTAATCATTTCTCATTTTGTTCCAAAGGTGAGATTTACACTTGTTCATAAATGTAAGGAATTCGTTTATACTGTCATAATCCAACACTTGGTGCCGGTCGCGGTGGCCGAGGGGACTGAGGCGCTTCAGTCACGGTCTGCACGGCCACTACGGTCGGGGGTTCGAATGCCCCCTCGGGCATGGATATTTGTGCCGTCCTTAGTTGTAGGTAGCTCATAAGTAGTTTGTAAGTTTCGGGACTGATGACCCCGTAGTTAAGTCCCTTAAGCTTAACAAACATTTGAACATTTTTTGAACAACACTTGGTCATTTACAGAGACAGATCGAATTTTTTTCTTATAACCACCTTTATCTTAATTCCCAAAGTAAGCTGCAGTTATAACACAAATAACATAGTGAAAGAATTAATCTTAAATAAAGAATAAAATATAGACGTCTAAGAATTGTCTACACTGGTCCTAATATCTCAGATGCAGGGATACCAAACTTTTGTGTAATTTACAAAACAATCTTAATAATTTCGTTTTTCTGGAGCTATGGCATAATGTTACACTTCACTTAAATTGTGTTTAAACTCCTTGTTTCTCAGGTTTAAATTTTATGTGAGAGTAGCAGCGATAGCCAGATAATAATATTGTTTTTCAAATCGGGGCATTGTTTTATGTCTAGCGTAAAAACTTTACCTTGCCGTCCTTGATTGTCATGGGACTATTGTTGTGTCTTTTCCCAGATTCCGTATGCGTGGTCACATGTGAATCGTTATATTCCTGTTATAACACTTGTCATAATTCTGTGAATCTGCAAGATGGATCGGACTTAACATGATGCGCACTTGACTCTTTGTACTTACAACTCTACATAATGCTGGTTGTTGTGAATATTCCTCCACAGGTCATTCCAATTATAAAAGTTTTAATTTCATAGGTTTTCCGCAGTTCCTTATTTTCTTACAAATTTCATGCAGTTCTGTTCAGTCATAGTAACTATATAAAAGTCCTTTGTTTATGTCATATACGTTTCGTTTCATTTTATTTGGGAAGTATCATCAGTGGCTTATGATAAATGTTACCTTTTTTGCATAACATTTGGATTATATAACTGTTACAACTATTTCACGATATTGCAGTTCTCTTGATGTGGCTTACTAGTTGTTTCTCTCCTAGTGAGAGAGAAAAGAGGAAGCTGTAGTACAGTAAAATAATTGCAACTGCAACACAAATGATATGCTATGCACAAAAACAAATATTTGTTACAGCCTACTGATGATGATTCACAAATAAAAAGAAGTGAAAAGCGTATAGCGTAAAAAATGTTCAAATGTTTGTAAATCTATCGGACCAAACTGCGTGGTCATCAGTCCGTAGCTTACAAACTACTTAAACTATGGTAAACTAACCTAAGGACAACACACACACACAGCCATGCCCCAGGGAGGACTCGAACCTCCACGGCGAGCAACCGCGCACTCCGCAGCGAGACGCTTTAGACCGCTTTTTTTTTACCGCTATTGTCAGGAGGTGCTGTGTTCTTCTGATGCGTTGTGGAAAATATAACTGAATATCTTCTTCTTCTGAGAAATGGAGAACCAAAATATGGCACGATGGTGCCAAAGTCCTTCTTGCTACATAATATAGAATGCATTCTCTTCTATAGACATGCGGAAGCGACATCAGAAATATAAGAAGTACATTTCACACAGTCGTCAGTCTCACAAGGCTTTGCGAAAGTCAACACTAACTAACAGAAAATTGAAATGAAAGGTAATAATTCTGAACGAAATCATATTTCGGAACGCTTCCCCCGACGTGAGGAGTGAGAACATTCATTTTGTTATTGCACTGTTAATTTTTCTCAATTGCAGTCATTAGTACAGAAAGTATGGTACGACATCTTACCGTACTTATAAATAATGTGACCCAAATTATTTGTCCTCGGTTTCGAATGTAATGAGAAAGTCAACAATGAGATCTAATGAATAAAACATACACTATAACAAAAAGCACTCCATTGTGCAGAAAATTGTGCCTTGATAACCTCATTCCTGGTAGGGGTACACAATGAAACTTAAAACACACGTAACCAATTTGCAGGACACAATAAACATTTTCCTCTTTACATTTATTTCTTCATTAATTAATTTTTTTTCGAGCTTTTGTTTTCGTTTTCTTTTCGTTCCCATTACCCGCCATATCAAGGCGTTATGCAGATTACATTATATCTGTCCTAATAAGTCAATGAAGCAACACGCAAATTCTAGCAGACGTCATATGACATCGAACTCCCAATTATTTCTTACAGTGTCCAATCCAGGGATATGTTATAAATCCAGGTAGTCAGTCCTATTTAGTGAAATAAATGAATGAATGTCACGTCCAGAAATCAATAAAGCAGCGTTTCGTGGTTGGATATGAATTTCACTGTGATACCACATCGTCCATTACTGTCACTAGACGTATGACTGCATTCGTCTATCAGTCGCAACATATTCCGTGCAACATTCGAATGTTGATCAATATTAGACCGCTCGTGTTTTACATGGGTTTAAGTCCCGTCCCTGAGCGGATCATAAAAACAGTGCACAATACGATATATAAAAATAAAACCACTTAGTACATTTGAATTATGTTAATCTTGCATAAAATCGGCGAGACAATGCCACACGTAAAATTGTATAGTAAAACACAACTACTATTGTATACACAAATCGTGTGTCAGCACGCTGAAGGATCTTCAAAATATAAATTTTTGAGATGCCAGGCATCTGCAATGTAACCCTCACCATTAAAACATGGACAAATAAAATAAACACAGTTACAACTGGAAACATAAAACCATGACCTTTTCAATTTCTCCAACTACTAACAGCGAGTAGAAGGCGGTGAACTGTTGTAGGTAAACGTGTCCGATAACACACGAGAGTTGCACGAATAACGTTTGCGGTATCATATCCCAATCCACAAGACTTACTTTAAAGGCGGGTTACAGTCCTGTCACCGGAGATCCTCTTCCTCCGCCCAGTCTAACCGTTCCTCGTCAGGAGGCCGCGTTAACTCCAAAAAAAAAAAAAAAAAAAAAAAAAAAAAAAAAAAAAAAAAAGTTCAAATGTTTGTTAAGCTTATGGGACTTAACTACGGGGTCATCAGTCCCTAAACTTACAAACTACTTATGAACTACTTACGAACTAGGACGGCACAAATATCCATGCCCGAGGGGGGATTCGAACCCCCGACCGTAGCAGCCGTGCTGACCGTGACTGAAGCGCCTCAGTCACCTCGGCCACCGCGGACGGCGCGTTGACTCCCCCTCAACTTCCATGTACACGTCACCTGATAAATGGCCCGGTGCAGTAGTAGTGGCTTCTGCCGTCGATGTTGACCCGGAAGGAAACGTTAGTGGGCGAGATCGTTTCTGATGCTGGTCTTCTGCCTTCCTCTTCACCGGAGCCAAAGCACTCTGAACACCCGAAGGCGGATCTGTCGTCATTTCTATCTCCGCTTCCGATTCGTTTCTCAGGAGAAGTACATTCAATTGTCGAACAGCCGCCTCGCATCGCTGTTCCGCATCCGTTGTTGTCTTTTGCTGTTCGGTACGCGAAGCCTTCCGCCTCTCCGTTAGTTGCTGAGGGTCTAGGTCGCCAGTCTTCATGGTCTGCTGTGACTTCTTCGGCTTAGGTTTCGAGGACGCAGAGTCCTTCTTTACTGGCGAAGGACTTCGGTCTCTCCCGGAATGACGGCCCGACTCTAGCTTACGGGCTCTGCTGCCACTGCGCGAACGGTGGGAGGAATTATCGGCGTCAGAGGCTGGGACTCGTCGCGGTTTCGGCATCTCGAGGAGAGCACCATATCCGGGTTCTGATCCTGTCCCTGAAGCCGTTAACTGATTCGGGTCTATCAATGATGTCACGTCGGAACTTTTATTAATCTCGGACGAAATCGGGGTTACATCTATCTGATTAGATTCAGTAAGTGCCGGCGACTGAAAATGATGAATAGATTCTCCGACCGTGTTCTGCTGACCTTCAGCAGGCTGTGACACGGGTAATGATGCACCAACAATAATCGGCTCAGTATGTCCCGACACCTCCGATTCAACTAAGGAGTGCGTTACGTCCATGGTAATGATACCGGCTTCTGATTCAGACTCTGGAACTGCACGTTTTGCGGTAGCTGGAACTGAACCCATAGCCACCCTCGCGTACGTTGTATCGTCCGAACTTTCGCTCCGTTGCAGCTGTACAGGTCGCTTGCGTCTCGGACAATCCTGCCTAAAATGACCCGTACGATTGCAAAAGGAGCATGTTTGTGGTTGCCCACTGTAAGGTACGAACGCACGATGTCCGTTAACATAAATAAACGACGGAACATGTGTCCTCCTTATCATTTTGACACTTCTCACGCCGTTTTCAACTTGATATACGTACGCACTAGACCACTTTTCTTTGATGACTTCTATCACGTCACCGTAAGGAGATAAATGTCTTTTAATGGTATCATTTCTTATTTCAAAGGGCAAGTTGAAACCTCGCACTTTCCTTATACCGTAACCGGCACTTGAAATCTTTACATTACTGACTCTACCGTCAAAGTGTTTGAATTTCCTGATACCGTCATTGTACTGGACTAAAGCGTCACACATGTCAGTATTTTTCAATTTGAGGAACACGGAATTTAGGAAAGTGTCCAGTTGTACACCAATAACATCGTTTTCTTGTAATCGCATTTCATTTTTCATCCACAGATGTATGTCGTAAGCCGACGGCCTAGCGACGGTGCTGTCGAACTGACATTGCACGTTGTTCTGTCTTTCTTCGGAGTTATCGAATTCCATACTCACATACACAGCCACGAAGCAGCCGCCGCCGCCACGAAGCACCGCTCGTCGCACACGTAAACAAACGGCCCGCTGTCCCGGAGGTGTTGACAGGACGGCGGCCGAAGCAGGAATGCTACGCTCGGCTACTCCACCGCGGCAGCGTATAGCATAAACAAATACTTCAATTTACTTGCAAAGGCGGGATGCAACTTGTGAGATTACCGCCCAATAGAAATACTGGTAATTAATAGCATTTGATAATTAAACAGTATGAAGTTCACTGCAAACATTGACCATGCCAATGCACTAAATGTTACACAATTTTAATCTTATTAATTATGGTAGCAATGTATGTACACAGTTGGGTGACAACATTTATAGTTAGGCCATAGGTAGAAATTCTCCACGTTGAGATTTGCAGTGTGCTTGTAGCTGACGGGAGGCCAGCGAGCAGGCCAATGTTGGTGGCTTGTTCCAACTTAGGATTTTACAGTTCGTTTCCGGTGAGGGGAGAGAGGGACAATGGCGAGTGCCAGGCACAGTGCAGTGCACAAATATTGTAATACTACTGGCATTTGAAGTAATACGATGCAGTTAGGAACCTTTAAGGCCCTCATTACAAAATAGCCTGTGGATAAATAAACAATACATTAGCTGATATAGTCACATCTAACGTAATATATGTAATTGACAATGAAAAGTAATAAATTACCAATGAAGACAAGACAGTTACACAACTAGCATGGCAATGTTTGTTTATAAAAATAATATATTAACTATTTCTCATTTTATTTTCAATTAATCTTTTGTATTTTATCTTGAAGTATTCAGTTAAGTCACTTATCTGTGGTACAAGAAATTGCACAATTATGATAAACAGTACAAAGGATGTTTATACTAATATAAAAACGTAAGAAAATATTTGTTTAATGTGTAGTGTAATTATTTTGATTTTAAGTAAAGCTTTAGAAATGTATTGGCTGAGCGCTGTACGTTGGCAAATCGGTTAGAACAGTTCACATGGGGAAGTTGATGACATAGGGGAAAAAACCCCGGCAGTTGAGCTTTTGGCGCACGCGCACACCTGGGCAGGAAGTGAGGATTCGGGACCACGTGGTGTGGCTGGCCGGGCGGCGTCGCTCTGCATCAGTCGGCATGTGGATCTCGAGGTGGTGACTTGAGATTTGTCTGTGGCAATCGCCACGTGTGGTTGCTCGTCGTAGACTGCACCAAGTTAAATCGAGTGCTACTGTGTGTTTCTGAATATTTAGCCGGTGGAACAAGGTGTGCATCGCATTGAATTAAAGTGACTGTGATTTGTTAATGTAACACATGTCGTCGCATAGGCATGAACATAAACGGTGTTTGAGACAGCCACGTGGTGTGAAAACAATTCGCGACAAATATTCATTTTGTCTGGGGGCTCTCGAGCTATAACTTTATTTGATAAATGTGCCGACGTACAGACGTATCAGCCACAGGGTTCAAGTATTGTGAAATAAACAACATAAAGTGAACTTTCACGTGTTTTCAAAAATAGTAGTTAGTACACCCTTTTCTCTCATGAACTTAAATTTATTATGAATTTGTTTTGTTAATCATATGCAGGGAAGGAAAGCTGCGAACGTGTGATATCATCCCCTAGAAACGAGTCAAACAGTCGCAATAACAGTTCCAGTGTTTTTGCATGTTTAGGAATTTGGTTCGCAGCTGGTGGTTGTGAGTTTCAAAAATTAAACTTTCTCAAATTTAAACTCTCACCCCGACCATCACCCTCGCAAACTCCACCCCATAAGATTTTTAGCTTCAATTCTATAAGATACGGACGTTTCCTTAATAAGGTGATACTTGTTTCCGTTACACATTGTGTCTCCCAGAGTCATGTAATTGTCCTAAATTATGGCGGAAAGGAGAAAGATGAGCTTTGAATACATTTTCCCAATGGTGACGTTTGTTACTTGGTCTTTTGTCTGACGTACGTAGGGCTGAATTTTGGTATATTGTAAACGTTATATACGAGTTATAGTTCGCATTTTGCATAAGTACTCAAAGGTTAAAGTCAGTGTGCTGGTGACTACTTTGAAAATTTTTCCACGTCGTACGAAATGTTCAATCATTGGTAGTAGACTTTTGATCATTATTTGGTGATTCTGTCAAATTAATTCCATTTCTTATTCCCTTATTTAGTAAAGGAATAAAATTTCAGCAAAATCTATTCCTCGAATTTGACACCTCAACAGTGACACTGAACTTCCCTACGTAAGTTCAGAGGTTTTCAGACCAGATGATGGTAGATATCGAAACGATGTTGTAAATAAAGACAATTGTAGCGATATGGACGGTTTCAGTTATACAAAAACTGCATCATATGCAGTGAAAAAATAAAATGATCGTATTGTTCTTAGTTGCCGGCATATCCCCAGAGGGGTTCGGCCGACGACTGCAAGTCTTTCTAGTCACTCCACTTCGGCGTCTTGTGTGTCTATGATGATGAGGACAACCACACAACACACAGTCCTCTTCCGGGAATCGAACTCGGGCCCCTTGCATTGATGGTCAGCGACGCTGCCACTTTTTTTTTTTTTTTTCCTTATCCATTTCTCTCTTCACCTTAACCACTTTTTTCTGTGACTGTATTCAAAAATCAAAATGGCATCTTTTGGTTGGATAAATTGTTTTAATTGACGCCACGGCCTTTTTCACAGATGTAAATGGGATTTAAAAGAATTGGCATCTTCTTTTGACTGTCGAAGTGACTCGAACACTTGTGCTTTTGAGACAAGTTGTAGCACTTCCTGCATATTTAGGAGCTACGGAGGTGAACGTTCTATGCAGAAAAATGTCGATAAGATGAATTCGTTCACTTCGTTTACTTCCTCAATCACATAAATGCTTTACTTGGAATGCGGATGTATGCTGATCCTACCCTATTCAACAATGAGCGACAGTTTGTAATAAGCATGTTTTTTGCTCTGACACCAGATCTAGTACGTTTGTTTATTGTTCGTTTATTTTAATCATTTCCCTAAGATTACTGTCAGTTATTATTGTGTACATTTTTATTGTCCCGACACAAATAACCTTAGATAATCTTCAAATACTCGATACCGATCTTAATTCCTATCGTGATCAAGCTTTGTAGCGTGATGTAAAGTAAAGGGGTATACGGCTATTGATTGAATGCATCCCTTACAATCTGTCCTGTTAATAGTCCATTGATCATGATTTTAGAATGGGATTCTTACAAATTTACCCTGAGTAAATCGAAGAATGTACTGCAAAACTTAAATATTCGCATTGCTTTTAGTAGAAAACAGAGAGGAATATGGTCGAAAGATTTCGAAAAAAATTGTAGATATGTATTAGATTACGCAGAAAAGAGAAAGAAATCCGTAGAAAATTAAGAAAGAACCAGTAGATGTAAAGAAACCCTTGTTTTAGAGAAATCCGTCACTATTATGTCATGGAAATCAGTTTCTCGATCACACTGCTTCAAGTGACGGAATACAGTTGGTAATCCTCTGTCGGGTATTTATGTAAGTCCTTTAATCTTGGATTTACTGCATGAGATATCATTTTGCAATCTGGATTTGTAACGTTATCGAACTAAGGAGGTGAGGTCACTGCTAGCTGGCGGTAATCCTTAGGTACCAATACTATAACTCGTTTGTGGAACTCATTTACAGGAAATTGTGAGCATTCCACGCGTCGCTGAATACGTTTATTAGCTCTACCTCATTTGAGGTTAAATTCAGATGGTATTCCAGCTACTCCCAATGACTTTCCTTAGGATCTTATAGGAACGCATGATATATTTGCTCTTCTCAGTATTCTTCGCTGAGGGAATTGTTTTTTGCTTCTGTCAACACATAGTCAATATTGAGAAAATGTGATTCACGGTTCCTTTTCCTACAGCACAAAGCTTACGCATATATTACATCGCTTCGCTTTGAGTCGGTACAGCCTCAAAGGAGGCGCTTGTTAAACTTTAATAGGGGGCGCGATGGAGCGCGCCGAGTTTGTTATGTGAATGACAGTTGCCGCCGCAAAAACCTCGCATTTAACAGGAAAAGAGGACTGCGTGGAGACCCTGCCGAGCGGAGTCAGCTTTGCAGCTCGACCGCTAAACGTCGGCCGTCTTTGAACTCAGCTATTGGATCGTTCAGAATGTATGAAAATTTTGAGAGTATGAGACGAAGAAAATTCTCTGAAAACGTGTGGTCATAATTTCCCGTGCCCGATTGCCGTTGGAGGCAAAGCATGGCGGAAAAGATGTGATGACAGACCAAAGGAACTTTTACAAACAGCAAACAGGATGTTTCCAATAAAATTCATTGCCATATTGGAAAGCCAGTACAACAGAGAAAAGCAGAATATTATGACGAGAACCAAGGTGCAGAGGTGCTATCGGTACAATGTGTAGTTAACAATTATTCTATTTTAAACAATTCGTGAACAGTTTAACGTTACAAATTTTTTTAACGTGTTTAGGCTTTCGCCGTTTTGAAACGAAGTCTCAATGGATAGGTCTCATTGAAATCTGTTGTGATAAATATTAACATTTTTGAAATATGTGCCACAATTCGTACTCTGCGCAGTACTTAGGAATATAGGGACTGATGACCCCGTAGTTAAGTCCCATAAGCTATACAAACATTTGAACTTAAGAATATTTTTCAACTGTAGATTAAGAATATTTTTCGTCTTGGAACAGTACCGAAATTTGAAATTTCACCGGAAATCTTAGTGGGTGTATTCATAATTGCAATTTCTGACAGCAACACAGGAACTCTTTGACATCCATTTTACCCGATATCGATGTGCATGTCGACATACTACCTCGGTTCATTTATGTCCTCCCATTGTCTCGCTGCTTAGGAAAACTAATCAATTTTTTTTTTTTTTTTTTTTTAGAATTAAACCGTTGTATATGTAGAACTAAATTCTTACACTTACAGTTTTGTAATTTTAATTAAGTGATTGGTGCAAACTGCGGTTTGCAAATTTTAGTTATAAGTTTCACCGCCACGACGGGAAGGCCCGCATGATTTAAGGCGTCATCTCACGGATTGTGCGACCGATCCCGCTGGAGATTCAAGTCCTTTCTCGGGCTTCAGTGTATGTGTTGCCATTAGCGTAAGTTAGTTAAAGTAGTTTGAAGTAGTTTAGCAGTTTGGTCACTAAGGTTCACAAGTATTTAATAATTTTGAAGTTTTGTTGCACTGTTGAGTCATTTGGGAAAATGCGACGAGTGATTGGTTGATCCTTCCATGTTAACGTAGGTAAGTTATAGAAAAATCCATCCATTGACGGTGGTCCATGGATATTTGCTAGTAACTGGAACATGAATTTAGTTATGATTTGTGGAGTAGTGCTGAAGGCTCCAAGCTTATTTTGTTATATGTTGTTAACAGACAGAAGCAAATTTTCAGTTCATTATGTTTATGTATACACAAGTCAGTCTGGAGCACAAGTTAGCAAACAGCGTAACAACGAACAAGAACTGTGGTGTCGCACACGTATGAAGTGCACGCACGGTGCGGCGTTCTTACGACGTTAGCCACGAGCGCCCTCTGCTGCAACTCCGCTCGTGGCCACGACTGCTGCATCGGCCACTTGCGAATCAGACAGGGACCAGTTAAGACTTGGCTATCGGATAGGCACTAGGAATCATCAGTACGCATGCCTCTATCTAAACTATGTATCAACATTCTAGTAGTCTGCTGCTCTCCAAGTTAAGTGCTGTAATTTTTCTTGAAATATATCTCTTATACTAATCTAGCTTAGTGTTTCCAGTTTCTGCTGTCCCACTGGCTGGTCACCTTCGTTCCTGCACACGCGTGCATCCTTTATTCCTGTGTCGGTCTCTTTCTACTCGGCCACCGACACCTACGACAACCGGCGGAAACGAAACAAAAAAGTGGCGACGAGGATGGGATACAAAAAGAACAATCGCAGTTTTTACCATCATCATGTTTCGTAGCTGTTATCATGTTTTGTAGCTTCGGTTTCTCAAATGTTCAAATGTTTGTAAATCTGTGGCTATTAACTTTTTAGTTATGAGACCCTGGGCCTAAAAACCATTTAAAATATGTTAAAATAACCGAAGGACAACACACACACACACCCATGCCCGAGTGAGGATTCGAACGCCCGACGGCGAGAAACCGCACGCTCCGCAGCAAGGAGCCTCAGAACGCTTTTTTTCCCTAAAAAAAAACATTAAAAATGACAAAACCAAGCGTCCTTTGTTTAAAATGAAAGTAACGCCGTGGAGCGTGTAAATGAGTACAGACTGATCTGAACACCAGACCACTGCTAGACAGGGACAGGAGGGGGGCACGTCAGGCAGGCCTACCGCAGTCCACAGTTACTATATACAAAAAGCAACTTTTTCTTTCTCTTTTTTTTATAAAATTAAAACAATTTCATCTAAAGAAACCAGGAACAAAGCTCAAAACCATTAAAAACCACAAAATCAAACCTTCTTTGTTTCAAATGAATATAACTCCGTTGAGCAAGTAATGCAATGCAAAAACATTACAGTTTTCTTTGAGCTAAATACCTGCCTGTGACGTGTTCCTTGCATGAAGATCTCAAATCGTTGATAGTTTCCGAGTTTGTCTTCTCAGTGGTTGTCTGCTTTCGCAGATAATTCCGGTGTTGACTCTTCAGTTTGTCTCTTCCAGTAATTTCATTTTGTTTTTAAATCATTTCGTCCTCTTTTAACCCGTGAACCGCCACTCGACGATGTCTTCATACTGCCACCTGTCTTTTGGCAGTTGGCAAAGTGTTCAAATGTTTGTAAATCTATCGGACCAAACTGCGTGGTCATCAGTCCGCAGCTTACAAACTACTTAAACTTAGGTAAACTAACATAAGGACAACACACACACCCATGCCCCAGGGAGGATTCGAACCTCCGATGGCGAGCAACAGAACGCTCCACAGCGAGGCGCCTTAGACCGCTCGGCTACTACACCGCAGTGGCAATTTTTTCATTGTTACTACTTTTTAATTTATATCTATACAAATAGTTCTATACACACTGCTTTCCCGCAGAAGTACACACAGATAAAGTACTTTCTAGAATACAGGTCATCTTAAAATTGAAGTGTAACTTAATATATTTCTTCATTATAGTGAATTAAAGCAAAAACAAATAAAACACTTTCCTCACGAACAGAAACTAATTTAGTTATATCATGCAGTACTCTGCCTATCTGATTATCCTATTCCGTGTTTTTCAAAGACTATGTCTAACATGTTTCCAAATAGTTTTTTGCTGTTGGTGATCTTTTTTATGGTCCAGTATGCTATGTGCATATAGCTCATAAAGCTGCAGAAGTCGTCTTCTCCTCTGATGTGAACCACGTAGTTAACATAATTATCTAGTAGCCACATAAAGGTATTGCTTTTCGTGATGGGGTAAAACTTGGTGTCTGGCCGCAGAAGGATGTCTGTGTTGATGTTGTCTTGGTTGGTCCTTGCCAACAGTGATAGTCGGTTCCTGACCTACCGCCAGTTCTGTACCTGACCACCGCAAGTGAAACCGTGAATTAAAGTGTCGACCAGTCCACATTGGAGACACAAGACCGTGTCACTCTTCCCTATGGCACGAAGTCTGTCATTATTGGCGAAGGTGTCATTTACCACACTATAACATGTGGCTGCTACGTCGGAAGTGAGCATTTTTAAGCTAATATTAGCCCACACTTTCGTCCAGTGGCAGGATACTTGAGTTCGATATTGTTTGGTTTTTCTGTCTTTTCCCACTCTTAATGTAAGTCTCATGTTGTTAAAGGTCTTCTTCTAATAATACTGACGTCCGTGTAGCTGACTTACAGAAATAAATTTCTGATGTACTTCAAAGTATAGTCTACTCTTCCGACGTCTATAGGGGGAAGCATGCTAGCCGGACGCAATGTCACAAAAGCGCTTTCGTGATGTTGTCATGGCTATCATCCATCATTCTTATGGTCCGCTTAACGAACAAGGCCATTGCCTTTCTCTTGTTGTTGACGAGGTCAAGCGCTCCATTGTGTCTCAGTTTTGCTACACTGACATGTGACACTTGCTTGCCTGATGTACCTATTTGCTGCACGCATTATGTTGTTGCCTTGCATTTGTGGAATTGGGAAGAATTGTGCAACGTAATATGCCTTTGAGAAAACGTAAGTATTCATTATCCGGACTTTTTCAATTATGTTAACCGCCCTCCAGTCACATTCAAGTAGAATAACTCGCATATTTTGCATCACAGCTCTCCAGTTATTGGCCACCATTTTAAGAGCGCCTCTTTCTAATTTGATGCCTAGGATTTTGTGTGATTCCACAATTTGTGCCCAAGATATCGTTATAATGCCGAATCCCCTGATGTTCAACAATTTATTCTTATTGTCACTTAATTTGGCTCCGGATACAGCACTGTGTTTGGCGATGTCACGTTTAATGATGTCCTTCTCCTCTTTACGTCGTATCATTACGGCGACGTCATCTGCGTAAGCAGGAACTTTAAGCGTTACATCAGACATGAGACGCTCAGCCGCTCAATAGCGACTTCAGTTTCTCGACTGTATAATATTTACTCCTCTTCGATGTTCGAATTCGATGAAAGTGAAGTAGTCTCCTTTTGTATAATACTGTCTGCTCTTTTAGACCCGTTTTTTCATATCTGCCTTACAACATCAGTGCTTTAATCTGATTTATCTATGAATTACAATGTTGATATTTAGTAGACTTAATACAGTTTCCTGATACACGTGAAATTGAAGTCCTCTGTACCCTCCCCCCACTCACCTATATTGCAAACAAACTGCTTAGGCCGGCCGCGGTGGCCGAGGAGACTAAGGCGCTGCAGTCAAGGTCTGCACGACCACTACGGTCGGGGGTTCGAATCCCCCCTCGGGCATGGATATTTGTGCCATCTTAGTTCGTAAGTAGTTCATAAGTAGTTTGTAAGTTTAGGGACTGATGACCCCGTAGTTAAGTCCCGTAGACTATACAGACTTTTGAACATTTGAAACTGCTTAGTTTGCGTTATTTCTGCTGTGTCCGCTTTGACACAACATAATTTATTTATTCGACTACCTACGTTTGAGAAGTGCGTGGATTCTAAATTGAAACAAAGGTCGCTAATAATAAGGAAGGAAGCTAGTTTCTGTTTCTGATGTGATAGTGAGGTGAAAACGTGAAGGAACACGTGCAGCACGAAAGCGTACAGGCCAAACTCGTCTGTTAACTGACAGAGACCGCCTACAGTTGAAGAGGGTGTTAGAATGTAATAAGCAGGCATTTATCCAAAACATCGCATATAAATTTCAAATTCCATGACGATCCACTCCAAGTGCTACGACAGGCGCGAGGTGAGAAAACGTGGATTTCAGGTTCGATCAGCTCCAATAAGTCACACATCATGCAGGTCAATGCCAAACGACGTCTCGCTTTTTGTAAGGAGCGTAAACATTGGACGATTTAACAATGGAAAAACGTTATATGGAGTGACAAATCACGGTGTACAATGGGGCGATCCGATGGCAGGGTGTGGATATGGCGAATGTACGGTGAACGTCATCTGCCAGCGTGTGTAGTGCCAACAGTAAAATTCGGAGGCCGTGGTGTTACGGTATGGTCGCGTTTTTTCATAGAGGGGCTTGCACCCCTTGATGATTTTCGTGATATTATCACAGAACAGGTCTATGTTCATGTTTTAAGCTCCTTCTTGCTTCCGATTGATCAAGAGTTATTAGGAGATGGCGATTGCCTCTTTCAACACGATCGAGCACCTCTATGCGCGGCCTGTGGCGGAGTGTTTACACGACAATAACATCACTGTAATAGACTGACCTGCACAGAGACCTGACCTGAATCAGATAAATTACCTTTGGGATGTTTTGGTAAGGCGACTTCGTGCTAGGCCTCACCCACCTAAATCGATTCGTCTCATCTGTGCTGTACTCTGTGAGAAAAGGGGCTGCCGTTCGCCAAAAAAGCTTCCAGCACATGATTGACCGTAGTCTGCGAGAGTGGAAGCTGTCATCAAGAATAAGGCATGGCCAAAACCATACTGAATTCCAGCATTATCGTTGGAGGGTGCCACGAACTTGTAAGTAATTTTCACCAGGGGTCAGGATACTTTTGATCATATGGTGTATGTAATCCTCTATTTCAGAGGTAGAAATTATCTCATTAACATAGCAGAGTATTCAATACCGTTATCGGGGCGGCAACCACTTTCCGTTTAAACGGCATTTTTGTGCTCCTATAGAACCAAAGCCTGAAGCTACATTGCAAAACTTCGGGCGAGATCAATCGGCAGCGGCGATCTTTGACAATGAGCGACTTTGTTGTGAAACGGTTCCTTTGTTGTGTGCTGTGTGACGGCCGCCGGTATTGTTATAAAGAATGAAACTAAATGAAGTAGGTTACACAAGTTTTATCGTTACTTCGTCAGTAGTTCTTGCGATCTTATGCTGAGCGTTTCGTTATTATCGAGGCTTATAACGTTTCTTCTGTATCGACATTGATTCTAAAGAGTGTGAAGGTTTTGCCTGAGTGGACTGGACCATATTGTTTTGCGCTGCCTGATAGGCCTGGAGCTGTTGCAGTTTGCCTCATATGCAACAGAACTGTCGCTCTGGTTAAAAGTGCCAATTTAAAACGATACTACGAAACAGCTCATCAGCAGTTTCAAAAAAAAATTTCCTCTGGGTAGTGAAGCTCGCCAGGAAAAACTGGAAGCCTATATAGCTACTTACAAATAAAGCACGGCCTTCCTAGTTCGCTCTCTGAGCGAGCAAGAAAAATTTGGAGAAACAGCGATGCGTGTGTTAGGCACGTAATAAACACCACAAACCATTTTCATATTCTGAGATAGTAAAACATGTATGTTGGATGTGGCCTTGGCACATTTTGAGGAGAAGGAAGATGTAATTGCCCGAATTCAAGGTATTCCATTGTCGGCAAGAAGTAATGCAAGAAGAACCGAAAATTTGGCTGCGGACACTAAAAACAGTCCGCTCAAACTTCTGAATAAGGCACCTTGCTACGACACAGCACTCGTGAGTGATGCGACATAGTTGATCAAGAACAAATGTCCATTTTCATGCAGTTTTCGGATACTGAAAGCAAATAATTTAAGGAGGAATCACTAACCATATTGTCGTTGAAAGGCAAGACTCGCGGAGAAGATTTATTCAAGACTTTTGATGACTTCATGACAAAATGAAACTTTTGTTATGACAGAATGGTGTCTCTTTCAACTGACAAAACCCAGCGATGATCGGAAAAGGAAATGGACTAGTAAAGAGAACCAGAGACAAGAATACTGGGCTACTATCTTATCAGTACATAACAGATCAAGTAGTCCTTTGAGGTAAACTTTGTGTGAGTATGAAAGAAGCGATGGACAGGTCGATGAAGTTTATTGTAGGTGGTCTCGTTCTTCTCTTCAGCACAGACAGTTCAAAGAGTTTCTTTCTGAGTGCGATTCGGCACAGTCTCATGAAATGCAGTACAACAATGTTCATTGGCTAAATAAGGGTCAAGTGACTGGACGTTCTCGGCAAATAAAAGTATTAACATGCTTCTTAGAAAACCTGGATTGACCAGAAGCAAGAAACTATTTGGAATTCCTTGTGAACGAACGCAGTTTTCTAGCTGTGGCCTTTTTGAAAGACATCCTGAAACATTTGCTTGCGCTCAGTACCGCGCTACAATGAAACGGGATATTAATATGCAATTCAATGTGTATCGTCTTTCCATCGCAAATTGGATTCGTTTGAAAGAGACATTTTAAGTAAATAATTTTTTCATTTTAACACTATTTTTGAAATTTAAAAAATTATGAAATAGACATTTATGTATCCTCAAATTTCTTGGCAGATCCTAGAAGGAAATTGGATCAAGATTCAAAGACTTTTCTAAGATAGACAAGGTGTCACGATTCTTGGATGTGGCTGCGAAGTTGTTCCACCTTTCAAAGCCTTAATCCAAATGCAGATATAGACTTACAAGAAGACATTACCTTGTAACTGTATCCACTGAAGAATTTTGGAATCATGTCACGGAAAAATACGAAAATTGCAAAAAATACCCTCTACTTGTCTTCTATGTTTGGTTCCATATATATCTGCGAAATTTATTTTTCAAAAATGAATTTCTTGAAGTGTCGCACAGGATTAACGACCGCCCACCTTGAAAAGACTATTCGCATAAGCTGCTCCACACGTGAATCAAACATCAAGAAACTGGCTCAAGACCGCAAATGCGGTACCATCGATGTTTTTAACACAAATACGCACATTTCAGCGTATTTCATACTTTGTTAGTGAAAATAAAAATAGTGTTATAATGTATGACACGTTTTTTGATAAATAAATAGCTAACAGCCGGCCGCGGTGGCCGAGGGGACAGAGGCGCGCCAGTCACGGTCTGCACGGCCACTACAGTCGGGGGTTCGAATCCCCCCTCGGGCATGGATATTTGTGCCGTCCTTAGTGTTAGCTAGTTCATAAGCAGTTTGTAAGTTTAGGGACTGATGACCATGTAGTTAAGTCCCATAAGCTATACAAACATTTGAAATAGCTAACATTATAAGTTTTTCCTGGAATTTTGATACATTTTTATTTCACATGTATTGTTTTTCATATTAGTTTGAGGGTGAAAATTAAAATAAGAAAATTAGTAAGGAACATGATTTTTTCCAGGTTTTTGGATACGTGTCTGCTATATTTCATATTATTATGTTTGTGGAAATTAAAACAAAAATTTAATAGGCAATTAAGGTTTTACTTCTCGACTTTGACAAAAATTTTCAAACGTATCCCGACCCCTTGTAATATTACTTGCCGAACTCTGGTATAGATGATAGTGGAGGGAGTGGAGGCGCTGCTAGCCCTCCTGCGCGCGTATCGCGAGTGCGCCGTGGCACAACAAGCTACTCTGTGGCTGTGGCCAGCCCGGTTCCCCGGGTCTCACACATCCCGGCCCGGCCCGGCCGGCTCCGCTGCACCGGGTTGGCAAACGTGTGCAGGCTGGCAGCGGCTTACGTCACACCCCGCCGCAGCCACATTAGAGACATAAATCACTACGTTCATACTACACCAGAAGCCTTCCCGAAATAAAAATAGCCCTTTTCATCAAAGACATCAATTTTTTAACTTGCAAACACAAATAAGCAACAGAAAATTCTCTTACACTCAAATAGAACAGGGAACCTTAAATGCTTTCTGGTGTCACGACCAAGGAGGTTAGAATACAGGGAGACGCCCTTGCGCTGAAAAAGTGAAGCCTGCCTTCGCCATATTGCTAAGTTTTGGAGGAATGATCGTATTATAGAGCTAATGTTTTATGTCACTTAAAACAGGAATAAAACGTCCGACGGTTTTGCCGTGATGTACAACGAGTTAAATGAGTGCAAATTACCCGTTAAAAATTAAGGTTATTATTATTATTATTATTATTATACATTATGATAAACGTTTATTACTATTTATTCAAGAAACTATTTTATTTGAAAGTGCATACTTTGTAGTGACTGTCAGTTCGCCGCGGTGGAGTAACCGAGCGGTCTAAAGCACCTCGCTGCGGAGCGCGCGGTTGCTCGCCGTGGAGGTTCGAGTCCTCCGTGGGGCATGGGTGTGTGTGTGTGTGTGTGTTGTTGTGTGTGTGTGTGTGTGTGTTTGTCCGTAGGTTAGCTTACATAGGTTTAAGTAGTTTGTAAGCTACGGACTGATGACCACGCAGTTTGGTCCGGTAGATTTACAAACATTTTCTTGAAACTGTCAGTTCAATGCATTAACAGTAAGAGGGTCGACTTAACCATAGCTTTAACGGAGAAATAGCATTCCAAAACTGACCAAGATGGCGGACAGGCTTCAACTGACGTATGTGCTCGGCATAGATAATGCCATCTCCCTGTATTCTAACCTCCTTGGTTATGACAGATCGACAGAGATGCTCTTGTAAATCAGAATTCTGTTGCCCAAAGTCTTTTATTTTGTCTTTCTATAACTACTAATTTCTGGCTTAACCACACATTGTCGAATTCACAAAACTGTTTTTGTTCATTGTTAACGTTTTGTCCAGTTGTAATATTTACATTTACTTGTAAAATATCTTCTGTTTCCTTACGGTTACTTCATTTCTTTGCCCTGGTATTCCTCTCATTATAAGGCTCATTACTGCGCTTTAATGGAACATTGGAGGTTGGTAGTTGTAGAGCTGGAACAGCATTAGCCTTCAAATTGCGTTTCGGAGGATTATGCAGCAGTTCACTGTTCAAATCCCGTTAATAATCCGAAACCGAAGAATGTATTCAACAGACACGAGCATATGCAACTGAAAATTAATCTGCACGTTTGCAAATATTTATCCACTTTCTTCTCATCTGACTGTTATTAGGAAACATAGGAATGAACTTCCTCGCTTGTCTATTGTGGTTAGTACAACTGGAGATGGTACAGCAAACAATACTTTTTCACTTAAAGGTTTAATATTAAAAACAATATCCTCAGTACAGTGATAATTACGAGAATACTCTCAATCACCAGTCACTAAAAACAATTCAAACTCACGTAAAAACCGTGTTCTCACTTTTAAAAGAAACCGATACGGCACCCACAATGTAACTTAGCACGCTACTGAGCCTTGCGAGAGAGTGCCGTGACGTCAGCGGTGTGGCTTGCTACCGCGCATCTACCTCACGATTCCTACAGTGTTTCTACCAACCGTCCCCTCGTGTGCACTCCACGAGTACTCTGCTACCCGAGTACCTGCTTCCTTCGTGTAGTGCACCACTGATATATCAAGGGGATTCCTACAGTTCCCCACAGATATGTAAGTGTAAGCATAGGATTCATTGCGTATAAGTTTAAAAAGTAGTTTGAATCGCAAATGTTAACAGAGATATATTGAAGTTAACGCGGTCACTAACGTCACATTTCCCTATTCAACTACGTCATTTTACACCAGTATGACATCAGAAGCGTTTCTACGAATTTCACGTCCTTAGTGCGCCAATTGCAATATGGAACCCGCCGGTTTTGGAATGATGGAATCCACCTACTGTAAAAGAAATTGATTGACAACTAGTTACGAAGGAGCGAAACTGTAATTAGAAATGGGACGAAGAGCGTTCAAGCAATGTAAAGTACTCCTGTTGCATTAGCAAGACGTGCCTCTGCCTATGACTGTGACGAGCTACTGTACACCAGTGTCGTCGATCCCACAGGTGTGCAAGAACGGGGTGCGGAGGAAGATGAATTTGAGAAAGTGCTCGAAGAACCGTATTCTCAGGAATAAGGCTGACACTGCAGATGTGAAAATTAAATATATAAAGAATTAAAATACACAATATTGTGTTTTTGTTCTACAGATTTGTTTAATTTGTTAATCGTTTTCGGCTTATTAGGCCAGCATCAGAAGCAAGTTCCTTGACTGAACTTTAGTAAATGTCTGATGATGGCCTAATACGCCAAAATTCGTTTAACAAAATAAACAAACCTGTAGAAAAACATAAAATTGTGTATTTTAATTTTCATAATGAATTTGTTCTACCAAGAAGCGACGGAAGAATCAGTTAAAACAAATATTTAAATACATACAATGATTTGGATAATTGATTACATTGTTACATATTATTCTCATTTTAACCATAGGGGAGACCGGGGGATGTTGGCCATAGGGGCAGGATGGCCCAGTCGAGTTAGTTCATACGGTAGACGCTAGATCGTCTTAGGAATCAATCAGAAAGTAGGTAGCACTGTTCCTCTCCTTATACAGGACCAATATCGCAAGTGGCAAAGTTTTGGACAAGCCGTAGTCCTTAATTGTTTTTGTGCGTGTTTCAGTAAAATTCTACTCGTCGGTTAATGTGTGTTATTTAACTTTTGCTTGCTTTAGGCGCAACGGAGTGAGTAGTGTAATAAATGTGTCGTACTTTAAGGATTATTTCCATATGGTATAGACACTTACTTGTTTCAGTGAGTTTTCTAAAGAACAGAATTTATTGTAGAGATGGGGCAGGTTGGCCCAGAGAGGATGGGGCACGATGACCAGCCAAGACAAGCTGTCACGTCCTATAGGAGCTGTACTTCTTTAAACTCGATGGAAGGTTTGTCACTTTTAATGGTAACAACGTTTATAACTCTTCGAGTTTATTAAATTATTAACATAATTCTCGAAGTTAAACAAATTTTGATACGTTTCAGAGGTCAAAAGATCGTCATATTCACGAGATAAAAAGCGTTGAATAAACGCCAACCAGTAAATTTTATTTTAATCCTAAACAGTGATCTGAGAAGTCGGATTCTCGTTCATGTCCTTGTTTTCAAAACATGAGTTACGGCTCTGTTTTAAACCTTTGCTTTATTTGTAGTATCATAAAAATAATCCGAAATTATAAAATAATGAAAGTGGAATGATTTCTGAAGATACGATGCTAAAAGCAGTTTTAGAAGTGAAATAAAAGCAAATATCTGTGAGAACTTTTAGCGAAGACTTTGGGATTCCAAGAAAATCGTACTAAATATAGACAGACCACATGTCAGTTTGCACAGGTCATTGAAACTCAGGAAACAGAAACTGAATATCAACCCTTCCCAATGGACAAAAGCATTGGAAAGAAACACTGAAGAAAAATTAGATCATAGGCTGGAAAAGCACTTTTTCAAAAAGGAAAGATGGTGATGATGATGACGATGAGGAAGAATCACAGTGCCTTTTTGAAACAGTCAACTGGACAACAAGGAATTCAGTTCACGAACTGTAAGCGTTGGGCTCATCAGAGATGCGTGAAAATTGAAATCCGTGGACTATTTTATGAGTGTTAAATCTGTGCCGATCCTTTGGAGCTGGACACTGATTAAAGTTAACTGGATTGTGTTAAGACACTATAAATCGTAATAAGTTTAACCTGTCCTGGTGTTATAGTCGTCAATTTTAAGCAGTTAACTCAATATTCAAATCGATATTATGTACATTAAAATATATTTCTTGATAACTGTTAGTTTTATTTTTATTTCTTAGTTATACTTACCAAAAGACTACATGAGTGAACGTGCCCCAGCGTTTGGCCCAACTTACCCCGAGGTAGGTGCGAATTGGCCCACTTGACATATGTCCAGTAATTATTTTTTTTCTAATATTTTAACTGATATTTTGTAGTTTAATAACTGTCATCCAGATTCAGTAAAGACCTATCAAATATTTAGCAATAATTTCTTAAATTTAAATATGTCAAATAAATTAATATTACAAAATAAAAAATAAAAAAATGACCAACGTGCCCCGGTCTCCCACATTTGTCAAACAACGAATATTTCCCTACCCACTAAAACAGTACGCAGTTAAGAAAATTTTTACATATATTTTTTTTAAATAAACGCATACCTTCTTCTTCATAATAGTGAACGTAAACACCAAGAACCTGGTGCAAATTTGTATGAATTTTGCTCCAAAGTTTTATTTAAATACTTAACGGTATGTGGCATACTTACTTCTTCAAGATTCTGCGATATTCTGTAAAATAAATAAATAAATAAAAAAGCACGACCTGAAGATAGTAAAATTTGCCCAGGATGTGAGGTAATCGTCTATCGTGAGTGATATCATTAGAAAAATATCCACCCCTAAACTACATATACAAACAAATCCTCAAAATATCCCTATCTCCGCTTCTTCTGCCCAGGATGCAGAGGCGGTGGAAGGACAGCTGCCATGTGCATAGGCCGGTTGAGAAAAGGGCTCTCCCATCGGCGCCTCAGAGAGGTGCACGTCATCAGCCACCCGTGCTGCGGTACGGACGAGGATTCGGTTACGGAGGGCGGCATCTGCAGCAGACACCTTTCCATCGGACAGCTGCTCCATTTCTTCCTCGTCAGCATTCCTGGTTACAATTCTAAGCGTAGAATCATCAGAGGAAGTGCAGCTGCGTTTCTCGCTCTTCCTTGGCGTTCGTTGTTTACGAACGTGTTGTTCAGAATACAACGGTGGTCGGCTGTCATCAGTCACTAGACTAGTCTGCAGGAAGGAGAAGTTAGGCACGACAACCGGATCAACTTGCGTCCACTTGTGAGATTACCGCCTAATAGAAATACCGGTAATCAATAGCATTTGATAATTAAACAGTATGAAGTTCACTGCAAACATTGACCATGTCAATGCACTAAATGTTACACAATTTTAATCTTATTAATTATGGTAGCAATGTATGTACACAGTTGGGTGACAACATTTATAGTTAGGCCATAGGTAGAAATTCTCCACGTTGAGATTTGCTGTGTGCTTGTAGCTGACGGGAGGCCAGCGAGCAGGCCGACGTTGGTGGCTTGTTCCAAACTTAGGATTTTCCAGTTCGTTTCCGGTTAGGGGAGAGAGGGACAATGGCGAGTGCCAGGCACAGTGCAATGCACAAATATTGTAATACTACTGGCATTTGAAGTAATACGATGCAGTTAGGAACCTTTAAGGCCCTCATTACAAAATAGCCTGTTGATAAATAAACAATACATTAGCTGATATAGTCACATCTGGCGTAATATGTTTAATTGACAATGAAAAGTAATACATTATCAATGAATACAAGACAGTTACACAACTAGCATGGCAATGTTTGTTTATAAAAATAATATATTAACTATTTCTCATTTTATTTTCAATTAATCTTGTGTATTTTACCTTGAAATATTCAGTTAAATCACTTATCTGTGACATAAGAAATTGCACAATTATGATAAATAGTACAAAGTATATTTATACCAATATAAAAACCTAAGAAGACAATTTATTTAATGTGTAGTGTAATTATTTTGATTTTAAATAAAGTTTTAGAAATGTATTGGCTGAGCGCTGTACGTTGGCAAATCGGTTAGAACAGTTCACATCGGGAAGTTGATGACGTAGGGGAAAAAACCCTGGCAGTTGAGCTTTTGGCACGCACGCGCGCGCGAGGGCAGGAAGTGAGGACTCCGGAGCACGTGTTGAGCTGGCCGGGCGGCATCGCTCTGCATCAGTCGGCATGTGGATCTCGAGGTGGTGACTTTAGATTTGTCTGTGGCAATCGCCACGTGTGGTTGCTCGTCGTAGACTGTACCAAGTTAAATCGAGTGCTACTGTGTGTTTGTGAATATTTTGCCGGTGGAACAAGTTGTGCATCGCATTGAATTAAAGTGACTGTGATTTGTTAATGCAACACGTGTCGTCACATAGGCATGAACATAAACGGTGTTTGAGACAGCCATGTGGTGTGAAAAAATTCGCGACAAATATTCATTTTGTCTGGGGGCTCACGAGCTATAACTTTATTTGGTAAATGTGTCGACGTACAGACGTATCAGCCACAGGGTTCTGAGATTGTGAAATAAACAACATAAAGTGAACTTTCACGTGTTTCCAAAAATAGTAGTTAGTACACCCTTTTCTCTCATGAACTTGATTTTATTATGAATTTGTTTTGTTAATCATATGCAGGGAAGGAAAGCTGCGAACGTGTGATATCATCCCCTAGAAAACGAGTCAAACAGTCGCAATCACAGTTCCAGTGTTTTTGCATGTTTAGGAATTTGGTTCGCAGTTGCTGGTTGTGAGTTTAAAAAATTAAACTTTCCCAATTTTAAGCTCTCACCCCGACCTTCACGCTCGCACACTGTACTCGGAACATTCAACTGTGTAAGATCTGACATTGGCGGCGCCGAGGAAGGTTTCTCTTCGGTATCTGCTATATACAGTGTGAATGACGGGGACAGAATATAATTTACTTGAGAAGTAGCACTCGTGTCATGGACGACCTTGGCATAGGTGACAGGGATTGGTGTGGTCACAGCTGGGGGAACTTCTACGATCGGCGTCTCTGCAATACGTCGTTGTGTGCATTCCGATCTGACGTGGCCCTCCCGGCCGCAGCCTGGACAATTTCGGGGGTGGACCATCGTACATAATTATGGCTCTCACTCCTCCAACTGTTAAGAACGACGGCACGCCATTGAGAACACAACATGCGCTGAAGCTTTGCTAGTTTTCTTCTAGATAACCGATAACGTTACCCGAAGGTACGAAAGGCGAGACAAGGACTTGCTCTGGGACTTCAAACAGGAGTTCAAATACTCGAATACTACGAAATGCTCCTACGTGTCCATCATAATATTTGAATTTAAGGCCATCGGTGTGTCTGAGAATATAACATCGTGGCCCGCTACGGCAATCGGTATTTTAATATGAACCACCGTACTTACCGAATGAACGTTTCAACTTCATGAGCACGGGTCTCGCGTGATCGACCAGAAAAGAAACTTTGAGGGTTGCTCGGCGATATGCATGCGCCATGTTGTTCACGTAAGACGGACACAAGACTTAATAGGCTACGACGCGGCGGGGAATTAAACGTAGACGCGCTAGCGCAGCAACTAGGAAAGCCAAGCCAAACCGCTCGCGATCACTGCTGAAAGCTAAATGTGACCAATTAGTCTACTCAGGCACTCTTCCCTTCCAAACCAAATTCTCAACCTCTAGCAAAAAATGTTCAAATGTTTGTAAAGCTTATGCGACTTAACTGCGGGGTCATCAGTCCCTAAAGCTACAAACTACTTATCAACTACCTTATACTAAAGACAGCACAAACATCCATGCCCGAGGGGGATTCGAAGCCCCGACGGGGAATTACCTCTCGCATTACGATGGCGCCTCAATGCGCTCGGCCACGCCGCCGCAGCTCAACTTCTAGCCCCCTGCCCATTGATTGTTTCCGACATGTCCGAAAGAACAGACACCATTAATTGACAGTAACGGCCGTAATTTTATGATTTCGAAATACTGAAACATTTCGACCGTTTCGGGGGGCTGAAATAAATTCAATGACAAAGCTACCTTTCCAACCGAAATACTCAACTTCTAGTCCCATGCCCATTGATTTCTCTTATTCGCAGCCTATACTGAATTCGCGCAAGGTATCGAGCGTTTAAGTTGCGTTCGCATTGTAATTGTCACTGCCTGTTGCGGACATATTTACAATTATTGATATGATGCCTGTTCTTTTTGGAAATGTTCGAAAAGAACAGACACCATATCAAAAATTAATCCAGTGTTGTTTAGTATCCTAATATTACATGATGTTATTTATCTGATATTTACAGTACAGATATTATTGTCTTCTGTTGTCACTTTTCGTAGATTTCGTGAATTCATACTGCTATTTGTTAGTTGCACTGTGCTTGCTAATATTCTGTGAATATCGTATAAACATTAAAACAGTGTACTAGCAAGGAGAGTGCAAATAAGTAAAGGTGTGATTTCACGAAGTATACAACAAATGTCATCCTGAAAGACAGTAATTTTAGCTGGAATGCAAATATTAGGCAATCACTTGAAAAACAATATATTAATGTCAAGATACTACACAAATCCCAATGAAGATGAAAAAACTTCTCCGAAATATGTTTTGATAGTTAAAACAGATGTTCATATGTTGAAATGTTTGTCAATCTATCGGACTCAACTAAGTGGTTATTAGTCCGTAGCTTACAAACCACTTAAACTCAGGTAAAATAGCACAAGGACAACACACACACACCCATGCCCGAAGAGTGTCTCGAACCCACGACGACGAACGACCGCGCGCACCACAGCATGGCGCCCCAGTACGCACGGCTAATACGCCACAGTTAGTTAAAATAATAATTGTGTTTACTCAAGGCAATACAAAATCTCCTTACTATATTCAATGTTATTATTGTCCTTGGATATAAAAATCATTTCTGTTTGAATAATTCGACATTCCTTTCAGTTATCTTCTGTACAATATGGTAGAAGTTCTTCGTACATATAATCCATGTATATGGGAAATATGTTATTAGGAAATAAAATATAATGTGACAGGTACTGGTACCCTTAAGTTCCGCACACTGGGTATATTGCGAATAGAATGACAAATATTCAGGCAGATACTGAGTACACTTCTTAAGTGGGGTTGGCAGTTTCAAAGAGACTTTACCTAAGATTTAATTTGCATATCCCAAAACAAAAGATTTGTTT
Organism: Locusta migratoria; assembly: GCA_026315105.1. Classification (NCBI taxonomy): domain Eukaryota; kingdom Metazoa; phylum Arthropoda; class Insecta; order Orthoptera; family Acrididae; genus Locusta; species Locusta migratoria. Next base: position 103,659,283 of record CM048755.1, read on the forward strand.
ATTTAACCTGAGTAACTGATGCATACATACGTAGCATGTCCTCTTTGTTCAGCCAGTAAGAAGATAAAATCCTTTCTTCTGGCATAAAATTTGTTGAAATTACATGAAAATTATGTGAGAGGTCGTAGAGTAGGCCCTCATATCCAACACTACCACTAATTTATAATGTCGTTAAGACATCAGTTACAGTGTATCATCAACAATGTAGCAATTTACACGAAAGGTACTTGAATGTGTAACTAGAGGTATCACTTACTGGGCACAAAAACGGCCCCTCCATGCTGGCAGTGAATGCTAATGAGAGGCAGCCGTAGGAAACATTACTAGCAATTTACCACGCCCGCAATGCAACAAAGAATAAGGTGATAAGCGTCACTGCTACTATTTCAGAGGTAGTGCGTGTGTATACAAAACTCGATAAAAATCCTCACGTCAGTCATGAGTAATGTATTTGTAGACACGTTAAAAGCCCACAGCGTGTAAGAATTGCTAAACTATACAGATGGAAATGAAAAGTGTTACACCATGAAGCACAAGTCCTCTATTTACCACGCTTTATGGTGATGTACCTTACGCAATGTGTATTCAATAATGCTTCTGCGTTTCAATCGTAAGTAATGCTCATCATCGACAACGGTAACTTATGAATTAGACGTTAAATTCCTTCGAATAGTTTATGGACTTCTCAGGCTACATCTACATCTATATCTACATAGATACTCTGCAAATCACATTCAAGTGCCAGGCAGAGGGTTCATTAAACACTTTCATAACTTTTCTCTACCGTTCCATTCTCTAATAGCGCGCGGGAAGAAAGAACACCTAAATCGTTCCGTTTTCGATCTGATTTCTCTTATTGGGATGGTCATGTCTACCTAAGTAGGTGGGTGCTAGCAAAATATTTTCACATTCAGAACTAAAAGTAGGTGATTGAAACTTCGCAAACAGATCACGCCGCAATGAATAATGTCTTTCTTTTAATGATCCCCCCCCCCCCCCGTAACGTTATAAAACAAAACGAGCTGCCCTTCTCTGAACCTTCTCAATGTCTTCCGTCAGTCCCACCTGGTGAGGGTCCCAGAAGGGGCAACAGTACTCCAGGAGAGGACGCACAAGTGTGATGTAGCCAATCTCTTTGGTGGAGCTGGTACATCTTCGAAGCGTTCTGCCGATGAAACGTAACCTTTGGTTCGCCTTCCCCACAATATTTTCTGTGTGTTCCCTCCAGTCAAAATTGTTCGTAATTGTAACTCCTAGGTATTTGGTAGAATCTACGACCTTAAGGTTTGACTGATTTATCGCGTAATTGAAGTTCAGTGGATTTCTTTTAGTGGTCACGTGTATTACTTCACACTTTTCTTTATTTAGTGTCAATTGCCAATTTGCACCATGCAGAAATTTTGTCTAAATCGCTTTGCAGTTGCTTTTAATCCTCTGTTGACTGCACTAACCGATAAACGACAGCATCATCCGCGAACAATCTAAGGGAGCTATTCAGATTGTCTCCTAAAACGTTTATAAACACGAGGAAGAGTAGGGGACCTATAACGCTTCCCTGTGGAACGCCAGATATCACTTCTCTTTTACTCGATGACTTACCGTCAATTACAACGAACTGTGTTCTTTCTGATAGGAAATCGTGAATCCAACCGCACAATTGGGGAGATATTCCATAAGCACGCAATTTCATAAGAAGCCGCTTGTGGGGTACAGTGTCAAAAGCCTTCCGGAAATCCAGAAATATGGAATCGATTTGAGATCCCTTGTCGATGGCACTTAACACTTCATGTGAATAAAGGTCAAGCTGTGTTTCGCAAGAGTGATACTTTCTGAATCCGTGTTGTCTACTGGTTAATAGGTCGTTCTCTTCGAGGTAGTTCATAATATTCGAACAAAGTATATGTTCCAAAATCCTACTGTAAATCGACGTCAATGAGATAGGCCTGTAATTTTGGGGATCACTCCTATTGCCGTTCTTGAATATTGGAGTAACTTGGGCAACTTTCCAATATTTGGGTACGGATCTTTCGCTGAGTGATCGGTTGTAAATTATAGCTAAGTACGGGGCTATTGCATCAGCATACTCTGAGAGGAATGTAGTTGGTATACAATCTGGCCCGGAAGATTTATTTTTGTTTAGTGACTTAAGTTGTTTTGCTACTACAGGAACATCTACTTCTAAGTTTCGCATGCTGGCAACTGTTCTTGGATTGAATACTGGAGTGTTCACTTCGTCTTCTTCGGTGAAAGAATTTCGGCAGCTGTGTTTAGTAATGCTCCCTTAGCAGTACTGTCGTCGGTAGTATTACCATTGCTATCGCGTAGTGAAGATATTGTTTGTGTTTTGCCGCTAGTGTACTTCACATATGACCAGAATTTCTTTGGATTTTCTGCAAGATTACGAGACAGGATTTCGTTGTGTTAACTACTATAGGCTTCTCGCATTGAAGTCCGCGCTAGGTTGCGAGTTTCAGTAAAAGATTGCCAGTCTTGTGGATTCTGTGTCTTTTTAGATTTTGCATGCGTTTTTCTTTGTTTCTGCAACAGTAATCTGACCTGTTTTGTGTACCATGGGGGGTCAGCCCCCTCTTTTATTAATCACCATAAGGTGAGCCATTCGAGCCTTTATCACGGCAGTGGCCACTGGACTCGATATGTGGTATTTTTTTTACTTTTTTTCTGTTTCATAGGACCCACTTGAGGAGTAAGACTCCATGGTCATGGAACAAGTCAATACATTGTTACACAAGAATGGTAATAGAAAAAAATTAAGTAGTCCTTTGCACACGACTATCTTAAGACAAAATGAAAAGAATCAATAAAGAAAAAATGAATTAGCTTAATTGTTTAACTTTTCTAGGAGTTCCTCGACAGAATAAAAGGAGTGAGCCACGAGGTAACTCTTCAGTTTAGATTTGAAAGCATGTGGATTAGTGCTAAGATTCTTAAGTTCTTGTGGCAGCTTATTGAAAATGGATGCCGCAGAATACTACACCCCTTTCTGCACAAGTGTTAAGGTGGTGTGGTGCAAATGTAGATTAGACATCTGTCTAGTATTCACCGAGTGAAAGCTACTAACTCGTGGGAATAAGCTGATATTATTAACAACAAACGACATTAAAGAAAAAACGTATTGTGACGCCAGAGGCAAAATTCCCAGACTACTGAAAAGGGGTCGACATGACGTTCGCTAACTTACACCAGATATTGCTCGAACCGCCCGTTTTTGAGCCAGAAATATCCTTTTTGCATCAGGCGACTTACCCCAAAAAACAATGCCGTACGTCATAAGTGAGTGAAAGTAAGCAAAATAGACTACTTTTCGTGTTGAAAAATCACTTATCTCAGATATTGTTCTAATGGTAAATATAGCAGAATTTAGTTTTGAAACAAGATCCTGAACATGAGCTTTCCATGACAGCTTACTGTCTATATGAACACCTAGAAATTTGAACTGTTCAGTCTCACTTATCACATGCCCATTATGTGTAATCATAATGTCAGATTTCGTCAAATTATGTGTTAGAAATTGTAAAAACTGAGTTTTACTGTGATTTAACATCAACTTGTTTTCTATTAGCCATGAACTTATCTCTTGAACTGCATTATTTGATACTGTGTCAATATTACGAGCAACATCCTTCACTACCAAACTGGTATCATCAGCAAACAAAAATATTTTACAGTCACCTGTTATACTCGAAGGCATATCATTTATATAAATAAGAAACAGCAATGGTCCCAAAACAGACCCCTGGGGCACCCCATACTTAATTGTGCCCCATTGGGATTGCACGTCATAGCCATTTTCTACACTGCGGAGAAGTACCTTCTGTTGTCTATTATTAAAGTAAGTGGTGAACCAGTTGTGGGCTACTCCCCGTATTCCATAATGTTCCAACTTCTGCAACAATATTTTGTGATCAACACAATCAAACGCTTTTGTTAAATCAAAGAAGACGCCTAATGTCCGTAGTCTCTTATTTAACCCATCAAGTGCCTCACAGAGAAACGAAAATATAGCGTTTTCAGTCGTTAAACCACTTCTAAAACCAAACTGTACGTTTGACAGGAAATTATGTGAAATGAAATGATCAATTAATCGTGAATATACAGCCTTTTCAATAACTTTGGAAAAAACCGATGGCATAGAAATAGGTCTATAGTTGTCTACATTATCCCTTTCTCCTTTTTTATAAAGCGGTTTCACTACTGAGTACTTTAATCTGTTAGGAAACTGAACATTCTGAAAGGAAAAATTACAAATATGGCTTAGTACTGGGCTAACATATGGAGAACAGTACTTTAGAATTCTGCTAGATACCCCATCATATCCACAAGAGTCCTTAGTCTTTAGTGATTTAATTATTGACTCAATCTCACCTATGGAAGTATCATGAAGGATCATTTCAGGCAACAGCCTCGGAAACGCATTTTCTAAAAACGTTATATGATTACCTGTAGAAACTAGAGTTTTGTTTAGTTCCTCTACTATATTCAGAAAGTGATTATTGAATATTGCACATATATCTAACTTGTCAGTAACAGAAACATTCCTACTACGCACTGACGTTATATCTTCTACCTGCTGCTCCTGACCAGACACTTCCTTCACGACTGACCAGATAGTTTTAATTTTATCCCGAGAGTTTGCTATTCTTTTTGCGTACCACATACTTTTTGCATTCCTAATGACATTTTTCAGAACCTTATAGTACTGTTTGTAATGAGCTACTGCATCTTCATTCTGACTGCTTCTAACATTTTGATACAACTCCCGCTTAGTTCTACATGATACTCTTATCCCCTTTGTCAGCCACCCTGGCTGTCTGTTACTGAAAGTACCCTGTTTTGAGCGTTCTAGCGGAAAGCAACTTTCAAACAGCATAATAAATGTGTTCAGAAAAGCATTATATTTATCATCTGCATTATCAGCACTATAAACATCCTGCCATTCTTGTTCCTTAATTAGGTTTAAAAAGGTCTCAATTGCAACTGGATTAACTTTTCTGAGTAGTTGATACTTATGTTTAACATTTGTTTGAGAACAAATACTTTTTAGAATTAAAAGTTGGGCATCGTGGTCTGATAGGCCATTTACTATTCTGCTGACAGAGTGCCCCTCTAATAATGAAGAATGAACAAAAATATTGTCAATGGTAGAACTGCTATTTCCTTGCACTCTCGTTGGAAAAAATACTGTTTGCATCATGTTATAGGAATTAAATAGATCTAACAGCTGACTTTTCCTTGAGCTATCACCTACACAATTAATGTTGAAATCTCCACACACAATTAAATTTTTATACTTCCTATACAATGAACCCAGAACCAATTCCAGCTTGGGCAGAAACATTTTAAAATCTGAGTCAGGGGATCTGTAAATAACAACTATTACTAGTTTAGTTCCATTAACATTAACAACTCCTGCACAACATTCAAATATCTGTTCTGTGCAGTGTTTAGAAAAATCGATTGACTCCGATGAAAAATCGTTTTTTACATACATGGTCACTCCCCCACACTGCAAGGAACTCCTAGAGTAGAAGGCAGCTAATCTGTATCCTGGCAAAGGAAGTCTCTTAATTGTCACACCACTTAAAAAGTGCTCTGAAATTCCAATAATGTCAGAATCAGTATCAATAAGCATTTCATTAACTTTATCTCTGAGACCCTGTATATTTTGATGAAAAACAGTAATTCCCTTATTACTTATATTCTTAGACTTTGTCAAAGGTGGTTCATTTCTTAGAGGGACTTCCTTTAAGCAGGAATATCTATCAGCTGTCTTCAGGCTAAAAAAGGTGCAGCCCTAACACCAACTACTACAGGAATTTTTCCATGAGTGAAACCCCCACCCCCTACTACACTGTCACCAATGAGCTTTGCCAACCTCCCCTTCCCAAACCTATTGAGGTGCAGACCGTGCCTAGTAAAATCCGACCTTTGGATAGTCTCAAAAGTTATTGTTGTTAATACCCGTCCCGCAGCATCCGTTTCTTTTGTCTATCACACACATAATTCGTATTTATCTACTCCATTGACAAACTGTAAAACAATCGTGGCTGTCGTTAGTCTGAATAACCTAATCTCTAAAACTACTTGATTAATATTCATAGGGTTTTCACAAGTAACTTCAACAGAGTTTGTTTCAATACATTGATCGTAAAAAGTACTTGAGAATACTCATGGGGTTTTCACGGGTAAATCGAACTTAGCTTGAGGCAGCATACCGGCCTCTTTCATCAAAATGGGATCAGAGAAGAAAATACTTCGTTATTAAAAATTTTAATGGTAACATTTTTGTATGTCTCTCTGTCAGTCTGAATAAGATATATTCCAATATTTAGAACCGAGTTCTGATGGAATTTCACTTGAGAGTACCGTGGAGCAATTTAGAAGCATTATTTGATCAAATTGAGGAAAAGAAAAGTATATAATTTACACACTTATCTAAAATAGCCATGACTGAGTGTCTATTTTATCACAGTAATTGTTTAAACTAGTAGACGAATGTACATCCTGTTTTTAGCGCTTTAACTGAGACTAGCTTGGGGCAACACATTGGTTTCATCCAATCAAGATCACATTACAAAATAATATCGTAATTTACAGTTTTTAGTTGTACAGCGTATTAAACCAAAGAATCAATGTATGGTGCTGTTAATTTTTTAATTCACCAAAGAACCAATTGATGGCTCTGTTGGTTCTTAAAGCCGTAATTTCACGTCACCAACAGAATTAAATGTCGCAGTCTTGTCGTTACGAAGAGAAACTGACACTGAATTTAATTGACTATTACTGACTTCGTTTTGTATATGACATTTCTTTGCTTCTTTCGATTGATTTTAACTATTTTTGACTTCTTGTCCAGGAGGAACGAATTTATTGCCTTAGTTATCTTGAAATACAAAATTGCATATAAAGGAACCATGTAATTTTAGCTAGTACTATTAGTAGTAGTAGTAATAGAGCTTAATTCTGTGGCCGATAGACATTGGAAATGGGTCACACACTAAGACACGGTACAGAGAAGACTAGGGGTCAGATTCCCGTCCGTGATTTCCCTAAACCATTTGCAGTGAATTACGCAAGGTTCGCTTTGGAAGGGCTTGTACTATTTATTCCCCCAGTCCTCCAAAACCTGATTCTGCCTCTTAAGTGGATTAACGATGGAGTAGACCCACGGTCGTTAATTAACACAATTAGAAAAATGCTGAGAGTGGAGAAACTGTTGCACACTTAGTTCAAAACAGAAAGACAACAGGCAAAAATTAGAAGAAAACCGACCGTGTATCTAAACATCAATGCGCTACGCAATAATTACTTCCATCGTCGTACCATAGCGAAAAATTCCCACAAGGATCCAAGAAAAAATCTAGTCCTGCGTAGAATCACTAAGCGGGACGAAGATTCTATCCAGCCATTCGTCGACCATTCTCGTGTGCCAATAAAAGATAGAAAAAGGATAGATATAGCTTTAAATTTCCCTTTTAAGAAATAATTCACGCAGAAGATTCGTACGGATGTACCACTGTTTTATCGTCTTATTGTATCCGGAAGGAAGACAGAGAAATAGGCTTCGCAGGCATTGAGAAGCAACAGAGTAATTTGGAAAACACATAAATCACCCTGTCCGGACGGATTGCTAATTCTGATTTACAGAGAGTACCCTTCTGCACTGATACCCTTATTTAGGTTACATGTCAAGTGAATCTCTCGTCCCGCTTGAAGTCGAAAAAACAATTGATATACTGTCAACTACGAATAAATTGGCAGACTCCATATATCCCAGATTTCCAGTAAATGTTTGGTACAGTGCCTCACAGCAGACTGTTAACGAAGATTCAACATACGGAATAGGTTTCCTGGTACGTGGTAGCTGGAAGACTGCTTAAGAAAATAAATTAATCGGTTGCTCCGGACGACGAGTGTTCGTCAAAGACTGTGGTGTCTTGAGTAGTGCACCAGGGAAGTGTCATGAAACACTCTCAAGTGCACCAGGGAAGTGTCATGAAACACTCTCTTTCTTTATGTGCATAAATGATCTGCAGTACAAAGTTGAGCACCAGTCTGCTGATTACGTTGTACTCTATAGGATTGAGTGATTGTAAGGAAATATCGAATGACATAGAAGGAATTTCTTTTTGGGGATAAGCACTCCTGTTCTACTAGATTACAGGAGTTAGGGTTCTCTGTTTCACACATTCACGTCGATTAAATATGGGTATATTATACTGCAAAATGAAATAGAGTAGCTATAAAGAAGAAGAAGAGTACAACCCATTATCGAATACTGCTTAAGTGTTTTGCCCCCCCCCCCTCCAGCTCGGATCAGAGGAAGGTAACGAAGTAATTTCAAATTTGTTACCAGTAGATCACATCAACGACCAAGTTTTAAAAAGATGCTTCGTGATCTCAAATGTAAATCTTGGACGAAAAATAGATTTTCCTTCTTCTTTCCTTCAAATACCAATGACGAAAGGCCGCAGACAGAGTCTACTGCCACCAACGTACACATCGCACAACTATCGGAAAGACAAATTAAGAAAAATCAGAGTTTATTCAGAAGTTTATAGACCACCGGTTTTGCCTTGCTTCGTTTGCTAGTTCGTAAAATGCAATTACTAGTAGTGGTAGAGGTTATCTTTCAACGCTCAGTGTACACTGGGATGGGGAGAGTTGTAGCTTAGTGATAAGCACAGTTAAAGTTAGCAGTAGTATTTCGTGCACAAGGTATAAAAGGGCAGTGCAGAGCTATCATTTGGGCTCCGGAGATTCATTTGAGCCGGCCGCGGTGGCCGAGGGGACTGAGGCGCGCCAGTCACGGTCTGCACGGCCACTAAGGTCTGGGGTTCGAATCCCCCCTCGGGCATGGATATTTGTGCCGTCCTTAGAGTTAGCTAGTTCATAAGTAGTTTGTAAGTTTAGGGACTGATGACCCCGTATTAAGTCCCATAAGCTATACATTTTAACATTTTGATTCATTTGAAAATGTTTTCGACGTGATTCACATAACGTGCCGAAAACACCGACGGTCTGCAATTAATGACCGAGAGGAGAGACAAAACTCTGCGCGGTTTGATTGGTACCCTAACGTCACCGTTGGCGTAGATGTATCCTGACCGGAACGGTACCTTCCGTGGGGACCACTGGGAAATAGTGGTTTCTTGTTTTAATTTTGATTACAGTGTTTACAATTGCTGTGTGGACATGAACAAAAAGTACAGTATAGCACAAAGAAAATACCTCCCTAAATATCTGAGGTGAAGTGCTATAGAAAGAATCGAAACAGGACAATTGAAAGCGATGTGACCCAATGGCTTGATGTGGATCGTTAAGTTGTATCTCGGATGGAGTGACATTTTATATAGGCCGACGCTGTATTCGGAAGACCAGGAGAGGGCCGACCACCTGTGACATCATTAATTTGACCATAATGACACACAGGTAATGCCGTAGTACTGCACCAAAGTGACATTTGAGTTCGCCGCATCCACTGTAGAAGTTGTATCGAGTGAAACAGTGTACAAACCGGTTTCGCAGAGTGGTCTTTAATTTCTGAGACCTGATTTATGCATATCCCTGACGCGATTTTACATAATTCAAATTCTTAATCTTAGTCGTCAATATGCCACCTAGTCATTGGGCATACCTTATTTTCATATATGAGTCTCGATTTGGTGTGTAGCGTGATGCTCAACGAACTCGAATTTGGAGGGAAAGTAGAACACGATTGTCGGAGAAGGCGTTGTCAAGGACAATAGGAATTCTATTAAAAAAAAAAAACCTTAATATGACTTTAAAGGTTATGTTCAACGTCAAAACAAAGATGCCACTGAACATCCAGGGGAAAACTCTACAATTTTTGTATTTAACATTGGAAAAAATTTGATGACAAACTTATTTAGAGGTTTCCATACTTTTGTGCTGCGCTGTATGTTAAGCCGTTTTTTTCTCTAAATTTTTACGAGTCGTGTAATTAACGTGATACTTCATTATCAAACCCAGTTTTCATATACCGAGGCGTGGAAAACGTAAAACTACATACAGTCTACCCTGTACACCGCTCCTCATAAATCCGCCAGATAGATTCCATCCGGGCCGGCATTCCTCACCACCCCGAAACCGATCTACCCGGGTGCATCTTTCACCCTGAAAAGAATGTACAGAATAAATGTCAGCAATACGTGTTTCTTAATATGTAGTTCCAGTTAATTTAAACCCTGCCGAATTTTATCTGATGGACCACACATTACTAGCTGGACTCTCCACTGCCAGGGATTAACCTACGTCGGCGACTACAGAGCTACTCTTACGCTGCAGAACACGCGTATATTGATCGGCAGAGCAGCGCTTGCTTAACACACCAGTGGCTATCCGCCGCCAATTAGTCGTCGCCCAGCTTACGTCGCCCGGCCTTCCCGCTCCGCATATCCCTCCCGTGGCTTCCTACGTCTGAGAACCGGCTGTAGGTAGCCACTGGGTTCGATCGCAGACCAGAATATTCACTCACTTCTAGGAATATTGTCTCAGTCAGAAACACATTGCTCCATTTTATTGACCTATTAGAAGGCAGACACATTTCTATTGCTATAAGAAAGCGTTTTAAAACCTTAGTTTTCTATTAAGTCTGCAACAGTGGTAATGTGGTTATGCTAGTAACGCACTCATCGAATGTAGGCCTACTGTCTGTTGAAGTTACTTGACTCGTGGCCACTGTGCAGTAATCATTTAATTTTATAATTCTTCATGTATAGGAATGTGTAGGTCTCTCAATTACTCGAGTAATATAGAGTTAAACTGACCTACTGGTTGTATAGTTTTCTAAGATTTTACTGTATATAATACAAATTTCTTAGGAATATCCTCTGAGGAGGTCGCCCGGACAAAGTGTTAACAATATACAGGAATAAATCTATACGCCAACTTGAATATTATTTTCCAAAATTCAGGACGCATTAAATCATATTAATCGATAAGTCAAGTGAAAACACAGAAATTAACATCATTGTTTTTAACACTTGAGAAGAAGCGGTGGAATACTTACATCACAAAAAATTTCTGCCGTGATTCATACAGTTCCACTCATACTGCTGACATAAGCAAAGAAGAAGGAATGGATAAAAAATATGCATTTCTTCGGAATTACAAGTTTTAGTGCTGGGACTGGTCGCAGTGATTTACTGTCGATACGTCATAGAACAAGAATAATCGGCCTTTCAAACGTTTTGTACTCAACACCTCACATTTAGGTATGCTGATAAGTTGACTGTCCCTACATTTAGATTCATTTACAGGGCATCCTGCATTTCATACCAACTTTCTTGTGTTGTTATTTTCCTAACTACAAGAATTTCATCATTGAACGGGAGGATGTAGTTTCCAAACTTACCTACCGAATCAAAGTATGAAAGGTGCGTCGCTGGTGGGAAAGAGAGTCCCCATGTCGTCCTACTCCCGCTGTCTCCCACCAGCTGTCTCACCTGTTCTCCACTTCAACCTTCTCACCTCACACTCTTCGAATTTTGAGTGCCTTTGACATTATGATTGGTGGATTAAATTTACAGTGCCACTCAATGACCGCTAGCAGTTTTCATGACAACGTCTCTCTGTGCACGGAGGAAACTTCCAGTCTTTCAAGGGCTGATATGTAACTCCAGAACTGGGCTCATTCTCAGGTCTTCAGATTATTGTCTCGATATATTCCTCAATCCTTGATGGCTTTCTATTAAGTTCTTTGTACCGCCTCTCCCTGCGTGAGGTCTGCAGAGTCATGTGTTTTTGTTTTGCCTGTCTCGTTCGTCATTTATCAGCTTCCTTCTATCAGGTATACGTATTTTTAGGCGCATTGGGGTTGTCTTGACCGGAAGCCACCTCGCGTTAATTCTTGTCAGTTTTGTGTTTTTCTCCCATCTCCACCGGTCCACAGCTTATCGGTAATTCCTTTTCTTCTTTAGGAAGACAAACTTTTCTTCCAGCAACAAGCTACGGCTATCACCATCCACTTGTCCCGGTTTCTTTTGAAGAGAGTTCCATTCCCGTGTACGTTCCTCATTATCTGCCAGGGCCGTTCCAGAGTGTACATTTTTAAGGAAGCTCCGAGAATTCCAGCTCACAGAATTTGGTGCTTCAGCAGCACGACTGATCGTGAAAGTCTGTGGGACCGCTTTGGCGCCTCTAGCAGAGCTGCCGGGCACCGGAAGAGTAGTGGAGGGATTACATAGAAACTTCTCCGGCGGACGTATTACAGGACCCTGGTCGGAATCGATTGACACGAAAAGTATAAGTGAAAATCTTCTCAAGTTCCTGCTTAGTCTTACGCAGCATTGTAGCTAAAGTTCCCGCTCAATACTGCCCAATCAATTCTTATAATTTTTCCTAGACTTCTAACACAGCACGTAACATGAGTTCCGAGCCATCGAAGATGGTTCGTGTATGGTACAGAAATAACTACTCATGTTTCACACACTGCTACATTCGCAAAAGTTGTTCAAACTGTCGATTTCCAGCATAACTGCAAGAATGGCAACGTCACACATAGTTCTGTTGTACCAGTTCCAATTCCGTCAGTGTCCTTTAGACTGTGTAGTAGGCAGTGCGCAGTTTTGCCAGAGACCCTCTTCAGTCTCGACAGGTAACTTGCACACAAGACTCTTCACATCGGCCCACAAGACGAAATCAGATTGGGTGAAGTAATGTGAACGTGGTAGCCACGAAACAGGGCCTTCCCTTCTCATTTAGTTGTCAAATAATGTCTGAGCAAGGTGCTCAGTCCAAAGCGGGGAGTGGCTTGATCATGCTGAAACTATGACAAGTACCTGTATCCGACAGTCAGAACTTATAGAACTATTTTCACTTATAACTCTACATCCAGTCGTTCCTAGATCAGGGTCCCTAACCTGTAATTTATCATTTAAACTGAAGTTCCAAAGAAAATTAGTATAGCCATATGTAAGCAAACACAGACATATGTAAGCACTCAGAGGCCGACACTGAGGTTGCCAACGTCAATACAAGACAACAGGTGTCTGGCGCAAGCGTTAGATCAGTTACTGATGCTACACCATCAGGTTATCACGATTTAACAGAGTTCCAAAGTGGGATAACATCAAATCTCCGCATCACTGTAGTCGATAAAAGACCCTGCAAGAGCGGGACCAACGACGACTGAAGAGAATCGTTCAACGTGACAGAAGTGCAAGCCTTCCGCAAATTGCTGCGGATTTCAATGCTGGACCATCAAGAAGTGTCAGCGTGCGAACCATTCAACAAAACATCATCAATATTGGCTTTCTGAGTCAAAGGCTCCCTCGTGTATCCTTGCTGACTGCACGACATATAGACTCACGCCTCGCCTCTGACCATCAACATGGAAAGCTGTTGATGACTGGAGACATGTCTGACGAGTTTCGTTTCCAATTGTATAGAACGGACGGTCATGTACGGATATGGCAATAACCCCATGAATCCAATGAACCCGCATGCCAGCAGGGGACTCATCAAGTAAATGAAGGCTCTGTAATGGTGTGGATTGTGTGCAGTTGGAGTGATAGGCGACCTCTGATACGTCTAGATACGACACTGACAGTTGCCACATACGTGCGCAACGTGGTTCATTACATGCATCCACTCATCTCCATTGTGCCTTTCGGGGGACTTGGAGAATTACAGAAGGACAATGCGACATCACACACGTCCACTGTTCTCAGTTTAAACACCTATACTGACTCCAAGATTCTCCAGCTTATCTGCAATGTCTTGTAACGTGCCTAATTTAGGCAGGTCAATCAGGGTCTTGGCTCTTCAGCGTAATATTCTCCACCATCCCTGAACGTTTGTAATAGCATCACGGAATCTGCCAGTATACTACCAAAGTCAAACAGTCGTTCTCTCTCACGCAGTCATAGATAGAGGTCAGAGATAGAGATCAACAATTCACTTCCATCCAAGAAGATCTATCAGGCTGTCATCATCATATTTTGCAATCAAAATTGCAAGCTGCTGCCTGCACTGAGACTGATTGCTGCCGACGTGGCGATTCTACAGCGTCAGGCCACCCACTTGGTGCTGACAACGTGTTGACAGCTGCCTTTCTGGTGTGTGGTTGTTTCGAGTATGGACCGCTTAGCAGTCTATGTGTCAACGCCTGAGCGGACAACTACTGTCGCTGTACAATGTCCTGCACGTGCATTTACCGTTGCTGTCCACCATCATCCAATGCAAGCACTTGTCAGAATCGCCATCAATGCTTTGGAATGCGGTTTTATGCCACCTGGCCCTGAGAAACGCGTGTAAGTCGACTGTCTCAACACATGAACTGTCCATCTGTCACGTACCACCCTTGCCGTTAGTCAGTCAGCATCGCAAGCGCCGCGCCTTGCTGATGGCAGCATTTTGCGAGCTACCACCATCGTCAACTCTAGGAACACCCAGCATACCGTCCTGCCGTTCTTTTGCTGACACCACGACGCTTCAGCATTCGTGGCCGCCTACGCCACAGAGGCTACTGACTGCCTTCCCAGCTGTTATGGATAAAGGACTACTTCAACGAGCCTTGTTTCTTTGATGGCCCACCGCACGACACGTGCCATAGCTGAAGCCACGTTCTGGTTCTGAGAGGTGAACTGCCATTCATCCTGACCTGCACCGCCGTATTCACCTGGCACTGTAGAGATCGTATGACTCTTCTAGTATGATCACCAACTTCACTATAAGAACAATCCTTTCTTGAGAAAGTAATATTTATGTGATTTGAAAGACCAAATTTCTTGTATATTTCTATCTACCATGACAGTTTGTCTCCTATTTTGGATCCCGTTCTTTGGGACGTTTTCATCTAAAAGTGCTTTCTGTTTTCAGACACTACTAAATCTTGCTGCATATTATAAGCAAGTCTACAAGTTGCCATTATGAATAAAGCGCTGTTTTAAATATCAAAAGTTTCCATATCGATTTTCTGCTACCTATAGAGTGTGCCCTCATTTGAGACTTTCAGGCAGATCAAAATTTCGTGCCGGACCAGTTTTAACCTTGAAGAAATTGTCTTTGATGGTGAAATGCTTTGTTGATTTAACTATCCAAGCACGTTTCATGATTCACCCTTGTAAGCTTACTTCAATGAAGTTAGGAAAGTGAAAGAGAAATATTGGTAGAACTAAGGCTAAGAATGTGAGTCATGTGTTGTCCCTTGACAGGAAAGTCGGTGGGGCAGTTTTTCGACAAAGGCATACCTTCTGGCTTCGAATTAAGTCCTGTGCACAGTTGTCACCTTTCAAGAAATGTCAGTACTTTGTCTACCCTCAACTGTGTCAACATTACTAATCAGAATGAAACTTCACTCTGCAGCGGAGTGTGCACTGATATGAAACTTCCTGGCAGATTAAAATTGTGTGCCGGAACCGGGACTCGAACCTGGGACCTTTGCCTTTCGCGGGCAAGCGCTCTACCACTGAGCTACCCCGACACGACTCACGATGCCGCCTCACAACTTTACTTCCGCCAGTACCTCGCCTCCTACTTTCCAAACTTCACAGAAGCTCTCCTGCAAACACGCAAGACTAGCACTCCTGGAAGAAAGGATATGGTGGAGACATGGCTTAGCCACAGCCTAACGGATGTTTCCAGAATGAAACTTCACTCTGCAGCGGAGTGTGCGCTGTGCGGAGTGTGAGGCGGCATCGTGAGTCGTGTCGGGGTAGCTCAGTGGTAGAGCGCTTGCCCGCGAAAGGCAAAGGTCCCAGGTTCGTGTCCCGGTTCCGGCACACAATTTTAATCTGCCAGGAAGTTTCATATCAGCGCACACTCCGCTGCAGAGTGAAGTTTCATTCTGGAAACATCCCTTAGGCTGTGGCTAAGCCATGTCTCCACCATATCCTTTCTTCCAGGAGTGCTAGTCTTGCGTATTTGCAGGAGAGCTTCTGTGAAGTTTGGAAAGTAGGAGGCGAGGTACTGGCGGAAGTAAAGTTGTGAGGCGGCATCGTGAGTCGTGTCGGGGTAGCTCAGTGGTAGAGCGCTTGCCCGCGAAAGGCAAAGGTCCCAGGTTCGAGTCCCGGTTCCGGCACACAATTTTAATCTGCCAGGAAGTTTCAACATTACTAATGTTCATGCATGTTTTTAAGGGTGCCCGTCTCCCTTTCCCATTCCAGATTATGAGACGAAACCAGTTTAACATGTAGTGCCTCACACATATATCCTTTCTCTGTGTTGTACTATATGGTATGAAATTTCCGATAATTGAATCCTTATCCCATAAATTGCCTGTTAAGGTTCTTTACAATTCAAAACATTGTAAATTTCTGTTTCTAGGTACGTCCCTGTAAGACATCGTTGGGGTACTTCTGTATCTTCCCAATTCAGTCTATTAGGAATGACAATTTGAAAGCTGTTTGACGGAAATTCCTGAGCCCAGTAACAAAGCCAATCACATATTAGAGGGCGATGTGGAACTGCATTGACTACCTTCGAGATGCCAAGCAAGACGCCACTCTTAAATACCTTCTGGATAACGTGGACCATCAAGGCGAACGGTGTTTCATAAATACAACACATAAACTGTGACACCATGATTAATTTTCTTTGCAATTCATAATTGAAATTTCTTTTGTGACTGTGTTTTGTGCTGATGAGGGAAGTAATATGTCTTTATTGACTATCTTTGGCATGATCCATAATGTATAGACAGATCACAATGTAATTTTCTTTAATGATTTTGTTTAAATGATTCCTTATTAGTCTTGTCTATATTATGGAGTTTTGTTAATATTTTAATCCTTACTGAGGTTCATGCCTAGGGTTTTATAATATCAATTTCATATACAAAATCCTGTGAATTCCGCACAAAACATAAAGTGCGAACGTGGCAAGAAAAGATGTAATAGCACACCAAAATACGCTTGCGCGCCACAGAACCTTCGATACTGAGAGAGTTTTGGGCTTGCATCTGTCGTGATCGGACACACAGTGACGAGCAGTGGCCATGGGATTTTATAGCATGTATACTGGCGAGGCGATTACTTCAAGAGTTCATATGATTTTGCATCAAATGACGTGTTAAGTGCACTGAAAATTTTGGTGTCTATTGGTTTATTTGTTTCGACGCTAAGACGTTTATTAGCTATCATTTTCTATGTCGATCTGTTAGATTGTAATGTTATTACCACCCACAATCATCGCTCGTTCAAATGTTCAAATGTTTGTTAAGCTTATGGGACTTAACTGTGGGGACATCAGTCCCTAAACTAAAAAGCTACTTATAAACTTCCTTATACTAAAGACAACACAAACATCCATGCCCGAGGGAGGATTCGAACCCCCGACGGGTAATGGCCTCGCGTATCTGAGCATAGCGCCTCAATGCGCTCGGCCACTCCGCCGCGGCTAATCGCACGTCCCTGCAACACAGGCAAAGTAGTTTTATTTAGAGTTGTAGGCAAGCATAGGGTTTATATGTTTCTTGTTTCCTATCAAATCAATTCTACCAAAAGGAATGCTCAATTAGTGAAGTCTTAACAGTGATCAGTATAGGTTCACAATTGATTTGTGTATGATTAGGCCGACGACCGTAATTTTATAGGGTAATTACAGTATTTTACTTGAACTTTGCCGCTGCCGGATCTGTCTATGACAGATTTCATGTTTCGCCTTGTGTTATAAAATCTTTAGCAGAAGAAATCAAAAGGTCCGATAATATTATCTGTTGTGATTGATCGCGGTCATTTCTAACTCCTCTCACAGGGGCACATCTTTAGCCTGTGTTACAGTGGTTATGGTGTGGCTTGTGTGTTGTTGTGGGTAAGTAGCAGTGTGGTACCAAGTCGTTGATCATTGTTACTCATTTGCGACTGCATACGGTTCCGCATTAGAGGTCGTTTGACACAGACTGAAGTCATGTCGCAAAGCGAGTTGATCTTTGGTATCTATTTATTGAATACTGTAGCTTAATACCTGAAACGTTCATTGAAGTGTAGTATTGATTACAACAAGAAAGGCCTTTTTCTTTACGTGCAAGTTTTGGGAAAGTCCATTGGATTTCAGTTAAACATCTACATCCACACTGACATGCATATTTCCGTAGGCTACATCGTACTTTTTGGAATGCATCGTATCCTACGAATGAGAGCTGAGAATACAATGAATGCTATCGTCTCTTAGATGTTGAATTCCAGCTCTCTCATCGATACCTTATTTCCGCTATTTCTTTTAACTTGCACAACAATGATCAGTTCACTGCCATCTCGCACACCTTAGTATCCTTGTGTCAGCTCTTTACTACACTGTGATAAAATTGACGTAATCACAGTGTTGAATAACACAGTTCTCCATTCCCTTACAGTTGGCATTTAACTACCACACTATTCTATTCGCATTAGTAAGTGTCGCGGCCGCGGCTGAACAACTCCAGCGGAAGGCAAGCGCCTGCCGTATCTGCCACCACAACAACACAGAGGTGCCACGGATGCCGAAGACATGGGCGCGCAACTCTGGCACAGCGAGCACAAATAGCCCTGACTCGGACCAAAGATGACACACATAAATCGGAGTAGAACGCCTATCGATATTAACAGATAACTATACCTGCAATTCAACATTTACAGAATATATGACATCAACTGCGATTGGGCAAAGTTGAAAATGTGTACCCAGCCGGGATTCGAACCCGGGTCTCCTGCTTTCTAGGCAGTTGCGCTGACCCCTACACCACTGGGGACACAGTGATCACCACACCTGCAAGGACTACCCATGCACGTCTCCCGTCAGATACAAATTCCCAGCTTCGCTTCGCTGGGTACACATTTTCAACTTTGCCCAATCGCAGTTGATGTCATATATTCTGTAAATGTTGAATAATAACAACTGCAGGATCAGAAGTGACGTCTGTTCTCTCAGAACAGACGCCACATGTATATATAATATGCCGGTGACGGGCAATGATCCTATCGTTAGTGGGCAGGGGTGGGCAAGTTTGAAGCCCTTACTCTTACGGGAATTAGTTAAACTACGAGTTTGAGTATTGTGGGCAGGGCGAAGCTGGGAATTTGTATCTGACGGGAGACGTGCATGGGTAGTCCTTGCAGGTGCGGTGATCACTGTGTCCCCAGTGGTGTAGGGGTCAGCGCAACTGCCTAGAAAGCAGGAGACCCGGGTTCGAATCCCGGCTGGGTACACATTTTCAACTTTGCCCAATCGCAGTTGATGTCATATATTCTGTAAATGTTGAATAATAACAACTGCAGGATCAGAAGTGACGTCTGTTCTCTCAGAACAGACGCCACATGTATATACCTGCAATTATTCCTACATCGAACTATGATTGCACCGAGCGCGCTATATAGACTGACGCGGCGCACACACTTCCCCTTCGCTGCTCTGCTTTTCGACGACGACTGCGCCGATCACCACTCCGACTTCTGTGCTGCCCACGAACTTTCTTGGTTTCAGTTTACACTTGGATACGGACTGCTTGCTTCTGGATCACTGACCTCGCGTAACTTCGGATTTCGCCTGACAAACATACGCCCATATGGACTTGTATTCGGGGCCTCAGAGAAACTTTCCGTATCAGGTATGGTGAAAGGTATTGAATGTGTTTGTGTTTCGCGACTTGGTACCGTGTGAATCTACGGTTCCGCTACTGTGAATTTAATTTTTTGTCAATAATATCTGGTGTCAAAAATTTTCGTGTGTCAATCACTACAATACGGCTCGTGTGTCGCAGAACGTGCTTAATTTGAAGAATTTCCTTCCAGGATTTCTTCTCGGAATTTATTCTTTTTCTTATTTGTAGTCAGTATCCTCTTTTTAAACAACGTGGCACAGTATTCCAGACCTGGGAGGTATTCCGCATGTTACCAAATGAGATTCAAAAATGTATCAATCACTGTTGTGCGTGAAAGGTGAGAGGTACAGTAGTTAACTCAAACAAAAGAGGGTAGTGGCAACGTACGCAAGCCTTTTAATGATAGACGCAGTACAGAGGATGAAGAAGGTTTGTCACTTGTCATTACAAACTGATGGGCAACCTTGTGGGTGTGTTATTTGTATGGTGACGTAGGTACCCTTTAAAAGAAAGATCACACTACTTTTGCAACATATGAAATTTATTACAAACAAATGAATACTTATCTTTCGATGTTAAAGTACAATAATTACAGACTAACGAAGTTAAAGTACAGACATCGGACTCTCGAGGCACTGCGGTCATTGTATCAAGGTGGCGGTCACACTTCCGACGTAACGATACGAAGTGGGCGATGAGAAAACTTTGCAGGACACGAAGCGCTCTGTCCTGCCTCGATGTACACTCTGCTGACACGATGCACACTGTCCTACAGGCAGCATGGTCCGGTTATATGACTGCGCTACGACCCATCAGATTTGAGAAATGCGATAGTGTTAATAGTGTAAGGCCCCTGACGAAAACCAAGGGTGATTGTCAACAGTCTGTATTTCCGTAGCCGTAGCTGTTGGTGTTGATAGTCGTGTAATGGTCTTTGGAGACGCCTCTATCAGCGACACTAAAGGAAAACAAACAAAACAACTCAGGCAGCAGATGAGGCTGTGTTTACCTTAAGCAAGAACTGTCCTACACAATCTCTGGCCGCGGCGGAATAGCCGTGAGCATTGAGGCACACTGCTACGGTGCGCGCGGCCGTTCCACGTCGGAGGTTCGAGTCTTCCCTCGGGCATGGGTGTTTCTGTTGTTCTTAGGATAAGTCAGATTAAGTAGTTTGTAAGTTTAGGTACTGATGACCACTGCAGTTAGGTCCTATAACTTTACAAACATTTGAACATCTGAACACGAACTCTGTCGTTGTGCAGAACTAGTTTACTGATGTGGCGACTACCCGTTCTAGGACGTTGATACATTGGGGTGGGGGTGGGGGTTGGGAGGGCTAAGCCCCCATCCTCCAAAAATCTTCAAATCTTTGTGCAGATTATGGGACTTAACTACAGGGTCATCAGTCCCTAAACTTACAAACTACTTATGAACTACTTACGAACTAGGACGGCACAAATATCCATGCCCGAGGGGGGATTCGAACCCCCGACCGTAGTGGCCGTGCAGACCGTGACTGAAGCGCCTCAGTCCCCTCGGCCACCGCGGCCGGCCCCCATCCTCCACCCCGCCCCCGAGCCAAATGGGTTTGTGTGTGTGTGTGTGTGTGTTTTTAAGTCACTGACTGTAATGTTTATGCCTACTGTAGCCCCTTTGTTAGTTCTTTGTTAGGCGCGGTGTAGTCCGAAAGTTATCGTAGCTTCCTACGATGTCAGCAGTGGTGTGAGATAGCTGATGGTGGGAAGAGGTTGCATCAGGTACCTTCCGTGGGAAAGTGCGCCAGTCTTATAAGAAATGTAATCTGATTCGTTGCCGCCTTGATAGTGAATGACTGCAGGTGCCAATCTTCAAAATTAATATTTTATAAATTGTATTTTATTTCCTGATAGTTTAGGTATAAGAACAGTCTCTCAATAACAGCCTATCTTTCGACAGTTTCACAATTTCCTAAAGTATTAATTTATATAAACAAAACAATAAAGAAATGAGTAAGCGCGCCTCTAGGACCCTCTTTCCCGCCAACAGCGAGCATGGAAGCCTCTCGCTTCTGGCGAGTTAGCTCACTACTGTTTCGGCCATCGCGATGGTAAGATGGAGTAAGTTTTACGCGTTTGGCCGCTCGATTAACATCAGACAAGCGTGCCGTAATAACCCATCATACGTAACTAAAGTATTTTGTATCTGTGTTATTCTGTGAATGATATATCTGTTGCGATTCTTCAGTTTCTCCCGGCGTATTTGATAATCAAAATATCCACGGGTGTACTGCCGGTCTATAGTGTCCACTATAGACCGGCAGAACACCCGTGGATATTTTTATATATCTGTTATTTATGTGTGCAGTGGTTTGTAGTTTGCTACTTTACTACGTCAGAATAAAAAGTAGCTGGCATCGCTATGAATACTATATTACATTATCAGTTTATATTAGGGCCCACATAACCTCACTTTAGATTTACAGTCACACTTCAATTCAACGATCTGCGACCTGAGCGTCATCCATCTGTGCTGGGACAACACCTGAAAAATATTAGGTTAGTGAAAAAACTTGGTAAAAGTGTTTATTCCTTCTATTCTGACGCGATAGAAGACAAATACACCCCTCGGTGTTCTGCATTGCTAGTCCAAATATCAGCAGGTGAACGTAGGTCGTGGTAACTCGACTGAGCGAAAGAGGACAGAAAAGGAAACGACTTGCTGTTTAAGGTGGAAACTATAAAATTTTAATTTTTCCGACGTTACATAACATCTTTGAAGTACTAACTGACATGAACTTTGTTCCACTAAACACGCCCACTCCTGATTCTGCCATCCCAGTAAAGTCGTGGATGGCACGCCTGTCGGGAACAAGCCTTAAAGTTCGAAGATCTTTGGTTTATACTTGAGATAAAAGTGTGAGACTAAATTTATAGTGAGAACTGTGAATTCATATGACTGTAGACGCAAACTTTGTGAAAACGCCCAGTAAACAGTGAGGTTGAACTGCGAACTTTATTTTAAACGAATGCTAAACGCTAGGAACGTTGTTGGAATAGTAGGAACTGTGATTACACTGAGGAACAGCCATTTTGTTGTCTTATATCTGTGACTTGTTCTTAACTAACTTTTGTCTCTGAATTCAAAACTGTTAGCAGTTTCTCTTTATCACCTCATGTTTTAAACTACAGAATACTATCTCTTTACCCTAAAAGTCATACAAACTGGGCATACAAAGGAAAATAAAGTGAGTACTAACCAACCGTATTACAATATTTTATTCATTCAAAGGTTATTATAATATTCAAAGTTACATTGTGTTTATACAAATAATAGTAAAAAAATGGGTACAAATTCTCAAACACTCTACACACTGCTTACAGACTTCGTGAGGGGCCCATGAATTATCTTGGTCGCCAATTTTTACTTTAAAAAAAAAGCAAAATCGGCTTCCCTGACCAAATTATTGATGTTTGTTGACTAGGAATGGTAAAACTGCCATATATAAAACAAAACGAATCAGGGCTGTTTGCCGGCCGCGGTGGCCGAGGGGACTGAGGCGCTCCAGTCACGGTCTGCACGGCCACTGCGGTCGGGGGTTCGAATCCCCCCTCGGGCATGGATATTTGTGCCGTACTTAGTCTTAGTTAGTTCATAAGTAGTTTGTAAGTTTAGGGACTGATGACCCCGTAGTTAAGTCCCATAGACTATACAAACATTTGAACATTTGAACAGGGCTGTTTAAGCACTTACAACGCGAACTACCAGCAGCAAACATAAAGAAACGTTTTCATTTATATTCACAGGGTGATCAAAAAGTCAGTATAAATTTAAAAACTTAATAAATCACAGGATATTGTATATAGAGTGGTAAAAATTGACACACATGCTTGGAATGACATGGGGTTTTATTAGAACACAAAATAAATAAATAAATAAAAATAAAAAATATGGCGCTTCATCTGATCAGAAAAGCAATAATAAGCATAGCAAATTAATATAAAGCAAAGATGATATTCTTTACAGGAAATGCGCAATATGTTCACCATCATTCCTCAAAAATAGCTGTAGTCGAGGAATAGTGTTGTGAACAGCACTGTAAACCATGTCTGGAGTTATGGTGAGGCATTGGAGTCGGATATTGTCTTTCAGCATCCTTAGAGATGTCGGTCGATCACGATACACTAGCGACTTCAGGTAACAACAAAGCCAATAATCGTACGGACTGATGTCTGGGGACCTGGGAGGCCAAACATGACAAAAGTGACGGCTGAACACACCATCATCACCAAACGACGCGCGCAAAAGTTCTTTCACGCGTCTAGCAATATGAGGTGGAGCACCATCCTGCATAAAAATCGTACGTTGCAGCAGATGTTTATCAGCTAGGCTGGGGATGATGTGATTCTGTAACATATCGGCGTACCTCTCACTCGTCACGGTAGCAATAACAAAATCAGAATCACGCAGTTCCTCGAGGAAAACAGGCCCGATAACGGTAGATGTGGTAAATCCAACCCATACCATGACTTTCTCGTCGTGCAATGAAGTTTCCACGACAGTTCTAGGATTTTAGGTAGCCCAAATTCTGCAGTTGTGGGCATTGACAGACCCTCGGAGCGTGAAATGAGCTTCGTCGGTCCACAACACATTACTCAACCAATCATCATCTTCCACCATATTTTGAAACGCCCACACCGCAAATGCCCTCCGCTTCACTATATCGCCCGGTAACAGTTCATGATGCCGATGTACTTTGTAAGGATAGCATCGGAGGGTACGCTTAAGTGCCAACCAAACAGCAGTGTATGGAATGACGGTGCGACGTGCGACTGCACGAACGCTGACTTTCCCGTGCATAGATGAACGTACTACAGTTTCCATTTCTTCCTGAACTGTCTCAGCAGCATTACGACTTGTGCTCGGTCGGCCGCTACGGGGTCTATCGTCTAAATAACCCGTGGCTTCGAACTTCTAAATCATTCTCGCCACAGCTGTATTTGTCAACGGACCTTTACCCGTTCGAATGTTCAAATGTTTGTCAAGCTTAAGGGACTAAACTGCGGGGTCATCAGTCCCTAAGCCTACAAACTACTTATGAAATACCTTATACTAAAGGCGGCACAAACATCCATGCCTGAGAGGCGATTCGAAACCCCGACGGGGAACAGCATCGAGCATCGTAGCATTGCGCCTCAATGCGCTCCGTCGCGGCTTTACCCGTTCTAATTCCCTTCCTATGGCGATAGGATCGTAAAGATGAACTAGCACATTCCCCATTCTGATAATACAGCTTCACTAAAAGAGCCTTTTCTGGTAACGTTAACATGCTGCGACTGCTGGTGCATCTGATTCTCATTACAGCTCCTTTTATACACGTTTTGCTGTCCAGCGCCATCTGTCGGACATGTTTTGAACTTTTTTTCCTAATAAAACCCCATGTCATTGCAAGCATGTGTGTCAATTTTTTACCTCTCGATCTACATTATTCCGTGATTTATTAAGTTTTCAAATTGATACTGCTAATCTTGTGTAAATACAAATTCTTGCACTACGCGGCAGAAACCAGCTCCACTATATCAGAGCGACAAGTACATCTCTTTACTACAGCGTCTCATGCGTAACTGAACACATTAGTCCAGACAATATGAATGCAAGCCTGTCACGCGGCGTCACTACCCCCTCCAGTCGTCACTGGTTTTAGGTTGTCCGACAGAGTGCAGCACTGCTTTCTGTAACAAACAAGTTACCTGTCAGACGCAACAAATGTAAAAAAAAAAAAAAAAAAAAAAAAAAAAAAAAAAAAAAAAAAAGGATTTTCTAATATGACCTAAAAATAACCGGAAGATAATTCATTCAGATAAAGGTATAGGTAAGGCTACTCCAACTGGAGCACTCGGAACCTGCGCGCCCCTGTGCTGCGCCGAGCGACACCGGTACTTTCCTCCCCCCCCCCCCCCCTCACAAACTTCTCCTTCCTCGACGTGTAGCAACACATGTCTTACAGAGACAGAGCCCGATCTCGCGTCTTCTAAAGTTCCGGTGAAATATCCCTTCTGAATATTATCAAATAGTACACTGTTAATTTATCTTGCGGACATTCAGTATGTGCGGAAAAGGTTCGGATTTAAGTATGCCATTTGTATTGCTCAATGGGAAGATTTATTTTCCCCTTAAACCTGATGGAAATACGCTATCCTTAATATGCCACTCTGCCGTAAATATCAAAGCAACGCCTTCACTACGAAAATAAACATTCCGTAACACAAGCGAGGATTGTTGGGTAGGACATAATGGAACTGATTACTAAATTAAAATCAGAATTGCCACAATCTTCTGAGATAAATCTTCTTATACTGCTCACTTTCTAAAAGAGAAAGAAAAATATACCATTTTGTAATTGGACTTATATCTATACAAACTTCCGCTATTCCTCTTTAGATACTTTTGTTAAACTAATTTATATGTGTGGTAAGATATTACAGTTAAGTTTGTTCTTGCTGTTCCGCAGGTATCTGATCCAAATTGAATATCGGTAAGCGCAGTTCGAGCCAGCTACATTGTTATACTGAAAATTAGAAAAACCCTTTTACGGATGCAATTTGTAAAAGATTTTTCGGAGATAATATGCCTGTTTGTAGCGGCCCTATCTGAGGCGTTAGTTTGTCTGAACATACAATGTCTCGACGAGTGCCACACATTGGTGCGGGTTTCGAAATGTTCAAATGTTTGTAAATCTATGCGACTGAACTACTCTCGTTATCAGTCCCTAGGCTTACAAACTACTTCAAAATGTTCAAATGTTTGTAGAACTTATGGGACTTAACTAAGGGATCATCAGTCCCTAAGCTTACAAACTACTTATGAACTAGCTAATACTAAGGACGGCACAAATATCCATGCCCGAGGGGGGATTCGAACCCCCGACCGTAGTGGCCGTGCAGACCGTGACTGAAGCGCCTCAGTCCCCTCGACCACCGCGGCCGGCTACAAACTACTTAAACTAACTTATGCTAAGGACAACAAATACACCCATGTCCGACGGAGGACTCGAAGCTCCGACGGCGAGTATTGGCTCGCTCCGCAGCTAGGCGCCTTGGAACGCTCGGCCACTCCACCGCGGCGGTGCGAAATTAAAGGAGCGCAATAAATGTCGTACTGTCAAACAGGGTGAATTCGGACGATATGGTTTATGTTCTCTTTCCTGTTGCATAGCAACAAATTAGCGCTACTTTCCACCTCCGCGCGCTGCTAAGTTTATGCACGAGACTGTAATTCCCGCGTCCCACGCTCCCGCGTTTGGATCGCTTGTTTACCGACGCAATAATTAGTCGCACAGTTTCATTGTCAAAAGTTCTTGCTGTGTTATGGAGCGGAAACTTTCTGTTGTCGCGACTGGCGTATAGCGTCAGTTGGCAACGAGATCAGTAGGCAGCGACACTGTGATAGGTTTTGTACCAGTTTGTCGCGAGTTTTGTGTAAAGTTTCAAAGTATCGGAGATTTTTCGAACTTGTGTACTTCGTGGGGTGATTTCGGACAATGCCGAGAACGTGTAAAAGTAATAAACCTGTTCAAGATTGGTGTAATTATGACCCGGTAATTTTAAAGAAAGCAGTTCGAAATACTTAGTGTGTCAAATTAACGTACAGGAAAGCCTTTAATAAATAAAATTCCTTATCTCAGTCCTTATCCGTTATTTTAATGAAGAACATACTTAATATATGTTAAAAGTCACTAAAATCAAACAGAAAAAAAGTAGAATAAAAAAGTCAATTTCTGTCCGATATCATCCCATATACTTTGATATACCGGACAGAGATAGAAAATAGACGTGTGTCCGAAATCACCCCAGTCCATGGGGTGGTGCACTTGGGGTGATGTCGCACACTTTGTCTGTCCCGGGCAAAAGTAGATGCACATGATCGTTCTGTTTCTAGGATATTTTATTGTTTATACATATACCCCACCAATTCCGTAAAAAACAATGAAATTTGTCAAAACCTACGAAAGTTATAGTGAAAATAATCTCAGAACTGTCCGAAATCACTCAGTTTGACGGTAACTTCGTAGAGTGGTCGCTTGCCCTCGAGGCGAGGAGTGACACTTGCAGCATAGTTCAACTTTCAGTATAATTTTCGTAATGGGAGCAAAAAAAGGAAGGAAAAAAAAGTTCCACTGTGACCGCGGAATTTTGAAAAGCATCTAAACCCAAAAAGATATTTAAGTAGCTGTTGAAGAGATTTTGACCGATATGCAGTTGTTACTAGAGCATCTGAACAGGATTACATATGAGACGGCCCCTGCACTGATATGGGAAAGTTGGGTCATGGAAAAGAGAAAGCCGGCCACGGTGGCCGAGCGTTCTGAGGCGCGCCAGTCACAGTCTGCACGGCCACTTCGGTCGGGGGTTCGAATCCTCCCTCGGGCATGGATATTTTTGCCGTCCTTCGTATTAGCTAGTTCATAAGTAGCCTATGCGTAGAGTGTTTTTAACTACAGGATCACAGGCAAATGGTTAAATCTGCAACTAAGGTAGTTGCTGGGACATGAAAGCAGACATGTAGGGTTCGACTCCAAGATAACGTCCAGCCAAACTTCTAAATCAGATCCGTTAATAGAATAATAAGTAGGTTCTTAAAGCGCGATGCCACACTTGGTTTATTCTTAGCTGTCATATATATGGTGAAGGATATATCTACACTCGTATGATGTCGCAAACCAGCACTTAAAGGTGACAATATACACTGTAAATTCTAAAGTATCGGATCCTGTGGTAGATGTAGGGATCGTAAATAAGGAAACTGAGAATGTAGTTGATGCAAGTGAAAATATTGTTTTAAATGATGAAACTATGTAAATCCTATTTTGATTAACAATAAGGATCGTGTAGTTTTGAATGAAGACGTCAATGCATTAGAATGTGAGACTAGTATTTTGAGTGTACCAATGTCAGAAATGCGTAGATTAAGTTGTGGCACAGGCTTAGCTGACACCTCGACAATTCAGGAAAATATTCAGAGCAAAAGTGTTCAACAAGATTCGAATCAATTATTACCGTCAATGACGAAATCGCTTATGCAAACATTTAAAGAAGGGCAACTAAACTAAAATCGGATATGAAAGCAGAGCAAACTAAAATAGAAATATAAATGGAAACAGGGCAAACTAAAACTGAAACAGGAATGAAAGCAGGGCATGCTAAGCTTAGTCATAATTTCGAAGTAGCAGAGAAGAGAATTTGAAATTAGAGTAAGCAATCAACTAAAAGATTGGAAAAGTGAAACTGATGGAAGGCAAAGGTAGATAAAAATATCACAGAGTGTAGCCGCAAAATTGAAATGCAAGGTAAGAAGATAGAGCAAATAAAAGAACAGGTTAATTGTCTAGATAAGTGTTTCTCAACCTGTGGTTCGCAACCCCAGGAGGGTCGTAAAGACTTACTAGTGGTGGGGGGGGAGGGTGGTTACTGTCACAGGAGGCAGTAGTCTCACCATAAAATAACCAGCCAGGAGCATGCCTGAATACTAGGAAACCCGTAATGCTAAAACATATGCTTAAAATACGGAATATATTTTTAATTAGAATTACGCATTTCCTTGTCGATTATCAATTCTTACTTGTATAGAACAAAGATTGCGTTATAATAAATAAAACGTGTTACCAATGTGTAAACGAGCCTGAAACCTATTTTCAGGTACCAGGCAATAGCTAAATTTACAAGATACAATTAGAATTCTAAGAAATGGGATTGTTTACAAATTGGCTATACAGTGGGACCTTGGGCAAAGAACATAATTCGCTTCTGAATTTCACCTAACCTACAATGCGAAACCCCGCTATGCATCATAGATTTTTCTGTTGGAATTCATGTAATAATAGGACGTGTTCCATTCAGAAAGTTGACTACAATTTATCCTATAATGGACAATACTGGACTTCTTTATTGTGTTTACAAGAAAGTTATAGAAACAGAAAAAACTAAATTCCTTGCCTTTGAAATAACACATATAGTTGTATTGTGGTTCGGAGAGTGGATGGGGGTAGCCAAAAATTTTTGAGTTAGAAGCTGGTCACGTATTCACAAAGGTTGGGGAACACTGGTCTAGATGATTTGTAAACTAAGAAACACAAGGTATGTAAAACAACAACAGGCTAAATTAGATATATTAATAGAAAATTAAATGTCATCCTATCCACTGGAGTATCAAAATGGAAAAACAATGTAAATTTGATTCATACGGAGTTAAAAGAAATGAAAGAGAAGGTAGAGGAGAATCCAAATGTGGAAGCGGTAGTGAGTAGTGAAGTTGCTGAGATACAACTAGCACTGAGAGATTTTGTGACAAAGGCAGTAAAAAGTTCATATATTCGTATTTGAGATTCGAGAAATAATATGAACATACAAAATTTTTTACATTTTTTAGTTACTGGTAGCATACATGCCGGCCGCGGTGGCCGAGGGGACTGAGGCGCTTCAGTCACGGTCTGCACGGCCACTACGGTCGGGGGTTCGAGTCCCCCCTTTGGGCATGGATATTTGTGCCGTCCTTAGTCTTAGTTAGTTCATAAGTAGTTTGTAAGCTTAGGGACTGATAACCCTGTAGTTAAGTCCCATAAGCTATACAAACATTTGAACATTTGTAGCATAAATTCTGCCGCAGAGCAGCAAAAAATACGATGTGTAGCCAGCCGATTTGAGAGAGATGTTTCATGGGGAACAATTGTAATTAATATATGCAAAATATATGATGAGTTTAAACAGGCATTCTTGAACCAGTACTGGTCTAGTAGTACACCAAACAGTGTTAGAATGGAAATAATTGAAGGTAGAAATTTTGTTAAAAGTGGTTGCGGGCACTACATAGAATTTTTTCATCATTACTTGGAGAAAAATATGTACTTCTGTTACCAATTTAAAAAGTGTGATCTTCTCAACATTATCATTGTAAAGATTCCAAAGTCAGAGCAGGAAAAGCTGATTAATGTTTACAAAGATAATGTAGACAATCTAAAGTATGTACTGGAACAGTTAGATTCATTAGACGTGAACCGACAAGTATACGAGGGTTGGAGGCGGAGTAAGTGGCGTTCAGCTAGGCGCTATGACGGCGGCAGTGGTAGGAGCGCGGGCGGTAGGGATGAAGCGGACGGAAGGCGGGAGGAAGACAGCGCCACGGCGTGGTAGCAGCCCTCCAGGAGGTGTGAACCGAGGAGGTCACAGGGGTGGTAACAGAGAGTATCATAGTAATGCGCCTGAAAGAAACAGAAGACAGTCGGAAAATTATGTTGAGCAATAAACCTCAAGGACAGGTGCTTAACGAACACCATGTTCTCAAGTCACTGGTACTATTACTTCGTTTTCGTTTCATACTGTCAGTTCTCTTCTTTTCTGTTCTCTTGTTTCTATCATCTTTATTTTCTTCCCTAACCTTAGATTGTAAGTATGAAACCGAGGGTGACAGGCAACAGAGTAGTCACATTGTTAGTTCCTTTTGGCCTTTTTCCCCCCACAGTTGCTGCATTATATTATTATAGTGTACATATTTAGGTTATCCGTCTATGCAACTGAATTAATAAAATATTTTATTGCCATATGCATTTCGCCTTTATTTGGAAGGCATCATCAGTGGCCTGTAATATATACTTATATGAGACAACTGTATTACATAAAAGGAGACTTTATTATTATGACTATTATTATTATTATTATTATTATTACTGTAAGAATACGTACTTATGATACGCAGAATTATGTCATTTATATGTACTGGTCAAGACCTATAATGTTTACGAACGTGATCAGTCAAACCTTTGTTTATTCTAGAATGAATGGAATGCCGTGGGCAAACAGAGAGAGGACGATGTACCGTATTGCAAACATACGACAGATGGCCGCTTTTGAAAGCGTGAGTAGGTAGGTAGTCGCTGGCGTCTGTTGCGTTGGGCTACACTGACTCGTTTGGACAGAGCGAGGCACCTTTAAAAGCTCTAACAGATGTAGCATATCGGTTATGTATGTTAATTTTCTGCATATTTTTATATATTGCTGATAAGTACTAATTAGGGTAATTTTTGTACTTTTTCATGTAGCGATGTACGATAGATTGTAACGAGTGGAGACCAGAGACTGGAACCAAAGCAGCATATACACTCAGGCTACTTGCTCTGAAGACTATGACGCAAGGAAATTAAAAGATTTCTTGAAAAGACTTCACTTGGACGATCATGTTCACGTGTGGTACATCTTTGTATCTATTAATGTGATATGAAATTAAGTTAATGCTAAAGCCCATGTTCAAACAGTTCGCTCGGTAATGGCGACGGCAGTGTCACTAAGTCGAGTTCCTCCTCAGTTCAGGTGAAGCGGATCGAGGCGAAAAACTGACTGGGGAATTTACCGGGAAAAGTTCATTAATTTTCCTGTCTCTCATGTTCTCATACGCTGCTTACAAAAAGCAACCATACCTTCGGCGTACAACCATACGTGCACACCGATATCACTTTATTATGGTGTGAGATTCGTTCGAAGTATTTTCATTAGTGCCCTAAACAGCTACCAAATCTGTTTAAACAAGATCAGTAATTAATCTGTAGTTTAGCCAGTCTATCACTCTGCAAATGATGACGTGAAAATATATATTTAAACAAACATAAATGAAACCTCTGGATAACTAACAAAATGGATTCTAAGATTTAAAAAAAGTGATTCACTCACGAAGTAATTCATTATAAATTAAGTTTATTACTCATTTTTGACATGAAAATTCGGAGGTGGTCCTACTTTATACATCGGTAGATAACTGAATATTTCCCCAACTATTTTTCATGAGAGGCACAATAAGTATCACACGCATTGGAGAGTAAAAGTTCCAAATTATCACTCGTAAATTACTGTAGTCCATCGAACATTGCAGTTCCAAATTAATCCACGATTAAAGTATTTGTTATAAAACACAGTTTGTAATCACCACGAGTACACGACAGCTGAATTATCCACAGCCCTACTACCGTGCATAGTTTATCAATTTTCAAGCAGAGACTAAGTTCTGCAGTCACAGTCCCGTAAATTTTCTAAGTCCATACATGCCTATCTCTTCAAATCACAAGTTCGTAACGCGGCTTCAGACCGCCCAGCGTCACAACATTTCACCATTTCCAAGTTACGAGTCCCCTTCCAAGCGTTCGAAAAGCGTGCTCCCTCTGCTCCCAAAATTGTATCATTCCGCGCATCCTACTGCCTCACCTTTAAAATATAATTTTATACATTTGAATATCACAGAATTAAATGCTTTGACCACCTCCCTACAAATATTGTTTACATTTAATAAACAAATATACATTTAACAATACTAAAAAAAATCGGTTGAGACTGAAGCTCTTTGCTCAGATAGCCATTAAGCGTGGCATCTCACTGTTCAAATATACTGCCGCCGTAGATCTATAGTTACACAATTGATATTTAATTTATCATGGCTTTTTACACAGTTATATTCCGTTCTTGTTTACAAATACTTATAATTAATTATATATAAATTCTCTGCTGCATATCTACTATTTTAGTCGGCCATGAAATATTTAAGTGGGAGTCTACAACGTAAAAAACGAACGTTACTAAGAATAATATTAAATATAATAAAATACATATATAAATGTAATGCGCTTTGCTGGGTTCATGTTTTGTGTTTCTGTGGTGAAATCTATCTTCTGACACAAGAATATTATTACCACAACGAAAAGCAGAACAAGAGAGTAAAACAAAGTTTATTGAAAGAATACGGAAATAGCATG
Organism: Locusta migratoria; assembly: GCA_026315105.1. NCBI lineage: Eukaryota > Metazoa > Arthropoda > Insecta > Orthoptera > Acrididae > Locusta > Locusta migratoria. The sequence goes on from CM048755.1 coordinate 103,692,606, forward strand.
GTACATCTTTCAAGTTAGGTAGCGTGGTGCAATGCTGCCCCTTTGCTTCTTAATCTGTCACTAATCAAGACTATGTATCAATAATTGTAAATATAAGTCTTATATTATTATTATTACAGTACTGTAATTTATCGGATTTTTATCTGTGAGGGGTATTTGAAGTGAAAGGCATAACATCAGACGAGGCAACAATGTTAGCATTGAATAGGGCATCATGGAAGAATTTTATTAGAGGTACTATGCTCCAGACTGAACGCTGAAAGGCATAATCAGTCTTTAATGATGATGATGACGATGATGGATATTTAAATTGTAATTGCGGCGTTTAATTCTCCCAAGTCTCCTGAATCGATGCATATAATTATATTTGCCATATGATAATTCCCTGATTTTATATGGATTTTTAGAATGATGTTTGTGGCTATAATGTATTTCAGTTGCAATCTGGAATAGCCTTCCTTGCTCATTCAAGACAGTCGTTTCCTGTTTCCGAGCGCATTAGGGAAACCCTGACTACTTGTATTCCATTCACTAGGTCCAAACTGTTAGCTGGCTGGTTATGGAACCCAACACCCTGGCAAAACCCGCCTTTCACATGGAAACAATCAGCTTCCTCCTGTATCTGTAATGTCACAATCTGTAAAATATAACTGTAAACTATTTCGGGGAGATAATCCAATTGCAATGCTCTTTGAGAGCTGCTTTGCATTAGAACGCCCAAAACAAGGTACTCCCACTAATGTTAAGTCTGGGTGGCTGACAAGAGGAATAAGAATAAGAACGCAAAAATTATGCGGTATGCAGAAAGGATAGCTAATTCTCAGAATAAAATAAAAACCATATGGGTAGTCGTGAAGGGAGTATACGGTTAGCAGCACAATGTAGAGCTTACAAAGTCACTGCATAACGGAGATTTTTCTGTTACTGATAAGTCAGATGTACGTATAGTGTTTAATAATCACTTTCTGAATACAGGAGGTGAATTAAACTGAACCTTAGCTCTTACTGGTAACATGTCCCTTTCTTAGTAACTACCATTGCCGGGCTGTTGCCCGAGGTTGTCCTCCGTGATACTGAGAAGGGAGAGATACTGTTAATAATTAAATCACTAAAAGCTAAGGACTCTTATGGATACGATGGGATACCTAGCAAATTATTAAGCATTGTTCCGCCTCTGTTAGTTCATTACTTAGCCATATTTGTAATATTTCCTTTCGGAATAGTCAATTTCCTGAAAGACTGAAATACTGCGTAGTGAAACCACTTTATAAAAAAAGGAGAAAGGGAAATGTATACAACTTTTGACCTGTTTCTATGCCATCAGTTTTTTCTACGGTTATTGGGCTGCGTATGCGAAGTTAATTGATCAATCCAGTTTCCCATAATTTGCTTCGCAATGTACAGTTTACACCAGAAGTGGTTCCACAACCAATAATGCTACATTCTATTTTCTCTGTGTGGCTCTTGATCGATTAAACAAAAAACTGCGAACGCTAGACGTATTCAATGATTTATTATTAGCGTTTGATTTTGTTGATCACAAGATATTATTGCATAAGTTGGAACATTACGGAGAAAGGGAAGTACGTCAAAATTGGTTCATTTCTTACTTAAATAACAGACAGCCGAAGGTGGTCCTCTTCAGTGTTGAAAACTGCGGTGATATACACTTTCACTGGGGGTCAGTTAAGTGGGGGTGCCCTAGAGTTCTGGTCCACGGCAACTGTTGTTTCTGATTTATATAAATGATATGCCTTCTAGTATAACAGGTAGTACTAAAAAATTTCTGTTTGCTGATGACACTAGCTCGGTAGTAATATTAGTGCTGTATTACGTAATGCAGTGGTCTGTAGAAAATAAATTCATGCTAAATCACAGTAAGACTCAGTTTTTACAGTTTCTAACTCACAATTCAACAAAAACGACGTTTTGATTACACAGACTGGACTCCTGAAAAGTGAGATTGAACTATTCAGATTTCTAGGCGTTGAGATAGTCAGCTGCCGCGTAAAGACCGTTTTCAGGATCTCGTTCAACAGCTACATTCTGAAAGTTTACCATTAGAACTTTTTATAAATTAAGTGATAGCTCAACACGAAAAATAGTCTACTTCGGGCATTTTTCATTCGCTAATGAGGTATGCTGTTATTTCCTGGGGTAACTGCTCTGATTGGAAAGCCGGCCGCGGTGGCCGAGGGGATTGAGGCGCACCAGTCACGGTCTCCATGGCCACTACGGTCGGGGGTTCGAATCCCCCCTCGGGCATGGATATTTGTGCCGTCCTTAGTTGTAAGTAGTTCATAAGTAGTTTGTAAGTTTAGGGACTGATGACCCCGTAGTTAAGTCCCATAGACTTTACAAACATTTGAACATTTTTCTGATTGGAAAAAGTTATTTATTGCACAGAAACGAGCGGTTCGAGCAATATGTGGGTTAAGCTCGCGTACCTCGTGTCGACCTCTGTTTAGTAGCCTGGCAATTCTAACTTTGGTCGCTTAATACATATTTTCAAAAAATGTTTGTAATTCTATGGGACCAAACTACATTGGTCATCAGTCCCTAGACTTACAAACTACTTAAACTAAGTTAAACTAACCTAAGGACAACACACGCATCCATGCCCGAGGGATGATGCGAATCTCTGACGCACGATCCGTAACGTGGTGCTCCAGACCGCTCGGCTACTCCCGCGCGACTAAATATTTTCTTTAATGTCGTTTGTTGTTAATAATATTTGGTTATTCCCAAAAGCTGGAAGCTTTCGTTCGGTTAATATTAGACAGAAATCGAATATGTATTTGGATCACACCTCCTTCACCGTTGTGCAGTATTCTGCTGCATCCATTTTTAATAAGCTGCCAAAAAAATTCACAGAGCTTAGTAGTAATCCGCGCACTTCCAAGGCTAAATTGAAAATTTTCCTCATGGCTCACTCTTGCTCTTCTGTCGAGGAATTCCTGGCAGAATTAGAAAATTAAACGAATTTCTGTTTTGCATTGTTTCGTCTTTCATTTATACTCATACACATCGTGTGCTTACCATTGCTTTACGTTTAACTTTATCAATTACTACTCCTTTGTAACAAACGAAGGTACTGACCATGGAGCACTAATCCACATTGCAATCCTGCGGAACATGATAAATACGACGGATGGGACTTAAATAATGACATCACTGCTGTGGAGACACTATGCAATGGAATCTACTATTGTCGCTGATAGCACACGTTGTTGACATACCTATGTAACTTCCGAGCGAATGCACGAACCCGTCCCAGGTCACCGGCGTGCGTACAATCGAGGGAAACACAGTCACTTGTGAGCGATCGGTCTGACGTAATGATATCACTATATTTTCGAAACAGGAACAACGGAATTGCATCAAGACTGAATGTGCCAGAGGTCGTACAGCACAACAGTGTCATCAAGGTCTTCAAGAGGGGTGCGTGAAATCGGCATTGCCGTACATAACAGTGGCACGTCGGGTAAAAGCCTTCAATGAAGGACGACAAAGTGTGGAAGACATGCATCGGGCAGGTCGTCCTAGCGTGCATACTGTTGCCGCGTTAGTGGACAGTGATCGACGGTAGACGATTCGTGAGCTCGCTCACGAAACCGGATTAGAGCATAAGACTCTGTGCTTCCCATCCTGAAGGAACGCCTGGGCATACGAAAACTTGCATCACGATGGATTCCGCATGAATTGACGGAAGTGCAGAAATGGATGCGTTACGACGCTGCTCAGGCGCACTTGGAGCGCTGTGAGCGCGAACGAGACGCTTTCTTATGCCGTATCTAATACTGGATGAGACATGGGTCACATCGTACGAGCCAAAAATGAAGCGCCAATCCAACGAATGGCGTCATTATGGGTCGCCACGAAAGTCGAAAGTGCGTCAGAGCCGCAGTAGTGTGAACGTTATGGTAATTCCCATGTACGACTGTGATGGTGTTATCCTAACGGCAGACTGTCAATGCACAGTATTACTGTTCGTATTTAGAACATCATTTGCGACCAGCTTTGCGAAATAAGCGGTAACACTTTCTGTATAACCCATCCATCATTTTTCACAACAATGCGCGGACCCATACAGCGCCAGCTGTGGCTGAACTGTTCGGTCGATTGGACTAGGAAGTTATGTACCATCCCACATACTCCCCGGACGTAAGTCTTTATGACGATTCCAAAGATGAAGAACCAGTTCATGGCATTCGCTTCAGAACTGTTCAAGATATTCGACAGGCAGTAGAAATCTCCATTGGCACCATCGACAGAATAGGCACTATTAACGGTATACTACGTCTTCCACATCGCTGGCAACGGTTTCTACAGAACGCTGGTGACTACTTTGAAGGAGAGTAACAGGTGCAAACATGTAACGCTTTTGTATCGGTTGTGAATCAATAGTTGCTACTATTTAAGTTCAAACCCCCTTCAAATATATAAATCTCTAAAGTGTCACTTCGCCAAAGCACTACCATAAAGAAAAGATTACAACCCAACCAATGTCCCTCATAACACTGTTTAAGGGGCGACAGCGGACTTTGTTAATAACTGTTGCCTGTGTCTATGACATATTTCTTTATTGAAGAATTAAATATTTTACTTTATTTTCATGCACATCGTTCGATTATTAAATGATAAATTATTGAAACTGTATTCCAAGGAAGTTGTTCATGTAAATATTATTATAAAAATATATGTGTATATGCATGAGAACGAAATAGCTATAGAGAGTTAGTAATTTATTTGATAGGGGAATTACCATTACAGAGAGAGACTGTTCTAGATACCGCTAAATGACTTTTTGTGCTGGTGTTTGTATGAAGCTGAAGTGTGTGTGCAATATAGCGTATTACGAAGAAATAAATTCGGACGATTCCTAAAATTTGCTATAACAATCCCGAAGAATCTATAGCAAATTGTAGTATTACTTTGAATTGGAGTGTTCTTCCGTGGGTCCGTGGATGTCAGTATTGTAAGCCAGAAATTGTATCGACGAAATGCTCGCGGCAGTTTCTCAGATGATAAGATGTGGCTAATTTATTTCAAGAGTGCAGCAACATGCCAAGTATTTGAGCTGCTATGACAAGCCAATAATTTACGATTCCTTTGATGTGACATAATAGCAGCAATTTCAGTTGAAGTAAATAACCGCTCGCATACACTACAATTGACTGCAGTATATATTTCTAAGAAATTCTGAGAATCAAAGATTAAACTAAAGATAAAGTCTGTGGTGTTGTTTATACACCGACAATCACAGCTTTTTTTCTTATATCGGTGTCTACAAATTTATTTCGTAGACAGTCAAAAGTATTGAATCTAGTTCCTTTTCTTTTTAAACTAATTTGTATTTCATTTATGAGGAGTCACTAATTTCATGACAAAAGACAAAAAGGATTATAATGATACAACAGATTCAACATTTGCTATCAAATATGGGCAGTAATACAGCAGAATGCCATCAGGAGCTAAAGTGAGAATTTATCCGCTCTTTGCCATCAGTACTGTAGCGCATACTTTATGTGGATTCTGTAACGTGGTTTTATTTCTATAAAACAACATATTACCATTTATTCTTTCTGGTAACGGCACCTTGGTATTTTCTTTCAAAGTGAATTTTTGCAAGTTGATACTAATTCCTGTTGATTAAAGTTGATACTAACCCCGTTTGTATACTTTCCTTAACAAAAATCAGTTTATGTTGTTTAGATATTCTATGTGATGAGTAGTGATAAAGAAACCACTATTGTATTAATTATAATAAGGAATGTTGAAAACATTAGGTTATTATCACCTAATAGCTATCTCAAAGTAGAAGTGTAAATGATGCAAATGTAATTCATCAGCTTCCCTGACTGTTTGAAACGTGATTACTAGTTTCTTTTGTTTGACTATTCCTCTGTATGGTAGCTTGCTTATAGATTAATTGTTCAAATTTGTAAACGTACTGGACTAAAAGATTATGGTCATCAGTCCAAAGACTTACAAACTACGTAAACTAACTTACATTAAGAACAACGCAGACACCCATGCCTCAGGGAGGACTCCAACCTCCGATGGCAAGCTTATAGATTCAAGGCACGAAGTTACATCCATTAGTTATTGTTAATCACGGTATGTATGACATTAAATGCGAATGTGTTAAGTTGAAAATGTTTACCCAGCCAGAATTTGAACCCGGATCTTCTGTTTTCTAGGAGGTTCGCTGACCCCTGCACCACTGGGGACACAGCGAGCACTACACCTGCGCGGATTACTTAATGACGTCTCCCGGCGGATACAAATTATCTACCTTACCCTGTCCGCTATTACTCAAACTCGTAGTTTTGTAAACTGATAACGATTAGAGTAAGGACCTTTCTTCATTGCGGAAGCACTCATAGGCCCTTACTGGAATCAGTTTACAAAACTGTTTACAGCAATATTGGACAGTATGGGAGGTGTACTTGAGTAATCCGCGCAGGTGTGGCAACCGCCGTGTGCCCAGTGGCGTAGCGGTCAGCGCAATTGAAGAGTGGAACTGCTAAAGGGGCTAAGTGCCGAAAATGAAATTGTTGAGGAAACGAAAAAAATTACACATCTCTGTGAGAAATAGATATTTATTTCTAACAAAACACAAATTAACTCTGTACATGGTTACACAAATGTTGACAAAGGTTTTTCTACTTATGTCGAAAAATTAAAAAGTTAAGTAGCGTTTTATGCAGAAAGGTGTAAGTGCAATAGGTTTTGTCATAGCTAATAGATGTAAGTGCCACGAGACAACATTGACTTTATGGAGGTAACAGTTGTCGGAAAAAGTCCTTGTTGTTTTCGTCCACGTAATGAATAATAGTGGAAAAATCGTTTTCTTATTTGGTGCCAGTGGAACCGTAGTTGGAAGTTTTATCAATTCCACAGCTGCAGTGTCTTTCATTGTCTTGCTTTTCTTCAGAACATGGAAATTCTCCCAAGCACACTGATCGGAAAAGCTTCTTTTGCAGGACACAATACCAGGCTGTTGTTTGCTTATTTTGATCAAAGAAAGCTGTGTCTTTGAAAACTTCAGAACCTGTTTTTTCTTCGTAACATTTTTTTTTTTTTTAGCTGAAATATTCAAGGTTTTTAAAAATGTAGCTTCGCATACTGTTTTGAGGTCTCCTGTCCCATAAGGAAGTGTGTTGCAGAGAGTTGACTGCCTTTCACCATCAGGTAATTTCCTTGTTGGTTCAGGTCAAGTTGGTGGTATTCTTCAAAGAGCTGAGAGCTGAGTTTTCATATCAACTGTACTTACACTTACAGAACACCTAAACACAAAACAAATGAAAAATATGTCCATCAACCTGCTACAACTGCATAATGTAGGCTTGTTTCATATTATAAGTTTAAATATAAACAGAACTAACCTGTAAAGATGACGGTTGTTTTGCAGCAATTTCCCTCCTTGTTCTGCTTCTTCTGCGTGAGGTACGACGTTCCGCTTAATCTTGTCTTATCCTCTTTCTTCTTGAACGTAACGGTCTCAACACTTCCACCACCACTAAAATCACTGGCCTTCATATTATCATTATTAACAGGTACATCATTTTAGATAGCAAGCAACAGTTTCAAGTAAGCAAAACAATAGTGTTGCGCCAGATGCTGTGGCACATAGATCCATTAGCAGAGCAGGCCCATCTGGACATAGGGCTAGTGCAATCTATTAGGGTCAGTAGAAACTACAACGAATGACTGGAGCACATAAATCTCTTAGCAGAGTATTGGCACGAAGACATAGATCGGTTAGCAGTGAAAAACCCCGAAAGTCAAAAAATGGCACTTACATCCTTTAGCATTTCCACTCTTCAATTGCCTAAGAAGGAGAAGACCAGTGTTCGAAACCCGGATGGATACACATTTTCAACTATACCCATTCGCATTCGGTGTCATACATTGTGTATATGAATAGATAATAACTGTGTGTGTTTTGCTATCATACGCGTTTTTACCGTTTCAAAGACGGATCCACAAGGTCACACAAAAACTGTGCCAATTAGAAAGATTTAGTTAGTGATTACATAACGGTAGCATCGTAGGTGTTATATCGGTGAAATATTATGGCGTCATCTCATTGATGTGGGAAATTTGTAACTGATCTGATATTCAAACTAAGTTTGCATCCAAATGGTGCATTTCGGATGTCGGCTCTTTACCAAAACTTCATTCACTATGCTGCCTCCACAAACCCTAGCAAAATCTGGATGAGCACAAACAACAGGTTGGTTATTGGAAATTAAAATGACAGGGGTACGTCTGAGAATCGCATCTCCTTTGTACTTAACACGTATATTACATGCAATACCCTCACAAGCCTTTTTAAAATCCTCTAATGCTCCATCTTCAATTGAAATTTCATTACCAATTTTAATCCGTCGATTGACAGCATCTTGTAAAGCAAATTGATTTGTTTTATTATTGTAACGTCCTATATGACCCACATAAAAGTAAGTTGAACAATACAGTAAAAAAACCAACTTTTTCCTGAATTAGGAGGACCAATTATACATAAAGTATTCAATCTTTTGCTTTTACAATATACATTAACATTGTTAACATTTTGCGTTTGGTAAAAACCTCATTTATTGAACCAAGATACAATATTAGTTAACAATTCAGTAGCTTTATCTGTGTCCCCATCACATTGATATAACAATAATTTATTTAACCATGCCAAAGAATCTGAAAGAGTATAATAGTAATCCCAGATGGTACTAGTAGAACTATAGAATACATTATCTTCAGATCCAGAACACAATAAATTTTCAATGCCTTTTAAATCAAGATCATTTACAGTTTAATTACGAAACAATCTCTATTTACGTGATGGTACTATTTGCTCAGAACTTTCACAGAATTAACAATAAACGAGCGTCATAATTAAAAGAAAAGAACACATATAACCTGCAGCGCAAGATTTGCGGATGCAACTATAGCCGTATTTTGAGAAGGATATAATTCATTTTGACCAATCGTTGCAGTTTTGGTCTGCGAGTAACAATGCCCCAAGTATTCGCCAGTTTAGTATCAGAAGACGACAACCAGTAAATAACGGTACGTTCCACTGCCATGTAGTGGCCTCACTTTCTGCGTAGTAGATAAGATCTCGTAAGCTCACCACACATCACAGGATACAGTGATTATTCAAATGTTTATAAATCTAAGAGACCAAACTGTAAGGTTATCGACCCCTAATCTTACAAACTACTTTAACATACGCTAAGGACAATAAGAACACCCACGCCCGATAGAGGACTCGAACCTCCGCCGGAAGTGGCCGCACAACCTGCAACATGGAGCACGCAGATTGCGCGGCCATTCCAGCTCGGTATGGAGATTACTGTAGTTGTACGAATAATGCATTTAGACGTTCGAAATAATGATAAAATTTTTACAGAACTGCAATAAAACAATGCAGAACCCCGTCAATTATTAATGGCATCAAAATTTGAGAAACACTCCACAGACGTGATAGTGTTGGCTACATTCTTCCTCTTGCTGCTCCTCCTCCCTCAATTAAGAAAAAGGAATATGACAATAGTAATGAACTGAAAATCTGATGTCATAATGTATCATATCCTAACCTGGGAATCAATATGGTGAATTAGGCAGCGGCTGAATGGTCACGAATCATGATTGTTTTCCCACTATTTCGAATCTTTCAGGCTTTGTACCAGCACTCATCAGCGTGCAAGGGTGTGCCGCCAAAACTATGTGGGCGTGTCCGATTCAGTTGCCCATGAATGTATGTCGCGCTTTACGTAACAGCCACGAAGCTTGTACCGCAGTAACCAGAAAAAAGAGGCAACATTTTCCTCACTGTTGGCCGTTGCTAAGCATGTGCTGTCGGTGACACGCGGTCCTGCCTACAGCGGAGAAATATGGTGCCAGTTTATTTATAGAACCAACAGACACCCAGATGCACGAAAACAACTCTTACAAAAAAAAGGAGGCGCGGCTCAAGATAAATGGGAGTCGGACTCCCCCTGACAGCGTACGTCCGTTGCGAGATACCACAGGAAACCACCCCAGCGTCCGCCCGGAAACGAGGGTGGCCAAATGTCCGGCCCGCTGCGAGGGGCGTCTGGCCAGAGACATTCCCAGCCTCTGACAGCTGCAGAAAATTTCCGATCTTGCTTAAACAGCCGTTACCAAACGTCCAGACCCGAAGAGACTCAGGCATTAAACATCAGAGCACCATGTCCTAACACTTCCCGCCTTAAAAATATGAAAGTGATTCTAAAAATGCTTTTAGGTTACTATGACAATCGCATAGCTGTTGGATGTAGATTTTCTTAAATATCACTACACGTTTCTGGCACAGCCTATCATCTGGTGACCTATCAATGAAAATACTAACATTACCACTACGCGTATACAGAAAGTTTGTAAAAATTCGCAAGTGAACGTACAAAAACATTTTTATAGCAATTATATTACAAAGCTGTGCAAATATTTAGCGAAAAACATATACAAAGTACATAGACTTTTACGTCTGACATAAAGAGACGATATTTTAATTGATGAAAGTGCTACGTGTCGCCACGTGAGGCTGAACATCTGTTGTGACCTAGTCTACATAGTGTGGAGGTTGCATGCGTGAGGTCCACTAGCAGGTATGTGGCGCTATGCCAACGTCACAAAATGTACAGAAATAAATATAATAAAAAATTGACTACCGATTGGTAAAATGATCAAAACACTGTTAAAGGTTAAATTCTCATAAAATATCATTGAAATTACTTACTTTTATAATAAACTGATTTATGGTGCGACATTTTGTGGGTCCCATCAAAGTTAGAGCAGAGTTTGTGCAATAAGATACACGTTGCCAAATAAATGGCAAGATGCAACGTCAAAAATAGCGGCTCCGTCCACTGCAATTTCATAGTGTCAGGTCCACACAACAATATCATTAACGGATAGTACATTGTGTGAGATGATTTTGATTTACATTAATTTTATATCAGGTATATTTTTTACGGTTTGCTGTATGCTTTCTATAGGTGTTTCTCGCTTAGTCTTCCTGTCAGGCTTTGTTACTTAGACATATACTTCGGAGTTTGTGAAGTCCCTTCGTGTCAATTTGTTTGTCTCTTGAATGAAGTGCTATTTAAGTTGATTTCTTTACCAACAAAATCAGCTTTGAAAGGACACGCTTGACGTACCAGAACAAAGTAGCTCAACGCATGTTCACAGACGCATGTATTATCCTTGTTTATTTAAGAGTTTTCAGTTCTAGTATTTGCAAAAATTATATTAGGTACGTTTTACAGTTACTTCCACATTATTACTTTGACGATTCTGTTTTTAGGATGTTATTGATAAACTTGCACAAGAAAGATATTGTTATATTGAAACTTAAACAGGACACAAATTTTCGAAGTCACTACTATCCATAAAAAAGTACAGATATTTCCCAGTTGAAGGCAAATAGCAAACAGGAAATTTACTGGAGAAAACTTTCACGCTGTCGTTCTTAATTTCCCAAAGCTTAGATTTCTGCTGCGCAATAGAACTCTCAGTTGTGGACGTCAAATCGTGGAATAAGTAACTGCGGGTAATCTGTTTTTGTCACACCTTCCGGACTCCAGAACTCACAGTGTGGAGGAGAACGTACATACGCAGAAAACTGTTAATTGGTATTGTAACCACTTTAATAGCTAGCTCAGCACTTAAGCACGAATGATCACCCTGATGTTTAGCTGTACCGGAATAGTAAGTGTTTGGGACAAGCAGTTCTTGACATGTCTATCGAGAAAGCTAATGAAGTTTTCTGTGTGACCAGTAGAGCACTTTATGAATTAAAATCAGCTCCTATTAATTTTACAACGGACTCTGTGTACTCCGCAATACTCGTATTGTCATTGCCTTGATTGATGACTCGGCCAGTGGAAACGCCATTTTCGAAAAAGCTGAATAATGAATCTTATATCTGTGCTGTACTGGAGGAGGCGCCTATTGAAATTTTCCACTTCACTTAGTGCAATGAATAGTGAAGAAAGCGTGCGAGCTATGAGACAGACCGTCACTGGAAAATTAGTGTTATTTGAAATGTTTGTTAAGCTTACGGAATGTAACTGAGGGGTCATCAGTCCCTAAACTTACAAACTACTTATAAACTAACTTATACTAAAGACAACACAAACATCCATGCCCGAGGTAGGATTAGAACCTTCGAGGAGGAGCGGCCTCGCGCATCGGAGCATAGCGCCTCAATGCGCTCGGTCACTCCGCCGCGGCTGAGTGTTATTAAACGTCTCTCCCCACACACATCTTTGTGTTTTCTGATCCCACAAAGATATATAAGAGTGTGACAGTCCGGGAGAGAGTGTTGCTACCAAATGGACGGTGCTGTAACAGAGAGAGCGTTAGCTGCAACGATAGGTGTCTTTTCCACAGCGTGGAATGGCCGTGGGCTCTAAGGCGTCTTGGTGCGAAGCGCGCCTGCTCCCCGTCGAAGGTTGAAGTCCTTCCTCGGGCATATCAGCGGGGATTGTCCTTAACGTAAATTAGTTTAAGTAGTTTGTCAGTCTAGGGACAGTTGACCACTGCAGTTTGGTCCCGTACCTTTACAAACATTTGAACATTTTCTCCTTTTGCTGGAGAACTACAGCCGGCCGCGGTGGCCGAGGAGACTAAGGCGCTCCAGTCACGGTCTTCACGGTCACTACGGTCGGGGGTTCGAATCCCCCCTCGGGCATGGATATTTGTGCCGTCCTAGTTCGTAAGTAGTTCATAAGTAGTTTGTAAGTTTAGGGACTGATGACCCCGTAGTTAAGTCCCATAGACTATACAAACATTTGAACATTTTTTTGGAGAACTACAAGCATATCCCATTCAACACGGCTCCAGCGCAACCAAAGTGTTTTCTGACATGTAGACGACATATTCGTTGACTGGACACTTCGACATGGAAAAACTGGCGAGTACTTGGAAACGGTATGACGCGGCAATGACTGCATGAATTCACTATAAAGGTTTAAAATTTGGACCATTGTCCATACCCTCCTCCTCAGAAGTTGTCCAAAGTATACCGTATACACGAAACCACATCAAACAGATGGCTATCGGTACACATTCAGCCTCTGGTCGAAAAACCTTGATCCATTGGGCGATAGTATTTTAAAACGTTCTAGATGAGCAGAACCACCTGCCAAAAATTCTTCACTTCGTACGGCTACAGGCACCCACAAATAGAGCAAGCAAGTTTCAGAAACTATTCAGAAACAGATCATTGCTGAAGAAAAGAGGAAAACTCCTCACTTTTTCATTTCGTAGTGCAGTAACTGGAATGATTATCAGGAACTTGAAAGCACATAACGTTATTCCCACTCCCGAAATCTGTGAATGATAATGTGGATCAGCTAATCCCTCAGATAACTGATACCGTCACTGCTGACGGTATCACATAGAGCAACCCATGCTTACCATCGGTAAATAGCAGGTAGAAAACGACGGGTGTTCTGCACAACGCATATCTGAGAATTACTGGCAAGAAAGCATGGTTGGAAAACTGGGATAAACTGCGTTCTACAATAACCTCATTATCACAAGCGTTAGCAGTTTCTGGAATAGTGCAGTAAAGAACCTACAAAAATCCAAATTTCAAACGAAACCATTAATAAAAATCAAAAGTTTCTAAATCTACGGGACTTAACTACTGCGGTTATCAGTCCCTAAGCTTACAAACTACTGAAACTAACTTAATGTTAAGGACAACACACACACAAATGCCCAAGGGAGGACTCGAACCTTCGACGCCGATCAACCGCATGCTCTACAGCAAGGTGCCTTAGAGCATTTGTCAACTCCACAGCGGAAAACCGTTAATAAAGGTGCCGGTTTTGGTTTCGTTACATCGTGGAAATCGCTCATCGCACTGTAAAAGCGAGCGCATCAGTAGTAGGATAATACTCCTTTACATGAGAATTGACTACACATCAGGGCAATATCAACAAGCAGACGACAGTGGCTGAGTGGCTGAGGACCACCTGGTTGAATGCTCGAGGATGATTAACAACCTGACTTGGCTCAAAGGTCCAGAAGATTTTATTCACTCATGTGGCTGTGGGATCAGGAATTCAAAGAACTGACCATTTTTTCTACAATAAGAACTTTCACCAGCGTTGAACTTCTGGGATTTTGTCTTTAGCGGTTATCTAGCATTTTAGTGTTTGCAGTAATGTGTTACAACGGAGTGCTTGTGTCCGTGGTATGTAAGAGAGTGTAACTGTAGGCGACATTAGATGGTGCAGAGTGTGTCATCACACTGTTGCTTTACTTTTGCTTTAATTAGAATCACAAACAATTTCTGGAGTTTCAGTAATTGTTACTAAATACTGATCTAGATATTTTTGCTTGCAAGTCACGATAATCTTTCAGGTAATTTTCGAAAAGAACCGAGTTTTCTGATTGTTTGACGGAGGCCTGCTCAGCGATCTGCTCGAGGGAGCTAGCTGGCGCCACGGTAGTGAGCTATTGGCTGGCAGTCTAATTGTACGGCCACTGATATGTTCTACGGAGATGTTGCACTTCTCGGTGGTTGAATAATCTATTCTGTGGCAAATTAATTGTATGAAACTCATCTATGAAAGAGAAAAAAAATATGTTTCTAATTTTTATTGTTTTTGCACTGTGCATCACAAATGAAACTGCTGTAAACAGATAATACACTTGAGTGATACAATTGACTGTTAATCACACTTCCCAATGATCCACAATAAGGAAAGAAAAGGTATTATAATATGAAAATATTATCAAATACATCTACGAAAATGCAACAAATAATTTTCATGCTGGAGGTTCGAACCTGTATCCACTTATTGACAGTCGAAGCTCTAGTCTGCTCAACCGGCGACGGCGCTCGGAGTGTCGCTCATATTTATGATTACACAAGCTATAGTATGAAAACACAAAAAAAACATTACTCGAACGTCATTAACTTTTGGCCCCCAATATGTTAGTAAAAAATGTTCACCTTTATACGATATTGCGATGTATAGCATTGAAAACGCGATTTTCCACCATCAAATTCTTGAATTTTCAAAAACTATTGAGTTTTATATTCAATATAGAACATCTTTGCAAAATTCAAACGAAATCGGTGAGCCACAAGTCAGACACTCTTCTTATTATTAGTATGTTCTTTAACCATTGGACCTCCCGCTTTTCATCTTGCAGGTGCCCATAATCTTTCGCATGGAAGGTATTGATATACCCTTGGAAAATAAATTTTTTTCGTTGTGTTAAGAATTTTGAATCAAATAAAACATTTTTATACAATCGCATATAAAAAAACATATACGTTTCTTGCACTGGCGAGTTGTATTTTGACATTGATGTGTCTGCTTTTCGCTTTGAAGACATCGTACTAAATTTCTTCGACGTAAAAAGAGGTCCTCCGTACGTTATGTACTGCGTGGTGGACATACGCGTACGCATCGAAAGCTAAGCCGGAACGACGTTGTGCTTCGTCGTGTGAAGACACCTCCCCTGCGCTGCAGTCCGTCACGACGCCGCATTCAGCCGCGAGGGCTCAGCCCAGGCAGCGAGCGAACGCTCGTGCTCGTCTAGACGCCTATTGAGCACGCCTACTTTAACGTGTCCAAAAGCTGTGCTGTTAGCGAATCCCCGCTAACCCTACGAAATTACAAACTATCAGTGATTTCATGCTACAATCCTTGGTCATTTACGACTGAACTTTACTGATAAATGTTCAAATGTTTGTTAAGCTTAAGGGACTTAACTGCGGGGTCATCAGTCCCTTACAAACTACTTATGAATTACCTTATACTAAAGACGACACAAACATCCATGCCCGAGGTAGGATTCGAACCCCCGACCGTAGCGGCCGTGCAGAACGCGACTGGCGAGCCGCAGACCGCTCGGCCACTGCGACCTGCGAACTTTACTGATAGAACGATAGTGGAATTAGTCACACAGATTAATGTTTTATCTAATTATTCACACTAATTAGGCTAAAATCCCTTCTTTCAGCCGTATGGATAACAGTAAAATAGCAGACTTGTATTGGAAATCTAGCGGCTGCACTTTATATTTGTGTTATCGACTATTCTCTTATACTGTGTTTTCGTGGTGGGGCTGATAACTGTTTATGTGTCATTCTTAGAAATAAAAAGTGATATGTGTAATTTCAAACAAATATGAATTATTAGTTTTGCCTTGGGTAAGTCTTGAATAATATGTATATGAATTTTTGTTGGGTATCTTATTAGGCAAAATAATGTTCCCATGTACGAGTCATCTATGCCAAATTACAGAAAGTTAACTAACTCTCTAAGCGACCAATAAAGTATTGTAAGTTATGCATCAAGTGTTCTATACATATGTTAAAAATTAAAGGACAGCGATTAGTCGCAACCCATATGAATTTATTGCACATCTGTTTCAGTTAGCCGCGGTGGAGTAGCCGAGCGGTCTAAGGCGCCTCGCTGCGGAGCGTGAGGTTGCTCGCCGTGGAGGTTCGAGTCCTCCCTGGGGATTGGCTGTGTGTGTTTGTCCGTAGGTTAGTTTACCTAGGTTTAAGTAGTTTGTAAGCTACGGACTGATGACCACGCAGTTTGTTCCGATCGATTTACAGACATTTGAACATTTTGTTGTAGTTAGATGATAGCTTCAATGCGAGAATACATGATATTTATGTGACAAGAGGGTATGCACTGTGTTTTCGAGAACCATTTGTGCTTCCTTTCATTTGGTCTGAATGTATCATGTACTTCTGTAATTATCAGCTATGTGTCACATCTCTTGCCAATAAAATTAACTTGATCGTCGCGGTGTTATATTCATTTTTTCCAACAGTGTAGATACCTACCAGCACGACAAGCAGCAACAAATAACACAGACCTACCTATAACGTAATGTGAAGGCATGCATTTTATCATAGGAAACTATTTTACTATAATAAAATACACAATTACAGTGTGCTTAACATCGGTTACCGGCGGTATTTCTTATTTCTTATTTAGAGAATATTGTTTCTCTTCTTGCCTGTTTGGGCTTGACTCTCAAATTGAAGAGATGAAACAATAAGGAATTTTGAAATACTGTGTGAAATGGAATTTACATGTCAAATCCCATTACTTACAAAAAGGGCAAATCTGCCAATAATGTAAATGTAGTACCAAATGCACTCAACTGATGACAGGGAGTGTAACAGCCACTGCTAACTTATGTATGGCTCTGCCCCGAACCTTTGTACTCATTGTTGGGCAAAAATGGTTTAGGCGACAGGAGCGTGAAGAGTTTGAGGGAAAAGAAACGACGGATTAAATCCACTAAACGACAGTAACACGAATGAATCTGACTTCTTCGATTTCAAGAAGGCATCAGATTGGACAACACAGTGATGGGATGCGGCGGAGCGCATTCAGGCGCTATGCCAAGATGCGCGACGTCGTTCCCGGCGGGGGTTCGAATCCCGCCTCGGGCATGGATGTTTGTGCTGTCTTTAGTATAAGTTAGTTCATAAGTAGTTTGTAAGTTTAGGGACTGATGACTCCGCAGTAAAGTCCCATAAGCTTAACAAACATTTGAACAATTCAGAAGTGATTGTCAATAATTCACCCATGGAAAGTACAGACAAAAGTTGCTTTAAAAACGCCATTGAACATGGGTCCGAAAAGCAACCGTTGCGGAATCATTGCATTAATTCGAGCTGGGAACCAGCTCTAAACGTCCTGTATTCCGCTGGACTGTACTTACAGATGTAATTGATGATGTCCTACTGAACCAACGCCTGAATATGTCGTTCATGCATGACGGTGCCCCAGCACACTTTTATTTAAAAATGCGCCGGCTTCTAACTCGCACGAATGGTCAACATTGGAAAGGTAGACGAGGGCAACTGCTATGGCCTTCGGATTTAAATCCCATAGATATATGCGTGTGGTGTCATGTCGAAACCCTGATCTTCGCTACCGAGACCATCTCTCTTGGGGAATTTCTCTTGGGGATTGAAGCAGCCTTTCGGCATTTACAGAATTCGTCAGGGCTGCCTGAGAAGCTTCACAAGTCATTTCAGAGAAGAGTGCAGTCAGACACCAACTACAGCGTTTAAAGATGTCATGCGTTCCTCGACCCTGATGAAACGCAACAGAATATGTGCTATACTTCGATAATGGTTGATTTTCTGAACCACGATCGTTATAGCTTTTTATCTAATTGAGGCCTGTTCTTTCCTTGTGTAAATTATTGACCATAACTTTTGGAACACCTTATGTAGACTGTTAAACTAAACGTTTTCAAAGTACAGTGACTATTGTTAAACGTTATAAGCCTCTTGTAGTTCAGACAAGGAGAAGTTCAACTGAAACTGAGGCAAGAAATACGATTACTATGTGTATGAGTACAGGACGGTAAAGACATGCCGCTACCTGTCCTGCACGTTGCAAGCCATAACTTTGAACAAACGACTTAAGTGAAATGACGCAGTACCTCACAAATAACTACCTCAAAATGTTTTAGAAAAGCATCACACAACATTCTTTATTTATATGACTTTAAAAAAGAAACATATGTCCCATTCATTTGTTTTCTTCACTGCCGTTTTTCTCAGCACTAAACTATGGCACTTATGGTCGGTTTCCGAAATAGTAATTACCTGTCCCGTCATAGTTATCTGTGGGTTAACTGACCGTTAAGTACAAAATAGGTTTCCGAAACAACAGTTCGCGTCACAGCCGTAGTTACCTGTACGTTAAAGATAAATACAAGTTCCCCTGGGGTTACCTACACGTTAACGTTAGTTTTAACTGTATCCGCCACAAGCGCTAGTCGGCTTCAATCGCAAGTCCAGACGTTATTTAACATTTGTCATTCATTTCTGTTTTTGTGACTGGTATCCGTGTAATTTTGGCACAATTTTTGAAGTTTTGAAGCTGAAGAATGGAAATTCTGTCTTCGTCGTCTTCTTTTTTTGACGCTACGGACAGTTCTTCAGAAAAAGAAAAACTTAGATGTACTAGGCGTTGTTGATAGACGACAACGCGTTTTTCGTGTTAGACCAAAACCATTTGATCTGAGAGCGATTTTCGTATGCGTTTCAGGCTAACAAAATACAAACTGACCAATGCCGCAGTCATACTAAACGAAAAAAAAAAACCCACGGAAAACAACATTCCGGGTTAAATTTTACATCGTGGTCGACGGTCGCAAGAGATAATGTTGGCAACGGGTGACGTATGCATTAGCTGCATATCCGTCGCGATTGGTCAAGTAACATCTCGACGCTAAGCAACAGTTGCCAACATTATGTCTGGAGATTGTCGATCTGGATGTAAAATTTTACCGAATTCCGAATCACTAAACCATGCTCTCAATAATTAAGCATAAAAATACTTGTTCAAATGTTCAAATGTTTGTTAAGCTTATGGGATTTAACTTCGCTGTCATCAGTCCCTAAACTTACAAACTACTTATAAACTAACTTATACTAAAGACAACACAAACATCCATGCCCGAGGGAGGATCCGAACCCCCGACGGGGAACGTCCGAGCATAGAGCCTCAATGCACTCGGCCACTCCGCCGCGGCAAAAAGATACTTCCCTTTGTAACAGTGTTCTGCGATACAACTCTCGTTACGATCGATCATTGTTTCAAGTTTCAAGTGATTAGTGTCTTTTTATTAAAACAGGGACTCGGGTAGGTGGATGGGTGGACGTAAATTGATCAGTTTGTACTGTAAAATGTAATTTCACATTCACAGAACAATGGGAAGAGAGAAATTTGAATTCATAAACATAGATGTTGACAGTAGAAATGACACATATGATTTTTATTACTAAATCTGTCTTCGTTGTTGTTTGTACTGGTTTTTCTTTTTAAAACAGAATACAGCTCTTTGAGATGCCTTACCGTTCTGTCTCCTGCCTGATTTAAGGAGCTGTACAGTTTTGTGACACCTTCCAAGGTGTGTTGCTTTTCCAAAATAATCGAGCCATCTGCCTTTCTATTTTCTAGAACTGATTTCCTTTCTACAACTAGGTCGGTCAAAAGGTTTTTCGCAAATAGAGCATTTTTTCCTCGCTTGACGCCCATTGCGTTTCAAAACAGAAAACTCGTGAAAGTTATACAAACTATCACGCGTCTTCGATTTCCTTAATAATCGATAAAATTCGAGTAATTGCAAGTATCATTATTAGTGGCATCTGTGATCTGTTAAGATGTACTATTAGCATCAACAGAGGGAGTAGTTACCTCATAGTTAACTAACTATCGTTGAAATTTGCTATGGAAAACCCAAGGAAGTTTTCTGGCATGTTGAATTATAACATGACGGTACCTAACTGGACGGTAACTGTAGTTTCACAGAACGTCTCATTACAGTTTCACTTTCTGTGACCTTTCCATGCTGTTGCAATATAGTTTTTGCAACTTCCTTTAGAAACTAGATCGGCAGTATGCTTAAACTTAAAACAGTTTAATACTACAATTACGACTACTAATAACCTAGTATAAGTAAAACTCATTTTTTCTCAATGACATAATTTTCGAACTTACAGCCTTTATTTTTCATGTTTTCGATCACTGATAGTTCTCCAGCTGCAAATGTAAGAAGTACTTCCATCAGTAACTTCCATAACATCGAATGTTTAATAGGTATCTCAAAATATTTTCTTTAAATGTTATATAACCAGTTTCTATCTTTAGTCTCATGCTCTCTGAAGACGTTACGGAACTTTGGGCCCAAGGCGCAGCGGGGGAAAGCACAGCGCTTGTGTAGGTAGGCAGGCAGGCGGGATTTCTCGCCATTGTCTTTTATGAGCCATGCTCCGCCTCGGGCGGGCAGCTGGGCGCACCTCACATTTGCTACCGGGACGTGGATTGATTGCCACCCTTTTTATGTTTCGGAAGTATTGTTGGCGCTTCGAACCTGAGGCTAGTGCCGACGCTCTGGTAGCACCCACATCAGCAATAATTCTTTTCACGCAGTAACAAAGAGGAGGGCACGTAATGTATACTACTGGCCAAAAATTGTTACAACAAGAAGAAATACAGATGATAAACGGGTATTCATTGGACAAATATATTATACTAGAACTGCCATGAGATTTCATTTTCACGCAATTTGGGTGCATAGATCCTGAGAAATCAGTACCAAGAACAACCACCTCTGACCGTAATAACGGCCTTGATACGCCTGGGCATTGAGTCAAACAGAGGTGGATGGCGTGTAAAAGTACAGATGCCCATGCAGCTTCAACACGATACCACAGCTCAAGAGTAGTGACTGGCGTATTTTGACGAGCCAGTTTGTCGGCCACCATTGAACAGACGTTTTCAGTTGGTGAGAGATCTGGAGAATGTGCTGTCCAGGGCAGCAGTCGAACATTTTCCGCATCCAGAAAGGCCCGCACAGGACCTGCAACATACGGTCGTGCATTATCCTGCTGAAATGTAGGATTTCGCAGAGATCGAATGAAGGGTGGAGCCACGGGTCGTAACACATCTGAGATGTAACGGCCACTGTTCAAAAGTGCCGTCGATACGAACAAGAGGTGACCGAGACGTGTAACCAATGGCACCCCATACCACCACGCCGGGTGATAGGCCTTTATGGCGATAACGAATACACGCTTCTAATGTGCGTTCACCGCGACGTCGCCAAACACGGATGCGACCATCATGATTCTGTAAACATAACCTGGATTCATCCGAAAAAATGACGTTTTGCCATTCGTGCTTCCAGGTTCGTCGTTGCGTACAACATCGCAGGCGGTCCTGTCTGTAATGCAGCGCCATGGTCTGCGAGCTGATAGTCCACGCTGCTGCAAACGTTGTCGAACTGTTCCATCAGATAGTTGTTGTCTTGCAAACGTCCCCATCTGTTGACTCAGGGAGCGAGACGTGGCTGCACGATCCGTTAAAGCCATGCGGATAAGATGCCTGTCAGCTCGACTGCTAGTGATAAGAGGCCGTTTGGATCCGGCACGGCGTTCCGTATTGTCCTCCTGAGGCCACCGATTTCATATTCTGCTAACAGTCATTGGATCGCGACAAACGCGAGCAGCAATGTCGCGATACGATAAATAGAAATCGCGGTAGGCTACAATCCGACCTTTATCAAAGTCTGAAACGTGATGGTACGCATTTCTCCTCCTTACACGAGGCATCACAACAACGTTTCACCAGGCAACGCCGGTCAACTGCTGTTTGTGTATGAGAAATAGGTTGGAACTTTCCTCATGTCAGCACGTTGTAGGTGTCGACACCGGCGCCAACCTTGTGTGAATGCTCTGAAAAGTTAATCATTTGCATATCACCACAGGTTCTTCCTGACGGTTAAATTTCGCGTCTTTAGCACGTCATCTACGTGGTGTAGCAATTTTAATGGACGGATGTGTAATTCGCGACAATGAGACTTATTGTCTTGGGTATTCTTTCAGTGAAATGGTATTCCTAATGTACTTCGCGTAGACGAGAAGACAAAAAATAGCACCCAATAAAGTAGTTAAACCTGATGCAGGTCGGCTTCTATGGCCAACAATAGGACTCTTTAGGTTTCTCATAACAGTAAATAAGAAATAATTCCGCTTCCGTGATTCAGGCAAGTGCGCTGGCTCTGGGTGGAGTCCACTCAGTAAATTGAAACGAGGGTCCGGTGTACTGGCCAAACTAGATGGTGTTATTGGAGTCGCTTGTTTCTTACCTTAGACCACGTGGATACCATGCTGTAACTGAAGCCCCACCTAAGTCAAAGGATCTGAAAACTTAGCATACTTTCACGTGGATAACTCCACACGAACATAGTTGGCATACACATGCCCCCTCCCATGGGTAAACATGGTCGCAACACAATCAGCATCCAGCCACCCACAAAGTAAACCATACCAGTACAGATAATAAACATGTCGGACCAACGTAGAGACATGTCATACGTAAAAGGAAAGAAAGAGGAAAACGAAGAAGAAGCTGGAAATACATGAGAGATAGAACATTAAGCAGACACTTCCAAGCGTTAATTAGCATTGTAACTGCACTGTAAAACAAAACAAGATATTTGAAGTAAACTGAGAATATACACAGATTGTGGTCCATGGTTGTCTATCGAATTACGCCAGTTACTGAATAAACTAGGTCTCTGAACGTTGATCATTTAAACGAGATAAAACACCTGCACTTTATGATACGGCCATGGCGATTTATGTTTTCCGTTCTTTCCATAAATAATAAAAGAGTATGGCCGATTTCCATCCCCATTCTTAGCCAAAAATCCAGGCGTGAAAATCAAATGTTTGTAAACGTATTGATCCAAACTGCTGTGGTTATCAGTTCCTAGACTTGCAAACTACTTAAACTAACATAAGGACAACAGACTCGCCCTTGCCCCAGTGAGGACTCGAACCTCCGACGGCGAGGAACCGGGCGCTCTGCAGCTAGGCGCCTTGGAACGATCTACCACTGACCACTGAACCGCGGCAATCCGGGCGTGAGCTCCATCTCAAGTACCATGCTGCCGACGGGCGCTAAACCCTAAGCTTCCATCTTTCCGTCCTACACTTTATGACATATACATAAATTTGATACACAAAGCGAAGAGAATGGTGTACGACGTCAATACCAGGCTAGTCCGCTCGGTTGTATGGCGTGTATGTGAAGCTGCAGATCTGTAGAGAAAATTGTGGGGCCTTTTTACAGAAATGGCCAAATTTTCTGTTGTCTTTCAAGTTGATACATATGAATTAAACTCCTTTTTCTCAACGGCAGTCAGTTCTCAAGTTGCCATGAATAGTAATGAGGTGGCACCTCCTTGTTCTGTAAACATGCCTTTACACGCTCAGTACCGAGACACTTGTACTCACGCAATATCGCTTCCTGCATTCCTTGACATCCCACATCATTACAGCTGACGTTTGGTAGTTGATTGGTTGCCTGGTAGGGGTTAAAGGAGGGGTTCGTTCACCTAGCAAATCTATGATGCAGGTTCTCAGTGTAGTAATGGAGTCAATGTATGTATAATGAAAACCTTTCTTACAGTATTAATCCATTTCGTACAAACGTCACATGCCTCTCTCGTGGTAGTGGTACAAATTACATGGAATACACAATACCCGAGACAGATAACCAGGGGCTATATACTGATCAACATATTACAGACAGTATCGTAATTTTGGAGTACGTTCTTCGTGAACAGCTTATTAAATATCTTGAAACATAACATTCAAGATATCAGTAAAAAGTTAAAAATATTGTGAATATAAGGGACTAAAGTACTGGAGTCATCGGACCTTAAACTTACGCACCAAATAAACTAACTTATGGTAACGTCATCACACACCCTTACAGAGTGAGGAATCGAACCTCCGAAGGGAGCAGCCGCGCAGTCTAAAGCATAGCGCCGTAGACCACGCGTATCAATCAGGCTTCCGAAAATAACATACTATAGCAAATGTACTAATCAAATTTACTGACGATGTCAAAAATGCTATCCGCTGCCATAAAACGAACTTTTAACCCTTTCTGACTTTCGGTAGGCTTTTGAGATAGTTGATTTCAATCTGTTACTAATGAAAATGATTAAGTTCTCAAATGGTTCACTGTAGTTGGCCTTAAGCCTCTGGTTTTTCAGCAGTACAGTAATGGTATCTTAATTTTTGCTTCTTGTTTAACTAGTATTACATTCTGGCGATAGCCGGTATGTGAGCACCAATTTTATAAACAATACTACTAATTAGGACAATATTGATACGTAAAATAAAACAAAAACTAATGCAGTCCTTGACCTTAATATCTAAATCTACATAATTACTTTGAAAATCACATTTCAATGCGCGACAGAGGGTTCATCGAACCACTTTTGTAATATTTCTCAAATGTTTCATTCTCCAATAGCGCACGGGGGAAAAAGGAACACCTTCATTTTTTCGTATTTGATCTGATTTCTCTTCTTTTATTATTATGATCATGGAGATGGGTGCTAAAACATATGTTTGCATTCGGTAGAGAAATTTGGTGAAAGGAATTACACGCCGCAAAGAATAACTCATTTTCTAAATAGTAGTTCCTATATGCAGGACCATAAAATTATTCAAGAATCTGTCTGCATGGCTACTGAGAAAACTTTTATTTTTATATGAAAATAGTGTAGGGCGCAAATTTGTTGTTTCATTATCAACTCGTTTCTACCCAATGTTTGGCCATCTTCAGGATGTTGCTCCGAGTTCTTCAAGCGCTGTCACTAAGCCCTAAACTGTTTTATATTTCACAAAAGTCATAAGGGTGCTGTTTCCTCAAAGAAAACAGAAATGTGTCCAAAACTCCTGACACATATTTTCAAGGCATGAAACTGTATTATCCGATGCATCCTTCAGTTCTGATTTTTTTAGGGAGTCTTTCATTTACGACTATATACTCCGTTCAGTCCTATTTCCAATTCATTGGTCCCAGTAATATAATGAAACGAAGCAAAAAAGTGCATTTTTTCTCATGTTATAGAGCAAGTTGAGTTCAGAAAGTGATCTGGCAGAATGGATCATTTGCAAGTCCTATATAAAACAACAGATATAAAAAATTGTGTATACATGCTATGAAATACAGTTCTTTTTTATTTGTTTTACAATAACATTATGTTTATTCGGCGTTTTAGAGCGACAATCTTTCCAAACGTATAAAACATGTCAGAAGGTCTTCGTGTAGATAAGGAGCTGCATGTCGCGAAACAGTATGAATTTAAAACATATGAGAAAGAAAATAAATTGCAGTTTTATTCATGTTGTGAGATAATTATTGCTGATATTCGTACGCGTTACGCAGTTTTTAATATTTTTTTCTGATTGTACGGTGCGCAGCATATTATTAATAAAATGTTTGCAACACTAAATATTTGAAATTCACTGTGTCACATAATTGCAGACATACTAAGGAAATGTTCAAATGTTCGTAAATCTATCGGAGTCTACTGCGTGGTGTTTGTTCCGTAGCTTACAAACTACTTAAACTAAGGTGAACTAACCTAAGTACAACACTAACACCCATGCCTGAGGGGGGCGGGGGGAACTCGAACCCCCGACCGGAAACGGCCGCGCGCACCACAGCACCGCGGTTCAGTACGCACGGCTAATCCGCCGCGGCTAAGGAAATGTAATGCATAATTTAGAGGAAGGAGAAAGGAATATTACGGTTTAAATATCCGTCAGCGGTGAACTCATCAGAAACGGTGCACGATAGATACTGACCGTGGTCTTTCTAAGGAAACTTCTACATCTACATCTACATACATACGCCGCAATTCACCGTAAGGTGCGTGGCGGAGGGTACACTGTACCACTACTAGGCATTTCCTTTCCTATTCCACTCCCAAATTGAACGAGGAAAGAAAGGAATGCCTATATGCCTCCGTACGAGCCCTAATCTCTCTTATCTTGTCTTTGTGATCTTTACGCGAAATGTAAGTAGGCGGCAGCAAGATCGTACTACACTCAGCTTCAAATTCCGGCCCTCTAAATTTACTCAACAGAGATTCACGAAAAGAACGTCGTCTTTCTTCCAGCGATCCCCAATTGAGTTGCCGGAGCATTTCCGTGACACTCGCGCACTGGTCGAACCTACCGGTAACAAATCTAGCTGCTCGTCTCTGAACCGCCTCTTTGTCTTCCTTTAAACTGCGCGTATTTGGATTAAGTGATTGAAGGAAATTAAACAGGAGCTAATACTGGTTACCCAACAGGTATACGACTGCTGTATGTTACCACTGTGCAACCTCCTCTTACGAGAAATAACTGAGACAGTCTGTGACATAGACACAGTGGTGGCGGAACCATGTTAACGAGACGTCATCTCATTACATGTGCGCTGGACGGGAACAGAATTTCGTGCGGTATCAAATTTTTGAATTAGAAACAATGGAGATTAATTTTTAAAGTTCCGTCGAAAACCAGGTCATTATTGATGGCATACAAACTCAGATTTTGAATGGATGGAGGCAAAATTCGGGAATCGTCTTTCCATTGGAATCGTCCTAGAATTGGCATGGAGCGACTGTCGGAAATCAAGGAAAACACATGTCTCTATTTCCGGACTGGGATCTGAGCCATCGACCTCAGAACGCGAGACCTGTGCGTCGACCACTGCACCATGTATCTAGTTTTGTGAAGTAGGAGTCTGAAAAAGGTAGCCGTGTTGTGAAGTCCCGATAAATTGCGCCAGTAAACAAATTTTGAGATAAAGCAGTCACACCATGTAAATGACCTATTTGGCTATAAGGAGAACGTGTACAGACTTCGAAGCCACATAAGACTTTAGTAAAGTATACTTCAGATGTTACAACGGCACACACTCACTATATACTTATTTCTTTCCTTATTGATATGTGTTGATTATCAAATGTAGTAATAAACCGAAGCCGGCCGCGGTGGTCGAGGGGACTGAGGCGCTCCAGTCACGGTCTGCACGGCCACTACGGTAGGGGGTTCGAATCCCCCCTCGGGCATGGATATTTGTGCCGTCCTTAGTTGTAGGTAGTTCATAAGTAGTTTGTAAGTTTAGGGACTGATGACCCCGTAGTTAAGTCCCATAAGCTTAACAAACATTTGAACATCTGAATAAACCGAACACTCATTAATATCCATTTCTCTCAGAAGGGATATTCTTCAAATGTGAGAGTTCGAATTTGGACAAAACTCATATATTAGGTTGATTTGGAGTCAGTGAATGCAATAGTATAAACATCTTTTGTTAAGGAAATTCTTACTTTTCGGGCAATAAGCCATGCAATCATGAGAAATATGTCTGTTTTGCAGGTAAACGACAGTTTTTTTTAGCACTAACTGAAACATTTGTTTTCATTATAAGCGATGAAAGCAACGGTGTTCGTTACCGTTTAAAGGGTTTTCGTTATGCAGCGAATAACGCTGTTGTTTCTCTGCAGAACTGATATGGGGCTCATAATATATCGCTTTATTGATTTAAAATTAGGCACTTCCTTGACAAAATATAAACACCACTGTCATCAATCGGAATGAAACTGGTTTATAAATTTCACCCTATTACAGCTCACTCGTGTGAAATACCGACTTAGACAGCATTTAAACCAATAAAATACCAGGACGAGGAAAGCGAATCGCGCTGCGCCTAAATCTATGAGAGATTAAATGTAATGTTTTGCATGGAATGATTTACAATCATCACGGTAGCTATTAACAAGACATCAACAAAAAACCATGTGCAATTAAGAAAGCATTAGAATGACGTGTTCAGCGTACAGAGACACGGAACTCTTAGCGTCGTCCCAAGTGTGCTCTTTGTCTATCATCAAATAGGATATTATCCATTGTACGTTGTAGGCAATGCATTTAATTGGTTGTTCTGTCGTTCTCTTTGTTTCAGGGCACACGTTCCAGTCATTGTACTCCCTACCATAAGCAACGCTAGGTAAAGGGCCGCATTAGACTACTGTGATTACTTCGGAGCCTCCTAGAACAATTCACGTGCTCGTAAAAATAGCTCAGTCACTTCTTAAGTACTACTTATAGTGTTCACTGTATGCCCCAGTGTATAAGTACGTACATGACGAATAAACGGACATGAAAATATATTTGCTTGTCTTTCCACGAGTAGCCCGAATAGCAGAAAACAGAGAGAAGCAGCTGAGTGACGGAGCAGCACGTGGCACTCTGCCTCTTTCCATTGCGTGTCGCCCCACCACTCGCCTCCTTACGTATTCTGCTGGCTAGTAGTGTATGTGGGAATTTGGAGAAATGAGCAAAGCCAAGGAGCCAAGCAGTCGACGTGATGCGACACAAAGTGCCATTCCCCTGCAGGCTGTAATTTGGGTGTCGAGTCAGGGAGCCATGAAATTGTGCTGGTCCTGTATGCTTCCTACGGTGAAGCCTTCCACGCCACTGTAGTGTACCGCATACTGGCCGCTGTGAGGAGATGAAGCGGCCGTGACACGCCTCAGGATAGGACGCATATCTTTACATTCCACCGGGAAACCCTCCCTTCTGTGATACCTGGGATGCCCGCCATATTTTCACAGAGTGCCTTTTATACTGATGAAAGGGCAGAAGTAAATTTGGGTCTGATCCCACCTCTCTTATAGCTGATGACGCGACTACCGTGGTAAAGCTGCGAAGTGTGGTAAGCCTGGGCTTTTAGTCTGATAATATTTCAGGGTATTTTGAGTGGTAGGCTCATCCTTCTTATTCTAGCGATCAGACAGACAAACCTTTCACCTCTCTCTCTCTCTCTCTCTCTCTCTCTCTCTCTCTCTCTCTCTCTCTCTCTCTCTCTCTCTCTCTCTCTCTGTATGTATGTATGTATGTGTGTGTGTGTGTGTGTGTGTGTGTGTGTGTGTGTGCGTGTGCGTGTGTGCGTTCGCACGTAAGTTCACTGAATCACTTTCAGAGTCTTTATCTACCATTGTGTTCTCCAGTATGGCGTGGGACTAAAGAATACCTAAATCTCTCCGTTAGAGCTCTGATTTCTTTTATCATTAAATACGATGTGCAGCGTCTGTGTTTATTGATATAACTAAGCAAATGTGCCTCAGACATGCATGCATGTCTGAAGGACATTTGCTTAGTTATATCAATAAACACGGACACTCCACATCGTATTTAAAATCAGTCATGGCAAGGCTTGCGACAAATGTACTAAAAAGTCTCACCTTGTGCGGGAATTACATCATGGAATGTACGAGCACTCATGGGCAGTAGACAATGCGTGGCATGTGAAGGTTTGGGTAGTTCCGGGAATCGTGCGCGGGTAGCGTAATGGCAACTCGACCGCTCGCGATAAGCGGGAAATCCGGGTTCGAGTCCGGGCCCGGCACATGTTTTCATATGTCACCATTACACCGTATAGCTGATGCTGATTAATATTCGCAATTGTGCATACATTTCTTGTATTTATTTTATCATTGTAACCCTTTTCTTCCTATGCAGGTGGGAGTTAAATACATATTTTCACATTCCGAGAAGAAAGTTAGTGGTCGAAATTTCATAAGTACGTAATTTCCGTGAAACTCCCTCCCTGTACTGCGATGATGAAAAAAAAGCTGCTCTTCTTTGTAATTTTCAGGTGTCCTCTGTCAATTTTATTTATTTATTTATAGTTGTCATGTTCCGCAGGACCAAACTGAGGAGTTAGTCTTCATGGTCTTGGAATTATAACAAAAGAGTCAGAACAGATAAAGCGAAATGCATAGCAATCCTGTGCACACTACAGACAGAAACATAAGTAAAAAGAATCTATAATGCAACACAGAAATTGGCTGAATACAAAGAGTGAGCCATGAGGAAGCTTTTTAGTTTAGTCTTTAAAGCCCTAGGATTACTAATAACCAATGTGAATTCTTGTGACAGTTAATTAAATATGGATGCGGCAGAACACTGCACACCTTTCTGCGCGAGAGTCAAGGAGGTGTGATCCAAATGCGGATCCAATTTCTATCCAGTATTGACTGAGTGAAAGCTGCTTGTGAATAGGCAAATATTATTAACACAAACGACATTAAAGATAATATGCATTGAGAGTCCAGTGGTAGAATTCCCAGGCTACTAAATAGTGGTTGATAAGTACGCGAGCTTACCCTACATATTGCTGGAACTGCTCGTTTATGCAAAGTAAGTACTCTTTTTGAACCAGGGGAGTTACCCCAAACAGTAACACCATACGTCATAGGCGAATGAAAATAAGCCGAATATATTACTTTTCATTTCGAACTATCACTTATTTTCGAATCTATTCAAAATGGTAAACAACGCAGCGTTTAGTGTTGTAAAAAGATCCTGAACATGGATTCTCCACAACAGCTTACGATATATCTGAAGGCCTAGAAAATTGAATTGTTCAGTTTCACCATTTGCCCATTCTGTGTAATTGAAATGTCAGTCCATGTTAAATTGTGTGTTAAAAACAGTAAAATTAATTCTTAACTTGGTTTAGCATGAATTCATTTTCTACAAGCCATGAACTTATTTCTTTAACTGCAGTATTAGATACTGCATCAATATTGCCAACATCCTTCGCTACCAGCTAGTGTCATCAGCAAAAAATAGTATCTGAGAATTTCCTGTTATGTTAGAATGCATATCATTTGTATAACAGATAAACAACAGTGGCCCCAGAACAGAACACTGGGGCACTCCAGGGCGCCCCATTGTGAGTGCATACCACAACCAGTTTCAACACTGCAGAGAATGACATTCTGATTTATTAAAGGAAGATATGAACTAATTCTGAGCTACTCCCCTTACTCCATAATGTTCCCGCTTCTGCAACAATATCTTTTGATCAACACTATCAACTGCTTTTATTAAAGCAAATAATTGCTGCGATTGCTGGAATGTTTAAATGTTTGTATAGCTTATGGGACTTAACTACGGGGTCATCAGTCCCTAAACTTACAAACTAGCTAATACTAAGGACGACACAAATATCCATTCCCGAGGGGGGATTCGAACCCCCGACCGTAGTTGCCGTGCAGACCGTGATTGGAGCGCCTCAGTCCCCTCGGCCACTGCGGCCGGCTGCTGGAATGTTGTAAATGTTAACACTCTTATTAAAGATGATCTACGCATAACAATATAACACCCCCTTCTCAATGACATTAGAAGATTGGTTCGTTGGTTTGTAGTTTGAAGCGACCAAACCTACTACTGTCATCGGCCCCTTGTTTCAGAAATACCTTCATAGCCACAGAACCATACACCAAATGAAACCTATCACTGTGAACCCAGGGTGTAGTAAGTACCCCTGAGTTTAATGAAAGGCACCGAGGGTTACAAAGGACCACATGACAGAAGATAAACACAGATGTATAAACGATAGTGGGAGAAGGAGTCAAAGTAATATAGCAGATATCTGTGGTTGCCTGATCGCTAGGATGAAACAAGGATGATACAGTCACTCTGCAATACACTAAAACCTCCACACTAACAGCTTTGATTGAATTCCAAACACAAAACAAAACCAAGCAATAAAGACAACTCAGAAGTAAAAGGAGGAAGCCACGCGGAACGGCCGTGTGGTCTAAGGATTCATGCTACAAACTGGGCTGCCGTCCCTCGGGCAAGGGTGCGTGTGTTGCCCTTAGTGTAAGTTAGTTTAAGTAGTTTGTAGACCTAGGAGTTGATGACCATAATAGTTTGGTGCAACAGGTTCACAAACATTAGAGCATTTAAAAAAAGCGGTAGGAAGTAAAACTGCACCGCGCCGGATTTTGGGTTAAGGAAGGAGTCCATCTTTATACTGGGTGCACGACGGATATTTTATGCCCATCGTTCTTCAACAAATGACCCGCAGTTCCCTAAAACGTCGACAAAATTGGCGTCAAACCTCAATAGGGGACAATATCTGTATGGCCAAAACGTTGTGGACTCCTTTTATTCGCCTCTTACGACAACTAGGAATACCTTCGGTCAGTCTAACACCCGAACCAGCAGAGGAGATAACGCAAGGCCTCACCCAAGTTTGCGCACCAGAGGGGATCTCAAAATACTTCATTGAACTGTTCTTCACAAGCCATTGTACAGCTCAGATCTCGCAAGTTCTGAATACCATTATTTGGGTTAATAAAGGATGCACTCCACGGGCAGCTTTACCACTTCATTCCTAATGTTTCTCCACACGTAGGGGCTGGATAATTAGAACACTGTCAAACAATATATTTTAGTTTTTATGTGCAGATGCGATTGAACAGTGCAGTCTACACGAGATGTAAGTGAACTTTACACTTTCTCAGTATGAAAATCAAGTTTCAGGGAAGTTCACTATTCTAAGAACCGAACGCATATAGTCTAAGTAAGAGATGTGCCAGCCGCGAAAGGCGTTTTATCATCAATATTACTTGTCTAACTGCGACAATGAAAAAAGGTTGCCTAAAACAAAAGAAGACATATATTTCCTAACATGTGCGAAGTCATAACACGGAATACGTAATGGTAGATATATTTTTATGTATAAGGCTTAAGCGTCTTTTGTGTAAAAGGAAAGAAGGCTGAAAACGCACTGTCGTGTATCTTTTTCTGCGTAGCTACAAACAATACGGCTGACAGATGTCACTGTAGTAATATGACTGAAAAAAGCAAAGAGAGCTACACCACTGAATCGTGTTTGTTGACGTTTCGTTTCCTTCAAAGTTTTAAAGCAATTCGCGGAAAACCTCATCATCTCGAAGTTACGCCTCTCTGAGGGGCCATTCTGCGTTCGATTTTGAAGGGGAAAAAAAGGCGCATAAAGTTTTTACAATGTTTCTCTGAATTGCGACAGCGTTCCCACAGGAATTTACCTTCGAGGAGACGCCTCGTTCCGTAAATAATTTGCTCCGCTACAAAGCGACCCGGAGCGAAACCGTCTTGTTACACGCCCTCACTTAATCGCCGCGTCAATTATTTTCGCCTGCACCCTTGAAAAAGGCTCTCATTTACGAATCCACTTAATCCAGCACTTTTTTCTGGCGCATTTAATGATCGCCTTCGCTTCTCATTACTAACTTTCAGCGATGAAATTGTTTGCTTGGATTGTATCACGAGTAGTACAAAGTTAATTGCCACAGAATCTACCTGTGACATATAGCATGAGAAGGATACCATAGCATGGTTCAAAGTAACGTGTGTATTATAATTATTTATTATTGACGGAACTATGCTTATCCGGCCCAAGTTATATTAACAACTGTGGCGTCAACGTTGCTTACTTGTTTCTTTCACATTTATCGAGAAACGTATCCTTTTAGTCGTAATGCACGCAAACTTGACAAGTGAGAAATTTCTTATAATCCCTGACAAAAATATAACTTCATGGATCATACAACTATCTGTATTCAGTAAGGAATCCTCAACATTAAAAGCAATGTTGATTTAAATGAAAATTGTTTCAGAAACTATATTAAGCAATGATTTTGTTTCCTGAAATCTTCCAATCATCGCTTTATTGGTGTACCTATTTTATTCCACTCTACCAAAGAGTAACATTCATAAATAATACTTATAACAGGCAGAGTCGTCCTAACACTGGACCTGAAAGCTAAAGTGATCTGCAGGCGCAATGCTCTCTAATGGCTGTTATTGGCTGCTTCTAACACATTAATCACACAGATTTTCTTTCAAGATTTAAAATGGGTGGAGAAAACGTTCAAATGTCTGTAAATCTATCGGAACAAACTGCGTGGTCATCAGTCCGTAGCTTACAAACTACTTAAACCTAGGTAAACAAACCTACGGACAAACACACACACCCATGCCCCAGGGAGGACTCGAAACTCCACGGCGAGCAACCATGCGCTCCGCAGTGTCAGATTACCGCCCAATAGAAATATTGGTAATTAATAGCATTTGATAATTAAACACTATGAAGTTCACTGCAAACATTGACCATGCCAATGCACTAAATGTTATGCAATTTTAATCTTATTAATTATGGTAGCAATGTATGTACGCAGTTGGGTGACAACATTTATAGTTAGGCCATAGGTAGAAATTTTCCACGTTGAGATTTGCTGTGTGCTTGTAGCTGACGGGAGGCCAGCGAGCAGGCCGACGTTGATAGCTTGTTCCAGCTTAGGATTTTTCAGGTTCGTTTCCGGTGAGGAGAGAGAGGGACAATGGCGAGTGCCAGGCGCGGTGCAGTGCACAGCGTGAAATAAAATATTCTAATACTACTTGCATTTGAAGTAATACGATGCAGTTAGGAACCTTTAAGGCCCTCATTACAAAATAGCCTATTGATAAATAAACAATACATTAACTGATATAGTCACATCTGACGTAATATGTTTAATTGACAATGAAAAGTAATAAATTACCAATGAATACAAGACAGTTACACAACCAGCATGGCAATGTTTGTTTATAAAAGTAATATATTAACTATTTCTCATTTTATTTTCAATTAATCTTGTGTATTTTATCTTGAAATATTCAGTTAAATCACTTATCTGTGATATAAGAAATTGCACGATTGTAATAAATAGTGCAAAGGATGTTTATACCAATATAAAAACATAATAAGAAATTTGTTTAATGTGTAGTGTAATTATTTTGATTTTAAGTAAAGTTTTAGAAATGTATTGGCTGAGTGCTGTACGTTGGCAAGTCGGTTAGAACAGCTCACATGGGGAAGTTGATGACGTAGGGAAAAAACCCGGCAGTTGGGCTTATGGCGCGCGCGCGCACGGGCAGAGAGTGACGAGTCGGGAGCAAGTGGTGTAGCTGGCTGGGCGGCGTCGCTCTGCACAGTCTGCATGTGGATCTCCAGGTGGAGACTATAGATTTTTGTGTGGCAATTGCCAAGTGTGGTTGCTCGTCGTAGACGGCACCAAGTTGAATTGAGTGCTACTGTGTGTTGTGAATATTTAGCGGGTGGAACATGGTGTGCATCGCACTAAATTAAAGTGACTGTGTTTTGTTAATGTAACACGTGTCGGTGCATTGGCATGAACATAAACGGTGTTTGAAACAGGCACATGGTGTGAAAACAATTTGCGACAAATATTCATTTTGTCTGGGGGCTCCCGAGCTATAACTTTATTTAATAAATGTGTAGACATACAGACGTATCAGCCACAGGGTTCTAATATTGTGAAATAACAACATAAAGTGAACTTTCACGTGTTTTCAAAAATAGTAGTTAGTACACCCTTTTCTCTCATGAATCTGACTTTATTATGAATTTTTTTGTTAATCATATGCAGGGAAGGAAAGCTGCGAACGTGTGATATCATCCCCTAGTCAAACGAGTCAAACAGCAGCAATCACAGTTCCAGTGTTTTTACATGTTTTGGAATTTGGTTCGCAGTTGGTGGTTGTGAGTTTTAAAAATTAATCTTTCCCTATTTTAAACTCTCACCCCGACCTTCACCCTCGCAGCAGCGAGACGCTTTAGACCACTCGGCTACTCCACCGCAGCAGGGGGGTGGAGAAAATTCTAAGCGGAATTGTGAAGATGAGACCTTATTCGCAGAGGTTCATCACATCGAGCCGCGGTTGAATAGACGTGCGCTCTAAGGCGTCTTGCTGTGGAGCGCACGCTTGCTCCCCACCGGAAGTTCGAGTCGTGTCTCGGGCATGGGTGTGTGTGGTGTTCTCAGATTAGTTTAAGTAGTTTGTAACCCTAGAGACTGATAACAACAGTAGTTTAGTCCCATAGATTTACAATCACTTGATTTTTTCAGTATGTCAAACTTTTGCAAAGCTTATGGGACTTAATTGCGGGGTCATCAGTCCCTAAAAGTACAAACTACCTATGACCTAACTTATCTAAAGACAACACAAACATACATGCCCGAGGGAGGATTCGAACCTCCGACGCGGGAGGCCGCGCTATCCGCAACGTGGCGTTCCAGACCGCTCGGCTACTCCCGCGCGGGCAATTTTTATTTTCTTCACGTCGGAAAGAATTCTGTAATAATACTCCATTTCCTTATTGACAAAGTGGCATAGGCATTTGTAACCAACAGGCAGAATTTCGAGAACGTATGTGTAGTTAAAATTATATCTCACCATTGGCAGCTAAAAGCAGTCATCAAATTGAGACAGCTGTACCCTATTATTGTCGTAAAATAATGCCACAAATTGTTCATATGATACAGAACTCAATAGTGTAAAAATTCATACCAATAAACTTGCCTTGAAGAACCAAGCTTTAAATTATAACAGTGGCGATGAGTCAGGACTGGAACCATGACCAAGATGAGAGAATAGTAAGACCTATCAGTTCATCAGTTACTGAACGAACTTTTTCGACAGTTTGCTCAGCTGCAGCAACAACTCATCGCCAAAGTTCAGAACCTCTGCCGTCCACCTCTGCTGCCGCTGTTCCTGGCGTTTAACGAAAACTCTGTAGATTGGGAAACCTATGACAGGCAGATTCGTCATCACTTCAGGATTCATCATGTTAGCCAAGAAGAAGACCAGCGAGCCCATTTCTTTTCATGGATAGATTCACGTATGTACGTCCTCCACACTAAACTTCAGATATTTCATCCAGACACCATTTTCTTCACCAGCATTTGTGAATGTCTCAGCATATTACCATTGCAGATACCACGTCCTGGCGGCAAGAGAGGAGTTTTGCCAATGTAGGAAGAAACCTGACCACACCTGTAGACAATGGGTGGCAGAGCTCCAAGGTCTCCGCTGGAAGTGCAATTTCGTCACCCACACCTCAGGAGAATCCTATGGTGATGACATGGTCTGGGATCACA
Organism: Locusta migratoria; assembly: GCA_026315105.1. NCBI lineage: Eukaryota > Metazoa > Arthropoda > Insecta > Orthoptera > Acrididae > Locusta > Locusta migratoria. The sequence continues at coordinate 103,729,797 of CM048755.1, forward strand.
TGATACAAGTAGCTACATGAAGCCTTAAAACTAGACGACCCGTCATTTGAACAAATGATACAGCTGGCGTTCAAATTTGAAGTGTACACAGCCATAGAGCTCAAGCTGGAGTCACAGTTCAAATGTTGCTGCAGTCCGTGACGTCAACCCTGCCGAGCAGGAGGACGGAGGCGCAATTCAAGCGTCCATACAACGCTCCGGGATGTTACTCCCAGCATAAACGGAAAGATTGCCTGGACCACTGGACGTCATCTCACGATTGTAGTTGCGAGAAAAATCTGGTGTCCGACTGCCGCTCTTTCACCATGCCACCCACCGTTCGCCCTGACGCCTCCCCTGTGACACCTATGGATATAAATCAAGTTGATTTGTCGACCACCTCCAAGCTGTTCACCGAAGTCTCCATTCTTGGAAAGCCGCTTCAGATGCAGGTGGATACTAGAGCTGCGGTCTCTCAGCTACACATCCTACACCACACTGGGTGCACCGCCACTGCAACTGGTTCCATGATGGCTCCTCACATATAGCAAGCAAGAAATTACTCTCTTGGGCCACTTCAGTACAAGAGTCACTATACAGCGGTCCATATAACTGTCTCCTTCCAGGTCGTCACAAGCCCTTACCAGGTGGATCTTTTTCGTCTGGTCTGCTTGAACTTTTCACGTTTACGATTGATGATCATGTGCACCAGTTTCCAGTTTCCAGACGTGGATGCCCTATGTACTAAATTCCTGGATTTTTTTCTTGCCCTGTATCAGGTGCGTCAAGGATTTCAAGGCATCCCTGCACCCCTACACATCTTAGTGGTGTTACGTGATGGTTACTGCCAGGATGGAACAATATCAAGGAAGAAATAATCATAATTTGATTAAAAAAAAGAAATCGCGACATACTACGATATGAGTGTGACGTGGGAGCAACTTGTAAATATGGATATTGACAGTACTGAAGAGACCATTATGAGGATAGCTAGTCGGTTCAGAAAATCGCGAAGTGACCGTGCAGACCGTGAGTGGCGCGCCTCAGTCCCCTCGGCCACCGCGGCCGGCGATTTAGGAGAAAATCTGAGTAACTCCCTTAGACTGTTCGCGGATGATGTTGTCATTTATCGGTTAGTAAAGTCACCAGAAGATTAAATGCAACTGCAAAATGATTTATGTAAGATATCACAATGGTGCAAAAATTGGCAAATGACCCTTAATAATGAGAAGTGTGAAGTCATCCATATGACCATGACCACTAAAGGAAATCCATTAAACTTCATTTACACGATAAATCACTCAAAACTACAGACGGTAAATTCAAATAAATATCTAGCAGTAACAATTACGAACAACTTAAACTGGAAAGAACACACAGAAAATATTGTAGGGAAAGCGAACCAAAGACTAAGTTCCGTTGGCAGAACACTTAGAATATGCAACAGTGCTGCTTAAGAAACTTCTACACTACGCTTGTGCGTCCTATTTTGGAGTATTGCTGCGCCTTGTGGGATCCCCACCAAGTGGGACTGACCTACGATTTAGAGGTAGTTGAGAGAAGGGCATCGCGTCTTTTAATATCGCGATATAGGACGGGGGGGGGGGGGAGTGTCACGGAAATGATGCACGAGTTTGGGTGGAAATCATTAAAAGAATGGCGTTATTCGTTGCGACGAGATATATTTGCAAAATTTCTTTCACCAACTTTCTCTTTCGAATGCGAAAATATTTTGGTAGCACCCACCTTCATAGGAATACATGATCATCAAAATAAAATAAATAAAATTAGATCGAAAACGGAAAGATTTAGGTGTTCCTTTTTCCCACGAGCTATTAGAGAATGGAACTGACGAGAAATATCATAAAAGCGGTTCCATGAACCCTCTGCCATGCACTTCAGTGTGACTTGCAGAGTATTTATGTAGATGTAGAAACAATAGACTGTCTAGGAGCACACGCACACGCACACGGACTGGTGCTGCATCTCTACAAGGACATTCATTAAGAGATATTGTAAGGTTAACAGTCGTGATTCAGAGTGATGTGGTACGAACCTTGAATCGTTTCCAAACTAGACGTAGTGTTCATAACTTGCCATGTACTGATCGCACTAGGGTAAAACTGAGGAAGATGACTGGTGTCTGCGACTTCCCGCCCGAAAGAAACGCGACTAGACTGCCACCGGGATGAACAATGTCTTTGTGAGGGGTACCGGGAGGCAAGTGAAAAACCAGTCTGTACGAAACATACTCCGCAACAACTCTTTGTATTCTATTCTTAGAAAGACCCGGCCACTGATCCAGACACCATGCTATATGCAGCATGTGGACCCAAAGTCACCCATAACGGACTATTGAAAATTTGCGCATAGTTCTCTTCTTAGATGAATGCAGCACGCATCTGATATGAGATGACCGCCGAAAATGTGTGTGGAGGGAACCTGGTAATGGTGCACGCCATAAGCATGTCGTTAGTCGAGGGCGGCAAGGTGGCGGATCAATTATGTTCAGGGCGGGCACCATACGGAGGTTTCGGACGCCATTGTTGCCCAGCTCAAAGCTCCACAATTCAGGGATAACAGCCTCCATTACATCGTTGAAGATTTAATCAGAATTTCGGGGAAGAATTTAAGTTTATGGATGACAACTCAATAGTACCTCGTGAAGACATCGTCAACGATTTCGTTTCGATTGCCCTACATTTTTGCCCGATATGAATCCAATTCAACATGCGTGGGATAAATTAAATGCGGCTGTGCGAGCACGTTCTGACCAACCAAAAATCTATGGGACTGAAGCAGAATTGCCACTGAGGAATGGAATGAATTATACCAGTCGTGATCAGTTCCACTAGTCAGCAGCATGTCACCGAGGGTATAGGCTTCTATTCATTCAAGGGAACATGCAACTCTTAATTGAATGAGACTGCTACAAAGTGAGCGTGCCTCAGTGAAAATGAATTTAAGTTCTTATTGAATACCAAAGAGGCGATCTGAATTACTTAATAAATACCAATTCACTATGGTATAAAATACCACAGAATTATTTTTGTGGGTGACGCAAAACAATTTTGGTGTGTATTTGAAAATAGTAAGATGTTACACTTTACTTAATCGTATAGCATTACGCGCGGCGCATTAAAGTGCAAGACAGGAAGGTGATCCATACCAGGATCGAGTCCGTAAGCAAATTAAGGAATATGGTTGGTGCATCGTTTAGCCTGAATGTCGATATTAGACGGTTTTCACGCTCATACACGCAAATTTTTGGTTCATTCCCGAGTCCCGTCTAAAAAAGTTACGGCGCTGATACGGATCAAATGCAACCACAAGCAAACAAAAATTTACAAAAGTTACAAACAGATGGCGCACAAATTTCACTCCCTTAGATAACTGACCACTGCAGCGACAAGAAGAGCAACTAGCACTGCAGCTCTCAATTATAATCATAACTGATAAGATGGTTTCCTCACTTCGTTTGTTTTGGCCTGAAAATGGTGTCATTGAGGCATCGAAACTTTCATACAAGTAAATAAAAGCTTTAAATTACAGTTGTTTGAGGTTTTTTTCTACAAATAACTAACCAACCGCAATCCCACTCCTCATGTAAAGTTACTGAAATTAGAAGAGCACCGGACTGCAAAATTTAATGAAATATTTTTGCAAAAATTTTCCGTACAGCTGCAACCGACCTTCTACTTGATAGGAATACAGTGTAAGTATAGAAGAAATTTAAATAATGATGAGGTCAAGTAATTTTATACAATATGCCCCAACGCAGATAAAACTCCATTATCTTGCAAGGGTAGTAAGATTTCGTAATTCAGTAAGCATTTAACAATGATACAAAACAAGAGAACGAACTACACATGATATTCAGCAGTGCACATTGTTTGGATGCGATGTTTATCGGCAAGAAAAAGAGGTTGCGCGGAGAAACTGGGACAGAGAACAGCTGCTTGCCGGAATTACATAACGGAAGTCGTGGCAGGTTTGCCTGGACCGCTTATCACGAGAGGACGCGCGGTATCTCGATGAAAAATTGTCTACCCGGAACGTGACACGAAACACAAATCTGCCTGTTCCAAGAACTCTGTCGCCAAATCGGCCCGCTGCTAAACTTGGACTCATCGGTACAGAGAAAGGCCAGACGTGGCGCCATCTCAAAATTTCATCGGTGTCGGTGGCCGCGCAGGGCATATTTGGTGGACCGAGAGGCGAGCCAAAAGCGCCGGCCATTGTAGGGAGGAGAGGCCAACGCCTCCTCTGAATGTAGACGCCTGCGGGCCACGCGATAACGCGCCCTCGCCTTTCAATGACGCTGGCCGCCCTGAAGAGAAGTCTTATCTCTTAAGTGGCGCGGCTATTCGCGTATATGCAAGGGACGTTTCCCTGAACCCGACATATATTCCGAAAACGCTCCACCAGAGGGATGTAACATTGAAAGCTACGCAGTCTCTTGAGATTACAACGTAATAGAATGTAAATCACAATTACAATTTCTAAGCGTTTTGTACTTTTAACTTGGAACAACCGCTATGAGAAAGAAAAGATGTCACGAATTCCATTTCTCCGTTCTTCAAAGTGCTTGTCTACCTTCTCCTTCTTAATTACAACCAAGTCTGCTGAGCATCCGATAAGCATTAATCTCTCACTACATCTGTTTTGCGTTCTATTCAGTATCAAATTGTAAGTAGTATTCCTTATATTAATCTCAGCGTTCTTTTTCCCCTCTTATGTATTTACGTGTACACACCGAAAGTTAGTATAAAATTCGTGGCAATAAATACTTTGTACTGACCTTGAAAATGTTACATCCTATGCCTCTGAAACACTGAATGTAGGAACATTGATTGCCCTTATGTCTCTGAAATTACGATGGATTCAAAAGATTGTATGTGACGAACTACCAGATATTCTATGTAATCTCTTTGGGTTTGCTGCCGGATCTCAAAATCAACAGGGTTCAATATTTGGACGATGCATCTGTCCGTCATTTTCAGGGCCTTCGCTGCTGAGTGCAGCTGAAAACTGATGGCAAAGCTGAAATTCTTCGTCCAATTAGGCCTCTGAAGCGTACACGGCGCATGCCCCGCCCACTACAAATGCTGCCTCCGAGACAGGGCTCATGGCGTCCAAACGAGTAGAACAAAAGCGAGAAACGACGCACTGCACATTAAATTGACTTGGCGTCCCACTGGTCCAACTGGGTGCCGCGCTCCATCCAGTGTGGACACCTCTTCCTTCGGAACACGATACCTTAAACAGTGTCTTTTCCACCTCTGGTCAGATATGTCCGATTGGTCCTAACTGGGTGATTGACAGCTTGTCACACTACTGTTTCCCCTCTTGCATTCGAGAGGACGGCGGTTTAAACTCTACTCCAGCCATCCTGATTTAGATTTTCTGAGATTTCGTTAAATCACTCCAGGCAAATGTCGGAATTGTTACTTTCAAAAGGGCTTGACCGATATTCTTACATATCCCTGATAGTACTATCTGAGCATGGACTTCGTCTGTAAGAACCACAATGTTGACAAGACGTTAAACCTCAATCTTCCTTTCTCCTGACACCCCACTCTTTCCCTCTAATAATTTATTCCCTTGTGTGGTTGATGTTCTTAAAAATTGTACTTGACTTGTTTAGAAAAATAACTCATTATGATCTAATCAATTTACAATTAACAGGGATGTAAAGGTTTAAAATAATAAAGAAAGGTTGAGAGTTTAAATTATTGGCATTGCCCCATTGGGAGGTTTAGTATTGTCTTTAGTAAGGCACGCTCCAGTTTCTTGACTGTTGTGGAAAAGGACTGAACATGACCGTTTTAGAGGCGTGCATTAGGCGCACCTGGAACTGCAGCCATGACCGCTTGGTGCTGCGTGGTGCCGGTCGGGCAACACCGGGACCCCCCGGACAGCATGGATTCCCGACTCACACACAGTCGCCCGTGAAGCTCAGCTCCTCGGCAAGTCGCGCGCCCACCTGTCTCTGCAATGATGAGGATGCACAGCGATATCTCTGTACCCCGTCTTGCAAGTACGTTTTTCTCCTCTCACTGCATTTACCAATAGAATATTTAACTTTCGAACTTTTTATGAACTAGTGACTGTGGCACCAGGAAAGAGTTGAATCCTCAGCACTCATTCGCTGCTTGCAAGGTAAACCATATATTAATACGTGCTTGCAAAAATGGGTGACTGGGATGCCTACTCCAGCATCATAGCTACACGGGTCGCCATGCACCGAAGTCCTGAAGATACTGACCACACCACGTCCTTCATTCATTAGATCTTGAATGACGCCGTCCAATCCCACATCCCCACGAAAGTCACACAGCCCCATCGCCCCACTCTCCCTCTACAGGCCGTACTACCCATTCGTGAATCCCGCCGCCTTTATCGCATCTTTCTCCATACCCGTGACTAGGACACACTGCAATGCCACCAGCAACTTTAAAGACATATCAGTAACCCCCTTACTCGCGAAAATACACCAGGACAGGCGACAGACATGTACCCGTCTTAACGTCACGATTCTATTCAACTCCTCCAAGTACTGAAAACATATTCACTGTTTTAGTGGCAGTCACCCTGCGACCTTCTTATCGGTATTTACCAATAAGAATTGGGCAATACATAACTCAGGGTAGTAAAAGTTTATGGCTCGTTGTCTCTGTTCATAGGTGTGAGTTATATATATCAGCTTCTGTGCCCTAAACAGCTACCCAATCTGTTTAAACAAGATCAATAATTAATCTGTAGTTTACCCAGTTTTCAATCTGCATATGATGACGTGAAAATATATTTAACAAACCTAAATTAAACCTCTAAATGATCAACAAAATGGATTCTAAGATAAAGAAATTATTCACTCACGAAGTAATTCTTTATAAATGGAGTTTATTACTCTTATTAGACATGAAACACGGAGGTGGTCCAAATTTATACATTGGTAAATAACTGAATATTTCTCCTCCTACTGTTCATGAGAAGTACAATAAGTATCACACGCAATCGAGAGTAAAAGTTCCTAATTATCACTTGTAAATTAGTGAAGTCCATAAAACATTGCAGTTCAAAATTAAACCGCGATTAAGTACAGAATTTGTGCAAAACACAGTTTGTCATCACACGATACACTATAGCTTAATTATCACATGTCCACAGCCCTAATACCGTCCATAGCTTGCCACTTTTTCCAGAGACTAAATTCTGCAGTCACAGGCCGTAAATTTTCTACACATGCCTATCACTTCAAATCACAAGTTTGTAACGCGGCTTCAGACCGCCCAGCGTCACTACCTTACACCTCCGCGTCCAAGTTACGAGTCCCCTCCCAAGCGTTTGAAAGCATGCTGTCCCTGCTCCCAAAATGGTATCCTTACGTGCATCCTAACGCCTCATCTTTAAAATACAATTTCCCTTCCAAATTTTTATACATTTGAATATGACAGAAGTAAATGCTTCGAGCACCACGATACAAATGTTATTTACATTTAACAAACAAATATATATTTAACAATACTAAAAACGGTTGAGACTGAAGCTCTTTGCTATTGAGTGTGGCGTCTCACTGTTCAAATATAGTTACACAATTAATATTTAATTTATCACAGCTTGTTAAGCAAATATATTCAGTTCTTGTCCACAAATACATATAAATGTTTATATAAGAATTATCCGCTGCATATCTACTATTTTAGTCGGCCATGAAATATTTAAGTGGCAGTCTACAACATAAAATGAACGTTACTAAGAATAATATTAAATATAACAAAATACATATATAAATGTAATGCGCTGCTGGGTTCATGTTTTGTGTTTCTGTGATGGAATCTATGTTCTGACAAGAATATTACTACCTCAACGAAAAGCAGAACAAGAGGGTAAAATAAAGTTTATTGAAAGAATACGGAAATAACGTGGTTCGTCTTTTAATACAGGTAGCGTGGTGCAATGCTGCCCATTTGCTTCTTAAATTGTTACTGATAAACACTACATATCAATAATTTTAAATATAGGTCTTATCATATTATTATTATAAAACTGAAATTTGTCGGCTTTTTATCTATAAGGGATATTGAAATTGTAATTACAGCGTTTGATTCTCTCAGGTCTCCTGAATCCATTCATATTACTATATTTGCCGTATAATCGTTCCCTGATTTTATATGGATTTTTAGAATAATGTGTGTGGCTATATTGTATTTCAGTCGCAATCTGGGTTAGCCGCCCTCGCTGATCCAAGACAGTCGCTTCCTGTTTCCGAGCACATTAGGGAAACCCTGACTACCTGTATTCAATTCACTACGTCCAAACTGTTAGCCAGCCAGCTGAGAAATCCAACAGTCTGACAAAATCTGCCTTTCACATGGAAACAATCAGCTTCCCCCTCCATCTGTAATGTCACAACCCCTCACCTACTTACCCACTCATTCAAAATAATCATCCCTTTCCATACACCACCGGCAAGGTAAATCACCACCAAGTACCTCAATGACATCTTTTGTGTAACTGATAATCCACACTTTACTCCCGCTTTCCTGATGTCAATAACTCACCAACACCTCTGCCCCACCACTCGTCCTCAACTTTCAGGACTTACACTACATCCTGCCATCCAACTACAACCTTCCTATTACTGTCCTTGACATTCAGCAGAACCTGCACACCAAACACAATACCGTTCCCAGTCACGACCACCTTACCTACAAGCACCTCTGTGCATGCCCTCTTTCCTTCCACGAATTCCCTGTCACCCTAGAGGATGGATTTTACCCTGGCATGTGGAAAACCTCACGTATCACCACGCTACCCAAACCCAGTAAACCCTCATCTGACACTTCGTCCTATCAACCTGTTAGCCTCACGTCAATATTCAGCAAGATCCTGGAAACTATACTGCATTCCCCAACACCTCCGTCAACACCAACTCCTTCCCCTTTCCCAATGTGGCTTCCGACCGTACTTCACTTCTGATGACCAGCTCCTTTGTCTTACCCATCTCCTCTCCCTCCAGCTGATTTACCCTTAGTCCGTTATTTTCGTCTCCCTTGATATCAAGAATGCCTACGACCACTGTATGGCATCCCAGTCTCCATTTCAAACTCCAGATCTATGCCCTTCCTGTTAACTACGTCCGCCTCATCAGATCCTATCTCTCCAGCAGCCCAGCATACATCACTGTCTACAACTCCAAATCCCATTTGTTCCACCCATCTGCTGCAGTGCCCCAATGCTCCTTCCTGTCCCCTCACCTCAAACTTATGTATATCCGCACCTCCCATCCATCTCATACAATACGGCGATGAAATCCTTTTCATAACCCTCGCCCCCTCTTTCTGTCACTCACACCTCCTCCAATAGCACCTCTCCAATTTTTCCTCTTGAGGTAACCAATGGCTCCTTACTGTCAACCCAGATAGATCCGAGGCCATCCTCATTGGTCGCACCACCCCTTCCCTCCCCCTCCCTGTTTTCTATCTTACCCTCTATGGTCGCCCCGCCGTCCGCAGACTCCACTGCCACAACCTTGTAGTTTCTCCCCTCTTTATCGATATTGGGCCTCTGCCACGCCTCCAACATCTGTAATTAATCATTAATATTAATGTATAAAATCAATAATTTTTTCGAACTATTTAATACTAAATGTTTGTTTTGCTGTAATCGAAAAATGTTCAAATGTTTGTTAAGCTTAAGGAACTTAACTGTGGGGTCATCAGTCCCTAAACTTACAAACTACCTTATACTAAAGACGGCACAAACATCCATTCCCGAGGGGGGAATCGAACCCCCGACCGTAGCGGCCGTGCAGACTTTGACTTGCGCGCCGCAGACCACTCGGCCCCTGAGTCCGGCTCGCTGTAATCGATATATAAATAATTTTAGGTATCGATCTTTCATTATTTTCGTGAAATATGGTGTATAAGTTATCTTATTTGGAGTATTTGTAAAGTTAAACATGTTTTTGTGTATCTTGACTGTACAGAATTTGATGGAGTTATTTATTGTTCAAAATGTTCAAATGTTTGTAAATCTATCGGCCCAAACTACGTGGTCATCAGTCCGTAACTTACAAACTACTTAAATCTAGGTAAACTAACCTAAGGGCAACACACACACCCATGCCCCAGGGAGGACTCGAACCTCCACGGCGAGCAACCGCGCGCTCCGCAGCGAGACGCTTTAGACCGCTCGGCTACTCCACCACGGCTATTATTTATTGTTATAAATGTAAGAAGATTGTAGTCTGGTCCAAACGCAGGGCGTGTAATAAGATACGTGTAATGTAAAACCATTGGTACTTCGCCATTGCTGTCGTGGAAGGCGCCAAGTTTTGGCGCGTAAGAATGAGGAAGGAATACGGACAGTGTGGCTTAACGGGAGAGTCGAGTACAGACCGCCGGAGAGTGAGCACATATGTGGCGAGACGTAAGGGAGGCAGCAAAGCGGAGAATTGGAATTGTATCAAGAGTTTCCAAAAATTAGCCTCGGATGTTGGTTGACTATCTGTTATATCGTGGAATCCAGTTATGGGCACAATGTAAATTTATCCATCGCCAAGAAGAGAATACAGTGCCACACAACAAGAGCCGCGATTGACTCCGATTCGCCTCTAGTTGTGCAATCACGCAACTGCTCGTCTGCAGCACGGGATATTTGACAAAAATTAGTAGTTTGTGTCAATAATCAGTGCACTGAACTAAAAATTTGTGATAACCTTTGTTTATCCCTATCACGTACCTAGTCAGGGTCCTATCCTAGTGCGTAAATTCCCGAGTGTCCTAAATAAGAAGAGATAAAAAATTAAATAATTTTCTGAATGAACTAATTAACAATCTGAAGTGCTTAGTTCCATTTTTGATAAGTAGTAAGAAACTGTTGCAATTTGTTTCCTTACTAATTAAAGATTACACTTCATATATCAAATTTAATGAAAAACTATGAAACAAAATGATTGAAATAGCAGTTAATAATTTAAAGTGATAGTATTGATCAGTTGGTAACCATAAACTAAGTAATTGCATCAAATCAGTAGTACAGTATATATTTTGTCTACAATTTTATAAAAGACAAATCAATTTTATTAGTTTTTCTTAAAAGTGATAAACATAGTTTAAAGGAAATGCAAATATGGTCATTTGTGCTCAAAATTAATGAAGACGGTGGAAAAGTGCACTATACCAGTTTCAGGGCCACCTCCGTATCTTTAGAAAATCCATCAGTAAAATTTCCGTAAAATTATTTATACACTGTTTAATCAAAAGGAAGTTAAATATGAGTTTGCAGTAGGTAAATTTGTGTAATTTTTATGTGAAATCAAGAAGTGACTTAACTAAGAGCACCTATGTCCAAAAATCTTTCATTGTTTGATCAAGGGCCAATATTTCTCTCATATTCAGGGCTATATTTAGGTAGTAATCAGTGGTTTGGTTTGCCCTATCTTGCATATTGCTTTCCATAAAGATTATACTGTTTGTTATTGGACCATAAACCTGACGCTGTCTACTTGTTTGTTCCAAGTTGTTTTAAAGTAATATTTACAACAGATTGGAATCAGGTCATGAGTAACAGTTTGAACATTTTACGGCCTAATCAGGCTGGCGACCGTATAAATAACATTCAGTAAACTGATCAATTCTTGTGCACAGCATTTTGTCACCGTTTAGCAAATAATCTGTCCAAAATCCGATACGAATCAAGAGTGTCTTACTCTTAGGTACACACACAGTGAAATAAAAAAATCCCACTACTGGTTGTGCCCCTACATTCGCTTTGGACACGGTTTATCGTGCTTAGGGTGCTTGGTAGTTTTACCCAGAGGTAAGGGGCTACAATATCCCGCCGGCTCTGCACTTTCACACCCTCGACTCCTTACCCAGGGCAATTTCCGCAGCCTGCCCCTCTAGGATGACGCCCTCTGTCCCGACTACTACCCTGCTAACAGCTGTGATGCCCGCCCTCGTCCCTCTCCCCTTCGAAGATCAGCCCCTCACCGCTCCCCTCCCCACCCCCTCCACGAAGTCCCGCGCTCCTCTCCCACTCCTCTCGCCCCCCCCCCCTCCACCTTGCACCCTTCGCCCAGACCCGCCTGTGTCAGTGGTAGTGCGTTTTATCCAGTGTTTGTGTACAGTGTGTTAGTGAATCTCCTTCGTGCATCAGTGTTCCACGTTTTTAAATCATTACGCCCGCCGATCACGGTATAACAACCGTCGGCGCCAGTTTTCATCGTCTCTCGTAAGTGTCCTGTGCTTCGTCAATGAACATTTAAATTTTACAACATGACCCCTTTTTTATCACTGTGTATTTTAACTATTTCCTGTGTGTACATTTTAAATACGTCCATCAAACTCATCTGTTTGTGACTGTAAAGTCGTATGTTTTACCTCCACTTTGAGTGTTCAAACTGTTTGTACGATCTGTTGGCTGTAGAGCAGAGTGTGAAACTGCTGCCAACCTGCCCAATTTGGGCATAAAAGCCAATAAAGAAAATAAAAGTACTCTGTAGTCACGATGGCGTGCAAACATTGATTTTATTAACCTCTACGAATTATCGAATTTTTCAATTCTGTGTGAGGAAGTGGCAAGTATTTACTAGATTATATGGACACATACAGAAACACGCATTTCCTTTCTTGGCAGTGGTTAGTTAAATTTCAGATTGTAGGTTTATCTTTTGTTCATTAGCTACACTTTCTCAAGGCAAAGCCTGTTTTCAGACTTTTTTTTACTTGAGCACATACAAAGAAATCAACAGTTTAAATATGTTACTTCAGTTACTAAGCGCAAACCCTTCAATTGCGCAATACCGTTACGAATTGTTGATTAAAAGCTTACAGTTCGGTAAATCTGTTTAACTTCCAATTGCATTGAGTGCTTCAACACCCTATACGCATTATTCACATCTCTTGAAGTACAGAATACTTTTGTAAATTAAAGCAGTGTATTTTGAAAATCTCATTAACTTACAAAAACATTTAAAATATTTAGTTAAGACCTCTGATGCTGCGCCTGTTGTAAATTTAGATTTGGGGCTTTTGAGTATCAGCTGCTGGTAAGTTTTGTGATGCTTGGACGGGGATTCGATCCCGGACACTGTTGTTTACTAGACATTTGCGCTAAGCCCCCCCTTCCCCCCAGGCACAAGGGCTAACCTCACCTGCAATGACTACCCAAGCACGTACCACAACCGACCAAGTCTCTCATACGTGCTCCTACTTCGGCCATTATACTCCATGGCTCGCAGAAGGCACTGCATTCCCGCCAGTAGTCCGGACCTCGTGAGAATCTGCGCTGAAGAAACCGTCGCACTTTGACTACGTGGATTACAATTAAGAATTGCGGCGCCTGTTATTCCGGACTCCATAATTATGATCGTATATATGTCTCAAACAGGAAATTGGCAATTTCTATACAGATGCATAAATACGCTCGATCTCTTGCGGGATTGCAGTTTGGTGCAAGAAAGAGGAACTAATGGGCAGCGGGCACTGCCATCGTAGTGTTTTATAAGCTGAGAATTTGAGCAGAATGGGACTTGTGCCTGGCTAGCCTAGTTGGTCAATGCGACCGCTTACCGGAAGTGAGAAATTGGGCTTCGAATCCCAGTCCAGCACAAAGTTTCATCTTCGCCACTGAATTTTTTTCAGTAACTTGCAACGATCGGCATATTTGAATATTTAGAATTCGTAAATTTTCGGTCATTAATATCAACCAATATCTATGCTCTGCTACGCAATAATCTGGAGATCCCCTTTCCATAACTGCTTTCAGCTGCTGTCATTTATTTGTTCGTAATTTCGTTAGCATTGCCTATGTTATAATTTCACTGTAAATGATTTATATTCCCTCTCGCCACTGAAAGATAACGAGCTAAATCGCAAAATAATGTGGATTTGATTCGGATATGGGGTACGAAATCGGTTCGATACGGGCGGGTATGCCGCGCGGCAGTAGCTGCGTGGTCTAAAGCGTCATTCTACGAACTGGACGCTCGCTCCCGTTTAAATCCTCCCTCGGACATGTGTGTGTGTGTGTGTGTGTGTGTGTGTGTGTGTGTGTGTGTGTGTGTGTGTGCGCGTGTGTGTGTGTGTGTGTGTTATCTCTAGTGTAAGTTACTTTAAGTAGTTTGTAAGTCTAGGCCCTGATCATATACGTTTGCTCCAATAGGTTCACAAACACTTGATTTGAAAGGGGGGGTGTAAACATGAGGGTACAAACCTGACTCTGTTGACCACATGCACCTGCCCGTTGTAGTTCTCTGCCCGACGGTTCCAAAGTCTACTCTGACATGTGTGGAAGTTGCACTCATAGAAGATACAGATTTTAGTTACTTATCTTCCGTCTTTACTAAGGTGTTAGAAGCATATATTTTCCTCGCTTTTGTCTTCAATGAACAGTTTCTTGTAGTTGCGATCTTCAGTACAGAGACTAACCTGACGCAGCCCTCCAGGCTGCTCTATCATGTGAAAACCTATTTGTATCCGAATGACATAGGCAACCCACAACTATTTGAACCTACTAACTGTACTCGCCTCCTTCCCCCTTCCCCCACTCCACCCCCGCACCCAACCAAACTTTCCTTTAATACCAATCAGGCAATTCTACCCTTTAGGGAAATTATGCCACGAACTTATGTTCTCCCTGATTCCGTACCGTAGCTTCTCAACAGTTACGCGATCTATTCATCTAATCTTCTCTAGCACAACATACAAAAGCTTCTATTCTCTTCTAGTCTCAGCTGTTTGTTCTCTACGTTTCATACTCATACAAGGATACACTCCACTCAAAAGTTTTCAGATGTCAATAAATTTCTGATAATCAGAAATTGTTTTCAAACCAATTCCATTCCAAATTTTGGATCTGCAGAGATCGTAGGTTATTTTACTGTCGAAGCAAGCGGAAACTACATTTCTTTTCACGAGCACTTGCAGCTGTACTGTTTGAACACATGATGATGGAATCCTCTTGGGTAAAATATTGTTGTTGTGACAGTGCGTCGTAATTTCAAAGCTACCGCCGCGCGTAATATGCGTAAAGTAATATAGGGGGGGCTACGGCAATTAGACAACGCCGCCGCCTAAGTGAAACGGGGCTCGCCTGGACTCAGCGGAGCACGGCAGTCTGTAGTGAACCGTGATTCCTGTGTTAATAAAGTCATAACACTTTAAGTGGCGACGAGCTGTGAAATACTCCACGCGTTGTCGTCGGCAGTGTCTTGATAAATATGGAGACCAGCTATTGCGCACGCTCATCGAACAACAGACTGCCCTAGTAGCGTCGTTATGTGACTTACCACAGACGCTTACGTCAGTTGTGTCCACGTCGTTCTCTAGTCGGATCGCGCCTTGTTCTCTGCTTCCATTCCCTCCATATGAGGAAGCTGCGGAAGAATGAGAGGACTATGAAAAGTGTCTGCGGCAACATTTTGTGGCTTTTGGCGATGGCGACGAACAGCTCTGCAAATCTGTTTCTTTCATGGATTTCTCCGAAATCAACTATTGTCTCAACTAGCCCCCCTACGGGGTCCGGCGTCGTTATTTTTTACTGAAATGTGTGACATGCTCTCCAAATATTATCACAAAAATACCCATGTTGTTGCTTCCCGCGAGGCTTTTTATAAGTGTCGCAAGCAGCCTCATCAATCATAACATGCATGAGTCGCGGAATTACAGGGCCTTAATAGAAAATGTCAGTTCGTTACGGACGTGCATCATGAGTCTTACGCCGATTCCACCGTTAGAGATTCTATTCTTAGGTTGGCAGATAAGGAAGTCAAACAACGGGCCCTCCAGTTCCCGAACCCCTCTATATCTGAAGTATTGAGTATTGCCCAGTCGTATGAAATTTCTCGTGCCGCCGGCGCCCAAATTGACGAATACATGGACGTCAGTGTTGTGCAGTCTGATGCCGCGCCAGACGATGCGTCTGTTTCGTATGATGATGGGGAGGTTGCCGCTGTACACGCGCGTTAACAACGACGAGCGGTACAACCGCGCGCTAAAAATAAGCAACAGGGGCCGCGGCAGCAAAATCAGGTACGTTCGGCGCTTTCATCCTGTCCATGTTGCTTTATCAAACCGAGAGGGTAGATTGTCCTCAACGCTGGGCTATGTGTCACACCTGTCATAAGAAAGGTCACATTGCCTCAGTCTGCCGGTCTAAGAAGACTCCTGGTGTTGCTGAAGATGGTGACTCTGTTATGCTTGTCAATTGTGTACTTTCACATACTAGTAAGTGATATGTAGATGTTCAGGTTGTTGACAAAAATATTCGCATGCAGGTAGACACAGGTTCTGCTGTCACTCTCATAAATTCCCACACGTACTTGGTATTGGGTTCTCCGCATTTGTGTCCTGTAACGCGCAATTTGCGGACATACAACAAACAGAAAATTCCGATTATCGGACAGTTTGAGGCGTCCACTTCTTACAAGTCGGTTGTTCGTTCATTCACCTTTTATGTTGTTGATCATGCAGGAACGGAAAACTTGTTTATATGCTTTCCAACTTTTTGGATTCTCCATTACAGACGATATGTATCTGGTATCTGATGATATTTCTTAACTCGGTGAGATGCATTGTGCACAGATTTTTCCTCAATTTCCTCTCCCGGACTGAGCCGCGCTGTCGATTTTGAGGCTCATATAACGCTGAAAGCAGCGGTCCGCTCCCTTCCAGTGTCATTACGTGACCTAGTCAAGGCTGAATCAGATAGGTTGGCGTCTTTGGGGGCTCTCCTACATGTTACTTCTAGTGAATGGGCATCCCCTAGTTGTGGTTTGCAAACCCAATGGCAAATTTCGGTTGAGTGGTGATTTCAAAAAGACCGTCAACGCCCAATGTCTTATTGATACTTACTTGCTTCCTCGTCCTGACGAGCTGTTTCCCAAACTTGCGAGCGGACAATTCTTCTCCAGAATTGATTTATTGGAGGCATACCACCAGCAGCTTTTGGACGCAGATTCCTAAAAAATTCTCGTCTTAAACACTCCTTTTGGCCAGTATCCGTATCAAAGGTTGCCGTTCGGCGTTGACAATGCGCCAGTTATATTTCAGCGTTTTTTTTTTTTTTTTTTTTTTTTTTTTTAGAACAGCTGACGGCTTCTGTGCCTGATTGCATAAGCTATAAAGATGATATCGTAGTTACGGGGGCTTCCACGCACCTTGCCAATATTCGCGCGCTTTTTCAAGTTCTCCTGTCGGCGGGCTTGAAGTGTAATCTCACTAAATCTCAATTTTTTCAGTCTTCTGTTGTGTACTGTCACGTGACGGGATCCGTCCCTTAAGTCAGCACGTTGATGTTATCGCGGACCTCCCACGGCTGTCTAATATTAAAGACCTTCAGGTATTTCTCCGCAAAATTGCCTACTATCATAAATTCCTTCCTTCCGCTGCTGACGTGGGCCATCCATTGAATCAGCTGCTCCGTAAGAACATTCCTTTCCACTGGACCGACGAATGCGAACGTCCCTTTGTCCGCCTCAAAGATCAGCTTCAGTCGGCGCCGTGTTTAGTCACGTTTTGCCGAGGGCGGCAACTGATGTTGACCACAGACCCGTCCCAATATGGTCTTGGGGCCGTCCTCGCACATCGATATGACGATGGATCAGAGCGGTCTATTGCTTACGCTTCGAAGACGCTCAACGATGCTCAACGGTGTTATTCTCAGATTGAGAAAGAGGCACTTGCCATATGTATGACTTAAAAAATGTCAAGTTTTCTTGTACGGTTCCAAGTTTCATCTCATCACCGACCATAAGCCTCTTGTCTCCCTGTTGCATCCTTCAGCATCGCTTCTGGATAAGGCTGCACACAGGTTGAAACGTTGGGCTTTATACTAAACTTGTTTTCACTATAAGATCCATTACCACCCCTACCTTATCGAGCCTTGCTAAGGGTCCTGACACCGTTTTCGACCGCGATGAGTTACTCTGTTTCCACGTACATGAGGCTGAACGTCGTGCGGTTGATGGTTTTCGAATTACAGGGGACCACGTTGCTTCTGCCACAGCTGATGACCCAGTTCTCTGTAAGCCTGTAAGGTGACTAGGTTCATTCAACGAGGGTTGCCTCACAGACCCTCTGGCAAGACATGTGGCCCTCTCTGTAATTATTACGCCTTGGATCAGTGACTGTCTGTTCTTGACAATGTGGTTCTCCTCTCTACGGACGGAGCGTTTTTAAGCGTGGTGGTTACTGCTTTTCTGCATCAACGTCTTCTTCAGCTGTTACACCAGGTACATTGGGGCGTGTTCCTCACTAAAAATCTGGCTTGCAGACATGTTTACTGGCCAGGAATTGATGCAGACATTTCGCGAATGGTCGCCCTGTGTACCAAATGTGCTCAACAGTCAGCAGCCCCCCGAGCTGGCCCTTCCCCGTGGCCTGCCCCATTGCGCCCGTGGGAACGAATCCACGCCGATGTTGCCGGTCCTTTTCTTGGTGCCTACTGGTTTCTCGTCATTGACGCTTATTCCAATTTCCCTTTTGTGGTTCGCTGTGCGTTCCCTTTCACTGCGGCAACCACAAATGCATTGGTACAGATTTTCACCCTTGAAGGTCTACCCTCTACACTTGTCACAGACAATGGTCCTCAGTTTTTCTCACAGGATTTTGCAGTACGCACATTGAAGTGTCAAATGAAGAAGTTCCACACTGAGTTTTCTAAGGAAGATGTTTTACATCACTTTCTAAGGTCTTGTCGATTTACGCCCATGGGTGATCACACCCGGCCGAACTCTTACATGGTCGACAACCACGAACTTTGTTACATCTTCTTCGCTCCTGACAGTCTCAGGCTGTTCCTACACCTCATGACAAGTTCCGGGTAGGTGCTCCTGTCTGGGTACGGGAGTATTGGTCTCGCGCCATTGGATCAAAGGAACCATCAAAACGTTTAGAGACCGTCAGTTGTGTGACATCCGTACTGATGAAGGAATGGTTGTTCGCCATTTTGACCAGATACACCGCGGGCGGTGGAACTGCCATTGTCGACGTTGTCTCCACACAGGACTATTCATAGTCCTTCAGAAGCCAATAGACACCATCTCTGGGTCCCACCTTTACTGCTCACAACTCTGAGCACCCAAAATACTCCTGCAGAAGATGTGCTTCCGTCACATGAGCTGACTGTGAAGGAAAGTGTGCCAGCATCACAGTCGCATGCACCAGAAGCATCGCAACTATCACCCATCATTCAGTTATGGGTCCGTGTTTCGCGCAAAGGGCGCCGTCCGGGGCACTTTCACCCATACGTTCGCGTGGCACCACGTGACCTGTCCGCGACACATCAAGAGCCGATGGATGTCCCCGCACTGTACAACACCTCTGCAATGTGAAGTGAATTTCCCAAACGGGAAAAAATGTTGTGACAGTGCGTCGTAAATTCATAGCTACCGCCGCGCGTAATGTGCGCAAAGTAATATAGGGGGGCTACGGCAGTTAGCGCCGTCTAAGTGAACCGGAGCTAGCCTGCGACTCAGCGGAGCACGGCAGTCTGTAGTGCACCATGATTCAATACACTACATGTAAAGAGTTTTTTTTGTGTTAATAAAGTTATAACAGTTGTCAAGGTAAAATAGTCCCCCATTAGGAAATGTTCAAATGTTTGTAGAGTCTATGGGACTTAACTACGGGGTCATCAGTTCCTAAACTTACAAACTACTTATGAACTAGCTACAACTAAGGACGGCACAAATATCCATGCCCGAGGGGGGACGTGCAGACCGTGACTGGAGCGCCTCAGTCCCCTCGGTCACCGCGGCCGGCAGTCCCCCATTAGGACCTTCGGACGTTGACCACTAAAGAGGACGTAGCCTTCATGGAAACAACAATGGCATTTTGCGAATCGGAATGTGGAATGTTGGATCCCTTAATCGGGTCGGGAGATTAGAAAACTGTAAGGGAAATCGATGGAGTGAAATTATGTATCGGAGGGGATTAGCGAAATTCTATGGAAAGATAAACAGCATTACTAGTCAGGTGAATATACAGTTATAAATATAAAACCTGTTGTGGGTAAAGCAAGAAGAGGTGTAATAATGAATAAGAAAATATGAATGTGTCTACAAAACTAATAACGGCACAGTGATCGACTTGTCGCATTCCTGACAGATACGAAGCCAACACCCACCACAGTTTGTTTGCCAGTTAGAACTCCCGATGATGAGAAGATCGAAAAAATGTATTATGAGGTAAATCAAATCCTTCAGAAGGCTAAAGGAGAGGAAAACTTGATTGATATTGATGTGGGCTTCGGTAGGAGGAAAAGGAACAGAAGAGAAAATAGCAGGTGAATGTGGTCTGGGGAAAAGGGATGAAAGACGAAGCGGCCGGATTAAGTTTTGCACGGAACGTAATGTAATCATAACAGAGAATCATGAAAGGGTGTTGGACACGTCGAAGGGACGAAGAGACACCGGAAGGTACCAAATAGATTTTACAATGATGGCACACGGATTTAGGGACCAAGTTTTAAACTGGAAAATGTCGAGGGGCAGATATACACTCTGATAATATCATATTGATTATGAACTGAAGACTGAAACTGAAGAAACTCCAGAAAGGTAGGAAAATAAGGAAAGGGACCTGGATAAATTCAGGGAACATCAGGTCATCAGTCCATAGACTTGTTGTTGTTGTGGTCTTCAGTCCGCAGACTGGTTTGATGGCCGGCCGCGGTGACCGAGGAGACTGAGGCGCTTCAGTCACGGTCTGCACGGCCACTACGGTCGGGGGTTCGAATCCCCCTCGGGCATGGATATTTGTGCCGTCCTTAGTTGTAGGTAGTTCATAAGTAGTTTGTAAGTTTAGGAACTGATGACCCCGTAGTTAAGTCCCTTAAGCTTAACAAACATTTGAACTGGTTTGATGCAGCTCTCCACGCTACTCTGTGCTGTGCAAGTCTCTTCATCTGAGAATACGTTCGGCAACCTATATCCATTTGAACCTGCTTACTGTATTCGTCCCTCGGTCTCCCTCTACAATTTTTACCCCACACACTTCCTTATAATGCTAAGTTGACGATTCCTTGATGTCTCAGAACGTGTCTCACCAACCTATCCGTTCTCTTAGTCAGGATATGCCAGAAACTCTTTTTCTCCCCAATACTGTTGAGCACCTCCTAGTAGTTACGTAATCTACCCATCTAATCTTCATCATTCGTCTGTAACACCACATTTCGAAAGCATCTATCATCATTTTGTCTGAACTCCTTATCGTCCATGTTTCACTCTCATACAATGCTAAATTCCAGACAAATACTTTCAGGAAGGACTTCCGAACATTTAAACTAATATTGGATGTCAACAAATTTCGCTTCTTGAGAAACGCTTTTCTTCTCATAGCCATTTTGCAATTTATATCTTCTTTACTTCGGCCATAAGTAGTTATCTTGCTATCTAAATAACAAAACTCATATACTACTTTTATTGTCTCATTACCTAATCTCACTCCTCCAGCATCGTCTGATTTTCTGACATTATATTCCACTACCCTCCTTTTTGCTCTTATTGATGTTCATCGTATACCTTCCTTTCAAAACACTGTCCATTCCGTTTAATTGCTCTTCCAGGTCCTTTGCTGTCTCTGACAGAATTGCTACGCCATCAGCCAACCGCAGGGTTCTTATTCCCTCCCTCTGGACTGTAATTCCCTCTTCAAATTTCTCCTCGCATTCCTTCACAGCTTGTTCAATGTACAGACTTAATGATATTGGGGAAAGGCTACTCCCTTTCCCACCACTGCGACACTTTCATGCCCTTTGACTCTAATAATTGCTATCTGATTTTTGTACAAATTGAATATAGCTCTTCGCTCCCTACATTTTACCCCTGATACCTTCAGAATCTGAAAAACTGTATTCCAGTCAACTTTGTAAAAAGCTTTCTCCAGATTCACAAATGCTAAAATGTAAGTTTATCTTTCCTTATCCTATCTCCTAATATAAGTTTTAATGTATTGCCTCGCGTGTTCCTGCATTTCTCCTAAATCCAAATTGATCTTCCCCAAGGTCGGATTCCACCAGAATTTCCATTCGTCTGTAAATAATAGATGTTAGTATTTTGCAACCATGGCTTATTAA
Organism: Locusta migratoria; assembly: GCA_026315105.1. Classification (NCBI taxonomy): domain Eukaryota; kingdom Metazoa; phylum Arthropoda; class Insecta; order Orthoptera; family Acrididae; genus Locusta; species Locusta migratoria. The sequence continues at coordinate 103,751,862 of CM048755.1, forward strand.
ACTGATAGTTCTGTAATTTTCACCTTTTTTCTGCACTCCCTTTCTTAGGTATTTGAATCACTAAATTCGTCTTTAAGTCTGAGGGTATTCCCCTGTCCAATACATCTTGCATACCAGGTGGAACAATTTCTTCATGACTGGCTCTCCTAACGATGACAGCAGTTCAGACGGAACATCATTTACTCCAGGGACCTTGTTTCTGCTTAAATCTTTTAATCTGAAACACGTTCATTGAATGTGCGGTTGTGTTCCATTTTGAGTTATTCATTACTCTAAAGTGTTTCTCCACCATTAATATTGTTTATCTGTAGATCAACTATTTTATTCCTTTATTAATGATCAATCGCCCATTATATGTGTTTCCACCCGAGCGATTGAACTTGTGTGTTCGTATGAATGTCGAAAGCTGCTTTTAATATTGACTGACTGCCGCAAAATGGCTTACCGTCACCGCTTCGCGCTTTAGGCCTCGTTTACTTTAGATAAGAACGCATGGCTTCGTATGTCGTCTGCACTGCCGTCTGCTGGGTAGCCAGAGACACCCTTACTTAGGAATATGGCGAGGTGGGCTGTTCTTAGTGTAGTACTAACTTAATCATGGACGAAGGAGGTGACAAAAGAGACCTCTCTGGAGCTGTAGTAGAGGGTGTTATCTCCCTCAAGTAGCGAGGGTTGGTAGACAGTAGGCTTTGAGAACCCTCCCTACATACAGAGCGGAGAGAGAAGGCTCTGCCCATGGCCTGAGGGACCACTCTTGCCGCGACCGCCGAAGTGAGTATTTCGTCGAATCATGCTTAGAGTATGGTATGCTGTTAGAACTTTATTTGTGACCAGGCAGTCCTGGTTTATCAGTGATAGTTTTTCTTGAGTTATTCTTTTGCTATGCGAGGCGAAGTGTTTCTTACTTTTCATAACTCGAGTAATTCAGTGTAAATTTAGTATTTGCATTTTCATTCCGGTAATGATTTTTGTGTCCGGTTTCTCAAGTTAGAATACACATGTGTGGCCTTCAGCCTATGTGTAAACTTAGTATGTTTGAATTCCTTGCTGTTTTAACTAACGTTTTTGGGTGGTGTCTGTTTCTGCGAGCATACTTAATTCTCTCTCGGAATTTCCCGATTGAGTCCGCCTTTATTATCTTGGTACGACCTATTGCACAACGTGTTTTCATGACAGTCGTTCCCTCCGCCTTCAGCCATGATTTTTACTTATACTAGCTTTCTTGTATTGAATTCTCGTGTGTGCTTTATTTGTTTATTCTAAGTTAATTTCTTCTTGTGAATTCTGTGTAACTCACCTTGGCCATACACCATGTGATACTTAACGATAGTATGCCGCTGCCTCCCTGCACACGAGTTCGTTTGTGCATAGTATAATTTCAATTGTGCTTGAATACGCCCGCCATCACGTCAAAACGCAGCCGACGCATCGTTTTGCAGTGCTATGAATTGTTTTTGCTTCAGTGAGAGTCACAAGTATTATACGCGTGTCTGTGACTGAATGAGTGTGCTTTCTTTATCCTCTGCATATTTGCAAATATCCTCTCATGTTACCACCATATTCAAAAAGGGCAGAAACTATTTTATTACAGGCAGTAACTTTATAATTTAATTCACTGATGTACAAGGTGTGTGCTTCATTGTACTTATTTGGTCTTCCCACATTTTGTTTGTTCATTTTATTGAATAGATAATAATTTAAAGTTTCAAAACTCTGCTTTATAATTTCATGCTCCCCGTCTCATGCTGTTAAAACGTTGTCTGCTCCCTTAAGGATTGAACAGTTGGATAAATTTCCATTGCGCAAGTACTGTGGCCACTCGTAAAGTACTTTAGAGCAGCAGTGAGCGTTTTAACTTGCATTTCCTGATCTCTACTGTCTGAGATCATTCATAGAAAACTTAACAAGCTACTTACAAGTGCTCTGTTAAATACTTCTCGCAGAATAGTATCTCCTATCTCATCTTCCTCTACTTTGTCTTCCATTTCTAGAATTCTGCCTTCAAGTTTATTTCCTTTGTATAGGTCTTTTATATATTCCTTCCACCGTTTAGACCTCCCTTCTTTGGTTAGTACTGGTTTCCCATCTGAGTTCTTGTCGCCAAATGTCTGTTTTCTTTCCCTGTAGGCGGTATTTATCTTTCCCCTAGTCATACATTCTTCTACTGTCTTGCATTTCTCCTCAATACACTCCTGCTTAGTCAGTCTGCACTTCCATCTTTAAAACCTGAAAGCTTCGGTATCAAGTACTGTATATCGATATCTGCGCAATAATCATGTTGAAGGCCTATTTTCTTGGTGTTGCCAAGCACGTTGAGCCAGCTTCGGTGGAGCTGTATTTAGTGTTATACAATAGAGCGGAGCCGTGACCAGAGTTTAATTTCTGGTCTAACGTCGGATTTGCTCTCCAGTCAGCGATGTTTATACAATCGACCCGTAAACTTTTAAATATACGCCACACTGTGATATTAGCATGTAAATACAGCTTAAACACGCTGAGGACTGGATAATCACAGTATGCATTTGTTTAATCCTGTTATGTAGAACATAGTAATGAATGAAATACATGTACAAATATATTTTTATAGATCAAGAATATAAATTCCAGCCGTGTGAAGCCTTACGGTTCGCTAGTGATGCAATAAAAGTAGTAGACGAGTTTTATTATTTGGGTAGGAAACCAAGTAAAAAAGACATAAAATTCAAAATTGCTGTAGGAAGAAAATCATTTTTGAAGAAGCGAAATTTGGTGACGTCCAATATTAATTTAAATGTTAGGAATTATTCCTTTCTGAAAGCAATTGTCTGGAGTGTAGCACTGTACGGGAGTGAAACGTGGACGATGATGAGTTCAGACTGAAAGGTGATATCATCTTTTGAAATGTGGTCTTACAGACGAAAGCTGAAAATTAGGTTGGTCGATCACGTAACTAATGAGAAAGCACTAAACATCGTCTATTTTCTGTACATTTTCATAGAATGTGTTAAGTAATTTGTAACTTTGAGATTGTGTGTTTATTTTCAGAAGTTATATTTAGGGTGTGTATCAGCATTTATATGTAGTTTCATATATTGTAAAGTTATCTAATTCATAGATGCCCAAGTTCAATTTAGGCAGGGTTATAATGTTGATGTTTCTATACTTTTTTTGTGTAATCATTTTTGATTTAGATGGGAAGATTCAGAAGTAATAGTTTCAAGATTTATGTAAGTTCTTGAGAGATAATGGGTACTATTTTTCAAAATTGAGATTGATCTTATTTCCAAATTATCTGTTGTCTTTGAGAACATTCCAAGTTTGGAAATCTCCTAAGGAAGGGAATGTGTGATATTCCTGGCCTATGGCCACTTCATATTTCTGGCCGCTGGCCGTTTCTTTGCTAACATCGTACGTGTCTTAATTACGGAAGAAAACAGAAGTGCTGCATTTCACGTCACGTGATTTCTTTTGAAATTAGTTTTGTTTATTATATACTAAATATTAATTATTCAGAGCTGAGAATTTGTGATAAACATCTCTCAAGGACAGGCTAGGTTTTGACAGTTTAAAAAGTTTAAGGTGCTTTCTCTTAATGTAACAAGAGAAGAGCGATTTTGCAGAAGGCGCGCGACGGCCACGTTTTGGCGCTAAATACAGCGTCAGGTGCCCTCTCGAAACGCGCCGCAGTAGCAATCTCGAGCTGACCACTATACGCGCCGGACCGTGCCGGTAATGAGTAAAGTTTTGTGTAATTGTGTTAACAGTCGAGGTCTCAACATGAACTACGGGCAGCATAGGCCGTGTCGTATTAACAATAGATGTTCATATTTTATTATTTATTTAATAAATGGCATCCCTGACCATTAAAAATCTCGCGAGTCGCTTCTTATGCTTCCATCCTACAGAACTTATTTTAGCCTCACTTGTATGCTGTAGAAGAACCAACTACCTGTGTGCTGTCTTCTGCGCTGGGACACAACTATAGAAGACAACAGGTTAGTCGGAACTCTATGCTTTCTATAAAGACTTGGACAGCAACTACGGCACCTCGTGCGTACTGTAGGGCGGTACAAACGCACACTGCTACGCAACAGCATCCGCAAGGATGTGGAGTTTTTAGGGGACTTGTGGGAGGAAGCAGTACTAACTTCTCCGTCCACAAATAAAAAACCCTAAGAAACTTGTAAGTTTAGGGACTGATGACTACTTATGAACTACCTTACAATAAAGACGACACAAACATCCATCCCCGAGAGGGAAATCGAGCCCCCGACCGTAGCGGCCATGCAGACTGTGACTGGCGCGCCGCAGACCGCTCGGCCACTGCGACCAGCCTTGGTCACCAAGTGCGCGAAGAAGACTAAGAACTAAGGTCCATGAGCCAGAGTTATTACATTTTTCACGCAGATCACCCTGTGTTTTCTTAGTCATTCGATTCTCTCCTTTGTCATAGTAACTAAGCCAGTCATACACACAAGCTCCTTGCTTGAATCCCTAAATTCTGCAGATTACTCATCTGGTTTGCATCCCTTTCTAGGAGAATCATAACACATGTTCACATCTACAGATTATGCCAATACTACTCATTTGCTAATAGGGCCTACGGTCGATTTGGAAATACCACACGCATTTGTTGTCCGTTTATGAACTAACGTAAACCCATTATCAGTCCTAGCTTATTAATTGCTGCATAGAACAATAAAAATCTTTAGTACATTCGATTTTTCACCCTTAACATACACCGACCTCAGAAGTACCACTGAAAGGTTTTTGCTCTTGCATTTAGTTCCCTGCCAAACACACGTCAATGCACCTTTATTCCAAACGCAGAAACCAAAAACGAACACACTATATTGCACTGAAACACAAAATATTCAACTGGCACTGACTTACCATATTATTAATGGTGCTTATGTGTCAACGACGCTGTGAACCTTCCGAATTATAGGGCTCAGCGGCTATGAACTGGACAGGCCACTCCAACTCTAGCACTTGGTGCTTGCTGCTTGCGTGCCCCTGGCCCCTGTGCCACGCCGAGCGCCACCTGTGCTTCCCCCCCCCCCCCCCCCCCACTCGTTACTCGCATCATATGTGACAGAGACAGCGCTCAAATATGTGTTCTGAATCTTATCAAATAGGACACTTAGTTTCTCTTAAGAAGGTTAAGTAGGAGCAGGAAATGTTCGGATTTAAGTGTGCCATTTTTATGGCTCAATGGGAAGATTCATTTTTCCCTTATGCCTGATGGAAAAACGCTATTCTTTATATGCTACTTTATATGAAAGCATCGATAGAGCGCCGTCACTACCAAAATAAACATTGCATAACACATGAGTGGATTTTTGACCAGGATTCTTGACCAGTATTACTGAATTAAAATCAGAATTGCTACAATCTGATGAGGTAAAACTTGTTTATACTGCTCGCAGTCTAAAAGAAAAGAAAAACTTTACCTTTCTTTAATGGCACTTATATATATACCAACTTCTGCTATTCCTCTTTATATATTTCTGTTAAACCAAAGTTAAAGTGTGGCAAGATTTTAGAGTTAAGTTTGTTGTTATTATATGGTCTAAAATTCTTATCGGTAACACCACCGCGGCTGTTGTGAATTTTTGGATGATCTTGAATAAGATCACCAACACATTCCTTTTTATTGCGCCGCACGATGGTTAAGTTGCTAAAATTACTCTCAGTCTTTTTAGATTTCAGACCAGAAATAGATCCTCCACTGATATGAAATACTGTCCTCTCTCAGACTTGAAAGATGAGCAATGGATCGCAAATAAAACGTTGCAAGGTGAAAATAAAGTAATCGGTACTATATGTGATGGTATAAATGATTTAAAAATGCAGCTATTTATTTTTAAACGTCAGCTTCGAGAAGGATATTTGACAATTTTCCCTCTCTAAACTCCTTGGATTTAAGTAGTCAAATGTTTGTTAAGCTTATGGGACTTAAATGCGGAGTCAGCAGTTCCTAAACGTACAAAGTACTTATGAACGACCTTATACCAAAGACAGCACAAACATCCATGCCCGAGGGGGGATTCGAACCCCCAACGGGGAACGGCCTCACGCATCGCAGCATAGTGCCTCAATGCGCTCGGAGTCTCCGCCGCGGCATTTAAGTACTTATGACCGATGTGAGTACACAAAAGCGTTACAGTCATTGTGTTAAGAATTTGTAGATAGGTTTTAAGAAATAAAATACCAATCCTGCACTAAAAACTGGTGAAGTCATTTTCGGTGCGCTGAGAGGATGTACATCAAATCTCCGAATTGAGCTGATAAAACTACAGTGCGATTAAATTTTGACAGACCACTTTTACCATTACAATGATAATTGCAGTTTATTTTATAAAGACGTTGATCAATAAGAATTAAAAAAAATGTTAAAATGTTTGTAAATCTATCGGACCAAACTGCGTCGTCATCAGTCCGTAGCTTACAAACTACTTAAACTTAGGTGAACTAACCTAAGGACAACACACACACACACACACACACACACACACACACACACACACACACACACACATGCCCCAGGGAGGACTCGAACCCACGGCGAGCAACCGCGCACTCCGCAGCGACAAGCTTTAGACCGCTTTTTATTTGATCTCGTAGATCTATGGTTCGCGGTCGTTCGTTCAGTGTGTTCGTGGCTGTTCGTTGAAAGGTTGGCTCAGCTGTTTTATTACAGAGGGAGTGTAGCCCTCTGGCCGGGCGCGCTGAGCCACGGCGCCCGGCAGCCGCTCGGCTACTCCACCGCGGGCAATAAGACTCCACGAGGATTCATGCCATTGCCCAGAAATGTGTTGCAATGTTCTGTACAACGTATGGTTGGGAATAAATGTTTTCAATTATGAACATTAACAAAACAAAAATGTCAGGTGTGATGCCTCTTTGGACAAATATGAGAAAATTAGTGCCTTCAAATTGATGGCAAAGATCATCAAAAATGTTGAAAAATAGTGGAAAATAAGGAGCGCTATAAAAGTATTATTTCTGCGTACACACGAAAATTAGAATCATTATTTTAATAATTCACAAACAACAACACGACTATCTCCCCGCTAAGCGCTTTCCCCTGCTACCACTGCCGTGACAGCGCTGTGTCCGCCTCGCTCACGCGCTGCTGCAGAGCACCGGTCTTTTTACCAGTGCTGGACGATGCTCGCGAAGCACTTGAGCTGCACAGACCTGATTACTAGACCTATCCAGTGTGTGTGTTTTAGTGTTTGTATAGCTTATGGGACTGAACTACGGGGTCATCAGTCCCTAAACCTACAAACTGCTTATGAACAAGCTAATCCTAAGGACGGCACAAATATCCATGCCCGAGGGGGGATCCGAACCCCCGACCGTAGTGGGTCGTGCAGACCGTGACTGTAGTGCCTCAGTCCCCTCGGCCACCGCGGCCGGCAGACGTATCCATTTTCGTGCCATCCATTGTGGTCCATAGTGTATCCAACTTACTCCTGCCGGCCGCGGTGACCGAGCAGTCTGCGGCGCGCCAGTCACGTTCTGCACGACCACTACGGTCGGCGGTTCAAATTCCCCCTCGGGCATGGATATTTGTGCCGTCCTTAGTATTAGCTAGTTCATAAGTAGTTTGTAAGTTTAGGGACTGATGACCCCGTAGTTAAGTCCCATAAGCTCTACAAATATTTGAACACACATTAAATTCATCCTATCATTTCGGCGCACCAGTGACAGTCTGCACGGCCGCTACGGTCGGGATTTCGAATCCCCCCTCGGGCGTGGATGTTTGTGTTGTCTTTAGAGTAAGGTAGTTCGTAAGTTTAGGGCCTGATGACCCCGCAGTTAAGTCCCTTAAGCTTAACAATAATTTGAACATTCATCCTATCATTGCCTTTTCCAATTTACTGTTTATCTACCCATATAAGGGCTATAACTGGGAACGGTCTAAACTAGACTTCGTGCACAATCGTATGGTTTACAAAATCGTAACAACACCGTCGAATGCAAAACATTTACACAATACTCTTTCTGTATTTTTGGTAAGGCCTGTTTAGGGAAATCTTTTGTTGATATATGTTGCTTTTACTACTATTGTGGAAAGGTAGGGTCCATCGCACTTCCACTAATAACATGCAAAGAAGGAGAAAGAAATCTGAACACTGTATAATGATATGAAAATTACCAAAGTCACTTAGAATATAGTCCGAAAGTATGCAATACCATCCACAAATGTATTCAATGAACAAAAATTGGAAACACGCTAGGAGACAATTTTGTTGTTACAGAAATGGTTGAATACAACCAGAAGTAAAGTATGACAAATGGAACACACCAAATTTTATATGGTATATCAGCGGATTTATGTTAATATCACATAATTAGAACTATGTAATTATAATATTTCACATGTAAGGGAAAAAACTCGGCACAGAAACAATTACATACCTGCGTCCTCTTTTTTACGTATAATATCTTTTTAACATTAATTACAGTTAATAAACACGATTTATTTTAAGCGGGTAACGAATCAACTGGTTTAATAAATGTACATACTCAATTTATACTGCGAAACAAACTATAGTACTGAGAAGCGAGTAAAAATGACCAGTTCCTGTAAAATTCATAGACTCTGAAAAAAAAAAAACGTTTGGGGATCATTGGACGTGGGTTTACCTGGTATCCTTTGAAAAACATGGTAACATTTCTACTCATTTTGGTATCCTTAAATAATGTACCCAAACCCATAGAATCCATTTTAGATTTCAGAGTAGTGATATATACAGAATTGGGAGGAGAGTCAAGTCAGATGATTACTCCTCATTAAAACGTTTGCCAACATATCTCCAAGACGATATCAGGTCCATAAGTATGTAATCAGAGGAGAAGAAATACCCGTGCAGTATGCCAAATGTTCAAATGTTTGTTAAGCTTAACGGACTTAATTGCGGGGTCATCAGTCCGTAAACTTACAAACTACTTATGAACTATCTTATACTAAAGACGACACAAACATCCATGCCCGAGGGGGGATTCAAACCCCCGGCCGTAGGGGCCGTGCAGACAGTGATATACAAGACAGATACGTATTACTGGAAAGAGTGTTGCGATGCTCATATGTTCAAACTCCTAAGGTCGTCAGACCCTATACTTACAAAATACTTTAGTTAATTTAAAGTAACTTTCAGTAGGGACAAAACACACACACACGCGTGCGCGTGCGCGCACGAGCGCGCGCGTCCAACCCCGATGAAGGACTCGAACCTCTGGCGGGAGCGACCGCGAAATCCATGGTATGGCAGCTTAGATCGGGCGGCCCTGTTTTAACGTGACCGTCAGCCAATTCTGAAGGCATGGTAGGATAACAGACTCCAAAACATCAGATAATTGTCTCTGACTGTTAGTGTACTGGCAATGTTTACTAGCCGCGGTGGAGTAGCCGAGCGGTCTAAAGCGTCTCGCTGCGGAGCGCGCGGTTGCTCGCCGTGGAGGTTCGAGTCCTCCCTGGGGCATGGGTGTGTGTGTTTGTCCGTAGGTTAGTTTACCTAGGTTTAAGTAGTTTGTAAGCTACGGACTGATGACCACGCAGTTTGGTCCGATAGATTTACAGACATTTGATTTGAATGTTTACTAGCAGGATGTGCAGTGCACTCCATTACCACCCCACAACGTAATACCGGCTGCATAACGGGTAGGGCGATGCATAAGATGTCAACAATGTCCCACCACCGTATCACTACACCATATTCCGACCATTGTGGTGGTGCAATCAGTATCGGGACTTATCGCTGAAAACAATGTCGTTACATTCGACAGTCCATGTCCGTTGATCATCGCACCATTGTCTGTGTAAACGGCTTTGGTGTTGAATCAGTGGTAAACAAAGCAATGGTCAACTTTCCGACATTGCTCTCGGCTGAAAGCAACGTCGGGAGGTACGCGTGGACACTGCCTGTTACACAGCACACCTTTTATTCATTTCGTCATATGGTCGGTAATGGGGCAGAGCGCCCCGTTACTGCCTGCGCACAAAAAGCCTGTAACCACGTGTAGAGGTGCAATGATGTGGGTACAATCGGTCCCATAGGTCCGTCGTTCCCTCTTCCGTCCAACATCAGCCGGTCCACATCACAGTTCCTTGCTTACCTCTGACACAGATACCGATTTCCTTACATAAGATTGTGCAATCCGTATAGACGACTTATCTTCCTCAGTGTAACTCAGAAACGAGCTTGAAATATGCTCGCGAAATCCTATCAGGTGTACTGTTGCTGCTTACGCAATGTAACCATATCAAAGAGGAGTTCCAATACTGGCACTCATCAGCCTGTTCCCCCTTTGTAGAGTACTTCCAGGTGGCGCTAATGGTATCCGAGGTGCGCGGCTGCGTTGAAATGCTGCAATTTCCACCCAATGTGGATTCAGTCCTCAGGTTTGTTGCATTCGGATGGCCAGTACTGTATAAGTAATAGATTTCCAAGAGCCTCATCATAGTTGTGAAAAGAAACTTATGATCTCTCAGGTCACTAAATTTTGCAGATAGCTGGCTACGTTTCTCGGGAAAATATTGTTTATGCAAAATAATTGGATCATGTGATATCTTTCGTCAAGGATAACATGAATCAATAACCACCTACCACTGTAGTCGTAAATACCTTAACTAACGCATTTTCTGTAGTGGAGGGCCAGCAATCATACACCAATCATAAATAACGTCCACAATCAATGTTTTGAAATGATTTTCCATCTACAGTTAGTAACACCAATGAATTACTGGATTACTTCAGTATCAGACATCGAATATTGTATTATTTACTGAAGAGACCATATTGAAACCTGATGTTATTTTCAACTTACGAAATAGCCATGACAGGGGTGATGGGCCTCCGCAAGCTAGTCATCTAATACCACCATCAATGATTTTCTTTCTCTTTTTATGCTAAACTGCACAATCAGCCAATAGGACTTCATGCATTTGTTGTCAGGTATAAATCGTTTCACAAATGTTCAAATGTTTGTAAATCTATCGGACCAAACTGCGTGGTCATCAGTCCGTAGCTTACAAACTACTTAAACCTAGGTAAACTAACCTAAGGGCAAACACACACACCCATGTCCCAGGGAGGACTCGAACCTCCACGGCGAGCAACCGCGCGCTCCGCAGCGAGACGCTTTAGACCGCTCGGCTTCTCCACCGCGGCTATAAATCGTTTAAATAAACAACAATTATTTCACTAGCTCAGAATGCTCAATTGAGCACCCCCTTCCAACTGTACAATTTTGATCCTAACAACAGAATCCTGTTTTAAGTGATGCGCGCACAAGTATAATAGGTGCCCAGGTAGCCACAAACAACAGAACGTTATTATAAACAGATTTACTCCCAATAACGTAGCACCCGACACAGATTTTCTAAAGATAACGTATAAAAACACCTGTTCTGAAAAGGGTTGTCACAAGCACAATACAGTAATTGGACTACGTGCAAAATACACAGTTTGTCGATGTAAAGAACACTGTCATAAGAAAAGTTTATAGATGCGGCACTGGAGATACTTCTGGCGAGTAGGCTGACTGTTGTTCTAATGTCACGTAGAAACGTCGAGGACGAGACTGGAATCGTGAATGAATGGCAAGCTGCTACGCAGCGTCCCATTAAGCTCATCTGACCGTGTAGTGCTGGAAAGTTAGGCTAATTATGAAGCTCGCAGAGGCTGTAGCCTGTAAATGTGGGGCCCAAGTGCTGCAGCAGCTGCCGTGGACTGCAGCGAGTTGAGTGCGCCTTCATCCAGCGGCGACTCGCGATATTATTGTGTCCCGTAAAGCTGGGTCGTTTCGTGGGAGCCGCAAACGCGACTTGTCATCTACAGGGTGTTACAAAAAGGTACGGCCACACTTTCAGGAAACATTCTTCACACACAAAGAAAGAAAATATGTTATGTGGACATGTGTCCGGAAACGCTTAATTTCCATGTTAGAGCTCATTTTAATATTTCTCTTTAAATGTAAATTGAAATAAGTCGTGCAGACAATTGTAAATTTTCACAATCAACATGTGTGGACTGACGAGAATCCGCACTCAATTGTGCAATCACGTCATCAACACAGATTTTCTGTGAAAGTTTGGGCAGGAATTGTTGGTGATGTATTGATTGGGCCTCATGTTCTTCCACCTACGCTCACTGGAGCACGTTATCATGATTTCATGCGGGATACTCTACCTGTGCTGCTAGAACATGTGCCTTTACAAGTACGACACAACATGTGGTTCATGCACGATGGAGCTCTTGCACATTTCAGTCGACGTGTTCGTACTCTTCTCAACAACAGATTCGGTGACTGATGGATTGGTAGAGGCGGACCAATTCCATGGCCTCCATGCGCTCCAGACATCAACCCTCTTGACTTTCATTTATGGGAGCATTTGAAAGCTCTTGTCTACGCAACCCCGGTACCAAATGTAGAGACACTTCGTGCTCGTATTGTGGACGGCTGTGATACAATACGCCATTCTCCAGGGCTACATCAGCGCATCAGGGATTCCATGCAACGGAGGGTAGATGCATGTATCCTCGATAACGGAGGACATTTTGAACATTTCCTGTAACAAAGTGTTTGAAATCACGCTCGTACGTTCTGTTGCTATGTGTTTCCATTCCATGATTAATGTGATTTGAAGAGAAGTAATAAAATGAGCTCTAACATGGAAATTAAGCGTTTCCGGACACATGTCCACATAACATATTTTCTTTCTTTGTGTGTGAGGAATGTTTCCTGAAAGTTTGGCCGTACCTTTTTGTAACACACTGTATATGATTTCAAGTACCTCAAATAGGTGATCACACAATACAGCAATCTGTGAACACAAAGCATAAACACAGATAAAATAACTTACTAAAAGCGCATAGTACTGGAAGTATGAAGAAGTCATATAAACTTTACTTGCTGCCTATGCAGTGCTTATGATCCCTCGCGTAAATCTGTGCCAATGTAATTATTTGGATGCGGTGTTAGATCATCACGGGGTTCTGCCAGCCGTTTTCTGATTTCCAATTTGGAGACGCTTCGTTTCATCCAAGCAGTTACATTACTGGCCTCACGACGCTGTTTCCACTCCCTTTGACGCCTACACAACGAAAAATCATAGGCAGGCCAATAAATTAATTACCGTATGTGTGTCTACTACAGGAAAAAGACAATTTCTACCCGGATGCACAACTAAACGCTGTCCCTTGCGATAGAAAAGGAAGGAAGATTAGTGTTTAACGTCTCATCGACAACGACGTCATTGGAGGCGGTGACGGGATTCAGTTAAGGCTCCGAACAAGTACTGAACGCCGCGGCGGATTAGCCGTGGGCACTGAGGCTAATGCCACACTAAGCATTTTTTCCGCTGAAGGTCAACGGTTTTTGTCGCGCGGGAAATGGAACGTTTGTCGGTGTAGCTCAGGTGGTAGCGTTGACGTATGACAACCACAGTCAGTTGTTGTTTATATGAATGTAGACAAACTGACTACCTTGTCGTTACTTAAACGAAGGTTGAAAAGGTTAGCTGCTTAGAAAGCCATTAGAAACTATGGAGATGACTTTCCAAAAATAGCGTCGCAGCTATTCACGAACTGAACAATCAAATATAGCCGTCGTCAACTAATATTGTCACGTTGCAATGGAAGCAGGCTTGACTTCGAAGGCAACCGAACAGAGCACTTATACTTAAAGCACGTTTATTACGAACTCAACATACACGCAGCACTGACTGCCTCTCAGGCAGAGTGCTCTGCTATTTATACACAGACAGAATTTACCAGAAATTAGAAGAACAGTTAACATAAGAAACAAGTAGAATTTACAAGTGAACATAAGAAAGATGTAGAACCTTCTGGAATTTCAAATTACAAAGAAATATATTTAAGCCGGTGGGCGGGATTGAACCGGCGACCTTCTGCTCCGCAGTCCGTGACGCTATCCCCTGCGCCGCGCCACCTTTTTTTTACGCTCGTAAACGCGACTTTTACCACTTTTTTTTATTTATATTTTTTTTTATTTTTTTTTCTATAAAATATTGACCAGATATTTGGTTAGGGAAACGAAATGAATCATAAAAATGAAGTAAACGAGTGCGATGCCTCTTCTGTGGCATATCCTTTAGTGTCATTTGGTGACGAAAAGAAATTTTTCTCTGTAGCGTGATTAACAGAAAAGTTTCCCCTAACTAAATATAAATAATAAAAATAAATAAATAAATTTTCTGATCATTCTTTTTTCTCTATTTTCTCTTGACCGCTTGTGAACTGTTTATTTCTTTAGAATAAGGAGTGTGTTCCGGCTTCCGTTGGTGGCATGCTGTTTCAGGGTTCTGCTGAGGCCTTCACGGCTACCGTAGCGGCCACGGGGCCCACGAAGTCCCCACCGTACTTCACCCTCAACAGCGATCCCCTACTTTGGCATGCCTTTATTAGCGTTATGAATTGGTTGTAATAATCACCCTACGCCCTCTCTCTCGAAGAGAATCTTCAACATGTTGCCATAATTCTTTTTCATATCTCTTTTCCGGAATATATGGTAATATCCTTGTAGCTGAAATTCTTTGAATTCCTGGACAGTGCAGGTCCCTTTCTTGTTAATGACATAGTGAATAAAATTCCCCAGTAACCACAAAATGGCATTATTTTTTTGGGCAGGAAAATATATCTTGTCTGGGAAGAAAATTAGATTTAAATGTATTTCTCTCCCGTCGCTTCTCTTAAGGAACGATATTTGTTTCTTAAGTTCCTACCATATTGCGCTGTATTCTAAACATACGAATCTATGTTCCAAGGTATCAATTGCGTTGCATTTTGGGCATCTGTTTGTATCACAACATCCGATTGCATACACTCTCTCATTGGTACTAACAATATTGTTGACAACTCTGTACCACGCTACCTGTATTTCTAATGGGAGCAGTCGATTACTCACATTTTTCCAAATGACGTTCCTATTCCTGTTTGGAAACTTGCTCTCCATTCTGTTTTTGTTCTCGTTTGATTTTAATCTGTCGATGATATAGTGGTAGTTTCTCTTTTTTTTGTCCAAGACAATACTCCTCATGTAGCTTAATTCTAAATAATAGAGACGAATGTATTTCAGTTTATAATTTATTTTGGTGATATCGACTGGTGGCTGCAAGCTTTCAGGTTGAAACAATTTGAATAATTGCGCTGTTATGCCGTCTGAGTGACTTTCAATAAGTTGCAGGGACCTCTTTATGAATAGTGCAGTTGTTTTCCGCTGAATGTCAGTAAGTGCGAGTCCACCCTCTTCCGTTTTAAGAGTTATTGTTTCTAAAGCTACCTTAAAAATCTGTCCTTGCCAGATATATCGACATACGGTTCTCAGGATTGCCTTTGCTATTTGTTTTGGGATAGGCAGAATTTGCCCCATGTATGTCGCTTTTGAGAGTACCACACAGTTTACGATCTTAACTTTCTGCTTCAGGTTCAGGTCTCTCATGTCGTGTAATTTAAGGGTGCCTCGAATCTTATCAAATACTGTTTTCCAGTTAGCGGCAGTCATCCTAAGTGGGCAGCTGTATAGGGTTACCCCCAAGGCTGTATGATTTTCTACACAGTGTGCCCAAGGAACCTGTATATTGGTGAGGCCATTGAGATTCAAAAAAGCACTCTTCGTGTCATTAATTTCGGCGCCTGTTGCTCTGCAGCATAGTTGCAGGTTAACTGTAAGTTTTTTAATATCATCACTGCTTCTTATTATGACGCCTACATCATCGGCGTATGCATTAATAACTTTTTTTAGTCCCGATATTAAGATACCCTCTAGTTCTTTATTCAGTCGTCGTAAGAGTGGTTCTATTGCCACGACAAACAGCATCATTAATAAGGGATTCCCCTGCGGTACTCCATTGTTAATGCGAATGTCCTTAGTATAATGATCATTAATAATTACCTTCGTATGTATACCTTTCAAAATGTTATAAAAAATCCTCAGATTACCCTCGCTAACGCCCAAGCGCGACAAAGTTGTAAAAAGGTAGTTGTGGCCGACTTTATCGAATGCCTTTGCGAAATCTACAAATGCAAGACCGCCATATGCTGAAGTGTTTGAAAATATTCCGACAATGTCCCTGTACTCGCTGACCGTCTTCAGAATAATGCGCCCAGGGAGACACGTCTGGTGGCATCCGATTATTTTTTCTAGGACTGGCCGCAATCGCTCTTTCAGAACTCTAGCTATTATTTTATAGTCAGAATTCATTAGTGTAATAGGCCTCATTTTCTTGAAGTCTTTTGTTTCCGTGTTTTTGCCTTTTGGAACTAGCAATGTAAAACTCTGTTTTAAATCTGCTGGGACAGCCTCTCCTTTTAAGGTTTCGTTAACAATTTCAGTGAACGTACTGCCTATAATATGCCAAAAACACTTTATAAAACTCAAGAGGCAGACCATCGGGGTCCGGTGACTTTTTTAAAGGATAAGTCTTTATTATTTCCAAAACTTCTTCTTCGCTTATTTCTTCTGTAATATGGTCATTATCCTCTTCTGTGATGGTGCCCTGAAGTTCAGATCCGGATAAAAAATCCCTTATGACCTGTTCCTCGGTACTATTTTCAGTATAGAGTGCAGTATAAAATCTATAGGCATCATTAATAATATCTTTGTGAGTTGACAGGATGCTGTTATCCTCGGCCCTAAGAGACGCAATAAAAGTTCTTCTCCTTTGTTGCTCATGCTTTATGAGATGATATATCGATGTATTTTCCTCCTCAACCACAGTCTGAGTATGGGATTTGATTTTCAGACCATCAATCTGTGACCGTTTGAGCTTTAAGATTTCGGCTTTGGTCCTCTTGATTTGCAGAAAAATGTCTTGTGACATTGGTTGCTCATAGAGTTCGCGTAAGCAGGTGTAGTGAAACTCTATAGTATGCCGCAACCACCTCGCCCTCTCTTTCCCGTATTCTATCAAAGTGCCTCTTAGCCGTTTCTTTGCAACAGCGCTCCACCATTCTATACTGGATTTGTATTTATAGCGCGTTCTTAAAGAGGCCCGCCACGTCTCTGCTATGAAGTCAGCGAGAGCATTTTCTGGCAACATGTTAATATTCAATTTCCATGCGGGCCTACCCCAGTACGTCCTCTGTCTCATTAGCCGTATACTACACTTTACCGCTTGGTGGTCAGAAAAGATGGCGGGTATCACTTCAATGACATCCACTTTATTTTCTAAGGTCGAGGATACCGTAAATCCTGTCTACTCGACTTTGGGATGTGTTGGTAATATAGGTAAACTTCACGATGGTGGGATACTTTATTTCCCAAGCGTCCTTCCATTTCATATTGGTTACTAGTCCCTCGAGTTCCCTTGATTTATTAAAATTTGGCCTTTGGTCCTTTTCATGTATTACACAATTCCAGTCACCACCAATTACAACGTCGACAGGGTTATCATAGAGTAATGGTAAAATGTCAGTTTTATAAAAAGCAGCTCTTTCTGGTTTTGCATTGTTTCCGGATGGGGCATAGATGTTGATAAAGGTTGTATTAAAAATTTTGCATTTGATGCCCCTCCCAGATTCTAAAAGAACAGCGTCTTTCATTTCGATCCCTTCCAGTACAAGAATAGCTGTCCCGCAACTGTTCTCAGGAGCTACGTTTACAATTTCTTTGTAACCAGCAACATACAAATTTCTGACTTTAACCTCTTGCAGCAGAGCTATATCGCTGTCGAACTGATATAAAAAATCTCTAAGCGCTGCAACTTTAATTTCACTTTGAATTTTATTTATGTTTAAGGTGGTCACATTATATGTTTGTTCCATGAGGAAGTATGATTGAGGAATTTACAGGATTTCGTAAAGGGCTGAAATTGTTCGTTCCTTCCGTGTACCTTCTTTCATTTTTGTACTCCGTATGTGTAAATTGTTTACGCTGTCAGACAATCTCTTAATAAAAGATATCTTCGTCTGGTAATGCATCCTCTTCCATGTCCTCATCCGCTCCTTTCTCGACTTCTTCACTCCATTCAGATCTCGCATCTGAAGTACTTTTTCGCATTAGAGATGCTTCTTCTGTGTCAGATAATGAATTTTCAATCTCGCTATGTAGCGTCTGCATTGCACATTCGGATATTTCAGAAGTTCTTTTTCCTGCAGGAGACTCTCCGGAGCGTCCTTCTGATGTGTCCGCTTTGTTCTTATCTTTTTGCAGAACGTTTCTCAATTTGTCCTTTAAAATGGGAGCAACAGTCTCCGCAGCCTCATGAGCCAGTCTGCGTTTCTTATTTCGTTGCCTTTTTGGCGATGCAGCCGGTGACAAATCAGGTGATTTGTCCGTCGATTCTGTGGAAGATCTTTCGCGTTGTATCGAATCCTTCGACTGATCTGATTTATTACACTGAGATCCGCTTTGTTCGTCGACATTGAGCTTCTTTCCTTTCCCATTTTGGAGTTGATCTTCATTCCTATTTTTGTCTTTCTTGGTACTACGTTGACTTTCTTGAGGTTTTTAATTTCCTTCTCTTTGCGATGAATTTTCTAAGCGATCTCCTTGTATCGCTACATTCAGCTGGTGGTTCTCATCAATAAGCATGGGTGTCGATTCTGAGGTCTCAAGCTTCTCATGTTGAAAAGCCGGAGGACTCGACGCAGAATCTGCTGGTATCGTGTTTGGGTTTGGCTTCACTTCATTAGCGCGACGCTCAGTCACGCCGTGTGTGTCGTCTGTTTCCTGATGCGCCCGGCCCGCCTCACCACTTCGCTCGTCATCGGCCACGCTCGGCCCCGCGCTGTTTCCTGATAGCGGCTGTTCCGGCGCGACGTCCTCCTGCCCCGCTGTTGACGGCCCCGCTGAGCGGCGCGGGTTCGTGGCGGCGGCGTAAGTCAGCCTGAGGCTGACCGCCTGGCCCGGGACTACAGGCTCTGCGGCCGGCAGCTGCGCGACGCGTTTCCTACCGCACTCACTGCGAATGTGCTCTGTTGAGTTACACAGAGCACATGTTCGCGGCTGCCCGTCATAGATAACAATAGCCCGATATCCTAGCACATTGATATAAGAAGGAATGTGTCTCTGCAGTTCCATCTTAAGTTGCCGAACGCCGTTCAATACAGGGAACATATGTGCCTCCGACCACTTTTCGGCGACATTGGACAGAATGGTACCATAGGGGCTGAGAACCGAATTTATTTCTTCCGCCGGCATCTCGAAAGGTAAATCAAAAACCCTCACTGTCCGAATACCTAAACCTGCGTGAGTAACAATGACATCACTCACTGTTCCGTCTGAATGGTTAAATTTCATAACACCGCCACACTTATCAACTATTGCATAACATAATTCTGGACTTGTCAACTTAACAAAAGCTGCATTTGAAACGAACGATAAATGTACACCAATTACATCATTCCCTGAAATCTTCACCTTCTCGGTTAACCACTGTTTAACCTCATAAGCTTTCGGTCTGATAAAGTTTTTGTCAAAAGTAAATTTGATCGTGTCTTTCCTCATCTCTTTTGTCGTATTCATTCTGTCTTATTAATCGGGTTAACTAAAGCCACAATCGCAAGGATGCAGTTAAGACTAACCTTGTAAGGCGCGACACAGCCGTTGTTTACAACAGGACCGCCAGCGAGGCCGCCACACGTCCTTCGTCCACCACGACTGCCACTCGAATGCCAGAAGTTGGTGTTCGGTGTCTCTCGTGGCATTGCTTCCTCTCCTGGAAAAACAGCGACCCGCTGTTATGATCCCTGTGGAGCCAGCTGCAATGTCCTGGATCTTGACCGTGTTATGGGTCCTCAGTATGACAGTTCAAGAGAATCCGTCCCCTTCTCCGCGATTATCGACGACAGACGTTCCTGTGGAGGCTTCATCAGGAACATTACCGTCCTCAAAGTCCTTGAACAAGAAGCCATTGTCGTCTACCTGCTCTTCAGGATCGTAGTAAGGCTTCAGGCGCAGGACGTGAACAATGTCTCTTCGTTTTTGACGTTTCGACGACGGCTCATAATCCTCAACTTCGTATGTGACGTCTGACAGGCGGCGTGTGACACGATACTAAAGACGGCAGAAACATCCATGCCCGAGGGCGGGATTCGAACCCCCGACGGGGAACGGCCTCGGGCATCGTAGCATAGCGCCTCAATGCATTCGGCCGCTCCGCAGCGGCTCTCACTTATCATATGTAAATTCTGTGTAATCTAAATGTCAGGTTGTCTGAGAAATAGTAAAACCTGAGTCTTACTGTGATTTAACCAGTGGCGGCTCGTACAAAATTTGACCAGTGTGCTACAATATTACAAAAATAAACAGGAAACAAAATATACTAAAATAAAAAGTGTGACTGACAATTGAAATAACGAAGCTTAGCAATATCCCCGCCACATTATCTGCGTTCTACACAAGTGACCAATGAAACTGCTTGGCTGAAAACCGCAGTTTCACTCGCATGTTGACTATACTAGAGGCCGTCAAACGCTGCCTGGCTCCCGCTCGTTCCCGCCAGAGGGAGCGGCTAGCGAGACCGCCATACCCGGGAGCCGGCCGTGCCGATAATGCAGTCTCGGGAACGAGAAGACTCGGTACTACCGGCTGGCATGGAACAGCCGACAGCAGTGCGCATGCGCACGGCCAGCCCCCCTCACGACGCCGTTAACTATTGCGTCCGTCCGGCACACGTCTACGGCGGTGCATTCACACTGCCGGCCGGGCCGAGCCGAGCGCGGATGTGCCAAGACGAAAAAGAGGGGGAAAACAACTTTTTCGATTTTCAAGTTGTAAGAAATTATGACGGTATATAAGACCACATCGCATCGTTTTATCTACTTATTTTTTCCTTACAAGCTTTGCCTTGCCTGTGAAAAAAATAAAAAGTCTACTTTTCATTCCGCACGAGTTGTCAGTTTCGTAAAGCTCCTCACTCGATTTTGATGAAAGTATTCGGTTAAAAATTCTGATTTTTGTACACAGCGTAGTACAACATCTTAGCTTTCCAAAAAAACATTCACCTTTTCGAAATTCGTACCAATCGTTTTCAAATGATGATTTTTTGTCAGGTATGCGCACTTGATTTACAATTCGTGTATTGAAAAAGTTCGATAGCGGGCAGCTTACTGTAGTATGCATTTTAGGCCATACATTACAGCGAATGAAATTGAGCTAAAAGATCAGAAAAGTTTTTGATACGGTATTCGTACTGATATCTACCTCCTTTCTCAAGTAATTGTGAATTATCTGAGCGGCATCATGCCGCAACCACAAGTCTACGAACTCAGCGTGTGTTGAGCGTAGCGTGAAGCACTGCAGCACAGAAAATATTATTTGCTGGCCATGTATGTTGGTCCATCGTGATGTGTTAATAATTCATAACCAGAAAATAGCTATACCCTAATTTTTCTTGGGTGGCAACCGATTACAATGGACAATGATCTGCTATGGTTTTATGTAAGGCAATACTTCACTTAAGAGGTATACAAATAATTTGTTGTCCAGAATGAAACTTCACTCTGCAGCGGAGTGTGCGCTGATTGAAACTTCCTGGCAGATTAAAATTGTGTGCCGGAACCGGGACTCGAACCTGGGACCTTTGCCTTTCGCGGGCAAGCGCACTACCGACTGTGCTATCCCGACACGACTCACGATGCCGCCTCACAACTTTACTTCCGCCAGTACCTCGTCTCCTACTTTCCAAACTTCACAGAAGCTCTCCTGCAAACAAGCAAGACTAGCACTCCTGGAAGAAAGGATATGGTGGAGACATGGCTTAGCCACAGCCTAAGGGATGTTTCCAGAATGAAACTTCACTCTGCAGCGGAGTGTGCGCTGATTGAAACTTCCTTGCAAATTAAAATTGTGTGCCGGAACCGGGACTCGAACCTGGGACCTTTGCCATTCGCGGGCAAGCGCACTACCGACTGTGCTATCCCGACACGACTCACGATGCCGCCTCACAACTTTACTTCCGCCAGTACCTCGTCTCCTACTTTCCAAACTTCACAGAAGCTCTCCTGCAAACACGCAAGACTAGCACTCCTGGAAGAAAGGATATGGTGGAGACATGGCTTAGCCACAGCCTAAGGGATGTTTCCAGAATAAAACTTCACTCTGCAGCGGAGTGTGCGCTGATTGAAACTTCCTGGCAGATTAAAATTGTGTGCCGGAACCGGGACTCGAACCTGGGACCTTTGCCTTTCGCGGGCAAGCTCACTACCGACTGTGCTATCCCGATACGACTCACGATGCCGCCTCACAACTTTACTTCCGCCAGTACCTCGTCTCCTACTTTCCAAACTTCACAGAAGCTCTCCTGCATACACGCAAGACTAGCACTCCTGGAAGAAAGGATATGGTGGAGACATGGCTTAGCCACAGCCTAAGGGATGTTTCCAGAATGAAACTTCACTCTGCAGCGGAGTGTGCGCTGATTGATACTTCCTGGCAGATTAAAATTGTGTGCCGGAACCGGGACTCGAACCTGGGACCTTTGCCTTTCGCGGGCAAGTGCACTACCGACTGTGCTATCCCGACACGACTCACGATGCCGCCTCACAACTTTACTTCCGCCAGTACCTCGTCTCCTACTTTCAAAACTTCACAGAAGCTCTCCTGCAAACACGCAAGACTAGCACTCCTGGAAGAAAGGATATGGTGGAGACATGGCTTAGCCACAGCCTAAGGGATGTTTCCAGAATGAAACTTCAATCTGCTGCGGAGTGTGCGCTGATTGAAACTTCCTGGCAGATTAAAATTGTGTGCCGGAACCGGGACTCGAACCTGGGACCTTTGCCTTTCGCGGGCAAGCGCACTACCGACTGTGCTATCCCGGTACGACTCACGATGCCGCCTCACAACTTTACTTCCGCCAGTACCTCGTCTCCTACTTTCCAAACTTCTCAGAAGCTCTCCTGCAAACACGCAAGACTAGCACTCCTGGAAGAAAGGATATGGTGGAGACATGGCTTAGCCACAGCCTAAGGGAAGTTTCCAGAATGAAACTTCACTCTGCAGCGGAGTGTGCGCTGATTGAAACTTCCTGGCAGATTAAAATTGTGTGCCGGAACCGGGACTCGAACCTGGGACCTTTGCCTTTCGCGGGCAAGCGCACTACCGACTGTACTATCCCGACACGACTCACGATGCCGCCTCACAACTTTACTTCCGCCAGTACCTCGTCTCCTACTTTCCAAACTTCTCAGAAGCTCTCCTGCAAACACGCAAGACTAGCACTCCTGGAAGAAAGGATATGGTGGAGACATGGCTTAGCCACAGCCTAAGGGAAGTTTCCAGAATGAAACTTCACTCTGCAGCGGAGTGTGCGCTGATTGAAACTTCCTGGCAGATTAAAATTGTGTGCCGGAACCGGGACTCGAACCTGGGTCCTTTGCCTTTCGTGGGCAAGCGAATATGCCAGGAAGTTTCAATCAGCGCACACTCCGCTGCAGAGTGAAGTTTCATTCTGGAAACATCCCTTAGGCTGTGGCTAAGCCATGTCTCCACCATATCCTTTCTTCCAGGAGTGCTAGTCTTGCGTGTTTGCAGGAGAGCTTCTGTGAAGTTTGGAAAGTAGGAGACGAGGTACTGGCGGAAGTAAAGTTGTGAGGCGGCATCGTGAGTCGTGTCGGGATAGCACAGTCGGTAGTGCGCTTGCCCGCGAATGGCAAAGGTCCCAGGTCCGAGTCCCGGTTCCGGCACACAATTTTAATCTGCCAGGAAGTTTCAATCAGCGCACACTCCGCTGCAGATTGAAGTTTCATTCTGGAAACATCCCTTAGGCTGTGGCTAAGCCATGTCTCCACCATATCCTTTCTTCCAGGAGTGCTAGTCTTGCGTGTATGCAGGAGAGCTTCTGAGAAGTTTGGAAAGTAGGAGACGAGGTACTGGCGGAAGTAAAGTTGTGAGGCGGCATCGTGAGTCGTGTCAGGATAGCACAGTCGGTAGTGCGCTTGCCCACGAAAGGCAAAGGTCCCAGGTTCGAGTCCCGGTTCCGGCACACAATTTTAATCTGCCAGGAAGTTTCAATCAGCGCACACTCCGCTGCAGAGTGAAGTTTCATTCTGGAAACATCCCTTAGGCTGTGGCTAAGCCATGTCTCCACCATATCCTTTCTTCCAGGAGTGCTAGTCTTGCTTGTTTGCAGGAGAGCTTCTGGGAAGTTTGGAAAGTAGGAGACGAGGTACTGGCGGAAGTAAAGTTGTGAGGCGGCATCGTGAGTCGTGTCGGGATAGCACAGTCGGTAGTGCGCTTGCCCGCGAATGGCAAAGGGCCCAGGTTCGAGTCCCGGTTCCGGCACACAATTTTAATCTGCCAGGAAGTTTCAATTTGTTGTCCACATTGCACAATTGATGGAATACATATTTCGTGTTTCAAACTTCAAGAGAAGAAACAATTAATGTAAACTGCGAATTTGCTGTTGATGGACTGAAATAAAATTTCTGAAATTCTACTCAATGACTTTCAAGTTGAGGATGATAAACTGAAGAAACACAAAAATATACTTACATTTATTGATGCATCTACACCTAAGATTACACTATATCGCCTTCTCTTAAGCCGGCTGCGTTGGCCGAGGGAACTGCGGCGCGCCAGTCACAGTCTGCACGGCCTCTACGGTAGGGACTTCGAATCCCACCCTGGGATATGGATATTTGTGTCGTCTTTAGTATAAGGTAGTTCATAAGTAGTTTGTAAGTTTAGGGACTGATGACCCCGCTGTTAAGTCCCTTAAGCTTAACAAACATTTGAACCTTCTCTTAAAATGTTCTACCACAAGGTGAAACAATTTATATACAGTGTCTCACATAGAAGAGCTATCCCTCAGACCGAGACTAAAGTAGGATTACATAACAGCGGAATTAAAGACATTTAGTTACCTCCTGATAAGGGATGCTGCAACTTATGGTCATGGGAGTTCGTCAGATGTGCCAGATTTATGTGGTACACGCTGTACTATGTTTCAGCTCATCTCCACTTTCAAAGAACTCTACACGGTTCTTAGAATTTTTATTTATTTTATTAGGAAGCTGTCTGATGGGAACTGCTTTTCTATGAACATTTCCTGAACCTCACAATTTTCCTTGTCTCCATGGTACTTTCATATGGATTTTTATACTTTAAATGAAAGGAAACCGCGCAGATTTTGTTTAGCCTCAGACACTGCAATCAGTAAAGGATGAGAAGCAGGTGTCATTTGTTTCATGTTGTGATTTATTTTTTCGTTCTTAGTGATCAGTACTTGTTCATGCCATCTACTTTGAACCAGCTAACTGTTAATTGATTTTGTAATTTTATTACTATTGTTTGCACTCTGTAGTGATAAAATTATAAACACATTAGAAATATGTGGTATGGACCCATCCCATTAATTTCGACTAACATTTAGGAGAGGTTTTCCTCATGTGAAAACTAAACATTTCTTAATTTTTTTAATTCATATTACAGAATTGTGTGCGCCTCGGTTGCAGAGTGGTAGAGTGCCAGACTACAAATCCAAAGGTCGCGGGTTCGATCCCCGCCAGGTCCTAGGATTTTTATCTGTCAATTTCCACTTCTTTCACCTCTGGCAGTATTGCTCATGTGAAAAATACCGAGTAGCACCGTGGTTCGGAACCCACGTTAAACTGTAGGTCCCCCTATAACTGGCTGGGTAAGTCAGTTCGAAGGTCGGAGGAAGGCAACGGCATACCACCTCCAAACAGGACCATGCCTAGTAAAGCACTGTGGTGTTCAAACCAATCTTCGGATTGTTGACTGCTTTACCTTTTTTATTACAGAATTAATTGTAATAGAAGGAAAATAAACATATTATCATAAGTATAATTGAAAAAAAGAATGCAGAGAAGATTCTGCTGAAAACAGGCTGGAGACTTGTAATACTTGTGCTGCAGAACCAACACCATACCCCAATCGGTTCGTGCCGGCGCCGACTCGCGCAAGGAATATTAAAGATATCGAATGTTAAAGGAAGGAAATACTCTCCTAAATGTTAGTTTATATGGATGGAACGAGTGCATTACCACCTATTTCTTATGTTCATAAAATTCGACGGTTCACTACAGTGTGAGAACAATAGTAATAAAACTAGGCGACCTGTGCAAATACTTTGCAGCATTAGTGGCTATCACGTGAAACGGAAATAAGTAAAATTAAATACTTACCATTTAAAAATATTTATTATAGATAGTAACAGTATACAGAATATTATATAAGCTTGTGTTTTCTTAAATTCATATCAAAACACTTACTTAAAATCAATTATAATTATAAAATAGATTCTTTTAATATATAAGAAAGATAGAGGACCCGTGCGAATAAGATCCGTGCGAATATTTTGCACCGTTAGTGGAATGACTAAAACGTTGGGAAAACATGGAAGTAAAGTTGAATGGTCACGCATAGCTTTCTTCAGAATCAATTCGTGGAAGTGTTTAAAAACGCAAATGAAAGATCTTGATCCCTTGAGTGTTGAAATATCTTGATCCGTTGAGTGTTGTTAGGTCAAAGAGAACTGTGTACTTTATTTAGAACCGAAGATATCCTAAAACAAACCGATTAAAATATTCAATGCAAGGACAGAGGGATCCCGCGTTTGAATGAAAGTAAAGGAAGGAGAGACTTAAGTTAATTATGATACTTAATGACAAATCTGCGAATAAATACCTTTCGTTTAAAGCGAAAATGAAGGAAATGGGTCGGATAGAACGGCCTGACAGAATGACTTTAGTTTACAGCCAGGACATCCCCATAAGAAATATACAGAAGGAAATCCCGTTTGAATGTAGAAAAAATGGATGAATACCTTTACTTTTACACAAAAATGAAGGAAATCAGCCGGGTAGTTTAGTCTGTCCGACTGACTTTAGTTTTCGTAGATTCTTTTAATATATAATACAATAAAATCAATGAACTGTTAGCTGGATTCTTGAAGTGGCCAGCAATCGATCTTCTGCTAACAGTGGGTTGGGATTCCTTATAGCTCTCCCCTTCCCTCGGACAAGCTCTCCCCTTCCCTCGGAAAAAAGAAAAATTATAAAAAAGTGACAGACGCTTCTCATCCTTTACTGACCTGTCCCGCAGTGTCTGAGGCTAAAGTAAACCAGCGTATGTTGAAAATTCGAAAGTACCATCTTGCAGACAAAGAAAATTGTCTTCAAATGATACAGCAAAATGTTCGTAGAAACGTTGTTCGTCTCAGACAGGTTACTAAAAGCAACTCAGTTCATTATTACTTCCATCTCAGACGTGAAAGTACCGCATTTATGTCGGACACACTGCATACAATAATTTTCACCCTGTGGGAACACATTTTCTGAAAGCTACAAAAGCGAAAAGTATATATTGTGTCTTAGGAGTAGATGCATCTGCAACTAGAAAGCCTTTAACTGTAATGTCACAAAATTTTATTTCAGTCCATTAAGAGCAAAGTCGCAGTTGACATTACTTTGTTCTTCTCTTCTAGTTCCAAACACGAAATATAAAAACCATGAATTATATTACGTGGAAAAAATCAGATGTATGCCTCTCAAAGTGAAGTATGAACTGCTGTAAAACCGTAGCAGATAGTTGTCCATTGTAATCGGTTGCCACCCAAGAAAAATTAGTTCATTATTGTTCTCTGATTATGGATCTTTAACACATCACGAGGTACCGACAAACGTAGCCAGCAATTCAGATTTTTCGGCACTGCAGTGCTTCACGCTACGCTCAACACAGGCTGATTTCGTAGACTTGTGATCGGGGCCCGAGGGCGCTCAGATAACTCGCAATTACTTCTGAAAGGAGGTAGATATCAGTGCGATTACCATTTCAAAAACTTTTTGGTTCTTTTAGCTCCATTTCACTCGCTGTAATATATGGTCTAAAAATAATAGAATAGTAACCTGCCCGCTATCAAACTTTTTCAATACACGATTTGTAAATCAAGTGCATATACTTGAGAAATAGCGTCATTTGAAAACGACTGTTAGGAATTACGAAAAGGTGAATATCTTATACGATAGCTAAGATGCTTTACTATAATGTGTCCAAAAATCAGATTTTTTAAACGCATACTTTCATCGAAATCGAGTGAGGAGCGTTACGGAACTAAAAACTCGTGCGGAATGAAACTTAGCCTTTTTATTTTTTCACAGGCAAGGCAAAGCTAGTAAGGAAAAACTAATTTCATAAAACGATGTAGCGTGATCTTGTATATCATCAACAATTTTTACAACGTGAAAATCGAAAAAGTGTATTTTCCCTCTTTTTTCGTCTCGGGTACGTCCGGCACACGCAGCCGGCGGCGTGCGCCGACTAGGCTGAAGCGTCTCAGCCAAGCTCAGCTCGTCCCGGCGGGCGCGACGTGAACCCGGGAGTATCGTGACTCGTCCTGCCCGAAACGTCTCGCTCTCGCGAGAGTGACGTCATCGCTCCCCCTCTACCAATCCTTTACCTGCCGTCAGCCGTCGAGAGCGAGGCGTGAGCGCTGCGGGAACCGAGCGGGAGTGGCGGCCGTTTTGACCGGCTCTAGACTATACATTACTAATTTTGTTTGTGATTGAAGTTTTATTTACAGAAATTAAACGTTTGGACTCAGAGGTACTTGAATACGAGCCTCACGCAAGACGCCTGAGCCAGCGCGCTATTTGACTCTGTATGCCGCAATATTCGTCATATACCATTCTTCCGTAACCGTTACACGCAGCGCAAAGAGAAATATTGATCTGGTGCTGCAGTCGGTCTCAGCACACATGAGTCGCCAGACCTGACGGCACGTCTGCGCCTGCGCACTAGCGAACAGACGACTGCGCCGTCTCTCAGCGCAGGTACCAGCGCGGCTGAATCCCACTTCAGCACATGGAGCTGGTTTCAAGCTATCGTGGCGAGAGCGCTCCAAAATGCGTTTTCATCCTTATTACTAGCATTGTAATACGTATTGGAAGGGAAATGACATCATTTTATTGTGATATCTGGCTCGCATTCCAAGAGAAAGGATGTAATTTTACAGCGATTTCTCGCTTGCATTCGAAGAGAAATGACATAATTTTATTAATATATTTACAGTGTGCTGCAGCACATTAACACATTATCACCAGCCGCCATTGGATTTAACATCAATTTATTTCCTCAAAGTCTTGTACTTATGTCTTTAAGTGAATTATTGGATATTGTGTCCATACTGCAAACAACATCCTTCGCTACTGAGCTGTATCATGTTTTAGAATCAGCTTATAAAGCTCTCGGCGCCTACCTGACAACGTTTAGCAACAGTTTTTTTAATCCTACGTTACGACCTGGTAACACAAAGTTTATTTAGTCAGATATGCATGTTTTGCACAGCACTTGATTAATTCGCCAAGCGAGCTTTACACGCGGACACACAGACTCTAAGAAAATTCTACTATCACTGAAAGTTTCTATTAATAATGTTTGTAAATCTATCGGACCAAACTGCGTGGTCATCAATCCGTAACTTAAAAGCTACTTAAACCTAGGTAAACTAACCCAAGGAAACACACACACCCATGCCCCAGGGAGGACTCGAACCTCCACGACGAGCAACCGAGCGCTCCGCAGCGAGATGCTTTAGACCGCTCGGCTACTCCACTGCGGCAAAGTTTCTATTAATCTGTGGTGAATGTCCTCTCCTACTTGCATGCTCCACAACAGATCAGGATTGCTTACCTGATAAAATGTTTAGTCCCATCGGATGTGTCCTCTCCTCAAGGCACAGATTCTAACTCGATGTATGGTGCTAGAATTTGGTTGCAAGGAAATTGTCTCTATCTACTTGAAATAAGAACGGCTTTTTGGAAATAATTTTTATTTATTAGGATCAGAGTCGCAAGTAACCTTGGAGCCATATGCACAGATATCAACAATAATCTCGCGGTATCTAAATGTTAATGTAATGAGCACCTTCTAATTATTAAAATTTCAGTATTTGAAGCAACTCTACCACAAATAAATCTTATCGTACTCTCACTATCACCAGAGCAAACAGCTCGCTTGATTTACAAAACGCTGGTGCAAGGCCTCCACACGCAAATGTACTTCCTCAGAGCTCTTAAGGCACAGCAACGAAAATAACACCAGGCGGATAACACTTCCGCTATATTACTTAGAACCGCACCTCGACATACGTGCCGCCTATCCAGAGGCCCGCCACCGACTACAACTCGAAACCAAGCTCGTACTTTGCGCCTCAGTTCTAGAAGCCTCCACACGATTGGATGGTTCAAAGCAGCCAATAAGACATCACTTTCTAAGTATAAAATCTTTCAAATAAACAGTACTTTTAATTAATAAGAAAACTATAGTTAATACCAACGAACATGGTCGTAATCTGTCATAGTGCTGGAGTTACGAATAATAAACTGTAATTAATAAATAAATGAAATTAAACGTTTGATATTCCCGCCATATTGCCGAGCGAAAAGCAGCGGGCTGCCTGCGCGCACTGCTGCAATCTTCTCACGGTCAGGCGACCATCTGTCACGGCCGGGACGCTGCTAGCTTCCGTGTACTAGGCTGCTCTTCAATAAAACTGTATGGACTGCCAACGGCAGGCCAAACGAAAAGAAATGAAAATTTATAAAAACGGGGCGAAATTAAACAATGGGGGGTAACACCACAACCTGTTGAGTTAGAATGAACATCATTTATACAAATAAGGAAAAGCAACGAGCCGGCCGCGGTGGCCGAAGGGACTGAGGCGCTTCAGTCACGGTCTGCACGGCCACTACGGTCGGGGGTGGACATGGATATTTGTGCCGTCCTAGTTCGTAAGTATTTCATAAGTAGTTTGTAGGTTTAGGGACTGATGACCCCGCAGTTAAGTCCCATAAGCTGTACAAACATTTGAACATTTGTAAAGCAACGACCTCAAGAATGACCCCTAGGGGCACCACTCACTTAACTGTGCCCCATTGGTATTGTCGTATCCATTCTCAGTACTCGGAAAATAATTATCTTGTGCTATCTGGTATTAAAGTGTGTTACTCTCCTTATTCCATAACCCTTTCTTTAATCCATCCAGTGCCTCACAGGAAAGAATATATCATTTTCAGTTGTTAGACCCCTTCTATACATTTGATAGTTACTTCAACATAAATAATCAGTTTACCTCGGATACACATCTTTTTCAATATTTTATCAAATACCAATGGCAGAGTAGTCTGTCTAAAGTTGTCCACTTTATTCATTTCCCCTTTTTTATAAAGTCGTTTCAGTATTCAGTAATTTGATCTGCGAGAAATCGAACATACCGATAGGAAAGGACTACAAATAAGTACTGAGATAAGAGGCAGAAAACAGTACTTTAGTATTATGGTAGATATCTCGTCTTATGTATCAGAGTCCCTAGGCTTTATTGATTTAATTATTGACTCAATATCCCCCTTGTCAGTACCACAAAGGAATTAGAAAGGCATTATGATTACTAAGCCGTCCTTGAACGTGCTGACAGCACGTTATGTCAGCATGATATCAAGGATGGATGGTTTGATTTTTAAAGGGACTATGATATCAATTATATATATTTTTGACGAATTACAGTGTTCAAATGAATGATATAAATCGCAATTTGCGATGTTATGGCTTCACTGTATTAGGTTTATATGGAATACCAAACTGTGGCGAATGAAAATTTGTGCCCGTTCGGGATTCGTACCCGGGATCTCCTTCTTACTAGGCAGACGCGTTGACCACTCCACCACCGAGGACACAGTGACCAACCCCACTGTAGAGGACTCTTCCCTGCACGTCTCCCGCAACACACAAATCTCCATTCGCCACGCTGTCTCTTTCCTATACCACAGCCTATGACATCAAGGAACTCGTAGATTGTACCTACTTTACGGCTCTTCCCCTGGCGATGATAATTGGCTGAGCTACTTTTACTACTCTTTTACTGGTGATGAGAAGCTGCCTTTGACTGGATTGAAATGTTTCTGTTATTTTGTAGACACCAAGAATATTATCAAGATCTGATATTCTCGTTCACCTAGTTGTCCATTTGAGCTATTGGTTCATAATATTGTATCAGCAGTGTATAGGGGCAGCTTCGTCAGTGGTGTTGTGGTGATGTCGTCATATATAACGAAACAAAAATGAAATGGTCACTTTCTGAAACCTAGTAATAATTATTATCCTCATTACAATTATTATCATTCATAACAACTTAATTATTTTAAATTTTGTGATTTGTGCCTACAACCGTTATCTGTAATGGTACATATGCGTGGTGCATGCAGTGCCTCATTCGCATTCGGCGAAGGTTCGAACAGCAAGTTGTCGGCAGTTTGGATAAAAATGACTGTGTTGGATAAATTATGTCACATTGTAACCATATTTCACCACAGTCTTTCCCAGCACCATCGTGGGGCAAGGTAGGAAGACTGTCATACCGACTACCTAATTTGAGAAAGCTAAGACTGATCACTTATACACAACGGGTTGGGACCGATGATCACAGCAGTTTGGTCCATTTCAAACTTAAACCTAGAACAGCAATAAAATTTTCAAATGTTTGTTAAGCTTATGGGACTTAACTGCGGTGTCATCAGTCCCTAAACTTAGAAACTACTTATAAACCAACTCAGTGGCGTAACTAGGAGTTGGCTTTGGGGGGGGGGGGGGGGGGGATAGATCTGCTTGACGAGCAAAATTTTAGTCAGTTTCCAGACAGACTACCATCTACAACTCCCGTTGAAGAAACTAATTCACTCCCATCCAATGAAAGCTTATGGTAAAACGCCCCAAGTTTCCAATCTTTACCTTTACCAGATTGCTGTTATACGATTTCTTTCTCTCTCTCTCTCTCTCTCTCTCTCTTTCGGGTTCTGGGTGGGGTTCTATGCCCTCATCCCCCCCCCCCCCCATAGTTACGCCACTGAACCAACTTATACTTAAGACCGCACAAATATCCACTCCGCCGCGGCACACAACAGCAATAGTACTGGGAAATACAGGGTGGATCCAAAAGAAATTGTCGGGAGAATAGGTGGCGGATGGGTTGCGTATGTTTAAGTGCACGGAATATTTTCCAGGCCAATAGTTTTTTTTTTCTCAGCTTGCATGTAGAGGTGTAATTTTCAGTAAGTTATGGACTAAGAGGTGGCAAATTTTCTAATGGACGCCATCAATGTTCCACTTCCGTGACACTGACGTTTGTTTATTGGGACTTATATACAGCTTCTTTTTTACTAGAAAGAGTCTTCGAAACCGAGAGTCATTAGAAAATTGCTAAGGAAGTGAAATTCATGAATGAAAGAGGTTATTTTGAAAACAGCCGTTCGACTGATTTTGGAGTTTTATTAGTGAATGTGGAAGTCACGTCAAGATTGATTAACAGTAGACATTCAAACAAGAATTGGACGATGTGTGAGTGGTTCGTTTTGGAAGCGTATAACTGAGACGCTAATTCATAGTGGCAGACAATAAAAGGACATAAAGCAGACGTTAAGTCAAAAAATGAGACACGAATATGATTTCCCCTAACAGACATCTTACACAATATCGATTCCACTAACGGTTAATCCTTGAATAGAACACGACGGGAGTAAATTATTGTAATACCCTTTATACATTCCGGGACATGTGTTGGCTTTTGGAGTATAGATGGAGATATAGGTAACTGAGACTTGGGAGTTCTAGTAAAATTAATTTGAAGTTTCAAGTTTTAAGAAACGAATTCTAACTTAATCGAGGGCCGCCTTCACCAAAAATATAAACAAAGGCTATTTGTGTTTAAATAAAAAAAATTCCTTGATCGCAAGACCTATGTAATCTTAATATTAACTATGGTATTGAGTAAAGGGCGAAGCTTTGAATTAAAATTTGTGTCAAGGTGCAACTGATTTTTGTGTTAAGTAACAAGACATACTACGTACTCGGTGCTGTTTCGTTAACCTCAATATCAGGGTGGCACAGTGATTAACGCAAATGCATAATGAGCAGAAGACTCGAGCTTGAATCCCACCCTTGGCACACTTTTAATTGAATTACCGAAGCAGGTTAGTTCCATCCCACGGCTAACCTAGTACGAATGGTTGGCTTCGAGTCAACACAATGTATAAACGCATAGATAACTTTATTTCATTTCAATGTAGAATAACCAACCAGTGCGGGAGACAATTTTTGGGAGAGCGACAGCTTGTGATGCGTTTGTGGATGCAGTGTGCCGGAGCAATGGAAAATGCGTCAGTGCAGCATAAGAGGCGTCGGCAGGCGTGTTGACACACGTCTCAGCGCTGCCTCTGGTCGAGTGTTGGCACAGCAGCGGATCACCGCCTGCGACACGCCATTGCTACTTCATCGATTCGGCGGCGCCTGCCTTCGCGAAAAATCCGCCTCTGCCCAAGCTGCCGAAAACGAGAAAAGTGTGCAATTTGAAAAACATTTCGGGTATCTCTACACAAGCAATCGAACTTTATTTTACAATTAAAATGTTGCAATGATACCTTCATATTTGTATATTCCATGTGGTACTGCAGTGGCCCCGTACCTAATGTCGGTCGCTCTTTCTGTACACTAGAGAAACTTATTTAGTCATTGGTATACAAACACAGAGATATGTAAACACTCAGACGACAGCGCCGCGATAGGTAACGCCTATATAACAGGTGTCAGACGTAAGAGTGAGATGCATTGCTGCTGCTACAATGGCAGGTTATTACTTTGTGAGATTCCACGTGGCGCACGTGAGATGGGACACAGAACCTCCGAAGTAGCGATGAGATGGGGATTTTCCCGTGTGACAATTTGACGAGTGCAGCGGAAATATCGGAATCCGATAAAACATCAAATCTCCGACATCGCTGCGGCCAGACAAAGAAGAACAGGACCAACGACGACAAGAGAATCGTTCAACGTGACGTCCGCAAATTGCTGCGTATTTCAATGCTGAACCAGGACCAAGTATCAGAGTGCGAAGCATTCCACCGAGCATATATGGACTTTTGAAACCGAAGACCAACTAGTGTACTCTTGCTGAATGCACGACATAAAACTTTACGTCTCGCCTGGGCCGTCATCACTGTTGATGAATCCAAACATGTTGCCTGGTCTGACTATTCTCGTTTCCAATTATATAGAGCGTATAGACGTGTACGGGAACGTGTACAACTTAATGAATCCATGGAACCTGCATGTGAGCAGTGGATTGTGCAAAGCTGGTGGAGATTCTGTAATGGTGTGGTGCGTGTGCAATTGAAGTGATACAGGACCCCTGATACGTCTATATACGACTACAACAGATGACACGTACGTACGTATCGTGATTGGTCTCTTGCATTCATTGATGTCCACTGTACTTTCCGACGGACGTGCGAATTCTAAAAGGACAATGCATCATTCATTCGTCCATAATTGCTAGAGTGGCACCAGGACCAGAACGATAACAGAAAGATTTAAGTGTTCCTTTTTCCCTCGAGCTATTAGAGAATGGAACTACTGATGCATACAAGGCGTGTTTTTTAAGTACCGTTCTGAAATTTAAAAAATAATTTTATTTTTACATGAAAGCCAGTACCTTAATTTACTTTTCCGTCAATATTGAGGCACTTGTCATAACGTACCAGTTTTTGAATACCCTCCTAATGGAAGTCTGCCGCCTGACTTGTTAACCACTACATCCCGACTGTTTTGACTTCGTCATCGTCTTGAAGACGCTGACCGCCCACAGACACTACGAGAAACATTAGGAAAGTCATCCAGCAAGAAGTAAATCGTGAAGCGTCTGTTTTCTCTCACCTTGTTGTCTACTTCCTGCACCAAACTTTCATTAACGACCGATGGACGCCCACTCCGTTGCTCATCATGCACATTTGCGCGGCCATCTTTAAATGCTCTCACCCATTTTCTTACCATTCCAACACTCATAATGTTTTCTCCGTAAACTGCAGATCTCACGATGACTATCGATCGCTTTTAGGCCTTTAGCACTAAGAAATCTTATAACAGCTCGTACTTCAGAGTCGGGGGACTCACGATTATCGGAAGCATCTTAAACACTCAGTACACAACGTAAATAAGGAAGAATCAAACTGTAATGGCGTCAGTGCGTAGACAGCAGATGTAGGTACCCAGTGCGCATGCACAGAACTTAAAAAAAAAACATGCCTCGTATCATGAAAGTGGTTCGACGAACCCTTCGTCGTTCACTTCAATGCTACGCCCTGTCTTCGAATACGGTGCTATTACGACTAATGTAATTTAATAATCAATACACTCTAAGACAAAGACGATGGACAACGAAGGAATTATCTGAATGGTCCGCTATTCGGTAGATATGATGTACATGGCACATCTACCGAATGGGGGACCATTTGGATAATGATTTTTTTTTCTTTAAACGGATGTTTCATCCAAAAGAAAGAGCTTTGCAAACGGAGCAAGTGAATAATGCGATGTCCGTCCAACTTCCGGCTGCTTATGCAAGCAGTTATTCGCCTTGCTATTGATTGGTTGTCCTCAGGTATAGCACGCTAAATTATGTCCCTTAGGTGCGTGGGATGCTCAAAAAGCCGAGAGGGTTACATGGCCTTGCCAGAATGCTACAAACGTTCTTAATTTCGGATAAAATCGGTGACCATGCTAGCTACGATAGGGTTTGGGAAGCACAAAAGCATTAAAAACACTCGTGCGTGATGGAGGGTTATCTTGACGAAGTGTAAGCCGAGGATGGCTCACCATGAGAAATAAATGGTTCACAGATATCGTTGACGTGGCGCTGTGCTGTAAGGTTTTCGCGGATGTGAAGCAAATAAATCCTTCTAGGAAATGAAGTGGCACTCGCGACCATCACTCCTGATTGTTGGGCCGGACGGTGGGCGACAGTCGCATTGGAATCCAACCGCTTCCCGGGGAGTATCCAGACCTGTCAACGCCTGCCATTAGAGCTTTCAAGGGGGGCTTGTCAATGAAGACAATATTCTACTCTAGTAAATGGGATTTCAGGCTGAATGTGCCCGACACCACAGCAAACCGGCTTGTGGATTTACTGCCGTCATTGGTAGTCAAAATGGTGCAATTAATACAACCCCATTTCTGTGAGCCACCTTTTACTGTTTCTTGCGGTCTCAGCGGCACATCTTATCGATGATAACGTTGAGTCCTATAGGTGATACGTGGCTGTCAGATTGCTGCTCGGTCCTCATTTTCTGTCCTGTCCTTCCTTCGTGATGAGGTGTTCGGCCACGCTTCACATATTCCTACCAACTTCGTCGAATAATGTTCAAATATTGAGTGAACGTCTGTAACTCCAACAGTCTTCTTTGAGTGGAAGTGCAATCCTCTTTGAATTTTTATCACCTGCGTGTATTGTTCACGCATGTGCGAAGCACAGTTTCTGTCCATCAAAGTACATGGAATGCGATTCGCGAACGCTATATCCCTTGATAACAACATACTCAATTTCACTGTACTTCCAGCTGTATGGTTAAAGTGCACCGCGGCGTCACTCTTTCCGCCTATATCAATGCGTAAACAATTTGCATAAA
Source organism: Locusta migratoria (assembly GCA_026315105.1). NCBI lineage: Eukaryota > Metazoa > Arthropoda > Insecta > Orthoptera > Acrididae > Locusta > Locusta migratoria. The sequence continues at coordinate 103,789,289 of CM048755.1, forward strand.
TGCTTGGTGGTGCGTTTTTTCCCCTTGCACTGAAAACAGAGACAGTGATAGAGAACGAATTTAGTGCGGTCCACGTATGTTGAAATAATAGCAATTTCCTAAAATAAGTAATAAGTATTTATTAAGTAATTTACAGTAGATAAATTATTTTGTGGGAGCGAGGAAAAAGAAGCCTCTCAATAGAAAAATTATTCTTTCTTTGTCTGGAAGGAGAGAGGGATCGTGTTGAACGACAAGAACAACCGCTTGGCTTGCTGATCTCAGCGGAAATCGACGTACCTCAGATAACGTCTAACCATAGATTGTAGAATTTGATTTATCTATTTTTGGCAGTATAAAATAAGTAAATAAGCAAAAACTTTCTTCATTTAAAATGCCTTAAGTGAAACGCTTATAGCTAAATAATACTTTGATTACAGTGGCTAAAAACGTAATACAACCAATATTTCTTTTTTATATGTGAAGTGCGTAGAAAAGGAGCTCTAAAAAAACAATGAAAGGCATATGTGATATAAAATTTGTTTCATGTGCATCCTAAAAAATGTATGTTGTTCTGACGATGTTATTACTGCACGCAATTTTTTCTAAGAACCTCATAATCTTCTGTGTCACGGCTTGAAAGGTTTGATGAAATTTCCATAAAATCTGCAGATTATAGTTGCCAGTGATCCTATGATGTTTGTTAGTGATCGGATCAAGATATTTACCAACGTATACGCCAAGGTATATGTCTGGTACACGGAACGACAGCAGCTCCTCTAGAGGAGAAAGAGCCAACCGTTTGTATGATCGAATTCTTCTGTTAGTGCAGTGCTTCCGATTGGAGCGCTAGCGTCCATGACAATTGGCGTTAGACTGTACATCGATAGTGCCGCTACAGTTCACTCTTTCTACGGTAGGCACGCTACTGTCGTTCCAAGTGCCAGACGTAAAGTCTTACAAAAACGTTAGACTGTGATATTAGTAGGCCTATGTAAATATGGATTAAACACGCTGAGGATTGTATAAGCATGGTATTCATTGTGTTTAGAACATAGCAACCAATGTAATATAAACAGTCATCGATTTTTATCCATGTAGAATATAAATTCCATGTGTGCGGAACTGGGGTGGGTCGCTAGTGATTGATGAAGTTGTTTAAGAGCCATTTCCCACAGCAGACTTCCTTCTTTCTCATATAACACACGAAAACCCCCTCCACCACAAGACGTTACACTTCGCATATGCCTACGGTTTTCACACACATCGCACAACAACTGTTTTGTAGAAATTTAACAAAATGTCAGGAAAATGTGACAGTCGAAAAAAAAACTTTCGTTCTTTAGACAGTATGCTTATAATTTACAAAATAGATGGTTTATTTAGTCTACATAGCGGCCAAGGATTGTGGACTATAGGATACGCTATGAATTTCTAAAAATAACTTGAGGTCTTGAGTGACATTGAAGTGTTTTACTATATATATAAGGGGAGGAAATACGGGAATCTTCGGTCTGTTCAAAACTGATCTGAGGCATCCGTATCATGGATAGTAGCATAAAGTGTGTCTCGTCTCTCCGCAATCGATATAGACATCGGAAAACAGCTTAATGTTCGTCTGGACTGCGCCGAACGTGACTGCTGACTCCACTGTATCAGCTCTGACAGTATGGCGTGTGAGCTCTGCCTTCTCTGTGAGGCAGTTTGAAATTGTCTGGGCTGTTACAAATATAATAGCAAATAAATAATTATTTTACATGCTCTCCCTTCACAAAGGCCCATGTCTCGTAATGATTTTGCTCAGATTGGGGCTTACGTTTAAAAGAGGGATCATTGAGTACAATAACAGTCAAAACCGTTACATTGATAGCCCAACAAATTTCAGGTGTGCAGCTGCGCAGATTAAATTTCTACTATTGTTATATTGGCTGCGTATCTTCCGACCGCCTTGAAAGCGAGTCACAAGACTGCTACAAGACTGCTACAAGACTCTCTTCAAATCTGAATTCAATTTTCGAGGAAGCAGTAGAAATTGGATTAGCTGACACTTTACTAAACAGAGGTAAAGTTTTTTGTGGAGTCCTAACGTATCGACTGCTCACCGATAAGGGAGCTCCACCAGAACGAGATTTAGCAGGTGCTACAAGTGCCCGTTGCGAGAAGACTCGCCGCCACGCCCACAGGCTAGTGCTGAGATGAGCGCTCTCTGCAACACTGCGATAACCAGCCGTACAGTGTTGGTCGCCCCGGTCTGTAGGTCACAGTACTCAACAGCAGCAGCAACAAGAACTAGCTGCGTTTAGTTATGTTAGTATTGTAACAGTGACAGAGGTTGCCCTTCTACAGGCTTCAAGAAGTTAAGAAATTTCTGTTGTATCTGCAATAATCTAATTCTATTTATGAGAATGTACATTCTAGCTTTGCTTCCACGTCAGCAGCTTTATTTCTGTGACAGTTGCTGTTACATCCCCCATTACTCGACATTTCAGGTTAAATTTGGGGAAGGCTTGGAATCCTGCACTTGTACTAAAATTGCAGAGAATTCGTCAAGGTGTTGTCAACGCAGAACATATATCGACAAAAGAATCAAATATCTGATGCTTTTAGGGGACCCGCTGGGGACCCGCGTGATAAGCGTACCTCTTTTAGATGACCAGCATACGTGACGCTAATGCGCATTACCGCCGCAATGGAAAAATGTAAGGTCGCTCCTGAAACTTGGTCGGCAGTCTTGTTACATTCATAATTTGCAAATTTCGTAGGCTATAAAATGAACAAAAAAATGTTCAAATGTTTTTATAGCTTATGGGACTTAACTACGGGGTCAGCAGTGTCTAAACTTACTACTGATGAACTAGCTTATACTAAAGACGGCACAAACATCCATGCCCGAGGAGGGATTCGAACCCCCGACCGTAGTGGCCGTGCAGACCGTGACTGACGCGCCGCAGTCCCCTCGGCCACCGCGGCCGGCAAAATCAACATTAACAATAAGTGACTGTCCTTCCGGTGAACAGTATCTGAGGCTTGGCGGTGTGACAGAAGCAGAGAGTAAACGCCAGGCTGGTATTGGGAGTTATGTGGGGTAAACTGAAACTTTAATGAGCGTAGTAACGGCGCAGTGACATCATCTTACCCACTTTAACGTAGATAATTAAAGAGGTATCAACAATTAGACTGGTTTTGTTTACTTAGTCAATGAACTGAATTTCAAAGTTCAAAATTTGTTTAATGAAGGAACCACTCTGTAGTAACTGACCACGTATGTTCATCAGAAACACCAGTTTATTTTCACTGAGCATCATAGTGATCGAGCTGGGGCTCCGTACTACACAAGGCTAAACGCGAAAGTCACAGTTTACTTCAGAAGCTATGCTAAAGTACAATTTACAAGTCCGGATTTTCCTGCGGTAGTACCTCTACTGTAAGCGCAAATATTTCCTCAGCAATTTTCAAGTTAATCTCCCGAGATCGTTTCTCAACCAGACGAGGTTGCCGCCAGGCACGCCTGCCGTTAATCGGGGAGAATATTAAACTAACCTGCGCTGCGGTATCGAAAAATATTCTCAAATTTTTGTGTCTCATTTTCCGATCAACGTCACATTACGCACTTTTTCTAACTCATGGTACTTCGCCAGAGTAATATGCGTCAATGGGAAGCGGTGGCTACTCCGGCTCCCTATGCGTTTCTCGCACTTCTGGTTCTGTTATTTACTCTGTGGGCACCTCTACCACTCGGTAAATTCTATTTTGCTGGTGCCGTGGCCTAGGGATCCCCATTACGTATGACCTATTTCTAGACAATGCGCGCAGCACGCGACTCGCCATTTATGTGTACGGTGTCCGGATCGCTGACGTCGACTGCACCGAGCACCTGTTACAGTTACGTGATGTATATCATTTTCATGGCTTGCAATAGTTTATGCCGCTACCTGTTCTAGGATCAATGCCATTTATAAACACATCAACTGCACCTGCCTAGCCTTCCGTAGTAAGATACTGTTGTATTCTTGGCATTCTGAAAAGACAGATGTTCGTCAAGAAACTTTGCGGGAGACTCGAACTGTTCGGCACTAATCCCCCCTCAGTGTGGATAATGTTTCTCAATAATAACGAACATTTTTTTTCTACGAAACGCCCCACCAGTGCACAATAGTATCAAACGAGGAAGCATTTCTAAGTGAATGTACTAGCTCGTCATAGCTCCTGGTATCACCAGACAAATTAAAACAATGTTCAATTCAAACACCGTCGATTACATGCACATTCGATTCAAATCTTTAATATTCTGAAGTAAGTGTACTCATTTTCTTTCGACTTCACCGAAAATGACTATACAAAGTTACAGCAGAAAATCTGAACAACCAGATTAATTGCCAGTGCCACAGGTGGTGAAATAACAGGTGTTTATGAATCGGATATGTTACTGTAAAAGTAAGATAATTAGTAAATCGTAGAATTAACCGGTGACACCTAAGATTTACCATCTTGGTGTGATAAAAGTCTTAAAATTCTTATTATATGCATAGCTTTCGAGCTTTTACCAAGAGACGTTGGTAAATCTTAGGATTTACCCATACCAAGTGGTAAAACCGCATTCATTAAAAAGATCATCTTAGCGATTTACTGAAATAGTTTGTATTTATTATAAATTTATCTATTTTAAAAATTCTTGCATTCCAATGTGATTATAACGAACAATGTTCCATATTAGTGAAAAATCTTATAGTTACACAAAAACGTTGCAAAAAATTTACCTTTTGAACGTTAATTCTTGTTACGACAAGGCTGACTATTGTCGCATTTCGAATTACATAATATGGAAGACGATATACATGAGCATTCTCTAGATGAACACCTTTTTAAGCAATTGCACTTTTTGAACTCTTGTCCTCCAACAAAACATTGTTTGGCAACCACTAACCGTAGAGTGATTTCTTCTCATCCCACTTCTTCGATGTTGACAAAATTTTCTTTGCACAATGTAAATTGGTTCCTAGTATACAATGACATCAGTTGACCAGCCTTCGTACCACGTTGGTGAAATTCGTCGCCCTGAATATTGGTCACTGCCGGCCGCGGTGGCCGAGGTAACTGAGGCGCTCCAGTCACGGTCAGCTCGGCCACTACGGTCGGGGGTTCGAATCCCCCCTCGGGCATGGTTATTTGTGCCGTCCTAGTTCGTAAGTAGTTCATAAGTAGTTTGTAAGTTTAGGGACTGATGACCCCGTAGTTAAGTCCCATAAGCTTAACAAACATTTGAACATTTTATTGATCACTACTGCTATTATAGATTTTCCATCAATTTTTGCCCTGTATACATCCAGTACTTTAATTCTCACATTGTGTCCAACTGAAGGTTTAGGAATTTTGTTAGTTGAAGCTACTTTCATTTTCTTTGCCTGCAGTTGAAGACCTCCTATGACAGCTTATCGGATATGTTTCATTTTATGAACACTATTGCAAGCTGTCAGCGTCTCGTCACAACCATCAACTGTCGTCAAATGCAGTGCATCTGGTACTTCCTCATCTTCTGCGGCCGCACTTTCTACCTCCGTTCCATCTATTCCTGTTCTTATTTCACTAATATCATTCCTTGGCTGTCAGTTTCAATTTCTAACATGTTTCCAAGTCTTTCTCAGTGTTTATATTTTTTATTAAATTATGCGGAACAACTGAGGTCACAATACCCATTTTCATTGGAATCCCAAACGTGGCTTCATATGTTTAACATCTGATCCATTCATGGAGTAAGCCCTGTTTCTCATTGCTTGCACAAACCTCAGCTCTTCAGGCCAATTTGAAGTTTCATTTGTTTCCATCCAAGTTGAAAAAATATTTTTGATATCTTGATTTGCTCTTTCAACTGATCCCTGAGACTGACTGTGCCTCGACTTCCAATGGATTATTTTTATATCACTCCACAACCCACATAAACTTTGAATGACTTGTTTACAAAACTCTCTACCGTAATCAGAATGAAGGATACTTGGGGCACCAAATATGCTAAAAATGTCCAAAAGATGACGTGCTACTTTATCAGTCCTTTTTGAATTAGTGCGCGGAGGATAACGAATTTTGTCAGATGATCTTGGTACACAAGTATGAACTTCGACTTATTGTCTGGGTTTGCTTGCACACCTATTAAGTCAATTTGACATCGCGAATTCATTTCACAGTGTATTATAGGTTTCACTACAACACCCCTTCTCATTGTTTTTTGCTTTTTTTGACATGTTTCACATAATCTCCAATAAGTAACGATTGATTCAACAGTCACATTCTTGTACTTACGATTCAGTTCCACAATAATCCGTATTCGGCCGCCACGGCCTACAACAGTGTGTGTCCGTGTAGTACGTTAAACAGTTCTTCTAAACGAATTTCTTCTTTTCCAGCAGGCACCCGTGCTATGAGTTTCTTTTCACTTCCGATTTTGAGAACTTCATATAGCTTCAAATGTCTGTAGTGAACAGATTTTTGCATTTTTCACTTAATTTAAGAAAAATTATATTGCTCAGCAGTTACATAAAAATAGTTGTCCTTCTTCTTATTCACTGATTCACTTAAAAGTTCGTAAAATCTGTAACGCATAACATCACTCATTCTGATGCAAAGCGCTATGACGACTGACAAGGATCACCATACTGACGATGGTCGACACTGAAACTATGCAGCGGTGAGCGGACTGAGAACTCACAATTGCCAACAAAGAAACATCTCAACACAAAATTGGCAACACTGTATCTTCTTTGAACCTGAACGACGGAAGTAGGAGATTTTGCTCCAGCTTTTACCAGTTTGCATTAGTAAATCGTAAAATTTACCAATGTCTCTTGGTAGAAGTTCGAAATCTATGCATATAATGAGAAATTTCGGACTTTTGCCACACCGCGATGGTGAATCTCAGGTTTGACCGGTTAATTCTAGCCGGCCGCGGTGGCCGAGGGGACTAAGGCGCTCCAGTCACGGTCTGCACGGCCACTACGGTCGGGGGTTCGAATCCCCCCTCGGGTATGGATATTTGTGCCGTCCTTAGTAGTAGTTAGTTCATAAGTAGTTTGTAAGTTTACGGACTGATGACCCCGTAGATAAGTCCCATAAGCTATACAAACATTTGAAACATTTGGTTAATTCTAGGATTTCGATTTATCTTCCTTTTTCAGTAACAGATACACTTCTTACAGGAGGATTAGTTTGTATCTTTTCATCCCCACTAGATTCTGCTGTAGGCTAATTCAAAATTTTCTGTAATTGTTGGTTTTCTAACATGAACGCGGCTATTTTATGCTGCAACTGTTCTAACTTTTCCGTATTGACTTCATTAACCATACAATTAACGTTAAGAATACTGCTATTAAGGAAGCTCCTTGGCTACATGCGTCTTTCTTCTGAGCTTCAGTCCTAACCATTCTTTGCCTGAACCTACATTCGAAAAGATTCCGTGGCTTTCATGCAAGATTAAAGTAATTAAATGAACAACATAGTGCCACACTTCAATTAACAAGGCAGCAATCAGTAGTAATAAATATTTTCAAGCAAATTTTGCTTCATTTAAAGTGGCCTCATAAAGCGATTATTTATCCGCCAATTGAATTACAAATTTTAATAGATTTTATCGTCTATTATTATTCACTTTCCGGACTCCGAAAACATCAGTCTAACCTAGTGTAATGACAATTTAACACTTATTATCGTCGTGCTCAAACTGCATGTCGTGAAGTTCACGCCGTAACAAAGCCGGCAGGCGATGTGAAGTCGACGTATGGTGGAAGCAGGAACCGAACCCGAGACCTTTCACTTCGACGAACTCCACGTAGGCAGCCAGTTGTCGAAGCGGTGACGTAGCCACATCCACAAAGTCCGCTTACCCGATACGGCTACTGTGTTTTTTCGTACCCGGGCTTATTTGACCGAGCAGTATGTTACCACGCGGGCGCGCATGGCATAGCGCAGAGGACATTGGCAACGTACAGTAGTTTCACAGCGCTGTCCAGCACGCTCTTCAGCTGTTAGGAAATGTGTTCCGCGCGAATGTACAATATGATGCTTGATGTGTTTTGATATTCATGCATAGACTAAATAATTGCAAGTTACATCACACTTTTGTGCACAAGTTGTATAGAGTGGCCAAGCTAACATTGTGGGCTGCATAATAGGCTGTAAATTTCTAGACAATAAATTGGTGTCACAATTGACACTGTATGATTTATTTAGAAAAAAGGAATACAGGGGCCTACATAGGGGAAGGAAGTGCGTGAATCTTCCTTCTCGTGGAGACCTATCCGCCGCTTACTGTGGCTAGCAACAGAAAGAGCGTATCGCCACTCCGCTGTCGGTAAAAACCTCCGGAATAAACATTATTGTTGGGCTGGGCCGCGCCGCAACGTCAGCTCTGACTCTGCTGCTTCGGCAGTGACTGTACAACTCGTCGTCTATGGTGTCTCTGCTTTGGCCGCGAAGATCGGCTCGAAATTAAAGTGTTTGTTAAAAAATTAACAACAATAAAGATTTATGTCGACGAGATGGAAGTTCATTATCAGATTGATAACGTTTCCTTGTCATTACAGTTCATTCGGCGAAATAAGTTACATAAAGAATACCACTTTTGGTATTCCGTAAACTCATCACAAGTTCATGAAATGCATTGCGGAAAATAGTACAAGATCCTGAACTCAGTCAAGGATTTTCCAAGTCTTGAAAAACACTCCAGAGTTCAGAACTTAAGTCTATTAAATATCCACTGGGGAAATTGTTCACAATTTTGTGGGCATGCAGTTTGCCGGCCGCAGTGGCCGAGCGGTCTGCGGCGTGCCAGTCACGGCCTGCACGGGCGCTGCGGTCGGGGGTTCGAACCCCCCTCGGGCATGGATGCTTGTGCCGTCTTTAGTATAAGCTAATTCATAAGTAGTTTGTAGGTTTAGGGTCTGATAACCCCGTAGTTAAATCCCGTAAGCTCTACAAACATTTGAACATTTGGTATGCAGTTTTCCTGAGTCCCATATCACGTAAATCTTTTAGTGAATCGTAGGCACGCTATTGCTACTGTAAGTAGTACACATCTTCTCCAAGCTTCTTTGCATTTCAGTTATAGTTGAATTTATTTACATATTATTGTTATAGTATATAGTTAAAATTAGTGTTACTTTTTCTTAATTACTTCAACCTAAAATTTTTTTTAGATATATTTATTTGTGTTTCAATTTATATTGACTCGAATTAGTTGTTAATCATAGGGCTTGCATTTACAGTTAATTATTCGAATTGAAGGACAAATTATGTAAAGATGTAATCTCTTACAACTCAAACTCGAGCAGTTTATTACTGAAGTCACTGTTAGGATAATTCATTGCGAGTACCCATATTTCAGTACGAAGGTAATCATGCACAGAGGGATATACGAGTAGAACTGCAGAAGACCATCCTTAAGTTAACTTAATAAAACATTTTGCAGCGTTTTTGATATTTGTGTGCTATTTTATTGTTAGCTTATAACTTACTTGTTAAAATTACTGACTAATATATATTGATCTTAAGTTTATAAATAGAAGAGTTAGCTATTTATTTCTCATCTGGTGATGATAATAGAAAATACAAATATCAGAATGTCTCTATTTCAACGAACAAATCTGGTTAAAAATACCAGAAATTTTTAATCTTTTAATACACCAGAAAAGACAGGGTTAAATGATTGACTTTTCACTCTCATTATAGCTCATGGATATCATTGAAGATACGTAGCTCTATGCATGTCAGAAAAAAGATATAATGCCGTAATGTGTGTGGCTTTCGTATCTTTTCCTATCACACTAAAAGCTTACTGCTAATAGCTTTATTCAGGATAGCCCTTCGATCAAAGGCAGCAATTTTTAACGACTGCTTCTATCAGTCTAGCTTCTAAACGAGTTTTCGGTAGCAGCAGCTACTACAGAAGCCACCGCTTTGATCGCTATATCAGGCTTTTTTGTTACACTAGCGTGCCTTCCGTTGTATGACGGCTGGCCACACTTAATTTTCAAGGTGGTTTCTTTATGTTCAGTGAAGTTATAAGCTTTCACGATTTTTCTCTTCCACCCTTTTCGACATAAAATGAATAGAAATTGGACCATATAATGCTTATTTGCCCTTTGGTGTAAATGGAACAAGCTTTTAGGATTTCAAGAGTTCGCGTTACGATTATTGATTGATTGGCGAAACGCTTTCACTTCTGGCATTGATATAAATAAGCCCGCACTACTCTCCGCGAATAGATTTGCGCTAGCAGGGCTTCGATACTTATAATAAAATTTCTTGCTTTCATTCCTAGCACTAAATCTCATATTAACCTGAACATTTGTTTTGAGATGCCTCAACCAAGCGGAGAACGACACTGAGCTACTTTTTATGACAACAGCCGCATTACTTATTCGTTTTATTTGTATTATTTTATTCTCCAGTTCAACATGGCCATATGATCATATTTAGCTATGCACCGAAACACTTCGTGATTTACAAACAACGTACTCGTTGGCATAATGGCTAAGAATGTGACTGCGTATTTACCAGAAGTGGAGTTTCTCGTGCTATCGCACTAGTCTAAGTTTCTCCTTATAGTGTTTCCCTTCCTCCATTTTCTCGAAGTGTATTTCTATGGCAGAACAACACTAATGATCACTCAACAGTGGGCCCCTTTGAGACGCAAACAGTCGCACAGGATTAATTTAGCTTGTCCCAGGACACTGGTGAACGGGTAATTGGTAAATGATCTGCAGAATGTTCGTTTTCGAGCGCAAAGATGTGACAATATTTGTACTGTGCAATCCACCTTACTATTCGTACGAGTGGTGCCTTGCGTACCTTGTCTTCCACCTTTTTTTCATTTTCCATATGCGAGTAATGTACGGCGAGAACGACTGTTGGTACATTTCCACGTGAGCTGAAATGTCGCCAGTTTTACTTCATGGTCACTACGCAAGATATACCCAGGAAGAAGCAATATATTAGTTTACTCGTCTAGCCGTGTGCACTGCAAGGCAGATGAAATGTATTAGTTTACTCGTCTAAGCGTGTGCATTGCATGGCCGCGGTGGAGTAGCCGAGCGGTATCAGTCTGCTGGCGGCCGCGCTGGCGGTAGGAAGTGTGCTGTCCGCTGCGCCTGCTCGCTTCCGCGTGGGTAAGTCTTCGCGCTTGCTGTAGCTTCGTGCTGTAATTGTATAAGTTTTTGAAGAATTATGAGTCGATGTCAGTGATGGCACAACCTACAAGGAAAGATACGTTGAAATTAACGTTTGATAACCGATACGCGCGACCGAGGTCTTTTGAAATCGAGAACTGGCTGGAACAAGATGTGAAGTTATCAGCAAACGATCTTATCGGTATCCATATTTCGATCGTAACCTGTGTAGTTTTCGTGAAATTGAGTAGTGCCGAGCTATGTGACAAAGTTGTTGAGTCTTGTGGAGGCAAGTTAAAATTTAAATATTCTGATAGGAGTGTTGGAGATGTTACCGTTTCCCATGCAGGATTTGGCATTCGGACTATCCGAATATTTGAGCTTCCGTTTGAAATAACTGAAGAACAGATAAATGCAGTAATATCACCGTTCGGGACAGTGCTTTCTAACGTTGCAGAGAGGTGGTCGAGCGCCCACAAGTTTCCTGTTCTCAATGGTGTACGCCAACTTAAAGTTGAGTTACGACAGCATATCCCGTCATACATTAATGTGTGTGGGTACAGAGGTATTGTGATCTATGACGACCAACCGCGTACTTGTTCTTTATGTAACAAGCCAGGACATGTCCGTATTAACTGTATACAGAGGCGCGTGGCGCAACTGCCGGCAGGCGAGCCCGCCAGACCCCAGACTGTAACGTCACTGCCCGTCACTTACGCGGCCGCAGCTCGCGCGCAGCCGTCTGCCTATCCGAGCCCGGAAATGACTGCAGCTACCACCGATGCTGAGACTGAAATATCTATGGATGTAAGTACTATTGTGCCGGAAGACGTACCTGAGCCCCATCCACCTACGGCAGTTGCTGAAACTCTGCCGACGCAGGTGACTGAAATTTCTATGGATATACGTGCTATCGTACCTAAAGATTCCTCTGAGCCCTTACCACCTCCGATAGCTATTGCCGCTCTGCCGACACAGGTGAATGCAACCGAAACGGTGGCACACCCCCCGGCAACTGAGTAAGAAGCACCTGTGAATGAACCGGACATAAGCATCGTAAATGAAGAACGCCCGTCAAAGAGGAATTCCCCCAGACGGACTAGGAAACGGAGGTTGGCACGCCAAGGTGCAAACGAGACCCCCCCCCCCTTTGCGTCAGAAGGCGAAGGAAATAGGAAGCAGCCTCCGCCAGAAGGACGTCACCGAAATTAAAGAGGCTCCGGCTAAGGAACAAAACCACATTCCCGTGCCGGGAAAACAAAACACATAAGGAACGACTTACAAGATCACTGGAGAACGAACGAAAGGAAGTCTGTCTTCGGAAGCTCCCCACGACCTTCCGCAGGCACCCAAAACTAACTGGGCGGACGACGACGACACCGACACGGCGGATGAGGATATGCATGATGACTCAGGAAGCGAAGCGGTAAGCACACCACCCTCAGACCAGGATGACAAATTAAATGACGATGTCGCAATGAAAGATGAATCCTCTCTTCCGAGACGAATCCCCGCCCCCTTTGACACCGACGAATATTATTGAGATGTTTTGAAAACGTGACTTTCATATGAAGAATTTGAAGTTTTGTTTTAGAAGATCGATAACTTAAGAAGAAACATGCCTGATCGCCAAGCATACAAAATTGCCACAATCAACCTGAATAAGATACAAAGTTCGTTCAAATTACAAAATTTAAAGGATTTTATATATGCCTCTGACAGTGACATCATTTTATTACAAGAAGTTACAGAAATTGCTCTTGACCACATAACTGGATTCAACGCAATAGTAAACCCTGGTAATAGTACAGAAATGGGCACAGCTATACTTGTAAAAGAGGGCATCATCATAGAAGACATTGTCAAGCTACCAAACAGTAAAGGAATAGCGGGTACCATACATAAGACACGTCTGATAAATGTCTAGGCTCAGGTTCAAGCAATAGGCAAAACCGGGCAAAGTTTTTTAAAGAGGACATTGTTCCCCTGTTTGGAACCCGGTACGACCATATTATTATGGGAGGGGATTTTAATTGCGTTCTCCATCCCAAAGATCAAACTCCCAATTTTAACAAGTCAACTGAACTAGAACGCATAGTTACTGATTTACGACTAACGGACTCCTGGGAGCATATGCACGGTGCAGCCCCTGGTTTTACACACGTGACCAACCACTCTGCGAGTAGACTTGACAGGATATATGTCTCGCAAATTTTAAAAGACCACGTATTACAGTCCGAAGTATGGCCTACAGCATTTTCGGATCATGCTGCGTACATATGCACACTTAATATGGAAAAACAGGGGACTTTTCGAGGGAGAGGTACCTGGAAACTAAATGTATCCCACCTGAACGACCATGTTTGTCAGGAGGCATTCGAAACCCTGTGGCGAGAATGCGAACGCAAATTCACCTCTTACAGCTCTGGTATAACCTGGTGGCTACATTACGCCAAGCCCAAAATACGAAAGTTTTTCATCAATTATGCGAAAGAAAAAAGCTTTTGGTACAAATCAACAATGGAGTTTTACTTTCAGTGTCTAAGGGATCTGCACACGTCAGATGCAACAATTGTTGGGAATTACGAACGAATTAAAAGGATCAAAGCAAAAATTCTGGCACTTCGGTGCAAACAATTAGAAGGATAGCAAATAAGGTCGCGGGTCCAGAATGTAGCACCACAAGAGGGCACTTCAATATATCACGTGATACGTGAATCCAAAAGAGCATCGCGCAAAATATTAACTGAATTAATAACTGCTGACGGAAGAAAGCTGACGAAGCACTCTGAAATCAAAGAGGGACTACTACAACATTTTACCTCCTTATTGTCCAGCCAACCGATTGACGAACAGCTTCAGGACGAATTATGGACTAACCTGCAAGGTAGAGTAACCCACGCGGAAGCGCTCAGTCTTACTTCAGAAGTTACTGAAGACGACGTTCTCGAAGCCATCAATGACAGTAAGAAAAACAAGTCGCCGGGACAGGATGGAATCCCAGCTGAATTTTATCAGCAGTTCAGGGAATTTATAACACCTAAATTCACAGTCATATGTAATGAACTTTTAAACCCTAACGTTGTTGTTCCGACAGAATTCCGGGAAGGTATGGTAGTTTTAGTGCCTAAGACCTCAAATTCCAAAACCGTCGGCAACCTGCGGCCAATCACGCTACTAAATAGCGACTACAAAATCTTTGCTCGCATTATAGCGCGAAGATTGCGTAACACCATGACCGGCGTCATCGGCGCATACCAAACAAGTGTAGGTAAGGACAGAAAAATTCTGCAGACACTCTGTGGTTACAGGGACCTCATTTCAACGGCCGATGTCTGCAAAATCAAGTGTGCCATAGTCTCGCTGGATTTTGACAAGGCTTTTGATAGAGTTAATCACCAGTTTTTGCTTCGAACTATGGATGCAATGGGATTCCCATCACGGTTCATTGCCGTCATACGCAACACACTGATGAATAACTCAGCCAGGGTTGTAATCAACGGACAGGTCAGCCGTCCGATTCAAGTCACCAGTTCCATCAGGCAAGGGTGTCCGATGTCAATGGCACTTTTTGCGATCGCCATTGAACCCCTTCTCGTCTCTCTTACAAAGAATCTACGGGGTCTGTATATAAGAGGAGAAAAGATTGTGTGTCATGCATACGCTGATGACGTTGGTTTCGTAGTTACGGATGGTAATGAGGTACAAACCGCACTACAAATAGTAGCAAAATATGAACAGGCAAGTGGTGCGAAACTAAACAGAGTGAAGTCCGGGATATTCGATATTGGTCGTGGACTAGGTTCGCAGACACAAGGACAGTTACCTACTGTTTCATCCATGAAATGTCTCGGAATTGATTTTAAAAGAACTATACAAAGCAATGTTGCTGTGAATTACAGAAAAATACTTCACAGAATCCGTGCAAGTGTCCAACAGCACAGTATCAGGAAACTAGATGAACTCCAAAAAGTATCTGTGGCTAATATATACACTACTTCGAAAGTTAACTATGTTGCACAAGTGCTACCCTTGCCGGCAACGATGGCTAAATGCATTACATCGGCACTAGGACATTTCGTGAGCGAGGCCGCATATTTAAGGTCACGTATGATACTTTGATGCTTCCAACGTATTGTGGCGGTTTAAATCTCACAGATGTGAGAATAAAGGCGCGGGCCTTATACATATCCAACATGTATAAGCACTGGCAACAGCCAAATGGTAGCCTTGCTGGATATTTGCTACATGAAATTGCCCCTGAAGATCTCCATGCACCAATCAATGTTGGACATATACCCAACGGCCTGTACCACCTCAAATATTTTTTAGTGGAGTATAGCTACCTACATGCCAGAATCCCCGAAAAGGACATCGTTAAAGTAAAACATCTTTACAACAATGTGATGAAAAACAAGGTAAGGAACAATATAGAACAAAAATATCCGTTCAACAATTGGAATGCCATCTGGGAGAACATACACAGTAGACACCTGCCAACTTATGTGAAGTCGAGCTGGTATTTCGCTGTCAACAGAAAACTGGCCACAAACTCCCGACTTCATGCTATTCATTTGTCGGAGACACCGATGTATAGAGGACGATGATGAACACAAGTTGTTGTGTGCTAAGGTAACAGACATATGGCACTACATCAGACAGAAGATAGCGAGCATCTGTAGGACCTCGCCCAATGTCATCACGCCGGCTCCATTTTTATACCCAGAAGAAATACCTTACCCCAGAACAAGGAGGAACGCTATCAACTGGCTAAAAGGCCAAACGATACATTACCTCCTAACCAGAGAAATACCCTCCAGGGAGGATTTCACGGCATATCTCATAATTGAGCACCATACGTTAATGCGTACCAAAAAATATAAAGAAAACTTTGCAAACTTTCTAATTAAAACGATAATGTAAACAAACGATAGAAAGGAAAATTATTTACACAGGAAAGGCGATATCTGAAGAACATATCTGTGATTAACAGCCTTTAGACATTACGTAAATGCATATTTGATTAAGTAAAAGACAGTAGAGAAGAACGTAATTCAAAAGAATAACGGTACTAAAAATTACAAGTTCAGTTTTTGTTTGTTTAGTTTGCTTTCAACATTCAAGAAACCTTTGAAGAAACTGGATAATATCTATTTAAATATCCAATTTTCCATTTAGCAGAGGTAAAAATTATTTAGTTTTGAGACGAAAAATAGTCTCACCTTCACACAGCCGAAGGAAGTTTTTTTTTCTTATATCCTATTACACTGGACCAAAGAAGCAGTATATTTTCTGTGTTTTGGAGGAAACTTAGGAAAAAAATAATAAAAGTAAATAAACTAAAAAAAAAAAAAAAAAAAAAAAAAAAAAAAAAAAAAAGTGGAATGAAAGACGAAGTACATATACAGTTTTCTCAGCAACACATATAGATTCAAAATGGCAGTCTGAAGCCGACGCCGAAGAAGGCGACCATGGTGAGCGCAAGGAAGGGCTGAAGGGGATGAAGGAGGCCCTAAAATAAAAAAAAAAAATAAAAAAAAGCGGTCTAAAGCGTCTCGCTGCGGAGCGAACGGTTGCTCACCGTGGAGGTTCGAGTCCTCCCTGAGACATGGGTGTGTGTGTTTGTCCTTAGGTTAGTTTACCTAGGTTGAAGTAGTTTGTAAGCTACGGACTGATGACCACGCATTTTGGTCCGATAGATTTACAGACATTTTACATTTTATGCACTGCAGGAAAAAACAATATATTAGTTCATTCGTCTAGGCGTGTTTAGTCTAAGTATTTCAGCAGAAAACCAAACCATAAAGTACATCTACTTACACCATAGTAACAGGTTTGAGGTATTGCAATATATTAGTTTACATGTTGAAAGACGACCGTCTGTCGTCTTCCACATTTTTTGTATATTTCTGTAAAGTTATAATTTATTTAATTTCGCTAGATTATCTTTTTATTAAAATTTGAACCGCACTCTTTTCAAGGCTTGAGGAATAGCATTTTTTTATTTCATGTGTTAACATATTAGTTAATATTGCTAGATTTTTATTATTCTGTTATGTTAATAATTTATTATTATATTGCCGCGAGAGACCACGAACAGCAACTGCAGGCGTGGCGCAGGGGATAGCGTCACGGACTGCGGAGCAGAAGGTCGCCGGTTCAATCCACAGTCTGCGTCAGGCAGCGACGCGGTGAGGACGGGCGTGTTTACGTCCCGCCGCAGAGCTTCTCGCGCACGCGCTTGTTTACGTGTTCGGCCGCTCTCGCGGGTGTAGTATTTCCTATTATAGAATGGCTCACTCATGGCGCAAGTCGACGATAAAGATCAGCTTTTCGAACGAATATGCCCGACCTAAAGCTCACGAAATCGAACGCTTTATACGAGAAGAGGTTAAAATCGATCCACAAGATCTCATAGGCATACACCTCTCTATCTTGAGTAGTGTTGTCTACTTGAAAATGATCAGCGAAGAAGCATGTGAAAGAATAATTCGAGCTAATAAGCATGGACTCAAATTTAAGCACGCAGACGGCCATTTCGGCGATGTAGTTATTGATCATGCAGGACTTGGACTACGTACAATACGCATTTTTGAACTCCCATTCGAAGTGCCATCTGAACTCGTGATTGAAGCGCTCCAACCTTATGGTACGGTGCTCAGTCATGTTGCGGAAAAGTGGTCCACTTTTATGACGTACCCAGTTCTTAACGGGGTTCGGCAAATCCGGATCGAACTTACCAAACACGTCCCGTCCTACCTGTTCATAGGAGGTTGCAGGGCCGTAGTCATATACGACGGCTAGCCGAAGACATGCTCAGGATGTGGTAAAGAAGGACACGTTCGCTCTGAGTGCATGCAGCGGAGGATCGCACAAGTACCAACAGGAGAAGCTGTGCTAACGCCCGCGCCGACGTCACTCCCACTGTCATACGTCAATGTGCTCCGGAGTGGCGCTACGCCGAATATTGACCCACCCATTCCACAAGAACAGATACCAGAACCGTCAGAATTGGTGGCCGCTGACACAGATGTGCTTCCGAACAACCAGAGCACAATTTCTCTGTCGACATCGACGGCTGAAGAGAAAGAGCCGGAAGCACGAATGGACGTTGACATGGCAACACCCACACCCGCCGTCGCTCTTGAAAGCCGGGATTCGCTGCCACAATCTGATACAGAGATACACACACGCAAGCAACGATCGCCGAAGCGGCACAAGAAACGCCGTCTATCGCCGTCGGACACCTGTTCCACGGGAGACGCTGCAACACACAGTGAGGATAATGAAATTGAAAGCACAAACGTGGAGTCCCTTCTCACCGCACAACAGAACGACGCAAACCGCCCAGTACACGAGAAACATCTGACGTCGTTCATCGGAGACCAACAAGTGGGTCCGCCGACGAACCTTGATACAGATCCACCGCCATTGCAAAGCCACGCGGGGATATCTCAACGAGATTTGCCTCATATCGTCTGGTCTGAGGATCATGATGATGATGACTCAATGAACGACGACACGGACGCGGCAGCGGCCGCGACCTCACCCAAACACTAGTCACTTAGGAGATGCGGAAGGTTCCGAAGGACACGACAGCACTCAACAGATGTTCAACGCCACACCAACAAACTACAGCATCATGAACGCTTTTCAACGTGCAGTGCAGCAACAGGCATATCGAATAGCATCCATCAACATCAATACGATTAGTGCACACGTCAAACTAGAGCTATTAAAGGACATGTTGAGGGCGTCGGATGTTGATATAGTCCTCCTACAAGAAGTCAATGTAGACAGTTTTCCCGCACTGTATGGGTACAACACATATATTACACCAACGCATGACAGCGCCAGCGGCACGGCGATACTTTTACGTGACGGTATCGATGCTGAAGACGTGGTATATCTGCCGTCAGCACGGGGGCTTGCGCTGACAGTACTTGGGCTCCGCATCATCAACATATATGCTCCGTCAGGTACAGACCGAAGGCGGGATCGTGCCAGATTCTATGCAGAGGAGATTGCTCCTCTTTTCTTGGGCCGATATAATCACTTTTTACTTGGAGGTGATTTCAACTGTGTGCTTGACCCGAAAGACCAATACCCACATTACACCTCGTGTCAAGAGTTACGACTGCTGGTGAGAGATATGAACTTGATCGATACTTGGGAACGCGTCCATGGCAACCGGACCGGATACACATACTATACCAGTCATTCAGCAAGTCGTATTGATCGAGTTTATGTTACACGTGGTCTCACAAATGCTGTTCTTGATGCTGAATTGTGGCCCGTTGCCTTCTCAGACCATACCGCATACATATGCACGATCGAACTCCAACGCCAGAAGGTGTGGAGGAGTCGAGGTACCTGGAAAATGAACGTCGCACACCTCCGGGATCCGGAGTGCAGACGCTTAATAGAAAACGCTTGGAACACCTGCGAGCGACGCCTACCGTTATTCCCCACGACACTACAGTGGTGGTTGGACTGCGCCAAGCCTGCTATACGCCGAGCGATGATTGCATGCGGAAGAGAACAATCCTTGTGGAGACGGAACACCGTGGACTTCTGTTTTACGACGCTACGGGAGCTCTCAACACAGGCACCTTCACCAGATCGGCAATCTGCAGTCAAACGGGTACAGGCTCAGATAACATCTATAATGCGCCGCAACCTAGAAGGCACTGTCGTCCGAGCTAGAGTTTTTGACCGAGTACAGGGAGAACCACCATCGATGCACCACGTCATCAGGGAGAAACGACGCAGTCGGAGAGCCTTAATACATGTCGTCGACTTGCCGGATGGCAACAGTCTAACATCGCAAAAAGATATTGCCACAGCCTTTCTGGAACATTACCGACACCTATACGACAGAGTGGAACACAATGAGGCAGCTTTTGATGAAGTTCCACAAACACTGTCGGGTACCCTTGATGTGACGGCTGAAGGATTACTCATGGCAGAGGTTACGGAAGATGAAGTGGCAGAAGCTCTGGGGAAAGGCGCAGCAAACAAATCACCTGGACCGGACGGACTCCCATTAGAATTTTATCGGACATTCAAAACGCTCATGCTGCCTCGGTGGACTGATATGTACCGAGAACTGATGTCTCCACATACCCCTCTTCCATCAGCCTTTGTGGAGGGAATTATAATTCCTGTCCCCAAACCGTCAGGTGGGAAAGGAATACAAGACTACCGGCCGCTGACACTACTCAACTCAGATTTTAAGACCTACACAAGGATACTTGCAGCTCGCATCAAACGCGTCCTCCGCCAAATTATGTCCCTTGATCAAACGTCACTCGGTGGTGACAGCAATATCCAGACAGCGCTCAGTGACTACCGCGACGTGATAGCATTGGCAACAACCTGTCGTCTCAATGCTGTTTTGGTGTCCGTGGACTTTGATCGCGCTTTTGACAGAGTGAGCCATGCGTACATGACAAAAGTGATGACGAAAATGAACTTTCCACACGACTTCGTTACCGTAGTAATGCGACTACTCCACGGTGCTTCCTCCACAGTGCTCGTGAACGGACGTGCGGTAGGACCAATCAAAATCTTCAGATCTGTGCGGCAAGGGTGTCCGCTGTCGTCGGTGCTCTACGCCATAGCTATCGAGCCGTTACTTTGTGGTCTTAGGAACAAGCTAACAGGAATGACGTTCAGGGGCCACACATTCATCTGCAGAACATATGCAGACGACCTTACCTTCCTGGCGCGGTCGGGGGACGAGATACGAACAGCACTACGCTGGATTGATCTGTATGGTTCGGCTACAGGAAGTCGCGTTAATATGGCGAAGTCTGGGGCTATGAACATTGGACGAGGGCTGCCAGATAACAGCGTGGCACCGTTAAGATTGATGGACACAATGAAATGTTTGGGAATTACATTCACCAACGACGTCAGACGCACGGCAGCGCTCAACTATAGACGGCTCCTGCAGTCTATCAGAACGAGTGTTCGAGATAACATGTTAAGAACATTAGACATGATGCAACGGGTCACTTTTGTGAACATTCACCTGGCATCGCGCATTCCACACTTGGCGCAAGTGCTCCCGATGCCGGTGGTTATGGCACGCTGCCTCCTAGCGGCCTTTGGATACTTTGTGAGCGCAGGTCTCATTTTCAAAGTCCGATACGAAACTCTCACCCTCCCCATTAAGCGAGGGGGCCTCGGACTTGTCCACGTCCGCTACCGCGCTGTGGCTCTCTATGTCAGTACGATGGCCAAGATGTGGCGTCGACACCAGTCAAGTCTGTCCGGCACTTTGATAGAGGAATTAGCACCACCTTCTCAAAGAGCGCCAGTTTTTGTCGGTCACATATCACCGTCTCTTGCCCATATTCGTACCTTTTTCGTCGAATACAGTTATGTACAAGCGGACCTGCCGACTACCAGGACCACAACAGCACGCGACATATATTGCTTACTGTTACGAGGACGACCAGGCAACGTGATACAGAGACGGCATCCGACAGTAACGTGGACAGTGGTATGGCGGGCAGTGCACCATGTGTTTCTTGACACAGAGACACGTACGCTGTGGTATCAGATCGTCAATGGAAAATTCATGACGCGTGCCCGATTACATGCTATACATAGAGTGGACACGCCTCTGTGTACTCAGTGCAATGAATTGGATAATGAAGTACATCGTCTGACATGCGGCACTTCCGCAGAAGCGTGGAGCTTGGCGCAAAAAATTATAGCTTTTTTCCTTCGAGTTGCTCCGCAAGATATCGAACCACGGATATTACTCTACCCGGACGAGACATACTACCCCCGAACAAAGACCAATGCAGTAACTTGGATTCGAGGATTGACAGTCCTCTACCTTTTCAGAGAAGGCCCCAAGAACGCACTTGACTTTTGGACATTTCTACAAGAACGGCATTCTACGATCAAGAACCACAAGAAATACAAACTATACTTTGCTAACTTTCTAGGAAGTGCTATGAGCGATCCCCCGCGCAGTTGGGGAGTACCGGGTATGAGAAGTTAATTTCTATATTCGCCGACTTAGAGCTATAACTGATCAGGTCAATGGAACTTACTCTAAAATCTATCGAGAAGACGTGCCCGACTCCAACGCGAGGCGCGTTGGGGATCGGCGAGGTGCACTTCTAATATTAGTTTAGTAGCCAGACACAGTGCAATACAAGAACTGAGTTACACAGAGCTATTACTTTCATTTCAACTATGTTTGTATGATTTTTGTTTGAAGAAGACATTTAACTTTAATTTCTGTGTTTAGAGAAGTGCAAATTTTAATTTTCTTACTGAGAAGGCTAAAACGGCAATGAAGCCAGGCCGAGAAGGCAGAAGATGGCGAGCGAAAGGCGGGGCTGAAGGGGAGGAAGGAGGCCCTATATATATATATTAAAAAAAAAAAAAAAAAAAAAAAAAAAATCCCGCCCACCGGCATTTTATTTCTTTGTAATTTACAATTCCAGAAGGTTCTACATCTTTCTTATGTTCACTTGTAAATTCTATTTGTTTCTTATGTTAACTGTTCTTCTAATTTCTGGTAAATTCTGTCTGTGTATAAATAGCAGATCACTCTGCCTGAGAGGCAGTCAGTGCTGCGTGTATGTTGAGTTCGTAATAAACGTGTTTTCAGTATAAGTGCTGTGTTTAGTTGCCTTCGAAGTCAAGCCTGCTTTCATTGCAACGCGACATTGTTTGGTGGAGGTGCCGGGTACACTGTGCAACAGCTGCATCACCGTGGCTCCGATTAGGCAACGTAAAAGCCGTCGCTTACACGGACTGGAACCGGAATACAAGGGATAAACCGTGTACGTCCTTCCAAGAGTCCGTATCATCAGACGAACTATGGAAACGAAACCAGCAGTAAGCCAGCTACACATCAGGCACCCGTCGGTGTTCTCTGGAGACGCTGCACAGGACCCAAAAAAATGGCTAAAAGGGTTCGACCGAGTCGCCAAGTACAACAGGTGGGATCATACGATGTGCTTGGCCAACGTTTACTTCTATCTGGGTGGAACAGCCCAGCAATGGTTCGAAAACAACGAAGACAAGTTGAATGACTGGGAGACGTTCCAGGAGGAACTGAAGAAGACGTTTGGCGACCGCCAGCGTCAAATCCGCTCGGCGGAAGAACAACTGAAGAACCGGGCCCAACGACATGGTGAGCCGACACAATCGTACATGCAGAATGTATTGGCCCTGTGTAACATAGTGAATCCGAACATGACTGAGGCGGACAAAATCACGCACCTGATGAAGGGAATTGCAGAAGATATGTACCAAGCTCTTCTGATAAAAGACGTCGCTACGACAGAAAAGTTCATCAAGTGGTGCCAGCGTATTGAAGAGATGCAACAAAGGAGGGTTGGACGCAAGAAGTATGACAGACTCCCAAATGTAGTACCTATGGCCTTTGTGGAAGACCAGCAGGACGTGGCTTCTCTCATACGACAAATCGTGAGAGAAGAATTACAACAGTGCCTGGCAGCCGGGACTATTAGACCGAGCGAGCATCAGATTATGGCCATGGATGTGAGCCCCGTACGTCGCTGGGTAGCCGACGCCGCTGAGGACGAGGTATTTCAAACATTAGCTCCTGTCTGCCCCGTCAATCGCACCCGACGTGAAGAATGGCGTCGCCCTGCTATGACTTACGCTGCAGCCGCCAAACGGCAGCCCATGAACCGGCCGACGCGACCACAGCCAACTCCCCCGGTAACTATGACGCCCCGCAGAAGAACAGACGTCTGGAGGACAGAAGACAACACACCACTGTGTTTCCACTGTGGACGCCCTGGACATGTCGTACGCTACTGCAGAGAGAGGAGGCGAGTATTCGATGATTATTTTGCCGCAAGACGTCAGCCGTCGGAGCAGTTCTATACAAGGCAGTCACCTGCTGACGAGTTCAGTCGACCTATGGGAAGAAGCCCATCGCCATACCCTAGACGAGGTCGCTCCCCGACGCGCCGCAGCCGTTCACCGTCGCCGTACAGAGGTACCAGCCGCTCCCCTAGCCGCCGCGCCCAGGAAAACTAAGCGAGGCGACCATCTACGGAGGTGAGGCCGCCGCAGATGAAAATCCTCCATGGACGACAGTCGCCAAGATGTCGGGACATCTCATCGACGTCATAATCGACGGCCAACCTGTCCGGGCACTTGTTGACTCAGGAGCCTCTTTTTCTGTATTATCGGATAATTACCGCCGCACACTAAAGAAGACAATGTTCTGTGATACGGGAGCAACTGTGCTGAAGGTCGCGAATGGAAAGTACGTCCATCCAGCAGGGACTTGTGTCGCAAGAATAACCATCAACAACAGGACGCAGCCGTTTGAATTTGTCGTGTTAACAGAATGTAGTCACAATGTCATCCTCGGATGGGACTTCCTTCAGGCATCCCAAGCTATCACTGACTGAGGAAGATCTGAGCTGCAAATTGAAGAACTTGTTCCGCCGGATACACGTAATACAGAATTTTCTGGGAAGCTATTCGTCGTTGACAATGTGACGATACCGCCGTTGACAATGAGAAGAGTTGCAGTCACAAACACAGATGACTGGTTAAACTGTGAAGTTCTTGTTGATAGTAAAAAGTTTATGAGGCTCACAAAAGAAATTTACATACCAGCGGCTATCATAAGCTTTACCGGTGGTCAAGGAGAGATTTGGATCACAAATTGTCACGAGCAGTCACAACTTATCCCCAAGGGAATGTGTATCGGGACAGCTGAACCAATCCAGGACGGTGAGCTCAATGTCATCAATGAAGACCCATGCCCTGCTGTTAGTACAGACAAGACGCTGGAGGGCCGGCCGCGGTGGCCGAGGTGACTGAGGCGCTCCAGTCACGGTCAGCACGGCCACTACGGTCGGGGGTTCGAATCCCCCCTCGGGCATGGATATTTGTGCCGTCCTAGGTCGTAAGTAGTTCATAAGTAGTTTGTAAGTTTAGGGACTGATGACCCCGTAGTTAAGTCCCATAAGCTTTACAAACATTTGATTTTTTTTGCCGCTGGAGGAAACAAACGTGGAACTGCCAATAGGGCCTGGACTGACCAAGGAACAACGCCAGCGGCTGTTAGGTATACTACACCATTTTTCGGGTACATTCACGCCTCATGCAGGGGAAAGGTCAGACGAAACGGCCCACGATAAAGCACCGTATCAATATTGGGGATCATCCGCCAATTAGCCAGCGTTCGTATAGAGTGTCGCCAGCTGAAAGACGGATAATTCGGCAGGAAGTGGAGAAGATGTTGCGAGATGACATTATTCAACCTTCGGAGAGTCCTTGGTCGTCTCCGGTGGTCCTCGTAAAGAAGAAGGATGGCACGTGGCAATTCTGTGTCGACTATCGGCGGCTGAACAGAATCACAAAGAAAGATGTCTACCCACTGCCGCGTATTGACGACACCTTAGACTGCTTGAAAGGAGCTACATACTTCTCAACTATGGACATGCAGACAGGTTACTGGCAAATCGAGGTTGACGAAGCTGACAGGGAGAAGACGGCTTTTATTACACCTGACGGCCTCTATGAATTTAAAGTAATGCCATTTGGATTATGTAATGCTCCAGCCACATTCGAACGCATGATGGACAACTTGCCTCGACACCTTAAGTGGACGACGTGCCTCTGCTATTTAGATGACATTGTCGTTTTCTCGAAAACATTTGAAGAACATCTGAGTCACCTGTCAACTGTGTTGAAGTGTGTTCAGGCTGCAGGTCTCCGCCTCAATCCAAAGAAGTGCCTCTTCGTCGCCAAAGAGATAAAAATCCTGCGGCACCTAGTCAACGGAGATGGTTTTCGTCCTGATCCAGATAAAGTAAGGGCAGTCACAGAATTTCCAACTCCTCAGCACATTCGTGATGTGAGAAGTTTTCTCGGGCTGTGCTCATACTACCGACGTTTCATAAAAGGATCTTGTAACAAGGCACGTCCATTACAAGAACATCTGCAAGGAGACGCCAAATTTTACTGGGATGAGACAAAAGAAAGAGCTTTCCGGGCACTTAAGGAGGCTCTAATTTCCGCACCAGTGCTAGCCTTGTACGGCGAGAATGCAGAAACGGAACTTCACACAGACGCCAGTGGCTATGAGATTGGTGCAGTGCTTGTACAAGTTCAGGAAGGTGCCGAAAAAGTGATAGCCTATGCGTCAAGAGTACTTTCAAAGTCCGAGATAAACTACTCTACAACTGAAAAAGAATGTCACGCGGTTATCTGGGCTATCAACAAGTTCCGGCCGTATTTATTCGGCAAACCATTCACCGTCGTGACAGATCAGCATTCTTTGTGTTGGCTGACTAGCTTGAAGGATCCATCAGGTCGACTAGCAAGATGGGCACTAAGACTCCAAGAGTACGATGTCACAGTGGTATTCAAGAACGGGCGCAAACACAAGGATGCCGACTGCCTTTCGAGGAATCCGTTAGTGGAACACAACAGCATTAATGAAATTTCGGCTCTCACTGAATTAGATGACGTTACAGCTGAACAGAGAGAAGATCCAACACTATTAAAAATGATGGAGGCCTTGGAGAAAGGAGAAGCGACCAATGGAGAGTTCCAACTTATAAACGGAACATTGTACAAGAGCAACTACGATCCACTGGGCCCCAAATGGCTACTTGTTGTTCCAGCTCATCTCCAGCCAGCTATTCTCAAATATTTCCATGATGCCCCAATATCCGGTCATCTGGGATTCGTGAAGACCCTAGACAGAATCAGACGCAGGTATTACTGGAAAGGTCTCTACCGATCTGTCAAGCACTATGTGAGTCACTGTAAAGAGTGCCAGCGACGGAAGCATGTGCCGCAATTACCTCCAGGACATCTCGTACCGATTCCGCCGGCAGCAGCTCCATTCCACCGAGTTGGGATTGATCTTTTAGGGAGGTTCCCGAAGTCGACAACCGGTAACCGTTGGATAATAGTCTGCACTGACTACCTCACACGCTACGCTGTTACCAAACCTGTGCCGACTGCAGAAGCTCCAGAGATCGCAAAATTCCTTGTAGAATACATTATTTTGAAGCATGGAGCACCACGTGTCATGATATCTGATCGTGGAAAAGTATTCCAGTCAAAACTAGTATCAGAGGTAATGTCACGGTGCAACATTGTCCACAGAATGACAACTGCATACCATCCTCAGACAAATGGTCTTACGGAACGTTTTAACAAAACGTTAGCCGACATGCTGTCGATGTACGTCGATGTTGAGCAGAAGGATTGGGATACAATTCTGCCAGTCGTGACATTTGCTTACAATACCGCAAGACACCACAGGCTTCACTCCGTTTTTCCTGCTCCATGGCCGTGAAGCTGAGACGACAATGGATACACTGTTCCCGTTGCAACCGGACGACACTCAGGATGACTATGTTAAACAGCTCATCACCAGGGTCGAAGAAGCAAGACAGCTGGCTCGCATACGGACACTGGACGCCCAGGAGAAGGACCGTCAGAGGTATAACGACAAGCACCGACCTGTTATGTACAGCCCAGGGGATCTAGTATGGATTTTTACCCCTGTACGGAAGGTTGGACTGTCAGAAAAGTTATTGAAGCGATACTTTGGTCCGTATCGTGTCATACGCCGCCTGTCAGACGTCACATACGAAGTTGAGGATTGTGAGCCGTCGTCGAAACGTCAAAAACGAAGAGACATTGTACACGTCCTACGCATGAAGCCTTACTACGATCCTGAAGAGCAGGTAGACGACAATGGCTTTTTGTTCAAGGACTTTAAGGACGGTAATGTTCCTGATGAAGCCACGACAGGAACGTCTGTCGTCGATAATCGCGGAGAAGGGAAGGATTCTCTTGAACTGTCATACAGAGGACCCATGACACGGTCAAGATCCAGGACATTGCAGCTGGCTCCACAGGGATCATAACAGCGGGTCGCTGTTTCTCCAGGAGAGGGAGCAATGCCGCGAGAGACCACGAATATAACTGCCGGCGTGGCGCAGGGGATAGCGTCACGGACTGCGGAGCAGAGGGTCGCCGGTTCAATCCCGCCCACTGGCAAAAATTTATTTCTTTGTAATTTACAATTCCAGAAGGTTCTACATCTTTCTTATGTTCACTTGTAAATTCTACTTGTTTCTTATGTTAACTGTTCTTCTAATTTCTGGTAAATTCTGTCTGTGTATAAATAGCAGAGCACTCTGCCTGAGAGGCAGTCAGTGCTGCGTGTATGTTGAGTTCGTAATAAACGTGCTTTCAGTATAAGTGCTGTGTTTAGTTGCCTTCGAAGTCAAGCCTGCTTCCATTGCAACGCGACAATATTAATTAATGTGGCATAAGTACGGTTTCTCCGCTACGTCACTGTCCCTGTGAGAATGTGCAGTTATTTTACTTTTAAGTGGGTGCGAGAATCTATGGCCGTCTGAATATGGGGAGTGATAGCTCGCTTTGCATCGTTCTCTCTGGCTCATTATCGATAGCTGCTGATACTACCAAAGAGGTTTCTATACCATTTGGTTACAGTCCAGTCAGCGAGCCTTCTTTGGGGGCGAGTCTCGCTGTCCGTCCCCACCACCGCTGTTTCTTATATTTTCCAGCTTCCGGTCGCTTCACGCGTCCGGTGGCCGCTCGGTCTGATCATTCTGGGCTGATCGTCTGGTGAGGTAAGGTTGGTTCTGCTCTTGTTTTTGGAGATAGTAGCGTTTCATTGACTAGCAACTTTAACTCAGATTCGTGAACTTAAAATCTTTTATTTCATTTTTTTAATATTCTCTCCGACCGTGTGAGGAAATGTGTTCTCGTTTTTCAGTTCAGTGATTTCCAATAGATGAACGTGGTGTGTGTGATTGTAGATGCAGTTTGATAACGGCCTGATATGTTAAAACCTTTTGTGACCTTGTTGCGGTGTATGAACTCTGTGTAAATACTTTCTAGCTTTGTGGGGCCCGATTTCTAATAGGTAATATGTTCTTTTTTGTACAGTGCATGTAAAAATCTTCTCATCGTTTCCTTCCGTGAGTGATATGTTTTCCACGTGGTTGGTTCATAGAACAAGGCCTTCAGCTTCCACTCTTGTTTTTTCCATGCCCATCAGGCATCCTTCTGATTTCCCCTAATATTTCGCGATCTTCTCTCCCCGCCTATTTTAATGTTGCTGTTTCTTCTCCGACTTGTAGTACGAACTCTGTCTGTGTCAGTAATTCTCTCTGAGCCTTGTACAACCTCCTTCAATAGCTTCTTCATGTAATTCTAAAAATTTCTATGGGCTGCATGCTGTAATTCTTAATTTTATTTTTCGGACTTTGTAATTATTTCAATTTTACGAGTTTTGGAAACTGGACTTCATCCGTCTCTGTAAGTGCTCCCTATCGCGTGTAGCTGCATTTCTTTCGCTTCTTCATGTAATTCT
Organism: Locusta migratoria; assembly: GCA_026315105.1. Taxonomy (NCBI): domain Eukaryota; kingdom Metazoa; phylum Arthropoda; class Insecta; order Orthoptera; family Acrididae; genus Locusta; species Locusta migratoria. The sequence goes on from CM048755.1 coordinate 103,818,815, forward strand.
AAACATTTCTATTGGTTGCAGGCCGTAATTCTTATTTTTATCTTTCCGACTTTGTAATTATTTCATTATTGTGGTTTTTCTGAGATAGGACCTCATCCGTCTCTGTAATCGTCCCTTATCACGTGTAGCTGTATTTCATTCGCTTCCTTATATAATTCTAAGCATTTCTATGGGTTGCATGCTGTACTTAATTTTCTTTATTTTTCGGAAACTGAATTTATTCAATTTTATCGGTTTTCGGAACCACGTGGGTCCGAGTTCCGACTTCCGGGGTTTGCAGCTAGTCACCAGAATTCATGCCACTTCTCATATGAAACCAGTACCTAGATCGATTTCTAACAGACTGCAATTTAAGAATCCATCGTGATTTAATATAATGAATCCGATTTTCAACCACTTCACCGTCAGTAGAGTGTGTTCATGTAACGTAGCCGTGTGTCACCGTTAGCGTGTTTGCTCGCGGTCCAGTTCAGGTGTGATTTAACTTGGCTATACACCCGCCCACCCCCATGAACCACAGACATTGCCGAGGTGGGGTGGCTTGCGTGCCTCAACGATGCAGATAGCCGTACCGTAGGTGCAACCACAGCGGAGGGGTATCTGTGGAGAGGCCAGACAAAAGTGTGGTTCCTGAAGAGGGGCAGCAGCCTTTTCAGTAGTTACAGGGGCAACAGTCTGGATGATTGACTGAGCTGGCCTTGTAACATCAGCTAATGTGGCTTTGTCACACAGCTACTGCGAACGGTTGAAAGCAAGGGGAAACTACAGCCGTTACTTTTCCCGAGGACATGCAGCTCTACTGTATGAACATATGATGATGGCATCCTCCAGGGTAAAATATTCCGGAGGTAAAATAGTCCCCCATTCGGATCTCCGGGCGGGGACTACTCAGGAGAATGTTGTCATCAGGAATGTTGTCATTCTACGGATCGGAGCGTGGAATGTTAGATCCCTTAATCGGGTAGGAAAATTAGAAAATTTAAAAAGGGAAATGGATAGGTTGAAGTTAGATATAGTGGGGATTAGTGAAGTTCGGTGGCAGGATGAACAGGATTTCTGGTCAGGTGAGTACAGGATAATAAATACAAAATCAGTTGGGGGTATCACAGGAGTAGGGCTGATAATGAATAAGAAAATAGGAATGCGGATAAACTACTATGAGCAGCACAGTGATCGCGTTATCATTGTCAAGATAGATACGAAGCCAACACCGACAACAGTTGTACAGGTTTATATGCCAACTAGCTCTGCCGATGATGAGGAGATCGAAGAAATATATGAGGAGCTAGAGGAAATTATTCAGACAGTTAAGGGAGAGGAAAACTTAATTGTGATGGGAGACTGGAATTCGGTCGTAGGAAAAGGAAGAGAAGGAAAAATAGTAGGTGAATATGGACTGGGCAGGAGGAATGAAAGAGGAAGTCGCCTGGTAGAATTTTGCACGGAACATGATTTAATCGTAACAAACACGTGGTTTAAGAATCACAAAAGAAGGTTGTATACGTGGAAGAGACCAGGAGACACAGGAAGGTATCAGATAGATTTTATAATGGTAAGACATAGATTCCGGAACCAGGTCCTAAACTGCAAGACATACCCAGGGGCAGATATAGACTCTGACCATAACTTGTTAGTCATGAACTGTAGGCTGAAACTGAAGAAACTGCAGAAAGGTAGGAAACTAAGGAGATGGGATGTAGATACATTGAAGGAAAATGAAGTTCTGGAGAATTTCAGACGGAGATTTAGGCAACAATTGACAGAAACAGTGGGAAATAAAACAGTATAAGAGGAATGGGTAGCATTGAGAGACGAAATAGTGAAGGCAGCAGAGGACAAAATAGGTAGGAAGGCAAGACCTACAAAAAATCCTTGGATATCACAGGAAATACTAAATTTAATAGATGAAAGGAGAAAATATAAAATTGCAGTAAATGAAACAGGCAAAATGGAGTACAGACGACTAAAAAATGAGATTGACAGGAAGTGCAAAATGGCTAAGCAGGAGTGGCTAGAAGCCAAATGCAAATCTGTAGAAGAATGTATAACAAGGGGAAAAGTATATACCGCCTACAGGAAAATAAAAGAGGCATTTGGGGACAGGAAGGGCAGCTCTACGAATATCAAGAACTCGGATGGGAAACCAGTTCTCAGCAAAGAAGGGAAAGCTGAAAGGTGGAAAGAGTACATAGAGCAGCTCTACAAAGGAAATGAACTTAGAGTTGATGTTGTAGGAAGGGAAGAGGAAGTAGATGAAGATGAAATAGGAGATACTATACTGAGAGATGAATTTGACAGAGCCTTGAAAGACCTAGGTCGGAACAAGGCCCCAGGAGTAGATGACATACCCGCAGAGCTATTAAAGTCTCTGGGAAAGCCAGCCATGACAAGACTATTTGAACTGGTGTGTAGGATGTATGAGACAGGCAAAATACCCTCAGACTTTAAGAAAAATGTAATAATCCCCATTCCAAAGAAATCAGGCGCAGACAGGTGTGAAAATTGCAGAACCATCAGTTTGATAAGTCATGGTTGCAAAATTTTAACACGAATTATCTACAGGAGAATGGAAAAGCTGGTAGAAGCTGACCTCGGGGAAGATCAGTTTGGATTCAGGAGGAACGTAGGAACCCGGGAGGCAATACTCACTTTACGTCTTATCTTAGAAGATAGATTAAGGAAAGGTAAACCTACATTTTTAGCTTTTGTAGATTTGGAGAAAGCTTTTGACAATGTTGACTGGAATACACTCTTTCAAATTCTGAAGGCAGCAGGGGTAAAATATAAGGAAAGGAGAGTTATTTACAACTTGTATAAAAGCCAGACCGCAGTTATTAGACTCGAAGGGCATGAAAGGGAAGCATCAGTTGGGAAGGGAGTAAGACAGGGTTGTAGCCTTTCTCCGATGTTATTTAATTTGTACATCGAGCAAGCGGTGAAGGAAAGCAAGGAAAAATTTGGAATAGGGATTAAAGTTCAGGGGGAAGAAATAAAAACATTGCGTTTTGCTGATGACATTGTAATTCTATCAGAGACAGCAAATGACCTGGAAGAGCAGTTGAATGGAATGGACAGTGTGTTGAAGAGAGCGTATAAAATGAACATTAACAAGAACAAAACAAAAATAATGGAATGCGGTCTTAGAAAATCAGGCGATGCTGAAGGAATTAGATTAGGTAATGAAACAATGAAGGTGGTAGATGAGTTTTGTTACTTGGGTAGTAAAATAACATGCGATGGTCGTAGTACAGAGGATACAAAATGCAGAATGGCAATGGGAAGAAAAGCATTTTTGAAAAAGAGAAATTTGCTAACATCGAATATTAATTTAAGTGTAAGGAAGTCCTTTCTGAAGGCATTTGTGTGGAGTGTTGCCTTGTATGGGAGTGAAACATGGACGATAAGCAGTGCGGACAGGGAGAGAATAGAGGCTTTTGAAATGTGGTGCTACAGAAGAATGCTGAAGATTAGGTGGGTAGATCGCATAACTAATGAAGAGGTACTGAACAGAATTGGTGAGAAAAGGAATTTTTGGCATACCCTGACTAAAAGAAGGGATCGCTTGGTAGGACACATTCTTAGACATCGGGGAATCGTAAATTTAGCATTGGAGGGAAGTGTTTGGGGTAAAAATCGCAGAGGGAGACCAAGATACGCGTATAGTAAGCAGATTCAAATAGATGTGGGTTGCCGTTCTTATGAGGAGATGAAAAGGCTTGCTCAGGATAGAGTAGGGTGGAGAGCTGCATCAAACCAGTCTCCGGACTGAAGACCAAAACAACATACACCCGCACCATTTCAAAACAGCCACGACAGACCAGAGCCAGCGTCAAAGTGTTTTTTGTATGTTGTGTTTTGTGCTACCTCCGACTTGCTGAATTTCTCCTACGATAGCGGCGCCTGCTTCCGCCTCGACTCAGCATGATGATTGTGGTGAGTTTCGCTGTGGCATTGCGTGTGTGTGAGCGAATGAGTGTTGTTTGTGAATCCTTCCCCCCAGTAGCGTTAAATCATGTATAATATAGGCTGGGTACCGTCCGCATTAATCAATGTAAGAGATGCATTTTTATTGTGTTAACGAAATTGGTCCCCCGTTTTGCTTGTTTTCTATCTGAATAAACAAGTTTATGGTCAGCATAATCCGTAAGTTGCCTATAAATTGTAGTTTAAGAGCACCTTCCCTCTCTTATTTAATATTGTTCTTCACAAGTGCTGAGAATTAGCTCAGGTGCAATTTTTATGTCTAAATTCCGTTGCGCCATAAATGTTTTCTCAGCCACGTTTCTAAGATAACTTAAATTGTGGTGGCTTGCTTATTAATGTCAGTGTGTAATAACGTGTGAACTGCTATGTATATTGACCAATGTAGTATTATCTTCCTGTTAATGAAGTAATTTGAACGAGTCATTTCTCAGTTTGGTCCAGGGAACAAGGCTTTGTAGCAAGGAGTAACCAGTAGTTTACACGGACCGTATTTGCTAATTTTAGTGACAAAACAAGGGTCTTGTTTCGTACATTGGTCGACTTTTAACGTACAGGCGTGTGCAGTATGACAAGTTAGTTTAAGTAGGGTGTAAAGCTAGGGACTGATGACCAGAGTAGTTAAGTCCCACAGATTTACCATCATTTGGCTCGACTTTTCCCGCCACACGAAAAGCCTTCCGTTCTCCATCAGCCAATCCTCTTCCACCAGCAACGTCTAGCTTCCGATTTTTCAGTATAATATTCCAACATTTTTCCTGTTACCTAATTAAGTTCCGTATTTTAGTACAAACCATTTTCCGTGGAAATTGTGGAAAAAAGGATAACAGTACACATATTACATTAGATATCATGAAACATAGAGAATAACCCATAAATAGATAAATAAAGATAGTAGTATTTCAGAGTATCACACTGGTAGAGAGCCAGACTATAGATACAAATGTCACTGTTCGATACCCGCTGAGTCATAGGAATTTTATCTCTCACTTTTCATTTCTTTCACCTCTAGTGATGTTGCTGATGTGGAAAATATCGAGCACCACCGTGGTCCGCAATCCCCTTATAATTGGCTGGGTAAGTCAGTTCGATGGTCGGAATAAAGCAATGTGGTGTTAAAATAAATCTCCGGACTGTAGACTGCTTTATGTTTAGTGGTACAAACAATGAGAGACCGGTATTGGGTTGATCGAATATAATTAAGGAATGAAACCTGGACACATGCCATCAGGTGCCGTAACGCACCATCTGCTTGCCGTATGGCTATGAACACGTGTGAATCAGGCCAGGCGCCGACTGACCCCACTCGACCGCGTCGGCTCGTTTCTAATTTATAGTTATTTCATTTCTTCTGATTCGCTCTTTTCCGGTGCATAATTTACTTGTGCCACTGTCATGCATTGGTATTTTATTAACTTTCACGTATTTGATGTCTTTATTTTATTACGGTAGTATTCTAGCCCACTCCCATGAACCACAGACATTGCCGAGGTGGGGTGGCTTGCGTGCCTCAACGATACAGATAGCCGTACCGTAGGTGCAACCACAACGGAGGGGTATCTGTGGAGAGGCCAGACAAACGTGTGGTTCCTGAAGAGGGGCAGCAGCCTTTTCAGTAGTTACAGGGGCAACAGTCTGGATGATTGACTGAGCTGGCCTTGTAACATCAGCCAATGTGGCTTTGCCACACAGCTACTGCGAACGGCTGAAAGCAAGGGGAAACTACAGCCGTTACCTTTCCCGAGGACATGCAGCTCTACTGTATGAACATATGATGATTGCATCCTCTCGGGTAAAATATTCCGGAGGTAAAATAGTCCCCCATTCGGATCTCCGGGCGGGAACTACTCAGGAGGATGTGATCATCAGGAAAGACAATAATGGCATTCTACGGGTCGGAACGTGGAATGTTAGATCCCTTAATCGAGTAGGAAAATTAGAAAATTTAAAAAGGGAAATGGATAGGTTGAAGTTAGATATAGTGGGGATTAGTGAAGTTCGGTGGCAGGATGAACAGGATTTCTGGTCAGGTGAGTACAGGATTATAAATACAAAATCAATTGGGGGTATCACAGGAGTAGGATTGATAATGAATAAGAAAATAGGAATGCGGGTAAACTACTATGACCAGCACAGTGATCGCATTATCATTGTCAAGGTTTATATGCCAACTAGCTCTGCCGATGATGAGGAAATCGAAGAAATATATGAGGAGCTAAAGGAAATTATTCAGACAATTAAGGGAGAGGAAAACTTAATTGTGATGGGAGACTGGATTCGGTAGTAGGACAAGGAAAGTAAGGAAGGATAGTAGGTGAATATGGTCTGGGCAAAAGGAATGAAAGAGGAAGCCGCCTGGTAGAATTTTGCACAGAACATAATTTAGTTATAACAAACACCTGGTTCAAGAATCACAAAAGAAGGTTGTATACATGGAAGAGACCAGGAGACACCGGGAGATATCAGATAGATTTTATAATGGTAAGACATAGATTTCGGAACCAGGTTTTACAGTGTAAGACGTACCCAGGGGCAGATATAGACTCTGACCATAACTTGTTGGTTATGAACTGTAGGCTGAAACTAAAGAAACTACAAAAAGGTAGGAAAATAAGGAGATGAGACCTGGATAAATTGAAGGAACCTGAGGTTCTTAAGAATTTCAGAGGGAGCTTTAGACAACAATTGACAGAAACAGGGGAAAAGAAAACAGTAGAGGAGGAATGGGTAAAACTGAGAGATGAAATAGTGAAGGTAGCAGAGGACAAAATAGGTAGGAAGGCAAGACCTACAAAAAATCCTTGGATATCACAGGAGATACTAAATTTAATCGATGAAAGGAGAAAATATAAAAATGCAGTAAATGAAGCAGGCAAAATGGAGAACAGACGACTAAGAAATGAGATTGACAGGAAGTGCAAAATGGATAAGCAGGAGTGGCTAGAAGGCAAATGCCAGGATGTAGAAGAATGTATAAATAGGGGAAAAATAGATACAGCCTACAGGAAAATAAAAGAAACATTTGGAGATAAGAAAAACAGCTCTATGAATATCAAGGACACTGATGGAAAACCAGTTCTCAGCAAAGAAGGGAAAGCTGAAAGGTGGAAAGAGTATATAGAGGGTCTCTACAAAGGAAATGAACTTCGAGACAATATTGTAGGTAGGGAAGAGGATGTAGATGAAGATGAAATAGGAGATACTGTACTGAGAGAAGAATTTGACAGAGTCCTGAAAGACCTGAGTCGAAACAAGGCCCCTGGAGTAGATGATATTCCCTCAGAGCTACTGAAGTCTCTGGGAGAACCAGTCACGACAAAGGTTTTTCACCTGGTGTGTAAGATGTATGAGACAGGCGAAGTATCCTCAGACTTTAAGAAAAATGTTATAATCCCCATTCCAAAGAAAGTAGGTGCAGACAGGTGTGAAAACTACAGAACCATCAGTTTAATAAGTCATGGTTGCAAAATATTAACACGAATTATATACAGGAGGATGGAAAAGCTGGTGGAAGCCGACCTCGGGGAAGATCAGTTTGGGTTCAGGAGAGATGTAGGAACACGGAAGGCAATACTCACTTTACGGCTTATTCTAGAAGATAGATTAAGAAAAGGCAAACCTACATTTCTAGCTTTTGTAGATTTGGAGAAGGCTTTTGACAATGTTGACTGGAATAAACTCTTTCAAGTTTTGAAGCAAGCAGGAGTAAAATATAGGGAACGTAAGGTTATTTACAACTTGTACAAAAACCAGACAGCGGTTGTCAGAGTTGAAGGGCATGAAAGGGATGCAGTGGTTGGATAGGGAGTAAGACAGGGTTGTAGTCTTTCTCCATTGTTATTCAATTTGTACATTGAGCAAGCTATAAAGGAAAGCAAGGAGAAATTTGGAGAAGGAATTAAAGTTCAGGGTGAAGAATTAAAAACATTGCGTTTTGCCGACGACATAGTAAATCTGTCAGATACAGCAAAGGACCTGGAAGAGCAATTGAACGGAATGGACAGTGTGCTGAAAGGTGCATATAAGATGAACATTAACAAGAGCAAAACTAGGGTAATGGTGTGTAGTGTAAGAAAATCAGGTGATGCTGAAGGGGTTAGATTGGGAAACGAAGCAATAAAGGAGGAAGATGAGTTTTGTTACTTGGGCAGTAAAATAACAAATGATGGTCGCAGTACGGAGGATATAAAATGCAGAATGGCAATGGGTAGGAAAGCGTTCTTGAAAAAGAGAAATTTGTTAACCTCGAATATTGATTTAAGCCTAAGGAAGTCCTTTGTGAAGGCATTTGTGTGGAGTGTTGCCTAGTATGGAAGTGAGACATGGACGATAAACAGTGCGGACAGGAAGAGGAGTGAGGCTTTTGAAATATGGTGCTACAGAAGAATGCTGAAGATTAGGTGGGTGGATCGTGTAACTAATGAGGAGGTACTGAATAGAATTGGGGAGAAAAAAATTTCTGGTATACCTTGACTAAAAGAAGGGATAGATTGGTAGGACACATTCTTAGACATCAAGGAATTGTGAATGTAGCGTTGGAGGGAAGTGTGTGGGGAAAAGATCGCAGAGGAAGACCAAGGGATGGATACAGTAAGCAGATTCAGACAGATGTAGGTTGCCGTTCTTATGTGGAGATGAAGAGGCTTGCTCAGGATAGGGTACTGTGGAGAGCTGCATCAAACCAGTCTCCGGACTGAAGACCACAACAACAACAACACAACAGTATTCTAGCCACCGCTTTGACGCTGATTTCTACAGGGTGGCCAGAAAAGGGCTCCCTGATTTCAAAATTAAATATCTCGAAAACAAAGATCGATAGAGGAATGCACTAAACGGTATGTTTATTGTGAAATATGTAAGAAGTTTATACAGCAGTTTGAAATAATAGTTACAAAAGCTGCTAACAGATGGTGCTGTACGCTGTACAGCTCATATCAGCATACATAAGTGAAATAATCGTATGAATACACTCTTTGCAAACAATCACATCACAATGTTTTTAAAATGTTCACCATTGGCACTACAGAGGTGGCGCAAACGAAGAATGAAATTCGCCATCACATTTCGTAGTGCCTCAACCGAAATGGATTCACATGCCACAGAGATCGCCGATTCAAGCTCGTCCAGCGTGACGGGATGCTTCGGGTAGACCATGTCTTTCACTGTGCCTCACAAAAGGAAGTCACAGGAAGTCAAATCCGGCGAATATGGAGGCCAATCCATGCTTGCACCAGTAATTTTGGGATATTCCAAATCAATGACTCGATTCCTGAAGTATTCCTCAAGAAAGCGAAACACTTGTTCGGTCCGATGTGGTCGGGCTCCATCTTGCATAAACCATTCAGTACCTGGTCGATCCCCTAACGCTTGCTGTGTGGCGAAAAATTGTTCAAAAATTGCAACGTAACGTGCACCAGTGACCGTTTCTCGAATGAGAAAAGGGCCAATAATGCCTCTGCTGCATACTACAGCCCACAGAGTAACTTTAGGAGAATACAGGGGTTTCGCTTCACACCAATATGGCTTTTCGGAACCCCAAAATCGCCAGTTCTGCTTATTCACGTATCCATTCAGGTGGAAGTGAGCTTCATCTGTAAACCAGATGCAGCCAACATCAAATCCTTCGCTATCAATCAGTGTGAGCATCTGATTAGCAAAGGCAACCTTTTCTGGCACAGCTCGTACGGGTATGGCCTGGTGCGTTTGAATTTTGAGTGGAAACATGTTTAGGCTCTTTCTCAGTATTTTCTGCGTGCTGGAACGCTTCAAACCAGTCTCAGATGCAATTGTACGGACGGATGACATTGGAATTTGCTGAATAATTCCGGAAACTGTGGCGATATTTTCAGGCGTAACTGCGGTTTGCTTGCGGTCAACATGCCCCACTAGCTCATCAGTTACGCTGCCTGTTCGTTGAAATTTTGCGAAGAGCGTACGAATGGTTTTCGCATCGTTGAAATTTTGCGAAGAGCGTACGAATGGTTTTCGCATCGGGTCCTTTTGGAACATTAAATCGTGCTTGAAAACTTCGCCTTGTTGCCGTAGCACTCTCTTCTAACCTGTGGTACTCTAGCACCAGAAAAACGCGTTGTTCAAGGGAGTACATGGTTTTAATCTCTTCCTTCGGTACGCTAACCTCCTTTCACGTTTCAATAGTGGAACTGATCGCTCTGGGCTTCGGATCGCTATTTATACTAGACATTACGTATGGCGATTACAGCGCCATCTGTTAGCAGCTTTTGCAACTATTATTTCCAACTGCTGTATAAACTTCTTATAGCTTTCACAATAAACATACCGTTTACTGCATTCCTCTATCGATCTTTGTTTTCAAGATATTTAATTTTGAAATCAGAGAATCCTTTTCTGGGCACCCTGTATGTGCAAGTATTATGGTGCGCAAGTTACGATGAATTGTCGTTCACTGTATTATCGCCAATGGCGCGTCGTGAGCCAGTCAGTCTGGTCTTGGTCGGCGAGCAAGCAAAGCCTGCGTGTGGAGTGGCCGCGATATGCGATGCTATCTAGCGCGAGAGATGAGGGCAGTGTGGCACCGACGGCTGGCCGGCGTCTGAGTAGTGCACCGCCCTGCTCGCGTGTTGTTGTTGTTGTTGTTGTTGTCATAGCTTGCTGCGTTTGCTAAGGTTGGGCTCTGAGGACCATCAGTATTGACCATCAGCTATGGCCTGTATGTACACATCAGATATGACGTTCCAAGTTGGAATTAGTCGCCGCTGTACTAAAGTTTTTTCTTTTGTACTTGTCATATTCCGGGAGTACCGAGGCAGAAGTTGTGTTCAACGCCTGTTACATCATCCTTGAGTGGAATTTCTCTAACCGACGGCACGTGTGAAGTGACTGCATGATATCGGCACTTTCGGAGATAAGTATTGACTTCGTTGTGCTTATTGTCGCATATATGCTTATCGGGACCTGCCCCCATACGATCTGAATGTTATTTCTTGTTAGGCTTGATTCCATGTTGGAATTGGTGCTCCACGACTGTATTTGATTTGTGGTAATTCTTTCAGCAATCAGTCGTAAAAAATATACATTTTTATTTGTTTGCAAATCTAGATTTCGACCACTGTGTGGTCATTATCAATGCTTAAAACCAATTAAAATACTTAAAACATCTCGACCTCCATGTTGGAGGTTGCGTTTGTACTGACGCAGCTGTTACAATTCTTACACAGTTGACGTCAGCATGAGCCATTTGCGACTAAGGCGCCCTCTTTAAAGTATCATATAAATAACAAAATTATATGATGTATATTATATGATGTATGATAGAAAAAGTTACATTTTATTGTAATTTTAGTTGACATTTTAACTTTAAACTGTACCTTATTAATGAGTCTCGTTTACTGTTTATATATAATTGGTAGTAAAAATGTGTACTAATTGGTGCCTTGTTATCTAGCTATTTTCTGGTCCGCCCCAGCATTCTCATGGTTGTTGAGTTTCTGTTGTGTCTATCTCGCTGAGTAGGCTTGTGGTTGTGCCCCAGCAGCTCGCATTGCCTAATGTCTGTGTTTGACGTATTTGTGTTGCTGGCCTGAATATTTGGCTAGCGGTTTCTTATGGTACGGTAGATTATACCTTGCCGCTATTTAAATGTGATGATTAATTCACTTTATATCAACGCTTGGTAATAGTCTCTGGAGAATTTATCGGGTGCGTGCCCGCTTCTTGGTCCGTCAACTCCCTGGGGGACAGCCGTTATTGCAAGCTGTGTATTTTTTCCCTCTGTGTTGTTTTCCTGCCAACCCGTAATTGTAGTTTGGCAGTTGTTGTTCGGGTACCTTTTCCTTTTGACTTGCATCTTTCCTGAGCTTTCCGGTTTCCTTCAGTGATCTTTTCCTATTCTTCCAGTCCGGTCGTCGCTGCCGAGCCATTAATATTTCAGTTCAGGTTCTTATTTAATGAGCCATTCCTGCTTCAAGTAACACGGGGCGTGGTGTCTGAAGTGTTTGGTCTTTGTCAAGAGGCGTGTGTTTTTCTTTTGATAACCAAGTTGTTTTAAAACATGTATTATTAAAATCAGCGTAATCTGTTGAATATTGAAATCAATGAACTGTTTTGAAATTGGTTCTGTTTGTTGCAACTTGTTGGTTGAGCTGCCTCAATTCTGTGATAAGCGCCGTTGTTCGTTGCGTGTTTTATTAATTCATTTCATACAACTGTGAACCTTATTCAGTCATATTTAGTATTTTGTGATTTGTGAACCTTATGGAAACCCGCCCCATTTAAGATTATGTTGACCAAGTTGTCTTAATTCTGTGATTTTATGCAAGGTTAATTTACTGAGATTGCTAACCTGATTAAGTTACTCCACTATTTTGAGATTTATTTTGTGATCTTTATGCAATCTTTGTTGTTATTTGAGAACCTGTTGATTAAAGAGCTGTTAAATTTGTGATTGGTGCCACTAAATCATTTTATGCTATGTCGATTTAATGGAAATTTTTTGAAGTTATTTTTTCTTAACTGTGATTTTTGCCGCTTAATCTTTCTGATAACTTGTCCTGATTCTTAGTGCGTTTATTTCATTTTAACATTATTATTATTCAGTAATCTGGTAATATATGTAATTCTCTAACAAGTGGTGACTATCTTTGGTAAATCCGCTTAACCAACCACATACTGTTATCCTTCCGGTATCTAAACACAACTATTATAACACAACCTACCAGCCACCTCCCCCTTCCCTTTGAACCACGCGACCGCCAATGGTGGCTGTTCTGCTGTCGTGGGACAGTGGTCTGGTGACAAGCTGTTGCCATGCGTTACTATCATTTCTTCTGCAGGGAGATGACGTACATTTTTAGAAAGAGAAGTCACGTTCGCATACGACTGTTGCAATAAAACAACTGCTCTAGACAGCAAGTAGTCCAGTCGAATTTGGTGTAAATATCTCGATCCAATCCCTACTTATACATACGGTGAGACACATGCTAGGGCGTCGACGGACACACAAAGTTTCGTTTGGTGACTGGTTTTAGCAAAGTTATCTACAGAGATATTGAAAAAACTACGTTTTTAATGGAACCGCGAACTTTTTATAAAATGTATTTGATAGCTCTTGATAGGCAATTACGGTGATATAGCGTTTGTTAATGATGTTGAATCCTGTCGTAAAAAATTCGAGAAATGGCCTACAATTTTAGGGCATGGTGGCCGGAATCGGCGTCAGCAGTGCAAACACTACATGCAGGCGTTACGGAACAGGCTGCGTAGCTGTATACCCTAAAGTAGGCCTGCGCGAATATAGTAACGATTTGTTTCCCCCTGAAGCAAGGTAAGACCTACAGTGGATGCAGGTTCAAAACTGTTCAAATGTTTGTAAACCTATGGCACCAAACTGCAGTGGTCATCTGTCCATAGACTTACACACTACTTAAATTAGCTCATGCTAAGGACAACACATACTGAGACACGCACATCCAAGTCCGAGGGAGGATTCGACATCCGTCGGGGATCAGCAACTCACTAAGCAGCAAGGTGCCTTAGAGCGTACGATCATTCCCACGCGACCGGCGCAGGTTCACCTACGAACGTTGTATATTGACATAAGACGTAGGATAGAATCTACCTATCTCAAAGATCTTAGGAAAACTACGTCGCATTTGGTTATCTTCACCGGATTTACGTGAGTTGTAAATGAGGAATCACCTGTTTATTCTTCGAAAATAAAGAGAACTTATTTGCTGCAAAAAGAACTCTGTATGAAAAATCTAAATTATAGAGGAATAATTGAGCTAATGTTTCCTGTACGTTGCTGTGTTCTTCTAATAGTTACAATACATACTGACTCACATTACACTGCTCTAAACTATATCATATGGGACACAATTATTGCACTAAACATTTTATTAAAAGCAAGTACTCTTCTTAACGAAACGTCGCCCCATGCTGAACGTAAGTGCGTGATGGCAGTGGTACCAGCTACTTGCAAGACAGCTGTCGACTTATTTAGAATTGCATTGAAACTTCGTGCACACGTAACTGTAATAAACGATTTACTAACAATGCTTTGGTAACCAGCCAAATCACAAAACATTAGGTTCATCTTACAGAAACACAACTTCATTCTTTATTTCAACATGTGTTCAAAGTATTGATCGTGGAATGAAAAGAGCATTTCCAATCGCCGTTCGAAAGAACGATGAACAGATGTTATTACAGTGGATTATATGTTGGAGCATGCACCGGTGATTCGACGACGCATATCGTCTGGCGTAGTTGGGGGATTCATCATTGACTGCATCTTTGAGTGCCCCCACAGAGAAAGAAATGAAGGGTGGTCAGATCGGGGAATCTTGCAGCCCATTTTTACAATAGAATTTGGTCATATCCAACGCCCAGGAAAATTTTCCTCCAGGATTTGCGTTGCAACACGGTTCGAGTGAGCTGTACATCCATCGTGTTGCAATAAGCGCGCCTGGGATGAAGAATATAATTACCCACGATAACGCATCGTAGGTTTACGCCTAACGGTCGTTGATATTGCACCTGACGAAGCCAATGTGGATTTTCGGCTGCCAAGTAATGCATTTTATGCAAATTTCCATTACCGTGGTTAGTAAACGTTCTGTCATCGGTAAAAAGCACACGTTGGAAAAATTTGTGTCGTCTCTCAGCTGCTGAAGCGCAAACCGACCAAATTCTGGGCGACGTTCGAAATCACAGTCGCCGAGTGCCTGATGTAGTGACAGATGACAGCGATGGAATTTGTTTATATGTTCGCCGGCCACGGTGGCCGAGGGGACTGAGGCACGCCAGTCACGGTCTGCACGGCCACTACGGTCGGGGGCTCGAATCCTCCCTCTGGCATGGATATTTGTGCCGTCCTTAATGTTAGCTAGTTCATAAGTAGTTTGTAAGTTTAGGGACTGATGACCCCGTTGTTAAGTCCCATAAGCTATACAAAGATTTGAACTTTTTTTTTTAAATGTTCAAATGTTTTGTAAATCTATGGGACTTAACTGCAGCGTTTATCAGTCCCTCGGCATACAAACTACAGAAACCAACTTAAACTAAATTAAGGACAAATACAGACAACCATGCCCGAGGGAGGACTCGAACCTCCGACGGCGAGCAACCGCGCGCTTCCCAGCAAGGCGCCTTAAGGTGTTCGGCCACTCCACCGTGGCTATGAAATTTGTGTCGATGCGAGACGAGAAAGGCAGTCGTCTGGATGATTCCACATTCCTTGGCAATACGTCTCGTACCACTGTGTTGATTCATTAGCATCATTGCCAGGACAGCTTCTTCATCTTCTCTGCCTGTTGCAGTCTTCTTTCTTGTGCTCGTTTTGACGTTCAAGCAGCCTATCCGCACTAGTGTCTTCAGGCTTCGTGCAATTGCCTGGCGCGTCGGACATCGGCGATGCGTGTAGATAGTACTACACGGCTGTATTCAAATGTTCAAATGTTTGTAGAACTTATGGGACTTAACTATGGGGTCATCAGTCCCTAAGCTTACAAACTACTTATGAATTACCTAAGACTAAGGACGGCACAAATATCCATGCCCGAGGGGGGATTCGAACCCCCGACCGTAGTGGACGGCTGTATCTTTCGCACGGCATTTATTTTACATTCAGCATACAAAAGTATTATACCCAACTTCTTATTCGTGTACATGTCTGTACGCGATGTATCGAAGCGGAAGTTAGCGACCTGCAGCACAGACCAGTCGACAGTCAAATGTGCTGTCATTCTGACTCTACGTAAGCACGACAGCTCCGCTTGACATTATTTGCCCCGCTAACACTGATTCCGGCCACCGTGCCTTCAAATTCTAGGACATTTCTCGATTTTTTTACTGCAGGTTTCAACGATACCATTAACAAATGCTATAACGCTGTAATTGTCTTCTCAAGAGCTGTCGGACGCCGTTTTTACAAAGTAAGCATTTCCATTTTTTTTTAAAGTACTCGTTTCAATACCTTAGTCGGTACCGATTCTAAAACTTAACAAACGTAAATATATGTACCCATTGATGTCCTGACACGTGCCGAAAACCCTGTCTCGTATGCGTAATCGTTCACGAAATAAGAGAGGTGTTACGTCTTGCGTTACTCTCCCTGTATATACCGTACATTTAATATGCTTTTAAAGTTTGTGCTATCTCAATGACTCAAAGAACTATTACGTGTTCCCACACATTGTTTTTGCTATGAATCATCCATTACATTGTATTTGTGATTTACTCTGCATGACAAACAAGTGCCTTTATTTAACTGGTTACATTGTAGCATGAAAGAAACAAGGCCGTTGTCAGTTACAGGATAAACGTATCTAGGTCAATACGAAGCCGCACACCTCTGGTGGCAATGCCTGCGCTTATTCTATTTGTAACGTGTCAAACGGCCTCTGGATCCTCTCCTGAGGTAAGTTTGTCGGAAGTTGTTGCAGTTGTCCCTCTACATCTGGTGGGTTGAGAGAGAGTTACTTAAGCTTAAGGGACTTAACTACGGGGTCATCAGTCCCTAGACTTACAAACTACCTATGAACTACCTACAACTAAGGACGGCACATATATCCATGCCCGAGGGGGGATTCGAACCCCCGACCGTAGTGGCCGTGCAGACCGTGACTGAAGCGCCTCAGTCCCCTCGGCCACCGCGGCTGGCTCTGGTGGGTCGGTGCTGGGACGTAGGCCTCTTCCAATGAATTTCGATATGTGCTCACGGGAGGACATCAGCATGCTAAAGGCAAGTCACACGCACATTTGCTGTGTGTAGACGTGCATTGTCAAATGTTCAAATGTTCAAATTTTTGCCGGCCGCGGTGGCCGAGGGGACTGAGGCACTCCAGTCACGGTCTGCACGGCCACTACGGTTCGGGGGTTCGAATCCCCCCTCGGGCATGGATATTTGTGCCGTCCTTAGTATAAGGTAGTTGATAAGTAGTTTGTAAGTTTAGGGACTGATGACCCCGTAGTTAAGTCCCATAAGCTTAACAAACATTTAGAACATTCAAATGTTTGTTAAGCTTATGAGACTTAACTACGGGGTCATCAGTCCCTAAACTTACAAACTACTTAACAACTACCTTATACTAAAGCCCGCTTAAATATCCATGCCCGAGGGGGGATTCGAACCCCCGACCTTAGTGGCTGTGCAGACCGAGACTGGAGCGCCTCAGACTCCTCGGCCACCGCGGCCGGCCGTGCATTGTCTTGTTGGAACATTGTCCCAGGGAAATGTACCATTAGGGGTAGGACGTGCAGTAGAGAAAGTCAGTGACATGTTGATGTTCCGCCAATGCCTGCAAAAGCACGATTAGAACTTCCTTGAACGCTTGTAGAAACTTTTCAGCAATCAGTCGTAAGTATTGTTTATTGGCAGATCTAGATTTCGACCACTGTGTGGTCATTATCAATGCTTAAAAAACTATTAAAATACGTAAAACATCTCGACCTCCATGTTGGGCCTACGAACGCAACCTCCAACATGAAGGTCGAGATGTTTTACTTATTTTAATCGTTTTTAAGCCTTGTTAATGACCACACAGTGGTCGAAATCTAGATCTGCCAATAGATAATACATAAGATTGATCGCTAAATAATTTCTACAAGTCAAAGTACAGTCGCTGAGCACAAGTTCCACCATGGAATCAAGCCTGATTATTTGAACCCGTAATCTACGGTTCCCAGCATCATTATGCCTGTATCTCTCTCCACAATATTTTCACGCTGTGCTGACTACTGCCGAAGTGGAGTGGCCGAGCGTTCTAAGGCGCCTTGCTGCAGAGCGCATGGTTCCTCGCCATCGAAGGTTCAAGTCCTCCCTCGAGTGTGTGTGTGTGTGTGTGTGTGTGTGTGTGTGTGTGTGTGTGTGTGTGTGTGTGTGTGTCCTTGGGTTAGTTTAAGTAGTTTGTACGCTTAGGAACTGACAACCAGAGTAGTTAAGTCCCATAGATTTACAAACATTTGAACGTTTTGTGCGTGGTGGAGGGTACTCAATACCATTACAAGTTACTAGCTTTCCTGTTCCACTCCCATATAGAACGAGAGGAAAACCAATACTTGTATTCATCTGTATGGGCCCCAGTATCCCTGATTTTATCCTTGTGGTCTTAACACGAAATGTAAGTTCGTGGTAGTAGAAACGTTCTGCACTCCGACTCAAAGTCCGACCTTCCAAATTTCTTCAACAGGGTTTCTCGAAAATCATGTCCCCTTCCCTCCAACAATTCCCATTTGAGTTCCTGAAAAATTTCAATAACACTCGCGCATTGATAGATTCGACCAGATACAAACCTAACCGCCCGCCTCTGAAGGGGTCGTAGAAGTGTTTTATATTCAGTCTGCATCACAGACGATTTTCACCTTCACAAAATTCTTTCAATAAACCGAAGTCGACAATTCGTCTTCCCCATGACCGCCCTTATGCGTTCGTTCTATTCCACATCCCTGTGAAGCATTGCGCCTAGATATTTAATTACGCGACTCTGTCAAACAGCACACTACCAATGATGTATCCGAACATAACGGTGATTTCCCTAAATCACTCCAGGCGAATGCCGAGATGGTTCCTTTTAAAGGGCACGGCCGATTTCCTTCCACATCCTTATCTAAACACACATAGCGTAAGCTCTGTCTCTAATGACCACGCTGTCGACGAGACTTTAAACACCAAGCTTCCTTCTTTCCCTCCGAACATAACGGAATAGTTTCCCCAACTAATCTGCATCACGTTACATGTTTCTACATTAGCGCTAGTTGTCATTTCTCACACCACCTACAAATTTGGTCCAAGTCATCCTGCGTCTTACTACAGTCAATCAGTGACGACACCCTGTACACGACAGCATCATCAGCAAAACAGCCGCAGATTATAACTAACTCTGTCCTTCAGATCAGATATGTAGATACAAAATAATAGTGGTCCTATCACACTTCCATGGATTATTCCTGACGATACCCTAGTCTCTGATGAACACTTGCCATGGAGGACAATGTAGTGGGTTCTATTACGTAAGCGGCCTTCGAGATACTCTCATATTTGCGTACCTATTCAATCAACTCGCACCTTCGTTAGCCTGAAGTCTGACGGTTGTAGTTATTTTATGCTTCACGCATCGCTATTTCTGTAGAAGCTCGAATCTGTACTAACTTTTATCTGATTTGATTTAATTGACCTTTTTTGAACCGAGAGTACAACTGCTTTTGCTTTCTTAGTGTTTTTCGAATATTATTATTAAACCACGGTGGGTCTTTGCGATCCTTAATCTACTAAGTCGGCACAGATTTCTCCAGCGCTTTATTTACAATTCATTTAGATTTTGCACGTAATTCTTCTACGTTCACCGTACCGTAACTAACGATGTCAATTCATTCCTTAAGTGGGACGATTACAATTGCTTATCTTCTCTTTCTAGCACAAACACTCTCATAGGCATCTTGATCTTTGGTGGCCATTGTCGCTATGACGACGTCAAGACCACTACACTATCCCTGTCTCTACAGTGACATTATTGACAACTTTTGGCTTGTTTGCAGCTATAATGTCTAAAATATTTCCATTGCGTGGTGCAAAAATTGACAAATAATCCTTGATAATTAGAAGTGAAAAGTCATCCATATGACCACTAAAGAAACCCGTAAAACTTTTTTCACGCGATAAATTAGTCATATCTACAGGTTGTAAATTCAACTAAATGCATAGGAGTAACAAATTAAATTGGGCCGACCGCGGTGGCCGAGCGCTATGCGGCGCACCAGTCACGGTCTGCACGGTCACTACGGTCAGGAGTTCGAATCCCCCCCTCGGGCATGGATATTTGTGCCGTCCTTAGTATTTGTTAGTTCATAAGTAGTTTGTGAGTTTAGGGACTGATGACCGCGTAGTTGAGTCCCATAAGCTCTGCAAACATTTAAATTAAATTTGAAATAACACACAGAACACACTGAAGGGCAGGGGAACCAAAGGCTACGTTTCATTGGAATAACACTTAAAAGGTGCAACAGTTCAACTAAAGAAACTGCATACACAACACTTATGCGTCCTGTTTTGGATCATTTCTGCGCATTATGGGATCCATACCAGGTGGGGCTGACAGACAATTTAGAGAAAGTTCAGAGAAAGGCAGCTCCTTTCTTCTTATCGTGATGTAGGTGAGAGAGTGTCACGGAAATGATGCACCAGTTGGAGTGGAAGTCATTAAAAGAAAGGCGTTTTTCGTTGGGACGAGATCTATTTGCGAAATTTCTTTCACCGATTTTCTCTTCTGAATGCTAACATATCTTGTTAGCACCCACCAGGGAGACATGATAATCATAACAAAATAAGAGGAGTCAGATCTAAAACGGAAATATTTATTTATTCCTTTTACCCGCGAGCTTTTAGAGAATGGAAATGTAGAGAAACATCATAAAAGCGGTTCTTTGAACCATCTGCCATGCACTTCGATGCGAATTGCAGAGTATTTTTGTACATGTAGATGTTCTGACGATTCAGCTGATCAAAACAGTGTTGGAAAAACCTGCTGAACAATATTTCAGAAAACTACTTGTCTATACCCCCTGTAGTGGAAGCATAGGTGTCCCAGTCTGTTGATATCGCCCCCTACTAATAATGCATGATCCGGGTATTTTCGTGCTACTGATCGTAAACTTACTTTGAATGATTCTAGCACTGTGATGGTGGAACCTAGTGGCCGGTAAAAACACCCAACCATTTACTTTATTTCGAATATACCTGTTACACGCGTTCAGAAAACCTAACAGCCATTCGTCATCTATCTATCGCTCTCAGGACTGAAGCTCTTGAAACGCCGGCGTTGGTGTTCAAATTTTTGTAAACATATTAGACCAAACTGCTACGGTCATTAGTCCCTACTTAAAATAACTTACACTAACGACAACACACACATTCATGCCCGAGGCAGGACTCGAATCTCCTACGTGAACGGCCGCCTAGTTCGTAGCATGACGCCTTAGACCATGCGGCCATCCTGCGCGGCGGCTTTGGTGTTTGGGTATCAATGACTACTGAGGCATGGAGCGTAGGATCTCGATTGGCAGATGCGAGTCATAGGAACACTGTTCGGAAATTCACAGGATCTTGTATGGCATCCAGTATATGTTCATAGATTTGGGTGCGGAGGTCACTGAATCGTGCATTGCTAGGCGCGCCATAGGGTGCTTTCCGTCGGGTGGTTCCTCTTGATCGATTCGAATTTGCAGGACGTTACTGGCTGCCCTGACATTCTCACCGATTGCAACATTTCCTACTGTGGTATGTGAATAGCCCACATGCCTTTGAAATACACAATACGACAACTCTGTTCAACTCAGTCTAGCTATGCTACCTTTGTCATATGCATTTATTTGGTGGATAGACTGTCCAACGCGTGTGCGAGGCATCGTAGGTTCAATATATTTTGGGTAAGAATCTTGCTTCACTGTATGACCCATGGCTCATACTAACGTCACTGCACGAATGCGCTTTGGTCGCCTTTCTACACGTGACACAATTGTTGAAATCCAATCGTTACTCACACAATGCATCAATGTATACCTGAATGAGATTATATTCTACCACTCTTATTGGGTGCGTCATTTTTTAAATTTTTTTCGTAGGCACTGGATTTTTGAAATTAGTCGTGTGTGTGTGTGTGTGTTAAAAATGTTTAAATGTTTGTATAGTCTATGGGACTTAACTACTGGGTCATCAGTCCCTAAACTTACAAACTACTTATGAACTACTTACGAACTAGGACGGCACAAATATCCATGCCCGAGGGGGGATTCGAACCCCCGACCGTAGTGGCCGTGCAGACCGTGACTGGAGCGCCTTACTTCCCGCGGCCACCGCGGCCGGCTGTGTGTGTGTGTGTGTGTGTGTGTGTGTGTGTGGCTGTGTGGGTGTGCAGGTGTGGGTGTGCAGGTGTGAGTGCATGTCCGAATTTGAGGTGAGTACGTGAATTCATGTTTAATAATATTAAAATTTTCCTGTTTTCCTGGGAGATTTCATTTTTCTTTTTTTTTTTTCAATAACAATCCACCGTTCTACATTATTCAGTTGGCTTTGGATCAGAGTGAGGTCCATTTCACGATAACTGAGTAAGGAGATGCTTAAAAGCAACCAAAAGAGAAGCGTACAGCGTTGAAAGTGAGAACTGGTGTCCATTACATTACGATCCGTGTGACGTCTCCAATAATAAGGTAATAAGTAACAACAAGGAGCTTCATAAATGCTCTCACAAGGCTGAAATAAAAATTACGATTTTCATCAGCAATATTAGACTTCGCTGTATATTTACACCTCCAGGGAAGCTTCCCATGGAAATGTGGAAGGCTCTCGAGTAGTGCGTAATTAAACGTTACGATGAATCGGCACGGCCGTCTTTGGTGGGCCTCGCCACAGAGGCGCGGCCGTCTTTGTTCTCAGCTCTCTTCAAAATCTCGCCGCCCAAATAATCACTGCTTCCAAGGCAGACAAAAGAACCTGAAAAGTTACCTGCAGGTCAGACGGTAACAGGCATCACTCCGAGAAGAGTATCGTTATAAGCCCCATGGATCTAACGCTCAGATAAGTAAATAAAATAAATTAGCTAACATTTCTGATGTAACATAACATATTCAGTAGACTAAAGTGTAAGAGTCCTGGAAAGCTGCTTCTTTTCTGACCTTTCATTTTACACATAGGCCTATTGACTGTATCTGTTAACGCCATGTCACGTAAATATTTTGTTTTGGCGTCGTTTTCAAAATTATGTCAAACATTGCTAACATTTATTGGCAGTTAGACCCACTTTATTTTTGAGTGCGGTAAGAGCTTTCTGAGAGATAACTTTGGTGCGAAAAACCCCACGAATTATCATTACAGCTCAGCTCGGTTTTAGAGAATACTTGAAACCGTTTTGTACGGGCAGTTGAGCGATCAGGATTGAAGAGTAGTCATCCTGTGCAGGTGTTTGAATTACAACAGAGAATTAAGACAAAGAATAGCATATAATTCGGTACTCCGTCTATACAGGGCTCATTTTGCTGATTTTGGAGAGAACTTTAGCGCTTGTCCAGTCTTGGAGCTAAAAACAGAAATGCACTGGGATATGTTGAGGAGGAGGCCACGGATGACGTCACGATCTGCAGGTGGCCGGTCCTCCAGGCGCAGGGCGACTGCTGCTCTGGCTGCAACAGTGTCTACTTTTAATGGCGTGATTTTGGATTCAGTAATTACAAACTGTTTTCGGTGATTCTGTCCTAAAAAGTAGGGTGGGTCATATTGGCTTACGCAGTTGATATGAACAGTTTTTAAACTTGTCCCTAAAAATTGTTTGTCTGGCTGATCATCCTGTATAGGTGAATGCGCAACTGAACTATCTCAGCCGCAACATGCTCTGGAAATGCTACAATTCCTACACATAATTTCTTTTCCGTTACCATATTTTAATTACTGTGAAAATCTAAATATAGGAAGAAGATTAAGGGCTAACATCTTGTCCACAACTTAGTCATCATATACGGAGCTCACGTCCTTCCTTCTTTTTTTAGGTTGGGGAAAGAAATAGGCCGGCCGCGGTGGCCGAGGTGACTGAGGCGCTCCAGTCACGGTCAGCACAGCCACTACGGTCGGGGGTTCGAATCCCCCCTCGGGCATGGATATTTGTGCCGTCCTAGTTCGTAAGTAGTTCATAAGTAGTTTGTAAGTTTAGGGACTGATGACCCCGTAGTTAAGTCCCATAAGCTTAACAAACATTTGAACATTTGAAAGAAATAGGCCTTGCTCTTTGAAAGGCATACCATCCTGCCATTTGATTCTTTGTTTCAGGGTAATCACGGAGAAGCCAGATCGGGATGGCTGGAGGCGGGTTTGAACTGCCATTCTCCTGAAAGCGAGTCCAGCGTGCTTACCGCTGCGCCATTGCGCTAGATGATGAAAGTATAATATGGTACTAAAGTATGAAGTACTTTTCGTAGACGTAATCAACAGAAAATTTCATTCGACTTTAAATTCGAGATATCAAATGTTACTTATAGCCAGTTATGGCATAGCCGGCCGCGGTGGCCGAGGGGACTAAGGCGCTCCAGTCACGGTCTGCACGGCCACTACGGTCGGGGGTTCGAATCCCCCCTCGGGCATGCATATTTGTGCCGTCCTAGTTCGTAAGTAGTTCATAAGTAGTTTGTAAGTTTAGGGACTGATGACCCTGTAGTTAAGTCCCATAGACTATACAAACATTTGAACATTTTAGTTGTGGCATAATTATATCCTGATTACTGATTCAAACGCCTCGCTGTTGGTGAAAGAAAAGTCAACTACTAACATTTTACTTTTCATCCAATTAGGTACTGGGTTAGAAACTCCCACACAGGATTTTACGTTAGGGCACTTTGTTACTGGTTAGTAGGGGCATAAGGGTGTTTATTTCCCTCCTTGTTCAGTAAGACAAAAAAAAAAGCAATAGAGGCATATTTTCGTTTCACGTTCTGATTTACGAACTGTTATTTGTGGTGGAAACTTCGATATTTCACACATCTTTATGCTAGTTAGGTACGAGGATCTTTCTCATGATTGAGTAAAGGTATGACACAAATGTTTTGCTTGGTTAAGAATGGCTGCAAGTGATGGGTTTAATTTCAGAATCGGAACAAGATAGTTCGTTATATCAAAGCGACTTCAAAATGTGACTACGTTTGCAATTGACAAATGTTTGTTCAGTCATCAGTACAGAGAAATTGTTGATGATCCTCAGTTATAATTGACGTTCCCATAGAGCGTTTCCCGTTCTTAATCGAGTATTTATTATCTATTTAGTTCAACCACCGGTTAACGCAATACTACTCGCCGCAGGAACGACGTTTTGCAGATGTGAGAAAAGGATTCAGAGAGCAAACACACTTCGACCTTCTGTAGAACTTCAGGAAATCCAATACTGTTGTGATATCTGTTGCCAGGCACCATATAAGTTTTTACTTGGACAGCGAAGATCAAATGTGCAAAGTTTCATCGCAATCGGACGAACGCTACAGCAGCGCATAAAATGCAACAAAATACAAACATTTTTATATATTAAATATTGTGGAGTTAATTTACGTCTGGAAAAATTGCCATAAAAAGCCGTTTTCTCTTGTGAATCGATTTTTGCCGGGCGGGAATGACCGCCTGAAATAAGGCCCCATGCTACTGAATGCGCGGCCGTTGCCCGTCGGAGGTTCGTGTCCTCTGTCAGTTATAAGTGTTTATGTTGTCCATAGAGTAAGTTAGTTTACGTAGTTTGTAATTCTAGATTTGCCCCTTAGGTTTGGAAGTATTTGAACATTTTGCTCCGTTTTGACTTGTCGAATGACCGTACCTGTAATCCATTAGAGGACCCGTAAGACAGGCACGTCATTTGGGATGCTTGCATATCAGTTCAACGCAATTCTGGTCGTTCGGATTTTTTTGCGCATGGAAGTACATTAATATCATGCTAATATTGTCGGTCCGCGGATTCAGTGTGAACATCGTTATAGAGGCGCAACACCACCAATCGGCAAAATGTGACTGCGCCTCACGTTGTCCTATAAAACGAAGGTAGTTTATCAATGTGATTTGTTCAGACGTGCAGAATGCCTCGCAGACTTATGCGCGAACCGTACTGTCCAAACAGTGAGTCTGAAAGAGAGGGCATTATTCGCGTGGAAGAATATGACACATCCATCTCGGAAACTGATGCTCGTCAGCGTTAAAGTGTTTTGAAAGTACGGCGTGTGTATACCCGATGATTGACGGAAGGATATAGGATAGGTCAATATTGTTTATGTCTCACCCTATAGACACTTATCATAGGTGATAGTCCCACAACAAATCACATTGATAAACTACCTTCGTTTTATAGGACAACGTGAGGCGCAGTCACATTTTGCCGATTGGTGGTGTTGCGCCTCTATAACGATGTTCACACTGAATCCGCGGACCGACAATATTAGCATGATATTAATGTACTTCCATATCGTCATAGCGTACAAAGGAAGCGGTATCACAGTCACAGGGAATCAGCGTTCAAACGCCCCTTACAGTATCAAAAGATGCGGCTGCAAATAGAAATATCAAGAAAGATAGCAACATCTTTCTGTTTAGAAAAAGCAAAAGGGATTCATTTCAGAGTACTTGGCTGCTCAAAACAAAAGTTTCTTTTCTAGCACTGATAGTGTTGAGCGTCAGAAGGCAAAGATCAACAGCATCGTACGATACGCGTTAGACAAGTATTTTCCTAAAGAAATTCTGAGAGATTGGAAGGAACAAATGTGGTTGAACAACTGAGTCAGAAACAGTTACAAAACAAAGAGAAATTCACTGTAGAAGAAAACGTAGCCAAAGTCTTGCAGCCAATCAAAAACAATACGACGTCAAAGTTAGCATACAGAGGGCCATACGAGAGGAGTTCAACTACTACAAAAGCAATGTTCTGTGTTTCGACCTGGCAGAAAATTCGTAAAAAATTTTGGTCATACGTCAGCAATTGAAATTTCTCAACGGAGAAAAGGCCACTGGACCTGATACGCTACCAATTAGATGTTACACGGAATATACAAAGGCAGTTGCCCTCTTTCTAGCAGCAGTGTAACGGAGGCCTCTAGAGGAGCAAAGCGTTCCTAAACATTGCGGAAAGGAGCAGGTTATTCCAGTTTTTAAGTAGGGTCGTCGAACGGATACGAGAAACTATAGGCCTAAATCTCCGATGTCGGTTTGTTGTAGAATTTTGGAACACGTTTTATGTTCGAGTATTATTACATTTCTGGTGACAGGAAATCATCTCTGTAGGAATCATATTGGTCCCGAAAGCAACGACCTAGTAAAACAGAGCGCGAGCTATTCTTACACGAGACTCGGGGGGCAGTAGATACAGGAAGATGCCGTGTTTTTTGACTTTTATAAGAGGGTTCCGCACCGCCGCCGTCTTATGAAATATCAGGCTAATTATGTGACTGAACTGAAGAGCTTCTTGCTAACAGAAGGCAGCGTGTCATTTTAATCGGAAAGAAGTGTCCAGATGTCAAAGTGTTTACTGGTGTACCCCAAGGGTGTCTTACAGCACCGTTTCTTTTCACAATATATATAACTAACATCTTAGATAACACATGAAATTCAATTATCCTTCTTGCGGATGATGCAGTAGAATATCGAGAAATCGCAACATTCGGATTTAAAGATGGTTTGCAGTGCTTCGACGCATGGTGCAGAAAATGACAATTGATCCCTAACTTAAATGTATTGTGCTGCGTTTACATAGAAAGAAAGATCCTTTATTATGCAGTTACTCAATAGCAGGATAAAAGCTGGAAGCAGTTACTTTTATTAGATATCAGGGAGTAGACATAAGGTGCAAACTGAAATGGAACGGCCATATAAAATTAATCATGGCTAAGGCACTGCCAATATGAAATTTGGAGGAAGATTCTTCAGGAAGCGTAGTCTGTCAACAAAGTAAGTAGGTTACAATACACTAGTTTAACCGACGCTTCAGTATTGCTCATCGGTGTAGGATCCTTACCAGACTGGGTGGATAGAAGACATAGAGAAGATTCAACGAAGAGCGGCCCACTTCAGTTCAAGCTCATTGCGTAAGCGTGAAAGAGCCACAGATATGATTAAAAAAAAAACCAGTGGCAGACGCCACAACATAGACGTTCTTTATCAGGCACAACCTTCTGTCAAAGTTCCGAGATCAGAGTCTACCAGTATATTGCTTCGAACTACGTATGTCTCGCGAAAAGACCACAAAGCTGAAAGAAGTGAGAGAGATTATTCCCGACACAGATGCATGAAGGTAACCTTTTTTCCGCGAACCATTCGCTGGTCGAATATCAGGAGGAACTGACAATGGTACACAAAGTACTGTCCTCCACATGCCGTGTAGTTGCTTCAGAGGATGGATATAGATGTAGACTGCATTCGCCCAAGACAAACAGCGAATCTCAGGCCGGTTTGGTATGCGGTGACATTGGGTGCCCGGGGCACTGTGATCCTTTTGACTTACGTGAATAACATCGTTACACGTAGCAATACCCTTCTGCGCGACGTCCCAGACAACAATTTTCAGCAAGACTATACACATTTTGCTACACGAACACGTGTCTTATTGGTGTCAGACTGTTCCATTGGCCCGCCAAGTCCCCAGACTAGTCGCGTCGATGCATTACACAGGGAAAAAGTTATCAGGGCCAGTGATAATGCCTAATATGCAACAGGATAATTGCTGAATCGAGGTGACTGAAGTACTACTCATTTCTTTTGTACATACTAATTAATGAACAGGTATTTTTTTCCCAACATGTGCTTAGGACGCCTTAGCAGAAGAGGTACCATTGTATTAAACGTATAAAACTAGTCACAGTGTGATCAAAGTGTCTCGCAAAGTGTCATTCTATCAATAAAATCATTCTGACATCAGAGATAGAAGTCAGATTTGAATGCAGCATAAAAATCTGTATTTTCCTTCCTTTTGTACCGAGAACTTCGCAGAGAAATTTGGCTAAGTTGCGTCATTAATTAATCAATTAGTAAGCTGACAAAGAAAATGAAAATCTGAAGTGAAGACTTTGGTTCTGGAATTAAGAAAAGGCAACGAGTCTAAATGCTGAGGAAATAGGTATATCGCCGGAAAAAAAATAGATACACATGGAAAGGTGTGGTGACTTTTGATTGGATGCCACTATGCGGGTAGTAGAAGTGTTGATAATAGTTTCAACGTGGTCCGCCAACAGTAGCCTAGTGACACAACTGCCACAGCGACATCTTTGTAACCCTTCAATAAGGAATGGTTAAATCCATAGTATTCAGTGTTATATCAACGTGTGAATGAAACAGACGCCATGGCACGTAGATGCACTCTTGCTTCCTACATCCAACGGAGCGAGTTTGAATGCGGTCATATTATGGCCTTCTGAGTGGTGGTATAGTGCTTGCCGAGAAATGCCATACGTGTAGTACGCGCTTTGTCAGTTGTGCAACGATGCTGGTTGCTATGATCTCGTGAACATTCTCACGTCCGCGGACGAGGTTCTGGACATCCACGCAGCACAGGCGTTTGCCAAAATCGTCGTATTGTAAGGGCAGCAGATACCAGAGCAAGAGAAGATGGTTTATGAGCCCACAAACTATTGCCAACCGGTTACCAGCAGTGGGACTAAGTGCGAGCACATCTATAGCCCGTCTTCAACTTAGTCACATCATCGATGGTGGCGTCAGACGATCACTTGGTAGATGAAATAGGGGGCCGGGTCTTCAGCGATTAAAGTCGACTCTGCCTGCATGCAAGTGATAGTCGTTTGGGCGTACGACGTAGACCTAGTGAGCGCTGTCTCGTAGAGTGCAATCGTTGAAGACGCATAGGTCCGGTCCCAAGCCTTATGATCTGCAATGCGATAAACTGCTCTCGTAAACCTTTGGTGTTTGTGGAGGGAACGCTGACCAACACTCGGTACGTGCAGAACGTTGCAACACTTTTTTCTTTGCCCTCTCGCTACAATAAGGTGACGTGTTGTTCAAACACCATAATGCTCTCCCACAAACTGCGCATGAAAATCAACATGCTTTGCAATAGGTGCAGCAACGTCCCTGGCCAGCACAAGAGCCGGACTTGTCTCCAATCGAACACGTGTAGGATTTCATGGGAAAACTGACACGTGCGACTCATCAGCCCAAAACGCTTGTAGAAATACGTGACCCGGTAGAGCAAGCGCGGATTTTTGCATCCCAAGACGGTATACACCACCTACATTGCTCTCAATGTCGCCTACACCACGTGATAATATGGGTGTTTCAGCATGGTTCTAGACTTGCAACCTTAGTACCTCTTTAGATAGTGACTGTAAATACAATCAGTTATATATGACTATGCGCTGTTTCAACACTCTTGAGTGAAATGAAAAATTATAAGAGAGTGTACTAGTTTATATTCAAAATTCAAATGTTTGTAAATCTATGGGACCTCTTTGTTTATCAGTCCCAACGCTTACAATATACTTAAACTAAGTTAAAGTAACCTAGAGTTAACACACACCCCTATGCCCCAGTGACAACTAGAACGCCGGCCGCGGTGGCCGAGGGGACTGAGGCGCTTCAGTCACGGTCTGCACGGCCATCACGGTCGGGGGTTCTAATCCCCCCTCGGGCATGGATATTTGTGCCGTCCTTAGTTGTAGCTAGTTCATAAGTAGTTTGTAAGTTTAGGGACTGATAACCCCGTAGTTAAGTCCCATAAGCTCTACAAACATTTGAATTTGAACAACTAGAACCTCCGACAGCGAGCAACCACGCGCTCCGAACAAAGACGCTTTAGATCGCTCGGCCAGTCCACAGCGGCTAGGTTTTATTTCCTGCAATGAATATCCACGAAAGTCATTGATTAGTCCATCTAAAATCTTGTAATCATACGGCTCGAAACGGTTCCCTATATAAGTTTTATTAAACGCGTAGTATTGAGTGTTTAAACGCCCTGAACAGTGTTGGCAAACTGTAGACGCAAAATCATAAGGAAGGCCATAAACTCCACAAAATACCTAGGAATTACTATTACTTCAGACTTAAATTGGAAAGAACACGTAGATAATGTCGTGGGAAAGGCGAACCAGAGACTGCGTTTTATTTGCAGAACTCTTAAAACATGCAACAGAACTACAAAAGAAACTGAATATGCTATGGTTGTCCGTCCATTTTTGGAGTATTGCTGCCCAGTGTAGGATCCTTATGAGGTGGGTTTGACGGAGGACATCGAAAGAGTCCAAAGAAGGGCAGATCGTTTCGCATTGTTACGATACAGGGGAGACAGCGTTACAGAAATGATACAGGATCTGGGATGGGAATCATTACAACAACGGCGCTTATCGATGCGGCGTGGGCTACTTACGAAACTCCAATCGCCAACATTCTCCTCCGAATGCGAAAATAAATTGTTGACTCCCAGTTACATAGATAGAAATGATCATCAGAATAAAATACGAGAAATCAGAGCTCGAACGGAGAGATTCAGGTGTTCTTTCTTCCCGCGCGCTATTAGAGAATGGAATGGGAGATAAAAAGTATAATGGTGGTTCGATGAACCCTCTGCCAGGCACTTAAATTAAATGTGATTTGCATAGTATCCCATGTAGATGAATGGGAGTATGTAATAATTACAATTACAAATAGCAGGGTAAGTGGGTGATAAGCCAAAATACTTCACAGCTATGGTACAAGTTTAAAAATAATAACTTGAGGGAGCTTATCTGTGGGAATTGTAAAGGGAAGAGATCTACATACTTTTTGAAGCGAGACGTCTTTACCGTCTAGAGCCAGTAATATCCTGACCATATGTAGCTAATGGAGGATGTGGCCAGTCTCCCTGAGTCAGCATCCATCTGTAACCTTATGTGGATTGACACGTAACCATACCGAATCTGAAATACACCGTTGCTTATGAAGGTTTTAATATACCACTGCTACACTTCTCACGCATGCAAGACACCACACCTCGAGTCCTCCGCAGGAGGACTGGAACGTCACCACAAATGAGATAACGTACACCGATGGCCGCGCCGCGGTGGGTAGCCGAGCGGTCTAAAGCGCCTCGCTGCGGAGCGCGCGGTTGCTCGCCGTGGAGGTTCGAGTTCTCCCTGGGGCATGGGTGTGTGTGTTGTCCTTAGGTTAGTTTACCTAGGTTTAAGTAGTTTGTAAGCTACGGACTGATGACCACGCAGTTTGGTCCGATAGATTTACAGACATATATATACACATACCGATGGCCGCGGTGGAGTAGCCGAGCGGTCTAAAGCGTCTCGCTGCGGAGCGCGCGGTTGTTCGCCGTGGAGGTTCGAGTCCTCCCTGGGGCATGGGTGTGTGTGTTGTCCTTAGTTTAGTTTACCTAGGTTTAAGTAGTTTGTAAGCTACTGACTGATGACCACGCAGTTTGGTCCGATAGATTTACAAACATTCGAATTCGTACACCAATGGTAAGGCAAACTTCCGGCAAGATGTTGAACTTGCTAGTACGCTTCTTGCTTCAGAGCCCTGTAGTGTAACATTGTATGGAAGGGAAACGTGGACGATAAGGAGTTCACACAAAAAGATGATAGAAGCTTTTGAAATATGTTGCTACAGACGAATGATGAAAATTAGATGGGTAGATCACGTAACTAATGAGTGGGTGCTTAACCGAATTAGGGAAAAAAAGGAGTTTCTGGCATATACTGATTGAGAGAAGGGATAGTTTGGTGGGACACATTCTGAGACATCAAGAAATTGTCAACTTAGAATTAGAAGGAAGTGTGTAGGGTAAAAATCGAAGATGAACTACATCTTTATATTTTTACGCACGTTGAAGATGAAGGTGACTTTTTAAAGGATGGAGCAAACATTTAAATTGGTTGACAAAGATGACTGTAAGACGTACTTTATGTATCCCAGAAACAAGCGTAACTAGTGAAAAGAGCTTTAATAAACCTGGTATAATATTAAACTTTTGGCGAAGCCCATTAAATCCAGACTGCGTTAATCATCCACTGCTTATCAGTAGCAACAACACATTTTCTTCAAATGAAAACAACTGCGAATATATAACGTTCTTTATATCCTTACACAGTTTATATATTTCTTCCTCTCGTAAATTTAATGAAAAGTTTTTATTTAAAGTGAATTTATTGGCCAAAGTGAAACGGTATGGGAAATAATTTTCGCGCATGACACGAGGAAATAAAAGTGTAATTTTTTTTTATTTAGATATTTTTTTATTTAGTGGTGATGATGAAATGACCACCATTGTTAGAAGAGTGTGTTGAGAAGTAATGTCCCCGGATTTTTTATTCTGTTCTCAATAACGGTTAAGGAATTACTTATTAGGTATATTACTCAGCCGACATTCCCGCTTTGCTAAGCGAAGTAGAAAATGTCAGCCAGTAGGAGGTTCCCCATTGAAACGTATAAGATGCGGCATGAAACGTGAGTATTTTGGTAAGAAACACTAGCTACTAATAGAGATGAAAACAGCAGATACATGCCTCAAGTAGTAATGCACAGAAGAATGAAAGCAGTTTACGGCGACTATGCCAGAAAACACACGAGCGCTCTAACATGTGGAACAATACGACGCTTTTGGTTCACTGTCATCGATCATCCTCCGTCCAATCCACACTCAGCCCAATCCAGTTTTTTCTGTGTTTCGGTAATTTATAGAACCCTTTCGAGGACACCTCTCTGATAAAGATGAAGCGATACAAGCAACGATGTGGTTGTGGATCTACCACTAAATTGAAACCTACATTAATGTCTGAACAAACTTGTTTCTTGTTAATGAACAAGTTTCTAGGGTTCATTTCCATGGTAACTACGCTGTGAACTAAATGCAAGACATGACGAATAAAGGTCTAAAATTTTAATAAAGGTTTTTTATTTCTTAAAAATTGAAGAATTTTCAAATAAAAAATCTAAGGCAAAAAGTTACAGCACATCCTCGTATATATGTAGCGCTTTAAATTAATTGTTGATATGTGATAAGCGCATAGCAGATATTCCTAGTTAATTAAGGTCGAAAGATTAGGGTTGAATATCTCATCGTGCGCATTCATGAAAAACTGAAATCCTGCTTGCCGGTAGGGTATATAAAACGTCTTCGTCATGATTGCGAGTTGAATATTTTACGTTGTGTTCTTTCGATTTGGTCTGACAGTAAAAGCGTTGTCATTGCTCTGCTGCAGCTCTTACTTCCGTCACATACAAAAATTATTGGTTGAGATATACTGTATATGTCGTGCGTGTTCTTACCAACATGTCTAAAAGGACAAATGTTCAAATGTTTGTAAATATATCGGACCAACCTGCGTGGTCATCAGTCCGTAGCTTACAAACTACTTGAACTAAGGTAACTAACCTAAGGACAACAAACACACCCATGCCCCAGGGAGGACTCGAACCTCCGGCGGCGAGCAACCGCGCGATCCGAAGCGAGGCGCCTTAGGCTACGGCCACACTTGCGTTTTTTGAAGCTGGACGCTCAGCGTCAAAAGACGCCACAGTTATAGGCAGGCTGGAGAAGGCCGGTAGTGGGCACACACTGCGTCTTTTTCTGCCAGCGTCAGACGGGAAGGCGCATTCTCAAGGCCAGACGCCAGTCGGATGGGTCGGGGCCCATATCCTGCGTCAAAAGACGCTTCTCACATTGCGTTCCCAAGTGAACTGAGTAGCATCTGTGCAGTCTGTCAACGCAGAGTAGTGTGTGTGTAGTCAAGCGTTATTACAGTTTTTTTTTCGATGAGTGAGATGGAAAAAATTGAACTTGATAGCGAACGTATTATCTTATAAGTTCAAGCTCGACCATTTCTACACGACATTCAAAATGTGGATTTATAAAAACAGACGAAAAAAAGAGACGGTTGGCTAGCTGTGACATCTAATGTTGTTTGTGAAGGTTGGGACAACATGGACAAAGAAACAAAAGAAGCCTTAGGTATGTGGAGTAAAAACATTTAATTAGAGTAGTATAAAAGATCAAAAATTCAAAAAAATATTTGAATTTTATGAAAGACATCAGCTGAATTACATTTATTAAATTAAGTAAGTACAAGAAGTCACAATATTTGCGCTTTGTTATAGAATATTATATGAATCTTGTTAAGCCAGCAGTCTTTTTCACTCAGTAATGCTTGCGTATCTGTTTTGCCAGGGTACAGCACGCGCTGTAGAACAGAAATATTCAGCAAACTGATCTCTCGTGTGTTTTCCTTTCACGGTCCCTCTTGTTCCCTGGGCCGGAATGCTATCCAAAGGACACGATAAGCACGGCCACTACGGTCGGGGGTTCTAATCCCCCCTCGGGCATGGATATTTGTGCCGTCCTAGTTCGTAAGTAGTTCATAAGTAGTTTGTAAGTTTAGGGACTGATGACCCCGTAGTTAAGTCCCATAAGCTTAACAAACATTTGAACATTTGAACATTTTTGGACACGATAACGTGTCTTCAAAATTGTACCCATCGCTTTCCCTCACAAAGTTGTGCAGTACGCAAGTTGCTTTAACAATGATATCAACCAAATCGACACTGACGTTAATCGGACGGTGGAATATACGGCATTTATTGGCTAAAATACCAAATGCACATTCCACGTACCGCCTGGCACTCGATAAACGGTAGTGCCGGGGTATGGTCTCAGAATGTTTTCACACAGAGCAAAGACTTCATCTGCCAGAAAAACATATGGCAGTAATCGACCAGATGTATCGTTTGGTAAGGGGGCTGGTGGTGGTAATGGTAAATTGTGGGAATAGAGTTTCTTGCCAAAATTAGTATTTTTCAGGATGTTTTAATCTCCCTCGTGTTCAAAGGCACCAACATCCATATATATGAAGCAGTAATTTGCAGCACATATTATTGTTGCAGAATGTTTACTTAATACACTCATTTCTCAATGCTGCGATGTCACCCATGCAGGTCTGAAACTCTACTGAGCCAAATGTGGCCACATTCACGTCTTTGGTCGGTAGGACGCCTGTAAGAAGCCGCTGTATATACGCAGTCGAATGTGGCCACCACCTGGCGCCTTTTTAAGCTGCTTCTTTAGACG
Source organism: Locusta migratoria (assembly GCA_026315105.1). NCBI lineage: Eukaryota > Metazoa > Arthropoda > Insecta > Orthoptera > Acrididae > Locusta > Locusta migratoria. The sequence goes on from CM048755.1 coordinate 103,854,331, forward strand.
CTGAGCGTCCAGCTTCAAAAAACGCAATTGTGGCCGTAGCCTTAGACCGATCGGCTACTCCACCGACAGCATTCGTCATCTTGCAGCTGGTATCAATCAATACATAAGGGAATGGACAGTGATATTTGCCAGTGGGCATTGAAAGAAAGAAATATGGGAAGTTGAATAACTAAGTCCTCCTGCTTAGTAAGCAGTTGCATTGAGCATTACATCACTGGGGACACAGCGATTACCATGACCGCACGGTCAACCCCTCCGCAGCTCTCATCATGCGCAGATTCTCAACTTACCCGCGCATTACTAATGTTTTTTTTTTCTTAATGGAGACTCCATGTTATTTTTTATGCAATTATTAACATGAAAAGTCACGAAATGAATAGCGTTCTTATGACTGCAATATGTAAATTACGTCCCGACAAACTGCTAATAAAATATGACGCGTCAAATGAATGAATCGCGGAGATATAGCACGTCCAGAACCTCTACCTGCCCTAATCGGATGTTACCTGCGCGCTTCATTAATTTCAAGCGACAAATTCGATTCGCGATCATTTGTGATGTAACTGACGTATTGCGATGCTTCGAACGCTAATCTTTCTGTGGTTTTTCAAGTTGTTAACTACATAAAAATAATATGAGTACCCCCATTAAAAACCATACATTTGTGTTAAAACTAGTGTTTGGCTTATGTTCTAGACTGCCTCAAAGAATTCAATTTCATAAGCAAGGGTAGCCCTCACTACCGTATTGATCACTGTGGCTTCTACACCTAAATCTACATCTACATGGGATATTCTGCAAATCACATTTAAGTGCCTGGCAGAGGGTTCATCGAACCACCGTTATACTACTTACCTCCCATTCCACTCTCGAATAGCGCACGGGAAGAAAGAACATCTGAATCTCTCCGTTCGAGCTCTGATTTCTCGTATTTTATTCTGATCATCATTTCTACCTATGTATGTGGGAGTCAACAATGTATTTTCGCATTCGGAGGAGAATGTTGGCGATTTTAGTTTCGTAAGTAGCCCACGCCGCTGCGATAGGCGCCGTTTTTGTAATGATTTCCATCTCAGATCCAGAATCATTTCCGTAATGCTGTTTCCCCTGTATCGTGACAATACGAAACGAGCTGCTCTGCTTTGGACTCTTTCGATGTCCTCAGTCAAACCCACCTGAAAAGTATCCCAGACTTGGGTAGCAATACTCCAAAAAAGGACTGACAAGCGTAGTGTATGCAGCCTCTTTAGTAGTTCTGTTACATCTTTTAAAGGTTCTGCCAATAAAACGCAGTCTTTGGATCGCCTTTTCCATGACATTATCTACGTGTTCTTTCCAGTTTAAGTCTGAAGTAATAGTAATTCCTAGGTATTTTGTGGAGTTTACAGACTTCTCTTTTGATTGATTTATCATGTAAACGAAGTTTAACAGATTTCTTTTCGTACACATGTGGACGACTTCACACTTATTATTTAGACTCAATTGCCAATTTTTACACCATAGTGATATCTTATTCAGATCGTTTTGCAGTTGGTTTTGATCTTCAGATGATTTTACTAGACGGTGAATGACGGCGTCATCTGCAAACAACCTAAGAGAGCGACTTAGATTTTCCCCTCAATCGTTTATGTAAATAAGGAACAGCAGAGGACCAATAACACTACCCTGTGGAACGCCCGATATCACCTCTGTTTTAGTCGATGACTTACCTTCGATTACTACGACCTGTGTCCTCTCTGACAGGAAATCCCCTATCCAAAACATAAATCTGGGGGGATATTCCATAACCACGCAATAAAGCCGTTTGTGAGGTACGGTGTCAAAAGCCTTCTAGAAATCTAGAAATACGGAATCAATTTGCGAACCCTTGTCGATAGCACTAACCACTTCGTGTGACTAAAGAGCTAGTTGTGTTTCGCATGAACGATATTTTCTAAATCCGTGTTGACTGTGGGTCAATAGATCATTCTGTTCGAGATAATTTGAACACAGGATATGTTCCAAAACCCTCCTGCAAATTGACGTTAATGAAATAGACCTGTAGTTTAGTGGGTTACTCCTACTGCCTTTCTTGAATATAGGTGTGTCCTGTGCAACTTTCCAATTTTTTGGTACAGATCCTTCTATGAGAGAGGGGTTGTATATGGCTGTTAAGTAAGAAGCTATCGCTTCAGCATAAGCAGATAGAAATCTAATTGGTGTACAGTCCGGACCAGAAGACTTGTTCTTGTTAAGTGATTTTAGTTGCTTCACTACTCCGATGATATCTGCTTCTACGTTACTCATTACGGCCTCTGTTCTTAATTCTAAATCTGGAATATTGGTTTCTCTGCTTTATTAGCGCTGTCATCGGCAGGATTGGCATTACTATCACGTAGTGAGGGTATTGTTTGTGTTTTGCCTCTAGTGATCAGCGCGACTGATTTGTAAGTGGTTGCATCCGAGTTTCGAATCCCGGCTAGCTATAAATTCTCATCTAACCCCAAAGATTTATTTCAATGCCCACTGGAAGGTAACATCGTTAACTCCTCTGTGCATTGGTGAAGACGTCATGAGATAGTGCACATCAGCTCTTGCACTGTAGCGGTGGCTGCTCCTCTCTTAGAATATTATTCACTCTTTCCAAGTCTCCGTACGCATTGTGTGATGTGACAGAAATTCTAATTATAGCATTTCTGGTCAGATAATATTCTCTTGAAATGTCAAAAAACATTTTGCGCTTTTTTTTCAACCGCCCTTTATAATCTAGTGTTCTTAGAGCCTCGTTTTGGAGGCAAATTAATACATTGTCTCACGACACATTCCGTATTTATTTGTACGTTGTATTCCACCTGAGCCAAGGAATAGATCGCAACGACATAAACAGGATGAAGTGTCAATTAGGCGTGCAGTTCATATCCTCTAGGTAGCCGGAAGGACATTAAATATGTTTATGGACGTTATAAGCGAGCACAGTATATTTGTGCCATGTGTATCGTTTACACCTCGTCGTAAAGAAGAGAGACGCTGGCTCAAGTGCTCTGCTTTATGTTTTGCACCATTATAAATCTAGTATTTCGCAATTTCGTAAGAAACCTATCTCACTAAGTGCTAGCTAATGATCTAAGATATTGACAGTGTTCGAAAACACACACAACGACAATGCAGAATGGCTGTTACTAACGGCTAACGACAACAGAATCAAATAAGAGAATATACAGAATATGTGAGAAAAAAACTCAGTCTAAAAAGTACAGGTATAATAGTCGTAATGTTTGATCTAGCTTAGGTTAGCGATGTTCTTTAAATAAAAATTAAAATTACTTTTCATCAGTTAAAGCTTAGCACGATTAGCTACGAGGCGTAAAATGGCGGAATGGTTATCTTGGACTATTATTCTGTGGAATGTCAGTGCTGTATTGCTTCGTCAGTGACCACAATAAAATAGAGGTATTTAATTACATTTTATACTTCAGCTGTATATATGTATGTATTCAGTTGCAAGTAAAGTGTTAGAAACTCATACATGTATTTGTAATACGTAACAAAGCAGTAGTTATCTATGAAGAGACTGCTTAAAATATTCACGGCGCAAATTGAAACGCTGTAGACTAGAAAAGTTAACAATAATGTATTTTCCATTATGTAACCAAATGCAATCACATAAGAATGAAGTACAGCCACATATGAATAAAGTATTTTAAGTTTATGTTGCCATGCGATTGCCAATATTTATTATAGACATAAAGAGGTATAATATTGCAATAATCATAATTAATGTTGGTAGATATGTATTTAGATAACAAATTATGACAAGGTGTTGAATAGGTGGTTCTATTAACACCAACTAAAATAATCGATTTGGTTTCCCATGCGATCTCATAACTTTTTACGGTGAAATGGATTCGTCACGAGACTTTAATTTTCGTATATTTCATGTTTTAAATGGGATTTCACATCCTTAAGTAGATAATCATTTTTTTTATCGTACGTAACATTTTCTGTCCGTCATCCATGGATTTTCTTAAAACCGATTGCTTGTCTCGTTTGATTTAGACTCTTGTACTTATTACAACTTCTAGTTACTTGCTTTCCTATTCCACTCCCATGAAGAACGAGGGGAAAGCTAATGCTTGTATGCACCTGTACAAGCCCAAGTCTCTCTGAATATATATTATCGAAATGTAGGTTGGTGGCAGTGGAATCTTTCTGCAGTCCTCTACATTTCTTCAACAGTGTTTCTTGGAAATAACAACGCCTTCTCTACAGTGACTCCCATATGTATTGCCAAAGCATCTCAGTCCACCCCTGAGTTGCTATTGGTAGAGGTTATAACTGAAAACCAGAATAAATTAGTAATTGGTCCTTCTTACTGACTCCCCAACTTTGACTATTCGATTGCAGAAATGTTCAAATAAAGCTGTGATCAAATTTCAGAAACGTACCTAAAGCATACAGTTTTAACGGGCGGTAACGTACCCTCAATATGTTGGCAAAAATACATGTTCAAAAGTGGAAGCAAACATAAAACTTGCTACGAAATTCTACTGAGCACAGTCTCAGAAAAATATCTCAAGCCTTTACTACAATAGTAAAACATACTTGACATCCTAGCAACAAATAATCCGGAGCTAATATAGAGCATCAGAACAAAGGGATTAGTGAACACAGATTTGTAGCGAGAGTGAATGTCGAAATTAAAAAAATCCACCAAAATGAAACGAAAAATATACTTATAAAAAAAGCGAATAAAAGTTAATGCTTTCCTGAGTGAGAATCTCCGGTCCTTCTAAACGTGGCTTATATTCAAAGAAATAATACCGACAACTATTGAGATATTTATACCAAACAAATTAACAAAAGAGGGGGAGGATCCTACGTGGTACCGGTTAGATCACTCTTGCAAAAGCAAAGAAAAATATGTCGAACACAAATAAAACAAAATTCCCAAGGCTTGCAATTTTTCTACAGAACACGAAATTTGGCTGTAAGTTCAATGCAAGAATCCTATAATACACGTCGTTTCCACAACGCAATCCTGTCATGTAATTTGCTAGGAAATTTGAAGAAATTCAGGTATGTAAAGTATACTAGGCGTGAAAGAATAATCAATACCTTTGGTAACCCATGTCAACGGTTATGTTACTGATAACAATTCTACTAACGTAAAATTGACAAACGCAGCTTTCCGAAATTCCTTCACCAAAGAAGAAGAAGCAAATGCTCCATAACTGGAATCAAAAATATATTTCAGCATGCGTTATTTAGAAATAGATATCCCTAGAGCAGGGGTGGCCAACCTTTACAGCCGGCGGGCCAAATCATTGAGAGTGGATTACCCCGCGGGCCGCATTATCGATTTTTCTACTGTGAAGTAAAAAAGCAAGATATATTAATTTATTAAAAAATACAAATGAGATTAAAGAACATTTATTGTACACATTATTATAAATTTTTACTATACAATTTATTATGCATTTTAATTAAATACAGTGTTAATGGGATGTCTGGGTTTGTTTCACTGAAATAATTGGGTCAATGTTGACGTCAAGTTAAGGTGTTGCTACGTGCAAAGAGTTTTCCAGATGCAATCCATGTTGCCATATTTGATTTTATGTAATTCATCCAACTAAAAATCTGTTCACATACATGTACTAATGAAATCATTTTTATAGCATGTTTGTATACGCTGGATATTTCTCGTCTAAATATGTTTTATAGAACGTTTCCAAACCAACCTGATGAGATTTCTCTTTTAATTGTACATCGCATTGCATTTCACACCATAGTATTTGTAGATGTCCCGGTGGTGAACGCGTGTCTACAGACAGTGGCATACCAAACGTATTTCAAGTCAGATATTAAAGAAGCGTATTCAATCGCTGCTTATGGATGATGTCAGATTGCTTTGATAGTGAAGGGAAATGTATGAGCCGGCCGCGGTGGCCGAGGGGACTGAGGCGCTTCAGTCATGGTCTGCACGGCCACTACGGTCGAGGGTTCGAATCCCCCCTCGGCCATGGATATTTGTGCCGTCCTAGTTCGTAAGTAGTTCATAAGCAGTTTGTAAGTTTAGGCACTGATGACCCCGTAGTTAAGTCCCATAAGCTTTACAAACAATTGAACATTTTTGAAATGTATGAAGTGATGTAAGTGTTGCTCCCTAGGTACAAGTTTCATTTGGAAGCAAAAATACGATCAAGCATAACTGTAATCACCTGATCTTTTCCTTGGAGTCGAGTGTTATTAACATTTACGTCGCTAGTTACACCAACCAAGAACGCAAAGTCGGAAAAACATTCCTTATCATACACTCCGAGAGTCTCTTTGACTTGCTTTCAAAGAATGGTTGTATTTCTTACTTCAAACACTCTTTTCAACCTTTTTTACGGACTAGTCATCTTATCTCTGTATAATACGAAATGTTACCTTGCTCTGAATCCAAAGACTTCAAAAATTCTTGGAACTGTACAATCATAAAAAAAAAAAAAAAAAAAAAAAAAAAAAGTTCAAATGTTTGTATGGTCTATGGGACTTAACTACGGGGTCATCAGTCCCTAAACTTACAAACTACTTATGAACTACTTACGAACTTGGACGGCACAAATATCCATGCCCGAGGGGGGACTCGAACTCCCGACCGTAGTGGCCGTGAAGACCGTGACTGGAGCGCCTTAGTCCCCTCGGCCACCGCGGCCGGCGTACAATCATCCAAAGCTAGTGAATAAACCTCTCGATTTCATAAAGTTCACTGTTTTGACAACTACCTTCATGGCTTGCTCCATTTTGAGGCACTTCACACATACATGGATAAACGCAATGAAAGTTTAACAGTGATGTACTACCAACTTTGCAGACATCATTTTCAGTTAACTGAACTAAACATTCGCTTATCCCAGCCACTGCTGGAGTCTCATCTGTTGTTAGCAGCGATAAGGTGTCAAACTTTAATGAAAACCAGCTAATGGCGATGTAAATCTCGTGACTTAAGTGGATACAATGCCGCTAATTCTTCTGTTTTATTAACATGGGCTTGAAAATCACTGACACAAATCGCCACTTGGTCGCTATCCGTAATATTTGTACACTCATCCAAACATAGTGAATAAAACATCAACTTAGAAGCAACATTTTTTAAATTATATTCAATTTGTCTTACAATGTCGACACAGGTCTAGTAATAGTTTGAAGAGACAGGCTTACTTTTGAGAAACACTGTTTATTTTGCGAACGCATCATTTCGACGTCGGTCTGAAAGCATTCCTTTAACATTGCGCCGTCTGAATATGGTTTTGAATTTTTTTGGCAGCATCAGAGCTACTGCATAACTCGCTTTCATGTAGCATGTTATGTCTGAATTCGCCATTGTAAATAATTGCTGTTGAGTACAAAGTTACCTTTTTAAGCCGTTTACTTGACCTTGTCGATATTGTCCCTTGTACTTTTCGAACATAACTGCATTTTTAGTCTCGTAATGGCTTTCGATGTTACATTCGTTTGGAACAGAGATTCCTTGCATATTAGATATATCGGTTTTATTTTATGTTACACACACACATAAAAGTTTACTGTCCACCTGTCTTGACAAGTTCTCAACTCCTCTGTAACTTTCCTCTTCTGATGTCCTACTTCTTTGCTACTTGATGCCATACCAACTTTACGTCTTCAGTTGAAACAGGCATTTTCCCCCATAAGTCAAACTGACAAAGAAATCACACGGTAATCGATGTATTGTAATATATTTATGTTGTACGTGAAGTTCAGAATGAAATATCAGTTACGTAAGGTAGTTCCATGCATCTCTCAAAAACTCCCTACAAATCTACTTTAAAGTTCTGCGAAACAATTTAACACCGCAAAACACTGGAGCCCCCGAAATAGAAAGCTGATCATGTAACAAAAAAAAGTGTCGTTGAATTATGATTCTTCATTTCATTCTCCTAGCAGATCATTTTATCTGCAATGCACATTCGCAAAACTTCCTTGGAGCAACATACACGCCTCACAGTTGTTTTTGTCGCACTGAGGATTTATGAAAAACAAGGCATATTTGGTAAAATTTCAACAGCCTTTCTGCGTGCGTAAGACAGAGCGCTTTTCTTACAGACAACTGTACTGTGGTTTAGTATTCATGACTTTTGAGGTAACAATGATTTTGTTACAATCGCCTAACAGCGCATTTAGTTATTTACTGTGGTTTCAAAATTCAAATGTTTTTAAATCTAAGGGACTCAACTAGGTTGATCATCAGCCCCTTAAACTAACTTATAGTAACTTATGCTAAGGATAACACAAACACCCATGCCTCAAGAAGAACCCGAATTTCAATTTTTGTTTGTAGATCTATCGGACCAAACTTCGTGGTCATCAGTCCGAAGCTTACAGACTACTTAAACCTAGGTAAACTAACCTAAGGACAAACACACACCCATGCCCCAGGGAGGACTCGAACCTCCACGGGAGCAACCGCGCGCTCCGCAGCGCGACGCTTTAGACCGCTCGGCTACTCCACCGTGGCGACTCGAATTTCCGACAGCGAGCAACCGCAAGACGCCTTAAAACGATCGGCCACTCTAGCGCGGCACTTTAGTGTCCACGATGACAGTGATTTCAATACTCAATACTTTTATACCAGTGGGACAAGATGACATGTTTTCAGCCTAAATGGCGGTACCACAGAGGTATACTTCTCGTCAAATTATGAGTGTTTCATTTAAGTACCGTATTATACGTACTTGGGAAACTTCATAGTCCTTTCTCTCGAGAATTTCTGATACTAGTATTCAACTGCTTTAATAAATTTGTATTTTAGTTCTGAACGCCATGTGTCGTAAATATAAAAATTGCTGATGCTTCACTGAACCTGGCAGCCTTACTTTAAAATTTGGACATCTTTTGTTATGATTCTTATTGAAAAGTATTCTACATTTCAGGTCTATAACATTATTAGTTGCTGTAAATAACACAGAAAAACAGGGTCATATCTGTACATTAGTAATACGCAATCCTTAAAAGTCATCAGTAAAACTACATTATTATAATTAGTTTTGTACTACTGAAATTAAAAGATGGTACTGAGGCAGAAACTATTACTAATGTCGACTGGTGTACCTACCCGCCATAAATGAATATATAAACTACATACAAGCCTAGTAAAAATAAAGACAAGCATCTTAGATCAACTGTAAAAAGGTAAATGCTGGTTTTACTTGAAAGATTGCTCTGTTTAGTCACAACCGCTACTAATAGTGCCCTTATTACCATCCACTCACTTTGACTGGAGACGATTCAAGAATTTATTTCCGAACATACAACGCTATCGCAGTAGCTGAAGCGATTATGGTTCAAAGAATGCAACATCGATCTGAAGGGTCCTCTGTCGCTCGGTGCAGTGAATTGTTATCTTCTGTCGATAGAAGAGGAACTGTAGACACCGTTGTGTATTCGGCTGATGTGGCAGCAATGAAGGTGCACGCTACGTCACTCAATTGTCTGTGCTCCAGCCTGCAGTCGCCACAACCGAACGCTAAGGATTCCTAAACCCGAGCCTTCTTCCACCTCCTCCTCGCCCGCCCGCTCGCAGGTAGCAAAGCTACCCTGCTTTCCTCTGTCCTCTCGCCGCACGTCCGCATCTCTGGCACCTTCACTCTCAACTGCGTGGAACCGAACGCGGCGGAATTCTCAACGGCCGTCCGACGCCCCACAAGCTGTTTCTCCCGTCCCCTTACATCTAACACCGTCTACCGCCTCAGCCACATGCCACGTAACATACTGTAGTGTTTTACAAACAGGAATTTGCATGAAAATTTAATGATAGTTGAATCAATGAAATTATATATACCTACTGTAATTCGATATGATACTAAAGACGTTTGATGGAATGCTATTTTGCAGTTATACATGAAATAAAAGTCCAAATTTTTCTTCTATATGAAACAGCTCCGCGGGCCAAAAATTATCGGCTCGCGGGCCGCATGCGGCCCGCGGGCCGCGGTTTGGTCACCCCTGCCCTAGAGTATTGAAACAACTTAAATCACTTAACAAAAGCTCGTCTCTCGGCCTAGATTGTATACTAGTTAGGTTCCTTTCAGAGTATGCTGATGCAGTGGCCCCATATATAGCTGTCATATATATCCGCTCGCTCGGAAAAAGATCCATACCCAAAGACTGGAAAGTTGCACAGATCGCTCAAATATTAAAGAAAGTCAATACAAGTGATACGTAAAATTACAGACCTATATCATTGACGTCGAATTGCAGCAAGATTTTAGAACATATACTTTCTTCAAGCATTATGAACAACCTGGAAGACAACGACCTATTGACCCATAGTCATCACGGCTTCAGAAAGTATCTTTTTTGTGAAACACAGCTAGCTCTTCACTCACACTATGTAATGAGTGCTATAGAAAAGGGATCTCAGATCGATTCAATATTTCTCGATATCTCATTTGACACTGTTCCTCAAAAAGTCTTTTAATCAAATTGCGTACTTACGGAATATCGCCACAGTTGTACGATTGGATTCGCGATTTCCTGTACGTAATAACTGGCAGAAAGTCATCCAGTAAAACAGCGTTCCCCAGGAAAGCTTTACAGGGCCGCTACTGCTAATAATTTCATAAACGTTTTAGAAGACAGTTTGAGCAGCTCTATTAGACTGTTCGCGGATGATGCTTTCGTTTATCGGTCAGTATAGTCACCAAGAGATTACAAGCAGCTGTAAAATGATTCAGATAAGATATCTGCATGGTTAGAAAATTGGGAATTGACCTTAAACAATGATAAGTGTGAAGTCATCCATATGACTACTGAAAGAAATCGATTAAACTTCATTTACAAGATAAATCAGTCAAATAAAAAGGTCGTAAATTCAACTAAATGCATAGAAATTACAATTACAAACAACGTAAATTGGAAAGAACACATAGAATATATTGTAAGGAAGGCGAAAAAGTCTATGTTTCATTGACAGATAACTTAGAAGATGCAACAGTTCCACTAAAGAAACTAGCTACACTACACTTGTGCGTCCTAGCTCAGAGATCGCCACCAAGTGGGGCTGAGGGAAGATATAGAGAAAGTTTAGAGAAGGGCAGCTCGTTTTGTATTATCGCGATATAGGTGAAAAGGTGTCACAGAAATGATGCACGAGTTGGGGTGGAAAAGAACAAGAGAAAGGCGTTATTCGTTGGGGCGAAATTAATTTCAACAGCTTTCTCCTCCAAATGTGAACATGTTTTGTTAGTAACCACCTACATAGGGATACACGATCATCTTAATGAAATAAGAGAGATCAGATCGAAAACGGAATGTAGCGGTAGAAAAATGTCATACACGCGCTTCGATGAACTCTTTGCCATGCACTTGAATGTGATTAGCGGAGTACTTGTGTAGTTGTGCACCGTCGACACGCCGGCGCGTGAAGCAGCTTTCTGCCCACTGCAGTCCGCCTGCTCGCAGCTGGAACTACTTGCTCTATTCGATACCGATGCCGCCATCAAAAACGCATACAAATAAAGTAAGGGTGTGGCAAAGGCATGGGCTATCACCAGTCTTATTTAACCTGGATTTAGATTGAAGAGTGAGACAATGGAAATATCTAAATAAGAACACAAAGTACGAAGGTGTGCCAAAGGCTACAAAATAAAACATAACGCAACAGTGGACTACATTACATTTGTGGATATATGACTTTGTTAAATAAGTCTAAATAAGGGGAAAATATATCGCTAAAAATAGTATCCAACATACGAAAAAGGTCGGACTGAATACAGCTTTAAGCATAAGTAATTTAGAAGTAGATATCACTAGAGTATTAAAGCAACTTAAATAACTTAACAAAAGCAAGTATCCCGGTCCAGATTGTGTACAAATTGGGTTCCTTTCAGAGTATGCTGATGCGATGACTCCATATCTAGCTCTAATATATAACAGGTTCCTTTCAGAGTATGCTGATGCGATGACTCCATATCTAGCTCTAATATATAACAGGTCGCTCAGAGAAAGATCTGTATCCATTGACTGGAAAGTTCCACACGTCACTCCAGTATTCAAGAAAGACAATAGGAGTGATTCGCAGAATTACTGGTCTATGTCACTGACGTCGGTTTGTAGCATGATTTCAGGTCATACACTTTCCTGAAACATTACGAACCACCTTGATGAGAACGACCTATTGACCCATAGTCAACACGGATTCAGGAAGTATCATTCATGTGAAACACAGCTAGTTTTTTACTCACATGCAGTGATGAGTGATATAGACAACTAATTTGAAACAAATTTTCATATTTCTAGATTTCGATAAGGCTTTTGAAATTGTATCTCACAAGCGGCTTCTAATCAAAATCAATGCTTATGGAATACCACCACATCTGAGTGATTTGATTAGCGATTTCCTGTCAGAAAGGACACAGTACATTGTAACTGACAGTGTCATTGAGTAAAAATTAAATGATATCTGGTGTTCCCCAGGGAAGGATTATAACGCCCCTACTGCTCCTTATTTTTATAAATGATTTAGGAGACAATTTGAGCAGCTGTCGTAGATTGTTCACGCATTATGCTGTCATTTATCGACTAATAAATTCACAAGATATCAAAAACAAATGCAAAATGATTTAGATAAGATAAATACATGGTACAAAAATTGGCAATTAACCCTGGATAATAAGTTTGAAATTATCCGTATGAGCACTAAAGTAATGAAATACATTAAACTACTTATCCGCTATAAATTAGTCTAATCTAACGGCCTTAAATTCAACTAAATACCTAGGAATAGCGATCGCGAGCAACTTTAACTATAGGCTACGTTTCCTTGGAAGAACACTCAGAAGTTGCAACAGTTCTGCTAAAGAAACTGCCTACATTACACTATATTTGTACGTCCTATTTTGGAGTATTGCTGCGCTTTGTGGGATGACCACCAAGTAGGACTGACGGAGGATATAGAGAACGTTCAGAGAAGGGAAGCTCGTTTTGTATTATCGCGATATAGGTGAGAGAATGTCACGGAAATAAGGCGGGGTGGAAATCATTAATGGAAAGGCGTTATTTATTGCGGCGAGATTTGTGAAATTCAGCAACTTTCATTTTTTGTTAGCACCCACCTACAGAGCGTGACATGATCATCATAACACAATAACAGAAATCTGATCGAATACGGAAACATTTAAGTGTTCTTTTTTTCCAGAACGGCGGTTCGATGAATCCTCTACCATGCAATTCAGTGTGATTTGCACCTTATTTATGTAGATGTACAAGTTCTCTTAGAGCTGAGATCATATTTGAAAGAAGAAGTGTTGCTCATCATTGATAATATACAATCTTACACTGATATATGTTGATTTATGCTTGTGTTACGCTATTACCACGCACAAAAATCAGTGTCATACTCTAAACAGTGCACTGATGGACATGGGTTCTTAAGTGTTCACATGCCCTCAAGCGTTTATGGCACTTTTTAGAGTACCAAATCTCTATGGATTACAAATAAGTAATGTAGACTTTATAGTTTTCAAAGGTCACGAGGCAGTGGTTGTTGAATATGATAGACTTAGGAGCGCTTACGTGCAGAATTGGCAAACACGCTACATCAAAACCTCTGAAAAAAAAGAGACAGTGTGCGGCTTTATGAAAATCCGTAGCTGACATTCAAGAAATGTTAAAAAAAGAAATCAAATACCATCAAAAACCACTACATTCGTGGTCGAAAGAATGCGCCGTGAGACTTGCATGTTTGTAAATGTTATGATTTGATGGTATGTGTATTTCTTTAAAATTCCTAAAATATGAAGTAATGTAAGCTCTCATAATGTTATTCATGTAGGTAGAAACTTACGTGCTACAAGAAATTTATGGAAATGCACTATTGGACTAAATATGTACATACTTTTTATTAACGATAACACTGATGTTTTTATTGTACGAATTTATTTTCCAGAAGCAGACAACATTTGTATGCCATAGTTTCACCATACAGTAGATTACTTATTTCATTCATACCATCAAAGATTTGAAGCTTAATAAATAGTTGAAATCTGTCATGGTGTCTGCTTGCATTTTTAGGTAAAGGCTAATAATAAAGATTTATTTTCGACTTCGAAGAAATAGGGTCAAGTAATTAATATAGCTTTGTTTCCAGGCACATGTCTGCAGTCGACGTTAAAACTTCAACGCTTCACTATCGTAAAATGCTGGTAGAACAGATAAAATAAAACCGAACAACTCATTGCTGCGGTAGAGTGTCGTCTGGAAATTCTTTTTCTGTATTGGAAGGAGAATAAATAGCAATGAATATCCGTTTTGTGGAAGTATGAGACATAGTCGCTTCCAGAGTGATCAAATAAGTATTATTGACAAAAAAGAAGCAGCAAATACTATACGTGTAGAAGCTGGGAATCAGAAGAGAATGGACGTTCCTGCTCGTTGAAGCCCAGCTTACCACAGCTGATGTGATAAAACTGAAACTCTGATATGGATTATTTGTTACCTATTTCCACGACATACATAGTTCAACATTGTAGAGTTTGATGTAATGAAGCACAGAAACTGTTCATAAAATGACTCGCTAATAATTACATTTAAAATTATCTTCTAGATTATAACCCATAGGGTCTGTTTAGATATGCAAGATGACCCTTAATTCCGTTACCATTCGAATCAACCTAGGATCTAAGGGGGCTGGGGAGAACCAGTGTAAACTAATCCTGGTGGTACTCGCTGAGGGAGGACAAGTAGTCTCCAAGACAGAACAGGGTAATGTGTCCCAGATGAGCTTGGGGCTGGGGAGAGTCACCACAACTATATGTCATGCTTCCGGTAATACAGCGTCAGTTGTCGTGTGGCTGCCACACACAGGCAACAGCATTGAATGGCTTCAGAGATGCCTCATTATGGGAGAAGATTTCAGCGTTCCAGCCTGCCAGTGTATAAGGCTATAGATGACATTGAAATTATTACATCACAGGGTGTTGGAGGTCAAGAGATCCTTCAAGGTCCATCTATATTTTGTGGAGATGTTTTGAACTTTACAATAACTAATAACACTGCAGCATGTCATGGCAATGGATGGATAACTGTTGCTATAGTACGGTACAATGGTAGTACTGTAAAAGGAGTTGGTGGATTGGAGAGCTTTAATAGCAGAGATGTTATTGCTTTCCATACATATCAATAAGCTGAGGTGTACAATCGTGATGTTGGGACCTCTTATTATATGTGTAACATGCCTTTTTCATTGGCATGGATTAAAGGATCTGGCAAATGTTCTGCAATAAAAGTGTTAGTGATGTTGTATATTACTAGAGAAGTTACATAAAGTGTGTATCCCTACCTTTTTTCCTCATCTCTCTCTGTCTATCTCTCTCTCTATAAAAAAGACACACACATTGATCTTGCCAAATGTTTACGTTGCAAGCGACTGCCCTCATCGTTTTTGGACAAACTATTCAAAATGTTCGCTAAATGGTTGATGTAAAACTCAGGACAAAATGGGATGGGCACTATGGCGCTGCAGTTTTAATTGTGAAGCCAAATCATGAAAGGAGTGTCATATTTCGGGAAAATTTAGTAGCCATTAAGTTAGGCCAAGTCAATGTAGTATTTGATAAACCAATAGCTGTGGATATGGCCATTTTAGACACATGCCACAATATTTTCGTGTCCCCCATCTTGTTTACGTCCGCCATCTTGTTTACGTCCGCCATCTTGCAGCGGTCGTGACATCACTGATGACGTCACTAATGACGTGATGATGTCATTGATGAATGACGTCACCTGCCCCAGAAGCCCGAAATTTGGTCTTGAATCCCCATAGTGTACCTACTTAGATCGATATTCTGACAATCGCTTAACAGCGTATTCCTTTGTGGTAATTATTCAGCAATCAGTCGTCATAAATATAAATTCTTTATTTGTTGGCAAATCCGGATTTCGACCACTGTGTGGTCATTATCAATGCTTACAATAAATTAAAAAACTTAAAATAGCTCGACCTCCATGTAGGAGGTTGCGTTTGTTTTTTAATTTATTGTAAGCATTGATAATGACCACACAGTGGTCGAAATCCGGATTTGCCAACAAATAAAGAATTTATATTTATGACGACTGATTGCTGAATAATTACCACAAATAAAATACAGTCGTGGAGCACCCAGTCCAATATGGAATCAAGCCTGATAAAGCGTATTCCTTTATTTAGTGTTTTTAAGTTTCATGCAGATATTCATCTGTTCTTGGAGTTTATTTCAAAGCAGAACAAATAACATTTAGTATCTTAAAAAAATCTGTCAGCCTTAACTTTGAAAGAGAAGTTAAACGCCATCATTTTGGGCACCAGGCGCCACAGAATTTCATAGATCTGGTACTGATTCGAATATGCATTAATTCATGGAGTAATGCAGGTAGAGCGGCACAGCCGCGGTGGAATGGCCGAGCGTTCTAAGGCGCCTTGCTGCGAAGCGTGCGGTTGCCCCTCCCCCCTTGAGGTTCGAGTCATCTCTCGGACATGTGTGTGTGTGTGTGTGTGTGTGTGTGTGTGTGTGTGTGTGTGCTTCCGCTCGCGGACGCCTCACCAACAGGACGGCCCCAGCCTTCCGACGACGACGGACAGAAGACGGACCACACCACTAAGGATTTTGTTTCTCCGTTCAAATGTCTGTATAGCTTATGGGACTTAACTACGGGATCATCAGTCCCTAAACTTACAAACCACTTACGAACTAGCTAATACTAAGGACGGCACAAATATCCATGCCCGAGGGGGGGGGGGGGATTCGAACCCCCGACCTTAGTGGCCGTGCAGACCGTGACTGGAGCGCCTCAGTCCCCTCGGCCACCGCGGCCGGCTGTTTCTCTGTGGTTAGACCCGGAATTACTATTCAGTCGCATTGTGATGATAAATCTTTCCGTACTTTGTGTAGTACCGCGTACCTAGTAGAATTGTCGAACTGTGAAATCGACGTTGTTTGAAGATTGACAACTGTTCACTATATTAGGCATTCATCGCCCCGTAAAATCATCATGTTATGCTCGTGACATTGGTTAACATCCTGTCAGTTCAGCTATATGGCTAGACGATTGCAGGAATCATGATAAATAGCCCAAAGGGGATGCCCATTCACCCTCTCAGCAAATGAACACCCGGCCCAGCGGTTGTATGGACAGTTCGTACCTCATAACTCAGTGCACGCCATTTATTCAATAAGACTCGTCTTGGTTTCTGGAGCAATACATTGACTTGGAACTGTGTGTGAGTGTGTATTGCTATAAAACACGCCGGTTGTCCTTACTGGTATTAATTTGAGAACACCTTAGTTACAGTAAGATTCGTTCTCTACTCATATCGGATTCCACATGCTAAATGCTCCTTGGACGTTCCTCTCGAACTATAGGATGAAAATAGAATTCTTATGCTAACGTCTGGAGTCATGAATCATTACTGTTCTTGCCTCAGAAATGATGCAAAAAAATTTTGGTAAAATAAATTTCTTCAGCTGATGGAACAGATGAAAGTCAGGGCTGTAGAGTGCTTGGTAGAGTAAAAGGTGCATCTGAAAATTGCGGTGAATGGCCCAATGTTTAACACACCACGCTGGCGAGGCGAGGTGCCCACGCATACGCATTGAGGGACATGTCAACAAGCGCCCGCTATCGTGTAAAGCACTGCAGTGAAGCGGTGGTACAAGCTGCGACCCAGCTAACAGGGTCAGTGTGAGAATTCGTGTCATCGCAGCATGAAGCGCAAAATGGAGCAATGGAGCGACGCGTTAACATCAAGTTTTGTTTCAAATTAGGCAAAACAGCGACGGAGACCCACGGGATGTTATTGCAAGTGTATGGTGTTGAATCAGCGAGTAAAAAGTATGTGTTTGAGTGGTTTTATCGCTTTATAGACGGAAAGGAAGGTGTCTAACACATGATCGTCTTAAGCCATGTTGAGGCCCCTGGGCACACAGAGTTTTGGGGCCCTTAAAAAAACTAAATTAATCCATCATAATGGTGAACATTTATTTAGTGACTTAATTGGTTAAAGTTTTACAAACCAAATACTAATGATTAGTTCCACAAATTATTTTTTCATTCAGATTTATGATTTCTTTACAGATTTCCAGAATACAAAATATACTATTTTTCGAGTATGTCTCTTTCTGTGCAGATGACTGGCTCACAGATTAGGGGACCCTATAACAAAACAGAAATTTCCTTCGAAGAACTCATCAGAATGATGTGCATTTATTTAGCGACTTAATTGTTTACGCCAGCCGCGGTGGCCAAGAGGTCTGCGACGCGCCAGTCACGGTCTACACGGTCACTACGGTCGGGGGTTCGAATCCCCCCTCGTGCATGGATATTTGTGCTGTCCTTAGTGTAAGCTAGTTCATAAGTAGTTTGTAAGTTTAGGGACTGATGACCCCGTAGTTAAGTTCCATAAGCTCTATAAACGTTTGAAGATTTTTGAATTGTTTAAAATAATACCAACCAAATACTAGTGATTCTTTCCACAAATTAATCTTTCATTCAAATTAATGATTTCCTTAAAATTTTTCAGAATACAGTACGTAAAATTTTTGAAGTACGTCTCTTTCTATGCAGATAACTGGCACACAGATTAGGGGACCATACAACTAAACAGAATTTTCCTTTGAACGAACTTATCAGTACCATGTACATTTGATTAGTGAATTTATTGGTTATAAAAATACTAGTGACTACTGTTTTACAAATTGGACTTACGTTGCTGTTAAAGGCTTCTTTCGGGATTACTAAATTGCAAAATCTTCTATTAACTCTTCAAATTCCAACTGTTGAAGGACGTGACTTTTTATGCTCATGATTGACAAATTAGTCAGTCGTTCCTGTAGCATAGTCATTCGTAATTCATTTTTGATTCTATTTAATTGGCAAAATGAACGTCTCCACTGCAATTGCTTACCATTAGACAAATATCCGTGTAGTAACTTCTACATTCGGAAAGGTTTCTGCTATTTTTATCTGCTTTTATTAAAGATTGTAAGGATTATAAACCTAGCTCTGGAGATTCATTTGGAATGTTTTTCAAATATTGTTTTAAATGAAAACATTCTGATATGAGCTCATCAGCATTGACGTCTGAATGATAAAATTCTGCAATTTCTTTGCTCCTGTTTGAACTGTTCAGAATCGATTTGTTTTAACTGAGAAAGGAAACTAACATGTTTGCTAACTTTCTCTTATGCTTCTGAACGTCGCTTCAAACTAGAATTCAATTAGTCGATTATAGGCAGACAAACTTCTACACGGAATTTTTCTTTGGCACTCAGCTGCACAGTCACTAACGAATCTTCGGAAAAAGTGATATGCTTGCTGCAAATTCTCGTCCTTTGGGAATTACCCTTATAGTCAGCACCTGGATTTTTTATATTTGGCTGAAGATACATACTGGTCGAGTCTACTGCGAGCAGAACTGATGAAATTGGATATAGATGCAAAACGTTTTGTTGTAACATCTATAGTGACGGTATTACTTTTTAAAGTTACATTTGTGTTGTTGATAGTTCTCAAACGGTCATCCCCATATCTCCGTTAGGAGAATGGTCTCGAGTTTTTTTTCATTTTCTTGCAAAGGCTTTGAGCTTCATTTCTTTTTTCCACTGGCTGATCTGTGTTGCTACTAGTTGACTTTAAAGCTTCAAAAATATCATTGTAGCCATTATGCATATAGTTAAGAGCCTCAGCACGAGGAGATCATCTGGTTTCAGAGAGGGACCTCAGAACTTTATTTGCAATTTAACATTTTTTCAAAACTTTCCACCCATTGTTCGAAGCAGAAAAAAAGTAAACAATTTTTGGACAAACTGTAAATGTGCTACTGCATTAGAAACACATGCAGCCACCTGAACACCTACTAAATTTAGTGAATGTGTGACACATGGTAAAAAAATAGCAAATTCACATTTTTTTTATTCTTGCCTGAAGACCTGAATACTTTCCAGCCATATTTGCTGCATTATCGTAGCTCTGTCCGCGGCAATCTTTTATTGAAATGTCAAAGCTATCCAAAAACTTCATAACAGTATCTTCTATACTTTGACTCCTATGCTCCTCCATTAGCAAATACTACAAAAATCTCTCAACAAGCTGGGCATTTTTTACGTACCGAACGATGAAAGTTAGCTGGTCAACATGGGAGAGATCTGGCGAGGAATCCACGCTTATTGAATAGTACTTGGCTGCTTTCAATTCCTTGAAAATCGTCGTTAACACTTTCTGTGTCGTTACATTAATAATTTCAGTGCAAATATTTGCTGACAAATGTGATGTATTTCCTTTGCCACAATTGGGATACTTTCATATATGATCAGCAATAAAAGGATCAAATTCGCTTATTAATTCTAAACATCCCAAATAATTTCCTTTGTTTTCAAACCCCAAAATATCATTTTCTCCACGAAACCTTAGTCCCCTTGACGCCAAAAATTCCACAACTGCAACAATTCTTTTCAATGCAGTATCAACACGTCCAACAATGTTGCTTCCTGCAACATAATTCATCATTGATTCCCTGTGCTGTAAAATGTTCCCATGCTCCTTTAATACGTTGTTTATATGCTTCCAAACTTTGTATCCCCTGGAAGAACTCAAATTATTGCTGACAGTGTTATTTAATAGACGGCAACAATAACAGTACACAGATTTCATCGATCGTGGATACAGAAGCCACTTTCTTTCCACACACTCGCCATTCGGCAATTTGAGAGTGGAAACAGTCCTAGTTAATTTTCTGGTTTTTGTTTTATCACTTAAATCAGCAAAAGTGTAGTGGTTTCCGAGAAGTCGCTATTTTTGTTTTGGAAAACTCTGCGCCCTTGTGAATCCAAATATAACGGACTTCTTCCGTTAAAATTTCATCACAGTTCTTATCAGGATGGTGAGATATGTTTTCTAACATACTTCTGTCTTGTGAATCCAAGTGGCTTGAGATGGAAGAAGCATGTTGTGATGTGTGTGCAGCTGTCTTCATAACTGGAACTGATGAACTAGAAACAAAAATGGTATCCTCTATGTTAGACATGGGCACCGTTTCTAAGCTTTGAGATTTAGAGGTATCTTGAGATGATAAGGTAGATGAGGCACCCTGCCTGTTAGTTTCTTCAACAGTGAAAAATGAAGTAAGTTTAGGTATTCTGCTGATGGTTTCTTTTTTAATCGCAAGTTTTTTTTTTTTTTTTTTTTTTTTTTTTTTTACTTTTTTCTGAGCCACTGAAGTATGTTCTTTTTGACATTGTTGAAAGACACTACAAAAATATCAAGGAGACACTGCCAAGTAAATAGAGTGAATTGCGTAAATCGCATACAATCAAATGGCGCTTCGAAGTACTCCGATAACAACTATCGCGTCGTAAGGTAAAAGCTCCAACAATGCTGAATTCACAAGGACTGGATGCATTGACCGATACGCAGTGCCGTCCTAAGCACCGGGCAACTCTATTGGTTTCTTCGTAGGGGAAGCTGTTCCGAATTGTCGTCCTAAGCACCGGGAGAGTCCATTTTGTAAGGGGAGAATGCATCAGACTGCTTCGACCCTTCAAGTTATGGAAGTTCATGTGTTGCTGCTTCCATATGTTAAAGATTTGTATCTGATTAACTGGGCTCTGCCCGAATCCAAATTTAAAAAAATAAAATAAACTGTCCTACAAAGCGTGGCATTGCAGTCTCCACTAGTTGATGCAAGAAGAGTTCTGCATAACCAGACACTAGATATAGTGTATAACGTAATTACGTTTATCTCAAAAGACGTAAAAGACAGGATCAAATCGTTTAAAAGAGTTCCCTTGATAAAGTTCAAGCTACTACAGGGGTTTCACTTGGGACAATAAGAAGAGTAAAGAAAGTGAGAGAAAAAGTAGGTGCCGGCAGCTGATTTTTTCCTTACTCCAGGAAAAAAGCGGAAAAAAAGAAGATTCTTACATTTGTGGAGAGACTGACACGCAACTTCCACATGACAAGCAGCGTCCCACAATAAAGTCACTTCTCCCGGAATAACTGAAAATACGACTTCTAAGTGAAGTACCTTCTCCACAAGTTAGATTTCAGGTGTATTGTTTTTTATGCCCATCTACAGTTTGCACATTGAAATCTTAGTTAAAGTAATATTCCAATGGTCAGAAACATTTTATAAATTCGTTAATAAAAATTGATGGAAATGTTCCCGTACCAAATCATTGCATTTCGTTATATGTAGTAGTTCTTGTACTAAATAAATTAATAATTTTCAAATTCTGAGCTAAAAGAAGATTAACATTACCATGGTGCAAATTTTTCAAGTCAATTGTTTTATATTTGACTACATGATTGAGGTATACTCATGTAACTGTTACACATCAACGTGACAGCTATACAGATTATTACTTCAGGTGCCCAGAACATAAACTGACACAAAACTTGCGAGGGACTTCATTGTTGTTGTTAACATTTGGTGTGAAAAACCAGAAATACATAGGGGGAAAGATGAAATGCTATATTGGCTAAATGCTCATAATTTTCAATGTGAAAATCACAATGATATGCAGTGAAACCTCGTTTATACGTTTTTGTAGGGGGATGCTAAAATGTACAAGTGAGGTTAATGCTAAAATGAAACTTTCATTACTGCGCTCGAAATAGATTTGTTGGCTGCATGGTTTCGTCGAAAACAAGCCTGTAGGCATTATTCCATATCTGAAATACTTCCTTTCTAACCGTTTGGCCCAGTTTTAAAAGCATTGGATCTTATGTGTGGTTCATTGGCAAGGCTAGTAGTTACGGTAGAGTATGAGATTATGAGACCCTTTGCATTGCTCACTAGGATTTCTTTTGCACTTCCTCAATTACGTTGCATGGAAAGAGATCATCTTTCACTTGTTTTATGAACTGTTCATTTTTGCGTGTTTGAATATTGGAAACTACTGTACTTTAAAATATTGAGTTCAGCTGTTACAAAAAGATTCCTAGTTCCAATAACTGGCTCTACCATCAAATGCCACTACTCTTTACACTTTAGAGATGGGTCGTTCGCGAACGAACGGATCCAAAGGAACAGTTCACCAGAGTGAACTGAAGGACCGAGGAACTGGTTACAAGGAACGTTCACTTCAGCGGTCCCAGTCGCTTGGCCGTTCCCATTCCAGCTCCAGGGTGACCGTGCGGCCGTTCCCTTTTCTGTCGAACGTTGCAGTTCCAACTCAGTACTGAGCTGTCGACTTTTATTCTTTTTCTTTCCTTCTTTTTTTTTACCACGGTGAAGCAGCGTGCTCATTTTTATGGAAGGAACAGTGATTTATACCGGTGCTCCATAGACTGTACGGAGTTGGTGAGTACAGAGCCAATGCTACTTGTTTGCAATTCCGACTGTTATGAAACCCAAAGAGAGAAAACCATAGAGATTGACAACTGGATAAGAAAGGAATGTTGAACAAGTTGAATGGCACGTTAAACAAGTGGAAAGGAACGGTTCCAAAAAAGAACTAGGTTCCGAAAACGAACGAGTTTTTCCAGCTCTAGTGTACAGCATTTTGTGATTGCTGGACTTCCCCCTCTTTATAATCCCATCACACTCTGCGGCATTCATGCTGTACTGAGAACGGTGCAGCTGCTGTATTGTTGTGGGCAACTTTGATGCCGCCGTTACTGGGGCTATCTGCGCTGACGTCTCGACGTTTCGTGACGTAAGCGCCTACACGCTGCTTGACTGGTCAACAGCAGCCCCGTGTGACGTGTGAAGGCCGATATTGGATACAATGTTCCGCCAAGTTATATCTGCCACAGACTGCCACAAGGTCTACCACAACAGTGACGCCTTGTGTTCTGTAGCTAAGGCCCGCAATAATAACTACGATTTTGCATGCAGACAACAAAAGAGTCACTTGCCACACCATATATGACACGTTTCGAGACTTTCTAATAGCGACAAAAATTCACTCAAAAAATCATTGCTTAGGAGAAAGGAATTTGTCTGGGCCCCCATCAGGCTGGGGGCCCTGGGCCTGTGCCCCCTGTGCCCCTATGGTAGAGACGGTAGTGGTCGTAGATGAGCCACGTTCCGGTCGACCGGCCACAATCACTATCGAATAATCTAACGAGTGCGACGGATGCTTGCGGATGATTCAAACATGTCTCAAATGTTTGTATAGTCTATGGGACTTAACTACGGGGTCATCAGTCCCTAAACTTACAAACTACTTATGAATTACTTACGAAATAGGACGGCACAAATATCCATGCCCGAGGGGGGATTCGAACCCCCGACCGTAGTGGCCGTGCAGCCCGTGACTGGAGCGCCTCAGTCTCCTCGGCCACCGCGGCCGGCGCGGATGATTCGCGACTGCTTTCGAAAATGATAGCA
The DNA here is from genome assembly GCA_026315105.1 of Locusta migratoria. Taxonomy (NCBI): domain Eukaryota; kingdom Metazoa; phylum Arthropoda; class Insecta; order Orthoptera; family Acrididae; genus Locusta; species Locusta migratoria. The sequence goes on from CM048755.1 coordinate 103,878,677, forward strand.
AACGAGTTAAAGATCAGCAACGCTTCGCAACGGTTGCAGAGATACAGCAACACGTGATCTTAGTGCTTCGAACAATTCCACAAGAAGCGTTTTCTGACAGTTTCCTACAGCCTTACAAACGATGTCAGAAGTGCATTGTAGGCAAGAGAGATTACTTTGAAGGTCAGAAAAAGTGTTTGTAACTCTTGTTTCCTATATATCCTGAGACCATTCACCGAACATTACAGACGCACCTTCTTTATCTCATTTGATATGGGCTGTAGTGGTCGTATATCATGGTTGTAAAAGAATAATTTCTCGATTAGTATAACTGGCCTCTTGTTAAATACCACATTTCTCCGAATATGTAACTTCTGACGTTACTGAAGAGTTTTTGCGGCTTCTGCTCTCGGTAAAGAGTATCAGAAGGGTACCGTGTCCATCGCAGTAGCCAATGCATGACTATTTTTTATTTTATTTTATTTATTTATTTAATTTTTTTGGCATAATCTATCTTTATGAAGTTGGGTTTCATAGGTGATCCACTGTTCCGTCGACGTACGAGGATCTATGTGTCATCCCCAAAGATATCAAACATAGAGTCGTCACTTTTTCTTCTCAAACCGCTGGGGCCAGACCTTTAGTTGTTCATACGACTGTCACCTACCTTGGAACGTTTCATGCACGCACTTAGGGAAAACCATGTTACGGAATAGCGATTTCTCCTACCAGTGAGTAAGATGTTCAAAAGTTTGTAGAACTTATGGGACTTAACTACGGGGTCATCAGTCCCTAAGCTTACTTATGAACTAGCTAAGACTAAGGACGGCACAAATATCCATGCGCGAGGGGGGGATTCGAACCCCCGGCCGTAGTGGCCGTGGAGACCGTGACTGAAGCGCCTCAGTCCCCTCGGCCATCGCGGCCGGCCAGTGAGTAAGTGATATGGGGAAATACACCTGTGAGTTTCAAAACTGCTAAGCGACTGTCCAGAAAATTGTTTTGCACGTACTGCACGTCTTTTGTGGCGTCATCAGTACTCGTCGGCCACCTCGGTCTTCGTCATGCACACCTATTCAGACTTCAGTGACTAGCTTACATCAGCATTTACCAATCTTTTTATCTGTGGGGACCACCTAAAAAGTCTTAGGTGATCAGTAAAATTCAGCGCCAGCTGCCGTGAAGAATGTTCCAGACAATTGTCTAGGTTACATAATGCTTGCTGGTACTGGTGTTGATGCCATCTTCTGGAGTGTTCAACGCTTGTTCCTCCAAGGCCTGTGTCTGTACTGGGTGCACCGTCCTTTCATAATTCCCACTTCCTTAACCCTTTGCTCCATAATGATATTCTCACTATACCACTATTTTATTAGCTTCTCAACCTTTTAATGTCTTAGAGGTATTGTTAGAATACCATCCATAATTTTGTAATTATGTGAAACAAATTTCTGAAAATAAATTTACACATAAACATTAGTGGTCTCTTTTGTTACTGTGTGTGGAACAATTGCTGATTTTGAGGAAAATTTAATTTGATGTGCAGCGTAGGGTTAAACAAACCTGTTTTAGATGTGACCACAAAGGTTTTCCCGGCGTAATAACTGTTTGTAATCTTCTCGGGTCTGCAGCCGGATACTAAAGTCAACTTGACACAATATTTCAGCGGCGCAACTGCCCGCCATCCTCAGGTGAGCTTGCTGATAGACAATCTCGCCGGAACTGAGTGACCAGTGCAATCGGCGGCTCCTTTATACATCGAGGAGGGCCCATAGCGCGTGCGCAAGAAGTGACAGTGACTGCCCTCTGGCGCACAAGACGTACAGCGCTCCGGTGGTAGAGTCCGGCGAAATCGATAATCGATGATAAAATTATTATTCAGATTCATGAAGTATCAACCGTTGTTTTTTAACATCTGATAACACCGGGTTCCAGGATTTGCTAAGAAGGTAGCCTTTGTCTCTGTTAATCAGATTGTCAGATAATCGAATTTCTATGGATTCCTTTAAGACACAGTCCCAGTAACGAGATGCTGAAGCAACCATGTGAGTTTCGTTGTATAACATTCTATGTCCCTCATCGAGACAGTGCTCAGCTACCGCCGACTTCTCGGGCTGGAGCAAACGTGTGTGCCGTTGATGTTCAATACATCTGTCCTGAATGTTGCGGATAGTCTGACCAATATACGTTTTCCCACATTGACACGGAATCTTTTAAAAAAGTATGACATTAAGTGTGTTTTTCGTCCGCCAGTAAAGACGAGAGCACTTCTTGGATCTGTGAAGGATGATTTGGGTCTGAGGAAGCCCGGGGTATATAAGATTCCGTGTCAATGTGGGAAAACGTATATTGGTCAGACTATCCGCACCATTCAGGACAGATGTATTGAACATCAACGGCACACACGTTTGCTCCAGCCCGAGAAGTCGGCGGTAGCTGAGCACTGTCTCGATGAGGGACATAGAATGTTATACAACGAAACTCACATGGTTGCTTCAGCATCTCGTTACTGGGACTGTGTCTTAAAGGAATCCATAGAAATTCGATTATCTGACAATCTGATTAACAGAGACAAAGGCTACCTTCTTAGCAAATCCTGGAACCCGGTGTTATCAGATGTTAAAAAACAACGGTTGATACTTCATGAATCTGAATAATAATTTTATCATCGATTATCGATTTCGCCGGATTCTACCACCGGAGCGCTGTACGTCTTGTGCGCCAGAGGGCAGTCACTGTCACTTCTTGCGCACGCGCTATGGGCCCTCCTCGATGTATAAAGGAGCCGCCGATTGCACTGGTCACTCAGTTCCGGCGAGATTGTCTATCAAAAAGCTCACCTGAGGATGGCGGGCAGTTGCGCCGCTGAAATATTGTGTCAAGTTGACTTTAGTATCCGGCTGCAGACCCGAGAAGATTACAAACCTGTTTTATGCAAACGACGCAACTCTGATTCAAGAAGATTAACGTGCGATTTCTATCGACGCGGATTCTTTACAAGGCAAAATCGTTCTTTCGTTCACCCATTGCCAGTTGCCTGTCCGTATGTAAAGACCATGTCGGCCTTCATGGTTGTTACACGGACCATCGCTCCACTACATGACAGATGTTCACACCAAAAAAATGTTCAAATGTTTGTTATGCTTATGGGACTTAACTACGGGCTCATCAGTCCCTAAACTTACAAACTACTTATCAACTACCTTATTCTAAGGACGGCACAAATATCCATGCCCGAGGGGGGATTCGAACCCCCGACCGTAGTGGCCGTGCAGACCGTGACTGAAGCGCCTCAGTCCCCTCGGCCACCGCGGCCGACTGTTCACACCAAAGTGAGTATACAACAGAAGTGCATTAGATGGCCTCTGGTACCGACGTGTGAGCACAGCACTATGAAATAACGACTCATCTTCTCCTGCAGCTACATTGTGCTTGCTTCCCAGGTAGTGAAAGATCGAATCCGCGTGACTGATTAAAGACCGTGGTTTGGTACAGCGGCCAGCCTAAGTGTGATTTGTAGGTTGATTGATTATGTGGCATTCTTGGCCTTTAGACCCCAGATGGGATCGTATTTGTAGGTGATTTCACTCGAGTTTTAGACAAATACTGAGCGGTCCCCAAATTTAGCCCCAGAAAATATGATGCGCAAACGGTTAACATCCACCAACACACAGAACAAAGTTTAAACTACTCACAGAGAGACAGACCACTCTGCTTCGCTCCCTTGCGTTACTTTGACGACTGTCGTGTCAGGGTGTCCGGAGACGAAATTAAATTACAAAATAAAATATTCCAGTTCCTGAGATAAGATAACGAATCATGTCGGAGTACTGAAAATGTACAACATTACTTCATAATTCTCTATATAAATGACCATTATGCTCATTCCTGTCCAAATATTCATACCATCACTGGAAATAACCTGAGCTGACTTTTTGGATTACACTCGTATTTTTGTTTCTATTTCTTAGTCGATTTTCACATACATCTCGTGACATACACAAGTAATTCAATTGTCTCAATGTATAAATCATTTGCTCTGGTACGTAAATGAATAGTAAAGGGAAATGAACCATCACAAGTTGTCAACAAGTACATAGCAGATTCTTAAGACTACTTTCCTCGCTTCCTGACTGCGCTAAGCGCATTCCGGAGGGTAATTTGTCGCTCGCGTCCAGTGTGAACACAGACGCCCTTCCATGAAATCAATTACAGTCCTCTAGAGATATATTAGTGCCATTAGGCGAGAAGCGAGAACAGCAACGGCTTGTTCTTCGCCCACACTCCATCTCCTTCCTTCTCCCCCGCCCCCACCATTCCTGACCCGCCACCAGTGGCCATTGTCATCCGGCGAGCCCACTCTCCCACATGACTACACTGCTACTACTGGTGCTGCCGTTTTCGTAAAGTAACCCTTGCCTGTCAACACTTACGTCATAATTAAAGCAATACTAGCGTGCAGTGTAAAAACCTGATTTATAAGTGCAGGAGAAGTCGTACTAAAATGGCATACCATTTTGTGTTTATTTTATTATTGCTTTACAAAACACGCTATTGAACTGTATCAGGACTTGCCTAATTCAGTTTTAAGGTCTCATACAAAGATGTCTACATCTACATGGGATACTCTGAAAATCACATTTAAGTGCCTGGCAGAGGGTTCATCGAACCACAATTATACTATTTACCTCCCATTCCATTCTCGAATAGCGCGCGGGAAGAAAGAACACCTGAATCTCTCTGTTCGAGCTCTGATTTCTCCTATTTTATTCTGATAATTTCTACCTATGTAAGTGGGCGTCAACAATATATTTTCGCATTCGGAGGAGAATGTTGGCGATTAGAGTTTCGCAAGTAGCAGGTAATGTTATTAAACGTATACAAGCCATACATATTTACATTCTTGCAAAACGATAATAATATGTCATTTTACCCAAATGTCAGAGTAAAATGATTTAGGGCTAAGAAAAGGTAAGACATTCACATAACAGTTACATATATAGTTAATAGATTTGTGTTTAATAACTATTCCTGAGACATATCAATTAACGTTGAACCGTTCTGTATTATAAAAATTAACGTTAAAGCTACACTTTAAATGTCAATCCATTAATGAAAAATCTAAGTATAATTCTTAGTGGTTGCATCTGTTTACAGACATCACAAAGATTTTGTTGGATAGCTCACTGCAGAACATTCACTTTGTGCCAGCAAATTACTCTGCTGGCGCCTTAACCAGTGGTCTGCAGCTTTTGCATGTAACTATAGTTCAGATCAGCGGAAGTTGTGACTATATTCAGAACGACCACTGTTATAGTACTTATCTTTTCAGCAAGTCCTCTGTCATGTGTTTCTTCACTTCGTTTTACGCAGGAGCTGCTATGGTTGTTAAATTTAAACAACATTATAAAAGAAATAGCTTAATCAATACCCAATAAAACTAGAATTCAGATCGGGGTAAAATGATCTACTCTATATATTACGCTTACACATGGTACGTCATGTCTGAAACGCCTGATTTGATTCATTCAAGAGACGTTTGCCTACTGCGTGGTCTAGCTCTACCTCCTACCTCTCGAAACATAGCTAAAAGTGTGCTTTACAATAACATTTATACTTTTCCCCAACATAGGCAGTTATAATAGTAATGAAAGAATATCTTAATATATATAAAATTGAGGGTTTGTGCCTATATTTCTCACTGCAGCCAAAGCTAAACATCGCAAACGAATAGTGTTTGTATGTGGCAGTAGGTATCAGTCTCCCGTTGTGCACTATGATGGTAGAGGGTTGATAATGATAAGGGGGTGGAAGATATGGGAGTTGAAAGTTACCGACTTATATAAAATTCTACGTGTGGGTGTCAATATTTTGCTATTCGTCAAAAACTACACAATAGAGACAATCTCTCTGTGTTGTAGTACAAAGTCTCCCGTTGTACTCCATAGTAGTTCCGTGTCGATAGCTATAAGAGGGTGGAAGATATACTGGTTAAAAGTCGTTAGCTTATATAAAATTCGGACTGAAAACCAGCGATGACTTTTGACACTATAATAGCAAAAAGGTTATATACGGCGACACGTAATGCACAAACTTCAGTTGTTTTTCTGCAACAAACGTACGAATAAAAAAAGAAAGTGCATATTTCAGTTTGAAAAGTAGAACTACCAATGAAGTTGCCAAAGCATAAGAAAGAAATTTCACGTTCTAGATCCGTTTCTAAAAGGCAGAAGACGGCGCTAAAAAGTGAATCTACAGACGATAGAAACTTGAAACTTGTAGACGTTGTTTATCTTACACTATAGGCATCTGCGATTTTTCGATATTCCCATCCCTAAGGGGGGTGAAATAGGGGATGAACGGTTGTTTTGAAAATACGTTGCTATTGAGGTAATTTTGAAGCTAGAAATACAAAACGTCGGATATAGATTTTTGATTGGAATTTTAAAAACAAGTATTTCAATATTTTTGGAAATTCGATCACTAAGCGGGAGAAATAAGGGACAATATTTAAAGGGCGCTACTAAGACTATTTTGATGCTAGGAATACGAAAATTTGAATTTTGAACCATGATTAAAATTTAAAAAAATGTGTTTCGGGATGTTTTGAATTCTGCCATCAATGGTGCAATAGGGGGTGGCAAGTGTTATCAAAATACTTGACTAGAAAAGCACTTTTAAAGCTAAATCTATGGAAATTTATATTTAGAAATAAAAACAACCAATTCAGACCATGCAGTCTACGCGTGCGAAGCAGCGGGAATTAAGCTAGTATACGTATAAAACTAAGAAGTTGGTCTTTTACCCTTAAGTTTTTCGTTCACGGCAGCTCGTCGCCATTTAGGTAGGAATAGGGCTGCTAATCCACCAGTGTAGTGCAAGTATTGCCAAGCAAATAGTTTCCTCAGTCATTTCAACCGAGTATGTCATCTTAGCCTACACCCTCTACATGAAGTGAACTGGAAGTATTGTGCCGTCTTAATATGCCAAAGATCTCCTTAGATACAGAACTCTAAACCCAGACAAAATTGTTCTGATTATTTTATTCTTGGGAACTGGTTTGGGGGGGGGGGGGGGGAGTACCGAATCATCAGTTTAATAATTCATTGTTCCGAAAGACAAAGGTAAATGAACAAATATCTGTCATTTAATTCTACTTGTTTTAAGTGACCAGTACAGGTGGTTCAACTCCACCTCCGGCCATCCAGATTTAGGTTTTCCGTGATTTCCCTAAATCACTTCAGGCAAATGCCGGGATGGCTCCTTTCAAAAGGCACAGCCGATTTCCTTCCCCATCCTTACCCAAACAATCCGAGCATAAGCTCCGCCTCTAATGGCCACGCTGTCAACGGGGCGTTAAACACCAATTTTCCTTCCTTCCTTCCTGGGCAGTACAGATTCATGTCCTCTCCTCCTCCGACTGTTCCTTGTTGCATTTTTCAGTTTTTTTTTAAATGATTCGACAGTGTGACAACAACTTTCAGCACAGTACTGTGGTTAAGCTTTGCCCCCACGAATGGTTTATAGAGGATTTAACATTTCAAAATCGATTCAACAATCTTAAAGCACAAGGAAAGAGCAGTACTTTCAGTTACATCTACTACTGATAATGTTATTGAAACAGCGTGCGACCTAATTTTGAACAAGGGTTGGGAGGTTATTAAGGAAGTTGCAAACGAATGTGCTATGACTCAGCATATGACACTGTCCACAACAAACATAACACAGGGTGATTGTGCTAAATTGTGACAAACTGTAGGAAACAATTCCTTAGAGGATAAGGAGCAGAAACGGTCATGCGGACACATGACTGGAAATGCGTGATTACGGTTTTGCATGTTATTTATTAATTAATCAGACAGTACAGTACAATTAAGTGGACGATACGCTGTGATGACACATATCTTACTTATACAAAGAGTTCAAGTGACCCCTACATGCCATTAAACATGTAAACATGCACAAACATGACGCCGCAGCAACTGACGCACATTCTCATATGTTTTCACGTTCAAAAATGGTTTTTACGAGTATATATCTAATGGTTTCAGGTCCGACAACAAGCTCAGTCGTGCTATTATCTCGTTCTATCCATCGACTGGGATAGATGTTGGTGAGATGGCTACACACAGAAAAGTAGAAGCAACCTGACGTACCTTCGTACTATAGCCACACTGCTGTTCGTACTAAAAAAAATGCACGTCTTCGAGCTGGAGAGAGGGTCACCCCCAAGAAGTCCATATATGTCGTGACTGTGAGCGATTTCGGAAGGTTCATTGGTACAAGGCAACCGGCAGTAACTCGCACCCCCCAACTTCACGCTGCACGGGTTCTGCACTCTCACTTTATCGTACCAGTGGGGATTATTCGCAGTCTGTAGGTGTGTGTTGTGAAGTCACTGCATTTCGAATACTTCGACGACAGATCGCTCAGCATCGTGGTTTTCTGTGCGACTAGCTGCAATGAAACTGTCGCCATTGTGGTAAGCCTAATTTCATAGGAAATTAGGCCTACACGCGTTGAAGGTGGTAAGGATAGCGCTAGTATCGTGAAGAAAGTCCCACAGTCGTGTAGGTTGCATAATCGTGGCTGGCGTTGCTACTGTGGTCATATTATGGAGTAGTGCACAAACAAATTGAAGACGTTAACTGTTTGCGATCATTAAATTACATCAGTCTGAACAGTTGAAAATTTGTGATGGAGTGGGATTCGAATCAGGGTCTTCTGCGTACTAGACATCTTCGTAGATCACTAAACCATCACCAAAAATAGATGGAGGACCCTAGAACAGCTCTCGTCAGAAGGAAATTTTCAACGTGTCTACAAAATACTGACGTAGTGCCCCTGCCTATCATCCGCTAAACTCGTGTCATTTACGTGATTCCCGTAAGTCTTAGAGCATAATGATCATGTGCAATGAATCTATCACTGGCTGCCATCGCTTTAATTGCATATGATTTCTGTTTGTTCGGACACAGCTCACTGAAACCAATTAAGAGCACAGACAATTGTTCAATTGTTTGTTAAGTTTATGGGACTTAACTACGCCGGCCGCGGTGGCCGCGGGGACTGAGGCGCTCCAGTCACGGTCTGCACGGCGACTACGGTCGGGGGTTCGAATCCCCCCTCGGTCATGGATATTTGTGCCGTCCTTAGTCTTAGTTAGTTCATAAGTAGTTTGTAAGTTTAGGGACTGATAACCCCGTAGTTAAGTCCCATAGACTATACACACATTTGAAACTTAACTAAGGGATCATCAGCCCTAAACTTACAAACTACTTATCTACTACCTTATACTAAGGACGGCACAAATATCCATGCCCGAGGGGGGATTCGAACCCCCGACAGTAGTGGCCGTGCAGACCGTGACTGGAGCGCCTCAGTCCTCTCGGCCACCGCGGCTGGCAGAGCACAGACACCTGGAGCTTACAGTATCAGATGTCAATATGGAAATAAATACACTGATGCATTTTGCGCAGCCGTTCAGAACATGCAAGAACCGTCCATCTCGGCCTAATGGACCTATCTTTAACGGCAGAGAACAGCCTCAATGTGGGACACATATATAACTTTAGCAAAGGCTACTTGCCTGGCGAACGGGTTCTAGGACTCGGTGAAAACGTATCAAAGATGATAGCGTCGAATGTGATACTGTCCTGCAACTAAGTTCCACACGGGAAGTGGTACTGGAAAAATACGTCAAGAGCGATCCGATATGAAAAAGGCAAATGCAGTGGGTGAAACAGAGAGACAGGAGCAGGACATGATACCTGCGATAACAGTTCATGAATATATTGAGTAATTTTTGTAGGAAAGTCGTATTTGCAGACACGCGGGCTTGTCTGATAGACGTATCATTTGAACCTTCTACAGCATTCTTCCATGCCGAAGTGTCTGTAATCAGCCTGTGACGCTGATGTAGATTTCGTTGGATTCTATGCGCAGACCAGCTGCGTAGAAACGCAGGCCACGAGTAGCATATCAGCCTGCTTTCTCGACATACGAGATCAGCTGCTCTCCATCAAAGAAGTCTTCACTGACCTCTCCTCAAACTCTCCGCTCTCCCGCGATACGAGTGGTGATTTGATGATGACGGTGGCTTATGGAGGACTCAGCAGCGTGCTGCCAGTCCGCTACAGTCACTAGCTCTGTACAGTCGCCGACTCTGACATGGCTGATTGCTTTACTAGCAAACATATATATATATATATATATATATATATATATATATGAAACACTGGTGATAATATGTTCAGCCAAGGGGCGTTTATTCCAACGCACTACAAGATAGTATGAGCGAGGTAAAATGATGGGAGAGCGCATACAAACAGTGCTCGCTTCTATGCTTCTATTTCCCTCAGACAATACAGTGCCAAAACAGCCTCACGACGACCAGCCAGCCTGCAAAGTGTACCGATACACAGAGTTAGCCATTTTTCGCACGTGTGAGCGGCGGCCAGTCGATGCAAGGGGCCAGCAGCCCTCTATGAAGACCTCAGGCGTTTGCTTGCCTAAGCATATCCGCGCATTCTCGTGATCCCCATGCAATGCATTTGGATGCAGTAGGAGACTAGAGTTATTTGTTGCTGTACCGCCTTCCCCACGATAACCCAAAAAAGGTCAACCTGGACAGTAAACGTTGTCTTTGCAGCCGATGTACAGTAGTAACACACTGGATTCGCATCAAGGATGATAACGGTTCAAATACACCTCGAGCAATCCAGATTTAAGTATTCCATGATTTCCATAAATTACTTCAGGCAAATGCTGTGATGGTTCCTTTCAAAGGGCACAGCCATTTTCCTTTCCTATCCTTAGCCAATCTGAGCATAAGCTCCAGCTCTAATGATCCCACTGGCAAAGGAGCGCTTAACCCTAATCTTTCTTCATTCCTTTTATTCGTACGGCCACTGTTACGCTTCGATGTAGTCCACTTGAAGAGTGAATTTGTTTTAACGTTACTCCATTCGTCAGCTCTTCCCGCCTGCTCCTGTGCCCTGTTTCGAACATGACTTGCCAGTTTCAATTTATAACTGAAACGTGTGAGTTTTCGTTAGCGACGATCTCTACAAATGAACACATGTTAGGAGACATTAGTTCCCACAAAGTTATTATCTGTGCCCGTCCACTCACGGTGTCGTAACCCGTTAGCCGGTGTGATCTGATGTACTGTCTACACGTTGCCAGTGTACGACTCAAGTAGCCCATCGGTAGAATTGGTATAACATCTTTAAAACATATTCATTCCCCCGGATAAAGTTATGAGATCTCATAGTTCGTGTGCATGGAACCATCTATTCAGCACATTGCCCAATAAGACGAATCTCTCAGCGAAATGGTGCCGATATGGTAGCACTATACGTCGTAGGATGTAATGCCTGCACCGTATAGCCGTTTGATTAACTTCTATTCAAATGTTTGTAAATCTATGGGACCTAACATTTCTGGTCATCAGTCCGTAGGCTTACAACCTTCTTAAACTAAGTTAAACTAACCTACGGACAACACAGACACCGATGTCCCAGAGAGGACTCGAACATCCGACGGCGAGTAACTGCGCGCTCCGAAGCAAGACACCTTAGAAAAGTTGGCCACGTCACCGCGGCTTACCTTATATGCGCACTAGTCTCGGACGTGGCCCCAAATAATGACAACCCCAAACATCAGGGAACCTTCACCTTGCTGCGTTCGCTGGACGGTGTGACAAAGACCTCTTCAACGATTGTGTGGTTGAAGAAAGATACGAGTCTCATCTGCGAATAGCCGCGGCGGAGCGGTCGAGCGCATTGAGGCTCTATGCTGCGATGCGCGAGGCTGTTCTCCGTCGGGGGTTCGAATCCCCCCTCGGGCATGGATGTTTTGGTCGCCTTTAGTATAAGGTAGTTAATAAGTAGTGTGTACGTTTAGGGACTTATGACCCCGCAGTTAAGTCCTTTAAGCTTAACAAACATTTGAACATCTGCGAATAGAATTTGATGCCGATTCTGACGAGTCCATTCAGCACGCTGTTGGATCCATCTGTACCTCTCTGTATAGTGTCTAGGTGCCGAGGCTTGACCTCAGCACGTACGCCAGGAGTGAAGTTGTGTGTCATGCAGTCTATTACATACAGTATAGACGAAAAACGATGTCCTGTGGCCCCATGAAAATCATTATGCGGCATGATGGAGTTCCTCTCAGGATTGTTCAGCACTAAAATCCCTAAGTAGCGTTTATCAGCTACTGTGGTAACCTTTGAGCGGCGAGAATGAGGTAAGTCATCAACAATTCTCAATTCCTGTGTCTCTGTACCTCTTCCACGTCCGAACATCATCGTTTTGGTTCACTACAAAACGTCTAGAAACTTCCCTTCATGACAGACCCTCTTGATACGAAGTAACAATGTGACTAAGATAAAAACATCGCAACTGCCCTTCTTGTAAAGGCAGGACTAGAGTCAATACAAGCAGTGTACTTACTTTCTGGTGTTGTGACTGGAACTGATGGACTGTGTTTCCCACTCCGTCGCATTGGCAGTGCTCATACGTGGTTAATAACTTTGTGCGAATTGAGTGACAGCTATAGACTAAGGACCTATGTTCTTAATGAAATATACATATTCAGCGGCAGTGTTCAGGAGACCTTGCAACACTTTTTTGATGTATGTATTATGATGCATAAAAATATTATCGTATTACCGTTTTTCTTGCTACGGGTGCAGCTACCAAACAGTCGTGTATGGCGAATTGCCTCTCGGCGTCGAATTTCAGATAATTTTTCAGCATTTCCTGTGGGTCCCCTTATTCTTTTTTCCAAACTTCTCCTGTTTAAAACGAGCAAAACAAAACGAAACAAAAATTACTGAAATTGGCCAATGCATTTCTGACTTTTAGGGACATTTCTGTGCATAAAGAATGTTACGATTTTTTTCATTGTTTGTGCTTGATTTATCAACTAGCATAAACAGATAAAAAGATATACTGTACATGTGTTTCATTGCAGCCATGCAGAATTGTTTTAGTATTAAACAACAGTTTTATTGGGATATATGTGGCTTACTGTGGCGAGAATCCGGATCTGCTGCTTTTTGCGAGTAGTTTCGATAGCCCTCGGACTACCTGACCACGTTCCCGGCCTGGTTCATTTATGATGTTGAATACACATTTCCGGACAATACACACATAGATTCTTCCACGCGGTGTGCGGGAAATAACACCACTTGAGAAACTGATGTGTTGTATGATCATGGATCGGCGTACTACAATGGTTATACCGTATATCAAACGAAGTGAAGACAGTGAATGGAGTCATGGGACTAAAATCAAGGAAGATAAAGTAGCATAATGGTTTGGCACAAATTATAAGCGATCAATACTTAAAAAAAAAAAAAATAACTGTCGTATCTTATAAAACCAAGTAACAAATCCAGTTTATTACAGACTCCACAACCATGTACAAGACACAGAAAAATAAGCAATTAATTCTTTTATCGACACGAATAAAAATAATAGCACAACTTATCTGATTGTATGGTATTTTGATGTGACTTTAGGTAAGGAAGCCATGTAATTATTTAAAATCTAAATCATTAAAAAACAAGCAGAACATTTTCTACAAAAATCATGCTGAGACGACATAAATACTTCTAAAGAAGGTTAATTTAATACAGAATTAGAGGAAAACAAAAATCGTCTGCCTTCTGAAAGCAAAATTTTATCATCTTTTGTAGAAATTTTTAATTTTCTTCTTAAGATGTAGTACAAGGATATTGTTACTAGGGATCTAATAAAAGACTAACCCAACACAGATCCTCCTATTAAGAGAAATTATGTACATCTTCAGTGCAGTTTGGCGTTGAAACAAGAGTGTGCCCCAAAAAGGAAACAAGAACTGTGTCCCATCCATGATGGACGTGTTTGAATTCCGTGAATGTCATAAATAAATGATACAATCTTTAATGTGACTGGTAGCGCTTTTTATTTTCAACCATGGAAACAAGAACGCTGCATCTCTTGAGTGCGTATCAGGCATGTTTGAAACTAGTACCCTTCTCAGAGATATTATTTAATTAAGACAATATTGATCCTTCTCCTACAAATGGAGAAAAATATAAAAATTAAAATAAACACCAACCAATCACAGTTCGGTTCATATTGTCATATGTATAAGCATATTTCTTTTTCACTGTTACTTTTTAATGTTCATATTCTACATACGCGCCGGCCGCAGTGACCGAGCGGTCTGCGGCGCGCCAGTCAGTCTGCACGGCCGCTGCGGTCGGGGGTTCGAATCCCCCCTCGGGCATGGATGTTTGTGTCGTCTTTAGTAAGTTAAGGGACTGATGACCCCGCAGTTAAGTCCCTTAAGCTCAACAAACATTTGAACATATATATACGCATAATAATCTTCTAATGTTGCACTTCTTCTGTATGTATTCCAGGGTGTGGCCAATTATCCATGTTACTGCATTGTTTTTCATTCATGTATGTTTGAAAATAAGATCTTTGGTATGGTTTGGTACTGTGTAATGTATAATCAACATTTTGTGTCGCACGTATCTAAATATGGTGAAGGCGCTGACATGTGAAATGATGAATGAGGGTATTCTTCTGATAATGTATCTCGCACGCTGTTGCGGTACACAGACGAATATTGTTAAATTCTTCGTTTCTTCTTATTTTGTCAGTGACAATGTGATACCATTATGATCTGACTTGGGAAGGTGGGTTGCTATTACGGACGTTCCTCCAAATTATATTCCATTGCATGTCAGGCTATTTGTTTTCTACACTGTTCCTGCAATCGTTTTCTTTTTTGTCATGAGCTCATTTAACTGAGTTCGGTAGCGACTGGCGAGAATTCCACATCTTGTCTATATAGCTACATTCCAAGTAATATAGCCTAAGAAAATAATAAGTACATGCAGGTATCAGTGCGATGTTGACAGGATGTTTGCACATTACCGGTTTCAACGTTTTTATCAAATCCACAGTCAGACTCAGATGTTGAGTATGAGAACTTTTCCATATGAATTAGATCAGACGGGCCCTACAACGCTGCCATACTTTCTGGAGATCCAGTTCACCTTTACGTCAACGGTAGGGTTAAGGTATCAAATCATATTTACAAAATGTCGCCTCTTTACAAACCATGACAATTCTCTTTGGATAATGTCAGATATGTCGCTACAGATATTTAGAATATGTGTCATGTACCACATTTTAGTCTCGATAGACACTTGAAGCGTCTAAAGTTTTTGCATGAAGTTATGTTTCCTTTCACATGACTTTGCGAGCGGTCCTCATTTTGTTGAATTGCTCCGATCAATTGTAGAAATGTTTGTAAACCAATTGGACCAAACTGCTATGTTCATCAGTCCCTAGACTTACAGACTATTTTAACTAACTTACACTAAGGACATCACACACATACACACACACACACACACACACACACACACACACACACACACACACGCCCGAAGAAGCACACGAACCTCCGGCCGGAACGGCTGGCCAGTCCGTAGAATGACGCCTTAGACCACGCGGTCGTTCCGAGCGGCCGACTTGCTCTCTGTAGTAGATGATGTGGTTCCTATCTGGTATAGCTTCCAAATAGTATTCATGTGACATATGGCAGGTCTTTTCCTCGCACCAGTTAATGTGGGTCATGTCAACAAAGGCATTACCAAATGTTTGTTAAGCTTATGGGACTCAACTACGGGGTCATCAGTCCCCAAACTTACAAACTACTTATGAACTACTTACGAACTAGGACGGCACAAATAACCATGCCCGAGGGGGATGCGAACCCCCGACCGTAGTGGCCGTGCTGACCGTGACTGGAGCGCCTCAGTCCCCTCGGCCACAGCAGCCGGCAAAGGCATTACCAGTGTGCAGAATTTTTGTCTTTGCGGTTTTAATTTTGGTCCGTATCACATAATCATTCCAGTACGTGTTGAGAGCACCTGAACGTATTGGACTACAGCCTTTTCATTTCATTATATTCTTATTGATATCATCGCCATATATCGAGTCATTCAATTTCACAGACTAATCCATTTCATTCATAATTCCTTAATCTTTATTCTTTCTCGTGGGCCATGTTCCCGCACATGCAGGATAGACTTTGTTGATTCGGATTTGGCGTGTTAATATTTATGGGGTGCCCTTCTTGTTGCCACCCCATGCCCCCGGGAGGAAATGTGTACCCCATTGCGTATTGCGTTATTGTGTTATATTTATGAAAGTGTAAAGTGTTACGAAATGTTTGCGAACCGTGTAAGTGAGGGGGGACTTAGGTACCAGCCCGGTAATCACCTAGGGGTGTGTGGAAAACCGCCTAAAAACCACATCCAGGCTGGCCGGCACTCTGACTCCCTTCGTTAATCCGCCGGGCGGATTCGAACCAGGGCCGGTACGCCTCACCGTCTCGGAAAGCGGTGCGTTAAACCACACGGCTAACCGAGCGGTACCTAATTCCTTAATCTGAACCAGAGAAAAATAATATTCCCGAATTGCAATGCTTTACTTGGCATTGAGGCCAGAGGCCAAGAGATGTCTTATAGTGAAGTGAGGCATTGTAGACTTCAGTACTTCGACAGACTAGACTGTTCCGAAAGAAGTGCCCGCATGCGGGCTTTGGAACTGCCACGGGTAGCAGAGACAAACAGATGTCCTGTGTTTACCGTGAGCAGCTGGCACATAGCACTGAGGGACGTGACGTCAAGCAAAGTAATTACCGAGCAGCCCCGACTTCGCGATGATAGTATTAAACTTTCCACCGTAGGGTATTTCCCTAGCGCAGCGGGAATAGCTGAATACAAACTCGTGAATTAGTCTGTCTAGTAGTGAAAGCTGAATGAAAACGCTTGCAGTAGTTCCTGAGTTCAGACTTCATATACATACAGACAAACACAGAGAGGGACTTGTAAGTTATTATATTTACACCTGAAATGATACTTAAAATTATATATTATGAATTTTTTGTACTGACTTAGCATTGTTTGACGGTTGGATTATCCACAACAGTGTTTCTTAGTCTTCTTGTATACGGGATCTCTTCCTTGGTTAAAAGAAAGAAACTGAAAAAAATATATTCTGGAGACTCCCCGCTCGCCGCGGTGGAGTGGCCAAGCGATCCAAGGCGCCTAGCTGCGGAGCCCGCCGCTGCTCACCACCGGAAGTTCGAGTCTTCCCTGGGGCATAGGTGTCTTTGTTGTTGTTAGCATAAGTTAATTCAAGTAGTTTGTAAGTCTAGGGACCGATGAGCAATGCAGTTTGGTCTCACAGATTTACAAACATTTGAATTTCGACTCCCCCCCCCCCCCCACTCCCCGAACGGAATAATACTGTGATTTCAAAGGCAGCTAATGCTTTTCTTGTTCTATTGATACAACTACCTAGTAAAAACGAATATGCCCTGTTACATATTAAGGGAAAATTTCAGTTTATTGTCTGGAATGCAACACATTCCCCTACTTGAATTGCTACAAAAAGCATACGTTGCGTAACGCGTGTTTACAATTGCATGTACGACTCGTAAGCGAATTATGTTCGTTATGTAAGATCCGACTCTTTAATCAATTTCTAAAGAAATTTTTAAATAATTGGATCATTTGCTCTTTTCTCTTTCAAGTTTCTCAGGATTAATGTAGGTCCTATTCATGTAGCTATCGATTGGTTCCCGAAAACATCTCTCAGATTCTTTGTTTATTCGTTGTTAATATCGTGCATCTATTCTAAACGATTTACTTTCTTTTCAATATAATAATTTAACATAAAATTTCATATAGAAATAATAAAAAATAATAAAATAATTTAATATAAAATGAAGTTCACCATTGTTAGGCCTATTTTATGTACTGCATTACGGAACCCATAGCATTCGGACATGCACTGCGCTGGTTGTGTTTGGTGCAGCTGCTTTCTCCTGTGACCGCGAACCCTCACCAAAGACTTTCGCGACCCACACGTTGAGAAACACTAATCAACAGGATAACCGAACAACTGGTGGTACACAATCTGGGTAAAATCAGTACGGCTTCCAAACAAATGTGGAAACAAGCGAGGTAATATGAACTCTACGACTTTTTTCAGACGACATAATGATAAAAGGCAAACCGGCATTTTTAAAAATGTTCAAATGTTTGTAGAGCTTATGGGACCTAACTACGAGGTCATCAGTCCCTAAACGTACAAACTACTTATGAACTAACTAATATTAAGGACGGCACAAACATCCATGCCCGAGGGGGGGGGGGGGTCGAACCCCCGACCGTAGTGCCCGTGCAGACCGCTAGTGGCGCGCCGCAGGCCGCTTGGCCAACGCGGCCTGCAACATTTTTACCTTTTGTGGATTTAGAAATAAGCCTTCTGAAATGTTGACTGGCTCCGAGTTCTCAAACTTCTTCAGTATTCTCGGCACCTACACAGGTTTTGAAAGTTATTTACTTAATTAACAGAAACCACTC
Source organism: Locusta migratoria (assembly GCA_026315105.1). Taxonomy (NCBI): domain Eukaryota; kingdom Metazoa; phylum Arthropoda; class Insecta; order Orthoptera; family Acrididae; genus Locusta; species Locusta migratoria. The sequence continues at coordinate 103,897,104 of CM048755.1, forward strand.
TGCAGCTACCTGTCAAAAGGCATAAAAGAATGCTGGTAGGTGAGATGGAAGTGAGATAGGTTTGTAGCCTATCCTTCAAGTTATTGAACATAGACATAAAATATTCAACTTATAATTAAAATGTTCAAATGCTTGTTAAACTTATGGGACTTAACTGCGGGGTCATCAGTCCCTAAACTTACAAACTACTTATAAACTAACTTATACTAAAGACAATACAAATATCCATGCCGGAGGGAGGATTCGATCCCCAGGCCGAGAACAGCATCGCGCATCGGACCGTAGTGCCTCAATGCGCTAGGCCATTCCGCCGCGGCTAACCCATAATTAACGGCCTCCTTGGCAACTTGGTCGGGTCATATTAAGCTACACAGAATGAGTACTGACCTATCAAAGCAAATATTTTGACTACCGTGAAATAATATAACCAGGTAAATAACTACCCACCTCAGAAGGCAACACGGTAAAGTCATGTGTTAGTTTCATAAGGTATGTTATATCGTTATGAATTAATCCATTGTTTTCTAATCCCTTAGGCCCATCTAATTTGTGGATCTTTACTGCTACGAGGGGTGTTAAAATTTAAAAAAAAAAAAAAAAGAAAGAAAAAAACCCATCGTGTTATTGAATATTGAATATGCCGCTTCGGGTAACGTAGTGGTACATCGAGGGATCCGAAGCAAGCGTCGTCACCTGCTACTAGAAATTAAATGTTATGCCCTCAGCAGCCTAGGAGATGCTCACCGTCTTTTTCGACGTCCAAGGTTAGATACTTGTCGAATTCCTCGAGCACGGAAAAACCAATAACACTGACGTGTATTGTGGGACCCTCCGTAGCCTAGGTAAATACATCAAGGGCTATCAGCCTGGGTTGCTCGCGGAGTGAGTGATTGGGTTCCATGATGACACGCGTGAACACGTCTACAGGGTCACACAAAGTGTACTGTCAAGTGGGAACAGTTTGAACATCTTCCCTACAGACCTGACATGTTGCCCTGTGAGTTCCATAAGTTTGATCTGCTAAGAACATATCTCAAAGGGAAGCGGGAAACTCCAACGACGAACTGAATGACTCAGTAGAGGACCGGCTCTTGTCACAGCCACAGGAATTCGGGGAACAGGGAATCCTTCGGTTAGTTAAAAAGTGGAATCGTTGTGCTCAGGTCTCTGGTGATTGCTTATAAAGTTATACGTAAGAAAACAGTCTAGAATTCAATATTGGTTATTCATTACCAACCGCTGCTGCGCCAGATGACTCGCAGCTCCTGCGACGCTCCACACCTTCTTGGAGAAAAACTCTGAAGATGGCCCAACATTGTGTTGTAACCGGTTGGTAATATATAACCAAGATTGCGCTATTGACTGTTTTCTTATATATTAAATTATCATAAGAACGCTGTCATCCCAAAGAAACAAAATGTTTCCAAAAATAGGTTTTGAGTAAAGACTTCAATTATACCCACAGTATCGTTTCGTATTTTTCCATTTGAACAACTCTTGTACGTTCAACGTGCTATTCGAAGTAGTTCTAGACATTTACCGCTAAACTAAAGTCATGTAATTTAACGGGATATTTAATGGTGATAGTCTGATATTACATATACAGGGGGAAGGTGATTGTTTCCATGTGAAAGGCTGGTTTTGCCAGGCTGTTGGGTTCCCCAGCCGGCCGGCTAACAGTCTGAACCTAGTGAATGGACAGGTAGTCAGGGTTTCCCTAATGTTCTCAGAAACCGGAAATGCTCTTTGTTGAGCGAGGGCGGCTATTCCATATTGCAACTGAAATACAATATAGCCACAAACATTATTCTAAAAATCCATATAAAATCAGGGAATGATCATACAGCAAATATAATTACATGAATGGATTCAGGAGACTTGAGAGAATCAAACGCTGTAATTACAATTTCAATATCCCTTACATATAAAAAGCCGATAAATTTCAGAACTATAATAATAATAATATATGTCTTATATTTACAATTATTGATAAGTAGTGTTTATCAGTAACAGACTAAGAAGCAATTGGGCAGCATTGCACCACGCTACCTATCTTAAGAGACGTACCACGTTATTTCCGTATTCTTTCAATAAACTTAGTTTTACTCTCTTGTTCTGCTTTTCGTTGAGGTAATAGGATTCTCGTGTCAGAACATAGATTCCATCACAGAAACAAAACATGAAAGCACATTACATTTATATATGTATTTTATTATATTTAATATTATTCTTTGTAACGTTCGTTTTTTATGTTGTACACTGCCACTTAAGTATTTCATGGCCGACTAAGATAGTAGATATGCAGCAGATAATTCATATATAAACAATTATCTGTATTTGTGGACGAGAACTGAATATATTTGCTTAAAAAGCCATGATAATTTAAATATTGTGTAACTATTTTCGACGGTGGCAGTATATTTGAACAGTGAGACGTCACGCTTCATGGCTATCTGAGCAAAGAGATTCAGTCTCAAACATTTTTTAGTATTGTTAAATATATATTTGTTTGTTAAATGTAAACAACATTTGTAGGGAGGTGGTCAAAGCATTTAATTGTGATATTCAAATGTATAATATTTTGGAAGGGAAATTGTATTTTAAAGATGAGGCGTTAGGATACGCGGAAGGATACAATTTCGGGAGCAGGGAGAGCATGCTTTCGAACGCTTGGGGAGGGGGGGGGGGGACTCGTAACTTAGACGCGGTGGTGAAAGGTTGTGACGCTGGTGGGTCTGAAGCCGCGTTCCGAACTTGTGATTTGAAGAGAGAGGCATGTCTGGAGTTAGAAAATTTACGGGACTGTGACTGAAGAACTTAGTCTCTGGTGAAAAGTGATAAACTATGCACGGTAGTATGGTTGTGGAACTGTGATAATTCATCAATCGTGTACGTACTCGTGTGATTACAAACTGTGTTTAATAACAAATACTGTAATCGCGGATTAATGTGGAATTGCAATGTTCGAGCCGGCCGCGGTGGCCGAGGGGACTGAGGCGCTTCAGTCACGGTCTGCACGGCCACTACGGTCGGGGGTTCGAATCCCCCCTCGGGCATGGATATTTGTGACGTCCTTAGTTGTAGCTAGTTCATAAGTAGTATGACCCCGTAGTTAAGTCCCTTAAGCTTAACAAACAAACAAACAAGCAATGTTCGATTGACTACACTAATTTACGAGTGATAATTTCAAACTTTTACTCTCGAGTGCGTGTGATACTTATTGTGCCTCTCATGAACAGTAGTAGGAGAAATATTCCGTTATTTATCGATGTATAAAGTAGGACCACCTCCGCGTTTCGTGTCTAATAAGAGTAATAAACCCCATTTATGAAGAATTACTTCGTGAGTGAATCACTTCTTTATCTTAGAATCCATTTTGTTGATCATTCAGAGGTTTAATTTATGTTTGTTAAATATATTTTCACGTCATCATATGCAGATTGATAGACTGGCTAAACTACAAATTAATTATTGATCTTGTTTAAACAGATTGGGTAGTTGTATGGCATAGAAGCTGACATAATTAACTCACCCCTATGAACAGAGTCAACGAGCCATAAATTTTTATTACCGAGAGTTATATATTGCCGAATTCTTATTGGTGAGTACTGATAGGAAGGTCGCAATAGGATGCCCAAGAGTTCTTAAAACAAGGAACGAATGTTTTCAGGCTTCTGATACTCCTGTTGTTACCTTAATAGTCAGTTGTGTCTGCAGCATATTCATCGTGAAGGATTAGACATGTCACTGATAATATTGAAAAAAAAAATCTTTGTTCAATGAATGGGCTCAAAATACCAAAAGTCACAGAACCACCTAGTCGAAGTATACCGCACAAAACTGCTAGTTAAATCAGTCATTGCTCTTTCGATGCAGTCGTGTCCGCGAATTATTATGACATAGGCCAAGTTATCGCCAATTTCTGTATTTTTCGTCCATATAAAACGTGGAGCTGTACACATACAGATGGCGAAAGTATCGCGTACACAGGGTACAAAAGGCCGATGCATAGGCAGAGGTATAATATGTAATCCAGCGACTCACGTTGAAACGTTTCCGACAAGATTATAGCCTCAAAACGGAAATTATGACATTTAAGGCGAAATGGTTTTTGTAGCTGTACGTATGAGACATCCAATTTTGAAAATCATTATGGAATTCAATACTCAGAGATACACAGTGTCAAGCGTGTGCCAAGAATATCAATCGAATTTTGAGTGCTAACAGACAAGCAACACTCTCTGAAATATTCCCATAAATCATTGCAGGACATACAGGAACGTATCCTTTAGGACAGTGCGGTGCCATTTTACGTTAATGCCGTATGATAGCAGAAGAGTGACTCGAGTGACTGTTAGTAACACGACATCGCCCGCCCGCAGCCTCTCCTGGTGTCGTGATATCGGTTCGACCCCAGACGACTAAAAACCCGTGGCTTACGCAGCTGGCAATCGCCGATGGCAGGGCTCGAGCATAGCGCAGACCCAACTAAACCGTGGATCTAAGTTATTAACGAGGCACTGTGCAACCTGATGGTGGCTCCGTAGCGGTGTGGGCTGTTTTACTTGCTGTTAACTGGGTCGTCTCATACAAATGAGGCGAAGATTGACTGGAAATGCTGATGTTTGGATACTTGTAGACCATTTGCAACCATTCGTGGACTACAGATTCCAAAACAAATTGAAATTTTTGTGGATTGGAATGCGCCACGTCACCGAGGCAAAACTGGTAAGGAATGCAATAAGAATACAATTTGTATCGGTTAGGTGACCGTTTTATGCAACTGTAAATTAGTGTCGAAGTGCAGACCTCGGGCAAAAGGAAGAGAGAGATCGATGACGAATGTGGTGACGTCACGCGGGACTAGGGCTCGGCTAACACCGCCTAGAAGACAAGGCCTGACAACTGGTCATGCCTACATCACACCATGAGACGGCAGCTGCCAGTTGACTGGCTGCCCTCTGGGGCACGCCCACCGCCGCGTAGCGGCTGGCCAGTCAGCTCGCGTCCGCCGCCTCTCGGTGTGACGTAGGCACGGCCAGTTGCCAGGCCTTGTCTTCTAGGTGGTGTCGGGTTAGCGCGGCGGCCGCCGGTCTGACGGTCGTAAACATCACACCGATGGGCGCAGGATCAGCAGCGTAGCTTGGGGCGGACCCCACCAACGAACTTCAGTTTTTCGTCGCCGTCTTTCAACCATTGGTGTGTGTTCTATTGTGCACGGGAATGTTTGCACGGTCAACACTGTCAATATTAACAAGATCGAGAGTGCACATAAATTTGAGTCCCCAATAGATTTTAACAGATATCAAGGCAGATGTCGTCCTTTCACAAGACGTTAAGACCGCTGAAGTTGAGTTTGTGTGAGGTTTTAATTCAATTTTAAATTTTGATGCAGAAGCACTTTGTGGCCTTGCAAAAAAAAAAAAAAAAAAAAAAAAGTTTGTAAATCTATCGGACTCAACTACTGGTTTATTAGTCCGTAGCTTTCAAACTACTTAAAACAAGTTAAATTAACCTAAGTACAACACAAATACCCATGCCCGATGGGGGACTAACTCCGACGGAGAAGACCGCGCGCAACGTAGTACGGCGCCCCAATGCGCACAGCTAATCCGCCGCAGCTGTGGCACTGCAGTTTTAATTTTAGAAAAGTTGTCAAACTACCGGATGCACGTGGCATTTCTCGTACTCTAGGAGACGTGTTATTTGTCAGCACCACGATACTGCGCGGCGACTTTAACTGTGTCAGCCGGCCGCGGTGGCCGAGGGGACTGAGGCGCTCCAGTTACGGTCTGCACGGCCACTACGGTCGGGGGTTCGAATCCCCCCTCGGGCATGGATATTTGTGCTGTCCTTAGTAGTAGCTAGTTCATAAGTAGTTTGTAAGTTTAGGAACTGATGACCCCTTAGTTAAGTCCCATAAGCTATACAAACAATTGAACATTTTTTAAGTTGTCATTGACGACGCGGAAAAGCAACCTCTGCCGAACAAATGATCGTCATTGCACACTTTAATTCACGATCTTGATTTTGTGGACTCGTGGTGCCAACTCCACCCTACTTACACGGAGTTCGCGCACTTTTGACGGGACAGAGCCGAAAGACCGTATTTATGTGACGAGTAGGGTGAGTGGGTGGGTGGTGGTGGACATGAGGGACCAAACAACGAGGTCATCAGTCCCTTCAACCTCAAATTGAATACGCCATGGAACTCGACAAAAAATAGGTGAAAGCCAAAAGACCATTACACTAGGAAGTAAAATCGACTCGTCAACAAGACTAAGACCAACCCAGGGCAGCAAATGCTACAGTGTCCGAACCCACAGCTCTGGAAGCGACCTCCAGCCTTAACCACAAGGTACTAATGGCACAGTGGTCAACGTATCATAGCTCCAGAGCAGGGAGAAATAAAACTACATTAAAATGTAAAAGAGTGGGGGGGGGCTGATGGGGATAAGGCTCTAAACCCCACAATCAGCCAAGAATCACAAACCCACTCACCCCGAACAAGCGAGTCCTAGAGCTGACAATAAAATCTACTTTCACGGAGGAAGGCAAGGACGCGATCAACCATCCGTGGGTCATCCGCCAAAACTGAAGGCAATGCAGGCGGTAGGCCATAGTCGCCACGGAGTGTGGAATGGAGAGGACATTCAGTCAGAATATGAGACACGGATTGTACGGCTCCACAATCACAATGTGGTGGATTGTCATTTCGTAAAAGAAATCCATGGGTCAGCCTGCAGTGTCCAAGACGGAGGCGACAGAGGACAATTGATTCTCTCCGGGAAGGGCGTAAAGATGAACTCCAAGCTGCAGTCGTATCCTTGATGGTGCGGAGTTTATTGGAAGGGGCAGTAGCTTTCCAACTGCTATCCCATGAGGAGTGAAGCAAAGATCTGATCTGCACCCGCAGATCCGCACCCGGAATTTGAAAGGGAAACGGGCAGCGAGTAATTGCCGATCTAGCCAACTGGTCAGCTACTTCATTCCCTGTAATACCAACATGGCTTGGCACCCAGAGAAAGGTAACTGAGCAGGCAGCACGATGAAGGTCAGCAAGGAGTTCATGGATGGAAATAACTAAAGGATGGGAGGGGAAACAACGATCAATGGCCTGCAGACTGCTCATGGAGTCAGCACAGATTAAACCACGTTCCACGGCAGAACGTTTAATAAAACAGAGGGTTCTATAAATCGCCATCAGCTCTGCCGTAAACACACTGCATGCCTCTGGCAGAGAATGGCATTCCGCCCCAACAGGAGACGTAAAAGCATATCCGGAGTGGCCCGCTGTTTTCGAGCCATCAGTGTAGAAGATAGAGGCTCCCTGAAATTCTTCTAGTACTGGGCGCACCAAACGCCGAAAGACCATGGGGGAAATTAAAGCTTTTGGGCCCTGGAAGAGATCCGTCCGAATTAGTGGTCGCGGCACCATCCACGGAGGTGTGCGTGCAGTAAAATGGGGGGGGGGGGGGGGGCGCAATCTAGCGAATGGAAATGGAAATCCCGGCAAAGAGAGGCAAGCCGCAGTCCGACGGGAAGGCCCGCCCGCGGCCGGGTATCAGGGGGTCGAAGCCCTTCATATGCAAAAAGAACCTGGTAAGCGGGATGAGCAGGATATTGCCGGATGGCGATGGCATAAGACGCCAGAAGCTGATGCCGCCTGACCTGAAGAGGGCAGATTCCCGCCTCAACAAGGAGACTGTCGACCGGGCTAGTCGGGAATGCACCTGTAGCCAAGCGGACACCATAATGGTGAACCGGGTCTAATAATTTCAGGGCAGAAGGAGCTGCCGAGCCATAAACTTGACACCCATAGTCCAATCGGGACAAGATTAGAGCCTGATAGATACGGAGGATAGTTGTTCGGTCTGCACCCCAAGATGAATGAGCAAGGAAACGTAGGGCATTGAGTTTCCTCATACAACTAATCTTTAGGTGGCGAATATGGGGCACCCAAGTCAATTTTTTGTCAAAGAGAAGACCCAGGAAACGATGCTGTGCTACAACTTCCAGGCGCTGATTACCCAAGTACAGTTCTGGATCAGGGTGAACTGTAGTACGATGACAAAAGTGCACCATCCTCGTTTTTGATGAGGAAAACTGGAAAGCATGGGACGTAGCCCACACTGAAGCCCGCCGAATGGCGCTCTGGAGCTGACGTTCAGTAGAGGCTAATGAGTAGGAGCTGTACCATATGCAAAAGTCGTCGACATACAATGCCGGGGTTACCAGTGACCCAACAGAGCTCACCAACCCATTGATGGCGATTAGAAAAAGTGTAACACTCAACACTGAGCCCTGGGGGACACCGTTCTCCTGTATCCGAGGGGAGCTAAAGGAAGAGCCAACTCTGACACGGAACAGGCGGTGGGATAAAAACTAACGGATAAAAATTGGTACGGAGCCTCTGAGGCCCCAGTCATGAAGAGAACGTAAAATATGATGACGCCAAGCAGTGTCGTACGCCTTATGCAGATCGAAGAAGACTGCTACCAGATGATGTCTTTTAGAGAAGGCCTGTCTGATCGCAGTCTCCAGTCGAAGTAAATGGTCAATAGGGGATCGTCCCTCCCGGAACCCACACTGGTAAGGTGAGAGAAGTCCCCGGGATTCAAGAACCCAGCATAATCTGTGGGCTACCATCCGCTCAAGTAGTTTACAGGGGACACTTGTCAGGCTTATTGGTCGATAACTGTCCAGCGCCGACGGGTCCTTGCCAGGCTTGAGGGCAGGGACCACAATACTCTCCCTCCACTGGGAGGGGAACACCCCTTGAAGCCAAATACGGTTAAAAACTTTTAGGAGAAATTGTCGTTGTGAGGGGTTAAGGTGTTTCAGCAATTGATTATGGATATCATCAGGGCCAGGTGCTGAATCACGAGAAGAGGAGAGGGCCAGCGACAGCTCCCAGTCAGTAAAAGGTTCGTTATATGGTTCCACCTGGTGAGAAGTAAAGCCTAATTTGAAGGTTTCGGCCTGGTGTTTCTGAAGGAGAAAGGTCGCCGGATATGAAGTTGTCGCCGAGACATTGGCGAAGTGAGTTGCAAGATGTTCTGCAACAACAGATGGCTCCGTGCAGACCCCATCAGGCAGGGCAAGACCAGGGACGGAAGACGGCCGCCAGCTACCTTGGATAGATCGGAGCATAGCCCACACTCTTGTCAAAGGGACAGAAGAACCCAACGAGGAGACAAAATGCTCCCAGCATGTCCGCTTACTTTGTTTGATTAAGTAACGAGCTCTGGCACGCAGACGTTTGAAATTTATTAGACCAGCGAGCGATGGGTGGCGCTTAAGATGTTGCAAGGCCCTTCGGCGCTCGCGAATGGCTGCGGCAACAGTTGCATTCCACCAAGGGACAGGCCGGCGAGAAGGAGGGCCTGTCGACTGGGGAACAGCGGCGTTGGCAGCTTGGGTGATCATGTTGGTCATTTGGCTTATAATATCATCTATACAGCCTGAGGGGGAAGATGGGAACACAACCTGGGATGTATATAGCGGCCAATTAGCACGACGGAATACCCAGCGGGGTACCCTGGCTCGTGGTAGGCGTGAGGGAAGTGAAAGCATCAACGGAAAGTGGTCGCTATCGCAGAGGTCGTCATACGCCGACCAGTGAAATAAAGGAAGGAGAGAAGGAGAAGTGAGAGAGAGGTCTATGGCAGAAAAGGTGCCGTGAGCGGCACTAAAATGAGTTGGGGAACCATCGTTGAGAAGGCTCAGATTGTGGTCAGCAAGAAACTGGTCTATGAGGCGGCCCCGGCTAGATGTATAAGCACTGCCCCACAAAGGATGGTGGGCATTGAAGTCCCCAAGGATGAGGTAAGGAGGGGGGAGTTGCTGAAGGAGGGCCACTAGGGACATGAGAGTAGGTGGCCTGTCAGGTGGAAGGTAGAGGTCGCAAATGGTCAATGGAGTGTCCAAGTGAACCCGGACAGCAACCACTTCCAATGGAGTTTGGAGAGGAATCTAGGTACTGACAATATCTGTCCGGACCAAAGTACAAACCCCACCAGACGCCTGGAGGGGACCAACCCGGTTCCGACAAAAAGCACGGAACCCACGGAGGGTCGGTGAATGTGCATCCATAAACCCCGATTCCTGCAGGACGACACAGGCCGCAGAAGAGAGAGAGATTAGCTGTTTAATCTCCAAGAGGTGACGGTAGTAACCATTACAGTTCCATTGGATGATCACATCACGAGGATCTACGCGGGAAGCGAATGGCATAACGTCTGTCACGCTGCGTCCGTCACCAAAGAAGAAGGGACAACATCCATAAATAGCTGATCAGCCTCGGGCTCAATGGGATGAGCGAGTTGCGAAAGCACAGTCGGCACCTCCGGTGGTACCGGAGGGGCTTTATCTTGTAACTTTGGTTTCTTCTTCTTCTTCTCCTTCTCCTTCTCTTTCTCTTTCTCTTTCTCTTTCTCCTTCTCCTTCTCCTTCTCTCGTGTGGGACGGGCAGGACCCACCCCAGAGAGAGGACTTTTGTCAGTTAGGTCTGGTACTGACGAGGATCGGGCGACCTTTGAACTCACTGACTGGGAGTCCGATGGCCGGCTGGAGGTCGAAGATCTCCGATCTGGGGAACGCCGGGACGGAAGGCCCTGAGATAGGGCACTGTCACCGGCAGGCGACGGAGAAGGGGTGCACTTCTCCGGCTGGGAAGGGGTGGGACACAAAGGGAGGGCTACAGGAGCTACAGGAGAGGGAGATGTGAGGGAGGGGTGTGGACGGGGTGTAGGGGGGAGATGGGAGTGGGAAGGGGAGGGTGAAAGGCTAGACGATAACGTCGTAGCGAAGGTCGTCGCCATTTGCACGGGATGCAGACGTTAATATTTGCTGCGGGCCTCAGGGTACGTCAAACGCTCCAGGGATTTGTACTCTTGTATCTTCTTTTCTTTTTTGAACATAGGGCAATCTGGTGACCGTGAAGAGTGGTGTTGTTGACAGTTGACGCACACTGGCGGAGGAACACAGGGGCTCCCCTCATGTAGTGGGCGTCCACAATCACCGCATACTGGGACTGCTGTACAGCGAGAGGACATATGACCAAACCTCATACATCGAAAACACCGCATGGGAGGTGGAATGTAGGGCTTCACTTCACATCGATATATCATGATCTTGACCTTCTCTGGGAGTGTGTCCCCCTCGAAGGCCAAGATAAAGGCCCCAGTATCGACGCGGTTATCTTTAGGTCCCCTCTGAACGCGGCGAACAAAATGTACCCCACGCCGCTCGAGATAGGCCCTAAGCTCCTCATCAGTTTGAAGGAGGAGGTCCCGGTGGAATATCACACCCTGTACCATATTCAAGGATTTGTGCGGGACAATTGTGACTGGAATGTCGCCAAGGGTGTTGCAGACGAGCAAAGCTTCAGACTGGGCTTCCGAGACTGTTTTAATGAGTAATGAACCAGATCTAAGCTTACCCATAGATTCCACTTCACCAAACTTGTCCTCTATGGTCTCGACAAAGAACAGAGGTTTGGTGGAAGTGAAAGTCCCTCCATCAGTCCTTGAGCAAACGAGATAGCGAGGAAAGGGTTTTGCTCCTAACCGGCGAGCCTGGCCTTCCTCCCAAGGGGTAGCAAGGGAGGGAAACATCCTCTTATCCGCAGTAACAGCATTAAACGATCTCTTCCTGTTTTGAGAGACGGCCGATGCACGACCATTTTGGAGTCTAACTCTTTTCATAGTGCTAGACGTCCACCCTGGTGTCACCCACTCCGAAACCGGGGCTCTCTCCATGGGCGCCACCCAGCCTCAGCAAAGGCCACCTGGCACGATGGCCATTGCCGGGAGTTCTGATACCCCCGAGGACAGGTATCAACTCCTTGGCTTGCATGGAGAGGTCGCAGCTCAGACACCAGTAGTGTGATCCCTGTGGTGTCAGGGGGCTCAGCCAAAGGGTACATAACAGCCCCCCCCCCACACGGACTGGCTACACGTGCTGGGGACCTAGCGGGGGATGGGGCTACAGTGAGGAAAGGAAGTGGAAAGGAAAGGATAGGACCCGCGCTGTAGGGGCTAGGTCGGGAGTTCTTCCCCAATTGGCTCACACATTATCGGACTATTTTGGTATGGAAGGTCAAACCCCGAGGGGGACCAAACTGGGCCAAAAACCGGTGTACACAGCAGACAAAACCAAAGTGCAGGACAATCGGTACCATGGGATAGCCAAGCCGTCATCCAGAGTACCACCGAGAGACGGGGTTGGAGAGGGTGGGAAGGAGGAATTGGGATGGGAAGGAGGGGGAACTAGGAGGGGTAATGCAGCCTGGGGAAAGCAGGAAAAAAGGCTGCAATGGCTCGGGGACCCGTGCGCGCCACACACGTACCCACAAAAGAGCTGTGGGCCCCCTGGGGGGTATGTGACGAGTAGCTATGCCCCTAACATACTTAGTGTCGACGCACAACTCTGCGTTTTCTGATCACAGTGCCTTACTTGCAGTGTTACGTTACCACATTTAGTGAAATGAAGAAGACCCGGACTTTGGCGGTTCAATGTCCAGCACTTACAAGATGCTGCTCCTCAGATGGAAATCGAGCAAACCTGTACTCAATGTTTAGAAAAAATAAAAATAAAATGTTCGAATGTTTGTAATTCTATGTGACCAAACTACGTTGGTCATCAGTCTCTAGACTAATAAACTACTTTAAGTTAAACTAACCTAAGAACAAGACTCACATCCATGCCCTAGGGGGATCCGAACCTCCGACGCGGGAGACCTCGCGATCCGCAACGTGGCGCTCCAGACCGCTCGGCTACTCCCGCGCGGCTCAGTGTTTAGAAAAGGAAGCAAACTATCGTAGTGTAATAGATTGGTGGATAGTGCTAAACCCACAATATGTGCTACGTTCAAAACGTATAGTGCAGAGAAGGCGTTTTGGCGTCGAAAAACTTGAATTTTACCTTCTCTGCTTGAACGATGCTGTCTGTTCAGATCTCCGTAATACAAGTGACTTTTACCACGGCTTAAGCGCATCAATGCGAAACTTTTGTCACTACTGCTAGCTCAGTCGGTACGTACAATCGTTCGTAATCAATCTGTCGGCAATATCCCTGCCGAGGCAACATTTGTTTATCACATCACATCACATGACGGAAGATGAGGTTCTCAATGCGCATAAAACTAGCGAAAAAAGGCAAGGTTCCTTGGGCTGATGGTCTGCCTCTGAATTCTATTTGCGTTTGTGGAATTTGTTGGGTGCCACACTTACGGAAACTGTCAATGAAATCGTCAATGGTGTTCTGGTTCCTGCCGGAGACTATATGTTGGTCGCTCGTTCTTTCGCTGCTCGACTACGTACTGCTCCGACGAAGGTGATTAGCGAGTGTCAGTGCTGTGCCGCTCCAGGCAGAAAAATTTCCGATGCCTTACTCGCATATAGGGACACCATTGCATTTGCTGCAGCAACACAAACGCCTTTAGCGGTGCTATCCGTCGACTTTGCTGAGGCATTTAATAAGGTGAACAATGAATATATGCGGAATGTGATGTTCAGTGCCGCGGTGGAGTAGCCGAGCGGTCTAAAGCGTCTCGCTGCGGATCGCGCGGTTGTTCGCGGGGGAGGTTCGAGTCCTCCCTGGGGCATGGTTGTGTGTGTTTGTCCGTAGGTTAGTTTACCTAGGTTTAAATAGTTTGTAAGCTACGGACTGATAACCACGCAGTTTGGTCCGATAGATTTACAAACATTTGAACATTTTTGTGATGTTCAGTCTTGGTTTTGGCACGAAATATATTATCGCCATTATGCACCTGCTGACAAATTCCACCTCACGAATAATGACCAATGGTTGTCTATCAGAACCGGTGGTTGTCTGTCAGAACCGGGTGGTGTGCCGTGCGTACGCGGAGGACCTCGGACTGTTCGTCAGCCGGTGGGACGACGTCGACGTGGCGTACTCAGTGCTGCAGCTGTATCGCCGTGCTTCAGGCCCCAACGTTAACCGACGCAAGACTGTAGTGCTTCCGATACGGCCGTCCTGTGCACATATACGTAGACCAGTGACAAGCATTCCATCTTGGGAGTTTCCTTTCAAACCAACCCACAAAGGACGACGTCTTACAACTGGCGTCCACTACTTAACTCTATTAGGGCTATAGAAAAGTTGCATTCCCGTAGGTATCTCGCACTGGGACAAAAAGTGCTTCTCATTAATGTTTCTTGTTGCCCAAGGCGTGGTTTCTGGCGCAACGTTTTCCCCTACCTAAGGAAATAGGCAGAGCAATCGTGCAGGCAGTATATTAGTATCCTCAAAGTCTCCCACGCGTCCTGTACGCTGCCACCGGCAGAGGGAGGACTTGGACTGATCGACCTGCCGGCTAAGTGCGCCGCGCTGTTAGTACACCGGACACTAGCCGTCTGAGAGAAACACCCCCGCGGGCCTACGGCTGACTTCTTTCGTATCCATCAACCGGAATCACAGGTCGCGTCACTTAACCCGGTGGCAATTCCTTTCCGGCTAATGTACGTGTGCCAGTTTTTCCCGCAAAATAGTTATATTCCACCAGAATACTTCGAGCTGCGCAATAGGACAGCAAAGAAATTTAATGAAGCAGTTAGAGGAAGACCGTCACCTAACAAGTATGAAGTTTGGAACCCACGTCGAATATGGAACGTCTCAGCCCGATATCTCTCCCCGCAAGTCAAGGCTACCTGGTACAAGGTCGTCAATAGAACTGTCGCGACTAAAGCTCGGCTGCACACGATCAACTATTCTCCGCCCGACCTGTGCGATACCTGTGGTGGAGTTGACACTGTGGAACACCGTGTCACGTGTCCCCGCTTCAAACTGACGTGCGATATTGCTCGTGAGATGTTGAGCATCATCAATCGCAATACCTCTGATTGTTTTTATGCCACTGCAATGTTGGTTCCGGGCTTCAACCCGATCCCCGCAAGAAAACGGACGGCCACTACCTGGATCGTTACGCATGTGACGTATGCCACCTTTCATCTGGAACTTACCGATGCGACCTACTCCTAATGGTTTTTTTTTTTTTTTTTTTTTTTTTTTTTTTTTTTTTTTTTTTTTTTTTTTTTTTTTTTTTAACATCAGTATATTAGAGGAAACATACATATCAAGAAACTTTTCAAAATTTCATAGAAATATCTTTCACTACTGTATTTCACGATCTTGTCGACTCATCGTGGAGTTTGTGATGATGTGACGAGGGGAAGAGGAGGGAAAACTGGACTGCACTAATACTTCGGATTTTGAAATTGCATTGCTGTTAAACTGTGACATCTGTTTGTTTTTCGTTTGTGACTGTAGGAACAGTTAGGAACTGTCGGATGTAATCTCGGACGCTGTGGAATGGCAGTTATGATTCTCATTTTCTAGTTTTAGAGGAATTACATGCCGCGTCATTGTTCTGAAAAGGGGAAGACTTATTTCTTTGCTCCTCCCATGTTCTTTTCGTTGAAGAAGACAATTTTGGTTTTCTGGTTCAGTTGTTCGCTACAGTGATCATTAAATTTAATTTAATTGCCCATTATATGAAGTGTCATGCTGCAACCACTTGAAATGCACAAGTCTTGCAAGAAAAATGTTCGTTATGTATTGTGACAGCGGTCTTTTCTTTTTTTCAAGATTAACCCTGTTCGGTAAAGAAACAGGACTGCCATCCCAGAAAGGGAAAAATTTTGTTTCTTTCCTTTATTATCTTTCTTTTTACTTTTTAATTGTTTACCCAGTAACTATTTTTCATCTCTCCACCTCCCGTAAAGGCAGTTAATGGCACAATATGACAGCACTTTAAGCTCGCCAATGAAGGTATATATACTGGGTGTCCCAGCTATCTTGTCTACCCATATTATCTCTGGAATAATAACAGCTATTGGAAAACGACTTTCACCTGTATTAATGTACGGCTGGGGCCCATGAATGTACATATCTGGAAACATTCTGAAACGAAAACAAATGTGTTTTTTTTTTTAACACAAACTTATGATTTTTAAATGGACACCCTATATTTTTTCTTCAGCAATCCATAGCATGACAAATCACATAAACAATGGCGTTGATTGCATCGCAATATTCCAATTACATCCCGAGATATTGCGACACGAAGGTGACGCTTGAAATACGCGAAACGCGCGGCTAGCGCACATTCCGAGACTCAGGCGAGAACCCTTCAGGCGTATTTCAAGCGTCACCTTCGCGTCGCAATATCTCGGGATGTAATTGGAATATTGCGATGCAATCAACTCCATTGTTTATGTGATTTGTCATGCTATGGATTGCTGAAGAAAAAATGTAGGGTATCAATTAAAAAAAAAAGAATAAGTTCGTGTTAAAAAACACATTTGCTTTCGTTTTAGAATGTTTCCAAATATGTACATTCATGGGCCCCAGCCGTACATTGATACCGGTGAAAGTCGTTTTCCAATAGCTGTTATTGTTCCAGAGATATTTTGGGTGGACAAGATAGCTGGGACACCCTAAATATATTTAAATTAAAAAAAAAAAAAAAAAAAAAAAAAGTGTCTGTCGAGCGCTGTAAAATAATAATAATAAGAAATTAAATATATCTGGGTCTGCCGAGCGTTATTGGAAAGCGGGATGCACACAATCCTTGTGAGGCCAAAGAAGTTTGTTGATTCAGAAATAGCGGCTCCGGTTGCGAAAACCGACGCAACGGCCGGGAGTGCGGGGCGCTGCCACGTTACCCTCCATACCGCATCCGGTGACGCCTTAGATCGGAGGATGACGCGGCGGCCTGGCAGTACCCTGGACCTTTCAAAGCCTGTGTGGGACGGAGAGATATTTCTGTGTACTTTTTTAACTTGTTGCGTGACTTGTGAATGATCGAGAAATGCGTCATCAGTGGGGTACCATCCTGTACCTTGACACAAAAGGTCTTACATCGTAGAATACCTGATATTTGTAAAATACCTCAAGTTTCTTATTGTTCTAATTTTCCCCGTGTAGTAATTCGAAATTTTTATTAGTTACCCGTAACGTCTATTTCTAAATATTTTATGTTTTAACCTGGTTTTGGATAACGATATCTTCTTAATTTGATGTGCAGTTGAATAATAATTTAACGCGAAGACTACTAAATAAAATATTGACAAGGCTTCCTCTGTTGCAATATCTTTAAATCTGAATGGAATTCTTGTTCCTAGGTACCTGGCATGTTTTCCCCTTGGAGCAGTGTATAATATTCGAAAAACCTTACTGTTTGATTTTTGTAAGTTTAGAAAATGGCTGGAACACACATAAAGTGGAAAATGTCGTTTCAAAATTGAATAAGAAAATATATTAATCTTTCATCACGGGACTGGCTGGGGGATAAAATCTGAATAGTGTTCAGAAGTGCAATACTCTCTGTAGTTTATGACTTCCAACAATCCACAGATGAGAACTGCACTCTCTCATTTCCAGAAAGATGCTTTCCCTTCATCCAATAAATAATGGGGCAAGCAAAAGCCTTTAAAAGCAGAAGGACTGTAAAGAATTAGTACGGTACGTTGTTTTGGTACCTTTAGTGAGGATGCAATACATTAATCGATGGTTAGGCCTGACCTCGCGAGACAGCATCCGAGAAGATGCTCTTTGTATTTGCACAGTGCGGTTGCTCCTACTAGGCTTCTTTTGTTCTCTTTCTTCACTCATCATTTCCTGCCAACCACCCTATCAAAGACCTACACCTAACCATAGTTATTTAAATTCACTTGCAGGAAGTATATTAGAAAATGTGGTAGTCACAGCCTTGTAATTACTAGTCTAGAAATCACACAGTTATTTCACTCCTCAATGAATTTCCAACACAAGTATGGTTCACAGGGATTTTACAGAGCTTTTAGTCGTTTTGATTTTTTCATTTTTATTCTATGTTTGCCTATTAAACCACGATACTATGACCTAATGTTATATGCATATTCGTGTTAAGAAAAAACAGAACACCTTGAATGACTATAGAAAGGATGTTAATATTCACAGGTAAGATGCTGCAGAAATGATTAGCATTTGAAATATGTCGGTCTGCGGATTCAAGATCAACTTCGATATCGAGGAACAACATGTACCGAATAAATACACCTGTGGTGGTTGTTGTCGCTATAAACCGAAAATATGAAGGAAGGAAGTTTAGGGTTTAACGTCCCGTCGACAACATGGTCATTAGAGACGGAGCTGACGGGTCAAATTTTTTAATAACAATTTGGAAGGAAGTCGGCTGTGCACTTTGAATCATCCAGCTATTTGCATGCAGTCAGTTAGGGAATACACGGGAAACAGAACACAGGGTAGCTGGAGGTAGGTTTTAACCACAGTCCTTCCGAATGGCAGTATAGAGTCTCGCCATATCGCTTGGTGCTATAAACTGAAGGTAATGGATCAGGGTGAGTTGAACAGACGTGCAAGATCTCTTGCAGACGTATGCGCGTATCACATCGTCAAATCGTCAAGTCACAGAGTTTGAAAACGGGCGCAGTATTGGCCTGAGAGAATATGTTGCATACATCAAGAAAATTACTACTCCTGTGAGACGATGTGTTTCAGCAGTTCGGCGAGTGTGTGCAGAATGGTTCGCAGAAGGCCGTAGAACACGACGAGATGGGATAGGTGGCATCACATAGAATAATACATCCCCCATTCCCTGAACAGATCAACCCCTCATGCGACTGGTATTGCAGAACAGATCTGCGTCATCCTCGGTTCTGGTGCAACACTGGAAGACATCGTAGACTATCAACAAATGACTTGTGAAAGCACCAGTGTGCCTCAAACGTATCCTCAGCTAAATTCTTGCAGAATTGTTCCGTAGCTCTCCAGCCCATACACCCACCCGATAGCAGCGAAGCCCAAACAGCGTTGGAGATATGACGTGATATGACTGCAGACAGTGCGGCGGTAATAACAAGCTAACAGTGCGAGCGCGGGCAGTCTTGTGGATCATTTTAATTTTTCTCTATCTGCCAGTTGCTAATCGTATGAGTGATGAAAATATCGAAGTGACAGCACTTGCGTCACTGGTCGGTCTGTTTGACGCAGGTAATCGTTTCCAACAGAATTGGTCACTTTTCGCGGAAACATGACGCGAAGTTGATTCTTCTTAGTAAGATTAGCGCCCTGTTAGGGTCTGCTTGACTCCCATTTCATTAACACCTGGTTGCCACATCAGTGTAAGGTACAATGGTTAAAATATAAAACTGCATCTAAGTGCAGATCATTTACGTCTCAATTATAACTCAGCTGAGGAACGATGAAGGAAGGAACTAATTAAGAGTCTTTTTGAAGGATCCGTTCCACCATGCATGTCATGGAATGTTCTTTCTGTATCAGCACTTCGTGATGTCACCAAAGTCAGTAGGCATAACTAATACATATGTAAAAAATCGCACTGACGTGCTTCACGGCCCACTTTAGATTTGTGGTTTTATAAGTTTTTGCAAACATTTTGGACCAAAATAATAATCTAAATAATAATTAATGAATTAACAAGTGTCTGAAAACCTTTTAGGAAAAAATTTTAAGTAGTGGCGGGTTGCGAACCACCGACCTTTCTTGTCACACTCCAGCACTTGCCCACTACGCTACGGCTATAAATCAAAACATGGGTTCTTTAATCTCATACTATTCATGGCCGTTGTTAACTGATGTTAATATGGCATTTGTAGACATTAGATTATCATTTATCGTACGAAGAACGATGTGTTTTATTTAATTCCTCAGTGTGCCGTTGCTTTGAAATGACAACGTGTAAGTTACAATAAGAAAATCATCAAATCCGAGGAATGTCACGTGACATCTCCGAACGGCTGGTTTTCGTTAATTCAATGGAGGGTGTCAAATATCCGTTATTTTTTCAAATATGTCTCAAACGATACCAGATATGAAAAAAAAATAAGGAACCTAAGTTGTAAATAATTTTCTCTTCTACCAATTAGGTTATTCAATTTTCGTGTCAGATGAACGGTTCGTTTGCAATTACAATTATATTAAAAACGGAAGTTTTTGGTTTTATTGCCGTATTTTTTATCCGAAAAAATTGAGAAAGGGAGGTTCTGGTCTCTGGCGGCCTACAATCATGTCTGAAAATTTGGTGCTGATCGGTTGAACGGTTCGTCTTAAAAACAGGAAACACGTTACGGACAGACAGACAGACGGACAGATAGACATAAATCCCAAAATCGACGTTATTTTTGCAAATATCTTTGAAACGCTACGAGAGATGAAAAAAAACATAAGAGAGCACAGTTGTAGAGAATTTTCTCCTCTACAAATTGGGTTATGCAATTTTTGTGTTAGATGAATAGTTAAGCCGTTATTTTCATTTAAATTTCGAGCTGTCAAAAGACGATCGCAAAGGCCCACTTTTAGTGTTATTACCGTAACCTAAAGTGGGCCATAATTACAAAAGTACGTACGGTCTCGTTAAATGGATCAGTTGTAATGCGCCTGAGGCGGTAGGTGAGCGACGGCGACTGGGGTGTCCTTGGGAGACAGGAGCCCCGCGGTCACCAAATCAGTATCGAGCCGCGCGCCCTGCCCTTAATGAAGCTAATTAAGGTGAGGAGCGCGCTATTATCTCTGCACGCCTTTCACCTAACTTTCAATTAGGCAACACACATGCCAACTAAATAGTTTAACTTCAGCGCCTGTAGAAAACCCCACTTCTCATTAACGTGCCCTATACATTCGGGAAACTTAACGAATGTTAAGTGGGACAACCTTCGGCGGAAAACGAAAATGAACGAGCGAACTCCCCGTCACTCCAGAATACTGAGTGAATAGCGTTGCCGCCGGAGTGGAAAGGGGGTCGTCAAACAGGTAATAACCATCATCGAAAGTAAACGCGTGAGAAGCCAAATATTAATTAAATGTTTCTAGCGAGACCTTGGTCTCAGTTTGAACGCTTATGAGCCACCATTTTATAGGCTTCGTCTGACGTTAGCCTTCCGCTTTGGCGCTGTATGGTTTCCTCTCTGTTGACTGGCCCACTTAAGTTTGCCCTTATTCGCACAAGAGGCGTGAAGGACCTAAAGCCGATGTGCAACAAATTTTCCGTCCCTCGGATTACCCTGTAATTGCGAGCACAGATACGCAAGAGGAGAATACGCCCACGCGTAAGGTTCACAAAGCTTTGAGAGGATGTAATCACAAACTCCGGTGGCAATTGTCTCCTGCTCTGGTGTAGTACGGCTGATCCTGGTTTATTTTCGTGGCGTTTAGTGCCCGCAATATAATATTTGTGGCCATTTTCATGACAAATTTATTTTATATAAATACTAGTTGACTCGTGCGAATAACTGGCACTCTATCCTGACCTGTCACAGATAGGAATGATGGTAATGGAGAAAAGGTATGTATAAAAGATACTAAACTTTTAACAGTAGTAACATATATTAGACTCAGTGGAAGAAAATGTATGTCATTAAATACAATATAATTGATTGTGAAACAAATAAAAATCAGTTACTGAAATTTTTATGTTTATTTATTTTTTGAAAACTTGCTTATTTTACAAAACTTCTTTGAAAACAGTGTTAGTAGTACACAACGCTCGCTTGAACAATTCCAACAGCTTTTGTGCTTTGAAGTGTGAAACAAAAATCTCGTGATAAACTACGCTTGGTTAAATAATCTAACCAACTGCAAGAGTTGTCGTGCCTGCTAGTTAAATTAAATGTTGTATTTTTCGTCGTTACATCGACGTGTATAACCGAATTAGTGTGATGAACTGTGCTTGCATAAAAGAAGGTGTTTCGCTTGCATAAAGAAATGTAGGAAACTACAGGAGCTGTCGTTCATGTTAAATAGATTGTCAATACATAACACCTTCTACATTGGTTTTATATCGGCTGTGCAAACTAAACTGATACTCAGCGCGGGGGCTGATGGAAGCAACAGTAAAGACATGTCCCATTTACTATCGTTCGCCGGAACAACTTAAGTTGTACGAACAGTACATATATTTTCAAAACAAAGTTTTTTTGTGAAAACGATAACTTTAAACTATCTGTGTATTTTTCGTCATTATTGGAGAACGAAACCTTGAAAATGATACCTCAATAATTAATTTTGGATGAGTAATACACGAGATATGATGTAACCACAAAAAACACCGATGAGAAAATATACATATATGATGCGTGTATCCTAATTTAGTGAAAGAAATCTACCGAATGTTTTTAAATTGCAGTTTTATTTTAGAGGAGAAAATAAGAAGGAAGTTTATAAGCTTTTATAACTATGCAAAACAGGTAATAAATATGTAGATGATAATAAAATAACCTACGCCACAGATAGGATTTGAATGAAAGTTTGTTCATATCCCACAAGAGATAGCAGCGTTTCCGCTTAACCGAATGTATCACATACATAACAGCACCGTTAAAAGCGTATCGACTGTTTATGAGAAAGCAGCCTGAAAGATGCCACTGCCAAGAGAACAGCCACTTCTAAGATTGCATCCAGATTCTGCCAAAACTGCAGAATTTTCGAAGGGATCTTCTCATAAACGTTTCAGATAAAGTCCTTTTTGTCTCCAGTATCTCATTATGGTGTAACGATGTACTTGCACTACTGACACCATGCCACAAGAACCGTGATCCCTTTTATTATAATAAACGAACATTTATTATCACAAGATTTTATTTCTGACAATTGATTACAATCTGCCCTGCAAATTATCTTCAAGTCGAGGTTGGAACAAGGAAAAAGGTAATAACTATAGAAATACTACATAAGTATGAAGCCTCAAACACTTCGCTCGGAAGTGTTGTGGAAAGAGACAAAATTCAGTAACCACACAAACCCTCAATGGAAAGTACAATTCGTCGACATGTGCGTAAAAATACAGTTAAAGGAAGAAAAAAAAAGTTTCTTGGGGCAGAAGAAACATTCCTATAATCAAGTGACAAGTGCAAGTCATGGATACGTACATAAGATATGTAAAAAATCCTCGTTCCTTAATAGAATGGAAATACTTAACAAATATTAAACATTAAGAGACAGTAATAGAACACATTTGAGGATGAAGTATGCGTTAACAATCAAATATAAGAAAAAAAGGTAATATACAAGCATATAAGGTGCTAAAATTCTAAACATATTAGAAGCTTAAGGACGTGGCCTTCAATTTACTAAATAAAATGACACATACACCGACGACGTACACTTACAGTCAAAAACAGAGGAAGCAAGGGAGTATAATTATAAAAATAGTTGCGGTTTGTTAGCAGACAGTTAATACAAATTAACGAAGGGTAAATTGAGAATAGTTTTACCCAACAGTGGGCCGTTACAGGTCATTTAAATTTGTGTCTTTTAAATCTTATGCATTAATTATTTTTACTTTATCACACTTGACGAATTCTTTTATGCTATGTTTTAATGGGATATTCTGTGATTTACGTAGATGTCACATGACTAAGCAAAGACTTTTCTCCGCACCACATTCTTTTCTCAAGTTATTCCTCACGTAATTGTTGGAAAACCTTTTTTTTTTCTTTTTTGTTAATCAGGCCTGTGTGAAATATAATTACAGCATATTTGACAACGCAGGACCGCGTCTTTTGGACGTCTTCTTGCTCGGTTCCTATAACTGTTGTTCTTTCTCCGACAGGTAAGTGGGATAAGCCAATAAAGCAATATATTGGTTGACTTTTCAAGAAACTCATGCTCTCGGATATTTAACAGAAGCCCGTATCGCGGAACGAAGGAAGAAAGGAAGCATAGAGTTCAACGTCCCGCCGACAGCGTGGTCATTAGAATCGAGTGCCTGGCATCTGCCTGCCCAACGATTAATTTTATGTAGTCAGTCCACTTCAGATCACTCCGTACGCCTACTCTCAGATAGATTTTGGAAGTAATTGCTGCTGCACAGGGATGACCGTGGGATAGGAATGTCATGTCAGGGATTTCTAGGACATGGGTGTGTGTATGTTATACTTCACATAATTTACTTGAAATCAGTTAATGTTTTGTTTAAGTCTTGGGACCGATGTCCTCAGCAGTTTGGTCCCTTCGCGGGGAAAAAGTAATTGTTTCCAGTGATTGTTCTGCTATTCCGTGACTATATAGTAAAGGATCTTTCTATCTCCATATTGACATTACATGACACTTGTTTGTATCGAGAGTAAATTGTCACCCCGTGCACCGAGAAAGGATACGCTACAGATCCTCCTGCACTTCACTACAATTTTGTAGCGTTGCAATTTCTCAATATTTACAGCATCATCCACCAAAAGTGTCATTGGACTTAAGATGTTTTCAAGGAGGTGAATTACATATGTTTTGTGAAAAGCCACGCCACTATAACACCCCTTGGGGCACGTTAAAATAATGTTCAAATGTTTGTAATTATACGGGACTTAACTGCTTGGTTATTAGTCCCTACCTTACAAACTACTTAAACTATGTTAAGCCAATCCAAGGACAACACACACATCCATGCCCAAGGGAGGATTCGAACCTCCGACGCAGGAGGACTCGCGATCCGCAACGTGGCGCTCCAGACCCCTCGGCTACTCCCGCGCGGCAGCACGTCAGAAATTACCTTCAAGTCGGAAGGGTTGCCTCCGTCGAGAATGAAATGCTGCATTCTATTAGCAAGAAGCTCTTCAGTCCAACCACATATTTGTTGATTAGGTGGTAGCCTGATAGCTTGTGTCTACTTCTTCATGGCTCTCATGGAAGAACAGCACTAAGTGGATTTCACCTGTTCTTTGCCTTCGGAACCGGTGTTGGCTCTTATGATCTCTATAAATGTCAATTATGCAACATAAAACAGTTTGCAACATTCTACAACTGACCGCCTATACTTTTACACATTTTTTCGGTTACCCTTCTTGAAAATGGAAATTATTTGCGCTTTTTCCAATAATCAGGAACGCTTCACCCCATTAGAGATCCACTGCTAAGATAAGGGGGACACGTTCCTTCGCATACTCCGTGTAAAATCGAATTGGTATCCCATCATGTCCAGCGGCTCTTCCTCCATTGAGCGATTTCAACTGTTTTTGTATCTATTGTGTGTCATTCTCTGTTTCAAATAAAATGTTTCGTTACCTCTCAAGCCAGCGATCATGTAAATGGTTATTAGAACATATATCTTACTGCAGATGTCATGCATTATACAATTAAAGTTTGATCAAACGAATCGGAGGTGGCGTCGAGGAAAATTATGTGAATCGAGTTATTTGTTTTTACTTTATCTTATTTATTCACCTTTTCAATATATGCCATTATCTCTTAAATAAATTATCAACTAATGGCAGCATTTTATTTGGATTTTATATGCAATAAACTGTTTTCCTTAAAGGTTTTTGAAAAGCGTCACTTTTGCAATTTAAAGCTATAGGAATCAGTTGAGACTGAGCCGAATCTAAATGAGTTGGAAAAAGTCAAAAAGATTATTTTCATTCAGTTATCACAATCCGATGTCAAGCTATCATTGTTTAAAGCCAAGCAAAATCTGTAATGCCGTTTTCGAACGACAAACCGGAGCTGGAGTCTATTCGACTGTGCGAATTGATGACTCACATTTTCAAAAGATTTACGTTGGTCTGAAATTAATGATCAAGTAATGACACCATTTTATGTCCAACAGTTGGATTTTATTTTACGTGCAAAAAGCCTATTATTATTATTATTATTTTGAGGTGTTTAGAAAAAAGTTATTTCCATACTTGAAACTTTTATGAATCGGTTCGAACTACTCAAGTAGGTAGATAAATGGCTAAAGTCAAACCAATTTTTAAATCAAATGCGTGGAAAACAACGGCAGGCAGTTACAGCATCTCCTTGCACTGACGGGCGACGCGGCAACTGATTCGCCGGGCAACGAGCGCTCGCCTGCAGAGCTTATGGGGCGGAACTACGGGGTCATCAGTCCCTAAACTTACAAACTACTTATGAACTAGCTAATATTAAGGATGGCACAAATATCCATGCCCGAGGGGCGATTCGAACCCCCGACCGTAGTGGCCGTGCAGACCGTGACTGGCGCGCCGCAGTCCCCTCGACCACCGCAGCTGGCATTCAATTATCGCCGGCCGCGGTGGCCGAGGTGACTGAGGCGCTCCAGTCACGGTCAGCACGGCCACTACGGTCGGGGGTTCGAATCCCCCCTTGGGCATGGATATTTGTGCCGTCCTAGTTCGTAAGTAGTTCATAAGTAGTTTGTAAGTTTAGGGACTGATGACCCCGTAGTTAAGTCCCATAAGCTTTAAAAAAAAAATCAATTATCGTTTCGTTGTTTACACATGAATTACACCTGCAATAAGCTTGTAAGTAAATACAATAAAATAATTGTAGACGGCATTAGTGTAATTTTCCGTGAGGACATTTTAAGGATCTTATGAATCACGACCCTTGTCAACTACGACAGCTAATCAAATTTGGTAGAATAAAAGTTGGGAAACAATAGAAAATGTTCCTGTGAGAAAACAACAAAACGCGAATATGTCATGCCTTAAGTTGAAGATCTAAAATAGGAGAACTCGCTTCTCGACTTATCTGGCGTCTTCAAAACATTTAAAGGAAACATTACGACATATTCGCGCTTTGTTACGAGTTATCCCTAATTCCCCAGTGTAGTGAGCTCTCGAGGGTGGCACGTCCGTAATAACAAGTAACCCTGCATGCATTCTAAACGTCAATGGCAAGTAATGGCATATCGTACGAGATGAGAAACAGACTGTTGGATAGCCGCGGTGGAGTAGCCGAGCGGTCTTAGGCGCTTCGCTGCAGAGCGCGCGGTTGCTCGTCGTCGGAGGTTCGAGTCCTCCCTGGGGCATGGGTGTGTGTGTTGTCCTTAGGTTAGTTTAATTTAGTTTGTAGTTTGTAAGTAGTTTGTAAGCTACGGACCGATGACCACGCAGTTTGGTCCGATAGATTTACAAACATATGAACATTTGAACACTATTGGATAACATTATCCCATGTAATTTGTTATACTAGGCGACATTATGAATCGTGTTACTTACCGTAGGAGCGAATATGTCAAATTTTATATTGTGAATGTTTTTCGAGACGCTAGATAATTCGAGACACTATTTTTTACATCTTTGATTCTGGGGTACGTTATATTCGCCTTTTGCTGTGCTTTGACAGTGACATTTTTCATTCTGGTATTATTTTATTATAGTTTCCACGGCCTACAAAATACATTAAAACCTGTAGTCGATACTAAATATTTGTAACACAGACGGTGTTACTTATTTAAATAATGTTGTCCTCATATTTAGGTTTGTTACCCGAGTTTCTTGTATTTATGTGCAAGTACCTCCGCAGCATGAAAGAACACTGTAACATGGTAGTACCAAAACGTAGGCCACAAACAGGAGTAACTCACATACGAAAGTGTCTGCTGACGCAGAGCGGAAGGCTCCACAAAGTGTCGCAGTTCCGCTCTTCTGTTACATTCAGTGAGCCCACCACAAATTGCACAGCGGCCAATTATTCATCAGTAGACTATCCATATTACTGTTAATAACTGTTAACGTGTGATTAACACGCAGGGAACCCAAACTCGAGCACTGAACACAACGTTGAGAACAAGGATTAATGTTAGCAACATGGTAAGTAAATGGAAAAAGTTCATTTCAAAATGAAACAGACATACATAGGTAAGTGAGTATGTAATACAAAGTGAAATGTTATCCTGAAACTTGTCCGACGACTATTAGAGGACTAACAAAGATGAAACTTGTCTCAAGGCTAAATGATGTCACCATCTCGAAATAAAATTCTTCATTCTAGCGTAAGTCACGGAGAATCGGCAGCGGCCGCTGTTTAATTTAAAGGTAATAAAAAATAATGTGTTCTTTTACTCTCGAATACCACACTGATGTGAATATTGTCACTGCATATCTATGACAATAATTACATTAGAAATGTTACTGATCAAATTCATTGTTTTTGGAAACTTCAACATTTCCAATTTATGTTTAATTAACGCATCTGAAATGTTGGTTATTAATGTATCTGACTAACTTGAAATTGAACTCATTCAGAAAATGAAAATGATAACCTTTTCAACACATTGACTGTAGACAATAATGGAAATCTTCACGGAAAATTATTTCCTGCTTTCTCACTAATCAGCTTCTAATATGATTTCTGCGCACTCGAAAATGCACTTCATGCTATGCAACTTTGAAACACATGCAATTTCACAGATTTTACATTGTAAATCAAGGTGGGGCAAGATGATACTTTCTAGCTACAATGATAAGGCCGAAAGTTATTTTACTACTTCATTCAGTATTGAGAAATTCTACGTATATGACAATCCTTTCAATTCAATATTACATATACCAAATATCTCACAACAATACGTACTCGATAAGTGATTCTTTCACTACTCAAAATCGCTACAAAATTACAATTTTTTTTAACCTTTATACAGTGGCGGCTCTAGCATGTGTCACATGGGTGGGCCAGATTATAAAATCGGTGGGCCCAAACTCGAGCTCACGTGGAGAAATATGGACATAGTGCAGCTTAAAATATTTACTACTAGCTGTATTTGGAAGAGATTTTTCGACTTAACGCACTTATACAAACGTATATATACCTGAAAAATTGTACAACATATAACTCAATAAATATGAAATAATATGTACTGCGATGGGTAAACTCCCGTCACATAATGCACCACGTATTGGTCCACTTCGTATTTACTACTAAGGCACTCCCATATTGCAAACAGCTTAAGGAAACTCCTAAAAGCTGACAGTCACATTGATAACTTTGAACTGTAAAGCACATGCGAAAGCAACTGATTTCTATAGAGCTACAAGGAAAGTAAGAGAATAAAACAGTGCCCATCCAGTACCCATTATTCTCGCAGATCTAAATTTTAACTTCAAGCGACTGCAGTTTCCTCTGAGACGTATTTTCTATTGTGATTAATAAATCATAGGGAAATCTATTGAATTCTGCAGAGTGGATTTCACAACTCCATGTTTCTTGCACGAACCACTTTATGTCGTTTGATCCAGGGTTGTCTCACCGAAGAATTTATTCATACTAGTTCCTGGAAAAGTAATCAGAAGTATTGTTTATAATCGTGTTTTGAATTAAATAAATGTATTTAGATTACATTTGTATGTATCTTGATGACAGTCTTTGTTTGGATACTTCAGTTATTTTGTATATTATGCAAGACAGCCTTATTTCTTAAATATTCTCCCACAAAAAGGGGGGGGGGATGGACAGAAATGGAGAGAGAGAGAGAGAGAGAAGGGATAGGAGAATTACTAACTTAAGGCTTGAATAAATAAATATCTGGGTAACATCGTGCTTTCAGCTAGTTCATTGTAATAAACAAGGGCCGTATTTGTTTTGAAATTCACATTAAATTTTGTCTCTGTGCTCTGTATTTATAGTTACTGTATATTAATTCTGTTCATTTATGTATCTACATCAGCGAGGTAAATTTTCATAGAGTGATATCTGCAGGAAATTTAACTTTTATCTGCCTTTTTCTTATGGTTCATCACGCCCTCTTGAAAATTCTATCTCGTTGGCTTTGTCTAACTTGAAATACTATACACTAGCGTTCTTTTTGTCTAGAAATAGTTCACTGTACAGTCGCTGCAACAAGTTACGTTTAATATCATATGGGCAACTTTTTATATATATAAATACGAGGATCTCTAATGATACCTATCATCACTTACTGTACCACGCAGCCCTAACTCTAAAGCGTGTGTCTATGTATTTGTTGACTGCACGCGTGGGCTGTCTGCCAGCTACTTTATACGGAACTGCCGCACTGCGCGCCATGAAAGGCCAGTGTGGAAGTAGTGGTGACATAATAATAGGCTGGGTTTTTTTAATTACATAGTGAACAGTGAATGTTATGTGCAGAACATTTTGCAAACTTTTTAACGAACATAGTGAAAAAGATCGAAGCTTTGCGTTTTTTCAATAGGATTCGGAAAGAGTTAATATGGTCACGCAATTTGCGATGTCATTAGGAACAGTATGTGGCGTGTTCGAAGTCTCGATTTAACCCCGTGTGATTTCTATTTGTGGGGAGCACTAAAGGATAAAGTGTACACAACAAATCCACATAAATAACAGGAACTCAAGTATAACCTCCGCCAGCCAATTAATGCAATTTCTAAAAGAGAATTACAGCGTGTGATAATTTCTTGATTACATGCCAGAAATGCGTGGAAAACAACGCAGGCAGTTACAGCATCTCCTTGCACTGACGGGCGACGCGGCATCTGATTCGCCGGGCAACGAGCGATCGCCTGCCGTGATCCGAGCACCAGAAAAAAGGAACGCCGTTTCAAACTATCGGGAAAACAGCGAAAATATAGGGCTTCAAAATGGAACAATATAAACAGTACAAAATAACAAGGAACAAACAAATTCTGTATCAAAAGCCACAGCACACCTATATACACAAATATATTTTCTGATAGACATACATGCTCTCTCTAAAACAGTAAAATACTGAAAAGCATTAACATTTCTGAATCAGAAACATCAGGACATATACATACATAGACTATATTTTCCAATACACACACTAGTAACCAGAAAATAGATTTAAAAAATTACACTCTTTTACTGAAAAACTGAAGTAGGCCTATACCTGTATACAAAAGATATCTTCTCCAGTATGAGTATACCCGACTGACAGAAAAATGTTGAGAGGTAACATACCAATACGAATGGCAGCTGTTTTTTGAAATATAACAAAAACAAATTATTCCTTGAAACACATGTTTAGAGAGTGCATTCATTTATGTTCATCTGGAAAACAGCAAAATTGATACCACTAAGAAGAAAACGAAGAACTGCGAAATACAAAATAAGAAAAAGTTGTATACTTACTTTCAAAACAGATTAATCCTACTGTTGTTGTGACTGATGGCGAAATCATCAACCACTCTTTGCAAGTCAATCGACTTCGTAACGTTCCTTTCTATTGCAAGAATAGACAAATAACTTAGGCGTTCATCAGACATTGAATTCCTTAAATAACTTTTTACCCGTCGCATGCACGAAAATGTTCGTTCACACGATGCAGAGGAGGCTATTTGACTTAATTTGTACAAATCGTGTAACGCAAGTTTATATTGCTCTAACATCTTGAGCAATGAGAATAAACTGTCAGTCTTCACTGAGGTTTGCTGTTCATGTCTTACGATAAGATTTTTTAATATCCTAATTTCTGCCTCTAACGATTCAGTATTGCACGAATAGTTTTGTGCCACCGGCAGTAACATTTGTTTATCCAAAAAAATTTAACTTTTTGGGTTTAGACAAGTGATTCCTTTATTTATTCCAGAGTTTGAAATAAAACGTCTCTGAAGTTCACTGTCTACTATATGCAAAACTTTATCAAAAACTAAAGATTTGAAATCAGTTGGTTGTACAGGTT
This sequence comes from Locusta migratoria, assembly GCA_026315105.1. Classification (NCBI taxonomy): domain Eukaryota; kingdom Metazoa; phylum Arthropoda; class Insecta; order Orthoptera; family Acrididae; genus Locusta; species Locusta migratoria. The sequence continues at coordinate 103,928,485 of CM048755.1, forward strand.
CAAGGCTGTCTTTATTCACCAAATCATAAACATGTTCCCCAAGATGTTTTGGCAATTTTCGAATTCTCCCAAGAGAGGAGGAATCTGTGGGGATATTAGTACCTATTTTTGATGCAACGTCTACAGTTTCTTTCCCTGCATAAATGAAACCTGAGTCTGATGCACACATTTGTTTGAAATGGTCCCTTGTAGCTTCTACTAAGTTTATTGCAGCAACAGTATCACAGTCTTTGCCCTGAAGAAAATTAGAAAGTGACTTGCACTTTTCTAACAAACATGTGAACAGGCACAAATGAAAAATAAAAATAAAGTTTAACTTTGCAATAAATCCTGATGCCTCTGCAGCTCTTTCTGAATTTTCTGCCTGAATGTTTACTAGAGTTACAATGATAGCTTCAATTGTCTTCTTCACAGCCAAACATGAAGGATACTGACATGCCCATCTAGTGTCACTTAACGTTTTTAATTTCACTTTGCGTATCTTCATTTTTATTTGAGTGTCAAACATTTGATGGACTACCGACCCACTCATAAAAACATAGAGCCCCTGCAGTGTCATAAAAAAAATCTGTAGGTGACTTGATACCACTACATGTTGCTACTATGACAAGATTTAACTTATGATTCATACAGTGTGTGTAGATGGCTTGTGGAACTTCCCTGCTTAACCAAAGAGCTTGAACACCTGCACAAGAACCACTCATAATTGCAGCTCCATCATACGTCTGCGCAACAAAGTAATTTAGATTAACTCCACAGTTGGCTAGTTTCTTTTTAATGCAGAGTAACAAAGAAGAAGCATCCAATTTTTTTGCAGGTTGCAAGCCCAGAAACCTTTCGTATATGTTGCCATCTAAATAGTACCGGATGCTCAGTTTTTGAACAGTCTTTGGACTCATCAACCATTAGAGCGAAATACTGGGCTTCTTTCACTTCATCTGAGATATTTTCTAGCACGATATTGCTCATGGTGCTAAGAATTTCATTTTGTAAATCATAATGTGTATATTTACCCTTTTATATTCAAGTTTTTTCCTAACACTTGGATTTGTTTTCCCTATAAGTTCCATTAACTCTAAAAATTTCCCTTATTTGCACTATCTTTCGATTCATCACGACCTCTTTGAGCTATTCCTTGAAGAGCTGTGTACCTAAGTACATCGGCAATAGTTTCTATGTATCCTCTGTTTTCTTGCACTCTGTTTTCCAGAGCATATGTTTTGTCTAGCAGAGCAGAGACTGATGCATTCTCTCCGAACTTACTTTTCAAATTTTTAATGACTCCCATGCCACTACAGTTCTTTTGTGTGTGAAACTATTCTCATGCTGTTTAAAGCCGGAATTAGACTCCGTTGCTCTTTTGCAATTAGTGATACCCTCACTTACAAAACTAATAAATTCGGTCTTAGTACCTTGAGTTTGGAAACGGAAAAATAGACAAAACAAAATGCAGCTTCATTTAAAATACTATATTCCAGTCATGAATGAATTTTGTATTAACCTGGCTGGAAATTTCTCTTTCTGTCTCCAAACAAACGAAAAGGAAAATGCTTTAAGAGAGGTTGTTTTGGTCCGTCAGTAGCTTTCGTAGATATATCACACACTAAAGCAGATGGATTAGCACTGCTGCCGCTGTGGCTGCTGCTACTGCTAGGAATAGAGCATAAATCTTTACCTTCATTTTCAGAGATTTTCAGTTTCCATCTGTTTTAATCCTCTCTCTACGTCCATTTCATCATCAACAAACTCAATTTCTTCCACTTCACTTTCTGGATCGTGAAAGCTAACACCCGCAGTTTCTGCACTTACACACGGAGAGGTTGTAATTTCCTCATTTGATTTTATATTTTGTTGTTGTCGACCGCAGTAGTCTGATATTCTACGCCGTTTTGCCATACCAAACAGAAACGGGGAAGAACCGTATATTCGATATATCGATCGACTAACATGTTTCTTGTGCGGATCAATCGATAATTACGTGTAAACTTCGTCGTCATAAAATTCGCTTCAAATGTGTTTGTTTTATTTAACGGTTTCATTATAGAACAAATTAATAGAGTTGATTATCGTATCTGTCTTTAATTAGTTACTTAATTTTTAGTATAAAATTTGACTGATTCTGAAATTCGTGTGACTTGTTTTGAGTGGGCCAAGAAAATTTTGGGTGGGCCCGGGCCCACCCTGGCCCACCCTTGGCGCCGCCCCTGCCTTTATAGCTGAAAAAGATAATATCACTCAGTATCTGCCATCCCTGCGGGTCAGAAGATTTCACTATTCACACTCTCAAAATTGGAGTCTGTGTCTGCCGCCCCTGCGGATCAGACGACCTCTCTTTACGACGCCAGAAACTGGAGTGTGCGTCTCCGGCCAAACAATGTCCTCTGCGAGACAAGCCAATATTGTTATTACACCTCTGTATATATTTTGCGCGTAGTATTAGCCTAATACCAAGTTAATTATTTTTGTGCCAAAGACAAATAGAGGTGTTTCAGATGCAATCCTGTATAATATCTTACGCGGCATGACGACACCATGTAGGTTAAGGATGCCTTATTCAGTGATACACCTAATACCGCGATACTTACAATGGGAGGCAACGACGTTTGAAACGCGGATATACTGCAAACTTCGTACACTCGTAGTACTCCATGAGGACACCATAATGTGTAAGCAGTAGCGCGTACTTCTCAAGTGTTATTGAGAAAATCGCAGGATAATATCGGTCCATCGTCAAATATGTACCATATGTACGTGTGCGTGGCCGTTTTTGTCACGAAGCGGGGACAGCCGCGTGGCTAGCGTCCAAGCCCCGTAATCGTTGGTCGCTAGATCGAGTCCCGTTGGTCACCTTTTTTTTTAACACAGTCATATTTGTTACTATTTACATTACAATTGATATAATGGGAAAAATACGTTTAATCTTATTTAATAGAAAGGGAAAGAGAAATTGCTTCTCGTGAAGACGCTATTAAAATAAACTCGATACTGCACGGCCAATTATCAGCGCCGATATTTAAGGAAATGCTGCGTTATGCATGGTTTGCTTCCAAATTATCGGATGAAAGAGAGTTTTTAAAAATGTTTGCGAGGTTTGTTTTTCCATGGAAAACCTCAAAAGACCTTGCGTATGCGGAATCATAGCATTTATTCAATGCACCTGGTGCCGTTTAACTTAATGTTTTCCATGTTTTTACGAAAAATATCATCCTGCAACTTGTACTCTTAGTGTCGAAAGCGACGATTAGTTGTACATCTTTCGAAAGCCGTCTGTGGCGGTCAAAACTTGCAGGTAACAAGTAGTTTCGGGCTCCTAGGAAAAAGGGATTTCTCAAATCACGGACAAGCAAACATTTTCACGTCAATATCACTTCATGTGTTTGGTCCTTTACTAGTCAGTAGTTATGAATATTATTTGTGATAAAACTTTGGTGGAGGTACTTTTTTGTTTTATTATTATTTTTCTTTATTTACATTTTTTTATTTGGGTGGGATGTTTGTAGTATGATGTAATCACAAATTAGTTCATAAATAGTTTGTAAGCTTAGGGACTGATGACCCCATAGTTAAGTCCCATAAGTTCTACGAACATTTGTTTTGGTTTTAAACTAAGGTAAACTAACCTAAGGATAACATACACACACATGCCCCAGGGAGGACTCGAACCTCCGACGGCGATCAACCGCGCACTCCGCAGCGAGGCGCCTCAGATCGCTCGACAACACCAACGCGGCGCGTTGAATGTATAAGTATAGGTTTTTACCAGGCTTTATTTGCCTGATATTTTCTTGCTCATCCCATTAAACAAGGACGTACTCTAGCGTTGAATTGAAAACAAAGGAATTCACAGCGTCAACTCTCTTACAATGGGGGTACAGGCGGCTTCTCGAATTCTTTAATACCGTGTACAATGGTTCATTCTAATTTCCGTTCTATCATAGTTATACGTTATTTCTTATCAGAGCTGATACATCCCGGCAGTTTGAAGGATCTGTGAATACTATTCTTAAAAAATTGGCGTAATGCCAGTTTTATCCCCGTATGTGTAGTTCGGCGCAGAAAGGCTATTATTCGTCGGGACAATGTCCACTCTTCCATTGTTTTCCCGCACCCTAGACGTTGTACATCAGTATCTGTCAGCTCGCAGCTCACACAAAGTGGCTTCTCAGCAACAATCACTTGGTTTAAGAATCGTGAAAGAAGGTTGTATACGTGGAAGAGACCAGGAGACACTGGAAGGTACCAGAAAGATTTTATAATAGTAAGGCATAGATTTAGGAACCAGGTTTTAAACTGTAAGACATACCCAGGGCAGATATAGACTCTGACCATAACTTATTGGCCATGAACTGTAGGCTGAAACTGCGAAAAGGTAGGAATATAAGGAGATGGGACCTTGAAAAATTGAAGGAATCTGAAGTTCTTGAGAATTTCAGAGGGAGCTTTAGGCAACAATTGACAGAAACTGAACGAAATAAAACAGTAGAAGAAGAATGGGTAGCATTGAGAGATGAAATAGTGAAGTCAGCAGAGGACACAATAGGTAGAAAGGCAAGACCTACAAAAATCCTTGGATATCACAGGAAATAATAAATTTGATCGATGAAATGAGAAAATTTAAAGATGCAGTAAATGAAACAGGTAAAATGGAGTACAGACGCCTAAGAAATGAGACTGATAGGAAGTGTAAAATAGCTAAGCAGGAGTGGCTAGAAGGCAAATGCAAGTCAGCAGAAGAATGTATAAATAGGGGGAAAATAGATACCGCCTACAGGAAAGTAAATAAATAAAAAAATAAAATATATTTGGAGACAAGAAAAGCAGCTGTATGAATGTAAAGAACTCAGAAGGAAAACCAGTTCTCAGCAAAGAAGGGAAAGCAGAAAGGTGGAAAGAGTACGTATAGGGGCTCTACAAAGGGAATTAACTAAGATACAATATTGTAGGAATGGAATAGGATGTAGATGAAGTTAAAATAGGAGATAATATACTGATAGAAGAATGTATGAGACAGGGGAAATACTCTTCGACTTTCAGACAAATGTAATAATCCCTATTCCAAAGAAAGAAGGTGCAGACAGGTGTGAAAATCACAGAACCATCAGTTTAGTAAGTCATAATAGCAAAATTGTAACACGAATTATTTACAGAAGGATGGAAAAGCTGGTAGAAGCCAACTTTGGGGAAGACCATTTTGCTTGCATGAGAAATCTAGGAACGCGGGAGGCAACCCTCATTTTACGGCTTATCTTAGAAGATAAGGATAGGTAAACCTACATTTCTAGCTTTTGTACATTTGCAGAAAGCTTTTCACAATGTTCATTGGAATACACTTTTTCAAATTCTGAAATCAGCAGGTGTAAAATATAGCGAACGGATGGTTATTTACAATTTGTACCTCAACCAGATTGCAGTTCTCAGAGTTTAAGGGCATGAAAGGGATCCAGAGGTTGGGAAGGGTTCAAGTCAGGGATGTAGCCTTTCCCCATGTTATTCAATTTGTACATTGAACAAGTTATAAAGGAAAGCAAGGAGATATTTGAAGAAGGGATTAAAGTTCAGGGTGAAGAAATAAAAACCTTGCGTTTTGCTGATGACATTGTCAGCAAAGCACCTTGAGGAGCAATTGAACGGAATGCAGGCTAAGAAAATCAGGCGATACTGAAGGAATTAATTTAGGTAACGAACCAATAAAGGTGGTAAATGAGGTTTGTTACTTGGGCAGTAAAATAACGTATGATGGTTGCAGTACAGAGGATATAAAATGCAGAATAAAAATGGTAAGAAAAGAGTTCTTCAAAAAGAGAAATTTTCTGACATCGAATATTAATTTAAGCATAAGGAAGTCCTTTCTGAAGACATTTGTGAGGAGTGTTGCCGTGTATGGGAGTGAAACATGGACAATAAACAGTGCGGACAGGAAGAGGATAGAGACTTTTGAAATGTAGTGTTACAGAAAAATGCTGAAGTTTAGGTGGGTGGATCGCGTAACTAATGAGGAGGTACTGAACACAACGGGGGAGAAAAGGAATTTCTGGCATACCTTGACTAAAAGGAGGGATCGATTGGTAGGACACATTCTTAGACATCAAGGAGTAGTTAATTTAGCGTTGGAGGGAAGTGTGTGGGGTAAAAATCGCAGAGGAAGCCCAAGAGATGAATATAGTTAGCAAATTCAAATGGATGTAGGTTGTCGTTTTTATGAGGAGATGAACATGCTTGCTCGAGATAGAGCAGGTTGGAGAGCTGCATCAAACCAGTCTCCGGACTGAAGACCAGAACAACAACAACCTCATACCTGCAAGTTTATTTCTGCCAATATTTTCTACTACTTCTTTTCCTTTCATGTGTGATGTGGAATATAGGCGTTTCTTTATCGTGTACCGAGTTCATCCTTTTTGATCTTACTTTATTGCCTTCTAGTTGTTTTCATCTTAGCATTTGAAAATTTCCTTTTTTTAAATTTTATTATTGAGTAGCTTTCCATGACGATAGTATACCGTCTATAAAGTTCCGTCAGCGTAGTTCATTAAACAATTTCGAATTTTGGTTTGACCCAATTACGCCACGAAGTTAAAATAAAGTTATAGCTTTTATATTTTATCAGGCATTCCTCCCATGTCTTAGAGAAAAACTTTCAACTTTCTGGATCTTGTAAATGTAAAACTTAGAAATTATATTGATATCTGCCTTTGAAGGTTGCCGGTCTGTTTATATTGAGGGCATAAATGTATACCTCGTGATCAGAGAAGCTCGTAGGCCACATTTCCTTTCCAAATTGTGTCATTTGAGATTGTTTAGCACATTAGCTTGCTGCGGTGGCCAAGCGGTCTGCGGATCGCCATTTGAACATTTAGCACATTAATCCTATTAATTCAGTTTTCCGAATGGTTTGTGGTTGTAAATTCAGGCAATACGGCTTCTTCTTTTTCTTGAGAAACACAGTTTTGTTACTGGTTCTTCGTTTGTTTTCAATAGTCTTTACTTCTATCGGGTTTTCATCTCGAGTACGCACACCTTGTTCATTTCGGTCTATAAGTTGCCACTTCAATGCTACGGGTCGCTACCGCATACGAAATGGGCCAGACTGTTTTCTCGGTTGGTTTGGCAGGTTCCTCTCGTAGTATCTCTGCTACTCGTCTGTCATTACAATGTGCCCGAACGTGGGTTTAGAATTACATTTAGAACACGCCCTAGGTCGACCATTATGGATCACTAAAGCTCTGTGTCGTCATATAGTAATGTATGATGTTATACGTTTAAGCAGGTCGATCTTCACCGATCAACAAAATGTTCAAATGTTTGTTAAGCTTAGGGACTTAACTGCGGGGTCATCAGTCCCTAAACTTACAAACTACTTATGAACTACTTACGAACTAGGACGTCACAAATATCCATGCCCGAGGGGGATTCGAACCCCCGACCGTAGTGGCCGTGCAGACCGTGACTGGAGCGCCTCAGTCACCGATCAACAGAGAATACTTCTGAGCACTAGGCGTGTCTCCACAAAGTTACTTATGATTTCGCCACACGGAAACAAAGCTGCATTTATTCGGTATGCTGGGCCTTCGAATGGCAACTCTATTACTCGAATAATGCGAATGCTGTAAGGGGGCGTGGGAACGGAATCTTCACTCTTGTTACCAGCATTGTAGTTTAACTTGAGTGATCCTGCAGTATATTAAATGATTTTTCACAACGATCGTAAGATTTTAATTTCAGAAATACTATCGTGTTGATGATCTAGCATTAAATCTCTACAACATGATCAAATGTCACATAAGTACTGTTTCCAACAACAAGATCGTTCAGAGGTAATCCTTGAAGCTAGTTTGTCGGTTAATCGCAGCCATTACTTCCCGTTCACGTACACCAACACAGCGGAGTGACACCGTAAGCTCGTGACTTACCTCGCCGATATCTACAGTGTCGGCCGTACGGCACCGCACGCCGTCGCTGCCACAGGCGTTCAGTTTTCTGAGTATCATTCCACTTTTAGTTTATATGTTCCTAAATCTATGGGACGTAACTACTGTGGTTATCAGTTACTAGGCTTAAAAACTAATTAACCTAAGGACAGTACACTCATAAATGCTCGAGGGAGGCCTCTAACCTCCGACAAGAAGCAACCATGCGCTCTGCAGCAAGGCGCCTTATAGCGCTCGGCCTTAAGTAAATACTTATTACACAGCCACCGAGAGACACCACCATACGAAATATAGACTAATAAGCTGATGAACTATATATCTCGAGCCATTAGTTCATAAATCCACTAGAACATTAAATAGTTTTGAAAATATAGATTAGTGAACACAAAGTTTTCGTAATAAGACTGAATATAGAAATTACCAAATACACAAAAGTTCAAATGTTCAAATGTTTGTAAAGCTTATGGGACTTAACTACGGGGTCATCAGTCCCTAAACTTACAAACTACTTATGAACTACTTACGAACTAGGACGGCACAAATATCCATGCCCGAGGGGGGATTCGAACCCCCGACCGTAGTGGACGTGCTGACCGTGACTGGAGCGCCTCAGTCACCTCGGCCACCGCGGCCGGCGCACACAAAAATTAAACCGAAGATATATTTATTCAAAAACGTATATAAATATTCGCTTAATGCTTTTTTTGAATGAAAGTCTGCAGTCTTTCGAAACTAACAATGTGAGTGTGGATCTGTTGCGGCTTACATTCAAAGAAATAGTATCTACAGCTATTGAAAGATATACACGAAACAAATTAACAAAAGAAGGGACTATCCCCCTGTGCTGCACAAAACTCTAACGCGACTTCAATGCGAGATGCTTGTAATAGTTTCCACAACGAAACACTATCTCGTCATTTTAAACAAAATCTGGTCATACGTAAAGTACACCTGAGGCAAAACATAGCCAATACCTTCATTAAGCGATAACAATGGTGATGCAAATTCTGACATTACTATTTAAGCTGAATCGCTAAACACAATTTTATTAAATTCCTTTTGCAAAAGTGGACGAAGAAAATATTCCAGAATTGGATCCAGAATAGCTTCCAATAGGCCTATGCAATTTATAAATACATATCCTTGGAGTAGTAAAGCAACTTAAATCACTTAACAAATCAAGTCGTCTGGTCCAGATATATACCAACTAGGTACCTTTAAGAGTATGCTGATGCAACAGCTCCGTGCCTAGTTATCATATACAGTCACTCCCTCAGCGAAATAACCGTACCGATAGACAGGAAAGTTGTACAGTCACTCCAATATTCGGGGTAGGTAGTAGGAGTGACTCGCCAAATTACAGGTCTATGTCATTGACGTCGCTTTGCAGCAGTATTTGGAACATACAATTCATACAATTTTTCGAACATTTTGAACTACCTAGAAAAACACAACCTATTGACTCAAAGTTAACATGTATGCAGAAAGTATATTTCTTGTGCTATTGACTAGGGATCTCAAATCGTCCCATATTTTCAGATTTCCGGAAGACTTTTGACACTGTACCTCACAAGAGGCCTGTAATCAAATTGCGTTCTTATGGAATATCTACTCAGTTGTGCGATTTGGTTAGGGATTTCCTATGGCAAAGGACACAGTACGTGGTAATTGACGAAAGTCATCAAGTAAAAGGTAAGTGATATCAGGAGTTCTCCAGTGAACTGTGATAGTGTCCCTAATCTATTTAGGAGACTATGTGAGCAGGACTGCTGATGATGCTGTCGTTTATTGGTTAGTAAAGTCAGAAGAAGATCAAAAACAACTAATAACCATTTAGATAAGTACATTTTCCTTTGGGAAAACAGCTCCCTTATATATATATATATATATATATATATATATATATATATATATATATAGTGTAGAGCGCAAATTTGTTGTTTTATTATCAACTAGTTTCGCTCCAATGTTGGACCATCTTCAGGATGTTGTTCCGAAATGTGGATCGGAGCAGAAGCTGAGAGTTCCTTAGGTGCTGTCATTGCAGTCGGTAGTTCACAATAAAATAATAAATTTGCCCTCTAGACCTTTTTATATAAAAAATTAGACAAAATATCTGCATGATGCAAACATTGGCAATTGACCTTAAATAATGAGAAGATTGAAGTCACGAGAAGTGTGAAATCATCCATTTGAGTACTAAAACAAATCCATTAAACTTAACTTACACGATAATATCATCAGCATATAAAGGCCGTAAATTCAGATGAAAACCTAGGATTTATAATTACGAACAACCTTAATTGGAATGAAAATGCAGAAAATATCGCGGGGAAGGCGAAACAAAGGCTCTGTTTCATTGGCAGAATACTTAGAAGATACTACAGTTCTACTAAAGAAAATGCCTACACTAGACCTATTTTGGAGTATTGCTGAGCAGTGTGAGATCAAATGTTTAAATGCTTGTAAATCTATCGGACCAAACAGCGTGCTTATCAGTCCGTAGGTTACCAACTACTTAAACTAAGGTAAACTAACCTACGGACAACACACACACTCACACCCATGCCCCAGCGAGGACTCGAACCTCCGACGGCGAGCAACCGCGCGCTCCGCAGCGAGGCGCCTTAGATCTATTTCGCTACTCCAATGCGGCCATTGTGTGATCCCCACCAAGTGGTACTAACGAAGGATATAGATAAAGTTCAGAGAAGGCAGCTCGTTTTGTATTATCAGCATACATCGAAGAGAGTGTCACGGAAATTATTCACTAGTTGAGGTGGAAACCACTAAAATATGTTATTCGTTGCGGCAAGATCTATTTACGAAATTTCTTTGATGAACTTTCTTCTCAGAGTGCGAACATACATAGGGAGACATGATCATCACGATAAAATAAGAGATGTAAAATTTAAAACGGAAATATTTAGGTGTTTTATTTACCCGCATCACTATTAGAGAATGGAGCAGTAGAGAAATATCGTTAAAGCGGTTCGATGAACCCTCTGTCGTATACTTAAATATCATTTTCAGAGTATAGATCATATAAGTGATGCGAGTCATAGATACACTGCCTGAAAAATAAGTATTACATCAGGAAAGAGAACGTCGATTTGTTCCGATGACGGAAGATGCCACGTGGGAGATAGTAGGCATACTGAGACTTTCGTACGATAACAGATAGGGTAGTGGCGTTGCTTCTGTGTGTACCCTTTACTAGAGAATGTTTTCAGCCGTACAGTTCAGTGCGATATCAATATGCGAAGAAAACAGGCGCCATACCAAGAAATGCACGTATGCTTCCAACAGCCAACTAATCGAGTTTGAAAGGGATCAAATTGTGGCCTTACAAGTTGCGGGCTGGTCATTTTACACAGAGTGCACGTGATGCGTCAGTTCTGAACGATGCTGAACACAATAGTCACGCCAGTAAACGAGGTTGTGGGCGTCCACGCAGCACAGACGTCCGCCAAGGCCGTTGCATGGTAAGGGCAGCAGTGGCAGATCGTACAGCTGCCAAAGCAAAGATTAGTGGGTTTGTGGGCCCAGAATTGTCAACATAAACTTTTGTGAACGGTTACTAACAGTGGGACTATGGGCACGTACACCTCTAACCCGGATGGTAGTTACCGCGTATGGTGTAGACCTGGCGAGCGCTGTCTTTTAGGGTTTATTCGTCCAAAACACATTGGCTTAACCTCAGGTAGCGCAACTACAACTCTCGTTCACCTTTTGTGTTTGTAAACACTTGAAGGAAACGAGCATCTTTCTCGTCGAAATATTGTGTAGTTTCCAGAATAGCATCCAACGCGATTTCCGTGACAGCCTTAAGCAGCACAACACTGAACTTATACACTCTAGTTGTCACGCGAGAAAATACAACGGGCCTGTCAGTGCTGGTGTTGGCGACGTGTACTTCCTTTGGTCTTCACAAATGGAACAACAGTGATACAAATATTGAACAGTGGGTGGAAAGCAGATCCGCACATTTTCGCGCTTCAATTTCCGTTGTTTGTTCGCTTTGAGCTGAACAAATGAACACATTCGGCAGGACCGCATCTCAGGTTGCTGGAATCTGCACGCAACAACATGGTTTGGCAACTTCCGTGCCACTTAAGTCGGAAAAGGATCAACGTATCGAATTTTTTTAACAAGAGTGTTAATTTTAATTGAATACCTTAAAATAGGAAACTATACATGACATAAGAAGTCCTTGTGTAGACATTTCCGCAGATATGCTTCTGTAGTGTGTACATTCATCTGAAAAATGGATCATTCTGTGTATTGAGATTGTCGGTAGTACGTTTGAACACTTACTACGGTCACAGTGAACGTCGGGTAGTCCCCTGTTCTATATGTTGAAGAATTACGCCGCTGCGAATGGAGTTATCAATTAGAAGTTATAAAATACTAGTGTGTCCTACCTTCTCAGCCTGAAGGTGGTGTTCCACATGCCATTGGGTATTTCAATGACATTGAGTTGCATGTTGTAATTTACGTTTATGTACCTGTTTCGATTGCTCCGATAGCAGCGCCAACTGTGATGAAAACAATGCTTCAGACAAAATGTATATAGTTTATGCCGTCCAGTCGTAGACTAATATACAAAAATTAATGTTTGTTTGTCATTCTGTTCGTACTTTATGCACGGCTATACCGTTCATCCCATTGCGATAAAATTTTCTCCAATTATTGCTTGCACTCACGTGAATGTTATAGACATACTAAAATTAAGTTCCTATGGTACATGACGGAGGGTGTTTTCTAATTAGTTAATTCGTTGCCTATGCCATCACACTGAAATGGCTGGACAGATTTGAATTAAATTTGGAATGGAGATAGCTTATACCCTCCAGTAATACATGGGCTACCTTTCGTAATCCATCGTACGTTGCGTGGTGGAGAGTACATTACAGTGGGTTATTTCGTTTACTTCTCTTCCCGCTGAAACAGATGGACGGATTTGAATGAAATTTGGAATTCAGATAGCTTATACCCTGAATTAACGCATGATCTACCTTTAGGAAGCCACCGTACGCTGCATAGCGGAGGGTACCTTACAATGGGTTAATACGTTTATTTCTCTTCACTCTGAAATGGCTGGACGGAATTGAATGAAATGTGGAATTAAGTTACCTTACACCTCGAATTAATACATGGGCTACATTTGGTATGCTACCGTAGGTGCATGGCGGAGGGTACGTTACAACATCCAAATTGCTTGACTGTTCACCATGAAAGTCAGCACATAAATGTATGTTTTTGTTATTTATCGACACATGACACTCGATCCCGCCTGCAGCGGAAAGTCAAGTTGAACGCTCGCGATAAGTCATGCCGCGTGCGCTTCCTCCGCCAGGCGTCGCCGTCGCGGAGATACAATACATGAACGTACTCCAGGGGCGTGGCCAGTGGTCGCGACACGTATGCTGTGATTGGTCAACGCATCGCTAAAAGAGCAACACGCCACGAATTCGGGACAGTCTACGGTCTGGAGTCAATTACGATGGCAGACAGTTATGTGCTATAGTTATGTCAGTCAGTATTCAGCCGTTATTGTGGACAGTGTTAATGTTACGACTTATGTGGCGAATATATTCTGTCTGTGGTCAAGAAGTAATACTATATTGATGAATTACTTGAAAACAGTACTGGTGATCACTGGTGTACAGTTCTAAAAAAAAAAAGTTAAATATTCGTCTTTGTATATATGAATTTATGTGTCATGCTAATGTACAGGTTGTTTAGAAACTTGCATCTGTGTCGGCTCCCATGAAATCCTGTTAACAGAAGCTTCCAGTAGACAGAATCTGAGCTGTCTGTTACAACTGTGCGCTGCATAATAGTTCAACACGTACAAAATGATTTGTTGTGCTGTACATTCCCTTTAGTTACGGATTATACGGAGAATTATACCGTCACTGTCTTCTCGTGTGTTCTGGTCGCATTTTCTATTCTCTCTATCGGGTCCAGGGAGTAGAAAATGACTGATTTATGTTACGTTTTACGATAAATGTAGCCGATTATGTCAGTTGTCTGACAATAATATTATCTAGATCATACATCAGATTTCAATACGATTTGTCTAATTAAGATTTTTAATAACTATTATCTCACAATAAAACACGTGATAACAGAATAAATAAGTTCTCATTGTTGATTATAATGTAGATATTTATGTATTCCGTCTATGCAACTGAATGAGAGTTTTATATTGCCATATGCATTTCGCCTCTATTTGTAAGGCATCATCAGTGGCAATTGAAAGACGACCGTCTGTCGCCACCCATATATTTTTTATAAAATTGTAATTTATTTGATGACACTAGATTAGCATTTTGTTAAAAGTAGAACTCAAATGTTCAAATGTTTGTTAAGCTTATGGGACTTAACTACGGGGTCATCAGTCCCTAAACTTACAAACTACTTATCAACTACCTTATACTAAGAACGGCACAAATATCCATGCCCGAGGGGGGATTCGAACCCCCGACCGTAGTGGCCGTGCAGACCGTGACTGGAGCGCCTCAGTCTCCTCGGCCACCGCGGCCGGCTAGAACTCCTCTTTTCGAGGCATGAGGAATAGCATTTTTATTTCATGTTTTAAAATATTAGTTTCTGAAATGTTAATATTGCTAGGATTTTGTTATTTTAATAATTTATTATTGTGTTTATGAATATGGCAATAAGTACGGCTTCTCCGCTACGCCACTGTCCCTGTGAGAATGTGTACTTATTTTACTTTTAAGTGGTTGTGTGAGAATCTAATGGTTGTCTGAATGTTGGTAGTAATAACTCGCTTTGCATGTTTCTCTCTGGCTCAGAGTCGATAGTTAGTCGTTACCATCCTCTGCTGCTGATGTGACCAGGGAGGTTTCTACACCCTTTGGTTACAAGCTAATCGGCGAGCCCTCGCCAGGGCAAGTCTAGCGTCCCCACCACCGCTGTTTTGCCAGTTTCCGGTAACTTCGCGCCTCCTGGCCGCTCGCTCTTCATTTTGTGCTCCACGGAGATGGTAGCGATTCGTTGTCAAGCATGTTTAACTTAGACTCTCGAACTTGGTCATTTTTCGGAATATTTTGCCGATCGTGCGCGGAAATGTCTTCTAGTTTTTCAATTTAGTGATTTCCAACAGATAACTCAGTGTATGTGTTACTAGTTGCGGTTTGATAACGGCCTGGTATATCAAAACCTTTTGTGATTATGTGGCGGTGTATGAACTCTGTGTAAATTCTTTCTAGCTTCGTGGGGCCCGATTTCTAACAGACGATATGTTCATTTTTGTCATTTTTTATCGTTCTTATAACAAAGCCTTCAGATTCCACTATTGTTTGTTCCATGTCCATCATGCAAGTAACTACGCGTGTATCCTTCTGATTTCCACTAACATTTCGCGATCTTCTCTCCGCGTATTTTAATTTTGCTGTTTCTTCTCTGAACTTCTAGTCTGCACTCTGTCTTGGTCAGTAATATTCTCCGAGCCTTGTACAACCTCCTTCAATAGCTTGCTTATGAAATTTTATGTATTTCTCAGCGTTGCATTCCGAAGTTTTTATTCCCACTTTTCCGTCTTTGTAATTATTTCACTTTTCTGTTTTTTGAGACTGGACTTCATCCGTCTCTGTAATCGCTCCCTATCGCGTGTAGCTGCATTTCATTCTCTTCCTTATGTAATGCTAAACATTTCTATGAGTTTCATGCCGTAGTTTTAATTTTTATTTTTCCGACTTTGAAATTATTTCACTTTTCCGGGTTTTGAGACTGGACTACTTCCGTCTCTGAGATCGCTCCCAATCGCATGTTGCTGTATTTCAGTAGATTGCTTATGAAATTCTACGCAGTTCTAGGGGTGGCTTCCCTTGTTAATTTTCTTTGTTTTTCGGAAATTTAATTTATACATTTTTATCGGTTGACGGAACCACTTGGGGCCGAACGTCGACTTCAGGGGTTTGCAACTAGTCAAAAAGAATGTTCAAATGTTTGTATAGCTTATGGGACTTAACTACGGGGTCATCAGTCCCTAAACTTACAAACTACTTATGAACTAGCTAACACTAAGGACGGCACAAATATCCATGCCCGAGGGGAGATTCGAACCCCCGACCGTAGTGGCCGTGCAGACCGTGACTGGCGGGCCGCAGTCCCCTCGGCTACCGCGGCCGGCTGCAACTAGTCACCTGAATTCACGCCACTTCTCATAAAACCAGTGCCTAGATAGTTTACTCTCAGATTATAACTTAAGAGTTCGCCATGATTTTGTGTAATGAATCCTATTTTTAACCACTTCACCTTCAGTGGAGTGCGATCATGTCACGTAGCCGTGTGTCGTGTGACACAACCGCGACTAATCGAATAGTCATGGGCCACTAATTGTGGCACCCGTGCTTGCCTAAGGACAAGACTTGGACCGAAACTCCCCAAAGACTTACCCAAACACGAAATCAATTATGGAAAGCGATAACTATGTTTGAAATAGGTGTAGCTTATAGCAGTAAAAAGAAGTCTGATTACTATGAAACAAAAATTAACTTAGGTAATCTTGCAATACTATTGTTGGGTTAATTAAAATTATTAACAAAATGTTTAAAGAATAAAAACTTATACACGGTCGCCAGCCTAATGAGGCATAAGAATACCAAGCAGTGATAAATTAAGAATTCAGTGAAATTTAGAAGCTTGGTGCAGAATAAATAAAGAGTGGAAGAAACTTTGTCACTAGTTTCATAAGAGAAAAAAAAAAAATACCAATCACAAAAATAATAAAGATTTAAATGAAAGCAGTAATTATTTAAATTATTGTAACAGTAAGACTCACCTCATCAGTTACTTTCTGTTACTATAGAATATAGCGTAGAATGCAGTATTGCAGTGCAAGTCGCACTCAGAAACAAAGTTACTGAAAGGCTTATAATTAGTAGTAAAAAAATTATTAAAAAATCTACTGATGTTATGGTCAGTGCTGGTCTTAATGTTCTTTTGTAAATAAGTAAGAAATTGGATATGATTGTGACCCCTATTCAAAAATCTACTAAAAGAACACTGACTAGTATGTGTCACTTTGTTGAAAATAATGAAATATTTCTCCCTACCATGAAATTAATGATTCTGTTACAGTTAACTATTATTTAAGTAACACTTTGCTGAATAGATTCATCAATTAAATATGCTAGCCTGAAAACTAGAATGGGGTCACTCAAACTGTACTGACAAATTGTAGGAACACTATAAATTTTGATTGATACCACAAATAGAATTTTGTTTGTCTGATCTACTTCAATTATATGAACTGATTACAGAACAGTAACTTATTCTTACCAATACTATTGTGCAAGAGCAGTGAAATTTATAGTTGTAGCACTGTATATTCTACTAAGAAAATTCTCCAAAAAATTACTTTATAAAAATTGATTGCTGCGTTTAGAAAAAAATAGGATTACTCGGTTAATAATTTCTTACAGGAGAGAATCCCTCTTAGGTTATGTGACTTGGGATAAATTAGGGTTACGTACACACTACTTTTAACAGAACTGTAACCTCTATTGAAAAAAAAAACATTCAAAACACAAGTTACATCTCTCAACGACCAGTTTATAAACAGTAACAATAAATACTGTGACCTGATATTAATGCGGAGTAGTGGCGAGGTGGCGGCGCAGCGTATACAGTTCAGATTTCATCTTTATGCAGTTTGTGAGCCGAAATTGTAACAGCGTTTCCAGTAGCTTCCATTTTGCTCCATATCCAGACAGTAGACGTTTTACCATTGCATCTGCACGTTCACCGAGGCCATTGTACGTCGTTTGGTCTTCTGCCTCAAGTGAAACAGATATTTGGACAGAATACAGTAGCACAAGTCTGCCACTACGTCTTGCTGCTGTGCCCTCAGGTTCACTACTGCTGTGAGCTCCCACCACAGACTGACTGCTGTGAATGCCAACCTTCCACTGACTACTCCGTCTCCGTTAGCTGCGCGCCAACACCACCTTTTCATTTACAACGGAATTCCGTTCACATTAAAATCACAACACCTTTTAGTAATCATGCTGGTCGTGAGGTATTACAAATTTACACAATATTGACATACATAAATCGATACAAAAAATAAAATTGACATTACCGAAACAATTAAAATTACAAAAATATTATGCAAAAATAAACATGATATAGATATACATAAAACATACAAAGGACATGAAGTACAGGCATCACATACCATATAATAGTGGAATCGATTGTAACACGAATGAAATTTGGTATCTAACATAGCAAAGAAAATGAAATATTATTACCAAAAAATTATCAAAATTAGGCAATGGCGTTATAGTCGCCGTTAGCGTGTTTGCTCGCGGTCTAATCTAAATGCAACTTAACTTTGCTATACTCACGCACCATCTCAAATCAGGCACGCCAGACCAGAGCCATCTTCGCAGTTTTATTGTATACTGTGATGTGTGGTACCTCCGGGTTTGCTGTATTTCGCCTACGATGGCGGCGCCTGCCTCTGCCTCGTTTCAGCACGCTGATTTTGGTGAGTTTCGTTGTTGCATTGCTTGTGGGAGAGCGAGTGAGTGTTGTTTGTAAATACTCCCCCCAGTAGCGTTAAGTTCTGTGTAATTTATGTTAAATTCAATGCTGGACATCGTCAGTATTAGATCATGTAATGGAATGCATTTTTAATGTATTAACAAAATTGGTTCCCCATTTTGCTTTCATTTGACCTGAATAAACAAGTTCAGTATAATTTTGAGTTGCCTATAAATTGTAGTTTTCGAGCACCTTCCCCCTTTTATTTAATATTGTTTTTCACCAGTGCTGAGAACAAGCTGAGATGCAATTTTTTATGTTTAAGTTCCGTTGCACCATAAATGTTTTTTTTAATTGTTTTATGAAATAACTTTAATTGTGGTGGCTTGTTTATTAATGCCTGTGTGAAATTTCGTGTGAGCTGCTACGTATATTGTCCACTGTATTGATAACTTCCTGTTATTAGAATAATTTGAACGAAGTCAGTTCTCAATTTGGGCCAGGCAACAAGGTTTTGCAGTAGGGAGTACCCGGTAGTTCACGCGGACCTTTTGCTAATTTTACTGCTAAAATTAAGCTTTTTTATAACAGTAAACTCTTATCTGGGTACCACCTACCAGATTTAAGCTTTTATTTCGTACAGTGGCCCAGTTTTATAATTTTTTGTGGATGCTGGTCTACATGTAGTGTTGACTGGTGATTTTAGGTTTATTTATTTATTGCAATTATATTCCCTTGGCATTTTTGTTTGTAACACTTCACCACTAGCACCACTAGATACATGCCATTTGTTTGTGTTGTGTCCTACAAAAATTGCCACTGATGATGCCTTACAAATAAAGAAGAAATGCATAGCGCAATATAAAACTCTCATTCAGTTGCATAGACGGATTACGTAAATACAGTATATATACAAAGCAGCTGTGGGAAGACAGGACAAAAAGGAACTAACAATGTCACATTGGAGTTTGTATTGTATACCAGGACGTGCCACATTTACACTTTTAATCCGGTATTATCTCATCAAAGTATGTAAATAGATGAAAGTAATCTCTGTAATTCAGGGAAGATGTCAATAAACCTGTCAGACCCTGAGCGGCAACATTATCGAGAAAACCCCTACTCTGAATATTAACGAACGTCCCTAATACGCCGTGTTCGGACCCTAGCGGACTATCTGATGGGGCAGACATAGCACGACACATAATTTAGATACGTGTTTTGGCTGGAAACAGCACTAGGCTCACTCTTTTCAGTAACAGGTCTAACCAGTAACAAACTAGAGAGGAAACATTATATTTCAGCTTTCCATGCCTCAGCCCATTGTTCAGAGATAATGATCATGAAATGTTTTAAATGGCAAATATAACTGATGTATTATGTAAGCTACACCATATTCATGAAGATACGTCTATTTCTAACACGTTTCGCAAACGTATTAAAAAAACCAACTGACACAGAAAATTTGAGCTAAGATTGCGGCAACATATAGGCATGATTTCATCAAAATCAGATCACGGAAAAAAGATACATCGCAATCTTAAGTGTTTTTAGTAACTGTCTGTTCCTCTATTAGAAATACCTAATCTCCTAAACTACTTCACGGATTTGCATGGACAACTTCGTTTCACAGAAGTGGAATCAGGGAAATTTTTTTAGATGTAGGTTATGCTTTAAGTATGGATTGCGTAGTATAGCAAACAAGCTATAGAGGCGCTGTAGTGCACCAAAGAACTAATAAACGCCGTTGCTGTATAATAAGTATGGGATATTACAACAAGGAAGCGAACGTCTGTGACATAATAAAGCAATATGTCTACGAATATCAACGAACATTGAACATAGTGTTACTGATTTTGCTTTGTGTATTAAATACTTAACGACATTTCTTTGCTTCTTTTGGCATACTTCATTTTGTATGAAAAACTTAACAAACATACATCGTTTCGGAGGATAACTTTTACTTAAATTTGACATCTTGGCTAGGACAATTGAGTTTATTGACAGAGCGAACCAACAAGGATTCTATTTTTCCTCCCCGAGGTCCGGAACCCTAAAAAGCCATGATACACAGAGGTCCTCCAATAAGCGTGGCGAAACACGGGAATATAAGCTAGTATATAATAAATGATAGAAAAATATTCTGAGAATACGGTTGGCCAATTATGTGCACACAGGTGTAAGGATACTGGACTGCATATTGCAATATATTAATTACGTGGCCACACTCCCAGTTGCATATACCAGTTATTAGAGACGCACTTGCACCCAAGGCCCTCAATTATTTGTGGGATTAATTCTAACCAACATTTTTTTCCCACGATTTACCCCTCTACGGTTCATTTTAAATCAATTAAAAGTTATTCCATCATCTCAGCACATATTCTGTCATCGTGCCCCTTATTCGTCTCAAATTTTTCCTCGCGTTCCTGGCCTCGCCGGTTCAGCGCGGTATCTAATTGTTTATCTTATTAGTCCTTCTCATATTAAATATCCTACAGCGCCACATCCCCAAAGCTTTGATCATCAACTTCATCAACTTTTTCGGTTTTCCTGTGCTCATTCAATAAGTCTTGTAACTATCCTGACATTCAGAGAAGACAGCTGTGCCATCACCCAATCTTATCACCGACATACTTTCAGCCTGAATTTTAATTCATTGCCTTACGCTTTCTTATTTCCGTGAATGTTTCTTCGACTTACAGAGTAATCAGTTTGGACAAAAGACTTTATTCCTGTCTAACACTATTCAATCTGACAGCCTTGGTGTTGGTCATCAGTGACTTTTCCCTCTTTAATCTTTTACCTATTCTACATTTTTTGTAATGATTTTCTGGCTTTATCAGTTTTTCCATTTCCTATAAACTACAAAATATTCCGTACGGCACTATTCATTTGCTCGCTTCAACTGATAGAAGTTACATATCAATACTGTCAACAATTGTCACTATTGCTGATTCCATGTCGGTTTTGGCTCACTTTAGGTTACGGTAGTAACACTGAAAGTGGACCTTTGAGATCGCCTTTAACAGCTCAAAATTTCGATGAAAATAACGGCTTAACCACAAATCTGACACAAATATTGAATAACCAGATTTGTAGAGGAGAATATTCTCTAACTTTGCTCTGTTATTTTTTCATATCTTGTATCATTTCAGAGACATTTGCAAAAACGGCGATTTGACGATGTCTGTGTCTGTTGGAAACGTGTTCTCACATTTTAGGTCAAACCGTACAACCGAACAGCACCAAATTTAACAGGAATAATTGTTGGCCGCCAGAGACCATAACCCCCTTTTCAAATTTTTGGGAGAAAAAATACGTTAGTAACACTAAAAAACCGTTTGTAATGTAATTTTAATTGCAAACTGTTCATCTGATACGAAAACTGAATAACCGAATTTGTAGAGGAGAAAATTCTCTACAACTTACTTCTAATGCTTTTTTTTCGTAAGTAACGGTTACAGAGGTATTTGCAAAAATAACGGGGATTTGACACCGCGTCTTTATTTTACGTTAATCAGGCGTTAGGAAATGTCACGTGACATTTCTCTCCCAGAACTCTCTGGCATACCCCATGCTGCTTCCTCTATTTTATGATTTTCTTATATCTGACGCATTGTCATTTCAAAGCAGTGTTGCACTGAAAAATTAACAAAAGCACGTCATTCATAGTACGACAAATTATAATATAGTGTCTAAAACGCCTTTTTCGCTGTTAGCAACTTCCAGCAATAGTAGGAGAATTAATGGAAAATGTAGTTGTTCGCCTGGGTGTAGAGGGTAGTGCGTTACGTTGTGATGCACGTGGTCGGTAGTTCGAAACCCGCCTGTGCCGCATATTATACGCGACTACTATTTTCTAAGGAAGGGCTGGGACATGTACTCGGATTGCACATGATTCACTGTCTTCAATAATGCTTTATTAACAACAAGTATAAACAGTTGCCTCGGAATTAAGGAACAATCTTACTTTAATACTCAGACCACCAATAATTATAAACAATCTTGCGTAAAGCGCATCTTAGGACAGGCTCAATGCAGAGAACACAAAATATCCTAAGAAACAATTTAATGATTTGCATTATACACTAAAAACAATGATTACAGATTAAGACAATAACATTCCTCCGGAGATCTCTGCTATAATAAGACATTACCATGATACGAGACTGCAAACCTATTGGCCAATAAGGTATAGATTGAAAATATTTGTCTCAGCCCTTGCCATCTCAATACTAATAATAAGAATGAATCAGGAGTCTCTCCTCAAACACTAATTCTTGCACCCTCAATTAAATATTAATTAAAACAATTACGGCATTAAATCAACAGTAGATTGTTAGAGTTTTTATGTAACCTATGCAACTGAACAACTGGACGAGTGAACAAGCTAAACACACAAATCTACATTATACATTGATGCAGCCTACAACAAACGCTCAACGGTATTGAGTGCCTTAGCACTAAAACAAAACTTTTATATACAGAAATAAAAAATAAATTAAAATTTCTGACAAGAAGTTCCATTTAAGTCAAAATCTTTAACTAATATTAATTTCTCTACTTAGAATAAGTATCTGGCTAAAGGCACAATGTCATTTGTTTATTTTTTCCCTTTTAAACTAAACATGTTTTTTGGCGGAGGCTGAGCCAGCAGGGCTGATGACTACAGGTAGATTCCGTTCGTGGGAAAAGGACGAACCACAGTGAAACGACCGAGAAGAGCTTGACACATAAATGTAAATCACAAATCCCGGGTGTCAAACCGATGTCAAACAAACAGTGCTCACCCACTATCACTCTGTTACACGTTGCCACGTCGTCTCCACTGCTCTGAAGAACCAAGTTACATCCGACGTGCTTCCGCTCAGGCCACAGAAGGAAAAATGCTTGTTAGCCCCGAGCAGACGGCCGCACTCACGGCGGCACACACACTCCTCCGGGCACCGCGCAGCTTTCAATCAATACAGCAATTGCAATTCAATAAGGCCGGTATTACACTATCAAATTTTCTTTGACAATGAATCTTTGTCCAATATTCTTTGACAAAGAATCTTTGACGTAGTGAAATGGTGACATTACACTATCAAATTTTCTTTGACAAAGAATCTGTCACTGCATTGAAAATGGCGGATGAATATTTGTTATTAACCTTAGTTGTTGATTACATAGATTACAAATATCTACTTATACACGTAGATTGCATGTACGCGTACAACAATTGCAACGACTAGACATCTGGAAGCGTGCCTTTATTCACAGAACCCGTTTTTATTTGTACCGCGGCTCTCGCCTCAGGTGTATCGTATAATAAGGCCTAACATCTGATGTTTGTAGAAAAGAGCGAAGTACTTTTTCTAGCTAGACTGTAGATATCATCGCTCCTTGTTCACTCACAACAATTTAAGCTGTACTCTTAAGACATATTTGGGGGGAAAAAATGTGAAGTTCTTTTCTTAATCATAATAGACATCTACAGTGTAGCTTGTCAAAGTACTTCGTCGTTTCCTACAAATATGTAATATTAGGCTGCATTACCCGATACACCTGAGGCGAGAGCCGCTGTACCACTCGAAAACGGTTCTTCTCGTCGTTTGGAAGACTGACAATGGTGACGCTTGACTTGCTTCTGCAGTGGTGTTCTGCTCTAAATATTGCAGTACACAAAACTTTTGAAACATTTATATTTTGCGTATTATGTATCGTGTAAATAGCATTTGTCTGGCTAAATATATGTAGGGAATTAAAGTGTCATTATGTACTTTTGCTTTCTCCGCTGCAAAACTGGTGCAGAGACAATTAATTTTCATTTTTACGTCGTCTGCCGTGCAAACAGTACTCACTTGATCGCTAATGAATACCGCAATTATCTAGCTTTCGGCTCGATGCAGCCGGTTTTTATAATCAACCTTATACAACTGCATAAATTTAGTTGTTGCGACGACTCGCAATACGAATTACGCGGTTATGTTTTCAAACAGTACGTCAAAAACTGCTATAGCGATGCTAGCGCTTAAAGCGGTCATATTTCTCACCACAGTTAACATAAGACGAACGCTTTCTTTGATCAAATCTACGGTGAGCTGCTAGATTTGATCAAAGAATTTTTGACGAAAGGCAACTTTGACCAAAGTTCCATATTACACTATCCAATTTTCTTTGACAAAAAATCTTTGTCAAAGAAAATTTGATAGTGTAATACCGGCCTAACTGCCCACAGCAAAAGTGATACCAGGCCGGCACGACTCCGTATTAAAAACGCTTGCCCGTCTACACAGCCGCCCGCCTGGCAAAGAAATCCATCACTCATCAACAGCACCGTGCTACCTACTCGTCCGCTTTCCACCGGCCCCTGCAGCGCAACTACCGTCAAAGTCACGTGCCCACTGCAGCGTACAAAGATAGATACAGAGTCCGAGCAAAGATAAATAGCCGATCTCTGACAGTCGACCAGCGATCCGGCTCACCGCCGATACATTTTTTTCCTCTAAAAGGGTTTGCAGCAATTTTATTAATTAAATAGAGCTATCTTCTGCAATCTTTAGAGTTGTGTAGATGAAATAGTACTCTCTCTGAAAAAAAATTTTTTTGTTCTATTTCATGAACATGCTGTGAAATACGTAACAACGAATTGAACATTGGTCTTCTGCAGCATTTGCGCAACAACTGTGAGGGTACTGTGATAATTAATATTCTAAACAACGTGCTGATACTGGTAGATACATATATAAATGGAGGCCTAGATTTTCTGTGGCAACTGTCGTTCCTTCATGAAACAGAAGTGAAGTGACTACACTGCAAAAAAATACCTTTTTTTCGAAACAGTTATTCACTTTTAATGGAATATGTTGAAAGTCATTAATTATAATCAATGCGCCTCCCAAAATGTTTGTCTTTGGCATGGTTGCTATGGACGCTTTTAACGTAGATTGCGTTACCTTTTCAGATATGAGTTTGTTCATGTTACTTTGTTCTCCGCTAAAATAAAGAGCAAATATTGTGTTTCAAACCGTGCCTGCGTTTTCTTTTACGGCTAAAATAACAAACGGAATAAGTGTGGTAATACTGAATTCCACAAAGCTCTAGTATTTAGTCTAAATACATAGGTGCTATTATCTTTACATCATTTACAACAGTCATTGTAAAAGTATCTCGCCGGTTTGTGTACATGTGATAAAGAAGTATGTCTTTGTAATTCGTTGGTATGTATTTCATGATTTGTTCATAAAATAGAATAAATGCACTTTTCGGAGAAACCGCTGTTACCTTTGAATAACTCAGAATCTTTCAGGATATAGTTGTGTTCAATTAACAAGAGTGTGCGAAAACCTTTTAGGAAACAATATGAAAAATAAATATGCCGGTGGAAAATTTATTTTTTTAATTTTTATTTATTTATATTTCTTTGTTCAACAGGTAGATTGATTCTTTGCGGTCGTTTGTTAATGTTCTTTCTGGATTGTTCGTTGCGAATTTTAATTAGTTCTTTTATTATAGATGGCGTTGGCTCCCTCATTCTTTTTTTCTCTTTTCATTGGTTCTTGGATTTGATCGGTCTTTTGTGGACGTTGGTTTATTTTGTTTAATTTTGATCGTTTCGTCGTTGACTCAATTTTTTTTCGTTACAGAGGTTGTCGAGCATTCAGACTGGGCACACCGAGCTACCACGCTGGCTCCCTCTGATGTTCAAATGTTTGTATAGCTTATGGGACTTAACTACGGAGTCATCAGTCCCTAAACTTACAAACTACTTATGAACTAACCCCCGACCGTAGTGGCCGTGCAGACCGTGACTGGAGCGCCTCAGTCCCCTCGGCCAGCGCTCCCTCTGACTGAGCGCTCTGAGCCACCACGCCCGGCAAGTTTCGAACCTCTGTCTAAGATGGTCGTGCATCACAAACCAATTCGCTGCCCATTACGCTACGTCGAAGAGCTGCAAGAGTAATCTGTAAGTTTCGTACCATCGATGGTAGGTGTTATCTGCTAAAATGGCATTTCTAGACATTAGATTGTAATTCATTTTCCTAATAACGACGTGATATTGATAAATTTCAGTGCGCCACTGCTATAATTAGAAAATCATCAAATACAGAAAGCAAGGTGGCGTATATAAAAGTAAGTTTCGGGTAAGGTTTAGCGCGAAGGATGTCACGTGACTGATTTCCGAACGCCAAATGTTGAGCACCTCCATAAAACCAACCAGATATGTGCACTATGGTGGTGATTATTTTATGTATATTTTATTGCTTTTATTTTGACCAGCCATCGATTTTATATATGACTATCCACCAGCACGTGATTTTATATATAACTCCTTTCCAGTACCCAGACTAGATTTTATGTGGAGCACTATAATAAGCAGTTTAATGTCAATGAGACCATATGATGACAACATAGAGTGTCGAAACCGCTCATCTTGAGTAAATAAAATAAAAATTGCGATCTTGGCATCTATCCTATTTATATAATAAGATCGTTCCGTAAGACGAGTAAATTAAGTGATAATGAAAATGTGGGAAAGATATTAATATAATAATTTAAAGAGGTAAAAGTTCAGAAAAGAGTATATTTGTGAAAGCTAATCTCAAATATCAAATAATTTTGGCTGTTTGTTAAAATACGGTCAGAGAGAATATCACTGTTGGGTGCACACATATTATCACAATAGTACAGTCGTAATCTATCGTCCATCAATTTTTATTATTTGTGTCAAAAATGTTTGCAAAAAGTCGTAACATACAGTTAATCTAAAGTGGGCCGTAATACACGCAAGTTCGATTTTTTCTTCTAAATACCACGCCTTTAACCAATGTATCGTTTTTCAATTCTTGTTTATCAGTATCTACGACATCAGTAACGGATTTCTTAACTTATGTCCCGCGTGGAAGTGGCTGTGCGCTCTAAGGCGCAATGCTGCGGTGGATATTCTAGTCCTCCTCGGCCATATGTGTGTGTATGTGATTTTAACTTACGTAATTATCGATGTTACCTCCGTGGTATTATTAGGCTACTACGTTTTAGCGGTGCCTATGTCACTGGAATGGTAGTTTATTCTTTAACTACCTTTTTTAAATATCCAAATGCAAATTTTTTTATATTATTTTGACATTAAATGATAGTACGTTAATTTCGCAATAATGTTCCAAAATTTACATTCCTTTCCACTAATTCCAACTGACAATGAGTTCCCCGTTTTCGTAATAGCTTCAAATGGAAGGAAGGAAGGAAGCTTAGGGTTTAACGTCCCGTCGACAGCGTGGTCATTAGAGACGGGCTTCAAATGGAAATGAGCGTATTGCTTTCTTGGCCGGGAGATCCCTTGCGGGATTGTTCGGCCGCCTTAGTGTAAGTCTTCTTTAGTTGACGCCGCGTGGGCGACTTACGTGCCAATGATGATGAGATGATGATGATTAGGACAACACACAACACCCAGTCCCTGCCAGGGAATCGAACCCGGGCCTCCAGCGTGGTAGTCAGCGACGTAATAGCTTCAGTCATCTGATCAAACCTGGCCGCGCGGGAGTAGCCGAGCGTTCTGGAGCGCCACGTTGTGGATCGCGCGGCCTCCCGCGTCGGAGGTTCGAATCCTCCGTCGGGCTTGGATGTTTGTGTGTTCTTCAGTATAAGTCAGTTTATAAGTAGTATGTAAGGTTAGGGACTGATGACCCCGTAGTGAAGTCCCATAAGCTTTACAAACATTGAAACGTTTTTGTTTATCAAACCTGCTATTTACTTCCTGGTTTCCCTTTGTAAATATATTTTTTTTTCAATCTTTCCGGTTTACATTTATTTTTACATAACACAACCCTATCTTCTTTCTGTAACCCTTTAATTGGTTTATTTGCCGCTGAAGCTGATCATCTATATTCTTAGACATATCTTTAATAGTTTACTGAATTTCCTTGCACAAATTATTATTAGAATTATGACTTTTACTATTTGTCTCAATAACGTTTTTCTCAGTTGGCCTGTATACATCTTTTGATATTTTTCCAAGTCAATCAACAAGAACTACCAATCACATTCTTCGGAAGGACTTCAAATCAGTACTTGATTCTGCACAACTAACACTGTCCTTGTGATACTTAAGTTTCTCCCAGCGTATTTGATAACCAAAGTATCCATGGGTGTACTGCCGGTCCAAAGTGTCCAACGGGCACAATATTTCGGCGATCATACACGTCGCCATCATCAGATGAACTAACGGACTGAGCTTCTGGAAACGCGCCGCACGCTCCGGCGGTTCGAAGGGAACTGGGTTCTAGCCCGGTGGCGGGCGATTTAAATACTCTCCGCCCACGGAGCGCCCCCTCCATGGTCCGCGCCCCGCGCCGCGGTCGCGCAGTGGAACCGATTCCGACGGCCTCTGAGATGACATCGATGTGACGGGTCTGTCCGCCGTGGTCGTCACTACGTTCGTTTGCTAGATTTACTCTTCATTAACCCAATCGCTGGTTCCCAAGCTTTGCTAATATTATAGCCACAGTCACGGTTAATGAGGTCGTCACTAGTGCGAATTTCAATGGCCTCTCTAACGACGCAGTCCCAGTATCTCGACGTCTGTACCAGAATCCTCGTGCGTTCATACTCCATCGTGTGATTCTCCGACGAACAATGTTCAGCGACCACCGACTTGCTCGGATACATCAATCGTGTGTGCCTCTGGTATTCAAGGCATCGGTCCTCGACGGTACGCATCGTCTGTCCAATATATGACTTGCAACACTGACACGGAATCTGGTACACGCCGGCCTTCCTCAAACCGAGATCATCTTTGGCGCTCCCCACCAGTGCACGAATTTTATTCGGCGGACAAAAGACAGTTTCAACCTGGTGTTTCTGCAAAATGCGGGCGACCTTCCCCGAGTGTGCGCCGGTATATGGAATAAACGCAGTGCCTACTTCCTCCCTCGTGTTTTCATCCGTTTCCACAGGTTGTGCTGTAGTGGTTGGGCGGAGAGCCCGCTGAATCTTCCACCCTGAGTACCCATTTCTTCGGAATACCGTTCTCAGGTGTTCCAATTCCTGGGGTAGACCCTCTGTGTCGGAGATAGTGCGCACCCTATGTACTAGAGTTTCAAGTACCCCATTCCTCTGTGAAGGGTGATGACAGCTGTCTGCGTGTAAATACAGATCAGTGTGAGTTGCCTTCCGATACACACCATGACCCAGGGTGCCATCAGCTCTTCTCTTGACCAAGACGCCAAGGAACGGCAATTTACTCACCGTTTCAGTCTCCATAGTGAATTTGATGTTGGGGTGTATGAAGTTCAGATGTGTCTGGAAGTCAAGTAATTTATCCATACCATGTAGCCAGATCACGAAAGTGTTGTCCACGTAACGGAAAAAGCAAGTAGGTTTCCATTCAGATGATGCCAGGGCTTCCTACTCGAAATTCTCCATGTACAAATTAGCGACCACAGGAGAGAGTGGGCTACCCATGGCGACTCCCTTTGCTTGTTCGTAGTATTCGCCACTGAAAAGGAAATACGTGGAGGTCAAGACATGCCTAAAAAGTTAGGTGGTCTTCTCGTCAAACTTCTGACCAATAAAATCTAGTGACTCTCGAAGGGCTACTCTCGTAAACAACGAAACGACGTCAAAACTCACCATGATATCAGACTCATCCAGCCTGAAGGTGTCCAGGCGTTTAACAAAATCCACGGAATTACGAATGTGATGATCGCATTTACCCACATAAGTACTTAATCTTCCCTTCAAGTATTTGGCCAACAAATATATAGGTGCTCTGATGTTACTGACAATAGGGCGTAACGGCACCCCATCCTTGTGAACCTTAGGGAGTCCGTAAATTCTTGGCGGTACCGGACCTTGAGGTAGCAGTTTCTTCGCGACACCCTTCGGTAAATCAGAGTCTTTGAGAAGCGCCCTCGTCTATTTCTCCACCTTCTTTGTGGGGTCAACGCTGATCTTCCGGTAGGAATCATCATTTAGCAGGCTCTGCATCTTTTCAGTGTAGTCCTTATGGGAGACAACAACCGTAACATTGCCTTGATGGAGCTCCCTCTGCAACCCAGGTAACACCATCAATTCAATCCCAGGAAAAAGAAGTGAAATGACTAGTCAGTTGCAAATGCAGTTTGAATAGTTCCAGTGAGATGAACTCAAGACAACGGCACTCTCCCCTGTAGTCGCAAATTTGTACATGGAGAATTTCTAGGAGGAAGCCCTGGCGTCATCTGAATGGAAACATACTTGCTTTTTTCCGCTATGTGGACGACACGTTCGTCATCTGGCCACATGGTATGAATAAACTCCTTGACTTCCAGACACATCTGAACTCCATACACCCCAACATCAAATACACTATTGAGACTGAAACGGGGGGTAAATTGTCGTTCCTTGACGTCTTGGTCAAGAGAAGAGCTGATGGCACCCTGGTTCGTGGTGTGTAGCGGAAGACAACGCCCACTGATCTGTATTTACACGCAGACAGCTGTCATCACCCTTCACAGAGAACTGTATTCCGAAGAAATGGGTACTCAGAGTGGCAGATTCAGAGGGCTCTCCACCCAACCACTACAGCACAACCTATGGAAACGGATGAAAACACGAGGGAGGAGGTAGGCACTGCGTTTATTCCATATACCGGCGCACTCTCGGGGAAGGTCGCCCGCATTTTGCAGAAACACCAGGTTGGAACTGTCTTTTGTCCGCCGAATAAAATATATGCACTGATGGGGAGCGCCAAAGATGATCTAGGTTTGAGGAAGGCCGGCGTGTACCAGATTCCGTGTCAGTGTTGCAAGTCATATATTGGGCAGACGATGCGTACCGTCGAGGATCGATGCCTTGAACACCAGAGGCACACACGATTGATGTATCCGAGCAAGTCGGCGGTCGCTGAACATTGTTTGTCGGAGAATCACGCGATGGAGTATGAACGCACTAGGCTTCTGGTACAGACGTCGAGATACTGGGACTGCGTCGTTAGAGAGGCCATTGAAATTCGCACAAGTGACGACCTCATAAACCGTGACTGTGCCTATAATCTTAGCAAAGCTTGGGAACCAGCGATTGGGTTAATTAAGAATAAATCTAGCAAACGTAACGAAGTGACGACCACGGCGGACAGAGCCCTCACACTGACGTCATCTCAGACGCCGTCGCAATCGGTTCCACTGCGCAACCGCAGCATGGGGCGCGGACCATGGAGGGGTCGCTCAGCGGGCGAAGGGTATTTAAATCGCCCGCCACACAGCTACAATGGCAAAATAAAAACTGGATCCCGACATAAGTGCAGAAACAAAATACTCGAGAAAACCTGAATACCAGAACCAAAACAGCAAACGTAACAATTTAACCACAAACCACATGTACATATCCCCATTTTATTGTATAATTTTACGTACTTTCAATGTTAAATCTATTTTTAATGTGTAAATTACCTTCAGAAAATGGATAACTAAGTAATGTCTCAACAAAATAAATATTATTGTAATGTAGGAAAATAAATTTCATGGAAATAAATGTAAAAATCAACGAAATGGCTGAATAGGGCGAACAAGAAGTCCCCTAGCAGCCCGCCCTAACCCCTTCAGGGTAGGGAATAAAAATATTTAAAAAAATAAAAAGAAGGGCTAGCAGCCAGTTCCCTTAGCACCGCCGTAGCGTGCGGATCTCTTGCCAGCGCTTTTCCAGTTCAGTCCGTCAGTTCACCTGATGATGGCGACATGTATGATCGCCGAAATATTATTCCCGTTGGATACTGAAGACCGGCAGTACACCCGTGGATATTTTGATTAACATTGTCATTAGTTTTGTGTTCCTCATTTACTTCAACAGTCAAATTATGAACTACATCATGGAACCACTTAATGCCAAGAAATTGTGATTTTTATTAATTAATAATTACTACTCTCGCTGTTAACATTATTTTTATTCATCTAGATAAACTAAAGTATTGTGGTATGAATGAGACAGTGTACAAATGGTTTAAGTCATACCTAACAGGAAGAGTGCAGAAAGTTTACATTAGTTTTTCTCAACAACAAAAAAAAAAAAAAAAAAAAAAAAAACAGCTGAGTCCCCAAACTGGGGAGCAATGAAAAATAGGGTGCCACAATGTTCGGTCTTGGGCCCTTTGCTGTTCTTAATATATATTAATGACTTGCCATTCTGTATTCATGAAGATGCAAAGCTGGTTCTTTTTGCTGATGATACAAGTATAGTTATCACACCTGACAGACAAGAACTAGCCGGCCGCGGTGGCCGAGGGGACTGAGGCGCTCCAGTCATGGTCTGCGCGGCCACTACGGTTGGGGGTTCGAATCCCCCCTCGGGCATGTATATTTGTGCCGTCCTAGTTCGTAAGTAGTTCATAAGTAGTTTGTATGTTTAGGGACTGATGACCCCGTAGTTAAGTCCCATAGACTATACAAACATTTGAACATTTAGACAAGAACTAACTGATGAAGTTGTAAACGATGTCTTTCAGAAAATCATTAAGTGGTTCTCAGCAAATGGACTGTCATTAAATTTTGATAAAACTCAGTAGATACAGTTCCATACAGTAAATGGAATGACACCATCAATAAATATAGAGTTTGATCAGAAATCTGTAGCAAAGGTAGAATATTCAAAATTTGTAGGTGTAAGCATTGATGAGGGGTTGAACTGGGAAAAACACATTAAATATGTGTTGAAACGTTTGAGGTCAGCAACTTATGCTATTAGGGTAGTTGCAAATTTTGGTGATATAAATCTCAGTAAATTAGCTTACTATGCCTGTTTTCATTGTCTGCTTTCGTATGGCATCATTTTCTGGGGTAATTAATCATTGAGTAAAAAGTATTCATTGCACAAAAGCGTGTGATCAGAATAATTGCCGGAGCCCATCCAAGATCATCCTGCAGACACTTATTTAAAGTGCTAGGGATCTTCACAGTAGCTTCTCTGTATATATATTCACTTATGAAATTTGTTATTACCAATCCCACCGAATTCAAAAGCAATAGCAGTGTACATAACTACAACACTAGGAGAAAGAATGATCTTCACCCCTTTCTGTGCCAAAGCTAGATTTAACCTTGAATAGTGAATTATGCTGCCACAAAAGTCTTTGGTCTGCTACCAAACAGCCTCGAAAGCATGACAGATAGCCAACAAGAATTAAAAAGTAAATTAAAAGAACTTCTGCATGGCAACTCCTACACTATAGATGAATTTTTAGATATAAATTAGCCAATTATAAAAAAAATAAAAATGAAAAAAAATTGTGTCATGTAATATTTAGTACAATGTAATAATTTGTCAAGACAACTTTCATTAACCTGACACGTTCCACATCATTATGAAGTGTCGTATTCATGATCTATGGAACAAGTACTAATCTATTCTAATCCAATCTAATCTAATCTAGTTTTGACACCGTTATCCACATCATTATTATTAAGATCTATCTTGCTTTACAAGATAAATTAAAAAATAACAAAATTTATTTAGATTCAAATGGGTGCTTTTCTTATGAGAAGATGAAGAGTCTTGCTCGGGATGGTGTAGAATGGATAGCTGCATCAAACCACTCTCTGGACTGAATACCACGACAACAAGATGAGAAAATTCACAGAATGATGCTTCTCGAACTATATTGCTGGGAGAAATAGTTCTCCTGTAAAGGCAACGTCAATATTGATCTGATGTGATGAACGAATATGGCATTTGATGTAGCAGATGCATTGGTGCATTGATAACCATTTGAACTTTCTCCCCCAACAGATAGCGCTGCCATGCCAAGGGAGATACACTCGTGCTCCTTACAGCCAACTAGGAAAGTTTGGACAGGAATCAAATTGTGGCCTTCCGAATGGCGGAAGGTCCTTTCGAAGAACTGCAACAGGTTGGACCTGCTGCGTCGTTTGTGTAACTAAGCTTTTGAAAACCTCACATGAACTTTTTCGCAGCTGTAGACATGGTTCTTGACCTCCACTCAGCACAAGTCTACATCTACATACATACTGCGCAATCCATTCAAAGGTGCGTGGAGGAGTCTACCAAGATCGTCGTATTGGAAGGGTACCAGTGGTAGATATTAGAGGGTTTGTGAGCCCAGAACTCTCAACATGCACTGCTGCCAACCGGTTACTAGCGGTGAGAGTAAGGGAGCGTACCTCTAACCTGTCTTCCACTCACGCTGCAGCATGGACGTCCACGGCTCTACTGACGCCGTCAGAGGATCACTTGGAATACGAAATTGCAGGCTGTGGTCTTCAGCGATGAAACCAGATTCTGCTTACACTGGTGAGCGCTGCCTCGTACAGTTCCTTCTTCACAGACACCCTGGTCCCATCCCAATCTTACGTTCTGAACAGTGATAAGCTATAATTCTCGTTTCCCTTCGGTGTTTCTGGAGGAAAACTCATCAGCGCAAGGTACGTGCAGAATGTTGTAAGACCCGTTTTCCTATGTCATATTTCGAAAGGAGTGTGATATATTCTTCCGACAGGATAATGCCCGCTCACGCACTGCGCGCGAAACATAATGTGCTCTGCGAGATGCGCAACCGTTTTCCTGGCCAGCACGATCTCGGGATTCGTCTCCAATCGAGCACGTGGGGAATATGATTGGGCGACAACTGACACGTGCGACGCTTCAACCCACAACCCTTGCAGATTTGCATGAATACGTCGAGCAGGCGTGGAATACCGGGCCGAAAGACAGTATTCGCGATCTATATCAGAGAAATTTGGAGAAGGAATTAAAGTTCAGGGAGAAGAATTAAAAACATTGCGTTTTGCCGACAACCTAGTAATTATGTCAGAGACAGCAAAGGACCTGGAAGAGCAGTTGAACGGGATGGACAGTGTGCTAAAAGGTGCATATAAGATGAAGATTAACAATAGCAAAACTAGGGTAATGGAGTGCAGTCTAATAAAATCAGGTGATGCTGAAGGAGTTAGATTGGGTAACGAAACAATAAAGGAGGTAGATTAGTTTTGTTACTTGGGGAGTAAAATAACAAATGATGATCACAGTACAGAGGATATAAAATGCAGAATGTCAATGGGTAGAAAAGCATTTTTCAAAAAGAGAAATTTGTTAACATCGAATATTGATTTAAGCCTAAGGAAGTCCTTTCTGAAGGCATTTGTGTGGAGTGTTGCCTTGTATGGGAGTGAAACATGGACGATAAACAATGCGGACAGGAAGAGGATTGAGGCTTTTGAAATGTGGTGCTACAGAAGAATGCTGAAGATTAGGTGGGTGGATCGCGTAACTAATGAAGTACTGAACAGAATTGGGGAGAAAAGGAATTTTTGGCATACCTTGACTAAAAGAAGGGATCGATTGGTAGGACACATTCTTAGACATCAAGGAATTGTGAATTTAGCGTTGGAGGGAAGTGTGTGGGGTAAAAACCGCAGAGGAAGACCAAGAGATGGATACAGTAAACAGATTCAAACAGATGTAGGTTGCCGTTCTTATGTTGAGTTGAAAAGTCTTGCTCAGGATAGGGTATTGTGGAGAGCTGCATCAAAGCAGTCTCCGGACTGAAGAGCACAACAACAACAACATCAGAGAACAGGTGCCTAAATCAACGTTTGATTTCTGCCCGTGGAGAATACATCACGAACTAATATCAGTGTTTCAGCATGGATCGACTCCTGGTACCTCAATTCAAATGTTTGTGAAGCTGCGGGGTCATCAGTCCTTCAACTTGCAAACTACTTACGAACTACCTTATACTAAACAAACATCTATGCCCGAGGGTGGATTCGAACCCCCGACGAGGAACGGCCTCGTGCGCCTCAAGGCGCTCGGCCGCTCCGCCGCGGCGGTACCTCAGTACCGCTAGAGTTAATGATTTGTAAATTTCACCATTTCATGTATTCCGCCGCGGTGGAGCAGCCGAGCGGTCTAAAGCGTCTCGCTGCGGAGCGCGCGGTTGCTCGCCGTGGAGGTTCGAGTGCTCCCTGGGGCATTGGTGTGTGTGTTTGTCCTTAGGTCAGTTTACCTCGGTTTAAGTAGTTTGTAAGCTACGGACTGATGACCATGCAGTTTGGTCCGATAGATTTACAAACATTTGAATTTGAATTTTGTATTCCATTTGCACTATTTCACAATTAAACTTGAGTAAACTGGAAAACTCTAAGAGGGTGTACTAATTTTAATTTCCGGTAGTGTATAAAAATCCTTTCATGTAACAGTGATTCTGAACGCAACTTATATATTAGTCTATATTAGTCGCCGCCTCCACGCCAAGGCGAAACTCAGTGCGATGCTTTCAGCTCTCCGGCAGTGTTCCCGTTTCGACTCGTATCCAATCGCAGCGCGTGACGCCCGCCGCTTGCCACAATCAGATTTGCTGCCAGCCCAGCTCCAATAGCCGTTTCCGCGCCTCCGCCCTTGTCCGACCCGTAATCGTTTACACCGATCGATCATCGCGCCGTCTCAATTGAATCGCTTCCCGTCTGCAGGCTACCACTGAATTAAAGATGTGACGTTCAGTCTTATCACACTATCAAGCAACATCTTTTTACATACAATCGGGGCGATACTTCGCATTCTTTTACGTCTTACGCTAAAGTCGCTGTCAAACGTTATTCTTCTCTTCTGTTCACTACTAGGTTATGCATTCTTTGCCGCTATTTTCAAATTATAATACCTGAAAATGCATACAAAATTACCTCATACAAACAAAACATGTCGTATATCACAAACCGTTTTTCTTCTATACTGAGTGGTACTAAAAGGTAGCCGGCCGCGGTGGCCGAGGAGACTGAGGCGCTCCAGTCACGATCTGCGCGGCCACTGCGGTCGGGGGTTCGAATCCCCCCTCGGGCATGTATATTTGTGCCGTCCTAGTTCGTAAGTAGTTCATAAGTAGTTTGTATGTTTAGGGACTGATGACCCCGTAGTTAAGTCCCATAGACTATACAAACATTTGAACATTTAGACAAGAACTAACTGATGAAGTTGTAAACGATGTCTTTCAGAAAATCATTAAGTGGTTCTCAGCAAATGGACTGTCATTAAATTTTGATAAAACTCAGTAGATACAGTTCCATACAGTAAATGGAATGACACCATCAATAAATATAGAGTTTGATCAGAAATCTGTAGCAAAGGTAGAATATTCAAAATTTGTAGGTGTAAGCATTGATGAGGGGTTGAACTGGGAAAAACACATTAAATATGTGTTGAAACGTTTGAGGTCAGCAACTTATGCTATTAGGGTAGTTGCAAATTTTGGTGATATAAATCTCAGTAAATTAGCTTACTATGCCTGTTTTCATTGTCTGCTTTCGTATGGCATCATTTTCTGGGGTAATTAATCATTGAGTAAAAAGTATTCATTGCACAAAAGCGTGTGATCAGAATAATTGCCGGAGCCCATCCAAGATCATCCTGCAGACACTTATTTAAAGTGCTAGGGATCTTCACAGTAGCTTCTCTGTATATATATTCACTTATGAAATTTGTTATTACCAATCCCACCGAATTCAAAAGCAATAGCAGTGTACATAACTACAACACTAGGAGAAAGAATGATCTTCACCCCTTTCTGTGCCAAAGCTAGATTTAACCTTGAATAGTGAATTATGCTGCCACAAAAGTCTTTGGTCTGCTACCAAACAGCCTCGAAAGCATGACAGATAGCCAACAAGAATTAAAAAGTAAATTAAAAGAACTTCTGCATGGCAACTCCTACACTATAGATGAATTTTTAGATATAAATTAGCCAATTATAAAAAAAATAAAAATGAAAAAAAATTGTGTCATGTAATATTTAGTACAATGTAATAATTTGTCAAGACAACTTTCATTAACCTGACACGTTCCACATCATTATGAAGTGTCGTATTCATGATCTATGGAACAAGTACTAATCTATTCTAATCCAATCTAATCTAATCTAGTTTTGACACCGTTATCCACATCATTATTATTAAGATCTATCTTGCTTTACAAGATAAATTAAAAAATAACAAAATTTATTTAGATTCAAATGGGTGCTTTTCTTATGAGAAGATGAAGAGTCTTGCTCGGGATGGTGTAGAATGGATAGCTGCATCAAACCACTCTCTGGACTGAATACCACGACAACAAGATGAGAAAATTCACAGAATGATGCTTCTCGAACTATATTGCTGGGAGAAATAGTTCTCCTGTAAAGGCAACGTCAATATTGATCTGATGTGATGAACGAATATGGCATTTGATGTAGCAGATGCATTGGTGCATTGATAACCATTTGAACTTTCTCCCCCAACAGATAGCGCTGCCATGCCAAGGGAGATACACTCGTGCTCCTTACAGCCAACTAGGAAAGTTTGGACAGGAATCAAATTGTGGCCTTCCGAATGGCGGAAGGTCCTTTCGAAGAACTGCAACAGGTTGGACCTGCTGCGTCGTTTGTGTAACTAAGCTTTTGAAAACCTCACATGAACTTTTTCGCAGCTGTAGACATGGTTCTTGACCTCCACTCAGCACAAGTCTACATCTACATACATACTGCGCAATCCATTCAAAGGTGCGTGGAGGAGTCTACCAAGATCGTCGTATTGGAAGGGTACCAGTGGTAGATATTAGAGGGTTTGTGAGCCCAGAACTCTCAACATGCACTGCTGCCAACCGGTTACTAGCGGTGAGAGTAAGGGAGCGTACCTCTAACCTGTCTTCCACTCACGCTGCAGCATGGACGTCCACGGCTCTACTGACGCCGTCAGAGGATCACTTGGAATACGAAATTGCAGGCTGTGGTCTTCAGCGATGAAACCAGATTCTGCTTACACTGGTGAGCGCTGCCTCGTACAGTTCCTTCTTCACAGACACCCTGGTCCCATCCCAATCTTACGTTCTGAACAGTGATAAGCTATAATTCTCGTTTCCCTTCGGTGTTTCTGGAGGAAAACTCATCAGCGCAAGGTACGTGCAGAATGTTGTAAGACCCGTTTTCCTATGTCATATTTCGAAAGGAGTGTGATATATTCTTCCGACAGGATAATGCCCGCTCACGCACTGCGCGCGAAACATAATGTGCTCTGCGAGATGCGCAACCGTTTTCCTGGCCAGCACGATCTCGGGATTCGTCTCCAATCGAGCACGTGGGGAATATGATTGGGCGACAACTGACACGTGCGACGCTTCAACCCACAACCCTTGCAGATTTGCATGAATACGTCGAGCAGGCGTGGAATACCGGGCCGAAAGACAGTATTCGCGATCTATATCAGAGAAATTTGGAGAAGGAATTAAAGTTCAGGGAGAAGAATTAAAAACATTGCGTTTTGCCGACAACCTAGTAATTATGTCAGAGACAGCAAAGGACCTGGAAGAGCAGTTGAACGGGATGGACAGTGTGCTAAAAGGTGCATATAAGATGAAGATTAACAATAGCAAAACTAGGGTAATGGAGTGCAGTCTAATAAAATCAGGTGATGCTGAAGGAGTTAGATTGGGTAACGAAACAATAAA
The DNA here is from genome assembly GCA_026315105.1 of Locusta migratoria. NCBI lineage: Eukaryota > Metazoa > Arthropoda > Insecta > Orthoptera > Acrididae > Locusta > Locusta migratoria. The sequence goes on from CM048755.1 coordinate 103,968,375, forward strand.
GGAGGTAGATTAGTTTTGTTACTTGGGGAGTAAAATAACAAATGATGATCACAGTACAGAGGATATAAAATGCAGAATGTCAATGGGTAGAAAAGCATTTTTCAAAAAGAGAAATTTGTTAACATCGAATATTGATTTAAGCCTAAGGAAGTCCTTTCTGAAGGCATTTGTGTGGAGTGTTGCCTTGTATGGGAGTGAAACATGGACGATAAACAATGCGGACAGGAAGAGGATTGAGGCTTTTGAAATGTGGTGCTACAGAAGAATGCTGAAGATTAGGTGGGTGGATCGCGTAACTAATGAAGTACTGAACAGAATTGGGGAGAAAAGGAATTTTTGGCATACCTTGACTAAAAGAAGGGATCGATTGGTAGGACACATTCTTAGACATCAAGGAATTGTGAATTTAGCGTTGGAGGGAAGTGTGTGGGGTAAAAACCGCAGAGGAAGACCAAGAGATGGATACAGTAAACAGATTCAAACAGATGTAGGTTGCCGTTCTTATGTTGAGTTGAAAAGTCTTGCTCAGGATAGGGTATTGTGGAGAGCTGCATCAAAGCAGTCTCCGGACTGAAGAGCACAACAACAACAACATCAGAGAACAGGTGCCTAAATCAACGTTTGATTTCTGCCCGTGGAGAATACATCACGAACTAATATCAGTGTTTCAGCATGGATCGACTCCTGGTACCTCAATTCAAATGTTTGTGAAGCTGCGGGGTCATCAGTCCTTCAACTTGCAAACTACTTACGAACTACCTTATACTAAACAAACATCTATGCCCGAGGGTGGATTCGAACCCCCGACGAGGAACGGCCTCGTGCGCCTCAAGGCGCTCGGCCGCTCCGCCGCGGCGGTACCTCAGTACCGCTAGAGTTAATGATTTGTAAATTTCACCATTTCATGTATTCCGCCGCGGTGGAGCAGCCGAGCGGTCTAAAGCGTCTCGCTGCGGAGCGCGCGGTTGCTCGCCGTGGAGGTTCGAGTGCTCCCTGGGGCATTGGTGTGTGTGTTTGTCCTTAGGTCAGTTTACCTCGGTTTAAGTAGTTTGTAAGCTACGGACTGATGACCATGCAGTTTGGTCCGATAGATTTACAAACATTTGAATTTGAATTTTGTATTCCATTTGCACTATTTCACAATTAAACTTGAGTAAACTGGAAAACTCTAAGAGGGTGTACTAATTTTAATTTCCGGTAGTGTATAAAAATCCTTTCATGTAACAGTGATTCTGAACGCAACTTATATATTAGTCTATATTAGTCGCCGCCTCCACGCCAAGGCGAAACTCAGTGCGATGCTTTCAGCTCTCCGGCAGTGTTCCCGTTTCGACTCGTATCCAATCGCAGCGCGTGACGCCCGCCGCTTGCCACAATCAGATTTGCCGCCAGCCCAGCTCCAATAGCCGTTTCCGCGCCTCCGCCCTTGTCCGACCCGTAATCGTTTACACCGATCGATCATCGCGCCGTCTCAATTGAATCGCTTCCCGTCTGCAGGCTACCACTGAATTAAAGATGTGACGTTCAGTCTTATCACACTATCAAGCAACATCTTTTTACATACAATCGGGTCGATACTTGCATTCTTTTACGTCTTACGCTAAAGTCGCTGTCAAACATTATTCTTCTCTTCTGTTCACTACTAGGTTATGCATTCTTTGCCGCTATTTTCAAATTATAATACCTGAAAATGCATACAAAATTACCTCATACAAACAAAACATGTCGTATATCACAAATCGTTTTTCTTCTATACTGAGTGGTACTAAAAGGTAGCCGGCCGCGGTGGCCGAGGAGACTGAGGCGCTCCAGTCACGGTCTGCGCGGCCACTGCGGTCGGGGGTTCGAATCCCCCCTCGGGCATGGATATTTGTGCCGTCCTAGTTCGTAAGTAGTTCATAAGTTGTTTGTAAGTTTAGGGACTGATGACCCCGTAGTTAAGTCCCATAGACTATACAAACATTTGAACATTTTTTGAACAAAAAGGTACGGCCAAACTTTCAGGAAACATTCCTCACACACAAAGAAAGAAAATATATTATGTGGACATGTGTCCGGAAGCGATTAATTTCCATGTTAGAGCGCAGTTTAGTATTTACGGATGAGGCTTCATTCCAACGTGATCAAATTGTAAATTTTCACATCAACATGTGTGGGCTGAGGAGAATCGACACAACATGTGGTTCATGCACGATGGAGCTCCTGCACATTTCAGTCTCCGTGTTCGTGCGTTTCTCAACAACAGATTCGGTGACCGATGGATTGGTACAGATGGACCAATTCCATGGCCTCCACGCTCTCCTGACCTCAACCCTCTTGACTTTCATTTATGAGGGCATTTGAAGGCTCTTGTCTACGAAACCCCGGTACCAAATGTAGAGACTCTTCGTGCTCGTATTGTGGACGGCTATGATACAATACGCAATTCTCCAGGGATTCCATGCGACGGATGGTGGATGCATGTATCCTCGCTAACGGAGGACATTTTGAACATTGCCTGTAACAAAGTGTTTGAAGTCACGCTGGTACGTTCTGTCGCTGTGTGTTTCCATTCCATGATTAATGTGATTTGAAGAGAAGTAATAAAATGAGCTCTAACATGGAAATTAAGCGTTTCCGGATACATGTCCAGATAACATATTTTCTTTCTTTGTGTGTGAGAATGTTTCCTGAAAGTTTGGCCGTACCTTTTTGTAACACCCTGTATATAGACTCTGACCATAACTTGTTTGGTCATGAAATGTAGGCTGAAACTGAAAAAAAAACCTGCAAAACGGTAGGGAAACAAAGAAATAGGACCTGGATAAATTGAAGGAGCCCGAAGTTCTGGTGGAATTTCAGAGGGAGCTTTAGGCAACAATTGACAGTAACTGGGGGAAATAATACAGTAGAAAAAGAATGGGTAGCATTGAGAAATGAAATAGTGAAGGCAGCAGAGAACAAAATACGTAGAAAGGCAAGACCTACAAAAAATCCTTGGATATCATAGGAAATACTAAATTTAATTGATGAAAGGAGAAAATACAAAAATGCAGTAAATGAAACAGGAAAAAAGTAGTACAGACGACTTAGAAATGAGATTGACAGGAAGTGTAAAATAGCTAAGCAGGAGTGGCTAGAAAGCAAATGCAAGTCTGCAGAAGAATGTATAAACAGGGGAAAAATAGATACTGCCTACAAGAAAATAAAAGAAACATTTCGAGACAAGAAAACCAGCTGTATGAATATAAAGAACTCAGATGGAAAACCAGTTTTTAGCAAAGAAGGGAAAGCTGAAAGGTGGAAAGAGTATATAGAGGGGCTCTACAAAGGAAATGAAATTGCAGATAATATTGTAGGAAGGGAAGAGGATGTAGATGAAGATGAAATAGGAGATACTATCCTGAGAGAAGAATTTGACAGAGCACTGAAAGACTTAAGTCGAAACAAAGTCCCTGGAGTGGACGACATTCCCTCACAACTATTGAAATCTCTGGTAGAGCTAGCCATGACAAAAATATTTGACCTAGTGAGTAAGATGTATGAGACAGGGGAAATACCCTCAGACTTTCAGAAGAATGTGATAATCCCCATTCCAAAGAGAGCAGGTGCAGACAGGTGTGAAAATTACAGAACCATCAGTTTAATAAGTCATGGTTGCAAAATATTAACATAAATTATTTACAGAAGGATGGAAAAGCATGTAAAAGCCGACCTTGGCGAAGACCAGTTTGTATTCAGGAGAAATGTAGGGACGCGGGAGGCAATTCTCATTTTACGGTTTATCCTATAAGATAGATTAAGGAAAGGCAAACCTACATTTCTAGCTTTTGTAGATTTGGAGAAAGCTTATGACAATATTGATTTGAGTACACGCTTTCAAATTCTGAAATTAGCAGGAGTAAAATATAGGGAACGGAAGGTTATTTACAACTTGGACAAAAACCAGACAGCAGTTATCAGAGTTGAAGGGCATGAAAGGGATGCAGAGATTGGGAAGGGTGTAAGGCAGGGTTGTAGCCTTTCCCCAATGTTATTCAATTTGTACATTGAGCACGCTATAAAGAAAAGCAAGGAGAAATTTGAAGGAGGAATTAAAGTTCCGGGTGAATAAATAAAAAAAAACTCTCGCGTTTTGCTGATGACATTGTAGTTCTGTCGGAGACAGCACAGGACTGGAGGAGCAATTGAACGGAATGGACAGTGTGTTGCAAGTAGCATACAAGATGAACGTTAACAAGAGCAAAACAACGGTAATGGAATGCAGTCTTAGAAAATCAGGCGACGCTGAAGGGATTAGAATAGTTAATGAAACAATAAAGATAGTAGATGAATTTTGTTACTTAGGCAGTAAAATAACATATGATGGTCGCAGTACAGATGTTATAATATGCAGAATGGCAATGGAAAGAAAAGAGTTTTTTAAAAAGATAAATTTGTTAACATCGAATATTAATTTAAGCGTAAGGAAGTCCTTTCTGAAGGCATTTGTGTGGAATGTTGTCTTGTGTGGGAGAGAAACATGGACGATAAACAGTGCGGACAAGAAGAGGATTGAGACTTTTGAAATTTAGCGCTACAGAAGAATGATGAAGATTAGGTGTGTGGATCGCTTAACTAATGAAGAGTTACTGATCAAAATTGGGGAAGAAAAGAATTTCTGGCATACCTTGACCAAAATAAGGAACTGATTGGTAGGACACATTCTTAGACATCAAGGTATTGTGAATTCAGCGTTGGAGTGAAGTGTGTGTGGGGTTAAAAACCGCAGAGGAGGACCAAGAGATGAGTATAGTAAGCAGATTCAAATGGATGTAGGTTGTCATTCTTATGAGGAGATGAAGAGGGCCGGCCGCGGTGGCCGAGGGGACTGAGGCGCTCCAGTCACGGTCTGCACGGCCTCTACGGTTGGGGGTTCGAATCCCCCCTCGGGAATGGATATTTGTGCCGTCCTTAGAGTTAGCTAGTTCATAAGTAGTTTGTAAGTTTAGGGACTGCTGACCCCGTAGTTAAGTTCCATAAGCTTTACAAACATTTGAACATTTTGAGATGAAGAGGCTTGCTCAGGATAGTGTAGGGTGGAGAGCTGCATCAAACCAATCTCCGGACTGAAGATCACAACAACAACATTAGGAATTTCCTGACTTTTGACCTACCTCATCTATATTTATTGAAAATATAAAAATGCAGGAAAGATACCCCTTCGTAATTGTGTTACAATGTAGCTGTTTTATGTTTTCTGCTCCCCTAATCAGAAAATGATGCACTAATATTGTTATTAAGTTTCAGTTATTTTCCAGCTAGGGATTGGGGTAACTTATCACGGATCATGGAATGTAATTATGGAATAAGGGACGTTTCGAGCAATCGTCTTATGTAGATAACAAGAATGGATACATTTACAAAGTAAAACTGATAACATAGGTCACGCCACAATGCCAATTTTGCTAAAAAATAATTCATTCCTTGGGTCAACAGACCAATCTACACCGTGAATAGTGCAGCTTATTTTGAGCAAGGTCTGCAGATTAATAAAAGGTACAATTGTAAGAGGACGGATTCCCTCTGTGTCTGACAACAAGTAAGTTTGGGTTGTATCTTCGATCTGTACATGAACTAAGTGAGGCAAAGTGATGTACGTTTTCCGCGAAACCTAAACAGGAGGTGAAGGACGACTCGTCGCCACTAATTGTGAACCACAACTGAACGTCGTCAGCCCGCTTGTTACCGACTTTACTGGCGGCCCATGTTGAGGTTACACACGGCCGACTCCTGACAGCGACAGTTCCAAATGTTATACACAGTCTTCACTGTTGCTGTATAAAAATAACACTGTATGCCAATTACTATGAAACTCTTGCACATTATTCTACAAGTCTCAACACCTATTTTTAACGTACCTTGATGGAGTTTATCTGGAAAAGCTGCATCAGAATTATTCCATTTAACAGACCTTGTATTAGAAATTTTTGTAATCAATTGTCCATCATTCCAGTCTTGAACGATGAGCCTGAAATTTAAAATAAATAACCGCGCTAAATTACGTAATTTTTTATTGCACCTTTTCCATCCCTAGATCTGACCATAATATGCTACTTTATGGTACCCTCTGTAACATATCTTTGATCTTTGCCCATTGGTGTGTTCATCAATGACACCGTGACCTTTGTACAGATCGGTTTCGGCAATATCGTGTGTGTGTATATATATATATATATATATATATATATATATATATATATATATATCCATTTTTATTATTCAGTATGCGCTATGACTACAAAAGTTGTTAAACTTGACACCTACCACATTTTTCATTCAGCGTTGTAAAATATAGGCTATACGATGTGCACGATGCATATTACTCTTTTGAAAACTATGTCAATTAAAGCCATCGGTGCTTCTACACTTCTTACCAACTTTTTGCCTCGCATTTAACCTAAGTTCGAAGATTTCGCAATTTTCTTGTCTGCTTCGTTAAGTGTTATTATTATCTCATCTTCAACAACTTTCTAACTATCCATTTTCACCTTTAGATCTTTGTAGACATTACTTTCAACTTCCACAGTTATATACCTAGGTGAATTGCATTTTAAAAAATATAGTTTTCTCGTTTCTCAATCTCTTCCGTGATACACAGAACGAGAAGATGCCGACTAACTACAAACACTGGACACCGATTGCCCAAAAAAACTTTCCAAAAAACGAAGGCGAAACAATATTGTTTTCTCTCAGACACGAGACTACATCCGTATCGGCGAGAAAAGTTGAAAACAATGGTGAGACCCAAATGGAAGCAATCATAAACAAGGACAAAAAGAGTTATTGCCTTGCAGTACGGAATATTCTTCACCCTCGGCGAATAACACAACAGCCCCTCGACAAACGTGCCCAGCTACCTGCAACAACGTGTAACATCAGCAGTTTTGCCCATCTATGCCTTAAAACTTCAATCCATTGCATTCACACTAAACATGTATCATTGGAATTTATGGAGTGATGAAACATGTGTCACTGGAGTTTTGTTAACTCTGATCTGTGACATAGCATACTTCTAAGATGTGGTATGTCTTTGTCAAAGAATTTGGACTGTAGTCTGCTCTGCAGTAGTATCAGTTAAACGATAGTGTTGGTAAAGTTGAGTAGTGGCAACTGCTGTGAGCAGTGGTTGTGACGAGTTGTGCGTATCAATGGAACATAGAAATTGTGCTTCAGAATTATCGTTTATTGACAGACAAGGCCACTTCTTGTATCTGCTCTTTTGTGTAATATTCTGAAAACTAAGGTCAGCTATACTCAATGCATGTTTACTGCCATTTTCATTATTTGCTTACAGCTATGCTGATTAAATGTTTACAGCTATGCTTATTAAATCCTTACAGCTATGCTCATTAAATGCTTACAGCTATGCTCATTAAATGCTTACAGCTATTCTTAGCGAATGCTTACAGCTACGCCAAATAAATATTTGCAGTTATGTACTGGTATAATCGAAATGCAGCTTATGTATTCTGGTAAACATACGCTGATGTAACCAATCCTACAGTACATGCCAAATCTCCTGACATTTCTTCTTATTGGATAAAAGCTTGTTACTTCAGATACTGATACTATCTTCAATGCTTTTATGTGATAAATACGACTAGCTATAGTCACATCCTTATGCTTTCTAATCTTGTTGTATATCACATAACAACCTTTTTTCAGGAGAATACTAATGATAACTGCTTATTTTGACCAAGTTCTGACTAACACTGACAGAGACAAGACTTTATGATTTGGAACATTGTTACAAAGTCATATATTATGTGAGCAGCCTATTATTGTGTAAAACACCGATTTTACTATAAATAATGCTGATAATACCTAAACCAGATCAAAGTCCTGGCCATGGCAACAAATGTTGCTTTATTTTGGATTCAAAGTATAAACATGCATGTCCTGATGACAACTTAGTACCTGTTATGGCAACTAACAAACTTTCATCATATTTTGTACACAATAATATTGTTTTTGAACTGTGGTAACAGTAATGAGTAAGTTATGATGAAATGGAGTTGAGACTGATACCCTCCATGATGAAAATTATTAGGAACCTTAGTATAAAATGCAAACCCACTGTGTTACAATATTTATGAATATGTAAGTATAAGACATGAGCCCTGTATGGCAAAGCATTCCTGTACATTTAAAATACGTTATGATCCCACTGTGACACAATATTTGTGTATATTCAAATGTAAGACCTGAGCCCTGTATGGTAAGACACTCCTGTACTGTGGTATAACAGTCATATTAAAAGTCGACCACTGTGAGTAACAGGAGCCTTGTTTTATCACTAAAATTAGCAAATGAGGTCCGTGTGAACTACTGGTTACTCCCTGCTACAAAGCCTCGTTCTCTGGCCCAAACTGAGAACCGACTCGTTTCAAATTACTTCAATTTATACATAGCAGCTCACACGTTATTATACACAGACATTAATAAGCAAGCCACCACAATTAAAGTTATCTTAAAAAGGTGTCTAAGAAAACATTTATGGCGCAACAGAATTTAGACATAAGAAAAATTGCATCTCAGCTTGTTCTCAGCACTTGTGAAGAACAATATTAAATAAAAGCGGGATGGTGCTCTAAAACTACAATTTATAGGCAACTTACGGATTATGCTGAACTTAGACGTGCTTATTCAGATAGAAAACAAGCAAAATGGGGAACCAATTTTGTTAATACAATAAAGATACATCTCTTACAGGGATTAATGCGGACGGTGCCCAGCCTAAATTATACATGATTTAACGCTACTGGGAGGAAGGATTCACAAACAACACTCATTCTCTCTCTCACACACAATGCCACAGCAAAACTCACCAAAATCAGCGTGCTGAGACGAGGCGGAAGCAGGCGCCGCTATCGTAGACGAAATTCAGCAAGTCGGAGGTAGCACAAAACACAATATACAAAAACACTTTGAAGCTGACTCTGGTCAGTCGTGCCTGTTTTGAGATGGTGCGCGTTGGACTGCGAGCAAACATGCTAACGGCGACGCACGGCTACGTTACATGAACGCACTCCACTGAACGTGAAGTGGTTGAAAATCGGATTCATTGAACAAAATCACGGTGGATTCTTAAGTTGCAGTCTGTTAGAAATCTATCTAGGTACTGGTTTTATATGAGAAGTGGCGTGAATTCAGGCGACTAGCTGCAAACCCCGGAAGACGGAATTCGGACCCACGTGGTTCGGAAAACCGATAAAATTGAATAAATTCAGTTTCCGAAAAATAAAGTAAATTAACTACAGCATGCAACCCATAGAAATGCTTAGAATTATATAAGGAAGCGAATGAAACACAGCTACACGCGATAGGGGGGCAATTACAGAGACGGTTGAGGTCCTGTCTCAGAAAAACCACAAAAATGAAATAATTGTAAAGTCGGAAAAATAAAAATCAGAATTACGGCATGCAACCCCTAGAAATTCTTAGAATTACATGAAGAATCGATAGAAATGCAGCTACAAGCGATAGGGAGCGCTTACAGAGACGAATGACGTCCAGTCTAAAAAAAAACTCGTGCCGGCCGCAGTGGCCGAGGGGACTGAGGCGCTCCAGTCACGGTCTGCACGGCCACTACGGTTGGGGGTTCGAATACCCCCTTGGGCATGGATATTTATGCCGTCCTTAGTGTTAGTTCGTAAGTAGTTTGAGAGTTTAGGGTCCGATGAACCCGTAGTTAAGTCCCTTAAGCTATACAAACAAAAAACTCGTCAAAGTGAAATAATTACAATGTCGAAAAAAATCAAGAATTACAGCATACAGCCCATAGAAATGTTTAAAATTACATAAGGAAGCTATTGAAGGAGGTTGTACAAGGCTCAGAGAGAATTACTGACAAATATAGAGTGTGTACTACAAGTCGGAGAAGAAACGGCAAAATTAAAATAGGCGGGCAGAGAAGATCGCGAAATATTAATGGAATTCAGAAGGATACCCGCATGGTTACTTGCCTGAGGGGCATGGAACAAACAAGAGTGGAAGCTGAAGGCTTCGTTCTATGAACCAACCACGTGGAACACATATCACTCACGGAAGGAAACGATGAGAAGATTTTTTACATGCACTGTACAAAAATGAACATATCACCTATAAGAAATCAGACCCCACAAAACTAGAAAGTATTTAGACAGAGTTCATACAGCGCCACATGATCACAAAAGGTTTTAACATACCAGGCCATTATCAAACTGCAACTAGAATTATACACACCGCGTTCATCTATTGTAAATCACTGAATTGAAAAAGGAGAACACATTTCCGCACACGATCGGAGAAAATATTCCAAAATATGATTCTAAGTTCACGAGTCTAAGTTAAACGTGCTAGACAAGGAAACGCTACCATCTCCAAACACAAGAGCAGAACCAAGCTTACCTCACCAGAAGGCCAGCACAGAATGGCCAGACTGAGCGGCCACGAGACGCGGGAAGCCACCGGAAGCCAGAAAATCCAAGATCAGCGGTGGTGGGAACGGAGAGACTCTCCATAGAGAAGGCTCGTAGACTGGACTGTAACCAAAGGGTGTGGAAACCTCTTTGGTAGTATCAACAGCTATCGACACTGAGCCATAGAGAACGATGCAAAGCGAGCTATCTCTCCCCACATTCAGACAGCCATAGATTCTCGCACATCCACTTAAAAGTAAAACAACTGCACGTTCTCACAGGGACAGTGGAATAGCAGAGAAGCCGTACTCATGCCACTTTAATTAATATAATAATAAATTATTAACATAACAAAATAAGAAAAACCTAGCAATATTAACTAATATATTAACACATGAAATAGAAATGATATTCCTCAAGCCTTGAAAAGAGTGGGGTTCAAGTTTTAACAAAATGATAATCTAGCGACAGTAAATAAATTATAACTGTACAGAAATATACAAAAAATAAATGGAAGACGACAGACGGTCCTCTTTCAATATGTATTTAAATTTAAGACCTTAGTCCCATTATGGCTACCCATATTGGTACATTATGATTCCACCTCTATGACATCTCTATAATTTTTTAACTTTGCGGGACATATCAGATGTTGCAAATAAATCTGTGTCTACTAATCTCTCTTTTCCAGATAATACCTGAGAGTCGTGCTTATGTCACTAATTTCCTTGTAAAACTTTCATTTCATGTTTGCTGGACACACATGGGAATTGGCAACTTTGCACGCGAGATTCCAATATGCACGCTGAGCACTGGACGTGCACCACAGTTTTTAGCTTAAGAGCGGAGGTACTGTCTGGCAGATATCTGGCCACACAGTACCACATCTCTCGGTCTTGCTCGGCTGTCATCATCCTCTCCAACTCCAGCCAGCTGATGCTGTACTCTAACGGTCTGCACGGCTAATTCACAGTTTGTTTGAGTCGTGGAGACCGATAATAATACATCTTGCAACATGGCTACAACTACAACCCGCTTATTGGCTTTTCCTGTAATATTATGTGATTAAGTTATGTATGTGTGCGTGTGTGTGTGTGTGTGTGTGTGTGTGTGTGTGTGTGTGTGTGTGTGCAGGACCACACTGAATTTCAGATATTAACGGTTTTCTTTCGTTTGCCGATTTTGTTCTTTGCCTCCCATTGCAAACGATGCCCATAATGCCCATAATATTAGTCTAAACCCTAGGTACACATCTTTCACTATAGACATTTTGCATACTTCTGTGGTATATTGTCACAATAGAAACAGTGTATGGCATGTGAGTACCATTTCTTTACCTGTTATACCCTATTTTGTTGTTATATTGACATTTGAAAAGAAGAATACTTGGATAATGTACATTTCACTGTAAAATATTGTACAATATATATGACCTTTTGTGATGTGCAAAAAATAATCTCAGGTTAAATATGCTCATATAGTAAATTATACTTATATACTGTTGCATTCTACATGATGTTGCATTCTACGTGATTTACGAATTTTTACTGTAATTGTACAATTTCGCATATACTAAATCATACTTGTATACCATTGAATTCTACATGTTTCACAAATTCTTATTGTAATTATTCAACTGTTGTAAGCCTGTAATTTTTTGCTATCCAATGCTCACAGATTTATGTACCAAGACCCATGCTTTACCTCATCAAATTGTATGTATGCTATACTGGTATCATTTTATGTTATGCACTTGTCTGCTATTATGTACCAGATGACTCATGAAACTTGTAAAGCTATATTTCTTGTAAATTTGAATGTTGCATATCTCACTATATACAAAATTTTGCAAATTGTTCTGGTCTGGTCGTATGATAATTTTGTCGACTTGGTAGTACCATGTCCATCACCCACCCTACAAAATTCTTAACTGTAAGGGGGGAGTGAAGAAACACGTATCACTGGAATTTATGGAGTGATGAAACATGTATCACTGGAATTTGTGTAAGTTTCACTGGGCTTTGTTAAGTCTGATCTGTGACATAGTAAACTTCTCAGGATGTGGTGTGTCTTTGTCAAGGAATTTAGACTGTTGGCTGCCTTGCAGTAGTATCAGTTGAACGGTAGTGTTGTTAGAGTTAAGTAGTGGCAACTGCTGTGTGCAGTGGCTGTGATGAGTTGTGCGGATCAATCTAACATAGAAATTGTGCTTCAGAACTTTCGTTTATTGGAAGGACAGACCAGACCAATTCTTGTATCTGCTCTTTTGTGTAATATTCTGAAAACTAAGGTAATGTACACGGCTGCTCTTGCGTAATAATAATTCTTAATTTTATTTGCAGCATTGTTTCATTCCAGTAGTTAGTTGCCTAACCCCTTTCTTTCAACTTATGATAGATGTTCAAATAAATATTGAGTACAGGATAAATCATGCTGATTAGTTTTTAAAAATCCCTTTCTTGATTCTGCACGAAATGATAAATGAATATTACTGATTGTGATTGTTGCCTGAAATAATCAATACTTCCTTAGATGAATGTCATTATTATATGAAACTACATGTCATTACATTTTGTAGAGCATAATAGATTCTCGCAGGTGGTATAAACTTACGTTTTCGATACAGTAGAATTGTTTCTAGCAGTCAAATTATGTCAGTCAGTTAGCCACATACACGAAACATAGTGTAACTGTTTAAAGAAAATATTTCAAGCACACAAGATATAATAAGAATATTTCTTAAAAATTAACATATATTGTGAATAGGGCCTTGATAAATTATTTTTGAAAATACCTCTGGGTATGATACCGCGTCGTCATTTTGTAAACTGTGCCGACGTTTCGGCCACTGTTACAGGCGGCCTTCATCAGGGTTTGTGTCTGGTCAGGGTCAGTCAGACACAGACCCTGATGAAGGCCGCCTGCAACAGTGGCCGAAACGTCGGCACAGTTTACAAAATGACGACGCGGTATCATAATCAGAAGAATTTTATTGATAGTGACAACTGCCGCGGAAGCCTACGTTTGTATTTTTAAAAAATTTATTAAAAACAAGAAATTGTGACAGTGTTTATACCAGATATATTTCTGTGGCGATCCTACCCAACATTGTGCTTAGTTTGGCAATTAATTCAGCAGTCTATTTATTTCAATATATCACAGACAGCTTTTTACCATTTCTAAATATATCACCAGACTGCTTTTAACACTGCAGCAGTGTTGACGGCAACACAATGAGCACAAACACTTCCTAAAATATGACCCATCCAAAGGTACATTTTCACAAACTGATAAGCTCTCGTAGATCTATAGCGATATTTGGAAACAGAACTGCTGCAAAATATATAAATCCCTTATTTAGCTACAAAAACAGGTGTTCGTGCCGGTGCTAACCAGCAAGGGCTAAGCGTTTGCTTGCTCCTGTGTTTCACAGACCACGCGGAAATTCACACGATACTTAAGCGGACAGACTAATGTCCGACGACCCTCCAGACTACGAAATAACCAAATTAATTCTTAATAGCTATATCCTCCGAATTTGTCACATTCTCTTCTGTACAGTTTTCATCTGTGATATGTTTATTTGAAAACATTCAGAGACCGTTACTTCATCTAGGCAGTCAGAATAGTCCTAGAAGCCGTCTGTGTCACATAATCTGACCACCAAGTTACGTAATTTTCTTAGTAATTAATCTTAAATTTCTTGCGTATTTTTGCTTTCGAGAGTTCATTCGCATGTACACTACTGGCCATTACAATTGCTACACCAAGAAGAAATGCAGATGACAAACGGGTATCCATTCGACAAATATATTATACTAGAACTGACAGGTAATTACATTTACACGCAATTTGGGTGCATAGATCCTGAGAAATCAGTACCCAGACAAAACAACCTTTGGCCGAAATAACGGCCTTGATACGCCTGGGCATTGAGTCAAACAGAGTCACCTTCAACACGATACCACAGTTCATCAAGAGTAGTGACTGGCTTATTGTGACGAGCCAGTTCCTCGGCCACCATTGACCAGGCGTTTTCAATCGGTGAGAGATCTGGAGAATGTGGTGGCCAGGGCAGCAGTCGAACATTTTCCTTATCCAGAAAGCACCCTACAGGACATCCAACATTCGGTCGTGCATTATCCTGCTAAAATGTAGGGTTTCGCAGGGATCTAATGAAGGGTAAAGCCACGGGTCGTAACACATCTGAAATGTAGCGGCCACTCTTCAAAGTGCCGTCGATGCGAACAAGAGGTGACCGAGACGTGTAACCAATGGCACCCCATACCATCACGCAGGGTGATACGCCAATATTGCGATGACGAATACACGCTTCCAATGTGCGTTCACCACGATCTCGCCAAAAACGAATGCGACCATCATGATGCTGTAAACAGAACCTGGATTCATCCGAAAAAATGACATTTTGCCATTCGTGCACCCAGGTTCGTCGTTGCGTACACCATCGCAGGCGCTCCTGTCTGTGATGCAGCGTCAAGGATAACCACAGCCATGATCTTCGTGCTGACAGTCCATGCTGCTGCAAACGTCGTCGAACTGTTCGTGCAGATGGTTGTTGTCTTCCAAGCGTCCCCATCTGTTGAATCAGGGATCGAGACGTGGCTGCACGATCCGTTACAGCCATGCGGATAAGATGCCTGTCATCTCGACTGCTAGTGATACGAAGCCGTTGGGATCCAGCACGGCGTTCCGTATTTCCCTCCTGAACCCATCGATTCCATATTCTGCTAACAGTCATTGGATCGTGACCAACGCGAGCAGCAATGTCGCAATACGATAAACCGCAATCGCGATAGGCTACAATCCGACCTTTATCGAAGTCGGAAACGTGATGGTACGCATTTCTCCACCTTACACGAGGCATCACAACAACGTTTCAGCAGGCAACGCTGGTCAACTGCTGTTTGTGTATGAGAATTCGGTTGGAAACTTTCCTCATGTCAGCAAGTTGTACGTGTCGCCACCGGCGCCAACCTTGTGTGACTGGTCTGAAAAGCTAATAATTTGCATATCACAGCATCTTCTTCCTGTCGGTTAAATTTCGCGTCTGTAGCACGTCATCTTCGTGGTGTAGCAATTTTAATGGCCAGGAGTATATTTGTTACATACTGTAAATTCGAGAAAATACCTAATGGAGATTGCTATGTACTGCACCTACTGTGAAAGGATTCAGGAAGAACTGGCCGCTACAGTCGGAAGCTGTATTGGCCATGGTCGCCGCTTCAGGCTGCTGCCCTGGGCTGCAGTGTCACGGAGGACCCAGGATACTTGTGGTGCCTGTAGCGACGCCCCAGACCCCTGATGTCACCACGCTCCCGCCAGTCAACATTTGCCTCACGGAGATTGGCGAAGTGTGACAAGGTCTTGAATCTTGGCGGAACGCGAAACCGTGTTCCGGCCGTAAGGCTGTCCGCTTCTGCTTCAGCAATGGGTTAGCAGTACGGGCTACCTCTCCTGTTGTGGCGGTGGTCGAGCTTCCTGAGAGGTCTCCACAATCGCAGAGGGTAGGTGTTTCTCGTCAATAACAACTCAAATGTTAGACGGATGATGGAGCTTTAGGGAAGTACCGGCGAGGTAGGAATTGACGGTCAGT
Organism: Locusta migratoria; assembly: GCA_026315105.1. NCBI lineage: Eukaryota > Metazoa > Arthropoda > Insecta > Orthoptera > Acrididae > Locusta > Locusta migratoria. The sequence continues at coordinate 103,984,410 of CM048755.1, forward strand.
GTATTATCTGTCTGTTTTCAGGGGTTTTCATTCGAATTGTGGAGGCGGTTCTGCCTGTTCTGATATAGTCCTGAAGAGTTCCAGTAAAGATGTGCGCAGTGGAGCAAAGAGTAGGGCCTATTACAACAAAAATGCTAAAGAAATTGAGGATTTTGTGAATTCATGCACGAAATATTGAGTGACATCAATTATGCATACAAAATTTTCCAAGAACGAGATACGGATCTAGACGAGGCGATCTGAGCATTAGCAGATGTTAAAACAAAACTGAAATTATATAGAAATTAGATCAAATCAGTCTAGTTTGAAGCTAGTGAAAGTGCAAAAACATTATATAGATCCAAATTTCACGAAAAATGGCAAAAGACAGTTAGGAAACATTTTCAAACACATATTTCTAACCACAGATTTCGCAACAGGGAATAAATATTGTTACTATTGTGAAAAGTGTAATTGACACAATAATAGCCGCTGCTGACTGACCGACTGACTATGCTCCGATTCGCGAGGCTGCTCCCCGTCTGGGGTTCGAATCCTCCCTCGGACATGGATGTTTGTGCTGTCTCTAGTATAAGTTAGTTTATAAGTAGTTTGTAAGTTTAGGGACTGATAACCCCGCAGTCCCATAATCTTAACAAACATTTCAACACAATACTAGCTCATTTAAAGATACGTTTTACTGGCATGAATACAGTCTGTCGAATACTTAATTTTTAACACCATCTCTTTTGCTCACTATAAATGAAGCAACCTTATTTCAAAAACGTTATCTGTCCCAAGAAGCCGGCCGCGGTGACCGAGGAGACGAAGGCGCTCCAGTCATTGTCTGCACGGCCACTACGGTCGGGGGTTCTAATCCCCCCTCGGGCATGGATATTTGTGCCGTCCTAGTTTGTAAGTAGTTCATAGGTAGTTTGTAAGTTTAGGGACTGATGACCCGTAGTTAAGTACCATAGACTGTACAAACATTTGAACATTTGAATCCCAAGGAAAATATTGTAATGTAACTTGTCCTAGTTTTTCACTTCAATTTATTGATACGTGTCACCATGTTCTACCCCAATGGACTCCAGTATGGACAGTTAACCATTTATGTAAGGAAATTGTAACAAACACTGCAATGATATTATACGACATTACGGAAATGTTTACACCAAGTTTCTTATTTTATACAATACCTGTCACTTCCGGAACACCTGAAGATCATTCAGCAAATTAAAAATATTCAAAGCGTATTTCAGGTATAGTAGGCATCAAGATCGACTCCGACATTTGGCATTCATAGCAATTGGAAATAAGGCGGCTTCCAGTATATTTTTCACGGAATGTGTTGATGATTTTTCAAAAACCAAGCCAGTAAAAGATTTTGAATTGTTAAGATAAAATTGTTTACTTCATTTAATTGTCTGCCTATTTCATTTACTATCATTTACCGCAGCCACAAAAATGTTCGAATGTTTGTAGAGCTTAAGGGTCTTAACTGCGGGGTCATCAGTCCCTAAACTTACAAACTACTTATGAACTACCTTATACTAAAGACGTCACAAACATTCATGCCCGAGGGGGGATTCGAACCCCCGACGGGAAACGGCCTCGCGCATCGTAGCATAGCGCCTCAATGCGCTCGGCCGCTCCGCCGCAGCCGTAGTCACAAAACCACGAGTGCGTAAAAAATCATTCAAAATGTGTCTGAAAAGGAGATAAAATCGCCCTTTATAAATTGTGGAAGATGTTCAAATATTCAAATGTTTGTAGAGCTTATGGGACTTAACTACGGGGTCATCAGTCCCTAAACTTACGAACTACCTATCAACTAGCTAATACTAAGGACGGCACAAATATCCATGCCCGAGGGGGGATTCTAACCCCCGACCGTAGTGGCCGTGCAGAACCTGACTGGAGCGCCGCAAACTGCTCGGCCACCGCGGTCGGCAAGATGTAACTGAATTAGGTTGTAACAAAAGTGGAGTACTCGGGATGGCCTAGTTGCTTTCCTACCCGGAGTGAAATGCACAGTCTCTAAATAAAGTGTTCACCAACCTTATGTGTTCATACATTGTGTCACCAGTACAGGAGACGGCAGGCAGGTCGTTGGTTGTTGATGTTGAGGCCATTAGGTTAATTAGGGAGAAACCAGTCTGCGAAAACAAATTATTTGTTTAATTACGCAAAAACACAAACTGCACAATTAACAAACCGTCCTTTAATTGGCACTGTATCTAATTAACACCGAATATTTATATTGTCTCTAAAAGGTTTAAATGCACTTTTATATAATCAAATGTTATTCTATAACCGACCGCATCGGATAGCGGTTCGCCGCGGTGGAGTAGCCGAGCGGTCTAAAGCGTCTCGCTGCGGAGCGCGCGGTTCCTCGCCGGTGGAGGTTCGAGTCCTCCCTGGGGCATGGGTGTGTGTGTTGTCCTTAGGTTTGTTTACCTAGGTTTAAGTAGTTTGTAAGCTACGGACTGATGACCACGATGTTTGGTCCGATAGATTTACAAACATTTGATAGCGGTTCTGCCCGTGCTGACTGTAGAAAGCAGAGTGGATAGACAGCTTGATCCACCTCGATCTGCTGGCGCGCTCACTTGCACCAAAACATGGCCGATGTGTCTCTTCTGTCTATTCGTTTTACTTTTGTTTATTGATTTACATGTTTTAAACAATCTGAATCAACAGAAGGTAGCTTTCTACTGAAAGACGACTTCTCGCGAAAATTTATTACATTTAAATGAAGTCTGCAAAAGGCTTTATAGGTCGCTGTATTGATTAAAGTCATAAAGTGGATAAGATTTGACTTTATTTGACGCGTTTCGGCCTAGGCCATCATCAGAATCTGTGAAAGGGAAATAGTAATTGTACAATATAAGAACAGAAATATTACATGTAATGAAACATATATTTAATTTTGCCCAGAAAAGAAATTAGTTTTGGCGTCTAGCCTCTATATGCACTGACCAAACTCTGCAGAGTTCTAGAATTTTGGGCGGCTTTTCTCACGGAATTGCACCTTCGGTACCACCTGGTTTTGGTACCTCAACACCCTGTATCATCTGCTGCATACGGCTGTTCTGAGGAAATTGAATATGATTGCTGCAAGCCAGGAATATCACATGTATCAGAACTTCTGGCACCAAAATAACCCGCACATTTTGCAAGGTACAAAACAGATCCCTTATTTGAGGCATTTCCTGACAGGAAATTAAAATGACATACGACTATGTGATTCTTTGCAATCTGTTTCGCATTTCTCTGGTTCAAAAATATTTGTAAATCTATCGGGCCAAACTGCGTGGTCATCAGTCCGTAGCTTACAAACTACTTAAACTAAGGTAAACTAAACTAAGGACAACCCACACACCCATGCCCCAGGGAGGACTCGAATCTCCGACGGCGAGCAACCGTGCACTCCGCAGCGAGGCGCCTTAGACCGCTCGGCTACTCCACCGCGGCGCATTTCTTAGGTTGCTTTGTCAAGTACATTCAAGTAGTTAAGCCTGTTTCCTTTTTTCAGTGTACAGTCACGTACAATTTCGTAGGTTTATGGTGCAGCCTTGTATTTAGTAACTGTGATCACATATCGGCTTATTGGATCTGCAACAGCAAGCCTCACTAACAGTAGTTACTTCGAATACTCTTATACACAACACATGGATATGGACACGACTGGGAGGCACAGCAAAACAGATTTTTCAGTGAGATTACGAACAACAATTACGTTACTGTAACCACAATAACTGTAAACTCCGTCCACGCCCGGTGGCTACTGACCAGCCTCCGTGTCATCCTATGCCCGAAGGCGTCAACGGATGCGGTATGGAGGGGGACGCGGTCAGTCCCCTGCACTTGCGGCCGCTATGTCAGTCTTCGTGACCGGAGCCGCTACTTCTCAATCGAGTAGCTCCTCACTTGGCCTGACAAGGGCTGAATGCACCCCGCTTGCCAACATCACTCGGCAGACCCGGACGGTAACCCATCCAAATGCTAGCCAAGCCTGACAGTGCTTAACTTCGATGAACTAACGGGAACCGGTGTATCCACTGAGCCACGGCCGTTGACAAATGTCTGTTACAGTGGGTTTCGAATCATAGAGTGTATGGTTGCGAGGCCTGAATCCTACCACCGACAGATGTAACCAGAATACCAACATAGTTTGCGGATGTGATTACCCTAATAAATTGCTTTTGCTTAAGAAACAAAAAGACGAAAAACAAATGAATTTTGCATAACAGTCAGGTATGCCTTCGTCTGTGGCACACAGTAGCGTTTTGTGTATACCTAAATTATAATTACTCCTCATTATAGAGATATCTCTCATCCACCGCTAAAACTTTATTTCAACATGATGGCTACATTTCGTGTACAGTAGCATACGACTTCATACCCACAGTACGGAATTTATCAAGCTGTGACATTTTTCACTGTAAACACTCAGAAATACTAGCAGTACTGGTAGGTTTAAGGCGAGGTATGGACACACCTGAATGGCGAAAGTGTTAAAATAGAAGGCGTTAATAATTAAACGTTACGTACGCTTATAGGTTTCAGATCAGATGCACGTTCTGTGGATACAGAACCTGCAAAGTGTAATACATCTCTGGTCCAAGATTATCAGACCAACTGCTCTTCAGCTTCATTCCCTAGATTCACTTTGAAAGACGACCGTCTGTCGTTTTCCATATATTGAAAGACGACCGTCTGTCGTCTTCCATATATTTTTTATAAAATTGTTATTTATTTGATGTCGCTAGATTAGCATTTAAAAACTAGAACCACACTCCTTTCGAGTCATGAAGAATAGCATTTTTATTTCATGTTTTGAAATTAGTTTCTGAAATGTTAGTTAATATTGCTAGGATTTTGTTATTTTAATAATTTATTATGGTCCCTGTGAGAATGTGTACTTGTTTTACTTTTAAGTGTATGTGCGAGAATCTAATTGCAATCTGAATTTAGGTAGTTAACGGATGCGGTTGCATGGTTCTCTCTGGCTCAGAGTCGATAGTTAGTCGTTACCAACCCCCGCTGCTGATGAGATCAAAGAGGTTTCTACACACCTTGGTTACAAGCCAATCGACGAGCCCTCCCCAGGTCAAGTCTCGCGATCTTCTCTCCCTACCACCGCTGTTTTCTTGGGTTTCCCGGTTTCCGGTAGCTTTCCCGCCTCCTGACCGCTCGGTCTACACTTTGTGCTGGGATCGTGGTGAGGTAAGATTGGTTCTGCTCTTGTGTCCACGGAGATGGTAGCGATTCTTGTCTAGCATGTTTAACTTAGACTCTTGAACTTAGATTCATTTTTTGGAATATGGAAATGTGTTCTAGATTTCAGTCCAGTGATTTTCAACAGATAAAAGCGGTGTATGTGTCATTAGTTACAGTTTGATAACGAAAATGTTCAAATGTTTGTAGATCTATCGGACCAAACTGCGTGGTTATCAGTCCGTAGCTTACAAATTACTTAAACCTAGGTAAACTAACCTAAGGACAACGCACCCACCCATGCCCCAGGGAGGACTCGAACCTCCACGGCGAGCAATCGCGCGCTCCGCAGCGAGACGCTTTAGACCGCTCGGCTACTCCACCGCGGCGGTTTGATAACGGTCTGGTATATTCAAACCTTTTGTGATTATGTGGCGGTGTACGAACTCTGTGTAAATTCTTTCTAGCTTTGTGGGGCCCGATTTCTAACAGACGATATGTTCATTTTTGTACAGTGCATGTAAAATTTTCCTTATCGTTTTCTTTCCGTGAGTGATATGTGTTCCACGTGGTTGGTTCTTAGAACAAAGCCTTCAGCTTCCACTATTGTTTGTTCCATGCCCATCAGGCAAGTACTATGCGTGTATCCTTCTGATTTCCACTAACATTTCGCGATCTTCTATCCCCGCCTATTTTAATTTTGCTGCTTCCTCTCGTAACTTGTAGTATGCACTCAGTCTTTGTCAGTGATTCTCTCCGAGCCCTGTAAAACCTCCTTCAATAGCTTGCTTCTGAAATCCTATGTATTTCTAAGGTTTGCATGCCGTACGTTTTATTCTCACTTTTCCGTCTTTGTAATTATTTCTCTTTTCTGGTTCTTTGAGACTGGATTTCATCCGTCTCTGTAATCGCTCCCTATCGCGTGTAGCTGCACTTCATTCGCTTCCCTATGTAATTCTAAACATTTCTATGGGTTGCAAGACATAGTTTTTATTTTTATTTTTCCGACTTTGTAATTATTTCACTTTTTCGGGTTTTGAGACTGGACTTCTTCCGTCTCTGTGAAAGCTCCTAATCGCATGTTGCTGCATTGCACTAGCTTCCTTGTGAAATTCTACTCAGTTCTAGGGATTGCACGCCGCAGTTAATTTTCTTTATTTTTCGGAAATTAAATTGATTCATTTTTATCGGTTTTCGGAACCGCGTGGGTCCAACCTCCGACTTCAGGGGTTTGTAGCCTGTCACCTGAATTCACGCCACTTCTCATAAAACCAGTGCCTAGATAGTTTACTCTCAGATTTCAACTTAAGAGTCCGCCGTGATTTTGTGTGATGAATCCGATTTTTAACCAATTCACCTTCAGTGAAGTGCGATCATGTAACATAGCCGTTAGCTTGTTTGCTCGTGGTCTAATCTAAATGCAACTTAACTTGCTATACTCACGCACCATCTCAAATCAGGCACGACAGACCAGAGCCATCTTCGCAGTTTTATTGTATATTGTGCTGTGTAGTACCTTCGGGTTTGCTGAATTTCGCCTACGATAGCGGCGCCTGCTTCTGCCTCGTTTCAGCACGTTGATTTTGGTGAGTTTCGCTGTTGCATTGCGTGTGTGTGAGCGAGTGTTGTTTGTAAATCCTCCCCCCAGTAGCGTTAAGTTCTGCGTAATTTATGTTAAATTCAATGTTGGGCAACGTCAATATTGGACTATGTAAATGGGATGCATTTTCATTATATTAACAAAATTGATTCCCCATTTTTCTTGCGTTAGACCTGAATAAACAAGTTCAGTTCAGTATAATTTTGAGTTGCCTATAAATTGTAGTTTTCGAGCACCTTCCCCTATTATTTAATGTTGTTTTTCACCAGTGCTGAGAACAAGCTCAGATGCAATTTTCTTGTTTTTTATGTTTAAGTTCTTTTCCGCTATAAATGTTTTTTCTTAGCCACATTTATGAAATAACTTTAATTGTGGTGGCTTGTTTATTAATGTCTGTGTGTAACTTCGTGTGAGGTGCTACGTATATTGGCCACTGTATCGTTAACTTCCTGTTGTTAGAGTAATTTGAACTAAGTCAGTTCTCAATTTAGGCCAGGGAACAAGGTTTTGCAGCAGGGAGTAGCCGGTAGCTCAAACGGACCTTTTGCTAATTTTACTGCTAAAATTAAGCTTTTTTATAACAGTAAACTTTTATCTGGGTACCTCCTACCAGAATTAAGCTTTTATTACGTACAGTGGCCTTGGTCTACATATTGGTTCCAACCCTTCAGACAGACTACTTACCACTATACTTCAAAATCACTGGGAACCTCTTGCTGGATACAAGTCTCCATATTCTAATCACAAAAAGAGAGGGAAGTCTGAAAACTGATTTTTGAAGAAAAAGAACACTGTACTTATCAACAAATCATGGGTAGGCCTAACGATGTCACCAACAAAACAAGACCTACTTTGCGAAATATGTACTTCTCTGCTTTTAAGTTGGGGATACCTTGGAGTAATGAAATATAATAAGTTAGTAATCGTATCCCTAACAATATTCCAGAAGATGCTAAGAAAAGAAAATATTTGGAAAGCCATAGGAAAAGACTGTATATGACTAAGCTTTAAAACGTACTTTCTGAGATTCGTTTACTTACACATAATCAGAGATGTTATAGGTTTCGTCAATCCACAGGAGCCTGGGGAAAATCTCTGGAAACGATCTCTCAAACTGCTCTACAATCGAAAGGTAATCAAAGATTTCTCTTCAATTTCTAAAAGTGATAATGATCAAAAGGAGTCTTTTGAAGCTGACAATATTTCTCACAAAGCAGATGAAGAAAGATCGCAGGATGACGTGAATGAAATTAGGTATAATTTTGTTAAACAATATGAGAAGTCTTACTCTCGATCTCATTTAATGCTTTGGCATTGGAACAGTTGGATGTTCTGTCTTGAGTACCGAAGTTGTCGGAGCAGGAACTACAATAAATACAGTCTGTAACAAATCTTAGCGAGCCCCTTGTTTTAATCATTCTTTAAACTTTTGTATTTCTAAGGGCTCTGATGTGCAAGTGCTGAAAAACGCAGTTGGGATCGTTAAATGGATTATGTCTTTTTTTTACAGCTTCAGCAAGAAGAAATGTTCTATTCGTAAAGCATGTACGGAATCAGTTAGTCTCCATGAGTGAAGCAAGGTGAATAGAAAGCCATATCTCTGTAACATCTTTCCTAGACAGCACTGAAAAAGTCGTGTCAGTCCTTGAGGAAATTTCTCAATGGTCACATTTTTCAGTTGACACTTCTAGCATAACAGCTAGGACGCTTTTAGATGCAACCAGTAATAAAATATTCATTATACCTCTTCTTCTTTAGTTTTCTGGTGTACTCAGTCAAACATTACTCGTTAATATTAACCATTAACAGTAGTGGCTCGGTAGCACAGTAGTAGAGTGCCAGAGTTTGAACCCAAATGTTGCAAGTTCGATCACCACCAGGTTCTAGGATTTCCATACATCACTTTCCACTTGTTTCATCTCTGGCAATGTTACTGGTGTGAAAAATATCGAGTAGCAGCGTGGTTCAGAATCCACGTTAAACTGTAGTTCCCCCTGTAACTAGCCAGGCAATTGAGTTCCAAGGTCGGAATGAAGGCGACGGCATACCACCTCCAAAGATGACCATACCCAGTAAATCACTTTGGTGCTCAAATCTATCTTCGGATTGTTAACTGCTTTACCTTAACTATGAACATCGTCATTCATTCATTTAGATAACTCTTTATAATTTTATATAAAAATTAAAAAAATGAAAATAAGCTTCTAATACACACAAAGTATGAAACAGGTACACTGTACCAGTAGAAATAAAAAATAAAAAGTAAAAACACAATTTTTTGTGAACAGGGTTTTCTATATATCAGTCTCACAGTAAATAAAAATGTACAAAATTACTGTATTTACTCGAGTATATTATCCGCTTTTTTTCCATTTTTTTATTTCTGAAATTAGGGCGGGTAGGGTACTATAGACGGAAAATTCGTAAATTGAATAGTACATTCGGTTGGTTCACTTCGTATGAATAAAAATAATAATTTCCTATGGCTCATTAGTCTGGTGCAAGTCTTTCAACTGGACGCCACTTCGGCGACTTGAGTGTCTCCAGCCCACCCCAGTTATCCAACCAGGGAAAGGAGACCTACAACTTAACGTGGAATCCTAACCACGTGTCGTTTCTGGCGACTCCTCACATCGTCTAGAGGTGAAGGATGGATTGAAACGCAGTCTGAAAAAAAATTTGAGGTCTGAATGTGTTTCGAACCCGCGACTCTTCGGTTTCCAATAAAGCGCTTACCCCAAGACCATCGGGCCCAACATCATATGAAATGCCTGTTTTATTAGAAGTCTTTCATGTTACATACAGGGTGTCCCAGCTATTTTGTCCACTCTAAATATATCTGGAACAATAACAGCTATTGGAAAACGACTTTCACCGGTATCAATGTACGGCTGGGGCCCATGAATGTACATATTTGGAAACATTCTAAAAGGAAAGCAAATGTGTTTTTTAACACAAACTTATATTTCTTTAATGGACACCCTATACGTTTTCTTCAGCAATCCATAGCATGACAAATCACATAAACAATGGTGTTGATTGCATCGCAATATTACAATTACATCCCTTATTGCGACGAGAAGTTGACGCTTGAAAAACCCGAAATACGCTGCTAGCGCACGTCCTGAGGCTCAGGTGTGAACCCCATGCTGCCCGTAATTGCGATGTGATTGACATGCGTAATCGCACTTCCATAAGTATCAAGAGGTCCGAAACGAATAATACGGTCTGCTGCCATCACATCGCGATTACGGGCAGCATGGGGTTCACGCCTGAGCCTCAGGACGTGCGCTAAGAGCGCATTTTGGGTTTTTCAAGCGTCAACTTCGCGTCGCAATATCTCGGGACGTAATTGGAATATTGCGATGCAATCAACGCCATTGTTTATGTGATTTGTCATGGTATGGATTCATCAAGAAAAAATATAGGGTGTCCATTTAAAAAAAAACATAAGTTAGTGTTAAAAAACACATTTGGTTTCGTTTTAGAATGTTTCCAAATATATACATTCATGGGCCCCAGCCGTACATTGATACCGTTGAAAGTCGTTTTCCAATAGCTGTTATTGTTCCAGAGATATTTTGGGTGGACAAGATAGCTGGGACACCCTGTATATACAGGGTGTTTCACTAAGTGAGTTTGCCTCTGTAACTTATAAAATAATAGGTGACGGGAAATTTTAACGCGGTAGGTCAGCACAAGAAATGTTACACTTTCTGCGGAGCTATGAACATATTTTATTGTATCTTTTCCACAGAGTTACAGCACAAAGATTTAATTTTTTAAACGGAACAATAGTTTTTTCTATCGTGCATTGGAATGGTTGAAACCAGCTGCGTCCAAATCAATTTAAACTACATTCCTATCACTGTTAATTTGGGAGCTACAACCCTTCGAAGTTTCAGGGGCAGATACCACAAGCTGTACATAATACATGGCTGTGCGGTGGGTGATGGATGTTATGGCGGTGGGAAGATTATTTACATGAGATGTTCAAATGTGTGTCCATGTTCCTCAATGCATAATACAATGTGCTGTCGAAAGGATCTGCGGACGAGATGTAACATCAAAAAAATGTTCAAATGTTTGTATAGTCTATGGGACTTAACTACGGGGTTATCAGTTCCTAAACTTACAAACTACTTATGAACTACTTACGAACTAGGACGGCACAAATATCCATGCCCGAGGGGGGATTCGAACCCCCGACCGTAGTCGCCGTGCAGACCGTGACTGGAGCGCCTCAGTCCCCTCGGCCACCGCGGCCGGCGATGTAACATCGCCGGTGTGACGGAGCGACATGCGTCCTCGATGCGCCGTTATAGATCATCTGGGGATGTGGGCATAAACACAAAAGAAATCTACTGGTGTTAAATCGGCCGACGTTGCGGGCCATGAATGAGGACCATGGCGCCCCAACCATTTTTCTACATACCTGTTGTTTAGTTCTTCCACAACGTCACGCGCAGAATGGGCTGGGTGACCATCGTGCTGCATCCACATATTGACTCTCGTGTGTAGACACACATGTTCAAGGAGACCACCCAAACTGTCGGCTATAAAAGCGCGATATAACTCACCTGTTCAAATGTTCAAATGTTTGTATAGCTTATGGGACTTAACTACGGGGTCATCAGTCCCTAAACTTACAAACTGCCTATGAACTAACTAAGACTAAGAACGGCATAAATATCCATGCCCGAGGGGGGATTCGAACCCCCGACCGTAGTGGCCGCGCAGACCGTGACTGGAGCGCCTGAGTCCCCTCGGCCACCGCGGCCGGCATAACTCACCTGTCAGTGTACCTGGGAAGTAGTGTGGACCGATGATTTCATCCCCAAGGATTGCACACCACACGTTAATAGACCACCTACGTTGACGGTCGACAGGTTGTACCCACCGAGGATTTTCTGCGGCCCAGTAATGCATGTTATGGCGATTCACTGCACCATAATTTGTAAACGTGGACTCATCAGAGAACCCATAAGACTTTGTAAAGACTCCAGCGTGAAATTACGCATGGCCCACTCACAGAATGTCACTCTTGCACGGAAATCGTTCCCATGCATCTCCTGGGTCAGTGACAGGCGGTACGGGTGAAACCTGTGGCCGTGTACTATACGCCACACAGATGTGAGACTGACACCAGCGACTGCAGCAACGGCTCGTAAGCTGACATGAGGATCGTGGTGTAGTGCAGCTAAAACAAACACCTCCGTCTCCTCACTTCTTGCAGGTCTTCGTCTGTTACTGGGGCGCATTACCAAGCTGCCTTTTTCCCGAAGTCGTTGTTCGGCACGTAAGAACGTAATTGCTGCCGAGGCTCTTCGCCTAGGATATCTCACGGCATACGCCGTGGCTGCTTTAGTGGCATCGTGTCGGCTCTCGCCGAGCATCAGCAACATGTCAACGTACTCGTTGTTCGTGTATGCCATCGTCGTCCGATGTCAGTAACTGTGGTATATTGAGCCCGGGTTGTTTGTGTGGCTCCAACTGTCGGGTATACGGCCGTGTGCGGCGACAGTCGGCAGTCTAACAGCGCATTGAGGAAGCTTCTCGCTCCGTAACACCGGCGACGTTTCAACTCGCCGGCACATTTAGAAGGCGCATTGCATTATGCGCAGCCTTTGAGGTATGTGCCCCTGAAACTTTGAAGGGTTGTAGCTCCCAAACTAACAGTGATAGAAATGTAGTTTAAATTGATTTGGACGCAGCTGGTTTCAACGAATCCAATGCACGATAGAAAAAACTATTGTTCCATTTAAAAAATTATATCTTTGTGCTGTAACTCTTTGGAAAATGATACAATAAACTATGTTCATAGCTCCGCAGAAAGTGTAACATTTCTTGTGTTGACCTACCGCATTAAAATTTCCCGTCACCTATTATTTTATAAGTAACAGAGGCAAACACAGTGAAACACCCTATATATATATGTCTTGTTCAATATATCACAGTTTCCATCTCCGGTGTCATGCTTTCCTTACGTGGTAGTTCGTGGCTAGCAGAAGCCACGTACTGTTACAAGTAAACACTTTAAACACGAAAACTTTACGATCTGTCGCACGGACACTATAATTCGTTGCAAACTCTATAGCTCGTAAGTAAAACGATGCCGTAAAGCTAATACTCTTTTCACCGGTACTCATTTTAGCATGTTGTTCAGATTATAAATCTGAATTAAACACTAACTGCGGGAATATGCAAGCCTAGCGATACTGAATGGAGAGTAGAGGGTGCGGGCCGTCAGCTGTTGTTACCGTTAAGTGGTAAAAATACCATTGTACCAGCAGCCAGCGGCAGCCAATGTTGCCGAATTTTCCGAAACTTAGTGCTGCCGAATTTCGTGTAAATGAGTTCAGAAGTATGAGATTTTTAGAATTTCGTATTTTGATACCAAATATTAAGGGGAGTACTACAGGCGATGGGGTAATATAGGCCAGTAAATACAGTAAGTTAAAATTTTATGCACTTTAAGGAAGCTCTCAAGTTACTGTAAAGGCGTAATCCCACATTGTTGACATTTTACTTTCATGGTGGTATTTGTCTGAAATACATTGCTGCAATAATATATTTCATGTGGATATTGCAATTTTATTTCTACTCTCTTTCTTTCAAAATAAGTATCATTTTACATTGTATTGAAAAAATGGAAAACTCTCTGTTCAAGGCTTTTGCTTCCACAGCGATGTAGTTGATGACACGTCCTATTATTATTAGAAATCTGCAAACAGAGGTTCCCCAACAGAGTATGTTTCAGTAGGGAACTCATTCAGTGCAGGCCAATCAATTGCTTACCCTGCCACAAGGGCATGTACAAGTTTAATTAAATTCATTGGAACGGAATGAACTGAATGAATGGACATGCAATCATTACGCGAAATTAAATCACATAAATGCACTCAGGAATGCTGAACCTACAGTGTAATGAATACGCTGTGACAGAGGAAAACTTTTGATTTACTTTTAAGAAGAATTCATAAACCAAATTCATGTACAGATGAAAGATCACATTTCAGTATTCTACGTGGATTGTGGTTGTCGTTTATTAAAGAATCTCGCACAGACCAAAAGCAATGTTCTTCTTCGCTGGATTGTCCAATTTTTAGGATACAAATTTTCTAATTATAATTCCGTTTCTACTTAATAATCTCTTATTTACAATCAACTTTTCTTGGAAGGGGAGAGAAATTTCACGATCGTATATATATGAATCTGAATTGTAGATGTGGTCTAGAGACTGACCCTTTACTGCTCCCCAATATCCCCTATTTAAAGAGATTATACGTTTATAAGTTGATTGCAGATTAGTTAACGAAAGACAAATAAAGGAAGGAAGCTTACAGTTTCACGCCTTGTGATCACATTCTGAGCACAGGATCGGATTCTTTTGATAAGGATGGGAAAGGAATTCGGCGGTGACCTTTCAAAGGAACCATCCTGGCATTTGCTTGGAATGATTTAGGGAAACCTGAATGTCCGGTGACAGATACACTGCTGTCCACCCGAATGCGAGTCCAGTCTGTCAACTACTGCAAATATTTCCCTGTAAACGACAACACAATTAAAATAATGCCGCTGGAGATATTTATAATAAATAATCTGGACGGCAAAACGAATATTTTTGATCTGAAATTATTTTTCAATAAAACTCAACTGTAGCAGTGAAACTAGTTATCTCGGGAAAACGTAGCAGTCAGCCAAATTCACAAATAGGTTCAAAGTATCCCTGCCATCTACCATTAACTGTACAGAATCTTGCTGCTTATTGAGAAACTTTCCTATAAAATGTTTTTGATATGTCGCGTTTTGCAGCTCTTAAATATTGAAGAAAAGACATTTTTATATATGCACCAAAGCTGCTTTTATTTGAAATGCTGACTAGCTTAAGAAAATGGGCAAAGCCCGAAACTAGTCAGCATTTCAAATAAAAGCAGCTTTGGTGCACATTTCGAGGTTCTGATGTACTGTCATCGGCAGAATGGTTCGACGTCTTTCTGTCGGTTCTATGGAGTGGAGATAACAACATTACGGAAACCGAGATACTGGTAATAACAAAAAGTTGCCGCAGAGTGAGTCGGTGTTGACTTGTACTTACTCTACAAAAGGAATTAGAAAAGCAATTGGGTTCAGATAGTGTAGTGCAATGCAGTAACAACGGCTGTTCAAAAATGAGTCAAGATTTTGTGTAGAGCCGGACAATCGTCGTTCCTTCATATGGTGAGATCGTGGAACTCGGAACAATCCAGCTTATGTGTAGGAAACATCACCATATGATGATGATGGACGAATGGTGTGGGCAGGAGTCAGTATTGGCGGACGTACGGACCTCTGTGTCGTTCAGAATGGCGGTTTTAGTGCTCAGAGATGTAGAGGCGAGAGCTTTCGACCTTTTGTTGAACCCTATGCTATGCCGTAGCAGATGGGTTCCTTCTGGTGGACGATAACGCTCGTCCCCACAGAGCTGTACTGGTACTGTGTACTGTACACAGAGCAACATGCTTGAGACCGAGGGCATTGAACGAATGGAGTGGGTCAGCTCTCACACCGGACTTATAGTCGATTGAGCATGCCTGGGATGCACTTGGCAGACGCATTGCAACCAGACCAGCATCTCCTACAACGGAGCTGGATATTTCACTCGTGGAAAAATGGCTAAATATCCCTCAAGAGTTGACTGATAACCTCATACTGTACATGTCACGTAGGTGTGCAACTGTACTGGTCCTTCGAAATCATCATACAACATATTAGAGAACAACGAGAATGACATTTTTTACTGTGCATTGCCCTATGTAAACACCATGTAAACCTCACGTAGAGTAGGGACAGCAAAATATCACACTGTATGACACACAAATTACAATTGTAATGAATATTTGAATAAAATATGTTACTTTATGTATATTGTGTATGATATCTCACATGTTTTGACAAGTGTATTCCCATTACAATCAAACTCATTATACTATAAGTCTCGGAATCCCACCGACTTGTGGAATAATAGAATTTCGATAACTTCTTTCGTCCGAAAAGTCCTATTCATCAGATTCTTCACCAGTAATCTCCTGACTTTTCGGGGTATACCTCATCTTCCCACTTTCAAAACCAGCATATAGTGTCTTCGCCCACTATATCTGTCAGCTTGCTTCCCACTGACTGTCGCTGTCTTCTTTATGCATCGTACTACTTCATAATACTGTCAGGCACTATGTCACAGTTTTTACGGCATTGAGAGAACTGACTAACACAGATAAGAAAACTTTCCATACTAAATTGCGCACAAATGTTGATCAAACACTATAGATTATAATGATTGACGCTCCATAAAACTACACAAACAAGAATTATTTTGTTACTACCCAATATAGAAATATTGGACACAATTCCAATATTATTAAATGTTTCTGAAATTTAGAAAGTAATGTATTATTTTCGCATGGTGCGACGTGTGCACGCAGTAAATGTTGACAAGTGAGAATCAGAGTGAATGCCTTCCAGCTGCCTTGCCGTTTGTTGCAGGTGTCTGCTAGCTGCTTCCTCGGGGCTTTCCATATTAGCCTGCCGCTCTACCTGTTCCATCCGTTAAGCTTCTTGCTCGCTCCTAATTGCATACCAGAACGCGTCCGAACAATAGCACCTCTTACAGATTGGCGACTGGAAATACGTCGTCTCATTTAGACAGAGGAACAGCCTGTACTGCAATATTTCTAAATGACTGCTCCAAAATTATTCTCAGCTTGGTTTCGACATTGCGTCTTAAGACTTTCATTCGTAGGTACCCGCTATCTAGCAAATGTCGTCTTAATTTTATAGCATATTGAAAGAAATAAAACTCACTAAGGTGCGACACAGTAACCATTCGTGTATCAATGGCTGTCTACCAGAGATAATTAGAGCCACATCTTTCACACTGCAATTACCAGAGCAGTCAAATCAAATTCAGGTGTCCATAGTGTAATCTTTCAAGCATTTTAGCTTTTTATCATCTTATGAAGGAAAAAGAATTAGCTACAACACTGTAAAAAGACGTACCTCACTATTCTAATGTACAAGTATGATGAGGTAATATGTGGCACTAGTAAAATCCAAAGTAAAGGAATTATTTCATTTTTCTCGCGGTTACTGTTCGAATTGAATATTTATTGAAATCTACTTCCAATACATTGTGTCATTAGTGCTGATAATTGTTATAAAAAAAGAACTGAAAATGAACGAACTGTATTATCAAATAAATTCTTTGTGTAAAAGCGTTGTGTAGTAGGATTAAAGCGAATAAGACTGCACTGTTTTAAAAATTATTGCTTTGTATTCTGAGTGGTGAACGTTTCAGCATTAATTCTGCCAGCGTAATTTAGGTTTTCCATTGTTTCCCTGAATTATTTCAACCATATTCCGGGATGGTTTCTACTGTAAAACCACGGAAGACTACCGGTCCTCCCCTTGTCATACTACACCCGTAAGTACGAGAATGCCTAAATGCATAAATTACTTTTTTCCTTGTTCTTAAATTGTAATACGAGGTCGTCCACTATCATTGGTAAATAATAACGAATGAATAAAACTAATGCCACTACCGCCGCTACTAGT
Organism: Locusta migratoria; assembly: GCA_026315105.1. Lineage (NCBI taxonomy): Eukaryota > Metazoa > Arthropoda > Insecta > Orthoptera > Acrididae > Locusta > Locusta migratoria. The sequence goes on from CM048755.1 coordinate 104,001,802, forward strand.
AATTAGATTAATATTTATTCCACATGTATTGAGAAAGACTTCCATTGGATACGAATGGAAGGACGTCAAACAACAAAACCTAATACAAACAACAATACCTAATTTTGTGTCATATTCTCGCCTTGAGGAATTCACTATCTATCTCTAATTTTTTGCTTAGTATTTTGCGATGCTTTGTTGAGAATTCAATATTAAAATTTTACTTTGATACTTCAGTATTCCTGAACAACATACTTTAGTACTCACTACACTGGACTGTCATTCGGAAGAAGTGAAGTTGATATACACATTAACGTTTAGGTTTGTCGTCATTTTTGTAAATCACACGCAGTGAAATTTCATACCTATCTTCCAACAAAACTTTACCATATTCCCTGTCCTGTAAGTGAACAATTTGCTAGTACTGCATCTGAAAAAAAAACTTCAGCTTTATTAAATATTATGTTGTGATCTGCTAGTTTGTTAATTGGTTGCGATCAGCCTCGAGCAAATAACAAATTCCTTTTCTTCTATAACACAACATGTTTCACCGTAGATTCAATAGCATTAGTGGGCTTATATTTCCTTTGTATTTTCCTTTGTATTATGCAAATATTACTTACGAAACATATTCAAATTTACAAACAAGTTCCCACATGTATTAAACAGCTCGTGCCTCTAAAAATATTCATCTCCGATCATTGGTTCTTGATCTCAAAATACTCAGCTGAGGATACTCGACAGTCTCTAAAGTGGCTCCTTGTAAGTAACTGTCAGCCTTGTATTCATGACATGAGTCTGTGTAACAGATGAAAATACCTATCATGGCTATCGTGCACGCTATAACAGTAAAAGTAGTGAATTATTGCCTTCCTTCGATTTGTAATGAAATGACAGAAGTATATGATATGTATCATGTGGATGAAATTGATGGATGATTTTATAATGCATTATCGAATTTTTTTTTACGGATTAAAGAACGTGAGAGGATGAAATCCGTTACCAGTAGGTAGACCAGTACCCACTACTTTTTAAAGAGAACCTAGGGGGCTTCTAAGCTTTATGTCCAATCTAACAGACGGATTACTCCTTGAGACACTGAGGAGAAAGTTTGTAATTTATCCCAGGTGCAAAGTAAGGCCATCAGGAACTTCATGCCAGGCCTCTTTTCCGCTAGACTGCGATGAAAATTTCTTCCACCTCTAGGGACCAGCCATTTATCTCTGAACCAAGCGCCGGCGCACAAGCGTCCATTAGTGTCCTCGGTAGTGAAGGCAGATGGTTCACCAATTTCTTAGTTTAATAATGGTATGAGCGTCAGATGCCCTTCGCTCTATAGGACTACGGAGAAGCTATCACACTCCTGAATGGGGGAAAGATCTTGAAATAGAATTCTGGTTAGAATAAAAGTCGGCATCGGTGTAGGTTTTTGAGTGTTATTCATTTCATTATTTAATTTTACTTTTGATGTTTTTATTTATCTGTTTGCTATTAGTTTTAAAGTTTTGTGTGAGGTGCGAGCTTATGTGTATGTGTGTGTGTATGTGTGTGTGTGTGTGTGTGTGTGTGTGTGAGAGAGAGAGAGAGAGAGAGAGAGAGAGAGAGAGAGAGACAAAGAGGGAGATAGAGAGAGAAAAGAGTACATAGGTGTAGATTTTTGTGTGTTGCTCATACATTCATACATTTTTTTATTTGTGTGCACATGTGTGTGTTTACGCATTAATGTTGGCTAATAATTCTCTGATAGAAGAGAATATAGTTATGGAAATCTGTATACTCGTTCATTATTGGTTTATCCTTCAAATATGGATTTCTTTATGTGGTAGCTTTCCATAATTATTAGTTCTCATGGGGGCTGTCACGGCATTCGTCGATTCTCAAGTGTGTTGAGCAACATAGTGATCCATGATTGACGACTGAAATTTTTCTCGCCATTAGGTGCATTTCTTCTTTCAGTTATTTTTCGAGTTATTTGTTTAACGTCTTCCATTACTAGGGAGAGTAGAGCTGCCGAGAAATCGGTACATATTTGTCTGTGATGTGTCATCAGTGATGTTTACCTGTATTTATATAGTTCATGACTTGTCGCCAAAATGTTGCATGCTCATTACAGGAACCTGTAGATAGCCTATGCGTTTGATATTGTAGCTTTCTGTATATGGGCTCAGGTGGTGCCACAGTGAAGCTACAACAGGAAATATAACTATTAATCGCGAATGGAACATTTTATTACGAAGTATTTAACTTAAAAATATGTAGTGTATTCCAGCTTGTAGTGATTTACACCCCTAGAAATAACAGAACAGGTACACAGTTTACGCTTGAATTACAGTTCCTACCGAGCGAGGTGGCGCAGTGATAACACGCTGGACTCGCATTCGGGAGGACGGTGGTTCAAATCCACATCCGGCCATCCTGATTTAGGTTTTCCGTGATTTCCCTAAATCACTCCAGGCAAATGCCGGGATGGTTCCTTTTAAAGGGCACGGCCGATTTTCTTCACCACCCTTACATCCGTTCAGGGTTATTACCAGCTTTCAATTTTGAACTGTGTGTCTCATTGCTAATATACACCAATGATCGACCGAGGGAGGTGGCGCAGTAGTAACAAAGTGGACTCGCATTCGGGAGGACGGTGGTTCAAATCCACCTACGGCGATCTAGATTTAGGTTTTCGGTGATTTGCCTAAATCACTCCAGGAAAATTCCGGGATGGTTTCTTTGCAATGCCACGGCCGATTCCCTTCTCCATTCTTACCCAAAAACTCCGAGCGTTACCTTCGTGTGTAATGACCAAGCTGTCGACGGGACGTTAAACCCTAAGCTTCCTCCTCCCTACACCAATGACCACCAAATACGCAACACCCGGAAGGAAGCATCCATATAAGGTGAAATTTACAGCTTGCGTTCGCGGTGACGAGAGAAGAGTACATGATTAGCATTTTGGTGCAGGAGCTAGTAGCGTCACCTACAAACTGTTGCAGTGGAATAAAAATAACTGCCGTAACACACGATTTATATTTATTAATAGAGAAAGGAAAAACTGCATACACTATTTCAATAGTAACAGACGAGCATTAAGATAACACACGATCGTCTTTTTTAAAAAAACACCAAAGATAATTAACACAAATAAAAAGAATAAATATAATAACCTTTGCCCAATTGCTAATCACTTAACATTCCCCCCCTCGAAATGATATCTAAAAGAACCACACATATCATTTTGAATGTAACATCATCTTGCAATGACGCTCATGAACATTTTGACACAGGGGTTTTGTCAACAAGTCTGCTTGATTATTATCTGTTGAAATGTATCTGATGTCAACTGTACCATCCATCACTTTTTCTCTAATGAAATGATGCTTTATGGCAATATGTTTTGTTCTTGATTTATCAATGTAATTCTTGGAATGTACAATTGCAGCTTGATTATCGCACCACACAGGCGTTGATTTTCCAATCAGTTCTTTGAGGTCAAGGCTCTTTAGTAGTTCTCTCATCCATACCACTTCTCTTGCACAGGCTGCAACTGACACATATTCTGCTTCCATTGTGCTCAATGCAACTGCAGTTTGTTTCGTACTCTTCCAGTACACAGGAGATCCTGCTAGTAATATTACATATCCTGTAACACTTTTGCGATCTTCTGTACAAGTAGCCCAATCAGCATCAGCATATGCTTCGAGTATTTGACCATTGGGGTAATATTTGAGTTTATAATCTGCTGTTTCTTTTACATATTTCAGCACTCTTTTAGCTGCATTCCAGTGGGTTACATTAAATTTTGAACAATATTGGGATAGCTTTGCCACAGAGAAAGCTATGTCTGGTTGTGTTCTCTGTGATAGGTAAAGAAGCCCACTAATAAGCTCACGATAAGGCAGATTTTTAGCTTCTTCATCAGACTTCTCATCAAGAAAATTCAGTTTCAGTTCCATTGGAGTCTTAGCTCCCTTAGCATTCTGAAGTCCGAATCTGTCAACAAGTTGACTAATGTAGTCCTTTTGAGAAAGACAAATTGTTCCATCTTTGTTGTAATCAAATTTCACTCCTAACATGTGTGAAACCATGCCCATGTGCTTGATTTCAAAACAACTTTCTAAAAGAGTCTTTACCTTTTGCCTTATCTTTTCATTTTGTGCAAAACCAAGCATGTCATCTACATATACAGACAAAATAGCATTTCCTTCCTTTGCATTCATCTTGTACACACAAGGATCTATGTCATTTCTAATAAATCCCAGTTTTTCTAGAGATCTATTCAAATGATCATTCCAACATCTACCACTTTGTTTCAATCCATATAATGACTTGTTCAATTTACAAACCAAATTTTCTTGGCCCTTCTTGATGAAACCTTCTGGCTGGAGCATATATACATCTTCCTTTAATTTACTATGCAGATATGCACTTTTCACATCATACTGATCAATGTGCCAATTTTTCTCAACACTGGCTGCTATCAGTAAACGAATAGTTTCAAAATTTGAAACAGGAGCATAAATCTCATTAAAATCTACACCTTCTACTTGAGTAAATCCTTTTGCAACTAAACGAGCTTTAAAAATCTGCTTCCCACCAACTATCTTCTTTTTAAAAACCCATCTGTTCTTTATAGGAATTACACCAGGTGGTAGCACAGACAGTTTCCAAGCCTCATGATGTTCCAAAGAATTAATTTCTTCATTCATTGCAACTTTCCATTCCTCTGCCTCATCAGAATTGACTGCTTCCTGATATGATAAAGGTTCATCATTGTTTCTTCCTTGTATGGCATTTATTTGTGCTTCTTCAGTGTGTGCCTTCTCTTTTGAACGAAGTGTCATTGGATGACATTTACTTAAATTCATTTTCCCTTTTGTTACTTCCTTTCTTGGTCTGTATGCACTTTGTAAAGCTTCAGCATGTTCCATAAGATCCTGATTATATCCAGTCTCTTCCAATTTTTCTTCCTGATCAGAGAAACCATAAAATTCCTCTTCAGTGTCTGAATCTTCTTTTTCACTTTGTTTGTCACCACCATTACTGGTATTTGGAAACAATAATTCTTCTTCATTGTACAAATCAATAAATTTGTTCTGTTTCTTATTTTCAGTTGACCACTTGCCACTCAAAAATTCTTTGAATGTACAGTCTCTGGATTCAATAATCTGTTTTGTTTCTGGCATCCAGATCCTGTATCCACGGCCATACAGAGAATATCCTACAAGAATGCCTTTTTCTGCCCTAGTGGATAATTTAGATCGACGTTTTTGTCTGTGTACATGAACAAAAACTTCGCATCCTATCACGCGTAAATGTCTCACACTTGGCTTTCTACCTGTCCACAATTCATAGGGCGTTTTTTCGTTGTTGTGGCTATTTGTAACTCGATTTATAATGTATGCTGCTGTGTACATTAGCTCAGCCCAAGAACTCTTTGGTAAATCACTTCCTATCAGCTGTGACCTGACCATGTCCATTAATGTTCTGTTGAGGCGTTCAGCTATACCATTTTGCTGCGGCGTGTAGCTCATTGTTACTTCATGCCAAATTCCTTCAGCATCACAGAGCTGTAACCATTTGCGTGAACAGAATTCTAGACCATTGTCCATGCGAATTCTCTTTAATCGTTTTCCAGTTTGTCTTTCAGTTTGTATCTTCCACTTCTTGAATTCTTCAAATGCTTCATCCTTAGTTTTTAAGAAACGCACAAATATGTATCTGCTTGCATCATCGACTATACTCATTAAATATCTATTGCCTCCAAAACTTGGAACGTCAATAGGTCCCATGAGATCACTGTGAACGAGTTCTAAAGTGGTTGTCCGTTCTTTCGAATCATTTTTTTGGAAATGGTTTCCTCGCCGATTTCCCCGCCAAACAGTCGTCACACGGGTTTATTTCGCTTTTTTCACAGTCTAATCCCCGTACTGCCCCGTTACTTATCATGTCGTTTATAGTACGCTTGCTGACATGCATCATCCTACAATGCCATAGATCAAGGTCAAGTGATTTTTCACGTTCGTCATTTTTCAACAAGTTTATTGATCTGTCATCTGCGCACGGTTTCGTATTTATGTAATACAAACGACCTTTCTGTTGAGTCTTAATGATCAATCTTCCAAATTCGTCGTAAATCTTGCAACCTTCTTTATCAAAAATCACTTTTTTGTCGTTTTCAGTGAGCTGCCTCACAGACAATATTGCGTAGTCGATCTCAGGCACAAACAGCGTGTTATTAGCGACGAATTCATCAGCCAAACCTTCGTTGTTAATTATCTTTGTCCTTACCGTACCTTTCCCTACAGCTTCTGTTTGTCGGCCATCAGCTAGAGTTACGATTTCAATATTTTTATCAACAACTGAAAAATAATTTTCATTTGGAGCCATGTGATGAGTTGCGCCGGAATCCACTATCCAATTATCGCCATCCAATGTAACTGTACCACAGGCAGCACTCATACTAATAGCGCCTACTTTCTTTTGTGCCTTTTTTAATTTTCCCTTTTCAGGACATTTTCTGGATATGTGACCGACTTTGTGACTGTGTGACAATTGTAACAAACAAAACTACCTTTTTGCGTTGCTTCTTTCTTCGTTTCTTCTTTTCTTCCGTCACGTTCCGAAAGTCGTAGTTTTCGGTGCTTCTGAGCTTTCAGAGACATTGCAGAATATTTATCTTCATTATAATCCTGACGTCTAGCATCTTCAACAAGTAGCCGCCTTTTAATTGTAGCACACTTAAAATCATGCATCCCATTCTTCAGAAAGTCCACACAGAATAGTCATTGCTAAATCCCCATCTTCAATTTCGTCACCTATATTCGCTAAATTAGCTACAGTTTTATTTACAAGCCCTAGATAATTTTCCATGGATTCACAATTCTTGATCTTTAACGAATATAACTTCCGTCTCAGTTGCACTGTACGAAATTTGCTGTCTCGTGGAGCGTATAATTTCTGAAGTTCTTCCCATACTGCTTTTGGATTTGACAAGTTTCGTACATGCATTTGCTGCTCATCACATATGGAAAGTACAATTTTTGCTAGTGTCTTACCTTGACGTGATATATACACCTTTTTATCGGCTGCCGATGCACCTTCACTGGGTTCCGTCTCACCAGGCTCAATTACAGTCCACAAGTCGCAATCTATGAGAATCATTTTCATTTGATACGACCAGGAAGCGTAATTCACTCCACTTAATTTCTCGATAGTGTGTCTGTTCTCCGTCATCTTTCTCTATTCCAATTGCCGTTTACGGTTGTTTTTCGTAAGATTCACGAAACACAAACTCGGCGTCAATTAACGTTTCTCAAATGCGTCGCACCAAAAATAGTCGGCAGATATTTCGTCGGCGTCGGACGGGAGATTTTTCTTTCATCGGATAATTGACACTAACGCGGTTATCTACTTTTCATTTTTTTTTTTTTTTAGCTAGCACACCTGGGCCCATAACCATTGTTGGAGTGGAATAAAAAAACTGCCGTAACACACGATTTATATTTATTAATAGAGAAAGGAAAAAACTGCACACACTATTTCAATAGTAACAGACGAGCATTAAGATAACACACGATCGTCTTTTTTAAAAAACACCAAAGATAATTAACACAAATAAAAAGAATAAATATAATAACCTTTGCCCACTTGCTAATCACTTAACACAAACACTATATAAAAGGGGGAACAAACGGCTCTACGAACGTACTGTAAATGTTCCTTAGTGCGTTTTACGTACGCAGTTTCAGTACATTTACTAGAAGAAGGAAGGAATCTTAGGGTTTAACGTCCCCCTCGTTCACGTTATCGTTAGAGACGAAGCTCACGCTCAGATTTTTGGGTAGGGATGGAGAAGAAAATAGGCCGTGCCCTTTCAAAGGAACCATCCCGACATTTATCTGGAGTGATTTAGGAAAATAACGGAAAACCTAAATCTGGATGGCGGGAAGTTGCCTCGCTCGGTCGTCGTAGAAGACAATCAGCGTGTTTAGAGCACTTTCGGAGTTCGACCAAGGAAGAGTAGTTGCCTTTAGTGGTTGCAAACAATCCTTCAGAGGAATCTGTGATGATTTTGGAAGTAAATAATCATTTTTGATGAAGAACCGTAATCGCTGGATGCAGGAGGGAACGACGGACCGACGGGATCTGTTGTACCCACGTTTTTCCACCACTACACGTGATGATAGGTATAGAGTGCGCTCTGTCATATCACGAAAGAGCGTTGCGCAACAAGTATTGTCCGAGTGCCACCCGACGTCTTTTGCAGCAGAGTGGACAGGCCGCAATGGCGTCGATTGCTGCGTTTACCACAGAGTCAGCGCCACAAGTGTTTGTGTTGCCAGTGGTGCGATGAATGACGCACAACCGCATGAGCGACATTTTATTTAACCAATAACTCGCTATTCTGCCTGCACCACCACGATGGTCGTGCACCGTGCACCGTGTTGAGAAATGTATCAACTGCAGTCTTACACATCGCCTTGCTGATCCTGCAGCCGGACGTTGGGTATAGGTTGCTGTTGGGTTCCGCTCCCGCATACCCATTGTGCGCATTTCCGGTACACTAGCCAGTCCTTTGAACTTGCCGACGACCACTTTGTAAAAGAATAATGCCCGACTAACGTACTAGATAAGGACCGAATAAAACTTCTGTTTCGGCCTAAATATTGTTTTCGCTCAGACATCAGCTGTATCTTCGGCTTCGCCGAAACCAACTTTCATGACCTCTAAGATGAAGTCGTGTCTCGTTTGGAATGTATTCAGTCAACAATACTACTCCAAATTAGTTGGCGGAATGCCGTTCAACTATTAGGAGAGTTTTTCCTCGCGCACATAAAATGTATTTTGCTGGAAATCACAATGTAATATAATCGTATCTCATAAAGATATTCTTATAAGCAGTTAATAGCAATTAATATTCGAATTACCAGTATGTGTTAAAACATTCTTATACTGAAAGGATCTATTAATGAGATTGCTAGTAAACGAGGGCTTTTTTTAAATACGCCTAACCAACATGGGTTCAGAAATCATTGATCATGTGGTATTCAGATTTTACAGTTTTGTTCGCGGGTATTTCACTAACAACAATCATACTGTTAGTCGGAACCTTTACGTTATTTTTCTGATTACTTTGCAAGGTAATGATCTGTGTTACAATACTGTATAATTCTAGTAATGTTTAACCCAACTACGTAAGTTTCGATGTAGTTTACGGTTTCGGCCAAGACTGGAAGAGGAGCCGAATATTAGATCACGATTTCGGATGCCAATTATGTTTTGGTCGGAAACTATTTCTAGAATTCTTCGTAGTCCATTGGACTGCATTGCTGCCTTGACCTCCGGGTTCTCTGTCGAAAACATTCTGCTCGATGACTGCGGAATCAATAGCTCAGCATGCACTATCAACTGGTACACCAGAGTAGTTTTGTCATTAAGTGAAAGCTTGCACTACTATACCCCAACAACACATTCTTAGCCTCTTTTATTCAATGCCGAGGTGATTCCCTGTTGCCAGAATTTTGGAAAGTGCTTGACACAAATATCAGAAAGTGCTTAATATGTTGACAGATATGTCAGTGGCACAAAGAATGTTTACCAAATTTTGCCCATTTCAGCGTCCCAGTTTGTGAGTCTTCATCAGATACCAAGATCATAATGTACCTCACGGAACTGTTGTAGGAACCACATTGCACTCTGAGATTTAAAGAAAAAGTGTACAGACTTGGAGGATTGGTACAGCGAACTGAGTACATTATAATTTGGAAGGCATCCAAAGTTAGCATGACAATGAAAACACTCAGATCTCTTCAGAAAGTTGCAGTTTGTAAATGGAACAAGGCACTAGTATTTTAATAAATTCTCGCACTAACGTGATAATTCTACGTTGTGATAACTTATCTGTATGGATGATTTTAGCAATGCAGTTGTTTCAAGATCAGACGCACTTAATAGGAATGTGATATCTAAGTCTGTTATGATGAAATGAGTCATTTTAACTAACCCAAAATTCAATAAACTTTTACATTATTAAGTCTTCAACCCTATCAATAAAACCTTTATTTAACAATAACTGTGCAGAGTGTCTCCCCTTAAGATGAAGCAAAGTTATAGTCATGATACAAACAAGAGATAGTCCAACTAATTTTCTTTAGGGTATTTACTTATAACACCTCAACACTGAATGTCCTTTTATTGTTTTTGTGCTCTGTGAAGATGAATACTGAACGTAGCCTACACATATCGTTAATCTTCACAGTGAATTAATGCAATAACTTAGTAACTGGTTTTTTACCTACAAAACAAGGTAAAATATTATCAAAAAGTCTCACATTATTTAACTCGGAGTATTTTACTTTAACAGGGATGAAGCTTGCGCAGTATAATGACGTAGGATAATAACAAGTTAAGAGTACGATTTAAATTCATCTTACTGATTACCCTTCTAATCTGAGCCTCTGGCTGTTATTATACCACTAAAAGGTTCTACATTGCCTATGACGGAAGAATATTCCGATATGTAGCTCACTGTGTCGTAGCAGTGAGTAAAATTAATCTTCTTGGCATTGAATTTGTTTAAACAGTATGCCACCAATATTACGCCAGTAAACGCACTTGAATATACTTGTATTCCGAAGCCATTTAATATTTCTCTTGACATATATGGCCTCTAATAAAATAGCCACATATCAGTGGCACTGTTACTTGTTAAGCTTCCAGATAAAGTCCCTTCCTGTAGCTCGTTTGACACTGGCGCGCTTTTAACACCTTTTCCTTTCACGTCATAACTGTTCGATAAGTTGGGAATGTACGCCATCTTTTATGACTGAATACAATTTACGAAAATCCTAAGCTCTACAGTATTATAAATTGACATTACGTTGATATAACTTTTGAGAAAGATGGTATTAAGAAGCAAATGGTATTTACACAAAATTTACAAAGATAATAACAATCTTAGATATAGATAGATGCAACGTACATACGTGTCCAGAGAGCATAAGCTTACAGATGTATACAGATTGGTCATAATCGAATCAAACCATTCCTTACATGGACAATACAAAGAAAATAAATTATGACTAATGGTGTCACATTCTCAAACCTCTCTACAATTCTTCTAATTGTATACACGTGAATCACCCTGCATATAAACCCTTTGACAAATAGGTGAAGAGCAGTTTGAAGCCGTCTGCTGGTGCCATCATTGACTACCTGTAGGAAGTCTCACGATAACTTATAAGGAACACCTTTGAACTCCAACGTTCCGAATTGCACAAATCCGTGCTGCGAAAAACACTCCATATTCAAAGATGTGGTCTGTGTCAATTCCTGCCAATAAGTCCATTTTACCACAGGCGTTATTTTAACACAGTGAAACGAAGTAACAAGATATCACTTCCATAGGAGGGAAATTATACGCAATTCAATGACGTCAGTGTATCATTACATTTGCAATCAACTGCGCAAAAGATCTGCTTCATTTTATTGTAATAGCGCAAAGCACACAGTTAAGCAGCTAATAGTGCTTCTATAGAATTAGTCTTCAAGGTGAAGATACTGTATTTCGATTTAAAGGTCAAAACAAATTTCAGAGATAGATTATCATTATCTCATTATCAAACTTCACTTTGTGATTTACAACCAATTTTCGGAACGTAAGTATAAGCCTGTTTTGGAATGTGCTTGAAAAAAAATTCATAATTTTAAAATGTAATTATTGTGGCTTTTGATTTTGGATTGCTCGAGTGAGAATTTAATTTTGAATATAAAATGTCTAACTTTAGTGAGGTGTTCACATTATTGTCTTCCAATTTGTTTCAACCACTTCATCGAAAACCTGTATCTGCAGTTTTAGGAATAATGAAAGCACTATCAAATGTGTAAGTTATGTGTGTTTTGCGATATTATAACTACTTCAAGCAGAGGATTTCTGGCAATTTGACTGAAAACGTAATGATATGCTGACTTCATTGCATTACGTGTAATTTCCCTCCTATGGTAATGATAGATTGTTACATTGTTTCTCTCTATTAACATTTCGCTGGTGATAGAATGCAACGTTTTGCATAGTAGTAACAGAGACCAGTTTTTTTTTTATTATTGTTATTCTAAGCATTGTTTCGTGCTGTCTCGAGCGCTAGAAGTTATTTACTTTACTTTTTATGTGTCAGAAGGCATCATGCTGTAAATGTAGAAGAATGTATCTTTATTCATATGAGTAGGAATAATACTCCTATAGTGTCCGAATACAGTAGGTGTTGTGTGTTGTTTGACACAGTCACTACGGATAAATACGTAGACGTTAAACTGCAAAGCGATATGAAATGGAACGAATACGCAAGGTAGTAGCGGAGAAAGCTGTTTATTGAGAGAATTTTGGGAAAGTGTGGCATATCTATAAAAGAGATCGCGTATATAATATTTTCGAAATCCATTCTTGAATTCTGCTAAAATGTTTGTAGTCCCTAATGGGGCTAATTAAACGAAGAAATCTAAATAATTTAAAACAGTGTTGATAGATTTGTTATTGTTGGGTTTATTAACATAAGTTTATTTTAGAAATGCCCGGTGAACTAGAAAAGGAAGCCTTTTGCGAAAAGTTATGAAAAAGTTAGCTACTCTCCTGCCATCACCATACATTGCGCGTAGAGTACGAACCCGTGAAAAGAAATCAGTGTTTGTACAGAGACACAGAGTCCTATTTCCGTTGCTCTATTTCAGAGTGGAACAGGGGAGGGAATGACTACCATTAGTAAAATATTGCCAAACCCATGCGCGCTGTCATGTATACATTCGAAAGGAGACATACAGGCAAAACCTTGTTAAATCGGTTCCTAATCAAAGCCAGACTTCTGAAGTCCAGAGGTGGAATTACGGGGTAATACATTATGCTTGTAAAGATTTCTGTATGGGTGACTAGCTTTCTGTCCAGTTAACTTACGATCATGTCAAGAAACGCACTAGCAGTACTTGAAATTCGTTTCCCAGCATTTCACAGAAATTCTGTCAGGACTGCAACGAAATACGCCCGCGAGCATTCGCTAAAATTATCGTGGTGCTGGCTTGCAGCAGGTCCCTAGCGAGCGAAGTCCCCAGGCTAGACTGTGCCTTTTAGGGTAAAGACTTGCAAAACATCGTGTGATCTCAAGAGACACTCACGTAAGAGGAATGAGTGACTGAGAAGGAGACAGAGAGAGAGAGAGAGAGAGAGAGTTGGAGAGAGGGCAGTGGAAGTCACAAGGGAGTAGGGAGCTCGAATTTCAAAGCAGAAAACGAGAAAGGAGTTTGCGAGAGTGGCGGAACTGCACAGGAAACCGGTGTAGGAGCTGGCCGCGCAGAGCACTGTTGCAGTTTTCCGCAAGGGTCTCTCTACTGAGAGAGAACATATCGGAAGCTTGTAATAGCAGCAACACGAGACCCGAGGAGAGGCAAGTGGAGGCACTGCCAGCGGCACTCCGAGTCCCAGCGAGCTGCGCCAAACTTCCCCAACTACCTGCGCGACGTTTTACCAAACAACGCCCTTCAGCTGTGAACATGTTCTTTATTTTAGGACTGTTATTCGAAACCAAACCCCTTCAGTAACATAACATACTGGAACTAATAATATCCAGATACCCTCATATGTACTGTCTAGTTACTGCACCGTTGCTTTTCTTTTCTTTTCAAGAGAAAAATAGGAAAAATATAAGCCTACAGTCCCTTGGTAACTTAACGGAATCATGACGTGGAACTGACAGTCAGTGCTAGCTCCGGTAGAATACTATTTGTACTGAAAGTTACGTGGTTACATTTTTCAGATTTTCGTTGACTGGGCCACATGTCTTTGGAACGAAGATTGTGCTGTGTGCTACCGTATTTTAACTGTTTTTGAAACATTTTTAAGCATAAAAATGAGAAACAGAATAGGATTTGCCTCAACAATGCTGAGAAATGTGTAAAAATTTAACTCACCTTGACCGTTACACCAGTAACGTTGCGGATTTGATGTGGGGTCTGACACACATTCCTCTATTACAAGCTGTAGAATTGTCCATAACACTATACGAACACCTACATCACATACGAAGTAAAATGTGGATGTGTACCAAAAAGGCAGTCGGCACAACTGCACCAATCATTTATGCAAGATATTTTTCAAGTAAACGTGTAACAAGTGCCAAGTCAGCAAATCTACGGTGTTTCCAATACGATGTGCAGTTTCTCTGTGCCATTTGAGGTCAGCGTTTCAACTTAAAAAGACGCACTTTTGGATAAGCAGAATTCAGTCACAGGCTCGCCTTGAAGACAACTGTGTGGTTAACAGTAGGAATAACAGAAAAGATGTATTGCAGTCCCGGATGTACAGCAGAAATATGGCGGCATAAGTGCTTGGAAGAGCTACGGATGCAATACGTTCATGCTATCACCAGGAGAATATTGAGACGCTTGTACTGCATTCACTTAAGTAAAATATTTACAGTATGTGATTTAGAGAGAAGAACATTTAAGTTCATTACCACACATCCAGGTGAAGGCAAATGAGGTAATACTATGTATTTATAATGGTATTTCCAAAATAAATTTTTAATCAAGATATAAATAATTGAAATGTCATAAGCACAATTATCAATAAATAGTATATACATTACCCATAGTTCATATCAATCTATTAGTGTGCGTGCGTGTCTATGTGTAATAACAAAAATGTTCAAATGCTTGTAAACGTATGGGACCAAACTATTGTGGTCATCAGCCCCTAGGCATACAAACTACTTAACCTAACAACACACACAACCATGCCCGAGGGACGACTCGAACCTCCGGCGGGATTGACCGGAGTAATAACACAGGGTGGATTGCAAAAACTGGGAAAACTTATTACTCCCGGAAGTTATGGCTGAGGTGGTCTATCTTGTAAGGTATGTACCGAACATGGGCGCCATATTCAGTCTGAGTCAGGGTAATTTTTTTTCCTTTTTTGTTTTTTTGGAGTCGTGTGTTCTATAACATCAGCAGTTCATTCCTACCGTAGCAGTTATGGTTCAAAAGTTTATTGTGGCAGGTAAGTGGCTTTGAACAGGGAAACAAGAACAGAGGTCATTATGATGTATGGCGAACGAAATTTCCGTGTCATTAAGGCAGATTTTAGCAACCCGCACCCAGAAATAAAAGTTTCACACTAGACTGGCAGGTGCGTAATTTCAAATTCTAAGACAATGGGACTGTCACTAACAAGCACGGCAGTCCAAAAACTGCTGATGACGAGACAACCTCAACAATGAGTTTTGTGTCCTTCGTGAAGAACAGCAAAATACGTTTGTCAGTAAAATGTTCAATAAGCCGGTCATCGATCGTACGAATCCTTCATGTTTATCGATGGCATCACAATTATACGGAATGCGACTATGCTTCCCAAGGAAAAAGTAAGACTTGCGACATATAAATACTTTTATTGCACCAATATGATGCAAATGAGAGCTCTGTAGTTCATTCAGTGACACAAATATTATATGGGAAACATATTGATATAGGAAAAAAGGCGGATATAGAAAAAACGCAGCTATCGGAGAAACGCATATCTGAGAGAAAGTAAATATGGGATACACTATTATTGTAAAAACGCAGATGTGAAATAAACACAAATATGAGAAATACAGAGATAAAGACAAAACACAAATGGAATAAATGCATATATGCAAAAAATAAATAAATAATAAATAAATCCTCATAGGCCTATGAGAACAACGAAGATGCACGAGGGCGTTGCCTGCCCCTAGGGTGCATGGGAATGGGAAATTTTTTTTTTTTTTTAATTTTCATATAAATTTCGCCCAGCCTGGTGGCCAGGCCGATTCACGGGCCGTGCCGCGTGCCTGCTGGTGGAAGTTTCCGCACTAATGTTCCCGACACGTGCCTGTTCATTCGGCACTCCTTGGTGGCTCGGTTCTCCTGACCAGGGTACGCCAACCTGGGAAACTCGGCAGAATCTAGCCACCGACCACGAGCTAGCCTGGTGGTCACGCTGTGCCGAGACCTCAGCGACAAATTGAAAAACGGTCGCTCTTTTTCGCCCCGGCCTCCGACCTGACTATACCTGCTCCCTTGAGCTCCGATCATACCATAACTGTTCCTCCGATTCTGAGATGTACCTCTTGGGATAGGCGTCGACATCACACCGGATTCCCTTCAGTACCATGTAACAATCATTCCCAAATAAAACCCATTTTGATGTCACCATAACTTCACGCCTTTCTCATTTAAACTCCGTGCCCACTCCTTCGCTCGAACATCCTGGCACACAGATATGGGAAAAACAAAGATGTGAGAAAAACAAAGATATGTGAAAAAAGCATATACCTAAGAAGCGCAGATACGCGAAAAATGAAGATCTGGCGGAAACATCGATATGCAAAAAATTTGAAACACAACAACACAGACAAAACGCCGATTAGGGAAACCGCAGATATACGTAGTACGCAGATCGGCGAAACCGAAGATATGCTACAAATTTAGAGACGAGAAAAATGTAGATATGCGGCAAACGCATACATGGGAAAAATGCAAAAAATGTTTTAAGTGCTTTGTTATTAGTCCCTAGCTTTCAAACTACTTAAACTAAGTTAAACTAACCTAAGGACAACACATATACCCATGCCCGAGGGGGGACTCGAAGCCCCGACGGCGAGCGGCCGCGCGCATGGCAGCACGGCGCCTCAGCGCGCACGGCTTTTCCACCGCGGCGGAAAAATACAGATCTAGGAAACACGTTTATATGGAAATATGAGTAATGTGGGAACTGCAGATATGAGAAGCATCAACATATGGGGAGGACGAAAACTCAGATATGGGAGAAACGCAAGGATGCAAAAAAAAAAAAAAAAAAAAAAAAAAAAAAAAAAAAAAAAAAAAAAAAAAAAAAATTTGCAGATTTGTGAATAAATTCGATGTGGGTAAAACGGCGATATATGACAACTACAAAGATGCAAAAGCCATAGAGGTAAAAACTGGAGGTATGCAAGGACCTAGATAACCAAGAAACACAAACATAGGAAAACCGCAGATCCTGGAAAAACAAATATACCTAACAAACGGAGACATACAAAAAATGAAGATATTGGAAAAACGCAAATGCAGATATAGCACTAACGTAGATATGACGAATATACATACATGTGAAAGATGAAAATAGGTGTGTAAAACGCAGATAGGAAAAACTGCAGCTATCGGATACATATAGATATGATGAAAACTACGATATGTGAAAAACGCAGTTATGGGTCAAACGTAGACGTTGCAAAAACGGTGATATGTGGAAAACGCAGACGCAGAAATAATACAAACCCAGATATAAGAAAAACGGAGATATTTGAAAAAGGTATATATCTGAAAACTACAGATACGGAAAAAAACTATGGTATGCGTAAGACGATGATATGTGAAAGAGACCATACATCTCTTTTGTAGGGATCAACGTAGTTTCCGAAAGCAACGATCATATGAAACCCAACTCGCACTATTTATCCACAAGAAACAGAGGAGCGAAGATACAGGATCCCAAATAGATGACGTGTTCCTTCCCTTCCCTATGGCGTTCGGTAACGTTCCGCACAGTCGCCAGATGAACATAGTGCAAGTATATGGAATATCAGACCAAGCGTGTCACTGGGTTTAGGCGTTTCTAGATAGAAGAAGCAGTTTGTCATTCTCAATCGCGATAGGTCTTCAGACGTTAAAATGTTCTTAAGCGAGTCCCAGTAGTGTTTATAGGGACGTTGCTTTTCACATAATAACTGACCTTGTAGATAAGGTCAAAAGTTCCATGAGCCTTTTGTGGATGATGTCTAGTTTATCGATGGGTCGCAACAACGCGAAGCGACCACCAGGACAAAATTAGAGAGAAGAACGCTCACACGGAGGCATACCGGCAATCATTTTTCCCGCGAACCATACCCGACTGCAGTAGCAGGAAGTGGGCAATTGTACGCAATGCACCCTCCGCCACACATAGTGAGGTGGCTTGTGGAGTGTGGATGCAGATGTACGCGAAATATGCAGATATGCGAAAAAAATAGAATATGCGGTAAACGCAGACGTGCGAAAAAGCAGATTTTTCACACAATTACCTCTTCCCCATCTTCTTCTTTCCCATATTTGTGTTCTTCTCATTTCTGCCTTCTTCTCATATCTGTGTTTTACGCGTATTCACATTTTTCACATATCTGAGTTTTTGGCATATCTCTGTTTTTAACGTATCAGAGTTTTTCCCATATCTGCGTTTTACGCAAATCAACGTTGTTGGTGTTAATGCCTCTGCGCATATCTGCGTTAACCATTAATCTGCGTTTCCGCATATCTGCGTGGGTTGCATTAGTGCATTTGTCACATAACTGCGTGTGTCGCAAATCTGCGTTTGTCAGATACCTGCGTATTTTATATATTTGCGTGACTTTATACACGCATTTTTCTCATATCTGCGTTTTTATTTGTGCTTTATCCCATTTTTGCGTTTTCCTTATATTGTCGTTCTTCATGTACTTGTGTGTTTCGCTTATTTCCAGTACGTTTTCCCATAACTTTGTTTTCCCATATTTTCGTTTTTTTCAATATCTGTGTATTGCCTAAACATGTATTTTCCTATATTACTTTTTCCCATACTTTTGTTTTTCCCCTTATTTTCGAATTTCATATACCTGCTGTTACTTTCACATATCTTCGATTATTGATTATCTGTTTTCCCCATATTGATGTTAATCTCATTTTTTGGGTTTCCCATATTTGCGTTTTTCGTACATTTTAGTTATTTGCATACCTGCGTTTATGGCATATCTGCATTTTTCTGTATTCTTTATTTTTCTTGTATACGTATATTTTTTAATATACCTGTTTTTGCAATTTCAAGTTCTTTCCACAACTGTATTTTTCTATTATTTTTTTGATTACCCGTCTGTACTTTTGGTATACTTTGTACTTTTACATATTTGCGTTTTCCCATATTTAGGGTTCTTCCATTTCGGTCATTTTCCCATACCTGAGTTTCTCCCATATCTATATTTTGCCCATACTTGTATTCTCCCGCACCTGCGTTCTTCCCAGGCATGCATGTTTCCCGTAAATGTGTTTTTCCCGTATCTCCAAGTTTGCATGTCTCTCATATTTGTAGTCGCCATGTATTTGCGGATTGAGTATAATTGATTATTTCCAGTTTCTGCATTTTAGATCCATCTTTCCTATATTCGCCTGTTTCTCTTATCTGCGTACATCTCATATCTGCGTTATTCCCATATCAGCATCTTTCCCATATCTGCGTTTCTAGCACATCAGCATTTTTTGAATATCAAGATATTTAATTTTTTTTTAATTTTTACATACGTGTCTTCTTCCGTTGTCGGCAGTTCTCTATTTTTTTAATATATATGATCTGCGTTTATCCCATATTTACATTTTAACGTACAGTTCAGTATTTGCATTATTCGCATATCTGTACTTTTCCAATATCTTTCCCGCGGTGGAGTGGCCGAGCGTTCTAAGGCGCCTTGCTGCGCAGCGCGTAGTTTCTCGCCGTCAGACGTTCGAGTCCACCCTCGGGCATGGGTGTATGTGTTGTCCTTAGGATAAGTTAGTTGAAGTTGGTTTAAGTGGTTTGTAAGCCTAGGAACTAATAACCGCAGCAATTAAGTCCCTTAGATTTACAAACATATGAATTTCCAATATCTGCATTTTCCAATATGTGATTTTTCACCTATTTACATTTCGCCTATATTTGCTTTTTCCTCTGTTTACGATATTTTTAAATCTGCGTTTTCTGCATATCTGCTTTTTAAGCATATCTGAGTTCATGCCGCCTCTCGGGTGTGACGGTGTGGTCTGGGATGACACGTTACGGATTGCGTGGCCGCTCTCCCCAGGGGTTCGACTCCTCCCTCGGGCACGGGTGATCTCAGCTGTTTTTCCCTTAGTTTTACAAATATTTTAAAATTTTGTGTATTGCCGTATTCTTGGATCTCCCATTGTTAATTTTGCCCTTTGCGTTCTTCGCATAACTGTTTCTGCATATCTAAGTGTTTTCTTTATGTGAAGTTTCTTGCTGGGAAGAAAATGTTTGATGACTTTATGATATAGATACCATTTTTGAGAAGAATTGCATTTATGGTAATTTTATTGTGGCAGAGCGTAATTAGTCACAGACATTCTTGGTTAACACTGACATCCAAATTAGCGATTTAATGTTGAAGGTGTTCCATTTCTTCTGTCAAAATTAATTTAATCTGATTCTGTAAGAATGATGGAAGTTTGTATGTGCATGAATATTTATATTGGGTTACAGTTGGCTAAATTTACTTTTATTGTTTCAAAAGAGCCTTTTCCTTGCAAAGATCATTATTACTGCTTGTGAGCTTCAATGAAAGAATTTTGGAAGCAATATCATGAAAGTTTCCTTTTCTGAAATTATATTTATCTCAATACAGTTACTTTTCTAAAAAAATCATTAGGACGAAAGATTGTGGTGTCTTACCAAGTCACGGTACAGTTCCCATTATCCGAATATATTCCTACTTGTGTTATTGAGGAGATTGTTACTTATATAAACCAAGTTTAAGGTTTTTTTTATTTTCTTTCATGAAACCACACTGCAGTAACCCGATTTTGAGGAGTTAGATACAGCAGATGATGGGCTGTGGTATCCAAAACTGTAAACATTTTAAAGTGGATGTAGTTAGAAAAGAAAAAGCTATATATTATCCTGATAATCTTATTTAAGTTTTGTTAATCACGTTTATGAAGAATTTTGGAATATATCTGTGTTGTGTGCAATAGAAAAAAACTGAATCTAACATTAACATTTTTGTTCTAGAGTCTTCTTCCTCTGGTGGAAGTATTACTGATCTGTGTTTGTAATCCGTTTTGCATAAATAAAATGTATATTGAAGCAGTACGAGCAGTATGTTTTTATGTATGAAATAGTATGATTTCCATATTATTTCGTCAGAGCCAAGATAGAACTTTTTAACAGTGGCAGCAAAAATATATTTCCAAAATAGGGCCTAGTGTAAAGCATAGTCCGAAATTGTATTAAATTGATTCGCCGAATATTATTACGAACAATTATTTCATGAAACCACTAAAATTGCAGTTGGTTGTGAAAACACGCATCAGCTCTTAGCAACAAATAATTCGGAGCTAATTAAGACCATCAAAACAGATTCAGTGATTAGCGAGTCGTAGCGAGAGTAATTATTGATATTACTAAATCCACCTAAATTAAACGCCAAATGTAACAATCCAAGTAAGCAGATAAAAATTCGCTTAATACTTTCCTGAGTAAGAGTCTACAGTCTTTTTAAGCTGACACTATGAGTGTACTTCAATTGTGGCTTACATTCAAAGAAATAATATCGACAGCAATTGAGAGATTTATCACAAATAAAGTAACAAAAGAGGGGGCTGACACCGAGGTGTACAAAACAGGTCAGAAAAAAACTGGCAATCTTTTATAGAAACTCGGAATTTAGCGCCAGAATCATGTAATAGTGTCCATAACTAAACTCTGTCTCGGAATTTGGTACAAAATCTAACGATATTCTGGTCATATGCAAAGTTAAATAGCGGCAAAACGCAGCCCATACCTACACTACACGATAGCAATGACAATGATACTGATGACAGAGGTGTTAAACACAGCATTCGGAAATTTCTTCGCCAAGGAAGTCGAATAAGAACAGCTGCCAGTATGAGTAATTTAGAAGTAGATATCCTTGTAGTAGTAAAGCAACTGAAAACACAATTTCCCTTCCAAAATATTATACATTTGAATATCACAGAATTAAATGCTTTTACTACCTCCCTACAAATGTTATTTACATTTAACAAACAAATATATATCAACAATATTAAGAACGGTTTAGTGAAGTTAAAAGCACGAGAAACACTGATATGTGTGCATGTATTAAATATTGACTTCGTGCTTTTAACTTCACTGAAAATTTTGGAGCGTATTTCCGTTTAAAAAATCCTTTAATTTAATAACTGACTTTATGAATAATGTTAGGCATCTTGATTAAAATATTTTTGGCCACCAATGACAGCGGTTAAACATATGGACAATCTTTGCAGTAGATCAGCTATCCGTTAGTGCACAACTTGCTGCCATCAGAGAAACATGTGGTTCTGCGCAAAGTTTTATTTTTGACAATATACATACACATCTATTGTGTTTAACGATGCTTCCTAGCAGCAGATACGTTTTATGGTAGGTAGGTTTGTTTCATTGGCATATTTGTTGGTACAGTCGTTTGTATATAATGCCCTTATTATCTACGTTTCCTTGTTTTACAGAACTTGATAATGGGATAATGTCGTCCCGAAACATGTCGTGTTGACATATATATTTTATTATTGACAACTGGTGTGTAAAGTAAAGTAAAGTAATATTTGTGAAACAGTTGTGTGATGGCGTCTAAACAAATGTGTTCATGTTACCTCTGTATAAAATTATCTGCTATATTCTCTTTTACATTCATTGCTAACTGGTCACTGTAATTATTTTTCTCAAAGATAACTGTACATACTTACTAGAATTTTGGTTGTCACATAATCGATTTTATGTCATATTTTGACTTGCTTAACAATTTCTTGGCTAGCTGATGCTGTCATATCAGCTTCACCCACCATACAAAATTCTTATCCCGTAGAGGAGGAGTGATTAAAGGAATGCATTGGGCATATTTTTATTGGAATTTTATCTGATATTATGACTTAGGCAGAATTTTATTGGGATTTAAGCTGTAATTTAATATGCTACATTTCTTAGTAATATTATGATTTCACTTTGTTAAGCTATGTAACATTCCGACTTCATTTGTTAATATGGACAAGCTGGTAATCTGTGTCATAAGCCATTGAGACTGTATTATCTCTGATGTCAGAGTTGCGCTGCATGTAGTAGCGAGCAGTCAGTTACTACGTAGACTCGGCGAGAGGAGCTTGTGTGAAGCAAACGCAGTCTGCCAGTTAGCCTGGTAGCTTAGGCAGCCACACTGTATGTTATATTTCAGTGCGATTATTTTGGATGGACGAAAATCTGCCCTGTGGTGGAGGCAATTGTAGCACTAGTTGAGAACACGTATTTGTTTTTGGATAAAATGGTAAAGTTTATGTATTTATTATTTCTGATTATGGTATTGTATGGTCATTGTTGTAGTTGGTGATTGGCGTTCTTGTCTTGTAAGAAAGAAAGTATTTGGATTCAGTTGCGTTCTTTTAAAGATACTCAGATTTGAAAATTACGTAAATATAAGTGAGACAGTTTAGTGACTGTTGGATAATACAGGTTATCAGTTTCATTCACATTAATGGTTATTTGATTCCGAATATCCTAATCGAAGTAGTATTTCATACTAAGCTGATAAAATATTCCAGTATCAGGTAGAGACTTATTTTCTTGGCTATCACAATTGAATTATTTGAGTATAGCCTCGTCATCACTATACTGTTCACGCTGAAAATAATTTCGTAATAACCTCAGCAGACATCACGTTTCAAACATACGAGATTAGCAGTCAATCAGATTACGAATTTAATTACGGTTTTGTCATTAACAGTGTTGCTTTCAGTTTACAATGTCATCCGTTACGCGCCAAAAAACCAGACACACGTAATTTTCCAGGGTTTCATGTAAGATGCGTTTTAACTATTTAAAGAACAGAATCTCATTAAAATTCATAGCTTTAACCAGTTTGTCTAATAGATAGGGCGATCACATAATTTTGTTCGAATATTTAATCAGTAATATTCAAGTCACGCAAGAACAGTGATACATTCTTGTTCAAATACAGACACAGTTTCACGTAGCAGGCAACAACAGTCCCGTTTCAACTGGAAGAAGTTACATACTCCCAGGAAGGTTGTGAGAGAAAGGAGAAGTGAATAATGGCACTAATTTAAAAAATCTCTGAATGTTTATTTTCCACACAGAAAACCACCATACGTGTTTTAATATCTGCACCGAGGTAAGCCGAGTCATTTTCACGAGGCATCTTTGGAACACTAAGTAAATTACTAGCCTTTAAATCCCATCGCTATCCTTCCATATCACAAAATATTTCGGAATATGTTCAGCAACTGATGTCTGGTATAAAAGCATGTCACTTGCGTATAGACATGAGAGTTATGTAATACTAAGGGTAGACATATCATTTAATATACATAGCACCAACATTAACACAAAGCAGTACTTCCTGCCTCTACGAGGCATGGTCACATTTGTTGCTGAGTAGTGCTTACTACAAATGTTCAAATGTTTGTACAGCTTATGAGACTTAACTACGGGGTCATCAGTCCCTAAACTTACAAACTACTTATGAACTAGCTAATCCTAAGGACGGCACAAATATCCATGCCCGAGGGGGGATTCGAACCCCCGACCGTAGTGGCCGTGCAGACCGTGACTGGAGCGCCTCAGTCCCCTCGGCCACCGCGGCCGGCAGTGCTTACTACAAATGTACTTAGAGTTAGTTGGTTGGTTCAATGATTAAAGGGACCAAAATATCATAATAGGAAATCGAAACTTAAGAGTCCTGACACTACTTTTACTAGCCTCTTATGACAGGCAATGGTGGAATCATGGGTCACTTCTAGTCCTCGAATCCGCAAGGGGTGCGGGCGATGGAACAGGAAGGGGAGGAGCTAGTATGGGAAGTAGGGTACTACGGTACGCATAACACGTGCAACAGTGTCTGCTATTGAAATTCACCGACAGTTGGGAACTTTCTTTAAATTTGTAGTACCCTGCATTTACAGTGAATTTTCTGCGTGATATAAATGAAATGCAATGTTGACTCAAACCGCAGTGTAAACAGATCTACGACATATCTGACCCGGAGTAGATACTTGATAGTTTCCCCCTCGCGTTTGGCGCCAACAAGACACCACTCGCTCTTTGTCTTGGAGATCATTTGATTACCTCTGCGAATGGCGTCCGGTACCCCGATTTGTCCCTCCGGCCCACTACTTCCCAGATTCTTGCTGAAGAAGAACGAAGGTATAACACCCAAATTAACATGGACGATAACACAGATAACACGTTGTATATAGATCACATGATTTAAAATACAGCGCCCTGTGAAGTGAGGAAGATAACAGTATTGAGAATAGTCACTATTGGTGGCTATAACCATTGCTAAACGCCATGTCACTCCACCAATGAAAGCAAAGGCGGGGCAATGCAATCCCATGGGCTAAGTAGAAATCTTAAACATCGCGACCACGTGAGGTCGCACATTATATTGTTGTATGTGGCCGTCGGGAAGCTCCGAATGTGTGGGAGAACAACAGGCTCCAACATTTCTGTTGTGTAGTGCTGGCCGACAATGTGTACTAGAGGGTGCGAGAAAGAATCCAGTATCACCCCAAAATCAGAATACCGGGTGCACGACCATTACAGCCACGAGTGAAGCGATAGTGCTGCAGTCTCTTGCCCAAGTATCACTAGACTCTACTCCGACTATCGTGCTGGTGCAGGCAGAATCGTGACTGGAACGATATTGTTTTACCCAGTTTTTCAGCATGTACTGCTATAAACCAACAACACATCCAGGTTTTCTGTCATTCAACGTCCAGGCGTGGATCAGCCGTTACAGCCAGCGAAGCCGGCTGCACACAGTACAGATTTCATCATCTTCCTAATATCACATGAGACTATATTTTCAGTCATGTGATCTTATTCGAATGTGTTTTCTTTCAAATAAATCTGAATGGGATATTTTTGGTTCTTCTGGATGCTCCATTGTGGATGACCAGTGATGTTTGTTTGTATAGTCTATGGGACTTAACTACGGGGTCATCAGTCCCTAAACTTACAAACTACCTATGAACTAACTAAGACTAAGGACGGCACAAATATCCATGCCCGAGGGGGGATTCGAACCCCCGACCGTAGTGGCCGTGCAGACCGTGACTGGAGCGCCTCAGTCTCCTCGGCCACCGCGGCCGGCGGACCAGTGATGTATTTGATCAAGGCTGCACAGACGTGTTCAATAGAAATTGGTATGTCCAGATCTTCAAACACGTCACTTCCATATTTTTGGCAAGGAAAAACAACATCGAGGGGAGGAAATAGATTTTCCAACAGTGACGACGTTCACACAGCGGTTATAAGATTGCTCTGTGACCAAGAAAAAAAAAGTTCAAATGTTTGTTAAACTTATGGGACTTAACTGCGCGGTCATCACTCCTTACACTTACAAATTACTTACAATCTACCTTATAATAAAGACAACACATACATCCAAGCCCGAGGGAGGATTCGAACCACCGACGGGGAACGACCGCGCGCATCGGAAAAAAAGCGCCTCATTGCGCTCGGCCACTCCTCTGTGACCAAGGAGCTGTTTTCTATCCTCGAGGATTCGAACGATTGTCAAAACGTTCCGAGCGTTGTTTCCTGAGACATAGTGACTGTATTCTAAAATACTATCATTTGTCTGTATCGCTCTAAAGTATTGTACAGAATGCATTATAGGTCGCTTTGCCAGCCATAATAATGTGGGATTTAGCTTTGTAAGTCATGTCGAAAAAACTAAAAAGGAGAGATGTAACAAATGTAGTTGATTATCAATGGAAGTTATTAATTTAGTAGTCATAATAAAATAAGTACATCCTTCTTAACTGTCGTTGTACGTCACAGATGCTTAAAATGCTACCTGCCTCACATAGCCCTGTAGTGTAGTTTTACAGTATTCTCAATTCGTTTGCCCTGTAACTTCTCCAAATTAAGTAGATAAACCCTGTCAATAGTTTAGAAAATTATTATTCGCTGACAGTGTACTTAATATGATACACCCTTTCTCCCCTAAATACAGTATTCGAAATCGCTCGAACAAGGAGGGACAGTGGATGGAGTGAGGAGGCGGTAAGCCAGGGCAGCCGCGCATCTGCAATGCGGAGTGGATTATTTGGCAGAGGTTCAGTTCCTCGCCTTTTTTCGGGTAGGTCGATGTCCACGCTGACAGCTCGCGCGCAGACAATGATTTCAGAGCCTGCCTCAGCTTGGTCTCTTCCGGCAGCTTATCACAGCCGCGAAATAGCACATCTGTGGCCCAGTTACACCGAAACAGTCCCGCGTACAATCGAGACCAAAAGATGTGCAACATATGACGGTAGTGTGTAGAGGAAAGTCACAAATCTCTGCATCAACTTTAGCGGTCCCTTAAACGTAATTTTGGATTAATAATTCTTTCGAAATTCATCTTCTCTATCTGGAGTTCCTTAGCACCATTTCTGCACGCACAGGTAAAGTCTAACACATATCGTTCTATTGGTAAACGCTTATAGGAAGTTATTAAGTATTCAGACATAGTTACGTTAACAAACTTTCAATATTTTTCTGTTTTGAGCTACATTTTTCCATGCCTGAGTAAATTAAAACTCTGATGGACTGAAAGTTATGACAGAATAAAAACGAAACTACACTGCACTTACAATGGAACTCAACAAAGTGTTTGTTATGATATAGTTGAGTGAATGACCGGGAACCATCCCATTACGAAATACATACTTAAAACTAAATAAAATGCTGCCATCTTTGCAGCAAGCTACCAATTCTGCCGATCAGAATATAATACCTTGCCGGGTTCTTGGGTATATACCTCGCGGTGGCACAAGTTATGGGATACCTTATAATATCGTGTTGTACCTCGTTTTGCCGGAGAAGTGCAGCATCTGGCCGTAGCATGGTCTCAACAAGTCTTCGGTAATCCGCTGCTGTAGCACTGAGCCACGCTGCCTCTAGGCCGTCCATTACTGCCAAAGTGTTGCCGCTGCTCAGTTTTTGTGCACCAAATGTCTTTTAGATTATGCCCCATAAATGTTCAACTGGATTCATATGGGTGGCCAAATCATTCGCTAGAATTGTTCAGAATGTTACTCAAGGCAGTCATGGAAAATGGTGGCTTTGTGACATGGCAGTTTGTCATACACAAAGATTCTGTACTTGTCGGGGATATGAAGTCCATGAATAGATAAAAATGGTTTCCTGGTAACGGAAAATTATCATTTCAGTCAATAATGGTTCAGTAACACCATATAAAAATGGCAAAACCCATTATTGTGCGCCGGCCGCGGTGGCCGAGGTGACTGAGGCGCTCCAGTCACGGTCAGCACGGCCACTACGGTCGGGGGTTCGAATCCCCCCTCGGGCATGGATATTTGTGCCGTCCTAGCTCGTAAGTAGTTTGTAAGTTTAGGGACTGATAACCCCGTAGTTAAGTCCCATAAGCTTAACAAACATTTGAATTTGAACATTATTGTGCCACCAGGTTACACATTCCCTTTTTACCACTTGTTTCCGTGGTTTCGTGGGGTCTGTGCCACAGTCGAACCCCGTCACTAGATCTTACTAACGGAAGTCGGGATTCATCTGAAAAAGCCACGGTTTCCCAGTCGTCTAGTGTGCGTCCGATATGGCAACGAACCCAGCAGAGGCGTTGGGGCAGGTCGTGGCCCGTGCCACTCCGCTGCTGTGTCAGCAGCTGAAAGGAAGTGAGAGACGCAGAGATTTGATGAAAAGTCACCCGAATCCTCCACCACACAACACTTGGGGTCATGTCGCGTCACTTCGGTGTTGAACACGACATTGCTGAAGATAAGAATGTGTGTGACACGAAAAGAATCCCTTATCGGCGCACTTATCTTGTACGTTTGGTAAGTCAGATGCCTCTTTGCCCGATTTACATATTTGTATGAATGTAAATCTAATTATTCCCAAAGAAATGATTTTATTTATTTAATCGTGTCTGAGCTACATCTGTAGTTAATTAATAAGCTACATATACTAGATTACAAATAAAAACTAAGTGCTAATTATACATTCATACATATATATATATACAATCATGATTTTCACACATAATACGTTATTATTGTCCATAGCAGGCTCATATCTCTCCA
Organism: Locusta migratoria; assembly: GCA_026315105.1. Lineage (NCBI taxonomy): Eukaryota > Metazoa > Arthropoda > Insecta > Orthoptera > Acrididae > Locusta > Locusta migratoria. The sequence goes on from CM048755.1 coordinate 104,030,695, forward strand.
GTGTTCGGCACACTTCACTGCAACGTCGTTGGCCAGCCACAGGTCTTGGAAAGTGCATGGCGCCGGCAAGGATGGGCAGCTCAGCAGGTGTATCATTGTTTGTTTTTCTCCACACTGGCAGGCCTCGTCTTCTGCGTATCCCTACTTGAACAGGTTATCCTTTGATCTTCCCATTCGACACCTAAGTCTATTTAGGCTCTTCCAGACTCTCCATTCCAGTTGAGATCCAGCCGGAAGTTCTTCATTAATGTTCCAACATTGCAAGCTGTTTTTTCCGATTTCTGTGTCCACATTGATTTCCTGGTTGTAGTTTGGCTTTCATTTAGTGGATGTTCAAATTGAATGAAATCTTTCCTCGATTTTAATCTTGACACCACTGGCTGATGTCCGAACAGGGGATGTCTTCTATCCTCGCCCTGTCTGCTTCTTTCAGCCATCGCCAAAGTTTGTCGTCTGATCTGTGCGGGAGCTATTCCAGAACACATATAAAGGAGATCACGGTTTGTAGGCTTCAGGCATCCCGTAATTAATCGACATGAATCGTTCAGTGCTGTATCTAGCTTGTGGGCGTGCGTCGATCTTCTCCATACGGGGCAAGCATATTCAGCTGGAGCAAAACACAAAGCCAGGGATGATGAACGCAAAATTTCAGGATTTGCTCCTCAGTGTGAGTTGGTGACTTTGCGGATTATACCGTTCCGTGTGTAGATTTTCGCTCTAGTTTTTTCTACATGACTCTTGTAGGACAGTGTTCGATCTAATGTGCCTCCGAGATAAACTGGGTTTGGGCAATGTTTAAGTTTAACTGAGTTCCATTCCAATTGTAATTCCCTTTTTGCTTCCTGGTTGTTCAGGTGGAATAAACAAGTCTGTGTCTTTGCTAGATTTGATCGAAGCTGGTTCCTGTTGTAATATTCAGTAAGAACTTCTAAGGCATCTGATAGGTTTCTCTCGCTGTGACTGATTGATCTCGATTGGCAAGCAATAGCTACGTCATCAGCATAGATAAAACTTCTTGCATCTGGTCCAGCTGGTTGGTCATTTGTATACAGGTTGAAAAGTAGAGGGGACAAAACACTACCTTGTGGGAGCCCATTCTTCTGGTTCCTCCAGCGGCTTCTTTGCTCTTGAAATTCCACATAGTATCTTCTGTTGGAGATCAGAGATCTCACAACTTCAGTGAGATGGTAATTTCCTGTCATTTTGAAAAATTTTTCTAGTAGGATTTTATGGTTTATCGTATCATATGCTGCTGATAGATCGACAAACACCACACCAGTTTTTTCACCCTTCTGAAACCCGTCCTCTATGTATTGTGTTAGGCAGAGGACCTGACCAGTACAAGACTTTCCGGGTCTAAATCCTGCCTGTTGTGGAATGATTTGGCTTTCTAATTGTGGTCCTATTTTATTCAAGATAAGACGTTCGTATAGTTTGAAAGGGCAGCACAGCAGCGATATTGGACGGTAGTTCTTGGCATCGTCTCTTGATTTCCCTGGCTTTGGGACTGCTACTACCTTGGCCTTTAGCCATAGCTTTGGGACCGACCTGTTAGCTATGGGCCCTATGTTCTGTATAAATTCATTAACGACATCATCAGGACCTGGGGCCTTTCTGGATTTCAAGGAACTGATAGCTGTTTCCAATTCTATTGAAGTGAAATATGGCACTGGTGGTATTTCATCCACTTGTGGCCTCTTATACGAAGTGACAATCTTGCTGTTTCTGGTTGGTTTGCCATTCAAAAGGAACTGATGTGCAATCTGATTGGCGGTTACGGAAACTTGATCCTTAGGGGCTGCTGGGTCGCTCGATAATCGTTTTAAGAGATTCCAAGCTCTTCTGCTACTATGTTTCATATCAAGACTCTCCAACATATGTTTCCAGGACTCTTGTCGGTCTTTACTTATAGTTTCAGTCAGCTGTTCCCCAAGTTTTATACTTTCTACACTGAAAGGGTCGTGGTTGTACTGCTCAATGTATTTATTATATAATTGTTTCATCTTGTTGGAAATTCCAGGAATGTAGAGTGTTCTGCAGCCTCTGGGTATGCTGAGTCTTGCTGATCTTTTAACAGCTTCGACGAACTTTTCGTAGTTTTCAGCGTTTGGTGGTAAATATACGATTTCCTTATCTAAGATATTAGCAATTTTTTTCCAGTTAGCCCTTTTAAAGTTAAAAGCCTTTTAAAGGACACTTCTTGGGGAACTTTTACTGGTCTAAACTTTACCATGATTGGTCTGTGTTGGGTCTTTGGAATAGGATTGAAAACGAATTTATTGCATGACCCAGACAAGGTTTTGGAGACAAATATGAGATCTAAGTTATACCCTCTCTTCCATCTTGCGCTGTTGAATGATGCAGGCTGTTTCTGATCATGGATGAGATTCAGCTCTTGTTCTTCTGCCCAGCTTTCCAATAATTCTCCGTCCTCATTTGTGTCTTGGTAGCCCCACACTTTACTGTGACAGTTAAAGTCTCCCATTACTAGTTGTGGGTGGCAGACATGTTGACTGAAAGCAAACCTTTCTCCTGGTGGTTTATATATTGATGATACCGTGATGCTCCCGATAATCACAGATATGATTTCCGTGTTGTTAACGGTATTAAACCGTATGTTGGACACTTTGATTCCAGGCCGAATAAATAGAGCACTCCCATATTGGTCGTGAGGGCATTGCTTCACCAGGATCATCCCAGGAATACGTGGTCGGCGTTGTGATGGCCCTCTGTGTGTCTCCTGGAGGCACAGGACGTCGCACAAATGAAGTTTACATGTGTTGGATATAAGTTGTTCTTTTTCAGTTGATAAGCCCTCAATGTTGAGAGATATGGCTGTTAGACACGGCTCTGAAAAGGGCCCTTTCATCATTCAGATTCTGAATACAATGTCGGTTTAGACGTAGCTCAGTGTGTGGAAGGATTTGCCGGTGTTTACCGTTGCCCAGGGGACGCCCGACTGTACATGTACGGTACAATCTTCTGGGAGGCTCCTTCCTTGTCCCTCAAAGAAATGATAAAAACATAGTAGTATATCGCGTAGGCAGCATCAAATGAATGCAAGAGTTCAACCATCACACAATTTCCCAGTGTTCTGTAAAACAGTTTTGATATTTCTCGTATGTGCACTATCAAATCCTGCTTTTGTACAAGTAAATATGAAGATGTCCTGGAATTTCCGAGAGTAAAGTTTATTATGTGTGAGAGCTTAGATCAACCTAGTCCACAACCATTTATTGGTTGTTTTCATTTCTGTGAAACGTCTATGAGGCATCTCCCCTGCACATCACATTTAATTGTGGCGGTAATATCTTCGTACCACATGACACATGTTGCATCTAAATACAGTATAGCAATTGCCGTAGCTAAAAAAAAAAAGTGAACAAAGACGAAAAGTTGATAATTGAGTGAAAAAAATGTCCGTACGCCTAAGTCATTGGCCTCTAGACTTACAACCTATTTAAATTAACGCACCCATGTTGGAGGGACCACGCGAAACTCCGGTGTGAGCGGCCGCGCAATCCGCGAAGTAGCGTCCCAAACCGCGCGGCCATTCTCGCGCGTCGATATTTTAGTGAAAAAAAAAAAAAAAGTAAAATGAAATGTATACGCATCTCCCACATTGAAGTCGCATTCTGTGACGTCAGTACCACGACAGCATAGCTGTTGCTAATTGTTTGATGCTGCACAACTTCATATTGAATCGTTCCTGTTCTATTTTGCTTCGTTTTGCACAGTCCCGTACACCTTTCTGAGTTCGTGCTTGATCTGTGGCTAGTTTCGACTAGCTGTCACTGCTTATCTTACTACTAAATGTGAAGGGGGTGCGATGCGGAGTTTATAACACAAATAGCGGTGCCGCACTTCCAGCACACAGCAACTGTTCACAACAACTACTTACCCCAAAAGTACGGCACAACTATAGTGTCAACCCTAAAAGGGATTTTGGTTCACCATGTAAACTACCTAAAGATAAGGCGTCTAACATCAGTCTGCGGTCACAGAGATTAAGTTTACATTGCAGAGATCAGGCACTGAAACATCAACCTGCATAGACTTCCCACTTTTCGCACAAGAATAATAACTAGTTCAGAGTACTGCACTAATAAACAATATGTCGCCAAACTAATTAGGAAAAAGCACCAAGTTTCTGCAATTTGAATGCACTAATGCAGTAATGTGTTGCACTTGGTTCTGTTTAACAATGCTATTAAAGTATCCATAAATACAAACAAAATAAAGTTTAGTATGCAAAATTTTCAATTAGATTGTAATTAGGAAAGTATTAGTAATAAAATAATAAAACTATGAAACTATGAACTGCCTCTCACTATTGTGCACTATGGTATTCAGTCACTACTTTTTCTTTAAGCATCAGAACATTAAACATTAAATACTTTAACCATTAAACAAACTTCTAAAAGGAATATACCGTTCCAATTTGCATTTCTAGTTATAATATATTAAATATGTGTGACTTCTCTTAATCAACAACACTGAACTATATCCAAATCTGTTATTACATCAGTTAAACGAACTAATCTTTTGTATCTTATTTTGTGTGGTGTTATAGTAATTAACAAAACTCTATTTAAATCTGTTAACTTCAAATTATCCAAGTGGACCTTGAAAATATTGGCACAAAATTATTTCAGTTCCGTTATTGTTTATGTACTTAATTCAACAAATGCAGTTGTACATGATACTGTTCAGATTTAGAATTTGTTAAGCTGGTGCTGATAAAATATTAATACTTTATGATCACAACTTGTTTTCAACTCTTATCACTTTAAGAATCAACACATTTCCTAATTTTTCATATTCACGAAATGTATGACATTAACTGCGAATGGGTTAAGTTGAAAATGTGAACCCAGCCGGGATTCGAACCCGGGTCTCCTGCAGGATCTAAAGTGGCGTCTGTTCTTTCGGACATGTCCGAAAGCACAGATGCCTCACATTTAACATTTTCTAGTATTTATGAAATCACTTAATAGTCTTAACAGTGAAGGATACTCGGATTTTTAGTTGTTTTAGTGGGATAAGGAACCGTATCCAGGTGAATGACGTAGGATGCAATCAGGGTGAAGATTTTCGTAGTTAAGTTTGAATTGTTTGTTAATAAATTTCACAGGTACAACTGTCATCTGAACCATGCACATACAGACTAATAGAAATTATTATTTGTCCAACCTCAGGTGGTAGCGGTGGAAGGCTGTGGCGCAGATGGCTTTGCGTCAATTTTACAGTGTGTCTCTTGTTGGTAACAAGCTCAATATTCCTCTCTTGTTGCCGGACTTTTACCAAACCGAGCTCAAATTAATTCGCCACACACATTGCTGTTCCTGAAAGCCACATCCGAGGCGATTTCCAACATTGAAAACCAGCTATAGGAGCATCACTTCCATAGGTCTGCTCTCAATGACGCGCCACTCCCCCACACGCTGCTGCCACACACATACACACTGCTCGCCCACCAAAACCACCTTTCCCTTACATCAGAATACATGCCGTTTTGAATATTTTTTATATTACATTTCATTTCAACTCCAGTGCATGGATTACCTAATACATTAACGTTTGTACATAATTATGCACAACTATAAATTTGTTCATCAAAAACAATCGTAATTAACATTTTTGTTAATACACCGAGGAAATATAAAATAAAAACTTATTTCATAACTGAGTGACCAGAGAAGGTAATGTTACAGACATCACATTACACAGATTAAGGATCGATAGATTAATATTGAAAATAGTCTACACAATAAATAAATAAGATGCTTTTGAGCTATATTGTCACAAGTTTCTCTTGTGCGCAAAATAATGCATGCGTTGCATTACGCCACAAAATGTGACGCCGTGGTCATCCTTTACAAGCCAATATTTCAGTACAAATTAGATTGAGAAACGTAAAACCAAGCGTGATATCACAAATTATAGCTCTAAGTGTCATTTCGCAATATTAAACATTAAAATAAATATCTTAGTGTTGTTTTATTTTATTTATTTATTTATGGATTGCGCACACCCTCACATGGTCTGAGCCTTTGACAAATGTACATACCTGGACAAATGGAATTTCGTATGTTATTTCATTTCGGAAATATTGAACGTGACAAAGTCAGGTGGGACAGCGTATATTTGGAGTAATGACTTACGCTGTATGCTGAGGCAGTCCAAAGATTTTGGGTTTCGTGAATGGCTGGAGAATGTTACCTACCGTCGAATGTCCGTAACACTGATGTGTGGAGAGGTGGTTTCACCGTATCTGTGTGTGTGTTTTTTCCCCATCGTAGTGCTATGCCCTCATTAAGCTCTAGAAAACGCTGACTGCACAAGGGCATCAACACATCTTACAGTATTTCGTACAATTTGTAGTCGATGATTGTTCGTATAAACATGACAGTGAGCACATAAAGTAAGACCTACTTGGCAATGGTTAGCGCACAGTAACAGATTCCAACTTCCAACGTCGCCACCCTCTCTAGTTTTGGGTCTTGAGGCAGAATGAGCTGCGATTCCGGAAATTCAGACACCTTATTCACATTGTTCCTAAGAGAGTTAATGATGTCATAATCGTGCAGGGTGGATAGATACCATGTTAACGCCCACCAATAAACGTCTGGATGCTTCTGATCAAGCAGTGTGTAGTGAGTCAAATTTCAAACAGTAAGAACAGTTTGTAATTTTTTAAACGATAATAATAAAAATAAAGTTAGTATTGCCCAGTACGATTAAAGTGAGCTGTAATTTGTAAATCCGCTGGAAATGCCTAGATATACTGCGTCACGCTCCGTGTTATAGCTTCAGGCACCGTTACCACATTTGTACTCAAATTTGGCCAATTTAATTGTTTTTCACCACAAATCGTTAATGACTGGGTGCTAGTGGTGCGCGAGACATTTTCATTTGCACACAAATCAGGGAACTGCAACACCTCGCTTTCAAGTGCAACATAAATTAACGAAGTGTGTGAGGAAATCCGCTTAAGTACGTCCTTAACTATGTGGGGAAATGCGTTTAAGTACGTCCCATTGAATGTGAACAATACAATAGTATTCAACTGCTTATTTTTTTTATTTGCAACAAATCATTTATATGAAAGAAACTCTGAAATGACGATAATACCACCAGATAGAAGTTATTACAGGGTGAATATTAATAAAACCGATAATCTTTGAGGGGATATAGCAACTCACATTGAAGTGCATGACAGAGGGTTCATCAAACCGTTTTTATGATATTTCTCTTCAATTCTATTCTCTAATAGCACGTGGGAAAAAGGAACAACTAATTTTTTCCGTGTGTGACCTCATTACTCTTAGTTTATTACGATGATCATGTCTCCCTATGTAGGTAGGTGCTAACAAAATATGTTCGCATTCAGAAGAGAAAGTAGGCGACAGGAATTTCACAAATAAATCTCGCCGCAATGAATAACGCCTTTCTGTTAATGATATCCACCACAACTTGTGCATCATTTCCGCGACACTACCTCCCGTACAACGCAAAAACACAAAACGATCCCACAATGCGCATTGGACGCATAAGTGTAATGTAGGTTGTTTCTTTAGTAGAACTGTTGCATCATCTAAGTGTTCTGCCAATGAAACGTAGCCTTTGGTTCGCCTTCCCTACAATATTTTTATGTTTGTTTTTTCAATTTCAGTTGTTCGTAATTATTAGTCCTACATATTTAGTCGAATTTACGGCCTGCAGATTTGACTGACTTGTGATGTAGATGATGTTTTACATAAGAACCATGTCCGTGAATGTCGTTCAGTAAACCAGTGAGCAGTTATTCTACTTCAGTACCGTGAAACAAAGTTCTTTTACTGCAAGTCCTTTGCTTTCCTTATTTTTGGGAGACGTACAATAGTACAAAATCAGAAAAATAATGTCCATTGTACTTTAGTTCTACATGTTCACCTTAGATACTTTCAAACACATATGTTCTGCTGGTCAAGTGTTCATAGCTGTTAAGGTATGTACTTTAGATACCATGTTTACTGGACTTCTTGTTTTACTCCATACTACCTTTAACCAAAATATGGATAGCCAATAGATATTTTCTTCACTGTATCGATGTTGAAAAATTTCGAATAGCGTGATTGGACGACATTTCCTAACACGGGTGTGACATTACAGATACAGGGGGAAGCTGATTGTTTCCATGTGAAAGGCGGGTTTTCTCAGGCTGTAGAGTTGCCCAGCCAGCCGGCTAACAGTTTGGACCTAGTGAACGGCTTACAGGTAGTCAGGGTTTCCCTACTGCGCTCGGAAACAGGAAGCGACTGTCTTGGATGAGCGAGGGCGGTCTGCCAGCTTGCAATTGAAATACAATATAGCCACACACATTATTCTAAAAATACATATAAAATCAGGGAATGATCATACGGCAAATATAATTATATGAATGGATTCAGGAGACGTGTGAGAATAGTTTTTAAGTCTAGGGACTAATGACCAACGTAGTTTGGTCCCATAAGAATTACAAACATTTGAACATTTGAGAAGATGCACAGAACGCAATGCTCACTCCATAGATATTTCTACTCTGTATACAATTTAGTGGTTATACCCATCAAAAGATGCTCTTCTTTTCTTTCCATGACATTGCAAAGTATATGGGATACAGTTAGGAAGAAAAAAAATTATGTCCTACCTGGATTACATTTTACTTGAAGTGGCAGCGGTTTAGTTTGCTAACGTTGGCAACGAACTATGCGCTTTACGAGGATGATTAATTTACAGACCAGAACAGCATACATTATTTGTTTCAACATGAACATAAAGAATTATTCCCGTCATTCTACGTGACTGATTTTTGAAAAAGCATTCAACGGCCGTTTACCAACATCAGCGCACAACGCCGCCGCTGTAAGTAAAATTGTACCCCTTCTTGTAGTCTATTATGCCATAGTTATAAGAATGAAAAAACACACATCATCACCATAGTTAGTTATCTGGTGTACTATGTAACTAACGTCGCCCCACTTTGTCCTTTCCTGTATTGTGGCGTTTTCGAGGCATTCCCAAAACAGAACGCACACAAAATGTAATGACGATACACCGAAATCAGAAAGGGAACTACATAAATTCGATTTTCCTTGCAAAGAAATCTTATGAAAATTGGAGCATCGATAGACGTGAAGGAATGTCGTTATGTTTTATATTCAAATGTTCCCTGTCAAAAGAAGCAAACAAATGTCGTTAAGCTGTAAATATATGAAGTGTAATCAGAAACTCGCTGTGCAATGTTAGTTGTTATTTGCAGATTTGCGGCTCTTAATTCTTTCCATGACATTGCAAGGCATGTGGGACGCAGCTAATAAAAAAAATATTTTTTTCATACCTGATTTAAATTTTACTTGCAGTGCCAGTGATTTAGTATGTTAACGTTGGCAACGAAATATTCGCTTTAGGGGGAACAAAATTAATTATTTATTTCATTATCAACACTCATTGTTCGTGACTGATTATTTATTTATTTCATTATCAACACTCCTTGTATGTGACTTATTTTTCCAAAAGTATTTCCACATTAATACATTACACCGCTGCCGTAAAATCGTAGCCTTTGTTTCAGTGTAATACACCTTAGTTATGTGAATAAAAAACGCAGCAACGCCATTTATTAGTTTTTTGGTGTACTGTGTAACAGCGCCTCTATCTGATCTTTGTTACACTACGCAGCAACTCAAGCGTAGCATACACCAGAAACTACAAATTACAATATATTTTCTTCCCCTGATCCGATTTTGAAGAAATGGAGCTTAAATGTTGCCCCAAGGTACTCTCAGTTGACCTATGAAACAGCATGAAAGTTCGTATAGTACTCTTGGAGATTTGTGGTACTACACCATATTTATAAGCATACTATACTCAAAAACTTCAAATTACGATTTCCTTTTCCATCCTTACCCAAACAATCCGAGCGTAATTTCCGCCTCTAATGACCACGTTGTCGACGGGGCGTTAAACGCTAATATTCCTTCCTAAATATAAACAGTATTTCTTGTGACTTATACAGGATATAATATGAATATTTTCTGTGGAGAGCCCATGCCTGAGCAAGCGATATAAAGCTGTCCGTGTGAGAAACGTGGAGATTTTAAATACATTCCACAGTATTGAGTAGCTTGCCCTTGATTTATTAATCACAATAGAAAAAGCAAGTCCCACTGCAAACTGCAGTCTCTTAAAGTTAAAAGCCAGATCTGTCGGAAATAATGGGTATTCAATGGATGTACTCTGTTTCATTGTCTTCCATTCCTTGTAGCTCTATAGATATCTGTTGCTTCTTCCTACAGCGATAAGCGCTTCAAAGTTCAAAGTTGCTTCAAAGTTTTCAACAGCACTGTCATCTTTCAGGAATTTCCTTAAGCTCACTGGAATACAGGAGTGTCTTAGCAGTAAATACGAAATGTAATAAAACGTGATGCCTGATGTGAAAAGTTCTTACCCACAGCAGTATATATGATCTCATATTAACTGAGTTATATGTTGTACAACTGTATAATTTTTGAGGTATATATTCATTTGTGTAAGTGCTGTATGTCTGAAAAATCTGTTGCGAACGTAATTGGGGTGGTTTTCCATGAACGATACTGGTTTGTGCTCGTATCTCATGAACTAAGTGTCGCACTGTGATACAATTTAGAAGGTACATACCACTATTTGAATATATACTGTTTGTAAAATTTCCTGCAGGTACAATACGTAGTGTAGAAATTATAAATTTCAACGTTATACCGAATGCCGTAGTTTTACTCCGTGAACAGCGGAAAAGTAGAAAGCGAGAAACTTTTTTCTTTTCATCATTTTGCTATAGTTGTCAGCGAGAACAAGTTTAATAAAGGTTTGAAATTATCTTTAAAGTTTCTTGCAAGTCGCTAAATGCTCTCCTTCTCAAATAGTGGACTGATAACGTCACAGTATCAGAGGCCGCAAGACGGGAAACTTTTCATTGTTTATTACATCATATCTCCTGAACAAACGGTCCTATCGCAAAATCGTTTCTTAGCTGACGTTTACTACCTATAAACTACATTCCTGCCAAATTTCAGCTTCATAGGTGAAGTAGTATTCGAGATTTCGTGTTTAGTCAGTGGGTGAGTGTATGAATGAGTGTCCTTTCGCTTTTATATAAATAGAGAAGATTACTTCGTGAGTGAATCACTTCTTTATCTTAGAATCCATTTTGTTGGTTATTCAGAGGTTTATTTCACGTCATCATATGCGGATTGATAGACTGGCTAAACTACAGATTAATTATTGATCTTGTTTAAACAGATTGGGTAGCTGGTTAGGGCATAGAAGCTGACATACATAACTTACCCCTAGGAACGGAGACAACGTGCCATAAGCCTTTTTACTACCCTGAGTTATGTATTGCCCAATTCTTATTGGTGAATACCGATAGGGAGGTTGCACGTGTTCCCGCGTAAAATATTATTAATTATGTACCATCTACAGCCACTCGAAGTTTGTCAGTTTTATTAAGGTTCACTTTGTATGTTTTAGTACAATATGCTTGTGAATGACAAGATACTAATCTTTTGAGATATTATTTGTATAGGTTCGACTATTGAGTATGGTCCTAAATTTAACACCAGGTGTCGCACTGTGATGCATAGATGAGAAAATAGTCCATTAACATTTTAATACGGCCAAAGTCATGGAGCAGTCTGACCATTATTCAGAACGCCTGAAAGGCAGACTTCTCTCGTGTAGCGGGAGGTATGCGAATCCATCAGCAAATTCAGCTGCAGAGGTGTGCTCTAGAACGTAACTAACGGTCGCCTGCAACGCTGACATATGCATTATGGCATTAACTTCTCTATGAAACATAGCACAGCAGATGTGTAAAGAGGCAGCGAAGGTAGGAAGGAAGATTAGGGTTTTATGTCCAGTCGACATAGTCATTAAAGATGCAGCACACTCTCGGACTGATTTTTTCTACGGGTGTGGAAGGATATCACCCCGACATTTGCCTGGATTGATTTAGTGACTGCTCTGTCTATACAACCCTATGTTACGATATGCGATACTACCGTGATCTGCATCTGTGCATACCGTTATCCCATGACGTTTGTCACCTCAAGGTAATGTGTCCACATCTAGCATGCGGCAATGACTTCGAATCCACGATCCTAGGTCACAGTCCTGTTGTCAGGCAAAAGGTCCTAGTTCGACCCTGGGCCCACTGAGCTCATGCTAGTCTGTACGTTAGGTGACCCCGTGGAATGTCATAGGGTAATGGCAGTGTTGACAGACGGCCATACAGCGACGAAGCTTCTCCAGGACACACGATGGTAGCCGCTCCAAAGCAGTGGCACATTCCATTAAAAAAATAAAATGTTCAAATGTTTGTATAGCTTACGGGACTTAACTACGGGGTCATCAGTCACTAAACTTACAAACTACTTATGAACTAGCTAACAATAAGGACGGCACAAATATCCATGCCCGAGGAGGGATGCGAACCCCCGACTGTAGTAGCCGTACAAACCGTGACTGACGCGCCGCAGTCCCCTCGGCTACCACGGCCGGCCACATTCCATCCATGTTGCCACTATTCATAAGCGCCAGGGTCAGGCGTGTACAAGTGTAGATCTTCCAGGTGTAACACAGCGCAACTGCCACAACACTTCAGGAGCGTCCTTGTTGAGGATGTGCATAATGGCGGATAGCTGCGCCAGTTGATTACGGCAAGCAGCTTCATTACGGCACACATTGCTTGCAGTGGCAAGCGTCGCAACACACTTAACCTGTTTAAACAATTCTCCTACCCTCTACTCCCCACCATGAACCCGATCCTGCTTTACAAAGTTGTTTGTTGTTTGTATAGCTTATGGGACTTAACTACGGGGTCATCAGTCCCTAAACTTACAAACTACTTATAAACTACCTTATACTAAAGACGGCACAAATATCCATGCCCGAGGGGGGATTCGAACCCCCGACCGTAGTGGCCGTGCAGACCGTGACTGGAGCTCCTCAGTCCCCTCGGCCACTGCGGCCGGTCTGCTTTACATGCTACGACTGAACCGCTACATAAATCATATTCACAGGATATATGGGGACACACTGGTCACCGCACCTGCAAGGACTATCTAATCACGCCTCCCGTCAGACACAAATTTCCATTTTGGGAATTTGTGTCTAACGGGAGGCGTACTTAGGTAGTCCTTGCAGGTGCGGTGACCACTGTGTCGTCGGTGGTGTAGGGGTCAGCGCAACTGCCTAGAAATCAGGAGACCAGGGTTCGAATCCCGGCTGAGTACACATTTTCAGCTTTGCCCATTCGCAGTTGAAGTCATATATCCTGTGAATATGAAACAATAACAACTGCAGGATCGGAAGTGACGTCTGTTCTTTCGGAACAGACGGCACATGTATATATATACGCTACATAAATGACCAGTGGTTCCCAAACTATCTGAGATCAGAGACTATTCGACTGAGAATACACTATCTGGCATGCTTCCCCATCCCATCGCACCTCCTAACAAAGCTTCAAAGCGATAATTAATTTACTTGAAGACTTTAATTTTAAAAATAACGGAAGGTAATTGATAATCAGTTAATTTCGAACTAATTGTTCAAAAAGACACTGTTTAACGTAACGACCATTCTTATAGACCCTTGAAGCTGTGCTCATCCCATGGCAAGTGGTGCCTACAGAACACTGAGGGCAGATGCCTGTTACTAAACATGGTTACCCGATGCCTCCACTTGTTCCAACCAGCCGTTGCTCCTCCCTCCCCCCCCCCCACTGCCTCAATTATAATCAACCAAGTTAAAATGTTTGTACTATGCTTATTGTTCGTAAATTACTTCTTAATCAACAGAAATTGAAAGACTTCAGGCTGCCAATAGATTGTATCTGACTACTGCCGCTAATAATAGCATGGGCATGGGCATGGGCATGGGTGTTTGTGTTGTCCTTAGCGTAAGTTAGTTTAAGTTAGTCAAGTAATTAGTGTGTAAGTCTAGCGACTGATAACCACCCAGTTTGGTCGCATAAGACCTCACACACAATCACTGCACACTGCACATTGAGATGTTCAAATGTTTGTTAAGCTTATGGGGTTTAAGTGCGGGGTCATCAGTCCCTAAACGTACAAACTACTTATGAACTAACTTATACTAAAGACAACACAAACATCCATACCCGAGGGAGGATTCGAACCTCCGACGCGGGAGGCCTCGCGATCCGCAACTTGGCGCTCCAGACCGCTCGGATACTCCCGCGCGGCCACATTGAGAAGCTACACACTCAGCAAGTCTGTGGAAGTCTCCTGCACTAATATTGATCCTTGTTGCCTCTATAACTATCCATTACTGCGAAAGTGTTGCCACTGTACGATTTTGTGGACGAACTGGCCTCCAAATTATGGCCCATAAATGTTCGATGGAATTCATGTTGGATGATTTGGGTGGCTAAATCATTGGCTGAAATTGTCCGCAATATTAGTAAAACAAATTGCGAACAATAATTGTTATCCTAAGTCATTGCACATTGTCATGCAAAATAATTCCGTCGTTATTTAGTATAATGAAATTCATGAACGGCTGCCAAATATCTCTAAGCAGCCGAATATAGGCATAAGCAATTCCAGACATTGAATAATTCAACTGAACCAGAGCACACCGTCCATTCCATGTAATAAAAGCCACATTATTGTAAAACCACCACCAACTTGCAGAGTGTCTTGTTCACATCGTAGGTCCATGACTGCATGGGGTCTGCGTTGTAGTGGAACCCTGCCAACATTTCCCACTCTGATTTCTGTTATTTGACTATCTGCTGCTTGTCGCCGACCGCGGTGGCCGAGGGGACTGAGGCACTCCAGTCACGGTCTGCACGGCCACTACGGTCGGGGGTTCGAATCCCCCTCGGGCATGGATATTTGTGCCGTCTTTAGTATTAGCTAGTTTGTAAGTAGTTTGTAAGTTTAGGGACTGATGACCTCGTAGTTAAGTCCCATAGACTTTACAAACATTTTTTTGCTGCTTGTCTGTTGGTACTGACAACACTACACAAACGCAGCTTCTGTCGTTCATCATTAGCGCAGACCGTTGCCCAAAGTGTTATCCACAGAGAGAAATAACGTCTGAAATTTAGTATCTTCGGCAAACCCTTTACACTTTACTTGACGATTTCTGAAATTGAATGCCCCATGCGTCTATCTTTCAGCGTTTCAAGTCTGTTAACTCCCGTCGGGCGACCGTTACAAGTCAGAAACCTTTTGACATGAATCACCAGAGTAGAGGTGACAGCTCAGACAATCCGCCGCCCTTTAATACCTTGTGTACGCGATACTAGCGTCGTCTGTATCTCTGCATATCGCTATCCCGTGAATTTTGCGAGTTCAATGTAGGACTCATTACATGGTTACTGCTGTGTTGTGCTGTCACTTAAATGGACATAGATAATATTGTGGTATGGCAAGAGGCAAATACTGCAGACCACTTTGGAGATGCAACAAATGCACTTAAGCAGTGTTTTTCAACCTTTGGGGCGGAAAAGTCTTGCGGGGGGAGGAGGGGGCGCAGGAGGATGAGTAGCAGCTTGTTCGATAGTAAAGCTACGTTTCGTGACGTTCAGCTACTGTGTCAGAAATAGCACACGGTTTCGTAGAAGTCGCTTAAGTAACGAGTCATCTGTAGGTGGAAAAATGTCTTTGTTATGACACGTTTTGGATTGCCCTTAAATAGACATCAAAATTGACACAGATATAAGATGTACCTATAGTACTTTTGTTTTCTGATGATGGGCCGACCTGAAGCCCATCGGGGGAGGGGGGTCGCCGGACATTCAAAAACGTTGAAAAACACTGCATTAAAGAGACAGCTTACACTTCCCTTGTCCGTCTTCCGCTGAAATATTCTTACCAGATAAAATTTTGGGGAGGACATTGAAAAACGACACAGAAGGGCAGCCAGTTATATATTATCACAAAATGAGGAAGAGAGTGTCACGGATATGATACGCGAGTTAAAGTGGCAATCATTTAAATAAAGACGCTTTGCGAATGAAACTTTCACTCTGCAGCGGAGTGTGCAGTGATATGAAACTTACTGGCAGATTAAAATTGTGTGCGGTAACCGGGAATCGAACCTGGCACCTTTGCCTTTCGCGGGCAAGTGCTGAACTACTGAGCTATCCCGACACGACTCACAGTCCGTCCTCACAACTTCAATTCTGGCAGTACCTCGCCTCCTACTTTCCGAACTTCAAATGTTTATATAGCTTATAGGACTTAAGTACGGGGTCATCAGTCCCTAAACTTACAAACTACTTACGAACTACCTTATACTAAGGACGCAACTTTCACTCTGCAGCAGCGTGTACGCTGATATGAAAACTTGCTGGCAGATTAAAATTGCGTGGCGGAACCGGGACTCGAGGAAGTTGTAAGGACGGAGCGTGAGTCGTGTCGGGATAGCTTAGTGGTAGCGCTTGCCGGCAAATGTTCCAAGTTCGAGTTCCGGTGCTGGCACAAAATTTTAATTTGCCAGGAAGTTTCCAAGACGCTTTTGTCACCAACTTTCTTTCTTGACCCCCACCTTCAAAGGTCGAAATGATCATCGTAATAAAATAAATCAGAACCTAAAGGAAATATTTTACCCTCGCTGTTCGAGATTTGAACGGTAGTGAAATAAATGTTCAGTGTCCGTTTTATTGCTTAAACCATACATACGTCCTTCAGACATGCATGCACTTGGTAATCGTCTCTCCCTGTGTGGGACTTACAGTATGACCTGTGCGAGCACTCATGATTAGTAAACAATGTGTAGCATCCGGAAGTTTGGGTGGATAGCGTAATTGTAACGTGACAGCTCGCGAAAACCGGGAAATCCGGTTCGAGTCCCGGCCCGGCACAAATTTTCATACGTCAACATTAAATCATACACCTGATGCTGATTAATATTCGCAATTGCGAATACATTCCTTCTAATTAGTCTAAAATTGGTTCGATGAAACATCCGTCAACCACTTATGAGAGGAAGGCATAGTACTCATGCAGATGTTGTTCATTTATCCTTAGCGAACTGAATATGGGTTCATTGCAGAAACTACTTCCAAACAGATGAAGTCATTTTCATGAGATAGTTCTGTACATGTAACGAATATGTCTCAATTTTGGTATGTTACACACATTACAAAGTATGAGGCAGCGTTGTACCCATAGGACAGCGTACCAGCATGATTTTCCAGGATGATGTTTCTTTCAAGTGAGCCATTTAAGAATCACACGAAGTAATGTGCACAAAAGACATCCAAAACCATTTTGAGGCATTTTCTACGGTTTTGTTGTTGTGAGACTAGCGGTCGTACTTTGTGCAGCAATTATGATTTTCAGTAATTCTGATTAAATTTTGTCTGCTCTATTGTATTTATTTTCGACAGTTCTTCCTTCTCTCAGTCATAAACTCATGAAGGAACAGCTGTCAATTCTAATGTGCGTTGCAGTTTTTAAAGAAGCCAGTGTGAAGTATAAAGGTACTCAGTAATGATTTTCAACTGAGAGTTCATTTCCGGCACTCTATAATGTCTGCATTGAAGTTCACGACCATCAGCTCACTGTTTGCTATGACCTCCAGTGGTAGAAATGGTAGAAGTTGGTTATCTATATCTCTAAATGTGAATGTATGTTCGATGTACGTTTATCACGTCTGGACCACAAGACATTAAGAACTAAAACTTTGTACAGTTACTAATGTCTACCCGGGAAAGGCTTTAGGCATGGTTTTATTCCAATCGGATAGCTATTTATCTATATACATTAATGTGAATGTCTGCTCGGTGTACGCTTATCACGTCCGAACGACAAGACGCAGAGACTTAAATATTTGTACAGTTACTAATTTATACTTGAGACAGGTTTTAGGCACGGTTTTATAGCGATCTGATAGATATTTAGTAATTTCAAGAATATAACGCGAAATGGGTAACAATAATTACTCTTTGAAAATTATATTTACTCTTTGGATATTGTATTATTGGTTGCATTGTTGCTTGAGGATTGATAATGATAAAAGGGTGGAGTATATTCGGATGGAAAGTAATCGGTGTATATAAAATTCTACGCGCGTATGTGTGTGTGTGTGTGTGTGTGTGTGTGTGTGTGTGTGTGTGCTTGTGTGTGTTAATATATGGGGGAAGGGGAGGTGAACTACGAGAGTGTAGGATAAATAAACACCCGGGCAACGCCAGATTTACAGCTAGTATCAATATAAAAACAATTAATCGTTTCAGATGCTCAGTTCATGACCTTTAATTGCTCATTCTACCTCCAGTACTATTTAGACCAGCAAGACATTAACGGCCAACTAATCTTTCAAGTGAATTACCCTGGCATATCCGATACCTCACTGCAAAACACATGCAGGATTGTGCAATAAAATCACATGAGATCGTAATTCCATTTCTCGCCCGCGAAAGGGAGATTCATGCTGAGGACGGCCGTCACCAGCAGCAATGCGTCATCTGCCGTCAGTGGCACATCTCTTAGTGCATAAATCCGTTCACAGAGTGCGTCCGGGAGTGTCATCTGCAGGAGCCCGCAGACAAATGAGATTACATCCGCCTCTTGCGCTCACTTGCCTGACGGATGTGCGCTTGTACAGAAGACACCTCCCTGCGAAGCTGTACGCCATAATGAGTTACGAGCCCTCCGACACAAATGGTGCATTTCATGATCTAGTCTGAATAAAGAGCCTGATATCTCATTTCGTGTATCAGTTTCCAAACACTTAATAATTGTAGCATGTCACACAAGAGCGGATTTCTGTGACTAGTCAATTCCGAAGATATTTTACACGGATCGAGTTTCCCTATGTTTGACGTCTCATTTTTAGCTCACGTGCAGGCCCCACTTGACTACAGGAGCCGGATTTAAATAATTATAACCGCGTCTCGACGAAAGAATGTAATGCGTTATGGCGTTTGCAGATGTCACGTTCTTCCAGTCCGCTTTATGATTTTGAAACTCGTTTATAAAATCTACAGGCGTCACCAGCACTATATTAATGGGGGGAGGGGGGAACGGCATCGAGTACCAGGCCCAGTATTGTTTCAATGGCACATAAAATTCTTAAAGTGTGCCATTTAAAGCCTGGATTAAAACATATTCTACAGTTACAGAGTATAAAAATTCGCATTTAAATTTATTGACAATGTGATTATGAACATTACGTATTGCTAAAAAAAATGCGATTTGCTTCAAACTAAATATGTTTTCAAAATAAATTCTCCTTCATTTGATTGGAAATATAAGTAAATAGCCTATTAACACCACATTCTTTTTCTCAAACATTAAAAATGTAAAATGTCGGAAACGATGGTTAAATACAGTGTGAACAGCATAAGGTGAAATACTCTTACAAAGTTTATCCAACATAAAATTCTCCAGTTCTCGGAATTGGATATAAATATTCTATCAACATTTCTGAAGTCTATTTCATCCAACAGCAACTTGCGTACAATGAAAACTGCCACGTGATTGAATCACTGCTGTGTCGCTGTCAAACGCAGATATCTCTTCTGTCGTCATAGAGCAGAAAAAATGCGTTCTGCTTCACTGCTTGACGCTCGACTAGTATTATAGTTCGAGTATATTAATTTTCGGGATAGTGGATTACAGAAATCGGGACATTGCTTTTCAAATCGGGACAATAAAATTAAAAACATTTTTCATAAATCAGTACTTTCTCATTAAGCAGTGACAAGTAATGATAATAAAATATGTAGTACTGAACGCCACGTTTTTCAACACTGCCAAATATTAAGTTTGTATAATCATTTTAAATACTTTACTTTTAGGTTAGTAATGAATTATGAAACGTAAAAAAGTCGTAATATTCCTGGTACGTTTATCACGATATCACATACCCAAATGTTTTCATAAATTAAGTAATTTCAGACGCGTAGATATTTTATACTTCTGCGGCGAGGGAAGAGGAGTGGTGACGGTTCAATCTTTTATTTTTATTTTAGTTATTTTATTTTATTTCATTTATTTTTTATTTTATTTTATTTATTTATTTGGGGGGGGGCGGGAGGGGAAGAGGGAGACTTTCCGTTCTCAAGTACAGCAATTCATTCAAAGTTAGTATCCACCTATCCCACATCCCACAGGCCCCTCTTCTTCATTATCCTGGAAGGCGTACAAAATGAATAAAACTCTACATATATACTCTGCAATCCACCGTAAAGTGCGTGGCGGAGGTTGCACTGTACCACTACTAGGCATTTCCTTTCGTATTCCACTCCTAAATAGAACGAAGGGGAAAAAGAATGTCTATACACCTCTGTAGGAACCCTAATTACTATTATCTTGTCTTTGTGATCTTTACGCGAAATGTAAGTAGGCGGCAGGAATATCGTTTTACATTCAGCTTCAAATTCCGGCCTTCTAAATTTCCTCAACAGAATTTCTCGAAAGGAACGTGGTTTTTCCTCCAAAGATTAATATTTCAGTTCCCAGAGCATTTCCGCAACACTCGCGCATTGTTAGAACCTATGAGTAACGAACCTAGCTGCTCACCTCTGAACTGCTTCTATGTCTTCCTTTAAACTGATCTGCTGCGGGTCCCAAACACTTGAGCAATACTCAAGACGTGGTCGTACAAGCGTTTTATAAGCAGTCTCCTTTAAATATGAAGTACATCTTCTCAAAATTCTCCCAATAAACTGAAGTCGGCTGTCCGCCTTACTCACAACTGTCCTTACATGTTCGTTCCATTTCATATCGCTCTCCAATGTTACGCCTAGGTATTTGAACGACACGACTGCATCAAGAAGCTCACTACTAATTCTGTATGCGAACATTATGGGAGTGTTTTTCCTACTCATGTGCATCACCTTACAGTTTCCTTCATTTAGAGCTACCTGCCATTCTTCACACCAACTAGAAAATTGTCTAAATCATCGTGTATGCTATTACAATCAATTAAAGACGACACCCTCCCATACACCACAACATCATCAGCAAACAGCCGCAAATTATGTTGCTCTGTCCATCAGATCATTTATACACATTGTAAATAAAAGCGGTCCTATCAAACTCCCCTGGGGCACGCCTGACGATGCACTCGTCTCTGATGAACACGACATGAAATGCGAAGCGGCGCAGAGAACGTGCACGGCAATGACTGTAGCTGCCCACCATCGAAAAGAATAAGACAATACAGTTATAAGTATTGCAGCATTGTTTCAGCTTTCAAACATTTATACTTTTCTGCTGATCCAAAATCGGGTATTCAGCATCCCGATCGAGAGTCAATCAGGTCGTGTCAAAAGACGCCTGAGAACCGGGATGTTCCACGAAAATCGGGCACCTGGCAACACTACCCTGGGTACAGTAGACTTACCAAAGCTTCAACATTAACAAATAATTCACTAACGTCTTTTTTCATAGGAACTAAAACATAACATGTCTCATACATTTTACATTGTATCGTACAAGAAAGAGTTCAAGTTCTGTTTTTAAAGACTGAACATCACTTTGCAGGTATGGAACTACTACATTGTATCCTTTTACTCCAACAGAAGTTTCTCCAATGAAGCCCGTTTCTTCATGCCAAGTTCTTCAAGTACTCGATATCTAAACCCTTCTACATCCGATTTAATGATTTCAAAATATTCCTGCCTGTAAAGTTTTTCAAGAAATAGCAGGGATGCCGGCTTATAAAAAATATCAGGAAAGGCCATACCAGGGATCTTTCCCCTGGAAATTTTCAAAGTTTTAGATGAAAAATTGTCAGTTTTAAAGTTTTTTTTAAGCATTTTAGTGTCATATGATCAACATTATAAGCCAGAAAACCGGACTCTCGAAACTCCGGGAAATTCGACAAGCCTGACACATTTTTGGCTTTTAAAAAATAAACACGCACGGTATTTTCCTAAAAATCTAATTTAATATACAGTAATAATTATACTTATAGACTATTACAGAGCAATGAATATGTAGCTCTGAATAGACTGGAATTAAATTTAAATATTACCTAAACTATTGTTAAAAGAATAAAACATAAAATATTGCTGTCGCACTGTAACAGCAATAGCATAATAAGGGAAATAGCTACTTTAAGCTTACTCTGAATACGCCTCAGGGTTCATTAAATAGAAACAATATCTCAAAGTCAATGTTTTAATACAGTATGCCTAATACTTTCCGTTAAAAAGTATGTAAATAGTGGGTTTTTATTGGGTCTTAATATTTAAGTATTTTAAAATAACTAATACGGAGCTATATTAATACAGTAATAAACTAGAAGTAATATTTCTAAAATGAAAATTTAACATTATGTATGTATTTAATTCTCTATTTTATAAAGATAAAACGTCTTTTAAAATACTAAACAGAGTTTGTGATTCATTGTTGGGAGTCTCGTATAAGCCAATAACCTCTTTGTTGATAATTAAGGTATCATCGAAAGTACGAATACAAAATGACACTTGTTCGTGAATCAAATAATTACTTGTATCGTCAACCATATTAGAAAAATGTTCAGTCTTCTTGATTGAAGCCAATACCTTTCTCAACACAGACTTTCCTAGTAGATCAATGACTCCGTTTTGAATATCGTGGTATGTCCACTTATACCCCGAACGCCGTAACCAATCGTTAAACACAGGTACGACATTCGTTCGGAGTTCAACAATTGCTAGTCCTTGTCGACAAGGAAATTTCACGGTAGTAAAAATTGTCTCAAGAGCTAAACGGCCTTTCTTCATATCACTATCTAATTTTTCAATCAATTGGGAGGCCACACTTCGGTTACTGATAGAATTTAGTTTCAGAACACCTTCTTTTTGCGTAAACGTGTTTCCACGAAGACGGACTTTGTCCAAAGCCTTTTTCCAGTTAGAAAAATCTACGGAAGTAAATGCATTTTTTTTTATCAGCCAAGACTTCTGAAATGATCTTCCCTTACCGGATTGTCCAGGTTTCGGCTGTGAATAGTTCTCTCCTGAAGACGACGAAGCAGTTGACGATACAATAATTTTCGGAGACTGACTTGCAGTATCACCAACTTCCAAGCGCGCCTTTTTGGTAACAAATTTATCCATTGCAAACTTAATTCACAATACACTAAGAGACTAAAGTAAACGAATAAAATACATTCATTTAAATAGTACACTAGACACTAAAGTTGTGACACTAAACACGTCTGCAGCATCCACACTGAATGACTGCGACAGCAGGGTGGGCTTTATTTAACCACGGTGTCGTAACGTCTCAAGGCCTCAAGGCGAGTCTAGGCGGAGGGTTGCAGGCGCTTTACTTCTGGTGCAGTCCTTTTGATGTCGCCGCGGCCACAGCGCTGGCCCACCGGGGCCAGACTTTACCCCAAGGTTGGTGCACCGGGACAAATTCTAAGTGTGCCCGCAGCACCGTTACACTATCAAGAGTCACACCACTTGTTTTCAGTTAACCTGCTTACTACCGTAATAGTTATTTGTTTTAACTCAATACTGAATGTATTTTAAAAGGTAAGTATCGTAAAACATGGAACGCATATCAAACCAATATTTTGTGAAAATTTATTTATTTTTTAAATGTATAAAATGTCTATGTAACAATTGCGTATCAAAAAATGTCACCTCTTAGGTCATGTATATTGTATTATGTGTGTATTCTTTGTAAACTTAATATTTCGTTGTTAACTGTATTGTATTATGTATATCATGTGTATGTTAATGTTTATTTTATTTTATCACTTGTTTGTAAGTGTATTTGTGCTTGTTGTGTTTATTTATGATATTTTGTTTAATTATGTGAAATGATTAGTTTTAAGTAAGAACCTAAAGATCGATAGTTGTTTGAAATTGCTTCTATCAGACCAAAGACTATGTTACAAGAAACAAGAGACTGTGGCGCTGGGGACTAGTAGCGCGCCCCGTGACAACAGTGGACGTACGTCTCGCGGCTCATGTTTATTTCAAATACAGTATTATTACAGCAGGTGATGAAAGTGAAACTAAAAGTATGTTTATAAGAAGTGATGGAAGTGAAACCAAGTGAAATATTAAACAAATGTTATGTTCCATTTGCTTGAGGCAGAACTCGTGTTTGTAAGTTGTTTCCGTCGTGTCGTACGGAACGAGTGTAGCGTCGTCGCAGATGCTAACTGTCGCGGAACAAATACTCGGTTCGCGAATATTAGAAATTATACTGCTGAAAAGCTGTGTAAAGAGGACAAGAATACTAATCTGTATGAAAAGGGAAATATTGTAGTCTGGAGATTGTGTTGGACAGGATCCATTATTATCTATTATTGTAAAACCTCAGTAACAAATGGACATCGTTAGACATTCAGCTCAGATAAGTAGCAACTATATATCTGCATGTCAATTTTCCGTATTTAATGTCATATGTTGATGTGTTTACTGAGTTGAATATTTTTCAATACGTAAATATGAAAAGTAGTTATGTGTGTGGGTTTTTTTTTTTTTTTTTTTTTTTTTTTTTTTTTGTAACGAATGATTTTGAAGTAAAAGGCTTTCTCAAGGAATTTAATTTTGACTTTTAAATTTAGATTGACTTAACTACACGTGAACTTTGCGTGGCAGACGCCATTGTTACAACAACAGTTATTGATTAGTATTTCAATTACGGTAGGACTTTGATAACTACTAATATTGACCAAGCAAAATTTATAGATAGCTATTATTTCAAAATTTTATTAATTACGAAACTTAATTAGTAGACACCCAGTGAAGACTGTTTTGTCTGAGTTCAACCATTCTTGCCACCGCCAAAGTCTATCTTTCCTGATAAATTATTTTCAGATAACGAATGAAAATATTTTCGGAGTTCAACTTAAGAAAAAATTACAATTTATCCAAAAGAAGTGTTAAAATATTAAGATCAGTGGTCGGTTTGCACCCACATAAAAGCCACATAACATTGATTTTTATAGCAAGTCATTATTCTAAATTATTGCGACCAGACGTGTGCAAATTATAGCACGTCGCACGCATTCCACATACGCGGTAGTACCGGGTGCCAAAATGTCAGTATAAATTTGAAAACTTAATAAATCTCGGAATAATGTAGACAGAGAGGTAAAAATTGACATACATGCTTGGAATGACATGGGGTTTCATTAGAACCTAACATTTAGCGTTATCGGGCCATTTTTCTTCGAGGAACTGCGTGATTCTGATTTTGTAACTGCTACCGTGACGGATGAGAGGTACGCCGATATGTTACAGAATCGCATCATGGCTGATAAACACCTGCTGGAACGTACGATTTTTATGCAGGATGGCGCTCCACCCCATATTGCTAGACGCGTGAAAGATCTGTTGCGCGCGTCGTTTGGTGATAATCGTGTGCTCAGACGCCACTTTCGTCATGCTTGGCCTCCCAGGTCCCCAGACGTCAGTCGGTGCGATTATTGGCTTTGGGATTACCTGAAGTCGCAAGTGTATCGTGGTCGACCGACATCTCGAGGGATGCTGAAAGACAACATCCGAAGCCAGTGCCCCACCATAACTCCGGACATGCTTTACAGTGCTATTCACAACCTTATTCCTCGACTACAGATATTGTTTAAGAATGATGGTGAACATATTGAGCATTTCCTGTAAATAACACCATCTTTGCTTTGTCTTATTTTGTTATGCTAATTATTGTTTTTCTGATCAGATGAAGCGCCATCTCTCGGACATTATTTGAACTTTTGTTTTTTGTTGGTTCTTATAATACCCCACGTCATTCCAAGCATGTGCGTCAATTTTTACCTCTGTATCTACATTATCCCGTGATTTATTAAGTTTTCAAATTTATACTGACTTTTTGATCACCCGGTATTATTTTCAGCTATCTGCTGTGTGCACGTGTCCGAAAGGTCATTCTTTGTAAGGAAGGTAAAGCTGAGTGAATATTTTGTGAAGTTGTTAGACTGGGCCATAGCTTTGTTAGGCAACGGTGTTTCCTTTGCTAATTATACAAAATTTAATTAATTCAATTTATAATTTTTACAAGTTTAAGGTAGCTTTACCAGGAGATTAAGATCAAGACAAATTACGGTACCAAACAATACAACACACGCTGCACATTTTGTTGTAGATTTAAAAATTTATTTATTCACACATTCACTCACACCAACCCTTTTTCTTCTTTCTATATCGCTTTCCTTCTTTAAAAAACAAGGAAAATTAAAAATAACAACTTAATTGTGTGATATTACGAAGCAGAATATAACTAATAATTTTCTTAAATTTATAGGGGGGAGGGTTGGGGAGCTCGGGCCCCCTCAGGCCCCATGGAGTCGGCGCCTGTGAGAGATAGTAATTCATGTTGATACATGCCACTGGGAAAGCTATTTTTCCATGGAAGTTGCAGCTGTTCTATACCAAGCTCAGATTTTTAACATTACATTTTTTGTACTTGGAAGGGAACTTTCCATTTGTCATGAGATTTTTAAGGCCCAAATTACAATTTCAACTAATGAATAACGTCCTGAAACCATTATTATTTTTTTTTCTCCTTTGCCTTTGCGACGGTATAATGCTTAAGATGAAAGTGACCAATATCAATTATCTGTTCTTAAAAAGTTTCCTCACTTAACCTGCTCCTGTTCGGGGAGGCTTGCTTGGACAGACCAAAAAGAGTGTTTAAGCGTTTATTTCATTCAGACGTACTATATATGCAGAACACATACATCAATACATTCGTTTACACAGTAGTTTTCTTTTAGGTAATAAAATGTATGTGAGTGAGAGGCAACTGCCTTCAAATGGGTAGCCCATTACGCTTGAGTAACCATACTTCATTCATGCAGTATTTGAGAACGAGTGCAATAACGAATTCTAACGAACTTTATACACGATGCTGAACATTTAAGATACGTTTTCTCGCTGACATCGCCTACAAAATAATGAAACGAAAAAAGTCATCGCATATTATTTTCCGCTGTTCATGAAGTAATATTATGTCATAAAACTCTTTAAATTTTTGTATAACTGTTACACCAAACTGCTTCGGTATGTAAAATCGAGAATATATTTGGTAGTTCACGAATAGTAATCTCTAAGTCGTGCCGAAAGACATAAGGCCGCGGTAGAGTGTCCGAGCGCTCTAAGGCGCCTTCCTGCGGAGGTTAGAGTCCTTCCTGGGTCATGGGTGTGTGTGTTGTCCTTAGGATAATTTAAGTTAGTTGAAGTAGTTTGTAAGCATAGAGACTGATAACCCCAGTACTTAAGTCCCATAGATTTACAAACATTTGAACATTTGAATATGAGAATCGTGGGCACCCCTCTAAAATTCTTAAAAGTTCGATATCGTAGAAAGAAGGCGTTTTTCATCGTTCGTAAAATACAGTAATTCGTAACACGTTTAAAATAGTGGATGTAACACGATTATCCGTAATACAGTACTGAACGTTGGATGAGTAACGTTTTACTGGGTCATACGATAGTTTTGGTTTATACAGTTCATTTCCCCCCTCTCCGCTTCTTTCAGACGCTTGCACGTTTCTTAGCTCTTTTCTAAAAGATGATTCCAAATTTTGCAGTAAAGATTATCCTTTGAAAAACCGTGATAAAAGTCATGGGATAAATATATTCACAGATATTGACTGAGGTAGTATCGACTACAAAAGGTATAAAAAGTCGGTGCATTGGCAGAGATATCACTTGTAGTCCGGTGATTCATATGGAAACGTCCTGACGAAGAAAATGACCTACTGACCCATAGTCAACACCGAGTCAGAAAGTATCATTCTTCTGAAACACAGCTAGCTCCTTATCCATAAGATGTGATAAGTGATATCGACAGGGGATCTCAAATATATTCCATATTTCCGGAAGGCTTTTGTCACTGTACCTCACAAACGGTATCTAATCAAATTGCGTTGTTACTGAATATCGTCACAGTCGTGCGATTGCATTCGTGTTTTCCTGTCAGAAGAGACACAGTACGATGCAACTGACGGAATGTCATTGAGTAAAATCGTAATATTAATATCTAGCGTTCCACATGGAATTGGTATAGGGCAGCTATTGTTCGTTTAGGAGTCACTCTCAGCAGCTCTCTTAGGCTATTTGCGGACGATGCTTCATTTATAGGTTAGTAAAGTCACCAGAAGATCAAAAGCAACTGCAAAATGATTTAGACATCTGCATGGAGCAAAAATTGGCACTTGAGTCTTAATAATGAGAAGTGTGAAGTCATCCTCATGAGCACTAAAATAAATCCGTTAAACTTAATTTACACGATAAGTCAGTCAAATCTAAAGGCGGTAAATTCAACTAAATACCTAGGAATAACAATTACGAACAACTTAAATTGGAAAGAACACAGAAACTATTGTAGGGAAGGTGAACCAAAGGCTACGTTTCCTTGGCAGAACACTTAGAAGATGCAACAGTTCTACTAAACAAACTGCTTATACTACAGCTATGCTTCCTATTTTATATTATTACTACGCATTTTCAGATACCCACCAAGTGGTTATAGAGGAAGTTCAGAGAAGGGCAGCCCGTTGTGTATCATCGCGATATAGGGGAGAAACAGATATAAGGAAAGTTGCTTTCCGCTAGAACGCTCAAAACAGGGTACTTCCAGTAACAGGCAGAAAGAGTGGCAGACAAAGGGGATGAGAGTATCATGTAGAGCAAAGCGGGAATTGTATAAAAATGTTAGAAGCAGTCAGAATGAAGAAGGAGTAGCTCATTACAAACAGTACTGTATGGTTCTGAAAAAATGTCATTAAGAAGGCAAAAAGTGTGTGGTATGCAAAAATAATAACAAAATCTCAGAATAAAATTAAAACCATCTGGTCAGTCTTGAAGGAAGTGTCTTGTCAGCAGCAGCAGCAGGTAGAGGATATAATGTAAGTGCGTAGTAGAAATGTTTCTTTTACTGATATGATCATTTCATTTCACATAATTTGTTGTCAAACGCACAGTTTGGTTTTATAAGTGTTTTAACGACTGGAAAATCCTATATTTTCGTTTCTCTATGAGACACTTGATGGGTTAAATAAAAGGCTACGGACATTAAGCGCCTTCTTTCATTTAACAAAGGCGTTTGATTGCGTTGATCACAAAATGTTGCAGAGGGTGGAACATTATTGAATACGTGGAGCAGCTAACAACTTACTTTAATAGCAGACAGCAGAAGGTAATTCTCTGCAATGTTGAAAATGGCAATGACGTACAATCACAATGGGGCTCAGTTAAGTGTGAGGTGCCCCAGTGGTCTGTTTTGCGATCACTGTTGTTTCTTATTTATATAAGTGATATGCCTTCGAGTATAACAGGTGAATGTAATATATTTTTGTTTGCTGATGATACCAGCTTGGTAGTGAAGGATGTTGCTTGTAATATTGACACAGTATCAAATAATGCAGTTCAAGATATAAGTTCATGGCTTGTAGAAAACAAATTGATGTTAAATCACAGTAAAACTCAGTTTTTACAATTTCTAGCTCATAATTTACTGAAAGCTGACATTTTGATTACATATGATGGGCATATGGCAAGTGAGACTGAACAGATCAAATTTCTAGGTGTTCAGATAGATAGTAAGCTGTCTCGGAAAGCCCATGTTCAGGATCTTGTTCCAAAACTAAATTCTGCTTTATTTACCATTAGAACAATATCTGAAATAAGTTAGTTTTCAACACGAAAAGTAGTCTACTACGGTTACTTTCATTCACTTATGGCGTACGACGTTATTTTTATGCTAACTCGTCTGGTAGAAGAAGGATATTTTGGCTCAGAAACGAGCGGTTCGAGTGTAAGTTCACGAACGTCATATCGACCCCTTGTCAGCAGTCTGAGAATTCTAACACTGGCGTCAAAATACGTATTTTCTTTAATGTCGTTTGTTGTTAATAATATCATCTTATTCGCACGTGTTAGTTGCTTTCACTCGGTGAATACTAAACAGAAGTCGAATCTACATTTGCATCACACCACCTTGACACTTACGCAGAAAGGTGTGCAGTATCCTGGCGGCATCCATTTCCAATAAGCTGCCACAAGAACTCAAGAATCTTAGTACTAACCGACGCGCTTTCAAATCTAAATTGAAGAGTTACCTCATGGCTCACTTTTATTCTGTCGAGGAACTCCTAGAAAAGTTGATCAATTAAGCTAATTTTCCTTTTGTTATTATTAGTCCTTTTCACTTAGTCTTAGGATTGTCGTGTGCATAGGACTACTTGAAGTTTTTTGCCATTCTTGTGTTAAACTTCATGTATTTACTTGTTCCATGACCATGCAGTCTTACTCCTCAATTAGGGCCTGCAGAACAAAAAACCATATTATTATTATTAGGGTGTTATGGAAATGAGACAACAGTTCGGGTGGAAATAAATAAAAGGCATTGTTCGTTGCGGCGACATTTATTTTCTAAATATGTTTCATCAAAATTGTCTTCCGAATGCGAACATATTTTGTTACCACACTTCTACATAGGGAGACATGATCATATCAATAATATAAAAAAAAATCAGATCGAAAATGGAAAGTTTCAGGGATTCTTTCTTCCCTCTTGCTCTCAGAGAATGGAATGTAGAGTAATATCATGAAATCAGTTCGCTGAACCCTCTGCTATGCACTTCAATGGGGCTTGCAGAGTATTTATGTAGATGTATTTATGTAGATGAAGATTATGGCCGAACGACGGGAATTAACAGACATTTCGTAAATCGTTAGGTAATTCAATACTCCGAGAGTGGGCCGATAATACGAAGTTTCAGGCACTGCCTCTCACCACGGAAATGCAGGGCCTGCACTTACTGACGGAGAGCAGCGGCGTTTACGTAGAGTCGTCAGTGAAACTGACAGGTAACACGACATGAAATTACCGCAGAAATCAATGTGGGAAGTACGACCAAAATATCAGTTAGGGTAGTGCAGGACAGTTTGTCTTTAATTAGCAGACGACATACTCGAGTACGTTTGCTAACAGCACGTCATCACCTGTGCTGTGGACGGATGAGACCCAATTTCAGTTACAGCTTATTGTATAGCAAACTCCACGAAGCTATGGACGCAAATAAAAACTGGCCAACATTACAGAACGCCTAAGTGCAAGCAATTTTCCCTCTAGCCGCAGGAAAAGCTTGTGACATTACATACACAGGGGGAAGCTGATTGTTTCCATGTGAAAGGCAGGTAAGGCAGGTTTTGGCAGGCTGTTGGGTTTACCAGCCTGCCAACTAACAGTTTGAACCTAGTGAATAGACAGGTAGTCAGGGTTTCCCTAATGTGCACGGAAACCGGAAGCGCTCTTGGCTGAGTGAGGGCATCTATTCCAGATTGCAACTGAAATACAATATAGCCACAAACATTATTCTAAAAATCCATATAAAAGCAGGGAATGATCATATGGCAAATATAATAATATGAATGGATTCAGGAGACTTGGGAGAATCAAACACCGTAATTACAATTTCAATATCCCTTACAGATAAAAAGCTGATAAATATAATAATAATAATATTATAAGACATATTTACAATTATTGATATGTAGTGTTTATCAGTAACAGATTAAGAAGCAAATAGGCAGCATCGCACCACACTACCTATCTTAAAAGATGTACCACATTATTTCTGTATTTTATTATATTTAATATTATTCTTAGTAACGTTCGTTTTATGTTGTAGACGGCCACTTAAATATTTCATGGCCTACTAAAAATGGTAGATATGCAGCAGATAATTTATATATAAATAATTATAAGTATTTGTTGACAAGAACTGAATATATTTGTATAAATAGCCATGATAAATTAAATATTAATTGTGTAACTATATTTCGACGGCGGCAGTATATCTGGAAAGTGAGACGCCACGCTTCCCAAGCGTTCGAAAGCATGCTCTACCTGCTCCAAAATTTGTATCCTTCCGCGCACACTAACGCCTCATCTTTAAAATACAATTTCCCTTCCAAAATATTATACATTTGAATATCACAGAAGTAAATGCTTTGACCACCTCCCTACAAATGTTGTTTACATTTAACAAACAAATATATATTTAACAATACTAAAAACGGTTTAGACTTAAGCTCTTTGACAGATAGCCATTAAGCCTGGCGTATCACTCTTCAAATGTACTCCCGCCGTCGAAATATAGCTACACAATTATTATTTAAACGACGCTACGGAGAGTCCAAGTTACAGGCACCAGCTCCTGCCGCTAGACATCCCCTCCAGCAACTTTGACGCTCTGTAGCCTCAATGGATAACGTTTTCGGGCATGGGTTTCTATGCTCACTTTTTATCCTCAAGACACCTCCAACATGCCCTAGAAGTTTGTTGGTGTAGTAGTGTAATTCTGAAACACACTGACGTATGGGACACACTTCCATCTCAATCTTCGACATCTATTTACTGCCGGAAATATGCGCAGGACGAAATTTGGTGACAGACTTTTTTTATTGCTGGCATGTGAGGAATCGTTCTGCCAAGCCCGAGTTAGCGAAATTAAATTCACCCTGTATATCGCAGAAGTAACATAAAACAATTAAGACTGGCACAATAGATATGGGATTTTGTAAGAAGGACCATTAATAATCTAAATAAGTCGCCATGTTTCTGTAAATAATGCCGTAAACTGAACATAACGTGACCAGTAACTACATTCGAAATACATTGTTTATTTATGTATTTGATTAGTTATTCATCATGCCTTAAAACTGATCGTGGGGAGAACGTATGGGCATAAAACTCAACGTTTAGCTTAATCAGGAGATCTGCAAAAGGCTCATGCAACAGTAAATAATGGTTTAATAAAATCATGGAATGTAGCAAAACCATTTGGAATATCATACAAAACATTCAACCGGCGTCTTGAAATATCTAATTTGTGAAAGGATTGCGCAGACGTTTAGGTCAATGAAGGGTAATCTTTAATAAATGTATGTGCTGTTTCATTGGAATCTATTACAAAAAAATATTTACTATCGTTTGCAGTGTCTCGTAGTTGAAAATGAGAACTACCTTGTTGAATTTATTCAGCGCATTCAGAAGATAAGTTCCCAGTAGGAGACATCTGACATTTTCCCTTTTCATTTGTCCAAAATAATAATATCTACAGCCCATAGCTTCAAGAAGGAAAATCACATTTCACCACTCGATGCATTCATTTCGAAAAAGGCATTTTGAGAAAACTGTGCGAGAAGTGCATCGTATTTCCAAATGTTTGTTAAGCTTAAGGGACTTAACTGCGGGGTCATCAGTCTCTGAACTTACAAATTACTTATGAACTACCTTATACTAAAGACGACACAAACATCCATGCCCGAGAGGGAACTCGAACCCCCGACGGGGAACGGCCTAGCACATCGGAGCATAGCGCTTAGCCACTCCGCAGCGGCGCACCGTATTTTGATGGTAAGGGGTTTAGAATGAACTACCCATAAGTAGAAAACTATGTCACTCTTCTATTGAAGTATTTGATGAAAATGGCGTTATGAGGCATCCAAACAAGGCTTCCAAAATGATTGAATGTGGTATGCAGTTTAATAATGATCCAGGGAATGTCCCTGCATTGAAGACTTCCTGCGACGTCCATCACGTCACGTCAGCAGAGTAGGGCGAGTCCGTCTCCGTAGTGGCGTTTTGCAATGTAAATGGCAGGTTTCTGCCTCCATGCTGAATATTAGATGTCAAAGAAAAAAACCCGAGTTTGAATATGGGATGCTACCGGGATCCGAGTATCATCAGATGTCAACTCAGACGTCTTCTTTCTCTGGTTGAGGACCCACGTCGTTCGTCGGAAAAGGCCTGGGAAAGTGCTTCTTACTTCATACTGTCGCAGATCACATTGTTCCGACATTTCTGCGCTGGAGTTTGCCCCCAAACAAGAGTTAGTGTTCTGCCTCCCCCTAGACACACGACCCAGTAACTTCAGCCACTGGACGGGTCGTTCTTCAAACCATTGAAGTCATTTTGGTAGCAGGCCCTAAACAACTGGACCCATTCTAACCCTAGAATCGTCAGACTTCATTTTGGGTCTTTGCAAAGTACTCACGGTTCGAAATGACAGCGTGAAATTAATGCGGCATTAATCCATATGATCAACAAAAAAATCCCAGAACATGGTTTAACCATTTCTGACAATATGGGAAGGAATTTGATTGGCATCCACTAACTTAATGCCTCTTCGGGACTAGCTACAATAAGCAGCAGTGGTGGCAAAACTTAGATTCTGCATATTAATCCTTTCCACAGGCTTCAGGCACCCACGCAAACTAGAAGAAAGAAGCAAAATGCTGAACCCATTTCATCGGTGGAGAAACTGGAGGTGTTGAGGCGAAAGGTTGCTCCGACAACAAAGAAATGACGAAAAATGACGCAGAACATGGACAGTTCATCTTTATCATGCTCGCCTCGTAAGGAGGACATGATATTTGTGTTGTGTGTCTGGTTGTATTTTTTAAACCAAAAGGGCCCTAAATGCGATTCGCTTCAATGTATAACACGTGATAAATGTCTACATGAAATTTACAGAAAAGACAATTGGCTTTGAAATAAATACTAAATGGAAACAACAAAACAATAGTATTGTTCAGTATCCCCGGCTCCACCCATCCGTCAGTTATATATAATGGATATTGTGAGTATACTTTCATTGTGAAATACATTTTGTATGACAGAATTGTTATTTTATAGTATGTTGCAATTGCCCCCACATTAACTGGAGCCGCGGTGGAGTGGTCGAGCGTTACAAGGCGCCTAGCTGTGTGGCGCGCTACTGGTCGCCGTCGGAGGTTCGAGTCCTCCCTCGGGCATGGGCGTATTTGTTGTCCTTAGCATCAGTTAAAGTAGTTTGTAAGCATAGGGACTGATGACCAGAGTGGTTACGTCCCGTAGATATACAAACATTTGAACAACATTAACTGGGATCTTACCACATGGTAGGGGAACGTGCCAGTTTTGTTGTTTTCCACTTAAACGCATATTTCTCAGCTTTTCATTTCATTAATCACAGTAACATAATTGTGATTAATAGTTCAAAACACAACCTTGGCGTTGATAATATTTCCTATTTGTGTCCATAACATTTACAGTAACCAGACATATGTGCTAGGTGCTCCACCAGATTGCGAGGCAAATTGCATGTAATTCATTCCTGTTTACTTGTCATAAATACGCGTGTAATGAGAAAGAAAATTGTCCATAGTTCTTTAATTACAGTAGCATCACGCTCAACATACCAACAGAATGATCATTTTTTCCAAAGATTAATAAAGAATATGTGGTAAATTTCGTACTGATTTTACGATTGACACGCTCAACACTTAGAAAATAAATAAATAAAACTATACGCTACGATTCAAACTTCATATCGTCCATTCCCGTTTATTCGCGAGAAATTCGCGTGAAATTAAAAAAAAAAATAGTTTACAACTGCTTAATTACTGAATAAAAACTTTGGCCAAGATTAGCCGGAGAGTACATTTCACTGCGCTACCTTTAATTGCAGTTTAATTTATTCCTGCAACGTAAAAACTCGCGCTCACACCAATTAAACAAGAGCAAAATTAGAGAACCTGTTGTGGACGTGTTTCACACAAAATTTCACTTTAATTGCTGCATTCGATAAACCTTGCGTTCCAGTCAAAAGCTACGCGCCTCTCGGTGCGAATACTTCAACGAAAACTTTCCAGGAAGTAAGCTTGTATCACTGCTTCTTAATGATACTGCATAGGTAATCCATTAGCGAATCAGTGTACAAATTAATTAAGCTCTCGATGATGTGATCTCAATTTACAAAGCAGTTCACAACAGCTTGTGTCTATCATAAGTCTATATACACACGGCGGTGAAAAGTTTGTGAATATTGAACGCAGTAAGTATTTCAGTGGATCATTCCTAGGATGTGTATATTTTGCAAGAAAATATTATAAGGAAAGAAGATTCTAAGAAAATAATCTAAACTCAAAAAGTGTCATACGTGTCACTGAATGTTGTTATTAGTTATTACTTTTCATTCATTTGTTATTTTTGTGTGAATTTTTGCATAGACTCAGTTATTTTTATTTTGCAACTAATAATGTGATATAGAAGGTATTCACTGCGACTCAGTGTATAATTTACGTATTTCCATTGCACAAGGAACACTTGTGGAATTTTCTAGATTTAGATCTACTGTTTAATGTAAACGCTAATTTTACTTGCCAGTCTTTACAAAACTATTCAAATTGTCACTGTATTCTTAACATTGCAATTAAGAACGTTTTCGTGTAATATTCATAGTGCTGGAATGATTAAAATAAAAAGAATGAAGCAAAATAAACTGAAAAACAGAAAAACATTTTAAAACATTTTGGATGTGAACCACTGCTAGCTTTGTTAGTTGTTATACAGTAGTAAATACGTCCACTGAAGAAGGCAAAGTTGTAATCCAACCTGGTATCTAAGGTCAGAAGTTCTGCATTTCATATAACATTTTCGAATGGTCGTACTAATAAGCCATTTTAAAAAAACTACTTACTTAGTCAATCTTTTCGAGATTAGAATTTTCATATTTTAGTCTTACAGTGCACTCCCGAATACAGAGTTACAGTTAACATACGTGTAATACAAGCACACTATAGAAGGTCTATTACTGTATGATTAACTAAACCACGTCCGCCAGAAACCAAAAGCAATGTGAATACTTTATTTATGGTTTTCATATCGTTCAATGTTTAGATAATATTTTGTGACACAAAATGACAGCTTGAAATGATTTTGTTGCAAGTCTTCGTTTTCATTGTGAATAACTGTATATTTGGGAGTTACGAATTTGTGTTTCTTGAAGTATTTCGATGGAACTAATAAATAGAGACACGTAGTGTTTTGTTTGCATTACAGTATTCTATGAAGACAAGTTGTGGAGTTTGACGTAGTTGCCCAGAGATAAAAAGATCTGTAGATGATACTGCGATAACTCTTACTTCGCGTGGATGTAGGGTACTATCTAACACCAGAGTTTCGCAACTGTACTGCAGGTAGGCCCACTCCTTCATTTACATCTACCTATTTACTCCGAAAATCACATTTAAGTGATAATATTTCTCTATCGTTCAATTCTCGCATAGCGCGCGAGAAAAAGAAACACCTAAATCTTTAAGGTTTTTTTTTATCTGATTTCTCTTATTTTATTATTATGACCATGTCTCCATACGTAAGTGGGTGTTACCAAAATAAATTCGCATTCAGAGGAGAAAGTTGGTGAAAGAAATTTTGCTAATACCAATTAGGGACTCAGGTGAGATATCATACACAGTATACCTGTGGTAACGTATTTTATTCAGATATTGGTTACAATTATAATCTGTGTGTGATACAATACGATATTTTGCTGTCTGACCTATTTACGTGAGCACACGGTCCAACCAGACCGAGCGAGGTGACGCAGTGCTTAAGACACTGGACTCGCAATCGAAAGGACCATTTTTCAAATCCACCTCCGGCCATCCACATTTAGGTTTTCCGTGATTTCCATAAAGCACTCCAGGCAAATGCGGGGATGCTTCCTTTGAAAGGCCACAGTCGATTTTCTTCCGCATCCTTACCCAAAAATCCGAGAGTGTGCTCCGTCTCTAATGACAACGCTGTAGATGGATCGTTAAACTCAAAGTTTCCTTTCTTCCTACGGCCCAACCGTCCAGCTCTCAGTCATTCCTTTCTTCCGGTGGAATACAATCTAATTTTTATTATTCCTTTCGGAATCCTGTCATTTGTCATCGTCTCCATATGTCATAATCAGCATATTGTTTGTGACTTAATAAATGTGACTATATATTTCTTCTGTATACGACCATTAAAATTAGTACACCAAGAAGAACTGCAGATGATAAACGGGTATACATTGGACAAATACACTATACTAGAACTGACATGTTATTACATTTTCACGCAGTTTGGGTGCATAGATCCTGAGAAATCAGTACCCAGAACAACCACCCATGGCCGTAATAACGGCCTTGATACGCCCGGGCAATGAGTCAAACAGAGCTTCGATGGCGTGTACAGGTACAGGTGCAGCTTCAACACGATACCACAGTTCATCAAGAGTACTGACTGGCGTATTGTGACGAGCCAGTTCCTCGGCCACCATTGACCAGACGTTTTCAATCGGTGAGAGATCTGGAGAACGTGCTGGCCAGGGCAGCAGTCGAACATTTTCCGTATCCAGAAAGGCCCGTACAGGACCTGCAATAAGCGGTCGTGCATTACCGTGCTGAAATGTTCGCAGGGATCGAATGAAGGGTAAAGCCACGGGACGTAAAACATCTGAAATATAACGGCCACTGTTCAAATTGGCGTCGGTGCGAACGAGATCGACACGAGTAACAAACGGCACCCCATACCATCGTGCAGGATGATAAGCCAGTATGGCGATGACGAATACACGCTTCCAATGTACGTTCACCGCGATGTCCCCAAACACGGATGCGACCATCATGATGCTGTAAACAGAACCTGGATTCATTCGAAAACATGACGTTTTGCCATTCGAGCACTCAAGGTCTTCGTTGCGTACACCGTCACAGGCGCTCCGGTCTGTGATACAGCGTCAAGGGTAACTGCAGCCATGGTCTCCGAGCTGATAGTCCATCCTACTGCAAACGTCGTCGGACTGTTCGTGCACATGGTTGTTGTGTTGCAAACGTCCCCATCTGTCGACTCAGGGATCGAGACGTGGCTGCACGATCCGTTACAACCATGCGGAGAAGATGCCTGTCATCTCGACTGCTAGTGATACGAGGCCGTTGGGATCCAGCACGGCGTTCCCTATTGCGCTCCTGAAGCCACTGATTCCATACTCTGCTAACAGTCATTGGATCGCGACCAACACGAGCAGCAAAGTCGGGATACGATAAACCACAATCGCGATAGGCTACAACCCGACCTTTATCGAAGTCGGAAATGTGATGGTACGCATTTCTCCTCGTTACACGAGGCATCAACAAGGTTTCACCAGGCAACGCCTGTCAACTGCTGTATGTGTATAAGAAATCGGTTGGAAACTTTCCTCATGTCAGTACGTTGCAGGTGTCGCCACCGGCGCATACCTTATGTAAATGCTCTGAAAAGCTAATCATTTGCATATCACAGCATCTTCTACCTGTCGGCTAAGTTTCGCGCCTGTGGCATCTTAATGGTCAGGAGTGTAATTCATGGTTGTACCTTATTTTCCAACCCTTTGCCTCTCACACAGGCGAAAAATTTTTCGCCGGATATTCCTTTCAAATGTTTTTGTTATTGTGGTCTTTAGTCCGCTCATTGATTTGATGCACCTCTCCATGCTACCCTGTCCTCTGCAAGCCTCTTCACCTGAGAACACGTACGGCAACCTGCATCCTTTTGAATCTGCTTCCTGTATTCGTCTCTCGGTCTCCCTCTACGACTTTTAACTCGCACACTTACTTCGAATGTTAAGTTGACGATATCGTGATGTCTCAGAATGTGTCCCACCAAACGCTTCCTTCTCTTCGTCAAGATATGCCACAAACTCCTTTTCTCGTTATTTCTGCTGGCGCTTTGCTGTGGTGCGCGCGACATTCGCCGTGGAGGTTCGAGTCCTCCCTCGGGCATGGGTGTATGTGTTGTTCTAAGGTTAGTTTAAGTAGTTTGTAGGTTTAGGGACCGATGTCCACTGCAGTTAGGTCCCATAACTTTACAAACATTACAATTCTGTTGAGCACCTCCTCATTAGTTATGTGATCTATCCATTTAATCATCATCATTCGTCTGTAGTACCACGTCCCAAATGCTTCTATCATCTTTTTGTCTGAACTCCTCATCGTCCACATTTCACTCCCATACAATGCTACACACAAGACAAATACCTTCAGAAAGGATTTCCTAACATTTAAATTAATATTGAATGTCAACAAATTTCGCTTCCAGAGAATCGATTTCTTTCCATAGTCATTTAGCATTTTATATATTCTTTACTTCGGCCCACAAAAGTTATTTCAATGCCCTTAGAGTGTTTATATCAGCTTCTGTCGTTGTTCACGTTTCTGAACCAAATGTAATAACAGTACGTAAAGGGAATAGAACGCTTTTAACTTGATTAGTTTTTTAATTAGGGAGTTCTCGAATATCTTTATGTTTGCATAATAGATTCTCTTTCCTACTTGTGTCAAATCAAATGTTTGTAAATCTATCGAACCAAACTGCGTGGTCATCAGTCCGCAGCTTACAAACTACTTAAACTAAGGTAAACTAACCTATGCCCCAGGGAGGACTCGAACCTCCGACGGCGAGCAACCGCGCGCTCCGCAGCGAGGCGCCTTAGACCGCTCGGCTACTCCACCGCGGCCTGCTTGTATCCTTTCTGTAATACACAGTTTTCATATATTATCACTGGTTAAGAGGACACATAGGTAACGGAAGCAGCTGACAGTCTTAAAACATCAGACGCCTTCATGCCCTGTGGTGTTCTTTTAGCCTTACGACTGGATATTAACAGACATTTTGTTTTATTCTCATTCGCAATAAATACAATTTTTGCTCCTTCTGCTGCCATTACTTCTTATATTTCCTCTAGGATATTTTCATACGATTGTAATATCATGTGCCTCTGTGCATATCTGATATGGCATGCCAAAACGTAATTGCAGAGAGATAATTACCATGTTTAATTCCACATGTGAAGTTAAAGCGCTCTCTAATTTTGTTGTTCACCTGTGCTCTGGTCTTTGTGTCTTACATTGTTACCGTCTCACAAAGCCATATTCTTAAAGTGATTTATACAATGCTGGACGGTCAGTACTGTCAGAAGCCTGTGTAAAATCTACAAAGTGGAGGTCTATGTCATATTCATAAAATTTCTCGATTATTTTTCAAATAACAAACAGCTGATCAGAAGTGCATCTATTTGGCCGGAAACCATATTGGTATTCTCCGAGAACATTTTCTGTAGGCTGTATTCAATCTTATCTCTCACTGTTTGCTGAATACATTAACCGTATATATAGTGGGAATTAAGACGTAACTAGAACGATTCTAATGAAGAGCAATGGGGTTTGATGGATCTTAAATGTTCCGTTGCCTTGAAACGGTAAATTTTCATAATACGAAAATCCTCTAATTAGCAATAAAACGTTCCCACTCATTTTGTTACGACAAATACTACTTACAACGAAGGATTTTCGAGAATTCCTAAATTTAATCATTCTCTTCACTTTACTTGAAGTGGCATACAGTCATAAGACCTAATTATAAATACAGAAACTACCAAATACGTGCTTCTACCGACACCCAATTTGACATCTGTATCTGTGTTCTGAAAACAGTTACCCTCCATGTGAAGTACCTCCCATCTCATTGCTGAACGTTGGCACGCACGTATAGCATATCTGTCATGCTCGTTATTTCCCTGCTGTTCGCAGATACTGCCCAACGTGCGTTTCCCACACCGTGACGTGAGAAACACGGCGCGCGAAGCGTTCACGTGCAGATCACAGTCCGTGTGCCGACGGCTTAAGGGCTGGAGAATCAGCGTTTCTGATGGTGCAGGCGAGCTTTGGCTTTGTGAAGCGACTGGAGGAGTGGGCCACGAGGGCATTGTCCGGCCACGCAATTTGCTGTGCACAATGCCCTCAGCCCTCTGGCGCTGGCGCCGCACAGTTAGAGAAAGACTGCAGTTAGTCACGCTGCTGGCTGTGCAGCTATTCTATATGCGAAATAAGCCCTGGACGCTGACTGTGCTAAGCTTTGCGACAGAAATACATTCTCGCCACCCTACGGCCCAACGCCACTGAATATCAGGGATTTACAGCTCTGTAGAATTTATTACGGTGGCTTTCCCATTACAAATTATACATCATATCATAGAGCTGCTCAAACAGTTTGTCCTACACTTGCCCGTACTGCATACCGATGGTAATTGTCTGGTTACGTTCGTCTTCACTGATGAATTGACATTCCACCTAAGTGTGTATCTGCTACTGTATCTGTTACTCCTCTGGGTACAGCTGTTACAAAATCGTTCTCAGAACGGTGGAAAATTCCGGTCTTTTCTTGAGTGTAGGATCAACGGCACGGTGCCTGCTTCAGTGGTATCTCAGATATACTCAGTGGGATTAAAATCTGAGTTCCGTGGTGGTCATCTCGGTATTTGAAAATCCCTGCATGTTCTTGAAATCATTTCCGGGAGGCGTGCGAGCTGGTTATTATCTCGAATCACTGCAGAACCATCAGCCCGAAAAGGTCGAAAATGAGTGCAAATGGTCCCCGAGGAGCTCGACATATAGCAGACCACATAAAGTCCGTTTCAGAACAACAAGGGGGCCCATAAGATACCAGTAATTGCCCCCATCGCCTTGAACCACACCTTCTTGGAATAGGAGTTCCATTTATTTACGTGATCTGCGTCACACTTGCTGCCTTCCACAGGTATGGGTCAACTGAGATAGTGATTATTTCGATTTTGTTACGTTTGGCCATTATTTCAGTTTCCACCCCTGGTGATAGGTGACCAATGTCA
This sequence comes from Locusta migratoria, assembly GCA_026315105.1. Lineage (NCBI taxonomy): Eukaryota > Metazoa > Arthropoda > Insecta > Orthoptera > Acrididae > Locusta > Locusta migratoria. The sequence goes on from CM048755.1 coordinate 104,073,181, forward strand.
GCAGAGGTGACCAATGGCGTTGGGTGAACACTGAAGGAAGTTTCTAGAACGTCCGTGTTCAACTGAGCCATGATTCGTAGCACTGTTGCATTTCTGTCGCTACTGATGATCCATCACAGGTCACGGTCACCGTTATAGAGAGCGGCTGGACGGGCGGTAGTTGGTCAGTGTGGACTGTGTCAGCCATTCACGGTACACTCTGGACAAGTTTTAACGTGTGAAGCTGTATTCCCACACCACTGCCGAAATCGGAATACTACTCCGACGAGCACTGACCATCGTACACCTTTCAACGGCGTCAGCTAACGCAATGTTGCATGTTATACAAACCACTTGTACAAAGACTTCTCAAAAGGGCTCCTGCACAGTTTACACAATGTGCGTATGAAACGTTCGGTAAATGGTCGCATATTTTACAAACAGCGCTGGCGAGGATGAGGTTTCGGCGCATACACATTGTGGGACATGTCAACAAGCGCCCCTACCGTGCAAAGCACTATAGTGAAGCGGAGGTACACTCAGCAATCCAGCTAACATTGTCCCTGTGAGAAATCGTGTCGCTGCAACATGGAGCGCAAAATGGAGCAATGGGTTACCATCAAGTTTTGTTTCAAATTAGGGCAAACGGCGACAGAGACCCATGAGATGTTAATGCTAGTGTGTGGTGTTGAAGCAGTGAGTAAAAAGAGTGTGTTTAATTGGTTTACTCGCTTTAGAGACGGAAAGGAAGGTGTCGAAGATAAGTCACGTTCGGGTCGACCGTCCACAATCACAGTCCCAGACAACATCGAACGCCACGGTGGACTGGTCTAGCGTTCTAAGGCACCTTGCTGCGAAGCGCGTGGTTGCTCGCCGTCGAAGGTTCGAGTACTCCCTCGGGCATGGGTGTGTTTCTTGTCCTTACGTTAGTTTAACCCATTACTGACCAAAACTTTTTAGTTACATTTTTGCAGCATTCTTTTACATTAATTTTATACCTTGGGTGACAAATGAAAGAAAAAGTTGTATGAATAAATTTCAATATACTAGAATAAAAATTACAGGCCGCAAAATTTTCGTCAATAACTCCTTCCTCTCATATTTTATATGGATTGAAAGCGATAAACACTAGCTTTAAGTCATTAACGTCGTATTCACTCACTTCCTCCTTTTGCAGTTCCGCTAGAATTTCTAAAAATGTAAGTCCATGCGATGTGTTTTCATCCTCTTGGTATCGTAAAATGTGGATGAAGGAATATCTCATACAACATAAACAAATCAGGTCTCAAGAATGCATGCAGTAATGGTTGTGTATAAGACGTTCATACCCTAATAAAGCACTTCAACAAAACCTGATAATGTAACATGCTATTGTCCCATTATTGGGACACACAATTTGATATTGCCTTTACTTTAGGATATCTGAGAAATATTGAATTTTACATGGATGTTCATATACCCATAATCACACCCAAACCACTAAATAACAATTCATTGTTGTACAGTAGCCACCATCAGACAAACAGTGTAGCTAAGAGAAAGTACAGAAAACAGGAAAATTAAGTCCTTCTTAAACCTAACTAACTGAAGAAAATTATTTATTTCGTAATTACAGATATTATACAGGTCATTTCATCCATCAGGGATCACAAACAGCTAACAGTTACAGTGGTCATGTAGAATTAAATAAAATACTTGCGTCCCAAAAAAGGGACCATGGCCAGTACTGGTTTAAGTTAGTTTATGTAGTTTGTAGACCTAGGGACTCATGACCAAAGAAATTAAGTCTCTTATAGTCACAAACATTTGAGCATTTCTGAACAACTCCGAACGAGTAAGACGGATGCCTGCGGAAGATCTGCTGTTGTCTTTGAGAATGATAGACGAGTTGAAGGTAGCACAGACAATGTACCGGAGTGGACAGTGGAATTTCCTGCACGACAATGACCATCCGCACACTGCGATCCGCGTGCTCAACTTTCTCCCTAGACGCAAAGTCACTGTACTTCCACACCCTCATTCTCCAGATTTGGTGCGGGCAGACTTCTTTCTTTTTTCCCACCTTAAATTAGCAGCGGTTGCTGAGATCCAACAACGTGTGACCTCTGTGCTTGGAGCGATTCCAAAATAAGCGTTTGCGGACAGTTTCCAAGAGCTGTACATCCATTTCACAAGGTTATTGTAGCCAATGACGATTATTTGGAAGGGCAGTAAAGGTATATTCCCTGAGACCGTTCACCGAAGTTTTAAGACCCACTTTGTAATTACTGCAGCTGACATAGGGGCAACGTGATGCGCAAACAACATATCTGCACCATCTGTGTCGCGCTGCCCCATTATTACATTTGCTAAGTCAGTGAAGTGCCACAGCTGTGGATGCCTCTCATACCGAGTGATTTGCGCCACATCCTACTTGGGAATCAAGTAAGTTACAAATCCCGTCTTGCTAACGATGTTAACCACAGAAGTTGTGTGTTTACACTTTCGTCGTTGACTACAAAGCAGTTCTCAAAATGAGTGAACATTAACCGCTGTTTGGCGTTTGCAGTCACCCATGAACTGACGAACTCTCGGAAAATTGCTTCTCGTTGCCACGCCAACCGACAAACAAACACAAATAGCAACGTTTCAAAATGTCGGACGCACATTTAAAGAGAAGAGGACCAAAAAGCCTTTGTCAGGCGCACTGTAACTGTTAATGCACCTGGACCCATGACTACAGAGTAAGCTGCCGAGTATAGTATAAAAACATTCACTTTTCCTATATCATATACAGTAAATTTGATAATTATAGTGTTTAGTACAGGATAGACCACAAATTATTCATTACACTCCTAAAGATAAAACATTGTGAAATGAAAAATATTGTGAGTTACTTCCAAATCTGAAAAAAAAAAAAAAAAAAAAAAAAAACTATTCGGAGACGGAATCTCTTTCTCATAAAGTTGGGAAAACAATCCAGTACGTACAAATACTTCTTTTTGATAAGCTAGAATGCCCACTGTAAAATCTGAAGTTATCTAAATGGATATGCACTATCCAAAAAGCATTTTCGAAAGGTATTAAGAAGTACATCAACAGATGGACAAACCGCATAGACATAGACATGTCCGAAAGAACAGACAGCATATCAATAGTCAATATACCGCATAGAGGTGTAGGGAGATTACGTCGACAAATGATGTTCACTGCCAACGTTTTATTGTGTTATTCAGTGGTTTTCAACGAGCATTTTCTTCGCTGAGTACATGACAAAAGTTTGTTAAGCACACATTGAATGAAGTTAGTTATATAATTGTTTGAACGAAATATAATCCGAGAAAAATATTTCTGTATTCCCGTGTAGCGAGTTGCATGCAGCCGTGACACAGCACAAAGCGTCGAAACAAAGTAAGTGAAATTTAAGTGCAAATATATGCAAAAGTTATGGAAATCGGCAAAGCCATAAAATACTTAATAGCTTTAATTAAAAATGTATTGAAAGTCACTGTAAAATTGCCACAGACTAAAAAAGAATGAATTTTTAAAAACACAGTAGCAGTGGATTAGAATAAACAGAGAACGAAGCAGAAGCACGAGTGCAGACCATCAGTCAGCTCGTTAAAAATCCATAATGGAAGCCGTATTGTTACATTCCTCAGCTTCATTCAGTTTCTCTCAGTTGTATTGTGTTACTTCCAATAACATAGTCCAAATTACGAAGAGTATGTGTGTGTGTGTGTGTGTGTGTGTGTGTGTGTGGACACTTCTTTCCGATTATAAGCTTCCAGAAATAACTGTACATCTAAAAAGACGACGTTTTGGAACCGATGACGGCAGATGCCACATGTTGGATAGTAGATCTACTGATAATGGTTTCAATGTCGTTCGCCAACACACAGCGTAGGCAAACAGCTGCCAGAGCATCATTTGTGTGTAGCCTTTAATAGGGAATATTTACAGCCATCAGGTTCAGTGTGATATCAATGTGTGAACCAAAGAGTGCCATGCCACGTGTACGCACGTGCGCTTCCTAAGGCAACTGAGGGAGTTTGAAACGGCTCAAATTGTGGCCTGCTGAGCGGCTTGATGCTCCTTTACGAGAATTGCTGGGTAGGTGGTGCAGTTGTGCAACCAGTCTGGTTGCAATGGTGATCATTCTCACTACTGTAGACGAGATTCTGAACGTCCACGCAGCACAGACGTCCGCCAAGCTCGTCGTATTGTATGGGCGGCAGTGGCAGATTTTACAGCTAAGTTAAGAGGATTTGCGAGCGCACGAACTGCCGCCAAGCGGTTACTAAAAGTAGGACAGTGGGACTACGGACACACACACACACACCTCTAGCCCGTTTCCCAATCACGCCACAGCATCTTAGGTTGTTTGCAGATGACGCCGTCATTTGTCGTCTAGTAAGATAAAAACCTACTGCAAAACGATCTGAATAAGATATCAGTATGGTGTAAAAATTGGCAATTGACTCTAAATAATGAGAAGTATGAAGTCGTCCACATGAGTAGGAAAAGAAATCCGTTAAAATTTATTTACAAGATAAATCAATCAAAAGTGAAGGCCGTAAACTCCACAAAATACCTAGGAATTACTATTACTTCAGACTTACACTGGAAAGAACACGTAGAAAATGTCGTAGGAAAGGCGCACCAGAGACTGCGTTTTATTGGTAGAACCCTTAAAAGATACAACAGAACTACTAAAGAAACTGCATACACTACACTTGTCCGTCCTTTATTGGAGTATTGCTGCCCAGTGTGGGATCCTTATCAGTTGGGTTTGACGGACGACATCGAAAGAGTCCAAAGAAGGGCAGCTCGTTTTGTATACAGGGGAGACAGCGTTACGGAAATGATACAGGATCTGGGATGGGAATCATTACAACAACGGCGCTTATCGCTGAGGCGTGGGCTACTTACGAAACTCCAATCGGCACCATTCTCCTCCAAATGCGAAAATATATTGTTGACTCCCACCTACATAGGTAGAAATGGTCATCAGAATAAAATACAAGAAGTCAGATCTCGAACGGAAAGATTCAGGTGTTCTTCTTTCCCGCGCGCTATTCGAGAATAGAATTGGAGATAAATAGTATAACGGTGGTTCAATGAACCCTCTGCCAGCCACTTAAATGTGATTTGCAGAGTATTCCATGTAGATGTAGATGTAGACGTCCACATCTTGGCTTGTGCTGTCAGAGGATCACTTAGAAAATGGAACGGCGGGCCGTGACCTTCAGCGATGAAAGGAGATACTGCCTACATGCAAGTGATGGTCGTTTAGCAAAAGACGTAGACCCGCTGAGCAACTGCCTAGTAGAGTGCATTCGTCCAAGACACAGTGTCCCTACCCCAGGCCTTATTGAAATGTTCAAATGTGTGTAAAGCTTATGGGACTTAACTGCGTGGTCATCAGTCCCTAGACTTACAAACTACTTATGAACTACCTTATAATAAAGACAACACAAACATCCATGCCCGAGGGGTACTCGAACCCCCGACGGGGAACGGCCTCGCGCATCATAGCATAGCGCCTCAATGCGCTCGGCCGTTCCGCCGCGGTCAGGCCTTATTGTCTTGTTCAACTTTGGTGTCCGTGGAGGAACGCTGATGAGTGCTCGGTACGTGCAGAATGTTTTTAAGAGCCGTTCTTTTACTTTTGTTGCAACAGGAAGGTGAAGTTTTATTCAAAATGATAAAGCTAGACACATACAGCACGTGAAACTGGACGTTCTCTGAAAGACTTTCGGCAGCTTCCTTGGGAAGTGCGATCTCCAGACTTGCCTCAAATTGAGTACGCGTGGGATATGGTGGACCGGCAACAAACACGTGCGAGGTTGAGTAGGCGTGGAATGATGTATACAAAGACAGTATTCTGTATCCGTGTGATCGAATGGATGGCGGACCCAGCGTCTGCACTTCCGCCTGGTGATGCTACACCACGTACTAATATCAGTGCTTCAGCATAGATCGTCACCTGATACCACAGTACCGCTTAAGCTGCTGATCTGTAAATGTCACCATATACTGCACTCCATATGCACTTTCAACAATAAACCTTGAGTGAACTGGAAAACTCTGTTCAGTGTTGTTGTTGTGGTCTTCAGGTCGGAGACTGGTTTAATACAGCTCTCCTCCCTACTCTATCCTGAGCAAGCCTCTTCATCGTCTCATAAGAACGGTAACCCACATCCATCTGAATCTGTTGTATGTTTGTAAAGCTTATGGGACTTAACTACGAGGTTATCAGTCCCTAAACTTACAAACTACTTATGAACTACTTACGAACTAGGACGGCACAAATATCCATGCCCGAGGGGGGATTCGAACCCCCGACCGTAGTGGCCGTGCAGACCGTGACTGAAGCGCCTCAGTCTCCTCGGCCACCGCGGCCGGCATCTGAATCTGGTTACTATATTCGTCTCTTGGCCTCTTATAATTGACCACACTCGATAGTTAGTTGCGACGGATTTAATTTGCAAAGAATTAGTTTCACAACAACGGGCTCTTAGACCCACACAGTTCTGAGTCCGGAAATACAAATTTTCTATAAGTCCAATTAGGCGAAGCCATTCACAGTCACTGATACCGAAAAGTTGTTCTAAAAGTCCGAAGGTGAGTCCATAGTGGCAGGAGTTTACCATGCGAAGTCCAGGGGCAGGCGAGGTAAGTAGTCCAGCGGCTAGCAGCACGAATCCTAGTATGGTCCAACAAGTTCCGTGGGCAGCAGAGGTCGTCCTGACGTCTTCGATATTGTACGCATCGATGGCAAGAGCGAACTGTCTGTTTGGGTTTTTTTCTTCTTTATTGTGTTTTATGCCAGTACACAGGCAGGCTGGCAGCAGCACTATAGGCCGCTCTTCAGCCGAGAGTAATAAAAGACATATATGAGTTGAGAATTAAACTACAAAATAGGAGATAAAACAACGGAGATACAGTGACATAGACAAGGCGACAGTTTGGAGTACATTACAATAGACAGACGATTAAAACCACATTTATTTAGTTAAAAATGATGAGCCACGGTGACCTAAAAACAATGTAGGACGACAATAACACAGGACGGCGAGTACACGGAGACACTAATTAAAACACACGGTGCGACGCTTATCTGATTGCAGTAGACGCAGTTAAAAAAAACATACACTTCACTGGAGCACAGCACACAACACTTGACGTAGCACTGTTAAAACTGTCGGTCCAGGACCCCGAGAAGGGGGGGGGGGGAGGGAAGCGCGGGGGAGAGGAAAAACGGCGGGGAAGGAGGCGGTGGGGAGGAGCCGTAGGGACTCCAGGGCGGTGAGGGGGTAGCCAAGCGGGGGAGGGGAAGGGGAGGGGGGAGAGGGGGCCCTTTATCTACGGGGGATCAGAGCTGGTAGGACGGGTATATGTCAGGACGGAGGACGTCATCAGGGAGGGGGAGGCCGCGGAAATTACCCTGGGAGAGGACATGGAGGGTGTGGACGTGAAGGGATGGGGGTATAACGCGGTAGAGGCGTGGCAGAGGCCCAGGGTTGGTGAGGATGGGGTAGACCAGGGGGTTGCGGGAGTCTATTTTGCGGTTGGTATAGAGGTTACGGATATGCTGGAGGTATTCAAGGAGGTGGGGAAACGGGATCATGTCATACAGGTCTGTTTGGGCCCCTGCGCTGGCTTATAAGGCGTATCCGGCCCAGGGGCCGGGACGCAACGGCCAATCTCCGTCCGGCGTATTAGAGGTACAGCGCCATCTGCAAGAAAAGGTTCCCGGTTACTATCGATAGGCGCCGTACCTCTCTGGTTACACGTAACGTCTTTGGACTCTGTTTTGCTCTTGTAGTTTGCCGAAACTCGAGTTGTGCACCTTAGGGGGCGGCAACCTTGTCGGCCCCGATGTTGTTAGAGTTGCGGATACAGCAGGCGCTGGTCTCGCGTCGGAACTGTTGGGCTGCTGCCGCAACAGTCTCCCTTAGCGATTATTCCCCAACACACTTCCCTCCAAAGCTAAATTTACGATTACTTGATGTCTAAGAGTGTACTAATTTTAATTTCCGGTAGTTTTTGCGTGGTGGCAGTGATTTCGGACATGTCGGAAAGAACAGACACTATTTATGGATCTAATTGACATTTATAAATGAAACTAGCTGAAAACCTGGCGTTGCCTAGGATGTTAAATATCAACCAGGCTGCATGTGAAACTGCAGTAGGTATAGATGAAAAGTACATATTATGAAAATCGTTGGGTGTACTCGGTTTCATTCTGTTCCTTTCCTTGTAGCTCTATGGAAGTAAACTGCTTTCACTTCCAGCCGGATGGAGCAATTTTCCATGAACGTTACTGTTCACGTGCTCATATCTCATGAACTATGTGTCGGAATGTGATAGAATTTAGAAGCTACATTCAACTATATATGTGTATACTGTATGTAAAATTTCCTGTCGCTACAATTTGTAGTGTTCAAATAATAAATTGTAACGTCATACCGAGATCCGTTTCACTCCATAAACAGCGGAAAAGTAGTAAGCGAGAAACTGTTTTCCTTTCATCATTTTACTATGGTTGCCAGCGAGAAAAAGTTTAATAAAGGTTTGAAATTATGTTTAAAGTTTCTTGCAAGTCGCTAAGTACTGTCATTCTCATACAGTGTATTTCGGAACTCTGGCCGCATTATATGGCATTTTTTGCGATTTCTATTGGTTATGACGTAATATCGTTTGAATCATATGCCGTATGTGATTCTTAACCATGCAGCAATCGTTACCTTACGGTAAGGAATGTGTGTACCACATTTGGTTGAAATCGGTCCAATGGTTTAGGTGAAAATGAGCAGCATTGTCGCAAAATGCAGCAGTTTTTCGCGCATGTCATTGTTTATGACGTCATATATCGTGAATATATATCGTATGTGATTCTTACACTTACGGCGAACGTCTTCATGGATTGAAGCATACGTGTACAAAATTTTATAAAGATTGGAAGAAAACCGTAGATTTGTATGCAACACGTACAAACATACGGACACTCTGCTTTATATATTAGATATACATTTTCAAGCTACGTGACTGTGATAGAACGTCGAACTACGCTAAACGCTGAATTATGAAAATTTCTGCAGGACCAGGATCCGAAGGAGGAATTCCTGCAACTCACGAGCGATTCTTTTAACCGCATCTAACATCCGAACCTGCTGCCAGCCCAACCCAATTTCTTCAACCATTAACTTTCAGTTTAGTTTAACACGCTAGACAATTATTAATTATGAACATTTAACTGTACTTTTTATAACGCTCCTTGCACTTTGAACTTTTTCAAGGTAAATGATAACTGTCAGGCATGCGCAGTTTTTCCTTTTTTCACTTGTCGATTGGTATGATATAGAGCAGAGGCGGGCACACATCGTCTCAACGAGTAGTGCTGCAGCTCAGGCAGAAACAGAGCGTAACTGTCGCTCTTGCGGAAGTTAACCTCGCACCCGCTCGCACAGCCAGACGTAACAACTGCAGAAGGGACGCGAATCAATCCAGACGAACACTTGTGATATTTTTGTGGTGTCTTATGACTGGTTCTACTCAGTGCATGAGATTGTGGTACTAAATAAATACGATTATTATATTCCTTTTGCCGCGCATAAGTAGCCGAACGATCTGGAGCGCCACGTTCCGGATCGCGAGGCCTCCCGCGTCGGAGGTCGAATCCTCCCTCGGGCATTAATGTTGTGTTGTCCTTAGGTTAGCTTAACATAGCGTAAGTAGTTTGTAAGTCTAGGGACTTACGACCAAAGTAATTTGGTCCCATAGAATTACAAACATTTGCACATTTTATATTCCTTTCATTTTATTATGCATAGTAAACATACGGAATTATTTTCATATCTGATAACTAAATACTATTTTAATTACTACATATAGACATGAAAACACAGTAGGTCATCGTAAAAACCTATACGGAATACAGCATAACCAATGAACGACCAATTAACACTAGGTAAAGCACATAAATGAACACATATAATTCATCATTAACAAAACATAGTCTTGTGTGTTCATATGCATCTGAAATGTGACGGGGAGGTGAGCGTTTCTTTTCGCTGAAATGGACGAGTTATATTAGGAACAGTCGATCTCGCACTTGCAGTGAGGTGTGTGTCAGTTAGAGTGGCTTTTCGTGGATATTTGTGCTCCTCCTCCGCTTTCGGTGAACAAGTAACCACACTCCCAACTAGAGTTGAACTGTAAAATAGAACGCCGCTATACCGCATAGCTATGACCAGCCATTTCAACTGCACTATGCACTGTACTCAAAATGTTCAAATGTTTGTATAGTCTATGGGACTTAACTACAGGGTCATCAGTCCCTGAACTTACAAACTGCTTATGAACTACTTACGAACTAGGACGGCACAAATATCCATGCCCGAGGGGGGATTCGAACCTCCGACCGTAGTGGCCGTGCAGACCGTGACTGGAGCGCCTTAGTCTCCTCGGCCACCGCGGCCGGCTGCACTGTACTAAAACATAATATACTCGGTCAGGCGCATTGCTGTGGCGCTGCTTACGTCTCCATCTAGTGTTTGCAGCACAGACTATTGGATGGACGTCAGCTGGTCTCGCCGGCCGCGGTGGCCGAGGGGACTGTGGCGCGCCAGTCACGGTCTGCACGGCCACTACGGTCGGGGGTTCGAATCCCCCCTCGGGCATGGATATTTGTGCCGTCCTTAGTGTTAGCTAGTTCATAAGTAGTTTGTGAGTTTAGGGACTGACGACCCCGTAGTTTGAGTCCCATAAGCTATACAAACATTTGAAACATTTTTGAGCTGGTCTCGAAAGGCGGCCAACGGGAAATACAGGCCCCAGCGCAGACGTCATGCCACGTAAGCACGGCAGTTCGGAGCCGGAGCGATCGCTAGCTCAGTGGCTGGCCGCTACGAGGCAGTGGGGTGTGCCCCAGCAGCCGGCCAATCGGCTAGCGATCGCACCGGCTCGGAACTACCTTGCTTTCGTGGCATGATATGTGCGCTGAGGCCTGTCTTTCTCGCCGGCCACGGTCTCGAAACAGCTAACATCGTCTAGATATACAAGGCCTCACTACAAGTCCGTGTCACGTCACACCGATAGGCCGCCACCCCGAGCTCACTGGATGGCGCCACGAGGCATTGGGCTGTGCCCCAGCGGCCAACCACTCAGCTAGCGACGGCAGCTTATCGATCTGACGTGACACAAACTTGTTGTGAGGCCTCGTATCTAGACGGTGTTGGCACAGCCCACGCTACAGCAGGTAGGTCCGGTAGCGCGACCGTCCCTCCACCCCGTTTACAAGGGCTCCCAAAACCAAATTTGGCAGACCCATTTCCCAATTCCGCTTTTGGTTATTCATGTAAATACTCCAAACTCTATTCTGGAAATTCACTTTCATAAAGCGGTTTTCCACTTCCACAATCGGTTCCTGTTTTTGAAAAGGCTTGTCTTGTCAGATTGCGTCATCTAGTTAACAATATTTTGTTGTTATTGAGAGAAGGCTGTCAGCTCGCCTGTATTGTGCAGGACTGAAATAAAGGGAAAGACTGGACAGAATGGCTTTTTCTGCTGTGAAAGAGAAGTGTAAATATTAGACTAAGCACGAATCTGTGAGATTAAATAAAGATGTATATCGATTGAGCTAACTACATCAGGAAATGAAACAGCTGTTTTTCAGACGCCATGTTTGAGAGGGTTTGGAAATCCGCTTCAGGTTTTAACATGCAAACACTGTTAACTGTTTACGAAATTCGGTTTATGTCTTCCGGAAGATGTGTGGGATGTAAAAGTAGTGATTGCCCACCTCCGATACAGATCAAACATAAATATACAGCCGCGGTGGAGTAGCCGAGCGGTCTAAAGCGTCTCGCTGCGGAGCGCGCGGTTGCTCGCCTCGGAGGTTCGAGTCCTCCCTGGGGCATGGGTGTGTGTGTTTGTCCTTAGGTTAGTTTCCTAGGTTTAAGTAGTTTGTAAACTACGGACTGATGACCACGCAGTTTGGTCCGATAGATTTACAAACATTTGAACATAAATATACAGTGGGCTGGACGTTTTGAAACTATTTGTGGCAGCATTAACGGAAGAATAAAAGGCTTACAGGTACTCCCGACAGCATGGAGCAGCTGGCCATACAGGCGGCCGAACCTTGAAGCACAGTTACACAATCTTGACGCCTGACGCAGTTACACAATCTTGACGCCTGACGGAGTTGATAGCAGAGGTCAGTCTGGTCGCAGCCCTAGGTCCCTGTTCTGTCAGTGCTCGTTTACACAACTGAAGTTTAAGTTGTATCGCAACAACAGTTATAGTCTTCAAGAAGTGCAGCAGAACGTTTCGAATAAGATGCCAGAAATTCCAGCAGTCCAGCTTTGATTTACCCTCAAAAACGTTCTGACCAGGGCCCAGAAATTTAAAGAGATGAATGGTGGTCAACTTCAACATCTACTTCGCGGTGGAGTGGCCGAGCGCACTAAGGCACCTTGCTGTGTTTCTTTGTCATCTGTAACTCTGTTATCCGGGCTACTATCATTTATACCATCCGGTACAAGTTTTTCCGCACTTTAAGCCTAAGTACTGATAACCGCAGATTTACAAACATCAACATCTGCTATAGTCAGCATACTACTGTATTTCCTCTCCTCTGCTGTGTTTCTTTGTCTCCTGTAACTCTGTTGTCACGGCAGTTTTTATTTACCCCATCCACTACAAGTTTTTCCACACTTCACAATTTAATGTAAATTTTTGTAGTTTCATATTACTTTGTGGTGATTTATGTTTCATGCACAACATTATAAAACTGTTGATTATCTTATATATGCGTAAGTAGTGTACAAACAGTTTATAGCGTACCATTTTCCTGGTTACCCACTGCTTAAGTTTAAACGTTCAAATGTTTGCAAAGCAGTGGGACCAAACTGCAGTGGTCATCGGTCCCTAGACTTACAAACTACTTAAAATAACTTACCCTAAGAACAACACACACACACACACACACACACACACACACACACACACACACACACACACACACATGTTCGAGAGAGGACTCCAACTTCCGACGGGGAGCGGCCGCACACTTCGACCTCTTCCTTTTGAATCGCTTGGAACTGATCTTTTTCTCAGTTCATGTAATACTTTAGCTGCAGTAAGAAGGTATCGTTTATGACGGAGAAAACGTGTGTTTAATGTTCTTCAGTATAACGTTTGCAGCTGGAAGAGTGCAGGAAGCACATTCTTTCAGTCATGAAAGTAAGAATAAAGGGAGATGGCGCTACGTATCCCAGCCGTACTATGCTTTGTAGCCATGGCCGGCATGAAACTCCGACCAAAATACTAACTGTGTGTTATAGCTGTGTCTGTATTTACAGTCGCTAATTGCATCATATATGCATGTAACATCGCCAAACCGGTTGTTTCAAGTTTTGTTTAAAATAAAATCTGGAAATACGAAAATATTTAGCATTTATTCTGTTTAAAATAGTTGTTACTACAATATTACGAATCGCAAACGTGGGTTCTTTCTTTAGCTAATCTGACGATCGCCAGATACAATAATTCGATTGAATGAACCAACGCCAGATTTACTAGCACAGTGACGATATCTTTTCTTTGTTTAGTAAGTTTCATTAATATTGAAACTAGGTTTTGCTTTCGAAATCATTGACTTAATAAAAAATCAAATTTATATTTTATGCCTTATTCATTAGTAAATAGTACCGTGTTAAGTGGGGGAAATAAATTTCATGTTTAGGAAATCGAAAATCATAAGAGAAAAATAAGTTACATTACAAGTAAAGATGTTGTATAGGTTCGTTCACAATAAAAGTGGTAAAATCACAAATTAGCGAGGCAATTTACACATGAAACGGTATTTCCTTCGATTTCGTGTCACAACCAGCACGATTCGTACACATAAATATCAGACAAGTCACAATAACAGTGCAAAATCGAGCGACAAGCATACGCAAACAAGGTAAATACAGCAGTTTTTTGTAGCATCAAGAGAGCCTCCGTTTATTCTTACCTCAATGCTTTTAGTTTTCTTTTCCATTAAGATACTGACACGAACCGCAGGGGACATTGCGTACCAAGTCACATTCAGCAAATACTAGAAGAAACCTTATTTCATTTTGACGGGGGACAAACATTGATTTAGCCCAAGAAGGCATTATTGGCGAGTGAAAGGACGGGGTATGGGGGAGAAGGGAGCTCCGAATAAAAAGCAAGGTGCTTGGAGCGTACGGTCATTCCCACGCGGCTAGTGCTTATATTTAGGAACAATTGCATGTACTGATGACCGACAAAGAATCGCATGCGATATTTTTTGTTCATAAGTTTTTACTTGAATTCTTGTATAAAAAAAGGCGTGGTTACTAATTAGCTACAGCCTACTTCACTGCGGTGGATTAGCCGTGCGCACTGAGCCGCCGTGCTGCGGTGCGTGCGGCCGTTCGCCGTCGGAGATTAGAGTACCCTTGGGGCATGGGTGTTTGTTGTCCTTAGGTTGGTTTACCTTATTTAAGTAGTTTGTAAGCTAAGTAATAATAACCACGTAGTTGAGTCGGATGTTGTTGTTGTTGTGGTCTTCAGTCCAGAGACTGGTTTGATGCAGCTCTCCACCCTACTCTATCCTGAGCAAGCCTTTTCATCTCCTCATAAGAACGACAACCCACATCCACTTGAATCTGCTTACTATACGCGTCTCTTGGTCTCCCTCTGCGATTTTTACCCCACACACTTCCCTCCAACGCTAAATTCACAATTCCTTGATGTCTAAGAATGTGTCCTACCAATCTATCCCTTCTTTTAGTCAAGGTATGCCAGAAATTTCTTTTCTCCCCAATTCGGTTCAGTACCTCCTCATTAGTTACGCGATCCACCCACCTAATCTTCAGCGTTCTTCTGTAGCACCACATTTCAAAAGCCTCTATCCTCTTTCTGTCCACACTGCTTATCGTCCATGTTTCACTCCCATACAAGGCAACACTCCATACAAATGCCTTGAGAAAGGCCTTCCTTAGGCTTAAATCAATATTCGATGTTAACAAATTTCTCTTTTTCAAAAACGCCTTTCTACCCATTGCCATTCTGTATTTTATATCATCTGTACTGCGACCATCATTTGTTATTTTACTGCCCAAGTAACAAAACTCCTCTACCTCCTTTATTGTTTCGTTACCTAACCTAATTCCTTCAGCATCACCTGATTTTCTTACACTGCACTCCATTACCCTAGTTTTTCTCTTGTTAATATTCATCTTATATGCACCTTTCAGCACACTGTCCATTCCGTTCAATTGCTCTTCCAGGTCCTTTGCTGTATCTGACAGAATTACTATGTCGTCGGCAAAACGCAATGTTTTTAATTCTTCGCCCTGAACTTTAATTCCTTCTCCAAATTTCTCCTTGCTTTCCTTTATAGCTTGCTCAATGTACAAATTGAACAACAGTGGGGAAAGGCTACAACCCTGTCTTACTCCCTTTCCAACCACTGCATCCCTTTCATGCCCTTCAACTCTGACAACCGCTGTCTGGTTTTTGTACAAGTTGTAAATAACCTTACGCTCCCTATATTTTACTCCTGCTTGCTTCAGAACTTTAAAGAGTTTATTCCAATCAACATTGTCAAAAGCCTTCTCCAAATCTACAAAAGCTAGAAATGTTGGTTTGCCTTTTCTTAATCTATCTTCTAGGATAAGCCGTAAAGTGAGTATTGCCTCCCGTGTTCCTACATTTCTCCTGAACCCAAACTGATCTTCCCCGAGGTCGGCTTCTACCAGCTTTTCCATCCTTCTGTATATAATCCGTGTTAATATTTTGCAGCCATGACTTACTAAACTGATGGTTCTGTAGTTTTCACACCTGTCTGCACCTGCTTCCTTTGGAATGGGGATTATAACATTTTTCTTAAAGTCTGAGGGTACTTCACCTGTCTCATACATCTTGAGTCGGATAGATTTACTGAGTCGGATAGATTTACTAATTTACTACAAACATTTAAAAACATTCAAGCAGCGTACTTTCCGCGAATCGTATGTTAAATATGGTCATCACCAATAAATTTACTGACGCGAATACTTATGATATTGTCAATGTCCAAAAATTATTCAGTAGTCCGGACTGAACTTAACTTTGCAGTCGAGTGTACGCCAATGTGAAACTATCTGACTGATGAAAATTATGTGTCTGACCGAGATTCATTAGTCAGAACTTTTAGTTTTGCAAGCAATTGACTATGAAGTGAGTGCGAAGGAAGGGGATGAGGCACTGACAGAAGCGAAGCCGAAATGAAGACTAAGTAGGGCGTCAGTCTTGCTGAATGGATAATTCCTTAGAGTACTTGCCCGCGAAAGACAAAGCTCCAAGGTTTGAGCTCCAGTTGGACACACAGTTTTCATTTACAAGGAATTTTCATATTCAATATTTTCTCACTGAAAGGCACAACGATTCACTGTTGAAAGTAATTACCCTTCAGTAAAATATTTTCGTAACGAAATATTTAAGAGAAAATTTTTACAAGAACGAATCTGTCCGTCATGCATACTAATATACAGTTATATGATCGCTATATTCATAATGATTACATAAACGATTAGGGTTGCCAGTAATGAATTAAATAAAGTTAGTCGCATATCAGTACAAGCAGAGAAGAGGCACAAATATCAACAATATCATCAGTTAAATTGACTCTGAAAACTTACATTGTAGCTATTTGTCTTGAGTTGCATCTTAATGGCAGAAAAGTTTACCTACTGTACAGGAAGATATTGATATACATTTTATTCCACTCAAGGATCACATTTTTCATATACACTGTTGGCCGTCCAAAGTGCAGCACAAAGAAGACGCGTGATATCACAACCAAATTTATGTTGGGGTTAAGACGCTGTACAAAGATCTCATGATTGAAAAAATAGCCCCATGTGAAGCGTGGAAGATGAGGCAATCAGTATTGTGTGTTGCCGCCATTGCTTGCAGTAACCACTGCTACACGACTCGGCATTGAATCAAACAAGTTCTGCATGTGTTGTTGGGGTATTGCAGTCGATATTGGTTCCAGGTATCGCCAAAGTTGATCTCGTGGAACAGCGGGTGGTGTATCCCAGGCCAGTCGTTCTGCAATCATAGACACACGTTTTCAGGAGGCCAAGGCACCATGCAATTCGACTGGCGACAAGTAATCTTGTAACTTTGTCCAAAATATGTGGTCGCACATTGTATCATTCCGATGTGTCCGTTGGTAATCTCAGAAGCATCCAATACTTTTGAGATGTAACTCTGGCTGTTTAGGGTACTGGCAACGCGTAGTAGCTTATAAGTGAGTCGTTGTAAGTTGATCCCTCACTGTTGCAGTTATTTGGACACTGCAGCTTCATGTGCCTACAGACAACAGTCTTTTTATAGGATTTTGCAAATGTTTCTGTGGCAACGCCTCGTAGTTCACGTCTTCTTTGTGGAAAGAATTCATCAGCAGTGAGCCGGCCGCGGTGGCCGAGGGGACTGAGGCGCTCCAGTCACGGTCTGCATGGCCACTACGGTCGGGGGTTCGATTCCCCCTCGGGCATGGATATTTGTGCCGTCCTTAGAATTAGTTAGTTCATAAGTAGTTTGTAAGTTTAGAGACTGATAACCCTGCAGTTAAGTTCCATAAGCTATACAAACATTTGAACATCAGCAGTGAAAGTCATTATAGATCAACTTAAACCACCCCAACTACAGTGGGAGCTGTAACCAGCAGTAGAATTCAATAAACAATGATTACGGAGTGTTGTACCAATATGGCGATGCATAACTCAAAGCTCAACAGTCTCTCATCACAGAATGTCCAAATGGCTGCGCGGGAATGGCCGTGCGGTCTAAGGCGCCTAGCTGCGGAGTGAGCGTGCTCTAGGGCATGTGTGTGTGTTGTCCTTAGTAAAAGTTAATTTAAGTAGTTTCTCAGTCCTGGAACTGATGACCACTGCAGTTTGGCCCGATAGTTTTACAAACATTATTATTATATTATAATCCAACCATCGTGGTGCTGCAGGAAGGATCGGGATTCATCGGCAAAAAAAAAGTTGCAAACTACGTCGACAGGCGCGGACAGATCCAGCACTGCCATGTGTACGACGTGTCTGTCATCAGGTGTAGTGATTCTGCATTCAGAAATTACAGATCAGCATCACAGTTGATTCGTTACGTCCGACTCGGTCACTAATTATTCTGAAGAATAATCCGCTAACAATATTATCAGGTATACTTCCTCGGTCGTACTCCGTAACGTGCTCGAAAAACGAAAGAACAATTCCAGTACGTCCACACGGCTGTTTGTTCCCCCTTTATATAGAGTTTGAACGTGGCACTACTGGCTTCCATTATGTACATCTATCGTCGCATCCTGCATATGTCATGTGATCTGGATACTTCCCTCATGGTGTTGAAATTTTTGGTGGCCCCTGTGATGTATATACTCATATTCTAGCTGAAGTTCCTCTTTCTAGTGTTTGCTTCGTAACATATAGAAATGAAATGTGGTTCTGTCTTGGGTAAACACAGTTCATGTTTCTAGTTTCACTACATGTTTCGGAGATGTGTCTCTATCTTCAGTGTGTGTTGTTTACTAACTTAACATTACATTTTGTTTTTCATGTGGCTGCCTGACATTTCCAGTTCAGCTATAACTATTATCATCCAGTATTTCAATTTCTTTCTCTATATTTCGTCCATTCAGTCTTCTATTTATTAGTTGCACTATTTGTTAGTTGCACGTCATGAATCTTCAAATGTTCAAATATTTGTAGAACTTATGACACTTAACTACGGGGTCGTCAGTCCCTAAGCTTACAAACTACTTATGAACTAGCTAAGACTAAGGACGGCACAAATATCCATGCCCGAGGGGGGATTCGAACCCCCGACCGTAGTGGCCGTGCAGACCGTGACTGGAGCGCCTCAGTCCCCTCGGCCACCGCGGCCGGCATGAATTTTCTCCGAAATCTTTTTTCGTATTAAAAACATGCGCTGTGTTTGCTCAAGGAAGAATCACATTTCCTATAGTTATGCAATGCATAAAAGTATTAAAGGATCCCTGTTTGCGTAACTCGTAATTTCCTCTCATTGTGACGAAGAAGTTTGAAACTTGACTCAAAGGTGGCTGCAACCTTCCTCCGGTAAGGTGCAAAAACTCTTCCTCTTACCGCGTCAACATTACTCGGACTTGGCGACGCTTCAGAAAAGAAAGTGTCGTCACTTGTAAGAAAGAAAAAGAGAGGAGTGAGAGAGAGCTCAGAATTTCATGAGAGGTCTGAGCGAAATGTCACAATGCTACCGTGGATATATCACACGATACGTACATTTCATCTCTTTGGTTGTCGCCTCTGTAATTCAACCAGAAATTCGATACCCAGCACAAAAATCACGGGCGTTTTTATAGACGGCAGAGAAAAACATTTTAAACACACTGCCCCGAGTGGAAATGAAAATACTCTCAGGAGGTGGCACAAAAGCGCTAACACTCACCTTATCAAAGTATTTTACGTAACGCGTAATACCTAAATACGTAGAGGAGTAGGGATGGACATCTGTTTATTTCCATGGAAAAAATTGGGAAGTATACAAAATTAGTTTTTATTTTATCGAAACAACATACTCTGCAAAGATATATTGATGTGTAAGAAGGATAAATAAACTGAAAATATTTTTAGCACACTCTCAACAGTACCAACATGCTTTCAGAAATGTGTATTATCAGTATAGGGCCAAGTTAGGAGCACCGCCAAAAAAATCGTATTTTCGTTAATTTTTATTGACTTTTAACCGCCATATACTTTTTACAGACAGAGATATTAGTCTGTGAATACAGTCCTGAACGTAAAAATAACGAATATTAATTTACTGTGAAGGTCGCTTTCTTTGTTTAATTTCAACTGAAAAATGTAAGACAATATTATGGAATCTGGTAGAAGACTTAAGTAAAAGCGATATACTTTAAATGATTAATAACGTATTCAATGTATCTGACTAGATTAAATTTTCATAAGGTGGGATAACGTATTTCCTGCCCCATGATACAGCAAGGATCAATGAAACCACCCATTAAATTTGGGCGTTTAATCACACACAATTCGTCGATGAAACCTACAGTCCACTGCTTAATGAGCTACAGAATGAAGCTCTTCAATACTATCGATACTACTGATACCTCCTCTCTGAGAGCATCATTGCTTTTTCAGCCCCACTAAACGTTATAGGACCTCTTTGGAATGAAATGAAACTACAATTTTAGCTCTTGAAAACAGAGTGGAACTACTGGAGAAACCTTTGAAAAGATTGGACGAAATTTGAATGTAATCCAATGTAATGCTTTATCAGCACGTCTGCTCCTTTAATTTTAATGCACAGTATAAATATACTTATTCATTTCGGCTAAAATGACCGGTTGTAGGCTGAAGTGCACCCAGTTTATTATCAGCAATAATAGAATAAAAATTAAATGTATTTAACCATGAAGTCATACTGAATATTTCTTGTAATAGACAAACGTCCTGTGTGGTACGCTTCTGCGTACGTTCTTGTATGTTTGCTGGGATTCGAATTCAAATGTTAAATGATTTCCAATCCATGGTGTACAGCAGCAATCAGTTAGAATAAATATTCTTTCAAACCGCCTTGATTGCAATCAAGACGGTTTGAAGGAATATTAATTCAAATGTTTGTAAATCTATCGAACCAAACTGCGTGGTCATTAGTCCGTAGCTTACAAATTACTTAAACCTAGGTAAACTAACCTAAGGACAAACACACACACACACCCATGCCCCAGGGAGGACTCGAACCTCCACGGCGAGCAACCGCGCGCTCCGCAGCGAGACGCTTTAGACCGCTCGGCTACTCTACCGCGGCTTGCTGGGAGTAATATAATATGGAGAATTATAGAAATGAACGGTAACAGAGCGTTTTCGGATATATGTGCAAACAGCATATTTTCTTCTATGTATGAACAATGTCTCCTGAAAAACCGACAATGTTTCATTCACGCCATGATAGTTATAAAGAAACTTATTAAATAACTGACACTGGCATCCGCTACAGTACAAAGTTGTGATGACCATGGTAAGCCGGTTATTACACTTGTTACCTGGGCTAGATTCACCCATAGCGCAGGCCGCTGTGCTTATAAAGCGCGCTAATTTCCAAGATTCTTCGTGGGACGAAACAGCGATATATGCAGCAAGGTGCTAAAATTCTTGCCCGCAGAGAACTTACCCCGGCGTAGTTATCGGCAGCTGTTGCTGCACTCCGGGCAAGGCTACCCGCAAACGAGCGTTGCGAGCACGGCGCTCGTTTACAATAGCTCGCATAACACCTGCAGGGTGTCTTCCTATAAATGCCATGCCCCAGCAGCGATTACGTCGTCGGTTATCCAGAGCTCGTTAATAATGATTTAGGTTTTGAGTTTAACGCATGAAATAGCGATACCTTCCCTAATGCGTTCTTGATTAGGCTCCATTGCGATCCCCTAGACACATTGCCGACCGCTTTGAGATTGCCATCAATTGCTTTATCTCCATAGCATCGAAAAATACGCAGTTTATTAGTCTCAGTCTCCTCTTCGCTAATGAGATTACTTCGTATAGCTTTTAAGTTAATAACCATCATCATTATCGTCATCATCAATATTATCATCATCATATTTTTATTATCAAGTTTAACAGTCCATCTATTTCGTTTTTGGAAGTAAAAAAGCTGTTTTCTTGCTGCAGTGTATTTGGTGAGATGAATAACACCATCACAAAGCAAAATACGCACATAAATGAAACAACTGAGTGATATGTGATTGCATGGGGAAGAACGCAAAAGGCGATAAACTAACCCACTGAGGATACATTAAAGTAAAAAGTCGTAAAGCATCTGGAAAAAATAAATCCATAGCAGCAAGCAAATGGCTGTTTTATTTCCAAAACTGATGAATTTGCCGCCTGCTGCGTACATAATCTTCCCAGCATTTCGTCTTCCTTAAAAGGGATAGTTTTGGTTCTTGTTTTTTCAGCACGTGTTTGAACCATCCTTTAATTTTGCAACGATTTACATAGTCTGACAGTCAGTATTACAGTTTGGCTGGCCGCGGTGGCCGAGGGGATTGAGGCGCTCCAGTCACGGTCCGCACGGCCACTACGGTCGGGGGTTCGAATCCCCCCTCGGGCATGGATATTTGTGCCGTCCTTAGTTGTAAGTAGTTCATAAGTAGTTTGTAAGCTTAGGGACTGATTACCCCGTAGTTAAATCCCATAGACTCTACGAACATTTGAACATTACAGTTTGGTTTGAATATTAACATTTTTCTTTCATTTTAAATTATTTTTCTTTCTCAGACTTCATTAGAGCTTTTTGTTGGGAAGAAATAGTTTTTAGGTAATATAATATTTACCTATACTACGTATCATGTAAATATATTTAATCCGTAAATCATATAATTTTAACCGTAATGTACACTATGGAAACAATTAAAGGATGACTTCCTTGAAACACCGTGATTGTCTCCCATTGTGACTGAGATGTTTGAAATTTAGTTCAAACACTACGGTCGGGGGTTCGAATCCCCCCTCGGGCATGGATATTTGTGCCGTCCTAGTTCGTAAGTAGTTCATAAGTAGTTTGTAAGTTTAGGGACTGATGACCCCGTAGTTAAGTCCCATAGACTATACAAACAGTTGAACAGTTGAGTTTAGTTCAAAAGTGACTACAAACTTCCCCTGTATCAGTAAAAACGTGTGGCGCTTCTGACATCACATTTGGGCTTGGCGACTTTTCAAACAGAAAGGTGTCGACACCTGCGGAAAAAGGCAAGAGCTCAGAATTTTATATGAGGTATACGGTGGGTTGATACTTCCTCATTAGCATCAAATTTCACTAGCGCCTGAAGGCAGGCAACTCTTTCGACATCTCTGGCACTCGCTTGCCTCAACAGTTGACAACTGTGAAGCAATATTGTCATTGTATCCGAAATTTGCGTATAGCAGTAATATAGTGTTGGTCCCCATTCTCAATTCACAGTTTAATTAGATACACTGCGGCGTTATCTTGGTCAGGGAGCCTGAAGGCAGTGTAATAAATTCTGAAACTCGTTGCCTGAAAACATAATCAAAATTGAAAACTAAGCTATTGCTTTATTTACTTAGATGCCATGTGTTGTGAAAACTGTGCTGTCAACGATGGAGACAACATTGACAGATCTAACATCTACATACATACTCCGCAATCCACCCAAAGGTGCTTTCCTGTTCCACTCTGATAATGAAAGAGAAAAAAAAAAAAAAAAAAACGAATAGTTGTATGCATCGTTGTAAATTCCGCCTGAAATCCCGGCCTTCTAAATTTCTTCAACAGTGCTTCTCGAAAAGAACATCGTCTCCCCTCCAACGACTCCTAGTTGATTTCCCCAAGCATTTCAGTGACACTCGCGCATTGATCGAATCTACCAGTTACAACCATCGCCGCCTGCCTCTGAACTGCCTCTATGTCTTCCTTTGAACCGATTTCGTGTGGATCCCAAACACTTGAGCAATATTCAAGACGGGGTTGTACAAGGGTTTTATATACGGTCTTCTTTACAGACGAATCTCACATTACCAAAATTCTCTCAATAAAGTGAAATCGACCCTTTGCCTTCCCCAGGACTCTCCTTCTGTTCGTTCCATGCGACGTTACGCCTAGGTATTCAACTGACGCGTCTATGTCAAGCACCACACTACTAGTGTTGTATTCGAACATTACGGGATTGTTTCTCCTATACATCTGCATCAACTTACATTTTTCTACATTTAGCGCTAAAAAACAATTGAAAACAACTTAAATTGGAAAGAACACAAAGAAAATATTGTAGAGAAAGCAAACCAAAGACTACTTTTCGCTGGCAGAACACTTAGAAGATGCAATAGTTCTACTAAAGAAACTGCCTACACCATGCCATTTCGGAGTGTTGTTGTGAATTGTGGGATTCCCACAAAGTCGGACTGACAGACGATTTAGAGAAAGTACAGAGAAGGACAGCTCCTTTTTGTATTATGGCGATTGAGGGAGAGAGTATTACGGAAATGATGCACGAGTTAGGGTGGAAATCATTAAAACAAAGGCTTTAATCGTTGGGTCGAGATCTATTTGCTAAATTTGTTTCACCAACTTTCTCTTCCGAATGGGAACACATTTTGTTTGTACCCACCTACATAGGAAGGCACGATCATAAAGTAAAAGAAATCAGACAGTAAACTGAAAGATTTAGACGTTCCTTTTTTTTCCGCGAGGACTTAGAGAAGGGAACTATAGAGATACATCATAAAATCGGTTCGATGGACCTTCTGCCACATACTTCAGTGTGACTTGCGAAGTATTTATGTAGATGTAGTTGTCATTCCTCACACCACCTATAAATTTGGTCCAAGTAGTCCTGTACCCTACTACAGTCATTCATTGACGACACTCTCTTGTACACCACAGCATCATCAGCGAAATTCCACAGATTTCAACTCACTATGTACGTCAGATCATTTATATAGATAAAGAATAATAGCGATCACACTTTCCTGGGGCACCCGTGACGATACTCTATGTTCTGATGAACACTCGCCACTTAGGTTCTATTACTTAAGTAATCTTCGAGCCACTCACATATTTGGATCCCATTTCATAAGCTAGTACATTCGTTAGCAGTCTGTAGTGCGATACCTTGTCAAACGCCTTTCGAAAATCAAGAAATATCAAGAAAAAAGATAAGCTGGGTTTCGCACGGTCGATGCCTCCATGCCTCCTAAATCCGTGCTGATGCATGGACAGAAGATTTTCCGTCTCTACGAAATTTACTGTATTAGAATGGAGAAAATGTTCAAGAATTTTACAGACAACTGATGTTAATGATATAGGTTTGTAATTTCGTGGGTACGTTCTATTGCTTTTCTTATACAAAGCAGTTGCTTGTGCCTTTTTCCAATCTCTTGGTACTTTGTATTGCATCAAAGATTCGCGATAAATGTAAGCTAAGTAAGGGGCCAATGGAGTCGAGTACTCTTTGTAAAACCGGATTGGTACCCCATCTGGTTCTGGCGAGTTGTTTGTTTTCAACTCTCTCAGCTGATTCTCTACACCTGCTATGCCTATTACTATGTCCTCCATTTGAGAGTTAGCGTGACCATCAAATGAAGGTACGTTTCCATGTTAAATTTAAAACTTCGGCATTTATTTTGCTGCCTTCTATCACCTCCCCAAAATGATCAAACAGTGACTGGACAGAGACCACGGTGGCCGATTGGTCTGCAGCGCGCCAAGTCAGGTGCATTGCTGTGGCGCTGCTTACGTCTCCATCTAGTGTTTGCAGCACAGACTATTGGATGGACGTTAGCTGGTCTCGCGGCCGCGGTGGCCGAGGGGACTGCGGCGCGCCAGTCACGGTCTGCACGGCCACTACGGTCGGGGGTTCGAATCCTCCCTCGGGCATGGATATTTGTGCCGTTCTTAGTATAAGCTAGTTCATAAGTAGTTTGTAAGTTTAGCGACTAATGACCCCGTAGTTAAGTCCCATAAGCCCTACAAACATTTGAACATTGGATAGAGACCTTTGATCCGCTTACTGATTTTATATTGGACTGAAATTTTTTCGACTTCTCGGCAAGATTTTTTGCCAAGGTATGACGGTGCTAGTTATTGTATACTTCGCGCATTGCTATTTTTATAGACGCGTGAGTTGCTACTAACTTTTGTCTAATTTGATTTGCTTAACCTTTTTTGAACCGAGAGTGCAGATGTATTTTCTTTCTCAATATTTTTCTAGTATTACTGTCATATCACGGTGGTTGACATCCTTAATCCACTTTATCGGCACATATTTATCCAGCGCTTTATTTACAATGCATTTAAATTTTGCTCATAATCCCTCAACGTCCACCGTACCGGTTGAAACATGTCCAGTCATTCCTTAAGTGAGACGCTAAAGGTTGTTTACCTGCTCTTTCTAGCAGAGACACTCTCCTAGGCCTTTTGACCGATTTATTAACATTCGTGGCCATGCCGACATCATGATCACTAGCCCCTGTCTCCACTGTGATATCATTGACAAGGTTTGGCTTGTTTGTAGTTATAATTTCCAAAATATGTCCATTGCGTGTGGGCCACTACGGTCGCGGGTTCGAATCCCCCCTCGTGCATGGAAATTTGTGCCGTCCTTAGTATGAGCTAGTTCATAAGTAGATTGTAAGTTTAGGGACTGATGACCCCGTATTTGAGTCCCATAAGCTATACAAACATTTGAATATTTGAACATTGCGTGTGGGCTGACGATTTAGCTGCTCAAAGTAGTGTGCGGAAAACGTACTCAACAATAATTCTCAAGACTGTCTGTACCCCCTGTAATGAAAGCTCCATACCAGTCTAGACTGGGCAGGTTGAGGTCCCCTCTCCCCCCCCCCCAAGTACCTTTGCGATGCCGGTTATAAACATCCTTTGAATGACTCTAGCATGTACGGTGGAACTGGGTGGCCCGTAAAAACACTTAAGTATTAACTTGATTTCGCCTCTAGCTGTTACACGTGCCCAGATAACCACACAGGCACTCGACTTCGAGCTCAGCAAAAGGAATACTTTTGTAGACCGCAAGAAACACTCCCCCCCCCCCCCCCCCCGCCATCGTACCTCATCTCTCATCTATCTTTTCCGATATATATCCCATTCTTCGATAAATATTACAAAGCTTCCATCGTCGGGATTCAGCCTACTCTCAGTCCCGAGAATTATTAGAACTCAGAGACATTCTTGAACGCAGTCGGGAAATTTATTTCTAATACTTTTGAAAATTTACTGCTGATATTTTGACAGTTGAAGAGTCCTGAATGCGACCTGATTTCACTATTTGTATACGGATTTACATCTACATAAATACTCTGCAAATCACATTTAAGTGCCTGCCAGAGGGTTCATTAACTACTTTCATAACCTTTCCCTACTGAACCATTCTCTAATAGCGCGCCGGATGAAAGAACACCTAAATCATTCCGTTTTCGATATGATTTCTCTTATTTTATTGGGATGGTCATGTCTTCCTATGTAGCAGGGTGCCAGAAAAACATTTTCACATTCAGAGGTAAAAGTCGGTGATCGAAATTTCGCAAATAGATCTCGCTGCAACGAATAACGTCGTTCTTTTAATGATTTCCACCTCAAATCGTGCAGCATTTCCGTGACGCCTTGCCTCCTGTAACGAGATAAAACAAAACGACCTGCCCTTCTCTGAACCTTCTCAATGTCTTCCGTCAGTTCCGCCTGGTTAGGGTCCCACACTGGGCAACAGTACTCCAGGAGACGACGCACAAGTGCGATGTAGACAGTCTCTTTGGTGGAGCTGTTGCATCTTCGAAGCGTTCTGCCAATGAAACGTAACCTTTGGTTCGTAATTGTAACTACTAGGTATTTCGTAGAATTTACAACCTTAATGTTTGACTGATTTATCGTATAATTGAAGTTCAGCGGATTTCTTTTAGTGGTCATGTGTATTACTTCACACTTTTCATTATTTAGTGTTAATTGTCAATTTTCGCAATATGTAGAAATTTTGTCTAAATCGCTTTGCAGCTACTTTTGATCTTCTGTTGACTTCACAAACCGATAAACGCAGCATCATCCGCGAACAGTCTAAGGGAGCTATTCATATTGTCTCCTAAATCGTTTATAAACACAAGGAAGATTAGGGGACCTATAACGCTTCCCTGTGGAACGCCAGACATCACTTCTGTTTTATTCGATGAGTAGCCGTCAATTCCTACGACCAAACGAGCTGCCCTTGTCTGAACCTTGTCAATGTCTTCCGTCAGAACTACTGCCTAAAAAATAAAAAATAAATAAAAATAAAAATAAAATAAAATAAGAAGTCCACAAGTGATCTGCTATCCGAATAACTGCTTGCTTTCTGTAGTGCATCCCTGATCTGTCAAGGCGATCCCCACAATTCCTTACCTGATAACGCAGGTCCAGAAATCTGCAGCCATGACTGTGACAGAGTCGACGAAGCCTTTGGTTGAGACCCTCCACTCGGCTCCAAACCAAAGGACTTCACTTAACTCTGGGAACAATGATGCAAATTGAAAGCTCTGTTTGCACCCCGCGCGCGATGCCAGCAGTGTTTCCCAATTCCACCAGCTGCCCGTACGATCTGAGGTTGTCCTGAGAACCCAAGCGACATTAGTCATTGTTGCCGCTGACATGAGCAATAACTTGCAGACGACTGAACCCCGTACGCTCAATAGGTCCCGGCAATGCCGCCTCCACATCTCGAATGAGGTCCCCCGTCAGACATACCGAGTGATAATCGACATTCTTTCCGGCCCTGCACCCTACCTGCGTAAGGGGCTCCATAAAAGGTCTAACTTTGGAGCTCCCAATCACTAACAGACCCCTCCCCCCGTGTGCCTCCTCGGACCCTGCTGAAGGACCGACCACCTGATCACTCGCAGGAGGAACGGGCGATGCCACACGGCCAGCCTCCACATTGGCCCTCCACCTCGAGAGACACCAACGCGCTACCCGCCACTCACCCTGGGGCGAGGGAGTATGAACTGTGTCCGGAACACGTGAAGGTGCCGCGTCAGCAGAGACCGTGGGCGACCCATGCGGCACGCCAGACTCTACCGCCGCCACGCCTCGAGGCAGCAGTCTGGGGACTGTTGACCGTGTCCTAAAGCACGCTCAGCTGTTCGCGAACAGCGGCGAACTTCTCCTGCGCCCGCACACAGCACGCACAAATCCTATCCACCCTACCACTGCTACTGAAATACCTAAAAAGTGAAAAAGAAGTTGCTAAATACTTCAGTTCGCTGCTACAATAGTGCTTTAGTAATGGCGACTGGTAGCTGACTGAGCTGCCATAAACGGTCCCCCATTGCTCAAAACTCTTAATGAAATCTGCCAAGAACGCGAGAATAAAGCTCTTAAAAACAGAAGCACTAACAAAAATTAAGAAATTGTCTGTTAATGAGAATGCACACAAAGTAATTTATGCTACATAGAACTATGTACGGTGTAACACTGTTGGCATTTGGCAGTAGACTGTCATAATTACCTGTAACAACGATCTCTGGCTTGTGTTGAACTACACAATTCTCAGACGAAACAAACACAACAGTATTTGTCAAATACGAGAGAATAAACTCTTAAAAACCGCAGGACAAACAAAATCTGTCTAGTACGCAAGAATAAACCTCTGAAAACAGAAGCACTAACAAAGATTAAGAAATTGACTGGTAATGAAAATGCAAAAAAAAAAAAAAAAAAAAAAAAAAAAAAAAAAAAAAATGTTACTGACACCTCTGAATGATGGAACACTGGCGGAAGTTGGCAGTAGACCGCTAAGCAACACAAGGGAAGTAGCAGCGAGGACGAAATCTGCCAAGTTGCCACCAATGAAGTCGCCTCAGCAAGACGGGGAGTATCTGAACATCGCTCTCGTTCCAAATTTACTTGTGGCTTAGGGGCAACACAGGTAAATACACATCTGAACTATCCCTATCGTGGATGCAGCAACGCCTATTTTCCGTAAAGTGAGCATCCCCCAGGAGAGGCTGCAAGAGCAACAACCGTCTTCATGCATAAAGGGGAAAATCGCCCTCAGCTAACCGTTAATCCCGTTAAAGAACACTATTAGAGGTAGATTGACACACATCTAGATAAGAACCATACTGAATGAAATTAGCAAATGTTAATGTAGGCCGCTCCGCTAGAGATTTTTAAATCAAAAACCCTCCGTCGACACTCAATACGGAATTGCGCAGTTTCATTATACAGTATACACGACCCAACTGATAACTCTCCATAATACGCACTTGATAACCGCAAACTTTAAGGTGTGAGGTACTGTTAGAGGTTGAACTGTGACCGTTAGTCGTGAATCGTGGCTGGGTTGCATAATTTGAGGGTAATTTCTGCGCGAAAGACAAAGGTTCCGGTTTCGTGGGAGTGACCCATATTGAACTACAATGAGGTAACAAAAGTCAAGACATACCTAATAATATTGCGTCAAGTATCTTCCTGCCCGGCAAACTGCAGCACTCAACAATTTGTTGAGGATTTTGTGCACAAATTGATCCCCTCCCCACACCGCCACCCCCACCCCCTGGTTATTTTAGATGGGATTCATGTAGGGTGATCTAGGTGGCCAAACCATTCGCTGAAATTGACCAGAATGTTCTTCAAACCAATCGCGAACTACTGTGGCGCAGTGATAGGGTCCGCTGTCATCAATAAGAACACCATCGTTGTTTGGGAACATGAGTCCCAGTAATGGCTGTAAATTGACTCCAACAACCCAAACGTAGCCATTTCCAGTCAATGATCAGTTCAGTTTGGCCGGAAGACCCAGTCTCTTCCATGAAAAAACAGATCAGAGAACTATGGAGCCAGTTAGCACAGAGCCTCCTTGACAACTTTCTTCCACGACTTCGTGGGGTCTGCGTCACATTAGAGCTCTACCGTCAGCTCTTACCAAGTGAAATCGGAGCTCATCTGACCAATCACCAGTCATTTACGGTCAAACAAATATGGTCATAAGCCCAGAACGGACGCTGCGGACGATGTTGTGCTTTTAGCAAAGGCACTCCAGTGGGTCATCTGCTGCCGTAGCCCATTAACGCCAAATTCCTCTGGCTGTCGTAACAGATACGCTTCCTCGTACCTGCAACGATTATTTCGAAAGCTATTTTACGCTGTGTTGCTTGTCTTTTAGCAGTGACAACTGTACGCAAACGCCGCTGCTCTCTTCATTAAATGCTGAACAGTAATGCCTGAAATTTAGTACTCTTGGCACTGTGGAAACCGGAATAATGAATTCCCTAACGATTTCCGAACTGGAATGTTCCATGCGTGGAGCCCCTACCATCATTCGGTGTTCAAACTGTTAATAATTACGTCGGAAACTTTTCCACGTTAATCAATGGAGTACAAATAGTACCTCTGTTAATATACATTACCTATGTGATCAAAAGCATCTGAACGCTTCCGAAAACATACGTTTTTCATATTAGATGCATTTTGCTGCCACCTACTGCCAGGTACTCTATATCAGCGACCTCAGTAGTCGTTAGACACCATGAGAGAGCAGAATATGGCCCACCGCGAAACTCATGCACTTAGAACGTGGTCAGGTAGCTGGGTGTCACTTGCATCAGAAGTCTGCACGCGAGATTTACACACTCCTAATCATCCCTAGGTCCACTGTTTCTGATGCGATAGTGAAGTAGAAACGTGAAACGTGAAGGGACACGTACAGCACGAAAATGTACAGGCCGACCTCATTTGTTGACTGACAGAGACCACCGACAGTTGAAGAGGGTCGTATAGGCATCTATCCAGACCACCACACATGAATTTCAAACTACATCAGGATCCACTCCAAGTACTATGACAGTTAGGCGGGAGGTGAAAAACTTGGGTTTCATGGTCGAGCGGCTGCCCATAACCCACACGTCACGCAGGTCAATGCCAAACGACGCTTCGCTTGGTGTAAGGAGCCTAAACATCGGAAGATTGAACAGTGAAAAAACAATGTGTGGAGTGACGAATCACGTTACACATTGTGGTGATCCGATGGCAGGGTGTTGGTATGGCGAATGCCCGGTGAACGTCATCTGCGAGCATGTGTAGTGACAACAGTAAACTTTGGAGGCGATGGTGTTATGGTGTGGTCGTGTTTTTCATGAAGAATGCTTGTACCCCTGGTTGTTTGCGTGGCATTATCTTAGTGCAGTTCTACATTGATGTTGTAAGCACATTCTTGCTTCCCACTGTTGAAGAGCAATTCGGGATGGCGATTGCATCTTTCAACACGATCAAGCACCTGTTCGTAACGCACGGCCTGTAGTGGAGTGGTTACATGACAATAACATCCCTGTAATGGACTAGCTTGAATCCAAATAGAACACCTTTGGGATGTTTTGGAATGCCGACTCCGTGCCAGGTCTCACCGACTTACATCTCCTCAGTGCAGCACTCCGTGAAGAATGGGCTGCCATTCCCCGAGAAACCTTGCAGCACCCGACTGAACGTATGCCTGTGAGAGTTGAAGCTGTCGTCATGGCTAAGGGTGGGCAAACACCATATTGAATTCCGGCTTTGCCGATGGAGGGTGCTACGAACTAGTACGTCATTTTCAGTCATGTGTCCGGATAGTTTTTATCACATAGTGACCTCGTTCGCCATACTACAACCAACTATATCTGTGCATGTCGCTATCCCATGAATTTGTCACCTCCATGTACAGTGCTAATCTCCAAATAAGTTAAAAAAATATGTAAGTTACGGCGGTGCTTCTATTTAAAAATATAACAGGGAGGGACAGTGCAAAGTTTACAAAGTTCCTAAAACACCTCCCCTCTTTTCACGCCTTCTCTCGGCGATGTTACCAACGCACTTCGTACCAGTGCCCTGGTTTGTAAACGGGCAGCACTGCACGCGATGTGTGTTTTTTTTTTTTTTTTTTTAAGAAATGCCAGTGTATATCCAAGCACAAATATACAGACTGAGTAATATTAAATATATAAACGATATATAACGTATAAACTGTCCCTGGCCCGCACTGAACTAACATGAATGTGCAAGGTATCGCGGTCGGCGCTCGACTGACTGCCGCCGCCTCTCGCTGCGCGCCACAAGCCACAGTTTTGGCGCCAAGCGAAACTTCTAGACTAACATTGTTCAACTTATTACAAAATATACAAGTAATTAAATCTTTGAATTAACCGAAATATAGCTTAGCACAAAAGCGTTACAGAAAGTATATATATAATTTTTAATAGACCTAGGAAAGTTAAATATTAATAAAAGAAGCTTAAAGTTTTGGCGGACAACTAGTATAGGCGGGAGCCAATCAGATCTCAACTTGCAATAGGGGCGGAGCTTTCCCACGGGATACAAGCTCATCTACTGTCTCTCTCTCACACCCTTTCTTCTATTGCGTTCCAAAATCCTCCAACCAAGAAAACTTCAATATTCACAGAATATATGACATCAACTGCGATTGTGCAAAGCTGAAAATGTGTACCCAGCCGGGATTCTCCTGCAGGAGACCCGGGTTCGAATCCCGGCTAGGTACACATTTTCAGCTTTGCCCAATCGCAGTTGATGTCATATATTCTGTGAATATTAAATAATTACAACTGCAGGATCAGAAGTGACGTCTGTTCTTTCGGAATAGACGCCACATGTATATACAAGAAAACTTCTTTAACACCTAATATATTGATATGCGAAATAAACGGCCCCATGTCAGCCCCCTCACAAAGTAACATTATTCTTCCATCTACATCTACATCTACATAGATACTCTGCAAATCACATTTAAGTGCCTGGCAGACGCTTCATTAACCACTTTCATAACTTTTCTCTACCGTTCCATTCTCTAATAGCGCTCGGGAAGAAAGAACACCTAAATCGTTCCGTTTTCGATCTGATTTCTCTTATTTTATTGGGATGGTCATGTCTCCCTAAGTAGGTGGGCGCTAGCAAAATATTTTCACATTCATAAGTAAAAGTCGGTGATTGAAACTTCGCAAACAGATCACGCTGCAATGAATAACGTCTTTCTTTTAATGATTTCCACCCCAATTCGTGCAACATTTCCGTGACGCTTCCCCCCCCCCCCTCCCCGTAACGTGATAAAACAAAACGAGCTGCCCTTCTCTGAACCTTCTCAATATCTTCCGTCAGTCCCACCTGGTGAGGTTCCCACAAGGGGCAACAGTACTCCAGGAGAGGACGCACAAGTGTGATGTAGGCAGTCTCTGGTGTGAATACTTATCTTGTGCTACAATTTACACATAGGGTTTACAAAATGTGACAGCGTCCGAGTGGTTTTGATTATGCATTGTGTACAGGTGAGCAGGGCTTGAGGGGCCAGCTTCCGTGTGGGCGGCGGGGCGCGTGTCTGCGTCGATGCGGGGCGGCGTGGGGGCGGCGTGGGGGCGGCGTGGGGGCGGCGTGGCGCGCCACGTCATCCGGTCCGTAATGAGGCGTCCGCGCCATCAGCGGCTGCAGCTGCAGCTGTCTCCTCGCCACAGCGCACGTCTGGCTGATGGCCGCACATACTGTAGCCGCTAAACGCTGCTATTTATTCCCCTGCTTTTTCCCGCTCAACTGGGAGACATCGCGGTACGTTGTCCTCGACGGCAGGATTCATCGTACACAGGGACATCGTCAGGAAAGGCCCAGGGAGCTGCCATTATTTTCTGTACACACAAATGAGGAAAGATGGAAGGACGATTATAGTTTAACGTCCCGTCGACTGCGTGGTCATTAGAAGCAGATTTCGCGCACGGGTTGTTTGGGTAAAGATGGGGAAGGAAATAGGCCTTGCTCTTATCTGGGGTGATTTAGGGAAATAACGGAAAATCAATATCCATTTGGCCGGAGATGGATTTAAGCCGAATGCGAGTCCCGTGGGTTACCACGGCGCCACATCGCTCGGTGTGGAGCAGGAGGAGTGGCCCACTAGTAAGTCTTTCAGGCTCCTTTGTAACTACATTTTTTATGGTTGCTGGTAAATTACTGAAAATGTGTGCCCCTGAGTAGAGGACTCCTTTTTGAAGGAAAGTAAGTGCTTTTAAATCCTTGTATAGTCTTACTAAACTGATAGTTCTGTAATTTACACATTTGCATTTACTTGCTCTTTTAGGAATTGGAATTAGTATATTCTTCTTGAAGGCTCTGGGTATTTCTCCTGTCTCACACGTCTTGAATACCAGGTGGTGCAATTTCTTCATGACTGGCTCTCCTACAAATATCAGCAGTTCAGACGGATTATATCAACTCCAGGGGCCTTGTTTCTAATCAAATCATTTAGTGCTTTTTCAAATTCTTCTCGCAGTATTGTATCTCCTGTCTCATCTTCCTCTACTTCGTCTACCATTTCTAGAGTACAGCCTTTAAGGTTATTCCCTTTATATAGTCCCTCTATATATTCCTTCCACCTTTCATCTTTCCCTTCTTTGCTTAGTACAGGTTTTTCATCTGAGTTTTGATATTCATGCAGCTTGTTTTCTTGTCTCTAAATGCCTCTTTTATTTTCCTGTAGGTTTCTATCTTTCCCCTAGTAATACATTCTTTTACGCTCTTGCATTTCTCGTTTAGCCACTCTTGCTTAGCCAATCTGCACTTTCTGTCAACTTCAAATTTTCCTTTCATTATGTTCAGTATCTCCTGTGTTATCCAGGGATTTTTATTAGTCGTTGTCCTTCTGCCTACATGGTCCTCTGCGGCCTTCACTACTCTATCTCTCAGAGCTACCTATTCTTCCTCTACTGTTTTGCTTTCCCCCGTTTCGGTCAATCCTTTCGTAAGTTTCACTTTGAAACTCTCGACCACCTCTGGTTCCCTCAGTTTGTCGAGGTTGCATCTCCTTATCTTTCTACCTTTTTTGCAGTCTCTTAAATTTTAATCTACAGTTCAAAACCAAAGAGCTATTGTCACAGTCTGTATCTGGCCAATATATGTCTTACAATTTAAAACCTGGTTTCTAAACTTATGTTTTACCATTATAAAGTCAATCTGTTACCTTCCAGTGTCTCCTGGTATGTCCCATGTATATAGCCTTCATTAAAACCAAGTATTTGTGATGATTAAACTGTGCTCTGCACAAAATTCTACCAGGTGATCTGTTTCATTCCTTTTACCAGTCCATATTCACCTATTACAAAATCAAGTTTTCGTCTCCCTTGACTGTCTGAATAATTTATTTTATCTCCTCATGCATTTCCACGATCTCGGCATCATCTTCAGAGCTACTTGGCATATATTCTTGTACTACTGTTGTCGCTGTTGGCTTTGTGTCTATCTTGGCTACTATAATGCGATCACTGTGCTGTTGATAAAAGCTTACTCGCATCGTAATTCATTTAATCCGTTTTAGACACACTTCTGCATAACCCCCAATTAATTTTGTATTCATTACCCTGTTCTCACGTGACATCACATTCTTTTCATCCTGCCATCAAACTTTACCAATTTCCTCTATATCTAACTTCAACCTATCCGTTTCCCTTTTCAAATTTTCTAACTTACCTACAGAATTGTGCAGAATATTCCACGTTCCGATCCGTAGATTGCCTCTTTTGGTTTTCTTGATGACGACATCCCCCTGAGTAGTTCCCGCCCGGAGATCTTAATGGAGGACTAATTTACTTCCGTAATATTTTACCCAAAAAGACGCCTTCATCATATAATCGTACAATAGAGTTGCATGTCCTCGGGAAGAGTAATTATTGTACTTCGAAGTCTCTGCGGGTTTTTATTATTGTAGTTTTCCCTTGCTTTCAGTCGTTCGCAGTAACTGCAGGTCAGTGCCAGGTTAGCTGATGTAACAAAGCCAGTTAAGTTAATCATCTTGACTGTTGCCCCTGTAACTACTGAAAAGGTTGCTGCCCCTCTTCAGGAATCACACATAACCATCTGCTGTGGTTGCACCTACGGTACGGCTATATGTATCGTCGAGGCACACAAGCCACTCCACTTCGACAATGTCTGTGGTTCATGGTGGCGGGACATATACGTAGAACACTGAAAATGAGGGAATATTTGCTGACCGTCGTGGTCCAGGTGCGGATGCCAAGAAACATGACCGTGGATCTCAAGAATGCCAAAATGATGAGGTATGTGCGAGAGGGAAATGAGTTCCTCTTCTACATCTACGTGGATACTCAGTCACACTGAAGTGCATGGCAGAGGGTTCATCGAACCACATTGATAGCTCATAGGAAGAAGGAACACCTAAATCTTTCTGTTTTCGATCTGATTTTCTCTTATTTTATTATGATAATCAAATTCAAATGTTCGAATGTTTGTATAGCTTATGGCACTTAACTATGGGGTCATCAATCCGTAAACTTACAAACTACTTATGAACCAGCTAATACTAAGGACGGCACAAATACCCATGCACGAAGGGGGATTCGAAGCCCCGAACGTAGTGGCCGTGCAGACCGTGACTGAAGCGCCTGGGTCCCCTCGGCCATCGCGGCCGGCTTATGATAATCATGTCGCCCTATGTAGGTTGGTGCTAATAATATATGTTCGCATTCCGAAGATAAATTTGGTGAAATAAATTTCACAGATAGATCTCGCCGCAACAAATAACGTCATTGTTTTAATGATTTACACCCCAATTCTTGCATCGTTTCCATGACTCTCTCTCCACTATATCGCAATAATAAAAAACCAGCAGCCCCTCTCTGAACTTTTTCTACATAGCCCATCAGTCCACCTTGTATGGATCCCACAATGCGCAGCACTACTCCAAAATAGGACGCACAAGTGTAGGTAGGCAATTTCTTTAGTAGAACTGCTGCAACTTCTAAGCGTTCTGACAATGAAACGTAATCTTTGGTTCGGCTTCCCTACAATATTTTCGACGTTTTCTTTCCAATTTAAGTTGTTCGTAATTGTTGATTCTCAGAATCATTACAGATGTAGTGCGATGTGTGCATTACATTACTCCAACCGCGGCGGATCGGCAGAGCGCATTTAGGCGCTATGCTACGTTACGCGAGGCCGTTTCCCGTCGGGGGGTTCGAATCCTCCCTCGGGCATGGATGTTTGTGCTGTCTTTAGTATAAGCTAGTTTGTTAGTTTATGGACTGATGACCCTGCAGTTAAGTCCGATAAGCTTAAGAAACATTGGAACCCTTTTTTTTATTTTTTTATTTATTTATTTATTTATTTATTTATTTATTTTTTTTTTTTTTTTCTTTTTTTTTACATTACTCCAGAATTCAAAGATACCTCAATAACGTCAAGCATTACAATTCACCGAGACCAAAAATTTAAAGTATCAGTTTCCTTAAACAAGGATGTCGCCACAGACAGTTCATCAAGAGTAGTGACTGGCGTATTTTGACGAGCCAGTTGCTCGGCCACCATTCACCAGATGTTTTCAGTTGGTGAGAGATCTGGAGAATGTGGTGGCCAGGGCAGCAGTCGAAACTTTTCCGCATCCAGAAAGGCCCATACATGACCTGCAACATGCGGTCGTGCATTATCCTGCTGAAATGTAGGGTTTCGCAGGGATCGAATGAAGGGTGGAGCCACGGGTTGTAACACATCTGAAATGTAAAGGCCACTGTTCAAAGTGCCGTCGATGCGAACAAGAGGTGACCGAGACGTGTAACCAATGGCACCGCATACCATCACGCTGGGTGATACGCCAGTGATGACGAATACACACTTCCAATGTGCGTTCACACGAATGCGACCATCATGATTGTGTATACAGAACCTGGATTCATCCGAAAATGTGACGTTTTGTCATTTGTGCACTCAGTTTCGTCATTGCGTACACCACCGCAGGCGCTCCTGTCTGTGACGCAGCGTCAAGGGTAACCACAGCCTTAGTCTCCGAGCTGATAGTCCATGCTACTGCAAACGTCGTCGAACTGTTCGTGCAGATGGTTGTTGTGTTGCAAACGTCCCCATATGTTGACTCAGGGACCGAGACGTTGCTGCACGATCTATAACAGCCATGCGGATAAGATGCCTGTCATCTCGACTGCTAGTGATACGACACCGTTTTGATCCAGCACGGCGTTCCGTATTACCCTCGTGAACCCACCGATTCCATATACTGCTAACAGACATTGGATCGCGACCAACGCGAGCAGCAATGTCGCGATACGATAAACCGCTATCGTGATAATCTACAAAGTCGGCAACGTGATGCTACGCATTTCTCCTCCTTATACGTGGCATCGCAACAACGTTTCACCAGGCAACGCCGGTCAACTGCTTTTTGTGTATGAGAAATCGTTTGGAAACTTTTTTTCATGTCAGCACGTTATAGGGGTCGCCACCGTTGCCAACCTTTTGTGAATGCTCTGAAAAGCTAATCATTTGCATATCACAACATATTTTTCCTGTCGGTTATATTTCGTGTCTGTAGAATGTCATCTTCGTGGTGTAGCAATTTTAATGGCAAGGAGGCGATAACGTCAAAACACGTTATTTTAGGTGTTACAATATTAGCGGTTTGCGTTTTAATTAGTCATGAAGCGTATTGTTGCAAGTTTATTTACAACTGGGAACTCAGGAAAAGAATAGGTCATAACCTAAAGATCCGCGGTCTAATGATGATCTACAATGAATTGCTTTCGACACAACTATACGGAATAATCTATAACATCCCATTAAGAAGAGAGAGGCAGGAGGAGATTCAGTGAATCTGTTTTTTTTTTTTACAACTTCATAACAAATTGTCAGGGATGAATTGCTTTTATTGTATATCATCTAAATACTGTAAAACAGTAGCTCATCATTCTACACAGTAGTAGCATGTCACCGATGGAAAAATTCATATATGTTCGTTTTATCAGTATCAATTACATTAAACTCACAAGGGGCCCGATACTAGGCCTGCATACATTGTTAGCAACTAATTTTTGTCTGATGCAGTGTTTGACACTAACAATAAGCTAAACCCGCGAGAAGTTCATCGGCTTGCAATCATATTATCGGTGCCACATAGCAATTCGCATTTACTTGCTAAACGAGACAGGGCCACTAACATTTCAAAAAAGTTCTTTGATACTCTTAACTATACAGGGTGGTCGGAATTTCCCGTTACAAACTTTTAGAACATGTAGAGGGTAACGAGTACAGCGGATACATAACATTTTGAACAGAAACCCACATCCGGAAACGCATCGTTTCCGTTCCACGACGGTTTAAATTCAGATTATTACCTCATCCACTCCTACGTGACACAGTGTAATTGTTGCAATCAATTTGAAAAGAACATTGACTCGTTCCGTTACTACTTTCGCCTTTTAATTACAATTTACACCTTATGGTTTACATTAATCGACAACAACAAGAACCCAGCATCTACGGTGCCAGCTGCAACGTACTGATGTATTACAACAACGGCTCGATGTGGCGACCACGAACATCGTTATATAGATTGTACCTCCGAAGCATGTTCTGGTACACTCTCTCCATCCCTGTTCCTGTAGAACACTGAGACGCTTCACTGTCCCTATGCAGACGTTGACGAGTTACACATCCGAATTGAAATTGTCATAGAACGGAAACGATTCGTTTCCGGACATGGGCTCCTATTCAACATGTTATGTACTTAATACTCTCTACAATTCCTAGAAATTTGCAACGGGAATTTCCGATCACCACGTATTTCACTTGCAATAAATTGTGGGCTAAATAATTGATATCGGTAAGCTACTCGCTATGATACTTTTGCAATACAAGATTTGTAAACTAAGTTCCCATGCTGCATAAACAGCGTCATTCCACTAATTTCATAATGACTGTTCCGAATTATGAAAACGCAGATAATTCACAAACAAGCAAAGATTTCACATTAATCGCTCTTCAGAATCGACTGAGAAACGTGACGGAACTAAAGAAAACGCTTAACAACAATTTGCAAGTTTCTTGTATCACAAGAAAAGAGAAGCTACTGTTTGAAATCATAAGTTTTTAAAA
The DNA here is from genome assembly GCA_026315105.1 of Locusta migratoria. NCBI lineage: Eukaryota > Metazoa > Arthropoda > Insecta > Orthoptera > Acrididae > Locusta > Locusta migratoria. Next base: position 104,113,636 of record CM048755.1, read on the forward strand.
TTCTTGCATACCTTCAAGTGTTTTTACACCATCAATATCGGTGAAACAAATTACCGCGTTTTACAGGGTTGACGATCGCGTAATTCGAGTATGGCATGCTGTAACAAGCCCTACGAAAATCGAATGCAGTGGCTCCTAGCGTGCAAAACAACTACACTGACATCTGCCGGACTGTCACAGAATTACGTGCCGGATCTTTTAGAGGGAGCAAAGCGTCAGACGCAGGCATCTGGCTACCAGCACAGCGCGACATTTCATTTAGGATTACGGTTCTGCATTGTCGGGTCGGGACGACTCTATCCAGTTCGGCAGAAACGGGCTGTCAGCACTGTTTACTCTTCGCTACGGGCTGTCAGCACTGTTTACTCTTCGCTACTTGTTTACGTTATGAAGGACGCTCACAGGTCCAGTGGCTGTTTGCATAAAAAGAGGCAGTCTAGCAATTTACTGTCAAGAGCTCTTAAAAATGAACGGGGCTGACGGAAGAGAATTCCTTGCACCGGCACCTATTATGCAGTCACAGAATCGACGGGTATTTCAAATTCATTGCGAATCGAACGAAATTACAATACCATGTACAAATAATTTAAATATTCAGTTTACAATGAAAGAGCAAACAACTACAATGACTGACAGAGGAAATTCCCATTTCTGAACTATAAGAAATATTTTTTCCAAAATTTGTAGGAACGGAGTAAGTCATGCAATTGGTGGTACGAGATATAAAATTTGAAAATTCGCATGCATTATTCCACTGTCAGTTGCAACAGTTTTCGATGTAATTCAATGAATATCATGGAATCTTTATACAGTACTACAATGAACGTTGGCTAAGTCAAGGTACATGCAACGAAATTTTTCTTCACTTAAAACCCGTTATTGTTCGTTTTATGATTGGAGCAAGTGAGTAATAATTAAAGTTAGAATATCCGAAATGGATTGCAGACTTCGTAATGTTTTGGTGAACTTTGATTACACACTGCCCTCAATAAAACATTGCAAGGTGGGAAACAACTGATTTCTGATGTAAAAGAGATCAAACTTTTGAAGGAGCTGACTCTGCCTTATAAAATAAATACATAATTAAAAAGTAAAATAAATCCTAGTTTTCTAATCTCACCGGTGATAAATAACACGTGAGGACTGAAGGATGTATTTGTGGCTTGAAATAATTACAACGATAGTTTTTTTTAAACGTTTTGAAGGGCCGCGGTGGAGTAGCCGAGCGGTCTAAGGCGCCTCGCTGCGGAACGCGCGGTTGCTCGCCGTCGGAGGTTCGAGTCCTCTGTTGTCCTTAGGTTAGTTTACCTTACTTTAAGTGTAAGCTACGGACTGATGACCACGCAGTTTGGCCCAACAGACTTACAAACATTTGAACATTTTTCGTTTTGAAGGCAGCACCCAACTTACGTATAGTTTACTGTTTCAGTTGAAAGTTTCCGTACGCATGCTGTGATTTGCAGTGAAATTTTTTACATTAAAATGATCCAAAACATCTTCATTGTTTTCCTCAGGAAGAGTTTTGAGATGAAATGTTTGTAAATCTATAGGATCAAACTGCGTGGTCGCCAGGCTGTAGCATACAAACTACTTAAACTAAGGTAAACTAACCTAAGGACAACACACACACCCATGCCCCGGGGAGGACTCGAACCTCCGACGGCGAGCCAGGAAGAGTTCCACGTAGTCATAATGAGGTAGCAAAACTGTCACAATATTTAGATCAACATATTTATGTAAAAGACGTTTTTCGAATATGAAATTAAGTAAATCCAATTACGCGGAAAGCCGAGTGCGAAACTCTGAGAAAATTTCTACATCTGTCTGTATGCACGAGATGAGAATTATATTATGTTTTATCCGATGTGGCACACAACAATTAACATGAGGCGTGGGCTTAACCCAAAACACAATTTATTTTCAACAAGTGTGGTAACACAATCTGAAATACATGGTTTGTCGGTGGAAGCCAGCAGAGTGGAGTCCCTAACAGAATCCTTTTCGAGTCGGCTGAAGTGTAGCGTGGCGTCCTGATGGCGTAAGGCGACGATCAGCACGAGACTGCCGGATGCGGTCGAGCGGGGGCTTATAAAAGCCGGGTGGCGTAGGAATACGCCCGCCATAACCGCGTCAGCTGTGGCGTGTCAACTCACGATTGGTGCGGCTTCAGCGGAGAGCTATATTCAGAGACGACGCCGGCCGTGGTTGCCATGGAGTCGCGGAAGCACTCTATGTGCCGGTGCTGTCTGGCTGTACGGAACTGCGCATGCGCCGGCGGGAGCGGAAAGGCACCCTCTGCAGGCCACGGCGCGGGAGGCCTGCGACAGGCGCCACGGTGCAGGCATTGACGATATCACACTCTTCCCCCCCCCCCCCAAATGCCGCACCGTGGTGGTGTACTGCGCCGGGCCATGGAGGGGCCGGTGATGTCTGGGCTGGGCGTAGGACGATGCAGCCAGACCAGAAGCCGGGTGTGGGCACGGTTGTGCTGCATCGAGCTCCATGGAGTGGGTGCCCCAGCTGAAACGAGAAGAAAGGCTGGAGGCAGGAAGTGCATCCTGCCCAACGAAGGGGGGCGAGATCCCTGGGAGATGGTGGGGGTCCAGGACCATAGGCGCCATAGGAGCTGAAGACAAGAACTGTGGCTGCGCTTGAGCCGATGGGGGAATCGGTTGAGGTGAGGGAAGTGACGTCCCAGAGAAAGACGACCGAGGGTGCTGCTCCCGAGGTGGCGACGAACTGGAGCCGTGGTCGGGCAGGGTGAGACAGCCGTGGCGCCGGTGGTGTTGTCGGCTGCGGCAGAGGACGTGCGAACGGTGACCAGGTGGGGGGCCCGAGGTGCCTGGGGACTGGGACGAAACCCTCTGGAGGGTGGTCCCAAGCGCAGAATTGTCGACTGGAACTTGGCCTGGAACAGAAAGGTCTGTGGTAGGATCGGGCTATAGTGCGGGAGTGTAACTGATTCTGGTGTCTGTGGTGCGTGCGTCCTGAACTGTCCCGAATGACGTGGTTGTCCTGCCCAAAGGTCTGACAACAATACCCGGTTCCCACGAATGACTTCTGTTAAATACCTGGAAGTACACTTTTTCGGTAGCCTGGAATTTCGTGGGAAGAATTGAAGGAGCTGGAGGAGACTGTGGAGGATGGAGGAGATGCAGAGTAGTACGATGTGCCCTGCCATGCAGAAGTTCAGCTGGTGACGTATCCCCCTGAGGAGTCGTGTGGTATGTTGATAAAAACAAGAGCAGATCATTTTCTTTGGAGTGTGACGGCCTGAGCTTTGTCAACTGAGCCTTAAACGTTCGCATAAAACGTTCGGCTTCGCCATTGGACTGTGACCAAAAAAGTTGCTGATGTGATGTGCCTGATGCCATTGGCCTTACAGAATGAAGCAAATTCTGAGGAGGTTAACTGTGGCCCATTGTCAGAAACTATAGTGGACAGGAGACCTTCTTGGCTAAATATAGTTGCAAGAGCACGCATCGTGCTGCCTGACGTGGAAGTCATGGGGACCACTAAAGGAAATTTTGAATATGCGTCCACAACTATAAGCCATCGGGATCCCCAGAAAGGACCTGCAAAATCGATATGGACGCGTCGCCATGGGGCGTCTGGTTGCGGCCAGTTGAAAAACTGTTGATGAGGCTCAGGTTGATTTTCAGCGCATTCTCTGCAGTTAGCGACCATATTTTAAATATCCCTGTCCATCCCCAACCATGTGCAGTGCCGTCGTGCCAATTGCTTTGAGCGCACAATGGCCCAATGTCCTTTATGCAGTAATTCCAAGACTCGTCGCTGCAGTGAGGCAGGGATGAGAACCCGAGTTTGTTCATTTGGCGTGTGTAACAAGATAACTCCTCTTTGAACGGAAAAGGCGTGGCGTTGAGAAAAACAACGTCGAAGAGACTCATTGGGAAGCTGCTTTTTATCCATCTGGCCAGCCAGTCAGGATGAATTGTCGAAGGAGCCTGAGTGTACTATCTTGCTCTGTCGCCACAGCGATACAAGTGTGATCAATAGGAAAGTTGTCCACAGTAGCCTCATCGATCTGGTCAATATGAAAGCAGGCGTCCTCAGAAGAGTCAAACGCTGTGTCTGATCCGACAGGAAGATGAGATAAAGTATCCACATTTGCATGGCTGGCTGTGGGGCGATAAGGAATCTCATAGTCATATTTGGCTAGGATGATGGCCCAACGTTGGAGTATTTGAACTGTTCGTGTGGGCACAGGTTTTGCTGGATGGAAGAGACTAGTGAGAGGCTTATGATCTGTCAGCAGGAAAAATTTTCGTCCATACAAGTACTAGTGGAACTTGGAGACACCATATATGATAGCCAGTGCTTCCTTCTCTAGTTGGCTGTAGTTTACTTGAGCTTTGTTAAGCAGTTTGGAAGCAAAGGCGATTGGGCGGTCAGTGGAGCCAAACCTGTGGCAGACAACTGCTCCAATGCCATAAGATGACGCATCCACTGCCAGGACCACGAGTTTTGTGAATCGAAATGGACTAGGCACCTGTCACTAAGCAGGACGTTCTTCAAAGTCTGAAAGGCACTTTCATGTGGGGTCGACCAATGGAAGGGGACATTTTTCCGACGGAGGTGATGTAACGGTGCCGCAATCTGAGCTGCATTTGGTATAAAGCGAAGATAATAGGAGATCTTCCCAAGGAATGCCTGAAACTCAGTGACATTTTTGGGTGAAGGAAGCTCCCGGATGGCCTGCAGGTGTCTGGAGGTGGGCCTGACGCCGTTTGAGTCGATGACATGACCAAGGTATTTGATCTGATTGCAGAAAAATTCACATTTCTCCCGTTTGTATCTGAGACCTGCATCAGAGAGGACGTTGAAGAGGCATTCCAGGTTTCGAAGATGCTCATCTGGCGTGCGGCCTGAGACTATAATGCCACCCAGATAATTGGAGCAGGAGGGGACCTTAGCAGTCAGTTGCTCTAAGAATCGCTGGAGGATAGCGGGTGCAGACGCACTGCCGAAAGGGTAACGCTGGTGCTGGAACAGTCCTACATGGTTGTTGACTACGAGGAAGGATTTTGTTGCCTCATCCAATGGAAGTTGGAGATATGCCTCTTTAAGATCAATCTTCGAGAAAAAGACATCCCCTTGCAATTTATCCATGAGTTGTTCAGGCCGAGGAAGAGGATAGGAATCCACAATAGACTGTGCATTTACCGTAGACTGAAAATCTACACAGAGTCGAAGCTGACCGTTCGGTTTTCTGACCACGACGAGAGGTGGTGCCCAACGGTTTGCGGAGACGGATGCTATGACTCCCAACTCTTGCATTCGTTTCAGCTCTGCTGCAACCTCATCCCGAATCGCATGGGGAACCTCTCGGACCTTGAAGAATCGCGGTTACACATTGTCCTTCAATTGTGTGCGAAGAAACCCCGACCCATACCCAAAGAGTCTTCAAAAAGCCTTGGGTATCTATCACATAATTTCTTAATACTGTCGTGGAGGACGTGGTAATGGATAGTGGCAACGTTGTCTGTGATCTGAAGGCCAAAAATATGAAAGGCGTTGAGGCCAAAGATGTTGGGGCTCTCATAAGCTTGGAGGACGTTGACTGGAATCATCTTGGTGGTAGTTCTGTATTGCATCAGAAGGGAACACCTGCCAAGGACAGCGATGGAGTCTCCATTGTCCGTGGTGAGAGTCTGAGGAGAAGCCTTAAGCGGCGGGGAGCCGAGTTTCTCGAATGTGCATCTGTTGATTAAGGTAACGGAAGCCCCAGTATCTAATTGGAAGTTAACGTCCTGGCCCCAAATTCGCAGTTGAATGAAAAGTTTCTTTGGTTCCCGTACTAAGAAGGGCGCTGTGGGCCTTGGTTGCCATGGAGTCGCGGAAGCACTCTATGTGCCGGCTCTGTCTGGCTGTACGCATGTGCCGGCGGGAGCGGCGCCCTATGCCGGCCACGGCGCGGGCATTGACGATGTCACATATTATGCCTTTAGTGTCAAAAATGTTAAGAAATAACATTCAAAATTTGTTTTATTTGTGAACATGTTGATGCGAAATACGAAGGACGAAACCATGTCGTATTCAGTTCGAATGTATTACCAGTTAAAAGAGACGTATTCGCACTTCCTCCCCTCCTACTGCTCAGACAGCGTGGACCGTGTAAAGTCAGACAGAGTGCTATGGCCCGTGTGGCAGGGGGGGGGGGGGGGTCAGGAAACGACCTCCTGGCAGATCCTACCTTAGCTCAATGCTTGGACCGTAGTCGGCAGTTGATAGTTTAAAATATACGGTTTCATCAAAGAGAGAGACAGAGAGGGAGTGAGGAAAGGGTAACTGAGGTAGTTACCCTTACGTCATATGACCAACCGAGGGGGGGGGGGAGGGGGGAGGGCAGATCTAGTATCCATTTGTCTAACAGTTGGAAATTCATGTATCTATGTATGAAAAGTACCGTAACACCAAGCATTAATATAAAATACTGAACTAAATTTCATTACACATAATGCAAACTGGCTAAAGCTGGAAATAAATCCCGCAAACATTTTTATATGGTACTAAAGGAATGATTGAATAGGTGAATAGGATCATGATGATTTCTTGTGGCATTTTTGGCAGTTAGACCCCAGCTGGGATCGTGTTCGGCCTGCCTGATGCAAGTATTTCAGTGACGCCATATGGGCGACTTGCGCGTCGATGATGATGAAATAATGACGACGACACAATATCCAGTCTCCGAGTGTAGAAAATCTTTAACCCGACCAGGAATCGAACCCAGGCCCCCTGCGTGGCAATCTAGAACGCTGTCCAGTGGACTACCGAGACGGACATTACCTAATACAATAGGTGGTGGTGCGTTTATTGCTGACTCAAGTGGTTTATCAAATATTCAAATGTTTGTACGTATTGGACCAAACTGCTATGGTCATCAGTCCCTAGACATACAAATTGCTTAAAACAACCTAAGGACAACACACGAACCCATGCCCCAACTGCTTAAACCAACCTAAGGACAACACACGAACCCATGCCCCAGTGAGCAACCGCGCGCTACGTAGCAAAGCGCCTTGGAGCGCTAGGTCACTCGATCCCGGCAATGATTTATCCAGTAGGGAAATTGAAGTAGATAGTGTGACTTGGTATACGTAGAGAGGGTTGGGTTGTTTGTTTGGGATAGGGGGACTAAACTACCGACGTTATCAGTCCCCCGGTGGGGAGGGGAAGGAGTGAGGATAGGAAAGGATGGTAGAGGGAAAGGAATTGCAGTCCGGGAAGTAAAGAAGACTGCATTAGCTCGGGGCCCCATTCTCGCCACGCACGTACTCACGAAATAACCGTGAGCCCCCTTGCTGGGGGGGGGGGGGGTATATGTAGAAGTTATACCTGATAACCAGAATAAATTGATAATTGGTCCTTCTTGTGAACGCCTTGACACAGACGATACAATTGCTGGAGTATTTAAACACGTATTCGAAGTGTGCATTTGTAATTGGTGGTGAGTTTAATTGACTCTCGATACGTTGACAAAACTGCATATTAATAAACGCAGGCAATGTTAAATGTTCAAATGTTTGTACAGTCTATGGGACTTAACTGCGGGGTCATCAGTCCCTAAACTTACAAACTACTTATGAACTACTTACGAACTAGGACGGCACAAATATCCATGCCCGAGGGGGGATTCGAACCCCCGACCGTGGTGACCGTGCAGACCGTGAATGGAGCGCCTTAGTCTCCTCGGCTACCGCGGCCGGCCAATGTTAAATCATCGTCAAAAACTGTACTGAATGCATGCTCTGAAAATTATTTCTCGCAATAAGTTAATAAACCCACTATGATAGTAAATGGTTGTGAAACCATACTTGACCTCCTAGCAACAAATAATTCTAACCTAATAATGAGCATCCGATCAGATTCAGGGATTAGTGAATACAGATTTGCTGTAGAGAGACAAAAATATCGAAATTCCCGTATCCACCAAAATTTCACGAAATATATACACTACAAAATGGAGATAATAATTCGCTTAACTCTTTCCTGAGTGAGAGTGTCCAGTATTTCGAAACTAACAGATTAAGTGTAGATCAGATGTGGCTGGCATTCAGATAAATAATGTTGACAGCAATGGAAGGATTTAAACCAAATAAATGAGGAGACTGACTCCCTGTGGTACACAAAACATGCCACATCACTGTTGCAGAAGCAAAGGAAAGAGCATACCAAATTTAAACACTCAAAAAATCCCCAAGACTAACAATCATTTACTGAAACTCGAAATTTGGCGCGGGCTTCAATGAGAGCATCTTATAATAGTATCTAAACCGAAAAGCTGTGTCGTAATTTTCAAAAAAATCCAAATAAATTCTTGTTATATGTAAAGTACACAATCAATACCTTCACTACGCGATAGCAACGATAATGCCGATGAAAGCGCTGCTAAAGCATAATTGCTAAATACAACTTTCCGAAAATTCCTCACAAAATAAGACAAAGTAAATACTCAAAACCATCTGTCGGCATTTAATAGTAGAGATCCTTGGCACTGTGAATCAACTTAATCCCTTAACAAAAGCAAGTATCATGTCCAGCTTTTCTACCAGTTAGATTCCTTTCAGAGTATACTGATGAAATAGCTCCATATTTAGCTATCATATACAACCGTTCACTCAGTGAACGATCCAAAACCAAAGACTGGAAAGATGCACACAGCACTCCAATATTCAAGAAAGGTAATAAAAGTGATCCGCAGAACTACAGGCCTACATCACTGACGTCGCTCTGCAGCAAGATTCTGAGACATATACTTTACTCGAACATTAAGATATACCTCGAATAGTACGACCTATTGACCCACAGTCAACATGTTTTCAGTAAGTACGGTTATTTTGAAAAACAGCTAGCTCTTCTCTCACATGAAGTGATTAGTGCTATCGATAAGGGAACTCAAATCGATTCCACATTTCTAGATTCCCGGAAGGCTTTTGACGCTGTACCTCAAAATCGTCTACTAATCAAATTGCGTGTTTAGGGAATATCGCCACAGTTATATGATCGGATTCGCTATTTTCTGTCAGAATGGACACAGCATGCAGTTACTGATGGAATTTTTATTGATTTCCGAAAGGCTTTTGATGTTCTTGTGAAATATCTTCCTAGTTTTGTTACTAGGTTCCTCATTTTCTGTCAAAATGGGATGCAGTACATAGTAATTGACGTAAAGTCATCGAGTGATATCTGGTGTTGCCCAGAGAAGTGTTACGGGGTCCCAACTGTTCCTTGTTTTTATAAACCATTTAGGAAACATTCTGAGTACCTCTCTTAGACTGTTCGCGAATTGTGCTGTCGTTTATCTGGTAGTGAAGTCACAAGAAGATCAAAAGCAACTGAAAACCGATTTACATACGATATTAGCATAGTGTGAAAATAGTCTCTAAATAATGAAAAGTGTCAAGTCATCCATACGAGCATTAAACGAAGTCCGTTAAACTTCATTTACACGATCAAATATACAGACCGTAAATTAAACAAAATACCTAGGAATCACAATTACAAACAATCTGAATTGGAAAGAACGCATAGATAATCAGTTTGGAAAGTCAACCAAACGCTGCGTTTCAGTGGCAGTACACTTAGAAAATTCAACAGTTCTGCTAAAGACTCTACTCGACAGTATTATTTTGGATTACTGTTACGCAGTGCGGAAACCTCAAGAGGTGGGACTTGCGGTGAAAACAGAAAACGTGAAGGGGAGCACAGTTTGCTTTGTATAATCGAGATACAGAGGAGAGAGTCGGGGTGGAAATCATAAAAGACAGGCATTACCCATCTGCGAAACTTCTTCGAATGCGAACGTTGCTTGTTAGTACCCCCATACACATTTGATATATATATATATATATAAAACAGAAGTCTGATCGAAACCGACCTATTAGAGAATGGAACGATAGAGAATTACCGGGTGATCAAAAAGTCAGTATAAATTTGAAAACTTAATAAATCACGGAATAATGTAGATAGAGAGATAAAAATTGACACACATGCTTGGAATGACATGGGGTTTGTATGAAAGCGGACTGATGAACCCTCCGAAAAGCACTTAAATGTGATTTGCAGAGTAAATACGTAAATTTTGTCACGCTTGTTATTTTAGATGTATTAAATGCTGCCGGCCGCGGTGGCCGAGGTGACTGAGGCGCTCCAGTCACGGTCAGCACGGCCACTACGGTCGGGGGTTCGAATCCCCCCTCGGGCATGGATATTTGTGCCGTCCTAGTTCATAAGTAGTTTGTAAGTTTAGGGACTGATGACCCCGTAGTTAAGTCCCATAAGCTTTACAAACATTTGAACATTTTTTTATTAAATGCTAGACAATATGAGTTTCTATAACTTAGATCTACAACATATCTGATTAAAAAAAACTTTGATTCATTCAACTTTCGGATGAAGAAAGGTTTTCTCGTTAATATGAAACTCCGCAATGCGAATTAAATAGCGGTCAAGATTTTAAGTGAGATAACATAGTTTCGGTATTCAGTTATATGACCATTTTTAGAATGTTACATGAAGCCGTGTTTCGGAGTCTGGATTAGGTACCGAATCGAAGAACTGAACCCTCACGACCAACCTGCACAACGGGCTGGACTGGCAACACTTTTTCCACAAGAATTTCTTCCGACGTGACGTATTTTCGATGTCACACGCAGTATCGAAGGCGGGAGGAACTGCTATCGACTTCCGTTAGCAGTCGATACGCGCCTCTCTTTGTGGAAACGGTGCTATTCAGGAGTCAACGGCAAATTCACGACTTACAAAAACAATGTAGGCCAAACTACTGTGGTCATCAGTCCCTAAGCTTACAAGTTACTTGAACTATTTTACGGTAGGAATAACACACACACACACACACACACACACACACACACTAACACTCACTCACACACGCCAAAGGGAGGACTTGAACCTCCGGCGGGTTAATCGAATTTCTTTTAGTGGTCATGTGTATTACTTCATACTTTATTTAGTATCAATTGCCAATTTTCGCCACCATGTAGAAATTTTGTCTAAATCGCTTTGCAGTTGCTTTTTATCCTCTGTTGACGTCACTAACCGATAAACAACAGCATCATCCCCGAACAGTCTAAGGGAGCTATTCAGATTGTCTCCTAAAATGTTTATAAACACAAGAAGAGTACGGGACCTATAACGCTTCCTTAGGGAACGCCAGATATCACTTCTATTTTACTCGATGACTTACCGTCAATTACTCCGAACTGTGTTGTTTCTGATAGAAAATCGTGAATCTAGCGTGAGTGATTCTGGAAACGAAAGATATTTGACGCCTTCTTTGTTTTCACCTATTCGTACCTATGTTAAAGACTCCTTTACTTTACGACACACGTTATAGACCCGCTTGAACGTTCAAACTGCAGTGACAGCAGTAGCACACAACAAATATTAGGCTGGGAGATCTAAAACACTTACGAATATGCTAACCAGGGCATAATATCTACCATTCATGATTAAGTAAGAATGAGATACCAATTTTACCAGCACTTTTTCCTCTAAATCCGCTCATATTCATTATCTTGCAAGTGGATAACTTTGCACGTAAGTAACCGTCCACGCCTGTACGCAGGTAGCGGTCTGTGTGCGTGGGTGTCCTGTGACCACTGTTTACCAATGTCCCATTATCCTTCTTGTAAAGCAAGACATCTAGAAATGGAAGCTTTCCATCTGTTTCAACCTCCATAGTAAAATTAATACTTACACGAAGGCAATTAAAATACTCTAGAAAAATGTTCGGAGGATCAAAAATGTTCAAATGTTTAAGCTTAAGGGACTCAACTATGGGGTCATCAGTCTCTAAACTTACGAACTACTTATGAACTACCTTGTACTAAAGACGACACAAATATCCATGCCCGAGGGGGGATTCGAATACCCGACCGTAGCGTCCATGCAGACTGTGACTGATGCGCCGCAGACCACTCGTCCACTGCGGCCGGCTTTCGGAACATCCGTCCATGTGGTAATACCATGAACGTTTTCTCAACGTACCTCGAAAAAACTAGTGAGTGGTAAGATCGCCCTTTCCTCAAATTCTTTCATAAATAGTCCGCGGCGGATTAATCGTGCGTACTGGGGCGCCGTGCTGCGGTGCGCGCGGCCGTTCGCCGTCGGGGGTTCGGGTCCCCCCTCTGACATGGGTGTTTGTATTGTCCCTAGGTTAGTTTAAATAGTTTATAAGCTACAGACTAATAACATAGCTGTTGAGTCCGATATATTTACAAACATTTGAACATTTTCTTTCATAAGTAAATTGGCGACTATGGGGGATGATGGACTCCCCATAGCCACTCTGCCAGACTGATCAAAATATTTATCGTTAAATAAAAATTACATGGTGGCAAGGCTCCATCGCTCCCTCGTCTAGTTTTTCATCTATTAATTGCAAGGTTTATTCCAGAGGAAATCGAGTAAAAAGTGACACTACATCAAAGCTGACCAGCAATTCCGAGAAACCCAGACTCAAAGACTCCATTAGCTGAATGAAAACCGTGGAATTGGAAATACGATATTTCGCATTTTCCGACGTTAGGGCTGAGAGAACCAAAATTATTCACAATCGAACGAAGCGGACCCCTTTCCTTATGTACCTTGGGCAGAACACGCAAACTCGGTGGAACATCGGCACCGGGGCACCAGATACTCTTCTTCAGGAAAGAAGGCGTCATCCGTATAATTCGTTCAGTCGAATCATTCTGGAACATTCTGTCGGTTGAGTCTTCAAGGAAAAATTTCATTCTTTTCATGTAATCGTCCGGTGCCATTGCGTTTTTCTCCTGGTGAATGATGTCAGTCCGCGTAGGTGGCGTCCAACGCAGCGTATACCAGACCTCTTGTGTGATTACTTCTGTCCGGGCCGCGGTGGAGTAGCCGAGTGTGCCAAGGCGCTTTGCTGCAGAGCACGCGGTTGCTCGCCGTCAGAGTTTAGAGTCCTCCCTAGGGCATGGGTGTGTGTGTTGTCCTTCGGTTAGTTTAAGTAATTTGTAAGCCTAAGGGCTAATAACCAAAGAAGTTAAGTCCAATAGATTTACAAACTTTTGAATTTAAACTTATGTCCGGTCTTCCAGAAGACTCCAACACTAATACCGAGGTGTCGTCAAATACTTCTTTGTGAGGTTAAACACATTCCGTCGACGGGTGTCGTCAGCCAATATCCTGGGTCTAATATAAAACCAGCGAAGCTGTGAAGACTGCCTGTGACGCCACTCCGGTGGGCCCAGTCTGATATTTCCCAAGAAGAACTGTCCACCCATTTCCAAGGCGCAGGCGACAGTACTGATGATACCTCTAATTGCTAATAAAATAAATCTTTGAATATAGGACACAGTTGACTGTGAGTAAAACGAGCACGCTTTTTAATGTTATTGCCAGTTTTCGTATTAATATGGTGAACAACAGTTCTGAATAGCGACGAATCGTTTCATCAGCATCCACCACTAGTGCACTAGTGCACTAGTATAGAATCGAACCGTAGATTTTTGCTCACGCGCTGTTTACCTTCCGCATCGTATATAGGTGTCTACAGGAACTAAGGAATAGCAGGATTAATAGTTGTATGTTTGCACTGTTATCTGAGCAAAGTTTGCCCGATATTGAGCAAGCCGAGACGGGTTTGACTCTGTTCCGGAGGTTTTTAGTAGCGGCCAGATGGATCGTAGAAATATTGTGTCCATATGACTTCAGAACCCGACAGGAAACCCGCGAACAGTATCAACAGTTGTTACGAGGGAACACCTACCAATTTACATCCCTTCTTGCCTCAAATCTACCCTAAAGGTGATGGATAATTATTCGTGACACGTCTGATTTGAATACGACCAAACACACATTGGATAATTAGGCATAACTTTAGAACATATACAGAGATGTTTCAAAATCTAGAATGAAAATTGTAAGATTTATGGAGTAATACTGTGCAAGAAAGAGCCGGCCGCGGTGGCCGAGGGGACTGAGGCGCTTCAGTCGCGGTCTTCACGGCCACTACGGTCGGGGGTTCGAATCCCCCCTCGGCCATGGATATTTGTGCCGTCCTTAGTGTTAGCTAGTTCATAAGTAGTTTGTAAGTTTAGAGACTGATGACCCCGTAGTTAAGTCCCATAGACTCTACAAACATTTGAACATTTTTTGCAAGAAAGACCCCAAAAGTACTAACAGGACTCTAGATGAGAGTATGGAAAGGAACTGAGTCTCTTACAAAAGTAAATGAAAACAAGAACAACTGCCGGCTGCGGTGGCCGAGGGGACTGAGGCGCTCCAAATGTTCAAATGTTTGTAAATCTTATGGGACTTAACTACGGGGTCATCAGTCCCTAAACTTACAAACTACTTATGAACTACTTACGAACTAGGACGGCACAAATATCCATGCCCGAGGGGGGATTCGAACCCCCGACCGTAGTGGCTGTGCAGATCGTGACTGAAGCGCCTCAGTCCCCTCGGCCACCGCGGCCGGCGAGGCGCTCCAGTCACGGTCTGCACGGCCACTACGGTCGGGGGTTCGAATCCCCCCTCGGGCGTGGATATTTGTGCCGTCCTTAGTCTTAGTTAGGTCACAAGTAGTTTGTAAGTTTAGGGACTGATGACCCCGTAGTTAAGTCCCATAAGCTACACAAACATTTGAACATTTTGAAACAAGAACAACTTATCCCCAGTATTATCCCATGTAAGTTTGGATGATCTCTCTCACAATATTAACTATTGCTCATTGTTCTTAGGACTGACAACCTACAGCCTAGTGACCCATAGACTATATGTTCGGAACAGTTTTTATCCCTCAAAAAGAAAGTAATAAGTGGTAATAGAAATTAGTTTTTTTAAGCAGACGACAGTTTTCATTCCGTATCATAAGTTTTCAGTAAGTACAGGACAACGCTACTAGATTAACAGAAGCCTCTGTGAGAAAACTAATCCATTTTTTGTATTTTACTTTTAACAACAGCTTTATTAGGTTTTTATTACTGGTAACGCATACAGCAAATGATGGGATGTGAAATACTATAGAATGAGATACTGCAGAATCGCCTGAATGAGAAAGCTAATTCCCACGCTCACTGGAGACAAACGGCAGTATGAATGAATTATCCATGAGTAAATGACACTCATTGCCTTTGTGTTGCAGAAGAGACATTCAAGAGTGCGGTGAGTAAACAGATTTAAATGTGTTTGTGTAACTTGTTGCTGGCTGCAGCGGAAATAACGGCACGACTATTTATTTAACTTGGAATAGTGACGCAGAGAAATAGCTCGCAAATATCATGCAAATTTACGTAAATGTTTTGTTTCTTTGTTACGTAAACGCATATACAAAAAGTAGTAATAATTTCGTACTAGTCATTTTGTAACCACGAACTTCCATGATATATTACTTTCTGTCTAATGAACAAATATGCGGCAAAAAAGGTAGTTTTTAGTTTTCGAATTAATTCGTTTGTGAAATATTTTCATGGTCGACTACAGAACGGTGGGAGGTAATATTTATATTGACATATACGTGAGTTCTATTATATAATGCAGTTGATTTTGCTGAATTCAGACATTATGCAAAATTCAAAGTATTCTTTAGTGGGAAAACATTTGTGTGTCATTAATGACGTCATCAAGACGTACACAGTCCGAAAAACAAAAGGAGAAGGTGATTATAAAATCAAGTCAAATTCGCAAGCAATTTGACAGCATGAGCCCATTTATAAGATGACATTGCATCCCCTCTGACTCGGGTGGAACGGAAGGTACGCACTTTCCTGAGGCACTATGGCCCACAACTTTTTTATTTATTTAATATGAAATTCTGCAGTAACTAATAGAAGAGCAAGTCTCCGTGGTCACGGAACGAGTCAACACATGAAATTATAACAGACGGGAAGTAATATATAAAATGAAATGTTTAGGAATCCACTGCAGAGGACAATTCGTAAGTTTAGGTAAACATAACAAAAGCCATAACACAGGGATTAGTCAATTATGAGGAAACTCTGCCACTTACAAGGAACGTATTTGGGCTCGAACAAACACATATACACCAAAATCGTATGAGAGATAGATCCCTTATTGCACTAGTGATACCCCTGCATCTGCGAAACTCTGCAGTCGTCCGTTAGAGGCCTCTGCGTGTGCCATGCCGCATTGCACTTTGACCTGTCGGTTCGCCAGTAGGGACGGTGCAGTGTGCCTCCGAAGTTGCGTTTTGTGATGTTATTTGTGTGGTGAAGCGTCAGATGGGGCGGCGATTGCTAATCAATCCTGCTAATGTATTGCGATTAGTTTATATGAAGTTACGAAGAACCCTTCTTCGTGAAGATGGTATTAGTGTAGAAGATGAATCATTTGCATGCTTTCTCGTATCTGTTATGGTACAGAAATATGAGCATAAATTAGATACTGTTGTTACAAACTCATAATAATGATAATAGGGATGATAATGACGAACAACTCATTATAAGCGGTAGTGCTACGGTAAGTGCGGGAAGAGGCGATGGAAGCAGTGGCAGTGAATACCAACAGTCTTTCGGGAAGAAGGTTGAAGTTGCAACTATCATCACGGCTTTTGATGACAATTCGCTAGAGAACATGTACGATGATTATTACATAAGTTATTGTTAAGATATCTGAATTACGTATGGCGTCTACAATTACATCTACAGTGCTATCTAGAGCATGGTTGAAGAGCTTTGCAGAAAAACGACACCCACCAGCACATTGAGGAGTACGTAGAGAACCCGTAACCAAACGTTCATACAGATATGTTTTTTCGAGCCCATTTACTTTCCTTGATAGACGTGAAAGTACACGGATTAACCGTAAATGTTTTTAATTATTGTTATAGCTAATGCCACTCCCATGAACCACAGACATTGCCGAGGTGGGGTGGCTTGCGTGCCTCAACGATACAGATAGCCGTACCGTAGGTGCAACCACAGCGGAGGGGTATCTGTGGAGAGGCCAGACAAACGTGTGGTTCCTGAAGAGGGGCAGCAGCCTTTTCAGTAGTTACAGGGGCAACAGTCTGGATGAATCACTGAGCTGGCCTTGTAACATCAGCTAATGTGGCTTTGCCACACAGCTACTGCGAACGGCTGAAAGCAAGGGGAAACTACAGCCGTTATTTTTCCCGAGGACATGCAGCTCTACTGTATGAACATATGATGATGGCATCCTCTCGGGTAAAATATTCCGGAGGTAAAATAGTCCGCCATTCGGATCTCCGGGCGGGGACTACTCAGGAGGATGTGATCATCAGGAAAGACAATACTGGCATTCTACGGGTCGGAGCGTGGAAAGTTAGATCCCTTAATCAAGTAGGAAAATTAGAAAATTTAAAAAGGGAAATGGATAGGTTGAAGTTAGATACAGTGGGGATTAGTGAAGTTCGGTGGCAGGATGAACAGGATTTCTGGTCATGTGAGTACAGGATTATAAATACAAAAACAGTTGGGGGTATCACAGGAGTAGGATTGATCATGAATAAGAAAATAGGAATGC
This sequence comes from Locusta migratoria, assembly GCA_026315105.1. NCBI lineage: Eukaryota > Metazoa > Arthropoda > Insecta > Orthoptera > Acrididae > Locusta > Locusta migratoria. The sequence continues at coordinate 104,131,156 of CM048755.1, forward strand.
GGGTAAACTACTATGACCAGCACAGCGATCGAATTATCATTGTCAAGATAGATACGAAGCCAACACCGACAATAGTAGTACAGGTTTATATGCCAACTAGCTCTGCCGATGATGAGGAGATCGAAGAAATATATGAGGAGCTAAAGGAAATTATTCAGACAATTAAGGGAGAGGAAAACTTAATTGTTATGGGAGACTGGAATTCGGTAGTAGGACAAGGAAGGGAAGGGAAGATAGTGGGTGAATATGGTCTGGGCAAAAGGAATGAAAGAGGAAGCCGCCTGGTAGAATTTTGCACGGAACATAATTTAGTTATAACAAAAACCTGGTTTAAGAATCACAAAAGAAGGTTGTATACTTGGAAGAGACCAGGAGACACCGGGAGATACCAGATAGATTTTATAATGGTAAGACATAGATTTCGGAACCAGGTTTTGAAGTGTAGAACATACCCAGGGGCAGACATAGACTCTGACCATAACTTGTTGATTATGAACTGTAGGCTGAAACTGAAGAAACTACAGAAAGGTAGGAAAATAAGGAGATGGGACCTAGGTAAATTGAAGGAACCCGAAGTTCTTAAGAATTTCAGAGGGAGCTTCAGGCAACAATTGATAGAAACAGAGGAAAATAAAACAGTGGAAGAGGAATGGGTAAAATTGAGAGATGAAATAGTGAAGGCAGCAGAGGACAAAATAGGTAGGAAGGCAAGACCTACAAAGAATCCTTGGATATCACAGGAGATACTAAATTTAATCGATAAAAGGAGAAAGTATAAAAATGCAGTAAATGAAACAGGCAAAATGGAGTACAGACGACTAAGAAATGAGATTGTCAGGAAGTGCAAAATGGCTAAGCAGGAGTGGCTAGAAGGCAAATGCAAGGATGTAGAAGAATGTATAAATAGGGGAAAAATAGATACAGCCTACAGGAAAATAAAAGAAACATTTGGCGATAAGAAAAACAGCTCTATGAATATCAAGGACACTGATGGAAAACCAGTTCTCAGCAAAGAAGGGAAAGCTGAAAGGTGGAAAGAGTATATAGAGAGGCTCTACAAAGGAAATGAACTTCGAGACATTATTGTAGGGAGGGAAGATGATGTAGATGATGATGAAATAGGAGATACTATACTGAGAGATGAATTTGACAGAGCACTGAAAGATCTAAGTCGAAACAAGGCCCCTGGAGTAGATGATATCCCGTCAGAGCTACTGAAGTCTCTGGGAGAACCAGCCATGACAAAATTGTTTCACATTGTGTGTAAGATGTATGAGACAGGTGAAGTACCCTCAGACTTTAAGAAAAATGTTATAATTTCTATCCCTAAGAAAGCAGGTGCAGACAGGTGTGAAAACTACAGAACCATCAGTTTAATAAGTCATTGTTGCAAAATATTAACACGGATTATATACAGAAGGATGGAAAAGCTGGTAGAAGCCGACCTCGGGGAAGATCAGTTTGGGTTCAGGAGAAATGTAGGAACACGGGAGGCAATACTCACTTTACGGCTTATCCTAGAAGATAGATTAAGAAAAGGCAAACCAACATTTCTAGCTTTTGTAGGTTTGGAGAAGGCTTTTGACAATGTTGATTGGAATAAACTCTTTCAAGTTCTGAAGCAAGCAGGAGTAAAATATAGGGAGCGTAAGGTTATTTACAACTTGTACAAAAACCAGACAGCGGTTGTCAGAGTTGAAGGGCATGAAAGGGATGCAGTGGTTGGAAAGGGAGTAAGACAGGGTTGTAGCCTTTCCCCACTGTTGTTCAATTTGTACATTGAACAAGCTATAAAGGAAAGCAAGGAGAAATTTGGAGAAGGAATTAAAGTTCAGGGTGAAGAATTAAAAACATTGCGTTTTGCCGACGACATAGTAATTCTGTCAGATACAGCAAAGGACCTGGAAGAGCAATTGAACGGAATGGACAGTGTGCTGAAAGGTGCATATAAGATGAATATTAACAAGAGAAAAACTAGGGTAATGGAGTGCAGTGTAAGAAAATCAGGTGATGCTGAAGGAATTAGATTAGGTAACGAAACAATAAAGGAGGTAGAGGAGTTTTGTTACTTGGGCAGTAAAATAACAAATGATGGTCGCAGTACAGATGATATAAAATACAGAATGGCAATGGGTAGAAAGGCGTTTTTGAAAAAGAGAAATATTGATTTAAGCCTAAGGAAGGCCTTTCTGAAGGCATTTGTATGGAGTGTTGCCTTGTATGGGAGTGAAACATGGACCATAAGCAGTGTGGACAGAAAGAGGATAGAGGCTTTTGAAATGTGGTGCTACAGAAGAATGCTGAAGATTAGGTGGGTGGATCGCGTAACTAATGAGGAGGTACTGAACCGAATTGGGGAGAAAAGAAATTTCTGGCATACCTTGACTAAAAGAAGGGATAGATTGGTAGGACACATTCTTAGACATCAAGGAATTGTGAATTTAGCGTTGGAGGGAAGTGTGTGGGGTAAAAATCGCAGAGGGAGACCAAGAGACGCGTATAGTAAGCAGATTCAAGTGGATGTGGGTTGTCGTTCTTATGAGGAGATGAAAAGGCTTGCTCAGGATAGAGTAGGGTGGAGAGCTGCATCAAACCAGTCTCTGTACTGAAGACCACAACAACAACAACATAGCTAATGAAAATGGATGCAGCAGAATACTATACGCCTTTCTGCACAGGAATTAAGAAGGTGTGATCCAATAGTAAATTCAGTTTCTGCCTAGTATTAACGAAGTGAAGCCTGCTTACTCTTGGTAACAATCTGATATTTTTAACAATAAACTACATTAAATAACATGTGTGTTGGGATGTCAATGTCAGAATTCCCAAACGACTGAAGAGGGGGTCAACAAAATGTTCGTGGGTTTACACCAAGTATTGCTCGAACCGCCCGTCTCTGAGACAAAAGTACCCTTTCTGATCAGAAGAGTTACCCTAAAAAATAATACCTTTCGTCATACACGAATAATGATAAGTTAATTAGACCACTTTCCGGATTGAACTATCACGTATTTCAGATACTGTTCTAATGGCTTTTGAACAAAATCCTGAAAGTGGGCTTTCCACGCATATTACACATGAACGCCTAGGAATTTAAACTTCTCTCTCTCATTAATCATATTGCCAGACTGTGAAATCAGAATGCCATTTTTGTTGAATTGTGTGTCAGTAACTGCAAAAACGCAGTCCTGCTATTATTTAGCATCAATAATTTTCTACAAGCCATGTACTGTCTTGAATCCTTAATTTGATTCTGTGATGTCAATATTGCTTACAACATCCCTCACTATCAATCTGGTGTCATCAGCAAACAGAAAAATTTTAGAATCATCTGATATACTAGAAGACACATTCTTCCTTTCCCGACCTCCTGAACCGCATTCACAGCGTCGGCGCTCCGTTACTCCTCTAGTGGTCACGATGTCGGAGGGATGTTAAACACTAATCTTCTTTTCTTACTCTCGCATGGAAATGTGGATGTCCTGCTTTGTTGCATATGGTGATACACACGTGACTCTGGGCGAAAGTTTTTCTGTTTGAGAATCGTGTAACTGACAGGACTTGGATACCAGCCAGGTATTCACTCAGCATAATGTGGAAAACATCAGAAAAGCCACATCTAGGCACAGCGACCCACGTCGTTAATCCGCCTGGTGGATTCGAACCGGGAGCCGCATACCTCCCCGCCCAGGAAAGCGACAATTTAAACCGTGCGGTTGACCAGCCATTCTCAACACTGCGAATAGTTACAAATGCCCCTAAGTACTGACGTAATATATGCAGAGAAGAAATTCAGCAGTCTGCTTGATATCCCGAAATTTCCACGAGAGTCCTGAGCCTCTTGCGATTCTATTATTGACGTAATTTATGAAGGAGTATTTCAGATAGCACACTCAGAAAGCTAATGCGCCGGCCGCAGTGACCGAGGGTACTGCGGCGCGTTAGTCACGGTCTGCACGGCCACTACGGTCGGGGGTTCGAACCCCCCCTCGGGCATGGATATTTGTGGCGTCCTTAGTGATAGCTGGTTCATAAGTAGATTGTAAGTTTAGGGATTGATGACCCCGTAGTTAAGCCCCATAAGCTATACAAACATTTGAACAGTTTTGAAAGCTAATTCCTAAAAGAGTTATGTAATTCCGTGTAGGAACTAACGTTGTTTCCAATGCTCCTGTTGTATATAGAAAGTGATTTTTAAATACGGTACAAATATCAGATATATCAATAACAGGAAAACTACTACGAACGGACATTATATCCTCATCCTAATGGTGCTGATCAGACACTTGCTTCGTGACTGACCCTATGGATTTAATTTAGCCTTGAGATTTGGCTATTACCTTTGAATACCACAAAATTTCGTCTTCATGTATGGGCTTCTGTCAAGGTTCTGAGAGCATACGTTTCTCGAAGAGCAAATCAACAGTTTGTTTTCACTTTCTTATATCGATAAAATTAGTTTAGCAGCCACACGGAGCAATACCGAAGTATTTTCTGCCGTGAGCCATACACGACTGGAACAGGGAAAAAAGCGACAGTGGTCCACGAAGTACCCTCCACCACACACCGTTAGGAAATAGATGTGGATGTAGAGGGCCTACCCAGCGAGCACAGAGTAACATAGAGAGGCTATACCGCCTACATCAGCGTACAAGAAATGAGACACGGCAGCCATCTTGAATGGGTGTAGAAACGGAGTTGGGCCGATAAATGGGAAGTTCTTCAAATGGCGCTCTCCTTCATTACTTTGTGATTTGAACCCCTTAGGATAGAGAAAAAATTATCAAATTTCTCTCGCAGACAGGTAAATACTGAATGAATGCAACAGTGTTCTTAGTAAGTACTATACATATTGTGTTTGTATAAAAACAATAATTGATATTACTTTTATATGAAATCAAAAATTGCGACATGAAAAAGTTAGTCGCCTGCCACTTTTTTTGTTTTGTGGTCAGGAAATTATCGTCAGCGAGAAAGTTGTAGATAATGAAATATAATTTTCATTTCATTTAAACAACTTTTTTATAGAATGAAACTTCCACTCTGCAGCGGAGTGTGGCTGATATGAAACTTCCGGCACACAATTTTAATCTGCCAGGAAGTTTCATATCAGCGCACACTCCGCTGCAGAGTGAAAGTTTCATTTTGGAAACATCCCTTAGGCTGTGGCTAAGCCATGTCTCCACCATATCCTTTCTTCCAGGAGTGCTAGTCTTGCATGGTTCGCAGGAGAGCTTCTGTGAAGTTTGGAAAGTAGGAGGCGAGGTACTGGCGGAAGTAAAGTTGTGTGGTGGCATCGTGAGTCGTGTCGGGATAGCACAGTCGGTAGTGCGCTTGTCCGCGAAAGGCAAAGGTCCCAGGTCCGAGTCCCGGTTCCGGCACACAATATTAATCTTCCAGGAAGTTTCAACTTTTTATAGCTTCCCTGGTTTTCTCACAAATTTGGATACAATAGAGTGGTGGAACTTTTCAAATTGTACTCGTTACTTTCAGCGAGCTTGCCCACCAGCAGGCACAGATTCTGTTGCCCACTCACCTTGTACTTTGTAACCAATTTTGGTAAAATTTTTAATCTGGGATACAATTTTCGGTATTAAATAATTATGACTTGACACTTTTTAATTTATTTTATTACTAACTAGCTGACCCGCCACGGCTTTGCATGGCTAATCTTTAAACTACTATCACTCGACAACTGCAGAACATATCGTGGTGCGGTTTCTTCCAATTTCTTCGGTATAAACCTGGGTTCAACGTAGGCTATATTAAATGCCAATACGAAAATGAGAAATAGTTGAACGTAGAATGGTTCACCACTTCCGCACTTTCGTGACCTCTGTAGCGTAAACTGCGCCATAGTAAATAGTACAGAATTATAGAACTTACGACGATTTAAAAAAAGGTCAGGAGATCATATGTCTAACTTTTACAGATCTCCCACAATCACTATATCTATAGTCTGAAGACATCTTCTGGCGCCAGCGCTTTAGAAGAGAAAAATGATAAATATGGCCCACTCGTAAAAGTTAGACACATGCTTTTTTAATGTTTGTGAGTGCTGCAAGTCTATACTATGAACACTGACCTAGCTCTCATACTTTAGGCTCCAGAGCTGACTAAAGTGCATAAGCGGTAAACGATTCTACGTTATAATTCTTATTTTGGTTTTTTTCACATATTCGTAATGCCATTATATATAGACTAAGATTATCGCAGGAATGTAAAGAACAAACTGAAAGAAACCGCATGACGACGCGTTCAGTATTCCTAGAGTTATAAAAGGTTAAAGGGACAAAAAAAAAAAATGTTTGTAAAGCTTATGGGACTTAACTACGGGGTCATCAGTCCCTAAACTTACAAACTACTTATGAACTACTTACGAACTAGGACAGCACAAATATCCATGCCCGAGGGGGGATTCGAACCCCCGACCATAATGGCCGTGCAGACCGTGACTGAAGCGCCTCAGTCTCCTCGGCCACCGCGGCCGGCGTTAAAGGGACAGAGAGGAAAAAATGTGGTTCTGTTTTATACAGGGTGTTACAAAAATGTACGGCCAAACTTTCAGGAAACATTCCTCACACACAAAGAAAGAAAATATGTTAGGTGGACATATGTCCGGAAACGCTTAATTTCCATGTTAGAGCTCATTTTAGTATTTCTCTTTAAGTGTAAATTGAAATAATTCGTGCAGACAATTGTCAAAATACCCAATTGTTTCGTTAGTATGTGTGGTGTCGCATAAGTCTGATGTGCGTACCACGTACTTTCGCCGCGCGCCGCCATGCACGCACGGCGCGGCATTCTTACGACGTCGGCCACGAGCGTCCTCTGCTGCTACCCAGCTCGTGGCCACCACTGAACTGCATCGGCCACTTGGGATTCGGAGAGACACTAGGTCTCATCAGTAGGCAGGCCTCTAGTTAACCTATGTCTCAGCAGTACACTTAGTTGGCAGTCATGAACTTTGTAAAAGTTAAGTATATCCTATTTCTACGAAATATACTTGTTCTAATCTAGCTTTGTGTTTCTAGTTTCTGCTGTCCCACCGGCTGGTCACCTCACCTCCGTACCTGCACACGCGTGCATCCTATTTCCCTGTGTCGGACTCTCTCTCTCTCTCTCTCTCTCTCTCTCTCTCTCTCTCTCTCTCTACTCGGCCACCGACACCCAGGAGAACCGGCGGAAACGAGACACAAAAGTTGCGACGAGGATGGGATACAAAAGTATGTACTGTACTTCCTCGATTCATCGCATTTGTAAACATTTGCACTGACTGCAAAACCACGTTGATGCTACGTACTGATGTGCTTGATGCTAGTACTGTAGAGCAATGAGTCGCATGTCAATACAAGCACTGAAGTCAACATTACCTTCCATCAATTGGGCCAACTGGCGGAGAATCGAAGAAGTACAGTACATACTAACGAAACAATTGGGTATTTTGACAATTGTCTGCACGAATTATTTCAATTTACATTTAAATAGAAATGCTAAAATGAGCTCTAACATGGAAATTAAGCGTTTCTGGACACATGTCCACATAACATATTTTCTTTCTTTGTGTGTGAGGAATGTTTCCTGAAAGTTTGGCCGTACCTTTTTGTAACACCCTGTATAATAGTATGATCTGCTATCCCTAGGTGAAATTTGTAATTATTTATGGCAAAAATAGATTGTCAAAAAAGGAACGCCTTAAAATATATGAAAGAGGAATTAACAGACAGCGAATTCAATAAACTACCCTGTGCTCGCAGCTGTGGCCGCCTAGCGCTCGTCCGCCACGTTGGTTGCGTGTCGCGCTCTCAGCCGGCTTCATTTCACTGTCATTATAAGGCCTCTCTATGTTACTCTGTGCTCCCTGGTGCTACCTAATGGCTCCCCACACCGTGACACCAGCAGTAACAATACCGTGTATCTCTGTCACACAGAGTGAGGCCTTCCACAGGCCCTCGTCTTGTTCGCTTACTATGGACATCCAAGTTCGTACAGAATCTCGATTCACCACTGGGTACAATGTCACACCATTCACCACAAGTCCATACTTCTCATTCACGAAATCACGCCATATGCAGTCGTCTATGTTGAGTCGTTATCGGCGACATTAGTATTAGATGGCTGAGTTGCTGCTGGTCTCTGACCAATGGAACAGGCTCACTCATGATGTTTCTGAATGTTGATTATTTGTTTTCGGATGTCAACCATATATGCGAACGTGTTGCGATGTGCTTGGTGCACAATTCAGCGATCATATGCGACCCATAATGAACCCATGAACCCGCTTCCAAACACTTTCAAAATCTCATTAATACAGTATCACATGAATATACAGAATTTCCTTAGTCTGACGATATTCAAATCAAATGTTCAAATGTTTGTTAATCTATAGGCCTTAGTAGTGAGATTATCAGTCCCTAGGCTTACAAACTACTAAAACTAACTTAAACTAACCTAAGGACAACACACACACACACACACATATGCACGAAAGAGGAATCGAACCTACGACAGAGAACAACCGCGCGCTCCACTGCAAGGCGCCTTAGAGCGCGGCCATTCCACAGAGGCGACGCTGTTCACATAACTATCAGACCTGACAACGATATTAACCAAACACAATACAAGTAATGCATCTACTGACTGTCACAAGGAATTGTTTTTCCTGGCATTCCCAGGAAGGCCTGAAGATGGCAAATGTCGGCCTGCCGAAATATCACGCGTTTTGGAGGACAACATCCCATAAATATTCAAATTTTCCATACTCCTGGAAAACCTAAAATCACATGAATCGGAGAGAGTTGTACGTGGAGAATAGTGTACCTAGGAATACGTTATTGACTTACTTTCGATTCACGAGAAATAATGATAAAATGTTTGTTAAGCTTATGGGACTTAACTACGGGGTCATCAGTCCCTAAACTTACAAACTACTTATCAACTACCTTATTCTAAGGACGGCACAAATATCCATGCCCGAGGGGGGATTCGAACCCCCGACCGCAGTGGCCGTGCAGACCGTGACTGGAGCGCCTCAGTCCCCTCGGCCACCGCGGCCGGCGAGAAATAATGCGTACTAATCATAGCTATAACTAGTTCCTGGCATTTTCACAATAGTTTTTGTGATTATGAGACATGATGTTGTGTTTTGCTCAGCGTTTTCAAATATTTACAGCTCTAAACATTTACGTTCTATTCGGAACATTTCTTAATTTGTAACAATGAGACGACCGGCGTATATCAGATACCAGATGCTGATCAAAATATAAATCGAATACCATCACACAACTGAATAACAGCATGAAATAGATTGTAAACTGAAAACTCCATCCTATAAACTACGATAGCCTGCCAAGTGCCGACCGACCGCCGTGTCATCCTTCACCCTACGGCGTTAGCGGGTGCGGTATGGAGGGGGACGTGGTCACCACCCCACGCTACCAGCCGTTAAGGCTGTGTCGGTTTTCGAAACTGCAGCTATTACTTCCCGATCAAGTAGTTCCTCAATTGGCCTCACTAGTGCTAAGTGGACCCCGATTGCCAACAACGCTCGGCAGACATAGACGGTGACCAATTCAAGTGCTAGCCAAGCCCTACAGTGCTTAGCATCGGTATGGAATCAATTCCTAACTTCAAGTCTATCATCACCTTCAAATCGAATAACAGTATTACAGCAAATCCCAGCTTCGGAATAAAATACCAGCTCAAATCGATAATCACTTCCAAATCTATTATCAGTTTTAAATAGAAATATAATACCAGGTCAAATCTGTCATCAACGTCAAATCAGATACCAGATAAATATGGAATATCAACTACAAATGGTATTTCCATTTCATTACCACAATTAAAATGAAAATTGCATGTATACCTGAAATGGATTCAATAACTCTAGAAATATACTATGGAAATAATTAAGGACGTAGATAACGGAGGCAAGGGGGTTCCGCCGCCATTTTAACGCCCCCCCCCCCTGCCCACCCCCCTCCTCCGGGCCCGCAGAGTCATATTCACGAAGACTTTAAAGTCGCTCACAATGTAGCAAATGTTCCAGCAGTTTTAACGGTGAAATGGCTTGACAGTTGAACTTTCAGCTGAAAATATTTTGAATACTGATCTGAATGAACATTTTGGACTGTGGAACTGTAACCCTCATATGCACCCTGACCACTTAACCAAGAAGAATAATGTTAGTAAGCTCTTGGAAATAAGTGACTAATATATACAAGAAAGAGGTACAGGCCAGATCATTATAGTCAAGCTACTTAAAGCTACATATCGCAGTTACACACCGTGAAATGTTAGATTAGGTTCCAAATAAAATCAGTGCGAACAGTATTTTACCAAAGACGTTCGAAATTCTCAAATTTATTTATGGCAAAAGGAATAGAACATTATGAGAAACATGACATCCCTGTCCACAAAGAGTGTGGTGTTCCAACTGTATGATATATAAAAATTTTATAACCACAATTAATAAGATACGGTTTAATCATATCCGATTCCAGAATCGTCTCTGTATCGTAGGACTTCCTGACACTTCAGCATGCAACTGTGGAAAACAGTATCAAATGATTTCTTTGATGTGTTATCTCAGGGTACTCTTCGTTAATTGAGTAGAAGAATCTTTAAGCTGCATTTGAAGAAAAGATTTGATCATTCCCTATCTCTACATATGCATAGTTCGAATAACTTAAAATGACAGTATACTGGAGGATGATATAATAATCAAACTTTCTGTTTCTTTAGGAACAGGTGACGCATCCCCTATTTTACATTAAGTAATACGACCGTTGTCATACATACATATTTGTTTATCTATGACATGCTTTGTATTAGTAATGGGTGCAATGTCAAGGAAGTCGGAATTTTTTATATTTTTAATAATCTATATGCTGTTATTTAACTAAAGCTTGGACAAAGATTATACATTCACAAAAATATAATGTCTAAGCTGACTGTGTAGGTGATCATTTTGTGGTTCAAGTAGATGTTTACCTGTGGCAAGGGAAAGTGTGTGTGTGTGTGTGTGTGTGTGTAAAAGAGAGAGAGAGAGAGAGAGAGAGAGAGAGAGAGAGAGACAGACAGACAGAGACAGAGAGAGCGAGAGAGTGTGTGAGAGAGAGAGAGGGGGGATTAATGCTTTAACCACGCGCAGTCTTTTTACCCTCGCGACGCATCACATCACACCCGCTGTTCACAGATTTTATTTCCGTTTCAGATTCAGATGTAATTTCCGAGTACGCGCCCATGGATCTCGATTTTTGATCTCCAGTACTCACACAACCAGACTGGCTCTGACTGCAGCTATATTTTCCAATTTAATATGAAAACTATTTTCGTTCTATGGGACCCATAGTACAGAATATGTCCTTAATGATAATTGTAAAAATATTCTACAGGATGTATATGTAATAACGCGTAGAAATCTAAAAGTACATAGAGGAGGCTCCACTGAATGATTTAAGGTACGGAACTCGCGGTCGGAAAAGACAGCTAAAGAAGCAAACATAAAAAATCACATTACTTGGTATTTTTATTTATAATAGTTGCAGTTGTGACTTTACGGAAGTAATGTACATAGAGTCACGCAATTAATATAAGTAATGGTATTGTTTCGAAAAATAAAGGGCGGACAGGGGACCGTTGCAAGCGGCTGGGGCAGTTGCCAGACAGGCCAGGTATCGGGTTAAACGGAGAAGATGGCCAGGGGTTAGCCCAAATCGGCAGAAATCTGGGAAAGGCCCAAGCTTTGTACTCAAATCTAATGAGGGCTGCCTCAAAATAAAGATAAATCAAACTTAAAATAACCAATTTTTCTCAACAAAGTTTGGTTTTAAAAGCATCCAACCTCAAATAATTATAGGTACCGAAAGCTGGCTAAAGCCGGAGATACGTTCAGCTGAAATTTTTACGAAGGGGCAAATGGTTTTAAGAAAAGACAGATGAAATAAATTAGATGGTGCCGTATTTACTGCTGTCACAGGTAGTTTATCCGGTAGCAAAATTGAAGTAGATTGCTCCTGTGAGTTGGTATGAGTAGAGGTTCTTTTTATCGACCCCCTGACTCAGACGATTCATTTGCAGAAATGTTCAAAGAAAACGTACCAAAAGCACACAATTTTAATTGGTGGCGACTTAACGTACCCTTGATATGTTGGCAAAAATGGAGGCAAGCATAAAGCTAGCAAAATTATCTCGATCAATTAGCTCATGAACCCACTAGAATATGAAATGGTTATGATAACATGCTTGACCTCCAAGCAACAAATAATTCGGTGCTAATAAAGAGCATCAAAACAGACACAGAGATTAGTGAACACAGAGTTGTCGTAGCCAGACTGAATATCGGACTTTCCAAATCCACCAAAATTAAAATAAAAGTGTATTTATTCAAAAACCTAGATAAAAATTCGATTAATGCATTCTTGAGTGAGAATTTCAGTCTTTCTAAACTACCAGTGTGAGTGTAGATCAGGTATGGCTTACATTCAAAAAAATAATATCGAAAACCATTCACAGATTCATACCAAACAAATTAATAATACAGGGGCTAACCCACCATGGAACACAAAACAGGACAGATCACTGTTACGAAAGCAAAGAAAAAAGCATGCCAAATTTAAAAGTACAAAAAATCCTCAAGACTGGGAATCTTTTACAAAAACTAGAAATTTATCTCGAACTTCAATACGAGAAGCTTACTACAGTTGCCACAATGAAATCCCTGTCACGTAATTTGGTAGATATTTCTAAGAAAATACAAAATACACTAGCGGAAAAACACAGTCAATACCTTCATTACACGACTGAAAAGGTTATGCAACTAATGACAGTTTAACTAAGGTAGAATTGTTTAACACAGCTTTCCGAAATTCCTTCACTAGAGAAGAGAAAGTAAATACTCCAGAATTCGTATCAAAAACTGCTGCCAGCGTAATTTAGAAGTAGATACCCCTGGAGTATTAAAACAACTTAACAAAAGTAAGTATCCCGCTCTCTATCGTATACCAATTAGATTTTTTCCAGAGTATGTTGATACAACCGCTCGCTCAGCGAACGTTCCGTACCCAAAGACTGAGAAGTTTCACAGGTCACTCCATTATTCAAGAAGTGCAATAGGAGTGATCCGCAGAATTACAGACCTATATCATTAACGTCGGATTTTAGAACATATACTTTCCTCAAATACTATGAACAACCTCGAAGAGAACGAATAATTGTGCCATAGTCAACACGGATTCAGGAAGTATCGATCTTGTAAAACACAGCTAGCTTTTTACTCACATGATGTGATGAGTGCTATCGATAATGGACGTCATATTGATTCCGTATTTCTAGATTTCCGAAAGGGTACCGACGCTGTACCTCACAAGCGTCGTCTAATCAAATTGCGTGATTATGGAATATCGCCAGAGTTGTGCGTTTGGATTCGTGATTTCTTGTAAGGAAGGACACAGTATGTTGAAACTGACGGTAAGTCATCGAGTAGAACACACGTAATATCTGGCGTTCCACAGCGAATTGTCATAGTGCCCATACCGTTCCTTAGACTCTTCGTGGATGATCTATTCACCCATACTGTTCGTTAGACTCTTCGCCTGTCATCTATTGATCTAAGGTTAATACGAATTTAGAAAATTTCGGTCATGCGAAACACAACTAGCTCTTTATTCACACGAACGGATGGGTGCTTTCGACAAGAGTTCGCAAATCAATTCCGAATTTCTTGATTTCCAGAAGGCTTTTGACACCGTACCTCACAAACGGCTTTTAATCAAATTACGTGACTATGGTAAATCGCCCGAAATTAACAATTTTATAGGGGATTTCCTGTCAGAGAGGACACGGTTCGTAGTACGCAATGGCAAGGCATCGACTAAAACAGACGTGATATCGGGCGTTCCACAGAGTAGTGTTATTGGTCCTCTGCTGTTCCGTATTTAAATAAACGAGTTAGGAGAAAATCTAAGTAGCTCTCTTAGGTGTCTTGCAGATGACGCCGTCATTTACCGTCTAGTGAAATCATCTGAAGATCAAAACCAACTGCAGAACGATCTGAATAAGATATCAGTATGGTGTAGAAATTGGCAGTTGACTCTAAATAATAAGGAGTGTGAAGTCGTCCACATGAGTACAAAAGAAATCAGTTAAACCTTGTTTACAAGATAAATCAATCAAAAGTTAAGGTCATAAACTCCACAAAATACCTTAAAAGATGCAACAGAACTGCAAAAGAAACTGCATACTCTACGATTTTTGGTGTATTGCTGGCCAGTGTGGGATCCTTATCAGGTGGGTTTGACGGAGGACATCGAAAGAGACCAAAGACAGGCAGCTCGTTTCGTATTGTCACGATACAGGGGAAACAGCTTTACGGAAATGATACAGGATGTTGGATGCTAATCATTACAACAACGGCGCTTATCGCTGCGGCGTGGGCTACTTAAGAGATTCCAATCGCCAACATTCTCCTCCGAATACGAAAATATATTGTTGACTCCCACTGAAATAGGTAGAGATGATCATCAGAATAAAATACGAGAAATCAGAGCTAGAACGGAGAGATTCAGGTGTTCATTCTTCCCGCGCGCTATTCGAGAATGGAATGGGAGATAAATAGTATAATGGTGGTTCGATGAACCCTCTGCCAGGCACTTAAATGTGATTGGCAGAGTATCCCATGTAGATGTAGAAGCTGTCATTTATCAGTTAGTAAAGTCACCACAAGATCAAAATCGACAACATAATGATTTAAATAAGATATCAGCATGGAGCAAAGATTGGCAATTCACCCTTCATAATTATAAGTGTGAGGTCATCCATATGGCGACTAAAAGAAATCCGATAAATTTCAATTACACGATAAATCAGTCATACCTACAGGCCGTCAATTGTACTAAATACCTAGGAATAACAATTACAACACATAGAAAATATTGTAGGGATGACGAACCAAAGACTACGTTTAATTGTCAGAACACTTAGAAGATGCATCAGTTCTACTACAGAGAACTTCACTACACTTGTGCGTGCTATTTTGTAATATTGTTGCGCATTGTGGGATGCACACCAGGTGGGACTGACGGACGATTTAGAGAAAATTCAAAGAAGGGCACCTCGTTTTGTGTTATCGCGATATAGAGAAGAGAGTGTCATGGAAATGATGAAGGAGTTGGGGTGGAAATCATTAAAAGAAAGGCGTTATTTGTTGCGGCGAGATCTATTTGCAAAATTTCTTTCACCAACTTTCTCTTCTGAATGTGAACATATACACAGGGAGACATGATCATCATCATAAAATAAGAGAAATCAGACCGAAAACAGGAAAATTTAGGTGTTCCTTTTTCGCGATAGCTATTAAGGAATGGAACTACAGAGAAGTATCATGAAAATGGTTCGATAAACCCTCTGCCATGCACTTCAGTGTGACTTGCAGAGTATCCATGTAGATGCAGATGTAGATACGGCAAAGACGCCAAGGCTTGGCATGCTAGGTCCTTGGACTTTTACTACGCGATCCAACGTGTCTGCACATCGATGCCACTTTCGCCGGCCCAACAGATAATCGTGAATCTTGATAAAGCGCACATCACTCTCCTTACGCGTCAACGTATGGAAGAAACCATTTTGCGGTCCCGAACTAATGCTCGCATATCTCACGAACCATCGTCGATCTACCACATACTCGCAGAACGCAGTAGTCGACGTCAAGTTCTTATACAATACCGTTTCGATCATGTAGTACTGCGACCCACCTGAACGACCATCAGTCGTAAACCGATGTCCCCAGCAAAGACGATCCGTCCCACCTTCGTCGACGGTGTCATCGTTCCCGACCCTAAACCTCACGGGCGATAGCGGATTGGCGACTACCGGCCCATCCCCCCTTCCAATAGTGTCTTGAAAATATCACCCGTTTTAAGCATCCCGACTCAAGAAGGCAGCACCATATGTCACATCCCACGACCGTACTTCACTGGGTTGAGCCTACAATATTCTTACGTCCCTTTGCCGTTACAGGATTATAGAAGGAAGGAAGCTTGGCGTTTAACGTCCGGTCGACAGCGTGGTCATGAGAGACGGCAGAATTATGATTGCGCTATCCAAGATACAACACATGCCTGATGCACTAGCTTCGCGTGACTTCAGTCAAACATTCGACCGCGTAGATGACACATTCCTGGTGACGGTTCCAACACATGGGCTTTCCAGCGCAAATAGTAACAGTGGTGAAGCGCCTTGTGAGCAGCGCATTTTCCAGAGTACTTTATAATGGACGTCTTACTTCGCTTCTTACGATTCGTGGTTTGTTAGCCAGAGTGGCCCACTTTCCTTCTGTAAGCATTAGCCTTAGAACCCCTGCTCCAAGGACTTTGCCAACGCCTATCGGGCATGTCCTTCCATGGACACTGTTTCTGCTGTATGGCGTACGTTGATGATCTCATTCTCTGCCTACGCAGTCAAGACGACGTTCGTGCTGCTCTAACATGGGTAACGACATATGGCGAGGCATCAGTCAGTTCTCGCAACGTTTCTAATTTGGAGGTTCTGCTCATTGGAGAGGGCCTACCCTCTAGATGCGTCGACCCGCTAAGTATGGCCACCAGCGTCCGTTACTTAGGCACTGACTTCACGAATGATCTTCGTTGTTCGGCGACCTTAATTGGCAGACAGCTCCTAAACACGATCTGGGAAAGCTTTGTTCAACACTGACTCAGATAACTCGATGTGATTCAATGTGAGCGATACGTTAACGTCTATCACGCCTTTCCTATCTTCCACGTAGCACAAGGGTTTCTGATTCCGATCACCCATGCTCGTCGTATGAAGGTGGCGATGGGATCCGTTGTCTGTGCTGGGCTGTTAGTCAAGCTCCAATTTGCCTCTTTTTCCCTTCCATGTGAGTGTGGCGGAGTCGGCCTTTTCCACGTCCCACATAAAAATGTTCAAATGTTTGTATAGTCTATGGGACTTAACTACGGGGTCATCAGTCCCTAAACTTACAAATTACTTATGAACTACTTACGAAATAGGACGGCACAAATATCCATGCCCGAGGGGGGATTCGAACCCCCGACCGTAGTGGCCGTGCAGACCGTGACTGGAGCGCCTTAGTCCCCTCGTCCACCGCGGCCGGCCCCACATAAAAGCACTTTTTGTTATCTCCCAACTGAAAATATGTCGCCACTGCCCAACGAGCATCACCGGACTGTTTTAACGCGAAGCTGCGCCGGTCTCTAAAACATCCCCAGATATGTTATCTGAAATTCCAGCTCCTTTTTATCATATACGACATTTCTTTCTGGAATTAAGTTAGATTTACCAATCCGTACAACTCTCACGAATATTACGGGCAAACATTGTCTATGATGCTCTCCAACAACAACAGCCCGCCAGTCCTATCGAACAAAAGTTTCTCCAAATCATGTGGCGTCGAGCATGGAAAGCGGTATATGCAGCTTTTTTGGATTCCAGCGTACAATACGCCTGGTATAGCATCGTCAACGGCAAAGAAGTCAAACTTTTCGCCTGCATCGTTATCATCTTCCTGACACACTTCTATATATATATATAATATATATATATATATATATATATATATATATATATATATATATATATATATACTGTGGGGTGGACGACACAGACAACCACCGATATGAATGCGATCCGTCGTCCGACGTCTGAAGACTCGTACAACGTATTCTGGCTTTCCTCACCCGACAGACAACTCAGATCTCAATCCAGACGCTACTCTACCCGAACACGATTTATTACGCGACGACGAAAACTAACGCTATGAACTGGATACGCGGTCACGCCGACCTCTACTTTTTCGACCGCGACGAGAGATCGGGACTGGATTACTGGACGTACCTCGATGATTTCCATTGCGCAGTCGTTCGTAGCCCCAGATACAAACAGTTCTTTTCAAATTTTTATGGAGCGTCTTTCACGATCCGCCTCCCAGCTGGAACGTCCAAACTGTGAGAAGCTGAAATGACGATCTTGTTGACACGAGTCCTGAATGAACTGCAAACGGTACTTCTATAAAAATTATCGAGCAGACAAGTTTGGATGTTCCACCACTGAAGGCGTCTGTGGAACTGCATAGAGACAACAAGAAGATATACTGAATGAAAAGGGAAAAAATTAATTAACTAAGAAAAAAAGTAATACAATAAAAACTAAAATTAAAAAAAATCCATCCCATACCCTATACTCTCCTCCTTCACTGCCCCCTTCGTTATTTGTAGATTAGTTTGACTTGGGATAGGTATAGATAGGAGCCAACGCCTGAAGAGGTACTGGCAACACTCAATGTCACCATCTTCCCTACTTCGCATAGGTCTGTTTCGTCAGTCATGTGATATTTGTATGACGTTTTATTCCAGAAAGAAAACTTCGGCTGCGATATCTCCGATATTTTGTGTCGCATTTTGGATGTCCAGCAATGTACATCAATGCACGGGTGCTGTGGGAACGCGGGAGGATCTTGGTTTCTGGCCGAAGTAATTGAATATGCTATTTTCTCACAATCTTTCGTATGCCTTTTTAAATGGCACCTTAAAGTACAGAAAGTTGTTGAAATTTTCTTCTGTCATCTGCATGAAGATCAGCTACATCCGTTACAACCAACGTACAAATAACATTGATGTTACAATACCATTCTTGAGTATTACTCAAGTGTTTGGTATCCCCATCTGATCGGTTTAAGAAAAGACATACAAGCAATTCGGAGGCGGACTGTTACATATATTAGTGGTAAGTAAGTGTGACTGAAAAGGTTCGAGAACTCAGATTAGAATTTCTTTAAGGTCGTCGTCATTCCGTCAAAGAAAAAAAATTATCTAGTTACAACATCGTACCTTTCGCCTAAGGATCACAAAGCTATGAGAAATTAGGCATCGTAAAGAGGATAAGGAAAATGACAAATAGTGGTAGAACGTGCCCTCCACCACTCACTGTATGGTGGCTTGCAGAGTATTAAGTAAATTATAAGAATGGAGCCATAAAATATTCAACAGGGGCCCTAGGGTCGCTCTTGTTCTGAGAGCAATCACTTTTATAGCCAATAATACCTTGCGACTGAGCGAAATATAAAACGGCAAGCATACGTAAAGCCATTTTTTGCTGTGCTTACTTGATCGTAAACATTTTCCTTGAGCTGATAAGGACTTAGGGTGACAACATTGATACGATTTATGATGAAAATACGACCTATATAGTTTGATACAATTTATACGTCTTGTTCAATAAGCAGAGGTGACGAACTAACCCGGTAGTGACTGTATAGCATGGTTGTGAAACTTTCTAGTGCTGTATCTTGTCTTTTCTCTAGTCACATCATTTATGTAGGATATTTGTTTTAACTCCAGACACAGAAGTATCCAGAAAATGACGCATCGTACCAAAAAATTGTTCTATCTGCAAATATTTAATATTAATAATGGGCAACCGTGAACCTAGCAACGATACAAAACTTCAGATTAACAAGCACACAGCCAGTCAGTTGCAGGTAGTATAATTATGTTCGAAATTTTCTCTGGTGCTACAAATTTCATTGACGAGCAGATGAGAAATCAAACACCCCTACGGAAGAGGAAGGAGGACTTATCGACATCAAGCATTTTGGTGTGAACAGAGTCATGTTTCCTGGATCACGCTAAACGTAGTTTCTAATCATACGATGAAACATTTAACCATATTGTACTGCATAATGCAATTTGCAACACTAAAGTTGAAACTATGATGTTTGTTGGTGGAACGGAGAAATTGTGTCTGTATTGAAACAGGAATGTGTCACTGATCAAGTGTTACCTGACTGTTACAGTTTAAATGTTCCAACAAAATTACGTGATGGCCCTGTCTATTAAAAAACTAATTATAGTATGAATATTAGTGTGTTTCCGTTTTTAAACAGATTAAATTCATCTGACATTAAGCCCTGTAAAATTACGTGTGCGATTGTTTAGCAAACAACGGATAACATTGTGAATGAAAACAACATTGTTAATGATAAATCTGTAATTAATCTCGTGATCTGATTTAATATTAATCCTTTATGTTTAATACGTAATGTCTCCTAAAATATTTAATATTAGTCAGGCAAACTGATCTCATCAAAAAAAAATTTCAAATGTTTGTTAAGCTTAAGGGACTTAACTACGGGGTCATCAGTCCCTAAACTTACAAACTACTTATGAACTACCTACAACTAAGGACGGCACAAATATCCATGCCCGAGGGGGGATTCGAACCCCCGACCGTAGTGGTCGTGCAGACCGTGACTGAAGCGCCTCAGTCCCCTCGGCCACCGCGGCCGGCCTGATCTCATCAAAATTATACCTTCATTACCATTCTTTACAATCTGTAACACAGTCACTTGCTTTTCCACACTGTATTTACATATACACAAAGAATTTGAGCTAATATAAAAATTAATCTTGAGAATAATAAAAGGAATGGGGAGCTGGTGACATCAAAACTTGAAATTATATTCAAATAATTTAATTAACTAGAAAACACCTAGCACATACTACAACAATGATCACACAATACTATCATTACAAATAATAAATATATACGGATTTACCTTATTCTCCATTTCAGTGTCTATAGCACAAATGAAAATATTTGCCTCCAGCACTGAGCAGGCTTTCTTCCACCCAAAAGTAATCACGCCAACATGCAAAGTGCAGGCAGGCTGCCTAAGCTACCAAGCACAGACTATCACTGGCATACTGCGTCGCTTCTAACAAGTTCCTCCCGAAGACTCTACCCACCGCCTGACTGATCGCTACTATTAGCAGCGGAACCCTCCCATCCGAGATACTGCTTATCCTTCGGCTTACTATACGTTCTTAGGATTAACACACTGAAGTCAGAAGTTACAAAGATTAACAAAATGAAATCAGAGTATTGCATAAAATGGTGCATACGAAATTACTGCTGAAATTCCAATAAAATGTACCAAAGGCAGAATATCAGGTAGAAATACAATAAAAATCTGCCCACGGCAGACTAAAACTATTCCTTTCAAAGTAAATTTCGCCAATAGGACTCGAAGATTTAAATTTACATCGTAAATCAGAAAATAAAGAAGGAATAAAAAACTTTGGGTTTAACATCTTGTCTATAGCGTGGTCATTAGGAAGGAGCTCATGCTCGTATTTATGAATTAAGATGGAGAAGGAAATCAGTTGTGCCCTTTCAAAGGTACCATCGCGACATTTTCCTGGAGATATTAAGGGAAAACATGGAAAACCTAAATCTGGATGGTCGTAGGTAAATTTATATTTGATATTCGTTGATTACAGCGCCATCTAAATGTTCAAATGTTTGTATAGTTTATGGGACTTAACTACGAGGTCATCAGTACCTAAACTTACAAACAACTTATCAACTAGCTTATCCTAAGGACAGCACAAATATCCAATCCCGAGGGGGGATTCGAACCCCCGACCGTAGTGGCCGTGCAGACCGTAACTGGAGCGCCTCAGTACCCTCGGCCACCGCGGCCGGCACTGCGCCATCTATACAAATAGAAAGTAATAATATGGTTCAACCGTACCTAATTTTTAGCATACAGTCAGATCGTCCAATAAAATGGTAATACGAAGTTGACCACGTTCACGCAGAAGATTTGGTTTGAGATAGCCCTGATGTCACCTTCACGGTCCTGCTTTCGCACTTGTAGGGTATGCGCAGAGTCGGTGTCGTTGATTTGGGCTTGGCGTGGTTAATTTGGATGCCCTTCTTGCCGCCACCCCATTTCGTGCACAGTCTTCGTATACTGTAATATGTGCCACAGTGTGCAAAAAGCTTTTAAATAATTGCGAAACTTAGCTACCAGCCCGGTATTCACCTATTAGGATGTGGGAAACCGACTAAAAGCCACATGTCGTTAATCCACCGGGCGGATTCGAAGTGGGTTCGACTTTCCGTCCGATAAAACGGATCTATCAAAACTGCGGCTAATCTGTCGGGTAGATGCCCCTTTATTAATGTTAAATTTTTAGCTTCGAATGCGCTGCATTGTTTTCTAAGCATTTGTCTCAGGCTATAAAAAGACGAATTACACTTAGGGACCAAAGACATTGGTACAACTACCTAATATTGTGTAGGGGCCCCGCGAGCACGCAGAAGTGGCGCAACACGACGTGGCATGGACCTACTAATATTTGTAGTGCTGGAGGGAATCGAAACTATGCATCCTGAAGGGCTGTCCATAAATGATTAAGATTACAAGGGGGTGGAGGTCTATTCTGAACAAGGCAACCTAAATGTACTCGAAAACGTTCATGTCTGGAGTGTTTGGTGGCCAGCGGAGGAGTTTAAACTTGGAAGGCAGTTCCTGGAGTCACTCTGTAGCAATTCTGGAAGTATGGAGCGTCGCATTGTCCTGCTGGAATACCCGAAGTGCGTCGGAATGGACAATGGACATGAATGGATGCAAGTTATCAGCCAGTATGCCTATGTCTAGACGTATCAGGGGTCCCATATCAGTTCAGCGGTACTCGCTTCACACCATTACAGACTGTCCACCAGCTTGAAGAGTTCCATGATGACATGCGGGGTCCATGGCTTCATGGGATTGTCTCCACACCTGTACAAGTCCATCCGCTCGATACAACTGGCAAAAGCTCGTTTCCAGTCATCAACAGCCCAATGTCGGTGTTGACGAACCCAGACGATGCGTAAAACTTTGTGTCGTGCAGTCAGCAACGGTAGGTACACGAGAGGGCCTTCCACTCCGAAACCCCATACCAATTATGTTTCGTTGAAGGGTACGAACGCTGACATTTGATGGCGAAGTAGTGAAATACGCATCAATTTTTGGAAGGGTTGCACTTCTGTCACGTTGAACGATTCTCTTCAGCCGTCATTGATCCCGTTCTTGTAGGATCTTTCTCCGGCTGCAGCAATATCGGATATTTGGTGTTATACTGGATTCCCGGTATTTACGGGGCACTCGTGAAATGGTCGTAGGGGAATATCCCAGTGACATCGCTGCCTCGGAGATGCTGTCTCCAATATCTCGTGCACCAATTAGAACACCACATTCAAACCCACGTAAATCGTGATAAACTGCCATTGTAGCAGCAGCGACCGATCTAACGCCTGCGCCAGACACCTGTTGTCTTATATAAGTGTAGCGCCGTCCTCTGAGCGTTTACATTCTCTGTGTTTGCATACGCATCCTACATCAGTTTCTTTCACTCTTCACTGCATATAGTACTCATTTTCTGTTAATGAGAACTCGGCAGTAAACTTTCCTAAAAAACAAAACACGCTTGATTGGAGGACAACAAAATGTATTGCTACAATAGAAACATTGATTTTTGTAACATGTGTAGCATATCTGTTTATTTTAATAATAACTCATTCTAAAGAATGTATTACAGTTAAAAGAATATACAAGGAGGATAAGAAAACCGATAACGCGGATAACGTGCATGAAACAATGGAAAATAATTACGGGAAAATTGTCTAATGCCGGCCGCGGTGGCCGAGGGGACTGAGGCGCTCCAGTCACGGACTGCACGGTCACTACGGTCGGTGGTTCGAATCCCCCCTCGGGCATGGATATTGTGCCGTTCTTAGTGTTAGCTAGTTCATAAGTAGTTTGTAAGTTTAGGGACTGATGTCCCCGTAGTTAAGTCCCATAAGCTATACAAACATTTGAACATTTGATTTTTGAAATGTACAAACATGAATGGCCGCGGCGGAGTAGCCGAGCGCATTGAGAGCTATGCTCCGATGCGCGAGGTCGTTTCTCGTCGTAGGTACGAATCCTCACTCGGGTATGAATGTTTGTGGTGGCTTTAGTATAAGTCAGTTCATAAGTAGTTTGTAAGTTTAGGAACTTATGACCCCGCAGTTAAGTTCCATAAGCTTAACAAACATTTGAACATTTGAAACATGAATGTTTGTTTCTTTGTATGTTTGTATATTATGTGCAGCTATATCGTTTATGTGTTTGCTTTGAAACGTAGTGAACATATTTCTTGCACTTTCGCGAAGGTTATAAGCATAATTGTATCACTGTACAACACATCATTCAGCAAATGTGAAGTTATGAACACTTAGATACGTGAAAAACTTCCGCATTATGAATGATGTTTAAATTCACAACTTCTTTGATTAAATGTATTCACAATGTATTTTGCAGGCAATATCCATTTATGATAATGAATGTACTTGCAAAATTATTTCATTGTACAACTTATAGTTCAGGAGATATGACATCGTAAACAATGAGATGCACAGTAAACCGCTCACTCGCGCAAAAGGTTGGTTTGTAATGCATACAAATTTACAGTTTTGTTACAATTTTGATTAAAAAATTCCACACTTGATCTGCAAAACAAGAGGAAACTCTCCCCAGCTATATAAACTGACTATGGTTCGTGGATGAGGTTAACTTAAGGACCTTGACAACATCTACGGTTTTAGTCCGTTCATGATGAAATTTTGCATACTTAATCTTCAAAGTAAGAGAAAAACAACTAACTATATCAAATTTCGTTCGGTGGATTGCGGAGAGTACGTTACAACAGACTTCGATGCCGTGTAACGGATCTCTATCAAAGTAGGTACAGTTTCGCCGGTTCTAGTTTACCAAAATGTTCAAATGTTTGTATAGTCTATGGGACTTAACTACGGGGTTATCAGTCCCTAAACTTACAAACTACTTATGAACAACTTACGAACTAGGACGGCACAAATATCCATGCCCGAGGGGGATTCGAACCCCCGACCGTAGTGGCCGTGCAGACCGTGACTGGAGCGCCTTAGTTCTAGTTTACCATAATAGTTGAAAGGTGTATGTAATTTTTCATAGACAGAGGCAGTAGGAGATAGACGGAGAGGGTAGGAAGAGGATGAGAGAGGAGACGAGATGTTCGAGGGATGGGACAGGGAGATGAATAGAAAGAGGGGAGAAAAGGAGATGGACAGAAGAAAGAGGTGGACTCAATGAATCAATACCCGAGCAACGGCGGGTTTTCAGCTGGATTCGAATATTTTGTAGATACCGTACCACCTTACACAGGAATAGTTATTCACTAAAACGTAGATCATTTGCCAAAAATGACGCAAACTACAGAAATTGTATGAAATACAACGTTTCCCCAGTTCCATGTTGCCTTCTTCGCAGGTCTTCATCCATGAGGTTGGTTATCAGCAGCTCGCCATGCATGTCAGTCTTGGTCTTCCCATTCAGAGCGGTGCATATGGTACAGCTGGTATCCTGCGTCATCTGGTTGATGTACTCCAGTCTCTGTCTATCTTGTGATTTCTTCCCTTCTACTATCCCTTCAATCATACATTTTATTATACCATCGTTTCTCAGCAGATAGCCGACCCATGTGTTCCGTCCGTGTTTGATGATCTTCAGGAGACAAGGCTTCTCTTCCTCAGCTCTGTGAAGAATCTCTTCGTTTGTCACCTTCTCTACCCAGAGAATCTTGATCATTCTGTTGTAGTACCACATGTCCATCTTTTAGTATAGGAGAAACATAAAGCTCGAGACCATTCGAACGAACGTAAGTATTAATTAGTTGTTACAGGTACGCGTTTATCGAGCCTCGCCGGCCGCAGTGGCCGAGCGGTCTGCGGCGCGCCAGTCCCAGTCTGCACGGCCGCTACGGTCTGGGGTTCGAATGCCCCCTCGGGCATGGATATGTGTTTCGTCTTTAGTATAAGGAAGTTCATAAGTAGGTTGTAAGTTTGGGGACTGATGACCCCGCAGTTAAGTCCCTTAAGCTTAACAAACATTTGGACATTATCGAGCCTCCCAAGCCAAGTAACATCTTGGTACATTGACCATGAGATCAGAAAAAGTCTTTTTGAAAAGCATTGACAAAAATTAGACTTCAGTATGGCTGTCTCGGAGCTGTTCTGTTGAGAATCAGTATTACGAACAGGCAGAAATTCTGCAGTTACGACTAATATATTGAAGACATACATTCTTCGCGTATTCTAGATATAGAGATCATATGAAAGAGCTAAATCCTCAATTTAAGGAATCAGTAATCAATGTTTGTTAAATTTGCACTCCGTTTTTGAGAAATTACGAACACATTTGCACAGTATTAAATAATTCTTTTTGTAACGTCTACACTTAATTTGAAAATTTGTACTCCAACAATCGTTGTCAGCAATTCAGATTTTCTGAATTTAAAATGTGAATTGTGGGGAGGATGTTTTGCCATTTTCTTAATTTTGTTAATTGGTGTGATTTCTGGCAAGGATAACTATAAGGCGCACTAAATTTCAAATGACATAAGTTAGAACTAAAGTCTAACAAGTAACATTTGCTAATTGGACAGCCTTAAAAGTGCTGTCATGTAGCACTAAACTTTGTTTTAACTAAACAAAAATGAATGATTATATAAAAACGTCCACTTTATCATAATATATTTTCGATGTTTCAATTTGTTCTTTCTAAACAGAGCTATGCAAAGCACTATAAAAGCAAAGCCTAGTACAAAGACCAACGAAAATTAAAAGCACAATATTCAATTCTTCTGGCCATATGGACGTATGCAAGCTTGTGGAGCGCGATACATTTGGTCCTCGTAACACGATAAATGGCAAGCGTTACCTCTAACAGGCAAAATTTACATTCATCGGACAAATCGAGTGTCTCATTCCGCATATTTAACAAAGTTCCCTAAAGTTAGCTTTCACTACCCAGTTCAACGTCAGCCATAATTAATTCACAGAGAGTTTTGGAACGAAGAAATAATGAACTCAGAGCGTTATCAACTTATTTCCTGTTTTAGCAGGATTTGGTTAATGACTCGCCTCAATTAAAAAGGAAAACTTGATTTTCTTTACTTGATATGAGTGGAGTATTACGGTGAAAGCCCAGCAAGTTCGTTAACATTCGGCATCCGTGTATCGAAAATAACATCCGATTTTTAGAGTAATGGGACGCAGCAGGGCTGTATCAATCAATGCCGGTATATTTCGTCTGACAGTCGTTTTTCCCCTTTTAGTCGCCATCTCTATTTCAGTTAGAGATCTGATTTACATTCTCGAATCTTCTGTGGCGTAAAATATATACTTGATTATATTCTTACAATATTTCATTTTCTTTTTTACCTTTTCTGTAGTCTAGATTATAATTATATCTGACGTTATCTATGACTAACGACATTTTGATGTCATTACTTACAATTTTCGTAGATGCAGGTCTACATGTGCTGTTTGTAGACTCAGGTCGATGTGTTTCTTTCTTTTTTTTAATTTCATTTGGATTTTTCATTCCAGCAATAGGCTCTAGTGCACTAGACAAATGCCATTTTATTTGTTTTGTGTTTCTGTTTTGGATGGTGATGCCAACTGTTGAATGTGTGTTTTGTCCTATCTTTGCATTATTTCAGTTTGTGTGTCCCAGCTATGTTTTATTCTATTATTATAATTAAATTATTTTTCACTCCTGCTCGTGTGTGTGTGTTAGAGAGAGAAAGAGAGAAAGAGTGAGACTCAGAGAGATAGAGAGAGAAAGGGGGAGAGAGGGGGTGTTAGAGAGAGACATATAGATACAGAGAAAGAGGGAGAGGAGGAGTGGGATGGGGGAAAGAGACAAAGATGTGAGATGTGGATTTTTATGGTTATCTCAAAGGCCTGGTTGTGTGTAATTTTTATTTTCAATTTTTTAATTAATTTATGTATTTATTATGTTTCTTCCGGACACTTAAAACAACACAACTAGTACAGACCAATACATGTAAATTATCAGGACTAATAACCACAGCAAACACCTTATACAGAAACAAGAAAACTATCATATTCGGAAAGCTATAGACGAGAAAAAACAATAAATGAGCAGAAAAACATGAATGAAAACTCACTGATAAACCTAATTAAAGAAATGAGACAGAAAACTACACACACACAAACACACACATACACACATACATACACACGAGCAGGAGTAATAAAATTATTATAATAACAAAAGAAAACAATGCTGGTGTAATATTTTCCACAATTACATCGGAAAAACACAAACACTGACAAAGCAAAGATAGGACAAGACACACATTCAGCAGTTGGCAATACCAACCAAAATAAAAACACAACATAAACAAAATGGCCTGTGCTTAGTACTATAGTGCTGAAATGAAAAATCTATATGAAATATAGGAAAAAGAAACACAGCAACCAGAGTCAACAGACAGCACTGTAGATCAGCATGTTCGAAAATTGTAAGTAATAACATCAATATGTCATTAGTCATACTTAGATAACGCGCCCGAACTGTTTAGAACCTAAACTACTAAAAACGTAAAAAAGGAAATATTGTAAAAGCACAATCATGTATATATTCCAGGCCACTAAAGATCCTGAGCTTGAAGGAAGTACTGTAAAAAAGGAAGTGGAAGTAGGTGAAGATAAAATAGGAGATACGATAGAGCGAGAAGAATTTGATAGATCATTGGAAGATCTAAGTCGGAACAAGACGATGCCGATACCCTTGAGAGAAATAGCAATAACTACTCCACTTGGTATGCAAGATGTATGACAGAGAAGAAATAAGATCAGACTACAAAAAGAATGTAATAATACTACATTCAAAGAAACCAACTGCAGGCAAGTTCCAAATCTACCGAACAGAATCATTGTTGCAAAATACTAACACGAATTGTTTACAAAATCGCACTGGCGTGTTTTACGGCTCACTTTAGATTTGCCTGTAGTTTTATGACTTTTTGCAAACATTTCGGACATCAATAATAAAAATATAAATTGAAACAAATTGATGGACGACACGATTACGACCCTACGATTGTGATCATTTCTATGTACCATGCCAAAGACAAACATTTTAGTAGTCGCATCGATTCTAATTAATGACTTTCAACAGAAATATAAATTAAGAAACAGTGAGACGGTTTTTCGTCTCGAATATGTGGTGCGGTGGTCTAACGGTAAGACGTCTGCCTAGTAAGCACGGAAGTCCGGGTGCGATTCCCGGCCGCATCACAAATTTTAAGTCATTGCTTCACCTTTATCTTCAATGTCTTGGACATATTCGAGACGAAAAACCGTCTCACTGTTTCTTAATTTATATTTAAATTGATATTGCCCCTGGGACACGCCTGACGATACACTCGTCTCTGATGAACACTCGCCGTCGAGAACAACGTACTGCAGTCTATTACTTAGAAAGTCTTCCAGCCAGTCAAAAATCTGTGAACCTATTCCATAAGCTCGTATCTTCGTTAGCAGTCTGCAGTGTGGCACCGTGTCGAACGCCTTTTTGAAGTCGAGAAAAACACAATCCGCCTGTTGCCCTTCGTCCATGGCTCGCAAGATGTGATGTGAGAAAAGGGCAAGCTCAGTCTCCAATGAACGATGTTTCCTAAACCCGTGCTGATTCACAGAAAGAATCTTTTCCGTTTCAAGGTAATTTACTATATTCCAACTGAGAATATGGTCTAAAATTCTACATGAAACTGATGTCAACGATATTGGCCTGTAATTGTGTGGGTCAGTTCTCTTTCCTTCCATATAAACGGGAGTCACCTTCGCGTTTTTCCAATCACTAGGAACTTTACGCTGAATTAAAGATTCGCGATAAATGCAAGCTAAGTAAGGGGCCAATGCCGCAGAATACTCTTTGTAAAACCGAACTGGTATTCCATCCGGACCAGCAGCCTCTTTATTACTATGTCATCCATTTAGGAATTAGTACGTAGATCAAATGATGGTACATTTGTGCGGCCCCCCTCCGTGAAGGATTTCTTAAAGGTTAAATTTAGAACTTCAGCTTTCCGCTTGCTTTCTTCTATTACTGCCGCAGAATGATCAACGAGTGACTGGACAGTGGGCTTTCACCCGCTTATCTATTTTACATAGGACCAGAATTTTTTCGGGTTCTCGGAAAGATCTTTTGCTAATTTGGTAATTACTGTAAGCTTCGCGCATCGATCTTTTTATAGACGCACGAATCTCTACAAATTTTTGCCTGTCATCATTTGCGTGTTCTTTTTTTAATCGAGAATGCAACAGTCTTTGCTTTCTCAGAAGCTTTCTAACATTATTATTATACCACGGTGGATCTTTTCCATCCTTAATCGTCTTCACTGGCACATATTTCTCTAACCCTTTACTTACAATGCACTTAAATTTAATCCACAATTCCTCTATATCCATACTCCAGGAATTAAACGATGCCCATTAATTTTATAAGTCCGATCCTAACATTTGCTTATCGGCTCTTCCCAACAAAAACACGCTCCTAGCCTTCTTGATTGGTTTATGAACTTCGACGCCATGACGATATCATGATCACTAATTTCTGTCTCTACACAGACATCGTTAATAAGGTCAAGCCTGTTCGTGGCTATAAGGTCTAAAATATTTCCATTGCGCGTGGGTTGCCGGTTTAACTGGTAGGGACTAATAACCAAGCAGTTAAGTCCCATAGATTTACAAACATTTTTTTGGATGCAGTGGTTTTGGAAGCGAGCAAGACGAGGTTACAATCTTTCCTCATTGTTATGGAATCTGTATATTTAAGATGTTATGAAGGAAAGCAGTGATAAATTTGGAACAGGAATATTGCCGATGACATTGTAATTCTGTAGGAGTCAGCAAATAACCTGGAAGAGTAAATGAATGGAATGGACAGTGTCTTGAAAATGAGGGTCTAAAATTAACATCATCAAGAGCAAAACAAGCGTAATGGGATAAAGTCGCATTAAATCAAGTGATGCTGAGAGGATTAGGAGACGAAACAATAAAAGTAGTAAATGGGACATGTTGCTTAGGCAGTAGCATGGCCTTAGTATAGAATATATGGAATCATAATGGCAATGGGAAAAAAATCATTTATGAATTAGAGAAATTAGTTGACACCTAATATTAATTTAAGTGTTGGGAAGTAATTTGAGGACATTAGTCTGAACTGTAGCACTGAACGGGAGTGAAAAGTGGACGTTAACGAATTCAGACGTCAAAAGGATTATAGTAGCGTTTGAAATTTAGTGCTCCAGAAGACTGCTGAAGACAAGGAAGGTAGATCGAGTAACCAATAAGGAAGTACTGAATAGAACGTCGGACATATTTTGACTAAAAGAAAGGCTCGACACATCAAGGGATTGTCAGTTTAACTGTTCAGATGTTTGTAAACCTATGGGACCAAACTGCAGTGGTCATCGGTCTCTAGACTTACAAAATTTTTAAACTAACTTACGCTAAGGACAACACACACACACACACACACACACACACACACACACACACACATACATACATACACACACACACACACACACACACACACACACACACACACACACACACACACATGCCGAAGCAAGGTGCCTTAGAGCTCACGGCCATTCCCGCGCGGCTCGTCAGTTCAGTATTGGAGGAAAGTGTGTGGGTCAAAAAATTTTTAGGGGTAGACCAAGAGATGTACACAGTAATCAGGTTCAAACGATTGTGGGTTGCTGTTCTTGTTCACATGATAAGAGTAACGAGGAGAGCTGCATCAAACCAGTCAACGGACTGAATATCAAAACAAGAACAGTTACTAATTGTTTTTGTGAGCATTAATAGCATCTCACTATCTGAATCTCATAAGCTACCAGCGCGTTTGGTAAGCCATAAGTACGCCACTGGATAATAACTGTGTGTTCGTAAAATTACTAATGATACTGGTAACAGAAAATTTATGAATATATTATCCTCACCATCCTCCGCTATCAAATGCAAATAACAGTTCAGAAGCTTTATTCTCAGTACGAGAATGCTTTAATATTAGAGCAGCATTAGACAAAGAAATGATTTGCGAATTTCACATTCCAACTTATTTCATCCTTTCCACACATCGTTCTATCAGCAGCGTCAATGCGAATATTTTCAAAATAATTAGTCACAGTTGTTTGAACGATGTCTACAAAACAGATCAGCGTTAGACGGTTTTCATTCAGACTTTGATCAAAGATGAAGCGGTGTCCACTACGGGCAAGTCAATATTCGCAATATGCTTTACTGTGACAATCGACGCTGGCTGAAGGAAGTGAGTAATCAGCAGTCTTGGTCTGCTAACATGTTGTGCGGACTAATCAGCAATCGCATGGTCGGTTCTTATTTGGTCTACGTAGAAGCCACCAGAGACTGTGTTTCCGAACACAATTTTGCCGTTGTTATTGGGTGACTCTCCGTGGTATATAAAGCTATCAATGTGGCTATCTCGCTCATTCCGCACAGATAGTTCAGACACTCATAAGAAAATGTTTTCAGATCGCTGTATTGGTCGTTCGGGAAACACTAAATGGCCTGCGAACTCACCACACATAAAACATCTCGACTTTTAACACCACGGACTTGTGCTGCGAAAAGTCTAAAAGAAATTCAACGTACAGTATTGTACATCTGTAATCACTTCGTAGTGCATGCGAGTGTCAATATTTTGAGTACTTGGTAAGTCATTCCAATGAATAAGTAAAAAACTTAAGTACGTGTCTAGTTCTTATTTTTGGCACTGAAGGGCAGACGATTGTGTTAAACCAAGCGACGTGGCAAATTGGTAAGTACATTTGACTCCCATCCGAGAGAACGACGATTCAAGTCCCAGCCATCTAATTGAGGTTTTTATGTGATTTCTCTAAATCGCTTAAGGGGCGATGTATGACAAAATACACGGGCACATAGAATACACGCACATGTAATACGCCCACAAATATAACTTTCGCTGTTTGACAGATAAATGAACAAAATTTTGTCATTATGTTACTGGTTATAACATGATTTGTTCATTTTTTTGTGACTTATAATTTGATCCGGACATTGCTGCAAACATTTTCCCAAAGGTTACTCAACTTATCACATTCTCGTGTGGAAGGTATTCCCAGTAATCATTAAACAAAAAAACCTATGTACCAGTTTTTTAATGACGGTCATACAACTGTTGAATTTTTTTTATTCAGGTATATGATAAATAGAAACTTTTATTTCAGAAAAATTTAATTAAATTTGTCAGTACGGTACTTTGGAATTTTTTATCACATGATGCAATGTTACAATATGACAAATACTGTAGCAAATATTACCTTTTCCTCTCAAATTGTTCAGAAACTTTTTTCCTGATATACTGAAAAATGATAGTTGTGGGAAATTCAATAAAACAAGTACCTTAATATTGGTCGCAGCCGTTCATTTGGTCTTCTTGGTCTTAATGTAGTTCTTTCCTCCTACTCTGATCCTGCTGAGGTTCTATTTTGACAATACCATTCACTGAGATTTCGTAACTAGCAATACACACACGCAGTATCTTCGTCAAGAGATTTTTCCATTCACAAAACTCCATTAAATCTCATTGTCATACGGGACCGAATTCGTTCATTTTTATTATCACTGAAGACGAGATAAATATGATATGAGAAAATTGTAGAAGTATCAGATCACCAAAACGTTGTCTATGATAATCTCTTCAAATTGAAGGTATTAAAACTTTCTTTCGTGATATGTATTCCACCATGTATTCAATTCTGGATTATATACCCTGGAGCACATCCTCCATATTATCCCAGAATTAATGTATACAATAGCTTTTTCCTCACAAATTCATAGTCTTTTTATTATTTCAATCAAAAACGTATAATTTTAATTTATTTAAATATTTCTCTGGGATCTATTTCATATGATTTTACAATTACACACATGAACACTATTTTAATATTAATAGTATCCATGGCTTTAATATCCAAAATCAACAAAAGTTCGATGTATTTTTTCAGATTACAATTATTATTATTATTTTATATTATACTTGATTTCTAGTATCGATATACTGTCAAAAAGATATACATATCTTTGCAATACCATCATTGTACAAATAAGTACTCACACCGTTGTGTGGACTATCTGTTCAGTACTAAATTATCTTATGATGGCCTAAGAAGCCGGTTCATAAGCAATAAGCATATATTGTGGAATACAAATACAAAGTGTTTAAGTTTTTAATATGTCTGTGTTTCTTCAAGTAGCGACGGAATATTCAATAAATTATATAAAAACTAATATTTTGGCTATATGACATTTAAGAGCTCTACAGATGTTTCTGTGACGGCAGTAAATAATAGACAGACTAATGTATAAAATGAAGCGTGGCACTGAGCATTGGCACAAACAAGATGGATTTTTCATAATTTGAAGACTAATTAACCTCATAAATTTCACGACAGTATTTCTTACATGCTGTAGAACTATCTGGTGGCAAAAATATTTCAACATTTTTTACCAATACTAATAGAGGTAAGAGAAATGCCGGTGGTGGTTCATTTCAAAATGGCACAGCCGATTGCCTTACCCATCCTACCGATATCCGAGATTTTTCTCTGTCCATAATAACATCGTTGTCAACAGGACGTTACACTCTGGTGCCCTTCCTTCCTTTCCGAGACCTCTTCTCCTAACTCCGTGGTACCCATTTGCAACGCTATTATATTTTACTATTCGATAAATTTCTACACAAAACACTATGTCATTGAATTCCACTTTAAATCCTTTCCAGTGACACAAAAAAAAATGTATCATACACATCAACAGAAAAAATTATTTTTTTAACATCATTTGTATAGGTGAAATAAAACAATTCATAAAATGAAGAAAATACTAAAATATGGACAAAATACTAAAAAATCTAACAATTCAACAACTACAAGCTGTAAACCTTAATTGTGTCGTTAAAAAGTTGACTAAACTGTCTACTATGAAACGGCATTTTTTTTTTCGAATAGGTGATTTTTGGCAATCAGTAATTATTTTTAAAATTGCTTAATTGTGCAGGTCCAGATTTCGGCAAGTGACTTTCCATTCCCAATACATACTTTTTACATCAGTATGTGCATTCCTTTAACTTTCATAATTGCCATTCAGAACACTTGTCATAGTTTAATTCGTGCCAAGTGTTCTGAATGGCAATTATGGCGGTTGAAGTAGTGCACATGCTTATCATACTCATGTAAAAAATGTATGCTCTGAGAATGGCAAGTTGCCTACCGAAATCTGGATCTGCACAATAAAGCAATGACACGCGGCTGCAAATCAACTATTTGAAAAATCAAATGTAGTTTTGAGCCCAAAAACCATCATAATGTAAGGCAACCTGATATATGTTTTTTTTAGCAGGCTGTTTTAACCGCCACGCCAAACACACGTATCGCAAGAGACAACAAGCTGAATGTATGTTCATCACTCTATTACGGTGAGTGGTAGCTATTATTATGCTGTAAACAAGGGTAATAGCTGACATAGAAGATGCGCCCTCCACTGGTAGCAGCGTATTATAATTTCAGCAAGCTTTGATTGCAGATCACGCAAAAATGCTGTGTTTTACGTTACCAGACGAGATCTAGAGCTTATAACAATCTATAATAAAAATCAAGACTCGAAGGAATTAAGGACGTTATCTCGTAGTGGGCACTGAATTAAATCAGTGGGGAAAGTTGAAAATTTGTACCGCAGCGATATTCGAAACCAGGATTCTCGCTTACTACGCTATCCGAACTCAGTGGTCACCACCATTACATGGACTATCCTAACTATACAAAGTACCCACACACTACTGACATACAAGGTGGGTCGGTAAAGTTCGGTGAATGGTGCCATATTTTACAAACCGCGCTAGCGAGGATGAAGAGCCCGCGCATACACATTGAGGGACATGTCAACAAACGTCCGCTATCGTGGAAAGCACTGCAATGAAGTGGTGGTACACGCTACGAACCAGCTAACAGGATCAGTGTGAGAACTTGGGTCACTGCAACATGGAGCGCAAAATGGAGAAACGCGTTAACGTCAAGTTTTGTTTCAAATTGTTGTGGTCTTCAGTCCGCAGACTGGTTTGATACAGCTCTCCATGCTACCCTGTCCTGTGCAAGTCTCTTCATCTGAGAATACGTTCGGCAACCTACATCCTTTTGAATCTGCTTACTGTATTCGTCCCACGGTCTCCCTCTACGATTTTTACCCCACACGCTTCCTTCTAATGCTAAGTTGACAATTCCTTGATGTCTCAGTGTGTGTCCAACCAATCTAGCCCTTCTCTTTGTCAGGATATGCCAGTAACTCCTTTTCTCCCCGATTCGGTTAAGCACTTCCTCATTAGTTACGTGATCTACCCATCTACTTTTCATCATTCGTCTGTAGCACCACATTTCAAAAGCTTCTATCATCTTTTTATCTGAACTCCTTATCGTCCACGTTTCACTCCCATACAATGATACACTCCAGACAAATGCTTTCAGAAAGGACTTCCTAACATTTAAAATAATATCGAATATTAACAAGTTTCGCTTCTTTAGAAACGCTTTTCTTCCCATAGCCATTCTGCATTTTATATCTTCTGTACTTCGGCCATCAGAAGTTATTTTACTATGGTATCCAAATAGTGAGTAAAATTTGTGTGTTTGAGTGGTTTAAAGGCTTTAGAGACAGAAAGGAAGGTGTCGAGAGTGAGCCACGTTCTGTTCGACCAAGCACAATCACTGTCCCAGACATCATTGAAAGAGAGCGACAGATTTTCATTATAGTCGACATGGTCGATTGGAGAGTGTCCGCAACTGCACTATGTTATTTTAAATGTTTTTATTTCCGTCAACAGTTGCAATAAAATTGTTTAATAACATGTTTCGATCACTTGCAACTGTTGACGGAAATATACACATTTAAAAAAAAAAAGAGCGACAGATGCTTGCGAATGATCGGCGGCTGTCCCTGAGTCCTGAAAAGCTTTTGACCCACAACGGCTGCAGAGATCCAACAACGCGTGACCTCAGTGCATCGAGCGATTCCACAAGAAGCGTTTGCTGACAGTTTCCAACACCTCTACACCCGATGTTAAAAGTGTATTGTAGCCAACGGCAATTACTTTGAAGGGCAGTATAGGTATTTTGTTTGTTACTCTTGTTTCCTATATCTCCTGAGACCATTCACCGAACTTTCCAGACGCACCTAGTAGTAGCCCTGCCCATTGTCCTCTTTACTCGTGACATTTCTCCAAAACCCATAGGAGTTATAGCATGCTGTGTGTCATCAATTAAGGGATCACTGGTCGTCTGCAAGCCACGTTGAAAAACATGGCAGAGTGTTCATCGAATAGATTTTATAATATTTCTCTACAGTCCCATTTTCTAACAGCTCGCGGGAAAAACGAACAACTAAATCTTTCTGTTTACTTTCTGATTTCTCTTATTTGATTATGATGATCGTGTCTCCCTATGTAGATGGGTGCTAACAAATTAATTTCGTATTCGGAAGAGAAAATTGGTGAAAGAAATTTCGCAAATAGCTCCAGCCGCAAAGAATCACGCCAACTCGTGCATCATTTCCGTGACTCTCTCCCCCCAATATCTCGCTAATACAAAACAGGCTGCCCTTCTCTGAACCTTCTCTAAATCGTCCGCCAGTCCCACCTGGTGTAGATTTCCACAATGCGCAGCAATTCTCCAAAATATGACTCCTTCCCTACAATATTTTCTATTTGTTCTTTGCAATATACGTTGTTCGTAATTGGTATTCCTAGGTATTTAGTTTAATTGACGGCCTGTAAATTTGACTGACTCATCGTGTAACTGAACTTTAACGGATGACTTCAAAATTATCATCATTAAGGGTCGGCTGCCAATTTTCGCACCATGCAGGTAGCATATCTGAATCATTTTGACGTTGCTTTTGAACTTCTGGTGACTGTCTCGTAAACCAGTTATAAAAATTATGAACAGCAGGGACCCTATAACACTTCCCTTTGGAACGCCAGATATTACTTCTCTTCTACTCGATGACTTACCGTCAGTTACAACGTACTGTGTCCTTTCTGATACAAAATCACTAATTGCGGGCCGCGGTGGCCGAGGGGACTGAGGCGCTACCGTCACGGTCTGCACGGCCACTACGGTCGGGGGTTCTAATCCCCCCTCGGGCATGGATATTTGTGCCGTCCTAGTTCGTAAGTAGTTCATAAGTAGTTTGTAAGTTTAGGGACTGATGACCCCGTAGTTAAGTCCCATAAGCTTAACAAACATTTGAACATTTTTTGAAATCACGAATTCAGTCTCATAAATGTGGCGATATTCCACATGCACGCAATTTGATTAGAAATTCTTGTGATGTTCAGGGTCAAAAGCCTTCCGGATATCTAGAAATACGGTATCATTTGACATTCCTTATCGATATCACTCATCACATCATGTGAGTATTTAGCTAGCTGTGTTTCACAAGGACGATATTTTCTGAACCCGTGTTACGGATTGCGGCGACGAAAGCCGCACATAATTAGCATTTCGGCACAGGCGCACATCACGGGCTCCACACCGCCACCTGCAAGCGTTACATAAAAGGGAAGCAGAGGGTCGTGTGGACGTACTGGAATTCTTATTTTTCCGGAAAATCAGCTGCAATGCGCCGCCTATAAGACAGGGAGTGTCTTTCGACAGCGTGTCGGTGTTTGGCAGACAAATGTAGCTGCTTTTGAATTGTGGGATATCCTTCACAGATATTGGTGAGCGTGTCGGAGAGTTACCAAGCTACCGACAGAACGGCGAGACCAGTTGCACCCACTTCGCTGCACAACTACATGTTATGATAGCATGTTGTGCACATGTTCTCCCAAATCACGAACCATACGACAGAAAATTCTGTCTGTGAAGCGATAATCAGTGTCCGCGCTTACGATTCGCCGTCATTTGCAGCAGATGTCCATTAGTGGGTTACCACTGAGTCAACGACACATGCGTTTGCTCCGGTAATGGTGAGATTTACGACTCACATGTCTACATTTACATAACTATTCTGCATGTCACATTGAAGCGCATGGCAGAGGGTTCATTGAACCGCTGCCACGATGTTTCTCTACAGTTCCATTCTCTAATAGCTCGCTGGAAAAAGGAACACCTAAATATTTCCGTTTTCGACCTGATTTCTCTTATTTTCTATGATGATCATTTCTTCCTGAGTCTGCGGGTGCTAACAAAATATCGTTCCATTCGGAAGAGAAATTTATTGATTTTCACCGCAACTCATGCATCATTACCGTGACACTCTTCCCTCCTCCCCAATATCACGATAATACAAAACGAGCCGCCCTTCTCTAAACTTTCTGTAAATCTTCTGTCAGTCCCACTTGGTGGGGATCCCACAATTCGCAGCAATATTCCAAAATAGAACGCACAAGTGTAGTATAGGCACTTTCTTTAGCACAATCTTCTAAGTGTTCTGCCACCGAAACGTAGTCTTTGGTTCGCCTTATCTGCAATATTTCCTGTCTAAGTTGTTTGTAACTTATATTGCCCGTAATTGTTTAGTTGAACTGACGGCCTATAAATCTGACTAATTTATCGTGTAAATGAAGTTCAACGAATTTCTTTTAGTGGTCATATGGATGACTTCACACTTCTGACTATTAAGGGACAATTGCAATTTTTGCACCTCGCTGATAACTAATCTAAATCTTTTGTAGTTGCTTTTGATCTTCTGCTGACTTTAATAACCCATAAATGACAGCATCCTCCGCGAACAGTCTAAGGTCGCTACTCAGATTGCCTACTAAATCGTTTATAAAAGTGAGGCATAGTAGTGGCCGTATGACACTTCCCTGG
The DNA here is from genome assembly GCA_026315105.1 of Locusta migratoria. NCBI lineage: Eukaryota > Metazoa > Arthropoda > Insecta > Orthoptera > Acrididae > Locusta > Locusta migratoria. The sequence goes on from CM048755.1 coordinate 104,170,782, forward strand.
GGAACGCCAGTTATCACTTCTGTTCTGTTCGATGACTTTCCGCCAATTACAACGTACTGTGTCTTTTGTGTCAGGAAATCACGAATCCAATCGCACAACTGTGGCGATATTCAATAAGTGCACAATTTGATTAGTAGACGCTTTTGAAATACAGTGTCAAAAGCCTTCCGGAAACTGTTTGACATCCTTAGTCAATATCACTCATCACATCATGTGAGAAAGAGTTATCTGTGTTTCATAAGAACGATACTTTCTGAATCCGTGTTGACTATGGGTCAATAGGTCGTTCTCTTCGCAGTAGTTCATAATATTTTAGGAAAGTATATGCTCTAACATCCTGCTGCATACCGACGTCAATGATATAGGCCTGTAAAATTGCGGATTGTGATATTATAGATACAAGGGGAAGCTGATTGTTTCCATGTGAAAGACAGGTTTTGCCAAAGTGTTGGGTTCCCCAGCCGGTCGTCTACGTTTGTACCTAGTGAATGGGATACAGCAGGTAGTCAGGTTTTTCTTAATGTAGTCGGAAACCGGAAGCAACGCTCTTGAACGAGAGAGGGCGGTTAACCCAGAATGCAACTGAAATACAATATACCACACTCATTATTCTAAAAGTCCATATAAAATCAGGAAATTATCATATGGCAAATATAATTATATGAATGGATTCAGGATACTTGACAGAATCAAACACCGTAATTACAGTTTCAATATCTCTTACAGATAAAAAGCCGACAAATTTCAGTACTATAATAATAATATTATAAGACTTATATTTACAATTATTGATACGTAGTGTTTATCAGTAACAATTTAAGAAGCAAATGTTCAGCATTGTACAACGCTACCTATCATAAAAGATTTACCACGTTATTTCCGTATTCTTTCCATAAACTTTGTTTTACTCTCTTGTTCTGCTTTTCGTTGAGGTAGTAATATTCTTGTGTCAGAATATAGATTCCACCACAGAAACACAAAACATGAACCCATCAAAGCGCATTACATTTATATATGTATTTTATTATATTTAATATTATTCTTAAGTAACGTTCGTTTTTTATGAGTGCCACTTAAATATTTCATAGTAGATATGCAGGAGATAATTTATATATAAACAATTAACTGAATATATTTGTATAAAAAGCCATGATAAATGAAATATTAATTGTGTAACTATATTTCGACGGCGGCAGTAGATTTGAACACTGAGATGCCATGCTTAATGGCTATCTGAGCAAAGAGCTCAGTCTCAACCGTTTTTTAGTATTTTTAAATATATATTTGTTTGTTAAATGTAAAAAAATGTAGGGAGGTGGTCAAAGTATTTAATTATGTTATATTCAAATGTATAATATTTTGGAAGGGAATTGTATTTTAAAGATACGCATTAGGATGCGCGGAAGGATACAATTCTTGGAGCAGAGAGAGCATGCTTTCGAACGCTTCGGAGGGGACGCGGTAGTGAAAGGTTGTGACGCTGGGCGGTCTGAAGCCGTGTTACGAACTTGTGATTTGAAGAGATAGGCATGTGTGGACCTAGAAAATTTACGGGACTGTGACTGCAGAACTTAGTGTCTGCTTGAAAAGTGATCAACTATGCACGGTAGTAGGGCTGTGGAACTGTGATAATTCAGCAATCGTGTACTCGTGTGATGAAAAACTGTGTTTTCTAACAAATACTTTCATCGCGGATTAAATTGGAACTGCAAGTTCCATGGACTACTCTAACTTAAGAGTTATAATTTGGAACTTTTACTATCGAGTGGGTGTGATACTTATTTGTGCCTCTCATGAACAATAGTTGGGGAAATATTTAGTTATTTACCGATGTATAAAGTAGGACCAACTCCGCGTTTCATGTCCAGAAAGAGAAATAAACTCACTCTATGAAGAATTACTTCGTGAGTGAATCTCTTCTTTATCTTAGAATCCATTTTGTTGGTTATTCAGAAGTTTAATTTATGTTTGTTTAAATATATTTTCACGTCATTATATGCAAATTAATTGACTGGCTAAACTACAGATTAAGTATTGATCTTGTGTAAACAGATTCGATAGCTGTTTAGGGCATAGATGCTGACATACATAACTCACCTCTTTATACAGAGACAACGAGCCATAAACTTTTAATACCCGGGTTATGTATTGCCCAAATTTTATTGGTGAGAACCGATAGGAAGGTCGCAAGATCAATACTGCTGCCTTTCTTGTATATTGGAGTGACCTGTGCAACTTTCCAGTCTTTGGGTACGGAAAGTTCGCTCAGCTGAATGTATCTCAGGCTTTAGCCAGCTTTCGGTACCTATGGTAATTTGCGATTCTGTACTTTCTATAAACGCTTGGAGCTATTGTAATTTTCCTATACAGTAACGACAATTTACAACTGTTAGACCAATGCTTTTTAGATTTGTGTTCGTCCTATCTTTGTCCTGTACCCTTTGAGGATGAACCTCTGTATGTTCCCAAGGCCCTCTAACCTAAAAAAAAACGCCTAGTCCACGTCACACAGCTCCCGCCATCCGTGTAGCCGCTTCCTGCGTGTAGTGGACTACTGACCTATTCAGCGGAAACCGGAACCCCATCACCCGATGGCGCAAGTCAGGAATCTGCAGCGTACACCTTCGCAGTACCGTCTGAGCCTCTCATTCATAAGTGGCGTAAGACTAGCGCCACTCCACCAGAGGTGGGAACACAGGACCAAGAAGGCGGTGGAGAGCCGCTAGCATATCGCACAGAGGCATCTCTCCCTCCACGCCGATATCGAATATAGAGCGCCATCTACAAGAAGACTACAAAAGTGCCGCTCACTTCTGGGTACGGCCACCACTTGTATGAAGAACACGACGCGCTCTGCACCGACGACTCCGGGAAGAAGATAGAGAGAGGCATCGCTAGTTACTGCTGTTAATACAGTATCTACATATACATAGATATTCTGCAAATCACATTTGCCTGGCAGTTTCATAACCACTTTTATAACCTTTCTCTACCATTCCATACCCAGTGCAGGTCTTAGCCAGGTGGTAGAGGATATAAGTTCCTTGTGTAAGGGTTTCACAAAACAGGATGATGTTGTGATAGTGGGTGGGGTGGGAAACAGCATTGACAGGGATAAGGGCTACAGTATTGAGTGTGACCTGGTTAAAATAGCTTCTGCAACGACCCAGACAAATGTTAGACTGTTGCCTGCTTTCATGCAATTGAACCGCTCCGTCAGGAGGGTCAATATGGAGATTGATCAACTGCTTAGGACTGTCGGACATAGGTTTGGTTCCTGTTGATGCTATTGATAGGTTGGATTTCACTGGGCATGGCCTGCATCTCAATAGGAAAGGGAAGGAGAAACTAGCTGGGTTGATAGCAAAATCCTTAAGGGGGGACACTGCAATTCATGGAAGTACTTCTTTTTTAGGCTAAGATCAATGACCAGTGAGAATCTCAGGCAGGCAGGCGCTAAAAATGTTGAAAAATCAAATGTTTCTCAGAAAAGTAAAGTAAAATATAATGTTAGCATTTTTCACCAGAATATTGGGGGAGTAAAGAATAACATAGATGAGCTTTTAGGTTTTTAGATGATATAGAAACTGATAATGTAATAGATATACTATGACTGTCTGAGCATCACATTGTCACCGGTATGGAAAATGTGAATGTCAGTGGATATAAATTAGTCTGAAATGTAAGTAGAGATAATAAGAGGAGTTGCCATATATGTCAAAAGCTATCACAGTGTAAAAAGTTTAGAAACAAAAAAGTTTTGTGTAGAGCAGCATATTGAAGCATGTGCCTGCCAGCTTAAACTCAATGGTGATTATCTTATAATTGTAACAGTATATAGGTCCGCTTCAGGAAACTTTCAGTTATTTCTGGAAAACTTGGATGCCTTGTTGTGCTATCTGTCAGATAAGGGGAAGCAAATTATTATTTCAATGTAGATTCACTGAAAGAGTGTAATAGGAAGAAAGACCTGGAAGTCTTACATGGCTCATTCAATCTTACATCCGTGATTGATTTTCCTACTTGGGTAGTAAAGGACAGCAGTACATTGATAGATAACTTTTTTATAGACCAAGATAAGTTTAACAAAATAAATGCTTGTCCCGTTGAGAATGGTCTTTTGGATCACGGTGCACAGCTAGTAACAGTATATGACATAGCTCCGTTCAGTAATTCGAAACAGTCCACCAGAATTGTGAGCTCGATTAATGACTTAACAACTAGAAATTTCAAAGAAAGTCTACAGCAGTTAGACTGGGATGAGGTTTACAAGGAACATGATGTTAATTTAAAATATAATTTATTTCACAATACATTTTAAGGGTATTTGATAACTGTTTCCCCAAGAAATTAGTAAAATTTAACTGTAAGAAACCATGCAAAAAACCATGGCTTACTAAAGGAATAAAAATATCGTGTAACCGAAAAAGGGAACTATATCTGTCCGCAAGAAAGAGTAATAACCCAGAAACAATAAAATATTATAAAAACTACTGTGCTACATTAAGAAAAGTTATTAAAAAATCAATAAGCATGTGCATCATGACTGAGATTAGCTCCTCTGATAATAAAATTAAAACAATTTGGAATATTATTAAAACGGAGACAGGGCAACCAAGAGCAGAGGAAGAGGGTGTTACCATCAAAACAAATGAAAACTTTATTAACAAAAAGTCAGAAGTTGAAAACATTTTTAATTATTACTTTTTAAGTGTTGTAGAGAAAATAGGATATAAATGTTCATTAGAAGGAGCAAGGCAATTAATGGAAGAGGCCATATCCACACAATTTGATACAATTGAAATTCCACCAACCTCACCTTCAGAAATTTGGAAAATAATAAAATCTCTCAAGAGTAAACGGTCATATGGAACTGATGGCATTTCCAGCAGGGTATTAAAAGCTTATTCCTAGGAGATAAGTAGGATTCTCAGTCATATTTGTAATAGTTCATTAAAGCAGGTTATTTTCCCGGATAGACTGAATATGCTATCGTTAAACCTTTGCATAAAAAAGGGGATACATCGGATGTCAACAACTACCGCCACATCTCACTTCTGACAGCTTTATCCAAAGTATTTGAAAAAGTTATGTATTCTCGAGTTGCTTCACATATTATTAAAAATAAAGTTCTAACAAAATGTCAGTTTGGTTTTCCAAAAAGCTTTTCAACTGAAAATGCTATATATACCTTCACTGATGAAATATTAAATGCTTTGAATAACCGGACATCACCAGTTGGGATTTTTTTTATCTCTTAAAGGCTTTTGATAGTGTAAATCATGGGATTCTTCTAGATAAGCTTAAGTATTGTGATATGAGTGGAACAGGGCACAAATGGTTTAAATCATACTTAACTGGAAGAGTGCAGGAAGTTGAAATACGCAGCTCACATGATATAGATGAAACAATTAATTCTTGTAACTGGGGAGTTATCAAAAATGGGGTCCCACTAGGTTCGGTCTTGGGTCCTTTGTTGTTCTTAATATATATTAATGACTTGCCATTCTACATTCACGAAGATGCTATGCTAGTACTTTTTGCTGATGAGACAAGTATAGCTATCACACCTGACAAACAGCAATTAACTGATGAAATTGTAAATTATATCTTCCAGAAAGTTATTAAGTAGTTCTCTACAAATGGACTCTCATTAAACTTTGATAAAACCCAGTATATTGAGTTTCATACAGTAAATGTCATGACACCATTAATAAATTTAGACTTTGAACATAAATCTGTAGCTAAGGCAGAATATTCAAAATTTTTAGGTGTTTGCATTCACAAGGGACTGAACTGGAAGAAACATATTGAAGATCTCCTAAAACGTTTGAGTTCAGCTACTTATGCTATTAAAGTCATTGCAAAATTTGGTGATATACATCTCAGTAAATTAGCTTACTACGCATATTTTCATTCACTGCTTTCATATGGAATCATATTCTGGGGCAATACAACGTTGAGTAAAAAAGTATTCATTGCACAAGAGTGTGTAATCAGAATCAATTCAAAAGTAATAGCAGTGTGCATAGCTACAACACTAGGAGAAAGGATGATATTCACTATTCAAGGTTAAATCTAACTTTGGATCAGAAAGGGGTGAATTATGCTGCCACAAAAGTCTTTGGTCACCTACCAAGTAACATCAAAAGTCTGACAACTAGTATTTAAAAAGAAATTAAAGGAATTTCTGAATGGCAACTCCTTCTACAATGTAGATGAATTTTTAGCTAAAACTTAAAAAAAAATAAAAAAATAAAAATAACTAAAAAATAAAAAAATCCTTAAAATGTTGATTGTCAACTATAGACAACAGTTACTAAACTGACACATTCCACATCATTACGAAATGTGCCGGCCGCGGTGGCCGAGGGGCTGAGGCACTTCAGTCACGGTCTGCACGGCCACTAGGGTCGGGGGTTCGAATCCCCCCTCGGGCATGGATATTTGTGCCGTCCTTAGGATAAGCTAGTTGATAAGTAGTTTGTAAGTTTAGGGACTGATGACTCCGTAGTTAAGTCCCATAAGCTATACAAACATTTGAACATTTTATTACTAAATGTCGTATATATGATCTATGGAACAAGTTTTTAATCTAATCTAATCTAATCTCTAGTAGCGCGAGGGAAGAAAGAACACCTAAATCGTTCCGTTTTCGATCTGATTTCTTTTATTTTATTGGGATGGTCATGTCTTCCTATTTAGGTGGATGCTAACAAAATATTTTCACATTCAGAATTAAAAGTCGGCGATTGAAATTTCGTAAATAGATCTCTCCGCAACGAATAACGTCTTTCTTTTAATGATTTTCACCTCAAATCGTGCAATATTTGCGTCACGCTTTCACCCCTGTAACGTGATAAAATAAAACGAGTTGCCCTTCTCTGAATCTTCTCAATGTCATCTGTCAGTCCCACCTTGTGAGGGTCTCACACTGGGCTACAGTAAACAGTACCCCATGAGAGGAAGCACAAGTGTGATGTAGGCAGTCTGTTTGGTGGAACTGTTGCATCTTCGAAGCGTCCTTCCAATGAAACGTAACCTTTGGTTCGCCTTCCCTACAATATTTTATGTGTGTTCTCTCCAATAATGATCAAATGTTTGTAGAGCTTATGGTACTTAACTACAGATTCATCAGTCCCTAAACTTAAAAACTACTTATGAACTACCTAATACTAAGTACGACACAAATATCCGTGCCCGAGTTGGGATTCGAACCCCCGACCGTAGGGGCCGTGCAGACCGTGACTGGCGCGACGCAGACTGCTCGGCCACATCGGCCGGCTGTTCTCTCCAGACTAAGTTGTTCGTAATTGTAACTGCTAGGTATTTGGTACAATTTACGACCTTAAGGTTTGACTGATTTATCGTATAATTGACGTTCAGCGAATTTCTTTTAGAGGTCATATGTATTACTTCACACTTTTCTTTATTTAGTGTTAATTGCCAATTTTCGCACCATGTAGAAATTTTGTCTAAATCGCTTTGCAGTTGCTTTTGATCCTCTATTAACTTCACTAACCGATAAACGACAGCATCATCCGCGAACACGCTAAGGGAGCTATTCAGATTGTCTCCTAAATCGTCTATTAACACAAGGAAGAGTAGGGGACCTATAACGCTTCCCTGGGGAACGCCAGATATCACATCTGTTTTACACGATGACTTACCATCAATTACTACGAACTGTAGTCAATCGCACAATTGGGGAGATATTTCATAAGCACGCAATTTCATTATAAGGCGCTTGTGATTTACAGTGTCAAAGGCCTTCCGGAAATCCAGAAATATGATATCGATTTGAGATTCCTCGTCGATGGCACTTATCACTTCATGTGAATAAAGGACAAGCTGTTTTTCGCAAGAGCGATACTTTCTGAATCCGTGTTGACTATTGGTTAATAGGTCGTTCTCTTCGAGGTAGTTCATAATGTTCGAACAAAGCATATGTTCCAAAATCCTACTGCAAATCGACGTCAATGAGATTGGCCTGTAATTTTAGGGATCACTCCTATTGCTTTTCTTGAATATTGAAGTGACTTGGGCAACTTTTGAGTCTTTGGGTACTGATGTTTCACTGAGTGATCGGTTGTAAATGATAGCTAAGTATAGAGCTATTGCATCAGCATACCCTGATAGGAATCTAGTTGGAAAACAAGCCGGAAGATTTGTTTTTGTTCAGTGACTGAAGTTGTTTTAAATAGTCAGGAGGTCGAACCGACGTTAGGCATACAGAACTGTACAAATTGTTTTAGGCAGAATTTCCATCTCTTCGACATTACCAAAGTTATGTGTAGTATGTTATCTCAGTAATAAATTGAATTGTACTAAAGTGTCTTGCATGATTTTAGCTTTCCGAGTAAACAGCCTTATGGTGACTACAGTTGTGGCCACAGCCGACTGCAACAGATTCAGCCCCTCCACTCTGCTCTGTACCAGACGTCCACTGTTGGTCCTGTCAACTATGTTGCAGATGGTGAGCTCTGCTTTCATCTTGCAAACAAGACTAGCAGTCTTCACTACTTCAGATAGCCGCTCAAATCCTGAGACAAAATTTTCAGATCAAAAGCAACTCACTTCATTGGTATCAACGTGAGCCACCACCTGATGTTGACTGCACGCTGTACACTTCATACCATCTGTTATAAACAGAACGCAGATGCTGGCAACATAAATTTAATACTCTTCTGCAACACAACAGTCTATCCTGACTTGCCGTTGAGGACCATCACAATCACTACTAGTCAGTTCTAACTCAGTCGGTTACCAGAACGCAATACATTTCAGTACACTAAAACAGCGCTACTACTACTCCGAATAGCCGGAGGTCGTAGGTCTGTCGGCGGATCTTGGCTCTTCCACGACGGCGGATGAGAAAAACTGCCTGTAGACGGCTGGCGCAGGCCTTAAATGGGTGCGAGGTAGTTCTAACGGCTGACGCGGAGGGCGCTGTCGCTTAGCCACGCCCAGAATCGCTCGGGTGGAGCCCTCTGCTGGATCGAGTGTTCCGACTTATCGTAATAAGTGTTGGCGTGTACCTTTCTGGCTTGGCGTCAAGGTCTGGCGCCTGCCGGGCTGGCAACCTGCAGAGCAGTGCTGCGAGCCGGGCGGCACACATGGTAGGCGTTGAGTCGTGTGGTTGTCGGGATGTCGGGGTCTGCCTGATAGTCCAATCATTCTGTCACGGTGTACTGTTAAATTTGCAAAAATTATTACCTGAAAACAAAAAATATGGGCGTGTAGGAAATTAAATTTCAAATAGAAATTATATGAAACTCGAGCCTAGATGGCGAAATTTGCCAAAAAGATTCTTAAAGTTCCAGAAAACGGTATTTATTAAATAAATAAAAAACGATAACTGCGATGGGAAATGTTAAATTAGAAAGTTGTAGCCCTTAAGATTATCTATCGATTGATTTTTTGTAGGTATCAATTGATTTAATACGTTTCGCGTTATATCGAAACAAAACTTAAAATTTATTAAAAACTAGATTCCTTATAACTCGAAAACATCCACGTTTACAAACTTGGCCATTTGAGCAGTAGCTGAATATTATGTATTTCACTGTTATGTTTTTAAAGGAAACGCCTTTTGCTACTGCAAATGAAGGGTTTTATTTTTATAAGTCACCCATACGCGTTTCGCCTTTGTCACAAGGCATCATCAGTGGGTGTCAGCACTTGCTACTCCACATCAGTCACTTTCTGGCAACCAGGCATTTTTCTGCTTTTTTCGAAAACAGTGGATCCTTTCGACCTGCTTGCCAGAAAGAGACTGATGTGGAGTTGCAAGTGCTGACACCCACTGATGATGCCTTGTGACAAAGGCGAAACGCGTATGGGTGACTTATAAAAATAAAACCCTTCATTTGCATTACAGTGATATACATAATATTCAGTATTGTTTGAGATATATCGATTAAAAAAAAGAGGCTCCTAGAAAATTGGCTAGAGTTCGTCAGGGGATCGACTTAGAGTAACGGTTCTCCATGTGTTTTCTTCGTGAAGAGTTGTAATATCATAATATGAAATAATTTTTTAGATTTTGATAATTATAAGTACCAAAGAATGACTTTAAAAAACCTGCACTCTTTTGGGGCCGTTTTTCTTCAACTGACTGATTCTGTTTTTATGTTATGAAAGGAACTGTTAAAGAACTATGTAGCTCACATTTTCTCACAGATTTTAAAACCAATTATGTTGCTCTACGACCTTCTAGAGCCGAGATATATATAATTTTTCTTTAAAAAATCTAGCGGATGTAATTTACATTTTACAGCGACGTGCTTGCTGGAGTTTAATATTGCAAACTTTCTCTAGTAAGTAAAAATACTTGGATACGTTGCATTGTTTTCTAGTGGTACTAATCTATTGTAAAGTGAATCGTGCAATTGCGCAGTGCCTTGGGCCAGAGCGGGAGAGCGGGCGAGCGGCCGCTGTGAATGGGGGGGGGGGGGGGGGGAGAGGGACTCGCGCGTGTTCTCTCACAGAACAGTCAAAACGGCCCGCACTTGCAAATGTCAAAATCAAATTTCATTTGTACACTCAAATGTGAATACATTATAAGGTGGGGTTTGGTGTTGGATAAATATTTTTGATTGAAAAATGAGAATAAAATGGTTCGTTATTGATTTTGGCTCGAAACACACTGGTAAAATATCGTAACAGTTTGTCAGATCTGCACACACAACATACAGTTTACTTATCTGATTTAGGCCCTGTCACTATTAATCAAATTGGCTTGTTAATTAACTGAATGAATATGATTGCTAATTAGTCTTTGCACATCTGATCACTTCACAGAAGATTGTACAAATCACCCCATCTTATAAAATATCCAGACGATATATATACTGCCAACTGGAACAGCTGTAATCGCTGGCAAATATAAAAAAAAAATTATGTATGACCTCTTTTTTTCGTAATTTAAAAATGCAATTATGATTTTTCTTTTGAAAGTGACTGATTCTTTTATCTTTGCTGTGGGTTTTGTTATACCGAAACAATAGCTGTGCACAAGTACATTTACGTAATCAGATAAATTATTGAAGTTAACTATTATAAAAATTGTCTGTTAATGATTATTACTAATTTTCTCTCTTATTATTGTCAAAAATGGCTAACTGATTGATTGTTAATATGATATTGTTTATTATAGTTTCATCAAAATGCTAACTATAATCACTGATCACTATTTCTAGTGCACACAATATTTAATTTTCTCTGTTCAAACTCAATCGGTATTGAATGAATGAAGGTGATGTCACCTCGTCAGTTAAACTTTCGCACAACTATCAAATTTTCTAATGAATTTCCCATTATTATTGCAAATTATTTCTTATAAGGTCTCTTAGGTATTAATAGAAAAAGTCTTTGTTAACTTTTAATTCACTCTTATATTCTAACGTAAAAGTTAGAAAATAGTACTCATCGGTAACATCCGTTTCTTCATATATTCTACAATTAAGAATCCATCAGCAATAACATATACATCCATATAGTAGTCCAGTTGGCAATTATGATGCCGTGAGGCGAAACACAACTTTCACACAAGTTCATTAAATGTTCATTCACGTGAGTGGGGCGGTTCCGCGATACATGAATCGTCTTACGACGGAGACACGTTCCTTGGTCCCGCGCGACGCGATTGCATACGTACGACGCGATCAGCGAGACTGACACTTGCAGACACTGTTTCGATAAATGGCACTCCCGCACTATCAAAATAAACTTTCACTGTGAACACTTCTTCTTCCAAAACACATGAATAAGCGTTCCGCGGTTTTCGTACCGGCGATTTCACGCGACGAACCGAACTTGGCGGTACACACGGGGACAGCGTCCGCACGCCTCGAGACCCACACTCAGACTCCGTCTCTCCCGACTGCTCCAGCATCAACAATATAGTGGCGCAGTAGAGCGCGCTGCTTACATTCATACGTTATATCTTTGACAGCATAGTTTACATATGTACAATCAAAATATTCAGTTAACATTACAAATTAAACAGATTACATGAAGTAAAGAAATGCCTAAAATATTAGTTCACAAAAATATATAAACCTTTTACAAGTATAATACGATTACATATCTCTGTAATCAACCCTCAGATGGAAGGTCACCATCTGTGACCTTACATATCACCACCAATAGCAGATTTTTTTTTCTTTTTTAATTCGAAGAAAAACAATTTTTTTTTATATTCAGTGAAACACTTTGCCTAATAACTCGAGCACTTGATTTAATTGATCGTTGCATTGCGCGTCTATGCGCGCCTATCAAACTCTGTATACAAACGTTGATATTTGGCTTTACCTTCCACGCCCACTACTCACTGCACTGTAAACACTGCACACGGCACATCAGAAGCCACGGGTATTTGTATCATCAGGTCAGTGGTGTCGGGTTGCTTTGAAGATTGCCGCCCCTCGGTGCGGTGATTGCTGCCCGGCTGGCGTTGGCGCCGCGGTCCTTTGAAGCGCGCCGCACCTCCACTGTTGCTGTTTCACATTCCACATGTTCATTCCGCAAAGATTTCTCATTTCATTTAGGCTGCGTCCATTCTGAAAATATTTATCTGTGTCAGGCCCGTGTTCTCACAGTTCATATCATACTCAAATAAAGTTTACATAAACACTTCTACGAAATTATATACATAAATTTGGTTCTTCATACATTATATACAATTACATTTTAATTTCTTACTTTACGAGTAATGTTACATTTAATTTACACAATCATTTATAAACTGGTTTCAGTTCCGCGACGTGACGCATTCCTATATTTTTGTTAGTCTTCACTGACACAAGCTCATACGCATTTGTGTGTTTTCTTTTTTGTACTTTGAATGGTCCAATATACCATTTATAAAACTTTTTATAACCGTCATCACCACGCGTTCCTTCAGTGCAAAGGTGTTTTATAAGGTTGCTTAAAAATACTTCCTTACTTTTGACTTTAAATTCATACTCGTAATTTTTTATTTTTCCCACCTCATCGAGGAATATGTTCTGATAGTTTCTCAATAAATTTTCCAACTGCACAAGCCGATTTTCCGGCACATTCTCGATATTCGTGATGGTTTCCCTTATTTTCATAGCAATGTCTTCTCCCGATTCGTTCATTCCTTAACATTCTTCGTCTTTCTCCATTCGTGCCGATCTCTCGTAACCTATCATGTCGACATGAGTTTGATTGTTATTCTGATAATCATCTATTTTAATCTGCGTCCATTCAATAATTTTCTGTCCGTAATTAACCTTCATTCCTAATTTTGACATAGTTATAGATACCAACAATATCTCTGTCTTCAAACCTCTAATTACCTCATACCATTCACTAATTACTTTCTCCCTGACGTTCACCTTTAACAAAATCTTTTTATTCATTTCTGTCTTTACTCCCGGAATGATAGATATCGCCGTACTTCTACTACATTGTTCTTCCGTGATCTTCTTCTCCCTTTTACAGATAAAATATAAGTCTTCATCAATCGCATTTACTTCACTCCCTGTGTCAGTAGTTATTGTCACTATTCGGGTATCAATTGTTGTGGTCACATTCGGGTGCATTTTCAACTCTTCTTGATCATTATTCTCGTGTATTAGAAAATGCTCTCTAAGTGTGTCAGTCCAATCATTGTCCTATTGTTACACTTCTGCTGACGCTGTACCTTTCTATCTAAATCTCTTTGCCATTGCGTATTATTCTGCTGTCTACATAAAACATTATCCGTACATTTCCTTTCATTGTTACAGTATCCACGACGCTCTTTATTCACGTTCGAGTGAACCACTGCATCTTCATTATCTAATGGTGATTTCATTTTTACTTTGTGTCTTTTGTTTTCCAATAGCCTTCTGCGTCTGTTGTTTTTCTTTGATAACAGCTTCTTGTCATTCAGTTTCAGATTTGGTAGTAATTTCATCTTCAGTTTGTGCCTCTTCTGGTATCGTATGAAATTTACGTTTGTCTCGTTTTGTCGCACGTCAGTTTTGTCTTGTATTATTTCACTGCATGCTTCTGAATCCATCGAATCTATATCTGTCCATTCTTCACAATCATCTTCTTCCTGCTCCCAGTCGTCTTTCGTTGAATCTCGTTATTCAAGTATTTCTATACATTGAATTGTAAACGTATTATTTTTATAATCATTCTGTTCAAATAGTTTTGGTACCTGCATCGTTCCATCAGCTTCAAATTCTAATTTGTTCTTTCCGAGATCAACAATTGCTTTATGCTTCTGTAGCCAGTCTGATCCAATTATGAATGGTACAGTAATGTCTTCTACTACGATAAATTCGTGGTAGATCAGTACATCTGTCTGGTCAATTGTGAAAGGTAGATATATCTTTCTATGCGCTTCCACATGTTTCGAGGTAAACGCTTCGTATATCTTCAATTTTTGTCGCAGTAATTCTTCAGTTCTTTCGATTTGTTGTTTAAAGTCCATATACAGTCTTTTGGAGACAAAATAATGCTTAATATTCTTTCTTTCCAACTTTGACCTTTAATTTCGAACATGTATCTTCTTTCTTTTCTTCATTTTTCTTCAAAATATGTATTTGCGTAGCTCCAATTTTTTGTGATTCTTCTTCATTCACTGTTTCATTACGAATGGCTCTTCTTTCTGAATGTGAATTATTATCTTTTCGATAAATTTTAGTATCTTCTTCCGTCGTATTCAGCGAATTCGTGTACTCGATCCATAGTGCAAATACTTGCATCTCCTGTTTCGGTCCGTATTCCGGTTTTTTCTTCGTTTTTAATAGCAGTTTATCTTGTTCTTGGCTATGCTGTTGTTCCCTTCTATTCTCCTGATTAATTTGTTTGTGCTCTTTGTAATTAATATTTCCCCTGACGCACATTTCTGCAGCCACGCATCGGGGAATTGCGGGCCGCGATATTAGTTTACCGGTCCCTATTGACTGAAATTACTTGCTGTATTTGCATCTGATACTGAATTTTCGGTGTTCTGTTATTTTCATAAGTTGCTTGCAGGGCGTCGACTTTTTTTTTTTTCCCCCACGAGGCTCCCGCCGGTCGTACACATTGTTGTTGGCGGCGCATTCGCTGTATTTATTCTCTTTGATTTTCTTCTCCGCTGTGGTGCGTTGAAATTTTTTTGTAAAAATTAAAATCAATTTTCGGCTTTTCGCCTGTCTTCGACCAATCTTCATCAGTTCTTCTTTCTCTCCAGTTCTCTTTTCTTGGTTCATCTCTATTTTTCGCATCATTCAGTGATTTATAATTTTCAACATTTTCCGAAGTTTGATGATTGGAATTGTCAAATCTCCTAATATAGTCTCCTCTTCCTCTTGGCCTATTGTCTTGTCTTTCGTATAGTCTTCCTTCTTCCCGTTCTCGCCTGTAATAGTTATCCCGTTGTTGATATCCATCCTATCGGTCCATGTTATCCTCCCGATACCTGCGTCTGTGATGATGGTCCTCTTCTTGTAGCTTGTCGCAGTCTTCCAATATTTAGAGCATGTGTTACACTGTTTTTACATGTAGTCCAATTAGATGTTGTTTTGTCCATTTCGGCAATTTCGCTTTCATTACAGCCACGAATCAATGTTCCAAAATTGGTGTATTTATTCCAATAATGTTTGAAGTATTCTGCCATGGATTTGAATCCGCTTGTCTGATATAACGGTTCTTCGTGTATCTCACTGTATACACTGGCCTGTTCGATTTCTGACCAAAATTTCTTTATTAATAAATTTCTAAATTCACGGTAATTTTGGCTTTCTTTGCTTATTTCGATCACGTCTGGTTGTGCTTTTGAATGCACATGGCATATAATGTAGTCAATACGTTTTATGTCATCCCGTTGTCGAGGAAATATGCTCTCCATTACGAGCAGATAATCCAATATGTGTAGTTCGCCATCCAGTTTGAAAACGGGTGGGTTCCGTCCATGCATATATTTAACATCGTATCTACTTTCATCTTGATTCCTTCTTGACTCCAATGATGTTGAAATTCCGTTTACTTCCTCACTACGTTGCATTACGCGCCTTCCTGTTCCACTTGTTTCAGCACGTTCATTATTTCGGCGTTCGGCAGCGTCGACTCCAAAACTTTCCCGATGTATCCGTCATGTTAATTGATAACAATTATTTTCTTGTTGATTGCTCACGTCTACCACTTGCGCTCCAGTAATTTGCGCAGTTCGAACATGTTGTTGTTCAGTCCCTGTACTATTTTCTAAATTCGTTACCCCCCTATTAATTTCTTTTACTCCTTCAATGAGTTCTTCTCGCATGATCTTCATAGCTTCTTTGTTCTTATTACGTTCTTCCTTCGTAATAACCGATGCCGCTGTAACTAATTCTTCACACATTTGTTTATTTTCCGTACATTGTTGTTTCACCGATTGTTTTAATGACAGAACAGTTTCATTAAGATTCTTATCAAAAGTTTCTCTATGTTCATGTAATTTTCGATCTCCTTCCCCTTCTATTTCTTTTCCCATTGTTATCATCTGTTTCTTTATTTGTGCTGTTTGCTGTTTTAATACCTCTTTTGTTTCCTGTCCCTGCTATTTTATATATTTTAATAATGCCATGATGCTGTTGTCCTCCCTTATTTCTGTCCTATCTTTCCTCTCTTCACGAGATTTCCTCTTCTCTAATTTGTGGCATTGATGATCAATTGAACATTTGTGCTCATCCCCACGGACGGCTAAGTCAGTTGATTAGCATTCCTGTATCTCTTCCCTACTTTCTTCTGTTTGTTGATCACGCATTATCAACGAATCTGTTTGATTTCTAATTGTTTGCGACTGTTTCATAATTCCCGTCTGAATGACCAATATTCATCGCCAGTCGCTTTTCCGACAAACGACCTAATCTCATATTGTCTACCGATCGTCCTGTAATGTCTTCCTGATCAAACCCTCTTTGATTATTAATTTCATTAACGTAACACTTTTTATTTTTTGTATTGAAGTCCCTTGGTTTCGCTTCGCGGGCTGCTGCTAAGCGCGTGCGCATACCACGGTTCTATTTGTTGCGTCTCAGTCGCGACCGACAATAAAAAGACCCAATTCTCAGTAAAACACCAGTTGTTTCAAATATAAATTTTACACAATAATAATAAAGGCTAAGCGCATCACTAC
Organism: Locusta migratoria; assembly: GCA_026315105.1. Classification (NCBI taxonomy): domain Eukaryota; kingdom Metazoa; phylum Arthropoda; class Insecta; order Orthoptera; family Acrididae; genus Locusta; species Locusta migratoria. The sequence continues at coordinate 104,187,904 of CM048755.1, forward strand.
TTATGAATAACATGCAGTAAAATGTAATAATTGATCAGTATAGTCCCAATCGGTCATTAGTGAATTTTTTTGTTAATTATTTACTTGGTACAACAATACCCATCAGCAAGTCAAAAAATCATCGATGGCAGGGTCGCCATTTATAAGGTGGGGTGTGGTGTTGGATAAATATTTTTGATTGAAAAATGCGAATAAAATGGTTCGTTAATGATTTTGGCTCGAAACACACTGGTAAAATTTCGTAACAGTTTGTCAGATCTACACACACAACATACAGTTTACTTTTCTGATTTAGGCCCTGTCACTGTTAATCAAATTGGCTTGTTAATTAACAGAATGAATATGATTGCTAATTAGTCTTTGCATATCTGATCACTTCACAGAAGATTGTACTTACCACCCCATCTTATCAAATATCCAGACGATACATATACTGCTAACTGGAATAGCTGTAATAGTTTTGCAAATATAAAAAAAAATTCTGTATGCCCTCTGTTTTTCGTAATTTAAAAATGTAATTATGATTTTTCTTTTGAAAATGACTGATTCTTTGATCTTTGCTGTGGGTTTTGTGATACCGAAACAATAGCTGTGCACAAGTACATTTACGTAATCAGATAAATTATTGACGTTAACTATTATAAAAATTGTCTGTTAATGATTATTACGAATTTTCTCTCTTATTATTTTCAAAAATGGCTAACTGATTGATTGTTAATATGATATTGTTTATTATAGTTTCATCAAAATTCTAACTATAATCACTGATCACTATTTCTAGTGCACACAATATTTAATTTTCCCACTTCAAACTCAATCGGTATTGAATGAATGAAGGTGATATGGCCTCGTCATTTAAACTTTCGCACACTTTATCAAATTTTCTATTGACTATTCAATTATTATTGCAAATTAGTTCTTATAAGGTCTGTTAAGTATTAATAAAAAAACTCTTTGTTAACTTTTAATTCACTCTTATATTCTAACGTAAAAGTTACAAAATAGTACGCATCTGTACCGTTCGTTTCTTCACATAATCTACTCTTAAGAATCCAGCAGCAATAACATATACATCCATACAGTGGTCCAGTTGACAATGATGATGCTGCGAGGCAAAACCTACTTTCACACAAGTTCATTAAATGTTCATTCACGTGAGTGCGTCAGTTCCGCGATACTCGAATCGTCTCACGACATAGACACGTTCCGTAGTTCCGTTTTAACACGCGCGACGCGATTGCATACGTACGACGCGATCACCGAGTCTGACACTTGCAGACACTGTTTCGATAAATGGCACTCCCGCACGTTTCAAAATAAACTTTCACTGTGAACACTTCTTCTTCCAATATACATGAATAAGCGTTCCGCGGTTTTCGTACCGGCGATTTCACGCGACGAACCGAACTTGGCGGTACACACGCGGACAGCGTCCGCACGCCTCGAGACCCACACTCAGACTCCGTCTCTCCCGACTGCCCCAGCATCAACAATATAGTGGCGCAGTAGAGCGCGCTGCTTACATTCATACATAATATCTTTGACAGCATAATTTACATATGTACAATCAAAATATTCCGTTAACATTACAAATTAAATAGGTTACATGAACAAGTAAAGAAATAGCTAAAATATTAGTTCACAAAAATATACAAACCTTTTACAAGTATAATACGATTACATATCTCTGTAATCAACCCGCAAAAGAAGGTCACCATCTGTGACCTTACAACATATTGGCTAATACTATGTACTTGGGTTTGCTTTTAGCACGCGAATCTTAGCATTTACGGCATAGATAAAAATAAACGTGAATGAAAAGAATTATACATAAAAAACGCAGTCTTCCCACAAGAAATTTCTATTCACTGAATATGATCTATACATAATAGAAAAGCCAAGGAAATTGAATTACTTTGGTTTGCAAGTGGATGAACGTTTAATTTTACTTGAAAATAATTAAAAAATTGGTACTTTTCTTTCATGAAATTTCCATAATTCGACAGTTTTCATTTCGAGCTGTCGTTTTTGAGATAAAGACGTTGGTGCCGACTTTTTAGGCAAATTGGTAAAAATGACAATTTTGGACATTGATTGCGGTCGTATTTACCGATTTTGACATTTACAAGTGCGGGCCGTTTTGAGTGTTCTGAGAGAGAACACGCGCCAGTCTCCCCCCCCCCCCCCCCCCCCTCTTTTCCCAACGGCCGTTCGCCCGCTCACGCGCTTTCCCGCTCTGGCGCGCTTCACTTTACCAATCGATTAGTAACACTAGAAAACAATGCAACGTATCCAACTATTTTACTTACTAGTGAAAGTATTCAATATTAAGGTCCTTGAAGCACATCGCTGTAAAATGTAAATTACGTCCGCTAGATTTTTTTAAGGGAAAATATTTATCTCGGCTCCAGAAGGTCATAGAGCACCATTATTGGTTTTAAAATCTGTGTAACAATTTCAGCAACATAGTTCTTTAATAGTTCCTTTCCTAACATAGAAACAGAAGTATACAGTTGAATAAAACGGGACCAAAAAAGTGCAAGTTTTTAAAGTTATTCTTTGATGCTTATAATAAACAAAATCTAAAAAACTATTTAATTGTTTTCCTCTTCACGAGGAAAACAGATGGATACCGTTACTCTAGGTCGATCCTCTGACCAACTCTAGCCAATTTTCTAGGAGCCTCTTTTTTAAAAAAAAAATCGATGTATCTCGAACAATACTGGATATTTTTAATTTTTTCGAGAAAGGTATTTTTTTACTTATTTCGTGCCATACTTTTGGTAAATAGTAAGTTTGTAAACGTGGACGTTCTCGAGTTATAAGGAATCTAGTTTTTAATGAATGTTAAGTGTTTTTTCGATAGAACTCCAAACGTGTCAAATCAATCGATACATACAAAAAAGTAATCTTTTTTCGGCAAATTTCGCCATCTAGGCTCGAGTTTCATAAAATAGAAACTCTATTTGAAATTTAATTTCCTACACGCACATATTTTTTTTGTTTTCAGGTAATAATTTTTGCAACCACTTCTCCCTAATGGTTGGACTATGTGCCTCGGCTCTCTAGCAGCGTCCGAAGGCAGCAGCAGTGGAGTACGTCGTGACGTACACAAGTGCCTGGAAGGTCGCTGTGGGGGAGGGGGCGGATGCCTGGCTACCGAAGCGGCGGGTCCATGTCCACCTCTGGTGCCTCGCTAGCGGCGCGAGTCGGTTTTGGAGGAAGCGATTCCGGTGCAAATGCCAGGGTCGGCTCAGCGGAAGTTCCAGGCGCCGAGTCTACAATGTCTAGAGGCGCCGGCCGTGCGCTGGTCCTGGAAAATGATGCAACGTTAGGCATGACGAGCGGCGGTGGGGACCCAGCGCGGCATCGGAAGATTCATGAGGGGGGCGGCGAGGGCCGGACTGACATTGACGAGGACGGATGTGGTTCAAATGGCGAACCACCACGTGGTCGGGGAGTCATACGGAGAACAGCTTGCGGCCTTGTTGACGGTCGACGGTTGCCGGAATCCACGGTCGTTGGCTTCCGAAACTGCGGGCGTATATAGGAGTGCCGGGGCGAAAGTGGGGTTCTCGCGGTGCCGGCGATGGATGTGGTTCCGGGACCAGCAGATATAGCAGCGTGCGTGGTTGGCGCCCATGCAGGAGTTCCGCTGGAGACTTGTCGCCTACGGATGTGAACCTGTAAAAACTCAGAAACAGTGGTAGGGCGTCATCAGCGGAATTGGTCTCAAGTTATTTTCGCATTTCGAACTTCAAAATACGGACAAGACGTTATGCTTCGCCGGTGGGTTGGTGGTGAAAAGGAAGGGTGTGGAGGTGTTGGATACCGCTATGTTGGCAGTAACGCTGAAAATCACTGCTCCGTAATTGTGGTCCGTTATCTGTGACGCTTGTTCGCGGGTGGCCTTCAATGGCAAAGATTTTGGAGAGCTTCTTGATAGTAGAGTCGGCAGAGATGGGGCTGTATTTTACTATGTACGAGTAATGAGAATATACATCCGAGACGACCAGCCAGTGAGTATTGTGAAACGGGCCAGCAAATCCTGAATGGATGCGTTACCAGGGAGAGGCGCTGGCAGGTCAGAGAGTTAAAGTTTGGCGGGGAGCTGGGAGATGCACTGTGTACATGCCAGAATAAGGTGCTCCATGTCCTGAGTCATTCCTGGCCAGTGGACATGGCGGTGAGCCAATGCCTTCGGCTTGGAGATGCCCCAAAGTCCCCGGTGAAGCAGGGCGAGGATGTGCGGACGGAGACAAGCCGGGACTACTACTCGGGGCCGTGGTTGGTCCACGCATAGAAGCACACCCTACACCAGCGGCTGTTTATGGCGGATATTGAAAAAATGGCTGGATAGCAGGTGCTGTGGCCATCCATGGGGAGCGTAGCCTTGCTCTTCGCGAAGGACGTCGTCAGCGGCGGTGGCCTTTGCTACTTCGGGAATGGTCACTGGGAACGAGTGAAGAATGTCCTCAAATTAATCGGCAACCTGAAACGTAAGCAGTTTCTGAGCATCGAAACTCGGCTTCGGGACCGCAGTTAACCTGAAGAGAGTGTCGGCATTAGAGTGTAGTGAAGTTGTATCGGAAGACGAACAACGCCCATTGTTGAATTTTACAGGGCTGGAGGAAGGAGGGTGAAATGAGCCCCCGAGTGGTTAGTGGTCGGTGATGAAGTAAAATTTAACGCCATAAAGGAAGACATGAAATTTAGTGAGCGCGTACACAATAGCCAACGCCTCCTTTTCGACCTGAGAATATCTGGACTGTGAAGTTGTGAGAGTCTTAGATGTGTGGGCCAGTGGCTGTTCTGTGCCGTCAGTTTTTTTTTTTTGTTTTTTTTTTTTTTTTTTTTGGGGGGGGGGGGGCAAGCACGGTCACAACTCCCTGTTGTGGCCAGGCAGGGTGCAGCTTGCAACTTCTGCTTCAGCGTCTGGATGCCCTTCCACACTCTTCGGACCATAGGAAAGGTATATTCTTCCTGCACAGCCTTGTGAGTGGGAAGGGCGAGCTTCTCAACTCCTGAAATGAAGGTCCGATAATAAGCGATCTTTCCCAGGAAGGAGTGAAGCTCTTCCATTGTTGTTGAACGTGGGAGCTTCCGGACGGCTTGGACATACTCATCGGTTGTCTGCACCCCAGAGTGGGATATGAGGTGCCGAAGGTATTGTATTTGAGGCTGAAAAAAGGCAGCAGAGGCCAGCAGCCTTCAGGTGGGAAAGCAGGAGACGTAAGTTGATGATGTGATCCAGCGGGGAAGATCCTGTGACGACAGTATAGTCCAAATACTTGATGCAACCGGGAATGTAGTGAAGAAGTTGTTCCAAGTACAATGGAAGATGGCGGGAGTGCTGGCAATCCCGAACATTAATCGTTTAAGTCTGTAAATGCCAAAGGGTGTATTGATCACTGCCACAGGTTTGGGAGAATAAGTCGTCTGGACGTGGGATGGGAAACGTCTCGATTTGAGATTGGGCGTTCACTGTTACCTTGAAGTCGCCACAAATGGGGTGTTTACCCAACGGTTTCTTGATGAACACGATGGAAGTAACCCACTCACTATAAGTGATTAGTTCCAAGACGCCTAACTATGTGAGACGCCGTAACTGTTCCTGGAGTTGAGGGCGTAAGGCTACCGGCACGGGACGAGCCCGGAAAAATTTTGGCTAGGCTTAAGGTTTCAGAGCTTTGTGGGCTGTGATATTATTGGCTTTCCCAAGACCAAATAGAACGATATATTCTGACCAGATGGTTTCCAAGTCAGGAAATTGTACTTGCTGGGCGATCAGATTAATGGAATCTTCTATTCAGAAGCCGAAAGCTCAGAAAACATCCATTCCAAATAGATTGTCAGTGCTGTCACTGTTAACGACCAAGGAGTTGAAGGTCCGTACGACGATCCGATATTTCACAGTAGTTGTCACTTGGCCTATGAGCGGAATGGTTTGCTTACTGCAGGTGACGAGCAGCCGAGTTGCTGCTGCCAGAGGCGGGTAAACAATATGCATGCACGTCGCATAGTTCAGGAGACTGACGGATCCACCAGTATCGATTTATAACTTGACATCCTTGCCATTGATAATTGTGTCCTAGAAGGTTTTGTACCCTGAAGAAGGGGCCTCCGGTGACCTCTTGGTTTATGTCCATAGGGCGGGGGTATTGCTGGTGGGCCAAAGATTGGCGGCTCATGAGGCTGATGTCTGGCAGACCGACGCGAGATGCAGCATGCATGCATTTCTGACAGTAGGCCTATCGGTCCAGGCACTGGTATCGATAGTGCGTCTTGGAACAATCAGGACATGACCACAGAAGCCGGGAAGAGCGCCTCGATGATGTGAAGCGACGTTTTCCTGGCGATCGGGACGCCTGGTACTGCCGAAAGCGGCCGGGGGCGGCGGCGGGTCAGCCGGCATAGTAGTCCACGCTTTAGGGAAAAGTGGTTACAAAAATTATTACCCGAAAACGAAAAATATGAGCGTATAGGAAATTAAATTGTAAATGGAGTTTCTATTTTATGAAACTCTGACCTGGATGGCGAAATATGCCGAAAAAGTTCGCAAAGTTCCAAAAAACGGTTTTTATTAAATAAATAAAAAACGATCACTCCGATGGGAAAATGTTGAATTAGAAAGTTGTAGCCCTTAAGATTATCTATCGATTGTTTGTTTTTGTATGTACCCATTGATTTGATACATTTAGAGTTAATTAAAAAACTAGATTCCTTATAACTCGACAACATCCACGTTTACAAACTTACTATTTACCAAAAGTATGTCACGAAATTAGTCAAAAAAGACCTGTACGAAAATATCAAAAATATTTCGTATTGTTTGAAATACATAGATTTTTTTAAAAAAAAGAGGCTCCTACTAAATTGGCTAGAGTTGGTCGGAGGATATACCTAGACTATGGTTCTCCATCTGTTTTCTTCGTGAAGAGTTGTAATATCATACTATTAAGTAGTTTTTTTTTAGATTTTGTTAACTGTAAGTATCAAAGAAAGACTAAAAATCTTGCACTTTTTCTGGACACGTTTTCTTCAACTGACTATTCTACATCTACATGTGATACTCTGCAAATTACATTTAAGTGCCTGGCAGAGGGTTCATCGAACCACAATTATACTATTTATCTCCCATTCCATTCTCGAATAGCGCGCGGGAAGAAAGAACACCTGAATCTCTCTGTTCGAGCTCTGATTTCTCTTATTTTATTCTGATGATCATTTCTACCTATGTAAGTGGGAGTCAACAATATATTTTCGCATTCGGAGGAGAATGTTGGCGATTGGAGTTTCGCAAGTAACCCACGCCTCAGCGATAAGCGCCGTTGTTGTAATGATTCCCATCCCAGATCCTGTATCATTTCCGTAACGCTGTCTCCCCTGTATCGTGACAATACGAAACGAGCTGCCCTTCTTTGGACTCTTTCGATGTCCTCCGTCAAACCCACCTGATAAGGATCCCACACTGGGCTGCAATACTCCAAAAATGGACGGACAAGCGCAGTGTATGCAGTTTCTTTAGTAGTTCTGTTGAATCTTTTAAGGGTTCTGCCGATAAAACGCAGTCTCTGGTTCGCCTTTCCCACGATATTATCTACGTGTTCTTTCCAATTTAAGTCTGAAGTAATAGTAATTCCTAGGTATTTTGTGGAGTTTACGGACTTCACATTTGATTGATTTATGTTGTAAACAAAGTGCCAGCTGTCACCAGTGTCGCGGCGTTAACAGCGCTAAGTATCTGAATTTAATTTGTGTCAAATTTAATTAGCCAGTCTAGTTCATTTTCGGTAGTACTGTTGTAAGAGGTTTATTCCCGCGTACTTGCAGATTTCGTTTGTGCCACTGTTTTAATTGTTTATTCTATCGTATTTGATAAATACCGTTGTGTTTAGTCTTCGTCTTTGACCGGTGTATTTCAAAACAAGTCAGAGACCGTTACTAAGCTCGTTATCAGTCAGTCCAGTGCCAGCTGCCACGAGTGCCGCAGCGTTAACAGCGCTAAAGCTGCCGGACTCAGTTTTGTTGATTCGACAGTGTAGTTACCACTGACCACAGTTAAGTCAGCAGCCAGCCGCCTTCATTAGGGTACTAGGCTTCTTTAAAGTTGTTAATTGCTGTTAATTGTATCGATAGGATGGATAGGATGTGTGCCTGCTGTGTGCGGACGCAGGAGGAGTTGGCCGCTGTTCGCGAACAGCTGAGCGTGCTGTTGGCTACGGTCAGCCGTCTTCAGGCTGCTGTCTCGAGGGTGCAGCGATGGTGGGGAGTCTGGTGCGTCGAGTGGGACACCTCAGGTGGCTCATTCTTCACTCTCTGTCCCTGCTACCGAGGCACCTTTAGGTGTACCGGACGTCGTCGAGCCGCCTTCTCCGCAAGGAGAGTGGCGTGTTGTACAGCGTTTGCGTCGCTCGAGGCTGGAGGCCAATGTGGAGGCCGGACGTCCGTCCGCGCCCGTTCGTCCTGTGAGTGAGCGTGTGGCCACTCCTTCAGCAGGGTCCGAGCAGGTGCACGGGGGGAGGGGATTATTAGTTATTGGGAGCTCCAATGTCAGGCGCGTGATGGAGCCCCTTAGGCAGATAGCGTCCAGATCTGGAAGGAATTCCAACGTGCACTCGGTGTGTTTGCCGGGGGGCCTCATCCGAGATGTGGAGGCGGCCTTGCCGGCGGCTATCGAGGGTGCGGTGTGCAGTCGACTGCAAGTCGTGGCTCACGTCGGCACCAATGACGCTTGTCGCTTGGGTTCTGAGGATATCCTCAGGTCCTACGAGCGGCTGGCGGAATTGGTGAAGGCTGCTGCCTTCGCACGCGGGGTGCAAGCAGAGCTGTCGATTTGCAGCATTGTTCCCAGGGTTGATCGGGGTCCTTTGGTTTGGAGCCGAGTGGAGGGTCTGAACCAGAGGCTTCGCCGCCTCTGTGACAGTCATGGCTGCAGATTTCTGGATCTGCGTTATCGGGTGGGGAATTGTAGGGTGCCCCTAGATAGATCAGGGGTGCACTACACTAAGGAAGCGGCTACTCGGGTAGCAGAGTACTTGTGGAGTGCACATGGGGTTTTTTTAGGCTAGGCGCTAACTCTGATGAGCACTCGCCTGTCAGCATTCAAAAAGCGAATTCAGGCCACGTTCGGAACAAAAATTTGAACATAAAAATATTAGCCGCGAACTTGCAGAGTATTAGAAACAAAGTTCCCGAATTTGCAGCGCTGCATGGAAGTTATTGCGCTCAGATAGTTTTAGGCACCGAAAGCTGGCTAAATGATAATGTGGCAAGTCCCAGAAATATTTAGCGAAGCGTGGAATGTATATCGGAAAGATAGATCTGATACAACTGGAGGAGGAGTGTTCATCGCTGTGGACAAAGATATTGTTTCTACTGAGATCGAGGTTGAAAGTAACTGTGAAGTTATCTGGGCACGCATAACAGGTCTAAAAGAAGTAAAGTTAATAGTTAGGTGTTTTTACTGGCCCCCCAGTGCTGCTGTAGCAGTTTTAGAATCATTCAAGGAAAGTCTACACCAGGTAGTGCATAGGTATCCGGGCCATGCAATATTAGTCGGAGGTGACTTCAACCTTAAGAGTATAGATTGGGACCTCGCTAGTTACATTTCAGGCGGTACAGACAAGCAGTCTTGCGAGCTACTTTTGGACACATTCTCCGAAAACTGTCTTGAGCAGTTAAACCGGCAACCCACGCGCAATGGAAATATTCTAGACCTTATAGCCACAAACAGGCCTGACCTTATTAACGATGTCTGTGTAGAGAAAGGAATTAGTGATCATGATATCGTCATAGCGTCGATGGTGACCAAAGTTCATAAACCAGTCAAGAAGGCTAGGAGCGTGTTTTTGTTGGGAAAAGCCGACAAGCAAATGTTACGATCGCACTTAGAAAATGAATGGGCATCGTTTAATTCTGGGACTATGGATGTAGAGGAATTGTGGACTAAATTCAAATGCATTGTTAATGAAGGGTTAGAGAAATATGTGCCAGCAAAGACGATTAAGGATGGAAAAGATCCACCGTGGTATAATAATAATGTTAGAAAGCTGCTGAGAAAGCAAAGGCTGTTGCACTCTCGCTTCAAAAAAGAACACGCAAATGATGACAGGCAAAAGTTAGTAGAGATTCGTGCGTCTATAAAACGATCGATGCGTGAAGCATACAATAATTATCACAGCCATACATTAGCAAAAGATCTTTCCGAGAACCCGAAAAAATTCTGGTCCTATGTAAAATCGATAAGCGGGTCAAAGCCCACTGTCCAGTCACTAGTTGATCATTCCGGGGCAGTAATAGAAGAAAGCAAACGGAAAGCTGAAGTTCTAAATTTAACCTTTAAGAAATCTTTCACGCAGGAGGACCGCACAAATATACCATCATTTGATCAACGTACTAATTCCGAAATGGGGGACATAGCAATAGGTATTTCCGGTGTAGAGAAGCAGCTGAGAGAGCTAAATACGAAAAAGTCTGCTGGTCCGGATGGAATACCAGTTCGGTTTTACAAAGACTATTCTGCGGCATTGGCCCCCTACTTAGCTTGCATTTATAGCGAATCTTTAATTCAGCGCAAAGTTCCTAGTGATTGGAAAAAAGCGCAGGTGACTCCCGTGTATAAGAAAGGAAAGAGAACTGACCCATACAATTACAGGCCAATATCGTTGACATCGGTTTCATGTAGAATTTTGGAGCGTATTCTCGGTTCGAATATAGTAAATTTCCTTGAAACGGAAAAGCTTCTTTCCATGAATCAGCACGGGTTTAGGAAACATCGTTCATGTGAAACTCAGCTTGCCCTTTTCTCACATGACATCTTGCGAGCCATGGACGAAGGGCAACAGGCGGATTGTGTTTTTCTCGACTTCAAAAAGGCGTTCGACACGGTGCCACACTGCAGACTGCTAACGAAGATACGAGCTTATGGAATAGGTTCACAGATTTGTGACTGGCTGGAAGACTTCCTAAGTAATAGAACGCAGTACGTTGTTCTCGACGGCGAGTGTTCATCAGAGACGAGTGTATCGTCAGGCGTGCCCCAGGGGAGTATGATAGGACCGCTATTATTTTCTATCTATATAAATGATCTAATGGACAGAGTAAGTTGTAATTTGCGGCTGTTGTGATGCGCATGAGTAGAAAAAACAATCCTATAATGTTCGAATACAGCATCAGTAGTGAGCTTCTTGATGCGGTCGCGTCGTTCAAATATCTAGGCGTAACATTGCAGAGCGATATGAAATGGAACGAGCATGTAAGGACAGTTGTGAGTAAGGCAGACAGCCGACTTCGGTTTATTGGGAGAATTTTGGGAAGATGTACTTCACCTGTAAAGGAGACTGCGTATAAAACGCTTGTACGACCACGTCTTGAGTATTGCACAAGTATTTGGGACCCGCAGCAGATCGGTTTTAAGGAAGACATAGAGGCGGTTCAGAGGCGAGCAGCTAGATTTGTTACCGGTAGGTTCGACCAATGCGCGAGTGTCACGGAAATGCTCCGGCAACTCAATTGGGGATCGCTGGAAGAAAGACGACTTTCTTTTCGTGAATTTCTGTTAAGTAAATTTAGAGGGCCGGAATTTGAAGCTGAGTGTAGTACGATCTTGCTGCCGCCTACTTACATTTCGCGTAAAGATCACAAAGACAAGATAAGAGTAATTAGGGCTCGTACGGAGGCATATAGGCATTCTTTTTTTCCTCGTTCAATTTGGGAGTGGAATAGGAAAGGAAATGCCTAGTAGTGGTACAGTGTACCCTCCGCCACGCACCTTACGGTGAATTGCGGAGTATGTATGTAGATGTAGATGTAACGGATTTCTTTTCGTACTCATGTGGACGACTTCACACATCTCATTATTTAGAGTCAATTGCCAATTTTTACACCATACTGATATCTTATTCAGATCGTTCTGCATTTGGTTTTGATCTTCAGATGATTTTACTAGACGGTAAATGACGGCGTCATCTGCAAACAACCTAAGAGAGCTACTTAGATTTTCCCCTAAATCGTTTATGTAAATAAGGAATAGCAGAGGACCAATAACACTACCCTGTGAAACGCCCGATATCACCTCTGTTTTAGTCGATGCCTTACCATCGATTACTACGAACTGTGTCCTCTCTGACAAGAAATCCCCTATCCAATTGCAAATTTGGGGCGATATACCATAACCACGCAATTTGATTAAAAGCCGTTTGTGAGGTACGGTGTCAAAACCTTTCTGGAAATCAAGAAATACGGAATCGATTTGCGAACCTTTGTCGATAGCACCCATCACTTCGTGTGAATATAGAGCTAGTTGTGTTTCGCATGAACGATATTTTCTAAATCCGTGTTGACCTTGGGTCAATAGATCGTTCTGTTCGAGATAATTCATAATATTTGAATACAGGATATGTTCCAAAACCCTGCTGCAAATTGACGTCAATGAAATAGGCCTGTAGTTTAGTGGGTTACTCCTACTGCCTTTCTTGAATATAGGTGTGACCTGTGCAACTTTCCAATCTTTTGGTACAGATCCTTCTATGAGAGAGCGGTTGTATATGACTGTTAAGTAAGGAGCTATCGCTTCAGCACAATCAGATAGAAATCTAATGGGTATACAATCCGGACCAGAAGACTTGTTCTTATTAAGTGATTTTAGTTGCTGCACTACTCCGATGATATCTACTTCTATGTTACTCATTACGGCATCTGTTCGTAATTCGAAATCTAGGATATTGGTTTCGTCTTCTTTGGTGAATGAGTTTCTAAAAGCTAAGTTTAGTAACTCTGCTTTAGTAGCGCTGTCATCGGCAGGATCGCCATTACTATCACGTAGTGAAGGTATTGTTTGTGACTTTCCCCGAGTATATTTAACATATGACCAAAATCTCTTTGGGTTTTCAGTCAAATTACGAGAAAGAGTTTCGTTGTGATAAATGTTGCAGGCATCTCGTATTGAAATCCTCGCTAAATTTCGAGCTTCTGAGTACAATCGCAAATCCTGGGGATTTCGTGTTCGTTTAAATTTAGTATGCCTTTTCCTTTGCTTTTGCAACAGTGTCCTAACCTGTTTTGTGTACCAAGGGGAATCGCCTCCTTCTTTTATTAATTTATTAGGTTTAAAACTTTCAATTGCTGTCGATACCACTTCTTTGAATTTGAGCCACATCTGGTCTACACCTACGTTTAGTGTTAGAAACGAGTGGAAGCTGTCTTTCAAGAAGCAATGTATTTTGTGAAACTTCCTGGCAGATTAAAATTGTGTGCCGGAACCGGGACTCGAACCTGGGACCATTGCCTTTCGCGGGCAAGCGCACTACCGACTGTGCTATCCCGACACGACTCACGATGCCGCCCCACAACTTTACTTCCGCCAGTACCTCGTCTCCTACTTTCCAAACTTCACAGAAGCTCTCCTGCAAACACGCAAGACTAGCACTCCTGGAAGAAAGGATATGGTGGAGACATGGCTTAGCCACAGCCTAAGGGATGTTTCCAGAATGAAACTTCACTCTGCAGCGGAGTGTGCGCTGATATGAAACTTCCTGGCAGATTAAAATTGTGTGCCGGAACCGGGACTCGAACCTGGGACCTTTGCCTTTCGCGGGCAAGCGCACTACCGACTGTGCTATCCCGACACGACTCACGATGCCGCCCCACAACTTTACTTCCGCCAGTACCTCGTCTCCTACTTTCCAAACTGTCGGGATAGCACAGTCGGTAGTGCGCTTGCCCGCGAAAGGCAAAGGTCCCAGGTTCGAGTCCCGGTTCCGGCACACAATTTTAATCTGCCAGGAAGTTTCATATCAGCGCACACTCCGCTGCAGAGTGAAGTTTCATTCTGGAAACATCCCTTAGGCTGTGGCTAAGCCATGTCTCCACCATATCCTTTCTTCCAGGAGTGCTAGTCTTGCGTGTTTGCAGGAGAGCTTCTGTGAAGTTTGGAAAGTAGGAGACGAGGTACTGGCGGAAGTAAAGTTGTGGGGCGGCATCGTGAGTCGTGTCGGGATAGCACAGTCGGTAGTGCGCTTGCCCGCGAAAGGCAAAGGTCCCAGGTTCGAGTCCCGGTTCCGGCACACAATTTTAATCTGCCAGGAAGTTTCATATCAGCGCACACTCCGCTGCAGAGTGAAGTTTCATTCTGGAAACATCCCTTAGGCTGTGGCTAAGCCATGTCTCCACCATATCCTTTCTTCCAGGAGTGCTAGTCTTGCGTGTTTGCAGGAGAGCTTCTGTGAAGTTTGGAAAGTAGGAGACGAGGTACTGGCGGAAGTAAAGTTGTGGGGCGGCATCGTGAGTCGTGTCGGGATAGCACAGTCGGTAGTGCGCTTGCCCGCGAAAGGCAAAAGTCCCAGGTTCGAGTCCCGGTTCCGGCACACAATTTTAATCTGCCAGGAAGTTTCATATCAGCGCACACTCCGCTGCAGAGTGAAGTTTCATTCTGGAAACATCCCTTAGGCTGTGGCTAAGCCATGTCTCCACCATATCCTTTCTTCCAGGAGTGCTAGTCTTGCGTGTTTGCAGGAGAGCTTCTGTGAAGTTTGGAAAGTAGGAGACGAGGTACTGGCGGAAGTAAAGTTGTGGGGCGGCATCGTGAGTCGTGTCGGGATAGCACAGTCGGTAGTGCGCTTGCCCGCGAAAGGCAAAGGTCCCAGGTTCGAGTCCCGGTTCCGGCACACAATTTTAATCTGCCAGGAAGTTTCATATCAGCGCACACTCCGCTGCAGAGTGAAGTTTCATTCTGGAAACATCCCTTAGGCTGTGGCTAAGCCATGTCTCCACCATATCCTTTCTTCCAGGAGTGCTAGTCTTGCGTGTTTGCAGGAGAGCTTCTGTGAAGTTTGGAAAGTAGGAGACGAGGTACTGGCGGAAGTAAAGTTGTGGGGCGGCATCGTGAGTCGTGTCGGGATAGCACAGTCGGTAGTGCGCTTGCCCGCGAAAGGCAAAAGTCCCAGGTTCGAGTCCCGGTTCCGGCACACAATTTTAATCTGCCAGGAAGTTTCATATCAGCGCACACTCCGCTGCAGAGTGAAGTTTCATTCTGGAAACATCCCTTAGGCTGTGGCTAAGCCATGTCTCCACCATATCCTTTCTTCCAGGAGTGCTAGTCTTGCGTGTTTGCAGGAGAGCTTCTGTGAAGTTTGGAAAGTAGGAGACGAGGTACTGGCGGAAGTAAAGTTGTGGGGCGGCATCGTGAGTCGTGTCGGGATAGCACAGTCGGTAGTGCGCTTGCCCGCGAAAGGCAAAGGTCCCAGGTTCGAGTCCCGGTTCCGGCACACAATTTTAATCTGCCAGGAAGTTTCATATCAGCGCACACTCCGCTGCAGAGTGAAGTTTCATTCTGGAATGTATTTTGTTTCTATCTGCTTTCCTGAACAAATATACTTTGCGTTTATTTTTGGTAACTTTGGGACTTTCGATATTCAATTTCGCTACTACAGCTCTGTGTTCACTAATACCTGTATCTGTTTTGATGCTCGTTATGAGCTCAGGATTATTTGTTGCTAAGAGATCAAGTGTGTTTTCACATCCATTTACAATTCTAGTTGGCTCATGAACTAATTGTTCGAAGTAATTCTCAGAGAATGCGTTGAGTACAATTTCGGACGATGTTTTATGCCTACCCGCTGATTTGAAAATATAATTTCGCCAACAGATCGAGGGTAAATTAAAATCACCACCTACTATTATCGCGTGAGTAGGGTACGTTTTTGTAATTAGACTCAGGTTTTCTTTGAACCTTTCTGCTATTGTATCGTCAGAGTCGGGAGGCCGGTAAAAGGAACCGATTATTAACTTCTTACGATTTTCGGGTACAACCTCTACCCATAATAGCTCGCACGAACTATCAACTTCAACTTCGCTACATGAAATACTACTTTTGACAGCGACAAACACGCCCCCACCTATTTTGTTTAATCTATCCTTTCTGAACACCGATAGATCTTTTGAAAATACTTCTTCTGAACTTATTTCCGGCTTGAGCCAACTTTCGCTGCCTATAATGATGTGTGTTTCGGTGCTTTCTATTAACGCTTGCAGTTCTGGAACTTTCCCGACACAGCTACGACAATTTACAACTGTTATACCGATAGTTTCCGGATCTACATTTCTCCTGTGATCCACCTGAACCCTTTGAGATTGCCCATTTTCTATTTCCCCGAAGCTCTTATCTGTTTTTTCTGTTTTTATGTTATGAAAGGAACTGTTAAAGAACTATGTTGCTGACATTTTTACACACATTTTAAAACCAATAATGTTGCTCTCTACGACCTTCTGGAAATATATATATAATTCTTTAAGAAAATCTAGCGGACGTAATTTACATTTTACAGCGATGTGCTTCATGGACCTTAATATTGAATTCTTTCACTAGTAAGTAAAATTACTTGGATACGTTGCATTGTTTTCTAGTGTTACTAATCGATTGGTAAAGTGAAGCATGCAAGCGAGTAGCGCCTTGGGCCAAAGCACGAAAGCGGGTGAGCGGGCGAGCGGCCGTTGGGAAAGGAAGAGGGAGAGACTGGATCTTTTTCTCTCTGAGAACACTCTAAACGGTCCGCACTTAAAATCGGTACAGTAAATTGACCGCAATCAGTTTTCAAAGTCGTAATTTTTACCAACTTGCTTAAAACGTCGGCACCAACATCTTGATCTCAAAAAAGACTGCCCGAAATGAAAACTGTCGAATTATGGAAATTTTAAAGAATGAAATTTCATGTTAGAAAAGTACCAATTTTTTTATTACTTTCAAGTAATATTAAACGTTCATCCACTCGAAAATCAAAGTAATTCCATTTCCTTGGCTTTTTTTATGTATCGCTCATATTCAGTGAAATGAAATTTCTTGTGGGAAGACTACGTTTTTTTATGTATAATTCTTTTCATTCGCCTTTATTTTTATCTATGCCTTAAATGCGAAGATTCGCGTGCTAAAAGCGAACCAAGTACATAGTATTAGCCAATATTCAGTGATACAAAATTTGTACAAATGAAAAATATATGATCTTTTCAATTTCCAGAATTAGAGAGTTTTCATTTCGAGCAGTCGTTTTTGAGAATGAGACGCCGGAGCCGACAAGTTGGTAAAAATGATAACTTTGAAAACTGATTGCGGTCGTGTGACTGTACCGATTTTGAAATTTGCGAGTGCGGGGCGTTTTGAGCGATGTCAAAGAGAACACGCGCCATTCTCCCCCATCTCTCCCTCCCCCCT
The DNA here is from genome assembly GCA_026315105.1 of Locusta migratoria. Lineage (NCBI taxonomy): Eukaryota > Metazoa > Arthropoda > Insecta > Orthoptera > Acrididae > Locusta > Locusta migratoria. The sequence continues at coordinate 104,205,110 of CM048755.1, forward strand.
CCGCCTACCTCTCCCTCTCCCTAACGGCCGCTCACCCGCTTTCGCGCTCTGGTCCAAGGCGTTGCGCGCTTGTACGCTTCACTTTACCATTCGATTAGTAAAACTAGAAAACAATGCAACGTATCCAAGTATTTTTACTTACTAGTGAAAGTATTCAATATCAAGCTTCATGAAGCACATCGCTGTAAAATGTAAATTACGCCCGCTAGATTTTTTTAAAGAAAAACATATATATCTCGGCTCCAGAAGATCGTAGAGCAACATTATTGGTTTTAAAATGTGTGTAAAAGTGTCATCAACATAGTTCTTTAACAGTTCCATTCATAATATAAAAACATAAATAGTCAGTCGAAGAAAACGAGCCCAAAAAGTGCAAGTTTTCTAAAGTCATTCTTTGATACTTGTCATTAAAAAAATTTAAAAACTTATTTAATAGTATGATATTACAACTCTTCACGGAGAAAACAGATGGAGAACCGTTACTGTAGGTCGATCCTCTGACTAACTCTAGCAACTTTTCTAGGCGCCTCTTTTTTTTAAAAAAAAAATCGATGTATCTCAAGCAATACTGGATATTATTATTTTTTTCGAAAAAGGTCTTTTTTTTTTACTTATTTCGTGTCATACTTGTGGCAAATAGTAGGTTTGTAAACTTGGATGTTGTCGAGTTATAAGGAATTTAGTTTTTTTAATGAATTTTAAGTGTTTTTACGACATAACTCGAAACATATCAAATCAATCGATACATATATAAAAGCAATCGATAGGTTATCTTAAGGGTTACAACTTTCTAATTTAACTTTTTCCCATCGGAGTTATCGTTTTTTTATTTATTTAATAAAAACAGTTTTTTGGAACTTTGCGATTTTTTTCGGCAAATTTCGCCATCTAGGCTGGAGTTTCATAAAATAGAAACTCTACTTGAAATTTAATTTCCTATACACTCATATTTTTTGTTTTCAGGAAATAATTTTTGCGAATTTAACATTACGCCGTGACATAATGTTTGGATTATAGGGGTCGGGAACATCCGTCGGAACTGTAGAGCGGCAACCTGACTTTCACCCAAGCCGTCGTCGGTCTGCATCGGCGGCGGTGTGGGATATGATGGCTGAACGGCGGCCACATCGGCCAACGATTTCGATTTGCGCTTGTGAGATTTCATGAGATTGTGCCAAGGCGAGAACTTGTGCTAGAGTCGGGTTTTCCACCGATAAGCTGCTTGTTGGAATGCGAGTTCCGGGGCGGCCTGAATAATCATTACTCTTGCCATTTCTTCTGCATAAGGATCCTTAGAAACCATGGTGACCAATTTGCATCGCCTGCCTACATCTTGAAGTTCGACGGCCCATTCTCGATAACAGAGATGAAGATTTTGTGGCATTTCAACTCTGACGGAGACTGTGTGGTACCGACTCCGTTAATACTCCGTCAGCAATGTGTACATGCTCTCGAAGGTTATGTCGACCGGTTCTTTGACAGGTTGAGTTTAGAGCAGGGCATAGATTTGCGGACTAATCCAAGAGAGAAAGAGAGATTTTAATGTGTCTGGATCTGTTATCTTGTCGGCGGCGAAATGTTGTCGCAGGCGATTTTTGTACGATTCCCACTCTTCTACGTCCTCATTGTGTAACGGAAACGGAGCCGACATCACCGATGGTTGGTGCTTAACCACTTCGTGAAGGAGATGTTGCGCGTGGCGCGGCGTGGCGGAGATGAAGTCCTCTATGATGGCCGTGTGGTGCGCCTGTTTTTATTCGAACATGGCTGTCATCAACTATTGCCACGGTGGAACTTCGCTCGGGTCAGCCATCCTCGTCGCCATCCATTTTGTGTTATAAACAAAATACAAATGCTGTCAACTTAAGTTTATTACTCTTCTGCAACTAAACAGTCTATCCCGACTTGGCGATCAGGGCCATTGCAGTCACTACTTGTCACTTCTAACACAGTAGATTTGCAGAACACAATACAGTACAGTACACTAAAATAGCGCTTCTACTAATCCGAACAGCTGGATGTCGTAGGTCGGTCGGCGGATCTTGGCTCTTCCACGACGGCGGATAACAGACTGCCTGTAGACGGCTGGCGCAGGCCTTGCATGGGTGTGACGTAGTTCTGCCGGCTGACGTGGAGGGCGCTGTTGCTTAGCGACGCCCAGGATCGCTCGGGTGGAGCCCTCTGCTGGATCGAGTGTTCCGCCTTATCGGAATGAGTACTGGCGTGTACCTCTCTGGCTTGGCGTCAATGTCTGGCGCCTGCCGGGTTGACAACCTGAAGAGCGGTAATGTCAGCTGGCCTGCCGATTCGACAGGCGCTGTGTCGTGTGGTTGTAACACGTTCCGTATCTGGAATGACACCAAACGGATTGCATGTTGGCCTTCCCCTCCTTGGCAGTCATGTCCCTAAAGGGCTCAATTACCCTCCCAACTACGAGCAAACTCACTCTCTGTGAAGGAGGCTGCGTGGTGACCTCAGGATGAGCGACGCCATCCGGCTCAGAAACATTGTCCTGAACAGAAAGCACCTCGAACCTGTTTGCAAGACGAACCGGTGAGGCCTCAAGATTGGTTGCCCAGAATGTCTTACATTTCCTGCCACGCATTGGCGTGACGTCCCACGCAATCACCGGTGAGGTGTATACCTCACTGCGGACAGTAGGAAGGCTTGTCGTTGCCTCAGACGGATCGGTGGACAGGCAAGGAATCCGTTCGCTTTCCACGACCGGCCAACATCAACGGCGCCCCTCAACAGCAGCCTTAAGCTGTGCAGCCGAGGTTTACACAATCCTGAGCTGGGAGCAAAGTGTCACCAGCTCAGTCCGCATCCGCACACAGCAGCCGCGGTCCCTATTCATGATTTCAATACCAGAAAAACTAACGACTAGAAAGACGAGATGTAGAGTCGACAGAGAGTAAATAAGGGAAACGAAGAACACTAGAGCTGGTACTAGTACAACGAAAACAAAACAGACGGGATTCACACTTCGGAAGACTACACTAACTAGATGCTTAACGCGAAACTGAATCTAATACACACGCGAGCATACGATCTCTGTATACAAAGCAGAGTGTCCGTATGTTTATGTGTACGTATTGTATACAAATCTGCAGTTTACTTCCAATTTTATGAAATTTTGCACACGTAGTCTTAAATCCATGAGGACAGGATCACGTACAACACATTGTTCACGATATATGACGTCATAAACAATTAGATGCGCGAAAAACTGCTGCATCAAACGACAGTGTTGCACATTTTCTCCTAAACGACGGGACCGACTTCAACCAATTTTTCATGTCCACATAATTCTCTCCGTCAGGTAGCAATGCCGTGAAGCACATACGACACATGGTTCAGGAGAAACAATGTCATGAACAATATAGAAAAATTATACAATTGTGCAACATATAACTCAATAAACATGAGATCGTGCGAATTTTATATGCCATTTGTATTTTGATTGCTATCTTTCTTAGTTTGGATACTGCACGTATAATTTTGTACATTATGCAAGACAGCCTTATTTTTTATATATATTCTCCGATAAATATAACATGTTTTTAGAAAAAAAGACATGGATAGAGAGAGAAGAGATAGGAGAAGTACTAACTTAAGGCAGGAATAAATAAATACCCTGGCAACGCCGGGTTTTTAGCTAGTAAAGTTAATCAACTGAAGTAATAACCTCACAGAACAGTCAAAATATGTCTCTTCTAGTAAGAAGCCGGTTACCCTTATAAGTATCGGTGTGCTCGGTACTGCGATGGACACCCCGTAATGGAACGCCTTTTTCCAGAGAAATCCCGATTCTGCCGGCATCGCCACAGTGGCTGGAGTGGAGTCTGGAGACGTCGTGGTTAGGGCTTGCTGAACTGCTGCTGTATGCACTGCCAGTTCAGCACCGCCTCCCCTCCCCCCTCTCAGAACGCGTTGGTATTATACTAACCTTCAGATTTACACCTCGGAAGCTTTGGAGCCTCTTGTCCTCCCATACCTTCGGAGCTTGCTGAAGGTCACACTGCAGCAAGAGTTTGCGCAAGCACTCGAGACAAGCAGTCTTCTCGAGTTGTTGGTAACTCACGGGATTGCATTTCTGCCTTCGCCTCCCTCTTCATCCGATCTCTCCCTTATCAAAACGTCAGGGCGATGTTCGCGGAACGACTGGCCCTTAATACCCCACCCACTGCTACACCAGACCAAGTATAGCAATATGTGGACGCAGAATTGACTGCTATATACCAATAACATATCGAGAAAATCTTTGATTCAATGCGTTTAGCAGTGTATATAGCCCGCAGTGGCGGCAATACTCAATACTCAATACTTTACATGGGGCTGTATTTTCAAACGTGTAAACTTTGTAAACCTGTTATCTCCGAAATAAGAGGGTTGGAACTTAAATAGTAGCAACACTTCTGTGGAGACACTATGGAATGGAATTTACTCCTGTCGCTGATAGCACACGTTGTTGACATACCTACCTTACCTCCGAGCAAATGGACTCGTCATTGGCGTGCGCACAGTCACTTGCGAGCGAGCGGTCGAACGTAACGGCATTACGTTCCTCCACAATAGACCGACTATGTACAGTATTACTATTCGTTTTTGGAGCATCACCTGCGACCAGCTTTGCGCAACCCACCCATCATTTTACACGACAATGCGCGGGCGCATACAGCGCAAGATGGGGCTGTTCTATTCGGTAGATGGAACTGGGAAGTACTGTACTATCCACCATACTCCCCGGACTTAAGTCTTTGTGACTTAGATTTGATTCAGAAGATGAAGGAGCCACCTCGTGTCATTCGCTTCAGAACTGTTCCAGAGATTCGACAGGCAGCTGCGCCGTGGCGGTTCGAGTCCAACCTCGGGCATGGGTGTATGTGTTGTTCTTAGGTTAGTTTATCTTAGTTTAAGTAGTTTGTAAGCTACGGATTAACAGCCAAGCAGCCAAGTCAAATTGAACATTTGGAACAGTACACCGCTCCATTCACACCTTCGATACAATAGGCTCTGCTAACGATAAACTACGCCTTCCACGTCGTTGACAACGGGTTCTACACAACCCTGGTGACTACTTTTAAGGACAGTAACAGGTTCAAACATATAACGCTTTTGTACCGGTTATGAATAAATAGTTGCCGCTATTTAAGTTCCAACCCTGGTATATTTGGCTGTAATATCTCTGGTCCTTCTTGGTGTTGCATTTCGGATGCCCAGCAGCGGCAGTCACTCCAGGAAAATACCAAAAGTGTTCTAAGTTAATTCACACGCCAAACTGGTTATCCAGCAAAAATTCACGATATGCAAAGAATTTTATGAGTTCAAACCATATTACCTAGCCTGAATTATTGTTAGTCCACACGACTATACTGCCATAGATTTTCTAAATATCGCTGCTGAACAAGTCTATGACTCTTACTTATGGCAATTTATGAACAGTAGGGAAACATGACCCAGTCGTACATATACGCGTGTATACTGCTCTTGCTTTCGCATACGAGTGACCCCGGGGCCGGCCGCAGTGGCCGAGCGGTCTGCGGCGCGCCAGTCACAATTTGCACGGCCGCTACGGTCGGGAGTTCGAATCCCCCCTTCGGGCATGGATGTTCGTGTCGTCTTTAGAATAAGGTAGTTCATAAGTAGTTTGTAAGTTTAGGGACTGATGACCCCGCAGTTAAGTCCCTTAAGCTTAACAAACATCTGAACAATTGAACATTTGCTATTTATGCTGTTTTGTTGTTTGTTAGCAAATGTATCGGACTCAACTGCTTGGTTATTAATCCGTAACTTAAAAACTACTTAAACCAAGGAAACTAACCTAAGGACAACACAAACACCCATACCCGAGGGGAGACTCGAACCCCCGATGGCGAATGGCCGCGCGCACCGCAGCACGGCACCCTAGTGCGCACGGATAATCCGCCGCTGCGGCTATTTGTGCTCTCACCTGTTGTTACAAAAATTCACATACTTCCATTTATTATACATACCCAAGAGGTAAATATCATGTATGTACCAAATTAATTACAAATTTTCTCAGCTTTTCACTTTTGTTCAAATGTTCTAATGTTTGTATAGCTTATGGGACTTAACTGCGGGGTCATCAGTCCCTAAACTTACAAACTACTTACGAACTAGCTAATACTAAGGACGGCACAAATATCCATGCCCGATGGGGGATTCGAACCCCCGACCGTAGTGGCCGTGCAAACCGTGACTGGAGCGCCTCAGTCCCCTCGGCCACAGCGGCCGGCTTTCACTTTTGTAATGGGCTTTCATCTGGGATCACTAGTTGTCTCAATAATCAAGATTTTTCATTAATAAATCAGAAAAATCGAAGTAGTTGTATCTATAATACAGTGTAAAACCGCTGGGTCAGTCTAAATCCACTCAAAGGTTTTCCGTGCGCTTTGCACATATAACGTGAGGGTTTTTTGCAGAAACATACAGCCACTATTTCATCAAAATAAGAGCCTAGGAAGAAAAGATATAGTAATTGATTCTTACATACGGCTGCTCTGAATGTTCTACATGTTTCTTATGTTCACTTGTAATTTCTACTTATTTCTTATGTTTACTATTCTTCTAATTTCTGTTACGTTCTGTCTGTGTATGAATATCAGAGCACTCTCCCCGAGAGGCAGTCAGTGCTGCGTGTATGTTTCAGTTCGCAATAAACCTGCTTTCAGTATAAGTGCTGTGTTCAGTCGACAACCCTGCCTTCGAAGTCAAGCCTGCTTCCATTTCAACGCGACAATATTCAATTTACTTGGCTAAAATTTCGCTTTGTTTATTAAAAACTTAAATTTACTTCTTTCGGTAGGTGTTCGTGATGTTTGACGTCTTCACTGGGAAAATTTTTATTGACTTAATGAGCTTACATAGGTTCAGTTTTCAGCGATTATGGTATGGGAGCCTGAAGAGGCTCTTTTTTAACTTCCGTTGCGAAGCACGGCAGTGTAGCTATTTTATTACATAAATACCCAAGTTTAAATTCATTCTCTTCCTCTACTTTCATCGTATTCTTCGTTATTTTGTTGAAAATTTACATTTTTATCTCGTAATATATATTCCAGTACATAGTTTAAAATAAATATTTTTTAATCTATTACTATCATTTGTCAGACATCCACGAGTTCTATCTGTGGATACTTACAATATAAAAATCGCACAACGCGTCTAAGAGATATTAGATTTTAATATTAGTTTCTAATGTAGAATCATGTATATTGAATAACTCAAAAACCCTAACACACATACTGGTCGCAATTTATGTGATGTGGGCTTTTTTGTAACTGTCTTGAATCACTTTATATGGACTGATGTTTTACAGTGAGCACTGGTCGCCCGCTTCTGCCGTTGTGGACCACTCTTCAGTGTTCCTCGACGATGGCTAAGCCCGTCGAGTTTTTCCAGATCACGTGCCAGACCCACAGCTCGTTTTGCAGTGGCCGCCACCGCCAGTCACGGACAGTTAACTCTGTCGTCTGCAGAGCTGAGCGCCGAAAACGTGCTGCCATCTACTAGCCAACGGTCGGACTGTAGCGCCCGGCGCGCCCCTGAACTGTCAAACACACGCGACACCGTGCTCCATTTCCAGTCATAACAAGACACGCGCGCAGCCGCGCCTGCTTTTTAAGCTTTGCGATCAGCAGTATCTGGCTCTACCCTCCAATTTATCACACTATATAAGTACAAAACTGGTCTCTTTTCCCTGCTTAACGGAGTAAAGGGGCCAGTGCATGCATACATACCTGTACTACAAAAGTGAACAGATTATCTTTTCCGGTTGAAGAAACACTGCTGGCATAGCGTCGTCCTGTAAACAAAAACTTTTCGTCATTCTCGAACTGAAGTGTTAGTGGTTTCATTCATACTCTGGATGTGATGAGTAGGCTCAATTGTTTTTTCTCGCGCTGTTCTAAGGATATCAAAAAAGTTGTTGACGTTGTCCTTGTGAAAATGATGAAAGAAAGATTAAGGTATAACGTCTCGTCGACAACTGATCGTTAGTCACGGGGCACAAGCTATGATTGTTTTGTTAAGGATGGGGAAGGAAATCGGCCGTGCCCTTTCGAGGAAAACATACCGGCACTTTCCTTACGTGATTTAGGAAATCACGGAAAACTTTATTAAAACTTTGTCCTCTAGCCGTTGAGGTACGCTTCCTGAAATTAATATTAAAAAAATGTATTAGCCTGGCCTCTCCAACTGTTCACTAAAATGATGCGCTTTGTTGTTCCAGTCTGCCAACTGGAATGTTTATCTCGACATATCATTCACTGTAAATCCATAAAATCTCTTTCATATTTCAAAACGTAATAAAGGATACTTTTGTTCTCTATTGATAACACGCCATACGCCTCCCACAATTGCTATGATTTCTGAACATATTTCCCAGAAAACGTCACACAAGGAGAGACTGTCGAATGGTAGTTTTATTTGTAAAGATATTTAGTGGGCAGCCGGCCGCGGTGGCCGAGGGGACTGCGGCGCGCCAGTCACGGTCTGCACGGCCACTACGGTGGGGGGTTCGAATCCTCCCTTGGGCATGGATATTTGTGCCGTCCTTAGTATTAGCTAGTTCATAAGTAGTTTATAAGTTTAGGGACTGATGACCCCGTAGTTAAGTCCCATAAGCTCTACAAACATTTGAACATTTGAATGACTGGAACCGCACGAAACCATGCTTATAATAACACTCGATCATAAAATGTTACATTTTTCATTTCTGTGCAAAGCGTTGCGTTGTACTGTAAGTAATATTTAATAGAGAAGAAAACGTAACGAGACACTAATACCATAGGAGGGAAATTATAAGTCAGTGTATCATTAAATTTTCAATCAATACCGCCACGAACCATATGCTTAAAATGTTAAGGTAATCAGATTACTTTCAAAGATATAATATCAGTAACAATCGAGAGATTTATACCAAATAAATTAATAAAAGAGGGAGCTGACCCCCGTGGTACACAAAACAGGTCAGATCACTGTTTCAGAAGCAAAGAAAAATGCATGAAAAATTTAAACAGACACAGCAACCACAAGATTGGCAATCTAGCGCGAACTTCAATGCGAGAAGCTTATAATAGTTTCCACAACGAAATCATGTCTAATAATCTTGCAGAAAACCCAAAGAAATTCTGGTCATACGTGAAGTACACTAGCGGCAAAACACAAACAATACCGCCACTGCGTGATAGCAATGGTAATACTACTGAAGACAGTACTGCTAAAGCAGAATTACAAAACACAGCTTTCCGAAATTCTTTCACCAAAGAAAACCAAGTGAACACTCCAGAATTCGAATCAAGAACAGCTGTCAGCATGTGAAATTTAGAAGTAGGTGTTCCTTGAGTAGTAAAGCAATTTAAGTCACTAAACAACAATAAAACTTCCGGGCCAGATTGTATACCAACTACATTCCTCTCAGAGTATGCTGATTCAATAGCTCCATACTCAACTATCATATACAACCTATCACTCAGCGAAAGATCCGTACCCAAAGACTGGAAAGTTGCCCAGGTCACTCCAATATCCACAAAGGCAATGGGCGTGATCCCCAAACTTAGAGGCCTATCACATTGACGTCGATTTGCAGTAGGAGTTTGGAACATTTACTTTGTTCCAACATTATGAACTACCTCGAAGAGCACGATCTATTAACCAACAGTCAACACGGATTTAGAAAATATCGCTCTTGCGTAACACATCTTGCCCTTTATTCACATGAAGTGATAAGTGCCATCGACAAGGGATCTCAAATCGATTCCATATTCCTAGATTTCCGGAAGGCTTTTGACACTGTACCTCATAAGCGGCTTCTAATGAAATTGCGTGCTCATGGAATATCGCCCCAATTATGCGATTGGATTCGCGATTTCCTTTCAGAAAGGACACATTCGTAGTAACTGACGGTAAGTCATCGATTAAAACAGAAGTGATATCTGGCGTTCACCAGGAAGCGTTATAGGTCCCCTGCTCTTCCTTGTCTTTATAAAAGATTTAGGAGACAATCTGAATAGCTCTTTTAGACTGTTCGTGGATGATGCTGTCGTTTATCGGTTAGTGAAGTCAACAGAGGATCAAAAGCAACTGCAAAGCTATTTAGACACAATTTCTACATTGTGCGAAAATTGGCAATTAACACTAAATAATGAAAAGTGTGAAGTAATACACATGACCACTAAAATAAATCAGCTGAACTTCGATTACACGATAAGTCAAACCTTAAGGTCGTAAATTTAGTTCCACCAAACAGACTGCCTACATCACACTTGTACGTCCTCTCCTAGAAAAAACTGATCGCTATAGTCAATCTGGAGTTAACAAAATCGAATGTAGTAAATGTGACAAGGCCTACATTAGACAGACAGGCAGACCTTTCAAAATTAGATTTAGAGACCACATAAATACAAGCGAAAATAATGTCTCAGCATTCGCCACACACCTCACAATAAGTAAACATTCGACTGGAAGTATAGAAGAAAATCTCAAAATTTTACTTATCTTATGCAAAAGACAACTAATGGACGTTTTAGAAGAAGTACAAATCCATACTCACATGACTAAATACCCAGAACAGATATTAAATCAACAAACGGAAATGCACAATAAAAAATTCGTCGAAAATTTCCATAACACCTTGACCATCATATAACATACATTCCATCCTACCGTAATATACTTCCAAATCTGCAACAAGACTCGATAAATTATAGTAGCACAACAATATTATCCTTATATTACAATATAATACACACAAGCAATTTATAACACTTAAAATAGTTCGGAATGAAAACTAAAAATTTATTGTACGAATATTTGTAATTGAACTGTTTATGTCACGCTGCATCTAACCAGCGATATTGCCACAAACAAAATAAAGCAAAGAATATTTAAAACTTAACAAAAACATCTTTAGATCAAAAGCTTAATAAATAACACCAAAGTAATTAAAACAAACAGCGTGACCTACTCAGTATCCAAATAAAATATATATGAAGTAATTACTACTTGTACATACAATGTAACATTGCCATATTCATGTATCTTCCTCTAAAACAAACTTTGTTCTCCATAACAGGTGGCTTAAGAAAATGGGTAAAGCCCGAAACTAGTCAGCATTTAAAATAAAAGCAGCTTTGGTGCAATATAAAAACGTCTTTCCTACAATCTTTCACTTTGTTTTAACCATTTCATCTAAATCCAGTATCTGCACTTTGTAATTAATAGAAGCACAGTCATATGATTAGGATGTGTGTGTTACGCACTGTTATAGTTACTTTAAGCACAGATTTATTTGCACTGCTGATTAAAAATAAGATGACAGACTGACGTCAGTGAAGTGCGTATAATTTCCCTCTTATGGTACAGATATCTTGCAAGTTTGTGTCTCTCTATTAAAATCTCAGTTTCGTGAGAATGCGGAGTTTTACACGTAAGTAAAAGAGACCACTCTTTTTATGATGGAGTTTCGTGCGGTTTCCAGCATTCGAGGTGAAAGATGTCCGCATTGAGTGGAGAGATGCTGTGGTTAATTCACCGGATACATGCGAAACAATAGTCAGGTTCCAAAATCCCTCTGACGATCCGCATTTTTATTTCCCTAACCAATTAAGACGTATAGCGACGTAATTACATTGAGATATACATGGCTCCATGCTTGTCCAGCCTGAGTTTATGCACCTTCCTTAATGATTTCTTCGACAACTAAAGTTAAACTTTAATCTTCCTTCGTACTTTTAATAGGTTCGTCGTTCTCGTTTAAAATACACACTCAAAGAGTGTTTCCATTCATTAGTATCTAACAACGGACAGTAAAATAAATTAGAGTCCTCAAATTGTAAAGGAAATAATTTACAAGGAAATAAGAGTAAACGAGTTGCACTACATGTTGGAAATCTTCAAATCTGGCGCAGCGTAGTTGGCAGGCAGATACGTCAGCCAGCGCATTGCGCTTTGCGAGTCATTAGTTTCTGTAGTGTCATCTGCAAGCCCTGTTTCCATGTGGCGAATACCGCGTTGGTGATGGTACGTCATGTCGCTCCACACTAGCGCAACCCCTACCTCATGTAGCACGCGTCGTAAACAGCGGTGGCGTCATCGTTTTTGGCCACTGTATTTGAGAATTTGCATACGACAGCCAACTATTCATTGCCCCCGAAGAATTACAAAATTACACTGCTCAATTCACGACTAATTAGGATGAAACTGATGTCCATAAAGAACTCCCACGGTCCCTATATGTTAAGCCACATATTATATTTGCTTGTTACGAGGATTAATGTACCCCGTCGGTGGTTACCGAGTACTCCCTTGGGTATGAGCGTGTGTTTTGTACTTAGTGTACGTTAGTTTATGTAGTTTGTAAGTCTATGGACTGATGTCCGTAGCAGTTTGGCCCAATAGGTTTCCAAACTTTTAAAAATTTGATTAATGTATGAGGTGTTACAAGCTACCTTCAACGCACGACCGTTTACGCAGAAGAATTTCAGAGTTGAAGTAATCTCAGATGATTGTTACGCTTTTAAGAGAGTACCTGAAAACGACATTATTAACTGATGTCGTGGCCATTAGAATTTCCGTTACATAAGGATACAAAATTTCAAAAACATCTTACAAGAGAAATAACTCGCTAAATAATCAGAGCTTCATGCTTGACTTTGACTGTACACTATGTCAAGGCCGCAGAAACATTGATATATATTACAGGCCAAACCCGATTTTAGGATGAACTAGTTTCGCCTAGGCCAAACCAGTTCTCCCTACAAGGATAAACCAGTTTAGCCTAGGACAACTAGTTCATCCTGTTACCTATAGGACAAACCAGTGTAGCCTAGGCCAAACTAGTTCATCCTGTTACCGACAGGACAAACCAGTGTAGCCTAGGCCAAACTAGTTCATCCTGTTAACGATAGGAGAAATCAGTTTAGCCTAGGTCGAATCGGTTTATTCTAGTTAGAATTTATATGCTCTTCCCTTCTTTGTCTTTTGTTGACAAACATCACAAATTGATAAATAGAGTCCTATCATTTCCTTTGTGATATTGGCATATTTTTTGATGTCTCGGCTAACATCCTGTCACGACCACCATGACCCACAGCTACGTGAGCTGTGTTAATCACATCATAAAGTTCATAAGGTGGAAGATAGTATTTTATATTCCCTTCACACTGTGCAATGAGTTTTTTCACATCGCCAATTTTCAAAACAGCAAATCGTTGCAGTCTTCTTTTCTGTAATGATGTTCTTTTTTCCAACTTTTTCGCGTCTTCTACTTGTTTAACTAAATCCGCATATTCGTCTGCTGATAACACATTATAATGAGAAGACTTTTTGTTTTCACTCTGCAAAATTTCCTCTAAAAACTTTTCTCTCCATGGCTTTTGATTGGCTTGTCTACTACACGTAGGCTCATCCATGATGAAACGCCCCGCAATTATACTAGGATTATAATAAACACGTTTAAACGCAACCAGCAACATAACACGTTCGCTGCCGTTCACGCTCTGGCTCGATGATGCTAGGTGCCACTTCACGCTCTGGCGCGTGATTGTATTTTGACAGTATCTTTTCATAGTTTTGAGCCACTGAATGATTCGGTTTTAATTTTCAGTTTTTTTATATGGTTTTTATTAGCATTTGTATTTTTGTGAAAACAACAAATGAACAATATAAACAGTACATCAATCTTTCATGGCATCATGAGAAGCGTGTGTGGCTCGTAGCCGGTAATGCAAACGCGAAAATCTTTAACCACGTACGTGTGCGTATCACTTACACTCTTCCCTGAGTGCCTACCAGAGTATACAGCTTTATTAGACGATGCCAGTTTACATCAACCCATAATAGGATGCTAGGTCGCAGCACGCGCCACGGCGTGAGCGGCACCTGACTCAAGTAACGTTTACACGCGCCAGAGCGTGAACGGCAGCGAACGTGTTAACACGCTCACTCGTCGGTGCGAACTAACGAACAGGCCGAGCGAAGAGTGGTTAAAGGGCGCGAGGGGCAGGCGAGAGATGATTCGGGTATTCCCCGTTCGTGCAGGCTGGGAGCCAGAGATGATTAGGGGATTTCCCATTCGTGCAGGCAGCGAGCCAGCGATGATTCGGGAATTCCTCGTTCGCACAGGCAGCGACATTCGTTCCGACTAGGCAAAATTAGTTGAGACTAGGATAGAGTAACCAGATATTTCTATCAACAACCAGTTCCAAGGAATGGCAATTTGGTTTTTATACTAACAAGCACCTGTTAGTATTCCACTTCAGAAAAGTCCGAAAAATCTCTTGGTTCTTCAACATGCATGATAGGTATGTGGAAATACTGGAAGATCTAGTTGACACACGTTGTTTCAAAATACATGGGACGATTAATAAAATACGGGACAATCTACATCCCGTATTTATTTTGTCGGGACAAGAGGACACTTAAGCTAAATAAGGGACGATCCCGTAAAATATGGGACATCTGGTCACCCTAGACTACGACGTACCAGTTTGTCCTAAAGCATGTAAATTCTAACTAGAATAAACGATTCGACCTAGGCCAAACTGGTTTCTCCTATCGTTAACAGGATGAACTAGTTTAGCCTAGGCTAAACTGGTTTGTCCTATCGCATGCAGGGACAATTGGTTTGGCCTAGGCGAACCTAGTTCATACTAAAATCGGGTTTGGCCTATATATATATATATATATATATATATATATATATATATATATATATATATCAGTGTTTCTGCAGCCTAAATAATCAGAGCTTCATGTTTGACTGTACAGATATGTCAAGCCATGTACAGTAAAACATGGAGCTCTGATATATATATATATATATATATATATATATACACACTTCATTCGTCATTATACTACTCCAGCCATGAATGCAATTTATTAATGGGTTTATAATTTCAGAAAGAAATATTCGTATCTTTTAGATACCAAATTCTTAACCTCAAAATAGGAATACAGTAACATAATTAGTAATCCTATGCACTTCTAGTCCCCTGTTAGCATTTTTATATGGTATTAAAATTTTATTCAATATTAAAGCAAACTTTCCAAAAAAGAATAGCTCTTTATTAGACAAAATTGGAGTGTCATTCAGAAAAATGTTTTTAAATACTTCCAGAGGAGTGTTTTTCTGTATGACTATGACTGATGGCAACGAAAGAAGAGAAAAGCGGATACACCGAAGCATTCGAGGTGTGGATTTGGAAGAGAATGTACGAGGCGCGTCCAGAAAGTAAGTTCCGTTTGGTAATAAAATGAAATTGTACATGGATACAGAAGAAATTTTTATTGTCAAAATTATACAACTCAAACTACTTTTCCACATAACTGCCGAAATTTTGCAGGCATTTGTCTTAGCGTGGCGCCAGGGTTTGTATATCTTCTTCATAGAAATCTGCCGCCTGTGTCTTCATGCATCAGTGATCGTGAAATTTGGGGGAAGTCCATAGCGAGAGCACTAATTGTAAACCTACGGTTTTCCTGGATCTTGTCATCAATCGCGTAAACCAGTTCTTGTGTAACCAAAGGTGGACGCCCACTTCGTTCTTCATCGTGCACATCACTACGCCCGTCATTGAACTGTCGGGCCCATCTTCTCACCATCGAATCACTCATCGCATTTGGTCCGTAAACATCGCAAATTTGTCGATAAATTTCACTTGGTTTCACTTTCCTCGCATTCAGAAAACGCATCACCGACCTGATTTTACAGGCGGCGGGATTTTCAATCAACGCCGACATTTCAAACAAGCACAACAAAGCGTACGTAACTGACAGCGATCTCCAAATGGCGCACGTTCTTCTCCTTGATACACATCGTCTACAGCGCATGTGCGGAACTGCAATCGCAGCGCTGCAGTGGAGATAAATTGAAACGGAACTTACTTTCTGGACGCGCCCCGTAGAAAATAAAATGACTGGACAAGCGAAGAACATTGACCAAATAATAAGGGTAGCGATGAGAGAACTCTCTTAACTAGGTTAAGAGAAGTAAAGTAAACTGGAAACGACATATGTTGCGAGGAAAGGAAATACTATTAGCAGCTATCGAAGGTACAGTGGAAGAAAGGAGAGGAATAAAAAGCTAAATGAAAAGAAAAGAAGCAGCTGCCAGACTTCGAAGCAATTGACCTGGTGCAGGATGAGATGTAACCAGCACTGGTGTCTTGAACTCGGTAATCAGTAAAAGGCTTTATGCCGATCAAAAAATTGTTCTACGCGTAATACACTCTATATTAAGAAATTCTCTAGCATTATCCCAAAACATATGTGCTAAAACAATCTGTTGAAAATGTATTTTATGTATAGTAACAAATATTTATTTTGAATCACAATCGCTTTCAATCTACAATTTTGACTAACTTCAGGACTACAAGAAATGTATTCGTAATTGCGAATATTTATCATCATCAGCTGTACAATTTATTAGTGACAAACAAAGTCATATTCCCAAACGATATAGGAAATCGAAGAAATATATGAGGAGCTAAAGGAAATTATTCAGACAATTAAGGGAGAGGAAAATTTAATTGTTATGGGAGACTGGAATTCGGTAGTAGGACAAGGAAGGGAAGGGAAGATAGTAGGTGAATATGGTCTGGGCAAAAGGAATGAAAGAGGAAGCCGCCTGGTAGAATTTTGCACAGAACATAATTTAGTTATAACAAACACCTGGTTCAAGAATCACAAAAGAAGGTTGTATACGTGGAAGAGACCAGGAGACACCGGAAGATATCAGATAGATTTTATAATGGTAAGACATAGATTTCGGAATCAGGTTCTACAGTGTAAGACATACCCAGGGGCAGATATAGACTCTGACCATAACTTGTTGGTTATGAACTGTAGGCTGAAACTAAAGAAACTACAAAAAGGTAGGAAAATAAGGAGATGGGACCTGGATAAATTGAAGGAACCTGAGGTTCTTAAAAATTTCAGAGGGAGCTTTAGGCAACAATTGACAGAAACGGGGGGAAATAAAACAGTAGAGGAGGAATGGGTAAAATTGAGAGATGAAATAGTGAAGGTAGCAGAGGACAAAATAGGTAGGAAGGAAAGACCTACAAAAAATCCTTGGGTATCACAGGAGATACTAAATTTAATCGATGAAAGGAGAAAATATAAAAATGCAGTAAATGAAACAGGCAAAATGGAGTACAGACGACTAAGAAATGAGATTGTCAGGAAGTGCAAAATGGCTAAGCAGGAGTGGCTAGAAGGCAAATGCAAGGATGTAGAAGAATGTATAAATAGGGGAAAAATAGATACAGCCTACAGGAAAATAAAAGAAACATTTGGAGATAAGAAAAACAGCTCTATGAATATCAAGGACACTGATGGGAAACCAATTCTCAGCAAAGAAGGGAAAGCTGAAAGGTGGAAAGAATATATAGAGGGGCTCTACAAAGGAAATGAACTTCGAGACAATATTGTAGGAAGGGAAGAGGATGTAGATGAAGATGAAATAGGAGATACTGTACTGAGAGAAGAATTTGACACAGCCCTGAAAGACCTAAGTCGAAACAAGGCCCCTGGAATAGATGATATTCCCTCAGAGCTACTGAAGTCTCTGGGAGAACCGGCCATGACAAAATTGTTTCACCTGGTGTGTAAGATGTATGAGACAGGTGAAGTACCCTCAGACTTTAAGAAAAATGTTATAATCCCCATCCCTAAGAAATCAGGTGCAGACAGGTGTGAAAACTACAGAACCATCAGTTTAATAAGTCATGGCTGCAAAATATTAACGCGAATTATATACAGAAGGATGGAAAAGCTGGTAGAAGCCGACCTCGGGGAAGATCAGTTTGGGTTCAGGAGAAATGTAGGAACACGGGAGGCAATACTCACTTTACGGCTTATCCTAGAAGATAGATTAAGAAAAGGCAAATCTACATTTCTAGCTTTTGTAGATTTGGAGAAGGCTTTTGACAATGTTGATTGGAATAAACTCTTTAAAGTTCTGAAAAAAGCAGGAGTAAATTATAGGGAGCGTAAGGTTATTTACAACTTGTACAAAAACCAGACAGCGGTTGTCAGAGTTGAAGGGCATGAAAGGGATGCAGTGGTTGGGAAGGGAGTGAGACAGGGTTGTAGCCTTTCTCCAATGTTATTCAATTTGTACATTGAACAAGCTATAAAGGAAAGCAAGGAGAAATTTGGTGAAGGAATAAAAGTTCAGGGGGAAGAATTAAAAACATTGCGTTTTGCCGATGACATAGTAATTCTGTCAGATACAGCAAAGGACCTGGAAGAGCAATTGAATGGAATGGACAGTGTGCTGAAAGGTGCATATAAGATGAACATTAACAAGAGCAAAACTAGGGTAATGGAGTGCAGTGTAAGAAAATCAGGTGATGCTGAAGGAATTAGATTGGGAAACGAAGCAATAAAGGAGGTAAATGAGTTTTATTACTTGGGCAGTAAAATAACAAATGATGGGCGCAGTACAGAGGATATAAAATGCAGAATGGCAATGGGTAGAAAAGCGTTTTTGAAAAAGAGAAATTTGTTAACATCGAATATTGATTTAGGCCTAAGGAAGTCCTTTCTGAGGGCATTTGTATGGAGTGTTGCCTTGTATGGGAGTGAGACATGGACGATAAACAGTGCGGACAGGAAGAGGATTGAGGCTTTTGAAATATGGTGCTACAGAAGAATGCTGAAGATTAGGTGGGTGGATCGCGTAACTAATGAGGATGTACTGAACAGAATTGGGGAGAAAAGGAATTTCTGGCATACCTTGACTAAAAGAAGGGATAGATTGGTAGGACACATTCTTAGACATCAAGGAATTGTTAATTTAGCGTTGGAGGGAAGTGTGTGGGGAAAAAATCGCAGGGGAAGACCAAGAGATGGATACAGTAAGCAGATTCAGACAGATGTAGGTTGTCGTTCTTATGTGGAGATGAAGAGGCTTGCTCAGGATAGGGTATTGTGGAGAGCTGCATCAAACCAGTCTCCGGACTGAAGACCACAACAACAACAATAGAGCCCAGATACTCAGTGAAAAAGATTCAGGCCTGCTTTGTACTACATAGTGCAATTATCAAACATCTCCCCTGGACAGTAAAATCGTCATGTCTTTAACATAACTAAAGCGTTATGGGAAATTTTACAGCAGAGAGTGAGGTCCAGATTCACTGCTCCAACTCCGCTCTATTGTGGGACAGTTTTGGTGCAATAATTGCTAACACTCTGCTGGGAACTATAAAAACACCTTTCGAATCTGTTCCTCGAAGAGCTTCAGCTGTTCTCGGAGCAAGTGGTAGGTCAACGCCTTACTAATAAATAAATATTGTGATGGTGTTAGGTATTCTTATTATTTTGTCTACCCCCTGTAATTCCGTGCCGTAAAGTGAAAATTTGTGAGAAACCAGTTTTTCCGCATCGGGCCAAAGCTCGCCTTAACTATTAAGCTATCAAGTCCCGCTTCACTTTCGCCCCAATTTCATATAAGTCGCACACTATAGCCCATGTACTCTTATGCTTGCCATTCGGATTCCCACCGCAGAAGTCGAACGATATTACTGCACCTGAGGCGAAGAAATGAACGTTCTTGCTGCATTCAAAGCAGTTTGTTGAATGTTAACTCAAGTGTCCTATAGACGTAAAAAATATTTATGAAATAATTATGGAGTAACCTAGAACAGCTTACGAGTGGAAAACACACACACACACACAAATAAAAGGGAATGCCTGTTTCGAAGTGAAATCTATATTTCAGTATGAGTTTTGTCTCAATTACTTACAGCGTGGAACCTATTGTTTTGGCCAAGGTCTTGAAACTGAATGTAACATAGAATGAGGGCCAACTTAGAATTGGCTGATGTGTTACGATCACTTCTAGAAAAGAATAGTCTTGCGGCAGGAAGTAGTAAATGGAGAGGGAGAGAAGGAAACACAAGGGAACTAGGCGCCCGCGCCCTCTATTGTGGGCGGCGCGGGCATGCTGCCAGCTTTCGCTGTTGTCTGCACTGTTAGAGAGCTTTCTTACGATCGCGAGAACCAGAAAAATTGTTCCCCAAGCGAACGAACATGCGCGGGAGATCTCCGTGCCCAAACATCACTGAACAAAACACAAACCTCTGTATCTGTACTCTCCTTTATTTCTACTGTCATTTGTCTTTCGTTAACAGTGGATAGCGCCGTGAAGCCATAATGCATGTACTGCAATGAATGATATTGATGACGGAAATGATATTACAAAAAAAAAAAAAAAAAAAAAAAAAAAAAAAAATACAAAAATTGTATTAACACACCAAGGAATTTCCGAGGTTAGCTGCCTTTGGAGATTGAAATAAATGAATGGGAGACTGAAAATTTGGGCCCAGCCGGGATGCGAACACGGATCTCCTGGTTACTATGCAGTCGCGCTGACCACTACGTCACTGGGGCACAGTGCTCAGCAAGGTCCCGTAGACCACCAATCAGACGCAAATTCTCAACTTTATCTACAAAAAATGTTTAAATCTAAAGGGATTTAACTGGCTTATAAATTACCTAAACTAACTGATGCTAAAGGCAGCACGCACCCATTCCCGAGGGTGGACTGGAACCTCCGATGGCGAGCAACTGCGAGGACCGCAGCAAGGCGCCTTAGAGCGCTCAGCCACACCACCGTGGCTGTATCTACCCCCTACTGACATAGTTCCCCAGCCCAGTATCACTCATCACACACGGAATGTCGCCGATTCCCGTAACGGTTAGGCCCTGTTGTGCATCCGCACCGAAGAAATGACCAATGGCTGACTTCGTCTCACCTGTGTATACAGGGTGAAGCACCTAAAACTTGCACCGCAAGTATTTCGGAAATAGAAAGTCATAGAATTGGTTGTTAATATGGGGTTCGTATTGTTAGTCAATGAACAGTTTTTAATAACACATTGAAAGTGTATATTTGTGAAAACATACACGTTTTTGAGGGGATCTATGCCTATTGACGTCACCGAACTAAAAGTAGGTTATATTATAATGTCAGTGGATTTTGTTGTACGACTCTAGTGCAAGTTGTTTTCGATAGACAGGATTGCGAAAAGTTTCCACAGCGACACTTGTAGAATATCTGTGGTAGCACACACTAAAGTACAACAAGAGTGCAAACGCTAGTGATGTGGAATGCGGCCAGTAAAGCGAAAATTTTCCATCGGCAGCGGCAAATCATGCTTCCTGTGTGGCATGGAAAGACTGCTGCACTCGTGTTAGCATTTCATCGGAGATGTCCAAGCACGCTGCAGTAATAGGTCGTTGCATATCATCATATGTAATTATTTATTCTTTGAAGACAACGTCTTTCAGCTTTCTCCATAGAAAAAAATTGACGGGAGTCAAATACTGGAGACAGGCCGGCCAAGGTACAGGTTCCCTGCGTCCAGTCAAACCATTGGGAAACAAATCGTGAAGACATGTTGTAGTAATAAGTTTACTATGGTTTGGGCAGCCATCTTGTTGGTGCCACAGATTCCTCCTAGTTAGTTGCAATGGAACGTCGTCTAGGAACCGTGTCAAATGACCTGTTAGAAGACTGCGATACTTGTGCGTGTTCATTGTACCATCTAGGCACCACTAGTCGCATGCCTGTTTGTTTACAAGGAAAATTGCATGTGCCTATTGGTGCTAGTGGTGAAGTGGTAAAAACAAAAAACAACAAACGCTAAGACAATATAATTTGAAAGAAAACAATCTGAAGTCACCAAGCAGCACTAAATGTAAACCACCACCCTCCAAATATTGCCACTGATGATGCCTTCCAAATAATGGCGAAATGCATTTGGTAGTATAAAACCTTCATAATTCAGTTGCATAGACAGTCTACATAAATATCCACTTTATAACTTAAAAAAGCAACTGTGGAAAGACAGAACATAAAAGGAACTGCCGCGGTTGAGTGGCCGGGCGCATTGAGGCGCTATGCTCCGATGCGCGAGAACGTTCCCCGTCGTGTGTTTGAATCCTCCCTCTGGCATGGATGTTTGTGTTGTCGTTAGTATAAGTTAGTTTATAACTAGTTTGTTAGTTTAGGGACTGATGACACCGCAGTTCAGTGCCATAAGCTTAGCCGCGATGGAGTAGCCCAGCGGTCTAAGGCGCCTCGCTGCGGACCTCGCGGTTACTCGCATTCGGAGGTTCGAGTCCTCCGTGGGGCGTGCGTGTGTATGTGTGTGTTGTCCTTAGGGTAGTTTAGTTTAAGTAGTTTGTAAGCTACGGACTGATGACCACGCAGTTTGGTCCGATAGATTTACAAACATTTGAACATAAGCTTAACAAACGTTTAAACATAAAAGGAACTAACACTGTCTGTTTATTCACTTATGTTCTACAGTTTGTGTTTGTGAAGGTATGTAGAGTGATACGGAACGTCATGTAAATATGTAAACAGAAAAAAACAAATGTTTGTGAATCTATCGGAGTCAACTGCTCAAATGTTTGTGAATCGTATTGGGTCTTAACGCCAGTGGTTTTCAATCCCTAAGCTTACAAACTACTTAAAATAACTTAAATCTAAAGACAACATAAACACCCATGCCCGTGAGAGGACTCGAACCTCCGACGGCGAGCAATCGCGCGCTCCGCTGCACGGCTCTTAAGACCACTTTTTTTTTTTTTTTTTTTGCGGACGCGATCCGGTTTGTTCGTTCTTTTTCGACGATTTCTTGGCTCAGCTCGACCACTCCACCCCGGCCGGACGCAGCTGCTGAGTTATTAGTTCGTAGCTTACAAACTCTTTAAACTAAGGTAAACTAACCTAAGGACAACACAAACACCCACACCGGAGGGGGGACTCGAACCCCCGACGGCGAATTGCCGCGCGCGCCGTACCACGGTGCCCCACCTCGCACGGTTGATCCGCCGCGGCTATGTAAACAGATTCAGTACTTGAAAAAAGCTTTCTTTCTGGCGATAATTATTAATAATCAACACCGGTAGCAGTTCTAAGGGGTGTTAATGAATGCTGGTGTGTTCGTATTTACAACTGTTTATTCTCATCCGAATTTTTGAAAATTTATCAATATAAACATATAAAACGTGGGTCCCTGGTGCTTATGGTTTAAAGGTATAAGGCTATGACTTCAATACTTCATGTGAATGTCAATACGGTACTTCCAGATCTTTCTGATAAACTGTCTGCACGCTGTTTGACTTCTGTCTTAATTCCATCTGAGAAATCCATACTGATCAGCTAAGAGGAAACTGCTTGAAATTACTAATTAAACAATGCTGTTTCCTATCTTGCTGCACAAAGCTGCGGTCACACATCACCTTCTCCATGGAAACTAGTGTTGTAGCATGCAGGATCACTCTGCTGTGAGTTACTACATCTCCTATTGCTTTCTCAGATCTGAGGAGAAGTTCTCCTTAGGTGAAGTCTCAGTAAGTAAGTGGATCCGGTCGCGGGTCACGACAGGTTGCACAAGCGTGATTTACAGTATGTGGCACTGGCCTACAGTGTTGCAAAGGCAAGGTATGGAAACCTCGGATGTAGTGGTTCTGAGACAATAGGCTCCGTGGACCTTTCCACACGCACTATGCATCCACCAAGCACAAGTGAGGCTAAACAAATGTGGCGCGAAAGCTTACATTTGGTGTGTGTTTAGGGTAATGCATGTCCTCTCAGAACTGCAGCTCTACCGGCACTGGAACTGTGTCGTCAGGACACTGAGACGGATGCAAGTGGGGGCCGATGCCACGACACGGCAGTCCCTCCTCCATCCGGAGTCCTGAGGTCAACACTAGGGCAGATCTGTCGCGTGCCGCTAGCATTGCCATCGACCACCGGCTCACCACTGGCCATCCTCTCAATCACCGAGCACAAGCGTCCACCACGAGCGCTGGGAGGGTGGCCGTTTGCCAACAGCCGTGTAGTGGCAACACCGTCCAGAGAAAAGGCCTCACAACAAGTCTGTGTCACGTCATACCGATAGACCATAATCGCAAGCTCACTGGATGGTGCTACGAGTCAGTGGGCTGTGGCCCAGCGGCCAGCCACTCAGCGATGGTAGCCTATTGGTGTCACGTGACACAGACTTGTTTTGAGGTTTTGTATCTAGACGGTGTCGGTAGTGGAACACCACCTAGAGAGAAGGCCTCACACCAACCCGTGCCACGTCACACCGACCAGGCCGCAACTGCCAGCTGACTCGATGGCCGCTGGGTCACAGCACACTGCCTGGTATCAGCCAGCCACTAAGCTGGCTGTCGCGGCCTGGTCGGTGTGACATGGCACGGGCTGTTCTGAGGCCATCTCTAGGTGTTGTTGGTACTGGTCGCTGATGGAACACGACTGTCTTGCATAATAAGGGCATGGTCGGGCACGCCGCTCCGCCATCAACAATGGAAGTGCGTCCAGCTCGCCAAATTAAAAAAAAAAATGTTCAAATGTTTGTAAGGCTTAAGGGACTTAACTGTGGTGTCATAAGTCCCTAAACTTACAAACTACTTATGAACTATCTTATACTAAAGACTACACAAACATCCATGCCCAAGGGGGGATTCGAACCCCCGACGGCGGACTGCTGCGCGCACCGCAACACGGCGCTCCAGGACGCGCGGCCGCCAAATTCAGCGGAATTCTGTAGGAGGAGCATTGACAACAGATTTACTAGCTCTAAAAAGCGTCCTGAAAGAAACTCAATGTCGCCGAGTAAGAACACAGTATTCATAGATCTTATCCAGCACCAAGAGAACTTCAACTGGGTTCTTATCTCACACCCTAACATCGGATTGTGACCAGCATGCAGTGGCTAGTTGTGTTAGTGGCGACTGAGTGATAGACATGCGATGCAAAGAAGTCTTCAATTATTCCAGTGACATAGCTCATGTTGGAATGGAACACCACAGAAAAACGGTCTTCACTTGAATGTAAGTCTCATAGCCCTTTCAGGCCCTGCAAGCTTTATTTATTTGTAAGTACAGGTCTGCATCTCACAATCGTGGGTGGACTATGGTAACGTGCGCAATGTGTTTTAGTTCCATGTTTCTACACTGGGTGGCACCAGAAGTCGACAAACTGCCAGTAAACTTACAATAGCTTGCACGTTGAAGGTATAATCTGAAAGATCAGCACATGCACAATTGTGCGTGTTGGATCAAATGTCAGATTTTTATGATAAAGACTTGTTGACAAGGTGTTGACATCCTTGTTTGTGTGACATGTGAAGCTATCATATCTGACAGCCAGTTGATTTTATATGATCCTGTGATGTTATAATGTCATTTCTTTCAAAAGGAATGTTACTGTAAGATTGTGCAGATCATACAAATTTGTAGTGAAGGCCCAAAACACACAATTGTGTGGGTACAAAATTTTTGAAAATAATTTTTTTTTTGTAATGAATTACTTTATGTATTTTGTATCTTAAACTTGCCTATTTATATTAATGTCACATCACTTACAAACTTGGGTCTGAAATGGCTAGGCAAAAGACAGAGACAGAGCCGAAGCTCGGATTGTATAAGTTAAGGATAGAGAAGTAAATCGGCAGTTCCATTTCAAAGGAAACATTCCTGCATTTACCTGGAGTGATCTAAGAAAATCACGGGAAATCTAAGTGTGTATGGCAAGAGGTGGATTTGAAATGTTCAAATTTTTGCAATCCTATGGGACCAAACTGCAGTGGTCATCGGTCCCTAGACTTTCAAACTAATTTTACTTACGCTGAGAACTACACAGGCACAAACTCCTGAGGGAGGACTAAAACCTCTGACGGGGAGCGACCGGACCGCACAGTCCCTAACGTGGCGTCTAGAACCGCACGGATGTTCCCGCCCGGAGGCAGATTTGAACGACAGTCCTTCCCAGAACCTAAACTAGAGAGCAACTCTCTGTGTCTGAACAGACACGGAATGTAGTCGCAGACTTCTATCTTGATTTCTTACTAAAATAATACTGCACTTCACATTCACTCTGTTCTGGTCTTGGACTTCGGCCCAACAATGCACTTACAATGAGATATAGCAACTGGCTACAAAGCTGAAAATGTTGCTCCGATCGTGTACGTCACGTGTCCAAATTCGAACTTTATCGTAGAACCTCGAATAGCTCTCCAGAATACAGATTACAGAATCTAAAATAGAGACATAAAGCAATGTAATATCAGTAACTGCTTTCTACAATGACCAGGCCATCACACAAGCGTTGTAAGAAACTGCGTTTAATATTTTGTATGGGAAAATTTGTCCATGTGTGATTTTTAATTAGTGAAAATTGTATGTTGTCATTTACGTGGGATTAAAATACGTTCCTGTGACTGGACACGTAAGATACAAGTATTCTGGGTTGAACTTATGTCACAGATTTGGATTGTATTATGTATGTAGAGCTTATCTAGAATATAAATTTAATGTTGACAAGAAATCTGGCGAAACTCTTGTATAATAAGGATAGTGCTGCTCGAGAGAATAAAATGAAGAGTCCTCAAAGAATAAATGTAGATCTTGATGCGAATATACAGTCCGATTTTGTACGGCTACAAAATGTAGACGTAAGAATGGATGAAAATGAAATGGATAACGAAACCGCGCATTACGGAAATCCTCGTATTCGACAGGATGAGGAACGATGAGCTCTTACTTTCGTAATGACGATGAAGAGGCTCCGATACATACTTCAACTCACAGAAGTGAGAATATTCGATCGACAGATTCGGGTGAGTTACAACTAAATACTCATTCAGTAGTTGTAATGCAAATGATACAGCAGTTATTTGAACTAGGTAACAAACATGCACAGGAAAGTAGAAAAAATGCACAAGAAAGTAAAAAGCAGGCGCAACAAAATAGTAAACTAGCTGAAAATACTAATATACAAATAGAAGGGATTGCACAGTAAACTAAAAAAACAAATAGAAGCGGTAAAGAAAATGATTACAAAAAGTTTGGAACTGGTCAGAAAGGAAATTACGGGTGTAAAATTAGATCAAGAAACGGTAAAGAAGTCCGTATCATGTGGAAAACACAGCAGCAGACGCAAAGAAGGACGCGAGCATTGCAAGGTTAGAAGCAATTGGCGCAATAAAACTTGCTCTGGTAACGAATCGCGAAACTAAAAAGATACACAAAGAAGTTTCGGGAATTAAAACCGCTGGAGAAACCTTGAGAGAACAAGGAAAACGAGAAACGAAAGAAAAGTTGACGGAAAACAGCAAAGAAATTGAAGTGCTCAAGTAAAAGCAAACCTAAATCCGCGAAATGAAAGAGGAACAAACGTTGATCACGCTAGGATACAATGAGCTGGTTCGTGATAAGCATGAAACACAGCAGAAAATTCAGAAAATCAGTGCAGGTTCGTTAAGAGTCACTCGTTCCGAAACATATGTACGTTCGGGCCAAAGCAATACTCAGAAACGGGACACGATACCGCAACCTGTGGGCCGTGACACGTAAAGCGTGATACTAGGACGGCTAAGTTTACATACAACTGCCTGCAGAAAGCTCAGGAAACGGAGGCAGTGCTGGAAGACAACTGTTACCGGCCGCGGTGGAGTTGCCGAGCGGAATAAAACGCCTCGCTGCGGAGCGCGCGGTTGCTCGCCATCGGAGGTTCGAGTCCTCCCTGGGGCATGGGTGTGTATGTTGTCCTTGAGTTAGTTTACCTTAGTTTAAGTAGTTTGTAAGCTACGGATTGATGACCACGCAGTTTGGTCCGATAGATTTACAAACGTTTGATTTGAACTGTTACCGCCTCCTCAGGACTAAAATGTGTTTCCGGGAGACGAATGAAACTAATAGAAATATATAGAGTGATTCTGCGTTTTCCAGGCAAAGAAGGGCAGACGTAGAATTATCCATTGCCAGTGATAGGTGCGTCGATGCATTCGACAGGAAACATTTTCTCTCGGTCCAAAAATTCTATGTCTATAAAGACACGATACAAGCTTCCTAGGGTTTTTATTTGTGGACGGAGAAGTTAGTACTGCTTCTTCCCACACGTCCCCTATAACCTCCACATCCTTGCGGATGCTGTTGCGTAGCAGTGTGCGTTTGTTCCGCCCTACAGTACGCATGAGGTGCCGTAGTTGCTGTCCAAGTCTTTATGGAAAGCATAAAGTTCTGACTAACCTGTTGTCTTCTATAGTTGTGTCCCCAGCGCAGAAGACAGCACACAGGTCGTTGGTTCTTCTACAGCATACAAGTGAGGTTAAAGTAAGTTCGGTAGGATGGAAGAGTAAGAAGCGACTCGCGAGATTCTTAATTGTCAGGGATTACATTTATTAAATAAATAATAAAATATGGACGACTTTTGTTAATACGACACGGCCTATGCTGCCCGTAGTTCATGTTGAGACGTCGACTGTTATCACAATTATACAAAACTTTACTCATTACCGGCGCAATCCGGTGCGTATAGTGGTCAGCTCGAGACTGAAACTGAGGCGTGTTGCGAGAGGGCACCTGACGCTCTATTTCGCGCCAAAACATGGCCGTCGCGCGCCTTCTGCAAAATCGCTCTTCTCTTGTTACAATAAGAGAAGCACCTTAAACTTCTTAAACTGTCAAAACCTAGCCTGTCCTTGAGAGATATTTATCACATATTCTCAGCTCTGAATAATTAATATTTAGTATATAATAATCAAAACTAATTTCAAAAGAAATCACATGACGTGAAATGCAGCAGCCAATGTGAGGAGAGTACCAGTAACATAGACGGGCTTTCCCATGGGAACCAGCACCTACTGTGCCATATGCTACTGCTCCCCACCCCACATTTCAACATATGCTGCACTTCTGTCTTTCTTCCGCGTTTAAGACACGTACGATGTTAGCAAAAAAAAAAAAAAAAAAAAAAAAAAAAAAAAAAAAACGGCCAGCGGCCAGACATATGAAGTGGCCATAGGCCAGGAGTATCACACCGAACAATGCGCTACACCCAAAATCATTTATCGCACAGTTTGATAATACGTAACGGTGGACGGCCGTAGCGGATTGGATGGATGTGGGTAAGTGGCAGATTAAGAATCGTGGTGCCTGGGAAAATAAATTTATTTGTTTGTTAGTTTCATGCGGTTGAATGGCTCCTCCGCCCGCTGAGGCACCGGCCAGGCCTGCGGATGCAACCAACACCGTCTGAAGAGAAGGCCTGCGCGCTGCCACGCCACGTCACGCAGAGTAGGTCGCGGTCGTGTAGCTCATTGGCTGGACGATGTGAGGCAGTGGGCTGCGTCCCATCGGCCAGCCAGTGAGATACGCGACCGCGACCTACTCTGCGTGACGTGGCGTGGCAGCGTGCAGGCCTTCTCTTCAGACGGTGTTGACGCAACTGGGATTCCACTGACAGGGGAGGCCGCCAGTTGTGAAATTCAGATTCGATTCATACTGCACATAATGAAAGCTCACGGCCAGAGGTGTAATTTGGCAAAGCACCAAGATGCACTTCCCAGCCATTGTCGAGGAAATCGACAATTTAAAAAAGTCGTTGCGGTGAAATACTCTCTACAATCTCTACGATGAGTAATACTGTACAGACGCGTGGCGTAGCTGTAAGCGCTCGGGTTCGTAATTCGAAGGTCGCCGGATCGAATCTCGCGGCATGCAACTTTTTTATTATTTGTTTTTTGTAATTCAAATGTATACACACACACACACGCACACATATATATAATAACATTTGATGTTCTAAGTCGCCAGTTTTTCCATGACAAACGACTGTCAAACAAAGTTGTAATTCACAAATGTTGTCTTCATAATGTCTACCACGTATAGTTAACGGAAGAAGTATAAACGATATTCCGAAACGAATACATATAGTGTAAGTCAAACCTGACGAACGATAGAACAATTTTTCAGAATGTCAATCAGGTGTGTTTCCTAACAGATAATTTAAAAAGCAATTGTTATTGTAAAAAAGCATCGTTTATCAGATGTTATCGATGTCGTGTTGTTTTCCTGCTTTCCATGTTTCTATGATAAGTATCACTCTGTTTCGAATACAAAAAAACAAATAATGAAAAAGTTGCATGCCGCGAGATTCGAACCGGCGATGTTCGGATTACGAACCCGAGCGCTTACCGCTACGCCACGCCTCTGTATGATATTACTAATCGTAGAGATCGTAGAGACTATTTCACTGAAACGGCTTTTTTTAATTGTCAATTTTCTCGACAACAGCTGAGAAGTGCATCTTGGTGCTTTGCCCAATTATACCTCTGGCCATGAGCTTTCATTATGCGCAGTATGAATCGAATCTGAATTTCACAATTGGCGGCCTCCCCCTGTGAGTCGAGCTGACGGCGGACCTCACCCCACCGCGCCCCACGGCGCTGCCGTTTGGATACACGCGCCGCTTTGCTGTACACCCGAGGAGTGGGGGGGGGGGGTTACGACGCCGCCCAGATGTAGGTTGATGACGTCTCGCTGCTTGCCGGCGTCGTGGTGTCTGGCGGGGCCCGCTGAGGGAACTCCGCCTACGACCCAGCCCGCCTGATGACGTCGCAGGAGTGGTGGCCTACCAGAGCCGCGCCGCTGGAGGTCCTTACTTCGACGCCCGCTGTCGGTGGCGTGCTGTCCTGTTGGGTCGCGGCGGCGACATCCGGCGTAGACACGTTCCCGTCATCTCATTCTGCGTCACCGAACGGCCACTGTCCAGTACAGCGCCTATAAGTACTGCTTATCTGCTGAGGTGTTGTCAGGCATCTCCGACTTGGCGTACACCAAAGTCTGATGCTCTGCATACCGTTGGTCAATGGTCTCAGTGTGACGACCGCGTCGTCCCATTTTCCGGGTTACTGCCATCAGCAGACTTGTTTCGACGGCGTCTGCGCGGCACCCAAGCTGTCTCCATTGTGCGCTGACCCTCAGCTGTTTGGGACGGATAAGTGGCGGCCCCAGCAGGATTCAGCATGCCGCTGTCATCTCTCGTCATGTTTCCAGAATGAAACTTTCACTCTGCAGCGGAGTGTGCGCTGAGATGAAACTTCCTGGCGAAAGGCTTAAGCTTAGGCTGTGGCTAAGCCATGTCTCCACCATACCCTTTCTTCCAGGAGTGCTAGTCTTGCAAGTTTCGCAGGAGAGCTTCTGTGAAGTTTGGAAAGTAGGAGGCGAGGTACTGTCGGAAGTAAAGTTGTGAGGCGGCATCATGAGTCGTGTCGGGATAGCTCAGTCGGTAGCGCGCTTGCCCGCGAAAGGCAAAGGTCCAGAGGTTCGAGTCCTGGTTGCGGCACACAATTTTAATCTGCCAGGAAGTTTCATATCAGCACACACTCCGCTGCAGAGTGAAAGTTTCATTCTGGAAACATGACGAGAGTTGACAGCAGCGTGCTTAATCCTGCTGGGGCTGCCACTTATCCGTCCCAAACAGCTGAGGGTCAGCGCACAATGGAGACAGCTGCGCGGCCGTGCCGACGCTACCTGCAACCTATAGAACCAGTCGCCGCAAGCGTGCTGCCGGTGACTGTGTAGTCAGCTGAATGGTGTGGGGTGGCGAGTGAATGGCTAGACAGCATGGCGCCAACCTTTCAGCCTACCTGGAAAGGGCGACTGGGTGCCGTGCTGTATCTCCACACGTGCGGCCACGCTTCCTGAACATCAGAGAACCACACGAGACCACCGCAATATGGGTCCACACACCAGAGCTTGGATGAGTGTCCTGCTGCTTCACGTGGTACCACACCCCAGAGCTTGGATGAGCGATGTGCTGCCATGCAGGCACGCTCTCTTCAGGTGGCACAGCCACACACACTGCTGTCACTTGTGCTACATCTCTTGAGTTGCTGTACCCTCCATGAATGCTGTGTCACATATGACGATGTCACGTTTACCCTGTCATAGTGATCCGTGCCCTCATAAACACAACGGCAAGGTGTCACCATCAATGTCCTTTCCCACCGTAGTTTCTTAACTTACTCCCCAGTGAAAATACAAAAAAGTTTCAGTCTCTAGTTATTAGTAGTTAGAATTCAAGTACAAAAGGACTAAAAGATTGGACACATACTATCAAATGGACATGTATAAAGTTATGTTTTGATGTATTTTATTGTCGGCATGTATCCACACATATCCAGATACACATGCTACATGATAAGCTTGAAAAAGTAATTACACACACACAACCACATACGAAATTAAATTCAGAATATTTATCTGTTCTTCCATTGTAAAAGCATAATGTTTTATGTGCTAGTTTAACATTTCACTTCAGTACAATATTTACAAATGTGTCACGCAAATGAACAGCTATAGATTCCCGGCAATAAGCTTGACAACATATTTACTTATGTAACACCAACACGATTTTTTTTTATTTCAATGACGTTTTCTGTAAAGTCTAATGTCTTTATAATTTAAATTTCTACACCAAATTAATTTTCATGATATTTTATGTCATGTTTTCTGTCATGTTAGTTATGTGTTGTAATTTACATGTCACCCCAGTTTGTTGTTTTGTACACCATATACAGACATGTTATGCAAATAAACAAATGCTCAAATGTTTGTAAATCTACGGGAATTAACTATATCGGTTATCAGTCCATAGGCTTACAAACAACCTACACTAACTTGAAGTAACGTATGCTAAGGACAACACAAACACCCAAGCCTGAGGAATGACTCGAACCCCCGACAGCAAACGACCACACACACCGCAGCAGGGCGCCTTAATGCGTACGCCTATTCTGCCATGGCACAAATAAACAGAGACACAAGCTAAAGAATAAGAATACCCAATATGCCACATGTAACTCTTACGCTCACTTTTTGGCTTATCATTTTTATGGGTTTTTCGTAATATCAGTGACACAGTGAGGTAAAGCAGAAGTAACTGCATCCGTCACAATGGGCTTTCAGGTCACATAAACAAATGTGTGGCCTGGACATAGGTTTGTAATTCTAGTCTGGGGTAAATTGTCAAGGAAAACCTCAGGCTTTCATTTGTTAGGGTTACATACAGACAATATTAATCAAAATAATGATAAATTAAAAACAAATGTAAGCAATTGGCAAGTTTGATGAGGCACTCCACATGCAGAAATTTGCTGTAGGTGTAGGGTAATGAGAGATGGCAGCCCATCTGTAATCTTTATTGATCAATTCAATGTAAGAATAATCATGTTATTAAACTTCCTGGCAGATTAAAATTGTGTGCCGGAACCGGGACTCGAACCTGGGACCTTTGCCTTTCGCGGGCAAGCGCACTACCGACTGTGCTATCCCGACACGACTCACGATGCCGCCTCACAACTTCACTTCCGCCAGTACCTCGCCTCCTACTTTCCAAACTTAAGGGATGTTTCCAGAATGAAACTTCACTCTGCAGCGGAGTGTGCGCTGATATGAAACTTCCTGGCAGAGTGAAGTTTCATTCTGGAAACATCCCTTAAGTTTGGAAAGTAGGAGGCGAGGTACTGGCGGAAGTGAAGTTGTGAGGCGGCAATGTGAGTCGTGTCGGGATAGCACAGTCGGTAGTGCGCTTGCCCGCGAAAGGCAAAGGTCCCAGGTTCGAGTCCCGGTTCCGGCACACAATTTTAATCTGCCAGGAAGTTTCATATCTGCGCACACACCGCTGCAGAGTGAAGTTTCATTCTGGTATCATGTTATTAGTTCATTATGCGTAATTTACTGTTCCCGTTGATGATATATTAGAGCAGGGCGGTTTTATGGGAGAACAGGAAATTGTTTGGCTGTTTCGGTGAAGGAGGAAGTCCTGGCAGGTGGAATTCCAGAGTGGGGCATACTTAGCTGCTACCTCGCCGCCCCAGGTGTCCGAGGGTTGCATAAGCACCAAGCTACAGCTGAGGCCTTGGTCCGAGGGCTTATAAAACTGTCCACCGAGCTTTCCAAATTGTGGAAGGAGGAAGGCCAGTATTGTGTGAGCTCCTAAAGAGTCGATCTAGCTGATTTTGAGAAAAGATAACACCACGACGGGACATCCGCTCTGCTCTCTTGAGGGACGATAGTAATAGAAAGCAGGCCGTGGAATGAGGTCTGGGATGGGAACGGGTCCAGTGGACGGTTACAGAAGGCCTGAGAATCACGCCAAGCAGAGTTAAGGGACAGTGTAGCCGTCTCTGGTTGGCTGCTGGATAGAGCTTCAGATTTTCGAAATCGGCCAGGCGCGTGTGAAATTTCATTGGCTGGTGCTTGGAAGCTTGAATCTGATTGGCTTTCCGAAAAAACTGCGTTTTTCGTGCAGTCTTGTGCTGCAGACGGGGTGTTAGGAACTTCACTTCGTGCTCTCCGTGGGTATAGATGTTGATATTTGGTTGTTTAGCCGATTCTTGCACTTAAGAATTAGTACAAATTTCAAAGCTGCGCTCTGGGTTTTTAACTGGTACTGATAGTTCTTGTTCGGTGAGAATAAGGTCAGCCAGCCATAATTAGTTGCACCGAGGCCCTAATAAGACATACTTAGCTTTCTGGAGTCTTGTAAGCCTTCATTATTTGTGTGTACTTGTCTATGTGGCCCAGACTTAGTAGAACTGCTTGAGGTCGTAGGCACTGTGTACTACCGAGAGTACAGTCGCTGACAGGCAATACAGCTTACGAATTACGGAGCGAGATTTTATTTTGTGGTCACGTACTTTTCAACTTATATCTGCCAGGTGCCCACGCCACAGCGGCGCAGCAAGATCACACTGCAGAGCGTCAATTGGGTAATGTATGCTTGCGCTCGCCAGCAGCAAGTTGCAGTTGTATCAGGTTCACCAGCCTAGCAGGAAAGTGTTGTTTATAAATCTGTTGACTTGTCAGTCAGTATTAAATTCATGTTGACGGTTATCAGTTTCAAGTGTTTGTTAAGCTTAAGGGACTTAACTGCGGGGTCATCAGTCCCTAAACTTACAAACTACTTACGAACTACCTTATACTAAAGACGACACACACATCTATGCCCGAGGGTGGATTCGAACCCCCGACCGTAGCGGCGGTGCAGACTGTGACTGGCACGCCGCAGACCGCTCGGCCACGACCGACCGTGAGCAGTTTAATATAAAGCAATGTCGTAGGTTTATTTATCTCTATTTCGTATGTTTATGAATACTGATGTCCATTTTAATTGAGATTTCTGAGTTATTAGTGTGAAATAATACGAATATTGCTTTTTTTTAATAAAAAAAGGTATAGCTGAGAAAGTTTGTATTTCTTAACATATTCATTGATTGTTGTTTCCCATATTAATTCATATATTTTAGAGTGGAAAGTCAATATTAAGTATAATTGTTGTTGATATGCCTATGGGACTGGAGGTGATAGAAGGTTGCTATACAGGGCCAAACAAGTAATTGGCCATTGAAAATATTATAAGCATAATTCAATAACAACTTTATTAATTAAGCAACGTTAATTATTCAGATAATTATTGAGGGTCGACAGCACCTGTGTGTAATTTCTTGTTCTAAATACGCACCGAACTTTTCATTTAACGGCCCCTGACTTGATTCCCGTCATTTACAAAATTCATACCCACCACAAACCCTACAAATTGAACCAATTGAACGTTAGTAGTTATGTAAAACCATCACGACATTTTCTTCCAATTTTAGGTAAAATAAATTAAATTTCACTTATCTAAAAACTTCTGCAGGCATGCATTCAAATGCATTTATGCAATATAACCTGTAAGATGAAATGAAAAATTGGAGCGAAACAAATATGATAAGGGCGATACCACCAGGCAGAAATCAAATTATATAGTCACTGTACTATACTAAAATATTTAATATGTCGTGATCGACGAAATAGTCATTTATGAAGCCAAAAAAAGACACAGAAAATTATAAATGGTTAGGATGATCTCTTTTGCAACTTAATGATGATGACGTCATGTGACATTTTGGCCTTTAGACCCCAACTGGGATCGTGTTCAGCCTGCCAGGTGCAACTCTCTAAGTGACGCCGCATGGGCGACTTTGCGCGTCGATGATGATGAAATAGTGATGAGGAAAACACATCACCCACTTCCCGAGTGGAGAAATCCCCAACCCGACCGGGAATGGAATCCGGGCCCCCCGCGTGGTAATCTACCACCCTGTCCACTTGACACGAACAGCGACTTAATAAAAATGCCTAACAGTTATTTTTTTCTGTTATATTAGGTGGTGCTACCGTAAGCATAAAATTCTCCACTGCAGTCGGTCGTCGCCGACACATTACTTCGTGTGTATTTAGAGTTTTCTGAACATGGACGGTTAAAAACACACGACGTTAAGATACCATGTCCTGCATTAATAGTAATTCGCCTTAGTGACTATCAAGAAATAAGTGAGGTCTCTACCTACGATCTATATATGAACTAGGTGAGGCACTATTACCCCAAATATAAAAACACAATTTAAAGTGAGGTATGATAACCTCGAAACCTAAATAGGGGGTTAAGGACGACTCATCCCCTCTAACTGCGAACCAGAAATGAGTGTAGTCAGCCCGCCATAGTTAGCGACGTGTACGCTCGCACGCGGACACCACCTAGCGGTCCGTATGGAGGTTACACTCGATTCTGGCGCGACTGTCGGGGTTGTTACACATGCAACAGGTGGCGACCGTGTCCCGCTATAGCCTTTTACTGATGTCTGTTTTCTCTTACTGGTAGAAAACTAAAAGAGGGCATCAATATTTTTAGTGTTTTTTGGTGGTATCACACGTGGTAGGGAATATGAAGAATACTAAAAGTACCAGACATCTAGTAATCACTGTGGTGAGACGAGACCCCACACACTCATGTGAGAGAGCGACGTAAGCAACTAACACAGCCTGGAAGCGGCCTCCATCCGGCCATCTGGTCGAATCCTGCAACACCCTGATTTTTGTGACATTCGAATGTAGCTGAAGCCTGTATTTGGACTGCATGTAAACTTGAAAGTACGGTCGAAAACGTCTGAACACCTGCGGTTTGTGTATCTAGCTCATTAATAATAATAATAATAATAATGTCTGTAGACCTATTGGACCAAACTGCTATGGTCTTCAGTCCATAGACTTACAAGCTACTTAAACTAACTTACAAGAAGGGCAATACAAACACACACACACACACACACACACACACACACACACACACACACACACACACTACTCATGCCAGGGGGAGGACTCGAACCTCCGTCTGGAACGGCCGCTCAGCCCGTATCATGACGTATTAGATCACGCGGTGCATTCAAAACATTTCACATCTGCCCCTGCCTTACAGGTACAAGCGATGGCCTCCATATATTTTGTTTCATCCTATATGACTGCCGGAGACTGACAGCAAGAGACTGCGCAATCATAGTCCAATGTGTAGGCTGCCGTTCACACAGCACGAATGGCTGCGCTTTACTGGTGGTGAATTGGAAGCACGGACTGCCGATGAATGACGTCCCACTGTGCACAGGAATGATCCACTGCCCTGCAGTGCCACAGATCACTCTCATCTCCTAGTATGGTGGTGACGTTGGAAGAGATCAAGTTCTACTAAAGTTGAAGACAGGGAGAGTGGTATTACACAAATGTAATTTGTAATCCCAAGCCGCGGTGGAGCGCCCGAGCGCATTGAGGCGCTATGCCGCTATGCGCGAGGCCGTTCCCTGTCCGGGGTTCGACCCTCGAATAGGGATGTTTGTTCTGTCTTTAGTATAAGGTAGTTCATAAGTAGTTTGTAAGTTTAGGGACTGATGACCCCTCAGTTAAGTCCCATAAGCTTCACAAACGTTTGGTAATCCCAAGGGACTAAATTTATGTGGTCTTCGGTAGCTAGACTTACAAACTACCTTAACTTATACTAAGGACAACCCAAACACCCATGTCCAAGGGAGAACTCGACCCTTCGGCAGTAGCTGCCGCGTGAACCGTAACTTGGCGCTCCTGACCACATGACCATTTCAGATAGGCCGTCGTCTTGCTGCTAACGGCCGAGTTGCACTGGATACCCCGGTTCCCATTAGACCACGGTAGTTAAGCACATTCCGGTTTGGTTATCACTTGGATAGGTCACCGTCCGGGTCTTCAGAGCGATGCTGGCAAATAAATTGTATTCGTCCCGCGCTCTGAGGTGCCATGTTATCGAGTGCGCGGCCATGTCCGAGGTAAGAGTCCTCAATTTGGTGTGTGTGTGTGTGTGTGTGTGCGTGTGTATGCGTTTTGTCCTTAGCATAAATTACGTTAAACGAACTGGGCAGGAAATCCGCCTTATGTAAGACACCTTGTTTGGTTTATTTTTATCACCCAAATATGTTCCGAAACTTGTTGTGCCATCTTCTGTGGATTTTTGCATTTAATTTCCTGAATTCTCAAATCAAACAATTCATCCAAATGTCTAAACAATCAAAAAAACTGTAACATTTAAAACACTTTCAAAACTTAAAGAGAAAAATCCACAGAAGATGGCACAGTAAGTGCCGAAAGATGTTTACGTGATATAAATAAACGAATCAAGGTGTCTTGCATAACACGGATTTCCTGTTTAGCAAGCACGGAAGAAAGAAGATCTGCGCCATCGCAAGATGATGATTAGTTTAAACAACTTGTCAGTCTAGGGACCGATGACCTCAGCAGTTTGGTCCCTTAGGTTTACAAACATTTTAACAGTTTGGTGCACTCGTCCGTTGTAAAGCCATTTGAAGGAGCTACCTGATTATCAAATTGCGGCTTCGGTCACGAAAAACCAACACAACGGCCTAGAGTGAGGAGTGCTGACCACGTCCCCCAACATACCGCATCCGTTGACGCCTTCAGGCGCAGGTTGACACGGTGGCCGGTCGCAAAATGTTGGGCCTTTCAAGGAGTGTAAGATACAGACTGGTGTTTTTAATTTTAGAGTGGTATTAGTCCTCGCTATATTGTTTGAATAATGGGGTATGACTTCAGGTAACGGCTGTTAGTAAGTGAAAGACCTCTGTTGGTGCAAAGGCACATCACAAACTGCCAGAGCGACTTCATGTGTTACATCTCATGCGTAGTAATGTACGATAATGTGCTTCCATATATGTCACGCGTCTGTATGGCTGGTCTGAGTGATTTAGAGGTACTCCTCTGGCCAATATGATCACCAGATCTGTCCCCAAGATAAAATGTATGGAATCATCTCCGATGTCAACTCTATCCCGTGCAAGAATCCAGGATGTCATAGACCAGTTCCAACAGTTCTAGGTCATCCTGCCGCAGGAGAGGAAGAAGATACATGACACTTCTAGTCATCTTTAGTGGAAAATGGATTACACAGTAGGAAAAGTCATGTTGTGTGAGAAAGAAAGCAGACATGAAGGTATTAAGTAAACCCAATGAATGGAAATTTACTAAACCCTCAAAAATAACACTTTCATTTCCTGATTACACTGGACTGTTGCACATTCATTACAAACACACGATGAAGATAGTCAGTGATATTATAATGATTTTCCATCATATTCAAGTTTACAAATGTGTTATAATGTCTCCATAATAGCTCCTTAGGTCCATTAATTACTTGTTGTCGACCTATATCTTAATTGAAGATCGTAACTGGTGGTGCCAATTAACGTGTTATGATGTCTACTTAATCAGAGTGTCTGCCCAAGAGGAAGACATCTTGTAACTGCTTCTAATAAGTAAAATGCCTTGCTCTTCGCTCGCCCTGACGTTTTCTTCTTCCCGACAAAAATCTCTTGAGACCGTTCTCAGGCTACCGACTAAAATTGTTCGCTTGGTGAACATACGGGAAAGTTGAAAACGTATGCCCAGACTGGATTCGAATCCGGGTCTCCTGCTCCTTAGGCAGTTGCGCTGCCCACTACTCTAGTAGCCACCCTTTTTTCCGCTCTTTTTTTTATTATTATTATAGAAGTCGTCGAGCCCCCTGACCCATTGCGCTCTGCTACGCCGACGGCTGGCGTCCCAGTGATGAAAACACCGCGCGGAGTACTATAGTACGATTCACACGAGAGGCAAATTCTCATTGTACACAGACACTACTAACTTCAAAATGGGTCCCTACCTATTATCAATCATTATTCGTGGCATATCGGAGATGCCGAAATAACAGAATATATATATATATATATATATTGGTCTCTGACCCCTTTCTTCAGTGAGGATGCGTGCCAAGTCCCAACTCTTACGGGAGCCGGCAGCATTCCGAGAGTATTGAGTGTTCAAATGTTTGTGGATCTGATCATCCGTCCCTAGACTTACCAACTACTTAACTTACGCTAAAGACAACACATACAACCATGCCCGAGGTTAGAGTTGAATCTCTGACTGGAAGAGGCCGCTCAATCCGTAGAATAGCACCTTAGACCACGCGGCATTCCTGCGTGGCTAGTAATGAGTAACAATGGGCAGGGTGTAACGTTATGGACCCGTTAACTAAACGTTCAAATGTTTGTTAAGCTTAAGGGACTTAACTGCAGGGTCATCAGTCCCCAAACTTACAAATTACTTATGAACTACCTTACACTAAAGACGACACAAACATCCATGCCCGAGGGGGGATTCGAACCCCCGACCGTAGCGGCCGTGCAGACTGTGACTGGCGCGACGCAGACCGCTCGGTCACTGCGGCCGGCTGACCCGTTAACTAGCTAACTTTGTCTTAGGGGATGACTTATTCCTGCTACTTTTTGGCTCGTTGCTGTCCGTACAAGCATACATTTATTTGTAAAACTAAACTTTCAATTTCAAAGTCAAGGAATGTTTAACTCTGGCGGCATCTACTAAATAACAGACTACAACGTGATGTTTGCGTTTTTACTAAAATTGTTGATTGCCCTTTGCATGATCACAACTGGCGAGAACCACAAAATCCGTTAGTTTTCATCTGTGATTAGTTCGATTGCTAACGAAATAGCTATATTAATTTTTAATTATTTGGATAATATTCCTAAAATGATTGCGGCCGGCTACCAGAGTATAATGCCGACACATTTACCACATGTGTTTTATCTGAGGACATACACTCGTGTTAATAGAAGACAGAACACCTTGAAAGACTATACACAGTTCATATACGCAGGACATGTTTATTAGTACATTATGAAGAAATGATTAGCATTTCAGTCAACTCGGTTCAGCACGTGTCTTGTTACCTAGCAAGCACGGAATCCGCCATGGGCTGATAACTTGTTTGTGCGGCATGTTATCGACGCATGTAAGGGGAGAATGACGTGCTGTGGTATATCCATCCACGCTGTATTCACGTAGTTTCAAGTTCATCTTTGGTGGTTGGATTGGGTCACAACGCTGTACCCGTCGTTTCATTACAGCCC
The DNA here is from genome assembly GCA_026315105.1 of Locusta migratoria. Taxonomy (NCBI): domain Eukaryota; kingdom Metazoa; phylum Arthropoda; class Insecta; order Orthoptera; family Acrididae; genus Locusta; species Locusta migratoria. Next base: position 104,246,278 of record CM048755.1, read on the forward strand.
ACACATTTTGTATTGGCGATTCGTCTGGTGGTCTGGCAGGCCAGGGAAGAAGACTAACATCCTGTGACACCAAAAAAGCACGTGTTCGTGCTATAACATGTTGTCGTGCATCGTCTTGCTGAAAATGCAGTCTCGGGTGTGGATGTCATTCACGTAGATCAAATTGGTCACAGCGCGCTGGACACGCACCACAAACCACAAGGCCTGAAGTGGGCGCTGTATGTCTTGTGCGAACGCATTCACAGTGATGCTGCTCCTCCTGCTGCCACGAACCAAATCACAGCCATAATTTTCAAACGAAAAGAATCAAGATTCGTCAGAAAACACTATTTGCTGTCATTACTGTCTTCAGTGACGTCGTTCCATACACCATTGTCACCTATCAAGTTTCTGCACATTAGCTAATGGTAAGTGGAGAAGTGGACGAAGCATACATAACCCATGCAGTAATAAACGGTGACGGTTTCACCCTCGAGAGTGTGCGACGTGTTAAACTATCCCAGAGTTGCGTCAGAGGAGAGATGGCCGCCGATGTGTCCTGCAATGCCACTCGGATGAGGTGTCGACCTTCTCGTGGAGTTGTGTCTGTGTTGTGACCTGGCCCATTAAGTCTCGTTCTGCGGCCTTCCGTGCACCATCTGCGATCATCTGTTGCACTCACGAAACACTTCCTCCAACACGACCATCAGTTCCCCAGATGTATGCTCATATTCTCTCATGGCAACAATTAGGCTTCTTTAAAAATCACTAATTTTACAGTTCGCACATACGTCTGCGAGGCATTCTGCACGTCTTTTCAAGTCATTCTGATCTATTACCTTCGCTTTATAGCGACAATGAGAGTCGCAAGCACACTGTACCGATAGATGGTGTCGCGTTGCGATATCGATGTTTATTTTGAACCCGTGGGTCGACATGGTTCAAATGCTAATAATTTCTGAAGAAAATATTAATTTACACGTCTTGTGGATATGGACTTCCTATCCCTAGTCTTTCAAAGTGATCTACTTTTACTGAACATGAGTTTACGTTACACCTAATATTATTACTCAGTCGTTTATATGGTAATGCAACTAACTGTCCTTTGAGCTGAGCACGAAAGTGACATTTTCTGAATAACCCACTTAAAGCTTCTTAACATTTCGACGGAAGAAATAGCGCTGACAACCTTCCAGAAGGACGAGAACGGCAACTTACTTTTTCATTCTTGTATTTAAGAATTCGTACTTAGTGTCATACTTTATTTCTTTGAATTGCCTGCTCCAACTGCAGATCAATTTTAGCTTGTATTGTCAGTTGCAAAGTGGTTGAATACGACTGCGAAGTTGAAGTTCATACAAAAGAAATTGAAAACTTGGGTTTGTATTTCTTGAGCATGCTTTAATTTTTGAGACATCTATATGTATATATTACATCTTAAATGTTGCTTTAATAATAATGGTGTATCTGATTAAAGATCTAAAACATTCATTTTGACGTCGTCCCAGAAAGAAGGGCAATATTGCAAAACTAATGGCGTGATTGCGAATAAATCATTTATAACGATCTTGTGCAGTAATATAAAGGTAATTAATAGCCTCTGAAAAAAAGTTAAACTAAAAATATTTCCGTGATATCTGGGATAAAAAAGTTTATCTTGTCTATTACATCACAGATGTGTCGTTGAGTGACATTCGCAAAACACTCGCAATTTCACCGCGATTGCATGTACTTCCGCGAGCTACCGATTCAGTTACTTGCGCACTACTCAAACAAAGACATTTCTCACGGTTATGAGCCGGCTGTTAGAGTAGTAATGCCTCTAATCTGCATGCCAATTACTCGGGTTCGGAGCTGTAGTTCCTGTAGTATTTTTTTCACGCTTGAAAGCACTCTCTTATACATGGTGACGAATTTAAAACTGTTTTTCGGAGTATTTGAAACATACAAACAGATTTTTTTAAAAGTTGTAATAAAAGTTATTCACCTCAAGGACGACCATCCGTTAACAGGAATTTCGACCTATTGCGGCGACGACTCCTCCCCCCACGGAGACGTGTGGGAGCTGACTTTGAAGTCTTACATAGGAACCCCTATTTTTATTGCAGAGTTGGATTCTCCGTGTAATACATAGGACTCTTTCTCTAGGTTTCACGCTTTCAATTTAAGCAAACAGTTGGACAATAGTGCGTAAAGCCATTGCAGAAGGAACATTCCTGCCAGAGAACAGATTGGCATGCCTTTGACGAGATCCTTCAACATTTCTGAGAGCCTGAAAGTACGAGGATATGATATTTACTTTCTCTACAAGCGTTAAAATCGTGGAACAATTGCGTAGAGATGTGTATTTTTTATTTTCATTTTAATACCCGTGCTGGGCAGGCTGGCAGAAGCGTAACATGCTGTCTTCAGTCACATGGATATACATGTTTGGTAATTTTTTTTTCACTAGAATAAATGAAGTGACAAAATACAGGAATGTGTATGCCATAAAGCAGCAGTTTTTGAGTGAAACTTAAAAGTCACAAAGAATTATTTATAATAACAGGCAGAAGTTAAAAACGAGCCACGGTGTAAAATCATACATTTACTGCGACAGACAAAATGAAACACACGATGACACACTCGACAGACACGGCTACAAAAGAATGCAGACGCCTCTGCCTTAATCGGCGAGCGCTAGAAGTTAAAACAACATAAAAGGCACTGTCGTAGCACTATATCACTGAAACAACACACTGTGACTCTGTTAAAAGGCACCAACCACTGTCGCGACGCCAACCTGCTGACAGGAAAGGTGAGGTGAGGAGGGGAGGGGAAGCGCAGATAATGGGCAACAGAGCGCAAGGACACCGTGGAGGAAGATAGGGGGAGAGGGGCAGGAGGGGGGGCGGGAAGGAAAGGAGCGGGGCGGGATCAGATTTGCTAGGAAAGATACATTTCAGGACGGAGGGCATCATCCGGAAGGGTCAGGTGACGGAAGTTGCCTTGGAACGTGTGAAGATGTAGGGCTGGAGGGATACAGTGGTGGAGACGTGGCAGGGGCCCAGGATAGGGTTTGCGCGAATCTAGTTTTCGGTTGATTTAGTGGATGGGGATGTATTCAAGGAATTGGAGAAGGTGGGGCAACGGGATGGGGTCATACATGAACCGCGTGGGGGACGGAAAGCAGCTGCAGATTTCGTGGCGTTCGAGAATCTGGAGGTCTTTATAGAAGGCAGGGGAGGCAGAGATCCAGGCGGGACAGAAGTTGCAAAGGAGGGATCGCATGAGGGAACGGAAGGTGTAGAGCGTTGTGGAAGGTTGGAGGCCTCATGTCTGCCTGGCAAGGAGTTTAAGGAGCCGGAGTCAGGTATTGCCTTTTTGTTGGGTAGTCTGGAGGTGGGAGCCAGGAGAGGGAGTGACCCAGGGTGAGGCCGAAGTATTTAAGGGTGGGGATGAGGCGGAGGCTCGGTCATATAAGCTAAGATGGAAGTCGAGGACACAGAAAGAAGGGGTGGTACGGCCTATGAGAATAGCCTGAGATTTCTTGGGGTTGATGGTGAGGAACCACTGGTTAAACCAGGAAGAAAATTGGGAAAGTTGCTGTTGAAAGAGGTGTTGGGAGCATTGGAGGGAGAGGGCGACAACAAGGAAGGCAGTGTCATCAGTGCACTGAAGTAGATGTAATGGAGGCGCGGGTTGGGGCATGTCTAGTGTGTACAAAAGGTAGAGGTGAGGGGCAGGACGGAGCCTTGGGACACCCCTGCGGAGGGGTAGAACAAATGGGAGTTGATGTAGACAGTGACATAGGATGGGCGGTCGGAGAGAAAGGATGTAATGAGAACGACATAGTTAATAGGAAGGGCATAGGTCTTGAGTTTAAACAGGAGACTACAATGCCATACACATCCATAGGCTTTCTCAATAACAAGGGAGACGAAGACGGCTGAGCGACGGAAGTTTACCTCAAGGGAGAGGAGAGGGGTGAAATGAAGGAGCTGGTCGTCAGCAGCGAAGAATTGTTGGAAGCCACATTGCGAGAGGGGGACGAAATGGTGTTAATGGAGATGGTGGTGAATGTGGCGAGACAGGATGATTTCCAGGACCTTGCCAAACACTATATGAGCCTGATGGCTCGATAGGAAGAAGTGACGAATGGGGTTTGTTAGGTTTCTGGAATGTGAAGATACGGGAGGTTTTCCACAGGCAGGGTTGAAAACCAGTATGTAGGATCACATTATACAGAGTGGAGAGGCTTTCATGTGAGGAAAATGGGCAGGCCTGGAGGTGCCTGTAGGTAAGGCGGTCATGACCAGGAGTGGTGTTGCGTTTGGTGTAAAGTGTTGATTGAATGTCAGTGGCAGTAATCAGTGTGTGTACGTCTGGGGGGGGGGGGGGACGGAGTGGTCCAAGTACTGGGGGCGAGTGGTGGGGCAGATGTGGTGGTACAGGGGTGAGGGCGACTGCCAGCAGGGAGATGGAAAGCATGCCAGTACTTGGAAGAGGCGCCAGGAAGTGTCTCAGTAAGGAGAGTGCATGTCTGTCGCCAATCCCGACGTTCTTTCGTGCTGATTAGGTTTCTGATTTCTCGTTGGAGCCGCCGGTTGTGTCATAGGAACTTGAGATAGAGGCGATGGGATTCTCATAGGAGAAGGACTGCCTGTGGAGGGAGTTTTGGGTGGTGAGGGTCAATGGCCTTGGTGGGAATAAGGGAGGACGGCACTGGTGGTCGATGGTCAGGAGGATGGGAGCCTTGTCACTGTTTATAATGTCAAGGACTTCTGCCACAGGTGTACATCGCAATTCCGCCTTGAGAAATTGGGCGTGGGCTGTCTGTGCTCTTAGTAGAAGCAAGAACAGCGTCAGGAGTGGTGTTACTTTCAGGCCGTGTGGGCTTTTGGAAGGGGACGAAGTCGCCCTGAATGGTGGTGGGTGGTGAGGAACTGATGCCACTGCCAGAGCTCTGTGGGGACTGAGAGGAGAGGTTGAGATCTGTGGCTACCACATAGGTCGAGAAGGAGTGATCAACATGGTAGAGGAAATCATATGGGAGGGGAGTGCCGAGGTGGATGTAGATAGTGGCACAGGTGAGTGATGGAAGGAAAAGGCTGTGGTTGAGGTGTTTGGTGGGCTCATTTAAGAGGAGTTGTAGTCACACAGGGTGGTGGCAGAGGTGTACATCGCAATTCCACCTTGAGAAATTGGTCGTGGGCTGTCTGTGCTGTTGAGGCTGTATGGACTGGTGTTGATGGAGTGGTAGGATTGAAGGAAAGTATCGTTGAGGAAGAAGGCATCCACATGGTGGGACGAGACAGTGTGCATGAAAGGCGTTTGTAAGCAGCGAGGGAGTGAATGTTGTGGTAGAGGAGGGAGTGGGCCAGTTGTACCATGTTAAAACGATGGGGGAGGGGGAAAACTAGAGAACGTAAAATGTAGGATACTTAGACGAGAGTCTCAAGGTGGGAGAAGGTGAAGTAGGATTGATTGCAGAAGAAGGTGGCGAAGGTTTCAAGCCGGGAGACGGAGGGGGTGGTGAGGGAAATCTGACTTACGTTCTGGGGACATTGAAAGGGGTGTTTTGGAGAACGGTTGTGACAAACCAAATGATGTCCTCGGCGGCAGGGGGTGAACACAGGGAGATGTTTTGGTTCACAGGAGGTTCTATAGAACGGACGGTAACAGTGAACTTGGCGGTGACAGGTTGGGGGGGGGCGATCTTTGCACTTAAAGGAATAGGTGGGGTGGGATACTCCACAGCTGTTACAGGTGGGGGGAGAGGTGAGGTTGAGGCAGGCGATAAGGAAAGGGGCATTCTTGCAGTGGGAATAGGTGGTGGTTTCTACAGTTTTGGGTAAGATAATCATTGTATTGGAGACAGCACTGGCAGCAGTGTGACTGGGGAGGAGAGTGGAAGGCATCACCTTGTAACAGCGATCGTAAATCATGGCCTCATCTTTAAGGAGGTGATAAATTGAGGGAGTGGACTCAGTGAAAATTCTCATGAGGAAGCTGGCACTGAGAATGCATTTAGCAGAACGGATTTCAAGGTAGGAGTGTGCATTAAGTTGTTCCAATATATCACCTCCCATGACCCCTGGACTAAGTTTGGTGATCATGGCAGTAAGGGTGGGGGGACAACGAGGAGTTTTGGGTTTATGGCGGCTGGAGGAGTCAGGAAAGGGGCTGGTGGAAGCATGGGTGCCAAAGTGGATGCCGGAAATCTTCTGAAGAAGGTCAGAGTGAAATTTAGGGCTAGGGTATGGAGTCCTTGTGGGGGATCTGTTGGGAGATTGGGGCAGAGGGATAATACTTACGTATTTCCAAGGAGACGGTGGGGCTGTCGAGAATGGGGGTCGGGATGGGAGACGACGAAGGTGTGAGCAGGAGCTGTCTTGGAGATGGAAGGGAGGCAGTGTGTGTTGAAATGTTTGAAGGGCTTTTGGGTGATAGCTGGGGGCACGAGTGGATGGGGGACAGGTTGGTTGGGGGGGAACGGGAGACACGTGCAGTGTGCTGCTGTTCAGTGGCTGGAGGCAGAGACTCAGTAGCCACTGCGGCTCGTCTATGGGTGATATGGTTAGGAGTGAGAGGAGGATAGTTCTGAGGATAGGTGAGGGAAAGTTCAAGGAGAGTCTGAGGAAGGACGGCTTTGGGGGAAGTGGTGGCTGACAGTTTAACAGACAATGGGGCAAAGACTGAGGAAGGCTGGATATGCGAGTTGCTCCATGTCGTAGTTTTGGAGGCCAGTGAGTTGGAGGTAAGTAGGACTGAGGTAGTGGTGATGGGCAAACTTTCCCGTTGTGGGGCGAAGGGGAAAGGTGTCTTAAAAGGATGTGAAGAGAAGAATATGACGATGGCGATGACTCCCGGGAAGAGGCCAGGCGCCGCGTCGATCTCGGAGGGTGAGGGGCTTGCGGCTAGGCTGCCGCGGGCGGGCTGCATAGGTTCCCCAGCTCAGCTGCCGGAATGGTGGCTGCGTTGGTGACCTGAGGAGGCGGCAGCTGGAAGGCTGCGTCCCCGCTGCCGGCGGAGGAGGGGCTGCGGAGAAGGCAGCAACCCCAATAGGCGACGGCCGAGGACTGCAACGGAACTTGGGCGTCGGTTGCCTGGAGGGGCAGCTTCGGCGGGCGGGCGGCAGACCGCGGATTGCGGGGGCAGATTGAAGACCGCACGCGCCAGGCTCGTGGTTGTCTGACCGGTGAGGCGGTGTCGGCTGACGGCGGCGGCTGGATGTGGCAGAAGGCGGCCGGTACGAATCACAGCGTCTCGGTTATGAAGCGTGAAACATCACAGCAGAAGTACAAGAGAGTAGCCCTGCTGAGGATTGGCTGTAAATATTTGTACAGCCCGAATCACTGTAGTACAGTGGACAGTCTGACCGTGGACTGAGAACATGACAACAATATGTGCTTCATTCCATTGTGGGAGATGTCACATGATAGCATTCTCAAAACAAAAAAAAAATCAAAAACTGTACTTCGAGTTTGTTAATCTTATTTGTTTCAGATATTACCGTTTCTCAACAATTTTAATTTTTACCGATTACAACGCCATCTATCATAACCGAAAAAAAATGTTTCATACAAAAGTTACATTTTTCCCTGGAGAATCGAAATCTGCAATAAAAATAAGGGACCCTATTTAAGATTACAAAAGTCACCCACATCCCGCCCCTGGGGGTGGTGCAGGGAGTCCAGCTTTATGTTAATGAATTTACGTCTTGAAGGTGGCAACTTTTACTGTTACTTTTTTAATGCAATTTGTGTTTTTCCAAATAATCCGAAAAATAGTTTTAAGTGCTTCATCCCATATAAACGGGAGCCGCTAAGTATAATCGAGACCCCACAATTACACGACTGTAGGCACAGTACTCGATACAATAAACGAATACCTAAATTAGCTAGTGAAGATTTATTATTATCGTCTCTTTCCAACACAAGGCACTCGCTTCGATTGGAAAGCATACATAAGCAAGGATATTCCATTGTGATGTCTCGTGCTCCTGGTGAGAAAAACGCGTGGACCAATATGCAGATAAGAATTGTATGCCCACTAAATAAAGAGTTGCAGAATATTCGCAGTATATTATAATCTATCAACAGGTATGACTAAATAATAAGCTGCTTAGGAAGTACTTTTTATTTCTATAAACATCATTCTCAGCTTACGAAATTTGTGGGTATATTGGAGTTTTGAAGAATGAGTCTCATGCGCGCTAGAAGTAGAATATAACCTGAAGGGCAAAATAAACTGGTACACGTGCCTTATATAGCGGTGGGACCCCGCGAGCATGCAAAAGTATCCTACGATGACGTGGCATGGACTCGAATAATGTCTGAAATAGTACTGGGGGGAATTAGGACCATGTAACCTGTATGGCTGTCCATAAATCCGTAAGAGCACGTGGCGGATATACTTAAAAATGGTGATGGCTGAGGTGTTTGGTGGCGAGCGGAGGAGTTAAAAGAATGCATACGATCGTGTCACCCGTCACAGTCATATGCAGACATATGAGGAGTCCAACATCTCTCCAGATGCACATGCCCACACCGTTACAGAGCCTCCACCAACGTGAATGGCCCCTGTTGACATGCAGGGTCCTGAGATTCATGACACTGTCTCCATACCAGTTCGCGTTGCAAGCGTGAAGGTCGGGGTGAGAGTTTAAAATAGGGAAAGATTAATTTTTGAAACTCACAACCACCAGCTGCGAACCAAATTCCTAAACATGCAAAAATACTGGAACTGTTATTGCGACTGTTTGACTCGTTTTCTATGGGATGATATCACACGTTCGCAGCTTTCCTTCCCTGCATATGATTAACAAAACAAATTCATAATAAGTTCAAGTTCATGAGAGAAAAGGGCGTACTAACTACTATTTTAGAAAACACATGGAAGCTCACTTTATGTTGTTTATTTCACAATACTTGAACCCTGTGGCTGTCGCGTCTGTACGTCGGTAAATGTACCAAATAAAGTTATAGCTCGTGAGCCCCCAGACAAAATGAATATTTGTCGCGAATTGATTTCACACCACGTGGCTGTGTCAAACACCGTTTATGTTCATGCCTATGCGCCGACACGTGTTACATTAACAAATCACAGTCACTTTAATTTAATGCGATGCACACCTTGTTGCACCGGCTAATTATTCACAAACACACAGTAGCACTCGATTTAACTTGGTGCAGTCTACGACGAGCAACCACACGTGGCGATTGCCACACACAAAACTCAAGTCACCACCTCGAGATCCACATGCCGACTGAGGCAGAGCGACCCCGCCAGGCCAGCCACACCACGTGCTCTCTCTGGAGTCCTCCTTCCTGCCCTCGCGCGCACGTGCGCGCGCCAAAACTCAACTGCCAGGGTTTTTTCCCCTACGTCATCAACTTCCCCATGTAAGCTGTTGTAACCGATTTGCCAACGTACAGCGCTCAGCCAATACATTTCTAAAACTTTACTTAAAATCAAAATAATTACATTACACATTAAACAAATATTTTCTTACGTTTTTATATTAGTATAAACATCCTTTGTACTGTTTATCATAATCGTGCAATTTCTTATATCACAGATAACTGATTTAACTGAATATTTCAAGGTAAAATACAAAAGATTGATTGAAAATGAAATGAAAAATAGTTAATATATTATTTTTATAAACAAACATTGCCATGCTAGTTGTGTAACTGTCTTGTCTTCGTTGGTAATTTATTACTTTTCATTGTCCATTAAATATATTACGTTAGATGTGACTATATTAGCTAATGTATTGTTTATTTATCAACAGGCTATTTTTTAATGAGGGCCTTAAAGGTTCCTAACTGCATCGTATTACTTCAAATGCCAGTAGTATTACAATATTTGTGCACTGCACTGTGCCTGGCACTCGCCATTGTCCCTCTCTCCCCTCGCCGGAAACGAACTGTAAAATCCTAAGTTGGAACAAGTCACCAACATCGGCCTGCTTGCTGGCCTCCCGTCAGCTACAAGCACACAGCAAATCTCAACGTGGAGAATTTCTACCTATGGCCTAACTATAAATGTTGTCATCCAACTGTGTACATACATTGCTACCTTAATAAGATTAAAATTGTGTAACATTTAGTGCATTGGCATGGTCAATGTTTGCAGTGAACTTCATACTGTTTAATTATCTAATGCTATTAATTAGCAATATTTCTATTGGGCGTTAATCTCACAATACCCCCACTTGCGGCATCCAAACCATGTGCAGGATGGCGCAAGTAGCACCAAAATTAATACATTCAAATGAACAAAATTTTTAAATTACAAAATTATTGAATCGGATTGGCTCAAACACTATGCCAATTATGACCTCAACTAATGCAAAAAATAAATAAATAGATAAATAAAAAATAAACAGGGCAGTGAGGTAATTTCCCAATATTTGTACCATTAAGACCACTTATAGTGTGTGCATATTTTTAAGAAAAGAATCCTTATAACTAATTACATCAATGAAATTTAAGTGTGCCTGTTGTTTATATACAGAATTGGCACCAAATTTATAATATTATTAAACTTTAGTCTTTAGAGAATCTTGTCCTACATGGAAAAACTAGAATTGTCACTATAAAAACTATTGACGGTGTACACTCTACTTGTTTAAAGGAAATCTCTCACCACTTTGACACTGAGAACCCGAGAGTCATCGTTGCAGCAACTCTGGTCCATGGTGTACGGTCCTATATCTCCGTCATTTCAACCAACATGCTGTTGCAGCTTAGATTCATGGCACTGGATCAAGCGTTCTTGTTCACAAACGTCATATGCACCCTACATGGAACAGGAAGAGCAGAAGGCACTCATGAGTCAACATAGACAAAAGTTTGTCTGGACACCAGGATTTGGTTGGATTTGTATCCCACCCCCTGCCATCCAGACTTGGAGCAATTGAAACTAAGCATTGAGACATGTACAGTAACATGTAAATCAACAGAATTAAGAACTGAAAGTTGCTGTTGTTAGTCATTATCAGATTAACCCAAACCACCATGCCTGCACTCTCATCAGCCATAGCTTCAGATGAAACAGATAAGAGAATATGTGGCCTACTTGGAGTATTACTCCATCAAATAAAAGAAAAAGAAACAACTCCCCATGTTAAAAATTTATCTTAAAACTCAAATAATACTACCAAAAGAATGTTATCACAAAGAATTTTCTCTTCCATCATAATGACACCTATAAACATAAATACAAATCCTACCCCCTCGCACCAAAAAAATTTATTTTTGCTGCTGTGAGGTTAAATTTGGATCCCTGTCATCAGTCTCGTGTGCTTTCCACAAGTACTCCCCACAACAATATATCGAAGTTTAAAATCTAATTTCAAACTTAGTTTATCACAAAACATCTACATTATTTTAAAATGAAGTATCACCAAACCCTATTGATACTCAGGCTAGACAGAAAAATAGTTCTCATCAACTGTTGTTGCAGAAATTGTTCAGTCAACAGTTGAGCACCATTAAAGAAACCAAAATGTGTTATCAGAAGCAGTTTAATATAACAATACAGAGCATTCCCTATTACACATTACCTACCAAACACTCAAAGAGACAGACATTAAAGAGCAAACACTTTCTCTCATTGAAACATTTCTCAATCCAACCCACCTTTAGTCAAAACAGCCACAACAAACATACATTCCTCACTTCTGATCCATATGGTCAGTCACACTCACATATGCAACACTGTCAGCTGATATCTTCATCACAATTTATCTAAGCCACAGACCCCACTGCCTGCATCAATGTCCACCACTTTCTCATTCTCCGAGTCACCCCACAACTCGCACCACATATTCAGCCCTGCTCACATATACACACATATAAACAGTATACTCCCACTTCCTCTCTCCTTTAGTGTTGGCATACATAAATACATATTTACCTCATGTACCACTGTTGAACTGCAAATCTGTTACAAGCACATGATTTAACACAAACAACAAAAGAAAAACATTTACAAAGGACACTTGTAAAGTTGACCCCAATGCTTAAATCTAAACAAAAGTAGATACTAACACAGACCACAGAATAAATATACACAAATTCTTAACCTACTATTTACAGTGCATTGAATCTCATACTTCATGACAGTTACTTGTGTAAACATGCCATTAAATCTTTTTCACTTATAAAATCTTTGAATTTCACCCTCATCATGCATTCCTCCAGACTCAATTCTAACACTTTATACTTCAACTGAGCTTCATATTTGCACGGGAAATCACTTCCTAACATTAGATTTAAACAAAGTCCCTTTATGACAAATAAATCTTGAATAAACAGCTCCTCCTCAATGATTACTTCAAATTCTGGGTTCCCTTTCATATAGTTTGGTTCGTTCAAGAATTCATTTTGTATCTTACCTTGCTTGGCCTCCCCCCAATACTTATTTAAAAACAACTTTTCAACAGTTACAAATTTAGCAGCACACTGATTTGCCCAAGTCTGAGCAGAACAGTCAAGCATTCCCTTTGCTAACTTCATTTTACACTGGTCTGACATACCAGTCACAAATTGGTCCTTGCATGCAGCCAAAAAATCTACTGGATGATAATTATCCACTGCTGAAAACTTTCTTCCACTAGGTGTCTGCACCATGGACCAATTAGTGTTTCCTGATGCAGTACACAATTCTAGATTATTTATTCTAGTGTTCACCTTCTCAATCTCAGTATAGTTTATTGTCACTACTTGTTCTATCTTTTTCCTAAAGTTACATTCTGTATTCTCTAATTTTCCTGACATCAAAGTTTTTGTTTCCTCAATACCTGCCACCATCCTCTTGTCGACCTCAGCCAAGGCCTGCATAGTGCCCTCATTCCTGTGATCACATATTTGTTTCACATCATCTAACTTGCCTCCTACCTCAGTCTCAATAGCACCAACTCTGGCATGTATCTCCTTTTCCCTATTTTCAAACCGTTCTGTTTGACTTCCTATCTTTTTGCCAATGTCTATGATTATTTCTGCCTTTAATCCAAGCATTGAATTTTGTAGTGCCCCAATGTCTGCTTTAAAGTCTGCTTTCAATTCTGATTTTACCGTTTCTACTTCTGTTTTTACCGTTTCTATTTCTGATTTTAAATTTGAGTATGAATTTTCTATTTCTGATTTTAAATTTGAGTTTGAATTTTCTATTTCTGATTTTAAACTTGAGTTTGAATTTTCTATTTTTGATTCTAAACTTGAGCTACAACTCGCTAACATGGCTGCGACTATCTCCGGTGTCAACAACATTCCCCCAGTATTTACCCTCTCTGGACTTTCTGGTATGCTACTCTCTGAAATTACGTCGCTTGGCGACTTTTTAAAAAACCTATCCATTATCGGTATCACAAGAAAGCTTGATTAATACCCAAGAATTTATAGCGCCAGCTGCTTTACTTATCTTTCAATCCAGAAGTTGCTGCAACGAGCTGCGACGTCCCCAACGCTCGCTGCCGTCTGTTGTAGAAGCTGTGGCTGGAATATGTCCTCACTGCATCCCTTATCCTTTGTAGAATCGAAGCTGCTGGGCCCCGACGCTCCGTTGGCGACTTGCGAAGTCCCCACGATCACTGCCGTCCGTTGCAGAAGATGAAATTTGAGTGCGTTGAACCCACGCGCCACCGCTCACTGCTGCCGGTCCGATGCGCCGTCGATCGCCGGTTACGGATGCCCGCGCCCGAACTCTGCGTCACTAACCGTCGTTAACCGCGCGACGCGATTGCGTATCTGCTTGCAACTGTTCGTAACTGTTCACTGTCCTATACACACCCTAATCTCTCCGTCCGAGCAAGTCCAACGTGAACTTATCCCGGACGAGCCCCCAAATGCAAGCCTGAAGGTCGGGGTGAGAGTTTAAAATAGGGAAAGATTAATTTTTGAAACTCACAACCACCAGCTGCGAACCAAATTCCTAAACATGCAAAAACACTGGAACTGTTATTGCGACTGTTTGACTCGTTTTCTAGGGGATGATATCACACGTTCGCAGCTTTCCTTCCCTGCATATGATTAACAAAACAAATTCATAACAAATTCAAGTTCATGAGAGAAAAGGGCGTACTAACTACTATTTTAGAAAACACGTGGAAGTTCACTTTATGTTGTTTATTTCACAATACTTGAACCCTGTGGCTGTCGCGTCTGTACGTCGGTAAATGTACCAAATAAAGTTATAGCTCGTGAGCCCCCAGACAAAATGAATATTTGTCGCGAATTGATTTCACACCACGTGGCTGTGTCAAACACCGTTTATGTTCATGCCTATGCGCCGACACGTGTTACATTAACAAATCACAGTCACTTTAATTTAATGCGATGCACACCTTGTTGCACCGGCTAATTATTCACAAACACACAGTAGCACTCGATTTAACTTGGTGCAGTCTACGACGAGCAACCACACGTGGCGATTGCCACACACAAAACTCAAGTCACCACCTCGAGATCCACATGCCGACTGAGGCAGAGCGACCCCGCCAGGCCAGCCACACCACGTGCTCTCTCTGGAGTCCTCCTTCCTGCCCTCGCGCGCACGTGCGCGCGCCAAAACTCAACTGCCAGGGTTTTTTCCCCTACGTCATCAACTTCCCCATGTAAGCTGTTGTAACCGATTTGCCAACGTACAGCGCTCAGCCAATACATTTCTAAAACTTTACTTAAAATCAAAATAATTACATTACACATTAAACAAATATTTTCTTACGTTTTTATATTAGTATAAACATCCTTTGTACTGTTTATCATAATCGTGCAATTTCTTATATCACAGATAACTGATTTAACTGAATATTTCAAGGTAAAATACAAAAGATTGATTGAAAATGAATTGAAAAATAGTTAATATATTATTTTTATAAACAAACATTGCCATGCTAGTTGTGTAACTGTCTTGTCTTCGTTGGTAATTTATTACTTTTCATTGTCCATTAAATATATTACGTTAGATGTGACTATATTAGCTAATGTATTGTTTATTTATCAACAGGCTATTTTTTAATGAGGGCCTTAAAGGTTCCTAACTGCATCGTATTACTTCAAATGCCAGTAGTATTACAATATTTGTGCACTGCACTGTGCCTGGCACTCGCCATTGTCCCTCTCTCCCCTCACCGGAAACGAACTGTAAAATCCTAAGTTGGAACAAGCCACCAACGTCGGCCTGCTCGCTGGCCTCCCGTCAGCTACAAGCACACAGCAAATCTCAACGTGGAGAATTTCTACCTATGGCCTAACTATAAATGTTGTCATTCAACTGTGTACATACATTGCTACCTTAATAAGATTAAAATTGTGTAACATTTAGTGCATTGGCATGGTCAATGTTTGCAGTGAACTTCATACTGTTTAATTATCTAATGCTATTAATTAGCAATATTTCTATTGGGCGGTAATCTCACAGCGTCCATCAACGTCATACAATTGGAAACGCGACACGTCAGACCAGACAACACGTTTCCAGTCGTCAGCAGTCCAATGTAGGTGTTGAGGGCCCAGGCGAGGTGTAAAGCTTTTTGTCGTACAGTCAGCATGGGTACACGAGTGGATCTTCGGATCCGAAAGCCCATATAGATTATGTTTCGATGAATGGTTCGCACGCTGACGTTTGTTCATAGCCCAGCATTGAAATCCACAGCATTTTGTAGAAAGGTTACACCTCTGTCAAACGATTCTATTTAGTTGTGATTTATCGCATTTTTGCAGGATCTTTTACTAGCCGCAGCGATGTCGAAGATTTTATGTTTTACCGGATTTCCGACATTCACGATACACTCGTGAAATGGTCGTACAGGTAAAGCCACACCTCATCGCTACCTCGGTGATGCTGTATGCTATTTCTCGTGCGCCGTCTATGACACCACGTCCTGTCTCACTTAAATCGTGATAACCTGTCATTGTAGGAGCATAACCAACGTAAAGCCTGCGCCAGACACCTGATATATAGGCGTTGTCGCTTGAGTGCCGTCCTTTCAGTGTTCACATTTCACTGTGTTTGCATACGTGTGCCTGTACTAGTTCCTTTGGCTCTACGGTGTATGTCAATACCTCTGAAGTATCGTGTTGTATTCTGAGAATAGAAAGTTCCAAATTATTTTTGTTTCTGTACGTACTTTCATAGCGGGAGTGGCCATAATGTCCAAATCAAAGCTCTCACGGAAAGATTTGTGTATTTTACCCAGGCGCCACTCGATAGCGAAACGGTAGGGATAATTTTTTTAATGGTTTCTTACACCGTCGGTTAGTCACTTTATTGTGAATTGTAAAATGAGGTTATAAATGAATATCGACGGACTCGTCACGAACCCAATGACTGCTGTTTCTACTTCCACTTGTCATATAAATAGGTCGACTTCTTAAGAAATAAAAAGGCGACCGAAGGTCAAGGCGACAGATACCAGCCTTTCTATAGCACACGCTGGGATAAATAAACGGACGTGCGTATGCCTCTGAATAAAATTCTCGAATTCGTGCAGTTTCTTTATGCTTGGATGACATTTGTCTTCCCGTTGAATATTTTCGGTTTAGAATTTTTTTTTATTCTTTATTATGGCTTTGGGTGACAGTGACCATACAGCCAGCGGTTATTACATTGACAACATTACAATAGAATTGAGATTCTTACAATGTACAGCACAATATTAATAAGTATCATACATCATACAGCCGGTTTAGAATTCCCCCATGGTGTTAAGCCTCGCTGCAGATAGCAGATGTTGCCTTTATATATTTCTATCTAGCCTTTGTACCATGACCTATCTTGATAAAAACTGACTTTCTCGTATTAGCTCGTCGCTTCATTAGCCCAGGTTTTCAGTCTGAAACAATGGTATCCTGACTGGCGACATGTCTTTCATTGTATTATGTGAATCGCTATCTACATTTTAACTCCCGTACACATATTTGATACCAGGGGATGCTCGTCTACCTTCGCACGTGGGACTCATGATCTAGCACTATATCCGCAGTTACATCCACAGTCATACTCGTCAAACCACTGTGACGTGCTTGGCTGAAAGTACTTTACATTTGTATCATATATTGATTTATGAGTCATCGCAGATGACTGCTTAAAAGCCACAGTGTGCGCTTTAATTAACGCTCTCAACTCTGTTCCTACGGGGACGATACGTATAGAGTTGTTGTATTCTTCTAGTTCTAGTTCATTTCTGTTTCTTGAAAATTTGTAACTAGGTTTTACCGAGATAGGTGAAAGAATGAGCGATAAGCACTGTACTAGCGTTTTCTATTCAGTGGACATAGTGAAGTCAGTGCAGTGCCTTTAAACTTTCATGTTTATACACGACAGCAGTTTTTAATGACGAGTTCTGGTATTATTCACTCACAAGGAAGTGTAGAAAATATCCCATTGGACGTTAAAAGAAGGCAGGGCAGGAGACGACGTGGAAGCTGCTGTGAAGACAACATAAGCGGCTGCTGTGATCGGGAAGCAAGGAGGGCTGATTAATGGAGTTTTATTGTGCTCAGCGATTACTCCTGCTCCTGCACTACCCTGGGATACTACTCTTACAATGATTTAGAGACGCAAAGCAGTGCTATTGCTGGTGTCATAATGTGGAGAATCATTGGGTATGACTTAAGTTTAACGTCGTTTTGTTACTGATTAAACGTGTACGGTACAACTCATGTTTTAAAGCATGTTGCTGGTGAAGGTTTCGTACTTTTATTGTATAGCTGTATGAATATTTGTGGACCGCAATCAATCGTTTGCGCTACAGATAGTAACGTTTTAATTTCTTTTTTTAGAATGGTTTGTTTTAGAGGTAGATTAATTATCCTATTAGTCATAGTGTGAAAATGTGCATATTTGTGTGATTTTGGGTGACATGAATATGCATTGTTAATGTCATCGGTAGTTGCAAATCCAACAACACTTTTGGGTCAAATGTTTGTAAACCTATTATGTTCAAATGTTTGTATAGTCTATGGGACTTAACTACGGGGTCATCAGTCCCTAAACTTACAAACTACTTATGAACTACTTACGAACTAGGACGACACAAATATCCATGCCCGAGGGGGGATTCGAACCCCCGACCGTAGTGGCCGTGCTGACCGTGACTGGAGCGCCTCAGTCACCTCGGCCACCGCGGCCGGCTGTAAACCTATTAGAGTAAACTGCTATGGTCATCAAAAAATTCAAATGTTTGTTAAGCTTATGGGACTTAACTACGGGGTCATCAGACCCTAAACTTACAAACTACTTGTGAACTAGCTAATCCTAAGGACGGCACAAATATCCATGCCTGAGGGGGGGATTCGAACCCCCGACCGTAGTGGCCGTGCAGACCGTGACTGGAGCGCCTTAGTCCCCACGGCCACCGCGGCCGGCAATCATTTAATTACACAGAAGAGCAAACCTTCTGCAAATTGTTGCAGATTTCAAAGCTGGGTAATCAAAAAGTCTCAGCGTACGAAACATTCAACGAAATATCATAGCTAACATAGATGGATGCCGGACACTTGCCACGCCGGACTTTTGCCACGCCGGACACTTGCCACACCTGACCCTTCGCCAGGTAGTCGGATTAGCGACCCCTCAGAAAAGGGACGCCCTTCCCCGTACTCCTGCTGTTTGCTTCCAAACCTCCGTCTCCGATCTTACACGATACAGCCAATACGGAAGAGATATTTTTGTTCGACATCTCGCCGAAATGTACAACTTCTTTTCAATACCCCGAAATCGAAATATTTATAACTTTTGGGAAACGAAAGCAATACCGTCGACTATGTCAGTGTGTAATTACTTCTTCCAACCACAAATATGGATCCATTCTCCCTCCGTTTGTACGGTTGCTTTCTTCCACACTTACTGATTGCGATAGAAACAGTCCATCGGCATGGAAGGAATATGAATGGAACGGTATAAAGATAATTCGAATGTTCGCTTATTATTCAAGTTTGATCACTGCATTTGTACGTATATTAATTGCTACAACTGAGTGACAAAAAAAGGAGGAAAGAAGAACGATACACTTCATAAATTTACTCTTTTGTGGCGAAATATTAGTTTATCAAGTGAAGTGGGACAATGTTCAAATCAATGACAGAAAATACGTTTACAAAATATAGATAAGAGCGTCTATGTTTGACAGATCACCTAAAAACGACATACAAATTTGAAATAAAGAAATGAAGGAATATAAAATTCTATGCTTGTAAAGTACACTGTTGTTCTACCTTGTTTAGCTGAGTCACAAAGGAAATACCCTAGTTTTTTTTAATGGAAATGCCATAATTCCCATGATCTGAACTACTAAAGAAACAAAAAGCACAATGTAATATATGTACTAGCTCACAAGCGAAACTGAATTCGATAGTTCCCGTCAGTTAGTGTGAGCAGATGTTATACCGGAATAAATTAATAACTGCCGCGGCGGAGCGGCCAAGCGAATTGAGACACTATGCTGCGATGCGCGAGGCCGTTCCGCGCCGGGGGTTCGAATCCTCGATCGGGCATGGATGTTTTTGTCGTCTTTAGTATAACGTAGTTTATAAGTAGTTTGTGAGTTTAAGGACTGATGACACCGCAGTTAAGTCCCTTAAGCTTAACAAATATTTGAACATTTTAATTTACCGACCCCGGCACTCTGATAATACAGCTGCTGAACAGTTCATAGAAAACTTGAGTCTCAACACAAATAGGTACACTACTCATACAATTATAGTTGGCGGTGACAAATCTACCATCTGGATGTTGACAAAAATACACCTTATGACAGGGTGGCAGATACATCTTCTGAAAATGTTCTAAATGCTTTTTTAAAAAATTATTTTGAACAATTAGTTCACAAGCCCATTAAAACTGTAAATAGTTTCAGAAACACACTTGAGCTCTTAGTCACAAATACTCCCGAGCATCACGACGGATACTGGGATAAGTGAACCGAAAGTTGTAGCGAGCTCAAATCTGAAACAAATTCTCCAAAACTAAACGCTAAATACGTTTACTAAAAAAAAGATAAATATTCGGTTGACCTCTTCCTAGGAGACAGTCTCCATTTTTTGTAAATTAACTATGTAAATGAAGACCATTTTGGCTTACATTCAAAGGAATAGTATCAACAGCATTGGAGGGATTCCTACCAAGTAAATTAATAAGAGACTGAACTGGTCCCCCATGGTACATAAAACAGAACAGAAAGCTTTTGCAGTAAATTTAGGCGAATTCAAAATCCCCAAGATTGCAGATGTTTTACTGAAGCTAGAAATTTAGCGCGGCCTTCAATGTGACATTCGTTTAATATTTTTCACAACGAAAATCTTTGTAGAAATGTGGCGGAAAATACAAAGAGATTCTGGTCCTATGTTATCTACAGCAGCGGAAAGACAGTGAATGCCTTTATTGCGCGACGGTAATGTTACTGGACACAGTGCCACTAAAGCGGAGTTATTAAATGCAGTTTTCAGAAATTCTTTCATCAAATAAGACGTTGTAAATACTCCACAATTCGAAATGAGAACTGTTGCAAACATAACATAAAAGTAAATTTCCTTGGTGGTGCAAAGCAAATCACTCCATCAAATAAGTGATGTTGCAGACGAAATGATCAACTATGTTTTCAAAAGTTTCTAATGCATAAGAAAAATACGTCTAATACATTTGTTTTGATATTCTTTTGTAACAATTATTTTTAAACAGTAAGCTCCTTGCCTTGTTCCCATAGCTTTTACTGGCCTGATTAAAGATAATCAACGACATGGTGAGAAACTTTAATTTTTAAGGACTACAGCTACATGTATTTCATGAGATCTACACCTACTGTTAAGTTACCACTATCCTTGTCTAATCTTGGATATATGGGATTTCTTTCAACACTATAGCTGTCGAACTTGTCAATCTTAAGAGCAGATCTGTTTTAGGGTGTTTATTTTATGTGCAATTATAAAGTTCAGATTCTTTTTAAAACCTAAAGTGTACCTTATCAGTTGAACAAAAATGATATTTTTAGGAGCTAATTGCGGCTCTGAAGTTACAGGAATAATTTTAGAACTCAAAATCATTGTATGCCCATAATATTAGAAGGTAGAAAAAAATTCTCTTAACGTGTCAACTGTAAGAGTTTTTACCTAAATAGGAAATTGCAAATTGAAAAGCGGTAGATTTAACTATAAGTTCTGGTTGCAAAAGGATTATTTGAGTGATGTTTAATGTATTTGCTTCGTTGAGACAAATTTCACCGCGTATTGATTAAACGCTAGTGAACCGAACTGTGACCAGGTAGCTTCATCATTAAGTTATTTAAGGATACTGACGTCTGATACACTCTTTTTATTTTTACATGTTATAGAGGTCGCATCGTTAGGTGATCCTCATAGGTGTTCTCTACGTTCAATACGTCTCCTTTCTTCGAAAGCAGCTTTACCTTGCAATGATCCTGTTTTTGGCGTAATCACATCCACACCTTATTATCGCGTAACCATTGTAGTGGGCAAAAGGCCTGCCCTTGGCTGTTGTAATAACTTCCATACTGACGGTCGTAATGCGGAATGCGGAAGTGACCAGTGTGCATATGTCGGGACACCACCCAAGGAGTTCTCGGGCCGTGTGGCAGGGGGAGGGGGGAGGAGGAGGAGACAGGGGCACCCGATCCTACGGAGCAGGTAAAAGTCCGGCGTGGCAAGTGTCCGGCGTGGCAAGTGTCCGGACACCACATAGATATGGGCTTCTGGAGCCAAAGGCCCACTTGTGTACCCTTGCTGACTGCATGATACAAAGCCTTACGACTCGCCTGGGCCTCTCAGCACCGAAATTGGACTGATGATCAATGGAAATATGTTACCAGGTCCGACGAGTCTCATTTACAGTTGTTTGAAGCAGATGGACGTTTATGGATATGGAGATAACCTCGTAATCCATGGACCCTGCATGTCAGTAGGTGAATTTTCAAGCTGGTGAAGCCTCAGTCGTGGGTTGAGGCGTGTGCAATTGGAGTGATTTTGGGCCCATGATACTTCTAAATACGTCTCTGGCAGGTGACACGTACGTATGCATCCTGGCTAATCACCGGAACCCATTCCCGTCCATTGTGCATTCAGACGGATTTGGGAAATTGCAGCAAGGCAATGCGACATTCCACACGTCCAGATTGCTACAGAGTGGTTCCAGGAACACACTTCTGAGTTTAAATACCTCCGCTGGTCACCAAACTCCCCACATATGAACACTGTTGATCATATGTGGAATGCCTGACAACGTACTGTGCAAAACAGTTCTCCAACCCCTCATACTCTTACAGATTAATTGACATTTCTGCAGGATGCGTGGTGTCCGTTCCCTCCAGCACTACTTCAGATATTAGTCGAGTCCATGCCACTGCACTTCTGCGTGCTTGCGGGGGCCCTGCACATTATTACGAAGGTGTATCAGTTTCTTTGACTCTTCAGTATAAATGAATGGAGATATTAGCAATGGGAGCAAACGAGAGGACACAGTGAAATCTCCCTTTTGAGATGACGATCCCCAAGACCGATTAGTCTTAACAATTTAATTTTGTCCAATTTATGCTTTCCCTACACATACGTGTTACAGTTTTCCGGTTCTGGGTTTAACAAGCCCGAGCAAATCATCCACAAAGATATGAAACGAGACCAGACAATGATTATTGAACAGACCGACAGCAGACCGTGAGAAATAAAGAGACAGTGCCAAAATTAGAAAAAATAGAATAGGACAAAGACAATGGTAGAGAGAGAGAGAGAGAGAGAGTGAAAGTGACAGAAAAGCAGATAGTGGCAAGGAAGAAAGAGAGAAAGGGATGAAAACAGTGAAAGAGATAGAGAAAGGAGGCAGTGGGAATGCGATAATAAGGAGGCATGGGAGAGATACGTTTCTAGACAGCGACACTGAAAGTCATGTGGTGTATATGAAAAGTTCACCACGAGGAGAGGCTGGGCAAAAGGATTTAGCATGTTCTGTATTAAAAGAGTTCCAATATGTTTGCATGCCGCATGTTTGGCGAGGAAGGCGTAATGATGACTGAGGCAGATGGTTCCCCACACTTCTATCAGTGTCTTTAACCAGGAACAAATTTTCCTTTTTTGTGCACCGACAACAGCATTTTTATCTGGCTACTATACACTACTATAGCGTAGAATCTGGCACCTCATTTCTGAATAAAGTGACCTTGAACTTGTAGGAATTGCAGTGTTGTCTAGAAAATTTGGAAAAAAGCAGATAATATCGATATATCAAAAATAACCAATTTTGAACCTATTTATCCTGGTGAGCACCAGCAGAGCAATGAACCTAAGATGACTGAAGTAGAACGTGTTCCTCTAAAGGTGTGCATTCCAGTGGCGCAGCCAACGCGGGGAGAGGGTGGCGCGGGGGGGGGGGGGGGTAATGGGACTGAAGACCCCCCCCCCCGTACCTCCCAACGATTTTTTACTTTTATTATTTTTTATTGTTTTCATTTTTTTATTTTTTTAAACAGGTCGGCACCAGAAATATGAACAATAGTATACATGTAATAAAACACAACGTAACTATAATTTGCCAAGCACAAGTGAACGTAATAGTCATCCCGTTTACATGGGCTCCCAAAACCGGATTTCGTAAACCGAGTTCCCAAATCCGCTTTTGGTTGGCCATGTAAATACTCCAAAATCGATTCTGGAAATCCACTTCTGTAAAGCGGTTTTCCAGGTCCACAATCGATTTTCGTGCTCATGTAAACGCAACCGTTTTTGAAGTGTTCTTGGCTTGTCAGATTGTGTTTTCTTTTTCAGAATTTTCGGCACATATGGACAGAGTGACATTTTCAACCGTGAAATACAAGTATAAATATTAGAGTAAGCATGAATCTGTGTATTTAAGTAAAGAAAAATAGCGATTGTACTGACTAAATCAGGAACTGAATCAGCTATTTTTCAGCCGCCATGTTAAGTGAGCTAGGAAATCCAATTCAGGCTGTGACATGTAAACACGACAGCGAAAAACGGTTTACGGAAATCAGTTTTCGTCTTCCGGAAGATGTGTCGCATGGAAACGTATTAAGTGGGTCGCCAAAATGATGCCGCCACTGAGAAAGTGTGCTGCTGTTACTGTGAGAGGTTTTAATGCCAGCTTTGATGCTGCCGTGCCGCTGTTGTTACTGCTATTCTGAAGTTACCAGCCGATTGTTCATATGCGGCGAGCCGCTGCTTAGCAGGTCAGCTGCGCCACCGAGTGGAATCTTATGTATAACAATAGTGTTATTTTAGTTCAGTTTTTACACATAGAGTCTCATGTTAATTAAACTGTTAAGACCTTTCTCTTTGGCTAGTAACATAGAAGCTGCTTAATTATTTTACGAGCTGATTACATACACTCCATTTTCACCACGTTGCTCCTCTTACACTTACAAATTAATGCGAGCCTTCTCATTTTATTTCTTGTGTAGTTGTTTTCGTAGTATAATTGGTTAAATTATGTTGTTGTTGTTGTCTTCAGTCGGGAGACTGGTTTGATGCAGCTCTCCACATTAACCTATCCTGAGCCAGCCTCTTCAACTCAACATAAGAACGGCAACCTACATCTGTCTGAATCTGCTTACTGTATCCATCTCTTGGTCTTCCTCTGCGGTTTTTACCCTACACACTTCCCTCTAACGCTACTAATCGATCCCTTCTTTTAGTTAAGGTACGCCAGAAATTCCTTTTATCCCCAATTCTGTTTAGTACCTCCTCATTAGATACGCGATCCCCCCCAGGGGGCCCACAACTCTTTTGTGGGTACGTGTGTGGCGCGCACGGGTCCCCGAGCCATTGCGGCCTTCCTTCCTGTTTCCCAGGCCGCTTTTCCTCACCCTGGTTCCCTCCCTTCCTAATCCTTTTTCCCACCCTACCCTTCTCCAACCCCGTCTCTAGGTGTTCTCGTGTTGATGGCCCGGCTATTCCCATGGTACTGTTGGTTTGGCAATTGTGTCTATGTTTGCCGTGTTCACAGTTTTCGGCCCAGTTAGGTCCCCATTGTGGTTTGACCTCCAACAAAATTTTCTGATTAAGTGTGAGCCATTTGGGGAAGAACTCCCAACCTAGCCCCTACGGCGCGGATTCCTACCCTTTCCTTCCACATCCCTTCCTCGCCGTAGCCCCCTCCCCCGCTAGGTCACCAGCACGGTAGCCAGTCCGTGTGGTGGGGCTGTTATGTACCCTCATGGTTGAGCCCCCTGAATTGCACAGGGATCACACTGCCGATGCCTGAGCTGTGACCTCCTCATGAATGCCAAGGAGTCGATGCTTGTCTTTGCGGGGCATCAGGACTCCCGGCAACGGTCATCCTGCCAGGTGGCGTTGCTGTGGCTGGGTGGCGCCCTTGAGGAGAGCCCCTGTTTCGGAGTGGGTGGCATCGGGGCGGAAATTCCGCAATGAAGAGGAGACAAGCCTCAGAAAATCCTGGCTCTAAGTCAGGTGTCTCGAAGGTTGGAAGATTCAATTTTACTAGATACGACCCCAAATCGTTTCCTTCCCTAACTCAATCTTGGGGGGAACGAGGGTCCACAAAGCAGGCTGAGACTTATTCACCTAGATACTTAGTGTGTACCAGACAGGATGGGGACTCTTTCCTGGCAACTAAGCCTTCCTTCTTCGTCGAACACCTCGAAGAAAGGTTTGGCGAAGTTGCCGGAATGTCGAAACTACGCAACGGTTCGGTCCTAATACAGGCGGAGTCCCCTGCTCAATCACGGAGCCTCTTAAAATGTGATCATTTAGGTGAAATTCCTGTCACAGTAACGCCCCACAAGTCCTTAAATAGGGTACAGGGGGTGATATACCATCGTGACCTTTTGCTACAGACGGATGATGAGTTACGCGAGCACCTACAACGACGCGGAATCCATTTTGTCCGGCGCGTATTTAGAGGACCCAAGGATAATAGGGTGGCCACTGGCGCATTTGTCTTGGCCTTTGAGGGTGACAATCTGCCCGAAAAGGTCAAGTTCATGATGTATCGCTGTGACGTCCAGCCATACATCCCCCCTCCAATGCGATGTTTCAAGTGTTGGCGTTTCGGACACATGTCCTCTCGTTGCAACGCTGCTGCAACCTGTCGGGACTGTGGCCGTCCTTCACACCCGGACGCTGCCTGTACTCCTCCTCCTTACTGCGTCAACTGCAGTGGTCACCACTCTCCCTGTTCGCAGGACTGTCCCGCTCTACACAAAGAGCGGAAGATAGTAGAATATAAGACCTTGCACCGCCTAACCTACTCAGAGGCTCGGAGGAAGTACGAAAAGCTGCATCCAGTCACTTTACTTTCTTCATATGCTGCAGCTACATCGATGGCGCCACAACCAGTGGCCACTTCTCGCACTGTTGTAACTCCATCTGTGGGCCCTATGGGCCGCCCCTCTACCTCGGCCTCCCAGACATCTGGAGGCACACCATCTTCTGCGGGGCCTATACTGCCCCCCACGTTGGGAGTGGTTACCCCTACTCCCCAGCCAGAAAAGGGTTCACCTTCTCTGGCTTCTTCTTCTGGGAAGGGAACCTGTTCTTCCCTTCCACCCGTGTCACCACCGAAATTAGACTCCAGCCAGCGGCTGAAGGACACTTGGCCAGAACGCCGCCTGGCTCCTCAGTCTTCCCACGCTCCTCAAGCCCCGCCGGAGAAACCCCCCTCCTCCGGTAGGCCCAAGGAACGACGGGAAGACAAAAAAGACAAGAAGGAAAAGACAGTGAAGCGCAAGGAAACGCTGGCGGCCTCGGTGCCCCCAACCCTTGCACGTGACACACCGGAGGATGAGGTCATCCTTCTTGCGACGCCCGAAGATCTGGCCTTCGCAGATCTCGGGGATGCCATGGAGACGGAGGATCAGACTTCACAACCAAAGACGAGTGCTCCTGCCATCCCTCTTTCATCTTCATCTTCATGCACCATCAACCAGGAGACAGTCTGATCCTCCAATGGAATTGTGGAGGATTTTTCGGTCACTTGGCTGAATTGCGTCAGCTGATGAGCTCTTTTCCACCACTTTGTGTTGCTCTCCAGGAAACCTGGTTTCCTAGTGATCGGACCCCCACCCTTCGGGGCTACCGGGGCTACTTCAATAACCGCACCATCTACAATAGGGTGTCCGGCGGGGTATGTCTATATGTGCATACCTCTGCCTATAGTTCCCCAGTGCCACTTCACACAGCCCTGGAGGCTGTCGCTGTCAGGGTACGAGCATCACGGGACATTACCATCTGTTCCCTTTATCTCCCTCCTGATGCAGCAGTGGCACCAGCTGACCTGGCAGCCTTGATCGCTCAACTTCCTTCACCGTTTCTTATTTTAGGAGATTTTAATGCACATCACCCCCTATGGGGGAGCAACGTGACTACAGGACGTGGTCAAGAATTTGAACTACTTTTTAACGAACTTGACCTTTGTCTTTTAAATACAGGAGCTCCAACCCATTTTAGTGTGGCCCATGGCACCTTTTCCGCCATAGACCTTTCTGTGTGTAGTCCGGGCTTACGTCCACTACTTAACTGGTGGGTCCATGATGACCACTTTCCCATCTTCCTTTCGCTTCCCCACCACCAACGCCACGCACGCCTACCCCACTGGTCCTTCCACAGGGCCGACTGGGCAGCATACACTTCCGCTGCAATGTTGGATACCCCTCTCCCTGCTGATACGACAATGGCTGTTGAGCAAATTATTTCCATTGTCGTTTCTGCTGCTGAGTCCGCGATACCATCTTCTTCTGCCTTACCTCGGCGAAGACCAGTGCCCTGGTGGTCACCGGAGATAGCAGCAGCTATCTGCAATCGCCGCAGGGCTCTGCAGCAGTACCGGCGCCACCCCACCCTTGACCACCTGGTTGCATTTAAGCGTCTTCGGGCCCAGACACGCCGGCTTATCCGGCAGCGCAAGCAAGCATGCTGGGAGGAATATGTATCCACGATTGGACCCCGTGTCTCTTCTAGCCAGATTTGGACAAAGATTCGTCGTATATCAGGTCACCATCCACCGACAGGGGTCGCGGGTCTCTCTATCCGCGGTACAATCCATACTGACCCGACCATCATTGCCGAGTATTTTGCAGCGCACTTTGCTCTTAATTCGGCGTCCACTGCCTACAGCCAAGGTTTTTGTACCTTAAAAGAGCGGGCTGAGCGAAGGCAATTGGTATTTCGCACAAACCGCCAAGAGCCATACAATGCGCCATTTACAGAGTGGGAATTTCGATCTATTCTTGCCAGTTGCCCCAATACATCTGCAGGACCGGACCGAATCCACTGTCAAATGCTGAAACATCTTTCTGAACACTCGCAACGCCATCTTTTGGACTTCTTTAATCGTCTCTGGATCGAGGGAGCATACCCGTCCCAATGGCAGGAGAGTATCGTTATCCCTCTGTTAAAACCAGGTGCAGATCCATTGAACGTTGACTGTTACCGTCCCATAAGCCTCACAAACGTTCTTTGTAAACTTTTTAAACGTTTGGTGAGCCGGCGACTTCTGTGGGTTCTCGAGTATCGGGGTCTGCTCGCCCCACAACAAGGTGCTTTCCGGCAAGGTCGTTCTGCCATTGATAACCTTCTCTCTTTGGAGTCGGCGATCCGTACTGCTTTCGCCCGACGTCACCACCTCGTCGCCATCTTTTTCGACCTCCGGAAAGCATATGACACGGCATGGCGCCATCACATCCTTGCCACACTACATGGGTGGGGTCTTCGTGGCTCCCTCCCACTTTTTATTCAGAATTTTTTACTTTCGCGCCGCTTTAGAGTCCGCATTGGCACCTCCTTCAGTTCCTCCCATATCCAAGAGAATGGGGTACCACAAGGGTCCGTCCTCAGTGTACCCCTCTTCTTAGTGGCCATTAATGGCCTAGTGGCTGCAGTGGGGCCATCGGTTTCCTG
Organism: Locusta migratoria; assembly: GCA_026315105.1. Classification (NCBI taxonomy): domain Eukaryota; kingdom Metazoa; phylum Arthropoda; class Insecta; order Orthoptera; family Acrididae; genus Locusta; species Locusta migratoria. The sequence continues at coordinate 104,275,125 of CM048755.1, forward strand.
CTCCCTCTATGCAGACGACTTTTGCATGTACTATTCCACTGCTAGTACAAGTGTAGCTGAACGACGACTGCAGGCAGCCATCCATCGGGCGCAGAATTGGGCTTCTGCCCATGGTTTCACATTCTCCCCTGCAAAAACTAGGGTAATGCATTTTTGTCGCCAACGGGCGGTACATCCGCAACCAGAGCTCTACCTTGATGGTGAGCTCCTTCAGGTTGTGGACACACACCGCTTCCTGGGTCTCCTTTTTGACTCACGTTTGACATGGCTCCCTCATCTGCGCCAGCTTAAGCAACGGTGTTCCCGGTATTTGGACATCCTTCGTTGCCTCAGCCATACTGTCTGGGGGGCAGCACGCCCTGTCCTCCTGCGGCTGTACAATGCTCTGGTGCAGTCACGTCTAGACTACGGAAGCCAGGTCTACGGCTCAGCCTCTCCATCTGCACTGCGAGTTCTTGACCCAGTGCATCATACAGGCATCCGTCTGGCCACTGGAGCCTTTCGTACAAGCCCTGTCACAAGTCTCTTGGCAGAGGCTGGAGTTGCCCCGTTGCGATACCGGCGCCAACAACTACTCGCCCAGTATGCTGCTAGAGTTCACTGTACCCCTCGGCATCCGAATAACAGACTCCTCTTTCCAGGGGAGGTTACTCGTTTGCCGCAGAGGCGACCTCGGTCGGGACTCCCGATAGCAGCGCGTGTCCAATCGCTACTGTCGACCCTGGACTCCTTACCTCTTAACCGTCCCTTCCGTTCGACTCTCCATGCTCCTCCCTGGACCGTTCCTCGGCCGCGGATTCGGCTGGATCTTTCCCGTGAGCCGAAGACCTCTACTTCTCCTCTGGTCCTACGGCATCAGTTTTATGCACTGCTCTGTGAGTTCAGTAACTCTGAGGTCATTTATACAGACGGTTCTTCAGATGGCGACCACACTGGTTATGCCTACATCCATGGCGCCCATGTTGAACAACGCTCTTTGCCACCCGGCAGCAGCGTCTTCACTGCAGAACTGGTGGCTATATACCGCACCCTGAACCACATCCGCATGTGCCCCGGGACCTCCTTTCTGATCTGTAGCGACTCGCTGAGCGGTTTACAGGCCCTTGATCAGTGTTATGCTCGTCATACATTGGTCAGGGCCATTCAGGAGTCGCTACTGGCTCTTAGTGACTCTGGTCGCTGTGTTACATTCGTTTGGACCCCGGGCCATGTAGGCATCCCGGGCAACGAGAGCGTTGACCAGCTAGCCAAACAGGCTACCACTTGCCGCCCTCTGGCGATTGGCCTGCCAGAAGCAGACTTCCGTCCGTTGCTTCGCACTAAAATACGCGACCTGTGGAACGCCGAATGGTCCGCTCTGGACGTGCCCAATAAGCTGCGTACGATAAAGGACACAACATCTGTCTGGAAGTCGTCGCAGCTGGGTTCCCGTAGGGACTCCGTGGTTCTCTGCCGTCTCCGCATTGGTCACACCCATCTGACGCATGGTCACCTCCTCCGTCGAGAGGACCCGCCCATGTGCCAATGTGGTGCCCCATTGACTGTGGTCCATCTCCTACTCGACTGTCCCATTTTAGCCCCACTGCGGCATTCTTTTAACCTCCCGAACACTCTCTCTTTGGTGCTCGGCGACGATGCCTCTGTGGCTAATTTGGTTTTACGATTTCTTCGTGCTGCGGGGTTTTACCAGTTGCTGTGAGTCCTTTTGGATGGTTTTTTTTTTTTTAGATAATTTTCTATGTTCTCCTTGACGTGTCTTTAGACTACAGTTTTTATTTTGTACGCTATGTGGTTGGCTTTTCCCTTTTTATACACATGGTCGGTCAACCACATTAACTGGCTCTGTCATTTTTGTCTCATATTTGTTTCTGTGTGTCTGGTGTCTTTCGTATTGTCTCGTGTTGACTCAGTCAATAATTCATCGACGGTGCATTCTTTCATTCTGCTTTGTTTTTAATCTCATTCAGGCACATTTTTTATCGTTCTGTTTTTTTCTGTGTGTTGCCTAGATATGAAGCGGGGGACTGATGGCCATAGCAGTCTAGTCCCCCTAAAACCCCCCATCACAACAACAAGATACGCGATCCACCCACCTAATCTTCAGCATTCTTCTGTAGCACCACATTCCAAAAGCCTCTATCCTCTTCGTGTCCGCACTGTATATCGTCCATGTTTCACTCTCAAACAAGGCAACACTCCACACAAATGCCTTCAGAAACGACTTCCTTACCCTTAAATCAATATTCGATGTTAACAAATACCTCTTTTTCAAGAACGCTTTTCTACCCATTGCCATTCTGCATTTTATATGTTCTGTACTGCGACCATCATTTGTTATTTTACTGCCCAAGTAACAAAACTAATCTATCTCCTTTATTGTTTCGTTACCTAATCTAATTCCTTCAGCATCACCTGATTTTCTTACACTGCACTCCATTACCCTTGTTTTACTCTTGTTAATGTTCATCTTATATGCGCCTTTCAGCACACTGTCCATTCCATTCAATTGCTCTCCCAGGTCCTTTGCTGTCTCTGACAGACTTACTATGTTGTCGGCAAAAATCAATGTTTTCAATTCTTCACCCTGAACTTTAATTCCTTCACATTTCTCCTTGCTTTCCTTTATAGCTTTCTCAAAGTACAAATTGAATAACATTGGAGAAAGGTTACAACCCTGTCTTACTCCCTTCCCAACAATTGCATCCCTTTCATGCCCTTCCAATCTGACAACCGCTGTCTGGTTTTTGAACAAGTTGTAAATAACCTTACGCTCCCTATATTTTATTCCTGTTTGCTTCAGAACTTGAAAGAGTTTATTCCAACCAACATTGTCAAAAGCCTTCTCCAAATCTACAAAAGCTAGATATGTGGGTTTGCCTTTTCTTAATCTATCTTCTAGGATAAGCCGTAAATTGAGTATTGCCTTCCGTGTTCCTACATTTCTCTTGAACCCAAACTGATCTTCCCCAAGGTCGGCTTGTACCATCCTTCTGGAAACAATTCGTCTAATATGTTGCAACCATGAATTATTAAACTGATGGTTCTGTAGCTTTCACACCTGTCTGCGTCTCCTTTCTTTGTAATGGGGATTATAACATTTTTCTTAAAGTCTGAGAGTACTTCGCCTGTCTCGTACATCTTACACACCAGGTGAAACAGTTTTGTCATGGCTGGCTCTCCCAGAGACTTTAGTAACTCTGAAGGAATGTCATCTACATCCCGGGGCCGTGTACCGAGCTAGGTCTTTCAGGGCTCTGTGAAATTCATGCCTCAGTACAGTATCTTCTATTTCATCTTGATCTTCGCTTCCTACAACATTGTATCTAAGTTCATTGCCTTCGTAGAGCCTCTCTAAGTAAAAGTAAGTCGCAGATTAATAAATTCAGTAGGCTTTATTTTTAAACAATTAAGCCCCCCCCCCCCCCCGCCCAATACCGAATCCTGGCTGCGTCACTGGTTCACTGTGACTCTTAGTAATGTAAATGTACTTAAAACTATCTCATCGATTTGAGTCAACTCAGTCCCAGAACTGTCCTGTTACTCAGCGACGAATGCGCGCAGTGAATCAGCGTCTCCGAAGGCCAGTCGAGGCTTCCGCGGTTGCGCAACCTCACGTGAGCGCGACTCACGCCCGTACCGCCCAGCTCTCGCGCAACACGCCTCACCGTAGCCGAGCCACGCACTGGGGCGCGCACGCAGAACAAGATTCTGCTCGCAATCCATATGGCGCGTGGCTGTTCTATTCTACGAAGAACCGCAATCACTTTTCCTGTGTAACTTTTAATTTATAGAAATGGCTACAAAAAAGCCCACTTGTAAATCAGAACTAGTCAGTGCTAGAATTTTGTAAATTTGTGGCTGTTGCCTGTGGACTATATGGAAACGCGAAAACTGGTCTGTGACCTCTAGAACAGCGGCCAAGATGGGATTTTTGAGATCAGTCCATTGACAGGTCAAAAATTTGAGTACTCCCACGTATCTACTCCCTCCTTCCTCTCCTCTTTTCCCTTTCCATCAAATGTTTGTATAGCTTATGGGACTTAACTACGGGGTCATCAGTCCCTAAGCTTACAAACTACTTACAAACTAGCTAATACTACGAACGGCACAAATATTCATTCATGCCCGAGGGGGGATTCGAACCGCCGACCGTAGTGGCCGTGCAGACCGTGATTGGAGGGCCTCAGTCCCCTCGGTCACCGCGGCCGGCCCTTTCTATTCTCCATTTCCTTTGGCCTCCTCCAGTCCTTCTCTAATACAGGATCTTTCGAGAGGAATAGTAAGTATTTGAGTTGATAGCATGGACGAATTTAAATTTTCAGACTTTGATGTCTTACGGTGGTCTTTTAAGCTGAAAACGATTAACTAAATAAAAATTAACACGCAGAACATACACAAATTTGTGCTTCTAATTCAATATGATGATATTCTACGAAGAACCGACGAAAGAATCGGTGAAAAATTCCTCATTTGCCTCTGCTTTAGGTTTGTTTGGGTTACATACTAATAGCTGTATCTCTCTACTGAACAAAAATTTGACACCTGTTGTATAGCCCTTTTTTTTAAATGAACCCTTTCAGACCCTGTGGCTAGAATTGTATACATAACTTTTACAGTGTCTAAGATAGAACAGGAACATTTTTTTTTTCAATTGAAACAACATATTTATGACTATGAGTGTTCAACCTTTCCATCGTGCTCACTTACTGTCAACTGCGGAAGATCACTATAAAAATACCAAGTAGTCAGTCTTGCACTGCGTAGCAGCTTGTGAACTCCAAAGAACACGCAAGTTGTGTGTTACCTGTACTCCACTGTACAACTGAAAAGTACTAGTAATTACTTTGCATGGCAAATATTGAATGATCAGTTTATTTAGTAAAAAAGTGAGTGCTACAATATTAATTAGTTTAGTCCATAAAAAGAAGCCTTGCTTTTCAGCATATGCAATTTTGTAGTATGCGAATGGATGCATAGAACAGCGTAAATCTTGCTTCTAAGATCATTAAAAATGTAACTTAAGAGCAAAAAAAAAAAAAAAAAAAAAAAAAAAAAAAAAAAAAAAAAAAAAACAATCCTTCCTCCAGAAAAAAAAAATCAGGTCTGAAAGGGTTAATGTACAGTACCACCTTCTAAAATATTTACTATCCCTCCTGAAACACCCTGTATAAACAAATAACAGTGCAGTGTCTAATTCACAGTAAAGTTTCGTGCAATATGTAATTATTACATTCTTCTATAGTCTGTCTCTTGTGTTTGTCTGCTCCTCCCCCTAACAGTTCATCTATTCCTGCTTTTGTCCCCTTCTCACCTGTCCATCTCCTCTTCCGCACACTCTCTGTCAATCCCCTCCTCTCTCTGTTCGTCGCTTCCTATCCTCTCTCTCTCTCTCTCTCTCTCTCTCTCCGCGTATCCTGTTCCACTTGTCTAGGCCCATCTCCTCCTGCCTCCTGTCTATGAAAAATTACATGCAATTACCAACTTTCATGGTGACAAAACAAGCGGTATCAAAGCGTGTTACAAGGTACTCTCCAACAACCAGCATATAGTGGTTTGCGGAGATTTAAAACATTCTCCATAAAAACATATAAATGTGAGCTCACTTTATGGCAATCGGTCAAAAGTTGTAGAAGTCTACTGTATGGTACACTCTACCATGTACCGTATGGCGCCTTATGAAGGGTAGCCTACGTATTAACCCAGGATATAAACTATCTCCATTCTAAATTTCATCCAAATGTGTCCTATTTCAGTGTGAAACAGTGACACACGAATTAAAAGATTAATATTTTCGAAAATGCGCGAGTGAAAATGTGATTCCGCCGGGGCCCATAGCTGGAGGTTCTGTCGATCACAGAGGTAACGTGTAAAGTGTTTTGGATAGCCCTTGGTCCAGTGATCGTTTGTATAGGCTTGCCTATCAGAATAGTTGGCATACTGTAGCTAGCCTACAGTACTGTATCAACATTTAAACACTACACACTTATTACATCCCAACCTAATTGAGCAGATCGGTTGGTTTTTTGTACATTATATGTGGGATGTGGTGGGCTTTACGTGGTTATAAAACCACCATTTGTCCATGGGAGCATCCTGATAAATACACGAAAAATCATGACTTTTCTGCCAAAGTCTTTTAAACAGAAATATATTTGCCTTTTGTCCACTGACAGGAGCATGTTTCAGCTAGTAATATATTTATTCTCTTTACTTTTGGGTGAAGTAAAACATAGGCTCTATCCTGCACTTGCCGATCTTCGCTACTCTGAAACATATCTCCTCTACTGAAGAAGTACTCATAACTTGATGGCTTAATGTATGCATTTTACACTGAAGAGACAAAGAATTTGGTACACCTGTCTAATATCGTGTAGGGTCCCAGCGAGCTCGCAGCAGTGCCGCAAAACGACGTGCCATGGACTCGAAACATACCTGAAGTAGTGCTGGAGGGAATTTACATTATGCATCCTGTGCCGCTGTGCATAAATAAGAGTATGAGGGAATGGAGATCTCTTCTGATCAGTATGTTGCAAGGCATCCAGATATTCTCAATAATGTTCGTGTCTGGGGAGTTTGGTGGCCAGCAGAGGTGTTTAAACTGAGAAGTGTGTTCCTGGAGCTACTCTAGCAATTCTGGTCGTGCGGGGTGTCGTATTTTTTTGCTGGAATTACCCGTCGGAATACACAATGGGCGTGAATGGATGTAGGTGACCAACCAAGATGGGTACGTACATGTCAGCTGTCAGACTCGTATCTAGACGTATCGGAGGCCCCACATCACTCCAACTGCACAGCATTACAGAGTCTGCAGTAGTCCCCTCCTGACATGTTCAAATGTTTGTTAAGCTTATGGGACTTAAGTACGGGGTCATCAGTCCCTAAACTTACAAACTACTTACGAACTACCTTATACTAAGGACGGCACAAATATCCATGCCCGAGGGGGGATTCGAACCCCCCACCGTAGTGGCCGTGCAGATCGTGACTGGAGTGCCTCAGTCCCCGCGGCCACCGCGGCCGGCCCTCCTGACATGCAGGGTCCATGGATTCTTGACGTTGTCTCCATACCTGTGTATGTCCATCCGCCACATACAAATTGAAATGAGACTCGTTAGATCAGGAAACATGTTTCCAGCCATCAACAGTCCAATGTCAGTGTTGACGGGCCCAGGCAAGACGTAAAGCTTTGTCTCGTACAGTCAGCAAAGGTATACGAGTGGGCCTTCATCTCCGAAAGCATATATCGATGATGTTTCGCACGCTTACACTTTTTGATGATCCAGCACTGAAATCGGCTGCCGTTTGTGGAAGGGTTGCACTTCTGTGACGTTAAACTATTCCCTTCAGTCGCTGTTGGTCCCGTTATTGAAGGAGCTCTTTCCGCCGCAACAACGTCGGAAACTTTTGAATAGATGCTACAAGTGAAAAAAGCAAACGATACGAGCTACGAGTGTGGATCGATGCTCTGGTTGATGAGTCAAAAAATGTTCAAATATTTGTAAATCTATGGGACTTATCTTCTTTGGTTATTAGTGCCTAAGCTTAAAAACTACTCAAACTAAGTTAAATTAACCTAAGGTCAACACACACACACACACACCCATGCCCGAGGGAGGACTCGAACCTCCGAGGGCGAGCAACCGCTCGGTCCGCAGCAAGGCGCCTTAGAACGCTCGGCCACTCCACCGCGGCCATTGATGAGTTTCCTTATGTTATACACACCACCAGTTCCTGAACAGTCAAACACACGAAAAGTCTCTGACATTGCAAATTATGAGCAAATTTGGGTACCTCAAATGCGTACCTACCAACAAAAAGAGCAATTAATGTAAACCAGACGAAAGCTTTTGCACCGCTATCGAGAAGATCGAGATGATTTCCCTTGTCAGTCGTAGCAAATGGTACGCGGAACAGATGACGTAAATCTCAGTGGCACCGAAAACTGTCGTCCTGATTAGTCCTGTATTTCGACAATGCTCTTCCACATACCGCTTGCCGACAGTAGAACTGAGCGTTCCTGTTGGGAGTTTATCTACTATCAACCTTACAGTCTGCGTCTTACACCCAGTGAATAATAACGGTTCATTTTGCACCGCTATCGAGAAGATCGAGATGATTTCTCTTGTCAGTCGTAGCAAATGGTACGCGGAACAGATGACGTAAATCTCAGTGGCACCGAAAACTGTCGTCCTGATTAGTCCTGTATTTCGACAATGCTCTTCCACATACCGCTTGCCGACAGTAGAACTGAGCGTTCCTGTTGGGAGTTTATCTACTATCAACCTTACAGTCTGCGTCTTACACCCAGTGAATAATAACGGTTCATGCACTTTAAACAATGGCCTGGTAGATAATTCTCTGAAGCTGCTGAGGAATGAAAACCCTCGTTTTCAAGTTGTTCAGTTGCCAGACAGACAAGTTCTATGCACCGGAATTAGTATAACTTTACAAAAATTTCTTCAAAGTGAACAGAGAATATGTAGAAGAATGTAATGCTAATTACAACTGCCAGTAAAAGATGTGTGAACGAATTTCTTCCAAGTCTCTTATTTTAGTCCTCTTACTTACGCAAAAGCCGACTGATCTCCTTGCAGTTTAGTCCCGTCAAAATTCCAACAACAACTTACGCACAGGTCTTGTTGTCCATTCTCTGACATGCTTCAAAAGAAGTGGATAATCAACTTGTTAAAATGTTTTTAAACCTAAAGGACCAAAATGCTACAGCCATCGGTCCCTAGACTTACAAACTACTTAAAGGAACTTAACTTACTCTAAGGACAACACAAACACCCATGCCCGAGGTAGGAGAGAACCTCTGTCGGAAGCGGGTGCGCAATCCGTGACATAGTGCCCCATACCGCGTGGCAATGAACAACAATGCTGAGTGTAAGTGGGGCACTGTGTTATTAACAATAATATTTATGTACATTCCACGTCACCTTCGTTCTGTCTGCATTAGTGCTGAACTGTTTCTTTTCATGTGCGGCAATTCATGTGTATTTAAAACTAGTTAGCTTGAGCTAGAATTGGTATAAAATTCACAGACTATATTTAGTTGAGCAAGAGTTTTGCTAATCGCTGAAAGCCATTTTATTAGGTTGTCACTAAGTTTCCCACTTCAAAAGCACTCCAAACGCCTATTCTGTACTGTACCCTATCGTTCTGAAACATGCTGCAGAACATTATTTCTAACCTTGAAATCGGACGCTGCTGAGCTCTTTCTCTTATTTATGAACATAATCTTATCCACATGAATTGTGCTGTTTTAAAAATGAGTCATCTAATGTCACTGTCAAATGCTCACCAGGTAAATAAACAACTAATTGACTATTGGTAATATAAAGTAGCCAGATGAATTTAGCTAAAAAGTGCCAGTTACTTCCGAGAGTAGTTTTACTCGACAGCTCATTGAATGTGAATAAGCCCAATTGACGCTCCGCATTCGTCATGGCGCGTTCTACAAGAGGTCACGCGCTCCTTATTATCAGAGATGCCTGCAGCATCACGAGGAACTCGGTCATGTCAACAGGTCCCTTCGTGCTCTCTTCTTTGCAAGTAAGAATCTCATATCCTAGCTCCTATCATGTGTTTCTGTAAACAGTTTTAATTCACCCTATAATTCTTAGCTTAAGACGAACGTTACGAATAATAAGCATATTCGAATGTGGCAACCAAACGGAAATAAATATTGTCCGTGTAGGGACACCTTTAACCTCGAACGCTCGGAATCACACGAAACACTGCATAATATAAATCGATCAGATGCAAAGTAACAATATATCAGTCCCAAAGGAGGGAAACTATCTATAAACCAATGACGCCAATCAACAGTCCGTTTCTAAGGCCCACGTTGTTGGCGAAAGTTAAACCGAAATATTCGTTCCTTCATTCATCAGTGCCAAAACCCCTCTGCTCAAAGTAACTGTGACGGCGCAAAACACACTTACTCTTCCCACCTATTACTGCTTATATTAGTCCTTACAGTGCAGATGCGGGATTTCGGTGCAGTGGTTAAAGCAAAGTGGAAGCGATACATATCATTATTTCGTCATCAAACTTCAGTATTTTTTTTACAATAAAAATTTTACGCCAAATTATAAGCGAATATTAAAGTGCTTCGCGAAATGCAGGTTATTACACTGACAAAACCATCATTTGAAAATGTAATTAGTGTGGTCTTAGATATTGGACTACTTGAATGCGAAAGTGATTTTCTATGTAAAACTTTGACTTTAGTGAGGTGTGCTTAGTGTTCTCTCCCACTTTCTTTTAACGACTTCAACGTAATCTCGCATATGCACTTTGAGGAATAATACTGGATGTGTCTTAAATGAATGTAGAAAAGGAGAGGGGGCGGAAGTGGTTAGTGAGTACACATATGTTGATAAACCCATGTCCGGAAATGTCATCCATTGGCGCTTTCAGCACTTGCTTATCTCTTACACTCTGAAACAAATCTCGTCTCTTGCAAACTCTTCACTGTGTATAATTTGGAAGGAGGTAGTATGGACGAAAACAATAACAAAATGTGTAATAATAATGGGCCTACAAAGCATACCTTAAGAGTGCGCATAGCGTCACTGTATGACATTTCCGAACACGGGTTTCCTATCAAAATATTACCTACCAGTCTTCTCATTTTCTACATTCATTTCAGATAAACTCTGTATAAGCATTACGAAGCGTGTAGGATATGTGGTTTTGGGATATTACAATTATTTTGAGCATAGGGTTTCTGGCACTGTTAACTGAAAATCTACTGATCCACTGACGTCACTTAATTAAACATAATTTCCCTCCTATCGTGTTGGCATCTTGTAATTTGTTGCGCTCTTTTAATACAAGTATGTCACTTGAGGTAGATCGCAATGATTTGCGTGGTAATGACACAGACCATTGTTTTCTATGTTGTGTCATTCTAAGTATGATTTCGTACGGTTTACATGTGTCGCTTCAACAAAGCTTTTATTCCGAAATACAAATTTATCAGCACTATCAAAGACAAAAACTTCCTTATGAAGACAGAGTTGGCTATGGCCGTACCAACAAATCAAGAGGCGCTTTCACGCTAGGGCTCGTTGTTACAATGCAGCAAAACAGCCTTGCGCTATTAAAATAAGACAATATTTCCTATACAACATAGATACAGGAAGAGCTAAGATTTTTGTGTATCGGTCTACGACATATGTTAACTTCTGGGCGAATCAGACCAGGCTTAGGAAAGCTCTCCAAATGTGTGCTCGTTTGAGGGCTTTCCTGATATAGACCTTCACCCTTGCTGCTAACTTGTCAAATCCAAAACGTCGATTCTTTATACTTCATAATGATGAACGGCCCTATTCACGGAATAACAGAATCTACTGTATTAGCTTCCTTATGCTTGAAACAAAAATACTTAAACTATATTTTACAGGACATTACTTAATTCAACTTAAAGTTAAAAACACTTGCTGTCGTTCGACTATGGTTGGTGCGACCCCGACCGCATTGCTTTCAAATTTTAGTATATTTCTGTTTCTTTAAAAAAAAGTTCCATCGTCAGCATTGTTCAAAAAATGTTCAAATGTTTGTTAAGCTTATGGGACTTAACTACGGGGTCATCAGTCCCTAAACTTACAAACTACTTATGAACTACTTACAAACTAGGACGTCACAAATATCCATGCCCGAGGGGGGATTCGAACCCCCGACCGTAGTGGCCTTGCTGACCGTGACTGGAGCGCCTCAGTCACCTCGGCCACCGCGGCCGGCCGTCAGCATTAACAAGCGTTATATCGCTGTAATTATCTTTCCTAGATCTTTTTAATGCAGTTATAAAAAGTATACCGTTCCGTTAAAAATACTGGCTTCAATATTACAATGTATACAGGATTTACGATTCTTTTATCAATTACTAACGTACGTTGCCCTTAGGGAACTAAGACTTGCCTAAATTCCCGTTTTGATACCTGAAACAGTACAGGCAATTAAAGGGTTGCAAGTCTTAGTTGACTCTATATGGCATAAAAAAGTATAGAATCTATTTTAAAATATGAGAAACAACAATAAAATGTCAATAATACTCAGGTAACGCCAAGAAATAAATGTTGACTGAAAAGTGATCAAAGAGAATCAAAAAAATGTTCAAATGTTTGTATAGTCTATGGGACTTAACTACGGGGTCATCAGCCCCTAAACTTACAAACTACTTATGAACTACTTACGAACTAGGACGGCACAAATATCCATGCCCGAGGGGGGATTCGAACCACCGACCGTAGCGGCCGTGCAGACCGTGACTGGAGCGCCTTAATCCCCACGGCCACCGCGGCCGGCTAAAGAGAATCCACATAGCGGCAAATGTAATACGTGATTAGGATTGCATTTTCTGTTCAGCGACGGAATAATCTGACGTGTCGTAATATAATGACAGGGGATTATCCTTAATTGTGTGCCAGCTATAGCATCCACTATGGCTTAGCAGAAGGCACGTGGCTAGCTGCGTACGTTAGCACGCCGTTGTCAGCATCCGGGAAGTGGATCGGCCCCGGCTCGCCGACCACGCTGGATGTTGTTTTCAGGGTTTTCCTACATCCAGCTGGGTGCATATCTAACTAGTACCCGGGCTCGTCTCAGTCACACAATTAGGAGACTTTTTCGAAACCGTACTTGCGCTGTCTCCTCATGGGGTGAAGCGTTTTATATCCGGCTTATTTATTACCTATTGTTTTTAAACAGGCCGTACAATTTACCGTTGCACATGTTACATTACACTTTGTTTCACTTTATTAGTATGCTGTTTTGAGCATTTTACAAAAAGGAAGTAATTATAATTACAGATATTTACACACAAAAAACTAAATTTAGTTAGAGGAAATAGAAAGTGTGATTCAAATGTTCAAATGTTTGTAGAACTTATGGGACTTAACTACGGGGTCATCAGTCCCTAAGCTTACAAACTACTTATGAACTAGCTAAGACTAAGGACGACACAAATATCCATGCCCGAGGGGGGATTCGAACCCCGACCATAGTGGCCGTGCAGACTGTGACTGAAGCGCCTCAGTCTCCTCGGCCACCGCGGCCGGCTAGAAAGAGTGAAACAGAGTATGTAAATATATCTGATGGGAGCGCTTAAGTTATACTTAGTGTACCTCATTTGAAATAACTGGCATTCTTATCTTATAATGATGCGTTCGTTTTAACTGTGTGTTAAATATTACAAAATTTTGGTATTATGTGTTAGTTTTAAGTGTTTGTCATAGTGCCATCACACTACTTGTGCGTACTTATCCTACAATGGATGTGTTGTTCTGTGCTGTTTGTCAGCCGCGGTGGAGTGGCCGAGCACTCTAAGGCGCCTTGCTGCGGAGCGCGCCGCAGCTCGCCGTCGGAGATTCGAGTCCTCCCTCGGGCATAGTATGTATGTTCTCCTTATCGTAAGTAAGTTTAAGTAGTTTGTAAGCCTAGGGACTGACGACCAACATTATCCCTTAGATATACAAACATTTGAACATTTCCTGCCGCGGTGGAGTAGCCGAGCGGTCTAAAGCGTCTCGCTGCGGAGCGCGCGGTTGCTCGCCGTGGAGGTTCGAGTCCTCCCTGGGGCATGGGTATGTGTGTTGTCCTTAGGTTAGTTTAGTTTAAGTAGTTTGTAAGCTACGGACTGATGACCACGCAGTTTGGTCCGATAGAATTACAAACATTCGAATTCGAATTCGAACATTTCCTGTTTTTAATAGCGCGTAACATGTTTCAATAGTGTTTTATAATACCTGTGTTGTAGTACTATCATTCATGTTACAAATTTTGTATTGCAATATCGTGTCTATGGTGTACAAGACTCTCCGTTGTATGTTGTGCCGTTGGTGGCTGGATCATATCGGTAAAGGAATTTTGCAATGAATTTCTCGAGTTTCGCTTCCCGAAACTTACTTTTCCGTCGCGCGAGCATGGCCGCGCGGTTCCAGGCACCTTGTCAGGAATTGCGCGACCACTACTGCCGCAGGTTCGAGTCTTCCCTCACGCATAGGTGTGTATGTTGTCCTTAGGTTATTTTAACTTAGTTTAAGTAGTTTGTACGTGTAGGGAGTGATGACCACAGTAGTTTGGTCCCATAAATTACAAACATTTGATTTTTGAATACACTTTACAAAATACCATGTCTCAATCTAAATTTACATTTGTGTATCATATAGTACTCAGGGGCGTCGTCTCCATGCATGCGATGCATGCGGCGCATGCCTGTCAGTTACAACCGTAGAAGAAAAATTACTTTGTAACAGTAAGCGCAGCAAGTGCTCTCCGCGCCGACTACTCTACATGCGGAGGAAGAGCCGCTTCAACTCGCTCTCGCTCTCGACCGCCACCCTCCGTCCCTCGCCCAGCGCGTCCGCTTGCTGCCGCTGCCGACAGGCCGCTACAGACGAGGCCAAGCAACACCCCCACCCGCGCCTGCCCCCACCCTGGCGCTGCGTGGTGACATGCTGGCGCTCCACCGCATCGCCTTTGCGACTTTTACATTGTCAGAAGGATGCGCGCGCACCTGCCCCGCACCCTCCTTTGCCCGGAACTGCCCACCGTGTAAGCCACGGGTGCATGCGGCCAACTCCCAGCAAGCCAGCTAGCCTCGTGCATCAGGCAGGTAGTTGGAACGGACAGATGCACAACTGAGCTCTATTCTGCGTTACGTCAGTGGTTCCGATTCTGCTCCCAGACTTGGCGTTGCTTCGGAGTTGTATGATTCCCTTACATTTTGATTATTTTGATTCATTTTTTAACGGTCTTAGTAATGAATGGAGCCTGTCGATAGGACTCAGTGAACTTCCTTTCATTTTCAGATTTCGAAATGACTGAAAATTCTGTAATACAGGAATTAGAGGACCATTTAGTTCAAGATCATTTTAGTAGGATTGATGTAGCAACACTTAACGAATAGGTTATTTAAAATGTTCAAATGTTTGTTAAGTTTATGGGACTTAACTACGGGGTCATCAGTCCCTAAACTTACAAACTACTGATCAACTACCTTATACTAAGGACGGCACAAATATCCATGCCCGAGGGGGGATTCGAACCCCAAACCGTAGTGGCTATGTAGACCATGACTGGAGCGCCTCAGTCACCTCAACCACCGCAGCCGGCAAATAGGTTACCTCTTTCCTACAAAACACTTTTCACAGCTTTTAATGTTGCAGTAACATGTCTTTGTCGGTTTCCTCTTCATCAACAGTTGCGGTGGTTTTTTTGGTATATCACACATTGTAGGTACTGCAATCCACACCAGCTTCTTATTATTTATGAATTGGTTTCTTTCGAAGTGTAGTGGACGGAACTTTACGTTATTATATAGGTAAACAGACTCTTTCGCTGCCGGCCGCGGTGGCCGAGGGGGCTGAGGCGCTCCAGTCACGGTCTGCACGGCCACTACGGTCGGGGGTTCGAATCCCCCCTCGGGCATGGATATTTGTGCCGTCCTAGTTCGTAAGTAGCTCAAAAGTAGTTTGTAAGTTTAGGGACTGATGACCCCGTAGTTAAGTCCCATAAGCTTAAACATTTGAACATTTGAACTCTTTCGGTCCTTAGTTAACCCAAAGAATGTCAAAAGTTGTGTTTTACTCTTGTTTTCTTGCTGTTGTCATTTACAGCACTGCAAAATCTTCTGTTTGTATAAAACTATGATTAAAACGAGTTTAAAAAATACGATCCACCCTCAAAAGACGACGAATCAGCTGAATTCTATGGTTTCAATTTCGAAATGTTCAAATGTTTGTAAATCTATCGGACCAAACTGAGTGGTCATCAGTTCGTAGCTTAAAAACTACTTACACCTAGGTAAACTAACCTAAGGGCAACACACACACCCATGCCCCAGGGAGGACTCGAACCTCCACGGCGAGCAACCACGCGCTCCGCAGCGAGACGCTTTAGACCGCTCGGCTACTACACCGCGGTGATGGTTTCAATTTCCTGGCCTCTTTGCACCTACGATTTCGGTATGTAACAAACACTTACAGAACTGCCGTGACTATATTTTAGATTGTGGTGAAGCTGTATCCTTCCAGGGATTTCGATTCATGCAGGGTGCTGGTTGCCATGACAACGTCCTGTCAGACAGGGAGCACACCACATGCACATGTCATATGGTGGAAGCTGTGAGGGAAATCTACACAGACAGCATTACCCCGAACTTAGCGAGACAGTTACTATCTAATTCTGGCCACAACTGCCACATTGCCAAGTGTGAATACACTTGATGGGAAGCGCAGTAACACAAAACTGACTAAGCTTGCTTGCAAACAAAGCTTCGCAGTTGATAATTTAATCAAATTCACTGTGTATTACATAAACAGCATCTCTTTACTCCAGTAAGCACCAGTAACTCACACATTGTCATCTCTGAATACGTCATCGACTATATTCCATGGTGATGGCTGTGAAATCTACTCTAGTACAGTTTCGTTATTACTTATGTTTGAATAACTGAAAATAGCTAATATGATAACAACAACAACAATAAGAAGAAGAAGAAAATAGCAATTAAGCATCATTGATGTTTAACTCAGTGAGTTACCACTGCTAAGCAGCATTCCCCTTGACCCAAATCAAGTATACACACCTGATAGTACTTATGTTTATGTGCTTTCGTTTTGTTATTCTGTTTCTACTGTTATTTTTGTCAGTAATGCTCATTGTTGTCTGCCACAGTTCCCTTTTTTGTGTTATGTAGAGATCGACTCTGAAGTACGTTTAGGGTCTGTGTCGTTTGATGAGATGTCTTCTTCATCTGTATCTGCTTCTGTTACCGAGCTTGCCATTCCCACTTTTTGCGTCGTTGTGTTGCCTGCTTTTTTTCTCGTCTCCTTCCATACTGATTTTGTTGTTTATATCTGTCTTACAAAGTACTCGCTTATACGTCTGCTGTACTGTTTATTGTATTTTATTCTTCTGGGTTCAGTAACTTTGTTTTAATCTCGTCGTATGTTGTTCTTGGCCTCACGTGTTGAACATGTTACATTCTTCCACTATATGTTAATTTCCCCACAAATACTAGCTCAGTTTGAGTAAGGACCATGAGTTTTAAGTGTGTCCGATACTGACCGTGACCAGTCAGAAAGTGGACTGTATCACGGCTTGGGTCCACATGCCCTAGAAGTAGCCATTTGCGAATAAAGAGAAGACTCAGAGTTTTGTCTTAAATGACTCCCACTCTCCTTGCCCAGTGGTGATCTTCCACTGATTTAGTGCCTCTTATCGGTTACATTTACCCTACTGATTTGTGGTACCTTGTCGTTCCTACCTTTTCTGAGACAATATGACGCAGCTCTGCGCCGTATGGTGATATCAAAGGTACAGGTTCCACCACTCATCTAGTGGCCAAAAAGTTGTATTACGTCTGGTTAAGTTGAGAATTCTTTGTCGCCTTGTCAGTTGTCGGTTTTATCAGTTCAGTGAATGAGAGTCATTCGTCGATGTGAAGTGCTTGGGATCGTGTGACTTGTTTCCGATGAATGCTTGTATCGTACAATTTTGTTGTTGAGCTCCTTTTAACTGATATAGGTATACTGTTTTACTTGCTGTTATACTAATTTTGTTTTTATTGTACCACTTAATGATACTGATCAGCATGTGAACAATCTTATTTTCCAAATCTCCTCGTGAATTACCTTACTCCACGACTGATACGTCGTCAGCATACGCAAGCGCGATGGCCCAGAAAATTGGGTCACAGATTGAGCCTTGCGGGCACTACCTTCTGGCATTCAGCTTTCCAGTCTGCTCCTCTGTCTCGTCAGTAGTCAAGGAAGGGTCAGTACAGGGCAGTCGGAAGCCTCATTTCTCTACTTGTCAAACAAAGATGGCCGTCATAGGTTGTCGAATATGGCAGTTGTGTCCAGTACAGAAGCTACATATTTGCTGTCTGTGCTCCTGCTATTTGTATTGGGCGACTGATGGCGTCATATTCAGACGATTTCGCCCCGAATCCTTATTTTAGACTGTAATAAATAGCACAAGAGTCTGTCCGCAATCTTTGCTAATGTGCTCAGCAGACAAATTGGTTCAAATGTTAAAATGTTTGAAAATCTACGTGACTTAACTATTCTGGTCATCAGTCTCTAAGCTTGCAAACTACTTAACCTAACTTGCGCCAAAGACTACAAATATACCCACGCGCCGGCCGCGGTGGCCGAGGGGACTGAGGCGCTCCAGTCACGGTCTGCACGGCCACTACGGTCGGGGGTTCGAATCCCCCCTCGGGAATGGATATTTGTGTCGTCTTTAGTATAAGGTAGTTTATAAGTAGTTTGAAAGTTTAGGGACTGATGACCCCGTAGTTAAGTCTCATAAGCTATACAAACATTTGAACATTTTGATATCTTGAAGAGAATTGATACTATGCATATGGTCCAAATATTAGGGACCAAGTTGCGACGTGCTGAATTGTAAATGACATCGGGGCTGAGGTTATGCAGTTTGCGGACATGTTATTTAACATAATAATTCAGAAATATAATAGCGATGGCACAGAAATACACGACATTACGCTCGATGGGTATGAGGTATTTAACCCCTTCATCGAAATCCCGCATGCTTCTGCACTTTTAGGACTAATATGTATAAGCACTTTCAGGTGTGTGGTACTGCTGTATATGTGTGTTTCGCGCTTTTATAAGTACTTTAAGCAGTGAGTTAATGACGCTGATGATTGAATATGGAATGATACAATGTCGCCATTAAATTACATATAACTTCCTTTCTATGGTATTGATATCTTTTCACTTTGTTTCTCTCTGTTAAAATATTACTTGAGGTATAACGCAAAGTTCTGCATGGAAATTACATACACCACTGTCCTCTTTATGATTACTTGTTATTCCAAGCATGATTTCGTGCGTTCGAGGTCAAAGGTTTCCCTGGTCAGAGTGGCATCTGGCTTACCGACGATTAATTTAACGTGGTCGGTAGACTTGGAAATCAAATGTTTGTAAAGCTTAAGGGACTTAACTGCGGGGTCATCAGTCCCTAAACTAACAAGCTACTTATGAACTACCTAATACTAAAGACCACACAAGCATCCACGCCCGAGCGAGGATTCCAATTCCCCGACGGGGAACGGCCTTGCGCCTCAATGCGCTGGGCCGCTCCGCCACGGCCATTAGACTTGGAATCGCCCCTGATAGATACTCACAGATATTTCATAGAAGTAAATGTTCCAGTGATTGTTCTACATTTGTGAAGTCATACACTAAACTAAAGTGCCTGGCTGCGGAGCGCGCGGTTGATCGCAGTCGCCGGCCGCGGTGGCCGAGTTGACTGCGGCGTGCCAGTCACGGTCTGCACGGCCACTACGGTCGGGGGTTCGAATCCCCCCTCGGGCATGGATATGTGTGCCGTCCTTAGTATTAGCTAGTTCTTAAGTAGTTTGTAAGTTTAGGGACTGATGACCCCGTAGTTAAGTCCCATAGACTCTACAAACATTTGAACATTTGCTCGCAGTCGGATGTTTGAATTCTCCCTCGGGCATGGGCGTGTGTGTTTTGTCCTTAGGTTAGTTTACCTTAGTTTAAGTAGTTTGTAAGCTAAGGACTGATGACCACGTAGTTTGGTCTGATAGATTTACAAACATTTAAACTTTTTGAACATATACTAAAGGTTTTCTTTCCATGTACTCGCAGTATGTTAAATTTGCTCATTTGAGGGTCAACTTCCACTCCCTACCTACAACATCCTCCAGATCCTCCTGCATTACGTTACAGCTTTACAGCGTCGTGACTTCTCGGTAAACTACAGCATGAAAAGCATCCCTGTACGTTCGATGTTATCTACTAATCATTGATAAATACCGTGAAACGTAATTGGTCCTATAATAATCTTTTGGGGAGTGCTATAAACTACATTCATGTCGGAAGAGCTCTCTCCATTGAGACTGGAATGCTGTGTTCCTTTTTCTAGAAACTTTTTAATGAAGTCAGACAGTTGCTCTCATATTTCGTATGATTGTATTTTGTTCATCAAGTGACAAAACGCAACAGTATCGAACGGCTTTTAGAAGTCGAGAAACACGGCATCTACCTCGGAAGCTATACTTACTACTTTCTGGGTCTTGTGGATGATCAGAGGGAACTGGCTTTCACATGATCGTTGCTTTTGGAACCGATGTTGATCCCTACAGGAAATTTTCGCTCTCCGGAAATGTCAAAACACACGAACATAAAACATATTCTAAAATTTTACGACAGACAAACGACAGAAATAGAGGTATATAGCTTTGCAAATGTGTTCGACGACCCTTCTCAATGACTGGAATAAGCTGTGTGTTTCTTTTCCAATCATTAGGAACGCTGTACACCTCTAGAGACCTACGATACAGGACTGTTAGGAGACAGCCATCTTCCTTTGCATACCCTGTACTGAATAGATTGCAAATTTAATTATATATATACTCATTGATGTTGTGTGAGTGTGCAGAGTTATTTGATCATTCTTCTGTTGTCTTCACTTTTGGCCCACTTTATGTTAGAATACTAAACGTGGGCTGCTTGCGATGGCCTTTTAACAGCCCGAAATTTAATTGCAGTTACGCCTTAACCGTTCATTTGAGTCGAAAATTCAATAATCGGATGTGTAAAGGAGAAAATTCTCTATAACTTTGGTTCCTTCTGCTTTTTGCATATCTCGCACCGTATCAGAGATGCTTGCAAAAACTGGCTGCGATTTCACACTGACTGTGTCTGTCTGTAACATGTTTACACTTTTTAGGCCGCGGTGTTCAACCGATCGCCACCAAATTTTACAAACGTATTTGTTGGCCGCCAGTGACCAGACCATCTGTCTGGCGACCTTACCGAACGCAGCTAGAGGGCGGAACTTTGCCCTATCTTGTCTATTATGCAACTGATCAAACAAATTTTCAAGTGAAAGTTGTTCAGAATTTAATATCAGGTTACTTAGGCTTGAAATTTTTTTCGACAGTTTGACTCTGAAAATTGACTGACACGTGTGAAGATATAATTATTCACATCGGTCTACCTTCATATTCTTTTGCTGTAAGTCATTTGATGGAGGTTCAAAAAATGGTTTGAGGTAGAATTTCATATAGGGATGAAGACAAGAATCTATAACGAAATAAAAAATTTATTAAAGAATAAACAAATTATTCTACAAAGCGAAGAAAAATGTGTGATTAAAGACAAGAATAAAGGAGCTAAAATAAAATACGATGTTACTGCGCTAAATGATAAGAATATTTCCGCGCGGGAATGGTCGAGTGGTCTAACGTGTCATGCTACAGACTCTGCGACCATTCCTGGAGAAGGTTCGAGTCCTCTCTCGGGCATAGGTGAGAGTGGGTTGACGGAATGTAAGTTTGTTTAAGTATTTTGTAAGTCTAGAGACTGATGACCATAGCAGTTTGTACCATTAGGTTTACAAACATATGAAAATTTGATAAGAATATTGTAACAATAAGATAGCGGGGTGGATGAGGGTCTTCTTCAAAATTAAACATAAAAATTTAAATATCAGATAGAAAAATATAGATGTCAATATAAAATGTTTTACATAATGATCTATTGACCCAAGGTCAACACGGATTTAGAAAATATTGTTCATGCGAAACACAACTAGCTCTTTATTCACACGAAGTGATTGGTGCTATCGACAAGAGTTCGCAAATCGATTCCGTTTTTCTTGATTTCCAGAAGGCTTTTGACACCGTACCTCACAAACGGCATTTAATCAAATTTCGTGGTTATGGTATATCGCCCCAAATTTGCGACTGGATAGTGGATTTCCTGTCAGAGAGGACACAGTTTGTAGTAATAGATGGTAAGGCATCGACTAAAACAGAGGTGATATCGGGCGTTCCACAAGGTAGTGTTATTGATCCTCTGCTGTTCCTTATTTACATGAACGATTTAGGGGGAAATCTAAGTAGCTCTCTTAGATTGTTTGCAGATGACGCCGTCATTTACCGTCTAGTAAAATCATCTGAAGATCAAAACCAAATGGAGAACGATCTGAATAAGATATCACTGTGGTATCGGGCGTTCCACAAGGTAGTGTTATTGATCCTCTGCTGTTCCTTATTTACATGAACGATTTAGGGGGAAATCTAAGTAGCTCTCTTAGATTGTTTGCAGATGACGCCGTCATTTACCGTCTAGTAAAATCATCTGAAGATCAAAACCAAATGGAGAACGATCTGAATAAGATATCACTGTGGTGTAAAAATTGGCAAATGACTCTAAATAATGAGAAGTGTGAAGTCGTCCACATGAGAACGAAAAGAAATCTGTTAAACTTTGTTTACAAGATAAATCAATCACAAAATACCTAGGATTTACTATTACTTCAGACTTAAATTGAAAAGAACAAGTAGATAATGTCGTGGGAAAGGCGAACAGAGACTGCGTTTTATTGGCAGAACCCTTAAAAGAAGTAACAGAACTACTAAAGAGACTGCATACACTACGCTTGTCCGTCCATTTTTGGAGTATTGCTGCCCAGTGTGGGATCCTTATCAAGTGGGTTTGACGCAGGGCCGCGGTGGAGTAGCCGAGCGGTCTAAAGCGTCTCGCTGCGGAGCGCGCGGTTGCTCGCCGTGGAGGTTCGAGTCCTCCCTGGGGCATGGATGGGTCTGTGTGTGTGTGTTGTCCTTAGGTTAGTTTACCTAGTTTTAAGTAATTTGTTAGCTACGTACTGATGACCACGCAGTTTGGTCCGATAGATTTACAAACATTTGAACATTTTTTGTGTTGAAGGCGTTCTGTTAACATCTGAAAGGAGATTTCCAGTGTCAAGATCGATAAAATTTATTATTATTATTTATAATATCACATAACTGGTTTCGAAAGGCTTGCTGTATTCATCAGATCTAAACACATACAAGCATTACATTTAAATCCGTTGATGACAACAAGCCTGTCGAAACCGGTCATGTGAGAACTTATATAAATTAAAATCAGTTGCCTCATGTATGGAAGAGCTTCAGTTGAGAACAGCTGGACCGATGTGATTGACCTCTCAGTACATGGCCGAAAGACGGCTGTCGACCGTCTTCCCTAGGTTTTTAATTTTTTAATTTCACTAGACGGGCCTTTTTTTTTCTTCTTGCTAAACTAGAACCCCACTAGTTCGGAGGCATCAGGAATAGCATTTCATGTTTTTAAATGTTATTGTCATTAATACTGTTTTAATATTGCTAGTATTATTATTATGCTAATAATTTATCATTGTGTCTATGAATGTGGCAACATGAACGGTTTCTCTGTTAAGCCACTCTCCCTGTGAGAATGTGTGCTTGCTTTATTCTGCATGTGCGTGTATGGAAATCTGGCGTGCCTGTTTGTGTGTATGTATGAGAATTTTCGTTGTCGGCTGCTGGCTGCTCGCTTTGCATGCTCTCCGGCTTCGTGTCGATAGGTTGTCGTTACAAACTTCTGTTTTTGATACTACCAATGAGGTTTGTAGACCCTTTGGTCACAAGTTGGGTTGGCAATGGGCGTAGCGAGCCTCCGTAGGCTATTGCGAATCTGTACTCTCCCCACCACCCCCTTTCTCGGGGTTTTTACCAATATCCGGTGCTGGCGGGCGATCTGCTCGCCGGGCACTTACTCGGTGGCTGCTCTTCGATGTGGTAAGTCGTTCTGCTCTTTTTCTCCATTGAGATAGCAGCGATTCGTTGTCTGGTTTGTTCAACTTAGATTTCAGAACTCGGGTTTATTTTTCGGAATAAGTTTCTCCGATCATGTACGGAAATGTGTTTAGTTTCATTCGGTGATTTCCTGCAGATAAACGCGGTGAATATGTTCCTAGTTTTCAGATTGGTAACGGCCTGGTATCTTCGAACCTTAGTGACTATCTGGCGGTGTACGAACTCTGTGTAAATTCTTTCTAGCTTTGTGGGACGGGACTATTAAGCGGGGATATGTTAATTCTGTGTAGTGCAGGTGAAATATTCCTTTCCGTTTCTCTTTCTGCGAGCCTTCAGCTACCCTAGTGTCTGTTCTATGCCCTTTAGGCAAGAAATTATGCATGTATCTTTCTGATTTCCATTAGCACATCGCGATCTTCTCTCTCCGTCTATTTTAATTTGCTGTTTCGTTTCCGAATTTGTACTTTGCATTCAGTCTCGGTCAGTAAATTCTCTCCTAGCCTTGTGCAACCCCCTTCATTAGCCTGTTTATAAAATACTAGTCGGGGGTTCGAATCCCCCCTCGGGCATGGATATTTGTGCCGTCCTAGTTCGTAAGTAGTTCATAAGTAGTTTGTAAGTTTAGGGACTGATGACCCCGTAGTTAAGTCCCATAAGCTATATTTAAAAAAATAAATAAATAAAATAAAATACTACGTATTTCTATGGGTTGCATGACGTATTTCGTACTTGATTTACCCCGACTTTGAATTTTTCCACTTTTCTGATTTTTGGAGACTGGACTTCATCCATCTGTGTAAACTCGTCCAGTCGATTGTAGCTATATTTCTTTAGCTTCATCATGATATTCTACGAATTTCTAAGGGTTGCACGCCGTAGTTAATTTCCTTTATTTTTTCGGAGATTGAATTTTTGTATTTTTACTGGTTTTAGGAACCACGTGGGTCCAGTCTCTGGCTTCAAGGGTTCATAGTTAGTCACTTGAGTTCTCGCCACTACTCACAAACCAGTGCCTTAATATTGTGTATTCTTGCTTCATAATCTAATATTCCGTGTGATTTTGTTGAAATGAATATGATCTTTAACCACTTCGCCTTCAGTGGGGCGCGAACATGTAATGTAGCAGGCACGTGCCGTTGTCTCAGTTAGCTTGCTTGCCCACGGCTTAATTTAAATGCAAATCAAGCTCGTTATTATCACGTACCATCATCTCAAGTAAAGAAAGACCAGAGCCACCTACGTAGTTTATTTTCCTTGTGTTGTGTGGTACATCCTGGTTCGCTGAATTTTGTCTACGATAGCGGCGCCTGCTTCTGCTTCGTATCAGCACGCTGATTGTGGTGAGTTCCGCTTTGCATTGCGCATGTTGAGTGTAAATCTTCTCCCAACGATGTTCAGTTCAGAGATCTTTATATTAATATCAATCCTGGGGATCTTCCGTGTAAGATACGATAACTTTTGTAAACTATTTCAATGGGATGCAGTGTTACTGTTTAACAAAATTGGTTCCCCCATTTCCTCATGTTTGAAAGGAATAAATAATTTGTGTTCAGTGAAATATTACCTTGCTTATGAATAATAGTTAATGAATACCTTCCCCTATCATTTAATATTGTTTTTCACCAGTGCCGAGAACAAACTCAGATGCAAATTATTATGTTTAAATTCCCTTGCGCCATAAATGTTCTCTCAGCCACCTTCATGAAATGATTTTATTTGCGGTGGCTTGTCTATTAATGACTGTGTGTAATTCTTGTGATCTACTACGTATATTGGTTGTTGTTGTTGGTTTTGAGGGGACTAAACAGCTAGGTCATCATTCCCCGTATATTGGCCACCGTCTCTTTAACTTCCTGTTGATAAAGTAATTTTTGAATCAAGTCAGTTCTCAATTTGGGCCGGGGAACAAGATTCTGTAGCAGGAAGTAGCCAGTAGTTCACACGAATCTTTTAACTGGCTTTTACGGCCAGAATTATATTTTTAATGTAATCTTTTAACTGGTTCCATTCAGCCAGAGTTAATTTTACAATTAACAGTGGTCTTACAAGGTTTATTTTGAAGAAAAGTTTTGGTGAATCAGCCGAAAACTGGAAAATTTTAGAATAACTGGAAGAGCGTTTTAGAATGAACTCAAAACTATAACTCACGATTCGGACGATGGAGGGGATAATTCCGTTTTCGGTTTTGTTCTTTATGGTCCTGGAAATGTTTTTCGAAAAAAAGTCGGGACAGTTACATAGAAATTCGGAAAATTCGAACAACGTACAAAAATCATAATTTTTGTATGCACGCTCAATCATAGCAGACGATAAAAACGACGTATTTAATTTGACCGATCACCCTCAAATTTGGCACATTTCTCTATTTTTTCATCGAGTAGGTTTTTATGCTCCGTAACCCACCTTATGTTACGCGGCAGAGGGTACTATTCAATAGACTTCGACGTCATTTGATAGTTCAACACGCTTTATCGCCGTTTTACCGATAACCATGAAACTTGGCATATGTTTTCATGCAAGCCGTTTTTGGTGCATGGAGGGGGTACTTGTAGCATCTTTCGACACCGTGAAAGATGGCAAATATGTAAAGTTTCGTAGATATTGGGTAGGAGGAGGTAGGGAGATGGTAGAGGATATGCACGGAGACAGGAGCAGAAGGAAATGGGCAGAAAAAGGGGAGGGGGGAGAAGCAGGTGAACATAAAGAAAGGACGACGGACTAATTAAAGATTCGCATAAATACAGAATGTAGGAAATGTTACTGCGACTTACACGTGCTACTGTTAATAACAGGACAGGAGATATACAGAAACAAGGGGATAGAGGTGGAGGAGGAGACGCAGATTTTGGGGGAGCAGCAAGAGGACTAACAGAAGGCTGTAAAAATCAGTTGCCGCATGTATCAAAGATCAGCAGTTGACAACGGCTGATCTTGTTGTTAAGTTCGTAATTGTCAGGAAAATGTTTCAATGGAAGAACACTGAAAATCCATCGGGAGAGTTTGAAATCTGGATGGTATTTCTGTATGAAAATCTCATAAAAGGAAATGTGACGATCGGTTTGACAGTTTCTCTGCTACCTAATTTCATTTAAAAAATGTGAAGTTCAGTTTGTCAATTCTGCTGTAGCAAGTTTTCGTAACAGTAAGAAAATTCGTGTTTAATAATTATTTTTAAGAAAAAGGAAAGAATTGAAAAAGATATTGTGTTATCGATGGTGATAACATCTTTGGCGTGTTGTAACGAGTCAATTGACGTCACTTCGTTGTATTTTGGTGTGTTGTAAACATTTAATTGATTTCAGTTCGTGGTTTGTTTCTTTAGAAGAAAAATACCACCAATGAGGCAACGAAACATCGGTCGGCGTACGCTCAACACAACAACACATTCTGCATTGAATATTAATATTTTGTGAAAACGAAAACAATTGAAAGCTATATTTCAATGTGTTATCGGTAGTGATCATACATTTGATGCATTGCAAAGTTTGAATTGTTATCAGTTCCTGGAATTTTAATATATGCCAAACATTTAGTTTATTTCAAATAATAGTTCATTTCTTTAGGTTTTCTCATGGGCAGATGTACGTGGCGTGTTCAAGAGTCGGTAAACGATCGCTGTTATTCGTTTTTCTCCGGATGGTAAGACAAAAATTATAGTTTAACAGCAAGCGATGCGATGATCGCATTAAAAATACGAACTAATAATTTTATCAAAACTTTGTAGTCCCACTTATTCCATTGCAATTAATTCGAATCTTACTTAAATTATTTGTTTCAATTGCCATTTATTTCATCAAAATGAAATTGTTTTGTTTCAATTCATACAAATGTAAGACAGGTTCCGTTACACGAATCCCTTATCAAAAATGTTCAGATGTTTGTTAAGCTTAAGGGACTTAACTGCGGGGTCATTAGTCCCTAAACTTATAAACTACTTATGAACTACCCTACACTAAAGACGACACAAACATCCAGCCCGAGGGGGGGATTCGAACCCACGACCGTAGCGGCCGTGCAGACTGTGAATGGCGCGCCGCAGACCGCTCGGCCACTGCGGCCGGCCAATCCCTTATCTAACAACAGACTCACTGACTGCGCACACTCTAAACCACTGCGAAAAATATCATGGTAACCTCTGCTGTAAAAATGTGAACGAAATATGGAATTAAGCTAACGTCCTCACAGATACTGCAGGTCTAAGAATCTGTCTAGTACCCGGTGTACTTATCATTCCAACCGACTAAAGCATTCATTTTGGCTTCGACTCCCAATCAAGTTTCCATTTGCAATAACAATAAATAAGATCAGGAAGAGGGGGAGGAGGATATAGAGAGGATGACATGAAATGGCTATGAAGAAAGGGAGGGAGGATATAGGCGCAGAGAGAAGGGAGGAGGAGAGGAATAATGTGTGGGGTAAGAGATGTAGAGGGAGTAGAGTGAAGGAGATCGAGGGAGGAGGAGGAGGTAGACAAAGGAAGGGGCGAGGAGGAGACGGACAAATAGAGGGGAACAAAAGGAGAAGTAGATTAGTGTCCCAAAAACGACTTGAAGTCGTGCATAACGTACACAACCAATTTCGTTGTGACAATATAAGAAAACAATGCTGATAGTTCGCTTAATGTTCAATTAGGGCAACCTCTTTATTGATAGTTTCTGACGTGGCCCATCACAAGATGTTACATAGTTCACAATATAAAAAATTAACACAACGTAAGCAAACAGTGCGTGTATCCTAGGGTAACTGCTATATAAGTGTAAATTTAGGGTGTATATTCAGTTCCCATACATATTAGAAATTGCTTAGCATTGCCGGGATCAGTAGTAACAATAAGAACACTTGTATGTTACGTCACCGTAAAGCGTATTGTAAAATAGAAGCTACTGATGCTCCTATAATGCTTAATGCATAGATTAAGTAAAGGCTCACTCGCATGAAATATATCTCGTTCTATAGCATATGGCATCTTTCAATGGGTGAATCAAGTGTTCCTAAAATTCCGAAAATCGTTTAACACATGCACCACAATGTCGCCTGATGACTAACATACCGTCACAAGGAGATTGTTCTCAGATATTTTAATGCTAGAAGAAATTTTGTATTAGAACTCAGTACATGTGTATTGGAAAACAAAGCTTCAGCAGAAACGAACCATAGTAGGGGGTGCGCGAAGAAAGTGTAATACAAAATCATCCGAAGATACTTAGTCTCGCCACCATCTAGGTCAGCTGCGGAAACTAACTGTACGAATATGTTACGTCTTACTTTAATCGGAAATCATAAATTATACATTTGGGATACAGTGCTTTTCGCAGCATCCATATGCCTGATAAACATTTCCTTTGGTAAAACAGGAAAACAGCAGGTGAATGAAGAATTGGTAAATAGTCCAACTCTAAAAAGTGAGGTCTTGAAATTCACTTGTTTAGAAAACTAAGGATACTCATCTGTTTATTATAAAGCGGTAATCACGCCAATTTTCAAACATGGAATCAGGAAAGATTGTAACAACTATCGAGGTATCTCTTTAATTATCGTTGTAGGCAAAAAATGCTCAGGTGTTGTTGAAAGGAGAGTGCCAGTATTAATTGAGGACAAGTTAGATGAAAATCAGTGTGGGTGTAGGCCTCTTAGAGGCTGTCAGGACCAGATCCTTAGCTTACGGCAGGTAATGGAAAAGTGCTATGAGTGGAACAGAGAATTGTATCTATGTTTCATAGATCTAGAAAAGGCTTATGACCGTGTTCCTAGGAGGAAGCTACTGTCAGTTCTACAAGATTATGGTATAGGAGGCAAACTCCTGCAGGCAATTAAAGGGCTTTACGTAGACTGTCAGGCAGCAGTTAGAGTAGATGGCAAATTAAGCTCATGGTTCAGGGTAGTTTCAGGGGTAAGACAATGCTGTAACCTGTCACCACTGTTGTTCATACTATTCATGGATCATATGTTGAAAACAGTAGACTGGCAGGGCGGGATTAAAATAGGAGAAAACAAAGTAAGCAGTCTCGCATATGCGGATGACTTAGTTGTAATGGCCGATTCGATTGAAAGGTTGCAAACCAATCAAAATGTTCAAATATTTGTATAGCTTATGGGACTTAACTACGGGGTCATCAGTCCCTAAACCTACAAACTACTTATGAACTAGCTATACCTAAGGACGGCACAAATATCCATGCCCGAGGGGGGATTCGAACCCCCGACCGTAGTGGCGGTGCAGACCGTGACTGGAGCGCCTAAGTCCCCTCGGCCACAGCGGCCGGCTGCAAACTAATATTTCAGAGCTCGATCAGAGGTGCAAGGAGTATGATATGAAGATCAGCATCTCCAAAACGAAAGTAATGTCTGTGGGAAAGAGATTTAAACGGATTGATTGCCAAATCGGAGGAACAAAGTTAGAACAGGTGGACAGTTTCAAGTACCTGGGATGTATTTTCTCACAGGATGGCAACATAGTGAAAGAACTAGAATCGAGGTGCAGCAAAGCTAATGCAGTGAGTGCTCAGCTGAGATCTATTCTCTTCTGCAAGAAGGAAGTAAGTACCAAGACTAAGTTAGCGGTGCACCGCTCTATCTTTCGACCAACTTTGTTGTATGGGAGTGAAAGTTGGGTGGATACAGGTTACCTTATTCATAGGGTAGAGGTTACAGATATGAAAGTAACAAGAAGGATTGCAGGTACTAATAGATGGGAACAATGGCAAGAAGGTGTCCATAATGAGGAAATCAAAGAAAAACTGGGAATGAACACCATAGATGAAGCAGTTAGAGCGAACAGACTGAGATGATGGGGTCATGTTACACGCATGGGAGAAGCAAGGTTACCCAAGAGACTCATGAGCTCGTCAGTGGAGGGTAAGAGTCGAGGTAGACCAAGAAGAAAGTACTTAGATTCGGTGCAGAATGATTTTGAAGTAAAAGGCCTAATATCAGACGAGGCATCAATGTTAGAATCGAATAGGGGATCATGGAGGAATTTTATTAGAGGTACTATGCTCCAGACTGAACGCTGAAAGGCATAATCAGTCTTTAATGATGATGATGATGATGATTTTTTTTCTTGCCTCTGTGTGGCCGGCCCCGGTGGTCGAGGAGACTGAGGCGTTTCAGTCACGGTCTGCACGGCCACTACGGTCGGGGTTTCGAATCCCCCCTCGGACATGGATATTTGTGCCGTCCTAGTTCGTAAGTAGTTCATAAGTAGTTTGTAAGTTTAGGGACTGATGACCCCGTAGTTAAGTCCCATAAGCTTTACAAACATTTGAACATTTTTTAGCCTCTGTGTGGGCGCGTGGCGTGCGAACATATGCGGTTGACGCTCTTCCTCCTTTTACATTTTCAGTGGGACTTTTTTTTCTCATTTTAGTGCGTGTTTCTACGAAGGATGCTTAAAGGTGAGATCCATGATCTGATGTGATAGGAAATAGGTCGGGACTAGTTTTTCGTCAGTTTCGCGCCGTCATGCTCTCCCCCGTTGGCACATTCCGTGGGAGCGAATAGGACGCCGTCCTCGGTTAACGCAAGTCAGCTCCGTCACGCCGGCACGGAGGCGGGGCAGCCGCGCGCCGCTCCGCCGTCTGTGGCAGCTGTGTCGATCCTCAGCAGCGGCGCTGGAATTTGGCGCGTGGGCGGCAGCCACGCCGCTGTCGGTCTGGCGCGTTTGCACGCCGGGACACGCAACGCGTCGTCGCCAGCCGTCTCCCTGCTGTCGCCGGCTCTCAGCGCACCACACTTGACTTCGGAGATTCCGGAACACTCGCTCTTTACTGAATTTAGTTCACTCCTGTCATTTCTGGAGACCAGAAAGCTCCTTTGTACGAATCAATACGGTTTCCGAAAGCAAAGATCACGTGAAACACTTCTCATACTTTTCATCCACGATATCCAGAGTGCATAGATACAGGATCCCAGGTACATGCTGTGTTCGTGATTTCGATACCGTTCCACAACGCCACCTGATGAACAAAGTGCGAGCATATGGAATATTCCACCAACTAAGTGACTAGAATAAAGCGTTACTACGTAACAGAACGCAGCACATCATTCGCAACGAAGAGAAGTCTTCAGATGTTAAAGTGACCGCATACGTGTCGCAGGGTCCGTTGCTTTTAACAGCGCTAAGTATCTTAATCTAATTTGTGTCCAATTTAATTTGCCAGTCTAGTTCTTCATTTTCGTTAGTACTTCTGTTTTAAGAGGTTTATTCCCGCGTACTTGGCAGATTTCGTTTGTACTACTGTTTTAAAAGTTTATTCTATCGTATTTGATAAATACCGTTGTGTTTAGTCTTCATCTTTGACGGCTGTATTTCAAAACAAGTCAGAGACAGTTACTATAGCTCGTTATCAGTCAGTCCAGTGCCAGTTGCCACCAGTGCCACATAGTAAACAGCGCTAAGTATCTTAATATAATTTGTGTCCAATTTAATTTGCCAGTCTAGTTCTTCATTTTCGTTAGTACTTCTGTTTTAAGAGGTTTATTCCCGCGTTGCCCCATCACCCAGAGCGCTAAGTATCATAATTTAATTGCCTGAAATTTCGTTGCTAGTTAATTTCTTAATTTTCGTTAGTGTTTCTTTTTTAAGAGGTTTCTTCTCACCTACTTGACGCATTTCGTTTGTGCTACTGCTTTAAGAGTTTATTCTCGCATATTTTGATAAATACCGTGTGTATAGTTACCGTCTGCTGCAAGCTACGTGTCATATTGTCACTTCCTTATTTCGTGTTCTGCTTTGTGAAAGCTTATATTCCCGCGCGTTTGATAACGGTGTATTCCACAGATATTCTTGTTTATTTTGTAAACTGCCGGAATCAGTTTCGTTGATTCGACAGTGTAGTTACCACTAACCACAGTTCAGTCAGCTGCCAGCCGCCTTCATTAGAGTACTAGCTACTTAAAAGTTGATTACTTAGTTTTCTACCTTCTGCAGTTAATTGTATCGATAGGATGGATAGGATGTGTGCCTGCTGTGTGCGGACGCAGGAGGAGTTGGCCGCAGTTCGCGAACAGCTGAGCGTGCTGTTGGCTACGGTCAGCCGTCTTGAGGCTGCTGTCTCGGGGTGCGGCGATGGTGGGGAGTCTGGTGCGTCGAGTGGGACACCTCAGGTGGCTCATTCTTCACTCTCTGTCCCTGCTACCGAGGCACCTTTAGGTGTACCGGACGTCGTCGAGCCGCCTTCTCCGCAAGGAGAGTGGCGTGTTGTACAGCGTTTGCGTCGCTCGAGGCGGGAGGCCAATGTGGAGGCTGGACGTCCGTCCGCGCCCGTTCGTCCTGTGAGTGAGCGTGTGGCCACTCCTTCAGCAGGGTCCGAGCAGGTGCACGGGGGGAGGGGATTATTAGTTATTGGGAGCTCAAATGTTAGGCGCGTGATGGAGCCCCTTAGGCAGATAGCGTCGAGATCCGGAAAGAAAGCCAACGTGCACTCGGTGTGCCTACCGGGGGGCCTCATCCGAGATGTGGAGGCGACCTTGCCGGCGGCTATCCAGGTTCGGGGTGCGGTCGACTGCAAATCGTGGCTCACGTCGGCACCAATGACGCTTGTCGCTTGAGTTCTGAGGACATCCTCAGGTCCTACGGGCGGCTGGCGGAATTGGTGAAGGCTGCTGCCATCGCACGCGGGGTACAAGCAGAGCTGTCGATTTGTAGCATTGTTCCCAGGGTTGATCGGGGTCCTTTGTTTTGGAGCCGAGTGGAGGGTCTGAACCAGAGGCTTCGCCGACTCTGTGACAGTCATGGCTGCAGATTTCTGGATCTG
This sequence comes from Locusta migratoria, assembly GCA_026315105.1. Classification (NCBI taxonomy): domain Eukaryota; kingdom Metazoa; phylum Arthropoda; class Insecta; order Orthoptera; family Acrididae; genus Locusta; species Locusta migratoria. Next base: position 104,308,515 of record CM048755.1, read on the forward strand.
CGTTATCGGGTGGGGAATTGTAGGGTGCCCCTAGATAGATCAGGGGTGCACTACACTAAGGAAGCGGCTACTCGGGTAGCAAAGTACTTGTGGAGTGCACATGGGGATTTTTAAGCTAGGCGCTAACTCTGATGAGCACTCGCCTGTTAGCATTCAAACAGCAAATTCGGGCCACGTTCGGAACAAAAATTCGAACATCAAAATATTAACCGCATACTTACAGAGTATTAGAAACAAAGTTCCCGAATTTGCCGCACTGCATGGAAATTATTGTGCTCAGATACTTTTAGGCACCGAAAGCTGGCTAAATCATGATGTGGCAAGCTCAGAAATATTTAGCGAGGAATGTATATCGGAAAGATAGATCGGATACAACTGGAAGAGGAGTGTTCATCGCTGTGGACAAAGATATTGTTTCTACTGAGATCGAGGTTGAAAGTAACTGTGAAGTTATCTGGGCACGTATAACAGGTCTAAAACAAGTAAAGTTAATAGTTCGGTGTTTTTACCGGCCCCCCAGTGCTGTTGTAGCAGTTTTAGAATCATTAAAAGAAAGTCTACACCAGTTAGTGCATAGGTATCCGGGCAATGTAATATTAGTCGGAGGTGACTTCAACCTTAAGAGTATAGATTGGGACCTCGCTAGTTACATTTCAGGCGGTACAGACAAGCAGTCTTGCGAGCTACTTTTGGACACATTCTCCGAAAACTGTCTTGAGCAGTTAAACCGGCAACCCACGCGCAATGGAAATATTTTAGACCTTATAGCCACAAACAGGTCTGACCTTATTATTCATAAACGAATCAAGAAGGCTAGGAGCGTGTTTTTGTTGGGAAGAGCCGATAAGCAAATGTTAGGTACACACTTAGAAAACGAATGGGCGTCGTTTAATTGCGGGACTATGGATGTAGAGGAATTGTGGACTAAATTTAAGTGCATTGTTAATAAAGGGTTAGAGAAATATGTGCCAGTAAAGACGAATAAGGATGGAAAAGATCCACCGTGGTATAATAATGATGTTAGAAAGCTGCTGCCGACCGCGTTGGCCGAGGGGACTGAGGCGCTTCAGTCACGGTCTGCACGGTCACTACGGTCGGGGGTTCGAATCCCCTCTCGGGCATGGATATTTGTGCCGTCCTTAGTTGTAGGTAGTTCATAAGTAGTTTGTAAGTTTAGGGACTGATGACCCCGTAGTTAAGTCCCTTAAGCTTAACAAACATTTGAACATTTGAAGAAAGCTGCTGAGAAAGCAAAGACTCTTGCACTCTCGATACAGAAAAAAATATATATATATAAAAAAAAACAAAAAAACACGCAACTGATGACAGGCAAAAGTTTGTAGAGATTCATGCGTCTATAAAAAGATCGATGCGTGAAGCATACAATAATTATCACAACCATACCTTACCAAAAAATCTTTCAGAGAACCCGAAAAAATTCTGGTCCTATGTAAAATCGATAAGCGGGTCAAAGCCCACTGTCCATTCACTCGTTGATCATTCCGGGGCAGTAATAGAAGAAAGAAAACGGAAAGCTCAAGTTCTAAATTTAACCTTTAAGAAATCTTTCACGCAGGAGGACCGCACAAATGTACCATCATTTGATCAACGTACTAATTCAGAAATGGAGTACATAGTAATAGGTATTTCCGGTGTAGAGGAGCAGCTGAGACAGCTAAATACGAAAAAGTCTGTTGGTCCGGATGGAATACCAGTTCGGTTTTATAAATACTATTCTGCGGCATTTGCCCACTACTTAGCTTGCATTTATCGCGAATCTTTAATTCAGCGCAAAGTTCCTAGTGATTGGAAAAAAGCGCAGGTGACTCCCGTTTATAAGAAAGGAAAGAGAACTGACCACACAATTACAGGCCAATATCGTTGACATCAGTTTCATGTAGAATTTTAGAGCATATTCTCAGTTCGAATATAGTAAATTTCCTTGAAATGGAAAAGCTTCTTTCTATGAATCAGCACGGGTTTAGGAAACATCGTTCATGTGAAACTCAGCTTGCCCTTCTCTCACATGACATCTTGCGAGCCATGGATGAAGGGCAACAGACGGATTGTGTTTTTCTCGACTTCAAAAAGGGGTTCGACGCGGTGCCACTCTGCAGACTGCTAACGAAGATACGAGCATATGGAATAGGTTCACAGATTTGTGACTGGCTGGAAGACTTCTTAAGTAATAGAACGCAGTACGTTGTTCTCGACGGCGAGTGTTCATCAGAGACGAGTGTATCGTCAGGGGTGCCCCAGGGGAGTGTGATAGGACCGCTATTATTTTCTATCTATATAAATGATCTGATGGACAGAGTAAGTTGTAATTTGCGACTGTTTGCTGATGATGCTGTGGTGTACGGGAGGGTGTCGTCTGTAACTGACTGTAATAGCATACAGGATGACTTAGACAAAATTTCTAGTTGGTGCGAAGAATGGCAGCTAGCTCTCAATGTAGAAAAATGTAAGGTGATGCGCATGCGTAGAAAAAACAATCCTATAATGTTCGAATACAGCATTAGTAGTGAGCTTCTTGATGCTGTCGCGTCGTTCAAATATCTAGGCGTAACATTGCAGAGCGATATGAAATGTAACGAACATGTAAGGACAGTTGTGAGTAAGGCGGACAGCCGACTTCGGTTTATTCGGAGAATTTTGGGAAGATGTACTTCACCTGTAAAGGAGACCGCGTATAAAACGCTTGTACGACCACGTTTTGAGTATTGCTCAAGTGTTTGGGACCCGCAGCAGATCAGTTTAAAGGAAGACTTAGAGGCAGTTCAGAGGCGAGCAGCTAAATTTGTTACTGGTAGGTTCGACCAATGCGCGAAATGCTCCGGCAACTCAATTGAGGATTGCTGGAGGAAAGACGACGTTCTTTTCGTGAAATTCTGTTGCGGAAATTTAGAGGGCCGGAATTTGAAGCTGAGTGTAGTACGATCTTGCTGCCGCCTACTTACATTTCAAATGTTCAAAAATGTTCAAATGTTTGTAGAGTCTATGGGACTTAACTACGGGGTCATCATTCCCTAAACTTAGAAACTACTTATGAACTACTTACAACTAAGGACGGCACAAATATCCATGCCCGAGGGGGGATTCGAACCCCCGACCGTAGTGGTCGTGCGGACCGTGACTGTAGCGCCTCAATCCCCTCGGCCACCGCGGCCGGCACTTACATTTCGCGTAAAGATCACAAAGACAAGATAAGAGAAATTAGGTCTCGTACGGAGGCATATAGGCATTCTTTTTTTCCTCGTTCAATTTGGGAGTGGAATAGGAAAGGAAATGCCTAGTAGTGGTACAGTGTACCCTCCGCCACGCACCTTACGGTGAATTGCGGTGTATGTATGTAGATGTAGATATGGAATATTCAATCAACTGAGTGACGGAAATGAAGCATTTCTAGGTAACAGAATGCAGCACGTCATTCTCAACGGAGAGAAGTCTTCAGATGTTAAAGTGACCGCATACGTGCCGCAGGGAGTGTTATAGGTCCGTTGCTTTTCACAATATGTCTTAATGACCTCGTAGAAAACATCGGATGTTCAATTAGGATCTTTGCGGATGATGCTGTAATTTATCTGGAAATCGCAACACTGGAAAAGGGTAACGAAATGCAGGATGATTAGCAGCGTCTCGACACTTGGTGCAACGAATGGCAAATGAGCCTCAACATAAACAAGTCTAAAGTGTTGCTTTTACATAAAAAGCAAGATCCATTATTACGAGGGTTGGAACTTAATCAGTGGCAACACTATGGAGACTCTATGCAATGGAATCTACTATTGTCGCTGATAGCATACGTTGTTGACATACCTACCTTACCTCCGAGCACGTCACCTACGTGTGCACAATCGAGGGGAAAACAGTCAATTGTGAGCGAGCGGTCTAACGTAACGGTGTCGCCATGTTTTCGAGACATAGAGTTGTATTACTGTTCGTTTTTGGAGCATCACCTGCGACCACCTTTGCGAAAGAAGCGGCAACACTTTATATATAACCCACCAACCATTCTGCACGACAATGCGAGAGCTCATACAGCACAAGCTGTGGCTGCTCTGTTCGGTACCATCAACCATACTCACCGGACTTAAAGGCCTTGTGACTTTGATTTGATTCCAGAGATGAAGGAACAACTTCGAGGCATTCGCTTCAGAACTGTTTCAGAGATTCGACGCTCCGTTCGCATCATCAAGAGAACAGGCTCTGCTAACGGTATACTACGCCTTCCACGTCGCTGGCAACGGGTTCTACACAAAACTGGTGACTACTAATGGAGGACAGTAACAGGTTCAAACGTGGAACGCTTTTGTATCGGTTGTTAATAAATAGTTGCCACTATTTAAGTTCCATCCCTCGTATATAACTATACAATAGCAGGGCAAAGACTGGAAGTTTTGTGTCCCATCCTCGTCGCCACTTTTGTGTCTCGTTTCCGCCGGTTGTTCTGGGTGTCGGTGGCCGAGTAGAGAGAGAGACCGACACAGGAAAATAGGATGCATGCGTGTGCGGGTACAGAGTCTGAGGTGACCAGCCAGTGGGACAGCAGAAACTAGAAACACTAAGCTAGATTAGAACAAGTTGTATATTTCGTAGAAACAGGATATACTTAACTTTTACAAAGCTCATGACTGCCAACTAAGTGTACTGATGAGACATAGGTTAACTAGGTAGAGGCCTGCATACTGATGAGTCGTTGTGCCTGTCCTAATCCCAAGTCTTAACTGGTGCCTATCTGATTCCCAAGTGACCGGTGCAGTTCAGTGGAGGCCAAGAGCGGATTGTAGCAGAGGGCGCTCGTGGCTGAAGTAAGAACGCCGCGCCGTGCGTGCATAGCGGCGCGCGGCGAAAGTACGTGGCGCGCACTTCAGACTTATGCGACACCACAGGAAGCATTTACTTTCGTTAGATATCTGGCAGTAGGCGTACGGAACGATATGAAATGTAACGACCATATAAAGTCTGTTGGTAAGGGAGATGCCAGACTGAGATTCATTGCATGAATCCTCGGGAAGTGTAGTCCGTTAACAAAGGAAGTTGGTTAATAGACTCTCGTTCGGCCAGCGCTTGACTATAGCTCATTAAGCGTCAGACGCTGCAAGAAAGACGTTCTGTAGCGTGATACGGGTTTCTGTCAAATTTCCGAGAGCGCACGGCTCGTCAAGAGTCAACCAGCATATTGCTTCCTCCTACGTATATCTCGCGAAGCGACTACGAGGTTAAGATCAGAGAAACTAGGGCCCACGAAGCCATATAGACAGTCATTTTTCCGGCGAACCATACTCGAATTGAATAGGAGGAAGTGACACTGGTATGCAAAGTACCCTCGTCACACACCTTGCGGTGGCTTGCGGAGTATGGAAGTAATTTAGACACTGGAGCAAACAATATGCTGAAGGTGTCGGAAGCCACAGCTCATCCTGAACAGGTGGACCAACTCTAGGAAGAAATGTGACACATTAGATTATAGATCTAGAGGTCCGAAAGAGCAGACACCATCAGTTGAAAGCCGTAAATTCACGAATTCAAAATATTCAAGCATATCTACTGTTACAGGGAATTGCAATAAATTCAATGGCGAATTTGAAAATTTTTGTTGGATCTGGATTCTATCTCGATTTTCCCGTTTCGGTCCAGCCGACACCTTAACCATTTTTTTAATTTTTTTTTTCTTTTCTTGGGTAGATTGTTTCTTTGTGGTCGTGAGATCACGATCGTTCTATTTTATTCGATGAATGCTTGTCTCAGTTTTTTATCACAAAGGATGTCTAACCCCCTGACAGAACGCGCTGAGTTACCACACCGGTACCAACTAAGCTATCCAGACGAGCTTGCCGTCCGGCCCAAAATCATCGATTTATCGCGCACTACGATATTAGTGCCGCTTCCCCATTACTCTTGCTCGCAGTTTTGACTGCATGTTTGTGCACCCGCACAGAAATTGTTATCTGTCTTGCTGGAGGCTTACATACGATTACAGATATTGTCAGTGCTTTCGGACATGTCCGAAGCGTGTCTGGATAGCCTAAGCCAGGCGCGATGGTTCAGCGGGCTCGATCAGAGGGCTCAACCCCCTCTGTAGTAAAAAACTGAGCCAAATACTCAACGAACAACCCAAAACTAACATGAACAAAACGACCTCAAAGCATCGATCTACCTGACGAACAATAATTTAAAAAATCGGTTAACGCAACCGCTGGACCGAAGCGGGAAATCTGGGTTCGAATTCCAGTCCAGCACAAATTTTCAACTTTGCCACAGAGTTTGTATCAATGCCATTTAACAGTCGGTATACTTAAATATCTCGAATTCATATAGTTACATCAGTTGCGGAACGTCGCGAGAGCAACGGTACACATATAGGAAGGAAAACTGGTGCGATTCTACGGAAAATTTCAGTAGGGGATTTAACGCCTAGAAGAAACAGAATGCAATAGTGTATGATTGCAGTAGTTGCTGCAATTCTTGCAGACTTTAGGATAAAGCTAAAAGAAAAACGGGCATCAAGCACAGCACGTGTCAGGAACAAAAGTGAACATTAGAACAGACAAAATGTCGGTGTACAGAAGGAGGAACTACTAGTAAACAACGTAAGGATATGAAAACAGATAGCTGCAGCAAATGTACTAAATTCACACGAGAGACTTAAACTTCTGGGGGTAGAAAAACTAAAAGCAGAAAATTATTTAAAAAAACGGAATGTAGACCCACTGTAATATCGTTTGCAGAAGTAAAGGCTGCCAGCACAGTTGGAAAACCAAAAGAACATGCCACAACAACAAATCGTTCAGGCAAAGGCGAAACAGCTAAGTATCCTTTTCTTCAAATGGGAAGGCAACATGAATGTAAAAGAAATTCGTAATATCCCCACAAAGACCGAAAAACATACAGAGAACAAACGATAAATAATTTAAAAAAAGGAATATTTAAAAGTAATACGAGGTAAAGAATCAAAAAAAAAATTACAGATCTTTATTATCAGTCTGCAACATACCCACAACTCTATCAGACCAGGAATTCTTACAAGGGAATTAGCGGAAGTTGCGATTGCTATTGCATTTGAATTGTGGCTCGTATGAATATGTATAAGTCTATTGTAGTGAACTACAACTTGAGAAATTGAGCAGGACTACAAGCATGTGTGGATAGCCTAGTTGGTTAAGACGAAATGTTCAAATGTTTGTAAAGCTTAAGAGACTTAACTGCGTGGTCAACAGTCCCTAAACTTACAAACAACTTATGAACTAATTTATACTAAATACTACAACGTGGCTCTCCAGACCGCTCGGCTGCTCCCGCACGGCGATTAAGTCGACCGTCGGTCCCGAAACGGCAAGTCCGTGTTCTAATCTCGGTCCAGTAAAAATATTCAACTTCTTCATTGAATTTGAGTCATTGCTTGTAACAGTTAAGATGTTTGAATAATTAGAATTTGTATAAATAAGTTTTAGGTGCTCAATACAGAAATGACTAAACTAAGAAACATCGCCAATTGCACTGCAAGCTACTAAGATGTTATATTCCACTCACTGTGGATCATACCTAACATGATATCATGACTTTGGTACCTTTAGTCATCGAAAACAGTTTCTCCAACCGTGCCAAAAGTTATCTGATGATGTGCCCGATGCGACATCTACAGGCAAGGCTACCAATATAATAGTGACCCCAGTCTGTCTTGCATCAATCTCGTAAGTTAATCAATCCGTTTCTCGTGTTCCCACTGTCAACGTAATCGTATGGTAATGAATCCTGCAAATATAGTGAGGATGATTGTTAGTTATTACAAACACAACAGAAGATCCACAAAAATTATAGTAAAGGAGACAAAGGCAACTGCATTCATAATTAATGTGATGTTTTAAACAGTGGCAACTAATTCTGCTAATATAAATCACGATAATACAATAGACTATATTGATGAATAGTAAGATGCAGAAGACGATTTGTTGGATTGCGAAGAAAGTATGGGTGATCCAGATCCTGACAGTGAAGAAGAGTCGTTAAGAAATGATGAAAGCTAGTCATCTGCTTTATCTGCCAAGCCCAACTAAAAGGAAAAAGTGCGGTGATACAGCTTTTGGAAAGGCAATGGAGATAACTGCATTCCAGAATTCTGGGAAAACTGAAAGATAAAACTTCAGTACACACAGATACGATAGCGTATGGTAGACATACATCATCTAAGATATTTACGCCACAGGGTACACAAAGGGTACAAAACAATCACTCAAAACTTCACATTCTTGACGATTATGTAGCAGAAAAAATCAAGTTGGCGAGAACGGTTCTAGGCGATAACATTCACCTCAGGGATATTACTGCTTCGTATTTGGAATGGGCCTTGGAAATTTGACTGAGTCAGTTCACTGGATCTGTCGATGGGTGGGGTGCACTGTTTAAATGAAGATACCATCTTGGGTCTCACACTGAAACAAAATAACAATAATAATAAATAATTGAAAATAATAACAAAAATACCAATTGACTATTTGCGAAAGGAGAAGCTTTGTGGTTATACCTTATAGAATACCAACGGAAGAGATTGTTGCTGAAATTGAAGGTGGAATCCCTTTTGTACCTAAAGCAGTTGCAGAGGAAATGCACAGGCTCATTTAGGATATTACGCATGAGCAACAGCACCTAAAAGTAACTTAGCGAAAGGTTGAATGAAAACTATCAGAGGATTAAATTCGGACATAAACATTCTTGTTATTCCAGCCGATAAAGGCAAGCCGGCCGCGGTGGCCGAGGGGACTGAGGCGCTCCAGTCACCGTCTGCACGGCCACTACGGTCGGGGGTTCGAATCCCCCCTCGGGCATGGATATTTGTGCCGTCCTTAGTGTTAGTTAGTTCATAAGTAGTTTGTAAGTTTAGGGACTGATGACCTCGTAGTTAAGTCCCATAAGCTATACAAACTATGAAGAAAGAAGACTACTGCAATAAAATTCAAGATTTATTTGTATCTGGGAGGTACTAAGAACGTAAGGAAGATCCCACAACTTCAATTCTCAGAATAATAAATAAACTAGTAAAGGTCACTTCAGTTTCTTTTACTGACAATAATGATCTCAACAAAGCAGTAATATTGCCACGAAGATTATACTGTTTACTAAAGATTTACAAAGAGGGCGTTCCTTTGAAACGGAATGTTAGTTCCATACATTGTCTAATGTATAGAATTTCCAAATACTTTGCGACACTCATAACGTCATTCACAGCTAAAAGTGATACTTACGTAATAGATTCCGTTCATTTTTTTCGAAAAATTAAACTCCCTCGGGGTAGGTCCAAGCGATATTATTGTTAGTTTTGATTTATCACTGATTACTGTGGTTTGTATCAGTGAGATGATGTCACAGTGAAAATATTTTTACTAAGGATATGGTAGCGTGCTAAATTCGTAGTGGTACTTAGTATGCTGCGGGTGAATTAGTCCAAGGGACTAAGAGTGTATCCAACAGAAGTTTCCGTTAACTATGTTTCTTCATATCCTGCCTAAAATTCTACACATCTACACTAATGAAGATGCACCCTCTCACACCTCCACAGATCCAAATTTTCAACCTATCCAGACCCTGACGGATTGCCCCTGCCCATGTTAGACATTACTCGCGATATTCCGCCGATTCCCGTAGGAATTCAAGCCTGATGTGCATCTGCACTGAAGAAAGGGTTACTGAGCGCCTTAGTATTGTCTGGCGATCAAAACTACAGCAACAAGAATTAGATATTAACAAGGAAAGTACTTGGGCTCGAACAAACACATATACACCAAATTCGTATGAGAGATAATGTAAAGGTCCCTTATTGCACTAGTGTTACTCCCGCATCTGAAAAACTCTGCAGTCGTCCGTTAGAGGCCTCTGCGTGTGCCTTGCCACATTGCACTTTGACCTGTCGGTTCGCCAGTAGGGACGTGCAGTGTGCCGCCGAAGTTGTGTTGCCGGCCGCGGTGGCCGAGGTGACTGAGGCGCTCCAGTCACGGTCAGCACGACCACTACGGTCGGGGGTTCGAATCCTCCCTCGGGCATGGATATTTGTGCCGTCCTAGGTCGTAAGTAGTTCATAAGTAGTTTGTAAGTTTAGGGACTGATGACCCAGTACTTAAGTCCCATAAGCTTAACAAACATTTGAACTTTTTTTTTGAAGTTGCGTTTTGTGACGTTATTTGTGTGGTGAAGCGTCAGATGGGGCGGCGATTGGTAATCAATCCTGCTGATGTATTGCGATTGGTTGAGATGAAGTTACGAAGAACCCTTCTTCGTGAAGATGGTATTAGTGTATAAGATGAATCATTCGCATGCTTTCTCGTATCTGTTATGGTGCAGAAATATGAGCGCATAAGTTAGATACTGTTGTAACACACATAATGATGATAATAGGGATGATAATGACGAACAACTCATTGCAAGCGGTAGTGCTATGGTAAGTGCGGGAAGAGGCGATGGAAGCAGTGGCAGTGAATACCAACAGTCTTCCGAGAAGAAGGTTAAAGTTGCAACTATCACCACGGCTTTTGATGACAATACGCTAGAGAACATGTACGGTGTTTATTACATAAGTAATAGTTAAGATATCTGCATTACGTATGACGTCTACAATTACATCTACAGTGCTATCTAGAGCATCATTGCAGAAAACCGACACCCACCAGCCCATTGAGGTCTACGTAGAGATCCTGTAAGCAAATGTTCAAACAGGTATGTTTGTTCGAGCCCATGTACTTTCCTTGTAAGTTGTAAAGAGATCACATTACTGAAAATGCAATACCATTTGGAGAAAGGAAGGTGGTTAAACTGCTGCTGCGCATCTCGGCATCGAAACAAAGAGTCTCTGGATGTGTTGGCAGCCCATGCTCCACGCTGCTTCCACACATTGCCATAGTTGATCTGGCTTTGCACGGGCGGTGCGTACCGGGACAGTCGGTCTGTAATCATCGACGAGACGTTTCCGTTCGGGAGAACAGCGATACCAAGGCAGCAGTGCAATACGATGGCCGACGAACAAGGCCTTGAACAATGTGGGCCATGTGTAGCCGTGCATTCTCCTGTTGCAGCGAGGCCGTCCGCAGTTCGAAAAGTATGAGGGGACAACTGGCTCCAATACTTCAGTGCTGTAAAGCTGGATTGTTAGTGTACCAGCGATGCATACAACGGGGATTACGGAGTGGAATCCAATTTCACCCCAAACCATAATCCTGGGTGCGAAACAAGTACGGTGATGAAAAAGCTAGCAGTTCAGCAGTCTCTCACCACTACGTCTCCAGACTCTAATCAGACCGTAGAATCTGGAATAGTCGGTAAAAACAAATCATTCCGATCCCAATTCTGCCTGCGCCACCACGATGGCCGGAATGTAGAGACATCGTGGAGAGAGTACTTTAATAACAGACAGCAGAAGATGGTTGACCATAGTGTTGAGAAACAGCAGAAGGTGATTGTCCGCAGTGTTGACAGTGGATGTGGTATGCACTCACAATGGGGTACAGTTAAGTTGGGGTGCCCCAGAGTTCTGTTTTGGAACCACTATAGTTTCTAATTTACATAAATTATATGCCTTCTAGCATAACAGGAAATTCTAAGATATTTCTGTTTACTGATGACACTAGCTTGGTGGTGAAGTATGTTGTTGGCAATATTTATGAGGTATCAAATAATGCATTTAAAGAAATAAGTTCGTCGCTTGTAGAAACTAAATTTATGCCCAATAACAGTAAGACTCAGTTTTTAAAGTTACTAACACACAATTCAACGAAAACTGACATTTCAATTCCACAAAATGGGCACGTGGTAATTGAAACTGAACAGTTCAAATTTCTTGGCTTTCACATACATAGTAAGCTATCGTGGAACGTCCGTGTTCAGGATCTTGTTCAAAAACTAAATGCTTCGTTGTTTCCCATTCTGTCTCTGAAATAAGTGATAGTTCATCACCAAAAGTAGTCTACTTTGTACATTTTTTTCGCTTATAACACGTAGTGGTTTTTTTTTTTTTTGGGGGGGGGGGGGGTGACTCCTCTAGTTCAAATATGGTATTTACTGCGCAGAAATGGGCGGTGTGAGTAAAATGTGGGGTAAACTGGCGTGCATCTTGTTGGCCCCTGTTTAGTAGGCTGGAAATTCTGACACTGGATTCTCAACACATATTATCTTCAACGTCGTTTGTTGTTAATAATATTCCGGAGAGTTAACAGCTTTCGCTCAGTTAATATTAGACAGAAATCGAATCTACGTTTGTATCACACGTTCTTGACCGTTATGTAGAAAGGTGTGCAGTATTCTGCCGCATCCAATTTTAATAAACTGACACAACAATTCAAAACACTTAGTAGTAATCCTCGGAATTTCAAGGCTAAACTGAAAAGTTTCCTTATGGCTCACTCTTTCTATTCTATCGATGAATTCCTGAAAAATTTAAAAACGTGTTACGTGGTTGGGTCTTTTTAGTTGCGCTTGGCTCTGATATGAATCTTCCTGGCAGATTAAAATTGTGTACCGGAACCAGGGTTCGAACCTGAGACCTTTGCCTTTCGCGGACAAGCGCGAAGTGAAGTGAAGTTTTAAGAGCAGGAGGCGAGGTACTGGCAGAAATAAGATTGTGAGGACGGACCGTGAAGCGTGCCGGCACATCTCAGTTGGTAGAGCGCCTGCCCGCGAAAGGCAAAGGTACCAGGTTCGAATCCCGGTTCCGGCACACAATTTTAATCTGCCAGGAAGTTTCAAGATAAATAGAAATAAAAATAGAGTGTAAAACCGTTGCCTTCTGCATCGCTATACAGGCCCTCAACCCGCTGTTATGGATTGTTTCAAATGTTTGTACAGCTTATGGGACTTATCTACGGGGTCATCAGTCCCTAAATGTACAAACTACTTATGAACTAACTAATACTAAGGACGGCACAAATATCCATGCCCGAGGGGGGATTCGAACCCCCGACCGTAGTGGCCGTGGCGACCGTGACTGGAGCGCCTCCGTCCCCTCGGCCACCGCGGCCGGCTGTTATGGATTGGGGAGTGGAATTGGGTTCCACACCCACTCGGCCTTATTACACATCACCAGTATACAAACCAACCAGAGTGACATGTCTCGTGTTTCGGAACCTGTTGTCCTCTCAAGCCTCCGGAGATTGCCACACAGGAACAGGATATTAAGCGACCACACGTGGCTGGCATTGATCAAGACTTCTTCGTCGCCCATCGGATTGCCTCCCTGTCCTATCCAACTTCCGCCAATCGGAAACGTTTGGTCGATATGGAATAACTGTCCCAGGATACACCAGCCACTTGGCAATATGTGGAAGCAGCATCAACTTCTATACCCCAAGAACACACCCACTGCATCTTTGCTTCAGTCCCATAGCGTTTGTAGCGATTATAGCCAGCAATGGTGGCAACTCCCAACACAACTTTCATCAGCTTCCTCATTTCACATTGGGCTGCTTTTTCGATCTTGTGATTTTTGTAAAAAATGTTACCTCTTAATTACCCTGAAACGCTTCGTAATTACTAGCAAATCAGCGTCTCACATATAGGGTAAACACGTAATGTGTAATACACCTTTGTTTCGTGAATGGTTCCAGTAACCGAAACGACGTTCTCGGCTATCGATTGCGCCCAAAGGGTGTACTTCAGTCTGATATAGAGTGCAAAAAGCGTGGGGTATTTTTTTAATAGAAACGTATCATGTTCTTAACTACATTCAAAAGCTATTGGAAAGACATATTACTGTGATTTCGAGCTTCATGTTGAAGATGAAACTTTTCGAAACTAAAATCGAGAAAATGCATTAAAATTCGAAAGCAATGTATATGGAGTCGGCTATTACAAAGTAAAGGTAGCCAAGCAGAGCTGTCACGCCACAATGAAGCAAAGTATGTTCACGCAAATGTGGTAAAGCCTCATTTCCTATGCTACTTTGATATGACATGTCTCACTTTTAAGCGATATTTTTCAGATACATTTTCATCCAGTGCTATTATATTGTTTGATCTTTATAATACCGATCTGTAAGTGAGAGATGAAGAGGTGAATCATGACATGTGCTTATATCTTTGATCTAAATTGATTTACTTCACACGAAAAATTTAGAATTCTCTTTTGTGCTGGATCACCTATTACCGATTAGAATTAATGACCTCAGCTCTCATTATCATACATTTAACCCAATTATTGTAATTACTGATGTACCTTATAACTGTGGCACATATTTTATTTATCTGGCTCTTATTTTTAAGGCAAGGGCCCTGAGAACCCAACACTTTATCTAAAACCATTTTGTTACTGATGTAATACATTCATATGTAGCATCAAAATTGGTGTTTAGTTTAGTTCTGACATAATGACAATAATATTTTAATCTATAGTCTGGCAATGGTAAAATAGTACCTCCGATTTCTGTTTGTCAAATCATAATCAAACCATAACATAGTTTTCTACGTTTCCATATGCTACATATGTCTTTTATATGACCATATACAATGTACTTTTAAATCCGTTTACATTTTTATAGCCGAGCGGTCTAAGGCGCCTCGCTGCGGAGCGCGCGGTTGCTCGCCGTCGGAGGTTCGAGTCCTCCCTGGGGCATGTCTATGTATGTGTGCGTGTGTCTTGTCCTTAGGTTAGTTTAGTTTAAGTAGTTTGCAAGTACGGACTGATGACCACGCAGTTTGGTCCGATAGATTTACAAACATTTGAAATATTTTTCTACCTGTTTAACCATTCTATACAATGATTTAGTTTGTTGCATATTGAAATCCATTGTTGTATAACTACCGTTAGAACTTATAACTGATTGGCCAACATTTAAATTAGAGGGTGGAGCTTACAGTATTTATAGCATGACTGCACCTACATCTACAGCAGTCAACAGTAAACTTCAGGCAGCTACAGCTGTAAACAACTGGTGGCCAACATTGTGGGTATATTTTATTCTTATTTTATATACTCAATTTAGGAATAATCTATCCCTCTATCTTTATAGTTGTGGTCTGATGATGGTCATGTAAGTGACCGAAACTGGTTACCAGTGAAATAAAAAAAATTGCGATCTAGAGTGCCTTGTTACTTGAATTAAGAATTCCGTATAATGAATACACTTTTTTCTCAGTTCTATTTGTTCATTTAGGATTTTATGTAGATTTTTTGCTAAACGTGTGTAAATGAAAAATTATATTTACGATCTTACAGCGTAAATAAAAAGAATATAACGAGACCTAACATTATATGTTATGCGTATTTAGAGACATTTTAATTGATTATAGCTTCTTCATATGTAGGTACCGCCTGGAAATAAGCCATGCTCAAAATCGGTAGCTGGTGGTCAGCAACTACGATACATTCCATACAATTTTTGCTGCAGAAGGACACGTAAGAGAAATATTCCATCTTCCAAATAAATTTATCTGTGACATCTCCGGCCTTTCTTGGTGTTGCAGTGTATATATAAAGTTTTGTTCCTCTCATCTCCCCGAGTATTAACTTTTTCTTCTGGAACACCCTGTATAGCCACGCTTCGTTCGCCAATAAGAAATAACAGAAGGAAGGAGTGGCGACGGAAAACATTTTCACAGTGGCTCGGTCGTTAAGAGGGAATGCAGCGGAGCATATTATTTACCATCAGAAGTTGATCGTGCCCGCCAGCTACATTACGGGCTTAGGCAGGCGAGTGCTTTTTGCGCCGTCACTTCTGCGCCTCGCTCCTTCCAAACAATTGGCCCGAAGCAGACGCAAGCCTCCTGCATTTTTGGCGTCTAACTTAATGATTACTAGATAGGAGGAAGAGAGCGGTTACTTCACGAGATGTCCTCTGCACTCTGGGCAAAAGCGTCCCGACACGCCTGTGTAATACAAAAACAGAAACGTCCCATCTACAGCGCTGTTATTGAAGACGACTACAAGCTCGAATTACGAAACGATGGAAAGGAAAACGACCGTATCATTTCCTAAGGGACTCAACCTTTACACACGCCAAAAAAGAAACAGTCCGTTTTGTAAATGAAAATAGTCTACATCTACATACATACTTCGCAAGCCACCAAACGGCGCATGTCACATTATACCTCGTACGCTACTAGTCGTTTCCTTCTCCTTTCCAAAACAGGACTATCTGTATGCCTTTCTAATGGCCCTACTTTCTTTTATCTGTTCGCCGTCGGGGGTTCGAGTCCTCCCTCGGGCACGGATGTATGTGATGTCCTTAGTTTAGTTTAACTTAGTTTAAGTAGTTTGTAAGCTAGGGACTAATAACCAAGCAACTGGGTCCCATAGGTACATACCTATCTTCTTGCGTGCTAAACATATAGATCGTACCTACATATTGATGAGTACAAAAAGTAAGTTCATTATGAAGTTGCAGAAGAATACGCAATTATTTTTTTACTTTTTAGGGCATATTAATTGTTCTTGGAATGTTTTTTTGTTAAAATTTTTGTTTATATCTTTTTATTTTTAGTGAATCTGAAGTTAAATGAAGTTTAAATGAAACAAACGAAGTCAGGGAGAAACGCCTATCTCAACCGAGGAAATCTACCTCGAGGACAATTTCAAAAGAGACTTGCGTAGATCCCAAAAATAGACTTTCAGAAATGCGGCTTTACATGAAAAAAAGTTTGAACAGGGATTTACTTGACCATAACCACGTTACGGTGACTCAAATATCCGGATAGCCTATAAAAGATTCGGCCGGGTATCGTTAATTTGCTCCTAAGAATTAAAGAGTTCCGTTTATTTGTCATGGATCCCATAATCAGAACCTAACCAAACTCTCATCAAACTACCCTTGAAGTTCATTCTATTCAATAAAAAAAGAATAACCGAAATCGGTTGGCGTGATATTGAGTTAGTCGCCCATTTGTCGCGCACATAGTTAATGTAAATTTAAGACTTATATGGATGCCATTGTCAGAACTGGACGAAATTGAAATGGGGCCACACGGAAGCATCAGCTTATAAAAAAATCATCAAAATCGGTTCACACAGTTGAAGGTTCTGAGATAACAAACATAAAAGAATTACAGTCTAATCGTGAACCTCCTCCTTTTTTGAAGTCGGTTAAAAATAGACACTCCATATCTTCACCAGACATTACGTCAATAACTTGGGCGATATTTTTAAACTTTTTGTTGGGACTACTTTCTGCTACCTTATGTAGAGACAGTTTCATCCCTTATATTTGGTGAGTGCTCCTCGCTGCCGTCAGTTTGATGTGCGTGGCGGAAGGCTCAACTGGAAGCGTAAATATTTGTCAAAGTTTACAAACATCATAACCTGGCGTTTCGTATCATGCGTTCCTTGTGCTAATAGGCCAGAGACAAATAGATCTTGCTGCACCTGTAATAACACGCCCATATTACGTCAGCTTCTTTCAGATATCACTGCCAGAAGTAGCCGTGGGATTCCCAAAGCTCTCGAGTTGCAGCCACGCCTAAACTTGAGTCAGTAAGGATAACTGTAACTTACTGATTCTTTATAGTGATAAAACAGGCAATAAAATACTTCGGAAAAGTGATATGAGAAGTAAGAAAGGTACGTTAGATAATGTATTATATAAGAGAATGCGCCAAATATTTAGTTTCAACGATTTTGGATAAACGTTTTTTGCCTAAATCTGACCTTTCCAGTCATCGGAAGCGAGATTCACACAACTCTGTATCTCACTTAAACAAGTACTTTAGGGTTTATGATATGGAGGTTTTTTTCCGTGATAGAAACTATCCTATTGCGTTATCCACTGAATGTTGTTGTTGTGGTTTTCACTCCAGAGACTGGTTTGATGCAACTTTCCATCCTACTGTATCCTGAGCAAGCCTCTTCATCTCCTCATAAAATCGGTAACCAACATCCATTTGAACCTGCTTACTGTATCCGTCTATTGGTCTTCTTCTGTAATTTTTAACCCACACACTTCCCACCAATGCTAAGTAGACGATTCCCTGATGTGCAGCTATGTGTCCTACCAATCGATGCCTGCTTTTGGTCAAAATATACCTCCTCATTAGTTATACGAGCTACCCACCTAATCTGCATTCGTCAGTAGCAACACATTTCGAAAGTTGTTATTCTCTCTTCTTGTATGAAATTTTTTCGTCCATGTTTCACTCCCGTAAAAGACAAGACTCCACATAAATGCCTTCAAAAAACTTCCTAAAATTTAAATTAATGTTCGAGGTCAACAAACTTCCCTTTTTAGAAACGCTTTTTTTCCATTGCCTTTTCTGCTTTTTATATCATCTGTACTGCTACCTTAATATGTCATTTTACTGCCCAAGTAACAAAACCCAACTACCACCTTCATTTTCTCGTCACGTAATCTAATTCCTTCAGCACCGCCTGATAGACTGCATTTCATTATCCTTGTTTTGCTCTTGTTAACGTTCATCTTATAGGCTCCTTTCAAGACACTGTCCACTCCGTCCAACTGCGCTTCCAGGTCCTTTGCTGCCTCTGGTAGAATTAAAATGGCATCTGCAAATCGCTAAGTTTTTATTTCTTCACTCTTAAGAATTTCCCGTTTCTTTCCTTCTCAGCTTGCTCGCTCATTGTGCAGTTTGAATAACATTTGGGTAAGGCTACAATCCTGTCTTACGCTCTTCGCAACAAATGCTGCCCTTTCATGCCTTTTGACTCTTATAACTGCAGTCTGTGTTCTTTGCAAGTTGTAAATAACCTTCCGTTTCCTATATTTTACCCCCGCAGACTTCAGAATTTCGAAGAGTATTTCAAAGAGTATATTTCTCCAAATCCACAAAAGCTAGAAATGTAGATTTGCCTTGTCTTAATATATCTTCTAAAATAAGTCGTAAGGCGAGTATTGCCTCGCGTGTTCCTAAATTTTTCATAAATCCAAAGTGATCTTCCCCAGAGTTGGCTTCCCCCAGTTTTTCCAGTCTATCGTAAATAATATGTTTTAGAATTTTGCAACTCTGACTTATTAAACTGATGGTTCGTGTCTGCATATTAGTCGATAATTCTCATAAAAGAAAGTAGACAGTATTTGCTCACATACGTATTAGAGGATATGGATTTAGTGGAAAAATATATGTCTAGTTATTGATGATGCATTAACTGCAGACCACATTCATGAACTGACGCCATCGAAAGGCTTTATGTATAACAGGTGCTGATTTTTAAGAAGCCAAATATCGGTTGTTCTGCCAGTTCATGTATCCTGATAAACGCAGACTTGCTTTATTGAAGAGAACGGCATTTTGAACGATCCTCACCATGAGTAGACTATAACTATTATTTTCAGTGCTGACGTGAAGCACTAATAAGTCTTGGTCAGTTTTGCACTACCGTTTCAACTGAACTGAACTGAATTTGACGAGGGAATCCAAAACTGCAGTGATATTTCGCCCCACCGCAGTTCACAGTGCCCCAATCCCCTCGCCCTCCCCCCCCCCCCCCAGGTGCACCTACATCTCGTGGTCTATCCCTGGACAGTCCCCAGACGTGTATCCCAAATGTCTGCATGCATTGTAAATTGTGAAATGTGTGACCATGCAGTAATCTTTTGGGCAGCAACTGCCGACTTGCCGTAACTGAGGCGGAAGGAAGCTTGGAGTATAACGTCCCGTCGACAGCGTGGTCATTAGAGACGGAGCTTACGCTCGGAAGGTTTGGGTAATGATGTGGAAGGAAATCGGCCGTGCCCTTTCAAAGGAACCATCCCGGCAACTGAGGTGGAACAGGGGACCCAGCCGTATTCGCCGAGGAAGATGGAAAACCACCTTAAAACCAAAGTTACGCTGGCCGGCACTCGGACGCATGTCGTTAACATGCCAGACAGGGCTGGCACATCTTCCAGACCCGGAAAGCGACGCTTAATCCGCGTGGTTAACCACCAGGGTGTGCACTTCCGTTACTTCGTTAAGGTTCACCTTCGGTTAGTGGACATCTCCGTTAGTAAATGCTTCAGATTCACCAGTCCAAAGTGCTAAATGTCACAGCTATTTTCTCACACTTCTCTTTAAAGCTTCTACTAACTCTTCAACTTCGACTAAAACAGATATGTCCACTACTAGAGTCCGAGGATTGGGTCGGAGGCTATGTGGCAGTTGAAGCTTGGCTTCCAGTCCTCAAGCAACGTTCGACATATCGCTTAGGTCGTATGCGAAACCTCCGTACACAGCGGATGGACAAAATAATATGAACACCATGCAGTATACTACATCTTGTTCTAAGTTCGCACACTGCATGCGTGTTAACACTCAGACGACACAGAAGTTCACAATTAACATATCAAGTCTTGGACTTTATCTTGCAGTATATTATAGTTTTGTTCTGCGACGATCAACAAAAATGCGTGATTTCTCAGACTTATAAGAGTTCATCTCGAGGTCAGCAATTAGTGGTAGCATCTGGGACGAAAATGTCTACTCTGCTTGACGTTTCACTACCGACAGTATTCTTGGCAATGACAACGTACACAAAACAAGGTATAACATCACTGACCCACATCAACCTACAAGCATTAAGAACTATTGTGACCAGACAGCATAAAGCTAGCACGACAGAAGCGCCAGCAGAAGTGAACACTGGCTGGAATAATACTGTTCCAATAAAAATAACAGTGCGGCTGGAGCTTAACATTAATGAAAGGACTGCAACTGATAAAGTCTTAATAACGGAAGACAACACAAAGAGTGAAGGAAGTGGGTCCACGGTCATAAAAACTGGACGCTTGCTCACTTGATGTTTGCGATATGCAGCGTTTAATAATCTTTTACATTGTTTCGTGCAATCAACCGGGTTTATTTATCGAAATCCCCGAAACGTGAGCGGTTACCTGTTTTTTTGCTTCAACTACTACTCTGTAAGGTGAACTTTCCGCTCTTTGTTTTTCTTTCTGGTTGTTCTTTTTTCTAGTAAATAGATAAGAAATAGATAAGAAATATTTCATGTATCTATCAGCCGCCTAGGTTCGGTATCTGTAGGGTATTTGTGCTTCTAACGTATTAATAAATGACCCGAATTTTATTGTAGTGTTTCCACATTAAGCTCTATACCAACACGACATAATTTATTTTGAACTCTGCAACGGATAACGACTTCGAACCAGAATCCAGTCGCTTATCAGATACTTTATTTACTGCTACTTTAATGATCATTGAAATTAAATTATAACATTCTCATCTCACCCACATTTACTTGGATAATTATTCTTTCGTTTACCATTTGTCACAGACGATATGGAGGGGATAACTGGGTTGTTCTATTAAGAAAAAGAGAGATTTTTTTAGAACATATTTGAACATTTATTCTTACAAGTATATTGGTTTAGCACCTCATAATAATTACAAACTAACAACATTCTTCGATTACTCCTAGTCCTATCTCTCCTAAATCCTTCCCTTAATTTCTCCACTCTTACATATCAGGTAGAATGTATGTGGGCAGGAAGCAAAAGGAACACTGATCGTACACAGGCACATCCTGTATCACTCTCGTTAGCACGCTGCATTTACTTCCACGTGAATATGAATTACGAGGTGTTACAAGAATCGAGAGAGAGCAGTAATATCATTCAGAACGCACGTAAACTCAGTAAAAATTCATTATATTTGTTAAACAAGAAAGTAGATGAAAGCATTGAACTCTGAACAACGATCTTTAACCAAGTATAAACGGACAAAAATATTTCACTGAAGTTAAAAAGAAGTACAATCAAACAGTTAACACTATCAGCTCTGAGCACACCATAATCATAACTAATAACGTTAAGCAAACTCACTATTAATCGCAACGAACGTTATTCCTTTGTCACGTGAAGCCCGGAACAGCACCCACATTTTGCACAAAGCACATTTTGCGTTAAGCATCTACTTAGTGTATTTTTTCCGCCGTCTGAATCCCGACCGTCGTCTGTTTTGTTTTCGTTGGATTAGTACCATCTCTAGCCGTCTTCGTTTACCTTAGTTACCCTCTGTCGAGTCTACACCGCGTCTTTCTAGTCGTTAGAATTCTGGGTATTGTAATCATGAATAGGGACTGTGACTGCTGTGTGCGAATGCAGTCTGAGTTGGTGACACTTCGCTCCTAGCTTCAAGCTGTGTTAACCTCGGTGGCACAACTGGAGGCTGCGGTCGAAGGGCGTCGTTGTTGTTGGCCGGTCGTGGGAAACGAACGGTTGTCCGGCGTGTCCACCGATCGGCCTGCGGCGGCGACATGCCCTAATATAGCTAGCAATTAGGCAGTCACCTCACCCGTGCTTGCGTGGGAGGTCGCTCCAGTGCGTGGCAGGCGTCGAAAGACATTACGGGAGACCGAAAGTAAGGCCTCCCCGGTTAGTATTGCGAACAGGTTTGAGAAGCTATCTGTTCAGGACAATGTTTCTCAGCTGGATGGTGTCTCTCATCCTGAGGTCACCACACAATCTGCTAGGTCCGGGCTTTCACAGAGTGTGGGTTTGCTCTTAGTTGGGAGCTTCAACGTTAGGCGGGTAATGGAGCCCCTTAGAGAGAGCCGGCCGCGGTGGCCGAGGGGACTGAGGCGCTCCAGTCACAGTCTGCACGGCCACTACGGTTGGGGGGTTCGAATCCCCCCTCGGGCATGGATATTTATGCCGTCCTTAGGATAAGCTAGTTGATAAGTAGTTTGTAATTTTAGGGACTGATGACCCCGTAGTTAAGTCCCATAAGCTATACAAACATTTAAACATTTGAACCTTAGAGAGATGGCTGCCAAGTAGGGGAAGAAGGCCAACGTGCGCTCCTTGTGCATACCGGGTGGAGTCATTCCAGATGTGGAACAGGTCCTTCCGAACGCTATGAAAGGCCCGGGGTGCAGCCAGCTGCAGGTGGTGGCTCACGTCGGTAAAAATGTGTATCGCTTCGGATCTGAAGAGATTCTTTCAGGTTTTGAGTGGCGAAGTGGTAAAGACTGCCAGTTTTGCTTGCAAGATGAAAGCAGAGCTCACCATTTGCAGCATACTTGAAGGACCATCTGTGGACCTCTGGTACAGAGCCGAGTGGTGGGGTTGCGCGACCGTGTGGCCTGCAGATTTCTCGACTTGGGGTTCCAAGTTACGTTGAATAGATCAGGAGTCCACCACACACTGGAAGCGGCTACACGGGTAACGGGGCCTGTGTGGCGTGGACTGGGTGGTTTTTAGGTTAGAGGGCCTCGGGAACACACAGGAAGGTTTTCAAACTGAAATGGTACAGCTGAAAGATAGGACGAACACAGATCCAAAAACCATTGGTCTGACAGTTGTAAACTGTCGTAGCTGCGTTGGGAAAGTACCAGAGCTCCAAGCTCTAATATAAAGTTCTGAATCTCAAATAACTATAGGTACCGAAAGCTGGCTAAAGCCGGAGATAATTTCAGCTAGAATTTTTACTAAGGAGAAAATGGTGTTCAGAAAGGATAGATTGAATAAAACAGGTGGTGGCGTATTTATTGCGGTCACAAGCGGTATATCTTGTAGCGTAATTAAAGTAAATAGTCCCTGTGAGTTGGTATGGGTAGAGGTTATCCCTGACAACAAGAATAAATTAACAATTGGCTCTTTTTACCGACCTCCTGACTCAGATGATTCGATTGCAGAAATGTTCAAAGAAAGTTTGGACCAAATTTCAAAAACGTTCCCCAAGCATATAATTTTAATTGGTGGCGACTTTAAATTACCCTCGATATGTTGGCAAAAATACAGGTTTAAAAACGGAGGCAAGCATAAAACATCGTCCGAAACCGTACCGAACGAATTCTCCGATAATTATCTCAAGCAATTAGTTCATGAACCCACGAGAATAGTAAATGTTTGTGAAAATATACTTGACCTCTTAGCAACAAGTAATCCGGAGCTAGTAGAGTATGTTTGTTTGTTTGTATAGCTTATGGGACTTAACTACGGGGTCATCAGTCCCTAAACTTACAAACTACTTATGAACTAGCTAACACTAATGACGGCACAAATATCCAAGCCCGAGGGGGGATTCGAACCCCCGACCGTAGTGGCCGTTGCGAGAGTGAGCATTGGGGTGAGAGTTTAATTTAGGGAAAGTTTAATTTTTAAAACTCACAATCACCAACTGCGAACCAAATTCCTAAACATGCAAAAACACTGTAACTGTGATTTCTACTGTTTGACTCGTTCGCAGCTTTCCTTCCCTGGATATGATTAACAAAACAAATTCATAATAAAATCAAGTTCATGAGAGAAAAGGGTGTACTAACTACTAATTTTGAAAACACGTGAAAGTTCACTTTATGTTGTTTATTTCACAATATTAGAACCCTGTGGCTGATATGTCTGTACGTCGACACATTTATCAAATAAAGTTATAGCTCGTGAGCCCCCAGACAAAATGAATATTTGTCGCAAATTGTTTTCACACCATGTGCCTGTCTCAAACACCGTTTATGTTCATGCCTATGCGACGACACGTGTTACATTAACAAAACACAGTCACTTTTAGTGCGATGCACACCTTATTCCACCGGCTAAATATTCACAAACACACAGTAGCACTCGATTCAACTTGGTGCAGTCTACGACGAGCAACCACACGTGGCGATTGCCACACAAAAATCTAAAGTCTCCCCCTGGAGATACACATGCCGACTGATCAGAGCGACGCCGCCCGGCCAGCTACCCCACTCGGTCCCGACTCGTCACTTCCTGCCCACGCGCGCGCGCGCGCGCGCCAAAAGCTCAACTGCCGGGGGTTTTTCCCTACGTCATCAAACTTCCCCATGTGAGCTGTTCTAACCGATTTGCCAACGTACAGCGCTCAGCCAATACATTTCTAAAACTTTACTTAAAATCAAAATAATTACACTACACATTAAATAAATGTCTTCTTAGGTTTTTATATTGGTATAAACATCCTTTGTACTATTTATCATAATCGTGCAATTTCTTATATCACAGATAAGTGATTTAACTGAATACTTCAAGATAAAACACACAAGATTAATTGAAAATAAAATGAGAAATAGTTAATATATTATTTTCATAAACAAACATTGCCATGCTAGTTGTGTAACTGTCTTGTATTCATTGGTAATTTATTACTTTTCATTGTCAATTAAACATATTACACCAGATGTGACTATATCAGCTAATGTATTGTTTATTTATCAACAGGCTATTTTGTAATGAGGGCCTTAAAGGTTCCTAACTGCATCGTATTACTTCAAATGCCAGTAGTATTAGAATAATTTATTTCACGCTGTGCACTGCACTGTGACTGGCACTCGCCATTGTCCCTCTCTCCCCTCACCGGAAACGAAAACTGGAAAAACCTAAGCTGGAACAAGCCACCAACGTCGACCTGCTCGCTGGCCTCCCGTCAGCTACAAGCACACAGCAAATCTCAACGTAGAGGATTTCTACCTATGGCCTAACTATAAATGTTGTCACCCAACTGTGTACATGCATTGCTACCATAATTAATAAGATTAAAATTGTGTAACATTTAGTGCATTGGCATGGTCAATGTTTGCAGTGAACTTCATACTGTTTAATTATCAAATGCTATTAATTACCAATATTTCTATTGGGCGGTAATCTCACACCGTGCAGACCGTGACTGGAGCGCCTCAGTCCCCTCGGCCACCGCGGCCGGCTAGTAGAGTATCAAAACAGACACAGGGATTAGTGAACACACAGCTGTTGTAGCGAAAATGAATATCGGATTTCCCAAATCTATCAAAAAGAAACAAAAAATATATCTATTCAAAAAAAGCAGATAAAAATTCGATTAACGCTTTCCTGAGTGAGAATCTCCAGTCTTTCGAAACTAACAATGTTAGTGCTGATCAGATGTGGCTTACGTTCAAAGAAATAATATCGACAACTACTGACAGATTTATACCAAACAAATCAACAAAAGAGGGACACGACCCGCCGTGGTACACAAAACTGATTAGACCACTCTTGCAAAAGCAAAGAAAAAACCTTGCCAAATTTAAACAGACACAAAATCCTCAAGACTGGCTGTCTTTTACACTTTTACAGAAAATTGAAATTTGACTCGAACTTCAATGCGATAAGCTTATAATAAATTGCACAACATAACTGTCACCTAATTTGGTAGCGAATCCTATGAAATTCTGGTCTTATGTAAAGTATACTAGCGGTAAAACACCATCAATACCTTCACTAAGCGATAGTAACGGTGATGTTATTGATGACAGTTCTTCTAAAGCAGAATTGCGTAACACAGCCTTCCGAATTACCTTCACGAAAGAAGACAAAGCAAATACTCCAGAATTCGTATCAAAAACAGCTGCCAGCATGAGTAATTTAGAAGTAGATACCTCTGGAGTATTATAACAATTTAAATCACTTAACAAAAGTAAGTCTCCCGGTCCCGATTGTAAACCAGTTAGTTTCCTTTCAGAATATGCTGATGCCCCATACCTAGTTATCATATACAACCGCTCGCTCAGCGACCGTTCCGTACCCAAAGACTGGAAGGTTGCACAGGTTACGCCAATATTCAAGAAAGGCAATTGGAGTGATCTGTAAAATTACAGGCCTATATCATTGACGTCGGTTTACAGCAGGATTTTAGAACAAATACTAACCACAAATACTATGACGTACCTCGAAGAGAACGACCTATTGACCCACAGTCAACACGGATTCAAAAAGTATCATTCTTGAGAAACACATCTAGCTCTTTACTCAGATGATGTGATGACTGCTATAGTCAAGGGATGTCGAACAGATTCCGTAATCCTAAATTTCCGGAAAGTTTTATTTAGGCACTGTACCTCAAAAGCGTCTTCTAAACAAACCGTGTGCTTATGGAATATCCCCACAATTGTGCGATTGTATACGCGCTTTCATGTCAGAAAGGACACAGTACGTTGTAAGTAACGGAAAGACATCGAGTAGAACTGAAGTGATATTTGGCGTTCCCCATGTAAGTGTTATAGAGCCCCTACTGTTCCTTATTTTTATAAACGATTTAGGAGACAATCTGAGTATCTCTCTTAGGTTGGTCGCGGACGAAGCTGTCACTTGTCGGTTAGTAAAGTCACCAGAAGATCAAAGGCAATTGCAAAATGATTTAGATAAAATATCTGCATAGTGCAAGAAATGACAATTAATCCTTAATAAGGATAAGTGAGAAGTCATTCATATGATCACTAAAAGATGCCCGTTAAACTTCATTTACACGATAAATCACTCAACTAAAGGCCTTAAATTCAACTAAATACTAACTACCCAGGAGCCGTGCGCGTCGGTTGCACAGTGGTAGCGTGCCAGACTACAAATCCAAAGGTCCCGGGTTCGATCCTGCCAGGTCCTAGGATTTTTATCTGTTACTTTCCACTTCTTTCCCCTCTGGCAGTATTGCTTATGTGAAAAATACAGAGTAGCACCGTGGTTCGGAACCCACGTTAAGCTGTACGTCCCCCTATAACTGGCTGGGTAAGTCAGTTCGAAGGTCGGAGGAAGGCAACGGCATACCACCTCCAAACAGGACCATGCCTAGTAAAGCACTGTGGTGTTCAAACCAATCTTCGGATTCTTGACTGCTTTACCTTTTTTTTTTAACCTAGGAGTAATAATTACAAACAACTTAAATAAGAAAGAACACAGAAAATATTATAGGGAAGGCGAACCATTGACTACGTTTCGTTGGCAGAACACAGAAAATGCAACAGTTCTACTGGACAGTGAAGGGGGAGGCGTGTTTATTGCGATAAAAAGTGCAACAGTATCGAAGGAAATTGAAGGGGATCCGATATGTGAAATAATTTGGGTGAAGGTCACGGTTAAAGCAGGCTCGAACAAGGTAATTGGACGTTTCTATAGGCCCCCTGGCTCAGCAGCTGTTGTGGCAGAACACTGAAGATAAATTTGGAAAATATTTTGTGTAATTTCCCGATCGTGTTATAGTTTTGGGAGGAGATTTTAATTTAGCGGGTATAGAATGGGAGACTCAAACGTTTATAACGGGTGTCAGGGAGAAAGAATCCAGTGAAACTGTTTGAAGTGTATTATCTGGAAACTACCTTGAGCAGTTAAGCAGAGAACCGACTCGTGGCGATAACATATTAGACCTTCTGGTGACAAACAAATCCGAACTCAAAAAATCAAATGTTTGTATAGCTTATGGGACTTAATTACGGGGTCATCAGTCCCTAAACTTACAAACTACTTATGAACTAGCTAACACTAAGGACGGCACAAGTATCTATGTCCGAGGGGGGATTCGAACCCCCGACCGTAATGGCCGTGCAGACCGTGACTGGCGCACCGCAGTCCCCTCGGTCACCGCGACCGGCAAATCCGAACTGTTCGAAACAGTTAATGCAGAACAGGGAATCAGCGATCATAAAGCGGTTAAATGTACAGCTTATGGGACTTAACTACGGGGTCATCAGTCCCTAAACTTACAAACTACTTATGAACTACTTACGAACTAGGACGGCACAAATATCCATGCCCGAGGGGGGATTCGAACCCCCGACCGTAGTGGCCGTGCAGACCGTGACTAGAGCGCCTCAGTTTCCTCGGCCACCGCGGCCGGCTAAAGCGGTTATAGCATCGATGATTTCAGCCGTAAATAGAAATATTAAACAATGTAGAAAGATTTTTCTGTTTAGTAAAAGTGACAAAAAGCAGATTTCAAAGCACTAGACGGCTCATCACAGAAGTTTTATCTCAAGTACAGATAGTGTTGAGGAACAGTGGACAAAATTCAAAACCATCGTACAATATGCATTAGATGAGTATGCGGCAACCAAGGTCATAAACGATGGAAAGGAGCCACTGTGGTACAACTACTTCATAACGTTAGTTTGCGTTCTAAACCTATGTATAGAGATATAGCTGTTTGTTTGTTTGTTTGTTAAGTTTATGGGACTTAACTACGGGTTCATCAGTCCCTAGAGATATAGCTGAGCTAATTTCTTACCAATACTCGCTCCCAGCTAATATACGAGGGTCATTTTTAAAGTAAGAACTGATTTCTAATGAAGTAAGAAAAACGTTGCTTATCAACGTAAAACGTTTCACAAACTTCAAAGCCGGCCGCGGTGGCCGAAGAGACTGAGGCGCTTCAGTCACGGTCTGCACGGCCACTACGGTCGGGGGTTCGAATCCCCCCTCGGGCATGGATAATTGTGCCGTCCTAGTTCGTAAGTAGTGTGTAAGTTTAGGGACTGATGACCCCGTAGTTAAGTCCCATAAGCTTTACAAACATTTGAACATTTTGAACAAACTTCAAAACGCACATTTTCCCTTTTCATCATGGCACCATGAACATTTAAATATTTGTCAAGTCGTGGCAACAGCTTTTGGATCCCCATCAAAGATCTCTTCCGCCTGACTATCATATTTTTTGTAGTGACGTTTGTCAGTTACAATGTGATAAACTACTGATCTTGAAACTTTTGGTCAATTTTGAAACGCCTGTTTTGCGTAACTGCCTCATCAGCTTCTTGTGCCATGTCTTCATTCATGACAGTAGGCAGTCGTGATCAAAACAGGCGCTTCACTATTGGCGAGATTCGTAAGAAATTTCTACACGTTTCAAGATCAGTAGTTTATTACATTATAACTGACAAACTTCACTACAAAAATGTGATAGTAAGGCGGCAGAGTTATTTGAAGCTGGGATGCGAAAGCTGGTGGCACGACTTGACGAGTATTTAAATGTTCATGATAACTACGGTAGAAGGTGAAGAGACGTGCATATTGTGTTTTGTGATAACATTTACGTTCATAAATCAATTTTTCTAGTCAAATGTCCAAATGTTTATAGAGTCTATGGGACTTAACTACGGGGTCATCAGTCCCTTAACTTACAATCTACTTATGAACTGCTGCGGTGGAGTAGCCGAGCGGTCTAAAGCGTACGCTGCGGAGCTCGCGGTTGCTCGCCGTGGAGGTTCGAGTCCTCCCTGGGGCATGGGTGTGTGTGTTTGTCCTTAGGTTAGTTTACCTAGGTTTAAGTAGTTTGTAAGCTACGGACTGATGACCACGCAGTTTGGTCCGATAGATTTACAAACATTTGAACATTTACTTATGAACTAGCTAATACTAAGGACGGCACAAATATCCATGCCCGAGTGAGGATTCCAACCCCCGACCGTAGTGGCCGTGCAGACCGTGACTGGCGCGCCGCAGACGGCTCGGCCACCGCGGCCGGCAATTTTTCTAGTCCATTACCGATTAATTATTACTTATAAAATGACCCTCATGTCAATATGCAGTGTGAGAAACATATTGACGAATAAAAGCTACGAGTGTACCGTGCTGTGTGTTCAGGTGGTGCAGCGTTGTCCTGAGATGCGAAAGATATGGTTTCGAGTGTAGTGCCTCCAAAGAATTTTAACTTGTCAATAGTTTAATGCAGCGCCTCCAACCCGCCTTCTTACTGCCCAACAAAAAAGGACGAGGCAGGGAAACAGAGTCCCTCGTGTGGGAGTGGCTGACATTCTCTTAAAGAGGAACACAAAAACTGCACACGAGTGAGAACGAAGGCCTTCTGCGAGCCGGCAGCGAGTTAGCAGTTCTGTTAGCGTGCTGCGCGTAATTTACTGACCAGTGTGTAAGCGTTCGGGCTTAGTCGTCAGAAAGCAGGGGGCTAAATATGATAAAAGTCCAAAGCTTTCTATATCCTGTTTTATCAAATTAAAAAAAAAAGGATAAAATGAGAAAATTAAAAAGATCTTAGAGACTCGCTTTAACTCCGCGTTCTTTGTTAAGCAAAGTTTCATTTGAAACTTCCTGGGAGATTAAAATCGTGTGCCAGAACCTGCACTCGAACCTGAGACCTTTGCCTTTCGTGGCCAAGCGCTCTACCACTGAGCTATCCCGACATGACTCACGGTCCGTCCTCACAACTTACCTTCAGCCAGTACCTCGCCTCATACATTCCAAACTTCACAGAAGTTCTCCTGCGAACCTTGCAAGACTGGCACTCCTGGAAGTGCCAGGAAGTTTCATATCAGTGCGCACTCCGCTGCAGAGTGAAAGTTTCATTCTGGAAGGTTTCATTTCTCTGACGTGTAAATCGACAATGAACATTTCACGCCCACGAAGAATACACAAAAATGAAAGGTAGTATTACAATGAAAACAAACATTAGTATGGGAGATAGGAAGTTTCAAACGCATTTGTGTTTACACGTATACGGTCCATTCATGGTAACATACCGGACCAATGATTGCACTGATAGAAAAGTGTTCCGATCGATTGATCTGTGATACTTGTAATTTGATATAGCGTGATTCTCAAAATCTTCTACTATTTACGAAGATCTGTATAAGGTACGCATCAGAAAGTGACAGAACACTGTTGCAGTTAATTAGGGCCACTTTAATTTCTGACGAGAGAACTTACTGAAGCGATACTTAAGTTTACATCGAAATCTGTATGAAGGCAATCCTGCGTGAGATTAATAGGTGATATTCGGTTGCAAGGACGACAGAATATGGCCGGTGATTGTGGACTTTTAACTTTTCCGAGCGATACAAGTCTTCAAGCTCAGAACTAACTTTTTCACGATTTCATTACAGAATTATAACTGGACAGAACACATAATTAACGCTTATTTCTCGATTTTTGATGAGTAAACTGTCATACTAAACTTTGAACTATTTTTAACTGACCATTATTACGTGTTTTGTGATATCGAAATGGACTTAGTTTTCGAGCATCTTCGATGACTATTTCAATTAAGGGGTCTGCCACCATTCTTATATGTCACTCAACGTAACTTATCTCCTAACTATAATAAAGTTTTATTTTTGACTTATTACAACTGTTATTTATTGGACCACCTTCAAATTAGTTGCAAGTGCTTCTTTGAATACTATTTTTAGCTTAATTCTCTGGTGTTGTCTACATCAGTTACAAACGTTAGAATAAAACACTTTCATATTAGTTACTCATATATATTTATTTATTATTTATGATTATTTTATTACATCACATTTGTAGCTATGGATAGAGTAACTGATACCAGAATCATAGGTAGACGTTGTTATATGCAGCGAGTTTAGCTGATGGACATAAAAGTTTCAACCGCATGACATTTTTGAGTCAAGTTCTTAAACAGAGCCATGTGTATCCCAATTACTAGGTATAATTTGAATGGCCAGTTTATTCCGGTCTGGTCTGTTTCGCTTCGAATGCATTCTAAATAAAGACCCAGTTTGTTTGCTTGTCCATAATTAGCGATAAAATAAAATCCCGATTCAAGTCGCTGTACAGTACACAGACAAACTTCACATCTTCGTAGAAAATTACGTGAATAAAAACTAAATGAAATCTTATTTATTTTCAGAAACTACGTGGAATCATTTTGTTTCCACACGACCACGTAACTGTGGTACTGAAGGTGGATTTCCTGTTGCACAAGAAGGAGAGCATTTCAATCTCTTAGCACATTCTGAACCATGTAAGGAAATGGTCCATTACAATTACTGACACTGACCATACAATATGTATCTGCACATAATTAGGAAGAGGTTACCGATTAACTGCCGTTAGTAGTAACAGGGGCTGCTAATATTTGCAATGATAGTGTTATTATTGTTGTTGTTGTTATGCAGTCATAGTCGTAATTTCTGCCACAATACTGACAACAATAGTTGCTAGTGATAATTGTTGCTAGTGAAAACACACTAAAATATAGAACACCTATGCCTTGTTTTCTGCAATACGAAAGGAACCAGCGAGCAGAAACAAATCGAAATAAAGAAATTTTATAGTTATTTTAGGCTTGGTTTAACCCTCAGAACAGAAATAAATTACTAGCGTAATGATCGAAATAAATTCAGCTCGAAATATAACAACCCAATGTTGCTCTCAGTAAAGGGGACTACAATGAGCCGGCCGCGGTGGCCGAGGAGACTAAGGCGCTCCAGCCACGGTCTGCACGGTCATTACGGTCGGGGGTTCGAATCCCCCCTCGGGCATGGATATTTGTGCCGTCCTAGTTTGTAAGTAGTTCATAAGTAGTTTGTAAGTTTAGGGACTGATAACCCCGTAGTTAAGTCCCATAGACTATACAAACATTTGAACATTTGACTACAATGAATAAATAAATAACAAAGTCTAATCTGCGATAATAAACGTGGTGCACTTGACATTTTTCACAAACACAAGCAGCATACATAATGTTTCTAGGGCGAGAGAAAGGTTTTACAAGAATAGAAGGAATTATGAGCGAAATTATTCGTAAAAAATTGACCGAGCGTGGTCGTTAGCACGTTGGACTCGCAATCTGAAGGACGACACGGGGTGGGGGGGGGGGGGGAATTGCTGTGCTACGTCATGGATTGCGCGGCCGCTCCCGCCGGAGGTTCGAATCCTCCCTCGAGAATGGGTGTGTGTTGCCCTTAGCATACGTTAGTTTAAGTAGTGTGTAAGTTTAGAGACCCATGGCCTCAGCACGTTGGTCACTTAGCATGAAAAATAAAAATCCGAGGTTTTCCGTGATTTCCCTACATAAGCCCAGGCAAGTACCAAGATTGTTTTTCTTTCTTTCTTTTTTTTTCCAAAGTGCACGGGCGCTTTCCTTCCCCATCCTTAACAGAAATAATCCGATCTTGTACTCCTTCCTTAACGACCACGTTGTCGACGGGACGCTAAACCCTAATCTCCCTATTTTTCGTAAATTGAATTTATCCACTTTTGATGAGGTAATAATTGAATGGAAAGAGAGGGGAAACACATGTGAAAAGAATGACGTTCCACGGAAATTTTAATCACAAACCCCAAAGAAAAAAAAACATATTTGCAGGAAAACAGTGTAAACAACTGTTTGAAGAGGTAACTTATGTGTCTAAGACAATGATGATAGAACAACGCATAGAAGGAAATCTGAATTGTTACTTAGTATGGAATTCGTATTTTTATAGAAAATGTTTTATTCAGTTTCAAAAAAAATCGATACGAACAATGTTTAAGAAACGACGCAGTGAATCAACCACTATGCAGGAGATCCGAATTCGAACCCCGCCGTGGCTCAAATTTTAATTCAGTTTTCGCCATATTATCAATATCAGTGATATTTTGAGACTACTTCTGTCTCTCGAAAACGAAATTATTTGATATGAATTCAACTACGCCCATACCATAAAGAACATTTATGATAATACCACAGCTTCCTTTAGAAGGTGAGAAATATTTCAACATTTGGAGAGAAATCAGGTCAGGACATTCCATATCACCAAAATTATTCTCAACCGTTCTAAAGGAAGTATTCAGCTCCTTAACCCAAGAAAATGAAGAAGGAATTTGTGTTAATGGAGTACATCTTACACCCCCTCTGTTTTGTCGATGACAATTCCTCAAGCACAGATAAGCTTTAACAACGAACGGAAGGCAACATGAAGCCAGCTGTTTCCCATTTGGCGCAAGCCAAACATCGAGTGAGCTCCAAATGTGGAGCAAAGCGGAAGCAAGGTCAGGGAGCGACCACAGACATTATCTTATCTGGCTTCCGGCATGTATTTCGGCGGAGAGGGCCTCCTTGTGAAAGTGAGCGTGTTAAACGCTCAAATGTTGCGACTAGATGCGAGAGTGAAGACACGATTTCTGTCAAGGAAACTGTCAACGCTGTAAATCAAAGTTTTTGATGAATCTTGGGTATGCTGCTTTTCATGCAACGGTCCGAAGTTATCGAGGA
Source organism: Locusta migratoria (assembly GCA_026315105.1). Lineage (NCBI taxonomy): Eukaryota > Metazoa > Arthropoda > Insecta > Orthoptera > Acrididae > Locusta > Locusta migratoria. The sequence continues at coordinate 104,343,125 of CM048755.1, forward strand.
AATCGGTGTTGAAATTTATGCATGTTCTCTATATTCATAATGTTAAAAATGCAGTTAGATACTAAATTTAATCGATGAAAGGAGAAAATATAAAAATGCAGTAAATGAAACAGGCAAAATGGAGTACAGACGACTAAGAAATGAGATTGACAGGAAGTGCAAAATGGCTAAGCAGGAGTGGCTAGAAGGCAAATGCAAGGATGTAGAAGAATGTATAAATAGGGGAAAAATAGATACAGCCTACAGGAAAATAAAAGAAACATTTGGAGATAAGAAAAACAGATCTATGAATATCAAGGACACTGATGGAAAACCAGTTCTCAGCAAAGAAGGGAAATCTGAAAGGTGGAAAGAGTATGTAGAGGGGCTCTACAAAGGAAATGAACTCCGAGACAATATTGTAGGAAGGGAGGAGGATGTAGATGAAGATGAAATAGGAGATACTGTATTGAGAGAAGAATTTGACAGAGCCCTGAAAGACCTAAGTCGAAACAAGGCCCCTGGAGTAGATGATATTCCCTCAGAGCTACTGAAGTCTCTGGGAGAACCAGCCATGACAAACCTGTTTCACCTGGTGCGTAAGATGTACGAGACAGGAGAAGTACCCTCAGACTTTAAGAAAAATGTTATAATCCCCATTCCAAAGAAAGCAGGTGCAGACAGGAGTGAAAACTACAGAACCATCAGTTTAATAAGTCATGGTTGCAAAATATTAACACGAATTATATACAGAAGGATGGAAAAGGTGGTAGAAGCCGACCTCGGGGAAGATCAGTTTGGGTTCAGGAGAAATGTAGGAACACGGGAGGCAATACTCACGTTACGGCTTATCCTAGAAGACAGATTAAGAAAAGGCAAACCTACATTTCTAGCTTTTGTAGATTTGTAGAAGGCTTTTGACAATGTTGATTGGAATAAACTCTTTCAAGTTCTGAAGCAAGCAGGAGTAAAATATAGGGAACGTAAGGTTATTTACAACTTGTACAAAAACCAGACAGCGGTTATCAGAGTTGAAGGGCATGAAAGGGATGCAGTGGTTGGAAAGGGAGTAAGACAGGGTTGGAGCCTTTCTCCATTGTTATTCAATTTGTACATTGAGCAAGCTATAAAGGAAAGCAAGGAGAAATTTGGAGAAGGAATTAAAGTTCAAGGTGAAGAATTAAAAACATTGCGTTTTGCCGATGACATTGTAATAATCTCAGAGACAGCAAAAGACCTGGAAGAGCAGTTGAAGGGAATGGACAGTGTACTGAAAGGTACATATAAGATGAACATTAACAAGAGCAAAACTAGGGTAATGGAGTGCAGTGTAAGGAAATCAGGAGATGCTGAAGGAATTAGATTGGGAAACGAAGCAATAAAGGAGGTAGATGAGTTTTGTTATTTGGGCAGTAAAATAACAAATGATTGTCGCAGTACAGAGGATATAAAATGCAGAATGGCAATGGGTAGAAAAGCGTTCTTGAAAAAGAGAAATTTGTTAACATCGAATATTGATTTAAGCCTAAGGAAGTCTTTTCTGAAGGCATTTGTATGGAGTGTTGCCTTGTATGGGAGTGAGACATGGACGATAAACAGTGCGGACAGGAAGAGGATTGAGGCTTTTGAAATATGGTGCTACAGAAGAATGCTGAAGATTAGGTGGGTGGATCGCGTAACTAATGAGGAGGTATTGAACAGAATTGGAGAGAAAAGAAATTTCTGGCATACCTTGACTAAAAGAAGGGATAGATTGGTAGGACACATTCTTAGACATCAAGGAATTGTGAATTTAGCATTGGAGGGAAGTGTGTGGGGTAAAAATCGCAGAGGAAGACCAAGAGATGGATACAGTAAGCAGATTCAGACAGATGTAGGTTGCCGTTCTTATGTGGAGATGAAGAGGCTGGCCCAGGATAGGGTATTGTGGAGAGCTTCATCAAACCAGTCTCCGGACTGAAGACCACAACAACAACAACAAAAATGCAGTAAATGAAACAGGCAAAATGGAGTACAGACGACTAAAAAATGAGATTGACAGGAAGTGCAAAATGGCTAAGCAGGAGTGGCTAGAAGCCAAATGCAAATCTGTAGAAGAATGTATAACAAGGGGAAAAGTAGATACCGCTTACAGTAAAATAAGAGAGACATTTGAGGACAAGAAAAGCAACTCTACGAATATCAAGAACTCAGATGGGAAACCAGTTCTCAACAAAGAAGGGAAAGCTGAAAGGTGGAAAGAGTACATAGAGCAGCTCTACAAAGGAAATGAACTTAGAGACAATGTTGTAGGAAGGGAAGAAGAAGTAGATCAAGATGAAATAGAAGATACTATACTGAGAGATGAATGTGACAGAGCCTTGAAAGACCTAGGTCGGAACAAGGGCCCAGGAGTAGATGACATACCCTCAGAGCTACTAAAGTCTCTGGGAGAGCCAGCCATGACAAGACTATTTGAACTGGTGTGTAGGATGTATGAGACAGGCGAAATGCCCTCAGACTTTAAGAAAAATGTAATAATCCCCATTCCAAAGAAATCAGGCGCAGACAGGTGTGAAAATTACAGAACCATCAGTTTGATAAGTCATGGTTGCTAAATTTTAACACGAATTATCTACAGGAGAATGGAAAAGCTGGTAGAAGCTGACCTCGGGGAAGATCAGTTTGGATTCAGGAGGAACATAGGAACCCGGGAGGCAATACTCACTTTACGTCTTATCTTAGAAGATAGATTAAGGAAAGACAAACCTACATTTTTAGCTTTTGTAGATTTGGAGAAAGCATTTGACAATGTTGACTGGAATACACTCTTTCAAATTCTGAAGTCAGCAGGGGTAAAATATAGGGAAAGGAGAGTTATTTACAACTTGTACAAAAGCCAGACCGCAGTTATTAGACTCGAAGGGCATGAAAGGGAAGCATCAGTTGGGAAGGGAGTAAGACAGGGTTGTAGCCTTTCTCCGATGTTATTCAATTTGTACATCGAGCAGGCGGTGAAGAAAAGCAAGGAAGAATTTAGAATAGGGATTAAAGTTCAGTTGGAAGAAATAAAAACATTGCGTTTTGCTGATGACATTGTAATTCTGCCAGAGACAGCAAAGGACCTGGAAGAGCAGTTGAATGGAATGGACAGTGTGTTGAAGAGAGTGTATAAAATGAACATTAACAATAGCATAACAAAGATAATGGAACGCAGTCTTAGAAAATCAGGCGATGCTGAAGGAATTAGATTAGGTAACGAAACAATGAAGGTGGTAGATGAGTTTTGTTACTTGGGTAGTAAAATAACATGCGATGGTCGTAGTACAACGGATATAAAATGCAGAATGGCAATGGGAAGAAAAGCATTTTTGAAAAAGAGAAATTTGCTAACATCGAATATTAATTTAAGGGTAAAGAAGTCTTTTCTGAAGGCATTTGTGTGGAGTGTTGCCTTGTACGGGAGTGAAACGTGGACGATAAGCAGTGCGGACAGGAAGAGGATAGAGGCTTTTGAAATGTGGTGCTACAGAAGAATGCTGAAGATTAGGTGGGTAGATCGCATAACTAATTAAGAGGTACTGAACAGAATTGGTGAGAAAAGGAATTTTTGGCATACCCTGACTAAAAGAAGGGATCGCTTGGTAGGACACATTCTTAGACATCGGGAAATCGTAAATTTAGCATTGGAGGGAAGTGTGTGGGGTAAAAATCGCAGAGGGGGATCAAGAGACACGTATAGTAAGCAGATTCAAGTGGATGTGGGTTGCTGTTCTTATGAGGAGATGAAAAGGCTTGCTCAGGATAGAGTAGGGTGGAGAGCTGCATCAAACCAGTCTCCGGACTGAAGACCACAACAACAACAGGGGCTTTGATCGCGTCGGCGTAGCGCAGCGCCTACAATTCGCGGCTGCCATGCTGTCCACATAGGTTCAAACTCTTCCCGTATTCTCCTTTTTTAAATTTCTTCCAACAGAGTATCAGTAAATATTATCTCTCAAAGAGAGTAATTTCCTCCTTAAGAATCTCATTATCAAATCATTCGTTATAGTATACTTCTTTTGCAAGTGTATTCCGTTTGTAGATATAATTCCAAATATTTGAATAAGTTTCGTTTCGTAGGAGTGACTCGCCTGTTGTTGTATCTGTTTCCTAGCGGACAATTTCAAAAAGAGCTGTAGGAAGGGATTTTGAAATCTATCATTCTTCCATACCTGGACAAGAAGAAAAAAATTTCTTACATTATTGATTCGTGGGGAGGACAAACTGACCATACACTGTACAATCAAAGCATTGAAGATGCAAGAAAAGCATGCACCTACACCGTAAAAGTCATCTCTCTCAAATTTACTCAACTTCGCTAACACTGTTTTAATGAAATTTTGCACACTCGACCTTCAAAATTAGAGGAAGGTCACTGCCTAAGTTAGATTTTATGTGGTGATCAACATGAAAGTTGGCTCATTTATATACACTACTGGCCATTAAAAGTACTACACCAAGTAGAAATGCAGACGATAAACGGGTATTCATTGGGCAAATATATTATACTAGAACTGACATGTGATTACATTTTCACGCAATTTTCGTGCATAGATCCTGAGAAATCAGTACCCAGAACAACCACCTCTGGTCGTAATAACAGTCTTGATACGCCTGGGCATTGAGTCAAACAGAGCTTAGATGATGTGTACAGGTTCAGATGCCCATGCATCTTCAACACGATACCACAGTTCATCAAGAGTAGTGACTGGCGTATTGTGAGAGCCAGTTGCTCGGCCACCATTGACGAGACGTTTTCAATTGGTGAGAAATCTGGAGAATGTGCTGCCCAGGGCAACAGTCGAACATTTTCCGTATCCAGAAATGTCCTCCAACCACTAGGCATCACAACAACGCTTCACCAGGCAACGCCGGTCAACTGATGTTTGCGTATGAGAACTCGGTTGAAAACTTTTCTCATGTCAACACTTTGTAGTGTCGCCAACGGCGCCAACGTTTTGTGAATGCTCTCAAAAGCTAATCGTTTGCATATCACAGCATGTTCTTCCTGTCGGTTAAATTTCGCGTCTGTAGCACGTCATCTTCGTGTTGTACCAAATTCTTTTGCTGTACGCTTTTCGCCTTTATTTGCAAGGTATCTTCAGTGGCCTGAAATACGTACATGAAAATGTTTTACAATATTTCGTTTTTTTTATGTTTTAGTAGTTTAGGTTATATACAGTTCTGGTGCGTTTTCTAAGTATGACTAATGATATTTTGATGTCATTAAAACTTTCAATTTTCGTAGATGGTGGTCTACATGTGTTATTTGTTGACTCAGGTTGCTGTGTTTCTTTCTTCCATTGTTTGATTTAGACCTTTCATTCCAGCACTCCAGCACTAGGCACATGCCATTTTGTTTGTGTCGTGTTTTTGTTTTGAGTAGTATTGCTAACTGTTGAATGTCTTTTTGTTACCAATTGTTTGAATGTGTTGTTGCCGTATCTTTGTTTAATATCAGTGTCTGTGTGTGTGTGTGTGTTTCCGATGTAATTATGCAAATTACGGCACCAGAAACATTTTGTTTCGTTATTATAAATAATTTTTTACCCCTGCTTGTGTGTGTGTGTGTGTGTGTGTGTGTGTGTGTGTGTGTTTGAGAGAGAGAGAGAGAGAGAGAGAGAAATGTTTGTTTGTAAATCTATCGAACCAAACTGCGTGGTCATCAGTCCGTAGCTTAAACTAAGGTAAACTAACCTAAGGACAAAACACACACCCATGCCCCAGGGAGGACTCGAACCTCCACGGCGAGCAACCGCGCGCTCCGCAGCGAGACGCTTTAGATCGTTCGGCTACTCCACAGCGGTGGAGAGAGAGAGAGAGAGAGAGAGAGAGAGAAAGAGAGAGACAGAAAGACAGATAGAGGCAGAGAGAGAGGGGGGGGAGGAGAGAAATAGGGAGAGGGAGGGGAATAGGGGGAAGAGAAAAATACGATATGAGGATTTGTGTGTAATTTTTTCTCCTATGAAATGGTATATAAGTGTGTGTGTGTGTGTGTGTGTGTGTGTGTGTGTGTGTGTGTGTGTCTGTGTGTGTGAAGTTTTCTAATTACATTCTCATTTCTTTAACCAAGTTTATCAGTGAGTTTTGATTTATGTTAGTCTACCGATTTATTAATTGTTTGTTCTCGGCTATACTTCTCTGGATATGGTCGTTTTCTTGTGTTTGTATGAGGTGTTTGTTGTCATTGTTGGTCCTGATGATTTTCATGTCTTGGTCTATACTGGTTGGGTAGTGGTTGTTTTATTTAAGTGTTCGGCAAATGTGGAGTGGTTTGTTTCATATTTCCAACATCTGATGTGTTCTTTGTATAGTGTTTTGAAAACTGCTTTTCATTTCTATGTACTACTCTGCATCACAGCTCTGGCATTCAAGTTTGTAATTTCCCGATCATTGGAATTTGTTTTTCTTGAGTTTTGTTTGTAGGCTTATAGATTGGGCAATTTTATAGGCTATGTGGAGTCGCTGTTTCTTTAGTATGTTTACCACTTTATGTGTTAATTTTTTTGTGTACGTCATGCTGTACCATTTAGTTTGTTTTTTGTGGTGTTGTCATTGTGTGTGTTTGTTAATTGTATTTGTCTGTCTGGATGTTGTGTGTTTTGCTGTTTCTTGGTTGTGTTTGAAATGTTGTCTTTGTTTGGTTTCTTTTTTTTCGGATTGAGTTTCTCCGTAACTTGTGTGTTATATTTCATTGTTCCTTGCTATTTGTATAATTGTGCTCATTTCTATTTGATAGTTTTCTTGTTGAGAGGGATTCTGTTTAGTCTTTATAATATGAATCAAAATGCAGGAAGTTTCTGGGTTTGGGGGATGGTTGGAGGTAGAATGTATAATCATGTCTGTAACTGTTGGTTTTGGATGAATGTTGATAGAATGCTTGCCCTTTTCTTTTTCTATTGTTATATATAGGAAATTTATTTTGTTCTTTATCAACTGTGACCTTCATGTCTTTGTGGGCTTTGCTTATTTAAGAGTAAATTTCATCAATTATATCATTTGGCCCATCTATTTGACTTATAATGTCATCCACATATCAGTGCCAATATATAGCATCGAATGTTCCATCTGTCTCTACATTTTCAAATATCTATTTCTCTAAGTGACATGAAGATTTTAGCTAAGGTTCCTAATATTGGGGACCTCATAGGTAGTCTCTCACCCTGCAGGTAATATTCGTTCTCGAACTGGAAATAATTTTGTTCGGTAGTTTGTTTGAGAAAAGTTGTTATTTTTTATATGTGCCTAGTGCTGAGTACTGGAATGAAAGCTCCAAAAGAAATAGAAGAAAAAAGAAACACGGCAACCTGAATCGATAAACAACACATGTACGAGAATTGTATATATGTTTGTGTATATGTTTGACATCATTCGAACAAGGGGTGCGATCTAATATCTCGTAATGCAATCTGCATAAGAAGAGACGCGAAGATCGGTAGTTTCAAATTGCTTTATTTAGACTTGTTTCGGTAATTCTTCAGAGACTTGAAGATAGCAAGAGAGAATTGCCGAAATCGGTTAAAATAAAATAAAAATTGAAACTAGCGATCTTGGCTTCTATGCTTATGCAGATTCCATTACAAAATATCATTTAGTCATACTTAGAAAACGTGCCATGGCAGCGAAGCAACATATAGGTCCAACATGGCGGCAAAAATCATGTGACTGGATTTCAGCAAGTCACGAGTTGCAGAAGGCGGCAAGGGGCGCGGAAAAGGATGACCATGCTTTCCCTTTGCGGAGCTTTAGAGGACATGGAAGCTGTGTATGCGGGGCTTTAGGGCGCACGTCTACCTACGCCTCTCCCAGCAGTCTTTCTTCTCGGGTATGTCATTGTACAACCAGGTACTGACATTTCAACAGCAAACGCTGTTGTTTCATTCGCAGATTACCTACCAATTTAGATCATTATCTGGTTCTGTTAGCCTAGCATAGTTTATAATAATCAAGAATCTAGGGAAAGCGTTCACTGAGTGGTCTAAACTGTTGATATTACATAATCACCATGGTGTCAGTCGAAGCATAAAGGTGCTTTTCGACTTCGAACAAAATAAAATCATTTTTACGCAACTCTATGCCCCAGGGATGATTGTCTGCCTTGGCGATGCTTTCCATTGAAAAAGAACTTGTGATGGAAACCGCAGACTTTAATCAGCATATGAGCGATAAATTAACATCCATAAAAATAAGAGGACAAATTTTCAATACAGGCTAGGTAACAACAAGCATGCTTATACATTATAGTGTATTCCCAGTCTTTTAAATGACAAATGAATTTAATTTCGACTAGGTATATAGTTCATTACGGAACGACTATTGATAAATTAATGCACCCACTCTGCCACAAATAGTCTTCTGTCATTCATAAATAATACTTTTCACAGTATCGTAAATTGAATTTGCAAAAATTGAATTTTGTGACCTCCATACACCAAGAATACTAGTGATGTTTATATCATGACAAATGACGAGAGTCCAGGCGCTGAGAATTTTATCCCTTATGAGTGCCTCATATAAAAATAAATACAAAGAATGAAACTTAGTGCAAACAGCCAGCTTCAGGTGGCACCGACCTCCACTGATAATGACTACCACTCCTCCTGCACCAAAAGCGCAACTGCCCCAGGCTGCTGTTGGCTTTGCTCTGCCGCAGTCCATTCAGTTCCAGACGAGTCAATGGAGCAGCAGCTCATCAGCACGCAAGCCACTGCTGCTTCAGCTATGCCAGCAACAACTGCGGCACAACCTGCAAGCACCCCACCGTGCCAAGTATTCGACAACTATCTTCCTACTTCAAGGAGTAGTCTGTGCGATTTGAAGCTCATTGCATCACACAGCAAGGAAAAGGTAATGTGTAAATAAATCACTTTCAACTGCCGCAACCCTGATTTATAGGTCGTGCGGAAATAGTTTCCAACTTTCCGTCTGGAGTTGCTTCAGTTTGTTGAATTAATTCCAGCCCTTACTATTTTGAGGATCAAGTGCAAGTAGCTACTGCTTGTTATAAGTTTTTGCATTTGCAAGAAAGCCAGATCAGAAATACCGTCAGTGAGTCACGGAATTTCAGGGCTCAATGGGACCTTGCTATCGGTGCACATTACTCTTGATCTACAATGCGGAGGAAGTTACGATTTTGTACCAACATTGAATGATATTAACTCAAGCTGTAATAGGAAATTTATTGAAATGTCTGTTATAGTTCAAGAATTACAGTATTTTTCCTAATATATGTTTTTATAATACACTTTCGCGTTCTGGAACCGTTTTCTGCTGCATCGGCACTCTAATAGTATTTAGACTCTGGGAGGCTGCTGTCGTCATTCGAAGGAACACAGTATGCCTCCTTCTTGCAGTTTGGAGTATACCTCAGGAAATAAAAAGAACCTCATTACACATCATTACTATTTTGTCTAAAAATTATCGTTAACATTATATACAGAATGACAAACATAAATCATTTCTACAATATATTAGGCACAATACAAAGATACTGTCTCATTCTTGAATTGGGAGAAATTTGGTGAACATAGCTAAAACCATTATGAAGATATACGTACCTAATGCTCTGAAAATGTAGTTTCGAGAAAATGAGGAAAGAATGTTCACAGTGTTTCTGACTCACCGTATACCTCTTTCAGAACATAACAGTGGCATAATCTTGCTGGCCAGCTTCTTTATCCTCTGTAGACTTTTTCAGAAGTCTTTTTCTTACTCTGGACTCTTTAGCGATGGCTTCCGCAGCCCTTTCTCCTTCAACTAGTCGCTGATAATCTGCGGCAGACAGAGCAGCTATCATATTATTTCCTCGTTGGATGCCTAATTTGCCCATTTCTTTTGTCCTGCTAATTACACCATCATTGAAACAGGTAATAGCATCCATCACACCTATTTTGAGTACTGTTCATCCAACATACATTGTTTTAAGTTCCCTGTATATTGGCATTATTCTTTCCATGACTGTGGCAGGCATGGAGTGTTTAACTGTTTATGGTGATATTCCTTGCCTGAAGCATCAGCGTGGCCAGTGTGCAGACATTTATTCAAAGAGCGTTTAAGTCTATAATAACTATTTAAAAGTAAATAAATCATACATTTTTGGAAACGGGAAAATTTTGTCTTTCAGATGGGGGCGAAATTTATTTTTCGATTTTTTGGCCATTTTCACGTCCAGGTCTCCTAAATCCAACAATGCCGGTTTCAGTGTGTTTGTGGACAGTACTATGTAGACACTGTGATCCGCCGGCCGCAGTGGCCGAGCGGTCTGCGGCGCGCCAGTTACGGTCTGCACGGCTGCTACGGTCGGAGGTTTGAATCGTCCTGTAAGTCTAGCGATTGATAACCAAGAAGTTTGGTCGCATAAGATCTCACACACATTTGAACATTTTGAACACTGTGATCCCTGATGTAATTACATACGATGTGCGGTCAGTCGCATTCGCAAGCAGATTCTCAGACATGCAGACCCGACTTTGCAACAAGTATTACAAATCATAGAGCATCAGGATTCGTGTGACAGAGCCACGGAAAACGTTGCGGCAGTCGCTGTTTGCCATATAGTGGACAGTGACAAACATGAAGAGCCTAGTGGCTGTCTTATTGCACAGCCACCGCACCACATAAAGTGAAAACAAGAGTCGCCGCGTCAGAAATTTTAAAGTTTGTTGCAAGTCGCTAAGTACTGTCATTCTCATACAGTGTATTTCGAGTCTCGCCGCATTATAAGCCATTTTTGCGATTTCTATTGGTTATGACGTAATATCTTTTGAAGCATGTGCCGTATGTGATTCTTAACCATTCAGTAATTTTTACCTCACGGTAAGGAATGTGTGTACCAAATTTGGTTGAAATCGGTCCAATGGTTTAGGAGAAAATGAGCAGCATTGTCGCAAAATGCAGCAGTTTACCGCGCATCTCATTGTTTAAGTCGTCATATCTCGTGAACTATATATCGTATGTGATTCTTATACTTACGGCGACCGTCCTCATGGATTGAAGCTTACGTGTACAAAATTTCATAAAGATTGGAACAAAACTTTAGATTTGTATGCAACACGTACAAACATACGGACACTCTGCTTTATATATTAGAAGATGCAGCCCAGAGCGTGGCTCCGTTGCATCACTTGCGCCGCAAAATGTGCCTTTTGTATGGACGGAACAGCGACAGGATGCATTTCAGAAACTGAAGCGTGATTTTTGGGTGATAGATGCCTTGTTCATTTCGATTCAACTAAGCCGGTAGTTTTGGCTGCAGATGCTTCTTCTTATGGGATCGCAGCAGTGCTCTCGTACAGAATAGGTTCACTGGATAGGCCGATTGCCTTTACTTCCAAGTTGTTGACAAAGTCGCAGTGTAATTAATTGTAGATCGAGAAAGTGGCTCTTTCTATTGTCTATCGTGTGAGAAAGTTTCACCAGTATCTGTTTGGGCGAAGGTTTTACCTGGTGACAGTTCATAAGCCGCTTCAAGGCTTATATCGTTCATACAAACCTGTTCGTAATTGGAACGTTGGGGTTTATTCTTGTCATAGTATCTGTACGAAACATTGTCCGGCCCACGTCAAAGCATGAGAATGCTAACACCGTTTCTCGCTTTCCTGTCGTCCCTGATTCAAATCACGATTTGACGCCACTGAAGCGTAGTGTTGTTTCATTGATGTGAAGGCCAGTGAAATGTAACAGTCTTTTCCCCATGACTGTCGGAAGACTGCACAGGCCACAGTAGTGGACCCTGACTTGAAACTACTATTCCGTTACATCTGGAATATTTGGCCTCGTTCTCTGAAACACGTTCCGAATTCTTTCACGCGCCCTAATTTTGCTCTCCGTTCAGCACGGTGTGATTTTTTTTTTTTGTAAAATGACAGTGGCCAAAGTGGTGCAAAATGATGTTAGCGTTGCTCCATCAAGGACATTGGAGAATAGTGCGCACTAAACAATTAGTGCGTCGACACCGCACGCGGACGGCATGGACGCCCATATCGAACAGATGACATGACAGTGGCACGCTAGTATACAAAATCAGTCCTTGCCACCACAAAAATTTTCAGTTTGGCCAACGTTTCAGTCTCCATGGTAACGAGTGCATCTTGATTTAACGACACTCGTTGTCTTAGGTGTGGTAGACTCTTTCAGCAACTATCCATTTATGGTCCCCATGTGTCCGTTCAGGCTTTGACATCCAGTTCTTGCTTAGAAGGTTTTCCTGAAGTGTTGGTTTCCGACAATGGACCACAGTTTACTGCTATTCCCTTCCTCCCACCAACCAACCAACTAACAGTTTATTGCTAGGGAGTTTGATGAACAGTTTTGTGCAGCAGTTGGTATTACCCATCTCACTAGTGCACCGTTTCATCCTCAATTAAACAGAGTAGCTAAAGGTTTTGTACGATAATTTAAGAAACAGATGTCGATCGCGCATGCCTACCACACACGGGAGCAAGCTCTGCTGCTGTTCTGGTCGACGTACCGCTGCCAAAACAAAAACCGTGACGGTCTGTCGCCTGCAGAATTTCTACACGGTCAGCGCCACAGAACGCTGCTCCGCTTGCTGCACCACACCGCACCTTCTACAAACCGCAAATATCGCTACGCGCCTAATGACGCTGTTATTTTTTAGTTTTTCGTCACTCCAGAAACTAGGAACGCAGCACTTTTCTTCGCCAATTGTGTGCTTGTATGTTTCTTATTCAAGGTCCATCCGGGTTGCTGCGCCGTCATGAGAATCAACTGTGCACTTGTCTGTTGCGAGATTCTTGCACAGAACTTGTGACGTCAGATTCTCGTCTCCCGGACTCTCGGCGGCTGGCCCGGCGCTCCTTGGCGCCACCTCGGCACCGCCTGTGGAACCGCTGCAGCTGGATGATCGCCGCCCCCGCAGCCTCCCTCGTAGCCGCCACAGCAGCTCAACGTCCCAGCGCTGGTATTGCCGGATATGTGACAATTGCACCCAGTGACATTTGCACCCAACCAAAAATCTGTGACATTTGCACCCAGTCTGACTGGAAACTACCTGTTTAATACGTCACGACCTACCTGCACCTAAGCCGCTCCTGTGTCCGCGCAACCCTCACCCCGGGGAGTCCTCGCTCACCGGAAACGCTCTATCGACACAGTCTGTTTGCAGTCCCAAGGTACTAGTTCACCTCAGCGGATGACTGCTAGCACAGACAAATATATACAGACGGGAAACCTCCGTAAGGGCCCGGTCCTACGCTCCGGGGTGCGGGGAGGGAGGGTTTCCAGCAGTTCCGTAAGATGTCCCATGATGGCGCTGCGGTCAGAAGCAGACCTTTAAACTGCCCAGAGCAGGCGGCAGGTAGCGGCTGTCCCCACCACCACCTCCCCTCAAACGCCGGCACGCCGGACACAGCCGTGGCCTCATGGCAGGTGGCACGAGCTCTCCCCTCAGCCTCCCCTCCACGCTACCCTCTGACGTACGAGGCACCCTAAGCCAGCGAACCGCCTGACACCTGCTAGCATCTTACGGAACTACGAGGGGAGTGTAGGACAGTGGTTTAGGGTGGGCTGCTTCTCTGTATATGTTACTCTGTGGTACTAGGCCACCTCAGCGGATGACTGCTAGCTGTGCAAATGTCAGTGGGTGCTTTTGTCAGGACACCAATATTGCCGCCCCCAGTGGACCCTCCGACCCCGCTGACACCATCGTCACCGTCCATGAAATCGAAACAGGCGTGCGCCAGTCCTGGGGTTTCCTGACTAACGTTTCCCTTGGAGCGTAAGTCAGATGTAGGGGCGTGGCCGGGGCTACAGGACTGATGACCTAACTGTTCAGTCCCCTCCAAATAACAACAACAACTACTTCCTGCCTACCTGCTCGTTGTCGTATGAATGCAGTCCTAACATATCGACTGCACACGGACCAGCACACCACCACCAGAACGAGAATTACAAGGCGCCGCAATGCGAGCCAATTGAATCGCCCACGGCTGACGCGGAGATCAGAGCCCTCTGCAACACTGATTTAACCAGCTGCACAGCTAGCTAGTCGGCCCAGACATTCCGACTCCGTACTCAAGAGCAGTAGCAAGAAGAATTAGCAACGATTCATTATGTTAACAGAGGAACTGTGAAAACGCCAGACCCTCATTAAGTCAAAAGAAATTAAGTCTTTTCTTTCGCACTTCCATTAAAAGTGTTCTACTAATGAGTATGGCTCTTCTAGCTTTGCTTCCACGTCCGGAGTCTTATATGTGTGCCGGCTATAATCAACACTTCAGAGTGGAGGAGATGGATAGAGAGAAAAGGGAGGGAGGGATGGGCAGTGAGAGAAGGAAGAGTCAGAGAAGCTGGGGTAACACAACATAATGATCCGCCCAGTTGACCTCACGGTTTAAGTACCATTTTTCGGGTCGGGGAGGTGTGCCGATCCCAGATCTATTCTGCCCAGCTGCTGCGGTGGAGTAGCCGAGCGGTCTAAAGCGTCTCGCTGCGGAGTGCGCGGTTGCTCGCTGTAGAGGTTCGAGTCCTCCCTGGGGCATGGGTGTGTGTGTTTGTCCTTAGGTTAGTTTACCTAGGTTTAAGTAGTTTGTAAGCTACGGACTGATGACCACGCAGTTTGGTCCGATAGATTTACAAACATTTGAATTTGTCTGCTCAGCTGATTAAGGACGTGTACCCGTGTGCCGACCAGCCTAAGAGTACTTATAAGTATATTTACCATCTACTTCGATAAATACTGGCTGATTCCCCTCTTCCACATCCATTACACTATGTAGGTAACTGCTACTAAACAATGTCTCCATGTTCACACTCTCAGCGATTCACACTGATCGCAAACATTAGAGGTACACATCTGAGAACTACTCCGAGAGGACGAATGCACAAATCGCTCAAAAGCCTTGTTCGGTGCAGGCAATAGTGAGGAGTGGGACCACTAGGGAATCCGTTGCAGTCGTACAGTTGTGGACACTGCAAGCCGTGATAGGATGAATTCTCGCTACTGATTCTCGTAGCCCCTCAAATGTTAATTTCATGATTCCCTGATGTCTCAAAATGTGTCCCACGAATCGATCCATTCTCTTAGTCAAGATATGACAGAGATTTCTTTTCTCCCCAGTTCTGGTTAGTATTTCTTCATTACTTATGCAACCTACCCACCTTATCTTCAGCATTCGTCTGTAACAAAATGTTCAAATGTTTGTACATCTATGGCACTTAACTACTGTTGTTAGTCGCTAGGCTTACAATCTACCTAAGTTAACTTAAACTAACCTAATGACAACACACGCACCCATGCCCAAGAGAGGACTCGAACCTCCGACAGGGAGCAACGGCACGCTCCATAGAGGGATGCCTTAGAGCTCTCGGACATACCACCAATGCGTCTGTAACACCGCACTTCAAAAGTTTCTATAATCTTTCTGTCTGAACTCCTTATTGTCTACGTTTCACTCCTGTACAAGGATACACTCCAGACAAATGCTTTCAGAAAGAACTTTCAAACGTTTAAATTAATAATGTATTTAAAAAAAAATCGCTTCGTCAGAAATGCTTTTCCTCCCACAGCTATTCTACATTTTCTTCTTTACTTCGACCATAAGAAGTTATTTTGCTACCCAAATAACAAACCTCATCTACTACTTTTATTGCGTCATTACCTAATCCATTTCCTTCAGCATCGCCTGATTTTCTTACACTACATTCCATTACTCTTGTTTTCCTCTTGTTAATGTTCATCTTATAACCTGCTTACAAGACTGACCAACTACTCTTGCAGGAGCTTTGCTGCTTCTGAGATAATTAAAATGTCATCACAAAACTGCAAAGTGTTTATTTCTTCTTCCTGAACCTCAATTATGTCTCCAAATTTCTCCATGCATTCTTTCACAGCTTGCTTGATGTACATATTGAATAACACTGGGGATAGGCTACAATCCCGGTCTTACTCTTTTGCCAACCATTCGACTCTTCTAACTGCTGTCTTGTCTTTTTACAAGTTGTATATAACTTTTCGTTCCCTATATTTTACGCCTGCTACCTTCAGGAATTTTAAAGAGTTAATTTCAGCCAACATTGTCAAAAGCTTTCTCCAAATCTGCAAATGCAGGAAAACGTAGGTTTAACTTTCTTTAACCTATCTTCTAAGTTAAGTCGTAATGTATTGCCTCACGTATTCCAACATATCTCTTATATCCAAACTGATCTTCCTTGATGCAAGGTTCTATCAATTTTCCCATCCGTCTGAAAATCATTCGTATTAGTATTTTGCAAGCAGGACTCATTAAACTGATAATTCTGTAATTTGCACACTTTCCTGTACGTGTTTCTTTGGAATTGGAATTACTATTTTCTCTTGAAGTCTGAGGTTATTTCACCTGTCCCATACATCTTACACACAAGGTGTAACAGTTTATTCATGACTGGCTCTCCCAACGATGACACCAGTTCAAAGGGAATATCATCTACTCCTGGGTCCTTCTTTCGCCTCAAATCAAGTTCTTCTCTAGTATAGTATCTACTACTTCATTTTCATCTACTTCCTCTTCCCTGTCTACAATACTGCCTTTAGGTTCATTTCTCTTATACATGCCCTGAATATATTCCTTCCACCTTTCAGCTTTTCCTTTTTTCTTAGTACTGGTTTTCCATCTGAGCTTTTGATATTCATCAGCTGCTTCTTGTATCCATACGTCTCCTTTGGTTTTTCCTGTAGGCGTAATCTATCTTTCCCCGAGTAATACCTTCTTCCACGGACTCACATTTTTCCTCTGGCCACTCTGCTTATCGAATCTACATTTCCTGTCAAACTCATTTTTCAGCCGTCTGTACTCCCTTATGTCTGTTTTACTTACTGAATTGTTATATTTTCTCTTTTCATCAATGAAGTTTATTATCTCCTGTGTTGTACGAGGGTTTCCATTAGGCATTGTATGTATATTTATATGATCCTCCGCGGCCTTTACTACTTTATTTTCCAAGGCTACCCATTCTTCGTTTGGGTATCTGAAACTAAAGAAAAAAATGGATTTTTGTGCTGATGTCTGTTGCAAGGTAGCCTCCTTCATTCAAGTTGTAAAATATTATGTTGACAGTGATGGTTCCCTTGTTTTGAAGGTCAAGGTACAAATTTCATCAATATCGGAATAAAAGCAGTGGTGGAGTGACCGAGCGCTCTAAGCCATCTTGCTGCGCAGCTCGCCGTTGCTCGATGTCGGAGGTTCGAGTCCTCCCTGAGCCATGGGTGTGTGTGTTGTCCTTAGATTAGTTTTAGTAGTTTTGTAAGTCTAGGGACTGATGACCATAGCAGTTTGGTTTATTTATTTATTTATTGGTTTTTTCTGTTCCAAGGGACACAATTGAGGATTGAGACTCCATAGTCATGGAACAAGTCAATACATTAATTGTTACACAAGAATGGTAATAGAAAATTTTTAAGTAGTCCTTTGCACACGACAAACTTAAGACAAAGTGAAAAGAATCAATAAAGAAAAACATGAATTAGCTTAATTGTTTAACTTTTCCAGGAGTTCCTCGACAGAATAAGAGGAGTGAGCCATGAGTTAATTCTTCGATTTAGATTTGAAAGCGTGTGGATTAGTGCTAAGATTCTTTATTTCTTGTGGCAGCTTATTGAAAATGGATGACGCAGAATACTGTACACCTTTCTGCACAAGTGTCAAGGTGGTGTGATGCAAATGTAGATTCGATTTCTGTCAAGTATTCACTGAGTGAGAGCTACTAACTCGTGGGAATAAGCTGATATTATTAACAACAAACGACATTAAGGAAAAAACGTATTGTCACGCCAGAGTCAAAATTCCCAGACTCCTGAAAAGGGGTCGACATGACGTTCGTGAACTTACACCAGATATTGCACAAACCGCCCGTTTTTGAGCCAGAAATATCCTTTTTACATCAGGCGAGTTACCCCCCCCCCCCCCAAAAAAAAAAAAACAAAAAAAAAAACAAAAAAAAAACAATGCCGCCGGCCGTGGTAGCCGAGGAGGCTGAGGCGCTTCAGTCACGGTCTGCACGGCCACTACGGTCGGGGGTTCGAATCCCCCCTTGGGCATGGATATTTGTGCCGTCTTTAGTATAAGGTAGTTCATAAGTAGTTTGTAAGTTTAGGGACTGATGACCCCGTAGTTAAGTCCCATAAGCTTAACAAACATTTGAACATTTTGAAAACAATGCCGTACGTCATAAATGAGTGAAAATAAGCGTAATAGACTACTTTTCGTGTGGAAAAATCACTTATTTCAGATATTGTTCTAATGTTAAATATAGCAGAATTTAGTTTTGGAACAAGATCCTAAACATGGGCTTTCCATGAGAGCTTACTGTCCATATGAACACCTAGAAATTTGAACTGTTCAGTCTCACTTATCATATGCCCATTATGTGGAATCAAATGTCAGCTTTCGTCAATTCATGTGTTAGAATTTGTAAAAACTGAGTTTTACTGTGATTTAACATCAACTTGTTTTCTACAAGCCATGAACTTATCTCTTGAACTGCATTATTTGATACTGTGTCAATATTACGAGCAACATCTTTAACTACCAAGCTGGTATCATCAGCAAACAAAAATATTTTACAGTCACCTGTTATACTCGAAGGCATATCATTTATATAAATAAGAAACAGCAACGGTCTCAAAACAGACCCCTGGGGCACCCCACACTTAATTGTGTCCCATTGCGATTGTACATCATAGCCATTTTCTACACTGCGGAGAATTACCTTCTGTTCTCTATTATTAAAGTAAGAGGTGAACCAGTAGTCCATAATGTGCCAACTTCTGCAACAATATTTTGTGATCAACACAATCAAACGCTTTTGTTAAATCAAAGAATACGTCTAATGTCCGTAGCCTCTTATTTAACCCATCAAGTGCCTCACAGAGAAACGAAAATATAGCCTTTTCAGTCGTTAAACCACTTCTAAAACCAAAATTTACGTTTGACAACAAATTATGTGAACTGAAATGATCAATTGATCTTGAATATACAGCCTTTTCAATAACTTTAGAAAACACCGATGGCATAGAAAAAGGTCTATAGTTGCCTACATTATCCCTTTCTCCTTTTTTATAAAGTGATTGCACTACTGAGTACTTTAATTTGTCAGGAAACTGACCATTCTGAAAGGAAAAATTACAAATATGGCTTAGTACTGGGCTAACATATGGAGAACAGTACTTAAGATTTCTGCTAGTTACTCCATCATATCCGCAAGAGTCCTTAGTCTTGAGTAATTTAATTATTGACTCAATCTCCCCTATGGAAGTATCATGAAGGACCATTTCAGGTAACAGCCTCGGAAAGGCATTTTCTAAAAATGTTATATGATTACCTGTAAAAACTAGGGTTTTGTTTAGTTCCCCTACTATATTCAGAAAGTGATTATTGAATATTGCACATATATCTAACTTGTCAGTGATAGAAACATTTCTACTACGCACTGACGTTATATCTTCTACCTGCTGCTGCTGACCAGACACTTCCTTCACGACTGACCAGATAGTTTTAAGTTTATCCCGAGAGTTTGCTATTCTTTTTGCATATCACATACTTTTTGCATTCTTAATGACATTTTTCAGAACCTTACAGTACTGTTTATAATGAGCTACTGCATCTTCATTCTGACTGCTTCTAACATTTTGATACAATTCCCGCTTTGTTCTACATGATACTCTTATCCCCTTCGTCAGCCACCCTGGCTGTCTGTTGCTGGAAGTACCGTGTTTTGAGCGTTCTAGCGGAAAGCAACTTTCAAACAGCATAAGAAATGTGTTCAGAAAAGCGTTATATTTATCATCTGCACTATAAACTGCACTATAAACATCCTGCCATTCTTGTTCCTTAATTAGGCTTAAAAAGGTCTCAATTGCAACTGGATTAACTTTTCTGAGTAGTTGATATTTATGTTTAACATTTGTTTGAGAACAAATACTTTTTAGAATTAAAATTTGGGCATCGTGGTCTGATAGGCCATTTACTATTCTGCTGACAGAGTGCCCCTCTAATAATTAAGAATGGAAAAAAATATTGTCAGTGGTAGAACTGCTATTTCCTTGCACTCTCGTTGGAAAAAATACTGTTTGCACCATGTTATAGGAATTAAATAGATCTAACAGCTTACTTTTTCTTGAGCTATCACCTACACAATTAATGTTGAAATCTCCACACACAATTATATTTTTATACTTCCTATACAGTGAACCCAGAACCAATTACAGCGTTTAGTTCCATTAACATTAACAACTCCTGCATAACATTCAAATATCTTTTCTGCGCAGTGTTTAGAAAAATCGATTGACTCCGATGAAAAATTGTTTTTTTACATACATGGCCACTTCCCAACACTGCAACGAACTCCTAGAGTAGAAGGCAGCTAAGCTGTATCCTGGCAAAGGAATTCTCTGAATTGTCACATCACTTAAAAAGTGCTCTGAAATACCAATAATGTCAGAATCAGTATCAATAAGCAGTTCATTAACTTTATCTCTGATAACCTGTATATTTTGGTGAAAAATAGTAATTTACTTATTACTTAGAATCTTAGACTTTGTCAAAGGTGGTTCCTTTCTTAGAGGGACTTCCTTTAAGCAGGAATACCTATCAGCTATCTTCAGTCTAAAAAAGGTGCAGCCCTAACACCAACTACTACAGGAATTTTTCCATGAGTAACACCCCCACCCCCTACTACACTATCACATATGAGCTTTGCCAACCTCCCCTTCCCATACCTATTGAGGTGCAGACCGTGCCTAGTAAAATCCGACCTTTGGATAGTCTCAACTGGCACCACTGCAATGTGATCCATGCCCTCCATCATCAGCGCCTTCTCAAGCCCCATGTTAACACGCCTGACAGCTGTATTAAGACAAGGCCTATCACGACACTGAAACAGCAGCACGAAATGCACATTCGTGCCACCAGTTTGAGTTGCTATCCTTTCCAGATCACCACCTATATCATATTCCCCGTCCTTATCAAGACTATTCCCGGCCCCACCCAACTATAACTACCTGATTCTCTTTTAAGAAATTCCTACATAAGTCCCCTATGTTACAAGTAACCTGAGCTAACCCTGCACTAGGCTTCACTGTGCTGGTGACCTGGTACTCACTCCCAAGTACTTCCTGCAATTGTTGGCATGAGAACTGCCTAACAACAGAACCTTCTTCTTCCTAAGAGACCTCTCTACAGATTTCGGCTTCCTAACAGCTGAGGTCTGCTGCGTACTTCCTACCCCTACAGCTACAGGAGGTTCATTTCCACTCAACTCTGACAGTTGGTCAAACCTATTTGCAACTTGCAACGTGAAGCTAACTGAATACCTCCTTCTAGCTACCTTCTTGCCAACTGCAAGGTCCCATTCCCCAGCTCCCATTCCCCTCCTCAACCTACCTAGTTCCTCTTCAGCGTTTTTCAACTGCACCTGAGGGGCGCAGATCAAACGTTCCTGCTCCTCTATCATCTTATTCCTGCTGCAAATCCTACAGTTCCAGGAGAGAACCTCACCACAATTCCCACTGGCTTCCCCACTGCACCCCCCCCCCATGAAAATACTTACTACAAATCCCACACTGCAGCCCACTACGCACGACACTACGATAGAGCCCACACTTTTCACTCATGGTAAAATTTCACAATAATTTGTTAAGAAAAACTAGACGTCCGATAGGTTTACAAACATTTGAACATCGGAATAAAACTGTAGATGTGTAAGAATTACAAACATACAGGCAAATGGACGCTCTTCTTTAAAAAGGTATATACGTGCCTAAGCGTTGCATAGTATATATCGCGACAATACTGCGAGTCCTCCGTTATACTTACGGTTTCACCGAGCTAGCCTCGGCTCGGCTTGCCGAGCTCCCTGAGTGCCGGTGTCCGCATGTATGTTCCACATCTCCTCCTAAACTACTGGACCAGTTTCAACCAAACTTGGTACACATGTTCCTTACTATCAGGCAACAATCGTTGCCGGGGTAAGAACTACCTACGACACATACGTCAGGAGATATGATGTCATAAACAATGACATTCGTGAAAAACGGCCGCATCATGTTATAATATTCTACATCTGCTCCTAAACTAACGGGACGATTTCGACCAAATTTGGTACGAATATTTTTAAGGTTATGAATCATTTGATACGTTAGCAAAAACCACCTACGATACATAGTTAATACGATATCACATCACAAACAATGAAAACTGTCCCATCTTGCGGCGCGTGATACGGGGGTTCTATTCGTCAACTATTTGAGAATAAGAGCATTTAGCGGCTTGCAATAAACTTTATAGATAGTTTAAAATCTTTAAGAAACTTTTCTCGCTGACAACTCCAACAAAATGGTGAAAGGAGAAAAGTTTATCGCTTACTACTTTTTCGATGTTGTTTATCTACGGCATTTGGCATGACGTTACAAGTTATTATTTCTACACTGTAAATTGTATTCGCGAGACATTTCACAGACAGTACACATACATACCACTGAATGTTCCTTCGATATTATATCATAGTTTGATGTATAGTTCATGAGATATGAAGTCATAAACAATTTGGTTCATGAAAAACCTCATCATCACGCGTGAGGTTTCGATTTATTACATCTTTACTACTAACACCATTCACGATATATTTTGTAGACATTAGGCACATATACCAATGAATATACCTTCAAATTTACATCATAGTACGACACATATTTAAGGAGATATGACGTCATAAACAATGAAATTTCCAAGAAGTGCTACACCATGCGCTATTTTTCCACATCTCCTCCTAAAATAACTAAACTTGGTACACACATTGCTTATTATCAGGCAACAATCGCTGTGGTGTTAAAATTACCTACGGCACATATACTGCTGACTAGATTTGACATCCCTGTGTTTTCACATAGACAGTTCTATGTCGCCTGCTCAAGGGTAGGCTCACCAAAGAATTTATTCATGCTAGCTCCTGGACAAGTAACAAGAAATATTGTTTATAGTCAAGTTTTAAATTAATGTTATACATCATTTGTATTTTTTATTATTTTTCTTTCTTTGGATACTGCATATCTAATTTTGTACATTATGCATATTTCTGTGTTTTATTGTTCCATAATTTCTAAGCAGTTTTCATGAATACATGAAGATGAAATTTTTTTCCGAATTTTTATTTTCGTTTCTAATATAAGACTGGAAAAAGGCATATACAGGGTGTTACAAAAAGGTACGGCCAAACGTTCAGGAAACATTCCTCACACGCAAAGAAAGAAAATATGTTATGTGGACATGTGTCCAGAAACGCTTAATTTCCATATTAGCGCTCAGTTTATTACTTCTCTTCAAATCACATTAATCATGGAATGGAAACACACAGAAAAAGAACGTACCAGCGTGACGTCAAACACTTTGTTACAGGAAATGTTCAAAATGTCCTTCGTTAGCGAGGATACATGCATCTAATGTTCTAATGTTTGTTAAGCTTATGGGACTTAACTACGGGGTCATCAGTCCCTAGATACATGCATCCACTCTCCGTCGCATGGAATCCCTGATGCGCTGATCACCAACAATTCCTGCCCAAACGTTCACAGAAAATCTGTGTTGATGACGTGAATCGAGGAAGTACAGTACATACTAACGAAACAATTGGGTATTTTGACAACTGTCTGCACGAATTATTTCAATTTACATTTAAAGAGAAATGAGCTCTAACATGGAAATTAAGCGTTTCCGGACACATTTCCACATAACTTATTTTCTTTCTTTGTGTGTGTGGAATGTTTCCTTAAGGTTTGGCCGTACCTTTTGGTAACACCATGTATAATTGAGCAACTCCGGGTATAGCAGCTATTGTATATAAGTTCATAATTTTCTGTCCTTATTCATTGTGTAAATCTGTCTTGCCAATTGTCCACGCACTTGACTGGACAGCAGCATGAATTGCTGCTGCCTGCCCGTCATGACGTTGAAATGACAATAAAGAAAAAAAAAATGGTGTCCCTTATAGCATGGATAAAGTCGTCTCTATTGTTGTACTGCATTTCTCGCATTGGTTATTTCAGTTTGGCAAAGAGATCGTAATCACAGGGACTCACGTCGGGTGAGTGCGGCGGATTTTCCAGAAACTCTCACTGCCAGCAGCGCAAGAGTTCCTGGACATGAGTAGCGGTGTGGCACTCCGCATGACAATGCTCCAACATTTGCCGTACTCATCCTACATCGGTCCCTATAACTACTATCTCTTTGTCTGTTTTGTCTGTAAATAGGTTCATTTATTTCTGTATGAAGATTAAACTGCAGTTTAGGTTAACTATATCACACAACCAACAAATAAAAATTCTTCCTAAATGCATGGGGCGTGATATGAAACTACAAAGAGAGATGCCAGCTGAGAAAAAAGTCTTGTCGCATATTGCTGTCCGTCCCAACCATCGCCCGCTAGTATACTGCCAGCCTCCCCACTCCGGGAAAATCACCGTAAGTCAGGAAGTACTCACATTCGCCACTGGAGCGCTGCAAGCGTGTACTAGACTGGCCGTCCGTCGCTATGTGCACTTATGACATTTGTTGCATTCCGATTATTTTCCTGTTTGTGGGCTTGCTATTTAAATACTTCGCCCGTTCCAAACGTTCATTCACTTCTGCTCCAATCTTTTTAAGACGATAGTATAACTGTTTTACATGTTACCTTGCCTAATTTTCTGTGTGTTCTGAAGTTTCACTTGTACACTGTAAAACCTTCGCAGTGTTCGGCACATTGACAACTGAAGAAGTTAATATTAAGCTCGAGTGCTGACAAATTTGGCAGCTCATGAGTGATTTCATTAAGCGTCTTTTCAAGATGTAAAAGCTTAACTCCACAACTCCAAAATTTAACATGAAATTTATTTCGTTCTATTTTTATCATCTTTTCGTGTAAAATATCACACTGGATGTCACTGGAAGAACGGCAACTATTACTGCCATGATTTTCGAGCAGTGGAACATTGGAATTAATGCTGTGATCATGGGTTTCCTCAGTGCTTTCATATTTTCGTTTTTAGAGTTTCATATTCACTGTAAGTTTTTTAATAGTTCTACGTACTACTTTTGCTAGTACAACTTTATAAGCTGGGTAAGAAGGAAAAACAGAGGGAACAGCAGGATCCAGCAATTTCTTAATTTTTAATCCAGACGGATAGTCAGCCCCTCGGAAATAAAGGCTACATACCACACACGATCTAAAGTTGAAATTGGGCGTAAAATCTGCTCTTGATATTGCTTTCAGCTATTGTTCTCTGACATCACTTTTGCTGGGAAATTCGTGAAATGAATCTCCTTTCACTTTACTTTCTGCTTGTGCAGCAATACACCACTGCTATTGACAAATTAAAATCTGTCCAAATGGACAAATGTTTGTAAATCTATGCGGTGGCCGAGGAGACTGAGGCGCTCCAGTCACGGTCTGCACGGCCACTACGGTCGGGGGTTCGAATCCCCCCTCGGGCATGGATATTTGTGCTGTCCTAGTACGTAAGTAGTTCATAAGTAGTTTGTAAGTTTAGGGACTGATGACCCCGTAGTTCAGTCCCATAGACTATACAAACATTTGAACATTTGAACATTGTAAATCTATCGGACCAAACTGCGTGGTCATCAGTCCGTAGCTTACAAACTACTTAAACCTAGGTAAACTAACCTAAGGACAACACACACACACCCATGCCCCAGGGCGGACTCTAACCTCCGATGGCGAGCAATCGCGCACTCCGCAGCGAGGCGCCTTAAAAATTTTCAAATGTCTGTAAATCTATCGGACCAAACTGCGTGGTCATCAGTCCATAGCTTATAAACTACTTAAACCTTGGTAAACTAACCTAAGGACAACACACACACACCCATGCCCCAGGGCGGACTCTAACCTCCACGGCGAGCAACCGCGCGCTCCGCAGCGAGGCGCTTTAGACCACTCGGCTACTCCACCGGAGGCGCCTTAGACCGCTCGGCTGCTCCACCGCGACTTAAAATCTGTAATGAAATCAAATGTTTGTATAGCTTATGGGACTTAACTACGGGGTCATCAGTCCCTACACTTACAATCTTCTTATGAACCAACTAAGACTAAGGACGGCACAAATATCCATGCCCGAAGGGGGATTCGAACCCCCGACCGTAGTGGCCGTGCAGACCGTGACTGAAGCGCCTCAGTCGCCTTGGCCACCGTAGCTGGCAAAATCTGTAATGAGACGTTCTGTTTTAAAGTAATATATGTATGGTAAGATCATAAAAAGTAACTAATCAGACCAGATATAGCGATGGGATAGAAAATTAGAAAGCGGGTATGAAGAAACATGAAGATCGGATTATTGCAAACCCTGTAATGGTTTTCTAATAACAATCTACTATGATTACATACCTACTTATTACCGAATCAATCCACCGTAATTCCCTGATCATACCTCAGTACACTCTTGCTAGTCTAGGCAGTCAAACAACAAGAAATTACACTGTTTACTTAGTTATTACTGTTAATTACAATGTTCGTGAAGCGCAGGTTTAGGGCACACTACTAGCGTCGCAGTGGCCAAGACGGTAACTTCTTGAAGTATGCTCCAAAACATGCAAGCCGAGTGAAGTGGGAAGGCTGGGAGCACAGAGTAACATATACAGAGAAGCAGCCCCCCCTAAACCACTGTCCTACTCTCCCCTCGTAGTTCCGTAAGATGCTAGCAGGTGTCAGGCGGTTCCCTGGCTTAGTACCGGTAGACCACACTAAAGGCACTTCTGAGGGTGCCTCTCGCACGTCAGAGGTTAGCGTGAAGGGGAGGTTGAGGGGAGACTGGGAGAGCTCGTGCCGCCTGCCACGAGGCCACGGCTGTGTCCGGCTTGCAGGCGTTTGAGGGGAGGTGGTGGTGGGGACAGCCGCTACCTGCCGCCTGCTCAGGCCAGTTTAAAGGGCTGCTTCTGACCGCAGCGCCACCATGGGACATCTTACGGAACTGCTTCAGCACCCCCCGCCCCGCACCCCTGAGCGTGGGACCGGGCCCTTTCGGAGGTTTCCCGTCTGTATATGTTTGCCTGTGCTGGGAGTATACTAGCGGGCGATGGTCCCAACACACTGGCCACAGTACTTCTGTCCCAAGGCGGCAATGCGTTCAACAGCACTTGCGTCCAACTACCAGGTGCAGCTCCACAGTCTGTCGGTAACATACACACAAGACTGCTTGCTGCAGTGGTATATGCTGCGGCCGCGCGGGCACGTGATGGGCGCCTCGCGACGTCTCGCGTCCGCTGCCGCTGTGGGAAGCCATAAATGTCGATGGATCGCACCGCGGTTGCCTCGATCGTGAGACGACAGTGGGCCAATAAACGCCAATACATGTTTGTCATAGTGAAAGAACCACCTTGAGGGGTGCGCTACAACACCAGAGATGACAGCATCCATGCCATAGGGCGCTCAATACAGGACATCAACGGAAATAGTCGCGCTGATGTGTACGACGCCTGATGGACGTTTGATAAAAGGTCATAAATGACGGAGGCGATTATACTGAAGGTGTGCTGTTAAAAGTACATCTGTCAACAAAACCATATCAGAGAAAAATAAAGGCTTTCATTACATTTTATACAGCCCTTGTACATCGTGTTATATCTATTTCGATACCGTTTGTTAGTTTTTACTGTACCTTAGTATGTTTCAGCACTTCCTGTGCTACCATCAGTATGGTTTTATTCATCATTCTGCCTTCCACCAAATTATCAGCTATTTTCTGCTTTTATTGGTCCTTTAGGTTGCCATGCTTTGTATCCCCTCTTTATACCTCGTGAGTCCCTGATTAGGGTACAGACAAAAATGTTTGTAATTCTATGGGACCAACTACTTTGGTCATAAGTTCCTAGACTTACAAACTACTTAAACTAAGTTCAACTAACCTAAGGACAAACACACACATCCATGCCCGAGTGAGCATTCGAACCTCCGACGCGGGAGGCCGCGCGATCCGCAACGTTGCGCTCCAGACCGCTCGGCTACTGCCGCGAGGCGATGGTACAGACTTTCAGGAGCAATGGAGACATACCTGTGCATGAATCTCGGATAAGGCACTTTGGTCTGGAAATTGCCTAGTCGGAAGTTATATGAGCAAATCGTTCTGATACTTTTGCAATACATGTAGCGGTTCTGTGGTACCCAGGTTCCTGGAAAAAATTCAACCTGTTTTTCGTCCACTGATGTGGTTCCAAGATTTGATCTCGTCTCAGTTGATTTCTTCTTTTAGAGCTATGTGAAACCTCTTGTGTACTATCCGCCTGCCGACCCTGCAAAGCCGCGGTAGACTGGCCGAGCGTTCTAAGGCGCCTTGTAGCTGCGGAGCGTTCCGCTGCTCGCCGTCGGAGGTTCGAGTCCTCCCTCGGGCATGGGTGTATTTGTTGCCCTTAGCATAAGTTAGTTTAATTAGTTTGTAAGTCTAGGGACTGATGATGACCAGAGTAGTTAAGTCCCATAGATATACAAACATTTGAACATTTGAGAGTGCAAAGAATCTCAATGCCTGCGACCTTGTTCAGACTGCACAAGCGATATAAATTCTGAACTACTGTTGTAAATATTGCAGCTTGTGATCCAAACGCAGGCAATGGAATTCGTTCTTACATTACCGCAGACGTAAGATTTTCGATCTCTCTGACATCACGATACGAGCGTTGCTATTAGTCCACCAACAAGGGAAATTGTCTGAAGGCAGTGTGGAGTATTCAGCAGGAATTAGGGTATAGACGTTGGAGCCCTTAGTTTGAGCACTGTGCGCGGCTACAAGGAGGAACCTGAATAGATTTTCCCGTTACTTTCGACTCGGTCGTTCCCGACCAAGGTTCCTTATGTCAAATTTATACACACAAGGGTTGGAACTTAAATAGTGGCAACTATTTATTCACAACCGATAAAAAAGCGTTACATGTTTGCACTTGTTATTTTCCTTCAAAGTATCACCAGCGTTCTGTACAACCCATTGCCAGTGATGTGGAAAGCGTAGTATACCGTTAGCAGAGCCTTTTCTGCTGGTGATGAGAATGGAGTGGTCAAATCTCTGGAACAGTTCTGAAGCGAATGCCACGAAATGGTTCCTTCATCTTCGGAATCAAATCAAAGTCACAAGGACTTAGGTCTGGGGAGTATATTACTTCCCAGTCTCATCGACCGAACAGAGCAGCCACAGCTTGTATGTATGCGCCCGCGCATTGTCGCGCTACTGTTCTGTACGGCAATGCCGGTTCCCTGCACGCCTCTTGAAGTCCTTGATGTCACTGTCGTCCTGTACGATCTCTGGCACATTTAATCTAGATCCAACTACATTGTCACTGTTTTGAAAACATAGTGACACCGTTACGTTAGACCGCTCGCTCACAAGTGACTGTTTTTCCTTCGATTGTGCGCACGCCAGTGACATGGGACGGGCGAGTGCATTTGCTCGGAGGTAAGATAACTATGTCAACAACATGTGTTATCACCGACAATAGTAGATTCCACTGCATAGTGTCTCCACAGTAGTACTATCACTATTTAAGTTCCAACCCTCGTATTAAAACCTTCAATACTTTATGTTCCGCAATATTTTTATTAATCTGTTCGTTATGAACCAGCTTTCGGCGTTTTAGGCCATCTTCTGATAAATAAAAATATTGTGGAACACAAAATTATTCAAGGTTTTAATATGTGTATTTTCCTCCACGAACCGACGGAATATTCCATAAGTATGATCGAATTTATACATTTGACGTTATCCATAACCGTTCAAGGTTTGTAACATATTTACGGAATCACCCTGTATTTGATAAAACACATTAGGATAGTTATATCAGTGAAGGATCTCTCGGGCTTCCACCTAACCACTGACCCTACCTATACCGAGAAGAAATGCGCTTCCTTGTTGTATTCAACTTCTACCTCTACCTCTGTTTCTCGGAAGACCCACCCCGCTGGCGTTGCCGGTCGCGTTATCTGCTAAGCGTTATCGTTATCGACTTTCATATTATCGGTCTGTAACACTCCGCCCAGATGGTGCAGTACCAGTACAGTGCACTGCTCTTCTGCTATCGCCAAAGCGCCTCCAGTTGTCAATTTCAGTTTGTCATTAGAAGAGCACGACAGTGCTGTTTGAACTGTCGATATTGTCTGTTAATAGAGTAGACATTTCATAAATAGTAACCTATAAGGAAACTAAAAGTGTTGTGCAACATCTTTGTAGAGCTTTGTCTTTTGACAATGTACAAGATAAACTGTTTATTTTGGTTCCTTACCTCAATCGCTATAAACAAAAACCCTTATAAGATCACTTTTGGCTATCTGCCTGACAGTTAAGATTGCTCTTACTTAAGAACGGTTGAAGGTATCACGTTGAAATTTACGTCAGCTACTAAAGTCTGCGGTCCCTTGTTGGTGAAAGAACTTTAAGCTTCGAATGCAATGCAATCAAAAGATACGGTAGTTTGTCATATATGTTGATACTCGGGTACTCACTCTTCAAAACCTACGAGGTACTTCCCGTTGCTTAAACCAGAAAATCGGACAAGAATCTGTGTTTTACGGTACCACTGTGGTTGGTGTTGTGGTCTTCAGTGCAAAGACTGGTTTGATGCAGCTCTCAACGCTACCCTGTATTGTCCAAGCCTCTTCGTCTCTGAAAAACAGCAAGCTACATTCTTTTAAACGTGCTTGAAGCAGTCATCTCTGTCTCCACCTGCGAATTTTACCCCACAAACTTCCCTTCAATACTAATCTCACGATTTCCTGATGTCTCAGAATGTGTCCCACCAATCTATCTATTCTCTTAGCCTAGATGCG
Source organism: Locusta migratoria (assembly GCA_026315105.1). NCBI lineage: Eukaryota > Metazoa > Arthropoda > Insecta > Orthoptera > Acrididae > Locusta > Locusta migratoria. The sequence continues at coordinate 104,373,914 of CM048755.1, forward strand.
TCAGAAATTTCTTTTCTCCCCAATTCTGTTCAGTACTTCCTCATTAGTTACGTGATCTACCCACTTAATCTTCAGCATTCGTCAGTAACGCCATATTACAAAAGCTACTGTCATCTTCCTGTCTGAACTCCTTATCGGTACGTTTCACCACTATACATGGCTACTCTCCAGACAAATGTTTTCAGAAAGGACTTCATAACATTTAAATTAATATTAGATTTCAAGAAAATTTCGCTTCTTCAGAAATGCTTTTTTTCCATTGCCATTCTGCATCTTATTCTCTTCTTCGCTCATCAGAAGTTATTTTGCTACCCAAATAAAAAAATTCATCTGCTACTTTATTGTCTCATTACTTAATTCCTTCAGCATCACCTGATCTCCTGACACTACATTCCATCACCCCTGTTTTACTCTTGTTAATGTTCGTCTTATAAACTGCTTACAAGACTGACCACTCGGTTCAACTGCTGTTGCAGGAGCATTGCTGTTTCTGAGGGAATAAAAATTTCATCACAAAACTGCAAAGTTTTTATTTCTTCTCCCTGATTTTAATTGCGTCTCCCAATTTCTCTTTGCATTCTTTCACAGCTTGTTCAATATAAAAACAGAAAAACATTGGGGATAGGCTACAATCCCAGTCTTATTCCCTTCCCAACCACTGCGTCCCTTTCACGCCCTTAGACTCTTCGAATTGCTGTCTGGTCTTTGTACAAACTGTATATAACTTTTCGTTCCCTATACTTTACGTCTATCTTCAGGAATTCTAATGACTCAATTAAAGCTAACGTTGTCAAAAGCATTCTCCAGATTTACATATACTAAAATGTAGGTTTACCTTTCCTTAACCTATATTGTAAGAGAAGTCGTAATGTGAGTATTGCCTCACGTGTTCCAACATTTCTCCTAAACCCAAACTGATCTTCCCCGTGGTCAAATTGTATTAATTTTCCCATTCGTCTGTAAATAATTCGTGTTAGTATTTTACAAGCATGAGTTATAAAACTGATGATTCTGTAATTTGCACACTTACCTGTACTTGTTTCTTTCGAAGTATAATTACTATATTATTCTTGAAGTGTGAGGTTATTTCACCTGTTCCATACATCTTAGACACAAGATGTAACAGTTGCTTCATGACTGGCTCTCTCAATGATGTCAACAGTTCAGAGGGAATATCATCTACTCCTGTGGCCTTCTTTCACCTCAAACCTTTCAGTGCTCTGTGAAATTCATCTCTCAGTATAGTATCTCCTATTTCATTTTCATCTACTTCCTCTTACCTTCGTACAATATTGTTTCGAAGTATATGTCCTTTGTAGAGCCCCTCTATACAGTATATTCTTTCCACCTTCTTTGCTCAGAACCGGTTTTCCATCTGAGTTTATGATATTCAGACAGCTGTTTGTCTTGTCTCCAAATGTCTCTTTTTATTTTCCTGTATGTTGCCTCTACTGCAAACCTTTTCATTTCTGAATAACAACGACTACCTACACCCATTTGAACTGAAAGGAAACAAATCAAAAAATTATTAATTACTAATTGTATTACGCACAAATATTTTACCATTTTGTACGTGTGTCTATTCCAGCGTCAATTAAAGCTTTTTTTCTCTGTATTTATGTAAAATAGTACCCTTTACCATTAGTTGAGGGTGTGAAACATTCAAAAGTCGAAATCAATGCAATCAAGAGATATGGCAGTCTGTAAATACCCCTTCTTCTCAGAAATGAGTAGATGTATAAAGTTGAAATTCATATCAAATACTAAGGTCCGTGGTCTCTTCGCGGTGTTTTACTTTGCCCGGCAACATTAAGCCTTAAGGCTCTCTCTTATAATTAACCAGGATTATTCAGATTGTATAATTTATGTAGAACATTACAAGCGTACCACATTTAATACCATTATTAAAGTTAAAAATAAAGAATATTCCTAGAATATAATTGTAACAATAATATAAAGATAATTATAACAATCAAAATGAAGATATTAGTAATCGTGCAAATAGTAAAAATTCGCCGAATACGTCATATCCATCTAACGTTCCGTTGACATGTAAACACCATTCGACGGCTGCGCAATACAACACTAATAGGAATGTAAGACTAGTATCGTCGAAACAAAAGAATGTGAATGCTGTATTCCTTGGAAGAACAAGTCGGTACACTTCTCATGAGAACGCCAACGAAATTTAGAGATAGAGACTTATACGCCGAAAGATAACCTCAACGTACTCACCCAACACGTCCAAAATTTAAATATGTGTATGATAAATTGAGAAGAACTGGATCTTTGACGTATCAGAAACATATCCGGCAAAGGAAAGTTCTAACGAGGAAGTGGAAACTGGTACTCTTGTCACTGTGGTTCGAGATCCTCATGTTAGTTCGCATCAAATCTCAAGGGAATCTGACATGAGCCAGAGTAGTATTGTTCGTGATTTGCATCGCCATAAATTTAGTCCTTACCACATCAATCTCCATCAAGAATTAACTGCTACGGATTGTATGTTCAGATGTTTGTCGCGCGGTAGTATCCGAGTGGTCTGGAGCGCCACGTTGCGGATAGCGCGGTCTCCCGCGCCGGAGGTTCGAATCCTCCCTCGGGTATATGTATGTTTGTATTGTCTTTAGTATAAGTTAGTTCATAAGTAGTTTGTAAGTTTAGGGACTGATGACCCCACAGTTAAGTCCCATAAGCTCTACAAACATTTGAACATTTAATACAAATAAACAATCCCTGAGACGGATTTACGTCTCGAATATGTCAAAGACATTATTGATAAATCTGAAGAATTGAATTAAAATTTGTGATACGGCCGGGTATGGAACTGATTTTTTTTTTTTTTTTTTTTTTTTTTTTTTTTTTTTTTTTTTGTTCTCTGGGTAGTTCTGCTCATTGCGGTCGCTGATCTTGATTGTTCTTTGTTGTTCTATTTCTTGTTGGCTCAGCTTTTTTATTACAGAGGGCGTTCAGCCCTCTGACCGGGCGCGCTGAGCCACGGCGCCCGGCATCTCGGACCTCCAAGCTTACTAGGCAGACGTCTTAACCGTTAACCGTTAGACCACCACACAACTAACGTTTAAGGGGCCTTGGAATAGCCTATGTACGATTTCCCTCTACGTCACAAACTTTAATTCAGCTTCTGTGTTCCAAAGATAATTGTTTATTTGTATTAAATTGATATTTATATCATCTTAACAGGATTGTTCCAATACGTCCATTGACGAGGTGCTATTCGGCTGCATGGAGAGCCTTGGCAGTAGTGGCAATTATCTTTGGAACACAGAAGCTGAATTAAAGTTTGTGACGTGGAGGGAAATCGTACATAGACTATTCCAAGGCGTCTTAAACGTTAGTGGTGTGGTGGTCTAACGGTTAAAGACCGTTTCACACCGCGGTCCCACTATGTCAAGTGATGTCACGTGACAGGCGCGTAATTCACACCTCCACCGACGTGTGTGAGCTATTAGGACATCGTTCCTGCTCTAGTCAGTTCAGTTGAAATAGGTAACATGGCAGATGGTTCGTGGTGCGACAGCGTGTTTACTAAAAGTGTGCCTTGGTTGGGTGATGGAGAAAGTAGTTCGAGCAGTGATGAGGAAGACATGCTGTTGTACTCTGTTACAAACCGAACGCACTGTGTACACCCCATCAATAAGAGACGGAAACAGTGCGGCGAGTATATCATCTGATGGAGGACTTGGAGCTAGATGATTACAGATTCACAACATACTTTCGGCTTTCTAAACCTGAGTTTGAAGAGGTATTAACACTGATAAATAACTATATTAGTAAAAAAGACACCAACTACAGGAGATCTATTTCCAGCAGAGAGAGATAGGCGCCATGCCTAAGGTACGTTTACTAATACTGTATACAAAATGTTCAAATGGTTGTTAAGCTTATGGGACTTAACTACGGGGTTATCAGTCCCTAAACTTACAAACTACTTATGAACTACTTACGAACTAGGACGGCACAAATATCCATGCCCGAGGGGGGATTCGAACCCCCGACCGTAGTGACCGTGCTGACCGTGACTGGAGCGCCTCAGTCACCTCGGCCACCGCGGCCGGCAATACTGTATACAATTTACTTTTTTTGAAATCGTACTGCAGTCGGAACATAATTTTTGTAAAAAAAAATGAAACATTTAAACAGTTATTGATTTCCTTTGAATATCAGCATCTATTTTCATTTAATTCTCTTTACGTCAAACCAAATACTTTTTTGGTGTTCTGGCGGCTTCAATCAACTCCTCCATAACAACAAAACAGCTTCTTGTTGCAACGAGTTAAAACACGAAACTGAGCGACAGTGTGTGAAGTGGTCATGCGCGCGGCAGTGTAGTGGGCCACTGCGCATGCGCAAGGCAGTGTAGTGGGCCACTGCGCATGCGCGAGGCCACAAACGTCGACAGACGTTTTGAAAGGATCGCTCGCTAAGGTAAACTAACCTAAGGAAAACACACACACACACACACACACACACACACACATGACCCAGGGAGGACTCGAACCTCCGACGGCAAGGAACTGCGCATTCCGCAGCGAAGCGCCTTAGTACGCTCGGCCACTCCGCCGCGGCAGTAAGGTGCAAATCAGTTTAAAAATCAGCAGTCACATAGACAGCCTGTACTTTGCCAACCAACGAATCTGCCTCCACAGCCCACATAATGATGTGTTGATCAACTGACTGGGTAAGTGTTCCGTGTGTGGTTCAGTTGAACCAAGAGATAGCCAATGACTGTTTACAAGTTCTACATGTAATAGTTAAATAATGTAAAGATTTAGAACGATTGGAGTAAGATTTTTCGTTTTTTTTAGCTCCATTGGGCTAACGCCAATTCTAGAAAGACAATGACTAGTGTCAGATTAACCATAAGGCAGAGAGATGTATGTGGTTTTAAAACGATGACTGATCACAATTATGGGCTGCATTCCTAAGAGTGTTTACACGTGTGGCTATGCAGTAGGGGCTGAGGCGCTTAGCGATGTTAGTCATCGGCTGGCAGCTGTTGGCAGGGCAGCGACCCAGCAATCACTGCATTTGGCCAGCAGCACTCTGCCTCGCGATGTGTTTTAATAAATACTCCATGTATCCACAGCACCACTACTTTACTTACGCTAACGTGTTGTGTCTGTATCGAAAGAAGGAGCTGATTGATGTATGTGAGGAAAAAAAAGTATAACAGTGCCTGACAAAAACGTTTATATTGATTTTTTGAGGAAGAATGCTTCATGAAAAACTATATCATAATATGTTTAAGCCTGATATGCCACCTTGCGTAGTCCTTCAGTAGGGGGCTTCTGCCTTAGAGCAAGCAGGGCTTAGGACGGATCCCGAGAGTGGGACTGCTGGGTTTAATAGGTTCGATTCCTTGGAACCCCTCCAGTTTGACTCATGTTTATTTACCATAAACTAGACAAAGGCATACATACACCTACAACACAATGCTACTTAACAGTAATGTACACGTAACAATGCTCAATCAGAAACCAGAAGGGGTGGTGACTCAAAACCTACATGAACAAGTCCTAAGCGGCTACTTTCTCAACCAATGTAAGGCCGCACATCTACTCTTGAAATAAGTACTTAATGTGATTACACAGCTTTAAGTCCCTGAAACTGTTTAGGATAACAGCAATACTTGATTTACGCTGATTAAATAAATTTTATGAATAATTGCCACCCCCATGAACCACAGACATTGCCGAGGTGGGGTGGCTTGCGTTCCTCTACGATACAGATAACCGTACCGTAGGTGCAACCACAGCGCAGGGGTATCTGTGGAGAGGCCAGACAAACGTGTGGTTCCTGAAGAGGGGCAGCAGCCTTTTCAGTAGTTACAGGGGCAACAGTCTGGATGATTGACTGAGCTGGCCTCGTAACATCAGCTAATGTGGCTTTGCCACACAGTTGCTGCGAACGGCTGAAAGCAAGGGGAAACTACAGCCGTTACTTTTCCCGAGGACATGCAGCTCTACTGTATGAATATATGATGATGGCGTCTTCTTGGGTAAAATATTCCGGAGGTAAAACAGTCCCCCATTCGGATCTCCGGGCGGGGACTACTCAGGAGGATGCCGTCATCAAGAAAAACAAGACAGGCATTCTACGGATCGGAGCGTGGAATATTCTAACCCTTAATAGCGTAGGTAAATTAGAAAATCTGAAAAGAGAAATGGATAGGTTGAAGTTAGATATGGTAGGGATTAGTGAAGTTCGGTGGCAGGATGAATATATATATATATATATGTGTGTGTGTGTGTGTGTGTGTGTGTGTGTGGATTCACGTGTGGAAAGTAAGAGTACCAGAATACTAGCTGTACTCCCAAAGCGTTCAACAGACGATACCAGAAATTCGCTTTTTCAACGAAACCGGTTGCCCTCACGAAATGGGAAAACAAGTTGAAAGCAAAACTAAAAAAACAGGGTCATTCTCTAAAACACGTTGAAGCGTCGGGGAGAATTTTGTACTTCGGAACACTTTTCAGACTGCATCCAGCCATTTTACATTAATTTCATCATATTTCCTTATTCCATTTTGGAGTGACTGCTTTCACGTCATATATGCTGCACTCTTCTTTCGTAATTACAAAAATCTAGACCCAATATTCTTTTGAAATTTAAAACTGCTACCTTCAATAAAATACTGTCAATACTGTATTTAATAGTCTGTTTGTTACAGTATTACTCTACTACAAAACAGTAACCAGTAAAATAAATTAAATTAAGTAGAAATATTATCCAAAAACAGTTTGAAATAGAAGTTTTTGGCAGCTACAACACACTGCCATTTTCATGAGAGGAAAAATTGTTAAGATATTAATGAACACAGTTCATTTACAAACATCACGCATTCCATGGTAAAAAAGATATTGCATTTCAAGTACAAAATGGTGCAAGACTGACGAAGTTATGTGACTAGTTTTAAAAATGTACATTATTTTACGCATTATAAAATTCTCTAACTCAACAATTACAGACGTCCTCTAAATAGCTTTAATATATAATACATAACCTACATATGGCCTTGTAACACCAGCTAATGTGGCTTTGCCACACAGTTACTGCAAACGGCTGAAAGCAAGGGGAAACTACAGCCGTTATTTTTCCCGAGGACATGCAGCTCTACTGTATGAACATATGATGATGGCATCCTCTCGGGTAAAATATTCCGGAGGTAAAATGTCCCCCATTCGGATCTCCGGGCGGCGACTACTCACGAGGATGTGATCATCAAGAAAGACAATACTGGCATTCAACGGGTCGGAGCGTGGAATGTTAGATCCCTTAATCCAGTAGGCAAATTAGAAAATTTGAAAAGGGAAATGGATAGGTTGAAGTTAGATATGGTAGGGATTAGTGAAGTTCGGTGGCAGGATGAACAGGATTTCTGGTCAGGTGAGTAGAGGGTTATAAATACAAAATCAGTTGGTGGTAACGCAGGAGTAGGTCTAATAATGAATAAGAAAATAGGAATGCGGGTAAGTTACTATGAACAGCATTATCATAGTAAAGATAGACACAAAACCAACACCGACTACAGTAGTACAAGTTTATATGCCAACTAGCTCTGCCGATGATGAGGATATCGAACAAATGTATGAGGATATAAAAGAAATTATTCAGAAAATCAAAGGAGATGAAAACTTGATTGTAATGGGGGACTGGAAGTGGGTCGTAGGAAAGGGAAGAGAAGGAAATGTAGGAGGTGAATATGGACTGGGAAAAAGGAATGAAAGAGGAGATCGCTTGATTGAATTCTGAGCAGAGCACAATTTAATGATCACCAACACTTGGTTTAAACATGATGAAAGAAGGCTGTATACGTGGAAGGGACCAGGAGACACTGGACGGTACCAGATTGACTTTATAATGGTAAGGAATAGATTCAGGGACCAGGTTTTAAATTGTAAGACATATCCAGGGGCAGATATAGACTCTGACCATAACTTATTGGTTATGAACTGCAGATTAAAACTTAAGAGACTGCAGAAAGGTAGAATAGTTAGGAGATGGAACCTGGAAAAATTGAATGAACCAGAGGTGGTTGAGAGTTTCAGATGGAGCATTAGGCAAGGATTGGCTGAAACGGGGGAAAGTAATACAGCAGAAGAAGAATGGGTACCTCTGAGATATAGGGTAGTGAAGACAGCAGAGGATCATATAGGCAGAAGGACAAGGCCTAATAGAAATCCCTGGATAACACAGGATATACTGAACTTAATTGGTGAGAGGAGAAAATATAAAAATTCAGCAAGTGAAGCAGGAAAAATGGAGTACAGACGTCTGAAAAATGAGATTGACAGGAAGTGCAAACTGCCTAAGCAGGAGTGGCTACAGGACAAATGCAGAACCGTAGAAGAATGTATAAATAGGGGAAAGATAGATACCGCCTACAGGAAAATAAAAGAAACATTTGGAGATAAGAAAAGTAGCGCTATGATTATTAAGAACTCGGATGGAAAACCAGTACTAAGCAAAGATGGGAAAGTTGAAAGGTGGTAGGAACATATAGAAGGTCTATACAAAGGAAATAAACTTGAAAGCAGTATTCTAGAAATGGAATATGATGTAGGGGAGGATGAGGGAGGAGATACTATACTGCGAGAAGAATTTGACAGAGCACTAAAAGATTTGAGTAGAAACAAGGCCCCTGGAATAGATGACATTCCGTCTGAACTGCTGATAGCGTTAGGAGAGCCAGTCATGAAGAAATTGTTCCACCTAGAATGCAAGATATATGATACAGGGGAAATACCTTCCGACTTCAAGAAAAATATAGTAATTCCAATTCCGAAGAAAGCAAGTGCAGACAAATCTGAAAATTACAGAACTATCAGTTTAATAAGTCATTGTTACAAAATACTGACACGAATAAATTACAGACGAATGGAAAAACTGGTAGAATCCGATCCTGGGGAAGATCAGTTTGGATTTAGGAGAAATGTTGGAACACGGGAGGCAACCTCACATTACGACTTAACTTATAAGACAGGTTAAGGAAAGGCAAACCTACGTTTTTGGAGTTTGTAGATTTCGAGAAAGCTTTTTGACAATGTCGACTGGAATACACTCTTTCAAATTCTAAAGGTATCAGGGGTAAAATATAGGCAGCGAAGAGTTATATTCAGCTTATACAAAAACCAAACAGCGGTTATTAGAGTCGACGGGCATGAAAGGGACGCAGAGGTTGGGAAGGGAGTAAGACAGGGTTGTAGCCTTTCCCCATTGTTATTCAATCTGTACATTGAGCAAGCAGTTAAGAAATGCAAGGAGAAATTTGGAGAGGGTATTGAAGTTCAGGGAGAAGAAATAAAAACTTTGCGGTTTGCCGATGACATAGTAATCCTGTCAGAGCCTGCAAAGGATCTGGAAGAACAATTGAATGGAATGGGCAGTGTCTTGAAAAGAGGGTATAAGATGAACATCAACAAGAGTAAAGCAAGGATAATGGAATATAGCGTCAGAGGGAATAAAATAAAATAATGAGGCAATAAAAGTAGTAGACGAGTTTTGTTACTTAGGTAGCAAAATAACTTCTGATGGCCGAAGTAAAGAAGATATAATATGCAGTATGGCTATGGGAAGAAAAGCGTTTCTGAAGAAGCGAAACTTGTTGACATCCAATATTAGTTTAAATATTAGGAAGTCCTTTCTGAAGGCATTTGTCTGCAGTGTAGCATTGTATGGAAGTAAAACGTGGACGATAAGGAGTTCAGACAAAAAGATGATAGAAGCTTTCGAAATGTGGTGCTACAGACGAATGATGAAAATTAGATGGGTAGATCACGTAACTAATGAGGAGGTGCTCAACAGAATTGGGGAGAAAAGGAATTTCTGGCGTATTCTGACTAAGAGAAGGGATAGGTTGTTGGGACACATCCTGAGACATCAAGGAATCGTCAACTTAGCATTAGAAGGAAGTGTGTGGGGTAAAAATCGTAGAGGGAGACCGAGGGACGAATACAATAAGCAGATTCAAAGGGATGTAGGTTGCCGAAAGTACTCTCAGATTAAGAGACATGCACACGGCATGTTAGCGTGGAGAGCTGCATCAAACCAGTCTGCGGACTGAAGACCACAACAACAACAACATGAATAATTGTTCAACTAGGCAATCTTGCGCCTCAAAATGTTTTCAAACATAATATCCTCTAATTTTACACAACAAAATCCGACTACACAGCTTTAAGCTTCTAAAACAGTCTGATAACTAATGAATAATTGTTCAACTAGGCGCCCTTGCGCTTCAAAACGTTTTCAAACATAATACATACTAATTTTGCACAAACTCTGACGACACAGCTTTACGCCTCTGAAACAGTCTGATAACAGCGCTGTTTGATTTATGCTGCTTAGGTTAGAGAAACAGGCTATTTCTTGTCCCCTTTGGCATGGCTACTTCGTAAGATTGTGGAAGAAAACGGTTCACGAGTCTCAATGAGGCTTGTCGCAACTACCCTAACCAGCCACAGCTGAACACACAGACACAGACGATAGACTACTTTGGCGGGTCTTGGCGGATGACGGCTCGTCGAAAGAGGCTACCACCCAACTGATTTTAAGATATCCTGCCAAGTACACAGTACTCATTCTGTGATTTATTAAGGACGGGCCCAGCGCACACCGACCACAAAACTTCCGCAGATGTATAAGAGTCCACAATGGGCACTGCTTTTACAGCACCGAGGTTGGTTTTTCCTGAAACACACACACTGTGAGATTCAGCACACTCCTCCAAGGCGGGGTGGGTCGCTAAGTTAACCGAGTCTTAATCGTCGCCCTTCCTGGCAGGGACGTAAGCAGCTGTATAACAAGTCCCAGTGATGACACGGGAAACACTTCTCTTTATCGCTTTCACTAGAACACATGCCGTTCCTACCACGGCAACAAGCTCGCACCATGCAAACCGGCCGTGCCCCCACAGCCCCGGGCCCCACACACGCGACACGCGACCTCTCTCCATGCACGCCGTGATTACGTCTGGATCCCGCAGCAACTCGCGTCCCCAATGAGGCAGTATCAAAGCCTTTATCATTGTTTATCAATAGGGCGGAAAGAAAGTTTATGTAACTTGTTGATAGTACAATGGCTTAGTAGCAGGGGGCGAGTGTGTAGTGACATATAAAGTGTTGACAACAGCTTTCAGTAATAGCATGTTGGGGTTGTTTGGTCAAAGGGGAGAAACGCTTTACAGCGAACTCGGTTGCAGCGAAGTTGAACTGTCCAAATTCATAGGATTCTTACTAGAGGGCTCTCAGATCGCCTGCATGAGTGTGAAATCATAATTAACATTTTAAATCACAGCGCAATCTCTTATAGTTAATTTTAACAGATGCTGCTGAAGATGGCCACAAAAGCAAACAGAGTACACATTACTTTCTTTATGCCCCACCTATAGGTGCATGCAATTTTGTATGCACTATGACAAGTAGTTCAGGTTCATTGTGATACATTATCTAAACTGGATGTACCGAATTGTAGTATATAGTCTTACACAGATAGTAAGTCGCACAACTATCCCCCAGCTGTAGATACTGCAGGGCAAATCCCTGTTACTTGAACTGGCTGCCTGGAACCTGTTACTCCCTGCTGCTATACTGCTAGCTGTCGCTGTGGGTGCCCTCCTGCCTGCGGTCGGTCGGCCGGTCTGCGGTTCGTCGTCACCGCCGCCGCTGGTGCCCTGTCGGGCAGCTCTCATCGCCGCCGCCGCCGCCGCCCGCTCCTTCTAGTCGCAGCTCGCCAGACCTGCCTCCTCGCCGCCAGAGAGGCGAAGCCCTTTCCCATGCTGCTTTCGTCTTTGTGTCGCTGCCTGCTGTCTTTGTCCTCGTCATTTCGTCTCTTCGTCACCCTAGTATAATCGTCACTGTTATCAGGGTCTTAATCACTGTCCACATCCTCGAGATCGTCGTCTTTATAGTAAGTTGTTCATTCCTGACTCACCATGTCCAATATCCCTACTACCATCAACTCAATCCTTTACACCTGCCCCTCCCCAGCCTCCAACACAATAACGTGGTGTGCTGCCTCCATCGCCAGTCTCGTATCCCCATATCCATTCTCCTGTCAGCTACCGCAGCCACCACTTGCTCTGACCCCATCCCCTACCTCCCTCCCCCGTCCACTGCTCCTGCCCAGCTTCTCCCACATTCCCTCCATACCACCATAATCACTACCCCACACGAGTACCCCTCACTCTCGCCAGCCAAAGTGACCCATCGCCGTGCCACAGTGGCAGAATCACTCGCCTCCCCCAGCCCTGAAGCACATCGTCCGCAGCCGGGCCCCTCCCCCCCTCCCCACATCCCCATTCGGCCTGTTCCCTAGCCCCTCTCCATTCCTACTGGCTCCCACAAGACCACATGCAAGACGACCAAATGCACCAAAAGAGCCCTCTCCAACACAGCTCCCACACCTCCCACCCATCCTGTCCACCTCACCCTCCCTGTGGATACCCCTCTCCCCCCTCAACCACTCCTGCCTCCTCACAAGTCTACACCTACATCCTCTCCCACCCCAACCCCTGGTTTCTCAATAATCACACCATTTCCCTCGAAGTGCGAAAGTAGTTTCCTTCCGCCCCAATCTCCAAATCGTTCCTAATAATTTCTCCATCCTCATCAAATCCACCTCCCCCACATTGCACTCCCTCCTCCTCCAACATCTTCTGCAAGGCCATTTTGGACCCCATGCCACCTTGACCCCCTACTTCCTCCTCTTCCACCCCCACAGCCACAACCTCCCTGCCACCGGCCCACACTCACCACTGTGATCACCAAGCTTAGCTCATTGATCACATATGAGGAGGTGTTAGAATAGCTCAACGCCCACCCCAACCTTTAAATATGGTCCACCAAGTGTATCCAAAATGCTGCCAGTCCCTCATTTTTGATGCAGTTTTTCATCGAATCCGAATCATCCATTGACTGCCTCCTCACCAAGGTGGCTATCATTTACAACTGCCGCTACAAGGTGAATCTTTCATGCTCCCCTCCCCAACCCTATCGTTGTGGGCAATGTCTCACCTTCAACGATCACCTCACCCAGAATTGCAGCAACCCCTCTCCTCCCCACTTGTCCCCACTGTAAGTCAGCACACTTCCTTACACAGTGTCCCATCCTCACCTCCCCTCCCACCTGCAACACCTTTGACAGTCCCCAACCCACCTACTCCTATAAATGTCAGGCTTGCCCTGCTCCGATCACCCCTGAAGTGACATTCCACCCTGTCGACCCCCCTTCCACCCACCCCAACAACTCTCTTTGTCTCCCTTCCACTGCGGAGGACGTCATCTGCTTCATAACAACTGTCCTTCATTATATCCACTAATTCCAGCGTCCTCACATCCTCCAGCAGATTGCCCTCACCGCTTGCTCTGTGTTTCAGCTTGAAACAATGGCCACATACTCTCGTAACCACTCCTACTTCACCTTCTCCCGCAACGTTGCCCTCATATAAAGCACACCTGTAAACTTTTCCCTCACTCCCCCATCCCCACAATCCCCTATGGCACGCCATTCCTACACACTCCTGTACCACAACATTCACCCCCTCCCCGTAAACAAACCCCTCTACATGCATACCCTCTCCCACCACCACATGGACGCCTTTCTCCTAAATGAAACCTTTCTTTAACCCCGCCATTCTGTCAGCACTGCTCCTTTTTCTCCGCCGCGGTGGAGTTGCCGAGCGGTCTAAAGCAGCTCGCTGCGGAGCGCGCGGTTGCTCGCCATGGAGGTTAGAGTCCTCCCTGGGGCATAGGTGTGTGTGTTCGTCCGTAGGTTAGTTTACCTTGGTTTAAGTAGTTTGTAAGTTGCGGACTGATGACCATGCAGTTTGGTCCGATAGATTTACAGACATTTGAATTTTCCTTTATCTCCTTCACTGAACAGACGGCCCCCCATCCCTCGCTCGAGGTGGAGTGGCAATTGGCCACTTCCACCATCAACCTGTCCAGCCATAACCTCTTCTAAATGATCCTACGGAACATCTTATCCTCAGCCCCTTTCTCCCCTCCCTCACTGTCACCTTAACCTCCATCTAGGTTCGCAGCACTGCTGCCCTTCCCTATGATTTTCTCTCCCACATTGATTGTTCCTTCACGACCTATGTAGTTACCGCCAACCTTAACCTATCTTCCTGGCCTATCCCTGAACTCCAGCGGTGGCATCAGTTTGTATCCCTGCTCAGGGTCGTCACTGTTCCAATCTCGAAATCCACACGCCCCAAAAGCAACACCACCTCTGACGTCGTCCTCGCCGCTCCTAACCTTTGCAGTGTGGCCACATGGGCAAGATAAACTCCACGAATTTCTTCAACATTTAAATTCTGTTAACAGTTGCATTCAGGTTACCATGAAAACTGAGAAAGATTGTTGTTTGCCCTTCCTAAATGTGCTAGTTCGACGAAGGAGGATGGCTCTCTCAGTCATTCGGTCTATAGGAAAGATACACATACAGACCTGTATCTTCAAGCAGACAGTTGTCATCACCCTGCTCAAACAAATGGTGTACTGAGAACATTAATACATAGGGCACATATGATTTCTGATGCAGAGAACTTAACCGTCGGAATTGGTACATCTACAACGTGTATTCAAAGAAAATGGTTATTCTGTACATCAGATTCGTAAAGCAATGAGCAAGTACCAACGGAAACAACCAAAGCAGAGTGATGATACTTCTGAGTCTACAAAATCATGGGCCTTCTTGCCATATGTAGCTAATGTAACATCAAAAAATTGCCGGAATTTTAAAGAAACATCAGATTGAGGTGATCTTCCGTCCGCCAGCCAAAAGAGCAGCATGGATATATTCGGTCAAAGATGATCTTGGACTGCGTAAGGCGGGTGTTTATAAAATTAATTGTAAATGCATACATAGGACAAACTTCACGAACAGTGGCACATCGTTGTGCTGAACATGAAAGACACACACACGCCTTCTGCAACCGGATAAGTCTGCCATTGCTGAGCATTGTTTGTCAACCGGACTTAAGATGGATTACACAAGTACTAAGATTTTAGCTCAGAGTTCTACTTTTTGGCAGTCTGTAATACGTGAATCAATCAAAAATGTTCAAATGTTTGTTAAGCTTATGAGACTTAACTACGGGGTCATCAGTCCCTAAACATACAAACTACTTATGAACTACTTACGAACTAGGACGGCACAAATATCCATGCCCGAGGGGGGATTCGAACCCCCGACCGTAGTGGCCGTGCAGACCGTGACTGGAGCGCCTCAGTCCCCTCGGCCACCGCGGCCTGCGTGAATCAATCGAAATTAAACTGGCAGAAGGACTTATTAATAAAATGTTCCAATGTTTGTAAATCTATCG
Organism: Locusta migratoria; assembly: GCA_026315105.1. Lineage (NCBI taxonomy): Eukaryota > Metazoa > Arthropoda > Insecta > Orthoptera > Acrididae > Locusta > Locusta migratoria. The sequence continues at coordinate 104,389,263 of CM048755.1, forward strand.
GACTGAACTACTTGGTCATTAGTCCATAGCTTACAAACTACTTAAACTAAGGTAAACTAACCGAAGGACAACACAAATATCCATGCCAGAGGGGGGACTCGAACCCCCGACGGCGAATGGCCGCGCGCACTGCAGCACGGCGCCTCAGTATGCACGGCTAATCCGCTGCGGCACTTATTACTAGAGATAGTGACTTTCAGCTGAATAAAGCTTGGGAACCAGTAATTTCAATTTTCGGAAAGATCACATAGCATACGATATAATACAGACGAAGAAACAGATTAAGCTTGTGGTCTCACCGACGAGCGCGCTGCGGACTGTGGCGCCACTGCGAGAAGCGTGTACTCTTTACACGCATGCGCTGCCGCCCTACTCTACGGTATATAAGTGACGGTCAGACACGGCTATTACGAAGATAAAGCTCGCTCCCGTCTCTGCCTTCTGAAACTCCTTGTTGGCCGAACTTGGGCCTACACCCTTCCATGGTCCTTTACACCTACAAATCCTCCATCCGCCCCATACTTTGTGTAGGCCATCCCGCCTGGATTTCCGCACCCCCCCCCCCCCCCCACGGTCCTTCAACAAATCCCTTGAGATCCTAGAACGCCATGCACTCCGCCTTGCCTTCCGTATTCCCCATCCCCCACTCGAATCCTCTCTGACCTCACCCTTTTCCCTGCCTTGTCCCCTTTATTGAACTTCTCCACCTCTACTACATTACCCGTAAATTAGACCCGCCCCATCCTCTCTTCCATCCCCTCCTCACGGATCCTGGTTCGCTGCCGCGCCTCCCCCACTGTGTTCCCCCCGACCTCCACATGTCCACCCTTCGTATTCTCTCCTGTGGCAACTTCCGCACCCTCCCCCTCCCGGATGATGCCCTCTGCCCTGACATTTATCCTCCCTACCAGCTGTGATCTTCCACCTCCCTCCCTCCACCTATCTCTCACAAAGGGCCCCATCCATCCTGTTTCTCCTACCCACTCCTCGCTCCCCCTGCCCCTCCAGCACCCCTCCATTCTCCCTCCCCTCCAGGTTCCTGGGACATCCTGCCGTGGATCTGTGGCCCCTCCCTGTTTCCCTCCCTCCATCCTCCTCCCACCCCCACCCCACCGCCCCCATAGCTCCCAGCCCTTTCATTCAGTGCCATCGATTCTGTGCTGGTGCTAGGCCCATGTGTATTTTACAAAGTGTGTTTTTTAAAAACGAACAGCGAACGGCCAACCTGTCGCCGACGCCGAGTGTGTTAAATCACCTATGCTTTCCCCCGTTTTCCCCTCTCCACTCATCTATGATCTTCGGTGTTTTAATGTATGCTACGAGACTTTGGTGTCGTCTCACTGTGATGTTATTTTAATGAACTGTGAACGGCCAACCTGCAGCCGACACTTCATATTTTCTTTAGATTGTTTTATGTGGTATGTGGTCACCGAGTCTATTTTATCTATTTTATTTATTTTTGCTCTTCATTTTGTCACCATGTCCATGTTAACAAGCCTGCAATCTTTGCTCCATTTTAAAAGTCATGTACTTTTCTCCAACACTGTCTTCATGTCAATTTTAATTATCTTCCCATTTTATCACCTTTACTGTCTTGTATACTCCTCTGTATTTTTATATCTCTCTCGGCTGAAGAGTGCCTGTGCGCTGACAGCCCGCCCCTCTTAGGTGAATTGAAATTACAATAAAGAAAAAAGATAAACGGCTATCGCTAGTCTTCGGTACGCAGCATCTGAAGATGGCCATGGGGTTACTGGCCGAAATATCGTGCGAAGTTAACAGTGACATCCGGCTGTAAGTCCGACATTATTTTAATAAAGAAATTCGCCGGGAAATTTTAAAGTACATATAAAATTAATGTTTTTCCTTTTGTACGTATTTTATGCACGGCCATACCGTACATCCGATTACGATAAAACTTTGTCAACTCATTGCTTGCACTCGCGCGAAGCTTATAGGCATACTAAAATTAACTTCGTATCGTGCATGACGGAGGGTGCTTTACAATTAGTTAATTCGTTTCTTACGCCTTCACGCTGAAATAGCAAGACGGATATGAATGAAATTTGGAACAGAGATAGCTTATATACTGATTAATGCATGGGCTACCTTTCGTAAGCCACCGTATGCTGCGTTGCGGAGGGTATCTTACGATGGGTTAATATGTTTGCTACACCATCATGCTGAAAGGGATGGACAGATTTGAATGAAATTTGGAATGGAGATAGCTTATATCCCGAATTAATACATGGACTACCTTTCGTAAGCCACCATACGGTGCGTGGCGGAGGGTACTTTACAATGCGTTAACAGGTTTGTTACTCTTCACGCTTAAATGGCTGGACGGAATTGAATGAAATGTGAAATGAAGATAGCTGATACCCATAATTAATACATGGGCTACCTTTCGTAAGCCTCCGTAGGTGCATGGCGGAGAGTAAGTTACAACAAACATCCAGGTTTTTTGACTGATCACCATGAAAGTCAGCACATAAATGTATTTTTTCATGAAGGAGATTTTTGATCAGTCACCATAAAACTTGGCACTTTTATGTATGTTTTCATATATAGGAGGGAGAGGAGTAGGTCGAGGAATAGACAGATAGAAAGGGGAGGGAGGAGACGGAAAGAGAGAAGGTAGAGGAGGACACGCACAGAGAGATGGGGACCGGGATATGAAGAGGTAGAAAAAGATGTGGTCAGGAGAAAGAGATGGACTGAGTAAATATCCGAGCAACGCCGGGTTTTCAGCTAGTATATAATAAATTTATTTGTCAAATCACGTCACATTATTAATTTTATAAAGTGTCCAGACAGGTGAGTACGAGAGACTTTTACTTCTTCGTTGGGTCGACAACATGGCATTACCGGGTTGGAGCCTACAATAAACAATTACGGAATGCATCATGGTTTTGACCCTCTACAAGACTGTGCAAGTGTTTTAAACAAGAACAGACAGTATTTACAAAGTGCGCCCCTGTAAAGTGTGTCGTTCCCATCCATGTGGTCTTGCCTAACAAATGTCTTAGAGAACAGCTGTTGTGCAGTCTTTAACAATGTTCTGCATTTTTTTTACTTGGGTAATAAGAATACTCGAAAATTGATTGGTGTACAGGTACACTTGTGCGTCTTATTTTGGAGTATTGCTGTGCATTGTGGGGCCCACACCAGGTGGGACCAACGACGATTTAGAGAAAATTCAGGGAAGGGCAACTCGTTTTGTATTATCGCGATATAGGGGAGAGAGTATCACAGAAATGATGCATGAGTTGGGATGGAAATCATTAAAAGAAAGGCGTTATTTGTTGCGGGGAGTTCTATTTGCGAAATTTCTTTCACCAACTTTCTCTTCAGAATGTGAACATATATTGTTAGCACCCACCTACATATGGAGACATGATCATCATCATAAAATAAGAGAAATCATATCGAAAAAGAAAGATTCAGATGTTTCTTTTTCCCAGGAACTATTAGTGAAAGTAAGTATAGAGAAATAGCATAGAAGTTGTTCGATTAACGCTCTGCCAAGCACTTCATTGCGTCTTGCAGATTATCCATATAGATGTAAATCTCCCAGACACTTAAGACAGAGAAAAGCTTATAAATTATGTGCTGTCAGCTTTTAAATTCAGTTGTCTACCTGTAAATTACGTGAAGATTTGTAATACTGCATCCAGCAAAGACGATATAAGTATTAGACAGAAGAATTATATTAAAACAACTGCAACATATTTCTAACAGTCCAGGTCGTTATTCTCCACAATATGGTCAGATGTGGATATCTCCGAATTAGGAATGGAAACCAGACGTAACGTCTTTCCACAGGTTCTAAGAAGAATGGTAAATCCATTGCATAAACTTAAACCATTTCCCATTCAAGAAATTACTCCTTTTAGTGCAGTTAATGTACTATGTGCACGGAAAAGAAAGGAAACTCGAATATATGGCTAAAGCAATTGCAATAAAAGACGAATAACTAATGCTGGATAAAGAAGAAACTATAGCAGATGTGGAGGCAGATGTGGATATCTCCGAATTAGGACTGGAAACCAGACGTAACGTCTTTCCACAGGTTCTAAGAAGAATGGTAAATCCATTGCATAAACTTAAACCATTTCCCATTCAAGAAATTACTCCTTTTAGTGCAGTTAATGTACTATGTGCACGGAAAAGAAAGGAAACTCGAATATATGGCTAAAGCAATTGCAATAAAAGACGAATAACTAATGCTGGATAAAGAAGAAACTATAGCAGATGTGGAGGCAGATGTGGATATCTCCGAATTAGGACTGGAAACCAGACGTAACGTCTTTCCACAGGTTCTAAGAAGAATGGTAAATCCATTGCATAAACTTAAACCATTTCCCATTCAAGAAATTACTCCTTTTAGTGCAGTTAATGTACTATGTGCACGGAAAAGAAAGGAAACTCGAATATATGGCTAAAGCAATTGCAATAAAAGACGAATAACTAATGCTGGATAAAGAAGAAACTATAGCAGATGTGGAGGCAGATGTGGATATCTCAGAATTAGGACTGGAAACCAGACGTAACGTCTTTCCACAGGTTCTAAGAAGAATGGTAAATCCATTGCATAAACTTAAACCATTTCCCATTCAAGAAATTACTCCTTTTAGTGCAGTTAATGTACTATGTGCACGGAAAAGAAAGGAAACTCGAATATATGGCTAAAGCAATTGCAATAAAAGACGAATAACTAATGCTGGATAAAGAAGAAACTATAGCAGATGTGGAGGCAGATGTGGATATCTCCGAATTAGGACTGGAAACCAGACGTAACGTCTTTCCACAGGTTCTAAGAAGAATGGTAAATCCATTGCATAAACTTAAACCATTTCCCATTCAAGAAATTACTCCTTTTAGTGCAGTTAATGTACTATGTGCACGGAAAAGAAAGGAAACTCGAATATATGGCTAAAGCAATTGCAATAAAAGACGAATAACTAATGCTGGATAAAGAAGAAACTATAGCAGATGTGGAGGCAGATGTGGATATCTCCGAATTAGGACTGGAAACCAGACGTAACGTCTTTCCACAGGTTCTAAGAAGAATGGTAAATCCATTGCATAAACTTAAACCATTTCCCATTCAAGAAATTACTCCTTTTAGTGCAGTTAATGTACTATGTGCACGGAAAAGAAAGGAAACTCGAATATATGGCTAAAGCAATTGCAATAAAAGACGAATAACTAATGCTGGATAAAGAAGAAACTATAGCAGATGTGGAGGCAGATGTGGATATCTCCGAATTAGGACTGGAAACCAGACGTAACGTCTTTCCACAGGTTCTAAGAAGAATGGTAAATCCATTGCATAAACTTAAACCATTTCCCATTCAAGAAATTACTCCTTTTAGTGCAGTTAATGTACTATGTGCACGGAAAAGAAAGGAAACTCGAATATATGGCTAAAGCAATTGCAATAAAAGACGAATAACTAATGCTGGATAAAGAAGAAACTATAGCAGATGTGGAGGCAGATGTGGATATCTCCGAATTAGGACTGGAAACCAGACGTAACGTCTTTCCACAGGTTCTAAGAAGAATGGTAAATCCATTGCATAAACTTAAACCATTTCCCATTCAAGAAATTACTCCTTTTAGTGCAGTTAATGTACTATGTGCACGGAAAAGAAAGGAAACTCGAATATATGGCTAAAGCAATTGCAATAAAAGACGAATAACTAATGCTGGATAAAGAAGAAACTATAGCAGATGTGGAGGCAGATGTGGATATCTCCGAATTAGGACTGGAAACCAGACGTAACGTCTTTCCACAGGTTCTAAGAAGAATGGTAAATCCATTGCATAAACTTAAACCATTTCCCATTCAAGAAATTACTCCTTTTAGTGCAGTTAATGTACTATGTGCACGGAAAAGAAAGGAAACTCGAATATATGGCTAAAGCAATTGCAATAAAAGACGAATAACTAATGCTGGATAAAGAAGAAACTATAGCAGATGTGGAGGCAGATGTGGATATCTCCGAATTAGGACTGGAAACCAGACGTAACGTCTTTCCACAGGTTCTAAGAAGAATGGTAAATCCATTGCATAAACTTAAACCATTTCCCATTCAAGAAATTACTCCTTTTAGTGCAGTTAATGTACTATGTGCACGGAAAAGAAAGGAAACTCGAATATATGGCTAAAGCAATTGCAATAAAAGACGAATAACTAATGCTGGATAAAGAAGAAACTATAGCAGATGTGGAGGCAGATGTGGATATCTCCGAATTAGGACTGGAAACCAGACGTAACGTCTTTCCACAGGTTCTAAGAAGAATGGTAAATCCATTGCATAAACTTAAACCATTTCCCATTCAAGAAATTACTCCTTTTAGTGCAGTTAATGTACTATGTGCACGGAAAAGAAAGGAAACTCGAATATATGGCTAAAGCAATTGCAATAAAAGACGAATAACTAATGCTGGATAAAGAAGAAACTATAGCAGATGTGGAGGCAGATGTGGATATCTCCGAATTAGGACTGGAAACCAGACGTAACGTCTTTCCACAGGTTCTAAGAAGAATGGTAAATCCATGACCCCGTAGTTAAGTCCCATAAGCTCTACAAACATTTGAACATTTGATATACAGTGGGGCATCTCGGCAAAAGTATGTCTTGCAGATGTGTCTTTCCAGGTATAGCGGACCCCCTCTGGAGTACCGGACCGGGGCGCTCCACCTAGCGCAGCTCCGTTGTGGCATGTTTAAATAAATACTCCTGAAATGTAGTGCACACTATCCCGTCAAAGTGGAATTCACAGAGGTCTCGCATATGTATCGAAAGGACGTAGATCACTTGGAAATTGAACTTGGATGTTTTTTGAGTGAGAATGCTTAAAGTAATAGTAAAACGTTATGATATTTTTCAAACAATTAGCTTATATTTATCGATAGGCTTGTAAGATTTGTTTTATGTAGCCTGTTGAGAGGACACTGTGTGGGTGTTTGTGGTGACCTGGGGAAAGAGAGAGAGAGAATTGGCAGATATGATGAACTTTGCAGCTTCTTTGAAAGGCTGAGATCACAATCATAACAACCATTACTAACAGAATTAAATAGAAGAAATACTTCTTGATAATTTTCCATATCATTATTGTTATTTCCAAGTGAAGAAACATTTACAATCCAAAACTGCAACTTATCTACGATATGCTTTAATAGGAGAAAGTATTTGCCAGAAAAGAACATACTCAAAAATTAATAAATCCTCGGTGAGAATGAATTAAAAATTCAAAGTAAAGCAGAGATGCTTCATACAAGTAGAAAAAGCAAGATTTAAACATCAAAACCAATATAATGTGTATCATAAGTGCATGTGAAAATGTATAATGTAAAAACCGACGTAGAAAATTAGTGGCAATCTCTCTCTTCTTTCTGCAACAATGTTTTTTTATAAATCATATTCATTGTTGTGATGTCTGTTGTTTCAGACATATGCAACAGAACAGACACAGCACTTGTTTCACAGCCATTTATGCATTTTCACATTTAATGAGAGGAAGGATGAAGAAAGAGGAAGGAAAGGAATGGCTTTCGCTAACTAGAGCGTTGAAATAACTCAATGGCGACAAGTGAAAATTTCATCTGGGCCATGATTCAACCCGAGTCTTCCGCTTCAAGCCTGTGAACACCTTATCTTCTTGGCTACCTGCTCTCGCCTCCTCTTTGCCTCAAATTCCCAGAAGTAGCAAATTACAGCTGTAGCTCCCCTATCTTCCATGTCCACTAAAGATCAACACTTTGGATTCCCTTCATACGTAGTGTGCTACTTGGAATTTTAGTCAGTTGGGAGACGCGTGTGGGTCACCAAGAGGTTAAGGCGACCACTAGCTCCAAGTGGAAGACCCATGTTAGAATCCTGGACTAGCTCAAATTTTCACTTTCGTCCCCTGAGTTACTTCAGTGTCCACTCATTAAATGTGCCACATGTTTTACGTTATAGGGTGGCGCCGATACACTGCTAACAAGGCTGCACAATGCAGCACTGTCTGCATACAGAGTGCATCCAGTGGATGAATATATGCACTGTAGTTGGACTGCGCCATAATGACCAGGTGCCCCAGGGGGCTCACGGTTCTTTCGTGAGTACGTGCGTGGCGATCACGGGGCCCCGAGCTAATGTAGTCTTCCTTCCTTCTTTACTTCCCAGACTGCATTTCCTTTCCCCCTCCCATCCTTTCCTATCCTCACTTCTTCCCCTCCCCACCGGGGGACTGATAACCTCAGTAGTTTAGTCTCCCTATCCCAAACAAACAACCCAACCCAACCCAATGAGCAGGTAGTTTCCAGGAGTACTATACACACGTGTCATAGATTTATGGTTAGGCGCAAATTTCCCCGGATGTGTCTTCTTATATCCAGCAGCGGCAGCACTGTACATGGTGATCATGTGGAACAAGACATAAAATACATACTAGTTACCTGAAACTAACAAAATTTTTTGTTTGCCATTATTGAGGAAATTGAAGATGAAATCAAAAGTTTGTTAAGCTTATGGGACTTAATTGCGGGTTCATCAGACCGTAAACTTACAAACTAACTTACACTAAAGACAACACAAACATCCATGCCCGAGGGAGGATTCGAACTCCCGACAGGGAGCAGCCTCGCACATCGGAGCATAGCGCCTCAATGCGTTCGGCCACTTCGCTGTAGCGAAATTGAAGACATTGACTACGATGGACAGGTGGGAAGTGAAAGTGTAGTGAAAGTAGATGGAAATAGTGGCTTTCACGTTACATGAGAAACATAGGCTTGGTTGGCGGGAATGCAAACAGTAGCAGGGTAAAATGTAGCCCACTAGGTAAAGGAAGTATAAATTATGTAATAGTAAAGAATGCGGTAACACATTCCAATTTGAAGATTCAGAACATAAAATTACTTACCCAATAGACAAAGTTAAGGTGAAAAGAGAGCTATAAATGCAGTCAAGTTGTTATTTCATTGTGTTACTGATCATGCTGCTGATACGAACAGTAGAGGCTACTCAACAAATGAGTAGCCTGGTTACAAACATGGTCAACTCCGTTTCTTAATTTTTTTTCAGCTGTGGCAAGAAACTGTTTTGCACATTTACGAACTGCCTTCTGAGTTGGTTATTTTTGTACAGTTTCTTAGCATCATCGGAATCGTAATGACATCACTATTTTCGTATGATCTTGCATAGATAGGTAGGAAATGACTGTTGAAATATGGAGATGACCATTGTGGCGTTACCCCACATTTTTACTATACGTTATTGCGGGTTTTCTAAATTTTATTTCCTTTCTGTATGGGCAGCTGTTGGCCGCCCGAGCAAAGATACGGTAGGCCATGACTGAAAGTACGGGGTGGATCCTTGCGCCAGCGACATATGGTCAGATGATCGTGGGAAGGCTGCGTTGCAAGCAGCGTGGGGCTTCACCGTGCTTCTATATAGCAGGAACTGTCACATTTTATATGTTAATATTTAACTATTACAATGTCTTTCCAGTAACTTCAACATTACCGTATGTAGTTGTCATCGTTAATTACATAATTATTAAAAATGATATGCTAATCAAAATTGGGAAGCGTATTTAAAAATCATTTTCATTGGACGCCGGTATCCAGCCAATAAATTACATTTAGTTATAATAAATTGATCCAGAGATGATTTTATAATTCATCTTTAATTCTCTGTAGCCCTGAAACGGTTTACTGCGTGTTATAAAACCAAAACTGTGAGATATACCGCAAATCAAGATGGCGTCTGTGACATGGAAGGAACAAGTGAATATCGTTTTCACCTCACTTTCCAATGTCGTCGTTCATTGGCTAATGTAACAGCGAATTTCATTGGAGGGAAATAAATTTTTGCTTAGGATACGTAGCGCCATCTCCCTTTATTCTAACCTCCATGTTAGCGCCAGCGTTGGTACCAATGAAGGTTATTAAAAGGATATTTGCCCCCGAAGCGAGGAGTGCTGTGATTGGCTGGCAGTGTGACGTCACCGTAGAAGCAAAGCGAGCCAGTGGCTGCGGCAGCAGCGAGCGAGCAAGCGACTTGCAAACACAAATAACTACTTATGACTGCTATACGTTATCATAAAATGATTTTAAATATTTGATTTACCTGTTTAGATGTTTGTAGCAGATGAAGAGTGTCACTGCCGTGATTTCCGCTTTTGTGCTGATGCTGCTCTTTGCATTTTTAGTTTCGTATTGAGAAACCTCATGCGAATGAACAGTCTAGTTCTGACAAAGTTTTATAATGTATAGCTTTGATAGAGGCACATATTGTACTTAAATATTTTTTTCCTTAGAAATAGTGTCTAAACCGTTAAATTAATTGAAAATTAGTTCAAACGTGACACTTTGTGAAGCCAGTCATCTGTCGGAACTGTAAGCCCACCGCGAGACAGAACTCCAATCCAACTAAGATGTCCAGGATCTGTTGGAGGACTTTAAAATATCATTATAAAGTGTTCCCAGAGTGTTGTCCGTATTATTTGTACGATATATAATGTAGTCAGCCAGATACCGAAATCCTTCTGCAGAGCAGTCAGATCCCTCTTGACAGCAGATGCTAGTGGTACAGTTTGATCAGGGAAGTTAATATTTTGCAGTTCTCTTTCAACATCGATCATTTCTAGTGCCTAATTCATGACAGGCAAAATTACTTTGAACAAATGTGACGTCAGAAATCCGTCACTGTCATCTTTCTCCACTGAAGATTCATTTAACAGAGGAATATTATTTCATTTTGACTCAAGAGCATGGCCACCACAAGGGTGGGGCTGGATGGACCCATGGGTCCAGGGCCCGGTGCTGAAGTGGGCCTGAGTCCAGCCCTAAATGGTTCAATTTTTTGGTTACTGAAGTTAAAAACAAACTAGAAAAAACATGTTGAATATTTTTCATCCAACGAAATTTTAGAAGATTCTACAGGCAGTTGTAGTAGATATTTATAATAAACCGCTTATCTTAAATGATTACTTCGATTGATGCTCTTAGTTATTGCCATTGGTTGGTATTGTATGTGTGTATTAACTATGGTAACCAAAAGTACCGATTTTTTTCGGGACAGTCACGATTTTTTTGTGTCTGTCCCGAATTTTTTCAAAGGTAATTCGCTACACCTATAGACCTGTATCGGTCTATTTTATTATTAGTTTTAATTAAGATGGGAAACTGTTTGACAAAAGATTCGTTAGACTTAAAAAACTTTATCACAAACTGTCGAAACCGTTTCAAACTGCTTCCACTGAGCATCGCGCACAAAAAGTATACCAGTGGGAAATCAGTGAATTGACTGCTAACACCACTTTTCCATGCAAAGATGGATTGATATTATTTCTCATTTCAGACAGAATCATGTGCCATTCCCAAATGTGCTTAAACTAGTGCAGTTTCTCTTATGCCTTTCCGGAAATAATGTTCTTACTGAAAGGGTATTTTCTCCACATGAATAATATACGAACAAGTGACAAAACACAGCTTGCCGTAGAAACTGTGGAATCAATATTAATAACTGGAATAAATTATTATGAAACTTGTGTAGAATTTTTTCGCATGTTGTTGAAAAATACAGATTTGCTTCACTTCACTGTTAAATACAGTTATTCTGATCGCATTCCTTCATCATATGAAGTACTAATAAAGTGTAAATTAATGTACTTTTTATAACAACTTAAACTGATATTTTGTAATTATTACTTTCCCTAAAATGTTCTTTTAATATAATGAAAATATACATACAAATTACAAAATTTGTAATGTGTCCTGAATTTGGATCTAGAAAATGTGGTTATGTCCCGAATTTGAATCTAGAAAATGTGGTCACCTTAGTATTAACACAGTATGCAATGTTATCTCTTTGTGGAATACATTCACAGAACATTGACGGTGCTTATGCTGCTGAACTGAATTTATGAAGTGATTCTTCTTTAGAAATGTTGAGAGTTTTTATTCTTTCTTCTCTATTATGGCTGGTCATTGGGAATTGTTCAAAAAACTTGTCGCTTTGTCTAAGTCTTGTAACAATCAAAGGCTACAAATACTCCACCAAATTTTGAAGCAACATTCTTCGACCTCCTATGTTGTAGACGTGTTCCTGCTGTATTAACTCTGTCAGCAAAAAAATATTGATTTTGATCTCAAGAAGTAATTGATAGCTTTCAAATTCTTCTTGATATCATTTTGGCGCAATATCTTGACCTCTGTCGATCACAAAAATGTCGTTATACAGAACAATGGAATTAGAGATAACTTTGAATGAAGAAAAAGTAGTTGCTGAAGCAGTTGGCATTTCATCAGAGATTATCAATAGGAAACCTGATGCAAATGAAAGGACAGCTGAACAACTTCTGCTGTAAGTAGCAAATTAATTCAGATTTTTTTTGACTTTCCTGTTTTTAATTTTGTAGTGCAAGATTTAAGAACAATGTTTGCGAGTTATGAACAATTTTTTTCATATGTTTTCACCAGGTGTTGGCTTTCGTGGAACTAGAAAGTAATGAACTGAAAGTTAAAATCACCAATCCCATCTTAAAGCATCCTTCAGAATTGGCAGATACTAACAGCTTCTTTGAAATTCAACCCATGTAGACCGTCTTCAGTAGGCCTGCAGTCTGTCAACCATAAAAAGATTCAATGAAATTTATCAGCACGTTCATGAGAAAAGCTTCAAGCAATTTTTTGGTACTGAGTAGAACAATTCGACATTTTTGTACGATTCAGGGTCAGATTAAGGCAATCGCAAGTACCGTGGCCGCTGGGGTCCCTAACTAGAGGGGGCCCCACCATGATCACCTTCGAAATTTGTCACTATTTAACGAAGAGTCTTGTTTCCTAGTAAAAGGAAGAAAATCATCGAATTTAGGATATTAAGATGATGCATTCACACCAATCCCGCCATCGAGAGCACCTTTATTGTTGTCTCTACTTTTCCTTTAACTGTTGAATAGCACCAGTCTTACTTAACGTGAACCAGGGACCAATACACATTTCGATTTGTCGCTCATTCGGCTGCCGATTTGTGTCGAATCATAAAAGTTACTTACAAATTATTCATGGAAACGGAGGGAATTGCAGATGTTGCACCGGCTGAGGGGCAGCCTCTGCAGACACTTTTTGCATACAACGTGGTGCTTTAGGCCCACAACAGTGGTTAGTGTCTGCACAGGCTGCCCCTCAGCTGCAGTTCCCTCCGTTTCCACGAATAATTTGTAAGTAAACTTTTGTTATTAGATGAAAAAGTCTGCATATTCATTTTTACTAAATTTACTCGATGAAAGGAGTAAATATAAAAATGCAGTAAATGAAACAGGCAAATTGGAGTACAGACGACTAAGAAATGAGATTGACAGGAAGTGCAAAATGGCTAAGCAGGAGTGGCTAGAAGGCACATGCAAGGATCTAGAATAAAGTATAAATAGGGGAAAAATAGATACAGCCTACAGGAAAATAAAAGAAACATTTGGAGATAAGAAAAACAGCTGTATGAATATCAAGGACACTGATGGAAAACCAGTTCTCAGCAAAGAAGGGAAAGCTGAAAGGTGGAAAGAGTATATAAAGGGGCTCTACAAAGGAAATGAACTTCGAGACAATATTGTAGGAAGGGAAGAGGATGTAGATGAAGATGAAATAGGAGATACTGTACTGAGAGAAGAATTTGACAGTGCCCTGAAAGACCTAAGTCGAAACAAGGCCCCTGGAGTAGATGATATTCCCTCAGAGCTACTGAAGTCTCTGGGAGAACCAGCCATGACAAACCTGTTTCACCTGGTGTGTAAGATGTATGAGACAGGCGAAGTACCCTCAGACTTTAAGAAAAATGTTATAATCCCCATTCCAAAGAAAGCTGGTGCAGACAGGTGTGACAACTACAGAACCATCAGTTTAATAAATCATGGTTGCAAAATATTAACACGAATTATATACAGAAGGATGGAAAAGCTGGTAGAAGCCGACCTCGGGGAAGATCAGTTTGGGTTCAGGAGAAATGTAGGAACACGGGAGGCAATACTCACTTTACGGCTTATCCTAGAAGATAGATTAAGAAAAGGCAAACCTACATTTCTAGCTTTTGTAGATTTGGAGAAGGCTTTTGACAATGTTGATTGGAATAAACTCTTTCAAGTTCTGAGGCAGGCAGGAGTAAAATATAGGGAGCGTAAAGTTATTTACAACTTGTACAAAAACCAGACAGCGGTTGTCAGAGTTGAAGGGCATGGAAGGGATGCAGTGGTTGGAAAGGGAGTAAGACAGAGTTGTAGCCTTTCTCCAATGTTATTCAATTTGTACATTGAGCAAGCTATAAAGGAAAGCAAGGAGAAATTTGGAGAAGGAATTAAAGTTCAGGGTGAAGAATTAAAAACATTGCGTTTTGCCGATGACATAGTAATTCTGTCAGATACAGCAAAGGACCTAGAACAGCAATTGAACGGAATGGACAGTGTGCTGAAAGTTGCATATAAGATGAACATTAACAAGAGCAAAACTAGGGTAATGGAGTGCAGTGTAAGAAAATCAGGTGATGCTGGAGGAATTAGATTGGGAAACGAAGCAATAAAGGAGGTAGATGAGTTTTGTTACTTGGGCAGTAAAATAACAAATGATGGTCGCAGTACAGAGGATATAAAATGCAGAATGGCAATGGGTAGAAAAGCGTTCTTGAAAAAGAGAAATTTGTTAACATCTAATATTGATTTAAGCCTAAGGAAGTCCTTTCTGAAGGCATTTGTATGGAGTGTTGCCTTGTATGGGAGTGAGACATGGACGATAAACAGTGCGGACAGGAAGAGGATTGAGGCTTTTGAAATATGGTGCTACAGAAGAATGCTGAAGATTAGGTGGATGGATCGCGTAACTAATGAGGAGGTACTGAACAGAATTGGGAAGAAAAGAAATTTCTGGCATACCTTGATTAAAAGAAGGGGTAGATTGGTAGGACACATTCTTAGAGATCAAGGAATTGTGAATTTAGCGTTGGAGGGAAGTGTGCGGGGTAAAAATTGCATAGGAAGACCAAGAGATGGATACAGTAAGCAGATTCAGACAGATGTAGGTTGCCGTTCTTATGTGATGAAGGGGCTTGCTCAGGATTGGGTATTGTGGAGAGCTGCATCAAACCAGTCTCCGGACTGAACACCACAACAACAACAACAATACATTGTTACATTTCCTATTTCTTCAATTTTATGTTGTGTTAGTTTTAGGTACAAGTTCATTGTTTTTAAGCTCATATTGGTATATTTTGTTGAATATCTTCCTTGTTTTAGCTTAAATTTGCCGCATTTTGTGCATATTTGAACTCACACATTTCACTTGGCAAAGCCAATTGGTGAACTATCAAATCAAATGTTCAAATGTTTGTAGAGCTTAAGGGACTTAACTGCGGGGTCATCAGTCCCTAAACTTACAAACTACTTATGAACTAACTAATACTAAGGACGGCACAAATATCCATGCCCCAGGGGGGATTCGAACCCCCGACCGTAGTGGCCGTGCAGACCGTGACTGGAGCGCCTCAGTCCCCTCGGCGGTGAACTATCTGGGCGGTAGTACTGTCGTGATTAAATGCAGAAGAAAGATAAAACACAGGTGATACTAAATTAATCCACCGGGTATTCTGAAAAGTTGAACTCTACACATTATACGCCTTTTAAAAATCATTTTCTACTGGAAGGATCAAGAGGCCGAATTGGCCCCTTTACCAAGTTTTCCCATGTGTCCTGACAAACTGTTAAAAGAAATGACTGAAAATTTAAAAGTTGTATGAATGTGAATATGTGTTTCTTGGCAGCTTAGCGACCATCTTTATGGTTAGTTCCTAGCTATCCTCATATTATAGACATTCCAATCTGGACCTTCCATTGTTAAAAAATCAATAAAAGTACATATGATGATTACACTGAATTATCTTTCACAATCTGGCCGTATAAACAATAATCCTTCTAGTATGAAATGCCAAGTAGACTAGATAGCACCTATAAAAAATGATATAATTAGTTCCCATTTTACTCTGGTTGTCATACCGCTTAGGGATCTATTCTCAACTCATGCCGTTGGCGCAGCAGTTTGACGTTATTTCTGGCATGGCTTGAATTGATGGGTCAGCTTTGGTGTAATGTAGTGATATATTTTTTTTTCTTTTTGCCAACTTCCTGCGAAGATGAGATTTTCATGTGTGTACAGCAGCGTCTGCCAGAAGTACGAACAAGTATTCTAAGTAGGGCTTACTGTGGCACAGGGCCGTAACCAGGGGGAAAAAAGCCTCACTTTTCACCTAATTCCTGATAAAGTAATTCAAAAGCATGCTGAAGTTGCTCGAGATTTGTATTGAATGAAATTTAATATTGTCTCTATTGAAATACATCTGCACCTTTACTTCGCCTTATGTTGTAAAGCTTCACAAGTTAGACTATATAGGTCATAATTGGCTGACACCCCCCCCCCCCTCTCCACGAAACCAAATACTGTATAAGGGCCTGCTGTGGCCATTGTAAGTAAAGTCTCAATTTTAAGTAAAATTATTTTATAAATGAAGCTTACAGTATCAAATTTATACCAAGTTAAAGTACAGTCTAAAAAGAGAATGACTAAGATATAAACTTGCAATTACAAACTACTGCACACAACAGTAAAAGGAGACAGGGGGAGGGCCGTCTCTGATTCTGGCTCCAGGGCCCGCAATCGAATGTGGGGGCCATACTCAAGAGTAGCAGCCGCAATCGATGTTTTACTCCCGTTGGAGAGGGATTCAAATGAAAATGTCCGATGCCTCTTATCTGCGAAAAAATTCTCCATTGAGTCCTGTTTAGTCGTGCAGCGTGCCGTTAAAATATACTTGATCTGCAGGTCTGTAAACAGTCAGTGTAAGGAACGAATTGGGGTCTTTTTCCTTTCTGAAACTGAAGCAAATTATTTTTACTTCATACATGCAGTTTCTCCACACACGAAATTCTTTCCTGTACATCCCATAACCACACGATAATGCGTTCTTGTTAACTCTTCTGGCGTTCAGGATGTCAAACGCATCATTTACAAGTTGAAAAAAGTTTGCTGCTTCCGCTTCCTCGAACTTTCCTGAGGCACTACGAAATCCACACTCTCTGAAGCTGAATGTCTTTCGGAAACGAATTATAGCTTACATCCGCTCCTTTTGTCTTCCTGCTGGAAGACAGGCGCCCTGTTACAGCACAGCCGGGCATTTTAACAGAAACATTCTGTCGAAGACCGCAAATAACACCACAAGATCAAATTTCGACAGAATGTTTCTGTTAAAATGCCCGGTTGTGCTGTAACATAGTGCCTGTCTTACAGAGGGAAGACAAAAGGAGCGGATGTAAGCTATCATTCGTTGCCGAAAGACATTCAGCTTCAGAAAGTGTTGATTACGAAGTGTCACAGGAAAGATCGAGGAAGCGGAAGCAGCAAACTTTTTTCAACTTGTAAATGATGCGTTTGACATCCTGAACGTCAGAAGAGTCAACAAGAACACATTATCGTGTGGTTATGGGATGCACAGGAATGAATTTTAAGGGCTCTGTACTCGTGTGTGAAAAAAATGCATTTAGGCAGTAAAAATCATTTGCTTCCGTTTCAGAAAGGAATAATGACAAACAATTCGTTCCTTACTCTGACGGTTTACAGACCTCTGTCAAATGAAACTTCAGATGAGGTAGATAACAGTGACGGATTTTTGACGTCACATCTGTTCAAAGGAATTTTGCCTGACATGAATGAGGCACTAGAAATGATCGATGGTGAAAGAGAACTGCAAAGTATTAACTTCCTTGATCAGCTGTACCACAAATCTGCTGTCAAGAGGGATCTGACTGCCCTGCAGAAGGATTTCGGTATCTGGCTGGCTACATCGCATATCGTACAAAGAATATGGGCAACACTCTGGGAACACCTTCTAATGATATTTTAAAGTCCTCCAACAGATCCTGGACATCTTAGTTGGATTGAAGTTCTGTCTCGCAGTGGGCTTACAGTTCCGACAGATGACTGGCTTCACAAAGTGTCACGTTTGAACTGATTTTCAATTAATTTAACGGTTTGGGACTATTTCTGTGGAAAAAAAATTACTTAAAATCAATATGTGCCTCTCTCAAAGCTGGACATTATAAAACTTTGTCCGAACTAGACTGTTCATCCGCATGAGATTTCTCAATACGAAATTAAAAATGCAAAAGAGCAGCATCACCACAAAAGCGGAAATCACAGCAGTGGCACTCTTCATCTGATACAAACATCTAAACAGGTAAATCAACTATTTAAAAGCATTATATGATAACGTATAGTAGTCATAAGTAGTTATTTGTGTTTGCAATTCGCTTGCTCACTTGCCACTGCCTCGCTTTGCTCAAATGGTTCAAATGTTTGTATAGCTTATGGGACTTAACTACGGGGTCATCAGTCCCTAAACTTACAAACTACTTATCAACTAGCTTATCCTAAGGACGGCACAAATATCCATGCCCAAGGGGTGATTCGAACCCTCGACCGTAGTGGCCGTGCAGACCGTGACTGGAGCGCCTCAGTCCCCTCGGCCACCGCGGCCGGCCTCGCTTTGCTTCTACGGTGACAGCACAGTGCCAGCCAATCGCAGCACTCCTCGCTTCGGGCCCAACCTTGCTCCAAGCTATTTCGCGAGATTGGGGTAAATACTAATCGAGTCTCAAAGCAAAATTGCACGATCAGGAGCTTTGCTTACATTCCAAGCTGTCACTTTGCGTAGCGTATCCTACTCAAAGATCTTAAAGACACAGATAGCATACTTGTAACTGCCTAATTACAGGCACTTCCGGTTGATATTAGGTCTGTTTGAGTGACGAGAAATTTACCAGTCGCCACTAGGTTCGTTCGAGTGGCGCTGCTGACGATCTGAAACAGTTTGAGGCGTTCGAATGGCACTTTTGACTCTTTCTGACGATATCTGACTGACCAATCAGGTGTTCGAGTGGCGGAGCTGATAGTTTGAGATCGTTTATTTGAGTAAGCAGATTTTCGTCAAACCGTTTTCTGACTGACTCCAAAGCGTTTAACAAGCCTCCTCCAAAAGACAAGCCTGCACATTTTCGAAGAGGTTTGTGTTCCAAGTCTTCCATTTTCTCTTGATTGAGGCTGAGCTTTGTATATTAGACGGGCATTTTTCAAACTTATCTGGCCTTCTAATACAGTACATCCCATTTTATTACACCCATACCTACTTTGAATGAATGGTGTGGAAATGTTCATAACATACGAATTTAAAGATGAATGCGTGTGTTTTTACAGTTTGGATTGTGATATATTCGCCTGAAAATGAAGTGAAAATAGTCCTACTGAGATTTTCTGTGCTATCTGTAAATGAAGTGATTGACACATAAGAATAATACTGGTATAGTTCACAACAGGCATTAGCACTGATAGATTTTTATAACTGACATCTAGCTTTATGTGTTCCACTATAGCGTCTCACAATTACTGTTCTGTCTGTTTCTCCTTGTGGTTATTTATTATAGAAATCTATTATTACCAATGTGTGTGTTCCTACACTAAATGTGTAACTTCTGGAAAAATCATTTACAGTACGATAATAATTCTAGCACAACGCCTGCAAATTTTTGTATATTAATTTGTATATTTCATTTTTTTTAATTTTATTGTAACTCATAATAGTGGGACAAAATGCATATGAAATTGTATGTTACCAAATATTCCTTTCACACACCACTATCCTAATTTACCTCATTTTTGTATGAGGTTTTGCCAGGTTGAATTTGCTACATTATTTATAAATGGGGGACATGTTTACGTATATTTTGCGTTTTGTCGAAGTTTATGATCAGAATGTATTCCACAATGTATATCTTATAGCGGAATTCACACTGTCCATCGCCGGTCCGTCATCTCACGTCAACGTGAGCTTTCTCAAGAAGAATGTTTTGATGGAACGGTCGTCTGGTAACATCGCGACTCGCAAGTTAACCTAGTTTGGTCACGCGATTTTCATTTTATACTCGACAGCTACACTGTTTGCACGCAAATGCGTCTTGTTAATCTTTATTATTATACTTTAGTTTAACGGTAAATTACAAATGTTTCATGACGACATGAATAGTTTTCTCAATTGAGAATTACATAACATATCGCCAGTCATAACCTCACTTTCAACATCGGTAGAGAGCAAAGATGCCAACTAGCGCTATGGGTGGCCAAACTGCGAAACAGGTGAAATAAGCGTTCGAGTTGGCTTCGGAGTTGGAAACTGTCAAAATGCGCGCATGTGCAGTGGAGGCCTTCCAAATAGTAACTATCAGCGTTTGAGCCACTCGAACGAACCTTATGTCTCGTATTTCGTGGTTTGGCCAGCTGTAGCGCTAGTTGACTCATTTAGTCATTTGCTCTCTCAGCTACATAGACGAAAGGTTTATCATTTAAAATAATGAAACACAACAGCGACAGTTTATTATGCTTAGCACTACACATGTTCAGACTTTACTGGATCGTTAAATGCAAATATTTATGAGACATTCACGTATGTGGCATTCTGCTGAGTTTGGTCCATGCTGTGTCGTGTTTTAGAGGTTGTAAAGAGTATACGTTAGCGGTGGGCACCATACCACTGAAAATTCCATATGGAAAACAGTGGTGGTATTTGTGTGTGTGTAATGGAGGAGGCAGTACTTCGTAACCTGAAGCCGATTACAGTGTGAGAGAGGCAGTTAAATCACAGAAATAGCGTATCTTACGTACGTAAATATTTGAATTAGGTCTACTCAATACTCATCATGTAAAGCATAAAGCAAGTGTTTCATTAATCAAGTAATGGATATCTACAAATCATCAATTATATTGAATTAAATTATGTCAAATTGTTTAAAAAAGCTCTTAATAACTCCAGACTCCAATTTCACCATTAACATCCTGTTTTACATTTTTTTTAATTAAAGGAATTGGACAAATTTAAATTGTGGCTTATATTTTGTCACAGATTTCGGCATTGATTGGTTCTAATTATCTGCTATTTAATGACAGTATTGATAAACTAAAATGTTGTTCACGGCCAAATATAACCAATGTTGTAAATTGTCTAATTCCAAGAAAGATTATGAATTCGAACTCATTAAGGTGATAGGAAGATTCAACAATGTGTCCAGTTTGCAAACAGACGGCTGGTGCTAGAGGTATTGTGTATAAAAACTAACTTTTTTACACGATAGAAGCAATGAATATGAAAACTACTCGTATATAAAAAGAAACAGTGGTCAGTTGTTGCTTTCAAAATTGCACAGGGCAACCTTTTTATAGTACGTCAATCACTAATAGTGAGCCACAGCTGTTGAATTGTGTAATCCAATGATTGTATGGAAGAAGCAAAATCTAATTTTTAAAGTGAGATCCTACTGTCAATAGATTTATGTAGTCATATATCGGCATAAAAATCCCCAAAGGGAATAAAATAATACTATAATGTATTAAATTTTCACGAGACTGCTATTTACCGCCCGTTTAAAACAATAACCTGAATTTCGCAGTACCTACGTTCGAGGAAAAAGAACGAGCTGCTTACAAAACACTTTGCACATGTGCTGGTTTATCTATTTGCTGCAAGTTTATTAAACACTTTGGAGTCGTTCAGAAGAATTTCCGTCACAAACGATTGCAACTCCACCGCACCACAACTCGAACGCATCAATGGCAGTCATATTTACTATGAAACGGTGGCGACCGCAACTCGAAATCTTTAGTGAGGTTGAAACCGCTTCTCGAACGAAGCTATTTATCCGCCGCAACGAATTTAAACTTAACGGCATGTCACAGTCGTCACTTGTTCTGTGTGTGTGAAAGAATCGACACATTGTAAGGTTCGTTTAAGCAGCTGCCAGAAAGCTACTTTCAAGCGCGAGCAAGTAGGAGTTACTGCGCATGCGTATTTGGAGCTTACACTGCTTGAACGCTTTTCGTCCCAATTCTGGTAGGATTCTCATGCGTAGCGGAGGAACAACTGAACTGCGACCTCGTTATTTTGGTATTCCTATATAATGCCGAGCAATTATGCGGAATAACAATCGATTATTTTTCGGTTTTATTAGTGTGACTTAATGAAACCATGACAAGGATATTAAAACTTTTCACGTAATACATCATACGCACAAAGTAACGAAAATGTATACAGTGATAAAAAAGTGAACGATTTGTCGGTAGTGTTTCAGTAATTTGCCAAGGAATGTTAGTCTATAAATTTTAAACGTAAAAAACACAACTTAAGACACAAATTGAAGCCTAGAGAATGTACCACAGATATATGAAACATTGTTTGGTGGATAGTGGGTGCCTAGAAGAAAACATTTTTTCTTATTAAGCTGTCAATATAGGTATTTATTTTATTCTCAGTTACTGATTAAATCGCCTGTGTATTAACCTTCAAGTAAACATTTACTAATACCCATAGGTGCTGCATTAAAAGATCCTACATTGTTTCATGAAACGAACAACACATCCTAGGATAAGCGAAGAGTATACATTTCGTAACCTTACTCGAACCATTATTCGCCTGTAAGAATATATCAACATGACCATTGACCAGACTAACGTATGTATGCCTGATATTACGGTTTTCTTTGTTGTTTTCAAAATACCAATTTCCTTTAAGTATACCCTCTTGTTTAGTTCTTTATTATAGCAGAATATGAAATCTGTTAACAGTATATGCATTATAAAATAAAAAGCAAGCTCTTTAAAACACAGCGAACAGTTTAAACTACGCAACAGTCTGGAATATTGTTTCTTTCAAATAAATTGACGCCTCTGTGGCAAAGAACACTTTATTGTAGTTGATTGAAAAAAAGTCAAATTTTTTCGCAAACCGACAAAAATAACTTACATGTTCTTCAAATCGAATAATTCTTGATCTTGTATGAACACTCGATAATGAGTCGTGTGTCCAAATAATTACAATATTACAACAATAATAGACATTTCCGCTTGGTGGTTATAATATAAAATGTACATTTTTCAATATAGCATGTCAATTTCGTTCACTGAATGAACATCTTCAGCATAGATTAAGTCCAGGGAACTTGTGTACACCGCACAATTTCTAACAGCTAAAATATATAAAATGACCCGTTAGGTGTGAATTACACGTTCAACTCAATGCTTGATCTAGGCTAATAACGTGGATATAAAATCAGGAAACTGAAATATTATCATATTATTTTATTAGCCTTCAGCGATTTTGTGAATAAATTCACCTGACAATTCCCAGTCACAGAAATCGGTTTTGTTTTCATATGACAAGACACTTGTAGACGAAGACAAACAAGTGAAACTATCACGAAACGTAAACACAGATCACGTGGAGCGCCCTCCCACTACAACTCAGCCAGTTCTGCGCATGCGCGAATCTGGCAGCTTGAGCGCACCATAAATATTTTCCCGTGTAGAAACTGGTAGCTTGCGGCTACTGCTTAAACAGCAAACAGCTGCTGGGCAAGTAGCCAGAAGCAGGAGAAGGCGCTGCTTGAACTTAATTTGTGCTCTGCGCATGCGCCAGTAGCTCGATGGCAGCTGCTTAAACAAACCTTATCGACGCCGCCAGTAAGTTTGTGTAACATACGTTAACTTCAGTGAAAAATGCATTAATCAAACTACAATATTTGTTATCTCGCTATTGCTGATTTCTTGAAGACAGTCTGAATAATTTATTTCCTGTGTTCCGTCCGTTTGTTAAGTATATTACATAAGGCAGTTGAGGGGATTCCCCGACACGTACTACCAACGACGAATCAGGGAGCAGCACATTCATAGCGTCTCTGGGCACCGGTTATCGCGGAACTGGGGGAAATCAGTTAGGCACAAGCTGAGCCGGAGAGAGGATGGTGTGCTTACGAAGTGCTGTGTTGTTTCCAGTTGTGGGGACGGTGCTGTTGTTCGGTAGTTTTACCGAACAACTAAGGTGAGAAAAACATTAATTACATTGTTCTTGTTGTGATTCTCAACGTATCGGCACATATTAGTAAACGACGTAATGTGAATATTTGCTATGTTTGGCTTTAAAAAGATTACAGCAGGTAGGGAGGTACCGGCACATATATTAATTTTTGCCTTTATGATAACTTCTTAACCACTGGACTATCAATGATATCTAAACACAAAGTCTTATAAAACGAGAAGTGAGAGAAATGTTTATTTATTCCTCTTTAGGTTACTACAATATCTACAATCTTTCCGCCTACTCGTCTTTTTTAAAGTAACAAAGAAAGCGCCAAAGTTGATTGCAGAACAAGTTTGTCGCACTTATTTATTTACGTATTGTCACATAATTCTTAGGACTCTTCTAAACATCATACTAAAATCGAGTAAACATAATTCATACAGTAGTGGTGCATATTCATAGGCCCTATTGCTTGTTGCAACTTTAAGTCGTGTATCTTAGAATTCACTGAGTGAATACAAACAGTTTTTAATAGAATGCTTTTAATTTCCTGTGCAACAGCTTTGCTTAACAAATTGTTGAAAGCATATGACTACTTATTGCTGTACCTGTCCATCGATTTAAGAACTAGGCTGTTGTGTTTAATTTTGTCCTTTACCTATACTTATGGGATTGCAATTATATGTGGCACTGTACTTGCCTAATTTATTCTTATATTCATTGAAAATTAGTGTTCATACAATTATAAGGAATATGTTGTCAGTAATTAATGTTGGATAAAGGATTGAAAACAGTACTCTGGATCTCAGTCCAGGAATATACCCAACTGCTCTTATCTGTAACATTATACCAATTTCTATTCAATTTACACCTGTTGGACAATTCAATACCATAGCTAGAAAATATGTAACTTTTTGCATGCTACACAGTTTTCAAGATTTCATTTGTAGCTGTTTTTGTGCAGCCCTTGAGGTATTGCTTGAAACTGCAATAATACAGAAAGATGTAAAATGTATGTAAATAAAGTAAAAATAAGAGTTTTGTAATGCCATTAATACAAAGTTGGTACGGCTGATCAGTAGTTGTCACTAATTGAAGTCACATAAAACAACCACTGACAAGGTGTAATGAGCATATTGCCATGCTCAGAAATTTATCCCCACTTTCATGTGAGTTGAATATCAAACTTTTTCTGTAACGGTGAAACGTTTATTGTCCATTGTGTGAAAATATTTCCTTACCTACCAACAGCACCAACGACATATGAATCACTGTATATTTAAAACACCAGGTAGCATCTGTAAATATTTCACACTTTGTTAGATTCTACAAATATTACTGGTTACAGAGTAATATTGTTGTTCACATACAATGGGTTTAAATATTTTTATAGCATACCTCTCAAGAGGATGAAATCACCCCTGCACATGATGATGGAAGTAGGAACTGATTTTGAACAACTTGAAGAGCTGGAGAGAGCAATGTGGAACAAACCCAAACCAAAGCCCAAATATAATGATTCTGTTGCCTTGTTCAAATATCTTGACGTGAGTACTTAATTTTTGCCTGTTACATTAATAATTTATGTTGCAGAGATATTCTATTTAGTTTTGCTCAGGGCTATCGCAGTGTTTGTGATGGTGCCACCTCATGTTGTAACTGGAGCTTAATCATAGCTTTGTATTAAAATAAATTTGAAATGCAAACCCCTAGAACCAGCATTCATACTGACATTGAAAGTAAAACAAATGTCTGATGATGTTCTACTACATGGTAGGCTATCATGCCATTCCCCTCACTGCTGTTCAAGAACTACTGCTGGCAGTAGGTTGCACCATGGACAGACACATCCATTTCCCATCCTTATGTTAACTTGCACAGTGCTTCATTTGTTTTTTGTATAATTAAGTAAGATTAAGTTGCTAGGTCAAGGAAATGGCTTCAAAAGGAACTACAGTTATGTAGGGAGTGCCTCTGAAAGTAATGAAGAGTTTATGACAACAGGTTAAAAGCTGAGGTTTCAGAGATCAGCCATGAAATCTCTGCCTCCTATTGCTTGTTTCTGTCCCTTTATAGACCTGAGTTCATATTTTCATCTAGATACACAAAGCAATGAAGGGTATACTAATTGTATTTAATTCATTTGGCTGTTATTTGCAATCTACATGTTATCAAATGGTACATAATTTTTTTTAAATATAGTTTACACTTATCCTCAGTTCACCTTCCGAGTTAACATTTTTCTACTTTAACCCTGTAATGTTTATTGACACTTGACAGAACTTTCAAGTTAATTCAGCTGTGTTTGTAATTTGACCATGACATGCAGGTACAGTAGCAGGCATTTAAAGCTAATGAGGGGTGTAAATGTGCAAACTTTCAGTGAATTTGGAAATCTAGCACATTTTTGCCAGTCTTGGTGTATATGGAAGTGAGAAACAGTTAAGAACCTGTTGCAACCAGACAACATATCCTAATTCTGTTTTCATAAAAATTACAGTATCCTCTGCCCCTTCCTAATAATGTTAGTTATTGCAGATCTGGAAATAAACAGATGCCGTAAACTGTAGTCCTGAGAAGTGTTTGAGACAGGTCATACTCTTAGGATTGGCACTTTCCAAGTTAGATGCCAAATGATCAATATGTCTTTGCCCAAAAATTATGATCCCTGAAATCAGTCATATAAACTTAAAGGCAATATCATACAGTTCTGAAACATTCTTCGCTATATTCTAAACTATATGCTGTATAATATATACAAAATTCAAGTTCCTAAATAATTCAGGCTCTATACCGAGATCGAGGCTGTGATCTGAATGTCTTGTGTAGAATTTATAGAGTAATCAGTACAGAAATTTTTAAGCACTACTGTGATATGACATAGGAATTTTTCTTCTTGATTCTCATTTTAATCAGTTACCCATTAGATGAGTTGCATTAAGTTTACATTGGCAATTTAGGTTTACACTCAAGAGGACTGCAAGTTGTGAACTCTCAGAAAAATGATTTGTGTATCATCTTGAAGTACTGGTAGTGATGTCTTCTTTCATGTTCATTACATATAGATTATGGACACTGGTTTGATGTTTTCAGAAATTTTCGAACCAAGTAAATAGTACATAGGCACATAATGATTTGTCAATCCAACATTGATGGACTCTTCTCTCATTTTTTGGCAGTAGTTGGTAGTTTCCTTATTCACTAGAATTTAACTGTGAATACATAACTCATGTTTTCCTTGAATTGTGTGACATTGTCCATTTGTATTGCAGTGTTAAGATATTGTACTTGTATCTCAAACTGCAGCATTTCAATTCTCCCTACAGATTTGCAATTTTCATCATTTCAAAATGAATTCTTTTGTGCCACAATTTACAGCAGTTCAATTTTCTTCAAATTATCACTGAACTCTTCATCTTGTCTTTTTAGCCACTCAGTTGTTTCATCTTTTCTTGTTGCCAAGGTCAGCGCCTTATCATGAACAACAGAATGGTGCATTATCCATGGCAATGATACATGGCTTGCTTTGCAAGATTCACCTTAAGGGATGTTTTGAACCACTTCTAGAAAACTGTGCTGTTCATTTCTTCGTGGTAATTGCTTGTCTTTTGAAACAAAACATTAAGAGGCAGTTTGGCACAAATCCTTCTGATGTACCAGCATGTAAAACAATAATCCACCCTCCTTTACCAATAGGCACTGCTGTTGTCCCCTCAGGTGTTCCGTCCCTCCAACCTTTATTTAAAGAATGATAGGCGCTGACCCAGGTTTCATCAAGCCACACAACGTCATCAAAGTTAACTTTCATCATCTTTCGCAGAAATCTACATCGCCATGCAACAATATCTGTTCTTTTCAGTAATAGTTTTCTTCCATTGATAACGGAATAACTGAAGCCTATTTTTTACAGCACTGCACACAATGAAAATTTACTTCCTACGAATAGAGTGTCTTTATGAAGCGACACGAGTAATTTCAGAAGCATTGGATGTTCCTTTCTCCGATAATAGTTATATATATAATGACGAATTGCATCCTTCTGGAAGTCCTCCATACCTGTCACTTGCTTTTTCCCTGGCGTTTCCAACTTCGTTGTGCCTGTCTCATCACAGTCTATGTTGTACTGTTCTTTTCCTATTTTCACTACAGTGTTTTTACTTATTTTTAAGAATGCTGCATTTCTGTTAGCAACCTAAGCAACAGGAAGTAATAGCATACCATTGTCCTTCTCCTTCTCAAAGCACTCCCTAACGGAACACACAAATTCACAGGCCTGGCTGTTTAACACACTTTTCTTTCTTCCTGTTGCTTCACATGTTGAACTCGTGCTGCTCGCCATACTGGTCATAATTTAAGGCAAAATGAACAGAATAAATTGTAACAACAGTAAACAGTAAGTTAACCACGAACTAGAACACAAATTAAGGAAAGTGAAACAATTGCACCAGTCAGTGGCGACAAACGCACTGCTACATCAACACACGTGCCGGGTTTGGCAACACAGCTGCTGCCACCTGCTCAAGCTCCATCCCTCATTGGCTGTGCACCGGCAGTCGCTAAGCAATGAAACGATGCTACTGAGCTGTCAGTACCAATGATTCATCTCCCGGACTATAACTGCATCCCCTTGAATCACACTGCCAAGGTGGTGTGGCTTACCTGCCTCAACAATAAAGATAGCCGTCCTTTAGATGTAATCACACCGGAGGGGTAACTGAGGATAGGCCAGACAAGCATGGTACTTGAAGAGGGGCAGCAGCTTTTTCAGTAGTTGGCAGGGTCATTCTTTGTTAAATCACCCGGTTCATATCAGCCACCATCTCACATTTTCATGATACTTTGTATAATTCCTTATTCTTATGACATAGATAGAGCACATGTCAAATGTTTTTGGTCAAAAACTTAATCTTTATTTGGCATAATTTTATGACAATTCCACCTGTCTGCTCAGACCCATGGCATCATCAACATGCCGGGAATGACATATATACCTTTAGCCAATATGGCAGCCAGAATAGTCATGAAAAACACCAATAAATGCACATGTAAACACATGAAAATTTCAGTAAAACCAATAAAATTCACTAACAGGACAAGTGCGGGAATGTAGGGGTTTTTGGTGGGGACATTCTAAGCAGGTCAAACAACAAAACATGCAACCAAAAACACAAAAAAAATTATTTCAAAAAACACACAAAATATGTGAAAGAAAATTGTAAAATGACCAAAAAACTGTACAGGAATTGCATAGTTCAATTGCACTACAAGACACCTCAAATTGAGACAGCAGTACCAATCAACACCCTCGTACAAAACAAATAGCATAATAACAATAACAGTATTGAATACTTCAATTCACCCATACTACACCTAAAATGAAGCCCCTGGCCAAATCCCATCAACATTTAAATGGTATCAAATACTTAAACTGACTTATACCTAAAATGAAGACAGAGATACCAATTCAACCTCCTTCCCGCCCCCAAGCAACAGGCATCAAAGCAATATTATCAAACACTTCAGTCATTGCATATGTTCCATTCGAACAAAAGTTTTTTCATGACAACCGCTTTTGTATTTTCATATCCGTTAACAGTCTGTCACTTAACCTGTTTTTCACTGTTCATATTTGTTGGCTTTACCAACTCCCAACCAGACTGTTTTCTCCCAGCCTAAATTAGACCTCAGACTATGCTACGCATCAGCCTGTCACCAAAACCAGATTTTTTACGTTGACATTCATTGACTTTGCTGAAAGCAATAATCACACTGATCCACCTGCATGTAGTATGGTATGTTTCCAACCTACAACACAGTATGGAAATGCCACTGAAAGTCCCCCTTAAAGTGGTCTTAACCGTAGGTAAACATCCTCAGCTACCACCAACACCAATAGAAACTACACTACAAAAAGTCAACAGAAAACTTACCAGAAGTATGTCCAAGCATACAGAACACTTATATAAAAAATAAACCACACACACGTGCATATAACCCCCAACATCCCTTGAAGTGATTTTCATTGGTTCCCGACATTTTGTACACCGAACACAATCAGCTATAGCACCAAGCAGCTTAAGAAATTACCATTGCCAACATAGTGTCTCCCCAGTGCATCATGCAGCAAGAAAGAAACTTATTTGTTGTATCCCTCCTAACAAAAACAGAACGACAGAACACATAAAATTATAGAAAGGTGAACTAAACCAGAATATCACACTAGTAAAACATTTAGTATCGCACACAAAACAGAAAACACCTTAAGAGAAGTAACCACACCACATGAGTATGAAGAATGTCACACACCATATGGACATTACAACCAAAAATGACTGAACCATTTAACTTCCACCACAAGAGCACACCACTGCAATCCTACACACACCACTTGTAAACACAGACAACTCAAGATTATCGCACAACAATTATGTCAACACAAGTTGACATCAAGGGTCAAAAGCCAATAGGTGGAATCGCGTCCTACAAATGACCCCTTTATATATATATGTCTGTCTAGGTGTGTTTGCATTTGGATATGTGTGAGTGTGTGTATTTGTTTACCTTTCTTTTTTTCCCCTAAGGTAAGTCCTTCCACTCCTGGGATTGGAATGACTCCTGTTCCACTTCCTTAAAACCCATATCCTTCCCTTTCTTCCTCTTTTCCTGAAGAAGCGACCAACGGTTGTGAAAGAAAGTAGACGAAGATTACTCACCAGGCAAAGGAGCACAGGTGTGACAGCAGCACAAATAAATAGAACACACACACAAACGCTAGCTTTCACAGCCTAGCTGCTTCGTGAGGCAGAAGGGATGGAGAGGGAAAAGGAAATGATGAGGGTTTTAAGGAAGGGGCTAAGGAGCCATTCCAATCCCGGGACAGGAAAGACTTACCTTGGGGGAAGAAAAGGAAGGTGAACAAATACACACACACCCATACATTTACACATGCGCAAACACACCTAGGCAGACATACTATAGAAACGTTTGTTTGTGTCTGTGTAAATGTATGTGTGTGTGTGTGTGTGTGTGTGTGTGTGTGTGTATTTGTTCACCTTCCTTTTCTTCCCCCAAGGTAAGTCTTTCCTGTCCCGGGATTGGAATGGCTCCTTACCCCCTTCCTTAAAACCCTCATCATTTCCTTTTCCCTCTCCTTCCCTTCTGCCTGATGAAGCAGGTAGGCTGCGAAAGCTAGCATTTGTGTGTGTGTGTGAGAGAGAGAGAGAGAGAGAATGCCCATGCAATAATGGTACCCATCTGCAGCAATAGTCATTACTCAGGTATTTATGAAGCTTTTGACTTGAATTTTTTCAAGAGGTTAAAAGTAATACAGTTTGGTTAACAGTGATTCAGTTATTTAAGGAGCAAAGTTTCAAATAAAATTGCATAAAATATTAATAAATGTCACTTTTGAGTTCCTGAAAAAATTACAAGGGTGTTGAAAACTGCATGTATCATATTTCTTCAGTCTACTGGGAGGCTAGTTTTGGTCTTAAATAGCCTAATTCCCAGGATTGTTGACTTTCTAATAAAATGAAAATATTAATGCACACACAAATAAATCAAGAATCAAAAACACTTCTAACCTTGATGAAAAAAAGCTTCTTCCCAAGTAAGTTCATATAACTGAAACCCACTGCCTCATATTTTCACAAAATTTTCTTAGTTTTTACTTTAGCCGTGACAACACTCAGTGTAAAGTTTCTTCCCTATGTTTCATATATAGTTTTGAGAGAAAAATCTTAAAATTTTCAAAAATAAATAAGAAGCTTACCATTTTGTATTACTTGAGGAAAAAAATTCCAGGTACCAGAAAAAGGATTTATCTGTATGGAGGAAAACTTAACTCTGTTCAGCTTCTGGGGATATAAAAATCAACTTCAATTGTTATGGCCCAAACATTGATTTCTTAAATAGGGCCTATGGTTTTTTTTTTTTTTTTTTTTTTTTTTTTTTTTTTTTTTTTTTTTTTTTTTTTTTTCGGGTGGAGATGTTAATAGGCCTTTTTATTGATACTCAGATATGATATGGCATGATTATAAATAAAAAATAGTATGAGTTTTTACTGACTTTTGATGTCATTTATATGTAATAAAGTATTTCTTATAATTGTTCTGAAGGTCTTTTAAAACACATTATGTTGACTGATATGCTTTGACATGTCTCATGGTTTGTTACAATAATAAAGATACGGGACTAGAAGTTGAATTTTAATTGGAATACTTTCATTACTACTGTCAACTTTATTTAGGATAGTAAAACAAGCATATTTACATAACAATTACACATGGTAGATAAATGTTTTAATGTACATGTTCAGCAGTGGAGATTCTTAATCATCAAGTGGAAGCTTTAATAGTGTTAATGTTTTTAATCCACTGTGAGAAATTTGTTAGCTTTACATAATTCGGGTACACCAAAAATACATATATTACTTTTCAAAGGCACAAAACTGGTATCTTCCTTCTCAGGCCAACATAATGACACTGTTGGTCCAGGTAAGTGGAGAAAAAGTAGTTCAGCATCTTGTTCATCATCACATGCATTCTTCAGAAAGGCAAAATACCATCTGTCATCATATACAGTACCCACAAAAGCGTTTTGTTAAAGGCAGGAGCATGTCCATGGCAGGACATTTTCATTGAATGGGTAAATCATGGAAGGCATTAAAAATTATATAATAATAAAAAAAACCTCTCTTTTCAAATTTCCAATGAATGCATGATAGTGGTTTCTAATTGTACCAGGTATTGTGTGGATTTTCACAAATCTTTTCTTGAGGTTTTTGTGTAAACAAAGAACTGGGAGAAGCATTTGTCAATGGAAAGTCCTGGTTGGAATTAACAAAATAGTAATAGGACAGTTTACAACTCACTGCAAAGATGTGACAAGCTGCAACAGGCATGTAAAAATGACACCCACATACAATACTTTCATCTATCGGCCATGGCCTTCTTCATAAATAGGAACATTTACGCAATCCCACAGACGCACAACCGTCATCTTTGGCTGCCGCACTGTTTTGAAGCCAGAGATGATGGTCGTGTTGCAGTGTCTTGTGATTGTGTGAACGTTTCTTTTTCTGAAGAAGGCCATGGCTGATAGCTGAAAGTGTTGTATGTGTGTGTCTTTGTTATGTGCCTGCCGTCATGTCTTTGCGGTGAGTTGTAAACTGTCCTATTTGTCAATATTAGCCTTCCAGTAGCTGTAAATGCAATATACATACTACTGTGGAACACCACATGCAGATATTTGTACGTAATCATGTAGTTGAAAACTAGCTTTTCTCAGTACTCACTTAAGGTTCCTTCCAATCCATCACACACAAACTTACCATGCCTAGAAGCAAAACAGAAATGTTCAGAATCAATAGAAAAATCATTTTTATGTTCATACAAGTTTTAAAGATTTTTCTATTTTTGTATTGTGCAATGCATCCATCAGTGAAATAATGCAGTTTCTTGACTTAGTAGTGTTCAGTTGACCACTTAACTATTTGTCTGAACATCTACAAAACCCACATCATGCTCTGTATCACATCAGCCTCTTTCAAGAAGTATTGCTTCTATTTAATTATGTTACTGATGGTTGTTTTTGTGGCAGTGAAGGAAATCCGAGCATGGTTTAACTGTCTTTATTTCTACTTCACATGTGTCAGGAATGGCCAGTGAAAACTGGAGCATTTGCTGACATCTGGAGGCAGATCGTCAGTGTGAAGCAATGCAATCTGCTGTGGTGGCAAGCATAACTCCCAGCATGCCATACATTTCCAATATGGCTACTGCTGACTCGGTTCTAGCGCTCTGAAAACTGGTTTCAGAGGCTTGTTGTTCTGTCTCTTTCTCACAGCTTTTTCAGTAGTTGCAGGGCAGCAGTCTCGAAAAACACATTGGCTTTCCTCTAATGACTCCCACTTCTGCTCCCGAAGCACCTCAGTAACATTCATACATTGGTAAAACCTACCCACCCACTTTTGAGTTGCTTCTATGTCTTTCTTGAAACTGATTTGCTGGTGATCCCAAACACTTGAGCTACACTCAAGACAAGGTTGCCCAAGCGTTTTATATGTGGTCTCCTTTACAGGTGAATCACATCTTCCCAAAATTCTCCCATTAAACTGAAGTGGACCATCTACTTTCCCCCCAACTGCCCTTGTATGCTTCTTCCATTTCATAACGCTGTGCACCATTATGTCTAGATATTTAATGGACACAACTGTCAAGTAGCATACTACTAATATTGTTTTCAGACATTATGGGATTGTTTCTCCTACTCATTTGCATCACCTTACATTTTTTCTACATAAAGAGCTATCTGTCATTCCTCACACCACCTAGAAATTTGTTGCAAGTCATCCTGATTGTACTAAAGTCATTCAATGATGAAAGTATCACCAGAAAACAGCCACAGATTGCAACTCACTCTGTCAGATCTTTTATATAGATAGGAAATAATAACAGCCCTATCACACTTCCTTGGGCACTCCATATGATACTATAGTTTCTGATGAACACTTGCCATCAAGAACAATACACTAGGTACCAAGTACAAGGGGCATTTGAAAAGTTTGTGCAAAGTCAGAGAGATGGCACCCACTGGTACGTATTGAGGTCATGTTTAGTTAGTAGCATATTTTGGAAAGAACGCACACTAAGTTTCAGCCATAATGGTCTATTTCTTTGTGTTTGGCATTCGTGTGAATCAAGGAAAGTCGAGTTATTGTCACAGAATGGACAAAAAAGAATTTTGTGTGGTGATGAAACATTACTTTATGAAAGGCAGAATGCCTCAGGAGACTAAAGAGAAGCTTGATGAACATTATGGTGACGCTGCACATTCCATCAGAACAGTTTATAAGTAGTTTCAAAATTTTCGGAGTGGTCTTATGGGCACAAGTGACGCTGAACTTTCCGGGCGCCTTGTTCAGGTTATGACTGCAGAAATCATTGATAAAATCCATGATGTGGTGATGGATGTCTGACGAGTTAAGGTGCGTGAGATTGCTAGTTCTGTGGGCATTTCGAATGAATGGGTACATAATATTTTACACAAACATTTGGACACGTGAAAGCTATCCGCAGGATGGGTGCCGCGATTGCTCACTCTTGACCAAAAACTGAATTGTGTGAAGTGTTGTAAGGAAGGTTTGCAGCTGTTCAGGAAGAATCCACAGGACTTTAAGCATCATTTCGTCACTGTGGATGAAACATGGATACATTACTGAGACCAAAGAACAATCTAAATTATGGGTTACCAAGGGAGAATCTGCACCAAAAAAGGTGAAGACTGATCATTCGGCTGGAAAGGTTATGATGATGGTCTTTTGGGATTCACAGGGGATAATCCTCATTGACTATCTGGAACAGGGTAAAACTATTACAAGTGCATATTATTCATCATTACTGGATCACTTGAAAACCGATCTGCAAGAAAAATGCTGGTGATTGTCCCACAAAAAAGTCCTTTCCATCATGACAATGCACCAGCACACACCTCAGTAGTTGTGGTTGTGAAATTATTGGAAATAGGATTCCAAATTGTTTCACATCCCCCCCCCCCTATTCTCCAGACATGGCTCCCTCGGACTGCTGTTAAGTATTTATTCCCCAGTTGGAAGAAATGGTGGGTGGGATGAAGATTTCATTCAAATGAGGAGGCGATTGCAGAAACTAATAGTTATTTTGCAGGCTTGGACAATTCCTATTATTTGGAAGGGATCAACAAATTAGAACAGCGTAGAAGGAAGTGTATAAGTCTAAAAGGAGACTATGTCAAAAATAAAAATGGTTTTCCCCAAACATGTTAGTAGTTTTTATGTTGCTACGGCCGAGTGCATTGAAGTGCTATGCTATGATGCGCGAGGGCGTTCCCTGTTGGGGATTCGAATCCTCCCTCAGGCATGGATGTGTGTGTTGTCCCTAGGTTAGTTTAAGTAGTTTGTAAGCTGCGGACTAATAACCTAGCAGTTAAGTCCTATAGATTTACAAACATTTGAATTTGTTGAACTTCAGTCCATATTCCCCCACTGTTTCTTCCCAAGTATCTAGCTGCTCCTGGATTTCCTCTTCCTTGTTGCCCCAGACCATGAGATTGTCTGCAAACACCATTTCTTTCATCTTTCCTTCCTCAAGTTTCTCTGCTACCTTTGTCATTATGTCATCCATAATCACAATGAAGAGAAGGGGTGACAATGCACTGCCCTGTTTCAGCCCACAAACTTGTTTGAACGATTCTGTTCATCCCACCACTTTCACACAACTCATACTTCCACAATACATATCCTTCACTCTGCTTAGTCTCTGTTTCCACTCCCCTAATTTCAAGTGCTTCCCAAACCTTTTCCCTACACACACACAGACACACACACACACACACACACACACACACACACACACACTATCATATGCCTTCTCTATGTCTAAAAAGGTCATCAACAGTTCCTCCCCATATTCATAATGGTGTTCTTGAAGTTGCCTTACTGCAAATATGAGATCCATTGTTGATCTTCCAGGTCAGAATCCATACTGTTCTTCTCTCATTTCCCTCTCGACTTTGGCTCAAATTCTACTTTACAATATCTTCTCATATACTTTTACACAGTGTGACTCCTCTGTAATCACTGCACTCCTTTCTATTTCCTTTCTTGAATATTGGAACTATCAGTCCTTTTTCCAATCCTCTGGGGTCTTTTTCTTCCATATCACCCTATACAGCCACTGGTTCCCAAATTCCCCTGCTGCCTTCACCATTTCCACACTCACTTCATCCGCCCCTGGTGCCTTTCCTCCTTCCATCTTGTTTATTGCCACTTCCACTTCTAAGTCAGGTCCTTCTTCATTCCTGTAATGCACTTCCCGTCTTCTACTATGCTGCCATCCTCATGTCCATTTGCATGTAGCAAATCCTCAAAATACTCTTTCCACTCTGTCTTGAGAGTCTTCCTGTTGTGGATCTCATTTCCATTTTTGTCCACCATCACCACATCCTCTCTCAGACCTCTTCTCTTATTTTTGACCATCCCATATAGTACTTTCTTATTTCTTCTGCTGTCCTCCTCCATCATCCCTGTCCACTACACCATCCATTTTTTCTTTTCCTCTGTGACCATCTTTGCTGCCTCTTTCATCTTTTGCTTGTAATCCTCTTTTGCAAGATCATTTCTTTCCTGAAACCACACTCTGGATGCCTTGTTCTTCCTTCTCACTGCTTCTTTTACTCTACCATTCCACCAAGGTGTCTCCGTACATCGCTTTCTTTTGCTTGTTCTTCCGCATACTGTTACTGCAGATTCGACCATTGTGCTTTTGAACTGCATCCATTCCTCTTCTCCTGTTTTTGGATTATCTGTTGGCAACTTTACCCTTATTTTCCACTAGAATTCCTCCTTGACTTCCTTTTCCTTCAGATTCCATATTTTGATTCGTCTTTCCTGATACTCTAATCTCTTACATTTGTTCCCTACCCTCAGGTAGCCCTCCGATGGTATTACCTTTATATGTGTGACACTACTCTTTGTTTCCCAGTCGTAGAACTTGTAATCCACCAAATATCTCTTTGTTAAATCACTGCTGTACCATGTTATTTTGTGGCTCTCTTTCTCTGATGATGATGAGTATGAACAGCTGAGTGAACACATTATCAAAACCATCATCTGCCACAATCATACAAATTTATGTGCCAACTAGCTTTACAGATGATGAGATTGTAAAATATATGACGGAATTAAGAAATTATTCATATAATTAAGAGAGTGAAGAAGTTGATTTAATCATCACTAACATTTGGTTTAATAATCATGAGAAACTTGGTATTCTATAAAGAGACCAGAAGACACAGTGAGACAGGGATTTATGACCCAGGTTTTAAACTATAGACATATCCAAAAGCAATCTGACTATAGGCTGTGATTATAAATTATTGCCTATGAACTGCATATTAAAACTGAAGAAACTATAAAAGTAGTAAAGTAAGTAAATAGGACTTGGATAAATAGAAGGAGCTTAAGGTAATTGATAGTTTCAGAGGGAGTGTTAGGTACTGATTGATACCGGGAAAGTAACACAGTAGAAAATAAATGTGTCATTTTGAGAGATGATGTAGTGAAGACAGCACATGATCAGGTAGGTATAATGACAAGGCCTAGTAGAAAGACGTAGACATCACAGGATATACGAAATTTGATTGTTGAACAAAGATAATATAAAAAATGCATAATGGTGCAGGGAAAAGGGGAATACAGATGACAAATAAATAAGAGTTACACAAAGTACAAAATGGCTTAGCTAGAGTGACTAGAAGGTAAATCTAAGTCCTTAGAAGCATTTATAAGTAGGGGAAAGATGGATAAAAGCAAGGAAGAGGTAGCTGTAATGAGTAAGGAATACAGTATATAGAGTGGCTGTACAAGTGAAATAATGAAACTAACTGTAGTATTTTTGAAAAAAAAAATCTTATATTCCATAATTTTATTAAAACAATTTTTTTCTTATATTAAGTAGCCTCATCATCATCGTATGGCAGTTAGGATTTCTTCTACAACTTTTACATTTTTATCATATAATATAAGTACTACAAATGAAGTTGATAGGATTAGATTGGGCCTTTACAAAAACTTTTACGGTGATCACAAGGCTTATACATTCTACATACTTGAGCTAAATATGTAAAATGAATGTCTAAACAAATAAATTACATATTCTCTTTTATGTTATACTTTTACCCACTTTTCACCATGGTTGTGGCATCCTCAGTGGGTATTTTCTTTTATTCTTGTGAAGGGAAATCTAGGGTCTGCACCAAATATATTTAAGTTACAAAACATATTGTGCAGATTTCTATAGCACTCTGGCATATGCATTTTACTTTGTGTGTGTGTGTGTGTGTGTGTGTGTGTGTGTGTGTGTTTTGGGTTTCAACAGACTTAGCCACAGGTCTATTTTAGGATATCATGTTATCTGCAAAACATGCGTGAGATTGGGCTATCATGTGCTTTGAAATTTCATGTAGAACATATTTATTTTAGGTAAGCTCAGTTTCTAATGACCATGGTATCAATGGGATGTTAAACCCTAATCTACCTTCCTTCCATAATGTCATTTTGTTGGTTACTGACTGAAAGGTATTGTGGTTGTTGGCAAGAAATGCTGGCCGCGATAGACACACACACACACACACACACACACACCTAGATTGGAGCTCTTAGTGCACAACACCCTTCTTCTGGCACCAGATGCAAAACATTATCTAGTAACTCCACCTTTTACTTGAGGAGAAATGTTTTGTTACATCTCAACTATTTATTTTTTCTCAAGAAGTTAATATAAAAATGTCTTAACACCAATATTGATGTTGCACAGCAATGTTCCAGCAAACTGATGGTGCTTAAGCAGTATCATCCCAGTAGTAACCCCTTTCATTTTTGTTGCTTTGTTTTGGAGCACACAATACTCCTACACCTGACTCCTGAACATTGCCCATGGAGTGCCAATGTCACACCAATGTTAAACCATCACTATTCATTATGTGTGTCAGTTACCAACACTTATGGTATGTGGAAAATCATTCATGCCAGAGAAATCTTTCTTGAAACAAGAAAATCCTTTACTGGCATCATTTGTCTGAGTGGTAAATGTATCTTATAATGTTTAAACAACCTTCATAAGATTAAAGTATGCAAAATCCAATAAGTAACTGCAAGACAAATTCTACAACATAAATTTAAAAAAAGTGGCATTTGAGAAACTAATAGCAACCTACATGTGGTATGTTACTTTTATTCCAATAAATTTATTTTAAAAAAATTAAAGATTACAGAAGATGTGTTACAGTCTCCTGATGAAGACATCCTTAGTTGGTGTTGAAACCTGCTTAAGGTTTTCTACTAATTTACTATGCAACTCGTGGATTGTATAAATTTATGGGAACTAAAGCCATTGCGGTTGCTGCCGCCTAGAAGTCAAATACTGTGATATGTTACTGCATGGTATTTGCTCAGTTATTTGAGTTATTTCACTTGGAAAATCAGACTATAATATGAATCAATTGTATTCTTCTCAATGTGAGAGCAGACGTATGCCGAAGACCCATTGTGACACACTGCACCAGGTCATGATTGCCCTGGTGGGCAGTGGCTGGTGTCAGGCAGCTCAGTGACTTCTACAGGGAGTGCAAACTCTTGGCCACAAACAGTTCTTTACAAGCCCTCCTTTATGGAAGGTAAGCAAATAATCCACGAGGTTGCATCAGTCTGCAGCCTGATACCTTAAGCAGGCAGTCAAAATGTGGTTCCAGGAGAGGGGAAAAAAAGAGAGAGATTCAGATGTTTTTATCTGTAAGAGTGTGCACTTTTATCTTACGTGCAATACTGAGTTTATCTTCAACATAAATCTTCTTCCAATGGTAGATGAATCTGACTAGCTGGGGACCAAAAACAGTGTAATGTACACCTCATTTTTACTACTTAAATAACTTTAAAAACAAAAAGTAAAATTAATTCAATGTGATGATTCCTTTACAATGTTCTCATCATTTGTAACAGTTTATATGTTAAACTGCAAAAATGTCATTAATTTATACATAGCACAATAAATTACCCAATAATTTATTATGGGCACTATAACACCACTGGATGTGATTCCCTTCCATTTTATATTCCCCTTGTTTTAATGTCTTTCTAAATCTGTTTAAACACTTGTTACAGCAGTACAGTAAGAGATTTTGTATTACACATGCAAATACACACACACACACACACACACACACACATGCACGTGCATGCTCTCTAGTCACACATACTTTTACTAAATGTACTTGCTTGTGTTATTCTTTTTGCAGAATGAATTTTATGGTGAAGTTGGCCTTGGACACCCAGCTCAAAAATTCAATATGATATTTGACACGGCATGGGCAAATACATATGTAGCCTCAGAAAAATGTTCTTATTTTAATATTGCTTGCAGTAAGTAACAGCTGAACTATATTTTACAACACAATACTTATGAAATTGAATTTAATATCTTACTGTATGATTTATTTATTATAGGGCTTCATAGGAGATATGATTCAAAAAAGTCAACAACTTATGTGAAAGATGGCACTCCTTTCAATGTTGATTTGGGCTCAAGTAACCTTACGGGTTTCCTATCGACTGACAGTATGAATGTAAGTTATTTCTCAGTATGCAAAATTTTGTAAATTGACTACCGTAATATTATACAAAACATAAGATTGCTGATTTTAACTCACATAGGGAAGATAGTAAGACCTGAAATGACATTGTTACACTGAAGTGTAACTTATGTCAGATTATATTACACATTCAATTTCTTTAATAAGCAATAATTTCAGCAAGAGGCCTTCACAAAAGTGGATGCTAAGTGTGTAAGACAGTAATGATCACTAATCAGAATATATGAGAGCAATAGATAAACAAGGCATTTTTGGCCCACTTTAGGTTATGGTAATAACACTAAAAGTGGGCCTCTGTGATCCTTAACCAGGCATCTGACACGAAAATTGAATAACTGAATTTGTAGAGGAGAAAATTTTCTATAACTTTGCTCTGTTGTGTTTTTTCATATCTCGTATCATTTCAGAGATATTTGCAAAAATAATGGCGATTTCAGGATGTATGTATGGTTGCCTGTCTGTCCCTAACGTGTTCCCTGTTTTTAAGACAAACCATTCAACCGATCAGCACCAAATTTTGCACACATAATTGTAGGCCGCCAGAGACCAGAACCTCCCTTTTTCAAAATTTTAGGACAAAAAATATGGTACTAAAAAAAAAAAAAAAAAAAAAAAAAAAAAAAAAAAAAAAAAAAAAAAGGCCGTTTGTAATATAATTGTCATTGCAAACGAACAGTTCATCTGACATGAAAATTGAATAACCTAATTGGTAGAGGGGAAAATTCTCTACAACTTTGCTCTATTATGTTTTTTTCATATCATGCATCGTTGCAGAGATATTTGCAAAAATTAACGGTGATTTGACATTGTCTGTCTGGCTGTAACGTGTTCCCACTTTTTAGGTCGAACAGTTCAACTGATCGGCACCAAATTTTACAGGTATAATTGTTGGCTAATTGCAAATAAACCGTTCATCTGACGCAAAAATTGAATAAACTAATTTGTAGAGGAGTAAATTCTCTACAACTTTGTTCCCATATGTTTTTTTTTCCTATTTTGTATTGTTTGAGAGATATTTGCAAAAATAACGGAGTTTTCACACCTTTCATTGAATTAACAAAAACCAGCCGCTCGCAGATGTCACGTGACATTCCTCGCCCAGAACTCTCTGTGGCATACGCCATCTTGCATTGCATCTTTGATGATTTTCTTATTGTAACTTACACATTGTCATTTCAAAGCAATGGCGCACTGAAGAATTAACAAAAACACGTCGTCCTTCTTACGATAAATGATAATCTAGTGTCTACAAATGCCATATTAGCATCAGTTAACAACGACTATCAATAGTATAAGATAATAGAACACAACTCGTAACTGTCAGCTGTAGCGCAGTGGGCAATGTGTTGGACTGTGACGCTGGAGGTCAGTGGTTCGAAACCCGCTGCTCCCCAATTTTTTTTTCCCCCTAAAAGGGTTTCAGACACTCTTATTGATTAATTTTCTATTATTTAAATTATTAGTTTGGTCCAAAATGTTTGCAAAAACTTATAAAACTACAAAGCTAAAGTGGGCCGTAAAACACGTCAGTGCGATTTTTTCATTTGTATTAGTTTATAAATTTTGTAATTTTTCTTTCTTCATTATGCTTGCTTATAGAGCACATTTGAGCTTGTTAACTTGGGTTGATGGCTTTCCCTTCTTTTTCTTCTCCTCCCAAAAACTCTTCATGAACTCGCTATGCAGTTTCTTGTGTTCTTCTCTCCATTGTTTACCAGAGGTCTTCTTGTCTTTCTCCATGAAAGTGTGCTTTGTTATAAGAGTTGCAAAGGCTTTGCAATTCCTGATGGCACCTTCTTTGAGCTAATTTTGACCTCCTTTTAATTTATTATACAAAGTAGTTTCTTCGCGTATCTGGAGTAATGCATTCTGAAGATATGATTATAGAATTTCAATTGTCTCCTGTGTACGCCATTGGTGAAAGTATCAGTTTCTGTGTACAGGTCTATAGTTTTTGTCTTAATCCATATACCATTTACATGAACAGGACCTTATATTTTTCTCAGGATTTTTCATTCTTGCTTTTTGATTTCATCAATTGTGGAGTGACCTCCTAGAGATATAGTTTTGATGGCGTACAAAGGTTCCAGAAGAAAAACTATCTTGTAATGGTGATATTTCGTATTTAATGACATCACACTTTTATTATAGTGATTCATTTTATTCAGTATGCTTTCAAGAATTTGGTGGCTCTTTCTAAGTTAACTTCCCTGTCTAATCCAGATGGTACAATGATTTCTCCCAGGTTTTTGAAGGAAGACACATATGTGAGTGTACCATAATTCGTCTGTAGTGGGGAGTTTGGATATCCTGGTGTCCATTACCCATGAAATGTTCTTCTCATACAAGATTTAGAGGCCTGTTCTTGATGCTATCTCATATAACTTTTCTATGGCATATCTGGTTTCTTCACTACTCTTGGTAAAGATAGCTAGGTCATCAGCAAAAGCTAGACACTTCACTTTGATTCTCTGTCCCTGAGTACCAATGCTTATACCTTAGATTTTCCCCCCATTCTGTGATGACTTTATCCAGCACCAAGTTAAATAGGAACAGAGAGTGGTCATCTCCTTGAAGAACCCCTGTATGTACTTCAAAAGGCTCTGATAGTTCACCCAGAAACTGCACTTGATGTTGTGCCAGTGATAGTCTGGCAGATTAATTCCCCTGTCTTCCTGTTCACACTGAGCTCTTCTAGGGTTTCCACAACCATTTATCTGTTGATAGTCATTTGCCTTTTTAAAATCCACTAAGATGATAAATATGTTGGTACTACAGCAAATCCTCAATATCATCTTGAGGCTCCAAATCTGCTTGGAACATGATATACCTTTCTGGAAGCCTGCTTGGTATTCACCAATGAGATGATCTGTTTGTTGTTCCACTCTTTTCAAGAGCACTACAGACAAAACCCTGAATATAACTGGTAAAAGGGATATACCTCTGTAGTTGTTAGGGTCCACTCGGCCATTTTTCTTATGTAACAGATAGATAATAGCATTTTTCCAGTCCTTCGGAAGCATTTGTCTCCCATATTTCCTTTAGGAATGCATAAATTCTTCTCATAAGTTCGTCTCCTCCTGTTTTCAACATCTCCGCAGATATGCCATCATCCCGGGGGATTTGTTGCTTTTGAGTGATTAAATTATCTCTTTTATTTCTTGAATTGTTAGTCGATGTGAGTCAGGTTTTTCAAACTGCAGCCTTTCTTTTGACTGATCACAGTTCAATAGATTTTGGAAATAGTCAGCCAGTATCTTACAATTCTCCTTACTGTTTGTCTCAAGTGATCCATCGGTTCCACGAAAGCTTAATGTCGGTGATTTGTACTCTGATAAATCTTCACCGAACGCCTGGTAAAAATTCCATTTCTCTCTCTCTCCTTTTTTTTTTTTTTTTTTTTTTTTTTTTTTGTTACTTTTTCATTGTGGATTATTTTTGAGGTCAGTTTTTGAATCCTCCAGAAATTCTCCCACCTTTTGACTGTTTGATGTCCATTCCATTTATTCCATGCTTTGGTTCACTCATTGTCATGTGTAATATACCACCATCTATGTTTACGTTTTGTGGATGGCTGTCCTAATTTCATAGCTGATGAACATAGTGTGTTTCAAATGTCTGGTTCCATCTTGGGATCTTGTTCATATATATCAGGTACAAAAATGTCGGTGTTCTATCAAAAGCTTATTAAACTTTCTCCACTCTTATTAATCCACCAATGTGCAGGATGAAGTCCTGCAATTGATCTGTTTTTCTTCTCTCTGCCGATCTGTGTGTTGTAATCCCCTAATAAGCT
This sequence comes from Locusta migratoria, assembly GCA_026315105.1. Lineage (NCBI taxonomy): Eukaryota > Metazoa > Arthropoda > Insecta > Orthoptera > Acrididae > Locusta > Locusta migratoria. Next base: position 104,434,170 of record CM048755.1, read on the forward strand.
TTTTACATTATGTCTGGGGATCTTGCTTGTAGTTTCAAGTAATTCCCAAAAGTCTTCTACTTCCTGTAGCTTTTCTTATTGTTTATGTTGGTGGGGGCATGGGTATTTATCAAGGCATTTGTCTAGTTGCTTGATTTCACTGTAAGCACTGAGATTCTTTCACATGGTGATGTAAAATTAAGAACTGAATCTAGGAGAGATTTCCTTACTGCAAAGGCTGTCCCAAGTATTGATAAATTCCTGTTGATATGTATGGCTGCTTTACCCTAAATATCCTGAAGTTTTCAGAATCAAAGTGATTTTCGTTTTGGAATCATGTTTCTTGGATCGCTAGTATTTGAATGTCGAATTTGTCTATGACATCAGTTGTTTAAGCTTTCGAGTTTTCAGCAGCGTATTGATGTTTATTGTACAAAGGAAGTTCTTTTTCTTGGGGCGAAGACATTTTGAGAAGCTCCTTCTTTGAAGCATGACGCCCCTGATCCCCCAGAATCCAACGATCAGGAGAAACCCGACATGCATCCAGGACCTGGGGCAGTAATAGAAGAAAGCAAACAGAAAGCTGAAGTTCTAAATTTAACCTTTAAGAAATCTTTCACGCAGGAGGACCGCAGAAATGTACCATCATTCGATCAACGTACTAATTCCGAAATGGAGGACATATTAATAGGTATTTCTGGTGTAGAGAAGCAGCAGAGAGAGCTAAATATGAAAAAGTCTTCTGGTCTGGATGGAATACCAGTTCAGTTTTACAAAGAGTATTCTATGGCATTGGCCCCCTACTTAGCTTGCATTTATCTCGAATCTTTAATTCAGCGCAAAGTTCCTAATGAGTGGAAAAAAGTGCAGGTGACTCCCATTTATAAGAAAGGAAAGAGAACTGACCCACACAATTACAGGCCAATATCGTTGACATCAGTTTCATGTAGAATTTTGGAGCATATTCTCAGTTTGAATATAGTAAATTTCCTTGAAACGGAAAAGCTTCCTTTTTGTGAATCAGCACGGGTTTAGGAAACATCGTTCATATGAAACTCAGCTTGCCCTTTTCTCACATGACATGTTGCGAGCCATGGATGAAGGGCAAGAGGCGGATTGTGTTTTTCTCGACTTCAATAAGGCATTTGATGTGGTGCCACACTGCAGACTGCTAATGAAGATACGAGCTTATGGAATAGGTTCACAGATTTGTGATTGGCTGGAAGACTTCCTAAGTAATAGAACGCAGTACGTTGTTCTTGACGGTGAGTGTTCATCAGAGACAAGTGTTTCGGCAGGCGTGCCCCAGGGGAGTGTGATAGGACTGCTATTATTTTCTATCTATATAAATGATCTGATGGACAGAGTAACATAATTTGTGGCTGTTTGCTAATGATGCTGTGGTGTATGGGAGGGTATCGTCTTTAACTGACTGTAATAGCATACAAGATGACTTGGACAAAATTTCTAGATGGTGTGAAGTTTGGCAGGTAGCTCTCAATGTAGAAAAATGTAAGGTGATGCGCATGAGTAGGAAAAACAATCCCATAATTTTCAAATACAGCATTAGTAGTGAGCTTCTTGATGTTGTCGCGTCGTTCAAATATCTAGGCATAACATTGCAGAGCGATATGAAATGGAACAAACATGTAAGGACAGTTGTGAGTAAGGCGGACAGCCGACTTCAGTTTGTTGGAAGAATTTTGGAAAGATGTACTTCATCTGTAAAGGAGACTGCATATAAAATGCTTGTACGACCACGTCTTGAGTATTGCTCAAGTGTTTGGGACCCGCAGCATATCAGTTTAAAGGAAGACATAGAAGCAGTTCATTTTGTGTCCCATCCTCGTCGCCACTTTTGTGTCTCAGCCTTGTCGCCACTTTTGTGTCTCGTTTCCATCGTAGGTCTCGGTGGCCGAGTAGAAAGAGACCAACACAGAAATAAAGAATGCACGCTTGTGCAGGTAGGAGGTGACCAGACAGTGGGACAGCAGAAACTAGAAACACTAGAGTAAATTAGAACGAGATATATATTTCTTAGAGACTTAGTAATACTTAACTTTTACATGGCTCAGTACTGCAGAATGCTGATACATAGTTGAGCTGGAGGCCTGCCTAGTGCCTGTCCGATAGCCAAGCCTTACTGGTGCCTATGTGATTCCGAAGTGTTAACTGGTTCCTGTCTCAGTCCCAAGTGAACGATGTCGTTCAGTGGTGGCCACGAGCGGAGTTGTAGCAGAGGGCACTCGTGGCTGACGTCGTAAGAACACCGCGCCGTGCGTGCATGGCGGCGCGCGGCGAAAGGAGGTGGCGCGCACTTTAGACTTGTGCTACACCACAGTTCAGAGGCAAGCAGCTAGGTATGTTACTGGTAGGTTCGACCAATGCGCGAATGTCATGGAAATGCTCCGGTAACTCAATTGGGGATCGTTGGAGGAAAGACGGCATTCTTTTCGTGAAATTCTGTTGAGGAAATTTAGAGGGCCGGAATTTGAAGCTAAGTGTAGTACGATCTTGTTGCCGCCTACTTACATTTCAAGTAGTGATCACAAAGACAAGGTAAGATAAATTAGGGCTCATACGGAAGCATAAAGGCATTCTTTTTTTCTTCGTTCTATTTGGGAGTGGAATAGGAAAGGAGATACCTAGTAATGGTACAGTGTACCCTTCCCCATGCACCTTACGGTGGATTGCGGAGTATGTAGTAGATGTAGATGTAATTGCGTTATTTGCATGTGTTCCATCTTGCCAGGGTTAAAAGTTGAAAATACAACTGGTAATGATCTTTAAGGTAAGATCACAAAGGTACAACTCGATTGTTTAGATTGAGGTGCCTTCATATGTTCTGGGTTATGGGTATGCGTTTTCTCCTAACCCAAGAGATTATGATTTACCCTCCAATACTTGGGTGGCTTATTGCAATGGTTTCCCACTGAGTGGTGGGGTCACCACATCCCTAAGCTAAAAATGTTTTAATCATACATTCATGTCATTGCTATTTCAGAATAAAAGAAGCAGAAACGATAGTTACAAAAGCGTAAGCAACACAAAGGAAAGATAACAAAAGTAATATAACATTTAAAGAGGAAAGAAGTAGCTCATTTTGCACTGATAGTAGTTTGTATTGCCTGAAAACAAAATTAAAATTAAAAATAGTAATTATGGATTTTGTACCTATTATTAATAAGTAGTATATAAAAAGTTGGTTCATTTATAATTTCTAAGTGCAGTTCGTACATTTCCTCTGAATTAATGAACCACCCGTTAGTCTGTCAGAAATTATGATCTCTCTCTCTCTCTTCTTTTTTTTTTTTTTTTTTTTTTTTTTGGTAAGGCCTCTCAGTTAATTGGTCATACTTTTTTCCCCTGTGACCAGTAAATTTAAATATTCACTGTTTTACTTGAGATGAACCTGTCTCACATGAACTCTATTATTCTGTTTCAGATTGGTCATCTTGTAGTTAAAAATCAGACTTTTGCTGAAATAGTGTCAGTACCAATGCTTTACTTATTTAGCATTGCAGATGGAGTAGTGGGATTGGCATATGACAGTCTTTCTATAGATAATGTTGTTCCGGTCTTTTACAATATAATGAAACAAAACCTGATCCAAGCTCCTCCAATATTCTCTTTCTATATAAACAGGTAAAATAAAATTCAGAATTTACTCTGCTTTGTAGATTAGGCAGAGCTTTGCATAATAGAAATTAAGTGTCTTTATAGGCTAGATCGGCAAGTTTATAAGATTAAACAGAAAGTAAGTCTCTTTGTATTGCAGATCTGTAATTTTATAGATCTTTTCTTCCCCCACAGAGACAGGACAACAGACAGAGGTGGCAACATAATACTTGGAGCTTCAGAGAAAAAACATTACAATGGAAGCTTTACGTATCTGCCAGTAACAAAGAAGGAGTATTGGCAGTTCCACATGGATAGGTTAGTATCCAAACTTACTCTTTTTTTATTTTTAAGAGGTGTGGTATCCAACATATTGTGAATATGGAAATAAAAAACATTCAAATTTGACAATATTGTGAAATTTATAATTGGCCCTACAGAGGACAGTGTCCCTTATATCTTAACTGATGTATGAATATTGCTTTAAATACCCCTAGTTATTCAAGAAAAACACTGAGCAGTGATCTTTAAATGTCGTCATACCCCATCAGTCAGGATTTTTAATGTGTTCCCAAAGGACATAGTTAAAGAGGGCACATTTACATAGATTTCTGTCTATATGTGTTTCTTGTGTTAGCACTTTCTAAATGGAAAGAAGTTAGTAGTCTACTATTTGCACAATGTAATAGCAATAGGAATGCAATAACTTTGAGCTCATTCATTAATTACTGCAAGTGACAACGCAGTCACATGGTTTTAGCTTTTTGTGGATTACATAAACATTAATTTTTTAGTTGTTTTGAATGAAACATATGAGATAAATGTGTAATATTCTGCAAATTTATTGTTTTTACTAACCAGTTTTTGGCTGTTATGCTATCATCAAGTTAGTAAAAACAATAAATTTGCAGAATACTACTCATCTATCTCGTGTGTTTCATTCAAAATGAATAACATATTCTGTCAAGAACCAATGGAGCAGTCAAGTGAATTATTAGCTGTTCTTCAAATGTGAAGTTACAATTTCCTTTGGTCCTTTCAATAGAGTATCCTAGAAGAGACCATTGCTGGAAGTTTGGGGCTGTTAAATATTGATAAGCAAGAGCTCGAACCACAGTGGCTGGAAAAGAGAAAATTTCTTTTATTGAGCCAATTTCATAAGAAAATAAAAGCATAGGAAATGTAGCTTTTCATAAGGTGTCTGGGAACTTAATACTAAAGGTTCAGAATGCTAAATTATTCACAGTGGCTTTTTCCCCCTCAGCTTACCCTGCTGTATTAGATTCTGAAAATGGGCCACTAAGTATATGTGAAATTCTGTACTTTTAACACTAAACTTGTTTTCTGCAGGAGGATACTAGTTTAAAATTATAATAACCCTCTTATTTTAGTTAATCTGTTTGCAGTAATTTCTGAAACCTAATCTGTAGATATATACGTTTGGGACTTCAATGTTTGTTCATTAATTTGACTGCATTGTCATTTAATAGCTCTAGCACTGTAGTTGTTGTTGTTGTTATAGAAAATGGCGAGTCACACAGTGCTTTGCAATCCAAGTTAACTATAACTGGCTGGGTAAGTCAATTCAGAGGTCAGAGATAGGCAACGGCGTACCACCTCTAATATGACCATGCCTAGTAAAGCACTGTGTTACTGAGACAAACTTTGTAATGATGACTGCTTTGCCTTTTAGTCCAACTACAGTAAAATATACTGTCAGGCACACTATAGGTATGAAGTTGCAATTCTACAGGGTCCCATATCTTGGTTTTATTGATAACAGAGATCAGGGGTGATTGCATTTTGCACAGTACGTGTGGTCTTTATACGACTTATGATATCATCATATATTTATGGGTCTGTCCGGAGAAAACCACACCAAGACATGAGTTTTTGGTACAAAAACTACAAATTCTGGGGATGGCCATTTCTAAACATTTTAATCATTGCAAAATGTTTGCCTTGTGTTCTTAAGATAACATTCTAAAACTACTTTTTTTATCTATATCATTTATCATAATCCAAAGGTTCAAAGTCACTGTACGCAATGAAAAATTTCAAAAATTGGTTTTTAGCTGTTCTGCACAATGTATTGCAATTATATAAATAATTGACCAAGATAGTGCTGATGTTCTTCCAGAAGGAAGTATACTTTTTTATTCTTGTCTTTAAGAATTCATGTATCGTGTCATATTTTATTTCTTTGAATCGCCTGCTCCCATTGCAGATCAATTTTAGCTTGTATTGTCAATTGCAAAGTGGGTGGATACAGCTGCAAAGTTGAGATTCATAAGGAACACTTCCTCGTAGTTGGGTTTACATTTCTTGAACTTTCTTCAATTTTTGAGACATTTATACATATATATTCATCTTAAATGTTGTTTCCATAATAATGATTCATCACATTAAAACATTCATTTTGACGTTTTTTTTTCAGAAAGAAGGGTAGTATTGCAAATGTAATGGCATGATTGTGAAAAACATTGCTTATAATGATCTTGTGCAGTCGTATCATGGTAATTAATAGCTTCTTAGAAAAAAATTAAACCAAAAATAAGTCCGCACTATCTGGGTTAACCATAGCAAATGACAAAAATGTTAACAATATAGTCTGTTAACGTTTATCTTGAAACAAGTTTTTACCATATTCAAAAATCTTTATACATTATAACGAAGGAATTTTTGTAGATGACAGTGCACCATGTAATTAGCCCACAGTTGTTTGCAATTAGTTTGAAGGACATTCTGGATTGTTTTAGTAAACAATTTGGTCACCCAGATCACCCTATGTGAATCCCATTGAACATTTATTGGACACAATTGAGAGTTTACTATATGTACAAAATCCTGCACCAGCAACAGTCTTGCGATTATGGATGGCTGTACATCTACAAACATAATTTATCTTATATTGTCTTTGTGGTCACTACGCGAAATTTAAGTAGGCAGCAGGAAGAGACGCTATAACTCAGTATTTCTGCAGGGGCCTTGCAGTGACACTCTCCTCCCCACTCCCTCCTTCCCTCCCTCCCTCCTTCCCTCCCTCCCTCCCTCCCTCCCTCCCTCCCTCCCTCCCTCCCTCCCTCCCTCTCTCTCTCTCTCTCTCTCTCTCTCTCTCTCTCTCTCTCTCTCTCTCTCTCTCTCTCTCTCTATATATATATATATATATATATATAGGTTCATTTAAGCAGCTGCCAGCGGCCTACCTACACATGCTTGAAATGAAGTTAAAGCAGTGCCTTTTCCTGCTTCTGGCAACTTGCCTTGTGGTTTGCTGTTTAAGTAGTATCCACAAGTTACCAGACTCGTCCTGTAGAAATATTTTTGGTGTGCTCAAGCTGTCAGATTAATTTGCAGAACTGTCTTGAGTTGTAGCGGGATGGTAATGGGATAGTCTCCACATGATCAGTGAAACTGTCTCATCAAATGAAAACAAAACGGATGGGAACTGTGAAGTGAATTTATTCACAAAATTGTGGAACACTAAAACAATACGCTAATATTTCAGTTTTCTGTTTTTATTTCCACTTTTAGCAGATTGGACTTTATGTGACTTGAAGAACATTGAAGTTAATTTTGTCGGTTTGCTAAATAAATTTGGCTTTTATCAGTTAAATACAATAAACTGTTCTTTGTCACAGAAACAGTCAATTTATTTGCATCAATATTCCACACTATCTGCTTGTTTCAACTGTCCGCTGTATTTTAAGGGCACGTTTTTAATTTTATAGCACCTATAGTGTTAACAGATCACATATTGTGCTATAATAAAGAACTAAACATGAGGGAATACTTCAGGAAAATTGGTATCCTGAAAAACCACACAGAAAAGCTTAATAATCAGTTGCTTCTATCTGGACTATGAATTGCTCTTAAAGCTGAATTGCGCTTTGAATGAGGTTTACAAAGTACTAATAATCTCAGCTTATCCTTGGGCGTGTTGTTGGTGTCATGAGACAATGTGTGTGTTGTGGTCTTCGGTCCAGAGACTGGTTTGATGCAGCCCTCCACAATATCCTATCCTGAGCAAGCCTCTTCAACTCCACATAATAACGGCAACCTACATCTGTCTGGAATCTGCATACTGTATCCATGTCTTGGTCTTCCTCTTCCGTTTTTACCCCACACACTTCCCTCCAATGCTAAATTCACAATTCCTTGATGTCTAAGAATGTGTCCTACCAATCGATCCCTTCTTTTAGTCAAGGTATGCCAGAAATTACTTTTCTCTCCAATTCTGTTCAGTACCTCCTCATTAGTTACATGATCCACCCACATAATTTTCAGCATTCTTCTGTAGCACATTTCAAAAGCCTCAATCCTCTTCCTGTCCGCACTGTTTATCGTCCATGTCTCACTCCCATACAAGGCAATACTCCACACAAATGCCGCCACAAAGGACTTCCTTAGGCTTAAATCAATATTCAATATTAACAAATTTCTCTTTTTCAAGAAAGCTTTTCTACCCATTGCCATTCTGCATTTTATATCCTCTGTACTGTGGCATCATTTGTTATTTTACTGCCCAAGTAACAAAACTCATCTACCTCCTTTATTGTTTCGTTACCTAATCTAATTCTTTCAGGATCACCTGATTTTCTTAGACTGCACTCCATTACCCTAGTTTTGCTCTTGTCAATGTTCATCTTATATGCACCTTTCAGCACACTGTCCATTCCGTTCAACTGCTCTTCCAGGTCCTTTGCTGTCCTGACAGAATTACTATGTCATCGGCAAAACATAGTGTTTTTAATTCGGCATCGTGAACTTTAATAATTTCTCCAAATTTGTCCTTGCTTTCCTTCATAGCTTGCTCAATGTACAAATTGAGTAACATTGGAGAAAGGCTACAACCCTGTCTTACTTCCTTCATAACCACTGCATCCCTTTCGTGCCCTTCAACAGTGAAAACCACTGTCTGGTTTTTATACAAGTTGTAAATAACCTTATGCTCCCTATATTTTATTCCTGTTTGCTTCAGAACTTGAAAGTGTTTATACCAATTAACATTGTCAAAAGCCTTCTCCAGATCTACAAAACCTAGATATGTAGGTTTGTCTTTTCTTAATCTATCTTCTAGGATAAGCCGTAAAGTGAGTATTGCCTCCCGTGTTCCTACATTTCTCCTGAACCCAAACTGATCTTCCCCGAGGTCGGCTTCTACCAGCTTTTCCATCCTTCTATAAATAATTCGTGTTAACATTTTGCAACCATGACTTATTAAACTGATGGTTCTGTAGTTTTCACACCTGTCTGTGCCTGCTTTCTTTGGATTGGGAATTATAACATTTTTCTTAAAGTCTGAGGATACTTCGTCTGTCTCATACATCTTACACACCAGGTGAAACAGTTTTGTCATGGCTGGTTCTCCCAGAGACTTCAGTAGCTCTGAGGGAATGTCATCTACTCCTGGGGCCTTGTTTCGACGTAGGTCTTTCAGTGCTCTGTCAAATTCATCTCTCAGTATAGTATTTCCTATTTCATCTTCATCTACTTCCTCTTCCCTTCCTACAATATTGCCTCTAAGTTCTTTTTCTTTGTAGAGCTCCTCTATCTACTCTTTCCACCTTTCAGCTTTCCCTTCTTTGCTGATAACCGGTTTTCCATCTGTGTTCTTGATATTTATAGAGCTGTTTTTCTAATCTCCAAGTATCTCTTTTATTTTCCTGTAGGCTGTATCTATTTTTCTCCTATTTATAGATTCTTCTACATCCTTGCATTTGCCTTCTAGCCACTCCTGATTAGCTATTTTGCACTTCCTGTCAATCTCATTTCTTAGTTGCCTGTACTCCACTTTGTGGGTTCATTTACTGCATTTTTATATTTTCTCCTCTCATCAATTAAATTTAGTATGTCCTGTGATATCCAAGGATTTTTTTGTAGGCCTTGCCTTCCTGCCTATTTTGTCCTCTGCTGCCTTCACTATTTCTTCTCTTAACGCTACCCATTCCTCCTCTACTGTTTTATTTTTCCCCATTTCTGTCAGTTGTTGCCTAAAGCTCCCTCTGAAGTTCTCAAGAACTTCAGATTCTTTCAGTTTATCCAGGTCCCATCTCCTTACCTACCTTTCTGCAGTTTTTTTAGTTTCAGCCTACAATTCATGACTCTAAGTTATGGTCAGAGTTTATATCTGCGTCTTCTGGTCTCTTCCACGTATACAGCCTTCTTTTGTGGTTCTTAAATCAGGTGTTTGTAATAACTAAATTATGTTCCATGCAAAACTCTACCAGGCGGCTTCCTCTTTCATTCCTTTTGCCCAGACCATATTCTCCTATTATCTTCCCTTCCCTTCCTTGTCCTACTACCAAATTCCAGTCTCCCATAACAATTAAGTTTTCCTCTCCCTTAATTGTCTGACTAATTTCCTTTAGCTCCTCATATATTTCTTAGATCTCCTCATTATTGGCAGAGATAGTTGGCATCTAAACCTTTACTACTGTGGTCGGTGTTGGCTTCGTATCTATCTTGACTACGATAATGCGATCACTGTGTTACTCGTAGTATATTCCTATTTTCTTATTAATTATCAGACCTACTCCTGTAATACCCCAACTGATTTTCTATTTATAATCCTGTTCCTCTTTCCACCGAACTTCACTAATCCCCACTATATCCAACTTCAACCTATCCATTTCTCTTTTTAAATTTTCTAGCTTCCCTACCCGATTAAGGGATCTAACATTCCACGCTCAGATCCGTAGAATGCCAGTGTTGTTTTTCCTGATGATTACATCCTCCTGAGTAGTCCCCGTCCGGAAATTTGAATGGGGGACTATTTTACCTCCAGAATATTTTACCCGAGAGGATGCCATCATCATATGTTCATACAGTAGAGCTGCATGTCCTCGGGAAAAGTAACAGCTGTAGTTTCCCCTTGCTTTCAGACGTTCGCAGTAACTGTATGGCAAAGCCACATTAGCTGATGTTACAATGCCAGCTCAGTCAATCATCCAGACTATTACCCCTATAACTACTGAAAAGGCTGCTGCCCCTCTTCAGGAACCACATGTTTGTTTGGCCTCTCCACAGATACCCCTCTGCTGTGGTTGCACCTACGGTACGGCTATCTGTATCGTTAAGGCACGCAAGCCACCCCACCTCGGCAATGTCTGTGGTTCATGGGAGTGGGAGACAATATAAGATCTGTTAATATATTTGTACATGTAGTATTAACAGAGACAATGTAAGATCTGTTAATACTATGTACAAATATTTGTAAATGTTCACTTGAAGGTTACTAAGCTGACAATTCAATCAGTAATTGGAAATAAAATACTTTAGTTTAAATACCTACATTCACAACTTTATATTAAAAAAATGGTTTCTTTTACACGCCTACCTTCTGCATAACAATGTTTTTCAATACCTCTCTCGTACATTCTCTAGGCTTCACTTTATTTCTTAATTTGTGTCTTTTACGTTTTAATTTTACAGATTTTCATTCCTTGGTAAATTACTGGAATACACTGGCAACATATTGTTCAGTGTTTTATCATTGTATACATTTTCATTAATTGTACGTATGATGTATTATGTGAGCAGTTTTAATGACTTTATCGCAGTTTTGTTAAATCACACTAATGAAAATGAGACATGTTGTTCTGCATAACTGACTAACATTATGTAGGAATATCAAAACAATAATGAGGTCACAGACCACCTGTTGATCCACCGCTATGCACAAGAATCCTTCCAGAATTGGGACAATAAGCACTTAAGCAGTGCAACCTCCAAACTGGGACTTACACGTCGTCATAGGTGCACATGCGCAGTAATGACAGATTTCTTGTGCATGAAAGTAGCTTTCTGGCAGTTGCTTAAAAAACCTTGTGTGTGTGTGTGTGTGTGTGTGTGTGTGTGTGTGTGTGTGTGTGTGTTATGTAAAAAGCAGTTGTAAATTTATTTTAATATCAATTCTGTATTTGAAGAAGTGTAACAATTACATTGACACACACACACACACACACACTTTCAATGTATTTCGAAGTCTGTGATGACAGAACACAATGATGAAGAGTAATCTCTAAATGATGATATTTTTTTAAATAAATCTACAGCAATCTTACAAAAAGTTTGGAAATTAATGACAAGCTACACAACTCACTATTAGCCCATAAAACAAAGTTGCTATTACTAAAATAACATACCAGTATCACTTTTCCATAAGAGGGACAAGAGTGACATTGCCCCCTTACCCTTTGTACATTGGAATGAATAAACAAGAGTACATCCTTTTAATCAGAATTGGGCAAACTGTATGTTTTTCATATGAAGGGTGGAAGCAGCATGGAACTTCATCCAGATATCACTCTTATTGTAATGGTGTACATTGTATCACATAGTTTTTGTCATGCATCCTCCACAGTGTAACAAAATAGCTTTCTGAAGAGGTCATATGATCCTGAAAGTCAGACATTTTGCCCTGTCATTACTACATTAAAACAACAATATTATGTACTAAAATGTAAGTCACTATTTACCTTACACATCTGCATGCTTTAGTAAGAGAGATTGAGTCAATTAGTAGGGTGTAATTCACTGTCACTAGTCTCAGGGTTGTCATACATGTGAAGGAAAGGAACCAATGCATTAATTACATAACTGCAATGCCTTGATTTTTAATGCCTGCAACCTTCAACATTAGAATCATTAACACTCTTATGATCTCTAGTTCTCATAAGGCTTTTCAGCCATTTTCATCATTGTATTTGGAGTACCGCAAGAGGACAGCCAACTCAAATGTCCATTGTCCACCGACTTGTGGTAATCTTTGAAACATTTACACTACTGAAATGTTCTTTCTTGGCATTAAGATTAGTTGTGGAAAACTTCCTTCACCATTCTTAATTTTCATTTGATTTTTTTACTATTTTATGTAAAATTTGACACTGGTTCTGTAGTTCCTCAAGTAGTTCTTTTCAAAATGTCTCCACAGCAGTACATGACTAACAAAACTAGGAAAAACTAATTATTTTTTGCAATTACAAAGCTTCTGATGTGTAAACTCAAACCAGTGTTTGTTTAGCAGCAACAGATAATACTGATTTTGGTTTGAGCATCATATTCTGTGTCTTGGAAATTTTGGGAAGCACTTGATGCATTTCATTAGAATTCTGAAATTGTTACCTAACTATTTTGATGTGTGTATACGTTTGATCTGTTAAAGTAACTGATCTCTTCATTCATATGTACAGAATAGATGTTAACCTTGGAACAAAACTAGTTACATTTTGTGAAAATGGTTGTGAAGCACTTATGGATACAAGTACCACAACAATAACTGGCCCTGCAAAGGAAATTGAAAAAATTCATGAATTACTGCCAGTATCACCATTCATCCTGGGACGATATCGGGTAAGTATGGATTTCGTTTCATTGTGATGTAACCATTGTAATGAGTGTTCCTTTTCTTTACAGATTTACGTGACAAATTTCTTTCTTGAGAGGCACAGTAATCTTGTAGCAACAATGAGGAACAATGTGGAACTATAACAAGTAGAAAGGTTTGTGTGTTCAGCAAACTAGATACCAGACGATAGTGTCATATTCGAGTGAGAAACTTTAAATAATTAGCTCTGGACATGAGCATGTTGAACTGTGGCTCAAGTTTAAAAGGATATTGAACATTTTACTGGAAACATTATCACACTGTAACGGTGTAACGGGAAGGATCCTTCATCATAAACAGTCACTGTAAAGGGACTTCTAAAAAACAATGATTACTTCAACAGGTGTATAACAAAGTGTGAGGTTATAGCTAGATAAATGCTAAATGAAACATGTTTCACTGGCAAAAAGTGAAGTCTTGAATGACTACAGTAGTGGAATCATATATAACTCTGTGGAGCATGAATTATTAAGAAACGGGAAGAAATTGAAAAGGTGCTCATAAAGTGAAGGACAATGTATTATTACAAAGTAGAAAGATTCATTTAAATTTCTATTTACACAAAAACAATAAAACATCCACTGGAGTGAACATAGTTTCTCCTTTTTGTATGGAAACTTTTATAGCAATTTGTACAAGATGCAGTGCTGTTCAATCTCTTGCTGTTGCTTCATGTGTACCATCTTGACAGTCTATTGCCTTCAAATGAAATTGGTAGTTCAGTTGGGCCACTTTGAAAGCAGCACCTATCAGATGGGTTTATTGGAGTGGACTCCATGCATTTACAGGAATGTGTTCAGTAACAGCTGTTCATTAGTGGACACAATGCAACACAGTGATACCACAAAACTGAAAGAAGTTATGGTAGTTTGTAAAGTCAGTTAGTAGTTCAACAGTGTCAAGATACTTGAGAATGACACAAGTGCTAAAATCGGGGACGGTAAAGCAAAATTTGAAATGCTGGATAAATTTTCCAAATGTTCTTTTCTAAGGGAAATCCATGAGTATTGTCCTTGATTGCACCACAGTAAAGATGAGTGACATGTTTAACAGTGACTTCGAGAAAATGCTAAAATTTAAGAAAGCCCGAGGACACTTCAGAATGCCTATCATATACCATACAAAATTTCCAGCTGAGTTAGCCCCTATTTTAGCCATAGTATTCTGTAGACACCTTAAAAAAGAAATGCTTGGCACCCATCTGTTACAGAACCTGAATACATTATGACTGCAAAAATAGTGAAGTGTTTTGAACACAAGGACTTTCTTCATCCAACCATCTTGGATTCCAAAATGCAACTTTTCCTTTTCTTACATGGCACCCTGAAAGCCATGGAAGAGGACAGTCAGTAGCTGTTTTATTTCTTTACTTTTGAAAAACATTTGGCACCAATTTTTACTAATAAAAGTATAATCACATACGATTTCTAACTAAATATGTAACTGAGTTGGAGATTTCTTGATAGGGAGGATGCAACATGTCTTGGATGTTGAATCTCAACTGAGATAGAACTGCCTTCAGTTGTGCCACATTAAGTATGTTTGGACTGTTGCTGTTAATATTATGTAATAGCATCTAGAGACCAGAAGTCATATTAATAAAGTAAATTAAAACAAATAACCTTTAATGAGTTGCTTGGTATCTCTGATTTTCAAATATTTAAGAATAATTTTCTCTAATTTGTATACACTGTTTCAGGCCATGTATCATATGAAATACATCAGGTTGCTAAAGAGACAGAATTATACACGAGGAAAAATTATTGTTACTTTCTTTTTACTTCTTAATGTGATATAAGTTCTTTTGCATGTCATAAAATGCACAAATAGTTGCAAATTGTCTCATTACATATTGTTGTTGAAAAAAACTAATAAAAAATTAAAATGCCTTAGTAAGGCAGAAAATACATTACATTCAGAGCATCTCATATTCCTTAGCTTCGAACAACACATTCCTATGCCCTTTAACATGTTATTTTTGTTTGTGGCTCATGCAAAGCACATTTATTATGGCCATTCCTGTTGTTTTCCGAACTGATCTTTTGGCATTCCCTTTCTTCACTTTCCTTGTTATAGGAATACGAAATATAGTCACAGAGACCTGATGTATCATTCATGATACATCTAATAAAAAAATAAGTTTTTAGATGGAAAATCATCTTTTAAGTTACTTGTTTTTAATTTTTCAATGGAAAGTCCAGATTGGAATTCAATAATATAATAACAGTTTTACATCTCACTGCAAAGATGTACAATGGGGTGTGACAGGCACATAAAGGACACACATTTACAACACTTAAGCTATCAGCCATTGCCCTTCCTCAGAATAGAGAGCATTCACACAAGCACACTTCACAGTCATCCAACCATTATCTTTGGCTGCCACACTCTGAATCAGACTCAGCAGTGAGGGAATACTGGGTGGATCCAGATGGCTCGGGTTGTGAAGCAACCATTGAAATCTATCATATGCTCTGCTGCATGTTGTGCCACAGGGTGATCTGCCTTGTTTTTGACTATAGTTTGGCCATTAATCCTAATGGACAGCTGGTTAATGGTCATGCCAATACAGGAAGCTTCACAGTGATTGTAGCACAGTTGGTAAATTACACGGGCCTGCCTCTGGTTGGGTAGGCAAGAGGTCTTGCAGCTGGTGTTTGGAGTGGACTAGGGCGTTAGGGATGTTGGGATAGTGATGGAACACCACTTTAGGAGAGTTGGGAAGGATCTTGGGTAGGATGTCTCTCATTTCTGAGCATGAGGACAGAAAATCATAACATTGCCAAATGATATAGTTTAGTTGTTAGAGTCCTGAGGACTAGGTGTGTGAGGTAGTTCCTGTCTACGAAGACCACTAACCAGTTGTCCATGAGTATGAATGGCCACCACCAAACTGTGGTCAAAAACAAGGTAGACCACCCTTTGGCATAATATACTGCTCAGTATATGCTTGATTTCAATGGGTGCTTCACAACCCGAGCCATCTGAATCCTCCCACCCACCACCAACTATTCTGAACTACGCAGACAGGAATTATTCTTACAGTACATACTTATTCTTGATATTATCCAACCTACAATAACCCCTTTTTCTCACTCTACAGTTCTTATCCCCTCTATCCTACACCTCTCACATTTTGTGTGTGTGTGTGGAGGGGGGGGGGGATTTGCTCATTTGTTTTGCTTTCCTCCTCTCTCTCTCTCTCCCCCCTCTCTCCATTCCATTCCTAACCTGCATCTCGTTTCACATATCTAGTACTTACATGCTCAGGAAGGCCATGCTGTATTCATCTCCACCACTGTGATGCAACCTTCCATTTCTTTCAAAGTGTGACAGCTAGTGATTACAGTTTTGTGAATGTGTGATTTTGTGAATGCTCTTTATTCTGAGGAAGGCCAATGGTCAATACTTTAAGTGTTGCATCTGTGTGTCTTTTTTATATATCTGTAGCAGCTCATCATGCATCTTTGCAGTGAGTTGTAAACTGTCCTTATTATATATTTATAATTAATTTATTTAGTTTTCTAAAGATAATGGCTGGTCAGTACTTGCTTACCTCAGTACCACTGATAGTAAAAGAAAAAAGAATGAAAATATACGTGCAAGCTTTCAGAATAAAATTAGTAAAGTAAATCCATTTTCCCTCTTACTCCCTTTCTCCTCCTTCTTCTTCCTTCTCTCTCTCTCTCTCTCTCTCTCTTTTATGGTACTGAATTAAGTACTAGCCAGTCATAAAAGGTCATATGTTTGTAGTAGAGTTTATTTTACATTAACTGATTTTTAAGTCACTTTCTGCAGATTTATAATGTGGGATCTTTAACAAAATTGTAGTGCTGGTTTGGAAATTAATACTAATCATCTTTCTTTCTTTCTTGAAGCCATGTTTAACCACTCAAAAAGCAATTCTTACTAACTGTACCTGATACTTAGCTGTCATTGTCAGAACTGTGAAGTTCGACTAGTTGTTTAATGCTATGTATCAGATACGATACAGTCGGCCGTATTACAAAAAGCAGTACAAAATATGAAGGAATGTAATTTAGACTGATCTATATATATATATATAAATAAATGATTGTCTGTATGTCCTCTATAAACTTGAAAACGGCTGGAGCGATTTTGATGACATCATTATACAATATTCAGATTAGCCCAGAGGGTGTACCTGTGAAGTTTGGTGGCAATCAGATCAAGATTTTTATTGTAATGCATGTCGGGTACAGCTACTTTCTAATATATAAAAATTAATGTTTGTTTGTTTTTTATGCACGTCCGTACCGTACATCCAATTGCGTTAAAACTTTTTCCGCTCCTTTCTTGCACCCATGCGAAGGTTACAGCCATACTAAAATTAGCTTCATGTGGTGCATGGCAGAGGGTGCAGTACAATTAGTTAATTCGTTTCTTACACCTTCACACTGAAATGGCTTGACGGATATGAATGAAATTTGCAACAGAGGTAGCTTGTACCCTGATTAATACATGAGATACCTTTCATAAGCCACCGTATGGTGTATGGTGGAGGGTACCTTACAGTGTGTTAATATGTCTGTTTCTCTTCACACTAAAACAGCTCGACGGATTTGAATGAAATTTGTAATGCAAACTGTAATAAATAAATATTTTACACCAGATGCGTTTAGTTTTTTATTTGTAACATAACCTTCTGCTTCAAGTGCTGCAGTGGAATGTCTTTTTCCTTATGTATTACTACGACACTATGCCCTGGAGACCAGCCGCGAGCATAAACAAATGACAAAAATCTTCATTATGTACAAGAAGACTAATCATCTCGCAGATCATAACACTTTTCTGCCAAAGCGAGCGACTGTAGTGAAGGCGGTTTGGCAACTTTACAATGTGGTATGTGATTAGTCCTAATTTTTTTACGCTCACAGCCATGTGTCAGGATAGTGTCCGTGTAAGGATAGTGTCCAAGTAACACTAGTTTATATTTATACTTAAAGTCCTACTTAAAGTTGCGCAACGAAAACATTTTTTTTTTTATCTTTTTTTAAAAAATCAGATAATACAACAACTGCAAATATATAAATTTGGAGACTGAAGGCAAGTTTTTGCAGATGCACAGTACTTTTACCAGATGATGTTAACTTCCATTAAATTGTCCATAAAGTATCGCTTTAATGTTTAATCGAGTTAACGTTTTTAGTAACGGATGAATGATTAACAAAGCTAAATTTTTTATTAACGGTGCCCAGCTCTGATGTGTATCCTCTTTCCTTATTTCCAAAGCATCTTCAGTGGCCTGGAATATGTACATACTTGTATTTTAAACCTTTTTCTTCATTTGTGATCATTTAAGTTATAAACATTTCTGTTGTATGACAAGAAAAACAAGTTTTTTCTGTTGCTTAGAAATAACGCAATATCTCACCTCTTGTCATTGGTTTTGTACAAACAGTATAATATAACTTTGAAGTGGGGCCTCAATAACTTCACTACTGTGGATGCGTAAACTTGTGGATAGGTTGCGATTTGGCATACTAATGTTCATGCTGTTATGTCGAATAGCGAGTGTAGATCAGTTAGTGAGTAGCTCTTCAGTTAACTAAAGCATTTTTCAGTCCTTTCTCAGACATAGGAAAATGAATTTGAAGGTCAATCTAATTGTTTCTTCTAATATCACAAATACTCTACCTGCCTGAGGTATATTTATTTTTTAGTAGGTGCCTTTTCGTGTCTTAGCAATTATTTTTATTCAATTAAGCATCAAATGGGATTATTTGTCAAATAAATTCGGGGCTACGGCCCTCGTACACCCCATTTTCCCTCCCCAATCCTTGCCCCATTACAGATACCATTCAAACCTTGCATCTCTCTCTCTCTCTCTCTCTCAGTCTCTCTCCCCCCCCCTTCTTCCACTTCCACCTCCCTCCCTCCATCCATCTCTCCTGCCCTCCCCCTCCTACTTTTCCCTTCTGTTTCTCATTGTGGAAAAATGTGCTGTTCAAATTCTGAGCAGTGTTTCTCTTATATGGCATTTAGAAACTGGTACTCTAATCACATACACACTGTATATGTCTGCCAAATGTTAGTTGTAGCTGCAAGTAGTTTTCATTATAATATTATTAATTATGCTTTACTTTTTCTTTAAATAGGTACCGTGTAATGAGGTGATCAAACTCCCTTCTATTAATTTTGTTCTGCAAGGAAAAAATTTTACTCTCAAAGGGCCTGACTATGTGCAAGAGGTAAGGTTAAATATACCATAAATTACTTTTCCAGAGTCTAATATTTAATTCATACAAAAGTTTCAAGAAGTACACTCCTGGCCATTAAAATTGCTACACCACAAAGATGACATGCTACAGATGCAAAATTTAACCTACAGGAAGAAGATGGTGTGATATGCAAATGATTAACTTTACAGAGCATTCACACAAGGTTGGCACAGGTGGCGACACCTAAAACGTGCTGACATGAGGATAGTTTCCAACTATTTCTCATACATAAACAGCAGTTAGCCGGCGTTGCATGGTGAAACATTGTTGTGATGCCTCGTGTAAGGAGGAGAAATGCGTACCATCATGTTTCTAACTTTGATAAAGGTTGGATTGTAGCCTATCGCGATTGCGGTTTATCTAATCGCGACATTGCTGCTCGTGTTGGTCGCGATCCAATGATTGTTAGCAGAATATGGAATCAGTGTGTTCAGGAGGGCAATATGGAACGCCATGCTGGATTCCAACGGCCTCGTATCACTAACAGTTGAGATGACAGGCATCTTAGCTGCATGGCTGTAATGGATCATTCAACCACGTCTCAATCCCTGAGTCAACAGATGGGGACGTTTCCAAGACGACAACCATCTGCACGAATAGTTTGATGACGTTTGCAGCAGCGTGGATTATCAGCATGGAGACCATGGCTGTGGTTACCCTTGACACTGCTTCACAGACAGGAGTGCCTGTGATGATGTATGAAAGGACGAACCTGGGTGCACGAATGGCAAGTCATGTTTTTGTATGAATCCAAATTCTGTTTGCAGCATCATGATGGCCGCATCCGTGTTCAGTGACATGATGGTGAATGCACATTGGAAGTATGTATTCATAATCGCCATACTGGCGTATCACCCAGCGTGATGGTATGAGGTGCCATTGGTTACACATCTCGGTCACCTCTTGTTTGCATTGATGGCACTTTGAACAGTGGCCGTTACATTTCAGATGTGTTACGACCCGTGGCTCTACTCTTCATTCAATCCCCGCGAAACCCTACATTTCAGCAGGATAATGCACGACCGCATGTTGCAGGTCCTGGATCGGCCTTTCTGGATATGGAAAATGTTCGACTGCTGCCCTGGCCAGCACATTCTCCAGATCTCTCACCAATTGAAAACTTCTGGTCAATGGTGGCCAAGCAACTGGTTCAGCACAATACACCAGTCACTACTCTTGATGAACTGTGGTATTGTGTTGAAGCTGCATGCGCATCTGTACCTGTACACGCCATCCAAACTCTGTTTTACTCAATGCCCAGACAAGGCTGTTATTACGGCCAGAGGTGGCTGTTCTGGGTACTGATTTCTCACCCAAATTGCGTGAAAATGTAATCACATGTCAGTTCTAGTATAATATATTTGTCCAAAGAATACCCATTTATCATCTACAATTCTTCTTGGTGAAGCAATTTTAATGGCCAGTAGTGTATTATCTTTGTCTAAATTGTGTACTGTGGCTTTAATTCTCAAGAATGTTGTGTGCATTTGCAGTCAATATTATCATACATATTTTTCAGATAATCTATTTTTTCTGAATGTGTGTTGTACTCCAGGAAATGCCGAAAGTTCTCAAAACTGATGCAATATATTTTCACTTGGAGGGAGAGAAAATGCATGTTGACCAAAGTGGTAACTAATAATTTTGAGAGAAAATGAAGTTATATGAAACAATACTGTGGTAAATGAGTGAGAGGCTACTGACATCTAAAATGAATATGTTGTGTATGTAATTCAGCCCAAACATGCAGCAGAAAAGAATTCCTACTATAGTTCTGTTAAATGATGGCTTACGAATGCTTTAGGACCTCTAATGAACTCGAGGTGACAGTGCAACTCTATAACCGAGAGCAACACAATAATAAATAACTAATAAATAACTAATAATATGTAGTTCAACTTTCATAATGTTTTGTGCATTTAATGTCCTACATCTAATACAATGATATCTAATTAACTTTGATGTATCTTGGCAGTGTCTAATACTGTCACCATAACTGTTGGTGTTCATAGAGCTACTTGCAGCTCCACATCAGAGGTTATAATCCTTCCTCAGGCATGGATGTGTGTGTTGTCCTTAGGTTAGTTTAACTTAGTTTAAGTAGTTTGTAAGACTAAGGACTGATGACCAACGTAGTTTGGTTTCATAGGATTACAATCATTTGAGCATTTTTGAACCACTTGCAGTCTTCAGAAATTGAACTCATGGAAATGTTGTCCATGATGTAAATGCTGATCCATACTGACCTAACTGTAGCACTGTAATACAACTGAAACTGCTGCTGCAGGAACTACTGGCCCAAAATGTCAAAGTGTTCATGACACAGCATGTTTTGTGCCTTATGGCATCAGTAAAATAGTCCACCATTGACATCACCCTATGTGGAAGATGTAATATACATGCTGAAGGAAGGCCATGGGAGTAGGAAGAGATCTGGTTATGTGAGTGCTATCTGTTGTCAGTGTTTTGGACCCAAGAGGTGGCAGTGAAGTGGTTGTGCCTATGGAAGGATGATCTCTTGTGGTATTTTTTGCTTGGTACAGAGACAGTCTCAAGAAATCACTATTTTGCTTTCAGATTATATATTGCAATAATGTTGGTTTTGTTTTAGTAGGTATTCAAAATGCATCAGTAGAACATTGAACAGTTCAAAGACAATCAGATTACATCCCGTGAACTTGAACATGGTTAACCGTCCGCTACACACACAATCATTTTACCTCCATTACTTGCTTAGGGACTGTGATTCTGCATTACATTATAAATTAATTTGATGATAAAATTGTTATTATTATTATAAAATATAATTATTTGAAATTGAGTGTTTAAATGGCGCACCAGTAGGGTAAATAAATATTTGTAAGTCATATGTGGACACTTTTGTAATGTCTTGTGGTTAAGGCTAAACAATTCTATACAGTAGAATCTCGTTTTTACCCTTTTCAGGAGACTTCAGTGAAATGGTGTGAAATGCAGGAAAATGTAAAATGCAGGAAATAATGTTTTAAATGGTAAAATATGCTTACTGGATCAGCCTTGCATTTTCGTAGTTTGTGTGTGATATATGTACATAATAGACATCTAAATACTCGCCAGGGAGTTGATTATACAATAAAGGTGATCCAAATTTTTACTATTTTAAGCACCAAGCAGAACTGGTAATTTTATGGGAAGTGGAAATTTTTGACGTAATTTCATTTATTATAATCGAGGACACCACTGCTGGGCTATAACACATCTTCAAAATTACCTAACGGCTTCGATAGATATCGTTTGGACGCTGTTGCCAGGCTATGTAACATCTTCAAAATTACTGCCTTTTACCGAAATTAATTATTTACATAGTAAAACTCCTACAGTTCCGTTCTTTTTGTATTTTTCGACGTTTCACACGACAATATTCGAGAATTTATTCGCGTTCTCGAGTACAAATATATGCACAAGTATTTTTGTGACGTTTGCATAGGATCGGCATCTCTCACTATTATCGCTTTTTTGAGGTTGTGGGTATTATGATAACTTTCACAGATAATTTCTTTATTAATCAGAAATATGTATCACAAAAACAACGCAACTATTTATTCTCACTTCAACAAAGCAACTGGTTCTGATTGTTTGAGTACACGCCTGCCACTCTGGCAAAGAAGCTAGCGGAAAGACAAACTACACCACCACAAATCAGCGTTATTCTCTCGTTAACAAACCGTTCTGTTTGTCTGAGTACATACCAGGCGCTCTGCCAAAGAAGCTGGTGAAAAGAATACATTGCCACAAATCGGCGCGTCTTTAAGTCAACAATGATACGCGAAATAAAGTGTCAATAAACTCAAATGCAAATAATTTTTAAGCGCTATACTTTAAGGGGAAAGCCATGCTAGTGTCAATTTATGTACATTACGTCATTTTTCTTCACAAACATGCTTTCAAAAAGTGTAAAACGCGGGAAAAGCATAAATATGTTAATGCAAAAACAAGGGCGAATTAACATTGTAAACATAGGAAATTTGACGGGACCAACAAAAAAATGGTGTAAATGACGGGAAAACGTAAAAATGAGGTTTTACTGTATTGAGTTCTTATTACTTCATTCAATATGTCACTTTTTACTTCTTTCACCTGTGGCAATATTGTTGATGTGCAAAATGCTGATTTGCGCTATGGTTCAGAATCCATGTTAAACTGTAGTTCATACCCCTCCCCCACCTGCCATAACTAACTGGGTAAGTCAATTCAAAGCTCAGAGGAAGGCAACAGCATACCATCTCAAAATAGGGACATGCCTAGTAAAACACTGTAGTGTTGAAACCAATCTTTGGATTGGTGATTGTTTTATTATCACAATTTAGGGAAGAGAATGAGTCAAAATAATGCACAAGTTGGGGTGGAAATCATTATAAGAAAGGCCTTATTCTTTGCAGTGAGATTTATTTCCAAAATTTTATTAACCAACTTTCTCTTTTGAATGTGAACCTATTTTGTTAGCATCAACCTACATAGTGAGACAAGATCATCATGATAAAATAAATCAGATCAAAAATGGATAGATTTAGGTGTTCCTTTTTTTTTCCTTTTGCTATTAGAGAATGGAACAGTAGAGAAATATCATAAAAGCAGTTCGATGAACCCTTTGCCATTAATTATGTAGATGTATACCTTTACCTTGACTCCATTGCATACTATCATTTTTAAAGATGCAAGTAAAATTTGAGTATTATCACTTTTGTCCAAAGAGTGCTCACTTTCAAAGAATTTAAATCACTACAATCTTCATTAGCAAGCTCTTTGACCTACCATTTGAATAGCTTCTCATCATCCATAATTCTTCTAAAAAATACATAAGGAAATAAAACTGATTTCACTCATTAGTGTTGGTCAATGAAAAAGATTATAATTGTATGACATAAATAAATCCTTCCAAACTGTCCATACAATTATGAATCCTTTCATTGGACAACACAGATTACTGAAATAAGTTTTATTATTTGTTGTTGTTCTTTAAATTTAGGTCTACCATAATTTGAATCTGTTTCAGTATCATAAGCATGTTCATATGTGAATGTGGGAGGGGATATTTTACATTCATCCTATAACTGAGCACAGTAATTCATAAAGGTTTTTTTTTCTTTCAGATTACAAAGTGGGGCTTCACTGTTTGCCTATCTGCACTTGTTGGAAATGAAGCAGTTGATTTTTGGTCACTAGGAGCATCATTTATTGCAGAGTATTACACAGAATTTGATATGAAGAATGACCGCATTGGATTTGCAAAAGCTAATTCATAGGTTGAAGTTGATAAATTTGTGATGTCCTTAATTGTCTCAATTTGTCTGTCTATGGACAACCTACTATGTTGTACAGACTGATTTACTGTTCATTTATTTGATTTATAATAAATAAAAATACTTTTTTTTAATTAAAACTTTACCACATACATCAGTAAAAGCTGTGTCCTTCTCCCCCCCCCCCCCCTTTCAATTGTTTTATATATATTTAAACACAGGTAACAATTCACCTTGTAAAAGTAGTATGACATTTATATTTGAATGCTTCATCAGATCATTACAGCTCCCTCACTGCTCTTCTGCATGCCTTGCCAAATAAAGGTATTAGGTGAATATTTAACCCTTACATTTGAATTCCTGTCGCCGAGACTGTTCGAACGATATGTCACATGGTATACTTTTTGATTAATTGATGGATTTAATGCAATTAAGTGATGGACTATACTCATTAAATAGAGGTACTAAACTATAAAACTTGCAGACCAGTAGAATAATTAAACACAGCATTGTATCAGAGACTGAGGAAGTGAAAAGTGGAGACCAGAGTCCCGACCACACATAAAAATGTGAAAAGGGGCAGCTTGCCAGTTAGGGATGCATCATGTCACTGTGCTCTCCCTGCTGTGAGGGTCGCAAGCAAGCGAGTGGACAAAATAAGAGGCCAGCACACTTCTTGCTAATGAACATGTGACTACACACATAGTCTGTGGGAACCCCTAGAGTGACTCAAGAGAGAGAGAGGTGGTGGCAGATCTCCTTGGAGTGAACAGTAGCACATAAGGAAGCAGTTAATCCTTTACCCTGGGACAAGAGACAACACCTCTCAAGCTATTAGAATAAAATGTGTTTATTTATGCCAAATTGAAAGGCACTGTATAGAGCCATCCTTTCATCGAATACATATGTTCTTATTAACAGATGGAAAAAGGTCGGTTCATAAATATCCCATTAGCAAACACCTGTGGTTGTAAAATACTCTGCCACTGCTTCTGTTAAATGGACTGTCAAGCCATGGAGATAATGTCTTAGATAAATAGATCTTTCCATTGTCAACAGAACACCGATGGATACTCTTAAATTTATGGGGGTAACAGTGCACATGACAAAAAACCCAAACAAAGCAATTAGAGAACTTCAAGCTGGGGCAGCACACTAAGGGGTTCTTTGGAGAGAGACGGAAGAGAGATAGACAGAGATAGAAACTCAGGGCATGCCCCCTAGACACCGATTGGCTGAGATATTTGTAGGGGAGTGACCATAGTGGTGAGTGGACAGACAAATTTTGGTGGCGGGAATTAAAGTGGAGAATGTGACAGTCAAGAGCATTTAGGAAATTGCAGAGAACAATCAGAATTCTCATGAATGATATAGTGTTGATATGGCACTTAGCATCAGAGATGTTCAACCAATTAAAGCTAAACTGTAACTAAGAAATAACTATAAATTAATTTTCAATAAATAAGCTGAAACAAACCTGGTCCATTGAGTGTACCCGTAAGTAAAATTGTATATTAAACTAGCTGTAAACCTGGTGTTGCCCTGGTGTTAATGTGACTATCCTACACTCTCGTAGTCCACATCCCCTCCCCCCCCACCCCCTTTGCATCCACCTCTTTCTCTCCCATCTCTCTGTTTGTTTCCACCTTTCCCTCTCTCAGCAAAGTTTTCTGCAATGTACTCTGTCATGTGCCATACAAACATTTATATACCCAGTGATCTTCCTCTTGGTTTAAAAGGCATGCGTAAGTTAAGTACCCTCTACCATGCACTGAACAAAATTTTATACAGACTGTGACATGCCTCTTGTTTTTAAGGTAGAGTGTGCAAAATTTCATCAATATCGGAACAAAAATATAGATTTCTATGCAATAGAAATCCAGGATCACATTGAAAAATGCACTTTTTGTTCTCAAATATTCCAGTTTTTTTTTTTTTTTTTTTTTTTCATACAACCCCTGTTGTGAAGTCGGTCGAGCCGTTCTCAAGTTATGGCGAAGCCAAGGTATTTAGTGGTCCATTTTTATGTTGCAAAGTATCCTCCCCCATGCACC
Source organism: Locusta migratoria (assembly GCA_026315105.1). Classification (NCBI taxonomy): domain Eukaryota; kingdom Metazoa; phylum Arthropoda; class Insecta; order Orthoptera; family Acrididae; genus Locusta; species Locusta migratoria. The sequence continues at coordinate 104,460,730 of CM048755.1, forward strand.
ATATGAAACTTAAGGTAGATGGTGACCTTCCTCTTGTTTTGAAGGTTCAGCATGCAAAATTTCGTGAAGATAGGAATGAAACTAGATTTCGTGAGTCTGTAGAAGTATGCTCCATCATGAAATTATCACAAAATACTTTCTTAGCTGACGTTTTCTACTTGTAAACTACATTCCTGCCAAATTTCAGCTTCATAGGTGAAGTAGTTTTCGAGATTTCATGTTCAGTCAGTGAGTCAGTGTCCTTTCGCTTTTATATAAATAGAGATTAAGAAAACAGATTGCTTTATTTTGGATGCAAGAGAATAAAGGGAGACCTGAGACAAAAATAAATAGTAAGATGCAAATTTGTAATGCTAACTTTATTTGATACAAGGTCATGCCTGATGCGATAGTTTTACAGCACCTACAGCGAAACTTGTGAGTGGTAGACTTCTTTCCGTTTCATCATTTTGTGGGGAAGGAGAGGTCAGTTACAAAATGCTTCATAAACCTCCGAAATTACATGGAAATTTTGTTGCAGGTTCCTAATTACTCCCATTTCCCAATAATTGATGCATAAATTTGGGTATCCCCACACGGTGGCCTGACATTATTTATGACGTCATATCTCCTGAGCTATGTGTCATGCTCTTTTGTTTTGAGTCAGGAACATACATATAAATGAATGTTTGTGTGTATGTCCTATATGGGATCATAAAACATTCACTCGATTGCAACAAAACTTTGGTGAACTGTTCACCGTACACCCACGAAGGTTCCTGACTCAAAACAAAAGAGCATGACACATAGCTCAGGAGATATGACGTCATAAATAATAACAGACCACCGTGTGAGAATACCCAAATGTATGCGTCAATTATTGGAAAATGAGAGTAATTACGAACCTGCAACAAAATTTCCAAGTAATGACATAAAAAATGAAATGTGGTTGGGGGACAATTACATATGTTGGAAATATGTGAATATTGAACAGAGGAGCATATTAAAGTATATAACCTATATTAAAATTTGCTGGTTTTCACAAGAATAGTGAGAGTAGCACAAGGAAGGAAAAACATTTGAATGTGGGTGAGAGACATTACACAAGTTCAACAAGCATAGTGGCAGTATTATACCTAGTAGCTGTTACATTAATAAGGGTGAAGACTGAAAATGGGTTTCATAATTGAGAATTAGGTTTGGTTTCTGAGCTTCGTGTTTGTTGACAGAGAATTTTAAGCAGTGTAGTAACTTTCAATGAACTTTATTCCACTTCCAGAATCCATACAGAGCCAAACATACTTGAGAAGCTAATAGATGTACACACTGAAATGGTTATGCAGGAACTGTCTCCGTAGTTGTGTTCTTTCTCACGCTGCATTCTGGTTGGCGCTGCCGTAGCATTGTTTTGAGAGCAGCGCCTCTATTATTAGTCACATGGAAATCACATGGTGGCCACGTTAAACATTGCGCGCGAAACCACAACATTTCTTCCCCTTGTGGTTTGAGCACTCACTTGTAGGTGGTCCCCTTGTGGTTTGAGCACTCACTTGCTGTAGGTGGTGAGAAGAGCTCTGATGTCCGTGCGTTCTGCATCTGTGTCTGCAAACTCCCTGGGAGGCACTTTCATGTATGGACGAAAGTGTCCACAACTAGACCCCAGTCTTGTAGGAAGATGCTGTGAAGCAATGATTGGAGACATTAGAGAGCTGCCAGATGTCTGCTCTTGGTGTGGGACACATGATGCACGATAGTGCATTGGAATGACTGTTGAGTCTTGTGTTTGATACTGTCGCGTTGAAATGGAAGCAGGCTTGACTTCAAGGCAACTGAACACGGCACTTATACTGAAAGCAGGTTTATTACGAACTTAACATATACGCAGCACTAAGTGCCTCTCGGGCAGTGCTCTGCTATTTATACACAGACAGAATGTACCAGAAATTAGAAGAACAGTTAACATAACAAACAAGTAGAATTTAGAACATAAGAAAGATGTAGAACATTCTGGATTTGTTAATTACAAAGAAATAAATTTTTGCCAGTGGGCGGGATTGAACCGCAGTTGGTGAGACTATCCCCTGCGCCACACCGGCAATCGGTGTATGTGGTGTCTCGCGGCAATTCTCCCTCTCCTGGTAAAACAGCGACCCGCTGTTATGTTCCCTGTGGAGCCAGCTGCAATGTTCTGGATCTTGACCTTGTCATGGGTCCTTTGTATGACAGTTCAATAGAATCCTTCCCTTCTCCACGATTATTGATGACAGGCATCCCTGTCATGGCTTCATCAGTAACATTACCGTCCTTGGAGTCCTTGAACAAGAAGCCATTCTTGCCTACCTGCTTGTCTTGATCGTAGTAAGGCTTCATGCACAGGACCTGAACAATGTCTCCTCGTTTTTGTCGTTTCGACGACAGCTCATAACCCTCAACTTCGTATGTGACGTCTGACAGGCGGTGTATGACACGATACGAACCAAAGTATCACTTCAATAACTTTTCTGACAGTCCAACCTTCCATACAGGGGTAAAAATCCATACCAGATCTCCTGCGCTGTACACAACAGGTCGGTGCTTGTCATTATACCACTGACGGTCCTTCTCCTGGGCGTCCAGTGTCCATATGCAAGCCAGCTGTATTGCTGCTTCAACCCTGGCGATGAGCTGTTTAACATAGTCATCCTGAGTGTTGTCCAGTTGGAACAGGAATAGTGTATCCATTGTCGTCTCAGCTTCATGGCCATGGGGGCAGGAAAAACGGCGTGAAGACTGTGGTGTCTTGTCTAGCGATATTGTAAGCAATTGTCATGACTGGCAGAATTGTATCCCAATCCTTCTGCTCAACATTGACAGCATATCAGCTAATGTCTTGTTAAAACATTCTGTAAGACCATTTTTCTGAAGATGGTATGCAGTTGTCATTGTGTGGACAATGTCGCACCGTGACATTACCTCTGATACTAGTTTTGACTGGAATACTTTTCCACAATCAGATATCATGACACTTTGTACTCCATGCTTCAAAATAATGTTTCTACAAGGAATTTTGCGAACTCTGGAGTTTCTGCAATTGGCACAGGTTTGGTGACAGCGTAGCGTGTGAGGTAGTCAGTGCAGACTATTATTCATCGGTTACTGGTTGTTGACTTCGGGAACCTTCCTAAAAGATCGATCCCAACTCGGTGGAATGGAGCTGCTGCTGGCGGAATCAGTACGAGATGCCCTGGAGGCAATTGCGGCACATGCTTCCGTCGCTGGCACTCTTTACAGTGACTCACATAGTGCTTGACAGATTGGTAGAGCCCTTTCCAGTAATACCTGCGTCTGATTCTGTCTAGGGTCTTCACTAATCCCAGATGACCAGATATTGGAGCATCGTGGAAATATTTGAGAATAGCTGGCTGGAGATGAGCTGGATCAACCAGTAGCCATTGGGGCCCAGTGAATCATAGTTGCTCTTATACAATGTCCCGTTTATTAGTTGGAACTCTCCATTGTTCAGTTCTCCTTTCTCCAAGGCCTCTATCAATTTTAATAGTGCTGGGTCTTCCCTCTGTTCAGCTGTAACATCATATAATTCAGTGAGGGCTGAAATTTCATTCATGCTGTTGTGTTTCATTAATGGATTCCTCGAAAGGCAGTCGGCATCCTTGTGTTTGCGCTCGTTGTTGAATACCACTGTGACGTCACACTCTTGGAAGCTTAGTGCCCATCTTGCAAGTCAACCTGAGCTAGTCAGCTAACACAAAGAATGGTGGTCTGTCATGACAGTGAATGGTTTGCCGTATAAATACAGCCGGAGCTTGATGATAGCCCTGATAACTGCGAGACATTCTTTCTCAGTTGTAGAGTAGTTTATCTCAGACTTTGAGAGTACTCTTGATGCATAGGCTATCACCTTTTCAGAACCTTCCTGAACTTGTACAAGCACTGCACCAATCCCATATCCACTGGCGTCTGTGTGAAGTTCCGTTTCCGCATTCTTGTCATACAAGGCTAGCACTGGTGCAGAAGCTAGAGCCTCCTTAAGTGCCTGGAAAGCTCTTTCTTTTGCCTCATCCCAGTAAAACTTGGCGTCTCCCTGCAGAAGTTCTTGCAATGGACTTGCCTTGTTACAAAATCCTTTTATGAAACGTTGGTAGTATGAGCACAGCCCGAGAAAACTTCTCACATCACTGATGTGCTGAGGAGTTGGAAATTCTGTGAGTGCCCTTACTTTATCTGGGTCAGGATGGACACCATCTCCATTGACTAGGTGCCCCAGGATTTTTATCTCTTTGGCGAAGAAGAGGCGCTTCTTGGGTTTGAGGTGGAGTCTGCAGCCGGAACACACTTCAGCACAGTTGACAGGCGACTCAGATGTTCTTCAAATGTTTTTGAGAAAACGATAATGTCATCTAAATAGCAAAGACACGTCGTCCACTAAAGGTGTCGAAGCAAGTTGTCCATCAAGCATTCAAATGTGACGGAGCATTACATAATCCAAATGGCATTACTTTGAATTCATAGAGGCCGTCAGGTGTAATAAAAGCCATCTTTTCCCTGTCAGCTTCGTCAACATATATTTGCCAGTAACCTGTCTGCATGTCCATAGTTGAGAAGTATGTAGCTCCTTTCAAGCAGTTTAAGGTGTCGTCAATGCGCAACAGTGGGTAGACATCTTTCTGTGTGATTTTGTTCAGTTGGCGATAGTCTACACAGAATCGCCACATGCCATCCTTCTTCTTTACAAGGACCACCTGAGACGACCAAGGACTCTCCGAAGGTTGAATAATGTCATCATGCAATATCTTCTCCACTTCCTCCCAAATTATCTGTCTTTCAGCTGGCGACACTCTATAAAAAAGCTGGCTAATTGGTGGATGATCCCCAGTATTGATACAATGCCTTATTGTGGGCCGCTTCGTCTGACTTTTCCCCTGATGAGGTGTGAATGCACCCAAAAATTGACGTAGTATAGCTAACACCCGCTGGTGTTGTTCCTTGGTTATTCTGGGCCCTATTGGCAGTTTAGCGGTTGTTTCCTCCAGAGTGTTGTCTGTACTAAGAGCACAGCATGGGTCTTTGTTGATATTGTTGAGCTCACTATCCTGGATTGGTTCAGCTGTCCTGATACACATTCGTTTGGGGATAAGTTGTGACTGCTCGTGACAATTGGTGATCCAAATCTCTCCTCGACCTCTGGTAATTCATATTATAGCTGCTGGTATGTAAATTTCTTAGGTGAGCCTGATAAACGTTTTACTATCAACAAGTACTTCACAGTTTAATCGCTCATCTGTGTTTGTGACCGCAACTCTTCTCATCATCAACGGCGGGATCATCACATTGTCAATGGCAAATAACTTCCCAGAAAATTCTGTATTACGTGTACCTGTCGGAACAACTTCTTCAATTTGCAGCTGAGATCTTCCATAGTCAATGATAGCTTGGGATGCCTGAAGGAAGTCCCATTCGAGGATGACATTGTGACTACATTCTGTTAACACAACACATTCAAATGGCTGGGTCCTGTTGTTGATAGTTACTCTTGCGACACAAGTTCCTGCCGGCTCGACATCCTTTTTCATTCGTGACCTTCAGCACAGTTGCCTCCGTATCACAGAATATTGTCTTCTTTAGTGTGTGGCGGTAGTTATCCACCAATACAGAGGAAGAAGCTCCTGAACCGACAAGTGCCCAGACACGTTGGCTGTTGATTATGATGTCGATGAGATTTCCTGTCATCTTAGCGACTGTCGTCCGTGGAGGATTTTCGTCTGCGGCGGTCTCACCTCCATAGATGGTCGCCTCGCTTAGTTTTCCTGGGCGCAGTGGCTAGGGGAACAGCTGGTACCTCTGTACGGCTGCGGTGCATCAGGGAGCGACCTCGTTTAGGGTACGGTGATGGGCTTCTTCCCATAGGTCGACTGAACTCATCAGCAGGTGATTGCCTGGGATAGAACTGCTCTGATGGCTGACATCTTGTGGCAAAATAATCGTCGAATACTCACCTTCTCTCTCTGCAGTAGCGTACGACTTGTCCAGGGCACCCACAGTGGAAACACAGTGGTTTGTTGTCTTCTGTCCTCCAGACGTCTGTTCTTCTGCAGGGCATCATAGTTGCCAGGGGAGTTGGTTGTGGCCGCGTCGGCCGGTTCATGGGCTGCCGTTTGGCGGCAGCAGCATAAGTCATAGCATGGCGACGCCATTCTTCACGTCGGGTGTGATTGGCAGGGCAGTCAGGAGCTATTGCCTGATATACCTCTTCCTCAGTGGTGTCAGCTCCCTCTTCACTTACAGGGCTTACATCCATGGCCATGATCTGATGTTTGCTTGGTCTAATAGTCCCGGCTGCTATAAACTGTTGTAATTCTTCCCCCTCAATTTGTCGTATGAGGGAAGCGAAGTCATGCTGGTCTTCCACAATGGCCATAGGGACTACATTGGGGAGTCTGTCACACTTCTTTCGTCCAACCCTCCTTTGTTGCATCTCTTCAATACGCTGGCATCACTTAATGAACTCTTCCGTTGTAGCGACGTCTTTTATCAGAAGGGCTTGGTTTTGTGTCCCAGCCTCGTCGCCGCTTTTGTGTCTCATTTCCGTCGTAGGTGTCGGTGGCCGAGTAGAAAGACCGACACAGGAATAAAGGATGCACGCTTGTGCAGGTAGGAGGTGACCAGCCAGTGGGACAGCAGAAACTAGAAACACTAGAGTAAATTAGAACGAGATATATATTTCTTAGAGACTTAGTAATACTTAACTTTTACATAGCTCAGTACTGCAGAATGCTGATACATAGTTGAGCTAGAGGCCTGCCTAGTGCCTATCCGATAGCCAAGGCTTCACTGGTGCCTATCTGGTTCCGAAGTGTTAGCTGGTTCCTATCTCAGTCCCAAGTGAACGATGTCGTTCAGTGGTGGCCACAAGCGGAGTTGTAGCAGAGGGCGCTCGTGGCTGACGTCGTAAGAACGCCGCGCCGTGCGTGCATGGCAGCGCGCGGCGAAAGTAGGTGGCGCGCACTTTAGACTTGTGCAACACCACACTTGGTACATGTCTTCTGCTATACCCTTCATCAGGTGTGTGATTTTGTCGGCCTCAGTCTTATTCGGATTGACTATGTTACACAGGGCCAAAACATTCTGTATGTATGACTGTGTCGGCTCACCATGTCGTTGGGCCCGCTTCTTCAGTTTGTCGCTGGCGGTCTTCTTGAATTCCATCTGGAACGTTTCCGAGTCATTCAGCTTCTCTTCGTTGTTTTCAAACCATTGCTCGGCTGTTCCATCCAGATAGAAATAAACGTTGGCCAAGGACATTGTATGATCCCACATGTTGTACTTGGCGACTCGGTCGAACCCTTTTAGCCATTTTTTGGGGTTCTGTCCAGTGTCTACAGAGACACCGACAGGTGTCTGATGTGCAGCTGGCGTCCCCCTGGTTTTGTGTCCATGGTTCTTCTGATGATACAGACTTTCGGAAGGATGTACTTGGTATATCCCTTGTATTCCGGTTCTAGCCCATGTAAGCGACAGCTTTTACGTTGCCTAATCGGAGCCACGGTGATGCAGCTGTTGCACAGTGTACCCGGCTCCTCCACCAAACGATGTCGCGTTGAAATGGAAGGAGGCTTGACTTCGAAGGCAACTGAACACAGCACTTATACTGAAAGCATGTTTATTACGAACTTAACATACACGCAGCACTGACTGCCGCTCAGCCAGAGTGCTCTGCTATTTATACACAGACAGAATGTACCAGAAATTAGAAGAACAGTTAACATAAGAAACAAGTAGTACTTACAAGTGAACATAAGAAAGATGTAGAACAGTCTGGAATTGTTAATTACAAAGAAATAAATTTTTGCCGGTGGGCGGGATTGAACCAGCGACCTTCAGCACCTCAGTCGGTGACGCTATCCCCTGCACCTAGCCGGCAGTTGGTGTACGTGGTGTTTCGCGGCAATATTCAAGGGGGATAAGGATGACTCTTCCTGGGGTGTTTGTTCAAGCTCATGCATGGTGATGTCCTCTTGTGATTCTGGGTTGGTAACCGGTACAGGAACTATCGGTGACTGTTGTGCTCATGGTTAGTTTACCATGCCAGCGGGCCATGGAACGAATTTTGGCACCTCCACTCCTTCGGGAACAGTTCTTGGTGAAGATGGTATTGGTGCTGCTGTGGAACCTGTAATGTTTCTGCTATGTTGCACACTTCCTACAATTCCATTACAGACATAAACATGTGGAACCCTAAATAAAACTTCACCACCGGACATGTCAATTCTCACATTTTCGCGTTCAGTTTAACATACTATTAACACTATTAGTAAAACATGTGTAAGAAATAGTATGTTAATTTAAACTTAACTTTGACTGTTCTTTTTACGTAATTTTCAACTTGATACTTTCGTAAATAATAACTATAAACACTAAAAATGCGTTACACTTAGTTACGGAATATGCTAAGCCTATAAAGATACTTATTTGTATAAAAACAACAATACTATATGTTAGAAGTATTGCACAACATATTTACTCTTTGTTTAAATAAATTAGGGCAGACCATGTTTTATATATCACTGGATCCTAAATTAAATACCGATCATGTTTCACACACTCAGATTAATCAATCATTTGGTACTAAGAAACTATTGTTGAAATAGACAAAATTACTACAACTTTATACAAATCCTCATTTAAAAAAAAATTAGACCACAAATTGAAATACATTAAAATTATGTGTCTCAATAATAGTACAACTACACAATATTGTCAAAACAGTTAAGTGTGCACTTCGAAAACACAAATAATGTAAATAAATTGGGTAAGTTTAACACGAGTCAAAATATTACTTTTAATTTTTGTATACTATTAAATACAAATTTAATAAAACACATATACACATTGAGATAAATAGTTAAAGCCTAAATGTAATATTTTAATTTGTGTATTTTGGCATACTTAAAGTAAAAGATTGTTGTTTAATTAAAAACTACAAAACATTGTCATTAGTCTTATTAGATAGTTACGCGTAAAATGTTTGAGTGGAAGCCATGTTTTGTCATTCTGTACATGGATAGGAAATTGTAAGCAGCTGTGTAATCTGCTGTTGGGTTTTTAGACATTGTGCAACTATGTGTCTGGTTTAATCTTCATTGAAATTGAAATAAAGTAGTTTCCATATCCACTGACATCATGTGCTTCTGATTTACAAAACTATCCTGAAACATATTATACTAGTTAGCTGAATGCCAACCATCACAACGCAAATGGATGTCTTCAATAACCAATATAAGTAAATTATTTTTGTTTGATGTTACCCACCTACAATGACGTGGTTTGGTTTTCTAGATCTGACTGTTAAAAATGAAATATTTTTTCCGACCTTTAGAAAACTTCATTTTAACAGTTAAAACCACTGTGAAAAAAAGGTGGTGATGTTATAAGTGGTGCCGTGATGACCAGGATATAAGATCATTCACTAATAGTATGTGTTTTCAGATGACGACGCTAAGTATGAAATCTAAACAGCAGTTATGTGAATCCAAAAATAAAATTTCAAAAAAGTGTAGTATGCTATATGGTACCATTCACACCTACGACGTAAAAATGGAAGACTTAGAAATGAAATGGTTCAAGATGGCAGAAACCAGAATATAGTATTGCTGCATCTGTGTGACCAGCTAAGTACTTTTCCAATCACTTTATTAATATTTGTAGTGACTGTTTGTGTGCTACCAATTTTATATGGAAAAAAAAAAAGATATTTTAAAATGGATACAGTTAAAAAGAGGGAGATGACAATACTCAAATTTCTGACTTTGATAGTGGGGTAGAAGGTTCTGGCATTGCGAGTTCTACACCGATTGCAAGAATGCAGCAGGTCCCAGTTTCTAGTGATTTACGAGAAACTGAACAGATTGATAATATGGCAGTGAGTTTAGAAAAGTGTGAAAGTAATCAGACTGTGTTATATCTGTTACAACAATTTGAGCAGGTAAATAAATACATTTGTCAGACCAGTGCTAATTTAGACCAAAAAATTTGTCAGACCAGTGCTAATTTAGACCAAAAAATTTGTCAAACAAATCAGGGTATATCAAACCTAGATTATAGAGTTTCCCAAACAGTGGCCAAATTAAAACAATGTTTTGGTGATTTAGAGACAAAGTTTAGTGCTAAACTTGAAAGTGTAGAAAGTGAAGTTATAAGAACTATTTCTCAGATTACACAAACAAATGACCGGGTAAATAAAATTGATGACAGTGTGCAAATTGTAAATTCTCACTGCAGTGGAGCGGCCAAGCACATTGTGGCTCTATGCTGTGATGCACGAGGCCATTCCGTCTCGGGGGTTCGAATCCCCCCTCGGGCATGGATGTTTGTGCTGTATTTAGTATAAGGTAGTTCATAAGTAGTTTTTAAACTTAGGGACTGATGACCCCGCAATTAAGTCCCATAAGCTTTACAAACATTTGAACATTTTTTTGTAAATTCTCAGATCTGCACCACCAAATCAGAGTTAACTGGAAAGATTCGCAATGTTGAAGGAAACTGTAATAGCAATCTTAACTGTTTTATAAAAGAGGATACAGATAAATTGAGTGTGTTAAATGATAAAGTTGAAATTGTCAACAAAAATAATTCTGAATTGAAGGTAGAAACCCAAAGTACAGTCTTAGAATTACAGCAGAGGGTAACTCAGCTTCAAGTAGGGTTAGATACAAAAGCTTTGACAAGTCAAAGCTTTGCTAGTTTAAGTAGTGTATGTGTAAGAAGTTTCCCAGGTGACAATAAATTTCATCCTGTGGACTTCATACAACACATTGTCAAGGCATGAGTGACACAGCAAAGATTAAATTTGTGAAACAATTTCTTGAGGGTGAAGCACTTTCATGGGCAAACCATCTGAATAGCAACATAAATACCTATTCTGAATTTGAAACCAGTTTCTTAAATAAATTTTGGTCTAGTGCAGAACAGTCTAAAATTAAAACAGATTTCTTGAAATGACCTATGTACAGGGATCACATGGAAGATATGAAAGAATTTTGTACAGAGCAATTGAAGAAACTTGTACGTTTAACAGAGCCATTACATGTGATTACACAAATTGGTGCCTTGCGCAGGAGGTTACCTGGTTGAATACAAAAAGGATTGTCTTATGGGCCTTCCATTTCTGTTGAGAAATTTCTATCTTTATTGGATCAAATAAATTCATATGAGGAAAGAAAGAGTAAACCAGGGGTCAGATAGATCGAATTGGGGTATGTCAAGTAATAAAAATAAACAGTTCATCCCAAAGTATAACCAAAACTTTAACCCACAGTTAGTACCTAACTTTGTTCCTGCATACAATCCCTATGTTGCTCCACCTTTTGTTCAGAACTATAATCCATCATACAATCAGAATTTTGCACAACCTTTTAATGCTGAACAGAATTTCCAATATAAGGGTAATGGTTATAGACAAGACTGTAATAAGAGTCAAGGAAAAGGAAATTTCTATAATCACAACAGTAAGCGCTGGGAGAAAGGTAATGAACAAGCTGGCCAGGGAAACTAAACCACTCTTGTTTGGAGGTCCTCAACACGAGAGACTTTACATGTTACAAGGCAGGGGCCAATGATGCTAAACAGACACATATAGTAAACAGTGGGACTACAGATGAATTTTGGACGAACTATTGGAATAAAAATGTAAGTACAGTGAATTTAATTAAAGATAGTAACGATACCATGTGTAAATTGAAAGAGGTTGAGTTAAATAATGTGTTCAAACTGGATTTTGGTAGTAATTTCAAGGAAAAGGATAACTTAAAGAAAACTGTAAGCTTCATTACTGTGATAGAACAGATAATAGATGTAACAGATGGAAGAAAAGTATATGGTAGTTCTAAGAAAAATTGTAATATTAGTAATATAAGTAACCATATATGTGGTATTACAATGATGAAGTGAAGTAATTTATAAGTTTAAAAGAAGAATTGGTCTATGATAATGATGATATGGAATTCCTTCAAGAATTTAATGTAGACGATTAAAAAAGTGTATTCTCAGAACAACTACTCTATTTGAAATCTGAAATGTTGAATTTATTGAAGTCTGGTATATGTCCATTAGATGAAGATAAATGACGAGTTTAAGTTCTCTGATGGTGAAGAGATGTCAGAAAGTTTGTTTGATGTTAATACATATAAGTTAAGTGGAAATGAATCTGTAGCACCTGTGAATGTAATATGCGATACAAGTAATAAGAATAGCTTTGATGATGTAGAGGGAGATTTATTAACTAAACCTGAAAGTCACACACAAAGAAAAACTTCAAGTATCCCATTTGTTAAAGTAAAAGTGGGAGACTGGGAAGGCAAGTGCTTATTAGACAGTGGTAGCCAAAAATCTGGCATATTGGAATTAAGTAAAGAGTTTCAAGGCAGTAGTAATTATTGTGAAATACTTCTAGTTGGTGTAAAGATCAGACGAGCCACTGGAAGATGTATTAAACCAGTAAAAGTACAGGCCTTAGTTACATTTCAAATAGACAATATAAGTTTTGATCATGGATTTTTAGCTATACCGGATTTTGGAGAGGACTTTTTATTTGTATCAGATTGGTTTTAAAGGCAAATGCAGAAATAATCTGGAAAGAAAAATGTTTAAGTAATTTCAACCAACATGAAACACATTTACAAGCATATTTCTTACAGGTGGAGGATACTTATTTAAATGTTGATAGTATGAAAATGTCAGAGGAGAAATTAGATTTTGGACAGTTAATAAGTGAGAAGGTTGCTAAAGCAGCAGGTTTAACAGATTCTCCAAAGGTTGAACTTGAAAGTTTGTTATGAGAATACAAAGATGTATTCAGCGATGCACCAGGTATTGTTAAAAATTTTCTATGTGTACCTTTAAGTTAAAACCACATAAGCCATTTTTACAGAAACCATATGATGTAGCTATAGCAAGAAGACTTGCAGTAGAAAGAGAACTTAAGAAGTTAGTTGATTAATGTGTAATTGAAAGAAGTAGTAGTGAATACAATAACCCCATTGTAATTGTTTTAAAAGCAAATGGTAGTATTCAAACAGTATTGGACTCAAGGTTGTTAAACAAATGTATTCAGAGAGAGAATGACCACCCAGAAAAAATGGACGAACTACTTCATAAGTTCAGTAATGTTAAGATAATGTCAAGCCTGGATCTTTTATGAGGATTTCATCAAGTGCTTTTGGAACCCGATTCACAAAAATATACTGCCTTTCTCTTTAATGGTAAATGCTACCAGTACCGTGTTGTACCTTTTGGACTTACTGCTTTACTTGCAGAATTTATTAGCGCTTTAGATGATGTACTAGGATACAAACTTAGAACCAAGCTTGCAATATATGTGCATGACATTCTGGTAAACTCTATTAACTGGAGAGATCACTATGTGTTACTTAAAGAAATTATTTTAAAACTGTATGATAGGAATATGACACTAAAATTAGAGAAATGTAAATTTGGACTTTGTGAATTAAAATTTTTAGGACATCAGATTTCAGGAAATGGAATATAACTTGACCGTGATGAACTTAAGGCAATCTCTCAACTACCACCACCTAGGAATAGAAAACAACTTAAATCATTTTTTGGTACTTCAGGAAATTTATTGAAGCTAAGTATATAAACCAAACTTGTTTGAGTGATCTACTTACGAAAAACACACTATGGAAGTGGAATGATCAGTGTCCAGAAGCCTTTGATAACATTAAATATGCTTTGTGTAATTGCGATATCCTGACCAGGCCTAATTTTAATCTGCCGTTTTGTCTAAGTTGTGATGTCAGTGAATATGGGCTGGGAGTTCATTTGTTTCAAACCATAATGCAAGATGGTGTAGAGAAAGTCTGTTCTATAGCTTTTTCCAGTAGACTAATGTTAAAACATGAAAGAAATTACACAGTAACAGAAAAAGAATTACTTACAGTGCATTGGGCATTTACTAAATTTAGAAGCTATTTATTTGAACATAAAACCATAGTATACTCTGACCATAAAGCCTTAAGCCATTTACAAGAGTGTCGACTCTACCATGATAGACTAACCAGATGGGTTATGTACTTACAACAGTTTGATTATGAAATCTACTATATCAAAGGTTCAGAGAATGTAGTAGCTGACACATTATCTAGAATGCCTGTAGTTAATAACCAAAAGTTTTATGATTTATCTAAGGAAAGATAGTTTACTATTATGTATATGAACGGGGTGAAAGAAGGGAAAGCAATTGAAACTATATGTAATGATATTAGATGAAACGAGAATCATGATGAAAACTGGAGGTTAGTAAAAAATTTATTAGGTAAGCCAGGAGAAGACGAAGTGGTTAAGTACTATAAAGTATTCAAGGGTATATTGTTCAGTAGGATGAGTGAGGATTCAGATGTATGGATGTTATGCTGGCCAAAAGATCATATTGACAAGTTAGTAATATACACACATGAAAGTTATGGGCATGTCAATTCACAAAAGTGCTTACAGAAGTTCCAAGAAAATGTCTAATTTTACAATATGTCTAAAATGTAAGGAAAATAATTTCTGAATGTGACAAGTGCCAATGTGTTTAAGTAATAGAACCTCACAAGGTGAAATGCAGAGTATTATACCAGATAAGCCTTTAACCTTAGTAGCAACATATTTATGTGGACGACTACCCACTGCAAAAGGTGGATATAATTACATTATGGTATTAGTTGATTTTTTTCAATAAATCAATCTTTATCCTTTAAGAAAAGCTACAGGTCAAGCAGTTGCAGCAATAGTAGAAAATAAATATATGTCAGGAGTTGGAAATCCTGATAAGATTATTTCTAATAATGGGTCACTGTTTCTATCTAATATGTGCAGGTACATGCTCCAAAGGACCAAAATTAAACACATTTTGATATCTGTTTATAATCCATCTAGAAACCCAGCTGAAAGGTATAAGTGTGTGATAGGAAGACTTTTCAGAATGTATTGTAGCCACAAACATGTTAGTTGGATAGAATACATACATATTTTCGAAAATGTAATGAGTAGTTTACACATTCCTCAACAGGATTTACTCCATATGGAATATTATTAAACAGAAAACTTTCTAAGTGAAAATATTGAATACCCTGCTCGTATACCAATCACAGTACAAGATAGAGAAGAAATAGAGTAACGATGAATAAACAAGCAAATAGTAGAAAGACTAGGCACAATAATAAAATTAAAGCTTGCAAATTGAAAATTGGGGAATTGTGTCTCGTAAAGACATACGAGAAGTTGAGATTACTTACTTCTAAGTTGAAAAAGTTTTTTCATATATATGTTGGACCATTTGAAGTTAGTGAAAACCCTTATCCAAATGCATATCTATTGGTTTACCCACATTCCAGAAAGTTGCTTGGCCTCAGAAATATTACTGCACTTAAACCCTATATACAGAAAACTAACTAATTTTTAGTACTCTTTATTGGTTTTTTCATCGTAAACTCAATACAGGGAAGATATATATGTTAATGACTTTTGATAAAGAAGTTCTGTATGATATTAATGCGCCTCGGTTGCACAGTGGTAGAGTGCCAGACTACAAATCCAAAGGTCGCGGGTTCCATCCCCGCCAGGTCCTAAGATTTTTATCTGTCACTTTCCACTTCTTTCACCTCTGGCAATATTGCTCATGTGAAAAATACCGAGTAGCACCGTGGTTCGGAACCCACGTTAAACTGTAGGTCCCCCTATAACTGGCTGGGTAAGTCAGGTTCGAAGGTCGGAGGAAGGCAACGGCATACCACCTCCAAACAGGACCATGCCTAGTAAAGCACTGTGGTGTTCAAACCAATCTTCGGACTGTTGACTGCTTTACCTTATGATATTAATAGTGTGGATACCATATCTGTACATATAAATCGACACTCCATAACTTAGCTAACCTCATAAGTATAATAAAAAGTATGTTAAAGTGTATTATTTATTTATGTTTTTAAAATGTTATTGTAAATACGTAACAGTTTTCCCTCAGAGGGACAGGTCACTCTTTGACCTGTCAAGCTGTTGACGCCAGCTCGGGTCCTCAGTTATGCACTGTGATATTTCTATTAATCACGCCCGCAGTCATTACAATTCTAATTCCTTAGCTCTTTTCGAACTCTTTAACTGTTAATCATTCAGTAGTATTTTTGTGTTGTTGGTTGATTTTGTGTCATACTTTGATGTGGCAAGAGGGACTTGCTATTAAATAGTACAAAAGTGACTGTAAGCATGGGAGGACACATAGGACACACAAGTGTTGACTGATGTAAAATTCAATTTCTATCCTTGAGCTTACAGCTTAAAACGAAAATATCAAATACTGATTTCAGATGACCATATTACAGTATATTGTACATATGGCACAGCTTTGGCTGATGCAAAATTTAATTTTTATTCTTCAAGTTTACAATCATACAAAGTTTATCGAATTACATGATGAAACTACAGATGTTTTACAAGTTACATACTTGGAATGTTTTGTATGCATATTTGCACTTATTCTTGGTGTAAAATTATTGTCTTGTGTACAGAAGTACGAATGGTAAATGTTATGTGAACTCTAAAATACCTTAATGTGTAAGTACACAGTACGTTTGTTTCACCTATGTTATCAACTATGATGTGTGAAATGAAAGTGAAATGTTTTATGCACTTTAAGTGCGTACTTGCAGAACATTTAAGCAGTTGCTGAACATGTGAATCCAGTTATGATACAAACAATGAACAATTACAGAGTACATATTAATCTTTATTATTATAATCAAAGTTGTATATTTTGTATTTTCATGTGGAACACCTCTGTTTAGTTCATGACACACTAGTTGACTTGCATATGCGTGCAATCTTGGTGTATAAGCAAGAAATTTTGTAATATTATGTTCTAATTTATATCTATACTTCATTACTGCTCAGTCTTAGTCTCTCAAACTGCATATTATGAGAAATATTCAATACACACATTACTTAAAAATTTTCAAAAAATCATGATTATGTTATCTGTCTTTATAACCATTTTAACTATACTATAGTTTTGAATGATAAATATTTGTGGTGCTAATTGAGAGCTGTTTCCATCCACTGTTTTAATCATGTCAGTTATTTCACTCAGTTAATTGAATATAAATTTTGAAGTCATTACAATGTACTCAACACCTTTTCTAGAGGAATTAGGAGCCTAGTTCTCACATAATGGCATTTACAGATACATACGCATAGAAAAAAAAATTATTCTGAGAAAACTATTTTCATATACTAATTCATACCATGCATAATGTTTGTTTACAATATAAGATCAATGCTCTACTTAACAAAAACTTAAGTTGTAAAAACTTGCCATTTCATTAGTTGAACTAAAGTAAAAGTGAGAGGTTTCTCATTAAATTCATTAACATTAAGGGTTAATTTGAATCTATAGCTTGAGTTTACTTAAAATACTGTATTGATAAAATTGATTAGTCTTTCCAGTAGCCTGATAAAAGTATACTTATATATGTATGTAGTTAGGGAAAAATAGTATGTGGTTCTGAGAAAGATAAAACCATGTTGTAGGAACCATCCTGAATGCCTTTAACTACAATCAGCTGAAGCTGATAGCCACTAAATCATCAACAGCAGTTTGCAGTTACACCTGTCAGCGCATGAAGCACGATGAACAACCACCGGTGTTCACAAGACTACAATCAACATAAAAGAAAAATGTTGTATTGTAGCCTAAACTAATTCAGACTCACTATAAACACTTTCATCACGACATATTGAAACAGTACACAATGTTCCCCTAGATTTACATTTCAGGTACACTATATAGGGGGGGAAGGTGTAACGTTTCTGCTATGTTGCGCACTTCCTACAATTCCGTTGCCAACATTACAGATGTAAACATGTGGAACCCTAAATAAAACTTCACCACCAGACATGTCAAATATCACATTTTCACGTTCAGTTTAACATACTATTAACACTATTAGTAAAACATGTTTAAGAAATAGTATGTTAATTTAAACTCAACTTTTGGTTGTCTTTTTATGTAATTTTCAACTTTGATACTTTCGTAAATAATAACTACAAACAATAAAAATGCATTACACTTAGTTACGGAATATGCTGAGCCTATAAATATACTTATGTGTATAAAAACAACAATACTACATGTTAGAACTATTGCACAACATTATTATGTATTTACTATTTGTTTAAATAATTTAGGGCAGACAATGTTTTATATATCACTGGATCCTAAATTAAATACTGATCATGTTTCACGCACTCGGATTAATGAATTGTTTGTTACTAAGAAACTATCGTTGAAATAGTCAATACTACTATGACTTTATACAAATCCGCATTTATAAAAAAATTAGACCACAAATTGAAGTACATTAAATTACGTGTCTCAATAATAGTGCACCTACACAATATTGTTAAAACATAAGTGTGCACTTCAAAAACACAAATAACATAAATAAATTGAGTAAGTTTAACATGAGTCAAAACATTACTTTTAATTTACGTATACTATTAAATACAAATTTAATAAAACACATACACACATTGAGATAAATAGTTAAAGCCTAAATGTAATATTTTAATTTATGTATTTTGGCATACTTAAAGTAAAAGATTGTTGTTTAATTAAAAACTACAAAACATTGTCATTAGTCTTATTTTGTGGTACTTATTATGTGGTTACGCGAAAATGTTCGAGTGGAAGCCATGTTTTGTCACTCTGTACATGGACAGGAAACTGTAAGCAGCTCTGTAATCTGCTGCTGGATTTTTAGACATTGCACAACTATGTGTCTGGTTTAATCTTCATTGAAATGGAAATAAAGTAGTTTCCATATCCACTGACATCATGTGCTTCTGATTTACAAAACTATCCTGAAACACATTATACTAGTTAGCTATATGCCAACCATCACAACGCAAATGGACTTCTTCAAGAACCAAGATAAGTAAATTATTTTGACATCTCATGGATTCGGATGTACTGCCTGTGATCTACATGTTA
The DNA here is from genome assembly GCA_026315105.1 of Locusta migratoria. Lineage (NCBI taxonomy): Eukaryota > Metazoa > Arthropoda > Insecta > Orthoptera > Acrididae > Locusta > Locusta migratoria. The sequence continues at coordinate 104,479,745 of CM048755.1, forward strand.
CAAACAGGATATTTAGACACCGTAACTTGGTGGATGTTCCCTGAGACTGATTGACAAGCCAACCTTGTCCCATATTTATGCCTAGATGGCCTCTGGTGCTTTCTATGTGGTCCGTGCCCAATGTGCTCCAGGCTGGCAGTGGCGTGTGACGTATGATGATCCATCATAAGTCCGTGCCCAGTGGCGGCTGTCTCCTTCTCCTGGTGCTCCATAGGTGGTCCGCGCCGCCTTGCGCATTCCTAGCAGTTTCACGGCTATTATTCTGCTGTTGGTGACCACTACAGAATGCAGAATGTTATTGTGACCACGCTACTCTTCTGTTCTTCGGAATATGGTGTGCGCCTGCGAGGTATGCTACCCGTCGCATCAGGCTGCTGCTGGGGTGGCACTTCGCCGAAATCACTTGGGACATTGGTTGTCGTCTGCAGCTCTCTCCCTGGTTTTGTGGACGGGGTGCCTTTCTTCCATTGCTTCTGTAGCAGTTCCAGAGCCAGATTTCATGCAGTACTGAGTTGATATCCTTTCTTTCTGGTTTATCAGTTCATCCCCCATCTTGATTTCAATTGACTCCATTATAATGGTACCCCAGAACTTGGGTGTTTGAGCCAAGATCCTGGTTTTGTCATAATCCATGGTATGGTCCAACTCCAGTGGCCTGTTGTAGTCTGTTATGTCTTTGATGTTCCTTACATCTTATGTCAACAGTTCTGGTGGTGTGACCGATATAACACATTACCACATTCACATGGTATATTGTAGATACCCGGTTTTCGTAGTCCCAGATCATCTTTGATGCCCCCAATGAGTGCCCTAATCTTGTTTTGTAAGGCAGAAAACACTTTTGATTTTGTGTTCCCTCAAGACTCTGCTGATCTTGGGAGATATAGGGCCTGTATATGGTAGGAACGCTACCTTCCCGGTCTCTTCTTCTTCTCCCATTTTATCTGGTAGGGTGTAGTGCCTTGTGGATGTCTCTGCTGGGGTAGTTGTTATTTGTGAATACTCGCTGAAGATGATCCAGCTCTGGTGCTAAGTTGTCCGAGTCGGAGATTGTTTACGCTTGGTGTACCGATGTTCTCAGTACCCCATTCTTCTGAGCTGGGTGATGGCAGCTGTTGGGCTGTAGGTAATGGTCAGTGTGTGTCTGCTTCCTGTACACACTGTGGTCTGCTACAGAAGCAATGGAAGAAAGGCACCCCATCCACAGAACCAGGGAAAGAGCTGCAGATGACAACCAACGCCCCGAGTGATTTCGGCGGCGTGTCACCCCAGCAGCAGCCTGATGCATCGGGTAGCATACCTGGCAGACACACACCATACTCCGGAGTACAGGAGAGTAGTGTGGCCATGATAACATTCTTTAGTGGTCACGAACAGCAGAATAATCGCCGCGAAAGTGTTAGGAATGCGCAAGATAGGCGCAGACCCCCTATGGAGCGCCAGGAGATGGAGACGGCCACCACTGGGTGCGAACCGACGATGGATCATCGTACGTCATACGCCACTGCCAGACTCGATCACATTGGGTGCGGACCACATAGAAAGCACCAGACGCCATCTAGGCATAAATATGGGACAAGATCGGCTTGTCGATGTCTCAGGAAACACCTAATGAAAACGCCGAGTTACAGTGTCGAAATATTGTGTTTGTAAGACGCGATTCACCGGTACTACACCCGAATCCACAAGATGTCAAAGGATCACCGGGAAATCCTACGAGATTACATTGCAATACTCTACAGCAGCGGTACTCAACCGGCGGGCCACTTGCGGCCCTCCGAGCTTTGTTGAGTGGCCTGACAGTCTATTCCTCCATATTCAAAATTTCGCAATTTTTGGCTGATAAAAATGGGTGAGATGCGTACAGGGATAACGACAAAACCAATGCTCTAAATTTAAGCAGCACGTTCTGCACAACGCATGTCATTTATTGTGGAGTTTGTCTCAGTAATTACGTGGTAGGAGAAGGTATGCTTGGAATGACTTTAGTCGGCTTGCTGTGGTTGGCAGCATTTTAATACTAGACATGATAGCCACAAAGACTACTGTAGAAGGGTGGGTAGGAGAGGCTGGGCAACGTCAAATGAAGAGGTCTTCGTTATCAAATGAAGAGGGGTTTTGCCATCAAATGTAGTAACCTACCGCTTTGCTGAATATTGAACACTTAACAACAGTAAATACATTGCCTTACTGTTAGGATGTCAAATTTTAACTATAAATTAACATTTTATTGTCAGGATAGCATTTACAAGGAATCTAATAAACATGCAGTATGTGGGATTCCTTGTCTCAGGTATGAGGCATAAATGAAACAGCATTTACACAAAACCTATTTATTAAACAGTTAAACCAAACACTACTCTTACTGTGAACAAGTGACTCTGTGAGTATCAGCGGCGGAAAGGCGCGCTGTGGCGAAGAGACGTTTCGCAGCATCTGCCGTCTATCTCCGGTTACACTGGCGGCGTATCTCCTTTTGGGTTAAACAGCAGACAATGCCGAAACCAGTGCAGTGCGTTAACAGACTGTAGATTCTGCAGAATTACCTCGTGGCGATGCTGTGTGATTTTTCCATCTTCTACAAGTGTTTTGCTACAACAAGAGGTAGCCGTGCAGCGTGGAGATAGTGTTTGCTCAGTTTGTTTATATACTGTAACCAACATGCATAGCCCCAAACAGAACATCAGGAGAGGTAAGTAATGGATTCATATTTCATTGCCATAAACTGTATTACATAACTTGGCTTTTAAATAACCATGGAACATCTCTCAGAGATCTTCAATTTTTTTCCCCCCCTATGGTGATATTTGATAGATCGCTGTAAATCGACATGGGCTGCTCCTATTGGATGTGAGCACAGATGCCAGAAGTCTAGGACTTTTACCACTCTGTTTTCCTTATTAACCCCTACTGCAAACAGGGAGGTATTGTAAGTTTAAAATATGTACCTGTAAGTGGCATCATAGTTCCAAAAAGAAATATCCAATTCTAAAGCAGAGCCTTTTCTTCATTTAACTGTCATGAAAAGTCTGTTCAGCTGTTTAAGTTTCAGTAGCCAAGTTAAGTAAGAGTATTTACTGCCAGCATTCTCTCTTCATACATATGCTACTTAATACATAACAGTTACATCATGTTAGGTAGTTCCAATGTGTAGAGTTATAAACAAAAGCTAGCTGTCTACATCCAAAGTAGGCAGTTAAAACTTAAATCAAATATTAGCAAACAAACTCTTATAGACTGTCATTTACTTACTTTTGAAAAATGAACAAGTGAGTGTTAAAAGCTGTATTAAGTTACCTAAGTAAGATTTTTACTAACTTCTAATCCTCGGGTGTGTCATAATTAAACAGTAGTTGTGAATATATATTTGTTTTATGTTATATTTGCTATATTATGATTTGGTGCCTGCTATTCATTTTGTTATAACCTTCAGAAATGTTCAAATGTGTGTGAGGTCTTATGTGACCAGACTAGTCACTAGATTTACACACTAATTGCTTGACTAACTTAAAATAACTTATGCTAAGGACAAAAAACACCCATGCCTGTCGGAGGATTGGAACCTCCAACCTTAGCGGCCATGCAGACTGTGACTTACGCACTGCAGACCGCTTGGCCACTGCCGCCAGTTTGTAACTTTCAATAATGCATAACAGGTACAGGACATTGTTGCATTTTGAGTACTGACTAGTTATAAAATTGGTCCCACCTTCGACATCCACAATTATAATCACCTAAACAGGTAATTATCGGAAAAAGTAGTAGAGGTCAGAGGAATAGATGTATCCACAGGTTGCCTACTGAAATTTCCATTTCTGCAACACTCTTTCACATAATCAAGATTAGTTGTGGCACTACAATAGGACCACGAATTTTAGTGCATGAAAACTATTTTCTCATTAGAAATAGAATTTTTACTTAATTAAACCAGATACTCCATCAAATTTGTAAAATATATTTTTCCTATTCTAATGTATTTCATTACAATAACAGCTTACTGGTACTAGGTGCAAGCTCCCATTTATCAGCAATGGAAGAAACTGAAATTTATCATGCCCCTTGTAATGTCCATAGTGGAAGTTCACTGTAACCTCTAGTCTGGTCTGCCTTGCAAGATATTTAACATAATTGCTTACAAATGGCTGTCAAGAAGTTACAGCAGAGTTACACATAGCAACTGAAATAAAGTGAACATTTTTTAACAAAAATTAAAATTTTTTAAATTAACAATATGTTTGGCCATATTTCAAAAGGTAAGCTGTCAGAAACATACTCTTCTATTAACAAGTATGTACTAAAATACCTTTTTTTGATAAAATAAATGGGTGTGGTTATTTCAGATTGTTATCTTGGCCTGTGATGATGGTGCGGCCCACTTGAAATAGCGCTTCTGAGAATGTGGCCCACGGACGATAAATGTTGAATATGGCTGCTCTACGGGAAGGAAATGTGCAGGAATATGAAGTTATTGGACAAGCTATGACAATGCAAAGAGAGGATGGTGAGCTCGTTCATCTTCCTACTCAGATGCATAGAAGGAGATGTGGTGCCTGTTTTTACCAAAATAGAGCATCATATTACATCAAGGGCTGCAAATAGAATCAAGCCTCATGCCAGTATGGCTCTGGTAAGGAGAAGGATCCGTGATACACGGCATAGACTGGACGTCACCTCCAGGAAATTACTTCACCTACGCCTGGACATGGCAAATAACTTAGCACAAAAGGATTGGGTCAGGATTGATGCTACATCATGGTCACTGGCAGAATGCATCAAATACAACGCTACAGCTCGACATGTAGTGAAAAGTGAACACATGAACAACAAAGTGCAGCTAACAACTGATACCCACAATGTGGTGAATCTCAGTGGTCGCACATTGGATGATGCTACCCACACACCTAAAGAAGATGGGAAAGTGCATACATCACATCCACAATTCAACTGACTTTCTGGAACATCTCAAGAACCTACGAATCTCTAACACAGACATCATGGTCAGCTTTGATGTTGTGTCTCTATTCATGAGAGTACCCCTCCAGGACACACTCGATTTAATCAGTGAGAGATTTGGCGGAACTGTGTTGGACCTATTCAAGCACAATCTGACATCAACTTACTTCCTTTGTCAATTCCAATTCTATAAACAGACTGAATGAGTGGCAATGGGTAGCCCCTTATCCCCAGTGGTGGCTAATCTGTTCATGGAGAAATTCGAGGAAGAAGCATTGACAGCTGCTGCCTACCAGCCAACGTGTTTCTTCAAATATGTGGATGAGACATTTGGATGAGTTCCTGGTCCATCTGAACTCAAGACACCCCAATATTAAGTTCACCACGGAACTAGAGGATGGAGGCCAACTTCCTTTCCAGGACATCCTGGCGAAGAGGAAGCCAGATGGCACTGTAGGCCACAGTATGTACAGGAAACTGACACACACTGACAAGTATCTACATGCCGACAGCTGCCATCACCCAGCGCAGAAGACTGGAGTACTGAGAACATTGATACACCGAGTGAAAACACTCTCCGACTCTGACAACTTAGCAACAGAGCTGGATCATCTTCAGTGAGTATTCACAAATAACAGCTACTCCAGCAGAGACATCTGCAAGGCGCTACACCCTACAGGAGAAGAAGATACTGGGAAGGTAGCCTTCCTACAGTATGCAGGCCCTATATCTGCCAAGATCAGCAGCATCTTGAGGAAACACAAAATCAAAAGTGTTTTCTGCTCCCCAAACAAGATTAGGGCACTCATCAGGGGTGTCAAAAATAATCTGGGACGACAAAAACCGGGTATCTACAAGATACCAAGTGAATGTGATATGTTTTGTATAGGTCAAACCACCAGAACCGTTGACATAAGATGTAAGAAGCATCAAAGACATACCAGACTACGACAGGCCACTAAGTCTGCTGTAGCAGAACATTGTCTGGAGTTGGACCATACCATGGATTACGACAAAACCATGATTTTGGTTCAGACACCCAGGTTCTGGGATAGCATTATAGTGGAGTCAGTTGAAATCAAGATGTGGATGAACTGATAAACCGAAAAGCAGGATATCAACTCAGTACTGCATGGAATCCGGCTCTGGAACTGCTACAGAAGCAAAGGAAGAAGGGCACCCCCTCCACAGAACCAGGGAGAGAGCTGAGACGACAACCAACGCTCAGAGTGATTTCGGCAGCGTGCCACCCCAGCAGCAGCCTCATGTGCCAGGTAGCATACCTCACAGGTGCACACCATACTCCGAAGTACAGGAGAGTAGCGTGGCCACGATAACATTCTGTAGTGGTCACCAACAGCAGAATAATCGCCGTGAAAGTGCCAGGAATACGCAAGGTGGGCGCGGACCACCTTTGGAGCACCAGGAGACAGAGAGGGCCACCACTGGGTGCAGACCGACGATGAATCATCATACGTCAGGCACCACTGCCAGACTGGAGCACATTGGGACGAGGTTGGCTTGTCGATCAGTCTCAGGGAACACCTGATGAAGACGCTGAATTACGGTGTAGAAATATTGTGTTTGTAAGATGCGGATCACCGGCAGTACACCCGAATCCACGAGAGTCAGTCCAGTGCCAGCTGTTACCAGTGTCGTGGCGTTAACAGCGCTAAGTATCTGAATTTAATTTGTGTCAAATTTAATTTGCCAGTCTAGTTCATTTTCGGTAGTACTGTTTTAAGAGGTTGATTCCCGCGTAATTGCAGATTTCGTTTGTACTACTGTTTTAATAGTTTATTCTATCGTATTTGATAACCGTTGTGTTTAGTCTTCGTCTTTGACCGGTGTATTTCAAAACAAGTCAGAGACCGTTACTAAGCTCGTTATCAGTCAGTCCAGTCCCAGATGTCACCAGTGTCGCGGCGATAACAGCGCTAAGTATCTGAATTTAATTTGTGTCAAATTTAATTTACCAGTCTAGTTCATTTTCGGTAGTACTGTTTTAAGAGGTTTATTCCCGCGTACTTGCAGATTTCGTTTGTACTACTGTTTTAATAGTTTATTCTATCGTATTTGATAAATACCGTTGTGTTTAGTCTTCGTCTTTGACCGGTGTATTTCAAAACAAGTCAGAGACCGTTACTGAGCTCGTTATCAGTCAGTCCAGTGCCAGCTGCCACGAGTGCCGCAGCGTTAACAGCGCTAAAGCTGCCGGACTCAGTTTTGTTGATTCGACACTGTAGTTACCACTGACCACAATTAAGTCAGCAGCCAGTCGCCTTCATTAGAATACTAGGCTTCTTTAAAGTTGTTAATTGCTGTTAATTGTATCGATAGGATGGATAGGATGTGTGCCTGCTGTGTGCGGACGCAGGAGGAGTTGGCCGCGATTCGCGAACAGCTGAGCGTGCTGTTGGCTACGGTCAGCCGTCTTCAGGCTGCTGTCTCGGGGTGCAGCGATGGTGGGGAGTCTGGTGCGTCGAGTGGGACACCTCAGGTGTCTCACGCTACGCTCTCTGTCCCTGCTACCGAGGCACCTTCAGGTGTACCGGACGTCGTCGAGCCGCCTTCTCCGCAAGGGGAGTGGCGGGTTGTACGGCGTTCGCGGCGCTCGAGGCGGAAGGCCAATGTGGAGGCTGGACGTCCGTCCGCGCCCGTTCGTCCTGTGAGTGAAAGTGTGGCCACTGCTTCAGCAGGGTCCGAGCAGGTGCACGGGGGGAGGGGATTATTAGTTATTGGGAGCTCCAATGTCAGGCACGTGATGGAGCCCCTTAGGCAGATAGCGTCCAGATCTGGAAGGAATTCCAACGTGCACTCGGTGTGTTTGCCCGGGGGCCTCATCCGAGATGTGGAGGCGGCCTTGCCGGCGGCTATCGAGCGTGCGGGGTGCAGTCGACTGCAAGTCGTAGCTCACGTCGGCACCAATGACGCTTGTCGCTTGGGTTCTGAGGACATCCTCAGGTCCTACGAGCGGCTGGAGGAATTGGTGAAGGCTGCTGCCTTCGCACGCGGGGTGCAAGCAGAGCTGTCGATTTGCAGCATTGTTCCCAGGGTTGATCGGGGTCCTTTGGTTTGGAGCCGAGTGGAGGGTCTGAACCAGAGGCTTCGCCGACTCTGTGACAGTCATGGCTGCAGATTTCTGGATCTGCGTTATCGGGTGGGGAATTGTAGGGTGCCCCTAGATAGATCAGGGGTGCACTACACTAAGGAAGCGGCTACTCGGGTAGCAGAGTACTTGTGGAGTGCACATGGGGTTTTTTTAGGCTAGGCGCTAACTCTGATGAGTACTCGCCTGTCAGCATTCAAACAGCGAATTCGGGCCACGTTCGGAACAAAAATTCGAACATAAAAATATTAGCCGCGAACTTACAGAGTATTAGAAACAGAGTTCCCGAATTTGCAGCGCTGCATGGAAGTTATTGCGCTCAGATAGTTTTAGGCACCGAAAGCTAGCTAAATGATGATGTGGCAAGTTCAGAAATATTTAGCGAAGCGTGGAATGTATATCGGAAAGATAGATCTGATACAACTGGAGGAGGAGTGTTCATCGCTATAGACAAAGATATTGTTTCTACTGAGATCGAGGTTGAAAGTAACTGTGAAGTTATCTGGGCACGCATAACAGGTCTAAAAGAAGTAAAGTTAATAGTTGGGTGTTTTTACCGGCCCCCCAGTGCTGCTGTAGCAGTTTTAGTATCATTCAAGGAAAGTCTACACCAGGTAGTGCATAGGTATCCGGGCCATGCAATATTAGTCGGAGGTGACTTCAACCTTAAGAGTATAGATTGGGACCTCGCTAGTTACATTTCAGGCGGTACAGACAAGCGGTCTTGCGAGCTACGTTTGGACACATTCTCCGAAAACTGTCTTGAGCAGTTAAACCGGCAACCCACGCGCAATGGAAATATTCTAGACCTTATAGCCACAATCAGGCCTGACCTTATTAACGATGTCTGTGTAGAGACAGGAATTAGTGATCATGATATCGTCATAGCGTCGATGGTGACCAAAGTTCATAAACCAGTCCAGAAGGCTAGGAGCGTGTTTTTGTTGGGAAAAGCCGACAAGCAAATGTTACGATCGCACTTAGAAAATGAATGGGCATCGTTTAATTCTGGGACTATGGATTTAGAGGACTTGTGGACTAAATTTAAATGCATTGTTAATTAAGGGTTAGTGAAATATGTGCCAGTAAAGACGATTAAGGATGTAAAAGATCCACCGTGGTATAATAATAATGTTAGAAAGCTGCTGAGAAAGCAAAGGCTGTTGCACTCTCGATTCAAACAAGAACACGCAAATGATGACAGGCAAAAGTTAGTAGAGATTCGTGCGTCTATAAAAAGATCGATGCGTGAAGCATACAATAATTATCACAGCCATACCTTAGGAAAAGAGCTTTCCGAGAACCCGAAAAAATTCTGGTCCTATGTAAAATCGATAAGCGGGTCAAAGCCCACTGTCCAGTCACTAGTTGATCATTCCGGGGCAGTAATAGAAGAAAGCAAACGGAAAGCTGAAGTTCTAAATTTAACCTTTAAGAAATCTTTCACGCAGGAGGACCGCACAAATATACCATCATTTGATCAACGTACTAATTCCGAAATGGGGGACATAGCAATAGGTATTTCCGGTGTAGAGAAGCAGCTGAAAGAGCTAAATACGAAAAAGTCTGCTGGTCCGGATGGAATACCAGTTCGGTTTTACAAAGACTATTCTGCGGCATTGGCCCCCTACTTAGCTTGCATTTATAGCGAATCTTTAATTCAGTTCCTAGTGATTGGAAAAAAGCGCAGTTGACTCCCGTGTATAAGAAAGGAAAGAGAACTGACCCATACAATTACAGGCCAATATCGTTGACATCGGTTTCATGTAGAATTTTGGAGCATATTCTCAGTTCGAATATAGTAAATTTCCTTGAAACGGAAAAGCTTCTTTCCATGAATCAGCACGGGTTTAGGAAACATCTTTCATGTGATACTCAGCTTGCCCTTTTCTCACATGACATCTTGCGAGCCATGGACGAAGGGCAACAGGCGGATTGTGTTTTTCTCGACTTCAAAAAGGCGTTCGACACGGTGCCACACTGCAGACTGCTAAAGAAGATACGAGCTTATGGAATAGGTTCACAGATTTGTGACTGGCTGGAAGACTTCCTAAGTAATAGAACGCAGTACGTTGTTCTCGACGGCGAGTGTTCATCAGAGACGAGTGTATCGTCAGGCGTGCCCCAGGGGAGTGTGATAGGACCGCTATTATTTTCTATCTATATAAATGATCTGATGGACAGAGTAAGTTGTAATTTGCGGCTGTTTGCTGATGATGCTGTGGTGTATGGGAGGGTGTCGTCTGTAACTGACTGTAATAGCATACAGGTTGACTTAGACAAAATTTCTAGTTGGTGCGAAGAATGGCAGCTAGCTCTCAATGTAGAAAAATGTAAGGTGATGCGCATGAGTAGAAAAAACAATCCTATAATGTTCGAATACAGCATCAGTAATGAGCTTCTTGATGCGGTCGCGTCGTTCAAATATCTAGGTGTAACATTGCAGAGCGATATGAAATGGAACGAGCATGTAAGGACAGTTGTGAGTAAGGCAGACAGCCGACTTCGGTTTATTGGGAGAATTTTGGGAAGATGTACTTCACCTGTAAAGGAGACCGCGTATAAAACGCTTGTACGACCACGTCTTGAGTATTGCTCAAGTATTTGGGACCCGCAGCAGATCGGTTTGAAGGAAGACATAGAGGTGGTTCAGAGGCGAGCAGCTAGATTTGTTACCGGTAGGTTCGACCAATGCGCGAGTGTCACGGAAATGCTCCGGCAACTCAATTGGGGATCGCTGGAAGAAAGACGACGTTCTTTTCGTGAATTTCTGTTAAGTAAATTTAGAGGGCCGGAATTTGAAGCTGAGTGTAGTACGATCTTGCTGCCGCCTACTTACATTTCACGTAAAGATCACAAAGACAAGATAAGAGAAATTAGGGCTCGTACGGAGGCATATAGGCATTCTTTTTTTCCTCGTTCAATTTGTTAGTGGAATAGGAAAGGAAATGCCTAGTAGTGGTACAGTGTACCCTCCGCCACGCACCTTACGGTGAATTGCGGAGTATGTATGTAGATGTAGATATCAATGAATCACCGGGAAAGCCTACGAAATTAAATTATTTTTGTTTTATGTTACCCACCTACAGTGAAATGGTTTGGTTTTCTAGATCTGACATTATAAATGAAATATGTTTCCGACCTTTAGGAAACTTCGTTTTAACAGTTAAAACCACTGTCGAAAAAAGGTGGTGATGTTATAAACCCACTGCCAGAATCACTCGGGGATGAAGTTGGTCCACGTGGCGCACTACTTCTCCGACAGTCGTGCGGACTCTGTAAAGGCATTTGCCGTGAGGACTAAGGATCCAACCCTGAGCTTGCCGTATCTCCACAGCCAAACAGGAGCACTCTCCGAAAACTTAATGAACTGAGTCTGCCCTGGCCAATGGGGCAGAGGGCAAAGAAGGTGGAGCAAGGTACGAGGCTGGCGGCCATGAAGGAGCTCCGCTGGGCTGTGGTCACCCATGGGAGTAAAATAGTAGGACTAACTGGAACAAGGCTTTGTCAGAGGCAGAAGAACTGAGAAATTTTTGTCATTTGGGATTTGAAAGTATGAACAAGTCATTCAACCTCGCCATTCGATTGGGGATGAAAGGATGGAGCAGTAATGTGTATAATACCATGTTGAGTACAAAAATCTGAGAATTCAATTGTGGACCATTGTTCGTGACAAGCGTGGAAGGAAGGCCTTGCAAGGAAAACATTCTGGCTAGCGCTAAGGTGGTTGCAGCTGTGGAAGGCGACACACAGTGTACAACAAAGGGAAAGTTAGAATAGGTATCCACCACAAGAAGCCAGTAGGTGCCAAGGAAGGGACCCGCGTAGTCAACATGTATGCGCTCCCATGGGTGTGAGGGCGTAGGCCACAGAGGAAGAGATGTCTTTGGAGCAGGAGCCTGGTGAGCTCACTGTTCGCAGGCAACGACCATGTGTGTGATATCCACATCGATACCAGACTAGTAGACATGCCTACGCGCCAATCCCTTTGTGTGTGGGACACCCCAGTGTCCCTGATGAAGCAGACGGAAAACAGAAGCCCCAAGGAACGACCACTTGCGGTGAGGCCCCATCGGTGGAGAGGACAACACCGTTACAAGCAGTGAGGTAGAAACAAAGGGCAAAGTAGTTACACATTGGATCAGAGGCTCTTCCAGATGGGCGGTCAGGCCAACCCCATTGAATGATATGCAGCACACAACACAGAATCAGAAGCAGTAGCCGTCTACTAACCTGTCATCGTTGATGGGAATCCATCAACAACGCATTGTTTGGCATCGTCCACATGATAGCACAGCAGCTCATCATGGTCGAAAAAAGGATCCGGCCGCATTGGCAAACAGGTCAACGCATCAGCCTTGGCATGCTGAGCAGTGGGTTGTAAATTAATATTATAGTTGAAGCGAGAAAGGAACAGAGCCCATCGTTGTAGGTGCTGGGTCGCCTTGTCAGGGAGTGAGGCCAAGCAAGGGATGGAAGAGAGAAACTAATGTGGTGATTAGATGGTACTTTGCCCAATAAAGTAAGATACCCCACTTTTTCAAGGCATACACAATGGACAGAGCCTCCTTTTCTATCTGGTAAGTGAGTCTATCTGGTCAGTGAGTGTCTTTGATGCATAAGCAATCGGAAGTTCTGAGCCATAAGTACACTGATGCGCCAAAACAGCTCCGATCCCATAGTGGGAGGCGTCAGTGGCTAGAACCAAATGAGCCGGCCGCGGTGGCCGAGGAGACTGAGGCGCTTCAGTCACGGTCTGCACGGCCACTACGGTCGGGGGTTCGAATCCCCCCTCGGGCATGGATATTTGTGCCGTCTTTAGTATAAGGTAGTTCATAAGTATTTTGTAAGTTTAGGGACTGATGACCCTGTAGTTAAGTCCCATAAGCTTAACAAACATTTGAACATTTAGAACCAAATGATGTCCAGTGCAATATGTGGCAAGACAAGGGGGCCTGCTGCAGTTGTTCCTTGAGATGATGAAAAGCAGCTTTACAATCAGCGGACCAATGAAAAGGCACATGAAAAGCAACTGGTGTGGGGGATGAGCCACCGTTGCAGCAGATGCCAAAAACTTGTGATAGTAGGCTATTTGTCCCAGAAAGGCCTGAAGCTCCTTGACTAATGTCAGACGAGGGAGAGCCTCAATAGCAGCAACATGCTGTCGAAAAGGATGAATACCTTCGCTTGATAACTGGAAACCCAAGGAGACAATCGACTGTTGAAAAAAACTAGATTTTTGGAGCTTGCCTTTTAATCCTGCAGATTGTAAAACTGTGAAGAGTGTCTGGAGGTTGCTGAGATGTTAGAAAGTGGTGGTTCCGGTCACAACAATATCATCTTGATTATTGATACATCAGGGAACAGTGGCCTGCAAGTGTTCCAAAAATCATTGAAAGATGGCGGGGGAACTAGCAGCCCCAAACGGGAACCTTTGATACTGATAAAGACCAAATGGAGTGTTGAGAACAAAAACTGGCGAGATTCAGCATCCAACAGAAGCTGGTGATATGCTTCAGATAGGTCGATCTTAGAAAAGTACTGACCCCTGGCCAAATTTGAAAACAGTTCTTCAGGGCGAGGAATAGGATACGTGTCAATAAGGCACTGTGCATTGATGGATGCTTTGAAATCACCATAGAGGCGAAAACTGCCGTTGGTTTTTTTAACAATAACGAGGGGAGAGGACCACTCACTGGAAGAGGTGGGATGCAATACACCTGAAACATTGTTGTTGTTGTTTAGAGGGGACTAAACTACTTGGTCATCAGTCCCCACCTGAACAGTCAGCCAATCTAGCTCCATCTGACCGAGTCACACAAGGCAACAGGAATGGGTCGGACCTGAAAAAAAAACCTCAGCTGGGTAGCAGGTTTGAGAGTAATATGTGCCTCAAAATTGGTGGCACAACATAGACCAGCAGAAAAGAGCATGGAAAATTCGTCTGATAAGGAATCAAGCTGAGCATAAGGAATGTCATTGGAAACGTGCACTGTGTCATCTACTGAGAATGCAAAAATGCATTCATGTTGTTTTTGACTGCTTTGCCGACACTGCGGGTGCATGTGTACTGCAGCAACTCCTCGTTTGTGCTAGCGCATGGCGCATCATATCCCCAACATGACTGTATCTCGCTGACGTCACCCCATGCCTGTAATTGAGCGCCCGCGGCACGAGTGATTTCAAAGGGCTGAGCTATGGAAAGTACTTCCTCCAATGTAGGATTATCTAACTGAAGAGCTCATTGGCGAACTTCTTTATCCAGCGCAGAACACAAAAACGCATCCCTAACCGTAGAGTCGGCATATGATTCTTTGTGAATTTCTGTTACAAATTGACATTTGTGACTGAGCCTTGTAATTCTGTAGCCTAAACATGATAGGTCTGATGAGACTGTTTTTATGCCTATAGAATGCAACGCATGATGTGACGACGTGTGTCTGTTTTTGAATATATGTTGAAAGAAGAGTACACATTTCATCAAACAACAATGAGGAAGGTTCTTTCAATGGTGCTAGTTGATACAACTTTGGCGAAATCCATGAAAGGAATAAAGACTTAAAAGTTTGTTAGTCAGAAACGCTGAAAGCCACGAAATGCTGCCAAAGGTGTTTGTTACACCCAGTCCTCCACTGCCTCATCGTATGGGGGATATGCAGGAATTGTCAGTGATGAGAGGTGGCCATTTGTGTGGACAGAAACGAACTCGAGTATAGCAGTGGTGAGAAGCTCTTGCTGTTCCAGTAAGTTGCGTAGCACCTGCTCAAGAGTTGCCATAACACAACGTTCACAGTACTTAAAGAGACAGAAACTCACTAACTCGTCACCAATGAAGTGTAGTAACTTTAAATGAACTTTATTCCACTTCCGGAATTCAAACAGAACAAAACTCGCTTGAGAAGCTAATAGATGTACACTGAAATGGTTACGCAGGAACTGTCTTTGTAGCCACGCTCTTTCTAGTGCTGCATTCTGGTTGGCGCTGCTGTAGCGCTGTTTTTAGAGCAGCGCCCCTACCTTCAGTCACGGGGGCCATGTTAAACATCGCGCGGAAAACCACAACTGTTAGCTTTCTGCCTTTATTCGCTCTGTGTAGAACATTACATTTCAAAAATTGTCAAAAGCGTGACATTCATTGTATATCAAGTACCCTAAAACGGGGTAATACCGATATAGTGGGGCAATAGGGATATTTGCCCTGTATGAAGAAATCTGAATTCTCCCGCGGAACTGCGACAACAATGGAGTCGGCGCGCGGTGTATTACTTAAGACAACATTGTTGTTTACTTGGCTGAACGACAAGAATTTCCTCGGTTGTCGGCTACAATCGGCCAGTAATTGTTCTGCGGAAGTGTCTATTGCGTGTAAAACAAGAAAACGATGAAAACTTAAGTTGAACTTTACAGACTGTACAAAGAGAGTAAGTTAATATCGTTAACTGTTCCTTAGTTAGTTGTGTATCATAATTAACGTTTACATAAATTGCTAACTACATCTATTGAGCAGTTATAGGGCTTTATATGGAAATTTGTCTTGTTATAGAGTAATACCGATCATGGTGAGAACATATGTCAAGAAGCTTGGATCTGGAGGAAGGTGCAAATATAACCCCACTTTTCTTGAAAATTTGGTGAAGGCCGTGCGTTAGGGGAAAATGAGCATCAGGAGAGCATCAGAACAGTTTTCTGTACCATACACAACCCTTAACGATAAGTTATGGAATAAATATAAACACAGGGTGGGTGTACCAACAGCGTTAAACAAGGAAGAGGAGAAAACACTTGTTGAGGGTTTATTGTTATATGCCAAGTGGGGTTTTCCACCGAGAAACGCGGATGTACGTTCATCGTACAGGGCTACCTTAACCAAGCAGGGATAGTGGAAAAAGAGATTTAAAGACAATCGGCCAGGATTAGAGTGGGTTCATGCATTTCTGAGAAGAAACTCTGAATTGACGGTCATAATTGGAGAGAACACGAAAAGAGTTAGAGCAGCTGTTTCAAGGGAGATCGTAACGGAATATTTCGTTAATCTTAGGGAAACATTGGATGAAGCTCGTGACTCTAATATAATAAACTATGCTGAAACAAATTTTTCTGACGATCCAGGGCAGCCGAAAGTGCTTGTCAAAAGAGGCGTGAAGCATCCTGAAAGAATTTTAGACACATCTAAAACTAGTATCACTGTTATGATGGCAGCAGCTGTAAATGGAACATTGTTACCCCCATTTACTGCTTACAAAAGTAAGCACCTGTACGATACTTGGACTGAGGGTGGTGTCGATGGTGCTGGTTACAACAGGAATATGAGTGGGTGGTTCGATCTTATCATGTTTGAACCATGGTTCGCGAAAATTTTATTGCCCTATGCCAAGAAATTGCAAGGACCTAAGGTTATCATAGGGGATAACTTATCCAGTCACCTCTCGATAAATGTCATCGAGCTTTGTGAAGAATATGACATTAGATTTGTCCTTCTACCTCCAAATGCAACCCACCTTTGCCAGCCTCTTGACGTGACATTCTTTCGCCCCTTAAAAATAGCTTGGAGATGCGTGTTAGATAAGTGGAGAGGAGTGATACCGAAGTTAGTATTCCCTAAACTGTTGAAAAAAACTTTGTTGAAAATAGGTATGAATTCTGCGACCAACGTAATATCAGGGTTTTAAAAAACTGGTATTGTGTCTTTCTGTCCTGAAGAAGTGTTGCATCAGATTCCACAAAATGAAAATGACGTTACGAGCAATAAACCCTCTTGGACTGCCTCCTTTGAAGAACATCTACAGCAAGCCCGAGTTGGTGACCCAAATACAAGCACACCTGTGCGTCGTGAAAAGCGTCTGACTGTACATCCCGGGAAAAGAATTGTGGTTAAGGAGTTGGTTACTGGTAATTCGGAGGATAGCGAGGAAAGTGCAGAGTCACAAGAAGATGAAAATATGCTGGAAACAAGTAATTCAGACGCCCAATTGCTAGAATCATGTGACTTCTCCCTCAAAGATATCTGTACCCCTTCAACTTCAATTGAAACAGGAAAGGAACAGCAGCTACTGAGTGGTGCTATTGTTCTTGTCGAATTACCAAGAAAGAAAAGAATTCGACATTTCATTCGTCAGATAATAAGAAAGACAAGTTCAGGACTCTATGAAGTTAATGAAGTAAATTTCATGCGAAAAAGAAAAACTGGAGCCATGACCTTTTTTATATTTGCGGAAATCGTCACACAGATGGAGCCGATATCTTGCAAACGAGGGACGTCTATTTTCTCTGACATTGGTTAGCTGTGTGGAGTAGAGCAGATTGTAATGAGTGTCCAGTTGCGTGTTAAAATTTTTTATTTTTCTTTTCTTATATTGAAATGTATAAGTCATTTTTTGTAACTACTGGTACAGTAGTGTTTGTACTTTTTTTAGACGTAAAATTTTGATCGTTGTAACCTCTGGAAAAGTCTAACAGCGATAATGAGGCAAAATAAACCCCTGATCGGAATTACCCCACACCATGGGGTAACACCGATCGGCGATTTCTTTTTCATACTCGCGCTATATCCGCTCGTTTCCATTTTCTATTATTATCAAACGGACGAAAAAGAGTCAGATATTTTATGTATAAAATTACGTAATAAAATTCTTAATGCTCTGGGAAATATCTGTAAAAAACAACCAAAATTGTCGGTATTATCCCTGTTTACGGTAATTTAGACAGAAATAAAACATAGTTTAATGCTGTCGACCAACTAAAATCATTTACTAGCGTGCTCTTTAAGCTTACCACGATATTAAAAGTTTTTCTTTTATTTGCATATTGTTCCAGTAATCACAATAAGTTTGATTTGTTTACATACAGTCCGCCTACTTGTTAGGCCTAAATTTCGAGTGCGCTGATTTAACGTTTTTTTTTTTTTTTTTTTTTTTTTTTTTTTTTTTTTTTGCAATTTTAAGTGCATTTATCTTAGTTTAATACATTTAACCAATGAATACATTTACGAGGCGCGTCCAGAAAGTAAGTTCCGTTTGGTTATATAAAACAAACGGGTACAGATACAGAACAAATATTGATTGTACAAAAATCTACAACTGTTAAACTACTTTTCTACATAGCTTCCGAAATTTTGTAGATAATTGTCATAGCATTGCAAAAGGTTTTGTGTGCCTTTTTCATAGAATGTTGCCGCCTGTGTATTCAACCATGTGGTAACATGTTCTTTCAGCTCGTCATCATCGTTGAAGTGTTGTCCACCAAGGACAGATTTTAGGTGTAAGAAGAGGATTACTGTCAAAAGTTTACGATAATGCCCGACCTCACACGCCGAATGTGACCAAACAATTCTTCTTAAGGAAATTCCAATGGGACCTGTTTGATCATCCTCCTACAGCTCGGATCTCTCTCCTAGCGACTTTCATCTGTCCTTGCACCTAAAATCTGTCCTTCGTGGTCAACACTTCAACGATGATAAAGAGCTGTTACCACATGGTTGAATACACAGGCGGCAACCTTCTGTGAAGGATGCATGCCAAAACTTTTGGCACGCTATGACAAGTGCCTACAAAATTTCGGCAGTTATGTGGAAAAGCAGTTTAAGAGTTGTAGAATTTTGTGCAATAAAAATTTCTTCTGTATCTGTATACAATTTCATTTTATTACCGAACGGAACTTACTTTCTGGACGCGCCTCGTATTAGTGTGCTCTTCAAGTTCACCATTAAATTTTTTTTTTTTTTTTTTTTTTTTCTGTGTATTGTTTCAGTAATTGCTAGCCGGCCGCGGTGGCCGAGGAGATTGCGGCGCTTCAGTCACGGTCTGCACGGCCACTACGGTCGGGGGTTCGAATCCCCCCTCGGGCATGGATATTTGTGCCGTCTTTAGTATAAGGTGGTTCATAAGTAGTTTGTAAGTTTAGGGACTGATGACCCCATAGTTAAGTCCCATAAGCTTAACAAACATTTTAAACAAGTAATTGCTAAAAGTTGTTTGTGTATATTCATAGGCCAAATTCGCGAGTGCACAGATTTCACATTTACTAACAGCTTACACATATTTTAGTGTCCTAAACATACCTAGAAACCCTTTGTATCGGTAGTTAATATATATTGTTGATATCATGTAAGTAAATCTTGTGACAATCATCAATGTAAAATGTTTGAGCTCCCATAGGAAAGTTAGTGCTAGGGTTCTATGCAGTTGTTGTGAAAAGTGGTTTCATTGGGAGGAATGTAGTGGTGTGGGAATGGGGGAAGCAAACGAGTCTCTTCCTTTCTTCAGCAAAGTGTGTTCAAGGGACAGAAAAATAGTTGAACAGGAAGGGAAGATTAGAACCCTTCAGGTTGAAATGGATGGTGTTAGGAACTTATGAGGTTAAGGCGGGCAGAAGGGTGAACAGAGGTGGAAAGTGGTAGCAGAGAACAGTGGCCATAGAGAGAGTATAGTATCTGACAGCTTCACAATCGGCACAACCTATAAATTTCCCTTGCTACCACAGTTAATTTAGGAAGAGGCTACTTTCGATGTAGGTGTAATTAAGAAATGACAAACTTTCTCTAGGAAGCAAAAGTTTCAAAAAAAGTAGAAAGTAGGAGGAAAGTTGCTAGGAAGTAGCCATGGAAGAGGTGTGGAGCAGATTTTACCGGAAAATTAGGTGACAAACTTATTCAAGCTCAATGCCAGTCTTAGCCAGGTGGTAGAGGATATAGGTTCCTTCTGCAAAGGTTTCACAAAACACGATCATGTTGTGGTAGTGGGTGGAGTGGGAAACAGTATTGATAGGGATCAGGGTTACACTATTGAGTATGAACTGGTTAAAATAGCTCCCACAACAACCCATACAAAAGATGGATTGTTACATCCTTTCGTGTGGTATTATCGACCCCAGTTGAACCACTCTGTCAGGAGGGTCAATATGGAAATAGGGTTGCTACTTTGTCAGACATGGATTTTGTTCCTTTTGATGCTATTGGTAGGTGGGATTTCACTAGGCATGGCCTGCATCTCAAAAGGAAAGGAAAGAGGAAATTGGCTGGGTTGATAGCAAAATCCTTAAGGGGGACACTGCAATTCATGGAAGTACTTCTTTAGGCTGAGAAGCTCAGGCAGGGAGGTGCTACAGATGTTTAAAAAATCACAAGATTCTCTCAAAAATAAAGTAAAAATTAAGTTTAGCATTTTCACCAGAATATTGGGGAATTGAAGGATAAAATAGATGAGCTTCTGGTTTGTTTAGATGATATAGAAACTGATAATGTAATAGATATACTAAGTCTGTCTGAGCATCACATTGTCATTGGTACCATAGGGAAAAGGTTAATGTCAGTAATATAAACTAGCAGCACATGTATGCAGAGAATTAGGTAAGAGGAGGAGTTGCCATATATGTCAAAAGCTATCACTGTGTAAAAAGTTTAGAAACAAAAGTTTTGTGTAGAGCATTATAGTGTCGTGCTGAAATGGAAACAGGCTTGACTTCGAAATGAGGGTTGTCAACTAAACACAGCACTTATACTGAAAGAAGGTTTAATGCGAACTGAAACATACCTGCATCACTGTTTGCCCCTGGGCAGAGTGCACTGGTATTTATATACAGACAGAATGTACCAGAAATTAGAAGAATAGTTAAAATAAGAAACATGTAAACATTACAAGTGAACTTAAGAAACATATAGAACATTCTGGAAATGATAAATACAATGAAATAAATTTTTGCCAGTGGACGGTCTAACGCCCGTCTCCCCTTTCCGGAATGACTCAAACTGAGTCCTAATATTTTCCTGAATCACGGAAAGTTTATTGGTTCACAGTCTATAACAAAGTCATTCCACTGTAGGTGAAGTTGAACTTATCTTATATGTTGGCTGAGGTCCATTGCGTTGTGAGCTGTCTTCGGCATTCACTAAAAGATTTGATGTTACAGGATCTTTTCGTAAATTAGAAACATGTCAGTTGATATGGAAACGATTTTATTTCCACTTAAACAACGTTTAAATCAATCACATTATTGTACAATCAAAAAATGCAGCGGCAAGCCAACAGAGCTGCTTACAGGTTTGTGGCTGCTAGAAGACTCTTAGAAGACTCCTCGAAGACTAAATAAACATGGTTTCTCTCAACATCTTTCGATGTAACCACGTAATAAGATTGATGACAAAGTTTTGTAATTCACAATTAAACAATATTCTTTTACATTAAATATGCCAAAATACAGAAATTAAAACATTACATTTAAGCTTTGACTATTTATCTCAATGTATGTACTTGTTTCATGAAATTTGTATTTAATGTGGTACACAAACTTAACGTGGTCCTTTGACTAGTGTTTACTGTGCTCAAATTATTTACATTATGCATATTTTCGAAGTGCACACATATTTGTTTTGCCAATATTGTGTAGGCGTACTATTATTGTGACATGGAATTTTTATGTGTTTCGGTTTGCGGTCAAATTATTTATAAATACGGATTTGTATATGGTTGTCGTAGTTTTGTTAATTTTGAAGATAGCTTCTTAGTACCAATCGGATTATTAATTTTAGTGCATGAAAAATTATCAGTATTTAATTTAGGATCTAGTGATATATAAAACATGGTCTGCCCTAATTTATTTAAACAAAAGGTATATATGAAATCATGTTGTGCAATAGTTATAACATGTAGTATTGTTGTTTTTATACAAATTAGAATCTATATAGGTCCAGCAATTTCCGAAACTAAGTGTAATGCATTTTTAGTGTTTGCAGCTATTATTTACGAAAGTATTAAAAATTGAAAATTACGTAAAAGGTCAGCCAAAGTTATATTTAAATCAACGTACTATTTCTAAAAAGCGTTTTGCTAATAGTGTTAATAGAATTTCAAACAAAAGGCGAAAATGTGATATTTTACATGTCCGGTAATGAAGTTTTACTTTAGGTGTCAGATATTTCGTGTTTCTATGTTGGCAACTGATTTTTAGGAGTTTGCAACATAGCAGAAACGTTACAACGGGATTGAATCAGTGACGCTATCCATTACGCCAAGCCGGCAGTCGGATAACTTGTGGTCTTGCGGCATTGCTCCCTCTACTGAAAAAACAGCGACCCGCTGTTAGGTTCCCTTTGGAGCCATCTGCAATGTCCTGGATCTTGTCATGGGTCCTTTGTATGGCAGTTCTGGAGAATCCTTCCCTTCTGCACGATTACCGACGACAGACGTTATTGTTGTGGCTTCATCAGTATCATTACCATCCTTTGAATCCTTGAACAAGAAGCCATTTTCGCCTATCTGCTCTTCAGGATCGCAGTAAGGCCTCATTCGGTGGACGTGAAAAATGTCTCTTTGTTTTGAGAACAGCTCATAATTCTCAACTTCGTATGTGACATCTGACAGGTGGCGTATGACACAATACGGACCAAAGAATCGTTTCAATAACTTTTTTGATAGCCCAACATTCTGTACAGGGGTAAAAATCCATACCAGATCTCCTGGGCTGTACACAACAGGTCGGTGCTTGTCATTATACCGCTGACGGTCCTTCTCCTGGGTGTCCAGTGTCCATATGTGAGACAGCTGTCTTGCTTCCTCGACCCTGATGATGAGCTGTTTCACATAGTCATCCTGAGTGTCGTCCGATTGGAACTGGAACAGCGTATCAGTTGTCGTCTCAGCTTCACGGCCATGGAGCAGGAAAAACGGCGTGAAGCCTGTGGTGTCTTGTCTTGCGGTATTATAAGCAAATGTCACGACTGGCAGTATTGTATCCCAATCATTTTGCTCAAAATCGATGTATATCGATAGCGTATCTGCTAACGTCTTGTTAAAACGTTCTGTAAGACCATTTGTCTGAGGATGGTAGGCAGTTGTCATTCTGTGGACAATGTCACAGCATGACATTACCTTTGATACTAGTTTTGACTGGAATACTTTTCCATGATCAGAGATCATAACATCTGGAGCTCCATGCTTCAAAATAATTTCTTCTACAAGGAATTTTGCTGTCACTGGAGCTTCTGCAGTCAGCACGGGTTTGGTGACAGTGTAGCATGTGAGGTAGTCAGTGCAGAC
Source organism: Locusta migratoria (assembly GCA_026315105.1). Classification (NCBI taxonomy): domain Eukaryota; kingdom Metazoa; phylum Arthropoda; class Insecta; order Orthoptera; family Acrididae; genus Locusta; species Locusta migratoria. Next base: position 104,502,836 of record CM048755.1, read on the forward strand.
TATTATCCATCCATTATTGGTTGTCGACATCGGGAACCTCCGTAAAAGGTCGATTCCAATTCGGTGAAATGGAGCTGCTACAGGTGGAATTGGTACAAGATTCCCTGGAGGTAACTGTGGCACATGCTTCCCTTGCTGGCACTCTTTACGGTGTCTCACATAGTGCTTGACTGATCGGTAGAGAACTTTCCAGTAATATCTGCGTTTGATTCTGTCTAGGATCTTCAGAATCCCAGATGACCGGATATTGGAGCATCGTGGAAATACTTGAGAATAGGTGGCTGGAGATGAGCTGGAATGACTAGTAGGGATTTGGCGCCCAGTGGATCATAGTTGGTCTTATAAAATGTCCCCTTTATAAGTTGGAACTCTCCATTTGTCAGTTCTCCTTTCTACAAGCCTCTATAGTTTTTAATAGACCTGGATCTTCCCTCTGTTCGCTATAACGACACCTAATTCAGTGAGGGCTGAAATTTCATTCATGCTGTTGTGTTCCATTAATGGATCCTCGAAAGGCAATCAGCATCCTTGTGATTGCGTCCGTTCTTGAATACCACTGTGACATTGTACTCTTTGAGTCTTAGTGCCCATCTTGCTAGTCGATCTGATGGATCCTTCAAGCTAGTCAGCCAACAAAAACAATGGTGGTCTGTCACGACGGTGAATGGTTTGCCGAATAAATACGGTCGGAACTTGTTGATAGCCCAGATAACTGCGAGACATTCTTTCTCAGTTGTAGAGTAGTTTATCTCGGACTTTGAGAGTACTCTTGATGCATAGGCTATCACCTTTTCAACACCTTCCTGAATTTGCAGAAGAATTGCACCAATCCCATACCCGCGAGCGTCAGTGTGAAGTTCAGTTTCCGCATTCTCGTCGTATAGGGTTAGAACTGGTGCGGAAGTTAGAGCCTCCTTAAGTGCCCATAAAGCTCTTTCTTTTGTCTTATCCTGATAAAACTGGGCGTCTCCCTGCAAACGTTCTTGCAATAGACGTACCTTGTTACAAAATCCTTTTACTAAACAGATGGTAGTATGAGCACAGCCCAAGAAAACGTCTCACATCACGACTGTGCTGAAGAGTTGGAAATTCTGTGACTGACCTTACTGTATCTGGATCAGGACGGACACCATTTCCGGTGACTAGGTGTCCCAAGATTTTTATCTCTTTGGCAACTAAGAGGCATTTATTTGGATTGAGGCGGAGTCATGCAGTCTGAATACACTTCAGCAAAATTGACAGGCGACTCAGATGTTCTTCAAATGTTTTCGAGAAAACGATAATGTCATTTAAATAGCAAAGACTCGTCGTCCACTTAAGGTGTCGAAGCAAGTTGTCCATTATGTGTTCGAATGTGGCCGGAGCATTACACAATCCAAATAGCATTACTTTGAATTCATAGAGGCCGTCAGGTGTAATAAAAGCCGTCTTTTCCCTGTCAACTTCGTCAACCCCGATTTGCCAGTAACTTGTCTTCATGTCCATAGTTGAGAAGTATGTAGCTCCTTTCAAGCAGTTTGTTGTCAATGCGCAGCAATGGGTAGACATCTTTCCTTGAACTTTGTTCAGCCGCTGATAGTCGACACAGAATCGCCATGTGTCATCCTTCATCTTTACAAGGACCACCGGAGACGACCAAGGACTCTCCGAAGGTTGAATAATGTCATCGTGCAACATCTTCCCCACTTGCTCTCGAATTATCCGTCTTTCAGCTGGCGACACTCTATACGAACGCTGGCTAATTGATGCATTATCCCCAGTATTGATACGATGCCTAATCGTGGACTGTTTCATCTGACTTTTCTCTTGCTGGGCTGTGAATGCACCCTAAAATTGGTGTAGTATAGCTAACATCCGCTGGCATTGTTCCTTGGTCAGTCTGGGCCCTATTGGCAGTTTTGCGGTTGTATCCTCCAGCGTGTCGTTTGTACTGACAGCAGAGCATGGATCATCGTTGATGACATTGAGCTCACTGTCCTGGATTAGTTCAGCTGTCCCGATACACATTCCCTTGGGGATAAGTTGTGACTGCTCGTGACAATTAGTGATCCAAATCTCTCCTCGACCACTGGTAATGCTAATGATAACCACTGGTACGTAAATTTATTTTGTGAGCCTAACCAACTTTTTACTATTGACAAGCACTTCACAGTTTAACCGGTCATCTGTGTTTGTGACCAAGTCTTCTCATTGTCAACGATGGGATCGTCAAATAGTCAACGGCAAATAACTTCACCGAAAATTCTGTATTACGTGTACCCGTCGGAACAACTTCTTCAATTTGCACCTCAGATTTTCCACAGTCAATGATAGGTTGGAATGCCTGAAGGAAGACCCATCGGAGGATGAGATTGTGACTACATTCTGTTAACATGACAAATTCAAACGGCTGGGTCCTGTTGTTGATGGTTATTCTTGCGACACAAGTTCCTGCTGGCTGGACGTACCTTCCATCTGCGACCTTCAGCACAGTTGCCCCTGTATCACAGAATATTGTCTTCTTTAGTGTGTGGCGGTAATTATCCGACAATACAGAGAAAGAAGCTCCTGAATCAACAAGTGCCCAGACACGTTGGCCGTCGATTATGACGTCTATGAGGTTTCCCGCCATCTTAGCGACTGTCTTCCATGGAGGATTTTCATCTGCGGAGGTCTCACCTCCGTAGCTGGTCGCCTCGCTTAGTTTTCCTGGGCGCAGCGGCTAGGGGAACGGCTGGTACCTCTGTACGACGATGGTGGTTGGCTGCGGCGCATCGGGGGCGACCTCGTCTAGGGTACGGCGATGGGCTTCTTCCCATAGGTCGACTGAACTCATCAGCAGGTGATTTCCTAGAATAGAACTGCTCTGATGGCTGACGTCTTGTGGCAAAATAATCCTCGAATACTCGCCTTCTCTCTCTGCAGTGGCGTAAGACATGTCAAGGCGCCCACAGTGGAAACACAGAGGTGTGTTGTCTTCTCTCCTCCAGACGTCTATTCTTCTGCGGGCGTCATAGTTGCCGGGGGAGTTGGTTGTGGCCGCGTAGGCCGGTTCATGGGCTGCTGTTTGACGGGTGTAGCGTAAGTCATAGCATGGTGACACCATTCTTCACGTCGGGTGTGACTGGTGGGGCAGACAGGAGCTATTGCCTGATATACCTCTTCCTCAGTGGCGTCGGCTCCCTCGTCACTTACGGGGCTTACATCCATGGCCATGATCTGATGTTCGCTCGGTCTAATAGTCCCGGCTGCCATAAACTGATGTAATTCTTCTCTCACAATTTGTCGTATGAGGGAAGCGAAGTCATGCTGGTCTTCCACAATGGCCATAGGGACTACATTGGGGAGTCTGTCATACTTCTTTCAGCCAACCCTCCTTTGTTGCATCTCTTCAATACACTGGCACCACTTGAAGAACTCTTGCGTCATAGCGACGTCTTTTATCAGAAGAACTTGGTACATGTATTCTGCAATACCCTTCATCAGGTGCGTGATTTTATTGGCTTCAATCATATTCGGGTTAACTACGTTACATAGGGTCAAAACATTCTGTATGTACGACTGTGTGGCCTCACCATGTCGTTGGGCCCGATTCTTCAGTTGTTCTTCCGCTGAGTGGATTTGTCGCTGGTGGTCTCCAAACGTCTTCTTAAGTTCCGTCTGGAACGTTTCCCAGTCATTCAGCTTCTCTTCGTTGTTTTGAAACCATTGCTGGGCTGTTCAGTCCAGGTAGAAATAGACGTTGGCCAAGCACATTGTATGATCCCACCTGTTATACTTGGCTTCTCGGTCGAACCCTTTTAGCCATTTGTTGGGGTCCTGTCCAGCGTCTCCAGAGAACATCGACAGGTGTCTGATGTGCAGCTGGCTTACCGCTGGTTTCGTTCATGGTTCTTCTTATGATATAGACTTTCGGAAGGATATACTGGGTATATCCCTTGTATTCTGGTTCTAGTCCGTGTAAGCTCTGGCTTTTACGTTGCCTAATCGGAGCCACGGTGATGTAACTGTTACACAGGATACCCGGCGCCTCCACCAAACAGTGTCGTGTTGAAATGGAAGCAGGTTTGACTACGAAGGCAGGATTGTCAACTGAACACAGCACTTATACTGAAAGCAGGTTTCTTGTGAACTGAAACATACACGCAGAACTTATTGCCTCTCGGGCAGAGTGCTCTGCTATTGATACACAGACAGAATGTACCAGAAATTAGAAGAATAGTTAACATAAGAAACATGTAGAAATTACGAGTGAACAAAAGAAACATGTAGAACATTCTGGAAATGATAAATACAAAGAAATAAATTTTTGTCAGCGGACGGGACTGAACCAGCGACCTTTAGCACCACAATTGGTGACGCTACCCATTGCGCCATTCCGGCAGTCAGATAACGTGTGGTCTTGCGGCAATATTGAATCATGTGCCTGTCAGCTTAAAACTCAATGATTACTCTTATAATTGTAACAGTGTATAGGTCCCCTTCAGGAGACGTCCAATTATTTCAGGAAAACTTGGATGCCTTGTGCTATCTATAAAATACGAGGAAGAAATTTATAGTTTGTGGTGATTTCAATGTTGATTCACTGAAAGAGCGCAATAGGAAGAATGACCTGGAAGTCTTACTTGGCTCCTTCAATGTGACATCCGTTATTGATTTTCTTACTCAGATAGTGAAGGACAGCAGCACATTAATAGATTGTCCTATTGGTAATGGTTTTTCTGATCATTGTGCACAGCTAGTTACACTATATGACATAGCTCCACTCAGTAATTCGAAACAGTCCTCCAGAATTGTGCGTTCAATTAATGGTTTAATAACTAGAAATTTCAGGGAAAGCCTATAGCAGTTAACGTGGATGAGGTTTGTAAGGAAGCTGATGCTATTTTAAAATATAACTAATTTCATGATACATTTGAAAGGGTATTTCAAAACTGTTTCCCCAAGAAATTAGTTGAATATAATTGTTAGAAACAATGCAAAAAACTATGGCTTATTAAAGGAATAAAAGTATATTGTAACAATAAAAGGGAACTGTATCCACAAGTAAGAGTAATTACCCTGAAACAATCCAATATTATAAAAACTACTGTGCTACATTAAAAAAGCCAGAAGCATGAGCATCCTGTCTGAGATTACATTCTCTGATAATAAAGTTAGAAAAATTTGGAATATTATTAAAAGGGAGACAGGGCAACCAATAGCAGATGAAGACGATATTACCATCAAAGCAAATGTAAGTTTACTAACGAACACCCAGATGTTGAAAATATTTTAATGATTATTTTTCAAATGTTGTGTAGAAAATAGGATCTAAATGTTAATTAGAAGTAGCGAGGCAGTTAATGGACGATGCCATAGCTACAAAATTTGATACAATTGGAATTCTACCCTCCTTACCCTCGGAAATTAGGAAAATAATGAACTCTCTCAAGAGTAAAAGCTCACATGAAGTTGATGGTATTTCCAGCAGGGTGTTTAAAGCTTGTTCTCAAGAGATAAGTAGGATTCGTAGCCACATATGTAATAGCTCTTTAAACCAGGGTATTTTCCCTGATAGACTGAAATATGTTTTCATTAAACCATTGCATAAAAAAGGAAATACGTCCGATGTCAACAACTACCACCCAATCTCACTTCTGACAGCTTTATCCAAACATTTTGAAAAAGTAATGTATTCTTGAGTAGCTGCACATATTAGTAAATATAAAGTTATAACAAAATGTCAATTTGGTTTTCAGAAAAACTTTTCAATGGAAATTGCTATATATACCTTCACTGATGAAATATTAAAGGGGTGGGGGTTGGTTGGGGGGACTAAACTACTGAGGTTATCAACACCCCTGTGGGGAGGGGAAGGAATGAGGATAGGAAAGGAGGGGAGGGGGAAAGGAAATGCAGTCCGAGAAGTAATGAAGGAAGGAAGACTGCATTATCTCAGGGACCCGTGCTTGCCACGTATGTACTCATGATTGAATCGTGAGCCCTCTGGAGGGGGGGGGGGATATTAAAATCCATGAATAACCAGACATCGCTCTTTGATACTTTTTGTGATGACTCAAAGGCTTTTGATTGTGTAAATCATGGTATTCTCTAGGTAAGCTTAATATTGTGTTATGAGCGGGAGAGTCCACAAATGGTTTAAATCATACATAAATGAAAGCATGCAGAAAGTTCAAATAAGCAGTTCACATAATATGCAAGAAACAGCTACTTCCTCTAACTGGAGAGCTATCAAAAATGGGGTCCCACACGGATCAGTTTTGGGTCCTTTGCTGTTCTGAATATATATATTAATTACCTACCATTCTATATTCACAAAGATGCTAAGCTAGTTCTTTTAGCTGACAATGCAAGTATAGCTATCACACTTTATAAACAGGAATTAACTGATGAAATTGTAAATGATGTCTTTCAGAAAATTATTAAGTTGTTCTCTACAAATGGACTCTCATTAAACTTTGATAAAACACAGTATACATATTTTCGTACAGTGAACGGCATGACACCATTAATAAATATAGACTTCAAACAGAAATCTGTAGCTGAGGCAGAATATGCAAAATTTTTAGGTTTTTTCATTGATGAGGGATTGAATTGGAAGAAACACAGTGAAGATCTATTAAAACGCTTGAATTCAGCCACTTACGCTATCAGTGTCATTGCAAAGTTTGGTGATATACATCTCGGTTAATTAGCTTACTATGCCTGTTTTCATTTACTGCCTTCATATGGGGTCATATTGCCGCGAGACAAGCCACCACAGGCTTCACGCCGTTTTTCCTGCACCATGGCCGTGAAGCTGTGACGACAATGGATACGCTGCTCCTGTTCCAACCGGATAACACTCAGGATGACTATGTTAAACAGCTCATCACCAGGGGCGAAGAAGCAAGACAGCTGGCTCGCATACGGACACTGGACGCCCAGAAGAAGGACCGTCAGCGGTATAACGACAAGCACCGACCTGTTGTGTACAGCCCAGGAGATCTGGTATGGATTTTTACTCCTGTACGGAAGGTTGGACTGTCAGAAAAGTTATTGAAGCTATACTTTGGTTCGTATCGTGTCATACGCCGCCTGTCAGACGTCACATACAAAGTTGAGGATTATGAGCCGTCGTCGAAACGACAAAAACGAAGAGAAATTCTTGACGTCCTGCGCATGAAGCCTTACTACTATCCTGAACAGCAAGTAGACGACAATGGCTTCTTGTTCAAGGACTCTAAGGACGGTAATGTTACTGATGAAGCCACGACAAGACTGTCTGTCGACGATAATCGTGGTGAAGGCAAGGATTCTCTTGAACTGCCATATAGAGGACCAATGACAAGGTCAAGATCCAGGACATTGCAGCTGGCTCCACAGGGCACATAACAGTGGGTCGCTGATTTTACAGGAGAGGGAGCAATGCCGCGAGGCACCATGTAAACCGACTGCCGGCGTGGCGTCACTGACTGTGGTGCTGAGGGTCGCCGGTTAAATCCCGCCCACCGGCAAAATAATTTCTTTCTTTCTAATTAACAATTCCAGAATGTTCTACATCTTTCTTATGTTCACTTGTAAATTCTACTTCTTTCTTATGTTAACTGTTCTTCTACTTTCTGGTACATTCTGTCTGTGTATAAAGAGCAGAGCACTCTGCCCGAGAGGCAGTCAGTGCTGCGTGTATGTTAAGTTTGTAATAAACATGCTTTCAGTATAAGTGCTGTGTTCAGTTGCCTTCGGAGTCAAGCCTGCTTCCATTTCAACGCAACAATATTCTGGGGCAATTCAACATTGAGTAAAAACATTTAATTGCACAAAAGTGTGTAATCAGAATAACTGCTGGAGTCCACTCAAGATCATCCTACAGACATTTATTTAAGGGTCTAGGCATCTTCACAGTAGATTCACAATATGTGTATTCACTTATGAAATTTGTTATTAACAATCCAACCCAATTGAAACGTAATAGCGTAGCTACAACTCTAGGAAAAAGAGTGATCTTCACTATTCAAAAGAAAAAAAGGTTACATCAAACTTTGGCACAGAAAGAGGTGAATTATGCTGCCACAAAAGTCTTTGGTCACTTACCAAGTAGTATCAAAAGTCTGACTAATAGCTAACTAGTATTTAAAAAGAAATTAAAATAACTTCTGAATGGTAACTCGTTCTACACTTTGGATTAATTTCCAGATAAAATTTAGTATTTTCCCTACAAAAATACATTACAAAATTTAATAATAAATAAATAAATAATCCTTAAAATACTGAGCGTCATGTATAGACACAGTTGTGCAGATATGAGTGCGTATTAATTTGGCCACAAATCCACTTAATCCCACATTGGTGACCCTGAAGTTTTCTTTTATCAGTGCGTTGGTCGTAAAGTGTTTTCACGAGTTCCGCAACGGGTTATTGTGCAAATTTTTTATTATGTCGTCGCCCGTCGTGCCACCACCCGGATTCACCTTCGCACCACAGGCATACACAAACTCTCCGATGCACCTCAGCTCGTCTAGTACCACGATTTCTTCATCGATGGACTCTGCCTGGCTGCTCTCTGCAGCCAAACAGTGCTATACGACAACACACTGACTTGGGCTCTGTCACTCCAAATGTGCTTCTGAGTGCTCAGTTGCACTCCAGTCCACAAAGCGTACATTCATGTGTGCCTCTACAAATTTGCAAACAGTGCAAATATTTGTCTAATTAGTGCTATGAATTCATATTTCCACTCTGCAACGGCTCCGGCTCTGGTGTCGAGGTATCCCTCCGCCAGGCACATGCTTGGACAGTGCTACAGTGTGCCTCCACCGCAAGATTTTGCAGGCTCTAATGTGTTTAGTGTACCTTCTCAGAGCAATTTCAGGTCTCTACTCCCAGCTCTAATTTTAGTCCTGACCGTTTTTCTTGGGTTTCGAGCGCGCCTATTCGTGTGGGCACAGCATCCGGCACCGGTACATGCACTTCGGCCTAAAAAATGACATACAGACGTGGCAGCACTTCATTAACTACGTTCTGCCGGACTTAAATTTTTGTTTCTCTTACTTGGACGATATCCTTGTGTTCAGTGCTTGTGTTGACAACAAACATCATCTTCAAATTCTGTTAGACGCTATCACCAAGGCAGGCATCGAGCTAAACAATGACTAGCGACAGTTGCACCTCCTCCGTGCAGTTCCTCGGCTATTCAGATTCTGCAGATGGTGTTTCACCTCCGTCGGAAAAGGTCAATTCTGTCACAAACCTATCGCAGCCCACAACCTAGAAAAAACTATTAAAAAAAAAAAAAAATGTTCAAATGTTTGTTAAGCTTAAGGGACTTAACTGCAGGGTCATCGGTCCCTAAACATACAAACTATTTACGAACTATCTTATACTAAAGACGGCACAAACATCCATGGCCAAGGGGAGATTAGAACCCCCAATGGGGAACGGCGTCGCGCATTGAAGCATAGTGCCTCAAAGCGCTTGGCCACTTCGCTACGGCTACAAAGAATTGATACATTTCCTGGGCACAATAAATTACTATCGTCGACACCTACCCAATGCGGCTGAGATTCAGGCCCCGCTCACTGACGCGCTTGCTGGTAAACAAACCTCAGGTGGGTGGCCTGTCCCCTTGACTCCTGAAATGTCTAACACTTTCATGGCCCTCAAGGACCTACTTTTGCGGGCCGTTACTATTGCTCACCCGCATCCCATCGCGGATATCTTCTTAACCCTAGAACGGACGGGCTGTGTCTGTAAGACCCAGGTGGATTTTGTTTTATAAATATCCGCAAGAGTACACTACTTATGAGGGGGCCACTTATGGTAGCTTTTAGTTAAAGTTGCTAGAGGCCGCTACTTGTTTTGTTATTCCTCTATCTTCGCCAGTTGGTTGTTGGCGCGAGAAAAATGTGGTGTGGGTCAGACAGCTTACGTTAGCTTTTATTTGGTTTCATAGATTTATTGTTATACTGACCGTGGACAATAAAAGTGCCCGAAAATGGCTTGGCAGCGTCCACTAAGCCAGAAAGATAAAAAACTATTATTGGAAAGTGACAATGACGATTAAGATATAAGTCCTAATTTTCTTCCTGATAGTGACCATGACACAGAGAGTGAAATGAGTGATGATCATCTGGACAGTGAAGAAAACGCCACTAACCCTATGACAAACGTGAGTACACTCACTAACACTTGTCCAGATTCTGTATCAACTAGTAACGTTAGTGCTGGACCCTCTTCCAGTGAATCAAAAGCTTGCTATTTGTCGAGAGACGGAAGAACTAAGTGGTAGAAAAATGTTCCCACCTAAAATGTCTGTACCAGGGCCCACAACATAAGTACGCATTTGCCTGGTGTCAGTAGGGAAGCCAGAAATGCCAACACCATTCTTGTGTCCTGGAATCTGTTCATTGACGACAATTTGCTCGATTTGATAATAGAGAGTACAAATACTTATATGGATAATGTAAAACCACTTATAAAAGTGATCCAAATACTGAAAGAAACTTGAAAAAAGTGAAATTCAAGGCGTTTTTGTGTCTTTTGTATATTTCTTGCGTTCTTCTTGGCGGAAAAATGAATATGGAAGAATTTTGGGACACTTGTGGCACAGGGACAGAAATCTTCCCTCCAAGTATTGCACTGAGGAGATTTCGTTTTCTTTTGAGATGTGTTACACTCGACAACATTCACAGAAGAGAGGAACGTAAAAAAAGTGATAAGTTGGCTCCTGTATGTGATGTTATAGAGGGTTTTACAAAAAATTGTATAAAGTATTACACGAGAAGTAAATACCTTACACTGTACGAAATTCTGCCATCATTTTGGGGTGTTCTTTCAGGATGTCCATCCCATCAAAACCCGGAAAGTAAGGGATCTAAATATTTATTTTGGCGGATGCAAAAAGTAGATGGGCAATGAGGCTTCTAAATAACTTTTGACCTTTATTTGAACTTGACCTATTGACCTTGACAGCTTCGATCAATCCATCAATCGAGGAATCAATCAAATTGATCAATCAACCAATCGATAAAAAAAACTCAAACAATAACAACAACAAAAATAGCTGGGCATAAACAATTATGGCAGAGATAGAAACAATAATAATAATATTGGCAATATCTACATGGCAGATATATAAACAATAGTAATAATAATAACATTGGCAATGCCAATATGGCAGACATAAACAATGTGGGGGCTGGGGGGGCATAAACAATAATATTGTCAATATGGCAGACATAAACAATATGGCAGACATAAACAATATGGCAGACATTTTGTAAATAATAGCAACATTGGCAGAGGTGAAAAAGTGGAAAGCAGCAGATAAAAATACGCAACAACCTGGCAGGGATTGAACCCATGACCTTTGATTTATGAGTCCTAGACACTACCAACTGAGCCATGACCCACTCACATTCAGTGGCACTTTAATAGTAGGTCTCATATCTGTTGTGAACAGTGTTCGATGTTTATTATATTGAATATTGTTTGAGACAGCGAATTACGACAAATAATTAATGTTTCTCAGAGATATGACACACTAAACTGATATTATTATTAAGTCAGTTTGTCACGAAACATTTCTGTGTCATTTCATGAACTCACAACTCAATGTCCTGTAGTTTCTTCACAAAAGAAACGTAAGTGGGATGCAGCTGCATGTGTTTTACCAGTTTGTCTCGAGTAAATATGTCGTGTTTGGAGTACAGTTGCAAAAAAAAAAAAAATAATAATAATAAATAAATAATTATTTACGGTCTGCACCATGGATTTTTTTTTAGAAACATCAGTTTTTACTCCTTCTTTATTTATTTATTTTTGTGCAGTCAGCCAGTAGTGTGCCAAAGCAAACGTAATTACTTTATCATTGAGAATATATCGTTTGTCATCATTTGAAGATAATGCTAACTTAGTTTCTTTATATGTAGCAACAGAGTGTAGTTTGCTTCGAATTACATACTGATCAATAGTTTTTTCAGTATCATGTAATACACATTGACAGTCATAAATAGTTAAAGATTTGGTAGATGCGTGTTTTATACCTTTCGCTGTTTGCATATTTTTTTTTTCTTTTTCTGTTTGTAGGGCGTACATTTTTGCCCTCAGACCAATACATCCAGTTATAATATCTCCATGTAGTTCGTCTTTCATTAGTTCTACTATTTTTTTATTTACAAGTGGTATATTGTATTTGTTGTGTACCGGATATGATCATGTATCAAACCACATTTGAGCATCATTTTTAATTATATCCTATATATTTGTATTTTTAATGTGATAAATTAGGCTGTCAGTATCTGAGTAGCACTATTTAATGTTTTTTGCCGAAAATTTCTTCATCATATAGCCATAGTGAAATTCGGTGAGACGTGTTTTTGATATGTCTAAAATTGCCATACCCACAGCTATTGGTTTATCAAATACAACATTGAGATGGGCTAACTCAATGGCTACTAAATTTTCTTTAAATATGGTAGTCCTTTTAAAATTTGGTTTCGCAATTAAAGCTGCAGCCCCATAGCACCCATCCCATTTTGTTACTAGTTTTACATCTGCCCTTTTTCGGACATTTTCTATAGTTTTTCCGAAAACACTGTTATTCATCAGTGTGAAAAATTTTTTCGCAAACTCATTGATTGCAGCTATACGTTTTTTGGCATTAATATCAATATACGGTCTCATCCATGGAGCCTGGCGGAATGACAGTACTCTGTGAATTTTTCTTAGAATTAGATTATTACTTAAACATTGTTTTAAATTGTGATAATAAATAATATAATTCATTTTATTATATAAAGTGCATATTAGTTTTTTACCATAGCTCGCTTTGCCAGAGTGTGGAGGTGGCACCATTTTCTCTGGGCATAATGGTAGATCTGAATGTATATCATGAATATTTTCGGGATACTCGATGTCAACTTCTAAAATGTAACTATTTCTGAATCGTCAGCTATTTTTGTTACATCAAAGTTATCTGGAGACACCCATGCAAAATCGGAAATTGGTAGGTACTGTTTCATTGCCCAGCTATATAAACTATTAATATCAAAATATATTATACAAGATTCTACTTTATTTGGATTATAATTTGTCACAAACCTATTGTTAGCAATAGTATGCTGACACGAGCAGTGAACAATTCTGCCTCTGATTCCTCATTCAATAAATTGTAATTGGTCAATATCAGTTATTAATTGTGATTTTTTAATATAGCGTCCCAGGCTAAACCAGGTGCTTCACGTAATAAGCTGGGTCCGGATCGTATGTGTTCATGCAGACTGTATGGAAATTTTCGAATACGTCTGCCAATAGTAAAACATCTGTTTTTAAATATAAATCAGAATACTTGGCTAAACTCTTGCATTGTAACATTCACCATACATCAAATACATGTTGGTAATCACTATCGTTAATGCTTGTTTCACCAGTCAGTAAGCTTTTGAATGAATCAATAGGTGGTAAATGTTCTTCTCTTAAAACAGTATCGCTATTTATATATTCATATGGAAATACACCTTTTTTATTTATCAAATTGAATTTTTCATCTTTGGGGAAGATTTGTCTTGTAATTTTAAGTCCATCAGGATGTAAGTAGGTGACGCAGTTTTCTAAAGAACAATTCAAAAAATTGAATGAATCAATAAATCGATGTTTTATGTCTTTGCGGTCATCTACTGCGATTTATTTCGTAAATGTTTTGTATTTTTCCATATTTGATGCGATTACGGAAACACGGCCTACATTTACTTGTCTCTCTGAGTCTTTGCACAGATTCATTATTATAAAATGGCCATCATAATTTGATAGATTGTGCATAACTATCGGCACAGGAAAGCTCGGTCTATAATTTATATTACATGCAGCATGTGCTGCTCCCCGAAATCGGCCAGTAAAATGGCAATGGTCTCTGTGTTTAATATCTGTTTCACTGAATTGCTCTTTACATATATGGCATATATTTGTTGCTTGAAACTCTTTTTCCTCCTCATTACTGATATTCATTGTCTTGTTTTGTATTAAATAATCTTTTATTGTATTTGCCATCAAATATAATTGATTAATGAACCATTACAAACAGTTAGATCTGTGATATGATTCAAATTTAGAGTATTCTGAATTAAATGTGCAGTGTAGATAATATGCTATACTGTATGATTTGTGGTTGTGAATGTTGTTTCCTGTTAGTAATAGTGACTCCATATCAGCATATATTATAAAATAAGTTTTTAATTGATGATTATAATTCTTGCATTTTATAAATTGCTGCTCTCCTTCAGGCAAAATGCTTTTTACAGGTTTAAAATTTGAGCAATTTACTAAATGTTCTATTAATTTTTCTCTTGAAGAAAAATAACACAAGCAGCATTCACATATTTCTATATTTTTCTTATAAGCAGTAATGCTACTACAAAGTAATCTTGAGAGGTTTTTTATGTAGCTGAACTGGTACATTTCTGTATCTTTTATACCCAATATTAGCAAATTAATATGTTTTTCTCGTCTATACTGTTTTGATACATGTAATGGAACTACTGTAATATTTTTCTCTGCATATTCTTATATTCTTTATCATCTTCACCTATATTTAGCAACTCCTGGTCAGTTGTCTGTATTCCATATACATTTATAGATATATTATTATTATTTTGTTCAAACGTTTCTAAATCTTTTATTTGGGCCCAGAAAGATATGTAATCAAAGTCTAATGCATTTGTGTATGGTATATACTGGCTTAATTGATTAGCATTATATTTTGGAGGGTACACAGCGGCTAATATTGCCCACTTGAAACAGTAAATATCATATTTGTCTGTTTTGATGTTGATAACTGCACGTTTATTAGTTAGGGTAATTTGTTATATATTCCTGCATAAAAACATTTCTTAACATTTACATTAATATATATTTTCAACATTTCCTTAAGGCTCCATTCAGAATCCCTAGTTTGAAAATTTTGAAGTTTTTTAACATTTTTTCAATAATATTTGATGCATACCACTCTTTTATATCTTAGTCTAATGGAAACAGAGGCTTATTCTTTGTCATAATATACATTTCTTTTTCTTTCTTGGACTTTGGGAGTATAAATTTACATAACATCGACACAATTTTAATTGTTGTTTTAATTCTTTTACTTTGCCTATGAATACTGGCAAGCATGCGTTAATACACTCTTTCGGATCTTTAATATTAAGCGTATTTACTATCATACCTGCACATATTCGTCCTTTAAATGCAGTTTTCACACATTTCCATTCTAATATATTTTTATCATATTTGAAACGCTTTGCAAGTGACTCACCCAACGATTCCATCGGAAGCGGAGGTGACGTTGACGGCGGCAGTGGCGAGTCCATACTATGGTGAATGCTTCACACTTCGTCTATTATATAGGGAAATACCGGTTTTGATCGGATAAAACCCGTTTTGATCGGCTTGGTCGAACCGGGTTTACCCAATCAAAGCGCAGCAAGCCGATCGAGATTCTCCACTAAATCGGCCGCCACCTTGTCTTTTATGTTCTTTTTCTCATGTGAAAAACCATTTGTTTCTGTGCGTCGCCAGCAGCAGATAACGCTGTACCAGGTTTCACTACAGCAGTCTCACGCCTTAGCGGCTAGCCGTATTTTCGATCCACGAGTTATGAGTGCTGTCAAATCCCAGCCATTTCACTAAAGCTTTATTTTTCTTTTTTCTAATTATTTTCTCGACTAAGTAAGATGTAGGGTATTTCATCTTTTGCAGTACCTTGTAATAAAATCCTCCTGAAACTGTTAGTGACAGGTAATCCTCAAGATAGTATATTCGCGGATTAGTTTCACGCACATCTATAATTTTAAATATTTCCATAGACCAATTCGGCGTGAAACCCTTTTCAAAAATAGATTTGTGTTTGCTAACTCGAACATAATCTCCGATTTTCAGTTTGGATTTTCGCGGATCTACCATTTTGATTTTGCTGTACACTGTAGATAAAAGTCTGTTGTCCTTTACATCAACTGGTTTCATTTTTATGGTTCTATTTTTGTATGGGTGTACTAGGTTACGAGGTCTTGCACACACTCAATCCATTTGTAGAATCCCTTTGCCGTGAAACGTTTGAATAATAAACCTTTCAGAATTCTATTGAATCATTCAACCACACAAGCTTTCATTACAGAATACATAGAGTAATGGTTAATCTTATATTTCTGCATCAACTTCGTGAAATTACTATTATAAAATTCTTTAGCTAAATTAGTTTACAAATTTTTTGGTATTCTTCCATTTCTCATATATATTTTTCTGACTGCATTAGCCACCTCTCCAGCTGATTTTGTCTTTAGAGGAGCGACCCAAGCATATTTAGAATAGACATCAATCACTGCTAGTAAATATTTATACCCTGAATTGTATTTGTGATAAGTAATAAGATCAATTAAATCGGCTTGATGTAAATCATCAATTCCTTTCACGATAACGATTCTCCTGGGGTAAATTTTTTTGTGCAGGACAGTGTAATTCATCTGCGATAGCAGCGTGTGTGATTGAATGGTACAATCTCATATATATATATATACTAAAGTCTAGCAATTTTTTTAAAGGGATTTTAGTATTTATGTAGGGAATTTTAGTTGATTCTTTTTCTATTTGTAGATACTTTCATCTGTTCACGCGTAAGAGTTTGGTAGTTCTCGATTGTATGGTGTCAATATATATATTTTTTCTGTTTTATAGACAAGCGTGCGTTGAGAGATGTAGCTTGCTTTAATCCACCCACACAACGTGGGATATTGATGGTATCATTTCAATAACAACATCGTGAATAACCAAACAGTATGCCATTGTATTCTTTGGAAATGGTTTTTCTAGTTCAGAGTTAGAAGACGATAGTTTTTCTTCTTGTCGTGAGCAATCAAAGACATGAATTGGACATTCCTGATACTGTTTACAATTCATGAGGATTTACAAATTTTCCACTCATCTCATAACACACTGACTGAAATTTGCTCTACATTGCATACACTAGCACTATATCCTTCGCGGTAAAATTAGCTGAGAAGATCCCGAAGGGATATTTTGATGAGTTTAGTTTTATCTCTACATTTGTCAAATCTATAGCATCGAATGTACTACTATCAGCTTTGATGGTAATCCTATCTGTCTGAAATGTGATAATTACGTATCGAGCGGTTTCGATATATAGTTTGCAGTTTACTTGCCACGTCCATTGATCAACTTGCAGCGTGATGCATTCAGTTAGTTCCCAGTGGTGGAATTCTAAATTCAGCCATAGATAATTTTTTATCATTTTCATTAACTAGGTTCCCGTCCTGATCTCTAATAGATACGCTTAACTCTCTAATGTATTGTACAACGACTGACATGTAAATAGGCGAATTTGGTGATTCCACAATCTTATATACAGGTGGGACTGCAGGCCAGAATTGATGTAATGTGTGTGTGTGTGTGTGTGTGTGTGTGTGTAGGAACGCCATTGTGGAAAGAGCCACCCGAAATATTGCAATCTATGCATAATACATTAACATTCTGAATATTTACACCGTGCTCAGCTAGCGTTGAAGTTTCCTTCTCAATATACATATTCTCAAATCCTAGGACTGAGCCAATATTATTATCCAGTGTAAAAGCAACAGCTACATTACACCACATTTTACATCGTTGGTATGGTTTATGGTAAGATTTTCTCAGTTCTACTTTATTATCAGCATTGACAAATTTGGCATTATACATCTCAATCTCCATTTGTAAAGATGAAAATATATCTTTGAGTTCGTATGTTCCAGGATTTATCGTAACTTTTTCTAGAATTTCATTATCGCCAATATAGTTATAGAAGTAAAAATTATTGTTTTTAGACGTTACGTTCGGTATAGAATTGTATGTAAATAAGTTAAGTAATGCAATTTCGTAGGAATGATGAGATGAATTAATTGTGGGATTAAATGTAGAGGTTATAATCGACATTATACCTGACAGGCTAAATGTTACTCCGCCATTCATTTCTTATTTAGAAACTTTAAACAAAGATGGGCACACCTATAGCTTTCAGGTGACTGAAACGTATTGTAATTATACTTTATAGTACAATTTTTGAAATATTTGACAATTTCTAGAGGAGGTGGTAAATTGCCGAAACTATCAGAATTGTAGACAAATTACCCTTTTTCTTATAAGAAACCCAGTGAGAGCCAGGCTCGCTATCTGTCTGGAGGTTGACAACTGCACTCTCATTTTTTAGGCTTATTTGGTAAAGCGTCTCTAATGTAAACACCTCGAAAGTAGGGTATTTCCAGTTTTTTTTTCATAGAATTCTAAGTCGATGTTTGTATGTGCTCTTCTAGGAAGACTTTTTAATAAGAGTTTTTTTTTTTTTTTTTTTTTTTTTTTTTTTTTTTAGCCCGAAACGACTTTTTGTAAAGTTCTAAATACAGCCCCTTGCCTTTGCAAAGCGCTATAGCCCCCATAGTTTGGTTATGTCGTTGTATTTCCGACAGCTCTTTGCATGCATTTTTCGCATCTACAACTGCTTTCGCAATGCCAGCAGCTCCTCCAGCCTGACCACCAAGGGCAGATAAACCTGCGAATTTCGGAATGAGGGGGTAAAAAAACCGCCTCTCTTAGAATGAGGCAATATGCGTTCTTTAATAGTAGATTTTTTTGCTTTTGTAGCTGTTTTCATTACTCCGCGAGTTTTTTTCATTTTATTATCTCTAATTTTCTTCTTATTTTTAATACCCATACCGAGTTTGACTTTAGCCTTCATTGCACCAGTCACCGCTAGAGCGGCAATTTTTTCACTGAGCTTAGCGTCTGGAGGTTTTCACTCTTTTCATTGCTTTACCTGCTAGTATCAAGTCCGCTTTATGTCTGTCAGACAAACTTTTTGGGTCGTTTTGCATACGCAATATCGTGCTCTTTGCATGCTGCGTCTAATTGATTGATCCCATCGTCGCCTCTTTTCAGTTGTTTTTCTAACTTCGTGCCTGGTCCGCAATATGAGTAACCAGGTATATGCAGTTCGACAGGTAGACGATTGATAGCGCTGTTGAGAAGTGATATATATATATGACTAATAAAATAATTATAAGAAGATGCGTTTCAAGAAGCACGCTCGCCAACTCCCCATTGCTCCTATTACCGAAATGAAAGATGTGGGCGATTGGAAATTCTCCAGTACGAATTGATGGAGATGATTTAATAATTTCCAAAGTAAAATATACTGGAACAGAAGGACTGTACAATCTCTTGTTTAAAAACAAATCCAGTAGAAACAGTTATACAGCTAAGGATCTTCGCAATTATGCTAAAATATATCTGCCACAAATGCACATAGACAAAGTTACAATTGGCGCAGACCAATAAACGTAGTCGAGATTACAAGTATACTAACATAATTCGCCCATTGTTAGGTAAAGAAGGTGCGCTGGCTAAAGAGGGAATGGGACATGGTGATCTCAAAGTTAAAGACTGGAAAACTAATAGTGAGCAAGTGAGTTATGCATATTGGGATGATGCAAATGAACTGGTGGATCAATTAGTTCCGTTACTAGCATCCAGGGAAGCTGGGAGTACATCTCATGATAATGAAATAGTTGCTATTGAAGAAGAACTTCGAGAGGCTTCATTGATTGCTTGAAATCTGTAAAAAAAAACATGGTGCAGACTAAATAATTATTTATTATTATCATTTTGCTACTGTACTCCAAACAAGAAATATTTACTCCAGACAAACTGCTAAAAAGCACGCAGCTGAATCCAACTTTTTTTTTCTTCTTTCTTTCTTTTTCTTTTTTTTTTTTTTTTTTTTTTTTTTGTGATGAAACTACAGGACATCGAGTCGTGAGTTCATGAAATGACACAGAAATGATTTGTGACAAACTGACTTAATAATAATAAGGTTTATATATATATATATATCGTCAGTTTAGTGTGTCATATATCCGAGAAACGTTAATTATGCGTCGTAATTAGCTGTCTCAAACAATATTCGATGTAATAAACATCGAACACTGCTCACAACAGATATGGGACCCACTATTAAAGCGCCACAGCATGTGAGTGCCTCGTGGCTCACTTGGTCAGTCTACGTTGGGCAGTGACGGGGTGAGGAGGGACCTGTTCACGTCCCACCGCAGCGTGCACTTCGCGGTGTTTATGTGCTTAAGCAGTAAGTGATTTTCGATTATCATGGCCAACTCATATAGGAAATCAATACTGAAATTCACCTTCTCGACCGAATATGCACGACCGAAAGCGCTAGAAGTGGATCAATTTCTTCGATAAGATGTAAAGCTGCATGTAACGCGATATTAGAGCGAGCGAAAGACAGACTTAAATTTCGACATAATATGGCAACATTGGCCCAATGAATGTGGATCATGCGGGTCTCGGTCTCCGAACGATTCGCATATTCGAACTCCCTTTTGAACTGCCGGCAGAAGAAGTCTAGATTGCTCTCAGGCCTTATGGAAAAATCCTCAGCCATGATGCACAGAAGTGGACACAATTTACCACCTACCCGGTGCTAAGTGAAGTGCAACAGGTACGCATTGAACTCACTAAACATGTTCCATCCTACCTTAACATTGCAGGATGCAGACCCATCGTCAGATATGACGGACAACCAAAGACCTGCTAGGGTTGGGGCAAAGAAGGCCATATCTGCTCAGAGTGTCTACAACGAAGGATTGCCCAGCTTCCGTCTACGGATCCATTGCCTGCTACCACATCGACAATCCTGCCTCTTATATATGAAGCGGCAGTACGAGCAGACACCGGACAGAGCCATGAGCCTGAACTACCGCAGGATCTTTCACAAATGGCGGTGTCAGGTCGAGAAGAGGAGGAACGACTGACAACCAACACGGTCCCCCCTCCGCTCCACCGGTGCAGGAAACAGTCGAAGAGAAGACCTATGACAAAATGGAAGTGGATCAGTTGGTAGTGCTCACGGCCGCCTTGGTACCTGATCGGCGAAACTCAATTCCGTCGTCTGACATGGAAACACATTCGCGGAAACAACGGTCTCCAAAGAGGCATAAGAAGCGAAAGAAGTCTTCATACGATGAGGCATCGACACAATCACAAGACAACGAGGCCTCTCCCTACCACACTGAACTGGTGACCGATGATTCAACGACGAATTGTGCCATGTCCTCTACAACAGTTCCTGACATAGCTCCGCACACACAAAGTGTACAGGGGACGCCTGACGATCAACACGACGAATGGCGCCTCGAGTACAGCGAAAGGCCACTGCAGACGCAAGGAAAGGCCTTGGAAGACGGAAGCACTCAATTAATGGCATGGGCAGACAATCTTGACTCTGGGTCTTCTGCCGAGGACGCAGCGTCAACTACCGCCTCGCCACACACGACATCCAAAACGTTTAGCACAGTGAGGGGGCGACTTGTCTTCTGATGCGACTACGCCGCTTCCCCGAGTAGTAATGAGTGTCCCAACAACTTCAGACTAACCGCAAACTTACAGAATGGCTTCCATCAATCTTAACACGATCAGTTCAGGTGTCAAAATTCAACTACTATGTGATATGCTCAGGGCGGCTGACGTGGATGTTGCGTTAATGCAAGAAGTTCGAGTGTACGCTCTACCAGACTTTTACGGATGCACTGCTTATGTTACCCCTGCTGATGCGAGAGGCAGCTCGTTCGAGATGGTATAGAGGTCACCAATGTAATGTACTTACCATCGGCGCGAGGACTTGACTTCGACATGCAAGGAACACGAGTTATTAACGCCTACGCCCCTTCTGGGACAGATAAAAGACGGGAACGGTCACAGTTTTATGCAGAAGAAATTACGCCTCTCTTTTTGGGACGTTACAATAACCTCATCCTTGGCGGAGACTTCAACAGCGTATTCTTTCCGAAAGATCAACAACCCAACTACACTCCATGCCCCGAATTGCGCCTTTTGGTACAACACCTACGTCTTGCTGATACCTGGGAGGTGATAAATGGTGAACGCCCTGGTTTCACTTATGTGACCAGCCACTCAGCCAGCAGACTCTACCGCATCTACGTCTCCTCCGACCTTGTGACAGCTACTGTACAAGCGGAGACCTGGCCCACGGCTTTCTCGGACCACAATGCATACATTTGTGCGGTTCATTTACGGAGGCAAACCGTGTTGAGAAGTCGGGGATCATGGAAATTAAATGTGGCACTCCTACAAGATCAAGAATGTCGACAATTAATAGAGAGTACATGGACAGAATGTGAGCGTCTGTTGCGGAGGTATCCATCAACGATTCAATGGTGGCTTGACTGCGTCAAACCGGCCTTGAGACGTGCGCTAATACGTTATGGTAAGGAAAGATCACTCTTGCATCGACAAACAACGGGCTTTTACTACACACTCCTTCGAGAACTTACTGCACTCCCACCATCCCCAGATCGCCAAGCAGAGATTTGTCGCGCCAAAGCGCAGATTCTCACCCTCGTCCGCCACAAACTTGAAGGTGTCGTAGTGAGAACGAGATGCCAAGATAGGATTGTCGGCGAACCACCCTCTATGCATCACATCATTTCTGAACGACGTCGAAAACGACGAACACTGATACATGCACTAGACCTACCAGATGGTTCTAGAGTGACGACACAAGCGGCCATAGCACGTGCCTTTGTTAACCACTATCATCAACTATATTGGGACATGCAACATGATGAAGAGGCTTTAGTTGACGTCACCCACACCATCACAAACACACTTGATGCTGCGGCGTCAGAATCACTTTTAGACGATATCACGAATTATAATGTTGCAGACGCCCTTGCCAAAGGGAAAATTAGTAAATCACCGGGGCCTGATGGTTTTCCACTAGAATTCTACAGGACATTCAGGGATGTGATGGCCTCACGATGGAAAAGACATGTACAACGAAATACTATCACAGCAGTTCCCATACCACCGACTTTCATGGAGGGCATCATCATTCCTGTACCCAAACCATCTGGATGTACCCGAACTGAACATTATCGCCCAATCACCCTCCTGAACAGTGACTTCAAGATCTTCACCAGAATCTTGGCGCTACGGCTCAAGCGCATAATACGCCAGGTTATTTCATGCGAACAAACGTCTTTGGGAGGAGATAGCAATATCCAGACGACCCTTAGTGACAATCGCAATATGATTGCCATTGCTTCAGCCTGTCTGCTGCGTAGTGCACTAGTCTCCATAGACTTCAATTGTGCATTTGACAATGTGAGCCATTGTTTCTTGAAAGTTGTAATGGATCGAATGGCTTTCCCGGCTGCATTCACCGAAATGTTCATGCATCTTCTCCATGATGTCACTTCTAAGGTGATTGTTAACGAACGAGTTGAAGGGCAGATTCCTATCTTACGTTCAGTACGACAATGCTGCCCCCTCTCAATGATCCTCTATGCAATAGTGACGGAGCCACTCATCTGTGGGCTGAAACAACGACTCTCAGGGATCTGGATTACCAACCTTGGTTGAATGTATCCATTTCATCTGCTCACACAACCTCCCTCCTCCCGCCAGCCACAACCCTCCCGTTGTATGGCTCCCACACAATCTTTAGTTCTGCACGTTTGTCTTCCTGAGGGACGACACCATACCACCCCCTCTCCAACCACCCTATTCAGACCCTCTTGAGGTGGTCGTTTCAACTGACAACACGTTCACCATCCTAGTCAATGGGAAACCAGTGACCGTGTCTATCAACTGCCTCAAACGAGCTCATGTCGAGCCACCCTCCCCCTGTGTCAAGGAGGACCTGCCCTCCTCCTCCCATGAAGTTTCTTCCCTACCCTTCTCCCACTCATCCTGACCCCTGGGATCTCCCCCACACCTCTCCTCTTCACCACTGCCCTCCTCCTCTCCCATCTCCCCCGTCCCCCACGGCCTCTCCAACCACGACTTTTCGGGGTTTTCCTCCAACCCCATTCCATTCCTCTCCAGTGTTTCAGTTCACAATTCTGTTTTCCTCGCCCCTTCCACCGAGCTCTCGATTCGCGCTCAGTTCTTTTTCGTCATGTGCATGGCCCTGTACGGTTCCCACATACTGATCCAAGCTAAGTGTGAACTGATCAAATTACCTACACCCAATGCATCGACTACCGGCCTGCATGCTTTCTTATTACCGTCCAGTGAAGTGCTACTTATCACCCCCATCGCCTCCGATGGACATCCCATTGCCAGACTGCTCGACAGAAGAGTGCAGCTTCCACCCTGGCTGCGGAACTTCGTGCTGTAACTCCAGATGGCTCACTGTGCACATCTGTCTATGGCTATGCCTGATGACGCCACTGAACTGACTGACATATGCCACCATCGTTAGCTGTGACCACTCCACCCCCTTCCCCTATGCTCAACAGGAGTACTGCATAGTTTTTTTTTTGGGGGGGGGGGGTGGCTGTTGTCGCGGCGACACCCATAATAATCGACTCTAAAGCATAACACAATATGCTTTCTGCATAGACGAGGCTCTTTGGGTGAGCCGCTTAACGGCTCCACCATAATTCAAATAGTTAGTCTGTACCTAGTCTTTGTATGAACAAGTTGAACAAAGGATTGTGCAGATACAAGTGTGTATTAATGGGACCCACAACCCCACTTAATCCCACAACTTGATAACTATGCACCATCATTAAAAACATGATACTGGAACCTGAATCTTGATAGCAATGTCTTGTCAGGCAGGGATTCGAGCCCAGTACCTATCGTCATTGAATTAGAGCTACGAATATATTTATTGTTTTGTCAGCAGTAGCACGATGTGCACATGCTCAGCTAGAGGTAATGAACAATTCTGTGCTGCCTGAGACTCCAACCTCAGGCATATCGTCGTTGTTGACCTTACACAAGGTGTCAACCGCAACATTCTCCTTCACTAGCAACTACGATCACGCTGTTTGTAAATACCTGGAGGGGTTTGGTATCCTGAAGAAATAATGAAATGATTGGTTAGCATCATATCAAAGAGTTAAAATATAGAGAAAAATGGAATCAAAGCTTGACTATCAGTCCTGTGCCAACATTAAAAAATAGTCAAGGCCACTAAAAATACGAAATTTAGGCCCTATAACATTATATGACAATAGGTTCATGAACGAAAATAACATTACTAGTGTAAGAACTCCTATTACTCACAGTTTCTGTAAACACCGTGTTCTGTCTCTGACAGCAAAAACTGGACCAATTATGTTCCAATGCAAAGTGAATGGACCAGTTTAACTACAGCACAATCCTGCATTCTGTGATTGGCGTTACTGGAGGCGGAGAGGTTATGTTTTTGGCCCTTATAAACTGTTACCCCAGAGGGGAATTGAACCCATACGTTAGCAATTACAAGCTAGCCTCAGTCCAACCAAATACAGAATTATATACACATTAGTAATACATGGTGGCTGCGACGCCTATGGTGAATCAAATGAGAAACGTTAGATAAAATTAACGTGTGAGGCACCTTCACCAAAATCAGTGTGAACTTGAAAGCACCTTTGGTTGCTTGGAGCGCCACTGCTGAAGAGAAATGGAATCTCAGATTACAAAACAAAACATTAGTATTTTGCTCAACACAATAATTTTGGACTTAAAACTACACTCATTGAGAAGGCCTATAACTGGTTGAGATGACAAAGATCTGTAGCAAAGCTTAAGCTCTAGGTTACGTTGGGGTTGTCGAAGTCAATTCTGGTGAAAGGTCAAAAGCTGGATGTGGTGAAAGAATGACCTGGATCATAGTCAAAAGTTTATTATGTGAGTAGGCGAAGCCAGCGAATGTGAAGGTGGAAATAGTTGGTTGAAGAAAAGGAATGGTAAGTAGAAAAACCCTAGATCTACCTTAGGTTGGGAAGCAACAGTTTGCTTGAGAGTTGGCAAAACCAACGAATGTGGAAGATGAAATAGCTGATTGTGGTGGCAGAATGGTCTGGAACATAACCCAAGCTCTATATTAGTTTTGGAGACAAAATTTTGGTTGTGAGTTGTTGAAGCCAACAAATAGGAATACTGCAACAGCTGACTGAGGTGATTGAATGTTATGAAGAATATACCAAGGTCTGTGTTAGGTTGGAAAGCAACCCTTCAGTTGTGAGTTGGCAAACCAAATGAATGTGAAGGTGTAAATAGCACGATGTGGTAAATGAATGGTCTGTAGCGAAACAAGGTCTATATTAGGTTGGATGGACACAGTTTGGTTGTGAGCTGACGACGCAATTGAAAGTGAAGCTCGATATGGGTGGGTGGTTGAGATGACAGAATGATCTATAGAAAAGCTTCAGGTCTAGGTTATGCTGGAGACAACAGTTTTCTTCCGAGTTGGCGAAGACAATAAAAGTGGAAGCTGGAAAACAGGTTGTGGTGATAGAATGAGTGTACCACAAAGTTTATAACGCACGGGAGGCTACTTGGCAGTGCGGTTTTAGTAACTTTAGATTCCCGCTCAGTGACCCGGTAACACAATGTCTACTTGAAGGAATGTCAGCTATGTCTACCCTACATAGCACTACACAATTAGTTCGCCCCTTGAGGATCACACACGGACACACACGCTCACAACAAATATCGGTGTTAATAAAAGAGCCTTTTTCAACGCTGGCATGTGCTCTTTCCTGTCTCTTTCCAAAACTGCTCAGGATTTCTTACTTGATGACAAAATATTAAGTCCCATTGGATGTCTTTTCCTCAGGTGGCATACTCTTTCAGTATGTAGATCTCGATGTGTGTTGCTGGAAAATTTGGTCGTACAGGAAAATGTCGCTGCCTACTTGAAATAAATATGGCTTTTCAAATAACTGTCCTTCATTGCTATCAGCGTGGCATGTGATATCTTTGAGCCAGATATACAGATAAAAAATATAGCCATGTAATAAAGAAAATATCCTAACGAGCCTTTTCTCTAATAAATAATTCTGAATATTAGCTGCAATATGATCACATCGTAACACCCCAATATCACAGATATTTCCACAGCTACTACTCGCCTGGGTCACAAAACGCGGACACGATGCCTCCACATGCAAATAACACTTCCGTAGGGCGACTTAGGTCCGCCAGCGAAATAACACAAGCCGCTTACAACGGCCGCTGACACACTTTAACCCGCGGCAACGAAATACGTGTTGGCCTCATACCGGGTGCCGAACCCGCTCTCTTGCTTGCTTGTAGTCAATTTTAGTAGCTGCCACACGACTGGCTGATTCATAGCAGCCAATAGAAACACTTTCTACGCTTTGATACCTTTAAATAATCTGGACTGAACTGTATTTAGGGGCCCCTCACAGGGACACACTTAACCGCGTGTGTTACGGCGAGCTTCGCAGATCCACGCGCGAGAACGTCCGTGTGAACGCTGCATCATTGAACTGACAGGTGTGCTGTTTAAGCCGGCGGTCAGGTGCGCCCTGTTCCAACCTGTTGAGTTGTGCGATTCGTGATTGAGTCGTTCATTTGAACGAATACACATGAATCTAAGAATCGAATCGTGATTCGGACGAATCGTCGGCGCCGCGGTGGAGTAGCCGAGCGGTCTAAAGCGTCTCGCTGCGGAGCACGCGGTTGCGCGCCGTGGAGGTTCGAGTCCTCCCTGGGGCATGGGTGTGTGTGTTTGTCCTTAGGTTAGTTTACCTAGGTTTAAGTAGTTTGTAAGCTACGGACTGATGACCACGCAGTTTGGTCCGATAGAATTACAAACATTTGAACATATTTGAATCGTCGGTCTCGTGACGATTTCAAGATTCAACGATTCAAGATTCAACGATTCAAGATTCGAAGGTAACTGGCGAATCGTGCCGAATTATTATGAAAGCCAGAAAGCAGTCAAGAAGTAGGACGCATATGAACAAAGAAAGCACAGAACGAAGATTGTGAGCCGTTAATTATTAGTCAGGGATTACAGACGACAGAAACGAAATGCAGCGAAATACACAGCTGCCGATACATACGATTAACATCAAGAAATCAAAGTATGATGAAAAATTACGTACTTATGCGTGGCAGATGCATTGCAACACACACAAGTCGTTTATACAGTTTACATGTAGTATATTTAAACGAGCAATACATACAAATTTATATTTCCCTTATCCTGGAAACGGCACTAATGATTTGGATTGTATTATGTAGGCCCTATTTAGAGAAGTTTTTGAGTTCATCTACATAGTTTTAGTTTCTGTAAAGACTCAATTTTACAAAAATATTCTTTTTATATAAAAACGAGAATTTAAATGTTATTTAACACCATCTCGAAAATCTTTTTTCACTATTTACGTTTTCATACCGTATTTCCTGAAAGAAACCGATTTTACACAGGGAAACATTTTATATAAAAACGCGAATTTCTTATATCTCGAATAGCCGCGGCGGAGCGGCCGAGCGCATCGAGGCGCTATGCTACGATGCGCGAGGCCGTTCCCCGTCGGGAGTTCGAATCCTCCCTCGGGCATGGATGTTTCTGTCGTCTTTAGTATAAGGTAGTACAAAGTAGTTTGTAAGTTTAAGGACTGATGACACCGCAGTTAAGTCCCTTAAGGTTTACAAACATTTGAACATTTTTATATCTCGAATGAAATTTAGTATTTAGCGACGGATTTTCATTTTTAAAGTTTATTTATATAGACATGTTTCTTGAAATTACGTGTTTTTACCTAAGACGTATTTTATAACGATTAGATATTTATTAATTACCATTAATTTAATGAAATTTATATTTAAATGGCTGAAGTATTCGAAGAGAACGAAGAAAAATTATTATGTTACAGCAAGATTCGATCTACGTGACCTACATTCAGTGCAGAAATAATTGCTACCATAACATGTATTTATATCCGCTTGCAAAAAACTTCAAAGGTTTTCTCGATAATATTTTATAGTTGAATCGAATGGCTTTGGCTGGTTATATTTAAAAAAAATCCGATACCCATATTGTCTCCTTTTTGGCATTCTGTAAGAATCGTGCCGTCGCAGGCCAGAAAGAATCGTGAACGAATCGTAGGAAAAGATTCACAAGGTTAGATTCCAATGCCATCTATAAGCAGGATGTAGAACGTAAGAATCGTGTCATTGACTGTAAAGAATCGTATGAATCGATTCACAATGTGGGACTGAATCGCAAGAATCGATTCCTGAAAAAGAATCGTGTTGCCCAACTCTACCAACCTGCCAGCGCCTTGACACGCAGTACGCACACGCCTGGCGTTTCGCGCTCGCGTCTTGTCGGCTGCTCTCAAGCAGAGTTGTTCTTAACTGCTTACAGCTACAGACAAAAATATACAAACGGGAAACCTCTAAGGGTCCGATCACACGTGCAGGGGTGCGGGACGGGGGGTGTTTAAGCAGTTCCATAAGATGTGCCATGATGGCGCTGAGGTCAGAAACATCCCTTTAAAACTGGTCAGAGCAGGTGGCAGGTAGAGGCCGTCCCACCACCATTTCCCCCCTCAAACGCCGGCACACTGGACACATCCGACACATCTGTGGCCTCGTGGCAGGTGGCATGAGCTCTCCCCTCAGCCTCCCCTCCACGCTACCCTCTGATGTGCGAGAGGCAACCTCAGAAGCGCCTCAAGTGTGGCGTACCGGTACTAAGCCAGGGAACCGCCTGACATCTGTAGCATCTTACGGGACTACTAGGAGAGTTTAGGACAGTGGTGTAGGGGGGAGGGGGGCTTCCTCTCTGTGTAGTACGTGACAAATCATACACTCTTACAGTCTTACGCATATTGTCGTCAGTAGGGTGATCATACATTCTCGCTGCTGGACCAAATACTTTTTGGCGGAATTTATAATCATGTATAGATAGCAACATTGCTCATGGAAAGTAAGAGCAAGGAGAATATAAATAAGAACTAAAAGGCAGAAGCTTACCCCATCTCTCGCCTATCAGGGCAACCTGTACGCAAACACCAGGATAAGGTTCCTGAACGTCATCGTGGTGGATGCTTTGGCATCGTATCCTGCGTACAGTTTCTGAGTCGCCTCCGCCTCCGCCGCAACCTGATGCCGCTGTCGCCGCACCGCACTGTCATTCCTGCATCCTGCCACCGCCGCCGCCGCCGCCACCACGGCATCAGCTTCATCCTCGACACCACACCGAGATCTTCATTGTGGTAACACCATGTCTCAACCCCCATCTACAAACACATCCATTCATTACACCTCACCATCACAGGCTTCCACCACCGCTACCTGGAGGGTCGCTTCCCTCCCCCAGTCAACAGTCCCCTTGTCTGTCCTCTTGTCCTTCACCTCCACATCCCAAGTCCCTCTCCTCCTCCACTGGTCTACACACCACTAACATCGCCCCATGAAGTCCCTGCTCTCATCCCCGCTAGCATTTAACATCGCAGTGCCATGGTGTCTGATACCCCACAATCGCCCCCGCAACAACCTAAAGTCATCCGCCTAGACCCTGTCTCCTTTTCCTTCTCCCCTTCCTCTGCTTCTACCTCTGCCTCCTCTTGCACCGGCGCCAAGCCAAAGAAACCATCAAACCATGGAAGTGTGGACCCTAGCCCAACCTCGACCAAGGAGACTCCTCCCCCCTCCACCCCCTCGACCTCCTGATCCCATGGACACTGCCCCCATACCCGCCAACACACAACATGACCTCTACTCCTACGTCCTCTCCCGCCCCAACCCACGTTTCCTGGATAACAAAATCTTCTCCCTTGAGATCCGGAAGTACTACCCCAACATTCCGCTTGCACAGATCATCCCACGCCAACACTCCATCCGTAATTCCCACCCTCCACATTGACATCCTACAATGCCTTCACAGAATCCACTTTGGTCCTAATGCCACCTTCACTCCCTATTATACCATCTCCACAGCCCGTCAACCACCTCCTTCCTGCCGACCACCCATCCTCACCATCGTGATCACAAAGCTGAGTCCTCTGATCACGGAGGAAGAGGTGTTGGGACAGCTAAACGCCATGCCCATTGTATCCATCTGCTCTGCCAAGCGGATCTTCAATGCCACCAACCCAACCTACCTGATGCAGATCTTCACGAAGTCTGCATCTTTCCTCGACCACCTTTTCCTTCAGAGGGCCCTGATCTATGACCGTCGCCACAAGATGAAACCCTCCTGATCCCAACCTCAATCATACCGCTGTGCCAGGTATCTGGTCTATAACGACCACATGATGCAGAACTACCACAATCCCCTCACGTGTCCTCACTGAAAGTCCCCTCACCTTTACAAACATTGTCCCAATCTTGCCTCCCCTCCCACCTGCAACACCTGTGGTGGACCCCATGCCACCTATTCCTACAAATGCAAACCCGTCCCCACCCCCACCATCTCTGAACTCACTGTCCCCATTCGCCCTGTCGATCCCCCCGTGCACCCCAACAACTCCTTGCTCCCTCCCCCCACCGCTGAAGACGTCATCCGGTTTGTAACCACGGTCCTTGCAAACATCCATCTTTTTCAATGCCCTCACACCCTTCAGCAGATGGTGCTGGCTGCACGGTCAATGTTCCACCTTGAAACCTTTGCCACCTTCTCCTGTGCCCACTCCCACTTTGCCTTCTCCTGCCTCGAAACCCAAGTCTAAGCACACCCACTCCCCCTTCTTCCCATCTACCACTCTCCTACCCCCATCCTCCAGTATGGCAAACCCATCATACACCTTCCTCTACCATAATGTCCGATCCCTCCCAGCCAATAAGAACCCCTTCATGCATACCCTCTCCCAACACCGCATGGACGCCTTCCTCTTAAATGAAACCTTCTTCCAACCCTGCCGTCCCATCAGCTCCAATCCTTACCTTCTTCATCGCACTGATGGTCCCCCTCCCATGGCCAGAGCTGGAGTGGCGATCGCCCACCTCCACCACCACCCTATCTGGCTCCACCTCCTCGTCAATGATCCTTAGTCTCTTCCTCCCTTCCCTCACCATCACCTTCATCATCTACATTCGCAGCACCTCTCCTCTCCCATGTGACTTCCTATCCGACATCGACCGCAACTACACGACGTATGTGTTTACCTCTGACCTAAACTTTTCTTTCTGTCCACCGGCTGATCTCCAACAGTGGCATCAGTTCATCACCATCTTGCTCCGGGGTGACATCCTACCTCTACCTCGCCCAACCCGCCCCAAAAGCAATACCACCCCAGATGTCGTCTTGGCGTCTCCCAACCTCCTTGGGCACATCATGGCAGACGTCCTCGACCTTATAGGCAGTGACCATGTCCCTGCCCTGCTCACCCTTGACCACCGCCCCCACCCTGCCCGAGCTCCTCGTCCTAGACCTCCTCCCAAACTCATTCATGACTACTCCTGTGCTGACTGGAATGCCTACGGTCGATCCATAGATACCTCGGTTGATAGCCACCCCCTTCCCCTCCACACACCCAAAGGCATCAACCGCGCCTCAACCTTTCTCCACCAGGCCATTACCGACGCGGTTGGTTGAAGCCCACATCCCTACAAAAACCATATACCTGCACAGCCCAACCCTCCCTCCACAGGCTGTCCTCTTAAGAATCCCGATGCCTCTACCGATCATATCTCCGGCCCCGGGACTGGGACACGTTCACACGCCATCAGCAAATCCAACGTCACATTAGAAACCTCTTGTCTGCGAAAAAACGCCGGGACTGGCGCAATACATGCACCCACCTTAATTCCACTCTCCCCTTAAACTCCTCAAAGTACTGGAAAGCCTTCAATCGCCTTACTGGCCGTCACTTGTCCCCCTACTACCCACTCATCCATGATAACCATCCCTTTCCCGACAATGCCATTAAGGCAGAACACTTTGCCACTTACCTATCTGAAGTCTTCTCCCTTCCTGATAATCCTCACATTGACTGCTCACTCTTTCCTGACGTCCATGAACGAACTTACATCTCCTCCCCCAGCTCGTTCCCAGCTTCCAGTACTTGGAGCACATTCCTCCCTCAGAATTAAACACACCTATTACAGCACAAGACATTACTGCTACACTTCACACAAAAGACAACACAGCTCCTGGTCATGACCAGCTCACCTAAAGGCACCTCCGGCCTTGCCCCTCTCCTTCCACACCGCCTTTACCGCCCTCAACAATACTATCCTATACACTGGTTTCTACCCCCGCCTGTGGAAAATCTCCTGCATTCTCATGTTCCCCAAACCAAACAAACCCCCATCCCAAACTTCTTCCTACTGTCCATCACCCTCACCTCCATGTTCAGCAAGGTACTGGAATCCATCCTCTCGCACTGTATCCATCAACACATCCACCAACACAAGCTCCTTCCTTTATCCCAATGTGGCTTCCGACCATCCTTCTCTGTTGACGACCAACTCCTTCGCCTCATCCACCTCCTATCCATCCAGCTAAATTCCTGTTGCTTCGCCATTTTTGTATCCCTAGACATTGAAAATGCCTGTTACCGTGTCTGGAATTCCAGCCTCCGTTTCAAGCTCCAACTCTATGCCCTTCCTATTAACTATGTACACCTCATTGCATCCTTACTCACCCACCGCCCATCCTACATCACGGTCTGCAATTCCAACTCCCACTTGTTTTACCCCTCTGCTGGGGTGCCCCAAGGATCCGTCCTTTACCTGCTCCTGTACCTTATATACTCTGCCGACATGCCCCAACCTCAGCATCCTGTCCATCTCCTCCAATCTGCTGATGACACCACCTTCCTAGGCCTTGCCCCCTCCCTTGTCCAATCACAATTTTTGCTCCAATCTTACCTCACCGAGTTTGCTGCATAGTGCAACCGGTGGCTTCTCTCCATCAACCCCGACAAATCCCAGGCAATCATAATAGGTTGTACCACCCATTCCTTTCGCCTCCCCAAGGCCATCCCATCTGTCACACCCCCACTCTAAAGTACCTTGGCCTCACCCTTGATTGACATCTTTCCTGGGCCACCCCACCTCAAAACCATCCATGAAAAGCCTTGTCACGTTTAAACCTCCTCAAACTCCTCACTGGCTGGACGTGGGGATTAAGCCCCTCCACCATTCTCCACACCTATAAATCCATCATGCGCCCCATCCTCTGCTCCTTCCATCCTGCCTGGGTTACTGCTCCTCCCACATTTTATCAGACACTCCGTCTCACCTACCGTATACGACTCCCCTCCCCCACACGGATCCTACATGATCTCATCCCCTTTCCTCACCTCCTTCAACACCTTGAACACCTCCAAATCCTGTATGTCACCCGCAAAATAGATTCCTGCAACCCCCTTGTGTACCCATCCTAACCAACCCTGGACCACTGCCATGCCTACACCAATGCATTCCTCCCTCTTCACCTGCACACGCTACATGTCCTTTCCCAAGGACACTTCCACGCCCTTCCCCTTCTGGATGACGCCCTTCGTCTCGAAATTTACCCCTCATATCAACCCAGATCCTATCCCTGTAGCATCAGCGCCCCTGTTCCCATCCACTCCTCTTCCCTCCCCCGCTTGGCTTTTCCCCTTCTCCACCCTGGAGTCTCGACAACCCCCGTCTTGTCTTTCCTCGCCTCTCCTCCCCCCCTCTCTCTCCAACCTCCCCCGCGCTTCCTAATCTTCCCCTCCCTCCCCCTGCGGGGGCCACAGTGACGAATTTTAGATAAAGTGTCGTCTAGTGGTCAGTGCGTCAGTGTCTCTGTGTGAGTCTTTACAGTGCGTCGAACAACAACCTCTTATTAACCAGCGTCGTCGTGTTACTTCTTCGTTTGTCCAGTGACTGTTCTCAATGTGATTTTACCGCCGCCGTGGCACAGACTGTTTTTAACTGTCTATATGTTTGTTTCCATCGCCTTGTTCATGTGTTTATGCCTGCATTATTGTCTCCAGTGTCCTGTTTTTTAATTCATCAATGTTCTCTTCGTGCCATGTTTTTCATTCCTCATTGTTTTTACCCTCGTGATATGGTTTTCAAGTCTTAATTTGTAATGTGCATGTACGCTCGGCTGAAGAGCAGCGCCTGATGCTGCTGCCAGCCTGCCGACCCTGTTGGCGTGAAAATAACAGTAAAGGGGAAAAAAACAGAAGTTTACGACAAATCTGTTGCTTTTTGCAAACCGGTTTTCCCTGAAGCAAACCGCGACTTTGTTGAAAAATAATAAAATTAAATAAAAATTAAAAGCCTACGGGGGCTCGTTTAGCAAGAAACTGAAGAGAGTGTGTGACATCATACATAGTGGTAGGTCACAGGATAAAATGTATGTGCCTTTCTTATGGTACTACGACTTATTTTTATTTACTGTGGATCAGGAGCTACCAAGTTCGAGTTGTTCAAACATAGACGCACCTGTGGGTGTGGATTAAATTGTCTTCCACTGTGAAGATGATAATGTAATTGATAAGGAATACAATGATGAGGTCAACGTGGATGCAATTGATGCTGGTAGTCAAGATAGTGAACAACTACTTGAAAAATGAGTAAAAAGTTATGTATTTACACAGTTAGTGTACAGTAAGTAGAGTGATTTTACAACATTATAACTTTCGGAAAAATATGACTATATGACATCGTTTACTAAACACATTTTTTGTGTAATGCAACAAGTTAGTCTCTTCCAGCATCTCTTGTTGCCAGCGTAATCTTTCTTCTGCTACAAAATATGTCTTACAACCTTCTCGATTTTCTTTAGCGCTAATTGTTGGATTTTTTGACACCGCAAACTGCAAGCTAGGCAACTCGACTCCTTTTCGTCAGTCACCCTCATGTTGCAGAAATGTAGCCTTTTCTTCGTCTACGTAAACAATTCTTCAACGTAAGATGGACCAAATGACAATTTTTATTTTAGCTCTTCATGTTGATTGACGTATGCAGCATTCGACGTAATTATACCAATAACATTTTCTACGACATTTCTAGCACTTGACCAATCTGTAGTTCAAAATTCTGCTGTCGTGATCTAATTCACGTTTAGAATAAGGTTTAAATTTTTTTTTTTACTTCAATGAGAAAGCTTCATCATGCAAGAAAACTAAGTATAAATTCTTTATAATTTCGTTGTTACTTGGTAGATTTACGTCTCCATTGTTTAAAGCATGAAATAATTCTGTGTAAGTACTCAAGAATTCCTCCATCAGACACACTTCCATTTTTCCCTACAACAAAAATAAATTCGTAATGTGGATTTACCAAAGTGATTAAAACCACGTTGTAGAAGTTCTTGTAATTGAAATAAAGGGTGCCAGAATAAGTTGGTGGTACAATATATCAGTACAGTATATCAAATGTTTCGCTGTCGCCTCGCAAATAATTTATGTAGTACTCTGGGTCTGGCTAATTCTCACGCAGATCTTTAATTGAAGTAGTATGACTGGACGGTGTGTTCAGTTTGAATTTCTATATGGTTTTATGGGAGATAAGCAGTAACTAAAATGGGTGGAAACAAGGGATTCAGCGTGAAAGAAATTAGGTGTGAGGTGTGTCAATGATTAACGAAACTTGTGTGCAAGAAGACATTGAGTCACAGACAGAGACGGACTAAGAGGGTGGGCGGAAGAGGGAGGGGACGGAGGGGCAGACCGCCTCGGGCCTCATGTCTTGGGGGGCCTCCAAATACCTTGATGTTCAAATGTTTGTAAAGCTTATGGGACTTAACTACGGGGTCATCAGTCCCTAAACTTACAAACTACTTACGAACTAGGACGGCACAAATATCCATGCCCGAGGGGGGATTCGAACCCCCGACCGTAGTGGCCGTGCAGACCGTGACTGAAGTGCCTCAGTCCCCTCGGCCACCGCGGCCGGCTAGGAGCCAGTTGGTTTCCGCAGCCATGGAATCGGAAATGAGCATTGAAACCACATTTTTGTGTAGGGGGGGGGGGGGGCGCACTTGGCCACTCACTCTGGGGACCTCAAATTTCGGAAGCAATTTTTCTTAGATTGTCCCGTTCCTCTCGTCTTGGGGGCCTCCAAATGTCAAAAGTTACGCAAGTGGACAGGAGGGCGTCATATTGTTCTGCTGCCACCCCGGGCTTCCGATAGCTATAGGCGGCCACTGGCCACAGATTTATTTGAAAGTGTCATCTTACAAGCAATAACAGGTACAAGAACAGTGTTTATAAGAAAAAGTTCCTGGTTTACAGTTAGAAAACTATAATAAACTTCTTAAGATTGACATATTCTTGGTTGTTTGAGTAACAAATACAATTCCTACGAGTAAAAAACTTGCACTCAATGAGTTGTTGATTGGAAATAATACTGCAGTGGTGTCAATTTCTCTTTAGAGAAAAATGAAAAACTTCGTAGGAAAGATGTAGCAGAAACTGATTAATCACTGTTTGGCACAAAGAAATATGGCAGTGGTAATAACCCACTGGGGCAATGTGTATGTAGCACTGTTGATTAAGGGACCGATAAGTCATTTATTTTTATTTTGTGAACCATAGGTTCAAAGGAGCCACTTTTGGAGATACTGGTAATAAATGATAATATATTACCTGCGACAACAATAGTGACTAACTGTTTCATTTCCTACAAGTGTCTAAAAGATGAAGGATTTAAGTACCTCTCTATAAAGCATGGTCTTCATTTCAAGGTTTCTGAAATAGGAGCACAGACCAACAGAATTGAAGGAAGGTGGTCTGCAATCCTTCCAAAGCACAAGATACTGCAAAGGATTGCTGGTGAAGACTAAAGAACGACGGAAAAACCAATTCAGTATGCTGATCATCTGTATGATCTGAACTGGTAAAATAAGCTCTATTCAGTTTCAAGAAATATCTCGTCAACAAGTTTTGCAGACATATTTTAATAGCAGGCCTCGTTTCTTGTACTGCGTTTGTATTTTCTCCAGTTTTTATTTCCTTGGACGTTATTTCAGACTTGGACAGGTCTTGGCCCCTTTGTAGATATACAAACTGAGACTATCATTCAGTGTTTTGTGTCCCAGCCTCGTCGCCGCTTTTGTGCCTCGTTTCCGTCGTAGGTGTCGGTGGCCGAGTAGAAAGACCGACACAGGAATAAAGGATGCACGCTTGTGCAGGTAGGAGGTGACCAGCCAGTGAGACAGCAGAAACTAGAACCACTAGAGTAAATTAGAACGAGATGTATATTTCTTAGAGACTTAGTAATACTTAACTTTTACATAGCTCAGTACTGCAGAATGCTGATTCATAGTTGAGCTAGAGGCCTGCCTAGTGCCTATCCGATAGCCAAGTCTTCACTGGTGCCTATCTGATTCCGAAGTGTTATCTGGTTCTTATCTCAGTCCCAAGTGAACGATGTCGTTCAGTGGTGGCCACGAGCGGAGTTGTAGCAGAGGGCGCTCGTGGCTGACGTCGTAAGAACGCCGCGCCGTGCGTGCATGGTGGCGCGCGGCGAAAGTAGGTGGCGCGCACTTTAACCTTGTGAGACACCACACAGTGAAATTATTCTTTGGAGTCCGATTATTATTATTTTTTTACTGTGGTGTACCAAGTCTCTAAAAAGAAAATGACGGTGAAATATCCTATTGTGCACGCAAATTATGAAATCTTGTATGAGAATAATGATATATGTGACCTGGCCTTACTACATATCTGCTTTACTGTACTGTAATTCAGGTATTTTTACTCAACTACCCGTAGTCACAAAATGCCTGATATACCAGAGAAATTATGAAACTGCAAAAGTAATTTCTGATCCAATTATATTATTATTGCCGTATATCGCGTTTTTTTTTTTTTTTTTTTTTTTTTTTTTTTTTTTTTTTTTTAAGGAGCGCTTCTTGATGCAATTATTTCGTCTGGAATTTTTATGCTGTAAATTTAATACGTTTCGAAATAATTCCACATGAGAGCGCTGGCTGCGTCTAGCTAGAACTGTTTACGTTCAGAGTCCGCCGCCTGCTCGGACGTTCCCGCTCCACATGTTGGTAGAGAGGCAGCCTGCTGCCAACTGGCGCCTAGTGTGAGCGAACATCAACCACCCGACCCTGCCGACAGACGTTTCGGCCCTCTGGTATTGTCTGGTGAACAAAACGCTGTCAACGAATCAACGCATGGCCGCTGTCCGTCTCCGTGCCTCTGCAGCTTGTACGAACTGTGACGCCCCAGACACTAGGGAATATCGCTTTCTGTGCCAGCATGTCTCACGGGTGTGGGACCTCTGCCGCAGTATTGTAACCCTCGTCACCCAGATGACACAGACTGCACTCCTGGTGACTTGGGTTTTGGCCCCTGACCTCAAACCCGTATCAACAACGAAACAACGCCACCATCTGGATCCTGGGTCACACTGTGTATGTCATTATCAAACTGGGCCATCCCGTACTTGACCTACCTCTGGGACCGCTATATCCAAATTCAAATGCATCCCAGGTATCTTGAAATGTTCGGCTACTTTCTTGTCGTTCCTCTCAGCCATGGATATCAGAAGGCAATCAGTGTTTAAAAGATACATTTGATCGACCATTGTGAATATTGTAGTCGTTATATTTGTTTTTCACTGTAGTGGAGAGTTATGTTTTTCCTTTTTGGAGAGGGAGTTTAAATTACTAGCTGATGGGGTAATGTCACCATACTAAACTAATCAAGCACAAGACTAATAACAATAACAGGCACTAGACACTGCCCCATAAATAAAACAGGTAAAAACTTGTATAAGGGCTAGTGTATTGATGAATAATACAGGACAATCGTAAAACGGTTCCCGTAAACTTCGGGTGACACCACCGATAAGCCATTCCAAATACAGACTGATGAGCAAGCAGTCTAGTCCCCTCTAAACAACAACAAAAATTCCAAATAAAGACAATTTAAAGTCTAGGAGAGTAAGTTGCAATAACCAGGTGACGCAAGCAAGTTAACTTATACAAACAGTAAAAGAGTTTGCCTAATAACGTTCAAAGCAGCTTGCAAATTGGAACAGGAATGGTAGCAATAGGTAAACTTAACACTGTGGCATCTAAGGCTTTCCCGGCGTAGTAAACCTTGATAGTCCTTCCGGGTATGCTGCCGGATACTAAGAACAAACTGGTCCGATATTTCGGCGATCCAACTATCCGTCATCCTCAGGAACGCTGCTGCTGAGTCCCGTCGAGTACTGAGGGTAGAGCCGTTTTCACCGTCCTATATAGGCATCGCCCGTGGTGACCTAGGCCTTAGGAAGCCAGGTGTTTATAGAGTACCTTGCCAATGCGGCAAGGCGTACATCGGCCGATCTGTCCGCACTGTCAAAGATAGATGCGTGGAACATTGTCGCCACATGAGAGTGCTGCAACCTGAAAAATCTGCTGTGGCAGAACATTGTTTAACTGAGGGACACAACCTGGAATTTGACAAGACCCTCATAATTGCTAACACCTCCGGTTTTTGGGACAGTGTCTACAAAGAAGCGATTGAAATTAGATTGGCGGGCAATCTGATTAACCGAGACAAGGGTTTTCCTCTGAGCAGATCGTGGAACCCGCTTTTTTTTTTTTTTTTTTTTTTTTTTTAAACATCAAATTGCAACGTTCTGTGACGAAGCCAGCGCCAGTGTTTGATCAACCATAACCGATGTCCCACTAGGGGCGGCGGCACTAGTACACGTCCCGTACGTAGCACCTTGGAAGGCGGGGCATGCGCCGCTCACACGCGCGACGCCTATGTAGGACGGAGATCGCCGAAATATCGGACCAGTTTGTTCTTAGTATCCGGCAGCATACCCGGAAGGACTATCAAAACTTAACGCTTTTTAGTGACCACAGCTACAGAGGAAGAAATTGTACACCAGTGCTCTGACACCATCACTATGCCCACTAAACCAAGTCATTCTTCGAATAACCAAGTTGGGTGCTTAACTGGAGCTCTGTGTGCTGATAATACTAGTTCACGTAAACATATGACCTTCATGTAGTACACATTCTACATATACAACCCAGAACACACATCAAATGACCAGCGGGGGAAAGGGAACAAAACAGAACACTCGGCATGAAAGACAAAACCGAACCATTCACCGGCTGCAGGAAAACAGTACCAGTACCTCTCACACGAGGAATGGAATGCACATCAAAACTTAAAGCCATCGGCGCCACAGGTCGGGCCGGCCGCGGTGGCCGAGGAGACTGAGGCGCTTCAGTCACGGTCTGCACGGCCACTACGGTCGGGGGTTCGAATCCCCCCTCGGGCATGGATATTTGTGCCGTCTTTAGTATAAGGTAGTTCATAAGTAGTTTGTAAGTTTAGGGACTGATGACCCCGTAGTTAAGTCCCATAAGCTTAACAAACATTTGAACAACATTTTTGCCACAGGTCGGCAGCAAATACATCTACATGGGATACTCTGCAAATCACATTTAAGTACCTGGCAGAGGGTTCATCGAACTACCGTTATACTATTTTATCTCCCGTTCCATTCTCGAATAGCGCGCGGGAAGAATGAAGACCTGAATCTCTCTGTTCGGGCTCTAATTTCTCGTATTTTATTCTTATGGTCATTTCTACCTATCTAGGTGGGAGTCAACAATATATTTTCGCATTCGGAGTAGAATGTTGGCGTTTGTAGTTTCGTAAGCAGCCCACGCCGCAGTGATAAGCGCCATTGTTGTAATGATTCCCATCCCAAATTCTGTATCATTTCTGTAACACTGTCTCCCGTGTATCGTGACAATACGAAACGAGCTGCCCTTCTTTGGGCTCTTTCGATGTCCTCCGTCAAACCCACCAGATAAGGATCCCACACTGGGCAGCAATATCCCATAAAAGGACGGACAAGCGTAGTGTACGCAGTTTCTTTAGTAGTTCTGTTCCATCTTTTAAGGGTTCTGCCAATAAAACGCAGTCTCTGGTTCGCCTGCTGGGTCTTCCGGAAATGAACACTAGTGGGGTGTCATCACAATATACTCCATAGGACAATATGAAGAAGGCAGCCACACTCGGAGAATACCAGAATAGGCGCGACGTGACGAGACGCCGTTTTTTTTTTTTTTTTTTTCTTTTTTTTCAGATCGAGTTTCCCATGGTAACTCGCGTCGGCCCACGTAGAATGATAGACAATCCGGTCGCCGGTAACTACGTGTCCTCACAGGCGGTGACTCCACTCACTTTCAGAGTCGCCGATGCGGCTGCAGACCTCCTCGCTGTTTAACTCCGCCTAGGACCGCCAGCTCGACCCAGTACAACACCAACTGCCCCCTCGACTCCGCAGGCGTCCTCGATATAGCCCGCCGGAACGCGGCACTAGCGCCGGCCGCAAGACAACAAACAAACGAAATCAGCAACGCCACCCGCGGTGCCGTAACGAAGCGAAATCAATACGCTCATGCCCGGTACTGGCGCCAGTAGCCGACCAAAAACGAGCCGACTCGGCTCAAAGGGGACCTTTACGTCTCGGAAATTTAGTGTCGAGATGAGGATTCTCAGGGGCCAAATAGAGTAGATCGCCCACAGAATTCTAAGTCCAGAGATATGCATAATCTGGCAACACTGTAGAATGCGGAATTATCTGGAGGAAGTGTAGTCTCCCGCTCGAGAAGGTAACGTGGTCTCGTGGCAAACGTCGCGCCCTTTTACATACTACGTCACGAGTTCGAATCCACCCGCCCGCAACATTTCTTTGTAACCGTATTTCGACAGTCTACGTTATCAATCTGAGGGAACATCAAATGTATTTCGCCTGACTTCCTAACCCACCAGTAACAGCGAAAATTTCCAGAAATAATTCCACAGAAGATCCTACGGCTGCATCAAGACTGAACTGTTTACTATTCCGAATTGTCGCCATCGTACAACTGTTTGTCAATTGTTATCATAATATCTCGCACCAGTTGTCAATATGAAAACACTTTAGTCGTCACGACATGTTTCGAGACCACATTGTCCCATTTTCAAGTACTTATACATACGTTTTAGAGTTTGACGTTGCTCGTTGGCAGAATGGTAATTTAATTTATAAGCACTTGGAAATGGGACAATCTAGTCTCGAAACATGTCGTGACGACTAAAGTGTTATCATATTGACAACGGGTGCGAGATTTTGTGCTACAGAACTGCTTACTGTTGTTAAGTCCTCTTGACCTACAGCGGGCACCGGCAACCGGCTGTTGTTTTCTTACCTGAACTTCTAGTACTTATATTAGTTACGTATTGTATTTGTTTATTTAAAACTTATCAACATTGTCTTAGCGTCGTAAAGCAGAGGCACAAAAGGAAAATAATAACATTTACAGCATAGTGTTCACTATCGGTGTGATATATGGGATTTGAAGCATCTCGAAACCTTTGTTCAGTGTGTTGCGTGACAGCAAAACATGGAAAATAGTTCTCTTGTTTAAAGAAATATTGATTTGGCGTGGAAGATTTTCCACATTAAAAAATTCCCGATAACTTACATATGTGATGAACTGCGACCATCTATCTGTCGTGTGGTATTTGCATTCACGTCACAAGGTCCAAGAATCGATTCAGGTGCAGTGCATGCTCGAACCAAAAACAAAAGGAGTACTATTATTGTATTTTTATTGAACGTCGCTACTTTGCTGATTCAGCTGATATTACTAGTGACGAGATATGATGCATTCACGCTCACTTATTAAAAAGAAATTAATATCTCAACATTAACAACATTTATATCCTCCGGTAAAAAGCAGAGGAGAACACAATATTTTGCGTATGGTGTCTCAGACTAAGCACTGTGCACTGTGAACACGACGCCACGAATATGTCCGTAGTATTTGTAATGTGCTGCAAATAAATGAGACACATTTTAGTCACACTATAAGAGGAAAACGATCCACAAAACTGCTTCGCATGCTACTGCTACAGTATATCAATTTCTGATGATTTCACAGACAAAAGATCCAATTGTCTGTTTTATAAATCATCCCTCTCTCACAAATTTTTTCCATCATATGTCCTCCAATGTTCAGATTACCTTCTTCTAATCGAACAACTACGAAGAAATTTTATTTTCGGGCAAAAACACACATCTAACATGGGTTGGCGGTATCTTTAGCTAGGAGCCAGTTGTTTGTTTGTATGTAAATCTTATGGAACTTAACTACGGGGTCATCAGTCCCTAAACTTACAAACTACTCATGAACTACTTACGAAATAGGACGGCACAAATATCCATGCTCGAGGGAGGATTCGTACCCCCGACCGTAGTGGCCGTGCAGACCGTGACTGAAGCGCCTCAGTCCCCTCGGCCACCGCGGCCGGCTAGGAGCCAGTTGGTTTCCACAGCCATGGAATCGGAAATGAGCATTGTCAGATTTGTTCAGATAAAGTCAGAAGTTATTGGAAATGA
Organism: Locusta migratoria; assembly: GCA_026315105.1. Taxonomy (NCBI): domain Eukaryota; kingdom Metazoa; phylum Arthropoda; class Insecta; order Orthoptera; family Acrididae; genus Locusta; species Locusta migratoria. Next base: position 104,546,975 of record CM048755.1, read on the forward strand.
CTACAAGCCTTTATTTATATTTTCGATGTCGTTTCTTGTAGCTCCTGTCACATAATCAGCTAAAAATAAATTAAAATCCTGCGCGACATGAACTATACACCAAGGAAACCTCAACGTGGAAGGAGACGACTTTCCCTCACAGCTGACTAGGAACTGTGTACCTGTAGCTTATCTTTTTCTTAGAATAGCATTATTCGCAAGTTCGGATAAATCGTAACTTAAGGGATGATATTAGATGAACTTTATGCGTGTAACAACTTTTCTTGACCGAAAAATAGAAATTAATAACCTTATGTCACCCTGCGAGTTAAAAACGAGTCAAATTATTCAGTGGAAATCACAGGAGAAATCAAGTGAAATTGTGAGCTTAATACAGTGCCAACCAGGAATTAACTCGTCGGTAACAGAGTTGCCAAGATTCAGTCATGCAAACAGTATGAAGAATGTGATAGGACCACTATTATTTTCTATCTACGTAAATGATCTGATGGAGAGAGTAACTTGTAATTTGCCGCTGTTTTCTGATTATTTTGTGGTGTATGGGAGGGTGTCGTCTTTAATTGACTGTAAAAGCATACAGGCTGACTCAGACAAAATTTATAGTTGGTGTGAAGAACGGCATCTAGCTTTAAAAGTAGAAACATGTAAGTTGATGCGCATGAGTAGAAAAAACAATTCCATAATGTTCGAATATAGCATTAGTAGTGAGCGACTTGATGCAGTGGCCGCGTTCGAATATCTAGGCGTAACATTGCAGAGCGATTGAAAATGGAACGAACATCTAAAGACAGTTGTAGAGCGGACAGTCGACTTCGGTTTATTGCGGGAATTTTGGGATTTACTTCATCTGTAAAGGAGACCCCTATAAAATGCTTGTACGACCACGTCTTGAGTATTGCTCAAGTGTTTGAGACCCACAGCAGATCAGTTTAAAGGAAGAAATGGAAGCAGTTCAGAGGTGAGCAGCTAGGTTCGTTGCTAGAAGCTGCGAGAGTGTCACAGAAATGCTCCGGGAACTGAAATGGGAATCGCTGGAGGAAATACAACGGCCTTTTCGAAAAATTCTGTTGAGGAAATTTAGAGGGCCGGAATTTGAAGCTGACTGTAGAACGATCTTCCTGCTGCCTACTTACATTTCGCGTAAAGATCACAAAGACAAGATAAGGGAAATTAGGGCTAGTACAGAGGGGTATAGACAATCTTTTTTTCCCTCGTTCTATTTGGGAGTGGAATAGGAAAGGAAATGCCTAGTAGTGGTACAGTGTACCGTCCGCTACGTACTTTACGGTGGATTGCGGAGTATATATGTAGATGTCCTAGGCTACAAGATCGGTGAGCAGGCTGGAAAGAGACTACAACTCGTGCGGCTGCCCAGGGCCGGAACATCTAAAGTATACGGCAATGAGACTTACTCGTGTTTCTGTAACTAGCTTTAAGCAACAGAGCGTTAGTCACGAATGATAATGCACAGACGCACCGAACTCTAACATCATAAATCAATAATGTATCTTAACCGTACTGGAAAAATGGTGAACGATCCACATTTTTGTGAACTCTGCAGTGGTTATGCTGTAAACATTAGGGGGATAATTATAGGCCGGCCGCGGTGGCCGAGGGGACTGAGGCGCTTCAGTCACTGTCTGCACGGCCACTACGATCGGGGGTTCGAATCCCCCGTCGGGCATGGATATTTGTGCCGTCCTTAGTGTTAGCTAGTTCATAAGTAGTTTGTAAGTTTAGGGACTGATGACCCCGTAGTTAAGTCCCATAGACTCAACAAACATTTGAACATTTTGAAGAAGCACACAAATGACAACTACATAGCACTTATTTCAAAGCGTGAACATCCATGGGAATACTTCGTAAGCAGGGCCGGCGCAAGTCGTTCTGCCGCCCTGTGCGAGATGTAAAATGCCGCCCCCATCATAAAAAAAACCTTGATAATGTTGGAATCATATATTTATTTGTTTGTTACTTCAAATGCTCAAATGTTGTTAGGCTTAAGGGACTTAACTGTTGGCATTTCAGTCCCTAAACTTACAAACTACTTATGAACTAACTTATACTAAAGACGACACAAACATCCATGCCCGAGGTGGGATTCGAACCCTCGACGGCGGACGGCCGCGCGAACCGCAACACGGCGCTCCAGCGCGCGCGGCTAATCTGCCGCGGCATTTGTTACTTCTGCTGTCACATGTGTTGATACCAAAAAAGTATGTTTGAAGGTTGTAATGTACATAACCCATCAAATTCAGTTTCTTTGGATAATCGAATCGTTCGATATCAATCGTAAATATGCTTTTCCTTACGCATAAACACGAATCTATTCATAAAACATTATAATATGATACAAGACTGTTTAATTGCAACAGTAGCCATGTTTTTTATATTATTTTGTTAAACTCTTTCTGTTCATAAAAAACATAGCATTAAATTATGCAATAATACGTTTTGCTAGTTATATGTCTAACAATATGTGATGTCTATTGCAATGTACTGGTTTGTTTGTGCTGCTCTGTTTACCTTAAAACTGTGTAATTTCTTTAATTTATCTATTATAAATAACATCAACAAATACAATTACGGCTCTAATCGTAAATTACTTACGATCTTAATTTCTGTTTTGTTTTGATACAATAATACTTCCAATATATTTGTAATAATTTTGTGCATATCTTCTTTATGAAAGATTCATTTATGTTCTACAAACGAACTATTTAATTTGTTATGTTGCAACTTCCTTGTTCTAGAATGTTCTAGGAAACATCGTATTGTGTTAATGCGCGCGAAATTAGCGGGCACAGTCAGTCTTACATTTGTATTCAGTCTAAGTTTACAACATGTCTTAGAAAGAGTTTAGTGAATCTACAATAAGTCTGAGCACGTCAGCTTTTGTTTGTGTGCTTCTTCAAAAATGCAAATAAACTAGTATATTAAATGAAACGTGGCATGTTTGGGATTTATAGACATAGAAGAACCCGTTTCAAAATAATGTACAGGCAGGCGAGCTACTGGAGCTACCACTGATCGACCAACAAAAGGTAATGTATGACATATTTATGAAACACCTTACACGGTTATACAAAAGACATTAGAAGTTTATATGTAGGCCTAATATACAAAGTTTGATAATCCAAAATACCTCGAAAGTTCTTGTCCATTTATTACAAATTTTTAAATTACACACTGATGAACATTCGTAAGGACACGGGCTGTATATTTTTGAAATATAAACGATTTTCGGAAATTCCCATCATAAATTTAAAGGACTCGTACAATGAGTACACATTTTGATAACGACTTCACGTCTGGAAATGTCATCCAGTGTCACTGGGAACATTTCTTTGTCACAGTGAAACAAATATCTTCCAATGCGAGTTCTTCGCTTTCCATATTTTGGGAGGAGATAACATGGAACAAAACAAGCATAAAAGTCTGCTAAACATGGAGTCTACCACGAATACCTTAAAGGTTATGAGCACTCGACCAGTAGTCGAGTCGTGTAAACAGTAGACAATCGAATATGAAGACGTTGCTCAAAGCTCTAATGTATGAATTTTAGAGCCCATGTTTAGTAGATATTTTGTTCTTGCTTTGGTCCATATTACTGCCTTCTAAAATCTGTAAAGCAAAAAGCTTGCAGTAGTATAGATTTGATTCACAGTATCAAAAAGTACAGAAACGCTCCTAGCGTCAATGGATAACACAATGTCGGTCAGGGCTTCCTTATAAAATTCTGATATGTATTCACTCCCCTGTCTACAAAGGCTCGAAGTTTGTAACAAGAATTTCCAAAGCCCTGCATAGTAGCTACCACAAATCTGGAAAAGTTCTCGATCGATTTAGTTAAAAATAATTTTTACCCGATATGTAACTGAAAATTTAGTCAGAAATAGACAGAGAGGGGGAAGGAAATTATGCACAGTCATGCGAGGGGAGGAGGAGATAAACGAAGAGAGGGAGGAGGGGCTGAGACGATGGGCTGAAACATCAACAAGATGTAGTCTAGATTCGTTGTGCACGAAATAAAATCTGATCAATGCAATCCACAATATCTGCAATCGTGATGTTGAAATCAGCTTAAATCCTTCTTGTTGTTTGCTCTTTTTTTCCACCTTACACACTCATATGACTTTAATTTCCCCATAAAACGACGTAGAAAGCATTACATAAAAGTGCAACTCGATGAGAGGGTCAATTTGACTCAACTCCGTAAATTTTCATCACTTTCTTCTTAACTTGCTGTTCCAGGTGCAGAGCGTAGCGAAAACATGCCAATAGGAGTAATATCTACAGGTATATAGAGAGGATTTCTCGTGACTGAAAGAAAATTGAGTGATATTCTTTTCTATTATCATATCTCTTTCTTTATAATACTGAAATTAATAACATAAGGGAAGGTAAATTAGATATTAAAGAAACTGCACCGTGCTCACTCATTAGAAAGAACACAAACTTGGACGAATGTCATCCTGATCATGAGAACTCTGTCGTGCCTGATTATTCAGTAAGTGCTAACAGACTAGTCTCCATCGCTGTATCACGTCACGTTTCTTCCTTCATTTTCCATTCTAGCTATTGGGAAGACGCGTGCTTTTTTGCCACCCTACCAGTTTTTCAAATAATAGACGGAAAATTTTCCTGTCAAGGTCAATATCGTTGACCTGAGTTTCCTGTAGAATTTTGGAGCATGTTCTCAGTTCGAATATAGTAAATTTCGTTGAGATGGAAAAGCTTCTTTCTCTGAATCAGCACAGGTTTAAGAAACATCGTTAATGTGAAACTCAGCATACCCTTTTCTCACATGACATCTTGCGAGCCAGGGATGAAGGGCAACAGGCGGATTGTGTTTTTCTCGATTTCAAAAAGGTATTCTGCGTGGTGCCACACTGCAGACTGCTAACGAAGATACAAGCATATGGAATAGGCTCACAGATTTGTGACTGGCTGGAAGACTTCCTAAGTAATAGAACGCAGAACGTTGTTCTCGACGGCGAGTGTGATAGGACCGCTATTATTTTCTATCTATATAAATGACCTGATGGACAGAGTAACTTGTAATTTGTGGCTGTTTTCTGATTATACTGTGATGTATGGGAGGATGTCGTCTTTAACTGACTGCAATAGCATACATGATGACTTAGACAAAATTTCTACATAGTGCAAAGAATGGCAGCGAGCTCTCAATGTAGAAAAATGTAAGGTGATGCGCATGAGTAGGATACGCAGTCCCATAATGTTCGAATACAGCATTAGTAGTGAGTTTCGTGATGCAGTCGTGTCCTTCAAATATGTAGGTGTAACATTGCAGAGCGATATGAAATGGAACGAACATCTAAGGACAGTTGTGAGTACGGCGGACAGCCGACTTCAGTTTATTGGGAGAATTTTGGAAAGATGTACTTCATCTGTAAAGGAGACCGCGTATAAAACTCTTGTACGACCACGTCTTCATTAATGCTCAAGTGTTTGGGACCTTCAGAAGATCAGTTTAAAGGAAGACATAGCAGCAGTTCAGAGGCGAGCAGCTAGGTTCGTTACTGGTAGGTTCGACCAGTGCGCGAGTGTCACGGAAATGCTCCGGGAACTCCTTTGGGGATAGCTGGAGGAAAGACGAAGTTCTTTTCATGAATTTCTGTTGAGGAAATTTAGAGGGACGGAATTTGAAGCTGAGTGTAGTACGATCTTGCTGCCGCCTACTTACCATTTCGCGTAATGATCACAAAGATAAGAGAAATTAGGGCTCTTATGGAAGCATATACACATTCTTTTTTTCCTCGTTCTATCTGGAAGTGGAATAGGGAAGGAAATGCCAAGTAGTGGTACAGTCTACCCTCCGCCACGCGCCTTACAAATCAAATGTTCAAATGTTTGTAATTCTATCGGAGCAAACTGCGTGGTCATCAGTCCGTAGCTTACAAACTACTTAAACTAACCTAACCTAAGGACAACACACACATGCCCCAGGGAGGACTCGAACCTCCACGGCGAGCAACCGCGCGCTCCGCAGCGAGACGCTTTAGACCGCTCGGCTACTCCACACGCGCCTTACGATGGATTGCGGAGTATGTATGTAGATGTAGACTCCAGACAAAATACAGAATCTCGTGACAAAATTCTCCTGGTAAAGTTCTGTATATAATCACTTTGTATTGCTCGTCAAACACCCATGCCCGAGTGGCATTAATATTTAATTAATATTTATTAATAATTAGTAATTAATAATAATAATAATAATAATAATAATAATAATAATTATTATTATTATTATTATTATTATTATTATTGATTTACATTAATATTTGAGCTAGGCCCGGCGTATCGGGGGTACGAGTCCCCCCCTCGGGCCTAGCTCAAATATTAATGTTTTGCTATTTATTTAGATCAAATCCCAGTGGCAGCTAAAGTCGAAACTGCCTTTGTGTCTTGCTTCAATAAAGACCGAGTTCGTAGTTGGGTTGAAAATTTATGCAAATTGTTTGATTTTTAAAACTTTTGTGAATACTGGTGTAGGATCAACACCACCTAGAGAGAAGGCCGCGGCGCTCTAGTGTGACGTCAGGCAGAGTAAGTTTCGCGCGCATAGCTGACTAGGTAGCCGCTGGGGCACGGCCCACTATGCCGAAGCAGCGAGCCAGTCAGCTATGCGCGCGCAACCTACTCCGCCTGACGTCACACGAGAGCGCCGCGGCCTTCTCTCAAGATGGTGATGGTAGGATCCAAGTTGACTTGCTCTGTAAAATGCACAACCAAGTACGAGTGCGAACGTAGAAATTACAATCATATTAATTTTCTGCCATTAGTGTCAACATTTGCTGTAGGAAGTTGATTTGAAAAAATAAAAGGTAACTTCTCAAGACAACAATTCCAAGTTCCCAACATTATGAATTTTCCCCGATATTTTACTTTCCAATCTAGCTACTCTTGCTGCATAGAACACTTTCCCTGTTATACCAGTTATAGTCCATAATCGTAAGTTACAAACAAGTTAACAAACTTGCTCACAAAGCAAGTCAGGCGATTTTTTTGCTGCTTTCCTCAAACTTGCTTGAAACGTAAATAAATAGTTCCGTTTCGTAATGTGATGAACATCTTAATAGAAGTTACAAGGATATTCAGGGCGCATCCCTACCGGACGGGCTCTGTGTGTTTTTTTTTTTTTTTTTTTTTTTTTCAAGAAAGAACAGTTAAACGAAGAGTAATGTCCGAGTGTAAAGGACAGTCATGAATAAAAATAACAGGAGGATATAAGTCCGTGAGGATGATTAAAAGACGATGAGGGGAAAAATCGGATTATCACATTGTGCACATTAGCTCTTCCTTGCAGTTTAAAAACTTGATGATTTGTCAAACATTACATTGCCGTATATTTTAAGCTCATTTCCGTTCCTTTTGTTTATCACCTGTATCAAAATTTCGGGAGGGGTTTGAACCCCTAAAGTACCCCTTCTGGCTACGCCCATGGTCATGGGTTCGAAACCCAGTCGGATCACGGAATTTTTCTGTCTGCATTTTAACCCAACCTTCACCTCTCAACGATGTGAGGAGTCGCCAGAAGCGACATGTGGTTAGGATTCCGAGTTAAACTGTAGGTCTCCTTTCCCCAGTTGGACAAGTGGGGTAGGTTAGGGACACGCAAGTAGCCGAAGTGTCGTCCGTCACCGAGCCACACGAAATTATTATTATTATATATTGAAATACGTAGGTTTTCATTTCACAAAAAAAGAAATCTTTCTTTTTTTTCGTTTCGTAAATTGGTGAGAAAATTATTACCAGAGAGTTGTTTCAAGCACTATAAACATTTACTTTTAATGAATTTATTTAGGGAAAGAACTGAACACAACTGTAGCCACACACACAGCAAACAATATACCATACCAGTCAAAGAGATTCAACAACAATCACAGAGATTAATATTTACATATCTACACAAAGATGCCATAGGATTGCTATTCCATCACTCTGCCTTAATTCTGAGTAACACTAGTTTACAATTTTACATATTCGCAACCCTTCGGACATTTAAAAAAAAAAAAATTCTTTGTACAGTGGTTTTGTAAAAATGTCAGCGAACTGATTGTCTGTAGGAATGTATTTGACATCTATTATCCCTTTCAAACTTTCAGTCTTTAACAAAAGCATATTTAACATCTATGTGTTTTAGTTTTTTATATTCCCATTTACAAAGAGAGGAAATACAAGGCTGATTGTCTTCATAAATTACAAGTTCTTCATTTTTCAAAGTTTTTAAATCTTGGGACAATTTCTCAAATCACAAATATTCTGCAGCACAAGTTGCAAGTGAGACAAATTCAGGGATGGCAATACTACAGTACTTTGTTTTATACACCCCCAACTTATGGTGTTACCAAACAGCTTGATGGCATAACCTGTTGTTGATTTTCTATCTGAACTATTTGGCCAATCAGAATCAGCATAAGCTACTACAGACCCATTGTTTCCCTCATTTTTGTAATGCATCCCATAGTTTACTGTACCCTGTAGGTAAGGCAGTATTCTCTTCAAACCTTTCCAATGTGATTCTTTTGGATCACTTTGATAACGATTGAAATAATTAACAGCATAGCTTCAATCAGGTCGTGTTGTTTGAGTTACATACAGCAAACATCCTATTAATTCTGTATAAGGTACCGGTACTTTCTCATGCAGTCTTTTATCACCCTCAACTTCCCTGTAATTCAGTTCTATGGATGTGTTAATTGATTTGCAGTCATTCATACTATACCTCTTCAATAGATTTTCCAAATAAGTTTTCTGACTCATAATTATTCCATCCTCCCTCCTATCAATCTTAATTCCCAATAACATTTTTAAATCTCCCAAATCTTTCATCTTAAATGTACCTTTCAAAACTAATTCGTATTCTTCAAGTTTTCCTATGTCATTTCCTAATATGAGTATGTTATCAACATACAATAAAACATAAACCTTTGTGTTTGAGTTCCTGAAAGTATAGAGACATCCATCAGAATTGCTTTGAACAAAGCCTAAATTTTTAACAAACTTGTCAAACATTAAATTCCAAGACCTTGAAGATTGTTTCAGACCATAAATTGCTTTGTTTAGCTTACCTACAGTACCTGGTTTATCATTAAATTCTGTTGGTAGCTTTACAAAAATATTTTCACTTAAATTTCCATGAAGAAAAGCACTTTTTCACCCATTTGATTAGCAATCAATTTTTCATGATGAAGAACAGCAAGTAATGTTCTTAAAGTAGTTAACCTCGCTACATGAGCATATGTCTCTTTATTCAAACCCTCTTTTTTGAGTACAACCACGAGCAACTAGTCTGGCTTTATAACCACTAATGTTGCCTACATCATCACGTTTCACTTTAAAAAACACTTGGTATCAATAACTTTCTTGTTTTCAGGTAATTCACGAACTGTCCAGGTCTTGTTTTCATTTATTACACGCATCTCTTCTGCTACAGCATAAAGCCATTCTTCTTTATCCGATCTGCTGTAGAAGTCACTGAAAGTCTCTGGAACATCCTCGACGTACCAAAATTTCTGCATTTAGAACTAGTACAGCAAAATCTTCCATTCTTACCGGCCGCTTTGTTTCTCTTACACTTCTGCACATTTCAGGAGGTTTCACCTCTTCAGTTTCATTTTCACTTGATATGGAGTCATTTTCAGGAGATTTCACATCTTCAGTTTCACCTTCTTCATCACTGATAATCTCATTGCATGTGTCTTCTTTGCATGAGACCCAGTTTTCATTACGAAAATCAAAATTACTTTCATCAAAAATTTTTTCAAATGTTTGTAAATCTATTGGACCGAAATGCGTGGTCATTAGTCCGTAGTTTACAAACTAGTTAAACTAAGGTAAACTAACCTAAGGACAACACACACACTCTCTCTCTCTCTCTCTCTCTCTCACACACACACACACACACACACACACACACCCATGCCCCAAGGAGGACTCGAACCTCCGACGGCGAGCAACCGAGTGCTACACAGCGAGGCGCCTTAGACTGCTTTTCTCTCTCTCTCTCTCTCTCTCTCTCTCTCTCTCTTCTGGTAGATCTATGGGTCGCGGTCGTTCGTTTAGTTTGTTCGTGGTTGTTCGGTGAATGGTTGGCTCAGCTTTTTTATTACAGAGTAGAGGTCTGCACCTCGCTCGGTTGCTCGCTCGAATCGCGTGGTTCATGTCGTTCTATGACAGTCCGACAGGTGTCGGTACTGCAGCTTGCGGCAAGGCGTGTGGCTGCGCTCGACTTCCTGCACGCTCGTTCGAGGGGGCACGCTCGACCGGCCCGACCGTCCACACTGCCCGCTCGCCACTCGGTCGCTCACCGCAGCGCCACTCGAGTCCAAGGCGAGTGTCGGGAGCAAACTAGACGCTAGAGAAGAAATCCTGACTGCGAAATTTGGAATTGTTTCCTTTCCCGGGTGCTTCGAAAGCTGTTCCTTCGATCCAGTTGAACTAGCTATTCACTTTCGCATTTTGTACTTTGCCATACAAGTTATTATACGTGATTGACATAAAGTATCTGTGCTAAGATCATTTACTAAATGAGTTTTCCATGATTTTTCCTCCTTTCTTGTTCCCATTTTGTGGACTGTTAGTTCCTATTCAGTGGTAGGTGTTACTTGCCGTCTTAATGAGCAAATGATTGTATTTTATATCCATTCCTCTTCTCATTCTCAAGTCATGGAATACTTTGTCCGTCTTTTATATTGATATTAAATACACTATATTGATGTACACTCGTTAGGTTAGTTTTGTGCATCTCTCTCTCTCTCTCTGTTGCACCCCGTTAATATATATTCCCGTAGCATTTTGGCACTGTGCGTGGTTGATGCGCCTCTACCTTTTCCGAGTGAGTCCTTAACGGGAATTTTTCCAATTGCAACATTCATATATTCCCCACTGCCACTGTCGTAAAGAACGCGCTTTCTTCCGTTGTCAGAGTCATATGCCGGTCTAATGCTAATGTATCCTGCACTTGTTTTAAATCCTCTTATTCCAACAGTTTACTTTACACAGCTGTACGAATTTATGGTGCTCCTGCTGTTTCAGTGAAATCTGTGTTATATTTATATAGGTCCGTCTTAAGACTGTCACCCATGTGCATGTTTTCGGAATGGCTGGACTGTGAAATTCGCGAGGCTCAATCCACCAATGAGGTGGACGTTTATTTAGCACGAATTGATGGTGATGACGACGATCTGCTTGAATGGTAGAAACGCAACAGTACTCTCTTTCCGAAGCCTAGGTGCATTGGCAAACAGTATTTTGTGTGCCTGCCTCAAATGCACCTAGCGAACGCATTTTCAGTGCGGCAGGGAACCTATTCTCTGATAGAAGAACTCGACTCGATCTACAACGTGTCAATGATATTTTAACGATACATTGCAATTACAATGCCACTAACGAATAGTTTGGGGATAATGTTACTTTTCGCTGTATACTTTGTTGTACGGTAATTTTCACTTTTGTACATTGCAATAAAAACGTTGTTCGTTCCGTAGTTTCTCTTTAGATCCTTTACATTACTTTCAAATGTTGTAGTTAGTGAAAACAACCTTTTTGTCTCGTTTGCGGTATAATTATATTGCGGTTACTTGCTACTATGCAGGAATACACGTCTACAGCATAACTGATCTTAGTTCCTTTAGTTAGCGGGACTGCGTCAGACACAACAGCAGCCCACACCTCAGAGCATAGAGCTGCTGCCGTAGCGACTGACAAGGAAATCTATCCAAGTGTCAGATTTTTATAAAATTTGGATTTGTTATAATACATGAAAAACTATGGGACCCGTTTTTTGTTGTTTTTTTTTTTATCGGGGTAAAACATATTTAAGGGGTGAAACAGTCCCTCCAAAATTGGGGCTAAAATAGAAAAATCTTGATAACTTAGAAATTAATGATTTTTTGGTATGAAAGTATCTTTTGATAAGAGATCGGCTGAGGTACATTGCAGAGGGAGTGACAATTAGGGGGGCAACTACCCCTAAAGTGACCAATTTTTTGTGCTCATTTTTTTTTATTTAATCGAAGTTGAATCTATGAAATTTGTCTTTTATCAAAAGATACTTTCATACCAAAAATCATTAAAATTGCTTCACTAATCTCTAAGTTATCGCCATTTTTCTATTTTAGCCCAGTTTTGGAGGGACTGTTTCACCCCTTAAATATGCTTACCCGCCGCTAAAAAAATTACGTGTCCCATAGTTTTTCATATATTATAAAATATGCAAATTTCTAAAAACGGAGAGTGACTTCGGTAGGATTCCTTGTGAGTACAGCGGCAGCACTACGCTGCGGCCGGCCGCGGTGGCCGAGGGGACTGAGGCGCTCCAGACACGGTCTCCACAGCCACTACGGTCGGGGGTTCGAATCCCCCCCCCCCCCGGGCATGGATATTTGTGCTGCCCTTAGTGTTAGTTAGTTCATAAGTAGTTTGTAAGTTTAGGGACTGATGACCCCGTAGTTAAGTCCCATAAGCTATACAAACATTTGAACATTTGAACTACGCTGCGCGGCCTCTGCCCGCCCCGCCCCACGTAGCCTCGTTCGAGTGTCAACACGCTCGCTGCGAGCGTACACACTCGCCGCGCCACCGCCGAGCGTTGCGCACTCGACCGAGTACGAGCGAGCGAAACAGGCGATTTGCAGACCTCTATTACAGAGGTTCCGCTCGGCTACTCCACCGCGGCTTACTTTCGTCAAACTTGACTTTTCTTCCAAGAATGATGCATCTCTGTTCCAGACACCATAGCCTTTCACACAATACCCGACTATGAAACATTTCTTTACTCTGGAATCAAATTTCCCAGCAATCACTTCTGCAGGGAGTCGCAAATATGAGACACAACCAAACACCTTCAGTTTTTGAAACTTTGGCATTCCTCCAAACCACAAAGTAACAGGAACTGTCATTTTTAATGCACTTGTAGGTGCTCTATTTATCAAGTTAATAGCTGTATTCACTACTTCTGACCAAAAAGATTTGCCACGTTTATTGTTCAATAACATACAGCGAGCTTTGTTTACAATGTTCCTATTCATACATTCACTCACTCCATTTTGTTGTGGTGTGTACCTCATTGTCAATTCATACTGGATACCTTTTTATTTGAAGAAGCTTTTCTTTCATTTGACAAATATTCACCTCCGCTATCACAACAGACTCTATTAATCCTGGAATCGAAATGAGCTGTTGCCATAGCTTCATATTGTTTAACATATTCCAGTAGTTCAGACTTATTCTGCATCAGATATACAGCTGTAAAATGGGTATAGTCATCTATAAATTTAATTACATACCTCTTTCCATTATAAGATGGGGCCCATAACATCACTACGGATTAGCTCAAGTGGACGTTTTTTCTTGTCCTCTTCTGATTAAGTGGAAGTCTTGTTTGTTTACCTACCAAGCAGATGGTGCATGACTGTGGTGTCTTCAACTCTTCAGTGTTCATTTCTTCCACGTAGTTTGGAAGTGCCCTTAGCGGTGGAGGACTAAGGCTGTTGGAGGCCCGGGGTGGTGGTGAAACAAAATGAGGCCCCCGTCTACTTGAAAATAAATGTATTACTTTTAAAAAAGAATTGGAGGCCCCTCCCAGGACGAGAGGCACGGGACAGTCTAAAGAAAAAGCTTTCGAGATTCGGAGGCCTTAGCAGAACGAGATGCCAAGCGCGCTAATAATAATAATAATAATAAATAATAAAAAAACACCCCTTGCTTTCGATGTATTTGGAGGCCCCCCAAGACCGCCCCCTTTGTCCCCTCCCCCTATTCCGCCACTGGCCCTTAGATAGGTAAAATTCAAATGTCCTAACCTTTGATGCCAAATTTCCAGAGTTTCAGTAAGAAGGAATTCCTGGCGAAATTCAGAGCATACATATACATTTCATTTTCTTTGCGATGGAAATAACATCCGTGGCGGATTAGCCGCGCGTGCTGGAGCGCCGTGTTGCGGTGCGCGTGGCAGTCCGCCGTCGGGGGTTCGAATCCCCATGAAACCGATTCAGTGAACACACCAGTCGAAAAACAATATGCATCCGAACTCACAGAAGCATCTTGAGAATCACAATTCACTCTTTTGTGTCCAAATTCACCAAAATTATGGCATCTAAAATTATACTGTTTTTCTCGGCCTAAACTGTGCTTATCATTTTCACCGACATTACCAGGTTTGTTTCTCTAGTTATTTTTCCTGTGAGTAAAATTCTTCCTGTACGTATTAAAGACTGTGTTCTGTCCAATGTCTACTGCATGTTTCTTCTTGGAGTCTGCATGCTTACTTTCGTGGTCTATAAACCTATTTTTTACAAAACTTAACTTCAAGTTTTCCGTAGATAACGTCTAAATTCATTTACAACGCTGTCATATTGTTGTGGCATTTTTAATAAAAGATGACACACAGCATTAGTTTCTTCAACAGTCGCACCCATAGATCTTAGATCTCGAACCAACTTGTCAAATTCTAAAAAATGCTCACTCATTGTACCTTTTGCTGCAATAATTGTTTTCACAGAAGTAACTGGCTAGCGATGATTTTTCTTTCAAATGTGTCACACAAGTTCTTCCACATTCGAAACACACTGTTGAAGTCTTTCACATATTCCAAATGGCTATCCGCAATTCGTACTATTACTCTTGAATGAAATTTTTTATCACGTTTCGCAAGATTTTTCAGTAGTTTGTCTTTATCAGCTCGTTTCTTTTCGTCAGTTCTCTGAAACTTCACTTTTTCTGTATTGGGGCTGGGGTATACGGGATGCAGCAGCCATGACAGGAGGGTATAATCTCTCCAGGGAAACTGGCCTAATTATTTCAAGTTGAAATCACTGTCCTCAGAGCATGTGTGGAGGAGAATATGCGTAGCTGCTACATTAACTGTAGCATCTACATCTATTCAGACAGCCCTGAAATTACTGTTAGCCACTGCAAGAAGGTCAGAGAGTTCTTGTGGAGCTAGGGAAAAGCAATAGGGCAAACTTACTGTGGGTCCCTGGTCATTCAGGGATCAATGGTAATGAGCATGCCGATCGATTGGCCAGGATGGGGTAAAGACTCCATTTATTGGACTGAAAACTGTCCTCAGAATCACTATGGTTTTGTCAAATTATGGAACTGGTTCGGAAGGCAGGATGTAGAATACTGGACTAAGGTATATAAACAAAAAACATGGCAAGGTAATGATGCCAAAGGCATCTTTTAAAAGAAGCTCAGCAATACTGGACTGGAAGAGGAGGGAGATCAAATTCATTGTTGGACTGATGACTGGTCATGGGAACTTCAAAAAGCACTTATATTCAATTATTATATAGAAGAAGTCCCTGAATCTGCTGAGGGTGAGGAACCTGCATCACACCTAATTTTTGACTGTATTGCATTGGAGAACAAAACAAATAAAATACTCAGGACAGCTAGACTTGAAGAAATTGTGTCTAATAAAGAACTGGTAAAAGGACTCCTAGCACTGTTCAAGACATTGATTGTCTTTATCAGATACACAGGGAGCGATACTGCATAATAAACTCAGTTTTGGTTAGGGTAGCTGTGGGTTGGACCAAAGCTGTCTTGGCTTCCCTGCTCAAATCAAATCAATCACTGTGGTAAGGGGCTGGGATTGGGAGTGGCTTGGGGAGGGACTAAGATGTATACATTGAGTGGATGATGGAACTCCACTTTAGGAGGGATCACAAGGATCTTCGGTAGAATGTTTATAATTTCAGGGCATTATGACAGATAATCAATGCCCTGATGAAGAATATGGTTTGTTTGTTCCAGTCCATGATAGTATTGGGTGACAGGGACACTTCTTTGTGGCTGGTTGTTGGGGTGGATGGAAGAATGGTGGTGTTTGGCAATATGGCATCGGAAATCAGTTTGTGGTCTAGGCCAAGGCACTGTCTTTCTGTGTAGGCCTTTGGCAGTTTGGGTAACGGAGTTGTCATCACTGCAAATTCGCTGTCCACGGTTGGTAAGGCTGTATGGTGAGAATTCTTTTTGATGGCAGCTATCAAAATGCAGGTACTGTTGGTAGTTGGTGGGTTTAATGTGGACACAGGTGTGGATGGAGGCATCAGTTAGGAGGTGAACAACCAGGAATGTGACATGCCGGGTTGAGGTGGAAAAAGTGAAACTGATGGAACAGAAGGTGTTCATGTCAGTGGCGGACTAAGGGGGTGGGGGGGGGTGGAGGGGGCGGACCACCTCGGGCCTCTCATCTTGGGTTCCTCCATATACCTCGAAAACACTTTTTTTGTTTGTTTCTTTTTTTGAGTGCACTTGGCCTCTTGTTCTGAGCCTCCAAATGTCGAAAACTATTTTTTTAGACGGTCCCATGGCTCTTGTCCAAGGGGGCCTCCAAATTTCAAAAGCTCCTTTTTTATAGTAATACATGTACATCCAAGTGAACGGGGGGGTCTCATTTTGTTACGCTGCCGCCCCAGGCCTCCAACAGCCGTAGTCCGCCTCTGGTTCATGTTGTGAAGAGTTGATGATGATGACTAGGTCATGAGTTAAAATCATGAAAATATCATCTCTGAACCTGAACCAGACCAGTGTTTTGTGGTTTTGGGAGGCTAGGAAGGTTTCCTCTAGACAGCCCATAAATATAATGGCATAGTAGGGTGTCACACAGGTGCTCAGGGCTGTGTTGCAGATTTGATTGTATACTTCTCCTTCAAAGGAAAAGTAGTTGTTAGCTTGGATGTGTTTGGTAAGCATTATGAGGAATTGGCTATTGGATTCAATGCCGAATCCAGGATCATGGTTCGGGGGGAGGAAGTTGCTGGGTGTCTCATTCATGCTTGGTTATACCTTTCTCAGAAGAGGCGTAAAATCATTGACCCCCTCGATTCGCCACACTGATTGGGCTTGGATCTAAATGACACTGGGAGAGGTAGTGTTCGAGAGTGGCAAGACCGTGGGCATGTGGGTCTACTCAATATTGTTACAATTTTCCGTGCTACTGTGCTGTGGACTTGTTAATAAAGCCCAATGTCCTCATCTGTGGAGGACATTCTCAAGTCGGATCGTGACTCTTTTGTACGTCCGAACACATCCTGGTTCGTTACTGACTGCAGCCGAATTCCGTTTACCATACTCCTGCGCAGACATGGCCATCTCGTTGGCCACGGTGCGCAGACGAAGCCGATGAGAGGTGTGACGTCAGATGTGTTGGATAAGCATGCTCGTGCGCAGAGGTGTGACGTCTGATGTTTTGGATAAGCGCGCAGTTCGCCGTTATAGTATCGCCCCAAGGTGGAAGACTGTTACAGTTCATCTTCAACACTGGAATCCAGATTTCATTTAGTTGCACGCCCTCCTCCACCCTATTGAAATTGATGGGGATTTTACTACTTGTATAGCCTCTATGTGCAGTTTTTCGTAATTTTCGTTTGTGGCTGCCAAAACCTGAGTCTTATCAAATTGAATAAGGTGATCTCCTGGTTGAAATTAATGTTCAGCAACAGCTAATCTGTCAATTCCATAAACGGAGTTCGGCTGCAGTCAGTTAAAAGCCAGGGTGTGTATCGATCGTTCAAATAAAGAGCCACCATTCCCCTTGAGAATGCCCTTCGCAGTTGAAGAGGAAACGTTGGGTTTCATTAACAAATTCATAAGACTACGGTATAATAACCGGGAAAAAATTTAGCAATATTGACGTTTTTGGCAGTGAAAGTTTACAAATTTCAATTCTTGTAGGATACTGGAGCCTTAACCCCCGCGCCATTCCTTTCGATCTACAACTGTTGACGTCACCCAAGGCAAACCTCCCTGACAGCGTTGTTGTTATGCTTGTCCATAGTTTTTCATTACTATTCCACGAGGAGAGCCCTTTCGGTCTTTTGGTCCTCGACACCGTGATCTGTTTCAAATTTTGGCTAACGTTAATGTATGAATTATTCTCGCGGTTTTTCTGGTCTGTCACAACGTCACTTCCAACTAGATACGGTAGTATTTAATGGCACGGTTTATTTAAAACAATTGAATGCTTTTGGAAATATCTTCAAGGGAATCTATGACGGCTAACTCCGGTAAAAATACGTTTGTGGCTGTTTTCATGACAGTCATTTCATTAGTTTGTAGGATATGAGAATTAGGATTTTTATAATTCGGGTGCTCTTACTAATAATGTTTATCAATGGAATTTATTAATAGCAACTACCATTGGCAACCAATATGCGGTTCCGGTATCTTACAACATTAAATAACACTGAAACTTCTGTTCCTTATACATGGGGTTCACCCATGGCCCGCTAGAAATGTTCGTTTCTTTCTTTAAAGTTAAAAGCCAGTGAACAAACATCTCCTAGCAGTTAAGAATTATTGCCCAATGCCCAACAGAACTCATCACAGCATTGGCTGATGTATAAAGCTTGTTCGATACTCTTTTTAACTAAACAAAGTACTGCAATGTTCTATTTAGATTTGCTCATGTGTTCTAATTCCGTTGGATTGATCAAAAGAAGTTTTAATTCGGAAAATTGATATCTTCTCAGTGTCCGACATCCGTTCAGACTTCAGTTGGCTTTGCGAAAATTTATTGGATACCTGAGCAACCACTATTCACCTGTTTCTCACAGATCTCTATTGTGTTTAATCATGGCTAATACTACATGGATTGAGACCTTCTGGCGGAATGATTACGAACATGGATTTACCGGCGAAATGGTAATTAACAACCGCAATGCCTCCATGCCAGTACAATTAGGTGTTAACAGTGTTGCAGTTATAAGGAGTAGCGTGAGTATATGTAGCAAAGAGCGACGAGTTGCTACAAGTGAAGTTCCCTACGTAACCTCTGTCGTTTAATGTGGCACCACTGCAATTTTGGTGCTTCGGGTTCGAAAACTAATTAATTGTTTACTGACGTAAATGTGACAGATTAGGAATCCATGCCAATTTTACTTACTCTGTTACTGTTGAGTAAGTGCATAATGAACCGTGACATACTAGTCGTTTGTGTTGCGACTTGTATCATTTTGAATAAATGACACAAGATTTGTAATTGCAATAAAATTAGTATACTGACAATGATTTATTTCTCGCTATGTAACAATTGTTTGTAATGTGTTTTAGTTCTGAACCAACTTAATCGTAACAATCAATTTGAAACTAAGTAAAACGATTAGAAATCACAAACAGTTCAGAATTACTCCTTACTGTAACTAGCTGAACAACTCCATTAACTAGCGGTGAATTTAATGGCACAATCATATTTGAATACGTCGAACAAATATACAAATAGTACAAAAGCGTGCAATTACGTTTTAGTCGTGGTACCGGTAAATCATGAATAGGTATAAAACAGAAAATTTAGGTTATTATGGAGAACAGAAATTAAGGTACCCTTCTTTACATGGTGTGACTTTGAACCCATTAGGAAAATAGATACAGAACTTGTGTACCAAATAGATATAGTTTTTCTTCGTTTTGCATTTTATGTCACTTCTGTACCCCCTCACCACTTCCCTGACTATGGCTTTTTCTTCTGCAATGTTATTAAGTAATTTAGGCCTAACTTTTCTGCTGGCAAAGTACTGAAATAAGCAGATTGAAAAATCAGACTAAATTTGAAATGTAGGATTTTTCAGGTGCTTAGTCGTTGTGACATATTGACCTGTACTCTTGTCCAATATCTAGGATAGGTTGTAAGGTTATAGTTTGTGTGTTGGTGAAGCCCATTAATGTGTGTCAAAAAATATATTGATGCGGTGACACTGATCTGTAGCGTAGTTCATTCGGTAATATTTTGTATTTTCAATCTGATATTGCATTATAGTTGTCAAGCTTGGCTAAAGTTTACATTGGCCAACATCGGCACACTGCTTTCGTTCACGGAATGCTAATGTTGGCTAGTGGATTATATGAAGTGAAGTGATATTTTTGTCTCGTGTTCACCCCTTCACATACCTAGCCCATTATTTAAATGAAAAATCCCAATAATTTGAAACAGTGATCATTTGTGTTTGCACTCCAAGGTAATAGGGTGTGTTTTTACTCCGTGTTCTTAGGTATCTCTGCTTCACGTTACACGTGTCACTGATTAAAGTTGATGACTCTTACCCAGTTTTTCTCTGTCACTTTTCACTTTAGACATATCCGTTATAGTAGGAAATACAGACTTGTAGCCAGGTTTGGAATTGGTGGTAAGCTGTTGGTCCCATACTGAAGGTCCCAATACCGCCTATCTGCTGCTACCCATGACTTCATGAGCAGGGACAAATTAAACATAAAAAAGTGGAAAATAACATTCCAAAACACACAGCAAAACTGATAAAATAAAACTTTCCAATACACACAAATGAAATTTCTTTTACCACAGCATTCTGCCAAACAGTTGCCACTATGTATGATTAGTTTCAACTAATTAATGTGTTTATCATGGTGCTTGATAGGTGAATGGGTGAATGTAAATTACTCGGTTTGTATGATGAAGAAGAAGAAGGAAAAAAAAAATACAGCTGTAACAAAAGGCAAATTATCACTGTTTTAAGGCCTACAATGCAATACGGTGACATCAAGGATTAAAGCCAACTGGTGGTATCCCGTACTTCTGGTGACCCAATCTCTAGTGTGTGCCATCATTGAGTATCTAAATTTTGCAGTACCCATACTATTTTGGGATAGACTATACAGGTGATACTAAACACATTGCCGTATATTGTAAATCAAGACTCTCACAAACATTTGTATTGTGTTATCGGTTAGAAAACTTTCCTAATGATTAGTATGCTAGTGAAAGCTAATGAGATCTATGATATGCTCTAGCAAGGAAAGAAAGAAACCATGTAAATTATTAAGCAACTATGTTCTGTGAGAGAACCATAATTAACTTATCATATATGTGGCGTTAAATATTTAACCTGGAAATATACATAGAAGATTGATAAGAATGATGATTGGTTTGTTTTCTTTGCGTCAAGGGAATTAAAAAAACTGTATTGGCAGACGTGGAGTTACATGCAAAAGTCCACTTACTTTAAAAAGATCCAAGCACTAGTGTTCATCAGTTCCATGTGTATTGCTCCCATAGGGACCAGAAAGACAAAGTTAGTCATTCATAGTCCATAGTGCATTGAAACAGTCATTCTTCACCTGTTTTACGAGTGACTGGAATGGAATCAGAAATGTTAGTAGTACAGTGCTACGTATCTTTCCGCTCCACACTTCAGTGGCATGTAGAATTTTTATGTTGGTGTAGACAGACGTAGGACTAATACATCATTTGAACTTTTGTTTACGGGTTGTATTAAATATTACAAAAACAAACAACTGTAACACATATATACAAAAGAGCAGTGTGCTAATGATTCTTCTGTGAATCCTAATTAAACTGTCCTCTTAGGTATACAAGAAGTTAAATTGCTGATAATGTATTGTCTTTTAAGTTGTTAGGCCTACTTCCTGTGGCTATAATTCACAAATGTAATCTTCTTTCATTTCTTTTAACTTAATTTCCTCGTACTGAGTGGAGACAAGATAGCATTTAATTTTTTTCTCCCCCCCCCCCCCCACTTATGATTATTGGTTTCTGTAATCAGTGATATTAGAAGATAGTAACCTTGATTAGCAAAATAAACATATTGTGATATTGTCTAAGAACTTCTCTAAACTTTTCTATCATTTGGTTGGGGCAATTGAAAAGTTAATTAAAAAAAAGTGCTGCTGGTTCTAAAATATCAAAATTTATGCTTTTGGTCAACAGTACTGTAGTTGCCATTGATTCAAGATGCTTGGTATCATTCTAGTATCAGATGTTAATTTTCATTCCCGAATAAAAGATGAAATCCATTAAAAATGTTTCATCTAAGCTCTGAGCAGATGTTTTTTAATTTTTTGGGTCATCAGTCTTATCATTTCATAGTAGCACTTATACCCTTTATTCTTTTCTGTCAGAGTAGAAAAACCCCCTTTACTCTTTTCTGTCAGAGTGGAAAAACTGACACTGTAAAGGTTGCTGGAGATTAAGTGCTGAAATGAAGAAGTAATGTTACCCATAATGTCATGAAAAATTGGGCTAAACTGCAGAGTCTGTTGACCACGTGCTGCAAATGTTGGCGACACTACAGAATATCTATGTATACACCACAGCAGTCAACCATAGGGCAGGTATAGCATGTTTTATTTATTTTATGATCTGTGCAAAACAGTGATCATTCTAACTGAGAGTTAGGTTAGGTAGACATTAAACAAGAAGTTTTGCCTTTAGTATGTGAGGGCGCGTAGCGCTCGAATCTCTGGTTCAGAAAAACTCAAATTATTGTTTTCCCATAGTCGCTCCCGGCAAAGTTGCCAACATAAGTGCCATGCTAATAACGTGGGCAACAGACACTGCAGTTTTACCAAAAATTGTACCATATGTTTCAACTAACATTCAATCTTTCAATATGGAATGTAATGTGTTATGCATAACAACTTAAGTGGATGGTTACCTGCCCACCTATAGATGTCTGTTTACGAGTATATCGTGCAACATTTGAACTGTGCATGGGAACTTTAAAGAACTCATGAAAAACCACAAAATCTGACACTCTGATTGAACATGTGAAGTCATCAGTAATATATGATGTAGACTGAAATACCTGTTTGTTTTTCTCTCTCTCTCTGCTTTCATAGGTTATTTGTAGGACTCTATTCCACCCATCGTGTTTGAACCGTAACATTGGCTTGTTGTGGTGTGATGTCATCATTGCATGATAATTTTGAGTTCTTCATGTTTACAGGTGGTGCGTGTAGGCATGAGGCAGGGCATTATTTTACAACGTGATTCCATCCGTCTGCTTTGACCCTTGATGTCATCAACATGTAGGAAAACCCGTGTATGGGATAATATCTTAATACTTGTGTATTGTAGATGATAAATAATCTGTGGTTATCCTCATAAATTACAGATTACAATAACAGAATGTACCATCGATCACAGGTCTAAGCCGAAAACTTTGTGCTTTCGGTGCTCAGTTGGGGGGGGGGGGGTTGTAATGTCCATATTCTGTGTGACATTCTTTGTATTCGTGTGGTGTGGTTGCTTCCTTTAAACTTGTTTCCTGTCTTGTGTGCATTACTACGTGTTTTAGTAGTATGAAGTTTCCAGTTTAGTTTGCCTTTCTGTGATTTCATGTGTTTTATTATTCTGGTTTTGTTGGGATGGATACAATGAATAAGTTTAATTCTTTCTCAATGGTTGACTCACTGGGCCGAGACTATATTGGCCATGATAAAATTTCTTCAGTTGCTTGATGTTCAATGCACAAGATGTTGGCAACCAATGAAGGTAACAAAAAACAAGACGTGTGTGTGTGTGTGTGTGTGTGTGTGTGTGTGTGTGTGTGTGTGTTATTTTTTGTGTTAAGTGTTTTGTACTCTGGGACATGTTTTTGGTTAAGTTTTTTTCCCTATTTCTTGACTTTTTGGGTTAAATTGTACGACACTTCTCCCCGGGCTGCAGTGGTTATGGTACATACAAGAACCTGTCATACATAGAGCAGGTACAGTATTAATTTTGCTGCGAGTGAAATGAGCAGCAATAACACTTATTATGTAGCTCATGAAAAATATTAACTCAGTTCTAATCTTCATTGTTCATCTGTTGCCAACATAAGCACTGGAGCCCAGTGAGAAGCATCATAAAATTTTACCACTTTTTGTAGTTTAGTTTCTGTTGGCATTTTCGTAGTGTGTGTAGGTTGGCAACATACCATATATAAGTGGTGTGGTGTAATTATTGCTTTTGCTAAAGCCAACAAATGTGAAAAGTTGGTTGTGGTGACAGACTGATTTTTAGCATAGCCAGGGGTCTAGGTTAGGTCGGGAGGCAACGATTTGGTTCAGAGTTGGTGAAGGTAGCAAATGTGAAAATACAAAAGTGGTTGTGGTGAAGAAGGTTATGTTATAATGGAACATTTGAAATGACTATTTCTTTGTTGCTTGGGAGGGAGGGGTTGAATTGTTATCATTGTCTTCATTTGAGGTGTATTATATGTTAATTGAACTATTGAATTCCATGTATAGTTTTTTGGTCATTTTCGGTTTCTATTTGTGTGTTTTTTAAATTACACTTTTGTATGTTTTCAGTTGGCTTTTTGTTGTGTTTTCCTACTTTCAACAGCTCCATCCAAAACCCCCACATTCCCATACTTGTTCCGTTAGTGCCATTCTATTGATTTTTGGTTAATTTTCACATTTTTATGTATGCATTTGTTGGTTTTTTTGTGATTGTTTTGGTCATCATATTGGCTACAAATATATACATTATTACCACAGTGTTAACAATATCATGGGTCAAAGCAGATGGGTCGAAAGCATCATAGATTTATGTCACTTTCACTATGCTTTTGCAGACAGGTTTGTGAGTCTGCCAATAGAAGTACAATCAAGTCACATGAGTAGTAACGAAATATAGTTCATGCAGTGTTGGCAAGACAAAAAAAAATTCTGATGCTATATTCACAGATTATTTGTGGGGGGAGGGGGGTTGAGGAGGAGGAATCATCATTGCTGATGGTGTCTCTGGTCACTTCAAATTTTGCCATTAACTGTTCAAAATCATTAAGTTCCTTGTGCCAATGGCTGAGATACAGTGGAACTGGTCCCAAAAAAGAGGCTTTGTGATTGTGTACGAAGCACTGTATTATAAACATAAGCTATTTACACAAAGTACAGCTACTGTACAAAATGTGTAGGATTTTACAAGAGGAGTAAAGTCTCAAACATCAAAACTCATGGTCCTTTTGCCCAAAGAGGGGGCTGAATCCCGACAGTGGAAAGTAGAAGAATGAACTAACTAGACTACTACAATGAAAGAAATTCAAAAGATGTGTGTCTGAACTCAGTGATAGACAAACTTGTATGAACATTGTGAAAGGAGAAATTTCCTTTGTTCAGTCAATATCCCAGAATCAGTTGGATGTTGAAATACAGAACCTAAAGAAAGTTATTTTTATGGTCTGTGTGCATGAATGTAACTGATTACAGAAGTTGTAGATACTTGTTGAGAGTTAAATGAAATAGCTGTCATCTTTATGATACAACATGGACTGGCTGCTGGATATAGAATTCTAGATGCAAGACGAAAATTTTACCTCCTGTGCTCATAATTAAAAAAAGAAAATAAAAAGCGAATATACCCCAGTTCTTGTTGGTCCAGTGGGAATGTGTAATTCAGTATCAAAGCAAATAAAAATACTCTTTGGGTTAACATTTTTTGAAATTTATTTTTGAAGTATAATTAAAAAAAAACATTGGAGATTACATCAAAGTAACTGCAACACACATTTCCAACTGATAGAATCTCTCTCAGAAAATTGTCTCTCAAATAAAAAAAATTAACAAAATATCTTGGAACTACTTCAGAGAGAGCATTTTTGTATTTTAAACACATGACAAATGTAACCTGAGGTACCATCTTCAATAGTATATTTATCT
Source organism: Locusta migratoria (assembly GCA_026315105.1). Classification (NCBI taxonomy): domain Eukaryota; kingdom Metazoa; phylum Arthropoda; class Insecta; order Orthoptera; family Acrididae; genus Locusta; species Locusta migratoria. The sequence continues at coordinate 104,572,406 of CM048755.1, forward strand.
TGGACCAGGACTCATGAATTTCACAATGAAAATGGAGTGGAGCCTTATCCTGCTGAAAGATGAAGGGAGAGTCCAATTGCATTGAGGCATCAGCAGTTGCTGCAACATGTCCAGCTAGGAATGTCAAGTGACAGTGCTCTTGGTGAAGAAGAATGGTCCACACAGTTTTCGACATGACAAGACCCAAAAAAGCTTTACCTTTGGGGAGTCACACTCAAATTCAATGCATTTGTGTGGATGCTTTGTACTCCAGATTAGACAATTAAGCTTGTTAACTTTCCCATTAGTGTGAAAGGTGGCTTTGTCATGAAAAATTAAGTGATCAGCAATGCCATCCTCATTCAATTATTAAAACTCTGAACAAAATTCAGAACACTTGTCTTTATCATCTTTGAGCTTCTGCACTAACTGCAATTTGAATGGTTTCATAGACAGCTTCTGTTGCAGGACTTTCCACACATGCATTGGAGCCATTTCGAGTTCATGGGATGCATGACATATCAATTTCTTTGGACTCGTGAATGTCTCTTTTACATGCTCCACATTCACTTCCTCACACTGGGATGTCCACTTCTCTTTGCCAAGCACAAGCAACCGGTTGTAATGAATTTCTTGTGCCAGTGATAAATGGCCTTCCTTGTTGGCTTCTTACTGTACTCGGTTCTAAACATCTGTTGAACAGCTGTAGCACACTTGTTTTTGTCGAACTCCAACACACAGAAAGCTCACTCCGGACTTACCATGTTTGCGACTAGTGCTGACTATCGGTAAATTACTAAACTACGCTTTGGCGGTATACATGGGGGGGGGAAAAAACCTTTCATGGTTCCTCTTCAAAATGACATATGTATGATATCATACAATGTTTGATTCTTTTGCAATATATAATTGAAAGTGTTCCCGGACTGTATATCCGCCCTGTTTATCTGGGCTTTGAGCACTAAACAAGATTGTTGCTACACCAGGCAAGGCTTCTAGCTGTAGGTACCGAGTGCTACAATACAAATACAAGGTGAGTTGCTAGTCCAAACTGTGGTGGTAAAAACCAAATACCTATTTTTTATCACCTTGAGATATCAAAACTTTTGATATCTTAATTTATTAAATATAATTGGGCCTATTGAGGACAGAAGCTGCCGCCAGAATCTGTCTGTTTCAGATTCTGGTAGAGGCTGCAGCAGCAAGTAGGCAAAGAAGCTATTTTAAACCCAGTCAAAGAAGTCCCAGTCCATGTATTCCATGAATTAACAGTGCATAGAGTATATTGAAAACAAAAGACTGTTTAATTGTTTGTTCTTGTACTAAAAGTGTTAAGCCTGTATTAACTTTTGAATGTCAGTCTGTATAGTGTATCAGTATGATAAATAGTGAGTTTAAAGCTGCTTCTTCAATGTGAAGAGTTATTCATTGAATATAATTTAAGAACATATTATAAAAAATCATACTTTATGGATAATATAACTAACTATAATATAACTCTACCTACAGAACTGTTACATTGGTGAATAAGGAACCAGGCTATCTATAACAGTTATATGCCAACACGTGTAATAGTTCAAGACCTATTAAAAACTTGACAATTTTGTACTACACTTGGGGAAACAAGATTATGAATATAAATGTGGAACTCACAGTGTACATGAAAAGGTAGATTGTCAGAAAGGTTTGTCAACTCAACTCTGCCAACTCAGCACGAGGCTATGGCCGCGGTGGAGCAGCCAAGAGCACCGAAGCGCTATGCTGCAATGCGCGAGGCTGTTCCCTGTTGGGGATTTGAATCTCCCCTTGGGCATGGATGTATAAGGTAGTTCATAAGTAGTTTGTAAGTTTAGGGACTGATGACCCTGCAGTTAAGTCCCATAAGCTTCACAAACATTTGATTTGTACAAGGCTATAACTCTCAAACTTAACTTAGAACTTGGATGCATGTAGATCTGTCTGTTACCACAAACTTAATAAAGCAAACTTGTTTTGTGTCACGTTTATTAGATTCACTTACAACCAAACTGTCACCTTCCAACATAATCCAGCCTCTGGCCTCATTGTAAATCAATCTGTCAACACAATATCCAAAGTAAAAAAAGTAAATTTTCACCGGGCTCCCCTTAATAGCTTATTTCCCAGTTCTCAACATTTTCTACTAAGTTCTCTTCCCGCACCTCCACTAAACATCTTCTTTCAACCCTTTCATTGAACAACAAGTGGCAACATCCTGTATCGAAGTTAGCATTTAACGAGTAAGTAGCTGACACGCAAAACCTCTTAGTGTTAACACAGGTCATTGGTATTGGACACACTATTTCACTTTAGTCCCCCATTCCTTAATTGCATAGCTGTTGGTTTCCTTTCCCACAATGCACTAACTATTTATTCTCTAAGTTTCCTATCATTACAGTAACTATTCAAGTTACCCTCAGATAATGGTTGAGCAGATATGAACATCCCCCATCCTCTCTCATTTCCCAGTAACCACAGAATTGTTCAGGCATGATCCGTGGCTTAACATGTACCATACAATCTTAGGATGAGTAAGTAGCAAATCTAATAAATTTAAAATTTGTCATTGTTTTCATTTAATTCAAATCGATCAGTTTATTAGACAAATATTTTCCTTACCATAGGATAATAATTATTTTTAGTTACACCTGAACTGTATTGTTTTTGTAAACCTCTTACTTCGTGTTAGCAGAAAAAAATGTTGCTGCTAAGTTATTTATTCTGAATAAACTTATTTTATAGTTCTGTTAAGTGCTGTTTATTTTCTGCCCCCCTGCACTTGTTTTAAAATACAATACTACAACTTAATACTGGACAATTAAAAAGATGTGCAGAAAGGATGTTTAGTATTTTTTTTATATAAAATGTTTTTGTTTGGCTATTGCTGATTTATCTCTGACCTTTGATGTAATTTAATGTGTATAGGACTAGTTTGAAGAATGTGTAAGTGAACCAGGTTCAACCCACATGTATATCAGAACAACTCTTGATCTCGTATACCACCCAACCAGGTGTAATTTTCTTGCAGCCTCTGTCACTTGTCAGACAACTACTACACTTCTCCCCACTCTAATTTAGTAAATAGCTACTGCAGAAAACTGCATATAAGAGGTTGTGTGGTAATTTGTATTAAGAAGTCACTCAGCTGCTCAGTCACTAGATTAGATCTAGATTTTTTGTGTGTGGAACAGAACTTTGGGGCAGATGGTATAGTTATAGACAATTTCATGTTAGTATTAATATTCTTATATAGATCACCCAAGGGTATCATTAATACATTTTTAGAAAAACTGGACTTGCTGTTACATGAACTTAGAGAAACTGGATGGTTACATTATGATATTGTAATACATGGAGATCTTAATGTAGATTTTGATATAACAACACAAAAACGAAGTGTTACTGATCTCCAAAATCTACTAAGACAATGCAATTTACATTCAGTCACAAAAGGCCCACGAGAGGACAAGCGTGTCTAAACACGTTTTTGTGAACTTTAAAACAACCGCTGCGGAGTTGCCAAGTGCACTGAGGAGTTATGCTCCGATGCGTGAGACCATTTCCTGTTGGGGGTTTGAATCCTCCCTTGGGCATGGATGTTTGTGCTGTCTTAAGTATAAGTTAGTTTCTATGTAAGTTTAGGGACTGATGACCCCACAGTTAACTCCCATAAGCTTAACAAACATTTGAATTTTAAAACAACAGAAATACCTTATGACATGACACAATTTCCATTTTCTGCCCGTGATTCTGTATCTTTAAATGATACAAATAGGGGTCACTCTTAATAAGAGTGATATAACAAAGCCTGTCCAAAAACGTATCACCAGACCTGTTGCATAAAAAAAAAGAAAAAAAAGAAAAAAATCAGATTTTGTAAGTCCCGTGCTGAGTTAGACTGGTTTGGCCATTGTTACGGTAACACACATAATTTAAGTAAAGATATGCCAACAAACATATTATTTTACAGGTTTTTTTAAAACGATTTCTGACACTATTCACTGTCTGATTTCCATAAAAGACATGCAAAGTGACAGACAAACAAAAATTCCAGACTGACATAACACAAAACAGCTAACTACCTTGAAAAACCGAGTTATGCTGTTGTACAATATGTGTAATAGACTAAAAACTAGTCATGCTAGATCAGCCTATGTCACATGTAGGAATGAATATGAAAATGCCATTGGAGAAGCTAAAAATATCCCATAATCTCAGAAGTATTGAGAAATCAACTAACAAGTGTAAAGCCACATAGAATCTAATAAAAGTGTTGCTAAAGATGAAAGAAATGACAAAATCAATCTCTCTCCACAAAAATTCAATGATTTATTCATTAAAACAGTTGAAGAAATGGGAAGTTCTGTAATGAAACCTGAAATTAGTCCATCATGGTTACTGTCAAAAATTGGCTGTAGGTCAACAAATGCAGGTGTCTTGTGCTTCTATAAGGTCTCACCTAGTCTTGCATTAAGTGTAGTGAAGTAGTTGAAATCTTCAGACAGTGTAGACATATATGACTTGTCTTGCAATATACTGAAGAAAGTAATTGATTGTGTAGTGCACCCCTTAACACATTGTATAAACAAGTGTCTATCAGAGGGATATATCCCTGATGCTCTTAAACTGTCCAGGGTAGTCCCAGTATATAAAAAAGGAGATAAAGACTTTCCTTCAAGTTACAGGCCAATTTTGATAGTACCAGCTTTTTCTAGAGTTTTAGAATGTATAATTTACCAACAATTATGTGATTACTTTGAAAATCTTGGAATAATTATTGGATCACAATACGGTTTCAGAAAAATAACCTGTCAACTGTGGATGCTATAGACTCTGTTGTAAAGTACATCTATCGAGTATTTGAGGATAATGGCTTTGCTCAAGTCACTCTTTATGATCTAAGCAAAGCCTTTGACTTTGTAGAACATACAAAACTTCTTGAAAAACTGAATTTCTACAGTGTTAGATGTAATAGCGTTAACCTATTGAAGTCATATCTGCACAACTGTAAGCAAGTTGTGTGTGTTGGCAAAGAATTGTCCAGTGTGGAACAAGTTAAGTTAGGTATCTCACAGGGATCTGTGCTGGGCTTCTTTCCTGTTGCTAATAATGATTAATGATGTGCCTTCATGTGTTAAATCTAATACAGTACTGTATGCAGATGACGCAGCTTCTCTGCGTAGCAGTAATGGTCTAATAAGCTTTAAACATGTGTTGCAGAGACAGTTGCACAAGCATTGTTTTGGTTCCAAGCAATGGGCTCTTGCTTAATGAAAGCAAGGCACAGCAGTTGGTATTTAGTTAAAAAGATAAACTAACATCAGATGATCCTAGTTATGTTAAGTTTTTGGGGATTAACTTGAATAATAAACTATCTTGGGGTCAACATGTAAAATTTATGAATGGTAAACTGTCTAGAGTAATTTATTTGATAAGGCAACTTGTGGAATGTGTGCCTACAAAATATGTTAGAGTATCTTATTTTTCAAAGCATATTATGCTTTGGTATTATTTTACAGGGAAACTCCAGTCATACACATGGCATTCTACTACTACAGAAATAGGCTATTAGGGCAATTCTAGGTTAGAGGACTGATGACTGAGTTGTTTAGTCCCCTACAACAAACAACTACTACAACAATAATTATAAGTTCTCCATGTAAGGCACACTGCAAACCTTTATTCTGTGAACAAAAAATAATGACTGTTATATATGAGAGAGAGGGGGCTGTTGTTGTTGTTATTGTTGTTGTCTTCAGTCCGGAGACTGGTTTGATGCAGCTCTCCACCCTACTCTATCCTGAGCAAGCCTTTTCATCTCCTCATAAGAACGGCTACCCACATCCACTTGAATCTGCTTACTATACGCGTCTCTTGGCCTCCCTCTGCGATTTTTACCCCACACACTTCCCTCCAATGCTGAATTTAAGATTCCTCGATGTCTAAGAATGTGCCCTACCAAGCGATCCCTTCTTTTAGTTAGGGTATGCCAACTGTGGTGTCGCACAAGTCCAAAGTGCGCGCCACCTAATTTCGCCGCGCGCCGCCATGCACGCACAGCGCGGCGTTCTTACGACGTCAGCCACAAGCGCCCTCTGCTAGAACTCCGCTCGTGGCCATCACTGAACGACACTGTTCACTTGGGACTGAGATAGGAACCAGTTAACACTTCGGAATCAGATAGGCACTAGTGAAGACTTGGCTATCGGACAGGCACTAGGCAGGCCTCTAGCTCAACTATGAATCAGCATTCTGCAGTACTGAGCTATGTAAAAGTTAAGTATTTTATAAATTCTGTGCAATATATATCTCGTTCTAATTTACTCTAGTGTTTCTAGTTTCTGCTGTCCCACTGGCTGCTCACCTCCGTACCTACACAAGCGTGCTACCTTTATTCCTGTGTCGGTCTTCCTACTCGACCACCAACACCTACGACGGAAACGAGACACAAAAGTGGCGACGAGGCTGGGACACAAAACCAATAATTCCTTTTCTCGCCAATTCTGTTCAGTACCTCTTCATTAGTTATATGATCTATCCACCTAATCTTCAGCATTCTTCTGTAACACCACATTTCAAAAGCCTCTATTCTCTTCCTGTCCGCATTGTTTATCGTCCATGTTTCACTTCCGTACAAGGCAACACTCCACACAAATGCCTTCAGAAAAGACTTCCTTACACTTAAATTAATATTCAATGTTAGCAAATTTCTCTTTTTCAGAAATGCTTTTCTTCCCATTGCCATTGTGCATTTTATATCCTCTGTACTGCGACCATCGCATGTTATTTTACTACCCAAGTAACAAAACTCATCTACCACCTTCATTGTTTCGTTACCTAATCTAATTCCTTCAGCATCGCCTGATTTTCTAAGACCGCATTCCATTATTTTTGTTTTGCTCTTGTTAATGTTCATTTTATACGCTCTCTTCAACACACTGCCCATTCCATTCAACTGCTCTTCCAGGTCCTTTGCTGTCTCTGACAGAATTACAATGTCATCAGCAAAACGCAATGTTTTTATTTCTTCCCCCTGAACTTTAATCCCTATTCCAAATTTTTCCTTGCTTTCCTTCCTTGCTTGCTCTATGTACAAATTGAATAATATAGGAGAAAGGCTACAACCCTGTCTTACTCCCTTCCCAACTGATGCTTCCCTTTCATGCCCTTTGAGTCTAATAACTGCCGTCTGGCTTTTGTACAAGTTGTAGATAACTCTCCTTTCTCTATATTTTACCCCTGCTGACTTCAGAATTTGAAAGAGTGTATTCCAGTCAACATTGTCAAACGCTTTCTCCAAATCTACAAAAGTTAAAAATGTAGGTTTGCCTTTCCTTAATCTATCTTCTAAGATAAGACGTAAAGTGAGTATTGCCTCTCGGGTTCCTACGTTCCTCCTGAATCCAATCTGATCTTCCCCTAGGTCAGCTTCTACCAGGTTTTCCATTCTCCTGTAGATAATTCGTGTTAAAAGTTTGCAACCATGACTTATCAAACTGATGGTTCTGTAATTTTCACACCTGTATGCACCTGATTTCTTTGGAATGGGGATTATTACATTTTTCTTAAAGTCTGAGGGTATTTCGCCTGTCTCTTACATCCTACACACCAGTTCAAATAGTCTTTTCATGGCTGTCTCTCCCAGAGACTTTAGTAGATCTGAGGGTATGTCATCTACTCCTGGGGCCTTGTTTCGACCTAGGTATTTCCTGTGTTATCCAAGGATTTTTTGTAGGTCTTGCCTTTCTACCTATTTTGTCCTCTGCTCCCTTCAATATTTCATCTCTCAATGCTACCCATTCCTCTTCTACTGTTTTATTTCCCCCTGTTTCTGTCAATTGTTGCCTAAATCTCCCTCTGAAATTCACCAGAACTTCACGTTCCTTCAATTTATCTAGGTCCCATCTCCTTATTTTCCTACCTTTCTGCAGTTTTTTCAGTTTCAGCCTACAGTTCATGACTAACAAGTTATGGTCAGAGTCTATATCTGCCCCTGGGTATGTCTTTCAGTTTATAACCTGGTTCCGGGATCTATGTTTTACCATTATAAAATCTATCTGATACCTTCCAGTGTCTCCTGGTCTCTTCCAAGTATACAACCTTCTTTTGTGATTCTTAAACCACGTGTTTGTTACGATTAAATTATGTTCCGTGCAAAATTCTACCAGGCGACTTCCTCTTTCATTCCTTCTGCCCAGTCCATATTCACCTACTATTTTTCCTTCTCTTCCTTTTCCTACTACCGAATTCCAATCTCCCATCACAATTAAGATTTCCTCTCCCTTAACTGTCTGAATAATTTCCTTTAGCTCCTCATATATTTCTTCGATCTCCTCATCATCGGCAGAGCTAGTTGGCATATAAACCTGTACTACTGTTGTCGGTGTTGGCTTCATATCTATCTTGACAATGATAATGCGATCACTGTGCTGCTCGTAGAAGTTTACCCGCATTCCTATTTTCTTATTCATTATTAGTCCTACTCCTGTGATACCCCCAACTGATTTTGTATTTATAATCCTGTACTCACCTGACCAGAAATCCTGTTCATCCTGCCACCGAACGTCACTAATCCCCACTATATCTAACTTCAACCTATCCATTTCCCTTTTTAAATTTTCTAATTTTACTACCCGATTAAGGGATCTAACATTCCACACTCTGATCCGTAGAATGTCAGTATTGTCTTGGCTTTCAGCCGTTCGCAGTAACCGTGTGGCAAAGCCACATTAGCTGAAGTTACAAGGCCGGCTCAGTCAATTATCCAGACTGGTGTCCCTGTAACTACTGAAAAGGCTGCTGCCCCTCTTCAGGAACCACACGTTTGTCTGGCCTCTCCACAGATACCCCTCCATTGTGGTTGCACCTACGGTACGGCTATCTGCATCGTTGAGGCACGCAAGCCACCCTACCTCGGCAATGTCTGTGGTTCATGGGGGTGGGGGGGGGGGCTACTGGACGTAAAACAGAGAAAACATACATTGTCATAACATGAGGAGGAATACTTGATACCACAGATGTGAAAATCGATTAAAAGTTATGAACTTATGGGGCACAAATTGTTTAATAAACTTCCACAAGTTGTGCAAGATTTACCAGAGCAAGCATTCAGACAAGCTCTTTATGACTGGTTAGTTGCTGACCCATTCTATGATATAAATTATTTTATAAACTGTAATATTATAATGTGATGTTAGTAACTATGAACTGTACTGTACTCTATGTGCCTTTGTCTATTGCATTAATGGCATAATGACAAGGAAATTGAAAATCTCGAGGGTAAATAATGATAACCCCCAACTTTTGTATTTTTACTGTATTTGGTGCTAACAATCATATCCGACAATTTTTCATTTTCTTCAAGTAGTACATGAATCTGCAAAGAGATGGCAAATATAAATATTTAAAACAAATGTTAAAACATGTAATAGAAACTAGTTTTCAAACATACAAGTCATCATATCTCAGCACTTTATAAAATGGGGGTTATCATTATTTCCCCCCCCCCCAAGGTCTTAAATAATAATAATAATAATAATAATAATAATAATAATAATCAATTATTATTATTATTATTATTATTATTTAAAGAAACATTCAACAAACAGACTCTTTAGATGAGACAGCAATGAGCAGGATAATATTAGTGTGTCCAGGGAGGGTAAAACAATGGAAGAATAAGCTGATCTAAAATGGGACTACATCAAAAAATAAATGCAGTTTCATTCAAAGTACAATAGTTCACTGAAAGCTAAGTAATTGCTTAACTTGCTGTCAAAAACCCTAGTTGCCAGTCCAAATCCTCCACACTGGAAGTTTTGAGTATCAGCTCATCAATGACAAGAGATAGAAGAAGGAGCACAAGCTCAGATTAAAGGCAGGGATGGAAATCTGCTGCATCCATTTCAATATGAACTATCAGTTCAAACCTTAACATGGATGGTAGTGTGAAAACTTAAGTTCTTTCCTTGGAAATGCAATTTCAATATCTTAACCAGTCTAACACTTTCACTCAGCAGCACATTTAAGAGTGTTAGTGATGTGAAAAACAAAGTTAGAATCACAATTATCATCTTTCAGAGCTGCAGAAATCTACATAGATACCCTAAACACCACTATTAGTACTTGCCAGAGGGTATTTCCCATTGTATCACATTCCATTTAGGCTGGATGCACATAAAGAAAAACTGTCAAAAAGCATCTGTGCCTTCTTAATTAGTCCAAACTTGTCTTCACCATCCTTATTGAAGTGATATGAAAAATTCAATAGTATAGTCTTAGATTCCTACTTAATACTGTTTACTGGCACTTTCTAAGTAAACTTTTGCACAGTCAAAGAACCTGTCAGGTTCCCAAAACCACTGTTACAGCTTTTCAGGATGTTTGCCAAAGCAAAAACAAGAACTAAATATATCTCTGAATTTTAAAATTGAGGATGGGGAAATCCTATAATTAATGAAAGAGAACTTTTCACATTTATTTTATATTACAGGGCATTGAATTAAATTCAACAGCAAGGTTGAAAAATTATGATGGACCAGAATTCTAACTTGGATTCTCCACACCTCTAAAATTGTTGTCTTGACCATCAGAGCCACCTTCTGACTGAAATTCCTAACCTATCACACACTGCTCTTGCAGTATTCCCAGTCCATTTTTGACTTGCTTGCAGCCCCACCAGGGCAATAGAAACCTAAAACACAGAAATTGATCATCTTCATTGAAACTATAGAACCACAGCATTCACAATAATAGTTTCTCCCCAGGGGGCCCTCAGCTCTTTTGTGGGTACATTGTGACATGCACGGTTCTCTGAGCCATTGCAGCCTTTCTTCCTATTTCTCCAGGCTGCATTATCTCTCGCAGTTCCTCTCCTCCCTGTCCTAATTCCCCCTGCTCTCCACTCATCTCCCCTCTTCAGGTGCTTCACTTAAAGACGGCCTGGCTATTTCTGTGCTACTGCTGACGGCTTTCACTATTTTGGTCTACCCGCTGTTTACACTTGTTTTTGGCCCAGTTTGGTCTCGTTCAGGGTTTGTTCTCTACTACAAAATTTCCGATAAGATTGTGAAACATTAGAAGGACTTCGTAACAAGCTGCTATAGCGTAGAGCCCTTTCCCTTCCTTTCCCCACTCCCTCCTTGCCGTAGCCCCTTATTCCCGCTAGATCCCCCCAGCACATGTAGCCAGTCCATGTGTATGTGTGGGGGTGGGTCTGTTATGTACCCTTCTGCTTGAGCCCTGTGACAACATAGGGATCACACTACTGGTACTAGAGCTGTAAACACCCCATGTATGATTACGAGTGATACCTATCTTTTTGGAGTATCAGAAATCCTGGCACCAACCGTCCTGCCAGGCAATCGTGACACCCGTGGGGTGAGCCCTTGACTAACGTGGGTGGTACCAGGGAGGACGTCCTGCGCATAAGATGCCTCTCTCCTGTGGCCAACCTCTCTCTAGACAGGAATCGTTATTCTTTGGTTCCCGTTTTTTCTTTCATGGCGTTCCCCTCCCTGGCTGCACCCTGAGAAGAGGGTCAGTTCCTCAGATGGGTGCAAAGCCATGTCCTTAATGTGTTCCAGAACAGATGGGGAAACATTTGCTGCTACCAAGCCTCTCTTCTTTGTGGAACATATTGAAGATAAGTTTGGGGAAGTTGAGGCACTGAGTAAGATGCAATCCAGCTCCGTCTTGATTTGAACATCATCTACCGCCCAGTCGGCTGCACTTTGAGCCTTCCAGCAATTGGGAGATATCCCAGTGAGCATCACACCTCACCAGTCCCTCGATATGACACAGGGCATTATCTTTCGCTGGAACCTTTTGTTACAATCAGATGAGGAACTAATAGCAAACTTGGAATGGTGGAGTGTTAGATTCGTTTGTTGCATCCAGAGAAGCCCCAAAAGTGATAGTGTTGACACAGGTGCTTTTATCCTGGCTTTCTACATCTACATGGAATACTCTGCAAATCACATTTAAGTGCCTGGCAGAGGGTTCATTGAACCACAATTACACTATTTATCTCCCATCCCATTCTCGAATAGTGCGCGGGAAGAAAGAACACCTGAATCTCTCTGTTCGAGCTCTCATTTCTCGTATTTTATTCTGATGATCATTTCTACCTATGTAAGTGGGAGTCAACAATATATTTTTGCATTTGGAGGAGAATGTTGGCAATTGGGGTTTCGCAAGTAGCCCACGCCGCAGCGATAAGCGCCGTTGTTCTAATGATTCCCATCCCAGATCCTTTATCATTTCTGTAACGCTGTCTCCCCTGTATCGTGACAATACGAAATGAGCTGCCCTTCTTTGGACTCTTTCAATGTCCTCCATCAAACCCACCTGATAAGGATCCCACACTGGGCTGCAATACTCCAAAAATGGACGGACAAGCATACTGTATGCAGTTTCTCTTGTAGTTCTGTTGCATCTTTCAAGGGTTCTGCCAATAAAACGCAGTCTATGGTTCGCCTTTCCCACAACATTATCTACGTGTTCTTTTCAATTTAAGTCTGAAGTAATAGTAATTCTTAGGTATTTTGTGGAGTTTACGGCCTTCAAATTTGATTGATTTATCTTGTAAACAAAGTTTAGCGGATTTCTTTTCGTACTCATGTGGACGACTTCACCCTTCTCATTATTTAGACTCAATTGCCAATTTTTACACCATACTGATATATTTATTCAGATCATTCTGCAGTTGGTTTTGATCTTCAGATGATTTTACTAGACGGTAAATGACGGCGTCATCTGCAAACAACCTGAGAGCTACTTAGATTTTCCCCTAAATCGTTTATGTAAATAAGGAACAGCAGAGGACCAATAACACTACACTGTGGAATGCCCGATATCACCTCTGTAGGAGATACTCTATATGAGAAAGTCAAGGTAATGATCTACAGATGTGACATGAAGCCATACTTCCACCACCTATGCGATGCTTCTGTTGCCTCTGTTTTGGCCACATGTCTTCCAGATGCAACACCAGCCCTGTTTGTGGTGATTGTGGCCTCCCTCTCCAAAGAGGGAACACTTGCACCCCACCACCTAGCTGTGTAAACGGCCCTGGCCCACATGCTCCTTGTTTGCCGCATTCCCCAGTATACAAAAGGAAAAGGAAAATTCAAGAGTTTTTAGACTCTCAACCACCTGACCTACCCTGAGACTTGAAAGAATTATGACTGTATCCACCTGGCATCGTTAACATCAACATTAACATGAACAGTATAACAGAGCTACTCATTCATAAAGATAAGGAAAAGTGTGGGCCCTTTAATACTTCCCTGGGAAATGCCAGATATCACTTCTGTTTTACTCAATGACCGATTATTACAGTCTGTGTCCATTCTGACAGGAAATCGTGAATCCAATCGCACAGCTGTGGTGATCTTCCATAAACACGCAATTTGATTATAAGACGCTTTTTGAGGTACAGTGTCAAAAGCCTTCCAGAAATCTAGTAATATGGAATAGATTATCACTCCACACGAGTAAAGACCTAGATGTGTTTCACTTTCTGAATCTGTGTTGATTATGGGTCAATAGGTCATTCTCTTTGAGGTAGTTCATAATGTTTGAGGAAAGTGTATGTTCTAAAATCTTGCTGTGAACTGACATCAACGATATATGCCTGTAGTTTTGTGGATAACTATTTTTGTCTTTCTTGAATACTGGAGTGATATTTGCAATTTTCTAGTCATTGGGTACGGATCTTTTGCTGAGCGAGCAGTAGTTTGTGATAGTTAGGTATGGAGCTATTGCATCAGCATACTCTGTAAGGGACCTAATTCCTATTTCAGAAAGCTGTGTTTAGCAATTCTGCTTTAGCAGAACTATCATCCGTGGCATCCCCATTACTATCACATAGTGAAAGTATATATAATGTTTCGCTGGACCCAATTGAGGAGCAAGTTTCCATGTTGTTTTAATGTGTCAGCAAGTGAAATTGTAACAGAATGAAAGCCTAGTAATAGATAAAATCTAACATATAGGAATCCTATGCAGATGACAAGTCTAACTTAAACAATCAACACTGTAACAAAGGAATTAGGTTAATTTTTTAATTGTGTCAGGAGTTCCTTGATTGAATAGAAAGAGTTAATATAAGGAAATCCTTCAGTTTAGACCTGAAAGTGCATGGATTATTACTAAGAATTTTGAAATCTTGTGACAGTTTATTGGAAATACATGCAGCAGACTACTGTATGTCTTTCTGCACATGAGTCAAGAAGGTGTAATCCAAATGCAGATTCGATTTCTGCCTAGTATTAACTGGATGAAAACTTTGTCTACACAAAAATCTCTCTGTAATATGATTGCAGCCCTTGGATATATTGTTCTCTACTCTTTTGCTAGCTGTTACAGGCATCTCGTTGCTAGAGAGGGTGCTGCCTCAGTATTGTAGGTGACTGTTGTCCACCAATAAGCTCCGATTGCTTCGTTAGAACATTCACGTTATAGAATTCTTTATTATTTATATATTTATCATGTTCTGCTGGACTGAACAGAGGAGCAAGTCTTCATGGTCATGGAACAAGTCTTTACATCAGATTTTAACAAAATAGTAGTAATTGATTAAGTGAACTTTATAGTAATCATAAGCACATTGCAGGTCTAGGCATAAATAGAAAGAAGCAACAATGTATCACAGAAATTAGCTTTTTTTCCCTTTAATTCTTCCAGGAATTCCTCAGCAGAATAGAAAGAGTGAGCCATAAGGAAACTTTTCAGTTCAGCCTTGAAACTGCGTGGATTACTACTAAGCTCTATGAATTCTTTTGGCAGCTTATTAAAATGGATGCAGCAGAATACTGCACACCTTTCTGCGCAAGGGTCAAGGAGGTAGAATCTAGATGCAGATTTGATTTATGTCTGGTATTTACTGAATGAAAGCTGCTAACTCTTCAGAATAACCAAATATTGTTAACAACAAATGACATTAAAGACAGGATGTATTGAGAGGCCATGTCAGAATTCCCAGGCTACTAAACAGGAGTCCACAAGAGGTATGCAAGCTTACCCATTTATTGCTCGAACTGCCTGTTTCTGCACAACAAATACCCTTTTTGAATCAGAGGAGTTAAAAAATATCATATGTTGTAAACGATTGAAAATACGCAAAGTAGACTACTACTTGTGTTGAACTATCACTTATTTCAGAAATGGTTCTAATGGCAAACAACACAGCATTTAGTTTTTGAACAAGGTCCTGACATAGGCTTTCCACGACAGCTCATTATCCATCTGAATGCTTAGAAATTAGAACTTTTCAGTCTCACTTATTGTGAATCTTGATCTGCCTTTTGGACCACAATTTTCATATACATTTTTGTAATGTCAGCAGTGAAGGTATATCTGTGTGTGCGGAACTAAAGGGCTACAAGTATAAGTCCTTTTGTACTTTAGGTCCAACCATCAACATGTCATTGAGGGAAATGTTCAATGATGTCTTCACTGAGGTCTGTCTCCAGTGACCCAGATGTTAACAGAACCTTAAACCCAAATCTTTCTTCCTTCCTTCACTGAGCTGTTGTGTACTACTCAAAGTTTTGCAGTACTGTTTGAGTCATTAAACAGTGCATGATGTGGCATGTAATATGTGCAGTTTTCTGTATCTGTAGTTATAAATTCCATATGCAAATATTCATAATCTCTCCTCTATCTAACATACTATGCTTTTAATTGTGGGTGATGCTGTAGCATTTTCTGTAAGCAGCAATAAGCATTAGTGTAATTTCCCAGTCCTGCATGGTTGATTTTCATTGGTAGTTTCACAGTGTATGAATAGTTCATTCAGAATACTCCTCATACAGAGCACTTTTCTTCAATTCATGGGGAAACATACTTCATCTCTTCTTACTGTCAGAACCATTTAATCTGAATGTTAAGCTTATTATTGTGTGTGAGGCTTGTCAGTACACTTCACGCCTTGGACTTCATAGACTGAAGAGGAAATTTGCCTGACACAATCAAGCCAAACGATGTCTCCTGTAATGTTGGATAATTCTCTCTCTTCAAGCCTCACTGGCTTCAATTAATCAAAAAAAGATCAATGCTCCAAGCAGAAGAGCAATATCACCATGTTTACTGAATATTGGATCTGCTAAATTTACGTGCCTAGTAAGCTGCCATGTGGAAAGTTCAGGATTGGGAGTGGCCCAGTTATATGTGACAGTAATGCACAAACAGCATTTCTGCTGTAGTCGGCAGCTCTTGAGGAAGTGTACACCTCACAAATGTGCAATGATTATATCATTTGAACATTGCTGATACCACTTATTGGTACCGGATGCTGGCTGAGCTATAGTTCCATTGATCTACTAGGTTCCTAGATATGAAGTTTACCTGTGAGACACTGCCAAACAATGCTCTGCATTTGTACATGTACATCTACATGGGGTACCTTGCAAATCACATTTAAGTGCTTGGCAGAGGGTCCATCAAACCACCTTTATACTATTCACTTCCTATTCCATTCTCGAATAGCGTGTGGGGAAAAAGAAAATCTGAATCTCTCAGTTCGAGCTCTGATTTCTTGTATTTTATTCTGATCGCGTGTGGGGAAAAGAAAATCTGAATCTCTCAGTTCGAGCTCTGATTTCTTGTATTTTATTCTGATCATCATTTCTACCTATATAGGTGGGAGTCAACAATATATTTTCTCATTCGGAGGAGAATGTAGGTGATTGGAGTTTTCTAAGTAGACCACACCGCAGCGATAACCGCTGTTGTTGTAATGATTCCCATCCCAGGTCCTGTATCATTTCCATGATGCTGTTTCCCCTGTATCGTGCCAATACAAAACAAGCTGCCCTTCTTTGGACTCTTTCGATGTCCTCCGTCAAACCCACCTGATAAGGATCCCACACTGGGCAGCAATACTCCAAAAGAGGACGGACAAGCATAGTGTATGCAGTCTCTTTAGTAGTTCTGTTGCATCTTTTAAGCATTCTGCCAATAAAACAAAGTCTCTGGTTTGCCTTTTTACGACATTATCTGTGTGTTCTTTCCAGTTTAAGTCTGATGTAATAGTAATTCCTAGGTATTTAGTGGAGTTTACGGCCTTCACATTCGATTGATTTATCTTGTAAATAAAGTTGAACGGATTTCTTTTTGTACTCATGTGGGTGACTTCACACTTCTCATTATTTAGAGTCAATTGCCAATTTTTACACCATACTGATATCTTATTTAAATCATTCTGCAGTTGGTTTTGATCTTCAGATGACTTTACTAGACGACAAATGACGGTGTCATCTGCAAACAACGTAAGAGATTTTCTCCTAAATCGTTTATGTAGGTAAGGAACAGCAGAGGACCGATAACACTACCCTGTGGAATGCTGGATATCACCTCTGTTTTAGTCAATGCCTTACCATCGATTACTACAAACTGCGCTCTTTCTGACAGGAAATCACCTATCCAGTCACAAATTTGGGGCGATATACCATATCCACGCAATTTGATTAAAAGCCGTTTGTGAGGTACGGTGTCAAAAGCTTTCTGGAAATAAAGAAATATGGAATCGATTTGCGAACCCTTGTCGATAGCACTCATCACTTCGTGTGAGTAAAGAGCTAGTTGTGTTTCACATGAACGATATTTTCTATATCCGTGTTGACCTTGGGTCAATAAATCATTCTGTTCGAGATAATTCATAATATTTGAATACAGGATATGTTCCAAAACCCTGCTGCAAATTGAAGTTAATGAAATAGGCCTGTAGTTTAGTGGGGTACTCCTACTGCCTTTCTTGAAAATAGGTGTAACCTGTGCAACTTTCCAATCTTTTGGTACAGATCCTTCTTTGAGTGAGCGGTTGTATATGACTGTTAAGTAAGGTGCTATTGCATCAGCATAATCACATAGGAATCTAGTGGGCATACAGTTCGGAGCAGAAGACTTGTTCTTGTTAAGTTATTTCGGTTGATTCACTACTCCGATGATATCTACTTCTACGTTACTCATTCTGCCTTCTGTTCATAATTCGAAATCTGGAATATTGGTTTCGTCTTCTTTGGTAAATGAATTTCAAAAAGATGTGTTTAGTAACTCTGCTTTAGTAGCACTATCATCGTTGGGATCGCCATTTGTATCGCACAATGAGGGTATTGTTCGAGCTTCTGTGTAGGATCGACAATCCTGGGGATTTTGTGTTCGTTTAAATTTTGCGTGCCTTTTTTGTTGTTTTTGTAACAGTGTCGTGGCTTGTTTTGTGAAACAAGGGGGATCACCTCCTCCTTTTATTAAATTATTTGATATAAAACTGTCAATTGCTGTCGATACTACTACTTTGAATTGGAGCCACATCTGGTCTACGCTTACATTACATTAGGAATGATTCAAAACTATCTTTCAAAAAGCAGTTTAGTGTGTTTCTATCTGCTTTTCTGAACAAATATACTTTTCATCGATTTTTGGTAACTTTGGGACTTTCGATATTCAATCTTGCTACGACAGCCCTGTATTCACTAATACCTGTATCCATTTTGATGCTCGTTATGAGCTCAGGATTATTTGTTGCAAATATCAAGTGTGTTTTGGCATCCATTTACAATTCTACTTGGCTCATGAACTAATTGTTCGAAGTAATTCTCAGAGAATGCATTGAGTGCAATTTGACACGATGTTTTATGCATACCTCCTGATTTGATCATATAATTTTTCCAACAGATTGAGGGTAAATTGAAATCACTGCCTACTATTATTGTATGAGGCGGGTATGTGTTTACCATTTGACACAGGTTTTCTTTGAACCTTTCTGCTATTGTATCACCAGAGTCGGGAGGCCAGTAAAAGGTACAACTTCTACCCATAATAGCTCATAGGAACTATCAACTTCAACTTCGCTACACGAAAGACTACTTTTGACAGCAACAAACACTCCTCCACCTATTTTGTTTAATCTATCCTTTCTGAACACAGTTAGATCTTTTGCAAAAACTTTGGCTGAACTTATTTATGACTTGAGCCAACTTTCACTGCCTATAATGATATGTCTTTCGGTGCTTTTTATTAACGCTTGGAGCTCTGGTATTTTCCCAACACAGCTATGACAATTTACAACTGTTATACCAATAGTTCCTAGATGTACATTTCTCCTGTGATCGCCATGTACCCTTTGAGACAGCCCATTTTGTTTTTCCCCATAGTCCTCTATACTAAAAAACTGCCCAGTCCACACCACACAGCCCTCGCTACCCGTGTAGCTGCTTCCTGCATGTAGTGGACTCCTGACCTATTTAGCGGAACCCGATAACCCTCCACCCTTTGGCGCAAGTCAATAAATCTGCAGCTTACACAGTCATAGAACCATCTGAGCCTCTGATTCAGACCCTCCACTCAGCTCTGTACCACAGGACCGCAGTCTGTCCTGTCAACGATGCTACAGATGGTCAGCTCTGCCTTCATCTCGCAAGCAAGACTGGCAGTCTTTACCACCTCAGATAGCCGCTCAAATCCAAAGAGAATCTCTTCCGATCCAAAGCAACACACGTCATTGGTACCGACATGAGCAACCACCTGCAGTTGGCTGCACCCTGTCCCCTTTGTGGCATCCGGAAGGACCTGTTCCACATGTGGAATGACTCCCCCTGTTATGCACAGGGAATGCACATTTGCTTTCTTCCCCTCCTTACTGCCCATATCCCTTACCCATTACTTTCCCATTCTTGCTGGCATTGTTTGCAAGGACAGTTCACAACATTTCTGTATGTTGGTAGTTTCTCTTAATAGTACTGTATGTCTGCTGCTGTGGTCTACCCATGTCTTGCTTTCTATCACTGCTATGTCTGGCTTGTTCCTTGTGCAGTAATGTGTTGTGGCACTCATTACACATGTGGCATCTGCTTGCACAGCATTCTCTTTTCCTGTGATTCATACGCAGACAATTGAAGCAAAGTTTTGTATGGCCAGAAAGTCTGTTCTGCTTGCAATATAGCTCTCTTTGAACTTGAGGCACCTACTTAGATTGTGAGCTGAATTACAGAATTCAGAGTCTGAAGACATGGCTAGAAAGGTTTGTTACAAAGTGTAACCTTCTTCTTTAGTAAGCTTTGTGGTTAGCTGCTGGGAGTGTTTAACATTCTGTCTGAATGAAGTAGTTCTAATGTCTGACTGCTGGTTTCTATAAATGCCACCAAACCTTTCAGATGGGGAAGTATGGTGTTAGCTGTTTTAGATAACCACTGTTTCTTGGGATTCACACTAATGTGATCCAGAAGAAAGTGTAATAGTAACACTTCTTGCAGTGGAATGACGACCTGTGCAACATCAATTGCATACAGATTTCTCATCAGCTTTAGCAGATTCATTTTTGATGTTTGGTAGGTTCAGAAATTCTTTCATATGCAGATTTTCAATTAGTTATTTACAACCAGCTCCCATGCAAACTTAAAGCTACTCTCTGTAAGCAGTATGTTTTTTATCAGCTTATGAGACTCAACAGACACACAAGACAACAAGTAATAATACCGTTGGACATCAGTTAAAGCACCATTGCTAATAACTAGTGCCTTAAAGGTACTGAAAAAGTGCATGAATTCTGTAACATTATCACAAAAATTTGGCAGTTAAATTGCAGGGATCTTTATTTTTACCTGCCCTATATGAATTTTCCAAATGAGGATGTAAGAACTTGACTGGAGTAATGTTGTCATTTTTGATTCTGCATCTAAGCAGAAGTCTTCAAATGACCCCGTCTGCATCATGTGATTCTTTGAAATCACTCATCTCTGAGTTTGAATCTCATCATAGTCGTATTTACTTGTTCTTAGCAGTGACTGCCTTACTCTAACGTCATTGAGATTGGAACCGTCCTGGAAGATGTTAAGAAATGTGGAGAAGCTAGTCACTCATTACTCCGTTACTCGATCACTGCTCATTTATTAACTAAACTGGTTTTTGTTGGAATCCATGTTTAAGGATATTAGCACAGAGGATAGAAGATTAAGGAAGTAAAGACAGTCTTCTTGCAGAGCAAGGCAAGAGTACCTTGTGATGGGCTGAGTGGACTGCAGCTGCTGGGGGAGTTGGCGATGGGCAACATAGGTTCCTGGTTCTATGTTGTGTTATAGGAACTGCCAGGCTGCCGTATGACATCTGCTGATTTGAGATACACTTCGTAACAAAATTATAGTATATTTTTTAATGTGGACAACTGTACATAAGTCACTGTTGATGCACGGGAGACACTTGTAGAGCAAGATAATGGCACAGAGTCACACACAAAACCATGACAACTAGGTACTTGTACATGGTATGTAAATCCAAAGTATGTAATATCTGCTGGAACACATTCAAATAGTTCTATTGGTGCCAGTTATATTCATGCCCGGAGGACGAAAATGAAGGCAGCCGCAAAATGTATTGTCATTTTCTGCTGCCTCACCCTTACCACAGTGTGGAAAAGTACATACATTCATTGCAAAGGAAAGGTAGATAAAAATTAAAGTATATGCCCGATAAATATTTCTGTTTCCCAATTGCACAAGCTTGGTAGCGAATAATGTTGTGTGCAATATTGACATGGTATGAAGTAATGCTGTTAAAGGCAGAAATTCATGGCCAGTAGAAAATAAATGGAGTCTAAATCACAGTAAGATTCAGTTTTTACAATTTCTAACACATGAGTCAATAAAAGTGGAAATTTTGACCACAAAGAATAGGCATATGATTAGTGGGACTGAACAATTCATATTCCTTTGTATTCAGATATATAGTAAGCTGTTGTGGAAAGCCCATATTCAGCATCTTGATCGAAAAGTAAATGCTGCTTTATTTACCATTGGAGCAGTATCAGAAATAAGTGATAGTAGTCTACTTTACTTATTATAATTCACTTATGACTTGCAGTTTCAATTTTTGGGGTTACTCTTCTGATTAGAAATGGGTATTTTTGGCTCAGAAATGGGCAGTTTGAGTGAAATGTGGTGTAAACTTGTGAAACTCTTTTCATTCCCAGTTCTGTAGTTTGTGCATTCTGACATTGGCTTTTCAATACATATTTACTTTAATGTTTTTTACAATATCAGTTTATTCCCAATAGTAAGCAGCTTTCACTCAGTTAATACTATGTAGAAATGAAGTCTACTTTTGCATTACACCTCCTTGATTCTTGTGCATTCATCTAAACTGAAAGGTGTCCTCATGGCTCACTGTATCTATTTTGTTGAGCAACTCCAGGAGCATTTTTTTCTTTCTGTGTTATGTTGTTCATTATGTTCACTTATGGCATGTCATCAGCATAGGACTCCTGTACATTTCATTTTCTCTTTTATTACTTTTCTGTTACAGTTGTATGTATTGACTTGTTCCATGACCATGGAGACTTTCTTCTCTGTTGGGTCCCGTAGAATGTGATACATAAAATGTAAATAAATACATGATACCACCATAACAAAGATAATAAATCCGATGGAAGCACCATGGAAAAGAACCCAATAGGTGTCCTCAGTGGCGAGTGTTCATCAGGGACTAGGGTATTATCATCAGGAGTGCCCCAGGGAAGTGTGATAGGACCATTGTTATTTTCCTCCCTACAGCCTTTTCTGTTTTTACAGCAGAACTTCATGCCATCTTAAAAGCAGTCGAGGAATTGCGGCGTATTCAGGGCAATCGATTTCTTACCTGTTCCGATTCCCTC
Source organism: Locusta migratoria (assembly GCA_026315105.1). NCBI lineage: Eukaryota > Metazoa > Arthropoda > Insecta > Orthoptera > Acrididae > Locusta > Locusta migratoria. The sequence goes on from CM048755.1 coordinate 104,595,051, forward strand.
AGCATACTGCAATCGTTGCACGGCCTGTACTCATCAGAGAAGGTTCCACAGCTCGTACAGGACCAACTGTACTCTCTCCAGAGCCAAAAGGAAACAGGTGCCATTCTGCTGGGTTCCTGGTCATGTGGTCATTTGCGGAAATGAAGTTGCTGATTGGGATGCAAAGGCAGCCTGCAGTGACCATCATGTCATACAATCTGCTATTCCCTTGCAGGATGTCCTCTCTGTTGTTCGGTGCAGATCCTTTCATTTGTGGGAAGAAACATGGCAGAAAGTGACAGGTAGTAAGTTGGGGTCAGTGAAACCCACTGTCAGGCCCTTGTGAACCTCATGCCAGTCATTGAGACAGCATGGAGTGACACTGATGTGACTTTGTCACTGCCCATTGACACGAAAATTTTTGCTTTGCTGGGAGGCTCACCCTTTTTGTGATGCCTGCGGCGTGCAACTTACAGTATGTCACATTTTAACTGAATGCAGTTTATGTAGTGTTCCAGAGGCAGATGCTAATATTAGTAGTGATCTATCCTCCATTTTAGCTAATGATGAGAGGAGTGTGGCCAAAATTTTAAAGTTTTGTGACTCATCTGCACTCTGGCCTAAGCTTCTAGGCTGGAGATTTTAGTTCATTGCAAAGTGGCTGGCTCACCCTTTTTTTATTTTGCATGATCCATCAACCGTGACTATCTGCTCTGAAGCTTCTACTACATATACCTTTTTGGCAATCGTGATAGAAAGGAACTTCTTGTGACATCCTTTGTATCACTCATTTGTATGTTATGTTTTACACTCTGCTCGTACTGTTTTTGTCCGGGCACTAAAGACCTCAATGTCGTGCACCCTGATAGAATACGCACCACACCACACCACCACCACCACCACCACCACCGTTATTATTTTCTATCTATATAAATGACATGATGGCCAGAGTGAGTTGCAATCTGTGCCTGTTTGCTGTGATGTACAGGAAGGAGTAATCATTGAATGACTGTAGTAGGATGCAGGATGACTTGGACCAAATTTCTAGGTGTTGTGAGGAATGGAAACTAGCACTAAATGTAGAAAAAATGTAAGGTGATGCAGATGAGTAGGAGAAACAGTCCTATAATGTTCGAATATAGCATTAGTAGTGTGCTGCTTGATAGTCATGTCAGTTAAATATCTAGGCCTAACACTGCATAGCAAAATGAAATGAAAATATAAGGACAGTCATGGGGAATGCGGAGGTAAGATGTGAATTCGTCTGTAAAGGAGACAGCGTGTAAAACACTTGTAGAAGCTCATCTTGAGTATTGCTCAGGTGTTTAGAATCCCACCAGTTTGTTTTAAACAAAGATATAGAAGCAATTTAGAGGTGGACCACTAGGTTTGTTACTGGTAGGTTCAATTAATGCACAGGTCTTACTGAAATGCTTTGGGAACTCAAATGGGAATCACTGGAGAGAAGGTGACGTTCTTTCTGAGAAACACTTTTGAAGAAATTTAGAGGGCTGGAATTTGAAGTGTACTGCAGAAAAATTTTACTGCTGTCAACCTGTATGTGATTCAAGGACGACAATGATAAGATCAGAGAGATTAGGGCCTGTATAGATGCATACTAGTATTATTTTTGCCCTCGTTCTATATGGCAGTGGAATAGGAATGCAAGTAACTAGTAGTATTACTAAGTACTCTACGCAACACACCTTTGGGTGGATTGCAGAGTACGTATGTATATGTAGAATGTTGTCAGTACTGACAAGATGGTTCAAACAAATGCACAAATATCAGGATAATGAAAATAGCTTGATAATGTGTCATCAGTGGACAAGGAGGAGGGAGTATACTACTTACTGATCTAAGCAACAGGACACAGAATGTTCCAATTGGGCTTTGCTATTGGTTTGTTACTTGTTCCATAGACCAAATTCACACTAATCATAATGATATGGATTTGAGGATCTTCATGTGTATGCAGTTGGACCATCGAAACATCGTGTCATCAGGACGATGAAATTCAGCTGCATACCTGTGGAGAGCATCAAAATTTGTTATCCCTTGTAAACTCAAGTAATCATGTTATGATGTGGAGTGTGATGGTGAGTTATTAAGAAGTAACATCTTTAATATACTTTTGAAAATACGTCTGCTATCTGTAGACATTTCATTTCTATGGGTAAATTGTCAAGAGTTCTATAGTGGCACATTTCACTCCCACTATATCCTAGTTAGATTCATTGAAGGGATTATTCTGTCTATAAATAATATAAGTATGTAAGAAACAGAGAAACAAATATGTGTGAATCATATTATACTGAATGAAAGAAATGTGCATAAGCTTGTCGGAAGAAGATGTATTGTTGGAAATATCACACCATAATGGCTCATTAAACTGACCTGGTTAAAAATCTTGGGCTGGGGTAAGGGGTGGAGGGAAAGAACATAACCATTTATGATGTCTTCAGAAATGAAGAAAAAGTTATAATAGACTCTACTTAATGTTGGATAAATCTATGAGTGGATTGTCAAGGATATAGAACATGTCCCAAAAAATTAAAAAAAATCATTAATTCAAATGAAAACAGTATAATGTTAACCCAAAAAAACCTTGGCACTCGTATTTTATGAATCTAATATTATAATATGTATGCAAATAGTTTATGCACATGATGCACAGATCAGACAGAATATTATGACCACCTACCTGCTACGGGTATAAACCCGACAATAGCAGCAGCAGCACCTGACGAGGAATGACTACTAGTCAGACGCACACTGGTACATGTAGTATCAGTGTGCTGTCCATGTGTAGAATGGGAAAGGCTTGCAATTTATCTGAGGGCACATTTTGATGGACCAGATGCGTGCCATGGGCATTTCAGAAACTATGATTTATCGGTGTCCTGCAAATGCTGTGGTGATCATCTTCAACAAGTGGCAAAGAAAAGGTAAAATCATGACCAGATGTTGGTGTGTTTGGTGGCCACCCCTCATTACAGGTATCAGATGTCTTAGGCCAGGCAGAGTGTGTGTGTGTCAGATAAAAGTATACAACAAGAATTTAAGAATCATAAAAGTGACAGCCCAGCCTTGGAGAACATTTTGTGTTTATTTACATGATTTATGACCATTAGGATTAAAAACATCTTCCATCATCTACATACACTAATCAACCACATCATATAACAGTAGTAGCCAGGTCCACGTTTGCATAGATAAGTAACAGTGGATCTCAGCATTGGAAACATTGAGGCCTTGGTAAGTCATTGGAGAGTGTTAGCACCACATCTGCACACCCAAATCATTTAATTCTCATAAATTCTGGGGAAAAGCGCAGATGAGCCCTGACGCCACAATCACATCTCAGATGTGTTCATGTTGTGTGACTCAAAACATTGATCATTTTTCTTTTGTTATGAATATGAAATTACTTTTTATAATGCAAACAGATTAGTTTATGTTCACCCATCCACCTACCCAAGCCCCATGTTTTAATTAACAAAAAAAAACCACACTAATCACTTGAAATGTTGATCTTTCATAGTAGCAACTGATTGGAAAAGCCCTATTCCAAATGAAACTTTAATTCTACATAATGGAAAGTTTTATTTTACGAGTATTGTTTTGTGTTTCTTGAATTTTGTTTTCCACATTTTTTCCTGTTCGTTATGTTCCCGGCTACAAGGTTATGGGTTAATGCTGACAGGTGGTATTGGGTCCTTCAGTATTGCCATATTGTAGGTGAATTGTAGTGTTTGATATAGTTGTTTTATTTATTTATTTATGTTTTTGGAAGGGTTTTATTGGAATCATTTGCTTCATTTGAGGTTCATTATAGGTCAAAGTCGTGTGTGTGTTTGTACCCCCACATTTCCATACATGTTGTATTAGTATCATTTTATTTGAGTTATGTAAATTTTTGCATGTGTATAAATGTGTGTGTCTGTGTTTCTCACATTTTGTTTTGGTCGCAATATTGGCTACAGCTATATACGTCATCGGTGCCATGTTGGCGATGTTGTGGGTCAAAGCAGACATGTGGAATCACATTCTTCAATTATGTCATTATCAGTGTAGCAAATGGTGTTGAATCTTCTTTATCTTCCACCAACTTTTGTATCTCTATAGTAGTAAAATTTTTCTAACTGACAATTGGTTCCACAGTAAACATGATTTATAAAGTATGAAAGTCACTTCATAAAATTTGTAAAGCAGAGTTACAGTAAGTTAAGGCATTTAACAATATAAAGTGCATCTGAAAAGTTCGGTGAATGTTCTCATGAAATATAGGAAACGAAGAATTACAAACAAAATACCTTTCCTGGCCTTCAAAGTAATCACCATTGGCTGCAATATACTTCTGACATCAGTTGCACAGCTGTTGGAAACTGTCAGCAAACACTTCTTGTGGAACTGCTTGAAGCACTAAGGTTATGCATTGTTGGATCTCTGCAAACATTGTGAAGTGTAAGCCTTCCAGGGTTAATTAATAGCAGGGAAACAGAAAGAAGGCTGCTGGTGCCAAATCTTTAGAATAACAAGGTTCTGGAAGCACAGTGACTTTGCGTCTAGTGAGAAAGTTGAGCATGCAAATTACAGTGTACCGGAAATTCCTCTGTCCACTCTGGTACAGTTCTGGCCAAACCCGCCGGACGCATTGCAGCAGCCATTTCAAAACTCCCTCATAAACTTTCGAATTCACAGTATGACCTACAGATACAAATTTATCGTGGATCTCACAATGACACTGTTAGCTGGATTGCAGTATGTACCATTGCTTCACTATAGTGCTTGGCACCATAGGGGGCACTTGGCGTTTCTCTCAATGTGTATGTGTGGACGCCTCATCCCCGCCAGAACAGTTTGTAAAATATGGGACCATTCGCTGAACTTTTCAGACACACTTTGTATTTACGTACGTATTTTGCAAATTGTGAAGTTTTCCGACATCTACTGCTCTTCTAAACATGGACTATTGATCTGTAACACATGAAAATTTGTGCCAGACAGGGACTTGAACTCAGGTCTCCCACTTTTCATGACTGGTCACCTTAACTACTTGGCCACAGATGTTTCATAATAATTATTTACCAAATGCTTCATGTCAAAATTTTACAAATCTGTAATAAAAATGTTTCTAAAACCCCTACTGTCCATCATGAAAATTGTAATGCCCAGTAGTGAGTGACAGGAACTAGATTAACTATAATTGGAATACTGTTGAAACAGGTTCCATTGATCTAGATTTACTTTTTATTGTTGTAATAATTGTATTGTCTGTATTGTTCACAGGTCGCAATGTTTTTGAGTACTTTGACACCAAAGTTCTATGTAGCCTTGACCGGAACCTCATCATTGATCTCTGGACTGATTTTGGTGAGCAGATGTGTTGTTTTTCAAATATATGTGCCAATATTAATTAGCCACTATTGTTATTTGTTTATTTGGGTTTGTAGTCCCACAGTATCTTAAAAAATAACATGTACCACTTGGAATGTTACTACTATTTATCTCACAATTCCAATTTTGGCATATGTGCCAGGAGTAATTGATTACTCAACAATAAGATTGTCCATTTCTATTATTTATTATTAAGAAGATAAAAGGACATTGATCTGGTGTCCAACCTCATTGCGTATTTCACTTCACATATATAATAATAATAATAATAATAATAATAATAATAATAATAATAATAGAAATTGCAACTTGGTGGTTATGATATAGAATATGTATTAAAAATATTGCAAATTGATTGTGTTCGTTGAATGAACATCCCCAGTGGGACTGATGATCTAGCTGTTTAGTCCCCTGAAAACCGACAACAACAACACCCCTGTGCAGTTTCAAGTCTATGGGACTTATGTACACCATTTAGGTTATTTTATGCATTCAGTTTAACTGGTGTACTTGAGTCCCTTGTACTTGAAACATTTAACCTTGAATGCTTGGAAACTCAAGAAACCATGCTTAGAATAATGAGCAATCACAAACAAACCAGTGTGTGTCATTTCCGTACAAAACACCACACTTGGCTGCTGGTGCCACTAGATGTTGGCATAGTCTACATAAAAGGAGATCATAACTCTTCATATAATTCCTATCAAACGCAATGAGAATATTTTCTTCTTTTCAGCACCATGCATGTTCCAAGTACAATTTGCGAAAACTTGTGTTGTTATACAGTGGATAATACATATGCAACTGTCTTGAACATAAGTGTTTTTTTTTGTTGTTGTAAATTTTGTAATTAAATGTCCATAGTTCTCTGTTGGATGCTAGGCTGCAGTTGTGAAACTATAATCTTGCATTTTATCTTGAACTTTTCTATAAGGCTAGGGAATTTAAGTATTTTTGAAAAGTGTTGAGTTATTTACAAACACAGAGAAACATACTTCTGACTATAGGGATTGCCAGATCCCTATGCTAAAATTCCAAAATAGCACCAGTGATATATGCAGATGCGCGATTCCTTGGCGAATTGCATTGATGAACTATTCTCTGGAAACGATCCAAGTAAATACATTAATTTCAGATTACTGTTTTGACAAGTCTATAAATTATTGGTATTGCCACATCTCTTAGTCACACTAGGTGATCTAGTCATAAGTGTTTGAAAGTGAGAGTTCTGGTTGGAAGTAGAGGTGATCAATGAATGTATATGCATAAAGGTCTGAGTCCCTTAGTCTGCTCTACACATGTCCACCAATGAACCAGCACAACACAACAGTGCAAGTGAGGGACATCCACCTCAGCTAGTAGTAGCAGAGCACAGCATCATTAAGGTATACATGGTGAACTTCAAAGCCACAATGATGCCACATTCTGCCAGGGGTTTCTGGGACTATATAATATAAAATAAGAGAATCCAGTTACCTCTATATTCAGTGTTAACAATTAAGATGTCTTTTCCAAATGTACCTGTGTGGATTGTAGACTTGTACAGGAGTTTAACAGGGATATAAACAGTTCAGACAAGAAGATAAGTTTTTGAAATATTTTCCTACAGAAGAATGCTGAATGTTAAAGAAGTAGATGATATTACTAATTAAGAGGTACCTATTTGAATTGCAGTGAACAGAAATTTGTGACATAATTGGACTAAAAGAAAGAGATCAGTTGATAGTACACATGCTGTGAGACATCAAGGAATCATCAATTTAGTAATGGAGGAAAGTGAAGTAGTAAAAAATTGTAGAGGCCGATCGAGGCTTGTCTCCAGAAACCAACTTCAAATGGATTTAGTTTGCAGTAGTTAGAGATAAAGATGCTTACACAGGTTAGAATGCTGGGAAAGCTGGATGACACCACTCTTCAGACTGAAGACCATGACACAAACAACATCTATATTCAGTCATATCCCTAAAAGCACAGAAATCTCTTCTATCCTTAATCCATTTTGTTGGCACATATTTTTCCAATACTTTATGTAACATATAAAAATGAATGTTTGTCTGTTTGTATTTTATGCACGGCCATACCATTCAATCAATTGTGATGAAGCTTTGTCAACATATTACTTGCACTTTCGCAATGGCCATAGGCACCATTAAATGACGGTGCGACAAATAGTTCAGGAGATATAACGTTATAAACAATGAAATGTGCAGATAGTGCTGCATCATGTGATGTGTGCTTCTAAACCTTTGTACCGATTTCAAAAAATTTTGGTACTCATGAGGTAACAATTGACGTAGGGGTAAGAACTGCTTATGACATATAGTTCAGGAGATATGACGTCATAAACAAATATATGGTTGAAAACCTGTGGCATCATGCAACATGCAAATAAGGACACTTTATTCATCGTAAAATCTTCATGAAATATTGGGCACTTGACCTTCAAAACAAGAGGAAGGTCACTGTCACATAAAATTTTGGATGGTGCATGACGGAGGATATTTTACATATGACTTCGTCAGATTCTACAGTTGTATTCCGATCCTGATGAAATTTTTAAATATGATTGAACAATTCAGTTTATCAGTGCAGTATTAATCTACAATCATTTCAATTAAATAAGTGGCTAACAGTTAATTTTCAGATTTTTAAATGAAGTTTTTTTGGCTGTCAGCTTTGATGCATACCGAATCATTGGGGTGGAAACCACCAGCAGAAGGAATTTCTTGTTGCCAACTTATTTTTTAATGTGAATTTGAAAATAAATACATAAATCTGATATATAAAAATGTATGTTTGTTTGTCTTTTTGTTCGTATTTTATGCACTGCCATACCATATATATGATTGTGATAAAACTTTGTCAACTCATTGCTTGCACTCACGTGAAGGTTATAGGCATACTAAAATTAACTTCGTGTGGTGCATGGCGGAGGGTGCTTACAATTAGATATTTCATTTCTTATGCCTTCACACTGAAATGGCTGGACGGATATGAATGAAATTTGGAACAGAGGTAGCTTATACCATGATTAATACACGCGCTACCTTTCTTAGGCCATCGTACGATGCCTGGCGGAGGGTACCTTGCAATGGGCTAATATGTTTGTTTCGCTTCATGCTGGAACAGCTGAACGGATTTCAATGAAATTAGGAAAGCGGGTAGCTTATACCATGAATTAATGCAGGAGTTACTTTAGGGAGCCACCGTACGGTGCATGGCGGATGGTACGCTACAACAAACATCCAAATTGTTACACTGATCAACATGAAAATCAGCACGTAAATTTATGATTTCACAAAGGAGATTTTCGTAATCTGCAGGCCAGTGAATTTGGCATGACGGAGGGTACCTTGCGACTTTGACACTATTTGACCAGTCACCATGGAAGTTGGCTCATATATGTATGTTTTCATATATATGAGGGAGAGGGGTAGGTGGAGTAGGTGACCTACACAAAGGGGAGGGAGGAGACAGACAGAGAAAGGGACAGAAGGAGATGGGGGGGGGGGGGGAGGAGCAGGTGAATAGAGAGAAGGGAAAGGAGGAGATGGACTAATAGAAGATTGGAAATCTCATATATATTTGTTCATTTGTTCGTATTTATGCGCTGTCATAATGTTCATCTGATTCTGATGAAACTTCCTCAACTTCTTGCTCTTACGTGAAGGTTATGGATATACTACAAGTAACTTACACTAAGTGGCGCACGTATCGTACCGGCAAATGTATTTGAAGGGCTACTGAAGTAGTGAGATGTTTGAATGTAACACAGACAAACAGATTATCATTTTATTTTGTCCTACTCATTTCGATGCTGACAATCGTATTTAAAATGTTATTTGTACAATTATTTCTTCTGCGGCAGCAATGTGCCACGTACCAGCTAGTTTACAATAAATTTAAATTGCATTCATTCTCTAAGTGTGATGCTAACAATTGATTATCAGCTCTTTCTAGTAAAAGCACATTTATAGCCTTTTTGACTGAAACCATAGATATCCCTCTCTACACTCTGCAAGCTAAAGTCAATTTTATTTGTTGTTCTGAGATCTGTTTGTGAAATTTATTTCACCATCTTTCTCCTCCAAATGTGAACATACTTTATTAGCATCCACCTACATAGGGAGACATGATCAACATAATAAAAAGATTTAGGTGTTCCTTTTTCCTCACACTCTATTAGAGGAAATATTATGAAAGTGGTTCTGCCAAGCAGTTAAATGTGATTTGCAGAGTAAATATGTAGATTTAGGTAGATATAAACACCCACCCCAAAGTATGTCTGTGCACCCAAAACTCCAGCATGGTAGCAAATCTGCTTCAGGCAAGAATTGTCAAGTTATCTGCTCAGCTTAGTGTCCTAACCACACGGTAATTGAATTTTTGGTACCTATGTTGTCAGTGTCCCTTATATGTGGACTATGTGTTCATTGTGTATAGGATACAGGAAACTGGTGGCCAGCAGTTTCACCTGCAAGATTAAATTGTTTCACTGTTGAGAGATACAATCCCAAGACATTTCTTCCTGTAGCAACACATTCGAAGGCAGACCACTTTAAGAATCAAGGAGAAAAATATATTCCATAATATTTGGTCTGTTCTAGAAGAGAAGAAACACAGTTTTTGAATATAAAACACTTGTTCCATGCAGAACAAACTGAAGTTCAGTATAGTGAAGTGTCCTCATAAATAAATAAAAGGAGAAGAGGATCAGTATTAATTAAAACATCATTGTCAATCCTATCAAGGATCATGCTCTCGTGCAACATGTTTTTTGGTATCCTTGTCACAGTTACACCTCATTAGAATTTCAATGTAGTGCAAGAGATATTGTTTCATCTTGACCTTAATACTAAGAGGAATTATGTGCTACCTTAAAAATACATGTATTCTACCTTTTCTGTTGCATTTAGTAAGGCATAAAAGAAAATAAGATGGACACTAGAACATTTATTCTGGATTTAAAGGTTACACACTTTCAGAGAAAGTGAAAATAATGGTCTATTGATGTTACGTCAAACCATATTTAAGGGTCAATTAAATGAGAACCCATTTGAGGGAATTGCTGTGGTGCATATGCAACATAACACTACTGTGGTGCAGGTTATAAGCTCTGATATGTAAGCAAGGGATTATTGTGGAATTCTTTCTGACATGTGTATGTAAATGCAGAAATGTGAACTATGGCGAGATTATTACCAAATGGCTCCCAACATGACCAACATACTGTTATTCTTTTCTTGGTCGTCAAAGGACAAAAACATCCATTGGGGAATGAAGAACGTGGATGTGATAATGTGACAGTGTGTGTGTGTGTGTGTGTGTGTGTGTGTGTGTGTGTGTGTGTATATATATATGAATGGTTTCAGGGCAAGTTTTACTGACAATTTTTTATTTGGCTTGCAGCCACGCCAGGTGACATCATAGGTGCTTCCAATGTCGCCATATGTGATGCAATGAATGGAAATAATCTTAACACTTAAAATCTACAGAAGGAACTGAACCACTTACAGAAATTGTTTAGGGAAAATGGCTTCAGTAACCACCAGATTTCACAAGCAATCCTTCCAAAAAGATTCATTTAGAAGACTCCCATGGGAGGACACAAAGAAGCTTGCATTTTTGCCATTTTGTGGCTCAGTAACAGGAAAGGTTAGCCAGCTATTTATGAGAGACAAAATCGACTCTGTCTTCAGACCTTTTACAAAATTACAACAGCTGGCGAGACCTGTCAAAGATGTTGTAGGATTATATTGTCAGGTGTGTATAAAGTACCGTGTGGATGTGGACAGTTTAACATGCTATTGAACAGTGCTGTGTCAAACAAGAAAAATGTTTTAGCTTACATTACCCCCGAAAATCAGCAATTTCAGACCATGCTCTGGCAAATGAACACCATTTTGTGTTAGAGGAGACATCAATTACTAGAACAACAAATAGTTTCTGAGATAGTGTAATAAAAGAGGTGATTGAGATTAAAATATGTGACAAAACTCTTAAGAAAATTGCAACATGCAGCTAAGCACAGCTTTGGACACAGCCATCAGAAGGGTAAAACAGGCGTGGCAGGCACGCAACTGAAACCTTACCATGTTTGATGACATTGCGAGCACCAGTGACGTCCTAGGAACAGCATAGCTATACGAGGTTGGTAGCAGCATTAATTCAACAATCACCATTTAATAATGGCTGAGGAGATATTGGCCAAAAGCTCAAGCAGCATTTCAAAGCACCTGATGTTCCTGGAAGCCTGAGAGAATTTTATTATGTGATAGCACATCTGTTGAAAATCACAGTTGTGACTGTGCAACTGTGATTGGGGTTGCCACATTGCGGTAATGTACATCCACATATCACAAATGTCATACCAGTAATGCAGAAGTTACACCAACTCTAGTGGGAGATACTCGTGCATCCGCCCTATTGTCCTGATCCCTCTCAATTTGTTTGTCATACTTTTGGTGCCTTAAGTGTCCTTGGAGGTTTGAAGATTCCTGTCAGATGTAGAGGTGTAGTGAACAGTCTCATACTTCTTCATGCAGCATTAGCTGTTTTGCCAAAGGATTGGATTAGATTAGATTAGTTGGTTCGTTCCATAGATCGGTTTTGAGGTGATCCTTGTGGATGTGGAACATGTCAATGGATATATTTTCTGGTGCATCAGTGGGATGATTTCCTCAATGCTTAAAGTAGTTTTGTTTGATTCACATACCTTCTGTGATGTTTTAATTCCTGCCCTGTGTCTGTATGTTATCACGCTGCACAAATTGCCTGATCTGTGGATACTACGGCTGCCTATTAAATGATAACATATTGTATGAAAAAGTGCTGAATTTTGTAAAGTGATAGGAAGAGTATTCTACTGGTTTGAAATTAGATTCGTTTTCAGATTCATTTTAGCCGTGTGGTGGCAGGACTACCAATGCACATGCTAGGTAATGATGCGTGGATTGTTTTTGTGTGCGCATCCCACAGAAACACTCCCATAAGACACAAAATCAATATCACATAAAGAAACAAACATACTTGAGATTTTTAAAGAAGTTGGAACCACTTACTAAAGACAATCTATATCTATACAGTAGAATAGGAGAAACACATCTAATAAAGAAAAGAAAGGAAGTGGGAGAAATTGGCCAATGTCACAAATTAAATCAAGAATCATAGGACCACTCCATGTTTAGGGTTTTCTCCAAAACAAAAACTGACATCATTGAATGTATGAGGAGAAATGAGCCACAGAATGATACAGAAAGCCTGGGTGACCTCAGGAGTAGAAATAAGACATCCATAACTTCATAAATATTTGTTGTCACTATATGACACTTTCAACATTCAGTTTGCGCTCCCTTAATTTTGTGACAAAAAATTAACCTTCTATTGCCCTATTATGATATATAGGCAACTGAGTACAGTAGAAAATTCATCGGAATATTCTTGCCAGCCACATTTGGATGTCCATAATTAATTAAATATTCGTCATTGCAATCTAGCACCCTTAGCACACACAGTATAGCCCTTCTTTAGTTTTGTGGAAAACATTGACCTAAGAAACTTTCTGTCAGATAAAAATTGGAACCGGGACTCGAACCTGGGACCTTTGCCTTTTGCGGGCAAGTGCTCTACCGATTGAGTGTTTCATTCTGGAATCATCCCTTATGCTGTGCCTAAGCCATGTCTCCACCATATACTTTCTTGCAGGAGTGCAAGTCTTGGGTGTTTCACAGGAGAGCTTCTGTGAAGGTTGGAAAGTAGGAGGCTAGGTACTGGCGGAAGTAAAGTTGTGAGGTGTGAGGTGGCATCGTGAGTCGTGTCGGGATAGCTCAGTCGGTAGAGCACTTGCCCGCAAAAGGCAAAGGTCCCAGGTTTGAGTCCCGGTTCCGGCACACAATTTTAATCTGCCAGGAAGTTTCATATCAGCGCACACTCCGCTGCAGAGTGAAAGTTTCTTTCTGGAACATTAACCTAGTTCTATGTTCCTGTTATGATAAATAGACTACAGAATATTAAGTAAGTTGGGGCATTTGTATTGGGAGGCCTATGCGTCTGTTTTAATTTTCCTGCAGTATTCAGTTGTCAATATATCCTCATTGTAACATACAGCTTGGTTAATATTTTGTCACTAAGCTAAGGAAAGGTTGTACTGTAAATACTGAAAGTACCCTTTTGCAATGAGAAATATTAAGTTATGGACTAGTGAATTTGGGCACTACAAATGGTGGCACAATTTGTCTGTGGCTTTCAGTTTATGATATATGCTAATGGGACCATAGATTTCAATTCAATTTTTATTACAAAAGTAATGATGGAATACAGCAACAAGTCTGTGTCGTTTGTTAACTGGGTATCTCTCCATGATATACTTGGTTAAGTTTTCAGCAGTTGCCACTGAGCCAGTTTGCACCTGCTGGTTATTCTGAAACTAACTTCAAGTTGGTGGGTGAGTATTCTTGCTGTTCACCAATTCATGCCGTTTAAAAACTAATGCAACACACAGAATATAAAATTTTAGCAAGTAATGTTGCATTGAGGCTTAGGAGCCATATGAATGCCACAAACAGGCTCCCAAGCATACCTCATCAGGGTGGCAAGGTGGTCTCCTCCCTATTATCCCTACTACATCTACCATGAAAAGATCAGTGTCCCCTCCCTTAGTAGGGCAGTATCCGTTTTGACAGATCCCTCATGTGAGGAGCATCACTTCCCACCCTCAGATTCACCCACAAACCAGTATTAATTCTTGTGCCAACATTCAGTAGCTGAGAGAGACGTAGGAAAGAAACCTATCCATCTTCAGTTTCAGAAACCTGCCCAGACATTTCTCAGCTGAAACTAAAATCTGAAAAAGAAAAGAGGAAAAGACGAAACGGAAGGGAAAGTTGGATCCATTAACTTCAACAGCTACAGATCCCCAACAACAGATAGGATAGAACTGGCTCACTTTGAAAAGTAAAAAAAAAAAAAAAAAAATCACCACTTACCTCCCCCCTCCCCCCCACCCTTGCACCTCTGGAAATGCACACAGTGACTATCCAATAGAACTGGAATAGCTACTTCTGCCACCTCACTGAACTTGAACACCTAAAAGTACTCCACTCAGTGGTTAATATAGTTCTGCAGGAAGCCTGCTTCCCAACAGATATTGCAAACCATGAATTAAAAAACTTGAGCTGTTAGTGGGAAAACATGGATGGGTTTTGTATATTGGTTCACAAGATCAATTTTAATGAACAGATTCCACCCGATACTTCAGTGGAAGTGGTAGCTGTACCTTCATAAGTCTCTGAATTTGGGCTCCCTATCTAATAAGAACACATTGAAAAAGATTTGTAACCACATTAGGCATTTGTATTTCCTCCCTCAAGTATTAATAAACGGTCACAATGACTACATAGTACTAGGGACGTAAAGTTGTCTAAAACCAGATGTAAACAGTAATGAAATTCTAAACTCAGATTGGAATGTATACCATAGAGACAGTGAAGGGGGAGGCATGTTTATAGCGATAAAAAGTGCAAGAGTATTGAAGGAAATTGACAGAGATCTGAAATGTGAAATAATTTGGGTGAAGGTCACGGTTAAAGCAGGCGTGAACATGGTAATTGGATGTTTCTAAAGGCCCCCTGGCTTAGCAGCTGTTATAGCAGAACACCTGAAGGAAAATTTGGAAAATATTTCGAGTAGATTTCCCAATCATGTTATAGTTTTTGGAGGAAATTTTAATTTACCAGATATAGACTGGGAGACTCGAACACTTATAATAGGTGGCAGGGACAAAGAATCCAGTGAAATTGTTTTAAGTGCATTACCTGAAAACTACCTTGAGCAGTCAAACAGAGAACCAACTAGTGGTGATAACATATTAGACCTTCTAGTGACAAACAGACCTGAACTATTTGAAACAGTTAATGCAGAACAGGGAATCAGCGATCGTAAAGTGGTTACAGTATCTATGATTTCAGCTGTAAATAGAAATATTAAAAAATGTAGGAAGATTTTTCTATTTGTCTAAAGTGACAAAAAGCAGATTTCAGAGTAATTGATGGCTCAACACAGGAGTTTTATCTCGATACGGATAGTGTTAAAGAACAGTGGACAAAGTTCAAACCCATTGTGCAATATGCATTTGATGAGTATGTGCTGAGCAAGATCGTAAGAGATGGAAAGGAGCCACTATGGTACAACAGCAGAGTTAGAAAACGTCTGTGGAAGCGAAGATAACTTCACCACAAACATAAAGATAGACAAAGCCTTGCAGACAAGCAAAAGTTACATGAAGTGAAATGTAGCGTGAGGAGGGCTATGAGAGAGGTGTTAACAAATTTGAAAGTAACGTTCTACGTACTGACTTGGCTGAAAATCCTAAGAAATTTCGCTCTTTTTGTCAATCTTTTGTCAAAGCGGTAGGTGGATCAAAACAAAATGTCCAGACGCACTGTGATGAAAATGGTACTGAAACAGACGATGACACTCTAAAGGTTGAAATACTAAATGTCTTTTTCCAAAGCTGTTTCACAGAGGAAGACTACACTGTAGTTCCTTCTCTAGATTGTCACACAGATGACAAAATGGTAGATATTGAAATAAATGACATAGGGATAGAAAAACAATTAAACTCACTCAAAAGAGGAAAGTCTGCTGGGCTGATGGGATACCAGGTCAATTTTATACAGAGTACGTGAAGGAATTTGCCCCCCCCCCCCCTCCCTTCTTGCAGTGGTGTACCGTAGATATCAAGAAGAGTGCAGGTCATCACCGTTTTCAAGAAGGGACGTCAGACAGATTTTCTGAACTATAGTCCTATATCTCTAATGTCGGGCAGTTGTAGAAGTTTTGAACATGTATTATGTTCAAGTATAATGACTTTTCTGGAGACTAGAAATCTACTCTGTAGGAATCAGCATGGGTTTCAAAAAAGGCAATCTTGTGAAACCCAGCTCGCAACCACGCTATTCGTCTACGAGACTCAGAGGGCCATAGACATTGATTCCCAGGTAGATGCCGTGTTTCTCGACTTGTGCAAAGCATTTGATACAGTTCCCCGCAGTCATTTAATGAACAAAGTAAGGGCATATGGTCTATCAGACCAATTGTGTGATTGGATTGAGGAGTTCCTAGATAACAGAACACAGCATGTCATTCTCAATGGAGAGAAGTCTTCCAAAGTAAGAGTGATATCAGGTATGTCACAGGGGAGTGTCGTGGGACCGTTGCTATTCACAATATACCAGGTGATCAAAAAGTCAGTATAAATTTGAAAACTTCATAAATCACGGAACAGTGTAGATAGAGAGGTAAAAATTGACACACATCTACATCTACATCTACATACATACTCCGCAATTCACCGTAAGGTGCGTGGCGGAGGGTACACTGTACCACTACTAGGCATTTCCTTTCCTATTCCACTCCCAAATTGAACGAGGAAAAAAAGAATGCCTATATGCCTCCGTACGAGCCCTAATTTCTCTTATCTTGTCTTTGTGATCTTTACGCGAAATGTAAGTAGGCGGCAGCGAGATCGTACTACACTCAGCTTCAAATTCCGGCCCTCTAAATTTACTCAACAGAAATTCACGAAAAGAACGTCGTCTTTCTTCCAGCGATCCCCAATTGAGTTGCCGGAGCATTTCCGTGACACTCACGCATTGGTCGAACCTACCGGTAACAAATCTAGCTGCTCGTCTCTGAACCGCCTCTATGTCTTCCTTTAAACTGATCTGCTGCGGGTCCCAAACACTTGAGCAATACTCAAGACTTGGTCGTACAAGCGTTTTATACGCGGTCTCCTTTACAGATGAAGTACATCTTCCCAAAATTCTCCCCATAAATCGAAGTCGGCTGTCTGCCTTACTCACAACTGTCCTTACATGCTCGTTCCATTTCATATCGCTCTGCAATGTTACGCCTAGATATTTGAACGACACGACAGCATCAAGAAGCTCACTACTAATGCTGTATTCGAACATTATAGGATTGTTTTTTCTACTCATGCGCATCACCTTACATTTTTCTACATTGAGAGCTAGCTGCCATTCTTCGCACCAACTAGAAATTTTGTCTAAGTCAACCTGTATGCTATTACAGTCAGCTAGACATGCTTGGAATGACATGGGGTTTTATTAGAACACAAAAAAAGTGAAAAATAAAAAGTTCAAAACATGTCCAACAGATGGTGCTGTGCAGCAAAATGTCAGTGACTGTGCATGAAAAATAAAAGGAGCTGTAATGAGAGAGAGAGAGAGAGAGAGAGAGAGAGAGAGAGAGAGAGAGAGAGAGAATCAGATGCACCAGCAGTCATGGCATGTTGACGTTACCTGAAAAGTCGCTTTTAGTGAAGCTGTATTATCAGAATGGGGAATGTGCTAGTTCAGCATTACGATGCTATCACCATAGGAAGCAGATTCAAACGGATAATGGTCCGTTGACAAATGCAGCTGTGGCGAGAATGATTTCGAAGTTCGAAGCCACATGTTGTTTAGACGATAGACCCCATAGTGGCTGCCAAGCACAAGGTGTAATGCTGCTGAGACAGTTCAGGAATAAATGGAGACTGTAGTGGGTGCATCTATGCACGGGGAAGTCAGCACTCGTACAGTCGCACATCGCACCGGCATTTTGTACACTATTGTTTGGTTGGCATTTAGGTGTACCCTCCGATGCTATCCTTACAAAATCCATTGGCACCATGAAATGTTACCTGGAGATTTAGTGAAGCGGAGGGCATTTGCAGTGTGGGCATTTCAAAAGATGGCGGAAGATGACTATTGGTTGAGTAACGTGTTGTGGACCAACTAAGCTCGTTTCACGCTTCAAGGGCCTGTCAACGCCCACAACTGCAGAATTTCGACTACCGAATATCCTAGAACTGTCGTGAAAACTCCATTGCATGACGAGAAATTCATGGTATGGGTTGGATTTACCACATCTACCATTATCGGGCCTTTTTTCTTCGAGGAACTGCGTGATTCTGCTTTTGTAACTGCTACGTGATGGGTGAGAGGTATGCCGATATGTTACAGAATCGCATCGTTCCCAGCGTAGCTGATAAACACCTGCTGGAACGTACGATTTTTATGTAGGACGGCGCTCCACCCTATATTGCTAGACGTGTGAAAGATTTCTTGCACACATCGTTTGGTGGTGATTGTGTGTTCAGCCGCCACTTTCATCATGCTTGGCCTTCCAGGTTCCCAGACCTCAGTCCATGCAGTTATTGGCGTAGGGGTTACCTGAAGTTGCAAGTGTATCGTGATCGACCAACATCTCTAGGGAAGCTGAAAGACGACATCCGACACCAATGCCTCACCATAACTCCAGACATGCTTTACAGTGCTGTTCACAACATTATTCCTCGACCACAGTTATTGTTGAGGAATGATGGTGAACATATTGAGCATTTCTTGTAAGGAACATCATCTTTGCTTTGTCTTAATTTGTTATGCTAATTATCGGTTTTCTGATCAGATGAAGTGCCGTCTGTCGGGCATTTTTTGAACTTTTTTTTTTTCTTTTTTTCTTTTTTCTTTTTTGGTTCTAATAAAACCCCATGTCATTCCAAGCATGTGTGTCAATTTTTACCTCTCTATCTACATTATTCCGCGATTTATTAAGTTTTCAAATTTATACTGACTTTTTGATCACCCAGTATATAAATGACCTTGTGGATAACATCGGAAGTTCACAGAGGCTTTTTGTAGATGATGCTGTAGTATATAGAGAGGTTGTAACAATGGAAAATTGTATTGAAATGCAGGAGGGTCTACAACTTATTGACGCAAGGTGCAGGGAATGGTAATGTGTTACAAATACATAGAAAGATAGATCTTTTATCATATAGCTACAACATAGCTGGTTAGCAACTGGAAGCAATTAATTCCATAAATTATCTGGGTGTAGGCATTAGGAGTGATTTCAAATGGAATGATCATATAAAATTAATCATCGGTAAAGCAGATGCCAGACTGAGATTTATTGGAAGAATCCTGCTTGAATACTGCTCACTGGTGTGGGATCCATACCAGGTAGGGTTGATAGAGGAGGTAGAGAAGATCCAATGGAGAGCAGCAAGCTTTGTTACAGGATCATTTAGTAATCGTGAAAGTGTTATGGAGATGATTGATAAACTACAGAGGATGACCCTGCATAGGAGGTGTTCTGTAGCTCCGTATGGGCTTTTGTCGAAGTTTCGAGAACATATCTTTCTCGAGGAGTCAAGCAGTAGATTCCTACCTCCTATGTATATCTCGTGAAGAGATCATGAGGATAAAATCAGAGAGATTGGAGCCCACACAGAGGCATACCGACAGTCTTTCTTTCCGCGAACAATACGAGAATGGAATAGGAGTGAGAACCGATAGTGGTACTCAAGGTACTGTCCACCACACACCATCAGATGGCTTGCTGAGTATGAATGTAGATGTATGGATAATATTATTCAGTTTCTATGAACATCAGTTACACTACAGTATCAGGGCATCTGTTGGATGACACTATTCAGTCTTGATGTCTCCATCATTGATAAGTTCCATGTAAAAGTTACCATTCCACCTTTGGCCCCCTTGTCACAACCAACCAACCAACCAACTCCTTTTGGATTACTTTTTTTGTGCAAGTAGTTTGAATCATGAATCAATGGAGAACAGACAACTTGCTTTGACTTTTTAGACTAAGAGTTTTCTATCCTAAATTCATTGTAGATTTTGGGAGAGCCACTCTACCTACAACCACCTGACTTTTCAGACACTACTATGAGAACATCACTGATGCCACCGATGTTTCATTGCTTTTAATTTTTAAGAATGGAAACTCTAGGTTGGAATTCAACAATATAACAACAGTTTACAACTCGCCGCAAAGATATAATGACTATCTGCAACAGGCGCACATAAAAAGACACACACAACACTTAGGCTATCGGCCATTACCTTCTACAGAATAAAGAACATTAGTACTATTACACGGGCACACTTCACAGTTGCACAATCATCTTGGCTGCTGCACTTTGAATCACGCTCTGCAGTGACAAATAGTGGGAGGGGAGCGGGGGAAACGAAGATTGCTTTACAGTGGTTGGTATGGATACAGCACAGCTGTGCAGAGCATGTATGTATTAGGTGGGTGGAATGGGATGCAGCTTAGGGATGGACTGGGGAGGCAGGTGAGAGGAGGAAAGCAAAACAAAACAAACACTTGTGCACGCGCACCCATCTGCGTACATGTGTGTGTGTGTTTCTCCCCCCCCCCCCCCCCCCCCCCCATATCTGACAAAGGCTGTAACAGCTGTAGTAAGTTATGTGTGCTTTTCTGTGATTAATCAGGATTTGTTTGTGGTGAGAAGCAACCCAGCCTTCTCACAAATATGATTTTATATTATGTTGTTACATTTTTTATTTATTTAATCAGATGTTACACATTGTTTTTAATTATATCCTGCACTCTTTATATGTTCTTGGTCCCCTTATGTTCTTGTAGAAATCTAGTATGTTCCTCTTGTTAAATTAATGTCCTCATATTGAAAGAAAAGGGTTATCTTTTTCAGTTTAGAGAAGACACCTTCTTGACCAAGATCACATTATCTATACTCTCTCTCTCTCTCTCTCTCTCTCTCTCTCTCTCTCTCTCTCTCTCTCGTGTATGTATGCAATTTAAATAAATTTTTGCATGCTTGATCTCAAAACATGAAAAGTGACACTATAATAATTCGTATGGTGTATGGTGGACGGGAGCTTTTCTGAATTCAACATGGGTTTGACCTATCAGCATGAAATTTGGCAGATAGATATAATTTTCATATACAAGGAGGGAGAAGATGAGCAGAGAGAGGGCACTGGGGAAGATTGCCAGAAAGTGGAGGAGGTAATGACAGAGGAAAGGGGATCTATGGGTGGATAGAGGGGGGGGGGGGGGGGAGGAGGAGGAGGAGGAGGAGGAGGAGGAGGAGGAAGAGGTGGTGGTGGTGGTGGTGGTGGTGGTGGTGGTGGTAGACAGAGAGAGAAGTGAGGAGAAGATGGACACAGAGAGAGAGAGAGAGAGAGAGAGAGAGAGAGAGAGAGAGAGAGAGAGATGGTGAGGGGGTGTATGTAGACAATAGAATATTGGAATAAATACCTGAAGAACATTGGATTCTAAGTTAACTAATACAGAGAGAAGTCGGAGAGCAGAGAGGAAGGTGGTAAACGGTTGTAGAGATGGTGTAATTGATGGGCAGGAGATTATGGGAAGGAGTGTAGGATATACATCCAATTCCCTTGCATATTCAACAATTGTGATGCATTGACAGGTTCACTAGTTTATATTTACTTATGATGATCTGTTTCATCAATAAAAATTACTAGCTTCTGATCTCATTAAAATTATCCACCTGTTTGCTTGGAGCTGTACTCTGGGATGTAATTTGCACCATATAGGGGGTACATAACATTGGTTTGTCATTTTGCCAAAAAGAAGCACCATCGGTACATGATTGAAGTCAGTTGTATATGTCAGCATTGCACAAGTGACTTGGGAAATGCTCTGGCAGTGGTTGAAGGTCTCACAAAGACCTTCATAGAGAGGGTCTATCCCCCAGATCTAGTCCGCAAACAGATTTTCTGTGCCATATCTGCACAAGTCCCCAATCCTCCCTTCACCTCAGTAACTAGCTACAGATGAGTTCCCCCTCCCCAATCACATAGTACTATCCCTGAGTGAAATCCCTTGTCAGGACTTTTGATCATCTTTTATCACATACTGAAATGATAGGCATCTGAACTAAAATCCTTTCCACCTCTCCTCAAGTACTCTTCTATCTCTTACCTAACATAAACAACATCCTAGTCCATCACTACAGCACCCATAACCCAAACTCCTTGCCACAGGAATCATATACCCATTGCAAGACCTGCCCAATCCACCCATCACATCCTATTCCAGTCCTGTCTCTGACTTATTCTTCCCAATCAGATGCTGGGCCACCCCTGTTAAAGTAGCCATATGATTTACCAACTTTGTGTTGTCTGCTTGCTTACAGGTTCCTTCCGGACAAGCCCCGTTGACAGTCTCCTTGCTGAAGCAGGAATTCTCCCTCTTTATATTAGGTGACATCAGCTTTTGGCGTCCTACGCGTTTGCCATTTGACAATGTCATGCTTACAACACTTATAGTGTTCTTCTTGCAGGCACTGGGTTTCAACCTCCTGATACTCACCCATATAATCCAAGTGGGATTACCTCTTGGATTGCGGCTTGCCTCCTTTTGCAGGGACTTCCATCTTCCCTCCCTGGACTGTACATGCCAACCTATACTGCCCACACTCCTTTGGATGGCGAACCAGCCATGAATTTGGATATAACTTTTCCAAGACCCAACAGCTTCAGTCTCCCACATAATCTTCTGGCGTTTGTTGCACCCACTGATTGACGTGTTTTAGAGTGCCACCATCTTCTATACTGATGGCTCAAAAGCTACTGGTCATACAGGATATGCTTTTACATCACCCATTGGTGTGGAATGTCATTCTCTGCTGGACACATGTAGCGTGTTTACAGCAGAACTGATGGCCATTAGCAGAGCCCTTCATTTTATTATCCTAGGGAATGCATGGGCTGAACGTCAGGCGTAAGAAGCAGTTACTCACTAACCATTTCCCTTGACAATTCCAGGTGTGGATTTACAGGTGCGATAAGATCTCTGCTCATACAAAAATGGAACTGCTACTACCACATCTAATAAACTCTGCTTAATCAAGGAGACAACTGTAACTAGGAGTTCTTCCTGACACCCATCTTGGAGGGAATCTACTGTCATTTGTTGTCTCAGCATCAGATATTCCAGGCTGACCATAGTTTAATTTTGTGCAGTGAGCCTCCCCCACATTTTGGTTGTGGAGCCCTACAATCTGTGGCTCATATCTTAGTGGAATGTCCACTGCTCTTGGTGCTCTTTGTCAAATATGGAATTTCGCACTCATTGCCTTCAGTTTTGGCAGATGATCCACATATGATTGACTGAATCCTTGAGTTTCTCCATGAAAGTGGTTTTTATTGTCAGTTATAAGATTTTATCTCGGACACTAAGACAGGATGGGTTTGTTTGTGGTTCTTCCCACTGCTTGCAGCATTTGAGCACCCCTCAGCCACCCATCTGCACTTTTTACCTTGGTTTGATAATGTTTCCCTTTCTTCTGAGTTGAGGCCCCTGCTCTTGGGCATTATCTGTTGACCAGTATGTGCTCATCACTAGTGAACATTTATGTTGTTGCAGAGATGTGGGGGTGTGCACAGTAGGATTTAGTCTTGAGCAATTACTGGTTTTTATTGCATTTTAGTTTCCTCCGCCTTTTACTGTCAGAATATTCTTCGCTGGACCACATATTTAATTTCACTGTATCCTTCTGAATGCATATTTCTGATTTCAATGGACTGATGACCTAGACGTTTGGTCCCTTACCCCTACTAACTAATCAACCAACCACTGTGGGGGCGACTCTCCAGACCCAACAGTTCGGCCTGTGTGATATGTGTGAATATGTGCATGTTCTTTTCTGATGAAGGCTGTGGCCAAAAGCCAAGTTGAACGAGTGTGATGGTCTCTTCTATATGCCTGTCTGCATTTCAGGATTCTCTCTGCAGTATGTTGCAACCTTGTGTTACTGAATTCCAACCTGGTTCTTCCATAGTTAAAAAAGTTATTTGTTTATTTTTGTCACAAAGATGTCTGATGTCTATAGAAATCAACAGTGAATGTTTATATGAGTAATCATTGTTTATTGATAAGCATTTACTATGAATGATAAAATTTCTATTAACAATTTAAAATCTGCTTAAATATTTGTGTGATTGTGCTTCACTCTCTTGGAAATGGCAGTGTGTCATTTACATATACATGTAGCTTTGAGAAGATGCTGTTGTGCAGCTCAAAAAGTGATACACAAAATGGTATTTAGTTTTAATCAGACAGAACTGTGTAAATGCGTAGCATCTCACTCCTGTTGCTTCCCATAACATCTTTCATTATGAATCTTATATCTTACAGGGAGATGACATGGGTATTGGATTGTATAATTTGTTTATAATATTATATTAAGTAAAACAGTTGTAGCTCATGTGCCAGCGTTCTGGCCTCACAACCATAGAGTTTGTGATTTGAATCCTGCTGTGACAGATATTTTTTTCATTTTGAAACTCAGTTCTATAAAACATTTTAGGATCTCTAATTCCACGTGTGATTAGCTGAACACCTCAATGTCACCTAAAACGATGGTTGAGCAGGTTACCTGCTTGGAAAGCCATTAGTAGCTATGGAGATGACCTTCCAAAAACGGTGTCATAACTCTTCACCTACTGAACAATCAAAGACACCCATCATACTGTAACAAATGTAACTTATTGTTTTTTTATTGAAACCATCATTATTAACAACCTTTTATAATATATAGAAAATTATGAATATACAAAAACACATGCATTTTTTTGTAAAAATTACCATTAGATATTAAAAATGTGTAAGTATTCAAACACAATAAAAAGGGGTCTGTCACAGCAGGATTCGAACCATCAACCCTATGGTTGTAAGGCCACAATGCTACTACCTGAGCTACACCGACAGACGCTGCAACTGATTTAATTTTTGGTACTTACGTGTACTAGCAAAACTTCAAAGTCAATTTTCTTGATAAATTTTGAGAGTTACGTCAAATGGCTTTGGCCGATTGTTATTTGAGTTCTGAACTTCATGTACCATAAGTTTTAAAACATTCTAAAATCCAATACTCATATGATCTTCATGTTGGATAAATTTAGTGATACTTGCATCCCATTTTTATTTTTATTTATTTTTTGTTAAAAGAATTGAGTGATGTTTGCATGTTTGCAGATTTTTGAATGGTGGTACTTCCGCAAATATGGAACGTCATTTATTGAGCAGGTATCATTGAATCACATCAGCCCATGGATTGGAGGTAGTGACAGCCCAGGAGATACTGCAAATATACCAAATAATGAAGATACCATTGTTGATAATCAGCAGACTGTTCCAGGTAAAATACACAGTGGAGGATTATGTAATGGATGAACCTTTTATGCATATGCTGTATTTTGTATACTTCCATATCTAACCTGAGGGCTGTGTCAACTTTAACAAATCTAGTTATGTTATTGCAAAGTAGCATGCTGCATTATTAATGTATTGATATGTAAATATAGTATCCAGTGAAGCTTGAAATCTTGAAAACCTGGGAAAAAGCACAGAATTTTCAAAATCTCAAAATTTCTAAATTTTATTCATAAATGATAATTAAATTGGACACATGGGGGAAAAATTTATTTTGATGCAATATTAGTTGAAACAGTATATGGTTTTTAAAAGCAATTGAATATTCAAATTGAAATTGACATGATTGTTATACACATACTGGTTCATGGTCCAATATGTATACAATGATTTGTAACTGTTTTATATCATCAGGTTATCACATTATAAGGGGTTAAAATAAACCAGTGTTGTGCTACCTTGTCAGCGGTGGGGAGACAGAAGGGAATTTGTTGTGATGTTAAATTCTAATCAGTACCACAACAGCTTTCCACTAATGATACATGCCCACCTAGATAAGCCTACAGAGGCTGCCACTAACAACGACCTATGCTGAATGGATATAGGACAGCCTTGCGGCAGTCACAGATACTGCTCTACACCAGAAGAGCTTGTAGTACTTGCTTCACAATACATCACCAACTTTGTAGTTACCAGTGATAGCATCCAGAGTTCAGAGCCGTGCAGCAGGCCTGCGCTTGTGCATCCTGGCCCATAGCCATGCCTCCTGGCGGACCTTGTCACAAGCTGCCCGGCCTGTCGGCACGAGCCACATCTAGCCGCGCCAGGCAGCGTGGGCACCTGTCTACTCGCCGAGCCCTAGTCCTCCTGGATGTCTGTGGCGCTCTGCTGCTAGCCATGGCACGCCCCCGCCAGCCACTACACTCTTATGGGGGAATCCACTATTATGATTTTCATGCTGTAAAAACTGTTCACGGTACATATGACCATCTCACATAGGTTTATGAACTTAGTTTTTCCTTACAAGCTTTACTTTGCATGTAGAAAAATAACATGTCTACTTTCATTCCACATGAGTTTTTAGTTTCATAATGCTTCTCACTCGATTCTGAAGAAACTATGGGGTTTAAAAAATCTGATGTTTGGACATGTGATAGTACAGCATCTTAGCTTTCTAACAAAGTATTCAACTTTTCATAATTCGTAACTGTCGTTTTAAAATGATGCTATTTGTGAAGTATGTGAACGTCATTTACAAATCGTGTATTGAAAAAGTTGGATAGTGGGCAGCTTTCTGACATATGCATTTTAAGACCATACATTACCGTGAGTGAAATAGAAAGTATATGTATTCAGTGCGTGTTTGAACAGCATTTCTATGGACATTTTGCTAAATTGCTTGATGTATTCTTGCTGAAAGAAGAAAGAAAAATGAAAGATTGGGTTGTTACATTCAGTTGCATTCGAGGTCATTAGAAATGATTAACTGGTAGAATGTTGGAAGGTTCAGCTTACGCTCAGTCACTCCAAGGCAAGTAAACTAATTACTGTCCATCAATACAGGTGTGTGGGCCATTGTTGTTGTTTTGTTTTATTTTTTCCCCATTTACCTTTGGCTGGGGGAAGCTGAAACCCCGAGGGAGTCACCCCTATTCAAGAGGTGAGATTCAAGGTTGCAGTCATCAATTTTGTATTGCTGGACAGTCTTTCATGCATCTTGAAAACACTTGTAATTTTCCCTCTCTGACTGAATTGTCAGTGCACTAACAGTTGCGAGAAAAAAGAAAAGACGTGTGCAGTAATGCATTTGGTAAAAGCAGACACGAGATGTCCAATATTGTGCACAGAAGCAAAACGGTAGCTGAATACTAAACATGTTGAAAGTTGTCGGCTTTGTGTTAGCTGACTCCAGCATGTTTGTAGGTAGTTTTATACTTTTCTCAGTGTTTCACTTTCATGTCATATTAAACTAAGTGATCACTCTAACATAAAGAACAAGATGATTCCTTAAATCTCTTCAGTTCCTTGTTGCTGGTAAATCTACAGCGCCATCTGTAGCGCTCTTGCACCGAGCCCAAAAGGGCACGGACCTGGCGAGTACCCTTTCACCTGGCGAGTCTCGGGACTCGATGGCACATCGTATTTCGCTCGCTCTGTACCCGGTGCAGTAGGGCTCGTCTACCTGCAGTGTGGGCAGCAGAGCGCAGCAGCCAGACACATGCACACTCTGGTGGGTAAATGTGGCATGCTGCATGGCTCTGGATTCCAGACTCTATTGCTTAGCAGCCGTGACATGCAGACAGAGCAGTGACAGGGCAATGCATCTGTGCATAAATAATTGTACATAGAAAATTACAGAACTTCAGACTCTGTAGCTAGGTTTAATTGTATTGTTAGTGTCATATATTTTATATGTGAACTATGTAGTCCACTGTAGAAAGCATAAGTTAAGCAAACACAACATTATTACAGTTTATCTTGTCTCGACTAATTAACTCTGCTTCTGTGTAGATAATTTGAAAACAGATTTCTGTCTTCCAATCCTAGCTACCCATTAACCTCCATATGTTTTAATAAAGGAACACCACATATCAGCGCAGACTCCGCTGCAGAGTGAAAGTTTCATTCTGACCACATTTGTTGTTTCCAAGTCAGGCTCGGAACCTATTGGCTACCATGGTAGAAATACATAGAAGTAATAAGTTTTGTAAAAGTGCTTTATAGACACATTCATAATCAAATGATGGCTGTTTTAACAAATGTTTGATTATTGTTGTTAGCAGCAATCGTAAACAAGATACTAAAGTCATGAAGACTACCATCTCGTACAGATATGTATTTTTAATGAAACACAAGACAATTATGTCAAATAGATATGTGGAGCTAGACGACTGCTTGATGGTGACAGACTGACTCGCCTTCAGTTTTACTGTAGGGTAATCCACAATCTTACATTGCTAAATATATAGCTTATGAATGCTCCTTGGCCATGTTGTCAAGCAGAGTGATAATATCCTTGGTAATAATGAAATGAAATCAAGGGTGTTTTAATATAGTTATTCAAACTGGAGGGGAGAAATGAAATAACATTATTCATAATCGAGGACCATTAAACTCCAAACAAAGCATGAAATAAGCATTCTTAAAGTTATTTAGGAACATGCTTCATGAAACTTCCTGGCAGATTAAAATTGTGTGCCAGAACTGGGCCTCGAACCTGGGACCTTTGCCTTTCGCAGGCAAGTTTGGAAAGTAGGAAGCGAGGTACTGGCAGAATTGAAGTTGTGGGGCAGCACCGTGAGTCGTGTCGGGATAGCTCAGTGGTAGAGCGCTTGCCCGCGAAAGTCAAAAGTGCCAGGTTCGAGTCCCGGTTTCGGCACACAATTTTAATCTGCCAGGAAGTTTCATATTGGTACACACTCTGCTGCAGAGTGAAAGTTTCATTCTGGGAACAGGCTTCATTATCAGCAAGAAGGTCGTGGACACAAGTATTGATGTTGACTCCGTTTCTAATAGGCTATACACTCTCACTTTCAGATGTATTAGCAAAAGATACATGATTGGCAACACCCATGCCCAATGAATGTCGACAAGTGGCAAAACCCAGAAGTAGTAAAATCTATTCTCAATGAAACAATTTCTAAGATCCTCAAGTCTCACACCATTATCCTGATTGGTGATTTCAGTAGCCAGATAGGAAAAGAATGGAAATTCCAGAAAACAGTAGAAAACTACACATCCCATAAAAGAACTAACATGAATGGTGAATAGCTCATCAAGTGGTGTGTTTCTCATAATCTCCTTCTGAAGTGTACTACCTTCAAGCATCTGCCCCATAAACAAAAATCCTGGATATTCCCTAATCCTGCAATCGGAGAATTCTAAATTGATCGTGTAAGTGTATCCCAAAAATTCTTCAAGGATGTCCAAAATGTCAAAGTGCTCTCAGGGGAGAACCATGACTCTGATCACTACTTCTCTAAAATTAAAGTTAATTTCATATCTACAAACACCCAGAAAACATCCTCCCAAAATAAGTTCCCACCTTTGTGTTGAGAAATTCAAGCTGTCCTATGCAGAATTTTCCCAGGAAATCCAAGCTTCCTCTCACATCAACCTTCGGGACTTGACAAAAGTTACAGTCCACCTGAAAATCACCCCCCCCCCCCTCCCCAACCTGAAGACCCAAGTATGCTTGGTGGTCCCCAGGATGTGAAACAGCTTTTTCAGAAAGAGCCATAGCCAGGCAACTAAGGCATTCTCACAAGACTCCAGAAAGATCAATGATTTCAATAAAATCCTGGAATTTGACAGCCAAAATTCTCAGAAAGGCCAAACACATCTACCACAAATTCAAAATGTCCTGAATTAAAGAAGAGTTCTTGCTGAACAATACAAGGGATTAATGTCAAACATTCAAAAAGAACATCGCTGAATTTTCGCCACCCAGTCTGAACTTTCTCCCACTTTGGGAGGGATAGCCCATAAGGACCAAGAGAACTGCAGTATATTGGCTGGGTACTTTGAGAAATTCTTCAACTGCAATCCCCCAAACATTGGAATTCTTCAAATGGGACTCCTTTAGACTTAATTCCGACTCAACTATGCCAGATCTCACAGAGGCTTTTATGGTTGCAGACTACTGGAAAGTAGCAGGGGACTCATCCCTCACCCTATTGCTATAAATATTTCAAAAAAATTGGGAGACATACAAACCCCTATGGTCTTGTCTTGTACCTTTATTCAGACACTTCACAACAAAGGCGCCAAAACAGATGTCAGCAACTGTTGAGGGATTTCCCTTCTAAGTCACACATACTAGGTGGGTTTCCAGAAATCTCGCTCCTATGTAGAGCAAATCCACTTTAGAACCAGATCTAAACCCCTCTATATTACCTTTATCAACTTCCAAAATGCATATGACTCAATTGATTGAGTAACCCTCTTGAAAGTTCTCTCCGAATTCATACTAGACTAAAAAAAATTATTCAAAAATAATTCAAGCAACCCTCACTAATACATCCTAAAAAGTAAAATTTCAAATGGCAATCTCAGACCCATTCCTGGTCCACACTGACGTCAGACAAGGTAATGAACTTCCACCGCATCTATTCAATGACACCTTGGAGAAAGTCATCAGGAAATGGTGACTTTAGCTGCTATTCCACAGAACTCAAGTGGTATTAAGCTCAGAACAGCCATGAAAGGAATCACTGTGTAACATGTAGGGTGTTTTTGTGTGAAAAAGGAAAATGGATCCTAGCAGGGATTCGCAAAATGTGAGGTGGAGAGGTTTTGGAAAGGAAATGGATCGAGGCAGGGTACGCTAATTATAAATTGTCATTGGAGGAGAGGCTGGAAGACAGTTTATGGGTGTGACTGACCTGCTGATGATACATATTAATTATGTAATTTTGTTATGACTCATTGACTGCATACTATTTTTAATAACAAGAAGACTTATCTCAATCAAAGTAAAATCTGTGGCCCAAATGTTCGCAAGGAACGATGTTGTTGTGGTCCTAAGTCTGGAGACTGGTTTGATGCAGCTCTCCACCCTACTCTATCCTGAGCAAGCCTCTTCATCTCCTTATAAGAACGGCAACCTACATCCATTTGAATCTGCTTATTGTATTCATCTCTTGATCTCCCTCTGCGATTTTTGCCCCACACATTTCCCTCCAAAGCTAAATTCACGATTCCTTCATGTCTAAGAAGGTATCCAAGTAATTGAACCCTTCTTTTAGTCAAGGTATGCCAGAAATTCCTTTTTTCTCCCAATTCTGTTCA
The DNA here is from genome assembly GCA_026315105.1 of Locusta migratoria. Lineage (NCBI taxonomy): Eukaryota > Metazoa > Arthropoda > Insecta > Orthoptera > Acrididae > Locusta > Locusta migratoria. The sequence continues at coordinate 104,626,254 of CM048755.1, forward strand.
GTACCACCTCATTAGTTACATGATCCACCCACCTGAGCATCAGCATTTCAAAAGCCTCTATCCTCTTTCTGTCCGCATTGTTTATCATTCATGTTTCACTCCCATACAAGGTACACTCCACACAAATGCCTTCAGAAAGAATTTCCTTACACTTGAATTAAAATTCGATGTTAACAAATTTCTCTTTTTCAAAAACGCTTATCTTCCCATGGCCATTCTGCGTTTTATATCCTCTGTACTGCAACCATCATATATTAGGAACGCTATCTGAAAAAATTGAAACCCCATCCAAAATATATACAGGAGGGGGAACTACAATTATGAATAATGGTCAGGGAACACAACTTTTAGAACAACAAATTTAATATGAAGGATGAATATCTGTTCTATGAATGTCAATGAACAATATTACCGTGCAAAGATAAAATAAAATTTAAACAAGATCATGAACTACACAAAATCTAAAAGTGCAAGCCAAAATGCAATAAGACTCTTTCCTCCTGCAATAGCCAAGGAGCCAGTCCTCACTCCACCAGTGTAAAGAAGCAAGTCCACCTCATCTCTCCTGCTGCCACAATCTCATTTCTTAGGGCCATACCCCTACGATTCTTACAAACCAATCCTCCACGAGTTTCTGAGTGCTGACCAGTTCTGTGGTGTGCTCCTACCAACTGAATTTATTATCAAGCTGTAATCCCAGGAATTTAATACTGTCAAATTCTTCTATCTGTTCATTTTCATATTTTATGCATATGCTGGGTGGAAATCTCTTACATGTTCTGAACTGCATGTAGTGAGTCTTCTCAAAGTTTAATGTCAATGAGTTGGCTTTAAAACATTTATTAATGTTCATGAAAATATCATTAGCAGACCTTTCTAGAACTGTGCTTGATATGCTATTGATTGCAATACTTGTATCATATGCAAATGAATCGAACTCTGCTTCTGGCAGTGTAACTGATGAGAGGTCATTGATGTGTACAACAAAAAGCAATGGCCCTAAGATGGATCCTTGTGGGATACCATGTGTAATTTCTTCCCAGTCCGATGATGACTAATGGCTTAATTCACAAGTTAAGAGACAAATCAAGGTACAGCAACAACAACAGCGGATAACCAGAGAAGTATTAGAAAAATATAGGAAGCTACAGGAATTGATACAGGTGGGAGATGTTGAAGGCTATAAAACATTACAAAAAAGTTACAGGAAGACAATAAGAAACTCGAAAAACAAGATAAAGGCAGCCTGGAATGTAATAAATGCTGAAAGAAAGGAAAATGCTGGAACAAACAAAGAAACAGATTAGGTCAACGAAAATTGACAATAAAATTGTTACAGATGGTAGCAAAATAGTGAACATTCTCAATGACAATTTTATAAATGTGGAAAGAAAGAGTCCAAAGAAAAAGGGTACAAAGTTAACAAAATACTCATACAGCACTATGTTCTTGAGGCCTGTTACAGAAGATGAGCTAAGGAAAACAATACAGAAACTGAAGGCCAAGAAATCAGCTGGCGATGATGAAATATCAAATAATGTGATACAGTTAGTAAGTGAGCACATACTCACACCATTAGTAGATATAGCAAACAGCTCTTTTAGAGATGGAATTTTTCCAGAGAAATTGAAGAAAAGTACGGTAGTGCCAGTGTACAAGAAAGGAAACGAGGATGACCCCCAACAACTATAGACCAGTCTCGCTGATATCAGGATTCTCAAAAATATTGGAAATGCTCATGTATAATAGATTAGTTGACTATCTGGACAAACACAATATTCTTGCACCATCACAGCATGGTTTCAAAATGAGTAAATCTACAGAATCTGCCATTGCTAGTCTGACAGAATATGTTATACAGTGTTTAGATGAAAAGAGAGTTGTAGCTGCGAAGTTTCCGGACCTCTCCAAAGCATTCAACACGATTGAACATGACATACTGATAAAAAAAAAAAAAAAAAAAAAAACTGGAAAATTATGGCATTCGTGGGCTATCAGGTGAATGGATTGAATCATACCTGTGCAACAGGAAACGGTATGTATCAATAGGGAACTCATTTAGATCAGAAACCAAAACCATCAAATATGGAGTGCCACAGGGTTCCGTAATTGGGTCCCTACTGTTTAATCTCTATGTAATGATATAGGCGGTGAAGAGAGAAAGAAAAAAAAAATATATATATATTGTACGCTGATGACAGTATTGAACCATGAGCAAAATATGCAACAACTTGAGAGAAGTGCATTTATTTCAGCAAACACAACAGCTTAATGGCTTACAGAAAATGAGCTAGTTATAAACCTAAAAAAGACTATGTTTACAGTGTTCAGAAACAGAGAGAAGTCAGTGCAAATGAATTTAAAGGTCAACAATATGTATCTGAAAGAAGTAGAATCCACAAAAAATTTAGGTGTTATTGTAGACAATGAGCTGAAATGGAAAGAACATATTAACTATGTCTGCAAAACACTAAGCTCTGTTATATTCATCATGAAGCAACTGTCACAATATGCAGAAAAACAGCTACTGTGCACAGTATATCATGGACTCTTTGAGCCATACCTGCAGTATGGAGTGACAGTGTGGGGAAACTCAGACATCCAAGAAACAAAAAAATTGTTCACTTTACAAAAGAAAGCAATCAGGATCATACTAAGAAGAAAGAACTTGGAGACCTGTAGTAACTGCTTCAAAAGTCTAGGCATCTTAACTTTTACGTCTTTATACACCTATAAAACAATAATGTACATCACAAAGGAGATTTCACTGTATGATACAAATGCTAGTGTGCATACCCACAACACACGAGGGGAGAGCGAAATAAGAAACATACACCACCGACTGACAATCCTTGAAAAAGGACCTCGGTACTCTGGCATCAAGTTCTTAAGAAACCCGCCTAAAAATCTTTGTGATAATATACCTGGCAATAATTTCTCAAGGAAACCGAAAGACTATCTAATGGAAAAAGAATTTTAAAGCATTGAAGAATACTTGCTTAATTAATTTTGTACATAATGTTAATACATTCTAGTGAATTTGTGCACTACATGTGACATAACTTGTATTAAATTAAATATGTATATGTTTGCTGTTGCACATTAGGAGATAAGTGAAAATGAATATATAATGCTATTGACGTATCCTACATTACACGTACATGTATTGTGCATAATGTAATCTTACAGGATCAAATAAAATTCAATTCAATTCAAGTCCCTTGCACTGACACCCTTTGTTTTCTGTTATCAAGGAATGACTTGAACCATTTTGTAGCATTGCCCGTGACATCATAGAATTCTAATTTACTTAAAAGCATGTTGTGTTTCACACAATCAAATGCTTTTGACCTGCTACTTGTAATTTATTATCTAATGAATTAAGTAAATTCTCACTGTATGTGTAAATAGCCTTGTCAGTATCAGAACAATTCAGAAATCCATACTATGTTTTGGACAATATGTCAGTTGTGGTCAGGTGGTTCTGAAGCTGCTTGTATATTACCTTTTCTAGAATTTTCAAGAATGCTAGCAAAAGTGAAATCGATCTGTACTTTGATGTTATCTTTTTATCAACTTTCTTGAATAGAGGTTTACTATCTGCATATTTTAGCCAATCGGGAAATATTCCAGTTATAAAAGACTGGTTATACAAATAACTTCAAATTGTGTTAAATTCACAAGAACATGTTTTAATTAACTTTGTTGATATTTCACCGTAACCACTAGAATGCTTTGTTTTTAAAGATTTTATAATGGAAGTTATTACTTGTGGTGAAGTGAGTGACTTAGTCATGAACCTGAAGTTATTTGTAAATGCTAGTTTCAGATAGTCAAGGGCATTTACTGATGTTGACAATCCCATATTATCAGTAAGAGATATGAAGTACTTGTTAATAGATTTTGTCATTCTATGCCCATCACTTACTAACGTATCATCTACTCTTAATACTGTCTACTCCTGTTCCTTTCTGGTTCTATCAGTCTCCTCTTTCACTATATCCTATATTGTTTTTATTTTGTTGACTGATATTGCCATCTTCTCATAGTGCATTTGTTTAGACATCTGAATTACTTTTTAAAAATATTTTACAGTGTTACTTATATTTAGCTAAATCATCATCATTGGAGCTGATATTGGCTATTAGATACATTTTCCTTTTTGTCTTACCTGAAATCTTTATTCCTTGGGTCATCCATGGTTTTACTATAGACTTCTGTTAACTTTGAGTTTTCAGAGGAAAACAGTTTTCAAACATGGTACTGACATTATTAATGTACATAAATAGAGTCTCTTCAGTTGCAAATCATGAATTTTAGGATGATACTTTAATGTAGTATGGAAAGACTTCTTTGCCAAATTCTCAGGTACATCGTTTACCCTTATGCCAGTTGTTAAATATCAAACACTTATTTTGTGAAAAAGCTTAACGCATATTTTGATAATTCCTTTTAAGCTTTTTCCAGTGAAAGTTTATGTAATTTTTTAAAATTTTTTTGCAGATTGCAAAGTATGGAGAAATCCAATGAACCTTTTTCGTGGTGCTGAGTATCAGAGGTACTTTTGGGCCACTAACAAGGAACCTTTGACCTATTATGATATGAACTTGTCTGCCCAAGATCATCAAACATTTTTCACATGTGAAGGTGATTGTGGAAAGCCTGAGTATGAAAGTAAGTTTATAAGTGTGCTCTTAAATATATATAACTATACAGTGAAATTGTTGTAAATGTATGATTTCAAATAACAATAGTAGAAAAACTAAATGACAGTGTGAGAAAGGTTAACACTGTAATCTAGCTTTTAAAATCAAGTTTCATACCAAGTAGGAATGAACATGTTTTGTTTTCCACTCCTTTTCTTCAGGTGGCTTTTTCCAAAGTGTGCTTCCTCGATTCATCACTGTAGTTTATGACTATATCTCCAAGATGTTAAAATATAATTGAATACATCTTTTGGACAATTAAATTTTCTGACTGCTTTCTCAATTATTTATAATGGATCTGGAGACTTTTAGTAGTCATGTGACCTTAGAACATGGATGAGCATTGTTGTAATGACAGTCCACCCCTCATCTTTCATTGTAGTAAATTTTGTTTATTTTCTATTCATTCCCAGAAAGAATAAGGTGGGTTTTGTAGAATGTCTTTTTTTTGAGCCACTACAGTCTGTCTGGAAACTGGGACTACAGGAGGGACAGGGAATTTGAATTATTAACTTCTCTCACAGCATGTTGCTTTCTAACTTGTGCATCAATGCAGTCATGGCTACAAAAGCTGCAGGTGGGCCAACAGGGAATGACATTGTTTTCTCACCTGTGGTTTCATGTATTATGCAGTATATATGTGGCCTTATTGAGATTCATCCTTTTCATTCGTTCTTTCAACTGTCTGTGATGAAGGTAAGCAACAATTTTATGTATGACTGTGGTCATATAAATATTTACTTCACCATTACAATGTATAAAATTTAACTGAAGTAAATGTATCCGAAACAAATTACTAGAACTTTTTCTTGCTTCTGCAGCCCTTATGTAGCCATAATGAATGTTAGCTGTCTTTGGTACTAGAAAGTCTGTACATCCCTGCTATAGACCTAAATGTAAACAAACAAACGAATCACACTACTGTTAATAAAGGAAATTAAACACCAGGTGTCCATAATTAAAGCCCCTCATTCAAAAAGCTGCACAAAAAGAACCATAGGGCAGAACAACTGCAGATTTGAATTGAACATTCTTGGTGAAGGGAGAAATGCAATGGCATAAACAAAAACATTTAAAAAAGGTTGGCCAACAGTTGCTGGACGTACTTGGGAGTGAATACCAGGCCGCCCTAAATACTCTCACCGGCTTACTCTAAAGTCAAAATCAGTGTCTTATCTTTGAAAAATTACCTCTTTTACATATAATATGAATGAAACAAATACATGTGATGATAGTACCTTCTAGAAATTTTCTGCTGAAACAGAATATGGCACCAGAAACACTGTACATATCTTAGTTTTTCCGTAATTTACGAATTTAACTTTTCGGTCATCATTTTTTATATTTAAAACACAGATCAGTCACTAAACTATTGATTTTATTTCATTATCTATATACTTAAGTCTAGTTTATGGTACTGCCGCTAATACTACAGTTATTATTGTTTATTTATTTAAATTCAGCTTTTATACCTGGGGACCATGTTTTTAGCCTGTCAGTCAAATTTACTGAATATGCACTAAAACCCAAAAATATATCTTAATAGTAGTCACTTAGATCTATCAATTGACACCTTGTATGTAACATTTGGTTAAGCCGTTTCCAAGATATATCGTTTCTAATGTTATTTTACAATGATTTTTGATTTACTATAACTCAAAAACTATTAAAGTGACAGGAGGCACATTTATATGAGTGCAACTGTCGAACACACAGCTTTAAGGAGAGCCTAGGCTTATTTTAGTACCAAATATAGATCAATAGTTATTGATTTTTAAGTAGTTTATTGCATATTTCTTCAAGACCAAACAAGGCTGCTCTCGCCAACTGTCATTGAGTCCGTAACTGCCTGGATTTTTCAGTCACATGTCTATACACAAAGCGAGCAGGTGGACGTTCATTTGACAGATGAGAGGTGCCGCTATCTATTGATTAATCCCTTAACTACAATGACTCAGTAGCTGTCTAAACACATCATGATGCCTGCTTGTGTGCGCGTCTTACCACAGAATTACAGACTTCAAGTGTCCCCACAAAGCTGTTCCCTCACACTGAATAGTTCAAATTTCTAGGTGTTCAGATAGACAATAAGCTGTAGTGGAAAGCCCATGTTCAGAATCTTGTTCAAAAACTAAATTGTGCTTTATTTACAATGAGAACAATATCTGAAATAAGTGATTTTTCAACATGAAAAGTAGTCTACCATGCATACTTTTATTCACTTCTGACACACGGCGTTAGTTTTTAGGGTATCTTGACTGATATAAAAAGGATATTTTTGGCTCAGAAATGGGTGGTTCGAGCAATATGTAGTGTAAATTCACGAACGTCATAGTCTGAGAATTCTGATACTGGCATCACAATACGTATCTATCGTATTCACCGCTGCACAACCGACAAGGCGCGCCACAGCACGCGCGGCGCACAGCAAGTATCGCTGACGCCGCACCAGGAAATCCACTATGGCCACGAGTGAATGCATCGTCTGCTGGGCTAGCGACAGCGTATACACACCACAATCGATACGAGCGATCTAGACGGCACTTCCTTTGCCACCAGAGTGAGCACTTCTGTCAACAAACGCAACGATTGGCCAAACCTGTCAATATAAGCTAGCCACAGGGCCACTTCCAGCAGTTCTTGCCTCACCTGGGAAGTGTCTACCACTCTGCCTTCGATCAAGGATGACTAAGGACCGTGCTTGGGCTCTTTGAGAAGAAACCTGATACTGACTGATTACCGGATTGGACTCTTTGCTATGCTATGGGAAGTTCTGTTTGCCTTTTTATTATTTATGAACTTTGTCACAGATTGTAACACCACTGCTATTATCAGATTTTCTGCTAAGTGTCTGTTTCAGTATGCAAGAACCAGTTGATTTAATTTGTTTAGTTGTGTGCAGACGGAACTGTTTGAAATAAATTTTGTTAAATCAGTGGGACTTTTATAGTATTATAGTGGTGGAGTATAACAGTATTGTTTGTTGTTAATAATGTCAGCTTATTCCCAAAAGGTAGCAGCTTTCACTCGACGAATACTAGACAGAAGTCCAACCTATATTCGCATCACACCACCTTGACACTTGTGGAGAAAGGTGTGCAGTATTCTGCAGCATCGATTTTCAATGAGCTGCCACAAGAACTCGAGAATCTTACTATTCTGGGAGTCATTTCTAATGATCAAGCAACTCTGCATGCACTGCAGTTTTGCGCATTAGTACCTACCCTTTCCTCTAATAATATGGCCACATCATCTACACAGGCTGAAGGGATTAATTTCCTCCCTTTGCCACATTGAACTTGAAACAATCCTGTTTCTTCGAACTCCTTCACCATGTTCTTAAGAGCCTTCACGGTCATCAGACCAGGCATTCTTCTTGTAAAAAAAGATTCACAAGCATAGCTCAATCTTGCATTGAGAGACCTTGACAATATGCAATAGGAGACGAGCAACACAAAACCTGCGTATATATTAGGGATGGCGGTTATCACTGAAACAACCGGTTTTCGGTTATACCGGTTCTTTTCATCTCCAGTTTAACCGCACTGTAAAACTGCTCAAGATAACCGGTTTCTAAAATAACCAGTTTTTGGTTTTTTATTTCTATTATTTCCAGTAGAGTTCGACCAAAACATATTTTGCGGCCGAAACGGAAACCGTAATTGAATTTTCGGTTCTTCTAGTTTTGGCCGAAAGCAAAACTTACGAGATTTGGTTAAGATTTAGGTAAATTTACGTTATACGACAGATCACTTGTCTTTCCATACTTTGCAACATCCCCTCCCAATACTACGCCTTCTTGAGTATGTGTAAGCCTAGCCTGGAGTCTGTAGAAGACGATATACGAAGCATACAGATTTACTGTCCTAGTATTTTCATCTGGCAGTTGCAAATATTGAGCCAACCATTTCTTAAGTTGGAATTGTGAGCCAGCGCATACAAATATCTCGTTATATACACAATATACATACAGTATATAAGTTACAGTCAGTAAACGAAATTCAATCAGTGCTGCAGAAGTATTTCGAAAAATAAAGTCACAGTTCTGACTAACAGTATGATTGTTGTCAGTGTAAATTTATGCAAATTGAACTAGGAAAGCTGTGTACCACATTAACAAAGAATGTTCAAATGGGTGTTAGTTCGTATGAGACCTAACTGCTTAGGTCATTAGTCCCTAGACTTAAAAACTACTTAATCTAACTTAAACTAACTTATGCTAAGGACAAAATACACACCCTTGACTGAGGGAGGAGGGAGAACTCGAACCTCCGACTGGAGCAGCCGCGCAGTTCGTGACATGGAGCCTCAGACCGCATGGCTACCTCGCGAGGCAACACATGATCAATGTTACCTAAACCCACATTGGTTATTAAAAAAGCCCCTCGCTTTCAAGGAATCACATTAATAATACTTGTTAGCATAACAATATGATAATACATTAAAAGTTATTATTCCAAGCTTACATAATAGATATATGAATCGAATTTACCTTCTCTTCCAAGAAAAATTTTGGATGATTTCTCCTTAAACGACACAGCATGTTTGTAGTACCTCCATCCATTTTCAGCTTTTTAAAGCAAATGGAGCATTGTACCTCACTGCTCCCGTACTTTGTGAAGTACTTCCACACTCAGGATGGTGCCATTTTTGACACAACCGATGTCCGGCGACGACAGCAAGGAACTGCCGCATGACCAGACTGAGGCAAGTCTCGTACACTGCCAGTGCACACACGTCGTCTAATAGGCCACGCCGCAGCGGCAACAGGTGCAGCGATGCCTCAGTAGCTGAACCAGTCCTTAAGTTCTTATGCCACGCATTTGTTGCGCGTTTCTGACTGCCGGGATTGTTCTTAAATTATCACTGATCGCTTTTCTTAGTTACTGCGATGAACTAATATTTCACAGCAGTGGAAATTTTAGGAATAGCCCTAAATATTAGGGTCTACTAGTTTTAATTTTTTTAAATTATTTACAGAAAACACATTTTGAAACCAGTACTGCAGGAAGTAGTCGTACCAGTTTTTTTACCCGGTTCTTGGCAATATCTAAAAAAATCTGTTACAACTGACATCAAATACATACCGAAAAAAAAACAAAAAAAAAACGGTTATTCAAAACTAAAATACCGGTATCGGTTTTAACCGGTCGGTGTTTCCCATCCCTAGTGTATATGCCAAATGCAATGTATCGTGCGCATGTCCCATGTTTTGCATCATATGCTGCTTACAGTGCCATATATCACTGAAGTTATGAACCATTTTTGTTTTTATTTTTTGTGTATGCTATTGTGTTTCTGCCTTTGTCAAGTATGATCAGTTTAAAATTTGCAGTCATTCTGCTCTGTAATTCTTTTTGTACAGCATTTTGAAAATGGAACTTTAATTATGGATACCCTTTATTAAACAATAGAAAGTAAATGTTGGAATTCATTAACGTTTGAAACTTGTTTGTATCTCACAGCAAATACAATTGTCGACACTCAGACTGGCGTGTATAAAATACAGTCACACACATACAAATGGCAGTTTTTGGCAACATCCTCCATCAGTATAGAACACTTGTTCATTCTTCCAATCACTGACACTAACACACAACTGCCATCTCTGGTTGCTGTGTTCCAATTTTGGAAGGAAGGAAGATTAGTATTTAATGTCCCACTGACATCATGCTCATTACAAACTGAGCACATTCTTGGATTGATTTTTGGTAAGGATGGGGTAGGAAATCGGCCATGTCCTGTGTAAGGAATCATCTTAGCATTTGCCTGGGGTGATTTAGGGAAATCACGGTAAATTAGTAGGCAGGTCTGAACTGACATCCTCTTGAGTGTGAGTCACGTGTATTGCCACTGTGCCATCTTGTTTGATCCTGAGTTTGGAACTAAGCAGCCAAAGATGACAGTTGTGTGTTAGTGAGTTGTGCCTGTGAATGTAAGAATGAAAGTGTGTTCTATACTGATGAAGGATGTGGTTGAAAGCTATAATTTGTATGTGTATGTGATTGCCTATTTTATGTACCTGTCTGTGGCTAGATGGTCTTGTTGTGAGTTGCAAGCTATCCTCATTTTATATTTGGAAAATAAATATTTATATTTATATCCTATTAAGAACTTTTGTGTTTAATGTTTGACATTTCACAATACAGGTTTTGTACTAATCACCTGTATTTACTTTATAAGTGGCTGCTGCTCATTGTATAAATGTTATTTTATCTCATTTAAAAATGTTTGTTTTGTTGAGATGCTTGTTGCTTTGTGACAGTAATGCAAACTGCATGGCGAGAACGTAATCCAATTGCTAGAATCAAAGCTGCCCATGAAGCCCTTGAGAAGAACAATGAGTGTGCACCTGCATTTATACTTCTGGCTGAAGAAGATGCTACAACAATAAGTGAGGCAGAAAGAACATTAAAACAAGCATTGAAGATAGCTGAAGCAAATTACAAGAAGTCAATGCAGTTGCAAAATCAGAGCTCTGTTGCAGAAGGAGTACATCGTAAGTGAACTTTTCATTTATCTTAATAATGTGCGCTTTGAAGACGTCTGAGATACAACTGAAAATGCATTATTTTGTTATACTAATTTCTAAAGTTAATATACTAATTAGTAATACAATTGACACTTCTCCTTATTCAAGTGTGTTCCTCCTTTTTTCTCTTCACCATAGATGAATGTTTATACTATTACAAACTCCACACCACAAAATTTAAGAAACGGGGAGAGTCATATTGATTCATCTACACCTGTGTCAATACTCCGGAAGTCACCTAATAGTGTCGCAAAGGGTTCTTTGTGTACCATTAGTCACTTTGTCCTATTCCAGTCACGTATGGTTTTGGGGAAAAAACTGATTGCTAGTGTGCCTCTGTCTGGGCCCCAATCTCTCTAATCTTATACTTGTGGTCACTTTGTGACATGTACATAGGAGGAAGCAATGTATTGGTTGACTCTTCATGAAACATATGGTCTCATATCTTTAACAGAAGCCTGTACTGTGATACAGAGCATCTCAGTTGCAGTGTCTACCACTGGAATTTCCTACTCATCTAAGTGAAGCATTGACACACAATGAGCCTGTAATGAAGCATGCTGCTCTCCATTGGATCTTCTGTATGTCTTTTATTAACCCTACTTGGTATGGATCCCACACTGATGAGCAATACTCAAGTGCTGGCTGAAAGAGAGTTTTGTAACCTACTTTCTTTATTGACAGACTACACTGCATGAGGATTCTTCTAATGAATGTCAATCTGGCGTCTGTCTTACTCATTACTGATTTTATTTGGTCATTCTATCGATTCTTTTCCACTTAACATCCCAGATATGCCTAAGAGGCCTGAGATCAGGCGACATCATGTATAGATGATACATAAAATTGCTCTTGTACAGTTGTGGATGTATTCAATATCAAAAGTGCCCTCATTGCCACTTTTTTTTAATACTACACTTGTGTAGTGACACAATGACTAGTAGAACTAATTACAGTTATGAGTGGTCAGTAATGATTAACTCATGGAGTGTATGGCCAGTTAAAAACATGGTTCAAAACATAATTAGGTCATACTGGTTGAACAATATCAGTACAGCGTGAATACAAAAATAGAGAAACAGTACAAGAAGTTGTAGTTGAGAACTCAAATGGCTTGATCTAAAGGCTTCAAGATATAATGGGAAAGTGCCTGTATGTGAAATCACAACTGGTTTTAAAGAGAGGATTCCACCGGGTAACTGAAGTCTAGTGAAATGTAGTGAACTAAAATGAAGTTGAGTCAGCAACAGCAGTTTGTGAATAAATAGTAAATTGAGTGGAAAATGTGAAGAAATCGGACTGAAATCCCAATGTTAGATTATTGCTATTCTTGTACAGTGCTCACTTTTGTCATATATCACACTTTCAGTGGACCTGTCATTGAAAATACTCAGTTCATTTGTTACTTATATACTGGCTATATTCTTTTTCATTTTGGACTATGAATGATAAACATGTTCAGTGTCACTGTCCTCTACTTACATTTTCTACTTGTGTTGCTTTTATACTCCCCTCTGATAGAGGTTTAATTATAATAAAGCTGTAGTCATTACATTTGTTGCTTTCAGCCTTACCTTAATTTATCAATGAAGAGAATATTTCTATCTGCCAGTTTACTTGGATTTGGATTTCTAACATTTCTTGAAATCATTATTAATATGGCAACTGTCTTCTTGTGTGGAAGAGATATATGCTTATTCTGTTATTTACTGTGGATGTTAATGCCTTAATAGTTGCTGTTAGTGATGTACTAATAACGTATGTTGTACTCAAAGATATATGATCTTTTATATTATAATGTAGATATTTATGTAATCAGTCTATGCAACTGAATAATAAAAGTTTAATATTGGCATATGCATTTTGCCTTTATTTGGGAGGCATCATCGGTGGCAATATTTGGTGGCTGATGGCTTACATGCAGTGCTAATTGGTGACTTTAGGTTGTTTTGTCTCCAATTATATTGCCTTTGTGTTTTTGTTTGTAGCACTTCACCACTAGGAACACACCAACAAAATGACATGTGCCTACTGGTGCTAGTGGTGAAGTGCTAAAAGCAAAAATGCCAAGAGAATATAATTGAAAACAAAGAACTTAAAGTCACCAATCAACACTGCATGTAAACCAGCAGCCACCAAATATTGCCACCGATGATGCCTTCCAAATAAAGGCAAAATGCATATGCCAATCTTAAACTTTTATTAGTCAGTTGCATAGACTGATTACATAAATATCTGCATTATAATATAAAAAAGCAACTGTGGAAATACAGGACAAAAAAGGAACTAACAATTGATTAATTGTACAATTGTAAACAATTTGCCAGGAGCATTGTACAAATCAGTAATTACACACACCTCTTCCACCAGTTCTTAATACTTTTTCACATAATGTGCACAACAGTACCCCCAGAGAGACATCCACCGAGTGCAGTGGCACAGTGGTTAGTACACTGGACTTGCATTTGGGAGGACAGTGGTTCAAAGCCACTTCTGCCCATCCAGATTTAGGTTTTCCTTGAGTTCCATAAATCACTCAAGCTGAATGCTGGGATGATTTATTTGAAAGAGAATTGCAGATTTCCTTCCCCAGCCTTAAGAAAACACTCAAATCTTGTGCCCCATTTTTAATCACTGCACTAACAGGACACAAAACACTAATCTTCCTTCCCAGAGAGACATCTCTGAGCTACCACCATTATCTGATAACTCATTTCTATACACTGGGGATGAACCTGAGACACATGTTGTTGTAGTTTGAATATTTTGATCAAGTGATTGTTAAGAGCAATTAAATATTTAATAAAAAACATTTTTAATCATCGGCTGTTTTATTAAAACCTTAACTATCAACTAATTTCAGTCATTGACCAACATCACTGGATGAAAGGTGTAAAATACATACATACATACATACATACATACATACATACATACATACGTTTTAAAAAAAAAAATATTCTAGGGATTCATAAACCAACACATTTCTAGACCATAATCTATAAGGAAACCATAGGTTACTTAAGGAATAAAGATCTCCTGTAAGACAATAAGGAAATTATATCAGTAAGAAACCGTTCAGGTGTAAATGCTTCCAACCATTACAAAACATACTGCAAAATATTGAAGATGGTAATACGGGCATGAAAGCAAATGCATTTCATTAAAGGATAGTCACATCTGATAACAATATAAATACATTATGGTATATAGTGGAGGAAGAAACTGGTAGAACCAGAGATGAAGATGAGCATATTGCATTAATAGTAGATGACAGATACACTGCTAACAGGTGTGTGCTGTGTTTCTGAAATTTCAATATGCATTTCATAATTGTTTCTAAAAAGATGGAATTATCAATGCTAGCAAATGCTGCAATGGAATATGTAACACAAATCACTACAGGTAAGTACAGTAGTATGAGTATGGCACAACACCACTAGTAGTAGTTTCCACCACAAGATCCTTAAAATAAAAAACATCAGTGGGTGTGATATAAAAACATTAAACACTGTACTTCTGAGTTTAGTGATGCTTAAAGTGACTTGTGTAACCAGTGTTTTATCAGTGGAACATTTCCTGAATGGTTGAATTATACTGGAGCTAAGCCTTATCATGAGAAAGGAGATAAAATTTCTCACATTCTCAAAAATTTTAGAAAAGGTAATGTGCAGTCATCTTCTGTAACATTTGACCGGTTATAAAATAACATCCATGTCACAATTCAGATTTCTAAAGGGTTCTGATATTGTGAAGGCTGTCTACACATATGTTGAGAATGTACTTACTTAATTAGACTATAAATTAGAGAGGCCACTGGTATATTTTCTGATCTGTCAAAGACATTTGACTGTGTAAATGGCAGTATCCTTTTAAGCAAATTAGAATATTATGTTATTACAGGAAATGCTGCAGATTGGTTCAAATCACATATATCTTGACAGGAAACAAAGGGTGCCAATAGGATAGTGACTTATACTGCACTATCACTCCTCATCCAACTGGGAACAAATAACATGTGGGGTCCCTCAAGGTTCCATCTTAGGGCACCCACTTTATTTACAAATGACACAAACATTTCAATAAATAATAAATCAGGTATACGCTTAGAAAGGTCAGTTAACAAAATTTTCATATACATTAATAAATGTGGCTGAACATAGTAAAAACACACTATATACAGTTTAGGACATGTAAAAGATTAGCTGCCAGTATATGCCTAAAGTATGACGACAGCGAAATAGAAGAAGTTGAAAGTGTCAAATTGTTGGGATTACAGCTTGATAATAAATTTTCAGTGGGAGGAGCACACCACAGAACTACTGAAGTGCCTAAACAACTCCTGATTTGCTATGCAAATGTTGTCAGGCATAGGAGATATAAAAATTAAAAAATCGCACTTTCATGTTTTAAGGCCTACTTTAGATTTGCCTGTAGTTTTATGATTTTTTGCAAATATTTTGAACAAAAATAATAATGTTAAAAGTGGTTTGTTAATTTCAAATAACTGATCCTGGCAGGGAACTGCCAGATAAAAGAGCTGCAGTTCTTTAAAACTAACAAGTGCTAGCAAAAGGGATCCAAGATAAGAGATTTGCGCAACGGAATACATGAGGTTTCCTCCGGGAAGCAGAGGGAAACCATAACAATAAAACGGATCTGAGGTTAAATTACAAAGAAGGGAAAATTTAACTAATCTGATTTATTGCCAGTTCACATGGAAATGGGGGCAACACCGATTTTTAACACAATAAAAGTGCATCTCACTAATTTACTAGGTACTAATTTTGTTCACACACCCAGAGGGGTCAAATAAGCAAAAAAACGAGGATGTAAAGCATATAAGAAACAGGAGGATTGGTAGGACATGGGACACAATCATTCACAAGCGCATAGCTGTGACACTTACTGTCACAGAAGACTGCAACATGAAATACAGCACAATGCACAACCAGGTATAATCCGAATCTGCCAAGTTACGATTGCTTGGCCACATACACCTGTAGTGCACACACACACAACAGCTGACTTGGTGTCACTACTCCACTGATATTTACAATTGTT
Organism: Locusta migratoria; assembly: GCA_026315105.1. NCBI lineage: Eukaryota > Metazoa > Arthropoda > Insecta > Orthoptera > Acrididae > Locusta > Locusta migratoria. The sequence goes on from CM048755.1 coordinate 104,642,556, forward strand.
GTAACAAGTGGATGGATTTGAGACACACAACACTGAAGTTACTCTTACAAAATACTCTGACACACAATAAAATACACACAGATTACCCCAAAATACACTCAAAGTACAGAAAAGACACTTGTGAGAAAATTACACAAATTTATCACAATTTATACAAAAACTAAACAGAGACATAATCCACCCGCTATTGGCGGTAGAAACGGAGACCTGAGACATGGTGCAACCCATGAGACTTCTTTACGCGAACTGTCTCTAGTTGTACGTCATTGTCATGACCAATTCTCCTGACGCGGTACGGACCGACAAAGAGGGAAAAGAACTTCCTTGTGAGTCCTTGATGTTTGCTTGACAGTAGTCGTGAACGAACCAAGACCAAGTGTGATGGATTTCATCTAAAGGGTTCTAATGATCCGGAAGTGGTAGTCGGGCAATAGTCACTCAGAAATTGGCAATACAGGTCAGCCGAGTTTACCCTCACAGTACACTTATCGAACTTCAATCCAATAGTGTTTGTACCCTTGTGTAAATGCCCTTTCTGCTGCCACCCCATGCCCCCCAGGAGGAAATGTGTACCCCAAATGCCTGTGTATAGTGTTATAAGTGTGCAAAAGTATAAAGTGTTTTGAAATGTTTGCGAACCATGGAACTGAGGCAGGACTTGGGGACCAGCCAGGTATTCACCTAGGGGGATGTGGAAAACCGCCTAAAAACCACATCCAGGCTGGCCGGCACTCTGATCCCTTTCGTTAATCTGCCGGGCAGATTCTAACTGGGGCTGGTATGCCTACCTGTCTCGAAAAGCGGTGCGTTAGACCACACAGCTAACCAAGCCGGTAAAATATAGGATTGATGTTGTACATAAATTCTAAGTTTTTTTAATTTCATATTTGTCCAAATTAACTGACCAGAACACCTAGTTTGGTAAATTAATGAAAGGATTAATATTAATTAAAATGGGTAGCATTAATTTTATTACCATATAATTGTGAGAAAATACTTTTCTTGGAGAAAAACAACAAATAAACTTAAGAGTTTGAATTTCAATTTGAACTCAAGCTTTTCATGCTCAATCCAGTCCTTCAGACCTGAGATTGTGCAGGGACAACTTCCAAATATACACACATATGCCTACCATCACTACATAAATTTTATTTACTTCACAGTATAGTGAGATATGGACTTTCCTCCACTCTTAAAAGCTCTTTCCATGGCTGCATTTTGTGTACAGTGCTCACTGAAATGCTCAGTGAACTTACAGTATCAAACCACCACATTTTTCATGCCAAGATATCTGAATTAATTACATTCCTCAAATTGAAAATATCATAATAACTATTACCATTAAAGACAAGGTACGATTTTTGAACTTTGAGATCTGAAGGAATGGAAGGTTTTAATCAAATACTTTATTCAGGATTGCTATAAAAATGATGAGGACTTGACAGTGTTGTTTTAAATATGTTTGTGTTGCCCAGTTTATATAGTTTCTAATTGCTCATGTAAAATGTGTTTTTATAGTAGTGCAACAGAAGATGCATCAGAGTATCAGTGTGTTTTGCACTCCTACAGGTTGTGTCACTGTGCACAGTGTGCAGGCTGGGTAGGAAACACAGGGAGCACTTGCTTGGATCTTAAGTAACAGATGCAATTAGCAGGCACCCAGCCCATATCACGTGACTTAGTGAAACATCACCCACAAAGTAATTTTAATTGGTCTATTGTTTCATAATCATTATTATATCTATTCCTGCATTACCCCCAACCAATTTCTTTATTTATAATTCTGTACCCAAGAAAATCCCGCCGTCATGTATCCGTACAGTAGAGCGACATGTCCTCAGGACAAGTAACAATTGTAGTTTCCCTTTGTGTTCAGCCATTTGCAATAACTGTATGGCAGTGCCAGTTTGGGTGATATTACAAGGCTGTATCAGTCAGTTGTCCAGACAATTGCCTCTGCAACTACCAACAAGACTGTTGCCCCTCTTTGGAACTACACATTCATTTGGTTTCTCCACAGGTACCCCTCTGTTGTGGTTGTTTGTACAGCTATCTGTATCCGTAAGGCATTTAAGCAACCCCCATTTCATCAATGTCTATATTTCATGTGTATTCAATATAGAATCTAATATCTTTACCTTTGGTTCCAATGACCTTCCTGTAAGGAAATGACATTAATTACTTATGATGTTTAAAATCTTCTTATCTTTAGGGCAATTTTTTTTTTTTTTTTTTTTTTTTTTTTTTTTTTTTTTTTTTTTTTGTATTCATGAGACAGTCAATTGCAAGAGTGTTATACAGTTTTATTATGTAATTTTACAGGTAGAGACACAAATGTTTTGCTGTATATAAAGAGACGTCTAGCGATGTGTGCAAGAAAACTTGGGAAGACCAAAGAGGCAGTAAAATTGTTTAGAGATGTAAGTAATTTGCCTTATGCAGATGTATTGTATATTTGCTTTTGGTGTAATTTAGTGTTAAACTAGGCACATAATTATTTGTATACACTTTTATCATGTTTTTACTTGCATGACTTGCACTTAGTAATTGCTGAATTGTATTCTTATTTTAATGGTCTTTCTTTTTTTTTCCTTTTGTCACCTTTCAGTATTTTACTTTTCATGTTTTACACAGTGCTCACAATATTGTTCCTGCTCCAACATAAATTCATTACTAACAGACATTAACAGCTTGTAGAACTTTCTTCCTTTAAGATATTGCATTCCTTTCTGTGTAAACCTTAGTCTCTCTTTCTCTGCTGCAATGTCTATTGCTTGCTACTCTTCTTTTGTAACATATCATAATGTCCGTTTACCTGTTTTGTAAACCTATGGTTTAGTTCCCTTTTGCAAGTCCATCCAGTTTTGTCATTTAGTGTAATTCATTGTGAATGCTTTCTTGTGACCATTGTATTGTGCTATTGTTTTTCCTCTCTTGTTAGCACTTTGTAAGGCCATTTCTTTTTGTTCACTTATCTGTCAGTTATCACTTCTTTCACCCCTGTTTGTTTTGTTGATGTGGCAAATGTCGAGTTTCGCTGCTGTTCGGAATCCATGTTAAAGAGTAAGTTCCCTTATAATTGGCTGGGTAAGTCAGTTCAAAGGTCCAAAGAGGGCAATGACATACTACCTCAAACAGGACCATGCCTAACAAAGGAAAATGGTGTTCAGGCTAATCTTCGGATTGATGACTGCTTTACTTTACCACTCATAATTATTCAATTATCAATATGAATTAGCTTATTATTTTAAGTGGAACAACTTTTGATGCCTCAGCGTGTCACTTTCTTCTGTTTCCATTTTAAATTGAAAAATGTGTTAAAACATTTTTCCCCTAGCTGCAGTTGACTACATTGGCCTCTTTCTAGTATTTTTTGCAGATGGGAAATACCACTGATAATATTAGCCTTTATTCTCTAAGTAAATAATTTTGTAAATGCCACCACTTTGCATTGTAAGCTGAGTTTACACTGAGGTTGCAACTCCTTTTGTTGCTAACACTGTTCGCATCATGTTTTAGTTTTCTGTTGACAGTTGCAGCAAATATTTCTTGTCGTGTAATCACATAGTCTGCGTATTTGTTCCTCGTAGGTTATTGACATTGTCTGCTACATTATGTCAAGTGATGGGAACTGTTATGTAACATTGTACTCTTTTTTATTGCTAAACACTTTCGGCAAATGTTGAGAAATGCATAGTTGTCTTTAATAGCTGAAAATATAATGTATAACAAGTGGTACAAATAATATTCTACTGGAGCATTCTGGTGCTCATAATTTTTTGCCTACTGGAGATTCATTTTACAGCCTAGCATGTCTGTTTCACATTTTGAAGGAAACCATGTCTCAAATACCACATACGTTTATGGAACACTGCTTGGAAACATGATGGATTATGTTAATCATCTTTCTCATACATACTTCATTGACTGTTGTCAACTACATAATCAAATTAGTTCCTAATTATTACTAGATGTGAATGCAACAGGATCATCACAACCCTTTTAATGCCCATGCCAGTTTCTCACTCACTAAAGGTTTGTACTTCAGTATTATGCTTCAGGAAGTTGTTGTTGTTGTGGTCTTCAGTCTGCAGACTGGTTTGATGCAGCTCTCCACGCTACCCTGTCCTGTGCAAGTCTCTTCATCTGACAATACATTCGGCAACGTATATCCTTTTGAATCTGCTTACTGTATTAATCCCTCGGTCTCCCACTACGATTTTGACCCCACACGCTTCCTTCTAATGCTATGTTGACAATTCCTTGATGTCTCGGAATGTGTCCAACCAATCTATCCCTTCTCTTAGTCAGGATATGCCAGAAAGTCCTTTTCTCCCCGATTTGGTTAAGCACTTCCTCATTAGTTACGTGATCTACCCATCTAATTTTCATCATTCGTCTGTAGCACCACATTTCAAAAGCTTCTATCACCTTTTTATCAGAACTCCTTATCATCCACGTTTCACTCCCATACAATGCTACACTCCAGACAAATGCTTTCAGAAAGGACTTCCTAACATTTCAGTTAATAATGGATGTTAACAAGTTTCGCTTCTTTAGAAACACTTTTCTTCCCATAGCCATTCTGCATTTTATATCTTTTTTACTTTGGCCATCAGAAGTTATATTGCTACCCAAGTAACAAAATTCATCTACTACTTTTATTGTCTCGTTACCTAATGTAATTCCTTCAGCATTGCCTGATTTTCTGACATTGCATTCCATTACCTTCGTTTTACTCTTGTTAATGTTCATCTTATATCTTCCTTTCAAGTCACTGTCCATTCCATTCAATTGCTCTTCCAGATCTTTTGCGGTCTCTGACAGAATTACTATGTCATCGAAAAACTGCAATGTTTTTATTTCTTCTCCCTGCACTTTAATGCCTTCTCCAAATTTCTCCTTCCATTCCTTCACTGCCTGCTCAATGTACAGATTGAACAATATTGGGGAAAGGCTACAACCCTGTCTTACTCCCTTCCAAACCTTTCTTGCCCCTCGACTCTAATAACCGCTGTCTGGTTTTTGTATAGGTTGAATATAACTCTTCACTCCCTATATTTTACCCCTGCTACCTTCAGAATTTGGAAGAGTGTATTCCAGTCGACATTGTCAAAAGGTTTCTCCAAATCGACAAACGCTAAAAACATACTGTTTGGCCACAATAATTTGACGATTTGCGCGGTGGTTTCTGGGAACTCAATTACGGCTGCTGTGGGGAGTGAAGGGTGAGGGGAAGGAAGCTTGCTCAGTGCTGGAACTGTTAATTAAAGAATGTGTTCAGTAATCCTTTGCATCAAGGACCATTTTAACATTGGCAGCACTTGTAAATAAAAGAATAACTTTCAACAAGTGCCGACATTCGCTACTTGTGGCAGCACCAGTAAAATCGTCAAGTTGTTATGGCCAAATAGTAGGTTTCCCTTTCCTTAGCCGATCTTCTAAGATAAGTCATAATGTGAATATTGCCTTCCGTCTTCCTACATTTCTCCTAAATCCAAACTGATCTTCCCCGAGGTCGGATTCCACAAGTTTTTCTATTAGTCTGTAAATAATTCATGTTAGTATTTTCAACCATGACTTATTAGACTGATAGTTCTGTAATTTTCACACTTGTCTGCACTTGCTTTCTTTGGAATTGGAATTACGATATTCTTCTTGAAGTTGGAGGGTATTTCCCCTGTCTCATACATCTTGCATACCAGGTGATACAATTTTTTCACGACTAGCTCTCCTAACGATATCAGCAGTTCCGACGGATATCATCTACTCCACTCGACTCAAGTCCTTCAGTGCTCTGTCAAATTCTTCTTGCAGTATCATATCTCATCTTCCTCCACTTCGTCTTCCATTTCTAGAATACTGCATTCAAGTTTATTTCCTTTGTATAGGCCCTCTATATATTTCTTCCACAGTTCAGCTTTCCACTCTTTGCTTAGTACTGGTTTTCCGTCTGAGTTCTTGATATTCTTACAGCTGCTTTTTTTGTCTCCAAATATCTCTTTTTATTTTCCTGTAGGCGGTATCTATCTTTCCCCTAATTATGCATTCTTCTATGGTTCTGCATTTGTCCTCTAGCCACTTCTGCTTAGCCAGTCTGCACTTCCTGTCAATTTCATTTTTCAGATGTTTGTACTCCCTTTTGTCTGTTTCACTTGCTGAATTTTTATATTTTCTCCTCTCATCAATTAAGTTCAGTATGTCCTGTGTTATCCAGGGATTTTTATTAGGCCTTGTCCTTCTGCATATATGCTTCTCTGCTGCCTTCGCTACCCTATCTCTCAGAGCTACCCATTCTTCTTCTACTGTATTACTTTCCCCCGTTTCAGCCAATCCTTGCCTAATGCTCCCTCTGAAACTCTCAACCACCTCTTGTTCCTTCAGTTTGTCCAGGTTCCATCTCCTAATCTTTCTACCTTTCTGCAGTCTCTTAAGTTTTAATCTGCAGTTCATAACCAGTAAGTTATGGTCACAGTCTATATCTGCTCCTGAATATGTCTTACAGTTTAGAACCTGGTTTCTAAATCTATCCTTAGCATTATAAAGTCAATCTGGTACCTTCCAGTGTCTCCTGGTCTCTTCCACGTATACAGCCTTCTTTCAGGATGATTAAACCAAGTGTTGGTGATTATCAAATTGTGCTCTCCACAAAATTCAATCAAGCGATCTCCTCTTTCATTCCTTTTCCCCAGTCCTTATTCACCTACTACATTTCCTTCTCTTCCCTTTCCTACTACAGAACTCCAGTCACCCATCACAATCAAGTTTTCGTCTCCCTTAACTTTCTGAATGATTTCTTTTATCTTCTCATACATTTTTTCGATATCCTCATCATTGGCCGTGCTAGTTGGCATATAAACTTTCACTACTGTGGTTGGTGTTGGCTTTGTGTCTATCTTTACTATGATAATGCGTTCACTATGCTGTTTGTAGTAACTTACCCGTATTCCTATTTTCTTATTCATTATCAGACCTACTCCTGCGGTTGATTTGATTTTCTCAGGGAAGCCAAAACAGTCTTGGTCTAACCCGCCACTGCCCGCACCGAAACTAAGTTTATTGTGCAGTATTGCTCCCTGTATATCTAGTAAAGCCAACCAATACCCTTGAACAGTGCAAGGAGTCCCTTTACCAGTTCATTATTAGACACAATTTCTTCGGATCTGGTTGTCCCAAATGTTCTGTGCCTTTTACTGTCCAATGCAATGCATTCGAAGATTAGATGTGATGCAGTTTCATCACCGTCATCACAGATCCTACATTTAGGGTCCTCTTCTGTTATTCCCATTGTATTTAGGTGTGTTTTGATATTCCCATGGCCTATCAGCAATCCAACCATGAGTCTAATCTCTCTCCTGTTCAGGCCCAGGATTGCAGAGCTTCTTTTAAAACATGGCTTTGGCATCATTACCTTGCCATGTTTTTGTTGATAGACTTTGGTCCAATATTCTACGTGCTATCTTCTGAGCCAGTTATGTAGCTCCAATTTGATCATTGCCTTGGTGATTGTCAGGATAGGTTCCGGTTCAATAAATAGTCTCTGCCCCCATCCTGGCTAATCTGTCGGCATGTTCGTTGCCACTGATCCCCAAGTGGCCAGGGACCCACAATAGGTTTACTCTATTGCTTTCTCCTAGCTCCACCAGAACCCTGTGACATTCTGCAACAATTTTAGACCTTGTTGCAGGAGCTGCCAGTGATCTCAGGGCTGCCTGGCTGTCTGAATAGATATAGATGCTACGGTCTTTGTAGCACCTACGCAAATTCTCCTCCACACACGCCCTGATGGCAGTGATTTCGGCCTGGAATACTGAGGCCAGTTTCCCTAGAGAGATGACGCCCTCCAGTCGTGGCTGCACCCTGTATACCCTGGCCCTACTCCTGCGTTACCACCAACTGATTTTGTATTGATAACCCTGTACTCAACTGACCAGAAATCCTGTTCATCCTGCCACCGAACTTCACTAATCCCTACCATATCTAACTTTAACCTATCCATTTCTCTTTTCAAATTTTCTAGCTTATCTACGCGATTAAGGGTTAGAACATTCCACGCTCCGACCCGTAGAATGCCTGTTTTGTTTTTCTTGATGATGACATCCTCCTGAGTAGTCCCGCCTGGAGATCAAAATGGGGGACTATTTTACCTCTGGAATATTTTACCCAAGAAGTCGCCATCATCATATAGTCATACAGTAGAGCTGCATGTCCTCGGGAGAAGTAACGACTGTAGTTTCCCCTTGCTTTCAGCCGTTCTCAGTAACTGCATGGCAAAGCCATGTTAGCTGATGTTACAGGGCCAGCTCAGTCAATCATCCAGGCTGTTGCCCCTTTAACTACTGAAAAGGCTGCTGCCCCTCTTCAGGAACCACACTTTGGTCTGGCATCTCCACATATACGCTTCCACTGTGGTTGCACCTGTGGTACGGCTATCTGCTTCGTTGAGGCATGCAAGACACCCCAATTCGGCAATGTCTGTGGTTCATGAAGATCTTGACTTATTTTATGTGACAGTGCCCTCTAGAGTAGTGACAATTTTTGTAGCTTGCATGAAATGCAAGACACTCTTCTGTCTCTTTCTTTTCTCCCTCTTCATTCTTCTTCTGCAATACAAGAAATGGAGGCAAGAAGTGCGAGGAGGATTTGGGAACAAGTAACTATCACTACCATAGTTTCTGGAAATCATTTGCAGTTCTTAGAAAACACACAATCTAAAACATAACACACATGGTGGATTAAGTCTTTACCAGAAAGAGGCTGTATTGTTTATTATACATTTTATATATGTTGCTACCTATTCTGATATGTCGACTTTTTCAGCTGTCAAAAGAGGTAACGCCAATTATGAATGCCCTCAATGTTCATGAGAATCTCATTGAAGCTCTATTGGAAATGCAGGCCTATGCTGATGCACAGGCTGTCTTATCAAAATATGATGATGTTACATTGCCAAAATCTGCAACTATATGCTATACAGCAGCTCTTCTAAAAGCAAGAGTAGTGTCTGACAAGTGAGTATAAAGATTTTACACTTTTTTAAAGCATGGCATATGATGGATTAAAACCTTTGCCTCCTAATCATACTTCTGTTTTTCCCCTCCTTTTGTCTGTAAAAAATTGTGTGTTTTTATTTTCAGAAAACCAGTAATATTTTTAATGATGATGATCATAATTGTTGTATTCCCATTTTAAAGACAGAGTCAATAGTTGAGGATCTGTATTAATTAAGCCAGTAAAAGTAGTGGTTCAAATATAAACCATATTCATTTGGTGCTGTTAAGTCAGCTCATTGAAAAGTATTTGTTACTCGCTACTGTCATTAATAATCACATGTGACCATAGACAATTAATATTTCTGTTGAAAGCTTTGTATTAAAATTTACATGTGATGAAAAATGATAGCTATGCTGATCCATGTGAAACACTTTGTTTTTGGCATGAGTTGTTAAAATAAGATGATGCTATTTAAAAATTCCATTCTATCGTATGATTGCATCAAGTTTACAGTTGAATTTTACAAAGTTAAGGTACACACAAATCTGTTATTTAGTAGCTCAATGGGTAAACACTAGACAACAAATACAGTGGCACAAGATTTGATGTCCACTCACTCATTCATACAATTTTTTTCTGTCACTTATCACTTCTTTCATTACTCACAGTGTTTTGTTAACACGAAAAATCCCAATTTGCACTGTGATTTAAAGTCCATACTAAAGTGTAGGTATCACCCCCTACCCCCTTACCCTGTAACCAACAGGGGAAGTTTCTTCATAAGTTAGAGGAAAGCAATGGCATATCACCTCAAATAGTATAAAGTCTAAAAAGCACTGTTATGCTAATATCAACCATGGAGTTGAGGGCAGCTGTAATCTCTTTTGTAGTATCCTTCAGAGTGTAATATATCAGTATAGTTACTAACATCATTATTAACACCCCACACCCCCTCCTGCCCTTCCCCACCCCATGCCCAAGCTGGGTTGTAGAATACATACTCATGTGCTGTACTTGCCACTTGCAATATTACAGGTAAACTTGTATTACTCTGCCACCTGTTGTGATGGGCCCTACATTGTCAGCAGGACTTAAGAGTAACTTCCCTGACGTATTGTAAAGTTACTAAATATTACAGTGCACAATGCATTTGATGTTTGTCAAGCATCAAAAAGATGAAGGAAGATGCTTATATAAATTTCAACCTTTTTCTCATAATAGAACTGCTGGAAACTCATGGGTAGAGACTACTGTTGGATTTTGGTTTGAAGATTGCAATAAAGTACAGCAAGTTCTCTTTATGTGATCACCTATATTTAAATGTAATAATGTCCTGTTGTTAACAATTCTTCAAAATTATATTAAATTTCAACAAATAACTGCTGCATTAGGGCACTTCAAATGAATCACTGTGTCCATGTACCAGCTGGCCTCATAAACAGCTGCTAGCATTCTAGTAATGACACAAAATTTACTGGCCTGGAAAGTTGATGAATGGCAGGAATACACACTGAATTCTGCTTCCCCCCTCCTTTCTCTCTCTCTCTCTCTCTCTCTCTCTGTGTGTGTGTGTGTGTGTGTGTGTGTGTGTGTGTGTGTGTGTGTGTGTGTGTGAAGCTACTGAGCAGATCTCTCGACAATTACAAAATTCCGCAGGATGATCTTGAGTGGGCCCCAGCAGTTATTCTGATTACACATTTTTATGCAATGTATACTTTCATTCTTACTCAGTGACAAATTACCCTAAAATAAGATGCCACACAAAAGAAGTAAATGAAAATAGGCATAGTAAGCTAATTTATTACATACTTTTATTGTCAGCAAAAAACACTAGCTTTGCATGTTCAGAAATGTGGAATGGCAAGTCATTAATATATATATCAAGAACAGCAAAGGACTCTAAATGGAGCCATGTGGGACCTCATTCTTCATAGCTCCCCACTTTGAGGAAACAGCTGATTTTTGTGCATTATGTGAACCACATATTTAAAGTTCGTGCACAGTTCCAATTAAGTATGAATTAAACCCTCTGTGCACATCCTCACTCATAACAATACTATAGTTTATTTACACAATCAAAATCCTGTGAGAAACCATATAATATTCCAACAGATGATGTCCGGTTGTTGAGAGCAATTAATATTTGATCAATAAAAGCATATATAACATTTTCTGTTGAAAAGATTTCTGAAAACCAAACAACATTTTGTTAGTACTTCATTTTTACAAATATTTGAAGCTACTCTTGAGTACATTACTTTCTTAAAGTGTTTTGAGTAAAGCAATCAACCATAGCCCCTTTTTTATGCAATCGCTTAACCACAGCATATTTTAGTCTATTGGGGAAAATACACCACTTCAGAGAACTATTTCACATATTTTACTATAGTCAACATAATCGATTCTTGAGTGTTAGCAACTGCTAATGTATAAAACAATTTATTATCTCATTATTAGTCAACAATTGAAAATGTTTTTTCTAACATTTACATGTTTTAATCCTTACGGATCACCTTCAGAATCTTGTAGTTGCATGCGATCCCATCTTGTCTGTGTTGTGACAAGTATTTTCACACTTGAATCGGGCAAGGAGGTGTAACTCACTAAACCAGGCATAAACTTTGTGTGTCAGTAAGAAATGTCATGTATGATGCATCAGATGTGTGCCATAGAGGATTTGGTTCCTTTATTGGCTAATCATTAAACATTTGGGAATCCCATTTAAGGGCTGTAGTGTGGCACAGATATTACATCACACCACAGAGTCAAAACATAATACAAGGAACAGCCACGTGAATGACTAGGCAGACAGTTCATAATTTTATGAAAAATAAAAATTTGCATATGAGTGAGATTTGAGCATGTATCGCCTGCAGTGCAGTCCAGCACCATGACCACACAAGCAACACAGCATGGTTCTTGCCACTGTCTCAGTGTTGTTTCTGTTTTCTTCTTTTTTCACAGTTTTATGCATTTTCTTCTGATTTGTGCCTGATCTGTCTTCAGTTTTTGAAGGGCTGTCAACTGCACAAAAAAATGTTCAATTGTTTGTAAATCTATGGGACTTAACTACTCTGGTTATCAGTCCCTAGGCTTACAAATTACTACTATCTAAAACTAATCTAAGGGCAACCCACCCACGCCTGAGGGAGGACTCGAACTTTTGACAGGGAGAAACCACACACTCCAAAGCAAGATGCCTTAGAGCACACGGTCATTCCACCATAGCTCCACTGTGTCAACTTATAACTAAATTTGAGGGGGGGGGGGGAGGTAGCAGTGGGGAGTACCCTTGTAAGATCATCTACGGTCTACCTTATTTTTTAGATTGGATGTTGACATAAACAAATACCAAAGAGTTAATGATATCCTGGTAACAGCATCTGTACCATTCAATGGCCAGTACTGTCTCGGCCAGTGCTGTGTGACCACAATTTACTCGTGACATGAGTCTGGCCATTATCCATCATTAGTGTATTTTATATATGAGGAGGTGAGAGGTCAAGGGTACGACTGACAAGAAATTAGTTTTGAGATAATCAAGTTGGAATAGTTAATTCCAGGACATAAATGTAGCAAAATCTATTGCATGTCATTTGAAAATGAGGTTTTATATTTATGTGCCTCATTTTCTACAGCAAAAAATTTTGTCAGTTGACAATGATCATTGATAATTTGATGACAGGTGTCACTTGTACCCCTTGGCTTCCATGTGAGAGTTAGAAAGTTATGATCCCAAAGAAATATTAAAAGAATTTTCAAATGTTTTAGTTTATTCTGATTCATAATACATAATGTGCATTAAATATGATAATAATGAATGTTCAAAACAAATGTAGAAAAAAAGCTTCCTTTTACATTATAGAAAAACTGTAAATTCCCAATACTTCTCTTTTGATTTGAAAAATAAATTACAGGAAAGTAATAGAATCAACTCTGACTCAATAAAAAAATCTTCTATTATTGCATTTTTAATTTGAATCTTTGTCAAAAATATTGTCATTTTCATCTTCTGAGTTAACACTCTCGAGATTGTCTGTCCTTCATGGTGTGATGCACATATTGTTCAGAAGTGCTGACACTTACTTGTGTGTCTTCTCGTTTTCCCCTGCAAGCTTGGTCGATTTCTTTCCTCTTGTGTTTGGACTTCAGCACTGAGTTCTGTGTAAAATCTATGATGAACAGGAGGCACAAATGGTAGAAGGTTCAGTAAGCCTTTGTATTATTTTCCTTAATTTTTGGCAGAGTTATTCTTTGAGTTAGACTTGGGAGTACCCGAACAGGTCTTCCAATTCTTTTAGCTTTCATATTGTAGGTGAAGAATTCAAAATCTTAATTGAATGTGTATTTATAAAACGATGTCCTTGGTTCATCTTTTTTGAAGTGCAACAACTGCATTTTTTCTAATTTCCACTACAGATTATACAAAGAATGCTTCAATTGTGTCTAATGTTACAAAATCTTTGTCACCCATTTTTACTACATCAAAATGTCTTGACACCTTGGCGATTGCATCAATCCAGTCTTGTGGAATATAAATACCCTTGTGTGAAATTTTTCTACTGCACTCAATAATTCCAAAGTTTCTGTCATAATCATTAAATGAATGGCCAGAAAGTAGAAAGAGGGCTGAATGTGAGTGTTGTTGACTATATAGAGCCAAAATTTCACTATGTATTGACTTTTGTTATGTCCGCCTGCATTGTCACTAAATGCGGTGAGAAGCATGATGATTGCTGGCAAACTGTTAATAAATATCAGTAGACAAGACATTAGCTGTTGACATCCTCGTAAATCGTGACCCTCGTGCCACATAAACATGAAGGCTTCTCCCATACCCAAGTCAAGTACATACAAATTATGAGTCCACAACTGTTGAGAGTAATAAGCTTGTGAAAATGTCAGAACTGGTGTTGGGACCGTTTTCTGCAAGTAAAAACATGCAGCCACATGCTGAGCATCTTTAGTGACCAGATTTTTTGCACCCACCACTTGTTTCTGAGCACTTTGTGTTTTCCATAGCTGGAGTTTCTTTTCAATAATAGCAACTTTTTTTTTCACCAAGTGATAAGTACTGCACTAACCAATAATACAAACAAATTATCATAGTTATAGTAAAGCATTTTATATATTCAATCAATCTCAAGGAAGCTCTTCATGGGAATGTGAATATTTTTTAGAATATATAGAATGACTTGCCAGTTCTACATCAGCTCAGTACCTGTTGTAACACAAAAACTATGAAAATAAACATAGACTTGAGCTTGTGGAAAAACATTTTTCTTTCATGAGGCAGGAGAGAGAAGGGCTCAGAAAGGGGATGCATAGGAGATTGGGTTTGGGTTACTCACAACCTAGGCCATAAGGAAAATACAAAGTGAGGGGTGATGGGTGGAAGTCAAAGATATTTCATCATATGTATGAGCCATGACAACTGCAAACCAAAGAGGATAGATCAAGAAGAAATAAGAAGTGAAATGAATAATGAAGAGGGTTATATATATTGGGGGTTGGGGAGGTACAACACAGACATAAAATTTAGTACACGCTCTTAGAGTTTCCCAGTTCACCCAAGATTTATGGTTGAAACAGTGCATATGGAATACATGATAACATTTACAGAACTATAGCTCAAGTGGTGCTGAGATAATAGGTGGTGTTCCATGCAGAAACACCCTTATTAATATGTAGGTGTAGCCTCCATGGGTGGCAAAACAGGAACTATTCTGGCATTCATTTGATCATACAGATGATGAAATACATTATTCCATGCCTGCTCAACCTATTCATACATTTCTGTAAGAGTTGTGGGCTGGTGATTTACACATCTGAGTTGTCCTGTCGTATCCCACACATGCTTGGGACCAGGTCACGAGATTGTGCTGTTCCTCATGACTACCTAAAATCCATAATGAGAATCATTGCTCCAAAGCCCCAACAGAACACATTTTGGCTTTTGTAGGATACCACCTTAAACCCATCACCCGCAACCTCCCATCCTTCCTCAAGAACAAAAATCACTTCCTGGAATGCCTCAAATTCATCCTTATGCCCCCAGCCACCTGAAACCTTCCTCATCACCATAGATGCCTGATTCTTTTACACCAACATTCCCCACATGCATAGTCTTTCTGGCTTAGAAACCCACCATATCTACAATCATTTTAGGGGGACAGCTATTAGAAGCAGGAAGGCCCAATCCCTTTTCAATCCTTTTAATGGGGCGCATGGAAGAGGCGAGGCATTTCTTAAGATCCAGCAGTTGCACCCTTTGGATTGATATATGTTCATAGATGAAATCTTTGTGGTATGGATTCACGGTGAAGAGGAACGTTCAAACTATCTTTTCCAGAACCGAAGCCACCTTCCTAGATGTTAGCCTGCACCTTGTTGAGTGTCACATCTTCACTGCAATTCATATTAAATGTACAAACAAACAACAGTACCACCATTTTGTTAGCTGCCATGCCTTCCATATTTCACACTCCTTTCCTTACAGCCTAGGCATCT
The DNA here is from genome assembly GCA_026315105.1 of Locusta migratoria. Taxonomy (NCBI): domain Eukaryota; kingdom Metazoa; phylum Arthropoda; class Insecta; order Orthoptera; family Acrididae; genus Locusta; species Locusta migratoria. The sequence continues at coordinate 104,658,060 of CM048755.1, forward strand.
GTGGCAAACATATCTGCTCAAAACACGACTCCCTCACCACCTACACCAACAACCTTCTTCCTCTCCACAACTACCCTACAGACCTCGTCTGCAAACAGATCTCCAGAGCATACCAGCCCCCCTCCCCAAATTGCCCTTCCAGTAACAATGTTCCTAACCCCAGACCACCCAAAAGCATTCCCTTAGTCACCCAGTACCTGAAATGCATCAACAAATTGCTCTGTCAGGGCTATTATTTCTTTTTCATTTCAAATCTTGATGTGATATCATCCTTTCAAAGTATGCTTTTGCTATCATCTGAACCTCAGTAATGCCCTCATCAAACCTTTTTGTTACTATTAGTGGTACCAAGCTGAGGTAAGTACTGTCCATCCACTCTTTCTTCTGAAAACATCATATATATGTTTCATTTTTATTAAAATCCTAAGCATCTGTGGCCTTGTGCTGCAGCCATTGTATTTAGCCCAACTACTGCTGAAATACCCCCCTTTATCAATACTTGGGCTAGACAGGGGATACTAAGCACTATCATACGCGAGACTGACAGAGAAATACATCAGAATAGTCATGTTTGGGCTGATAATTCTCTACACTACAATTGTGAAAAGCCATTGACAGTTATTCAGCAAATCTATGGACAGAAATAGCCAATGGTTATATACTAGGACTGTTTCTTTTCACTCTCCACTTAATTTTACCAGTGCATACAGTGTTTATTAGAGATGTACTACAAAGCCTCCTGAAGCATATCCCACTTGCTATTTATCTTTGGATGTGTGTTACAACACAGTGGATTTTGAATAGCATTTTAAATGGTAAATGTTGCAGCATGAGAAATTTGTGCAGGTAAATATCAGTCATTATTACTGTACCATAGAATTAGGATTTTTGGTCTCTATTTGCAATTATTAGTTCAACAGGGTACTAGGGAGTATTTAGCAAGAATATTGTACTCAGACTGAGGGTTCAGAAGTTAGTAGACATTAATTTGAGTGCTGTGCAAGGTTAGGGAGGAAGTTAAATAGATTCTCAAGTATACTTTTCGACTTATTCATTTCTGGATTATAGTCTGTAAGCCAAGTGATTGGTACTGACAGTCGAGGTGGACACATGGCACTGTTGCTGTGCATGGCTTATAGCACGTCCTGCTGCATCACTTCTGTAGAACTGCTAAGTACAAATGAATTGCTGATTGCAAAAACTTCCAATTTCCACTTTTGGTGAAAACTGAGTTAAAGGCAAACATGCATACTGTGCACGAAAACAGCTGAAGTCATCATTTGTTGCCATTCAAACAGAGGTAGGAATTTTGAGCTGAGCGTAGAAATGTCCAAAGCCCATGACTGGTTATTTTTCTTCTCAACTGTTGGTACTACAGTAAAGTGCAGTATGACAGTACAGAAGAATTTGGTCTTGTTAATTTTAGTATTCTTGTGAAAATGGATAAAGTAATTGGAAGAAAAGGGTGAAACATTCTTCAGAATATCAAAATAATATTATGAAGAAAGCTAAAATTCATGGAGAGGAACATGTGAATTATAGAGGCAAAGCAATTCCGAAAAAGGTGATGGGAGATGACTGCAAGTGTCGAATAAGCTGTTTTAGTGTTATTGCAGAAGACAACAGAACTCAAGCTTCTGCACATTTTCTGAACATGGTTGCAAGAATAGCCAGACCTTTTCTTGCAAGGACTGATCATAGCTAGCGATGTAAAAACACAGTGCACAAAAAGTGAGAAGGGGTGCAGGCATGACAAATCTTTTAGCTACTTCATTCTTGTTGGAAACAAACAACTTGAGGTTGTAGAAAAGCTTTTGTAAGTATTTATGCAATAAATGATAAGGGAGTTAAAAGAATTAGCAACTGCTGTGTTGTGGGCAGACACTGAAAGATGGAAGAGGGAAATGTAAGAGTGTTAATCCTATGCCATCACAGGAAATAGATAAAATAACATAAGATCATTCCCCATTAAGGAAAGTCAATATGGTAGCTGCACTATGCTCTACCTTGACTGAACTATCTGCGGAGAGAAAAAAATGCAACAGCACGGCACTCACAAGTAAAATACAAGTACTATAATAAGATTTTCATGCAAACTTCACTTGCTTTCAGAAGACCTGGAGTAGATACTTGCTGTACCTGCAAAGAGTTGATGTTGAAGATTTAGTTAAAAACACACAATGAGGTAGTAAAATCAGCAGTAGTAGCAGAGAAGATTGTCCATATTCGAAAAGGTAAGAACTTTTCTGATGCTCTGCAAGATGGGAAAAGAGAGTTGGAGACTAATCCTAGAAATATTGCTTTATGTTTCAACTACATGCAAGTTGTTCAACTTCCTCATGTCCTGGTGCAAAAGCTGTTCTACTTGCACCAGTTGACTGTTGCAGTATTTTGTATACATAATATACTACAAGTTCATCTGTTTTGATCTCTATCATGAAGGAAACGTGAAGAAAGTACCAAATGAAGTTTGTACTTTTCTGTTAAGCTATATCAGTGAATATATAGCCCAAGATGTGAAAAACTTAATTGTGTTTTCCAATAATTGCCCGGGACATAACAAGCACAACACAATGATCGGGCTGCATTTAGTTATTGTGGAGTTAGCATAAAAATGTCCAATCTTTTCAAATCTGTCTATCTGTGATCATTCATTCCTGCCATGTGGTATTGTGTTTGGGGTAATAAAGAGAGCTCTCATGAAAGTAGAGAGAATGCACACAATCAATGAATTAATGGAGCTTATAGTAACTGCAAACTGTAATTTCATTGTGCATTTGGCAGATGGAGATTAAATAGTAGACTTCAAGATGTGGTGGCCACTCGATTGAAACAACAAAATGTTATATTCCAAGGGCTGACAAGGTAGCATTAAATATTTCAAAGTTTCGTCATATGCATTATAAATCATCAATGCCAGGGGTTGTGGCAGCAGTGGAATTCATTAATGGGCTACAGACCAAAGGAAGAAGCTACAGTTGTCACATAAAAAGTGTTATAAAGGTACAAAAGTACCTATTGGGGTGAAGAAACGATTTGTTCTTGACAGTGAAAGTATATCTTCCTTTTGGAATGAAATATTAACTTGGCAAACATGTAAGAAATGTATGATGGACTTCTCTACTGTAAACATTAAATAATTTTTTGTTTTGTTACTTGTTTTTTCTTTTGTAAACAGTGTCAATTAGCAATAACATTCAAATATATTATATTACAGTTCTGAAAGAAACATAAGAACAGTGTACTGTATTCTGAAGGAAACACAATAAACCTGTTGAGTGCTACTTAATCTTCAGCTTAAGTTTCACCTTACTCTAATAATTTATACAGTACTTATATGGTTTCTCTCACTTTCCTTAAAGTAGGTTAATGTAACTTATGTTGTTTTTGCAATCAGCAATTCAAATTTTCTCTAGTGCCAGAAACTAAAACTTTGACAACAAGCAAGTCATATTCATAAGCATGAATGAATTTACACTTCAAAAGAGCTATTTAGTGTCTTAATTTGCTGAAATATCATAAAATTTATTGTTACACTTTGATATAAATGAAAACTATTTTTGTATGTAATCAAATATTCACAATTTTTGCACAGTTTTATGATAGGATGAGGGCATGTTCCTGAGAAAATTCCTGAATATTTTGTAGTTAATTTAATGGGAAAGCTCTGAAAATTGTCTCCTTTTTTGCTGTCTTTGATGCTGTTATTAATCATTCCTCTCATTTGTACAAATGTTGTTCTATCTGCCATGTTTATAGGAAAAACTTCATGCAAATGTTATATTCATTCTGACTGAAAATATTAATATGACATAAAGTAACAATATCTTTCTTCTAATTGCAAATATTCTATTTGTGTTTAATTGTCATTTCAGGTTTTCACCTGATGTTGCAAGCAAACGAGGTCTTACTACTGCAGAGATGACAGCTGTTGAGGCTATTCACAGGGCAGTGGAATTTAACCCCCATGTTCCAAAAGTAAGTGTAACTTGTTAATTTATATATGCTAAGTTACTGAAATAGTGGGACTTACCTTGATAGTTAGGTTATAGACACAGTATTGTAATGCAAAGAAAAGTCTACATTGACGGTGATGAATTGTCTATCACAGTGACAATTTCCAGTTATGTATGCAAACTTAACTGAAAGGCCACTGAACTACCTCTAAGCCACAAGTGATACTACAATGGAAGATAAATGATGAACAATCAGGCCATATATCATGAAGTGAAAGAGTTGAAATACAACTAGCAAACAACATAATCAACTGTCATCAGGGCAGTGAAGATTCTATGCACCTAGAGGAACATTTCACTTCTTTCAACTCTGAGGAATATTTTTTTGCTACCTAATACTCTACTTACACCATTGTTTTGAATTTTGAACCACCTGACTCATAAATATTGTGGCCTCCCTGCATGCAATCTGTGTCTGTTCTCAGTGCTTGCAATAGTTGTATCAGGGAGTGTGGCAGTTGTGTAGTTTAGGTCATCTTTGATGCTTTAAAAACTTCAGTATAGATTTTAGTTTTAATATCTCAAAGAACAAATCCACTTGTTTTCATACTCTTTAGTCAATGACTTGACATGACTGACTAGAAGGTTATCAGCTAAATTAATTGAAGAGAAAATGATGCTGCCTTGGATTTGTGCCTAAAAACAAAAGGAAAATGCTAATGCTATTAGTACATTATTTCATTTGCTCATTTTGTTTGATTTTGTTGTATTTTATATTATACTGAATGAATCATATTCAAAACCTTGCCATGCCAACAGTATTTAACCTATATGTAATTTAAATCTGATAATATTACTTACCTTAGTGCTGTTATTCCTCACACTAAAATTTAACACAACGGTAGTTCTGGTATTTGTATTTTTATGCCACAGTCTTAATTGCATATTGTATTGTTACTGACTTCATGTATTGGCTAACTAAGAGTATTTTGAGAATTGTTTGGAGTTTAACAATTATTTGGAACAACAACAACAATATTAGAATGTTTTGTAATTTGAGTGAAATATTGTTGAAAGAAATGAAGGGTAGTTTCAGTACAGTGTTATCAAAGCATTTAAAGGTAATTGTGTGCATCCTGTAACAACCACTTTGATAAAAGCAGCAATTGATGTGAAGAACATGCAGTTAAGAAATAATGATACAAGTTAGGTTCTGAGTGGGACCCAGTACTAAAATATTATAGCAAAATAGAACATAAAAAATAAACAAACTAATAACAACTGTTACTGAGAATATTTAATGAACTTTATATAATATTTTACTTTCGTATTTTCAGTGCATGCAAAAAATATCAAAAAGTAATATTATGCTATTTAATTTTTTTTTACAGTATTTACTTGAAATGAAACCCTTGATTTTACCACCTGAGCATGTTCTTAAAAGAGGAGATTCAGAAGCAATAGCTTATGCATTTTTCCATATACATCACTGGAAGCAAGTGGAAGGAGCATTGAACCTTCTTCGTTGTACTTGGGAAGGCAGTTTCAGAATGCTTCCATTTCCTCTTGAAAGAGGTCAATTATGTTATACATATGAGACATGCACAGAGTGTGCAGATAGGGAGTTACTGCCTGGTAAGTTCACGGTCAAAACTATTGATCAGTACTTTAGTTACATACTTTTCAAGTGTTCTCTATAACATGAACAACTAAAATACACTGGATTTGCAATCAAGAGGCTTATATTTCATCATCTCTGGTTTATCTAACTCAGCCAATGTGATTACTAGGATGATGGCTTTGGAAAAGGACATGACTTATTTTGTTTCTTATTCTCATCCAATATTAGTTTATGCTCATTCTCAAAAGCACCTCATTGTTAACAAATTAAATCACAAGTTTACTAATTATTATTAAATAACATTGAATACATTATTATAAATTAGTCAGTTGGTATTCTGAGATGTGATTTGTATTCGGCTGATACTAAACAAATTAAATAACATGCTTATCCTGGTTACTGTACTGAGCTGCCAGTTGCAGATGATATAGGGTTCACTGTGGAATCTTTTAAAAGAAAACTGAAACATGTTATATGATGCCACAGACAGAATTAGCATTGAGGTGAATGGAGTCTATTTTACTCTTATTAATAAAATAAGTGGTATGTTTACAGTGGGTGTTTAATTACTCAATACTGTGTCAACTGTTTAATGTTAATTATTTGTACCATTTATAGCATAAAAATGTAAAGGAAATCTCAGTCAAGAAATGTAGATTATTAATTTAAACAACTAATTCAGTTGTGGTAAATGAATGTAGGCTTTTGTGGTTGTCATCACTGATATTGCTAGCTATTTGCTTTAAACAGTGCATCACACCAATGTTTCTGCTTACTTGCTGAAACACTCTTGGAGAAGAATGATGACTGTACGTGTTTCATTGTCAAAATCTTGAGAATGGCTGTGCTGGCAATGAATTGGTTATTTTTTATGCAGGTGGTGGACAAAATAATATGAATAACTTACATATGTGGATTACACAATATATATTTATTAGGATGAAGTTGGCCCATAATTGGTTTTGAGTACAATTGTCTTTATAGTTTCGGACAGAATATTATCCATTCTTGTACCAAAAGATCCACCGCTTTGTGGAAATCTTCACTGCGGCCGACCCGCCGAGAGTCAGTTGTCCTCTGTCGCCTCCGGATTGGACATACGTGGACATACGTGGCTCACCCACGGGTATCTCCTTCGGCGCGAGGCTCCACCCGTGTGTCAATGTGGCACTGTGTTGACAGAGGCCCATCTTTTGATGGACTGTCCGCTTTTAGCCGACTTGTGGCAATCTTTTAATATCCCAGACGCACTATCATTAGCTTTAGGAGACGACGCTTCTATGGCTAATGCAGTTTTAAGTTTTATCCGCGCTGCTGGTTTTTATGACTCTATCTAACGGTGGGTGCTGTGGCCTGATATCTTAGGCCACCACCAATCCAGCTTTTTACCTTTTCACACCCTTAGGGGTTCTTAGTGTATGCAGTATGGCTGGCTCACCCTGTTTTTTTCTTTGTGATCGGCCAGCCAAGGTACTCTGCTATCCAGTTTTATTCCTGACTTTCTTTTACCAATTCTGTGTGTCTTCGTTTTAAGTTATCAGTGGTTTGTCCATTGTCAACCTGTCCCTTATGTGCGTGATCATTTTTAGAGCTTTAATTTTTTTTTTTTTTTTTTTTTTTTTTTTTTTTTTTTTTTTTTTTTTTTGTCGTTATTGACAGTGGACTCTGAGCTAGTAACAGGGGACTGATGACCTAGCTGTTTAGTCCCCTAAAAAAAAACCAACAACAACAAAAGATCCACCAATTACTTCAGTGGTGTTGGAGCTTTAAATGTAGTTCTCACTCCTTACTGAAAAAATCCACATAATGGTTCAGTTTACGTTGAGACATGGTGATTCTGCTGTCCAAGGGAGACGTTGATAATTTTCTGATGATGTAAAAAAAAAAAAAAAAACCACGTCTGGACCTTTTGGGCAGAGTGTCTGTGTGTGTGTGTGTGTGTGTGTGTGTGTGTGTGTGTGTGGTGTCATATTGTCATGTTGAAATGAATGGAAGCAGGCTTGACTTCGAAGGCAACTGAACACAGCACTTATACTGAATGCACGTTTATTACGAACTTGACATACACGCAGCACTGACTGCCTCTCGGGCAGAGTGCTCTGCTATTTATACACAGACAGAATGTACCAGAAATTAGAATAACAGTTAACATAAGAAACAAGTAGAATTTACAAGTGAACATAAGAAAGATGTAGAACATTTTGTATTTGTCAATTACAAAGAAATAAACTTTTGCCAGTGGGCGGGATTGAACTGGCAACCTTCAGCACCGCAGTCCGTGATGCTATCCCCTGCACCACGCCGGCAGTCAGTTTACGTGGTGTCTCGTGGCATTGCTCCCTCTCCTGGAAAAACAGCGACCCGCTGTTATGTTGCCTCTGGAGCCAGCTGCAATGTCCTGGATCTTGACCTTGTGATGGGTCCTCTGTATGGCAGTTCAATAGAATTCTTCCCTTCACCACAATTATTGACGACAGACGTTCCTGTCGTGGCTTCATCAGTAATAATACCATCCTTAGAGTCCTTGAACAAGAAGCCATTGTCGCCTACCTGCTCTTCAGGATTGTAGTAAGGCTTCATACGCAGGACATGAACAATGTCTCTTCATTTTTGTTGTTTCCACAATGGCTCATAATCCTCAACTTCGTATGTGACATCTGACAGGCGGCGTATGACAAGATACGGACCAATTTATTGCTTCAATAACTTTTCTGACAGTCCAACCTTCCATACAGGGGTAAAAATCCATACCAGATCTCCTGGGCTGTACACAACTGGTCGGTGCTTGTCGTTATACTGCTGACGGTCCTTCTCCTGGGTGTCCAGTGTCCGTCTGCGAGCCAGCTGTCTTGCTTCTTCAACCCTGGTGATGAGCTGTTTAACATAGTCATCCAGAGTGTTGTCCAGTTGGAATGGGAACAGCGTATCCATTGTCGTCTCAGCTTCACAGCCATGGAGCAGGAAAAATGGCGTGAAGCCTGTGGTGTCTTGTCTTGCGGTATTGTAAGCAAATGTCACGACTGGCAGAATTGTATCCCAATTTTTCTGCTCTACATTGACAGCATATTGGCTAACGTCTTGTTAAAACGTTCCGTAAGACCATTTGTCTGAGGATGGTATGCAGTTGTCATTCTGTGGACAATGTAGCACTGTGACATTACCTCTGATACTAGTTTTGACTGGAATACTTTTCCACGAACAGATATCATCACACGTGGTGCTCCATGCTTCAAAATAATGTATTCTACAAGGAATTTTGCGATCTTTGGAGTATCTGCAGTCGGCACAGGTTTGGTGACAGTGTAATGTGTGAGGTAGTCAATGCAGACTATTATCCATCGGTTACCGGTTGTCGACTTCAGTAACCTCCCTAAAAGATCGATCCCAACTCGGTGGAATGGAGCTGCTGCCAGTGGAATCGGTACGAGATGCCCTGGAGGTAATTGCAGCACATGCTTCCGTCACTGGCACTCTTTACAGTGACTCACATAGTGCTTGAAAGATCGGTAGAGACCTTTCCAGTAATACCTGCGTCTGATTCTGTCTAGGGTGTCACAAATCCCAGATGACCTGATACTGGAGCATTGTGGAAATACTTGAGAATATCTGGCTGGAGATGAGCTGGAATGACCAGTAGCCATTTGGGGCCCAGTGGATCATAGTTGCCTTTAAATAATGTCCCATTTATAAGTTGGAACTCTCCATTGGTCGGTTCTCCTTTCGCCAAGGCCTCTATGGTTTTTAATAGTGCTGGATCATTCCTCTGTTTAGCTGTAACGTCACCTAATTCAGTGAGGGATGAAATTTCATCCATGCTGTCGTGTTCCACTAATGGATTCCTCGAAAGGCAGTTGGCATCTTTGTGTTTGCGCCCGTTCTTGAATACCACTGTGACATCGTACTCTTGGAGTCATAGTGCCCATCTTGCTAGTCGACCTGATGGATCCTTCAAGTTAGTTAACCAACACAAAGAATGGTGGTCTGTCACGACGGTGGTTTGCCGAATAAATGCGGCCGGAACTTGTTGATAGCACAGATAACCGAGACATTCTTTCTCATTTGTAGAGTACTTCATCTTGGACTTTGAGAGTACTCTTGATGCATAGGCTATCACTTTTTCAGCACCTTCCTGAACTTGTACAAGCACTGCACTAATCCCATAACCACTGGCGTCTGTGTGAAGTTCCGTTTCCGCATTTTCGTCGTACAAGGCTAGTACAGGTGCGGAAGTTAGAGCCTCCTTAAGTGCCCGGAAAGCTCTTTCTTTTGCCTCATCCCAGTAAAACTTGGTGTCTCCCTGCAGAAGTTCTTGTAATGGACGGGCCTTGTTACAAAAGCCTTTTATGAAACGTCAGTAGTATGAGCACAGCCCGAGAAAACTTCTCACATCACGAATGTGCTGAGGAGTTGGAAATTCTGTGACTCCCCGTGAAAATTAGTGAACCAATGCTTATGATAGTCGCTGGTATGTAAATTTCTTTGGTGAGCCTGATAAACTTTTTACCATCAACAAGCACTTCACAGTTTAATCGTTCATTTGTGTTTATGACTGCAACTCTTCTCATTGTCAACGGCGGGATCATCACATTGTCAATGTCAAATAACTTCACAGAAAATTCAGATCTTCCACAGTCAATGATAGCTTGGGATGTCTGAAGAAAGTCCCATCCGAGGATGACATTGTGACTACATTCTGTTAACATGACAAATTCAAACGGCTGTGTCCTGTTATTGATGGTTATTCTTGCGACACAAGTTCCTGCTGGCTGGACGTACTTTCCATTCGCGACCTTCAGCACAGTTGCGCCCGTATCACAGAACATTGTCTTCTTTAGTGTGTGGCGGTAACTATCCGACAATACAGAAAAGACTCTCCTGATTCAACAAATGCCCAGACAGGTTGGCCGTCGATTATGATGTTGATGAGACTTTTCGACATCTTAGCGACTGTCGTCCATGCAGGATTTTCATTTGCAGCGGCCTCACCTCCGTAGATGGTCACCTCGCTTAGTTTTCCGGCGGCTAGGGGTGTGGCTGGTATCTCTGTACGGCGAAGGTGAATGGCTGCAATGCGTCGCGGAGCGACCTAGTCTAGGGTACGGCGTAGGGCTCCTTCCCATAGGTCGACTGAACTCATCAGCAGGTGATTGCCTGGGATAGAACTGCTCTGATGGCTGACGTCTTGCGACAAAATAATCGTTGAATACTTGCCTTCTCTCTCTGCAGTAACATACAACATGTCCAAGGCGTCCACAGTGGAACCACAGTGGTGTGTTGTCTTCTGTCCTTATACACAGACAGAATGTACCAGAAATTAGAAGAACAGTTAACATAAGAAACAAGTAGAATTTACAAGTGAACATAAGAAAGATGTAGAACATTCTGGATTTGTCAATTACAAAGAAATAAATTTTTGCCGGTGGGCGGGAGTGAACCGGCGACCTTCAGCACTGTAGACCGTGACACTATCCCCTGTGCCATGCCGGCAGTCGGTTTACGTGGTGTCTCGCGGCAATATCATCATTTTGGAATATGGTAGTACTTGTTAGCAATATGTTAGCCATGGTAAGCAGCTTGATGTTGAGGTGTTAGGGATATTTATCTGTCTGAATCATAACAGAACCATCCCATGCTTGACTGCCAGAGACAGACATTCTGTATTGTAAGATTCTTGATACAGAAACCCAGTTGTTTGTAGGAAACAATGTAAATGATGATACATCAGACCATACCACATACTTCCAGCCATCAAGTGTCCAGGTTTTATGATTGTGGCACCAGTTCCTCCCAGTTTTGTATTGGTTTGTGTTATTAAGCCCTTATGAGAAAGTAAAGCTCCAGTTGTACTATTTTAATCAATACTGTATTAAGCAAGTGAGTGTTGAGTTTTGTAGTTGTCTGGACATAATCATTCTTAATACCCATCACTTGTTATTAAGGGTTTAGCATCTCCAGTCATACTGTTTTCATTGAAACAATATTACTCAAATGAGTGTTGAGTTCTACAGTCGTTTTTGCCTTGATAGTTTTATGTTACCTGGATACAATGTCAGGTTTTGTTCACTATTCCTTTTCACCAATGATGTTTTACATAGTTTTGCATGTGCTGTCATTTCTGAGGATACTGCATACCTCTGAACCTTCATGGTGTATCTGTAAAATATAAAGAAATTGCACCATTTTACAGTTTTATAGGTGGATGGTGTTATTTTACAACTTCGCAGTAAAAAACTGAAAATGTTAACATTTTTGATCACGCCATTTTGGTATAATTGATAGTTTGCATGGGTCAAAGGCAGGCATAAGATCATTGGTAATTAATTCTGTGATATAATTGGTACTTTTAACTGTGTGATGTTTGTGTCATTACTGGAATTTAATTTAAAGCTGGGATAACAATTCTTCAGTGTGAATAGTTCTGACAGGCTTTTTTTTTTTTTTTTGCTCCATTCACTTGCGGTGATTTAACCAATATTCTTTGACCTTGTGTGTGGTATTCTTTGTTCACATTAGCATTCCTAAACAATGTAAGAGTGCATGGTCTAGCGGCAATATGAATAAATAAAATCATCTTGAGCTTCCAGCTGCATCATGAGCTTTTAGCGAAGTTCTCCTTGGCCAGTGTCAAGTGGTAAATGACTGCTGCATCATCATTGTCTTGCCATTAAATAGCCATGCTGATGGCTGTGACATCACTTGGAGCTTTCTGCTTTGCCATATAAAGTAATGTTTATGTTCCAAGTCAGCTGCTGTGATATTAATGGTGTTCTTTGATATTTTAATTTCAATTTCTTCCTTTATAACACTGTCCCAATATCCTTTCATTTAAAATACAACAGATGTTTCATCGAACAGAATTCGGTGTTGATTTTCTAAAGAATGATCTGCTATGGCTTATTTATGTGAGTGGCAAAGACGTAAGTATGTCTCGTGTTCCGTCCAACGTTGCTGCACATTGTGTACAGTTTGTCCAATGTAATAAAAGCCACACTCACATCGTACTTTATATACTGCTGCTGTTTTGATCCATAGCTCATCTTTTACAGGCCTCATCATCTGTCATATTTTTGCTGAGTGATGTAATATCTCTTCAAGACCCAGCTAATCTTTCCCAACATTGTTCCACAGAATGGCCAAAAGAAGAAGAAGAAGAAGAAGAAGAGAGAGCTAGATTCTTCTAAAGTACTTTTTTCTGCTTTTCTACCAGAAACTGCTTGTTCTATTTGTTGGTGGCTGTAGACATCATTTGTAAAGACTTTTCAGAGATGGGTTAGCTCTTGTGGCAGACTTTCAGCATCTGAAATGACTTTTGCGCAGTGAACTAGTGTGTTCAGAATGCCGGGTTTTTGCACAGGCTGGTGGTGGCTGAGCACATTTGGATACCAATCTGTATGAGTGGGCTTCGTATAGACACTGTGGCTGAGGTGACCATTGGTTTTCAGGCAGACGAGGGCATTAAGGAAGGGTAAAGAATTGTCTTTTTCCACTTCCATTGTGAATTTAATGTGATTGTGAACACTAAGAATTCTTCCAGTTTCTCACGTCCATGACGTCATATGACAAATGTATCGTCAATGTAGTGATAAAAACAACTTGAAAGTGCTCTCAAATTTCTCCATAAAGAGGTTTGCTATGGATGGAACTAATGGACTTCCCATCGCCACGCTGTCTGTCCGGTTGAAATACCGGCCGCCATACATAAAAGATTAAGGAGAACTTGGCCAAATGCTTGTCGGTTTTTAACTGCCTGATGCGGCTGGAAGCTTGAGAAGATTTTATTATTCCTAAACAAGTTCTATTGTATAAAGCCTTTTTGAGCTATTGTATATCTGCTTAATTTATCAAGGAAGTCCTATTACATATGCTCCAAACCAATATTCTCCATGCCTGTTGCTGCTTAATGTGGATTTCCTCTTGATTGTTTGGTCACCTACAAATCATTAGTCTATAATGTAACTAGATATCATTTTAATGAAGTTTCCTATTTAAAGTATGAATCATTCTAGTTTGTGTCCAGTAATGTTATTATTTCTGCCAAACCAGGGAGTGTCAAAAATCCTTAAATTTTTTATAGTGCACAAATTTTACTGATAGCCCATTTCAAAAGTTGCCAGATATGATACTATCGCTAGTGTAACATTAAACAGTGCACCTGTTAGATGCTCCCACTAACTGTGCATCATCGAGTTGGCCTCTTTTGAAGCCTGACAGATGATGCATTCCACCGATCATTTGTGTTGATTTTCACAGAACAAAATATATAATATACAGCAAGGTCATATTCAAGACTTCATATGTCAGTTGTACACTGCAGCCACGTCTCAGTGTCAATAAACTCCTGGCCATTAAAATTGCTACACCACGAAGATGACTTGCTACAGACGTGAAATTTAACCAACAGGATGCTGTGATAAGCAAATGATTCGCTTTTCAGAGCATTCACACTAGGCTTCCGCAGGTGGCGACATCTAAAACATGCTGACATGAGGAAAGTTTCAAACTGATTTCTCATACAAAAACAGCAGTTGATCGGCGTTGCCTGGTGAAACGTTGTTGTGATGCCTCGTGTAAGGAGGAGAAATGCGTACCATCACATTTCCGACTTTGATAGAGGTCGGATTGTAGCCCTTCGCGATTGCGATTTATCATATTGCGACATTGCTGCTTGCATTGGTCGCGATCCAATGACTGTTAGCAGAATATGGAATCGGTGGGTTCAGGAGGGCAATATGGAAAGCCGTGCTGGATCCCAATGGCCTTATATCACTAGCAGTCGAGATGACAGGCATCTTATCCGCATAGCTGTAACAGATTGTGCAGCCACTTCTCGATCCCTGAGCCAACAGTTGGGGACATTTGGAAGACAACAACCATCTGCACAAATAGTTGGATGATGTTTGCAGCAGCATGGACTACCAGCTCGGGGACCATGGCTGCGGTTACCCTTGACACTGCGTCACAGACAGGAACGTCTGAGATGGTGTACGCCATGCTGAACTTGGGTGCACGAATGGCAAAATATCATTTTTTTTTGGATGAATCCAAGTTCTGTTTACAGCATCATGATGGTCGCATCTGTGTTTGGCAACATCGTGGTGATGCACATTGGAAGCGTGTATTCATTATCACCATAACGGCATATCATCCATCATTATGGTAAGGGGTGCCATTGGTTACACGAACATCGACGGCACTTTGAACAGTGGCCGTTACATTTCAGATGTGTTATGACCCGTGGCTCTACTCATCATTCGATCCCTGCTAAACCCTACATTTCAGCAGGATAATGTACAACCGCATGTTGCAGGTCCTGTATGGGCCTTTCAGGATAGGGAAAATGTTCGACTGCTGCCGTGGCCAGCACATTCTCCAGATCTCTCACGAATTGAAAATGTCTGGTCAATGGTGGCTGAGCAACTGGCTCGTCACAATACACCAGTCACTACTCTTGATTAACTGTGGTATCGTGTTGAAGCTGCATGGGCATTTGTACCTGTACATGCCATCCAAGTTCTGTTTGACTCAATGCCCAGGGCGTATCAAGGCCGTTATTACAGCCAGAGGTGGTTGTTCTGGGTACTGATTTCTCAGGATCTATGCACACAAATATAATCACATGTAAGTTCTAGTATAATATATTTGTCCAATGAATACCCATTTATCATCTGCATTTCTTCTTGGTGTAGCAATTTTAATGGCCAGTAGTGTATGTATACAGTGATCCCATCTTGTAACAAGATGTAGTATACTGTATAGTGTTCATTTTATTTTGTCCACTTTCTGCAATTGGCTGATATGAAGAGAATACCTAGAAGTGTGAGGAAACTTGTTTGTTTCGCTTGGACACAATGAGATTGGTTGGTTGCCAAGCCACTATTTGAGCTACTTCTAGTCATAATAATGATTAGTGTTGCTATTTTTAGGAGACTGTGGCCAGATGTTGTGGATGTTGTTGGACACACAGAACCATTGATCTACAAGAACATATTGTAGATTAATATAACAGAAGGTGGCTGTAAATTCAATGGTGAGGTTAAAAATTTGTGCGAGACGTGTTCTCCACTTCTTGTGACCAGTTGCCTTCAGTCTCAGCCACCTAGCTGTGTTTCCTTTGCCAACCTATCAGACACTACTATTGCAAGTCCCCTGTCCATTTTGAAACTTGCTCCTGCATGGATTCCCATATTGGGTCAGAATCCTGTTTATGCATCTGCTTAGAAATTGCCTATAGGCATATACAGTTACATAAATGTGGAATATGCCTTGACAGACTTTAGACAATTTCTGTGCAAATGCAATAGTACTGTATGATAGGTTCAGAATGTATTTCTTATATGATTGTGTGTCAACTTTTTATGACAGAAAACTTGTACTCTAAATGGAAAAATTGTATACTCCATGCAAAATATTTCTGTTTAAGCTGCAGCATTCAATGACGTCAGCATGTATCCAAGAAAGGAGCTCCCCTTCTTCATTCTGTTTACTGCTGGCCTGTGTTCCTTCACAGCCTTGCTTGCTCTACTTACACACCAGTATCCAGAACAACCTATGGGAGTTATTTCAAAGACGGTAAATTGTTACTCTTTAATTTTGTGTGTGTGTGTGTGTGTGTGTGTGTGTGTGTGTGTGTGTGTGTGTGTGTAAGAGTATTAAATCTGCATAGAAACAAGCACTGATGGATCTTTATATTGCTAAGACAGAGTCCCCTCCTTTTCTTAGTAGAAGATGTCAGTTAGTGTCACTAAAAATACGGTGCTTTTAAGAGCATAATGTCTTCTGTATACATACATTTTAGCCAGTCCAGCTATCTTTAAAAAGGATGGCAATGTGGAATGTTTGACATGGGTATCTTGTGGAGATCATTAGAACTGCTGCACAAGCTCAGTGCATTCTTATGTTTGATTTATTTAGAGACACAATGGGAAACCTTAAGCAAGCTGACAGAACAGTTATTGCAGCCTTATTTTCGTCAAAATAAAAATCTAGTTTACAAACTATTGCTCCTCTTCATTTGTTGGTCATGGATCTCAGTAATATTAAACATCTTCATCAGTACTAAACAAGCCACCTGATGGTGTATCATGGCGAATACTAATGACACTACTAATCAATCTCCTCATCCTCCCCCCCCCCTTTCAAATTCCTTTCCCATTTCCACTTGTGGGATTGAGCAAGGTGGCACAATGATAACACAGGACTTACATTTAGGAGGAAAGTGGTGTAGTTCAAATCCACCTTTGACCATCCAGATTTCCTTAAAGCACTCCAGGCAAATGCCAGTTCGTTCGCTATCCTTACCCAAAATCTGAATGTGAGCTCTGTCTCTAATCGTAACGCTGTTGATGGGATGTTAAACCCTATACTTCCTTCCTCCCTCCCTCCCTCCCTCCCGTTTTCCACTTGTGGATGGCACATGAGAAGATTTACTGTTGGTGAATCTCTGTATTAGCTCTTCTTTCTCAATTTGTTTATTATGATCATCTCACAGCATGTATGTGTGAGGAAGTAGTGTTGTCCTGGGAAGTACTGTTGAAATTTCAGTAGTAAACATCTCCATGATGGACAACACCTGTCCTGTAGAATCTGCAATTGAAGTTTGTTGAGCATCTCTGTTACATTCTTGTGCCAACTAAAGGATCCTGTAACAAAATGCACTACCCTTTACTGGATCTTTTCTGTCACTATCAGTCTTATCTGGGGTGGGTCACAGATTGATGGCCAGAACTCAAGAATTGGTTGAATAAGTGCTTTGTTGACGAGTTACATTCCTTAGGATATGTTGAGTGTTCCATGATTTAGATTAGCTTCTCTATTTTGTAGAGCAGAAATAGAGGTTGGCATTAGCACTGGCACTCTCCTGACTTGCCTGTTATTTCCATTACTGAGCGAGTTGGTGCAGTGGTAACACACTGGACTTGCATTTGGGAGGACGGTGGTTCAAATCCACCTCTGCCCATCCAAATTTAGGTTTTTCGTGATTTCTCTAAATCAATCCAGGAAAATGCCAGGATGGTTCCTTTCAAAAGGGCAAGGCTGATTTCCTTCCCCCCATCCTTCCTCAAATATCAGAGCTTAAGCTCCGTCTCTAATGACCACGCTGTCAATGGGACCTTAAACCCCTAAGCTTCCATCCTTCCGTTTGCTGTTTCCATTAACTGCCCAACATTGGTACTCTCAATAACTAGTGTACTCACCTCAGCACTTGTTCAGCCACAATGGGGAAATTGGGTACTGACCCAGTAGTAGAGGCATCCTGTGTGAATCAGAAGAATTATGAATGCTTTGCACCACATTGTACTTGTTGCTAGATTAGATTATATTAGATTAATTGGTTCATTCCATAGATCTCTGGTGAGGAGATCCTCGTGGGTGTGAAACATGATTTTTTTTAAGTTGATAATGTAATAATGCTTATACAGATACATACCTTTTTTCAAAGCTGATAATATAATGATACTAATAAATGCATTATTTGGTTCTATTTAAGAATTCATCAGTGGAGTAGGAGTTGGCCACTAGAAAGTCTTTTAGGCTCCTCTTAAACCAGGCATGTCCAAACACCGCCCGGCGTGCGCAAGCACCATTGCCATTCCCGCGGCCTTTGCCATGCCCCTGTCCTGCACACTGTGCACAGTGGAGTGTGGGGCAGAGTGGGGAGCAGCAAGAGGAAGAATGCCGCTACAGTCAGCCAGGGTGAAACTGAATTTTATGCGTTACATAATATATCTGTTGTTTTGAGATTGAAGTGTCAAAAATTATTCTTTCTCTTTAAGAAATTCAATAAAGGTTTCTAAATATGTTAAACTGATTAATGCAAATGGTTTTGTTTTTGAAGAAAGATATCTATTTCTGCTAATCACATGAATACTGCGTAATGTGCTTATTTCATTAAGGAATAAAATTATTGCTATGGCAAATGAAAGAGGTCGCAAATATACATTAGTGCTAAAATCCTGATTATTTAAGTACTTTATGACTTTGCCATCTCCACTTAGTAGCCTCACTGTGTTGCAAAAAATGTCTTCCTTCGTTTCCCCCTTGCAGCGTTTGGCATATAGCCGTCTCACTCCCACACATGCTGCAGGCATTGCAGTGGTGGGGGAAGTAGTGCACCTGTCAAAACGGCTCACGCCCGAAGTGCACTAGCATCTTTTCAGAGGAACTGGGAGGAAAACACATCTAAATCCAATCATTTTTTGTTAGTTTTTTATTTGTGTTTTAACAAAAAATATTTACTCCTAAGTAATAGAACACAGTACGTTGTTCTCGACGGTGCGTGTTCATCAGAGTGTTCATCATCAGGCATGCCCCAGGGGAGTGTGATAGGACCACTATTATTTTCTATCTCTATAAATGATCTGATGGACTGAGTAATTTGTAATTTACGGCTGTTTGCTGATGATGCTGTGGTGTATGGGAAGGTGTTGTCTTTAACTGACTGTAATAGTATACAGGATAACTTAGACAAAATTTCTAGTTGGTGCGAAGAATGGCAGCTAGCTCTCAATGTAGAAAAATGTAAGGTGATGCGCATGAGTAGGAAAAACAATCCCATAATGTTGGAATACAGCATTAGTAGTGAGCTTCTTGATGCTGTCGCGTCGTTCAAATATCTAGGCGTAACATTGCAGAGGTAAAATACAGGGAAAGGAGAGTTATTTACAACTTGTACAAAAACCAGACCGCTGTTATTAGACTCGAAGGGCATGAAAGGGAAGCATCAGTTGCGAAGGGAGTAAGACAAGGTTGTAGCCATTCTCCAATGATGTTCAATTTGTACATTGAGCAAGCTATAAAGGAAAGCAAGGAGAAATTTGGTGAGGGAATTAAAGTTCAGGGGGAAGAATTAAAAACATTGCGTTTTGCCGACGACATAGTAATTCTGTCAGATTCAGCAAAGGACCTGGAAGAGCAATTGAACGGAATGGACAGTGTGCTGAATGGTGCTTATAAGATGAACATTAACAAGAGCAAAACTAGGGTAATGGAGTGCAGTCTAAGAAAATCGGGTGATGCTGAAGGAATTAGATTAGGTAACGAAGTAATAAAGGAAGTAAATGAATTTTGTTACTTGGGCAGTAAAATAACAAATGATGGTCGCAGTACAGAGGATGTAAAATACAGAATGGCAATGGGAAGAAAAGCATTTTTGAAAAAGAGAAATTGACATCGAATGTTAATTTAAGTGTAAGGAAGTCTTTTCTGAAGGCATTTGTGTGGAGTGTTGCCTTGTATGGGAGTGAAACATGGACAATAAGCAGTGCGGACAGGAAGAGGATAGAGGCTTTTGAAATATGGTGCTACAGAAGAATGCTGAAGATTAGGTGGGTAGATCACGTAACTAATGAAGAGGTACTGAACAGAATTGGCGAGAAAAGAAATTTTTGGCATACCCTGACTAAAAGAAGGGATCGCTTGGTAGGACACATTCTTAGACATCAAGGAATCGTAAATTTAGCATTGGAGGGAAGTGTGTGGGGTAAAAATCGCAGAGGGAGGCCAAGAGACGCGTATAGTAAACAGATTGAAGTGGATGTGGGTTGTCGTTCGTATGAGGAGATGAAAAGGCTTGCTCAGGATAGGGTTTTGTGGAGAGCTGCATCAAACCAGTCTCCGGACTGAAGACCATAACAACAACAACAACAACAACATTGCAGAGCGATATGAAATGGAACAAACATGTAAGGACAGTTGTGAGTAAGGCGGACAGCCAACTTCGGTTTATTGGGAGAATTTTGGGAAGATGTAGTTCATCTGTAAAGGAGACCGCGTATAAAATGCATGTACGACCATGTCTTGAGTATTGCTCAAGTGTTTGGGACCCGCAGCAGATCAGTTTAAAGGAAGACATAGAGGCGGTTCAGAGGCGAGCAGCTAGATTTGTTACCGGTAGGTTCGACCAATGCGTGAGTGTCATGGAAATGCTCTGCCAACTCAATTGAGGATCACTGGAGGAAAGACGATGTTCTTTTCATGAATTTCTGTTGAGGAAATTTAGAGGGCCGTAATTTGAAGCTGAGTGTAGTACAATCTTGCTGCCACCTACTTACATTTCACATAGTGATCACAAAGACAAGATAAGAGAAATTAGGGCTCGTACAGAGGCATATAGGCATTCTTTTTTTCCTCGTTCTATCTGGGAGTGGAATAGGAAAGGAAATGCCTAGTATTGGTACATTGTACCCTTCGCCATGCACCTTACAGTGGATTGCAGAGTATGTATGTAGATGTAGATGTAGACCTTACATAAAATTATTTTTAAAATATCATGTTTATGATACTAGTTCATTTAAGAAACATATATCTTTCAGAAGAAGCCTACTGTGTACATGATGAGTGTGCATGTACAATACTAATAGTATCAAATTTGGGTCACAAAATCAGTAAGTTTTTCTTCGATTCATGTTTTGGATAGTTTCTAGTGCTTCACTTAGTGATTCTGCCATATAATCAATAATTGTTACCTAAACAGTGAATGGTTTGCTTGTTTTACTGTTCTTCAACCACATTATAGAGCTGCGCTTCCTCTGTTACTTCATTTTTGTTGGATCTGACTGTGGGACAGACCAGTGTGGAGCAGTGCTGTGCAGTCTCACTCTTTCCACAGCTCTCTCTCTCTCTCTCTCTCTCTCTCTCTCTCTCTCTCTCTCTCTCTTGCTTTGTTGCCGAAAATAGCGACACACATTCAGGGCTGGGATGGTGAACTACAGTGTACTCTGCCTGCAGATGCGGCCGCCGGGCGGAAATGTTGGCAATGCCTGTCTTAAAAAATTTAGCTGCAAATAAAGATTAGTTTATGGTTGTTGGTAAATTATTGACAATATGTGTTACTGAGTAGTGGACCCCTTTTTGAATTAAAGTAAGTGCTTTTAAGTCCTTGTGTAGATCATTAATTTTTTTCCTAGTATTATAGGTATGAACTGAGCTGTTTGTTGGAAAAAGGAATATATTATTTATGAGAAGTTCCATTAAGGAATAAATATACCTGAGAGGCAGTAGTTAATATACCCAGCTCTTTGAAGAGGCTTCTGCAGGATGTCTGTGAATTTACACCACAAATTATATGTATTACACACTTTTAGACTCTGAAAACTTTGTTTGACTTCAGGAGTTGCCCAAAAATATTATACCATATGACATTATGGAATGAAAGTAAGCAAAGTATGCAAGCCTTTTTATTTTTATGTCTCCTACATCTGATACAACTCATATTTCAAATACAGATTTGTTAAGTTGTTTATGCAGTTCTGTGGTGTGCTCCTTCCAACTGAATTTATTATCAAGCTGTAATCCCAGAAATTTTATACTGTCAACCTCTTCTATCTGCTCTTTTTCATACTTTATGTATATACTGGTTGGGAATCTCTTACATTTTCTGTGCTGCATGTAGTGAGTCTGTGCAAAGTTTATTGACAATGAGTTGGCTTTAAACCATTTATTAATATTAATAAAAATACCATTAGCAGACCTTTCTAGAACTATGCTTGACATGCTATTTGTTGCAATTCTTGTATCATCTGAAATCAAAACGAACTCTGCTTCTGGCAGTGTAACTGATGAGAGGTCATTAATGAACACAAGAAAAAGCAATGCTCCTAAGATGGATCTTTGTGGGACACCACATGTAATTTCTTCCCAATTTGATGATGACTGTTGGCTTAATTCACTAGTCCCTTGCAATGACACACTTTGTTTCCTGTTAGCAAGGTATGTCTTGAACCATTCTGCCACAATTCCCATGACACCATAGAATTCTAATTTATGCAAAAGGATGCTATGGTTCACACAAATGCCTTTGACAAATCACAGAAAATAACTGCTGCTTGTAATTTATTATCCAATGAATGAAGTACATTCTCACTGTAGGTGTAAATGGCCTTCTCAATATCGGAACCTTTCAGAAATCCAAACTATGTTCTAGACAATATGTCATTTGAGGTTAGGTGGTTGAGAAGTTGCTTGTACATTACCTGTTCTAGAATTTTTTAGCATGCCGGTAAAAGTGAAATTGGCCTGTAGTTTGATGGTATCTCTTTATCCCCTTTCTTGAACAGAGGTTTAATATCCACATATTTTAACCAATTACGAAATGTTCCAGTTATAAAAGACTGGTTACACAAATAACATAAAATTGTGCTAAATTCACAAGAACACGCTTTAATGAACTTTGTTGATATTTTATCATAACCATTAGAATGCTTTGTTTTTAAAGATTTTATAATGGATATTATTTCTTGTGGTGAAGTGAGTGACACATTCATGTTCCTGAAGTTATTTGTAAATTCTAGTTTCAAATATTCAAGGACATTATTTACTGATCCTGACAATCCCATACTGTCAGTAACAGATATAAAGTACTTTTTAAATAGATTTGCCACACTATATCCATCAGTTACTAATGTATCATCTACTTTTAATGCTATCTGCATGTGTTTGTTTCTGTTTCTAGCAGTCTCCTCTTTCACTATATTCCCCATTTATTTTGTCATCTGATTTTGCTATCTTTTTCTCATAGTGCATTTGTTTAGATGTCTGAATTACATTTTTTAAAATATTTTACAGTATTCCTTATATTTAGCTAAGTCAACATCATTGGAACTACTCTTAGCCGATAGATGCATTTTCCTTTTTGTCATACATGAAATCTTATTATAGACTTCTGTTTAATTTGAGTTACTTTTAGAGGAAAACAGTTTTCAAACATTATACTGACATTATTACTGAGTATGTTATATTTTTCATTCATGCCATTACCACTATAAACATCTTTCCAGTTCATATTTTTGAGCAGTTTTCTAAATTTTTCTTTTTTTTCCCAACTGACTACTCTTCTGTATGTAGATTTATCAGTTTTCATAATCTGCTTGGAATATGAACCTAAAAGAAGGAGCTGCTTATTATGATCTGATAGGCCATTAATTATTGGTTTAATGAGATGACTTTGTTCCTTTGATTTGTCTATAAAAATATTATCAATGGCTGTCCTAAATGATTTAGTTATCCTAGTTGGATAGATTGAAGGGCAATGTTACTGACTGCAATAAATGTCTACTGGAAGAATGAATAAGAAAATCTATATTAAAGTCACCAGCAACCAAGATTTCTTTGTTTCTTCCTGTTAAATAATCCAATAGAGCTTCTAGATGATTTAGGAATAGATAATAATTTCCTGCAGGTGTTCGGTAAATAGTTACTATTATATAGCATCTGTTATGGATCTCTACTTCTGTTGCACAAGCTTCGAAATGCTGCTCTAGACGGAATTTATTTATATCAATATTTTTGAATTTATAGCAGTATTTAATAAATGTGGCAGCTCCTTCTCCCTCCATATCTACACTGCTGAAGTATAAAGCTAAATGAAATCCTGGAATATTTTGTGTCTCGTCGCTGCCGGTTGTCCTAGGTGTTGGCCAAATAGAGGAGACAGAGACAGAGAAGTAGGATGCATGTGTGTGCGGGAACAGAGGCTGAGGTGACCAGCCAGTGGGACAGCAGAAACTCAAAGTACAAGATATATATTCTGCAGAAATAGTACAATACTTAACTTCTGTATCTGCAGACTAATGGAATGTGCTTTCCTAATGTCTTGAAGACTAGGTGTAAGCCTGCCTACTAATGAGGCTTATCTGGTGCCTGTCCTATTGCCAAGTGACCGATACAGTTCAGTGGTGGTGGCGAGCGGGGTTGCAGCAGAGGGCGCTCTTGGTTGACGTCTTAAGAACGCTGTGCCATGCTTGCATGGTGGCGCCCAGTGAAAGTGTGTGACAGCTCTTCAGACTTGTGTGACATCACAGAATATTTAACATATCTATACCAGTGGTCACATGATGTTCAGAGGTGCAAATTATGTCAATAGGGTTAGAGGAATCTATTTCATCAATACAAATGAGTAGTTCATCAAGTTTATTTCTGAGTCCTGGGATGTTCTGATGTAATAATAAAGATAACTGATATTGCATACTAATGGTTGAACAAAGATTTACTGGCAGATTCTGAGTATTTCCTGTTAAATGTTGTTTGCTAAAAACTATCTCCTGTTTATCTGTTTTCTCAAACTGAGGGTGTTTTCCAAGCTCTTTCAAAACTGGCTTCTTTCCCCCTTCCATATCCTAAAAAAAAGGCATCCCTCTGACACTTGTAACCATTTTATTTTACCATTTGTGACTGTGCCCCCCCCCCCCCCCCCCCCCCCGTAACTGTTACTTGCAATGAACCCAAACAGTTTTCCCTTCCCTTACCTGTTGAGGACATGCCTAGTGTAGTCCCTACCTGCAGATAGCATCTGCAGAAATCAAACCAATATGGTACCCCATCTCTGACATGAGCAGCCGTTCCAGCTCCAAGTTCACTCTCCTTACGGAAGAGTTCAAATGAGGCCGATCATGGCGTCTCAAAACAGACAGAATTCCCACACTAGTATGATTCGTTGCTGATGCTACGTTCACCAGGTCATCTCTATGAAATATTCAGAGTCTTTGTCAATGCTATTTCTCGGGCCACCCAGTATAACCACAGTATCCTCCTTTGTGAAAGCTTTGCATAAAGAACATATATCCTCTGTTACCTGACCCAGTCCTGCATTTGGTTTGAAAAATTTTGTGACCTGGTATTCTGGACCTAGCTCTTCCTGCAGTAGTTGACCAACACCTCTACTGTGAGAGCTACCTAACAACAAGACTTTCTTTCTTTTCAAAAATTTCCCTACCTTTTTCAAATCCTTCTTGAAAGTTTGTTGTGCCCTTTCTACAGCTTCAGCTACATGAGGCTCATCCAATTCTGACTGAGGCAACAGGTCAAAGTTATTTTTCAGATTAATGACAAAGCTGTCTGAAACTGTCCTAAGCCTGTTACCCCTGTTACCTGTTGCCACTTCCTACTGCTGTTCACCCTTCTCCCTCTTTAACCTGCTCAAGTTCTCCCTTGCCTTATCTAATTCAGCTGAAAGAGCTGCAATTTTCCCCTCCTGCTCCATTATTTTTCTATCCCTAGTGCAGATCCTATAAAACCACTGGTGAGCCTCATTTATCTCCCCCTTTTCCCACGCCACTACATTTGTCCCAATGAAAGAACCCACTAAAACTATCACACCACACCCCGGAACTAACGATCCTACGGAATATCACACACATTTCACCCATGCTAAAAACAGAAATCTTAAAAACATGAGTAAGTATTTGCTAAAATGTAATAAGTTACACCAAGAGGCACTTAAAAACTGTTCATAGTATAATAAACTGAAAGGGCCCTGAATAAAAGAAACTCGCTTACGAAAACAAAATTAGGCTTACATACACGGGTAACGACACACTTTTGCTAAATCATGAAATTTTAATCTACACTGTTTTACATTATTTGTGGTTGATAGACTTTATAAACCTTAACTACTATATGCAGCAAGTGAAAAATAGAAGAAAGGGTAAGTAGATACAATTTTAGTCACTGTTTACAACAATTTGCGCACGTTAAATTAGGCCTACAAATATTTGCTCTACAGGTGAGAGAAGAAAAATACACTTTTATAGTGTTAACTTATTTAACACTATGCTAACACTGCCACTAATGTAACAACACTTATATTGTATTTATAACAACGTGGAACATTTAAAAATAGCTTAAAAACAACGGTTTTTGTGATTATTTACGGCAGCAAATACTCGGAACATACGTGCGGGCACAGGAGCCAGCTATGAGACCATTTCATACTTTCACCTTTAATCCAGGTAACATGAAAATTTACCACTGTCCACCACTCACTAATGTTGCCTGTTGGAAGTTGTAGGAACAACTGTGTTTCCAGTGGGACAAATGGCTTTGTGCGTTGCTTCATGTGTATCCCACTCTCACTACAGCTTTGAGCAGTAGGCAGAAGCCTGTCAACCATCCATCTGTCAACCGATCGTGGTTGGATCCTATTATGTCCACACACAACAAGCACAGCCCCTATTGTGTAAAAAATTTAAAAAAAGACTTCTCAAAAAATAAATAATAAACAGAACAGCCAGGACTAACTGGTAAAGAAAAATAGGACTCCCACAAAGAGAAAATTGTCTGTCTGTTATGATACTTAAGTTGGACTGTACAGAAAATATAAACATGAAACATAAGAAAAACAGTAAAATGACTTAAGATCACAGGTTCAGCAGTCTCTTAAAACAAAATAAATTTCTATGTGGAAACCACCAAATGATATATACAGTCTTTGTACAAATGATGCCACTTTCTGTGTTCCTTGTCAGTATTTCTGAAATTGAGTAATATACACTGCCCGGGGGTAGGGGGAGTGTAGAATTAGCACACCTGCAAAGAACATGTCAACTTTCATTTGATGATGGCAGTTGCCACCTGGGGGACAGTAGCTTTACTGATAATGGTTTCGTTGGCATCATCCAGCAGATAGCATATAGTGACCTAGCTGTGAGAGCCCCATCTGTGTGTACCCTTTAGTATGGGACAGTTCACACTTGTAAGGGTAAGTATGATATCAACATGTGAAGCAAACTATGCTTCGCCACAGAGATGCTCTTTTGCTTACTAAACCAGTTGAGCATGTTTGAAAGGGGTCCTAATATAGCCGTCTGAGTGACGGGATGGTCCTTTCGTAAATTGACATATAAGTTGGGCATGATGCATCTGTTGTGTGATGATGCTGGTTGCAGTGCTCATGTGAACATTCTCACACACATAAATGAGGTTCTGGATGTCCACACAGCACAGATGTCCACCAAGATCATCGTATCGTAAGGGCAGCAGTGGAAGATCATACAGTTAGCACAGAACAGATACGAGGGTTTATGAACCTAGAAGAGTCAACAAAAACAGTTGACAAACAGTTACTAGGAATGGGACTATGGGCATTTACACCTCTAGCCCAAATTCCACTCATCACACAGCATCAACATTCACGGTTCGACTGATCAGAGGATCATTTGGAAGATGGAATGGCAGACCAGGGTCTTTAGTGATGAAGGTGGATTCTGACTGCATGCAAGTGAAAGTTGTTTATGTCCACCAGGTGAGCACTG
Source organism: Locusta migratoria (assembly GCA_026315105.1). NCBI lineage: Eukaryota > Metazoa > Arthropoda > Insecta > Orthoptera > Acrididae > Locusta > Locusta migratoria. Next base: position 104,685,662 of record CM048755.1, read on the forward strand.
TCTCATAGAATGCATTCCTCCCAGACACACGGGCCCCACCCCAGCGCTCTCATGATCTGGGTTGCAATAAGTTACAACTTTTGTTCATCTTTGTGTTTGTGGAGGGAATGGTGACCAGCACTTGGTACTTAGACTGTTGTAAGCAGAATGCTGTAAGAGCCGTTCTTTTACCATTCTTGCAACAGGTAGGTCATATGTTATTTCTAACAAGATAATGTTCACCCACACACTGCCCATGAAACTCTGTAAGACGTGCAGCAACTTCCTTAGCCAGCACGATTTCTGTACTTGTCTACAATCTGTGTGTGGTATGTAATGGGACAACTGATATGGGTGACTCATCAAACCACAACTATTACAGAACTATGTGAACAGGTTGAGCAGGGGTGAAATAAAGTATCCCAAGATAGTATTTGCTAACTGTATGATCAAGTGGATGTCAGTCTTCGCTGTCCGATTGAATAGCTGCCTGAATCCGCGTCTGCACTGCCGCCTGTGGAGGCTGCGCCACATACTACAAGGGCTATTCAGAAACTAGATTCCATTTTCATCTGTACTCGCAAGGAATGGGGCTAGCTCTGCCATCTTGGTGTCCAGGCGTTAGGCTACTCGGTCGGCATCTAGCCATGGTAGTGAGAGGTTCGTGTTGTGTCCCATCTAGTTACAATGACAGTTTGAAATGTCTGTCTTAATTGAAAATCCTGCGAACTGTGAAGTGCGTGCAGTTATAAGGTTTTTGTGTATGAAAAAACTATAAATCAATAGAAATATATTGCCAGCTTTGTGAAGTGTATGGAAACAATATCATTACTGAAGGTGGAGTGTGTCAGTGGTGCATTTAAAAATGGTCAGACAAATGTTCATAATGAAGAGCGAAGTGGAAGATCCATCTTAGTGAATGCTGAACTTGTTGAAAAATTTGATGCAAAAGTCTGAGAAACCTGAAGAGTCACAATAGTTGAACTCTTGCTTAGTTTTCCAAAAATTTCATTAAGTTTGTGTGGGAAATCCTCAAGAATAATCTTGGTTACCACAAGTTGAAGATGCAAGTGGCAGAAATTTACCTAAAAATTTCAACCCCGAGTTTCACATCTAACATCTTTGGTTTATTTGCAATGCCATTTAATTATTAGTTTTTATTACAGTGTATTAAATATATGTCATATAGTAGTTTATTGTTGGCTACAATGGATTTATGTCTGTTCTTTACAAAAAAAAAAAAAAAAAGAAAAAAAGTATCTAGAGTCCTTTATGTAAGTACTGAAATACAGAACTATAATAAACATAGTTTTGTAATCGAGTGTAAAATCAGTGTTACTGGTATCTTGTGACAAGATTACCAATAAAAAATAATAATCAGTACTAAAAAGAAAATCTGTGTGTGTGTGTGTGTGTGTGTGTGTGTGTGTGTGTGTAAGGGGGGTGAGGGGGGGGGCTGCAATTTGCCATTGAGTGCGCAGTGTTTTTTGATGTTGATGTTTGTGTTTGTTTAAATTTTGAAAAAGCTGATATTTTTTTAATTGGTTTTTACTTTTATTTCAGTAGAAATGATAATTGTCATCATTTTCTTTCATTTTATTTTTTTCCAGCTCAGTAATACCAGTGTTGCGAAATGACAAGAGGAGAACCAAGTAGAAAATAATGACTGTTGAGATGTAATTGGAAGATTTATAGGTGGGTGCTGAGTGACAGTCACTGTACGATGATATAGAAATTAGGCATTAACTGCACGCTTGTTGGACTCCTTAAAGAGAGTGTGCTGCAGGACACACAGGTTAGAGTATTGGAATGGGATGTATATCAACATATTTCTACTTGGTTCAAGAAACTGCACAAACTAAAGCAATACAGAATATTATAACCCCTTGCTATAATGCAAAGAATAGCATAACTCTCAAAATCAAAGTAATGATATGATGAAAAAATAAGTCTTGTTTCCCAGAGAGACAACAATGAATGAAACATGCAGCAACTGAAACAACACAATGAGTTTTTAAAATATTTCATGGCTCTAGTTAATGTGTGGTGATCAGTTGACTGTCCAGACGGTTTTCCTTGTCTGTCTAGTGAAAAATAGTTTTTATGTTGCATATTGCAACCAAGACATTGAACACCTACAGTAATTTATGATGAACTCCCAAAATGTTTGCTGACAGGTGTCAAAATAAGATGCAATGATGTTTAAATGTTTTATAATAGTTCATTGTTACATATGGAGACACCTACCTGTATAAAGATGTTTTTCTTTTGTGAGCAACTTGATTTTATCAGTGTTTTAATACTAGCTAAGTTTATACTGTGAGATATAGAATTTGAACAAATCAGCTTTATTGCTGTTTATCTCCCACATAAGAGTTCTGTGCAATGTTCTATTCTAAAATCCACTATAGCAAAAATGTGTGTTATCCATTGTGGCTGAAAAAAGTTTCAGTATGAATATTTAGTAAGAACGTAATTTTGTATTTATTGATGCAGTAAGTGTTAAAAATGTAAAAAAGGAAACAGAAGTTCTTGTTTCTGTTATGGCAGGAATTGTGAAGTGAAGTAAATATGTTACAGAATTCTGTAAGTGAATGTATATTGCTATGTTTAATATTAATCTTTAGTGTGTGTGTGTGTGTGTGTGTGTGTGTGTGTGTGTATTCGGTTGATAAGTTAGTCCATTTTTTGTGGGTGCCTGTTTCCTCAAGAACAGAATGTTAACATATTTGTAGCTGTTTAAAGTGCTGTAGGTGATAGTACAATTTGGAGATGCTGCTTGGATCATCATACTGTAGGAGCTTATTTATTAGACCCTTTGCCAAGTAAGATATATAATTTCATATTTTGTGCATGACTTATTTTACCTGACCCTTTTTCTTTTAATAATGTGGCTGAAAAGGTGGTATCCCAACAAGGAATTCATAAAAGAGCAAACCTCTACACCAATTATGTATGTTCTGATTATGGAACTTTCTTTCTGTCATCTTTGGAGGGAGATGCTTCTTGTTGTCACCTATTGTCTATTACCAGTTGCTTGGAGCTTGTACAGGTTAATCAAAATAAATTATTTTCATTTCATCATAAGAAGTACAGAGCAAATTTTCAGGCTGCATGTCTCAATGAATTGCATTATTTTCATGACAGTACTGTAAGGCATTTGCAACATGGTATATGCTACAGGTTCTATAAAATGACTTATTGGTCATGTACTAAATATTTTGTACAAGTCGTCTTTAACAACAAATTATGAATATTCTTCTCATCTAAAAGTATTTATAAAGCTGTAGAACATAAAGCTGTCTTAGATGTATCTGTATTTCTGTCTCTCAGAGAACTTGTCTGTAAACTCAGGCATCAACAATTCCTGGTTTTAACATTACTTGCAGTTTATAGTCCCATTTGTCTTCTCTCTTGACATTTACACATGTCCATATGAATAATTTATTTTTATTTTTGTTCTTACATTATAATGTAAAAGCGCTCTACAGATGCACAGAATTACAACAACAGTAACAACAACAACAACTACTACTACTACTACTACTACTACTACTACTACCACCACTACCACTACCGCCACCACTGCCACCGCCACCATCACAACCACTACTTCTGTTGTACAGCAAGGGTGTCAAACTGATGTCCTGTGGTCCACTGCAAACCTTTAAAGATTATTTGTGCCGCACATCTGAACCTTTTGGTAGGCATCTACCATGTGACATACCCAAAGAGAATCCTTTGGAAGTGTGGCCCACATGAAGTCAAAACTTGTTTATTTCGCCTGTGTAAGCTTTTTGAGTTTGACATCCTTGTTCTACAGGCTCCCATTTTGATTAAATTGCACAGTTGTGGTATAGTTTCATACAAGAAGAAACATTACAAGTAACAGCTTTATTTTTATTTGTGTATGATACAACTGAAAGAGCTTCACAAATGAAGCAATCCAAATGTGACAATTAATTTGTATTCTGGACTTTTTACCTGTACATCAGACATAATTTATCTGTATCAGATCCTTCCTACTTAGTTTTAGGGTTAAATCTGTTGTCATGAGTTATGAGCAATGAAAGTATGTTTGTCTAAATACAGTGGGCTTTAATAACTTAAGGTTGAAATAAGGCACATTAAACTGAATAAATAATTTCTTCTCTTTGTTAGCACACATTCAATGTCTCATAGGAGTTCGTCATGGCAGCAGTTAGCTTTCAGATGATATTACTATCGTAGTTTCCTTATTGTGAAAAGTAATGACTCTGCCCTCAGTGGTTTCTAAGAACACATTATATACATTCCAAGCTGGCAGCAGATTCTTTTTTCGTTAATTGTAAATCTGATTATCCATAATTCATATTGCTTTCTTCATCCAATTGTTGTAACTGCATATCCTCAAGGCTCGTGATTTATTATTACTGTATTGTTAGAAAAGTTACTATATAGCTTTAGTGTGTTACAATTTGTCTGCTTGTGATTTTATTCAGACTGATAAGACACACTGTTAAGGATAGTAGAGAATGAAGTCTGTCACCCGAGAAAAATGAGCAACTGAAATGATCAAAAGCAGACAGTATGGCATATTATGAAATTTTGTTATATTTTGTGTTGTCATGTGTATTATTTATGTATATTTTCTAATTGTAGCAGTTTGTCTGTATGCTGTTTGTCTTCTAAATTCTGAAAAATCAGTGTTTTCTGTTTTTAAATAACATTACTTGTACACCCAATAAATTTGTTTTCTTTACAGTGCTTTTTAATATGTGAATCTACATCTACATACAAGGTGTGTGTGTGTGTGTGTGTGTGTGTGTGTGTGTGTGTAAAGTTTGGTGAATGGTCCCATATTTTACAAACCATGCTGGCGAGGATGAGGTGCCCATAAATACACATTGAGAGACATGTCAGTAAGTGCCCCCATATCGTGCAAAGCACTGCAGTTATGCTGTGCTACATGCTGCGACCCAGCTAACAAGGTCAGTGTGAGAACTCAAGTCATTGCAATATGGAGCAATGAAACAACGCGTTAACAGAAAGTTTTGTTTCAAAGACAGAAAGGAAGGTGTTGAGGATGAGCCACGTTCTGGTTGACTGTTCACAATCAGTCCCAGACGACAATGAACAAGCGTGATGGATGGTTGCACAGATCCAACAACGCATGATCTCAGTGCTTTGAACAATTCCACAAGAAGTATTTGCTAACAGTTTCCTACAGCTGCACAACTGATGTCAGAAGTGTGTTGTAGTCAGTGTTGATTATTTTCAAGGCTATTAAAGGTATTTTGTGTGTAACTCTTGTTTCCTATATTTCCTGAGCCCATTCACCAAACTTTTCAGATGCTCCTTGTAAATCTAATCACATTTAAGTGCATGGCAGAAGGTTGATTGAATTGTTTTCTCTACTGTTCCGTTCTCTAATAGCGTGCGGGAAAATGGAACACCTAACTCTTCCCAGTTTTGATCTGATTTCTCTTATTTTATTATGATGATCATGTCTCCGTATGTAGGTGAGTGCTAACAAAATATGTTCGCATTTGGAAGAGAAAAATGGTGACATAAATTTTGCAGTTAAATCTCACCGCAATGAATAACATCATTCTTTTAATGATTTCTACCCCAATTTGTGCATCATTTGTGTGACACTCTTTCCCCTATGTCAGGATAATACAAAATGAGCTGCCCTTCTCTAAACTTCCTCTATATCCTCTGTCATTCTCATTTGGTGGGGATCCCACATTGGGCTGCAATACTCCAAAATAGAATGCATGAGTGTAGTGTAGGCAGTTTCTTTAGTAGAATTTTTTGCATCTTGTAAGGATACTTCCAATGAAACGTAGCTTTTGGTTCATCTTCCCTACAATATTTTCTGTGTTTCTTTCCAATTTAAGTTTTTCATAGCTGTTATTCCTAGACATTTAGTTGAATTTACTGACTTTATATTTGACTGATGTAACATGTAAATGAAGTTTAGCAGATATATTTTAGTTCTCACATGGATGACTTCATACTTTTCTTTGTTTAGGGTCAATTACCAATTTACGAACCATGCAGATATCTTATCTAAATTATTTTGCTGTTGCTTTTGATCTTCTGGTGACTTTACTAACTGATAAATGACAGCATCATCTGCAAACAGTCTAAGAGAGCTGCTCATATTGTCTCCTAAATCCTTTATAAAGATGAGGAACAGTAGGGGCCCTATGACACTTCCATGGGGAATGCCAGTTAGCACTTCTGGTTTACTCGATGTCATTCTGTCAGTTATGACATACTGTGTCCTTTCTGACAGGACATCGTGAATGTAATCACACAACTGTGGGGATATTCCATAAGTGAACAATTTGATTAGAAGACGCTTGTGAGGTACAGTGTCAAAAGCCTTCCGAAAATTGAGAGATACAGAAACGATTTGAGATCCCTTGTCTATAGCAGTCATCACTTTTTGTGAGTAAAGAGCTAGCTGTTTTTATTAGAACAATACTTCCTGAATCAGTGTTGAATATTGGTAAATAGGTTGTGCTTTCCGAGGTAGTGCATAATGTTTGAGGAATGTGTATGTTCTAAATTCTGGTGCACAATGGTGTCAATGATTAGAGGCCTGTAATTTTGCAGATCACTCCCATTGCCTTTCTTGAATATTGAGGTGACCTGTGCAAGTATCCAATCTTTGTGTATGGAACTTTCACTAAGCGAGTGGTTTTATATGATAGCTAGGCATGGGGCTATTGCATCAACATACTTTGAAAGAATCCTAATTGGTATTCAATCTGGAATGGGAGACTTGCATTTATTAAGTGATTAAGTTGCTTTAAAACCCCAGGTATATCCACTTCTAAATTACATATGCTGGTGGTTGTTCTTGATTTGAATTCTGAAGTATTTGCTTCATTGTCTTTGGTGAATGAATTTCAGAAAGCCGTGTTTAGTAATTCTGCTTCAGCCTAACTGTCATCTGTAGCCTCACCATTGCTATCGCATAATGAAGTTATCGATTGTGTTTTACCACTAGTATACTTGACATATGACCAGAATTTCCTCAAATTTCCTACCAAGTTACATAACAGGACTTTGTTGTAGAAAGTATTACAAGTTTCTCGCATTGAAGTTTGAGCTAACTTTTGAGTTTCAGTAAAAGATTGCCAGTCTTGCGGACTTCGTGTCTGTTTAAATTTTTAATGCTTTTTGCAAGAGTGATCTAACCTGTTTTGTGTACCACAGTGGGTCAACCCCCTCTTTTGTTAATTTATTTTGTATAAATGTCTCAATAGTTGTTGATATTATTTCCTTGAATGTAAGCCAAATCTCATTTCCACTCACATTGTTAGATTTGAAGACTGGATATTCTCATGCAGGAAAGTATTAATCAAATTTGTGTGCTTTTTTGAATAAATATATTTTTCTTATAATTTTCTTGGATTTTGGAAATCAAATGTCACTCTTATTACAACTGTGTCTTCACTAATCCCTGTATCTGTTTTGATGCCCTTTATTAACTTCATACTCAACCTACTAGCAACAAATATGTTGCTAGTAGGTTGAGTATGTTTTCACAGCTATTTACTATTCTAGTGGGTTCATGAACTATTTGCTCAAGATAATTTTTGTAGAATGCATTCGGTACAATTTTGGACCATGTTTTATGCTTGCCTCCGGTTTTGAACATGTATTTCTGCCAACATATCGAAGGTAAGTTAAAGTCACCACCAATTAAAATTGTATGCTTTGGGTACATTTTTGAAATGTGATCCAAGGTTTCTTTGAACATCTCTGAAAACTAATTGTCTGAATCAAGGGGTTGGTAAAAAGAAACAATTATTAATTTATTCTGGTTGTCGGGTATAACCTCTACTCATACCATCTCACAGGAACTACCTACTTCAAATTAGCTACATGATAAACCACTTGTCACAGCAATAAATACACAATTCAATCTGTCTTATCAAAGGTGGACATCTGTCATTTGCAAATAACTGAGATACACGCCATTTTTATTACGAAAACGTGGAGTTAATATGTATGCGTGCTAGCTTCGTCATCATTTAGTTGCAAATGATCACCAAACTAGCATGCATATGTATTAACTCCACACTTCATAATAAAAATGGTGTTTATCTCAGTTATTTGCAAACGACAGATGTCCGCCTTTGATAACAAGCTACTCATTTATCCCTTTGTAAAAATTTCAGCTTGAGCCAGTTTTTATGTATAATGAGTTGAGTTTCAGTACATGCTTGGAGCTCTAGTACTTTTCCTACACAGCTATGACAATTTTCAACTGTTAGGACAAACACAGATCTAAAAACCATTGGTCTATCAGTGACTTGCACCTTTTGTGACAGACTGTTTTTGGGTGTTCTTGATGCTCTGTAACAAAAAAAAAAAAGGACCCGACCCAGTCTACTCACGCAGCCCCTACTACCCATGTAGCCACTTCCTGTGTTTAGTAGATGCCTGATCTATTCAGCGGAAATTGGAACCGCACCCTATGGTGCAAGTCAAGGAATCTGCTGAATACTGTTGTTATTTATGGTTTGCAACTGCACTACTGGCCATTAAAATTGCTACACTAAGGAGAAATGTAGATGACAAATGAGTATTCATTGGACAAATATACTAGACTTGACATGTGATTTCATTTTCATTCAGTTTGCGTGTGTAGATCCTGATAAATCAGTACACAGAACAACCACCTCTGGCCGTACTAACGGTGTTGATACGCCTAGGCATTGAGTCAAACAGAGCTTGGATGTCGTGTACGGGTACAGATGCCCATGCAGCTTCAACACAATACCACAGTTCATCAAGAGTAGTGACTGGCGTATTGTGACAAGCCAGTTGCTCGGCCACCATTGACCATACGTTTTCAGTTGGTGAGAAATCTGGAGAATGTGCTGGCCAGGGTAGCAGTCGAACATTTTCCATATCCAGAAAGGCTCGTACAGGATCTGCAACATGCGGTCGTGCATTATCCTGCCTAAATGTAGAGTTTTGCAGGGATCGAATGAAGGGTAGAACCACGGGTTGTAACACATCTGAAATGTTAACGGCCACCGTCAAAGTGCCGTTGATGCATACAAGAGGTGACAGAGATGTGTAACCAATGGTATCCCATACCATCACGCCAGTGATACACCAGTAAGGCGATGATGAATACATGATTCCAATGTGTGTTCACCGCGATGTCACCAAACACTGATGACACCATCATGATGCTGTAAACAGAACCTGTATTTATCTGAAAAAATGATGTTTTGCCATTCGTGCACCCAGGTTCGTCATTGCGTACACCAGCGCAGGCGCTCCTGTCTATGATGCAGTGTCAAGGGTAACCACAGCCATGGTCTCTGGGCTGACAGTCTATGCTGCTGCAAACGTTGTCGAACTGTTCGTGCAGATGGTTGTTGTCCTGCAAACGTCCCCATCTGTTGACTTAGGGATCGAGACGTGGCTGCATGATCCATTACAGCCATGTGATAAGAAGCCTGTCATCTCGACTGCTAGTGATACAAGGCTGTTGGGATCCAGCACGGCATTCCGTATTTCCCTCTTGAACCCATCAATTCCATATTCTGCTAACAGTCATTGGATCGCGACCAGCGAAAGCAGCAATGTTGTGAAACGATAAACCGCAATCGCGATAGGCTACAAGCCAACCTTTATCGAAGTCGTAAATGTGATGATAGGCATTTCTCCTCCATACACGAGGCATCACAACAATTTTTCACCAGACAACGGTGGTCAACTGCTGTTTGTGTATGAGAAATCGGTTGGAAAGTTTCCTCATGTCAGCACGTTGTAGGTGTCGCCATTGGTGCCAACCTTGTGTGAATGCTCTGACAATCTAATTGTTTGCATATCACAATATCTTCTTCTTGTTGGTTAAATTTCGCGTCTATAGCACGTCATCTTCGTGGTGTAGCAACTTTAATGGCCAGGAGTGTATGTTTAGATTTTGTAGGGAAAATATTATGTCTTGAATTAAACTGAAGAAATACATTTGACAAAACATACAGGAAACTTAATTTCTGAGTTATAACTGTATTACAGGATAAAAATAAGAGCAGTAAGACAATCCATGTGGGAGGGTAACAACTTGTTATTATCCTTCTCGTGCCCCCCTCCCCCCACCCACCCCAATGTTGTTCTAAGAAACAAATATCATACTGTGACAATAGTAGTTTGCACCCTAAAGCAAAAGAAAGTAACAAATATTTAAATACATTACCTGGATTTCGACAGCAGTTAAGGGTGTCTTCAACAGAAGTATTGATAAAATTATAATGTGACATATAAAATTAGACTGTGCTGTGCTCAAGTCACATAAAATAACATCATATTTGTCAATAATAAGCAATTGCATGCTAGGCAAAGATAAGCAGGTTTGTAAAAGTTAGAAACAAATATGAATAGTCACTATAGGCAGCCATAGTTCTTGTTGTTGGATCTGCATCAGTCTGATGCAGCTCCAACAACAAGCTTACAGCAGCCCACTAGAAAACTATTAAAGCAGGTTGAGTTTTATGAATAATAGGTTTTTGCCATAATGTTTGCCAGATTACTGCTGAGAATTAAATACTTCTTTAGTGATATTGGAAGCAGATGCTGGACACACCATGGAGAGAGAAGAGTCAAAAGGAAAGGTAAGAGGAGGAAACAACCCTTAAAGTGTGCTAGTTTTGGAGGATCGATATGATGCAATTACATAAATAAGCTTCATGCTGTTTGTTACAGAAAGCATAATACAATATAAATTAGTCAGGAACTTGGTCAACTAACATTTTGTTATGAAGAAAGTAAGACCTTACAAGATACTTATTTCTGTAAATCATACATGAGACAAAAATATTGAGACTACTTAGTTTTTGTAAATTTGGTTCGGCTTGCATATTGTGTGAATTTTACAAGCAGATCTTAAATTGTAGGCAGTAATGGTGACAGAATGAACAAATTTGGACACATCTCATGTGATTAGATCATTGGCTGATTAGAAGCAAAACACAATGGGTTTTAGGTGTTTCCTGTAGTACCATGTTACAGCTGTAGATGAGATTTCCAGAGAATGATAACATGCAATGACAGTATGGCAACATGTGCTAGAACCCAGCATTAAGATTTTTATCTTCCCTTAACGCCTTAAAGAACACTGCCTCAATACAGAAGAAATTAAACTTACTCCACTGTCAGATTTCAAACTGGGTGATCATTATATCAGACTGAAGGACTAACATAGTGGAGTAGCTATCTACACCAAACAACATATTGACTCTAGCCCACAACCCTCCCCAAAAGAAATAGGAGCAGACAATACCTTTGAAATTGCAGCTATAAAACTGTATAGCTTAAACCTCATTATAGCCACTATTTACCATACACCATCCAGTAATCTTAACGATTTTATGTACAAATTTGAATTGTTCTTAAACAAAGCATGTCAATGGAAATATGTCATCATCATATCTGGTGACTTTAATATCAATTTTCTCACCCATAATCAATCTTGCTAAATCCTATAATCTACAGTGCCTTGTCAATGAACTGACAATAATAATACTCACTTCCAAGACCAACCTAGACCAAATTCTTGTATACAAAAATAAACTCAGATCAACAGTTCAAGTATATAAAACGGGATACAGTGATCACCAAGCTGTCATACTGAACTTCAGTGTTAATGAAGATAGTTCAATGCCAGTCCCACCAAAAACCCTCCAGAAAACTACAACAAACTCAATGTCCTCCTACGTAGAGAAAACTGGACAATTGTATGCTGGAAATGATGTTAACACAAAATGTAACACATTTATATACACTATGGTCCACCACTTTGAAGAGGCATTCCCCCAAAAGTCCATAAGAATAAGCAATGGGGAAAAAAAACAATAACTGGATTACACCAGGTATAAAGACCTGCAAAAATAAGAGACTAACCAATCATGATGCATATTCTAACTTGTGAAGCTTGACAACATAAGTTGAAATGAAGGTGATGTATTTCAATAGAGACTATTAAATTTTATTCAGTACAAATCTCAAAGGAGCAACTTTAGCATACTTTTGAATTACTTTATCAGGAATTTCGAAAGGAAAACAAAAAGGAGACAACAGCTGGTTTTATTTCATACACAGTATTACAAGTAAATATGTCGAAAATACAGAGAAATGCTATGAGGGGCCAATTTGGCCCTGTGGTCCTTCTAGATAGTAATCTTAATATTTAGGTATCTATTTGCAGTAGAACTCTTTAAAAGAAAGTGCACAAAATTTTAGTGACCTTAGTTAATACGCACATACAATACCAACCAATGGCTATAACTAAGATCATCATTGGAAGTAATTGTTTAAGATAAGCGGTTTACCATAAATATCTACTACAACTGCCTGTAGAATCTTCTAAAATTTCGTTGGATGCAAAATATTTAACATGTTTTTTCTAACTTCCTGGCAGATTAAAACTGTGTGCCGGAACTGGCACTCGAACTTGGGACCTTTGCCTCTCACGGGCAAGCACTTGCCGGTGAAAGGTAAAGGTCCCAGGTTCGAGTCCCAGTTCCAGCACACAATTTTAATCTGCCAGAAAGTTTCATATCAGCGCACACTCCACTGCCGAGTGAAAGTTTCATTATGTTTTTAATTTCAGTAACCAATATATTGAATCATTTAGAGCTAGGCTGGGGCCCCAGTCAGTGCCTGGCCCTAGACCCATGGGTCCACCAAGCCCTACCCTTGTGGGGGGCCATGCCCTTTAGATACGGTGTGATATTCTGGGGAAATTCTCCAACTGCCCTCAGCACCTTCCGAATACAGAAGAAAGCTGTGAGGATAATAAATGGCAACAAAGCTAGAGACTCATGTAAACCAATATTTAGGAAGCTGGACATCCTATTACTGCTGTGCCTGTACATACTTCGGACAATAGGATTCCTAAAAAACCACATAAGGTCAAGTGAGCCCAGACTTAAGAGAAATGCTGAAATACATGACCATGACACCAGATCTAAAGCGAACTTGCACATTTTACAAACTGCAACCCTGCTATGTAGAAAGGGAACACTCCACAAGGGCCTACAACTATTCAATAAGCTCCCCACAAATGTAAAAGAAATTGATGACAACCAGAAATTTGCAAAAACATTGAGGTGTTACCTACTGTTCCACTGCTTTTATTCTGCAAAAGAATACATGGAACAATAACAGAAATTCCTATATTATGCATACTATGTATAGTTACTCTTAAGCTACTATTTTTAATACATGTCCGTGAAAAATCCTATTTTATGTGAGGGGAAGATTCCAATCTTGTGCAGGTGTTCCGCAAGGTAGACGTGACCAGTAATTCTCTGAAATGCTGCCACCATTTCCCTTCGTGGGTCCTTAAGCTGCTATGTTTACTATGTCATGTCTGATATCTGTACACATTGTGTGAATTCAGATCAAATGGGCTAAATAAATAAACTGACCAGCACAGCACAAGCCTCAGTCAGAGACTTTGTAGAATTTTTGTCATGCACAGTGGTGGCTCATACTCATTTTCACTGGTGGAGCCCAGACAAAAAGTCAAACACTAAAACGGAATCATTTTGAACTGTTTGTTATGGAACCTCCTAAAAAGACAAAAATTGTTTATGTGGTAAGTACATAGATATAAATGTGACTGATAAAATACTGCAGTTAATAATGAACTTTATGTAGAAGTGAACCATCAGCAGGACAGCTAGAGAACTACAGTTTGAACCTAACTAGCTCCAAACACCTAATTAAATAAAATGTTACATATTCTTGAAATACTGTCATTTGGAACAGTGGACAATACAATCATTTATGTGTTTAATGCTCAGACATTTGACACAGTCATTAGTCCTCTAACTTCCCAATACAATTGACCATTTGACATTCTGCCACAATATTGCAGTCTTTCACAGGTTCTTAGATGCTCCCAATTCATAATGGTGTCTTGTCTTTCACATATAATATGCTTCAGTGAGGGGAAGATTCCAATTCTGTGCAGGTGTTTTGCAAGGTAGTTGTGACCAGTAATTCTTCGAAATGCTGCTACTGTTTCCCTTCGTGGGTGTTTAGGAAGTGCATTCTTTTCTTCTAACAGTAGAAGCCATGTTTATCCTTGCCCTTATGTTGTCAAGTGGTCATGAAACTACTTCTTGAAACTATTGTTAATAAGTATTTTAATGGAGCTGTATGATAATTTTGGGCAACTTGTTTGAGAGATCTTGGTTCCTTTTTTTGGCTAAAAAATCTACCATTTCATTTCCATGGATACCTGTATGTGCTGGTATCCACTGAAAAACTATTTCAGTTCCAGCTTTGTTGGTTGAGGAAATAGACGATTTAATTTAATTTATGCAAGCACATAGAGGTGTTTGGAAGGATGCTATTGCCTGTATTGCAGAAGTTGAATCACAAAATATAACAACCTTTTTGTGACCTTTAGAGATGGACAAAAATTGTTTTAGTGCCAGGTTTATTCCCTCTAACTCTCCATCAACATGGGAGTAATACTGTCCTACAGCTTTGTAAAAACAAAATATTTCACTCTACACTCCAGCACCAGTGATACCATTTGCTTCAGTCAAGGCTCCATCTATATACATATATGTAGCCATTATGTTTGCGTGTAATTAGTATGTATCATTTCTAGAGCCATATTTTTAAGAAATTCTTTATTAATTTCTGTTTTAAGAACCTTTTCATTCAGTTGAAGTCTGAATATGACTGGGCATAGTTTAAGAGGCCTGACTGAGTGAAGTCTTCTTTACTGATTGGTGGACAGTGGTCTTTTCTTACTGCATCAATACATTGCATAAAGCCTTTCTGTGTTTTCAGCTGGCTAGCATGGTGTTGGTAGTTGTTCCAGTATGTGTCATTGGGTAATCTGGTTAATTTTTTATATTGGAGTAGTGCCAGTCTCATAATTTCAGATTTTAGAGGAGGAATGCCACTCGATTGAAGAGCCAAAATTGGTGTTTTTACTGCTCCTGTAATTAGGCATAGAGCTTGGTTTTGAAGAACCTCCAATTTAGATACATTTGCAGGGAGTAATACTTTACATCCATACAAAATACTGTTTTTTCTTTAAATAAATTTTATAAGTAGAGTTTAGAACTTCCAGGGAGATGCCCCACTTTTTTCTAGCTAATCTCTTAAGGATGTCCAGTTTTTTTCTCCTTTTCAGCACTATTTTGTATATGGTTTACTTATGTCATTTTTCGGTCTAGAGAGATGCCAAGGTACTTTGGATAGTCACTTTGCGTTATTTGTCTATTCTGATACTGTAAATTTATATTAGGGATTGAATGAGCCAGTGAGAAAACTTGAAAGAATGTCTTTTCGGTGTTAACTGTCATCAAATTTTCTTTTAACCAGTTTGCTAGTATAGTCAGGGCTTCATTTTTGCCAGAAGTTGGTCAGTTCTTCTCTTTGGCAGTGAGATCCACGTGACTAATTCGTCAGCATAAAGAGCTGTTTTAATTCCTCAACTTTTTTTATCTCTCGTGGTAAGTCATTAATCATGATATTAAATAGTGTTGGGCTGATAACACCTCTTTGGGGTACTCCAGTTTCATTTGTTTATAACCTGACATAACATTATTAACCCTACTAGCACAGTATTGCTGTATAGTCACAGTTTGTTTTTATTTATCCTATTGCCTATTATTGGGATCATTTCACTGAGGTGCTTAAATCGGCAGTTTCTCAAAATATTTATTTCCTAAATAATATTTTCCTGCTGTAGTTGCTCTTACTTCTAGGGCTTTGGTGCCTGTATAAAAATTCTTACCAATAATGCTTCTTCCTTCTTTAGCAATGCTGTAAGCTATTTTTCTCAGAGAAAAGTGTATATTCCCCATATACACTTATATGGGGAATATAACATTACAGACGGTTTAATACTGTGCTAAAGGAGGTTTAGAAATTTTTGTACCTTGATTTTGAAATATATCTTCTTTGAGAAACTGACAATGACAAATAGGTAAGTGGACTGCAGCTATTAAAATACATAATAAACAACATAAGTTTAGCAAGCACTCACAAAACTTTATTCAAATACTTTAAAACTGTGGCTTTGGGTACGAGGTGGTTGTCCCCAAACCTTGTGTTGACATGCAGACTGGTGGGCAAAGAAGTGGGCTGGGGTGCAGGGAACAGAGAGGTATGCATGAGCCAGCTCTGACTGACATGACGACCCACCTATTCATCTGCCATACTCATGGCACATATTGTAGTGCTGCTGATGTTGTGGAGACTGAAAATATTTCTATTTGGGGCAGCATTATTTTTAAGACAAGTGAGTCACTGCATGCATCTGATTTTCTGACAAGGAAACTTCATCAATGGACCTCATATCTTCTTGAGAGAAATAATTAAGAAATGAATATGCATTCTAGGTATTAACTGCAGAATTCAATATCACGTGAAAATTTGGACCATTATTCAGTTCTCCATAATGGCCTTCTCAGTGTACAGCTTTTAATAATGCACATACTTTGCTTGTTTGCACTCACCCCACTTCACTACAGTCGCTTAATGCCCGAAGGTGAAGTACTGTGAGCAGAGTTCGGCAAGATGTTCGTGTTCGTGATGTCGGCGAACTCACAAGCTATTATGTGACACCTCCAGGAGTAGTATGGGATGACAGCTAAACTAAAATGATTAATTTTCAAAGAACTAGAACTCTTGAAACTTGTGACTGGTAAGCATCATCATTTGCATTACTGGACAAACTTGTATACACAGTAAACAAAAGTAGGCGATGCATTCCTTATGTTTTTGCTTATATTTTTGAACTTCGTTGCAGATAACATGTGCTGGATGTAGGACAAAATTGTGGGTTTGTGTTTGGTGTATGTTTACAAGAGGATGATGATGTCAATAATGAGACTGTTATTTCAGCACCATCACATTCATCAAACAATTTCATTACTTCAACAGGGTTGGGCACGAAATTAAGGGTGTCACAGATGGTGAAAGCTGCTTTGACAATTTGAAATGATCAAATACTACTTTGCCTGTGACCATGACAGTGGAACACATGCAATGGCCGTGGTGGAGAAGCCGAGCGGTCTAAAGCGTCTCGCTGCGGAGCGCGCGGTTGCTCGCCGTGGACATTCGAGTCCTTCCTGGGGCATGGGTGTGTATGTTTGTTCTTAGGTTAGTTTACCTAGGTTTAAGTAGTTTGTAAGCTACGGACTGATGACCACGCAGTTTGGTCCGATAGATTTACAAACATTTGTACATGCAATGAGCGGTAGCATTCTGGTATAATAAAAATAAGGGGAATCTATCTTTCAATGGTTTTGTCCTGCAAATGCACTCACTTCTTCACAGGCAGTTATGTGCTCCAGTGATTGTGAGTCTTCCAGTGGACTTGATATCGAAGAAGCTATACCAGTGACCAGCCAAAACATTTTGAACATTCAGTGAAACAGTGTTTTCATTAGAGCCCCAATTTCAATGCAGTATCATAATATCTTAAACATCCATGCATTCATGAACTGTTGGATGAGCAAAATTGCCCAATGAAGCATAAAACAATAAAAATATGCAGTATCAAACTTCAGTTTCAGCTTTATATTTACTTCACTTTGGCACATGTTTTTATCCAAACGGTTGCTCAACTGGCACCAATTCCATTCTATAGGAAGTGCACCCACCTGTGGGTGTTCAGTACTGAAGTGCAGCTAAGTCAACACACCCTACCCTCACAAAAAAGGGTTCTAAACAACACTCCCTCTGCATCACTCACGCCTTTGAGGAAAGCCACTAGCTAAAATCGTGCATAAAACAACCACAACAATGATGTCTGTTCTTAAAAAATTACATTTCAGTCTTATACAAATTTATTATAATGTCAATGTGTTCATTGGATTATGAGTGGTAGAACATTTGTTGCAGTACAAACCTTTTAAGTTGGTGTTTTATCTCGAGGGTGTGCAGGTGGAGGAAAGTGAAAGACGGCCATTATCACTGCGGTGAGCGGTGATGTGAGAGAGGCGACTATTTATCTGACTCTGGTTTGGAGCTGCCAACTGAGGTATATCAAAGAGCTGCAATTGTATAAATTAGACACAGAAGATACATATATTCCACACTGCACATTATACAGGTACACTCTCATCTTCAGATGCATTACTCATATGTATCAAGGAAAATAAAACTTTTTAAAGGTGTTCTAACACTAAGCAATTAGTAGAGTAAATGACATTTCAAAAATGTATTGAATGTTTTAAGTAGTTTCGGATAATTTTATATAAATACAATCATTAACAGTAGAAGTTAATTGTCCATCACATCATTGTTAAATTGTGAATGCTTGACAATACATGATGACACAGCACTACTTCCTTCACATCTTGAGTACCACAAGAGTAAGATTTTGATGATGGCACCTATTGAAGAAAAAAAAACCAGGTTTATTGATACAAAAGTTCTGTCTGGTTCTGGCATGTCGCGGGAAGAACAATTAAAAATGTGCCTAATATACTTATCTTGGCCACTTTACTTAGTGGGTGCTAAGGAAACACCTTTGTTTTTCGACTAACACCTTCACATAAACAGGAAAGGAAATGGTGCGGGCCTGTTGTGCTGTATTTTACACACAATTTATGAAATAAAGACCTCCAAAAATTGATAAAATCTTTAATTTCTGCATTGGCAAAGTGGCGTAGTGCATTGAAGTGCTATGCTTCGAGGCATGAGGGTGTTCCCCGTCGGGGGTTTGAATCACTTCTCAGGCATGGATGTTTGTCTATAGTACAGTGGTTGACTAAGGCTGTTGGAGGCCTGGGGTGGCAGCAAAACAGAATGAGCCCCCCCCCCCCCCCGTCCACTTGGAAATCCATATACTACTATAGAAAAAGGAAGTTTTGAGATTTTGAGGCCCCCCACGTAGAGAGGCACGGGGCAGTCTAAAAAGAATAGCTTCCTAGATTTGTAGGCTCCAAAACGAAAAGTCCGCAAAATAAATAAATAAATAAAAAAGAAATAAAAGAAACACGTGCATTTGGAGGCCTCGCTCCCCAAGATGAGAAACACTGGGCGATCCCCCCCTTCACTCCCCAGCCCCCTCTAAGTATGCAACTGCTTTAATATAAGGTAGTTCATAAGTAGTTCATAAGTTTTAGGGACTGATGACCCCGCAGACCGCAGTAGTCCCATAAGTTTAACAAACATTTGAACATTTTTTTAATTTCAACCAAATTACCATAAATTTTACATACTCTTCAATTTGGTCATAAGACACATGAGATAAGAGTGCACCTACATACCGGGAGATCAAGAAGTCAGTATAAATTTAGAAACCTAATAAATCACGAAATAATGTAGATAGAGAGAAAAATTGACACACATGCTTGGAATGACATGGGGATTTATTAGAACAAAAAAAATGTTCAAAAATTGTCCGACAGATGGCGCTTCATCTGATCAGAAAAGCAATAATTAGCGTAACAAATTAAGACAAAGCAAAGATGATGTTCTTTACGGGAATGCTCAACAATAGCTGTAGTCAAGGAATAATGTTGTAAACAGCACTGTAAAGCATGTCCAGAGTCACGATACACTTGCAACTTCAGGTAACCCCAAAGCCAATAATCGCACGGTTTAAGGTCTGGGAACCTGGGAGGTTAAGCATGACGAAAGTGGGGGCTTAGCATACGATCATCACCAAACGACGCGCGCAAGAGATCTTTCACACGTCTAGCAATATGGGGTGGAGCGCTACCTGCATAAAAATCGTACGTTCCAGCAGGTATTTATCAGCCAGGCTGGGGATGATGCGATTCTGTAACATATCGGCGTAACTCTCACCCGTCACGGTAGCAGTTACAAAACCAGAACCGGCCGCGGTGGCCGAGGGGACTGAGGCGCTCCAGTCACGGTCTGCACGGCCACTACGGTCGGGGGTTCGAATCCCCCCTCGGGCATGGATATTTGTGCCGTCCTAGTTCTTAAGTAGTTCATAAGTAGTTTGTAAGTTTAGGGACTGATAACCCCATCGTTAAGTCCCATAAGCTTTACAAACATTTGAACATTTTTTTTAACAAAACCAGAATCAAGCAGTTCTTCGACGAAAAAAGGCCCGTTAACGGTAGATGTGGCAAATCAAACCCATACCGTGACTTTCTCGTCGAAAATGGAGTTTCTTCGACACTTATAGGATTTTTGGTAGCCCGAATTCTGCAGTTGTTGGCGTTGACAGACCCTCGGAGGGTGAAATGAGCTTCGTCGGTCCACAACACGTTACTCAACCAATTGTCATCTTCCTGAAACGTCCACACAACGAATGCCCTCCGCTTTCCTATATCGCCAGGTATAGGGAAGCGATGGATTTTGTAAGGATAGCATTGGAGGGTAACGCCTAAGTGCCAACCAAACAGTAGTGTATGGAATGCCGATGCGACGTGCGACTGCACGAGTGCTGACTTCCCCGTGCATGGACGAACCCGCTTCAGTCTCCATTTCTTCCTGAAGTGTCTCAGCAGCATTACGCCTTGTGCTCGGTCGGCCACTACGGGGTCTATCGTCTAAACAACCCGTGGCTTCGAACTTCGAAATCATTCTCGCCACAGCTGCATTTGTCAACGGTCCTTTACCCGTTTGAATCCCCTTCCTATGGCGATAGCATCGTAACGCTGAACTAGCACATTTCCCATTCTGATAATACAGTTTCACTAAAAGCGCCTTTTCAGGTGACGTCAACATGCTGTGATTGCTAGTGCATCTCTCTCTCTCTCTCTCTCTCTCTCTCTCTCTCTCTCTCTCTCTCTCTCTCTCTTTTAATTGAGTTTTAAAGCCCTATTACAGGCAGGCTGACAGCAGCCGATGATGCTGCTCTACAGCGGAGCGAATGGAAACAATAGACAAACAGAAATATAAAAATTAAACAAGGTGATAAAATGGCGCTTTTACAAGTACAAGATGAGAAAATGGTAGAAAGTTAAAAGAAACATGACAGTGAATAGAACATACATGGTTGTTAAAACAAGACATTGCCATGGTGGCTAAAAAACACTCACTGCAGACGACGAGACATAACCTGACGGCGACATTTAAGTAAAACACACTGAACACTGGTTTCCCACAGATGTGTATGCAAACGTTAAAAAAACACTGGGCGACGAAACACTATACACACGAAGCACTGAACACTTAAAAGACTAGCACTGTACTGGCCCTGCAGGGGGGAGGATGGAGAAAGCGCGGCGGAAGGGGAAAGAAGGGGGGGGGGGAGGTGAGAAGGGGGGAACCGGAAGGGCTCTCGGGGAGGCCGAGAATGGAGAGGGTGAGCCAAGTGTGGCACAGGAGGGGGAGGGGAGGGAGACGGAGGAGGGGGCGATAATCCACAGAGAGAGGTCAAATTTGGAAGGAAGGATAGATGTCGGGATTGTTGTGGAGAACGTCGTCTGGGAGAGAGAGGTGGTGGAAGCCACCCTCGGAGAGGACGTAGAGGCTATGGAGATGAAGGGAGGGAGGGATGTGGTGGTAAAGGCGTGTCAGGGGCCTGGGATCCAGGAGGAGAGGAGATACTAGTGGGTTATGGGACTCTAACTTTCTGTGTATGTACATGAGGCGGATGCATTGAAGGAATTGGACCAGGTGTGGGAATGGGATGAGGTTGTAAAGGATCCGCGTGGGGGAGGGGAGGCGGATGTGGTAGGCGAGGCGAAGGGCGTGACGTTCGAGGATTTTGAGGGATTCATAATAGGAGGGGGAAGCGGAGATCCAGGCGGGTTGGAAGCAGCAAAGGACGGGACGCATGAGGGAACGGTAGGTATTCAGGATGATGGAAGGATTTAGTCCCTATGTCCGGCCGGAGAGGCATTTCAAGAGGTTAAGGCGGGAGAGGGCTTTTTGACGGACGGTTTTGAGGTGAGGGTTCCAGGAGAGGTCTCCATCTAGGGTTAAGCCAAGGTAGCGGAGGGTCTTCGTTTGCGGGATGGGGCGGCCATGGAGGGTGAGGTAAAGGTTTCGGTGGCGAAAGGAAGAGGTGGTGCGACCTATGATGATTGCCTGGGATTTTGTAGGATTTAGAGTAAGGAGCCACTGGTTACACCAGGAGGAAAATTTGGAGAGATGGGACTGAAGAAGATGTTCGGAGCGAGCGAGGGACGGGGCAGGGGCAAGGAAGGCGGTGTCATCAGCATACAGTAGAAGATGGACGGGAGGCAGAGGTCGGGGCATATCTGCTGAATATAGCAGATAGAGGAGGGGAGACAGGACGGAGCCCTGGGGCACCCTGGTGGAGGGGTAGAACAAACGGGAATTGTGGTTATTGACAGTGACATAGGATGGGCGTTTGGAGAGGAAGGAAGCAGTGAGACGGACGTAATTAATAGGAAGGGCGTAGGTTTGGAGCTTGAAAAGGAGACCGGAATGCCAGACACGATCGTAGGCCTTCTCTATGTCGAGGGAGACGAGGATGCCGGCGCGACGGGAATTAACCTGGACGGAGAGGAGATGAACAAGACGAAGGAGCTGCTCATCGACAGAGAAGGTTGGATTCTCTCTCTCGTTACAGCTCCTTCTATACACGATTTTCATGCGCAGTCACACATTTTTTGAATTTTTTTTGTTCTAATAAAACCCCATGTCATTCCAAGCATGTGTGTCAATTTTTACCTCTCTATCTACATTATTGCGTGATTTATTATGTTTTCAAATTTATACTGATTTTTTGATCACCCAGTACCATGAAAGTAATTGCAGCCATGGCATTGAAGCTAGGGAAATTATTTATATTTCTTATAAATCTCTAAATATAAGATATAAAATAAAAAATTCTTCAAAATATGCATTAATTAACTAAAATGGCCAATACATGCATTTGCCTGGACATTCGGGCTCTACTCATTGCAGAGATTGCCAGTTTCAAATGTGGCACTTGTTTGTAACAAATATTGTGATAATAATTTTGTTGGAATATGTTGCAATGAACAGAAGAAAAATGGCGACTGCTTGTAGATTGGCAAAAAAAAAAAAAAAAAAAAAAAAAAAAAAGCGCATACAAAGTGCTCCGAATGGGAGCGGTACCCAACAATCAATCTATGACCTATCGCAACTGTCCACATGGCTGAATGTAATAAGAGTAACAACAAAAAATTCATAATCTTTATAATATAAATATTTTATTGTATACTTATACATAATCCGCAAATTCCGTCCAAGACGACAAGTCTCATGGCATAATTGCTCAATACTTCCTAAGAAATAAAACATCGCGACTGCTCAATACCAGTGTTCTGTACAGCAACAAAACTGCATTTAATGTAGCCCTAATTATCAATGCATCTGCATTTCTTCGACAAACGCATGGTAAATCTTTGAAAGTCAACAGTTCACTTCGACGTAGAAAGTACACAGGACTAAACTGTGCGTTTGATTGATACTGGCTGTACTCTTCCATTGACTCGCGCGTCAACTGCTTAGGAACAATGCCATTACAATACCACTGCAGCTGTGAGAAATCCTATTCAGAAGTTAATTGGCACAAAGTTTTCCAAATCTAGCCAACATGCGACGATCGGCCAAGTTTCTTCACGTCTCCTGTAGTCTTCTTTGTTTTCCTTCTATGTTCTACTTTTGACGAACGCATTTGTAGTGTTTTAGACTAAAAGAGTTCTGACTGATGTAACCCTGATTATAAATATCAAGACTGTATTGCCCTATTATTTACGTGTGATTTTGATTTGATTTGATTTATTTCGTATTCCATAAATCCATATTGTGATAGATCACATGGATGTGGAATGAGTCATGTTACAAATGGTTACAAAATACAGAGATTCAATAAATAATTACACAATAACAGGCAGGTCTCATCAAATGGTGAATAATGTTACATGTAGAACTAGACATAAAATTAGAAACATAAAGGTCGAATAACATAAAACAATGATTGTAGAAAAAAAGATGCATAGTACATAAAGCATATCAGTATAAATGGGTAAGATGTATAATACATTAATTATATTAAAACAGAGAGCCTTGACAAATAAACGTGGCAATACAAAAATTACAGGAACAATTATTATTTTGTCTGCATATACTCATCAAGAGAGTAAAATGACTTTTTCACAAGATATTTTTTCAGTTTGTGCTTAAATGTAGGCAGGATCTTAATATGTACTTTGATTTCAGCTGGGAGAACATTGAAAATCTTTGTGGCAGTGGCGTAGCTATCATAGGGCTAGGCGGGGCAGTGCCCCGGGGCCCCCGAGCTCAAGGGGCCCCTCGGCCTCCGTGAGCGACGTTCTAAAAAGTTAGGCCCTATAGTAGTGCGTCGAGTTTTTTTTCTCCCCTAAAACCAAGTTTCCAACAGTAACCGCACTGAGCCACCGGGTGGCGTAACATTACTTGTGATTGAGCCTTCACACGACGCACGCCACTCGGCGGCGCTCCTGACCGGCCAAGCCGACTGCCGCTGTGTACAACAATCGGCACACTTCAATCGGCGTAGCAGCAGAACTAGCGGCAGCATCAAAGCTGCTCACAGAAACAGCTAAGCCTTACAAGTGTTGGTTGCGGCGTATCGCTCGGAGCAGTGTGGCGGATTGCGCGGCTGCAAATACTGTATAAATACATTTACTGTACAGTACTTCTTATTGGCAAATACAAATGTACAGTTCGATTATCCGAATAAACCGGCTTTCCAAACACCCATGTCCCCCAATTACTTAGCATAATCGACGTTCTACTGTATATAATATTTAAGTTGAATGTAGGATTTTCGACTTTTAACATTTTGAACCTCAGACGCACGAAGCGCAATCGAAATATTATTCCCACCTCAGTATATAAATTACAAGGACTATTGCTTGTCCGCTAAGACTTGGACCCTGCCACTATTGTTGTCGGTTGAATTCAGAGTTGCTATGGCTGCCAATCTTTGCGAAATAACAGCCAAGGGCTTTGCAGTGGCAGACTAATGCTGTCGGAGGCCTGGGGCGGCTGCAGAACAAAATGATGCCTCCTGTTCACTTGCAAATACATGTATTACTATAAAAAAAGTAACTTTTGAGATTGGGACCCCCCCCCCCCCAGTAGGAAAGGAACAGGACAATCTAAGAAAAATAGCTTTGATGCCCCAGAACGAGAGGACAAGGGTGGTCCCCCCCCCCCAAAAAAAAAACTGCTTTCGAGGTATTTGGAGGACCCCCCCCCCCCCAAAGACGAGAGGCCTGTGGTGGTCCGCCCCCCTTATTACGCCACTGGGGCTCTGACTAGCAGTGTGTCAATGTGTTATTAGAGAACGGTATTGTTGTAGTAACTCAACTGTTTGTCTAATGCACCTTAATCATAGATCCCAATGAAGAGCTGTAATCAACTGCAATCTGAAATTCGCACAAGAAGAAGAGAAAATATGGGTAGTGGATGGTTTTGTGGATTGTATTACTGATCGGCGCGTCATCAGTGAAGCTACTGCCTGCAACTTCATTCACCTAGTATGGAGCGACTTCGAAAGCTATGGCGTCGTTTTATGTGTATGTCCTACCCGGATCCAACTCTATCCCTATGCAAAATTTCATTCAAATCCACCCAGTAATTTTTGCGTGAAAGCATAACAAACAAACTTTTACAGTTATAATTATATTAGAGAGTGTGATTAAATATTATCTGCTGTGTGACAAATAATAATAATTTACTTAGTAGTATTTAGGTTTGCCTTATTATGTCTTCCAGCGAGCGGTAAGGATCTGATGATGAAGTGCTTTTGTATCTGTATAGTTTTCGTTTAAAGAGTGGCCTCCAACGTCATTTTTGACCCAGGGCCCTTGGTGACATAGCTACGCCACTGCTTTGTGGCAGAATAATGGACACCTTTTTGTACAAGACTTAAGCGTTTAAGATCCCTATGTAGGTC
Organism: Locusta migratoria; assembly: GCA_026315105.1. NCBI lineage: Eukaryota > Metazoa > Arthropoda > Insecta > Orthoptera > Acrididae > Locusta > Locusta migratoria. The sequence goes on from CM048755.1 coordinate 104,711,508, forward strand.
ATTTTTAGACCTAGTATTATGATCATGATAGTCACTATTAGGTTGAAAAAGAAAAAGGTTATTTGAAACAAAAATCATTACAGAGAATATGTATTGAGAGGTGGTGGTTAGTATTTTTAAATTGCGGAACAGGTTTCTACAAGAAGCTCTAGGGTTAACACCAGTCATTATTCTGATTGCTCTCTTTTGTGCGGTAAATATTTTTTTGGCTAATGGTTGATTACCCCCAAAAATTATGCCATAGGACATGATGGAATGAAAATATCCAAAATACACAGCATTGGTTGTATTTATGTCACTAATAGGGGTGATTACACGGAGAGCGTAAGTTGCTGCACTGAGTCTTTTATGGAGATCTAATATATGCTCAGACCAGTTCAATGTATCATCTATTAGAATGCCCAAGAACTTAGTAAAATCACATTGTGATAGGGGCCTATTTTGGTTACCGCAGCTTAAGTGGAATACCTTATTCTCTTGCTGATCTGTATGAAATTGGATATATTGGGTTTTTTTCAATATTAAGGGTCAGTCCATTAGACTTAAACCAGTGTAGAACATCAACAAGTACAGATTTACATTTGTTTTCTATTTCGCTGGTTGTATGTCTTTCAAGCAGAAAATATGTGTTATCTGCAAAAAGAGTAAATTTCCTGTCGGTGTTTGTGCACAGTGGGAAATCATTGACAAAGATACGGAACAACAGAGGTCCCAAAATGGACCCCTGTGGCACTCCACACTTTAATAAGCCACAGTCAGATGTAATAGGACAGCCATCAGCATCGTTAAGTAACACCTTCTGTTTCCTATTTTGTAAATAAGATTCAATTCACTTTCCAACCCTACCTCTCAAGCCATAAAAATGGGCCTTATGTATAAGAATGTTGTAGTCTACGCAATCGAAGGCCTTTGACAGGTCACAGAATATTCCAATAGGTGATATTTTCTTATTTATTAACTCGATAATTTCATTAGTAAGAGAAAAATAGCTTGCTCAGTTGATCTACCTCTCTGAAATCCAAACTGGTTTCTATTGAGGATGTTGTGGATGTTGAGATGGTCTATAATTCTTTTATACATTAGTTTCTCTAATACTTTTGAGAAGATACTGAGCAGAGATATTGGGCGATAGTTAGAAACATTGGTTTTGTCACCCTTCTTAAAGAGTGGTTACACAATGGCCAGTTTTAATCTTTCAGGGACAACACCTTGTTGCATAGATTCATTAAAAATGTGACACAGGATTTGAGATATATTGTCACTACAGTGCTTGAGAACTTTAGATGAAATGTTGTCAGTACCTGTGGAATTTTTATTTTTCAAGTCCTTAATGATATTCTTAATTTCATTAATAGTGACTGGAGCTATAAAAATTGGGTCATATGTACTAGGATTAGCTCTTTGTAATAAATACAGCGCTGCATTCAAGGAACCTCTACAACTTACATGTTCTGATGCAGTTAAGAAGTGGTTGTTAAATACATTAGATATTATTACTAGATTATGGATAACCTTGCCATTGTGATTAACTTCTATGGTATTGACAGTTTTATTGGTCTTGCAACACTCTCTCTTTATAACATTCCAAACAGTTTTTATTTTGTTGTTGGATTTTTCAATTTCAGATTTAATGTATAAGCTTTTGGATTTGTTTATCACTGTTTTTAAAATCTTACAGTAAAGTTTATAACGATATCTTTCAAGGGGATTATTTGATGCTTTGAGTGAGGCATGTAAATCCCTCTCTGTTTTGCAAGACGTTTTGATACCTTCTGTAATCCAAGGTTTACTGGATGATACCCCAGTATTCTTCCAGAGAGTTTTTTTTTGGAAAAGTCATTTCAAATACAGAAATAAATTCATTTAAGAAAATGTTAAATTTATCATTGACATCTACTGCACTATACACTAAGTCCCAATATACCTGTGATACGTTGTGATTAAAAGTAGAAAGAGTTTTTGTATTAATACATCTAAAGGACATATAGGTGTGGGAGGTTTCGTTGAATAAATTTGTGTCACTGACTTTAAGTAATTGCCCATCATGGTCACACACCAAGCATGACTTTCCTTACACTCACACTGTTGACTATATTCTTACAAACAAAAATATTGTCTAAAAGGCTCTTAGAACTTTCTGTAACTCTAGTGGGCCAGTTAACTGTAGCAACCAAGTTGTATGAATTCATTAAATGTTCTAAGCCAGTATTATAGTAATTATCAGTTAAGAAATTAACATTGAAGTCCTCTGCAACTATTAAATTTCTGGTTCTAGAGAACAGTTTGGCCAAATTACATTCTAACTTATTCCAAAAGATACAAAACTTTCCTGCTGGTGCTCTGTAAATGGTAAGTACTGTAACTATCATGTCCTTAGTATTAATTTCAAACCCACAGACTTCAAAATGTTGATCTGCACAATATTTATTTAAGTCTAAAGGTTTATATATGATTTCACTGTCTATATAGATTACAGCACCAGATGCCAGAAAAACTATCTGGAGCGGCATTTAGGATGAAAGCCTGAGAAAAGGAGGAGGAAGCTCAGAAATCTTCTTTCACCTTAGTTGAAAAGAAATGTGGAAGGTGATTTATTATATATATAATTTTTAGTTAAGCCTGAATCACGTTTTTCACTCGTCTGTTGTTTCAATTCCAAATGTTTTTATAGTTGTGAAGTGATCACTCTTTTCACAAATATATCTGAAATGCAGCAGTTATATTTACTGTTCAGAATATATTACCGTTAAAACATCTTTGAAAAATCCATTTACCATAAAGCTAGAGTCACACTACCTCTGCATTTTGTTGATTTTCGTCGTAAATGTAACTTAAAAAGAACACTTGTTCACGACTTACATCAGTCAAGAATGCTCAGTAAAGCTATTACAAAATGACTTCCATTTAAAAAATACCATACTTTAAAATATCGTCTTTATTAACATTTAAGCCTCGTACTTATCTATCTACCATTAACAAACGCACGTGAAAAAAAATTATTAAGTGAGTTCTAAATAAAAACAGTTGTGTTGCCATAGGTAGTTATATTTATATCAATGATATTAGCTACCTAAAATACATTATTTATATCAATTACATTTTGTATATTTATATAAATTGTATTCATCATTGAGGCTCTGACACAAACATACAAAAGACAATCAAGCTCACACAAATTCGGTCACAACCAAGGGCGCATACAGGATTACTTTTCAGAGGGGGACAGGGCAAGTCGGAGAGTTAATTTTACCTTCTGTGAGTTTTTACATTATAACACAAAGAAATATTCGATTTAAACTGTTTACAGATCAGACAGGTGAACAAACTAATAGTTAAATAATTATTTAATATACAGGGCTCAGAGATAAGGCCAATTCACACTGTCCATCACGTCATGTCACGTCACCGTCCGTCAGAACATTCCGCAATGTATTTCTAATGGCAGCATTCACACTGTCCGTTACTGGAGCGTCACGTCATGTCAACATCACGTCAAACTTTATCGAGAAAAATGTTTTGACGGAACGGCCGTCTGCTAACATCGGAAGTTAACCTATTTTCGTCACGCGAATTACATGTTGCAGTCGACGATTGCACTGTTTATATGCAAATGTGTCTTATTCATCTTTATTTCGTTGTTATACTTCGTTTTAGGAGTAAATCTCAAATGTTTTATGACGACTTAAATATTTTTGTCAATTGAGAGTTCCCCTAAAATCAAGGTCGGATATATCTGAAACCAAAAAAATCACACTGACGTGTTTTACGGCCCACTTTAGATTTGTAGTTTTTGGACCAAAATAATAACCTAAATAATAAAAAAATAATTAATAAAAGTGTCTGAAACCCTTTTAGGAAAAATTTTTTTTAGGTAGTGGCGGGTTCTGTACCACTGACCTTCAGCATCACAGTCCAACGCATTGCCCACTACACTACAGCTAACAGTTTGGAACTGCATTCTTGAATGTCGTACTATTAATGGCCTTTGTTAACTGATGCTAATATGGAATTTGTAGACACTACATTATCACTTATTGTATGAAGAACAACGTATTTTTGTTAATTCTTCAGGGCGCCATGGCTTTGAAATGACAATGTGTAAGTTACAATAAGAAAATCATCAAATAAGCACCGCAAGATGGCATATGCCACAGAGAGTTCTGGGAGAGGAATATCACATGACTGCAAACGGCTGGTTTTCGTTAATTCAATGGTGGGTATCAAAACTCGAGACGAGATATGAAAAAAAACATAAGGGAAAAAAAGTTTTAGAGAATTTTATCCTCTAAAAATTCGTTTATTCAATTTTCGCGTCAGATGAACGGTTTATTTACAATTAAAATTACATTACACACGGCTTTTTTTGCTATTACCAACGTATTTCTTGTCCGAAATATTTCAAAAAGCGAGGTTCTTGTCTCTGGTAGCCATCAATTATGTCTGTAAAATTTTGTGCCGATCGGTTGAAGGGTTCGACCTAAAAAGTGGGAAAACGTTACAGCCAGGTAGACATCGTCAAATTGCCGTTATTTTTGCAAATATGTCTCAAACGATACGAGATATGAAAAAAAAACGTAAGGGAGCTAAGTTATAGAGAATTTTCTCCTCTACTAATTAGGTTATTCAATTTTCGTGTCAGATGAACGGTTCGTTTGCAATTACAAATGTATTACAAACGGCTTCTTTTGGTATTACTACCGTATTGTTTGTCCGAAAAATTTGAAAAAGGGGGTTCTGGTCTCTGGCGGCCTACAATCATGTCTGTAAAATTTGGTGCTGATCGGTTGAACGGTTCGTCTTAAAAACAGGGAAGACGTTACGGACAGACGGACGGACAGACAGGCATACATCCCAAAATCGCCGTTATTTTTGCAAATATCTTAGAAACGCTACGAGATATGAAAAAAAATAAGAGAGCAAAGTTGTAGAGAATTTTCTCCTCTACAAATTCGTTTATTCAATTTTCGTGTCAGATGAATAGTTAAGCCGTTATTTTCATTTAAATTTCGAGCTGTCAAAAGACAATCGCAAAGGCCCCCCGTAACCTAAAGTGGGCCAAAATGGTTTATGTTTCGTAACATTGTAATAGATAAGACTGAAGCAAACTGTTTATTTGAATAAGATTTAATTTGATTATGCATTTTTCATTAAATAACATTTTAAATGAAAAAGTCAGTTCTCATGAAGGACAAAAATTCAGTTGTTTACGACGGTATTAACAATGTCAGCGTGCAAATCCTAATGGATAAAGTACACAGGCGCTATTTATGCAGTTGTAAGTATTGTTTGATGTTTTCATATGTTTCTTTTTTCGCTTGAAAATAGAAGTCAATGTTTTGAAATGTTGTTTCAGATCCCAGTAAGTTGGCCAAAAATACACTGTAAAGTTTTCATTGCCCATTAATAACATTTAGCGTTGTTGTTCCCTCAATTCTAGTGTTAAACTATGACTTTCTACTTAACAGATCGCCACTCAGAACCTCACTTTCAACATCGGGGTATTGAGATGGTGAATTGACGTGATGGACACTGGAGTGTCAGTTGAAAAAGAAACACAACAAAGAAGGAAAGAAACTAACGGAATATGTAATATTTCCTTATATCATATTATATTTTGAAACTGAATATATGGCAGATAAATGTAATACTGCAAATGACAGTACTTTATCGTCACGGACTATAAAACCTATGGTCAGAGATATTATGTATGACAATACATACGTTATATTGTTCTGACAATTCTGCTCTATGAAATTACTGAACTTTGTCCTTTTCCTATTTTTTTGGCTGAACCATTAACGGGTAGGCATCAATTGTCCTTTTTGCTTCTGAACAGTTCGCTTATGTAATATTTATCATCGTTTCACAAGGGGTTTTGCAGGAAATCCGCTCACCAACAGTTCCCAGCCATACCCTTGTGTGTGCCGTTTCTCACGAATTCTCCCATAAGAGGCTGCATTTCATTGATGTCTGAAATGCCAAACGAGTAACCCTTACAGACATCACAGAATGCAATACTCACACAGGACGTTAGTCACCCCTGTACTTCGTTCCTGACAGCGTTGGGGAGTAACGCATTACTTTTCGGAGGTAACGGACGCTAACGGCGTTGTTATTTCTATAAAGTAACTTTAACTGTAACTGATTTACTTTTATCGGTTAAATATTTAACGGAAGTATCGTTACTTTTTTGTCACAAGTAGCGTAACATATTTTTTGTTAGAATGTCAAACTGCAGAATACCAGACTTTGATTTTAGTGCCGCGGAGGAGTAGCCGAACGGTTTAAAGCATCTCGCTGCGGAGCACGCTGTTGCTCGCCGTGGAGGTTCGAGTCCTTCCAGGGGCATGGGTGTGTGTGTTGTCCTAAGGTTAGTTTACCTAGGTTTAACTAGTTTGTAAGCTACAGACTGATGACCACACAGTTTGGTCCGATAGATTTACAAACATTTGAACATTTTTTTTTTTATTTTAGTGAAGAGAAAAGAGAACAATAGGCCTATTTGCTTATAAATTAAATCTTTTCAACAACGTACGTTGCAAATGTATGAGTTATACATTTTAGTACCGTTATATCATTTATTAGTGCTCATTCAATCATAACATTTTTATTTTATTATTATGTCGCAACAATGAGTAGTGTACATAACAATTACATGATGCGTCACATGTAAACAGCGTGTAGTCTCTGATAATTTTCCACCCCTTTCGACCTGGAGAATGAAGAAGACACATGCATGCCTTGGCTAGCTTATGCAGAAGTGTTCGAATGTTTTACATCAGATGGAAAAAATCTATCCTTTCGCTTCAAATAGTGTGTCGGTGGGGTAACAATTCAAAGCAATCAAAACTCCACAGCGAACTTAAGGCGTTAGGTTAGTTTTTTGCTTGCTGTTGGCGTCAATGTGCGGTTACAATGAGTTTGAAATATGTTCTGCAACGTTGTTCGCTGCTATTCTGGACTAAGGTATCGATTTCAACAACATGCTGGCAATACAAAAGTTGTGTTCCCCGGCTGTGTCGGTAAAGAAACAATGTTCGTGGGTAGCAATCAGCGCCGGCTTTAGGGTCGGGCGACCCGGGCGGTCGCCCGGGGTGCCGAGGCACAGGGGTGCCGCCTACGCCAACGTATGTGCAATAAAACGCCAGGGTCGTACTACACCATCAATATTACAATTTACAATCATCAATCTTGCGAATATAAAATATTATTCAGTCTCACTCAACATGTCTACCACAGCGTCTTTGTTAATTGTCTCAAGAACTGCAAAACGGAAGCGCACGTGCAGCCGCACCATCTCTCGTGCACCACAGAAACTACCAGTAGTTGCGGGTCTAAATAAAGGAAAAGACGCAATGTGAAATAGTAATTACATTTGAGATTAATTAATTTGAATGGATTTATACCGAATATTTGTGACTTAATGACTCATCTACAGCAATCAATAGGTCATGCACTGCATGTATGGAGAATGCTCCCCTAACATACTGAAATAATACAGCGCCATTCAATTTGTGTTGAACTGCATACATTGGCAGAAATACGATTTACACCCACATCTCGGTAAGGCAGAAGCAGGGTTCACGTTTCTGTGGTGACTCAAACAGAAAGAGTGTCATGACGGGGCCAACATTTCAATTTTCTGGTAAGTTCAAAAACATTTTTATCGTTTAGTTCATGTTTCCGTTTCTAGGTATGTCTAGTGATAAGTGATTTTATTTACTTGTTGTAGATCTAATATTGTGGTCACGAAATAGAGCAATGTCTTCGCCATAATTTGCCAGATTATTAAATGAAAGACTCTAAAATATGTTGATCCAATTAAAGAATAATTCCAGGGACATGTACAGAGTTCAAAGCCTGAACATTTAGTATTTGATAGTAGAATCAATAACTTAGAACAATAAGTGCAAACTTTAAAAAAAGAAGTTTCACGAAGTAAACAAATGGCACAAAGTGTCAATTTTACAGAGTTAGTCGAAGTTGAACAGGTCAGCAAGAAAATAGAACCTGTAGAAAAGAGACTTGATGCTGTCAAAGTGTGTGTAGATGCAGTTAGCTATGGTTCAAATAAAGATCTAGAGAAGAAGTTAATTTAGTTACAAGAAGAAATAAGAGCCAGCAATGTTATAAGTTTAGCCACTATTGGAAATAATATAAAAACTTTCCCTGGTAACAAAAAACTACATCCTGTGGATTTCCTACACCAATGTAAGGACAATTTCCTACCTAGTTATCGGAGGAAGATAAAATAAAGTTTGTAAAAAGATATTTAGATGGTCCAGCATTGTCTTGGGCAAATCCCATTATTAAACCAAATATGACCTTTGCATCTTTTGAAAAAAGTTTTGTTTTTATCTAAATTTTGGTCTGAGTCACAACAGGAAAGAATAAAAAGTGAATTTATAAATGGTCCAGGATGTAGGGAAGGAAGAGAAAGTATGAAAGAGTTTTGTGAATGAAAGTTGTCAAAATTAATACACCTAGATAAACCTATTGATGAATTAATCCAGGTGGATGTACGTAAGAGACGTTTACCAAGAAGTATGCAATGGGAATTAGCTTATGGGGCAGATGGGTCAGTTGAAGAATTTTTAAGATATATTGATAAATTCAATCATGCTATACAAAGGGAAGCTAGCCATGACAATAGGCGATTTGGAGAGCAGAACTGCAATAGAAACCATAATGGAAATGATTTTAACTAAAACAGAAATGGAAATCAGAGCAGTGACTATAAAATTAGAACATGGAGTGAAGGAAATAATCAAAATGGCAATAGGGGAAAATTATAATACTACTAGTAATCGATCAGAACATTTAAACCAATAACCATCCCAGTGGGAGCCTGTCAATGTAGAAATGAGGCTAAATCACATTTTTGGAACATTATCCTTAAGGATGAGAAGCTGAGTAAAAATCCAAATACAGAGGAAATCATAGATTTAGATGTTGCATTAAATAACCTTTATAAGGAAAATATTGCGAAAAATAGTACCAATACAGATCAATTTGGATTAGTAAATTTGTTCAAAGTAGATACAAAAGAAATCGTTGAAAACAACCTCAAAATATGTAAAATTACAGAGGAAAACAGTGATGAGATAAAAACACCCAGTAATCATAGTGATTGTGAAGAGGCAATAGATACTATCTATATAGTGCCAAGCAATAAGGGAAACCATCTGAAAAATAGGATAGATGAGAAAATATTTCCTATTTATGTGAATAGTGAATTATCTTATAGTGAGGAAACTAACAAAATCATAGATAATATAATGAAAAATCCTTTTGAAAATGAACATTGTCACATGGAGAAAGCAATTTGTCAAATATCATGCAAAGAAAATAAAGAAAATAGAAAGTTAGAATTTGAAGAAGTTGAGAAAGATTTACTTACAGAAATTGAAGAGGAATGAATAAATGTAATAGAGGGAAGTCCCTACATTAATATTGAGACTGACGTTTGGAATGGAAAGGCTTTAGTGGACACTGGAAGCCCAGTTAGTGCAACATCACAGCGACTGAGAGAAAATTTTTGCCAAGGGAAGAATTATGTAGAATTACCAATCATTGGAGTTAAAATGAAAGGGGCGACGGGAAGGCATAGTCAATTAGTAGAGAGACAAGCTCTATTGCACTTTAAAATTAATGGCATATTATTTCTGCATAGATGTTTGGTCATCTCAGAAGTAAGTGCAAACATTTTATTAGGAATGGACTGTGTAATATATTTAGCCAGGAGGGTCCCTTTTGTTTAAATAATTGAAGTATTCGATACTATAATTGGTCGTAGTATTGTAACCTAATATTCCATGTTTATATTACATGAGCATTTTATAGCGCTTCTGTCAAGTCACTTTGATCATCATCTGCATTACTATGGTCTTCTAACAAACTAAATTAATTACTTATTGATAGTCGTGACAACAATGTAAACATATATTAACAATGCGCTGATTGTTGTTTATGTACGATCTTTTCTATTGTTTTGTCTTGATAGGAAATATTATTATTACATTTGTCATAATATTGTGTATCTCCATGTAAAGCAGGATTCATTAATGTTTATTGAGCAAATTGTTAAATATTTAAATGTTGTACTTCCGTTTTGTAGAAGAACTATAACAGATATTAATACAGGCGAATTGCCACGAACACGAATAGTAGTCAGTCTGGAGTAGTATGGAGCAGTATGAAGTTAGTAATGGAGTAGTAACAACTCAGTCTTGTGATAGTATTGAAGTGTGTTGTGAACCAGTCTTACTATTGCATCAATTTTGTGTATCATCAAGAATGGATAAATAAATTTGTATAAAAATGAAACGTGTCACATTGTTGGTTCATTCCAAGACGCCTTAAGAACCCGACGTCTTATTATTTTGTGATGTATTATTGGCAGGCAAGCTACAAGATCTACGAGCATTCTACCACTGAATATATATAACAGGTGATGTATAGAAAAATGTGGCTTTAATGTATGTCAAGTAAAAAAGAAACGCGCCACAACTGGATACTCAAATCAAATGTTAAATTCGATTGGGAGAACAGGAAGTTAAAATTTACTGAACCTAAAACTAAAGTGGTTTCAGAAATTGAGCTTATTTTAGTAAGGGGCGATAGCAGCTACAATCAAATTAAGGGAGTAGGTGAATTAGTAGAAAAAGCATATTATGAAGACAATGAATATGATGAAATATTTGAAGAATCATTCACTGAATTAGCCCAAGCAAAGGCTGAAGAAGCAGAGTTGTTAACAGAATCTGAGAGAGAAGAATTATATGATTATCTAAAGAAATATAAAGATATTTTTAGTTCTAAACCAGTTAAGGTAAATAATTATGAATGTGTACTAAGACTGAAACCTAATGAACCTTTTTTTGTCAAACCTTATAGTGTACCTATTTGTAAGAGAAAAGCAGTAGAGAAAGAGCTACAACAGCTGGAGCGATGGAATATTATAGAGAGGAGTAAGAGTCAATATAATAACCCACTTGTTGTAGTTGATAAGAAAGAGGGTGGAGTCAGACTTGTACTTGACTCAAGACAACTAAATAAATATCTTGAAAGAGAAGCAGATCACCCAGTGTGTATGGACGAATTACTATTTAAACTGCAAAATGTTAAATATATTAGTAGTTTGGATCTGACTGCAGGTTTTCATCAAATCCCTCTTGAAATTGATTCTAGAAAGTATAATGCCTTTCTATACAATGGTAGGTCATATCAATACTGTGTTGTTCGATTTGTACTTAATATTTCTGTAGCTGAATTCTGTAGAGCATTAAACTATGTTCTAGGAAGAGATGTATTGTCAAAGACAGTGATTTATGTTGATGATATCTTAGTAACAAGCAAATCATGGAAAGGACATATGCAGAAATTACTGGAAATTGGAGATAAACTTAGAAGAGGAGGAATGACTTTAAAATTGGAGAAATGCAAATTTGGCATGAGGAAATTCAAATTCTTAGGTCATGTGATTTCCGAGAAAGGAATCCAACCAGATGAAGATAAGATCATTGCTATATCTGAGTTTCCTAAACCCAAAAATAAGAAACAATTGAAATTATTTTTTGGACTAGCCAATTTTTATAAGAAATATGTAAAGACTCAAGCACTCAATGCACCTTGTCTTCTAAATTTACTGAAGAAGAATACTATATGGGAATGGAATGGAGACTATCAGCTTGCCTTCGAAGAAATCAAGAAACATCTTGTAAACAGTGACCTCTTGTACATGCCTGATTTGTCCTTACCCTTTTGTTTAATGACAGACAGTAGTAACAGGGACTTGGGGCTCACCTATTTCAGGAAGTGGATGTTAATGGATTTTTAGAACTCAGATCTACTGCCTTTGCTAGCCGGACATTAACTTTTCAAGAACGAAACTATACGATTACTGAAAGAAAACTATTAGCCATCCAAAGGGCATTTAGAAAATTCAAAATTTATTTGTTAGGTCATAAAACAAGTGTGTATTGTGACCATAAAGTTTTAATTTACTTAACAGAATGCAAGTTGTACCATTCTAGGATTACAGCAATTTGATTATTCTGTTCAATATATCAAAGGAAAAGAAAATGTTATAGCAGACGTTTTATCAAGATTACCAGTAGGGGGTGAAGATGACAATGATAGTGAAAATGACAGTACATTTAGAATTATGTATAAGAAAGAGATTAAGGAAGAGAAAGAGATTAAAAAATTGTGAACACTTGAGAAGAAATCAAAATTATGATGAACATTGGAGACTAGTTAAGAGATATCTAGGAAAGATAAATCATGAAAAAATAAGTCAGTATTATCAAGTCTACAAAGGAATCTTATTTTATAGACACAGCCCTGACATGGACATTTGGAAAGTTAGTTGGCCTCATAAACGTGTTGAAAAATTGATTAAATACATTCATTTAAGTTATGGACATACTGGTCCACTAAAGTGTACACAAAAAATACAAGAGAACGAGCATTTTCACAATATACACAAGACAGTGAAAAAGTGTGTTGAAACATGTGATAAATGACAAAAAGTTAAAATAGGTAATCAGGCTAGAAAGGGACTTTCACAAAGTATTGTACCCAATGAACCAATAGAAATTGCAGGCATTGATTTATATGGTCCATTACCCAGGAGTAAAAGTGGTTTCTGCTTTGTCTTAGTGATAGTAGACCTATTTTCAAAACTTATAAAATTTTATCCTTTGAGAAACTCAATAGTAAAACTATTGTTTCTAAAATTAACAAAGACTATAAGACTATTTTCATATCTTTGGGCAGCCTAAAGTAATTCTATCTGAGTAAAATTTGGAGGAATTTTGTACCAGATAACAACATACGACATTTTAATTTCTGCCTGTATTCCACAAAGCAACCCAACTGAACGGTAAACAAAGAACTGGGCAGATTGTTTTGTACATACTGCAGAAAAATCATGTGGACTGGATAAATTATTTAAAAGATTTTGAAAATATCTCAAATAACTTACAACATAGTACTACTGGATTTTCCCCATTTGAGATTCATTATGATAAGAAACCAGACAACTTAATTTCTGAGATGGTAGAATTTTCTATTTCCAAACCTATATCCTCGGAAGATAGAAAAAAGATTGTAAAAAATATATGAAACTTATGTACAATAGGTGGAAGCAAAGGTACAATAATAATACAAAGTTCATGGAATACAAAATTGGAGACCTTGTCCTTGTTAAAGGTTATAAAAAAATCGAAGGCTATTAATAATGAGATAAAGAAATTTTTTGAAGTCTATGTTGGTCCCTTTGAAGTTGTGGATAATCCACACCCAAATGCTTATTGATTAATTTACACTAAAACTAAGAAATTGTATGGTCTTAGAAATGTGGTACAGTTTGTGGCGCATTTGTTTTTTACTTGACATAAATTAACGCCACATTTTTATATACATCACCTGTTGTAGATGTTCAGTGGTCTCGAAGATCTTGTAGCTCGCCTGCCGTTAACACATTACAAAATTATGTTATGACGTCGGGTTCTTGGGTTTTCAGGAAACTACAATTGTGACACTTTCATTTAATTTTTAAGTATGTTTATTCATCCATTTCTGATAAAGCAATTTCACAACACACTTCCATACTAAATAAAATGTTACTACACTAAGATTGCTATAAGACTCCAGACTACTAGTACAGACTCACTACTGAGACTCAGTTCACGCCAATTCGCACGTATAAATTCACAATCATATTTCTAGAACCTTCTAGAACACGGAAGTACAACATTTAAATATTTAACAATTTGTTCAATAAACATTAATGACTTCTGCTTCACGCAAAGATACATAAAAGTATGACAGATGTAATAATAAGTTTTTTTACATCAAAATAAACAGTAGAAAAGATTGTAAGTAAACAACAATTAGGGCAGTGTTAATATATGTTTACAATCTTAATACGACTTTCAATACTTAATTAATTTAGTTTGTTAGAAGACCCTAGTAATGCAAATTATAATGATTAAAATAACTTGACAGAAGCGCTATAAAATGCTTATGTAATATAAGCATGAAATGTTAGATTACAATACTACGACCAATTATGGTATTAAATACTTCAGTTATTTAAACAAACAGAACCCTCCTGGCCAAATATATTACAAGTGGAAGCCTTATAAACAAGAGGTAACTCACCACTGTTGAGAAAAATTGATAAGGAACTAGTTTCCATTACAAATGTTTAATTTAGTTAGAATTATACTTTTGTATAACAGTGTGTTACTTGAGGCTATTCAGAATTGTTTTAAGCATAATTTTTATTACTGTATGAAATCCATATTTGCTATCCTGAAGTTGGTTTTATAAAGAGTACATCAAATTTTTATATTTTAGCCTTTGTAGTGAATGATTTCTGTGTAGTCGGATTTTAGTTCCCTAACATTGTGAAATGTTGAGATTTGTAGTAATATACAGAAGATGTAGTTATGCATTGAATATTTAAATGATAATTGTAAGTGGAAGTACATGCTTTACAAGCTGTAAATAAGAAAACTCCTGATGCAAAAATTTCCTTCTGTTATTGCTTATTTGTGTATGATGATCACCAATTTTTTGTAAAGTCATAGTCACTTTTATATTAGATATCTAATTATGTATTTTTGTTTGTTAAGGATACTGCAAGGCAATAATACCTGCTTTGTTTGTATACAAAACTTCAGTTAAAATTAGTTGTGCAACAAATGTAAACCTATGTGTAATTGGCTAAAATGATTTCGAAATGAGTTATACATGATATATATTCGTACAAGTGAATTCCTAGGTAGTGTCTTTTGTCACAGCTATTGTAAATATTCTGAAGTTGTAAGACTGATACCTTAGTCTACCCTTTGCTACATTGCTGATATTTGGAGTTGCTTATGTACTGTCTCTTACATTCATTAATCGTTTTAATTTGTTTATTTGTTAGTTTGTACCATCTGTATGCAGGAAAGATGGCATGAAGAAATATTTCAATTTGTGTTTTATAATTTCATACACTATTAATCAAGTAACTTAGACTGAGAAAATGTATGTTTTAATTTAGAATTAAAGACAACTTAAATTGACATGATATTTCAAGTATACAATTGGTATGAATTTACAGAACCAATTGCTCCTTGTATACACGGCATCGTCACATTTGTGAGATGATATTGTGTATGTTCCAGCACACAATCTCCTCTGGGGGTTAGGTCTTGTAACCTTAGAGAAAGTATTGAGGAGGTACTGTGCTACTATGTGATATAAGTATTGTTGTGTAATATTTAGCCATATTATCGACGTGAAACATGTTTTACTTAATTTAACCCAGTTTTGCACTCTCGAATCTCGAATCTCCCCTCGGTCATGGATATTTGTGCCGTCCTTAGTATTAGCTACTTCATAAGTAGTTTGTAAGTTTAGGGACTGATGACCCCTTAATAAGTCCCATAATCTATACAAACTGTTGAACATTTGAAAATAATTATGTGAGATTTGCCGATACCCCCTCTCCCCCGCCCCAAACACGTCACGTAATTAATGGACGCCCCCTAAGGGCACCAAGTGGGCGACTCGCCCAGGGCGCCTGGATGGCCAAGGCCGGCCCTGCTAGCTATCACTTAGATGCTTCTTTGCAGCGGTAGGTTTCGGTTTTGCGCTGTGCATCTATAGATTTACATGTTGTCTTTCTGTATGTTTACGAAATGAAGTAGACAAGAAGCAACATTTACAAACTCGTCACCTAATAAGAAGCAAAGCTGCCTGTGGAATGTTCAACGTCATAAAGATATTAAAATAAGCATGACTCCCTATAGAAAATTGCTACATAGTTTGGCTGTAGCTCTATGTTAAGTAGATAAAACAATGAAGTCTCTCGTTTCTCAACACCGCGGCAATAACAGCAGGATTCGTTATCTTATTTTGCAAAATGAGTCATCAAGTTAGCAGCATATGAAAGAGCGATGACTTTTTTCCACAACGCTTTTTATGAAGCAGAAATGTATGTAGGAGGACGCAGTGTATGCTAAATGTGGACGTGAAAAGGGGATCGTCAGCAGCAGATTCCTTGTCACATTCATTTACAGTGTGAGTGAGATTACAGAAGTTTCCTTTATTGAGAATGACGATTTGGATTAATGTGAAAACATAAATAAATACACCTGAAATTAAATATATGTTTTAGTGCTTTTAGTATAACTTCATTACGTTTACATAAGCCTTCATCCAAAGCTTCACAAACTGCGGGAACAGTAATCATGGACACTTCCTATTGCCGAGAAACGAAGAGTGCCATAACAACAAGTCTTCTCTTCACAGGAGTTGTTTTGCTGGAATTTGTGCCTTCACAAAAAACTGGCCCTTTAATATTCATTAGAATTTCAAAATCTGACAGAGACATCTCGGTAAAGATACGAAAACCAAAAACGTCTTCCAAATGCAGCTCGCACCAGTGTGTCATGGAAATTCGAATGTTTGCAAACCTATTGGACCAGTTCCTACACTTACAAACTAATGAAAGTAAATTATCTAAGGACAACAGACTGAGCCATGCTGAGGGATGACTCGAACCTCCGGCGGGAGCGACCGCCCGTGCATAGCATGATGCCTTAGACCGCGCGGCAGCGTGTCACTCCCATCACATCTTCTATGGTATGTATTTTGTCCTCCTCCGACAACCACGTCTTCTTCGTCTGCTTTTTTCGACGAGTAGCCTACTATTAATGTAGCGCCCCATATCGCGAATTCTTCCTCTTTTCATCTGTCAGAACGTAGCTTTCTATGTGTATACGTAGTCTGAATTGTTTGTTCATTGCTTCCATTTCACCGTAACAGACGATGTGAATGTATAGTAGACATCAAAGTTGGCAGTTTTCACGGAGACACAAACAACATGAAACGGAACTTTCATGAGATGGAACGTTTGAAAAACAACTTTTATTGAAAATGAACAAACAGTGCAACTGAGATAGAAGGTACTATGGACGATTTATTTAATAATGCATTAATTATGTATTATTATTAATTAGTACATATTAATGTAGGTCTTTTTAATTATTGATTGAGATTAAAGCTTGTTTCCTTTCTACATGTGTAAGGTTCATAACAGATTTACAAATTAGTTACAATTACTATTTTTAAAAGGTAGCTGTAAAAATAAATTTAAAGACACTTGTAACTGATACAGTTACTTTCGATGTATAGTAACTATAACTGTAACTAAGTTACCTGTTAGGGAAGTAACTTTAAATGTAACTTAGTTATTTTAAAAAAGTAACTTTCCCAACCCTGGTCCTGAATATGATTCTGCTTCTTAACGAACTTTCATTATTTTTGCATACATTCTGTTCGGTCGGGAGACGAGTATTGCAAGGTGGAAAATAATGCCACCTTACAATTTATTTGATTACTGCGTTTAAAGATTTGATAGAGAAAGGCTGCGTTATTTGAGCTAATTAGAATTTATCACTTTCTCATTGTGACTCAGAATTAACACACGGACACAAACCAATTACGACTTTCGAGTAAACAGTTCACTCTACCACCACGCACAAGTGACCTGTCTCCAACATTCTGTGTAGCGCTACCATTAAGACTTACATAAAGCTCCTAGGTGAGGCAAGTTTGGTTCACCTGCTTGAACGGAAACAATGAAAAAATCGCCCTGTCGTGTTTTATGGCCCACTTTAGATTTGCCTGTAATTTTATGATTTTTGCAAACACTTCGGACAAAAATAATAAACATATAAATAATATGGACGATACGATTACGA
Organism: Locusta migratoria; assembly: GCA_026315105.1. Taxonomy (NCBI): domain Eukaryota; kingdom Metazoa; phylum Arthropoda; class Insecta; order Orthoptera; family Acrididae; genus Locusta; species Locusta migratoria. The sequence goes on from CM048755.1 coordinate 104,729,273, forward strand.
CTCTACTGTAGTCATAATATCTATGCACCCAACACGTAATATTCTTTCTGACTTTATTTTAACAAACAGCCATAATTATTTAATAGTTGAGTTTAGCATTGACAAACATAATCCTTTTTGAACTTTTACCTCTTTAAACTATTATTTTAATATCTCTCCCAGAGTTTCATTATCTTTTTCCGTTAAAATATTATCACCTGTCTTGGTTTGGTAATTTGTTATAAGTTTATTTTCTTTGCCTGTACCGGTTACGAATGATTATATACTAGAAAGAACGTAGCGTACATTTGGCGTTCGGAATTCAGTCACGTGACATCCCTCGCCCGAAACCTTTTGCATACGCCATATTGCTTTGTGTATTTGATGATTTTCTTATTGTAGCTCAAGCGTTTTCATTTCCAAGTGATGGCGCACTAAGAAAAAAAGTTCAAATGTTTGTAAAACTTATGGGACTTAACTGCGACGTCATCAGTCCCTAAACGTTTAAACTACTTATGAACTGACTTATACTAAAGACAGCACAAACATCCATGCCCGAGGGGCATTCGAACCCCCGACGAGGAACGGCCTCGCGCATCGGAGCATAGCGCCTCAATACGCTCGGCCGCTCCGCCACGGCGCGCACTGAAAAATGTCAAAAACACGTCGTTCTTAGTACAACGAATTATAATCAAATGTCTACAACTGCCATGTTAGCAGGTGACACCTAATTTCCTCTAGTTATACATTCTTCTATGGTCTTGCATTTCTCCGCAAGCCACTCCAGCTTAGCCAGTCTGCACTTCCTGTCAACCTCATTTTTCAGACGTTTGCACTCCCTTTTGCTTGCTCAATTGATGCATTTTTATATTTTCTCTTTTCGTCAGTTAAGTACCAGGATTTCTATTAGGCTTTGTCCTTCTACCTATGTGATCATCTGCGGCCTTAACTACTCTTTCCTACAGAGCTACTTAGTCTTCTTCTGCTGTATTTATTTCCCCCGTTTCAGACAATCCTTGCCTAATGCTTTCTCTAAAACTCTCAACTACCTTTGATTCCTTCAATTTGTCCAGATTCCTTCGCCTTAATTTGTACCTTTTTCGCAGTCTCTTATGTTTTAATTTACAGTTCATAATCAATAAGTTATGGTCAGAGTCTATATCTGCCCCTGGCTATGTCATACAGTTTAAAACCTGGATTATAAACCTTTGTCTTACCTTTATAAAGTCAATCTGGTATCTTCCAGTGTCTCCTGGTCTCTTCCATGTATATAACCTTTTTTCATGGTGATTAAACCAAGTGTTTCTGATTAATTATTAAATTGTGCTCTCCACAAAATTCTACCAGGCGATCTCCTCGTTCATTCCCTTTCCCCAGTCCATATTCACCTACTACATTTCTTTCTCTTCCCTTTCCTACTACCGAGTGCCACTCCCCCATCACAATTAAGTTTTCTTCTCCTTTAACGGTCTGAAAAATTTATTTTATCTCCTCATACATTTCTTCGATTTCCTCATCATTGGCAGAGCTAGTTGACATGTAAACCATTACTGCTGTGGTCGGTGTTGGCTTCGTGTCTATCTTTGCTATGATAATGCGTTCACTATGCTGTTCATAGTAACTTACCTACATTCCTATTTTCTTATTCATTTTCAGACCTACTCCTGCGTTACCAACAACTGATTTTGTATTTCTAACCGTATACTCACCTGACCAAAAATTCTCTTCATCCTGCCACCGAACTTCACTAATCCCCACCATATCTAACTTTAACCTATCCATTTCTTCTTTCAAATTTTCTAACTTACCTATCTAATTAAGAGATAAAACATTCCACGCTCTGATCCGTAGATTGCCTGTTTTGTTTTTCTTGGTGGCGACATTGTCCCCGCCCAGAGATCTGAATGGGGAATTATTTTACCTCAGGAATAGTTTACCAGAGAGGATGCCATCATCATTTATTCACACAGTAGAGCTGCATGTCCTCGGGAAAGTTAACGACGGTAGTTTTCCCCTTGCTTTCAGACGTCACAGTATCTGCATGGCAGAGCCAGTTTAACCGATACTACAAGGCCAACTCAGACAATCATCCAGACTGTTGCCCCTGTAACTACTGAAAAGGCTGCCCCCCCCCCCCTCTTCAGGAACCACACGTTTGTCTGGTCTTTCCACAGACACCCATTCGCTGCGGTTGCACCTGTGGTACGGCTATCCGTATTGCTGAGGCACGCAAGCCATCCCACCTTGGCAATGTCTGAGATTCATGGGGGTGTAAAAATACTGCTAAACGAAATACAACTAATCAATCTAGTAAGAGAAAAAAAAGTTCAAATTTTTGTAAAATTATCGGACTCAACTGCTCGGTTATTAGTCCGTAGCTTACAAACTACTTAAACTAACCTAAGGACAACACAAACACCCATGACCGAGGAGGGGCTCGAACGCCCGACGACGAACGGCCGCGCGCACAGCAGCACAGCGCCACAGTGCGCACGGCTAATCCGCCGCGGCTTAGTAAGAGAGATAGTGAACATGTCGTTACACTATTATCGGGAAAACATGGTACAAAAAGGTAGAGATAGTACACACATCTACTGATGCTAAATTTTTGTAAAACAATTGTCAGAAAACACACGCATAAACGTAGGTGTTACTCAGAGTAATGAACTGGGTCAGTTCTGTTTTTAATCAATATTTCAAAATAAACATGAAAAAAGTATCTCTGCTGATGACAGCAACATCATTCACCGAGAAAACACCAGAGTTCATATTTAAGGAAAGAAATTAAAACCTCAAGGATGTATGTGATTAGGTAGCGTGTAATAAATTGACCACAAAAGAAACAAACGTTATGGATTTCAATATAAGGATGGGAAACAATCCTTATCGTATTAAGCATAAGTGGTAAATGTGTAGATTGTGTAACAGTCAGTGTTTAGGGATGAATATTGATTGTTGATTAACATGGATTGCACACGCAAAGATACTGGCGAAAAATTGGGGTAGCAAATTCAGCTGCTTGGGTTTTATCATCAGTTTGTAACAGACCATGTCTTGTGGTGACAAACTATCCCTACGTACTCTCAGTTTTAGGTGTGATATTAAGCTATTTGATCTGGTCTGGCGGTGAAATATTGATCATACTACATTATCGTTGTTTATTGCTGTAACGAGGAAATTGTGTCAAGATGTAAGGTGTTATTCTGCTCACTTCAACATCTTGTTCTTCATGGCGGGAGTAGATGCTGTCTCAGTTTCTTAGGTGAACAAAGGGGAGGACAGGGTGGAAATTATGCAATATTTGTGACTCTGGAGTCAGTTTACAAATCAGAATTGAGTCAATAGCAAGTGACACAGCATCACCTTCACGGCTCAAAAGTCATCAGTGGGTGCCCGTAGCGTGTGAGGACGACAAAGAGCAAAATTAACTTTTATATTATAATAGTAAATTGTGTGTAAATCAAAGAACATTATTTAATAACAACTAATCGATTGAAGTTGTTAAGACACTCAATTTGTATCCATAGGATGACGTTGGTTCTCTCTAGTTAACCTGAAATGAATTTTCCATAATTTACCTAAATCACTTTAGGCAAATGCCAGATTTGTTCCTTCATCGAGGCTATGTCCGACCGATTGTCCTATCATCATTGAGTACAGGGATGTGTTCTCTGTGTGTTTATATTTTGAGATACTATTTTTGGTTGTATTTCTGTCATTGTGAGGTGATACTTGGATGAAATAAATGAAAGAATCCATGCGTCTGGCTCATCCATCATGCCTGTGTCAGCCTGGACTAGTCCGGCAAGCCCCCAGCCTAAGACCAGACCCAGGCCGCAGCAATACATCTAAATCGTTCTTCTCTTATACTTCTTCAAGTCTCATAAAGTTTCATGCAATCTAACCAAGTGTGTAGTATAAACTGAAGTTGTAAGAACCATTTTGCTGTGGCATGAGCAGTCACATATTCTTTCACATTTCCATACAAAAGATTTAACGAATACACTTCCTTACAAAAATAGTGATGCACCCAAAATGATTCGTCCTATATTAATCCATTTCGGTAAACATGCGTTCCACTGATGTGTGAGTAAATTATTAGATATACACGGCTTTATAATGTAAAGAATGCCCACCAGAGTGAATTCGTAATGTCACTGTTCTGTTGTGAAGTTGCTACCTGTCAACTGCCGTAAGACAGTGAAGCAAACACCAACAGTGCCTCGCAGCTGCGTCAGACAGCCTATCCACCAAATGAATGCATCTAACAGAGGCGGCATCGTTGGACTGTGAAGCGGGTAAGTCGTATTGCGTAATTTCCAGGCATGTTGAGCATTAAACCCTGCGTCTGTGATTCCAAATTCCATCGTTAAGTATTCCTGGTTTCTTTGAACTTCCGAATGCTTCAATGAAGCCATTTGGCATCGCTTTGCGTAGTTTCGTAGTTTTTACTCGGAACTGCGCGAAGCAATACCAAACGCTTTTATTGAAGAATTCGGAATCTCAAAGAAGCAAAGAATAACAAACGTTACCATTTGGAATGAGACGTCAGAAGGGTTAAGACGTCACAGTGCACCGGCATTCGAATCAGTGGGTACACGAAGGCAATCAGTCACGTTGTGCAGATTCGGGTTGAATAAGAAACACCACCCTGAGGAGGGGCCGTCGTATGGTGTACCAAACAGTGCAAGGTCCCATGACCTCGGCACCCGCCATCCCTGAACATTCACTGGAGACCCTACATCACATTGTGAATTCTCACAGTGTCTCGACGACGCGCATCTGTCGGATTGTTGTGCTATCGTCCCATACATCAGTTGCCATTGACAGCAGAACACCAACGCCGAAGACAGGGGCAGAGGACGAATAGCACTGCCACATGTTCAGTCATGTTCCGCTTCTCCATAACCTCTGATGATCATCTTGTTAGGGTTTGGCGGCATCAAGGACAGAGTGCACATCGTGGCAGTGTTGTGGAGAGACGCACAGTTGTAATCCCTGGCATCACGGTGAGGGGAGCCATAGGATATTCATTCATGTCACCTCTAGTTGTGCTTTGGCAGACATTGGTGGCGCAGTGATGTGTCACAGACTTTCTGCATCTGCACGTCCTACCCCTGATGGCACAGTACCTTAGGGCAGTGTTACAACAAGATGAGTTACTCCCACACACAACACATGTGCCCATCGACTGTCTACAGCATATTGAGGTCCTCCGATGGTGAGCAAGACCCCGAACCTCTGAATCAATGAGAATGTGTTGCATGCTGTTGGAAAGGGCCTCCATTCCGCATGATCTGCAGTGACAACTGTGGACAAACTTGTCTCAGCGGAGAATCCAAAGGCTGTTTGACTCCACACTGCATGAGGACGTGCATTGCGCCAGACTGAATCATCGCATAGAAAATATTGTTGGGAAGGTGAATCAATCACTACAGCCTATTGGCGGAGCACTTGGAAGATTCAACAATAGTGAGTCTATCTACACTACACTCCCCTTAAGTATTGCAGCATGGTATACGATCCTTAAAATATAGGAGGTACAGAGAACATCAAAAAAGTTGAAAGACAACTTATTTTGTGTTATCGTGAAACACTGGATAGGTAGTTACGGATGTGATATACGAGTTGGGGTGGAAATCGTTAAAATAAAACAGTTTTAGTCGTCACACAATTTTTTTTACGAAATTTTAATAACCAACTTTCCTCCCCACAACCAAAATATTTAGCTGAATCCCACCTACGTAGGGAAATATGAAACTATGATTAGACCTTGTATAATGAAATAAGAGAAATCAGACGTCGCACGGAAAGATTTAGGTGTTCATTTTTCCAAAGTAATGTTTGAGAGAAGAATGGTCAATAAATGGTCTGAAAGTGGTTCTATGAACTCTCTGCTAAGCACTTTAAGTTTTAATTGCCAAATAGTCATTTAGATGTCAACGTAGTGCCTGGACAGAATATAATTTCAGTCACGCAGTACATGATTGTATCAGAGAATAGGAGTTCTTACAGTAAAGTACGATATTCGGGTCTTCTCTGTCTGGCTTGCTAGTCGTTAGATTCAATATCATTTCGTGCTCAAAACACATACTGAATTTCTCGTGACCTTAACTCCCAATCTGCTCTGCTTTGAAAGGCGGGCTTTTCTTTTCTAACGTAGTTCTATTTCGTACATTCAAAAAGAACCTGGTTTACAATAAATCACTTTTAGATTACTGTTACAAGAATTAAAAGTCAAAGTTTGAGATTCTATTCTACATAGTCCTGGAAGATTAACCGAAAACATTTCATCGAAGAAATATCTCTCCAATACAATAAAAGAATGCCTGAGACGGATTTACGTCTCAAATATGTCAAAGACATTATTGATAGATCTGAAGCATTGAATTAAAATTTGTGGTGCGGCCGGGAATCGAACCCGGACCTCCATGCTTACTAGGCAGACGTCTTAACCGTTAGACTATCACACCAGTAACGATTAAGCTGCCTCGGAATAGTCTATGTACGATTTCCCTCCACAACACAAACTTTAATTCAGCTTCTTTGTTCCAAAGATAATTGCCACTACTGCCAAGGCTCTCCATGCAGCGGAATAGCACCTCAGCAATTGTTCCACCATGTCCATTGGTGAGGTGCTATTCCGCTGCATGGAGAGCCTTGGCAGTAGTGGCAATTATCTTTGGAACAAAGAAGCTGAATTAAAGTTTGTGTTGTGGAGGGAAATCGTACATAGACTATTCCGAGGCAGCTTAATCGTTACTGGTGTGATAGTCTAACGGTTCAGTCTGCTATCGACAGCGCAGCGGTGAGGACGGACTGTTTACGTCCCGCCGCAGCGACTCGCGCGTGAGCGGTTGTTTACTTCTCGTAGTCTTCGCGAGTGTTACTTCATATAGACATAGAATGGCTCATTCGTACCGACAATCTACAATCAAGATCAGCTTTAATAATGAATTTGCACGACCGAAAGCATTCGAAGTGGAAAGATTCATCTGTGAAGAGATTAAAATTGATCCACGAGAGATGATTGGAATACACTTCTCCATTATAAGTAGTGTGGTCTACGTAAAACTGATCAACGACACGGTATGTGACAAGATTGTGCGAGAGAACAAAGACGGACTAAAATTCAAACACTCTGACGGAAATGTCGGAGCAGTGACAATTGATCATGCAGGGCTGGGTTTAAGAACCGTCCGAGTTTTTGAACTACCTTTCGAGGTACCTGCTGACATCGTGACAAAAGCGCTGCAACCCTATGGTAGAGTGCTTAGCCACATAGCAGAAAAATGGACAACCTTTACTACGTACCCTGTTCTTAATGGCGTACGACAAATAAGGATCGAACTGACAAAACATGTGCCATCTTATCTCACGATTGGAGGCTGCAGAGCAATAGTGCTCTACGATGGCCAACCAAAAACATGTTCAGGCTGTGGTAAGGAAGGTCATGTCCGTTCAGAATGTCTTCAACGGAGAATTGTTCAGGTACCAACAGGAGAACCTGTACCAACATCTACGGCCACGACCCTCCCTCTCACATATGCAGAGGTGTTCACGAAGAACGTTCAATCAAACAAAGACATCACCCAACAACTAGAATGTTCTGCGGAAGGTTCGACGGCAGCGAACGAAGATACCTTCAAGGAAGAGCTAGCATCTCTCCCCACAGAGATGCCGCGAACGATCTCTCCACCAGAGAGACTAGAACAGAACATGGACGTCGACAGTAGGGTAGTGCCAACAGCCGCCTTCGTCCCCGTCAGCAAAGAGGACAGCGATGCACAACCAAATTCGGATACGGAAGCCCATGTCCGTAAACAACGATCTCCAAAACGACACAAGAAACGGCGACTCACCCCGTCAGACGACTGCTTACAACGTACGACCGGAGACAGTGAACAAGTTGAAGGGAGAGGTGACCACGCAGAGGTTACCGTGACGTCTCATCAAGAAGGTCAATATACCGATAAAAAGAAAAGCCACGAGCGACCTGCAGAGTATGACAACGTAGAAGTGCCTGCAGCCCACCACCAGTCTGCTATTGTGGAAAGGACGACACAACAGGAAGGGGTGGAGAAGACTAAGATGACGACGAACTGGCCACAAGGCGATTGGTCAGAGGACAGTGGAGATGACCCGATGACGGCCGCAACAGGCGACGGGGCAGCGGCGGCGCCCCTGCAAAGTTAGACACGCAGTTAACGCCAGCGGATATGACGAGGCCCCACGACGTGTCAGTACAACATCAGATGATATAAGCTCCCATGGGCGAGACACACATTGCGGAACGAAGACAAGCATACCGACTAGCCTCCATAAATATCAACACCATAAGGTCGCGCATTAAATTGTCCTTACTCAAGGAGATGCTGATCGCGGCGGACATCGATATAGTCCTACTTCAGGAGGTGTACGTTCAAGATTTTCCGATCATCCACGGGTACGACGCCTACATTTCACATGCCTCCGAAACAGGCAGCGGCGTGGCAATACTTCTTAGAGAAGGCATAGAAGCTGAGGATGTTCTACACCTACCTTCAGCAAGGGGATCAGCGATGACGGTGCTTGGTGTCAGACTCATCAACATTTACGCGCCATCCGGAACAGACAAGAGACGAGATCGTTCCCGCTTCTTTGCCGAGGAAATTGCGCCGCTCTTCCAAGGACGACACGAATGTTTCATCCTCGGAGGTGATTTTAATTGTGTACTTGCCCAGAAAGATCAAATTCCTGGATACACAACGTGCCCGGAACTAAGAACGATAGTGCGTGATATGCATTTGGTTGACACATGGGAGCATGTGCATGGCCAACGTCAAGGCTTCACCCATATGACGAGTCATTCCGCTAGTCGCCTCGATCGAGTTTACATGACAAATACTCTCAGCACTGATATCGTGGATGCAGAACTGTGGCCTGCAGCCTTCACCGACCACACGGCATTTATATGTACCATCTCTCTCAGGAGACAGCAGGTGTGGCGGAGCCGCGGTACTTGGAAACTGAACATCGCCCACCTTGACAACCCAGACTGTCGCAGTGCCATCGAAGATACATGGACATCATGCCTACGACGCCTCCAGGCGTATCCCACGACACTACGTTGGTGGCTGGATTGTGCCAAACCAGCAATACGCCGTACTTTCATTCGCTACGGTCGTGAACAGGCAGCGTGGCGACGGCAAACGATGAACTTCTACTTCACTGTGCTACGTGACTGCATTAACCAGGCACCTTCTCCGGAGAGACAGACGACAGTACAACAAGCGAAGGCCAAGATTATAGCCATCATGAGAAGCCACCTCGAAGGAGTAGTAGTCAGGGCAAGGGCACTCGACCGAGTAATGGGAGAACAACCATCCATGTATCATATCATCAACGAACGTAAGCGTCGAGGAAGAGGCCTGATACACGTGCTGGACACTGAAGATGGCAGACATCTAACTACGCAACAAGAAATAAGCACTGCCTTTGTCGAATACTACACTCAACTATACACAGCGGTGGATACTGACATGGCGATAGTTAACGAAGTTTCTCAGACAATCCTTGGCACCATTGACCCGGCGGCAGAAGAACAGCTGACGGAGGATATAACTGAAGAAGAAGTAGTGGAGGCAATTGGTAAGGGAGCAGTGAATAAATCGCCTGGACCAGATGGGCTCCCACTGGAATTTTATCGGACCTTCCGACGTATGATAACACCCATATGGACTAGTATTTGCCGTGAATTGATGAATCCAGATGTGCCCTTACCACCATCCTTCGTGGAGGGACTTATCATCCCGATACACAAGCCATCAGGTCGCTCACGGATTCGGGACTACCGACCATTGACGCTTCTGAATTGTGACTTTAAGATATTCTCCAGACTCTTAGCTTCGCGCTTCCGAAGAATATTGCGCCAAGTGATATCACTCGATCAAACGTCGCTTGGTGGAGACGCCAACATTCAGACAGCACTCGGCGAATATCGCGATGTAATCGCACTGGCGAAGACCTGCCGCCTTCGCGGTGCCCTTGCGTCGATTGATTTTGATCGGGCCTTCGACAGAGTGGGTCACACCTATCTGGCATCAGTCATGAAGCACATGCGATTTCCACAGCCCTTTATCAGTGTCGTGATGCGGCTATTAAATAATGCTTCCTCCAAAGTGCTCATCAACGGTCGGACGACAGCATCCCTCACCATATCAAGATCGGTTAGACAAGGATGTCCACTTTCGACAATTTTATACGCCATAGCCCTTGAACCACTACTCTGTGGCTTACGTCAACGATTGACAGGGTTGACAATGAGAGGGTACACTTTCAAGTGTAAAGCGTATGCAGACGACCTGGTGCTCATGGTACGGACTGACAACGACATGCAAGAGGCTTTAACTTGGATCAACAAATATGGAATGGCTACAGGCAGCCGCATCAATGTGGACAAGTCAATGGCCATGAGTATCGGTGACGGGGCACCAGAAGAACATGTAGCGCCCTTACAACTCAAGGATACCTTGAAATGCTTAGGTGTTGTCTTTACCAACGACGTGCGTCACACAGCAGCTTACAACTACAAGAGACTTTTACAGTCGATCCGGACAGCAGTCAGAGGAAATACTATACGGTCTTTGGACATTATCCAACGTGTCAATTATGTTAACACATACATGGCGTCACGAATTCCTCACCTTGCACAAATCCTTCCGATGCCGACGGTGATAGCACGGCGTATATTGGCTGCGTTTGGTTCCTTCGTCAGTGCGGGACTACTCTTCAAAGTTAGATATGAAACCCTCACCCTCCCTCCCGGCAGGGGAGGTTTAGGTCTTGCACATGTTCATGATCGAGCAGTGGCACTATACATCAGCACCATGTTGAAATTGTGGAGACGACATCACACATCTCTGACAGGATTCTTAATAGAAGAACTAGCACCGATGTCTCAAACAGCACCGGTGGCGGTGCAGCACATCTCACAGTCACTCCACCACATCAGTGCTTTTTTTATAGAATACAGTTACGTTAAGATGGCACTGCCGGAAACCAGACCTGCGACGGCTCGTGACATCTATCGAATCTTAACGGCCACAAGAACTGGCAATGTTATTGAGAAGAAGTATCCAAATGTTGACTGGCCGGTGGTATGGCGATCGATACACCACGTTTCCTTGGATACGGAAACACGTGCCATGTGGTACCTGACAGTGAACGGTAAACACGCAACACGATCTAGACTCCACTCTATACATTTGATGGACTCACCATTATGCCCCCAGTGCCGAGTTCTGGACGACGACGAACACCGGTTAACATGTGGCCCAGCAGCAGAAGTCTGGCGTTTAGGACAACAGATAATAGCTTTCTTTCTACGAGTGGGGCCACAAGACATCAGACCACGTTCCGTGTTATTCCCTGACAGGACATACTATCCACGAACTAAAACGAATGCAGTAACATGGATTCGAGCACAACTGGTGCTCTATTTATTCAGAGATACCCCGAAGAATGTATTAGACTTTTGGATCTACTTAGAAGAACGACATAGAAAGATTGTACATAATCCTAAGTATAGGCAGTATTTTTCAAATTTTTTATGGAGTGCGTTTCAGGACCCGCCGCACAGCTGGAACGTCCCGGGTAGGAGAAGTTAAAATATTAAATCGACGAAGAATGAACGAAAGATATGAAAACGGCAACTAATCCTAATGTACGAGAAGACGTACCCGGGCGCTGGAGCGGCGAAGGAATTGAAATAACACTCTACACCGTGCTGCGTGTATGTTTATTTATGAAATGCGAGAAGGCAGTTAAGTTTCTGTATGGGTTGTGCGCACGGTGAACAGATTTACTATTACATAAAAAAAACAACTCTATAAGAAGAATTATGTTGACTTTGTCTACACTGAATAAAAGTCAAGTCTGCTTAACACACTACCCCTAGCCTCTCCTAAAATTTACACTTGTTTCCTTTCATTTATAATAAAAAAAAAGAAAAAAAAAAAAAAAGTGGTAGAGCGCTTGCCCGCGAAAGGAAAAAAAAAAAAAAAAAAAAAAAAAAAAAAAAAAAAAAAAAAAAAAAAAAAAAAAAAACGGTTAAGACGTCTGCCTAGTAAGCATAGAGGTCCGGGTTCGATTCCCGGCCGCACCACAAGTTTTAATTCAATGCTTCAGATCTATCAATAATGTCTTTGACATATTTGAGACGTAAATCCGTCTCAGGGATTCTTTCATTGTATTAATTGATATAAATATCACCATAACAAATATCTCTCCATCTAGATCTGTTTCTTCGTAGTTGATACAGGAAAACAGACACAGTATCTCTCGCTCGCCATTATTTAAGATAAAAGTGTGTGCACACTGTTCATACATTACTACTTGATGTTTGCAGTACCTTTCGTTGGATTACATCCACTTCAAAGGAGATCAGCTTAAATAATACGAAGTAAACGGGCGAATGAACGTCGCCTTCGTTCATTGGTGCTACATAAACAACTGTAATGGTAGTAGTTCTTTTGTTTATCCACCTGATTCTTTACCTGACACAAAAAAATTCTGTTTATGTGTTGTTTTCTCCATAGCTCAGAGCGTACTATTTCCACCAATATCCTGGATGATAAGTAGAACACTCTGCTACTGTGCTGGACAAAGTAGCGGTTTCATGTCATAGCACCTATACGTTCTCCTCGTCATATCTGGCACCTAATATCGTACTGTCTCTCACATAATGCGAAAAACTTGATTACAACAATTATGGGTTTATTTTTCAAACATTTAATCTGAATACCCTAAACAACTATGTTGTTGTGATCTTCAGTCTGGAGACTAGTTTGAAGCAGCTCTCCAACCTACTCGATCCTGAGCCAAGCCTCTTCATCTCCTCATAAGAACGGCAACTCACATACACTTGAATCTGCTTTCTGTATTCATCTCTTGGTCTCCCTCTGCGATTTTCAACCCACACACTTCCCTTCAATGCTAAATTCACGATTTATTGATGTCTAAGAATGTGTTGTCCCTTCTTTAAGTCGAAACAACTATATGTTCGAGAAAATCGGACATTTAACTAGGTGGAAATCATTCACTTAGAGACGACAGATAAAATTAATTACTCGATGGATCATCACAACTTCTTTTTGGTAAGGAACGGTCAAAAACTGTGTGATGAGAGTTTCTCATAAGGAATAAAAACTATTTTCGATTATCAAAAAGTTTTATGTCTTCTTAATTGTGTGCAAAACAGTGATATTACTGGCCAGCATACACATTAGGTATCTCCACATCTCGAGTTTGAGTGGCTTGATGAGTTCAACCTGCGTCACAGTACGTGCGTCGTTTCTAGCCCAAGCAGCTACAGTGTGTTCCACCGAACCTTGATGAACTGAGCCAACAAGCGCTATGCTAGCTACTGCGCCAGTGGCACAAGACTCGATTGATCCTTCCTGCAGTTTCAAGTAGTAATTTGGTGTTGGTGGGTCCTTTGCTGTTCTTCATATATATATTAATGACTTGCCATCCTATATTCACAAAGATGCAAAGCTGGTGTTTTTTTACTGATATAAGTATTGTAGCCACACTCGACAAACAAGTATAAACTGATGAAATTTTAAATAATGTCTTGCTTAAAATTATTAAGTGGTTCTCTGAAAATGGACTCTCATTAAATTTTGATAAAACACAGTATGTACAGTTCTGTACAGTAAATGGCATAAGAGATTGAATTGGAAGAAACACAATGATGATCTGCTGAAATGTCTGAGTTCAGGAACTTATGCTATTAGAGTTATTACAAATTTTGGTGACAAACATCTCAGTAAATTAGCTTACTATGCCTGTTTTTATATCTTTCTTTTGCATGGTATCATATTTTTGGGCAAGTCGTCATTAAGTAAAAAGTATTCACTGCACAAAGGCGTTTAATAACTGCCGAAGCCCATCGAAGAACTTCGTGTAAATATAGATTTAAGGATCAACTGATATTCACAGTAGCTTCACAATATATAAATGTTCACATATGAAATTTGTTGTTAATAACCTGACCCAATTCAAAACTAATAATAATGGGTATAGCTATATATATTATTAGGAGAGAGTATGATATTCAATATTCAACTTTAACTCTAACTATGGTGTAGAAAAGGGCGAATTATGTTCTCACAAAAGTCTTTGGTATTTTACCAAATACTATCAAAAGCCTGAGAGATAGCAAATTACAATTTAAAAAGAAATTAAAAGAATTCCCGAATGACAACTCCTTCTACTCAGTAGATCAATTTTGAGATATAAATTAACATTTTTTAAATGGAATGTCTTGTAATATCATATGAAGATACCTTTATTAAACTGAAACGTTCCACATTATTACGAAATGTATTCATGATCTGTGGAACAAGTGTTAATCTACTCTAATCTAATATGAAAGTCTGCACAGTGTTGAGCCTACAGCTGTTGATCTTGTACAAACAACCAGTTTGAAGGATTGAGCAAATATTAGCATAGAGAAGGAAGTATATCACAAAAGGAGACAAACTCGCAAATGGTTACTGTTAAGCGCTCTAGATTGGCCTCAATGGGATGCTAAGGGGGGAATTGTGAAGATGGGTGGAACAATAATCGGAATGACAGTGCGTATTTCAATGAGAAACAAGAGGATATTTAATCTCTGTGCGGTGCTTCGTTTTTGTGTTCCAGGTTAGGATGATACAGTTGCATTTAGGTGCATGCGGATCTTACCTTAATTTGTTGGAGCTATCGACAGGAAATTTTTGTTTTTGTTTTGTTTTAGTATAAAGTTTGAAGTTAGTTTTATCATATGTAAAGATATCAGTGAGATGGTCATGTATAGCTATAAGACATCAGAGAAAAGACATTTGGTTTGTAGGATCCATTTACTCTGGGTATAAAAAATACCCATGGATTCAAAATTACAGACATGTGTTTCTCCACAGAACATCACATGGTACTATGTGAAGTAATGCTGTAATGCATTTCGTGATAAAAAAGAGGAATATATTGCTTTCAGACTATGTACTTGATGATATCCACTGGATATGATTTTAGCATGTTACTATCTAGAAGATTTATTTCCTTAATTTGTATAATTTTATTTAGTTATTTGTTTACTAGTGTACGGAATGTATATACCCAACAATTCAATTGAAACGGTGAGGTTTTTCTCAACTGTTACTGGGAGTAATTCCTACAGGTATATGCTTCTCCAGGCTGAAACGCGAGTAGTTGTGAAATTTAGACTTTAAAATCAATGTGTATTCCGATGAACTGTACGAGGAGATGAATCATCACTCGCTTCATAGAAGAGGCGTCAAACAGCAGGATTGTACACACAAAATGATTATAAGTGATTAAACTGTCATGGAAATTGCTCCTTCAGAGTGCTGCTCAGTGCTCTTTCTATTCAGTGAGTAGTGATCCATCCTCATGAAATGATTTGTATTTCGTAATGGATTTAATGCCAGTTGATGAATTCTGAGCAAAAGGTTTGGTGCTGTATGAAATCAGTACCTTGAAAATCAATATAAAATGTAAACAAAATACAGATGACACTTAATTTTTTACGTTGATAATAATGGTGGAAGTATATTTATACAACAAAACAATATAGGATGGTGCCAGTAGAGTTTTATTATATTGAAACTCCGAACATTGTTGTAGAATGATGTTTTATTTACAAAAACGTAAAAGTGACATACATACACTTCTGATTGTGGACAGTACACTTGATTTAATGTTAAATAATGTGTAACAACAACCTCAAATAAATGGGAATTTGTATTTGAGCAGACACTGAATGATAACATTCTTTAAAATCTCAGTTTGTTCTTTTAGAAGGTACAATAATCGTCGAAAGTCGGCAAACACACTCGCATTCGTATATT
Source organism: Locusta migratoria (assembly GCA_026315105.1). Lineage (NCBI taxonomy): Eukaryota > Metazoa > Arthropoda > Insecta > Orthoptera > Acrididae > Locusta > Locusta migratoria. The sequence continues at coordinate 104,745,145 of CM048755.1, forward strand.
CAGTTTACATATAGGACTCTAGTAATTGTACGTAGAACTTTGCAAAAAAAAATTGTAAACTAAATTACAAAATCAGTTACATTGACAATAAAGTTGTGCACTTTTCTGTGGATTTCGGTCTCTCCCGTTCTCAGTCCTCAGCATTTAAGAAGACGGCCGCTCCAACTTGGGGTAGGCGACGACGCGCTCGGGTGGCCGCCGTTCTCGCCGACGTACACTCCACAGGAAAAGTGGCAGCAAGCTCCTCCGACACGTGTGGCTCCGGACGTGCTCTTACGATCACTTTTTAAGTCCCAGTTTCTTGAGTGCCTTCACGTCTAAGTCACCGTAGTAATCTTCACTGCACATTTATGCAAAAATAAAGGTAGTATTACTCGATTTCGAGACACTGCTCGTAGGTCCTTTCTTTAAAAAAAAAAAAAATTAAAAAAAAAGAGCGTTAACACAACAGGGTTTTAATAGTAGGTTTTTAAGAAGTGTAGGAGTTAGGACAGTGCCCGTAAGAATGAAACAGTAAATGGACAGTGCCCAGAAGTAAAGGAAGTAAATGCCAAGAATAGTTTTCATCCTTGTGAGAAGCTCAGTAGTGAAGGACGGTTTCGTGTTAGCGCGGGTGTTTTTGTTGTTGTTTCGTAGAAGGTCGGTGCCGAATTGCCGTCACCGGAGAAGGCGGATGCCGAATTAGGAGAAATCAGTTGATGGCTACGTACCCGTTTTCCAGGTGCGGAAGTTTTCTCGAGTTCTTGTTTGTCGGTGAGTGAATGTAGCCGAGAAAGTGGCATCAGAAGGGCGACGGACAACAGTAGCTTAAGTTTAGAGGAGAGGAGATGTGTGGAACTGCACGATGGGTATAGAGGGAAGGGGCAGTGAAGGCTGCGCAGGCCGCGGCCCGCGGACAGCTGGGAAGCGCAGAGAAGAGAGAGACCAGGGCGTGGTTGCGGCGCGCTGCGCCTAGGCGGCGTCGGACGGGCGTCCCGCGTTGCCAGGCGCGGCGGGCCTGGGCTTGCCCGCCTTGGGCGGTCCGCCCGCCGGCCGGTTGGAGGGGCCGCCGCTGCCGCCGCTGCCGCTGTTCAGGCCTGCCAGCAGCTCGCTCTTGCGGATGCTCTTCAGGTCCAGGTCTCCGTAGTAGTCCTCGCTGTGGGACGCCCGACAGTCGGCTCAAAAGCGCATGCATGCTCGTGCTCGTGCTCCGCTAGCGCGTGGCTCACAATTTGTGCTCACTCTCGACATCCCTCCCACCCTCGTGCTAGCTAACTTGGTCGTGGAGGATGTTTTAAAATGTTTGTATAGCTTATGGGACTTAACTACGGGGTCATCACTCCCTAAACTTACAAACTAGCTAATCCTAAGGACGGCACAAATATCCATGCCCGAGGAGAATTCGAACCCCCGACCATAGTGGCCGTGCAGACCGTGACTTGAGCGCCTCAGTCCCCTCGGCCACCGCGGCCGGCGGTCGTGGAGGATGACGAATTTTGTGGCATTCTATCTACACACGTCAAAACAATTCGGGGATCCAGAATGAAACTTTCACTCTGCAGCGGAGTGGGCGCTGATATGAAACTTTCTGGCAGATTTAAATTGTGTGCCGGAACCGGGACTCGAACCTGGGACCTTTGCCTTTCGCGGGCAAGCGCACTACCGACTGTGCTATCCCGACACGGCTCAGGATGCCGCCTCACAACTTTACTTCCGCCAGTACCTCGCCTCCTACTTTCCAAACTTCACAGAAGCTCTCCTTCACAGAAGCTCTCCTGCGAAACTTGCAAGACTAGCACTCCTGGAAGAAAGGGTATGGTGGAGACATGGCTTAGCCACAGCCTAAGGGACGTTTCCAGAATGAAACATCCCTTAGGCTGTGGCTAAGCTATGTCTCCGCCATATCCTTTCTTCCAGGAGTGCTAGTCTTGCATGGTTAGCAGGAGACTTTCTGTGAAGTTTGGAAAGTAGGAGGCGAGGTAATGGCTTGCCCGAGTCCCGGTTCCGGCACACAGTTTTAATCTGCTAGGAAGTTTCAATTCGGGGATCAGTTGAGATGTCTAGGGTGTAAAGTATCGTCGCCGGCAGAATGAACTAAACTGATTCGACGCCTATCTGTCGGTTCTACGGAGTGGAGACAACAACATTACGGCAACCGAGATAGTGGTAATAACAGAAAATTGCTGCAGAAGGGGTTGATGTTGACTTGTGTTTACTCTACCAAACGAATTACATAAGCAGTTGGGTTCAGATATGTAGTGAGCAGGTAGTGCAATGCAACAATAACGTGACTCTCCTGAAGCTATGACATGGAGAGCCGTAGGAATGTTGGAAGCGGGACTGACATCGAGGGATGTGGCTGCAGCTATTTGAGTGTCCCAAAGTGTAACGTACAGGACCTGGACGCGATTTCAGACAGCAGGAATCGTTAAAAAAGGCAAGGCCAAGGTCGTCCACGGTTAACATAAGCAAGAAATGACCGTAATCTCCGGTTAACTGCCCGTCGAGACAGGAGGCTGAATGCAAATCAGTTGCAGCACATCCTCCGGGCAGCAACAGGACGCGCAATATCAACACAAACAGTCCGAAATCATCTTCGGGAATGTGGCCTCTACGCACGAAGGCCTGTGTCGTGTGTCCCGTTAAAACCACGACACTGTTTAGCCAACAGAAACTGAGTGGAGGGTCAGGATTGGAGTCGTAACGAATGGCTCAGGATTTTGTTCACAGATGATTCAAGATTTTACGTTCAGCCGGAAAATCGGCGTGCCTCATCTGGAGAGAACGTGGGACTCGGAACAATACTGCTTCTCTACAGCAAACATCACCATATCATGGTAGTGGACTAATGCTATTGGCAGGAGTTATTATTGGAGGACGTACGGCCCTCTATGTCGTTGAGAATGACGCTTTGATTGCTCAAAGGTATAGATACGAGTTCCTTCGATCTTTTGTTGTGCCCTACGCTGGTGCCATAGGAGATGGGTTCCTTCTGGTGGACGATGACGCTCGTCCCCACAAAGATTCACTGGTGGACAACATGCTTTAAGCTGAGGGAACTGAACGACAGGAGTGGTTAGCTTGTTCGCTTGACTTATACTCGATTAAGCATCTCTGGTATGAACTTGGCAGACGCATTGCAGCCAGATCAACACCTTCCACAACGGTTGCAGAGCAGGATATTGCACTCATGGAAGAATGCCCAAATATCCCTCAAGAGCTGATTGATAACCTCATACTGTCTATGCCATGCAGTTGTGTAACTGTACTGGCCGTCCTAGGTGATCATACCCCATATTAAGGGGCAACGAGAATTATCTTTTCACTATTATGGTATCCCAGTGGTGCCTCACTCTAAGTAAACGGCATGTAAACCTCAAGTAAAGAGTCGAGACAGCAAAATATGGTACTATATGACACAAATTACAATTGTAACCAATACCTGGATGTCGTCCATTTGCATATGAAACTGTCATGGTACAGCGTGCCTGTGCACAAAGCGCTGGTCGAGGCCTATTATGAGAGTAATAAGAGCCCAACTGCGGCTCGAAGGAAATTTGCGATCGAGTTCAAACTGGAGACAACCGGTCCAAGTGTGCTACCCATCAAGAATTTGATTCGCAAGTTTGAGAGAATAGTCGTCGTGATGACAGCGTCTAAAAGGGGTGAAAACGTCTGGAAGCATCCAGAAGGCACGCGCTGTTTCAAACCAGCGTCAGGCAATCGATCAGACGAGCTGCACAACAAGTGAGAATCAACCGGGAGACATTGAGACAAATTGTTGTTGAAGACCTGCATCTATTTCCGTACAAATTTCAAACCTGTCAGTCGCTAAGCCCCAGGGCTATACAACGGCGGTTGTGTTTCGCCAACACTATTGTCCTCACAATAGATGAACAGGACTTTGATGTGAAAATGGCTTGGCTTAGCGAGCAAGGGTGTGATTCGGATAACCAAAGAAGCTACGTTTCCCGTTGTAATTGTTCTCCGCAGATTGGGACAAAACATTTTGAATCCACGAGGGGTTAATCAGTAATAAATCCATCCGACCACGTTACAGTAGCTCAAATTCAAATGTTCAAATGTTTGTAAATCTATCGGACCAAACTGCGAGGTCACCAGTCCGTATGTTACAGTAGCCCGGAATATTTGAGTAATTTTAGAAGGATGAATTGCCATAAATGGACGCCACATGGAACACCACCTATACATACGTCTTTATCTAAGAAAGAAAGCTTCCTAAATAAACCAGTGAAGAAATGTGCTGCTCCTCCCTATATCTTCTCTAACTCCTCTATCATTCCCATCAGGTGCAGATTAACACTGACGAGCAATTTTCAAGTATGTAGGTTTCGTAAGCTACTTTCTTTGATGATGAACTACACTTCCTGAGTATTCTTCCAATACCATTCAGTCTGGCATCTGCCTTACTCACAATTAATTTTATGTGGTCGTCCTATTTTAGATCACGCTGTATGCCTACTCCCGGATATTTTATGGAAGTAATTGCTGACAGTGATTGTTCTACGATTGCATAAGCATATAATAAAGATTCTTTCCTTTATGTCTTCACAGTACGTTACATTTGTTGAGGGTCAATTCCAACTCGCACGGCCAAGCATCCATACGCTACAGTTCCTCGTCCAATTTCACGTTGCGAAGAATGTATGCACGCGAGCAAACGTTAAATCTCCTGGGATTTTGCCGAAATGCCAACCAATACGTTGCTAGATCGCTTTATAGCGCGTACAGGTACAGCTTAATGAAGCTACAGTGCTGTATTTTAATGGCATTGTAGAGTTATAAATCCATACACTGTTAAGTTTTTTTTTAATTTTTGCAATTGGCTTGTTTCGGCTGAATTGCCATTATCAGATAGTATGATGGTTTTGACATCCGTGTGATGTCGGTGATTCAGTCACTGTCTATGACCTTCCTTTGGTGTTATTGGGGTAATAATAGTTGTTATCGCACGATAATGACATATTATTTTATGTAATTGTCAGATTATATTCTTTTACTTTATATCAGTCTGTTTGTGACAGCGTTTTTTTTAATCTCTGGAGTACCTGCCAAATAAGTTATCATGAAAATACTGATATAAAGTAAACGAATGTAACCTGACAATTACACAAGGTAATATGTCGGATCATGCGATGACAGCCGTTATTACTCCAGTAAAACCAAAGGAACGTAAATGACCAACAAATAGACAGTGATAGAACCAGCGGTATCGCATGGATGTCAAAGCCAACAGACCTGCCCTGATGATGGACATTCAACCTAATACGCAAGAAATCAAACTTACCAGCGTACTTAGAATTTAACTATACAATATCCTTAAAAACGTATACTATGCAGCGAGTCCACTTGGATGTGTGTGTCGTCTTTAGTATAAGGTAGTTCATAAGTAGTTTGTAAGTTTAGGGACTGATGACCCCGCAGTTAAGTCCCTTAAGCTTGACAAACATTTGAACATTTTTGAAAACTTCGACATGAAGAAGATGTGAAAGCAAAACTTACATGACATTGAGTCTCGTGCACACACACACACAATTACGTTTAGCGTACCCATTTTTCCATTTCAGAATCTACGTTTAATTCCTTGTAGGATATATCACTTTAGCTCCCCTCAAACGTACAAAACGTATTTTCTTCCAAAATGTCACGAATGCCATTTGGGCAAGGAGGTAATTGAATAGGTGATAAAATTCAATGCCTGACTGTTTCCCGCTATGCAGTATTTTCAGATCTAACAATTATAGCAACTAAGTGTACGTCAGAAGTCAGTCGCGGCAATATAACTCGATTGTTCTTACACATGGAACGTGTGATGAGTAATATTTTATATCCAACAGTAAGAGTCATTACTAGTCTTATTGCTCATATCGGATTCCGACGGGAAATGTTGCGAAGCAGTTCCGACTGAAGAGTTTGTCTTATTTAGTGCGAACGCATTGCTTTGACAACAAATTGTGAGCCACACGCTAGCGTATTTGTTAGTAGAAACACAAATGTATAAATTTAGTTTTTGTGAGAAAATGATTAATAATCCACACATTGTAATTATAGCATTTGCTTCAAGAACAGTGAATTGATATATGTGCATAGAAAAGATAGCATGCTACTTTATACACTTTCCATTTCATGTATTTTATGAGTATGTTTAATAGCTTTGAGTTTTTGTGTGAAATATTAGGAGAATACAAAAGTACCTTGTTACTTGATAGTTTTTACTCCTGAAAGTTAACGAAGAACTGTGATCAGTTTTAGAAAGTGAGAAAGTAATTTGATTATGAAGTTAAGAGAAAACTGTACAGAAAACAAACAAACATTAATAGGTTGCGTTACAGTAAGATGTTAACGTATGTATAAAACAAAAATGCATTTCATTGGATTGCATTCAAGAGACAGAATTTTCTTTTCACCTTTTAAGACTGATATGTTAATATCATACACTTGTGGAAAAACAGCCGTTTTTAGTTCTTACAGGTTGGATAAAATAGGAGCTACCCTTATGTAACGAATATAATGAATTTTTTTTCCTAGAGACGATTCTCTCCGTATCTTGTAATAATTATTCGTTAACATTTCCATATTAGTCTTCTTTGTTTTACTTTCAGAAATGGTCTCATTAGCCATTCTGTGGTATGTACATCATTTCATACTTTCCCTTCTTATCAATTTTCTCTGTTTCATAGTTTTACTGTTTCTTGCGTCTTACGTTTTTCTTCTTAATTTTGCTTATGAAACTTTCCTATGCTCATTTTGTACCAACATTAATTCGGACCTACATCTGTTTTAGAAAACAATGTAACTACCATACAAAGCTTCATGTAACCTTTTTAAGACAAATGACATTGAATAAATTACTGCTGGGAATAAAAGACTTATCACATAAATTGGGTAGTTGTCTACAAGGCAGACAGAATATTACAGTGAGTCATTAGTGGTTGACATTCTGCCAAAATACTTTTGGTTAATCGCATAGATATCAAACTGCTTTGGGCTTGCTTAATGTTCATCTTTCGTAGCAGATATCATTTGCAAACACTGTGCAAATGAGTTTTTCAATTTTGATAATGTATACTGTAGCTAACCTTTAAATTTTTCAGGCAACACAACGATATGTTAGGTATCTCAAGACGGATAAGCATGCTATTTTATTTGCTTAGTGTAGTAATCAAGCTGAATTCCTATGAAAAGGCTTTCTGCTGTGATCAGTTTTAATTTTAGTCTACAAACTGTGTAGTTAATCCGAATGGTTTCAATTTCTTAAGACGTTTGTTGGTATACTTTTTGAATTCTTATCCTGTCTGCTCCTTATTTAATGTATTTTGGACTATAAACTTCCTTGATCAACTTTCCCTCTCTCTTTTTCTCTTTTTTTAAGACCCCTTTGCTGCTGTTTCAGCTTCATAAAGATACTCTGATGTGATGAGTGTGCTGTAGTACCTCAATTATGTGTGTTTTAAGATGCGGTTACTGTTGTAAATATATTAATCTGATAGTGTTCTATTCAGATATTAATGACAGTCTTCAACCACCGTGCGTAGAACAACTTCATCTTTGTTCCTAACTGCAAATAAAGTGACGCGTTTCATTACCACTTCGCTTGTCCTCTTTACGTTGTAACGAGAGGATATATTCAATGTTTACTGAATCTTGCCAGTCACGCGGCTGGGCTACTCACCATCCGGGAACATCTTCAGGGTCCTCGCAGTTGCCCGAGCCGTCGGAGTCTCCGATCTTGAAGACAGTGCCGATGGGGCATCCGTACTCACGGGCCACTCCCTCCAGACACACGTAGTACTTTCTGCAGTCCTCGGGATGCGCGTGCCTGGAGAAAGATCCAGCGTTCGCCAGTTCTCCTGGCGCCGGGCAGTTGAATCCGTTCGCCACTTCTGTAACACGTACACCACAGCTTCTTACTTTCAGTGCAATAGGCAATGTGTAGCGCAGCCTAAATTTATCGACATACTCCTCAATTCTAGGGCGCTGACTTGGTTTCTGGAGCGACTGGCAGTTGGTGATGATGCACTATCTTAAATTAACTCAATGCCATACCAAATAAACCCAGAAGTCAAGAACTTCAGGTCACAGAATCGAACCTGGTGTTTCATCAATCAAAATAAAATTCTTTTATATTAACATCTTAGGCGGAGGTGTTGACTACTGTTATTGCGAAGTATTCGAATAAATCGAAAATATTTTGGGGAATTAAAGTCCCATCAACGACGAGGTCATTAGAGGCGCACTACAGCCGCTGATTCGAGAAGGATAGCGGTCGTACCATTGCAAAGGATCTATCGTTCTACAAATGATTTAGGAAGTGTAGAATCTACGTCTACATGGGATACTCTGCAAATCACATTCAAGTGCCTGGCAGAGAAACCTTAAATATGGGTGGCCAGAGGAGGATCTGAAACCCCGCCCTCTCGAAAAAACTTAAACGTTGCCAAAACGGAACGTATAATGGCTTTCCTCCTTTAAATGTCAAACTGTATGGGACATAAACTAGCGTGGAATGTTTAAAATCATCTTTACTAATTTCGATAGCTCTGTAAACTCTAATTCTCTCCTGTCACTTATCCCCAACAACTATTTTTCCGTTTTATTGCCGAAGATCACTGATCTATACTCTTCGGTAGGCCTATGTGGCGTATACTAGGATATATGATGTGCCTTCTGCAACAGGTAGTTCTAAGATATTTCTTTTTGATGATGACACTGGCTTGGTAGTGAACGATGTTGTTGGCAATATTAATACAGTATCAAATAATACTGTTAAATAAATACGTTACTGGCTTGTAGAAAATAAATGGATGATAAATCACAGTAAGACTCGGTTTTTACAGTTTATAACACACAATTCCACAAAAACAGACACTTCAGTTACACGGAATGGGCACATGATAATTGAGACTGAACAGTTCATATTGATAGTCAGCTGTTGTGGAAAGCCTATGTACAAGATCTTGTTCAAAACCTGAATGTTGCGTTGTTTACCATTCGAACCGTTTCTGCAATAAGTTATAGTTCAACACGAAAAGTTATTTTGCTTATTTTATTTCGCTTATGACGTAAGGTGCTATTTTTTGGGTAATTCCTCTGATTCAAAAATGGTATTTATTGCACAGAAACTGGCAGTTCGACCAATGTCTGGGGGCAATTTCACGTACCTCTCGTCGATTCCTATTTAGTATCCTGGGAACTCTGACATCGGTCTCTCAATACATACTTTCTTTAATGTCGTTTGTTGTTAATAATATTGGATTACTCCCAAGAGTTAGCGGTTTTCATTCAGTTAATATTGGACAAAAATAGAATCTGCATTTGGATCACGCATCCCTGATCCTTGTGCCAATAGGTGTGCAATATTCTGCATCAGTTTTTAATAAGCTGCCATAAGAATTACAAAAAAAACGTATTAGTAATTAATGCACTTTGAAGGGTAAATAGTAAAGTTTTCTCATGGCTCACTCTTTCTATTCTGTCGAGGAATTGGAAAAATTATACGTTTCACTTTATCGGTTACTACACCTTTGTTGCAATCTGATGTACTGACTTGTTCCGTGAGCCTTGAGTCTTGGTCCTCATTTCGCTCCTGCGGAATATGATAAACATAAATAAATATAAATAGGTTGACATTTTATCAACATTAATCGAAAATACGTCAAGCTGGCAATGCAAATAGATGTGAGAAATGGGATTGTAGAACGAATTTTCGTCATGAAATGAAGCATCAGATGGTCAGCAAGCTCTCCTGTGTCACTATAGTACAGATTTTGAAGCCATCTAGAGCACATAAAAGAAAGGAAAAATTAGAAACATTAAACTAAATCGAATGTTGCAGGCCACTGAAATAAATTCAAAAGCGAAATTGAAAATTTAGTGCTGGACCTGCAGTCGAACCCGGATTTCCCGCTTCGGGCCAACGGTCACCTTCACCAAGAAGGTAATCCAGATATGCTTCCAGTCCTGACAAAATTCTCAACTTTCGTGCACTACGATTGTAGAGTACCTTGCCCATTACTTTCTCTTGCTTGCAGCTTTGTATTATCGCAAGGTATTAGCCATGTTTGTGCATCCGCACAAAAATGGACATTTGCTTCTTGGAGCCATAATACTATTGTAAATATGGCGTCTGTTTTTGTTTTCTGACATGTCTATAATCGTATCTGTAAAAGGACAAAATTACTGATAGAGCCTCTTCGCGTAGGCTTCTTATTTATTTATTTTTTAATGTTGCATTTAACCCATAAATGAAGAACGTGTTGACCTTACAACAACATGTTTAATTGTTCAGTACTTGCAACAAATAAGGGTGATTTTGTATCCACGTGAGGTAATAACATGTATAAAGCGCCGGAATAGCCGCATGGTCTAAGGCGTCATGCTACGGACTGGGCGGTCGTTCCCGCCGGACGTTCGAGTCCTCTCCCGGACAACGATGTGTGTGTTGACCTTACTGTAAATTAGTTTAAATAGTTTGTAAGTCTAGGGACTGACGACCGTAGCAGTTTGTCCAATAGGTTTACAAACATTTAAACATTATTTGAACATGTATAAAAACATTTGAGGTAAGTGAAGGGTCAAACAGATTTTGCTTCGTCCCTATCACTGATTCTATCCGTTGTCTGTAAAGTGTGACACAGTAAGGCAGTTGTCTGAGAGATGACTCAGTGTCAGCGTGACAAAGTGAATATTTAAGGACAGCAGTGCGGGTAGGAAATATTACAAGTAATACTTTATAATGGTGCTTCATCGATCATCTGTGGACGTTTGTTACGAAGGCAGAGTGCTTCAGTGTCTGGGTGTGGTGTAAGCTTACGTGAGACTTGAGTGGTAGGACTGACCTTCGATCTTGCACTCAGGCACCTGGTCGGCCCACATGCACACACGCGCGTCGCGGTCGTATGCGAGTCCGGGCGAGCACTGGTAGCGGCTGGCTTCGCCGTTCCAGCAGTTCCAGAAGACGTCGCATTTGGCCTCGTCGGGGAAGATTCCGTACAGCCGCGGGCAGTGAGGTGCGCTGATTGGTGGTTCTAAAAACAATGATACAAATTAAATTGAGACTAGCACACACAGTACTATAAAAGTCGTCAAGCTGACGTGGTTATTGTCACTGAAGATAAAGTTTTAAGAGTGATTAAATCACGCCATATTCCTCTGCAACTTCTTCAAATTCAACGCTCTGCTGAAATTTGCCTCAGGATGCTTCTGATGTCTGAGAGATGAGTATTTTAACGCCTGTGGCCATCAGAAAATTTCGAACAAAATCCCAGCAAAAGAATAGAAACGCCGGAGAAGCTGAAGAAGGATATGAAGCTGTCAAATCACTCATGTTAATTTTAGTTCACCTAAGAGATATATCGAGATAATATAGTCTATAATTTTCCGTATAATATTAATGGTTGTATTCAAAGGTTTGTAAAACGTCACACAGAGTCATTTTAGTAAATTGACGATTTTAAGTGCTTAAATACTATTAAAATCTAAGAATTTGTCAATATGACACGGCATGAGATTCCGAATGACTCCATAGGAAAACGAAGAGATTTAATCAATTTTGTATAATTACCAGTAGAAGTTGTACAGAACTAAGTGATTTAAAAAAAAATTATGGTTGATTACTGGTTTCGGGCATTATAGTCCATTTTCAAATCAACCGAGTTAAGTCCTATAATATCATCGCTTTTGTGGGTTAACAGGTTTCTGGTTGTTAAAGCAGACACCAAACTGTTCGTTTAGTGGACGCTTTAACGCGTAAAGACCTGTCCAGCCACAAACAAGAACCATGTAGCCAGCGGCTACATTATAGAACTTGGTTGATTTGAAAATGGAATAAAATGTCTGAAACTGGTAATAAAAAATTTAAAAAAGAACCTTATTCCTGTGCAACTTCGACCGGTAAAAGTGATCAAATAAACAATTTGCTGCCTGCATTACCAAGCATGTTGGAAAAAAGAAAAGAATTAAGAAACTGTCGCCCTTCATATTGACTTACGTATGCGCTCGTGTCAAGCGACAAAACGATGTTTTATCCCTCTGACAATTGTAGACAAAGCAGGCAGTTACTCACCGAGCTGCGTGCGCTCGTTACACTCGACGTTGTGGATGTAGTCGCAGTTCTCGGTGAGGAACTTGGAGTCGGTGGCGTCGAAAGCCAGTCCGTTGCCACACGTCTTCAGCTCCGCGACGCCATTGTCGCATTTCCAGTATTTGTCGCACGACCGACTGTGCGGGTAGAATCCGTAGTCGTCCGGGCACTTGAAGCTCTCCTGAGCGGTAACTGCAATCATAAACAGAACGCCGTTGAAGACTGCAGTCGCAATACCATTTAAGCGTCAAGAACACATATTTCTAAAAGATTAAGCTTCACAAAGAATAGCGCTTTGTGACACTTTTCTTGAAGAGGGGGATCTCTAATACTTCAAAATTGGTGATAGACGACTAGATGGCTTATGGGTACATTGGAAATATGGATGAGGGTGAAATGGCCCATAAACGAAAGGTTCTCAAGATCCAAACAGAGAATTGGACCGTGTGCTGCCGGTATTTGTCTCAAGCGATTTAAGCGGCCCACATTAAAAACTACATCTGGATTCCATGTGGATATTTGAACTGTCGAAAGTGCTGAGGTATGACGTTCGATCGTCGACTTCATTCCGCTGTTGACTGGGAATGCCTAAAGATAGTATTTTGACACTGAATCCTTTCTCTTTACGGGATAGGCGAGATATGTTACTTTTAAACTTAGTAGCATCAGATACTTACATTCACCACCTAATAGAAGAGGAAAAATAGTTAGAACCGCAAGGTACTATAGCTTTTACGATATGAAAGTAAATTCTTCACTGAGTTGACGTTCTGTTGAAATGAGCCCTGTAAGTGGGGTTTCAAGAAAAGTCCAGGGTAATGAGGTTTTTCGGCTGACGGGTCTGAAAAGCTTGTTTAGGCGAAGAAGTGTAACATTCCTATTACGCATAGGAGGATGCTAGTAGACTCTTACTTGAAACTTCATAGCTACTGGAACCGGTACGACCGCGGAAATGTTTGTGTCAGTTTGAGGAGCCTAAGGAACTCTCAGACCAGCAACTCCAAAATCAGCAGGCACACACATTTCAAGTCAAGAAACCTACGCCCACGCCATCATCAGGAACTCTGAAGAGTGTATTAACCACATCACTCCAGCCAAGAGACGAATTTGGTGTATTTGTAAGAGGAAATTTCCGATGCCGGCCGCGGTGGCCGAGGAGACTGAGGCGCTCCAGTCACGGTCTGCACGGCCACTACGGTCGGGGGTTCGAATCCCCCCTCGGGCATGGATATTTGTGCCGTCTTTAGTATAAGGTGGTTGATAAGTAGTTTGTGAATTTATGGACTGATGACCCTGTAGTTAAGTCCCATAAGCTTAACAAACATTTGAACAAATTTCCGATGAGCAAGTTTTAATATTCACATAATCGAATTTTCCATACTGTTTATTTTTTTATTCGTATCATGTTTTTGTCATGTACAAATCTGGCGGAACGGAATTCGTGTTACTTTGGGTAGCATTATTTCACAGAAAATAGCGAATATTGTGCTATTTCCAAATGGGCAAATGTTTGAAACGGAAAATTTGCTCTGTAAACTCTAAATATGAATTTGAACACTGTGAAAGTCATGTATCGATTTGAAAGTTAAGAACGGTGTAAACTGACGAGTAATATCGAGTGAGTTAACATGGCATCTGCAGTCAATTGATACAAATTTTCATATTAGAGCAATGCTGCTGCGGTTATGCAACAGCATAAAACAGCGGCGTTGCAGTACCTTGTGTTTTATTGCGTTTCCACTTAGCGATGTCGCTCAGATTTCATCGTAAACTGATTACCCGAAGCTATTAAGTTACTACAGCAGTGGTCGCGTAGGGTTGTTGTTATAATTAACTTTTGCGATGGTTTTCTAGATTTTATAACCTAAAAAAGATGCTCGTGTTGCCCTGGCTGCACTAGGGGCTACTTTCATTATGCAGTTACCTGCCGTAACAGTATGGTTTTATCGCGTCAGCATTGAGTAATACGTTGCTGAAGCATATTAAGGGAAGGTCAATGCACGGAGGCAATCTACCAGCCTTCGTTTGCTGAGTTCGGGTTGACGACGAGGAATGGAGAACTGGTCATCCTGAATATGACGTTTCGGCGGTTTCCCACGACCAGTTTGGCAAATACGCGGAAAATACCCTCGTCCCACACAAATTTCTAGAAAACTTTCGCAGATTTGAACATGAGAGTAGCTCTAGACATGAATAGATGGGGTTCACAGATGCTTTCGTGACGTAGCATGGACACAGATTCCTTTCTCGAATGTTATGCTACGTTTCATACGGGTCTTCTACGAAAATATACCGAAGGAAGTCCACAGTGTAGAACAGGATTGGCGTGGCAGACGAAGGGAATATATTTACTTCTGAATGCCGCAGTATCGTCATTAAAAACGTCTGACACTATGGCTGCGACGGAGAAGAACTATACGCGCGACCCGAATGAAAAAGAAAGAAAAAATGCATACGGTTTACAGTTAGGCACAATGTTGTTGATTTGACGCTTTTTCGGCTATCGGTCTCACGGCTCATTGTATGAAGCACCTTTTCATTTAGTCTCGAGAGCATTGAGGCACCCTATTCGAGGGTTATTTTCACTGTAGAAAACTTGGGGTGCATAGCAGCAATCGAACGTACGGTCTAGAGTCAGGCAATGTGGAAACTGTGTGAGCCGGCGAGCTAGAAGTAAGGAGTGCGTCTCGTGAAGGGGTTGACCTTCGACTCAGCCAAGGCCGCCGACTGTTTCCGGTTTCACTCACATTCGTAGCCTTCCACACCGTTTTCCTCGGCGCCATGGTACAGATCTAAAAAAATCACAAGGAAACCGGTGCTTATTCGCCTCCTGAACTCTGATACTACATTTCGTAGTGACTTTTTCAGATTACTCATACAAAGGTCCAGGGTTCGACCCTCAGTTAGTCATTGAAAATTTTCTGACGGTTAAAGTAGACACCCAAATCGCATGTTACGTAATCTGTCGTGTTTCAGAGTCCACGTTATGCTGTAGATTCCACTATAGTGTGCTGGGTGAACTCGTTCTAGGCTGCAGGAGTAACATTGCTATTTAAGGTGATTTTTAGTAAAGTAATGTGATATTCAGATTCACTTTAATATCGATGAATGTTGTTCTCCAACAAGATGTACACATGTAGTTTTCCTGTTTGTTAGTTCAGATTTCGATACCAGAGACTTGGCATAAATTTAGAAACTTAGCAATATGGCACAGTGTTGGAGAAACTAGAGCCGAATATGTCAGAAACGGTTTAAAATGTGCATTCTTTCCTCACGGCACTTCAACTGACTACTGGCACGGTTACGGAGACAACATGCTGTATGGCTACGTTTCCTAAATTGTTCATCTGAAGCAAAAAACCGACTCGGGTGAATTTCAGTGATGACTGAGTTATCAAATCTTTCGAAAAAGAAATCACGAACTTAATCAAGACGCACAGCAGGTAAATAGTAACTAATATCTATGATTTTATAGCTCGAATTAAATTTTTTTAAAGTTATAGCCGTCATTGTGAAAATATTATGTTGCAAGTAACACCATTTTCATTTGTTGAATAAAAAGTAAATTTTACATAAGCGTTAAACAATTGTTTCTCAAGTACGTGAATTACTCCAGCATTACCATCGTGGTGGTTATTGCGAGCTACATGTTTCACAAGAAGTTACTAATTTGAGAAAAAATTGAAAGGGTTATGTAATGCTTCCGCCTGTACTAAACGAGTTGACCTAGTGCTTTAGGCAAGTTCCTCTAGATGGTGACACTAATGACGGAACACCATCTCAGAGGCGGGAAAAATAGTGGAGGAAATCGGCAGTGCGCTTTTAAAGACACCATTCCGACAGTTATCTTAAGAAATTTAGAAAATTCATTAAAATAACTTGTTGGCCGGCTGGAGATCTGAATCATCAACCTCCCGTATACGAACCCGATGTGTTACCACTGCGCCGCCTCGCTTCATCATCCGGAAGCTGAGTGTATTAATTTCTCATTCGCCTATCGAGATTAGGTTATCTGTGGTTTCCCTAAATCGGCTAAGGTATTTGGCGAGATACTTCCTTCTGCAAGGAAACGGCCGATTAGCTTCTCCATCATTGACGGATCCGAATTCGTGTCTCAATTTTAAGTATGTCGTCATCCACAGGATGTTGGACCCGAACCTGGCTTTGTGCATATCTGTAAAGCGAAATCAGTAGAATTCAGATTGTCCAGTTCAGAGGAATTGAGATGCAGAGTGATTCCGTGATGATTTTACAAACTTTCGGGAATGATGGAGAAGGGTAAACGTATCTCTTTGGTGTAAGGGACACAGGTCGAAAAAAGATTTTCTCGGAAGATGCGCCTTAGCCTCGCTCGGCGCTCAGACAAAGGTCCCCAACTTCCCAACGGCGATCATGACATACGGAACTCCCGTTAAGAACCCCCAATACCCTACAGCATCAGTGTATGTATAGCATCGTGGCACGTTCTGCCGTACCCTTTCTAATGTTTCCTTCTGCGCTCGAACAATTTCATAGGTGACGAGAATTTTTGACTCGAGATCCTCTACGATCTCGACATGCGTGTGTTACAGTGAGCCTCTTTACATTGCCGAACAAGAACAAATCAAATTCCTTGAGATCATGCGCATGCGCTGAACACGAAAAAGAAACCCCTCACCGTATTCACTTTTCAGGAAACGTTTGATACAGGTGTTGACTCCTCAGTCCAAAGTGAGATAGGTTTCCATCATATAGGAACCAAGTCCACTGACGGATAAGTGCTTACGGGGCTTTCTACCCTGTAGTCTGAACAAACGTAACGGTACAAGTATTGTACTGTCAGATGTATCTGGACAATTTTCACTCATCACTTTCTACTCGGTCGTTTCAGCACCAGGGCGCTTCACCTCAAATTGATTCATTTACTGTTTTCCAACATTCCTGAAAGTATATAAAATCATCAGGAAATCAACCTGTATCTATGTTTCTTCTGGACAGAGATGCTGGTTGGAAATGATCGCGACAAGGCTAGCAGTAGAGGCTCCGCGCAGCTACGACGATGCTTTTGTAGTCTCGGACAAGACTGATCCGATGCAGCTCTCCACGCTGCTCCAATTACTACAACTGGCCTTACACTTCCTTATAATTTCAAATGCACTATTCTTTGATACCTCAGGATGCGCCCTATTACGATACGACCGTGAATTTTGGACTTTTACGTCCTTTCTCTGTCTAATATGTGAACGCTTATGGAGATGTATGGAATTTTGTACACACAGGAAGGTGCGGAATAAACCTCTCTCGCCTAACGCACGCATGCCCGAAAAGAAATTCACCGACCTCGGATTCATATATTACTTCTTTGAAATTTGACAATGATTTGTCAAACCGTATCGTGGTCCACAGTCCACGTTAAACTGTAGGTTCTCCTATAGCTGTAGGGTAAGTTATCTTAGAAGTTGGTGGAAGACGACGACGTAACACTTCCCTTAGTACCATGCCATGGTTTTCACACCAACCTTTCGGTTGAGGGCACGTTTACTCACTTTCACAGAGCATTTCATGATTTCTTACACAGTAGTATAAGGTAAAGCAGTCAACAATCCGAAGATTGGTTTGAACACCATGGTACTTTACAAGTCAACCCCTGTTTAGAGGTGGTATGCCGTTGCCTTCCTTCGATCTTTGATCTGTCTTTTCCAGCCGAACCACGATGCAACGCGGCATTTTTCACATGAACATTGCCAGAGGTGAAAGAAGTGGAAAGTGACAGATCAAAATCCTTGGACTGTATACCAATATATAAATGAATGCTTACGCGATTATGGCGTCAGGGCTTAATTATTCGACGCAGAAGCGGAAAAATCGTTCCACCTCATGCGGGAATACGGCTGGCGAACATAGAGGAATACATTACTTCAGTAGCGTGAGACTTGTGAGTTTAGGGAGTGCTCTGTATAGCCAAGAGGCTATGGCGACAACTGGCCCAAAGCACAAATTTTCACTCGTCTCCAAGGAATTAATTCACTGCCCTATGATAGTCCCTCCTTTCCCTATTCTTTCTCTCTTTAGAAGGTTATGAAATTCATAGTATCATGTGGCTCCGTGGTAGTGTTAGACTATGAATCCAACGGACATGTCCGAAAGAACAGACACTACACCAACATATGAATGTATTTCATTTGGCAGGAGAAGAGCTCCTTTCTCACTGGGGATACGTCTGACCAGTCGAGTGGTAATGAAAGTGTGTGCTTTTCCTCTCGACAGAGCTACCGGTTGGGAAAGGTCGTGAAAAGGTGACCATAAGAGAGACAGTCCAGTTATACCATGTGTTTCTCGCCTTAACTGGAGCAGACCGGTTTGAGAGTGGCGCTGGGATGGCGGCGGCCTTGTGCAGGCTCTCGCCATTGGTCAAGAGCGCCGCTGCTCCTCCGCGATGTGCCTACGTGGCCGCCGCGGCCACGCCCCACACCGCCGACACGGGAAAAAGACTACCTGCTCGCCACTGCGCTCTTTTCCTCTAAACGCTCCTAATGTTTTTCAGTTCCTATGAGTCGACTTGGTATTAAGTGCAGTATCGAATCTTCTCTCTCAAAATGGGCGCTAGAAACCACGAGGTCAAAAACAGTACCACAGACATTGAAGAAGAACCAAAGGGCCACCCTAACCGTAAAAGAAGTTACGAGTGTGCAATATGTACGCTGCCTGATGTGCGCATGTGGCGTGGGGTATTCAATACAGACCGTAAGAATTATTGAACAGGGTTACATTCCGCTCAGGCGTGTAAGTAGATCAGTTACCGCAGAAGACCTAACATGAAAATGAAGTACAACGATCGTGGTGCAGGCGCTTAACTTCTGTTGCAGTGCAGTGAAGGAGGAACTTGAGATCACGGATTCGGCGATACATTTGCTCAAATGAGGCCGTAAAATTAATCAGTGGACCATCTACGCGTAGCTAAATGTCAGTCGTGGCACGATATCGGTCCACGATCATGTCTTACGACGTTTTCCATACTTTAAACCTTTTCTTTACAGGTTGCCACAGCCTTTAGTTGACCTTAAAATATTTTCAGAGTTTTATTCTTTGGCAGTATTAGGAAACAATTGCTAAGGCCTGTGGCGAATCGAAGCATGTTTTGGTCACAGTTTGTATGAATTTAAAACAGCGACCATGGAAATCTGCACTCGGTATATGCCTGATACCATTCAAATGAGCCATCAGGCACCTTTTATATGGTTGTTTGGCACAATTTGTCGATTTTGTTGCTGTGTCGAAAAGTGTCCGTTTGTTTCCCGTTATAAACAAAATTATTTTTAAAACGAAATTTAATGTGTCCTTTTGGGAGAGCGGTTCCAAATTAGTCTAGTGCGAAATTATTTTTATCAATATACATTAACAGGGGCGGTAAAACACGAAGAATAACAAGTGCGTCAGCAGTAACTCGCATGTTGCTATGGCCTGAGCTGTATGCTACCGGAATGTTGCAGCACTACTCTGTTGCTATTGGAACACTAGTTATTCTTCGTGCCCCTGTATATACATTTCGTATCGAACGGTTGATTAGACTGGAAGACGCTACTATGTTGCACGTGTAAACTATTCAATAGTGACGCCGATTCCTGGAACAGTATGACGTTTTCTATACACCGAGCGAGGTGGCATAGGTGTAACACACTGGATTCGCGTTGCCGGCCGCGGTGGCCGAGGGGACTGAGGCGCGTCAGTCACAGTCTGCACGGCCACTACGGTCGGGGGTTCGAATCCCCCCTCGGGCATGGATATTTGTGTCGTACTTAGTATTAGGTAGTTCATAAGTAGTTTGTAAGTTTAAAGACTGATGAACCCGTAGTTAAATCCCATAAGCTCTACAAACATTTGAACATTTTGGACTCGCGTTCTGGAGGGCGGCGGTTCAAATCCAACTCCGGTTATCCAGATTTAGATTTACTGTGATTGCCTTAAATCACTACAGGCAAATTCCAGGAAGTTCCTTTGAAAGGACACGGTCGTTTTCCTTCCATATCCTTGACAAAACAGTTCGAGCTTGTGCTCCGTCACCAATGACCACGCTGTCGACGGGACGTTGAACCCTAAACTTGCTTCAGCCAGTGCATTGGTGAGCTGCGGCCTACTCTGTGTGTTGCGTAATACTGGTAAGCATCGTGTAAATAGTTGTTTGCAGTCCGAAGTGTAGGCAGCGGCGGTAAGTGGACGGGCGGTGGCCACGGATGGGGCCGAGGCAGCTGCGGCTGTGTCGACACCGGCCTGTCAGATCTGCGCTCGGCGTAAGGGCTGAATGCACGGACGAAAGCTGCTCTGGGACCACACCCTGCCGAGAAAGCTGCAGGCTTTCACTTTCCGCATTCCCCGCCATGTTTATTCTCCGCTCCTACTGTCATTTACACGCCCTAAACGTTTCATAAGCCGCTTCGCACGACCATTGTCGGCACGACACGCGTGTCGCAACGCAGCGCACTCGCGCCGAATACTTACAAACTTTGCGGCTTCTCATTATGTCGCTCTACTGCTGAACAAATGCCGTTTTGACAGTGTTACTTTGAGCAGATGAACTATGTCTCTAAAGAGGCACCGCAAGCGTACCAGTAAAAGACAAATATCTGGAAAGTGTGTAGATTTCCGAAGTGCATTGTCTGTACAGCGTCAGGTGCAAGTAAAACAAACGCCTGGCTACAATCCATTGGTAGGATAATGGGAAAATGCAATTTGTCTATTACACTTCAGTACTACTCAAGTATGCAAGACCAGTATCATGTCAGAAGTCATGGGGACATCGGTTACATACAAAGGGCACTGGTGTGAACGGCCGCAGGGTTGCAGACTGGCGAGAGAGTGTAACAGAAGATGGTAACTAAGAGAAATTCCAAAACAGACACCGAACATTTCGTGAGACCTGGTTCACAAACCTTCAAGATGAGTCTTTGATGGCAGAAACTACGAATATTCTGTAGCCCTCTGTGTATAGTCCAGTAGAGAACAGTCGAATAAAATTATACAAATAACAGTTTCATCCCTAGGTGGAGCCCACGTAACTCCAATGCAGGTATGCAGTACAATAAAAAACACACCATGCCACAATAATTCGTATAGTATTATTATAGAAACAACTGCATGGTATTTTGGACCTCTTCTGACAATGATGATGATTGTGCGTCATGAATTTCACATTCAGCTCCCCCTGCCCCTAGTCTAGACGTAATTCTAGACGCAGCAAACGAGGAAACACTCGTTTGCTGTGTCTACAATTACGTCTAGACTATCTTCGGGTTGAACATACCAGTTACTGATAGAATCTCTCCTCAAGCGCGAGAAATGCGGTGCTATGTGCGATACATTCTGCAGATTGACAGTCAGAAATAATCATATTATTTAAGAAGAAACGTTTCTGATAAATAAAATGTAAAACATAAAACATTTCAGTGGACTACTTGAAGCCTAAAGACAACGTTAGGTAAACTGTGTTCTATCGCATAGCTTCAACACGTAGACCACGTTCTAAAATCTGGAATGCTTTCATATCGCAGCACGAGTGGTTGACTTGCCGGACCCGCTCCAGAGCTCGGACCCAGCTCGTAGGAGTAGCTCCAGCAACACACGAAATTTCATCACGAAGTGAAACCGGTGTTCGACTTTCTTCCGTGTTGGGCAGGGCAATACTTTCACCAAATCGTTACATGGACCGTCTGTAAAGGTCATCGAGTCACTCGCTCTGATGCAATAACCAGGCGCGGCCCGTGCCTGCCTGTCATGTGACAGGCGCATAAAGTGCGCCAAAACCAGCTCTTCTGCCGTCCAACAGAACTCTTGGCTGATTCCTGCAGCGTGCCTGTCGAGGATCTGTGGAGAATGAACCGAGATCAAATAATCTTCGCTCATACTTGTTTGAACCTCTCCGACCGAAAAATTGGTCGTTTTTGTAATGTAGGCCTTCCAGGGTTTATTTATCATGTACTTAAGTCTTAAAGATAAATCAACCAGTTTTTTGCGTACTACACGTCCATAGTTTTCTATTTACAAAGATAGTAAAACGACTTGAAACTCAGAATTCGTCCTATATGGCATGGCAAGCAACTGAAGCTGTCTAAGCTGTTTCCAGAGACACACTTGCTTACTTTACAACTTTGTTTGCCCATTAGACAGGCAGCTGGAAGGGCGTAGTGCTACCTAGATACGCACTAACAGCGGAGCTGGAGGAGAAACACGACCTGAATTTCTGTGACCCGCATGTGGGAGAAATTTAACAGCGAGAGTTGTTGCTGTGTGTGGGGAAGTGAAGGGGCAGACGAGGAGCTCCACGCCTTCTTAAGACAAGAACATTAGCCACTCCCTGTCAAACCAGCGCTACAGAATAAATTCCAATGTCCCGTTGGCTTACTTTTAAATTATTAGGTAGCTGCTTGAAACAGCGTCACCACATAAGGCGATAAAACAGATAAGGAGCTATTTAGACAAAATTTTAAAACCGTACCTTTGCAACAAATTAGCATGGTGGAAGGGCATTTTGAAAAAAAAGTGCGACTGTTAATACATGTGCTTTAAACAGAATGGGGAGCTGTGTCTGCATTGTAAATAGTTATTCAAAGCGGGAGCTGTTGTCTGTATGCTAAGTGCTAAACAACACTCATATGCTTCGCCCCTTTATATCCTATCATGTTGTATCATTTTAGCACGTCAATGGGAACTGTGCCTATATCGAATTCTTTCTGTTCTTCATTTCTAAGAATGAAAGTGAAATTTTGTTAGTGTAGCAAAGCCGAAATTTCTTGTTAGACATATACACATGTTCCACTGTTCACTTCCAGGACCTACACCATGCAAAAATACGTTCAAATACTCACCTGAACAAAGAAATTAATCGATTACATTCTAGTGTCATATAATAATTCAGAATTTTGCTGAACTCATTCCTATCAAGGAAATAATAACTTCATCAATCAGCATAAAGAACTGGCATATGTCGTCCGTCCTGAATTGTCTTCGTACATTCCTTATTTATTCGGCGTCGTGAAACGTCTGTCATAGAGTTAGCGAACAGTACAACAAAAATAAAAGTAAACTTATTGTTACGTTAACTGTTTCAGAAAACATTTTTCTGGGCTCATCGCTTACTGACTGTGTCACAGCTTATCCACTAGCAAACAATATGAAGGCTCTACTTAATTACTATACACAAGCAAACTGCGAATCTTTTGCAGACAGCTCCCTTTTCTCTTGTGTAATTTCATAGCAGTCGGGTTTATTTAGTGCTGTAACAAAAATGCAATAGAGAGAAAGGCTTCCGACGACGATTACTTGGCGGGTTTAAAGGTAGCACGTAACTGTCACGATTCGAGTTCTCATTTTGTGCTTGACGTAACTGATCTGAGAAACCTCGCTTAGCAGTAACAAAAGGAAAGGCGTTAGCCAACGCGAATGAAAATGGTATGAGGCGGAAGCGTTAGTTTGCGTTGCAGTGGAGGGCCTCTTTCTCTCATCTGGAAGGCTGGCCGTGTTGCAAAACACTCCGCTTTCGTCTCACACTTTCTCCGGACAATAAAGTGCGCCGCCTGTGATCTACATTCCGGCCGGCCGTTCCAGCGAAACTTTTTCAAACACTTCCACGCCTATTTCTCTGTCACGCTTGCACAAAACTTTCATTTTTATCTGTGGGTGAAAGCAGACACAGTGTTCCACCTGATTTGTCGGACTGGGACGGTTTTGGACACTCGTCGACGGGAGACGGTCATTTAGGCTAATGGATTTGCTGCAGGCTGCAGATATTCTCCGCAAGTGACTGTTACTGTACGTATTCGTTCTTACAATGCTGCATCACTGCTAATTTTCAATGGAGATAACGAATCTATTCATGCTTCGACGCCGGCCGCGGTGGCCGAGGGGACTGAGGCGCTTCAGTCACGGTCTGCACGGCCACTACGGTCGGGGGTTCGAATCCCCCCGCGGGCATGGATATTTGTACCGTCCTTAGTTGTAGGTAGTTCATAAGTAGTTTGTCAGTTTAGGGACTGATGACCCCGTAGTTAAGTCCCTTAAGCTTAACAAACATTTGAACATGCTTCGACGCGCCAAGCATATCAGTGAAGTATAAAATTCTATATATTAGGACTCGAAATCAGAGGTAAATTAGGCATTCAAGACATCACGAGGAAACACTGGTGTAAACATAAAATGTTATCAACAATTAAAATAATCATTTTTAAAAACTACTTTCTGTCCCTGAAGAATGACTAATCGGTTTCACTTTCAGTATCCGGGCTCCCATGGTCTCAAAATATTTCCAAGGCAGCCCTTTAAAAATTTAGTAAGAAAATTTTATAACAATTAGAATCTACTTTTGTTAGATGTGACACCTGTTGCGCTAGAGTAGACGAGACACAAAATCTGGGAGTTACGGCGAGAGAGGTAGAAAACAGATCTACATTGGCCCATGTTTCCATCCAGAGATCTGTGGAAGGCCACAAAAATCGTACTGCCGACTACTTTTTTATCAGAAGAAAGTCGCGAGGTCGAATTGAAATTGGTAGGTTAAACGAATTAAGTTATTTTTAAAATGAACGTGAAGGTAGCGACAACACCCGAAATTTTTTGATAAAACATCGGAGGTAATTTAGAGATTTAGAAAACGACGGAGAACTGTCGGAGTGCCTAGGTGTATGTCCGTGAAGCACTGGTACGTACCCGCGGCGGCGGCGGCGAGCACTAAGACGCACAGGCGGAGCATGGCGATGCTGTGAGCTGTCGGCACACTGGCTTACTAGAGGCTGCGCCGGCGCGCGCCTCGCTTTATACCCCCGCGCGTGACCTACTCTGACGCGCGACACTTTCACACCAATCTTCCGTTCCGGCCGGCGCGTTTTTATCCGAGTAACCTTCGGCTCGGCGGTGGCGGTGCCCACACGGGGGAGGCCCTGTGGTAGCATCCCCCTGCCACACGTCCGACACCCGCGGGACGCGCCGGTCGCGCGCCCTCGCCCGTCGACGTCACCGTCGTCAGGGTCGGGCGCGCTGCGGAACCACCGACGGCGACGGGTTCCGCCGCAGCCGAGGCTGGAAGGCCGCGAAAACGTGAACGCCCCTGCGTTTCCTGTATCTCCGATGCGCGCTCATCACACGAAACTGCGTTCTACTACCCACGCTATCTGGTCCGTAGTATCCGGGCGGCTACACTGCTGACTATCGAAAATGCAGGACCGAGAAGGGCCGGAGATATCACAGCCCACTTTATTTACGAGATAACGTGACGTACAAAATACAGCAGTATTGCGTTTGATGCCACTGTTGGCCATAACTCTGCTACACGTTTCGGCATTGAATCAAAGACATTCTGCATGTGTTACTGGGGTATTAGCACTCCACGGTGCTTCCACATATTTCCAAAGTTGATCTGCTGTAGCAGTGGCCGGTGTATCCCAGACCAGTCGTCCATCGATCGGACGATTTCGATAGGCGAAAGATGGAAAGAACAGGGAGCCCAAAGAAGAAATGAAGTCCTCTGGGCGACGAAGTCTGACCACGCGTGGTCGCGCATTATCTTGTTGCAACGTAGCCTTCGGCAAACCCCGAAGTTATAGGAGGGCGATAAGCTTCAACACGTAAGATATAGTTTACTGCAATGCATGTTAAGGAGGTGCAGGAGTGGAATTCAATACCACATCTATCATACCGGGTACGGGATCAGTATGGCGATGCATAAGGCAACTGTTCAGTCGCCTCTCTCCACACTCTCATTCGACTATCTTCGTGCTGCAGGCAAAATCGGGATTGGACGATATTGTTTTTACCGACAAACGTCGAGTCTGCCTGGACCACCGCGATGGTCGGATTAGAACCTGGAGACGCCATGCTGAGAGATACTGGCCCTGTATCCGATATTATTGTTTGAGATGGTATTGGATTCCATTCCCGCACCCCAGTAGTACATACTGACGGTACACTAACCAGACTGCATTACATCTTGATAAAGTGTTGGAGACTGTTGTTCTCCCATAGCATCTGAACTTGCTGACGACCTCATTTCAACAAGATAATGCGTGACCACAAATGGTACGCATTGTTCAAGACTTCTTCGTCGCCCATCGGAGGGCACTATTGGTTTGTCCTCGTCGAACGATCGTCTGTCGAATACGTCTGGTGGATCACTAGCCAGGGATACACCACCCGTCGTTGCATCCGATCAACTTTGGCAATTTGTGGAAGCAACATGGTTGCTATACCCCAACAAACATATGCAAAGTCTCTTTGATTAAATGACAAAGTGTGTAGCAGCGCTAATAGCCAGCAATGACCGCAACACTCGATACTGATTTCATCATTTTCCTCACTTCACATGAAGCTGTTTTTTCAGTTATGTAATATTTATACAACGTGTTATCTAGCAAATAAATATTGCTGTGAAACCTCCGGACCTCATTGGTGTTGCATTTTTGTTGTCCAGCAGTGTGTTAGTGTACACCTGGACATCAATATTAGATGTGTCAATTGTTCGCCTTTATGGCGTCTTGAACTCTTCTGGGGTGTCTGATTGTCTGTGTAGGAATGACAGGCCATTCCCCATCAAGAGCCGAAACCACACAAGGCAGTGATGTTGGACGCTAGGCTAACTCATTTGTGTTTCATTTGGTTCAGGTCGAGATTCTGGGTTAGCCAGGACATTTCAGGTACATTATTGTCAACAAATGCTGCTGCTTCATGACAAAGTGAATTGTCATCCTGATACAAGTAATCCTCTTCTGGTAACTGTCCCTGTACTGAATGCAGTAAACAATGCTGTAAAATGTGTTCATGTCCTTCTGCCATCAGTTTTAATAACAAATCTCATCAATTGTTTTTAATGTCTCGTTAACTAATCTAATTCCCTCAGCATCGCCTGATTTAATTCGACTACATTCAACTACCATTGGTTTGCTCTTGTTAATGTTCATATTATACCCTCCTTTCAAGACACTATTCATTTAGTTCCGCTGCTCCTCCAGAACCCTCGCTGTCTGGCGGAGAGGCTGAAGTGAAGAAGATATGAAATGCATTATGGGAATCGGACGAAAAGCATTTCTTTAGATGTGAAATTTGCTAACTTAGAATATTAAGATTTAGGATGTTTTTTTGTTGAAGGCATTTGTCTGGGGTGTTGGCATGTACGGGAGTGAAACGTGAGTGATACAGCGTAATCCATCACTTCATATCACTCGTTGTCACTCATCCATTGTTTAGTGGCGTCGTTCTTTACATCTCATCAAGTGTCGCTTAGCGTTAACTACATAAATGTGGGGCTAGTGAGAAGCTGTTAGATCATTGTTTACCAGGGTTTTTAGCTCCCTACTCAAAGTCATTTTGGTAGCCAGGCTACTGATAGCAGTATGGAAATTACGAGCAATTCTTTCGCCGATTTCATGCCATTCTTCTGCGCTGTTTGATGGTCTCTTGCCCTTCAGTAATAAGACTCTGTCAGGTTAGATGTGGTCGTTCATTCGCGTTTCCACATTCAGAACCACCTCACAAACATTCGACTTGGACAACTTTTGAAGTGTTGAAATATCTCTGATGGATTTATTACTCATGTGGCACCCAGTGACTAGTCTACGTTTGAAGTCACTAAGCCCTCCTGACCAACCATTTTTCTCCATTGAGAAGTTAATGCATACCACCTCTTTTTACACTGGTGGGTCCATCTCTTGTGGCATCTAGTTGTTAATCGCGACTTAAATAGTGGTGTTTGGATACTTTTCATGAGATAGTGTACATATCTGCTCTGCAACCCATTGCAGATTTCTTCCTGTTCCATTTCCATGTGCTTTGGTGGAAAAATGACTTTTCATGAGAAAGACAGTCAAAAAGTTTTAATCACCATCACAACAATCTAGCTGCGATTATGAAACTTGTGGATGGTACTAGTCCTTCTCTACATATTCACCTCCAAATCAACACATTTTTTCCAATAATGGATGACCTGATAAAGTTATTGGTAGTGAAAGCCTAAGTTATAACTGTCTACCTGGAGGATACCCCGCTCTCCATTCCAGAAAAGCTAACCATATAACAGAAAGTGGATGAAGTAACTGGATCATTTGTCAGGAGGATATCAGACAAGGGGGATAGGGGAAAAAAGCAAAGTTGCGCATTCTGGCCCTAGGTGGGCCAATCGGGCCCGACCGACCTCTGCCAGTGACGTCATTGGATGTTGTATGGAGGGGCTTGTAGTCAGCACACCGCTCTCCCGGTCGTTGTTGGCTTTCTTGACTTGGAACGCTACATTAAGTAGCTCCACATGGCCCTCATGAAACTGGGTTCGTCCCGGCCAGTGGCCGGAATCGAACCCTGGTACTCCGCAAGACAGTCATCCGCGCTGATAACTTTTTTTTAAAATTTTTATTTGTTATTCGGGTAGATCGGTCCTTTGCGGATGTAGGTTCGTTTTGTTCTACGTTGATCGTTACGTCGTTGACTCATTTTTTTGTTACAGACAGCTCGAGCTCTGCCTCTAATCACAACGGTGTCGACGGGGTGGTAAACCATAATCTCACTACTGACTTGATTGTGATTCGTCAGTCTTTGAGCACTAAAGCCTTCATTGCCCTAGCTTTCTCCATTTCGTCACGGAGATATGGACGTTCTTCGTCATCCAGACTTGCCGAAGTGCCTGGTAACCCAAACACTGACTGCATTATTGCCGTATAGCCTACTTCTCCTAAGCATAGTATCTTAAAATGCAGAAAATGAAATATCGTACTGTGCTCCATCTTTTAAACATGCTGCGCCATTTCGTTTTGTCTCCTCTAGCGGCATGGTACGGTACCGTGATTCGAATGCACCAGTGTGTAGCAAAACTGGAAATTTGTACCCGAAAAAAAAGAAGAAAAAATACAGAATTTCAATTTTTCGATTTGTCAATTCAAGTTTATGACGAACCATCGTACGTGCCTCTGTGCACGCTATAGTCTAATACGGATAGATAGATAGATTATTTATTTGTTCCGTAGATCCAAATTGAGGGGATCCTCGTGGATGTGGAACATGTCAAGAAACAAAATTTACAAGTTGAATAACAAATAATACTAATAATATAAATACATACACTTATAATATAAATACAGATACATAATTTTTTAAGGTTTTTATTTTATTTTATTTTTTTTTTTTTTTTTTTTTGGTGATAATATAATAATACTAATATAGTATGAGTGCATGCATCATTTGGTACAATTTAGAAATTCACTAATGGAGTAGAAGGAGTTGGCCACTAGAAAGTCTTTTAGGTTCCTCTTAAACTGATCTTTATTTGTAGCTACATTTTTTATACTTGATGGTAAATTATTGAAAATGTGTGTTCCTGAGTAGTGGACCCCTTTTTGAACTAAAGTAAGTGCTTTTACATCCTTGTGTAGATCATTTTTATTTCTAGTATTGTATGTATGAACTGAGCTGTTTGTTGGGAAAAGGGATATATTATTTATGACAAATTTCATTAAGGAATAAATATACTGAGAGGCAGTAGTTAATATACCCAGTTCTTTGAAGAGGCTTCTACAAGACGTCCGTGAATTTACTCCACAAATAATACGTATTACACGTTTTTGGACTCTGAAGACTTTTGACTGACTTGAAGAGTTACCCCAAAATATTATACCATATGACATTAAGGAATGAAAGTAAGCAAAGTATGCAAGCTTTGTTATTTTTATGTCTCCTATGTCTGATAACACTCGTATTGAAAATACAGATTTGTTGAGTCGTTTCTGCAGTTCTGTGGTGTGCTCCTCCCAACTAAATTTATTATCAAGCTGTAATCCCAGGAATTTAATTCTGTCAACCTCTTCTATCTGCTCTTCTTCATATTTAATGCATATGCTGTCAGGAAATCTCTTACATGTTCTGAACTGCATGTAGTGCGTCTTTTCAAAGTTTAATGACAATGAGTTGGCTTTAAACCATTTATTAATGTTCATGAAAATATCATTAGCAGACTTTTCTATCACTATACTTGACGTACTCTTTATTGCAATACTTGTATCATCTGCAAACAAAACGAACTCTGCTTCTGGTAGTGTAACTGATGAGAGATCATTAATGTACACAAGAAAAAGCCATGGCCCTAAGATGGATCCTTGTGGGACACCACATGTAATTTCTTCCCAACCCGATGATGACTGTTGGCCTAATTCACTAGTCACTTGCACTGACACCCTTTGTTTCCTGTTAGTGAGGTACGACTTGAACCATTTTGCAGCATTTCCCGTGACCCCATAGAATTCTAATTTACTTAAAAGGATGTTATGGTTCACACAATCAAATGC
Organism: Locusta migratoria; assembly: GCA_026315105.1. Lineage (NCBI taxonomy): Eukaryota > Metazoa > Arthropoda > Insecta > Orthoptera > Acrididae > Locusta > Locusta migratoria. The sequence continues at coordinate 104,775,511 of CM048755.1, forward strand.
CTTTGACAAATCACAGAAAATACCTGCTGCTTGCAATTTATTATCTAATGAATTAAGTACATTCTCACTGAAAGTGTAAATAGCCTTCTCAATATCGGAACCTTTCAGAAATCCAAACTGTGTTCTAGACAATATGCCATTTGTGGTTAAGTGGTTGAGAAGCCGCTTGTACATTACCTTTTCTATAATTTTTGAGAATGCTGGTAAAAGTGAAATGGGTCTGTAGTTTGATGGTATCTCTTTATCCCCCTTCTTGAAGAGAGGTTTAATATCTGCATATTTTAGCCAATCAGGAAATGTTCCCGTTATAACAGACTGGTTACACAAATAACTTAAGATTGTGCTAAGTTCACAAGAACACGCTTTAATTAACTTTGTTGATATTTCATCGTATCCACTGGAATTCTTTGTTTTTAAAGATTTTATTATGGAAGATATTTCTTGTGGTGAAGTGACTGACATATTCATGTGTGTGAAGTTATTTGTAAATGCTAGTTTCAAATATTCAAGCGCATTATTTACTGACCCAGACAATCCCATACTATCAGTAATGGATATAAAGTACTTGTTAAATAGATTTGCCACACTATGCCCATCAGTTACTAATGTCTCAGCTACTCTTAACCGTACCTGCTCTTGTTCCTTTCTGGTTACTGGTTACTGGTCACTGTAGGAGAGGTTACATAATTGATTATATTACATTCCAAGATTTTTCTCTAAATACTTGTAATCACAACTTTATAAGTACACCCTCATGGGGATGTTTGTGTCTTGTCTTCAGTTTTCTGCCTGTTTTTCAGTATCCACGTGACGCTCTTCTTGTCAACATTCGTGCTACCCTTCTTTGTAAACGTTCATTATTCCCCGCTAGTCTGAACTGATATCGGTCACACACACTTCTGAACAATACTCCGGAATGTGGCTCATGTATGGTTTTTCAACAACCTTCTTTGTAGACTACATTTATCTATTATCTTTCAAGTGAAACGAAGTCTATTAGTCTGACGAAGTCGTCCATGTGGCACACATCTGTTAACCAAGAGACGTCGTATGCTGAACTGGGGTTTGAGTAGCACCTTTGTTGACGGTCTTGTGATGTACCTGTACTTTCGGCATTAGCATGTTTATTTTTGATTGTACTGATCGCTGATGAGAGCATTTTTTGCGCTTTTTGCTCTGAAGAAGATTTTTCGGAACGTGTCAGAGTAAATATATGTTTTTTTCTTTTTTGCAACCAAGACACTTCCAAGAAATTACCACATGCCACGAAACGAAGTCTGTCATTTACTACTGAGCCTATGCAAACATTTCATTTCATATCCCCACAATTTGTTACAACAAAATATTTGTAAGAGTTGGCTCCCATTGGAACTTATAGCCCTTTTAATCTTAGATTATAAATAATTTTCGTTTTTTTGGACACACGGTTTCATATTTCTGGACATTTATTGCACACTGCCTTAGCAAGAAGTGACTGAATATTTGGGACTTTTCTCAATCAGTATTTAATTATAGATAACTGAATCTGTAAGTACAAGAACTAGATAATTTTTAATGAGAAATTTTCTATGAAATGACTTTGTTGACAGAGATACTAACAGTTGGACACCATCAACATAATCGCCCTGTTATTTATGACTAGAAACGAGAATTTCACACATTATAAATTTCCGAAATATGCATGCATTCATGCACTATCAAACTACAATAGATGCACTATCAGCAGAAATAATCATTAAAATAGGTATTTCGTTTTTACTCTGAATTTAGTTTTTTAATTCCATGTTTGCACGGTTAATAACAAACATTTGTAAATTCTTTTCCATTAAGTTCCTGCGTTTATCTGACAAAATATTTTTGTAGACAGGGTGATCTCTTTAAATCACAAGACGGAAAAAGCGCAAATTTCAGTGAACATATTAGAGAGAGAGAGTGCCAGGTCATGTTTTTCACTCAGGCTTCCACCACAAAATATTTTCATCAAAGAACATAAAAATTCAGTATGGATTTCTTTTAACAAGACTGTCCAGTATATTCTTTGCAGTACTGCCACTTTTCCTTCTCCTTGAGTGAGGTATTCCTGGAATTCCTCAATAATTGAAATTGAGTCTACAGTGGTAGTGACGTGGCCTTTAATTTTGTAATTGTAGACAGCAATTCAGAGAAATTTGTTTTGATGTGAAAAATCCTGCTGCACATTATTGCATTTAAATGCTGTTTGTAGGTCTCTGTTCAAAGATATCAAAACCGCTCTGCAGCTGCATTATTATGACGTCAGCCGCGGCAGCTGGCATCCATTACAGCAGTATTAAAGACTTGCCGCTCGTTGTTGTGGAAAAATAAGTGTTTTGATAGTGCCCCGCAGAGTGCTGTCGGTAAAATCTGGGAAAGTCATCGAAAACGAAGTAATCGGAAAAGTGAAGTGTCTCCTCAAAACCACGGTAATATCCCGATAACCATTAAGTCTCAATTATTGGTTATTTTACCGAGTTATTGTTATTTCTTGCCACCTCTACTCAGTTACTGCAGCAGTCATAATACTGTATACGAAATCAAACACTGATGTTAGCAAATTCTGTTCGTCTGTCCATTTACAAACATGTTCTGTTCTAGCAGACCTAGGAAGAGCCATTGTTAACGTATACTGGTGCACCCATTAACCGCACTTGTAGACCCTGGGCGGTACATAATTCCAGTGGCGGACTAAGGCTGTTGGAGGCCTGGGGCGGCGGCGAAACATAATTAGGCCCCTCCGTTCACTTGGAAATAGACGTATTACTATAAAAAAGAATCGGAGCCCCCTCCCCAGGACGAAGGACACGGGGCAGTCTAAAAAAATAGCTTTCGAGATTTGGAGGCCCCAGCAGAACGAGATGCCAAGCCCGCTCCGGAAAAAAAAAAAAAAAAAAAAAAAAAAAAAAAAAAAAAAAAAACAACAACTAGCTTTCGAGGTATTTGAAGGCCCCCAAGACCGGAGGCCCGGGGCAGACCACCCCCTCCGCCCCCCCTTCCTTTTGGTCCGCCACTGCATATTCACCTGTATTACTTTATGACAATAAAAACTTGACTTGTGAAAGTTCAGTGATGTGTGTATTCGTACTGTATGCAAAATGCTGCGAAACAACATTCTTCTCATAATTAATTGCACTCGCGTTTACAATAATACGTCGTGTCCACTCCGTATACATTATGGTTGTTGCGCCGAAAGAGTAATGTGGAGAGCAGTGTGGGCTGTGGAGTGTCTAGTGTAGTGCTGGAAACATATTTTTCATTATGCATTATGCAGACTGTAGGCAGCAATGAGAAGCGACGAAGCATACACTGTTGCCTTCTACCAACATCAACAGAGCCAAACTAGGGCGATTGTACTCACTACGAAGTATTACAAAAATAGCATAATTATTCATATTACTCTTTTTCAGTAATTAATAGTTAGAAAATCATTAAAATCTGGTATCACTCTTTTTATTGTAACATTAACTCTAAAACTATTCAACATGCAGTATAAACGCCGAAAACATGCTTTCATATAGAATAACCTCCGATATATGCATTTACCCCTCAAATGGCCAGAAACATGCAAACATACATTTGCATGAAATTCTCGTCTTTATTTATGACCATTTGTCCGGAAGGCGTTTACCGCCTGCGCGTCTGTTTTTGTCGATGTTCCTTATTGGCCGCCATATGGTGTAGATAACGTCGTCTCTGGTGTTGTACCGGATCCCTCGCAGTGGTTATTTCACTTTGTCAAAAATATTGTAATGATAGCGACTCATGTGAGGTGAGTACGCTGGATGTCCCATTGCTGGTGAGGCAAGAGGTCCTGGACAGCAGCAGCGGGTTGGCATCGAGCACTGTCATGCAGAATGACGGCTTGGTGTTCCATGAAATTGCGTTGCTCTGGTTGTCCAGTCCTCAGGTGAAAGCGACGACGTTTCGTGGAACAGCACCCGTCATTCTGCGTGACAAGGCACGATGCCACACCGCTGCCTTCCAGGACTCTGGCGCCGCTGCCAATGGGAGACTGGAACATCACCGTACTCACCCGACATGAGTCCCCATGATTACCATATGTTTGCCGAAGTGAAATAACTACTGCGAGGATCCGGGACAACACCAGAGATGACATTGAAACTTCCTAGGCCGGCCGCGGTGGCCGAGCGTACTGCGACGCGTCAGTCACAATCTGCACGGCCAATATGGTCGGGGGTTCGAATCCCCCCTCGGGCATGGGTATTTGTGCCGTCCTTAGTATTAAGTAGTTCATATGTAGTTTGTAAGTTTAGGGACTGATGACACCGTAGTTAAGTCCCATAAGCTCTACAAACGTTTGAACATTTTTGTATCTTCCTGGCAGGTTAAAATTGTGTGCCGGGACCGTGATTCGAACCTGGGACTTTTGCCTTTTCGCGGGCAAGCCATCGACCGGCTGAGCTATTCCGGCACGCTTAACGGACCGTACTCATAACTTTACTTCTGCCAGTACCTCGCATCCTACTTTCCAAACTTCACAGAAGTTCTCCTACGAACCTAGGAAAAGGGACATGGTGGAGAGCCAGCTTAGCCACAGCGTAAGGCATGTTTCCAGAATGAAATTTTCACTCTGCAGCGGAGTGTGCGCTGATATGAAACTTTCTGACAGATTAACCGTTTTCTCGCGATAGGCGAAGGTCCAAGGTTCGAATCCCGGTTCCGGCACACAATTTTAATCTGCCAACGCACACTCCGCTGCAGAGTGAAAATTTCATTCTAGAGATGACATTATCCATGCCATAGGGCAGTCAGTACGGGACATTGACAGAAATAAACGCGCAGATGGTGTACCACGCCTTCCGAACATTTGACGAAAGGTTACACACATTTAGTATAATTGACCCGAAATTTACGGGGGCAATTATACTAACTATAAGTACCTCTGTCACTAATTTCAGAGAAAAAGAATGGCTTTCATTACTTTAGACACAGCTCTTGTGTTTTCTACCAGGTGATTATGTTGCGATATTTATCTGATTGTGACGTCATAAGTGCAGGTAGCACAGTGCTTTAGACAGTGTAAATGTTCTTTGGTTGGATGGTTGGTGATTTAGAACAGGGGGATTAAACTGCTTAGGTCATCAGCCTCCGGTGGGAAGGGGATGGAGTGAGGATAGGAAAGGAGGGGAAGGGAAGGGAAAGGAGATGCAGTCCAGCGAGGAAAGAAGGAAGAAACACTGCATTAGCTCGGGGACCCGTGTTCGCCATGCACGTGCTCACGAAAGAACCGTGAGCCCCTTGTTCTTTGGATGAACGGGATTCGAGTACTTCTTTGGCCGCTCTTTCGTGCACAAAACTACGGCTGCTTATTGTTCACTTTTTGTCTTTTTTTAAGTATCATTTTAAGTGTTTTTAAATAATTGGGTTTTGACTAGTTACATTTATTGAGCAACGGTACTTGGCAACTAACAGAAAATTCGGAAGACAGAGCAGTTGTATAAAAATATCATTTCTTGAATATGACGTCGCTAATGCCAACAGTAATTGGTGCCCATCATTGAGACCTTTTTCGTCGTGGCTAAGGTGCTCTTCTTTATCTTTTCTTTATAGTCTAGGGGTTTGATATACGGTGTCCTGAAATTTAAGTATTGTGGTAAATATCCAACACGATGCTGGCAGATTCAGATTTTTAGCTCACTTTTGTTACATGGCGTTCGCCTCCGGAGGTGAAGGGTACGTTCGTTCAGTGAGCTGGCCAGCCTCTGGAAAAAAAAAAAACCACGATCTACCCGAAAAAAGTAAGCGTGGCTGACTGCTATGCGGAGGACTCTGGTTCGATTCTCGCTACTGCCAAAGATTTTTCTTTGATTGGAGGAGTGAGACGGGGTGGACTTAGCCTTGTGAAGGCAACTGAGAAGCTACTTGAGCGAGAAGTAGCGGCTGCAAGTCAACAAGCCGTGCTGCTATACAGCGCTTCTAGTAAAGCCTCTGGCAGACGGCCGCTCCCGTCTAGAGCCAGAACGCGACACTTTTCTTTGCTTTTGTTGGTGTGGTGAGAAACTATAACATTACTGTACTACTTTCTGTGTTTTCCAAACAGTGCAAATATCTTCATAATCTGATTCAGTGTTTTATTGGTAATAACTTGTAACATTCCATAATGAAATTTTCACTCTGCAGCGGAGTGTGCGCTGATGTGATACTTCCTGGTAGATTAAAACTGAGTGCCAGACCGAGATTCGAGCCTTGGAAGGTAGGAAACGAGGTGCTAGCAGAATGGAAGCTGTGAGGCGAGTACAGGTAGCTCAGTCGGCATGGATTGCCAGCACGGAGGCTCAGCGAGTTCCATGAGAGCGCTGGATGCTTTTCCTAATACAAAATCTGAGTCCAGAACTAAACTATCAACATACAATAAGAATTTACCCACGCCCGCAGAGGACCGATCTTCATTAAAAAAGAAAAGGAGTAAAACATGGGTTATAGAGCGCTTGCCCGCGAAAGGCACAGCTCCTGAGTATGGATTCGATTCCTCGTCTGGCATACGGTTTTAATGTGTCACGTAGTTTCAACTTTTAACATTTTTGTCTGCGGTCTTGACTATAAATACAAACACGAAAAATAAATGTGCCCATTTATAAAAGTTGAGCTTAAGAATTAAAAGGTGTAATAAAGACTGAATTTTGGAGAAACAATGCCTCAAAAACTACTCACGCTATAAGACTTAACAATCTCTCGTCAACACTGTTTACAATTTTTGACACGAGAAATGATCGATGTATTTCAACATGACTCTTTTGTTTGCTCTGCGATGAGTCGTCAGACAAACATTGAAATATCAATTTGTAACACATAGATTAATGATTTCAACTAAAACGTAGCCATATAGATTTATTAGTATTTGTCAATGAAAGGATTATGACAGGAGTTTCGTGATTGTGAGAGTTGTAAGTGTTGATGTGTAGCATCTACAACTCAACAATATGAATATAATCAAGAACATAAAATGTACAAATATGCAAGCCTCGCAACGCAGTCTTTTCACCGCAGATAGTTGAGAGATCTCGTGTAAAACCAAGTCTGCTATTTTAGTTAACATCTATGGAAGCACCTATCCAAGAACATTGTCATAAATCGTTATCTAATAAGTTAGCAAAAATGTCCAAATGTCTGTATAGCGTATGGGACTTAACTACGGGGTTATCAGTTCCTAAACTTACAAACTACTTACGAACTAGCTAAGACTAAGGACGGCACAAATATCCATGCCCGAGGGGGCATTCGAACCCCCGACCGTAGTGGCCGTGCAGACTGTGACTGGAGCGCTTCAGTCCCCTCGGCCACCGCGGCCGGCCAATAAGTTAGCTACCAACGTTTATAGCGACTGCATCAATATAAGACATCTTTATTTCTGTAATAAACTAGCGAACCAGGTAATGCTTCGCAATTGCTAAATACGGATGGGAACTGTATGTACTTCCTACACTCCTTCCCCTAATCTCTGTGCTCACCGTCTCCCAAATGTCTAAGTTCATTTCTTTGTCCTCTTGGGCCTCTGTCAGTATTTGTTGGCTGAAGACTCGCCGTTGCTGGATTATTTATTTGCTCAGATACTCTGTTAATCCACGTGCTCCCTGTCCATCTCCTCCTCCTCCTCCTCCCCCTTAACCTCTGCCAGCCCCTCCCCCTTCTCCGCCTCCCCCTCTCTCCACCTATCCATCCCCTGCCTCCGTCATTACCTCCTCTTTCTCTGTCAATCTCCTCCTGTCCACTCTCACTGTTCGTCCCGTCCCTCCCCTGTATATGAAACATTACAAATTCATGGTGCTCAGTAAAACCATGTCAAAGTCTGGAGTATCGAACCCTCCGCCTCCGTACGAAATTTTATATAGACAGTGCCGTTCCTCTTTGTTTTGAATCTTAGGTGTTCAAAATTTTATCGCAGTGGGATGAACGGTGTGGCACCGCGTAAAATACGATAAAATACGAATCTAATATCAAGTGCTGATCTCCCATTACAAAATTACCAATTTCGATTTTTTCGGATTTCAGGTGTTCTTGTGTGTTTTCCCTTTTTTCTAAAACACACCTGTATTAAAATGAACGAAAAAATAAAATAAATAAATATTCAAATCGATGAACCTATTACTGAGTTGTATCGAGACTCACGCACACTAATTGCCTTTTTTATATGTTGATAATAACAGCAGAGTTAGAATTAAATGAAATATACAAAACAATTAAAAAGCATGGTTACGTCTTATGTAATTTTGGAAAATATGTGTAATGTGAAATTAATTGTAACATCAAGGAAACTCCCTACATTGAATATAATAACAATTTAGTGTGCCTCAGTGAACTGGTTCAATTCTTTCGACTGGACGCCACTTCCCCGGTTATCCAACCGGGAAAAGAGGGCCTACAGTTTAACGTGGAATCCGAACCACGTGTCGTTTCTGGCGACCCGTCGCACCGTTGAGAGGTGAAGGCTAGATTAAAACTCAAAAGTGAAAAAAATCCGTGAACGCATTGAGTTTCGAACCCGTCACCTTTCGCTCTCCGACCGAGAGTTTCTGTAGTTCATTGAGTTCTCGGCTCAGTGTTTTATTACAGAGAAAGGCTACCCCTCTGAACGAACACGCTAAGCTACCGCGCCGACTTTCCCTAGCCCAGACTTCAGGTTGAAGAACACCGCCGATTATTGGATACTTACTCATCCTAAATTGAAAAGTATTAATTTGCAATAAAATGATATTGAGGTAATTAATCGAGATAAAAGCTATCCTACATTTTAAGTCGGACAAAATCAAATCTAACTAAGATCAATTGAGTAGTTTCGAAGTTGAGCGCGGACAAATGTCGTGAGACGAGCTATTTATATATAAAGATATGGTGATTTGACAGTCGCACTCCAACATTGCTTTTAAACTTTGGTACTACCGAAGTCGACATGAATTAGATGTAATTGGCCCAGACTTGACCCTCCGAAAGCGCCAGTTACGCTTGTCTGCAAGTTAACAATGAAGAAGCAATATCCATCAGTGCACTATTTTTAACTATTTAACAGTCGAAATCATAGCTTATTCTTAGTTAATTGTGTTGCAACGCGATTGCCATGTCGTTATACACTGAGGAAGCAGAGAAATTGGCACACATGCCTAATATCGCGCAGACCACTGCGAGCACACACAAGTGGGCAGCACCATGTGCTACGCAAGTAGTTCAAATGTTTGTAAATCCAAGGTCTTAACTGCTGCGGTTATCAGTCCCTAGGCTTAAAAACTACTTAATCTAACTTATGCTAAGTACAACAGACACACACACACCCATGCTCGAAGGAGGATTCGAACGTCCGATAGCGAGGAGGAGGAAGGAAGGAATCTTAGGGTTTAACGTCCCATCGACAGCGTGGTCATTAGAGACGGAGCTTACGCTCGGATTTTTGGGGAAGGATGGGGGGAGGAGGAAATCGGCCGTGCCCTTTGAAAGGTACCATCCCGGCATTTGCCTGGAGTGATTTAGGGAAATCACGGAAAACCTAAATCGGGATGGCCGGAGGTGGATTCGAACCACCATCCTTCCGAATACAAGTCCATTGTGTTACCACTGCGCCACCTCGCTCGGTCCGATGGCGAGCAACCAAGCGCTCCGCAGCAAGGCGCATTGGAGCGTTCGGCCACGCCACCGCGGCATCTGAAGTAGTGCTGCAGGGAATTTATACCATCCCTCCTGCAGGGCTGACCATACGAGTACAAGGGGTGGAGAGCTTTTCTTAACAGCACGCTGCAAGGCATCCTAGACATGGTCAATAATGTTAATGACTGTAGATTTTTATGGCCAGGAGGGTTTTACTGAGAAGAGTATTCCTGAAGCCACTCTGTAGTAATTATGGGCGTGTGGGGTGCCATATTATCCTGCTGGACCTACTGAAGTGCGCCGGAATGTACAATGGACATGAATAGATATAGGTTCAAATGTTTGTAAATCTAAGGGACTTAACTACTCTGGTCATCAGTCCCTAGGCTTACAAACTACTTAAACTGACTTATGCTAAGGACAACAAATACACCCATGTCCGAAGGAGGACTCTAACCTGCGACGACGAGCAGCGGCGCGCTCCGCTCCAAGGCGCCTTAGAACGTTCAGCCACTCCACCGCGGCAATGAATGTAGCTGATCAGCCAAGATGCGTACGTACGTTTCACGTGTCAGATTCGTATCTAGACGTATTAGGAGTTCCGTATCACTCCAACTGCACGCGCCCCACACCATTACAGATCCTCCGCCAGCTTCAACAGTCCCCTGCTGATATGTAGGGTCCATGGATTCATGAGGTTGTCCATCCGCTCGATACAACTGGAAACGAAACTCGTGAGACGAGGCAACATGTTTCCAGCCATCAACAGTCCAATGTCGGGCCCAGGTGAGGCGTTAAGCTCTGTGTCATGTAGTTAGCAAGGGCAGGGCCACTGAGAGCCGGAGGTATGTTTGGCCCCATCTCCAAACGTACGAGGCGTGTTTTTTAATTAAGTACCGATTTGAAATTTAAGAAAGACGTGCTAATAGCTCAATAATTTTATTTTTACATGAAAGCCTGTAACTTAATCTACTTTTCCACATAATTTCCGTCAATTTTGAGGCACTTGTCATAGCGTTGTACCAGTGTTTGAACACCCTCCTCATAGAAGTCTGCCGCCTGACTTGTTAACCACTGCATCACAACTGTTTTGACTTCGTCATCGTCTTGCTCGGTCACACTGCCATACAAAACACTACGAGAAACATTAGGAAAGTCATCCCGCGAGAAGGAAATCGTAAAGCGCCTGTTTTCTCTCACCTTATTGTCCACTTCCTGCACCGAACTTTCATTAACGACCGAAGGACGCCCACTCCGTTGTTCATCATGTACATTAGTGCGGCCATCTTTAAATGTTCTCACCCACTTTCTTACCATTTTATCACTCATAATGTTTTCTCCGTAAACTGCACAGATCTCACGATGAATATCGATCGCTTTTAGGCCTTTAGCACTAAGAAATCTTATAACAGCCCGTACTTAACAGTCAGCGGCACTCACGATTATCGGAGGCATCTTAAACACTCAATACACACGTAAACAAGGAAGAATCAGACTGTAATGGCGTCAGTGCGTAGACAACAGATGTAGGTACCCAGTGCGCATAAAATTATTGAGCTATGTTAGCACGTATTTTATTTAATTTCAAAATGGTACTTACTTAAAAAAGCACGCCTCGGAAAAAAAAGAAAAAAAAAACCACTTGTTATCACTGTCATTTTGAAGACTATCTAGCATGTTTTAACCGTCACGAATTTCGGTGAATACTGTAATTAGACAAAAATACCCACTGGGTTGCTATATATAGTAAGATATAATTTCTTATTAAACAGAAACTATATTTGCACAAATGCACGGTTGCCGTCAGAAATCGAGCAAAGTAATGATTGTTTACTGCACAGTTAATTGAATCCTCGGTCAGGTAGTATATAGAAATCTATTGTCGATCCAGTATCAATAGCGTTGACTTTGACTGTACGTCGGATGTAGTGATATTCTGTATTACAGAGCCTATAAACATTCAAGGAAAATATGCAGATTGTGAGGTCATTGCATTGTATCTAAAAAGCAGAAGCCTTTGAAGAAATAGTGCAGTATTTCGATGCAAAACACTAATTTTATATAGAGGTGTATCAGAGTAAATGTTTCTAATTTTCTCTTGTCATGGAAATATGAGTATAAACGTTACTTATCAATAAGTGCTTGATTTTATACACAAAGTCAGTTTTAATGAGTCAGACTTGCGATTGCCTTTTGACAGTTCGAAATTTAAATGAAAATAACGGGTTAACTGTACATCTAACACGAAAATTGGATAAACGAATTTTCAGAGCAGAAAATTCTCTATAACTTTGCTCTCTTATGTTTTTTTCATATCTCGTATCGTTTCAGAGATACATGCAAAAATATCGGCGATTTTACGATGTCTGTCTGTCTATCCGTTTGTCCGTTTGTCTGTCTGTAACGTGTTTCCTCCTTTTAGGTCGAACTATTCAACTGATCGGCACCAAATTTTACAGACATGGCTGAGCCAACAAAGTATCGAACAAGAACGAACAAAAAAACGATCAGCGTCCGCAACGGAGAGAACTGCCCAATGAAGAAAAAAAGTGTAGTAAGTAGTGCGTTAGATTGTGATACATATGGTCGGTAGTTCGAAACCCACCGATACCATTTTTTTCACCTTGGCTCCTAAAAGGGTTTCCGGCAATCTTATTAATTAAATAGAGCTATCTAACAAAATGTTTAGAGTTGTGCAGATCTAAGGGTGCTCCCTCTAAAATGTGCGTTTGTTCTATTTAGTAAACACGCCATGAAATACGTAACAACGAATTGAACACTGGGCTTCTGAAGCATTTGCACAACAACGGGGAGCATACTGTGATAATGAATATTCTAAACAACGTGCAGATACTGATAGTTTCATATATAAATGGAGTCCTAGATTTCTGTGGAAATTGTCGTTCCTTTATGAAACGGAAGGGAAATGTATACATTGCAACAAATTACCTGTTTCTTCTAAACATTATTAACTATTACTGGAATATGTTGAAAGTCGCTAAGTAGGATGAGTCTACTAAAATGTTTGACTTTGGCATGGTTGCTCTGGACGCTTTTAACGTAGATTGTGTTACCTTTTCTCAGTGGCGGATCAAGGGGAGGCTCATGGGGTCATGACCACCCCCCCAAATAAAGAAAAATCTGTTTTTCTTTTGTAGACGTATTTTTTTGTTTTTATGTTTTTGCATATTAAGCATTTATGGAAAATTTCGAGGATATATTTTTTAATTAATTCTATTTGTTTCTATTCGTCACATTACCCATTTCAGATATCATCACTGTGTATTGTTCACTTATATCCAAGATTTTTTTTAATACCCATCCCCCACACCCCCCTGCACATAGGCGACTCAAATAATCAGCATTTCTCTCCTAAACACACCCCTATAGCCACAGTCCGCATACCAAATTCCAGTCGTAGTGCAAAGTAAAACACTGAATGCACACTTCGATTTCACACTGTGCAAATCATGACATTGTCAAGGATCCTATTACAGTTCTTAAATTAACTGCGTGACAAATGTAGGTTGCAAAGATCTGGAGACTTTTTTTTTTCAAAAAATAGTATTTACGGAACTGCAGTTTCATCATTATTATGCTGAAGAACTGTGGTAGTTTTGTCAACCTGACGTGCTTTTTACTGGTGTAAAGAACTTATTAGTTTTTACTATTATTATTACACTAAATTTATCCCCAAAGACTTACTCATAGCATACACTCAACTATTTCAAAAACAAAATCGTATAGCAACTAGGCAAGCCAAGTTAATGAGGATTTACAGGAGGCTTAAATTTTATTTGCGGACATTCAGGATCGACACGTTTTCTGAGAGAAGGTCAAAATTACGAAAACCCTGTTTTCTCTTACTGCGCCAGTTCCACGTTCTGCAGGCAAATGGTCATAAGAGAGAAAAGAAGCACATTCAGCCAGAATGAAAATCTTCTGGCAAAAGAGGAAAATACCATCAGGAAGAGAGAAAAACCTTCGTGGTGCACAGCAGGTCGAAACGAGAACAAAAAATTACACTTAAATGTCATACTATATATGAACAACATAAATTTAAAGTACCTACATTAAAATTATATATTTTACCGATATTCAACTCGTATACATATAGGATATGTTGAAGGGAGTATGATACCAAGGTATATTTTTATGGCAGGGAAGTGGGCGGGACCCAAAATAAAAACAGTGACCTGTGATCCCCTCCAAAATCGAATCCTCTATCTGTCGTTGGCTTTTCTGTAGTTCAGATATGACACTGATCATGTTACTTTTTTCTGTGCTAAAATACAGAGCCAATATTCTGTTTCAAACCGTGACTACGTATTCTTTTACAACTAAAATAACAAACGGAATAACTATGTTAATACCGAATTCCACAAAGCTCTAGTACTTAGTATATATATAAAGGTACTATTATCATTACGTCATTTACAACAGCCATTGTAAGAGTATCTCCCCAGTTTATGTACTTGTGATAACGAAGCCTATGTCTGCAATTCGTTGGTATGTATTTCATGATATGTTCGCAAAATAGAACAAATACACTTTTCACAGAAAGCGCCATTGGTTTGAAATGACAGCCCTTGAGTTATAATAAGAACATAATCAAATACAGAAAGCAAGATGGCGTACAGAAAACAGAATTTCGGGCGAGGGATGTCACGTGACTTACTTCCGAACGCCAAATATTGAGCACCTCCATAGAATCAACCAGACATGTGCACTATGGTGGTTATATTTTACTGTTTTAATTTTTCGGACAAGGTTTCGGGCAAATGATGTCACGTGACTGATTTCCGAACGCCATTTGTTGAGTACCTCTATAAAACCAACCAGACATGTGCACTATGGTGGTTATTATTTTTTTATGTATATTTTACTGTTTTAATTTTGATCAGCCATCTATTTTATATCTGTTCACAAGCACACGATTTTCTATGAAAGTATCACCAGTATATCTACCAGATTTTATGTGGAGTACTGTAACAAGCTGTTTAATATCAATGAAACCAGATGATGACACCGTAGACTCATGGAGTGTCGAAACCGGTCGTCTTGGATAAATAAAATAATAATTGCGATCTTGGCAGCTATACTATTTATACACGAAGATCGTAACCTAAGATGAGTAAATTAAGTGATAATGAAATTGTTGGTAAGATGTTAAAATAATTGTTTCAGAAAAGAGTGTATTTGTCAAAGCTAAACTCAAATATTAAATAATTTTGGCTGTTTGTTAAAATACGTTCATAAAGAATATTACTTGTTGGGTGAATACGTATTATCACAATAGTAGAGTCGTAACCGTATCGTCCATCAATTTTTATTATTTGTGTCCGAAACGTTTGCAATAAATCGTAAAACTACAGGCAAATCTAAAGTGGGCCGTAAAACACGCCAGAGAGAGAGAGAGAGAGAGAGAGAGAGAGAGAGAGAGAGAGAGAGAGAGAGAGAAGGGCATTTCAACTTATCACAAGCCTTTCCTTTCACTGTTTTCTACAGAACTACAGAAGCCCGCCTTCCCACTAAGACATCGCAATGCATTAAGAGGTGGGCACTAATTTTGTCCCAATTCCAGTATGCCTTACGCTTCAGATTTACCACGCAGCATGCAAACGCATACGTCCTTTCCAGATTACCTTAAGGCCCCGACCCAGCTTTTGATTCCTCTGAAATTATCATCATTAAAAGTTATAAAGACATCCGCGACGTTCTTCAGAGTTTTTCCATCACAGCCTCCACTGTGGCGATTCCTGCCACTCAAGATCAAACCGTCTGCTCCTGTGTTCTTCAGGGGTGGTCCACCATTCCTCTCAAAATATTCAAATGTTTGTAGAGCTTATGGGACTTAACTACGCGGTCATCAGTCCCTAAACATACAAACTACTTATGAACTAGCTAATACTAAGGACGGCACAAATATCCATGCCGGAGGGGAGATTCGAACCCTCGACCGTAGTGGCCGTGCAGACCGTGACTGGCGCGCCGTAGTCAGCTCGGCCACCGCGGTAGGCGCCATTCCTCTCCCTGCAGCCAACAGCAGCTTCACTTTTATTATACTACGGACATCAGCTGACAGTCGTCGACGATGTCCTGTTGCAAATTGAACCGTCATCCACCCCATGTGTTGTCTTTCCACCAAAGCTGCAGGCCACAGTTCTGCATCTGTTACATCAAGGATATAGGGGCGTCTCTCTCACTAAGGCGTTGGTATGTCCTTACGTCTTTTGGTTCAGACTCACCAATGATGTCACTAATATGGTATGATGTTGCTCAACATTCGCTCAGCAGCTGCCTAGCCCACCTGAGAAATTCCTTCCCTGGCCCAAACCAGCGGCCCCCTGGAAATGTATTCATGTGGATTTTGCAGGACCTTTTCTCAGCCACCAATTACTGATGCGTTTTCCCAATTCCCTTTTGTTCTCAGTTGTTACAATATGACATGAGAAGTTACCCTATCTACCCCAAACAAAGTCTTCTCCTTGGATGGCTTGTCCAAAATATAGTCATGGACAACGGACTCTTGTTCTGGAGCCAAGAATTCGCGGAATTTAGTTCCGGCAATGGGCTCCAACATTAACTAACAGCACTTTTTCATCCACAAACGAACGGTGATGTTGAGTGCCTCGTCCCAAAATTTAGAACTCAGATGACAAAGTATGACACTCACCACTCTTTGTACAAGGCCCTGACCTTGTTCCTCAGCTCCTATTGCTCCACCCCAATTAACTCCCACAACCTGGCCAAACTTTTGCATGGTCAGCAACCCCGCAGCCTTCTGAACCTCCTCTGGCCTGGACGCACACCCTAGGTCGCAGTGTGACCCACCCGTTTTCTTCCCGAATCCTTAATTTGGACACGAGCTTTCGCCACTAAGGTGAATAGCTCCCAGGGGTGGTCCTATGCCCCTAGGCCGGTCAGTACCCTGTGGCCCTCTTCAGGCCTATCGAACGGAGTTGAGTTTAGTTACAAGTCATACCAATAAACCTGTGCTGAAGAACCAAGCTTTTTTCGAAATATTCACCGTTCTCACTTTGCGTCACACTAGACTAATGGTGGGACGAAATTTTTCATTTGTTTTTGAAATCTTGGATTTTTTTAATCAACATTTTGATAATGAGAGAGATTTAATTTAATTTATTCTTCCGTATTTTAGATGCTCGTGGAATACGAGGTGCATCCAGAAAGTAAGTTCCGTTTGGTAATAAAATGAAATTGTACACAGATACAGAAGAAATTTTTATTGCACAAAATTCTACAACTCTTAAACTACTTTTCCAAATAACTGCCGAAATTTTGCAGGCATTTGTCATCGCGTGGCATCAGGTTTTGTATACCTTCTTCATAGAAATCTGCCGCCTGGGCCTTCAACCAGTTGGAAACAGTGAAATTTGGGGGAAGTCCGTAGCGAGAGCACTAATTGTAAACCTACGGTTTTCCTGGATCTTCTCATCAATCGCGTGAACCAGTTCTTCTTTAACCAAAGGTGGACGCCCACTTCGTTCTTCATCGTGTACATCACTACGCCCGCCATTGAACTGTCGGACCCATCTTCTCACCATCGAATCACTCATCGCATTTGGTCCGTAAACATCGAAAATTTGCCGATAAATTTCACTTGGTTTCACTTTCCTCGCATTCAGAAACCGAATCACCGACCTGATTTCACAGTCGTCGGGATTTTCAATCAACGCCGACATTTCAAACAAGCACAACAAAGCGTACGTAACTGACAGCGATCTCCAAATGGCGCACGTTCTTCTCCTTGATACACATTGTCTACAGCGTATGTGCGGAACTGCAATCGCAGCGCTGCAGCGGACATAAATTGAAACGGAACTTACTTTCTGGACGCGCCTCGTATTATGTCACAATCTTTTGCCATTTTTCTGTAGAGAAGTACCGAAAAATTAGATTCATTGCTAGTGCTGTGTCATTTGGTATAGAAGCCACGTCCACTGACACTTTCGATCGAGCAGCCAGAGTGAAGTCAGATATTGGGAACAGCTATGTTGTTGCGGGAAGAGGTTTTGGAACTTTCTCAAGTGACGAGTACCACGTTCGTGAAATGAAAGAAGTGCTGCAGCGGCGCGACAACTACGTTTAGACGCTCCTGACAAACGGACATCGCAAGTCTCGGCGCGTCCCTTTCGCGTTCATCAGCTCTGCCGTGTCGGCACGCGTGTGCGACGCTTGCGGAATTGGAAGGACGTCCAGACAGCCAACTGTGAATCGCAGACCACGGCGCTAGAACTTGCACTGTCTGTAACAGATTACATCGTTCACGTGTAGCTGTAGTAACCGGCTCTATAGAGCGGGAAATGTTACAACAATTAAACGCAATGAAGAATATATCATCGTTGTATTCACCGCCATGCTGAACTGCCACTACCACTGCCGGTTACGTTCTTCTAAACGTTACAGATCTGAAGGAGGGGTTTAAAGTTCTGTTGGGGTCAATGGAACTAGTTAATGAATATAAGTTCGGTTTGATAAGGGAAAACCGTCATTCAGAATGAAGTTTTCGGTCTGTAGCGGAGTGTGCGCTGACATGAAATTTCTTGACTGTGTGCCATTCAGAGTCTCGAACTCGGGACCTTTTCCTTTGGCAGGTAAAGGGTTTACCGCCTGAGCTGCCCTAGCACTACTCACGGCAGTTCCTGACCGCTTATTTCCGCCAGTACCTCGCCTCCTAACATTCCAAACGTCACAGAAGTTCTGCGAACCTTGCAGGGCAAGCACTCCTGTAAGATAGAATATTATGGAGACATGACTTAGCCACAGCTTTGCGGGCGTATTACCAGAACTAAATTTTTCAGCTTGCAGCTGAGTGTGCTCTGATATGAAACGTCCTACTAGATTAAAACTGTGTGCCGAACCAGGTCTTGCACTTGAGACCTTTTCGTTTCGCGAGCAAGTGTCGTACTGACAAATCACTGTAAAACAGTAGTTCTTGTGTTGTTTTCCTCCGCGTCCACACATTGGTACCAACGCAGGCGCCAACAGTGGGCAATATTTTTGCAACAGCGCCCAGACACTGGAGCCAACATTCAGTTTAATTCGTCGAGAGCCAACATAAACATATCTGACGCACAAATCGCGGCCGATGCATTAACGGTTTTGAGTGTGAGTAATTGCATTTTGTCATTGCAAACCCATAAAGGCTACATATGTAAAAGATGATGGAGTGTGTTGTATCGCTTCCTACCATACATTAAACAAATTCAGTAAGTTGTAACATATTTTACAAGTAATCGATACACATTATTAAAACTTAGACCTGCTACTTTAAATGATCGAATTCAAAATAAAAAAGAAACGTTTTGGAGGGATGCTATACCTGCTAAAGTTCTTTTGGTATTGACGCTTCGATATCTTGCTGCAGGAGATAGTTTTAGAACCCTACACTTTCTTTTAAAAATAACTGTGCAATTGATATCACTGGCATTGCTTGAAGTTTGCGAAGAAATATGTGAAACTTGACATTAAATATTAAATAATGTTAATTTTAAAAATTGCATTGAGTTATTGAGTGTGTCAAAAGTCTGAAAAGTTTTTAATTTCACTAATTGCGCATAAGTTTTGACGTGACATTTCGATTTTTGTGTTTGCTTTCTCAAATGAATCACTTTCTGATACAGTTCTAATATTCACAAAGAGATTTTGAAATAAACTGTTACGAAGAACGAAGGAAGAAAGAAACAGTTTCGAGACGAGCAGACGACAAAGATAGAATGAAACGTTGGCGCCAATGTGTGGACGATGGGGACGGGGAAGAAATATGTCGTGCAAGTACGTGAACAACATAGATGTTAATGACTGGAGGCCACAGAAGTTACTGGGCAGCATGAGATTCCCGCCTGTGTCTCAGGACGTGTGCTAGCGGCGCGTTTCGCGTATTTCAAGCGTCAACTTCGCTTCGCAATATCTCGGGATGTAATTGGCGTATTGCGATGCATTCAATGCCATTGTTTATGTGATTTGTCATACTGTATATTACTGATGAAATATTGTAGAGTGTCTATTTAAAACAGATAAGTTTGTTTTAAAACATATTCTTTCGTTTTACAGTGTTTAAAAATATTTACATTCATGAGCCCCTGCGTTACATTGATACTGGTGAAAGTCATTTTACAATTCTACAAATGGACTCTCATTAAACTTTGATAAAACCCAGTATATACAGTTTCATACAGTAAATGTCATGACACCATTAATAAATTTAGACTTTGAACATAAATCTGTAGCTAAGATAGAATATTCAAAATTTTTAGGTGTTTGCATTGACGAGGAACTGAATTGGAAGAAACCTATTGAAGATCTCCTGAAACGTTTGAGTTCAGCTACTTATGCTATCAGAGTCATTGCAAAATTTGGTGATATACATCTCAGTAAATTAGCTTACTACGCCTATTTTCATTCATTACTTACATATGGGATCATATTCTAGGGCAATTCAACATTGAGTAAAAAAGTATTCATTGCACAAAAGCGTGTAATTAGAATAATTGCTGGAGCCCACCCAAGAGCATCATGCAGACATTTATTTAGGGATCTTCACTGTAGCTTCACAATACATATATTCACTCATGAAATTTGTTATTAACAATCCAAGCCAATTCAAAAATAATAGCAGTGTGCATAGCTACAACACAAGGAGAAAGAATGATATTCACTATTCAAGGTCAAATCTAACTTTGGCTCAGAAAGGGGTGAATTATGCTGCCACAAAAGTCTTTGGTCACTTACCAAGTAGCATCAAAAGTCTGACAGATGGCCAACTAGTATTTAAAAAGAAATTAAAGGAATTTCTGAATGGCAACTCCTTCTACAACGTAGATGAATTTTTAGATAAAACTTAAAAAAAAAAAAATGTAATAAAAAATCCTTAAAATATTGATTGTCAAGTGTAGACAACATTTACTAGACTGACACGTTCCACATCATTACGAAATGTCGTATATATGATCTATGGAACAAGTATTAATCTAATCTAATCTAATAGCTACTGTTGTTCCAGAGATATTTTGAGTGGTAAAGAAAAATGGGACACCCTGTATGTGGAAAGACTGTAACAGTGTTTTAAAGCACAATAGACTTTTGTTCAATTATTCAGCTACACTGACTGTTCTCACAATATTACATAAAATATTTCGCTACACTCATGTAAAGTTCATTACGTATCCAAGGCTTAAAAAAGAAATGTACCGTGTGATCAAAAAGTCAGTATAAATTTTAAAACTTAATAAATCACGGAATAATGTAGATAGAGAGGTAAAAATTGACACACATGCTTGGAATGACGTGGGGTTTGATTAGAAAAAAAAGGTTCAAAAAATGTCCGACAGATGGCGCTTCATCTGATCAGAAGAGCAATAATTAGCACAACAAATTAAGACAACACGGATGATGGTCTTTACAGGAAATGCTCAATATGTTTACCATCATTCCTCAACAATAGCTGTAGTCGAGGAATAATGTTGTAAACAGCACTGTAAACCATGTCCGGAGTTATGGTGAGGCATTGGCGTCGGATGTTGTCTTTCAGCATCCCTAGAGATGTCGGTCGATCACATTAACGTTAGAAAATACTGTAGCTTTGTTGGATGGCTTTTGTGCAACGTAAAACACAGACTTGTCAATTCTACGTGTACTTTCCTCTAGCCATTTACTAGTTACCGTGTGTCTGTGTAAGAGAGAGAGGGAGTGAGATTGTGATCCTAGCTAACTAGGAAACAGCTTTGACTGAGGTACAGGACTTTGCATTGGCTGTTGTGGATGGAATACGTAGACTTTCTGGGAGGATTATCGGGACATGGCGTATCATATGCTGACGTGTAAATTCTCAAATTTTCGTGACAAACTGATTATTTTGTAGTATATTTGCTGAGTAGGTTTGCTGAGTAGTCCATGGCAACAGATATACGGATACACTCTGCTAGAATCTTGACTCTTATGCACAGTCATAAAGAGGGGGTAGTGGTATGAAGTAAAGTTCACTTTTTTAGGTGCAAAATTAATAAATTTTAGCAGAAAACTGACCAAATTCGACGTACAATCAACTATTTTCGGAACGTATATCTGTTTCCATTTAGAAATGCTATGGAGACGTCTGATCTTAAGTGAAAGACAGTGTGAAACTCTGTTATGTGGTTGCCGTCACGTGCCGTTTGCGGTTGATTCTACGATGTGTATGTCCAACGGTAGGAGGGGTCGGTGCTAGGTCAGAAACTGCACAGTTCTAGAATCAGTCAGTTTAAGTACAAAACGGTTTAGCTTTAGAAATGAGTCTGTCTATTCTAAAGTTCAATGAGCATTTCCTTTACATTTTAGTATGGGTTTGTTTCAAGCTGTTACGATTCCAGCAGCCTTGCTCGGAATTCAAAGTATGTGAGGAGCGTCGTTTCAAAACGTATTAGGTGCACCAATGTACATTTTTCAGAAATTAAGAAAAACGTTTTACTTCCGAACTGGGAAAGGTATCCACAAAATTGAGATGTCAGAGTTTATATACTAGGGTAACGTTTGAGAATCCACAAAAACTGAAATACTGAAATTGGTTTTTCATTAACTAGCCTTATATTTAAATTTAAAATTGTCACTTAATACGTTTTGAACCGATATACTGAA
Source organism: Locusta migratoria (assembly GCA_026315105.1). Taxonomy (NCBI): domain Eukaryota; kingdom Metazoa; phylum Arthropoda; class Insecta; order Orthoptera; family Acrididae; genus Locusta; species Locusta migratoria. The sequence continues at coordinate 104,797,756 of CM048755.1, forward strand.
CATAATACGTTCTGAACCGTTTAGTGAATAAACATGCACAGAGGAGATAAAACACTTATAGCTTTTCAAATCAGTTTTGCTGTAGTTTATGTTTATTTAATGTTTTAAAATTGTCACAGCAATACACAAAGTTCAGAGAAAGTAAAAAAAATGTATTATTAACATTCAGTAAATTTTTCGCAGGTTAAGATGTTAGGTCATACTAAATTTACATACTTTGAGATTACAAATTATGCTGTATAAATGCATATAGAATCAAAACCTGAATTTTACAGTACTACATCAACATATCACAATCTTGAAAGTCCCGTTTCTTCTTCCTAACAATTACAATCTTCAGGATCACAACACTCAGGTGCTGCATCGAAATCTAGAGCTAATTTATACATCTGCAAACTATGAATTTCTCTCCAGTTATCGCCAAATTTTGCCTTAAAAAGTGTGTCTACGTCTAATTTCATTGCATCGCTTAAAGCTCTCAAATGATCAAGCACAGGAGGTTCAAACACTTGCTCCATGTTTGTTCTTCGTTTCAGTATTGTTACAAAATGTTTTGATGGATCATCACATCTATATGTTGGCTCCATCTTTACTCTGGCGAGGAGCTTCCCATTTATAGTACATTTCTTCAACATTACCCTCTTCATTTCCTGTATTCCATCCAATTTTCTGAATTGCTTTGCGAGTATTTTGTAGTCTCTGACAGCCCAGTCATGTCCAAGAGCTCTTACTTTTCCCGCAGATTTGTAAACTTCTCTATATTCTTCAGGAGTGAGAATGTCGGAACATTTCCAGAGGGCCTTCTCAACAACTCCAAACAAGCGATCTGTGGGTAAATAAGAATGTCCTCTAACGGGAAATATTGCTGTAATGTTTTTGAGATGAGTTGGTGCTTTCTTTTGGAGCCAATAAACAAGAGCGTGAATTACGTGCATGTTTTTATTTTGGCCTCCGCAACCATCAGCGAAAAGCCTAATAGTGGTGACCGAATCCTCAAAATTGGCTTCTTCTAGATACGAAAGTATACCAGATGCCACCTCGTTTTCCCCTCTACCACCTTCAATCTCATTTCATGTAAAGAACTTAGCATTCTTGTTGCTGACGTCAGTCACACATAGTGCATAAAAGGATATTTGTCGAGAGTAGTATGCTTCGCCAATTGATAATTTTGGAAGCTTCTTGTTTCAGCAGAACGCTCCCTCATTAATTTGTGGAACGTTGAATGCAGGTTGTCCAACTTAACTAGACGAAAGTTGCACATAACACACTTTGAACCGATCGTTACCGTGCACTTAATACGATTTGATCCGACGCATCTACTTCGACAGGGAAATTTTAAGGGATATAACACGAAATGTTTCAATCTGAATTCACAGCATTAAAGAGCGCATAAAAACAGGGGGAAATCGTATCAAAACGTATTTTGATCAAGAGTGCACTTAATACGTTTTGAAACGATGCACCTCATGTGTTCATATAGGAATATTGCTCTCCGCGCGCAATTTACGTGAATTTAGTACCCAAATGATGCCTTATATCTCCGAAAACCTACCAGTGTCACCCTGAATCACCGCCGTATTCGATGTAAATGGTATACCAACTCGTCTGTGCTATCTGATGTTTGAGAACTGATTTCTTTTGTCTTCTGGACTTTTTACTTGTTGTTTCTGAAAGCTGTATCGCCTTATAGAGCTCGCCGAATGTCGGAGGACCGGTAAGGGAGGACCGGCGATTTGTGTCCTTGAGAGAGCACTCCGCGGCAGTCGCTTCAGCCCGTAGCCACCGCGGAGACGAGCCTGCACCCACGTATCGTTGGTATTCGCTTCATGTAATCAACGATGAGGAAGCCCGATTTTGGATCGCCGCATCACTGTGAGCTCACCTACAGTTGATGTTGTGAATTAGACAGAGAAGGCGGGAGAAAGGAGAAAAGGGAGAGGACGAGTGGGTGATGAAAACACCATGAACGATCAATGACGTCGCTGACGACTTCATCGATGTGGTTGTTTGCTGTATCCCTATCTTTCCATGAGCTTTCTTCTTTCGTCGACCAGTTGAAGTACACACACACACACTTAGATTTACCTGTAGTTTTATGATTTTTACGATCATTTCAGACTAAAATAATAAAAAATTATGGACGGTACCATTACGACTCTACTATTGTGATATTATCTATGCACTCCACACGAAATATTCTCTCTGTCCGTAGTTTAACGAACAGATAAAATTATTTGATATACTTTTTTTTTCATAAATGGGCCTGCAGCAGTGAGTATATCGTAATATGACATTTTTAATAAGTATCATATCCTTTACTGCTGCTTATTAGCTTCATTTATTTGTCCACTACAGCTGTTTCGCCGTATTTGGCATTGTTAAGTGGTCTGCAATAGTTGAAATAAATTTTGTGAAAATATTTTTTTCGAAACAAATAGGGAGTACATTATACAGTTTTAAATTTATTACTTACATTCCATTTGTTAGTAAAACACACACAGCATCTGTGCCTCTATATCATTTTTATAGGTACCTTTCTTAGAAAGTAGTTTTTTTAATAATTTTTAATATAATGACTTTCTTATTTGACAGCTGTTTTGATGCTATGTGTTTACAAAGATCTTATATTGCATTATATCATTGTTAATGATCTAGCTTCTCTGAGATGATTTCGAATTTTGTGATATATTTGAATGTCAATGTATTTACAAATGTTTTATGCTCTGGATTTTGTAGTGTCTCTGTTTATGAAATAGTGTGTCTCTTTGGTCTCTGAGGTATTGCTTGCCATTTGGAATTTTGTAATATCTTTGAGTATGAAATGCGTTTCTCTGGTGTCTGAGATATTGTATGTTAATCGAAATTTTGCGTTATCCTTGACTATGGAACATTACATCTCTGAATTTAGTCGTTGTCAAGCCCAATTAGATCGATAAAATTTTGTAAATAAATTTTGTGTTTAAAATCTGTGTGTTCATTGAGAATTTCGTTAGGTGAAGCTTCCATGTGTATGTATATTTATAATTCTTCAAGAATGTGCATTTCAGTGCCTTTTGAAATTTTGTGTAATATTTTTAAAACTCTCTCGATGTTTGTGCTTGTGAGTAGATGGATTTGCTTCTGTCATTATTTGATATTTGAGTTTAGCTTTGAAAAACATACTCCTTCTTAATTTTTACCTCTTTAAACTATTATTTTAATATCTTTAGTATCTTTTTCCGTAAAAATATTATCACATATCTTGCCGTGGTAGTTTGTCCCTTTTTCAAGTTCATTTTCTTTGTTTGTATTGGCTTACGTAAAATCAAGTGACAGTGTAAAATCGCCGCTACCTTTGGAAATATCTCTGAAACGGTGCGAGCTATGGAAATAATACGACAGAGAAACCTTGAACGTTGATATTCCATAACTCATGGAGTTTTGAATGCAATGGGACACTGGCGATCCTAATATAGAATCAATTACACACAGACGGAGCCAAACAACAGTCTGAGAGTCTACTTTCTTACTGAGCACTGTTTCTGGTGTTTCAAGCGAAAGTGATATTCGAGAAACAAAGCTAGTGGGAAATAATAGGTGTATTGCAAAAGTCTCTGGAAATCACGCCGAATATAATCATTTCATAGGAAACACGTGTGCCTACATGCAATGTTAGAGAGGCTATTGTGAAATGGTTAGTGAGGTATGTAATATATTCAATTGTCTCTCTGGCAGACCTAAAAATCTATTAATAGCGATTGCAAAAGTGTAAGGAGGACTGTGTGTACCAGTGGTCACTCGTTTCAACCATTGTAGGTGACTTCCGTTGCAGTTAAGTGAGGACGACAGTGGCAGAACTGTCCGTAGAGCAGTGAAAGGACTTTGTTTTTCATGGCCGTACTGAAGTCCAGGAGCGAGTAATCACAAGAACGGACGCGCGACATTGCTTCCACCGATGAAAACAACGCTGTCATTGGTCTGTGTAGCAGCAGAAAAAGATTTGGTGAAACGACGAGCTACAGTACATGGTATGGCATTGAAATGGGCGTTTCTGATGATTTAGGCATGTTCTCTTGCCACGGGTTACGAACTATTACTTTTCATCGCGGGCAAGGTGAGCACATGTTCTTCCGTGAATATTTTATGTAAGAGAATGCCAGTCACACTGTGTCAACGCTTTAGAATTAGAATTTCGGAGTGTCAGCATGTAATGCTCATGTCTGTAGAAGAAGGATGACTGCTCCTAAATTCTATTATGTGTGTCGATTGCATGACAGAACAATTTACCCGGAAGTACAGCAAACCCTATCTGTAATGCTTTAGGAATGACGGAAAAAAATTCCGCTATTAGTGTCTTAAAGAGTGTTTGAAGTATTTCCCGAATATTAAACGCCGTAATACTAATGAATAGACACTAATAATTAAAAATGCACATTTTTTCTTGTTCTCAGAAACTGTTGGCCTCCAGCAGTGTTCCATTGCTGATACAAACTACAGAACTTCATAATCTAACTCCATAGTTTATTGTCATACTCGTCCGGTACAGGATGTGATCACTTTTCGCAAGGATTTTGTTGATATGAGAGTGCTTTGCACGTTATATACTAACGCTGTGGAAGTTGTAAATTTTAATGGGATCTGCCCTGTGAAAATTACAGAATTATTACAACGTCAGTTTCTTATGGTGAATGTTCTGAAAAATACAAAATTCTAAAAAAAATGGTTAATATCGTTAAAGTTATTTAAATAAATTAACAGGAACCACACGGCTTAATATTTTAATAAATTACATATATAGACAAGGTAAAATGTTCAAATGTTTGTAAATCTGTGGGACTTAACTGCTGCGGTGATTGGTCACTAGGCTTACAAATTACTTAAATTAAATTTAACTTGTGCTAAGGACAACAACTACACCCATGCCCAAGGGAGCACTCGAACCTCCGACGGAGAACAACCGCGCGCTCCGCAGGAAGGCGCCTTAGAGCGCTCGGCCCTATACCGTGGCGTATAGGGTGATTATAATTAAAATTTGAAAACGCTCTAAAAATAACGGTACTGGTCAGAATGACGTCAGATTGCAAAGGAATATTAACGGAGAAGGGGAAAAGTGTTGCGAAAGGAAAATAAGTAGTGTGAAAATTGATCAATATATGGCGCTGAAAGCATCATAATTTAAGAGTGGTCGACCACAAATAACAAATTAATCAAACAACAATGCCTAAAGTTCAAGTTAGACGTCAAACACACTGTTCTACTCATTGTGGATGGATGTATAGGTGAGATACTGATGTCCATCCACCACGACAAGGTCATATCACATCGGATGGGAAAAATCGGTTTTTAATTGTCCTGAGGCCAAATCCCTCATAAAAACCATCAGTCAAAATCAAATCGGATTTTTAATTCCCGTGAGACTGGCGCAAACATGTTCAATATGCTGTCCACGGTTTTCTGCAACAAGTTGATATCTGAAACAGCACGTTCCACAACTAATCGAAGTGTTTCCGGGGTAACGTTCGGAGTGTATTGCCCATTGCGTGCCTTCATTGCACTTAATTTCGAAATCGGAACACTAAACACAACATGTTTCAGATAGCCCCACAGAGAAAATTCACACTGATTACGATCAGCTGATCGGGACGGCCAGACTGTGGGGAAATGGCGGCTGATAATCCTAGCATTTTCGAAACGGCGTGTCAACAGCTGCGTAACTGGATCTGCAATGTGCGAAGGTGCGCCATCTTGCATAAAAATGATTCCATCCACACAACCACGCTGTTGGATAGGTGGAATGACGAGGTTGCACAAAAGATACTCATATAATTTACCAATGACGGTACACGTAACAGAACCACAAACACCCCTGTCTTCGAAAAAATATAGCCCTATGATAAATGATGTCGTAAACCCCACCACACAGTGACCTATTCAGGATGAAACGGTAGTGGTTGATTTTTTTGTGGATTTTATTTTGTTCATATTCGACAATTCTGTGTTTTGACATATTCTGTTCCATGGAAGTGTGCTTTACATGTTCATAAAATCTCCCACGGCCATTCATTGTCCATTTCCATGCTAGGAAGAAATTCTAAAGCAAAAGTCTCTTTTGCTGACAGGTCAAAAGGAAGCAACTCGTGCACACCGGTAATTTTTAATGGCTGTCAAAAAAGAACGTTTCCAATGATTTTACGTTTCGTGCTCACAGGTTGGTCCAATGTTCGAGGCAGATCTCTGTGCACTACACGTTTGCACACCACCACTCGAGCCATCCTGCACTGGTGTGGCCACTTCTTCCACTGATGTCGCATCAGTTCGTTTCCTTCCTCTACCAGGTTGCACACCCAAGGAACCAGCCTTTTAGAATTATTTTCTCCAGGCCCACGACAGTCATCGGACCAATGCCTTTTTTCAAACCCTTCAGCGTCGGGAACGTCTGCAGAGCGACTTGTGCACAGTCATGATTCTTGTAAAACAGCTTTACAAGCAGAGCGCGATCCTGCATTGAGACAGTCGTGGCGAACGTCTCAGACGCGAAATGAGGAAAAGCCGTGTACCCCGCGTGTTTATACCAACTTGAATGGGTCGTGAGCATGACAGGTATTTTCATTTACATATTCTGATTTATCTATTGACAAATTTTAACACTATTTATTTTTCTTATGCCTTATGTTTTCTCCCTTCTCCGATGATATTCCGTTAAAATTTGTCGTCATTCTGACCAGTGGTGTTATTTTTACAGCGTTTTGAAAGATTTATTATCATCACCCTGTACGAGGGGGAGGGACGAAAGGAGGCGAAGACCACCAACATTTACATGGACAGGAGGGGGGAGGACAAACTCTACTGATTATGAGATAAAGAAAATTATAAAAAGTTATGTTGTTTTGTGCCGAATTTTAGCTCATAGAAAATTTTCGCCAATATCTTATAATTTTTACGCAAATTCGGCTAAAACAATCTTATCTTCGTTAGCGTACACTAATTTGACTCAGTTAAATGACTTACTAGAATATTGGTTATAACTGTGCACTCCACTGTTCCCAACCGCTTCACAAAGTTACACAAAGTTCCTGAACAGCAACGCGCCTCTCCGAGAGGATTACCGTGTGCTTACTAACGGTTGATGAAATCAGACTTTATGTTTCGTCTCTCGAAGACTTTATATTTGCGAAAACTTTATAAACTAATGCAATACTGTTGTGAAAATTAATTCTTACTTTTACTACAGTACCAAGAAATTTAGTAATAATTACGGTCGCCAGACTATATAGTCAGATTAATGTATCAAATGATTTAAGAAGCAGTAGCATTAATTATGAGAATAATTTTGTAACCTTGGAACAGGCTCACAAAAGAGCAAAGTCTGTCAGTACCTAAGAATGCACTGTATTATGAAAGTAAGTTTGAAAATAATTAATTTATGTTGCAAATTTTGTACTCAGAAAGTAAAGAATGTATCCCACAGTAATATACACTGTTCTTAAGATGTTGTGCCAAGTATTTCACTTTAAGGCTAACTAGTTTGTAAGAAATAATAAATTTGTACTTTCTAGGCTGAGGGATAGTCTCCAGACTTTCAAAACTAAAAATGCGAGTATAGATCAGTTGTGGCTTCCTTTCAAAAACATAGTAACAGTAGCAATCAAGAGATTTATACCAAATAAACTAATAAAAGAGGGACTGACCCCCGTGGTACACAAAAGAGGTCAGATCACTGTTGCAGAAGCAAAGAAATACACATGCAAAATTTAAACAGATAAAGAATCCTCAAGACTGGCAATCTTTTACAGCGCAATCTAGCGCGGACTTCAATGCGAGAAGTTTATAGTAGTTTCCACAACTCAATCCTGTCTCGTAATCTGGCAGAAAATCCAAAGAAATTCTGCTCATTTTTGAAGTACACTAGCGGCAAAACACAAACAATACCTTCACTACGCGATAGCAATGGTAATACTACCGATGACAGTACCGCTAAAGCAAAATTGCTAAACACAGCTTTCCGAAATTCTTTCACCAAAGAAGACGAAGTAAACACTCCAGAATTCGCACCAAGAACAGCTGCCAGCATGAGAAATTTAGAAGTAGATGTTTCTGGAGTAGTAAAACAACTTAAGTCACTAAACAAAAACAAATCTTCCGGGCCAGATTGTATACCAACTAGATTCCTCTCAGAGTATGCTGATGCAATAGCTCAGCTACTTAGCTATCATATACAACCGATCACTCAACGAAAGATCCGTACTCAAAGACTGAAAAGTTGCCCAGGTCACTCCAATATTCAAGAAAGGCAATAGGAGTGAGCCCCAAAATTACAGGCCTATCTCATTGACGTCGATTTGTACTAGGATTTTGGAACATATACGGAGAGAAGGAGCTATTAACCAATAGTCAACACGGATTCAGAAAGTACCGCTCTTGCGAAACACATCTTGTTCTTTATTCACATGAAGTGATAAGTGCCATCGACAAAAGACCACAAATCGATTCCATATTTCTGGATTTCCGGAAGGCTTTTGACACTGTACCTCACAGGCGTCTTCTAATGAAATTGCGTGCTTATGGAATATCTCCCCAATTGTGCGATTGGTTTAACGATTTCGTATCAGAAAGGACACATTTCGTAGTAATGTTTTGTTTTATCGCGTTACGGAGGGGGGGGGGGAAGCATCACGGAAATTTTGCACGATTTGAGATAGAAATCATTAAAAGAACGACATTATTCGTTTCGGCGATATCTATTTGCGAAATTTCGATCACCCACTTTCACTTCTGAATGTGAAAATATTTTGCTAGCACCCACCTACATAGGGAGACATGACCATCCCAATAAAATAAGAGAAATCAGATCGAAAACGGAACGATTTAGGTGTTCTTTCTTCCCGTGCGCTATTAGAGAATGGAACGGTAGAGAAAGGTTATGAAAGTGGTTCATGAACCCTCTGTCAGGCCTTAAATGTGATTTGCAGAGTATCTATGTAGATATAGATGAAATTAGCTACTTGCATGAACACTTGCGAACTTATTAGTATTAACAGTGTAATAATAGTATATTTTGATATATGCTGTGTACTTTAGCAACAAAACACTTTTCCTACATTAATAATGTACGGACAGACATTTCCATTTCGTCCAAATAAAATGATTTGAAAGCTAGATATTTGTTTGCAGTATAGGACTGTAGTAATCTTTAGCTGTTCTTACTGACACCAAGTAAACTCAAATGACTGCAGAAGAATTAATTTGAAAAGCAGAGAAATGACTGCAGAAGAATTAATTTGAAAAGCAGAGACGTTTTCGTTAATATACAAAATATGAACACAGCATGAAGTACAAAAAATTATTCAGTTGTTCCCTTCCTTTTTTTAATACTGTGGACGAACTAAACTATCATCTGGATCAGTGAACAGTAAAAAAAGACACTGTACAAACTAAGTTGCTAAATGGTCACAAATCTGACACTGTCTTTAAATACTCTATATGGCAAAATTATTATGAAAAAAGTCACCAATATTAGCTATCGTCTGATGTGGTAATTTGAATATTTACTCTTTGTCAAAGTCTGTTAAAGTAAACTTCTATATAGATTGTCTAAGAAACTTCACACTTATTTTGTTTTGTTTAGAACACAATTATGGAGAATAAACAATCTAAAAGTTTAGCACACTCGGGTAGTCTTTTGGACGTATAAGGTTGGGACCATACATAGGTCAATGACTTAGGAAAATAACGGATGGAACACAGGTTAAAATGAAATTACGTTGTTATTCAAGGCACACACAAATGTCTCTGGCTATAGTTACAAAAGTAATAAGGTTTGCATTGCCTGTGTTCGTAGAAAAGAGCAGGTGCGTGGTTCGCCGTTGTGCAGTCGTACCAGTGCGGGCTCATACACTGCTGTGGCTTTTACAATCTTCTTGGAGTCGGAAATTCAAAACAATTAAGCCAACAATATTTCCGCCATTGCCCACAATATGCAGGGATCGTCATCCGAGACCATTTCCATAAACTTTTGCAGTATTGGCCTTAATGCAACACTGCCTCCTCTGCACACTGCTATCCCATCAAAGGCTCAGACAATCAACTAGAATCTCCGTAGCGCGTAACAGCACTGTTTTGGCGCGCTTTCCCACCTTTCCCATTCACGCACGCTCTTTCCGTTTTTCAGTTCTTCGCACAGGCTTTTACATTACACTAATATTTACAAAATCCCTAAGCCAGATCCTCTATAAAGCTATTACTATAAATTAATCACAACATTATTTACATTACAATTCACATAAGATTAAAATAAACTTTTTAATACATGAATAGCTTTATAAAAATGCTCAGATATTTTATGGATACAAAGACATCTCGATATACATTCATCAATGAGACATTACTTCATACACAGTAATATAATTATGAGAAAAATCGATATACAACAAATTTGTACATTTTGATGAAAAACATTAATACTGAATAATTACCGCAATTTATGGTGTCACATTGGGGCATACCTTTACCTATCCAAGTTGGGTAAGCTTCCATTAGATGGCACCGTGTTAAGATTTCAAACCTTGCCTTGATGCTACAATTTATTTCACGTTACACATATTTTCCAAATTTACATATGACTTAACAGTGCTTTGAAAGGTTTTCGTGTATTTCGTTGCCATTCTAATCGTGCTTTGTATTATTTCCAGTACAATTCCTCGAAAAAATGTAAGCTCAATAATTTTTGTGTATCAAAAAGGCACGAATCAAACTTGTTGAAAGAACTGTGTGTAGCCGAGCGGCCTGGAGCGCCACGTTGCGGGTCGCGTGGCCTCCCACGTCGGAGGCTCGAATCCTCCCTCGGGCATGGATGTTTGTATCGTCTTTAGTATAAGTTAGTTCATAAGTAGTTTGTAAATTTAGGGACTGATGACCCCGCAGTTAAGTCCCATAAGCTTCACAAACATCTGAACATTTGAAAGAACCGTGTGCAGCCAGCCCCAAGCAATAGTTTGCTGACCTGAGTTGCCCTCTGGTGCTTATACTTCTGCTGTGTTCCAGATCTCACTCTTGCCGTGGGCAGTTCCTGCTAGCTCCTGTTGTGCCGAGCCGCTGCTGAGAAGGCCGCCGTCTGCCGCCAGGCCGCCCCCGCTCGCCGCTGCCACCGCCGATCCAGACAACCCCAGCGGCCGCTGGGACAGCCTCTCTGGGCCGCTGCCTCCACTGACAGGTCCGGACCCCCAGTGCCCTAGGCCTGCCTGCAACCGTCCGCTGCTCCCGCCGCTCGAGTAGAAGTTCCGCAGTCGTCGCTCCGGCTCGCCGGGATCACAGCTCTCCAATCCCCAACACCGACACCGACGCCGGCATCGCTCCTGGTTCTCTTCGCTCAGTGCTGTTTATGTTGCCTCTCGCCGCTGTGTAAGTCGCAGTTTTTTTCATGTCGTCGCTTCAAGACACTGCGGTCAGTAGCACCATCTTAGTCACTACCTCCTCCCCAGCACCTACCACCATTTCATGTGGTTCTTCCTCCCCTCTCCTCCCATCCACCATCCACACCCTACTCCACTCACAACCCCCCCCCCCAGCCGACATCCTCTACGCCAGTGCCCCTTTCTGATACCTTCCCTGCCCCACACCTCGTTCAGACATCACCCAACTTGATTCAGACTCTCCAGGCATCAATTTCTACAGACTCCACATTACCGCCACCACCAGAAGTAGTCACTATCTCTGGAGGCCTGTCCCTGCCACCTTCCCATTTAACCTGATCCTTAACACCCTCAGCAACATACTGTCATGAATCAGAAGCAAACCAGACTCCTCAATCCAAATTCTACCACCTCTGCTGTCTCCAAAAAGATCCCCATCCATACTAAACCCACCACCTCCATGGATACATCCTCCCCTCTCCCAGCCCCAGTCAACCTACACTTTTCCCTTGTCAACACTGACCCCTGATTCCTTGATGTCCGCACCCTCACTCTCCAGATGCACAAATACCTCCCAAATGCCCACATCTCCCTCATCATCGCCCCAGAAGGACTCTGTCCTCATCAGGTACCCTGACCCTGCCCTCCACTCATACATCGTCCAACAGATCCCTGACATCGAATTTGGTTGACATGCCTCACTCACCCTTTTCGCTTTCCTTAGTCCTCAAAGTCCCAACCTCCCCACCAACCCTCACTGCTATGATAACGAAACTGAGTCCCAGCATCACAGAGGCTGAGTTGCTGGTGGAGTTCAATTCACATCCGCACCCTCACTATCTGCTCTGCCCATCACATTAACAATACAACTCGCTTCACATATCTCATGTGCATCTTATCTGAAGACACGCCATGCATCAACAAGCTCATAACTGATGGGGCCCTCATCTGCAATCGCTGCCACAAGGTGGACCCCTTCTGTTCTACTCCTCCGCCCTATTATTGCTAGAAATGCCTGTCTTATAAAGACCATATTACTGAAAACTGTAAAAACCCTCCTACTAGTCTCCATTGTAATGCTCCCCATTTCCTGAGGACTGCCCCTATCTTACCATCCCTCATTTAACACCTGTGGTAAGGCTCACCCCACCTAATCCTACAGATGCAAAGCCTGCCCCCTCATGTCAGCCCTGAATTTACCTTCCGCATACATCCTGGAGATCCCCTATTCCATCCCAACAACTCCTGCGATCCCACCCCCTCTGCCAAGGACATACCGTAATCCATTTTGTCACACCTGTACACCAAAACATACACCCCTTCCGGCGTGCCAGTACCCTCTAACCTCGCTGCCCACACCATCTTCCATCTAGACATAAAAGCCACCTATTCATACATCCAGGCCCACTTCATCTTCTCCCACCTCGACAACCTAGATTAAGTCCTTTCCTTTTCTGTAGTCCTTCCCCACCCTCATTTCTCCCTTTCCCTTCATTCAACATGCCACAAGACCACAATTCCCTTCTCTGCACCAACATCCATTCCCTTCTCACCAATAAGCATCCTCTTATGCACACACTCTCTCTATACCGCGTGGACGTCTTTCTCCTCAATGAAATCTTCATCGAAACCCACCTCCACTCGGGAGTAGCCAAGCGGCCTGGAGCGCCACGCTACAGATCGCGAGGCCTCTCGTGTCGGAGGTTCGAATCCTCCCCTGGGCATGGATGTGTGTGTTGCCCTTATGTTAGTCTAACTTAGTTTAAGTAGTTTGTAAGTCTAGAGACAAACCCACCACTCCATCAACAATGCACCTTCCCTCGCCGGCCGCAGTGGCCGAGTGGTCTGCGGCGCGCCAGTCACGGTCTGCACAGCTGCTACGGTCGGAGGTTCGAATTCTCCCTCGGGCATAGGTGTTTGTGTTGTCCTTAACGTAAGTTAGTTTCAGTTAGTCAAGTAATTAATGTGTAAGTCTAACGACTGATAACCACGAAGTTTGGTCGCATAAGAGCTCTCTCTCACACACACGCGCACCTTCCCTCCTCCACTGTACAGTCTATCCCCACCCCTTTCTCGAGGCAGGGTTGCCATCGGCCACCTCCTATGTCACCCGGTAGGAGGGACGATTTCTTCGTGATTTCTTGAACTCATTCCCTTCCTCCACCTCCTACTCTTTCTTGAACATATACACCTCCGGTTTATCTCCAAAACATTGGGCCCTCTGAATCTCACGATTCCACCACTTCTGGCCCACTGCCGCGCCTCCAGCACTGTGTACCCCTGCTCTCCACCTCTCCACTCTCTGTACCCTGTCCCGAGGTAACTTCAGATACCTTCTCCTCCAGGCTCATGCCCTCTGTCCCGATATTTATCCCACCCATCAACTTTTGATGCCTCTCCCCTCCCCCGCTTTCCCCCAGGGTTCCCTCGCTACCCACACCTGCTACCTCCGTCTCTCGGTAGGTCTTCCGGCCTCTCCTTTCTAGCCCCACTGCCCCTCCCGTCTCTGTAGTGTCCTTGGCCTCCTCCACCTCTTATCTATCCCCTACCACTGTCCTCCCAACCACTCTCACAGGTCTTCCACCTCACACACCAATACATCTCATCGTGTGTGTTCAGCTATTCAGTGCTGATTATGTGTTCAGTACATCGACTGGTGTTTAGTGTTCATTTATGTTTATTTTATCAAATACAGCAAACGTCCAACACGCAGACGACGTCTTCGTATTTTAATCGTCTTAGTGCTTCAGTGTTTCATCATGTAATCGCCGTATGCAACATTTCGTTTTCTGTCACCTGTCTGATGTGTATATATCTAAAGTATACAAATGTTTATCTCAATTCAGTAGAAGTAACAGCCAACCAGTTGCAAATTATAGTTTAATAAACTTTACCGCAGTTTCGATTGATATTGATGTTTAAGATTTTTATCTCATTTGTTACTATGTAGATACTCTTAATTTGTGTCTTCTTTTTTAAAAACAACTTTGTGCTTTTCCAGTTATACTGTCGGAAGTTTGAAGAACGGCATCTGAAGCACGCTGCCTGCCCACCTGTACCTGTAAATGAATTGAAATTACAATAAAGGGAAAAATGACACGTGTTTATGTCACTGAACTCCTAAATCACCGGACTGATTTTGATGACATTTTGTTTAGTTTGGAGTGGGCCCTTGATGGCTTAGATTCACAATTGGACCTGGTAGGTGGCGCTGAAAATCGAAATAATTGTTAATCTTTGTAAATTCGGATTAGATACGTATTTTATGCACTCTCATGCTTTTTATTTGACAGTGATAAAATTTTGCATACTTAACCTACAAGTCAAGAGAAATTGCACTGACTACTTAGGATTTTGTATGTTGCATGACGGAGGATTCTTTACAACATAATCTGACATCAGTCTACAGTTTCATTCCGATCTTGATGAAATTTCGCACATTTCACTTTCAAAACATTTCTGTCTACATAAAATTTCGTACAATGCATTGCGGAGTGTACCTTACTCTAGACTCAGAGCCCGTTTCACCGTTCATTTGGCAGATATGTTTAATTTTTCATGTGCAGGTCAGGGAGGAGGCAAACAGCGAGATGTGACAGGAGGATACTGGTCGAGAGCGGGCAAGTAACGACGGAGTTAGGAGCCATCGAGGCTGGCCGTGCCGTCTGGGCCTTCACGTTACGGATCGCGCGGCCCCTCGCGTCGGAGGTTCGAGTCCTACCCCGGCCATGGGAGTGTGTTTTGTCCTTTGTGTAAGGTAGTTTAAGTAGTTTGTAAGTATGGGGACCAAAGACCACAAAATCTCGGTCCCTTATGATTACAAACATTTGAACAGAGATAGGGGATGATTGTGTCTGTTGTAACGTACGATTTGGCATGCACGGTACCAAATCTTACGTACGCTGGGGTGCTCCTCTTGTTTTGAAGGTAAAGTGTGTGAGATATGAATAAAACTATAGACTGGTGTCCAGTTTTGCAAGTAAGTTATTCTCCGCCTAGCACCATGTAGACTTATATGTAGACAGTGTTTTTAAGGTCAAGTGTGCAAAATTTCTTCAAAATAGCAAATAAAATGCAGATTTGCATAAAATATAGACAAAAGGACATTCTTCTTCGTGTTTTCACGGCAACAGGAATAAAATGAAAGACACGAAATATTTAAAATTCATGGTTATGTCTTACGTAAATTTGGAAAGCACAAGTAATGTGAAATAAATTCTAGCACCAAGGAAATGTTTGAAATATAATTTAATAATAATTTCGTGTGACTTTATGGCCGTCTGGAAGTCTTTCAACTGGACGCCACTCCGGTGACTTGAATGTCCCTGACAACCCCAGTGAGTCAACCGGGAAAAGAGGAACTATTGTTAAACGTGGAATCTAAACCACGTGTCGTTTTTGGCGACTCATCACATCGTTGAGATGTGAAGAAAAAATTAATATGCACAGTGCAAACATCCATGCGTGGGTTTTGAACCTGGCAGTTTCCGCTTTGTTTTCGACCGCTTTACCACAAGCCCAGTGAAGTCCAAACTCGGCGCTATTTGTTAGATACTTGCCCAACCTAGATAACGACATTTAATTTGCAAAAAATGTTCAAATGTTTGTATAGTCTACGGGACTTAACTACGGGGTCATCAGTCCCTAAACTTACAAACTACTTATGAACTACTTACGAACTAGGACGGCACAAATATCCATGCCCGAGGGGGGATTCGAATCCCCGACCGTAGTGGCCGTGCAGACCGTGACTGGAGCGCCTCAGTCCCCTCGGCCAGCGTTTAATTTGCAATTAATTGATATAGGGCTATTAAAAGAGATAAAAAGTGTCCTATCTTCTAAGTTGGACCAAATGACACACAATGAGCAAAAGATCAGTTGAGTAGTTTTGGTGTTTAATGCGGACAAACATCGTGAAATGGGACTTTTACATACACTGGTCAAAACAATTAGGGGATCAGTTGAGATATATAGATTCTCAAGTATTGTCATCGGCAGAATGAAATAAAATTGTTCGACTTGTTTCTGTTGGTTCTACGGACTGGAGACAACAACATTATGGCAACTGAGACAGTGATAATAACAGAAAGTTGCAGCAGAATGGGTTGTATTGACTTGTGTTTACTCTACCAAACGAATTAAACAAACAGTTGGCTACAGATAGTCTCCTGAGCAGGTAATGCAATGCAACAACAATGTAACTTACTCGAAGCTATGACATGGAGAGCCATAGGAATGTTTGAAGTGGGACAGACACAGAGAGAGGTGGCTGCAGCTATTATACCAACATTTGTAATTGTCTAATATTTGTGTCATAAATTCATTAAACATCGAAGAACAAGTGCCATAGTTAAAATTATTTCTTTTCTCAATATATTTCCATTTACAATAACATTTGTCCGAAATGATCGCAGCTGTACCATTTTACCCTAAGCCACTGGAGCAATTTTAACCAAATTTGATGCACATCTTCTTTACCGCGAGGTAAAACTTGTTGTAGTGGTATGAACCACCTACGACTTGCTATAGTGGTATGAACCACCTACGACAGCCTATTTAGCAATATGACGCATATGATACGAGGCGGACTGTACTTTGCCTACGGACGTCGACAAAATCTAGAGCTTTAATCCGATCTTGCTGTAATCTTCAAAACAAGCGGAAAGTAATTGCCTTCATCCAGCCGCACGGAAATGGCCGCGCGGTCTGGGGCCCCATGTTACGCATTGCGCGGCCGCTACCGTCTGAGGTTCGAGTCCTCATTTAGACATAAATGTGTGTGGTTTGTAAATATAGGAACCAACGACTTCAACATTTTAGTGCCTTAGGTTTCCAAACAGTTTGACATTTTTGCCTACATCAAACTTGGTACTGTGTATGGCAGAGGGTACGTTACAACAGACTTCAACGCCGTATGACCAGTCACCATGAAAGTAGGTACGTTTTCACTGTTTCACAGCTCACCATGATAGATGAAAGGTACACGCAATTTTGCATAGACAGAGGCAGTACGAGGTGGACGGAGACAGTAGGAGATGGACAGAGAGAGGAGACGGGATGGGACGGGGAGATGAATAGAAAGAGGCGAGAGAAGGAGACTGACAGAAATAAATAGCCGGCCAACGCCGCGTTTTCAGCTAGTATATATATCATTGAGGCGAAGACGATCAATGCTGTTCTCTTCAGTGCGGATGCACACTGGGCCCGAGCTCAATCTCTTGTGGAAAATGGCGAAATGTCGCGCGTAATGAGTGAACGTAGGCTGGAGTACCATTTTAGTAGCGTGTGGATAAGTTGAGAATTTACGTCTGGTGGAAGGCGTGCTAGAATTACCCGTGGTTATCACGGAGTCTCAACGGTGTAGTGGTCAGCTCAACTGCCTATCAAACAGGAGACCTGGGTTCGTAATCCGGCTGGGCACAAATTTTCAACTTTCCACATTCATTTTGTAGCTGTTGCGACTCTCGTTACCTATCGAGGTACAGAGTTGTCAGAATTAATAAACCTGCGTAAATTCTGCTCTCCAATTAACAGGTAGCCTTACTGCTGCTGCTATGACTGTTGCCAGATTGGAACCTCCTCTCTTCTAGCAGGGATTTTGTTTGTTATTTAATGGATAATAATGATAGAAACAGGGGAAGACTACAGATCAGAAGTCGAATGTTCAAACGTTCAAATGTTGTAGAACTTATGGGACTTAACTACGGGGTCATCAGTCCCTAAGCTTACAAACTACTTATCAACTAGCTAAGACTAAGGACGGCTCAAACATCCATGCCCGAGGGGGGATTCGAACCCCCGACCGAAGTGGCCGTACAGACCGTGACTGGAGCGCCTCAGTCCCCTCGGCCACCGCGGCCGGCATCAGAAGTCGGACAGTTGAGTTAAATGATTATTATATTCTGCAGTTGATATATTGAAAGGGAGGTAGCCTGTTACACTTGATAACGCAGTCAGACAACAAGATATGAAACACAACCTGACACTGAGAACGTCTTTCTGCAGGACAAGTTAAAAATGAAAACACATATTGAAGTAAAGGATGGTTCTATTAACTCGACGAACCCTTAATGAGAGATTGTACTTACAGAGAATATTGAAGTTATCTTCCAGCCAAGAGAATGAACAACTGAGCCCAAGCAGGGACAGCACTGGTGCTACATTGAGAGCGTATTTAAACGGATCGTACCTACCGTTCTATATGCAAACCGTTTCATTTCTATAAATTCGCGGGCGATCGCAAACACATATGTATCGCGACGGCTGCTGTAGCAAGTCAGCACCAAGATCTACTAAAAAGGCGGCAACTTACGCACAAGCATAGTTCGTCAACCTATACCTTTCGATACTAGCAAGCAACTGAGGACGAGACGGCTTATTTCGAAGGTTTTGTTACCTGGTACGTCTAACCGTCGTATTAGTACGGCGGCAGAATCAGGAACGCTAACATTGGTTCTGGCCTGTGCGGTCTGGTTTGTTGTCCTGCAGAGGCGGGGACTGGCCACAGTAAGGGCGCTCAAGAGGTGTCCCTCCGCCGCGAAGAAGTCGTAACCAATCATTCAAAATAAAGGCTGGAACGGCCCTTATGGCTGTTCACCATGTCCGGATTTGTAATGGTAATTAATTTGCAACCCTGAAAAATACACCGCCCCCACGAGACGACGCTTCTCTGGTTAGGCAACCATTCTGTGACATTAAATTGCCGGGGAAAATTAGTTTTATGTGGTTCAATTGTCTATTAATTATCTACATCCACATATAAACTCCGCAATCCACCGTTAAGGTGCGTGGCTGAAGGTACACCGTACCACTACTAGGTATTTCCTTTCCGCCGGCCGCGGTGGCCGAGGTGACTGAGGCGCTCCAGTCACGGTCAGCACGGCCACTACGGTCGGGGGTTCGAATCCCCCCTCGGGCATGGATATTTGTGCCGTCCTAGTTTGTAAGTAGTTCATAAGTAGTTTGTAAGTTTAGGGACTGATGACCCCGTAGTTAAGTCCCATAAGCTTAACAAACAAAAAAAACAAAAAAAAAAATTCCTTTCCTATTCCACACCCAAGTAGAACGAGGGGAAAAAAGAATGTCTGTATGCCTCTGTACGAGTCCTAATTTCTCTTATCTCGTCTTTGTGATCTTTACGCGAAATTTAAGTAGGTGGCTGGAAGATCGTTCTACACTCATCTTCAAATTTCGGCCCTTTAAATTTTCTCAACAGAATTTCTCGAAAAGAACGTCGTCTTTTCTCCAGCGATCCCATTTGAATTCCCGGAGCAATTCCGTGACACTTGCGTAATGGTCGAGCCTAGCTGTTCGCCTCTGAACTGCTTCTATGTCTTCCTTTAAACTTATCTGTTGCGGGTCCCAAACACTTGAGCAATACTCAAGACGTGATTGTACAAACGTTTTATACGCGGTCTCCTTTACAGATGAAGTACAGCTTCCCAAAATTCTCCCTATAAAACGAAGTCGGCTGTCCGCCTCACTCATCGCTCTGCAATTTTACGCGTAGACATCTACTGCGGTGCGCGTTTCGAGTCCCCCCTCGGGCATGGGTGTTTGTGTTGTCCTTAGGTTAGTTTACCTTAGTCTAAGTAGTTTTTAAGCTACGGTCTAATAACCAAGCAGTTGAGTTGAGTTGATAGATTTACAAACATTTGAACGACGCGACCTGCATCAAGAAGCTCAGTACTAGCGCTATATTCGAACATTATGGGATTGTTTTCCCTACTCATGTGCATCACCTTGAATTATATCGACTTTCACAAATTTAATAAGGCTCTACCTTAGAACATATAAGTAGAGTCGTAATTTTGTGTACTGTTTGAATCCATAGTCAGAAAGTTATTAACTAGTTAATTAATGGACACTTTCTTTGTCATAAAGACTGAACAAGGTGGTACACTGGCATCTTTGTGTTCGGCTGTGAAAAGCCTCAGCTCTACAATTTAATTTAATGCACACGTCGTAAGTTCCTTTGAGTCACCATTTATAAGTGAAGACGGCAAACTGTGAACGCTCTTCTTTTTGACTTCAAGCTCAATTTAACGCGCGTCATCTCGTTCTAAGTACTATCCTTTTGCGCGATCCCTTCCAAACTGTATAGTGTATACCAAAAGCACATCCACATTGACCGAGCAGTTTGCAGACGCGCTGGGGCCACCCTATGTACTGTGAATGGGCGATCCTCATTATACTGCTGGAACAGAAGACCTACTTTAAGAAGATCGACTGTGCTTAGTGCTGGCCGGTTGAAAGAATGCCGTCGTCCGCCGCGCGCTCCCGTTTGCCTTGAACTTAATTAGAATGCGTTCCTTGCCATACTGACGGTTAGCATAGTATGTGGATCAAGAACTCGAGATCGCCGAGCGCCAACCTTGAGCGGCCGTCTGAACTCTGACATCTAGCATCGTCGCCGCGGACCTGCCGCCGGTGACAATCGGCGCCGGCTAACGGTAAACACTGCCGCATTCTGCCCGCCTTAATGCTGCATTGTTGACGCGCCGTACAAAGCTGCCCGCCCTTAATAACCTGCTCACTCGTCTCACGCGCATTCCACTCTTATTGTTCTTTCCCACACTGCCGGATGCGCAGGAAGCAGAATGTTGGAATCCTGTAAATCGTAGATCGCGTGTGTCTCATTCTTTTCGCGACACCGAGTGAGGTGGCGCAGTGCTAACGCGCTGGACTCGTAGATGCGAGGACGGCGGTTCAATCGTGCCTCCGATCATTCTGATTTAAGTTTTCCGCGATTTCTCTAAACTGCTCCAGAAATGCTGTGATGATTTCTCTCAAAGGGCACGTCTGATTTCCTCCCCCAGCCCTGAGAAAAACTATCCTAGGGTGTGCTCAGTCTCTAATGACCACGGTGTCGACCGGACCTTAAACCCTAATCTTCCTTCTTTCTTTTCGCGAAGTTAAGAGAAATGTTCACCTTTCTGAACAAATATTGTATGGACCAACCTTTTCTACAATGTCATTCACCCATTCTTATTCTCACATATCACCCTTACTCGTGTGAAGAAACCGGATAAATACTTCGTGCTTAGGTTACTAAATAAGGCTTGATATATTCCTTTGTATGATGCCAATGTTATAGATTGTTTCAACATCGATAAATAAAAGGGAACTTAAAAGAAGTTACATCATCACCATCATCTTTTCAGTCATTTCCCACGTTAGTTTGAGTCGGCGTTGATTTGTTGGATTCTTGCCTTCCATAACTGTCTATCCAATGCTTCTTTTCTTTCCAGCGTCATTCTCAAAGATCCTTTGCTACCTTGTCTTTATATCTCAGTTCTGGTCTTCGAACTCATCGATCATAGTTTTTTAGTTTTATTCATTTTATGGCCTTCATTGGACCACTTTAGTCAATATTACAAAGGTTATTACAATTTGTTGTTATGCATTAACACAATCTAGTTCAAAAATAATTAAACATGACAATTTAATAATACAGAGGTTATTAGAATTTGTTGTTATGCACTAATACAATACAGTTCAAAAATAATAAAACATAACAATTTAATGATAAGAGGTTATTTATTTATTACTTTTTTATTTATCACTTTTATGGCCAACATAAATATTATGAATTAGGTTGTTCTGTCTCTCTCTCTCTCTCTCTCTTTTTTTTTTTTTTTTTTTTTTTTTTGTCCTGACGTATCTTGAGTGTGTCTGTCTTGTCTTTCAAATCTTTCATCGTTATCTGCACTTTCATTACGTCTTCCTTGATTTCTGTGATCCATCTTATGTTGCTCTTGCTGTTCCATAACTTTTCAATTATCTTCCTGCTGATTCTATTTTCTGGTATTCTCATCAAATGTCCTAGGAAAGCGATCCGTTTCTTTTTCATTGTACTTGTCACTCGTTCTACTTGTTTATAAACAGTTTCATTTGAAGCTATTCTCCAAATCCCGTTTTTTCGGTATTTATTATTTATGCAAGTTCTGACTATCCTCCTTTCTATTTTGAGTAGCCTGTCTATTGCTACAGTGTTGGTTGTTTTAAATATAGTTTCGCTAGCATATGTTATTTGTGGCTGTGTGACTGTTTTGTAGTGTTTCAGTTTTGTGGCTATTGAGAGACATTTTTTATTATATGTGTTCTTGGTAACATGATGCATTTTAATAAGTTAATTTATTTTACTCTGGCATGATGGTTTCTCGTTCAAGTTATGGGTCATTATTTCTCTCAAGTATTTAAACTTTCCAACAATTTTTATGTTGTGTACTCCAATTCTCATTTTGTTTGCCAGTGGTGGTTCTGTCACCATTATTTCAGTTTTTTCAAAATATATTTTAAGGCCAATACACTGGGCTATTTCCTGTAATGTTCGTATTTCTTGTTTGGTTTCATGAATGTTGTTTGCAAGAAGAGCGAGGTCGTCAGCAAATCCTAAACAGTTCAACTTTATGTTATCTTTCTGTGTTCCAAATTTAATATTCTTTGGATTGGCCTTATACCATTCCCTCATTATGTATTAAAGGCCACAATTAAAAAGAAGTGGTGACAGGCAGTCTCCCTGCCTTAGACCAGTTTTTATCACGAATGAGCCAGAAAGTTCCCCTCTGAACTTAATTTTTGAATTTGTATTTGTCGAGGTAAGTTCTATCAGTCTGATTAATTTTAGGTGGAGTCCGAAATGTCTCAAAATTTTTAACAATGAGGGTCTATGGATAGAATCATAGACTTTCTTAAAATCTATAAATGTAATTGAGAGAGGCTTTTCTTCTTTTGCGGTAATAAGCCATGATTAATTGTAGAGTAATTATTTGCTCGGCACAGCTCCTCCAAGGTCTGAAGCCTCCTTGGTATTCCCCCAGTTCCTTATCCAGTTGTTCTCTGATCCTGTTGTGTAAAATCTTGGAAAAAATCTTGTAGGTGCAATCCAAGAGCGAGATTCCTCTATAGTTGTCTGGATCACTTTTGTCTCCTTTCTTATGAAGTGGGGTAATTATAGCTGTGGTCCATTCTTCTGGGAATTTTTCTGTTGTCCAAATTTTTTGTAAAATAGTATGTAGAGACGTCCGAGTTGTTGTGCCAGCATACTTCCACATTTCCGCAAACACTTGATTTTCATCACATGCTTTGTAATTTCTCACTTCTTTAAGTGCAGTTTCTATTTCTTGTACTGTAGGTGGGCTTATATTTTCTGGTTTGGTTGTTACTGGGGTGCTTGTTTCTATTGTTAAAAGCTTTTCAGGTTCGTCACAGTTCAAGAGCTTGTTGAATGCTTCTGCCATGATTTCTGCATTTTCCTTGTTATTATGAGTTATTCTTCCATCTTTATTTCTCAGCAGTAAAGTGGGAGGGTTGAATTTACTCAATTGTTTATCAAAGGCTTTGAAATAATCCCTGGAATTGGTTTCGTGGTAGTTTTCTTCAATGGAACTCAGTACATCCTTTTTATGTAGCCGCTTTGTTTTTCTGATAATTTGAGAGAATTTTTTCCTGATGTTCTTGAGGTTATATGCATTTTCCTCTGTTCTGTGAGTCCGAAATTTTATCCAAGCTTGATGCCTTTCGTCGTGAATTTCATCACACTCAGTAGTCCACCATGCATGTTTTTTACGTTGGTTTACTGGGGCCGATTCTTCGGCAAGTTACTTTAAGATTGGTATTAGTTCCTGAAGATTATCTGTTATTACTGTATTCTGCGTGTTTTTCTGATACTTGTCATTTTTTATTAGTTTATGTGGATCATACTTTCTTTTATCTCCAATAGCTCTCTGTCTTTTTTTACTTAATGGGGTGAATTTGGTTTTCATGTTGACCATATAATGATCTGAACCTGTGTCTGTTCCTCTCAGTACTTTAACATTTTGAATTTCTTTATGAAAGAATTGGTCCATGCAGACATGGTCCAGCTGCCACTCTCCTTTTGTCCAGTCAGGATGTTTCCATGTCATAAGCTTGCTTGGTTTCCTTTTAAAATATGTAGATTTAGAGATGAGTCCATATGTTCTGCAGATTTCAACAATCCTTTGTCCGTTTCTGTTGGTGTGCTTATGCGGAGCCCATTTTCCAATTTTACCTCTGTATTTCCTTTCTTTTCCCAGATGGGCATTAAAATCCCCTATTAAAATCTTTACATGGTTTTTATTCACTTGATTTATGGTCAGCCGGCCGCGGTGGCCGAGGAGACTAAGGCGCTCCAGTCAAGGTCTGCACGGCCACTACGGTCGGGGGTTCGAATCCCCCCTCGGGCATGGATATTTGTGCCGTCCTAGTTCGTAAGTAGTTTGTAAGTTTAGGGACTGATGACCCCGTAGTTAAGTCCCATAGACTATACAATTTATGGTCTGATCCAATAGGTTCCAGAATTTTTCTACTTCTACCGTAGTTCTGGCTAGAAAATTTTTCTGATTTGTAGGAGCATGGGCGTTTATGATAGTATAGATCTTGTTTGTGGCTTTCAGAGTTAAGGTCGCGATTCGTGGAGAAATAGCTTTAAAATCAGTTATTGAGTCTATTACTTTCAAATTTACTATAAACCCTGTTCCAAAATGCGGACACTGTTTCATAACTCTTTGTCCTGGTTTTCCATTGTAAATTCTATAACGTTGAGATTCAAATGGATCTTCTATTGTATTTCTCATTTCTTGGAGCCCAGCTATTATGATGTTCTGTCTGTTCAATTCATCTGTGAAGTACTTGAGCTTTCCAGTTTGCAGTAAAGAGTTTATGTTATGTGTTGCAATGTAGTTGACGTGTTAGTGTTTTATTTTTGCATTACGTGCTTGATGATAGTTGGGTGATTTCAAATGGTCCGATTCATTTGAGTCTTCTAGTTGGCTACCCACCGAATCCGACGTAGCCTTCTCCTTCCCTATTGGGTTGGACGGTGGAAATTTTTCTCTAAAAGACCTTTTCATGATTGACTGTCAGAGGCTATCAACCTCGAGTGGAGCGAGCTCCGTGTTACAACTATGGTAGTTAGCCACAGAGGATACTGATCAGCCGCCACTGACATGTGGAACAGACGCTGATGGGGTACCGCCACTGACATATGGATCCGTCGTGCCCTTGTGCTAGTTTTGGTCCACCCCGGGTATTTTATTTCCCCGGTACCCACCATATCTGGTGAGCATCCCCCTATCCGCCACCTGGGGAGGCGCTCGGTAGGAGACAAGCAACTCCCCTGAGCATAGTTTTTTTATTTTTATTTATTTATATTTTTGTGTTCTTCGGGTAGATTGATGCTTTAACGATCGTTTTTTCATGTTCGTTTTGGGTTGTACGTTGAGAATTTTGCTTAGGTTTTTTTATTTTTTATTTTTTATCACAATTGGCGTTGTGCGCTCTTTCTTTTTCTCTCTTTTCATTGGTTCTTTGGTTTGATCGGTTGTTTGAGGACGTTGGTTTACTTTTTTTAATTTTGTTCGTTTCGTCGTTGACTCTGTTTTTTCGTTACAGAGGGCGTCGAGCACTCTGAAGGAACACGCTGAGCTACCGCACCCAGGAAGTTTCGGACCACCGTCTAAGATGTTCGCATATCACAAACTAATTCGACGCCCATTACGTTAACCCGAACAGCTGCGAGAGTAATTCGTAATTTTCGTACCATCGATGGCGGGTGTTATATGCTAACATGGCATTTTTCGGCATTGGATTGTGATTCATTGTCCTAACAACGACGTGTTTTTAATAATTTTCAGTGCGCCATTGGTAGAGGTCTGAGCGAATACGGATATCGGCGGATATATCCGCGGATATCCGCAGTATTTCTTACTTTGTGGATAAAATTGTGAGCGACGCGGACATTCGCGTGTTATATGCGGAAAATGAGCGGGGTATCTGCCCAGTACGTCTTGCGAGGGTGAAGGTCGGGATGAGAGTTTAAAATAGGGAAAGTTTAATTATTAAAACTCACAACCACCAACTGCGAACCATATTCTTAAACATGCAATAACACTGGAACTGTAATTGCTACTGTTTGACTCGTTTTCTAGGGGATGATATCACAAGTTCGCTGCTTTCCTTCCCTGAATATGATTAAAAAAAATTAAAAAAAAATCATAATAAATTAAGTTCATGTGAGAAAAGGGTGTACTAACTACTATTTTTGAAAACACGTGAAAGTTCACTTTTATGTTATTTATTACACCATATTAAAACCCTGTGGCTGATACGTCTGTACGTCGACACATTTATCAAATAAAGTTATAGCTCGTGAGCCCCCAGACAAAGTGAATATTTGTCGCAAATTTTTTCACACCATGTGCCTGTCTCAAACACCGTTTATGTTCATGCCTATGCGACGACACGTGTTACGTTAACAAAACACAGTCACTTTTGGTGTGATGCACACCTTGTTCCACCGGCTAAATATTCACAACACACAGTAGCACTCGATACAACTTGGTGCAGTCTACGACGAGCAACCACACTTGGCAATTGCCACACAAAAATCTATAGTTTCCACCTGGAGATCCATATGCCGACCGTCTAGACGACGCCGCTCGGCCAGCTACATCACTTGCTCCCGACTCCTCACTTCCTGGCCGCGCGCGCACGCGCCAAAAGCCCAACTGCCGGGTTTTTTCCCTACGTCATCAACTTCCCCATGTGAGCTGTTCTGACCGACTTGCCAACGTACAGCGCTCAGCCAATACATTTCTAAAACTTTACTTAAAATCAAAATAATTACACTACACATTAAACAAATGTCTTCTTAGTTTTTTATATTGGTATAAACATCCTTTGTACTATTTATTATAATCGTACAATTTCTTATATCACAGATAAGTGATTTAACTGAATACTTCAAGATAAAATACACAAGATTAATTGAAAATAAAATGAGAGATAGTTAATATATTATTTTTATAAACAAACATTGCCATGCTAGTTGTGTAACTGTCTTGTATTCATTGGTAATTTATTACTTTTCATTGTCAATTAAACATATTATGCCAGATGTGACTATATCAGCTAATGTATTGTTTATTTATCAACAGGCTATATTGTAATGAGGGTCTTAAAGGTTCCTAATTGCATCGTATTACTTCAAATGCAAGTAGTATTAGAATATTTTATTTCACGCTGTGCACCGCACTGCGCCTGGCACTCGCCATTGTCCCTCTCTCCCCTCACCGGAAACTAGACTGGAAAATCCTAAGCTGGAACAAGCCACCAACGTCGGCCTGCTCGCCGCCTCCCCTCAGCTACAAGCACACAGCAAATCTCAACGTGGAGAATTTCTGCCTATGGCCTAACTATAAATGTTGTCACCCAACTGCGTACATACATTGATACCATAATTATTAAGATTAAAATTGTGTAACATTTAGTGCATTGGCATGGTCAATGTTTGCAGTGAACTTCATACTGTTTAATTACCAAATGCTATTAATTACCAATATTTCTATTGGGCGGTAATCTCACAGTCTGTAGAAATATTAGCTGAAAACCTCAAGCCTGTGGACATTCTTTGAATCCTGGCATGGCCCTGGTAGTGAATACAGAGACAGTTACTTTTTAAAATGAACACGACCTCAGAGGATACTGTATCGTGTAAAGTGAAAAGAAGTGTTTTGACATTAGTGAAGGAAAAGAAATTTTAACAAAAATTGGATATGTATTTGATGGCAAGGAAAAGATCAACGGTATAGTGGCCTGTTTTGCGTGTAAAAAAGTATATTCTTACACTGGACACAAAAGTGGAACTTCAAATTTGCTGAAACATTTATGTGAGCCAGGACAAAGTAGCATAATTACTTATTGAAATACCAAGACAGATGCAAAAGTTCCTGTAGTTCCGCCAAATTTGAAGACAACCGGGACCGAAAAACTTATCAATCTTGTCAGAAAAGACATTCAGGCGCGATAATTTTATGCTGTACTACCTGAATACCCGGCGTTGCCCAGGTACTTATTTATTCCAATCATAAGTAAGTCCATGTACTCATCTCTTCTCTCTCTCTCTCTGTCCACCTCCTCATTCCTTCGTGCACCTCCTCCTGTCTGCTCTCTCTCTCTCTGTTCATATCTTCTCTGCCATTTCTCTGCCCATCTCCACTTTTCCCTTTCTCTCTACCAGTCCTATACTCCTCTCTCTGTACATCTCGTCCTCTCCACCCTCTCTGTTCACTCATCATCTCCCCTCTCTCTACGCCTCCTGCGCTTTTCTCTGCCCACTCCATCTTTCACTTTCTCTGCCAGTCACCTCCTCGTCTGTCGGTCGTACTCGTCCTCACCTCTTACACCTGTAAAAAATTACATAACTGTGTTAACTTTAATGGTGGTTGGCTAGATATCCATCACTATGCACCGTAAGAAATATTAGGTAGAAAGTGATCATCCTCTTGTTTTGAAGGCCACATGTGCAAAATTTCATGAAGATTTCAGGGTGAATAAAGTGTCCAGTGTCCTTATTAACGTTTCAAATGACGCCGCAATTTTTAAAGCATATAATTGCTTATGACGCCTTATCTCATGAACTATGTGTCGCGGTTCTTACCCCTACATCGATTGTTACCTCAAGAAAGGAATATGTGCATCAAATTTGGTTAAAATCGGTCTAGTGGTTTATCGGGAGATGTGCAACATGGTGCATGATGCAGTAATTTACCGCGCATTGCATTATGTATATCTCCTGAACTATGTGTCTTACAGTCATTTAATTATGCCAGTAAGCGTCGCGATAGTGCAAGCAATATGTTGGCAAAGTTTCATCGCAACCGAATGAACGGTACAGCCGCGCAAAAAAAAAAAAAAAAAAAAAAAAAAAAAAAAAAAAAAAAAAAAAAAAAAAAAGGAACTAACATACAAACAAACATTCATGTTAATGTATTAGGTACATGGTGACGGAAATAATAAAGATTGACAATAGCATTTTATAGAAACTTTCATAATCAGGTACGATGTACAGTGAAAGTAGCGAATATAGGAAGGTATACAATGTCAGATTGTATAGGCTGGCCGTAGCCGCAACCGACATTCTCTCTTTTTGCTGGCAGTTAGCAATTAGAAGTAGACGGCAGTTCTAACACTTGAAATGACATGCTTTGCTTTGTGTCACATATCCTCTTGTGCGTTAATATGGGGAAAATGAAGTGTCCCTTTTGTGAAACTCCGAAAAAACCGATTCTTTTTTTGAATGTACACACAGTAAAATCTTCTCTATGCCGATCACTTTTCAACATCTGACGTAGTGCTCCGACCACAGGGGCTCCGAAGTGCTACTGTGTGTGTCTGGAGCGCCAATGTTTTCCTGTTTGGAATAGCAAATGTTCAAATGTTTGTAGAACTTATGGGACTTAACTACGGGGTCATCAGTCCCTAAGCTTACAAACTACTTATGACCTAGCTAAGACTAAGGACGGCACAAATATCCATGCCCGAGGGGGGATTCGAACCCCCGACCGTAGTGGCCGTGCAGACCGTGACTGGAGCGCCTCAGTCCCCTCGGCCACCGCGGCCGGCTTTGGAATAGCCTGTTTTGGGATAGGTATATAACAGTTACGTGATTGGAGAAGTCAAAAGTAGTTAAGTTGTCGCAGAAATGACACTCTAACAATAATTATAGCATTACATACCATGATTGCAAATATTGCTATCTATTGTTACTACCCATTCAAAATTTTAATATTTGCAGATGCGGATAACGAACTTGCAGAAGCGGATAAAGTGTTGCGGATGTGGTTGTCGATATGGGCCTTGCGGGTGTGGTGCGGATGCGGATAACACTTTCTTATCCGTGCTGACCTCTAGCCGTTGATTTGAAATGACAAAACTTCAGTTATAATAAGAAAATCACCAAATACAGAAAGAAAGATGGCGAAAATAAAAGAGAGTTTCGAACAAGGTTTCGGGCAGAGGATGTCACGTGACTGATTTCCGAACACCAAGTGTTGAGCACCTCCATAAAACCAACCAGAAATTTGCACCATGGTGGTATTTATTTTATGTATATTTTACTGTTTTAATTTTGACCAGCCGTCCATTTTATATCTGACTATCCACCAGCACACGATTTTCTGTATAACTATCATCCAGTACATCTACCAGAATTTATGTGGAGCACTGTAACAAGCAGTTTAATATCAATGAGACCAGATGATGACACCATAGAGTGTCGAAACCGGTCGTCATGGTTAAATAAAATAAAAATTGCTATCTTGGCAGCTATAGTATTCATACACGAAGATCGTAAACTAAGATTAGTAAATTAAGTGATAATGAAATTGTTGGAGAGATATTGAAACAATAGTTTCAAAAAGAGTATATTTGTCAAAACTAAACTCAAATATCAAATAATTTTGGCTGTTCGTTAAAATACGGTCGGAAAGAATATTACGTGTTGGGTGAATACATATTATCACAATAGTAGAGTCGTATTGTTATTTATATTTTTATTATTTGTGTTCGAAACGTTTGCAATAAATCATAAAACTACAGGAAAATCTAAAGTGGGCCGTAAAACAAGCCAGTGCGATTTTTCATCTGCCTTACGATACCTTAGATAATTTCCAGTAAGACACTAGAGTTTGTGACTGGTTTATATTTCCAACTTATACTCACAAGTATTGATTGCTGCAAGTCTTACGTTTTCTTGTTAATACATCCTTCCGAAGCCACATAAAAATTTAGAATTTTGCAGTCCCCGAAAGTCTGCCATCCAGTGCAATGGCAAGGTTCGCCTTCTACAAGATCCAACCCTTCAAACAACTGGAATCATAAAATTAATACAAGGATGCCAATGACACTAGTAGAGGGTGACTTCTACACAGTGTACAAACTGCAGGGATTGAGGAAAGGATACGAAACAAAGGTCTAATGAACTTATGTGCGGATATTCCAGGGTAGAGAGCATTTATTCAGCCATTCTTTGTTACAGAGAGTGCGGTGTAATACGCACTGTACCATCCAACCACATTTACAGATTGTGTTTACAATTGATTCCATGTGCCACAACGTGTGCGTGTCATATCATTTTCTGTGTCACACGTTCACATTGCCCAGTCTCCATCCTAACAATGTCTAAGACAGCATCAATACGCTGTTCCAGCGTCTCCACATCTGGAATGGACTCCGCATCCACAATGTTTCTAAGATGCTATAAAATCAGAAATGGCATGGTTTGAGATTCGGTGAACGAGCAGGGTATGCAGCTGTATCTTCTCGTCCGATCCCTCGACCCGGGAAGACACGATTGAGATGTGTCCGGACGTTAAAGACGAAATGGGCTGTAGCGCCATCTTGTAGCAGACACGCAGCCCTTCCAGTTTTCCGCCAGGGAAGGCAAAGTCAGCCGCACGATTCGCCGACAGTTCTGGCCTGTTTGGCAACGTGGAAGGAATTGATTCTTTTTGGCAACTTTTCTGAAGAGTCGTCGTTCTTGTTGTTATGGTCTTCAGTTCAGAGACTGGTATGATGCAGCTCTCCACCCTACTCTATCCTGAGCAAGCCTTTTCATCTCCTCATAAGAACGGCAACATACATCAATTTGAATTTGCTTACTATATGCGTCTCTTGGTCTCCCTCTACGATTTTTACCCCACACACTTCCCTCCAAGGCTAAATTTACGATTCCTACCAAGCGGTCAAGGTATGCCAGAATTTCCTTTTTTCCCCAATTCTGTTCAGTACCTCTTCATTAGTTACGCAATCTACCCACCTAATCTTCAGCATTGTTCTGTAGCACCACATTTCAAAAGCCTCTATCCTCTTCCTGTCTGAACTATTTATCGTCCAAGTTTCACTCCCGTACAAGGCAACACTCCACACAAATGCCTTCAGAAAAGACTTCCTTACATTTAAATCAATATTCGATGTTAGAAACTTTTTCTTTTTCAAAAACGATTTTCTTCCTATTGCCATTCTGCATTTTATATCCTGTGTTCAGCGATCGTCATATGTTATTTTACTACCCAAGTAACAAAACTCATCTACCACCTTCATTTTTTCGTTACCTAATCTAATACCTTCAGCATCGCCTGATTTTAGGACTGCTTTCCATTTGCTCTTGTTAATATTCATTTTATACGCTCTCTTCAACACACTGTCCATTCCATTCAACTACTCTTCCAGGTCCTCTGTTGTCTCTGACAAAATTACAATGTCACCAGCAAAAGGCCATTTTCTTATTTCTGCACCCTGAACTTAAATCCCTATTCCAAATTTTTCCTTGCTTTCCTTCACAATTTGCTCGATGTACTAATTGAATAACATTGGAGAAAGGCTACAACCCTGTCTTACTCTCTTCCCTATCACCGCATCCCTTTAATGCATTTCTACTCTAATAACTGCGGTCTGACTTTTGTACATGTTGTAAATAACCCTCCTTTCCCTGTATTTTACCCCTGCTGACTTCAGAATTTGAAAGAGTGTATTCCAATCAACAATGTCAAAAGCTTTCTCCAAATCTACGAAAGCTAGGAATGTAGGTTTTCCTTTCCTTAATCTATGTTGTAAGATAAGTCGTAAAGTGTGTATTGCCTCCCGTGTTCCTGCGTTCCTCCTGGACCGAGTATAGTATCTCGTATTTCATCTTCATCTTCTTCCTCTTCCCTTCCTACAACTTTGTTTCTAAGTTCATTTCCTTTGTAGAACTCCTCTATATACCCTTCCCACCTTTCAGCTTTTCCTGCTTTGCTGAGAACTGGTTTTCCATCTGAGTTCTTTATATTCGTAGAGCTGTTTTCTCGTCACCAAATGTCTCCTTTATTTTCCTGTAGGCAGTATCTACTTTTCCTCTAGTTATACATTCTTCTACAGACTTGCATTTGGCTTCTAGCCACTCCTGCTTAGACATTTTGCACTTCCTGTCAATCTCATTTCTTAGCCGTCTGTACTCTATTTTGCCTTATTCATTTACTGCATTTATACATTTTTTCATTTCCTCAATTAAATTTAGTATTTCCTGTGATTTCCACGGGTTTTTTGTAGGTCTTGCCTTTCTATCCATTTGGTCCCCTGCTTTCTTCACTATTTCATCTCTGAATGGCACCCACTCCTCTTCGACTGTTCCATTTTTCCTTGTTTCTGTCAGTTGTAGCCTAACGTTCCCTCTGAAATTCTCAAGAACTTCAGATTCTTTCAATTTATCCAGATCCCATCTCCTTTTTTTCCTACCTTTCTGCAGGTTTTTTTTCAGTTTTAGTCTACAGTGCATAACCAATAAGATATGGTCAGAGTCAATATCTGCCCCAGGATAAGTCTTACAGTTTAAAACCTGATTCAGAAATTTATTTATTAGCATTATAAAATCTATCTGGTAACTTCCGGTGTTTCCTGGCCTTTCCACGTGTACAAACTTCTTTCATGATTCTTAAACATAGTGTTTATCATGATTACATTACGTTTCATGCAAAATTCCTCTTTAATTTCGTTTCCCCAGTCTATATTCACCTACTATTTTTCCTTCCCTTCCTTTTTCTACTACCGAATTCAAGTCCGTCATCACAATTAAGTAGTAGTCTCCCTTAACTGTCTCAATAATTTTCCTTTGACTCCTCATACATTTCTTAAATCTCTCTTAAATCGCAGAGCTAGTTGGCATATAGACCTCCACTACTGTTGTCGGTTTTGGCTTCGTATCTATCTTGACTATGGTAATGCGATCACTAAGCTGTTCATAGTAGTTTACCCGCATTCCTGTTTTAATTTGTGGCTGTTTGCTGATGATGCTTTGGTAATGACTATAATGGCATACAGTATGACTTACACAAAATTTCTAGTTGGTGCAAAGAATGGCAGCTAGCTCTCAATGTAGAAAAATGTAAGGTGATGCGCATGAGTAAGAAAAACAATCCCATAATGCTCGAATACAGCATTAGTAGTGAGCTTCTTGATGCAGTCGCATCGTTCAAATATCTAGACGTAACATTGCAGAGCTATATAAAATGGAACAAACATGTAAGGACAGTTGTGAGTAAGGCGGACAGCCGACTTCGGTTTATTGGGAGAATTTTGGGAAGATGTACTTCATCTGTAAAGGAGACCGCATATAAAACGCTTGTACGACCACGTCTTGAGTATTGCTCAAATGTTTGGGACCCGCACATATCAGTTTAAAGGAAGATATAGAAGCAGCTCAGAGGCGAGTAGCTAGATTCGTTATTGGTAGGTTCGACCAATGCGCAAGTGTCATGAGAAAAATGCTCCGGGAACGCAAATTGGGATCGCTGGAGGAAAGACGACGTTCTTTTCGAGAAATTCTGTTGAGGAAATTTAGAGGGCCGGAATTTGAAGCTCAATGTAGTACGAAGGTCCTACCGCCTACTTACATTTCTCGTAATGATCACAAAGACAAGAGAAATTATGGCTCTTATGTAGGCATATAGGCATTCATTTTTTCCTCGTTCTATTTGGGAGTGGAATAGGAAAGGAAATGCCTAGTAGTGGTACAGTGTACCCTCCGCCACGTACTTTCGGTGGATTGCGGAGTGTGTATGTAGATTATTAGATCTACTCCTGTGACACCCCCGACTGATTTTGTGTTTATAATCCGGTGCTCCCCTGACCAGAAATCCTGTTCCTCTTTCCACCGAACTTCACTAATCCCCACTATATCTAACTTCAACCTAACCATTTCCCTTTTCAAATTTTCTAATCTTCCTACCTGATTAAGGGATCTTACATCCCACGCTCCGATCCGTATAATGCCAGTATTGTCTATCCTGATGACGACATCCTCCTGAGTAGTCCCCGCCCGCAGATACGAATGGGGGACTATTTTACCTCCGGAATATTTTACCCGAGAGGATGCCATCATCATATTTGCATACAGTAGAGCTGCATGTCCTCGGGACAAGTAAAGGCTGTAGTTTCCCCTTGCTTTCAGCCGTTCGCAGTAACTGTATGGCAAAGCCACATTAGCTGATGTTACAAGGCCAGCTCAGTCAATCATCCAGACTGTTGCCCTTGCAACTACTGAAAAGGCTGTTGCCCGTCTCAGGAACCACACGTCTGGCCTCTCCATAGATATCCCTCCGCTGTGGTTGCACCTACGGTACGGCTATCTGTATCGTTGAGACACACAAGCCAACCCACATCGGCAATGTCTGGGATTCGTGGGGGTGGGGCGATCTTGATGAAGTATGTTCCGAATTATACAGGGTTATTTTTTCCACCGTTTAAAACGTCTAGGAATTGATCGATGAGAGGATACAGAACAGAAAAGGTCGAATCAACCTGTGTCCACAAATACATGGTTTCCCTGCTGCAGACCATGTTCTGTGGAATTACTCTTTCTTCTAAGTTAAAATTAATTTAAAACCGCTGTAGATCGCATTTCTTTCTTTCTTGATTAACGGTTTCGACTTTTTATAAGATAATTTTCATGTTGGAGCAGGTGACGCTGGATCTAGAAAGGTTTTCAGTTGATTTTACTTATTCATCAAGATCGCCATACGTAAAAGCAACTGAAAACCTTTCTAGATCCAGCGTCACATACTCTAACATGATCTGAAGATGATCTTATAAAAAGTCAAAACAGGTAAACAGTAAAGAAAGAAATGCGATCTACAACGGTTTTAAATTAATAAAAAAAAAAAAAAACACCATGTTCTGCAGCTGGGAAACTATGTACTTGTGGAGACAAGTTGATTAGACCTGTTTTGTTCTGTATCCTCTCATCGATCAATTCCTAGACGTTCTGCACGGTGGATAACATCACCCTGTATAATTTGGAAGATACTTTGCTATAGACGTGCATAAAACAAAACGCATGTGCGCGCGTAGTGTTTAACAATGGAAAAAGGAAATCGGTGTTTCAACATATATAGCTCTGATGTTACTTTCTCCATCACGCATTGAAATCTTCAACTTCCATGATGATAATAAAACCAAAGGTCAGAATCGAAGTGATAACAACTTGTGGATTGCGAGCCGATCAAGGTCTTATACGTGTCGTAAAATCTCATTATAGTGACGTTCATTTTTTCAAAAATGTTCAAATGTTTGTAGAGCTTATGGGACTTAACTACGGGGTCGTCAGTCCCTAAACTTACAAACTACTTATCAACTAGCTAATACTGAGAACGGCACAAATATCCATGCCCGAGGGGGGGGGGATTCGAACCCCGACCGTAGTGGCCGTGCTGAACGTGACTGGCGCGCCGTTCTTTTTTAAAGGAATCATTTGCATTAATTCCGGAAAGATATAATGCCGCAGCTGCTACGCCGATGATGTTGTCAGCAATGGAAATCAAAACATCTACGTTACTAAATTATTAATGACGTTCTGCCGCAGCAGAATAGCCGTGCGCACTAAGGCGCCCAGCTGCGGTGCGCGCGGCCGTTCGACGTCGAGGGTTCGTCCTTGGGCATGGGTGTTTGTGTTGTCCTTAGCATAAGTTACTTTGTGAAAGTAGTTTGTAAGCCTAGGGACTGATGACCGAAGTAGTTAAGTCCCTTAGATGTAAAAACATTTGAACATGTTGAATGGCGTTCTTTATGCCGTCGTTATTTCGCTTAGTTTTCTGTAAGCATAACAATGTTGCCATTTGCAGCAGTTTCCACAAAAACTGAATTAAGTTCCTAAATAATAGTATCTCCATTTCGAATAGCAACGGCGAAGGAAAGAAGGAACGGATAGAGAGACAGGGAGAGGGAGAAGAAATTGAACAGAAAAGGGGAATGAGTAGTGAACGGACAGAATGCAGAAAACAATTGCTTTCCCCATGGGCGGTTATACATTGCATGCTCTGTTATTTATTAAACTGATGATGGAAACGGCCAAGATGGCTCATAATTTTAATTTAGATTACCGGTTTCGGCAGATTAAACTGCCAGCTTCGGAGCTTCCATTCCATTCCCCACATCACATGTAAAAACTTTTAAAAACATACCGGTACTTATTCACCAACAGTGACACCACATCACATTACAGCACGAGGCTTTTGTTATTTTATCTGTACCATGATAAGTCAACAACAATGTTGGTGAGTAAGTATGTTTTTAAAAGTTTTTATAGGTGATGTGGCGACTGAAAGATCCCAAAATGGCCGTATACTCTGCCGAAACTGGCAATGCAAATAAAAATTATAAGCCATTTTGTCTGTTTCCATAATATATTGATTGAACGGATCGCCCGTCAAGAAGGACAAACAAAAATTTTGTTATTCAAAAAAATGTTTGTATAAACGTAAGGGATCAAACTGCTGAGGACATCTGTCCCTAAGCTTACAAACTTCTTAAATTAACTTACGCTAAGAACAACACACACACACACACACACACACACACACACACACACACACACACACACACACACACACACAAACGTCCGAGGGAGGACTCCGACGGGAGAGCGTCCGTGCAATCCCTGACATGGCGCCGTAAACCGCGCGGTTATTCCGTGCGGCTTTGCTTAATCCACTGGATCCACAATAAATAATTATTTTCTGAGTGAACATCTTTTTCTAATTTCCCTTTCATTCGACACTGCCCACAGCAACGGAGAGCTCAAAATGTTCAAATGTTTGTTAAGCTTATGGGACTTAACTACGGGGTCATCAGTCCCTAAACTTACAAACTACTTATCAACTAACTTATACTCAGGACGGCACAAATATCCATGCCCGAGGGGGGATTCAAACCCCCGACCGTAGTGGCCGTGCAGACCGTGACTGGAGCGCCTCAGTCTCCTCGGCCACCTCGGCCGGCAACGGAAAGCTGATATTGGTTTGTTTGATGATGCATTTTACTAGCTAAGTCTATATTCGCAACAAGTCTTTTAGTTCCATTTCCACTCATTCCGTATCTGAATAAGTCGCGGCGGAGCATAGCCGAGCTTAACCAATATATTGCGACCTTCCTATCGGTACTCACCAATAAGAAATGGCCATACATAACTCAGGGTACTAAAAGGTTTATAGTCCGTTGTCTCTGTTCATAGGGGTGAGTTATGTATGTCAGCTTCTTTGCCCTAAACAGCTACCCAATCTGTTTAAACAAGATCAATAATTAATCTGTAGTTTAGCTAGTCTATCAATATGCATATGATGACGTGAAAATATATTTAAACAAACATAAATTAAACCTCTGAATAACCAACAAAATGGATTCTAAGATAAAGAAGTGATTCACTCACGAAGTAATTCATTGTATATGAAGTTTATTACTCATTTTAGATAGTTGCTCAGTGACCTGCTGCCAGTGCACACGTGACCAACAGCGGCTCTAGATTTAACGGTAACCGACTTCTTAATAGAAGCGACTTATTTACATTTCGTGTGTGCTTTCTCTTGCAGCTCTATATACTTTAGTGTGCTCCCGTGTTTGTTTATTAAGAATCGCGTTTATTTGTCTGTTCAGTTACTGAATTTTTGATTTATTAGCTCGCGTATATATTTTTCAGATTCGCCGTTAATAAACAGTTCAGCGTTAGATTTATACTTTGAAAAGCTCACTGTTTATCAAACTTCTCTTGCTGCTGTGTATATTTACTTAGATTCGCGTTCAACTAGTCAGTTCAGTGTATTCATCCGCAGTGTAATCCGCCACTCACTGCTTCTGTTTTGTTTTGATCGTACTCGCGGTTGGTAGTCCTTCACTTCAGTTGCTCAGTGACCTGCTGCCAGTGCACACGTGACCAGCAGCGGCTCTAGATTTTACGGTAACCGGCTTCTTAATAGAAGCGACTTATTTACATTTCGTGTGTGCTTTCTCTTGCAGCTCTATATACTTTAGTGTGCTCGCGTGTTTGTTTATTAAGAATCGCGTTTATTTGTCTGTTCAGTTACTGAATTTTTGATTTATTAGCTCGCGTATATATTTTTCAGATTCGCCGTTAATAAACAGTTCAGCGTTAGCTTTATACTTTGCAAAGCTCACTGTTTATCAAACTACTGTGTCCTCTGACGTACTTACTTGGAAGAAACAAAGGTTTTTAGAATGGCTAGGAACTGTGACTGCTGCGAACGGATGGAGGCAG
This sequence comes from Locusta migratoria, assembly GCA_026315105.1. Classification (NCBI taxonomy): domain Eukaryota; kingdom Metazoa; phylum Arthropoda; class Insecta; order Orthoptera; family Acrididae; genus Locusta; species Locusta migratoria. The sequence goes on from CM048755.1 coordinate 104,837,026, forward strand.
AGTTGGTGACTCTTCGCTCGCAGCTTCAGGTGGCGTTGGCTTCGCTGGCAACCCTTGAGTCTGCGGTGGGTGGGCGCCGCTGTTGTGGGCCGCTCGCGGGGGTGCAGCAGACGCCCTGTGCGACTGTTGTGCCCTCCGATCGGCCTGCGGCTGTGGCCAGCCCGCTCACTGCCCGCGAGGAGGTAGCCCTCCAATCCGTGGTGGATTGGGAGGTCCCCTCAGCGCGTGTCAGGCGGCGTAAGACTTCCCGGAGGACCGAAGTGGAGGCCTCCCCGGTTAGTCTTGTCAACAGATTCGAGGCGCTGTCTATGGCAGGGGATGTTCCTGATGCGGATGGTGTCGCTTGTCCTGTACTCGCCCCTCTGCCTTCAAGATCCGGGCACTCACAGAGGGTGGGTTTGTTGGTAGTTGGGAGCTCCAACGTTAGGCGGGTAATGGAGCCCCTTAGGAAAATGGCTACTAGGGAGGGGAAGAATTCCAATGTGCACTCCGTGTGCATACCGGGAGGAGTCATTCCGGATGTGGAACGGCTCCTTCCGGATGCCATGAAGAGCACAGGGTGCAGCCAGCTGCAGGTGGTGGCTCATGTCGGGACCAATGATGTGTGTCGCTTTGGATCGGAAGAGATCCTCTCTGGTTTTGAGCGGCTATCAGAAGTGGTTAAGACTGCCAGTCTTGCTTGCAAGATGAAAGCGGAGCTCACCATCTGCAGCATTTTCGACAGGACTGACTGCGGACCTTTGGTTCAGAGCCGAGTGGAGGGTCTGAATCAGAGGCTCAGACGGTTCTGCGACCGTGTGGGCTGCAGATTCCTCGACTTGCGTCAAAGGGTGGTGGGTTTTCGGGTTCCGCTAAATAGGTCAGGAGTCCACTATACTCAGGAAGCGGCTACACGGGTAGCGGGGGCTGTGTGGCGTGGACTGGGCGGTTTTTTAGGTTAGATGGCCTCGGGAATACGCAAAATGGGTTTCAGTCTCAAAGGGGGCAGGTCAGACACTGGAAGAAAGCAGACCTAAAAACCATTGGTGTAACAGTTGTAAATTGTCGTAGCTGTGTTGGGAAAATTCCAGAGCTCCAAGCGCTGATAGAAAGTACTGAGGCACAAATCGTTATAGGTTCTGAAAGCTGGCTGACGCCTGAGATAAATTCGGCCGAAATTTTTTCAAAGGACCAAATGGTCTTCAGAAAGGATAGAATAAATAAAACAGGGGGTGGCGTGTTTATTGCTGTTACAAACGGTTTATCCTGCAGCGTAATTGAGGCAGATACTTCCTGTGAATTGGTCTGGGTAGAGGTTATACCTGACCACAGAAATAAATTAATAATTGGATCTTTTTATAGGCCCCCTGACTCAGACGATGCGGTTGCCGAAATGTTCAAAGAAAGCTTGAATAATATTTCAAATAGGTATCCGAAGCATACTGTTATAATCGGTGGCGACTTTAATTTACCCGCGATATGTTGGCATAATTACGTATTCAAAACCGGGGACAAATATAAAACATCGTCCGAACTAGTTCTGAATGTTTTTTCTGAAAACTACTTCGAACAGTTAGTTCATGAACCCAATAGAATAGTACGTGGTTGCGAAAATACTCTTGATCTCCTAGCAACAAATAATCCCGAGATAGTAAAGAGCATCAAAACAGATACAGGGATTAGCGAACATAGAGTTGTAGTAGCGAGACTGAATATCGAAATTCCCAAATGCACCAAAAATAAACGAAAAATATATCTATTCAATAAAGCAGATAAAAATTCGCTTCACGCGCTCCTGAGTGATAGTCTCCAGTCCTTCAAAACTAAAAATGCGAGTGTAGATCAGTTGTGGCTTACTTTCAAAGACATAATATCAGTAGCAATCGAGAGATTTATACCAAATAAATTAATAAAAGAGGGGGCTGACCCCCCGTGGTACACAAAACAGGTCAGATCACTGTTGCAGAAACAAAGAAAAACGCATGCAAAATTTAAAAAGACACAGAATCCACAAGACTGGCAATCATTTACTGAAACTCGCAACCTAGCGCGGACTTCAATGCGAGAAGCCTATAGTAGTTACCACAACGAAATCCTGTCTCGTAATCTTGCAGAAAATCCAAAGAAATTCTGGTCGTATGTGAAGTACACTAGCGGCAAAACACAAACAATACCTTCACTACGCGATAGCAATGGTAATACTACCGACGATAGTACTGCTAAGGCAGAATTACTAAACACAGCTTTCCGAAATTCTTTCACCAAAGAAGACGAAGTGAACACTCCAGTATTCAATCCAAGAACAGCTGCCAGCATGCGAAACTTAGAAGTAGATGTTCCTGGAGTAGTAAAACAACTTAAGTCACTAAACAAAAATAAATCTTCCGTGCCAGATTGTATACCAACTAGATTCCTCTCAGAGTATGCTGATGCAATAGCTCCGTACTTAGCTGTAATTTACAAGCGATCACTCAGCGAAAGATCCGTACCCAAAGACTGGAAAGTTGCCCAAGTTACTCCAATATTCAAGAAAGGTAATAGGAGTGATCCCCATAATTACAGGCCTATCTCATTGACGTCGATTTGCAGTAGGATTTTGGAACATATACTTTGTTCGAATATTATGTACTACCTCGAAGAGAACGACCTATTAACCAATAGTCACCACGGATTCAGAAAGTATCGCTCTTGCGAAACACAGCTTTCCCTTTATTCACATGAAATGTTAAGTGCCATCGACAAGGGATCTCAAATCGATTCCATATTTCTGGATTTCCGGAAGGCTTTTGATACTGTACGCCACAAGCGGCTTCTAATGAAATTGCGTGCTTATGGAATATCTCCCCAATTGTGCGATTGGATTCACGATTTCCTATCAGAAATGACACAGTTCGTTGTAATTGACGGTAAGTCATCGAGTAAAACAGAAGTGATATCTGGCGTTCCACAGGGAAGCGTTATAGGTCCCCTACTCTTCCTCGTATTTATAAACGATTTAGGAGATAATCTGAATAGCTCCCTTAGACTGTTCGCGGATGATGCTGTCGTTTATCGGTCAGTGAAGTCAACAGAGGATCAAAAGCAATTGCAAAGCGATTTAGACAAAATTTCTACTTGGTGCGAAAATTGGCAATTGACACTAAATAAAGAAAAGTGTGAAGTAATACACATGACCACTAAAAGAAATCCGCTGAACTTCAATTACGCGATAAATCAGTCAAACCTTAAGGTCGTAAATTCTACCAAATACCTAGGAGTTACAATTACGAACAACTTTGACTGGAGAGAACACATAGAAAATATCGTGGGGAAGGCGAACCAAAGGTTACGTTTCATTGGCAGAACGCTTAGAAGATGCACCAGCTCCACCAAAGAGACTGCCTACATCACACTTGTGCGTCCTCTCTTGGAGTACTGTTGCCCCTTGTGGGACCCTCACCAGGTGGGACTGACGGAAGATATTGAGAAGATTCAGAGAAGGGCAGCTCGTTTTGTTTTATCACGTTACGGGGGGGGGGGGGGGGAAAGCGTCACGGAAATGTTGCACGAATTGGGGTGGAAATCATTAAAAGAAAGACGTTATTCATTGCGGCGTGATCTGTTTGCGAAGTTTCAATCACCGACTTTTAGTTCTGAATGTGAAAATATTTTGCTAGCACCAACCTACTTAGGGAGACATGACCATCCCAATAAAATAAGAGAAATCAGATTGAAAACGGAACGATTTAGGTGTTCTTTCTTCCCGCGCGCTGTTAGAGAATGGAACGGTAGAGAAAAGTTATGAATGTGGTTATTGAACCCTCTGCCAGGCACTTAAATGTGATTTGCAGAGTATCTATGTAGATGTAGATATGAAAATGCGGAGGTGGTCCTACTTCATACATCGGTAAAAAACTGAATATTTCTTCAACTGTTGTTCATGAGAGGCACAATAAGTATCACACACACTCGAGAGTAAAAGTTCCAAATTATCACTCGTAAATTAGTGAAGTCCATCGAACATTGCAATTCCAAATTCATCCGCGATTAATTACAGTATTTGTTATAAAACACAGTTTGTCATCACACGAGTACACGAGTGATGAATTATCACAGTTCCACAGCCCTACTACCGTGCATAGTTTATCACTTTTCACCAGAGACTAAGTTCTGCAGTCACAGTCCCATAAATTTTCTAAGTCCATACATGCCTATCTCTTCAAATCACATGTTCGTAACGCGGCTTCAGACCGCCCAGCGTCACAACCTTTCACCACCGCGTCGAAGTTACGAGTCCCCTCCCAAGCGTTCGAAAGCGTGCTCTCCTTGCTCCCAAAATTGTATCCTTCCGCACATCCTAACGCCTCATCTTCAAAATACAATTTCCCTTCCAAAATATTATACATTTGAATTTCACAGAATTAAATGCTTTGACATCTCCCTACAAATGTTGTTTACATTTAACAAACAAATATATATTTAACAATACTAAAAACGGTTGAGACTGAAGCTCCTTGCTGATGTAGCTATTAATTGTGGCGTCTCGCTGTTCAAATATACTGCCGCCGTCGAAATATAGTTAAACAATTAATGTTTAATTTATCATGGCTTTTTATACAAATATATTCAGTTCTTGTCCAGAAATACATATAATTGTTTATATAAATTATGTGCTCTATATATACTATTTTTAGTCGGCCATGAAATATTTAAGTGGCAGTCTACAACATAAAACGAACGTTATTAAGAATGATATTAAATATAATAAAATACATATATAAATGTAATGCGCTTTGCTGGCTTCATGTTTTGTGTTTCTGTGGTGGAATCCATGTTCTGACACAAGAATATTACTACCTCAACGAAAAGCAGAACAAGAGAATAAAACAAAGTTTATTGAAAGAATACGGAAATAACGTGGTGCGTCTTTTAAGATAGGTAGTGTGTTGCAATGCTGCCCATTTGCTTCTTAAACTATTACTGATAAACGCTATGTATCAATAATTGTAAATATACGTCTTATAATAATATTATCATAGTACTGAAATTTATCGGCTTTTTATCTTTAAGGGATATTGAAATTGTAATTACAGCGTTTGATTCTCCCTAGTCTACTGAATCCATTCATATAATTATATTTGCCGTATGATCATTCCCTGATTTTATATGGATTTTTAGAATAATGTGTGTGGCTATATTGTATTTCAGTTGCAATCTGGAATAGCCGCCCTCACTCATCCAAGACAGTCGTATCCTGTCTCCGAGCAGATTAGGGAAATCCTGACTACCTCTATTCCATTAACTAGGTCCAAACTGTTAGCCGGCCGGCTGGGGAACCCAACAGCCTGACAAAACCCACCTTTCACATGGAAACAATCAGCTACCCCCTGCAACTGTAATGTCACAATCTGTAAATCCTAGTTTCATGAAACTCTGGCTTCTAGAACTGCACTGCTTAAAGCATTTTCTGTGGTCTTTTCTGCCATCTTCGGAGGTCCTTTTATGGGGGTTCAATACACGTTAGTTTCTGTGGTCTAAACAACGATCTCAAGCAAGTGTGGTGATCGAGGAGGGATGATACTGAACTATCGCTGGAGAGCACTAGAGTTACATCCGTTTTTATTGCTCTTGGTATAGGGAGGAATCTTATAACGTGGCTTGGATTTCTCGTTTTCTTTACGAAGTGATCACGGGAGATGAAGCGTCTTCTAAGTGAGAATGGAAATCGACCGTGTTCTCTCGGCATGCCGCTTGAGTGAGTTAGGGAAACCACGAAAGACGTAAATCTGGATGGTCATACGATGGAACTGAACCGCAGCCCTCCCGAATATTATTCGAGGTGAACGTCTGTTCAGTGGCTGAATCGTCAGAGAAAGTAACTGCAGTGTCACTTTCGAAGCAACTAGTCTGCTATTCCTCTGCTGAGAAACCCGGATGAAACTAAATATGAGTCACTGGAAAGAAATTTGATTCCGCTACTTCTGAACACGATTACAGTTCTTTAACCATTGCTTTCTGTCACTCGATTATCTACTAAACTTATTAATATTTTACCTCAGTTATATCTGGTGGTTTGCGTCATGATTCCGTCAGCAAGCCCGCAACATGTTTCTTATTTTACTTGTATTCACTTGAGCTAATTCCTTTCCAGTAAATTCTGTTCTTAAAATGAATGAATTATGATTAACAAGATTTTGAATGGAACCACTCAAAGGAGGTCCTTCAACATCATAGAAGCCTTGAGATAGCGTGGATGAAAAGAAATCAAAGGGTTTTCTCACCTGCCGAGTGGAGCAACCGCTGGAAATTATTTGATTCAAAGTTGCAGAGTATTCGTGACGTTAACAAACAAGGATTTAAAATTGATTCGAAGTGTTTTAATTTAGTACCATGGCCACGTCATTGAAAGTTGCATACTAACTTCTCGCCATTAAATGACATTTGAATATGTATAGTAAGGTCCGAAAGTCACATCATTCCCCTCTTTTTCTGTTCATGATGTATAATTATACTCCATATGTCCTTTCTTTTTTCTCATATGGTGGACATAAATGCCTGCAGAGTGGGAATCGTTTTATGGTAAGTGAATGGACTCGTGAATGTGCACATGTGGGGAAAATCGTAAAAGATGTGCACTGTGATTTTGCGGCATAACATGAAGAAGCTGGACCAAAGCGAGCGATACTGCGATGTCAACAGAAATTCTTCAGAAGCGCATACGTTTTGGATGGACAGAGTACAGGTCGACAATCAGCACGACAGCAAACATATGCAGCATGGCGTATTTTGTGACCAGATCTGACATAAATCATTCAGAAAAGATCTGCTGAAGTTGGAGTTCCAAAATTTGCTATGCTGACAAACATGAAAAAATGTTTTGGGCTAACATTCATAAATGAGTTGAGTGATGAGAACATATAGCAAAGGCATGAAGCTTCATCAAGATTACTCGATAAATAGAAATAGTTCAACATCTCTGCTGTTTCAGGTCATTTACATCGTAGATCCGTAGCTATTTGAAACTTGCTTGCCATCGTCATCGGTCGTTAATAAGTTGAAATGTGCAAGTGACAATGGATATTCTCACAATTTCCTATTGTTGCGTGCCATCGCAGCAAATTTAACTGAGTTTTTGTTTTGTTTTGTTTATTATTATTATTTTTTATACGATACATTTAATTACCGAGCGGGATGGAGCTGTGGTAACATAATGGGCTCGTATTTGGAAGGACGATGATTCAAATGACCTGACCGTTAGGCCATCGTATTCTTCTCGCGTATTGCTGAAGGCATCTGTCGAGATAATCGTTTGTAATCGAAACGACCGACTACCTTTACATCCTTTCCCAGTGGAGCTTGCGCTTCGTCTGCAATAACCTCGTCGTCGACGACACGTTATCTCTTCCTTCTTTCTTTTACGTAAACGAAGTGAGTGACCTTTCATTATAAATAATTACGTATGTAGTAGCTGTAAATTTTAATGAGGATGTTAACTTATGCGAAAGCCAGTAAAATTTGGTTGTCCATGAATATCTTATAGTAACAATAAAAAAATGGAAATATATAAATTGGTGAATATTGAATCGTCTGAAGCAGTGAACCCAGTCGACAAAGTATATAATACATTCCTTTTCTGTACACGATTTCTCGCGGTTTATAAACCGGGACTTGAGCAATTCGTTGCTCATTGCAATCAGTTTGAAGAAACTGCCTCCTGTTGTCGGTAAAGAGTACAGTGAGTAACGGAGGCAGTTGCGTATGACGTATTTCCCGAGCAAGAGTTCATTGGGTACCTTTTACAACGAAAGCTGTGGAGCGAAAGTAGGAGATGCGGATACCTGCATTGGGTGCGGCGCTTTCAAGAAAAGGATTTCTATTTAAGAGAGAGGAAGAGAAAAGAATTGTCGACACTGTCACGTAGGGTAGTCACGCCTGTTACAAAGGCGCTGAATGGATGCTGCAAATTTCCTAACGCTGGCCTTATCACTGTGAAGATTCGTCACAAAGTCGCAACAAAAGTGAAATATTAAACTAAGAGTTTACAAACAACCGTTTAAAATCGGTAGATTAAAAAGTAATCTATATTCCGAGTAACTAACAAGAGCCGACGTGTAACATAGATTTTTAGGGAGGCACTGTATGAATGTTAGGTTAGAGCCTGTAGTGGTTTGCAGGTATCCTACCACAGGCCACTAGTGGAGGACAGAGATTGATCAATGACTCCAGAGCCTTACTTCCTACAGAATTGAATCGATACAACAACGGTAAATATCGTAGCAGTGCTACCACATACAATCCTGGAATTATTTGGTTGATCGTCAGCTTGTAGGAATTTATTGCTAGACCTGTGTGTGATCCACATTTCTATCTTTGGTTTTTGGTTAATCTGAAAGAATTTCAAAAATTGAATATTTCTGACTCGGGCCCAGAGCGTTGCCTTACCATCTGAAATATCCACAGCCGCGGCGGAGATGCCGAGCGCATTGAGGCGCTGTGCTGCGATGCGCGAGGCTGTTCCCCGCCGGGTGTTCGAATCTTCCCTCGGACATGAATGTTTGTGCCGTCTTTAGTATAAGCCAGTTCATAAGTAGTTTATAAGTTTAGGGACTGATGACCCCGTAGTTAAGTTTCATAAGCTCTACAAACATTTGAACATTTTGATTTGAACGGATGTCACACGCTGATTTCAATTAACAGGTGGCAGACTTCTCCAACACAAAAGTACAAAAGTTGATTCCACGATATGACAAATCTGTGAATTCCTTTGGTGACTACGTAGAAAAATAGCTGAAACATCTCTGCACGTGTTGCCAATAAAGTTTTACATGTAACTATGCTATCTTTATTTTTATTTATTAAAAAAACAGGGAACTTACTTTTTGGATGCGCCTCTTAAATAACAATGAATTAGGAAACACAAATAGTTACATAGGTACACATTTCTCCCAGTCCACAATAAACTTTAGTCTCAATGACATTCTGCGCAGAAATGTTATTATGATTTACAGTAACTCTCGTCAACGTGTCCTAAATAGAAGACTCTCTCCCTCCCTCCCCCCCCCCCTCTCCACAATCCTCTTTCTCTCACTCATCAGATCGACGTCGAGCGATCTCGCTTCGTCTGCAGGCAGGAAATTGCGCTTTCCTTCCGTTTCTCTTGGTCGCTCACCTGGCCCAAATATCGAGGAGGTATCGAGCTGTGTAACACGGGGTCCATTCCTTAACGCAACCACTGCCGACCATGTCACTTTTTGTTATATGCATGTTCAGTGGCTCGAATTTGTAACACGCTGTGATGTAGAACGTTTCAACAGGCTCCAAAATATTAAATATTTTATATGGAAGATATTGCTATATGCTTGTCGTTAGATACTGTGGTATAATCTACAGTATAATGTAATAAATGCAAGCCAACCACTAACAGATATTATACGTACAGAAATTTGCTCTTACGTCGAAATAATTTCAGTGTTGGCTCTGAAACTGACGTAATCTTACGCCAGTATATTAAATTCGTCAAAGAACAAGTCATATGGTTTTTACGGCTTATTTCTCGGTAAGAGTAATGTTAATTTGTGGATAGCAGATACAAATTTTATTCCTAATGTATTGCTTATAAATATCACTGTTCTTTTCAAATTACAGCTTGTACTACCGAAACAAATTTAGAAGGGACTGAGTGAGCTGCCAGTGTTCACCACGTTAAATCTAGTGGATAGGCACAACATTTGTGCCTGTTTGTTGAATTTTTACAGAAAATTATTATAAGTGATTTTAATAAATGGTAGTATGCTAGTTACAGAATATTATGATATTTAATAAATAATTTTTGTAGTTGTTGCTGCGTAATGTTTATATTCAGTCGAAAGTTTTTGATAATTTCATCCGTTGGAGTCGTCAGAAGATTACTGTAAGCCTTTAGGTCGAATAGTGTCATGGAGACAGCGGATGCTTCGGATCTTCCACCTTCTGAGAGAGATTATATCGATGTCTTTGATGGGAGGACACTGGTCATATTGTTGAGTTCGTTATATGGGACACGACCCTATTTATTTCTCTGTTGAGCTTCCACGTCCACTATGGCTTAGTCGCTCTCCCGGGACATCAATTTTGAAAATCAACATTTTACCTGGGTTACGAATTATTTAAAAACCCTCTAAATTTTGCTATGTAACGGGACGATCTCAAGATACTAGGAAATTAACCTGAAATCGCAGTATTTTGGTCATATTTCGTGTAAGTAGATATTATATTTAATACTTCTGTACCTGCTTTCATTGTTCATAATGCTAAGCTTATTAAAAAAGTGTGTATGTCCGGATTGAATTCTATGTCTTGTTTAGTTGCAGTATTACTGATAAAGCTGTGTTAGCAACACTGTTTCACAAAAAGGAAATTTTACGAACTCGGATATTAGTTTAAGGTATCCCTACATTTCTTCTCCAACCGATCACGCTTTATGCAAAAGAAGTTTCCTGTCTGACGTAAGATGTTCACCAATTCACGCCTTGGCTGACGTGGGCTGTCAAAAACAAACAAACCTTGAGGACTTCACAACTTACAGTGGCTAAGCAAAAAACATAAAATAAAATAACCTGAGGAAGGTGTTTGAAAATGCTAGCTCAGCCAACCACGATACTGTATGTTTAGACAAATCAATTGAGTGCCTCATACATATCAGTAGCAGCTACGGTAAGCAGTGACGTTCAGAATTATTCAGTTTCTTGTCACTGCTGGCAGTTCAACGACTATTTGCGTGTGTCAGATTGGAATTGCTAGCCGCCGGTCATTGCTCCTAAGGCAAGCGGCTGGCTCTCTCGATGGATGCGCGAGTGAGGAAGACTTGGAGTGACGTGCTATTTCATCACACATGCAGAAACCAGTACGCCGAGGTATAAGGTCACCGGGTGCTCATCAAGGAACTCGCGAGCTGCTCTTACAGAGAAGATGCCGTTACTCGCTACCGTATTCACGTAACAGCTGCAATTACCCGTGACTTGCTGAAACCGACGACCCAGACATGCGCCTCACTCTCGTCGACAGCTCACTACAGGCCGGCTGCCCGACAGACCTCTCTCACGTATGGGACGTGCAGAAGCAAGACAGATTAGACAAATTAGGAGGTGTGTTGATACAAATATTGCAGCTAATAAGAACTAAGCTGAGTGTAACTATGAAGTTATCTGGACGCGTATAACACGTCTAGGAGAAATCATGTTAATTATTGTGAATCACCTGTTGCCCAGTTCCACCGTGACTTTTATAGAGTCACTGAAAGGAATCCATATGCAGTGGTATGGAATACCTCTATGATGCAATATTATAGGGGCGACTTGAATCGAATGTAAACCACGAAATGTATATGGATTCATTGCTAATGGTACAGACAAATAGACTTTTGAACACGATTTTCGCAAACTGCCTTGAGCAACAAAATCGACAGCCGAAACGCAGTGGAAATATTTTAGACCTTGTAACTGCAAACAGAGCTGACAGAGATGTCAGTGTAAAGGCGGGGTTTAGAGGTCATGATGTCATAGCGACGACGGTTACCAAAAATAATGAATCAGTCAAGAAGCCTAGAAGAGTACATTGCGAGAAAGAGCAGATAAGTAGTTATTTTCATTTAACTTAGACAATGAACGGATCTCATTTAATTCAGGTACGATGGACGTAGAGGAATTATGGCAAAGGAAGGAAAACTGTTGTATTCTTGGTTAAAAATAAATAAATACATAAAAATAAATCAGCGAATCAGGTCAGTCGAATTAAGTAGAGATTCGCGCGTCTGTAAAGCAGGTCGATGCGCGAAGCATAAGAAGTACTACCATCGTCATACCTTAGCAAAAGATTTTGCCGAGAACCCGAGAAAATTCCAGTCTGACAAAATTCTCATAATCAAATGTTCAAATGTTTGTAGCTCTATCGGACCAAACTGCGTGGTCATCAGTCCGTAGCTTACAAACTACTTAAACCTAGGTAAACTAATCTAAGGACAAACACACACACCCATGCCCCAGGGAGGACTCGAACCTCCACGGCGAGCAACCACGCGCTCCGCAGCGAGACGCTTTAGACCGCTCGGCTACTCCACCGCGGCTTCTCATAAGCATGATGATTACTGCGACCATGATCATTTACTATACGATCTGAAACTTCGCGTCTGTTTCAATCAATTAAGCCACCAATGCTTTCCACAATAATAGTGATAACAATAATAATAATAGTAATAGTAATAATAATTTAGTGTGTCGCAATGGCTGGGTGCAGGGAAAGTAATTGGACGCCACTTCGGCGACAAACGATTCTCTTTTCTACCTCAGTTATGCAGTTGGGGACAGGGGACGTTGAGTGAAATGTTAAATCAGAACAACGTGATGTTTTCGATGACAGATCACATCGTTGCAGGTTGGCGGTACATAAGAAATCGACTGAAATTTCTGGTGGTCCGGTCGCGATTCGATCCTGTGAATTCTCGGTTGCCACACTTGCGCTTCATTGCTAGTTCACATGGTCTGGTATGATGGTTGCTAAAGAAATGTTCAAAAGTTTGTAGAGCTTATGGGACTTAACTACGGGGTCATCAGTCCCTAAACTTACAAACTATTTATGAACTCGCTAATACTAAGGACGGCACAAATAACCATGTCAGAGGGGGGATTGGAACTCCCGACCGTAGTGGCCGTGCAGAACGTGACTGGCGCGCCGCAGACCGCTCGACCACCACAGCTGGCCAGATGGATGCTAACTTGCCAATTTTCGTAGGCACTCATTGCCCATTGTAAGGACATGTTTTTGCCACAATAGCTTGTATTCTTCGATTTCAACCTTATAGAGAAAAGCTTTTTCGATTTTAGTCCGATGTTTTCTTTGAGGATGATTCAGCCTGGTACACCATTTGATCCCCATCGGAGATTTCATTTATGCTGCTTGAGCTCGACTGCTGACGCTGCGCTTTTGGATCCATATTCCGCTGTCATAGAGAAGAGTCGGAATTGCCGTTGCCTTGTTGAACTTCATATAGATCTTTGTGTGCTAGAATTTAGAAGGCGCTCTCCTTATTGCTCTGAATGTCTGTGAAAAAGTAACAAAATTTCTCTTGATGTCTAGATCGTATTCATATGGAACAATGTAGCCTAGATAATTGAAGTTCGATATTTCTTTTAAGCAGGTATCCAGTGGGAATTATTTTCGACCTCTTAATTTATTGCAGTTTCATGTTGATGATAATTATAGAGCACTGGGATTTAATTTAAAGTTATAGAAATCTGAATTGATGTTCGTGGGGGTTCATGATCACTTCATAAAGGAATCCAAATCAGGAAAACACACCGATTCCCTGAATTTCAGCAAGACTGACAACCGCAATCGTTCTTCTGTAGAGCCCTGTACGGAACAATTGATCTCAGATTCGTTGATGTAAATTGTAGAACGTTTGTAGAACAAAGCGTTGGTGATATTGTGCCTGAATGAATCCATAATGATTACGGTCTTTACGGTTTGGGTAACCGTAGAAGATGTAGGATTTTATATGAATTTCAGGTCGATTTCATTCAGTAAGCTCATGAACAACACATCCCATTTTGTGCAAGCTGCGGCCGCAGCGAAGTGGCCAAGCGCATTCAGGCTTTATGCTCCGATGCGCGTCGGGGGTTCGAATCCCCCCTCGGGCATGGATGTTTGTGTCGTCTTTAGTATAAGGTAGTTCATAGGTAGTTTGTAAGTTTAGGGACTGATGACCCCGCAGTTAAGTCTCTTAAGTTTAACAAACATTTGAACATTTTTGCAAGATGAGCTATAATGACACTTACTTCGAATGGACGTCAGTGAAGTTGTACAGGAGAGCTACTGTGAGACGTATGGAAAATTAAAGGGAGGTTCTGACAGCATTGAAGTTGCGAGGAAGGGTCGTGAGTCATGATAATGGGCCGTTTGAATCAAATGGAGTATCTACTTTATACTCTGAATTCCAGAGAACATACTCAGGTTAGCATGAATAAAGGGAGTCGGAGAATGTACTTCAACCGAGTACGTTCTCAGAGTGAGTAAGAGAGTGGGAGAAGTTTCTCACATTCTCCGATTTCGTATGAATAAAACTAGAGACGTTTCTCACGACCGGAGAACATTCTCCGATATCTGAAGTGAGCTCTATAGTATACTTCGTGCTGAGTAACGTCTATTAAGGTTACGTTTTACTGTGGTTAATAATGACAGAATTTGTGTTACTTAGAAGGCAAAAACAACTTCCTTTATACGCAGTCTTCAGAAATATGAGGGGATCTAAAAAGTCAATGGAAATAACATTTTGTTGACGAGTAGCTTTCTTCAGAAAAATCGTGAGTGTGACACTTCACGCATTTTATATTGTGACCAGAGTAATGTAAGAGGATTGGTTTCATTACCGACATATAAATTAAACACAAGTGGATTCAGCTGCGTGTTTTACCCACTTGTTTGGAGTGTATATTTACAGTTGTAAACAGCTACATAGCAAAATAATATTGTGTTTTTAAATAGGGTCTATTAATAAGGCCTTATGATGTTAGTTCCAAATAAAGTGCATCCCAGGACTTCAGTTTCTATCACAAAATAAATATTTCTGCAATACCAGGTTGTTGTTGTTGTGGTCTTCAGTCCGGAGACTGGTTTGATGCAGCTCTCCACCCTACTCTATCCTGAGCAAGCCTCCTTATCTCCTCATAAGAACGGCAACCTACATCCATTTGAATTTGCTTACTATATTAATCTCTTGGTCTCCCTCTGCGATTTTTACCCCACACACTTCCCTCCAACGCTAAATTCACAATTCATTGATGTCTAAGAATGTGTCCTACCAATCTAGCCCTTCTGTTAGTCAAGGTATGCCAGAAATTCCTTTTCTCCCGAATTCTGTTCAGCACCTCCTCATTAGTTACGCGATCCACGCACCTAATCTTCAGAATTCTTCTGTAACACCACATTTCAAAAGCCTCTATCCTCTTCCTGTGCGCACTGTCCATGTTTCACTCCCATACAAGGCAACACTCCACACAAATGCCTTGGGTAGGCCTACTGAAGTATTGTTTCTATCCATAACGGTTGGCCTATTTAAGATGCATTTTCTGACTTCGTAATCGTAACTTCTGTTATGTTAAAAGTAAGTAGACATGATAGGGAAATTAATAACTGGTTAATTACATACCTAGCAGCCTGTTTCTTGTAATAAGATCGCATGGCCTAACGCTTATGAGCAGACCACTGGGTGTCATATTTAACAACAAATATCTCATATTAGAAAGCTCTGACAGCATTCCACGTTGAAACAGATGAATATGTGATGCATTCTTAAAATTTCTTTCGCAAATTTTGCTAACCCAAACTCAATAACAAAAAAATTTCTCGCGTGACGAAAATTTTGTAACATCGTCAGAAGAATACATTTTCGTAAAAAGTGCATATTTAGTCTTAATAATATGCTCCTTCACAACAAACTAATAGATAAACATAGTACACTTCTTTCTGAACACGTAGATGCCTACTCCATATTTGTAAACATAATAATTTTCCTGATTGGGCTAGTTTAAAGAAATAAACGGTTGAACAGCTGATCTGTGCTGGACGTGACACGCGGAGAACTTACTCAAGAAGGAGGGGAGGTAGCAAGAATGAACTTCCTGCTCAGAGCATATGCTTCGCAGTTTTTATTCATACGAAATTGAGAACATAGACAGAAAACGTTTTTTTGCTCTGAGAATCTTCTCTGGAGCATGTACTCTTTTTTATTCATACGGCCCAATATAGTTGATTCGTGTAAGCATGACAGGGTAACACAAAAGCAGGTATGCTGTTCTGCAGATACTGTCCCTACACTAAAATTTCCTCAATAATTGAGCAAAGAATGGAGTCGGCAAGAATATGCACTATTCCTGTGAAATCATTATTTAAATATCCTAAGAAAAGCTGACAGATTGGAGGGAAAATGCTCTTTAAAACAAAGAAACGATGAACCACTAAGGAGTTACTGAAACTGATCACAAACTAATATTCATACAAGATCGACGGAAAATGTTCAGCTGTTAATTTTGGGCCGGCCGCGGTGGCCGAGGGGACTGAGGCGCTCCAGTCACGGTCTGCACGGCCACTACGGTCGGGGGTTCGAATCCCCCCTCGGGCATGGATATTTGTGCCGTCTTTAGGATTAGCTAGTTCATAAGTAGTTTGTAAGCTTAGGGACTGATGACCCCGTAGTTAAGTCTCATAAGTTCTACAAACATTTGAACACATTTTGTTAATTTTGGTGTGACGCCGTTTGAGCGTAGTTTCAGCAGATCCACCACGCAGCTGGCTAGGACAGTAACAAGGGACACGTCTATACCACAGCATAAAGCCTGTGCGAATATCATTCCGTTTACTCTTGGATAGTAACTGTGCCTCTCAGACAGGCGCTTGTACAGAGTGCCCAAGAGTCAAAACTTGAGAAAGGACGCATAGTAGGTCTCAAGACGCCGGTTGGAGTAATCGGAGAATCGCTCGACATTTGATCAGGACCGATGATGCTATTGGACGATGTTGACAGGAGTGGGTGAACCATGACCGAAAACATAGTCAAGAAGCAATCGTCAGAAGTCGCAATCGTCAGAGACGCACTCAGAGCTACGGATTCATCATTATAATCGCTCCGACTTGTTACCGGTACTTCAGTGGCCACAATAACAACTAACAGACGGCTTGCAGAAATGGGGATGAGCCACTGATCTCACGCGCCCTGCGCCGCCTATCATTGACCTCCATACACCAACTGCTCCATTTCCACCGGTGTTGGACACAATCGCCCTGGAATCTCAATGAGCCTCGGCGGAATAGCCGTGCGCACTGGGGCGCCGTGCTAGAGTGTCGACGTCGGGGGTTCGAGTCCTCCTTCGGGCATCGGTGTATGTGTTGTCCTTGGCTTAGTTTAAGTAGTTTTTAACTAGGGACTAATAACTAAGCAGTTAAGTCCCATAGATATACAAACATTTTAATAATCTCAGTGAGTGGAGCAGATTTGTCGTCCGTGATGAGTGTCACTTCGATCTGAGCGTCGAAGACCGGATAATACGTGCCTGGATACGCCCTGTACAGTCGTGGGACACCGACCTGACTGTGTCCCATCATACAGACGGATAATCACAAGCTACGATCTGGGGTACCCTACCCCTCTGGTTGTCATGCACGGCACTCTTTCATCGGTACGTCAACGGTGTTCTACTCCCCGTTTTGTTGCCCTTCCCGTCAAGCCATCCTGTGTTCGCATTTCATCAAGATAACGCTCGCCCGCACACGCCGGAGTTTTTGCTGCCTGCGTTCGTGCTTACCAAACCCTACATTGTTCAGAAAGGTCACCGGATATCTCTCCAGTTAAGAACGTTTGGAGCGTCATCGGCCGATAGGGATTATGATGATCTAACTCGCCAAATGGGCTGAATGTCACGATATCCTTCAGGAGGACTACCAACTACTCTATCGATGAATTTTAAGCCAAATAACTTATTCCCTAGGGGCCACAGGTGGACCAATGCGTTATTGACTTGATCAACTTGTAAGGCTCTTTGAATAAATCACCCAGTTTGTGTGAAGTTCTAAACATTTGTTTCTCTGTCCATGTACACTTCATCTTCCTATGTCTGTCAATTCGGATAATTCCTTAGCTGTGCGTTTTTTTCCCTTGAGTGTATAGTTGAACGAGCACCAACCATATCATATTCAATTCAAATAATATAGTAACGAAGCAGATTTCTGATGAGGTGTTCCACTAGAACCATAAAAATTTCATGTAATCAACGTGAACGTTGACTGCTTTGATTATCACCTAACATGTCATTTTGGTGTTCATTTCATCAGCAGAAATGGCATTTTTAGTACTTGGACAATTGATCTCACAGTAGAAGTGATATCAACGTGAAGATAAAACTGTCGTCATGCTGAAGTCTATTTTGAAGACCGCAGTGAATTACTAGTGTGGTCCTGTTGCAGGTAGTATGCCTTTTCCTTCATCCGACCTTTGGACTGACTCACCCAGCTATTTCTACGGGGACATACAGTTTACCGTAGTCACCGAACAGCTAAATTACGTACACGTAAGGATTATGTTACTGATATTGTAACATGTGACGATTTCACATTGTTTTTGACTGTGTTGAACGTTATTCAAAAGGTTCAAATGTTCAAATGTTTGTGAATCTTAAGGGACTGAAATGCGGTGTCATCAGTCCCTAAACTTACAAACTACTTATAAACTACCTTATACTAAAGACGACACAAACATCCACGCTCGAGAGGGGAGTCGATCCGCCGACGGGGAACAGCTCTGCGCATCGTAGCATAGCGCCTCAATGCGCTCGACCGCTCCGCCGCGGCGAACGTTATTCCGCGAAAGACAAATACTGTACTTTACTCTTATTTCAATTGGCCATCTTCTCATGAAGTTACACTTTTAGCTGATGTGACTACAGTAGCTTCATAATTTCTTACCTCCTCCATAACTCTGAAAAGAAAAACAACCGGCATAATTGTAGCTGTAATGATGCTAACAGTGCTGCATAGACAGTTTCCTCCAGCATATTGTTTCTTTAAACAACAGCATTTTGAAGTAGTTTGTTGTCCGTATTTGGTTGTTTTATTCTGTAACTTTGTGGCCTAAATCATACTCTTCACTAGATATACTTTCAACTTTTTCTTTTTCCCTTGCTTTTTGCTAGCAGCAAATGGCTACGTTACGGTAACGCCAGTTTAAACGGTATTAACATGCTTAAAGGATTAATTAATATTCATTATTACTGCTACCAATCACTTTAATGATTTTGTTTAATTTAAAACAGTGCAACGCGTTTCGAGCGTGTTGTACTTATCTTCATGTGCTATTCAAAAGAAAAATTGCTTAGTTTACTATAATCTAATGTTTGAAAGTATTTCCTACATACAGAAACATTAGATTATTGTAATCTAAGCAATTTTTCTGTAGGAATAGCGCCTAAAGATGAGCACTCTCGAAACGCGTTACAGTGTTTTAATTTAAACAAACGCAATAAAGTGTCTGGTAGTAGTAATAACGAATATTAATTCTTTCACACAGTGGCGGTTAATACACTTAGCCACCATGTCTACAATCAATGCTGAAATGTCCCGCTTAATATTGTCTGGTATTACAGGTACTTGGGGGTTAACAGTGCACGACTCACACCGTTCCGGGGAAGAGGCTGTAGCAACTAACCTTACTTGGATCCTTTCGTGCTGTAGTTTCCATAAGTACGAAGGGACTTACGAACGTACATTACACTTTATAATGAATGGCCGTGTAACTTCTAGCCTTAGTGTGTATTTCTTCAGTTTTTATCGTATTCAGCCTCATTCTTCCCCCTTGCCCACCGTATTTTGCCCCACACTTCCCTCCATTTCAGACGTATCTGTCGCGAATTTCGCCTCGTTGTTTGATTTTCACACAGCTCAATCTTACTGGGTCATGACTTCTGAACAATTTTCTCCTTCAATAATACAATTTTCCAGGTACGTACAGTACAATATTAGAAAACTGTATGCAAAACTAGCTGAAAACCCGGCGTTGCCCGGGTATTTATTTATTTATTCCTGCCATTTATCAGGTTTATATTCATTTGTATAAGGTCTTTATGTCTGTAAAATCTCTGGGAAATACAGTTAGAGATTAAAACTTGGCGTGGGAAGGGGCAGTTTTCCAGGAACGTTACTGTTTATGTGCTCATATCTCATGAACTACGAGTCGTACTGTGATACAATTTAGAAGGTACACTCAACTATATGCGTGTATACTGTCTGTAAAATTTCCTGCGACTACAATTTGTAGTGTAGAAATTATAAATTATAACGTTATACCGAAGCTGTAGTTTTAGTCCATGAACACCGAAACGTTAATGTTTAGGTGCTCATATCTCATGAACTACGTGTCGGAATGTGATACAATTTAGAATGTAGTCAACTATATGCGTATATACTGTCTGTAAAATTTCCTGCGGCTACAATTTTTAGTGTGCAAATTATAAATTGTTACGTCATACCGAATGCCGTACTTTTAAACCATAAACAACGAAAAAGTAGTAAGCGAGAATCTTTTTTTCTTTCATCATTTTGCTATGGTTGTCAGCGAGAAAAGTTTAATAAACGTTTGAAATTATGTTTTAAGATTGTTGCAAGTCGAGAAGTTCTCTCATTCTCATATAGCGTACTTTTAAAGTCTCGCCGCATTATGTGGCAGTTTTTTGCGATTCCTATTGTTTATGACGTCATACTTCTGAACCATGTGTGATTGTTAACCATGCAGCAATTGTTACCCCGCGGTAAGGAATGTGTGTACCAAATTTGGTTGAAATCGCACCAGTGGTTTAGGAGAAAATGAGCAGCTTTGTCGCTAAATGCAGCAGTTTTTCGCGCATCTCATTATTTATGACGTCATATCTCGTGATCTATGTATCGTACGTGATTCTTACACTTACGGCGACCGTCGTCATGGGTTGAAGGTTACGTGTACAAAATTTCATGAAGATTGGAACAAAACTGTAGATTTGTATGCAACACGTACACACAGACGCACAAACACACAAACATACGGACATTCTGCTTTATATATTAGATACGTTGGGAACAGACGTAATATTACAGACATTTGAAATTGAAATCTGATGCATGAGGGGCGGTTTTTCATGTCTATCATTCTTTATGATGTCGTTCCTCATGAAATGTGTTGTACTATGATGTAATTCTGAAGGTTCATTCAGTGGTAAATGTAGATAGCGTCTACAAAATGTCTCACAATTAGTAGTGGTAACTTAATAAATGTATTGTCAGGCCGAATGTCGTAGTTTTGTTGTCTAAACAGCGTGACACGTCTTTCTGTTCATCATTCTGTAGAGGTTTTTCAAAGAGAAAATGTTCCGTAAAGGTTTGCAAATATGTGCGAAGTTCTTTTGTAAGTCGCGAAGTCAAATACTGGATGAATAAAGCCTCCTTAATCACGTGTCCCATGATGGGACAGTTTTTTTTCGCATTTCAGTGTTTATGACGTAATATAACCCGAAGTTTGTACTGAAAATGGTGTATACCTCCAAAGTTATGCTACTGTTGTTTCGAAGGTTAAGAATTCAAAATTTCAAAATGTCTGTAAAGATTATGGGACTTAACTACGTGGTCATCAGTCCCTAAACTTACAAACTACTTATGAACTACTTTACGAACTAGGACGGCACAAATATCCATGCCCGAGGGGGGATTCGAACCCCCGACCGTAGTGGTCGTGCAGACCGTGACTGAAGCGCCTCAGTCTCCTCGGCCACCGCGGCCGGCTCAAAATTTCACCACGGTCGGAATAAAACTGTAGATTTGCATGAATTACGAACAAAAAATGTCCAAGAGACGCAGGTACATGGCACTACTTCTCATCACAGTCACAGTCACTGCGGTCGGAACGTTGTAACAATCGTTCGATCGCCCGACGGTAGTAATCCACTCTTTGGTCACGGAACCGCTGTGCGGCTGACGTCATCGTTGGAAAATCTGATTCTCCCTCCCAGATATTCTTTCAGCTTGTCAAAAAGAAGGCAGTCACGTGGTTCAAGTTCTGGAATTCCCCGCCACCAGCACTCACGGTTGTGCAGCCTTGGTCTAATTGCTGGCATTATTTCACTATGAGTTGTCAGGCTATTGTATTTGATCCTTAGATCGCTAGGATTTCACTGTCATGCCGTGTGCAATTTAGAGTTTTTGCCCACTGGAATCATGCTGCCGCGCGTACTTAAGCTCTGAAGTGTGTTTTCAGCTGCACTAATTCACCTCCACTCTGTGATACATTTGTCATCCGAACCACAGCAGAACTGTCTCTGCAAGAAAAAAGAACATTTACTCTCTTCTGGCAATGCGTACTTCTGTAGGGCAATGGTCTTAATTTGGAGCTACATACCGAAATTACTTTCTGACAGCTGTAGTGCCTAACTAACAATGAAAATAAACCGCTATCATATATAATATAAGTTGGATCTTATGCTCGATTCCATATAGAATCGATCCCCAGTATAGAACTACTTCAAATGTTCAAATGTTTGTTAAGCTTAAGGGACTTAACTACGGGGCCATCAGTCCCTAAACTTACAAACTACTTATGGACTACCTTATACTAAAGACGACACAAACATCCATGTCCGAGGGGGGATTCGAATCCCCGACGGGGAGCGGCCTCGCGCATTGGAGCATGGTGCCTCAATGCGCTTGGCCACTCCGCCGCGGCTAGAACTACTTCGACTGAATTACCGTACAAATGAGTTAATGTGTTAAATATTTGATTTTACGGGAAAAGTTTGGAAATTGAAAGATATTTCCACTCTGCAGCGGAGTGTGATATGAAACTTTCTGTACCGGACCGGTAATCGAACCCGGTACTTTCGCCTGTCGTATGTGTATACTGCGTGGAAACTATATTGTGAATAGAGTACTCTTCTAATAAGTAATAAATCAAAATGTGATGTGTGATGCTGAAGTTCTACTGCATGTGCAGCGAACTTGTAGTAAGAGATTTTTTTTCCTTTCATGATAACCTGAGGGGTATCAACGGGTAAATATTGTGTAAGGAATTTAAATTATGTAGTTATTTCTTTGAAAGTTATTAAGTGATGTCAATCTCAAATACTGGATCAAAAAAATTATGCGTATTTGCACCCCGGAATATCTGCTTTATTGTGTTAAACGTTTACTGTAGGTATGTACCTCTTAGGGAGTGGAATATAATAGCACTTTATTATTACTATTATTATTATTATTATTATTATTATTATTATTATTATTATTATTATTAATTCGGCCAATAATTACGCGAAATATTGACAGTCAATTTTTTTCAAAAATGTTCAAATTTTTGTATAGCTTATGGGGCTTAACTACGGGGTCATAGTCCCTAAACGTAGAAACTACTTATGAACTAGCTAACACTAAGGACGACACAAATATCTATGCCCGAGGGGGGATTCGAACCCCCGACCGTAGTGGCCGTGCAGACCGTGACTGGCACGCTGCAGTCTCCTCGGCCACCGCGGCCGGCATTTTTTTTTTTTTTTTCGCCTGGACGCCGATCAGAGGAAGATTTGTTTGTTGTTGTTGTGGTCTTCAATCCAGAGACTGGTTTGATGCAGCTCTCCACAATACCCTATCCTGAGCAAGCCTCTTCATCTCCACATAAGAACGGCAACCTACATCTGTCTGAATCAGCTTACTGTATCCATCTCTCGGTCTTCCCCTGCGATTTTTTCCCCATACACTTCCCTCCAACGCTAAATTCACAATTCCTTGATGTCTAAGAATGTGTCCTACCAATCTATCCCTTCTTTTAGTCAAGGTATGCCAGAAATTCCTTTTCTCCCCAATTCTGTTCAGTACCTCCTCATTAGTTACGCGATCCACCCACCTAATCTTCAGCATAATTCGAATATCTTAGTACAGTAGTGACTAAAACGGGGAGGTTGAGAGGATGGAGAGACTGGAAGGCAATGAATTTGGTGCCAAATGTTCAAATGTTTGTTAAGATTATGGGACATAACTGCGGGGTCATCAGTTATGCTAAAGACAACACAAACATCCATGGCCGAGGGATGATTCGAACCCCCGACGGGGAACGGCCTCGCGCATCGGAGCATAGCGTCTCAGTGCACTCGGCCACTCCGCCGCGGCGAATATGGTGCCACATCGGAAACTTCGCTATGGTGGAGAGTAATTGCTAAGGCAGATTATAGTCATTCAGAAATTTTGTATTGGGTGTGGACCCCCGTTGCAAATATAGAGGAAGGTAGTAACTTGTTTTCTAATTTCTGTTGACGAGAACTTGAGCAGCTCGGTTGTTTCCGGTTCCGCGATGCAGAGGAGACAGCAAAAAGAGCAAGAGGGAAAAAAGGGGAAGTGTCTGCGCGCTGAAGCGGCAACTGCCACCAGTCACCTAGCCGGCCACTCAATGACTGGGTTCCGCCTGCCGGCGTTTAATCCACGGGCAAATCTGGGAAGACAAGGAAGAAACTTTCCCGCGGCCGAGAAAAGGTCAGGCGACAAACGCCGAGATTCAGGAAGGGGCGACACCTGGATTCCGGAGACAGATGGTGCATCTATGTAAAACGAGGGGAGAGAGGAGGAGAGAAAGAAGTGTCGGCAGCTGGTAATTGGCGAGACGCAGAAGCGAAGCCGCGGTCGGCGTTTTCTCCGCGGCGCTCAACTTACGACACAGGACGGCTGAAGGTTACTTGCACTCGCGGCCCGCACAGCGGAGAGAGGTATGTCGCCTCTCCTTCAGCGGTTTCCTCGTTGCCGCAACCTCCTCCGCTAGCGCCGCGCCGTCCATCTCGGCCCTCGGGTTAAGCCGCGCTTACCTTTATTGCTCTCTTCAGGAACCGCGCCGCGACACAAGTGTAATACGCCTAACGCGCCGTGCCGACGCAGGGAAATGCCAAATGCTAACTTCTTTGCAGGTGTACCACACGCTGCTCGGGGGGGCTCTGCATCTACACAGACACTCCACGAGCCACTGGATGAGAGCGTGGCAGAGGGTACTTCACGTCAGTGTGTTCCCTTCTATTTCCTGTTCCGCGCTCGGTTAGAGCACGGGAGAGAGGGCAGCTGTCATCTCTCAATGGGCCGTATGAATAAAACGGAGTATCTACTTTATGCTCTGAATTCCAGAGAACTTACGCAGGTTCGCATGAATAAAGGAAGTCGGAGAATATACTTCAGCCGAGTACGTTCTCGGCGTGAGTAACAGGGTGGGAGAAGTTTCTCACAGCAGTGAACATTCTCCAATCTCTTATGAATAAAATTACAGAAGTTTCTCACGACCGGAGAACATTCTCAGTTTTCTGGAGTGAGCTCTCTAGCATACTTCGAGATGAGTAACTTCTATTAAGGTTACGTTTTACTGTGTTTATATAAAAATGACAACAATTTTGTTACTTAGAAGGCAAAAACAAGTTCCTTTATACGTAGTCTTTAAGAAATACGAGAGGATCTAAAAAGTTAATACAAATAAAAACATTTTGTGGACGAGTATCTTCCTTCAGAAAAATCGTGTCACTCTTCCAGCATTTAGTGACAAGAGTGATGTAAGTGGTATGTTTTCATTACCGACATAAAAATGAAACACAAATGGATTCATCTGCGTCTTTTACCTATTTGTTTTGATTGCATATTTATTGTTGTAAACAGCTACAAAGCAAAATAATATTGTGTTTTTTAATAGGGTCTATTAGTAAGACCTTATGCTGTTAGTTCCAAATAAAGTGTATCCCAGGACTTCACAATTTCTATCACAAAATAAATATTGCTGCAATACCAGGTAGGCCTACTGAAGTACTGTTTCTATTCAAACCGGTTGGCCCATTTATGATGCGTTTTCTGACTTCGAAATCGTAACTTCTGTTATGTTAGAAGTAAGTAAACACGACAGGAAAATTAACTGATTAATTACATACCTAGCAACCTGTTTCTTGTTCAAAATCGCACGACCTAATGCTTATGAGAAAACCATTGGGTGTCATATTTAACAACAAGTAAGGCCTATCTCATGTTAGAACACTCCGACAGCATTCCACGTTGTAAAAGATGAATATGTGCTGCATTCTTAAAATTTCGTTCGCAAATTGTGCTAACCCTACTTCATTAACAAGAGTTTCACGCGTGACGAAAATTTTGTATCGTCAGGAGAATACATTTTCGTAAAAAGTGCGCATTTAGTCTTAATAATATGCTCCTCCACAACAAATTAATATCTAAACATAGTACAGTTCTTCCTGAACACGTAGATGCCTACTCCATATTTGTACACTTAATAATTTGCCTTATTGGGCTAGTTTAAAGAAGTACACGTTTGGACAGCTGATCTGTGGCGGACATGACACACGGAGAACTTACTCAAGAAGGAGGGGAGGTAGCGAGAATGAACTACCTGCTCAGAGCATATGCTTCGAAGTTTTTATTCATACGAAATTGAGAACTTACTCAGAGAACGTTCTTTTGCTCTGAGAATCATCTGTGGCGCATGTGCTTTTTTTTATTCATACGACCCAATGGCGTTGTTTTGTTGTAGTCTTCATTCGGAGGAATGCTTTCGAGGCTAGTTGTTTGTTCAAATGTTTGTATAGTCTATGGGACTTAACTACGGGGTCATCAGTCCATAAACTTACAAACTACTTATGAACTACTTACGAACTAGGACGGCACAAATATCCATGCCCGAGGGGGGATTCGAACCCCCGACCGTAGTGGTCGTGCAGACCGTGACTGGAGCGCTTTAGTCCCCTCGGCCTCCGCGGCCGGCTTTCGAGGCTAGCCGATGTTGTGTAAACCCCTACAACTTTATATTACAACTGCAGTGTAAAAGAACAAAGTATTCATCAATCATAGGGACACATAAAAAGGCCGCAAACTAGCTCATGTGTGCCATACCCAGTAGAAAAAACTTTGCACAACTAGAGGGTGACTAAAAAGTCACAGTGCATCGTTGTATTTCAAAAACTCTGCAGGTATTAGGAAACCTGAATATTCCAGTTATGTATGGGTGAGGTAGTCTATTTTTACGGTTTGTACCTAACATGGCCGCCACAATGATTCTAAGCATTTTTTAAAAATACGCTCCTGGAAAATGAAAAAAGAACACCACGAATTGGTCGACCGAGCAGAGGGAAATCTTATTGACACATTCTTGAGGCTGTGTGCAGCATACGATTACACAGGCAGAGCCGTTCGCACGTGGGTACAGTCACCAGAGCGTCCGCAATGTTGGCGTTAGTAGCGCGTATACCCTCCTTTTGCAGCAATGCAATCTGTAATTCTTTCATGGAAACGATCGTAGAGGTTCCGAATGTGGTTCTGTGGAATGGCCTGCCACGCAATTTCCTCCTGGTGCCTCACCTGGGCCAAATTTCGTGCCGCTCATGCAGACCGTCCAACATGACGTTTCATGTGGTCCCAAACATGCTCAATGGGGGAGAGATCTGGGGATCGTGCTGGCCAGGGTAGTTGACGTACACCTTGAAGAGTACGTTAGGTGGTATGGGATACATGTGGATCTGCATTGTCCTGTTGGAAAAGCGTATCACCTTGTTGGTACATGAGTGGTAGCAAGATGGGTTAACTGATGGTTTCAGTGTACCGTGCAATGTTCAATGCTCCCTAGACGATCACTACAGGAGAATGGCGAGTGTAGAATATCGCTCCCCTCACAATGATGCACCATCATGTGTGCCGTTCGGGTGACCTCCGCTCACGCGCCAACATCGTTCAACACGCCTCCAATGGTGTCATAGTAGGCGCTTATGAAGGGACGAATAGAGACGTGACGTCTTCAAAGACGAGAATCGTCGCTGCCTCAGTGCCAGTGATGGTCATACGCGTGTGTGGTGTCGTGCAGGGGAGTGCGAAAATCTGGAGTGTACGCGACGGAGGCAAACGGGACCGACACCTGGCACCATGGTGCGGGGAGCCATCTCCTACACTGGCCGTTCTCCTCTGGTGTTCGTTGTGCGAAAATTGAACAGTACACGGTACATTGCAACCATCATTCAACCCGTCTTTCCACCGTTCAAGCACCAAGAAGGCGATGTGTTCAAATGTTTCAAATGTTTGTACAGCTTATGGAACTTAACTACGGAGTTATCAGTCCCTAAAATTACAAACTACTTATGAACTAACTAAGACTAACGACGGCACAAATATCCATGCCCGAGGGGGGATTCGAACCCCCGACCGTAAAGGCGATGTGCTTTTCCAACAGGACATTGCACGTTCACACGTATCCAGTACAATCCAACGTGCTCTTCTAGGTGTACGTCTCCTACCCTGCCCAGTCATCTGGGCGCGGTCTACACGACTGGCACGAGATCTGGTCCAACTGAGGCATCAGATGGAAATTTGCATGGCAGGCCATGCCATAAGACTTCATTCGTCTTCATAAGGAAGTCGCACCCTGCATTGCTACAAAAGGAGGGTATACACGATACTAGAGTGTACAAAAATCAAATGTTTGTAGAACTTATGGGACTTAACTACGGGGTCATCAGTCCCAAAGCTTATAAACTACTTATGAACTACCTAAGTACGGCACAAATATCCATGCCCGAGGGGGGATTCGAACCCCCGACCCTAGTGGACGTGCAGACCGTGACTGAAGCGCCTCAGTCCCCTCGGCCACCGCGGCCGGCAGAGTGTACATTGTGCACGCTCTGGTGACTGTACTGACGTGCATGTGGTTCTGAGTGCGTGATTGTGTGTTGTATACATCCTCAAGATTGTGTCAATAAAATTTGGTTCTGCTGGGTTGACGATTTCATGGTTTTTTTTTTTTTTTTTAATTTTTTTTATTTTTTTTTATTTTTTTTTTATTTTTTTTTTTTTTTTTTTTTTTTACAGGAGTGTAGATATATCAAATAACATCGGAATTTTCTGACCAATTCATTCCTGTAAACAGAGTCGACGTAGCAGTTGTCTTTCAAAAGATACAACACATTTTGTTTGGAGGTACAGACTGGACTGTTCTCCGGAAATAATAGTTATTTAAAGTGTTCAGCATGCTGCCCCTCTCGGTCAACGCACATTTTAAGGCGCTGCATCCAATCATTGCTCATTCCATTACCGCAGAAATGCTGCCACACGCGTATTCACTGCGTTTCTCAAGATGTTGGCTTTCTCTTATTTTTCCTGCTTATACGATTTGCTTTAAATGGCTCTACAGTGGTGTGGGATCAGGTGATCATTGTGGCCGTTCCACATAACCACCTCGGGCAATCCAATGATAAGGAAATTGACCAGCTAACCACTGACTAGCCACTGCTTTGCAGTGCGGTGGAGACCTATACTGCTGAAAGTGAGAGGGAAGGCTGCTGCCAGCTTCATTCAGAATTAGGGGAAACACATTTCCAGGTAACTTTGAGCATTCAGGTTCTGGTGAATGAAAAAGGATCCAATTACACGGGTACCCCACCCCATATTCCACACCATACCACAGCCTTTACGTCACCAACTAACTTTGAAGGTTCCATCCAGTATGGAGTCTACTCACTGTGGTTGTAACGGGTGACTTCACAACTGGCAAAAAAGTTTGCCTTATCCCTGGACAAGATAGCTTGTACAGAAGGGGGATCTTGTTGTAACTTTCATAATTGATAAGTCGATACTGTTTCCAGGAATGAACTTGTCAGAAAATGCTGATGTTATTTGATATAACACACGATCCACTTTCCATTTAAAAAATTAACTTAATTTAATAAGGCCGTTTTCAAGATGCCCCCGTGTTCGATACATAACGTGAAAGAGAGACCATCTCACCCGTAAATTACTGGAGTATTCAAGTAACCAGTTCCTGCAGAGTTTTTGAAATAAAAGGGTCTATTGTGACTTTTGACTCACCCTATGTTTCCAAACACAGTAATTACCTTCCATAAACATTCAGTAGTTTGAAATTTGGTAGAAAGGTGCGTACAACCTACCTTTGTACTGATCCAAAGCAGAATCGACTCGAAAAGGCTACAGGAAGTAGTATAAAGGATGACAATGTAACCAACATTTCTCTTGAGGCGTCGGTTCCCGCGTCTTTCGTGATCAAAAAAGAAATTTTGCGGTGCGATTAGGAACAGGATAAATTTCAAGACAATCTTTAACACTGCTAACACCCCGGGATGATTCAACCTTTCTCTATGACGTACTGGGCCTGAAATCCTACCGAACGTACTCGTACTCCTTCTTAATGTAGTGGGATCGCAGTATTTGCACTAGTGTTAAGGGTTGAATTACTAGCGACTATTCAGAAGCATTGAACTCAATCTGAATGTCACCCGAAACAGCAAAATCGTCCTGTAGCCTGATAATTAATATTTGTGCATGTGGGCCGCGGCGGATTAGCCGCGCGTACTGGAGCGTCGTGTTGGGGGTTCGAATCCCCCCTCGGGCATGGATGTTTGTGTTGTCTTTAGTATAGGGTAGTTCATAAGTAGTTTGTAAGTTTAGGGACTGATGACCCCGCAGTTAAGTCCCTTAAGCTCTACAAGCAACTGAACTTTTTTTTGTGTGGGGTGGGGGGATTGGGAGACTGGACGGGGAGAATATCTACACGCCTGCAGACGGGCAACACTACCGACCCTACATGCCAGATAGCAGGCCCTAGAGCAGTAGCATTACGCCAATGAGATGGAGGGTATCAAGGGGTTGGCTACCTCCAGGTGCCTGGCAATTTTTCAGGTTTCTCTGTACAGGTACTTTTTTAAAGTGCTCAATTAGGGTGTGATGTGTGGAATAGGAAGGCTGAAAAAGCAGAAACTACCTTTTCTGTTTAGGGTCACATTCAAATTTCTTCAAATAGTTTTTATCGGTTCCTAGTGGTTTCTCCCAGTGCACAGAGAAAAATTGTGGTCGTCGCTCCAAAGGGGTGGACCACATACATTGGTGTTGCTGTCCCACAATGTCCCCAGAGAAATGTTGAACTATTCCAAGGGTTGTCAAAGGTAGTTCATCGCATTGGGCACTGTCCACTACGAAATGTGTCGAAATCAACGCCTCATGAGAAGGGACAAGCCTTTTATAGCACCCTCTACGCGTTTTAGTGAACCTACAGAATCACAGATAATGTATTTCAATTAACTCCGTTAAAACCTATTATTAGAAATGGTTTTATCCCAACATATCTTCTAAAATAAGGAGTAGGACCAGTATTGCTTCGTGTGTTCTTACATTGATCCAGAACTCATTAACTAATTAAGTTGATAGTTCGGTAATACAACTGTCGCATTTATCCTCTTTGTTAGATGCTCAAATCACTTGGCAATTTTTCCTTTACTAGAGATCACATTCAAGAGTGTCGCAATTTGAATGTTTTTTAAAATTATTTACTAAATTGCGCTTTCAGCTTTTAAGCAATCATCAAGTGCGACTGAAAAAGATATCACTACATGTCGGACATACCATGACACTATATTCACTAAAAATAAGACAGCACACAACGTAAAAATGTCTGTTGTGTACAATCTTAAATGTCATCCCCGTGTAAGATTTCTTCTTATCACGTGACGTCGGTTTATAAATCAAAATATGTACTAATATTTTTATTGTGGCATATAGGTATTTCTGACGTGTAGTGATATCTTTTACAGTTGCACTTGATAATGTGTTAAAAGCCGAAATCTCGACAGAAAAATAATTATTATACACAGTAAAATGATGGCAGTATTATTATTTAAATCCTCTAATCACAGTTCCCGTCTTCGCATGCTACTTGCACAGGATACACGATGGAGGCAGCAGAATCCTTTCAGAATCTGTCTCAGGTATACATTCTTTACACATTCCAAATAGTTCTTAGCCAAAAGAAAGTCGTATTTCCACAAACGGATTTTCTAAGTGCTCTCGCACTCACTGAAATGGCCGTTTGGAAATCTAACAATAAGTATTTTAACACCTTCGAACTCATTTTTAAAGCGACCTGGAAAATATTCAAAACACCAAATAACCATTGAATAATGGTTAGAATTCTGCAACGCTGTCGTATTATACCTTATTATAATTTTCTCAATAATTATAAGTCATCTACTGGTCTCCGTAGGACTCATTTTTTAAAAATATTTTATACGCTGTCGTAACGTTACTCCTAGATATTCAATTAATATGTCTGAATCTACAGCAAATATAGATTCATGATAAGTTCAAATATAAGAACCTTTTTGGTTGTAGGAGCGAAGTTTTAGTGTGTGCTTATAGGAAAATGGAATACATTACGACAAAGCTTTCAGAATTCTATTACTAGTTGGACTATTTTACAATAATGTGAAATTCTATTTAGAAAGAAAAACAACGTATAAAATGTCACGATCGCGGTGAAGTAGCCGAGCGGTCAAAGGCGCCTCGCTGCTGAACGCGCGATTGCTTGCCGTGGAGGTTCGAGTCCTCCCTGGGGCATGGGTGTGTGTGTTGTCCTTAGGTTAGTTTACTTAGGTTTAAGTAGTTTGTAAGCTACGGACCACGCAGTTTGGTCTGATAGATTTACAGACATTTGAATATTTTTGAAAATGTCACGGTAGTTTTGAACTCTCGATCCATCAAATACGAAAAAATATTTCCTGAGAATAAGGACCTCACTTGTTTCATAGCCATATTTCCTTCAGTGCTGTATGTAAATTTATTAGTTTATTCTATAATCTTGTCATCAGTACCAGTAATACATTAATGAGCTAAAGTAGTAATGGTGCAAAAACACAGCAATGAGCATGTGTCCCCTTAGGGACTAAGCATTATTTTGTTTGCTGGGGATGGGCTTTGCTACACCAGGGACAGCTGGGGACTGTGTCACGCCAACAGCCCTCTATACCAGAAGCTCTGTGCTTGCTTCAGCAACCACCGCACGGCGCGAGAGACGGTGGTACGTTGTATGTTACAGAGCCCATGGATTCTGGCTTAAGTGCCCGGGTCGTGAGGACAGACGATCAAACCCTCTATTAAAAATAATAATAATAATAAAAACTAAAACTCAAGATGTGCTGCGTGCAAAGGAGATGCTTGGCTGTTAAGGTGGAACAGTCCCTAGCGAGCTACCCCTGAGGATCTGGTACACCTTAGTTGTATTAGGCTTATCCAGGCATGCGGGGCTCTGTCTGAATGGACCCTTTTCCCTAGCTACTCGTGGGACCAAAATGAAACGAGTGAAGAACATTTTTGGTGGTCGAACGGCCACCAGTGTCTCTCAGTGTGGCAGGGTAGAATTCAGTGCAAAGAAATATGATTCCCAGTCCTTCCGTTCCTTGGCAGCACCATTGGAAGAACATAGGGCCAGATATCAAGGTGAGGCCTATGCCCCTTGAAGTTTCGTCTCTTATGTTCTAAACCAACCAACCGACCAATGAGCGTGCCTACGTTAAGACTCGTACAGTGAACAATTCTGATAGGGAAACATCATATTACCACGTTTTTCATTTTATTTTTCCGCAGTTACAGATAACGAGAAAAATTAAGGCTATAAAATAACTGACAGGAAATATCTTGTGGCGTGTTATTGTCGGTTTACCATAACAGAGCATATTTAAAATTACAGTCATAAACTTCAAGAAATTTTGCAACTCGGGTCCGCAGGTAATGCGTTGTTAATCCGAGATAGCGTGTAAGTTTTTAAAACGTGCATTTAAAATACTATTGAACAATTGTCTCTTGTGCTTTTCTTCCAGATTCATATTCCATTCGCAACGATATCATTTCCGCAAAGACTGTTTAGTTAGGGACCTACGACCAATGTAGTTTGGTCTCTTAAACAACAAACCAACCAACTGTTCCCTCCGGCCTTACAAAAAGTATTATAATTTTTTCTTCACTACAGACTTTATACGGCCGTTGCACCATTGTCAAGTGTAGCTATAACGCAATAAAGAACCCAAATAGGGCACAGTAATAAATTCTATCCAATTACTGTTATGTCACAAAACCAAAAGCAGTTAAGTATCGTACGTAGTTACTTACATGGGTTAGAAGATCCATAAAGTGATATATCTGATACGAGTTTATAACCACGTATAGTAGTTCACAGATTTTGTGTTACAATGTACCGACTTTATGTTTTCTCAAATGTGTTCAAGTTAAGTTCGTTATCATATCGCAGTGCATTTCTCAATGGCGAAAATACCAAATCAGTGATGCAGAATAAAATAATATTTATTCCAACTTAGCAACCTTTTCGAAAATTATATTGCCTTTTCCCGAATTTATTGTGTGTTACCATCATAAATTTTAGTTTACACATAGGCAAGGATGTTATAAATGGCCTATTTTTTTAGGAAGGAGTAGCGTAAATAGTATCAAACTTGATTAATTTGACCATTTAAACTGCAAAATACCACAGATGTAACAAAATTTTACGAAAGAGCGTGGACACTGATGAAGCAGATAACTGGATAGCTTTCGAAGGGTAGTTTTACGCAGAGAAGCTTGGCATCAAATATCGTGGATTCTCCTTTATCATAAGAAAAATATTCTATTTTGTTTTCTTGAAGTACACAGAGACAGGTACGTAGTATGTATGAATGAGGCGGAGGAGGTCGCCAGCTGCAAAACGGCGTAATGACACGTCTTTTGAGGTCACGTGCATTGAGAGGCGGCCTTGGCGGTTTGAGGGCGTTATGTCGGCCGACATTGAGGTAGTCAGGTAGCTCGCTCCGTTTCGCTTCCAACAGGGAAGCAAGCAGCCGCACCGGGCCTTGACGACTCACCACAGCCTTACCCTTTGGCAGTTAGTGGCAGCGTTGCAAACCCCCTGCGTCAGTCACTGATGAATGATGACCGGCGACAGTTAGCACGCTGTTTGCTGTTAGTGGGTCAATGAACACGCGCAGGAAATGCACAAAAACACTAATTATTGGTTGTGTTTACTCGAATATTGGAAGGACAACAGTACCATCCGAGTAATGAAATTCAAGTAACAAGGATTATCTGCAAATCTAACTATGACTATAATGGTAATGCCCTTTCGCTGGAAGACTCCTCGTAAGTACCGTTCTCATTATTATGGACAAAAGTAACGCTCATTTTCCTACACTAATTGCTCCGTAAAACCAAAAACTTCCTTGCTGCGCATAACAGAAAGTTTCAGACTAACAGACATCACTCAACTGCGGACTTTATACGTCTGTATTACTAGCGAATTACGAAAGGTAACAACCGGTAAAAATTTCATTATTTCAGATGGGGATTTTATGTTAATAGTTTTTTTATCAAACACATTTTACAATTTGTAAGCACTTAGGTTTTTTATGAATACAATTTCTTGCACTCCGACTCTGCTCATATATATTTTATCAGAAGATTTTTGCTGACGAAAATCTAATTTAACCGTGTAACATAAACAAACGTTTCACAGTTTTAGTGTCGATTCATAAGTGTATTTTCGGAAGGTTATTACTTTTGAGTAATAACCCGGAAAGTGGTTTAGGGTTCAACATCGCGTCGACGACGAGGCATTAGAGTCACAGCACAAGCTCCGACTGGAAATCGAGTCGTGAGGCAGTGGGCTTGCATTCAGGAGGACGGTGGTTCAAATCCACGTCTTGCTGTCAATATTTAGATCTAAATAGCTCAAGACAAATATAAGGATGATTTCTTTGAATGGCATCCACCGATTTCTTCCCCTTCGCGAGCTTGTCTATAAAGACATAGTCGTCGACCAGATGTTAAACCCTAATCTTCCTCCCTTCGTTTTGGATTTCGGAGAATAGGAAAGTAAATTGTGTATAACTTCTTCAGAGGAATCTTCCTGGCAATTTATGAGAAACTAGCTGAAAACCCGGCTTTGCCCGGATATTTATTTATTTATTCCTGCTTTGAGTTAGTACTTCTCCTATCCCTTCTCTCTCTGTCCAACTCCTTTTTTTCTAAAAACATGCTTTATTTATCGGAGAATAAAGAAGGAATAAGGCTTTCTCGCATAATGTACAAAATTATAAGTATCCAAACAAAGAAAGATAGTAATCAAAGCACAAATGACATATAAAATGCGTACGACCTCATATTTATTGAGTTATATGTTGTACAATTGTATAATTTTGCAGGTGTGTATTCATTTGTATAAGTGCTGTATGTCTGTATTAAAAGAATTTTCTTTTTTACTGCTTTATTTATTTATTCTTATATTTCCTTACTCGTGTGCTTATCCTTACAGAGAAAGAACTGAAGACATTGTAGCACGCATAGACCAAAGATATGGTCTGTGGCATCACTTTTCGCTGTATGTAACCTCCTTGCTATAGAGTGGCAAACGACATCGCTGGCCTTCAATCCGAATTTTTTTATAAGTTGACGACTTTCAACCACCATATCTTCCACTCCTTTTTAGCTAACGGCATGGAACTACTAAGGCGTACAACGGGAGACTTCGGACAACAATTACACACAGACCATTCGTTTGCGTTCTGTAGTTTTCGCTGAAGAGCGAAATATTAACACACACACTCACACGTAGAATTTTATATACAGCAATAACTTTCCATCCCTCCGCCCTTTTATCATTATCAACCCTGAAGCAACAATGCAACCAATAACACCATTTTCGAAGAGTAAATATAATTTTCAAAGAGTAATTATTGTTCCGCATTTCGCATTATATTCTTCAAATTACTAAATATCTATCAGATCGCTATAAAACAGTGCCTAAAACCTTCCTCAGGTATAAATTAGTAACTGTGCAAATATTTAAGTCTCTGCGTCTCGTCGTTCGGACGTGATAAGCGTACACCGAATAGACATTCACATTAATATATATATATATATATATATATATATATATATATATATATATATATATATAGCTATCCGACCGCCATAAAACCGTGCCTAAAACCTTCCCCAGGTAGACATTAGTAAGTGTACAAATTTTAGCTCTTTATGTCTTGTGTTTCAGACGTCATAAATGTACACCGAACAGACATTCACATTTATAGATATAGTTTGCTAAAAACCTAGATCCGGTTGTAAGGGACGACGCTGACATTTCGATCCCGACGTTAATCAGTTTGGGGTAGCTAAAGAAAATCTAGATCAACTTTTAATTTCACAGCATAATATTGCTTCATTTGCTTGCACATAGAGCACCGTTCTGGTCTTCAGCTCTCCACGCTGCTCTATCTTGTACAAGCCTCTGCATCTCCTTCTTGTTGGACTCGTCTCCAGGCCTTCCACTGCGATTCCTCTCCACCACCGTCCCTCTAATACCAAACTCATTATTCCTTGATGTCTTAGAACGTGCACTATCAATTGACCCCATATTTTAGTCAATTTTAATGACACAAATTTCTTTTCTTCCTAGTTCTGTTCATTACCTTTTCATTTGTTACGCAATCTATCCATCTAATCATCAGCATTCTCCTATAGCACCAAGTTTCAAAAGCTTCTGTCCTCTTCTTATCTGAAGTGTTTGTCTTCCATATTTCATTCGGTTTTAGTTTGAAAGCTCCTACACGTGGTCTCTGCTACAGCATCTTGAGGCACGTTCCACTACGGCTCGGCATCTCTCTGAGGAACGTTTCGGAATGTGTCCTTGTCACAAACCGCCGCGAAATTCTGCTCACACTGTTCCGCCTGAAGCTCTGAAGGTTGTATCACATGAGATCTTACATACGAAATACCATTCTTTGCTGATGAACGGTATCTAGAAGGGAGGAAACGTCGCATAGTCTTCCTTTTTTAGGGTCTGATATGTCTGATATCATGCGAAAAATATGAGGTAAAAACTGAAGGCCGTAAACTCCACAAAATACCTAGGAATTACTATTACTTCAGACTTAAATTGGAAAGAGCACGTAGATAATATCGTGGGAAAGGCGAACCAGAGACTGAGTTTTATTGGCAGAACCCTTAAAACATGCAACAGAACTACAAAAGAAACTGCACACACTACGCTTGTTCGTCCATTTTTGGAGTATTGCTGCCCAGTGTGGGATCCTTATCAGGTGGGTTTGACGGAGGACATCGAAAGAGTCCAAAGAATGGCAGCTCGTTTCGTATTGTCACGATACAGGGGTGACAGCGTTACGGAAATGATACAGGATCTGGGATGGGAATCATTACAACAACGATGCTTATCGCTGCGGCGTGGGCTACTTGCGAAACTCCAATCGCCAACATTATCCTCCGAATGCGAAAATTTATTGTTGACTCCCACTTACATAGGTAGAAATGATCATCAGAATAAAATACGAGAAATCAGAGCTCGAACAGAGAGATTCAGGCGTTCTTTCTTCCCGCGCGCTATTCGAGAATGGAATGGGAGTTAAATAGTATAATGGTGGTTCGATGAACCCTCTGCCAGGCACTTAAATGTGATTTGCAGAGTATCCCATGTAGATGTAGATGTAAATAAACAGCTCAGAATTGCTGATATCTTTGACGGAGTCAGCATTGACTAAACTATTACACCTTGCGTGCGAGATATATGAGACAGGGGGAGTACCCTCAGACTTCAAGAAGAATGTAATAATTCCAATTTCAAAGAAAGTTCAAGTCATGGTTGGAAAATACTGACACGAATTATTTACGAAATAATGGAAAAAAATGTTAGAAGACGACACCATGCTTGGTAATTTGTGGTCACTGAGAAATGCTGCAACACGGGAGACACTAATGATCCTACGACTTGCGTTAGAAGGCAGGTTAAGAATGGCAAAGCTACGTTTGTAGGATTCGTAGCTTTGGAGAAAGCTTTTAGCAATATAAATTGGAATTAACTCTTTCGAATTCTGAAGGTAGCGGGAATAAAATTAACGGAGTCAAAGTTTATTTACAACTAGTACAATAACCAGACAGCAGTTATAAGAAACGAGGGAAATGAAACAAAAGCAGTATTTGAGAAGTGCGTGAGACAGGGTTGTAGCTTATCTCAGACTATATTCAATTTGAACATTGAATAAACAGCATCTAAAAAGATGTAGAATAAATTAAAGTTCAGGGAGAAGAAATAAAAACTTTGTCGTTTGGCGACGACACTGTAATTCTGCCAGAGCAAATGAATGATGAGCAGAATGGATAGTGTCTTCCAAGGAATATGTACGCAGATCAGCCAGAACAGTATAATCACCTACATACTGACGATTTAAATCCGTCCAGGCGATAACAGCATCACCTGACGAATTAACGCTGGTGAGACACACGAACGGTCATGAGGGTCAGCGAGCTGTCCCTTTGTACAGTGGGGAAGGAGCGCCATCTGTCTGAGTTTGACCGAGACGAGGGAAGACTGTGATGGCTCGGAGGCTCGGCACGAACATTTCGGCACATCCAAGTCGTCTCGGGTGTTCGAGGACTGTCTTCAGCACATATTGAAATCCTGTCTAAATGTCGACGATTTGGGCTGCCAACCCTCATTGCAGATGTCGGACGTCGTAAATTGGTCAGACTGGTAAACAGGACAGGCGGTGAACTGTGGGGGAACTAACATCAGACTTTAATGCTGGACAGAGTACAAGTGTGTCTGAACACACAGAATTCCGAACACTCCTGAGATGGGTCTCCGCATCTGACGACCCATGCATGTACCAATTATAAAACCATGCAATCGGCAACTACGACTGAAATGAGCACGTGACCATCATCACCAGCGCAGTGGCAGAGCGCTGTCCAGTCTGATGGATCGCGATACCTCCATCATTCCGATGGGAGGGTGCGAATCCATTGGCGTTCAAGGGAGCAGCTTTTTGACACTTGTACGGCGGAATAGAAACAAGCTGTTGACGGCTTAAATTATGCTGTGGGGAACATTCGCGTGGGCATCCATTGGTCCAGTGAAACTAGTGCCAGAGACCAAGATGTCCAAGAAGAGTCTTACACTTGTTGCAGTCCAGTCCACGTCCTCCCCCTGATGACGATCATACTTCCCATCGGTAGTGGAATATTGCAAAAAGATAATGTACCATGCCAAAAGGCCTGGAGTTTGATGTGCTGGCCTCTAA
This sequence comes from Locusta migratoria, assembly GCA_026315105.1. Taxonomy (NCBI): domain Eukaryota; kingdom Metazoa; phylum Arthropoda; class Insecta; order Orthoptera; family Acrididae; genus Locusta; species Locusta migratoria. The sequence continues at coordinate 104,876,454 of CM048755.1, forward strand.
GCGCGCCAGATATGAACCAGATTGAAGACATCTGGGACGTGATTGAAAGGGGTATCAGCACTCATCGCCCTCTTCTCGGAATATACAAGAGTTGGGGTCCTTGTGCGTTCGGATGTGTTACCAACAGCCTACAGCGACCTACCAAGGCCTCGATGCTAGCATGCCAAGACGCTTCGCCGTTATTATCCGTGCCAAATGTGATTAGGTAAGTTGTCACAATGTTATAGCTGACGAGTGTAAGACGTACACGGATAATGGAATGTCGTCGAATTTAATAGGGATATGCTGGGGGATATTAGGAAATAGGATCCTAAAAGTAGTAGCTGAGTTTTGCTATTGAGACAGTAAAATAACTGATAATGGCTGGCGTAGAGAAGATATAGATTGTAGAGTGGTAACGGCTACAAAAGTCTTTCTGAAAATAATAAATCTTTTAACATAATTTGTAAATTTAAGTTTTAGAAAGACTTTTCTGACGGCGTTTGTCTGGAATATAGTTATATATGGAAGTAAAGAGTGGACTTTAAGCAGGTGCGACAAGAAGAGATGTTTTTAAATTGTAATAATACAGACTAATGCTCAAGACTACGGTGGTAGATTGCGTAACTAATGTGGGGGTACTGTGTAAAACTGAGGTGGAAAAATTGGGGTCTAACTTATAGCAAAAGGAATCAGTTGATGGTACGCATTTCGAGATACGGAATCATCATATCAGTATGGTATGAGGGCGGGAGGATGGGAAAAGGGCGGTAAAAACCGCGGAAGTAGAGGAAGAGACGAATACAGTATTCAGATTCAAATTTACGAAGTTTGCAGTAGTTATTAGGAGATGAAGAGCCTCGCACAAGATAAAGCAGCGTGGAGAGGTTCATAAAGCAGTTTTTGGATTGAAAATGTTCAAATGTTTTTAAATCTAAGGCACTTAACTATGTTGGTCATCCGTCAGTACTTTAAGTAACTTATGCTAAGGACAACACAAACATCCATGCTGAAGGGAGGGCTCGAACACCCGACGGCGAGCAACCGCGCGCTCCGCAGCGAGTCGCCTTAGAACACTCGGTCATTCCACCGCGGCCTTCGGATTGAAGATCCCAACAAGAACACAAGACAAAGTTTAAAAGCTTAAAGGCGTCGTGAATACAATGCCTTTGCTGAAGTTGGTTTAGATTCTTAGCCGGTCATCCGTATTTGGGTTTCCGGCGATTTCCCTAAATCATGTCGGGGAAATTCTGGATTGGTTCGTATGAGAGTGATACTGTCCTTTCTCTTCGGCTGCCCTCGATTGTATTGCGTCTCTACTGACCTAGTCGTCGTCGGAACGATTAACCCTGATCTCCTTCCTTCTATTGCTCCCGGAATCCGTCTGGCTGAATATCAAATGTTCAAATGATTGTTAAGCTTATGGGACTTAACTACGGGGTCATCAGTCCCTAAACTTACAAACTACTTATGAACTACTTACGAACTAAGACGGCACAAATATCCATGCCCGAGGGGGGATTCGAACCCCCGACCGTAGTGGCCGTGCTGACCGTGACTGGAGCGCCTCAGTCACCTCGGCCACCGCGGCCGGCTGGCTGAATATCTCGGACTTTTCTGTTGTGGAGTGGCTAGGTATAGGGTACACATCAGTCGCAAAGAGTTTTGTTGTAAATGATAAGAAAACAATTGTAATCATAATAATTTGCCTTCATCGGTGGTCAAAACATAGCTTTAGCTATGTTTATGGTAGGGGTGGGGGAAAGTGTTCGTAACATATTTCGTCCACTCCCCTTTCTGCACTCACTTTATTAAGGAGTGAGTCTTTCAGCACTATAAACGTATGTGTCACTGAGGATCTACTAAAGTTGTTACTAAATTACTCGGTTGGCCAGATGAAGAACCTTTGCTGAGAAGCCAGACGGTAAGGAGTCTCCAAGAGAACGCCAATTCTCAAAGACGGGGGCCCCTCCGAGCCAACACCAACGTGGCTACCAACTCTAAAGCTCAACTGTCACCTCCGTATTTGTTAGTTTTCTATTAGGTTGATCACGGAATGTGCGATGTTGTCTGTGCGTGTGGCCACAATCACACATTGTTACAGTCGTACCTAGACACAGAAGTGGTCGAAAGGTATACGAAGGGTAGGTATGTAAGGCCCGAGGAAAAAAAGTGCTAAGGTAAGAGGCAAGGGAAGAAAACCTCTGCGACAGTAAGGAGCGGGTAGTAATGGCAGTATATAAGACGGTAAGAAATTGTTAGTAGCGTGTATCTTTCGGTACTAGTGTCATAGCTAGGTTCGTCATAAAAGAGTCAGACCGATTTGGGATAATGCTGCAGCTTAACATCTATGATGTCTCCTGGGTCTGCTGTGGCTGAGTACATGTAACATAGCTAGTGTGTCATAGTTATTAATAAGTTACGTCATAGAACTGACTAAATGTGCGGTGTTGTATAGGTCTTGTTTGTGTTTTGGGTTTTTAAATCAGACTTCCCTGCCTTGCTTGCTAGTCGGCAGTGTACGCTCAACTGCAGTTGCCACACAGTTTACTGTGATGCAGGGATTCGTCATATTCATTGTTTTTGCGAGTTAGGCGTCTCTTGAACGTAGGTGGCTGGTACCTAACGAAAAGTGTTTTTGGACACTTTTGTTTCTTTTATCGGTATGGCCTCTCATCTTTTCGGTAATGTACGAAAGGACAGACACCATTGTTTGACAGTAACGGCCGTAATTTTACGAATTCGAAATATTGAAACATTTCGACTGTTTCGGAGCGTTGAAATAAACAACTTCTAAGTTGAAAATTTGTGCCTGACTCGGATTCGCACCCGGATTTCCCGCATCGGGCCAGCGGTCGCCTTAACCAATTAGGCTATCCAGGCACGCTTCCCTTGGAACACAAATTCTTAACTTGTAGCGCACTACGATGGCAGTGTCCGCTGCCCATTGCTCCCTCTTGCTCGCAGCCTATAGGTCTACTGTATTCCCGCAAGGGACCGAGCGTATTAATGCGTCCGCATTGAAATTGTCATTGCCTGATCTTCATCTACATAGATACTCTGCAAATCACATTTAAGTGCCTGGCAGAGGGTTCATTAGCCACTTTCATAACTTTTCTCTACCGTTCCATTCTCTAATAGCGCACGGGAAGAAAGAACAACTAAATCGTTCCGTTTTGGATTTGATTTCTCTTATTTTATTGGTATGGTCATGTCTCCCTAAGTAGGTTGGTGCTAGAAAAATATTTTCACATTCAGAAGTAAAAGTCGGCGATTGAAACTTCGCAAACAGATCACGCCGCAATGAATAACGTCTTTCTCTTAATGATTTCCACCCCAATTCGTGCAACATTTTCGTGACGCTTTCCCCTCAGTAACGTGATAAAACAAAACGAGCTGCCCTTCTCTGAACCTTCTCAAAATCTTCTGTGAGTCCCACCTGGTGAGGGTCTCACAATGGGCAACAGTACTCTAGGAGAGGACGCACAAGTGTGATGTAGGCAGTCTCTTTGGTGGAGCTGGTGCATCTTCGAAGCGTTCTGCCAATAAAACATAACCTTTGGTTCACCTTCCTCACAATATTTTCTATGTGTTCTCTCCGGTCTAAGTTGTTCGTAATTGTAACTCCTAGGTGTTTAGTAGAATTTACGACCTTGAAGTTTGGCTGATTTATCGCGTAATTGAGGTCCAGCGAATTCTTTCAGTGGTCATGTGTATTACTTCACACTTTTCTTTATTTAGTGTCAATTGCCAATTTTCGCACCATGTAGAAATTTTATCTAAATCGCTTTGCAGTTGCTTTTGATCCTCTGTTGACTTCACTAACCGATAAACGACAGCATCATCCGCGAACAGTCTAAGGGAGCTATTCAGATTGTCTCCTAAATCGTTTATAAACACAAGGGAGTGTAGGGGACCTATAACGCTTCCCTGGGGAACGCTAGATATCACTTCTGTTTTACTCGTTGACTTACCGTCAATTACAACGAACTGTGTCATTTCTGATAGGAAATTGTGAATCCAATCGCACAATTGGAGAGATATGCCATGAGCACGCAATTTCATTAGAAGCCGCTTGTGGGGTACAGTGTCAAAATCCTGATGGGGCATATATACAATTATGAATATGGTGTCTGCCATCGTAGTGTGCTACAAGTCGAGAATTTGGGTTGGAAGTGACGCGTGCCTGGATAGCCTAACTGGTTATGGCGACCTCTGGCCCGAAGCGGGAAATAGGGTTCGAATCCCGTCCAGCACAAATTTTCAACTTCACTGTTGAATTTATTTCAACGCCCCGAAACGGACGAAATGTTTCAGTATTTCGAATTCGCTTATGTTTCTGCCTCCGGTTGTGATCGTAGTTTCCCAAACGTGTAGACTTACATGTCAAGAACTTGGTGAGAGCGACGTGTCTACTAGTCGTGGCGTGAGGCAGGTGAGCGCCTGCTGGCAGAGATTACTGGTATGCAGACTGGGAGACCTCTAGCGAATGCCGCACGCTCCTGCCGGCACGGCCGCCACGCTGCCTCTAATGACTACCACTGAGCGCGCCACTAACAGTCCGCATCACAATCTTCCGTTTGTCACGCCTAATAACTGCCTCTGTGTTCCTCAGTCTGACGACCGCTATAATGCGTCATCTCTGCATAGCTTCTGCAACCTACATCCACTTGCATCTCTCTACTGAGCTCAAGCTTTGGCCTCTCTCTGTGTCTACAACTACCGCCAACACTTAAACTCCATTACCAAATTTACTGTTCTCTGGAGCCTTCGCATTTGCTTTATCAATACAGGGAGTCCCAGTAGAAATGGCAAATTTTCAGGGACGCTGATTTGAAACAAAAGGCTTCATATGGACATATGCACTGTTGCCACATTTAATGCGCATATGTTTTTGGACTGTTATGGGTATTTCAGTAAGCAATGGATTGGCCTGACAGTACACTTAATTAGCCACCAAGATTGCCTGACTATACGGGATTACAGTTTTGTTAATAGAGTTGGATGAAGTCTGATGTGTGCAAACGAACGTTTAATACGAGAGATGAACTGCTTGGTTGCATGATAGATGTTGTCCCTCTCAGTAGGGAACGTGCACATGCACTGCACAATTGCTTTGGAGTTGGCGGTGGGATATTCGAACACGGACTGTGAGCATCCCAACAGTGTGATGTGTATGATAAGCACTACAGATGAATATGTTACAAATAGGTATTTTTCAATAGATACTTTGCAGAACGCATGTTGTAATGTTTACTAACCATCAAATATATGCACATGTGTAACCTGCCGGTGTATTAAATAACACAGAAAATAAATAACAGTGTGCTATATCTTGGAAACCATTCTAAATAGAATATATTTTCATACGAAGAGTATTATCCATACCCCTTGGTTAAGCTTGTATATTTCTTCCTTTTGCAAGATGTAGTAAAAATATTTCATACGAAAATGCTTGTAGTTCCCATTCGTTCGTTACCTGATTTATCTATCTAGTCTGCATCAGTCTTCTACAATGCTACATTTTAACGACTTATAAACTGTAGAGACAGAAAGAGATTATAATTCATATTCCTCGTCCATATGAGGCTACACCCGATATAAACATTTTCAGGAAAGAGTTCGTGACACTTAAAATTACAACAGATGTTAATCATAAATGTTCAAATGTTTGTATATCTAAGGGACTTAAGTACATTGGTCACTAGTCCCTACGCTTACAAACTACTTACAGTAACTTAAAGTAACTTATGCTAAGCACAACACGAACACCCGTGCCCGGGGTAGGACTCAAACCCTCAACGGCGAACGGCCGCGCGCACCGCAGCAGGACGCCTCAGTGCGCACGTCTGTTCTGCCGCGGCTGTTAATCATATTTGTTATTTAGAAAACTCTGTTAATGCTAAAACCAATATCAATTTTTAACTTTCTTTATAGTGTCACTGAAAGACTTACCAGTATTATATTTTCGCTTTTAATTGCAGTATCTGGTGGAAAGAGAGTAATGTTTTCTTAAAGGGTAAAGAAATTGAAAAAGTCATGATCCAAGCAGTATTATTTGTGGCCGACCGCGGTGGCCGAGGAGACTGAGGCGCTCCAGTCACGGTCATCATGGCCACTACGATCGGGGGTTCGAATGCCCCCTCGGGCATGGATATTTGTGCCGTCCTAGTTCGTAAATAGTTTGTAAGTTTAGGGACTGATGACCCCGTAGTTGAGTCCCATAGGCTGTACAAACATTTTTTATTATTTGTGGAAATAAAATAACTGTAGCGTACTCTGTTGAATTACAGTTGATACACATTATCCTTATATTTTCTATTCACTGTCAATGCAACACTAGTGAAATTACTTTCTCATGCCCGATAACAAAAATATAATTACGTAATTGATATACCCACCCCCATTAACCACAGACAACGACGAGGTGGGGTGGCTTGCGTGTCTAAACAATACAGATAACCTTACCGTAGGTGCAACCATAGCGGAGGGGTATCTGTGGTTCCTGAAGAGAAGCAGCAGCCTTTTCAGTAGTTACAGGGGCAACAGCCTGAATGATTGGCTGAGATGGCCTTGTAATATCAGCTAATGTGGCTTTGTTACACAGTTACTGCGAACGGCTGAAAGTAAGGGGAAACTACAGCTGTCACTTTTCCCGAGGACATGCAGCTCTACTGCATGAATATACAGGGTGTTATAAAAAGCTATTGCCAAACTTTCAGGAAACATTCCTCACACACAAAGAAAGAAAATATATTACGTGGACATGTGTCCGGAAACGCTTAATTTCCACGTTAGAGCTCATTTTAGTATTTCTCTTTAAATGTAAATTGAAATAATTCGTGCAGACAGTTGTCAAAATATCCAATTGTTTCGTTATTACGTACTGTACTTCCTCGATTCAGCGCCAGTTGGCCCAATTGAAGGAAGGTAATGTTGACTTCCGTGCTTGTGTTGACATGCAACGGATGAGGCTTCATTCCAACATGATCAAATTGTAAATTTTCACAATGAACATCTGTGGGCTGACGAGAATCCGCACGCAGTTGTGCAATCACGTCATCAACACAGATTTTCTGTGAACGTTTGCGCAGGAATTGTTAGTGATGTCTTGATTGGGCCTCATGTTCTTCCACCTACGCTCACTGGAGCACGTTATCATGATTTCATACGGGATACTCTACCTGTGCTGCTAAAACACGCGCCTTTACAAGTACGACACAACATGTGGTTCATGCACGATGGAGCTCCTGCACATTTCAGTCGACGTGTTCGTACGCTTCTCAACAACAGATTCGGTGACCGATGGATTGGTAGAGGCGGACCAATTCCATGCCCTCCATGCCCTCCTGACCTCAACCCTCTTGACTTTCATTTATGGGGGCATTTGAAAGCTCTTGTCTACGCAACCCCGGTACCAAATATAGAGACTCTTCGTGCTCGTATTGTGGACGGCTGTGATACAATACGCCATTTTCCAGGGCTACATCAGCTCATCAGGGATTCCATGCGACGGAGGGTGGATGCATGTATCCTCGCTAACGGAGGACATTTTGAACATTTACTGTTACAGAGTGTTTGAAGTCACGCTGGTACGATCTGTTGCTGTGTGTTTCCATTCCATTATTAATGTGATTTGAAGAGAAGTAATAAAATGAGCTCTAACATGGAACTTAAGTGTTTCGGATCACATGTCCACATAACATATTTTCTTTCTTTGTGTGTGAGGAAAGTTTCCTGAAAGTTTGGCCATACATTTTTGTAACACCCTGTATGATGATGGCATCCTCTTGGGTAAAATATTCCGGAGGTAAAATAGTCCCCCATTCGGATCTCTGGGCGGGGACTACTCAGGAGAATGTGATCATCAGGAAAGACAACACTGGCATTCTACGGATCGGAGCGTGGAATGTTAGATCCCTTAATCGGGTAGGGAGGTTAGAAAATTTAAAAGGAGAAATGGATAGGTTGAACTTAGATATTGTGGGGATTAGTGAAGTTCGGTGGAAAGAGGAACAGGATTTCAAGCCAGGTGAGTATAGGGTTATAAATACAAAATGAGTTGGGGGTATTACAGGATTTGGTCTGATAATGAATAAGACAATAGGAATGCGGGTAAACAACGATGAGCAGCGCAGTGACCGCATTGTAGTAGTCAAGATAGATACGAAACAACATCGACCACAATAGTACAAGTTTATATGCCAACTAGCTCTGCCGATGAGGAGATTGAAGAAATGTGCGAGGAGGTAAAGGAAATTAAGGGCGAGGAAATCTTAATTGTGATGGGAGACTGGAATTCGGTAGTAGGAAAAGGAAGGGAGGAAAGAAAGTAGGTGAATATGGACTGGGCAAAAGGAATGAAAGAGGAAGCCGCCTGTTAGAATTTTGCACGGAACATAATTTAATCATAACAAACACCTTGTTTAAGAATCACGAAAGAAAGTTGTATACGTGGAAGAGACCAGAAGACACCGGTAGGTACCAGATTTTATAATGGCAAGACAAATTTTGGAACCAAGTTTTAAACTGTAATACATACCCAGGGGCAGATATAGACTACGACCGTATCTTATTGGTCATGAACTGTAGGCTGAAACTGAAAAAAACCGCAGGAAGGTAGGCAAATAAGGAGATGGGACCTGGATAAATTGAAGTAACCTGAAGTTCTTGAGGATTTCAGAGGCAGCTTTTGGGCAACAATTGACAGAAACGGGGGGAAGTAAAACAGTAGAAGAGGAATGGGTAGCATTGAGAGATGAAATAGTGAAGGCAGCAGAGGACAAAATGAGTAGAAAGGTAAGAAACCTTGGATATCACAGAAAATACTAAATTAATCGATGAAAGAAGAAAATATAAAAATGCAGTAAATGAAACAGGCAAAATGGAGTACAGACGAGAAAGAAATGGGATTGACAGGAAGTGCAAAATAGCTAAGCAGGAGTAGCTAAAAGGCAAATGCAAGGATGTAGAAAAATGTTTAAACAGGGGAAAATAGATACCGCCTACAGGAAAATAAAAGACATTTGGAGACAAGAAAAGCAGCTGTATGAATATTAAGAACTCAGATGGGAAATCAGTACTCAGCAAAGTAGGGAAAGCTGAAAGGTGGAAAAAATATGTAGAGGGGCTCTACAAAGGAAATGAACTTACAGACAGTATTGCAGGAAAGGAGGAGGAAGTAGATAAAGATGAAATGGGAGATACTATACTGAGAGAAGAATTTAACAGAGCACTTAAAGACCTAAGTCGAGACAACGCCCCTGAAGTGGACGATATCCCCTCAGAACTACTGATCTTTCTGGGACAGCCAACCATGACAAAACTATTTCACATGGTACGTAAGATATATGAGGCAGGGAAAATACCCTCAGACTTTAAGAAAAATGTAATAATCCCCATTGTAAAGATAGCAGGCGCAGACAGATGTTAAAGTTTCAGAACTATCAGTTTAATTAGTCATGGTTGAGAAATTTTAAGACGAATCATTTACAGAAGGATGGAAAAGCTGGTAGAAGCCGACCTCGGGGATGATCAGTTTGGATTCAGGAGAAATGTAAGAACCCGGAAGGAAGTCCTCACTTTACGGCTTATCTTAGAAGATAGATTAAGGAAAGGCAAGCTTATATTTCTAGCTTTTGTAGATTTGGCAAAAGCTTTTGACAATGTTGATTGGATTAGACTCTTTCAAATTCTGAAGCAAGCAGGAATAAAATATAAGGAACGGAGGGTTATTTACTACTTGTACACAAATCAGACAGCAGTTATCAGAGTTGAAGGACATGAAAGGGAAGCAGAGGTTGGGAAGGGAGCAACACACGGTTGTAACATTTCTCCAATGTTACTCAATTTGAACATTGAGCAAGGTATAAAGGAAAGCAAGGAGAAATTTGAAGAAGGAATTAATGTTCAGGGTGAAGAAATAAAAACATTGCGTTTTGCCGATGACATTGTAATTTTGTCAAAGACAGCAAAGGACATGAAAGAGCAGTTGAATGGGATGGACGGTGTGTTGAAAGGTGCATACAAGATGAACATTAACAACAACAGAACAAGGGCAATAGAGTGCAGTATAATCAGGCAATACTGAAGGAATTAGATTAAGTAACGAAACATTAAAGGGGTAGATGAATTTTGTTGCTGGAGCAGTAAAATAACAATTGATGGTTGCAGTACAGATGGTATAAAATGCAGAATGACAATGGGAAGAAAAGCGTTTTTGAAAAAGAGAAATTTCTTAACATCGAATATTAATTTAAGCGAAAGGAAGTCGTTTCTGAAGGCATTTGTGTGGAGTGTTGCCTTGTATTGGAGTGAAACATGGACGATAAACAGTGCGCACAGGTAGAGGATACGGGCTTTTGAAATATGGTGCTACAGAAGAGTCCTGAAGATTAGGTGAGTTGATCGTGTAACTAATGAGGAGGTACCGAACAGAATTGGGGAGAAAACGAATTTCTGGCATACCTCGACTAAAAGAAGGGATCGATTGGTAGACACATTGTTAGGCATCATGGAATCGTGAATTTAGCGTTGGAGAGAAGTGTGTGGGGTAAAAATCGCAGAGGGAGACCAAGAGATGAATATATTAAGCAGATTCAAATGGATGTAGGGTGTCGTTCTTACGAGGAGATGAAAAGGCTTGCTCAGTATAGAGTAGGGTGGAGAGCTGCATTAAACCACTCTCCGGACTGAAGACAACAACAAGAACAATTGATATACAATGTAGTGCCTTAAGAAATTGCGCAACTTAAGATTCTGCTGCAAGTTTACCACGATGAAATGTACTAAAACGTTTGGTAAAATAGAAACCAGCCCTTAGGTACTTGTCGTTAGAAACCCATCAGAAGCTGATACGACATCTGCGTATTTCAGCATATGTAATGACATATATCTCCAGGACTCTGTCGGGACCTGCGGACTGCATCGGAGCAATAAGTAGGGGGTGAAGAATATATCTACAGTCTTCTCTTACTGCAAACATTTTAGTCTTTTGCAGAATTGCTGACATCCACGAGTTGAGTCAAGTAAATCTGTGATCATTCATGCCACCTTTATTTGAAAAACTTCATTATTCCCTGTATAGTCCTCTTTGGTAAGAGTCTCACACCCTTTAGTAAAATTCGAAGATCGGACCCACCAGTCTTTCCAGTGAAGATTAGATCAGATTAGATGTACTTTTAGGTACAGCTGATGCAAATTGAGGAGATCCTCTTGGATGCAGAACGTTTAAGAAAACAAGATACACAATAAATACTTACAAAATGAGATTAGATGTGTTTATGTACCTTCTTCCACAGATCCACAAAAAAGGTCAGAAAAAAACAAGATCTTAAGAATATTTACATTTCAAAGGACATAAAACCATACTAAATATTGAATATACCAGGTGCATATGATAATTCGTAGGATTTTTTTCTTTTTACAGTGATCACATTACTGCACAATATTAGTACTGAAGTCAGACTGAACACAATATTCACATTTGTGAATATATATACAATAACATACATCAATCACTTCTGCCAACAAATTCGTCAATGGAGTAGAAGGAGTTGCCCACCAAATTATTCTTTACTCTTCTCAAACTGCACTTGATTGTGAATTAAATTTTTTATAGCTGCTGGCATTTTATTGAAAATGTGTATTGATGAATAGTGGACACCTTTCTGAATCAAAGTAAGTGATTTTAAATCTTTGTGAAAATTATTCTTGTTTCTGGTATGGATCCTATGAACTGAGCTATTGGTTTGAAAAAAAAAAAAAAGTATTTTATGACAAATTTCATTAGAGAATAAGTGTAATGGAAGCAGTAGTTAATACCCTAATCCCTTAAAAATTCCTCGGCGGGATGTTCTTGAGTTGACACCGCAAATGATTTGTATCGCACGTTTTTGGGTTCGGAAAACTTTAGCTTGACTTGATGAGTTACCCCAGACAGTAATTCCGTATGGCATGGAGTGAAAATACGCATAATACTCTAGCTGTTTTGTTTTTATATTTCCTATGTCTGAGAATTCTCGTTATCAGAACACCTTAGAAATGCGAATTGTGACACGGATAACTTTTTATTAATGGTCAGATGTTTGAGAAGACGACTTTACATTATCTTTTCTAAAATTTTTGAGAATGCGGGAAAAAGTGAAATTGGACGACGGAAGTTTGATAGAATTTATTTATCTTATTTCTTATTCAATGGTTTGATCACAGCATATTTCAACCCCTCAAGAAATGTTCCACTGATAAAATACTGGTTGCACACCTAACTTAAAATATCCCTAACCTCAGAGGTACACTCTTTAGTCAAATGTGTTAATATAGTATTATAACCATTGGAATTTTTTGATTTCAAGGATTTTATGGTAGAGAATTCTTCTAGTGCTGTTGTGAATGTCACACTCCTATTACCGTAGCTCAAAAATGTTCAAATGTGTGTAATTCCTTGGAACTTAACTACTGTGGTTATCAGTCCATAGGCTTACAGACTGTTTAAACTAAGTTAAACGAACCTAAGAACAACACACACACACACACACACACACACACACACACACACACACACACACACATCCCCGAGAGAGGACTCGAACCTCCGACAGCGGAAAACCGCGCCTTAGAGCGATCGGCCACTCCACCACGGTATTCCAGTAGCTATTTGTTGTGACAAGTGTGATGTATTGTAAACTAACTGCATTTCCTAGCATTCTGCCAATGGATCAAACACACGCTTTTCCTATGGTTGAGCCTATGTGAGCCATTCAGTTCATACCCGTACAAATTGCAACACCAAAGTATTTTTACGAGCTATATTCACATTTTCAGTCTGGTGATCTTCCAAGTCCTTTGACGTCTCTGGTTTGTTTATTTGTTTAGTGTGTGAATAACGTGAATGCAAGGGTACAGACACGAAAAAAAGTACACAAAAATGAAAGAGTTAACAGTTTTTACACACAATATAGGAATAAAAGGAAATATGTAGAGCCAAGATGTTCAATGCATTCTAGCGCCGTTAAGATACCTCCACTAAGTCAGTCCAGTTTCTCTTACAAGACCGCAAAAGAAATTCTCCAGGAAGATGCTAGATGAAATGTGCAAAAGTTGACAATACGGGGATGCTACTGTTCCTCATGTGAGTAGTAGCCTACATCTGCTCGCTTGCCACACCCCTAGCTTGCCCGGTTTAGAGCCGTCCACAGCGTTCTTTTTGGCTGATTCTTCCGTCTGATCTTGGTGGAACATCATCATACTAAAATAAGATTACAATTTGTTCTATGTTCCACAGGTTTAATTTTATTTGGTTAACTGGTTTCCGACTTACAAGACCAAATTCAGACTTTACTGTTTTGTCAAAGAAGTTACATTATTTAGATATAGGATTAGAAAATTTATTAATAGTCTACACTTAGATTCAAGCACACCGGAAAACCTTTTTTTTTTGGATGTAGCCTGGTAATACAATTAAAAATGTAAAAAATAAACAATTATACATAAATATACGGATGGGGGCAAACCAGGAATAAACTTAAATTTAAGCTGATAGAACATTTCAAACAGACATGACAGACTGTAGAAAAATACTTTGAATATCTTTCACCTAAAACTCTAAGCACAGAATGTATCGGATAGTTAGATAGCACAAATAATACAAAAATTAATTACATGCGGAATGTGATACAGTTATCAGGCTCAAAGGTTGAATAGGCCCTTCTACCAAACATAATGCTATGTGAAACTTAGACCACTTTAAACGAATAAAATTTGATCAAAGATATAAAATACACAAAAATGCAAGACTCTTGACGAATTCCTTCTTCTGTAAAAAGTTATGTGATCTTATGGGAAAACAGAGTGGATTACTACAGTTATAGTTAAAGGAATCACCTACTGAACACCTTGTCATAATTTGTTATCTAATTAGATATCTACTAACATTTATATCGACCATATCAGTATTATACACCTGTATTCCTATAATAAATAAATGAGTTGGCAATCACACAAAAATATAAAGACATAATAATAATGATATGGCAATTACACATCGACATAATGACATAACAATAATTTATATTCCTTTATGTAACGAAACGTAATCACATAAGAATGAAGTACAGTCAGATATGTATAAAGTATTTTAAATATTAGTTTATGTTGCCATACGATTGCCAATTTATTATATTTATTAAATAAATAAAGATGTATAATACTGAAATAGTCGGTATAAATGTTTTCCTGTATAACTGAAAGTAATAGTTGTTACTTTGTATGCTATTTATTGAATGGTCAGTTTATTACGTCATAGGACTAACGGGGATCGAATCCGCGATCTTTTGATTTACAGGCTGGCACTCTACCACTGTGGTAGCGAGCCACACATAACCGCGATATGTATTTTTTTAATTTCCTTCTGTATTTTCAGGCTCAACCTTTACTCCCTGTACGATACCGATAGTGAGAGACAGAATTGCCGATTTTAGACTATCAATATTTCGTGAACTATGTGGTATAGAATAGTATAATTCGGAAATATAGGTAGTTATAGTAGATACTCTTGGTCACCGAAAGATCGGTTTTTTAGCTGTATTTACAACGGATATACAGGGCGGTAGAAAGTACTGTAAATGGCTTCGAGGAAAGGATGCTGCGACTATGTGGTCGACTTGGCGGGGACACTCCCTTACGCCGCATTACAAATTTCATATTAAACACATGGTCGCCTCGAACCTGTACGGTACTGTTTTCTTGTGTGATAATACTTCATGTTTATTTTTGTGTGATTATATTGTTTAGATGATAGACTTTTATTAAATGTAATATACCTTAGATTTTGTATGCTGTATGTAAACAAAATGTTTTTATAGGCTTTGATAAAGGATTATTGAGAAGTTTGAACGTCAAATGCATCTATGTGGATTACATTCAGCGAATACAGATTATTGAGGTTTGATACTAATGAAGTCGACATTCGTTAGATGTAATCCGCTCAACTCTATACTCTCGAAAGTGCTATGTACAGTTGATCGTATGTGAACACAGAAGAATCCATTAATAATTTCAATAAATAAGTAACTGCTAAGGAATATTTTGGATATTTGGGGAACAAAAATAAATAAATAAAAAATAAATAAAACAAAATAAACTGTCAAATGGAAAATGTACGTGTCCTGCATATTTATTTATAATTGTTTATAATTATTTATAATTGTTTGGTTTTTAATTGTAATACCAAAGTAGTGCCAAAATGCTATTTTCCTATGTGCTTGAATATAAGTGTAGACCGATCTTCCAACTTTGTATCGAAACAATGCAACTACTTCAACAAAAGAGTAAACACTGAAGATGTCCTTGTATGCCGCAAATCGACTACCAAATAAAGATAAACTTGTGAAACATAGACAAAATTGTAATCTTATATCAGTCTTCGTTTTAATTCAGTTACCCAAATTTTAAGGTTCTAGTCCTGGAGTAACTGTTGTTTATTTCTTTCTTAATCCAGTCAGCGTCTGTTAATCACGTGATTTGTGTCGTCGCTTAGAAGTTGTTCAGCCAAAAGTGTCAACGTTTGTCTTAGACCTGAATTGTCAACAATTTTTCTAAATTCACATGCCAGAGCCTCTTTTCTATGCACATCCGTCGATAACAAGTAACAAAACACCGTGAACCAATATTTAGGCGTTGATAGTCACTACGATGTATCTAATGGTGCTATTCAGTTGTCTGTCAACAAAAATGTATTTTATTATTTAATAAAATACAGAAACCGGCTACGTTTTAATCTATTTTTATTTCTAGCTTTCGCCCGTCTTCAGTTGGCGTCATACATTTTAAATTCTTCAGGCGATACACTGAAAAAACCTACAGAATATAAGGTTCCACTAAGTTCTATCGATGTATTAAGTTGTATTGCAGTAATCAGCGATACAACTTAATGGAACCTACTTTTGGATGTGAGTAAATGAATAACAAGAAAAATTCTATCGTAAAAGTTTGTTCACAATATTTTTCAGTATCGTGAGTCACATTTACGCTCGAGTAAGCAATTACGATCATGTTTTGTATTGTAGGGCATCACACAACCAAAGACGTTTCGCCACAAGCAAAATTATGTGCATAAGGAAAATGTACGTGACATTTATGTGGAGGTCAACAGCCATCTGATGATGAACAGAAAAGTTCGAAACCGGTAACGGCGCTATTTAGTAAATAAATAGCATAATCAAATGTGGTCGGTTGCTGTCTTCTTTATTGTAAGAATCACCCTGTATTTCATACACAACCATGGACTCAAAATGTCAGTTTTTGTTAAAATAGCATCAAGTTTGTTGTTAACAGAAAATTAATTGTTGGATAGCACCAACTCAAGCTCATCCATTAGTCCCTTGATTTATGTATTACAGAACTTTTCATGATGCGATAAGTTATTTTTAATTATTTGAAGTGTTTCATTATCGGTATGTTAGTGTACAGTATAGGTTTGGTATGTTGAGGGATATGAAGTCTGGTGATGAGTGTATTCACATCTTTGATGCTGTCAGTGAGTTCATAGCAGTTCTTTACGGAGTAGTTAGTTGTAAATGTGTAGGATTAACTGAGTATTTCAAGAAGTTTTTTTAGTTACTTTATACCCACCATTATTTCTTGCATTGACTATTGGACTTATCAGATTGCCTTTTTTGTGAATCTTGGGTTTTGGTTTGAGTTTTGCTGCTGTTATCCATAATGCATTCATTATGCACAAAGGAGACAAGTTTTGAAAATAAAAGTTCTTAATTCTCAATACTAAAAAATGCAGACATTGTGAAAATCGTAAATAATAATAATAATAATAATAATAATTTAATACAAATAAACAATCCCTGAGACGGATTTTCGTCTCAAATATGTCAAAGACATTATTGATAAATCTGAAGCATTGAATTAAAATTTGTGGTGCAGCCGTGAATCGAACCCGGACCTCCATACTTACTTGGCAGACGTCTTAACCGTTAGACCACCACACCTTGGCAGTAGTGGCAATTATCTTTGGAACACAGAAGCTGAATTAAAGTTTGTGGCGTGGAGGGAAATCGTACTTAGACTATTCCGAGGCGCCTTAATCGCTAGTGGTGTGGTGGTCTAATGGTTAAGACGTCTGCCTAGTAAGCATGGAGGTCCGGGTTCGATTCCCAGCCGCACCACAAACTTTAATTCAATGCTTCAGATTTATCAATAATAATAATGTGCGCCTACTTCATTAAACTTTAAAAAGTGGATGCGTCCGCGTAAATGCGGATGTGTGGTAACCCCAAGTGCAAGCAGGATTTATTTACTGGCTACGTGTAAATAAAAGTACTGAAGAATGAATATTTGGTAGGCCTGCCATTAGTTATTATTGGATGAGAAATCTTGGGGCTCCCCCAGGAGGTTGTCTGGAGGCCCATGAAATGCGTGGGCGGCGCTGGCGTAATGGAAACTGATAAAAAAGAGTAGGTGTGGCGGAAGGGTGCGTGCGGCGACTGTGGAGTTGCAGCAGAGCGGTGGCGGCATGTTGCGCAGGCCGCGGCGGCGGCGGTCACGACGGCGGCGGCAGGCGGCAGGCGGCAGGCGGCGTTGCCACGCGGCGCGCGAGGTCAGGCTGGACTCCGCGCTCCACAGCTCCACATCTAAGTGCAGTACTCAGCACAAGTAGCACTGCGTCAAATAACCACACAAATCAATGGCGGACGAGAGACGAACGTATTCGGTAGTACAGCGCAATTTGGTGTTAATGAGCTATAGCAGCAGACAACTGACTCGAGTAGCTTCTCTAACAGCAGTACATCGCCGGCAGCGAAAGTCCTGTGCACGTGACGTATCGGCTGTGTGCCACACGAGTTTAAAACTGTGATATGGTCAGATGAGTCCAGTGGCGGATCCAAAGGGGGGATCATGGTAGTCATGAATCGGCCCCCCTGATAAAAAATTAATTGGTTGGTGTTAATGGACTATAAGCAGCAGACAACTGACTCGAGTAGCTTTTCTAACAGCAGTACATCGCCGGCAGCGAAAGTCCTGTGCACGTGACGTATCGGCTGTGTGCCACACGAGTTTAAAACTGTGATATGGTCAGATGAGTCCAGTGGCGGATCCAAAGGGAGGATCATGGTAGTCATGAATCGGCCCCCCTGATAAAAACTTAATTGGTTGGTGTTAATGGACTATAAGCAGCAGACAACTGACTCGAGTAGCTTTTTTAACAGCACTACATCGCCGGCAGCGAAAGTCCTGTGTACGTGACGTATCGGCTGTGTGCCACACGAGTTTAAAACTGTGATATGGTCAGATGAGTCCAGTGGCAGATCCAAAGGGAGGATCATGGTAGTCATGAACCGCCCCCCTGATAAAAAAATAATTGGTTGGTGTTAATGGGCTATAAACAGCAGATAACTGACTCGAGTAGCTTTTTTAACAGCACTACATCGCCGGCAGCGAAAGTCCTGTGCACGTGACGTATTGGCTGTGTGCCAGACGGGTTTAAAACCGTGATATGGTCAGATGAGTCCAGTGGCGGATCCAAAGAGAGGATCATGGTAGTTATGAACCGCTCCCCCTGATAAAAAATTAATTGGTTGGTGTTAATGAGCTATAGCAGCAGACAACTGACTCGAGTAGCTTTTTTAACAGCACTACATCGCCGGCAGCGAAAGTCCTGTGCACGTGACGTATTGGCTGTGTGCCAGACGGGTTTAAAACCGTGATTTGGTCAGATGAGTCCAGTGGCGGATCCAATAGAGGATCATGGTAGTTATGAACCGCTCCCCCTGATAAAAAAATTAATTGGTTGGTGTTAATGAGCTATAGCAGCAGACAACTGACTCGAGTAGCTTTTTTAACAGCACTACATCGCCAGCAGCGAAATTCCTGTGCACGTGATGTATTGGCTGTGTGCCAGACGGGTTTAAAACTTTGATATGGTCAGATGAGTCCAGTGGCGGATCCAAAGGGAGGATCATGGTAGTCATGAATCGGCCCCCCTGATAAAAAATTAATTGGTTGGTGTTAATGGACTATAAGCAGCAGACAACTGACTCGAGTAGCTTTTCTAACAGCACTACATCGCCGACAGCGAAAGTGCTGCGCAAGTGACGTGTCGGCTGGGTGCCAGACGAGTTTAAGAACGTGATATGGTCAGATGAGTCCAGTGGCGGATCCAAAGGGAGGATCATGGTAGTCATGAACCCCCCCCCCCCAAATTAATTGGAAAAGGTTTCTTTTTTTATACAAAGTACGTACAAAAATTACAGGAGTATTTATTTTTGGAAATAATGTTATTTATACTTCTACATCACGTTACCCACTTTGTTGTGGTCTTCAGTCCGCAGACTGGTTTGATGCAGCTTTCCACGCTACCCTGTCCTGTGCAAGTCTCTTCATCTGACAAGGGGAGGCCGCCAATTGTGAAATTCAGATTCAATTCATTCTGCCCATAATGAAAGCTCATGGCCAGAGGTGTAATTTGGCAAAGCACCAAGATGCACTTCTCAGCCGTTGTCGAGAAAATCGACATTTAAAAAAAGCCGTTGCGGTGAAATAGTCTCTACGATTAGTAATATTGTACAGAGGCGTGGCGTAGCGGTAAGCGCTCGGGTTCGTAATTCGAAGGTCGCCGTATAGAATCTCGCTGCATGCAATTTTTTATTATTATTTGTTTCTTGTAATTCAAATGTATAGACACAATTAATAACATTTGATGTTCGAAGTCGCCAGTTTTTCCACGACAAACGACTTTCAAACAACTTATTATATGCAACTGGCGACTTCGAACATCATTATGTTTTCCGCAAACATGGTTGTATATCACTGCCGGTCGCGGTGGCCGAGGGGACTGAGGCGCTTCGGTCACGGTCTGCACGGCCAGTACGGTCGGGGGTTCGAATCCCCCCTAGGGCATGGACATTGGTGCCGTCCTTAGAATTAGTTAGTTCATAAGTAGTTTGTAAGCTTAGGGACTGATGACCCCGTAGTTAAGTCCCATAAGCTATACAAACATTTGAAACATTGTATTTCACAAATGTTATTAACTGTCTTCATAATGTATACCACGTATAGTTAACGGAAGAAGTATAAACGATATTCCGAAACGAATTCCTATAGTGTAAGTCAAACCTGACGAACGAAAGAACAATTTTTCAGAATGTCAATCAGGTGTGTTTCCCAACAGATAATTTGAAAAACAATTGTTCGTGTAAAAACGCATCGTTTATCAGATGTACTCGATGTCGTGCTGTTTTCTGCTTTCCATGTTTCTATGATAACTATCACTCTGGTTCGTGCGATATATATGTATATACGTAGATATATTTGAATTACAAAAAAAAGAAATAAACAAATAATGAAAAAAGAGTTGCATGCCGCGAGATTCGATCCGGCGACCTTCGGATTACAAACCCGAGCGCTTACCGCTACGCCACGCCTCTGTGCAACATTACTAATCGTAGAGAGTATTTAACCGAAAGGCTTCTTTTAATTGTCGATTTTCTCGACAACGGCTGAGAAGTGCATCTTGGTGCTTTTGCCAAATTACACCTCTGGCCATGAGCTTACATTATGCGCAGTATGAATCGAATCTGAATTTCACAATTGGAGGCCTCCCCTCGTGTGACTAAGTTCGGAAACCTACATCCTTTTGAATCTGCTTACACTATTCGTCCCGCGGTCTCCCTCTACGATTTTTACCCCACACACTTCCTTGTTATGCTAAATTGATGATTCCTTGATAGCTCAGAATGTGTCGTACCAACCTATTAGCCCTTCTCTGTTTCGGGATATGCCAGAAACTCCTTTTCTCCCCTATTCTGTTGAGCACCTCCTCATTTCTTACGTGATATACCCATATAATCATCATCATTCTTCTGTAGCACCTCATTTCAAAAGTTTCTATCATCTTTTTGTGTGAACTCTTTACCGTCCACGTTTCACTCCCGTACCATGCTACACTCCAGACAAATGATTTCAGAAAGGACTTTCTAAAATTTAAATTAATATTGGATGTCAACAAATTTCGCTTCTTCAGAAACGTTACTTCGGCCATCAGAGGTTTTCTTGCTACTCAAATAACAAAACTCAACTACTACTTTTATTGTCTCATTACCCAACTAATTCCTTTAGCATCGTCTGGTTTTCTGACACTATATTTCATTACCCTCGATTTAATCTTGTTAAAGTTCATCTTATATCTTCCTTTCAAGACAATGTCTATTCCATTAATTGCTCTTCCAGGTCCTTTGCTGTCTCTGATAGAATTACTGTCATCAGCGAACTGCAAGATTTTTATTCCCTCTCCCTTCACTTAAATTTTCTCTCCAAATTTATCCTTGCATTCTTTCACAGCTTGCTCAGTGTACAGATTAAATTACATCGGGGAAAGGATACACCCTGTCTTACTTCCTTCCCAACTACTGCGATCCTTTCATGCCCTTCGACTCTAATAATTGCTGCCTGGTTTTTGTACAAGTTGAATATAGCTCTTCGCTCCCTATATTTTACCCCTGTTACCTTCAGAATTTGAAAGAGTTTATTCGTCGACATTGTCAAAAGCTTTATCCAAATCTACAAACGCTAAAAACGTAAGTTTGCCTTTCCTTAGCCTATCTTCTAAGATAAGTCGTAATGTAAGTATTGCCTCCCGTGTGCCTACATTTCTCCTAAATCCAAACTGATCTTCCCCTAGGTTGGATTACACAAGTTTTTCCATTCGTCTGTAAATAATTCGTGTTAGTATTTTGAAACTATCACTTATTAAACTGATATTTCTGTAATGTTCACATCTGTTCGGACTTGCTTTCTTTGGAATTGGAATTGCAATATTCTTCTTGAAGTCGAAGGGAATTTCCCCTGTCTCATACATATTGCATACCAGGTGGAACAATTTCTTCATGAATGGCTCTTCTAACGATATCAGCAGTTCAGATAGAATATCATCTGTTCTAGGTGCTTTGTTTCGGCACTTTAAATATCCTAATTAGATATTATTCACTTATACGGCTACCCTCTTCCAAATAAAAATATTATGGCGACGCCCCTTCTCATGAACCGCGACAAAACTCTGTTATCTCAAAGGAAACAAATTTAATCTTTTTTCTTTTGCCTCAGATTTCTTTTAAATTGTCGGACGAAATTTTTTGTGTGTTTTACGGAATGGAACACATTGTTCTATTTTACATGATTTCCGACCGAAAAATATATTTTGCTTAACGAGTGTTTTGAATTTCAGGCAAGACTCAGAGGCGAATTATGCTTATTAAGAAAGATCCCACTGTACAGATAATTTGTAAAGAGTAGATATTTTTTCGAATTTTTCAGAATTATTTATTGTATCATATCCTGTTACTTATCCATTAGGTCCTGAAAACAAACTTTGCGCTTTTTCATCATTAACACACTGAATTACAAAACAATCTATCATCAATTCATAATTAAAGTTATACAATGAACTTCGTAATTTTACAGTTAAATAAGTTTCACTTAGGCATACGTTTCTAGATTAATGAACCTGTAGTTGTTTTATTCTGCAAGTACTTCCTCCTGTGTCAGCGACCCCCGTGGGGGTGGCGACCCACATGTTGAAAAACACTGACTTGTACCAGCGCCTGTTCGAACACGCCACAAAGGTGACAGCATCATCTTTTTGACACACTCGTATAGCCACAGTTTGCGTACAAAGCACTGTCGTAGTGCTACGTGTAACACTGAGAGCACGCTTTGAGTTCACGTTGTGAAAATTACCGGCGTCACGGATGTTGTTCGCAAAGTTTTGGACACATCTTTTTAAATCACAGTATTTTACGGAATTTCAGTCGATTGATTAGAGTATATAACTGATGAATTGTGCTATTTACTGACGTAAACAAGTATTAGCTATTATTACTATGAGTAGTACGTTAAAACGTCACATATATTACGGAAAATCAATTTAAAATATTTATATTAAAAATTATATATTTTACAGAAATTAATATCGTAACATATTTGATAGATATCAGCAAGGTATATTTTCGGGTAGGGTTGAGTAGAGGTAGTGGGTGGGTGATGACAACAACCGAAAGCACAGTGGCCTGTGACCTCTTCCAAAATCGAACCCTCCATCCAGCCCTGGATGGGCCCTCGTTTGAGCTGATGGTAGGGTTCGAATGTGGTGCAGACCCCCTGTTACCATGGATGCAAGTTGTCAACAAGGCACTTTGCAATCTGGTGTTTTTGTTGTGGCAATGGCTGCATCATTATGTGGACCGTTTTTGCACGGAATGGGTCTTATGGTCCAGTCGAACCGATGGTTGACCGTAATGGTTATGTTCGCCTACTCGAAGAGCTTTTCCAGCCAGATCCCAAACAATAATGTGATTTTTATGGATCTCAATGGGCCATCTCACCGCCCCAAACTTGTTCGCAGCTGATTTGAAGAACATCATGGACAATTTCAGCAAATTATTTAGTTACGCAGTTGACACCACGTGAATCTTATCGAACATTTATGGGAGGTATTCCACAGGACAGCTCTTGGAGCGAACGATGAAAATCGTCCGGACTATGAGGTAATATTGGATAGTTCCAGCAACCGGCAGAGAACTTGAAAGACCATCATAACTCACGGACTTTCAACCAAATTCACAGTTTACAGTATTGGTATCAGAAGTGACTATGGTCGCCTAGTTTTGAGTCGAGTGGAAATATTCAAACAGAGATGAAATTTGTGTTTCCCTTCAGAGGATTTGATTGTAGACGTGTGTTAGGAATTCGATTTGTTTTAGCCTTTAGTTTCATCACAAACATGTGAACAAAAAGGGTTTTTATATTATTTGGTGTGCGGGATGCTAATTTTATATTTGTTTTTCGGAGAAGTTCATTCATTTGACCTGTTATATAACCTAGGTAATTTATTGGTATATATGTAGCTTTTGATCTATTGGTAGGTTCTGTTTTCAGTGATATGGTTTCTTTTTCAGGATTTGTTGTTGGTACAATTTACTTACTATATTTGGGTGGAAACTATTTTCTTGGGCTATGAATTGTACTGTTGTGATTTCTTTTTCTATTGCTTGTTGTTCTAGGGGTAAGTTTATAAGTCTGTTAATCATAGCTTTGAAAATGCATATATATGTGAATATGGATTGCAAGAATTTTTGTTGATGATATTGGATGTGGTGATTGGTTTCTATATATTTCAAATGCATGTTTGCTGCTTATTTAACTTATTTTCATGTTCAAAAATGTTCAAATGTTTGTAGAGCTTATGGGACTTAACTACTAGGTCATCGGTCCGTAAACTTTCAAACTACTTATGAACTAGATAATACTAAGGACGGCACAAATATCCATGCCCGAGGGGGAATTCGAACCCCCGACCGTAGTGACCGTTTAGAACGTGTCTGACGCGCCGCAGATCGCTCGGCCACCGCGGCCGGCCTTATTTTCATGGCAAGAAAATTTATAGATTGGTTAGTTTCGGTTTCAATGGTGAAAGTTATTTTTGGATGTAAGTTATTAAAATTTTGGTGTATTTATTTAATGTCATCGTCATTACCATTTATTAATAACGGGGTATCGTCGAAATAACTGTAGTAATATATAATTTTATCAACTAGTTAGTTATTGGAGTTAAATAACAAAACAGAACCTACTAATAGATCAAAGGCAACATATATAACAACAAATTATCTAGGCTACATAACAAATAAAATGAATGATCAAATTAGCAATTCCAGTGAACGCCTTGCTGACAGTTTGGGTCCATATCTTCGTATGTCATGCGCCACGCCTGATTCCGACCATCAGCTCCACAAGTCTCGAGTCATATGACCCAGTACGGCTTCTCAGTAGAGTAGAGTCCAACAAGCATAGTCACGTGCCCAGGAACGGTTCTCAGGCGAAGCCATGCTATTACGCTCCTGGCCATTAAAATTGCTACACCACGAAGATGACTTGCTACAGACGTGACATTTATCCGACAGGACGAAGATGCTGTGATATGCAAATGATTAGCCTTTCAGAGCATTCACAGAAGGTGGAGACATCTACAATGTGCTGACATGAGAAAAGTTTCCAACCGATTTCTCAAACAAAAACAGCAGTTGACCGGCGTTGCCTGGTGAAACGTTGTTGTGATGCCTAGTGTAACGAGGAGAAAAGCGTACCATCTCGTTTCCGACTTTGATAAAGGTCGGATTGTAGCCTATCGCGATTGCGGTTTATCGTATCGCGACACTGCTGCTCGCCTTGGTCGCGATCCAATTACTGTTAGCAGAATATGGAATCGGTGGGTTCAGGAGGGCAATACGGAACGCCGCGCTGGATCCCAACGGCCTAGTATCACTAGCAGTCGAGATGACAGGCATCTTATACGCATGGCTGTAACGGATAGTGCCGCCACGTCTCGATCCCTGAGTCAACAGATGGGGACGTTTGCAAGACAACAACCATCTGCACGAACAGTTCGACGACGTTCGCAGCAGCATGGACTATCAGCTCGGAGACCATGTCTGCGGTTACCCTTGACGCTGGATCACAGACAGGAGCGCCGGCCGCGGTGGCCGAGGGGACTGAGGCGCTCCAGTCAAGGTCTGCACGGCCACTACGGTCGGGGGTTCGAATCCCCCTCGGGCATGGATATTTGTGCCGTCCTTAGTTGTAGCTAGTTCCTATGTAGTTTGTAAGTTTAGGGACTGATTACCCCGTAGTTAAGTCCCATAAACTATACAAACATTTGAACATTTGAACAGACAGGAGCGCCTGCGATGGTGTGCGCAACGATGAACCTGGGTGCACGAATGGCAAAACGTCATTTTCCGGATGAATCCAGGTTATGTTTACAGAATCATGATGGTCGAATCCGTGTTTGGCGACATCGCGGTGAACGCTCATTGGAAGCGTGTTTTCGTCATCGCCATACTGGCGTATTAACCGCCGTGATGGTATGGGGTGCCATTGGTTAGACGTCTCGGTCACCTCTTGTTCGCATCGACGGCACTTTGAACAGTGGTCGTTACATTTCATATGTATTACGACCCGTTGCTCTACCCTTCATTCGATCGCTGCGAAACCCTACATTTCAGCAGGATAATCCACGACCGCATGTTGCAGGTCCTGTACGGTCAGCCGCCCGCGGTGGCCGAGGTGACTAAGGTGCTCCAGTCACGGTCAGCACGGCCACCACGGTGGGGGGTTCGAATCCCCCCTCGGGCATGAATATTTGTGCCGTCTTTAGTCTTAGCTAGTTCATAAGTAGTTTGTAAGCTTAGGGACTGTTGACCCCGTAGTTAAGTCCCATAAGTTGTGCAAATATTTGAAACCTGTACGGTCCTTCCTGGTTCCGGAAATGTTCGACTGATGCCCTGGCCAACACATTCTCCAGATCTCTCACCAATTGACAACGTCTGGTCAATGGTAGTCGAGCAACTGTCTTGTCACAATACGCCAGTCACTACTCTTGATGAACTGTGGTATCGTGTTGGAGCTGCATGGGCATCTCTACATGTACACGCCATCCAAGCTCTGTTTGACTCAATGCTCATGCGTATCAAGGCCGTTTTACGGCCAGAGGTAGTTGTTCTGGGTACTGATTTCTCAGGATCTCTGTTCTAGTATATTTGTCCAATGAGTAGCCGCTTATCATCTGCATTTCTTCTTGGTGTAGCAATTTTGATGGCCATTAGTGTAGCAAAGAGCCGGACATCTGCCGCCAACGCCAAACTGGCCGCACTGTCCTTACAGATAAGTTCGTCGCACGTCTCCCATTGATTATTTGACGCAGAGTTGCGTGTCTATTTGAACTAACAGCATTGCACAAACGCCGCTGCCATCAGACCATGCGTAGTCAGTGGTAAGAGATAATGCTAGAAACGTTGTCACTGTCGCCACTGTGGATCTTAAAAAACTGAATTTTTGAACGATTTACGAAATTGTATGTTTCATGTGCCTAGTTTCAGCTACCATTCCGCTTTCAGAGTTTCCTACATCCCGTCATGTGACCTTAATCACGTCGGAAATATTTTCACATGGATTAACGGCGTACAAATGACAGCTTTGCCAAAGCACTGTCCTTTTTACAGCACATGTGGCACGCAATGTTGACGACTTCTTCGTCGCCGATCGGATTGCACTGCTGCCTAGGCCTCCGTGTTGGCCTATCTGTTGCCCATCGAAAACGTCTGATGATGCACTGGGGGTGGACTCAGCAGGCTGCACAAACGTTTGTGTCCACCGTCACCGCCTGCATCATGGTGATATCCATCTGAAGATGCTCTACAATAGACTGAAAACGGCAATTAAATAGAAACAACAATTTTGCGATCTAGAATGTTTTTAATTTTAACTATTGTAT
The DNA here is from genome assembly GCA_026315105.1 of Locusta migratoria. NCBI lineage: Eukaryota > Metazoa > Arthropoda > Insecta > Orthoptera > Acrididae > Locusta > Locusta migratoria. Next base: position 104,903,767 of record CM048755.1, read on the forward strand.
CAAGATCGTTGTTTATCTCCGGTATGCTTTCCAAAATTCATAATTTATTTGACTGATGATTCAATAATATTTACTCCTGTTACAGTCTCTCTTCTTTTAAATCTGTTTATTATATTCTTCTTGAAGTCTCAAGCTATTGCGACTCATACATCTCGCATGGAATGGTTATGTCATGATGGTTGCCCCACAGACTCAACAATTCTAAGGCAGTTTAGTCTAATCCAGATTTCTTGTTTCGACTCTGGGCTTTCAGTGTTGTGTGAAATCCTTCTTGCAGTAGCACATTCCCATCTCATTTCCATATTACGTACTTCCTATTTCTTTTCGATAATACCTATATCAAAACACTTCATCACCCCGATTGTAGGGGTTCATGAAACTTAAATACACATATATAAAACTATAATTAAGTTGTCTTTATTCCTCATGAAAAAAGAAATTGACGAATTGTATAACAATAAGCTAGACATTCTGTATTGGTGTTCCAGATTGCAGCATATAACAATACCTCTGATACTCGGTAACAAGACCTCTTGGCTGTATTGGTCGTGGTCCACTCTTCAACGGCGATTCGGAGTAGTTCTCTCAGATTGTTTGGTGGGTCGTCTCGTCCAAAAATATCCCTTTGCAGTGTATCCCACGGATGTTCTTTAGGGTTCATGTCTGTACAACATGGCCGTTCTAATCTTGTGGTGTCATTATCACGAAGGAACGCATTCATAAGATGAGCACGATAATTATCGTTCATCACGTTCAGTCTGCCCTGGCTGCCGCCACAAACGTCTGCGGCGTCCTGTGGCTAACAAAGATCACACAACTTTAGTAACGTGTGAAAATTTATTACAAATAAGTGAGTACTCAGCTTTGTTCGTTGGTAAAGGACAATCAGACTGATAAAGTACGGACATCTGTGAATACTTCAAAATTTATTAACTGTCCGCGAAAATTTCTAAGTTTCAGTTCGTGAATAAGTCTTGACGATTGAAGCACTGTATCGGCATGTGATCTTTTCTGCGAAGCGTAGCACTTTTCCCGAATCGAAGTAGTCCTACCCACTGTCTTGACTCGATGAACAGTCTATCTTACGGGCCGTATATGCTGAATTTAACAACGCTTCGGACAATCAGGTTTGAGACACGTAAGAGTGTTCGTAACGCTCGGCCTCTTGCGGGAATGTATGAACTGATACTGCCGACTGTCGGTGTTACAGTGGCCGCATCGATACTGGTGTAGTTGTCTTTGGTCTCATCACAATAGGTGACACTATCCCCTCCACACCAGATCAATGCACGATGAGATGAACGTGTTTTGGGGCCTGCCAAGCAATACACGAGTGGACTATAAGGATGGCGAATAGGATCTCACTCAGAACAACAGTACACTAAAAACAAATAATTACCCCACTTACTCATTTCATGTTCTTCTGAAGCACATAACTTATCGCTAAGAACTTTCTCTTAAGGGGTAGTCATTCGTTACAAAAGAAAAGACCGGGTGAAAACATAATTATTGATGGACTGGTTTTATTATATTCCGAATTTCAGAACTTGTTCGCTAGGTTAGTGTTGGATGATTTTGGAGACCAGTAACCTGGAGTTACTGGCCTTACAAATTACGGTGCCTTATGTCGTCGTGGAAAAGGTATTTATTTTAGGGAGCGTCTCTATAAACACTATTACGAATGGATTTATGATGGATATCGTTTATTCGCTCAATCAGGAAAGATAAAAAATTCGTTAAGACATCCTTATGCACGAATGCCTCATTACTACACGATATATTATACCAATAGCTATTATCAAACATTTTAGGATGTACTGAGTGTCCAGCTTCCAGGATGGTAGAAAGAAGAATGTAATTTGGCAGGAGATAAAACATATCGCTAATGAAGCTAACAGTGTGATCACTGCTGTTATTTCCAAGTAATTAATCTCAATTACACTATAAAAAGTGTGATAAAAAGTGACCATAATGTGGACAGTTATTGTAATACTATAGTTGCTGCGAAAATGACGCAATCACTTTCAATCGAAACGTTTCTGGTATTCTTGTTACCGGAGGTTTTATCTCTCTCATGTAGTAAAAAGCAACCGACACGTGCTCCGCAGAGTCTGTAGCTGTGATGGGGGTGATGTGGCCTTGTGTATGTGCAAGAGCTCGTAAGGCGAAGCACAGGTTTACGAGCAATCTTTAGCAGGGCACGGCTTTCGCATACGGAAAGCGCCATTACGACCCTGCCAATGGATGTATTTAAATTACAAACACATACTCCAATTTCGGTGGGAGCAAGTCATTGCCTATCACTATCATTTCTCTTGTTGCCTTGAATGGCCATCTGTATACAGAGTGACTAAAAAAAAAGGTTACAAAAGCAGGTTTAAAAATGGATCGAACATGGTCATTAGATGTTATTATATACCCCCGACTCAACAGCAGTACTGACGGAACATGGAAGGGAAAACTTGGAATATATTTCACATTGCCTAGTAAAATTCTTAATGAACACAGATTTTTAAGAACAAATTTTGGTAAATTTTATCTCATAAAGCTGGACAACAGATATACTCAAAGACATTCTATTCATAAGAAAAGACAGCACAAAATTCCTAATACAACAGCATGCAACAACTCAGGTACCGGAGACACATTACTGTACAATCAAAGACATGACAAAATTTCGAATATGAAAACTTTGTAAACATAAAATTATAGCATCTCAGAAACGGTCAAAACGCAATTTCGCGAAACAAACGTCAAAATAATATGACGCAAATGTAGCCAGTTACTCACTATACAAAGCAACTGAGGTAATCACATACTTAGCACAGTAAAATGCTTTAATTCATGACAAATACAGACGCTATATGTAAAAATTAACATCGAAATGAAGTCCTACTTCATCCACTACAATTCTCCAATAATACAGCAATACAAAAATATTTATAAAAAAAATTACTCAGAATTGATTTACGTAGATCACTTGAGAGAGACATAACGCTGAAACAGCTGTAGTGAAGAGAATAAAACTGTTCTAGCAGCAAAAAGGGGGTAAAGAATTCGTTATAAATAACACGAGAACAATTAATAGAATGGAAATTATACTTAATTCAAATATGTCAGTATATCCACTTCATTTTCAATAAACAACGCCAAAAACCTGCTTAAAGTAATTATAATAGCACAACCACACATATCCTACACACTTGAGAGTGCTAACATTAGTCCCATAAACGCAGGTGCGGGATTTCGATGAGGTAGTTAAAACGAAGTGGAAGAGAACAGTGTACACTCCTCACTAGAGCCACGTTTTTACATTCAAATTAACTTTCGCATTAAATCAGTCAAATATAAAAAACCACACTAATTACTTTTTCCAAGATATGTGAATATCAGCGTCATAACGTGCCTTTCGCCATAGATATTACAACAAAGGCTTACACTTTGCGGCAGAAAATTATAAATCACAGAGCGAATTTTGATGATGAAATAATCAAGTATTCCTTCCACTTTGTTTTAGCAACTTCGTTGAAATCCTGCATCTGAGCTTTGAGGAATAAAACTAGCACTATCAGTTGTATAGGATATGTGTGTTTTGCGCTATTATAGTTAAAGAGTGGTTTTGGCAGTGTTGATTGGTTGTGATACGTTAACGTCATTGAATTAATTATAATTTGCCTCCTACGGTATTGTTATCTCGTTTCTCTTGCAACGTTTTGCATGCAAATGGCACAGACTACTGTTTTTTTTTTTTTTTTTTTTTTTTTTTGTTCGAGTGTTATCCTAAGAACGGTTTCATGTAGTTCCGAGCGTCCGATGTCAAACTCGGCCCTTGTGAGTATTTTGCTACAACGGACTCGTAGTCTCTTTAAAGAGAAGGCCTGGCTCTCTTTCTTTTCAGTTCATATCCCTGTTTAAATGTATATCTGTACTGCTCTGAAAATATCCGCACAATAATTTTGTCGTCTGAAAGTAACTTGTTCTACTTACTCAGAGTATTCCTACTCCTTATTTAAACTTCGCTCTTTAGCCTGCATTCAGTAAGGTCTGCTTTTGTCACGTGTTTGTGGTTTTTGATACACAGGAGTGTGGATAGGTTCACGAACGAAGCGAAGGCCGATAATTAACTCGTGTGTGGGTCTCTCAGTGCAGTGGAAGAGACACACAACGACACAATGCTCTTTCCGCATCGCTGACAACCACATCACAATGTAGGTGCATCCATTGAGGCTTGTTACATTACTCTTTATTTCGCATTTTACGGCTTAGTGATCACATATTACAGGCAGTTTCTTTGTTATGAAGGTATTTTCTCAGAATGAAAGGCAATTAGCACAGCGGTTCCCAAGAATTTTAGCTGTGCGGTGCACCTATTTTGAGCAGCATGGAAACGAAACTGAAATTCATAGAGAATATGGTAGAAGGCGGTTGACAAGAGGAGAAAGAAATGGACTAACATAAGAAAGGAATAAACAGAAAACCGAGAACTGGCGCTAGTTAAGGTATAAAATGGAAGAGATTAGATTAGATTTGTTCAGGGCAATAAGAACAGCGATGGACATGTCCCGCAGCTGCCCGCATCGAAACTTGAGTTTATTGCATCTTTCCCTATTTAACTAGTAAAGTCAACAAGTGCCCGTAAAGGACATTAGAAGTTTCTTTACTAGATTCTCATTAGACCCAATTCCTTCTAGGGATCGTACTGAAACTGAATAAATAATAATTACGTTGTAAGCGCAGGCTTCCGCTGTCAATAAAATGCTTCAGAATTTGTGACCGCATGGTAAGTTTATAATATTGCCCGACGTGTTGGCCACTATTGAAACTGGTGTTTGGGTAAACTGACAATGCAGAGCATACCCTGAAGAATTTTTCTGACACTAATTGCATTAATACTCTGAAATGAATCATTAAAGGCCAGGGGGCTCCTACACCAGAAAAGTCTCAAACTATTCCTATACAGCCTCCGAAATTTTGCTGGTGGTGTTCTGGTTATGGACTTGAAACTGAAATTGATGATGTGGAATGAGGTCACTGGAACGTTCAAAGGTTGAGACTCCTTTGTTAGACTTTGATAATTTGATCTAAATATCCCGTCATGTGAACGGAAGACAAGACGGGGCCCAGAAAGCTGAGACAAGGCAAGTTGCGAGCTTGTATGCCGGCGGTCAGATGGCTTCCACACGTAATCGCGGTTTCACGGTGGCGACCGACGCGTGCTCAGAGGGATAGAGTTTCGGTAGCGTAAATTTTCACCGTAACTTTTTGTTGTGCGAGGTAGCAGAGGTGAATGAATGTACCCGTTACGCTCTATACAACCACTTTAATTCACTTAAATATGAGTTATTAAAGCTAGCAATTATCATTTTACAATGGAAATTACTACGTTATTCGGCCTATGGTGACTAGCGTATTACTGATAACCAAATGAGAAGACTGATCTTACACAATAAAACAGCTACCTTCAAAACTATAATCATGATATAATTACAAACTGTTACGTCCAGAGAACACTTCAGTTAAAGGAATAGAACTGTATCACTGTTTGCTGTGATTTAATGTTCGATTTGCTCCCACTAAGATGGGAACGTTCCCAAGAGTAAATAAATGATCTCAATGAAACTTCTTGGTTATACACAAAGGTCGAAATATGAATAAATGATTCTGATGTTACCACTGCGAGCTGCGCTGAATTGACGATGGTGATGCTCTGAAAAGTAGTCGCTGAGTATAGTTAAGTCATATTATAACTCCACGGCGGCTACGTCTTTATTTTTCAAATAGGTAGTTGATTTGGAGTACCAGCTGCAAAACGACTGCCTTAAAATGTTAAAATAAAACCGTCTGTATACTTAAGGCGATGACAGACCAACGACCCCTTTAGTACAGATGCACACGGCACTCAAATTCTGACGGCAACAGGCCAACACTGCGAGTAATCAGGATAACAAGCAGGGCAGTACATCAGGAGTATGGCGGGAGGCGTACAAGGCTGGTCCGAGCAGTTGTGTCTGGATGGCACAATGGTCAGCGCACCTGCCTAACGAGCAAGGGAAATTTTTCAGCTTTCCCCAGTGACGTAATTCAATGCTCACTGGCACCTAATGTCTTTATTTCGTTTGAGTCTCGGTTGAAATAGCCACGAGGGGTAGAATTATAAGTACAAGAAAAAAAACTACTCTGTAGTCAAACTTTGTTTGTGTATTGTCGAGGGACGTAAAACCCAAATCCTCCTCCTTCCTTTGTATTTGTATATGTTGACTGTGTGTTTTAAAATAGAAACCTTTTGATTCCTTCTATCTTACTTCTTTGTAATTTCACAAAGATGAGCTAGAATTTATGGGTCTTGGTATTATATCAAGATCTATGAGACAGGGGAAATACACTCAGACTTTAAGAAAAAGAAAGCAGGTGTGAAAATTACAGAACCATCTGTTTAATAAGTTACGGTTGCAAAATTGTAACGCGAATTATTTACAGAAGGATGGAAAAGCTGGTAGAAGACGACCTCGGAGAAGATCAGTTTGGATTCAGGAGAAATGTTGGAACACGGGAGGAAATACTCACTTTACGGCTTATCTTAGAAGATAGATTAAGTAAAGGCAAACCAACATATCTAGCTTTTGTAGATTTGGAGAAAGCTTATGACAATGTTGATTGAAATACACTCTTTCAAATGCTGAAGCAAGCAGGAGTAAAAATATAGGGAACGGAAGAATATTTACAACTTCTACAAAAACCAGAAAGCAGTTATCCGAGATGAAGGGCATGAAAGGGATGCAGTGGTTGGGAAGGGAATAAGACAGGGCTGTACCCTTTCCCCAATGTTGTTCAATTTGTACATTGGGCAAGCTTAAGGAAAAGCAAGGAGAAATTTGGAGAAGGAATTAAAGTTCAGAATGAAGAAATAAATAAATGGAACTAAACACGCCAGATTGTTAATTAGTTCATTAAGAAAATTATGTAATTTTCTATCTGTTAGGACACTCAAACATTTACACACTAGGATCCTGACTATGTAAGTGATAGGGATGAATAAAGGTTATCACAAATTTTTAGTTAAATTCACTGATTATTGACAAAATCACTATTTTTTTCTTATCCATTCGCGCTACAATTCTAAAAGTACATAACCTTGTAAAATATCCCGTTCTGCGGACGAGCAGTTGCGCGATTGCACAACTAGAGGCGAATCGTCGTCAATAATGGCTCTTACTGTGTGGCACTGTATATTCTCTTCTTGGCGATGAATGAATTTACATTGTGCCCACAATTCCATGCCACAATATAATAGTCAAACAGCATCCGTGGCTAATTTTTGGAAACTCTTGATACAATTCCAAGCCTCCGCTTTGATGCCCTGCTTACGTCTTGCCACATAAGTGCTCACTCACTGGTGGTCTACATTCGACTTTCTCGTTAACCACACTGGCTGTATTCCTGCCTCTTTCTTGCGCGCCAAAACTTGGCGCCTTCCACGTCAGCAACGAGAAAGTACCAATGGTTTTACATTACACATATATTATTACAATACTGGCCATTGAAATTGCTACACCAAAAAGAAATGCAGATGATAAACGAGTATTCATTGGGTAAATATATTATACTAGAACTGACATGTGATTACATTTTCAAGCAATTTGGGTGCATAGATCCTGAGAAATCAGTACCCCGAACAACCACCTTTGGCCGTAATAAAGACCTTGATACGCCTGGGCATTGAGTCAAACAGAGCTTTGATTGCGTGTATAGGTACAAATGCCCATGCAAGCTTCAACACGATACCACAGTGCATCAAGAGTAGTGACTGGCGTACTGTGACGAGCCAGTTGCTCGGCCACCATTGACCAGACGTTTTCAATTGGCGAGAGATCTGGAGAATGTGCTGGGCAGGGAAGCAGTCGAACATTTTCCGTATCCAGAAAGGCCCGTACAAGACCTGCAACATGCGTTCGTGCATTATCCAGCTAAATGTAGAGTTTCGCAGCGATCGAATGAAGGGTAGAGCCACGGGTCGTAATACATCTGAAACGTAATGGCCACTGTTCAAAGTGCCGTATATGCGAACAAGAGGTGACCGAGACGTGTAACCAATGGCACCCCATACCATCACGCCGGTTAATACGCCAGTACGGCGATGACGAATACACGCTTCCGATGAGCGTTCACTGCGATGTCGCCAAACACGGATGCGACCATAATGATTCTGTAAACAGAACCTGGATTCATCCGAAAAATGACGTTTTGCCATTCGTGCACCCAGGTTCGTAGTTGCGCTCACCATCGCAGGCGCTCCTGTCTATGATGCAGCGTCAAGGGTAACCGCAGCAATGGACTCCCTGCTGACAGTCCATGCTGCTGCAAACGTCGTCGAACTGTTCGTGCAGATGGTTGTCGTCTTCCAAACGTCCCCATCCGTTGACTCAGGGATCGAGAAGTGGCTGCATGATCTGTTACAGCCATGCGGATAAGATGCCTGTCATCTCGACTGCTAGTGAAACGAGGCCGTATGGATCCAGCAGGGTGTTCCGTATTGCCCTCCTGAACCCACCGATTTCATATTCTGTTAACAGTCATTGGATAGCGACCAACGCGAGCAGCAATGTCATGATACGATAAACCGAAATCGCGATAGGCTACCTTTATCAAAGTCAGGAACATGATGCTACGCATTTCTCCTCCTTACACGAGGCATCACAACAACGTTTCGCCAGGCAACGTCGGTCAACTGCTGCTTGTGTATGAGAAATCGGGGGGAAATGTTTCTCATGTCAGCACGTTGTAGGTGTCTCCACCTTCTGTGAATGCTCTGAAAAGCTAACCATTTGCATATCACAGCATCTTTGTCCTGTCTGTTAAATGTCGCGTCTGTAGCACGTCATCTTCGAGGTGTAGCAATTGTAATGCCCAGGAGTGTACATGCCCTGCGTCTGGACCAGACTACAATGTTTTTTTTTATAACAATAAATATTAATATCAAAATACTGTACAATCAAGATGCACAAAATTCATTTTTAACTCTACAAATATTCCAAATATAATAAACATACATACCACATTTCACGAAAATAATTAAAGACAGATACATTACATTTTTATATTTCATTTACAGTAAAACAGACATTTGGTATTAAATAGTTCGAAAAAATTATTGATTATATACATTAATGTTACAAGCGGCCGTCCAGTCCAAAACATGATGCCTTAGACCATGCGGCTACTCCCTTGCGGCAGTTTTAAGTAGACACTCCACGGTATTTTCTTATCAGTTTTGACACATTCAGGGGCTAATTTGCTGAAGCCCCTTTTACTTTACCGAAATCCCCCCAGTAATACAAGGTGAATCTAAATTCGCGCGCTCGGGCTTCGCAGCGTGATTCCTCACCTGCCAACAATGAGAAACGTCTCCCACAAAATTTCATTCTGTGCATATTTACGCCAGGAAATGGACGTCAAAGGTACCCTCCGCCACACACCGTCGGGTGGCTTGCGGAGTATGGATGTGGATGTATATGTAACGGTCGACTGCAGATGAGTCTCTTTATATTGAAGCATTGGGGAAAACATAATTGAAAATAAAAGGTTGATAATGCTATTTACTTTTATAAAATACAAGAATGATACTTTTCATCAAATAAAATTTTCAGTTTGGTTTATTTTGTCACATAATACATTACAGCGTACACTGTTCGCAAAGAAAAAACTTTAACTTCATGTAATTCAGAAGATAATGATTCATATTTCTAATTAATTTTGTTTTTCAAAGTAATAACTGGTAGAATGGAATCTGGAAAAAATGGCGGAGTTTTGTGGCGGCTGCTGGTCGTCAGGTAATTTCGCTACTCTGACCGGCGCGCTAATGGTCCGCTTATAACGTAGTGTGCTTGGCCGTCTTGCTCCGACCCCGGCTGGTGTAGCATGGAAAAAATTGCACAATTTATAAATATGCCATAAAATACAATATGATGAAACACTTTAATTTAAAAAGAAATAAATATGATTACGTCGCTTAGGCGAGAAAGGCACTAAAATTCTGTTATACTTCCACTAACTTGGTTCAATAGGCGTACGTTGAAGATGAAATACGTACAAGTTCTAATTGATCAGAGTTTTGACTGCTCGTAACGTGTTGGATTGCGTCCCAGTAGTGGTGGTTTGGTATATGGGGCATTTGTTCCACATCCTATGTGCAAACGTGTGGTATGCAATAAGTCTTTTTGTTACGTGCGACAATGTTTCTGCCCAGATGGTTTTCAACAGGGTATTGTTGATGTGCTGATAGTGAACTGTCAGTACCTTCTCAGTAAAGGTCAGTCACCATATGAACACCATGATTCAAATATTCCTTCACTTTAAAGTGTTAAGTGTGCAGAAAGAACTAGTGACAGATTCGCAGGCGCATGCAGGCGGGCAACCTCTTGACAACCTCCAACCGGTCCTACGCTGTTATGTTACTGCCTGCAAGTGAGCATGCGAAATCACGAGTGTGTAGTGAACTGGCTCGCCCCTCCACACGAAGGCGCAAAACAGGAGTACTGAAAAAGAATAAGTACCATCAAACCACCTTAAAATTTCGACGAGAAATAACTGCTAGTTTGACACACGCACGGTACATCTACATCTATAAATGTGTACGTTTATCACATCTGAACCACAAGACATAAAGAGCTAAAAATTTGTACAGTTACTAATGTCTACCCGGGGAAGGTTTTAGGAACGGTGTTATGGCGATCGGATGCTATTTATCTATATATATCAATGTGAATGTCTGTACGGTGTACGCTTATCATGTCCGAACGACAAAACGCAGAGACTTAAATATTTGTCCAGTTACTAATTTATACCTGAGAAAGGTTTTAGGCACGGTTTTATAGCGATCTGATTGATATTTAGTAATTTGAAGAATATAACGCGAAATGCGGAACAATAATTACTATTTGAAAATTATATTTACTTTTTGAAAATGCTTTTATTGGTTGCATTGTTGTTTCAGGGTTGATAATGATAAAAGGGCGGAGGGATGGAAAGTTATTGCTGTATATAAAATTCTACGTGTTAGTGTGTGTGTGTTAATATTTCGCTCTGCAGCGAAAACTACAGAACGCAAACGAATGGTCTGTGTGTAATTGTTGTCCGAAGTCTCCCGTTGTACACTTTAGCAGTTCCATGCCGACAGCTATAAGGGGGTGGAAGATATGGTGGTTGAAAGTCGTCAAATTATAAAAAAATTCGGACTGAAGGCCAGCGATGACGTTTGCGACTCTATAGCAAGGAGGTTACATACAGCGAAACGTGATGCCACAGACCATATCTTTGGTCTATGCGTGCTACAATGTCTTCAGCTCTTTCTCTGTAAGGATAAGCATACGAATAAGGAAATATAAGAATAAATAAATTGAGCATTAAAAAAAAAATTCTTTTAATACATCTCTTTAAAAAACGATTTGACGTTTGCGCATTACATCAAGTGATCGATCTGTGATATTATTACAATCATTATTGTTGAATTTCGTGATTGGATTCTTCGAAACGAGTCATTTTTACGTGTGATTTCATCTGCACTACTTACTTTCCTGATAATGTTGATTAAACATGTTTGTTTCTAAAGAAGGTATTTCATTTCATCCTTTAAAACCAGTCTCATAGCACACTACATATCTATCATAATCAACTAACACTCGAGCGGAGTCGCGGGTTTAAGCTAGAGTACTATCAGGGTACGGTCTGTATGTCGAATGGGAAAAGTGAGCGATTTATCTTGGTTTAACAGGGGACAGACTGCGATTGCCTGGAGGTTCGGCACGAGCATTTCAGGAAACTGCACGACTTGTATGTTCGAGGAGTGGTGTGGCGAGCGTCTTCACAAAGTGCAGAAACCTAGGTGAATTCACGTCCAAGCGTCGACAGATTGGGTGGCCACCCCTCATTCCAGATGTCGGACGTCGTAGACCGGGCAGACTGGTAAGACAGGACATTTGACGAACTGTGGCGGAACTAGCACCAGACGTTAATGGTGAGCAGAGTAAAAGTGTGCCTGAACATACACTGCACCCAACAATCCTAACTATGGGTCTCCGTGTGACAATCCTCGCATGTGCCAATGTTAACACCATGATATTGATAACGTCGACGGAAATTGGCACGTGACCATCACTGGATGTTGGTGCAGTTTCACAGAATTGCATGGCCTGATGAATCTCAATATCTTCTTCATCATACCTATGGGAGGATGCGAATCCGTTGCTTCCAGGGAACAGCTCTTTGACACGAGTACTGTGGGACATGGGAACATCCATATGGGCATCCATTGGTCCACTAGAACACTAGAACTCGTGCAAGGCGCAATGATAGCCAAGATGTTACGTACACTGGTTTCAGACCACGTACATTCTTTCATCACGATGATTTTCTACAATAGCAGTGGCACTTTTAAACATAATGTGACATTTCACATTGCCAGGGAGTTGCTACAATGGTTCGAAGAACACAGTGGCGAGTTGAAATTAATGTGCTGGCCACACAACTTGTCCCCCGCAGGGAAATAACGGGAAGTAAGTGACTTGCGTATGCAGATGTGGTGCCAGCAACCTACTAAGGCCACATTGCTACCATGCCAAGACAAGTCGCCGCACTTACTTGTGCTGTTAGGTTGGTGGTCATAATGTTCTGGCTGATCAGTGTGGATGCAGAACTCTGTGCCTATGCAGTATCTATACAATTATGCTGCTACGTAGGCAGTAAGGCGTACGAATCCTGGATGAGATGTACGGTGAAGATGCTGGCTTGTGTGGGATTTGCTGAAGCAGCGGAACGAGCTGAAGCGGACAAAGGCAACTCCCTGGCCTCCAGACGGCGGGCGCCTCTTTGTCCTGCTAACGGGATACGCCACCGCTCGCTCGCTCTCCACAGCGGCGCTAATCACCGCTGGCTTCTCCTGGCTTCATTATCTACAACAGAACTGTCTTACTGTCGAAACTATATTTTCAGAAGTCACAAAAATACGTCCTAAGCATTTGTTTTACGGAAATGGAATAAATTTAACTTTCGATATTTAAGCTCAACGTAAAGCCTCTGAGGGCCAGAGAACATGCTCCAGTTCATTATCACCCCGTTTACGTGGGCTCCCAAAACCGGATTTCGTAAACCGATTTCCCAATTCCGCTTTTGGTTGGTCATGTAAACACTCCAAAATCGATTCTGGAAATCCACTTCTCTAAAGCGGTTTTCCAGTTCCACAATCGATTTTCGTGCTCACGTAAACGCAACCGTTTTTGAAGCATTCTTGGCTTGTCAGATTGTGTTTTTTTGGTAAGACTTTTCGGCACATATGGACAGAGTGATATTTTCTAATGTGAAATAAAAGTATTAATATTAGAGTGAGCATGAATATGTGTATTTCAGTAAAGAAAAGTAGCGATTATGCTGACTAAATCTGGGACTGAATCAGCTGTTTTTCAGCGGCCATCTTAAGTGGATTAGGAAATCCGATTCAGGCTGTGCCATGTAAACACGACAGCGAAAAACGGTTTACGAAAATCGGTTTTCGTCTTCCGGAAGATGTGTTACATGTAAATGTAGTGTATTTCTGTTACGAGATTTTGCTTTTTGGCCGTAAGTCGTCTTGGTGGGCTGGAAAGTGGGAAAATGCTGCCATTCTCTTAAGGAGAGTTATGGTTATTTGTTATGAAGACCTGCCTAAAAGAAGCTGTCTAAATATTCACTCAGATATTGATAAGATTTCAAAGTGACTTAAAGAATGACAACTGACTCCAAATATTGAGAAATGGAAGACTGCTCGCCACTAAAATCGATCTCACATCTCGTTCATGTGGTTTAGGTTTAGATCTATGCTAATAAATATATGGTGTGGGGCCCTAACCGGGTATAAAATAAATACAGAGATAAAGGAATTTTTAAAATTTCTATAAAAGGGGTTCCCAAAAAAAATTTACGGGACTCCAGGGAAAACATCATTTTATTGTAGGGCATTCCCTTCCTAATGTAAGGCACTTTGCTGCTGTATTTTCCACGAATTGAGCTGTGTGAAACAAGTGAATACAGTGTCGTCCTTGTTAACAGAGCCCACCCCATTGGCTCTTATGTGCACAGTCAGGTGACGCAGCTGCTAGGCGGATCTCAGCCTGAAAATGAACTTCTATTCTGGACTCTTGGTTACCAGAGTTGTTTGGCTCAAAGTAATTTATACACCCACGGACATGAGCCTGAAATAATTAGGTACGATGGTTACATTTATTTTTATCTTAGTGTCTGATGGGTTCCGTGTTAATTGTTTTAAAATTAATCATCTAAAGAGCAGCTGAAACCATTTATGAACATCACAGCTAAAATACTAGCTCTCAGCAAAATAAAAACCTATCTGTACCATCACATAACACTTGCATCTTCTCTAAGTAATTTTCTGTGTCAAGAATCCGCCTTTGGAACAATATTTCTCCAAATATCAGAGAAACCAAATCAGTTCCAAACTTGAAAAGACAGGTAATGGTCCACCTTCTATTGCAATAGCCATCTCTCACATATACCAGTTCGCAGCTCACCATCAGCAATCCATCCCTTCCCACAATTTTTCTCTCTCTTTTGTCAGAAAAGTTCTTAATTCACATTATCTTCGTTCCTAACAACCACTGTCACTATCATTTCAATCTTTTCCGCTTCCTTCATCCGTTTCGCTTCTTATTATACACACTGGATTCAAATGCACAAAACTAATCTGCATAAATGTTAACTATCTTTTCATAGTATTAGTGTCTGTTATTATTGTTGTGTAATCTTGGTTATTTCTTTAGTATGTATTGTACTGGTCACGTGTTAGAGAGGTCCTTAAGACCTTAATCTGATCTGGGTGAATAGAAGCTATTTACACTCTTTCAGCTGTCGCACTTATTCCTTCTATTTATTGATAGAATGTGTAGCAGTCAAGAGCAATGCATGTAATTAATATCTCCAGCTTGACATGACAATAAATATAACATAACATATAAGTAATTTGCTGTATGGCGCTAGCATATTGATCTCTGTGTACGTAGCTTCATGGCGTGGCGTTAACAACGACATTGCATACGACTGTTCTCTATGAGGAATCAAAACGAGTGTAGCTTCACACAATGTTAAATATCTTATTGTTACATGAGGGACTATTTTTTGTTTGGCGTAATATTTCCTGAACTGTGTGTCCTATTGGGCTTCATAACCATGGACCGATAGTTGGCTGATAGTAAGGAATATGTATACAAAGTGTGGTTGAAATCGAACCAGTACTTTAGGAGGATAAGAGAAACACACACACGCACACACATACCCAAAGACACACACAAATATATTTTTGTAATAAGAGATAAGCACAGCTATAAAACTAAAATGATAAATATGTATATGTAGTTATTACTTGACGCTGGGACAGATTAAGTCTGAACAATATCTACGATAAAATATATAGAATAAAGCATTAAAATTTGTACCAAACGTTTATTCAGTGTATCTGCCGATATTAACTACGTAGATATTGTTCAGCCTAAATCTGTTTCAGCCTCAAGTAACTATCTGAAGTGGGTAGGTTTGTACCTATTACGTTCAGTGCTGGGATGCTATTCCAGTATTGGAGACCTATGGTAGTATTGACAAAGTTTGATGCACGTCTGCAAGCGCTCTTGTTCTCAAACAGTGGATGAATGATGTCTCTTCATTCATGCGTTGCACGATAGGGCTGTTTTCATTGTTTACGACGTATCTCCTGTACTATATTTCGTACGGTATGTACTGGTTCGGTTTCAACCAGACTTTGTATACATATTCCTTACTATCAGACAACTATCGGTGCGTGGTTAAGAACCACGTACGACACATAGTTCTGGAAATATGACGACATAAACAGTTAAATTCGCGAGAAACTGCCACATCATGCGTCAACGCTCCACGTCACCTCCTAAACTATCGGGCCGATAAACAGATAAGCAGTGGTAGAATTAGTTTTTATATTTGGGAGGGAGACGAACCATAGTATTCTGTGCAGTTGTGGTAGCTAGAATGGTTTGCACATTTGTGTAGTTATCAGAAGACTTGAGTTCGAATCCTGGCATTGGTAGAAATTGTAATTCAAAGCTTCAGCCTATATTCATTCTTGTTTTTCTTGTATTTGAAGGGTCGGCTTGGTTATTTCGGATTTGGCGTTAGTGAAAAACTGACCCGATACCCGTGCTGTCGCCACATCATTACCTCCCATGTGAAACTGCGTGTATTGCAATTGCCTGCATATAGTATTATTCATGTAAAAGATTTCAAAATATCTGCGAATCGTGTAACTGAGTTGGGACTTGGGTACCAGCTCGTTTTCGCCTGATGGGATGTGGAAAACCGCCGAAAAACCAGATCCAGGCTGTCCGGCACGCCGACCCACGTCGTTAACCCTCCGGGCGGATTCGAACCGGAGGCAGCATACCTCCTTGTCCGGGAAATCGGTGTCTTAAACTGCTCGGTTAACCGGGCTGATTTCAGCCAATATTCATTATCAGTGAGAAATATGTAAATGATTTATAAGATTATTAAAACGAAGGGTTGTACAGTGAAGATTTTAAATGTCATGTATAGTTGCTATACGACAAGAATAGACAGTGGTATTTAAAAGAAGAACGTGATTGTACTAGTTTGTAGTAAGTGAACATCAGCCACGTGGGGCTGCAGTTGGAAAGAGACTTGGATCAGTGAGACTGGTTGGCTTCAGCTTTTACATGCAAGATGTGGCAGCTCAGATTCTGGTCTGCTGGCAGTGATCCATGGCAACCGATGTAAGACCTTTTATGTAACTGTTACTAGTCCTGTTTGCCGGCAAACGTTCGCAGAAACCAGAGTGGTCTGGAATGGCCAGGTTTTTCTCCTTTTTCCGTGGCAAAAGTTTGGGCTTTGGTGAGCTCATCGTCCGGAAATACGGGCGGGAGGAGCGTGGCGTTCCGCATTCAGTGCAGGATGAAGCGGCGGCTTATTCACGTAGCCTTGCGCGCCGCCACGATTTATTCCGTTAGGCGGGAAAGGTCAGCCTGTGACTCGGACAGAAAAGGCTCTTGCCCAAGGACGTCGTAATGTCGCTCGCAGTCGGAATAACCTCAGACGGCGCTGGAATTCGAAAACCGTGCCCGCCGGTATTCCTCTCAGCCACCGCTGCTGTTACGTCTGCCGTACAGCGGTCTTACAATGGACAGCTTGTACTGACCCATTCAGAAAGCTATTCGGCTTACCCTCCGGCGCAGCATCTTCATGTAACAGCTACTTTCAACGTTACAGACGAACTAATGTGACGAAGACGTGACGTAGCACAAAGATGGTAATCCCTGATAAGTACCTGTAATTCTGTTATCCGCAACAAATCATTTAGAACATCAGTTGAATGGAATGGTTTATATTTTAAAGAGAGGTTATGACATGAAAATTTATAAAAAATGAGAATAATATAGTGATGCTGAATTACGTCACGTAATTCAAAATGTTCAAATGTTTGTAAAGCTTATGGGACTTAACTACGGGGTCATCAGTCCCTAAACTTACAAACTACTTATCAACTAGCTTATCCTAAGGACGGCACAAATATCCATGCCCGAGGGGGGATTCGAACCCCCGACCGTAGTGGCCGTGCAGACCGTGACTGGAGCGCCTCAGTCCCTTCGGCCACACATGAGATTCGCCAGATAGGCAGCAAAATAAACATCAGTGACATAAATCAAGGGAATACAAAATGCAGAGTGGTAATATCAATAAAAGCATCAATAGAAAAGAAATAAAACGGGAATACCTATTGTAAGTTCGAGTGTTAGGAACTTTTTCCTGGAAGTATGTCTGCATTTCAGTCTTACATGGAAATAAATCGTGGTTGATAAACGGATCACACAAGACGAGAAACGGAGCTTTTGGGATGTGATTTGTATTCTTAGGAATTATGGTTATTTGGGGGGTTAGATTGTGTAATGAGTAGATAAGGAATAGAATCGAGGAGAAAGGAGCTCTATGGAACATCCTGAGACTCCAAGAAGTAGATAATTCGTTAATAGAGAAGTGTAAGGATTAAAAACTGCATGCGAAATGCAATGCTTGAATACGAAAGAAGTTTGATATCAATGTAGGCGGAGATTTGATTCATTCGACTGCTAATTAATTGACTTTAATAACAATATCCTACATAATCTTTAAATTACGCTAATTTATACAAATTTTATGTGTGTTGCGAAAGTAAAGGATGTACGATTCACTCATTAAATTAATTTTAAATATGATTACAATCTCTATAATTTTTACTGTGGTACCATTAATGTTGTACAGTGGAACACGAGAACAGATTAAAGGTAATGCCGGATCCAGATTTAAACTCGCCCTTTCACCTTTCGTTCACAGTGGTCTACTGAGTCATACAGCCATGACTAAAGGCAGGCTCATTCAGTAGGTCTCTGCTACTCTTAGAAACTTCAAACGATCTTTCCTTCATGCTCAGCTGGATTGGCAGTCCTAGGTCCTGGCTCCGTAGTCGAGAGCGCTAAGGAATGGCATGTAGCTGATTCAGCTTCTGCTTGTGAAAACATTTTAAGCGTCATCATTTGCACGGCAGGAGAGAGCATATAGATCCTGATCATTAGAATTTATACCGAAGTCCTTAATTAAATTGTAAACCTCTCCGCACTTTCGCATGGACTGGGGTAATGTAACAGTTGATGAAATATCAGTCGGGTGGAGACATTAAACTCTGCGCTTCCCTATGTGGCACTACGAGCCGTCACAAGGTTCAACTGCATCTAGTTTTGCATTGTCATTATCATCGGCAACCAGACAAACACTTTATACTGTAACACACATGCGTTACAGTAACCTTAATGAGATGGGTGTACTTAAGATACCTGACCTGCAAGACTGTCGAAGTGTCTTCAGTTCGAATGGCGTACATCAGGCCGTGATTCATAGGAATTTTTTGTTAACATCATCATCCTCAGCAATGACAACCCTCAGAGAAATGGTTAGTGTGGAATGGCACACCAATAGCGTAAGTTGCATTGCAGATGGATACCATCTACGCTCCAATTTGTAGAATGAAGTAACAAAACGGTATTGGGTGTTAATATTCCGTTTTTAGCGATCAGCCGTTCAATTTCTGCGCTTATTTCACTGGTTCGCTCGTGTATGCTGCGCAGATATCAGGGGCATGTAAGGTAATGCAGTTTCAGCAACTTTGGTATGTAATAGTCTCACCTCCAATGACGAATACCAGTTTTCGCTTACAGTTTTCACTCTCCCCATTTATCTCTCATTGTGGCGTAAAAATTAGAAAATTGGCTGAAAGGTGCCGACAATATACGGCTGTAGTGCTGCAAAGCGTTGGTCCCTGTCCATGGGCTTGACGACGTTTCAAACTAGAATGTGTCGTCCCTTACGCAAAAATGATCAAAACTCAGAATTTCATGCAAGGTTTAACATTTATTAATAGTGTCACATTGGCAAAAACTCTCACCACAGTTCTGCCTAAAGCGACCTCTGACATGTCAGGTGAAGGGAAGACCGTTACACACCCTCTTACATTTCACCTCTTCTTTTGACGTCTACGTGATAGAAGTCAGAAACGTGACACCCAGCGATAAAAAAACCAGTCGTTTGCTTTACGAGTGGTCGAGGAAAGCATTTCAGACAAACCGTCACTCAGAATGGACCTGAAAAATTCTCAGAGGTGGAATCAAGGTTGTCAATGAAACCACTCCTACCCTTGGAGCATTAATGCCCACACATTTCGCAGTCAAAAATATAGTTCTGTTCAGTGCCGGATTTTCACATTTCCCGCCAGCAGACTTTTCAAATTTTGCCGCCCCTACTAACCTCTAGAATTCGATACCCTATTTCAAAGTCATTATAATGTTTGGTACACTATCGTCCGAATTGTATCTCCTTTTTCCGTAATTAGTATAACTGAAACTAGGGGATCGAAGTGTCACTTCACAGATAATTTTTAGAACCAAACTGTTTAGATACGACTGTACAATAAAAGCTAATAAAAGCACTAATAATGTGGGAGTCAGGAATACTTTAATATGTCTTACAGAATAATGTGCATTGTGTAAACGTAATTAAATTTCTTTTATTACACTTACTTAAAATTTAAAAATATTGGCACCAAAATTTGCCAGACCTAAAATCTGCCGCCCTAGGCTCGAGTCTACTTAGCCTACTGGTAAATCCGCCGCTGGTTCAGTATGCAAATAGCAACAGGACGACGTTCTTGGCAACATTCGACACTGGTAATAGCTTCAGAACTGTTCAATCCCTCTCTGAGAACTATATGTGGCTGCAACCACAATGAACGTGATGTGACTCCTTTTGTATGCCACAGTTTTTGCTCTGGAGTACAACACGAAACCACTAGTGTCCGTTCATACCCATTCGACGAAATTTGAACCTGGTGTGAAGTATCAATGGGTGCTTATGCTTGTTCATCCCTCCTGCTTCGCTCCCTTCTGTGGTTTGATATCAGTGGACTGGAACTTTGACGGGCGCTAAAGACCTACTTGTCATGTTCCCACAAACACAATTTCCGTCTTGGAACTTTTAATCAGGCCTGAATAAAAATGGGTTCCCTAAAATACCCCTTCCCTCCTTTCTGCTACATTTTCGGTGCTAAGCGTGCACCTTGTTTGAAGCATTTCAAGTTCTGTGATATCGACCACCATTTAGCTGAGTGAGGCTGTTGGTACAGAGTTGTCTGCTCCCAGGTGCTAGAGCAGCAATCGAAGGCCGTTCAGCTCAATGGCTGTCAAATCAGTGAAAAGTACATGTTGAAGCGTCTAAACATAGGTGCTCGGGTAGATGTGAGATTGTTGCTGAACTTGGCAAGAGGTTGTTAGACGGAGCGTTTAATTCACGCATGTGGCAATGCTGCAGCGCTCAGTGGCCATGCCACAGGAGGGCGCCTTGATGCCGCGGTGGAGTAGCCGAGCGGTCTAAAGCGTCTCGCTGCGGAGCGCGCGGTTGCTCGCCGTGGAGGTTCGAGTCCTCCCTGGGGCATGGGTGTGTATCTACATCTACATCTACATACATACTCCGCAATTCACCGTAAGGTGCGTGGCGGAGGGTACACTGTACCACTACTAGGCATTTCCTTTCCTATTCCACTCCCAAATTGAACGAGGAAAAAAAGAATGCCTATATGCCTCCGTACGAGCCCTAATTTCTCT
The DNA here is from genome assembly GCA_026315105.1 of Locusta migratoria. Classification (NCBI taxonomy): domain Eukaryota; kingdom Metazoa; phylum Arthropoda; class Insecta; order Orthoptera; family Acrididae; genus Locusta; species Locusta migratoria. Next base: position 104,924,976 of record CM048755.1, read on the forward strand.
TATCTTGTCTTTGTGATCTTTACGCGAAATGTAAGTAGGCGGCAGCAAGATCGTACTACACTCAGCTTCAAATTCCGGCCCTCTAAATTTACTTAACAGAAATTCACGAAAAGAACGTCGTCTTTCTTCCAGCGATCCCCAATTGAGTTGCCGGAGCATTTCCGTGACACTCGCGCATTGGTCGAACCTACCGGTAACCAATTTAGCTGCTCGCCTCTGAACCGCCTCTATGTCTTCCTTCAAACCGATCTGCTGCGGGTCCCAAATACTTGAGCAATACTCAAGACGTGGTCGTACAAGCGTTTTATACGCGGTCTCCTTTACAGGTGAAGTACATCTTCCCAAAATTCTCCCAATAAACCGAAGTCGGCTGTCTGCCTTACTCACAACTGTCCTTACATGCTCGTTCCATTTCATATCGCTCTGCAATGTTACGCCTAGATATTTGAACGGCGCGACCGCATCAAGAAGCTCACTACTGATGCTGTATTCGAACATTATAGGATTGTTTTTTCTACTCATGCGCATCACCTTACATTTTTCTACATTGAGAGCTAGCTGCCATTCTTCGCACCAACTAGAAATTTTGTCTAAGTCAACCTGTATGCTATTACAGTCAGTTACAGACGACACCCTCCCATACACCACAGCATCATCAGCAAACAGCCGCAAATTACAACTTACTCTGTCCATCAGATCATTTATATAGATAGAAAATAATAGCGGTCCTATCACACTCCCCTGGGGCACGCCTGACGATACACTCGTCTCTGATGAACACTCGCCATCGAGAACAACGTACTGCGTTCTATTACTTAGGAAGTCTTCCAGCCAGTCACAAATCTGTGAACCTATTCCATAAGCTCGTATCTTCGTTAGCAGTCTGCAGTGTGGCACCGTGTCGAACGCCTTTTTGAAGTCGAGAAAAACACAATCCGCCTGTTGCCCTTCGTCCATGGCTCGCAAGATGTCATGTGAGAAAAGGGCAAGCTGAGTTTCACATGAACGATGTTTCCTAAACCCGTGCTGATTCATGGAAAGAAGCTTTTCCGTTTCAAGGAAATTTACTATATTCGAACTGAGAATATGCTCCAAAATTCTACATGAAACCGATGTCAACAATATTGGCCTGTAATTGTATGGGTCAGTTCTCTTTCCTTTCTTATACACGGGAGTCACCTGCGCTTTTTTCCAATCACTAGGAACTTTGCGCTGAATTAAAGATTCGCTATAAATGCAAGCTAAGTAGGGGGCCAATGCCGCAGAATAGTCTTTGTAAAACCGAACTGGTATACCATCCGGACCAGCAGACTTTTTCGTATTTAGCTCTCTCAGCTGCTTCTCTACACCGGAAATACCTATTGCTATGTCCCCCATTTCGGAATTAGTACGTTGATCAAACGTATGTTGTCCTTAGGTTAGTTTACCTAGGTTTAAGTAGTTGTAAGCTACGGACTAATGACCACGCAGTTTGGTCCGATAGATTTACAAACATTTGAACATTTTTTGAGGGCACGGTGATGGCAGCACGAACGCCCTGTCTAATTTCGCCTATGTTCAGATTTTGCCAAATAATTTTGAACAGTCTTTAGAGTTTTCACTCTGTATACCACAGTAAAAACCTTGCTTACGCTGCACACCGAGGGGTCAGGTCACATTCAGTGGAGTTGCAACCGCACGATGTACTTAGAGTAGAGTTTTTTCGTTCGCGCGTATCTGTAGTGTTAAAAGTTGGCAAGCACGTCATTCTTTTGCTCATCACACTGCAGACAGCTGTTTGTGACTTCAAAGTGAGTGGGAATCAATACGTCAAAGGAAGGGGTTTTATTCTCGCTCTCTGAGACCATTTCGTGGCGATTATGAGAAGGTTACAACATATAAAGAGAAGGCTACAACATATAAAGAGATGAAACATAAAGTTTTGTAGAAATCTCTTGAATACTTTCCGAAAAAAATAAAACTTCAAATTTCACTCAAAAGCTAGTTGAATATATGTAATCATACGATTTTACATGTAAATGTGTTACTAACTTGTAAACCGTGATACAAAATTTCATCGCCATATTTCCAAAACTGTGGATTTGGTGCATTTTTAAAATAGTGTGTGTTTTTCATCAACGTCCCTCCTTAAAAAGCCGCCAAGTCGGTCAAGAGGTTTTTATATACAGGGTGTCCCAGCTATCTTGCTTGTCCAAAATATCTCTGGAACAATAACAGCTATTGTAAAACGACTTCACCGGTATCAATGTAGGTTGGGGCTCATGAATGTACATATTTTGAAACATTCTAAAACGAAAGCAATTTTTTTTAATACAAACTTATGTTTTTTAAATGTACACGCGGTATTCTTTCTTCAGCAATCTATAAAATGACAAATCACATAAACAATGGCGCTGATTGCATCGCAATACTCCAGTTGCATCTCTAGATATTCTTACGCGAAGTTGACGCTTGAAATACACGAAACGCGCGGCTAGCACACGTCATGAGACTCAGGCGAGAAACCAATGCTGCTCAGGACGTGAGCTAGCTGCGCGTTTAGCGTATTTCAAGCGTCAGCTTCCGTTCGCAATATCTCGGGATGTAATTGGCGTATTGCGATGCAATTAACGCCATTGTTTATATGATTTGTCATGTTATAGATGGCTGAAGAAATAATGTAGGGTAAGGTAAAGCAGTCAACAATCCGAAGATTGGTTTGAACACCACAGTGCTTTACTAGGCATGGTCCTGTTTGGAGGTGGTATGCCGTTGCCTTCCTCCGACCTTTCGAACTGACTTACCCAGCCAGTTATAGGGGGACCTACAGTTTAACGTGGGTTCCGAACCACGGTGCTACTAGGTATTTTTCACATGAGCAGTACTGCCAGAGGTGAAAGAAGTGGAAAGTGACAGATAAAAATCCTAGGACCTGGCGGGGATCGAACCCGCGACCTTTGGATTTGTAGTCTGGCATTCTACCACTGTAGAACCGAGGCACATCCATTAAAAAAATGAGTTTGTCTTAAAAGACACATATGCTTTCGTTTTAGAATGTTTCAAAATATTTACATTCATGAACCCCAGCCTTACATTGATACCGGTGGAAGTCGTTTTACAATAGCTGCTGTTGTTACAGAGATATTTTGGGTGAGCAAGATAGCTAGGACACCTTGTATTATGCCGTTGTTACTAACTATAATCGCAACATAGTTTGCAGACAACTTCCTAACAGTCATCTAAATTTTCACTAACATTACATTTTAGCAGTATACACTGTTTAGTAGTACACATCGTGATAATGACAAGGATTGTGCTGCATGAAAACGAAACTAAAGACAGAAATTTCCTACAGATACAGGTGAAATAGACGGAGAGTGGGGCAGAAGGCGGTGAACTGGAGGGGAAAAAGGAGTACTAACGTAAAGATGGAATAAATACAAAGACAGGCAAAGCTGATCGCAATGTTAATAATAATTAAGTAATAGTTTCGATAAACGTTATACACGCACATGAAAGAAGTTTCGCATGTATGCCGTAATCACGTTCTTTCTAGACCTAAGTTGACCTGATTCAAAACTTGGTCAACTGCACTGTCATAAAATATAAACAAATGCGCTTATAGCCCCAGCTAATCGTACCCTTTAGTTTCATGTAAGTGAAGCTGTAACATTTGTACCTTCAATCAATACGCAGCGCAGGAAGAGTTAGGGGGTCGGTATACATTCTAAGAAATGTACAAATGTTTGTAAATCTACTGGTCTTAACTACTACGATTATTAGTCCCTAGACTTACAAACTACTTCAACTAACGTAAGGACCACACACAGACCGAGACCGAGAGATGACTCAAACCTCCGATGGGGAGCAACTGCGCGCTCCGCAGCAAGGCGCCTTAGAGCGCTGGGCCATTCCGGCGCTGCCATACATTCTAAGAAGTATCTCTCGAGGAAAGAAGAAGAATGTCAAGGTTTTATCGTACACGGATTGTTGCTTTATGTCAACAAGAATTTCCACCAAGGGAAGTTTCAAGGCGAATATTCGTGAGTCAGAGAGATGTGGTAATGTTCAAATGTTTGTTAAGCTTAAGGGACTTAAATGTGGGGTCATCAGTCCCTAAACTTATAAACTACCTTATACTAAAGACGACACAAACATCCATGCCTGAGGGGGGGATTCGAACCCAGGACCATAGAGGCTGTGCAGACTGTGACTGGTGTGCCGCAGACCGCTCGGCCACTGCGGCCGGCGATCTAGTAATGACCTGGATAGTTTTCAAACTACAGATAGTGTTCATTGCTTGCTCCGTACTAGTCGCCCTATGGCAACAATTGTGGCAGACGACCAAAGTCTCTAACTTCTCGCGACCATGAAAAACGTGACTCTGTGACGGCCATCGGCAGCCACGTGTCAAACCAGACTGTACGAAACAGACTCCACAGCAACTCTCAGTATTGTAGATGGCCATGGAGAAGCCATTCGAATTTCCGAATTTCAGAAATCACCAAGAATGTACTACAGAAAACTGGCGCAAAGCTCTCTCCACAGATGAGTGCCACATGTATCTGATATCAGAACGAGTGTGGAGGGAACCTGGCAAAGCTGTAGAGGCATACCGTCAATCGAGTGTAGCAAGGTGGTACACTCATATGATCCGATCAATTATGTTTAGGACGGGGGTCCTTTGGGTGTTTCGGACGCCGTTTTTGCCCATCTGGCGTTTATAGGCTATGGAAGCAGACGAACAACTTGAGTACCTTCGATAACAGCACGACATCGCTATTGATCGCCTCTCCACGACTCGCGATCATATTGATTGAAACATAGGCAAATTGGATAGCTGAGTGCCAATTTCAGTTGGTAAGAACTGATGGTATGGTCAACTAAGCACTGTGAAAGCTGGTTATAGTTCTATAATGTATGGGTTATTTTTACATGGAATGGGTTTGGTCCTCCACGCCTGAATGGCCTTGCACTATAAGGCGCCATATGACATGTGTGTGTGTGTGTGTGTGTGTGTGTGTGTGTGTGTGTGTGTGTGTGTGTGTTATCCTCAGGATAAGTTAGTTTAAGTAATGTGTAAATCTAGGGACTGATGGTCACTGTAGTTTGGCCCCTTAGCTATACAAACATTTGAACATTATTGAACTGGTCCCTTGTCCAGTTGATCCGATCATTGGCTGGTTATGTTCGACTACTTGGAAACCATTTGCAGCCATCCATGGACTTCATGTTGCCAAATAACGACGAAATTTTTATGAATGGAATTGCCCCATGTCACCGGCTGACAATTGTTCGTGATTGGTTTGAAGAACCTTCTGGAGAATTCCAGCGAATGATTTGGCCATCAATATCGTCCAACATGAATGCAATGGAATGTTTATAAGATATAATAGGGAGGTCAATTCGTGCCAAAAATCCTGCCACGCCAACAATTTCGTAATTATGGACGGTTATAGAGATAGCATGACTCAATGTTCCTGCATATTTCTTAAGTTCCTGACACGTCAGGTTGCTGCCCTTCCCCAGGGAAAAGGAAGTCTCACACGATATTACGAGGTATCCTATGACTCTTGTCATCTCTGTATAATGTTTGACAGTTTTTCGTTTTATTTTTTATTTATTTTGTTTTGTTAAATTTAGCTTTTCGTCTGATCTGACGATAAGGTACAGAGTGACTTTTTGTCTGGTAACAGAGATGCTTTCTAATTTAACTGAAGAACTTCTACCCATCCGAAAATTAAGATAGCGACACTGGAAACACATAGGATGAAGGTTAGGGAAACAAAGAAGACTCCACTACATCAATGGTCTTCATCAATTTGGTTTGGTTGCTCTAGTGGCGTACCACGATACTTTGGCTCGACGACTTCGATGTACGACGACTGTAGACACATACCCACAAATAAAAAAAAATAATAATTACATAATTGCATTTTGGAAGTGATAGTTACTGCGTTATTGCCCGTCCTACATTGTATCTAATCTACTGGGCGTACGGCGTATACAAAAAGAACTGATTTGACTCAAGTCTGACAGCATGAAAGGATGGTCCAATGGAACCCGTTTGGCATGGCCAGCGGCGCCGGCTGGAGAGAGGAGGAGTCTTATTTAAGCAGCGTGCTCGTCAGCCGGGTGGCCAGCCTTTCTGTAGGTGAAAGGGACCGGCTGTCCTTCATTCGGGAGTGTCGGGCGCTGGCCGCTGGCAGGAGGAGCTGGCCCTATATAGCCCACTTGGCGGCGCGTTTCTCTGCTCCCTGGCACTGCACCGCTGGTCGCCGCCGCCGCCGCCGCCGTTTCTCCACACACACCGATCGCTGCTCCAACGTGCTTTCTCTGCTTCTGCGAGTTATGCCTGCTCCTTCGACAGGTGGATTGGGCGACGGACACACTTTGTTGCTATGATGATGGATGCCACCTTCAGTATTTCAGGAACTATACAACAGCTGTAAAAGTAAGGAGCAACATACCCTATCTGATCAGAATCACCAGAGCACCCCTACGTAAAGCTGAGTTGATCAGTCGAGGTCGTGACTGACGGACTCGTCAGTATAAAAGCGGGAGGGGTAGTCTTGTGTTTTCAACCTACGACCGAGGGAGATGCCGTAGTGGTAACTCTCTGGACATTCGGGAGGACGGTGGTTCAAACCCACCTCCGGCCATCCCGTTTTAGGTTTCCGAGATTTTCCTAAACCACTCCAGGAAAATGTCGGGATGGTTCCTCCGAAAGTGCACAGCCGATTTCCCTCCTCATCCTTTCTCAAACAGTGCAAGTATGAGGTGCGACTCCTATGATTTATGTTGACAGGGAGTTAAATCATAATCTTCCTTCCTTCAGTAATTTTTGGCTGTGTCGACTTCCTCTACGAAGGGCAATATCCCAGAAGTATATAAATTTGGTTCCAATCTCCCCTTTCCATCCCAAGTTTGGGAGTTTTCCGTTGAGTATACGGTGAACACAGAAAGGGTGATCCTCTCCTATTTTATTCCTAGTTGGGATCCCTATTCGTGCTAGTATTAGCTAGTCTGTTTAATGGCACACGCCACATTTCACTCATTCGAATAGAGAATGAAAAGATAAAAAAAAAAAAAGTATTTTCGGTAAAGAAGCAGTAACATCACAATGGGTCGGACAGAAAAGCTCAGTTACTTCGGACATGGACTAGTCACTGAATGTGACTTGATTAATAGATCAATCAGGGACTCTTCAACCCTTCGGACGCTGCAAATTGAATGTCGCTGTTGTGATGATCAAGTGGAAGTGCGAAAGACCAATGAAGCCTAAATTAAGATCAAGCAGGCATCAAGTACTGACGGACAGATTAGGGATTGTGGTTGTAAAAAGTGGCATGAAATCAGGAGAAGTCACTTGTGAGTTCCTAAATTTTACGAGAATTTCAGCTGGCACAGTGAATGCTCGAGCACCAGGGCCTTTAAGCGAAACGTGTGTGTACACAGTACTAGGAGACGATTGAGATGGTTAAGAGATACGTTGCCTTACAGTGAATTACTAGAAATGAGTGATTTAGAGCTATGAAGATTAGATTAGATTGTATTAGATTAGATTAGATTAATACTTGTTCCATAGATCATAAATACGACATTTCGCAATGATGTGGAACGTGAGTAGATATAATTTGGGGTCACCGCCCCAGAATGCCAGACATTCAACAATATGAATAAATTATTTCAAAAACTGACTATAAATGCCATCTTCTTTACATAATAGTGAAGTACAATATCCACTACAAAAGTTGTATATAAAACAGAAGTATAGTACACAAATAGTAAAATAGTTGACAGTATTCCACAAAACCAAAAATGTTTAAAAATTAGTACAAAACTATTTATTTACTCGTGGAAGTAGTGCAAAATCGGACGTTGTCGAACGTCTATTTTAGCTGAAAATTTTCTACTCAGAACATTATATTTTTCTGCAAAACTCATGTCTTGTATGGAGAAACCCCAGACCGCATCACCTGGGATTTTTAAAATAAACTCAGTATTGAGCACGATTCGAACCACATAATGTCACTAGAAAACATTATATGGTTGGAAACACGCTCACTTAGTGTGCTGAGCTACCGACACTAAGCACCACACAGCACTTCAAACTTTCTTCATATGCTTGTTGTTGTTGTGGTCTTCGGTCCGGAGACTGGTGTGATACAGCTCTCCACCCTACTCTATCCTGAGCAAGCCTTTTCATCTCCTCATAAGAACAGCAACCTACATCCATTTGAATTTGCTTACTATATTCATCTCTTGGTCTGCATCTGTGATTTTGACCCCACACACTTCCTTCAGATAATAAATTCACAATTCCTTGATGTCTAATAATGTTTCCTACCAATCGATCGCTTCTTTTAGTCAAGGTATGCAGAAATTACTTTTCTCCCCAATTCTGATCAGTACCTCCTCATTAGTTACGCAATTTACCCATCTAATCTTCAACATTCTTCCGTAACACCACATTTCAAAAGCCTCTATCCTCTTCCTGTCTGCACTGTTTATCGTCCATGTTTCACTCCCATACAACAATTTCCTATTTCAACTTCATCTACATCTTCTTCCTTTCCTACTTTTTGTAGAGCCCCTCTATATACTCTTTCCACCTTTCAGCTTTTCCTTCTTTGCTGAGAACTGGTTTTTCGTTTGAGTTATTTATATTCATACAGCTGCATTTCTTATCTCCAAATGTTTCTTTTATTTTCCTGTAGGCGGTATCTATTTTTCCCCTATTTATACATTCTTCTACACACTTGCATTTGCCTTCTAGCCACTCCTGCTTAGCTATTTTACTCTTCCTGTCCATCTCATCTCTTAGTCGTCTGTACTACATTTTGCCTGTTTCATGTATTTCATTTTCATATTTTCTCCTTTCATCAATTTAATATAGTATTTCCTGTGATATCCCAGGATTTTTTATAGGTCTTGAATTCTACCTACTTTGTCGTCTGCTGCCTGCACTATTTCATTTCTCAATGCTACCCATTATTCTTCTACCACTTTATTTCCCCCCATTTCTGTGAATTGTTGCCTGAAGCTCCCTCTGAAATTCTTAAGAACTTCAGGTTCCTTCAATTTATCCAGGTTCCATCTCCTTATTTTCCTACTTTTTTGCAGTTTCTTCAGTTTCAGCCTACAGTTCATGACCAATAAGTTATGGTCAGAGTCTATATCTGCCCCTGGGTATGTCTTACAATTTAAAACCTGGTTCCGAAATCTATGTCTTATCATTATAAAATCTATCTTGTACCTTCCAGTGTCTCCTGGTCTCTTCCACGTATACAACCTTTTCCGTGATTCTTAAACAAAGTTTTTGTTATGTTAAAATTATGTTCTGTGAAAAATTCTACCACACGATTTCCTCTTTCAGTTCTTTTGCCCAGTCCACATACACCTATATTTTTCCTTCACTTCCTTTTCCTACTATCGAATCCCAGTCTCCCATCACAATTAAGTTTTCCTCTCCCTTAATTGTCTGAATAATTTCCTTTACCTCCTCATACATTTCTTCGATCTCCTCATCATCGGCAGAGCTAGTGGGCATAGAAAAGTGTACTACTGTGGTCGCTGTTGGGTTTGTATCTATCTTGACTATGATAATGTGATCACTGCACTGCTCATAATAGTTTACCCGCAGTCCTATTTTGTTATTCATTATCATACCTACTCCGGTAATACCCTCAATTGATTTTCTATTTATAATCCTGTACTCACCTGACCAGAAATCCTGTCCGTCTTTCCACTGAACTTCACTAATCCCCACTATATCTAACTTCAACCTATCCATTTCCCTTTTTAAATTTTCTAAGTTCCCTACCTGATTAAAGGATCTAACATTCCATGCTCAGATCCATAGAATGCCAGTGTTGTCTTTCCTGATGATCACATCCTCCTGAGTAGTCCCCACCTGGAGATCTGAATGGGTGACTATTTTACCTCTGGAATATTGAACTTGAGTATGCCATCATCATATACTCATACAGTAGAGTTACATGTCCTCGGGAGAAATAATGGCTGTAGTTTCCCCTTGCTTTCAGCCGTCTGCAGTAACTGTGTGGCAAAGCCACATTAGCTGATGTTATAAGGCCAGCCCAGTCAATCATCCAGGCTGTTGCCCCTGTAACTACTAAAAAGGCTGCTGCCTCTCTTCAGGAACCACATATTTGTCTGGCCTATTCACAAATACCCCGCCGTTCTGGTTGTACCTACGTTACGGCTATTTGTATCGTTGAGGCACACACACCACACCACCTTGGCAATTTCTGTGGTTCATGGGGTGGTTCATATGCTTACAAACAGTAAATCAAGTACTTCTCAACACATAAAAATCATTTATTTGCCTACAATTATGTACCAAAAAGATATTTAGAAAGAGTTGTCAGTAGTATAAATAGGTCTAAACTTTGTTTCATTGTGTATGTACAATATTAATATTTGGCTGTTAAAACAAATCTAACTGTACTGAACTGCTTACAAACAGTAAATCACTTACTTATCAACACATAAAAATCATTTATTTGCCTACAGTTACGTACCAAAAAGATATTTAGAAAGTGTTGTAAGAAGTATAAATAGGCCTAAACTTCGTTTGACTGTGTATGTGCAATCTTAATATTTACTTGTTATAACTGTACTGAAATGATAGAAACGTGCGTAAAATAGTACGCAGTTAAAGTTTAAAGCATCAAAATCGGTTAACAAATACGAAAAAAAAGTTAAAAACGTAAAACCTTTTGTACTGTATTAAGAGCCATCTGTTGGCTTCTGTAAGAACTGTTTCCTTGTGCGCTAATGAAGTGTAAAGAACAGCTAGACAAAGTGCGATCTAGTGTGTAAATTAGACAGAGAGAAGAGGCGGAGCCAGCAGGAAGGCGGAGCTTGATAGCGCACTGCTAGCTATATCAGTAGCCGCAATTCCTGACAGCAGTCAGTCCATTGAGAGCCTTCATACAGGCAACAGATAAGCTGTTTCATTTAACTGAACAGCTAAATACTACACAATATATTTATAAACTAAATGATGCAGTTCGAAAAAGCAATTGTGATTGATGTACCTGATCTACTGAATATAATAAAACTTAATATTGTCAAAATTGTCCACAATGGTGTAGTGATGGTACAAGATGCTATAATTGGATGGTGTTATACATTACTAGTCCAAGCGCCATATGTCATAACTGACATAATGGAACCTAAATTTTACTTGTTCTTAAAATATATTTATTTATGAATGTTTCTCAACTTTTTGTACCAAAGAAGGGTTAGTGTTCTTTCACTTAGTAGTGAAATCACACTGTAAATAACTACTAAACAGCAGTAATTGGGCTCACAACAGAAATATAAAGTAATGGCACTTGGTCTTGTGAAGCATAACATGGTTTAATTGTTTTCCTGATAAAATTAGCCCACATAACAATCGCAAATATCGAGAAAAATATTTCATTGATAAACTAAATAAATCAATGAAAATTGATAGCAATGGTGTTGATAAAGGTCGTATTATTGACGTATTTAACGTTTTTCATGAACGTTTTAAAGGCAAAGCTTTGCCATATACATATTTTTTTGCAAATATAGCTGATTTGTTAAATACTGAACATGAGATACAAATACATGACACAAAACGTAACAGTAATTTGTGGCAACAATTTTTAGACATGAAGCCTTCCAATATAATTCAAAAACAAAAGGAATTTGATGAATATATGGAAGCCCAAATAAGAGCTAATACAAGATATGTAAAATTAGAAGAATATACACTAGAAAATATTGATCGTTCATATGAAACCAGTCATTCATCATTTATAGACAGTTAAATATTCTCTGTCAGTATTCTATGTTGAGCATCATAAGTCAAATTTTTCTTTCTATACATGACTATGTGGCTAACGTATCACCTGGTATCTTGTCATTAGATGTAGCACATAACTTTCTCATTGTGTTTTTGTGTAGCTACTATATTTTTCTATGTGATATATTAATCACATAGGATAGTTTGTTATGAAGTTAAAAGGATTTATGTCAACATCACCTTTGAGTTGTTGTGACTCACTCAAAATCACGAAATGCATCATAAGCTTTCAGAAAGTTATTTGGTGGATCTGAGTTCCACATTTCATGTGGGAAAACTTTGTTTCCTCCATTTTTCAGATATATATTCTGTAGCATAACATGGTCAAATACTGAAGAGTCAGCTAACTGATTATTTTTACGATCTGTTTGAAACACTGCAAATATGAATTAAGGCATAACAAATTCCATAGAACTGTAATAATTTGTAGTATCTAATTCTAAATTCGTCTTGTCACTTAATCCAGCTACTTCCACAGTTTGAAATTCATAGAATAATATCGGAATTTTTGGGTTTTTCAACATAATTTCACGTTGTTCAAGTTCGTAATTAGGTTCATATTTAATAACAGGTACACGAATTCCATATGTTCAACTACAATTTTACCTTCCTGTGGAAGTGTAATTGTATCATCGTTATTAGACCATCGAAAAAGAGTATTATTTGCACTTGAACTCCAACTAAATATTACAGTAATATCACCTCCCCACATTACCTCCTTATAATCTTTGAAAACACCACCTAATATATCTAGTGGATAACATACTTCATTTTTCTTACTTTTTATTTTGCTGTTGTTTGTGCTATGATGTTCCATACATATTTTATAAGCAAGAGATGATGTTAAATTCAACAAAACTGACGAATAAAAGGAAGTTCAATTCTAGATGAAATATTATATCCTTTTTTTATGATTATAAAGTAAAATAGCTTTATGACATAATTATCAATTAGCTTAACATTTGACTTCCTATCATATGCTGAAAAATCTGATTCATCTGCATGAACAACTTCAAAGCTCATGTATATTGAGCATGATTGGGATGCAACCATCCATCACCAATATGTATATTAATTTCTGTATCTTTATTGGAAATATTTTTACTCTTTTCATTCACTGGGATGATTGAAATTGACAGCTTTCAATCTTGTTCATTTATTAGGAATAAAATTAGAGTCACAGTAGCACCATTGAAATCGATTAGCTTATCATTTTCGTCAGTTATAGTTACCACTAAATTCTGAATTTTATCATTAACTGGAACAAATAAAGGATGATAAGGCTCATAAAGTATTGGTGCACCAAATTCAACATATGGCTTATATGAAGTGATAATATTTGTTTCACAATGAAAATGATCATTATGCTTTACACACATGCCATCAGCTAGATTAAAATTTACATTTTTTAATTGAAATGGAATAATCTTAGGAACATCTTTAGCAACAGTCTTTTCGTTTGCATTAACAGTCTGAGTGCTAAATCCTAGCAAACTTGCTATATTATCATATTTTTAATGTCCACATACAGCTTAACATCACTTTCAATAGTAACTCTTTAGTATGGATATTAGGCTTCCTTGTATGAATACATTTTTTCAAACTTTCCAAAGTATACTGACCAGTTGGAATAATTATTGTTTCACCATCACAGTATAATTTATTATTATTTGTTGTAACATTTGGAGTTAAAAATGTTGTATAAAATTCAACCAATGCTACAATTTTAAAACAAACTCTTACAGGAACATTTAATCATTTTTTGATTACTGATGAATTACCACTTAGTTGAATTATTCTACTCCTTTATGGGTAAGTAAATGAAGACAGATTGGGAACCAAAAAAACGAATTCCAAAAAAGAAATAAAAATTAAACATGGTTAACCTTTACATAATTCCATTAGATGTACTATTATTGGATCAAGTGGATGTAGTAAAACTACATTGATAACTATATTTTAGTACCAGGATGGTTAAATTGGAATTAAATAACCATTTGTATGTTTATCTAAAAGTTTAGATCAACCAAAGTATCATGAATTTAATAAAAATGTATTAAAATTGAAGAATCAATAGGTGACTCTTTGGCAACATTTATTAGTAGCAATGATAAAGTTATATCTACAATTCACTTGTAGTATTTGATGACATTATATTGGAAAATCAAGATGTTATAAGAGAATATTTTACTAGAGGTAGACATAAACATATTCCAAAATTACAAAACAACTAATCAGGGATAATCTCAATTCTTAAAATATTTTCAGACAGAATGACACAAATCTACATCACATTTATCGTGAATTTGTTGGTGTTGATTTAAGATATAATGACTTTAGAAATATGTGCAATAATTGTTGGAACAATGATGGTTTTGGTTTTATAACTATAGACATGACACATAAATCAAATGATGGTAAATACAGATCTCAAATGAAAGATTTTGTAACAATACAAACATAAATGTAAATATAAATGTAAACATAAACATCTAAGACAAACATCAAATATAAACATGAACGTTTTATGTTTTATAAATATTTGCAAAATATGATCATCCTAAACGTTTTAGTACACTTTCAGTGTATGATCCACATTTCGTTAAACATGAAAAAAGAAATAAAAAGAAACAGGAAGAATTAAAAAAATCCACATATAGAATATGAAAAATATAAAAAAGAAGATCAACCTGTTATTGATGATATAGAACAAGCAAAACAAGGACTTGAAGGAATAGGTGATAATGTTCTGAAAGATATAGTTGAAAATAGATAAGTCAAAAAACAAATGATTCCATATCATCATTCAGAAAAATTTAAAGATCTATTACAAATTAAAAATTATGATAGCTATAGTGATAGTAGATATTGAAATAATTCAGTAATTGATGATGTATTGAATAAATATGAAAAGTTGAAGGTAGAAAAAAGGATGCAGGTAGAAAAATAAATACAAGTGAAAGAATGTTGAAATATGTCGATCATAGTGAAGATAAAGTCTTTGGATTAAGGCCTGTTGGTATGTCTAAGGATATTGGTAGTTTACCAGTAAAATTTTATGGAAATAAATTAATCAATGGTGGAAAGGAGTATGAAGGTACAGATGGACTAATGAATCCGTTAACTAAAAAGAAATTACAGTGGATGATTTGAATGATAAATTTGATTCTGTTGATTTATCAAATTATGCAGATATACTATATGAATCATGTGAACTATATTCTGATAAGAATTCTAATAAAATAAAGTCAAGTAAATGTGTGAAATAGAATAATTTGAGGAAAGAAATTTTTGATGTTTATTTCCCAAGTTTAAGAACACCAACTATAAATAGTTCACCTGAAAAAAAAAACAGGTGAAGGATTCATTAAAAAAATATACAGACAAACCAGTTGAATATATGTTTGGCAAAGTGAAAAATATGGAAAAGGATTGGTTAATTCATTGATTAAATAATCTTCCACTCGAAATGCATCTTCCAGGCTATAGATTTTGTGGCCCAAGATCCAAATTAGAAGAAAGACTAGCACGTGGTGATACAGGAATAAATAAATTACATGAACCTAGGAAACAACATGACATTTCATATCGTGATCACAAAGATTTAGAAAAAAGATATGAAGCAGATAAACAACTTCAATTATCTGCAAAAGAAATGATGCATGCTTCTGATGCATCATTTGGGGACAAAGATGCAGCAACAGCAGACAGAGGAATAATGTATGGAAAACGAAAATTACGAATGGAACTTGATGACAATGGATGGGATGATTTGAATCTAAAATAATCTTTATGACGTCTAATTTTTAATCTGTATAAATGAATACATTTAGTATTGACTATACTGTTCTACCTAGTGGAAAAATTAAACCAAAAAGCCAATAATGAACATCTACATAGTATTGATCAATTTTTAACTGATGTTCGAAAAAGATAGATTGAAAAAAAGACTGGTGAAAATTTACTTATTACACTAGGTATTCCAGTTATCAAAAAGATTATTCAATATCTAACAAAAAAGAAAGAAGGTAAAGGACTAACACAACATGTACGTGGCCATCGAAATTAAAACATCAGATAATAACCTTAACAGAGAGGGTGGCCTGCAGCTCAGCGAGGCGTGGGATCCAGGGACCGCGCAGTTAAAACGGGCGCATCGAATACCGGCTCAAAGCATGCCCATATATGGTGATGTTGTGGAGCACCAGTGACGTCACAGCTGGCAGCTAGTGTATATAAGCCTGTTCTTGCAGCCACTAGGCAGTCAATACCACTTGACAATGGCCAAGGAGTGCTTGGCCGAAAGTACGTGGAGTTTTAAGCACCTGAAGCAGACGGAAACCCAAGAACTTTTTATTCAAAGTTATCGCCGTAAGACAATGCATTACTACACAATCAATTCACATGTTTCTCTTTCTTACATTTGTAATTTTTAATGAATATACTTGATATTTTTCATCTAATGAGTAAACATCAGTAGATATGAAACTTCCTGGCAGATTAAAATTGTGTGCCGGAACCGGGACTCGAACCTGGGACCTTTGCCTTTCGCGGGCAAGCGCACTACCGACTGTGCTATCCCGACACGACTCACGATGCCGCCTCACAACTTTACTTCCACCAGCACCTCGCCTCCTACTTTCCAAACTACTGGCGGAAGTAAAGTTGTGAGGCGGCATCGTGAGTCGTGTCGGGATAGCACAGTCGGTAGTGCGCTTGCCCGTGAAAGGCAAAGGTCCCAGGTTCGAGTCCCGGTTCCGGCACACAATTTTAATCTGCCAGGAAGTTTCATATCAGCACACATTCCGCTGCAGAGTGAAGTTTCATTCTGGAATCAGTAGATATATTAACTTTAGTTTCAGTTTTTGGAATATGATCAATTTCAACAGGAAACGAAATATAGGTAATATTTTTTCAAGTTGTATCACAAATTATTGCTTTTGTTTTATTTTTGTGGTAAGTCAATGTACGATGATCCTTTTAATGGAACACATTTATTAATTCCTAATTTAGTGTCCAACCTGATCCTCCAGAATGGAAAGTAGACACTTTTGTTAAAATTTCTTGTTTACTATGCTCAAATTTTTTAATTGAATCCTTATGTGTAATGACAGTATAGGTTTGTGTTTGATGCCCTAATTCCTGAAGTTTTTTATTTGTCTGCATTCTGAACTCACGAAATAAAGTTTATGTTCAAACCATTATGTAGTTTAAAATTTTCTTTAACTTTTGGTTTGACGGTTTTTAAAAAATGATTATGCTCAACATAATTTATATTATTTACAAAATTTATGGTTTGTAATCTAGTCTTAAATGCTTTATGAAGTAGATAAAGTTTAACTGATTGGCTGTCTTTTTGTTTTCTAAATACATTTGTAGCACATGGAAATATTAATTTCAGTGGTTTGGTTTCTTTATTTTCAAAAATGTCATCATCAAATTTGTAATAGTAGTTTATATTAGGAAATCGTTTTGGTCTACATTTAAGTTGCTGAAATATATCATTATGAAATGGAAATTCTTGTGATATAGCTAACCTCATTTATAAGGAATAAAATTTAAGAATTTTTAGTAGCTATAATATCAGATATATATTTTTCATTCAATTAATATATTTTAGTTATCTAATATATCTACTATGCATTTTTATTCAATTGATATTTTTTATTTCTTACATTTTCATTTATCTAATATATTTACTATATTTTTTATTCAATTAATTAATTGTACTATCTATAATTATTTTGCAATAATATATCTAATATCTATAGTTATTATTCAGTTAATATATTTTACAAGATATAATAAGTTTTCAGATTATATACATTACTACTTATAATAAATATTCAGTTAATAAATTTCATTATTTAAATTTTCATTTATATAATATGTTTACTATATATTTTTATTCAATTTATATATTTTACTATATATATATATTTTCAATTACTATATTTCACTATTATGTATTCTCAATTCGTATATTTTATAACTAGATTTGGTTACATGTATTTTCTTGAAAAAAAAATTTCCTGTCAATGGAACAACTAAACCTAAACGAATCAATAGCTATTGCAAAACAGTTACAAATAAAAGATTATTATAAAATTACCAAACAACAAATAGTTCATAGTATTAACAATATTAATGTCTTCAATGAAGAACAATTTAATTTATTATGTAATAATTTAAATGCAACACAAATAATGGGAATGTATTGGATAACAGCTGAAACATTTAGAAACAAACTTGCTGATTATATTAAAAATGACAATAATAGTTTTAATGAAAATAATTGGCATTATATATCTTATTGCCCAATTTTGTCTCGAGATTTTATGTCAATTTCAAAATAAACTATTTTGGAATGTTTTGTCAATGACTCAAAAATTGTCTGAAATTTTTATTAGAGTATTTCAAAATAACGTAAATTGGACTGCAATTTCAAAATATCAAACATTGTCACACGATTTTATAAAGTAGATTTTTATAGAATATCAAAACTTCAAAATTTATCTAATGAATTTATTATAGAATTTCAGAATAAAGTAGATTGGATTGCTATTTAAAAAACCAAAATTAATGCAATAGAGTTATTTTAGAATTTGTTGATAAAATTGATAGTGTGTGTATATCCAAATATCAAAACTTATCAGAACCCTTTATTCGGAAATTTCGATATAGAGTTAATTGGACATTTATATCAAAATTCTCCGAACCATTTATTTGGGAATTTCAAAATAAAGTAGATTGGGATTTAATATCATAAAATCAAAAATTATCAATACCATTTATTCTGGAATTTCAAAATAAAGTTAATTGGGAAGTTATGTTACACTGTCAAAATCTATCTGAATCATTCATACAAAAAATTAAAAATGGTTATGCTATAATTTCTACTACAGAAGAAGAATGTTCCATATGTTTATCTGATCAAGATTATCATTTTGTAGAAACTTTTTGTAATCATGTATGTCATAAAGAATGTATTTATGTATGACCATTGTGTAGACAAGTTGTAAGATGTTTCTAATAAAAAATAAAAATAAAGTAAATTATAAATAAGAAATGAAAATTAAAAAAATACGAAAAATAAAAATAAAATAGATAAAATTACTTACAAATTAACATATAAAAATATTTCTTATAAATGGAATTCGTTATTGAAAAATTAGAATTGTATGCTATTAAGTATAATATTAATTTTGCTGATTGTGTTATTAAAGAAGGTAAAGTGTATGTTAATATTAATTTAAAAGTAACTAAGAATGACATAAGTTCTAAATTACTTGAAGATTTTAAATATTAGTTAATGGAATCAGATGGATTTTATTCATTTAGTTTATTAGGTGTATTTAAAAATCGTTATGTATGTTATATAAAATATAATTACGAAAAAAGTGCTTGGGAATTTACCTTTGTTCGATATTAAAGTTTGATTGCATTTATATATATCCAGTTTTTGTACCAATTTTTTAACATTTTTGTTTTGTGGCATACAGAAATGAGAAGACCACTATGTTGCTATGCTGAGATCCACTACGCCATTTCTGGATTAATACCATGCAGGCATTCAATTGTGATATAGGAAGATTGGGTACTAACTTTTTTTCAACTAAGAACCCTATTTTGGGATTTATTAAATTTTTCAATAATACTTGTTAATTTTCAAATGCTTTATTAATGATTATGTGATGTAGTATGATGTCTGTGTATTTAATCTTTCCTATATTCAATTTTACACATGGAGAAAACCCTGTAAATTGTTTTGGCTGTGTACTAATTTTATAATAATTTGTATTGATTGCTGAAATTATATGGAATGTAATACTGTAAAAAATATGTTTTGTAATACTGGTTCATGGCTAGGACACATTAAGTTAGTTGAATGTATGTAAAACCTAGAGTTCTATCCTGCATAACAGAAAGCAATGGATAAGAGCATAAAAGGTGGTTCTGGTGGGCAGAATCAGTGGTGACACTAGTAGTGGAGAGCAGAGTGTGGAAGCAGTGGAGCAGGGTCTTACTAGATCGGATGTTTGTAAACATATTGGACTAACCTGGTCATCAGTCCTTAGACTTGCACTAACTTACACTAATGACAACACACACTCACACACACACACACACACACACACAAATGCCCAAGACAGGCATGACTTCTTCGTCGATGTGGCCATTCCGCATGGCTGATATAAGTTTTCAGAGTGACCTGTTTCGGTATCTGTGCGCCAAATAATGCATTGGCTGGTTAGTGGCACTAAAATTGTTGGATGAATAGTCTGAAGCGTCCCGCATGGGTATTTGGCATTGAGAACTTACATAACAAGTATTATGGCACCAAGAACAGGGATATATGACCTCTAGCTACAACAAGAAGCACAAGCTCTGTTGGTGTGAAGAAGCCTGCCACAACTTGCCTCCACCACCTTGACTAGGACTCTCAAGTAATATGTTATGTGTGTAACACTTCATTGACCAGTTATTTGTGTTTAACTTGAACTGATGTAAATTCCACTAATTTATCCTATGTCATAAATCCAAGCAGGATCATTTACCCTTTTATTATGAAGCTTCCGAGAGTCTTAAAGTTAAACTAGTCACAGTAAATTATTATTTACAATATTATTGATCATACTAAGTAACAGTTGAATTAGGCTACTAAGTTGGCACAAAAGTGTTAGAAATTGTGTATTCATTTGTCACATGTTAGTGTTAAAGTTAAACCAGTATATGCACAAATAATCAAAAGTGTGTTAAATTGAACCTATCTGCATTACTGAACAATTATATATTACTTTTTGGTCGGAATTTTTGCACTTAATGGTGCATAAAGAGCAGGTCAGGTTAACGGTCTCCATTTTATTAAACTCTAAGTGAGAAAATCAGAACCAATTTTAAATTTCTATACAACAGCATTAAAATCAGTGTTTAACAAAGGAGATGCAGTTAGTTTGATTCAGGAGTATAGATAATTTATGTTAATACAGTCAGTGCGTGAAAGTTGATCATTAAATATTCTTATTCAAAGTATATTTCAGTTACATGTGCCATTAGTAATTTTAAATTTAATTACAACTGAAAATAGAATACATATACAAATGAAACTTTCATTTATTTGTGTAGAAACAAACAGAGATTATTAATGACACAGTGTTCTGGAAACACAATCATGTTAGACATACTGTCTGTAGTGACCTATTTCATTTACTGAAAGAGTACTAGATTTTCCTAAAATAATTAGGTTCACTGTTTGATTATTCCTGTTCGCCCTTTTTTAAGTAAATAATTTCAGTTTTATGATGACTAGTAGAAACAGTGCAAATTACTGTGAAGGAATAATTAGGTTTATCAAAGCTAATCGAGTATATTCACCACTATTTGAAAGTTAATCAGTATTACACACACTGTATTTCTCTGTAGTCACTGTCTAAATTTTGTTTCAGTTTTAAATAGTACAGTATTAATTACGAAATATTTCAATCAGAGTCTAAGCAGAATGGATTTTGTTCACTGGTACTTTTTGCCATAATCGACTAGTGACAGCTTCTAATACTGACTACAAATTAACTTTTGAACTACATTTAGTCAATCTATTCTATTCGCACTATTTTTAACTTGTTTGGAGAACTAAATTTGATGAGAGGAAGTCGATAACGATCGCCTTAATCCTTATGGTTTGCAAACACTGTCACATTTCTAAAATTCCACTCAGATGGTAATGTTACGGCTATATTGTTTATTAAAACGAATAGTTATAATTTCGTTCTGTAGCTGTTTGTAAGCAGAACAGTATAACGGTAAGTGTTATAAGCTTCTATTTTAAAACTGATGACACAACCACGCGAACCAGCAAACACATATAAAACTGCCAAGTCTAAAGTGAGACTTACAACTGACTTACATTTAAACTCAATCACGCGACCGTAACGGTCGCACATGTGTCATGTGTGGGATTTTTTAAATGACCCTCCTAATTTCCAACTATAATATTACCACTTACCAAGAACATACTACCTCAATCACTTGCTAACTACACTGTCACAAATAAAAATAAGTACACGCCTTAGAGTTTTAATTTACTCAACATTTATTGTTGACACAGTGTATGGGGAGCACAGGAATTGATTACATTTACAGAGAATAGCTCTAGCACCCACCCCCATGAACCACAGACATTGCCGAGGTGGGGTGGCTTGTGTGCCTCAACGATGCAGATAGCCGTACCATAGTTGCAACCACAGTGGACGGGTATCTGTGGAGAGGCCAGACAAACGTGTGGTTCCTGAAGAGGGGCAGCAGCCTTTTCAGTAGTTACAGAGGCAACAGTCTGGATGATTTACTGAGCTGGCTTTGTAACATCAGCTAACATGGCTTTGCCATGCAGTTACTGCGAACGGCTGAAAGCAAGGGGAAACTACAGTCGTTACTTCTCCCGAGGACATGCAGCTCTACTGTATGACTATATGATGATGGCGTCTTCTTGGGTAAAATAGTTCCCCATTTGGATCTCCAGGCGGGGACTACTCAGGAGGATGTCGTCATCAAGAAAAACAAAACAGGCATTTTATGGGTCGGAGCGTGGAATGTTCTAACCCTTAATCACGTAGGTAAGCTAGAAAATTTGAAAAGAGAAATGGATAGGTTAAAGTTAGATATGGTAGGGATTAGTGAAGTTCGGTGGCAGGATGAACAGGATTTGTGGTCAGGTGAGTACAGGGTTATCAATACAAAATCAGTTGGTGGTAACGCAGTAGTTGGTCTGATAATGAATAAGAAAATAGGAATGCGGGTAAGTTACTATGAACAGCATAGTGAACGCATTGTCGTAGTAAAGTTAGACATGAAGCCAACACTGACCACACTAGTGCAAGTTTATATGTCAACTAGCATGGCTGATGATGAGGATATCGAAAAAATGTATGAGGAGATAAAAGAAATCATTCAAAAAGTCAAGGGAGACGAAAACTTGATTGTGATGGGAGACTGGAACTCGGTAGTAGGAAAGGGAAGAGAAGGAAATGTAGTAGGTGAATATGGACTGGGAAAAAGGAATAAAAGAGGAGAACGCTTGCGCAGAGTACAATTTAGTGATCACCAACACTTGGTTTAATCATCATAAAAGAAGGCTGTTTACGTGGAAGAGACCACGAGACACTGGAAGGTTAACAGATTGACTTTATAATGCTAAGGAGTAGATTTAGAAACCAGGTTCTAAACTGTAAGACGTATACAGGGGAAGATATAGACCCTGGCCATAACTTATTGGTTATCAATTGCAGATTAAAACTTAAGAGACTGCAGAAAGGTAGAAAGGTTAGGAGATAGAACCTGGACAAATTGAAGGAACCAGAGGTGGTTGAGAGTTTCAGAGAGAGCATTAGGCAAGGATTGGCTGAAACGGGGGAAAGTAATACAGTAGAAGAAGAATGGGTAGATCTGATAAATAGGGTAGTGAAGGCTGCAGAGGACCATATAGGTAGAAGGCCAATGCCTGACAGAAATCCCTGGATAACACAGGATGTACTGAACTTAATTGATGAGAGGAGAAAATATAAAAAATCAGCAAGTGAAACAGGAAAAAGCGAGTACAAACGACTGAAAAATGAGAGTGACAGGAAGTGCAGACTGGCTAAGCAGGAGTGACTAGAAGACAAATGCAGAACCATAGAAGACTGCATAACTAGGGGAGAGATAGATACCACCTACAAGAAAATAAAAGAGATATTTGGAGACAAGAAAAGCAGCTGTATGAATATCAAGAACTCAGACAGAAAACCAGTACTAAGCAAAGAGGGGAAGGAATATATAGAGGACCTATACAAAGGAAATAAACTTGAAGACAGTATTCTCAGACAAGTGTGTAAATTACAGAACTATCAGTTTAATAAGTCATGGGTCCAAAATACTAACACGAATTATTTACAGACGAATGGAAAAACGTGTGGAATCCGACTTTGGGGAAGATCAGTTTGGATTTAGAAGAAATGTAGGAACACGGGAGGCAATACATTACGACTTATCTTAGAAGATAGGCTAAGGAAAGGGAAACCTACGTTTTTAGCGTTTGTCGATTTGGAGAAAGCTTTTGATAATGTCGACTGGAATACACTCTTCCAAATTCTGAAGGTATTAGGGGTAAAATTTAGTTATATTCAAGCTATACAAAAACCAGACAGCGGTTATTAGAGTAGAAGGGCAAGAAAGGGACGCAGAGGTTGGGAAGGGAGTAAGACAGGGTTGTAGCCTTTCCCCAATGTTTTTCAATCTGTACATTGAGCAGGCAGTGAAGGAATGGAAGGGGAAATATGGAGAGGGCATTAAAGTTTAGGGAGAAGAAATAAAAACATTGGGGTTTGCTGATGACATAGTAATTTTGTCAGAGACCGCAAAAGATGTGGAAGAGCAATTGAATGGGATGGACAGTGTCTTGAAAGGAAGATATAAGATGAACATTAACAAGAGTAAAACGAAGGTACTGGAATGGAATGTCAGAAAATCAGGCGATGCTGAAGGAATTAGATTAGGTAATGAGACAATAAAAGTAGTTGATGAATTTGTTATTTGGGTAGCAAGATAACTTCTGATGGCCGAAGTAAGGAAGATATAAAATGCAGAATGGCTATGGGAAGAAAAGCGCTTCTAAAGAAGCGAAACTTGTTAACTTCCAATATTAATTTAAATGTTAGGAAGTCCTTTCTGAAAACATGTGTCTGGAGTGTAGCACTGTATGGGAGTAAAACGTGGACGATAAGGAGTTCAGATAAAAAGATGGTAGAAGCTTTTGAAATGTGATGCTACAGACGAATGATGAAAATTAGATGGGTAGATCAGATAACTAATGAGGAGGTGCTTAGCAGAATCGGGGCGAAAAGGAGTTTCTGGCATATCCTGACTAAGAGAAGGGATAGATTAGTTGGACACATTCTGAGACATCAAGGAATTGTGAACTTAGCATTAGAAGGAAGCGTGTGGGGTAAAAATCGTAGAGACAGACCGAGGGACGAATATAGTAAGCAGATTAAAAATGATGTAAGTTGCCGAACATATTCTCAGATGAAGAGACTTGCACAGGACAGGGTAGCATGGAGAGCTTTATTAAACCAGTCTGAGGACTGAAGACCACAACAACAACAGCTCTAGCACTACTGAGGTACCAGGTTCCGATCCATGTTGAAACACCACTACTAGTACTTGGTGTAACTTCCACGGGCTGCAATTTAGGCGCTCCATTAGATCATACAGATGTCGAATACTGTCATGAGATATACTGTTCTACTCCTGCTCGACCTGTCCCCGTAGTTTTGCAAGAGATGTAGGTCGATAGGTTGGACGTGTCAGTTGTCGTCCTTTTATATCGCACACGTGCTTGATTGGAGACAAGTCCGCAGATCGTGCTGGCCAGGGACGTTGCAACGCGACTCGCAGAGCACGTTGAGTGTCATGCACAGTGTGCTTAGTGAACATTATCCTTTTGGAACAACACATCACCTCCCTGTTGCAGTAATGGGTAAAGCATGGGCCTTACAACATTCTGCACGTACCGAGCGCTGGCCAGCGCTCCCTCTACAAACACGAAAGGTGAACGAGAATTGCAGCTTATCGCACTCCAAACCATTAGGCCTCTGGTTGGGCCAATGTGTCTCGGACGAATGTGCTCTACGGGAGAGACTTCGGCAGGTCTACGTCATGCGCGTAAACGTCCATCACTTGCGTGCAGGCAGAAAATGCTTTCATTGCTCAAGCCCACGGCTCACCATTCTATCTTCCAAGTGATCCTCTGACGTAACTGATGAGCCGTGCCCTCGATGCTGTGGTGTGAGAGGAAAATTTCAGTTTCTGGCAGAGAGATTGACTGGAATAATTCAGCGGTCTACCTTGGTCTGGAACTTGACAAGAGACTGACTTTTGCCAGACAAATTTGCCGAGCGAGAGGAAAGGGTTGTGCTGTCTTTGATCAACTCTACTCGCTCGCTATCCCTATGAAGCTCTGCGCATACAAGACCTCCATTCTTCCTAGCATGGTTTATGGAAATGAAGTTTGGTTGATGACCGCAGATTCTCATCTGAACAAATTGCAACAGCTGAAAAACAGAATCCTCCGACTTATCGCGGATGCAGATAGATACATACCCAACAAAGACATAAAAGAATATTCAGATGAACCTCCCATCCCCATATATATAAAAAGAAAATCAGAAGCTCTCTATGAGAAAGCTTCAACTTCGGCCCACAATCTCATCCAACAGTTAGGTACACACTATCCCGACGCTTCGACACAAAGCCCTTTTTCCTCTTTAACCAGACAATTTAGGGCATAACAGAATACAGACAAACAGTCATACATTTTTTTCACATTTCATTCAGCTATCCGAGAAAAGTCAGGCGGGAGAAGCCCAGTGGTGCTTCATTGGAACATAAAAGTATACAGCTGAACAGTGGACGACGTGCTAGAGGTGCGCGTGACGGTCATCCCACTGCTAGTGACCGGTTGGCAGCAGTTGGCACTGACACTCCTGGGCTCACAAACCCTCTGATCTATGCTGTGGGAGCTGTACGATCTGCCACTGCTTCCCTTAAAATACGAACATCTTAATGGACGTCTGTGCTGCGTTGACGTCCAGAACTCTTGTCTACAGGTGTGAGAATGTTCACTTGACCATTACGAGCAGTATCGTTGCAAAACTAACACATCACGTCCACCTCGTGTGACAATTCTCTAAAAGGACTAGCCCAGTGCAATTTTGAAATTAGCTCAGCTGGCTGCGGAAGCACGGATGCGTCTTCGTGGCAAGGCACTTGTTATCTTCACACGTTGGTATCAAACTGAGCCTTATGGCCGTAAACATTCCCTATTAAGGATTACACACAGATGGTGCTCTGGAAGACATGTCGCCGCGGCAGAATAGTCATGCGCTCTAAGGCGCCCAGCTGCGGTGCGCGCGGCCGTTCGCCATCTGGGGTTCGAACCCAACCTCGGGCATGGGTGTTTGTGTTGTCCTTAGCATAAGTCACTATAAGTTAGTGAACGTAGTTTGTAAGCTTAGGGACTAATAACTACCGTAGTTAAGTCCCTTAGTTTTACAAACGTTTGAACATTTGGAGACATGTCATTATGCGGATTCGATCTGACAAGGAAAGTACTTGGGCTCGAACAAACATATACATCAAAATCGTACGAGAGCAAAACTCTGCAGTCGTCCGTTAGAGGCCTCTGCGTGTGCCTTGCCACATTGCACTTTGACCTGTCGGTTTGCCAATAGGGACGGTGCAGTGTGCCTCCGAAGTTGCGTTTTGTGACATTTGTGTGGTGAAGCGTCAGATGGAGCGGCGATTGATAATCAATCCTGATAAAGTATTGCGATTGGCTGAGATTAAGTTACGAAAAACCATTCTTCATGAAGATGGTATTAGTGTAGAAGATGAATCATTCGCATGCTTTCTCGTATCTGTTATGGTACAGAAATAGGAGCAGAGATTAGATACTGTTATAACACTAACACATAATGATGATAATAGGGATGATAATGACGAAGAACTCATTGCTAGCGGTAGTGCGTGCGGGAAGAGGCGATGGAAGCAGTGGCAGTGAATACCAACAGAAGGTTAAAGTTGCAACTATCATCACGGCTTTTGATGACAATACGCTAGAGAACATGTACGACGATTATTACATAAGTTATAGTTCAGATATCCGCATTACGTATGACGTCTACAATTACATCTACAATGCCATCTAGAGCATGATTGCAAAGTTTTGCATAAAAACGACACCCACCAGCACAATGAGGTGTACGTAGAGATACTGTAACCATACGTTCATACAGATATGTTTGTTCGAGCCCAAGTACTTTGCTTGTGTGTAGCACAGCATCTTCATTTTTGGCGAGCCTAATATCATATACGGCCAAGTCCACTTTCGATGTTTTTCAGGGAGGCAGAAAACTAAAAAACATATTAGCAAAATACCCACACTTGTGAGGTCTTTTGTTTGCTCTCTTATGTATTAAAAAAATTCCAGTAGTGACAACGTGGAAAAAATTGAAACTAAGACGTGAAAATAGGTTAAAAGCTGGACATGACCGACTTTGATATTAGCTAAACGATCTGTTCACTTTACAAACTAAACCAAAGTGTATCCATGTACTTCTTAAATTAACTTTCAATACATTTTTTCAACACAGTAGTTGACATTCTGAGCCTTATCCACTTTTGTTTCAAGAATGAGCCTTTTGAAAGTTAATATACTGTACAAGAAATACAGGAAAGGTGCAAGGATTTGAACAAAAACAATTACTGTATGATCAAATGGAAATTATTATTAAAAGTCATACAAAGTTGCATTAACATGAATTTTAGAACGGGCTGCTGTTGAACAAAAACGATAAATACTTAACTTGTCTCAAACATCAGCACTTTTAAATAAACATTTCTATGAATATGGTTGTATTTCGAAGCAAAGCCTCACTTTTAAACGGCTTCTTAAACAATTTTCGTCTGTTTTTGTCACACAGAAAGGCTATCAATCTTTCTTGTCATATATCAATGCCATAGGCAAACGCGATGGAAAGAAATATATGTGGTACATTGGAAACTACCCTATTTCATGCATTTAAAGGAGTTTTACAGCTTATGAATATTGGTCCAGACGTAGATGTTTTTCATTTACTTACAAATCGTTTTTAACTGAGTGTGACGAGGTACGATTCCTGATACGGCGTATTTCTGCAAGTCAGTGATGTGTTGCGTCACAAATACGGAGTGGTACCCGTAAATAATTCTGCCCATTGAGGGTCTGACCCTGCAGAGAAAATTCGTGATGCACGACACAGTCTGGACTGAAGAACGGAGAGCAACGCTTTCGAATGTTCTTTGCCCACGGAAACGAAGTTGGCGAGATATTTCCAAAGAAGGGAACAGATTATGGTTTAACATCCATCGACAACGAGATTATTAGAGATGATTTATAAGCATTAATTAGGGAAGCAAATTGGCTGGGTCCATTTCGTGGGAACCATCCCGATAGCTGCATCAAGCTTTTAAGCTAAAATCACGGAAACCTAAACTTAGATTGTAGGACGGGAAGCTGATCACTCAGAATGCCCATACAGTGTGTTAACTAACTCGGTGATATTTCCAACGTGATCACTGAACGACCTCCGAGGATCCTAGGAACAGTTACGTTCCTTAGCGACTCATAATACTTATTCAGAGAAATGGTTCAAAACGTTAACAGAAACAATCATCGTCTGTCAGTAGGCGATATTTCACAACAACTAAAAGGCTAACGTTCTGAGAAAAGGTTTTATATACTGTCTTACATATTATATCGGAGATGTCACTTCACCTTGCAATTGTCTATATTTTATATGCTGACGAATAGTCGTAAGTCAAACATTTAAAACAATTTATAATCTTAATGTCAGGAAATAGTTGCGAACCATTTTTACGTTTACCTGTTTCAATCCCTCTGGGTCACCTTTAGAATCTGAAACAAGATAAAAACTAAATATGTACCACCTGACATTTTTACAATAATTTATTGTAAAATAAATAAAATTTAGGCTTAACAGAAC
This sequence comes from Locusta migratoria, assembly GCA_026315105.1. Taxonomy (NCBI): domain Eukaryota; kingdom Metazoa; phylum Arthropoda; class Insecta; order Orthoptera; family Acrididae; genus Locusta; species Locusta migratoria. The sequence continues at coordinate 104,954,391 of CM048755.1, forward strand.
TGAACATAAATGGAGAGGTTTGCCTTAAAGTTGCGTCCGCAACTCGCCTCGTCTGTGTTGTGGCAAGTACTTTGTTTTATGAGTGCATTCAAAATTTGTGTATGTTGGTTTCAGGTAGAGGTAAGAGGATGGGGGGGGGGAGGGCAGGTAGGGGAAGGGAGAAAAGGGAGGTGGGGGTAGCGGGGAGTGACTGGAAGAAAGAAGCAGGGTGTTGGGGGGGGGGATTAGATTTAAGAAAACTTAAATGAACTTGCAGAAAAGGAGTTGCATAAAAGTATTTTCATTTTTGTTAGAATATTAAAATTGCAAACCAATTAATGTGTTATACTGTAGAAACCATAAAAATTTGATTTAAATAGAAATGATATAGATAATTAAAACATTGCTTTATGTTTTAGAACACTGAAGATGTAAAGCAGTGAAGTATAAAATTGTAAGAATCACATTATAAAAGTCTAAATGTAAAATGTGTATAAAATTATAGTTACCAATTGTTGAAAAATTAAAATACATATTGACAGTATGGTACGGAAGTCAATTTCTTCTACTTCTGCTTGGTGGGGTTGTGTGCCGCGCATTTTTACACCTTATATTGTATTACGGGTGGGAGTTGAAAAATAAGTTTCCCCTGTCGACTGTTGCAGAGTTGTGTATGAAGGGAAAAATAGAATGAGACATTAAAAATAAGACATATTTTTATTTTTCCTCATAATTTCCAGGTACATTGAGACAGTTGTCATACCGCTTTATAAGCTTCAAAAAGCCGTCCAGGAAAAAATCAGGGCGTTGCATACGGAAAAAGCGCTGAACGGCTATGGGCGAAAAGACGACACAGCAGGTGAACGCGCATGTGCAAGACAACGATGCGCCATTGGGTTGGGGTCGACAATGAATATGGAAATTACTTTCTGTTTCGGATTGTGACGGGGGATGAAACGTGGGTCCACCATTACACGTTCGAATCGAAGGACGCATCCATGGAGTGGAAACATCCGTCATCACCTGTCCGAAAGAAGTTCAAAAGCCGGCCGCGGTGGCCGAGGGGACTGAGGCGCATCAGTCACGGTCTGCACGGCCACTACAGTCGGGTTCGATTCCCCCTTCGGGCATAGATATTTGTGCCGTCCTTAGTATTAGGTAGTTCATAAGTAGTTTCTAAGTGTAAGGACTGATGACCCCGTAGTTAAGTCCCATAAGCTCTACAAACATTTGAACTTTTTTTTTTAAGTTCAAAAGCACTCCGTCTGCAGATAAAGCGCTACTCACCGTTTTCTGGGACGCCCAAGGAGTTTTGTTACTCGACTTTCTGAAGGATGCAACCATAAATCCATAAATGTTGCGCTCTGTCGAAATTGAAAGATTCGGAAAAAAGCGGCCTGGCCTTCTCAGATCTGGCATTCTGTTGTTGGATGACAATGCGAGACCATACTTGGCGACGCCAACGCAAAACCATATTACAACTCTTGGTTGGGAGCGCCTACACCATCCGCCATACAGTCCTGATCTCGCACCAAGTGAATTCCATTTGTTTCCAGCTTTGAAGAAGACTCTAGGCGGAATACGCATTGGAAGCAATGCTGACGTCAAACAAGCCGTTCAACGCTTCTCCCGTTTGCAACGCCCTGAGATTTTACTGGAAGACTTTTTGAATCTTATAAAGCGGTATGACAAATGTCTCAATGTACTTGGAAATTATGTAGAAAAAGGAAGATATGCCTTATCTTTAATGTCCCATTCTAATTTTTTTCCTTTCATACGCAACTCTGACCACAGTCGACAGGGGAAACTTATTTTCCAACTCCCCCTCGTAGAAACTAACTTCAAGAAAGTAAACTCCGTCCTACGGACTGCGGAAGGCTCATCGGTTCTGACCGACCGCCGTGTCATCCTCAGCCCGGAGGCGTCGACGGATGCGGTATGGCAGGGCTTGTGGTCAGCACATCGGTTTCGCGACCTTTTTGTCACTTGCCTTGACCGGAGTCTCTACAAGTGGCTCCTCTCATAATTTCCTACTTCAACTAAACTCAAGTCTTGACGAACATCATTTAATACAATACTGGACATCAAAATGTAACACCAAGAAGGATCGGAGGTATCACAATCAAACTTATTGGGAACACAACTCGTTGTACAAAGATGATATGACTGGAAATGTAGCCTCCTGTGAAGTGAGGAAGATGATGAACCCATTCGTAGGCATAAGCTCTGCTACACGTCTCGAAATTGGATGAAAGAGGCTTTGGGTGTGTTACAGTAGTCCTTGCCGCTTCCACATTTGACAGAGATGATCTTGGATAGCAGTGGATGCTGTTTTCCGGCCAGTCGTTCCACAGTCATCCTCCCCACGTTTTGGATAGGGGAGAGATCGGAAGAACTGGAAGGCCAACGCAGCACTGCAATCCTTTGGGAGAAGAAGAAGTAAAAAAAAATGTTCAAATGTTTGTTAAGCTTATGGGACTTAACTACGGGGTCATCAGTCCCTAAACTTACAAACCACTTATCAACTACCTTATACTAAGGACGGCACAAATATCCATGCCCGAGGGGGGATTTGAACCCCCGACCGTAGTAGCCGTGCAGACCGTGACTGGAGCGCCTCAGTCCCCTCGGCCACCGCGGCCGGCAAGAAGAAGTCCATAAAAATGCGTGCCGTGGGTGGTCGCGCGTTATACTGTGACAACATGGTCGTCGACAATCTTCGCAGGCTCCGAAACTTCAGAGATGTAAAGCTAGCCGGTTAGACTACCGGAAATGAGTACTAAGGGGATGCAGAAGTGCAATCCAATACTGCATCACACTATAATACCAGGTGCAAGACCAATAAGGCGATCCATTAGGGATCAGTTTAACAGTCTCTCACTGTGGGTCTCCAGGGTCACCATCGTGGAGGTGCAGACAGAATCGGAGTTGGAAAGAAACTGCTTTTAGGAACGTATCCCGAAGGTCGCGTTGGAATCTGGCGACACCGTGGTGAGAGGCTAGTGAACAGTTCTCTGATGTATCGCCATACTAGGCCTCCACTGTGTATCATGGCTAAGGGTGGCCTTGGATTCCACACCTTCTCCCCCTCCCCCCTCGCCACCCAGTATGCATCTGCGGTACTCTAAGCAGCTAGTGTCCCATCTCTGAATTGTTGCGCCCTGTTGTCCACCCACACCTTCGGAGCTTGAGGAATGCCACATTTCAACAGCATAGTGCGTGCTTACACGTAGGACGTAATGTTGAAGATTTCTTCGTCGCCCGTCGGATGGCATCCCAGCCTTGGCTTTCCTATTCTCCCGATCTCTCGCCTGTCGAAAACGTCTGCTCAATGATTGCAGAATGACTGTCTGGGGGACATCATCCGCTGCTACACCAGATCAAGTTTGTCATTACGTGAAAACAGCAAATACTTCGATACCCTGAAAACACATACAGAGTCTCTTTGATGCAATGCTGAGGCGTTTAGCAGTGGTTACAGCCAGTATCACCCAGTACTAATTTCATCATAATCCTCATTGCATATGAGGTGATATTTTCAGTCATATGATCTTTGTACAACGTGCTATCTGCAAATTAAATTTCGCTGTGATGTCTTCGGTCCTTCTTAGTGTTGTATTTTGGATGGTCAGTGGTATATTAATGAAACGTGACAATTCAGTTATTGCTTCCTCTAGTGCAGTGCTTTTCAACCTGTGTGTCGAAAAGACTTGTTTGGGTGGTCGCTGTCTCAGGAAGAAGTAGTCGCACCATAAAACAACCAGTCAGGAGCAGGTCTGAATACTTTGTGGTCTGAAATGCAAAAACATATGCCTAAGAAGTGAAATGTATTTTATATTAAAATTACACGATTCATTGTTCATCATCAGTTGTCAGTTGAATAAACGAAAGACTGTTTTATAATAAATACACCGTGTTCACAATGAATAAACGAAAGGCCTGAAAACTTTTCAGGTACCAGGCGATACCTGAATTTACAAGATTCAATAAGTAATTTTGAGAAATTAGATTGTTTACAATTTTACTGTCCAGTGGGACCTGCTTGCTTCTGAGCTTTACCTATAATGCGAAACCTCGTTATGCAACATATATTTGACAACATTTTATCCTACAATGTACAATACTGGTTTTTTTTTCTTTTTTTTTTCTTTTTTTTTTTTTTTTTTTTTTTTTTACAAGGAAGTTTTATCAACAGAAGAAAATTAAATTCGTTGCCGTTGAAAATAAACACATAGTAGCGTTATGGTTCGGGAAGGGCGTGGGGGTCACCAAATTATTTCAAGTTGGAAGGGGTCGCGCATTCATAAACGTTGTAAAACACTGCTCTAGTTCATCAGCTCGCAAATTAAAAAATATCATCCTATTTTTGCACAACTCTGCTACGTATCGATTAATCTCTATATTTAACTCCCCCACATTATTTACGGATTCGTACAATTTTGAACATTACTGAATGGCAGCAACCGTAATCTAACTTTAAAAAAATGTATAACAGCCAACCGGTTGCGTAAAATTTAAGGCTCTTGACCTAGGTTTCGTTACCGCTAAAGGTAACTGTATCAGACGAAATATAAAATTTATATAAGAAACATGACGTCAAAATTACATCTTACGATCAAGGTTGCTCAGGTTGAAAATGGTAAAAAAATAACATTGTCCTTAAAAATATAGAATAATAAAAATCACAGGTACCAGCGTCGTGTGAAGGTCACCACAAAATTAAAGATTCGTATAATTATAAAACGGATCTTTAGTTAGAATCCCATAAAATTAGTTTCCTTTAATACTGATCGATGACTATCAAACCCCTTTTCTTCTGAAGTTATGCGTGTACTGTAGTTATGTGTCACGAATCTGTCCACACCACCAGAGGGGAACCAAATACTACCACACCATATTTATGATCCTGGGAAAATCCGATAGTGTGAGCAGCGTCTTAAGCGTTAGTGTGAAACCTTGGTGTTTGACGTCCACGTCACGTATCCACTTGTTACAGACGCAAAGCGCGCACTCGTTGCGACCGTACTGAATTGTCACCTAGTGTGATGTCGCATTACACAACAAGAACAAAGGAATCATCTAACGTCTGTTTGGCCAACGTAATAGCAGATTACAATCACGTTTTGTCCAGGAAAGCGATTTTTTTTCAGTGTTAGGCTGCCAGCTGTTAAATTTAAGCTTCCAGCACCATTTGGAAACGTTATACCGGAAGAAATGCGATCTTCATTTTGACAGGGCAACATCGTTTACCGTTAACGATCATGCCTGCTACATACTTCGGATACGCCTACTAGCGACAAGCGTACCAGGAAAATAATTTTGTTGAAAGCCATAAACTGCCTACAGCATATTTCTACCAGAATGTTCAAAAAATGTGACTCGGGCAAAGGATGCTAAGAAAGTGCAGATCTTCTATACACAGTAGACAATACACTGCTCAAAACAATTAGGGGATCACGTGAAATATCATGCACAATATACATATGGTAACGAATTTTATTCAGATACTGGTTACTATTGGGATACCAGTTACTTTGGAATAAGGTTGGGCATCACGGACATATTCTGAGTCGTGGCCACCTTTGTGCTCAGATTGCAAAGACTACCAAATCCACCAGTTAGTCCCTCAACCGTTAGGGGTAAAACCCAGTGGGGCCCTGGGCAAGTAAGGCTAGCAACCTGCTTCCCAGGTACTTCAATATCATGCTGGCGACAATCAGAGCAAAATGCCTCGGACCTTTGGAGGTAATGGAGTCGCATCTCTAATTGACAGACCAGGGACTTCTCAGATACGACTTGGCAGACGATCTGAAATAAAATGGGGACCTATTAATATCAGTGGGGATAACAACGGGAAGAAGGTAGAGCTGGCAGAGGCTTCAAGTAAGATGGGGGTAGATGTTTTAGCTGTTAGTGATGTTAGAGTAAGGGGAGAGAAAGAGGACGAAGTCGGAGAATACAAGGTCTACCTGTCAGGAGTCAAAGTAGGAAGAACACAGTGGGGTGTAAGGTTTTACATCAGGAAAGCAATCGAAGCCAGCATAATTGCAATAAGGTATGTAAATGAACGACTGATGTGGATAGATTTGGCAATCTCCAGTAAGAAGATTAGGATTGTGGCAGTGTATTCACCCTGTGAAGTGACAGATCAAGATGAGATGGACAGATTTTACATCGCACTTAGTGATGTAGTTGTTAGAGTGATGGATAAGGATAGTGTTTTACTCATGCGTGATTTAAACGCCAGGATAGGAAATCGAACAGAAGGATATGAAATGGTTATGGGTAAGTTTGGAGAGGATATGGAGCCAACAGGAACGGAAAACAGCTCTTGGATTTCTGTTCCAGTATGGGATTAGTTATCACAAACTCCTTCATTAAGCTTAAGGACATTCACCGCTATACGTGGGAAGGAAGGGGAACCAGATCTATCATAATAACAGACCAGTAATTCAGGAAGACAGTCAAGGACTCACGTGTTTTCAGGGGGTTCTTTGATGATACTGATCACTATTTAATCTGCAGTGAAATTGATTTTGTGAGGCCAAAAGAGCTGAAAGTCAGGTCCATGTGTAGAAGGATAAGAGTGGAGAAGCTTCAAGACAAATTAGGCACAAATACATAACAATGACCTCGGAAAGGTACCAGTTAGTTGAATGTAATGATTTACAGTCACTGGAAGAGGAATGGTCAAGGTACAGGGACACACTTCTGGAAGCAGCTAGAGAATGTCTTGGAACAGTAGTGTGTAAAGGTAGGAAGAAGAGGACAGCCTGGTGGAATGACACAGTCAAGGCAGCCTGTAAAAAGAAAAAGAAGGCATATCAAAACTGGCTCCATATTAGAAATCAGGCAGACAAAGAAAGTTATGTTGAAGAAAGAAACAAAGCCAAACGGATAATTGCAGAATCCAAGCAGAAATCATGGGAAGACTTTGGAAACAAGCTAGAATCTCTGGGCCAAGCAGCGGGAAAACCATTTTGGAGCGTAATTAGCAATCTTAGAAAGGGAGAGAATAAAGAATTAACAAGTGTTTTGGACAGGTCAGGAAAGCTGCTAGTCAATCCTGTGGATGCCTTGGGCAGATGGAGGGAATATTTTGAAGAATTGCTCAATGTAGGTGAAAAGTTCAGTGATGTATCAGATTTTCAGGTAGAATGGGATAAGAACAACTATGGAAACAGGATATCATTTGAGGAAGTGGAGAAAATGGTCAGTAGATTACAGTGCAATAAAGCGGCTGGGGTGGATGAAATTAAGCCGGAACTCGTCAAATACAGTGGAATATCAGGTCTCAGATGGTTACACAGGATAATTGAAAAGGCGTGGGAATTGGGACAGGTTCCGCCTGACTGGACGAAAGCGGTAATCACACCAATTTTCAAAAATGGAAACAGAAAAGATTGCAACAGCTATCGAGGCATTTCTTTAATTAGCGTTGTAGGCAAAATATTCTCAGGTATTGTTGAAAGGATAGTGCCAGTATTAATTGAGGACAAGTTAGATGAAAATCAGTGTGGGTTTAGGCCTCTTAGAGGCTGTCAGTACCAGATCTTTAGCTTACGGCAGGTAATGGAAAAGTGCTATGAGTGGAATAGGAAATTGTATCTATGTTTCATAGATCTGGAAATGGCTTATGACCATGTTCCTAGGAGGAAGGTACTGTCAGTTCTTCAAGATTATGGTATAGGAGGCAAACTTCTGCAGGCAATTAAAGAGCTTTACGTAGACTGTCAGGCAGCAGTTAGAGTAGATGGCAAATTAAGCTCATGGTTCAGGGTAGTTTCAGGGGTAAGACAAGGCTGTAACCTGTCATCACTGTTGTTCATACTATTCATGGATCATATGTTGAAAACAGTAGACTGGCAGGGCGGGATTAAAGTAGGTGAAAACAAAATAAACAGTCTCACATATGCGGATGACTTAGTTGTAATGGCCGATTCGACTGAAAGGTTGCAAACTAATATTTCAGAGCTCGACCAGAGGTGCAAGGATTATGATATGAAAATCAGCATCTCCAAAACGAAAGTAATGTCTGTGTGAAAGAGATTCAAACAGATTGAGTGCCAAATAGGAGGAACAAAGTTATAACAGGTAGACAGTTTCAAGTACCTGGGATGTATTTTTTCACAGGATGGGAACATAGCGAAAGAATTGGGATCGAGATGCAACAAAGCTAATGCAGTGAGTGCTCAGCTAAGATCTACTCTCGTCTGCAAGAAGGAAGTCAGTACCAAGACTAAGTTAGCGGTGCACCGCTCTATCTTTCGACCTACTTTGTTGTTGTTGTTGTTGTTATGGTCTTCAGTTCGGAGACTGGTTTGATGCAGCTCTCCACCCTACTCTATCCTGAGCCAGCCTTTTCATCTCCTCATAAGAACGGCAACCCACATCCATTTGAATCTGCTTACTATAAGCGTCTCTTGGTCTCCCTCTGCGATTTTTCCCCCACACACTTCCCTCCAATGCTAAATTTACGATTCCCTGATGTCTAAGAATATGTCCTACCAAGCGATCCCTTCTTTTAGCCAGGGTATGCGAAAAATTCCTTCTCTCGCCAATTCTGTTCAGTACCTCTTCATTGGTTATGCGATCTACCCACCTAATCTTCAGCATTCTTCTGTAGCACCACATTTCAAAAGCCTCTATTCTCTTCCTGTCCGCACAGCTTATCGTCCATGTTTCACTCCCGTACAAGCAACACTCCACACAAATGCCTTCAGAAAAGACTTCCTTACAATTAAATTAATATTCGATGTTAGCAAATTTCTCTTTTTCAACAATGCTTTTCTACCCATTGCCATTCTGCATTTTATATCCTCTGTACTGCGACCATCACATGTTATTTTACTACCCAAGTAACAAAACTCATCTACCACCTTCATTGTTTCGTTACCTAATCTAATTCCTTCAGCATCGCCTGATTTTCTAAGACCGCATTCCATTATTTTTGTTTTGCTCTTGTTAATGTTCATTTTATATGTTCTCTTCAACACACTGCCCATTCCATTCAACTGCTCTTCCAGGTCCTTTGCTGTCTCTGACAGAATTACAATGTCATCAGCAAAACGCAATGTTTTTATTTCTTCCCCCTGTACTTTAATCCCTATTCCAAATTTTTCCTTGCTTTCCTTCACCGCCTGCTCGATGTACAAATTGAATAACATCGGAGAAAGGCTACAACCCTGTCTTACTCCCTTCCCAACTGATGCTTCCCTTTCATGCCCTTCGAGTCTAATAACTGCGGTCTGGCTTTTGTACAAGTTGTAAATAACTCTCCTTTCCCTGTATTTTACCCCTGATGACTTCAGAATTTGAAAGAGTGTATTCCAGTCAATATTGTCAAAAGCTTTCTCCAAATCTACAAAAGCTATAAATGTAGGTTTGCCTTTCCTCAATCTATCTTCTAAGATAAGACGTAAAGTGAGTATTGCCTCCCGGGTTCCTACGTTCCTCCTGAATCCAAACTGATCTTCCCCGAGGTCAGCTTCTACTAGCTTTTCCATTCTCCTGTAGATAATTCGTGTTAAAATTTTGCAACCATTACTTAGCAAACTGATGGTTCTGTAATTTTCACACCTCTCTGTGTCTGATTTCTTTGGAATGGGGATTATTACATTTTTCTTAAAGTCTGAGGGTATTTCGCCTGTCTAATACATCCTACACACCAGTTCAAATAGTCTTGTAATGGCTGGCTCTCCCAGAGACTTTAGTAGCTCTGAGGGTATGTCATCTACTCCTGGGGCCTTGTTCCTACCTAGGTCTTTCAAGGCTCTGTCAAATTCATCTCTCAGTATAGTATCTACTTTTTCATCTTGATCTACTTCCTCTTCCCTTCCTACAACATCGTCTCTAAGTTCATTTCCTTTGTAGAGCTGCTCTATGTACTATTTCCACCTTTCAGCTTTCCCTTCATTGCTGAGAACTGGTTTCCCATCTGAGTTCTTGATATTTGTAGAGTTGCTTTTCTTGTCCCCAAATGTCTTTTTTATTTTCCTGTAGGCGGTATCTACTTTTCCCCTTCTTATACATTCTTCTACAGATTTGCATTTGTCTTCTAGCCACTCCTGCTTAGCCATTTTGCACTTCCTGTTAATCTCATTATTTAGTCGTCTGTACTCCATTTTGCCTGTTTCATTTTTATATTTTCTCCTTTCGTCAATTAAATTTAGTATTTCCTGTGATATCCAAGGATTTTTTGTAGGTCTTGCCTTTCTACCTATTTTGTCCTCTGCTGCCTTCACTCTTTCATCTCTTAATGCAACCCATTCCTCTTCTACTGTTTTATTTCCCCCTGTTTCTGTCAATTGTTGCCTAAATCTCCCTCTGAAATTCTCCAGAACTTCACGTTCATTCAATTTATCTAGGTCCCATCTCCTTATTTTCCTACCTTTCTGCAGTTTTTTCAGTTTCAGCCTACAGTTCATAACTAACAAGTTATGGTCAGAGTCTATATCTGCCCCTGGGTACGTCTTACAGTTTATCACCTGGTTCCGGAATCTATGTCTTACCATTATAAAACCTATCTGATACCTTCCGGTGTCTCCTGGTCTCTTCCATGTATACAACCTTCTTTTGTGATTCTTAAACCACGTGTTTGTTACGATTAAATCATGTTCCATGCAAAATTCTACCAGGCGGCTTCCTCTTTCATTCCTCCTACCCAGTCCATATTCACCTATTACTTTTCCTTCTCTTCCTTTTCCTACTACCGAATTCCAGTCTCCCATCACAATTAAGTTTTCCTCTCCCTTAACTGTCTGAATAATTTCCTTTAGCTCCTCATATATTTCTTCGATCTCCTCATCATCGGCAGAGCTAGTTGGCATATAAACCTGTACTACTGTTGTCGGTGTTGGCTTCGTATCTATCTTGACAATGATAATGCGATCACTGTGCTGCTCATAGTAGTTTACCCGCATTCCTATTTCTTATTCATTATCAGTCCTACTCCTGTGATACCCCCAACTGATTTTGTATTTATAATCCTGTACTCGCCTGACCAGAAATCCTGTTCATCCTGCCACCGAACTTCACTAATCCCCACTATATCTAACTTCAACCTATCCATTTCACTTTTTAAATTTTCTAATTTTCCTACTCGATTAAGGGATCTAACATTCCACGCTCCGATCCGTAGAATGCCAGTATTGTCTTTCCTGATGACAACATCCTCCTGAGTAGTCCCCGCCCGGAGATCCGAATGGGGGACTATTTTACCTTCGGAATATTTTACCCGAGAGGATGCCATCATCATATGTTCATACAGTAGAGCTGCATGTTGTATGGGAGTGAAAGTTGGGTGGATACAGGTTACCTTATTCATAAGATAGAGGTTACAGATATGAAAGTAGCAAGAATGATTGCAGGTACTAATAGGTGGGAACAATGGCAGGAGGGTGTCCATAATGAGGAAATCAAAGAAAAACTGGGAATGAACACCATAGATGAAGCAGTTAAAGCGAACAGACTGAGATGGTGGGGTCACGTTACGCACATGGTAGAAGCAAGGTTACCTAAGAGACTCATGAGCTCGTCAGTGGAGGGTAAGAGGAGTCGAGGTAGACCAAGAAGAAAGTACTTAGATTCGGTGCAGAATGATTTTGAAGTGAAAGGCTGCTCTAGTGAAACTGCTCTAGACTTCTATTGTGAGGTACTCTCAAGAATACAGACTACACTTCGAGATCACAGACACTGGATGATCTTAAAGAGCAAACTGAGTAATCCTGTGATGCTATCCCATTAGGAACAATACAATTGGCATGTAGCTCTGTTGTCAGGCGTTGTCGATGCTCTATTACGGCGAAAGGAAGCCAGTCTGAACACGTAACACCTTTAGTAGGACCTTAAGGTACACCACTAACATTTGAATGTATTTCTATCTGCAGAAAGATATTCAGTTTGAAAGAGTGTATACATTATTTTGCAACACCCTGTATTTCAACGCTCTATAGCAGTTAAAACCACAAATTTCTGTTTCTTTCTGTAATCTGCAACGGCATAAGAAACTGTGAAATCTAAAAGTAAAAAAGGAATTAACTTAGAAGATTCCTTACCATAAAAACTGTTTCCAGCAATACTAGTGAGAATTTTAAAATCATTAACCTGGGATAACTACGAAGAAATACATTTTGATGAAACAATTCTTAACAGCCTTCGTTTTCTGGTGACATTGTTCAAATGTTTGTAAATCTATCCGACTCAACTGCGTGGTCAAAAGACCGTGGCTTACAAATAACTGAAATTAAAGTAAACTAACCCAAGGACAACACAAACACCCATGCCCGAGGGGGGAATTCGAAACCCCGACGGCGAACGGCCGCGCGCACCGCAACACGGCGCTCCGTACGCACGTCTAATCCGCCGCATTCTTCACTTCTGGTGTTGTTTTATAACAAGTAGTTACTATCGTCAAATTGAATGTAGTCGTCAAAGTTAAATGTAACAAGACAAAAATTATATACAAGGAAATAATCTAAAAGAAAATTTTGCAAGGTAATATTGAAGTTATAGAACCCACAGATGAGTTTCTGTTTTCTGCAAAGGCATATTTCGTACCAAGTAATCGATTTCTGAAAGCACGACTGTCTTTGAGACACTCAGGTGTGGGTTTACGAGGAAGCACTTTAGCAAGACGATTGTGACGTCAAATGTGAAGGAAGGTACCAAGTGATCCTCTAGAAACGCTGCCGGCCGCGGTGGCCGAGGGGACTGAGGCGCTCCTGTCACGGTCTGCGCGGCCACTACGGTCGGGGGTTCGAATCCCCCCTCGGGCATGGATATTTGTGCCGTCCTTAGTATTAGCTAGTTCATAAGTAGTTTGTAAGTTTAGGGACTGATGACCCCGTAGTTAAGTCCCATAGACTCTACAAACATTTGAACATTTCTGGAAACGCTTGATTTGAATGCACAAAGAAATATCTAGTGGAAACGAAAGATAGGTATGGCGTGATATAGTAAGTTTATGTCGTGATTAAGTGAGATTTGAGTAGAAATGAAGTCAAAGTCTATTGTCATAGCTCAGATCTTGTAATGCAATGGTATGTACATTTTCGGATTCATATTATAGGTTATGGCATGGTGTTGTTTATATCATATTCAGAAGTTTAGCGAGTATTTACATAATTTTCGGGTCTTCCGTTGTTTGGTATGATTGGTAATTTTCGAAGCACGGGACATAATAGGGTTTACAATGGTCCATCGGAATATTGGGTCATTTCAATACATCATATTTCGATTGAGTGAGCTTCTTGCAATATATTATTATACATACATTATCGTTTTGTTTAAACGTTTCACTTCTAGCGATTCATTGTTCTACGAGTTTCATACAAGATATTGGGTCTTTCATGGTGCTATTATATGCTTTAAATGTAGTTATGTATGTCCTCATTTGAGATTCTACTTCCAGAATGTCACCTTCATTACTGATTTGAACTTTTCAGTAAGCATGCTTTATCCCATTTAATGCTGTGAACCTTCTGCGTTCACCAAAGGTAACTGTTTTCCTGAAATGTAATTGAAATCAACTTTTACGTTAAAAGCTATACAAACGGTATTCTTCGCCTATTTTCTTAGCATGGTCTTACCGCATACAAGATAAGTGAGTTGTTGTAGTTGTAGTAGGAGCCGGCAGTTCATCACTTTCACACATGTTTCTTTTGCGTCTTTGAATATAATATTACTAAATAGGAAGTTTAGGATAACATATAGGGCCAAGAAGGTGCACTGCACGTAACTTGGCTACAAGTTTGATTACTATCACGTTATTAATGTTAAAACACGGATTTATCTCTCTCACACGTTAGTACATCATGGAGTTCAGTCTAGTGTCTGTTTGTACTCTTTTTTATTACGTTGTGCAACGTAAGTTACTTCTTTTTTACCTTGTTCTGTTATTTAAAAAATCTGCACTCAGACACCATTCTTGTATGGTTTTATGGGTCTAAACTTGAATTGCAAAGGGTATTTCATAATGGGCATGTCTCAAGATACAATCGCAAGTAATCCCTAGTGAATAGATGATGGAAGATTTACAATCTACGCGAAAGATTTAATGGAAGGTGGATGAATGGCATTACAAAAAAATGCCATATCATTATTGATGTGGTAAGCTGAGAATCGTAATACATGGAAATTAGTGGCTTTACATAGCAGTGAATGTCCAATTACTGATTCTCACTGGTCAGTAATGACGATGATGATGTTAATGATGAAGATGGAGATGACATCTATAAAAGACTCTAGAGCAATAAGAGAAACTTCATTCCATCAGAGGGTTGTTAAATATTATAATTTCTTTGGATCTGTGTATTTCACTAAAGTCTATAGAAGTGTTAATTTTTTAAGTAAACCCACTGCAATTCTTGGTAGGTGAGTGTTATTGCACTGGAGACATATCCTAAATGATGTAGGCCTATCCTTCTTCCACAGGACCGTAACTGATTTCTCTGACCCAGTTATATCAACATATATAGAGTATGATTTATTAGAGTCAAAATCCTTGGCAGACATTGGTCGACAACAAATGCCATGGTCTGAAGGAACCGGGGCTGTCATCAGTGGGCGTTTGGAGAAACCCGGATCTATGTGAGACGCCAAAGGCCAAGAGGAAGAGCATCCTCGCTATAAAATGTGGGCAGGCGATAGGAACATGCCTGCGCTCGCGTCCCCAGACGCACGGATAGCATCAGTGATGGCCATGCGTCTGGGTGGCTTGTGAATAATGCATAACATTGTCAGAGCTCTGAGACCACGTCGGAAGAAAAAAAAAGTGCCAGTGAATGTTCGTGTTCCAGGAAGGGATGCGCGAAATTTATAAGTAGCGGTAGTTTTGCTTAACTAAAGCTCTACAAGCAAGGACATACAGCAAAACTGACTGAAGGTATGTATGTGTTTTGTGTTCTTTCGGACATGACCGAAAGAGCAGGCACTACATACATATATATCAGTCGATAACAGCCTATGAGCCTTTCTTCAGTGCTGAAGCACGCCTGGTTCTAAACCTTACGGGAATCGGCTATATACCACGAGTACTGACTGACAATGGCTAGGGGCACTGCCTCAGTAGTGTGTGCTAAGTTGAGAATCTGTCTGACGGGGAGCGTGCAGGGCGCATAGCGCGTCTGTGGAGAATCCTGTGTTTCCAGCGGCGTAGTGGCCAAGCGCGACTGCTTAGTAAGCCGAAGGACCCGGTCCCCAGTCCCGGCTGGGCGGACATTTTCTTCTTTCTTCATTGAATTATTTCATTGCCCACAAGCAGTCAATGTCGTAAATTCCTTGCGTGCAGATATAGTTGAAAATTGTCCTGTAAGATGGCACAAGTAAGGAAAAGAGGAAAGTAAAGACTAATGTGAAACCAAAAGGTTTGCTCTGATTCAAGACATTTTAAAATGAACACAACATCTTCGTAGCTTACATTGAAGGTGTGGTGTCTACTCTTTCGGGCATATGCGAAAGGACAGAAACCACACTATCTATACAGTGTTCTATGCTCTTATTAGTAAGTTGGGTTAGAGCTAAGTGGGTAAAATGTTCTTGCTTCCATAACCTAGATACCCGAAGTATTTGGTGTTTCAAGAGACACCGTATCGAAGATTAAGACAAGAACAGCGAAAAACGTCATTCACTGTCACAACGCTGACGAAAGTGTGTATTGAGTGAAGTGACTTCTGGTTACTGAGGAGAACTATAGCGAAAAATTAGGCGAAGAGACCTGGAAAAGTCACTGCGAAAGTGAATGTCGCAGTCGCCAACCCTGTCAGCACGAAGAAAACTCGAAGGCAAATCCATGCGTTACGAAATGCAGTAAAAGTCGGAATACCAGATCTACGCATTATTGGTGTAAATGCCTTAATCAGAAAACTAGTTGCCAGAGCGATAAAACCTGGACTATGGAACGACAACGGGAGGAAATAATTTCGTCATATGAGTCTTGTTACATCCTGTATTCAGTTTCTGGCCGAAATAACGTGCCAAGAGTGAAATATGATGCTGTTTCGATTATGACTTGTGCAGAGATATGGTAGTCTATGGACCCATGATTAGTCGCACCCTGCCAAGGATTATGTGACAGTTTTAAGTGATAGGGTCTGTCCCATGCTACAATATACATTCCTCAGTGGTAACGACAGGGCCACTGTTTCTACTCTTCGCACTGTCCAGAACATGTTTTGCGGACACCAGAATAAACTACTGCATCCCTTCAGACCGCCATCGCCACCTTATCAAAATATTATTGTGCTCTGAGGTCCTGGAGGGACATGATACAGTTCTGTTGAATCCAAGACCATCATTTATACTAATTTAAACTGAGAGCTTTCTAGTTAAATAGTCTCAGTGGAAATCTTTTCTCGTGGTTGGCAATGAGAACATTCTAGTATTGAGAAATACACTATACTTCCATGCAATTTTGCTGACAGTGACCGGAAACAGTTAATTCTAAGAAATTGCGAACATTGTAAATAACGAAGATTGATACGCTTAGGTTTTGAAGACGGAGGAATATGAAGCAACAGTTTGTAGTACTTCTTCCTAAATGAAGAGAATCGCAGCGAAAAATCAAAAAATGTTCAAATGTTTGTTAAGCTTATGGGACCTAACTACGCGGTCATCAGTCCCTAAACTTACAAACTACTTATGAACTACTTACGAACTGGGACGGCACACGCGCCGGCCGCGGTGGCCGAGGGGACTGAGGCGCTTCAGTCACGGTCTGCACGGCTACTACGGTCGGGGGTTCGAATCCCCCCTCGGGCATGGATATTTGTGCCGTCCTAGTTCGTAAGTAGTTCATAAGTAGTTTGTAAGTTTAGGGACTGATGACCCCGTAGTTAAGTCCCATAAGCTTTACAAACATCTGAACATCTCTGAACATCAGGACGGCACAAATATCCATGCCCGAGGGGGGATTCGAACCCCCGACCGCAGTGGCCGTGCAGACCGTGACTGGAGCGCCTCAGTCTCCTCGGCCACCGCGGCCGGCAGAATCTCAGCGAAGCTTTGGAAAGTTTAATAGGGCAAACAAGGGAATGAAGTAGTTCCTTGTGATGGCAAGAGTCTTTTCTTAAGGAATTCCTAACTTAATGCCACTGCAGAATTGAGCGTTATGCTAGTCGTAAAGAAAGGTCATAGCATTGTGCAGTTGTCACGGATGCTGCATTAAGAGATAATGGCGCTGACGCAAAGTGGTACCTCGTAACAACTACGCGAGACAAATGCAGTGAGTATGAATGGCGTAGAATACTCTCAGCCTTCGGCTCGTCTTCTGTGAAGATGTTTAGATAAATCATGTAAGCACAAAGAGACAATATAGTTTTAGAGCATTTTTATAGCTGAAGGATTCCTTTCGACACTCTTCCGATCATTGTATTCAAATGAGTGTGTTTCGCTGTTAAATGTATTTCGAGGTGTAGTTAAATACAATAGACGGCTTAATGTTCGCCACGGTGGAGTGGCCGAGTGTTCCAAGATGCCTACCTGCGGAGCGCGCTGCCGCTCGCCGTCGGAGGTTCGAGTCCTCCCTTGGGCATGGATGTATTTATTGTCCTTAGCATAAGTTACGTTAAGTAGTTTGTAAGCCTAGGAACTGATTACCAGAGTAGTTGAGTTGCATAGATTTACAAACGTTTGAACATTTGATTTGCTTAATGTTCAGTTAGAGACATGCCAGGAGTTGGAATGCGCTTTTAGACTGTACACTGAGGTGGACAGATTTATGGGATATCTCCTAATATCGAGTCTGGTCTCCTTTTTCTGCCCGGCGAAGTACAGCAGATCGACGTATTATGGACTCAAAAAATAGTTGCAAGGTTATTTCACCATTCTTCCAATATAGCCGTCCATAATTTTGAATGTGTTGCCGATGAAGAATTTTGTGCACGAACTGACTCCTCACTGATGTCCGATATATTTTCGATGGGATTCACGTGGGCGATGTGGGTTGTAAATCATTGAGGAATTGTCGAGAATGTTCTTCAAACCAATAGTGAACAAATGTAGCTCAGTATTATTATTGTTCATGTAGTGGTCTTCAGTTCAGAGACTTTTGTTTGGTGCAGCTCTCCACCCTACTATATCCTGAGCAAGCCTCTTCATATCCTCATAAGAACGGCAACCCACATCCATCTGAATATGCTTACTATATTCGTGTCTTGCTCTCCCTCTGTGATTTTTACCCCACAAACTTCCCTCCAATGCTAAATTTACGATTCCTTCATTTCTAAAAGTATGTCCTACAAGCGATCCCTTCTTTTAGTCAAGGTACGCCAGAAATTCCTTTTCTCCTCATTTGTGTTCAGTACCTCTTCATTAGTTACGCGATCGACCCACCTAATCTTCAGCATTGTTCTGTAGCACCACATTTCAAGTGCCTCTAATCTCTTCCTGACTAAACTATTTATCGTCCAAGTTTCACTGCTGTACTAAGCAGCACTCCACACAGATGCCTTCAGAAAAGACTTTTTTACACATAAATTAATATTCAATGTTAGCAAATTTCTCTTTTTAAAAAACGCTTTTCTTCCCATTGCCATTCTGCATTATATATCCTCTGCACTGTAACCATCAAATGTCATTTTACTGCCCAAGTAACAAAACTCATCTATCACTTTTATTGTTTCCTTCAGCATTGATTGATTTTCTAAGACTGCATTCCATTACCGTTGTTTTGCTCTTGTTAATCTTCATCTTATGCGCTCCTTTCAACACGCTGTCCATTCCGTTCAATTGAGCTTCCAGGTCCTTTGCTGTCTGTGACAAAATTGCAGTGTCATCAGCAAAAGGCATTTTTTTTATTTCTTCACCCCGAACTCTACTTCCATCTCCAAATTTCTCTTTGCTTACAATTTCTCTTTGCTGCACATATCTTTTAACTTAATACTTATTCACTTATTGATTTACAGCTGTGATATAGATTCAACACTATTTACTGCTGTGCCCGTTTCCCCTAAAATTGTTTTATGATTTAACAATATCTTTCTTAGCAAACAACTCTGAGAACATTTGGATGATTTAAAAATCTCAAGAAAAATAATATATTTTGATTGTTGTTCCCGCTGCTGCTGTAATTATTAGTTATTCCACTTCATTGAAATAATCTCTTCTTGGGTTACCAAATTAGGAGTTTTTTTCATTTACTCGTTATTGGCAAGCCATGCATTGTATTTATTGATTCAAATACTGTAATAAACTTGTGACCCAAAGCTACGTTTTATTATGAAATGAGCAACTTGCATGGAAATTCACGAGAAGATAATTTATCAAGGATTGTTGCTTACTCATACTGAAAGTGGGTCCTACTTTACTGTTCTGTGTTTATTATTAAATGGCAATCCATTTGTGAACAGATAGGTTCCCCATTACAATATGAGAAAATATGCTATTCATTTGTTTTGTTTAAGATCGTAGCAAATTAAACAGCCATGAATGTTATACAACGTTTTATTTCTATCACATGGTGAATGTTAAACTTCAGAAGATCAACATAGAAAAGTAACAATTTGTTCAATATTCATAATGCGCCAAAGTGCAAGAGAAAACTAGATGATGTCTCCAACCTACTGTGCTACAAGACGATAATAGTAACGGTGTACAGGGCGATTTTTCCACCGTGTTCAACCTCTAGGGATTGATCGAGGAGAAGATACGGAAAAAATGTTGGGAAATACATGGTTTCCATGCTACGGACTATTTATTCAGTCACACTTTGTTACAGAGACTACGGTCAATACGCTATGTGACAAGCAGCCAGAGTTTCAGTTTACTTTGTTCCCGGTAGACGGCAGTACTGCTCCTTATACTGTTATTGATGATTCGAAGGGTTAACATTATATCTACAGCTCGTATTAGATCGCAGTATTTCGACCAATGTATGATTGAATAAATGGTCTCTAATATGGAAACCATTCATTTCCGAACATAAGTTCATTAGACCTGTTTTGTTCCGTATCCTTTCCTCGATCGATCCCTCGAAGTTAAACATGGTGGAAAAAATCACCTTGTACATTCACTGTATATGTACAAACAAATTATTACAGTTTCAGAAAAAATGAATGATTTATCCAAAAGAAAGAGCTGCACATACCGAGGAATTCAATAACGTACTGGACCACCTCTGGCCTTTATACAAGCAGTTATTAAGTTTGGAATTTATCGATAAATTTGACGGATATCTTCAGGCGAGATATTGTGCAAAATTCTGCCAAACTGGAGCATTAGAACGTTCAGCTGGTTGGAGGGTCGTGCCGATTATTCTCCAAACGTTGTCAGTAGCGAAGTGGGGTAGGGCGTGGGGGGCCATCTGACGAACTTGCTGGCCAAGGAAGGGTTTGGCTATACTGCTCAAAACAATTACGGGATCAGATCAGATATACACAATATTGGAGGATTGGAACTTAAATAGTGGTAACTATTTATTCACAACCGATACAAAAGCGTTATATGTTTGCACCTGTAAATGTCCTTCAAAGTAGTCACCAGCGTTATATAGAACCTGTTGCCAGCGATGTGGGAGGCGTAGTATACCGTTAACAGAGCCTGTTCTTTTGATTTACGAATGGAGAGATCTACTACCTGTCAAACCTCTGGAATAGTTCTGAAGGGAATGCCACGAAGTGGTTCCTTCATCTTCGGAATAAAATCAAAGCCACAAGGAGTTAAGCGGCAACACTTCTTGCACGCGACAATGCACGGGCGCATACAGCTTAATCTGTGGCAGCTCTATTCGGTCGATGGGACTATGAAGTACTGTACCACCACCATACTCCCCGAACGTAAGTCCTTGTGACTCTGATTTAATTCCGAAGATGAAGGAACCACTTCGAGGCATTCCCTTCAGAATTGTTCCAGAGGTTCGACAGGCAGTAGACCGATCCATTCGCACCATCAACAGAACAGGCTCTGCTAACGATATATTATGCCTTCCTCATCGCTGGCAATGGGTTCGACACAACGCTGGTGACTACTTTGAAATACAGTAACAGGTGCAAACATGTAACGCTTTTGTATCGGTTGTGAATAAATAGTTGCCACTATTTAAGTTTCAACCCTCGTACATATAGTAACGTATTTTATTCAGATATTTGTTACAGTTGTCATTTGTATGTGATACAATAAGGTATTTTGCTGTCTCAACTCTTTAATTGACATTTCCGTGGTGGTTACTTAGAGCAAGGCACCATGGCGTTAACATACTACTGAAAAGTAATTCTCGTTGTCCTCTAATATGGTGTGTGATCACCTCGGACGGCCAGTACAGTTACACACATGCATGGCATAGACAGTATGAGGTTATCCATCAGCTCTTGAGGGATATTTGGGCATTTTTCCATGAGTGCAATATCCAGTTCTGCAACCGTTGTGGAAGGTGTTGATCTGGCTGCAATGCGTCTGCCAAGTTCATCCTAGATATGCTTAATCGGGTATGGACAGTATGAGGTTATCAATCTTCTCTTGGTGGATATTTGGCCATTCTTCCATGAGTGAAATATCCAGCTCTGCAATCGTTACGAAAGGTGCTGGTCTGGCTACAATGTGTCTGCCAAGTGCATCCCAGAGATGCTCAAACGGGTTGAAATCCGGTGAACAAACTAGCCACTCCATTCGCTCAATTACCTCCGATTCAAGCATGTCCATCAGTGCAGCTTTGTGGGAACGAGCGTCATCGTCCACCAGAAGTTACTCATCTCCCATGACATTAGCGAAGGTCACAACAAATGGTCGAAAGATCTCTTATCTGTACCTCTGAACTATCAAAGCGCCATCCTGAACGACATAGAGATCCGTACGTTCGCCAATACTGACTCCTGCCTACACCATTCGTCCACTACTATGATAGGACGATGTTTCCTGCTGTTGCGAGTTCCTACTTCTCTCCAGATGGTGGACCGACGATTGTCCAGCTGAACATAAAATCCTGACTCATCTGTGAACAAAATCAGGTATCATTCGTTGCGACTCCAATCCTGATGTTCCTCTGCTCACTTTCTGTGGGCTAATCGGTGTCGTGGTTTTAATGGGACAAGAACCATAGGCCTCCGTGCGTAGAGGCCAAATTCCAGAAGGCGATTTAGGACTATTTGTGTTGACATTGCTTTTCCTGTTGCTGCCGAGAGGGTGCGCTGCATCTGAGTTACATTCAGCCTTGGACGACCTTAGCCTTGCTTTCTTGTAACGGTTGCTGTTGTCTGAAATAGCTTCCATGTCCTGGAAATTACACTTTGGGACACTCCAATAGCTGCAGCCACCTCCTCCTTTGTCTGTCCGCTTCCAACCTTCCAATGGTTCTCCATGCCATAGCGTCGGGTAAATCACGTTCGTGTTGCATTGCACTATCTGCTCACTACACTATGTAAAACTGCTTGTGTAATACATTTGGTACAGTGAACACAAGTCAACAGCAACCCCCTCTGCAGCATCTTTCTTTTATTACGATTATCTCGGTTGCGGTAATGTTGTCTCTACTCCGTAGTATCGACAGAAAGACTTAGAACAATTTAGTTCGTTCTGCCGATGACAGTACTTTAGTACCTAGATATCTCAACTAATCCCCCAATTGTTTTGACCAGTGTAGAGCCTTCAACTGTGTGCGTGGCACACATGTAGAATGTAAAGGTGCAAAACTAACCTAATTAGAAATTAAAAAAAAAAAAAAAAAAAAACATATGCGATCAGCCTAGAGCTTACAATAACTTAGTAACATCAATAATTATAAAAGGTAATCTAATGAATGCAATTGTTTTGAAATTAGGTATCAAGCATTAATACCGTCCAGTTTTGAAATCGAAAACAAGAGAATTGTAATAATGTTATGGTTTGTATTTACTTGTGTACTTTGTAGTCAGTAAGTTACTAGAAAATTTGCTCATCACCCGAATCCTCGGTCGTACAAAATAAAATAAACAAGGCAACAATTCTGGTTCAGTATATTTAATCGAAAATGTTGTACCACGAACCAACAGTGGAATCAATCAACAGAAGACAATTCTATTCCAGACCGAATGTATCTTGCACCACTGCTAATGGGCTAGTTGCGGATGCAGGTCACTGATAGACAGAGGATGGGGCGCCGTTTGCTGAGCTCTCCTTTCTGTGCGCCGCCTATTAATCGTCAATGAAGCATCAGATGCACATTGGCCTAATTACTGATTCCTTGTGTATAATGATGAATCCGGGGCTGTCAGTGCCTCTGTGACGACTGCTTAGTCATCCCATTCTGCCATCTCTCTATGTCAACAGCTTCCTTGTCTTGCTGCTGTGTTTGGCCATGGTTAATCCATTCCAGCCATCATATTCGAATGGTGTGACATATATCAATTCAAATTTAGAATGTTTGCCGATTACTCCAATCAGTTTCACTGAGGTTAGTTGAACATCCTGTCTCAAATGCTGACACCACATATTGTTCATGTGCCCATCTGCGAGGCATAGTTACATTTGAGGCATTTGATTTGAATGAGATCTGCAAGGAATTTATGCCTTGTCCACTGTTTACTATTCTTGTCAGCTGCACGGTGAAATTTAACTACAGCGTCACACATTCATCGACTGATGTTTGTTTGTATAGTCTATGGGACTTAACTACGGGGTCATCAGTCCCTAAACTTACAAACTACTTATGAACTACTTACGAACTAGGACGGCACAAAAATCCATGCCCGAGGGGGGATTCGAACCCCCCGACCGTAGTGGCCGTGCAGACCGTGACTGGAGCGCCTTAGTCCCCTCGGCCACCGCGGCCGGCTCATCGACTGACCGAGACTATATTTACAGTTTTTCATCTTACGTCGATATGAATATCAGTGATTGACCAATTTGTATAACTCCTTCATACTGCGTCGTTCTTTTGCAGTTTCTATGGGCCCCTTGGTGCGTGATTTCTACTTGCACTTGTAATGTTATTTCTCATGTTGCCTCTGACTTACGTGTATATATACTTTTTCTATGCTTTTGTCCCGTATTCGTAAGACCGGTGTGGTTATTAGGGATTTGGCTCGGTAGTTAAGGAGTGGCTGGGTAACCATCCAGCCGCCACCTCCTTATCTCCGGGAGGAAATGTGGACATCCCCAATGCCTGAGTATCTATGACAACTCGTTCAGTTTCATTTGTTCAGTATGCGACTGCCTATGGTTTGAATACGATGTACGGAGTGCACCGAAAGAACACGTCTATTTATTTCCCTAAACTATTCGAAACGAGAATGCATCAGAGTTTAAGATACTGCACTTGTTATAAAACATTCACTGAGGGAAAGATAACACGCCTGTCTCATTTCAACGGCTTCTCGTGCCCACTGTATCCAATAAAACTGTCATTATTGGATATAATTACGGAACGATTCGCATCACGTCGCATACTGTTTATGGTTATTCGTAGACTTCGATCCACACAAGGTTCCAATGGCATAATTGGAAAAATAATCAATGAACTGTAGATGATAAGCGCGTTGAGATTCAAGGATTTCGTCCCGTTTTGTTGTTCAAACGCAGCAATGTTAAAGCTGGTGGAGTGTGCATCCACGAGAACGAAGCGTCGTCATCGGCCCTTCAATCTGCAATCAATGAACTGTTGAAATTAGATCCTAAGCAAATGCAAGTGAAAAGGATTGCTACATCACATGACAGGGTTGGAGATACATGAGCAGTTGAAACAATGATCAACGATGAACAAACTTGCGGGTTTCAGTATCTGTAGGGGGGGGGGGGGGGAGTCAGGGGGATAGGTACAGTACATGCTTTGAGGTGAGATACTATTGGTGACTGTGATCAATAAACTTGTAACAAAAATATGCCCTTTTCTTAACCGTTTTCGAGTAAACCAATGAAACCAACTACGAACGGGGAAAGTGCAGGTGACAGTAAATTAAAATACTGCTTTGTTATGGTTTGTTTAGATGTGTAAGTTTCCTCATAGAAGATTTCAAATAGTCCACCGTCAACTTCAATGCATTTTGCTGCTCTTGTAGACAGGTGTTATGTTGCCGATCAAAGCTTAGTTCTGCATTCCTGTACTTGAGCAGTAGCATGTTGAATACGAGCGTGAAGTTCCTCTCTTGCGTCCACTCGCTCTTCAGCCACTCCTACCAACAGTAATCCAATGAGGTAACATCGGGCGATCTCGGTGCCAAGCAATGACTCCATGGAGACCCATCCAGCGACCAGGATACGTTGTGTTGAGATAATGTCTCACTGACCATACGGAATGTGTCGCTGTCCACTGAGGAACTAACCAAACATTATGGAAGAAACCAAAGCTTATAACGTGCAACACAGAAATGATGTACCATTTTAACTAGTAATTTCCACTTAAAATCACCAGTTCGAATGTTAATTTTAGTAATGTCCAATATTCTTTCTCTCATTTTGTTCGTCATTATGTCGTCAGTGGTTCTTTGTGGGTGTCACGCTACTTCTTTCAAATCGTATAGACAAGATTGTCATTCAATCCCACTTTTACAAAAAATTTAATTACTAAACCATTTATTTACATTTCAAGATTGATATGCAGCTAATAATTTACAAAGATTCAGATACCATACAACCACAGAGCAAGTACTTACTTCTGTTTAGAATAAGGACGACAAAAATGTATCACGAGGTCCATCATCGAACATTGTGCCCCACACAACGTTAGTGATTGGCTACGAGAGGAATAAATATTTTAAAAATATTAGTGTTATCTTAATCTTTAAATGTACACGATATTGTTCGCAAAGCCGGCCGCGGTGGCCGAGGGACTGAGGCGCTTCAGTCACGGTCTGCACGGCCACTACGGTCGGGAGTTCGAATCCCCCCTCGGGCATGGATATTTGTGCCGTCCTTAGTATAAGGTAGATGATGAGTAGTTTGTAAGTTTAGGGACTGATGACCCCGTAGTTAAGCCCCATTAGCTTAACAAACATTTATTATTTATTATTGTTCGCAAGCGCATTTAACCAATGAAACATCTTTACGTTGTACACTACTTCAAAATAATGTAAGGACTGGAGAACATTGAATTCCTTTCTCGAATGGAACTAAAATAATAATTAAAAAAAAACAAAAACCTGGAGATGTTGAGTCAAATTTGAGTTTAACATAGATTTTAATAATTTATTTAAAAAAAAGAAGGGAAAATAGGTTTGACGGTCAAAAACAATAGCAAAATTTGACTTCCACTCAATTACAAAAAGGCCGCGGTGGAGTAGCCGAGCGGACTAAAGCGTCTCGCTGCGGAGCGCGCGGTTGCTCGCCGTGGAGGTTCGAGTCCTCCCTTAGGCATGGGCGTGTGTGTTTGTCCGTAGGTTAGTTTACCTAGGTTTAAGTAGTTTGTAAGCTACGGACTGATGACCACGCAGTTTGGTCCGATAGAGAAATTTTTCAATTACAAAAGGTATCCCTAAATTCAATTATGTATTTGTGAAACAGTTCATCATTCGTCACCTATTTCTATGGTACAGTCGGAGTTAGGCATAAGCTAATGAAGTCAAGAGTTCATCTGCCGAGGATAGAATGCTTTGCTCCCCTGCATTTGAGTGCATTTCACCATTATTCTTTGACATGCTATACAGGTATGCAGTGACTTCATTGACCTCCTTTCCCCTTCGACTTTGTTTGATTTTTGGAGATTGGAGCTCGTATGCCTTGTTCCAGCTTCTTTGCTGCTCGCCATGTCTGTTTCAAATTAGCTACACTTGTTGATTTGTACTTGCACAACTAAGATTTTGGTGACTGTCGTATTGTATCAAAGGGTTTGTTAGAGAGCCAATTTTTCACGAATTTTGCCAGAAAGGAGCTTTTATAGGTTATCTATTCGGCATCCCCTTTTCCTCTGCCGAGAGGCGTTCTAAAACTACGTCTGATGTTAATTCGGTTCTTTATACTGTTTCGATGTTTAAAATGTATTCGCATTGACAAATACGCGCGGGTTGGTTTGATGAGGTCTCCGCTGTGTTGCTGGTCGCGCTGTAGGAAGCGTGGCCAGCCAGGTGGCTGGAGGGTCGTGGGCGAATACTTTCCCAGTGAGCGCATGCGGACGAACCTTATGCCTCTTATGTAAAGAGCCCCACCGTGCAGGCGCGTTGCGCAAGCGCGGTTGTGTCAGCTCGGTGCCTCCTCGCGCTTCCGGGATGAGATGGAGAAAGCAGCCCCCACTTAACACAACCTTGAATTCTGTAGCGCCCACTCCTCACCGAGCGCATTTCACTCGCGTGATTGTCCCACACGTCTCGCGGGCCACTCCGTCACGAGTCTGGAAACAGAGCTCGGGCCGTGTTACGTGGACCACACTGGAAGGCAGTAAACTACGAATCGCCGCATACGATTTAAACTCTAGAATACATTAATGGTAATTACTGTCCCTCCGCAAACAGTATTTCATATGTCGAAATGAAACAAATGGAACTCTCGCTTATTGTACGATTAGTGAAATTATTTTTCTTATACACATATAAATATACCCTGCGCATCAGCCTAATTTTTTCTTACATTAATTAATTTTATATTTAGTGTATATTTTGTTGTGGTCTTCACTCCGGAGACTGGTTTCATGCAGCTCTCCACACTACTCTATCCTGAGAAAGCCTCTAATCTCTTCATAAGAACGGCAACCCACATCCATTTGAACTTGCTTACTGTATTAGTCTCTTGTTCCCCCTCTGCGATTTTTTGCCCACACACTTCCCTCCAATGTTAAATTGACGATTCTTTTAAGTCTATGACTGTGTCGAAGCACTCAATTCCTTCTTTTAATCAAGATATGTACGTAATTTCTTTTCTCCCCAATTCTGTTCAGTACGTCCTCATTAGTTAAATCCATCTCACCAATCTTCAACATTCGTCTGTAGCAGCACATTTCAAAAGCATCTGCCCACATCCTGTCTGAACTACTGATCGTCCATGTTTCACTCCTGTACAAGGCAACATTCCACACAGTTGCCTTCAGAAAGGACTTCCTCCCAAGTCTTAATATTCTATTTAAACAAAATTTCTCTTTTTCAGAATTTCCAGTGCTTGTGAAGTCTCAGAAACACCTTGTATTTTACATTACTTTAAGTCGATTAAGGACTTTTCGACCCAGAAAAATAATCAGAAACGATTATAGGTAACCAATAATTAAAATTTCTTAATAATACAAAATAAATAAACAAATTATATATAGCAACCCACATAATACATTATATTTCACATTTTCGAACCCATGCTGCCACGCGGGAGTAGCCGAGCGGTCTGGAGCGCCACGTTGCGGAGAGCGATGCCTCCAGAGTCGGAAGTTCGAATCCTCCCTTGGGCATGGATGTGTGTATTATCCTTAGGTTAGAGTAACTTAGTTTACATATTTTTTAAGTCTAGGGACTAATGGCTAAAGTAGTTTGGTCTCATAAGAATTACAAACATTTGAACAAAACATTTGATCCCGTGCTGCCAGGGATGGTGATGGAATGGCCACTTTACTTGGGACAGTAGCAGTGCATTATAGAACAGATTAGTTTTCTTCTCGTAGCACAGATGGTTCTGTAGTTAAAGGAAGAGAGATTTTTTTTTACCAGTGAATCTATACAGAGATACTTTTATAAAATGATGTGGGAGAGCAATATTTAACTATGTAGCCGTTCGGGTATGGCCGTGCGGTTCGAGGCGCCATGTCACAGATTGTACGTCCGCTCCCGTCGGAGGTTCGAGTCCTCCATAGGGCATAGATGTGCTTGCTGCTCTTAACATAAGTTCATTTAAGTAGTTTTTAAGTCTAACGGCTGATTACCTCCGCAATATGGTCCCATCGGCTTACAAAAATTTGATTTAAATATACAGCATGCATTAGGAGTAATAGTAAATATTTTAGGAGGTGGTAGTGTAGACAAACTGCAATGCCATATAACATTTATCTAAGTTTTACTCAATACAGAGATACAGCTGTTATTATGTAACTTGTATAACTTAATGAAAAGGCATAAAAGGACATTTAATTGATTCTTCCGTCGGTTCCTGGTAGACCATCATCATATTGAATTAAAAATACAATTTGTATACGTTGTACAAGGGTATTTTTATTTTATTATTGTTCAAAATTAAATGCCAATATCGCAAATTAATAAATTATTGAATGACGACCGATTTCGGTGGACTGTCTCACCATCATCTGGTCATATAATTTTTTACAAACTGGTCATATTATTAAAAATGGATACAAAATAATAAGTGCTATGTTGCACTTATTATTTTATATCCATTTTTAATAAGATGTCCAGCTTGTAAATATGATCAGATGATGGTGACACAGTTCATCGAAACCGGTCGTTATACAAGCAGGCCCCCAGTCGTCTCCACGCCCACCGACTGACTGGTGCCGCGGTGGAGTAGCCCAGCGCTCCAAGGCGCCTTGCTAATGAGCGCGCCGCTGCTCGCCGTCGGAGCTTCGAGTCCTCCCTCGGGCATGGGTGTATTTGTTGCCCTTAACATAAGTTAGTTTGTAAGCCTAGGGACTGATGACCAACGTAGTTACGCCGGCCGCGGTGGCCGAGGGGACTGAGGCGCTCCAGTCACGGTCTGCACGGCCACTACGGTCGGGGGTTCGAATCCCACCTCGGGCATGGATATTTGTGCCGTCCTTAGTCTTAGCTAGTTCATAAGTAGTTTGTAAGCTTAGGGACTGATGACCCCGTAGTTAAGTCCCATAAGTTCTACAAACATTTGAACATTTGAACCAACGTAGTTACGACCCTTAGATTTACAAACATTGGAACCTGGTTGTCGTTCCAACGCTGTTTTCAGCATTTACCATACCCTTACCTCGTGGCAAAGCGCCACGCCGTGTGTTGATGATCGTGAGACATGTACATCCATCGCAGCTCAGGCCTTGCCCAACCTCGACTGCAAGATTGGCTGAACCTGAGAACAAATAAATTATTTTTAAAATTCGTATTTCACATACAGTCAGTACAGCTGGCTGTGGCTGTACTGAAATATGTTTCGCAGTGCATCTCGCACGTACTTGGTAAATCGGAGGATAAGAAAGGCAGTGTATTTGCCAAATATCCTCTTGTGCGTGTGGTGGCTAATTTTTTGTCACAACGGCAAGGAGTGCGGGGTGCTGGCCTCGTCCCAACCCATACTGAATCCGTTGACGCCCTTGTGCGGAGGACCATACTGCGGGTGGTCAGTACGCAGTGGGACTGTCGGACGGAGTTTAGTTTTTAGTTAAAACAGTTAACATCCTCTCTCTTGACTGAACACATTCCAGCTGTGGGGTGGATCGTGAAAGGTACTACCTGAAAGTTTGAGAAATATTGTTTATGTTTAGGGTGAATTACAACTACATAATGCCGCTCCGTGAAATTAATCCAAAGTCACGTTCAGATTTTGGTAGGTCCAGAAAGATAGTGAATAACAAGCCCGCGGATTCAATTCACAGCATTTATCTCAGCCTAGGGAAAATACACTCGATCCGGAAATAACAAGAAATGAGGAGTAATACGATTTGGAATATCGCTCGTCAGGAAAGGTAAGATGCGGCGAATCAGACCCAGATGTCACCCTCAGTACCGCAAACAAAATTATGTTCGCCAGTGTCAGGGACCCTACACGTAGGACAAAGGGGAGATCGCCAAACGTGCTTACCATTGATAGTAAGGTATTAGACCAATTGTACCTTAGAATCAAGAAAACAAGTAGTCACAGCGCGACAGATGGAACGCCAGTCAAACTGTGGAAATTTTTGTTCTTTCGGTTTGGATAGTAGATATAACGGGACGGGAATGCAATGACTGACAGCATGACCTGAGCTGACGGTAGGTCCAGCGTGTGAGTCGACAAGAAGAGACCAGTGAGGCTCGTCGGGTGTATCCTACGTGGATAAAAATTACTCAACCACAAAATGGTCTATGAGGTGGTCACTATTTCTATCCACTCAAGGCCGTTATTTAGTGAAGCATGACTTGAATTACTGGTATTGGAATGACATGTAACACTGGTGATCAATTGCTTTGAATTTTAATGCACAATAAATATTTCTTTAAACTGCCTCTTGGTTGCTTAATTACCAGAAGAAGTCTAGGCTATGACTGAGTATAAATTTGTGTCCTTATGTTCTGTAAACAACAGGAATCATAGCAACGAGTATCAGGCCAGCTAGAATTAAACAACCTTTTTCAAATTAAAGTAAGAAACAGATTGCCTTGTCCAGTAATTAAAGTAACCACGAACTACATAAGTCAAACTGAAATTTTGTTGCTCTAGCATTTATTAATATATCATCGTCCATTTTATATGCAAAACGCAGGCTATCATTTTACCCTTAATGTTCATCATCCGCTTGTTAGCACGTAAGAAGCGATTACATATACAGATAAAAACTGCTTGACGAGTCGCCCATTCATCAGAATTTTTATTCGATTACTCTGTAACGTCTTTAACGACTTATAACGTAATGAGTCCTCTCTCACAAACGAGCAAAACACTGACTCCATTATCGTGAAGATCGCTGTTGAATTCGCAAGTAGTACATACGTATTCACGTGGGCTGTGGATTCCAAATTGGCAGTAGTTGAATACCCACCACCAATATTTTTATATGTCAGCAAAAAAATCATTAAGAAAGTCCAAAATTAAACACCATCTCTCTTGTTACCACAATTACGAAGGTTAAATAAGAAATTCCCGGACTGATAATTAAATGCTATGAATACCACATACTGTGAACAATACTCTATTTTATATCAGTATACTTTTCATTTTTGAAGTCTATAAAGTTGTCATTCATAACTGCGTTATTTTCTCATTGAACTCAAAGATTTTCCGGTCACAATTGCTTTAGATTTAGTAACTGTTGTAAAACAGAGGTTGCAAATCAGGCGAATTGTATGCCGCTTCAGATTCAGCAAATTTCATGTTGCCGATTCTCTCTTACTACGAAAGGTGACAATTTTATTATACAATAAATCTTCAAAAACAGGTTTTATAAAATCACAGTATTCCTGTTGGCTATAAAAAAGCGAACTATACAACTATTTCAACAGCCAGTAAAAACAGAATATTTCCGCAAACCTGGAACCTAACGCATGGTTTGAACTTACTAGGGTAAGACAAAGAAGCGATATGGAGTGGGTGGAACACGTAAAAACACAAGAAAGAAGATAGCAAAACTCAGATTTATTGTAGAATTTCTGTGAAAGTGCAGTGCATATGTGAAAGAAGGAAGGAGTAATATAGCAAATGTTAGAGTACTACTCATCGTATAATAACGGTAGGAGTTCGTGTGTAAGTGCAAGGCAAATAGTTACGTGGCGAATGTTATTCCAAATTTGTAGCAACATGAAGACATTTTACTGATATCTTTACCAGGCCAATAACTCGTCATTTCTCGGCGTATAAGGCATTGCTGGTCATTGGTCCACCCTATTGCTTTCTGTGTTTCCCTCCATCAGATACCTCGCAGTATGTGAAGATACAGACACCTATAGAAATGCTTCAGTGATAAACAGCACGCCATACAGGCAGCCCCTATCGTCCGCGAGACACGAAATATGGTTAACAGGCCTCGCAAGAACTATCCTTCGTGGCTTAAGAGGAAGAAATGCGATGCTGTGTGCTCGGTTTGTCCTTGATTCCTCGACACCGACAAGCACTTCGTGACTGCGCACTGGAACGTAGAAAACTAATGGAGGACTGACGTGCACGCATTCTCCGACGAATCGGTGCTGGTGTGGATATTGGTCAACATATAGTATGACTTGGTAGTTGCACTGAAACGATTAGATTTTGACAAATGATATATCCTGGGTATCGTGGTGCATTAGCCAGCAATGCTGTCTTCTTATAATTTCTACTGTAAGATTTCGATTATGAAAATTTATTTTTACATATAATTTTCAAATCCTCTATGCCATATGACAGAACTATCGTCGTTAGAGCTTAATTCAGAATAGAGGTTATACAATGTGAAAACACTATTACTTAGCGTATGACATGTCTTATTCTCCTAACAGGGCGCAGAAAAAATGTACTAGGAAAGTAGAGTAAGGCAGGCCCACAAAAAAAAAAAAAAAAAAAAAAAAGGTGGGCCAGAAATGTTGTAGAAACTATGGCTTATGGTAGAGCAATGTAACCATCCAGTGATGAGTAAGCGAAAGTAACCTAAGTGAATTTATGTTCAAATGTTTGTAAAGCTTATGGGACTTAACTGCGGGGTCATAAGTCACTAAACTTACAAACTTACGAACTAGTACGGCACAAATATCCATGCCCGAGGAGGGATTCGAACCCCCGACCGTAGTGGCCGTGCTGACCGTGACTGGAGCGCCTCAGTGCCGGCCGCGGTGGCCGAGGGGACTGAGGCGCTTCAGTCACGGTCTGCACGGCCACTAGGGTCGGGGGTTCGCATCCCCCCTCGGGCATGGATATTTGTGCCGTCTCTAGTCTTAGCTAGTTCATAAGTAGTTTGTAAGCTTAGGGACTGATGACCCCGTAGTTAAGTCCCATAAGTTGTACAAACATTTGAACATTTTGAGGTAGTTGATAAGTAGTTTGTAAGTTTAGGGACTGATGACCCCGTAGTTAAGTCCCTTAAGCTTAACAAACATTTGAAACATTTGAGCGCCTCAGTCACCTCGGCCACCGCGGCCGCCTAACTTGCCTCTTATTCTAAAATGTGCTCTTACAGATTAAAGTGGCTCCAGGTAACTGTTCACTATAAGTCACGACTAGGCAAACTTTAATTTCTTATCTGCGGATTCTTTTGTGAAACGCGATTTCTCTATGCTGTTTCTTGGCTAAACGTCGCCTATGAAACATTCAAAATAACGCATCAAGAGGGGAGCATAGGATCGAAATGAAGTTTACTAAGTATAGAGATACAATTGAGAGGTTTACTTGATTCCAAAATCAGACCAGGTAAACAAATACAATCAATATAACTTGAGAAATGCAGTATAACATCAATAATGTATCGGACCACAGTTTGCTTCAATACATCTACATCCATACTCCGCAAGCCACCTGGCGGTGAGTGGCGGAGGGTACCTTGAATACCAATATCGGTTCTCCCTCCTATTCCAGTCTCGTATTATTGGCGGAAACAAAGATTGCCGGTATGCCTCTGTGTGGGTTCTAATCTCTCTGATTTTATCCTCATGATCTTTTCGTGATATATACGTAGGAGGGAGCAATATACTGATAGACTCCTCGGTAAAGGTATGTTCTCGAAACTTCGACAAAAGCCCGTACCGAGCTACAGACGTTTCTCTTGCAGACTCTTCCACTGGAGTTCATCAATCATCTCCGTAACGCTTTCAAGATTACTAAATGATCCTGTAACGAAGCGCGCTGCTCTCCGTTGGATCTTCTCTACCTCCTCTATCAACCCCACCTGGTACGGATCCCACACCGGTGAGCAGTATTCAAGAAGTGGGCGAACAAGTGTACTCTAACATACTTTCTTTGTTTTCGGCCTGAATTTCCTTACGGTTCTTCCAAGGAATCTAAGTCTGGCATCTGCTTTACCGACGATTGATTTTATATGGTTGTTTCATTTTAAATCACTCCTAATACCTACTCCCAGATAATTTATCGAATTAACTGCTTCCAGTTCCTGACTTGCTATAGTGTAGCTAAATAGTAAAGGCTCTTTTATTCTTTGTATTCGTGGAACATCACACTTGTCTACATTGAGATTCAATTGCCATTCCCTGCACCATTCGATGCAGATCCTCCTGCATTTCAATACAATTTTCCATTTTTACAACCACTCTATATATTACAGCATCATCCGCAAAAAGCCTCAGTAAATTTCCAATGTTATCCACAAGGTCATTTATACATATTGTGAATAGCAACGATCCCACGACACTCCCCTGTGGCACACCTGACATCACTCTTACTTCGGAAGACTTCTATCCATTAAGAATGGCATGCTGCGTTCTGTTATCTAGGAACTCCTCAATCCAATCACACAGTTGGTTTGATAGACTATATGCTCTTACTTTGTTCATTAAACTACTCCTTGCAGAGGTCAAGAAACACGTGATCTACCTGAGAACCCGTGTCTATGGCCCTCTGAGTCTCGTGGACAAATAGCGCGAGCTGGGTCTCACACAATCGCCTTTTTCGAAACCCATGCTGATTCCTACACAGCAGATTTCTAGTCTCCAGAAAAGTCATTATACTCGAACATAATACGTGTTCCAAAATTCTACAACTGACCGACGTTAGAGATATAGGCCTATGAAGTGGATGTGGGTTGCCGTTCTTATGAGGAGATGAAGAGGCTTGCTCAGGATAGAATAGGGTGGAGAGCTGCATCAAACCAGTCTCCGGACTGAAGACCATAACAACAACAGTTATGCACATCTGTTCGACGTCTCTTCTTGAAGATGGGGATGACCTGCGCCAATTTCCAATCTTTTGGAACGCTACGCTCTTCTTGAGACCTACGGTACACCACTGCAAGAAGGGGAGCAAGTTCCTTCGCGTATTCTGTGTAAAATCGAACTGGTGTTCCATCATGTCCTGCGGCCTTTCCTCTTTCGACCGATTTTTATTGTTTTTCTATACCTCTGTTAACTATTTCGATATCTGACATTTAGTCATCTGTGCGACAATCTAGAGAAGGAACTACAGTGCAGTCCTCCTCTGTGATACAGCTTTGGAAAAAGACATTTAGTATTTCAGCCTTTAGAGTGTCATCCTCTTTTTCAGTACCATTTCCGTCACAGAGTGACTGGATATTTTACTTTTATCTACCTACCGCTTTGACATAAGACCAAAATTTCTTAGGAGTTTTAGCCAAGTCAGTACATAGAACTTTACTTTCGAATTCGCTGAACGCCTCTCGCATAGCCCTCCTCACGCTATATTTCAGTTCGAGTAATTTTTGTTTGTCTACAAGGCTTTAGCTATGTTTATGTTTGCAGTGAAGTTCCCTTTTCTTCAAATGTTCAAATTTCAAATGTTTGTTAAGCTTATGGGACTTAACTGCGGGGTCATAAGTCCCTAAACTTACAAACAACTTATGAACTACCTTATACTGAAGACGACACAAACATCCATGCCCGAGGGGGGATTCGAACCCTCGACCGTAGCGGCCGTGCAGACTGTGACTGGCGCGCTGCAGACCGCTCGACCACTGCGGCCGGCTCTCTTTGCAGTTTTCTAACTCGGTTGTTGTTGCACGGTGGCTCCTTTCCATCTCTTACGATCTTGGTTGGCACGTACTCATCTAATGAATATTGTACGATGGTTCTGAACTTTGTCCACTGTTCCTCAACTCTATCTGTACTTGAGATAAAACGTCTGTGCTAAGCCGTCAAGAACTCTGAAATCTGCTTTTTGTCACTTTTGACAAAACAGAAAAATCTAACTAAATTTTTTAATATTTCTGTTTACGGCTTAAATCATCGATGCTGTGACCTCCTTATGATCGCAGATTCCCTGTTCTGCGTTAACTGTTTCGAACAGTTCGGGTCTGTTTGTCACCAGAAAGTCTAATATGTTATCGCCACTAGTTGGTTCTCTGTTTAACTGCTCAAGGTAGTCTTCAGGCAACGCACTTAAAACAATTTCACTGGAATTTTTGTCCCTGCCACCCGTTATAAACGTTTGAGTCTCCCAGTCTACAGCCGGTTAATTAAACTCTCCTCCCAAAACCATAACATGATCGGGAAATCTACTCGAAATATTTTCCAAATTATCCTGCAGGTGTTCTGCCACGACAGCTGTTGCGCCAGGAGGCCTATAGAAATGTCTAATGATTTAATATTCACAGAATATATGACATCAACTGCGATTGAGCAAGCTGAAAATGTGTACCCAGCCGGGATTCGAACCCGGGTCTCCTGCTTTCTAGGGAGTTGCGCTGACCCCTACACCACTAGAAAGCAGGAGACCCAGGTTCGAATCCCGGCTGGGTACACATTTTCAGCTTTGCCCAACCGCAGTTGATGTCATATATTCTGTGAATATTAAATAATAACAACTGCAGGATCAGAAGTGACGTCTGTTCTTTCGGAAGAGACGCCACATGTATATATCTAATTATCATGTTCGAGCCTGCTTTAACCGTAACCTTCACCCAAATTATTTCACATTTAGGGTCTCCATCAATTTCCTTCGATGCTATTGCCCTTTTTATCGCTATAAACTCGCCTCCCCCTTCACTGTCTAGCCTGTCTCTGCGGTATACATTTCAACCCGCCTTTAGAATTTCATTACTGTTTACATGTGGTTTCAGCCAAGGTCTGCGGAAAGGCATTCAACAGAAAATGATATATATGCTTTCACTGACCAAAATATTAAATGCTCTGAATAACCAGACATCACCTGTTGGGATTTTTTGTTAGCTCTCAAAGGCTTTTGATTGTGTAAATGATGGAATTCTTCTAGATGAGCTTAAGCATTGTGGTATCAGTGGGGCCGTGCACAAATGGTCTACTTCATACGTAACTGCAAGAGCGCAGAAATTTGAAGCAAGTGGTTCGGGTAAACTACAAAAATCAGCTATTTCTCAAACTAGGGGGGCTATCAAGAATAGGGTTCCACAAGGTTCAGTCTTGGATCCTTTACTAATCCTGATACATATTAATGATTTGCTCACAGAATCCAGTCTTCAGTCTTGGGTTCTTTAATGATTTGCTATTCTATATTCATGATGATGCTAAGCAAGTTCTTTTTGCTGACGAGACAAATATAGTAATCACTCCAGACAAACAAGAGTCAAGTGATGAAATTATAAGAATGTCTTTCAGAAAATTACTAAGTGGTTCTCTGACAGTAGGAGTAACCTACTAAACTACAGGCCTATTTCATAGACGTCAATTTGCAGCAGGGTTATGGAAGATATCCTGATTTCAAATATTATGAATTATCTCGAACAGAATGATCTATTGATCCATGGTCAACACGGATTTAGAAAATGTCGTTCATGCAAAACACAACTAGCTCTTTACTCGCACGAAGTTATGAGTGCTATCGACAAGGATTCTCAAATTGATTCCGTATTTCCTGATTTCCAGAAGGCTTTTGACACCGTACCTCACAAATGGTTTTTAATCAAATTGCGTAGGTATGGTATATCGCCCAAAATTTGTGACTGGATAGGGGATTTTCTGTCAGAGAGGACACAGTTTGTAGTAATCGACGGTAAGGCGTCGACTAAAACAGAGGTGATATCGGGCGTTCCACAGGGTAGTGTTATTGGTCCACTGCTGTTCCTTACTTACATAAACGGTTTAGGAGAAAATCTAAGCAGCTCTCTTGTTTGCAGATAATGTCGTCCTTTACCGCCTAGTAAAATCATCTGAAGAACAAAACCAATTGCAGAACGATGTAAATAAGATATCTCAATGGTGTGAATATTAGCAATTGAATCTAAATAATGAGAAGTGAGAAGTCGTCCTCATAAGTACGAAAGGAATTCCGTTAAACTTTGTTTACAAGATACATCAATTAAAAGTGAAGGCTGCAAACTCCACTAAATACCTAAGAATTACTATTACTTCAGACTTAAACTGGAGAAAACGCGTAGAAAATGTCGTGGGAAAGGCGAACCAGAGACTGCGTTTTATTGGCAAAACTCTTAAAAGATGCAACAGAAGTACTAAAGAAGCTGCATACACTACGCTTGTCCGTCCGTGGAATCCTCATCAGGTGGGTTTGACGGATGACATCGAAAGAGTCCAAAGCTCGTTCGTTTTGTATTGTCACGATACAGCGGTGACAGCACCAAAGAAATGATACAGGATCTGGGATTGGAATCATTACATCAACGGCGTTTATAGCTGTGACGTTGGCTACTTACAAAACTCCAATCGCCAACATGCTCCACCGAATGCGAAAATATATTGTTGTCGCCCACTTACATAGGTAGAAAAGATCATCAGAATAAAATACGAGAAATCAGAGCTCGGACGGAGACATTCAGGTGTGCTTTGTCATCGTGCGATATTCGATTCAAAAATGTTCAAATGTTTGTAGAACTTATGGGACTTAACTACGGGGTCATCAGTCCCTAAGCGCGCTATTCGAGTATGGAATTGGAGAACCCTCTGCCAGGCACTTAAATGTGATTTGCATCGTATCCCATGTAGATGTAGATACCGGCGCTAAAATCGTTCACCAAACAAATATATATGTGCCCCTGCGTTTCGTTATATGTAACTGTATGTTATTTCTGGACACGTATAAATAAAAATATTATTTGTACTTTGATCATCGTATGTTATTTTACCGCCTAAGTAACAGAACTCACCTACCACCTTTAGTGACTCGCTTCCTAAACGATCTGTTATTGTTTTATCTTTTAACACAAATTATTTCAATCAAATAAAGGACTTGATTCCAAGATATATTTTGTCTCCATATTATGGACGATAATAAATTTATAATATATTGTTGGAAACCCTCGATAATACTTATACGAATTAACAAGGGGGATATAAATATGGACTGAGGCGGAATTGAAGTTTTTCTTCTTCTTTTGCGGATAGGGACGTGCTAGGGTAGTCAGTTCAGCCACGTTGTCCACAATACCAGTGTGACACCGTAGTTAACTGCCTAGAGGGTAGGGCACCCCAATTTGAATCCCGGCATTGGAACATATTTTAATTCGTTGCTGCGTCATATACTTAGATAAATTAATTCATATTATTACTTTACATACGAAATACAGAACTCATTGTATGTAACAAACGCGAATACTTGTTAGTAAATTTTGCATTGTGAAAATCAACACCCATCACATATTATGTGAGCCACTGCTTTTCCTGTGTTATTATTAATACTCAGTTTTATTTTAGGTATATCTTATTATGCTATTTCAGCTATAATAATTAATTCTTTAATTTACTATCATTCTAAAATCTAGAAACATAAAAAAGTAATGAAGGAGATAAATAAATAGAAGAAACAGGAATGTGATCGTAATTAATCATTTTAATAAAAATGTCTTTATTATTCTACTCAAAACCCTTTTTAAGAAATTGGAGAAATATAAAGAGAAAGAAACTTAAATATTTCGTGACTGGATTACATGTAACAAGTCATCGTTGATAATACAGAATGGACTGAAAATGTGTTTTAGTCTAATGATGAAGCCTCGCTTCCATTGGCACGTCATCTGACGAATGCAGGCATTAAAGAGTTCTAAGCTTCTTTCTTTCGCTTTTGGTTGGAATCGGTATTTGCTGTATCTATAGGCACTCCTAGCAAATACTGAATTGGTACCTGCAATAACGCAAATGCAATTTTCTATCCTCACTATTGTAACAATGTGACAAAGCATCAGCAGTAATGGCCTACCATATCGTAGAGCTGTTAAATTCTAGTCTTCTTGACATTTCTTTCCGTTGTACAATGCTGTAAATATAGCTGCTACAGTATTCCGTGGAAATTCATTTTACCCTCTTTTATAGGTGCCATATATCGTGCAACAAATCTCCGAAACATTCGTCCGACTGCTAGCTATATCGCATGAAGGTGCAACTGCGTTTTCAGAAAATTACGTCACTTGAGGGACCTGTTTCGGTGTTTCACCGTCGGTCTATATCGAGGTCATCCAAGACGTCCCGCATGACCGCTTGCAACTTTCGCCTTATTTACTGCGTCATATAATCTGTAACGAGTTCCATCGCGCAAGTGTCATTCCAAAGACAACCACAAGATCTTCCCAGTCACTTTGGGTCCTGTTAAACGGTTAGGAAATGTTGCAGGACCTGTTTTGATGCGCTAAAGTTGCGTTCCCGCGAGACTTTTGCTCGGAGGATGCCAACGGCAATTTTAGAAAGGAGCGAGTTCGTTTCTTAAAGAGAAGTTATTGCCTTGTCCGTATGAACAAGTTACAGAGTTGATCGTATTACTGAACTTTTCAGCTGACATGCGTGGTATGTTCTGTATAAAGTCTGATGTGCGAGCTAGACTTCTCGTTTGAATACTTGGAAAACTAGTATCCCCAATACTTGCGATTTTTCAGAAAAGGAATATACAGCATAAATGGTGCATCGCCTTTTGTACAAGGTGCTAGTGGATGGCAACTATACAGGGTTTCATGACAGTACAGTCAGCTACAATTTATACATATTAACAGTAATCAGTTTCGACTTATGTCTATGGACAATAATAAGCATATACTTAAAATAAACTACTAAAATACAGTTCCGCACCATCATAATGACTTAAATTGTTTTTACTTTCAGGATTTCGTACTAGCAATGTTAATGAAGTACTGACTGGACTGATTTTGACTGAAACAATGTAACATATCTGTGCTCTACCTATTGCTGCAATTGGGAGATGGGAATTAAACAATTATGTTGTGCACTTGAATTGGAGGGTGAAGTACAGATTAGTCGAAAGTGTAAGCGTGGCCACAAGCACAAAATTTGAAATCCCTGTGGGAACTAGAGTCAGGGATTCTCATCAAATTAGAACAGAAGATGACAGTTTCCAGAAAAGTAAAATTAGTTTGTTTTGTTAGATTATTAGGGGACTGGAAAGAATGGTCGATGACGGTACGTTATATCTAGATGATGTAATAAAATTCTGAACTGTTATATCTCCTGCACTTCCATGAACAACATACAAGGGATAGTAACTTTAGATATAAGGTATTCTATAGCAAAATGATGTTAATGTTTAGTAAGTATGAAAAAATGAGGATCTGCAACATATATAAACGTTGGACATCAACTCAAAAATATTGATACAAGAAACACTTCTGTTGTTATCGCAACAGCCTACAGCTCCTCTTAGGAAAATTTCAGGTATTTAAGAGGAATTTAGATGAATGATTGAGCTTCCTGTCAGAAGAAACAATTAGTAGTTTAAGATTATCTAAATGTAGAGTTAATATAAAATATGGATAGGAAAATGAAATGAATCACTATTTGAGTGCATCCTCCTAATTTTTAGTGGTTAGTTTTGCAACTCATGTGCAGGAAGATAATGGAACCCTGATTGATAGCATTTTTATAGTCAGTACTCATGTAGAAACATTTAATGTGTACCCAACTTCTTATGGACGATCGAGATGATTAAATAAAATTAATAGAAATAAACATTACAACTTAGGCCCAATATACAAGTTCGTACAAAGCACTGAGGCTTACTGATGAGCACAGGTCACAATGTCATAAGGAATTTAAAAGAGATGGTATGGAATGAGATATGCATAGATGTATTAATTTCAAATTATTTATATTTCACAATACATTTCTGTCAATATGTGAAAGTAGCTTTCCTATAAAGTCATACAGATAATGCGTTAAATTAGTGCTTCATAAAGAATTAAGTGAATTAAAATCTTATGTAACAAGAAGAGGGAAATACACGTATTGTGCAGAACAGGTCAAGATGTGAATTTACTTGCACTCTACACAAAATGCTTCGTATTTTTAGTAAAGTTATTCAAATGTCCATAGCTATGCATAACATGAAAGAAATTTGTAATATAGAACAGCGTTTTTCAATCTGCGGGTGTCTTGCTTGAGGGGTCGCCGTCACAGGAGGAAGTACTTGCACTGTTAAGTTATTAGGGCTTCAGTAATACAAAAACGTATGCCTAAGTGACATTTATTTAATGTTAAAATAACGGATTTCTTGATGTAATTTTCAGTATGAATTGAATAGGTCCTAGATTGTTTTGCAATACAATGCGTTAATGATGTATAAGCTCAAAGTCTGAAAACTGTTTTCGGAAAAAAATTTGTTACAATAAGTAATTCTGAAAAAATCGAAAAACGGATTTACTTCTTTTCAAATTGTCTATACAGTGGGGACCTTTCTTAATGAGCATAATTCGCTTCTAAGTCTTGCCTGAAACGCGAAATACTCGTTAACAGAAAAAAAATATTTTTCTGTCGATAATCATTTAAAAATAGGATATGTGTACCATTCCGAGAAATATACAAAAAACGTCGACTAACAATTTAAAAGAAACCTGAAGCAAAAGAAAGAAGATAAAATTTGTTTCCTTTGAGACAACATTGATTTTTTATGGTTGTGCTAAATAATTCAGACGATATTGGAGAGGCAAAAAGTTATGGTGACTGGGGCGATACTGTAAAGAGGGAGCCAAGCAATTCAATTCAATTCAGTTTTGGACTTACTACTACTGTATATGTAAGTGAACAACCTTCCACTTAACAAGCTGAATTGGTACTC
The DNA here is from genome assembly GCA_026315105.1 of Locusta migratoria. Taxonomy (NCBI): domain Eukaryota; kingdom Metazoa; phylum Arthropoda; class Insecta; order Orthoptera; family Acrididae; genus Locusta; species Locusta migratoria. The sequence continues at coordinate 104,997,489 of CM048755.1, forward strand.
TTATTGTACCAAATCTGATAAGAGAGAAAGCAACAGAAGAGACTGATAATAATGCTTTAGAAAGAATTATAAGTTGTTCTCTGAAAATAAATTATCCTTTAAATGTGAGAAAACACATTATATTCAATTCTGTAAAACAAATAGAGTCACACAAACAAGAATAGAGTAAATTCTCGAAATTTTTCGTTGTACATATTGACGAAAACTTGAACTGAAAGAAGCACATTACTGTACTTCTCAAACAGTAGAATTCAGCTACTTTTTCTTGGAAGCAAACAAATCAATATCCTGCCATACATGTATATTTTCACTTAATCATATGTTATGGAATAATTTTATGGAGGAACTCATCACTTAAAAATAAAATATTCGTTGCACAAAATTGAGCAGTAAGAAGACTACTGCATACTCAGTCATGGTCGTGTAGTAGGTACCTATTCATGGTGTTGGGTATTTTAACTGCATAATCACAGTACGTTATTTATTAAAGACATTTGCCATGAGTAATCTATCACAATTTGATCATAGTAGTGATAACCACACTACCAATACTGGAGGAAAGAATGACTTTTGTTACTCATTACTGAAGCTGTCTGTAGCGCATAAAGCAGTACAAATCCCGAGAATTTTTTTATCATTTATTCAATGTCGTTAAAATCTACAAGGAAACGAAGCAAGTGTTAAATCTGGCCTAAAATAATTTCTACTAAAGTGTTCATTACTGTTAAAACTAATCGTGTTTACGGATATTGTAAGAGGTTTGGAATTTAATTAAAACAATGTTCAAATGTTTGTAAATCTATTGGACGAAACTGCTATGGTCATCAGTCCGTAGACTGACAAACTACTTAAACTAAACTAACTTAAGGACAACACGCACACCCATGTCCCAGGGAGGACTCGAATCTCCGACGGCGAGCAACCGCGCACTCTCCAGCGAGCCGCCTTGGAGCGCTCGGCCACTCGGCGGAATTTATTCCGGGACATTGGTGCAAATGCAGATTATATGGAACTTTACTGTCGGCGAAATGCTGGAAATGAAAAATTCATCTGCCACCAAGTCGTTGTCCGATTTAACTCAGAGTCTAAATACTACATATTTGAATATCACTGAATTAAATGCTTTGACTATCTCCCCATAAATATTGTTTACATTTAACAAACAAATATATATTTAACAATACTAAAAAACGATTGAGACTGAAGCTCTTTGCACAGATAGCCATTTAGCGTGGCATCTCACTGTTCAAATATACTGCCATCGTCGAAATATAGTTACACAATTAATATTTAATTTATCATGGATTTTTATACAAATATATTCAGTTATTGTCCAAAAATACTTATAATTGTTTATATATAAACTAGCTTAAACCCGCGGCTCCGCTCGCCTGTTGGTTTATTAAGATAGATATGCTATCTTTAAAATTATGTGAAGTGCTTAATGATTTACAATAAATAATACAAACATTATTCCTTATAGCCTGCGTTGCAATACCTCAACACGTATGGTGAGAGTAATGTCCAAATTCATTTTATTTCATTTTAGGGCATTCTGGTAAACTACGTTATTTGTAGTATTGTTTGGAGAGTAAATGTATTCCTGAGGCATGTTGTCTGAATGTGATCTATTAAAAGTAGATGTACTGTTGTAGTATGTGTAAAGTAACGCAATGCACATTTATCTACGGAGTTTAAATAACGATTAAATTAATGTGATTAATTTCACTCATTTTTGAGGAAATGTCCCTGAGAAAGTGGAACTGAAAATATTCCTATCAGATTGCAGAAGTCTATGCACTTACTGTTTAGCAAGGAAAGCAAGTAGTGTAGATCAAATCACACGTAAAAATGCTCTCGTTTCGAAGATTCCAATCACGAAATTCAACAATAATAATTGCAATAATATCACAGATTGATCGCTTGATGTAATGCGCGAAAAGTCAAATCGATTTTTTAAAGAGGTGTATTAAAAGAAATTTCTTTTCTACCGCGTTATTTATTTATTCTTATATTTCCTTATTCGTATGCTTATCTTTACAGAGAAAGACGTGAAGGCATTGTAGCACGCATAGACCAAAGATATGGTCTGTGCCATCACGTTTCGCTGTATGTAACCTCCTTGCTATAGAGTCGCAAACATCATCGCTGGCCTTCAGTCCGAATTTTTTCATAATTTGACGACTTTCAACCACCATATCTTCCACAACCTTATAGCTATCGGCATGGAACTGCTATGGTGTATAACGGAAGACTTCGGACAACAATTACACACAGACCATTCGTTTGCGTTCTGTAGTTTTCGCTGAACAGCGATATATTAACACACACACACACACGTAGAATTTTATATACACTGGTAACTTTCCATCCCAATATACTTCACCATTTTATCATTATCAACCCTCAAGCAACAATGCAACCAACAAAACCATTTTCAAAGAGTAAATATAATTTTCAAAGATAATTATTGATCAGCATTTCGCGTTATATTCTTCAAATTACTAAATATCTATCAGATCGCTACAAAACCGTGCCTAAAACCTTCCTCAGGTATAAATTAGTAACTGTACAAATATTTAAGTCTCTGCGTCTTGTCGTTCGGACGTGATAAGCGTACACCGAACAGACATTCACATTAATATATATATATATATATATATATATATATAGATAAATAGCTATGCGATCGCCATAAAACTGTGCCTAAAGCCTTCCCCGAGTAGCCATTAGTAACTGTACAAATTTTTAGCTCTTTATGTCTTGTGGTTCAGACGTGATAAACGTACACCGAACAGACATTCACATTTATAGATATAGATTATCTGCTGTATATCTACTATTTCTGGTTGGCCATGAAATATTTAAGCGGCAATTTACAACATAAAAAAACGAACGTTACTAAAAACAATATTAAATATAATAAAATACTAATATAATTAAACGCGCTTTGCTAGTTTCGTGTTTTGTGTTTCTGTGGTGGAATCTATGTTCTGACACAAGAATAATATTACCTCAACGAAAAGCAGAACAAGAGAGTAAAACAAAGTTTATTGAAAGAGTACGGAAATAACGTGCTATGTCTTTTAAGATAGGTAGCGTGGTACAATGCTGCCCATTTGCATCTTAAATTGTTACTGATAAACACTACGTATCAATAATCGTAAATATAAATCTTATAATATTATTATTATAGTACTGAAATTTGTCGGCTTTTTATCTGTAAGGGATACGGCGTTTGATTCTCCCAAGTCTACTGAATCCATTCATATAATTATATTTGCCGTATGATCATTTCCTCGATGTCTCAGAATGTGTCCCACCAATCTATCCCTTTTCTTAGTCTGGATATGCCAGATACTCCTTTTCTCCCCAATTCTCTTGAGCACCTCCCCGTTAGATACGCGATCTACCCATCTAATCTTCATCATTCGTCTGTAGTGTCACATTTCGAAAGCTTCTATCAGCTTTTTGCCTGAACTCCTTATCGTCCACGTTTAACTCCCATAAAAAGCTTTACTTCAGAAAATGCTTTCAGAAAGGACTTCCTAACATTTAAACTAATATTGGATGTCAACAAATTTTCTTCTTCAGAAGTTATTATGCTACTCAAATAACAAAACTCAACTACATCTTTTATTGTCTCATTACCCAATCTAATTCCTTCAGCATCTTATATCTTCCGTTCAAGACAATGTCCATTCCATTTAATTTCTCTTCCAGGCCCTTTGCTGCCTTTGACAAAATTACTACGTCATCAGCAAACCGCTGACTTTAATTCCCTCTCCAAATTTCTTCTTGCATTCCTTCACAGGTTGCTCAGTGTACAGATTAAAGGAAAGGATACAACCCTGTCTTACTTCCTTCCCAACTACTGCGACCCTTTCATGCCCTTCGACTCTAATAATTGCTGCCTGGTTTTTGTACAAGTTGAATATAACTCTTCGCTTCCTATATTTTACCCATGCTACCTTCATAATTTGGAAGAGTGTATTCTAGGCAACATTGTCAAAAGCTTTCTCCAGATCTACAAATTCTAAAAACGTAGGTTTCCCTATCCTTAATCTATCTTCTAAGATAAGTCGTAATGTGAATATTGCCTCGCGTGTTCCTAGATTCTTTCTAAATCCAAACTGATCTTTCCCACGGTCGGATTCCACCAGTTTTTCCACTCGTCTGTAAATAATTTGTGTTAGTATTTTGCAACCATGACTTTTTAAACTGATAGTTCGGTAATTTTCACAGTTGTCTGCATTGCGTTCTTAGGAATTGGAATCACTATGTTCTTCTTGAAGTCTCAGGGTATTTACCCTGTCTCATACATCTTGCAGACCTGATGGAATAACTAAAAGAGTTGATTTCATAATTGAAAACATATCTCACTTGAACATCTTGTATATTTAAAGAGTCTACGAAAACTAAAGTCAGTCGGCCAGACCAAACTACTAGGCCAAATTCCTTCATTTTTGTTTTAAACGAAAGGTATTCATCCACAGATTTGTCATCAAGTATCGGAATTTACATAACCGTCGCCTTCCTTTTTCTATACTCGAACGCGATTTCCTTCAGTATATTTCTGATGGGGATGTCCTTGCCGTAAACTAAAGTCAGTCGGTCAGGCCGTTCTATCAGACCGATTTCCTTCATCTTTGCTTTAAACGAAAGATATTCATTCCCAGATTTGTTATCAAGTAACAGAATTAACTCTCTCCATCCTTTATTGCCCACTTCAGGTTACGGTAGTAACACTAAAAGTGGGCCTTTGCGATCGTCTTTTGACAGCTCGAAATTTAAATGAAAATAATGGCTTAACTATTCATCTGAAACGAAAATTGAATAACCGAATTTGTAGAGGAGAAAATTCTCTACCACTTAGCTCCCTTGTGTTTTTTTCATATCTCGTATCGTTTGAGACATATTTGCAAAAATAACGGAGATTTGACTCCTTCCATTGAATTAACGAAAACTAGCCGTTCGGGGATGTCATGTGACATTCCTCGCGTATTTGATGATTTTCTTATTGCAAATTACACGTTGTCATTTCGAAGCAACGGCACACTGAGGAATTAATAAAACACACACCGTTCTTCGTACGATAAATGATAATCTAACGTCTACAAATGCCATATTAACATCAGTTAACAACGCTCATCAATTGTATGAGATTAAAGAAATCCTGTTTTGATTTTGTATTACAGATACAGAAATAAATATTGTTAGATAAAATAAAAAAAAAATAGCCGTAGCTTAGTGGGCAAGTTGCTGGAAAGTGACGCGAAAGGTCGGTGATTCGAAACCTGCTACTATCTAATTTTTTTTCCTAAAAGGGTTTCAGACACTCGGTCCAAAATATTTGCAAAAACTTGTTGTTGTTGTTATGGTCCTCAGTCCGGAGACTGGTTTGATGTAGCTCTCCACCCTACTCTATCCTGAGCAAGCCTTTTCATCTCCTCATAAGAACGGCAACCCACATCCACTTGAATATGCTTACTATACGCGTCTCTTGGTCTCCCTCTGCGATTTTTACCCCACACACTTCCCTCCAATGCTAAATTTACGATTCCCCGATGTCTAAGAATTGTCCTACCAAGCGATCCCTTCTTTTAGTCAGGGTGTGCCAAAAATTCCTTTTGTCGCCAATTCTGTTCAGTACCTCTTCATTAGTTATGCGATCTACCCACCTAATCTTCAGCATTCTTCTGTAGCACCACATTTCAAAAGCCTCTATCCTCTTCCTGTCCGCACTGCTTATTGTCCATGTTTCACTCCCGTACAAGGCAACACTCCACACAAATACCTTCAGAAAAGACTTCCTTACACTTGAATTAATATTCGATGTTAGCAAATTTCTCTTTTTCAAAAATGCTTTTCTACCCATTGCCATTCTGCATTTTATATCCTCTGTACTGCGACCATCGCATGTTATTTTACTACCTAAGTAACAAAACACATCTACCACCTTCATTGTTTAGTTACCTAATCTAATTCCTTCAGCTTCGCCTGATTTTCTAAGACCGCATTCCATTATTTTTGTTTTGCTTTTGTTAATGTTCATTTTATACGCTCTGTTCAACACACTGTCCATTCCATTCAACTGCTCTTCCAGGTCCTTTGCTGTCTCTGACAGAATTACAATGTCATCAGCAAAACGCAATGTTTTTATTTCTTCCCCCTGAACTTTAATCCCTATTACAAATTTTTCATTACTTTCCTTCACCGCCTGCTCGATGTACATATTAAATAGCATCGGAGAAAGGCTACAACCCTGTCTTACTCCCTTCCCAACTGATGCTTCCCTTTCATGCCCTTCGAGCCTAATAACTGCGGTCTGGCTTTTGTACAAGTTGTAAATAAGTCTCCTTTCCCTGTATTTTACCCCTGCTGATTTCAGAATTTGAAAGAGTGTATTCCAGTCAACATTGTCAAAAGCTTTCTCCAAATCTACAAAAGTTAAAAATGTAGGTTTGCCTTTCCTCAATCTATCTTCTAAGATAAGACGTAAAGTGAGTATTGCCTCCCGGGTTCCTACGTTCCTCCTGAATCCAAACTGATCTTCCCCGAGGTCAGCTTCTACCAGCTTTTCCATTCTCCTGTAGATAATTCGTGTTAAAATTTTGCAACTATGACTTATCAAACTGATGGTTCTGTAATTTTCACACCTGTCTGCGCCTGATTTCTTTGGATTGGGGATTATTACATTTTTCTTAAAGTCTGATGGTATTTCGCCTGTCTCATAGATCCTACGCACCAGTTCAAATAGTTTTGTCATGGCTGGCTCTCCCAAAAACTTTAGTAGCTCTGAGGGTATGTCATCTACTCCTGGGGCCTTGTTCCGACCTAGGTCTTCCTAAAACATCGTCTCTAAGTTCATTTCCTTTGCAGAGCTGCTCTATGTACTCTTTCCACCTTTCAGCTTTTCCTTCTTTGCTGAGAACTGGTTTTTCATCAGAGTCCTTGATATTCATAGAGCTGTTTTTCTTATCTCCAAATGTTTCCTTTATTTTCCTTTATTTTACGTCTTTTTGACGTAACAGAACTCAGCGCGTCAACATCTTTCATTTGTGCTTTTAAACACTTGAATTGAGTGATTCTGAAGAAAGCTAAGCGTTAACATTCAACTTTACTTTCATTTTTCCATTTTATTTTTATTTTTATTTTTTTTATTTTTTTTTATTTTTTAGTCATTCCACTAACCGTGCGAAGTATTTGCACGGGTCCTCTAGTTACGGCGTTAAATTCAGAAACTTGCAGTCCATCATACAATATTACAGCGGGGATTGTAGAGCCACACACGTCAGCATGTGTGAAGAACTGGTGGTGAGGTCAGCTGCAGTACACATCCGCTAGGCACTCATTAGTTGAATGTTTCGAGTTGAGGGATTTACGGCGTGTGTGCCCTACACCTGCAGTAGCGTGCGGCCGATGGGCGAGGCTGGCCTCACGGAGAGCCGGCACGCGACCTCGCGCAAATGCCTCCAGTGTCGCATACCGCAAGGTGACATGGACGTGCTGCTATCTGCCAACCACTGCACTTTCAACACACCTCCTAGCTGAACCACATTCCACAGGAACAACATTACTATAGTACTGCCGGAAAGACTACTTAGATTTTATTTCGGTTACGGCAAATGCCAGCTGGGGGATAGTAGATGTACTGAAATTGGTTTCAGCTTCGTCCGACAACAGCGTAGTGACATAGCTGCCAGAGTGCCATCTGTATGTGTTAAAGGCTCAGTGTGAAAACGTGTCAAGTAAACAGCCGTCATGCCATGGAGACACACTCGTGCTTCCTACAGACAACTGAGCGAGTTCGAAACGGGTCAGATTGTGACCTTGTGAGAGCGGGATGGTCATTTCGAGAATTTCTACACTCCTGGCCATTGCTACACCACGAAGATGACGTGCTACAGACGCGAAATTTAACCGACAGGAATAAGATGCTGTGATATGCAAATGATTAGCTTTTCAGCGTATTCACAAAAGGTGGCGACACCTACAACGCGCTGACATGAGGAATGTTTCCACCTGATTTTTCATACACAAGCAGCAGTTGACCGACGTTATTGTGATCCCTTGTGTAAGGAGGAGAAATGCGTACCATCACGTTTCCGACTTTGATAATGGTCGGATTGTAGCCCATCGCGATTGCGGTTTATCTTATCGCGACATTGCTGCTCGCGTTGGTCGCGATCCAATGACTGTAAGCAGAATATTGAATCTATGGGTTCAGGAGGGCCATATGGAACGTCGTGCTGGATCCCAACGGCCTCGTATCACTAGGAGTCGAGATGACAGGCAGCTTATCCGCATGTCTGTAACGGATCGTGCAGCCACATCTCGATCCCCAACGACAAACCTGGGTGCACGAACGGCAAAACTTCATTTTTTCGGATGAATCCAGGTTCTGTTTACAGCATCAAGATGGTCGTATCCGTGTTTGGCGACATCGCCGTGACCGCACATTGGAAGTATGTTTTCGTCATCGCCATACTGGCGTATCACCTGGCGTGATGGTATAGGGTGCCATTGGTTACACGTCTCGGTCACCTCTTGTTCGCATTGACGGCACTTTGAACAGTGGCCGTTACATTTCACATGTGTTTCGACCCATGGCTCTACCCTTCATTCGATCCCTGCGAAACCCTACATTTGAGCAAGATAATTCACGACCGCATGTTGCAGGTCCTGTACGGGCATTTCTAGATATGGAAAATGTTCGACTGCTGCCCTGGCGAGCACATTCTCCAGATCTCTCACCAATTGAAAACGTCTGGTCAATGGTAGCCGAGCAACTGGCTCGTCAGAATGCACCAGTTACTACTCTTGATAAACTGTGGAATCGTGTTGAAGCTGCATGGGCATCTGTACATGTACACGCCATCCAAGCTCTGTTTGACTTAATGCCCAGTCGTATCAAGGCCGTTATTACGGCCAGAGATAGTTGCTCTGGGTACTGATTTCTCAGGATCTATGCACCCAAATAGCGTGAAAATATAATCACAGGTCTGTTCTAGTATAATATATTTTAAATACCAGTGGTGTACATAAGAGGGACGTACTGCGTTAATTGTGTCAACATGCTGGTTGGAATGGTTACGTTAATAATCTAGCACTTGTAGACGAGGTCCTGTATGTCTACGTTGCACAAACCGGGTACACACACATCTTACACTCACGCCACAGCATCGAATTGCATGCCTCTACTGGTGCCATCAGGTTCACTTGTCATTCATAAGAATTTCAGTGTTATTTGAAACATGAAATCCATTAATGACTGCAAATGGACTCCAAGTAGCCGAAAATAAGCATTTCCTGTCAACGATCAATTTAGCTGGACCAAAAAGTCGTTCATTCTATGTAAAAACAGCGCTCACCAGCTTGTTCAGTCCGCTATTGGCAACCTGTGACTATTGCTTCACAGTGTCTGCGCCACACTCGAACCACATCAGCACCTCTTACCAACTGAAATAGTGACTCACCTGACTTAATCACAGTTTCCTATTCGTCTGGGGTCCACTCAGTTTGATCAAGATCTCAGGAGAGTCACTCGACACTGGAAGACACTCAATTCGCTCGTCTGCTGCCATAGTCCATTAACGCCAACTTGCTCCGGACTGTCCTCACTGATAAGTTCGTCGTACGTGCCACATTGATTTCTGCGGTGAGTTCAAGCAGAGTTGCTCGTCTGTTAGCACTGAAAACTCTACCAAAACGCTGCTGCTCTCGGTCAGTAAGTCCAGGCCGTCGACCACTGAGTTGTCCCCTTGCATTTAGCTCCATTTACTATACCGCGTTTAAAGTCTGTTTATTCCCGTCGTTCGGCCATAATGACGTAGTAAACATTTTCACACGAATCATGTAAATGTAAATCGCAACTGTCAATGCACCCTCGATTATACGTTGTACTCCCACCATCTGAATGTGCACATATCGCTATCTCATGACTTTTGTAACCTCGGTGTGCAACGAAGACGACCCTATATGGTGAAACGAAATTGGTCGTACTTCGTTGACGGGGTTCTTGCGCAAAAAGGAGGCTGGTTGGTGGGCTTTGCTGGCATGCGGTAGATGGATTGCTGAGAAGCGTCATGCGGTGTGGCGTAAGCGAGTCACCGTAACAACGAAACATACTCCGCACCGTAATGGAAAATGCAGCTTATGTAAATAGTATTTTTGGGTGGGTAGGGGGAAGAGGTAGAAGGGTTTCGCCGTGTCAGAGTGGCCGTGAGCTCTAAGGCGCCTTGCTGCGGAGTGTGTGGCTGTCCCCGTCTGAGGTTCGAGTCCTCCCTCGGGCATGTATATGTGTGTGTGTGTGTGTGTGTGTGTGTGTGTATGTGTGTGTGTGTGTGTGTGTGTGTGTGTGTGTGTGTGTTGTCCTTGGGATAAGTTAGTTTAAGTAGTTTGGAAGTCTAGGGACTGATGATAACTGCAGTTTGACACCACAGCTTTATAAACATTTGAACTCTGGAGGAGGGTTTTACAAACCCATTGACACTTTCATATGCCGATCTGCTGTTGAAGACTGTGGATTACCAGGACGAGTCTGATCGTCAATATTTTGTATCTCAAGATAGCTGATTAAATAAATCCGTAAAGTAACCACAAACCATATCCTAGACTTTTATTAAGAGTCACTAGATACTTAGAATCAAAGCAGACACAAATTAAAAAAATTAGGGATGAACTATTGAATCTGAAGCGTTGGAGATTGGTGGTTTCAGAAATATTGAGCTACATTTGAGAATTTAGTCAGGATGCTCACACAAGTTGTCGGGTGCAAGCTATATTTCCGTCAATAGCCAGATCAGGAAAGCAACAACAGATATGTGTCACTTGCGCAGTTTGATATTCAGTCAATGTACTAACTCAAAGCGCATCGGCACCATTACAGCGTTGTGATGGATGTCCTATGGCAATTAAAACAACTATATCCTGCAGTAGCGTGCTTTTCTCCACTGTCCTTGAAGCACGGCCAGATCTTGATAATCAAGTAGGCCATGCGCGCAGCAGTTGATGGGTGGCATTCGATAATGATAAAGGTCGAGGCAGCGCATACACACCAGTCTGCAGTTGTGGCCCTTACCTGGGTAAGCCAACCACCTTGTATTTTCATTCAGGCCCGCTGGCATCGAAAAACCAGTCTTTCTTGCTGACTATTTTCCCTAATTAACTTTGCCTACTCTGTTTGTGCTGTTTTCGATAACCAAACACGTCTCAGGTAAGTAGAATCAGTTTCAAGCAAACGAAGCAAGCTACCTGAAGGAGTGTTCTGCACTAAATAAATCTGTTAACGGGTGTACGCCATACGGCCGGTTGACAGTTTCGGCAAAGTAGTAACCTGCCGAAATATTGTGCTCGGTAGTCACTCGTCATGGATTACGTCGGGAAACGTTGAAGAATCATATATGGATATGAATGTAAGAGATGAATAAAATACCAGTTTTGGAATATTATTGAGGCAATATAACGAATTATATTAATAAGAAAAGATAATCATAACAAAAACGGATCATAAAAGGGATCAAGCGTTTCTGAGCAAAATAATATGTCATGAAACTTACAAGCAACACGGCATTCGATGTAAAGATCAATTCCTCGTTCACACACCTACCACAGTAAATATTGGAAACTGCTTTTATCGTTAGCGTCCAAAGGTCGAAGATTAGATTCCACGGATAGAAAAGGATGGAAGTGAAATACATTCCGTTAGTTAACTATAATCAATTCCCTGAAAATATTCAAGGCATATAAACTATTAAAGTGTGCAGCTGTAAAAGTGTTTTACCATCTCCTTTGTGAATTAAAGTTGCTGTCAGACAATGAAAATAGTTTAAAAGGAATATAAATCATTTCTACTTGGAAATTCATTCTACTACATACGAGTATTTCTTAATAGAGAATTTAATATAGTTTAGTTCAAAAACGTAAAGTAGAGATCAAACCACGTTAATTCACTTTGTATAGTCCAGTTGAACGTGGTATGCTGTTTCATCTTTTTACCTGACTTATCCAGCCAGTTATATGTGAATAAACAGTTTCAAATTCAAATGTTTAAATGTTTGTAATTCTATGGGACCAAACTACTGGGGTTATCAGTTCCTTAGGCTAACAAACTACTTACACTAAGTTAAACTAACCTAAGGACAAATCACACGCACCCATGCCCTAGGCCGCGCGATCCGTAACATGGCGCTCTAGACCACGCCGCTACTCCCGTGCGGCAATATACAGTTTGACATGGATTCCTTACCACGGTGTAATTCGCCTTTTTTCATATCAAAAACATTGACAGAGGTGAAAGAAGTGATAAGTGACAGATAAAAATTCAAGTATTGTCCGGTGATAGAACCCCGACCCTATTTATATTAGATGTTTCTGTACAGTAGTAGTAAAGTAAAATTCTAAATATACGATGGATTAGCATGTAACTCCGCTTAGACAGAGAAATTGTTTTCTTTCGAAACCTACGACGCATTTCACTTCGTAGTGACCTGTAATAAATGTGATCTACGGAACATCAGCGTAACTTAGACAAATGAGATATTAGTCGTTCCGCCGCGCGGTTCTAGGCGCCATGTCAGGAACTGCGCGGCCGCTTACGCCCCAAGTTCGATTCCCCCCTCGAGCACGATGACAGTCGTGGAAATATGACGTTTCCTCTTATTAACTCTAGCAACACCTATCAAGAGAAAAGAAATACTCCTTCTTCGTCGTAAGATTAAGGTCGTAGGGGGTTTAATATATGGAAGTACTTCATATTCCGAGAATTCTTCATACAGTTCTGCGCCATTTACTGATCACTTATGCTTGCTTCTAAATCTGCTAATACATGCGATATAGTAAATAAGAAGATGGGACCTAGATAAATTGAAGGAACGTGAAGTTCTGGTGAATTTCAGAGGGAGCTTTAGGCAACAATTGACAGAAACAGGGGGGAATAAAACAGTAGAAGAGGAATGGGTAGCATTGAGAGATGAAATAGTGAAGGCAGCAGAGGACAAAATAGGTAGAAAGGCAAGACCTACAAAAAATCCTTGGATAACACAGGAAATACTAAATTTAATTGATGAAAGGAGAAAATATAAAAATGCAGTAAATGAAACAGGCAAAATGGAGTACAGACGACTAAAAAATGAGATTGACAGGAAATGCAAAATGGCTAAGCAGGAGTGGCTAGAAGCCAAATGCAAATATGTAGAAGAATGTATAAGAAGGGGGAAAGTAGATACCGCCTACAGAAAAATAAAAGACACATTTGGGGACAAGAAAAGTAATTCTACGAATATCAAGAACTCAGATGGGAAACCAGTTCTCAGCAAAGAAGGGAAAGCTGAAAGGAAATGAACTTAGAGACGATGTTGGTAAAAGGAAATGAACTTAGAGACGATGTTGTAGGAAGGGAAGAGGAAGTAGATCAAGATGAAATAGGAGATACTATACTGAGAGATGAATTTCACAGAGCCCTGAAAGACCTAGGTCGGAACAAGGCCCCAGGAGTAGATGACATACCCTCAGAGCTACTAAAGTCTCTGGGAGAACCAGCCATGACAAAACTATTTGAACTGGTGTGTAGGATGTATGAGACAGGCGAAATACCTTCAGACTTCAAGAAAAATGTAATAATCCCCATTCCAAAGAAATCAGGCGCAGACAGGTGTGAAAATTACAGAACCATCAGTTTGCTAAGTCATGGTTGCAAAATTTTAACACGAATTATCTACAGGAGAATGGAAAAGCTGGTAGAAGCTGACCTCGGGGAAGATCAGTTTGGATTCAGGAGGAAAGTAGGAACCCGGGAGGCAATACTCACTTTACGTCTTATCTTAGAAGATAGATTAAGGAAAGGCAAACCTACATTTTTAGCTTTTGTAGATTTGGAGAAAGCATTTGACAATGTTGACTGGACTACACTCTTTCAAATTCTGAAGTCAGCAGGGGTAAAATACAGGGAAAGGAGAGTTATTTACAACTTGTACAAAAGCCAGACCGCAGTTATTAGACTCGAAGGGCATGAAAGGGAAGCATCAGTTGGGAAGGGAGTAAGACAGGGTTGTAGCCTTTCTCCAATGTTATTCAATTTGTACATTGAGCAGGCGATGAAGGAAAGGAAGGAAAATTTTGGAATAGGCATTAAAGTTCAGGGAGAAGAAATAAAAACATTGCGTTTTGCTGATGACATTGAAATTTTATCAGAGACAGCGAACGACCTGGAAGAGCAGTTGAATGGAATGGACAGTGTGTTGAAGAGAGCGTATAAAATGAACATTAACAAGAGCAAAACAAAAATAATGGAATGTAGTCTTAGAAAATCAGGCGATGCCGAAGGAATTAGATTAGGTAATGAGACAGTGAAGGTAGTAGATGAATTTTGTTACTTGGGTAGTAAAATAACATGCGATGGTCGCAGTACAGAGGATATAAAATGCAGAATGGCAATGGGAAGAAATGCATTTTTGAAAAAGAGAAATTTGCTAACATCAAATATTAATTTAAGGGTAAGGAAGTCTTTTCTGAAGGCATTTGTGTGGAGTGTTGCCTTGTACGGGAGTGAAACATGGACGATAAGCAGTGCGGACAGGAAGAGAATAGAGGCTTTTGAAATGTGGTGAAGAATGCTGAAGATTAAGTGGGTAGATCACATAACTAACGAAGAGGTACTGAACAAAATTGGCGAGAAAAGCAATTTTTGGCATACCCTAACTAAAAGAAGGGATCGCTTGGTAGGACACATTCTTAGACATCGAGGAATCGTAAATTTAGCATTGGAGGGAAGTGTGTGGGGTAAAAATCGCAGAGGGAGACCAAGAGACGCGTATAGTAAGCAGATTCAAGTGGATGTGGGGTGCCGTTCTTATGAGGAGATGAAAAGGCTTACTCAGGATAGAGTAGGGTGGAGAGCTGCATCAAACCAGTCTCCGGACTGAAGACCATAACAACAACAGTAAATAAAACATGTAGTGAACAGTCATTGGATACAGAAACGTGTGAAAATGCAGAAATGCCAATTGTTATGTAAAACTACGTGTGTACACATAAGAAAGGAATCCGTACAACGGAAGCCTCGCTGATTTTAACATTGCCTTTGCATTTATAATAACTTCTGCGTATAGCTGCGTCGTTCTTCTAGCCTATCTGTAGAAAAATACAGGAGAAGGGAGGGCAAGATGGAAGGCTCGGGCAAGACGAAAATTCCTGACAACTCCGAATCACGTGACAAGGCACGCAAGTATGACTTTGCTAAATAAATACATTGAACACAGTTGATGGTATTATTTTTCGTTACAAGGCACGCAAGTGGCGACGTACACAGCAACAGGCGACCATCTGGAATATATGAACGGAGTTTATTCGGGCTCGCGCCACCAAGTGAAGTATACGTGCGCTGTGTTTGTTTTTCGTAAAATTCTTAGAAAAATTGTGGTTTTTTGCGGCGCTATTACTTGTCAGAGGTGAGTCTTGTTACTAGTTTATTTGTACGATACATATTTACGAAGTATAGGTTTTTTGAATTGATGTTTGAACATGGAAAAGGATTACCAGTTTGTAAATACTTCAACATTGGCGACATGCTTATGGGCAAGTGGAAAAGTTTCCATTTTGCCTGCATGGTACTACTTTCATCATTTGTGACTTTAACGATTAATAGCGGTATTGTTCTTGTTTGTCGATCGTGGGGCGAAAGCTTTATGGAAGGAAATCCTCAACTAACATTCCGTACACCTGAACCCACACTCTATCAAGTTTTTCTGCTTTTAATCTCACTCAGGTTGAACACTTCTGTGATAATTCAAAAATGTTCAAATGTTTGTAAAGCCTATGGGACTCAACTACTGGGCTATCAGTCCCTAAACTTACAAACTACTTATGAATTACTTACGAACTAGGACGGCACAAATATCCATGCCCGAGGGGGGATTCGAACCCCCGACCGTTGTGACCGTGACTGAAGCGCCTCAGTCCCCTCGGCCACCGCGGCCGGCCTGTGATAATTCATGGACTGTTTTCTCTCAGTATCCGTTTTTGGCGAGGCTTGATGCCATATATAACGTGGACAAGACAGGTGTCAAGACCCAGGGCTAAAGTACCTAGCCCTGGTCGAGACTAGCGCCTCCCGACTTCCTCGAGTAATTCGCATAAAAGGTAAATGACAAGTACGAGTCGTCACAACTGCAGATAAGGGTCAGCTTACTACTATTACTTGTGCTTGCAGCGGCACTGGTCGCTTCATTCCGCATGTTTTATATTAGGGCAAAGGAAAAGAATGAATGAGCGTCTCTTGGATGGTGCTCCTAACGGATCTCAAGCTTGGTGTTCTGAATCTAGCTGGATAACAAACACTAATTTTAATATCTGGCTGCAGCTATTTATCGAAAAGACGAGACCATCAGTTGACAGGCCTGAGTTATTGATTTTAGACAATAAAAAAACATCAACATCTGAAAGGTTTAAATGTAGCAAGAACAAATAATGCAATCAAGGTCAGCATTCCAACACACATGAGCCACAAGATTCAGCCAATAGATGTGTCGGTTTACCGCTCATTTGATATAGCTTATGAACAAACCATAGACATGAAACTTCCTGGCAGATTAAAATTGTGTGCCGGAACCGCGACTCGAACCTGTGACCTTTGCCTTTCGCAGGCAAGCGCACTACCGACTGTGCTATCCCGACACGACTCACGATGCCGCCTCACAACTTTATTTCCGCCGGTAACTCGCGTCCTACTTTCCAAACTTCACAGAAGCTCTCCTGCGAATCATGCAAGAGCACTCCCGGAAGAAAGGATATGGTGGAGACATGGCTTATCCACGGCCTAGGGGATGTTTCAAGAATGAAACTTTCACTCTGCAGCGGAGTGTGCGCTGATATGAAACCATAGACACTTTCCAAAAGAACCATCTTGGACGAATAGTGAGACAGTTCGACGTTGCAAGACTTGTTTGCAGCGCCTACGGAAAAAGCGCTACTGTGCAGAACTCCAAAAGTGGTTTAAGAAAGTCGGGTATTTTTCGGTATAACAGACATTTGTTCGCAGATTTAGATTTTACATCAACCACCATTTATGAAAATGCTCCAGTGATGGTAGGTGATCGGAATGCCGCTGCGAGTCAGAAGGGGGACAACAATGCTGACCGTGACATTACAGATGATTTTGCGGAATCCAGTCCATTGGCTGAAGTCAATGAAAACTATCCTACGGCCAATGACAAGGTTGATATAACAGCCGTAGAAAATTACTACGAAGACAATGCAGCTACTATTAATGACAGTTCTTCAATGACTAAACGTGATGATAACGCCGACATTGATATTGTTACTAACGAAGGCGAGAATCCTGACATCACTATTGATGAAAACGATGTCACGTCTGTTAATGAGAATTATAGAAGACAGCAAAGATGCATCTAGTGTAGATCCTTTTGACGGTTTTGCACAACCGTCTACATTGTACGCCATCTCTCCACGGAAAATACTTCCGTTACTAAAAGTTAGACCATCAGTTAAAAAAAGGAAAGTCAGGAGTCAAAAATCGGAGATTCTTACGAGTTCGCCAGTCAGATCAAATCAAATGTTCAAATGTTTGTAATCCTATGGGACCAAACTACATTGGTCATCAGTCACTAGTCTTACAAACTACTTAAACTAAGTTAAACTAACCTGAGGACAACACACACATCCATGCCCGATGGAGGATTCGAACCTCCGACGTGAGAGGCCGGGCGATTCGTAACGTGGCGCTCCTGACCACTCGGCTACTTCCACGCGGGGCCAGTCAGATCAATAATTGAAAAGAAGAATGAATTGAGGAAAAATCCAAAATTAGACATAATCCAGACCATTAAAGGAAATGAATGAAACGAGAACACAACAGAAGGGTTCAGGATGTAAAAGGAAAGGGTAAATGGAAGGGAAAATGGACGAAGAAAGACGAGAAGATATCGCAAAATCAAGAGGCATCCTGTCATGCAGATGTGTTTTGCCTATTTTGCGGTGAACAATACATCGATCCACCCACTGAAGACTGGTTGGCATGTGCATCGTTTCATGGTTGGGCACACGAGTTGTGCGTCGATACGGAAAATTGTTGTTTCCTGTGTGTCCATTGTGAAATGTAAGATAATCCCATACATTTCATCTTGCCCGTTCAAGTTTTCCATTTCGCCTTCAGGGTGAGGGCAAGATGGAATTTTCTATAGTTTTCTTTTATGACTCATATCACCTGATTTATCAAATATTGATTGTTATTAGTTACAAAGTTTTGTAGTTTAACAGGATACCTTTAATGACTGATTAAAAAAAATATATTTGCAAATTTCTTATTATCGTGTCATTAAATTAACCTCTCCATCTTGCCTTCCCATCAACTAATTCAGAGGATAGTAATTCTGCATCTAAGGCGACTGTTTCACTTTCATAAAGCCTCCATGTTCGTGTTGCAGACCCTGCACCAATCGTTCTTACTTAGCCGACATCCCCAGAGACACGTATACCCTTAAATTTCGATGAATGTAGTTTCCGAGTCACAGGCTGCAATGTCTTGTTGCCGCATACCTTGTACAGTACATCAGTCTCCAAGGATCAGTTTCCATTTGTTGTTACATCCCAAAGTTACTTCTCTAATTCATCGAATATTTTTATTGTAATTTATGACGAAATAAGATGGCAATGAGATGTTTTTACATCAGAAGAATAATTCTTTAAATGAGCAAAAAATAAGAACTGTATCTGAGACTCTTTTTTATTCCTCTCATTTCCAACCGCAAAGAAAATATTGATTTTGCAGTTATCTCAACGAAAATTCTTTATAATTTCATCTATTTACATTACATCAAATCTCGTAGAGTGGCGCTTTTCATTTCGTTATAGGTTACTTTCGTACGTTATGTTTCTATTTCTATTGGCTCTGAAACAGTCTTCACCGAATGATCCTTGAAGGGAGATGTTTTCTCGGAAACATTAGTTATGAAAGCCACTAGCAGCCTGTGTCTTGCACATCCTGTATGGAACAGTCTGTAAGAGGGACAGCACAAGGTCTGATGACATCATGGTCACGCTCTACTCCTAGCTGTTTCATACACTGAGTCAACAGACACGCTACCTGTCCGGCAACATAGCTACCTCTTATTTAACAACTGTTCTATGTAGTTTGTCTGACGCTTTGGAAGCCGTATTATGTCGCGCTACTGTGTCTTTGCTGAAGATGGATCTTTCTGTATCTGAGTTCTCATCAACTCGGTGTCTGTGTGTGTGTGTGTGTGTGTGTGTGTGTGTGTGTGTTTGTGTGTATGAGTGAGGAGAAGAGGGCTGTGTATAAAATTCGGCTGACAGCCTTGAGGGTATTGTGCCATATCCTGCTAGATAGTAGAATGTTAGACCCCTCCACTCAAGTACCTGCTTTTTAGTTTTACCTTTTTACCTTTTAAAGTTCAGAAAACTGTTCAAATGTATGTAAAGCTTATGGGACTTAACTGCGGGGTCATCAGTTCCTAAACTTACAAACTACTTATGAACTAACTTATGTTAAAGACAACATAAGCATCCATGCCCGAGGGAGGATTCGAATCTCCACAATGTGGCGCTCCAGACCGCTCGGATACTTCCACGCGGCTTTTAAAGTTCATTCATTCTTAACTGGATCAAGTCCACCCACCCCCAAAAGTACTTGGTTTTCAGTGTTTACCTTGAAAAACCGATCTTCAACTGAGTCAAATTCCTCCCAAATCAAAATCCTGGACCGTGACTGGTCACAACTATGAAGAATGTATGGGACGAAAATGAAACTAGCGGGATGTGCTGGACATGATAGAAATGTAAATGATGAGCATTTCAGTGCTACCGCACAATGTAAGTAGCAATAATTTAACCGACGTTTTGTATTCAAGGAAAGATTACCCAGCGAGATTCTCTTTCTGAAAACACGTTTGAATGTGGTTTGTTTCTGAGAATAACGTGTAAGAAGGAGCGAAATTTACAAGTAACCATCATCAGGATGGTTATTGTTGTGGTCTTTAGTCAAAAGAATGGTTACATACGACTCTCCACGCTACTCTACACAGCAAAAGCCACTTTCATTTTAATCTGCTTACTGTATTCGTCTCTTGGCCTCCCTCTGCCATTTTTACCCCTCCACACTCCAATACTAAACTAACGCTTCTTTCACATCTTAGACTGTGTTATACCAATCGACCCCTTCTTTTAGTCAAGATATTCTAGAAATTACTTCTCTCCTCAAGTCTGTCCTGCAGGATGGAAGCTCACCAATGCTACAACTTTACTGATCATAAATACTGCTGCTCATATTGTTCAAGATTCCATAGCTATCATTCGAATATGAAATTGATGGATTTAGGATCTCAACATTCGCACTCGAATAGTGTCCGTTATATTGTCCACTAGACCGTTCAGTAGATTATAGCCATGTTATGTCAATTGTATTGGATATTTCCCTTGTTTGCAGCAAATCGAGTATTTTCATGACTCGAACCGGGGTTTCCCTGTTTGAGCCAAAATTCGTCTTAAACATCAGGCGATCCAGACGCCGGACACGCTTCCCGTCCTGTCCAACTTCCAACGTCCCGCACACTATTACTGAGGTGCCCAATATCCCACTTGCTTACAGCCTTACCCATACAGCAGCAAGCGATCGGACTTAGGCCGTCCACACACAGGTCGATTCGCACTCGTCGCAGCTGCGCCTCGTCCTCGACCGACACCGCCAAGAGATAGGCAGCGGCGCTCTCGTGTGACGTCACGCAATGTAGGCATCGTGCGCGTAGCTAACTGGCTGCACACTACGGAATAGTGGGCCGTGCCCCAGCGCCCACCCTATGAGCTACGCGAACGATGCCTTGGCCGGCGAGAAAGACAGCCCTCAGCGCGCACCTCATGCTACGTCAGCAAGGTAGTTCCGAGACGGCGCGATCGCTAGCCGATTGGCCGGCCGCTGGGGCACGCCCCACTGCGTCATAACGGGCAGCCACTGAGCTAGCGATCGCTCCAGCTCGGAACTACCTTGCTTACGTGGCATGAGGTGCGCGCTGAGGCCTATATTTTCCGTTGGCCACGTGCCTACACTGCGTGACGCCACACGAGAGCGCCGCGGCCTTCTCTCTAGGTGGTGTTGCCTCGACGCGATTAAAAAATGTTCAAATGTTTGTATAGGTTATGGGACTTAACTACGGGGTCATCAGTCCCTAAACTTACAAACTACTTACGAACTAGCTAACACTAAAGACGGCACAAATATCCATGCCCGAGGGGGGATTCGAACCCCCGCCGTAGTGGCCGTGCAGACCGTGACTGGCGCGCCGCAGTCCCCTCGGCCACCGCGGCCGGCTCGACGCGTTTCCGTCCCCATACGACAGCCCACGTTAGTAAATGCGAGGCCGCCAAAGGGGCAATTTTCACGCGTCTCGTAATCGTCTAAAAGTCGTTGCAAGCGAGCGTGACGAGAGGATCGTACGACATGGAGATACTTTACCACGTATTTTTTTCTGTATTTCCAGTACATAAAACACTTTGGAGCCCACGAGACCTACATGCAATCACTGTAATAAATAAATAAGTACATAATATATAAATATTTTCAGTACGTCGTTTCTTGCAGCTCGCAAATATTCAAGAAAAGACCTTACTTTATATCTCAACCAGAGCTGATGATCTACATCTACACAGATACTCTCCAAATCACATTTAAGTGCCTGGCAGAGGGTTCATTAACCACTTTCATAATTTTTCTCTACCGTTCCATTCTCTAATAGCGCGCGGGAAGAAAGAACACCTAAAACGTTCAGTTTGCGACCTGATTTCTCTTATTTTATTGGGATGGTCATGTCTCCCTAAGTAGGTGGGTGCTAGCAAAATAATTTCACATTCAAAAGTAAAAGTCGGTGATTGAAACTTCGCAAACAGATCACGCCGCAATGAATAACGCCTTTCTTTTAATGATTTCCACCCCAATTCGTGCAACATTTCTGTGACCCCCCCCCCCCCCGTAACGTGATAAAACAAAACGAGCTGCCCTTCTCTGAACCTTCTCAATGTCGTCCGTTAGTCCCACCTGGTGAGAGTCCCACAAGGGGCAACAGTTCTTATTAACTATTTTATTGGCGATTAATATAGGGCATAAGCCACGTTACTTATACTCTGTAGAAGGGGGAAAAAAACTTTGTATCAGTATCTTGCAGTTCTCTAGCACCAACGAACAACGGATGATGAAAATGCCGCTCTATGTGCGGATGCACCCGTAACACTCTTTGTGTCTTCCTTTTCTTGCGCCGGTACCAGTAAAACATCACAGCGTCCCCCTCATCACTAGAACTGTCTGTTACAGATTATTGGAGAAAATAACCAACACCGTTTTGTATCTCCCTGTTGGATATCTTAAGCTGACTGAAGGAAAATCGCGCCCGCGACGAGTGCCAATCGAGCCGTGTGCTGACGGCCGTCGCTGGCATCGCTAGATTCGCACACGACGCGCGTGACGGACGAGACGCGAGTAGCGACCACGACGAGTGAGAAACGATCCGTGTGCGGGCAGCCTTACTTGTGCGTCAGCCCAGAAATTGTCATTTGACTGTTTGAGGCACACATACAATTATATATATGGTGTCTATTCTTCTGAGGTTTCAGAAAGAATAGACATCATATCTATAAACTTATATTTTAACCATGAATTACATAGGAGACAAGCACTGCAGTTTTTATGTCCTGAAATGTTACCCATTTACACTCCACTCCAAAACAATTAAGGGATCAGGTGAACTACCTTACACAATAACATATGGTAGAACGTTTTATTCAGATATTGGTTGCAATTGCCGGCCACGGTGGCCGAGGGGACTGAGGCGCTTCAGTCACGGTCTGCACGGCCACTACGGTCGGGGGTTCGAATCCCCACTCGGGCATGGATATTTGTGCCGTCCTTAGTTGTAGGTAGTTCATTAGTAGTTTGTAAGTTTAGGGACTGATGACCCCGTAGTTAAGTCCCTTAAGCTTAACAAACATTTGAACATTTGAACATTGGTTGCAATTGTAATTTGTGTGCGATACAATACGATATTTTACTGTCTCAACTCTTTACTTGAGGTTTACATGGCGTTTACTTAGAGCGATGCTCCATGTAGCTACCATAATAGTGAAAATATCATTCTCGTTGCCCTCTAATATGGTGTGTGATCACCTCGGACGGCCAGTACCGTTGCACACCTATGTGGCATGGAAGGTATGAGGTTATCAATCAGCCGTTGAGGGATATTTGGGCATTCTTCCATGAGTGCAATATCCAGCTCTGCAACCGTTGTGGGAGTCACACCAATAATGTAATAGTCTATATAAACTATAGGATTTACTATAGACCTGAAGCACCAGATCACTATTATATATATGTACATTTATTTACCATTAGAAACATACAATATGTGACAACATACATAAACCTAGGCGTTTTTGTATCTGCTAAGGTGCAATTATTTTCTCAATATTATTAGAAATTCAACTATGGTTTCTCATTCAGACCACCACTATTACATAATATTAATACATAATATTATTGTAAACCTCACTTAATGACTCCATAGGTAAATGGCGGATAGTTTTATACTGATGACATCGTCAGTTATTAATTTACACAATAGATCATGAAAACAAAATTTGTGCTTCCAGAATATCATTATGTTTTATATTGAGACAATGTTAATAGTATTTTTATGATTCATTTTATCCATAACTTTGTAAAAGCAAATATATTTTTAATACAGAATTTTATTCGTAACAACGTAAATACAAGATATCTGTAATTTTACAGTAAGTCTACTATCCGTAAGTCGTTATTTTACATAGACTACTTGAAGATTGATATCACTGAATGTAACTGTACAATATACATCGATTTTATAATGCATGAATAGATTAAAGAAGGCCTTTGGTACCACGTTGAAACAAGAGTTTAGCTGTTTGTAAACAAACGTTCTGAGCGATGGGCTTGCGATATGGGTACAACATATTTTATAACAGACGCAAAAAATTGGTTTATTTAGACATTTCTACATCCAAGAACAGAACGTAAATGTGACGAAATATTACGATATTAATATTAAAATGTTAAGAGGTACATAATTATGTTAATTGTGGTATTATGTAGTAAATGACAGATACATACAGTTGTGTACACTAGTGTAATGTATGCCTTACAGACTTGAAGATGGCAGCTTAGAATTGCCGAAACTGGTATAAATAAAGCAATTAGTAACTAGCGATTTGGGCTCCTCTATGCAGATTCTATTGCTGGGAAATTACGCTCTCGTCCCATTACTTCGTGAGGAATGTTTCTTAGATGTAACTACTGAACATACATCACCAGGTAATGGGACGAGCCCATATTTTCCTGAATAAAATAATATATAGGGATAACAGTAGTTTCCCACTTCAATCAAAGATGCCAATCAGGAGGGCCTGAAGATGAGACTAATTTGGTGTCAAAACTGGCCGTATAATTAAAATCAATCGAAAACATTTATTGCTGTTGGTACATGACTGCATCATTGTTCGAACATCCGCGGTCCCACACTCCGAAACAACGTGGATTGCACTGTTACCCAATTCCACCCAACACTAATGCAGCAAAATGTTTCAAGTAATACATGAATAACAGGAAACAAAGGGCGTCAGTTCAAGGTACTAATGAATTAAGCCATCAGTTATCATCATATTGGAAAGAAATTACATGTGGTGTCCCACAAGGATCCATATTGGGGCCATTGCTTTTTCTTCTGTATGTTATTGTTGTTGTTTTGGGGGGACTAAACATCTAGGTGATCATTCCCTTTCTTCTGTACATTAAACCTTTCATTCCCAGTGTTGTTCCTGAACAACAACGTGCTTAAAGTTGATTTATGCCGTATTTTGTGCATCAATTCTTAAAGTAGCATTTTGTTGGTGAACTTCATGCTTCTAGTAGGACATTTTGTCGCTAGGTACTGCGTGTAGCCACTTCTGAGGCATTAATCTGTCCATCTTGGAAGTTGTGTAGCGTTGCTGTCTGTTCGTGGCTGAGAGTGTTAGCGTGCGTGTGGTTCCTTTTATTTTATTCTACCAGTGAATTGTCTTGTCTTTGGTGCTGTGGCGAAGATTATGCTAGCATTATTGATCTGGCTGTGTCAAATATCAACAAAATAACGTCCAAGTAATAAAATACCTAGATACAAACGTCTGTGTTGTGCATGAAATACGTGTCATAAAAAATCAGTAGTTCGGCCAAAAATTTTAAAACCCATATTTTGATGTTTACTGCACTGTATTAATATAGAAAACAATGAATTTTAATTTTTCCAAAGCTGATTTCATAATGTGGGACAGAAAAGGGTTAATGACCTCTAATCAGTTACACTGCCACAAGCAGAGCTGGTTTGGTCTGCAGATGATACAAGTATTGCAATAAATAGCATGCCGACCATAGTTGTCGAAAGGACTGCTAATTATATTTCCATGGACATTGATAAATGGTTGAAAGTCAACTCAGTGACATTAAACTCCGAAAAGACTCACTACATGCAGTTCAGAACACGTAAGAGGTTTCCATCCAGCAAATGCATAAAGTATAAAGAAGAGCAATTAGAAGGGGTTGACATTATTAAATTCCTGGGATTACAACATGATAATAAATTCAGTTGGGAGGAGCACATCGCAAAACTGTAGAAACGACTTAACAAATCTATATTCGCAGTTCGATTGTTACCAGACGTAGGTGACATAAAAATGAAAAAGCTTGCATCCTTTGCTCACTTTCATTCCATAATGTCAGATGGTGTAATATTTTGGGGAAACTCTTCAAATCAAGCAAACGTTTCAGAGTCAAAAAGCGTGTAATACGTATTATTTGTGGAGTAAATTCACTTACATCCTGTAGAAGCCTCTTCAAAGAATTGGGTATACTAACTACTGCCTCTCAGTACATTTATTCCTTAATGAAATTTGTCATAAATAATATAATCCTTTTTCCAACAAACAGATCAGTTCATGCATACAATATCAGGAGCAAAGACGATCTATACAAGGACTTAAAACCACTTACTTTAGTTCAAAAAGGGGTCAACTACTCAGGAACAAACATTTTCAATAATTTACCAACAACCATAAAAAATTTCGTTACAAATAAAGGTCAGTTTAATGGGAGCCTGAAAGACTTACTAGTGGCCAACTACTTCTATTCCATTGATTTTTTTAATAGAACGAAATGACGTATGTATCTTATTCATACTATTAGCATTATTATAACAGCTTATATATCTATAAGCTGGTTAATGCACACCTGCTGACTGCTAATTATCATCGATTCCGCAACTGGACGTCAACTGCGTGGTGTCAGGTGATCTTTTCAGATGAATTACATTACATTTTATCCTCTATCATTGTGAAATGTTGAAAAACCAAACAGTCAACAACGTGGAGGGAGCGTTATGTCCCGGAGAATGTTTTAGAGCCAGGCCTTGTGTGAACTCTTCATTCTGGAAGGCATACATTTATTCTCGGGGACTATGTTAACCCCTACATGCAGTTTGCTTGTCCTCCGGACGATGGTACCTATCAGCAGGAGTGTCACACAGCTCGCAGCATATGTGCGTGGTTCGAATAGCACCTGCATGTCTTCACAGTATTCGCCTGGACACCGAATTGCCCGTATTTAAACACAATCGATAATTAATCTGTGGGACCAGCTCGGGCGGGCTATTTGCATCATGGATTCCTCAACCGAGAAACCTAGTACAGCTGGCCACGGAACGCGAGTCTACATGGTTACACATGTCTCCTGGTATCCCCAGAGCCTCACCAACCATATTTCTGCATGTGCTGCAGTGGTCGGCGCTGTGTTCAGACTATTGACAGTTAGTGAACAGGGACTGGTCTGTATTAATAAGGACAACATATTTTATGTGAAATGGATCGTTTCATTGCAACCAGATAAACAGAGAAAATAAAATCACCACATATTAGTATCGAAGTTTGAAAGATGACTTTCCCAGTGGAATGCCAATAAGTCACTTTTAAAACAATCGGCATTTTACCAATTTTAAATACTCAAATTTATGTGTTTTCTTATAAACGGAATTAGAAATACTTATTTATACATATTAAGTACATCACAAATTGTCAGAAAAATGCTATAAACGCTAACGATCGCGTAACTTTTAAAGGCGCGAGTTCTCGCGGGTTAAAAACTTGAATATTGATTTCCATCTGTTCTAAAGAACTAGAAAGCGCAAACAGTGAACTAACTTTCCGTGCTTTAAGCACGACCGCAAACTGTATTGCGTAAGGCATAGAATTCTCCAATATCTCAAAAGTCACAGTTGTAAAATCACGTCCATACAGCGCAATTGTGCTAAACCAACAACAATCTCACCGTGATCAAGAACGAATCGGATGAAAGTGCTCATTTCACTGTTACAAGACAATGCGTCTATACTACTAGTCAAGTCGGCACGCTCTGATCACGGCAACAGGAAGAAAAGAGAGTGTTTTTGTGCCCGCCACTAAGCCTCATGAAGATGTATTCTGCTCGCCAACTTCCCTGTTGGTCGGATCACGTTGATGCTCGCACGACTGGTCGATAAAAACCTTGGAGCTTATTTACCCCATTTCTATTGTTTGATTGCTCACTCATTTCTTTCAGTTAGCTTCTATCCTATACTGTAGCAGTGTATTCTATGTATGTTCCGAGTCTCGTGGAACTACAGGCGGTGGACAAAATAAGGACCACCCTGCATTATACTACATCTTGTTGCAAGTTGGCACCACTGCGTACATGTTAACATTGAGACGCGATCGCAAAGCACAACTGACGTACCAAGTCTTGCAGTATATTATACGTTTTGTTCTTCCATGGTTAATATACATAATCGGTAAAAGACGTGATCTCTCAGATTTCCAAAGAGATCAGCTCCATGGTGCGCTGTTAGTGGGACCATCTGACGAAAGCGGATGTAGTGTTTAACGTTTCATTGCAGAGTATCGCCAGTAATGACAGCGTACACAAAACAAGTAAAACATCATTGGCCATGAGGTGTAGCGGACGAAACGCTAAGTTATTAACAACGTCAGTCGAATGTCTGCAGTCACAATGTTCAAATGTTTGTATAGTTTATGGGACTTAACTACGGGGTCATCAGTCCCTAAACTTACAAACTACTTATGAACTAGCTAATCCTACGGACGGCACAAATATCCATGCCCGAGGGGGGATTCGAACCCCCGACCTTAGTGGCCGTGCAGACCGTGACTGGAGCGCCTCAGTCCCCTCGGCCACCGCAGTCGGCTGTCTGCAGTCGTGCAGGAATTCGTGCGTTTCTAGGCGACATGTCATGAACTGCACGGTCGCTCCCACCGGAGGTTCGAGCCTCCCTCGGGCACGAGTGTTTGTGTTGTCCTTAGGATAGGTTTAAGTTAGTTTAAGTAGTTTGTAAGTTTATGGACCGATGACCATCGTAAAAAGAGCAAGCAAAGCATGTAGGGGAAAGCGACTGTTAAAAATAAATGAAATAATGGAAAAACTTAATCAAATGCACCCGAAAATTAAATTCACAGCAGAAAATGAAACTGACAATAGTTTCAATATTCTTGATTTGTCAATTAATAGAATGAATTCTAGACATATTTTTAAAATTTACAGGAAACCTGCATATTCAGGTATAATTATTAGGAATGATTCAAATCATCCGCCGCGGTGGAGTAGCTGAGTGGTCTAAGGCACCTCGCTGCGGAGCGCGCGATTGCTCGCCATCGGAGGTTCGAGTCCTCACTGGGGCATGGGTCTGTGTGTTTGTCCTTAGGTTAGTTTACCTTAGTTTAAGTAGTTTGTAAGCTACGGACTGATGACCACGCAGTTTGGTTCGATAGATTTACAAAAATTTGAACATTTGTCAAATCATCCAGCCCAACACAAGAAAGCTTATTTTTATTCAGCTATACACATAATGTTATAACTGCCACTTACTGCTAACGTAAGAGCTGTTTAATTACAAAATTACAAACAATAAAAAAGATTGCAATAAGGAACAGTTAAAATGTACGTGATGTGATGAAATTATACTACGCTATGCAAAGAAATATTAAACGCAAGGCTCCTAACAGTATATACGGGCAAAAACAAAATATGAAGTATATTACATAGGTCCTATCACGGAACGTATTGACAGATATTTCCCCAAAAATAAGGTGAAAGTTACTTTTCGACCTGACTGTTTATTTACGCACAAACATAAACACAAAGAAAATTTACACAAGGATAAATACAGTAATTCGCGCGTACATAAAATAGAGTGTTAAAATTGTCAGAGCGCTACATTGGCCAAACGGAAAGAACGTTTAATATACGTTATAAAGAACAATGCAATTTAAATTCAAACCATTCAGTACTGGGTAAGCATTTGCAAACGATTGGGCACACATTGGCTAAGACAGCATGAGGGTTATCCACACGGCAAATAAAGGCCCTTTGTTAGATATTTTAGAAGAACTGGATAATTTTTGTAGAGAGAAAGAAAAACCCTCAGAATTTATTAAACGAGCAAACAGAATTCCATTTAAATGTATTCTTTCAACTATTTAACGAAATCCTGTAAGCTGACTACTAATAAGACGCTAACCTGCCGTATTACACTTAGGAAGTTCTTTGTATTACGATAATTTTAAATGTATGTATATAGGAACGATTTTGTAAATGTTTTTTTATGATGTTTCTTGGAATGTATGTTTTGAATTTATTTTAATGGATTATTTATAACAGAGATGTGATATAAAATTTTTTGTACACGCGCCCGTAAAAACGGCGATCGTAATGTAAATTACATTATATGTCCACAGCTAACGTGTGTGAACAATACCATGGATGTTACAAATTATATCATTGCCACTGTCAATATCAGATGTTAATATTCGTCCAGTTTTCATGCTACAGCTATTGTAAATGACTATATAAATCAACAGCTATCAATTATTATCAGCCGGCCGCAGTGATCGAGCGGTCTGCGGCGCGCCAGTCAGGTTCTGCACGGCCACTACGGTCGGGGGTTCGAATCCCCTCTCGGGCATGGATATTTGTGCCGTCTTTAGTATTAGCTAGTTCACAAGTAGTTTGTAAGTTAGTTAAGTCCCATAAGCTCTACAAACATTTGACTTATTATCAAACATGTTGTTGTTGTTATGGTCTTCAGTCCGGAGACTGGTTTGATGCAGCTCTCCATCCTACTCTATCCTGAGCAAGCCTTTTCATCTCCTCATACGAACGGCAACCCACATACACTTGAATCTGCTTACTATACGCGTTTCTTGGTCTCCCTCTGCGATTTTTACCCCACACACTTCCCTCCAATGCTAAATTTACGATTCCCCGATGTCTAAGAATGTGTCCTACCAAGCGATCCCTTCTTTTAGTCAGGGTATGCCAAAAATTCCTTTTCTCACCAATTCTGTTCAGTACCTCTTCATTAGTTATTCGATCTACCACCTAATCTTCAGCATTCTTCTGTAGCACCACATTTCAAAAGCCTCTATTCTCTTCCTGTCCGCACTGCTTATCGTCCATGTTTCACTCCCGTACAAGGCAACACTCCACACAAATGCCTTCAGAAAAGACTTCCTTACCCTTAAATTAATATTCGATGTTAGCAAATTTCTCTTTTTCAAAAATGCTTTTCTTCCCATTGCCATTCTGCACTTTATACCTTCTGTACTGCGACCATCACATGTTATTTTACTACCCAAGTAACAAAACTCATCTACCACCTTCATTGTTTCGTTACCTAATCTAATTCCTTCAGCATCGCCTGATTTTCTAAGACCGCATTCCATTATTTTTGTTTTGCTCTTGTTAATGTTCATTTTATACGCTCTCTTCAACACCCTGTCCATTCCATTCAACTGCTCTTCCAGGTCCTTTGCTGTCTCTGACAGAATTACAATGTCATCAGCAAAACGCAATGTTTTTATTTCTTCCCCCTGAACTTTAATCCCTATTCCAAATTTTTCCTTGCTTATCAAACGTAAGTCTCCAAATTAAAAATGTAATTCGTCATTGTTGTAATATTAAAGTAAAATTTGTGTTATATCAATATATATTTTTACAGTGTACATTCTGACGATGGTCTTGTTCATAGAGTGAAACCGATAAAATTCAATAAATAATTGTTGGGGTTTAAGGCTGTTTTATAAAATCAAAAGATGACCACAGTAGTTTGGTCCCACAGATTATCAAACATAAAAGATGCCGTGAAATGGTTTGATGATTCGTCATTTACATTGCTTCGTCCAAACAACACTTTCTGTGTCGTAAACCCCAAAACAAGATTACGATACGGCATGCCTGCTTCCTACAGTCAAGCACGGGGCCGGTCCCGTCATCATTTGATCATCTATACCGTAGTATTCAACTATTTCTATCATTATCCCCACTGCTCGGATAACTGCATGAATATCTCACCATCCTCGACAAGAAACTCTTACTATGATTAATTATTATCAAATATCTCGTCTGGGCAGCAAAGTCTCCGCGTCTCAACATAACCGTCATGGGGAGCTTTAGTGCAGAGAGTAAGGATCAGACTGATAGCTGCACGCCGCGCGGGAATGGCCGCGCTGCTTCGAGCGCCCTGTCACGGACTGCGCGGCCGCTCCCGCCGGATGTTCGAGGCCTCAATCACATATGTGTGTGTGTGTGTGTGTGTGTGTGTGTGTGTGTGTATTTTGTTCTTAGGATAGGTTAAAGTAGGGTGTATGTGTAGGGACCATGTCACTTAGTTACGCAAACAGACAGCTCCAACATCGTTAAAATAATTGGCGAGTGTTTTGGTACAAGAATGGATAACCCTCTACTGGAAACTATTAAGACCTTTTACGAATACGTTACTCGAAGAGTGGCAGCTGTTCTCAAAGTGAATGATAGGTCGACTACTCAGCAAGAAATGAATATTGTGTCTTTGTTAGGTGCTCGTATTATTTTGTTGAGTGCCGCCCGCGGTGGACGAGGAGACTGAGGCGCTCCAGTCACGGTCTGCACGGCCACTACGGTCGGGGGTTCGAATCCCCCCTCGGGCATGGATATTTGTAACGTCCTTAGTCTTAGCTAGTTCATAAGTAGTTTGTAAGCTTAGGGACTGATGACCCCGTAGTTAAGTCCCATAAGTTCTACAAACATTTGAACATTTGAGTTTTGTTGAGTAACTATATGATTCTAGGTAGCAGGTACACATACTGCGGAAGTTACTTTGAACCCCATGTTTTGAACTATTCTATACAGTTTAAGGTATGACAACGTGATCACCTGGTGATAACTCTAATGTGCTCTGGTGGCAGTTGTAGTCGTCTGCCATTTCTAATCATTAACATTCCTGCACATGACATATACATAGGAAAATGTATGTACCATTCTTGTTACTTAATTTTACTCATTTATCGAATTAGAACGCGTAAAAAAGCATGTTGACTGTAATTTTCCGTCGTTGTGGACTGGCTGAGCGTTCTAAGGAGCCTTGCTCGCCGTCGGAGGTTCGAATCCTCCCTCGGGCATGGATATGTGTGTAGTCCTTTGTGTAAGTTAGTTTAAATAGTTTGTAAGTCTAGGGACTAATGATCATAGCAGTTTGGTCCTATAGGTTTACAAACATTTAAAAATTTTAATATAATTAAATGTTCAAATGTTTGTAGAGCTTATGGGACTTAACTACGGGGTCATCAGTCCTTAAACTTACAAACTACTTATGAACTACCTACAACTAAGGACGGCACAAATGTCCATGCCCGAGGGGGGATTCGAACCCCCGACCGTAGTGGCCATGCAGACTGTGACTGATGCGCCGCAGTCTCCTCGGCCACCGCGGCCGGCTAATATAATTATCCTGTCACTCTATAAGCAAGTGGAATCTGATTGTAGATTGCTAATAATGGTACGATGTACCCTGCACCATGCGGTATTCAGCAGTTTGCGGTAATTACACGTTCATGTAGACGATAATGTGACGAGTCATTACCTTCGCCGACCTTAAAAAAAAAATTAAAATAACATAAAATAAAATAAAAATTACATATATCTTTGTTACTTCACTACTGTGTTTGTCAGTCCCTACACTTATAAACTAGTTAAACTAATCTAATGACAACACATACGCCCATGCTGGAGTGAGGACTCGAACCTCCGGCGGGGAGCAACCGCACGCTCCGCAGCAAGGCGCCTGAGAGCGCTCGGACACTCCACCGCGGCGATCTCGATCAGTATCTCTGCTATATTCACGTCACGCCTATAAAGGCGTGCAAGTTTGATTTGCAGTTGGTGCTGCAGTAGGCAGGTTGACGGCACGGCAGCTGTTTTGCGCGGGCAGGAGGATGTTAATGCCGGTCGTGCAGTTAGCCGTGGGCGTGACTGTCGCATCCCCGGAGCGGAGCAGAGGCATTCCTAGAGGCGGTGTCGCAACAGCGACGGTGCGGCGTGCAGTCCGCAGCCTTCGCTAGCGCTTCCCGTTACTCTGCTGCCGATTGCATCGTCCCAGCAATGCTGCGATGCGCCGCAAGCCGAGGCGCGCCCTTGACGGCAGATCTTTCCTCCGCCAGCTCTACACCGTTCATTCACTCCGCCCTAATACCTTACAAACGTAAAGGAGAAAAGTCCACCTAGGCCACTGTGCTACTAAACTCGTACCTAACTTACCCAGCCTGACAGAAAAGAAAGGAAGCACCCACAATGAGAAGAGGAAAAGTACTGAATCTACTGAATCTTCACGGACTGAGGGTGTATGTGATGTTATTACAAAATAGAGAGACGAACTTGGCGGTATGAGTCCACCGTCACGTTGTACCCTCGCTGTTGTATGCACTGATTCAGGGAAAGGTGTCATAAATAAAGCAGATGTAGCATTCGTGAGGCTAACTGGCCAACAACCGTGATAGCTGTTTCTTTGATATCATGGATACTGGCACTGAGAAGTATTCTATCGGAGACCGATCTGTGGATCTTGCTGGCCGTGGAAGTGCCTCAACCTCACGCAGATAGTTCGTTTGAAAAAGTCTGCGCTGGCTAAAACATAAGCACAAGCTGGAAATAATTTTAATCGATTTTAGGCATATCAAGTAAGAGTAATATGAGATTACGATAGTTTCTGGCTTGAGCGTAAGTTTTTAGGGCCGAAAAACAATAAAATACTTTTACTTTCTTCAGTTTATTGTCTGTAGCTTGAAAACGATGCATCCTACAGTATTTTTTTTCCAAATATCAAAATCGAAGAGCAAACATTTTCCCGTAAAATGACCAACTTACAAGCTTAAATCGGTTCATCCATTTAGCCACAATCAATCGTCAAAATCGTCATTTTTTTAACCAACTTCATGGAAAAGTGAGTTATGCTCATGTTCCAGTGCCTGTAACTAAAAATCGGCTACTCCAAAAGCAAAATGTCATGAAAACTCCTTGCAATTGCTGCATGTAGCTAATCACTTTATGAACGTTTTGCTGATTGACATCACTCCTTGGATGAGCAGGATATTGAGTTGAGCAGTTCCTATGGCACTGATGATTGGGTGGTTGCAATGGGAATCAAACCGTCGTTTTGTGGTCTTACATCCCCATCTCAGTAGATGAAACTGATTTTCTTCCAGACCTGAATCTGTAAGTAAGTGCTGGCGAGTGGTTGCTTCGGGGGGAGGTAAACATACCAAATTGAAGACATTATTTTTCATTATGCCTCTCTGAAAAGTTGAAGACGAATTCCATTCAAAGGTTTCGAGCTGCCATCCGTGTACATAAACACAATGAGCTTCCCTCCTGAATCAAGTACTGTATCAGGAATGGCGTTGGGATCCCTGAAGTCTGAGGCGACATATTCGAGGTTCGCGTCGTCTTGAAAAGTTTTGTAATTTGTCCTGT
Source organism: Locusta migratoria (assembly GCA_026315105.1). NCBI lineage: Eukaryota > Metazoa > Arthropoda > Insecta > Orthoptera > Acrididae > Locusta > Locusta migratoria. The sequence continues at coordinate 105,032,398 of CM048755.1, forward strand.
AGACAAAATGTAGAGATGGTGTGACAGCCACTGAAGGCGTGAATAAATAACCTATGTTTCTTGACTTATGTAAAGTGCTTAGAACTGTTGGGGTTGTAAATGGATGTGGCTTGATTACCTTTTTCAGGTTCCATAACAAAGATATTGGTGACGGGTCCTTCCCGTTCACTACTGCGACCTATGTGGTTAGTCAGCAGGATCAGTATCTTCTCCAACAATGAAGACGTTGCTACCCTGTCTTGACTTTTCTATGACAGTGTCAACAATCAAAGAGTCTTCATCTTCAATGGCCTAATTCACCTGATACCCTTCACCACCTAATTTTTCTACAACACTGAAATAAGGGCGTTTCTTATTAAAGCGTGTGCACGTCTAGCACGTTCAGCAGATTTTATGTTTTCTCAGCTCCCTCCTCAAGGCAGCAATCAAACATTATAGTTCAATTGGACCCAAAGTATTTGTTAGTCGCGCGAAATGGCCGTGTGGTGCCATGTCAGGGACTGCGCGGCCGCTAGCGCCGAAAGTTGGAGTCCTCCCTCGGGCATGGGTGTGTGTGTTGTCCTTAGCGTAAATTAGTTTAAGTATTTTTATGCCCAGGGACCAATCACAACAGCAGTTTGGTTCTTTAGATTTAAATATTGAAGTATTTGTTGGCGTATCCACATACTTTTCAAGAATGGAAGTGAACATTTCACCAGTATTCCACACACCACGATGTAAGAGGAACCCATCGTCAGGCACATAGACTGTGTTGCTCGTGTTTAAAACAGTGACTGGGTTATTGAACAGCTTAAGAGGTCAGATTTTCTGGTCTTGTGCATTATTCCGTCGTCATCAAAAAGAGATAATGTATATGAGGCTATCTCAAAGACGAAATATGATTCGAACTGTTGTAGTGATTGGATTGGACGGAAAATTGTATCAGGACTAACAGGGACTGGTTCACCACTTCCGTTGCCTACACTTCACGGCTCGAACAGCCACTAGTCGAGTCTTTCTTAGGAACTGTACTTCCTTAAAGTTCTTTCCTTCAATATTTTCCATGCTTTTCTCCCCATTTCTCACATGCCTCTTGGCAGTTGAAGTCATCCCCTCCCTGCAGTCCAGTAATAATGCACACGACGGACGTTCCTTGTGGGAAATGGTCGTAAGAATGAAACCATTTACTGAATTTATTCACATCAGTGTTGTTCCTTTTCATTCGAGAATTTGTGGTATCAACTCGCTAATCTGATGAGGTAAACGATACATCAAAGAAATCCTCATTTTGGTGTGTACCGAACTGGAACTCCTTGTCATGGTGATTGCTATGGCCAGCACCATGTCAATTTACCTCAAATGTTGGTGAGTCAGACGCTTCGGTTTGATGCCCTATCTTATAGCACAGGTGTGACCTGGCAAAGATTGTATCAGTATCGAGCGCCACGACCGACCTCATTTGAACTCTTCTGTTAGGAGAATTAATTTGGAGTTGGAACAGCTGCTTGGATCAGATGCGGGGTCACACATTGGTGTGGATCCTATTGATTCACTTAGTAGATGGGATTATATTAGACATGGCCTACATCTCAATAGGAAAGGGAAGGGTAAACTGGCTGGGTTAATAGTAGGAAACTTAAAGGGGGGAGAGGCACTGTTCATGAAGTATTTCACTAAAAATAATCCGAATGAAATACTTAATAAATACACCGATTTCAAACATAAAAAAATATCTAGTTAATTTAATTGACTTTATCGATGAAAAAGGCTGCCGGCCGCGGTGGCCGGTGGACTGAGGCGCTACAGTCACGGTCGGGGGTTCGAATCCTCCCCTCGGGCATGGATATTTGTGCCGTCCTTAGGATTAGCTAGTTCATAAATAGATTGTAAGTTTAGGGACTGATGACCCCGTAGTTAAGTTTATACAAACATTTGATATTTTTGAAAAAGGCTGAGAAGCAAAGATATGCTAAATGACTAGAGGTAGCTAAAAACGAAATAATCCTCTCTGACCAATGTCAACGTTAAAAAGTCTCTGATAACTTAGTCGATTACTATATGTATATAAACATCTTTGGCAGAACTGTTGTTAATTACGCAAAATATAAAATTTTCTGTAATCTAACGCTTTTTTAGTAACACGCTGCATAAAACCTGGCAGCTAAAAACGTATCCAACTGCGAAAAAACGTATCCAACTGAGAAATACGTGAATATTTCAATACAGTTTATACAACAGTCACGCCAGATGTTAGCATATAACGTCCAAACATCGTAGACGTAAGTTATAAGGAAATTTTATAACAAAATTTTATGTATATTTTCGTATTATTTGATTTGTAATTAATGTAATTCTTATATACGCAGGCGCTTGATAATGACAAAATGTTGAAACAGTTGTAGCGCTATTGAATAAAATATAAGCAGTGATCCGGAACTGTCATTACAATGTTATTCAACGACTTTTATGACACTGCAGCCCCAACAATCAGGAAGTTAAACTAATCTCCTTCCTACAAGCCTCGAAAAGAGCAGCAGGTACTGAGCATCCGCCGCATCTCGCTCCACCGGAAGGCGTCAACGAATGCGATGTGGTGGGGAGTCGACAGGGGCCCACAGTCCCGGCCGTTCCATCGGATTTCTTGACCGGAACCGCTACTTCTCAACCCAGTAGTTATTTTCATCATTTTCTTGATTTGCAGCTCTTATTTTTCCGTGTTCGCAGTAAAAATTACTGGGTATGAGGTCCGCCTGATATGCAAAACACTGTTTTAAAAATTAAAGTTTGTCCAATGTATACTGACTGACATGTATTGCATGTGAGTTCATAGATGCCTGATCTGTTGAATTTGTCTGTTGGTGTAGTCTGTCTTCTGAGTTTCTTCAGTACTGTGTTGTCTGTCCTGTATCCTATTTGGAGTCCCTGTTTCTTAAATATGTTACCTATCCTGAGTACTATTTTGTTGTTGTAGGTGAGTATGTGCCATTTGTTTCCTTTTGTGCATTGTGCTGTTGTGTCTGGTATGAGGTCATTGTCAGTGCTTATACTAAGCTTATACTAAGGACGGCACAAATATCCATACCCGAGTGGGGATTCGAACCACCGACCGTAGTGGCCGTGCAGACTGTGACTGGCGCGCCGCAGAACGCTCGGCCACCGCGGCCGGCTACTCGCTATCCTTTACAAGTACTCAAAGTAGTAACAGGAATTTCCGAACACCCTGTATACCGTCAGTTATCACACTAACGCTCCTAGAAACTCAGATAATACAACAATTCCATCTCTCTTCTCAATTAAATTGTTCAAAATGTTCAAATGTTTGTAAGGGTTATGGGACTTAACTACGGGGTCATTAGTCCCCAAACTTACAAACTACTTATGAACTAGCTAACACTAAGGACGGCACAAATATCAATGCCCGAGGGGAGATTCGAACCCCCGACCGTAGTGGCCGTGCAGACCGTGACTGGAGCGCCTCAGTCTCCTCGGCCACCGCGGCCGGCAATTAAATTGTTTTTTATGTTTTCTGTCAATTTATGCTCATATGGCTTGTTATAACCGTTTAAGTTTTCCTACATATTAATTACTTAAAAGTTTAATAAAATATTTATTTTCTAAGGAGCACGTATGTCTCGCTTGCTTTTAGACTTGATAATTCATTATGGCATATTTCATTATACTGCCTGGTACATTGATTCCAAATACTGGACACTAAAATCAGTGCTCTTTAAAATGCCTCCTCTTTTTCTCACATGTTTTGAAACCTCTGTTGCAGTTAACTTTTGTGTGTTAATTCTTATGCAATCTTCCATTCCTTCATAATGAGATTCGTTGCGAGTTCTGACAGCCACGCCTTAATCTTTGCCACGACACGCGAATCATCTGCATACTCCATTGTTTCCAGGCAGTCGACCTCTTGTCTGGAAACACTGTGGCTTCACACCCTCTGAAAACTTTCCTTGATTATCTAAGATAACTGACAAAAGACATTACTGCAGAAATATTACCTTGTTTAAATTTTCTAGTGTCAGTTCCTATAATGATCTATGCAAATATTTCCTGTTTAGACGTCGTGTCATTGGCTCTACATGTATAAGGCTATGATCTAAAAGCCTGATCAACCTAATTCTACATGGAAAATTATAAAATCGGATATTGTTTTTCTACAAGAATTTTGCAGTACACTTCATTACCTTCTGACATGGAAAGTCACCTTTTTGTGCTTAAAAATGTTCAAATGTTTCTATAGCTTATGGGACTTAACTACGGGGTCATCAGTCCCTAAGCTTACAAACTACTTATGAACTAGCTAAGACTAAAGACGGCACAAATATCCATGCCCGAGGGGGGATTCGAACCCCCGACCGTAGTGGCCGTGCTGACCGTGACTGGAGCGCCTCAGTCACCTCGGCCACCGCGGCCGGCTTTTGTGCTTATTCCTTCCAAATATGTGGATCTACTCCTGTTTTTCTTCATACTTCGGCTCAAATGTTCATGATTCTTCTAGTGAATGATTTCGCATATTAGATTTGTAGCTTCCGTTTATCATTACAATCCATCAAATTTCATGTAAAGAACAACTCTTCGAACGAATCCATGTGAGCGCTAGTTATAATGGTTCTGGCCGTCATGTTCGTTTCGGGAGATGGATGTAGGAGGAAGCACCTTGCCTGTCTACTCTTATAACGTACGCTCCCTGAATTTCAATAATAAATCTCTGCGCGGCAGACAAGCTTTTCTTGTAGCATCTGTCACTGGAGTTCAGAGGAGAGCAGCTCGTTTCGAATTACTTCGATAAAGCGGACAGAGTGTCACGGAAATGATGCACGAGGCGGAAATCAGTAAAAGAAAGGTGTTATTCGTTGCGGCGAGAACTATTTACGAAATGTTTTCTCCTCCAAATGAGAATAGATTTCGTTAGCACCGGTCTACATAGGGATACCTGATCATCATAATAAAATAAGAGAAACCAGCTAGAAAACGGAAAGATTTAGGTCTTACTTTTACCCCTGGCGCAATTAGAGAGTGGAACAGTAAAGAAATATTATAGAAGGCGGTTCGATAAACTCTCTCTCAGGCTCTTAAATGTGATTTGCAGAGTAAATAAGTAGAGGCATATTTCCGTAACGCTATAGCTCTTATTAAAATACCTCTGGTCAAATAGGCTGCTCTTCTATATATCTTCCGTATTTCTATTATTAATCCTGAATTGTGAGTTCGAGGGCGACGAGAAATACTCAAGTGTCTGTCTAAGGAGAGTATTATAAACTACAAGCTAAAAACCCGGCGTTGCTTGAGTACTTATTTATTCCAGTCTTAAGTTAGTCCATTTTATCGTGCCTTCTCTCTCTGTCGATCTTCTCCTCTCTCCTGCCTCTCTCTCTGCCCATCTCCTCCTTCCATTTTCTTTGTCAATCATCTTCTCGTCTCTCTGTAGCACTCCGACTCCACCTCTTCAGTCTATGGCCCCCTCCATCCGTAAAAAATTACACAGCTCTGTTAACTTTCATGGTGATCAGTGAATTGGAGTCTCATTTTATTGCAAGGTACCCTCTGCCATGCACCGTATGAAATCTTAGGTAGACGATGTTGTTCCTCTTGTTTTAAGGTTGTGTACGAAATTTCATCGAAATAGGAACAAAACCGTAGATTTTCGCAGGTAAAGTACCCTCTCTCGTGCACCATATGAAATTTTACGTAGACAGTTACTTTCCTCTTGTTTTTATGATCAAGTGTGAACAGTTTCATTGCAATCAGATGAACGGCATGGCAGCGCATAAAATGCGAACAAACATGAAGCGTCATTTTCCACACGTCTCGCTGCTTATAATGTCGTATCTCTTAAACTATAATGCTTTCAATGAAATAATTTCGTAGCTACATTAATTGGGATAAATGTTTACTGTTTGAAAATACATTCGAATACATTTAGTAGCAAAGAAGTATTAAATTTAAACTTTATTCATAATGTAGCAGTTTCTCACGCATCTCAGTGATCATGACGTTATATCTCTTAAACTATGTGTTCAAAATGTTCAAATGTTTGTAAAGCTTGTGGGATTTAACTGCGGGATCATCAGTCCCTAGACTTACAAACACTAAGAACAACTCTCTCTCTCTCTCTCTCTCTCTCTCTCTCACACACACACACACACACACACACACACACACACACACAAAACCCCATGCCCGAAGGAGGACTCGAACCTCCGACGTGAAGGGCCGGCCAGTCCGTAGCATGACGCCTTGGACCACACGTCCATTCCGCGCTGTTAATAATAGATGCAGGAAAAATATTGTGTTTGTTCTTTCGTACATATGTAAACATATTATAAAGGCGAAGAAGGTCAATGATCCTTTCTACGTAGCAGATAAACACCGGGTTCGAACTCTAACGGGACTCGGCGGAATGTCGCGAGTAATGAGTGAAATGGGAAGTCATACTACGTCAATATTTAGTGAACAAGACGACAATTTTCTACTGACGGGAGGCGTGCTAGGGTAGCTCGCACTGTGTTTCAGTGGTCCAGTGGTCAGCGCGACTATTTAATAAGCAAGAATCCTGACTTTACACAAATTTTCAACTTTCCCCGTTGATTATTTCAGCGTCTACTGGCAGGTAGTGTGCATTCCTTTATATCTTGATTTTATAGGCGCCCGGAGGAAGGTAACGACAAAACGCCTCGACTAGGAATATGTTTGTAAACCTAAGGGACCAAACTGATAGGCTCATCGGTCCCTAAACTTACAAGCTATCTAAACTAAGTTAAACTAATTTATGCTAAGGACTCCAACGGGAGCGGCCTCGCAATCCGCGACATGGGGCCCCAAACCACGGACTCATTACTGCGCGGTGACAATGTCTGCAAATGTTCAAATGTTTGTTACGCTTATGGGACTTAACTGCGGGTTCATCAGTCCCTAAACTTACAAACTACTTATAAACTAACTTATACTAAAGACAACACAACCATCCATGCCCGACGGAGGATTCGTACCCCCGACGGGGTACGGCTTCGCACATCGGAGCATAGCGCCTCAATGCGCTCGGCCATTACGCCGCGGCGACAATGTCTGCAATGGCGATGATGGAGGAGGGCTGCGTCGCCTTCCCTACGCTCATTCCATGAGAACGGGACAACTTCTTTACTTTGGGGGTTCTTCTAATGAATCTCTTCGTGGAATTTGATTTTCACACAACTTGTCTTAGTTGGTCTTTCTAGTATAGGTAGTTTTGGACACCGGCCGCAGTGGCCGAGCGGTTTGCAGTCACAGTCTGCACGGCTGCTATCGTCGGGGGTTCGAATCCCCATCGGGTATGGATTTTTGTGTCGTCTTTAGTGTAAGGTAGTTCATAAGTAGTTTGTAAGTTTAGGGACTGATGACCCCGCAGTTAAGTCTCTTAAGCTTAACAAACATTTGAACATTTTAGTTTTGGATGCAACATCTCAAAACATTTTGTGGTTTTTGCTGTTTCAATGAGTTGTCGTCAACAATGTGATCACACAATAGACCTAATTGGTCTTCCAAGTATTTTATGAGCAAACTGATGTTCATATACAAATTACATTTTTTATGTTGCTGTTGAACTGCCAGTCTTTGAACAAAGTGTTAATCCTCTACAGATCTTCCAGCACTTTACTGTAGTTTTTTGGCGTTAGGTGTGATCTGTTTGCAACTTCGAGTAGCATCACGAAATTTCCGTTCACCGCCGCAGAACAGAACGTGTAATATACTACAAGGTAATCACCAAAACTGAACACTGATGTGACGTCTCAGTGTTAACATGTACTTGTAACAAGATATAGTGTACTGCGTGGTGTTCAAATTATTTTGTCCACCTCTTTATATTAAAAAAAAACGAAACGTATCTCGCGTAACAGTCTGTTAAATGACAATACACTTTAGAAAAACATGATATTTGACACGTGCAACTATTTCGGTCGATGCCCACCGAAATAAATATTTTAAATAAATTTTATTGTCAAAAATAAAAGAAGAATAATCAGTATATATCTCCATTACATTATTTGATCTTTGATGCAGTTGTATATATTTCATTTGTGTGTGTTCTTTGCCTTGCCATAGAAAATACACAGGTTGTCCGGCTTACACTTTTCACCCCACATGTCTCTCGAATAACAATTGAAGTTGAAAAACGACTTTCACGGGCATGAACCTACGGCAAGTGAAAGTAAGTACTATGAGACATTATAAATCGTAGACAAATTTTATTTTCCACACAAAACTTATTATTTTGTATGCAACCAATAGCATGAAAAATCACAAAAATAATAGCGTTGGTAGCATCGCAATGTGCTAATTATCTGGAAAAATTGCGAAGCAAATTCGATGCTTGAAATAAACGAAGCGCGCAGGTAGTGTACGATTACGTGCATCGTGATGTTCAGTATATAGTTTCAGGACGTGCGCTAGCTGCACGTTAGGTTTATTGCAAGCGTCAAATTCATTTCTCAAATTTTCGGGATGTAATTGACGTGTTGGTATGCAAACAACACCATTCCTTCTGTGATTTCTGATGCTGTTGATTTCACAAGAATGAATATGGGGTGCCCATTTTAAGAAATAAAATATCTATTTTTGTTTCAGATGTAACTGGGGACACCCTGTATTTAGACGAAATGAAGATAGAAAGGTGACTAAAAGTTTATACATTATTACTGGAATTCGTCACCCTCTGTCCTTTCGCACATTCGCAGGATATTCTTTCGAGTGACCCCTACTTGACACTCCAAAATTGATAGGTCGCAGTTTCTACCACATAGTGAAAGAGCTTACTCGTTTCCAGCCGATGTACGAGGCGCGACCAGAAAGTAAGTTCCGTTTCAATTTATCTCCGCTGCAGCACTGCGATTGCAGTTCCGCAGATGCGCTGTAGACGATGTGTATCAAGGAGAAGAACGTGCGCCATTTGGAGATCGCTGTCAGTTACGTACGCTTTGTTGTGCTTGTTTGAAGAAATGTCGGCGTTGATTGAAAATCCCGCCTCCTGTGAAATCAGGTCTGTGATTCGGTTTCTGAATGCGAGGAAAGTGAAACTAAGTGAAATTTATCGGCAAATTTGCGATGTTTACGGGCCAAATGCGATGAGTGATTCGATGGTGAGAAGATGGGTCCGACAGTTCAATGGCGGGCGTAGTGATGTGCACGATGAAGAACGAAGTGGGCGTCCACCTTTGGTTACAGAAGAACTGGTTCACACGATTGATGACAAGATCCAGGAAAACCGTAGGTTTACAATTAGTGCTAATCACTTCACCAATGACGACGAGCTGAAAGAAACTGTTTCCAACTGGTTGAAGACACAGGCGGCAGATTTCGATGAAGAAGGTATACAAAACCTGGTGTCACGCTATGACAAATGCGTGCAAAATTTCGGCAGTTTTTTTTTTAAGTCTATGGGACTTAACTACGTGATCATCAGTCCCTATACTTACAAACTACTTATGAACTACTTACGAACTAGGACGGCACAAATATCCATGCCCGAGGGGGGATTCGAACCCCCGACTGTAGTGGCCGTGCAGACCGTGACTGGAGCGCCTCAGTCTCCTCGGCCACCGCGGCCGGCAGGGGGGATTCGAACCTCCGACCGTATTGACCGTGCAGACCGTGACTGGAGCGCTTTCGGCAGTTATTTGGTTCAAAATGTTCAAATATTTGTATAGCTTATGGGACTTAACTACGCGCTCATCAGTCCCTAAACTTACAAACTACTTATGAACTAACTAACACTAAGGACGGCACAAATATCCATACCCGAGGGGGGATTCGAACCCCCGACTGCAGTGGCCGTGCAGACCGAGAATGACGCGCCGCAGGGCGCTCGGCCACCGCGACCACGCCTCAGTCCCCTCGGCCACCGCGGCCGGCGCAGTTATGTGGAAGAGTAGTTTAAGAGTTGTAGAATTTTATGCAATAAAAATTTCTTCTGTATCTGTGTACAATTTCATTTTATTACCAAACGGAACTTACTTTCTGGACGCGCCTCGTATTTGGCGGAGTGAGTGCTTCCACTTGGAGGAAGTGGCGCGTTTTTCGCATCTGTTTCCTGACTGTTAACGACATAACGGCCTCGTACCGAGGCCGGTGAGGCGTACGCCAACGGGAGCGTTACATACGCAATGCCGGTCATCCGGTTTGATGTCGAGGAAAGCGTGTCTGCGTCATGCGACTTACTCGTGAGTCACTGGGCGGGGAGAAGTGCAAGGGCGCGCTGTCCCGGCACAAGGTCCCGCCGCAGCCGCCACATTGTCCAATTTAATAATACGCGCCGACCCTGCCTTGGCCGAAAGGCCAATAATATGCTGTGGAACAGTGTCATGGGGATCCGACAACCTGGCCGCTTTCCATGCCAACGCCTAGACGTGCTGCTGGTGCTCATCACAATGGACTCTGTCGCTCTGGGATTTATCTCGTATTGTTCTCGCAAGTCACCCTAGTCGACTTGAATGAGTACAAGGTCTATTCAAATTATAACACCTCCGATTGTTTTTCTCAGGACTGGCTACTGATAGATCATGTGGTTTGTTTTAAAATATACGCGAAATCGTTGTGAATGCGTGGTAGATAGGGCAGCACCGCATGGCACATAGAACTAGCGCCATCGGCGTGAGCTAGGATAGTTATTGATACTTAAAATGGCGACGTTCTCAGACATGAACAGCATATAATCATAATTTTTCTCCATTTCCGTGATGTGCCTCCGATTTAAATTCATCGCTAGTTGAGTGACAGATTCGGTGATGGTGTTATGGATATGTCGAATGTGAATTCGAGGCTGCTATGGCCGCGGTGGAGTAGCCGAGCGGTCTAAAGCACCTCGCTGCGGAGCGCGCGGTTGCTCGCCGTGGACGTTCGAGTCCTCCTGGGGCATGGGTGTGTGTGTTTCAAATGTTAAAATGTTTGTTAAGCTTAAGGGACTTAACTACGGGGTCATCAGTCCCTAAACTTACAAACTACTTATGAACTACTTACAACTAAGGACGGCACAAATATCCATGCCCGAGGGGGGATTCGAACCCCCGACCGTAGTGGCCGTGCAGACCGTGACTGAAGCGCCTCAGTCCCCTCGGCCACCGCGGCCGGCTGTGTGTGTTTGTCCGTAGGTTAGTTTACCTAGGTTTAAGTAGTTTGTAAGCTACGGACTGATGACCACGCAGTTTGGTCCGATAGATTTACAGACATTTGAACATTTTATTTGAGGCTGCTATGATTTAGACAAGGCAGAACTTCGTGTGACGACAATGTCGACCTCGCACCTCGCACCAGAACATGACCGAGTGGCGAAATTTGCTTTGGAGGATCGTCAAGCGACTATGGAACACTTCGCCTCCAAATCTGGCATTTCCGTGGGATCTGTGTACATAATTCTGCACGTGAACCCGAAAAAGAGAAAATTGTCTTCCAAGTGGATGCCGGAATGCTGACGGATGACCACAAGGCTGCACGTGTGGTGTGTTGTCACGCAGCGATGTCAGTAGGATTGGGACTTTCTTCTCATCGATTGTGGCGCTCTTCTTGCTCGCTTCTACACTAGTTGTGGTGCAATTCCAACAGCGATTTTCCAGTGCTTAAAGCAGACTTCTAGACAAGCGTCGCAGCAGCCATGCGGTCTTGGTGTCGTCGTGAAAATGTTTACATCTGCAGGGAGATTACGCCGACACGTGACAGAAGTTTCACAGTTTGCGGGCGATTAGTTTGTCGAAAAAAAAAAAAAAAAAGCATATCGTTTAAGGACCATTGAAACCTCGCGCCATTGAATCCGATATTTCAAACTCTCTACATTATTTTAAACTCACTAAGCTTCTAGGTTTATAACCAAGAGATATGACATAGACTAAGTCACAGAAAGTCTCTTGTTCTAAATGGGACGGTTTATATCTCTCTTGGGCTATCCAGGCTTACGCTTTCTTTTGTTTCCCCGAATCATTTCTGGAGATTAAAATCCTATTACATCATCAGTCTTATCGTTTAGACCGTTCCTAATAATGAAAACGTTAACGGGACATAACTGCTCAACCTTTATTCTTTTATTACGCTTTCGACGGTGAGTCTACATCTGAGACGGCTGCAGCGGAAAATCCAAAGCTCTAGGTCACAGTTTGTGATCTAATTCTTCCCAGAAGCACATCAAGAGTATCGTTTTATTTCTTCCTTCGACTATTATGAATTGTGGTATTCCCTGGAATTCTTTGCCTTGAAATTTGATGACGTCATCTGAGAATGGACCAAGTTTGGATTAAGGAGGGTTGCGTCCGTCTCTCGTCGTTATCACACAAGCTGCTGCAATACATGTGAAATCATTATGTAAAATTGTTAGTGAAGACACATATATGAATTTTATTGCTATCAATATCTTTTCTTCTGAAATAAACTACAGTAAAGGAATTGTATTTGTTATTCTGTTCCATGAAATTTTACTGTCTTCTGGTGTCATTTACTGTCTATTTTACACGTACTTGGACGAATATGTTTTAGTGATCATTTGTACCACTTACGTAATATGGTTCTGGCTGCGTGGTATGAACCCCAAACCTCAATAAATAGGTAGACAAATAGATAGGCACAAGAAGACACGCTCAAGTTCAGGAGGCATTCAAGTGGGAATCAACTTGATAGTTCAAATGTTCAAATGTTTGTAGAACTTATGGGACTTAACTACGGGGTCATCAGTCCCTAAGCTTACAAAGTACTTATGAACTACCTAAGACTAAGGACGGCTCAAATATCCATGCCCGAGGGGGGAAATTGATAGTCTCCTTTAGTATATAACTAGAGGACCCGTGCGAATACTTCGCACCGTTAGTGGAATGACAAAAAAGTGGGGAAAAATGGAAATAAAGTTTAATTTTCAGGCACAGCTTTCTTCAGAATCAATCAATCAATGCAAGTGTTTAAAAGCGCAAATGAAAGAGCTTGATCAGTTGAGTGTTGTTAGGTAAAAAAGAACTGCGTACCTTAATTAGAACCGAATATGTCGTAAAACAAACCGATTAAAATATCCAATTTAAGCACAGAAGGATACCGCTTTTTAATAAAAATAAAGTTAATTCTGATACTTGTTGACAAATCGGCGAATAAATATCTTTCTTTTCAAGCAAAAATGAAGGAAATCGGTCGGATATAACGGCCTAACCAGTTGATTGGTTTACAGCAAGGACATCCCCATCAGTATAGAAAAAGGAAGGCGATAGTTATGTAATTTTGGTACTTGATGACAAATCTGTGGATGAATACCTTTCTTTAAAACAAAAATGGAGGAAATCTGCCGAGTAGTTTGGCCTGGCCGACTGACTTAAATTTTCGTAGATTCTTTTAATACTGGGTGATCAAAATGTCAGTATAAATTTGAAAACTTAATAAATCACGGAATACTGTAGATATAGAGAGGTAAAAATTGACACACAGGCTTGGTATGACATGGTGTTTTATTACAACAACAAAAAAGTACGACAGATGGCACTTCATCTGATCAGAAAAGCAATAATTAGCATAACAAATTAAGACAAAGCAAAGATGATGTTCTTTACAGGAAATTCTCAATATGTTCACCATCATTCCTCAACAATAGCGCCGCGGTGGAGTAGCCGAGCGGTCTAAGGTGTCTCGCTGCGGAGCGCGCGGTTGCTCGCCGTGGAGGTTCGAGTCCTCCCTGGGGCATGGGTGTGTGTGTTGTCCTTAGGTTAGTTTACCTAGGTTTAAGTCGTTTCTAAGCTACGGACTGATGACCACGCAGTTTGGTCCGATAGATTTACAAACATTTTTTTCTCAACAATAGCTGTAGTCGAGGAATAATGTGAACAACACTGTAAAACATGTCCGGAGTTATGGTGAGGCATTGGCTTTGGATGTTGTCTTTCAGCATCCCTAGAGATGTTGGTCGATCACGATACACTTGCGACTTCAGGTAACCCCAAAGCCAATAATCGCACGGACTGAGGTCTGGGGACCTGAGAGGCCGAGCATGACGAAAATGGCGGCTGAGCACACGATCATTACCAAACGACGCGCATAAGAGATCTTTCATCACGCGTCTAGCAACATTTTTTTTCTGTTCTAATAAAACCCCATGTCATTCCAAGCATGTGTGTCAATTTTTATCTCTCTATCTACATTATTCCGTGATTTATTAAGTTTTCAAATTTATAATGACTTTTTGATCACCCGAAATATAAGATTGTGGACGTTTTTGACATTCAGATCACGGAAATCTACAATATTCTCTGGATCTACATAATTTTGTGTATTTTCTCTTCCAAACAGATGTTTTATGTTTCCACAAAATCTGTGCGTTTGTGATACATATAATTTTTAATATTCACATGTAATGTAGAATTCCTTTTATTATTATTATTATTAATATTATTTAGTATTTAGAGTGCATTGCAGAGCTTCCTCAATGTTTTAGAGTATACTCATTTCTAAAAGTACTACGTGCGGAGTTAATGCGACACTATTCAATACAATGCAGAGGCCGACGGCCTGCACTTAATAATCGAGAGTAGTGGCGTTTGCGTAGAGCTGTAAGTGCTAACAAACAACGAACACTGCCTGAAATAAAGTGCTACGTACGACGAACGTATCCGGCAGCCGCGGCAGAAAAGCCATGCGCTCTAATGCACCCAGCTGCGGTGCGCGGCCGTTCGGAGGTTCGAGTCCTCCCTCGGGGATGGGTGTTAGTGTTGTCTTTAGCATAAGTTACTTTAAGGTAGTTTAAGTAGTTTGTAAGCCTAGGGACTGATGACCAGCGTAGTTAAGTCCCTTAGATTTACAAACATTTCTAACATTTTTCGTATCTGCCAGTAGAGTGCGGCTGAATTCGATGTTTATGGACTATTGCAGCAGACAACCGACTCGAGTGCCTGTCCTAACAGCACATCATAGCCTATCGATGGCTCGTAACAATATTGTTTTCACCCTAGACGACTGGAAAGCCGTGGCTTGGTCAGATGAGTTCCCACATCATTTGGTAAGAGTTTATGGCGTAGACTCGACGAATCCACGGATCCAAATATTCAACGAGGCACTGTGCAAGCTGGTGGTGGATCAATAATGGTGTGGGTTTTCTCTAGTCCAACTGAACGAACCATTGACTGTAAATAAATGTGATCGGCTACTTGGAGATAATTTGCAGCAATTCATGGACTTCGTGTTAGCAAACAACGATGGAATTTTGTGGCAGAAATAGTGACATATCACCCGAATACAACTGTTCGCGATTGGTTTTCAGGATATTTTAGACAGTTCCAGTGAATGATTTAGCCACCTAGATCAGCCGACATAAATCCCGTCGAACAATTATGGAACACGATGGAGAGGTCTGTCAGTACACTAGATCGTGAGCCAGTAACAGTCTAGCAATTATAGGCGGCTGTAGAGTCAATATGGCCGAATACTCCTGCGACGAAGTAGTTGAGTCCCTTGCCATGCCGAATCGCTGTACTTGGGCAAAAGTAGGTCTGACACAGTTTTATAGGGTACCTCGTAATCTTTGTCGCCTCAGTGTATCTACACAGTTACCCTTAGTAACGAAGAAATTTAGCTCAACGGGGAATCAGTTTGCTGATAAACGGCACTGTAGAAAGTTTGACTTTTGGACGGTGCTACGATCGCAGCTCTGCTTTTACGCCTTCATCACTATCAAAGTACAGTCCTAGAATGTGTTCTTTAAGTTCTAGAAACACAAAAATCAGATTGAGCGAAGTCGGTACTGTGTGGACGATGATCGACGACAGTGAAAAAAAGCCGTCGAGTTGTTGCAGATGTTGCACCCGTTTGTGTAGTGTCTGGCATTTTCATACCAAAGGAGATGGTGCACCATGTATGGACGAGCTCTTCGAATTCGTGCTTTCAGTATTCTGAGTCTTCATCACGCACCGGCATACACAGATCAGCCAGAATATTATGACAGCCTACCTACTATCGACATAACCCGTCCACATGAGTATGGTGTCACCTGACGAAGAATGACTGCAAGTCAGACACACGCACGGTTATTTAGTATCAGTGAGCCTGCTGTCCGTATGTAAACTGGAGAGGGCGTCCGATTTGTTTGCGTTCCAAAGTATGAAGTTGTGTAGCTAACGAAATTCAAATGTTTATAGAGCTTATGGGACTTAACTATGGGGTCATCAGTCCCTAAACTTACAAACTACTTGTGAACTAACTAATACTAAGGACTGCACAAATATCCATGTCCGAGGGGGGATTCGAACCCCCGACCGTAGTGGCCGTGCAGACCGTGACTGGAGCGCCTCAGTCCCCTCGGCCACCGAGGCCGGCTGTAGCTAACGGACCAAACTGCTAGTGTTATTGATCCCTAGACGTACACACCAATTAAACTACCTTATGCAACAAATACACACACGTGCCAGAGGGAGGACTCGAATCACCAGTGACAGCGGCTGCGCAGTCATGACATGGTGTCTCAGACCGCGCGGCCCTCCCACGCCTCTGATGTCCCAGAAATTCGGTACAAGCATTTAGGAATCTGCTCGACTTCTGGGTTCGATGAGTGCTGTGGCGAGTGTCTATCAAGTGGTGAAACCTCGTCGAACTGTTGAGGGATATTGGACGTCGTAGTCTGGACAGAGTTGTAAAACGCGGCAGGTGCTGAACTGTAGCGGAACCATCATCAGACTTTAATTCTGTGCAGCGTACAAGCGTGTCCGTTCATACGGTGCTACCAACACACCTAACGATGGGCCTTCGCATCCGATGTTAACACTATGGCATCGGCAGTTATGACTGACGTGGGCACGTGACGATTGCTACTGGGCATCGAAGCACTGGTCTGTTGAATTCAGGTACCTTCATAATCATTTTGTAGGGCGGTGTGAATCCGACGTCTTTCAGGGGAACGTGTATTACGGCTCAGTTGTGAGCTGGCGAACATTCACGTGGCCATCCATGGGACCAGTGCAGCTCGTACAACGAAACAGTAAATCGTTATGGATACGCCCGGGTTGACCGTGGGTTTTCCGCAGTGACGAGAAAATTCAGCTACTGTTTCTGCAGCTGCTTCTCCTGTGATATCCAGACTACCAGGTAGAGCGTTTCAGTTTCAAAAATTCATTAAATCTCCATACAAAGTCCACTCAATATCTCGACTTCAACGTACCTGGCCGACCGTAGTGGTCGAGCGGTCTGCGACGCGCCTGTCACAGTCTGCACGGCCGCTAGGGTCGGGGGTTCGAATCCCCCCTCGGGCATCGATGTTTGTGTCGTCTTTAGTATAAGGTAGTTCATAAGTAGTTTGTATGTTTAGGGACTGATGATCCGCAGTTAAGTCCGTTAGGCTTAACACACATTTGAACATTTTCAACGTACCTGCTACTTCCTGGATGTTTTCGCAACGAGAACAATGTGCACAAAATACCACCTTGTTTTCACTCCTGGGTGATCGTTGTCTTCTCAGTTCCAGAAGAAACGATTTCTTTGAATCTCATGTCGTAAATAAAGTATTACATGTTGTTTGCCAGTGGAATCGAGAATGAACGCCGAATGATGTGATCTAGATATCGAGTTCCACGTTTAAAATTCTGAGGAAAGGATGACAATGTAAGCTTCGTAGTCATTGTAAGGTCAGCACGGTAACCTATGCATTGAAGACATTCTTTTCAAATCATAAACACTCATCGTCAGGCGACCTCAGACCATTATTGTCCGAAACATAAATACTTATATTGATTACCGCTTTAGCAGACGAAGATTTGAAAATATAGTGTCTTCTTTGCTTTATAGGTATGGTCCGCCTTGAAAGTCCCGATATTTACAAGCTAACCATTCACCCCATTAACTATACACGTTTTGGTTTGCAGATGACAAACTGTCAAAAATACAGTGACGTTTTGTGAGTTAAAGAACCCCAAACACAACTACTTGTGGTATTAAGGTAGGTCTAGTATACCTATAAAAACAAGAAACGATTTATATTAGTTTCACAATTATCTGCCGGCCGAGGGGACTGAGGCGCTTCTGTCACGGTCTGCACGGCCACTGCGGTCGGGGGTTCGAATCCCCCCTCGGGCATGGATATTTGTGCCGTCCTTAGTCTTAGTTAGTTCATAAGTAGTTTGTAAGTTTGGGGACTGATGACCCCGTAGTTAAATCACATACGCTACACAAACATTTGAACATTTCACAATTATCTGTAGTTTTTACGCTTAATCTACAAAAAGTAACAATCATTTCATTGTTCATTTGACAGACAGTATGAAATAATTGTCCCACTGATGATGGTGCAACGCCAGCGAAACATGTTTGGGAGAAACTAGAAACAATTTTGTTTGCTCAAGGCGGACCATACCTATAAAGCAAATTTATTTGTAAGCAAACACGGAGATTAAAGAGCTTTTCAAACCTCAATAGTGTCTTTTGTTTTTCATAAGATCTCAGTGACCCATGCTAGACTTATTCAGTTCAATAATTAGGATTGTTCTGTTAACGACTTACGCAATGACTTATTGTAACGCGATACAGTGTATCGGTTAAGAACTCATTCATTAAGCTTAATGTGTTCTAAATAATTTGTAGTCTATACGACAAAGACCGGTACACCCTGAATAGCACTAAAAACAATCTGGATGAGGTCGCGCTGGCCCTTGTTCCCTGCCGTTAAATACCGTCTGCAGAGACCGTACAATGGCTTGAGCTGGTACGAAGAATACGCTTCTTGCCGTCAGCTTGATACAATGAGGAGCGCGGGAGCTCTCTTTCATCGGAGGCTGCTAGCAAGCTAGCCGCACCCACAGGCAAAAATAACGAAACAGGAACTGCAAATAAACGAGGCGAGTACAAAATTTCTACCTTAAGAATGGCAGGTCGGATACGTCTTTTTTATGCAGCAGACGTCACAGTTCACAGGTTTCGTAACTGTATTATTAAAAGTGTTTGGCTTGCACTTAAAGCGATTTACTACTACCTTCGTAAAATTGTCGTCTTACATTTCGTATTCTCGGCACACACTTGCCATTGCGTAACTCTCAATATTGAATTCCCTAACGATCTCAGAAATTGAATGTTCCATATACCTAGCTCCAATACCATTCCTTGCTCAAAGTGTGTTAACTCCCTTCTTTCCCGTTCATGATACCGTTTTCTCGCAAACAGGTGAAGTCCAAATGCGAATTCTGAATAAGGGACTCATTGCACCATCTTTACACATACACATAATGTAGACAGTGATACTTCCACATACTTTCTGCGGTACAACTGAGATGCTAATTATTTGCATATCCAAGCACACATTATATTTTCTGCCAGTTGTATGGATTTTGCATACGGTTATATTATTTTCAAACTTTAAAGGTCAATAGTGCATTTTTATTCGATCTTTTCCTTCTCAATAGTTAGTGTATAATTTTGGTAGTTTTGAGTGTCTGTGTATATGATGCACTAACGATTGAGAATGAATAGAAATACACAACTGACCATTAGAGTTTCAAAACATTTACATTGTTTTGAAACTCTAATGGTCAGTTGTGTAAATGTTTTGAAACTATAATGGTCAGTTGTGTATTTCCTTTGAGACGGTACAGCCTATTTCCTTCGCCATTATTAACAAGACAATGCGAGCTTGTGCACCGTCTCTAATGACCACTTCACTAAGTGTGTTTGCCTCTGTAACTTATAAAATAATAGGTGACGGGAAATTTTAATGCGGTAGGTCAACACAAGAAATGTTACACTTTCTACGGAGCTATGAACATAGTTTAACGTGTCATTTTCCAAAGAGTTACACCACAAAGATATAATTTTTAAATTGAACAATTATCTATCATGTATTGGATTCGTTTAAACCAGCTGCGTCCAAATCAATTTAAACTACATTCCTATCAGTGTTAGTTTGGGAGCTACAACCCTTCAAAGTTCCGGGGGCGGAGGCTGCGATAGCGTAGCTGACTGGCCGAGTGGCTATCCCCTGGGGCACGGCCCACCGTCTCATGACCACCAGCCAGTCAGCTATGCTGTCGTAGCCTCCGCCCCCTAAACTTTGAAGGGTTGTAGCTCCCAAACTAACACGGATAGGAATGTAGTTTAAATTGATTTGGACGCAGCTGGTTTCAACGAATCCAATGCACGATAGAAAAAAAAACTATTGTTCCATTTAAAAAAATTATATGTTTGTGCTGTAACTCTTTGGAAAATGATACAATAAACTATGTTCATTGCTTCGCAGAAAGTGTAACATTTCTTGTGTTGACCTACCGCATTAAAATTTCCCGTCACCTATTATTTTATAAGTTGCAGAGGCAAACACACTTAGTGAAACACCCTAGGCAGAAGTATGGATGGGAGAATGTGATATGGTGGTATTTGGTAAAGAATATAAAGTGCAAAAGGCCAGATATTTTACATCTACAAAACAGAAAGAGCAATTTTGTGATCGTAGGCACATTTATACTTGGTTTCGATTTTTTTTATGCTGTGGCAAAAAGAGAGATTGGAAAAGAGTGAATCACAGGTATCTCAGGGTCATATCGTCAAATGTACTTAAAAGTTGTTCCCTCATTTCTTCTATCTGGGGCAGCGCCCCCTTTCCCATCAGCGAGGAATAATGATGTTCACGTCTAGAATGACACTTAAATCTGCCACCACCCGAGGTGATGAACTTATATAGAAGTATATATTGAAATAAGTTTAATTTAGATATGGAAGAAGATTAAAAAATTCAAATGTTCAAATGTTTGTAAATCTATCGGACCAAACTGCGTGGTCATCAGTCCGTAGCTTACAAACTACTTAAACTAAGGTAAACTAACCTAAGGACAACACACACACACCCATGCCCTAGGGAGGACTCGAACCTCCGTCGGCGAGCAACCGCGCGCTCCTCAGCGAGGCGCATTAGACCGCTCGGCTACTCCACCGCGGCGGAGGAAGATTAAAGGTTATCGTCCCGTCCACAGCGTGGTCACTAGAGACGGAGCACTAGCTCGCATTGTCTTGTTAATAATGGCGAAGGAAACAGGCTGTACCATCTCAAAGGAACAGTGCCGGCATTCGCCTGGAGTGATGTAGGGAAATGTGGATGGTCCGAAGGAGGAGGAAGGAAGTGTTTAACGTCCCGTCGACATCGTGGTCATTAGATGCGGAGTTTACGCTAGGATTATTTGGGTAAGAATGGGGAAGGAAATCGGTCGTTCCCTTTCAAAGTCTCCATCCCGGCATTTGCCTGGAGTGATTTTGCGAAATAACGGAAAACCTAAATCTGAATAGCCGGAGGTGGATTTGAACTACAGTCCTCCCGAATGCGAGTCCAGTGTGGATGGTCCGAGGCGGATGTGAAGCTCCCTCCTCCCGCATGGGAGTTCAGTGTGCTAACCACTGCGGTGCTTCTCTCAGTAATTTAGATCTACATCTACATCTACATGGGATACTCTGCAAATCACACTCAACTGCTTGGCAGAGGGTTCATAGAACCACAATTATACTATTGATCTCCCATTCCATTCTCGAATAGCGCGCGGGAAGAAAGAACACCTGAATCTCTCTGTTCGACCTCTGATTTCTCTTATTTTATTCTGATGATCATTTCTACCTATGAAAGTGGGAGGCAACAATATATTTTCGCATTCGGAGGAGAATGTTGGCGATTGGAGTTTCGCAAGTAGCCCACGCCGCAGCGATAAGCGCCGTTGTTGTAATGATTCCCATCCCAGATCCTGGATCATTTCCGTAACGCTGTCTCCCCTGTATCGTGACAATACGAAACGAGCTGCCCTTCTTTGGACTCTTTCGATGTCCTCCGTCAAACCCACCTGATAAGGATCCCACACTGGGCTGCAATACTCCAAAAATGGACGGACAAGCGCAGTGTATGCAGTTTCTTTAGTAGTTCTGTTGCATCTTTTAAGGGTTCTGCCAATAAAACGCAGTCTCTGGTTCGCCTTTCCCACGATATTATCTACGTGTTCTTTCCAGTTTAAGTCTGAAGTAATAGTAATTCCTAGGTATTTTGTGGAGTTTACGGCTTTCACATTTGATTGATTTATGTTGTAAACAAAGTTTAACGGATTTCTTTTCGTACTCATGTGGACGACTTCACACTTCTCATTATTTAGAGTCAATTGCCAATTTTTACACCATACTGATATCTTATTCAGATCGTTCTGCAGTTGGTTTTGATCTTCAGATGATTTTACTAGACGGTAAATGACGGCGTCATCTGCAAACAACCTAAGAGAGCTACTTAGATTTTCCCCTAAATGGAGTCACTACAGACCGAGTCGTGGTATCTGTTAAATATGTAGTGATTTCATCACTCTCAAATTTTACCAACACAACTTACTTTTTCGTGAGTGTCATCTACAAAAAATATAATAATGTCGAACAGAGTAATATATTAGGCTGTTACAAGGACTGGAGACTATCGCTATGAAGTGAAATACCAACTTAATTGCTGTTGGATACATTTACACTTTACAAAATGTAATTTTTCCTTCGTATCCACACATGCTTTATTGAAATTAGACTATCGTATGTTGTAATGGTCTTCAGTCCGGAGAATGGTTTGATGCAGCTCTCCACCCTACTCTATCCTGAGCAAGCCTTTTCATCTCCTCATAAGAACGGCAACCCACGTCCATTTGAATCTGCTTACTATACGCGTCTCTTGGTCTCCCTCTGCGATTTTTACCCCACACACTTCCTTCCCATGCTAAATTTACGATTCCCCGATGTCTAAGAATGTGTCCTACTAATCGATCCCTTCTTTTAGTCAAGGAATGCCTAAAATTCATTTTCTCATCAATTCTGTTCAGTACCTCTTCATTAGTTATGCGATCTACCCACCTAATCTTCAGCATTCTTCTGTAGCACCACATTTCAAAAGCCTCTATTCTCTGCCTGTCCGCACTGCTTATCGTCCATGTTTCACTCCAGTACAAGGCAACACTCCACACAAATGCCTTCAGATAAGACTTCCTTACACTTAAATTAATATTCGATGTTAGGAAATTTCTCTTTTTCAAAAATGCTTTTCTTCCCATTGCCATTCTGCATTTTATATCCTCTGTACTGCGACCATCACATGTTATTTTATTACCCAAGTAACAAAACTCATCTACCACCTTCATTGTTTCGTTACCTAATCTAATTCCTTCAGCATCGCCTGATTTTCTAAGACCGCATTCCATTATTTTTGTTTTGCTCTTGTTAATGTTCATTTTATACGCTCTCTTCAACACTGTCCATTCCATCCAACTGCTCTTCCAGGTCCTTTGCTGTCTCTGACAGAATTACAATGCCATCAGCAAAACGCAATGTTTTTATTTCTTCCCCCTGAACTTTAATCCCTATTCCAAATTTTTCCTTGCTTTCCTTCACTGCCTGCTCGATGTACAAATTGAATAACATCGGAGAAAGGCTACAACCCTGTCTTGCTTCCTTCCCAACTGATGCTTCCCTTTCATGCCATTCGAGTCTAATAACTGCGGTCTGGCTTTTGTACAAGTTCTAAGTAAGTCTCCTTTTCATATATTTTACCCTTGCTGACTTCAGAATTTGAGAGAGTGTATTCCAGTCAACATTGTCAAATGCTTTCTCCAAATATACAAAAAATTAGACTATTATCTGTGGATTTTTTATTATTTTCTAAAAGATTCCTTCTTTGTTTTACTTGCTTTAATTTTTATGACTTTCTGTTTTTAGGGTATAGTATTTTTTCCTCTAAACATTGCAGTTTTTTAAGTTTATTTTCACTCTTAAACTTCACTTTTAAACTCGCACTGTGACGCTGTTTGCATACTACGAAAACATGATTGCTAACTATTGAATGATGAAAACATATTCAGTTGTTGGCCTTCCTGTTTTCGTAGTTTGTAAACAGTGACATAGTGCAAGTTTACAAGTACAGTTCTACAGTGGAGATAAGTAGAAAACCAGAAAAAATGAAAATATGTGAAAGAAACAGGTATAACGCAAAATAGAGAAATAAACAAAATCATGGTATGTGCTAACAAGTAAGAGAAACAAAATCGTAATTCTGCTATAACTTCAGCGAAACAATATGGATAAGATTATTTCTTTGGTTTTGCCTAACCTACCCAACAACAAATTTATTTGTGAGAACCACGGATAAAAAGAGTGAGCTTCAACCTCAAGGTGACGGAACGTAAACGTTAGTAGTAAAATATGGTACCTATTGAATTTTCGATATATGACTTATGACATGAGTCGGTGAAATCATATTAATTCGTAATAGACTTTGATGTGGGGAAACATGACTTGGTGTGAAATATAGCTCAGACGAATACATTTAACCTTTATCGGTGGTTTCAGCAGTTCCGTGCATTACTAGGCATGGTCCTATTAGAGACGTTACACCGTTCCTTCCTTCCAGCCCTGTACTGATGTACTGAGTCAGTTATAAGGAAACTTATACGTTAGTGTCCTTCGGACCACATTGCAACTCGGCATTTTTTATACTAACAAGGCTTTATCACTTGTGAGTGGAAAGATAAATGAGTGAAAAAATTTCAGGGTTGATTAAAATGTTGACATTTGGCCGTTAGGTTTGCCTAATTCGTTTTAAAATTTTCACTTTTTGAAGTATTTCAATCTCGAAGGTATGATTATAAGATCATCTACAAAATCAATTTAAGCAGGGACAATGACACAAATCTTCTATCAGGATTAATGCGCTAGAGATTAAATAGAAAATCAGTTTTTATCTGTATTCTTGAAGATAAATGTTATGACTTTTACTTTTAAGCAGTAAAAACAAGATTTTATACGGTTCTCAATGATACTGAGTGGCTGAACGTCACTCATGTGAGCTTATTGATGGGAACAGGACCGTCTTGGCACTGATACGTATTCAAACGCTGTATATATATTTCACGAAGTCTTTTATGATTGACTATCTGAGTTCAAAGTTTAGCGAGGAAATTGATTGTTGAGTTAAGCATAAATGTTGCGTTGCGCTGTCTACCCGTTCATATTTGAATGTCTCAGCATTGACGTGTGTTAAGTAGCCATGCTGTGTTTCTTAAGACATATACGTATCGTAGTATTTGCGAATTCTGGTGATCCAGTTCTCAAATATAGTGAAGAAAATCGCACCAAAACCGAAGGAAAACAATTGTCACTGTAATCTTAGCTTTAACTGTTCTTTACAAAGAGGGCCTATGTTATAGATGGGTTCATAATTACAGCTGATACTATTGGTTGTACTTAATGAGATTTTCGGGATGCTACGGTTAAATAGTAATGCCTTTTTTCCAATAAAATATTCATGTTTTAATTATATATAAACGTACACTCATTGAAAATGAAAAAGGAACACCATGAATTCGTCGACGCAGATGAGGTTAAATTTTATTGACACATTCTTGAGAATGTATACAACACACGATCAAAAAGAGCCATACGCACTTGAGTACAGTCACCGGAGCGTGTACAGTGTCGAAGCTGCAATTCTCCAATGGAAACGATTGTAAAGGTACCGAATGTAGTGTTACGGAGTGGCGTGCCATGCAATTTCAACCTGGTGCTTCAGTTGGGTCAGATTTCGTGCCGGATGTGTAGACCGCGGAAGATGACTTTTCATTCGGTCCCAAAAATACCCAATGGAGGACAGATCTCGGGATGTACTTGACGCACATCTTTAAGAGCACGTTGGGTGGTACGAGATACATGTGGACATGCACTGTCCTGTTGGAAAAGCATATGGCCTTCTTGGGGTATGGACAGTTACAACACTGGTTGATGTTCAAATCAAATGTTTGTAAAGCTTATGGGACTTAACAGCAGGGTCATCAGTCCCTAAACTTAAAAACTACTTATGAACTAACTTATATTAAAGACAGCATGAACATCCATGCCCGAGGGGGGATTCGAACCCCAACGGGGAACGGCCTTGCGCATCTTAGCATAGTGCCTCAGTGCACTCGGCCGCCCCGCCGCAGCGACACGGGTTGAATGATGGTTTCACAGTTCCTTGCGCTGTACAAAGTTTCTTCGACGATCTGCAGAAGTTAATGGCCAGTGTAAGACATGGCTCCCCACCCCATAATGCCGGCTGTCGGCCATGTGTGCCTCTGTCGTATACACTCCAAACTTTCACGCTCCCCTGTACGACGCCACACGCACGTACGGCCATCGTTGGCACGGAGGCAGAAGCGACTCTCATCGCTGAAGACGACATGTCTCCATTCGTCCTTCCATAAGCGCCTATTGCGGTACCACTGGAGTCGGGCTGAACAATTTTGGAGTGTAGTGGAGGACACACACACACACACACACACACACACACACACACACACACACACAGACACACACAGCACGCATGGTGAGGGGACCCATATCGTACACTCATCGTTGAGGGTCAATGTTATGCTAACGTTGCATGGACCATCAGTCTCAACACCGTTAATTCACAGTGCATCTCAAGAAACAGGAATCCTAGAGGATTATGTGTGAGCTTTAACCCCTCTGTAGCAGAACCATTCTTCTTCTTAAAAGCACCATCCAGATATATGAAACTAGTGCACGGGAGGTTTAACGTGTCTTGATGTTGGATAACGAATCTAATTTCACCATTTTTGTTAAATGTGCTTGAAGCATATGGTTTACAAGAGAAGTATTCTGCATCTGCATCTACATACATACTCCGCAATCGAACCCAAAGGTGCGTGGCGGGGGGTACCTAGTGACCACTACTAGTTACTCACTTTTCTGTTCCACTCCCAAATAAGCGAGGGAAAAACGAATAACTGTATGCATCTGTACGAGCCCTAATCTCTCTGATCTTATCTTTGTGGTCTTTACGCGAAATGTTAGTTGAAACAGTCTGGTAATGGTCAGCTTTAAAGGATAGTTTGTTCTTTAAAGATATTCTTGGAAAAATAAAATCTCCAGAACTTGTGGAGAGAAGTTCTCTTACAGTCACTTTGAAGCACAATACATAAATGCTCAAAACTATTCCGAATTATTCAAATTTGTTCACTGTTCCTATGACAATATTTGTTACACACAATGCCCAAACTTTTCAACTTAAAACCTTTAAACAATGCTTTGTAAAATATTTTCTGTAATCCTGATTCATAATTTTGTTAAAAATAACCTTACTTTGCACTTTTTTTTCTTTTGGAACTAAGGCATTCATCTAATACGAAAGTTTAGTCCAGTCTGCCAAAAACAGAACAAGTGGTGACTAAATCACTGAAAAAAAAGGGTTTAGCTTATGCTAGCGATTATAAAAATCAGCTTTACAACGAAGATAACACAAGCGAAAGTGCAACAGCAAACGAGAATCTTCTCTCACGTTAACGCTGGGCACGCATACGCAAATGCTTTCAGTCATTTGCGATTCGTATTGGTAGTCGTTCGTTTACTTTCCGCTAGTTGTCAGGTGTTGGTTCAGCGAATCATCAAAAGATGTCGTGTCCTCTCCACTTTGGTGTTAATAGTACAGACAACTTTTGTTTGCAATTATACCGTCACATATCCAAACTAAATTACTGCAACTTTGCCTCCGGTTAAATTTTTTCGTCACTTTCAATTCTGTTACGCTAGTACAAGTACTGGAATTTCTGGATAGAGTGGAAAGTAAAAGTTCTGATAAGGATATAACAAATTTTCCTTGTTGAAATATTACAATACTGCATGCAAACAGCCTTTCATTAAACATCTGGAATCGTCAGAGCATCCGATAGACCTAACATATCACAGCTGATAGACTCCGAACACTTGCTTCTTTCATCGTCGTCGTTGAAGAGAAAGACATCAACAGTTACTTTAAAGTAAATTTTATTAATAAATAGTATCAAATAAACATAATCACATTAGTTTTACAATGACACATATTACGGTTATGAACTGACAAATGTTATGAGAGAATCGTCAATATCTCATTTAAATCTCACATTATTTTTGGCTGGGGATTTTTCTGTTATTGCAGTTTGGTTGGAGCCCGATAGAAATCATGAGATAAAACTGTGTTAGAATGTGCTGGTAAATGTAGCCTACTGATTTTTTTTATTAAAACTGTGATGGATGCCTACATGACGCCACATAGGTTTCTTATAAGGTCCTCGATATTTATTGTCTGAAGGCCGTTCATTTTTTCAGACAACGGTGCTGTGATAACAGACTGACATTCTCTCCAGTATAAGCAGTCCCATTGTTTCCTTGCTTTCTTCTGCTACTAGTATTTTCCTACTTGTTCCCGTTTTTTGGCATGACCAATCATTACTATTATTTTCATCCTATTGTACGAAATGTTTGCATGTTAATTTAAACTCTTGTGAATGATGAAGTTGTCCTGAATCCAACAAAGCCTGGTTTAGCAGCATCAACCACGTATGTGTGCAAAATGGGGCGTGTCTCTCCATACACAGAATGGACGCATCCCGTGTGATGGCAGCTGACGTCCCACAGATAAGGAATAATTATGCACTTCAAAAATGTTAAAATATTTGTAGATCTATGGGAGCAAATAGTCAGATGTTTATAAACATATTTATATTTAAAAATACAACATAAATATGTTGATAAAGACGAACATAACGAAACTTAAAGTTAACTTCAGCAAATAGTAAACGAAATATTTTTGTCTATCCTAGGGCTGCGATACTATAACTCAGTGTTCTTCTTCAACGCGTGGGTCGCGACCCCCAGGGGGGTCTCAAAGACTCGGTCTGTGGGTCGCCGTCACAGGAGGCAGTACTTGTAACAAGCAGACTAGTGCATGGCCCAATACTACGGGTTCCCTAATACAGGAACATAGGGATCAAGTGAAATTTTTGTGTGTGTAATGCATTGTTTAACAATAATTCTGAATTGAATAGATCGTACATTGTTTTATAGTAAATACAGCGTGTTAACGATGAATAAGGTCAACGCCTGTTAGGAACCAATCAACAGGTAAATGAACAAGATACAATAATTAAATCTAAGAAATTCGGAAAATATACTACTTGTTCACAAAGTGTTTATACAGCGGGACCATCTGACTCATGCCAGAAATGCGAAACACTCGTTGTGCAAAATTTATGTGTCTCTAGATAATGAAGTAAAAATAGGTATAATGCCTTCTATTCCGAAAAATACACAAAAACAACCTCTAACCGTTTACAAGAGAGTTGTATCAAGATAAAGAAATTTAAATTCGTTGCTTTTGTGACTCCAAAATAATTTTGTTAGGGCACTAATAATGACCGGGGTAGGGTTCTCCAGAATATTTGTCCTTGGAAGGGAGTCACCAGAATATTTTTTCTTACATGGGGGTCGCACATTCGAAAAGGCTATAAAACACTGCTGTAACTGCTTCAAAACAAGGATACAGCTAAAAAGCGTGAAACACCATCTGAAGATGGATTTGTGAAAATCATGGTTTAAGAAAATAAACTTTCTTTTACCATACTTGTGTCTGGTAGCTGTTTTAATTATAGACATTACCGTAGTAACTGTGTAACATTTAACCCCTCCACTTCTGCAGTAAAATAGATTTTTTATGACTGATTCCTGTCCTTCACTGTTTGTAAACAATAAATAGTAGCTGAGTAATAACAGCTCTCGTGGAGCCCAATTTAATCAAAGTAAATAATCATTCTGACCATTGCTTCACTGTATCATTATAATTGGTTGTGGTCCACTATTGCCTGTTTCAGTATGACCCAGGTTTGAGACACCCTGTATAGTTAATGATGATACAATCTCTTTAAGGGAATAACATAATGACTAACGCGACCTCTCGCAAAAAGCGGGAAATCAGGGTTCGAGTCTTGGTCCGTCGCAAATTTTCAATAATAAGTTGTACCGCTGATATTGATTAATATACGCAACTGTAAATATATTTTTCTAACATCATTTGGGACTTCTTTACTGTGCTCGTCTCTTTGTCTTCGTTTCCCATCCTCGCACTGACACAAACATTTCACCCAATAGTAAACTGACGAATCCTGTCAAACATCAGGTAACACCAAATTTCTTCCTCCTTAATGTTCCATTTAGTATCTAAGCATTAGTTATGTCCACTTCCGTACGAGACTACAAGGACACATCTTCTAGGTGTTAAGAAAGTAGTGCACATATCTAGAGGTATAGCGAAATCAAAACGGAACAATCCAATAAATGTGGACTCTCACATGACTGTCGTGGGAGCTATGAGCACTTGTTCATTCTCATTATTATTAAATAATGGCATGAATGGCCTACAGAAGGCTATAAAGAAATGGATAACTACACGAGAACACACTGTTTTGTTACTGTGAATAATATATTTGCACCTACAAATGACCTACATTTGACAGATTATAAGAAATTATGTCTACAATCATCCATGTTCACTATTAGGCTCCAATTATGCTGATAAGAGCAATGTTAAAACTGCAATATAAAAGCATTTGACATACTTGTCAAAACGTATTATTTCGGATAAAACTAATGGATACACTACATTTGCACAGAATTGTGAACGCTGTTTACAGTAACAGATAGTTACTTCAGTTTGCCTCCATTGACAATAATAGACGACACAAAGGAATTCAAGACATTGGGTGTCAGTAGGCACTGCATTAACCCACGAGCACTCGCGCTGTGAGCATTTTGCTCCCAGTAATTTTAAAACAATCGGCATTTTACCAATTTTAAATAGTCAAATATGTGTGTTTTCTTATAAACGTAAATAGAAATACTTATTTAGTCATATTAAGTACATTACAAACAGTTCTTTAACTGTCAGAAAAATGCTATACACGCGATCTACCGCGTAACTTTTAAAGGCGCGAGTTTTCGTGGGTTAAATGAATGGAGGAAGTTTCAAATTGTGCGCTGCAGGTTGTGAAGTCGGTACTCCTGCAGACTACGCAGCTGCCCTGACCTCTCCGCCACTGGGACTCAGTGTCATCAATGCTGACGGGCTACCCTAGGACGCCTCCCGTCCAGTGTTGCCAGATGTCAGAGTGAGTAAATACCTACAGTCTCACAAAAATGTACCTACGTTTTCCCTACTTTCTCCCTACCACGCCATTAAAGCCCCTACATCAGAGACGCAGCCAGGATTTGGGTCTGGGAGGGGCTGAATCCAGGACTCTGGCCTGGGGAGAGGGGGGAGCGTGGCAACATACCTCCACTGCTGCACAAAATGCACTGACCACTAGAAAATTAAACAGTAACTAATGGGATAAATGAAACGAGGGTATGCACATTCAAGTCAAGGCTCGACAAACAATAGGTTTCAGTTGGCACTAAAATTGCCTGGCGAACCGCCTCTACTGGTCATGCGCGCCTCCCAATCGCCACAACTGTTTCTGATGTTTCGTGGTTTGGCCACCTATATTTCTAGTTGATACTTTTTCTTTGAGTGTGAACCTCATCGAGACGCTTTAATAAACCACCTCCTTTCTTTGTAGTAAAAATCTATGAAAATTGGTGACCAGCTGTTTTGTTAAAAGCACCAGCTTAATTTTACAATTGCCGACACAGGGCCTAGCGGTCATGGTTGGCAACGGCAGTTGATTCGCGGTAATTTTGTTAGCTAATCGGGTGATATTATATGATTTCCAATGAGATTTATGGAATATCTGATTGCATGTAATAGGAGGTCGTTGTTTTGTTAGCCTCTGTGATACTTTTTTATACTCATGGAGTATTTGCATTTTATTACAGATGATGGAATTGTTACTTTTAAAGATCTTATGTTGATAGTCAAGTGTAGATTATGCCACATATTCCGGACAAGGGTACATCAAGAACATGTCAATTATAGACAGGAAAAGCATTAAATAGTTTCCGCAAATATGCCGTGAATTCCGAGTGCACTGTTACACTAGGATAACTGATTTATTAACTGCACAAGGATACATCGAGATACAACCAACCATAGAGTAGGAACTGTATTAATTATTTAGTTCACAGTCAGCACGAAAAAAGGAATTCCGTCACTCTAGATGATTCGATTTTCTAAGAGTAATGCTATGTTGACACGAATATCTAGTGTTTTGTTCATTATAACGTTGGCTATCGCAAATGTTTTAGCGTTGTCTTGTTAATATCTTCTCACTTACAAATACTAACTAGTATATCGTCCTGACGTAAATAAGTAACAGCCTAGACAAGGTAATATAACGTCTTTCTTTCATGGAAACAATGAATTTTTCTTGTGCTAATATTTTCTAACACTATTTTCAAACCGACTCTCCATTCCACTGATATACATTGAAATCATCATATTTCGCATCAATTTGAATGTGTCTAAAATTAAGTTTTCAAATTAATATTGTTTACTATGAAGAGAAAACAACTACACCGTCTAAAATATCGTTGGCTACTTCAAAGTTCACCACCATTGGTCGGCTTCATTCCCGCGTATTGATAACTGTTGCTATCAATACCTGCTTGGCCTGTGTCGACGATTGTAAAATTTTACCAAAGTACCTACGCGTTAGGGACTTTTGGATGAAAATTCCCTACAAGATTTCAATGCATAAAAGTACCTACTTATAGGGAAAATTCCCTACGTCTGGCAACACTGCTCCCGTCAGACGACAATTCTCAACTTATCCACACACTACTCACGCAGTGCTTCTGCCCAGTACCCTCGTCACTCGAGACATTTCGCCGATGCCCGTAACAGTTCCGGCCTGGTGTGCATCCGCAATGAAGAAAGGATCGTCAGCCGTCGTTGCCTTAATTATGTATTATAAAATGTTCCAATGGCTGTAAATCTAGGGGACTTAACTACTATTTGTCACAGGGCTTACAACCTACTTAAACTATCTGAAATTAACCTAAGGACAACACACACACACATCCATCTCCGACGGAGGTCTCGAACCTTCGACGGGGAGCAACAGCGTGCACCACAGCAAGGTGACTTAGAGTGCTTGGCATTTTCCTCCGCGGCTATATATTATACTAGCTGAAAACCCGGCGTTGCCCGAGTATTTATTTATTTATTCAAGCCTTGAGTTAGTACTTCTCCTATCCCTTCTCTCTCTGTCCATCTCCTTTTTTCTAAAAACATGTTGTATTTATTAGAGAATATGAAAGACATAAGGCTGTCGTGCACAATGTACAAAATTTCAGTACAGTATCCAAACAAACGAAGATAGAAATCAAAATACAAATGATATGTAACATTCATACATTCATTTAATTCACAACTTGACTATGAACAACATCGAGCGAGGTGACGTAGTGTTAACACATTGCACTCGCATTCGGCAGGACGGCGGTTCAAATCCACCTCCAGCCATCCAGATTTATGTTTTCCGTGTTTTCCCTAAATCTCTCCAGGCAAATGCCGGGGTGGTTCCTTTCAAAGGGCACGGCCGATTTACTTCCCCATCCTTACCCAAACAATCCGAGTGTAAGCTCTGCCTCTAATGACCTCGCTGTCGACGTGGCGTTAAACACTGATCTTACGCCCTTCCTTCCTTCTTGAGTATAAACATTATTACTTGTGATTTGTCCAGCATCTAATATGAATATTTTCTGAGGTGAGCCCATCCCTGCTCAAGTGAATCAAAGTTGTCCGTGTGGGAAACATGGAGATTTCAAATATACTCTACATTATTGAGTAGATTGCCCTGTGATTTATTAATCATAATAGAAAATTAAAAACTGCAGTCACTTAAAGATAAAAGCCAGTGCTGTCGAAAATAATGGGTAATCGTCGGATGTACAATGTTTCATTATCTTCCTTACCTTGTAGCACTATAGAAGTCTATTGATTCTTCCTACAGCGTATACCGCTTCACAGTTAAAAGTTGCTTCAAAGATCTCAACAGCACTGTCATGTTTCAAGAATTTCCTTAAGCTCACTGAAATACAGAAGTGTCTTAGCAGTAAATAAGAAATGAGATAAAACGTGATGCGTGATGTGAAAAGTTTTTGCCGATCGCAGTATATATGCTCTCATATTTATTGAGTTATATGTTGTACAATTGCATATTTTTTCAGGTATGTATTCATTTGTATAAATGCTGTATGTCTGTAAAATCTCTTAGTAATACAATCAGCAGTAAAGAATTAATAGATTAAAACTTAATGTGTGTTGGGGCGGTTTTCCATTAACGTTACTGTTTATGTGCTCATATCTCATGAACTACGTGACGTACCGTGATACTATTTCGAAGGTACATTCATCAGTATGAGTGTATACTGTCTGTAAAATTTCCTGAGGGTCCAATAGATAGTGTATAAATTATAAATTGCAACGTTACACCGAATGCCGTAGTTTTACTCTGTGAACAGTGGAAAAGTAGTAAGCGAGAAACTTTTTTTTCCTTTCATCATTTCGCTATGGTTGTCAGCGAGAAAAAGATTCCTAAAGGTTTTAAATTATGTTTAAAGTTTGTTTCCAGTCGCTACGTGCTCTCCTTCTCAAATAGTGGACTGAATAGTCACACTATTAAATGACGTGATATCTCCTGAACTATCAGACCTACCGCAAAATCCTTTCTTAGCTGACGTCTTGCACCTATAAACTACATTCGTACCAAATTTCAGCTTCATAGGTGAAGTAGTATTCGAGATTTCGTGTTTAGTCAGTGAGTGAATGAATGAGTGAGTGAGTGAATGAGTGTCCTTTCGCTTTTATATAGATAGAGATTATCCGAAAGAAAAGACACCACATTCGTTTTTAAATAACAGGGGATACATCCTTATTTGTTTACTGCATTGTGTACGTCGTTTGTAACAGC
Source organism: Locusta migratoria (assembly GCA_026315105.1). Lineage (NCBI taxonomy): Eukaryota > Metazoa > Arthropoda > Insecta > Orthoptera > Acrididae > Locusta > Locusta migratoria. The sequence goes on from CM048755.1 coordinate 105,067,053, forward strand.
AATGAGAATGCTGTAGGAGCTCACTTTCACTGGCCGTTTTAAACTATTTTTGTCCAAACTACGAATCCTCAAACACTAAAATACTTTTCGTTAACACCTTGTGACAATCGTACATGCCTATTAGTGAAAACCGTAACAAATCTCGACAGTACTTGATGCTGTAGTCTAGATAGCTTGGCGTTGAATGACGGTCCTTGACAGAAAGCTGTATTTCACGGTAGTGGCCTTTCCTGATTTTCCGGAGTTGAAACAGGAAGAAACAGTACGATGATTAGCAATGCCTGTCACTTGCCTCTCAGTGATTACCGGAGCACAGACACAGACGTAGATGGTCGGCTCTGCGGATTACTATCATTTAGGGAAGGTCGGAGTAATACGCGTGCTGGCTGCGAATAGCGTCGGCAGCCTTGTCAGAAATGTGCCGGCGACACACGGAGCGTTCCGCAGTCGCGGTGGTCAGCCCGCAGCCGCACGGACGAAAGTGGGCCCGTTAGGATGGGCAGGCAGGCCTTGCAGAGGTCACCCCAAGGAGAACGCCGCCGTCTGCGTCTCGCGCTCCTCAATGGACGCCGCACCCACACGTGCAGCACCGCCAGAGTCCAGCCTTTCACTACCTTCCTCTAACTCCGTGATTCTTCCCAGCATAAGACCTCGGCTACTTTACACTTCTGCTTACACCCAAATTATTACACAGGGAAACTTTTTTTTTCTTTCTGCGGCGTAAGTTTACGGACTCATTAGATATATAGGGTGTTTCACTAAGTGTGTTTGCCTCTGTAAGTTATAAAATAATAGGTGACGGGAAATTTTAATGCGGTAGGTCAACACAAGAAATGTTATACTTTCTGCGGAGCTATGAACATAGTTTATTGTATCATTTTCCAAAGAGTTACAGCACAAAGATATAATTTTTTAACCGTGCATTGGATTCGTTGAAACCAGCTGCGTCCAAATCAATTTAAACTACATTCCTATCACAGTTAGTTTGGGAGCTACAACCCTTCAAAGTTTAGGGGGCGCAGGCTACGACAGCGTAGCTGATTGGCTGGTGGTCATGAGACAGTGGGCTGTGCCATAGGAGATAGCCACTAACAGTGATAGGAATGTAGTTTAAATTGATTTGGACGCAGCTGGTTTAAACGAATACAATACACGATAGAAAAAACTATTGTTCCATTTAAAAAATTATATCTTTGTGGTGTAGATCTTTGGAAAATGATACAATAAACTATTTTCATAGCTCCGCAAAAAGTGTTAACATTTCTTGTGTTGACCTACCGCATTAAAATTTCCCGTCACCTATTATTTTGTAAGTTACAGAGGCATACACACTTAGTGAAACACCCTGTATATGATGATGCAGTACTTACTCTATAAATTGTTTTGTTAAAATAGACTCGACTTGTCTTCATAAACCATTTACACAGGGTGTTACAAAAAGTTACGGCCAAACTTTCAGGAAACATTCCTCACATACAAAGAAAGAAAATATGTTATGTGGTCATATGTCCGGAAACGCTTAATTTTCATGTTAGAGCTCATTTTATTACTTCTCTTTAAATGTAAATTGAAATAATTCGTGCAGACAATTGTCAAACTACCCAATTGTTTCGTTAGTATGTACTGTACTTCCTCGATTCACCGCCAGTTGGCCCAATTGAAGGAAGGTAATGTTGACTTCCGTGCTTGTGTTGACATGCGACGGATGAGGCTTCATTCCAACGTGATCAAATTGTAAATTTTCACAATGAACATGTATGGGCTGACGAGAATCCGCACGCAATTGTGCAATCACGCCATCAACGCAGAATTTTTGTGGACGTTTGGGCAGGAATTGTTGGTGATGTCTCGATTGGGCCTCATGTTCTTCCACCTACGCTCACTGGAGCACGCTATCATTATTTCATACGGGATACTCTATCTGTGCTACTAGAACATGTGCATTTACAAGTACGATACATGTGGTTCATGCACGATGGAGCTCCTGCACATTTCAGTCGACGTGTTCGTACGCTTATCAACAACAGATTCGGTGACCGATGGATTTAGAGACGGATCAATTCTATGGTCTCCACGCTCTCCTTACCTCAACCCTCTTGACTTTCATTTATGGGGGCATTTGAAAGCTCTTGTCTACGCAACCCCGGTACGAAATGTAAAGACTCTTCGTGCTCGTATTGTAGACGGCTGTGATACAATACGCTATTCTCCAGGGCCGCATCAGCGTATCAGGGATTCCATGCGACGGAGGGTGGATGCATGTATCCTCGCTAACGGAGGACATTTTCAACATTTCTTGTAACAAAGTGTTTGAAGTCACGCTTGTACGTTCTGTAGCTGTGTGTTTCCATTCCATGATTAATGTGAGTTGAAGAGAAGTAATAAAGTGAGCTCTAACATGGAAATTAAGCTTTTCTGGACATATGTCTACATAACATATTTTCTTTCTTTGTGTGTGAGGAATGTTTCCTGAAAGTTTGGCCGTACCTTTTTGTAACACCCTGTATAAAAATGCACAAAATATCCCTATTCTCTTTGTCTGCTGAACAGTCGTGCGAAAAATGAACATCGTAGCAAGATAGACTGGCCGCCGAGAAGGAAACTAACTATAGGAAAAGATAACATCGTTCACGAACCGTTTGTCAGTCGGGAGAAAATCATTCTTCCGCCACTTCATATTAAATTTAGTCTCATAAAACAATTTGTTGCAGCTTTAGATAGGGATGGGAAATGCTTCAAATATATTTGTGAGTCTCAATATAGAAAAGTTAAAAGCAAGAACTTTTGATGGGCCACAAATCTGTACTCTTATATACAACGATGATTTCACAAACCACGTGACTCAAGTTGAATTGGAAACTTAATTTTGTCCATTATTGCCAGTTATACGTCCGTGACTGTTGTTATTCAGTAAAATAAAATGAACTCGCCTTGTCACAACATTGTGTTTTATTGTACACAATGCATTTCGAGCCCAAAGAGCTCATCATCAGGTCCCTCTATGACTTTTATACATGTTATATTGTAACAATTTGGAAAATTTTTTAAAGCGGGTTCCTATTATAAAAGAGATGTAACAATGACTTACTTATTAACACGTGGTGCACAAATAAGTCTGGTGCAGTATGATAATTGTCTGTCCAGGAGTCCAGGACAGACAATTATCATACTGCAGCAGACTTATTTGTGTACCACGTTTTAATAAGTAAGTCATTGTTAAATCTGCCGCGCGGGAGTAGCCGAGCGGTCTGGAGCGCCACGTTGCGGATCACACGCCCTCTCGCGTCGGAGGTACGAATCCTCCCTCGGGCATGTATGTTTGTGCTGTCTTTAGTATAAGTTAGTTCATAAGTAGTTTGTAAGTTTAGGGACTCATGGCCCCGCAGTTAAGTCTCATAAGCTTTAGAAACATTCCATTCCATTAAATCTCTTTTATTATATGAACCTGTTTTTAAAAATTTTCCATATTGTTACAATCTGTGTTTTGATCTTAACAGGCCCATGGCATTAAAAATGTATAAAAGTCATAGAGGCATCTGATGATGACCCTTAGGGCTCTAAATGCATTGTGTACAATAAAACACAATTTTGTGACGGAAGCCGAGTTCATTTTATTTTACTGAATTGGAAACATGGACAAGTTTTGGGGCAATCGCAATGCTGAAAAAAAATCCTGCATAGTACACAAAATGCATAACTATTTCCAAGAAATAGGACTTAATATGAGTATCAAAGTGTATTTCTTGCACAGTCATTTAGATAAATTTCCTGACAACTTGGGCAACAACAGCGAAGATCAAGAGGAACGGTTCCACCAGCTCATTAAGATTATGGAGGAAAGGTATCAAAACCGTTGGGATCGTCTTGTGATGGCAGACCACTTCTGGAACCTTCAGAGTGGCTATCCGCATCAAAATCACCGAAGAAAACCTCCGTAAAAATGTTTTTGTTACTGTTATTGATATCCGCGAGGGAATGGTCGTGCGCTCTAGGGTGCCTTGCCGCGGAGTTTGGGGCTGCTCCCCGTCGGAGGTTCGAGTCCTCCCTCGGGCATATATATATATATATATATATATATATATATATATATATATATATATATATATATATATATATGTGTGTGTGTGTGTGTGTGTGTGTGCGTGTGTGTTTGTTGTCCTCAGCATAAGTTGATTTAAGTAGTTTATAAGTGTAGGGACTGGTGACCACTGCAGTTTGGTCCCATAGTTTTACATACATTTCAACATTTGAACTCTTATTGACATGTTTTTGTCGTTATGATTAATTCTATTATTTTTTGTATCATTTATAGCGTTTCGTTTGTTTGAAATTATCTCATTATTTTAAAATAAACGTTTTAAAAATATTCTCCTCATTTTTATAATTCAATTTCAAAATTCTACTGTTTTTAAAGTTATGGGACTTAATTGCAGTGGTTATCCGTTCCTAAACTTACAAACTACTTAAACTAAATTATCCTAAGAACAACACAAACACCCATGCCCGAGGGAGTACTCGAACCTCCGTCGTGGAATGGCCGCGTGCACCGTAGCAGGGCGCCTCAGTGCGCACGGCTATTCCGCCGCGGCGATTTAATTACCAGTATGAACGGATTGCCTGTATCTAAAAAAAATAGAGTCAATTAAAATAGTATTATTTTTTATTCAGCAGACCAAAATTACTTGAAACTAATATCCAAAATGAATTTTCGTCTGTATGTTTGTTTGGTCGTATTTTATGCGCTGCCGAACCGTTTATCCGATTCTAATGAAACTTTGTCAACATATTGTTTGCACTTTCGCGACGGTTATAGACTTAATTATATCACTGTAAGAGACATTGTTGAGGAGATATGACCTCATTAACACTGAGATGCGTGAAAAACAGCTGCATTATGAATGATGTTCAAATTTATTGCGTCTTCGCAACTAAATATATTCGCAACATATTTTTGTGTACAGTATTCATTTATACCAATGAATGTACCTATAACATTCTTTCATTGTACAACTTATATTTTAGAAGGTATGACGTCGTAAACAATTAGATACGTGATAAACTGCCCTTTATGTGTTTGTTTATTTGCAGTTTATAGAAATCTACAGTTTTGCTCCGATATTCATGAAATTTCGCACACTTGACTTTCAAAACAAGAGGAAGGTCACTGTCTACTAAATTTCGAACGGTGCTAGGCGGAGGGTATTCTAGTTACGGAATGGAGATAATTTAGTTTTATTCCGTTCTTGAACAAGTAATGTTTTGTTCGCTCTATGGCAGACGGTACCGTATAACAGTTTTTGACACCGTTTTAACAATTACCTTGAAAGTTGGTCGATGTATGTATGATTTCGTGACGAAAGGTTTTATAATCCGCAAGCCACCGTATGGTGCATGCCAAAAGGTTCCTTGCAATATACATTACACAGTAATCATCACGAAAGTTGGCAGATGTATGTGAGTTTTCATAGACAGCGGACGTGATGAGCTCAAGAGAGAGAGGATTAGGAGCTAGAGATGTGCTAAGGAAAGGGAAGAAAGAGGGGGGATAAATAAATAGCCGTGTTGAGTGACAAATCCCACGCAGCGGAATCAGTGTTACACTGTGATACAGAGTCGCTGAAAGATCCCTGACAGCTGGTAGCACTGTTGCCAGCTTCACGCAAGCGTCTGCAGACGAAAGTAGTGGCCCTGTACGGATCTGTGACAACACTGTGTCGTTGCTATAGAGACATATACAAAATTACCAATTAGAAATGTTCCAGAATCATTTCCTCTGTTATATATGCATATACTGAATCCCAACAGAGCACATATTTACAAGTTTCCCTATTGATTTGCCGCGGCGGAGAGGCCGAGCGCATTGAGGCCCTATGCTTTGATGCGCAAGGCCGTTCCCCGTCTGGTGTTTGAATCCCCCCCTGGGCATGGATGTTTGTGCTATCTTTAGTACAAGTTACTTTATAAGTAGTCTGTAAGTTTAGGGATTGATGACCCCGCAGTTAAGACCCATAAGCTTAACAAACATTTATTTTCCCTATTGATGTAATTCAACGCCCACTGTCAGTAAGCTCGTTAATTACTTTATACCTCGATTAATAACAGCTACACAGTCAAAAATGGTGCCTATTGTTTGGGGCATGTAAGGAAGAGTGCGACTGAAATGGGCAGGGGCTCAACGGCAGTAGTGTGTGGATAAACAGACTGCAGGCGTGCTAAGAGTAGCCCGCGAAATCTGCTGATCACTGCAGTGGTGGACCTCAAATGCACATTTTTCCATTTTTTTTTTTTAAATTTTGTGCGTGCTCTTTTTTTCCGGGGCCTACTAATCGCGAAAGCTATTTTTTAGACTATCCCGTGCCTCTCTACCTGGGGAGCCTCCAAATCTCATAATTTTCTTTTTTATAGTGATACATTAATTTCCAAGTGGACAGGGAGGGGGTTCATTTTGTTTTGACGCTGCCTCTGACAGTCTTAGTCCGCCACTGGATCACTGTGTCCCTGCTGGGCGCAAATTTTCAACTTCCCCATTGATTTAATTCAATGCCCGCTGGCAGTTTAATGTCGTTATTTCCTTTGCATCCTCTATTATTGGCAATGGGTATGACATCAAGTAAGCGTGTGTTGGTGTTGTTAATGTAAATTGCATTCTCAGTTCTATTCAAATGCAACGCTTGAATTAGTTCTACTGGAAACAGTATGATTTGACAAGTTTGTGAAATGCTTTTATACGGTATTTTTACCTTTATTTCAAGGCGTTGAACTAAATTCGGTGGTGAAGTTGAAAATTTGTACCGGACAGGGATTAGAGGTCCCATTTTCCGATTTGGTCAGTGGTCGCCTTAACTAATTCATTTTTAAATTTTTTTAGGCCCTCCCATATCCCCCATCCTCCTTTCTCTACCTAAAATTGTTTTCAAGGGTACTATTGACTGTGAAGAATTTTACTGTGTAACACCATGTTCGCCGCGGCGGAGTGGCCGAGTGCATTGAGGCGCTAAGCTCCGATGCGCGAGGCAGCTTCCCGTCGGGGGTTCGAATCCTCCCTCGGGCATGGATGTTTGTGTTGTCTTTAGTATAAGTTAGTTCATAAGTACTCTGTAAGTTTATGGACTGATGACCCCACAGTTAAGCCCCATAAGTTTAACAAACATCTAAACATTTTGAACACCATGTTCATAAGGAATCTTATGAGGACTTGAAAGTCGAGTGGAAACCTAAATACAAATCTTCTTGACGACAGAAAACATTTATTATTAAAATACACTCGTCCTCAAGAGTAATAGAATCTGCTCAGGTCTTCAAGCATGATTGGAAATTCACACAAATCTTCTTGAAGTCAGAAACTATATATTATTATAATACGCTCATCTGCAAGAGTAATAGAGTTTTGATAAAAAATAAAAGAAAATGAACCTTGTAGAGCAGTTCGCTTTAGAATACCGTGCAGATGTGAAGTAAAACAATCCACTTCACGTTACAAGACGTCTTTCTTGAAGCTCTTCTGAGGAATAAAATCTTCTCAGTTGAGTCTAAATACAGAAAAAAATTCTCCTGTGTCGAAAATTGAGACTCATTGTAAAAACAATTGTACAGAAGTGTAAAACGTCGTGAGTCAAAGAACACCTATGAAAAGAGGCATAAAAATGTCCGCTTAAACCGGCACTTAGTTGTAGTAAAATGCTAACTTAAACGATTACATCACGTTGACTATTTCATTTCTGTGTTCTGTAACTAGTGTAGCCCAAATACGTAATTCAGGCTACAATTTTTGAATGCAACTTTAATAGCAACTTGAAGTAAATTAGCAAATGTCGTCTTATATGAGGCATGTTTCTGTATTTGTCCATGTTCTTCCTTACGTTCCTACTCTTGCGCAAATTCTCAACTTATGGCACACTACGAGTGTACTGTCTCCAGTGCGTTATTTCGCTTGCTCGCAAATTTATCTTTGTCCGCTCAAAGTACAGGACTTATTTGTGCATCCGCACATAAACTGCCATTTTTCATGTTCGAGACATACATACAAATACAGATCTGTGGTCTGTTCTTTCGTACATGTCCGAAAGAACTGACGTCATATCTGTAAATCTATAATTACAAAATCCCGTTACGTGATTAGTTGGTGTTGACGCGCGGAGCAGCCGCACCACGCCCACTGCAAATGTCACGCCGCCACTGTCGCCGAATCCACTGTACAGACGATGGAAGCACCAAAAACACTATCTGATACAGTCTTTCTGCAAAATAGTGCCAAGTTCCGGTAACGGTGACGAAGATGGATAGCGATACCGCCCCTCTCACAAAAGCTCATAAAGGCTGAGTAATACTTGCAACTGGTGATTGTGCTGGCCAGGAAAAATGTGGATTTTTCTCCTTGTGCTCACAAAACCAGTTGTGAATGATAGAAAGTTTGTGAACAAGTGCCTTGTAGTACTGAACAAAATTAAAATTCAAATGTTTGTGAATCTTGGGACTTAACTACTTTGATTATCAGCCCAAAGGCTTACAAACTACTTAACCTAACGTAAACTAATCTAAGGCCAACACACACACACACACACACACACACACACACACACACACGTCCCAGAAAGGACTCGAACCTCTGACGGGGAGCCATTGCACGCTTCGCAGAAAGGTACTTTAAAGCGCTCGACCATTCCATCGCGGACAAATCAACACAAAATTGTGGCATAACCTTTGTCAGTATCGAGACGTTGCAGTGTACCAATGCGGCTCGTAGAATAACATGATATGGCTGCTCAAATAATCTCCAAACCCCCGCCATGCTCCATTCCTTGGATGTTAATCCCGCAACTGGTTGCTAACAGTGTACAACTAGAGTTATGCGATCAACTACTTCCTTTCCTTATTTCATAGACCGGATTCTATGGCTTTGTCATCAATTTTTTTCTCTTACGAGCGTTTCAATTACTGATGAGTCGTTTGGTTTCCTATTGTATATGAAACGAATTTTATATATGTATGAGATAAAAAAATTTCAGTATTATATTTCCAGTATTTGAAGATATAAATAGGCTACTAGCGTAACTGTTATTGTTCATTTTCTGCTGCAGATATGAAGATGATCGTTACTGCCCGAAAGCGGTTGACCAACGACTAAATTTGCAATGATTGTCGCAAGTAAAGAAAATAATGTTACTTAATACCTTCCTATGCAAACTCAATTTGATTACTCCTGTCCAAATTTTCTACAGTGTTTACTTGGATCAATATTATCTCTCATTTGGCTGATATTCATTTCATATTTGAATTGTTGATGTTATTCTGTACTTATATCGTTATTGTTGATGTTAGACTATTTGTTGTATATCCATGAATATACTGTGCCCTTTCTTATTTTCGAAATTAATGGAACCTCTTTGTACAGAGAACAACTCCTGCTGCTGCCTCTAATTCGGATTTATTATAACGCTTATAATCTGTAAAATGTGAGGTTGGTCATTTACAAGTGTAAAACATGGGGCAAAAATAGATCTGTGTGTTTTTCCATTACTTTCCAGTCACTACAATTTTCTACCGTGGGAGAATTTCACAGCATCCCATTTTACATAATTTTCTTTTAAATTCAAACCAGTTTTTTGTAACACCATCAATGCCACACAACGTAAACTTTCTTAAAAAGTGTTATGATCTCCTCAAGCAAATGACTACAACAGATAACAAGAAGCACCAAGCAATTACTAAATAGCATTGTTACATCGCACAGGTTAGACGAATAGGAAACTGGATGAAAAAATTAAAAGAACTGAGCGCTGAAAATTCTTTGAAATAAAGTGAATCACTTTTAGTCTTAATAGGACGTTTACTACAGTCGCGAAAGACGGAAATATTATCTATATCTATAAATGTGAATGTCTGTTCGGTGTATGTTTATCACGTCTGAACCACAAGACATAAAGAGCTAAAAATTTGCACAATTACTAATGTCCACCCGGGGAAAAGTTTACGCACAGTTTTATGGCGATCGGATAGCTATTTATCTATTTAAATTAATGTGTATGTCAGTTCGGTGTACGCTTATCACGTCCGAACGACAAGACGCACAGACTTAAATATTGGTACAGTTACTAATTTATACCTGAGGAAGGTTTTAGGTACGGTTTTATAGTGATCTGATAGACATATAGTAATTTGAAGAATATAACGCGAAATGCGAAACAATAATTACTCTCTGAAAATTATATTTACTCTTTGAAAATGGTTTTATTGGTTGCATTGTTGCTTGAGGGTTGATAATGATAAAAGGGTGGAGTATATTGGGATGGAAAGTTTTCGTTGTATATAAAATTCTAAGTGTGTGTGTGTGTGTGTTTGTATTTCGCTCTGTAGCGAAAACTACAGAACACTAACGAATGGTCTGTGCGTAATTGTTGTCCGAAGTCTCCCGTTGTACACCATAGCAGTTCCATGCCGATAGCTATAACGGGGGTGGAAGATAAGGTGGTTGAAAGGCGTCAAATTATAAAAAAATTCGGACTGAAGACCAGCGATGACGTTTGCGACTCAATAGCAAGGAGGTTACATACAGCGAAACGTGATGTCACAGACCATATATTTGGTCTATATGTGCTACAATGTCTTCCGCTCTTTCTCTGTACGGATAAGTATACGAATAAGGAAATATAAGAATAAATAAATAAAGCAGTAAAAAGAAATTTCTTTTAATACATCTCTGTAAAAAAAATCGATTTGACGTTTCGCGCATTACATCAAGTGATCGATCTGTGATATTATTACAATCATTATTGTTGAATTTCGTGATTGGATTAATCGAAATGAGTACATTTTTACTTGTGATTTGATCTACACTACTTACTTTCCTGATAAACCGGTCGCGATGGAGTAGCCGAGCGGTCTAAGGCGCCTCGCTCTGCGGAGCCCGTGGTTGCTCGCTGTTCGAGTCCTCCGTGGGGCATGAGTGTGTGTGTTTGTTCTTAGGTTAGTTTACCTTAGTTTAAGTAGTTTGTTAGCTACCGACTGATGACCACGCAGTTTGGTCCGATAGATTTACGAACATTTGAACATTTTTTGATAAACGGTAAATGCATAGACCTTTGCAATCTGATAGGACTATTTTTCAGTTGATTAAAAATGTTTGTTTCTAAAGAAGGTATTGTATTTCATTTCAGCCTTCAAAACCAGTGTCATAGCATACTACTGAAAGATTGCTTATCTATCATAATCAACCAACACGCGAGAGGAGCAGCGGGTTTAAGCTAGTAACCTATATTTTTATTTAGTGAAATTAATTATTTGTGGAGATATAAAAACCCGTCGCACAGTTGGAAGTTCTATGAACAGTGACTTTTTATACGGCAACATTGATTCATTTCTGAATTGTAATGTTTTCAGATGATTGATTTAACAGGTACGTGTAGAGCACATTTCCATTGTTGAATGAGTCTTACGCCTTCTGCCATAGTACTTGTACGTATATTCCCAATGCGGATGATGTGGCGGTGTCAGCTGCAGTGGGACGCGGGCAGCTTGTTTGGCGGGCTGTTTCCCTCGAACTTCACCGCCTGCACTTCCCGCTCGTTTCCCTTTCTTGCGGTCAGTGGCCGCAGTCCGCACTTGACGGAGCATGACGCTCCGCGCCCTCACATTCCCGCCTGTTACATTCGCCTCCTCTAAACCTAGATTGGTGGACCTACTTTCTACATGGTACAAGTATTCCATATAATCTCGTCACAGATTTGCTCTACATTCTGTTCGATATCCATGTCCTCTTAACGGTTGTGGATTGGATTACAAAACAGATCTTCCATTTCGCATCTACGACAAGGTGATTACAGATGGAGCACAAGCTAAGAATAGAGAAAAAAGTGACCATATTTTTTTTTCCAAAGGAACAAGCTCAATATTAGTTTTATGCAATTGAGGGGCCGCGGCGGATTAGCCGTGCGTACTGGAGCGTCGTGTTGCGGTGCGCGCGGCAGTTCGCCGTCGGGGGTTCGAGTCCCACCCTCGGGCATGGATGTTTGTGCCGCATTTAGTATAACTTAGTTCATAAGTAGTTTGTAGGTTTAGGGACTGATGACCCCCGTAGTTAAGTCCCATAAGCTCTACAAACATTTGAACATTTGCAATTGAAGAATAGCCGCGGTGGAGTAGCCGAGCGATCTAAAGCGTCTCACTGCGGAGCGCGCGGTTGCTCGCCGTAGAGGATCGAGTCCTCCCTGGGGCATGGGTGTGTGTGTTGTCCTTAGGTTAGTTTATCTAGGTTTAAGTAGTTTGTAAGCTACGGACTGATGACCACGTAGTTTGGTCCGATAGATTTACAAACATTTGGACATTTTTTGAATTGAAGAATAACGCAACTGACAGAAACCCGTTGATTCACTCGCAGAAAGCTGTGACGCAAATCAACCAAGTAAGTGGACTGTGAATCTATGTAGAATACGCAAACCTACATACGAGTCATTGCACTCTTGTCCCAGTGCATGTGATTCTTACAGGGGACACCTTTCAACCATACGTAACCTTGCTTAAAATATCACTCGATTATAAGAATAACAGCGGTCTGTGGCATTTTCAGGTAAACCGTTGCATTCTGCTGCAAAAGGCATTTTAATATAGAGAATTAAAGTAACAAGATATCAATGCCGCAGGAGGGACGTTATATATAATTCAGGGACGTCAGTGTTCCAATTAAAAGAACGCAACTGCAGATAAAAGTAAAAATTATAGAGCTATCAGTTTTATAAATCATAGTTGCAAAATACTAACACGAATTGTTCACAGACGGATGAAAAACCTGGTATTTCCGACTTTGGGGAAGACCGGTTTGGATTCAGGACAAATGTAGAAACACGGTATGCAATACTCACATTACGACTTATTTTAGAAGATAGTTTAAGGAAAGACACAGTAACACGAAAGGAATGTAGTTGGATATTCTTGTTTCAGTGTGGAAAATAATACTTAGATCATCAACAACAACCATTTTACACTGAAGAGCCTAAGGAACTGGTATTGGCATGAGTATGGAAACACAGAGATAAGTAAAAACTCAGACGAGGCGCTGCGGTTGTCAACGCCTATAAATATAACAAGTGTTTGGCGTAGGCGTTAGATCGGTTTCTGCTTCTACAATTGCAGGTTATCACGATATTAGTCAGTTTGAACTTAGGGTTATAATCGGTGCACAAAACATAGGACACATCATGTTCGAGGTAGTGATGGGGTGAGGATTATCCCTTACGACCAATGTCGGGAATCCGGTAAAACATCAAATTCCGACATCGCTGCGGCTGAAAGAAGATCCTGCAAGAATGGGACCAACAACGAAAAAAGATAATCTCTGAACGTGACGGAAGTGCAACCCTGCCGGCCGCGGTGGCCGAGGGGACTGAGGCGCGTCAGTCACGGTCTGCACGGCCACTACGGTCGGGGGTTCGAATCCCCCCTCAGGCATGGATGTTTGTGCCGTCTTTAGTATAAGCTAGTTCATAAGTATTTTCTAAGATTAGGGACTGATAACCCCGTAGTTAAGTCCCATAAGCTATACAAACATTTTAAGTGCAACCCTTCCTCAAATTGCTGCGAATTTTAATCCTGGGTCATCAACAAGTGTCAGCGTGCGAACCATTCATCGTATACCCTTGCTGACTGCATGACAGAAAGCCTTACGCCTCATGTGAGCCCGTCAACACCGACATTAGACTGTTGCTGACGAGTCTCGTTTCCAATGGTTATCGAGCGGATATACGTGTGAGAGTATGCGGACAACCTCATGACTCCATGGACCCTGCATGCCAGAAGGGGACTGATAAGGCTGGTAGAGGCTCAGTAATGGTGTGGAGGTTTGCAGTTGGAGTGATATGGGGCCTCTGATACGTCTCTGACAGATGACACGTATGCATCGTGGCTGATCACTTGCATCCGTTCATGTCCATTCCTTATTCTGACGGACTTGGGCAATTCCATCTGGACAACGCGATATACCACACGTCCAAATTGATACAGAGTGGCTCCAGTAACACTCTTCTGAGTTTAAACACTTCCGCTGGCCACCAACTCCTCACACATGAACATTATTCAGGATATCTTGCAACGTGCTGTTCAGAAGAGATCTCCAGCCCCTCGTACTGTTACGGATTTATGGACAGCCCTGCAGGATGCATGGTCTCAGATTCCTCCAGCATGACTTCAGACATTATTCGAGTCCGTTACACGTAGTGTTGAGTCACTTTTGTCTGCTCAAGGGCCCTAAACGATATTAACCAGGTGTACCAGTTTGGCTCTTCACTCTACATCTACTGCTTAATAAAAGGCATCTTCCAGAGTCAACCTGACACTGTGGATCTTGTATTTACCATATATACTTATCACATAACATATAAAAGTGGCATGAAGAGAACCCCCTACATCGAAGGTAGTTGTTGTTATAAGGTTATATATATGTAAATGCCTCTTTCGGGCATGTATACTGTATAATAAAGGCGAATATGGCCAGTGATCCTTTCAGTGGAGATGCACATCTTGCATGAATTCTTAGAAGAATCGGCGAAATGCCTCGAGTAATGAGGAAAAGGCTGGGTCAGGGATTAGTTCAAAATTTGCGTCTAATGAGAGGTGTGCTAGGGTAGTCCATGTATATGGAGATACTGCTGTCTGGCTGTAACAGCGGCCACTGCAGCTGCCAAGCAAGTAAGAGTGTCAGATTTGAATCCTGGTCTGGCGCCTATTTTCAACTTTCCCCATCGATGTATTTCAATGCCCACTGTCAGGCAATATCTTTAATTAAGTTTTCTATGGTTATGAAGTGGATTTGTTTGCACGCAGCATCTATACAGCCTCGTCACAGGAATAAGCAGACAAACATGATCGCAAAATAGATCACCAACAATGTACAATAATTTGTTAAGAGAAGCTTTGCAGCGTTTAACTGTGCTCTGAAGGCAGTGCGTGGCAATAATTCTGTGTTCACTTACACCTATGTATCTTATGAGACAGAATCCAGCGACCGGTAAATACCGCCACATTTAGGAATGTCCAGTTTGTTTCTTCTTGCAGGAAATCGTACACACATCTTTGTTTCTGTCCTGAGGTAATGGTTTCACTGTGTTGATACTGAGTGGAACCGTGTGTCAGCTTGTATAAACACCGCCTAAAGGAAAGGCCTGTGTGTGACGTCACACAGAATAGGCGATGATGACGCAGCTCACTGGCTGACCTCTGGGACAGAGCATCGTCTCTTAGTGACCAGCCAGCCAGCTACGCGATGGCGGCCTATTATGTGTTACGTGAAACGACAGCGCCCATGCCTTCTCTTCAGGCTATGTCGGCTCAGGACTTCTCTTTAACTGGTGTTGCTTTGTTGCTTATATTCGCTTTCTGAAGATTGAAGATAACTTGAAAACTATTTTGAGTGACTTACGGCGGAAGCAATAAGTAGGTCTTGCCTTTGGCGACCTCTATTGGAGGTTAGCTTTAACTCAGCTGCAGCTGAGTACTAGGCAGCTCGGCGCTCTTCTGTGTATGGCCATGTTCCGTATCTCTCGTAGGACACAGCCTTGATGTTCAATGTAAGAGGCCGTTAAAGGAGAACGAGACAGATGGGAAAAAGTAAGCACATTGTATTGTTTCAAAATAAACGGCAGTAGCTGTTAATGCAATTATTTCTCAAAGAGGCAAGACGGGCAATGCCTTAAACGGAAAAATGTTTTAACAGTTTCATCCAAGGCAAAGCGACGTCGACGAATGCCATTCTTCTGTGCTGCAAAAATATGGGAATCGCATGGGGATAGACCGGCACTGATTGAACGATATGTAAGGGCTACCCCATGAATTTTCTGCGGTGTTGGAAACACCCCCATTTTGTTTCAAGGTACTGACCGCCCACATGTTGCCAAGTTTATTTCGACTGCTCTACATACATTTTGTATTTACGTTCTTATACATACTTCAATCAATCCAGATCTCTCCTATGCGATTTCCACATTTTTGGAGTCTAGAAGAAAGCATTCGTGGTCGTCGATTTGCTTCAGAGGGTGAGATGCAACCCTGGAAGGAAGAAAGATTAGGGTTTACCGTCATGTCGACGTTATGGTCATTAGAGACGGGGCAAACATTCAGGTAGTTTTGTCAGGGAAGGGGTACAAAATAGGCCAGGTCATTTAAAGAACCATACCTGCATTTGCCTGTAGTGTTTTAGGGAAATTACAGATGCACTCCTGGGTACAAATTTCTTTCCGTAGGCAACTCCAAACGTATTTCCATGCAAGCATTGACACTCTAACTCATAGTGTTATAAACGTATAAACAGTGATTACTTTTGAAATAATGAACTGTGTACTTTCTTTTTCTCCACCTGTCTCGTTTCAGTGGGAGTGCCCTATATAGGGTATTTAGTGAGGAATAGTACATATTATAGGGAGTGATATTATAGATGAATTGCAATAAAAATTCCATGTAACATCTGTGTAATGTTCCATCAAATTTCCACATGTGTGCAATGTTTATTGACTGCAGAGTTAAAGGTGTTGTGTTAGTATGTAACACAAACAAATTAAAGCAAAGGCATATGGGTACAGTTCTACTGACTCTTCCGACGTTTCTTGGTAAAAAATTATGATATTGATTTACAAACACAATTTTGTGTTATTTAGTTAACCGGTTTTCAGTGTAAAATCCTTTAAAGTCTGAAGATTGTCTTGTAAACTGAAAACCGGTCAACTAAATGAAGCTAAACTTAACATACACAAAATTATGCTTTTAATTCAATATGATGACGTTCCACCAAGAATCGATGGAACGATCAGTGATGATGTCTTCTCTTCTCTTTGCATTAAGTTTGTTTGGGTTAGGTACTAAAAACTGTATCTCTGAACTTAATAAACGTTTTATACACGGTATAAGGCATTTTTATTGCAGTTCGTCTATACTACCACCTCTTAAAATATTTTTATTCCTCTTGAAACACCCTGTATATGTATCCCAGCTTTTCCATAGTTTTCGTGAATTGTTTAAGATGAACTTCAAAATGATTTATTTGAGTACGCCGCGACGGAGCGGCCGAGCGCATTGATGCGCTATGCTACGATGCGCGCGGCCGTTCCCTGTCGGGGGTTCGAATCCCCCTCGAGCATGGCTGTTTGTGTCGTCTTTAGTATAAGGTAGTTCATAAGTAGTTTGTACGTTTAGGGACTGATGACCCCGCAGTTAAGTCCCTTAAGCTTGACAAACATTTGAACATTTGTTTTGAGTACACGTCTGGTTTCCCTGTCCATCATTGTATGATCCGGTCACGTGGTTCATCACTAAGTGCCACATTATCGACGGTTTAATAAATACTGTAATTCGAAAGATGAGGACCTTCTAACATGATGGCTAGCCACACTGAGAAAGGTCACAAATCAAACTATCATACCACTTTTCCTTTCAATGAAATCTTTATGTTCGACTGAAGAATTAAGACTCCTACATCACTGTGGCAACAGGGAACTATTTTTCGATATGGATATCAGTGAGAATTTTCACCAATCAGTGAGCGGGTTAACTGTTGTGAAACATAGTGTGAAAGAGACTACAGAACTTATTTCCTATAAAGAGATTATAGAATACAAGATGTCACATACTAGTCTAAATGCCTCTAACTTCTGTAATTTTTTTTTTTTTCGTATTGACGGATGTGTTCGTACATGACTTACAAAAGTATGGGAGGAAGGACCATTCCGCCATTTTCCCGGAGCGAATCAGTGAAACGATGGAAAATCTGACTGTGGATGAGCCGTCGGTTTTTCACACGAGAGCCCCGTGATTACAAAACCATGATTACCTCCACCGTCAATATTAGTGACAGTTCGCCTCCGTAGTCAAGTGCACAGCGTGGTGAGTTGTCACGCAAGGGGCCCAGGTCAATTTGTGGTCGGGTAGGAGATTTTCTTCCCTCAGGGACAGGGTGTTGTGTCGTCCTCATTATTATTTCAATTTCCTCGACACGCAACTCGCCGAAGTGGCGTCAACGGAAAGACTTACACCAGGCAGGCTGAACACGACCCAAGTTGCGATCTACCGCCAAAAAAATAAAAAAACAAAATAAAAAAAGATAAATAAAAAAATAAAATAAAATAAAAAAATGAATAAAATAAAATACCACACGATCATCATCATCGTAAACACCAAAAACAACTACGACCAACAAATCAACAATTAAAAAAAGAAAAAAAAAATTCGCAACCGAGCGCATTTAGGCATTATGCTATGATGTGCGACGCCGTTCAGCGTCGGGGGTTCGAATCCCCCCTCGGGCAAGGATATTTGTGCCGTCCTTAGTATTAGCTAGTTCATAAGTTTAGGGACTGATGATCCCGCAGTTAAGTCCCTTAAGCTTAATAAACATTTGAATTTGAAAAAAAAAAACAGTTTGTAAGTCTATGGGACTTAACTACTCTGGTCATCAGTCCCCAGGCTTACAAACTACTTTAATGTACGCTAAGGACAACAAATACACCCATGTCCGAGAACAGACTCGAACGAGCGAGGCTTGTTTAAGAGACAAAATGTGTTTGCCCACAGAGAAAAGTCGTTCGGCTGTAGCATTTGAGTGTATAGCGGTATTATATTCAATAAATAGGTAAATAAATAAAATTAATGTGGCCACGGTAGGGTTAGCAGATATTAGTCTTAAAAAAAGAGGACGTTTCCACACTAATACAAAAAATTCGCAAAAGTGTTAAATAGTTTGCAGTTAGCAGAAGCCCACATGTCTCTCATTGTTTGCTTTTAACTGGCCACATAACAGGTCTTGTTAGCCATGCCAGTTTATTTCATTTGCTCTGAAATTTTAACTTGAGCTCGGCTGAAAATAAGGAAAAATACAGCGATGTGTTCGAAGTGTTGTATTTCCCATGTTCAAGTTAAGGTCGAGCAGTTGTATAATATCACTCTAGGCTACGGATTGTCATTACTTTTGATGCCACATTCTGATTCCATGATTCAGTTTCCTCAACATCAAATCCACTAGCAAAAAGTACTCAAAGAATTACCCACAGTCAACACATACTACTAACGCAGATTAAGTTGTCAGTTTGCGCGGTGGGGTATGGGAGCGACTGAACATAGGAAATGGCTTTACGCTCGCACTCATCAGCCGCAGCTTCGAATACCAACTTAATCTGCACGTATCATATATAAATTCTCACTCGCACTCGATTGTTCACATCAACCGTGAGCACCCCGACACACCTAATGATCCTACATGACGTAAACTTGGGAGCACATGATTTGATTTGATTTCATTTTTTCAGGGAAGCTAAAACAGTCTTGGTCCAACCCGCCACTGCCCGCACCGAAACTAAGTTTATTGTGTATATCTAGTAAAGCCAACCAATGCCCTTGAACAGTGCAAGGAGTCCCTTTACCAGTTCTTTATTAGACACAATTTCTTTTGGGTCTGGTTGTCCCAAATGTTCTGTGCCTTTTACTCTCCAATGCAATGCATTCGAAGATTAGATGTGATGCAGTTTCATCACCGTCATCACAGATCCTACATTTAGGGTCCTCTTCTGTCATTCCCATTGTATGTAGGTGTTTTTTTGAAATTTCCATGGCCTATCAGCAATCCAACCATGATTCTAATCTCTCTCCTGTTCAGACCCAGGATTGCAGATCTTCTTTTAAAACATGGCTTTGGCATCATTACCTTGCCATGTTTTTGTTGATGGACTTTGGTCCAATATTCTACGTGCTGTCTTCTAAGCCAGTTACGTAGCTCCAATTTGATCATTGCCTTGGTGATTGTCAGGACAGGTTCCGGTACAATAAATTGAGTCTCTGCCCCCATCCTGGCTAATCTGTCGGCATGTTCATTGCCACTGATCCCCGAGTGGCCAGGAACCCACAATAGGTTTACTCTATTGCTTTCCCCTAGCTCCACCAGAACCCTGTGACATTCTGCAACAATTTTAGACCTTGTTGCAGGAGCTGCCAGTGATCTCAGGGCTGCCTGGCTGTCTGAATAGATACAGATGCTACGATCTTTGTAGCACCTACGCAAATTCTCCTCCACACACGCTCTGATGGCACTGATTTCGGCCTAGAATACTGAAGCCAGTTTTCCTAGAGAGATGACGCCCTCCAGTCTTGGCTGCACCCCATATACCCCGGCCCCAACACCTTGGTCTGATTTTGACCCGTCAGTGAACCAGACAATATGCCCCATACGGTGTCGAACTATTTTCTCCCACTGCTCCCTGCTTCCAGTTGTTATATTGAAAGGCTTGTTGAAGCAGTATGGGGTTATAATATAGTCGGATGGCATTTCCCCAACCTTTCCTATATTTACCTCACTCACTATTTTAGTGTGTGATTCTGGATATTCCAAAGAGTTCTAGTTGTTGCCCGTTTTGAGTCTGTATTCACCAGCCGCTGCCTCCATCTTGACCCAAAGGTGTAATGGGGGCATATCCAGCATGGTTTCCATCCCAGCAGTTGGTGTGCTGCTAATTCCGCCTGTTATGGCTAAGCAGGCTAATCTCTGAACCTTACCAAGCTCCTTAGCAGCAACCAGCTGTTCTACCTTCTTCCACCACACGACTGCCCCATAGGTGATCGTGGGTGTAATCACCGTGGTGTATATCCAGTGCATACCCTTGGGGCTCAGGCCCCAATTTTTGCCACAAGCTCTCCTGGTACTTACTAGAGTACCTTTTGCCTTGAAGCAAATATTCCTAATGTGAGGGGTCCATGTCAGTTTCTCATCTAGGGTAACCCCTAGATATTTCACTGTCCCCTTCACAGGTAGCGCTTCATTGAAAAGCTTTAGATTCCAACTTGAATGTTGTATATGCTTCTTTGTGAATGGTACAACAACAGTCTTCTTAGGACTAACCCCCAGATCCCGTTTTCTGCACCAGTCTTCACGGTGTCAGCAAATTTGCCAGGTATTACTATGACAAGATCATCTGTGTATCCTTGGCAAAAGTACTGCCTAGAGTTTAATTCTCCAATTAGATCATTCACCACTAGATTCCACAATAAAGGGGAAAGACCTCCTCCTTGCGGGCAACCCCTAGTGGTGTTGATAACCATTTTTTCATTCATCATGGTAGCTTCTACCTTTCTTCCACTGAGCATGGCCCTAGTCCACCTACATATAGTGGTCCCTAGGTCATGCACCTCTGCTGCCCTAACCATGGAATCGAAGGTCGTGGTGCTAAAAGCCCCCTCGATGTCCAGGAAGCTACAGAGGGCTATTTCCTGAAAGTGTAGTGCTTTCTCCACCTTCCCAACGAGTTGGTGGGGAGCTGTCTCACATGATTTACCTGGCTGATATGCATGTTGGTTTGAATGTAGAGGAGCCCTACTTAACCTCCTTTCTCCAACATGCACATTAACCAGCTTTTCCAATGTCTTAAGAATGAAGGAGGACAGGCTGAATTGTCTCATATCCTTGGCCTAGGTATGATCAATTCTCCCTGGTTTTGGAACGAAGACAACCTTCACTGCCCTCCAGGCATTGGGAATGATTCCTGCTGCTAGGCTAACCCTGAATAACCTGCATAGGAATCTAATAAGATTTTCTCCCGCTTGTTGCAGGAGAGCTGGAAAGCTTCCATCGAGGCCAGGTGACTTGAACGGTTGAAATGTTCCCACCGCCCATCGGACCTTACTGAAATCGACACACTCCTTGGCCAGATCCCAGACCTCTTTGCGAATACCTGAAAACCGTTGTCTCTCAGGAATTGCATTGTGGTCTGAGTTATCCCCCAGACTATATGGAGGAAAGTGAGTCTTGAGGAGCAGTTCCAGCGTTTCATGTGCTGTCTTTTTATACTCCCCATCCTCCTTCCTCAATGTTCCTCCTGGATTAGTTGGTACCCTAGCGAGGATTTTATGAAGTCTCGCTTGAGCAGCCGTGCCCTCCGCTTCCTCACAGAATACCTTCCAGGGTGCCTCCTTTGCCCGTCTGATGGCAAGGTTGTAATTGACAAGGGCCTCACGATACTTTGTCCATTGTCCTTTGCGCCTCGCAAGGTTAAACAGTCTTCGTACCTGTTTCCTTTGCATTTCCAGGTTATTATTCCACCAAGGCACACTCCTATTTGTGCACTTCTTGGTGATTGAGTAGTTGTCCTGGTATGAGGACACTATAGCAGAGGTTAAGGCCTCTGCTACTTCCTCAAACTCTGTTGTCGGGTGTTTAAAGGGGACTAAACTGCTGGGTTATCAGTCCCTCCTCAAACTCTGCTGGATTCCTTATCGAAGCACATAATTGTCATACAGATTGAAGCGTCATTGTTAACATGTATAGAAGACACCTAATTAACAATTAATGGACTCACTGACAGTTAAAGGAAGTTAAAATTCCTGTAACGTGTTATTTACTGATTTGTCCTCCACTATGTTGAACGTATACTGTGCAACCTCATTACATCTACATACAGGGTGGTTCATTGATAGTGACCGGACCAAATATCTCACGAAATAATCGTCAAACGAAAAAACTACAAAGAACAAAACTTTTCTAGCTTGAAAGGGGAAAACAAATGGCGCTATAGTTGGCCGCTAGATGGCGCTGCCATAGGTCAAACGGATATCAAATGCATTTTTTTTAAATAGTAACCTCGATTTTGTATTACATATTCGTCTAGTACGTAAATTTTTTCGCTTTGTGATAGATGGCACTGTAATAGTCACAAACGTATAAGTACGTGATATCGCGTAATATTTCGCCAGTGAGGACTATATATGCTTCGTGATACATTACTCGCGTTAAAATGGACTGTCTAACAATTGCAGAAAAGGTCAATATGGTATTTATGTATGGCTATTGTGATCAAAATGCCCAACGGGCCTGTGCTATGTATGATGATCGTTATCCTGGAAGACATCATCCAAGTGTCTGGACCTTTCGTCGGATAGTTACGTTATTTAAAGAGTCAGGAAGTGTTCAGCCTCAAGTGAAACGTCAACCTCGACCTACAACAAATGATGATGCCCAAGTAAGTGTTTTAGCTGCAGTTGCTGCTAATCCGCACATCAGTAGCAGAAAAACTGACTGAGAATCGGGAATCTCAAAAACGTCTGTGTTGAGAATTCTACATCAACATAAATTTTCACCCGTACCCCAATTCTATGAACCAGGATTTGCACGGCGAATACTTTGAACTTGGTGTACAGTTTTCCCACTGGGCACAAAATAAATTACGGACGATAACAGATTTTTTCACGTGTACTGTACTGTTTAGTGACGAAGCGTCTTTCACAAACAGAGGTAACGTAAACCGGCATAATATGCACTATTGGGCAACGGAAAATCCACGATGGCTGCAACAAGTGGAACATCAGCGACCTTGGCGGGTTAATGTATGGTGCGGGATTATAGGAGGAAGCATAATTGTCCCCTATTTTATCGATGACAATCTAAATGGTGCAATGTATGTTGATTTATTACGTAATGTTCTACCGATTTTACTACAAAATGGTTCACTGCATGACAGAATGGCGATGTACTTCGAACATGATGGATGTCCGGCACATGGCTCGTGTACAGTTAAAGCGGCCTTAAATGGAATATTTAATGACATGTGGATTGTGCTTCTAGCACGTTCACCGGATTTTACATCCCCGGATTTCTTTCTGTGGGGAAAATTGAAGGATATTTGTTACAAATGTTTGTTAAGCTTATGGGACTTAACTACGGGGTCATCAGTCCCTAAACTTACAAACTACGTATCAACTACCTTATACTAAGGACGGCACAAATATCCACGCCCGAGGGGGGTTTCGAACCCCCGACCGTAGTGGCTGTGCAGACCGTGACTGGAGCGCCTCAGTCCCCTCGGCCACCGCGTCCGGCGGATATTTGTTATCATGATTCACCGACAGCGGGTGAAAACATGCGTCAGCGCATTGTCAATGCATGTGAGAATATTACAGAAGGCGAATTACTCGCTGTTAAGAGGAATTTCGTTACGCGTATTGCCAAAGACGTTGAAATTGAAAGACATCATGTTGAGCATTTACGGAAGTCATGAGGTAATTACAGGTAATCACGCAGCAACAGCGTGCGTTCTCATAATGTATGATGATTTCACAAAAGTACATGTATCACATTGGAACAACCGATATAAAGTTCAAACGTACCTACATTCTGTGTTTTAATTTAAAAAACCTACATGTTAGCCACTGTTCGACTGAAATTGTGAGCAATATGATTGTGAATATTACAGCGCCATCTAGCACAAAGCGAAAAAAATTCATATTTATTTACGTACTAGGCGAATATGTAATAAAAAATGGGGGTACCTATTTTAAAAAATGAAGTTGATATCCGTTTGACTGATGGCAGTGACATCCAGCGGACCAAACATAGCGCCATTTGTTTTCCCCCTTCGAGCTAGAAAAGTTTTGTTCTTTGTAATTTTTCCGCTTCATGCTTATTTCGTGAGATATTTGGCTCGGTCGCTATCAATCAACCACCCAGTATATACTCCGCAATCCATCGTAAGGTGCGTGGTAGAGGGTACACTGAACCACTACTAGGAATTTCCTTTCCTATTCCACTCCCAAATAGAACGAAGGGGAAAATGTCTATATGCCTCTGTACGAGCCCTAATTTCTCTTATCTTGTCACTGTGATCTTTACGCGAAATGTAAGCAGGCGGCAACAAGATCATTCTGCACTCAGCCCCAAATTCCGGCACTCTAAATTACCGCAACATAATTTCTGGAAAAGAACGTCGTCTTCCCTCCACTGATTTCCATTTGAGTTCCCGGAGCATTTCTGTGACATTCGCGCATTGGTCGAACCTACCAGTAACGAACCTAGCTGCTCGCCTCAGATCTGCTTTCATGTCTTCCTTTTAAACAGATCTGTTACGGGTTCCAAACACTGGAGCAATACTCAATACGTGCTCGTTCAAGCGATTTATACGCGGTCTCCTTTATAGATGAAGTACATCTTCCCAAAATTCTCCCAATAAACCGTAGTCGCCTGTCCGCCTTACTCACAACTGCCCTTACATGTTCGTTCCATTTCATATCGCTCTGCAATGTCACACTTAGATATTTGAACGACGCGACTGTTCAAGATGCTCACTACTAGTGCTGTATTAGACCATTTGATATTGTTTTTCCTAATCATGTGCATCACCTTACATTTTTCTACATTAAGAGCTAGCTACCATTCTTCACACCAATTAGAAATTTTATCTTAGTCATCCTGTATGCTATTGCAGTCAATTAAAGACGACACCCTCACATATACCACAGCAGTCAGCCGCAAATTACAAGTTATTCTGTCCATCAGATCATTTATATAGATAGATTTCATCATCCTTCTCACGTTGCCGCGGTGGAGTGGCCGAGCGCTCTAAGGTGCCTTGCTACGGAGCGCGCGGTCGCTCGCCGTCGGAGGTTCGACTCCCTGAAGGATGGGTGTGCTCGTGTGTGTTGTCGTGAGATTAGTTAAATTAGTTTGTAACTCTAGAACTGATGACAATAGCAGTTTTGTCCAACAGGTTTCTAAGCATTTGATCGTTTTTCTCACCAAGGGCTGGATTTTCAATCACGTGAAGTTTGTCCAACGAGATGCTTGCAAATAAATTTGGAAGTGATATCTGTGGTCCTTGTTGGTGATATGTTTTGAATTCCAGGAGTGTACGTTGCATTTCTTCACCATTTTTTCAGCTAAAGAATCTGAAAGCTACATTTAAGACTGTTGACAATAAACTGAGTGATACGGAATCTACTCCTGGGGCCTTGTTCCGACCTAGGACTCTGTCAAATTCAAAAAAATGTTCAAATGTTTGTTAAGCTTATGGGACTTAACTGCGGGGTCATCAGTCCATAAACTTACAAACTACTTATGAACTACCTACAACTAAGGACGGCACAAATATCCATGCCCGAGGGGGGATTCGAACCCCCGACCGTAGTGGCCGTGCAGACCGTGACTAGAGCGCCTCAGTCCCGTCGGCCACCGCGGCCGGCGCTCTGCCAAATTCACCTCTCAGTATAGTATCTCCTATTTCATCTTGATCTACTTCCTCTTCCCTTCCTACAACATCGTCTCTAAGTTCATTTCCTTCGTAGAGCTGCTCTATGTACTCTTTCCACCTTTCAGCTTTCCCTTCTTTGGTGAGAACTGGTTTCCCACCTGAGTTCTTGATATTCGTAGAGTTGCTTTTCTTGTCTCCGATGTTATTCAATTTGTACATCGAGCAGGCGGTGAAGGAAAGCAAAGAAAAATTTGGAATAGGGATTAAAGTTCAGGGGGAAGAAATAAAAACATTGCGTTTTGCTGATGACATTGTAATTCTGTCAGAGACAGCAAAGGACCTGGAAGAGCAGTTGAATGGAATGGGCAGTGTGTTGAAGAGAGCGTATAGAATGAACATTAACAAGAGCAAAACAAAAATAATGGAATGCGGTCTTAGAAAATGAGGCGATGCTGAAGGAATTAGATTAGGTAACGAAACAATGAAGGTGGTAGATGAGTTTTGTTACTTGGGTAGTAAAGTAACATGCGATGGTCGCCGTACAGAGGATATAAAATGCAGAATAGCAATGGGAAGAAAAGCATTTTTGAGAAAGAGAAATTTGCTAACATCGAATATTAATGTAAGTGTAAGGAAGTCTTTTCTGAAGGCATTTGTGTGGAGTGTTGCCTTGTACGGGAGTGAAACTTGGACGATAAGCAGTGCGGACAAGATGAGAATAGAGGCTTTTGAAATGTGGTGCTACAGAAGAATGCTGAGGGTTAGGTGGGTGGATCGCATAACTAATGAAGAGGTGCTGAACAGAATTGGTGAGAAAAGGAATTTTTGGCATACCCTGACTAAAAGAAGGGATCGCTTGGTAGGCCACATTCTTAGACATCGAGGAATCGTAAATTTAGCATTGGAGGGAAGTGTTTGGGGTAAAAATTGCAGAGGGAGACCAAGAGACGCGTATCGTAAGCAGATTACAGCTCCTACAATTATTAAGGTCCCATATCCTTACTTTCCTACCTTTTTGCTGTTTTTTTTTTTTTTTTTTTTTTTTTTTTTTTTTTTTTTTTTTTTTTCCAGATTCAGTCTACAGTTCATGACCAAGAAGTTATGGTCGGAGTCTATATCTGCTTGGGTATGTCTCACAGTTTAAAACCTGGTTCCGAAATCCATGTCTTACCATTATAAAATCTAGGGGTGAAATAAAATATACGTGTGAAAAGAAGGTTTTAACGTCCTTTCACTTTAGAGATGGAACCACGTGTGAAAAAAATAGCACCAAGCACTTCTCACCGACAGTGTCACGACTGTAGTTCTTAACAAGATTTATAACAAAACAAACATATATTAAATTATTTTTTATTCTCTGAAGATGTAATAAAATTTATATCTGGTAGAAAATGTCAGCACACTGACAGGTGGAGGCAGTTTATCATTCTGTCACCTTTCCGGCTGCCACGTACTCGTGACTTATGAGATTGAATTATTGGGAAAAATCTTTTACGCCCATAATTTTAGCTAAACATGGATATATCGCTAGTAGCCTCATTATGAATATGTGTTAAACTAAATACCGTAAGAATAAAGGCCTTGGAGAGCCTTCGCACAAACAGACACCACATAATTTGTGTGTTATTTTATAATGGTGAATTTATTCCACCGGAACGCTGCAGTAAGGTGCAGTAATCTCATGATCTAACTTCCCGACCGACCTATAAGGAAGGCTGTTATTGCCAATACACTGATACTCCTTTACTATAAGAGAAAGCAGACTAATTTATTCTGGTACGGTGTTACCGTATTTCAGTTTCACACATTAAGCTATTTGGAGGTAATTGCTCCATAAGAGGACATTTAAATGCACAACGAAACAGCGACCAGAGTGACGTTGAGTAACATGTTTTGTCCGCTTAAATAGCGTACACAAACCAATTGAACGAAAATTTCATTTAACTTCGTCTTATTAATTTAACCAACAGAGTAATATTGGTTACAGTGTCAATGTTGAGAACATGACTTGAAATAGTACATAACTGAATACTGAGGTAATAGTAGCGTTTCATGGTAAAACAGAAATATTCTTTGATATTAACGTCATTTTGGATACCTTTATGTTAAATACCAACAACAATAGCAGTAAGGTATAAACTTGTACTCCTTGTTATGTGTTGAAGACAAATACAGCTATGGATGAACATAGTGAAATTCTGGATGCTTCAGCTGTAAAAAGATTGATTTGAAATGTTGACACAACGTTTCATCCTCTTAAAGGAGTTTTTTTATATAGTACAATGTAGACTTTCACGGCCGTAAATGTCATGTCCATTAAAATTATCCGGGCTGTTATGGCGTGCCCAATTGAATTTCAGGTGGGCCAATTACTCTAATCTTGAAGACACGGGACATCAAGCGGCCGGCCGCGGTGGGCGAGCGGTCAGCGGCGCGCCAGTCACGGTCTGCACGGCCGCTGCGGTCGAGGCTTCGAATCCCCCCTCGGGCATGGATGTTTGTGCCGTCTTTAGTATTAGCTAGTTCATAAGTAGTTTGTACGTTTAGGGACTGATGACCCCGTAGTTAAGTCCCATAAGCTCTACAAACATTTGAACACTTTTCGACATCACGCGTCTGCGCGGGAACGCGCGGACAGCGAACTTGGAGGCAGTCAATAGCGAGACATAGTGTGTGTTGGACCTGCAATCCTACAGACGGGGATGAAACGTTGGGTTTTGACGAGAAATTCAACTGACCACGGCGTAACAGCCGGGATAACTATAATGATTTTTATATACCTACTTCTGTAATACATATCGATGTTTTTGCGAGTTTTTGAAACAACGTTTACCCATTATATAAATCAGAAACATAATAATAATAATGTCGTCTGGCTCATTGGCCTGTTGCAAGTCTTTCAATTGGACGTCACCTCGGCGACTTGCGTGTCCCTAGCCTACCCCAGTTATCCAACCGGGAAAAGGGGACCTACAGCTTAACGTGGAATCCGAACCACGTGTCGTTTCTGGCGACTCCTCACATCGTTGAGAGGTGAAGGATGGGTTAAAGTGCAGACTGGAAAGATCCGAGGTCCGACCGGGTTTCGAACCCGCGACCCTTCGCTTTCCAGTCAAGCAATTTACCCCAAGACCACCGGGCTCGACAATCAGAAACGAACTCTCTAACATCGGGTACGGACAAGCGGCCTTGCTGTCCTCCGCCCTAAGGCGTCAACAGACATGGTAAGAAGGGGGACATGGTCAGAGGCCCGCACTCCCGTGCGTTTTCGTGACCTGAGCCGCTACTTCTCAATCAAGTAACTCTTCAGTTAACCTCACAAGGGCCGAGTGCACCTCGATGGCCAACAGTGTTCGGCAGAGCCGGACGGTTACCCATCCAAGTGCTAGATAAACCCGACACTGCTTGAATTCGGTTATCGAAACAGCAATGTGTATCCACTGCAGCGCGGTCGTGTGCCTTACCCATGTATGTCTTATATTAAATATTAGATACATACCAACATGCGCGAATAAAACTGCAGCGTTATGTAAAAATATCAAAGAATTCGGTCGAGAAATTTCATATATATATATAAGATTTTGAACATAACATTAGACAAGGCTACATACAAACTGTATGTAGAGTGGGTCTTTTCTTAACGAGCTGAATTTGTTAATGAGTCTTGCTGAAATGCGAAACACTCGTTAAGCAAGATATATGTTTCTGTCAGAAATCATAAAAAACAGGATGTGTTCCACTCCGAAAATACAATATTTTTACTTGGAAGGGGATCGCAAATTCGAAAAGGTTTAAAAACCCAGGTCTATACAATGGTGGGACCTTTGTAATGAACATAATTCGCTTCTGAATCTTACTTGAACTGTGAAACACTCGTTAATCGAAAAATATATTTATACATATGTTAACGGCTTTCGTTTATTTGAGATATGAGAGCTATCGCAAAGCGGGAAGTTCAAGTGTTCAAATGTTAAAGACGGCACAAACATCCATGCCCGAGGGGGCATTCGAACCCCGACGGGGAACGGCCTCGCGCATCGTAGCATAGCGCCTCAATGCCCTCGGCCGTTCCGCCGCAGCGCGGGAAGTTCGATGCCTTGCGTGTGGGGCGTGTATACGTAATTACTTCATTATGTAGAGGGAACCATTTCAAATTATTTAAGTAAAGACGGCGTACCATTCTCTAAAAAAAGATAAAGAGATACTTTACTTCAAAATAAAACAGTCTAGAAAGATAACCGCGGTGTGAAGCAAGAGCAGCGTTAGGTGAGGATGGAGTGAGGAGTGGGTTTGCGCGTAGGTCCGCGTGATGGGCAGTGGGCGAGCGCTGGAGACAATGGCCCAGTAGTCAAGGTCTGGTTACGCCGTTACTCTCGCCAAACAAGCTTTCCTCCCGCCGCAGCCTGCCGGGAAACTCACGCACCCATAACTGCGGCACGTGCCGCGGTTTTAGTGCAGCACTCGTATTCTCAACCACCTGGGTGCCACTAAGCCGAAAACCAATTCTCACGGTCAGCATAGATTGGTAATTGAAAATCAGGAATGGAATTCGAGAAGTAGACACGTAACGGTTGGTTAAAAATAAATTGTAACTAAAGTACCTCGTGACTGCAGGAGAGTCTCTGTCTCAGCCCCCCTGCTTTGATTGTAATGCAACGGGTACCTCCTTCTCTCCTTTTCTATACTCTAAAGTACGAATGTTTTTGTTATGAGTGGTCCTGCAATTCCCACAGTTAGCAGTAAGTCGAATGGAGGGTTTAAAATGTAGAGAGTTTTGTATTTATCTTTTCTGGTCGTCGTTGTTCAGGCGTGATGTCTCGGCCACTGCGTCATGATGTAATCGGCGATTAAATCAGATTTTAGGGCAGGTCACTTGTTTATTAACACTTCGTTTACATAGTGAGTGAGTGCGTAACGAAGTCAGCAATTCAGTGACCAATTGCGTCCATGTGAGTCAGGCATCTTCAAAACACCACGTAACATAGCCACCCCCTCTGAGGTATGTTTTTACATAGTTTGTTTCGTATAACATTAAAATTTATAAAAAATTAAGTAACATTAGTTTCAGACGTAACAGAATGTTTATATGGGTAACTAGCGGTTATTAGTTTAACCTGTAGGAAAAGTAGCGTGTTGTGTTTGAGTAGTTTGGTGTTCATCCACCGGATACATGGATAACACATTTATAACTATTTATTTTTATAGATTTCTGTTTCGTTGATATATTCTACGTTTATCTTTCTCTGTGAGGTTCGAGGTTTAAGGTTTATTTTTGAAGGGTGTAAGTGCGAGGTTCGTTTGAAATGTGTGGTATGTAAGCAAATTCAAATGTTCAAATGTTTGTAAATCTGTGGTAATTAACTACTGAGGTTATCAGTACCCAGGCTTACAAACTATTTAAACTATCTTAAACTAACATAAGGACAACACACACGCCCCTGCTCGAGGGAGGACTCGAACCTACGACGAGAACAACCGCGCGTTCCGCAGCAAAGCGCCTTAGTGCGCTCGCCCATTCCAACGCGGTTGTGTAGTATGTAAGCCTATTTGTTTATTTCGCTTATTTATTTATGTTTTGGTTGCCTTTCTGCATCAGTCAATGCTTGCTTCCAATTTGTACGGATGGCTTTTCTATACTGAACTAGTAAGTTTCGTATGGCAAATTTTCTAAAACGATTGGGTTAAAATCAAAATGTTTATAAATCTAAGTCACTTAACTGTTCCAGTTAACAGTCCATAGGCTTACAAACTACTTAAACTAAATTAAACTTACGCTAAGGACCGCACACACACACCCCCATGCCCGAGGGAGGACTTGAACCTCCGACGGCGAGCAACCGCTCGCTCCGCAGAAAGGCACTTTAGAGCGATCAGTCTCTCCACCGCCGCTAACGATGTGGTCTCTCGTTGGTACTGAATCGTGTGTAGTCTTTTTAAAATTGTATGTTTGGTTTTTAAATGTCGTTAAATTAGGATTTTGTAATCTGTATTCACCTTATTAGGTGTTCACACGTTTTAGATGTGAATGGGGTTGATGAGGGGACTTGACTGGTGCGAAAAAAGTATTAAGGGGCATCACTCGGTAAGTGCGTATAAATAAGTTGTACGTAAATATCGTTATGGGAGAGTGTAAAAGCATCACTTCTGATGTATAGTGTACCAGGGAACGGTATTACGACGAATATTCGAAAAGAACTAAAGAAATGTAATTTACTTCAGGCCTACAGAAAGTTAGCTACACATAGAAGGAATCTGTTAATCAGCTGTACAATTCTATGGTGATATATGAATATCTGTGCGGGACCGGGACTGGAACCGGGACTTGCCGGGTTTCGCTACCTGGCGCGCGGTTGCTCGCTGTCGGAGGTTCGAATCCTCCCTGGGGAATGGGTATGTGTGTTGTCCTTCGGTTAGTATACGTAGTCTGTAAATCTAGGAATTGATGACCATTGCAGTTTGGTCTAATAGGTTTACAAACACTTGAGCATTTTCACGACCAGTCGCGTTAACCATCACGCTACACGCAGCCACCTTTGGTACCGACCCAAACTTCCATATGTGTGGTAGCTATGAGTGTTCGTACATTCCACAATGTACGCTCTGCACAGAGTAAGAGGTTTATTAGAACTTATCGTTACGAGAGTTCCTGTGACTCATTTAAATACAGCCGGCTGCTGTGGCCGAGCGGTCTGCGGCGCGCCAGTCACGTTCTGCACGGCCACTACGGTCAGGGGTTCGAATACCCCCTCGGGAATGGTTTTTTTTTGCCGTCCTTAGTATTAGCTAGTTCAAAAGTAGTTTGTAAGTTTAGGGACTGACGACCCCGTAGTTAAGTCCCATAAGCTCTACAAATATTTGAACAAATTTATTTAAATACAGATAGTGGACTGTCTGAGCACTTCTAGGCAGTAGGAAGTGTGTGGCGTTTGGAAGTTTTGGGCGGTTCGAGAGGCGTGCGCGGATAACACAATGGTTAACGTGACTTCTCCGGAAAATCGTGAAATCCGGGTTCGAGTCCCGGTCCGGAACCAGTTTTTATGTGTCACCATTAAACTGCACAGCCGATGCTGAATCATATTCGCCATTACTAAGACATTTCTTGTATTTATTTTGACACCTGCAGTCGCTGCAGTGTCCGTGCCTTCAGGCAGCCATGTATGTTGTTCCCCGGAAAGACGACCGTTGCACAACAACAGAAGAGAGTACATTCCTGCTGACAAAATATTGCTGCGTGGAGGATAACAGGTACTGTTACTAGAAATGCGCTCCAAAGTTGAAGCATGTCGAGCAAAACCGTTATCATAGTAAAAACCTTTAAATAACACTCAGAATCCAACGTCAAATTTTGTTCATATATGGACCGAACACAATGTCAAGAAGATCCGTAGTGATATTCTACCTTAACGTGTCCCATAGAACAGATGCCGCAATTCTTAACTGTAATCCACCAAGTCGAGGTTTGATGCTTGTTTGAAAACGACCGGAATGCTGCGCCTGATGGCCGCGTAGTCTAGGCGGCCGTTCCCGCCGGAGATTCGAGTCCCCCCTCGAGCAGTAGCGACTGATGACCGTAGAAATTTGGTACAGTATGTATAAAAACAACATTCAGGGTTAGCTGCTAGGCGTTTAGTACAGTTGTAGGACATACGGGAATTTGGGTCGACGGGGTTCGTGCCGCGGCGGAGTGACCGAGCGCATTGAGGCGCTTCGCCCCGATGCACGAGGCCCTCGGGCATAGATGTATGTGTTGTCTTTAGTATAAGTTAATTTATAAGTAGTTTGTAAGTTTAGGTACTGATAATCCCGCAGTTAAGTCCCATAAGCTTAACAAACATTTGAACTTTGACGGGGTTCATGCCTGAGTAGTCCGCACAGGTGTGTGAAGGCCGTTTGTCTGGGAGATGCAATGGTTACCACAACTAATAACCCCGGAGACCAGGGTTCGATTCCCGGCCCCGGGACAAATCTTCATATAAGTTTATATATATTAGTCTATGTTATTTCGGCCAAGTCCATCACCTATGTATGACGGTAGGCGTGCGTGAGTAGTCCGTGCAGTGTTGTGATCGCTGTGTCCACAGTATTGCAGGGGTCTACCTAGAAAGAGGAGACCCGGGATCCAATCCCGGTTGGGTACGCATTTTCAACTCTACCCACTCGCTGTTAATGTCATACATTCCGTGAACATGAAATCTTCATATGTCCATGTTGTTCGATTACAACACTTACCAGCAACTGAGACAAACATACGGCAACTAAATCTATTTATATTTGAATTAACGTATGCTCTTATACATCTTCATGACAACTTATTCTGAGGAAGCAGTGTTCTCACAAAATTGTGTTCGTCACCTACTGAGCTGTTCCCCACTGTTTATGCGGAAATAATAAAAATCACGCCACGGTGGAGTGGCCGAGAGTTTTAAGGCGCCTAGCTGCGGAGCACGCCGCTGCTCGGAGTCGGAGGTTCGAGTCCTCTTTCGGGCATGTGTGTATTTATTGTCCTTACCATAAGTTAGTTTAAGTAGTTGTAAGCCTAGGGACTGATGACCAGAGTAGATAAGTTAAAATATTTGTAAAGCTTATGGGACTTGACTGCGGAGTCATCAGTCCTTAAACTTAGAAACTACTTATGAACTAACTTATATTAAAGACTACACAAACATCCATGCCCGAAAGGGGATTCGAACCCCCGACCGGGAACAGTAGATAAGACCTATAGGTTTACAAATATTTGATATGAATAAAAATTACTAGACATCACGAACATTCATTATTCGTGGTTTCGTCAAAAATAGGATAAGAAACCCGCAAGCAGTTCACCGCGAAAATTGAAAATGTGACATTTATTTCGTAGTAGTGACGAACTGACTAAAAAAATGTTAAAAATCTAAAATCTACATTGTACTTCCATTAATCACATAACTTTAATGCAGGCAGTGAGTTGTCTTAATAACGTGTATGTAACCGTATTTTGCAACATAGTGGAATTACTGTATTTTGATGGCACAACATACCGTGCTTGATTATGGCCTGAAAATGGCGGCCGCGGTGGAGTAACCGAGCGGTCTAAAGCGTCTCGCTGCAGAGCGCGCGGTTGCTCGCCGTGGAGGTTCGAGTCCTCCCTGGGGCATGGGTGTGTGGTTTGTCCTTAGGTTAGTTTAGCTAGGTTTAAGTATTTAGTAGGCTAAGGACTTATGTCCACGCAGTTTGGTGCGATAGATTCACAAACATTTGAACATTTTTTGAAAATGGCGACATAAAATAACCGATACCAGCAGATAAAAATATGAATATTCAAATGCAACTTGTCGGAGTATCTTATCCTTATAATTATGTATTGTAACTGTGAACTTTCCAACCGACTGTTATGTGCAGATGACGTCGATACGCGAGACCGTTCCCCGTCGGGGGTTCTAATCCTCCCTCGGGTATGGATGTTTCTGCTGTCTTTAGTATAAGATAGTTTATAAGTAGTTTGTAAGTTTAGGGACCGATGACCCCGCAGGTAAGTCCCATAACCTTAATAAACATCTAAATTTGATTTGCAGATGACGTAAAAGTAACTGCCTGTCTCCCAGAACGAGTTCATATGTTTACACTGAGAAATGTGGTTACTGTGATCTGTTGCTCGCTTCAGGCTGTGAGGATAGCATCTTCTTTTACTGCTGCCTGACATCGAAAAATCAACTCAAACGCATATTCAGATATATTGCCTATACAGTACAGTTCAGTGAAACTGAGATCTTCACAAAGCGATATGATGAATGTGTAATTCTAGAAACCATTGAGCATAGCTGCCTTAGTATGGTAGAGGAAACACTGCAAATGAATTATGTATAGATCCCACGATTTGCGAAACAACCGTGTCTTGACTCGAACGCAACGCTGTAGCCAACTAATCTGCAGGGTGAAAGCACGCCGACTGGGAAATGTGAAACCGGCCCAGCACGTTGTGACATGAAAATGTAAATATAAATTGATGTTTAGTCCAGTAGAGCGCTCAGTGCTATGAAACGCTGTATATGCTGGCCACGCGCGCAGGCGAAACGTCGTCTATGCGGAATGTTAGTGGACGACGACTCACATGCTGAATTCTGCATAATGGGCTATTTGACTGACTTCTGGAAATCGCCTCAAAAAGTTAATTATGTCATCTTTTGCTCATCACATACTTTTCCCCCTCGTGAAATTCAATATTTTGTAAAAAGAAAAAAAAAAAAAATGGAAATTAAATTCAAATAATTTGAAAGCCCACAAAAACGTTCCATTTGAGTCATGCGATGCCTATGACATCAAGAGACATGATGCTGCTCCTGCACCGATCACTAACTGATATATTGTTTGGTCACTCACGTTTCTGAGAATTGTATACAAATATTAAGTTTTTCTTTTTTATGGAATACAATGATTGTAGTTCCATAGTCGTTAACGATATGCACTTCAATAGATAACGAGGTTTGGAGTGCACATGCTCAATTTATTTTTGTTACAATAAACTTTAGCGGTTAACTTATTAGGGCTTGTTTATTGGTCCGTTAGGTACCGCTGCTAGATGTAACTTTTCACAACTTTAACATTTGAACTAAGGATCTCGGAACGTTATAGCGATGGGCAGCGCGGGTTTGGTCGTGCGCTCTAAGGCGCCTTGCTCCGGAGTGTGCGTCTGCTCTCCGTTGGGTGTGTGTGTCATCCGTACATAAGTTAGTTTAAGTAGTTTGTAAGTATAGAGACTGACTATCGCTGCAGTTTGATTCCACAGCATTACAAACATTTGAAATTTGATTTTATAGCGATGCCATGGGAGTGGTAACGTTCTGGTGGGGGTTCTGATGTGGTGTATTGAATCCTGTAGGCTGTCTTTCTTACGATGTAATTTGGTGGTCCGTTTTCTAAGGGCCTCCGTGATGGTGTCGATGTTCAAAACATTTTGGAACTCCACTATCCTCACATAGCGATTTGTCCGTGAAATCCACCGTAGGACCATGTTCTGCAAGATTTGGATTCGACTTATTTGGGAAGAGCTGGCTAGTCCCCTTACTGAACTGCTAAAGAGTATTTTAGAGAGATCTGTAGCTTCGTAAAGGTGAAGATTAGTCGACATGCTAAGGTCGGTAATCGTGAAGAAGGGGAATAAGCTGTTCGCCATGTCGAAGGTCATATACCGAAATGCCTATATGCATTTGTGTAGTAAAAAGTGTCTGTAGAGGGTGACTTTCAGATAGGTGACAGTAGTCACCCACTTGATGTCCTGGCCATGGAGTTTAGCTGACATCAGTGGCCGCCTTTTGCTGAAGTAAATCGCCGTAGTCTTTGCCGGGTTAAGTTAAATGTTAGTCTTGCAGGAGTCCGCCATGACCTCCAGTAAACGCTGAATGTTGGCGTAGATATGTAGTCCACTGGTGATAAAGACTGCATCATCACTGCGTCAATTGGAAAAATATTGAGTAGTACCGCACTGTACAAATACATCTCGAAAAATACAGATTTTTTTCCATTTTTTTTTTTTCAAGCAACGTAGCTGAAACTTGCTCTCAGAGATCGATGAGTTTGCGGTCACTTCGTTCTTTCATTTTTGTGAGGATCATTTTCATGTAAGTAACACTCCATACGATAATTATTATTTTAATAGTGCACTATACGTACCATGCTCTGCAAAAGTATAAAGTACTATTATGTTAGGGTTAATGAACTTATATTTAGATTTACGTAACGCTTGTTTGCATTTAAAGTCGTTTTGTAATGTAGTTGGTGAAAGTACAATGTGATGTTGGTTGTCAGTTATAACAATCACATTAGTAATGCAGTATTTCAATATATTATCCATAAATCAACGATTTGTCTTTCAATAACGCCATTTGAGCGCATCTGGTGAATGCAAATATTTTAATAAAATTTGAAATGTTTACTGGTGTAGTCAATAATTCGATTCTATTTCACAGTATCACATTCTTCCGCGACAACTAAAAGAGAAGCAGTTTGGGAGGGTTGAATTTGAACTCGGGCCACAAAAATTACAATTCATGCTCCTAACCGTTACGCTATCGAGCAGGAACAGCAAATATGGTGCGAGCAGATAACTTCGTATGACAGATATAGGCTTTGTAAAACTTTGCATTTTTCCTCGAAAGTATTTAATGTTGGCACCTACGCTAAAATATTGGTCCTTTTATTTTCGCCGTTATTTAGCCCCGCAAGCTCCGATTTAACTCAATTTCCGGATGCAAAAGAATTAATCTGAATTCCAACTGTAACTACAGAATAGCGCACTAACCCTGAAATTCTTACAGTATTAATTGAAAAGTGAAATGTATTTGGTAGAAAATCAGTTTTATTTTGGTGAATTTCATACATCGTGATCATTTAGTTTGGGTGAACACAGTGATGAACATCATGTTTCAAGGAAAGAGAGGAGATTACAGTTTAACTTGGCATCAATGCCGTGGTCGTTAGAGACGGAATTCACGCTCTGATTTTATTTTGGGTAAGGATGACGAAATAAATGGGCCATGCCTTTTCAAAGCAACCATCCCGACAATTATTTTGGAATATCACGAAAAACCTAAATCTGGATGCCTACTCCAGTGTGTTACCACTGCGCCATCTCGCTCGGTCCATTTAAAGCAAATGCCTAGTTTTCGAGTAATAATGCCATGCATTATTATATATCAGTTTTTCACGTAAACTGCGGTGACATTAGCTTAATAACGGAAGGGACTGTTTAAACACTATAACGGAAACATATTTTTTCATGTTGAAAGATGAAAGTAACTGTGTCGCTTAGCGTTTAAACAGTCTTTTGCTTTGTACAGAGAATAACATTGCTGTTAACCTCCAAATTTGACGAATAGCTCAACAGTACACGGACTTATTGCTTGAAAACTAGGCATTTCCTTAACTGGCGACGTTCACCACTTGCATTAAACTACCCAAAATGAGCCTAACGTATACGCTTCACCCAAATTCGAATAGCTTATGAGGCACCAGAGTGTGCTTTACTAACGGCGAGAGTTCGTACAGTGGGAAGCAGTTATTTACCAACATTAGGTGTAAAACTGTCGCATGATAAATAATCCATGTAAAACTATCTCAAGTAAAAGTATCGGGTGTATAATAATCATATTTTAAGGGATATTTTCTTTCTGTTTCCGTTTAGGAACATAGCAACAATTAAAGGAAAAATTCTATAAATTTTATTGTAGGAAATCTGGAGAATTGATAGTAACGGTTGCACTAAAATTACGTGCAGCACGATTTTGTTTGCTAAAACATGTTTGCATTGCTGCACGTTTATCACAATTATTCTTCCGCAGGAGAACGTCGTCCAAAATGTTTGAGGAAAGCAGATTTGAATTACACCGACGACTCTCCGTTATCGGAAAATTCTGTCGTCAAAGTCGTTTTCTCCCAGTCTTCACACTAGCTCCAATGCAGCTTAGGTAAGAACGTCTTGTTTTATCGATGTCAGCAGTCTGACAGCAGCCTTAAGCACTGCGCCACAAGGCTCGCTGCATGTAGTACGAGTGGCTGGCCTGCATTGCAGAACTCGTGTACAGAGCTGAAGATGTGCCAGACCATCAGCTGGTCACTGACCCTACGTTCACTTGCCAATCCAGGCAGCAATCATGCGCTCGGGAATTCCAACAGCCTGTTGCGTGTGCCGTCCGCTAGAAGTTTACAATGCGCACTCTGTCGCCGGTGAAGCATGGAGGGACTCAGGAATCACTCTCGCAGCTTGCGAGTTCAACTTTCGCTGTTTGTAGTTACGTCGCTGAGCCCGTGTTCGTAAGAGACGTCGGTTGTACACTGAGATGACAATTCATCGGATAACGATATACAGAGATACAGATGGTGGTAGTATCGCGTACACATGGTATAAAATGGCGGAGCATTGGCAGAACTGACAGTTGTACTCCAGTGAGTCATGTGAAAAGTTTCCAAAGAGAATGTGGCCGCACTATGTGAATTTACAGCCAATGAACGCTAAAAGGTAGTTGGAGCTACACGCATGTGAAATTTCCTTTTCAAAACTGGTAGGGTGTTTAACATTGCGAGATCCATATATTACTTTAAGTGTTAGGAAGTCTTTTCTGAAAGCATTTGTTTGGAGTGTAGCATTGTATGGGAGTGAAACATGGACGATAAGGAGGTCAGACAAAAAAATGATAGAAGCTTTTGAAATGTGGTGCTATAGACAAATGATGAAAATTAGATGGGTAACTAATGAAGAGCTGCTTAACCGAATTGGGAAGAAAAGGACTTTCTGGCATATCCTGACTAAGAGAAGGGATAGATTTGTAGGACCCATTCTGGGTCGGCCGCAGAGGCCGAGCGGTCTGCGGCGCGCCAGTCACAGTCTGCACGGCCGCTACAATCGGGGGTTCGAATCACCCCTCCGGCATGGATGTATGTGTCGTCTTTAGTATAAGGAAGTTCATAAGTAGTTTGTAAGTTTAGTGACTGATGACCCTGTAGTTAAGTCTCTTAAGCTTAACAAACATTTGAACATTTTGACCCATTCTGAGACATCAAGGAATTGTCAACTTAGCATTAGATGGAAGTGTGTGAAGTAAAAATCGTAGAGGGAGACCGAGGGATGAATACAGTAAGCAGATTCAAAAGGATGTAGATTGCTGTACGTATTCTCAGATGAAGAGATTTGCACATGACAGGGTAGCGTGGAGAGCTGCATCAATACCACAGACCACAACAGTCCCATACGAGAATACAAAATTTCCGGCAGTGCTTATCACGACGGACAACGCAGTGGCTGTCGGCCCGCACCTAATGAATAATGGTGGCGTTTCCGTAGAGCTGTCAAGATCGAGACTAGCCACACTGAGTGAAATGGCCACAGAAATCAACGTCGGATGTACGCCGAACTTATCCGATAGGACGGTATTGCTTAATGGGCTGGGGCAGCAGACGACCGACTCGACTGCGTTTGCTGACAGCACGACATCGCCAGCAGTACCTCTTCAGGGCTTGTTACCGTATCGGCTGGACTCTGGATGACGGTATGGTTCGAGTGTATTGCGGATTCCACGAATTAATAGGCGAAAGTTGTGAACAAGGCACTGTGCAAGATATTGTTGGCTCCATAATATCGAATGGTCTGGGTCCTCTGCTCCAACTGAAGTCATAATTAACCGGTAATGATTGTATTCGGCCACTTCGGAGACTATTTTCTATCATCCATAAACTTCGTGCCGCGCGGAATGGGCGCGTGATCCAATGTGTGTGTATGTGTTTGTGTGTGTGTGTGTGTGTGTGTGTGTGTGTGTGTGTGTGTGGTGATGCAACTGAGGGACCAAACAACGCGGTCATCAGTCCCGCGCGTGATCCTAGGTCTCATGTTGCGGACTGGGCGACCGTTCCCGCCGGAGGTTCGAGTCCTCCCTCAGACCTGAGTGTGTGTGTGTTGTCCTTAGTGTAACTTAGTTTAAATAGTTTATAAATCTAGGGACTGGCGATCATAACACTTCGGTCTAATAGGTTCACAAACATTTGATGATAAACTTTGTGTTTCCAAATACAGATGTAATTTTTAAACAATAATTCGCCATATCTCCAGGCAACAATTCTTTGCGCGTGGTTTGATGAAGGATAATTTCAGCGAACTATTTAATCACCCAGGTGGCCCGACGTTAATCCCATTGTAAATCTTTGAGATATAATGGAAAGTTCAGTTCGTGCACGAAATCTAGTGCCGGCAATACTTTCGCAGTTATGGATGTCTACAGAAGCACCATAATTCAATTTTCCTACAGGGGACTTCCAACAACTTGATGAGGCCATATCCCACGTTGAGCTGCTTGTACTTGGCAGGCCAAATGGAGGTCCGGTACAGTATTAGGACCATGACTTTTGTAACCTCATTGAATTGATATTGGATAAAATAACTTCTCAGAACAACATTTTGTGAATGGTGCACAACTGACCTTTAATTAGCTCGGCTTATATACGTACAAAATAACTTCACTGAAAAACTTTTTAAGGCTAACAAGAAATTGATCCTCATTTACAAAAAGCGCAATTGCTCATCCCATACAAGGTTAGCATTCGTGACTTAGAGGCACCTCTCTCCTGCCGCTTGCTCCCAGCTTCCAGTAGATGAACCACAGACCTTAACATACCCATCACAGCACATGATACACAAGTCGTGCTCTGCACGACACGCAACACCACTCCCGGCCACGACCGCGTCACTTATCCCCATCTCTAGGCCTGCCCCCTCTTCCTCACTGTCCTTCCCACATAGTGTAATATCATGATATCCACGGGATACTACCCCAACCAGTGGTAGAACTCTC
This sequence comes from Locusta migratoria, assembly GCA_026315105.1. Taxonomy (NCBI): domain Eukaryota; kingdom Metazoa; phylum Arthropoda; class Insecta; order Orthoptera; family Acrididae; genus Locusta; species Locusta migratoria. Next base: position 105,109,339 of record CM048755.1, read on the forward strand.
ATATCATGATGTTCCTGAACCCAAACAAGCCCCCATCTGCTACCTCTTCCTGCTGTCCCATGCACCTCACCTCAGAATTCAGCAATGTCTTCTACTCTACCCTCTCCTGCTGTATCCATTATCACCTTCAACAACACCGCCTCTTGCCTATCACCGAAGGTGGCTTCCGACTGTCCTATACTGCTGACAACAAAATCCTACTTCTCACCTTCTTCCTCTCCCTCCAGCTCAACTCACATCACACCACCATATTTGCATCCCTTAACCTCGAGAAGCCCTATGACTGTATATGGCATTCAGATCTCCTCTTAACACTCAAGACCTATGCCCTTTCTATAAATTACGTTCGTCTTATCACGTCCTTTCTCCTCCGCCAAGCCTCCTACGTCAAAGTCTACAATTCCGGTATCTACACCTTCTGTCCTGCTCGTGTACCCCAGGGATCCGTACTTTCCCCTTGCCACTATCTGCTCTACATTGCCGAAATGTCCAAACCACTGTTGTGTACGAGCCAGTTTTATACAGCGTCCCTACAAAGAGCGCTCGCTATGCTGGGCAGCGAGGCTAGTTCTGCGGGTACGCAACAGAGGACGCCACCACCGCCCAACTACATTTGGCTTCCGCGAGCCCCGCGGAGTGATCCAGCCAAACAACCAAACGGATCGTCGCTGACGCGGACCACATCGTTCCGCATCTCCTCCTGACTTCGTCGTATCCTTCCGCCAAGAATGATATGATCGGGCGGGAAACGACGAAAGAGGACAACGGCTGGAGTGTAGCTACTGAGCTGCAGAGTGCTGCATATGGAGCCGCCGTGTGTCAGACGTTAGAGAGACGATTAGGACAGGCTACGTCGTGCTGGTGGAGACCGTCATCATTATTACAATACAGGACTCTTAATTTCTGCACAGGACTGTACTTATGTTACACTGAAAATATCATTGTGCATATTTATGAAATACGAGTGGTGTTGAATAGGTGGGAAACGACACTGTGACGGTGGGTATAATTGATGTCTTTATTCAAAAGTAATCACCAGACGCCTGAGCACAACTATCCCACTGTTTAACGAACCGAAGGATTTCCTGTTCTCGGAATTTCTGTGGCTATGACAAGAGCCAGTCTTCTACTGTGTCCTGCAGTTCGTCGTCCTAGTTGAAACGTTTCCCTTTCAGACTATATGTCATAGGGCGACGTGTCTGGGCTGTAGAGCGTATGCTCAAGCTGCTCCCACATGAACTTTTCCATTAAACTTGCGTAGGCTACCGAGTATCGAACCTCGGACGGTGAAAAAGACGGTGAGCATCACCTTGCCGGCTGAGGGTACAGCCATGAATTTTTTAGGGGAAGGGAACGACGGATGGTTCCATTGCATCCTGCCCCACTTTGTCTCTGGCTCCAAGAGATGGCATTAGCTCTCGTCACCGGTGACAATCCACTCTAGTACAGCAGGGTCTTCATGATACAGGAACAGGTGTTGCAGAGCTAGCCCCATATGAAGTTCCTTTTGCGGTTCACTGAGCTTCTTCGGAACCCACTGGGCACATACCTTCCTGTAACCCAACCTGTTGTGGACAGTTTTCCACACTGTTGCAACGCTGGCCTCCACCTTACTGCCAACATTCGCATTACTTCTCATCAGGTCAGTCACCTGCTCGATGAGATAGACCGTGATTACCGTGTTTGCCTACCCTGATCTCGGGTGACCCAAACGCTCCTGGCTTCACGAAAACGGGCACTACACTTTCTCACTGACTTGTCGGACACACAGTCTTCCCCGTCCAAGGGCACCAACTGGCGATGAATATCGACCGGTTTAACATCTTCCGCTGATAAATCTGATAACACATCACTGCTCCTCAATTGTCGAATTTTGCAATGTGAACGCGATCATGTCCTGACAGTCACTGCCCCGTCAACTGGCTTTTCTCCTGTGTTATGTGCGGGCGCCTGCGCATGCGCACAACCAGGCCGGACATTATTTCGTGCTACATGCGTCGCTAGATGTAACACTACGTTGTCCCAAAGCAGCACAGTCAAATTTCACCCGGTTTGGTTGTAATGACGTTTCGTAACGTTTCATTTAAACACCCATCGTATTTGAAACCCGCCTGCCAGGAAAACGTTAAGTTGTATTTTATTTACTTTTTGTGTGTTAAAAATAAAAGAGTGATTAACTGTGTGCACGCAGATTTATGTTCATGGAGTATACTAGCCCTTAAACGTGACCTAGCGTGACACCAGCCCCTCTTTAAGACATAACAACCACCCCCCCAGCTGTTCATCTCCTCTATTACACTAACGAAACCACATTCCCTACTCTTGCTCCCACTCTTCAATGCTCCCAACGCCTCTTCCAAATCCACATTATCCAATTTTCCTCCTGGCCTAACCAGTAGCTCTTCGCAGTAAATCCCAAGAAAACCTAGGCATTCCTCATAGGTCGCATAACCCCATCCTTCCAACTACACAAGTTTTACATCAACCTTTATGTCAGCCACACCCACAACCTGAAATATGTTGGTATTACCTGGATTGCTTTCTCACCTGGACTCTCCATCTGAAAGCCATCCAACAGAAAACACATAACCTCTCCAGCCTTCTGAAGCTATTGTCTGGTTGGACTTTGTACCTCCAGCCTCCATCATCCTTCATTCCTACAATTCCTTGATCCACCCCATCATATGCCCCTTCAATGTATCCTGGATCCCCACTCTGACTACAAAGCTATCCAGATCACTGAACAGCATGCACACCACCACGCCTACAGAATCCGCCTGTCTCCCCCACACAGATCCTCTTGGATCCCATCCCCTTCTCGCACATCCTCCTTTTACTCGAACACCTATTTACTTTACACACCATCTGCAACCTTGCCTCCCTCAATCCTGTAGTCGCTCTTCTCCTTACTGATCCTAGTACACTGGTGCGCCGCTACCAATGCGACCCACCTGCCTTACACCTCTAGACCCTCCACATACTTTTCCAAGGCAACACCACCACCTCCCCCTCCCAGAGAGTGAGTAGCGTTCAGAAATCTATCCTTTCTACCAACCCTTCGCTTCCACCTCCCCCCTCGCCATACTTTTAGTTCAACCCTCCCCCCACTGCCTCCCCCTTGCCTTGCAGTTCCCGGCAGCTCCAATTTCCTATGGGGTGCGCCTCTGCCTCCTACACCTTGCTCGTGACATTGTTAGAGTAGCACCCTCCCCCTTGGTAGGAGCCATCCCGTACAATCTCTCCCCAAATAGTTACAGTACAGTGAAGTGGTACCAGTGCAATTTTAATCTCGTGTCCAGTGTATTGTGTCAACACTGTTGTGTGCTTCAAACCTCCATTTACAGTCTCAGTTTTCATTTATATGTTTACTCCTTTTGTCTTCTTGTTTTCATTGTATATGTGACCACACCGGTGTCTTTTTAACTGTGTGTGATTACAGTCTACGATTTGTAGCTTCGAAATTATAAGATCTACAATCATTAATTTATTTTTATTATTATTATTCGAACTCAGATTTCCCGCTTCGGGACAGCGGTCGCCTTAACAATTTTTTTTAATTTTTTTATTTTTATTTTGATATCCTAATAGGTTTTAACCAATTTTTGAGGTAGGGACTCTAGGGTTTTTCCCCCCATTGCTAAATTGACGATTGCTTCATTCTCAGAATGGTCCCACCAATCAATCCCTTCTTTTCCTCAAGATATGCAAGAAATTTCTTTTCCCTAAAATTCTGTTCATTACCTAGTCATTAGTTACGCGATCTACCCATCTAATCTTCAGTATTAGTCCGTAGCACCACATTATAAAAGCTTCTATGACCTTTTCGTCTGAGCTCCTCATCACCAACGCATCTCTCCCTTACAATCCTATGCTTCCAGAAAGGACTTCCTAACATTTAAGCTAATATTGGATGCCAACAAATTTCTCTTCTTCATAAATGCTTTTCTTCCCGTAGCCATTCTGAATTTTATATTTCTCTAGCATTTGAACAGTAGTGCAGAACTTTGTCGATGCCATCTTCATCACAACATTTACGATATTCGAAAATTTCTGATTATCTACTGACATTACATTCCGCCTATAACCCTTGTTTTACCATGGAAGTTTACATATGACTAAGCATCTACTTTGAAATGTCTCGCTTGTACTTCCTCTAGAATACTAAACTGCTTAAGTTAGATGATCACAGGAAGCCTCATTTACCCTATCTGTGAGCTAGCAAGTAGCAGATAACACAACAGTTAATGAGTGTGGGGAGTTTAAAGAGTGAAGTCTAACAAAAAGGATAGAGTTTGAACAGTGAGAGGGACTGCCGAAAGGTCGTGCGGAGCTGCTGCAAGTTCTGCCGAGATGAGGACTAATGGTGCTTACGCCAAATGTCAGCCTTTCCATCATGACTAACGAGTAGGGACAAAGTTTCGACACTATGACACGTCTGCACATTTCACCGAGCCTTTTTATATGTAGAGTACCACATCTGGAGTCTCAGACCATATGAGGTTACGAGTGGTTTACGTAGTGGGATCACAACACTGAGATGAGCGGTTCAACTCACCATCTGCCACAAAAAATGTTCAAATGTTTGTTAAGCTTATGGGACTTAACTACGGGGTCATCAGTCCCTAAACTTACAAACTACTTATCAACTACGTTATACTAAGGACGGCACAAATATCCATGCCCGAAGGGGGATTCGAACCCCCGACCATAGTGGCCGTGCAGACCGTGACTGGAGCGCCTCAGTCCCCTCGGCCACCGCGGCCGGCATATCTGGCACAGAGATTAACGATTTCCTTAGGGCCGGCCGCGGTGGCCGAGGGGACTGCGGCGCGTCAGTCACGGTCTGCACGGCCACAACGGTCGGGGGTTCGAATCCCCCCCCCCCTCGGGCATGGATATTTGTGCCATCCTTAGTGTTAGCTGGTTCTTAAGTAGTTTGTAAGTTTGGGGACTGATGACCCCGTAGTAAGGCCCATAAGCTATACAAACATTTGAACATTTGATTTCCTTAGGTTCTCCTGAATCTTCTTTTTGGGAATGCTTACATTCAAAAGACACGGTTTACTTTTTATTTTTTATTGAATCCATCATTGCTGGTGGAACCGGGACTGCGGCTGGTCAAGAGTATGAAGGAAGTAGGAAACCGACAGCCGTATGTTTAATAGAAATATTTATTGTCACACTACCAGTTTCGGCATTCTATTATTCGATCTTCAGGTCCCTGTGTATTAAAAAACCTACTCAAGTGACTAAGGCAAAATTATTAAAATATAAAAAACATAAAAGTATTTTATGGTAGCACACTGAAAATACAATATAGGTATGAAACCATTAAGTCCCTTAAGCTTAACAAACATTTGAACTTTTTTTTTTTTTTTAATCAAACTTGTGTGCGAACTAGTTTCTTTAGAATCGAGTGAGAGAAGACATCGCGAAAGTACGAAATAGATAGTTTTTAATTTTTTAAATGAAAAGGAAAACACCGACAAAAAAACCAACTGCAGGAGTTGACGTAGCATTGTTTTATGTACGTATAGTATTTTTTTCAGCAAGAAAATCGGAAAACTTATTTTTATCACATACTGCGTCAGACGCTCCGTGCGAACCACTCCGATACGCGTGTGCGTTCAGAAGCGCAGTCGCAGCCGCGGCATAGGAACCACACCTTTAAACTACTTAGAAACTAGCTAATATTAAGGACGGTACAAATATCCATGCCCGAGGGGGGATTCGAATCCCCGACCGTAGTGGCCGTGCAGACCGTGACTGGCGCGCCGCCGGCCGCGGTGGCCGAGGTGACTGAGGCGCTCCAGTCACGGTCAGCACGGCCACTACGGTCGGGGGTTCGAATCCCCCCTCGGGCATGGATATTTGTGCCGTCCTAGTTCGTAAGTAGTTCATAAGTAGTTTGTAAGTTTAGGGACTGATAACCCCGTAGTTAAGTCCCATAAGCTTAACAAACATTTGAACATTTTTGAACTGGCGCGCCTCAGTCCCCTCGGCCACCGCGGCCGGCTTTTCGTCATCCTTCCGGGCTTCTCATCCGTCTCTATCGATTTTGATAATTTGAACTTATTTTCTTTCATTCTTCAAATCACAATTTCTAAATTCCAAATTACTATCTAAATAATTCTTCCCTTTACTGCAATCTTGACGAAACTCCAGAATGATACTGTACTTGAGTCGTTCCCTATCAGTTGACACTTAAAACTCCCTTATACTTCATTTACCCATATATCGGAAACACTGTATCCTGTTGCTATTTCAGATAATTGTTTATCATTCTTATCTGCTATCGAAAAGAACTACTCTAGTGCTTTTTTATACGATAGTTAAATACTGCCTCAAACTTTCACGCAGATGGGGGAAAAGACGTACCAAAACGTCTATCGTGATCCACATTACAATTTTCATTCCAGTTTTGGTATACATACATCTCATGCAAGCTATGTTATAAATCACAGAAATTAAAATTTAAAATTGGTTCTTCAGGAAAAATCCGTTTAAGAACAATAAAGGGAAAAGGTAAAGCAATCAACAATCGGAAGATTGGTTTGAACTTAATTATTAAGCATGGTCCTGTTTGGAGATGGTATGCTGTTGCCTTCGTCAGACCTTCGAATTGACTTACCCAGCCAACTTAGGAAAACCTACAACTCAATGTAGCTTCCGAACCACGGTACAACTTGGAATTTTCACATAAACAACATTGTGAGAGAAAAGAGACAGAGAAAAATCTTTGGAGTGTGCGAGAATGGAACACGCTTCCAATGGATACATAATCTGGCACTCTAGCACTGTGCTACCGAGATAAAAATGAGGTCAGTTTCATTGACGTGAAGTTTCAATAATAAATATATTTCATGATCATATATTACTGAGCTGTGCTTTGTATGATGAAGTCAAGGTGAAAATTTGCTAGGGTCTCCGGATGAACTGTGACTTTCTGGTTTGGTTTGTGTGATCGCAGATCCCTAACGGACTGTAGAGTTCATCACTTTCTCTTGAGTCAGCATTACAAGGCCTGTTGGTTTTTACAGGTCATTACGATAAATGTTACAGTGACTGCGAGGGGCAGATGTTGCACGATATTATATAAGCGACACTTTTTGTCCCATAGATTATGAAATGACTTTCAACGTCTGCCATATTTTCTCTCTTTGTCAGCCATTCTTAACGAGTCGAGTGTCAGGATGCCTTGTTACACAACATTAGACGGTGTTTATAATTCAAGTGAAGCACGTGTAGGGGAGAGTGGTCGCACCTTGAAATACTTTTCGGACTTTGTCTCTAGCTGGCCGAGAAGTAGAACTTAAATACATTTTCTTGTTACATTTTGGTATGATAGCTCTCACTGTATGTTCACTGCAATCTTTTTCTGTACTTAAAAAAGTTAATCCGGAAATATAAGGTTTGGTCAAATGTGAATAACGGTTCCTAGGTAAATTATGGTAATTTATCTAGGAACGAAATTTCTGTTCACATTTAAAAGTGTTGTAACCTAGACTTTTTGTTAGTAATGTATTTAATAGTCTATCTGTTACGTTATTACTCTACAACACAGCAATAATCAACAAGTGAAATCAAACTAAGAAGAACTATTATCAAAATCAGGTACAAGAAAAAAATATTTGAAATAGGAAATATTCGTTGCCGCGGCAGATTATCCGTGCGTACTGGGGCGTACTGAGTCCCCCCTAGGGTATGGGTGTTTGTGTTGTCCTTAGTTTAAGTAGTTTGTAAGTCTAGGGACTAATGACAATAACAGTTTTTTCCAATAGGTTTACAAACATTAGAACATTTTGGATCAAACATTGTGGTGAGTTGTGAAATTCATTAAAAGAGCTAGGGAGTTAAAAACTGGTAAAATCAACATTGGAAAAACTTGACGATTCGCTGCATGGCTCCCCACAAAAAGTTATTATTCGTTTCTTGTGGTTTTCTGAGAAAATCCACCGCCAGTTAAACATAAAAATAGAACTGTCTGCTAACTGTGCTGTTTGGACACGCCCGCGGGGAATCAGCCGTGCGCACTGGGGCGCCGTGCTGCGGTGCGCGCGACCGTTCGCCGTCGGTGGTTCGAGTCCCCCCATAGGGCATGTGTGTTTGTGTTTTCGTTAGGTTAGTTTAACTTAGTTTAAGTAGTTTGTAAGCTACGGACTAATAACGCAGCAGCTGAGTCCGACAGTTTTACAAACATCTGGACATTTTTTGTTTAGGCACAGTTATTCTGGTCGCGGTGATGCAAGCTGAGGACGTGGAATTGCATAAAGTGGAGGTGGTGCTTGTCGCTGTTGACGTACGTCGCCTTGTGTTTGCGGCAGGAGACGCGCTTTCTCAGATGCTATCTGCTGTTTGTAACGAGTCCCTCCCACAAGGCCAGGCGACAGCTTGCCGCGTTCTCACACGTCTTCAACTCGTGTTTCTACGTTCTCACAGCCGAAAACGTAAATCCAAAGTATTATCACCTTCACCATTTCCGTACGATGACAACAAACGCACTTGTTACTGGCATATATCTTTCTTCCGCAATTTCCTCAAACTGGGTGGAAAGTTAATACCAGAAAGAATTCAGCCTCACATTGAGTCGCAACTAAGAATACAGTAGGCTGATGCCAGACATACAAAATGCAGTTCAAGTAGAGTTATGAAAAAGACGAGAATTCCATTCAAAATACTTTTTTTTTATTGTATCATTGGACATAGCTCAAACTCAGGACATACATATTAAATTACATTGAGATTCAATAAATGTGTACATATTTGCGTGTTTTGACATTTTCGGAGATAAAAACATGCATAATATATACATAAGACTTTTTTACTTAAATTATGCATATAATGTTCATTATTTTCAGTTTAAATGCATATTTTATTGGTTTTCAGTAGACGACTCAGTTTCTTGATATTTAATATCGTTAGTTTTGAGTCAAGAGTCATAATGAGAGAAAAAAATAGGAATAACAAAAATAGAAAGTTAACGTTATCATTGTAGGATAACGTGTTCATAATTTTACGAACAGCGTTCTGCAGAGCACATGCCACGAACAGATGCATCTAACCACATCAGTCACTGACATGGACTTCATTTGGTGACGGTAGAAATTTAACCTTCTATGACGTATCGCGGTTAACGTGACATTGCCAGAGCAGAGCATTTTTGTGGAATTTGAAGATATCTCACTAGCGGGTTAGATTCTTCAGCCGCGGCGGGTTAGCCGTGCGCATTGGAGCACCGTGCTGTGGTGCGCGCGGCCGTCCGCCGTCGGGGGTTCCAATCCCTCCTCGAGCATGGATGAGGTTAGTTTACCTTAGTTTAAGTAATTTGCGAGCTACTTAGGTTAGTTTACCTTAGTTTAAGTATTTTGCAAGCTACGGACTCATGATCACGCAGTTAAGTCAGATAGATTTACAAACATTTGAACATTTTGTTTAGCTTCTAACGGTGCGAAAAAGGAAAGTAAATTCGTAAACTGGGAACAAAAATGATAGTGCTTCTTTTGATATATTTTTCACTTGATCGCGCTAGTATTTAGTTTGATAGTGCATGAACACATCCTTATTTTGCGATTTTCAGAGTATGGAATTCTCGTCTTTAGTCATGAACCTGATGCATAATACAGGAAGGTTTCCAGAGTAACTAGTTATACGTTCATTATATTCTGGGCCAAGTGTTTGCAATGTTGTAGATTGACATAATAATATGAGTAATATTCTGAAGCCAGTAATATTTGCTAATACTTATAGTTTACATTATGAGCTGCTGATTTCGACACAATAATCACCTTCAGGTATACGTGGAATATCTTGTTCGGCTGTTATGTTAACTGTTGATGTGTCCTACTAGTTTTGGTAGTACTGTTGTATCATAAACAATATTCTATGCGAGGTACTGTACTTCAAATAATTGTCATATTCGCATGTTCAAATCACGAAGATCAGTATGACGTATAGAAAATTATTTATGAGATACAACGGTACTAGAGAAACCGGTTCGACACATCAGCTTTTAAAAACAGCCTAGTAGGATTTTACATGCACTCATAAATATTGCTCGTCTGTCGAAATGAGTATTTCATCGTGTAAACTATAAACACTAATAAATACTACAATGTTTAGTATATTACTCATATAATTATTTTAATCTACTTACTTATGTTGCAAGCAAATTTAAAAGGATGTTGGTTATTCTCAGATGAAGAGGTCTACATAGGACAGAGTAGCGTGGAGAGCTGCATCAAACCAGTCTCTGGACTGAAGATTACAACAACTTAGGTTGCACTGCTGATCGCATGTGACACTGGTGTCATAGCAGTAGTCCGCTGGACTTGTTTGGTGCTGTTCTCTGCACATAATCTATGCTATGTTTGTTTCGTTATATCAAGCGAAGCTACTGCCACCTACTTCCTTTTCAAAATAACTAATTTTAGTCAAGCTTTAGTCTGCCTCTACAATTTTTAGCCCAACACCACACACGACGTACTACCCTCCATTATCTAGTTAACTATTTATTGATACCTCGGTATGTATCTTAGAAAATTACCACTTTTTGTAGTCAACATGTGCCATTAGTGGTTTACCTTCTCCATTTGATTCGATATCTAGTTCTTAGTTATCCGGCATCCACATTTAATATTCAGTATATATCTGCGTCATTACATTTCAAATGCTCCTCGTGTCTTCTTCTCGGCACTATATACACAATAACCTTCACTTCCATGTAACACTACACTTCAGTCAAATACTTTCAGAAACGTCTACACACACACACATACACATTACCATGACTAATACGAAGTAGAAACCACGTTGGCATCCAAAACAGCTAACAGCTTTCATTCGTGTTGCAAGAGTTAAATACAGGTCCTATATGGTTCTAAGGGAATCGTATACCATTCTTTCTCCAAATGCTGCCGAATTCAGTTAACAGCGATAGAGGTGGATATGGATCACGCATCCTCCTGTCCAAAGTACATAATGAATGCTCAATAACATTGAGATCTAGTGACTGTGGTCTCCAAGGAAATGCGACAATTGATCCTCCTGCTCGGAAAACTGGCCCTGCACGGTGCCAGTTATGTGAATAAGGCCCTGTTCGCCGGCCGCGGTGGCCGAGGTGCCTGAGGCGCTCCAGTCACGGTCAGCACGGTCACTACGGTCGGGGGTTCGAATCCCCCCTCGGGCATGGATATTTGTGCCGTCCTAGTTCGTAAGTAGTTCATAATTAGTTTGTAAGTTTAGGGACTGATGACCCAGTAGTTAAGTCCCATAAGTTTAAGAAACATTTGAACATTTTGAGGCCCTGTTCTCTTGAAAAACAACATCATCATTGCAGGGCTTCATAAGCCGAAATGGGCAAAAAACGAAAACCTTCGTCTGTGCCATATCTGACGGCAGAAAGTTACGTTTCACGATACTGACGCTGGCACAAGTCTTTCCGAAAATACATCCAGCGCACACGGTTGAACTATTAGTGCCGCGATGGCTCGTAGTAGCATTCATAAAGTGTTATTTAAATATACTTTTAAATACAATACTAACCTTTTTTTCTTTCGTTGAATGGAAATAATTTGTAGTTGGAAATATTTGTGCTCATCTCTTCGAATATTCAATTTTCTTACATTTTGATTGTCAGCTACTAGCCCAAGAATCTACTTTTTGTAGTATTGCTAATTTTCTGACAGAATTGCGTTTTTTATTTTATAGTATTTTTTTTATTTCCACATAACGAGTTTCAACAGACAAGCAGCCATCTAGAGATCGTGTGGAGTAATTTATAAAATATGTATCTCGACCTCATAATGAGAGCATATTTCAATATTAACACAACAAAGCCACATAGACACGTATTATTCCATAACATCTGACGATAGCAGCTTGTCTGCTTACACCTGTTATATGTATTAAAGAAGTCATAAAATACAACGCGATCGCTGTAGCAAAATATTATTAATACGACAAATAACGATCGCACCCTACAACAACCGCAACTTACTTAATTTTGTGCTTAAATAAAATACAATAAATATACTACAACTTCAATTCTCGTGATTTTTCTTGTAAAATGAGCGGTTATGCCTATATGAAGCTCGAAACAGAGCATAATTTTAAATTTTTAATTTTTGGTAAATCATGGTCAATATTGGAAGTTCATTATCTCGGAACTGCTGAACGTATAGAGCTTTGGTTCGACTTAAATTGTTGCAAATTAAATCTAATTTGGAAATGCTAAAGATAAAAAATCTTGGAAAACGCATAATTCATTTGTTGCAGGGCAAAGTTAAAAATTTCACAGTCTTTAACAAATTACTCAGTACGAACACACTTTTTGAAGCTGAACACATGAGTTCATACTACCGTAACTGGTATACTGTTTAGATGTTTCTAATTAAAAGACAAAAGAAAATGAAAAGAAGGAAACGGCATTTTCATTTAGCTTTGGTGCAGTGGTAATCGCGGAATATACGTAGTCTATGTCTTCCTGACGCAAGACAACTGCTTAGTCCTATCAATTCTTTAAAAATTTCTTTTTATTTGAATGCTACAATATAATAACACAAAAGAGGCACACGCTGCTTCTATATCGTAAGTTTAAGCGTGTTATAGTACTCAATGCCTGTGTGGCATTAAGAAAAAATGAGTAAACTACGTGGAACGAACACGACGCAACGACCAGAAAGTTATGATGTACCCGAGAAAATAAGAAAAAGAAGAAAGGAAAAAAATGGGTCTTGCACAGTGTATTTTTTTTTTCAGGATGCATAAGCACTACGAGTAATGAAACTGATTGATTACATTTCTACCAGCAGAAAGAGTTGTTAGCAATTAGAAAAGGGTACAATTAGAGGCCCAGGATTTCTGTGGTCATTTACCTTTCGCAAAATCTGATAAACGCTTATGAATCTATTTCTCTTAGGTACAATGAAACACCAACAACAAAGATCTCTTTATAGACATTTATCACTTTCAACGTGGCCATTCATTACTGCCAATTGCAGAGACAAGTCGTGCAACCTCTTCGGAGCTACAGATCTATCAGAGCATGTATTACCTTTCATAGCCACTACATAAAAAGAAACGTATGTCGTGAAGATCAAACACATCGAAACTATCGATTTTTTTATTTCGTAAGGAACCTATCATCAATTAATGTCACAGTGTTTGGAGAATGTCAACGTGATAATGAACTAAGTTACTAGATATTCTTGTGTTAGCTCATTCATCTGATGTATTTTGTCAAAAACAGCGAAGTGCTTGTCCTATAACCATTAGGTATAACTACTAACATGGTCAAGTTCTGTTTCGACGACTGTTTATCTATTCTAGTAGTCCCATTTGCGTTCGCATAATTTTTCACGTAGTATTTCAAGTGTTTATTTTTCTGGGTGTTCCTTTTAGCTTAGGCCTCATGGACCGTGAGGTTGTGTGGAATGTTTCCAGTTATATGCATCCCAATATCGTTTTTCACTGCCTAGTTCATTACGGCTAACTATGTACCAGCTGTATAAAAATCCATCCTTGTATAGCTCCTGCCAGGATGTTTCGTAATCTGAGATGCAAAATGATCTAGAACATTGGTCTGAACATCGTAGTCCACTAGTGGGTATGATCGTATTGGAGGAGGCAAGTATGTCCTCATCCTCCAAGTGCTGAGCTGACTTACCAAGCCATTTGCAGGGACACTTACATTGTAATACAGATTCTGCAGTTTCTGAAGCACGGCAACTGAGCATTTTTCCACATACCAAATTACTGGAGGAAGTAAAAAATCCGAGTCCTGGACCTTTAAATTTTGTAGTCTGTTGCAACTGAGTCAGCTAGCCACAATAATATACCCCCAAGACATCATTAAGCTGAAAGTTTTAATATTCAATTTCTGTTTACTTGACGACATAGAACTATGAGCATGTACATGAACTATGTTCAGTTTCTACATCTATATCTACATGGATATTCTGCAAGTCATATTTAAGTGCATGGCAGAGGGTTCATCGAACCACTATAATGATATTTATCTATAGTTCCTAGTTCCATTCTAACGCCTCGGTTGCACAGTGGTAGAGTGCTAGACTACAAATCCAAAGGTCGCGGGTTCGATCCCCGCCAGGTCCTAGGATTTTTATCTGTCACTTTCCACTTCTTTCACCTCTGGCAGTATTGCTCATGTGAAAAATACCGAGTAGCACCGTGGTTCGGAACCCACGTTAAACTGTAGGTCCCCCTATAACTGGCTGGGTAAGGTCGGAGGAAGGCAACGGCATACCACCTCCAAACAGGACCATGCTTAGTAAAGCACTGTGGTGTTCAAACCAATCTTCGGATTGTTGACTGCTTTACTTAGTTCCATTCTATCTCGCAGGAGAAAGGAATAACTAAATCCTTCCGTTTCCGATCTGATTCCTCTTATTTTATTATGAGGACCATGTTTGCCTATGTATGTGGATGCTAACAATATATGTCCGCATTATGAAGAGAAAGTTGGAGAAAGAAATTTCGAAAATAGACCTCAACGAAAAAAATAACGCCTTTCTTTTAGTGATTTCCACCCCAACTCGTGCATCATTTCCGTGACACTCTCTCTCCTATATCACGATAATACAAAACTAGCTGCCCTTGTCTGAATTTTCTCTAAATCGTCCGTCACTCACACCTGGTGTGGATCCTACAATGCGCACCAATACTCCAAAATAGGACGCACAAGTGTTGTGTAGGCAGTTTCTTTAGTCGAACTGTTTCAGTAAATATATTTTCTCTTATTCCACAAAAATAAGCCACAGCCTAATGAAACATTACAGCCTTCACTGTTACTCGTGTAATTCTAAAGCTAGAGTTTGAGTGAGGCTTGTGAAAGAAATGCGAACCTTTAATAATTACAGCTTACTTTATAAGCTGAAGAATATAAATTGCATCTAGTAGAAGAGTGGCTCACACCGATATTCGCCAAATAACTTCCATTCCTCGTGTATTAGAAAGATTTTGCTTTATTCTTGTTTTAGCATTATGCAGATATCGGGTAACCGGTTGAGCACGTACATTATTAACTTACCGAGCCATTTATTTTCTCCTTTCTTTTACTTTTACAGCGTTCACAGCAATCAAGAAGTCGGACGGCATACTTATACCTTGAACGAAGCCACTGAATTTTCCGTAAAGTTGTATAACGTAATTTGACTACCCTTTCCTGTTTCTACGACATATTTGGTTTATTACAACTTCCGCAAGAAATTATTGCAGGTTTTTAATATTTCACGTAATTAATTGCCGCTGCATGAATTTCCTGTTCCATAATTCCAAATATGTGCAAAACTTAATTTTCGGCGTACATGGAATCGTTTCAATTCCGTCACTACAACCTGTGAACAGGAAGCAGTTTATACGACTGCGATAGAACAAATTCCTTTTTCATAGGGGTGTGGGGACTGGGGAGGTGATCTCCCATTTGGCACTGTGGCACCAAATTGATTTCGTAAAAAATTCTTCTAACCATGGTCGCATAAAATCTCGAATACATTTACACTGTGTTCGGAAAACGATTACATTGCTATTCCAGTAAATACTGTGCCACGCCGGCCGCGGTGGCCGAGGGGACTGAGGCGCTTCAGTCACGGTCTGCACGGCCACTACGGTCGGGGGTTCGAATCCTCCCTCGGGCGTGGATATTTGTGCCGTCCTTAGTTGTAAGTAGTTCATAAGTAGTTTGTAAGTTTAGGGACTGATGACCCCGTAGTTAAGTCCCTTAAGCTTAACACACATTTGAACATTTTTACTGTGCCACTTTCATTCTGTACGTTGAACACTACTGCGTATATAATATTCTTCACAGTATTTGCGTAAGACAGCTTCCAGCCGAACTGTTGTATTTGCACATTCATCGTAAGTATGTCTGTTAAGAAATTTATGAACATGGTTGAAATTGTAGAAGATATTAATAATGAAACTTGAAGAAGCCGGTATCTTCTGACTAAGAGAGTATTTTACGTATGTCTACAAGCAACGAAAGCACATCTATTACAAAACTTAAAATTAAGCATTATAAATGCGTATTAAATATGTCCGGCACTTTTAAAACCAGCAATCCTTGTCAGTTGTTTCACTTCTAAATACATCACTACAGCATATGTCAACGTCATAAAAGTGTAGCTTCATATAAATTAATGTAACGATTAGAAGCTTTGCTTTTGTTGAAATGAGTTTCTCGTCTCGAATTTTTCTCTCGTATGTAGTGCTGTACCTCTTAATACGTCCGCCCCCGTAGCTGAGTAGTCAGTGCGGGTGATTGTCAAGTGGAGGAATTGGCAAGGAATTTTCGTTGGTAAGAGGACTGGCACGGGCCGCATTGAAATACTTGAGACCAAGTGAGAAGCTACTTGGCCGAATAGTAGCGGCTCCAAGTCAATAAGTTCGACATGGACTGGGATAGCGGCGCCCTCACTACTTGCCCCTCCATACAGCATTCATTGACGCAATTGCCAGAAGCAGACATGACGGTCCGTTAGGCCCAATTGATACATCTAGCGAAGGCGAAGCTTTGATTTGTTCTTAAAATGTGACGTGCGCACTGTTGCAAAGACTACCTCCGTTAAAATTAGACAAAAAAATGGAACACCGCGATGGCTGATGAACAGGGTTTCTCAAGAGTTATTGTAGTTGCAAGCTCCTGCCTTCAGATTAAGACAATTATTTAGTCGCCAGACCAAAAAATATTTATCTATGCCTCTTAGTTCTTAAGACGTGATAAAAATATATTTGCTACATTTTACTCGTAAGTGAGAATTACAATATTATCAAAGTATTCTAAGAATAAAGTATTAAATATACGACTCTGTCTGGTGCACAAAAAATAATAAATACAAGAACAGTTCCAGAAATCTCGACATAATTCATTTACAACATATACTAGGAAAATGAAGTAGTAACTAGCCAAATGAGGAGGTTTCAACGTTTTTAGGATATTAATTTTGGTCACTGGACAAGCAGGTAATATAGCTATTCTGAAAATGGATATTCTTAGTGAGACAAACCTGTAGAGATGCCTAGGGAAATGCTTCAGCGGGGATTACGTAAGAACTGTGAAACCCGACAAGCGAATCTGAGCATTCGGTGTATGTATAGGTGAGCGGTGACTCTGAAATTCGTGGTCACTATGTGAAGCACCAGATGTGACGCCACTGGGCACGGCCAGGCTGGGTGTTGGCGTACCCAGTTACCTCGTGACCACACGCGCGACGTTAGCAGCCATTGGCGGTTGGATAACTAAACACGTATTGTCCTAATACACTGTACAAGTCTACTTCTTTCAGTAATCAGTCTCCATCTCTGTCTGTCTCGGGTATCCTCCTTCATTTGCTTGTAGCTTCTAACTTTTTTTCATATCTGTTGACAAGTGTGCAGTGCGAAGTGTATGGAGGTGTAAGAGAGAGCTTTTCCAAGATAATTAAATTACAAACCCAATGTTATGTAGATAAAATCTGGAAGTGTAATACGATAATAGCGACTGAGACAAATATAATTCAATATAACAAATTCATTAAATTTATAACTTGTAAAGCATTCATCACACCAGAGTGGTCGAACACAATTTGTACCTCTTGTTAAATACTACCTTACACGCTCAAAATGTTAGTAATTAAGCTGTGAGACACATTTTAAATGACTCTGATCCACACTGCTGCAAATTTCCAGGACCTCTTGTGTAACATCCACATTACTCATTCGATCTGAGGCCCTGAGATTACGATCTGTTTGACAAACAGAAAGAACCATTGCGAAGGATCCGGTACAACACCAGAGATGACATCTATGTCATAGGGAAATCAGTACGAGACATCAACAGAAATAGATGCATAGATGGCATACGTTGCCTTCCGGACGCTTGGCAAAATTTCTTAAACAACGGGACCAGTTATATTAAATATGTTTAACTAAAAGTACCTCTGTCAGTAAAGTCATTTCAGAGAAAAGTGATGGTTCTCACTACTTTTATCAGCCTTTGTATTAACGACGAAGCATTAGCGTGGTTTAACAAATGTGGGAAATTGAATCTGCATTATCAATACAATTTTCCCAGAGATTCATGGAAATCAGTCCAGTTTGATTAAGTTTTTTTCTGCCTATTGATGGAGCCAGTAGTTGATCTTTCGTCGGGAAGTAGCTGGGCGTGACTTTTTGTGATACCATAAGTAAAGCAGAACATTGAGCATCTACAGCTTAATAAGCACAAACTATTGCAGGATTTGCTCCTTACTGTCGAAGGGAATAAAAGAGAAGTAGGGAAGCTAACAGCCTATGCCTAGTATTATTCAATTTCTACCTAGAGCCAACTTCAAAGGAAACCAAGGAGAAAACTTGGAACGGAATTAAAGTTTCATGAGAAGAAATAAAAGTTTGACATGATATTTATGCAAAATGCTTATAAGAAAGATCAGTGGAGTCGATAATGTCATGGAAAGGGTTAATGCCATCAAAATTAATTACAATAGAAAAAGCGTAATGGATTTGAGTCGAGTTGAATGAGGCATCGAGTACCAAATGAGATGCTAGAAGTAGTAGACAAGTTCCACTAATAGGGCAGAAATGTTAAGTAGCAAGTAAACAATTTCTGATAATGAAAAAATTAAACTTCAAATACAAATTTAAGTGTCATAAAGTCTTTTACAAAAGCGTTTTGTCTTGAGGGTAGCTTCATACAAAAGTGGAAAACAGTACACTCAAGCCTCTGAGGAGTGGCCGAGCGCACTAAGGCGCCTTGCTGCAGAGCGCGCGGTTGCTCGCCGTCGGAGGTTCGAGCCCTTCCTCGGGCATGAGTGTGTGTGTTGTCCTCACCATAACTTACTTCAAGTTAGTTAAAGTAGTTTGTAAGCCTAGGGACTGATAACAGCAGCAGTTAAGTCCCTTAGATTTACAAACAGTTGAACATTTTTAGTACACTCAAGAAGAGAACGTAACTTCTGAAATGCGGGAGATTGAATGGCTTCATCGAGTACCAGTGACGATGTACGAAATCTGAATTGTGAAAAGACATTTTGTGACAGAAATTTACGTAAAGAAAGGATAGACTGATATGACACCTCTTGACACAAAGAGGAATATGGCGTGGGGATATATTGTAGAGAAAGCAGTGCTTGACTGCAGTAGGAAAAGTGAAATGGTTGTAATTTAGCCAGTAACTCTTCACGGACGAAGTTACTTTCACAGGGTGAATTGGCTTAGAGATATAAACTAAAACAGATTTAGGATTATAGAATTAAACAGCAATATCCTCCATTCCATGAGAGGACTGTAACAGGGCAAGGAGAGAAACCTACATGGGGGTATTGCTTAAGTACTACCGAAACTTGTCACAGATCATACAGGCAAGATGTTTTGTTTTTGTGGCTATGTAGATCTATTACTGTTGTATTGTGACCATTTAAGGAAGCTACGGAACACTTCAGAACACTTTGAAGATGTTTCCTCAATTTGTACAGTTCGAGTTGCCGCGATTTTTTTAATACTGTGTTTTGGAGATAGACCTAGAATGAAAGATGCACTTGTTTGCAGATCATGGATGGGATTAAACATGTATTGGGACCATTGATAGTATGTAAAACGTAACGAGAATTGGCGATAAAAAGTATTATTCCCGGAACCCAACTCTTAATGTATTTTGTTTGCTCTCCAACGTTTGTTTCTCTATCTATATGACTACTTAGTTAGCAGAGTGTCCAATGACGTCACATTCAAACAAAATCTTTACAATATCATCTGGCGAGGTAAAACGAAACCATGTTTTCGTTCTAACTTTTACTTTTCTTATTTTACTGCGTTACATTCTTCCTCACGTAAGAGAAGTAAGACAAAATTTTAGACATCCGAAATCAACTACTTCCTTGCATTGACAAAAAAGAAATTTCGCTATAATGAAATGAGAATATAAGAATTATTGCCTTCTCAACGCAGTTGCTACAGTTTCTTTTTGCTTTTTGATAGGGAAAATTGAGCCACCTTTCTCTGAATTTTCTCAGAGTATTCTGTAAACTGTAACTGATGAATGTCTCATTCCTCGCAAAAATACTTCAGAAGAGGATGGACGGGTGTAAATTATCAGCTCTTTGTTCTATTTGTTGTTGTGTGACAGTGTTGTGCGAATAAAATGCAGAATTTATAACATTTCCTATGCAAGTGTGCCCCTTTGGTTTGTTTCATAAACGCATTCTCATATATGAGGATTCAGTCGGAAGATCTGTGAGGCTGTTTACGAATGATGCTGTAATGTATGGGCAGGTTGTACTTTCGAAATGCAGGAAGACACTTGGTACAAGGCTGACAGTTGACCCTCATAATAAATAAACGTAACTGTTGTTCGCAGACAGGGGGAAACTTCAATTATTAATCGATTTCAGTATTGGTGATAAATCACTGGACATATCCGTACAGAGCGCCCTATGTTGAAACGATCTCATAAAACTGGTTGTACGAAATCCAAGAGCTAATTGGAGGATCATAGTAAGAACTTGAACTAACTGCATATCATTGATGAGAGAAGTGGTTTACAAAATACTCGTTCAGCACATACCATGGATCAAACGGTAACATTTCTATATTGTGAATTATAATCAGCGGTGTTGTCTTAGTACTCTTGTGGAAGATCTTGGACTTTATTGTGAGGTCCAGCAGTCATATGTGACACGTTGCAGCGTGGCGTTTGCGTAGAGCGGGTTGCGCGGCGGCTAGAGGAGCGTCGGTGGTGTGCGGGTCCCGCTTTGGACATGCCTACCTGAGTGTGTCCGGTTTTCTCTCTCTGTGCTCTGTAGATGGCTGCTCGCTGTCGAGAAACTCCGTCTGCCGCATGTCCAGATTTCAGCATGCGCTTTCAGCTTTTTTGTCGTTCGCATTCCCGTTTAATCATGCTGTGGAGCAGAAATGTATTGCAGCAAATGAGCTGAACTGCCATGTTCTTAGATGTGTGTTTTCCTTGCACTTGTGCATCATTCATAAATTGATCCAACACATATTATTTTCTTTTAAAAGACTGAAGGAAACTCAAGGTTCAACGTCTCTTCAATGTAATAGCACTCTTCTTGTTATATTTAGAGGGCGATTAAGTCAAAGACGTTTACAGACTTCTGGGACTAGTGGACAGGCACGAGTATATAATACATTGAATAGAACCCTAGTATGGATGAGTCATCCAACGATAATATGACCACTTCTCCAACTTCCACACTGTGAAGCAAGCTCTTTGCTTTCCATATTTAAAAAAAATATTTGTTAAACTTAAGGGACTTAACTGTGGGGTTATCAGTCCCTAAACTTACAAACTACTTATGAACTACCTTATACTAAAGACGAAACAAACATCCATGCCCGAGGGGGATTCGAACCCCCGACGGGGAGCGGCACGCGCATCGTAGCATATCACCTCAATGCGCTTCGCCACTCCGCCGCGGCTTTCCTTTCCATATTTTGGAAGGAGGTACTACGGACGAAAAAGAATGGAAAACAGTCTCATAAACGTGGACTGTAAAATTCATAAGCCTACGTTAAGATCTATGAGCGCTTGACCAGCAGAAGAAATGTGTTTCGCAATTTCGAAGACGAAGAAATACTCATAATTCGTAAGGTATACATTTTAGAGCTCATGTTTAATGGACATTAAGTTGCTTCGAAAACCTTAAAATAAATTATACGAGTATTATTCAGCGTCTTGCGCATCCGCTCCTTACAAATGATGCAAGGAAGGTCACGCCAATAACAGCTGGAACAGAGGCGTACAATGAGTCACTCTTCCCACAACCTAACCATGACTACAACGGCTAGAATGCTTAAAAAGCGCCAAAGAGCCAGCTAATGTGAAAAAGGCTTAGATATGGAACTTCTTACTACACTGCTTGACAAAATAATATACATACAGGGTGTTTCACTAAGTGTGTTTGCCACTACGGTCGGGGGTTCGAATCCCCCCTCGGGAATGGATATTTGTGCCGTCCTTAGTCTTAGTTAGTTCATAAGTAGTTTGTAAGTTTAGGGACTGATAACCCCGTAGTTGAGTCCCATAAGCTTAACAAACATTTGAATCTAACAGCGCATCGAGGAAGCTTCTCGTTCCGTGACACCGGCGACGTTACAACTCGGCCGCACCACATTTAGAAGGCGCATTGCATTATGCGCAGCGTTTGTGGTATCTGCCCCTGAAACTTTGAAGGGTTGTAGCTCCCAAACTAGCAGTGATAGGAATGTAGTTTAAATTGACTTGTACGCAGCTGGTTTAAACGAATCCAATGCACGATAGAAAAAACTATTGTTCCATTTAAAAAATTATATCTTTGTGCTGTAACTCTTTGGACAATGATACAATAATTATGTTCATAGCTCCGCAGAAAGTGTAACATTTCTTGTGTTGACCTACCGCATTAAAATTTCCCGTCACCTATTATTTTATAAGTTACAGAGGCAAACACACTTAGTGAAACAACCTATATATATATATATATATGTGTGTGTGTGTGTGTGTGTGTGTCGAACGAAAGCGCTGCACCTAGAAGGATGAAAGAGTTAATGGCGTATGAAGCTAGAGATGCAAAATTGGGACCTGGTGAGTGGGATATGGCATCCTCTCTGGCCGCGTTGCATGGCCTTAAGCACGTCGTAATGTTGTGAAACAGCCTTTGGATGCTCCACTGAGCTAAATTAGTCCACGGATGTTGCAGCTGTCTCTTCAAATCCCGCGCGTTTGTACTGTGACGGGGGGCCCTTTCCATTACACCCCAAACGTGTTCAGCGATGGAGAGTTCTGGGGATCGTGCTGGCGACGAGAGGATCCCAACATGCTGTACGCAGTTCATATACACACGTGCTTTGTGTGGGAGTACATGATCATATTGGAGCACTGTCCCAGGATGCCGTCTCATGAGGGACGCAGAATATTTGTGACGTTTCATTGTGCCGTCAATGTCTGCAGAAGCACGTCTAGAGGTGACCTGAAAGTATGTACTATGGCTCCCCCTACCAATATTCCAGGGGTTCCCCCAGTGTGTGTATAACCTCAATATTGGCTGGATGTACCTTCTTCCCCCGACAGCGTGAGCATTAGAGACGGATGTCCTTGATGCATCAAAACCCAAATCCGATGGTAATCGGAGATTCAAATGTTCAAATGTTTGTAGGTCTATGGGACTTAACTACTGTGGTTATCAGTCCCTATGCTTACAAACTACTTAAACAAATCTAAGGACAACACACACTCACACCCATACTCGAGGGAGGACTCGAACCTCCGACGAGGAGCAGCCGCGCACTCCGCAGTAAGGTGCTTTAACTGCTCGGCCATTCCACCGCAGTTAATCGGAGGTTTTTGAGAAACGGAACTCATCACTGAATATCATGCGATGCCGTTAATCTTCTGTTGGTACCTCCCGGACACAGCACCGCTTCAATAGCCGCGTTGATGTTCTGGTGTGAATGGCAACCGACACGTGGGGTGGTAGGACAGCAATCCGACAGATCCGATTCGTGGAGACACCTGTCAAAAAATCAAAGGATGCTGCAAAGTCTCCTGCACGTGTTCACGGATGGCGAGTGTCGAGGTAATGGGCTCCCGCGTTACTTGGAGCATTATATGACGGTATTCCCTCGGAATGGTGCTCTTTGGTTGACCCAAACCTAAACGACGTGACTGGATAGCCCCATGTACCCACTGATTCCAACTTGGGGCCACTGTGACATCTGAATGGCCCACGTGCCTGGTAATTGCTTCACGCAGTCCAACGATGTGATCTGTATCGAATGCATTCAGTTGGTGTCTAATGCATCTGTGAGACATCGCGAGTGCTTCGTACAGTACTTGAATCACTATTCCACGCACGGCAGTTGCTTGGTACAAACTTCGCAACAGGACTATGACGTCAAGAATACACTCTGTTGAGTTCCACACATTATAGAGCCGCGTAAATACATTTACTCAGACATAAGTTTTTATGTATTTATTCATGTCAGAAGCATCTTATGGCATATACATGTGACACCAGACATAGCTGGAACACAAACACAAACATGAAAGTCGAGAAATAATAACAGATATTAAACCATTAACAGTACTCATATCTAACCGTAAAAAGTCTTTTCTAAAGGATTAAACTATGCTAGCCCGAAATCTGGCTACATCACACGCATCACGGTTGCACTAGTCAGATTACATGGTACAACAGACTGGACAAAGCTCATACTGTAGCAGGTGTTCGGTGGTTTGTTCTTTTCCACACTCACGCATGAAAGATGCGTCAGAGAGGCCCCACCTTCTCATGTTCACTTTGGTTCTTGCTACGTTGGTCCGCAGTCTATTGAGGGACTTTCACGTCATCCAGTCCTCCTCGTAGCCAAGTGGCAGCGCTTCCTGTGGGGGTCATCCAGACGCCTAGGACCCCGTTCTTTGCTCTCCACATCTCCAGACTGGTCAGTTGGGGTAATCTGTCGCTCTCCGTCGTTGCACGTGGGAAGCGTATTCTTGATTTGAGTCTGCTATGGGTAGGCTGGTAACCGAAAAAATTCAAATGTTTGTATAGCTTATGGGACTTAACTGCGGGGTTATCAGTCCCTAAACTTACAAACTACTTATGAACTAACTAAGACTAAGGACGGCACAAATATCCATGCCCGAGGGGGGATTCGAACCCCCGGCCGTTGTGGCCGTGCAGACCGTGACTGGAGCGCCTCAGTCCCCTCGGCCACCGCGACCGGCGGTAACCAAAAAGGGGATCTTTTGATGATGTCAATGCCTTTGTTCGTTCCATTCTGGCGGCGCTACACCAGCAAGACAGTATAATTTTTTTTTAAACTGGCGTTGGCCTTAGGCATCCCATAACAATGTGGCAAGTTTCGTTGAGAGCCACATCCACTTTTTTAGCGTGGCATGAATTATACTATACTGGACACGCGTATTCTTCAGCTGAGTAACATAGCAACAGAGCTGTAGTTCTTAATGTATTGGGCTGTGCACTCCAGTTTGTGCCTGCAAGCTTGGGAATAATATTATTTCTAGCAGCTACTTTGAATTTGGTGTTCACATCAATAGTATCAATACCGAAATGGGATAATATTGGACCAGCCCTTACGGAGGCATGACTTTTTTATGTCTGTTCAGCTGTGGATGGTACGTTCAGGAAGTTTATACTTGTAGTAACGACGTTACGCCGAACTTGGATGATGGTGCAGTGGGCTACTGCGAGGAAAGTGGTGTTACGTAAGCGAGTGGAAGGAAGCGTCCGCGGGCAGCGGCGCCCCGCCGACCCGGACGCGTCTAATAATACTGCCAGCTAGTCTTGACCTTCAGCTCTGCAATCGAAAGTGCCTCACGGCTGCCGTTCCGCCGACTCGGACTCCTTGCGCACGCTGCTTTTTTTACTGCGGCATCTCCGAGCTGTGATTCAGCAACTGCATTTTACGCTCCCTCTCCGACGTATTCCGCATTCATATAACACGGAAACACCAAATGGAGCCAACGAGTACATCTTCTATACTGGTGACGTGTCTAGTTACATGTAAAGTCGATGTCGCAACAGCATGCAGTTCTTCACGCCTGTGAGATACTAGAGGAAAGCGATTGAGTACATTCTTAACAGTAGTAGCTAAGTTATCACTCCCACATTTTTCCTCAAAACATCACATATGCAGGCTCAGGCAGAATTATTATTCGCAGCGTTACAGAAAAGTACAAAGTTTCATGGGGATTTAGGCACTGTTATTGGTTACAGAAGTACAGTAAAGTAATAAGTGCTGGTCATACAAGGAGTACAACAAAGACAACGTCTCATTAATTAAACTACCAGAATCAGTTATTCTTGTACCCAAAGGAAATTATATTATACTGTTAGAGTAGGAAAGCATTGAGCATCCATGACACAGATGACTTTTCACCATGATGCTGTCTACATAATAGTGCAGTGGTAATGCATGACATGATCATGCCCCACTTTTCTCCTAAGCCGCGCCCCTCTTCTTATCCTCCCTTTCCCTCCCTCATCCTAAGCCAAGCTCCTCCCCTCTTCAAAAAATGTTCAAATGTTTGTAAATCTATCGGACCAAACTGCGTGGTCCTCAGTCCGTAGCTTACAAACTACTTAAACCTAGCTAAACTAACCTAAGGACAACACACACACACATGCCCCAGGGCCTCCCCTCGTCCCTACCTTTTCACACCTCATCCTCTTCTCCAAAGCCATCCACGTAATTTACCAGTCATAGAACTGAAACAGCCATTTAGTATTAAATGCAGAGCCACCATCAGCAGAATGTACACACACACACACACACACACACACACACACACATTTAGATATCCCACTCACAGCCCAAATTTTATCGAGCCAGTGAGTATACTCATAGTCCTCAGGGTGCCCAGAATTTTACTGACCGTTAAAACGAAACAGGTAATCAGTAATGTATCCATGAATCAGCCATCTTCTTCTCTGTACCCTCACTAAGTTTCACAGTAGCTTGATCTTTGTACCTCATTGTTTCAAGGTCGAAGTTGTTCCAGAAAGAGCAATGCTTTCCTACAGATCTGTTCTTCATACATGCAACGCAATCAACAGATTTTAACTAATCTGTTTAGATGAAGTCGAAGGGAGACTGACTGTAAATTATGCTTATAATTGAGCTTTCGCTTTTATTATTTCAGGTCAGAAAATGTCGAGATCTTGAAATTATCGGGATGCCTGCAAGTGGAGAACATTACTACAAACGCACTTACACATTCGACAAGAAATATTCTGATTATTATGAGCTACAGAGCACTTTGATAAGTAACGATCTTATAATATTTTCCTCACTAAGTCATTGAACGTAAATATTACCTGCACGCTCGACAATAAGCTAAGTCACCTCCATTACTATAATTTATCAGTTTACAACATGCATACTGTGAAGGTAGTTCAATAAATAATGCAATTTTTAATCATTAATAGATTCTAGATAAGTCATGAAAAATATTTCAAACTTGAAGCTTCTTCTGGATGAGTTTTAAGTTTAAATCAATTCGGACGGACGGTAGATCCATAATGAACCACGAAAATGACATCTACGCAGGGCGTTCTTTACAAGAAACTTGCTGTAATTGATTTCTTAGGTGCGAAAAAGAAACTGTGGTGAACATCCGTAACGTTTTCTACAGTGAGTGGCAATGATACATTTGATAGGATTATGGATATTGTTGTTGTTGTTGTGGTCTTCAGTCCAAAGACTGGTTTGATGCAGCTCTTCCTGTACGAGACTCTTCGGTCCTTAATAACAACAAACTTCCCTTCTTTAGAAATGATTTTCGTCACATCGCAATTCTGAATTTTATATCTTCTCTCTTCCGATTCCGGCCCCCGAAAGTTATTTACTGCCATGCCAAAATTACAAAACTCATCTTCTAACTTTATTGTGCCCTTTGATAACTTAATTTCCTCAGCATCAATTAATTTAATTTACTCTTGTTTTTTCCTTGTTAATTGTAATCTTCTAGCCTCATTGCAAGGCAACGTCAAATCCATATAAATTGTTCTTATAAATTATTTGTAGTCTATCAAAAATTGGAAATGTTATCGGCAAACCGCTGAGTTTTTGTTTCTTCTCCTTTCATTGTAATTCCGTCTCCAAAATTCTCCTTTTTTCCTTTACATCTTGCTTATTCTACAGACTGAATAACATTGGAGAAAATATACAATCCTCTTACTCCCTTCCCAGCCACTGCGACACAGCCATGCCTTTCAACTTTATAACTACTGTGTGGTTTCTGTAGTTCTATATCACTTCCCGTTGCCTATATCTTGCTCCTGCTAACTTACGAATTTTTAAGATACGTCGTAATGTATTGTCTCACGTGTTTCCATATTTCCCCTAAATCGAAATTGATCATCTAATATATAAAAATGAATGTCTGTGTGTTCGTATTTTATGCGATGCCGTACCGTTCTACCGATGATGATGAAACTTTGTCAACATATTGCTTGCACTTTAACGATGGTCATAGGCACCATTAAATGACTGTACGACAAATATATATATTGTACAATATCTCCTTTGAAAATTCTTTCAAGAATGGACCCTAACTAAACTTTATCCACGACAGATAATTTCAAACACGTTGGGAGATTAATAACGGATTTACGCAGCCAGCAAAAAGATGTAAGAGAAATGTACGACCAGTTGTATTAGGTATGTTCAAAATGTTCAAATGTTTGTGAAGCTTATGGAACTTAACTGCGGGGTCATCATTTCCTACACTTACAAACTACTTACAAACTACCTTATACTAAAGACAGCACAAACATCCATGCCCGAGGGGGAATTCGAACCCCCAGCCGTAGCGGCCGTGCAGACTGTGACTGGCGCGCCGCAGACCGCTCGGCCACCGCGTCCGGCAATCAAAATCAAAATTAAATGTTGGTAAGTCTATGGGACCAAACTGCTGAGGTCATCGGTCCATACTCTTTAAAACTACTTTAACTAAATTACGCTAAGAACAAGACACGTACCCGTACACTGGGAGGACTCGAACTCCTACGGGGAGTGGCCGCGCAATCCTTTGTAAGGCGCCATAAATCGGAAGGCCATTTCTGCGCGGCGGCAAATTGACACGGGAAGATGTAACGCACTGACAGGAGAACACGTCGGGGAAAGCTAGGGCACGACTTAAAGATAATACATAGCATCCACAACCCCGTGGAGCTGTTTGCCGATGACGCTCTTGAGTGTAGGAATGTCGCAACACCAAAATATTGTACGTGGTGCTGAAAGACCTATTAGGATCTATTCTTGGCGCAAAAGCTCATAGTTAACTCTCGACACAAATAGATGATATATCATCGTTATCATCGTCTTGAACAGTTTCCAGCCACAGGCTGGTTCTGTTTATAACACAAGCCCCGCCAATTTTTCCTGTCTTCCCACCATCTCTGTGTTAAAACTCTATACCAGCCCTCTCTTCTTCATACGATCCTCCATCCCTGTTAGCCATCTATCCATTGGTCTTCTTCTTGCTCGTTTCTTCTGCATGTGTATTTCGTGTATCCTCTTTCCCTCCATTCTCATTAAATGGCCATACCACCGCAGTCTTGATGTCTCGATCCTATCCTGCAAGGGATCCTCTCTCACTGTTTCTCTGATCTTCTCATTCCTCTCCTGTCTCATCTTGTTACCCCTATTCTGCTCCCCAGGAATTTCATTTCCTCTGCCTGTGATCTGCTCATATCTCTTTTCTTCGTTACCCAGGTTGCCGATACGTAGGCCAACATCGGAGTAAAGTAACTTCGGTATAACACTCCTTCGCTTTTCTGTGGTACGTACTTACTCCACACTAAACTCCTAACGCTTCTCATAAACACTTCTGCCTGTCTGCCATGTTCTGTAATCTTGCTATTTCTCGTAGTTTCCTCAATTACACTTACCAAGTACATGAAGCTTTCTACCTTCTTCAGTTGTTCACCTCCAACTGTTATTCCCCTCACTGGTCTATTCTTTTCCCTTGTGCTTAACCTAAACTCACGGTTAATAATGTTGAAATCCAATCCATATTTTACCACTGTTTCTTCCCAAGCATCTAGTCGCTCCTGGATTTCCTCCTCCTTGTTGCTCCAGACCATCAGATCGTCTGTAAACACCATTGCTTTCATCTTTTCTCCCCCAATTTTTTCTTCTACCTTCGTCATTATGTCATCCATGACCACAATGAAGAGAAGGGATGACAGTGCACTGATTTGTTTCAGACCACTCACTTGTTTGAACTGTTCTGTTCTTTCCTCTCCTACTTTCACATAACTCATACTTGCACGGTACATCTCCGTCACCCTGCTGTATCTTTTTCCACTCCCCTAATTTCGAGTGCATCCCAAACTGTTTCCCTAAACAAACTTTCTATATCTAGAAAGACCATCAACGGGTCCTCCCCATATATTCATAATGGTGTTCTTGGAGCTGCCTTACTGCAAATATGAGGTCCACTGTCGATCTTACAGGTCTGAAATCATACTGCTCTTCTCTCATTCCCGTCTCGACTTTGGCTCGCATTTTACTTTCCAATATCGTCTCATACACAATATGACATCAGTGTGACTCCTCTGTAATTTATGCAGTCCTTTCTATTCCCCTTCTTGAACATTCGGACTGTCAACCCTATCTCCCAATCTTCCGGGATCTTCTTTCCTTCTATATCACCACCATCACCCGATACAGCTACTGTTTCCCAACTTCCCATGCTGCCTTCACCATTTATACACCTGGTACCCTTCCTCCTTTCATCTCGTTTAATGCCATTTCGACTTCTAATCTACAGCTACATACATACTCCACAGTCCACCCAAAGGTGCGTGGCGGAGGGTACCTAGTACCACTACAAGTTACTAGGTTTCCTGTTCCATTTCCATATTGAACGAGGGAAAAACGAATATTTCTATGCATCTGTACGAGCCCTAATCTCTTTGATCTTATATTTGTGATCTTTGCGAGAAATGTAGTTTGGCGGCAGTAGAATCTTTCTGCAGTCCGCTTCAAATTCCGGCTCTCTAAATTTCTTCAACAGTGTTTCTCGGAAAGAACGTCGCCTTCCCTCCAGCGACTCCTATTTGAGTTCCCGAAACATCTCAGTAACACTCGTGCATTGATCAAAACTACCAGTAACAAACCTAGTGGACTGCCTCTAAATTGCTTCTATATCTTCGTTTAAATCGAACTGATGGGAATACCAAACAACTAAGCTATATCTAAGACAGGGCCGCACAAGCGTCTTATTCGCGGTCCCCTTTACAGAGGAATAACGTCTTCCCAATATTCTCCCAATAAATAGAAATCTACCATTCGCCTTCCCCACGACTGTCATATGCTCGTTCCATTTCATATCGCTGTGCTGCGTTACGCCAAGATATTTAACTGACGCCGCTCCATTAAGCAGCACACTTCTAATGCTGTATTCGAGCATTACGAGATTGTTTCTCCTACTCATCTGCATCACCTTACATTTTTCTACATTTAGACCAGTTGCCAATCCTCACACCACCTAGAAATTTGGTACAAGTCATCCTACATCCTGCTACAGTCAATCAATGATGACACCTTCCTGTACACCATAGTATCATCAGCAAAAAACTTCGGAGTGCAACTCACTCAGTCCGTTATGTCATTTGTTAGGTGGAAAATAATAACTGTCCTAACACATTTCCCTGGGGCACTCCTGACGACGCCATAGTCTCTCATTGAGGACTACGTACTAGTTTCTATTAGTTAAGTTTCGAAAATCGACAAATATACAGTCAGCCTGTTGCCCTTGCTGGTGCATGGACTAAAGCTTTTCCACCTCAAGGAAATTTACTGGATCAAAGATTCGCGATAAATGTCAGCTAAGTAATGAGTCTATGCCGCAGTGTACTCTTTGTAAAATCAGATTGTACCCCATCTGGACCTGGCCACTTGTTTGTTTTCAGCTCTCTCATCTGTTTCTCTACGCCGGCTATGTCTATTCTGTATCCAACTGGGAGTCAGTGCGATCATCAAATGAAGGTATGTTTGCCTGGTCCTCCTGCGTGAATGATTTCTTAAATGTTAAATCTAAAACTTTTGCCTTCATTTTGCTGTCTTCTTTCACCAGCTCAGAATGATCAACGAGTTGATGGATCGAAGCCTTTGATCCACTTACCAATTTTACATAGCTCAAGTATTTTTTCGGGTTTTCGAAAATGTTCAAATGTTTGTAGAGCTTATGGGACGTAACTACGGAGTCATCAGTCCCTAAACTTACAAACTACTTATGAACTAGCTACAACTAAGGACGGCACAAATATCCATGCCCGAGGGGGGATTCGAATCCCCGACCGTAGTGGCCGTGCAGACCGTGACTGAAGCGCCGCAGTCCCCTAGGCGACCGCGGCCGGCTCGGGTTTCCAAAAAGATCTTTTATTAAGGTATGACGGTGGTAGTTACTGTATACTTCGCGCATAGATTTTTTACAGATATTCGAATCTCTAATAACTTCTGTCTGATTTTATTTGCTTCATCTCTTTTGAACCGAGCCTTTCCTTTTTCAGCATCTTTCGAATATTATTATTGAACCACGGTGGGTCATACCCATCTGTAATCCAATTTGTCGGCACATATTTCTCCAGTGCTTTATTTACAATGCATTTAAATTTTGCCCATAATTCCTCTACATCCACTCAAACATCTTCATTCATTCATTAAGTGGGACGCTAACAATTGCTTATGTACTCTTTCTAGCACAAACACTCTCCTAGCCTTCTTGACCGATTTATTAACTGTGATGGCCATTGTTGCTATGAAATCATTATCACTAACCGCTGTCTCTACAGTGACATCATTAACAAGGTCTGGCCTGTTTGTAACTATAATGTCTAAAATATTTCAGTTGCGTGTGGACTGTCGATTTAGCTGCTCAAAGCAGTGTTCGGAAAACGTGTTCAACAGTAGTTCGCAAGACTGCTACAGACGTCCCAGTCTATACTCGGCAGGTTAAAGTCGCCGCCCACTAATAATGCATGGTCCGGGTACCTTCGCGCTACTGAGCTTAAACTATTTTTGAATGACTCTAGCACTGTGATGCTGGAAACGGGGGGCCGGTAAAGTCACGTCCTTCTCCATTTCTGTACTGCCTTTTCCATCTTACACTGTGCTGCCATCCAACTTACGTCCATTTGCATTTAGAAAATTCTGAAAATACTCTTTCGTCACTGTTTCTCTGTTGTGAATCTCATTTCCCTTCTCGTCCATCACCACCACATCCTCTTCCCTTACTTTTGGCCATCCCATATATTAGTTATCTCCTCTTCTGTTCATCATCTCTGTCCACTTCACCGTCATCCAATTATTCTTTTCCTCTGCGGCCACCTTTGCTGCTTCATTCTCCTTTTGGTTGTAATCCTCTCTTGCTAGAGCAGTTCTTTCCTGGAACCATACTCTGAAAGCCCTATTCTGCCTTCCCACTGCTTCTATTACTCCATCACTCCACCAAAGTGTCTCCTTACATCGCTTTCTACTACTGCAGATTCCACCATTGCGCTTTTTAACTGCATCCATTCCTCTTCTCCCGCTTTAGGATTATCTGTTGGCAACTTATCCCTTATTTCTTCTGGAATTCCTCATTGAATTCCATTCCCTTCAGATTTCATACTTTGATTCTTCTTTCCTGGTATTGGACCTCTTACTATCGTTCTCTACTCTCAGGTTCCATTAGCCGGTGGTTGCTGTCTAATGCCTCTCTCGGTATTGCCTTTATATCTGTGACACTCCTCTTTGTTTCCCAATCGTACAGAATATAGTTCACCAGTGATGTCTTTTGTGGCTCTCTTTATTCCTAAACCAAGAGTTCCTTGCCACTAAAAGATTTCTTTTGCACAATTCCGGCAACTTTCTCCTTTCAACATTTCTTCAATCCAGTCCTTCTGTTCCCGTTACATTTTCATATCCTTGCCTGTCACTTCTCACACGTGCATTCAAATCCCCCTAGACTATCATGCCTAAAAGGTGGTGGGCTGACTGGGGTCTGGTGAAGCTACGATAGGCCCAGCAAGGATGTAGTGGATTTGGTATATTTCTTTCAAAACAGGAACTAGCCTCGGAATGGACGGATCACAAAGACGACGAGCCGGCTGTGCAAATGGACTGAGAAGCGGAACAATGAACATCCGGACGCTAACAGGAAAGGTGGATGAGATCGTGTAACTGTTGCAAAGATGAAAGTTCGATGTACAAGGGTTGGCAGAGACAAGGTGGAAAGGAATAGGACGTTTGGAACTGAAGAAAGGCTACCGATTGTACTGGAGTGGGAATGGTGAAGGAAAGAGAAGTGGAGTGGAAGTAGTTGACAGGTTGTGAGAGTTGCTATGAAGGAAGTATGAAGATAAGAGTAACACTAAAGGGAAGAAGTTTGGAGATAGCCAGGTACATGCCTCTCAAGAGGGGGAGGGGATTTACGGTCGGGGGTTCGAATCCCCCCTCGGACATGGATATTTGTGCCGTCCTTAGTGTTAGCTAGTTCATAAGTAGTTTGTAAGTTAAGGGACTGATGACCCTGTAGTTAAGTCCCATAAGCTATACAAACATTTGAACATTTTGGGGAGGGGATTGGGTATAATTTCAAAGGGTGACCAATGGAGGAGTACAGCAAGCAGATTCAAATGGAAGTTGTGGAGGATAGAGTAATGCGAAAAGATGCATTAACCCAGTCTTCGGACTGTAAGCCAAAGCAGCAACAACACAGATGTTTTACAGACAGTCCTTTTTCCGGTGACATCTGCGAGTGGGAATGGAAAAGACGTAAATCACAATGGTGCTAGAAGATTCAAAATGGTTACTTGCGGACAACAATTTTATATACAATGGTAAATTCACACGCGATATTTGTAGCATAAATATGTAGCTGCAGACGGGTAAAATGATACCAGAGAGTGTAGCAATGTAACGTGTTAATAAATATTTGCTATCGTGTGTTGTAAGAACACTGCAATCCTACGTATCCACAAAACAGAACAGATTTGCGTGAAACGTAATACTGACCGAGCTGAGCCCTTAGTAGCATACTACTCCCTGTGAGCTGGCTGATTCTTACTGAAACACTTAACAAATGAAAAGCACAAGCGAATGGTTTTGGAAATATCCATCGATATCTCGCTTATAACTTGTAACTCCTGTGATATAGAGCTAAAGCAAAGTAATTATATAACCTATGGGTTTCTGCGGGAACCGTAAATGTACATTTGGATCACAAAATTACGTGACATGCTGCACGACGTAATATTACGCGTCTTCTGATTTTACGCGCCTGACGTAATACTACGGCAGCCGTGTGGTAAGTGGCAAAGTATGAAGGCACGAATTTTTTCGCAGAAATACTTGGCTGTGAGTCAGAATTCCGTTGAAGAGCGAAGGCAGATCAAGAACACACCTGGATCGTTACGCTGAACGAAGGCGGAGGCGGGGTCGGCGTTTCCTTGACCGACGGCATTTGAGCAGTCAGAAGTGAGTCGTCCGCTTTTGGCTGTCTCGTGCTGCGACACATGCAGGGGCCCAGGCAAGGACACTCCCTCATGCTAAGCAGGCCACACACCGCTACCCTCCCACGACCTTTCCCCCGACCGAGACATTTTACGCTCAGTATGTTGCAGTAGCTCGCTCGCGTAAAAAACAGTTCAGCTATTGTGGAGCAGACAATGACATCGCCGGTTACGCCGTTGTTGTACATTGACTGCACATAACTTCACGAGGACTGGCAGTCATTTTAGGTGTAGCTGTAAACAAACTGCGATGACGTAAGACAACAGTATTTCTGCTCGAATATGAGAAACACGGTTTCTGAAAAAATGTATGGCTGGTTCCTTCCCCTGCAGTAGTGAGAAATCTGACGAACCTCCGTCTTTAAAAATCTTGGTGGGGGACAAGATATAAGACACTAATCTTCTTTCCTTGTCGAATGTGAATCACTTTTAAACCCTTTATATATGTCAAACCAGCGGTTTTCAATCTTGTGTACATATCGCAAATATGCCGCTTCAGAAACTAAAACTGTGCATTCAGCATATGGCGACTTTAATTCCTCCTTGAACGCAGTTTAGGACAAAAATGTCAAAACAGTGAACAACACACAGGGCGTCTGATGTGAACTGTAACGAAGCATAAGAATTACTGCAAGATCAAAAGTGGGGTCTCTTCTTTTTACATGTCCGAGAGAACAGACACCACACACACACACACACACACACACACACACACACGCCCACACACACACACACACACACACAATTATATGAGGAGTCAGTAGTCCGTGTAGGGGTAGTGATTGGGGACTGAGCCCCAAGGATATGCACTGGATATACACCACGGTGATTAGACCCAGGATCACCTATGGGGCGGTCGTGTGGTGGAGCCGGCCGCGGTGGCCGAGGGGGCTAAGGCGCTTCAGTCACGGTCTACACGGCCACTACGGTCGGGGGTTCGAATCCCCACTTGGGCATGGATATTTGTGCCGTCTGTAGTCTTAGCTAGTTCATAAGTAGTTTGTAAGTTTAGGGACTGATGGCCCCGTAGTCAAGTCCGATAAGCTCTACAAACATTTGAACATTTCGTGTAGTGGAAGAAGGTAGTACAGCAGGTTACTGGTAAGGAGCTTGGTAAGGTGCAGAGATTAGCCTGCTTAGCCATAAAAGGCGGAATTAGCAACACACCAACTGCTGGGATGGAAACCATGCTGGATATTCCCCTATTACACCTTTGGGTCAAGATGGAGGCAGCGGCTGGTGCCTACAGACTCAAATCTGGCAACAACTGGAACTCTTTGTGATTTCCAGAATCACACACTAAAATAATGAGTGAGGTAAATATAGGAAAGGTTGGGGAAATGCCAGCCGAATATATTATAACCCCATACTGCTTCAACAAGCCTTTCAATATAATAATTGGAAGTAGGGAGCAGTGGGAGAAAATAGTCGACACCGTAAGGGGGATATTGTCTGGTTCACTGACGGGTCAAAATCAGACCAAGGCGTTGGGGCCGAGGTATACGGGATGCAGCCAAGACTGGATAGCGTCATCTCTCTAGGGAAACTGGTCTCAGTATTCCAGGCCGAAATCACTGCCATCAGGGCGTGTGTGGAGGAGAATTTGCGTAGGTGCTACAAAGATCGTAGCATCTATATCTATTCAGACAGCCAGGCAGCCCTGAGATCACTGGCAGCTCCTGCAACAAGGTCTAAAATTGTTGCAGAATGTCACAGGGTTCTGGTGGAGCTAGGGGAAAGCAATAGAGTAAACCTATTGTGGGTCCCTGGCCACTCGGGGATCAGTGGCAACGAACATGCCGACAGATTAGCCAGGATGGGGGCAGAGACTCCATTTATTGGACCGGAACCTGTCCTGACAATCACCAAGGCAATGATCAAATTGGAGCCTCGTAACTGGCTTAGAAGACAGCACGTAGAATATTGGACCAAAGTCTATCAACAAAAACATGGCAAGGTAATGATGCCAAAGCCATGTTTTAAAAGAAGCTCTGCAATCCTGGGCCTGAACAGGAGAGAGATTAGACTCATGGTTGGATTGCTGACAGGCCATGGGAATTTCAAAAAACACCTACATACAATGGGAATAACAGAAGAGGACCCTAAATGTAGGATCTGTGATGACGGTGATGAAACTGCATCACATCTAATCTTCGAATGCATTGCATTGAAGAGTAA
Source organism: Locusta migratoria (assembly GCA_026315105.1). Taxonomy (NCBI): domain Eukaryota; kingdom Metazoa; phylum Arthropoda; class Insecta; order Orthoptera; family Acrididae; genus Locusta; species Locusta migratoria. Next base: position 105,146,532 of record CM048755.1, read on the forward strand.
AAGGCGCAGAACATTTGGGTCAACCAGACCCGAAGAAATTGTGTCTAATAAAGAACTGGTAAAGGGACTCCTTGTACTGTTCAAGGGCATTGGTTGGCTTTACTAGATATACAGGGAGCGACACCGCACAATAAACTTAGTTTCGGTGCGAGCAGTGGCGGGTTGGACCAAGACTGTTTTGGCTTTCCTGAGAAAATCAAATCAGGGGTAGTGATCGCTGTTTTCCAAGTTGATACTAACTGCAGACCTGCAGGATTATATGTATAATGTAAATCAGTTATATGATGCATAACACCACCAAGCCAGTAAACGTCTTCACAAGTGCGAGTATGAATCAGGTTCAGCTGTATATTCTTTGGTGATATATGAAAATTTGTGCCCTACAGGAATTGAACTAGGATTTCCTGCTTTCCGCGAGATGTTGCGTTAACCATTGCGCTCTCCAACGTAAATGGTCTTTAGAAAGAGTTCCCTTTATTTATATTAGCAACATATTATGCTGAGCGCCGACAGGAAAGTTGACTAAATGTATTTTTTAAAGCATGACTGCCATTTGAATGGAAAAAATTGACACCACTTCGGCGACTTGCATGTCGATAATGAAAATGATTATGAGGACGACACGGAACACACAATCCCCTGCCAGGAATGTAACCCGAGCCCACTGTGTGGTAGTCAACGACACTGCTGTCTGAGCTACTTGGGCGTACATTTGAATTGAGTAGAACGGCCACGCCAAGAATGCATAAATTAATCACATAACTTAAATTTCGAGTGGATGACACCAAAGTGTCTTCGTCCTGGAGTTGGAAGATCCAGACGTAACCTCCAGGAAATGTACTTCACTATAATTTGTAGCTAAGGTAGAATATTCAAAATTTGTAGGTGTTTGCATTGACGAGGGATTGAATTGGAAGAAATACATTGAAGATCTGCTGAAATGTTTGAGTTCAGCTACTTATGCTATCAGGGTCATTGATAAATTTGGTGATATATATCTCAGTAATTTAGCTTACTATGCCTATTTACATTCACTGCTTTCACATGGGATCATATTCTGGGGCAATTCAACATTGAGTAAAAAAGTAGTCATTGCACAAAAGCGTGTAATTAAAATAATTGGTGGAGCCCACTCAAGATCATCCTGCAGACATTTATTTAGGGATCTAGGGATCTTCATTGTAGCTTCACAATATCTATATTTACTCATAAAATTTGTTATTAACAATCCGACCCAGTTCAGAAGTAATAGCAGTATGCATAGCTACAACACTATGGGAAAGGGTGATATTCACTATTCAAGGTTAAATCTATCTTTGGAACAGAAAGGGGTGAATTAAACTGCCAAAAAAGTCTTCGGTCACTTACCAAGTAGCATCAAACGTCTGACAGAAAGCCAACTGGTATTTAAAAAGAAATTAAAGGAAATTTTGAATGTCAACTCCTTCTACACTTGAGATGAATTTTTAGATAAAACTTAAAACCAAATATATAAAAAATAAAAATCCTTAAAATATTGATTGTCATGTATAGACACTATTTAGTAAACTAACGCATTCCACATCATCAGGAAATGTCGTATATACGATCTATGAAACAAGTATTAATCTAATCTAGTCTAATCCATAGATACCACTAACTGCAACTGGACAACCACGGAGCATGGAGAACCTACTAAAGCGTCAACTATGCCCCTCATCTTGCACAGCAGGTTTCTGCTTGCGACACCAAGTGCAGTGGAAGGCCCAAGATCCTGCTGAAGTGTTGTGTAGCTCTTTAATTCTTCTTTCATTTTTGTATTAACATGTTTTTTACATTTTCGTGACTCGAATACATAAATAATATAAGCGTAATCAAGTGAGTGTTCTTTTTAAAAAAAATTGTGAATCAATAGGACCTCGTTTGGTGTCGAAATTAACATTCTTCATCTAAAATATTTCAATAGTAATGTCTAGAATGGAATAAAAAAGTAAGAAATAAACTTTTCAAACTCATATTTTCTGTTACAGAGAAAGTTAATCCATGCCAATCTAATAAGTTTAAAACACATTTTCATTACGAAGCAACAATGATTGATTATCAGGAACAATATAGAATCTTTGCTACGCTTTAATCAATTAGCTGAAGATGTAGACATCAACTAAAGTTTGGCCACCTGAAATGGTAGCATCAGATTTGACGTTTTGTAAGAAGAAACACAATGTGAAACATTGGGCCCATAGCAGGTTTGTGTAAATGGAGTGGTTTAAAAATTTTAAACAAATTTTATGACACTAAGAGGAGAAATCAGAAAGTAACAACCTGCTACCGACAACATTATAAAACATAAATGTAATAGTGATTAGATCAAGCAGTCACAAATCAAAGAATATAAACTTCAAAAACTTCGAAGCAGATTAGATCACAAGCTGAGATTCGATACTTTTCTTTGTTAATGGGACAGTCGTAATATTTGAATTAGACGCGAAGAGTCTGCAGAAAGCCTAAACTGAGATGTCCGAATGGGGATTTAAATCCGCTTCTCCAGTCTGAGAATACAGAGGGTAGTCATCGTATATCATTCGGTACAATATATATATATATATATATATATATATATATATATATATATATATATATATATATATATATATATGCATGTTTGTCTGTATGTCCTCCATGCATTCATAAAGCATTCATTACATTGCACTGTAACTTTGGTGGACTGTTCACCGTATGCCCACGAAGGTTCCTGACCCAAAAACAACTGACCCCCCCCCCCCCTCGCAAAATGATGAAACGAAAAGAAGTCTACCGCTCACAACAGTTTCGCTGTAGATGCCGTAAAACTGTCGCATATCAAATAAAGTTAGCATTACAGATTTGCATGTTACTATTTATTTTTGCCACCCCCATGAACCACAGACATTGCCGAGCCAAGACAATACTGGCATTCTACGGATCGGAGCGTGGAATGTTAGATCCCTTAATCGGGTAGGAAAATTAGAAAATTTAAAAAGGGAAATGGATAGGTTGAAGTTAGATATAGTGGGGATTAGTGAAGTTCGGTGGCAGGATGAACAGGATTTCTGGTCAGGTGAGTACAGGATTATAAATACAAAATCAGTTGGGGGTATCACAGGAGTAGGACTGATAATGAATAAGAAAATAGGAATGCGGGTAAACTACTATGAGCAGCACAGTGATCGCATTATCATTGTCAAGATAGATACGAAGCCAACACCGACAACAGTAGTACAGGTTTATATGCCAACTAGCTCTGCCGATGATGAGAAAGGAAATTATTCAGACAGTTAAGGGAGAGGAAAACTTAATTGTGATGGGAGACTGGAATTCGGTAGTAGGAAAATTAAGAGAAGGAAAAGTAGTAGGTGAATATGGACTGGGTAGGAGGAATGAAAGAGGAAGCCGCCTGGTAGAATTTTGCATGGAACATGATTTAATCGTAACAAACACGTGGTTTAAGAATCACAAAAGAAGGTTGTATACATGGAAGAGACCAGGAGACACCGGAAGGTATCAGATAGGTTTTATGATGGTAAGACATAGATTCCGGAACCAGGTGATAAACTGTAAGACGTACCCAGGGGCAGATATAGACTCTGACCATAACTTGTTAGTTATGAATTGTAGGCTGAAACTGAAAAAACTGCAGAAAGGTAGGAAAATAAGGAGATGGGACTTAGATAAATGGAAGGAAAGTGAAGTTTTGGAAAATTTCAGAGGGAGATTTAGGCAACAATAGACAGAAACAGGGGGAAAAAAACAGTAGAAGAGGAATGGGTAGCATTGAGAGATGAAAGAGTGAATGCAGCAGAGGACAAAATAGGTATAAAGGCAAGACCAACAAAAAATCCTTGGATATCACAGGAAATACTAAATTTAATTGACGAAAGGAGAAAATATAAAAATGCAGTAAATGAAACAGGCAAAATGGAGTACAGACGACTAAAAAATGAGATTAACAGGAAGTGCAAAATGGCTAAGCAGGAGTGGCTAGAAGCCAAATGCAAATCTGTAGAAGAATGTATAAGAAGGGGAAAAGTAGATACCGCCTACAGGAAAATAAAAAAGACATTTGGGGACAAGAAAAACAACTCTACAAATATCAAGAACTCAGATGGGAAACCAGTTCTCTGCAAAGAAGGGAAAGCTGAAAGGTGGAAATAGTACATAGAGCAGCTCTACAAAGGAAATGAACTTAGAGACGATGTTGTAGGAAGGGAAGAGGAAGTAGATCAAGATGAAAAAGGAGATACTATACTGAGAGATGAATTTGACAGAGCCTTGAAAGACCTAGGTAGGAACAAGGCCCCAGGAGTAGATGACATACCCTCAGAGCTACTAAAGTCTCTGGGAGAGCCAGCCATGACAAGACTATTTGAACTGGTGTGTAGGATGTATGAGACAGGCGAAATACCCTCAGACTTTAAGAAAAATGTAGTAATCCCCATTCCAAAGAAATCAGACACAGAGAGGTGTGAAAATTACAGAGCCATCAGTTTGCTAAGTCATGGTTGCAAAATTTTAACACGAATTATCTACAGGAGAATGGAAAAGCTAGTAGAAGCTGACCTCGGGGAAGATCAGTTTGGATTCAGGAGGAACGTAGGAAGCCGGGAGGCAATACTCACTTTACGTCTTATCTTAGAAGATAGATTAAGGAAAGACAAACCTACATTTTTAGCTTTTGTAGATTTGGAGAAAGCATTTGACAATGTTGACTGGAATACACTCTTTCAAATTCTGAAGTCAGCAGAGGTAAAATATAGGGAAAGGAGAGTTATTTACAACTTGTACAAAAACCAGACAGCGGTTGTCAGAGTTGAAGGGCATGAAAGGGATGCAGTGGTTGGAAAGGGAGTAAGACAGGGTTGTAGCCTTTCCCCAATGTTGTTCAATTTGTACATCGAGCAGGCGGTGAAGGAAAGCAAGGAAAAATTTGAAATAGGGATTAAAGTACAGGGGGAAGAAATAAAAACATTGCGTTTTGCTGATGACATTGTAATTCTGTCAGAGACGGCAAAGGACCTGGAAGAGCAGTTGAATGGAATGGACAGTGTGTTGAAGAGAGCGTATAAAATGAACATTAACAAGAGCAAAACAAAAATAATGGAATGCGGTCTTAGAAAATCAGGCGATGCTGAAGGAATTAGATTAGGTAACGAAACAATGAAGGTGGTAGATGAGTTTTGTTACTTGGGTAGTAAAATAACATGCGATGGTCGCAGTGCAAAGGATATAAAATTCAGAATGGCAATGGGAAGAAAAGCATTTTTGAAAAAGAGAAATTTGCTAACATCGAATATTAATTTAAGTGCAAGGAAGTCTTTTCTGAAGGCATTTGTGTGGAGTGTTGCCTTGCACGGGAGTGAAACATGGACGATAAGCAGTGCGGACAGGAAGAGAATAGAGGCCTTTGAAATGTGGTGCTACAGAAGAATGCTGAAGATTAGGTGGGTAGATCGCATAACTATGAAGAGGTACTGAACAGAATTGGTGAGAAAAGGAATTTTTGGCATACCCTGACTAAAAGAAGGGATCGCTTGGTAGGACACATTCTTAGACATCGAGGAATCGTAAATTTATCATTGGAGGGAAGTGTGTGGGGTAAAACTCGCAGAGGGAGACCAAGAGACGCGTATAGTAAGCAGATTCAAGTGGATGTGGGTTGCCGTTCGTATGAGGAGATGAAAAGGCTTGTTCAGGATAGAGTAGGGTGGAGAGCTGCATCAAACCAGTCTCCGGAATGAAGACCATAACAACAACAACAACATTTATTTTTGTCTGCAAGTCTCCCTTAATTCTCTTGCATCCAAAATTAAGCAATATGTTTTCTTAATCTCCGTCTATATAAAAGCAAAAGAACACTCACTCACTCACTGACTAAACACGAAATCTCGAAAACTACTTCACCTATGAAGCTGAAATTTGGCAGGAATGTAGTTTATAGGTAGAAAATGTCAGCTAAGAAAGTATTTTGTGATAGATGCATGGCGGAGCATACTTCTCCTACAGACTCACGAAATCTACAGTTTCATTCCAATTTTCACGAAATTTCGCACACTTGAACTTCAAAACAAGAGGTAGGTCACCGTCTACCTTAAGTTTCGTACGGTCAATGGGGGAGGGTACTGTGCAACATAAAAATTGATCCCTAAATTCCCTGGTCGCACCATAACGGCCCGACCGATTTCACAGATCTTTTTTTTTTTTTTTTTTTTTTTTTTCCGTTATTCTCAGAACAAGGGTTGTATGAAATAACACTGGAATATTTGAGAACAACAAAGTGTGTTTTTCAATGTGACCTTGCGTTTCTGTTGCATTCAAATCTACAGTTTTTTCCCGATATCGATGAAAATTTGCTCACACTACCTTAAAAACAAGAGGAATGTCACTGTCTGTATAAAATTTCGTTTGGTGCATGGTGGAGGGTACAAAACTGACGGAATATTACAAAATGCATATCTTTGCTCCGATCTTTATGAATTCTTACACACATGACCTTTAAACCAAGAGGAAGATCACTGGGTACTTAAATGTTTGTATGGTACATGACAGAGGGTACCTTGCAGAAAAGTTTGCCGTGAGAGGGAAAGGTGGAAACGAACAGAGAGATGGGAGAGAGGTGGATGCAGAGAGAGAGGGGGGGGGAAGGGGATGTGGACTATGCGAGTGTAGGATAAATAAACACCCGGGCAACTCCGGGTTTATAGCTAGTCCTCATTAAATAAATATTCGAGTGTTTTCTGAGATAGCAATAAACAAAAATATAATTCAAAAATAAAATATTGGCTGTTATTCTATTAAGAATTAACGTTACTGCATTTTGCATCCATTGCTTAATTTAAAACTGTCCGTTATATATGAGATGTAGTTTCTGTGATGCGCATAGGCGTACTATAAATTAACAGATGACGGTGTCTGCTAGGAATTTGTGTTTGATCAAACACGATAGTGTGACGAAATAGTTCCGGAATGAGTGATGCAGATTAATTTTCCTGTGCGCGCCACAGCTAGGCTCATTCATCTGGAGCGGCTACTGACATTTGCGTGGCCTTGCGTTGTGCTGCCGTTGTTCCAGTTCCCTGGGACTTTCAGACAGCCCATACATCGACTTTTGGCACGTGTTTGCATTGTCAGGAAGGCATGCTAGAATCTTTGACATATAACACATAAAAATATGACATATAGCATGCATGCTCAAAAGGTGACTAGACCTGAATATAAGCAGCATTTTTTAAATCCGGTATCTGTCAATGTACGTTATTATATCATCAATCGGGAATATGGTACGCTGTAACAGGTTTCTACATTCCTCACAGATTTCGGAATCGTCACATGTTGACAAATGGAAGATTAGAGCGTATATTCTGTAAGATTGCTTAAGAGCTCCGCAGAGGGAGGGATTAACTTTTCACCAATGAAATTATATAGTTGTTTCAATTATAACGCTAGTCTGGTTCTAGGTGTACAGCTTTCAGGTCATTGTGCTGGGTATCTGCCCATCGCTGCCTTGGTCGCCCCTTGGGTCTCTTTACAAAGACTCCCATTGAGTAAGCTGCCTTTGCTATTGTCATCTGCCCACACTACATGTTCAAACTATCGCAGCCGAGCGGTCTAAAGCGCCACGTTGCTGGTCGCGTGGACTCTTGCGTCGGAGGTTCGAATTCTCCCCCTGGCATGGATATTTGTGTCGTCCTTAGTATAAGTTAGTTCATAAGTGGTTTGCAAGTTTAGGGACTGATGACTCCGCAGTTAAGTCACATAAGCTTTACAAGAATTTGAACATTTGAAACCATCGCAGACGACTTTCAGGCATTTCCTCTTGGATGGGTGCAATTCGAAAATGTTTCCTGGTGGTTTCATTTTAAACCTGATCCAGCCGAGTGACGCCATATGTCCTGCATCTGATTGTCATGAGTGTATCTCGAAATTACTAAAATGACTTAAACCAGCGGAATTAATAAACTGTAGGCGTTCAGTATAGCTTTGCTTAGAATTTCTTGAGCCTGTGACATTACAGATTAAGGGGGAAACTGATTGTTTCCATGTGCAAAGCAATTTTTGGCAAGCTGTTGGGATCCCCAGCCAGCCGGCTAACAATTTGGACCTAATGAATGGATACAGGTCGTTAGGGAAACCAAAATCTGCTCGGAAACCGGAAACGGCGGTCTTGGATGAGCGAGGGCGACTATCCCAGATTGCAACTGAAATACATTATAGCCACACACATTATTATAAAAATCCGTATCAAGTTAGAGAATGGTCATACAGCAAATATAATTATATGAATGGATTCAGGAAACTTGGTTGAATCAAACGCCGTAATTACAATTTCAATATCCCTTACAGATAAAAAGCCGATAAATTTCAGTACTATATTAATAATATCATAAGACTTATATTTACAATTATTGATACGTAGTGTTTATCAGTAACAGTTTAAGAAGCAAATGGCCAGAATTGCACCACGCTACCTATCTTAAAAGACGCATCACGTTATTTCCATATTCTTTCAATAAACTTTGCTTTACTCTCTTGTTCTGCTTTTCGTTAAGGTAGTATTATTCTTGTGTCAGAACATAAATTCCACCACAGAAACACAAAACATTTATATATGTATTTTATTATATTTAATATTATTCTTAGTAACGTTCGTTTTAAGTTGTAGACTGACACTTAAATATTTCATGGCCGACTAAAAATAGTAATATGCAGCAGATAATTTATACATAAACAATTATATGTATTTTTGGACAAAAACTGAATATATTTGCACAAAGAGCCATCATAAATTAAATATTAATTGTGTAACTATGTTTCGACGGCGACAGAGTATTTGAACAGTGAAATGCCACGCTTAATAGTTACCTGAGCAAAGAGCTTCAGTCTCAACCGATTTTAGTATTTTTAAATATGTATTTGTTTGTTAAATGTAAACAACATTTGTAGGTAGGTGGACAAAGCATTTAATTCTGTGATATTCAAATGTATAATATTGTGGAAGGGAAATTATATTTTAAAGATGAGGCGTTAGGATGAGAGGAAGGATACGAATTTGGGAGCAGGTAGAGCGCGCTTTCGAATTTCATTAATTTACGATTGTTAATTTGGAACTTTTACTCTCAAGTGCGTTAGATACTTATTGTGGCTCTCATGAACAATAGTTGGGAAAATATTCAGTTATTTACCGATGTATAAAGTAGGACCACTTCCGCATTTTCATGTCCAAAAGTACTAATAAACCGCATTTATATAAAAATTACTTCGTCAGTAAATCTCTTCTAAACATTATCTTGGAATCCATTTTATTGGTTATTCAGAGCTTTGATTTATGTTTATTTAAATACATTTTTCGCCTCAACATCTGCAGATTAATAGGCTGGCTATACTACAGATTAATTATTGATCTTATTTAAACAGTTTGGAAAGCTGTTTAGGGCATAGAAGCTGGCATACATAACTCACCCCTACGAACAGAGACAACGAGGCAGAAACCTTTTACTACCCCGAGTTATTTACTGCTCAATTCTTATTGGTAAGTACCGATAGGAAGGTCGCAAGCCTCCCTGGAAAAAATAACGCCCCCACGTTTCAGAACACATATTCCACATCCACTTCTCCTTTTATTTGTTAGTCCGTCTCCTTCTTCCCTCTGTCCATCGCCTTCTCCTCTAATCGCTATCCTTTTCAGTTTCGTTTTCATGCAACGCGATCATTATGACGTCATATCTCCTAAGTTGTATGCCCCCAAAAATATAATTTTCCATGCTTTTTGAGTGAAATATTAGGAAACTGTCTAAGATATATGTTGCAAATGGAGTAGGTGGAAAAGAAGTAATAAATTTTCTTGAATTTCATTGTTTTTGACGCCACATCTCCTAAACTATGTGTCGTACTATGATATAATTTCGAAGGTACATTCACTTATATAAGTGTATATTCTGTGAAAAATATATCTTGAATATAGTTTGTAGAAAAGACGTAATAAATCGAAACCGCAGGCCTGATTAGACGGATTTTTTTAAAATCTGATTCTTTACGACATCATATCTCATAAACGATGTCTCGAACAATAATTTGAGAATTATTTTCAGAGGACTAGGTGTATACTATCTGTAAAATTTCTAGCGAATACAATCAGTATTGTACAAGTAATAAATTTTAACTTCAAGCCTAATTCCGTAGTTTTACAGCGTGAACTGTGGAGAAGTAGTAACCGTTATAATTCATTCCTTTCAGCATTTTGTTTGGGTTGTCAGCAAGAAAAAGTTTTCTCTGGGTGTGAGATTTCTGGCTTTCAGCCATCAAACTCAGTTTCCTCAGAGCAAGTCAGAACAGAGCTGAGGCAGGGTGGTGTGAGGAACCAGTAACAAGTGGTACAGTCGGTAGTATTCCCGTGAGAAAGGCCGTCCAAAACTCTAGTACTCTGCTGTGATTGACAGCTGCATTTGGACACTCAGCGTCAAAACTAATTTCTGCTTTACTCAAACGAAACGTAGATGGAAAAAAAAAAAAAAAAAAAAAAAAAAAAAAAAAAAAAAAAAAAAAAAAAAACTTTAACGTGTGTTCCCAACCACGGTGCTACTCGGTATTTTTCACATGAGCAATACTGCCAGAGGTGAAAGAAGTGGAAAGTGAGAGATACAAATCCTAGGACCTGGCGGGGATCGAACCCGCGACCTTTGGATTTGTTGTCTGGCACGCTTCCATTGTGCAACCGAGGAGCACGATTCACTAAATTCACTCGAGTTTCATAAAAAGTCATCTCTCAATAGCTAGCTACCATTCTGTTATTTCAGATACTTTGATAACATGTAAATTAATACAAAAAAGACAAAAAGGCCGACGAAACACTGCGGTCATGTTTTGGCGCGAGTTAGCGCGCCGGTACACCGAGGTGGATCACGACTTAACTCCCTCCGGTTTCGACAGTCATCACTGGCAGACCCGCTGTCTGATGGGGTCGGTCAAAGGAAATGATGATAAAAGTGCATTTTAACAGTATAAAGATAATATAAATTCTCGGTGTTAGATACAGTTAAAATGAAGAGACAGTTGGTTAGTTGTGCTGTTTTTTGTTTCTGCGCGAATAAAACAAAGTAGCATCCTCCACAGTTTACATAATTTGTTTTACCAGACTAGTTCCTCGCTAATTTAGCTAACCAATTACCTGCTTGCCGTCTTCTACGGTGGGTAAACAACTAGTGAAGACATCATGATGGTGAACATTTTACACTGAGACTGTGCATTACACTCAGGACAGTGAAAGGTTGAAAGCAACAAGGAACCTCGCAACTATTTGTAAACCAATTGGACCAAACTGCTCTGGTCATCAGGCTCTAGAATTACAAACTACTAAAACTGACTTACACTAAAGACAACATACAATTCCATGCCAGAGGAAGGACTCGAACTTCCGGCGGGAACTGCCGCCCAGTCCGTTGCATGACGAGTTAAACCACGCGGCCAACTCGCAAGTACTGAACTTTCATTACAACCGAATTCAGTTACTCTAAATCCATGGCAACACGGCGGAAGTCCAGGAAAGAAGAAAAATGTGGCAGGGATTTCCACTCAAACTCCTCCCTCACAATAATTAACTATTTTTTTCTCCCCCCCCCCCCCCCCCCCCCTGCCGTACGTGGCAACCCTGGTGTGAAACGATCTCACGAACTTTGAATTATGCGTAACGCTTGTTGCAAGTCGCTAAATGTTTTCAGTCGCTAATAGTGGAGGGATAAAGTCTCATTATTCATATACATCTACATGGAATACTCTGCAAAACACATTTAAGTGCCTGGCAGAGGGTTCATCAAATCACCTTTATACTATTTATCTCCCATTCCATTCTCGAAGAGCGTGCGGGAAGAAAGAACACATGAATCTCTCTGTTCGAGCTCTGATTTCTCGTATTTTATTCTGATGATCTTTTTTACCTATGTATGTGGCAGTTAACAATATATTTTCGCATTCGGAAGAGAATGTTGGTGATTGGAGTTTCGTAAGTAGCCCACGCCGCAGCGATAAGCGTTGTTGTAATGATTCCCATCCCAGATCCTGTATCATTTCCGTAACGCTGTCTCCCCTGTATCGTGGCAATACAAAAAGGGGCTCCCCTTCTTTGGACTCTTTCTATGTCCTCCGTCAAACCCACCTGATAAGCATTCCACACTGGGCAGCAATACTCCAAAAAAGGACGGACAAGTGTAGTGTATGCAGTCTCTTTAGTAGTTCCGTTGCATCTTTTAAGGGTTCTGCCAATAAAATGCAGTCTCTGGTTCCTAGTTATTTAGTGGATTTTACGGCCTTCACTTTTGATTGATTTATCTTGTTAACAAAGTTTAACGGATTTCTTTTCGTACTCATTTGGACGACTTCACACATCTCATTATTTAGAGTAAATTGCTAATTTTTACACCATACTGATATCTTATTTAGATCGTTCTGCAGTTGGTTTTGATTTTCAGATTATTTTAATAGACGGTAAATGACGGCGTCATCTGAAAACAACCTAAGAGAGCTTCTTAGATTTTCTCCCAAATGGATGCGTTGCATGATGGGTCAGTTATTATGCATTTCATTATTTCGGAATTATATGACGTAGATGGTTCTTAACCCCACAGTGATTGCTGTCTGACAGTAAGGCTCTTATGTGTATCAAATGTGCTTGGAAAAGGACATGTAGATTAGGAAGAGGCTTGCAAAACACACACGCACTGATAAACATACATACACATATACATACATACATACAAAAAAATTTCAAATGTTTGTAAACATTATGGGACTTAAATACGGAGTCATCAGTCCCTAAACTTACAAACTACTTATGAACTAGCTTATACTAAAGACGGCACAAACATCCACGCCCCAGGGGGGATTCGAAACCCTGACCGCAGCGGCCGTGCAGACCGTGACTGGCACGCCGCAGACCGCTCGGCCACCGCGGCCAGCTACATACTTAAATTCTACAATTTGTTTATATTCTTTGAAAATGTGTTTGTGCCTTCCGAGTGGTACTAATGATATGAATCCGGAAATATAATACAAAAGTCCCCCAATTGTTCCCATAAAGACCGCGAAGCAACATTAATCTATTTACACGTTGCAGAGACGCATTTAAGCATTACTCTATAGGGTAATGAGACTGAAAGGAGAGCTATTAAGTGGTACAATAGGAAACAGTCTATCCCGTGTATTTCTTATTTGTGTGTGCAGGAGTATGTCATGTAACATACTGTATCTTATTGAAATAAGATTCCCATATGTTGCATGGGTCTAAGCAGTACCTACTAAAATCTGTGTCGATTCATCGTTGTCACGAGTCGATCATACGCAGTTACAGCATTCAGGCGTCACACGTCATCGTAGAATTTCTGCGGTGGATGGCGTGATTCATTTCGCAGAATGCCGGCGTAACGGTTTCCCTGCGGTAGGCAGCTGTGTGGCAATTTTTGCGTCCACTGAGTGTCCGCGCAACCTCCGTAGCGTAATCTCAGCAAAGTCACGCGACAAGCGCAGGAGCACTTGCTGCTGGTCAGTCTTACATATAGAATAGGTGTCTCTTAATCGTAGCCTTTTGAAATGTGGAGTTACAGAAGAATGCTGAAGATTAGGTGGGTGGATCGCGTTACTAATGAGGAGGTACTGAGCAGAATTGGGGAGAAAAGGAATTTCTGGCATACCTTGTCTAAAAGAAGGGATCGATTGGTAGGACACATTCTTAGACATAAAGGAATCGTGAATTTAGCATTGGAGGGAAGTGTGTGGGATAAAAATCGCAGAGAGAGAATTAAAATTCAAATTTTTGTAAACCTATCGGACTCAACTGCTAGGTTATTAGTCCGTAGCTTACAAACTAGTTAAACTAAGTTAAATTAACCTAAGAACAACACACACATCCATGCCGAGGGAGAATTCCAACCTCCGACGCGGAAGGCCTCACGATCCGCAACGTGGCGCTCCAGACCGTTCGGCTACCCCCGCGCGGCGCAGAGGGAGACCAAGAAATCAATACAGTAAGCAAATTCAAATGGATGTAGGGTGCCGTTCTTATGACGAGACAAAGAGGCTTGTTCAGGATAAAGTAGGGTGGAGATCTGCATCATACCAGTCTCCCGACTGAACTAAGGCACTCCAGTCACGGTCTGCACGGCCACTACGGTCGGGGGTTCGAACCCCCCTCGGGCATGGATATTTGTGCCATCCTAGTTTGTAAGTAGTTCATAAGTAGTTTGTAAGTTTAGGGACTGATGACCCCGTAGTTAAGTACCATAGACTATACAAACATTTGAACATTTTTAGTCTCCCGACTGAAGACAACAACAACAACAGCAACAAATTATTATTTTAAGTATTCAATAAAATATTTAGCTCTGCTAATGCTTTTCCGCTCTTTTATTGCTATTTCATTAAAAATGTAAGAAATTTTCTAAAATATATTGATTAGATGACCGTTTCCTTGCCGGCCGCGGTGGCCGAGGGGACTAAGGGGCTCCAGTCACGGTCTGCACGGCCACTACGGTCGGGGGTTCGAAACCCCCTCGGGCATGGATATTTGTGCCGTCCTAGTTCATAAGTAGTTTGTAAGTTTAGGGACTGATGACCCCGTAGTTAAGTCCCATAGACTATACAAACATTTGAACCGTTTCCTTTTTAATTGGGGGAAGGCGGGGTAAGATGGAAAAGTTAACTTTAGCCGCTTACAAAAGGGATAAAAATAAATAAATCCGAATAATTTTGATTTTAATTTGTTTATCCAACTATTGAAACATGGCAAGAAACCTGGAAACTTGTTATATGTATCTAGATTTGAAAAATAAATTGCAAATTTTCGTCTTGCCCCATATGTGGGGTACGAAGGGGAACTACCATACATTCATCTCCAAAGCTTAACTAAAGACTGGAATAACGGAATAATGAGAAGATAAGGTTTCAAAACATGACTTTATGAATTGTGGAATCAAGTCTCTTTTTATTTAGGCCTATTACTTTCACACAGTACACAAATGTGAACAGCATAGTCGCCATCACTTTCCATCTCTTCACAAGAGTCGTGAGCCCAGCGACCGCATCCAGTAAACCATACGCAGCCTTCATCAGAAAAGTCGTAGCAGTGTAAAAAGTCTTTACTCTCTTCCTCGTTGTCATTCAGCTTCAGCTTATTGGCTTTGAGCATGAAGGATTGTTTAAGAAGTCAGTGCCGCTCATCACATTTTCTTTGTCATTAAGTTCTTCTTTATGCTTCTTTGAGAGGAGTTTTAGTTTGGATGCAGAAATTATGGGGGTTTATTTTCTTTCAATTCTTCAGGTAGTTCAAACTTATAAGGAGTTTCAGTTAAAACAACTATGCTTAAGGCATAATGTATTTGTTCAAAACCAGGTAAATACATGATAGGGTAGGTAGGTAATGATTGGACAAATAAGGTTATGTTAAGACTATATGAAAGCTATTGGCCGCGCGGGAGTATCCGAGCGGTCTGGAGCGCCACGTTACGGATAGCGCGGCCTCCCGCGTCGGAGGTTCGAATCTTCCTTCGGGTATGGATGTGTGTGCTGTCCTTAGGTTGGTTTAACTTAGTTTAAGTAGTTTTTAAGACTAGAGACTCATGACCAACGTAGTTTAGTCCCATAGAATTACAAACATTGCAGCATTTTTCAAAACTAATTAGTGAAAATTGACTACTGGCACAGCTGTTTGTTGTTAATAAGACGCACTATTCAGTGATACATATATGGTATGGACAAATGACTACTAAAACATGTTTTGGGCCTCAAAATTTGTAAAATATTGCAAATCAGTATAATAACTGAACCTACGTTGCAAAGCTCACAGACCCCGTCGCGACAATGAGGTCTCGAAACAATAAAATGGGATCTGTGTATTGATGAAGTAGATGTACCTATCCACAGATGGCCGCACTCTTAACTGTACGTTATAGCCGTTCCCCATTTAACCCCACCTCCCTGTCTTGCCCCACCTTCCCCTAAATAAATATTTGTAAACCTATTGGACCAAACTGCTATGGCCATCATTCCCTAGACTTACAATCTCCTTACACTAACCTAAAGATATCACACACACACCAGTGCTCAAGACCAATGCCCCAGGGAAGACTCGAACCTCCGACGGAGAGGGGCCGTGCGCTCCGCAGCAAGGCGGCTTAGAGCGCTCGGCCACTCCACCGTAGCTTTAATTCAATACCTTCCCTTGGATGCCAATGAGGGTAAGTGCAGCACATACTGATAATAAAAATATCATTGGTTCAATAATGTTTCATTTTGGGAAAGAGATAAACAACACCACAGTGATGATACAAAATTTTAGTATGAAACGTTTATCTAGATTTAACGACCACCTTAATTTTCTCAGAATGTAAGAAGTGTCACCTAACTTTGCGTCTCGATGTCTCAGTTTGGAGGAAGATCGATGACAGCGAACCAAATGAGTTGGTTTTTTGCATATCTCGTTTGTCCATTAGGCTAGGCGCAACTGAGACGCGAATAGCACATGCCAAGCTACTTGCCACTAAAGCGCGACGAGCCCGTTGCACACGTGCTGCAAATTGCGATGCGCGTGCCCTCCAGCTAGACCTCATACAGCCAGAGAGAGAAAGGGAACGAGAGATGGACTAACTTAACACTAAAATGCATAATTACCCCAGCGATGACGGGTATTCAGTTAGTAATAATAATAAAAAAGAGTGAACTTTTCAACTATGGATCTTGAGAGATGTGCAAAATCTGCACAGAATTGCTGAAGGAAAGTTATTAATAAGCAGATAAAGAGAGAGAAGGGAAAACAGTGGCCATCGCGTCAGAGTATCATGCGTAATAGTCAGGTTCAATTTCTGGGAATTTTCCTTGGAGTGAGGCGTGAACGGGGTGCATTCCGCCTTTTGGTGTTAACTGGCAAGCTACATGAATGAGAAACATTGACTCGGAGGTTTGACAACGGCCAGGAGAGTAGTATGCAGACCTCTCTCTCTCTCTCTCTCTCTCTCTCTCTCTCTCTCTATCTATCTATCTATCTATCTATCTATCTACCTATCTATCTTTCCATTCAGATCCGACTCTCAGTGATCCCATGAACCAGAGCACGCGATTTTTTGTCTCCCTTACATTCTCTCGAACACTTTCCCGGTTGAAACACATTACGTCTGTGATGCCATCAATCCATCTCATCCTCTGGCGGTTTCTCTTCACCTTTCATTGCAGCATGTTTTCTCATGTTGTGTCCAAAGTAGGTCAGCTTTTGTTTCATTTCAGTCCTTCCAAGTAACAATCTGGTTTTGTTTGCTGTAGTATTTCCCTATTTGTTCTTTTTGCAGTCCATGAAACTATGAATTCAAAGGTGTCTATTCTTCGTCGTTCAGCCTTTATAACGCTCCAGGCCTCACATCTATACATCACAACAACAATGACAATAGCCCTTACAATACGGATCTTTGTTGTCAAAGTTATATACCTACTACTTGAAAAATTTTCAAGGTTTGACATTGCGATTCTACTAAGCAGCAAATGTCCCCTGACTTTGTGGCTGCAGTCACACTCAGCAGAAATCTGGTAATTGAGACAACTAAACGAAAACACTACGTTTATTTTTTCTCCGCCTTTTTGCAGTGAATTCGTAGGCATGGTCGCCATAATTTTCGCTTTTTTAACATTCATCCTGAGACCCGCATCTTTACTTTCTTGTTTCACCTTCAACAAAAACAAGAATACCTTACGCCCCTCTGTACCGTATCCAATGATGTCACGTGGAAACGCCGGCCGTTTGATATCCTGTGGTCTTCGAAAGCAATTCCAATCTTATCTTTCTTCCAGAGATAAACTTTTAAGTTCTTCGAGCATGTCTGTTACTTTTGCACATGGCCTATACAACTCTATAACTATTCTAGCAGCGTGTCCATTAAATAGTTCGATAAGCACTTTAAATGTTTGAAAAATTTCACTAGAAATGTTCCCATTAGAGTTTTGTATGCGATTTCCTGTAAGCAAAAACATTTGTAAATCTATAGGCTTTAACTAGTGAGGTTATCATTCCCTAGGCTTACAGACTACTTAAACTAACCTAATAACAACGCACACGTCCAAGTCCAAGGGAGGACTCGAATCTCCGACTGGGAGCAATCACGCGGTCCACAGCAAGATGCCTTAGACCACTCGGCCATTCGACCACGGCTCCTGTAAGCTGCCTTTCACGTTCTCAGCATCGCTATAGACACCACGGGATCCTTTTTTCCGTCAGATGGAACATGATAATATTATTAATGTACGTTTAACGTTAAGTAAAGTTCCAGGTTTTATGTGTATACATAAGGCACTAAAGTTCTTCCATATTCACAGAATATATGACATCAACTGCCAATGGGCAAAGCTGAAAATGTGTACCCAGCCGGGATTCGAACCCAGGTTTACTGCTTTCTAGGCAGTTGCGCTGACCACTACACCACTGGGGACACAGTGATCGCATATGCAAGGACTGCCTAAGCACGCCTCCCGTCAGACACAAATTACCAGCCTTACGCGGCCCACATCTGCGTCTTTCCGAACAGACGCCACATAGATACACTAAAATTCTGGTACAGTAACCTTGAATATTAATTTCCAGACCCACGCACTGTATTTTCTTTATTTATCCCTTATGTATAATTGTTGCTGCCTCAGCATGTAAAAAGTAAGATTATTTCTTATTATAAGGTCGGTCACCGAGATGTAACACAAGCTGTCTCACTAATGATAGGTTACTTTTTATTGCGTCAAATACTAAGCTATGTTCCGACTATGTCCATTGTGGGATCTTGTGGCGAACTATTTATCTTCCCTATGTTAGTCGTTGATATTGTTCTTCTAAATAACAATTCTGATTGAAATGCAATATAGAACAATAAAGGAAATTCTTTGATTTAGCACTAAAATATATCGGTATTTCTGCGCAGGTCTGATGGGTTCAATAAATACATGATCAGTGGAGATGTTCTTATTTGTATATGTTCTGTGTCTCCCCTTGGTTCATTGTATTTCATCACAGATTAAAAGTTCTACTTTTTCTTTTTCTAATATTTTAATATGTTTTACTAAAATACAACAGAAGAATATTTTTTTTAATCACTGGAGGTGGTGATGTAAATAATCAGAGAAACTATATTAAAATCACTAAAATGAGAACAATGATTTCTATGGGAGATGAAGTAAATACTGAACCAGCAATGTAATGTGTGTGTCATGGCGATAGCAGTTGGGCACATACAAACTTTTTCATGATATCAGATCTATTATTTTGTCCTTCAGGGAGGAGAGCTGCCACTCCGAACTTACAACTTGTTCTAAAAGTCAAGTAATTTCTTTCGTTAAGGCGGTATTTAAATAATGTACACAAACCAGTCATGATATACTGTGTTGTTAGGTTTTTATAATGAATTTGCAGCTTAACCTCCACCATATCAACGTAGATTCTGTAACGCGGATTATCAAGGAGGAGGGGTACGTTATGTTCAAATGTTTGTAAATCTTATCGGACCAAACTGCGTGGTCATCAGTGCGTAGCTTACAAACTACTTAAACCTAGGTAAACTAACCTACGGACAATCACACACACCCATGCCCCAGGGAGGACTCGAACCTCCACGGCGAGCAACCGCGCTCTCCGCAGCGAGACGCCTTAGACCGCTCGGCTACTCCACCGCGGCGGTACGTTATGCCCAACTATAAGGAAAATTAGAAAAATACGTAGTTTATTAATTTTTGCTAATTTACAACAACAAACTAATTTTTAATAATGTACTGAGTTGTATGTAGGATCTATAACCCGAAACAGATTAGTACACTCGTAGCAATATCAACACACTTGCAATAATGTTTCTTATCAAGAAACCTAATGACCTCCAAAAAAGACTAAAAAATTTAATTTTCGTTAATTTTTGATGAATTTTACTTAAAATATATTTTAAAAGAAGATATTAATGTTTAAATTTGGTCCTGAATCTGAAAATAATGAATATGGTATTGTATGTGAAGATCGCATTTACTACAAGAACTTAAATTTTTGGATTAAGTTTGAGTGAAAACGGAAAATATTTATGGAGTTTGCTAGAAACGTCATATCAAAGAGTAATGTATTTAAGTGTTTCAAAATATAATGTACCCGACTAGATTTCAATTTTCAGCAGGTGGGCATAAAAGTATGGTGTGTACGTTGCATCCTCCGTCACCCACCTTGCGATGCGACGTGTGTAGATGCAGAAGTATGTAGATGCAGAGGTATTGCGATGGTTAACGCAGAACGTCTAATTTCGACACGCCCACCCTCGAAGACGGCAGGAGAAAATCGTTTCCTTTACGCTTAGTGGGCTACTTTCGAACTGAGTGAATACTGAACAGCTACTGCCAGTGTTCACCATATGAAAATTCTGTCAGTGAATTTAACGCTTAATCGCTGTATCCCTAATCACGCAGCCGCTGGCGTCTGAAAATTACATCGGAATTAGTAGAACAGTTTCAAATGTTCAAATGTTTGTATAGCTCATGGGACTTAACTACGGGGTCATCAGTCCCTAAACTTACAAACTACATATGAACTAGCTAATCCTAAGGACGGCACAAATATCCATGCCCGAGGGTGGATTCGAACCCCCGACCGTAGTGGCCGTGCAGACCGTGACTGGAGCGTCTCAGTCCCCTCGGCCACCGCGGCCGGCCGAACAGTTTCCTTGAGCAATGATCAGCATCATGTCACAACACACATTCGTTAGAAGGAGATGCTTTATAGAGCACTACAGGTGGTACACTCGCCTTGTACAAGTTGAGTTTAGTTCAATTTCTTTATGAGACTGCGTAACGGTGAAGCCTTTAGAGACGTGGTAATTACAGTAAGATTTGAAAACCATGATGAAGATATATGCCACTGTGATTTTACTGTACTTACACAAAAATCGCGAAGATTATTTCCTATCGGGATTAGTAGAAATAATGGTAACAAATCGACACGAAAGTGACTCCGAATGATTAGCGGCGTCTACCGATTGTGCCGGCCGCGGTGGCCGAGGGGACTGAGGCGCTCCAGTCACGGTCTGCACGGGCACTACGGTCTGGGGTTCGAATCCCCCCTCGGGCATGGATATTTGTGCCGTCCTTAGTCTTAGCTAGTTCATAAGTAGTTTGTAAGCTTAGGGACTGATGACCCCGTAGTTAAGTCCCATAGGTTCTACAAACTTTTGAACTTTTTTTTTCTACCGGTTGCATTTTGGCGGCGCCGGACCTGAAGCTGGGGTTTTCTTTTAGGAGGGTCAGCCGCACAAACTCGCCCAACCGGCCACACGCGTGCTACGCGGAGAAACCAGCTCTGCCGCCGATTTCGTAAATGCTGCGAGGAATCTAGTTTCACGTTCGTTGCGATGCGCTCATGACGAAATAGCAGTTAAGTATCTGATCTAAAAACTTACCGTTCTGGTGCGAATTGACTGCGCTGTATAACATCTGCTGCCCAAAACAAGGTAGGCTGTGGTTGGAATGACGCACTGAAGCAGTCATCCGGGTTACATCGATACGTAAGATTTCGAAAGGATTTAACTAACATAGTGACCTATAACTTTGAAGTAGATACGTAATGGATCACATCAGGCTGAATAAAAGCCGAGTACCTATGAACATCGACTTAACAATAATAACATTAACTTTCGGTGGAAACAAACTAATAACTATGACCAAATGTTTGCTCACAACAATAGACATTATTTTGTAAAGTGATTTAATTTCTATTGCCTTGCTGTAAACAGATTATAAGCTTTTTAAAGGTATAATGTCTCTTGAAACTATAGTACAAATGCATATACATTTATACTTCACAAACCACCTTATAAAAAGAATCGGTGAATTCTTCGAGTACTACGACCTATTTTCTCCTTTATGGTTCCATTTTTGAATAAAACACAGAGACTCAATGTGAACTATGCTTAATTAGAAAAAAATGTTTGTATAGTCTATGGGACTAAGCTAAACTTACAAACTACTTATGAACTACTTACGAACTAGGACGGCACAAATATCCATGCCCGAGGGGGGATTCGAACCCCCGACAGTAGCGGCCGTGCAGACCGTGACTGGAGTGCCTTAGTCCCCTCGGCCACCGCGGCCGGCGCTTAATTAGACATTTGAAGTGTAATGGTGATTACAATGTGATTATAAGGAAACTTTTGCTTCATTTGTTACGTGAGAGAGTCCCCATAAAGTAATGAAACTTTCTGGAAACACTTGCAAGGACATTCAGAAGATAAATGAGAAAATGTTCAAATGTTTGTTAAGCTTAAGGGACTTAACTATGGGGTCATCAGTCCCTAAACTTACAAACTACTTATGAACTACCTACAACTAAGGACGGCACAAATATCCATGCCCGAGAGGGGATTTGAACCCCCGACCGTTGAGGCCGTGCAGACCGTGACTGAAGCGCCGCAGTCCCCTCGGCCACAGCTTCATTTCCATATGAAATGGTAACATTTGTTAATTGTTATTGTTATTTCCGAGCAAGGTGGCGCATTGGTAAAACACTGGACTCGCATTCAGGATGTAGATGGTTCAAATTTACCTCCGGCCATCCAGATTTAGGTTTTTAGTGATTTCACTCATTACTCCAGGCAAATGCTGGGATGATTCCTTCGAAAGCGCACGGCCGATTTTCTTCCCCATCCTCACCCAAAAGTCTGAACCTGAGGACCGTCTCTAATGACCACGCTGTCGACAGGACGTCTCCTAAGTGGGTTAGTGAACTCTGCTACGGAGATAGGTTTTCAGGATTCCAGATTATCACATAGGATAGTCACGATACATATCCTTCACATAAAGTCTTAAACACGGTGGACAGTCTATAGTTCCTAAGAGGCTGAAGATAGCAATTTAAGGTTTTCTAAATGTGTTGGTGGGAGCATATATCACCGTGTAGTTGATTAATACAATTTTTCGTGTAGTGAGGTACTAAAGTAGGTGTGATAATTTTAAATGGAGTGATATATTTCCCAATTCTGTTAGAGACCTCGTAAAAACGACGTCACGTTAAGCCCTAATTATCCTTCCTCGTGATACAGAAAGAACGAAAATCCTGTGGAAAAAAAAAGAAATAAAATGTTATAAAGAAACCATGTAAACATCGGGTAACTAGTCTCATTCTAGTAAACTGGACATACTTCACATACTTAGCTTAACAATTTTGCAGGAAGTACCAATCCAAAAATAAATCTAATGTTATATTGCTGCTCACTTTTATGTAAGGGCGTTCAAATGTCGGTTACAAAAACCTCATGGCAGGTAATAATATGTTATTACTTCAGTATGTGAGCAAATAAAAAGATTTAAATAATAACAAGCTTTCTCCTTTGCATACATTTGTTTGGAAACTTTCTCATCATTTTATTAAATACTGGCTGTAAACCCGGCGTTGCCCGGTTATTTATTTATTGTACACCTTCGTAGTACACCTCCCATTCCCTCCTCTCTTTGCATCCATCTCTTTCTCTCCCATCTCTCTATTCGTTTCCACCTTTCCCTCTCTCGGCAACGTTCTTTGCAAGGTACCCTCTGTCATGTACCATACAAACATTTACGTACCCAGTGACCCTCTCGTTTTGAAGGTCAAGCGTGCAAAATTTCGTGGAGATCGGAATGGAACTGTAGATTTCGTCAGTCTGTAGAAAAAGTATCGTCCGCCAAGCACCTTAATTTTGTCCTATTGGAAAATACTTTCTTAGTTGGCATCTTCTGTCTATAAACTACATAACAGCAAAATTTCAGCTTCATAGGTGCAGCAGTTTTAGAGATTTCGTGTTTAGAAAGTGAGTGAGTGAGTGCGAAAGTGACCTTTTATATATAGAGAGATATCTCCTGTCTTATGTGTCCTACAAAAACATTATTTACCAGGTTCTTAGAGTGGAATAGTAGCGAACTACATGCGAAATGTGTTGTAAATAGAGTTGGTAGTAAAGACAGTAAATTACAACGTCATGCTTATTAAGGCGAATTTTCATGCATTTCATTGTCTTAGACGTCATAGCGCCTGAACTATATGTCGTAATACGGTATTATTTCGAAGGTAAATCCAATGGTGTATATGTAAAATGTCTGTAAAATACCTCACGAATAGAGTTAGTAGGAAAGACGTAATAAATCAAAACGTCATGCGTTATGTGGCTAATTTTCACTAACGTAATTGTTTATTACTCCATATCTCATGAACTGTGTGTCGTACTATGATAAAATTTCGAACATACGTTCAGTGGCATGTGTGTATACTGTCTGTAACATTTCTCGCGAATACAATTAATAGTGTACGAGTAAGAAATTGTAACGTCATGCCAAATACCGTAATTTTTCTGCATGAAGGCCTCTCATCATTTTGCTGGGTTTGTCAGCGAGAAAAAGTTTCCTAAAGGTTTGAAATTATGTTTAAAGGTTTTTGCAAGCCGCTATGTGCTCTTCCTCAAATAGTGGATTGATAAAGTCACACTATCACGTGCCGCAAGACGGGGAAGTTTTCATTGTTTATGACGTCATATATCCTGAACTATACGCCCTATCGCAAAATCCTTTCTTGGATAATTTCTTCTACCTATAAACTATATCACCACTAAATTTCAGCTTCATAGGAAGTAGTTTTCGATAATTCGTGTTTAGTTAGTGAGTCAGTGAATGAGTGAATGAGTGTCCTTTCGCTTTTCTATAGATAGAGATAAGAAGAGTTCACATTACGTTGGAACCAAAAAATTTTAATTAGTACTGTGGAGTATCGTCAACACTTGGAAAATAACTGCTGCAGCTACTTACTGAAACAATAAAACGTGGCCTGTTCCTTGGCGAGGTTACTATGACGACGTGAATTATTTCGGAAGTAGTCAGAGGAAAGATGTTCAGTGGGCGTGCGTCGTAAGTTACCAGTCCGGTTCTCTAAGGCGCTCGCCATAAAGACGGATATGCATAAATGCACACGATCTAGCCTTGATCCCTGACTGCGTTACCAACTACGTAACGAAAATCACCTTCACCTAACGACACTGAAACACCTGGCGAGCTCTTCAGGGCCAGAGCTCGCATCGCATACTATACGGGGAGACGTTGTGCACTTGATCTGTTACCATACACACACAGAATACCTACCTACATACATACCTACAGGAATACAATATTTACGTACCTATCTCTATATAAACATTCCGCTATGTCTTATACGCTTGATCTAAAAATAACCAGCATCCTAGCTGACTTAAATTTACCACATTTCCACCAGCTGCAGCATTCCATATGTTTAAGCTGTATGAATTTAGTTTGTGTGTGGTGTAAATAATACAGTGCGATGAGTCTATGTATCCTGTGTGAGAACTGCTTCTTACTGGTATCCTTCATAAATACGAATGTACGCTTATACCAATGAAGCAGTGTAGAATTGTGGGACGATGAGGAAGCTAATGGATAGTGTGTTTTTCAAGGAAACAATCAACCACGGAGACCCACATATGGATAGTTGGAAATTAACCGTTGTCCTGATTTCTAGTCTATTGTCTTACCTGAAACTATAAACTTGGTTGAAAATGTAGGGAACGTGAAATGAATAACATCACATTCCTGTATGAAAATGCTGAACTTGTTGAAACTGTGCAGATTAATATCTTGAAGCTAATATTCTTTTTTATATTCATTCCTGCTAAGAGATAAAGTAAACTGTTAGAAACACCGTAATAATGAATTATCGCCGCGGCAGAATAGCCGTGCGCACTAAGGCGCCCAGCTGCGGTGCGCGCGGCCTTTGCCGTCGGGGATTCGAGTTCTTCCTCGGGCAAGGGTGTTTTTGTTGTCCTTAGCCTAAGTTACTTTAAGTTAGTGTAAGAAGTTTCTAAGCCTAGGGACTAATGACCAACGTAGTTAAGATCTTAGATTTACAAACATTTGATTTGAATTAATTATCTTTCCCGTTTGATTTTTATGGAATACTGCAAACGTTTAAATGAAACTCTAATCACATATGCTAGTTGTCTAGAAAAGCAACATGAGGAGTGAAAAACGGAACATACGCTGAAGTTTATTAGTTTCACGGGCAGTATAAATATCAGTGAAATTAAACATTGACAACGAAAGAGAAACGTGTAAGGAGTTCATGTTCACACAAATAACTGATTATGGGAGTTTTCTTCATAACTATACTATCTGCAACTGCAATTGCCAACTTATTGCAGAACTGATGACATATCAAGAACCGATCATTCAATTAAGGCATTCAGATTATAATCACACAGCACATCACGTCATATATGTAACTAAATCATCTTCGCATTTCATTTTATTGATACATTAGGAAAATTTGTACCAATTCGATCGATTTTTTTTTTTTGTCTGCGCTTTAACCATCCTTCACCTCTCAGCGATGTGAGGAGTAGCCAGAAATGACACATGGTTCGGATTCCACGTTAAGATCTAAGTTCCCTTTCACCTGTTAGATAACTGGGGTAGGCTAGGGGCACGCAAGACGCCGAAGTGGAGTCCAATTGAAATACTTGCACCAGGCTAATGAGCCACACGAAATTATAATTATTATCATTATTACTGTTGCATTTTTGTCTAATACTATCTAGAATATTTTTGTTAGTGGATGAGAATAAACTTAGATAATTCAAAGTTTTTAATTTGTATTGACTCAGTCTTACGAACAGTTCATGACATATGAATTGATTAATAACTAAACGAGGAATCGACACTATGTTGATATAGAGTAAGACACTTGTACATATTTACAAGAACTAGTACATAACTACAGAAAGCACTTTTCGCAGTAATAGCAGTAACTCCCACGTCGATATACCATATGATACAGAATTAGTAATTACTAATTAATAGAAACATAGAAGTAAAGCTAAAAGACAACGTATATTTTCTTCGACTGGCTCCTGAGTGTCACTGATCACTTTCCTCTTTACTCTGTAAGACTGTGGCAAAACTAAACCTTCGGTGATTTTTTGATATTACATCCTGCAAGATCTCTGTCGCAATTTGGAAAAGATGTCTTTCACACTGGCAACTGAAAATTATAGGACTATATATTAGCTGAGCCATTTCATGTTTGACTGGACACAGTTTGCAAACCTTAGCCTTTAGAGGAAAAAAATTAGTGCAACTGGAAATACGACATGGATTTTGATCCGATGACGACAGATCCCACCTAGGGGATAGCAGATGTGTTCCACCAACAGACAGCGTCGTGGAACAGCTGCCATAGCGCCAGAAGGCTCAGTCTGATATCCACAGTGACGGACTCGTGCATACAACATCCAACTGATCGAGTTTGAAAGAGGCCACATTATTGCCTTCGGAGTGGCGGGATATTCCTTTCGGGGAATTACCACGCACGTTGGACTTTCTGCGTCAGTTGTCAAATCAAATCAAATGTGTATGGAGCTTATGGGACTTAACTATGGGTCATCAGTCCCTAAACTTACAAACTACTTATGAACTACTTATACAAACCACAACACAAACATCCATGCCCGAGGAAGGATTCGAAACTCCGACGCGGGAGGCCGTGCGATCCGTAACGTGGCGCTCCAGGCCGCTCGGCTACTTCCGCGTGGCTTTAAATTTGTAATTTAGTCTTCACTGATCTATTTCAGTTCTCACAGCGTGAGTACTTTTACTGGTCTTGAGACCAAGTGTTGCTGACCTATAAATGACGCCAGTCAAATGCCTGCATGGTTCCGTTCAAGAGGAAGGCCGTATTTCCTTCCCTATCGCAGACAAAAACTATCCTAGAGTGCCCTACGTCTCTAATGACGACTATGTAAACGGAGCGTTAAACCCAAATCTTCCTTCCTTTCTTTGTTGTATAATTACGTTTATTCTGTCTTTCTGTCAGGTTTTCTTTTATGGCTGTAATCTATTTTATTTTTCCAATTTAAGATTCACACAGACTTTTACACAACTCGACATCATGTCTAATTAATCTACGTCGAAGGTTTCATTCTTTTATTAAGTCCACAGCAGTTCATCTTGCTGGTATAATTTTGAACTGATTTTTGACATTTGGTCAATACTTTCCCTTCTTCAATGTATTTTACATCTAAATTGTTCCTGACTACTATTCCTTCTCATTTTAGGAATTCTTTAGTGTCCCTCTTTCTGTTCCGAAGGTGTGCTTCACCGCCAAAAACAGAAAAGACAAGTTGATAAAATTGTTGCAGTGTCTCATCGTTGTGTTTATGAGATGCAGTTTTCGTTGTAAATAACTTTTGGAAGTCTGATGGCTGCTTCCATTTTCTGGCAACCAAATTCACTACTATTGTATTCGAGACCGATGGCTTGACTGCTTTTGCTAAATTTTTGAATTTCTCTAGTTTCTAGTACGATTAGTGGCATTTTATATTTATAAATATTTTTGTTTTTGTGTTGTTTGACGAACTTGATACAGAATTTCTTGTTATTCTTACATTAATTAAGTTGCGATGTTAATAAGAGGGCGTATTGAAAAGTAATGCCTCCAGTTTTTTCCTGTTCTCAATATCGGCCGGGTATTACGTCTCATACACATTACTCGGCCGAATTTTCTGCTACGTCATCGCAAGCTGCAACCCGCAATCCTTAGATTGCATCGTCTAACATTTTGTGTAACGTAACTACGATAGTGCATCGGGAATAGCCTGAAAACACATGGAGCAGTCTCTATTTCATCGTCACAATGTCAGACCACGCACGAGCTGTTGCGGACACTTGGCTTCATTGTCAACATAAAGGTAGCACCATCACCTGGAACGAGTTGAAATTGAAGAAACTCTGACACCTGGCCACCGCCGGCCGCAGTGGCCGAGCGGTCTGCGGCGCACCAGTGACAGTCTGCACGGCCACTGTGGTCGGGGGTTCGAATCTCCTTCGGGCATGGATGTTTGTATCGTCTTTAATATAAGGTAGTTCATAAGTAGTTTGTAAGTTTAGGGACTGATGACCCCGCAGTTAAGTCCCTTAAGCTTAACAAACATTTGAACACCTGGCCACCAAGAAAAACTGAAATGATTGTATGGCATTTTTGTTCGGGAGATCCCATGTGGGAGGAGGATGGTTTTCATGAAAGTCCGTAACCCTTTAAACCCCAAATTTTATTAATTTATGAACAAAAATATTTCTTAAGATATTTCAAAATTGTTCAAAGATATTTCGATACATAATGATTGGAATGACGTATATTTGACATAATTTTTGATTATGTTTAGTTTTTGGAAGGAAATTTGGGATGACTACATATGGCATCATTGGGCAGGATATATTTCCTTTATCATAACTAATAAAGTTTGCAAACTGTTTACTACTAATTTAGACATTTGACAATTATCTAGTAATTAAAATTTTAAATTACTTTTTTCCCTTTACCTTGATATAATTATTTGAAAGTCTTGCTGCACGTACTCCAACTTAGACATCAAGCAACGATACTTATTTTGCCAATGCATTGTAGCCTAATGCTCTGTGTTTCCTGAAGGTAGTGGTAGACAACCTAGTCACAATGAATTGTTGGAGGTCCTGCAGTGTTGTTTAAAATCTTTGGACGAATCGTTGTGGCTACAGGAATAAAGATGGCGTTGCCGTAATGCAACACTGGGAGGGAAAGGGTTAAACAGACTGCACTCCAGCGTTGCAAGATCGAAGGACAAACTGGAGAAATGGGACATCGTGTAAGATGAAGACACGCTGTGTTAGTGTGGTGAAGAGCAAACGTCAAGCCATCTCCTGAAGTGTCGTCTCTGACCAGAATCTTGTACAGGGTTGTAAATGGCTCTGGCTGACAACAATGCAATCAGAGTAGCCAAATACCAATCAGAGCTTTTGGTCACAGCTTTTGTTTTACTCTGTTTCAGCTTGAAACAACTGAAGATGATGTGTTTATTAATTTGATGTGCTTTGAGTTGTTGTGTATATCTTTCATTCTGTACACTCTTTTTAGTACTTTTGATACGATTATAAAACTGTCAAAATAAGCCTCCTTACAATTCAGACTTCCGCCAATTCAATTTCCTACTGTGTCTAAAACTTAAAGAACTCCTTCGACGTGTACAATTTGAATGTGATGGAGCGGTGGCAAGCGTAGGTGAGGTTGTAGTTTCGTCAGTAAGGTCAAACACTTTATAATGATAGTATCAACAAATTGATCTATTGTTGGAAGCAATGTGTTCGTCGCCAAGGTGACTATGTTGATCAATAAATATGTAGACATGAAGAATATATATGAGAATGTTTATAAAGTTTATTTTACTTCACAAAATACGGTGTTCACATAAAAAATCTGGAGACTTTATTTTTTGGCACATCTTGGTATATGAAAGAGCGCCCATGGACAGAGTCGAACTCGGTAACATTTAATGAGCACAAGAAGGAACTGTAAAAGGGCCGGTTAATTCCTCACTCGAATTCAGCAACTCTGCCCCCAAGTAGCAGGGAAGACGGCAAGACCATGGGTTCGGGGATTTGACCCCTAACACCTCACGTGGTTAAAATATTAGGACGCACCACTCGGAAAATTCCGAGAAAAATCGATCCGCCGGCCGCGGTGGCCGAGGAGACTGAGGCGCTCCAGTCACGGTCTGCACGGCCACCACGGTCGGGGGTTCGAATCCCCCCTCGGGCATGGATATTTGTGCCGTCCTAGTTCGTAAGTAGTTCATAAGTAGTTTGTAAGTTTAGGGACTGATGACCCCGTAGTTAAGTCCCATAAACTGTAGAAACATTTGAACATTTTTTTTGAAAATCGATCCAAAGTTTCTTAGTTGCCGTATGAGTAAAAAATGTTAGTCCATTGCCCAGCTGCCGTCTG
The DNA here is from genome assembly GCA_026315105.1 of Locusta migratoria. Classification (NCBI taxonomy): domain Eukaryota; kingdom Metazoa; phylum Arthropoda; class Insecta; order Orthoptera; family Acrididae; genus Locusta; species Locusta migratoria. Next base: position 105,177,367 of record CM048755.1, read on the forward strand.
GCATAGATGGTTAGGGCTCAGACTCTTACGCCACAGGGCTCGGGTTCGATTCCTCCTTCAGCACATTTTTTCTCCTTCTGTTTCATTTTCTTTTGTTATTCCACCAATTATTGAGAAAGTTTCCAAAACCTACATTATCTTTAACAAATTAGTTACATTATTGAATAAAAATTATTTTGTTTTTGTCCAACAACACAACTCATGGCGGTGGGTTTTCCATTTGTCATTGTAATGTATATGAGGAGAAACATGAGCTTTTTAATCAGAGTAACATAGTCGATTGGGAAACATTCAATTTTTATACATATAATAATTATAAACAAGAACCTCAGTGGTACTTATCGTAAAAACAAACAAAGCAATAATTTTTGCGATATCTTGCGCAACATATAAAAGCGGATTTTTTACAATCACATGGCGTTTGTACAAAAACATGCCCCATTAACATTTACGAAAATGTTTCGAGTTTCTGATAATTTTGAGGCAAACCAGGCATATTGAATCATGTCTCGGAATATTGGCGACTATAATTGATGGTGAATTATAGAATGAATTTTTTATATAATCTTCCAGGAAATTAATTTCACGATTCTCCTGTAACAATGCGCTGCAATTCTGCAAGCGCATTATGAAATTTTTAACTTGCCTGTAAAAGTAAACATCACAAGTTTGCACAAAAGAAGTGCATTTTTCAGGTATGACTCTTACAGACCAAGATGGCATATTTTCGTCATCTTGAAAAATAGCATTATATACCTCCGGATTCGATTGACCTTCCCGAGAGTCAATGAGAAGTAGAAATTTATTCTCCCCAATGTAAGGTTTTAAACATTTCCGGAGAAAATCCGTGTACAAAACTGTTCTTAATTTTCCGGACTTCGATGATGTTACGATGACGATCGTGTAAGTATTGGCATAGCCATCTATTAATTTGTGAATACGAGGTCCGAAATGAAAAGCGTATGAACACATTTGGGAGCTGTTTTCCGGATAATGTTATTGAATATTGTGCGGTGTACGAATGCGTCACTTTATTCAAATCCGATTTTCTCACGAAAACTGTTTACTCCCTTTTTCAGTGAGAGTCCTGTTGGAAACAGAAATATTCGAAAGTGTATGTAAATATCTTTTCTATAATTAAATTTGAATTCATATATTTTACATCGGTAAAAATATTTTGTACACAGAAAACATGTATTTACCTGTTTGGTTAGTATTTATCACATAATCCTCATGGTATTGAGGGATTAAACGGCACGTCTGCTGTTGAAAGGTCTCCGCAGACGCCTGGATGTCCTCCATTGGCGCCACTTGTTTTTTCGAAACCAGTTTCGTGATCTTGCGTTGTGAAATTCTGTGCTTCTGTTTAAATGCCGTGACCCTTGAATTTGAAATCGTCGAATTGTATAGCCGCAGCCAATGCCCATTGCTGTAAATTTCTTGTCGAGACTTGCTGATATTGCTGTCTTGTTTCCACAAAACGGTCGTAGGTCCACGAATCTATCGCCTCAAATTTATCCATTCGCGTACCACTACTTTTAATATCTTTGTCCCATTGTTAAAGATATTCTTTTCCCTTCAATTGGCAGCATCATCTTTTTTTTTTTTTTTTTTTTTTTTTTTTTTTTTTTTTTTTTTTGCAGTGTCGCCAAAGACCATGTGGGGTACGTTTTAGCAATATTCACGACTCTGACTATGTAGGCAATGGGAATCATGTCACTTTTAAATCTTTTCGGTTACTGTTTATATTCGTCTAGAGACGAATCACTTTGTGGCACTTCGAACTGTTCGTCGTTCTCCTCAAATTATTCGCAATTCTCATGAGAGTGAAGTAATCCCTGTTCAGTTACGAATGTTCTTTCATCCAAAAGTTCCAATGTATTATTATAAAGTTCTCCGGCCAATAACATAGCATCGCGAGAGATTTCTTCCGAAGATGTCGATGCAATTAAATTATTTTCCGTCAACAGCTTTTCATTATACACCACTGCATCCTTCAGTCGTAATTTTGATCCATCACTATGAATTGAATCTTCCGGAATTCCTTCTTATATTCCATATGAGCCGCCAACTTCTTCAGACGACATGTTTAACCTCGGACCGGAATAACACGTTGAAATTTGAAACAGGCACGTCTGTTCACGACGAAATCGAAAAACAAATTGCCGTTTACTTTTCACGGCTCGTGCAAAGTTCTATGCGCAGATAACCGCTATAATCCCAAGGGGACCGTTACAAAGCCTCTTTAAACCTTGAAACCCCATGAAACGAAATAGAACAACGAGCACGAATATTTTTCAGTGATTGAAAAAAATTACGTTCTTGAGCTAAAATAATGTTTTACAAATAATGTAGGTTTGAGAAACTTTTTGAATAACTGGTGGAATAACAAAAGAAAATGAAATAGAAAAAAAAGTGTGCCGGAGGAGGAATCGAACCCGAGACCTCTGGCGTAATAGTCCGAGCCCTAACCAACTTTTTTTTCTCTATGGATAATTCTATTGTTTTTTTTTTTTTCACTGTCTATTGAGGTCGCTGATCATATTTGTTCGTTGTTGCTCGTAGTGTTCTTAGCTCAGCTTTTTTATTACAGAGGGTGTTCAGCTCCCTGACCGGGCGCTCTGAGCCACGGCGCCCGGCTAGGCCAGTAGCGGCTCGGCAATGGACGAACATTTTATACTCATAAGGCAGCTAAGAAACTTCGGATCGATTTTTCTCGGGATTTTCCGAGTAGTGCGTCCTAATATTTTAACCACGTGAGGTGTTAGGGGTCCTCTTTCACCACACAAAATTTCGGACAAATCCCCGACCCCACGATTGTCTCCTTGTCACTGAGCAACAAGAGAAGGAACTGCTAGCTGTAAATACGCCTCGTCACCTCGTCAACTGGCTAGCGTCTCGGCAGATTTGTGTCGAGTCTCGCTGTGTCCCTCACGTTCAGGTAATCGAAGAGAAAACTATGCCAAATAGACACTTTTCGACCAGTTTATTGTAAACGTAGTACAGTACATTTACGTTTTATGCGATGGCTATAAACTCAAATTTAATAAGTAGAAACGTTTCAAGATCTGAAGAAAATTCATGACCGTGCTGCAGTGACAATTCATACTGATTTGTTAAATTGTTCACTATAGGCAGCGAAAACGAGTTTACGCGTTTCGTAGGCCAACATTAGCGTATACCAATTCCAGAACACTCAATTCTATGAAACTTTATTCGTGAGCTTTATGGATTGCCTCCCTCACTTCTTGGGCAGAAAGACCTGAAAAATAGCTGAGCAGGTATTCCACAGTTCTACTGTGCATGTGAAAGGTGATCGGAAGGTTACTTGGCTGGTGCAGCAAAATTTGTTCTACAAATATGAATCGCCCGAACAAGGTGATTCTGTCAACATTAAACAGATTTCGTAATAAATTAAGGAAATGCGTTTTATCGAAACAAAATAACATTTTCCTTTTATTGTTCGCCGCGGCAGAATAGACGTGCGCACTAAGGCGCCCAGCTGCGGTGCACAAGGCCGTTCACCGTCGGAGGTTCGATTCCTCCCTCTGGCATGGGTCCTTACGTTGTCCTTAGCGTAAGTTACTTTAAGTTAGTGTAAGTCGTTTGTAAGAGTAGGGACTAATGACCGACGTAGTTAAGTCCCTTAGATTTACAAATAGTTGAACTTTTTTTAATTGTTCACAGCGTAAAAAATATGTCTCACTCGGGAATAGACCAAGTTGCTTCCACATACATCGCTCTCTTATCGCACGTAACAGCAACAACAAGAACCTCAGCTCTTTTAAGTGTTCTTAAGATTTTCCTTAATAAATTGCTTCTTATTACAAGCTAAAAAATTTTATGTGTTGGGTGTTCTCAAATGGTTTTGCTAACGTAGCGCCTGATTAACTATTTATCTTATTTGTCCGTGTTTAGTATGTCCAATGACACGGTAAGGAAATTTCAAATCTTCAAATGTTTGTAAAGCTTATGTGACTTAACTACGGGTCATCAGTCCCTAAACTTACAAACTACTTATGAACTAGCTAATAATAAGGACGGCACAAATATCTATGCCCGAGGGGGGATTCGAACCCCCAACCGTAGAGGCCGTGCAGAACGTGACTGGCGCGCCGCAGACCGCTCGGCCACCGCGGCCGGTGTAAGAAAATTTCTGCCTCCTTCGATAGCAAAGGCATTTGAAGATAATCTAAGAGCATTTCCAATGTTTTCTGACCCCCAATTATACATTTTTTATTTACCAAACGCCGGCCGCGGTGCCCGAGGGGACTCAGGCGCTCCACTCACGGTCTGCACGGCCACTACGGTCGGGGGTTCGAATCCCCCCTCTGGCATGGATATTTGTGCCGTCCTTAGTATTAGTTAGTTCATAAGTAGTTTGTAAGTTTAGAGACCTCCATAAGCTATACAAACATTTGAAACATTTAGCAAACACCGTTTTGTCCGCAGGTGAAACAGTCAGTTGTAACCTCCTTGCTTACTCTTTCATCTTCCAGTTATTTCGAAAGCAACGCATCGTTTCTTAACTTTCCTACTAGCTCCAATGTTTTATTATTTTAAAACGGCTATATTCTTTAGAACTGTGTTCAATTCCTTAATTCGTTTCATTTTATGCCAGGTTTGAGGAAAAATGAAATAATTGAGATTTCCAGTTCGGTTTTCATGACAGATAAAATTTACAATGTTTTAGGAGTCCTGTTCCTCATTGCTGTGTCGTTAACTGCGGCGTTCTCATTGGTTACGTCGTTTTTTCTGCGCTCTCTGCGTCTGAAGCACCAGGATTTTTTCATGGAAGATCGGTATTTTCCGTGATTGGATTGCATTTGGCAGACCGAAGAAGCAATTTTACATGGTCCATTAGTAATGCAGTGAATTTTCAATATTCATCTAGTCTTCTCGTTTAGAAATAGGTAATTTTCATTTTTTCTTAATATATAGCAAAATACGATGGTAAAAACGCGCTTGGTTCTATGCTTCCAAGTCCAGTAGAGCATCAGCTCAATACAGCTACATATTTACTCAGCAAACCACATTTAAGTACCTGGCGGAGGGTTTATCGAATCCCTTTCATAATATTTCTCTACTGTTTCATTTTCTAGTAGCGCGTGAGTAAAAGGAACAACTACATCTCTCAGTTTTCGATCCGATTTCTCTTACTTTATTATGATGATCATGTCTCCCTATGCAGGCGAGTGCTAACAAAATATGTTCGCATTCGGATGAAACAGTTGTTGAAGTAAATTTCACAAGTATATCACACCGTAACGAATAACGTCTTTATTTTAATTCCTTCCACCCCAACTCGTGCATCATTTCCGTGACTCTCTCTTCGATGTCTGGGAATAATAAACTGTTCAAATGTTTGTTAAGCTTATGGGAATTAACTGTGGGGTTATCAGTCTCTACAACACGAACATCCATGCCCGATGGAGGATTCGAACCCCGGCAGGCAACGGCCTCGCGCATCGGAGCATAGCGCTCAATGCGCTCGACCACTCCGCCGTGGCAGGAATAATAGAAAACGAGGTGCCCCTCGTTAAGCTTTCTCTGTATTTTCCGTCAGTCCCACTTAGTGCAGATCCCGCAACGCGCAGCAATACTACAAATTAGAACGCACAAGTTAGTGTAGGCAGTTTCTTTAGTAGTGTTCTGTTAATGAAATGTTACCTTTGGTTCCTTTTCACTACACCATGCAGCATGCAGATATCTTATCTAAACCGTTTTGCAGTTGCTTTTGATGTTCTGATGACATCACTGACTTGTAAAGGGTAGCATCGTCCGCCAACACTCTAAGAGAGCTTCTCTGCTTGTCTTTTAAATCGTTTATAAAAACAAGTACTTGTAGTAGCAAAATAATGTGAACGTCTCATAAGATTACAAAAAAGGTGGCGTAGGTATGGAATTACGTATTACACGCGACTCACATCAGAAGCAGCAGCGCACGTCGTGCAGAAGTACACGTAGCTCCCCCATTCACGCGACAGACCGAGCGACCGGGAAACCGGAATACACCCCTCTCTGCAGCAGTTATAGAGTTGGCGAATTCGAGTGCGCCGTTTCACGACATATTTGGAAGAGTTGCTGAGTTCGAGTGCTTGGATTACGATCAGCGGGTAAAAGCTGCCGAATTCGCGTGAGTTCGGGAACAAGAGAAATGGAAAAGGGGGCGGGGCACCTCCCTATCCCACGGTAAGGAGAAACCGTAGTGTTGTCAGCGGGTTTTCTTATAATAAAATACGTTTCTGACAGGGTTCGAACTATAGTTCTTTCATGACAATGTAAAAGTCACCACTGATCTTCCAAAGCATTAAAAATATGGCATACCCACAGGTGTTGACCTCCCCCCCCCCCCCCCCCCCCGTCCACATACTGTCATATGAACGGATTCGCGTATATGCATATTCTTTTCAATAAATCAACATAATACTATGCAGTAGTTGAAAATGTTATTTCATTAACGTTCCTTACCAATTATGATGCTAAAGTGCACACAACGAGCTCCAAATCTATATCTATAAATGTGAATGTCTGTTCGGTGTACGTTTATCACGTCTGAACCAAAAGACATAAAGAGCTAAAAATTTGTACAGTTACTAATGTCTACCCGGGGAAGGCTTTAGACACGGTTTTATGGCGATCGGAAAGCTATTTACCTATATATATATATATATATATTAATGTGAATGTCTGTTCGGTGTACGCTTATCACGTCCGAACGACAAGACGCAGAGACTTAAATATTTGTACAGTTACTAATTTATACTTGAGGAAGGTTTTAGGCACGGTTTTATAGCGATCTGATAGATATTTAGTAATTTGAAGAATGTAACGCGAAATTCAGAACAATAATTACTCTGAAAATTATATTTACTCTTTGAAAATGGTTTTATTGGTTGCATTATTGCTTGCGGGTTGATAACGATTAAAGGATGGAGTATATTGGAATCGAAAGTTATCAGTGTATATAAAATTTTACGTGTGTGTGTGTTAATATTTCGCCCTGCAGCGAAAAGTACAGAAGGCAAACGAACGATCTGTGTGTAATTGTTGTCCGAAGTATCCCGTTGTACACCATAGCAGTTCCATTCGAATAGCTATTAGGGGGTGGAAGATATGGTGGTTGAAAGTCGTCAAATTATTAAAACAATTCGGACTGAAGGCCAGCGATGACGTTTGCGACACTATAGCAAGGAGGTTACATACAGCGAAACGTGATGCCACAGACCATATCTTTGATCTATGCGTGCTACAATGACTTCAGCTCTTTCTCTGTAAGGATAAGCATACGAATAAGGAAATATAATAAAAAATAAATAAATCAGTAAAAAAAGAAAATTCTTTTACTACAGCTCTTACAAAAATCGATTTGACGTTTCGTGCATTACATCAAGTGATCGATCTGTGATATTATTACAATCATTATTGTTGAATTTCGTGATTGGATTCCTCGAAACGAGTGCATTTTTACGTGTGATTTGATCTACCAACACGCGAGCGGAGCCGCGGGTTTAAGCTAGTAAGTCTATAAAAAAATAGAAATTGTGGCCCTAGTATCCGAAAACATTTTGTTCTGAGTTAGTATGTTTCTCACTAAATGGTACAATAAAATCTTCTCCACGATAGATGTTTCTCAGAAGCGTTATGAAAACAATATTAGCCGGATGTTTAGTCACTATAATTTAGCTGAACTGCGAAGCGGAGCAACATTTCACGGTTCTCAGCGGAGATGAAGTGGGGGCGTGCTGGTAGGCGAGCCGTGTAATTGGCGCCTTGCACGAGCCACTTCAGCTCTCTAGCGGCACACATACTCGCCTACTGTGCACAGCGCTTCCTTACTATCAACTAGCAACATCACACAGTTCTCGGCGACCAGAAAAACGCCGCGAGTCATTCATAAAGTCTCAAAAATAAGAAACCAGTTACAGATAACAGGGTAGAATAAAGACGCGTTTATTTTAAAAGTATGGCTGCTTGATGTAACCTATCGTTCTGCCAGCCCCTTCTCCCTATTGAGGTTACACAGGGTGTTTACGTAAGAGTGTGCAAGCATTTAACTGGACGTAGAGGATGGACGATTTGAGGTGCGGAACCTGGGGTAGGAGTAGCCAGTGGAAATGAAATGAGCGTATGGCTTTCGTGGCCGGCAGATCCCTTACGGGATTGTTCGGCTGCCTGAGTGTAAGTCTTTTTATTTGACGCCGGGTGGTGGGCGACTTACGTGCCAATGATGATGATTAGGACAACACACAACACCCAGTCCCCTGCCGGGAATCGAACCCGGGCCCCCTACGTGGTAGTCAGCGATGCTGCCACTGAGCTACGGAGGCGGACATGAGTAGCCAGTTAAAGGACTTAATAAGAATACAGTCACACCACTGCATACTTCTTTATTTACATTTGTTACAATTAACGGCGAAAATCGTAACTGACACAATCAACGTACCACTTTCACGATATCTTACGAAATGTGCTGAAACTGACGAACCATCAACTTCAACATAAGCATGAAATCGACGAACAAGATTCTGGACCACCCTGGTGTATTTAGAATGGCATCAAAATCAACTAAAATTTGGGCAACTAATTCGAACTCCGTATCCGCTGGGGTCTCACTACTTGATAGTAATGGCGATACTGCCGATGATAGCGCTACTAAAGCAGAGTAACTAAACACAGATTTTCGTAACTCACTCGCCAAAGAAGACGAAACCAATATTCCAGACTTCGAATTACAAACAGAGGCCAGAATGAGTGACGTTGAAGGAGATATCCTGGGAGTAGTGAATCAACTTAAATCACTGAACAAGAACAAGTCTTCTGGTCCGTACTGTATACCCATTTAGATTTCTATTTGATTGTGCTGAAGCGATAGCTCCTTACTTAACAGCCATATACAACAGCTCGCTCGAAGAAGGATCTGTACCAAAAGATTGGAAAGTTGCACAGGTCACACCTATGTTCAAGAAAGGCAGTAGGAGTAACCCACTAAACTACAGGCCTATTTCACTGACGTCAGCAGGATTTTGGAACATATCCTGTATTCAAATGTTATGAATTATCTCGAACAGAGTGATCTATTGACCCAAGGTCAACACGGATTTAGAAAATATCGTTCATGCAAAACACAACTAGCTCTTTACTCACACGAAGTGATGAGTGCTATCGACAAGGGTTCTCAAATTTATTCCGTATTTCTTTATTTCCAGAAGCTTTTAACACCATACCTCACAAACGGATTTCAATCAAATTGCATGGTTATGGCATATCGTCTCAAATTTGCGACTAGATAGGAGATTTCCTGTCAGAGAGGACACAGTTTGTAGTAATCAATGGTAAGGCATCGACTAAAACAGAGGTGATACCTGGCGTTTCACGGTGTAGTGTTATTGGTCCTCTGCTGTTCCTTATTTACATAAACGATTTGGGGAAAAATCTAAGTAGCTCTCTTAGGTTGTTTGCAGAACACGCCGTCATTTACCGTCTAGTAAAATCATCTGAAGATCAAAACCAACTGCAGAACGACCTAAATAAGATATCACTATGGTGTAAAAATTGGCAAATGACTCTAAATAATGAGAAGTGTAAAGTCGTCCATATGAGTACCAAAAGAAATCCGTTAAACTATGTTTACAAGATAAATTAATCAAAAGTGAAGGCCGTAAACTCCACTAAATACCTAGGAATTACTACTACTTCAGACTTAAACTGGAAAGAACGCGTCGATAATGTCATGGGAAAGGCGAACCAGAGACTGCATTTTATCGGAAGAACCCTTAAAAAATGCAACAGAACTACTAAAGAGACTGCAGACACTACACTTTCCGTCATTTTTGGAGTATTGCAGCCCAGTGTGGGATCCTTATGAGGTGAGTTTGACGGAGGACATCGAAAGAAATGGCAGCTCGTTTCGTATTGTCACGATACAGGGGAGACAGCGTTACGGAAGTAATACAGGATCTGGGATGAGAATCATTACAACAACGGCGTTTATCGCTGCGGCGTGGGCTACTTACGAAACTCCAATCGCCAACATTCTCCTCCGAATGCGAAAATATATTGTTGGCTCCCACTTACATAGGTAGAAATGATCATCAGAATAAAATACGAGACATTCCTCCCGCACGCTATTCGAGACTGGAATGGGAGATAAATAGTATAAAGGTGGTTGGATGAACCCTCTGCCAGGCACTTAAATGTGATTTGCAGGGTATGCTATGTAGATGTAGATGTAAATATCCCAATAGGAAATAAAGGCCGGCCGCGGTGGCCGAGCGCTCTGCAGCGCGCCAGTCACGGTCCGCACGGCCACTACGGTCGGGAGTTCGAATCCACCTTCGGGCATGGATATTTATGGCGTCCTTAGTATTAGCTAGCTCATAAGTAGTTTGTAAGTTTAGGGACTGATGACCTCGTAGTTAAGTCCCATAAGCTCTACAAACATTTGAACATTTGAAATCAGGTCTGGTGACTTCGCAGGCCATGAAATTGGCCGTTTCCTTCCAATCCAGAGACCAGAAAATTCTGCATTGAGATGGTTGCTGACATCCTCACTGAAGTGAGGCGGTGCACCGACATGTTGTATCCACGTTCTCCCACAAACAGCCAAGGGTGCGTTCTCCAACTACTCAGGTAGAACCGCAAGTACAGGGCCACTCATACGGCTAAGCAAAAGAGAATTCGAGTCTAGCGTTTTTGAATAATTACATCCCATGCTGATATTGTGCACATAAACACAAAATAACCTATCATGGCCAAATTTGTGGCCCTTACTCTTATGGGAATTAGTTTCATAATTACGACTTTGAGTACTGTGGGCAGGGTGAAGCTGTGGATTTGTATCTGACGGCAGGTGTGCTTAGGTAGTTCTTGCAGGTGTGGTGCTCACCGTGTCCCCAGTGGTGTAGGGGTCAGCGGAACTACCTAAAAAGCAGGAGATACGGGTTCGAATCCCGACTGGGTTCACATTTTCAACTTTGCCGATTCGCAGTTGATCTCATATATTCTGTGAATATAAACCTCTATGATGTTGCGGTTAATTGTGACGTCAGTAGCGTACGCATTGTCAAATAGGACAAAAATATTTGCCGCCGGGCAGAGTCTAATCTGCGACACATTCAATAAGATTCCGACCTCTTAAAACTGCGCCGAACACCACTCACTAAACAAAATCTCACAGAGACAGTTGGTAAGTTCCATATGATGATAAATCCGTATCAAAATTCCTTTTATTTACAAAACGCTTTGCCATCTTCAGTTTCCAGTTGAGGGCACTTTCATGTTTCACCACGCCCTAGATGGACCATAAATTTGGATGATTTCGCTATGACGAGTAGGCGTCCTCTCCCTGTAAGTCCCTTTCTAATAATTCGTAGAGGAGTGACGTGATATAGGGCGCTATACATTCCCCAAACGTTCATTTGTAATAGTTAACGTTTTAGAATTTGGTACGTTTTCAATTAGTAATATTGAACAAACATGTGTGGAAGGGGATTGCCTAAGTGTAGTCTCTCTCTGAATTCGTTCACAAAGTTGCTTCTTACGTAACAATCTCCATTACTGAATAGAGCCGGTGTCTGTGTAATTAATCTGAATTGTCTTGAGGGTTATAGCTTTAGACTCACTGCTTCCATTACCTCAGGATCTCGTAACTCCAGCTCATTTAATTAATGTTGTAAGTATTTACCGATCACCGTAACAGGTTATATAAGCATAATGTTTCCACTTACCAAAGACTTTTTCAACTTTGTTGTCCGTATTAATAATTTTCAAGACAAACTTTCCGGGGATTTCTAATGAGGTAGCAGCATGTCTTGCTCACAAATTCAATGTACTAGGCTTGTACAGAAACTATTAGCACAGCCTATTGTCTTCCTGTCTGTGATACTTCTTCAGCTAACTCAGAATGTTTCATTTCTTCTACAACAAAACTAATGCAACGCTCTCCAGTAAATAACTGTTATTAAACTCTCTTCTTATTACAAGCGAAGATCCAAAATTGAGTTATTACTTATTATCGGCACCATCCCGAAGACCGTCTGACAACAATAGTGGCATGTTGCCAGAAGTTAATACACGTTTTGGGATTACTGCAGACAACCAGGTGTACCACAGTGAGGGAGAGAAATGGCATAACCGTAAACATATGCTAAAGTTGAAGTATGTAGGACAGGAGAATTCTTGTGAAAAAAAGAAACTACTAAATTGGAAACAAATTGATCGGGGAATGTTGTGGTATATCAACTGAATACAAGTAGCGTCCAGCTGTAGTGAAAAATGCAAATAATTTGATTAAGGCCACGCAGTGTGAGTGAAGTAATCAGCAATAAAGGTGATTTACATCAACCAGTACAAGAAATTTTGTAGCTTTTCGTGAAACTGCTGTCCAAACACTGCTACCAAATAGGCAACATAGGAGATTAATACACTAATGCAGTAGACCTCTTGACATTTTAAAGCTCTAATTTCTCACTTTAAGGATCCGTGTAAGACATCTTCACCTTCCTGATTTCTTACTCAAAATATGAGATGGGACCTTTAAATATCTATCACAATTAATATAGTAGGGTAGTATTGGTCCACTTCAATTTTAAACAGCCTTGGAAACTCCGTAATCAACTTTCTAAGACATCATTAGCTCCACCTGTTTTATCGTTAAAGTCATCATTACCTGATAATCCATAGCGTATTTAACAGTAGCAATATACGTTGTTATAGGTAAGAATTGAGGATTGATATGCTTTGTACTACTCACTTTAAGAATAACTCAAACATTATAGTGACTACATTCAAGGGTATAACTTTTAACTTTTCATCTGCAGATAGTGTTAAAGCAGGCAAGATATTTGACACAACCAAAAAATCTTGCATAATTGGAATAGCACTCCAAATTCAAAAGCTGACATTGTATGTGCCATAATATTACAACGAGTGTCACCAACTGGATGTTAACACTCTTTTGTAACACCAATCAGTAGCAGGCTTGCATGGCTCCAAGCCCACTTTTGTTTTAAAGCTCAAGGTTACTCCGTCCGACTCCCCTAGTCCTTGTTGGGCCTATCATTGGTCTGTACACCTAAAACAATTAAGTTGCTTAGGCCCAATTAAGGATGACTGACAGATGCACTGAACCACTCCTTCACTTCTCCCGATCCCTTCCCTTCTACCTTGTCTGAAAGTCTGACTGTCAGAATGAACAACAATGCTGTCTATGGTTGTGCTGCTGTCACCCTGCACTCTCTTCGGTAATCACACTGCTTGTCAACAGATGAGAAGAATTAAACAGCTCTAACTTCATCCTGTTTCTTGCACAATTAACGGTCAAACCACCATTTAAACTAATCTTTTGTACTTCCTATAAACTGAATATAGAACCGTCTCTAGTTTCAGCAGAAATGTTTAAATGAGTGTCAGGAGACCCACAAATAACAACAATTAGAAGTTTAGTTCCACTGAAATCAATAACTGCTGCATAACATTCAAATATCTTTTCTGCGTAGTGTTTTTAAACATCTAGGGACTCGCTGGAATGTCGTTTTTAACGTAGATTCCCACTCCCACACATTGCAAAGAACTTCTGGAAAAATAGCCAAATAACTTCTGCCCTTGTTTAGGTAGCTCCTGTATTGCGACATTACTTAAAAAAGTGCTCTGAAAAAGCAATAACGTCAGAATCATCATCTATATGCAGATCACTAACTTTATCTCTAATACCTTGTGTATTTTGATGAAATATGCGAATTCTCCTATTACTTGAATACCTGACCTTTGTCGAAAGTGGTTACTATGCTAGATAGGCTTCCTTTAAGAAGGACTACCTATCAGCTGACTTCATTCTTCGCTGTAGGACCAAAGAAACTGGTACAGACACGTTTATGTAAACACAGAGATATTTAAACACTCAGAGGACGGTGAAGATGTCGATAACGCCTATATAAGACACCCAGTGTTTGGCGCATGCGATAGATCGATTACCGCTGCAACAATGGCAGGTTATCATGATTTCAGTAAGTTTTAACGTGGTGTTATAGCCGGCGCACAATATATTGGACACAGCCTCTCAGAGGTAGCGATGTGGAGGGTAATTTTTCCGTAAGACAGTTACATGAGCGAACCGTGAAAATCTCCTAAATTGCTGTGTGCAAGAACAGGACCAGCGCCGATTTAAGAGAATCATTCAACGTGACACAAATGTTCAAATGTTTGTAAAGCTTATGGGACTTAACTGCGGGGTCATCAGTCCCTAAACTTACAAACTACTTATCTACTACCTTATACTAAGGACGACACAAACATCCATGCCCGAGGGGGATTCGAACCCCCGACGGGGAACGGCCTCGCGCATCGGAACATAGCGCCTCGGATTTTGGAGCCGAAGGTCCAATTCTGTAGCCTTGCTGACTGCGCGACACGAAGCTTTACGTCTCGTCTGGGCACGTCAACACGTACACTGGACTGTTGATGACTGGAAACAGGTTGCTCGGTCTGACGAGTTTCGTTTCCAATTGTATCGCGAGAGTGGATGTGTACGGGTATGGAGACAACCTCACGAATCCATGGACCCTGCGCGTCGGCAGAGTACTGTTCTAGCTGGTGGAGGCTCTTTAACGATGTGGTGCGTGTGCGGTTGGAGTAATGTGGGACCCCTGATACGTCTAGATACAACTCAGATGACGCGTAAGTTCGCATACTGTCTGATCACCTGCATCCATTCATGACCATTGTGCATTCCGACGTACTTGGGCAGTTCCATGAAGATAATGCACATCCAACTGTCCAGAATTGCTACAGAGTGACTCCAGGAACACTCTTCTAAGTTTTAACACCTCTGCTCACCACCAAACTACCCAGACATAAACATTATTTAACATATTGTTCAAATTCAAATGTTTGTAAATCTTATGGGACTTAACTACGGGGTCATCAGTCCCTAAACTTACAAACTACTTATGAACTACTTACGAACTAGGACGGCACAAATATCCATGCCCGAGGGGGGATTCGAACCCTCGACCGTAGTGGCCGTGCTGACCGTGACTGGAGCGCCTCAGTCACCTCGGCCACCGCGGCCGGCTATTTAACATATCTGAGATGCTTTGCAAGGTGCTGTTCGAAAGAGCTCCACCCCTCGTACTCATACGGATTTATGGAGAGTCCTGCAGGATGCATGGTGTGCTTTCCCTGCAGTACTACGTAAGACATTAGTAGAGTTTTTGCCACGGCTCTGCGCGGAAACGGCCGTGTGCTCTAGGGCGCCTTGCTGCGGAGTTCGCGGCTGCTTCCCGTCGCAGGTTGAGTCCTTCCTCAGGCATGTGCGTGCGTGCGTGTGTGTGCGTGTGTGTGTGTTTGTGTGTGTGTGTGTGTGTGTGTGTGTGTGTGTGTGTGTGTTGTCCTTAGCATAAGTTTGTTTAAGTAGTTGGTGAGTCTAGGGACTGACGACCACTGAAGTTCGGTCCTATAGCTTTACAAACATTTGAACATTTTGACATGCCACGCCACATATAGCGGCACTTATGCGTGACTACACGATATTAGGCAGGTGTACCAGTTTCTTTGGCTCTTCAGCGTAAAATGGTGCAGCCTTAACACTCACTACTACACTTTCCCTTGCCGGTTGTGGTGCAGGCCGTGCCTAGTAAAACCCATCCTGCTGATAGACTCAAGTGGCACTACTGCAATCTGAGGCATGTCTTCTACCATCAATGCTTCCTCGAACCTCATGTTAATACGCCTGACAGCTGTATAGAGATGAGGCCAATCGTGACGCTGAAACAGTTCCACGAAATGCACATTTGTGCCACCAGTTTGAGTGAATACATTTACCAGATCAGCAATTATGTCATTGTCCCTGTTATCAAGACAATTCACAACTCCATCCACTATCACTACCTGATTGTACTTATCAAACACCGGATTCGGTTTTTTTTTTTTTTTTTTTTTTTTTTTTTTTTTTTTTTTTTTTGTTGAGCAGTCGTGTTAACCATCATCCTCGCACGCCTCCAGGATCGACCCAAATTTCATATGCCACCACACATTGCCAACTGCCTATGAGTATTGGTACATTTCACTACATAAGTCCGGCACATGGAGAGATGTATGGCACAATTATTGCCAGCGTTGCTGGCATGCATGTCTCAAGGACATTTGTGTTTTTGCCATAAGTAAACACGGACACTACACATCGTATTTAGAACAAGACGGGTTTCACACGAGCCACGGTGGAATGGCCGAGCGCTCTAAGGCGCCTTGCTGCGGAACGCGCGGCTGCTCCCAGTCGGAGATTCTAGTCCTCCTTCGGGAATGGGTGTATATGTTTGTCCTTAGGTTAGTTTAACTTAGTTTAAGCAGTTGTAAGCCTAGGGACTGACAATCGCAGAATTTAAGTCCCACAGATAATACAAACAACTGAGTTTGGGCTTCACACGTTCAGTACTTGCGGAAACTACATTTTCACTCCTGCAAGGGACTGGATCGATCACCGGAAAAGTCATCTCATATAAGCACAATATTTGTTCAGTACATTATATACACTGATCGGAAAGTTCAGACGAACAATTTTGATAGAGATCCGGCTTCTACACATTCGCTGAATGGCGAATGCCTGCTTCTGATTCACCGACGACCTTGCGATCTCAAGTTTCCAGGGTGACTCAACTGCGCACACGCCCTCTTCCCACGATCTACCTGTGTAATTAGTTCCATTCTCTTACATCTCGTGATCTCACTCTGAATGTACTCTCTTAGAAATAAGCGCTTTGATAAAAAGAACTATCTGCGTTTGTGCAATCGACTCCTGTCATGTATTCGCAGGAATCACACTCACTACTGTACAGGACTGTAAGAGAGAACAACGAAAGAACTATCTACCTTTATGACTAATAACTTTGCTGTCGCGTCTATCGGTCTTAAATGATTGTACTTCCATCAGAATATTTTTATAATACATTTTATGCATGCGAACCTTGCTTGCTTCTATTTATAATTTCTGGAGACGATTTTCGTAAAACTACGCAGCTATTACATAATACCGAACTTCGTCTTAGATCACTTGGTATCGATCCATTAATCCGCGTGTTTTATCATAACTAATTTTGATTTTCATCCGCAACATTAAACACTACTAGCATTTGCTGAGACACTCGATCATTTATGGTAGAATGATTTGTAAATCCATTTCAAGACAAATATTGTTGTCGCGGCGGAGTGGCCGAGCACATTGAGGCGCTATGTTGCGATGCGCGAGGCCGTTCCCCGTCGGGGGTTCGAATCCTCCCTTGGGCATGGATGTTTGTGATGTCTTTAGTATAAGTTAGTATATAAGTAATATGTAAGTTTAGGGACTGATGATCCCGCAGTTAAGTCCCAGAAGCTTAACAAACATTCAACAATAAATATTGTTCTCTCCTATCAATGGAATGAAAAGGTAAATAGTACCGATTTTATCACTGTTGACCAAGGTATGGCGCATTATGTGGTTTAGATATTTCTAATTTGGCTGAAGAACCATAAGGAAATACAGATACGGACATAGCTGCCCGATGAATTGGAGCGGTATGTGGTTGCCGCTGAATTTGATCCAAGTGTCTTGTAGGACAAAAGGCTTGTCTTGTGATGTTTCATACTTATTGATGTGCCAATTATATTTCTCGAACATTACACTATCTGTCTGTTCCTTCACCAGAGTATCTTGTGTAGTATGCCGTAGTGGACAATATAGAACAGTTTTACGTCATTCAGAATACATAACAGGCTACGGTGGAGTGGCAGAGAGTTCTACGGTACGGAGCACGCGGAGTCCTCCCTCGGGTATGGGTGTGTGTGTTGTACTTAGCATGAAATAGTTAAAGTTAAATTAAGTAGTTTTAAGCCTATGGACTGATAATCGCAGCAGTTAAATTACTTAAACTTACAAACATTTGAACATTTTGAACAGTATATAATAAACACTGATCAGAAAACTGAGAAGAATCAGAACACCCCGTTGGCCATGTGCATAAAAATTACTTCAGAATGTAGAGGTATGTTGAATGTCAAGAACAGTACCTCCACGATATCATGCTATGTCATATCTGCACAATAGTGTGATGTTCAAGTCGCATTTAACGCTCTTAGAAAACAACCGCTTGAAACATCTGATTACTTTACAAATGAGCCAATTTGTTAAAAATATTTGAAATTAAGCACGTAAGCCAGAAAAGCTTAGATAAAGTTTATTGGAAGCCACTATGTGCTCTCATTGTGGAACTCTGAATGAATGAATGAATGATTTGCGATCTATTTCAAGGAATACAACTTCATCTCAAAGTTTTTGACGTCATATTCCTGAACAATATCTCGTGCAGGGTTCTAACTTTACTGGTACATTCAGCGTTATATGTGGATACTTGCTACAAACTGAGTTGCGAAGAGACTCGGTAGCAAAAAAGTAATACTATAACTTAAAGCAGGCGGTTTGCTGCACGCATAGGAAAAGAGTAGAAAGCAATAGACTTTCTTTTCTTTTGTCATTTGTGAGGGTTGTGTAGGCAAGAGTAAGATTCTTAATGCCTTGCAGATTTTGAATAATGAGTAAAGATCTTGGAAGTTAATGCTCTCATTCTCAAATACTTGACGAATAAATTCCCCTTTTCTTCGTGCCGTAAATTACGTTTCTCAGTACAAACACAAGTTCTATTTGTAATATTTGTGACAATGTTTTAAACGTTTAACGTAAGAATACACCTGTTAATGGGTAAATTATGACAGTATTTAAAAAATTAATTAGGTTGTTAACTAAGCGAAGTACTGAAAATTAAATTTTTATTTGCCCCTGGAAGCCATTAGAGAGAAAACTACAACTGATAACGGGTCAGGGTCATTTGCTTAATAATGTGGATTGCATATCAAAACTAAAAACTGGAAAGATATATTTAAAATTGAAAAGATATAGTCATTTTTGAAGTATTAGAAATTTATTTCTCAGCAATACGTCTGAAGTGTCCTATTGCTGACTGCGACTCGACGAACACAAGCCTCAGACCACGTCAAGTGACGCAGTAATAAGACACTCGACACGCATTCAGATCAGTGTCTAGCCATAACAGACACCTGTGATATCATTAAGCTACTTAATGTAGATATCAGGTTTATATTTTATAAAAGGATATAGTCAGTTTCATTTCACAGTTGTTATAGAAAACGAGCACCTGTTCCATAGCCATTGACATCACTGTTAAAACGAAGGTACGTAGGTTATAGCTTAACGTTCCATCGATATCCAGGTCATTAGAATTTGGCCACAAGCGCGGATTGTTTAAAGGATGGGAAATGGAATCGACTGTGTCCTTTCACTGGAACATCCGAAAAGTTGGCTGGAGTGATTTAGAGAACTCGCGTGAACACCTCAAACTGGACTGCCAAACGCCTTCTTAAACCGTCGTCCTCGAAACTGCGAGAATTTTCTGCTAACCAGTGCACCACCTCGCTCTCTATTTTATTTATTTATTTATTTAGCCTGGTCGGATTAGGCCATCAGGCCCTCTCTTACATCGTACCAGGGTTTTACACATACAATAATTTTTACATCTAAGTTACCTATAATATAAAATGATTTTAATAGATAAACGATTAATAAGGTATCATTAACATAATTTAGACGGATTGAATTCATATAAAAAGGATAAAAAGAAATAGTATTGACTTAATTCTAATTAGATTATTACTAGCAGCACTACTGAGACAGCTTCTGCAGTTACTGATGTAATAATAGAAATAACAACATTGATATTAGCAGATACAAAATATACTTTGTATATGCAGAAACTGATTAAGGCATGGAGAATTGTTACAGAAGGAAGATAGGCAATCTGTACCTGACGAGAGCAATGGCAATCGGAGAATATCTGGGGGAGGATGTTCAATGTTCAATTGTTTGTGTAGCTTATGGGACGTAACTACGGGGTCATCAGTCCCTAAACTTACAAACTACTTATGAACTAGTTAAGAATGAGGACGGCACAAATATCCATGCCCGATGGGGGATTCGAACCCCC
Source organism: Locusta migratoria (assembly GCA_026315105.1). NCBI lineage: Eukaryota > Metazoa > Arthropoda > Insecta > Orthoptera > Acrididae > Locusta > Locusta migratoria. The sequence continues at coordinate 105,197,397 of CM048755.1, forward strand.
GACCGTAGTGGCCGTGCAGACTGTGACTGGAGTGCCTCAGTCCCCGCGGCCGGCTAAACCTTTCTCTCACTGCCTTAGCATATAAGCAATGCAATCTTATGCCGGCTATCTTACACATATACCATTGTTAACAACACGTAAAAGTTCAACACGGACTGCAGAACGATTCTACTGTCGCCAACCTACATTTCTCAACGATAAGGACAGAAACATTAGGACTTGTGCGGATACATACAATTACTCGATCTTCCCTCGTTCTATATTGACATGGAACACGAAAGAAAGTAACTAGTATTGATACCGAGTACCCTCCACCACGCAACTCTGGGTGGATTGCGGAGTATGTATGTAGATGTAGAAATGTTTGTGATCCTAAGGAACCAAACAGCGGAGACCATCGGGCTTTGGACTTACAAACTACTTAAAGTAACTGCAACTTATCATGAGGGCAACATACACCCATGCCCGAGCGACGGCTTGAACCTCCGACGGAAGCGGTCGCGCAATCCGTAACATGATGCCCCAGATCGAGCGGTCATTCTCGCGCAGCAGCAACACTTAATTTTCCAGGAATCGTTGACATCCTACTTAATTCAATATACACAAAAAAATAAGAATACGTACTATGTTTACAACTGGGGGCTGTTGGTATTCACTAGTTTCCTAGCGTCGGTCGCTACATATTAATAAAGTGACTCCTTAATGAGTACATCAACATGCTTCCTGCAGTGGAAGAGTTAACACTGACACTGACCTTTTCGCAGTGATCTTGCGATAACCACGCCGTGTGAACACGGTAAGTAGGCCCGTGCGTGTCATGCACCTCCCTGCTAACTGGTCTAAGCAATGAAAGCACAGGAAGATACGCTTTCACGGGGCAGCCGTAAGAAAGCCGTGGTTCCTGACACGCGGGCTTCCAACAACTAGTTTCCATGGGAAGACTTCTAATTTCAGATATTCTTTACATATATCAATACAAAAATTTTATAACGTTAAAAAACTTTGATTATTTAAGGGAAAGCAGTTAGGGAAAAAGTAATCCACTACAGTAACACGTACAGTTCGTCATGGACTGAACACTTTGTCATCAATTATCGACATAAATATCAGCGAAAGCTAAAGAAAATAAAATTTAGCATACAAATTTGTTTAGAGGACTAAAGCTCAATTTGCCCATACGAAATTAGTAATCGCTGAAAATAAAGAATTTGTGGTTACCAGTTGCTTTTAATTTATTATTATCTTCCTTACGAACGAGTTTATTATCTTTGTGTTACTGTAATTTCAAGAAAGAATCTAATTATAATATTTAAAACTAGTTATCAGATTTTACGCGCAGCACGTCGGACTTATGAAAATATTTGAACGGGCTCGTAATAATCGCTGTTAGAGTTGGTAAATATTATGAAAAAATCGGGGCTGACCGAATAATTGCACAGTCATTATTTTATGAATATAAATATGACGGGTCGAATGCCAAATTTTATACAAAATTCTTGAGAGAGTGCAAAAACACCATTAGAACCCAGTATCCGGAAAATCGAACAAGATTAAGATCTTGTGGATCACAACATTTTAAAAACTACAGCAACCAGTCAGTTTTTACGTATTTTTATCAATACCAACACACATTTCGATTTTCAGCCATCTTAAATTGGTGTAATACGCTTCAAAATTTTCATCTACTACACCGTTAAGACGTCGTTTGAAATTTGGATGTTGTCACCGTCTTTCACAAGGGAACAGTTTCGTTGAACTACTGTGTTGCGTAAATTGTATAATGTACATGTTGTTGTTGTCTTCAGTCCAAAGATGGGTTTGATGCAGCTCTCCACACTGCGCTGTCCTGAGCAAGCCTTGAATAAGAACGGCAACCTACATCCTTTTGAACGTGCTTTGTCTCTCAGACTCTCTCTGCGATTTTTCCACTTACACTTTCGTCCAATGCTAATTTGTCTATTCCTTGATATCTCAAAATATGTCCTACCAATCGATCCTTTCCTTTAGTCAAGATATGCCAAAAAATAATTCTGTTTAGTACCTCCTCAGTAGTTACGTGATCTACCCAGCTAATTTTCAGCATTTGTGTGTAATACCATAATTATTTCAAACCTTCTAACATCTGTCGGTCTGAACTCCTTATCGTCCACTGTACAGGGCTACAATCCAGACAAATGCTTTCAGAAAGGAATTTCTAACATTTAAATAAATATTGTATGTCAACAATTTTCGCTTATTCAGAAATGCTTTTCTTCCCTTAGCCATTCTGCATTTTTTATCTCCTTTACTTCGGCCATCGGAAGTTATTGTGCTACCCAAGTAACAAAAACACGTTATGTATCATAAAACGAAATAAATGTTTCATACAAGAGTTACATATTTTTACACGGAGAACACAAATCTGCAATAAAATAGGGGTTCCTATTGAAGATTTCAAAGTCACTCCCCTCCCCCCCCCCCCCGGGGGGTGCAGAGGGGTCAGTAGGCTAACAGTATTCCACATACAAGCTACTTGAACAATTATAAATATTGTTCCATAAATAAAATATACTGAAATCATCTTAAATGAACAAACCGAATGTAGTAGCCACAGTTTTTTTTTTCAGTAATTTCAAAAGTTCATGTTTTTCTGGAAAAGGACTTAAAGTTCAGGGTGAAGAAATAAAAACCTCGCGTTTTGCTGATGACATTTTAATTCTGTCAGAGACAGCAAAGGACCTGGTGGAGCAATTGAACGGAATGGACAGTGTGTTGAAAGTATCATATAAGATGAACATTAACAAGAGCAAAACAAGGGTAATGGAATGCAATCTTAGAAAATCAGGCGATGCTGAAGGAATTAAATTTGGTAACGAATCAATGAAGGTGGTAAATGAGTTTTGTTACTTGGGCAGTAAAATAACATGCGATGGTCGCAGTACAGAGGATATAAAATGCAGAACGGCAATGAGAAGAAAAAGTAATTTGTCAACATCGAATATTAATTTAAGCATAAGTAAGTCCTTTTTGAAGGCATTTGTGTGGAGTGTTGCCTTGTATGGGACTGAAACATGGACAATAAACAGTGTGGACAGGAAGAGGATAGAGGCTTTTGAAATGTGGTGTTACAGAAGAATGCTGAAGATTAGGTGGGTGGATGGCGTAATTAATGAGGAGGTACAGAACAGAATTGGGGAGAAAAGGAATTTCTGGCATACCTTGACTAAAAGAAGGGATCGATTGGTAGGACACATTCTTAGACATCGAGGAATTGTGAATTTATCATTGGAGGGAAGTGTGCGGGGTGAAAATCGCAGAGGGAGACCAAGAGATAAATACAGTAAGCATATTTAAATGGATGTAGGTTGCCGGTCTTATGAGGAGATGAAGAGGCTTGCTCAGGTTAGACTAGGGTGAGCTGCATCAAACCAGTCTCCGAAGTGAAGACTACAACAACTTCAACAACACAAGTTCTTAGCGTTAATCCAGTAAATTTCTACAAACCTCTTATGAAGTAAAATCAATTTATAAAGTTATAATGTAAAAGGGTAAGATACACATCTGTATTTTTATTTAAAAATGTTTATGTTGCTAAATTAACCACCTTTATTTGTATAGAGCAACTTTGTAATACATAGGTGGAATATCTTCTTAAGTCTTTGAGTTGTTGTTATTCCATAATGTGCTTCTAGATGGGAAGTGTTTGTGAAGATAGTTATTTCAAATGTTTATACATTTATGGGACTCAACTGCTTGGTTATTAGTCCCTAGCTTAGAAACTACTTAAATTAAGGTAAACTAACCTAAGGACAACACATATACACATGCCCGAGGGGGGACTCGAACCCCCGACGGCGAACGGCCGCGTGCACAGCAGCACGGCGCCCCGTGCGCACGGATAATCCGCCGCGGCGATGGTTATATATACGTGCAAATGTTCTGCAGGGCATAAAACTTCATACTACACCAGACTTGTCTGTGCACCACTGTTTAACAAGTAAGTCAATTGTTAAATCTCTTTAATTATATGAAAGTGTTTAAAAATTTTCAATATTGTTCTCACCCATGTTTGATCTTGACAGGCCCAGGTCTCTAAATATGAATAAAGAGTGATAGAGCCCTCATGGCTCAAAATGCATTGTGTACGAAGAAAACACATTTTTTGTGACTGAATGCGAGTTCGTTTTATTTTACAGAAGTAAAACAGTCACGGAAAGTTCCCTAACAATAATGGACAACAATAAAGTAAAACAACTACCTTTTAAGTAATTGAAAATGATCTCATGCGCACAAAATAAATACCATTTTCAAATACCAGATTGATACCAAAAATTCTTGGGCAGTGTGTGAAAAGCAGTTCCTATTCTTTATTCCCTTGTGCATTTATTTCACATAACAAGATATTACATCAAACCAGAAATGCCTAGTGACGAAATAGTCTTCATTTCCAAGACTGGTTTGAAGCAGCTCCCCATGCCACTCTATACAGTGTAAGTCTCTTCATCAGTGAGTAGAAACGACAATCCACGTTCATATGAACCGGTTCACTGTATTAGTCTCTTGGTCTCCGTTTGTGATTTGTACCAAGCCTATCCGCTCCCCCCCCCCTCCCCCCCCCCCCCCCCCCCCCACGCACACACACTTCCATCCAATATTAAATTGACGATTACTTGATTTCTCTGAATGTATCCTATTTCCTTCCAATGGATGTCTTCTTTCATGTCTGGCCATTATAAAATCAATCTGAAACCTTGCTTAGTCTACTGGACTCTTCTAAGTATACAAACTTCTTTCAACATTCTTAAACCAATTGTTTGTGATTATTAAATTGTGTTGTGTGAAAACTTCTACCAGGAGATCTCCTCTTTCGTTCCTTTCCTCACTTCACATTCACCTACTATTTTTCCGCCGCGCTGGAGAGGCCAAGCGCATTGAGACGCTATTTTCCGATGCGCGAGGCCGTTCCTCGTCAGGGGTTCGAATCCTCTCTCGGGCATGGCTGTTTGTGTCGTCTTTAGCATAAGGTAGTTCATAAGTAGTTTGTAAGTTTAGGGACTGATGACCCCGCAGTTGAGTCCCTTAAGCTTAACAAACATTTGAACGTTTGAACATTTTCCTACTTTTCTTTCTCCTCCTTTTCCTACTACGAGTTCCAGTTTTCTATCACAATAACGTTTTCCTCTACCTTAACTGTCTTCTTCACTTCTTTAATCTCATCATAAATTTCTTATATCTCCTCATCATCAGCAGCACTTGTACTAATGTTGTGGATGTTGGCTTCATGGCCATCTTATCTACGGTAATACGTTTACTATGCTCTTCATAGTAGCTTACCCGCGTGCCTGTTTTCTTCTTCAATGTTAGACATACTTCTATGTCCCCAACCCCCAACTGAGCCTGCATTTGTAACCCTGTATTCGCGTGACCAGAAAACATTTTCATCCTGATACCGAACTTCACTAATCCCCAACATATCTAATTTCAACTTATCCATTTCCCTTTTCAAATTTTCGAGCCTACCTACCTATTAAGGACTAAAAACTGTTCAAATTTTTGTAAATCTATCGGACTCAACTGCTGGGTCATTGGTCCGTAGCTTACTAACTACTTAAACTAAGGCAAACTAACCTAAGAACAGCACAAACACCCATGTCCCAGGGGGGAATTGAACCCCCGACGGCGAACAGCCGCGCGCACCGCAACACGGCCCTCCACTCCGCACAGCTAATCCGCCGCGGCCAGGTCTAGAACATTTCACGCTCCTATCCGTTAAACACCAGTTTTGTTTTTCCTGCTGACGATAGCCTCCTGAATAGTTCCCTCTCGAAGATCCGAATGGAAATCTATTTTACCTCCGGAATATTCTATCCAAGAGGACGTCATCATCATGTACTCATACAGTAGGGCTACATGTCATTGGGAAGAGTAACGATTGTAGTTTCCCCTTGCTTTCGGCCGTTCGCAGCAGCTGTATGGTTCAACCACGTTAGCTGATGTTACAAGGCCAGAGCAGTCATTTGTCCAGATTGTTGACTCTTAAACTAGTGAAAAGGCTGCTGCTCCTCTTCAGCAACCACACGTTTGTCTTTCCTCTCCACAGATACTCCTCCGCTGGGATTGTATCTACGCTACGGCTATCTCTATCATTGAGGCACGCAAGCCCTCCCACCTCAACAATATCTGAGGTCGAGGTGGAAAGAGAGGCTCGTGAATATACTTACTACATTTTTGCCCAAGTTGAAATTCGATACTCGGCTGTAAAATAGATCCCTTGGACTAAACCAGTGAGTTGCAAAGAGCATGACTCCTGTCAATTTTTTCCACCCGCTGGAGCGGCCAGGTGTGGTGGTTGTCTGAGTGATTGTGTGGATGTATGTATTTCTTTCTCTGGTAAAGGCCATGGCCGAAAATTTAAATTGTTTGAATGTGATTGTCTATTTTTCGTGCTTGTCAGCAGTTCAGATACCCTCTTTACAGTGAGTTGTTATCTATCCTCCATTATTGACATTCTAATCGTTTTTTTTTTTTTTTGGTATATTCTATAGGACTTAACTACGGGGTCATCAGTCCCTCAGTTTTTCCATAGTTAAAAGCCGGTTGCGGTGGCCGAGGAGACTGAGGCGCTTCAGTCACGGTCTGCACGGTCACTACGGTCGGGGTTCGAATCCCCGCGGGCATGGATATTTGTGCCGTCCTTAGTTGTAGCTAGTTCATAAGTAGTTTGTAAGTTTAGGGACTGATGACTCCGTAGTTAAGTCCCATAGACTCTACAAACTTTTGAACATTTGAACATAGTTAAAATAGGGATAATAATAATAACAATAATAATGACAAGAGGTACGCTTAGCTGCGTGGAGTGGCCGAGCGTTCTAAGGCGCTTTGCTGTTGAGCTCGCTCTTGCTCACCGACGCAGGTTCGATTCCTCCGTCGGGTTGTCCTTAGCATAAGTTAAATTATTTTGTAAGTCCAGGAAAAGTATGGTCCCATAGGTTTACAAACACTTGAACGTATACGGGAAAACACAGTGGAGATCTCAAAAAGAGCCTCTGAGGAAGGACCAAATTCAGTGCGGCAGTAGAGAGTCTTTTATGACGAGGTAGCCGTTTGCCTTTCTGTCACAACCTTGCCTAACGCGTAGGAAACTTGTTTCCCGGTTGTTAAAGGTCAAACCAGGTCGGCTATCCCGCTCTCTCGCCGCGTCCCTTGTGTGTGAGATTCAGCTCGGGGAGTCTCTTCCTCAGCAGGCTGGAGACGGGAAGGAAACGCGACGGCTGCAGCGGCAGCGGCAGCTCAGAACCGGTGCTGCCGGCGGAGCAGCCGTTTCCACAGCAGCGAGCGCAAAAAGAAACACGCGCCCAGTGTAATGCCCCGTCCACCTAGAGGTCATACCAGACCTGCTCCCAATGGCAGGGGGCAGTGCTGCGATCATTTAACAAAGCTGTGGGAAACCTGAACTGAAATGGCCGAGCAGGGATGTGAAACCTGTTCCTCCGAGTAAAAATTCTACCAGGTGAAATTTGTAGTTATAGTTCCACAAAATTTAAGTCTGATTCGAAGACTTCAGACGTACAAAGTTCTGACCCTCATGAAACGTGGTATCATAATCTATTAGCTACAATTTAAACAAACTTTGTATTCATTCTTATGGAAATTTCTACTATCATAATAGCTTTTCAAATCAAAAATGTTCAAATGTTGGTTAAGCTTATGGGACTTAACTGCGGTGTCATAAGTCCCGCCGCGGTGGAGTAGCCGAGCGGTCTAAAGCATCTCTCTGCGGAGCGCGCGGTTGCTCGCCGTGGAGGTTCGAGTCCTCCCTGGGGCATGGGTGTGTGTGTTGTCCTTAGGTAAGCCGGCCGCGGTGGCCGAGGAGACTGAGGCGCTCCAGTCACGGTCTGCACGGCCACTACGGTCGGGGGTTCGAATCCCCCTCGGGCATGGATATTTGTGACGTCCTTAGTCTTCGCTAGTTCATATATAAGTAGTTTGTAAGCTTAGGGACTGATGACCCCGTAGTTAAGTCCCATAAGTTCTACAAACATTTGGACATTTCATAAGTCCCTAAACTTACAAACTACTTATGAACTACCTTATAGTAAAGACGACACAAACATCCATGCCCGAGGGGGATTCGAACCCCCGACCGTAGTGGCCGTGCAGACTGTGACTGGCGCGCCGCAGACCGCTCGGTCACTGCGACCGGCCAGCTTTTTCCATAAATCGGCAACGAATTATACGATGTACATTATTACATCCAACACAATACTATACTATTGGGCACCCAAAAACCAACATCCTGCACGAAGCATCCAAATCAAGTGAAATTAATGGCCACCCAAAATACTTCAGCCGCGCGTTCTAACGCGCCATGCCACGGAATGAGCGGCCCCTGTTCCCATCATTAATTTAAGTTAATTTCAATAATTAAAAGTCTAGGGACCGATGACCGAAGCGGTTTGATCCCCTATGTTTACAAACATTTGGACAATTTTTTTAATAAAATCCAGCACCCTGGAGGCAGCATCCATATCATGTGAAATTTGTAGGATTTTTTTGCGGTGACGAGAGATACAGATTTCAGCGGACACCAGTAGCGCCATCTGCAAGAACTATAGAAAGGGGGAAGAGACAGCCGTGTGGACGTATTGTAATTGTTTTTTAGTTTTGGGTCAGTCGCTTCAGTATACCTTGTAGTAGACAGCGAGCGTCTTGCGAGCACGTTTTGGAGTTCAGACGAGGGAGAACAGTTGCCCATAGAGATTCCGAACTAGCATTCAGAGAAATTGGTGCTAGGTCTGACGTATCCAAGAAACCGTGCCGGCCGCGGTGGCCGAGGGGACTGAGGCGCTTCAGTCACGGTCTGCACGGCCACTAGGGTCGGGGGTTCGAATCCCCCCTCGGGCATGGATATTTGTGCCGTCCTTAGTTGTAGGTAGTTCATAAGTGGTTTGTAAGTTTAGGGACTGATGACCCCGTAGTTAAGCCCCTTAAGCTTAACAAACATTTGAACATTTGAACAAGAAACCGTGATGTGGATCTGTAATCGCAGCATGCAGGGTGGAAAGACGGGCCGAAGAAACTGACTGCATGCACCGAGTTACACCACTACACGGCATGACAGGCACATTGTGATGGATCGTTCTGCCATCACAAACCGTATGACAAGTTCTGACTGTTGCGCAACAAGCAGGTTCCACGCGTATCATTCGACGTCGTTCTCGGCAATTCGGACTGTCTGAGTTTGCTACTGATTCAACGCCACAGGTTGAACCTGTTTGGCTATTTTTTCTTGAAATATTCGTGTAAGGCCAGGGAAGGTTTAAACGATGAGAAAATATGGAAAAGTTGTCCGGAAAAAGGGGAAAATCGAGAAAAACTGAAACAGTATTTTCCAGTGAATTGTCAATACTGTTCGTCCAATTGCAATACAATTTTGTATATTCCATGTTGAAAGCAAGAGAAAGGTTTGCATCAATAAAAATTTGGAAATGTCGCCCGGAGAGTAGGAAAATTTAGGAAAAACGGAAAGCGTTTTTTTCTATGAATAAAAGTCAATTACCACATGGTAGTAACAGCATCACTTGAGTACGGCATTCACAGGACGGAGAGGGCTAATTCTGTTTTTGTTTTGTTCATTATGGTCTTGGAAAAGGTTTCAGTAAAAAAAAAAAAAAAAAATAGGGACAGTTAAAAAGGGAAGTCGCAAAATAGGAACCAAGTTCCTTTTTCAATGTGTTTCTAAATGTACTCAACACTGTAAGTTGAGAACCGTTCATCCGATTGCGATAAAATTTTGATCAGTAGACGTTCAAAGCAAGAGTAATGTTGTTAGGAAATAAAAATTTGGAAAAGTTTCCCGGAAAACCGGAAAATTTAGAAAACAAAATCTAAAGAGGTTTTTCTATGAAATATCAATACCATTCATCTGATTGCGGTAAAATTTTGCACATTCGCCGTTCAAAGCAAGAGGAATACTTGGTTAGAAAATAGAAAATTTGTGGAAAACTGAAAGAGCTCTCTTTTCTTTGGAATATCAATATCATTCGTACAATTGCGATAAAATTTTGCACATTTGACGTTGAAAGAAAGAGTACATACATACTTCTGTTCTGCAGTTCTACCCACATTTTACAAAAGGTATAATGCATTTTTAAACATTAATTATAACGTCTGAAAAATAGTTAAGAAGTCAAAGAGTAAACAGCTTTTCTAGAGAGTAATTATTATTCGATATTTCGCTTTATATACTTCAAATCAAGAAATATCGTGAATTACACACTTTCTAAAGTATCTTATTCTGTACTTCAGTGCTAAAGCTATCTCCACAGCAGATTTCATTGTAATAGATTCAGTGGTTTATGTAATGATATATAGCCAAATCGGTTCAGCCGTTCTCGAGTTTTAGCGAGACTAACGAACAGCAATTCATTTTTATCTTTGACAGTTTATATACGGGTTCAGAACGTGTAAAATGAATTGTACTCTTTCAAAGTATATTTATGAACGCACCAAACACAACAATCAAGTCATTATTTTACTTGTTTTAAATCTAAATTTTAATCGCAATTTTTGTGTCCCAGCCTCGTCGCCGCTTTTGTGTCTCGTTTCCGTCGTAGGTGTCGGTGGCCAAGCAGGAAGACCGACACAGGAATAAAGGTCGCACGCTTGTACAGCTACGGAGGGGAGCAGCCAGTGGGGCAGCAGAAACTAGAAACACTAGAGTAAATTAGAACGAGATATATATTGCACAGAATTTATACAATACTTAACTTTTACATAGCTCAGTACTGCAGAATGCTGGTACATAGTTGAGCTAGAGGCCTGCCTAGTGCCTGTCCGATAGCCAAGTCTTTACTGGTGCCTATCTGATTCCGAAGGTATTAACTGGTTCCTATCTCAGTCCCAAGTGAACGATGTCGTTCAGTGGTAGCCACGAGCGGAGTTGTAGCAGAGGGCGCTCGTGGCTGACGTCGTAAGAACGCCGCGCCGTGCGTGCATGGCGGCGCGCGGCGAAAGTAGGTGGCGCGCACTTTGGACTTGTGCGACACCACAGCAATTTTTCCACATTTTATCACCATTTAAACCTTCCCTGAACTTCCACGAATGTGACATGAACATTATCCTGGTCATGTTCAAATGTTTGTAAAACTTAAGGGACTTAACTAAGGGGTCATCAGTCCCTGAAGTTACAAACTCTTTATGAACTACCTTACACTAAAGGCGACATAAACATCCATGCCCCAGGGGGGATTCGAACCCCCAACGGGGAACGGTGTCGCGCTTCCGAGCATTGCGGCTCAATGCCCTTGGCCACTCCGCAGCCGCTTTCTGAACATGTGAGTGTGATTTGTCCACTCTTTCCGCCTACTATGGAGCCGATACTTAGACTATATCATGATGCCTTTATAAAGCTACTGGGTTTGAAATACATATGATTTAAATTAATATGATCTATATAAGAGTTAAGTGATAAGAAGTTCACCGGGTCATCTAATGAGAATATAAAGTTCGCAGTTGCTAATATCAGTTTGCATTCGCAATTCCGAAAACGTTAACTGTATAGATTTATTTATGTTCTTCAAACGGTCGAGATTTTATGGCTGCCTCAAATGGTCTTTGAGTCCTACCATTGAGTTGTCGTGAATCCTGCGCTATTGACTACGCTGTATTTGACTTGCTCGGTGCGTTTCAGATGTTAGGGTCTTGACACTATACAAATTGTCGAAGGCCCGTGTGGTACGTCATTATTATGGTAACAAATCCTATGCATGCACGCCATAAAACTTTATAAACAAATGGTAACATTTAGATACAAATTAACACATACTTTCACGTCACTCAGTGTATTTATGGAATATCACTTAATTAGACTGTAATGGGAACGTGAAGTTCTGTTCATGTCACATGCCTCTTGTTCATTCACCATGAGATCTACTGATCGTTCTGTAGGGGACATCGAGATTTGTGATTCGATAGTAGCTATTTCTTCACGTGCAATATTCATCATCACACAAAAAGCGCAAAAAACTTCGTACAACTAAATTAGTGCAATATTCGTAATCAGACAAAAAGGATAGAACTTCATGGAACCAATTTACAGCCATGACCTTTCTGAAAGATAAGTTGCTATTTGTCCCGTAAACATGTGCTCAAGCAGCCAACCTACCGGCGTCCAAAGTATCTAGAGCAGGGTCACTGCTTTGAGAAGGAAGAGCCCACGGTTTGCTTCCCATCTCTGGCAAATGTGCGAACTTTAAGTGTCGTTGCAGTAAACATTCGTTACAGTGAAAACGGTGAAAATGTCTACATATACCAGTGAAATGTGTACTTGCGATAAAGAAAACCGTGAATGCTGAGTATTTCAGAATGGTAATTCAGCATACAGTGCGGCCAAGTATGCAAATAACATGTAAGTTCTTAATTTTGAAAAGGGAACTTTTAATTTATTATCAGTTTCATAGTAGCTGTGACTTTGAAACTGCTAGAAAACGATTAAATAAGGAACGTGTATAGATTTATAATATGTTAATAATTCACTGGACCTACATTGAATTTCAGGTCTTTGGTTTTCATTTAAATATTCCACAACATATTGTAATGTATTTAGCCTGGAAGGTCTCGTTTGTTTGGATTATTGAAGTATACGCTACCATATTTGATCGTGATATTGTACTCTAATATTCCATGTTTATATTATATAAGCATCTTGTGATGCTTCTGGCAAGACACATTTATTATCATTTACATTACTAGGATCTTCTAACAAACTAAATTAATTAATTATTGAAAGTCGTAAGTTTAATGTTGGACAATAATGCTTTTTTATGAAATTGTTAACTAATAACAATATACAGTCGTCTATAATGTATTGACCATAATGCAATACTTTACTGATTCTAGAATTGATTAGTTGCTTTGATTTAACAATTTCAAATAATGTAAATGTATATTAATACTGCGCTAATTGTTATTTACTTACGATCTTTTGTATTGTTTTGTTTTCATAGGAAAAACTTATTATTACATTTGTCATGATTTTGTGTATCTTTACGTAAAGCAAGATTAATTTATGTTGCATTAACAAATTTTTTTATATTAAATATTGTAACTTCCGTGTTCTAGAATACGATGCGAGTATTAATACGCGCGAATTGGCGCGAACTCAGTCAGTATTAAGTTAGTTGCAATTCAGTTGGGAGTAGTATCACTTTGTCAGTCAGTATGGAAGTCAGTCTCGGACCAGTTTTGAATGTATTACTTGTTTTGTTTGCATCAAGAATATAAATAAATACACGTATAAAATGAAATGTGTCGCATGTGTAGTTTCCTGGACGCATAAAAACCCGACGTCCTAATATAATTTTGTGATGTGTTAATCTACATCTACATACACACTTCGCAATTCACCGAAAGGTGCGTGGCGGAGGGTACATTGTACCACTACTAGGCATTTCCTTTCCTATTCCACTCCCAAATAGAACGAGGAAAAAAATGCCTACATGCCTCCGTACGAGCCCTAATTTCTCTTACCTTGTCTTTGTGATCTTTACGCGAAATGTAAGTAGGCGGCAGCAAGATCGTACTACACTCAGCATCAAATTCCGGCCCTCTAAATTTACTCAACAGAAAATCACGAAAAGAACGTCGTCTTCCCTCCAGTGACCCCCAATTGAGTTGCCGGAGCATTTCCGTGACATTCGTGCATTGGTCGAACCTACCAGTAACAAATGTAGCTGCTCGCCCCTGAACTGCTTCTATGTCTTCCTTTAAACTGATCTGCAGCGGGTCCCAAACACTTGAGCAATACTCAAGACGTGGTAGTACAAGCGTTTTATACGCGGTCTCCTTTACAGGTGAAGTACATCTTCCCAATATTCTCCCAATAAATCGAAGTCGGCTGTCCGCCTTACTCACAACTGTCCTTACATGTTCGTTCCATTTCATATCGCTCTGCAACGTTACGCCTAGATATTTGAACGACGGGACAGCATCAAGAAGCTCACTACTAATGCTGTATTCGAACATTATAGGATTGTTTTTTCTACTCATGCGCATCACCTTACATTTATCTGCATTGAGGGCTAGTTGCCATTCTTCGCACCAACTAGAAATTTCGTCTAAGTCATCCTGTATGCTAATACAGTCAGTTAAAGACGACACCCTCCCATACACCACAGCAGGCGAGCTACGAGATCTACGAGACCACTGAACATCTAAAAGCAGGTGATGTATTAAAATGTGGCTTTAGTGTTGTGCATAAAAAGCGCCACAACATAGTCAGGAAACCACAGTACTATGAGAACGTCAATGTAAACTTTTTGAAATTTACTGCGTCCCGTTGCTGAAGGAGCAAACCATTACAGTGAAGGAAACAGTGAAGAAATAGGTTCATTTAAGGTTTCAAGTATCGACATTGTTTAAAATATTTTAAAAGTGCATTTCGGATTTTATCTTGAAATTCGTATGGTACTTCTATAAGAAGTATTCTCACACAGTTTCAAATACATGAAAATTTATATGTACAGATAGCACATGGATTACCGATGATACACGGGGACAGTGGGCGATGTTCCATCAAAATAGTATGGGATCTTAGAAAATAAACTTTCGACGTAAGGCAAGAGAGCGTTGTACATATTGTCATATCTGGCACTTCAAAATATCATATCAGTGTAGTGTTAAAAGAAATGTTTCGGCCTCTTTCACGTTCGGGAAATAGCATATTTTTCATGAAAAATGAAGCAAATATGCATGTGAAAATATATACGGCATGTACAAAACGAGATTTGAGGGTGATAAAATAGTTCCAGGAGTGTAAAAATTTGAAAGGCTGCTACAGTATCATCAAGGAAGAATGAAAGACGCAGATAAATGACATTTAAGACATATGCTATCATGTAGGCAATACATGAGATATGGCGGTTTGTAACCAATTATTTGGATACAGTTCCGATGATATCTGTCTTTGACCAAGTGTATACACCTATCCTGACCATCTATCGCATCCTCTTCTCAGAGTGTCCATCTACTCCAGCTGGCGTTCATGCCAATGAAAGTCACGCTACAAATACAGAATTAACTATGAGAAATTCGTTTCAATATATGTGGCACATATGCTGAATGTTGATCAGAAGCAAATGCGATAACGAATTTAACATAACGCAAGGGCAGCCTAAAAGGAATCAAATTTTATGCGCGGATTTACCATTCGTGGGTTCCAGACAAGAGGGCCAATTCGATTTCATCTGACGGAAACGCACAATTAGCGTTTACTTTGCAAGAAAGAAAAAGCATCCACAACAAATGAAAGAATACTACGGATGTTAATTGGATCAGCTAGAAGGAAGAAAATTATATCATCATGTGCTTGGGTGACAAAAGACACAAATAACTGTCTATTAGGACAGCAAAACTTTAGGAAAAAATCTGGGGTTTGGATGATTAACTGCTGGAAAAGCAACTGAGATCATTAAATTTGTCATCCAATTTCAATCATTCTCAACATCTGTGAATGGAAAATGCTTTGAACGTAAAGAAGGGGTTATAAACGTTTTTAGATCTTACAGAATCTTCTGAAAGAATGAAAAAAAAAAAAAAAAAAAAAAAAACTTTGGAGCAAGACACTGACTAAAAACAGAGTAAGTTGAAAAATATGTGCACATTTTAACTCAAAAGATTTCATTTCAGTGCTAAACATGACTGTCTTCACACTATCATGGTAAAGTAGTGTTATTGCTGTTAGTAAACGTTTCGGGGCGTTAAGTTCTTGGTCAGCGGAATTCTTAGGTTCGTAACGTTTCGTCCACAACTGCGGTGGACATCTTCTATCTCCATCGGCTTGTCTCATAACTAAATGTCCCAAGAAAGGTATTACATGTGTATTGGAATTACCAAGAGAAGCATTAATACACTCTTAAAAAAAAATAAACACAAAATCAGATTACAGAAAACAGGTAATTCGTCTGTAGTGAAACTTGCTCTTAGTCAGGAAGTTACGAAGTGAAGTTTACTGAAACAAAAATTTTTATCTGCAGTGACGAAATATTATCCACGATTATACAGATAAGCTATTGAATTATATAAACGTAGGGATAATTTTAATAGGAAATAAGATGCCATAAAACTCGACGACGTATGTACAGTAGCTGTGGAGAGTTTTCTCCTAGGCGACAATTGATTGTTTATTCTGATAAGGATTTGCTCTGCTCATCACGGGTAAAAAATGTTCATATGTTTGTAAGGATATGGGACCTAACAACAGTGGTTATTGATTCCTAAACTTACAAACTACTCAAACTAACTTATGCTAAGATCAACACATACACACACACACACACACACGCCCGAGGGAGGACTCGAACCTCCGACAGGAAACGACCGCGCACTCCGCAGCAAGGTGCCTTAGAGCGCACAGCTATTCCCGTACAGCTATGTCGGGTAACTCCATCTACGCCCATTTTCTGTAGTTTTGTTGGTCGCTTTGAGACATCCGACCTGTCAGTCGGTAAGAATCAGCGGAACGGTAGCACCTCTGCACAAGTCCAGGGCATTTTTTTGGACGAAACCTTAGAAACACAAGAGTTCCGTCGAACACGACCTCACGCGCCGAATTGTTTACCAGCAGCGATGTCATCCAGTATCAAGCTTTCATTCTACGATCAAAGTACTGTTACTTTCCATTTCTTCAACTGGTTGAACAATATTTGTCTACAATTATGTTTACAGAAACCGCGTTAAGGGTTTGAACTCACTATTTTGAAACTTCAAAGTCGTCTTAAAATATGGTATAACAATATCAGATATCAGTGATTTGAGGATTAGTGTACAAAAGTTTAATAACAATAATTACGCAGTACCGCAGGACGCACAAGTAATGTAACTGCAGCTGCTGGCCATTATTGTCAACGGATCGAAATTAATTTACATTGATCAAAAGACGACTTTGCGCCCACGTTCAGTGCTAGAAACGTACAGAGACATGAAGGGGACAAACACGTGAGAAGTTAACGGCTTTCTTAACAACACGCGCCTGGAGACCTTGGAGCAGGCTCGTGGGACGGTATTGTTCGCTGTGGCCGAGCGTTATGTCACATATCTGTCCTTGCTAGCAAAGGGGTGTTATTCCGCCTACGGTATGTTTGTGTGCACTCTTCCAAGGAGAGTGATGAATTATTTTGAATTTACTTCAGGATAATGTATTTTCGTTCGTTGGCCAAGATGTCATGTTGAGGGCCAAATTTTGTTAATTGGTTACAAACCCTTTGAAGGCAACCTTTCTCTATACTAGAATTTTTGTAGTATGTAATTCTTGATATTCGATGTACATCCCCAGAACCACATAGTGATATATCGCCCATGTGATGCGATATTCCATCCAGAACAAACAAATATGATGAAGTGTTGAAGGGAATAAGTTTCTATTACACTGATAATATAGTATGATTGATAATTGCCATGAAGCTTAATACAATGATTTACAAGGAGGTGATTTCCTTCACGGTAACGTTGTAGACAGTTACACTGAAGGGATATACAGTGGAGTGGATTAAGGATAGAGTGAAACAAGATTCGGTGTGAAGTCTATCGGCGCAAGATCACCTGAAACAGAAACGATACAAGGAATACGTCAACACCGAGAAGCTGTCATATAAATTTATTTATACAAATTTATTTTGTTGAATAAATAATGTAACATTACATTACTAGAGTTGAAGTGCAGTACATGTTCAAAATAAAGGGGAAGCTTACACAGAAAACGCTAAGTGTAAAAAAATTCATTTAATTTGAACTCAGATACCTGCGTCATTGCAATATTCATCAACAGCACACGTATGAGACATTTAAAATGTTTTTTTTCTTTTTTTTTTTTACAGACCATCATACGATTATGCCATGAGGCACAATGTTTTCTAGTAAATCAGTTCAAAAAATGTTGGTAAAGCTTATGGGACTTAACTGCGTGGTCATCAGTCCCTAAACTTACTAACTATTTATGAACTAACTTGTACTAAAGACAGCACAAACATCCATGCCCGATGGGGGATTCGAACCCCAGACGGGGAACGGCCTCGAGCATCTTAGCATAGCGCCTCAATACGCTCGGCCACTCCGCCACGGCAAATCGGTTCAGGCATAAGAGATACGCTTAGTTAGGCGTTTGTCGTCCTGTAAATATGTAGAGATAATTCACGAAACTTCCGTGAAAAAAGCTGTTTAATAAACTGCGATTTTCGCACTGACTCCCATGAGATATCTAATTGACAACAGTATCTGGCTTAAAGCTAGTAGCAATAAATTAAAAGTATTTTAGCTTGACTGTACTTCGAGTGTTAATGATATTGATTGAAACGCAAGGTTTTCTAGTACCAGTCACTTTTATTTTCTTCCCAAAAGCGTTTTAGAGATTTATAACTACATCTTGAGATGGATATTTTATGTATGTTTGATAATGTTGGTTCTCATAACATCGGGATAACCTGTGGCCATGCCTTCAATGCAAAATACAAACACAGCAGTTCAGAATATTGTTCTGTACATGACTTTCATTGAAGCTTAAATGTAAATAAATAAATGTAGAAGTAAAAGGATTCAAAATACTCTACCTCCAGTTATCACAAGTCCGTTTCTTTGCGGTAACCTGCAGAGGTTGAGTAGCCGAGCGCTCTAAGGCGCCTTACTGCGGAGCGTGCAGTTGCTCGCCTTCGGAGGTTCGAGGCCTCCCTGGGGTATGCGTGTTTGTGTGTGTTGTCATCAGCATAAGCTAATTTATTTCAAGTAGTTTGTAAGCCTAGCGATTGACAGCCGCAGCAGTTAAATTCCTTAGATTTACATTCCTTTTAGCATTTTCTGTAGTAACATGACATACAATCGCATACACCATCAGTGTTTAGTATCTAACCGATTTTCAGAACTGAAAACAGGTCACATCAAATATCAACTGTGACGCTTTGTATACAAATTTACATGAACTCAATAAAACCTACGGTAATATATTAGTTGAGGATTAAAATAATAACAATTTGCAGATAAATATACTGCTTATACCACAAAATGATGTACATAATTTTGAAGCTGTTGGTGCTTTCAGGGTGGAGTTACTGGTTTGTGTGTGTGTTAATTGCAAATTTTTCTTGTAGATCGGGCCATAGATTATCCTTATGTTACGAAATACACATTAGCACACACCACTAAAATATCCGTCTAAAGATGGAGGTATGAAACTCCAAAACAAAAGAAAATTGAATGCTAAAAGAAAACCTTGTGGTTCAGTCTAAACAACTAAATAGCAAGATAAGTTTTAATTATTATGTTGTGAGAGCATGGCATGTAACACTTGGAATATCGTAAGACGTTCATTTACAAATATTGCCGTATTGTTATGTTATAAAGTTACACACTTAGCAGTTCCATCCCCATCGGTCCATAGTGAGGTGTAATTGGCTATAAACCTATGGGACTTGACTACTCTGTTCATCAGTTCATAGACTTACAAACTAAGTCAGCTTACTTATGCTATGGACAATAAATACACCCATGCCCTAGGGAGGACTAGAACCTCCGACGGCGAGTAGCGGCGCGCTCCTCAGCTAGGCGACTTAGAACGATCGGCCACCCCATCGCGACAGTTTTGGGTTTCATATAATTATTTTTAACGCTTATTTGTGATAATATTTAATCTATAAGTGTTCTAACATAGGATCTTAATTCATTTTAGCGTTTGTTGTTGTCGTTTTTGCTGCGAGTGTAGTTATTTGTGAGTGAGCCGGCATCTGTGCTGCGTTTACATTCTGCGGCGACCAGTTCCAGCCGTAGTGGTCTCCTAAAGATAAATTAAAAAAAAATGTTCAAATGTTTGTTAAGCTTATGGGACTTAACTACGGGGTCATCAGTCCCTAAACTTACAAACTACTTATGAACTACTTACGAACTAGGACGGCACAAATATCCATGCCCGAGGGGGGATTCGAACCCCCGACCGTAGTGGCCGTGCTGACCGTGACTGGAGCGCCTCAGTCACCTCGGCCACCGCGGCCGGCAAAGATAAATTCCAAAAAGTGTTCGTGTATTATAGTCAATTATGAAAGTTATTACATTTCAAGAAGTGTTTAGCACGCTTGTTATTTACTAAATTTAGTACTTTTCAACCAGTATTTTCTTGCTGTTTTTATCGTAATAGAGGTAGGGAAACTTTTGATTATGATGCTTGACAACTCTTGCGCTGTCACTGTGTTTTGGTAGTTCAGTAGTGACGCTAGACTCTGATTTTGTTTATAGAAGCAACTGTGTAAAGTTTTTGTCATAGTGTTATTTGGTCTGTATTGATAATTAGTAGTAGTAGTTACTTGATTTGTAGAGTCTGGGATTTGTTGATTGCTTTAGTTAAGGTCACCAGCATAGTGAAGCCCAGTACAGGGTTAGCTCAGGTTACTTGTAACATAGGGGACTTATGCAGGAACTTCTCAAAAGAGGATCAGGTGGGTGGAGCCGGGAATAGTCTTGATAGGGACGGGGAGCATAATAAAGATGGTGATGAAAAGGATAGCCACTCAAACGGGTGGCAGCATTTCGTGCAGCTGTTTCAGCGTACTGATAGGTCTCGTCTTAATATGGCCGCCAGGCTTGTTAACACGAGGCTTGAGGGTACACTGTTGACAGTGGGTACGAGTCACGCTGCAGTGGTGCCAGCTGACACTATCAAAGGTCGAATTTCACTAGGCACGGTCTGGGAAGGGGAGGTTGGCAAATCTCATTGATAACAGTGTAGTAGGGAGTGAGGGTGTCACTCATGGCAAAATCCCTCTAGTAGTTGGGATTAGGGCTGCATCTTCTTTAGACTGAAGACATCGGATAAGTATTCCTACTTAACGGAAGTCTCTCTAACAAAGGAGCCACTTTCGACAAAGGTTAAGAATCTAAGTAATAAGGGAATTACTGTATTTCATCAATATGTACAAGGTATCAAAGATAAAGTCAA
The DNA here is from genome assembly GCA_026315105.1 of Locusta migratoria. Taxonomy (NCBI): domain Eukaryota; kingdom Metazoa; phylum Arthropoda; class Insecta; order Orthoptera; family Acrididae; genus Locusta; species Locusta migratoria. The sequence continues at coordinate 105,218,350 of CM048755.1, forward strand.
TGAACTGCTTATGGATGTTGACTATGATATTATTGGTATTTAAGAGCACTTTTTAAACAATGTGATAGTTCATAAACTTCCTTCGTTAGGATATAGCTTAGCTGCCTTCTTCTATAGGAGTTCCTTGCTGTGTGGGGGATGGCCAAAGATGTTTCAAAATACTGCACAGAAAAGATATCTGAATGTTGTGAAGAAAAGATATCTGAATGCTGTTCAGGAGTTGTTAGTATTATTGGAACTAAACTATTAATTGTTGGTATTTATAGGTCCCTTGATTCAGATTTTAAAATGTTTCTGCCCAAGCTAGAGAGGGTTCTGGGTTCACTTTATAAGGAGTACAAAAAATTTGTGGTATGTGGCGATTTCAACATTAATTGTGTTATAGCCCGAGAAAAAGGCTGCTGTTAGATCTCCTTCATTACTATCATCTGATGAAAACAGCATTCTTTCCAGCGAGAGTGCAAGGCAGTAGCAGTTCTACTATTGACAATATTTTTGTTCAGTCTTCATTATTAGAGGGGCACTCTGTTAGCAGAATAGTAAATAGCCTTTCAGATCATTATGCCCAAATTTTAATTCCAAAAGGTCTTTGTTAAATATAAACTACTTAGAAAAGCTAATCCAGTAGCAACTGAGACATTTTTAAAGCTAAACAAAGGAACAAGAATGGAAGGATGTTTATAGTACTGATAAGAAATATAATGAATATAAGGCGTTCCTCAACACATTTTTCACACTGTTTGAAAGTTGCTTTCCGCTAGGACGCTCAATACAGGGTACTTCTAGTTACAGGAAGCCTGGGTGGCTGTCAAGGTGGATAAGAATATCGTGTAGAACAAAGCGAGAATTATATCAAAATGTTAGAAGCAGTCAGAATCCAGCTGCAGTAGCTCATTACAAACAGTACTGTAAGGTTTTGAAAAATGTCATTAAGAAGGCAAAAAGTATGTGGTATGCAAATAGAATAGAAAACTCTCAGGATAAAATTAAAACCATTTTGTCAGTCGTGAAGGAAGTGTCTGGTCAGCAGCACCAGGTTGAGGATATAACGTCAGTACGTAGTAGAAATGTTTCTATTAGTGATAAGTCAGATGTATGTACAGTATTTAATAATCACTTTCTGAGTGTGGCAGCTGAACTAAACAGAACCCTAGTTCCTACAGATAATCATATAACATTGTTAGAAAATAGCTTTCCGAGGCTGTTACGAGAAATAGTCTTTTATGATACTTACAAAGGGGATACTGAGTCAATAATTAAATGGCTAAAGACAATGGACGCTTGTGGATATGACGGGGTATCTAATAGAATGGTATAGAACTGATCTCCATATGTCAGCCCAGTACTTAGCCATGTTTGTAATTTTTCATTTCAGAATGGTCAGTTTCCTGACACATTAAAGTACTCGGTAGTGAAACCACTTTATAAAACAGGAGAAAGGGATAATGTAGTAAACTATAAACCTATTTCTATACATCGGTATTTTGTAACGTTATTTAAAACGCTCTATATTCAAGGTTGATGATCATTTCAGGTCACATAATTTGTTGTCAAATGTACAGTTTGGTTTCAGAAATGGTTTAACGACTGAAAATGCTACATTCTCGTTTTTTTATCAGGCTCTTGATGGATTAAAGAAAGGCTACGAACCTTAGGCGTCGTCTTTGATTTAACAAAGGTGTTTGATTGTGTTGATCATAAAATATTGTTGCAAAAGTCGAAACATTATGGAATAGGAGGAGTAGCTCACAACTAGTTCACCTCTTACTGTAATAACAGGCAGCAGAAGATAATTCTCCGCAGTATTGAAAATGGCTATGACGTGCAGTGACAATAGGCCACAGATGAGTGTGGGGTGCCCCAAGGGTCTGTTCTGGGACCGCTTCTGTTTGTTATTTATATAAATGATATGCCATCGAGTATAGCAGGTAATTGTAAAATATTTTTGTTTGCTGGTGATACCAGCTTGGTAGGGAAGGATGTTGTTCGTAATATTGACACAGTATCAAATAATGCATTTCAGGAGATAATTTCATGCCTTATAGAAAATAAATTTATGCTAAATCTCAGTAAAAGCAGTTTTATAATTTCTAATACAGAATTCAACAAATGCTGAGATTTTGATTACACATAATGGGCATATGTTAAATGAGACTGAACAGTTCAAATTTCTGGGTGTTCAGGTAGATAGTAAGCTGTCGTGGGAAGCCCATGTTCAGCATCTTGTTCTGCTTTATTTATCATTGGAACCGTTTCTGAAATTAGTGATTTTTCAACACGAAAAGTAGTCTACTATGTTTACTATCAGTCGCTTATGGCGTATGTTGTTATTTTTTGGGATAATTCTACTGTTTCAAAAAGGGTATTTTAGACTAAGAAACGACCCCGTAGTTAAGTCCCATAAGCTCTACAAACATTTGAACATTTTAGACTAAGAAACGGGCGGTTTGAGCAATATATGGCGTAAGTTCGCGAACGTCGTTTCGAGCCATTTTCAGTAGTCTGGGAATTCTGACATTGGCGTCACAATACGTATTTTCTTTAATGTTGTTTGTTGTTAACCATATCAGCTTATTTATACGAGTTAGTAGATTTCACTCGGTGAATACTAGACAGAAATCGAATCTACATTTGGATCACACCTCCTTGACTCTGGCGCAGAAAGACGTGCAGTATGCTGCAGCATCTATTTTCAATAAGCCACAACAACTCAAGAATCTCAGTACTAACACTCGCACTTTCAAGTCTAATTCGAAGAATTACCTCGTGGTTCACTCCTTTTTTCTGTCGAGTAACTCCTAGATAAATTAAAAAATATGGCAATTCCTTTGTTTCGTTACTGATTCTTTTTACTTACGCTTAAGAACAGAAAACCATATTAATATTATTATTACTACTATGAATAATTCATTCCTATTACGAAAATGCGTCACAGTTTAGAAATTTACGTACTCTAGAAAAGATACAACAAAGGATACGAAAATAGGGAAGCGTGAACAACGTAACGGAGGTGCTTGGAGTAATATTCCTTAGCATAATATTAACGTCTGGTACTGACAACTTACTGCTCATTTCAACAGCATGTCATTTCACTCAAGGCTACATGTTCACGTGTCCATGTAAACAACTGAAGACACGTTCTGTCACAAATATTCACGTATTACTATCCATCGTGAGGTGTAATTGGCTCCTTGCATCGCCTCTCTCGCTATCGATTGAGATGACACCACAGAAGTATGCATTACTATAATGAAAATGGTAGGTGTCACAGATTTGAAAGTTACGTACTACAGAGAAGATACAACAGAGAATACGAAAACCGTGAAGTTCGAGAAATTTAACGGAGGAGCTTGGAGTAACATTCCTTGACGTAATATTGACGTATGGTACTTACAAAATACTGTTCATTTCAACAGCATGTCACTTGCTGTATGTTTTCTTTAGCAAAAGTTAGTTTGAGTAGTTTGTAAGTCTAGGGATCGATTACGTTAGCAGTTTGGTCGCTTAGGTTTACAAACATTTGAACATTTTGATCATTAATAACTGGTGTACTTGATGACGGCTTGGATTTCGCTTTGGACTGTTTCAAAGTTCTGACTGTCTGTGTAGGAACGGCAGCCAATTATTTCCTAAGATCAGGAACTAGAGAAGTCAGTGATGTTGGACGCTGGAGTCTGGAGTCAAGTCGAAATTCTAACTTTTCCGAAAGATGTGCCATTTGTTTCATGTCGGGACTCTAGATAGACTAAACCGTTTTTGGAATGTTGTTGTACACAAACCTTTGCCTGCATGATGACAGGGTACATTGTCATACTGATCGTGTACAAACTGCTCCTGTAGACGCACTAAACCGTGCTGCAAAATACTAATATCCTTCTACGTTTAGCTTTCTCCTCAGGCCAGGACCTCTAATCACGAAAAACACCCCCACATCGTAACGCCATCACTTGATACTTCTCTGTTACCAATACAAATCGTGGCAGATAAAGTTCGCGAGACATTCGCCAAATCCAAACCCTTCCAGCGGATTAAGACATATTATTACGAAACACTGTCTCGAAATATAGAAGAAATCCGCAAAAGATTAATCTGTTAAGGCGCAAGGCACAATGGCAAGGCCCAATCAATTCTTTTACTCCACACTAGTGATAAAAATTCACTCATGTTCAGAAAAAAAGAGGGCACCTAGTAAGACTAGAGACAGGAAGTTAATATTGATAGGACATGCTCATTAATATGTTCTGAAGGAATAACGAGCATTTCAGATACCTCGTTTCAACATGTGTCCTGTTGCCTTGTAGGCAACCGGGTTCGCCATGGCTCCTGATAACTTGTTCCATGCGAGATGGTATGACGAGTATAAGGCGCGAAAGGCGTTCTGCGGTGTAGCAATTCAAGCTGCAGTCACCTAGTTCCAAAGTTCATCTGTGGCAATTGGCGCTTCACCCGTGCTTTCACAATATCCCACACGTTTTGGATTGGCGATAAGTTTGATGCGTGCAGCAACATGTGGTCGTACATTGTCGTGATGCAAAATTGCGTCTGGAACGTATACGGTATTCAAGAATAATGATTCACCATAAAGAAAAATATCTGTTGATACTTAACCAACACGGGTTCAGAAAATTTCGTTCTTGTGCAACACAACTAGATCTTTGGTCTCACTAAATAAGTAATACTATCAACAAGGGATCTGAAATGTAGTCCATATTTCTATATTTCCTGGATGTTATTGACATAGTTAAACACAAGCGACTTTTAATCAAACTGTGTGTCCATGGAGTATCGTCTTACTTGTGTGGCTGTACCCGTGATTTCCGGTGACCAATGTAGCAGTTCGTAATAACAGATGGAAAAACAGCGAGTAAGACTTAAGTGTTACCAAGCGTTCCCGAGAGAGGTGTCGAAAGCCCTCTGTTGTTTCCAATTTATATGAATGTTCTAGGAACTAGCCTGAGAAGCGAGCGGTTTCAGACCGTTTGCAGATGAAGCAGTCATTTACCGTCAAATGAAATCATTAAAAAATCTAGTGATCTAGATACGATGTCAGCATGGAGCAAAAAGCCTCAATTGAACCAAAATAAGGAAAATCTTCAGGTCACCCACGTTTATGCTAAAATATATCCGGCACATTTCGGTTACATGATAAATCTCACGAATTTAAAGGTTGTCAGTTCTACTAAATACCACTAAATACCCAGGACAGGCTGCACTACGTTTGTCAATCTTTTACTGGAATTTTGCTGAGCGATATGGTATCCATACAAGAGAGGATTGACAGAACACATCGAGAAGGTACAAAGAAGAGCAGATCGTTTTGCACAATCACGCAGTAGGGGATAAGAGTGTCAGAGAATCACCGAAATGATACACTATGTGGAGTGGCAATTCTTAAGACAAAGGCATCAATCGTTGCGGCATATGTTGACGAAATTTCTATCATAATTTTTCACCCTTGAATGCTAAACTATTTTGTTGCTCCCTAACTATATGGGAAAAATGACCATGATAACTTCTGAAAATTGTTCCATGAACTTTCTGTCAGGCACTTAAGTATGAATTTCAGAGTAGTCATGTAGATGTATGTGCAGATACAACGTGATCACTCCAAATCACTCGTTTGCAGTCATCTATTGGCGTTTTGCAGAAGTTCAAGTGGTGCTTGGTACCGCATACAAGAATACCTGGTTTACTACGATCTGACGGTCATTGTAACCCACTACTTACAGCTCCCTAAGGACACTAACTGTACTTGCTGGACTGCCGGTAGCCCTTTGGAATTACAGTCGCTTATTTCACGCGACTTTTTGCAAACAAACTCAGCAGTGCTCGACGGTCCTTGTCCGTCAACACATTAGCTTCGCCTGGTCTTGGTTTAGCTGTGGTTGAGCCTTCGTGTTCCCAATCCACAATCACGTCACTTACAATCGACTTGGGCGACAGCTTTAGAAGGGCTGAAGTGTGCCTGATGGATTTGTTACTCAGGTGACATTCAGTGACTAGCCCACTTTCTAAGTCACTGAGCTCTCCTGTCCAATCCACTTGGCTGTTACTCCTCTTCTGAAAATACAGTACTACACACTTCTTTTATACACGCGGGCCCGTGTCTCGTGATTTCTAGTAGCCAGTTCCAGATTACAGTGGTGGATGAATATTTTAATCAGATTATCTGTGGATTGCGGCTACGTAATATGGGTACGTTTACATGGTATTTTAGCTACCAAAACAAGGGTAATGCAGAGTAATGTAATTAAATCAGGCAGGACAGAGGGAGTTAGATTTGGAAACGAGACAATGAAGGTAATACATGTGTTTTATTATTTATGTAGTGACATAACTTCTGATGGCCGAAGAAGTGAAGATATAAAATACGGAAAGGCAAAGGGAAGAAAAGCATTTCTGAAAAACAGATTTGTTAACTTCGAATATTAAGTGTTAGGAATCCTTTTCTGAAGGCTTTTGTCTGCAGTGTAGCCGTGAATTTGAGTGAAACGTGGGCGATAAGCAGTTAGACATGAAGAGGACAGATGGTTTTGAAATGTGGAGTTATAGAAGGATGCTGAAGATTAGATTATTAGATCGCGTAATTACAGGGAAAAACAAATTTATGGTGTAAAATGACTAAAAGGAGGGATCAACTGACAGAACACATTCTCAGATGTCAAGGAACAGTCAATTTAATATTAGAGGGAAGTGTGAGGGTTAAAATTATGACTCGTACTTGTATATTTTGAGTCTGAAATATGAAAAAGTACTGAAAGAGGTGAATTTGGATGACAAAACCTAGTATTACTAGAAAATGGAGTTTTTGTTGAATAAAAGTAAATTAAAGGGAACGGGTTCAAATTAACATGGTCCTTTGACGCCGACCGGGTACTATAAGGGTTGAATGGAAAACTACACATGAAGTAAAACAAATAATATATATCTTTGTGTATCTATCTTGGTTTGAAGGATGTTGGGACGACGGTGTTCTATTATTGTTACAAATGAAAAACCTTCAGCCGTTAAATTGGATTTTAATGACTACTTTCGAAAATACACTATTCTCTTTTTCAGGCCATTTAAGAATCCATGCTGTAATGCATACTAGCATTCCATTACGTATATTGCCTATCACTTCAAGAAGTAGCCGACAACTGTCATATGTGGTATGACGGCTGAAGGTTTTTCATCTGTAACAATAATATATATGATTAGAAATATTAGTTCTTTATTATTCACAAAGTACGTTTCGGCCCCATTGGCGTAGTCGTATTCTAAATCAACAAAGAAACGGTGAGTAACGAAATCTATCAGCTTGTTTAGCATATTTAGCATTTCAGTGTAACTGAAAGGAGAGATTAGTAGTAACGTCATCAAAACTCTTCGTACGGCACAAGGAAAGATTGCGTACAAGATTATCCATTCAGAAATTGCTTCTGAATATTCCTTATTTGTGAAAAGTATCACGTAACGACCCGTGTAAGAAGGAGAAACGTTTACCAGCACTAACAGAATTGTACAGCGAAAGGCTCGAGCTCTACCGAAACTGCAGTCCTGTTGCACTTGCCTGTCGGTATTCCATAACAGTCATGAAAATATGAAGTCGGTACATTATGGAGGTGCATACTAAACCTCATGAAAGATGCCAGTGATCACAAGCGATTAGCGCCTGGGAACAATTTTTTCGGTCGACGGTGCAGGGTCTTATAGCAACTTCAGTCAGAAATGGGCGTGTTTGCAGCACGACAAGTTTTCTCATAGGGATTGCGACAGCCTCTGGCACACAGTAGACTGACAGCATGACAACTGTCGAGGCGGTGCGACAGTATAGATACGCGCGCAGACAGCAGTGTGTCCAACTGTCAAACCAGACACAAAATTGTCACCACAACGTTTCTTCAAACGAGAAACATCTCTGCATATTTGTTATTGCTTCATGTACACTGATCAGCCGCAACATTAGCACCTCCTACCTAATTGCCGGTATGTCCACCTTTGGCACGGATTGGAGACTCGTTTTAGTACAGAAGCCCTGAGGTCTCTGGGGGAGTTGGCAACACGTCGGCACGCACGAGTCACCAAAGTCCCGCATAATTCTGGCGGCGAGTCGATGAGCTCTGACACTACGTCCCAGATGCGTTAGATTGGGACGAGATCGAGAGTTGGGGGACCAGCACATCAATACTCATCACAGTATTCCTCAAAGCACTCCTCTCCTGACCTTCGCAAAATCTTGTTAAAAATTCCATTGCCGTTTCTGAAATACACTACTGGCCATTACAATTGCTACACTAAGAAGAAACGAACATGTTGTTGTTGTTGTGGTCATCAGTCCGGAGACTGGTTTGATGCAGCTCTCCACAATACCCTATCCTGAGCACGCCTCTTCATCTCCACATAAGAGCGACAACCTACATTTGTCTGAATCTGCTTACTGTATCCATCTCTTGGTCTTCCCCTGCGATTTTTTCCCCATACACTTCCCTGCAACGCTAAATTCACAATTCCTTGATGTCTAAGAATGTATCCTGCCAATCTATCCCTTCTTTTAGTCAAGGTATGCCAGAAATTCCTTTTCTCCCCAATTCTGTTCAGTACCTCCTCATTAGTTACGCGATCCACCCACCTAATCTTCAGCATTCTTCTGTAGCACCATATTCCAAAAGCCTCAATCCTCTTCCTGTCCGCACTGTTTATCGTCCATGTCTCACTCCCATACAAGGCAACACTCCATACAAATGCCTTCAGAAAGGACTTCCTTAGGCTTAAATCAATATTCGATGTTAACAAATTTCTCTTTTTCAAGAACGCTTTTCTACCCATTGCCATTCTGCATTTTATATCCTCTGTATTGCGACCATCATTTGTTATTTTACTGCCCAAGTAACAAAAGTCATCTACCTCCTTTATTGCTTCGTTTCCCAATCTAATTCCTTCAGCATCACTTGATTTTCTTACACTGCACTCCATTACCCTAGTTTTGCTCTTGTTAATGTTCGTCTTATATGCACCTTTCAGCACACTGTCCATTCCGTTCAATTGCTTTTCCAGGTCCTTTGCTGTATCTGACAGAATTACTATGTCGTCGGCAAAACGCAATGTTTTTAGTTCTTCCCCCTGAACTTTAATTCCTTCACCAAATTTCTCCTTGATTTCTTTTATAGCTTGCTCAATGTACAAATTGAACAACAATGGAGAAAAACTACAACCCTGTCTTACTCTCTTTCCAACCACTGCATCCCTTTCATGCCCTTCAACTCTGACAACCGCTGTCTGGTTTTTGTACAAGTTGTAAATAACCTTACGTTCCCTATATTTTACTCCTGCTTGCTTCAGAACTTGAAAGAGTTTATTCCAATCAACATTGTCAAAAGCCTTCTCCAAATCTACAAAAGCTAGAAATGTAGGTTTGCCTTTTCTTAATCTATCTTCTAGGATAAGCCGTAAAGTGAGTATTGCCTCCCGTGTTCCTACATTTCTCCTGAACCCAAACTGATCTTCCCCGAGGTCGGCTTCTACCAGCTTTTCCATCCTTCTGTATATAATTCGCGTTAATATTTTGCAACCATGACTTATTAAACTGATGGTTCTGTAGTTTTCACACCTGTCTGTACCTGCTTTCTTAGGGATGGGGATTATAACATTTTTCTTAAAGTCTGAGGGTATTTCACCTGTCTCATACATCTTACACACCAGGTGAAACAATTTTGCCATGGCTGGTTCTCCCAGAGACTTCAATAGCTCTGAGGGAATATCATCTACTCCTGGGGCCTTGTTTCGACTTAGGTCTTTCAGGGCTCTGTCAAATTCTTCTCTCAGTACAGTGTCTCCTATTTCATCTTCATCTACATCCTATTCCCTTCCTACAATATTGTCTCGAAGTTCATTTCCTTTGTAGATCCCCTCTATATACTCTTTCCACCTTTCAGCTTTCCCTTCTTTGCTGAGAACTGGTTTTCCATCAGTGTCCTTGATATTCATAGAGCTGTTTTTCTTATCTCCAAATGTTTCTTTTATTTTCCTGTAGGCTGTATCTATTTTTCCCCTATTTATACATTCTTCTACATCCTTGCTTTTGCCTTCTAGCCACTCCTGCTTAGCCATTTTGCACTTCCTGTCAATCTCATTTCTTAGTCGTACTCCATGTTGCCTGTTTCATTTACTGCATTTTTATATTTTCTCCTTTCATCGATTAAATTTAGTATCTCCTGTGATATCCAAGGATTTTTTGTAGGTCTTTCCTTCCTACCTATTTTGTCCTCTGCTACCTTCACTATTTCATCTCTCAATTTCACCCATTCCTCCTGTACTGTTTTATTTTCCCCTGTTTCTGTCAATTGTTGCCTAAAGCTCCCTCTGAAATTCTTAAGAACCTCATGTTCCTTCAATTTATCCAGGTCCCATCTCCTTGTTTTCCTACCTTTTTGTAGTTTCTTCAGTTTCAGCCTACAGTTCATAACCAACAAGTTACGGTCAGAGTCTATGTCTGCCCCTGGGTATGTCTTACACTGTAGAACCTGGTTCCGAAATCTATGTCTTACCATTATAAAATCTATCTGGTATCTTCCGGTGTCTCCTGGTCTCTTCCACGTATACAACCTTCTTTTGTGATTGTTGAACCAGGTGTTTGTTATAACTAAATTATGTTCTGTGCAAAATTCTACCAGGCGGCTTCCTCTTTCATTCCTTTTGCCCAGACCATATTCACCTACTATGTTACCTTCCCTTCCTTGTCCTACTACCGAATTCCAGTCTCCCATAACAATTAAGTTTTCCTCTCCCTTAATTGTCTGAATAATTTCCTTTAGCTCCTCATATATTTCTTCGATTTCCTCATGAACATGATAAACTGGTATTCATTGGACAAATATATTATAGTAGAACTGACATGTGATTACATTTTCACGCAATTTGGGTGCATAGATCGTGAGAAATCAGTACCCAGAACAACCATCTCTTGTTGTAATAACGGCCTTCATACGCCTGGGATTGACTCATACAGGGCTTTGATAGCATGTACAGGTACAGATGCCCATGCAGCATCAACACGTTACCACAGTTCATCAAGAATAGTGACTGGCATATTGTGACGAGCCAGTTGTTCGGCCACCATTGACCAGACATTTTCAATTGGTGAGAGATCTGGAGAATTTGCTAGCCAAGGCAGCAGTCGGGCATTTTCCGTATCCAGGAAGGCCCGTATAGGATCTGCAACATGCAGTCGTGCATTATCCTGCTGAAATGTAGAGTTTCGCAGGGATCGAATGAAGGGTAGAGCCACTGGTCGTAACACATCTGAAATGTAACGGCCACTGTTCAAAGTGCCGTCGATGCGAACAAGAGGTGACCGAGACGTGTAACCAATGGCACCCCATACCATCACGCCGTTTGATACGCCAGTATGGCGATGACGAATACATGCTTCCAATGTGCGTTCACCGCGATGACGCCAAACACGGATGCTACCATCATGATGATGTAAACAGAACCTGGATTCATCCGAAAAAATGACGTTTTGCCATTCGTGCACCCAGGTTCATCGTTGCGTACACCATTGCATGCACTCCTGTCTGTGATGCAGCGTCAAGGATAACCGCAGCCATGGTCTCCGAGCTGATAGTCCATGCTGCTGCAAACGTCGTCGAACTGTTCGTGCAGATGGTTGTTGTCTTGCAAACGTCCCCATCTGTCGACAGGGATCGAGACGTGGTTGCACGATCCGTTACAGCCATGCGGGTAATATGCCTGTCATCTCGACTGCTAGTGATACGAGGCCGTTGCGATCCAGTACGGCGTTAAGTATTGCCCTCCTGAACCCACCGGTTCTATATTCTGCTAACAGTCATTAGATCACGACCAACGCGAGTAACGATGTCGCGATACGATAGACCGCAATCGCGATAGGCTATAACCCGACATTTATAAAAGTCGAAAACGTGATGGTACGCATTTTTCCTCCTTACACGAAGCATCACAACAACGTTTCACGAGGCAACGCCGGTCAACTGCTATTTGTGTATGAGAAATCGGTTGGAAACTTTCCTCATTTCAGCACGTTATAGGTGTCGCAACCGGCGCCAACCTTGTGTGAATGCTCTGAAAAGCTAATCATTTGCATATCACTGCATATTCTTCCTATCGGTTAAATTTCGCGTCTGTAGCACGTCATCATCGTGGCGTAGCAATTTTAATGACCAGGAGTGTATGACTGACATGAAAGGGTGCACGTTGACTGAAACCAGTGTATGATACTTCTTGGCCGCCATGGTGCCTTGGATGAGCTTCGCTCGACGCATGGCTGTCCACGTGAATGTTCGCAAGAGCATAACTGAGCCACCGCAGTACAGGTGTCAAGGAGATGAACCCTTGGTAGGCGACGAATTTTCACCCTCTCATCTGCATGTTGAAGTAGGTAACTGGATTCATCAGACCAGGCTACACTCTGCCACTGCGCCAACGTCACGTCACCATGGTAACGCGCCTTCATCTGTCATAGTTGCTGACGTCGTGGTGTTAACATTTGCTCATCAATGGTTCGTCAGCTACGGTGGCTCATCGTTTGGAGTTCCCGGTGTACCGTGTGTTCAGCCATAATTGTACTCTGCCCAGCAATAAAGTCGTTTGAATGGAGCAAGGGTGGCTGGAGCCACCCAGTTGTTCACAATGACCACAGACGCTGAAGTTGTCACATGAATGTTAATAGAACCATTCTTATCTCCGCTGTTCATATTGATCACAGTACACATAAGATAACTTTTGGACCGTCTTCCATGTTGTAGAGCGTAACTACAGTCTCATTCTGTTTCGTAATGGAAGGGAACGAAGCAGATATGAAGCATTCTGGGACATAATCTGGAAATTAAGGTTTACTGTCTGATGTGAGGACGCTGAACTACGCTCACTTCGTGACCGTTACAAGTGAACAGAGGGATGAGTACTGTACCCGACATTATGCTAAAAGCTTTTCGGAGCTACACATGTGTACATCACTGACAGCGGACTTGGCAGGGATCCTTGGCGTGCCTACCACCGACACTGACGTACATCTGCATCTGCATCTACTTTCCGCAAGCCACCCCACGGTGTGTCGCTGAGTCTACTTTTTGTACCAATGTCACTTCCTTCTTTTCGCATTCCAGTCGCGTATGTTTTGCCGGAAAAAAGAAAAACGATTACTGGTATACCTACGTATTGACTCTAATGTCTTTAATTTTTTTCATCGTGGTTACCCGTGGACGACCTTGACCTTGCCTTCTTTTAACGGTCCCTGTTGTTTGAAACCGCACCCAATTCCTGGAAATTCCAGATTGGGACACTCCAATAGCTGCAGCCATCTCCCTCTGCGTCTGTCTCGCTTCCAACCTTCCTGTGGCTCTCGGTACCATAGCTTCGAGTAAGTCACATTGTCTTTGGACTGTGTCTGACTACACGATATGAACCCAACTGCTTGTTTAATTCGTTTGGTAGAGTAAACACAAGTCAACAACAACCCCTCTGCAGCAACGTTCTGTTATTACCACTATCTCTCTTGCCCCAGTGTTGTTGTCTTCACTCTTTAGAACCGACAGAAAGACGTCGAACCATTTTACTTCATTCTGCCGATGACAATACTTCAGAACCTAGGTATCTCAACTGATCATCTAATTGACCAGTATTTAGTGGTGAGTTAGTACCGTAAAGTGAGATCCCTAAAGCTTACCATGCACTGATATTAATAATCAGGAACGTAGTTATTTATGTCTAGTGGAATACATTTCAGTAGTCAAATAAACTAATCATCCACCGTGTTGTGGGTGACGGTAGCAGAGAAACAACAATAGATGCCTCCGGAATGCAACGCTGGGCTCACTGCAATGTCACCGAGTAAAAAGCCAAATGATATTGTCTTTTGGTAATTAGTGACAGTGCTATAGATGATAACCCAAAAAGAAAGACATGATGATGGTGGTTTTACGTTCCATCGACGATAAGGTCATTAGAAACGTAGCAAAAGCTTGGACTAGAGCAGGAATTCTGTCGTATCGTTCTAACAGAAACCATTCTCACATTTATTTTTAACGTTTAAGAATTCTTAATATTCAGATATCTATCCAAATGACAACTAATATTGATTTTATTTATATAACGCAAGGTTACTTTATCCATATAACTTCAAATAGTTCGAAACAGGAGTATAAACCTCGACAGGCCAGGTATCGGCACGTGTGGACGCCGGTGTTTATGGTGAGGTCAAAGCCGATAAGGGATTCCGTTGACGCGAGTACTTTGCATTTCAATGATGCAGCAGAACGAGGTGTATAGGTATGAGCGAGGTGTCAGCCAGTTAGCATGGGAATGAGTCCTGGACGCTTTCCCACGCTCATTAGCAGGATGTTCCAGGGTTCACGAAGTTCATCTGGAACGTGTACCATTTACTAAAAAAACAACTTTACAAACAGCATTTAGACGTAAGTAGAACTGATAAATGATAGAGGTGCTCTGGCCCTTCAGTGTAATGTTTAAATTCTACGAAATTGTAACAGTTACGGCAGTAAAGAACAGTTCATATAGTCATGTACCTACGCCGTCTGATTAAACGTGTCCGGACAAATGTATATAATTTAGAACTAACAACGAAATGTGACAAGAGGCAGATCCGCCATTGTAAAACGAGACAGTGGAGAATGTAATAGTTGTACGGCCTTTTGGTCAGCCTGCGATCGTACATTTTAAGAGAAACCGTCCCACCAATTTAGTAACATGTGATATTTATTAAAACAAAGAAACACCCGTCTTTGGGCGATGAGTAAAATGCAGTAATCCCAGACTGATATTGTTTAAGTTCCAGTCACTGAGTGATGCGTCATAGTTATCTTGAGGCATTCGGCGATAATTCTATGTGTCGGGCTGTATACAAGAGATACTTACTTGTAGTCTGTAGTGAAGATTCTTGAGGCACTACGGAACATTGTAGCGCTGTGAGCACACTTAGACGTAGTGATGAATTCTCTGATGAAATCACGCACTCCTTCTCACAGGTTGTATGTGCCGGTTATTTAACGATAGTTCAACCAATCGGATTACACCCATGTGATCGTCTTCAAACACGCGCGCCTCTGGCGCGAATTCCAGGAAGTGTTATGGCAACTGACAAGGAAAGTACTTGGGCTCGAACAAACACATATACACCAAAATCGTATGAGAGATAATGCAAAGATCCCTTCTTGCACCAGTGTTACTCCCGCATCTGCAAAACTCTGCAGTCGTCCATTAGAGGCCTCTGCGTGTGCCTTGCCACATTCCACTCTGACCTGTCGGTCCGCCAGTAAGGACGGTGCAGTGTGCCTCCGAAGTTGCGTTTTGTGACGTTATTTGTGTGGTGAAGCGTCAGATGGGGCGGCGATTGCTAATCAATCCTGCTGATCAGCTAATGTATTGCGACTGGTTGAGATGAAGTTACGAAGAACCCTTCTTCGTGAAGATGGTATTAGTGTAGAAGATGAATCATTCGCATGCTTTCTCGTATCTGTTATGGTACAGAAATATGAGCATAAGTTAGATACTGTTGTAACACTAACACATAATAATGATAATAGGGATGATAATGACGAACAACTCATTACAAGCGGTAGTGCTACGGTAAGTGCGGGAAGAGGCGATGGAAGCAGTGGCAGTGAATACCAACAGTCTTCCGAGGAGAAGGTTAAAGTTACAACTATCATCACGGCTTTTGATGACAATACGCTAGAGAACATGTACGATGATTATTACATAAATTATAGTTAAGATATCTGCGTTACGTATGGCGTCTACAATTACATCTACAGTGCTATCTAGAGCATGGTTGCAGAGCTTTGCAGAAATACGACACCCACCAGCACATTGAGGTGTACGTAGTGATTCTGTAACCAAACGTTCATACAAATATGTTTGTTCGAGCCCATGTACTTTCCTTGTGAGATGTTCCCGCGGCCGTGACTGTGATGGGACCACTCGGACGCCACAGTGTTATCAGGAGAGCAGAAGTAACCACAGAATGGCTCAGTTAGGAAAGCTCAGGGAATATTAAGGAGTCATTGGATGACAGCTCAGTGATAAATACATCAGTGTTATTGCAACACTTCCAAAGCTGACCGTTTTGACTGTTGGTGGTATGACTTTGCATGGCAAACGCGAAGGAACAACCAAAGGAATACCACTACCAAGCAGAGCCCATGTACTGACGGAGAGGAACTGTCAACAATTGCAGAGGTTGGCTGTTAGAAATGGCACGAAACCGGCAGCAAAAATCATTCATGAGTTACAAAGTGCTACCCACACTCCAGATTTCACAGTTGGTGTAAGGAGCTAAAGTTGGTGTAAGGAGCTAATAGCAAGTAGGGTACAACGCTCGAGCAGGTCCACAAAGCCACAAATGCTTGTAGTCGGTGCTATACGTCGCCTTCTGTGAGAAACTTGGTATTTGGAATAATAAATAACGTTACACTCTGTTGTGATACGAACAAAAAAAAGGTAAGAAATAGTACACCCTCTTACAATTTTCCAATTCACATCCAGATTTATTGTTGAAACCGTGCATATGGAGTACATGAAATGATAACATTTACAGATCAATAGCTCAAGCGTTATTCAGGTACCAGATGTAGATACACTCAGAAACACTGATATCAGTACGTGGACCAGCCTCCACAGCTGCCAATATAGCCGCTTATTCTGATATCCATTCGATCATACAGATGGCGAATAATGTCTTGGGATGTATTAATCCGCGCTTGCCCGACCTTTTCACATAGTTCTACAAGAGCTGTCGTTAGCGAGGTGCACGTGACAGTTGTCTCATGATATCCCATATCGATTACAGACAAGTCCGGAGATCGAGCTGGCCAGGGGAATTGCTGCACATCTCGCATAGCACGTTGAACGTCACACGCAGTATGTGGGCCATCATTATCCGGTTTGAATAAGACATCACTTTTCTGTTGCAGGAAAGGCAAAAGAAAGGGTCTACAACATTCTGCACTTACCGAGTGCTTGTCAGCGTTCCCTCCACAAACACCAAAGGTGAACGAGTGTTGTAGCATTTCAGACCATAATACCTGGAGTGGATCCAGTGTGTCTTGGACGAATTAATTCTACGAGACAGCGCTCGCCAGGTGTACAGTACGTCGTACGTGCAGTCAGCTATCACTTGAGTGTAGGCAGAGTCTGATTTCGCTGCTGAGAATGACGCCCCGCCACGCCATCTTCTATGGATTCTCTAACGGCACCAATAGAGTCGTGCTCGTAGATGTTATGGCGTGAGTGGATGTCGTGCTGGAGGTCTTGTCCGTAGTCCCACTGGTAGTCACTGGATGTCAACAGCCCGTGTTGACAGTTCTGGGCTCACAAACCCTCTTATCTGTGCTGTGATAGCTGTACGATCTGCCACTGCTGTTTTGACAATACGACGATCTTGGAGTGAGTATGCGTTGTGCGAAGGGTGGACGTGCAAAACGTCGGCTATGGGTGTGATGATGTTCACGTGATCTTTGCACAGGTAACGCAGAACTTCCAGCATGTGTGATAATTCTCCGAAAGGACTATCCCGCAACACTTTGACCTCTTTCAAAATCTCTCAGTTTGCTGTAGGAAACAGGAGTGCGTCTCTGAGGCGTAGCACCTGTTTTCTTCAGACGCTGATGTCACACTCAGCCTTATGTCTGTAAACATTCCCTATTGAAAGTTACACACAGATGACGTTATGTCGGTACGCTCTCTGTTGTCTAACGACGATGATACCATTATCAGTACATCTACTATCCCCCAGGTGGCATTTTTGTCAAAGGATCAAAATAGGCATCGTCTTTCCAACTGTACTAATTTTTTGTGTGCAGTTTACTTGGATTTGGAGAACGTTGCCTGCTGTCATGTGTAATGCCAACGGTAACATTCTGATGAGAAGTTGTTACGTTTTGTTAGTGGTTTCCGTGGTTACGGTGTGTACCCTCCATAGTACTAAAGAGAACACTAAATACGGAAGGATATGAAAATACGTTAAAACATTTCATATTGTTTACAGTAGACGAAAAGCCCGGAGACGAACATGGTATGATAAACATGTCAGTGAGGCCTAGTCATTGGTCATATAGAACAAAATTGCTAAAATAGATTGACCTGCTCAGTGTACAGACGTGAATCTAGTGGAACGTATAAGACTATACACAGAAATTTGTGGTAAACGTATTTCATCCCGAGCGGGGGTACTACGGGGGTATCCGGCCTCCCCTTAAATTAACATGCCAAATCCTCAGTGCTGACTCCGTCATGATGCAGGATAAAAATTCCTAAAGTATATTTAATCATTCATGTTATCTAATGTTTTATGGTACAATACATACGTTCTTTTGTTTTCATTACCTTGTCGATATAGTTGGAGGGAGTGTAGAATCAGTTACAGAGCTGTAATAAATATGTTTGAAAAGTCCAAGTGCTGAATCGCGATTTTAAGAGTCTTGCTACTCAGTTCCTATTTGATCTAGGGTCATTCGGTAAAAGGTTTTTGGTTTAAGTTGGACTGGCGCCCATTGTTTTGGTCATTAGAACATATGTTTTGCCAATGGCAGCACTGTCGAACTTGGATGGGTCACCGTTCGGGTCTTCCGCGCGTTGTTGGCAAGCGGGTGCACTCAGCCTTTGTGAGGCTTGATTGAGAAGTAGTGGATCCCGTCAAGAAAACCGACAACACGGACGCGAGTGTTGAACGCTGACCATATTTCTTTGCATGCCGCAACCTTTGATGTCTTCGGCCGAAGGATGACACAGCGGACGGTCGGTACGTGTTGGGCCTCTCGAGGCCTGTAGGTCGGAGTTCACAGTTTGCATCTGTCTTACCCAGCCGGAGGAGGCGCCGAGGCAAATTGTGCCAATCACTTATTCCCTTTGCAAAACACGTCAATTTGGCTGAAGTTAATTGTCAGATAATGGCACCATTTGGATTTTACGTACAAAACACTGTTTCTCTGGGAAGTTTACGAAGCGCGTCTCTTTTACACTTCAATTTGTTGCGAATCTGTTCAGACTTTATAGACGAGAATAAATAACTGGAGAATGTGAAAACGATTTTAACGAATAATCGCTATCCATTGTAGAGAAAATATAGTTTAAATTCGGGTTAAATTTAGCTCATGATGAAACTCCCTGGACGTCCAGCTGTCAGTTAACTATTGTTTCGTGAGTAGTAGCTTTTAACCAAATTCACAATCCGTTTTGACTACGGCAGAATAGAAGTTGTGGATCAGAATGAATAATACTTCTATCACACCCCAACAAAAGGTGAATATAACCTGAACAGAATCAAAGGTGTAAAAGAGAAATACTAGCGTCTTGTCCTACGTGGCAGCTTCAAAAACATTTAAATCATCAAACCTCTATATATTCCAGCTTTCTTACAAATTTAACCTAATGCCCCAGTGCAGTAAGATTCGTCAGTGATGGCATCCGTGAGTGGGGATGCACGCATCTTAAACGTTAATCTAGTGTCATATTGCAGTACTTGAAAAATTCCATCTTAGACGAGATTATGACATATGTAATGTTATACGATATGACATTATGTATCGTGTTACCTTACATTTTCGCAAATATGTCCATTGTTTTGATTTAAATTATTTTGAAGCTGTTAGATACGACGAGAAGATAATTCTTTCCTTTTACACATTTGATTCTGGTTAGACGTATTCTTCTAGGATTCTACAATATTACCCCCCCCCCCCCCCCAACCCCGAGTCTTGAGCTCCGGCTACGTAATGCAGAGGCGAAGAATAAATAACCTTCACAAAAATTTCTCCGGTGTTAATTCTCTTTATGACGGCAACTTTCTAAACCAAAGGTAATGGGAAAACAACAAACAGAGGAAATTCTGTCAGTCAATTTCTGTAAACCGCGGCGGAAGTGAAAGCAACTTCACGAAGTAATTTCATATCAGAAATAAGAAGAAAGCGGTTCCGCGCCGAAATAATGCTCTGCTGCACTTCGCTGTATTAGACCTTGTCCTCAGTTGCGTGACGTTTCACCAACAGGACAGTTAAGATGCCGCACATTCCAAGCGAATATTCCCCACGAGTGGGTCGCCACAAAATGAACGCGGGTCCGGATATCACACGGTGGCAGTGAACTTTCGTGTTACAACGTGGTTCAGTTACCTGCTTCCTGTTTACATTGCGAAACGACCTCACGTGAACATTTCACGTCTCTAATTGAGCTGGTTCGTGTCCCAAAGTGTGTCAGCTGAAAACCAGTTGCCCAACAAGCCATGCTGGATTTCTTACTCTACATTGGCTGCACCTTGCAAGGAGTACCACGCAAAGGACCTTTCTTACACAGCCGTACGTTTTTGAGTAGCGTTTGTAACACGGAGCGCTTCAATTAATATCGACTCATGCACCTTTCTCTTGTAAATGTCGTTGCAGCTCTACGAGTAAGAAGAAACTTCTAAAAAACATTACAATCTTGTCAGGAATTATGAGGATTACATTCATACGCCACACAGCACCAAACTCTGTACCACACTGCATTTTTCAGCAACCTATTTTTATCTGGAGCTGATTAATTAAGAGCCGGATAACTAAGATAAGTAGTCGACTATCAATTAATGATTTTATGTGATTATCTAAAAAATTATCTTCTTATATTAAATTATCTTCTTCTATGAATTTTTATTAAATTTGATGATAGATGAAATGGTGCAATCAACATATTATTGGATCGCGTGGCCTCCCGCATCGGAGGTTCGTATCCTCCCTCGGACATGGATGTGTGTGTTGTCCTTAGCTTAGTTTAAGTAGTTTCTAAGCGTAGGGACTGATGACTAACGTAGTTTGGTCCCATAAGATTACAAACATTTGAAAATTTAAACATCAACATATGATCAAATAAGGAAAAAAATAAAGTCCAGCAGAAATCCTTGGAAAGTATCGTATGTGCAAAATGAAAAATCAGGCTGTCTAGACGAGAAATGCAAGATGTAAATACGTGTATTAGGAGAGGAAATTGGAAGCCACCTATTGGATTTTGAAAGAGAAATTTGGAGAAAAGAGAAGCAGCAGTTTGGATGTCAACATTTCAGATAGATATCCAGTACTAAGGAAAGAAGGGAGCACTGATAGATGGAACGAATGAACAAAGTCTGTTCAAAAACTTCTGGATCATACTTAATTCCGTGTCAGAAGAGAGAGTTGCAGCGAAATGCGGTTGGCACTCCTAGCCACGACTGTGTTCAGTGTGTAACTGCAGGAAGTTTCATTATTTTATGCCTGTTAGTTACTGATCAGTACTGTTTTGAGTAGAACGTTGTGAGATGGCAGCATGAGGGAAGCAAAGCTTATGCAATAAATTCGGCGAGAAACTCAAGAAAACCTTTACAGAGACACACAAAATGATGTAGAACGCCTACGGTGATGAGTGCTTATGCCGTACTCGGTGTTGCGAGTGGCTCAGGCGGTTTAAAATGGCCGGGACGAAGCTAAAGATGACCCTCGTTCAGGGCGCCCTTCGACGTCTACCGACGACGCTCATGTCAGGAATGTCAACGAAATTGTGCGTACCAGTCAAAGAAACACTTTCCGTGAGATTGCAGAGGAATGTAACGTTTCAGTTGAGTCGTGTCATGAAATACTGACACAACATCTAGGCATGCACTATGTTACCATCAAGTTCATCCCACCTCATGAGTAAAGACCAGATAACCAGTAGTCTGGCAGTCTGTGATGTTTTGGATTCCATGAATGAGAAGATGTTCCTTAAGGGACTTTCGGATTTTTTTAATTCCACGTTAAAATACTTTGTTTAAGGGAGGAAGATTTGCAACGACAGACAAGATAAAAGAATATTCGCAGACGGCACTTTGCATAATCCAGAGCAACGCGTTCCAAGCGAGAGTTGTGTCAGTAATATTGTTATTATCTACTATGTAGAAGTTACTCATAATCTAAACGAGGTGAATAATTGAATTCTGTCTGTTCATTCAGTATCATATTTGAGGCTAAGGGCATCTGTTTTTTAATTTCCAAAATCTCTAGTTGGGTCAGTTTTTCACCTTTACCTTTTACATGTAAGACTTCTACATCTATGGCGTATTTGTGCTCTTGATCTAAGCAGTGTTGGGCAAGGCATAATCTGGCTTTCTTACTCTCCAGCTCCTGTGAAGTTCCTTAAGCCTACTACAAATTGACCGACCTGTCTGTCCTATATAACAGGACTGGCACTCTTTACAACTGATTTTATACACACCACTGTTCATAATGGCTGGCTGATTGTCCTTTGAATTGAAAAAAAACTTTTACCTATAGAATGTGGGACATAGAAAAATACTGACAATTCCTTTGCTTTCAAAATGTTACAGAGCCCATTGGAAATTTTACCTATGAAAGGTAACCTACACCATTTTATTTTTGATTTTTCAGTGGAATTTACTGGGTAGAGTAAGGATCTTGCTTGTTTCTTCTTTTTCTTGTCAAGAAGTTTGTCAATTATGGAGGAATGAAAGTCATTATTTGCTGCTATGGTTTTTATTGTGTCTAGTTCTTCTGCTATGGTGACTTCGTATTTATAAAGTATTACATCTTTGAATTTATGGACAAACTGCACCCAACAAATCACTTCTTTTGTAATGAAATACTTTTCTTGGGTTAAGTCAATTGTGCAGCAACCACATTCAATGAAGAGTTACGTGTCATGATGCCCACGAATTCATTTGACCATTCTTCGTCTAAGTTATCCCAGTTTTCAGTAGCGATACTGTTAAACTGCCGTATATTTCGTTGTTGCTCCCACAACTGTTTTCAATTTATCCCATGCTTGTTCACTTGGATTCATATCGGGGAAGATGCAGGCCAATCCAGTCGTGCAGTACCGGCACGGTCGATCCAGTCGTAGACGACACCTGCACCATGGACTCGGGGATTACCGCCCATAAACTAGAATTCTTCCTCGAAATCAAATCAAATAAATCTATCGGTCCACACTGCGTGGTCATCAGTCCGTAGCTTACAAACTACTTAAACTAAACTAAACTAAGGACAACACACACACCCATGCCCCAGGCAGGACTCGAACCTCCACGGTGAGCAACCGCGCGCTCCGCAACGAGACGCTTTAGACCGCTCGGCTACTCCACCGCGGCTTCCTCGAAATCCTGATGGAACGTTTCAACGATGGGTCTGAGTATATTATACCTATAATATATAGCGTTGAGCTCGCCCTTTAAGGGCCCCCCGGGACATCATTGAACCGCCGCCTTGCTGTACTGCTTCTGGCGTGCGTCATTAACAGGTTGACTCCACATACGTTGTCCATATCATCTGGTATCACAAATATGTGGCATTCATCTGTGAAGAGAACCTTACACTAATTTTACATGGCACTTGGGCCTCTATCTACCGTGCAGCATGATGTCAGAGTTTAAGGGCCGGTTCCTCCATGGCCACCTAGAATACAGAGAGTTGTACAGTGTGTTTCGGTTTGTATGGTTTGATCCTTGCCTCTGGTGGGCCTCACAAAGTCATTGTTTATCGTGATGACGGTCTGATCTGGGTTCTTTTGGGAGAGAAATCGCCCTGCGCTGTTCCTACACGGTTTATTGAATGAAGGTACACTACTGCCGCCGGCCGCGGTGGCCGAGGAGACTGAGGCGCTCCAGTCATGGTCTGCACGGCCACTACGGTCGGGGGTTCGAATCCCACCTCGGGCATGGATATTTGTCCCGTCCTTAGTATTGGGTAGTTCCTAAGTAGTTTGTAAGTTTAGGGACTGATGACCCCGTAGTTAAGTCCCATAAGCTATACATTTTGACACTACTGCCTCCCCTACATTCAACGAAATCGGATGCCTTCGATAGATGGGACTATTGGCAAGTTTATTTACGTTTTATGGCAGTTAAAGGGCCTAGTTTCCGAATAATATCAACGTAGTTCCTGGAGGACTGTGTTTACAAATGTGATGCAAAACATTTTTTTATATTTATATAACGATCTTCTTTGTAAACAAGCAAAGTAGCAACATTGGTCGTAAAAGTGTTGAAACTATATTTGCTGTAATGCATGAATTAAATGGCGGCAATACCACTAGATTTTAGTTTGTTCGTCCAACATTATCAAAACTGTTCTAACGTGTGTAAATTAATGGGTCCAAACTACTGTGGTCGTCAGTCCCTAGGCTTACAAACTACTAACTTAATCTAACCAAAAGACAACACACACACTCATGCCCGGCGGAGGACTCGAACCTCCGTTGGGAGCAGCCATGCAGTCCCCGATAAGTCGCCAATAATCGCATGGCTTTTCCCACGCAGCAAAAGGTTTTCTGGACACTATTTCTTACGCGAAATTACTTTAGGAATGGGATTTTTTTAGGCGTTCTGCGATAATATTTTGTATTGGTAGTCATTTAAAGTTTCACGCATTGGCTTACATCAGTTATACAGAAGTCTTGTTTTCTTTACAGTTTAAGCCTGAACCATAGTTCTGCGGCGTGTACCTGCCCAGAGGTAAATGTTTTGATGACCTTATGGATATGCGTCAGTATTGCCTCTTTGTCTAGTTTGTGGAAGATATAAACCCTTCTATGTGTTTCATTTCATTTTGTAAGCATTGTTGCTGCAGCTGCTTCGTGGTAACTGATAAGAGTTTCTTGTGCACATTCACAAAGAGATCAGGTCCGTTTGATGCTATAACGTCTGATATATTTACATCATTTTCCAAGTTGTTCTAAGCAATTTAGTAACGTTAAGCGCGACTTTTTTCATGTGCAGCACTTAAAAAACTGTTGTTTTACAAATTTATTGTTGTGTGATTATAGTTTTTCCAATGATGACAGAATGATTGAGGAACTGTGGATTTAATTTCCAGTTACATCTGGAAGTGAGTCTGGTGGTCGTCAGAATGAGAGACTATAAGTTTGTGCCCACCCTTGATAAGAACACTTTCCCAAATAATGTAATTTTCTTATTTACTGCGCTACTGCGGCAAATGGACCTCATGCATTTACCATCAATCTGTCCTTTCCGTATACGTTTACATTTTCTCAACAAATCGCACTGATATCAATTTTTGGCATCAATCGACTTTTGTACGTGGTTCGTATCCACGAAACGATTAATTACGAGGTTATCAAACATGATGGGAATGTCAAGAAGGATTAAGTTCCTTCCGTAGTGATAGTACCTTTGAAATCAGTTGGTACACATTTATTGACGTCATGTTTACCATACTCAACAATTTGGAAAATTTCCATACGATCCTCTTGATTAAGATTTTTCGGTTTTCCTATATCACTTTACGCAAATGTTCATGTGGTGCCTTCACAAGAACATACCCGCTTTCAGAGTCCAGTTCTGACTGAAGCGAACAAGTACTCCTTTAATGTCGACGACATTATAATTACGATACCAATAAACGCCAGTGATGTCGTATGACGACCGTTTTCAATAGGCAAATCATAACATGTCCCTCTTAATGGGTGTCAGCATTTAATTATGTAAATTCTTGGAGTTTCTGATAATTCCAGAATGTTTTTCATAGAGAACTGGTTCTATCAAATGTGCAAATGTTTATTAAGCTTATTGGACTTAACTGCGGGGTCATCAGTCCCTAAACTTACAAACTACTTATAAACTAATTTATACTAAAGACAGCACAAAATCCATGCCCGAGGGGGGATTAGAATCCCCGACGGGGAACGGCCTCGCGCATCGGAGCGTAGCGCCTCAATGCACTCGGCCGCTTCGCCGCGGCAACTGGTTCTAATGCAAGTCTCTCTCTTTATAGTATACAGGATACACATTATTTTGTTCACCTGTCTCTCTACCGGTTTGACTTCTTGCAGAGAATTCCTTGTAATAATGTTGAAAACTGTATGCGATTGTAAGGTAATAAGTCCCATAAAAATGCTTCTAAATGCCTCTACTGAGGTGGTTCACGAAAGTTTATTTCAGTCGTAACGGCATTTGCTAGTGGCATGTTATTTTGGCAACTGTAACCTTTCTGTCTGGCTTTCGTAAGCGTTGTTCGCACCGGTGACGTAACAAACTGCTCTCCGTCTGACTCCGTTTTCCCAATCAGCTCAACCTGATCTGGACCCCAGACACTAGAATACTTCTCTCAGAGCTCCGCTTGTCACATGCGAAGCTTTAATGGAAGACATTAGAATGAACTGTATACAGAAAACAGTACTGGCCCACTTTAGGTTACGGTAGTATCACTAAAAGTGGGCCTTTGCGATCGTCTTTTGACAGCTCGACATTTAAATGAAAATAACGGCTTAACCATGCATCTGACACGATAAACGGAATAACCTAATTTTTAGAGGAGAAAATTCTCTACAACTTCGCTCTCTTATGTTTTTTTCATATCTCGTATCGTTTCAGAGATATTTGCAAAAATAACGGCGATTTTGGGATGTATGTCTGTCCGCGCGTCTGTCTGTCTGTCTGTCCGTAACGTGTTCCCTGTTTTTAAGACGAACCGTTCAACCGATCAGCACCAAATTTTTCACACATTATTGTAGGCCGCCAGAGACCAGAACCTCCCTTTTTCAAATTTTTCGGACACAAAATACGGTAGTAATAAAAAAAATCCGTTTGTAATATAATTATAATTTCAAACTAACCGTTCATCTGACACGAAAAGTGAATAACTTAGTTGGTAGAGAACCTAATTGGTAGAGGGGAAAATTCTTTACAACTTCGCTTTATTATGTTGTTTTTCATATCTCGTATCGTTTGAAAGATATTTGCAAAAATAACGGAGTTTTGACACCCTCCATTAAATTAACGAAAACCAGCCGTTCGCAGGTGTCACGTGACATTCCTCACCCGGAAATGTCTCTGGCATACACCATTTTGCGTTGCGTATTTGATCATTTTCTTATTGCAACTTACACGTTGTCTTTTCAAAGCAATGGCGCACTGAAGAATTAATATAAAGACGTCGTTCTTCGTGCGGTAAATGATAATCTAGTGTCTATAAATGCCATATTAGCATCAGTTAACAACAGCCATCAATAGTATAAAATTAATTATAGCAATTCCTAACTGTTAGCTGTAGCGCAGTGGGCAATGTGTTGGACCTGTGACGCTGAAGGTCTATGGTTCGGAACCCGCTATTCCCTAAAACTTCTTTTTCCAAAAAGGGTTTCAGACACTGTTATTAATTAATTTTTTATTATTTAGATTATTATTTTGGTCCAAAATGTTTGCAAAAACTTATAAAACTACAAATCTAAAGTGGGCCGTAAAACACGGCAGTGCGATTTTTTTGTATTGTATTTACAGAAAATACATATGCTGAATTAAATGTAGGTTCATACGTTACATTATTTTAAATCATAAATATTTAATATCCAATTTCGGTAAACGCTTGAGATGTATATTTCATTCGTTTCAATATTCACAGAAACTAGTAAAAATTTAAGTTGTTCCTTATAACTCGGTTTCCACGGTTATTACATACCTGCAAAAATGTTTTTTATTTGCCCATAAAGGATCGTTAGCATAAGTCTCAGATAAAATTTGCTCGTGCATACTTGTCAACTATCGAAGGAGCTTCATTTCTTTTGAATAGTAACCTAATCCTATCACAGAATTAAACGCATCGGTAGAATGGTCCAATTGAAGAATTCTCCATTCCACACCAACTAATGCTTTAGGACAAGACATTGGCAGTAAATAACTTTACTTGTGTATATATGATTAACACAGTGTGATATACGTAGATGGAAACAACAGAACACTATGATATAACAGTTCATCCATTATGTACCGGACGCAAAAATAAAGGAAAAAATAAGATAAATAAATTTTAACACCCTTTCACCGACGGGAAAATTCATCTAATTGAGGAAGAAAATCGCTAAAATCATTTTAAAATGAACCCTCGCGGGATTCGGGAAACTGTAGAAACAGAAAAACAAGATAAAACTGTTCTACAATATCTGTCTCCTAATAGCTACCGAAAGCACGTCCGATGCCATCCCTCTCTAATGAACTCTTCCTCGACGGATCGTTTGACTTTGAACCTCTATGATTTCCTTCCTTGGGGGTGTGTATTAGAATCCCAACGATTTTACGGTAAACTATCAGTAGGGCCCCCATACGGCGCGGAATATGCTATACTCCAGGTCATTAAAATTGCTACACCACGAAGATGACGAGCTACAGACGCGAAATTTAACCGAGAGGAAGAAGATGATGTGATATGCAAATGATTAGCTTTTCAGAGTATTTACACAAGGTTTGATAAAGGTCGGATTGTAGCCTACCGCGATTGCGGTTTATCGTACCGTGACATTGCTGCTCGCGTTGGTCGCGATCCAATGACTGTTAGCAGAATATGGAATCGGTGGGTTCAGGAGGGCACTACGGAACACCGTGCTGAATCCCAACGGCCTCGTATCACTGACAGTCGAGATGACAGGCATCTTATCCGCATGGCTGTAACGGATCGTGCAGCCACCTCTTGAACCCTGAGTCAACAGATGAGGACGTTTGCAAAACAACAACCATCTGCACGAACAGTTCGACGACGTTTGCAGCAGCATGGACTATCAGCTCGGAGACCATGGCCGTGGTTACCGTTGACGCTGCATCACAGACAGGAGCGCCTGCGATGGTATACGCAACGACGAACCTGGGTGCACGAATGGCAAAACGTCATCTTTTCGGATCAATCCAGGTTCTGTTTACAGCATGATGATGGTCGCATCCGTGTTTGGCGACATCGCGGTGAACGCACATTGGAAGCGTGTATTAGTCATCGCCATACTGGCGTATCGCCCGGCGTGATGGTATGGGTTGCCATAGATGTTTTACGACTCGTGGCTCTACCCTTCATTCGATCTCTGCGAAACCCTACATTTCAGCAGGATAATGCACGACCGCATGTTGCAGGTCGTGTACGGGCCTTTCTGGATACGGAAAATGTTCGTCTGCTGCTCTGGCCAGCACCTTCTCCAGATCTCTCACCAACTGAAAACGTTGGGTCAATGGTGGCCGAGTAACTGGTTCGTCACAATACGCCAGTCACTACTCTTGATGAACTGTGATATCGTGTTGGAACTGCATGGGCATCTGTATCTGTACACGCCATCCAAGCTCTGTTTGACTCAATGTCCAGGCGTAGCAAGGCCGTTATTACGGCCAGAGGTGATGTATGAAACAGACCGGCATTCCATGATGTGGGGCGAAAACAAGACAAAATTTCCGTAAGTAACAAAACATTAGGCCTACTTTTCATGTTTCGTTAGCGAACTGTTTTCTATCTAAAAACAAAACAAACTGTAGATTTGTATTATTACAGGCCACTGAAGATGTTTTGATGTCATTAAAATGAAACGCGTCTGGTGAGAAAAATCGTATTCTATTTGTAGTTGCATATACGGACAAACACTGCCATTCATAATAATGAATAACCGTTCATCATCTGCATTTCTTCTTGGTGTAGGATCTTTAATGGCCAGTAGTGTAGTAAAGGAATGTTCTGGACGATGACATCACTGTCCGCGGAAGTACTGAGTGCTTAATTCTGGTTTTCATTATCTTTAGTTTTACCTCTGATCGCCCTTTAAGTTTTCGCCACTGCTTGTAAGAGAAGTATCTAGTTGGCAACACCGTGGATGACGAAATAGTCGATATTACTTTCCTCTCTGATAAGAACACTGACGTATCGCCCATTCCGCGTTAATAGTGGTAGCTGAAGTAGTGCAGTTATCAACTCTCTGTGAATGTTATAGTTTCCGATTTCTTTAATTCTGGTGGGTGCCT
Source organism: Locusta migratoria (assembly GCA_026315105.1). NCBI lineage: Eukaryota > Metazoa > Arthropoda > Insecta > Orthoptera > Acrididae > Locusta > Locusta migratoria. The sequence continues at coordinate 105,248,105 of CM048755.1, forward strand.
CGTGTTTACACCTCTAGTTCTGTAGTTTGTATTAAGTTAATATTCAAATTGGTGGAGTACAATCCCGAATCTGAGTAGTTATTGGTGATATCATAACGTGGAATTTCCAAATCAAATTGTTCCGTGGCCCATGGACGCCGACCTTTTTTAACGTCATTTAATCCCGGATACCACAGACGCCGAAAGCACTGCCGAACCAGTTAAGTACAGGGAACTCCAAATCAACACGGAGAGACCTTTCTAAACCTGATAATGGCGCCTGAAAACACATAATTTACAGCTATAATTTCTCTTGTAAGACCTCACTCGAACTACTACTGGACGGCCACACAACCTTGTCAGAGCGAAACCAGGAGGAAAACGTACGCAGATGGCGACACAGCTCAGTGGAGGTTGGCTTGTAAGTGCACTTCCCCTCTGGACAAGGCAACACGTCTTGCACTAACGTATGCGGGAAACATAAAACTAAAAAGGACGGCGTCCGTGGGCCACCTGGTAGGTAATTTCATGGTGCTTTACAAAGCATCCCTGAGTCTTTATGGATGTATGTGTGGGCGCATTGTCAATTTGTAAAATGGCAGTGTTTGTTATCAATGTGTCAGTCACAGTAAGAAATTTGCTTTCGACGATGGTGAGATATTCATTCTCAGTTATCCGACCAGTGAAGGTAATGCTAAAAACAGTTGAACATCACGATATGGATGCTCAGATCATGACGGAACATACCTGATGTTTGACTATTGAAACAGGCATGCCGTAATGTAAGCTGCTTTTGGAGTTTTCGATACATAAACCTAGTTGTTTTTAGGAATCAATGTAAGCATTGATTCATGGGCCCATTCGCCAAGCATCAGTGATCAAGTGTCCATGTTCTATGATTGTGGCACCGCGTCCTACGCGGCTTTGCGCTGACTTCCATTATTAAGTGTTTAGCAACTGCAACAAGCTCCAGCCTTAATGTTTTACCGAAACAGAAGTACCTCTACATCTATACCTCGCTAGCCACCTCACGGTGTATGCCGGAGTTTATTTTGAGTACCGCTGTCACTTCCTCCTACTTCAGTTGCGAATGATTCGCGGAAGAAATGATTGCCTGTATGCCTCCGTGTGGGCCCTTATCCTTGTGGTCCCTTAGCGAGGTATACGCAGGAGAAGCAGTATACTAGTTAACTGGACTGAATGTGTAGTTTGCAGTCATTTTTGCCGTGTTAGTTTTACGTTGTCTGGCCACAATCTTTCTCAATGCTCGTCGGTGGTAGTCAGCTAACTTCGGGTAGCGTCCACAGTTCTTCTTCGTGAATCGTGTTTCACCATGTCCTTGTGTTTCCAGGGCTACTGTCGGTAGTGATGCTCCCATTGACAGCGAACCATCATGTTGGTCTCTTTGGAAGTCTGAGAGAAGACGCATTTCACCCATCATTTACATTAACCGTAGTAGAAAAAGAAAAATTTTATACAGTAAGGTAACTTAGGACAAATCGTATGTCACTTATGCACTGCGGTCGCGTCTCAGTGTTAACACGTACGTGGTGTCAAGTTGCAATAAGACGAAGTAGTTCTACTGTAAGATATTCATATTATTTGGACCGCACCTATTACACCTCCAGAGAATGTAGAAGAATATAAAATACCAAAACCACAACAACACATTAACATTTCTAATATAGTGTGGGGAAACCACGCTAATTTGAAACAGCTTCCAACCGAAATGGTTCAAGTCGTATCTCCATAACAGAAAACAAAGGGTGCCACTTCAAGGGACCAGTGAATTAAGCCATCAGTATCATTGAATTGGGAAGAAATTGCATGTGGCGTCACACAAGGATCCATCTTAGGGCCATTGCTTTTCCTTGTGTACATTAATGTACACTGACAGAAACAGAGTTCGTTTTCAGAATGAAACTTTCATTCTGCAGCGGAGTGTGCGCTGATATGAAACTTCCTGGCAGATTAAAATTGTGTGCCGGAACCGGGACTCGAACGTGGGACATTTGCCTTTCGCGGGCAAGCGGTCTACCACTGAGCTATCCCAACACAACTCACGGTCCCGCCAAACAACATCACTTCCACCAGTACTTCGCCCCCTACTTTCGAAACTTGTGAGTCGTGTCAGGATAGCTCAGTGGTAGAGCGCTTGCCCGCGAAAGGTAAAGGTCCCAGGTTCGAGTGCCGGTTCCGGCACACAATTTTACATCTTCCAGGAAGTTTCAGAGTTCGTTTTGTTTGCAGATGATATAAGTATTGCAATAAATAGCATGTCGAGCATAGTTCTAGAAAGGTCTGCTAATGCCATTTTCATGAACATTAATGAATGGTTTAAAGCCAACTCATTGACATTAAACTTTGAAAAGACTGACTACAAGCAGTTCAGAACATTTAAGAGGTTTCCATCCAGTATATGCATAATGGATGAAGAAAAACAGATAGAAGAGGTTGACGGTATTAAATTCTTTGGTTACAACTTTATAATAAATTCAGTTGGGAGGAACACGCCACAGAACTACAGAAACGACTTAACAAATCTGCATTTGCAGTACTAATGTTATCATACCTTGTAAACACAAAAATAAAAAATCTTGCATACTCTGCTTACTTTCTTTCCATAATGTCATATTGTATAATATTTTGGGGTAACTCTTCAAGTCAAACAAAAAGTTTCAGTGTCCAAAAGCGTGTAATACGTATTATTTGTGGAGTAAGTTCTCGGACATCCTGTAGAAGCCTCTTCAAAGAACTGGGTATATTAACTACTGCCTCTCAGTATATTTATTCCATAATGAAATTTCAAATGGTCAAATGTTTGTAATTCTATCGGACCAAACTGCGTGGTCATCAGTCCGTAGCTTACAAACTACTTAAACCTAGGTAAACTAACCTAAGGACAAACACACACACCCATGCCCCAGGGAGGACTCGAACCTCCACGGCGAGCAACCGCGCGCTCCGCAGCGAGACGCTTTAGACCGCTCGGCTACTCCACCGCGGCAATGAAATTTGTTATAAATAACATACACCTTTTCCCAACAAACAGCTCAGTTTATACATACAATACTAGGAAGAAAAACGATCTACAAAATGACTTAAAAGCACTTACTTTACTTTTGTTCAGAATCACACATATTCAATAATTTACCAGCAACCAAATAAAAATCATTTTAAGAGGAGCCTAAAACACTTCCTAGTGGCCAACTCCTACTCCAGTGAAGAATTTTTAAATAGAACCAAATTATGTATGTATCTGTATTCATACTATTAGTATTATTATATCATCAGCATGTGAAAAATATAATAATAATAAAAATTTGACATGTTCCACATCCACGAGAATCTCCTGAATATGGATCTACGGAACGAACAACTAATCTTATCTAATCTTGGAATGGGTAGGCATGGGACCTGCGTGGTGGCACGTGGACGTGACTATGATGCAGGTGAATAGCAATGGTGAAGCCTTATTTGTTGCGTAGACCGAAAGGCTCAATAGTATTGAACTCTTGTGACAGTGGCATCCAGCGGAGGCGCGGCGGTTCATCCTCCTGCTCAAACATCCCGTCCTGGGAGAGGGCACTCTCGCTGTCGTCTTGGAACATAGCATCACCAATGGGGGAAATATATTTTACAAGGGATAGGCGGACAGACTTGGTCAGCTAAAATCGTCGCATGATGTGATCTAGCAACGTAAATATGGTGACCATGGAATACAACAATATGACTAGTCATTAGGAGCTCCAAAGCTAGGCCGTTAAGAAAAGAAGATCAATATGCACCCTGCTTGTGGGTGAAGTCTCATCCGGGTTTTGGAGGAGTCTGCCAGCGGCGATATTGAGTACTGGGTGCACCTCGCTGCAAATCATTGATCATGTTGGCAACAATGACTTCTGCAGTCTGGGTTCAGTGATCATCCTTGTTCCTTCAGGTGGCTGGCGGATTTAGTGAAGGTAGCTAGACTCGCTCGCGGGGTAGAAGCGAAGCTATAGATTTGTAGCATCGTTCCCAGAACCGATCACGGTCGTCTATTTTGGTACCTAGAAAAGGCTTAAACCAGAAGCTCAGATAATTCAATGTAGATCGTGGATGCAAATTTTGCGACCTCCGTTATCGGTTGGAGAAATTTAGGATCCCCCTCAACAGGTCACGCGTGCACTACGCGAAGGAAGTGGCTATTAATATAGCGGAGAACGTATGGAGTGCACATGAGGGTTTTTTTGGGTAGAGAAGTCCCTCCACAGGCCCGATAAGACGCCTCCTGCTTCCGGACAGGACAACACTTTGCACAACAGAACGGAGAAAGAAAAGGTTAATATAGTAATAGGTAACTGCAGGATCGTTTATACAAGGATCACAGAATTTCTCTCACCTTTAAATAGTCACAATTCCCTCATAATACTAGGGATGGAAAGGTGGCTCAAACCAGGTGTCAACAGCAATGAAATCCTAAACTCAGATTGGAACGTATACTGCAGCGATAGTCGTGTTTAAGGCGATAAAAATTCAATTGTATCGAGTGAAATTATTAGAGATCAGGAATGTTAAATAATTTGTGCGAAGGTCTGTATTAAACCTGGCTTGAAAATGGTCAATGGCCGCGCGGTGGTAGAAGTGTGCTCCAAGGCGCCTTGCTACACTGCGCGTTTGCTCCCCGTCGGAGGTTCGAGTTCTACCTCAGGTATGATGTGTGTGTGGTATCCTTAGCATAAGTTAGTTTAAGTGCTTTGAAAGTCTACCGACTGATGACCTCTTCAGTTAGGTCCCATACCCTTACAAACATTTGAACATAATGCACATGATCATTTGAAGTGGCTCGGCAGCAGTGGCGGTGGAAAATCTGAGGAAAAAGTTGGAAAATACATCATGTAGATTTCCTAGCCATGTTACATATTTAGATGGATATTTTAACTTACCGGCTATACACTGGGGCGTAGGGTCTGAGAAACGAACACTATTGCTCTAAGTGATTTATACGAAAATTACCTCCAGCAGTTAGAAAGAGAGTCGACTCTTAGACCTGCTGATGAGAAATATACCCGATTTTTCCGACTCACCATAGAACAGGGAATCAGCCAGCTCAGGCAACTGCTTTACGTTCCCTTAGGGTAGATCCTGATATTTTTATTTTACCTACGGACAAAGGAAATGCTACTGTTGTTTTAAACAAGCAGGATTATGTTAAAAAAATGCAGTGTTTACTTTCTAATTCAGCATATCGCAGGATTGCTGTGACCCTACAAAAAGTGTTGAGAGCAAGACTAATAACCTCATTAAGAAAAGTTCCTGGTCACAGGAGAATATCAAGAGTCTTAATTCTTACATTATTATTAATCGACATTTCGCCCTGGGCTATCCGTGACTGTACCGTTTAGGTCAGGGGTATATTATTATAATAATAAGCCGTCTTCAGTCACAATGCTTTTATTGTTTTTAGTGTCCGACGCGTTTCGGAGCTATAACTCCATTTTCGAGGACCTTGTTAACGTATTGTTGTGTTACATCTGCTTCAGTTTTTCACCTAACGGTAGAAGAACGACATAGTTGTTAGTTTTTGGCGAGAAAGTTGCCGCAGGCGTTAATGCAAGGATTTTATAATAAACATACAGTGAAGTATTGTGAATTGTTACCTGCATTTGTCATGATTAAATTATATCCTACATTGGTGAAATAACTTCCGCATTTGCATACAATTTTGCAACTCATTATTGCAACTGGCATGTTTATGCCGGTACTGTACACATCAAATTCATTACGTTAAAGATATGGAGTGTTGAAGCTATAGTTACAATCATTTGTTTTGATTAACAAAGTAGGTTAACAAAATGATAAAATAAAATAAACAACATTTTTAAGATGACAGAGTTTCGGTAATTTTTTGTTTACATTAGGCACGTGAAGTGTGTCTTTCGACCACCTTCTAAAATTAAGACGCTGTTAGGGCCCGTTAAGGATTATTTGGGTTTGCGCTAGGTCGGTGTCTACCGTATCCCATGCAGCTGTGGCATGGCATATATTGGTCAAACAACTGTGACTCTCAAGAACCTATGTTTTGAGCATAAACGTCCCACACGTTTGCAAAAACCTAACAGAAAGTTGACATTAGTAGTTCTCATAATATGCAAAAAAAAAAAAAAAAAAAAAGTAAAAAACAGCTGAGTCCTCAAACTCGGAAGCAATCAAAAATGGGGTGCCACAAGGATCGATCTTGGGCCCTTTGCTGTTCTTAATATATATTAATGACTTGCCATTATATATTCATGGAGATGCTTACAACTACTTATGAACTAACTTATACTAAAGACAGCACAAACATCCATGCCCGAGGGAGGATTCGAACCCCCGACGGGGAACGGCCTCGCGCATCGTAGCATAGCACCTCAATACACTCGGCCGCTCCGCTTCGCGCGTCTCGGGGATTCGAATCTCCCCTCGGACATGGATGTTGGTGCTGTCTTTAGTATAAGTTAGTTCATAGGTAGTTTGTAAGTTTATGGACTGATGACCCTGCAGTTAAGTCCCATAAGCTTCACAAACATTTGGACATTTTTGCTGCCTGTATAGCTGTTGTTCATGTAGCACTACCCCGGAGGCACGTGTAGCTTAGAGAATGTTACGGACACGAAAAACTCTACCTCCAATCTAAAACAGGAAGAATTAGTTGTTCCTTTTCCCCGCGGGCAATTAGAGAATGGAACTGTAAAGAAATATCATAAAAGCGGTTCGATAAACCCTCTGCCATGCACTTCATTGTGACTTGCAGAGAATCTGTTTAGATGTAGATGGTCATATGCTCATACGATTTACACCTTCCGAGAATTGTCTCGTGGAGTGCATTCGTCCAAGAGGCACTGTTCCCAAAACTCTCGTTCGCCTTTCGTGGTTTTGTGGAGTGAAGGCTGACCAGCGCTCGGAACGTGCAGGATGTTGTAAGAGCCGTTAGTTCGTCGTTTTTGCAAGGGGAGGTGATGTGTTGTTCTAATAGAATAATGCTCGCCAACACACTGCGCTTGAAACTCAATGTTCTTTGCAAGGCGTGCAGAAACTTCCCTGGCCGGCACAATCTCCAGACGTGGCACACGTGGGATATGGTGCGACTACATGCCACTCTTCAACCTACATCTTTTGCATAACTACGTGAAAACGTCGAGCCGTCACATAATACTGTATTTTAAGACAGTATTCGCCACTTGTATGGTCGAATTTATGCCAAATCAAGGGCCCTCATTACTGCCCCTTGAGGCTACTATACGTTCTAACACGGGTGTGGCACCTTGGGTCGACACCTGGTTCCTCGGTACTGTTTGAACTTTTGAACTGTAAATTTAATCATTTCATATACCCCACATGCACTGTTTCAGCAATACATCTTGACTGAATTGGAAACCTCTGACAAGTTGTACTAATTTTTATTTCCAACATTGTAGTTTCTATTATGTCAGAGAAAATGAATAGAGTATTGAAATTTGGTCCAAGGCCGGGATTTGAACACAAGTGTCCGGCTCAGTAAGCAGGTGTGCTTACCGACTGCATCACCACGGCACAACGGGCTAACGAATTAAGACTCCCTCCCCAATACAAACTCCCCTTCGATCCATCTTGATATTTCCCTTGCAATTTGTATCGTAAATACCGGGACTCTCCAACACCGGAATAGCACCCCTGTATTGTACGAAATAGGGATAACACTGCCTGTATCCCAGGCGTAGTTGATTCTATGTACTTCATCCTTTATTCATTATCTACTACTGGAATTTGATGATAACACTCTCATACTTAACTTACTGCATGAACCCGTGACATAACGTACATCTTGGCTTTGGATCATCTCTACCTGCTTTACCTAGTCAGTGTAAATATATTTCCGGCGTGTATTTATGCAGAACAATTGAATATGGAAGTGTTGAATGTTACTTTCTTATGTCCTCTGAACATCTGCGGAGTGTTACACATTGCATTCGAGGAGGCGAGCAGGCAGACAAATAACACGAATTTGACGTGCTGCGCACCTCAAGGGTCATGAAGCTGGTGTCAATAAAAAGTTACGGAGCTTGTCACAATGTTTCCTTAGCCCCTTATATGGATAATAGAAAGTAACGACTTTGTCACGCTTTACTACTTGACACCACACACCAGTCGATTGAATGTAACCACGCATGTTGCAGTCTGATTGTAATTCTTGCGTTAAATGTCACCGCTGGACGTAGTCATTTTGTTCTGATGGGGTATCATGTCATCCGCGTGTCACTTTTAATCGGTGCTTGATTTTGGGTCAGCTGCAGATAACGCAAATGCCAGGCTACAATTCACTGTTAGAATAGAAGGGAAACTGCAGCTGAGCTAAAAAAAATGTCTGCGTAGTCATTCTTGCCACGCTCTGCCCGTGAATCAAAAAGGAATAAATTTCAAAATAATTCACATTAAAAGTGCCAGCTATCTCGCATTTAACTGTGATTCGCAGGACATAGGTGTAGACGTAAGTCGCGGAGGAGTGGCCGAACGCATTGAGACGGTATGCTCCGATGCGTGAGGCCTTTCCCCGTCGGAGGTTCAAATCCTCCATCGGGCATGGATGTTTGTGTTGTCTTTAGTATCAGATACTATATAAGTAGTTTGTAAGTTTAGGGACTGATGACCCCGCAGTTAAGTCCCAAAAGCTTAACAAATATTTGAAAATTGTTTTGTAGACGTAAATGACTTTCCGCTGGGTGATTACCGCTGTGGGAAGGCAGACATTGACAAGCAGATATTTAACTGAAGTTATCAGAGAAGAACATAACCTGAATATTGTAATATATAAAAACAGTCTAGAGAGCAAGACTGGTTATTTATTACCAACTAGTTTCAACCAAATGGCGGGCCATCTTCAGGGTTTTTCTCCAAGCTGGTGTGGAGCGGCGCAGGAGCAGCGAGTCCTAAGGTGCTCTCACTGCTGTGAAAATGATAAAATGATATAAACCGAATGACAGCTATAATAAACTATTTGGTGGCTTCGTGCCATCCATTGAGTGCAAGCGTACACACACTAAGGTAGAAGAAGGGTGTAACAAACCAGGGTCTTGGAGCCGACAGCCAGCTTGAGTCCAACACAAAAGGTGACAGTTTTCATCACTGCTTCCTGCCGCCTTAATAGTATACTACTATGATTTTACGTTAGTCATAATTGTTTAACTTCATACTTCGATTGCGACTAATTAGATGTACCACTTGATATCTCCATGTCATTCATTCAGTACCGGAAAATTTCACCTTGTTATACATACACACTATGTCAGGGATTCTCAAATATTTTGAGTCGGGGAGCAACCTTAAAAAGTGGAACTAAAGGTGGAGCATTAAATTTTACGTCGCAGATGTATACCGCTTTCGGCAAATTTAGTGAAAGTATTATTGACGAAACAAAGTAATTTCACAATTTAAGCACAGAAGACATTGAGATTAATCACTGTAAATGTTTATTTTATCCACAATTTCACAATACACAGAACTTCACGCACATTAAAAAAAAAAAAAAAAAAAAAAAAACGGTAACAAAACACTTGATAATAAATTCAACAGAACAAGTATTGTAGATCCACGATTTTTTACACGCACAGATAAATAGGTATTTAAAGATATAGTTACAAGCTTTCCTTTGTTTAAGAAAAAGCAAGGATGTCAATGAGAAGGATGAGACTGTTTTAATTTGCACAATGAGACTATATCAGGTTGAATATTGGACAGTTGCAACTGAATATCTTGCTCTACATTGATACAGGATCTGTATTTCATTTTTGTTGACGCATATGCAGAAAACCACGATTCGCAAAAATATGTGTTTGAGAAAGGCAGACGAATAAGTTTAGCTTTGTCTCATAAGATTTTAAACTCGTCCTTTAGCGTAGACCAAAATTCCGAGACTGATTGCTTAGTTTGAAACTTCGGTTATCTAGGAATTAACGCTGCTGATAATCGGTTGGTGGATCCCGATGATATCTTCAAATGCTATTCTTCTAATTAACCATTGTTCAACCTCAAATGAATTAGTTTGTAAAAAGTTACGGTCCAACGTAAAATTCAGGGAATCTTTTCTCGTCAATTGCGACATCACTGAATCGTATTCATTTCTAAACAAGTAAAATGAACACACATAAACGCTGCAGCTAACGCAGAGGCTTACCAGGCGGGTCACGTATGGCGCAGCACTCAGAACGGCACTTCCCGCCTCCACCAAACCACTGAAACATTCAGCCACGGAAGCAGACACGTGGAAGGTACAAAAGTATTATCTACTTCACTCAACTCGATACTTGGATCCTAGAAAGCAGATCTTCATCCGTTTGCACGGGGCTTTCATACACCAATAACTTAAAGTAGCCCAGAGAAAAAATCAAAGGTGTGAGATCCGGCCATCGTGTTGAGCTCAGGACAGGATCTCCCCTTTTCAGTCCAGCGATGAGGATACGTGATTTTCAGGTGCTCGCGAACATTAATATCATGCTTCAATCACATTCTATTGTGGACATCTAAGGATATAATCTCCACGAACTATGGCATACATCTCACAGGGACAGCAGATAACGTTGACCAGACAAAGGGGTCAATGAGGTCTTATTAGGAAATCTTGGACAATGTTCACCCATACGCTGACAGAGAATTTTTGCTGACAGCAAATGTTCAAATGTTTGTATAGCTTATGGGACTTAACTACGGGGTCATCAGTCCCTAAACATACAAACTACTTATGAACTAGCTAACACTAAGGACGGCACAAATATCCATGCCTGAGGGGGGGATTCGAACCCCCGACCGTAGTGGCCGAGCAGACCGTGACTGGCGCGCCGCAGTCCCATCGGCCACCCCGGCTGGCTGCTGACAGCCACGATTGTTGGTAGCGTGAGGGCTGTCCTCACACGAGACATGCAATATGTATTGAGACTGGCGGTTGTTGCTCTGAACTACACTACTGACCATTAAAATTGCTACACCGAGAACAAATGAAGATGATAAACGGGTATTCATTGGACAAATATATTAGAACAGACATGTAATAACATTTTCACGTAATTTGGGTGCATAGATCCTGAGAAATCAGTACCCAGAACAACCAACTCTGGCCGTAATAATGCCTGGCCAATGAGTCAAACAGAGCTTCGATGGCGCGACAGTTACAGATGCCCATGCAGCTTTAACACAATACCACAGTATATCAAGAGTAGTGACTGGCATATTGTGACGAGCCAGTTGCTCGCCCACCATTGACCAGACGTTTTGAATTGGTGAGAGATCTGGAGAATATGGTGGCCAGGGCAGCAGTCGATCATTTTCCGTATCCAGAAAGGCCAGTACAAGACCTGCAACATGCGGTCGTGCATTACCCTGCTAAAAAGAAGGGTTTCGCATGGATCGAATGAAGGGTAGAGCCAGAGGTCGTAACACATCTGAAATGTAACGGCCACTGTTCAAAGTGCCGTCGATGCGAACAAGAGGTGACCGAGATGTGTAACCAATGGCACCCCATACCATCACGCCGGGTGATAAGGTAGTATGGCGATGACGAATTCACGCTTCCAATGTTCGTTCACAGCGATATCGCGAAACACGGATGCGAGCATAATGATGCCGTAAACAGAACCGAAAAAATGACATTTTGTCATTCGTGCACCTAGGTTCGATATTGCGAACACCACAGCAGGCGCTCCTGTCTGTAACCGCAACCAAGGTCTCCGAGCTGATAGTCCATGCCGCTGCAAACGTCGTCGAACAGTTCGTGCAGACTGTTGTCTTGTAAACGCCCCCATCTGTTGACTGAGGGATCGAGACATTGCTGCACGATCCGTTACAGCCATGCGGATAAGATGATTGTCATCTCGACTGCTAGTGACACGAGGCCGTTGGGATCCAGCACGGCGTTCCGTATTGCCCTCCTGAACCCACCGGTTCTATATTCTGCTAACAGTCAGTGGATCGCGACCAACACGAGCAGCAATGTCGCGATACGATAAACCGCAATCGCGCTAGCCTACAATCCGATCTTTATCAAAGTTGGAAACGTGATGGTACGCATTTGTCCTCCTTACACGAGGCATCACAACAACGTGCTTTTTGTGTATGAGAAATCGGTTGGAAACTTTCCTCATATCAGCACGTTGTAGGTGTCGCCACAGGCGCCAACCTTGTGTAAATGCTCTGGAAAGCTAATCATTTGCATATCACAGCATCTTCTTCCTGTTGGTTAAATTTCGCGTCTGTAGCACGTCATCTACGTGGTGTAGCAATTTTAATAGCCAGGAGTGTATTACTAGACGCTACGGTGTTGTTATAGGTATATCTATATAGGTATCCTATTTCAATTTGAGGCTACTATCACCTGTTTCAATTTGAATGAACAGGTTTGAGACATCTCGTATTAGTATGGCGTGTTAGTAACTGACGTTTTGGCGTTCGATAATATCCCACATGTGTCCTGCGAATGAGCGTTCTAGAACATCGCCAAAAATTTATCGTTATGAGTTTCACGCCACATGGGAAAGGATAAGTCTTTGCAACATTGACAGTAATGTTAGCTATGAACGGCTGAATTTAATCAGAATGAACATTTTGTGGAGATCATTACTTACGTGACTTGCCTAAAACGTAGCGCGTTATTTCCGAGACCAGAGAGTGTAAAGACGTGGATCGAATTCGTGAGGCGGATTAGTGGTGCACCTGGCAGCCTGTGACCGGTTTTTATGTAGTATTAAACTCTGCTGTAGGTAAATTCTGGGCTAGACCCCGATGGCTAACACAAAAAATACGAGGGAGAGAGCTCGCCTCTTATGCGGTCTTTTGCAATAGCCTCAGATGCTATGAAGATCCTGGTGAATGTCCACTCCATAATTCTGCCACAGGCCACACAGCACGCTTCAAGCAGCTTTCTCCAGGTAGACGGCGAAATCTGACTGATCATGGACGTTACGTAACAAGAAGTGTCATTCACCTGATTAGTTATATCAGCCCCATTGTTGCATTTTTATATCAAGATTTTCCATTGTATACTACCTTTTCAATCTGCGACGGCATTGTGTTAACAATGACAATTAGATAGGATTATCTGCATCAGAGATCCGTCTGACAAAATGTGCAGTGAACGATAATATTCTTGTATTGTATCTGCTGACAGAACCGCTTCCGTATCGCTAGTACGGCATTATTTGAGGGGCGACAGTCGGTAATTATAAAGGACATAGGGGAATCTCATTCTGGTTTTCCATTCTCGCCTCAGGATCAGCACACAGATTATTAAAAAACGAAAACATTTAGTACATATTTTGTACTAAAAATTTATCTCCTCAGACTACGATGAGGAAGTGCAGCAACCCATATGACCAGTTGATGTACCTGATTATATATAAGCAAAAATTCATGATGTGCTGGGCATTTAATACGAATGACGCTGTGAAGGGCGGCTTCCTAACGTTATGTGGAAATCACTCTGTTCGTAGTCCGCTACATGGATGAAGCATTGGCGTCCAGTGCATTGACATTTATTAACTGTCACCATTTTTGCAATATTCAGCTATAGCGCTTGGCCACCAAATGACGGACTTTGTCAAACCTAAGACGAAAGCAGGGCCAGATATTCGTATTAATAATAGGATTGTTAGGCATCCTGTTAGCTCTCAAAGATATTCCACAGTCGAAATCCTAGCTTATATGGGTTTACCTCAGCCTTTTTACACACCCCAAACGTTTCAATAGTGTTACAACGTTCCTCAATTAAAGGTCTCTTCTCCTGCTAATAATCTTTGGATTTCTTAAGTTACCCCGCGGACTCTGGTATCGCGTATTGTGAGGTAACCAAAGACTACTACACCAAATCGATATGGCCATGGAAATTCATACATCTGGCAGCACAAGTTCTACGATCCCTCAAGATTCCACGCAGTAAGAACTTATCTCGTGCGCGAAACCTGATTATCGAAACATAATTAAATAGTGAGAGCATACGGTCTGTAAGACATAGCTGTAACTCGTCTGCATAGAGAATGTGTCTCGTATTCATTCGGGCTGCAACGTGTTCTTCAAGTGCATGTGTCTGTTAGCAATGCTAAGATCCAGCAGATAGGCTTCTCAGATTTACGACAAAGTGTCACGCTACACATAACACTGCCTCAAGATTCATCTCTGTATTGACAAAAATATTGCGAACTGAACAAACTGCGGTATTTAACGAACGAAGCAAGGAATTTATCATTATAAGTCATCACTGTATTTCTACAACACCATGTTGAGTATTCCTTTAACTTAATAAATTTCTCGTGTGTTATTAACGTTGTAGGAGCTTTCTTGTAAAGTATATCTAGCACGCTTACCAAATTACACCTCCACAACATATACAGTTTTAACACATAGATTAGATGTCCATGGTATTTTCAGTACAGTTCTGAGACCTCCATTTCGAACCCATCAATGCGTCTTCTTTGGACAAAAGTTGGTATCGAGATCTCACATCCTTAAAAAAACACACGCCAGATACAAGCTTTGATTTTCCTTTTCTCAGTAGTATAGTGAGTGTGTCTGATGTGATGGAATGTCTACTTTTTTACTCACCTGGCTGAGTAAGTAGCCACTAGATAACAAAATATTAGTTGCTGGGTTCAATCCTCAGTTGGCTTTAGGATTTTGATTCTTACTTGTCGCTTCCACATCTACATCTAGTCTAGATACATAATCCACAAACCACCCAAAGGCGCGTGGAGGAGGGTACCTATTACCACTACTAGTTACTTACTTTCCTGTTCCACTCCCATATAGAACGAGAACAAAACGAATGCCTGTATGCATCTGTACGAGCCCTAATCTCTCTGATCTTATCTTTGTGGTCTTTATGTGAAATGTAAATTGGCGGCAGTAGAATCGTTCAGCATTCCGCATCAAATTCCGACACTCCAAATTTATTCAAGAAAGTTTCTCGAAAAGAACGTCGCCTTACCTCCAACGACTTCCATTTGAGATCCCGAAGGATCTCAGTAAAACTCGCGCATTGGTAGAACCTATCAGTAACAAACATATCCACCCGCCTCTGAATTGCTTCCGCATCTTCCTTTAATCCGATTTGTTGGAGATATCAAACACCTGAGCAATACTAAAGACTGGATCGGACAAGCTTTTATATATGCGGTCCCCTTTAGAGACGAATCACATCTTCCCAATAAACCGAAGTCGACCATCTGCCTTCCCCACGACTGTCCTTTTATGCTCGTTTCATTTCATATCTCTGTGTGTCTGCCTCCGTAGTCCAGTGGACAGCGTAGTGGCTTACCACGCAGGGGGCTTTGGTTGGATTCCCGGGCGGGTCGAGAATTTTCTCCACTCGATGACTAAATGTTCAAATGTTCAAATGTTTGTAAAGCTTATGGGACTTAACTACGGGGTCATCAGTCCCTAAACTTACAAACTACTTATCAACTACCTTATACTAAGGACGGCACAAATATCCATGCCCGAGGGGGGATTCGAGCCCCCGACCGTAGTGACCGTGCAGACCGTGACTGAAGCGCCTCAGTCCCCTCGGCCACCGCGGCCGGCACTCGGTGACTGAGTGTTGTGTTGTCCACATTATCATTTCATCATCATCGACATGCAAGTCGCCCCAGTGGCGTCACCTAAATACTTCTGCTAGGCAGACCCAACTGGGATCTAACGGCCAAACATGCAAATCGAATCATCATAATATCGCTGTGCAGCGTTACACCTAGTTATTTAATTCACGCGACTATGTTAAACAGCACACTACTATTGCTGTATTCGAACTATTACGTGACTGTTTCTCCTACTTATCTGCATCATCTTATATTTTCCAGCATTTAGAGCTAGCTGCCATTCCTCTCACCAAATTTATCCTGCAACGTATTACAGTCATTCAGTGACGACACCTTCCTGTACACCATAGCATCATCAGCAAACAGCCGCAGATTTCAACTATGTCCGTCATATCATTTATATAGATAGAAAATATGTTCAAATGTTTGTTAAGCTTAAGGGACTTAACTGCGGGTCATCAGTTCCTAAACTTACAAACTACTTATGAACTACCTTATACTGAAGACGTCACAAACATCCATGCCCGAGGGGGGATTCGAAGCCCCGACAGGGAACGGCTTCGCGCATCGTAGCAGAGCGCCTCAATGCGCTCGGCCGCTCGGCCGCGGCTGGGATAGAAAATAATGACGGTCCAATCAGACTTCCCTGGAGCACTAACGACGATACCCTACTCTCTGAGGAACGCTCGCCATCGAGTACAACGTACGGGGTTCTATTACTCAAGTAGTCTTCGAGCCACTCACATTATTTGGGTACCTATTCCATATGCTACTTCCTTCGTTAGAAGTCTTCAGTGCGGCACCATGTCGATCGCCTTTCGCAAATCGATAAATATGTAGTCTGCCGCCACGGTGTAGTGGCCGAGCGCTCTAAGGGACCTTGCTGAGGATCGAGAGGTTGTTCGCCGTCGAAGGTTCCAGTCTTCCCTCCGGCATGAGGGTGTGTATTGTCCTTAGGATACGTTCGTTTAAGTAGTTTGTGAGCCTAGGGACTGATAACCGCAGCAGTTAAGTCCCTTAGATTTATAAACATTGGAATAATTTTGCAATCTGCCAGTTGCCCTTCATCCATAACTCGCAAGATTCGTGAGAGAAAAGGACAAGTAGATCGATGATTCCTAAAGCCGTGCTGACTAATGTACAAAATCTTTTCCGTCTCAAGCAAATTTACTATTTTAGAAGTGAGAATATGTTCAAGAATTCTACACCTTCTACTGACTGCCAATGATTGGAAACGTGAAGAACGCCAGTTCCATCATCGTTTATACTTCCCGTAAAACACTATGCCGCATGTAACTGGGGAAGTAAGTCATCTTACAAGTTCGAGGGAGACAAAATAATGACACATCCCATAGGACCAAAGCTGCAAACGTCCCCATCTGTTGACTCAGGGATCGAGACGTGACTGCACGATCCGT
Source organism: Locusta migratoria (assembly GCA_026315105.1). Classification (NCBI taxonomy): domain Eukaryota; kingdom Metazoa; phylum Arthropoda; class Insecta; order Orthoptera; family Acrididae; genus Locusta; species Locusta migratoria. The sequence continues at coordinate 105,265,071 of CM048755.1, forward strand.
TACAGTCATGCGGATAAGATGCCTGTCATCTTGACTGCTAGTGATACGAGGCCGTTCGGATCCAGCACGGCGTTCCGTATTGCCCTCCTGAACCCACCGATTCCATATTCTGCTAACAGTCATTGGATCGCGACCAACACGAGCAGCAATGTCGTGATACGATAAACCACAATCGCGATGGGCTACAATCCGACCTTTATCAAAGTCGGAAACGTGATGGTACGCTTTCCTCCTCCTTACACGAGGCATCACAACAACGTTTCACCAGGCAACGCCGGTCAACTGCTGTTTGTGTATGAGAAATCGGTTGGTAACTTTTCTCTTGTCAGCACATTGTAGGTGTCGCCACCGGCGCCAACCTTGTGTGAATGCTGTGAAAAGTTAATCATTTTTATATCACAGCATCTTCTTCCTGTCGCTTAAATTTCGCGTCTGTAGCACGTCGTCTTCGTGGTGTTGCTATTTTAATGACCAGGAGGGTAGTCTTTTACATTGTTAAATTGATGCTTTGAAAAACTATTGTACGCCTCAGATAAACTGAATGCGGTAACAGTATTTTAAATAGACTGAGCTTGTATTCCGGAGACTGGAGGATTCTGCCTATATCCTAAAATCCTGATTTAGGTTTTGTAGTTTCCCCTAAATTACCTGAGGCCAATAACGGGATAGTTTCTACCTTAATCATCCTGCCGCTTGCTAATCTATATATATCAAGGCAGATCTGGATTCGAAACGTTCTTCCAGAGAGAATTAACAAAGCCATCAGATGTAAAAGTAATTTCAGGCGTACCTCAAGGAAGTGTGAAAGACTGTTACTGTTTACAACACAAATAAAAGATCGCCGCGGTGGAATAGCCATGTGCACTGAGGCGCCGTGCTACGGTGCGCGCGCCCGTTCGCCGTCGGGGGCTCGAGTCCTCCCTCGGACATGGGTGTATTTGTCGTCCTTGGTTTGTAAGTCTAGGGACTGATAACCTAAGTCCTTGAGTTCCATAGGATTAGAAACATTATACATTGCATAGCCTAAGGACAACACACACACACACACACACACAACCTTCAGCGGGAGCGGCCGCACAGTCCCTGACATGGCGCCCAAAACAGCACGGCCTTTCCCGCACGGCTTACAACAAAGTAGAAACGCCAGAAGATTGTAACAATTTTCAAAAGGACCTGTAGAAAATAAAAACGAAGTAATGTTAGAGTTTAACGTCCCGGGAGCTGTAGAAGATGGGTGAATGTGTTGTGAACGTCACTTGACCCGGAACGTAAATGCATGTAACGTACTGCGCTTACATAGGAGTTGAAATCCTAAAAATTCCCTGCTGTACAGCGATACTATTGATAACGAATTGGTGCAAACATTATCTCTCGTAAAATATCTAGTAGTAACATTCTGGAGCGTCTCTATGTGGAATGACCAAATAAAACATGTAGTAGTTAAAGCAGATGCAAGACAGGTTAATACATAGACTCATAAGGGAATGTAACTCATCCATGAAAGGGATGGCTTGCAAAACACTTCCTGAGTATTGTTCATCACATTGGGATTTTTACCAGGAAGAACTACTGGAAGAGATAGAGAAGTTCCTGAGAAGAGCGGCGTGTTTCGTCACAGGACTTTGTTACGGAGATGATCAACAAAATACAGTGGCAGACGTTAAAACAGAGGCGTGTTTACAGTTCATAAACAGAAAGGAAGGAAGGAAGGGAGGAAGCTTAGGGTTTAACGTCCCGTCGACAGCTTGGTCATTAGAGACAGAGCTAACGCTTGGAGTTTTGGGTAAGGATGAGGAAAAAAATCGGCCGTGCCCTTTTAAAAGGAACCATCCCAGCATTTAGCTGGAGTGATTTAGGGAAATAACGGAAAACCTAAATCTGGATGACCCGGAGGTGGATTTGAACTACCATCCTCCCGAATGCGAGTCCAGTGCGTTACCACGGCGCCACCTCGCTCGGTAGTTCATAAACAGTGACAACGAAAACTGAAATAGTGCTGTTTCCTTCAGTTCCAGATTCCATTTGCAGATGGCAAACTCAGGAGGAAGATCTCCTCAAAACACATAGAAAAACTGAAATACCACAACATTTAAAAGCAAAGAATAAAAGGTCCACTGATAACGCTGAAATTTCAGTGAAACATATTTGGGTAAAAAGAAAAATCAAAGTGTTTTGCTCAAGGTAGATCCTAGAATTAAAAAACGAAAGAAAAATCAGATGCTATCGTCTCGTCGATTACTAAATCATCACAGAAGAGAAGAAACTTGACGAGTAATATAGAAGGCAGTAGACTGTGTCCCTTTTTAAGGAACCCTGCCAAAATTTACCTTAGATAGTTACGGAAACCTCGAGAAAGATAAATCTGAACAGCAGGTGCAAGAATTTGCCCGGCCGTTCTCTATAAGACGAGTCCAGTGTCTTAACTGGGGTAGCATCTCTCTAGATTTTTACACGTACATGCTCCCGCAAATACCTTACGGAAACAATCTGTTCTCGCAGAGGGCGTGGTGTGTTAGAGGAGGTTGCGCTGAGCATCTAACACCGACTTGCGATTTGGAAACGGGAGCGGAAATGTGTGGCTCAAGTGCAGCGTTTCTCTCGGGCAAGTGCATTGCCACTGAGAAGAACAATGGGAGGGTGCAAGATGTGGGCGTGTGCAGGAAAAAGCCGGCCACGCCCGGCGCTTTCCACTGATGCATATGCTGCCAACCGCCTCGCCGACCTTGGCTCACGACCGTGGCACCTCGCGCGCCCAGGGAAAGTGCTTTCTTGCAGGGCGCCTGCCAAGAGAAATTGCTTTCCGCCTTCCATCCACTATTCACACATTTCTTTGGCCCGGCCGGTACTGCTTCCAGAGTCGGTTCCGGTCGAGCTGGTCGATTCACAGGAGCAAGCGCTGGCGCTCACGTCCCTAGGCTTAGCCCGTTTCCGCGTTGTTCCGGCGAACGGGTTTCCTTACCCGTTCTCTAATGCGGCTACGCAATCGCCGAGAAGGAATTTTAGGACATAATGGAAGGCTCTGTCTAACAGCTGCTTGTCAGTCTTCCGGCTTACATTTCCGATCTAAGCGTTTCGTGTAGAGGCGAGATTGTTATCTTCAGAGGTGCTCCGTGTTCCACAGAGGCTTGCAGACTGACAGGTATGACGTCAGCACCATCATAATATCATCATTTATTACGATGGCCGCCTATATATCCTACAATAAGACAACAAAAGGCACAACCATACTACCGAAGAAGGAAAAACATCACAATGTGTAAAAGCTCTTAAAGCATTACATAACACACACAGAAAACGCAACTGAGAAGCTAAGTCAATCAGCAGCAACAGCCAGTCTCAATTGGTGAAGGTCTTTATCTATATACAGGGTGTCCCAGCTATCTTGTCCACCCAAAATATCTCTAGAACAATAACAGCTATTGGAAAACGACTTTCAACGGTATCAATGCACGGCTGGGACCCATGAATGTACATATTTGGAAACATTCTAAAACGAAAGCAAATGTGATTTCTAACACAAACTTATGTTTTTCTTAAATGGACACCGTATATTTTTTCTTCAGCAATCCATAGCATTACAAATCACATAAACAATGGCGTTGATTGCATTGCAATATTCCAATTACATCCCGAGACATCGCGACGCGAAGTTGACGCTTGAAATACGCGAAACGCGCGGCTAGCGCACGTCCTGAGCAGTATGGGGTTCTCGCCTGAATCTCAGGAAGTGCGCTAGACGCGGGTTTCGCTTATTTCAAGCGTCAACTTCGTGTCGCAATGTCTCGGGATGTAATTGGAATATTGCGATGCAATCAACGCTATTGTTTATGTGATTTGTCATGCTATGGATTGCGGAAAAAAAAATATAGGATGTCCATTAAAAAAAAGTTTGTGTTAAAGACACATTTGCTTTCGTTTTAGAATGTTTCCAAATATGTACATTCATGGGCCCCAGCCGTACATTGATACCGGTGAAAGTCGTTTTCCAACAGCTGTTATTGTTCCAGAGATATTTTGGGTGGACAAGATAGCTGGGACACCCTGTATATAAAAATGAATGTTTGTCTGTATGTCCTCTACGTGTTCATAAACCATTCATTCGATTGCAATGAAACTTTGGTGAACTGTTCACCGTACGCCCACGAAGGTTCCTGACCCAAAAACAATATCTCAGGATGTACGACGTCATAAATAATGAGAGACTGTTGTTTTGTTCCCATATTGATGAAATTTTGTACATTCAATCCTTAAAAACAAGAGGAATATCGTTGTCTGTATAAACTTTCGTTCGGTGCACGATGGAGTGTACTTAATTTACGAAATTTTACAAAATCCATAGTTTTGTTCCAATCTTTATGAATTTTTGCACACATGACCTTTAAACCAGGAGGAAGATCATTGATTACATAAATGCTTGTATGGTACATGACATAGGGTACCTTGTAGAAAACTTTGCTGAGAGAGGGAAAGGTGGAAACGAACAGAGAGATGGGAGAGAAAGAGGTACATGCAGACAGAGGGGCGAAGGGGATGTGGACCACGAGAGTGCAGGATAAATAAACACCCGTGCAAAGCCAAGTTTACAGCAAGTCTAGAATAAATGGTACAATTTCTCTGAAATTTTTATAATTTGTTTGTAGATATACATCAGATCTACCGATTTATATCACATTCTCAGAGTTATTATGACCTCCACACACACACACACACACACACACAAATTACATCATCAAACAAAGTCTCTGCACATCCTATTTAAAGCCAAAGCAAAGCAAGCGACGTCTGTAGCGAACGTCTCTCATTGTGCGGGAATTAGGTAATGAAATGTATGAGCAGTTATGGGTAATAGGCAATGCGAAAATATATTGTTGACTGCCACTTACATAGGTAGAAATTATCATCAGAAGAAAATACGAGAAATCAGAGCTCGAACGGAGAGATTCAGTTGTTCTTTCTACCCGCGCGCTATTCGAGAATGGAATGGGAGATAAATAGTATAAAGGTGGTTCGATTAACCCTCTGCCAGGCACTTAAATGTGATTTGCAGAGTATTTAGATGTAGATGTAGATTGAAATCCGCAGCAGTCTGGGTAAGGGAAGTCTATTTAGTTATCGTTGGTCTCGTCTTTGCAGAATCTTTTTACGGCCACAGCCATGTTGCAGATTTGATGTTTTACCGTGTTCCCGATATTCACGATGCATTCGTAAAATGGTCGTACGGGAAACTCCCCACCTCATCGCTACCTCGGAGATGCTGTGCCCCGTCTCTTGTGCGCCGACTATAACAACACGTTCAAACTCACTTAGATCATGATAGCCTGCCATTGTTTCAGAATTAACCGATCTAACGCCTGCTCCACACACCCGTTGTTTTATATAGGCGATGTCGACTGCATCGCCGGCCTCTGTGTGATTAAATATTTCTGTTTCTGCATAAGCATATCTATAGCAATGGATAAAAAAGCAGCCCTCGGTCGCAAATTAAAAATGATTTGACTTGGTTTCGGCAATGACTGAAATTGCCTTCATCAGAAATTATGAAATAAAACAAGTCACATAATTAAATACACTATTCAGCTATAAATATTACGTCACAAAATTTAAAAAGAAATTTTTAGAAAATGCTACCTCCATGGACTGCACACCTGCACGGAGGCTTTACAGCTGAATAGTACATTTTATTATGTGAGTTGTTTTATAATTTCTGATGAATGCCGAAACCAGGTCATATCATTTTCAATTTGCGACCGAGGGCTGCTTTTTTATCAATTGACTTTGTAACGGTCGCTGAAAATAGCAGCTATGTTTAGAAATTCATATCTATAGCAATTTATTTGGTCCTTCAGTGTATAATATTTGTTCACTAAGCTCTGCTCCACTACAACTTCTACAAGTCCTCATAGAAGGAAAATGAATTGTGAATAATTTGATATACTAGTTAGATTGAAAGTAAAATATATGGAATTGTATTTAGAAAAGTATTTTAGTAAATTTTTTTGGAGAATATGTTTATTTTTTATTTTTAAATACCAAGTGAAAATTGTAATTGGTATTTTGTACTGTAAGTATAAAAATTTAAAAATATTTGGATGTTGTATTTCATTCCTTTCTTATAAGTATTTTTCACATCTCTGGATACAAATCCCGATGAGTGGCAAATCCAGGAAATGGGCTGTGAGGCTGCAACCTCCCCCAGAGATGCAATTGTTGGTCTTAACCTCAGAGAGAGGGAGTGAGAGATCATTCAGACTTAACAATCCACAAAATTCTCTAAGTTTAGAAAATTTGGAGACAGAACGGTGACACAGAATATCTGTGAGCTCAGCCTCCCCCTATCAAATGTCTGGATTCATCCCTGATCCTGCTTCAAAAACATCTATAATAACTGTATCTTTACGCTGAATGCCAGATCCGTAATTCTTTCTTTCTTCTTCATGAGGGGCTTACAGTTAACATAAGCCAAAATAATTACAGAACCTTGTGAAGCAATGGCAGCGTAATCCAATCTACTATTAAAAATGCCTCATTCTGATGTGATTTTGTTTAGATAAGATCTTCATTATTATATTTGAAATGCCTTAGATTTTCTAGGGCTCGCCGTCGGGAGTTCGAGTCCCCCCTCGGGCATGGGTGTTTATGTTGTCCTTAGGTTGGTTTACCTTAGTTTAAGTAGTCTAGCTGCATGTGTGAGAGAATTATCATTTTGGAATATAGCAGTGTTTGTTATCAACGTGTTACCATAACCAGTTCGTTGTCGAGCATGGTGTGATACACGTTCACATTTACCAGACCAGTGAGGGTAATGACAGAAATAGCACAATATAGATGCCCAAATCAACACGGAGCATCCTTCATACTTGACTGTAGGAAGCAGTCATGCCGATTCGTAAGCTTCTGTTGAGGTTTTCGACACATAAATCCGGTTGTTAGTAAGAAGTAATGTAAACGATAAATCATCGTACCACAGCATACTTCCAGTTATCCAGTGTTCAGGTTTTATGTTGGTGGCATCACTTCCTTCTCAGCTTTGCATTGGCTTCCGTTATTAAGGGTTTAGCATCTGTAGCCCTTTCTTCAGTGTGAAGTTCCAGCCGCATTGTTCTTATCGAAAGTGATGGTTTAAGTTTTAGAGAGGTAATTTTATGTTGTCTAGAAACAATCGTTCTTAATACTCGTCGGTTGTTGTCAGTTAACATAATGTCGACAGTACATTACACTATAATCATCTTTCCTGGAAAATAAAATAAATTAAATATGAAATTCAACCTTTGTGTAATCCACAAAACAGCTTTTCTCTACAGTAAAGGCTAGTTGCGTCTGTGTAAAAAGCAAAATAAGGTTGAAATTAAAATTAGTATCTAACGTTCCAGTGACGACGAAGTCATTAGACGCGGAGCAGAAAATTGTTGTTTGGATGGATGGGGAAGGAAATCTGTTATGTCCTTTGCAAATAACATATTCCTGAAGAAATACAAGGTAACCACTGGATACTTAAATCTGGAACATAGGATAAATATTCAGTGTATTAACACTGCGTCACCTTAGGAAGATATTCTGTTGACATTTTTACGAATATTACTACAATTTGTAACGGACATAATTACTTCATATATAACTGCTGCACCTCTAAGAAGCCTGATATTGCGGCTGATACTATCCTTCTACAGACCTGAAAATGTCATTGCAATATCCCCGCTAATTAAGCCAAATTTCTGTGTTTGCCCACCTCATCTCTAAAACCATAATACTTTATTTACTATGAAAGAAAGAACGTACATAAATGGAGAGCAGACACTAATAAATTATGCTCTGAGATGCCGTAATGCAGATTCATAACTGTATTTGTCTATTGTGACTATTAACACAGACTACGAAGCTTTTGATTACATACGTTATGATTTTGTTCCCAAGCTTTCTCTTTTTAACACAGAATGACCGGTAGGGTTGAAAGCGACTGTTTGACCGACCCTGCTAAGTAGACCTGTGTGTTTGGCAGTGGTGTCGGAAGTCGTTGTACAAGACAAGATGTGTAGCAGAGGCGGCGAGTGATTCAGGTCACTGGATAACGTGGGAAACACCGCCCAAGCTGCCAGATGTGAGCGTCTACACAAACAAACACACACACAAGAACCTACATTTACACGCGGTATCTACCTCTGTAAGAAATTATTGTAATTAACCATTCAGCACTGGTAACAAAGGTATATATTAAAACTATATTACTTCTAACACTTTGCTCCATTTGTATGAGAAGAAACTGAAATAAGTAATTGATTACCTGTTACATGCGTCACATAATAATTGGTCTCATATCAGATGTAAATATGTAATATTTTCTACTTAACATATACATTTCTAAACAAAACAAAAAATATATGGAATATACCTACATCTGTACATAATTTAAAAGGTACGAAATACCCAGTCCACCTATTTAATTTTTGCAGAATTTAAATTATTGCTTTCAGACAAAGTAAACAAACGCCTAGTGAGTTTGTCACTACAACGGTGAGTTGTGTTACGGTGACAACACACATTTACCTGTGTTTTCTTAGAAGGTAAACGCTATTAGGTAAAGCAGTCAACAATCCGAAGATTGGTTTGAACACCACAGTGCTTTACTAGGCATGGTCCTGTTTGGAGGTGGTATGCCGTTGTCTTCCTCCGACCTTGGAACTGACTTACCCAGCCAGTTATAGGAGGACCTACAGTTTAACGTGGGTTCCGAACCACGGTGCTACTCGGTATTTTTCACATACTGCCAGAGGTGAAAGAAGTGGAAAGTGACAGATAAAAATCGTAGGACCTGGCGGGGATCGAACCCGCGACCTTTGGATTTGTAGTCTGGCACTCTACCACTGTGCAACTGAGGCGCACTATACGCTATTACCTATTTATAATTCTTTTAGCCTGTTATTGCTTTTATAATTGCGTTCATGGTCATTCTTAAATATTGTAATACGTTGGTAGTGGTGCGTATAATGAACTACTTTTCAATTCGTTTGAAAAAACTTATTCTTCTCTCCCTTAAGATGTTAATCCAGCATCCAATAAACATGTGAATGAGACTGGGTAAACGAAGCAGCTCCCTCTGACTTATTTCTAAAGTTTAGTTGTACATTTAGTCATTATTATTTACTTGTGCACGCTACTCCTTAGTTGGCATCACCTCATTCTATTATGTATTCAGTTGGTTCTAACTTTACTCAACTATCAATGCAGCACATCAAAGATTTTTTGCATGTCAACAAAAGCGTCTGTTTCTCTTCGCTTGCTTTCTACCAACAGTAAAGTCCACAACACTAAAATTGCTTCCCTAGTTCCTGCGTCTATTCTAAAACCGTGTTAAAGCTCCTTTAAGAACAATTCTGTTTTAAATATGTCCTATATTATTTGCAATAATATCTGTACGGGATTAACTAAGACAGATATTGTATTAAATTTGTTACTAGCCCCCATATTTCCTTTTTTTCTGCTCGGCAATTGTTTTTCTCTTGCACAAACCTCCAGAAATTTCGAATTGATTTTTAAAATCTGTAATCACACTGAACAAGCAATTCTTCACCTTTGCATCAATTCTACTTTCTTTCGTTCAACACTTATATTAGTATGAATCGATGCTACCGCTTTTCTGTCTCTCAGATTCTTCAGAGCATATAACAAGTATTACTTATTTATCTCTGATATTTACCCGGTTGATTCAATTTCATTCACGGTTTCTTTACGATTATACATTTCATCTACATATTCTTTCCAGCGTTCACACGATTCTCCATTGTCTTTTATTATGTCCTCAAATTTGTCTTTACCATTGTCGATTTCTTTTCTACTATAGTAATTTTATATTCGAAACGGTTGCACCTTATACCACATTTTCGTGTCTATTTCAATGACTTTTACCACATTTGTTATCATATTTTATTTTGTTGTCTCCAGTTGCTAGTAACATGACTCTTTTGTTCCCTAGCAAGCTGACAGATAAATCTCTAAATTTTCTTTTGGTGTCTCACGGAATATCTTCTGTAATCTAGAGTTTCATTGTTTTATTTTTGTCTATCCTAAGGACTCATCGATAACTACAGTAATTTTGAACTTTAACTGATCACTTTACAAGATCACTGCTTCAATACTTTTTGAAATTTCATTTGTTATTCCTTGAAACTTTTACTCATATCTTATTTTTCAAACTGTCCAAATTTCAATTATTTTTAATTTTCTTCATTGCTTCCAACTGTATGACGTCACATCAAAAAGGGAGGGATAATCCCACCGAGTGGATATATTTTTACTCGTCAGAGACGGTCCACTGGTATGCAAATGTGGAAAATCACGTATATGCAAATTAATTTTAAATATAATCCTCATTAATGTTAATATCAAGGGTCGCCACCATATTTTTTATTAAAAACATGGAAAAAGATTCAACACCCTAAATCTACAAGAACGGTGGCGAGATAATTGATTAGAGTGCACCAAATAATAAACACAGTCCTCTACCTATCTATCTAATTACCCCTCCAAAATAGTGAGTTAGGAATCTGTAAAGGAAAGTAAATTTTATGACATAAATAAATACATTTATTCATTAAAGCACACAAAAATTTGGGGTATAGTTAATAATTAGTGTAAAGGATGTTGTAAAAGAATCACACTTAAAAGTGTAGTCAAGCAATGTGTTAAAAATGAAAACAAATATTTATAAATAGGACATCAAATGCAGTAAAATCGGCTAAACCGCGGAATACATGTGTGACCAGCAAATTTTCAGAGTTTTAACAAATAAGTTTACAAATCAGTATACGATGTCTAATAGAAATGAAACAAATGGAGCCATAACACGTGAAATATCTAGCTATACATGTGGCGTTGTCCTATAGTGAAAAATAGAAAGGTACACAGAGGCGCTAAGAAATTAGTTATAGGAAAGAGAAATCAACATCGATCATACGCACGCACATACACACTGATGGGTGACTACTACAACTATATAAAACAACCCTAGCAAATAGCGAGCATCACTTTACCAATAACGTAGAGGCAGCTTGATCTGTCGACGCTGGATCTCGCTGGCGACTGGACGATGTTGAAGGAGTGGAGCTGAAAGAGAATAGCCAGCCGCAGTGGCCGAGCGGTCTGCGGCGCACCAGTCACAGTCTGCACAGCCGCTACGGTCGGGGGTTCGAATCCTCCCTCGGGCATGGATGTTTGTGTCGTTTTAGTATAAGGTAGTTCATAAGTAGTTTGTAAGTTTAGGGACTGATGACCCCGCAGTTAAGTCCCTGAAGCTTAACAAACAATAAATGAAAGAGAATAAATTCTTCCGCCCTGGAATCTTAGTACAATCTGTGAAGCAGTATCAACATTTAACTATAACAGCCCCACTATCACAGCAGATAGCAGTTGTCAGGCAAATGCTTCCAGTGTCAGCTAGGACATAGACTCACCAACTCAAGCACAAAACGCGAGTATTGAGCACAAGTGTCTCCAGAATGGAATTGCATAAACCACTAGCACGTCAATACGGCCAGTATGACGGTGACTGCCTAATCTCCAAACTCGACTGAACAAGAATATAAAATACAGCTGTTCGGCAAAGCGAACAACTGCAACTGAGTTCCTGTCAGGGTCGACATGTGAAATTTTCAAAGTCCGCGATCCGCTACAGGCAGATACCTTAGAAAACTAAAGTCCCACAAACGTTAAGGACTCAGCCCAGAAGAGCCAATAAAGTCTTCAGGTCCTATGTAAAAGAAGATGCCTGAACTAGCCGGAGCCTACACGAGAAGTCCCTTGCCACTCTTCGTCCGCCCACGCAAAGAAGTGGGCGTCACTGCCCCTACTAAACTCGATATACCAATCACTGGAGAGCTCTAACCCTCTGGCCAATGAGATGGACAGGCAGCTATGACAGATAACTAGACCTGTCACCTACAAAAACGGAGCCAATCGGATCGCGTCCAAAGGACACCATCCACCCGTCCTTTCGAAAATTCCAAACGCCCATCGTTTCCCAGCCTTTTGCTCTAAAAGGAATTTAAAGTCTTATGTAGCGAGCTTGTAGCCCAAGTAGCCACAGATAAAAGAGCAAAGTGGAAAGGGGACACGAAACACTAGACTAGAGAAGACTCCATTGTGCGCCGAAATTCCACAGGACGCCAGGCTGAAGAAACATGGCCCGAGTCAGCCCCCGGCTGTAATTCTGCAAACAAGGTAGGCTAACGGATACTTAGAAGATAACCTCCCCAAAGGCGTACACTAAGAGACTCCGTGATGATAGGAACCCCACGGAATGCGGCCCACACTGCCCCCTATCTAAAGAGGGAAGTGATGCATTTTCGAATGTTTTCCCAAGAGTGAGGCCACCTCAGGTAGTGACCAACAGACAGATAGGTCCCGCCTTGCAAACTGCCCCTATAAACGTGTCGCCAGCGACCAGCCTCCCTCGACAAGCCAGCCCAGCTCTGCCTTCCATAGGCGAGGACAGCGCCTAACAGCTAACGAATACAGTTCCCAAGAACAACGTGAAAATTGTCATCCAAGACACATACTGCAGATTCACCAAACAATACATTCTGATCACACTCTTATGACATACAAGAATAAATAAAAGGACTAGCAAATTACTCCCGCTACACACAGCACACATAAAGGCTACAGAAAGAGAGAAAATAAGTGAACAAATAATTGACCACCCTACACAATGTGAGTCTACACTAAACCCCATGTCACACTAGAGGCAGATTATACAAGAGAGGCATTATGTATCGTGGAATTAAAAAAAAATGTTCAAATGTTTGTACAGCTTATGGGACTTAACTACGGGGTCATCAGTCCCTAAATTTACAAACTACTTATGAACTACTTACGAACTAGGACGGCACAAATATCCATGCCCGAGGGGGGATTCGAACCCCCGACCGTAGTGGCCGTGCAGACCATGACTGAAGCGCCTCAGTCCCCTCGGCCACCGCGGCCGGCTATCGTGGAATTATTTAACGTTTAAATTGCAAGGGTGTTCATTACTGAAAGAGACACACAGACCTTACGTAACGATCATTGCAGGAGAATCCTAAAAGTTGTAGCTAATACTGAGGCTGAGGGACAGTTGTTCTACATTCCATAATGGCAAAGGTAAAACTCCATCTACTACACACCATTGAGTCTCTTGAGAAATGTGTATGTAGATTTAACTTTGAACACCATCCTATGTAAATCCAAGCGGAAAAATTTTTCAGTTGCTGTTTGAAAATTATATGACCTGATCTCAATCTTCAGTATTTTGCTTAAATTACTTGATGAAAGAAGCAGAAAAACACCATAACGAGACGCAAATGTAAGTTTCTTCTTGAAACTATAAAGAATATGGACAAAACCTTGAGACACACATAACAGATGAATACAGAAGTACATTATGGTGATATTAGGTAGCCTTTTACTGGAAAAAGTAAGTACTTAATCGCTTGTACTTTAATAGAGCATCCTCTAGTATTTACATGCCACAGTAACACCAATAAATAGAATATTTAAACTTAGAAAAGCAAAGTTGTGTGACGAAATTATTGAACTAGCTTCAACAGCCCTTGGAAATTTCCAATAAGGCGAAATGATATAGGTATCGATTGATCGTTAAACTTTCCACTCATCAAACGATACCAATACTAAGATATATAATCTGTTTCACATTTTTCGACAGTTAGTATCGTACGAAAACCTTCTTGTTCTCAGGACACATGTATAAAATTGTGAAATAAAACAGGCTATTCCAGAAATTAAATCTCCGGTTATCATGCAAATTGTTTTGCAGATTTTTGTGGAGAAATATATTAATAATGCATAAGATAAATCGTCTGATAATTATTGTAACAAAAAGTGGTTGGATTACGCTATTATTATGCAGAACTTGATAACATGTCATCTTCTGAAAGAGACCACTTACAAAATTAGTTCTAATTAAAGTTGCGATGTTACAAGGAAAGAAACTTACGGCGTTGTACGAAAATTGGTAGTTATCCCGAATGGCGGAGAATTAAGGCGATATTTGCTTGCTCTTATTTATACGGAGGTAACCTGCTTGAGAATAATGGAGCGCGTGCACCTGGTGCGGGCGCTGACGCCGTGGCCAGCTGGTGTTCGTTCACCCGCCTCCGCCTGCCGAGGACGCCAGCACAGCCAATGGCCGTGCTGTGGCTGCACAAACCTCTGCTACAGTCAAAATAACACAATGCTGCAACCGGATACTTTTCATATACGTAAGCCTCTTACAGAAAGTTTAACTCACTGAAGTTCAAGAAAGCCGGTGCATCGCGTGCATGCGATGTACCTTAAGTGGCTTTCGCAGTCAGGTTTGAGGATGTTTTTACCGTGTTAATAAATCACAGTTGTCTCAGATTATCAAGTTGCTCTTTGCAGCTTCCATTACACTGCTACCCTCCTCTCTCTCTTTCTCTGCCTTTATCGTTATATATGTAAAAATCACATGTTACGATCGTAATGAACTCTGAAACTGCTGAACTAATCTGAATGAAATTTGCACACCGTGTGTGATTTGGTCCAACATAATAGATAGGATATTTTTTGCTTCGATTAATGGTCTGAATATATTTTATTACAGATTAAATGTTGTTAGGTTGCGTAAGTATCCAATAAATAATGCCGAGTTTCGAGTTCACGCCTGGAGTTGTGCTGAAACTTTCGACAACAAAGACAAATGGCACGGATCCGAAACTCAATCGTACCATGGTTTTTTTCACACTAGTCACTAGTCATCACCTGTAAACGACGTGAGGAGTCCCCAGAAACGACATTTGGCTAGGATTCCTCGTTTGACAAGAGATCCTTTTTTCCGACTGGATAACTGTGATACATCAGGGATATTGAACTTGTAGAGGTGGCATCCATTTAAAAGAATTCCACAAGGCTATAGAGCCACCAGAAACTATTATTACAATCGCTTTCAAAAGTTTCTTTGATGCGAAAATTTATTTCAAATTACACGTGTTTTCCAAATTTACGTAAGACGTGACCATACTTTTTAAATATTTCGTGTATCTGAAATTTATTACATTTCACCTTTGTATTATTTTCTAGAAAAGTGCCGCGAAAACAGAAGAATCTTCGTTCGTTTGTTTATATTTTATACAAATCTGTAGTTTTTTTCCGATTTTGATGACATTGTTCATACTTGAGGTCCAAAGTAAGAGGACGATCACTGTCTGCGTGTAATTTCATATGGTGAAAGGCGGGAGATAATTTACTTGCAAAATTGGACACGAGTTTTATTCCGATCTTGCACATTCTACCTTCAAAACAAGAGGGAATCTAGAGTGAACAGCACTGTTCACAACATTATTCCTCGACTACAGCTATTGTTGAGAAATGATGGTGAACATATTGAGCATTTCCTGTAAAGAACATCTTCTTTGCTTTGCCTTAATTTGTTATGCTAATTATTGGTTTTCCGATCAGATGAAGCGCCAAGTCCTCTAAGTCTTCACGAGAAATGAGAAAATTATTCCTAAGGCATTAGTGCACCAAACCTATAACGTAACAGAGGGTGTATAAAATATGGCCCAATTACGTTTTTTCTAAGTAAAGCAAAGCCGGCCGCGGTGGCCGAGGGGACTAAGGCGCTCCACTCACGGTCTTCACGGCCACTACGGTCCGGGGTTCGAATCCCCCCTCGGGCATGGATATTTGTGCCGTCCTAGTTCATAAGTTGTTTGTAAGTTTAGGGACTGATGACCCCGTAGTTAAGTCCCATAAGCCATACGAACATTTTTTAAGTAAAGCAAAATATTAAATACAGGGTGAAAATAAATCTACGTAATATACACTCTTCTGGCAATCCAAATTGAAACACCAAGGACTGAGGATTTCATAGCCAAATTTATTTAGTAGATAACACGCTGTACAAAAATCATATGATCGAAAATACAACACAATGTGAAGTGAGCAATCGACGAAATTATTAATGGGTGTTGCCGCTATTGCTGTCTATAAGCTCTGCTGCACGCTTCAGCGTTGAATCAAAAAGGCCATTGACGTATCAGTCCATGCCGCTTCAACATATTTCCATACGTGATATGGCGTCGGCTCGGGTGGTATAATCCGCGCCAGCACCCCGCAACTATCGACCAGACTGTTTCAATCAACGAGCTATATAAACTACATAGAGAGGCTATCTCTGGGTTAACAGCGCTCCTTGTGGCAGCAACTACGAACTGTGGCAGCCATTTTTTTTCAACGTCTAGTGCGCCGAATACGAAAGTTAGACCGACGCTATTTACGTGTTTAGGTTTCACATTTTATGTATCGTAGTACGTTTGAAAGTTTATTTATTAAGTTTAAATCATGCCGAGTGTATGCGCAGTATATAAATGTACGAATCGCAGTAAGACTGTTGGAATATCGTATTTTCAGCAAGTATTAGTATGTTCAAATGTTTGTAGAGCTTATGGGACTTAACTACGGGGTCATCAGTCCCTAAACTTACATACTACTTATAAATTAGCTAATACTAAGGACGCCACAAATATCTATGCCCGAGGGGGGATTCGAACCCCCGACCGTAGTGGCCGTGCAGACCGTGACTGGCGCGCCGCAGCCAGCTCAGCCACCGCGGCCGGCAGTATTACAGGGTGTCCAGAAAAGGGCTACCTGATTTCAAAATTAAATATCTCGAAAACAAAGATCGATAGAGGAATGCAGTAAACGGTATGTTTATTGTGAAAGCTGTAAGAAGTTTATACAGCAGTTTGAAATAATAATTACAAAAGCTGCTAACAGATGGCTCTGTACGCTGTACAGCTCGTATCAGCATACATAAGTGAAATAATCGTATGAAAACACTCATTGCAAACAATCACATCACAATGTTTTCAAAATGTTCATCATTGGCACTACAGATGTGGCGCAAACGAAGAATGAAATTCGCCATCACATTTCGTAGTGTCTCAACCGAAATGGATTCACATGCCACAGAGATCGTCGTCCAGCGTGGCGGGATGCCTCGGGTGGACAATGTCTTTCACTGTGCCAAAAAAAAAAAAAAAATAAATAAATAAATAAATAAATAAATAAATAAATAAATAAATAAAATAAAAAATAATAATAAAAATCACAGGGAGTCAAATCCGGCGAATATAGAGGCCAATCCATGCCTGCACCAGTAAATTTGGGATATTCCAAAGCACTGACTCGATTCCCTTGGTATTCCTCAAGAAAGCGAAACACTTGTTCGGTCCGATGTGGTCGGGCTTCATTTTGCATAAACCATTCAGTACCTGGTTGATCCTCTAACGCTTGCTGTGTGGCGACAAATTGTTCCAAAATTGCAACGTAAGTGCACCAGTGACCGTTTCTCGAATGAAAAAAGGGCCAATAATGCCTCTGCTGAATACTGCAGCCCACACAGTAACTTTAGGAGAATACAGGGATTTCGCTTCATACCAATATGGCTTTTCGGAACCCCAAAATCGCCAGTTCTGCATATTCACGTATCCATTGAGGTGGAAGTATGATTCATCTGTAAACCAGATGCAGCCAACATCAAATCCTCCACAATCGATCATTGTGAGCATCTGATAAGCAAAGGCAACCCTTTGTTGCACAGCTCGTGCGGGTATGGCCTGGTGCGTTTGAATTTTGAATGGAAACATGTGTAGGCTCTTTCTCAGTATTTTCTGCGTGCTTGAACGCTTCAAAACAGTCTCAGATGCAGTTCTACGGACGGATGACATTGGATTTAGCAGAATAATTCCAGAAACTGTGACGATATTTTCAGGCGTAACTGCGGTTTGCTTGCGGCCAACGTGCCCCACTAGATCATCAGTTACGCTGCCTGTTCATTGAAATTTTGCGAAGAGCGTACGAATGGTTTTCGCATTGGGTCCTTTTGGAACATTAAATCGTGCTTGAAAACTTCGCCTTGTTGTCATAGGACTCTCTTCTAACCTGTGGTACTCTAGCACCAGAAAAACGCGTTGTTCAATGGAGTACATGGTTTTAATCTCTTCCTTCGGTACGCTAACCTCCTTTCACGTTTCAATAGTGGAACTGATCGCTTTGGGCTTCGGATCACTATTTATATTGGGCATTACGTATGGCGATTACAGCGCCATCTGTTAGCAGCTTTTGTAACTATTATTTCAAACTGCTGTACAAACTTCTTACAGCTTTGACAATAAACATACCGTTTACTGCATTCCTCTATCGATCTTTGTTTTCAAGATATTTAATTTTGAAATCAGGGAGTCCTTTCCTGGACACACTGTAGTATGTTTTCCTTTCTAGCATTTCGTGTACAGGTCTTTTGTACTTACCACATTTCTGCATACAATAGTCCTATGGGTTGTGTATGTGTTTAATTGTATCTAAAGTAAGCTGTAATTACATTTTTCAGTTTTCCTTCAAACAATAAAAACGCCAGCAAGGAGATCTCCAAAAAAACGTCAGATAGCTGAATCAGCTTCATTTGAAGATATGTCATGTAGCCAAACAGGAGACGTGGATCCTCCTTTATTACCTATTGCAAATCATGATTTAAGTCATTCAGAGAGCAGTAGGCCTATTCAGTTTGACCATGACTATGTGCCAGAATACGAAATGCTGACATTATATTCCGAAAAAGTAGTTGAATGTATTTCTAGAAGCATCATTAGGCAAGTGAGTAAAAACTTAAGTGTTTAGATTGCTTGGAAGTTCTCCTTGCTCCTAAAAATGAGAGTAAAACAGGATTAATCGGATTGAAAGGTGTAGAAGACATTCTGTTTAATCCCTCTAAAGATCTTGTAAAACTTTTCGAAGTGGCAGAATTATGAAACGTAATTGGGGAAGATATATTTTCTACTGGGAATGTATGTAGATGTATTTAGAATGTTGGGAAACAAGCCTACTTTATTTACCAACTACGAGCACTTAATGGTATCCTAGGAATTTTGGGAGGAATCTGATTACTCCAGCCTAATAAAGCTGTTATTAAAACATTGCTTCAGTTGTAGAATACATCATTTATGTAAAGCCAAATCTGCGGAGGAAAGAGGTAAGCAGATTAGGCAAATGTACACTCAATTAATATTGTTTAAAGGACAGTGAAAAGGCATGTTTTTTGTATGAATGAGACGATATTTAGCCGATCCAGGGTATGTGACATATATAACTAAATTTTCGGATTTGTCTACCACACACTTGTTGTCTATCATTTATCCTTTACCCACATTAGCTTGGCTATAAAAATAGCAATAAGCAGGTAGAGAATGGTTTGTTAAGCCATTTCACAGAGTGAAAGTGGTATGATTAAGAGCTATAGCAGACGACTGGTTACGCCTACGTGACGTTGTAAAACATGGCGGCCGAGCTTTCAATTTGCTTCAAGTATGGCCGCACCATAGCCAGTCTATGTTTTTTTATAAAGGTCGTTGGTTTCGCCGACCGCGGTGGCCGAGGGGACTGAGGCGCTCCAGTCACAGTCTGCACGGCCACTACGGTCGGGTGTTCGAATCTCCCCTCGGGCATGGATATTTGTGCCGTCCTTAGTCTTAGCTAGTTCATAAGTAGTTTGTAAGCTTAGGGACTGATGACCCCGTAGTTAAGTTCCATAAGTTCTACAAACATTTGATTTCGTTGGTTTCGATATGTGGGAGATTGTGAAAATAGGAACCCCAAGGTAGCAATGCAATCCGGTGGCCGACGAGGAGGCCTTGAATATTGCTTTCCACGCGTGGTTGCCAATTATCGTGTTGCAATGTAATCGTCGGCAATCTCCAAACGTAAGGAAGTACAACAGGATCCAACACATCAGAGATGTGAGGCTAGATGGCTAGTGAACCGGCACTGGGTTTCAGGGTTTTGTCGGAGTGGAATCCACTGCCACTTCGGACCGTAATTTGGCGTCCTGCACCAGTACGGTTGCAACAGTTCAACAGTCGTTCACCACACTGTCTTCAAACTCTAATCCGAGCATCGTACTGGGGCAGGCAGAATCAGGATTCGTCGGTAAATACAATGTAGTTCCACTCAGTACATATGCCCGTCGTTCATTGCACCATTGGCCGAGAAAACGCCTATGGCATTGATTCAGTAGTAAACGCAGTAACTGAAGCCTTGCGGGCCGAGCACTGCTGCAAACGACGTCGAGTGGTGCACTGACTCTGCTAGGTGGGCAACAATTGTGTTCAAATGTTTGTAAGAATAAGCGACCAACCTGCTGAGGTCATCAGTACTTAGACTTACCGACTAACTTACACTAAGGACAACACACGCACGCCAGAGGCAGGACTCGAACTCCAACCCGAGCGGCCGTGCCAACCGTAACGTGGCGCCCCAGACCACACGAACATTTCCCTGCGGCGATGGGCAGCAGCCCGCTTTTTTGTGATATTGTCAGTAATGTGGCAGAGCGATCGATCACAGAATATGCCAGCCACCACATGTAGTGGCGCCAAGGACGTGGTGCAATCGGTCCGTCAGGCCTTCGCTTCCTCCTACACCCAGCGAGTGTAGCTAAATTTCAGATGTTTGGCTACGTCCGACACCAACACAAATTTTCCGGAAGGGTAATGAGCAATCCCAATAGGCAAATATTCTCCAACCGACGAACAACGTAACGTGCCCGAAGATGAACGGCATAACAGTTACATTAAGTCCACCCGGCCGTCTGCCCCCCGCTTTGCGTTGTTCATACAGGTGCGACATTACAGATACAGTGGGAAGTTGATTGTTTCCATATGAAAGGCGGGTTTTGTCAGGCTGTTGGATATATTTCGACGGCGACATTACATTTGAACAGTGAGAAACCACGCTTAAATAGCTCCCTGAGCAAAGAGCTTCAGTCTCAAGCGATTTTAGTATTGTTAAATATGTATTTGTTTGTTAAATGTAAACAACATTTGTAGGGAGGTGGTCAAAGCATTTAATTCTGTGATATTCAAATGTACAATATTTTTAAAGATGAGGTGTTAAAATGCGCGGAAGGATACAATTTTGGAAGCAGATAGAGCACGCTTTCGAACGCTTGAGAAGGGACTCGTAACTTGAAAGATTGTGACGCTGGGCGGACTGAAGCCGCGTTACGAACTTGTGATTTGAAGAGATAGGCATATGTGGACATAGAAAATTTACGGGACTGTGACTGCAGTATTTAGTCTCTGGTTGAAAAGCGTTAAACTATGGATGTTAGTAGGGCTGTGGAACTGTGATAAATCAGCAATAGTCTACACGTGTAATGACAAACAGTGTTTTATAACAAACACTGTAATCGCGGATTAATTTGGAACTGCAATTTTCGATGAACTTCACTTATGATTGATAATTTGGAACTTTTACTCTCGAGTGCGTGTGATACTTATTGTGCCTCTCATGAACAATATTTGGGAATATTTTCAGTTATTTACCTATGTATAAAGTAGGACCACCTCCGCATTTTCATGTCCAAAAAGAGCAATAAACTCCATTTATAAGGAATTACTTCGTGAGTGAATCACTTCTTTATCTTGGAATACATTTTGTTGGTTATTCAGAGGTTTAATTTATGTTTATTAAAATATATTTTCGCGTCATCATATGCAGATTAACAGACTGGCTAAATTACAGATTAATTATTGGGTAGCTGTTTAGGGCATAGAAGCTGACATACATAACCCCTCCCCCCCCCCCCTTATGAACAGAAACAACGAGCCATAAACCTTTTACTCCCCTGAGTTATGTATGGCCCAATTCTTATTGGTGAGCACCGATAGGAAGGTCGCACAGGTGCGCTACGGACGCCCGTGTTGTGCCCCTATGCTGAAGTTTTAATCGCGTGCATCTTTCATGCCGCAAACGTATGCTGCAAATTTATCTTAATGTGGATACTTCTTTCAGGGTGCTACATTTGGGCGGCTAGCTGTGTAGAGTGCACAAGAAAATTACGCAGAGATTATTTCATCTCACAGTGACATGGATTGTAACCATCCGCCTAGCAGCTGCTTCCCGAGACGGGAGGTATGCCTTCCGCGGCTCGAAACGCCCGGTGGATTAACGACTTGGGTCGGTGTGTCAATCAGCCTGGATGTGGAATGAAACTTTCACTCTGCAACGGAGAGTGCGCTGGTATGAAATTTCCTGGCAGATTAAAATTCTGTGCAGAAACCGGGATTCGAACCTGGGACCTGGGACTTACGGGGGTAAGCGCTCTACCGTCTGAGGTATCCCGAAGCGTGCCGGGATAGCTCTGACGGTAGAGCGCTTGACCGTGAAAGGTAAAGGTGCCAGGTTCGAATCCCGGTTCCGGCACACAATTTTAACCTGCCAGGAAGTTTCAGCCTGTTTGTGGTTTTCAGGCAGTTTCCGACGTCCCAGTAGGTGAATACCGATCTGGTACCCACTTCCACCTAAGCCGGACCGACTTGATTATTCCGCTGCCCCCATTATCTGACTTCTCTCGCCGCTAGGTCGCTGGGTGGCGCGCTTCGCCGGCTGTGTTGACGTGAGGGAACTGTTTAGTTTGGACGACCATGAGAGTCACATGGAGGAAAGGAGGGCAGCCGGGACTTGGCCGCGAGGACTTGCTGCCAAGGAGAGGTTTTCTTCCGTCTGGGCTAATGCCGCCGCTTCCACTTCTTCCTTGTGAATCTTGTGTAGACTTGTCAAGTCCGCGGTTCCTAGGTGTCAATGCGCTTTCCTGCTTAATTCCTGCCGCAGTTTCCTTATTTGGAACAAGTTGCACCTTGAAGTTATGGTTAACGCTGCCGCTTTTGCTCTTGCGAGTTTCTGTGCGTCATTGCTGCTGTGTCTAGACTAGATTTTCAAGCATTTTCTGTGTGGTTCTAAATGTGCATGATTCCTAAACATTTATTATTTGTGTGGTCTAGCAATATGCAATGGACCGACCACTGCTATAGTGGAACATTAGTTGTGTTGTGCAAATGGTTAGGAGTGTGGCGATGATCCATTGGTTACTTGTGTGGCCCATAAATTTACCTTATACACAGAGCTTTGCAACAGACGCGCGTTAATCGAGTTGTGCAAATGGATAAACACGTATGATTAATGTCAATTTGTTATTTGTGGCTTCGGGAAGTCTATGCTATATATAGCACACCGCAATAGCAGGTTATTAACTGTGTGTTTTTCGAACACGTCCAAGGAATACAAGATTTGGTAAATTTATTACTTACTGTACAACAGGCGTGGTGCCGCAGCAGCGCCATCAGTAGTTGTGTGGCTTCTGAGCATGTGTCAGTAGGCATAATTTGGCTAAATCTATGAGTTTGGTGACCGAAAACATATGAAGCTGACTGTGAGCTGTTATTTTGTTAGTAATAATTCTGCTCTGACAGTGTTGTAAATTTGTTGTGTTTTTGGCCATATGTTTACTCAGTGAGGCCTTGGGAACTGCGGTTACGCTAATGTTGCCCCCACATTTCTTGTAATTGCCTAAATGAAATTCTATACGTAATATCCGACTATTGTGAAGTAATTATTTGTTTTCTGTTCGTTTGGGTGTCAGTGCTTCACAATACATGCTGTCTGTTGCATGGGAGACCCATACCTCCAGATGTTCACAGGACCAGTTGCAACAGTTTTGAGCCATCTTACCTAAGGAGAGGATACAACGGCTTTAATTCCAAACGAATTAGTGAAAGAGTATCACACACCCTCTCACACCCTGTGAAAATGAAAGATCGTCGTCGACGTGTCACAGCCCAAGGGGGTGATTTTTGGTTCTTCACTTTCTTTGTCAGGTATTATAGGTTTTATTACAAAGGATGAACACATTTTTAAGCCTTTATTGCAAGTAAGAAAATTATGTGACTTGTTGTTGTAAGATCTGTGATTTGAACTGTATTAAAAAGTGAAAAAGCACCATCCTTATCGTATTAGATCTTGCGCTTCTTCTGTAATGATCTCGTGATCGTTGGCAGATTTAATACGAATCTTCCTTCGAACGTGTTACCTTCAAAAACCTTTTTGAGAGAGAGACGTATACAGCGGTTCAAAGTTAGGCTAATTGTCTGGAGGATACCAATTTTAAATACACTGAGACTTCCAGGTCTACAACCTGGTCCTTGTCTCTACGTCACTTAAGGTGAACGTGCAAATGGTTCCTACCACGAAGTTATTACCATTAACATTCATTGCCCTTGTGGCAAATAGAGATAGTTGACCACCTCGTCGGATATCATCTTTGAGAGGTCTTTAATATCTTATAAAGTAAAAAAAATGTAATCAAAGTAAGGTTATAGAATACAGTGCGGAAAAAACAGCCAATAGCCTTCGGTTTTCATGGGCAGCACGTTTTGCAATTAAGTCAGCGACAAACTGTTAATCATTAACGGTACATACTTTGGCGAACGGAACGGTACTTTTTATGGTCGTAGTTTACCGGTGGTTTCCGGCAGTGGCCTTCTGACTGAAACACACAACTCTGACACGTTCTGCTAACGCCAGTGAGGCAAAAAGAAGTACAATTCTGGCAAGAACCGCCTAATAAGGTTGCTTGTGGTCTCGCAATCATCGTCACGACTGCAGTTCATGGCCTGAAGGTGCTGTTGGCCTTTCGGCAACAGCCATTCATAACAAAGGGTTTTACAAAACTGATGGAAGAGCTAGATCATTACTCACCGAAATCAGTGACTATGTTACACCATCATTTATTCTTCACAGGAAAAACTGTTTTTTAGAAAGATATAAAAAAGTCAAGATCGCTGATCATCAATTTTTATTTAAGATGACCGGTTTCGCTGAACTATGTCAGCATCATCTGGTCCAATAAAATCATTTTATAAGGCCATAATTTTGTAATGTTAATCAGTTGCTATATAACATAATTTACAGTGAATAGATGCACTATGTCATTATAATCATTATAGATAATATATAGATTATAATGACATAGTACACCTATACACTGTAAATTATGTTATATAGCAACTAATTGACATTACAAGATTATGGCCTTGTAAAATGATTTTATTGGACCAGATGATGCTGACACAGTTCAGCGAAACCGGTCGTCTGAAATAAAAATTGATGATCAGCGATCTTGGCTTTTTTATATCTTTCTACAATATCATAATTGGATCGCCTCCTAGAACATAAACAAACTCAAAACTGTTTTTAATTTTTGTTTTTAGTTAATATGAACCACGTAGGACAGAAGTGAATGGAAAGAACAACTGTAATTATTTACACAATTTATCTCACTGTATCAAAACGTTTCAACACCACCTTTTACATTTAAAAATATGGTCATAAAACCTTAGCGTCAAACTTAAACAGATAATAGAGGATCTAGAACTGAATATTTTGAGATAAAAAACTTATGATTGTAAATTAATATTTGTTTATTATGTAAACCACTTGCAACATATGAACCGCAGACATTGCCGAGGTGGGGTGGCTTGCGTGCCTCAACGATGCAGATAGCCGTACCGTAGGTGCAACCACAGCGGAGGGGTATCTGTGGAGAGGCCAGACAATCGTGTGGTTCCTGAACAGGGGCAGCAGCCTTTTCAGTAGTTACAGGGGCAACAGTCTGGATGATTGACTGAGCTGGCCTTGTAACATCAGCTAATGTGGCTTTGCCATGCAGTTACTGCGAACGGCTGAAAGCAAGGGGAAACTACAGCCGTTACTTTTCCCGAAGACATGCAGCTCTACTGTATGGAAATATGATGTTGTCATCAGGAAAGACAATACTGGCATTCTACGGATCGGAACGTGGAATGTTAGATCCCTTAATCGGGTAGGAAAATTAGAAAATTTAAAAAGGGAAATGGATAGGTTGTAGTTAGATATAGTGGGGATTAGTGAAGTTCGGTGGCAGGATGAACAGGATTTCTGGTCAGATGAGTTCAGGATTATAAATACAAAATCAGTTGGGGGTATCACAGGAGTAGGACTGATAATGAATAAGAAAATAGGAATGCGGGTAAACTACTATGAGCAGCACAGTGATCGCATTATCATTGTCAAGATAGATACGAAACCAACACCGACCACAGTAGTACAGGTTTATATGCCAACTAGCTCTGCCGATGATGAGGAGATCGAAGAAATATATGAGGAGCTAAAGGAAATTATTCAGACAGTTAAGGGAGAGGAAAACTTAATTGTGATGGGAGACTGGAATTCGGTAGTAGGAAAAGGAAGAGAAGGAAAAACAGTAGGTGAATATGGACTGGGCAGAAGGAATGAAAGAGGAAGTCGCCTGGTAGAATTTTGCACGGAACATGATTTAATTATAACAAACACGTGGTTTAAGAATCACAAACGGAGGTTGTATACGTGGAAGAGACCAGGAGACACCGGAAGGTATCAGATATATTTTATAATGGTAAAACATAGATTCCGGAACCAGGTGATAAACTGTAAGACATACCCAGGGGCAGATATAGACTCTGACCATAACGTGTTAGTCACGAACTGTAGGCTGAAACTGAAAAAACTGCAGAAAGGTAGGAAAATAAGGAGATGGGACTTAGATAAATTGAAGGAACGTGAAGTTCTGGAGAAATTCAGATGGAGATTTATCATCAATTGACAGAAACAGGGGGAAATAAAACAGTAGAAGAGGAATGGGTAGCATTGAGAGATGAAATAGTGAAGACCGCAGAGGACAAAATAGGTAGAAAGACAAGACCTACAAAAATCCTTGGATATCACAGGAAATACTAAATTTAATTGATGAAAGGATAAAATATAAAAATGCAGTAAATGAAACAGGCAAAACGGAGTACAGACGACTAAGAAATGAGATTGACAGGAAGTGCAAAATGGCTTAGCAGGAGTGGCTAGAAGTCAAAGGCAAATCTGTAGAAGAATGTATAAGAAGGGCAAAAGTAGATACCGCCTACAGGAAAATAAAAGAGACATTTGGGGACAAGAAAAGCAACTCTGCGAATATCAAGAACTCAGATGGGAAACCAGTTCTCAGCAAAGAAGGGAAAGCTGAAAGGTGGAAAGAGTACATAGAGCAGCTCTACAAAGGAAATGAACTTAGAGACGATGTTGCAGGAAGGGAAGAGGAAGTAGATCAAGATGAAATAGGAGATACTATACTGAGAGATGAATTTGACAGAGCCCTGAAAGATCTAGGTCGGAACAAGGCCCCAGGAGTAGATGACATACCCTCAGAGCTACTGAAGTCTCTTGGAGAGCCAGCCATGACAAAACTATTTGAACTGGTGTGTAGGATGTATGAGAAAGGCGAAATACCTTCAGACTTTAAGAAAAATGTAATAATCCCCATTCCAAAGAAATCAGGCGCAGACAGGTGTGAAAATTACAGAACCCTCAGTTTGATAAGTCATGGTTGCAAAATTTTAACACGAATTATCAACAGGAGAATGGAAAAACTGGTAGAAGCTGACCTCGGGGAAGATCAGTTTGGATTCAGGAGTTACGTAGGAACCCGGGAGGCAATACTCACTTTACGTCTTATCTTAGAAGATAGATTAAGGAAAGGTAAACCTACATTTTTAGCTTTTGTAGATTTGGAGAAAGCTTTTGACAATGTTGACTGGAATACACTCTTTCAAATTCTGAACTCAGCGGGGGTAAGATACAGGGAAAGGAGAGTTATTTACAACTTGTACAAAAGCCGCAGTTATTAGGCTCGAAGGGCATGAAAGGGAAGCATCAGTTGAGAAGGGAGTAAGACAGGGTTGTAGCCTTTCTCCGATGCTATTCAATTTGTTCATCGAGCAGGCGGTGAAGGAAAGCAAGGAAAAATTTGGAATAGGGATTAAAATTCAGGGGGAAGAAAAAAAAACATTGCGTTCTGCTGATGGCATTGTAATTCTGTCAGAGACAGCAAAGGACTTGGAAGAGCAGTTGAATGGAATGGACAGTGTGTTGAAGAGAGCGTATAAAACGAACATTAACAAGAACAAAACAAAAATAATGGAATGCGGTCTTAGAAAATCAGGTGATGCTGAAGGAATTAGATTAGGTAACGAAACAATGAAGGTGGTAGATGAGTTTTGTTACTTGGGTAGTAAAATAACATGCGATGGTCGCAGTACAGAGGATATAAAATGCAGAATGGCAATGGGAAGATAAGCATTTTTGAAGAAGAGAAATTTGCTAACATCGAATAGTATTTTAAGTGTAAGGAAGTCTTTTCTGAAGGCATTTGTATGGAGTGTTGCCTTGTACGGAAGTGAAACATGGACGATAAGCAGTGCGGACAGGAAGAGGGTAGAGGCTTTTGAAATGTGGTGCTACAGAAGAATGCTGAAGATTAGTTGGGTAGATCGCATAACTAATGAAGAGGTACTGAACAGAATTGGTGAGAAAAGGAATTTTTGGCATACCCTGACTAAAAGACGGGATCGCTTGGTAGGACACATTCTTAGACATCGAGGAATCGTAAATTTAGCATTGGAGGGAAGTTTGTGGGGTAAAAATCGCAGAGGGAGACCAGGAGACGCGTATAGTAAGCATATTCAAGTGGATATGGGTTGTCGTTCTTATGAGGAGATGAAAAGGCTTGCTCAGGATAGAGTAGGGTGGAGAGCTGCAGCAAACCAGTCTCCGGACTGAAGACCATAACGACAACAACTACTAGACTACCCCCAGTCTCGTTGCCTTTATATTACAACGGAACTCTGGCTTCGAAATCATTTGGCCCCATAGTTGGCATACATTCATGTAACTTTAGTATAAATGTCCCTCCACCAGTACTCGCCATGCTGTAAACTGAGGAGTGTGGTATTTACGGGGAAGTAATTTCTGATTAATTTTCTCCCTTATCGCCTGCATAAGTTCTACCTGACGAACAATGTTCTATTTGGGAGTGGAATAGGAAAGGAAATGTCCAGTAGTGGTACAGTGTAACCACCGTCACGCACCTTACGGTGGATTTCGGAGTCAATATGTAGATGCAGATGTAGTGTTATTCAGATAAAAACAAAAATATATCGCTTCAAATGGAAATATGAGACTTGAATAACCCTATAAGGAAAGACAAGAGAAAAATTACAATATAATATCGGCATCACTTTCGAATAATAATATGAGGTGTATTTTCTCTTGAAAATGTCACACTTCGAAATTATATCTTTAAGTACAATTTTAGGAGTTTCGCGCGTTTACGAAAAAAGGAAGATAAGGGTTTAACGTCCCGTCGACAGCGTGGTCATTGGAGACGGGAGTGTTTATGAGCCGTGTGGGAATGGCCGTACGGTCTACGGCACCTTGTTACGGATTGCATGGTCGCCTCCCGTTAGAGTTTCGAATCTTCCCTCTGGCATGGGTGTAAGTGTTTTTCTTAGCATAAGTTAGTTTAAATAGTTTGTAAGTCTAGGAACCGACGACCTCACCAGTTTGGTCCTGTAGGTTTACAAACATTTGAATATTTTCAAGTGTTTACGGAATAATGCATTATACCAATAATATTACAAGAGCAGACGAAGAAAGGAATAAATGGAAACGTCAGCGCGACATAGTGGACAGGATTACTTAAAGTGTACTAGTTTTTCAAGTTAAATATACGTAAATGTGTTCATTAATCATGCAAAAAGTAGGCTGAACTCTTTGAGTGAAGGTGGTATTATCATAGTAGCGCTGCCAAGAAAGGTACGCCAAAAAATGTTTGATGACTACTGTTTCAAAGAACTTCAAACTTTAAGGAGTTCAAAAACCGTCTCCGTTTCAGTGATGTGATACAGTTACGACTATTTTTAAATCTATCCATTTAGTTGGCAATTTGACGAAACGTATTTATAAAATCACGTTTTCTTCCGGAAGAATTTATCCATTTGAAAATGGATTTTGAGAGGCTGCTACTGTGAGATAAATGGGTTTGTTCATAAATAACAATTCTGCTACCAGTCACGGATTTTTATGTTTTATTTAGCACGACTCGCTTCGGGAAATAATTCCCAACTTCAAGTGTGTTTTTGTGCTATCCTATTTTAGTTGCGGTGTTTCTGATGTGTGAGAAACTCATGAATGGTTGCAGAATTGTTATTTATAAACAGGCCCATTAGACTGTATCTATGTTTCATGTTCTACAATATCGTTATTATTTCTTTTTACGCCATGATATATAAGAAGAGATCAAACGGCAGCCATTATAGAGCGTTGCTGAAGAACGTATGTAACGTATCGCGGATTTTATACGGGTATATATCACCGATATGTAGGCAAGAGATTTTTCTCGCAACATGTGTTTTTTACTACCATTACTGCCTCCGTTGGTTTCTCTGTGTCTCTCCTTTCATCCTCTTGTTATACATATATACTTGTCAGTGCTTTGTGTTAAACGTTGGCTGAAGTGCAATCTGCACGCTGCTGACAGCCTATCCAAATTATCAATAAAGAAAAACAAGCAAGAGATTAGAATTACGATGTGTGCTAAATGCGGTAAAGTGGACGATGGTGAATTATTACCAAATGCGTCTAAAGAGGACCATCGTCCTGTTATTCTTTTGTTGACTGCCGCTGAACAAACCCCGGTAGACATCCATCGAAAAGTGAAGATTGTATGAAATTAAGGCTAAATGTCAGGGAAATCTGAAACAAAAGGTACTGTTAATTGGCGATTACGCACACTTCCATATCTTAAATGTGGCAATGCAGAACTTACGTCAACTTAAGTGGGAGAAACAGGAGCGAAATCAAGTGTGAGAAAGGCGAACTGTTTCCCTATAGCCTTGATCTCTCCTCATGCTCTTATCACGCCTACGGTATCTTAAAAAGGGCTTCGACGATTCCTGTCGGACGGGGATGTTGAACAATTTTTTTATCAGTAACTAGCTGAAAACCCGGCGTTGCCCGGTTACTTATTTATTCCGTTCTTAAATTAGCCCTTTTTCTCTTCCTCCTCGTCACTCTGTAGAACTCCTACTACATCTCCTCTGTCCATTGACTCGTCCACCTCTGTAAAATTGTGAAATTAAAAACGTTAATGTCATTGTAATACAATTGTAAGGTATTCTTCGCAACGCACTGTACGATGGCTTACGAAAGATAAATCTTGTGTTAATGCAGGGTATAAGCTATCTCCATTCTAAATTTCATTATTTATTTATTTATGTCCTTAAATCTTTGAGGTACATATACCATAGATGCTGAACATGTTTTCACAAATTTGATCTTTGTTTCACCATCAACACAGTACCATAAACTTTTTACAATATGGTACTTTAAAACAGTTATAATTTTTACATGATAAGCTTACAATAAAATAGACACACAAAACAATAATCTTGATACAGTGTTACACACTTAACATACAATTTATACGCAATACAATAAACTTAGTACAATTCGGAACTTTTAAACTGGTTCTTACATGCTTTACATACAATAAATACACTTAATAGGATCAGACATTCTTCCACTCTCATTTTAACAGTTTTTTTAATATAATTATTATTCAGGAGATGTTCTGAATATGTACAACACTTAGTTTTCGAGATACTGTGATACTGAGTAAAAGCAGTTTTCCAAAAGCTATGAGGTTACAGATTTTTTTGTAGTATGTGTACTTTGTTTACATCTTTTGAGTGACTTATTAAATAGTTGTGATCCTGAGTGATATGCACCTTTTTTGCACAGGGTGGTATGACAATGGTGTCTGTGTACGTCACTACTTGCCGTCGTATGGTGTTCATGTACTGTATTATTTTGAATAAATACATCTTTTTTTTTAGCATGCTCTTTTTCACATACATGACCACCTCAAGTATATAGACACATGGCAGGGGTAAAACCCTAAGTTCTCTAAAAAGCGATTTGCAAGTTTTTTTTACTGTTCACATTTTTCATTATTCTCACTATCTTTTCTTTCTTCCTGAAATCTGTAATATTGTGAGGGGAATTCCCCCAAAATATGATGCCATATCTCAAATGGGAGTGTACGCGAGCAAAATAAACTGCTCTAACTGTTTCAGCACTTGTGTTGTTCCATATGATTCTCATTGCATATGCCATTTTTGATAGTTTGGTATTTAAGAAGGTGATGTGGGAATTCCATTTCAGATTTTCTTGTATGTAAATGCCAAGAAATTTTGTTTCAGAGACATTGTTAATCTTTTGGTTTTCCATAAACGTATTTGGTTTTAATGGGTTTCTATTTTGTTGTGTGTGGAAGTGTATGGCAACTGTTTTTTGAGGATTTATCAGTAGCTTATTCCTCATAAACCAGTTTCATATCTGTCCATTCCTTTCAGCATGAAGGAACAGCAAATATATTAACTTATTGTAAGGTACCGTCCACGACGCACCATACGGTGGATTACTAAAGTTACCACATTTATTAAAACCATACATTGGTAACAACAAATTCCTTCTGCTGGTGGTTATCACCCGAATGATTCGGTACGCTTGGTATGCATTAAAGCTAACAGCCAAATTACCGTCATTTAAAAATCTGAATGAAGTATGCTTTCTATTGAAGCATATTAAAAAAAATTCTTACTTTAAATTGCCTACATAAAATTCAAATGATGTGAAAAATATGTTTTAAATGTTTCATTGATGATTATCACCCTAAAATCTGAAAATTAACTGTTTAGTCAAGTTAATTAATTGAAATGACTTTAGGTCATTTTCATATATTAATACTGCACTGATAAACTGAATTGTTCAATCATATTTAAAAATTTCATCAGGATCTGAATGCAACTGTAGAATCTGACGAAGGCTATTTGCAAACTATCCTCTGTCATGCACCATCCAAAATTTTATGTGACAGTCACCTTCCTCTTGTTTTGAAGGTCAAGTGTCCAAAATGTCATGATGATTTTAGGATGAATAAAGTGTCCTTATTCACATGTCGCTTGATGCAACAGGTTTTCAACCATATAATTATTTATGACGTCATATCTCCTGAACTATATGTCGTAACCAGTTCTTACCCATACGTCAATTGATACCTCATAGAAGGAATATGTGTACCAAATTTGGTTGAAATCGGTACAGTGGTTTAGAAGCAGAAGTTGCATGATGCAGCATTATTTTGCGCATTTCATTGTTTATTGTGTCATATCTCCTGAATGGTCATTTAATGGTGCCTATGACCATCGCGAATGTGCAAGAAATATGTTGACAGAGTTTCATCACAATCGGTTGAATGGTACGGCGCCGCATAAAATACGAATACACAAACATTCATTTTTAAATATTAGATATTATACCCACACCTACCTTCCCCCTTTGTATTTATGGCCTCGAAATCCTCTTCATCCTGCCACCGAACTTCGCTAATCCCCATCATATCAATCTTCAATCTATCCATTTCTCTCTTCAAATTTTCTAACTAACCAACCCTATTAAGGTACATACAATTCCAATCTCCGATCCGTAGAATGCATGTTTTGTTTCTCTTGATGACGACATACTCCTAAGGAGTCCCCACCCGGAGATCCTAATAGGGTACTATTTTACCCCCCGAGTACTTTACACAATAAGACACCATCATCATATATTCATGCAGCAGAGATGCATGTCCTCGGGAAAAGTAATTACTCTAGTTTCTTCTTGCTTTCAGCCATTCGCAGTAACTGTGTAACAAAACTACGTTATCTTTTGTTAAAGGTCAGCTCGGTCAATCATGCAGTCTGTTGCCCCTGCAAGTATTGAAAAGACTGCTGCCCCTCTTCAGGAACCACACGTTTGTCTGGCCTCTCCACAGATACCCCTCCGCTGTGGGTGCACTACGTCCGACTATTTGTATCGTTGAAATACGCAGGCCACCCCACCTCAGCAATGTCTGTGGTTCATAGGGGTGGTGTTTTCCTACACAATATGTGAAATGACTGCAAGTCAATGGATATAATTTAAAAATAATGTAGTGACATTGTTTCATTTATTTCTCTTTCATTTTCTATTGAGCAACTTGAGCTACACCGTAAAAGAATGCCTTCACATAAACTTTAAAAGTATATGTTACCAAATAAATGTCAATATCAATGTGAAACAGCGAATTGCAAAAATATTTATCCACTTTCTCTCGAATATATCTTCTACAAGACTGACAATAAGAAATTGGGAAAAATTTTAAGCGATACCATTTCTGAAAAGAAAGCATACCGTTGATTCAATAGTCTATCTTTCACATGCATACCCACACCACCGCCGCCATTTTTATAACAAGCACTAGGCTCAATAAGATGACAGAGGAATTACAGTTGTGTGTAAAAAATTAACTAAAGAGGATCAGATATTAATAGTGGGAGAGGCTGGGAATAGTCTTGGTACGAACTCTGCTGACGATATACGTAGGTGGTTACTTGAACAGGATCGCTCCTCAAACTCGCTCCACTAATTTACACTTCATAACGATGCTGCGGTATAACAACGAGCCCCATCCAGACAGTGCTATTAATACAGAACTTTATAAGGCGCTGATAAATACGACAAGGCACACATTTCGGTGGTTCCAGTTAGGAATATTACTAGGTAGGACTATGTTAATCACGGCCTGCATCGGAGCGGGACTTGACAGCTATGGTTAGTTATGTATGTAAGCTACAGTGGAGAAGCCGCGCGGAATGATCGCAAAGTCCAAGACGTCATACTACGGAATGGGCGGACTTCCCAACGGAAGTTCAAGTCCCCAAAAATGTTCAAATGTTTATAAATCTATGGGACTCAGTTTCTTGGTTATTAGTCCCTAGCTTGCAAACTACTTAAACTAAGGTAAACTAACCTAAGGACAACACATACACCCATGCCCGAGGAAGGACTCGAAACCCAGACGGCGAACGGCCGCGGCTTCAAGTCCTCTCTAGGATATATATATATATATATATATATATATATATATATATATATATATATATATATATATATATATATATATATATATATATGTGTGTGTGTGTGTGTGTGTGTGTGTGTGTGTGTGTGTGTGTGTGTGTGTGTGTATGTGTGTTTGAGTGTGTGTGTTAGTTGTCCTTAATGTAAGTTGGTTTAAGTACTTTGTAAGTTTATGGAATGATGACCAAAGCAGTATGGTCAGCTAGATTTACAAAACACTTGAACATTTGAATACACACCACCAGGTATAGTTTTCACAGTTAAGAGGAAAGTTTTCATTTACGTTTAAGATACTTTCAATGTTATTTCCACCTGGAGCATGGAAAACATCCAGATTGGAGTCGTATTTGTCCGATACTTATACTAGCATCTGTGGATTTACTGTATTCACTCACGAGCTTACGTGACATGACAGTTCACCGATACATTTTGGAAGGGAACGTGCATGGAAGGAGTCTGTAATAAGACCGATTATTGTAATAAATATTCTCACATGCAGGAACCAGTGCAGTCGTATTCAGTCCGTTTGAAAACTGATATTTTCAACATATTCGCGCAAGTGTGAGAAACAGTCAAGTTTCCAACACATTCCGAAAAATAAAAAAACATAAAATAAAAAAAATTAACGGCCTCTAAATTATTTGTCAGGAAACTGTGGCAGACACATGAAACTTCGAAAGTTCTTTCATGCTTGCCTATGGTACTTGTTTTCTGTATATCCCATGTTCTGACATTTAAATTAAACGTAGGTTAGTCACTTAAAACTAAACGAAAATGAATATCTTTCATTTTCATGGCTAGAATAAAACTCAAACACTAAGAAATTGTTCTTAATCTCCATGATGAGGGTCCTGTAATGATTGTGTCCTGTATTATTTGGAACCAGATACACCCATGATTAATTGCTAAATGTCACATGGTACTACCGACAAAATCCTGTGAACTATGTGCAAGGCGATTAAACCTCTGCTGAATGGCCTCTACACCTTGAATGAAAACGCGTGGCTACCTATGGATTTCCCCTTATATGCCTTGAAACTGTCGTGCCATTGTTCAAATGCTGTGAGCCGTGCTCTCGGCTAAAAAATGTCCATTCAGTTGTTACCGAATGGCACCTGTTGAAATGGGACAAGTAACGCAGCTTTTATTACTGTACTATATCCATCTTGCGTTACGTAATGAGACAGCAACCGGGTTAGCTGCACTTGGGAGACCTCCACCAGCAACCACATGGACAGTAATCATGCAGCTAACACCAATGACAACTTTTAGCTTAGATTAGTAAGTTTAAGTTTACTCCAAGATTATCTCTTCATTCTTCTTGGACATATAAGCTTGTGAAATCATACGAATCTTTTAGAAGCTCTGTGTACATTAGTACTCCGTTATGTTAAATCACTTCTTTATATAGTGGTCAGAACCCTCTGCGCGATCTGTGGTGTATCCTCTCCATCAACATGCATTAATGCCCTTGGAATATTTATAAAAAAACAACAACAATTTTCTTTGCACAGTTTTATTTTTAAAATAACGTCTAGCTTTTTATGAAATCACGAAATAATAACTCAGTGGACAACTAGTACAGCTTATTTCTAACAATTTTTTTTCTTTTACAAATGATAAAGCAATTCTCAGTACTTTGTAAGTACCACATACACACCTCATCTCGAAAAAGAAAGGTAAGAGTCCACAATGGAGGTAGTCGATTCCTGGACTCCTTGCTCCGGAACTGGCAGAAACTGGAAGACTTCATGTTGATAATGGTTTGTGCGTCTCCACTAACGATGATGATGATAATAATAATAATAACGCAGTGCAGTATTCATTACATACTTACGATTTTGTTGTACTGTCAATTAGTTCGTTTATCTGTTATGAAACAATTCTGGTCCATTACGGGAACTACTTACAGCTCGAAGAAGGCATTTCACGAGATATTACAGCATATATGATGATTTAATATGTTTCAGTTTGACTGCCATATATCAATGACACAAAGTACAATCAGACTGCCTTCCATTAAAGAGGTTTCTTGTGCCCACTACTGTATAAGATTTCCAAATGGGTGATTTGCAGCAATCAGTCATTTGTCAAATGACTTGCCATTATCGATGTATACATTTTTTACATCAGTATGCTATGCATGTGCATTCATTTAACCCTCATAAGACTATATAGTACACTTATAGTTGAGCCGCGGCGAAATGGCCGTGCGCACTGAGGCGCTCTGCTACGCTGCGCGCGGCAGTTCCACGTCGGAGTTTCGAGTCCTCTCTCGGGCATGGGTGGGTGTGTTGTCCTTAGGATAAGTTAGTTTAAGTAGTTTGTAAGTTTAAAGACCGATGACCACTGCAGTTAGGTCCCATAATTTTACAAACATTTGAACATAGTTGAGATGCATCTTTCTAACATATATTAAGAACAATGAAGTACCCAAGATTGAGCCCTGTGGGATTCTGTTTTTGATAGATTCCTAGTTTGCGGAAATAGCTCATTTTTGCGCATTATGTGAACCACTTATTTCAACTTTCAGCACTCTTCTTGTTAAGTATTAAACCATTGGTGCACTATCCCACTCATACCACAATGTTTGAAGTTATCTAGAATAATTCCATGATTTACACAATCAAAAGCCTTTGAGAGATCACAAAAAAATCCCAACGGGGGATGTTCAGTTAATCATAGCATTAAATATTTGATCAATAAAAGCACATGTACCATTTTCTGTTGAAAAGTCCGTCTGAAAACCAAATTGACATTTCGTCTGTTCTTTATTTTTACAAATATGTGAAGCTACTCTTGAGCACATTAGTATTTAAAGAATTTTGGATAGAGTGAGGATAAGTGAGACTGGACGGTAGTTGTTGACGTCAGACGTATCCCCTTTTTTTATGGAATGGTTTTACGATAGCATATTTCAGTTACATTTTAAATAGATTTCGGGTTTCTTGTTCACGTAATTCCAGAGTAACTGCTGTAAGTTTTCCCTGAAATGTGTAGGTGTTAAATCATTAACTGAACCACTACTTTGGAGGACTGTTTTGAATTACTGTATGGAGATACGTCATATAGGTTGCTGTCACTAGCTGTGCACCATGATCTGAAATACCATACTCATCATAATAAGCGTTTATGTTGTTAAATTTATCTTCGTCTATAAAAAGGTCATCTATTAGTGTGCCGCTGTCCTTTACTAACCGAGTAGGAAAATTAATAACTGAGGTAAATTGAAAGAACCGAGTAATGTTTCAGTGTCAATATTCCTATTAAATTCCTTTAGAGAAACAACACTGAAATCCCCACAGATAATAATTTGCTTCCCCCTGTCTTACAGATAGCACAATTACTCCACGTTTCTCGGAAATAGCTGAAAATTTCCTGATATGGACGCATACACAGCTACAATAATAAAAGTGCCGTTATTTAGTTTAAGCTCACAGGCACATGTTTCTGTATGTTGCTCTACATTTCAGAAATGTAATTTCCCGTGCGTCTAGTTGGAATCATCATTCCGAGCTCAATATTTGTTCATTCGCATTGTGCGGCCGTAATGACGTCGGAAGTAATTAACATAAATCAATTGAGTGCAAATGACAGCTCCGCCAATATGTCGCCCTTTTATCCCTTGTGCACACGGTACTACCGCCAGCAAGATCTGCGCCTATCGTCCAAAAATGCCCTGATGTTTGTAAACTTACGTGAACAAACTGCTGAGGTGAAACTACTTAAAATGATTTATGGTAAGAACGACACACACAACCATGCCCGAGGAAGGATTCGAACCTCCGACGGGACTGGTCTCGCAATCCGTGGCAACGCGCCTTAATCCTCGCGGCTATTCCCACGCGGCTACATATTTCCTTTCAATAACTTATGCCACCTCAGTGTATATTCGTTTTAGAAGCGGTTGCCCTGCCGCGGCGGAGCGGCCGAGCGCATTGAGGCGCCGTGCTACGATGCGCGAGGCCGTTTCCCGTCGGGGGTTCGAATCCCCTCTCGAGCATTCATGTTTGTGCCGTCTTTAGTATAAGGTAGTTCATAAGTAGTTTGTAAGTGTAGGGACTGGTGACCCCGCAGTTAAGTCCCTTAAGCTTAACAAACATTAGAACATTTTTGAGCTGTGGCCCCGTCCACATTGTGTCACACGTTAATGCCAATATTAAAAACTGTAGGTATTTGTCACTTAGGTAATCAGTAGTACAGTATTATGAAATATCCATAACAATAAAAATACTTAAAAATAAATTTAATTTCATACTTGAAATGTAGACTTCCCCCTTTTTTTATCCCTTATAGTATGTAATTTTACCCCTCAGAAGTAACATCGACATATTCGGAACCACTTGTGTGATGTAACATTATTTCATCAAATTTTGCAGATAAACACTAGAACAATGCTGTTACCGACAGATACCTGTAGAAGGAATATTAATTTTCTGAAGTTATCAGTGCACAGATTGTCAGCAAGATTTCAGAAGAGAGCAGACAAGTTTTTCTCTCGGGCTGAACAGAGAAGCTGCCGTGCTGACGCTGCCAAGCTGCACCGTAATAAGGGTGTGGCGTATCTCGCCACCTTCCCGATTCAAGTTTTGCTTTCAACTCTCGTTGGGTGTGGCGCTACCTTGTCGGAAGTTACATCATACGCCGATACTTACAGTATGCGTATTCGTTTTTTTTTCTTCTTAGTGATGTATGTGAAATTTTTACACATGGACGGTCAGTAATCCAGTAGTACGTTCCTTTAGTATAAAAAGCTCGCTCCGCTTATTGCCTGAAGGCAATGGTTTTTATTATTTTCGAATTTCTTTCATAGGCACTTTCAGGGGCATGTTTATCAAACAGAGGTTTGACGTTGCTTTGGGCCGAAGACTTGTATTTGAGCACGAACGTTATCCCCCGCAATGTCTTCAGTACTTTCCAAGTGTCTGTCGTGGTCTGAACTCTGATTTGTTTAGTCGTGAATTAATTGTGTCGCAGCTAAGTGATACAGAGCGGAGGTAAATATCGGTCCTCATTTGGTGTGTGTTTCTGTAATCCAGGTATCCCAAGTGTTTCGTGATTCGAGAGGCACCATGTTGAAGATTTATACCGCACATAAGGGTGTCGGAAGCCGCTTGGTTAGCCGTGTGGTCTAACGCACCGCGTTCCGAGACGGGGAGGCGTACCAGCCCCTGTTCGAATCCTCTCGGCCGATTAACGAAGGGGGTCGGAGTGTCGGCTAGCCTGGATTTGGATTTCACCCGCGATCACTCGTGTTGTTAGAAAAAATCTAACATTTACGATTTTACTTGAATATTCCATTACATTTCAAAGCTAATGAACTGACCATCTAGAAATGCATTCTTTCATATATCTTGATTCAATTAATCTGTGACTCGACAATCAAATTTCAACAATAGCTTGTTAGTTTTGGCATTATTTGAAGTGGTGCGCAGTGTTAGATTTTTTTCTAACACGGAACTCTTTACGTAACAATTACTTCTCCTTCCGTGGAAATCCGCCTTGCTGCACTTATAGTCTGTTTTTTTGTACTTTTAACATGCGGCTGTGTTCCTTTGTTTTCTCCTGAAACTGTTCAGCACATGTTACGTCTTTTATGAGCAAAGTAGATATTCTTATTGAGTTTTACAAATTGAATGAAGCAATTGTTTGAACAGAGTTCAAATGTTCAAATGTTTGTAGAGCTTATGGGATTTAACTACGGGATCATCAGTCCCTAAACTTACAAACTACTTATGAACTAGCTAATACTAAGGACGGCACAAATATCCATGCCCGAGAGGGGTTAGAACCCGGACCGTAGTGGCCGTGCAAACCGTGACTGAAGCGCCTCAGTCCCCTCGGCCACCGCGGCCGGCTTAAACAGAGTACATGACATTCTCTGTCGGATATGGAAGTATATGAAACTGAAAAACAGTGTAAGGGGCCAGCGGTTTCTTCTTGAAATACAATATTCTGATTTCTAACGGTCGACAACATCTACACCTAATTTTCTTGAGATTGTGGAGTGTAATTTCTTCACGTTTGTTCGCTTCGCCACTGTCAGCGTCTACAGAATCGTCGCTGTGCATGGTGGATAACATTAGAACGTTTTTTTTTTTCTATTTTTTTTTTTTTTTAGACGTATGAGAAAATGAAGCAGTTGTTGCTTGGTTTTTCTCCAAATGCTGCTCTTTAGTTGCCTACATTTTACGTCCAGAAATTCCGCTGGAATTTCTCTTTTATTCTTCCGTAGAGTATCTACTAATGTGAATCTATGGTTGGCATACATTTTGTTACCCAGTGGTATAGATGTGAAATAATTGTGCATCGTCACGTTTCTGCCTGTTTTGTCAATCAGTCTAATCAATCGTAACACGATATGCTCTGCATCATTTGCTACTTGATATGACCCAGTAGGCTGTTTGCCTGCGTATACTTCCATATTTAGCGTACGAAAGGTTCTGGCATCACAAAGCGCATGGACCTGGATGCCATATTTTGCAGGCTTGCTTGTTATATACTGCCTGAATTGAAAACTTCCGCGGACTGGTTCTAACATCTCGTCTATCGTTGTCAGTGCGTCGGTACTATAGCTCTTCTTGCAAACATCCACGAATTCGTCAAATAACATTTTCCATACCATGTTTATACTAATTTATAATGCTTTGGTAATAAAAAAGAAATGATTTATTGTATAAACGTGTCTTTTTCTGGCACAAAGAGATGAAAAGGTGCAAGATATCATTGTTAGAAAACATCTAACACGGGAGTTATCGCATGACAATATACGCGAGCGACCGCGGGGTAAGGCATTTTTCCACATCCCCATAGGTGAATACCGGGCTGGTCCCCAAGTCCGGCCTCAGTTACACGATTCGCAAACATTTCGTTACACTTTACACTTTCACACATATAACACTGTACGCAGACATTTGGGGTACACATTTTCTCACGGGAGCATGGAGTGTCGTCAGGAAGAGCATCCGGCCACGCCGGACTGAACAAAGAGCCGACCCTGCATATGCGGCATCATGGCCAAAGAAAATGAATAAGGGAATCGGAAAAAATTTATTTCACTACATTACAACGTGTACGAATGTGTACTGGGTGTTAGTGACAGACGGAAATTGAAAAGATGCAAAATATGCCAACGGTCGTGCACAGTGGTTACACCAGTTCCCGCTAGATCACCGAAGTTAGGGACTGTGGGGCTTCGTTATTACTTGGCTGGGTCACACTGTCCTTGGGAGGTAAACCGAGGAACTACTTCATTGAGGAGTAACGGCTCCGGCCACTAAAACTAACTCCCAAATAGAGGACATAGTTATAGGTATTGCCGATGTAGAGAATCAGCTGAGGGAGCTGAATAAAAAAAAGTATCTTGGTCCGGATGGAATACGAGTTCAGTTTTACAAACAGTATTCTGCCGCATAGGCCCCTTACTTAGCTTGCATTTATCGCGATTGTTTAATTCAGCGCCAAGTTCCTAGTGGTTGGAAAAAGGCACAGGTGACTCCTGTTTATAAGAAAGGTAAGAAAGATAAAAGAACTGACCCACGTAAATACACGCCTATATCGTTGACATCACTTTCCTGTAAAATTTTGGACGATATTCTCAGGCTCGAATATAGTAAATCTCCTTGAGACGAATAAGCACGGGTTTAGGAAACTTCGTTCGTGTGAAACTCAGCTTGCCCTTTTCTCACATATCTTGCGAGCCATGGATGAAGGGCAACAGGCAGACTGTGTTTTTCTCGATTTCAAAAAGGCATTTGACGCGTAGCCACACTGCAGACTGCTAACGAAGATACGAGCGTATGGAATAGGTTCACAGATTTGTGACTGGCTGGAAGACTTCCTAAGTAATTAGAACGCAGTACGTTGTTCTCGACGACGAGTGTTCATCAGAGACGGGTGTATCGTCAGGCATGCCCCAGTGGAGTGTGATAGGACCGCTATTATTTTCTATCTATATAAATGATCTGATGGACAGAGTAACTGGTAATGAACGGCCGCGGTGGCCGAGCGGTCTGCGACGCGCCAGTCACATTCTGCACGGCCACTACGGTTGGGGTTTTAATCCCCCCTCGGGCATGGATATTTGTGCCGTCCTTAGTATTAGCTAGTTCATAAGTAGTTTGTAAGTTTAGGGACTGATAACCCCATAGTTAAGTCGCATAAGCTCTACAAACATTTGATTTTTTAACTGGTAATGTTTGCAGATGATGCTGTGATGTATGGGAGGGTGTCATCATTAATTGACTGCAATAACATACAGGATGACTTAGACAAAATTTCTAGCTCTAAATGTAGAAAAATGTAAGGCGATGCACTTGAGTAGGAAAAACAATCCCATAATGTTCGAATATAGCATTAGTAGTGAGCTTCTTGACGCAGTCGCGTCGTTCAAATATCTAGGCGTAACACTGCAGAGCGATATGAAATGGAACGAACATGTAAGGTCAGTTGTATGTAAGGCGGACAGCCGGCTTCCATTTATTGGGAGAATTTTGGGAAGATGTACTTCATCTGAGACCGTGTATAAAACGGTTGTACGACCACGTCTTGAGTATTGCTCAAGTGTTTGCGACCTCCAGCAGATCAATATAAAGGAAGACATGGAATCAGTCAGACGCGAACAGCTAGGTTCGTTACTGATAGGTTCGACCAATGCACGAGTGTCACGGAAATGCTCCGGGAACTCAAATGGGGATAACTGGAGGAAAGATGACGTTCTTTTCGTGAATTTCTGTTGAGGAAATATAGAGGGCCGGAATTTGAAGCTGAGTGTAGAACGATCTTCCTGCCGTCTACTTACATTTCGCGTAAAGATCACAAAGACAAGATAAGAGAAATTATTTACTCATTCTATTTGGGGGTGGAATAGGAAATGCCTACTAGTGG
The DNA here is from genome assembly GCA_026315105.1 of Locusta migratoria. Taxonomy (NCBI): domain Eukaryota; kingdom Metazoa; phylum Arthropoda; class Insecta; order Orthoptera; family Acrididae; genus Locusta; species Locusta migratoria. The sequence goes on from CM048755.1 coordinate 105,308,706, forward strand.
TACAGTGTACCATCAACCACGCACTTTTCGGTGGATTGCAGAGTATATATGTAGATGTATGTAGAACGGCCAGAAGTGTGGCTGCTGCCACGTCCTCTGTACCGAATCCGTTGACACCATCGGGTGGTCGCTGATAATCTCTCTGTTGAGCGCCTATCCAACCCACAGCATGGGGTGGAGGATCACACAGCAGCCAGTCGGTACCTGGTAGGCCCATCCAGCCCTCTAGGATGGAGTTTACAGTTCACAGGAGCAAAAGACACGGCGGAAATGGATGACGCATTCGTGATCACTGTCAGCACTAAACCAACACGAAGTGGGATCCAGGAGCTGAGGACTGCAGGAATTCAGAATCCACTCATCATTGTTGCAAAAGTCTGTAACAGAAAAACGTGGTGTCATAAAACATGGACTGTGGAGCAGTGGAAGAAAGCCAATTGTCAAATGAACATAATTTCACACTTTTTGAAACTTCTGGCCGTTTTGCAGTTCAAGAGTGAAACATAGGAGCTTCCTTGATGATATGTTCAGCCATATGGCGTATTTCACGGACCCCATAGAAACACTCATGTTCAGAAAAAAGCATAACACCCTGAAAGACTAGAGATAGGAAGTCCGTTTTCACACATGTATATTAGTACGTTCCGCAGGTTTTTCAACAATGTCGGTCCACAGGTTGAGGCAAGCACCAATATGGCGGCGCAACACCGATTAACGGTAAAATACGCCTGCGGCACTCCATCTTTATATATAAAGCAGAGTGTTCGTGTGTTTGTGTGTACGTATCGTATACAAATCTACAGTTTTCTTCCAATTTTTATGAACTTTTGCACACGTAAGCTTCAATCCATGAGGATGGTTGCCGTAAGTGTTAGGACCGCATACAACACATTGTTCACGAGATATGAAGTCATAAACAATGAGATGCGCGAAAAACTGCTGCATCAAACGACAGTGTTGTACATTTCCTCCTAAGCCACTGGACAGATTTCAACCAAATCTTGTGCACATATTTCTTATCGTGAGGTAACAATGCTTTCGGGGTAAGAAGCACATACTACATATGGTTCAGGAGATACAACGTCGAAAACAATATAGTTGCAAGAAACTGTCACATAGTGCAACGAGATTTTATTCACATACTGTATGAGAATGACAGAACTTAGCGACTTGCAACCAACTTTAAACATAATTTCAAACCACTTTTGAACATTTTTTCACTGACAACCATAGCAAAAGGAAAATAAGTTTCTCGCTTACTACTTTTCCGCTGTTCATGAATTAAAACTAAGGCATTCGGTATGACGTCACAATTTATAATTTCAATACTACAAACTGTAGGCTTAAGAAATTTTACAGACAGTAGAAACACATATAACTGAATGTGCCTTTGAAATTGTATCACAGTACGACACTCAGTTCATGAGATATGAGCACATAAACAGTAACGTTCATGGAAAACCGCCCCATCATGCACCAAGTTTTAATTTATTACTTCTTTACTACTAATCGAATTCGCAACAGATTTTACAGACATACAGCACTTATACAAATGAATATACATCTGAAAACTTATACAATTGTACAACATATAACTCGATAAATATGAGATCTTTCGCATTTTATATTTCATTTGTATTTTGATTACTAACTTACTTTGTTTGGATACTGCACTTGTAATTTTGTACATTATGCGAGACTTATTTCTTATTTATTCTCCGATAAAAATAGCATGTTTTTAAAAAAAGGAGATGGACAGAGAGATAAGGGATAGGAGAAGTACTAACTCAAGGCAGCAATAAATAAATAAATACGCTGGCAAAGCCAGGTTTTCAGCTAGTATTGCTATACCCCAAAGACAACGGAGCTGTGTGACTTGAGCATGAACTGTGCCATCAAATCGGTGAGTTTGTAGGAGGGCGCATTATTGGCGCGAGAGAATATGATGCATCTATTTGGGCCGCGGTGGAGTAGCCGAGCGGTCTAAGGCGCCTCGCTACGGAGCGCGCAGTTGCTCGCCGTCGGAGGTTCGAGTCCTCCCTGGGGAATGGGTGGGTGTGTTGTCCTTAGGTTATTTATTATTATTATTTATTATTTAACATGCCCCATTACATAGCAATATTACATGTTTGATGGTTTGATTCAGGCGGTTACATCAAATGTTCTTACAAACACAAGTACAGTATACAATTTGACAGGGTTTACAAAGGAACAAACAATTTTATACATTACTTAATGAATTACAAGAATTGTAAATGTTTTATACATTAGGAAATCTTATTGAATTACAAAAATTGTAAAAGACAGTAGTGTATTTATGTACTAAGTCATATTTACTGACGGGCCATCCTCCTCCTTTGGCAGCTATTTCTTTCCCTCTCTTTCAATACATTGCAGCAGTCAAAAAGCACGTGGTCAATAGTTTGGACAGCACTGTTACATGTGCACGTTCCGTCTTCAATTATTTTGAACCGCTGATAGTATGCTTTCAGTTTCCCATGACCTGTTAGCATAGCTGTAAAATTCGGAGATATTGGAAGTTTAATCATTAAACGTTGTCGTATCGTAGGAAAATACGGTTTAGTGCTTCCCCCGTTTTTTGTTCTGTGCCACTCTATGTCCCATTTGTTCCTAAACTCTTCTCGAAGTTTCTTCTTTACGGCACTTGTAGGTATTTTGTTATAGCGTGTTGACTGTCGTGATCGAGCTGCTCTTTTAGCAAGGTTGTCAGCTAGTTCATTTCCCCATATCCCTTGATGTGCCTTAACCCATTCGAAATGCACCAGCCAGTTGTGTGTCTGCAACCTTCTGATATTACTTCTTATTTCTTCAATCAACAAGTTGTGGTTCTTCGGATTTCGCAAAGAGTCCAAAGTAATTCTGCTGTCGGTGTGAATTACTGCAGTTGTATCAGTATTCGAGAGATTATTTATGTACTCAAGAGCATTGACGATGGCAAATTGTTCCGCTTGATTGTTTGAGCATTCATTAGTCAGTTTTAGCTGTATCTGGTAAGTAAGCCTCTTATTAACAAATATTGCTATCCCCGAACCCACTCCGTCGTCTGATTTGCTTCCATCTGTGTATACTTCAACAGCATAGCTTTTGCTGACGTCCTTCTCAATTATCCTTGTAAAGTCTGCTGGGTGTGCCCAGCTTCTGTACTCTAGGGCGATGTCGATTGTCTGTTTGGCGTCTTTGGTTTTGACCAGGTTATAATATTTAGCTATTTCCTGTATCTTAAGTGTTATAGGCATGAGACCTGAAAGAACACAAAGTGCTTCGCTGGACGTCGTTCTGTAAGCTTTAACCATTTTTAAATTGATTAACCGTTGGACTCTATTAATTTTGGTACGGTTGTATCGTCGCTCTAGTGCGTCTATCCACATCGGTGAGCCGTACGATAATATAGGCAGTATTGCTCCTTTATAAATAGTTTGCAGTGCTGTAGCCCGCAGACCCCAGTTGAGTCTTGCTGATCTGGAAAGAGCGTTAATCAAGACCGTGCATTTATCTGTAATATGTTGAACGTGTTTGCTGAATGTAAACTTACTGTCGATTATGACGCCCAGATATTTTAGATGGTCTACTTGTTGAAGCACTTTGTTATTAAGGTATATTGTCCTTAGGTTAGAATACCTTAGTTTAAGTAGTTTGTAAGCTACGGACTGATGACCACGCAGTTTGGTCCGAAGATTTACAAACAAACAAACAAACATCTATTTGGGAAATTGTTGCTCGTGTGGGAAAAGTGTGATCAGCACTGACGAGCAACGATGTGGACACAGGTCCATAACTACAACAACTGATTAGTACACACGAACTTTGAATACAGATGAAAGAATACTTAAGTTTGATGTGTTTGTTTTGGTGCAAAGTCTTCTTAACGATTACACAGTTTTACAATTAATTAAACTGTTCTGATAGGCAATGGAAAATGGTTCCGGCTATGTCCTGAGTAGACTGCTTGATCTCCTCTGATGAACTTCCTGGAACTGTCGAACTCATGGCTCTGACTGGAACTGTCCTGTACTCTGTCGCTGCTGTTGTGCGCTGGCATATCTAGCCGAGCCCCCTTCTTCCTATCGGCTGGAGCGCGAAGCACCGAGACTGCGGGCGCCCGCGGCAGCCGAAGTACTATGGAGCGACTTATCGCTCCTTCGTATTCTGGAGAGGCTACTTGCGCGGGCCGCCGGCGTTGTGGCTAATATCGATGCTGAAACGTGCGAAATGGTTCATGGAAACGAGTAGGCCGGCCGCGGAGGCCGAGGGGACTGAGGCGCTCCAGTCTCGCTCTGCACGGCCACTACGGTCGGGGGTTCGAATCCCCCCCTCGGGCATGGATATTTGTGCCGTCCTTAGTATTAGCTAGTTCATAAGTAGTTTGTAAGTTTAGGGACTGATGACCCCGTAGTTAAGTCCCATAAGCTATACAAACATTTGAACATTTGAAACGAGAAGGTCACTACTTCATTCTAATGGCATTGCAGGACAGATCTGCTTCCTCCGCGACTCTGGCATGACGGTGGAACAGTGCAACACATCGTATACAGTAGCCATACTCTTTCTGCACGATACCCCGGACGCTGTTTTTCACCTAGACGTCCCACAACCACATGATGCACCAACACGTGCGTCATTGGTGTCTCAGCACGTCAGCCTTTTGCCAGATCGCCAGAGTTGTCGCCAATCGAAAACGTGTGTGATTTGGTGAAAACGTTTGGAACCAGGTGAATGCAGCATTGGGGCCTTATACGCATCGATGGTATCTCGCAATGAATAACTTATTAGGGACCATGAGCCTACTGGTCAACAGGGAACATTCTGAACAGAGGTGACTGAAATTGTAATCATTTCTTCAGATCGTCTTAATGAACATGTCCTCTGACTATCAGCTTCCTACCTATATTCTTTCACGTTTTTTTTTTTTTTCTTTTTATAATGAGTGTATTCCACAGTGTCTCTCAAAGTGTGGGTCGCGACTCCCAGAAGGTCGAAAAATCTTGCTCGGAGGGTCGCGGTCGTAGGAGGACGTAATAGCACCATAAGAAAACCGCCGCGTGGTCTAAGGCGCCATGCTACGGATTGTGCGGCAACTCCTGCCGGAGGTTAGAGCCCTCCCTCAGGTATGGGTGTGTGTTGTCCTTAGCGTACATTATTTTAAGTAGTTTGTAAGTCTATAGACCGATTACCTTGGCAGTTTGATCTCTTAGATTCACAAACTTTACAACATTTATTTGAGATGACCAGCCCACAGTATGTCGGAATACCAGTCGGTTCTTTAATACCAAAATATATGTGTAATTAAACTGAGATTTATTTTACATAAATTCTAAATTGAATAGTAAGTTGTCTATTTTACAATGTTCATCCTGTGTTAGTGATGAATAAACGCAAAACCTGATAACTGTTTTCAGGAACCAATCAATAGCTTAATAAAAGCGATGCAATATGTAACTTTGGCACATTCAGAAAACCTTTCTACTTCATTACAAATTGATTTTACAATGGGGCCTTGCTTAACGAGCATAGGTCACTTCTGAGTCGAATTGTAAAACACTCATTTTGTAAAATATGCTTTTATGTAAAAATTAGTAAATGACTTCAATTCCAAAAAGTAGACTAAAAATTCAGCCTATGGTATATACTACCACACATTCTTTTTTTCGCAAGAGAGCTGTATCACCAAAAAGAAAATTTAATTCGTTGCTTCTGACATTACACACATAGTTGTGTTACGGTTCTAAAAGAGGGGGGGGGGGCGTTTTTCAGAATACATTTCTTCAAAGGGCGTCGCGTATTGTAAAAGTTAACAAATACACCAGTAACAGATGATGTGATTATTTTGGCTGGTTAGGTACAGTCCACGGTACAATGCTTGTTACTCAATAGTGATTCTATGTTTCAAGACGACACGGTGCTTTTTAACATGACGTCGTTCATAACTGGTTCTGTGAGTATGAGGAATTGTATTTGACATGTTAACCACAGTCATAAGATAGTAATATTATTAAGCCTATGTAAGCTCCTTTGGAGAGAAGGGTGATTCTATCCACCTCCATCTCCGTTTCCTGTACTGGCCACTGTTTTACAGGGACGGTGGTTTCGATTCCCTTTGAAACCTATACAGGTCTTTATTTATTCCGAGACTATTGGAAGCTGTTTTGAATGTCAGCGGTTCCCTACACCGTATTAGATGTGGCAACGTGTCATATTTGTGGCTGTCCCATATATTTGTCTGCCCCCTCAACGTCTGTTAACCGAAATTTACGAACTTCACTAGCCTCAGTATACGGCGTTGCAGACGCATGTACGTATTCCATCTCCTTCTTTCCCTTCTGGCCATCGCCTTTTGCCCAACTTCCTGTTCATTTGTATCTGCAGCGAATTTCTGTGTGTAGTTTCGTTTTCAAGCAACTGAACCCATACGTCAGATCTCCCTAATAAGATGTCAGTTTTTCTTACATCACTATTGATTTTAGATCATTACTTTCATATTTTTTATGTTAGTGAGGGATACAGGTGCCTTTTCAACACAGCAAGACAAATTAGAAACATAGTACCTTACGTACATTAAGGAAAAGGGGACTGATAATGTACTCATTGTGCTGAAGGACGTTAGCAGTGCGGAATTTTTCTTACACACAAACCTCCAGTTTTCAGACAATGAGATCCGTACTAAACGTTGTACATAGATAGACCGTCGACCAAACCTTCGATACAATTAGTGCTATGTGCTGTCGTTCAGGAGAACGCGAATAAGCTATTATAATAAGTAACACCAGACATAGGATTAGAGGAAAAGCATAAATGTAAGATCGTCTCACGTCGTGCTGCTGTGGGCAAATTGTTAGAGCTTCAGTTTGTTTATACCGAGCGTACTGGCTTCAAGCCCTGCTCAAAGCATTGTTTCAGTTCTTTGGCAACTGTTACATGGAGCCTAACATGTAAAAGGACTGGCCGATTTCATAGCAGTGTGTTATTGGCAGTTTTCTTTTGCATCGTTCATATGACAGTTTCAAACCTATAGTGTTTACTCATAGTTTCGCAGAATAAACACAAACGGGACATAAAAATAAAGAATCAACTGCATCACACAGTATTAATATTATTAATAATATAATAATAATATTAACAATAATTACAGTAATAATAGTAATAATGAAAATTATAACCACAATTAAAGTAATAATACTAGTAATAACGAAAATAATAACAATAAGTACAAAAAGTTCAGGCATGAACACACACCACCACAGACGCACAGTGACGTTCTTTCAGGTTGGAAGGTTTCACAGTAGTGGTTGTGTACAAACAAGTGTGTGAAGCAAATTACTTTCGTCTACCAAGTAGATTTGATGAATCCCATATTTCGGTATCTAACCTGCAGACTGCAAAATGGAAGCAAACTACCGATAACACACTGCTATAGAATCCTTTTACTTTTATATGTCAGGAACGTGTTACGTATTGCACTCGGTATATGTAGATGTAGAACACTTTTCCCCGGCCCTAGTGGCCGAGCGGTCTTCGGCGCACCAGTCACAGTCTGCACAGCCGCTACGGTCTGGGATTCGAATACCCCCTTGGGGATGGATGTTTGTGTCGTCTTTAGTGTAAGGTAGTTAATAAGTAGTTTGTACCTTTAGGGACTGATGAACCCGCAGTTAAGTCCCTTAAGCTTAACAAACATTTAAACATTTGAACAATAACCAACGTAATATAGGAAAAAACAAGTTTACATCACCAGGGCTTGAACCCACGAACTACGAAACGGCAAACGCGCACTCTATCGACTTCCCCAAGACAGATCAACACGACACACTCTCGCTGATATGCTTTTCCTGTGCTCCGTAGAAAATGTTTCAAATGTTTGTATAGCTTATGGGACTTAACTATGGGGTTATCAGTCCCTAAACTTACAAACTACTTATGAGCTAACTAATACTAAGGACGGCACAAATATCCATGCCCGAGGGGGGATTCGAACCCCCGACCGTAGTGACCGTGCAGACCGTGACTGGAGCGCCTCAGTCGCCTCGGCCACCGCGGCCGGCTGCTCCTTACAGAAGGTGTTACGTGTTATTTCCCGTTTACGCACGTTCTCCTGGACAACAGCACATAGCACGAATTATGTCGAAGTTTGGTTTGATACTTCGTCGATATACAACGTTTGGTACCGATCTGACTGACATGGGAAGGTTTCGGTGTTATTTTGTATATGTTTTCTGTGCCTAACGTTTCCTGTGAGTACGAGTATGATGCAAAATGGCTCAATTCGCCGGCTCTACAGCTGGAATTTTAACAGTTTGTGGTACTGATCATAGATTGCTTACCCGATCATGGGTACGATTGATTGCACAAGTAAAAACCCATATTATGTATTGTTTTGAATTTTTCCTGGAAAATGTCAACTGTATATTCATGTACATTGATCCGTCATGCAATTCCAACTCAATCCAGTCTATTATCAAAATATCGTTGCTATGAAACAATTGTGGGACACCCACTTGAAACTAAGCAAAGTTTTCTGTTTTTTCTGTTCAAGAACTGAGATATTATACGACAAGTGTGAGGCGAAGCAGTTAGGAAGCTTCAGAAATATGCTCGAGGCGAGACGCGAAAGAGAAAGCTGTTGTCACACCCAACAAGAGAGGGCTGGGACAAGTCAAACCAGCGCCGAATCGGGAGGAGCCGTTGTAAGTAGTAAGTAGGAAGGGTCACGAGAGAGCCGGCAGAAGCGGCTGTCGGGAGGCGAGAGCTGCTGTCGCCACCTTTCCTTAACAATACTGAAGTTACGTAACCATCACCAGATAACACTGCATGTTTCCCATACATCATTCTTTAACGAAATGGATTATTCATACTAGGCGTGACGTGTGTTGTTATATACTACTGGTCATCGAAAGTGCCACGCAAAGAAGGACCGGAGATTTCACAGCCAAATTTGTCTTTGAGGTGACATTTTGTACAAAGATCGCATAATTAAAAAACAGCCCCATATCAATTGAGGAAGATAGATGATGAAATTAGCAATGAGTATTGCCTTAATCTTTCGCTGTAGCTGCTGCTACACACCTCGACATTGAATTAAGAAAGCTTTGACTGTGTTGCTTGGTAACAGCAGCCCATGCTGCGTCGAGACTCTGGCAAAGTTAATCTCGTATTTCAGCAGATGGCGTATCCTGGGCCAGTAGTTCAGCAGTCATAGAGCAGACGTTTTCGATAGAAAGGGATCGGGAGTACATCAGCTTCATATGGAAGAAATTCAGTAATCAATATAAAATTGATTTTTGGCAAAGATCACGTTCCTTTTAATAAATGTACAAGATCTCGGTCACCATTCATTAATAGTACCGCGTCTGTATAGGTAGATAGCTTTTGTCAGTGTTGAGTGAAATACACTCTTTGGAAATCTGAATGAAACTATACCGCAGTTATAAGACTTGAAGTGCATGACAGGCTATCAAAGGTTGAGAAGGGAGACCACAATATTAGTCACTCTGTGTATTGAGCGAGCTGTGTGGGGAAGCAAGGAGAAATTTTGAAAGGAAATTAAATTTTAAGGAATGAAAATAAAATTTACTAGCTTACGTATAATATTGTAACTGTGTCAGAGTAACAAAAGTATTTGGAAGAGCAGTGGAATGGACAGTATCTTCAAAGGAGTCACATGGAAGACATAAAGAACAGTATTTGTTTGGGCTGATTCCACTAAACGTTGAAAAAAATTAAATTATAAACATCTGCCAAGACACTAATGAAAATGCGCCTCACTACTTTTGGGAGAAAAACTCTGTATACAGAGTGTGTTAGCAGGAATAGTAAATATTTTAGGAGATGGTAGTATAAACGAATTGCAATTAAATGCAATGTAACATATGTCCAATATTTATTAAGAACAGAGTTACAGCACTTACTAAGTAACCCAAGAACTGAAATCCCAGGGAAATGCGGACGTTCAAAGTTGATTTTCAAACATTCCACCACAAATTTCAATGCAGTTTATGTTTTGTGCTTCTGTGGTGAAATCTATGTTCTGACACAAGAATAGTACTACCTCAACGAAAATCAGAACAAGAGAGTAAAACAAAGTTTATTGAAAGAATACGGAAATAACGTGGTGCGTCTTTTAAGATAGGTAGCGTCGTGCAATGCTGCCCAATTGCTTCTTAAACTGTTACTGATAAACACTACATATCAATAATTGTAAATATATGTCTTATAATATTATTATTATAGTACTGTAATTTGTCGGATATTTATCTGTAAGGGATATTGAAATTGTAAGTACGTCGTTTGAGTCTCACATGTCTCCTGAATCCATTCATATAATTATATTTGCCGTATGATCATTCCCTGATTTTATTTGGATTTTTCGAATAATGTGTGTGGCTATATTGTATTTCAGTTGCAATCTGGAATAGCCGCCCTCGCTCATCCAAGAGAGTCGTTTCCTGTTTCCTGTTTCCGAGCACATTAGGAAAATCCTGACTACCTATATTCCATTCACTAGGTCCAAACTGTTAGCTGGCCGGCTGGGGAACCCAACATCCTGGCAAAACCCGCCTTTCACATGGAAACACTCAGCTTCCTTCTCTATCTGTAATGTCACACGTTCATGTTTAAATTTGTTCATCTATACTAACTAAGCGTACCAAGCAGGTAAAATGTCGCAACTGCTAGGTCATTAATATCAGCAGTGGAAATCAAAATAGAGCATTAATTAAGTATAAAATAACGTTGCTTTTTTATTTAGCTCACTGTTTCTGTAAGAGTAACTTTCTAGCACTTGCCACCGTTAGCACAATGTTTGAAGTAAATTCCCAATATATAATTTCTTAATACGGAGTGGGCCTACACTAAAAATGTCCTTCCTGTTTTGGACTATCACTGCGCATTGTGCGTTCATCACCAGGTGGTCTAACGGAGGACATAGAAGAGGTTCATACGAGGGCAGCTCATTTTGTATTATTGAGATACAGGGGAGACAGTCTCAAGGAAATGATGCGTAAGTTGGGGTGAAAATCAAAGAAAGGCATTATTCGATTCGACGAGATGTATTTGTGAAAAGCCTTTCACCAGCTTTCTTCTCCGAATGCGAACTTATTTTGTTAGTACACGCCTACAAAAGAAAGATCATAATAAGGGAAAGCAGATCGAAAACAGAAACCTTTTGGTATTCCTTTTTCTCGTGCAATAATAGAGAATGGAACGGTAGAGAAATATTATGAAAGCGATTGGATGAACCTACAACGAGGCACTTAAATGTGGTTTGCAACGTGAATATGTAGATGTAGGCGAATAAACACTGTTCTGTTTACAGGAGACGGTAAAACTGAGAAGGGAGAGATGATGGAAGACAGAATGAAGAGCAGGAGATGACCAGAAACGCGGGATCTATGGAGGGAAGAGGAGATGGAAAGGGAGATGGCCAGAGAAGTACATCTACAGAATATAGAAAACAGCAGCTTTTGAAAAAAAATTTCAAATATTTGTTAAGCTTATGGGACTTAACTGCGGGTCATCAGTCCCTAAATTTACAAACTACTTATAAACTACCTTATACTAAGGACAACACACATATCCATGCCCGGGCCGGCCGCGCTGGCCGAGGGGACTGCGGCGCTTCAGTCACGGTTTGCACGGCCACTACGGTCGGGGGTTCGAATCCCCCCTCGGGCATGGATATTTGTGCCATCTTTAGTTGTAGCTAGTTCATAAGTAGTTTGTAAGTTTAGAGACTGATGACCCCGTAGGTAAGTCCCATAAGCTCTACAAACATTTGAACATCCATGCCCGAGGGAGGATTCGAACCCCCCCACGGGGAATGCCCTCGTGCATCGGAGCATACCCCCCTCAATGCGGTTGGCCACTCCGCTGTGGCGACTGCTTTTTTCGTGTGTAGTTATATGTGTAGATTCGTGATTTCCTGTCAGAAAGGAGACAGTTCAAATGTTTGTAGAGCTTATGGGACTTAACTAAGGGGTCATCAGTCCCTAAACTTACAAACTACTCTATGAACTAGCTAATACTAAGGAAGTCACAAATATCCATGCCCGAAGGGGGTTTCGATCCCCACCCGTAGTGGCCGTGCAGACCGTGACTGGTGCGCCGCAGTCCCCTCGGCCACCGCGGCCGGCAAAAGGAGACAGTACGAAGTAATTTATGGAAAGTCGTCAAATAAAACGAAATAGATGTCTAGCGTTCTCCAGGGAAGTGTTATGGGGCCTCTACTTTTTCTTACCTTTATAAACGATTAAGGAGACAATGTCAGTAGCTCTCTGAGACTATTCGCAGATGATGCTATCGTTTATCGTTTAGTGAAGCCATCCGAAGATCGAAAGCAACTGGAGAACTATTTAGATATCTGTATGGTGCAACAATTTGCATTTGACCCTAAATAATGTAAAGTGTGAAGTCCTCCATAATAGTTCAAAAGAAAGCCTGTTAAACTGCATTTACACGATAAATTACTCAAGCCGCGGTAGAATGGCTGTGCGCTCAAAGGCGCCTTGCTGCAGAGCGGGAGTTTGCTCTCTGTCGGAGGTTCGAGTCCTCCCTCGGGGAAGGGGGATTGTTTTGTCCTTAGCTTAAGTTAATTGAAGTAGTTTGTAAGCCTAGGGACTGATAACTGCAGAAGTTAAGTCCCATAGATTTACGAACATTTAACCATTTTGAAATTAGTCAAATAAAAGTCCGTAAATTCAACTAGATAAGTAAGAATTACAATCACGAAGAACTTAAATTAGACAGAAGAGACAGAAAATATCGCGAGTTAGGTGAACCAAAGGCTAGGTTTCATTGACAGAAAACTTCGAAGATACAACATTTGTAATACAGAAACTGCCCACACTATACTTGTCCGTCCTATATCTGCGTATTACTGCTCATTGTGGGATCATCACCAGTTGGGACTAAAGGACATAGAAAAGGTTCAGAGAAGGGCAACTCGTTTCGTCATTATACAGGGAAGAGAGTTTCACAGAGTTGCGGTGGAAATCTTTAAAAGAAAGGCGTTATTCGTCGCGGAGAAATCTATTTGCAAAATTTCTCTCATCAACTTTCTCCTCCGAATGCGAACTGATAGCTGCAACCGTCATAGGGAGTCATGATCATAATAATAAAATAAGATAAATTAGATCTAAAACGAAAAGACTTAGGTGTTCTTTTTTCCGTCGCGTTATTAGTGAATAGAAAAATATTATGAAAGCGTTTCAGTAAACCCTCTGCCAAGACTTAAATATGACTTTCAGAGTATATATGTAGACGTAGATATAGCTTCGAAAAAGACAACAAAAAATTTATACATCCGCTGACTTGAATAAAAGATTTTCTGAGAAAACATTTTTTTCTTACTTTCCTTTCAACTACATAGCCCCACAACATAGTCAGGGTACTGATTTGATTGATATATTTTCTCGCTACCTCTATGATTGGAACAATTGTCTCATTTACTGTCTCATTCATTCTAGATCAGACTGAGCATAGCGAAGCGTGGCCGGGTTTATCTTAGCATTAGTAAAATTATTTGATACCTTAGAATACAACCGATTCCATTTGACATGTATAAAACTACGGTAAATTATACAATTGTACAGGTATTTAATACTAATGTCAGCCTTAATTTTGTGGCTAAGATCTTACAGAAGCAACATACACAGTCACAAAATTTTGTAACGTGTGAGAAGAAAAATTAATGATGACTGGTATGTCTCTACTACTTCCACCCTAATTTGAGAACAATCTTTAATTAATGGCCATTTGGAAGTTCTAACGAAAAACAGATTGACTCAGACATTTATCGATATCCACACCTGTACAGGAAGTCAACATTTAGCTAACAGATTAACAACTTCCTATAGTTCCTCGCAGGAATACTTAACTTATATCTCTAGATCACTCTATCCATATTCTTACATGCATTTGAAGCACACTGTTCTACGTAACATCACAAATTTAAAGGATTCCTTCTACTGCATACTCGTTGTAACGTTGCACAGACTAATTTCTATGATGAGAGTGAGCTCCCACATCGAATAGATATTACACATTATGTTATCTGTAATTGCTCTTTTCTTATTTACTGTGGATTCTGACCTCTAGTATAAATTGTGAATGTAATATTTCAGTTTACACAAAACTGTTAAATAAAACTTAATGTGTACAAATATTGTATTTTTACTGGTTCCTGTTCAGAACTCTGAGTATGAGAAATATTGACTGTGACGCGAAACAACGAGTGTTAAATGAAATACTTGGTTGTAGAAGATGGCAGACAACGTCGAGCGTGATGAGAACGAGAAATGTAGCTAAAGTCTAACACGAGCAATTACACAGGGCAAATGCGAGATATACCGTTTCCGATGCAGCCATGTTGTGCAGACATATAACAGTTCACTAATTAGCCTGTAATGCTCCATAGCAGCGAAGCAATTACCTCGGAGAAAATGGCTTTACAATCCGTCCACCGGCGATTATTAGCCAATGCGGGTGGGTGGATTAAGTAATGCAACACGTACGTAACGTCACTACCGTTAGCTCACGATCTCCTCCAACTCATCATCTTACAGCAAAGCATATTCTTCCAATAGAAATTTTTTAACTCATGGATCACTGGAATTATTAACGTGGTCAGCAAAATATAACTGTTAAATGTAAAATTTATGTAAACACATTTGAACTGTACCTGTAATAGGCCCTACACCTATGTTCATTCAGTAACATTTAGTTCACTACTGTTGCCATTATTTTAATTTAAAAATTATGACACGAATTTAGTACAACTCTAAAATTCATTCAATTTCACATTGTAATCATTTATTTTCAAACATGACTTATTACATTAATTATTTACTCGTGAGTGTGTATCTGGACATTCTGGTGGTGATCAATAAATTCGGCTTTGTATCTGCGATTTGCTGTTCTTTCGTGAGATGTTAGTATTAAAATCTTGATAGACTATTTTTTTGATAAAAGAGTACTTGGTTCCGACTAATATGTATGCATTGATGAAATGTTACCTACAAATAAATGCAGTTTGCGCGTGTCAAAACGCAGTTCTCTTCATATTACTTATAATGAAGGTGCAAAACGTATACGCTTTAAGCCAATCGCTTGAAAATAACCTTTGGCCTTCCGCAATGTTGTAAGTTTATATGTCATGTGATCTAAAATACTACAATGAACTAATATTGAGTGTCTTTTATTCTGTCGAATGCAATAGGTAACAAACTTACTTTTCGTTTCATCAAAAATAAAGACATTACACTAGTCAACGAATGTTACAGCATGTATTTAAGTTTGCGAAAGTGTATTAAAACTTGGTTAATAGATGTCATAGGAGGAAGCGACGATAGTTCGCGTTTGTTTAAACAGCACGAGAGCTTCAAAATTATATTCAGAAAACCTAAGTGAAACAGAATTCAATCAAAGACTTTGTTCATTAATGTTAAATGATTTAAGAAATTTATTTATTAGTCATTTCCACTATATTTCGCGTAATCTTCAGGAGGACAAGGAAACAAAGCGGCTTGCAATAGCAATTGCTCTATTGTGATATATATATATATATATATATATATATATATATATATATATATATATATATATATATAGGAAATGTATATACAGTTGTCTGGATTAATATGCACTCTGTAGCAAAAGAAGACGGCCCTTAGCTAGACATGAGCCGAAATTGCATCGATCGGAAGGAACCTAGCCTAATTCCAATCGTTACGAAGCGCCGATAATTCGAGAGCATATATCGTCTGTGAAACGTGTACTCGTGACTCGAACGTTTGGTGTCTGGCTCTAGAGCACAGATCCGTTGTCCCATTCTATAAGGCGCCAGTTTTACGTTGCGCGGTCTACCGGTTTTTATTGCTCTTGCATGACGTGAAAATGCCGTATGAACGTGACAATGTCGGTTGTAATTGATACGCGAAGGTCGAAGGTACAACGCTCCGAAAGCAGTCTCATTTTTTTATTCTTCTCGTGTTCACAAAGCTAGTACTGGACGTTCGTTTCCAGTAAAACAGAAAGAAAGCTAAATGTTTCGAGGTTAAATATATTCATGACAGAACTGAAGGTTAGGGTTACTTACCATCGACGTCTGGATCAATATTGACGAAGCTATAATTTTCACAGGAACAATTTAAATCTATACTCTGAATAAGTTTGAAGGATGTGGCAGAGGATTCTATTTATTGTATCATATACCATGTATTTTTCCCGTTCCATTCAGGAATGTTGGGAGGAAACAATGGCTACTTTTAAACAACTGTGTCTGATTGTATCCATACGAGAAAGATATGCAAGGACTGACCAGTGTTTTTGTAGAGTCTGTCCTGAAAGACGGATTTTGATGTTATGTTGGCAGATTGTGGAAAGATATACGGCATTTTCTTCGAGAGTGTGCTAGGTGAGATGTTTCATCATTTTATTTATACGCTTCCGCCAGTCAAACAAGCCCGGTACCAGTTGCGCTACAATACTTTATGCACGCTCGATGTTCACTGTCATTCCGAAATCACGCCATTTGATCAACCTTATGCGAACACGTCTTAGTCAACGTTAATACTGGGTGAGTCCACCATCCGCGTTTCTGACGGCTTGAAATTTTTGCTGTAATCACTTTCAGCGTGGAGTCTGACTGTAGAAGAATGGCATCCCACTCTTCATTAATAACGAAACCACAGCAGCGATTGATGTTCGGCACTGTTATCTGGAACCAAGTCGACATTCTGATTCGTCTCAAAAGTCGTCCATTACTTCGCCGTGGAGAGTTGCAAAGTCTACCAGTTTTTACTGCCCCTGTATGACTTGAACAAGTTTTACTTATGGTTGTTCCTTAATGTATCCACTTCACAATCACATTAAAAACAGTGGAGTGTGGAAGCTCTGGGAGGTTTAAATTGTTCCTGATAGATCTGTTACTCATGTGACATCACCTCAAAGTTTAAATGTTCAAATGTTTGTAAATCTATCGGACCAAACTGCGCGGTTATCAGTCCGTAGCTTACAAACTACTTAAACTAAGGTAAATTAACCTAAGACAACAGACATACACCCATGCCCTTGGGAGGACTCGAACCTCCAACGGCAAGCAACCGCGCGCTCCGCAGCGAGGCGCCTTACACCGCTCGGCTACTCCACCGCGGCCATCACCTCAAAGATGCTGCTTTATGATAAGGTGCCTTGTTGTGTTGATACAAAGAATCGTCATCTGGGAACACAATATCAAACCAGGGAGGTGATACAGTGGTAGCACACTGAACTCGCATTCGGGAGGAAGGTGGTTCAAATCCAAAGTCGACGGGGAGTTTAACACTAATCGCCGGCCGCGGTGGCCGAGGTGACTGAGGCGCTCCAGTCACGGTCAGCACGGCAACTACGGTCGGGGGTTCGAATCCCCCCTCGGGCATGGATATTTGTGCCGTCTTAGTTCGTAAGTAGTTCATAAGTAGTTTGTAAGTTTAGGAACTGATGATCCAGTAGTTAAGTCCCATAAGCTTAGCAAACATTTGAACATTTTGAAACACTAATCTTCCCTCATCCTCCTTCGACAATATCAAGCAAAATAACTCGAAACTAAAATAAACAACACAGTCTTAATAATAATAATAATAATAATAATAATAATAATAATAATAATAGCGCAAAAGTTAACACACACACAGAGTGACATAAAGCGTATTTTGAAACGTGAACCCACACCAATTTAATAATAAGATTCACCGACGTACAAACAGTGGTAGCAGACGATCCACTTACTATTAATTGATTCTAATGTTGGTTCGTGGTGAAACATTTCAAATTAAATAACTGAACAGTTTTTATTGCCTTGTTTCACAAAACTTTATTTGTACGACCTAGGTTTCAGATTATGAGCCCATTTTCAAGTATTTTACTTATTCCAAAGTTGTTACACAAGTAATGATAAAACATTATATTACAACAGGTCACTGTTTATCGACTTTAACATTGGAAGAAAATACTATTTACATTGCAATTTAGGAACTATTACACTTGCATTACATTATTAGAATAACCTTGTGTAAATATCTATTGTACTGACATTGTATTTAATGATGTTATCTCTTACTGAAATTATTAATAATTATTGTACCTGAAGAATTGAACAGTTTATTGTGCATGACATTGCTCAATGCAGTAACCTGAGGCGGTCATCTGCAAGAAGCAAAGTCATGCACAATTAACTGTTCAATTCTTGAGGTACAATAATTATTAATAATTTCAGTAAGAGATAACATCATTAAATACAATGTTAGTAAAATAGATATTTACATAAGGTTATTCTAATAATGTAATGCAAGTGTAATAGTTCCTATATTGCAATGTAAATTGTATTTTCTTCCAATATTAAATATAAACAGAGACCTGTAGTAATGTAATGGTTTTTCTTCACTGGTGTAACAACTTTGGAATCAGTAAAGTACTTGAAAATGGGCTCATAACCCGAAATTTAAGTGGTACAAATAAAGTTTTGTGAAACAAGGCAATAACAAGTGTTCAGTTATTTATTTGATCCACTTACTACACATCGAAGAAGTGACAAACGCATCTCGCTATCAAAACAAAACACACAAAAAGCCGAGTTGCTGGCTGTTTTCAAACCAAGACTAATAGGAAATATTTAGCACCGTTGTAAGTGTCCGTGTTAGTTCATAAGAAAAATACGAAGACTGAGGAACTGAACATAAAAAAGTGAGTAAGCTTATAGTTAAATACATTTAGTGTATTACAAAGCCATAGCATGAAATCTGTCATCGTCAAAAAAATTAAAATAAATAAATAAATAAATAAAATAATAATACAAAATGTAAAACAAACATGCTGATATAGTGAAGATGTTTTTAATTAAAGCAAAACGCGTTTGATATTAATTAGACTATAATTTACAGCGCAATTGCAAAAAACGGCAAATCGTCCTATACAAACTGTATTTTGAAAGATATTGGCACACTTTCACCTAAAGATCACCATACGCAGACAGCTAGGGTGCACATATTTTCTCCCAGGATGGCGTTAATGTAGTGGCGTCTCGAAGGGCATCCCGGCCACCTCTCAAAATTATCCATGCTAAATCCATAGTTAATTTCGGCGTAGCGGCAAACAAGCACAACTAACATACATCCGCAACAATCTTTGAAGGTCCTGTCCTTCAGTTTTGCTGTGGTTGTTCGTTAGCGTTCCCACTTCACACTCAAATTAAAAACAGTGAATGTTCGACGCTCTGCAACGTTTAAATAGTCCCTTATAGATCTGTTGCTCATGTGACATGGCATGACTTTTTACATTCGAAGTCATTGAGCTCTCCTGACCGAGTTGTTCCGTTGTTGTTTTGCTGCTCTATGAAGAATAGTCATGTCTTTCGCAATAGGTCCGTCTTTCGTAAAATCAAGTGGTCAGTTTCGGGTTACATATGCGTGTCGGGATATATTTAGATGAGCTACTGTATCAGGTAAAAATAAGTAATAAGCAATCTTGTTTGTAAACGAGCTGCAGTTCAAATGTTTGTAGCACTTATGGGACTTAACTACGGGGTCATCAGTCCCTAAGCTTACAAACTACTTATGAACTAGCTAAGACTAAGGACGGCACAAATATCCATGCCCGAGGGGGGATTCGAAACCCCGACCGTAGTGGCCGTGCAGACCGTGACTGGAGCGCCTCAGTCCCCTCGGCCACCGCGGCCGGTCGAGCTGCAGTATTTCAGTATTCTGCCAGTGATTGACTTTAGGTGTATCTCATTCATCTTATCAAAAGGTATCTCGTATTTATGTCCACGAAGTGCGCAACACTGCAGTTCAATACACAAAGCTGATACACGAGTACTTGTACCAGTCTTATATTTTGTCGACGTCTGTGTGGATATAATGGCATTTTCTACTTGACAGGATTTTCTTATGAAAAGAAGTGAAACCTGAATCTCAACTGCCCCGTCGTCTCGCCCAGTACCAAACTGAAAGACGTGACGCTTGGGTACGTCACCTGACGATGGCGGAAGCGGAAGGAAGGCAAAGCGAATGCGGTTCCGCAGCATCTGCTTCCGTAATTACAACGGAGAAGCTGACAGTGCTTCCTGATGAATCGAGAGCAGTAGCTGGAACCCTGTTTGGCACCTGTGTGTACCCGTTCAGATGCCTGTGGTCTCTTCTGGTCCATAACAGAAATCTAACGGAAAGCGAAACAGGACTTACTTCTGTTTCCCGTTAAATTATTGTTTTCCGCTCGAGTCGGAAATCCAATAAGGAAGAAATGGTCCCACAAACTTCGGAGAGAAAACGTGAAGGGATCTAATTGAAAATGCATGCCGCTTTGCTTCCTTGTCCCCTGCGTTTCACGGGAAATGCCACCCAATTCCGCGAGCAAAATAGCTGCGCCCAAGTTTCTGCACCGCTGCTGCTCTCAGGGGCAATGGACCCACAACTGCGGTCACACCCTAACACTTTTTCTGCCTTCATTGAATACTTATTCAGTCACAGTTTCACGGATTTGAATGAGAGTCTAAACTTGTAATTAAACACCATGGCATTTTATTATTGTAATCCATAGAAAGGACTTTGTCTTCAGGCCACCCGGCTGTGAAAAAAAGGAAACACCTCATCGTATTAGGTTTATTATGCGGTTAAAAGAGGTATTGTGCACATCTGCTAAATGTCAAATATGGCCGTACAGGAGGAACTAACAATTGCTGATTATTTAACACTCCGATAACTTCAATTTTTCTTTTTATTTCATCGAGCTTTCAAAATGAAATGTTCAATAGAAATTTCTATTAATTTTTTCTCAGTTATTACATTTGCTTAGTTTGAGGTAAATACTTAACTTTTAATTACACAATGTCTTTACATACATGACACAAAATGTTCATCTATTTTTAAACTTCCAGTAATTCATGCTAAGGCGGCATTTTCATTTGACTCGGAATTTTCGACCAACTTGTATATATAACCGTCGAAGCTGCACAGAAGTTAGTTTTTTTTAAATTATTGATGAGCAGTTTTGGACATACTTTTCTCCATTTTCGTATCGACAAATAAATCCTGCAATACGAATGTAAACCACCGTTGGCTGGATGGTTTTAATATGCTGTTTTACAGGCTTCCATACTGTAAAGCGTACAAAAAAAATTGTAGTTGTAGTTTGTTGAATGTTTTACCGGGCAAAGTTCTTTCAACCGACTCATTCAAACTATGTGGCCAACGATTGTGTGCTATGGTATTGTAAGGCTTATTGGTTTATTTGAAAATGGACAAAAATATGTCCGAATCAGGTCGTCAGCAACAGAAAACCTAACTTCTGTGCAACTCCGACGGTTACATACTTCCGTCCAGGAATGGCCGCTCCCGTTTCCCGTTGGATGTTCCGTCAGGAATCGCTATGTTGTCCTTAGTTTCAAATGTTCAAATATTTGTAAGCCCATTGGACCAAACTGCTATGGTCATCAGTCCATAGACTTACAAACTACTTCAACCAACTTACACTAAGAACAACATCCCTAGGGAGCATGACATTTCCGAAGTGTTGGAGCCTGTTGTCCTCCCATGCCTTCGAAGCACACCAACGGCCACATTCAACAGTATACTGCGCGACTACACGTCACACGAGATGTTCAAAACAAAATTTATTCGTCGACCATCAGATTGCATAGCCGGTTTGGCATTCCTGTTCTCCCGAACTCACGCCAATCTAAAACGTCTCGTCGATGAGTGCAGAACGACTGATCTGGAATACACAACCAGATGCTACACTAGATCAAATTTGGCAATATGAGGAAGCAGCATGCATTGATGTACCCCCTACATCACATCAAAAGCCTCTTTGATTGCATTTTTAGGTGTTTGCATTGATGAGGGATTGAATTGGAAGAAACACATTGAAGATCTGCTGAAACGTTTGAGTTCAGCTACTCATGCTATCAGGGTCATTGCAAAATATCCGTAAATTAGCTTACAATGCCTATTTTCATTCACTTCTTTCATATAGGATCGTATTCTGGGGCAATTCAACACTGAGTAAAAAGGTATTCATTGAACAAAAGCGTGTAATTAAAATAATTGGTGGAGCCCACTCAAGATCATCCTGCAGACATTTATTTAGGGATCTAGGGATCTTCATTGTAGCTTCACAATATATATATTCACTCATGAAATTTGTTATTAACAATACGACCTAATTAAAAAGTAATAGCAGTATGCATAGCTACAACACTAGGACAAAAGGGTGATATTCACTATTCAAGGTTAAATCTAACTTCGACACAGAAAGGGGTGAATTATGCTGCCACAAACGTCTTCGGTCACTTACCAAATAGCATCAAAAATCTGACAGATAGCCAACTAAAATTTAAAAAGAAATTAAAGGAATTTTTTAATGGCAACTCCTTCTACACTTTAGATGAATTTTTAGATAAAACTCAAAATAAAAAAATTTAAAAAAAAATCCTTAAAATATTGATTGTCATGTATAGACAACATTTACTAAAGCGACACGTCCCACATCATTACGAAATGTCTTATATATAATCTATGGAACAAGTAATCTAATCTAATCTATTGGAGACGTGAAGAAGTGGTTACAGCCAACACTGGCGGCAACGCTCAATATTGAGTTCATCTTCTACCGCACTTACATGGGGCTGTATTTTTAATCGTGTGATATTAACACAACGTGTTATCTCGCAAATAGATTTGTCTGTGATATCCCCGGTCATTCTTGGTGCTATATTTTGGATGACCAGTTGTGGAGGTAACGAAAAGGTAATCGAACCAGTATCAAATGCTTCGAACTTGTTCAAATCCAAATGTTTACACTCAAATTCAGAAATAAACCTTGAAAAACTAGATACAGAAATTTCAAGTCCACAGATCATTTTCAATAGTATCTTCTGCAGGCACTTCTGTTCTGCACGTCCTGCGGCGTAGTAGGCATTAGGTCCGCCATAGATCTTAATAACTTGTTTCAAACGTGACAGTATCAAGGGATATAATCAGCGATTGGCTTCCTGTGGTATAGCCATCCGTGCTGCATTCACCTAGCTCCAAAGTTGGTCTGTAGCGGTGGAGTGTCCGAGAGTTCTAAGGTACCTTGCTGCGGAGCGTGCGGTTGCTCGCCGTCGGAGATTCGAGTCGTCCCTCGGGCATGGGTGTTTGTGTTGTCCAGACCATAAGGTAATTTAAGTTAGTTCAAGTAGTTTGTAAGCCTAGGGACTGATGACCAACATAGTTAAGACCCTAAGATTTACAAACATTTGAACATTTTGAAAGTTCATCTGTGGTGTTTGGAACTGGATCATAGCGTCGATCTACCGTATCCCATTTTCGATTCGTTGCGGGTAATCTGGCGGGTCAGAGCAAAAGGCTGACATCTGAGACACAAGAAGATACGTTGCAAGATGTGGTCGTGCATTGTCTTGCTGAAAAATGGCGTCTGTTTTGTCGTACGGAAAGGCTGCGGCTACGGGTCGCAGGATGTCAATCACGTAAGTCAAACTGGTCACTGAGCCCGATACATGCAGCACCTGTGGTTTGCGGTTCGGTTGTGCCCGATAGCACTTCACACCACAAGGCCTTGAGTTGACACTGTAGGTCTCGTGGGGATTGCAGTAACTGAGATTCCGCTCACCCTGTCTGTAGCGAATCAAAATGCGGATGTCATTTTCAAGCAAACAGAAACTGGATTCGTCCGGAAACACTATCTAATGCATGCCTGTCCCAAGACGTCGTTCCATACTAGTGCCGTCTAACGTGTTTCTGAACTTTAGTGAAAGGTAGACGAAGAAATGGGCGACGCGTTTTATGCTGGGCCGGACTACCTCTCCTGATAGTCTACAATGTATTTGTTACACTTTTCCACTGTTGTCGAGGAGGACGCAGTTCTGTCCTGCAATGCTATTCGGGTGAAGTGTCGATTTTCTCAGGAAAGAATCTGGAAGGTGTGACCTGACCCGTCTCGTCGTATTCTGCATACGCCCCTTGTACTGCCGAAATACTTCGTCCCAAACTGGATAGATGCATCACAAAAAAATGATTAAAATGCTTGTAAATCTATGAGACTTAACTGCTTGGTTTTTATTCTCTAGCTTACAAACTGCTTAAACTAAGTTACACTGACATAAGGACATCACACACACCCTTGCCCGAGGGGGGACTCGAACTCCCGACGGCGAACAGCCGCGCGTACCGCAGCACGATGCTTCAGTGCGCACGGCTATACCGCCGCGGCCATTGCATCACATTCTGTCATGAGAATCAATAGTGCTCCCTCTTTCAAACAGATTTATTTGACGGTAAAGTTTGCGCATACGTCCTTAAGGTATCCTGCACGTCCGTCCAAGTCACAGTGATACATGCATTCGGCTCAACCGACAACGAGAGCCGCAGGTCTGTAGTGTTATACCGCGATATTGATGTTGACTATGAACTTGCGGGGCGACGTGTTTCAGATGGAAGGAAGTGTGAAAGAAATGTTCAAATGTTTGTAAAGCTTATGTGACTTAACTGTGGGGTGATCAGTCCCTAAACTTACAAACTACTTATGAACTAGCTTATACTAAAGACAGCACAAACATCCATGCCCGAGGGGGTATTCGAACACCGGACGGGGAACGGCCTCGTGCATCGTAGCATAGCGCCTCAATGTGGTCTGCCGTTCCGCCGCGGCTTTCAGATGTTAATCATTTTAGCAGAACATATTAATGTACATGTCCTATGAAAATGAACTTCCGGTCTTTAGTTTTACAAGGTGTTCTTTTTTTTATGAATATGTGTGAATCTTTTCAGAAATTTTCATTTGGCTCTTTGAGGCCGGCATACATGCAGTTATAGATGTGGCGTCTGTTCTTTTGGATATGTTTGACATAGGACAATTGCAGTGCAGATGTACAATTAAGTCCGACCCCCTGCAGGGATACTGGTTACGCTGGAAGCAAGTGGAATAATAGAGAGAGGCACTAAAATCGCAATCTGCGATAAGTTGAGTATTTGAGCAGAACGAGAAACATGTACGGATAGCGTAATGGTCAAGGCTGCTGGCCCAAAGCGGGAAATTCAATTACCGATCTGACACAAATTTTCTACTTCGACATTAAATTTAATGCAACTCCCTGAAGCAGACTTGATGTTGAAATATTTGTAATTCACGGACCATTCAGCAGTTGTCAACCGCTTTGGCGGAGCCACGGAACGCCGTGATCTAAGAACCCCGTAGCAATTTTGTGGTCAACATGGAAGCACGTTGCCGGCCGCGGTGGTCGAGGAGACTGAGGCGCTCCAGTCACGGTCTGCACGGCCACTACGGTCGGGGGTTCGAATCCCCCCTCAGGCATGGATATTTGTGCCGTCTTTAGTATAAGGTAGTTGATAAGTAGTTTGTAAGTTTAGGGACTGATGACCCCGTAGTTAAGTCCCATAAGCTTAACAAACATTTGAACATATTTTTTGGAAGCACGTTACAGGGCATGCACTGCCATCCACGGTGAACACAAACCCTATTAAGAACTATGGCGCACCATATTTAATGTGAAGGCGACCATCATACAGCGCAGCGAATTTCAGTGTAATGGTGATACATCATGCAAAAGTTACTTTCATTCTTAAGGGACATCTTGCCTTTCAGCCTTGTTTTACCATCACGCTCCCTAAGTTTCACACAAGTCTCGAAAAATTTGATGTTTCCTGAACATAATTAGAACAAACTCTAGTATAAATGCCGACCACTCGCATAACTGGGGAAAAAAAACTTCTCCCATGTGTGAAGCTCGTATGTAACACTCTCGAGTAGTATTCAAGATAAGTCACACTAGTGTTCTACACGCAGTCTCCTTTACTGATGACCCACATCTCTTCAAAATTGTCTCAATAACCGAAGTCGACTATCCGCCTTCCCTACAACTGTTCTTACATGCCCTTCCCGTTGATACCGCTCTGCAACGTTATGCCCACATATTTAATCGACTTTACTGTGTCGATCAGTATATAAGTTGTATTCAGAAATTACCAGATTTTTGCCCCTTCTTACCGACATCACCTTATATATTTCTACGCTTAAAACTAACTGTCATACATCACACAAACTACAAATTTTGTCTAAGTTATCTTGTACGCCTCTACAGTCATTCAACGACGACGCATCCCGTACAACGCAGCGTTATCAAAAAACAGCCGTAGATTACTACTCATTCTTTCAGATCACTTGTATAGCACTTCTATCACACTTCGCCGGGGCAAACCTGAAGACACCGTTGTCTCTTATGAATGTTAGCCGTCGAGGACGACGTACTCGGTTCCAATACTAAGGAAGCTTTCGAACCACTCTCTTATCTGGGAAGCTACCAGTATACCGTATGCTCGTGCCTTCGTTAGCCGTCTGCAATGGTGGGAGTCCCCCTATTGCCCTTCATCCATGGTTCGCAAGACATCACGTGAGAAAAGATAAGCTGAAATTCACACCAGCGATGTTACCTGAAACAGCTCCTTCTACATGGACAGAAGCTTTTTAGTTTCAAGGAAATTTATATGTTCGAACTGAGACAAATTTAAAGACGTCTACAAGAAACAGACATTGGCCTGTAATTTTGCGGGTCCGTTCTTTCACTCTTCTGAGATACTGGAGTTACCTGCGCTTTTCTCCAGTCAATTGGGACGTCATTAGCAGAGAAAAAGTACGATTTGAATTGGACAATGATGATCAAATCTGGTCATGGACCAGTTGAGGCAGCTGCCTTCGTAGGTTTCCGAAATGAACAGAAGCCGGAAAGTCTGAGAGAGTGAAACCAGACGGGATTACGAAAGCTGCGTATCGAGTAGTATCGCAGCTTAACCGCATAGGGGTGCCTCGTTCGGCAGGAAGGAAGCAGCTCTCGGCTATTTGTGGCTCTTAGCGATGTTTTCCTAACGAAGCGTCAACACTCGGTGCTTCCGTAGAAAACGTCAATGCTTGCCTCCACGTAATACTTGTTTGGCGAACAGCTGCGCCTTCTGACAACACATTTCCAAATGCAAACTTCCCCTTCAAAGTAACGCGTGTGTTCGCGGTAAGTGCATAAGTCAACATCGACTGGTAACATAGGACTAGCGTATCCCCTCCGTGCGATACAGTTCCGGAAATATTAATTTGGTTACTTCGTGTTTCAATACTTTCCAGCAAGAAAAATAATTTAAAAAATTTACTTTTATTGAAACATATGATTATATACTCTAAACATAAATTTAAACGGAAATATTCATCTCTAGCCATTCGTACATCTTTGTATCTTCCCAGCACTAGTTTACTTGGAATAGCGCTATTGGTCTTACTTCTGCTAGAATGTACGCTCAAATGTTTGTAACTCTAAGCGACTTAACTGCTGCCGTTATCAGACCCTAGGCTTACGAACTATTTTAACTTAAACTAACTTATGCTAACAACAACACACACACCCGTGACCGAGGTAGGACTCGGACCTCCGACGGCGAGCAGCCGCGCGATCCGCAGCAAGGCGCCTCAGAGCGCTCGGCCACTCCACCGCGGGGAGTGTGCACTAGACTGGTGCAATGCAAGCGATTCTGTGTCCGTTGTCGCTTTCCACATCGGTTCTTAACAAGCCAAAATCTTCAGATATAAAAGTCACATTGGGCATACCTTAACAGAGTTTTAAGGGTCACTACTTGACGGCAACATTACCTCTCCCATCCCCCCTCTCCCATCTTCTCTCCCGCCCCCAGCACAATACGTGAATCTGTAAATGTATCTCATTTCATAATGTTGGAATCTCGATGAGTGACTTCACATAGTACTGTGTCTGTGTTGAAGAATAGGTACGCCTACAAATTGTAGAATAAATAAGGAAGACCAGCAGGGGATCGACATTCAGAACATTGATTGGCAGTTGTTGCTCTACGTTAATGTAACTTAAGAGGAAATATCAACCTTCGACTAATGTTCAGAAATATGTTAGACGGCAGTGGTGTATGGAACGATGTCGTGGTCAGGAATGGCATCAGATAGTATTTTCGGAGCAGTCCAAGTTATGTTTACTTGTAAATGTTGGCCACATTTTGGTTCGCTGCAGACTGAAGGAGCGGAATCTCAATGACTCCATTCGCACAAGACATACAGCGCCGACTGAAGGCCTTATGATGAGAAGCGCTATTGGCTGCAACCACAAATCACACCTGGTGCGTATCCAGGGCAATATCACCAGTTTAACCTACGTGAACGACATCCTGCATTTCTGCACAGCACCCAGGCGCCATTTTTCATCGCGACAATACACGCCCATTTATCGTTGCGCGAACATGTGCCCTCTTGTTGTTACAGGATGTCGGCCTTTTGCCCTGGTCAGCCAGATCACCAGAATTGTTGCCAATCGAAATTGTATGGGTTACGGTAAAACGGAGGGTGCAGCGTTGCTGCCTACTGCCAACCACCACAGATGAGCTTTGAAACCAGCTGACTGCAGCATGGATAGCCATACCACAGGACGCTGTTCGCACATTATATGCATCGATGGCACCACGCCCAGAACAAGTTATCAGGTCCGATGGCGGACCCTGTGTCTAGGAGGCAACTGAACACATCTTGAACCTGAACATATCCTGGGAATATCAACTTTCTATCTCTCTTTTCTGAACATCAGTGTAATTCATTCAGTAAAGAAGTGAATTACAGAACATACGTTCTATCGAAGAAAAATTATTTATTTAATTTTTGTCCTTCGGCATGAATACACCATTTAGCCAAGCAATCTAAATTTGTCTCGTGTTCGTCAGGTTGAGATCCTAGAGTTGACAAAAGAAGTCGAAGAAATAGCTTCGCATTTCGCCACGGACTCGTTTAGTAAATATTATCGATGAGCTCATCAAAATCTTTTGGCACATATAACAATGCAGACGTCGCGTTTCGCAGACAGACAACGTTTAAAAAAATCCGGGAACATATATCCAATCAGGCAAAAGTGTTCTTCTTCTCACATAAATTTTGGGGAAAGTTTTACGTTGTGAATTTAAGAGAAATCATAGTTCATACGGGGGATACACGTAGTTATTCCATTTCGCGAATGGAACACAACTGTATGAAAATTGTAATAGTGCAATACGTACCCTCCGCCACAAACTGCAATGTGCTTGTTGAGTTTAGTTGTCGATGTCGATGTAGGTGCCCAGTGGATAGTCTGCATAGCTGCATATACTGTTAATTCCTTAATGTAAAAATGTTTACCCTTACCTGCAGAACCAAGATTATACACAGGTGTGCTTCTCTTCCTTTGAAGTAGCTGTATGGCTCCTTGTATATGAATCTCATGGGGAGAGACAGGACTGTATAGAAAATGCGACCCAGCGTATTTCTTGCATCACAGTCAAAATGGCTTCGCAAAAACTTTGTATGACGGGCAACCACAGCTAAAATATTTATACATACTTAAGAAACTTTCACACAGTTAAAAATTAGGTGTTAAAATTGTAAGAGTCTGAATGAAAGTCCTTGGTCCACTTGAGCTTTTAAATAAAATAACAGCTGTCCAATAAAAATAACAGCTCAAGTGGACCAAGGACTTTCATTCAGACTCTTACAATTTTAACACCTAATTTTTAACTGTGTGAAAATTTCTTAAGTATGTACAAAATGGCTTCATTCTGGTACAGGATAATGCTCGTTTCCAATGCGATTTCCATATTTAGGGAGCAATGGACGAAGATGTTCGACGCCGTTGGTTTGCTTCGGATGCAGAGGTGCACGCCTGCTACAATTACGCTTTCATAGACAACTGCAAACATTTTTCTATGAAGGCATTGATCGTATTGTCTCATGGACTGAATGTGTGAACAATTATGCCGATTACTTTTGAATATACAGGTTCCTTACTGTTTCCATCTCTCCGTTTCATTTTACTGTTTCTTTCAGTTTTCTCGAGAAACAAGCTTAAATAATTTTTGCTTAGTTCCCTGTAAAAATGAAGTTTTGACATAACTTCCCAATTATTAAGATAAGATATAATTAAAAATTTTGCACTCCCCTGGTGAATCACTAACAATTTCGTTCTCAACAAGAAGGGTGCAACATATTAAGCACTTATTTTCCCTTTGATAATTGACCATATAAGGTAAGGATGCCTAATTCAGAGATATTTATCATGTTGTTGTTAAGCTTAAGGACTTAACTGCGGGGTCATCAGTCCCTAAACTTACAAACTACTTATGAACTACTTTATACTAAAGACGACACAAACACCCATTCCCGAGGGGGGATTCGAATCCCCGACCGTAGCGACCGTGCAGACTATGACTGGCGCGCCGCAGACCGCTCGGCCACCACTGCCGGCCTTTCATATTGTGTTTCATAGTGTCCATAAATGATAACTCATGTAAATAATATGTCATGTAGACATTTTCGATGTCCTATAACCTTTTTATTTTGGTAGTTATTGGTAATTTTTACACATACAATAAAAGTATATAAATAAATTAAGTGAAAGAGGCCCTAAATGCGTGACAAGAATCCTAAATCCGTGATAATGGTATCGTAATTCTAAGAGTGGTGTCCTAATTCCGTGAGTCGAATAACTAATACATAAATAAATAAAAACAACATAAAATATGCAAAACTGTTACTTGCTAAGATTTAATTGTGATCCTTTACATTGTTGTAATATTGCAACATATTAGCATGATGGAAAAGCCCTAAAAGTTTGTGTTGTAGTCAAAGTATTCAGTAGCTTTCATAACATTTTATTTCACAGTGGTCCAAGGGATTTAATAAAACTTCGATATTTTGTAAACTGACCAGTCTTCCTGTAAAACTTTCCTTACAGCCAGTTCAAGCATTCTTCCATCATATGGTTTGATGGAATGTTTTCCTCGTTTTATCTCTTTGTCGAGTTTTCCGATTATGACAGTTGAACAAACCGAAAAGCAAAAATATATAAATTACTCTGTATTCTATATTATTGGCATAGTATCCTCAGAAAATAAATATAAAAAAAGCGTTTTCTCATTATGAAATAATAATAATAATAATGTTGACTTGAAAATATTTCCACCTTTATAGCAACATAATATTTAATGAAAATTATATATTTATTTGTTTTACAGTCTACAGAACATATATGTATGCATAGCATCCCTTTCATTAACTGTACTATATTTCAACTATAATTTTGATGTTGGTGCTGTTTAAGTAAGACACCATGTTGCAGAAAATGTCAAAATAAGATACGAAACGGGAAAAGTGTTCCAGAACTGTGTAAGTACGAGATTATTATAATACTAACATGCAATGCTCCCTGTAGGTTTATGTATGTTACGAAGCATTTTCAACGTTTTGTCATTGCTATTTACCCGTCAAATCAGTATTTCTTCCGTAGCGGTAGCAAAGCACAGCAATTCTAGAACGTTTGACCAATGTTCACTGCACCAACCGCGTTATAGTTCTTTTCTTTCCCGCAGAACGCGGGGTTTGCATAGAACTAGAAAGCAGACAATCTGTGATATCTGTTGCTCCTTCAGGAAGCAAGGCAAATGGATCCTAACGCAGTGGCACGTTGCTGATAACAGTATTAGGGGTATCATGGATTAAGGCACCCTAAACCTAGTTCTAATTTTTTGTGAAAAAATTATAGTATCTTTGTTTGATAATTTTTTTTTTTATCCGGTTTGATTATATTCCTCAACACTTAGCAGTACTGTCTGCAGTGAAATTCTGCGAAATGGCTCTGCTTACCTTTTATCTCATGATACAGGCTCGATTCCTTCTTCGTTATATTGTAATTCAATTTATCGGCCAAATCAATTCCTTAATTATAATGCATATATGCTACAATTTTACGATGTGTTATAACTATCAAAAAGTGTCAAGGATTCGAACAAATGTATTACGTCTGTAGTTTAGACTTCTTGTTCGCCATTCTCCTCAGTTATCTTGGAGATGCATATGTTCTCTATACCATTGGTTGACTACTTTCAGATATGACTGTGACTTGAATTGTCTCAATATGACTATCTGTGAATCATGATATTATAGACCATTACAAATTTTTCTCACACTGTGTCTATCAACTAGAAAACTATAAAACGAAATTCCTGTACAAAGTCAACTTCGTATAATCAGCAGAGTGTTAAATTTAGAGAGGAAAATTATATAGCTTAAACTGGTGGATCTTTGGAGGCCTATAATGAAAAGTTGTCCCTCTGAAAATTTAATTTCTCTTGTACGCTTTTCAACCAATGTTCTGCCATGTCAACTCCTTCCAATTTAGCATTACATGCAGCATAAATTGCCACTCTTCCATTCTGCTAGATTAGATTAGATTAATACTTGTTCCATAGATCATATATACGACATTTCGTAATGATGTGGAACGTGTCAGTTTAGTAAATGTTGTCTATACTTGACAATCAATATTTTAAGGATTTTTTTATTATTTTTTTTATTATTATTATTTTTTTAAGTTTTATCTAAAAATTCATCTACATTGTAGAAGGAGTTGCCATTCAGAAATTCCTTTAATTTCTTTTTAAATACTAGTTGGCTATCTGTCAGACTTTTGATGCTACTTGGTAAGTGACCAAAGACTTTTGTGGCAGTATAATTCACCCCTTTCTGAGTCAAAGTTAGATTTAACCTTGAATAGTGAATATCATCCTTTCTCCTAGTGTTGTAGCTATGCACACTGCTATTACTTTTGAATTGGGTCGGATTGTTAATCACAAATTTCATGAGTGAATATATATATTGTGAAGCTACAGTGAGTATCCCTAGATCCCTAAATAAATGTCTGCAGGATGCTCTTGGGTGGCCTCCACCAATTATTCTGATTACACGCTTTTGTGCAATGAATACTTTTTTACTCAATGTTGAATTGCCCCCAGAATATGATCCCATATGAAAGCAGTGAATGAAAACAGGCATAGTACGCTAATTTACTGAGATTTATATCACCAAATTTTGCAATGACTCTGATAGCATAAGTAGCTGAACTCAGACGTTTCAGGAGATCTTCAATATGTTTCTTCCAATTCAGTCCCTCATCAATGCAAACACCTAAAAATTTTGAATATTCTACCTTAGCTACAGATTTATGTTCAAAGTCTAAATTTATTAATGGTGTCATGCCATTTACTGTATGAAACTGTATATACTGGGTTTTATCAAAGTTTAATTAGAGTCCATT
Organism: Locusta migratoria; assembly: GCA_026315105.1. Lineage (NCBI taxonomy): Eukaryota > Metazoa > Arthropoda > Insecta > Orthoptera > Acrididae > Locusta > Locusta migratoria. The sequence continues at coordinate 105,341,881 of CM048755.1, forward strand.
TGTAGAGAACCACTTAATAACTTTCTGGAAGATATCATTTACAATTTCATCAGTTAATTCCTGTTTGTCAGGTGTGATAGCTATACTTGTATCATCAGCAAAAAGTACTAGCTTAGCATCTTCGTGTATGTAGAATGGCAAGTCATTAATATATATTAAGAACAGCAAAGGACCCAAAACCGAACCTTGTGGGACCCCATTTTTGATAACTCCCCAGTTGGAAGAATTAATTTTCTCATCTACATCATGTGAACTGCTTATTTCAACTTTCTGCACTCTTCCAGTTAAGTATGATTTAAACCATTTGTGCACTGTCCCACTCATACCACAATACTTAAGCTTATCTAGAAGAATCCCATGATTTACACAATCAAAAGCCTTTGAGAGATCAGCGAACTTTTTGTACAGAAACCCAAAAGCAGCGTTCATACATCTTCTGTACAGCTACATCTACTGCTGCACTCCGCATGGCGCATTACGCTGTATGCCGGACGGTGCTTTTTCAGCACTGTCACGTCCTCTTTCCTGTTCTAGTTGACACGATTCGCGGAAACAATTGCTGACAAGCATCTGTGCATGCTCGAATCTCTCATATTTTATGTTCTTGGTATTTTCGCGAAATATCACTAGTAGGAAGGAGTATATTTGTACCGTCTTACAGGACACATCTATTGCAGCGCATGCAAATGCATTTGGATGAGCATCTCCATAATGCTTCAGCACCTACTAAATGAACGTATAGGAAAAGTGCTACTCTTCTTTGGATCTTCTCTGTCAGTCTTAACTGTAACGGACCACACAATGACGAGTAACACGTAGAGGTGGAAAGAGTGTTTTATATGGTACTTTCTTTCTTGGACGACTCCATTTCCTGTGGATTCTGCTACTGATTTTCAGTATGTCATTTCATTTAATCGTGATTACTTCTATGTGACTGTTCTACTTCAAATCATTCTGTACACATATATTACGAGGAAGTAATTGCTTCGAAAAGAAAAGTTTCAAATGTTTGTAATTCTATGGGAGCAAATTACGTTGGTCATCAGTCCCTAGTCTTACAAACTACTTAAACTAAGTTAAACTAACCTAAGGACAACACACTCCTCCACTCGCGGGAGGTCGCGCGATCAGTAACGTGGCGCTCCAGACCGCTCTGCTACTCCCGCGCGGCTAATTGCTTCCATTGATTGTTGTGCAATCGTTTAATCACGGAAAAAAGGGAATATTTGTCTATCTATTTGTAAATGATACTTTAAGATAAAAAATAATGCCATTATCTTGATTTGTTACAAATCCATTTTACCTCTAATCGCCACAATATTTTGATGAAATAAGGTTACTACGTCTTCTAATCGACATTCTCTCTTCCTTGAACTAACCTCTAACATTAAGTAAATCATCTTCAAGTAAGAATGCAGCCGACCTGATTTCGTACTAAAAGAAATCCTGCTTTTTACACTTTACGACTGGAATTTGGTGTTTATTAAGCCAATTTGACCTGTTACGCTCTCGCTTACGTACTTGAGTAACCATAACTTACCAATCCCGCTCAAGTGTAGGCCGTGTTTGATATAGTAATCTAGTAATATTCTGAACTGGAAGCACCGAAGTGTGTGCCTTGTCGTAAACATCAGTCCTATGTTAACTGTCTTAAGAGCACTGTCTGGATGGGGCTGATCGTAACACCGTAGCAGTACATTAGTGTACATTAGTGGGCGATCCTGTCCAAGTGACCACCTACGTATATCGTCAACAAAGTTCGTACCAAGACTATTCCCAGCACCTACCACTATTAATAACTGATCCTCTTTAGTTAATTCTTTACACATAGCTCTAATTCCTCTGTTATATTTCTGAGCCCAGTAATGGATCGAAAATGTTCGTTGTTAGTCCTTACGTAATGAACCCATGATTGCTACTTAGAAGGAAAATTGTCTAGGCGACAGCAATATGGAAACAAATAGAGTGAAAAATCTTTTTTCTAAATGATAATCATGTCACCATTTAAGAATTGCGGCGTCTGTTCTCTCCGAAAGAACACACGTAGCTGTAAGGCGCTGCAACTGTTCTGAATATCGATTTTAACTGCTGGGAGGTATTGTAATATTAAAACATGAACATATGAAAATTTGTCCTATGGTCGGGATCCGAACCGGAAACCTCCTGTTTACTAGGCAGTTACGCTAAACCTCTGCGCCATCCCAGGCACAGGGACTTGACACACCTGCAAGCACTACCTAAGCACCAACTCCGCCCTACCCAAACTGTCATATGTCCTCCTACTGCGACCATTGTGCTCCAAACGATCCATCCTCAATATGGCACAACTTTATCCCCAAAACGTACTTTCTAGTGCCAGTAGTCTTCTACACTATCTCTCGTGCAACTCTCATTTCCAAACTAAATATTTATCCAGTGAGACTACATATATAAAAATGAGCTCGTAAGCTACAGTCGCCCTTATTTCTGGATTTATTTACCTTGAATTACCAGTTTTCCGCCATTTTAAAATGTCATTTTAAATTAATATCAGGCAATTTCCATAGAAAATAATTTTGAAACTTGTTAAATCCAATAAATAAGTCAAGACAGTGCATTAAAATATACGTAATTATAAACTTTAGGCAAAGACACATTTCATCATGTGCATTAAATGATCTAGTGTCTTTCGTTAAAAACTAATATCTGAGCCACTCAAACTTATAGCAGTTACAATCGCATGTTGTCAATAAAGGTAGTATACTTAAAATCAAAATTATTATGTACACTCCATAGACAGAGAGATTTTTAATATGTTACAGTGCATTAATTTAGTGTCTCAAGTTTTGAATAAATATCTGACAATTCCAGAGTTGTCAAATAATCTGAATCTTATTCGTGTGGTTCATTCAATTTTCAATTCATGAGTCTCTTTTCATCTTGTTGTGGTTCAATGCTACGCAATGTATCGTAACAAGGTGAAACAGTACAGACCAATGTGAAAATTGAATAAACCACACGCATATGTTTCACGTAATAGTTAAAAGTTTCGTGTCTCAGATATTTGTTGTAAGCCTAATTCTCTATGTTAATCGACTGTGACATAGTAAAACATCTCTACGCCTATCAACTGTATAAAGTTATGCTGATTTTCTGTAAAGTACGTTTATTGCCAAGATGATACTTTAACAGATGTTTGTAATTCGATGGGACCAAACTACTGCGATCATCAGTCAATAGACTTTCAAACTATTTCAACTAAGTTAAACTATCCTAAGGAAGTCACACACACCCATGGCTGAGGGAGGACTCCAATCTCCGATGCGGGAGGCCACGCAATGCGTAACGTGGCACTCCAAAGGTACTTTTTTTAACATCTGTTAACTTTGAGTGGCTCAGACACTACTTCTTAACATGGGCCACTAGATTAGTCAACGTACACGATGAAACATGTCTTTGCCTAAATTTTGCTATTGCTAATGTTTAGTACAGTGACTTAACTTCCATGTTTATTTTTGTTAACAAGTTCTAGCTCTTCAAACTGGAAGATTAAATGTAGTGCAGTTTCATCAGCTGCATCTGAATGTCTCTACATATGGACAACGTCCTCTAGCGCCATCCTGTGCAATGTAGTTCACATTGTCAGTCATTAGACTTACTAAAAGTCTAATTTGTCTCCTGTTTAGGTCCATGATTGTGAAACTTAATTTAGAGCCCGGCATAGGCTTAGCATGCTTTTGTTCTAGACTCTTGTTCCAGTATTCCGCGTGCTGTCTTTTAATCCAGTTGCCTAGTTCTGTTTTTACCATTCATTCGGTAATTGTCAAAATAGGTTTTGGTCCTATATAAGGTATAGATGCCCTTGTCCTGACTAGCCTGTCAGCGTGTTCATTGCCACCAATATCTGAGTGTCCCAGTACGCACAACAGGCTTACCCTGCTGTTTTCCTCCAGTTTTTAAGGCATTTGTGGCATTCTGAAACGATCTTTGTTCTCGTTACAGGGGCAGCTAGGGATTTCAGAGCTGCCTGGCTGTCTGAATGAACGTGGATGCAACAATTTTTGTAGCCCATACGTAGATTACCTTTTACACATTCTCTGATTGCCAACATTTCAACCTGGAATTCTGTGGCCAGTTTCCGTAGTGAGAATGAACTATTTAGTCAGGGCTGGGCCCCATGTATCCCTGCCCCAACTCTTACATCCATTTCTGGCCCGTCGGTGAACCAAACTACACTCCCCTAACGGTACTGCTGTTCCTTTTTTCATTGCCCTTTTCTTTCAATTATTATATTGAAAGTTTTTTTAAGCAAATGGAAGAATTTACATAGTCAGTAGGCATGTCCTCCATCCTTTCTATGGCTACAGCACTCGTCATTCCAGTTTTGGATCCTGGATATCAAAAAGATTTCCAGTTACTGACAGTTCTTAGTATGTGTGTCCCTCTTAAGCCAGAGTTGCAGTGGAAGCAGGTCTAGCGTGGTCCCCATTCCAGCCGTGGGTATGCTACGAATTCTACTTGCTGGTTATCTCTGCACCCTTTCAAGACTTCTATAAGCCACTTATTGTTCTATTTTATTCCATTATACTGTAGCCCCTGGGACTAATTACAGAGGTATAGATCCATTGCATGGTGTTGGGAGTTAATCCTCAACTCTTGCCACAGGTACTTTTGGTACAAATGAGAGCGCTTTGGCCTTGGAGTATATGTTCTTTATGTGAGGAGTCCGTCAGTTTGCCATCCAAAGTCACCCCTAGATTCTTCACTGCCTCCTGAGGAGGCCGAACTTCATTGAAGGTTTGAGCCTCCAGTCTAAGGCCAAAGTCAGTTAAGTCGTAAATGGTATGACGCCAGTCTTCTTGGGATTAACACTAATATCGTGCTTCTTACTGTTATCTTGCACAATTTTTAAAGCACCTTATGCTAGTGTTCTAACTGTATATACAAATGAGCCTTGGGGATTTAATGGTCAACACCAGCGGATCCCCTCGGCAGCATAAGGCTTATTACTCAAGGAGGTCGCCCGGTGTGCCTGAGGCTCTGTTTACGCCTCATATTCCCATGTACCATGCACCCCTCAGCACGGATCGCCCAACACCTTGGGTTGGGTTGTAGGAATGGAATTATACGAGGGAGATTGGATAGGAATATGAGGTAGGTTGCGGTGAAGATTGGACGTAGTGGGTCACACTTATAGTTAGTCTGGACCTGACTAGCATAGGTGACCCTGCCAGCAGCAGTGCTACCGCTAGCATAGCCCTCAGCTTCATGTGAACGCGCAAACACCTCCGTCAGTATTGGCGATACTACGTTACGGGTGTGTCCCATGAGAGGTGCTTCATGTTAGTTTAAACAGAAAACTCGCAATTCAAGATAACTAAATCCAGATATAAGAGCGACTGCGCCTTATTAGCTCTATTTTGTAGCCACGCGAGAGTGGCCGCGTGGTTTAAGGCGCCGTGTCATAGATTGCGCTGCCACTCCCGACGGAAGGTCAAAACATCTCTCGGGCATGGATATTGTCCTTAGCGTAAGTTAAAGTAGTTTGTAAGTTTAGGGACATTAGCAACTTGGTTCCTTAGGTTTACAAATATTACTACTTTTTCATTATTTTATATATCCTCTCATTCGATAAATTATTTAAAACCAGTACACTCCGCAGTTGACGTAATGACATATGAAACGACAGTCTAAATTCCTCACCATAGTTGGATACGTGTCTAGCAAAGGTAGTATAAAAGAAGCTGCAACTGTATAGTCTATATTTGAAGCGAAGATCTCTAACAACCTACAGCTTGAAGACGGGAGGATGAGCACCTGTCACAGTCAACCTCATCCGCAACTAATTAGGAAGGAATGTCTCTTTCATTCCCGACGTTCAAGAAATTTTAAGGGTGTGACATGTCCACTAAAGCCTAGGAGGGAGCAGATTCCACTAGAATATGTACTTATCCGACATGCCTAGAAATAACTGAATACAGGCAGGAATCTTTCAGCATGTGGACACAGCGTTCAGCTCTAGAATGCATCACGTACCATATAGCTTTTACGGGCTTGCACTATAACCCATTACATTACCGACATCCATTACCTCAAGCGAAGTAGCCAGCACCGTCGATAAGATATCTGCTTGTCTGCTTCTGGATTATGAGAGAAAACGCAGCAGAATATCGGCAGTAGTAGTGGCCGCTGCAATCTAATTCGAGGTATCATGACTCATAGACCAAAGATAACATAGGTGGCGCATGTCCCTATCTCTGCTGTGCTGTGGTTTGAAACCAACATCTAATATTGTCCCTAGTCACATGACTGAACCTTCGTCACTATGAACAACAATGTTTCTAATTTATAGGTGAAATCAAGCGTTAATTTTAACAATAAAACGACTTCTCGTATTCCTATTACACTTGTAGAAGTAAAGGTAACGTGATTTCTCCATATTACTGGCAATAATGCGGTGGTTATCGTATTTACGTGTGACTAGGCAATAAGTATTGTGACTTCCGTTTACAAGCAACAGAATTACACATCCTCAACGTTTGTTATGCACTATGATTTTTTTTTTTTTTTACTTTTTTCCCAACTGATGAATGTGATTATTGATGGGAAGATTATTCCAGGATGTCTTGACTGAGTATATATGTTAGCAAATAAGTAATTTCTGGTGCATATCTGCCTTTAATAGCGTTACTCAATGCTGAAGACGAATTCACACTGTTCATTATCCCTATAAAACCAGTTCTTGTCACGCACATCAATACTTTTTGATCACATTCTTATTTAATATAAGTAGCCAATATTCTTTTACGTTTTGGCTTCCCTGTATGTGGTAAAAGTAATAAAATATAAACACTTGTATTATATTAAAATCGGACATAATGGTTGCAAACCGATTTCAGGTACCTATAAAAGCATGACAAAACATTTCACATGTATTGTTGAGGAATCGTATGAAAACTGATGCTGCTTGTCAAAGTGGCATTTCGTCTCCTGTGTAAGCTACAAACTAAGACTCACAATTCAACAAAAACAGTCTTCGACCAAGAACTGCAGTTCTGTTGCTTATAAAAACAACTGTGAATACATTTCATCTAGGCAGAGGTAAAAACTGTAACCGTTTCATTGATATTGCAAAATGCGGAAAACTACCGCCTATTGTGCTACTGAATGTATTATAAGAATACCATAAGACGTTTTACTGTTGAAATCTACACTTAATTTCCACCAGCAGAAAGAAGAACTGCGACTGTCATTTGCACTTCACATTCCCTGTAGTGATGACCAGGGTTTCCTGCTTCGAGTCACGTGACTTAGATGTTGGTTTCAGTGTAATGACGTCACGCGCAGTCTATGTTATCTTTGGTCTATGATGTGACGGATATACTCAGTAAAATGTTGAGACAATGCGAGTGATTTTTCCAAAATTAGTAGGTATTTATCGTACTTCCAATGTATCCAAACACGCCGAGAAACCACTATATCACCAAGCAGTCGACACCAATGCAGCCCTGCAATACACTCTTCTGCTGATGTTCCCCAAAATAAATTCAAATTCAAATGTATGTTAAGCTTATGAGACTTAACTGTGGGGTCATTAGTCCCTAAACTTAAAAATTACTTATGAACTACCTTACACTAAAGACAACACAAATATCCATCCACGAGGGAGGATTCGAACCCCCGACGGAGAACGGCCTCGGGCATCGGAGCATAGCGCCTCAATGAGCTTGGCCACTCCGCCGCGCCCCTCCCCCCTCCCCCCAATTAAGGTCGTGGGCACCTATTGCTGTAAAAGTATTTATTTTATTGCACCTCAATATAATTCCGTACTTAGAATCCCTATGCGTTAACGAAGAACCGAGCGAGGTGGCGCAGTGGTAAGACACTGGACTCGCATTCGGAAGGATGGTGGTTCAAATCCACCTCCGGCCATCAAGATTTAGGTTTTCCGTGATTTCCCTAAATCACTCCAGGCAAATGCCGGGATGGTTCCTTTGAAAGGGCACGGCCGATTTTCCTTCCACATCCTTACCCAAACCATCCGAGCGTAAGCCCCGTCTCTAATGACCATGTTATCGACGGGACGTTAAACTCCAAGCTTCCTTCCTTCCTTCCTTCTTGGGCGGCCGTTCCCACCGGAGGTTCGAGTCCTTTCTCGGGCATTGGTGTGTGTGTGTGTGTGTGTGTGTGTGTGTGTGTGTATGTGTGTGTGTGTGTGTGTGTGTGTGTGTTGTCCTTAGTGTAAGTTAGTTTAAGTAGTTTATAAATCTAGGGACTGAAGACCGCCGGCCGCGGTGGCCGAGGGGACTGAGGCGCTGCAGTCACGGTCAGCACGGCCACTACGGTCGGGGGTTCGAATCCCCCCTCGGGCATGGATATTTGTGCCGTCCTAGTTCGTAAGTAGTTCATAAGTAATTTGTAAGTTTAGGGACTGATAACCCCGTAGTTAAGTCCCATAAGCTTAACAAACATTTGAACATTTGACTGAAGACCATAGCAGTTTCAGGCAATAGGTTTACAAACGTCTGAACATTTTCGAAACCTACGAGCTGATGTGGTTCAAATGCTAATCATTTCTGCAGAACATACTTACCTAGATGTCTTGTGAATAATAACTTCCATGTCTAGTCTCTGAAGGTGTTCAGTTTCTTTTCTGAAGATGCGTGTGCAATTCTTATAAAGATTTAACGTGCGTTCGTTATCTCTCGAATAGAATAATACACTTCAATATATTGTAATAAATGTGTTACTGTTGTGGTCTTCAGTCGGAAGACTGGTTTCACCACCCTACTCTATCCTGAGCAAGCCTCTGCTTACTGCATTCATCTCTTGGTCTCCTTCTGCGATTTTTACTCCACACACTTCCCTCCAACGCTAAGTTCACGATTTCCTGATGTCTAAGAATGTGTCCTACCAATCGATCCCATATTTCAAAGGCCTCTATTATTTTCCCGTCCCCACTATTTATCTTTCATGTTTCACTCCTATACAAGGCAACACTCCACACAAATGCCTTCAGAAAGGACATCCTTACCCTTAAATTAATATTCGATGTTAACATATGTTTTCGCTTTTCTTCTCATTGCCATTCTGTATTTTATATCTTCTGCAATGTGACCATCAATGTTATTTTACTGCCCAAGTAACAGAATCATCTACCACATTTATTGATTCGTTACCTAATCTAATTTCTTCAGCATTGACTAGTTTTCTAAGACTACATTCCATTGTTAATACTCATCTTATACGCTCCTTTCAACACACTGTCCATTCCATTCAATTGCTCTCCCAGGTCCTTTTCTGTCTCTGTCAGAATTACAATGTCATCAGCAAAACGCAATGTTTTTATTTCTTCGCCCTGAACTTTAATTCCTTCTCCAAAATTCTCCTTGATTTCCTTTATAGCTTGCTCAATTTACAAATTGAACAACATTAGAGAAAGGCTACACCCCTTAATAAGGGTATAGTTAACATTTTATTGCCGCGCGAGGGTGGGCGCGTTTGAGGCTCTATGTCACGCATTGCGCTGCCACTCCCATCGGAGATTCAAGTCCTCCCTCGAAAATTGGTTGTGTATTGTCCTCAGTATTAGTTTAAGTAGTCTCACAAACATTGAATTTTGAATATTTTAATGTGTATCTGGTTCTCGTGTTGTCAATCTACACAGCCGCTTTGCCCTGTTTCATTACGCTATGAGTACATTGCTGAAATAATTCCCATATTCTTAGCCATGGCCTTTTCCTACTGTAGTGGATACATTCAGCTCAAAAACAAGCGCCGTATTACAAGTACAAAGAAAATTATAGATAGGTATGGAAAGTTAGTAATTTGTGCGAAATTTACATGTGTCCGTCTCAACATAAATGACTGTAATTCTGGTTCTAATTAAGTTACAGAAGTGAAAATTGTACCATTGGAAAGCTAATAAATAGACCTTTAGACTGATATGTCACATGGCAGGTTTCAGAATAGTTTTATTCTAAAGGTCATTGACCTTGACTCAAAACACCCCATCTTCAAATTTTCTGGAAAAATATATTTTATTGTTCCATTATGTTACTACAAATATGGTAAATATCAACATGGCACACGTAAGGCATCATTCACAAAAAATTAATTTGTCAGCTTAAGTTTGATACTTTAAAATCATAATCTATTCAGTAAAATGAACAAGCAAATAAATGTGGGGAGACCAAATTAAGCACACACCTTGTACAAAAGTCAATTAAAATCATTAAATTACTGCCCATAATAAAATGGTTTCTGCCCTTTATGAATTTGGAGGTAGTGTGGGAGGAAATTTGCAAATACACAATGCGTAGCTGAAAGCACATTCATTCATTCACAGACACATGCATAATGCTTGTGGTAGATTTACAATACGGCAACACTTCAGAGCAGTGGCGAAACGAAGCGTCGGCGGCGTTTTGACAAGATGGCGGGTGTCTTGATCACAAATTTAAGAACACCAAACGAACTTATGTTCGGGATGGCAGCGGCTCACTATTCTTAAGTACCACGTGGTGTGCGACCACGCCGAATTTCATAGCATTCACAAACAGAAATTAATTTAGAATGAGCAAGTAAATCACACATGAGAATTCGTATAGAAGAAAGCTAGAATTAATAAAAGCATGGCTGAAGGCCGAAGTAACGACCATAATGAAAGCATGTGGTGCAATCGGCCATACAAGACAGGAAAGACGGAATCAAACTAGAAAATCTGTGAAATATTTAGCTTACTTGCGGATACAGACGCGACATAAAAAGTTAGTTGAAAAAAGCAAGGAAATTCAAACATACTAAATTTACACGAAGGCTGAAGGTCACACACATCTATTCTAACTTGAGAAATTCCGAACATAAAATCATCACCGGAATGAAAATGCAAATACTAAATTCACACTGTATTACTCCAGTTCTGTAAATTAAGAAACACTTCGCCTCATATAGCGAAAGAATTACTCAATCAAACTATCACTGAAAAACCAAGACTGCCTGATCACAAAGAAAGTAAAGTTCTAACAGCATGCCTTCCCCTCAGCATGATTCGGCGAAGTACTTACTTCCACGGTCGCAGCAAGAGTGTGGCTCTCGGGCCAGTCGGCTGCGGTGGCCGAGCTGTCTGCGGCGCGACAGTCACGTTCAGCACGGTCACTACGATCGGGGGTTCGAATCCCCCCTCGGGCAAGGATATTTGTGCCGTCTTTAGTATTAGCTTGTTCATAAGTAGTTTGTAAGTTTAGGGACTGATGACCCCATAGTTAAGTCCCATCAGCTCTACAAACATTTGAACATTTTGAACTCTCAGGCCACAGGAAAAACCTTCCCCCGCCACACACCGGATGTAGAGCGCGCTAAAAACGATTCAGAGTGTGTTCAGAGCCTCCTGTATACCAACTCTTGCTACCTGGCGAAGACAATTCCCTCTACATCCGCTCCCAGAGAGGTCTCCTGTCACCTCTTTCGTCCAAGATTAGGTTGGTACGACTCTAAGAACGCGGCTGTCTCGCCATCTTGCCAAGTAAGATTGTTTCTGGCCAGCCAGCAGACGCCAGCGTAGGCGACAAACGAAGCCATGCATTCTTAACTACAGCAAAATGAGGCCTAGAGCACGAGGCGGTGACTGTAATTCTTTGCGCGGCCGTCAGTCAATATCAAAAGCAACCTTCCACATTCATACGCACACACAAGTTCAATCACACGGGTGAAAAGATATATAAACATGGTGCATTGATCAATAATAAAAAGAATAAAATAATTAACAAACAAATAGATAACATTAATGATGCAGGTTAATGAATAAATCAAAATGGAACACGACCACACATTCAGTGGACGTGTATCATACTGCATAAAATTATGAGATTTAATGATGTATGCCATACGATAAATAAATGAATATGCTGTCACAAAAGTGTTGGGTCACCTACCAAGTAGCATCAAAAGTCTGTCAGATAGCCCACTGGTATCTAAAAATAAATTAAAGAAATGTCTGAATGGCAACTCCTTCTACACTTTAGATGATTTTTTAGATAAAACTTGATAATTTCACTAAAAATAAAAAATATATAAATAAAAAATAAATAAAAAACTTAAAGTACTGAGTGTCATGTACAGACACAATTTACTAATCTGACATGTACCACATCATTTCAAAATGTCGTATACAGGGTGTTACAAAAAGGTACGGCCAGACTTTCAGGAAACATTCCTCATACACAAAGAAAGAAAATTTGTTATGTGGACATGTGTCCGGAAACGCTTAATTTCCATGCTAGCTCATTTTAGTATTTCTCTTTAAATGTAAATTGAAATAATTCGTGCAGACAATTGTCAAAATACCCAATTGTTTCGTTAGTATGTACTGTACTTCCTCGAGTCACATCATCAACACAGATTTTCTGTGAACGTTTGGGCAGGAATTGTTGGTAATGTCTTGATTGGGCCTCATGTTCTTCCACCTACGCTCACTGTAGCACGTTATCATGATTTCAGATGGGATACTCTACCTGTGCTGCTAGAACATGTGCCTTTACAAGTACGACACAACGTGGGGTTTATGCACGATGGAGCTCCTGCACATTTCAGTCGACGTGTTCGTACGCTTCTCAACAACAGATTCGGTGACCGACTGATTGGTAGAGGCGGACCAATTCCATGGCCTCCACGCTCTCCTGACCTCAATCCTCTTGACTTTCATTTATGGGGGCATTTGAAAGCTCTTGTCTACGCAACCCCGGTACCAAATGTAGAGACTCTTCGTGCTCGTATTGTGGACGGTTGTGATACAATATGCCATTCTCCAGGGCTGCATCAGCGTATCAGGGATTCCATGCGATGGAGGATGGATGCCTGTGTACTCGCTAACGGAGGACATTTTCAACATTTCCTGTAACAAAGTGTTTGAAGTCACGCTGGTACGTTCTGTTGCTGTGTGTTTCCATTCCATGATTAATGTAATTTAAAGAGAAGTAATAAAATGAGCTCTAACATGGAAATTAACCCATTTCTTCCCAGTGTTGCGTACACGCAACACAAAATTTAGCATTCAAAGAATATATGGCATCAACTGCGATTGGGCAAAGCTGAAAATGTGTACCCAGCCAGGATTCGAACCCGGGCCTCCTGCTTTCTAGGCAGTTGCGCTGACCCCTACACCACTGGGGACACAGTGATCACGGCCCCTGCAAGGACTACCTAAGCACGCCTCCCGTCAGATACAAATTCCCAGCTTCGCCCTGCCCACAGTACTCAAACTCGTAGTTATGAAACTAATTCCCGTAAGAGTAAGGGCCCTGTGGGCAGGGCGAAGCTGGGAATTTATATCTGACGGGAGGCGTAGTTAGGTAGTCCTTGCAGGGGCCGTGATCACTGTGTCCCCAGTGGTGAAGGGGTCAGCGCAACTGCCTAGAAAGCAGGAGACCCGGGTTCGAATCCCGGCTGGGTACACATTTTCAGCTTTGCCCAATCGCAGTTGATGTCATATATTCTTTGAATATTAAATAATAACAACTGCAGGATCAGAAGTGACGTCTGTTCTTTCGGAACAGACGCCACATGTATATATACAAAATTTAGCCTTACAAAATGCAGTCGAAATGGACTTACTATACAAAACTCACCACACATGTGTTAAAAGGCATTCACGAGCTCTCTGTACATGTGTTAAAGTTTCACAATTACCTTAACACTTCGTAAAAAGATGCAAGATTTACAAACGTCAGACGATCTACATACACAAGAAATGTTAAGTTCAGCTTCACACAGAGTGTTTTTCAATATTTCATGAGTGATACCATCAATGTAAGTCAGAGTTATCATAAAATAGACAATATTGCACAGTTTGAACAAATAGAAGAAGGTGATCACAAAAACTAAATTTTTCTATTTTTTTACTAGGAAACAGCGCAACATTAGGGGTGATGCAAATTACAACACATACTGCTTGTTTGTAATATTTGTAGTGTTATATCAATTATTTTAAAGAGAACCTGATGACTAAATATAACACTTTTTCACAATTTCTATTATTGGGAAGAAATGGGTTAAGCGTTTCCGGACACATGTCCACATAACATATTTTCTTTCTTTGTGTGTGAGGAATGTTTCCTGAAAGTTCGGCCGTACCTTTTTGTAACGCCTTGTATATGATCTATGAAACAAGTATTAATCTAATCTGTCGCATGGCGCCTTAGACCCCGTGGGCATTCCCACGCACATCTTCTTAGGTTGAGGATGAACTAAGTAGCTACTCTAGCGATTAGTGTGAAATTCAGAGGTATTATTTGTGTACCCTATATCGACTTGTGTACCTTATAACGACCGATTTTTGTGCATGGTGATATCCCACTCCCGTGACATACCGAACTACTCTGTGGCTTTTAATGACACAGTTAATTCAAAATGTTGAAACTCATTTAATTTTCGCACTCGCAGTCTAACACTAACCGTCGCGATTTACAAAATCGGCAAAAATTTGTATTGCTTTCGACTCGCTAGGGGAAATGCAACATCAGGTCAGCGTTAGCGTTGATATAGATATTCAGTTATGTGCAGGTGGTGTGGCCAAAATAAAAGAAAATCACCAATTTCAAGACATACTTTTTAATGCGTCTTCACACATCAACAGCCCAACGGAAAAGACCGCGAGCACCCGTTTTCGAGTCCCGCGCTACATACACCTTTTGTACATAAAATAGTTCCCACATTAAATAATACAATTTAACATTCTTAAAAGTATTGCATAGGTTTAAAATGTATATAAACGTGTCAAATCTGCTTGCGATTAACAATCTCCATTTATTTTCTGATTATTTTACAATATTTTTATCATAGGATGTGGCGCATTAATACAACCGAGCTGTTTCCTTTTGCCTATCGATTATATGGTCATCGATATTCAAATAGTTGAATATCGATCCCGCAACACTACGCTCGACCATCGATCCTGTAACGTTATAGCAGGACATAAAGGCAAACACTAACTCAATGTCCCAGAGAACTCAAACTGACTAATCTTCTATCCGAAGTTCACATGTGGCCAGTTTATCCCTGTCCGCAGTTGGAATACTGAAGAGACGTGTGTCTGCAGTAGGCTACGGGCAGCGGGCTGCAGGTTGTAGGGCCGTGACGTCACTGCGGACAAAGAGCGGCGGCAGAGGTGAGGCAGGGGACGCAGACAGGCCGCAGGCGAGGTTTCTCAGCCATTAGAGAACCGGTGTTTGGGTGGAGGCCAAGGTGCGCCCCGCGGCGGCGCTCGGCGCTGGAAAGTGAAATGCAGTGCGTGGCTGGCGCGCGGCGCGCGGCTTGCGCAACCTGCCTGCCGCAGCGGCCGGCGGCGGGCCCTTCCGGAAACGCCGCGCAAATATTGACCTCCCACTCAGCGTCGGAGAGAGTCTATTAGACCCCGCGAATCCGCACACAGCTCAGTGGCGCTGCTTAGCAGCGTGCAACCGTAACTCACACGTCTAGTTGCTAGTGGCCCACAGTCGTGGACTCTTCCTTTCTTCATTATTTGCTCTGTTCGTTTCCGAGTGAGGTGACGCATTAAGTCTGGTTTACAAGACGACACTACGTTCCATGAAACTACGGAGGAAGGAAGGAATCTTAGGGTTTAACATCCCATCGACAGCGTGGTAATTAGAGACGGAGCTAACGCTCGGATTTGTGGGTAAGGATGAGGGAAGGAAATCGGCCGTGCCCTTTGAAAGGAACCATCCCGGCATTTGCCTGGTGATTTAGGGAAATCACGGAGTCGGCCGCGGTGGCCGAGGAGACTGAGGCGCTTCAGTCACGGTCTGCACGGCCACTACGGTCGGGGGTTCGAATCCCCCCTCGCGCATGGATATTTGTGCCGTCCTAGTTCGTAAGTAGTTCATAAGTAGTTTGTAAGTTTAGGGACTGATGACCCCGTAGTTAAGTCCCATAAGCTTTACAAACATTTGAACATTTGAAATCACGGAAAACCTAAATCTGGATGGCCGGAGGTGGATTTGAACCACCATCCTTCCGAATGTGAGTCCAGTGCGTTACCACTGCGCCACCTCGCTCGGTTCATGAAACTACGCTACTGGCCATTGCGCATGCGCGGCAGGCGTTCGCGCAACTCGTTGGCGAAACTAAACAGTTTCGGCACCTTCCAACTTTGGCGAAACTGATTGCGCGTGTTTTTAGGTTAGGTCATAACCAATAAAGAACAAAACACAACATAAAGGGGGGAACGAAAGAAATAATTCGGTTTTTGAACTTATATGCGATGCATAGGTGCCGCGGTGGAGTAGCCGAGCGGTCTATAGCGTCTCGCTGCGGAGGTTGCTCGCCGTGGAGGTTCGAGTCGTCCCTGGGGCATGGGTGTGTGTGTTTGTCCTTAGGTTAGTTTACCTAGGTTTAAGTAGTTTGTAAGCTACGGACTGATGACCACGCACTTTGGTCCGATAGATTTACAAACATTTATATTGTTATTGATGCATAGGTGTTTGTGCGATTTTAAGCAGCAACATGTTAGTGCTGTTGAAGCAATTAGTCGTGAATTAAATATTGATGGGTTGACGATTAGTGAATTGCAAAAATAATAATAATAATAATAATGTTTGTATAGCTTATGGGACTTAACTACGGGGTCATCAGTCCCTAACGTACAAACTACTTATGAACTACTTACGAACTAAGACGGCACAAATATCCATGCCCGAGGGGGGATTCGAACCCCCGACCGTAGTGGCCGTGCAGACCGTGACTGAAGCGCCTCAGTCCCCTCGGCCACCGCGGCCGGCTAGTGAATTGCAGACTAAAATACATTCTATTCCAAATACCTATACAAACGAACTATTGCAATTGTGGATTTGGCAACACGATACAGGTAATGTAGAGACGAATATCTACTTGACAAGAAACGTAATGCAATTTGTAATTTCAGTTCTGGTAACAATGCTTCACGCATAACAGTCTCTTGTTTCTTTATCGCATTACAACGCTGTTTAAAAGGAACGTAAACTACTCTGGTGACATTCTAAGTCGATTAAAATAGCTTCTAGGGTCTTCAATTACAATTACAATTTCTTTCAGCAAGGTCGCTAAGCAACCGAGCTGACGTCTTTTTTTAATCCAGTCACGTACCCAAACACGTTTTTTTATTCTTTTTATGTTTAGTCTTATGCAGTGACTTCACTCAGGGAAGCAATAGCTCTGCCACAACTCGGTGTCGTCGTGTAGACTAGCCTTTAGTTAGGACACTGTTCTAGCATTCGGATGTATGCTGTTTCAGATTGGCGTCCTGCCGCGAAGCTTTCAGTTTGGAGAGGTTTCCCTACATAGTTTAAGGCAAATGCATCTACACTGAGGTCACAACATTCGTCGGATGGGGATATCCACTGATACAGATGGTGGTATATCCCGTGCACAAGGTACCACAAGGCGTTGCATTGGTACAATATCATTTGCACTCCAGTGATTCATGTTGAAACGTTTACGGCGTGATTATCGATATTAACGGACTTTGAACGTCGAATGGAAGTTGGAGCTAAACACATGGGACACTCCATATCGAAAATCTTTAGAGGATTCAGTGTTACAGGATTCACAGTGTCGATCATGTGCCAAGAATACCAAATTTCAGCAAAGACATATCAGTCGCCGACGGGCTGAGTTTGATTAGCGAGAGTATCGATGTTTGTGTAGAGTTTTCAGCGATAATAGACAAGTAAAATTGCGAAAATAACGGCAAAAATCAATGTGGGACTACGACATTAGTACACGTTGGGACAACGCGTCACAATTAGGCGTTAATGGTTTCTGACAGCAGACGACCACCTAGGATCCTAGGATACCTTTACTGGCAGCATGATGTGGCATCCAGCGCACCTCCTGGACCAGTGACTATAACAGCTGGAACGCACACGACTGTGACTAAAGCACCGTGGCTTCAAGTGAGTCCAGATTTGAGCTGGTAAGTGTTGTGTAGCTCCACTAAGCCATGGGCCCAGGTTGTCAACAAGGCACTGTGAAAGCTAGTGCTGGCTTCATAATGGTATGGCTCTTTTGCATGATGTGAACTGGACCCTCTGGTCAAACTGAACCGACCATTGGCTGAAAATGGTTATTTTAGGCAATTCGGAGACCATTTGCAGCCATTAATGGACGACTTCAGGTTCCCAAAGAACGATAGCATTTTAAGGGTGATAATGTGCCATGTCACTGCGCCACAATTGTTCTCGAATGATTGGAAGAACATTCTGGACAAATTCTAGAGAACGATTTGGCCATTCAAATTGCCCTTTATGGGATATTCATCGAGAGGTTAGTTGGTGCACGAAAACTTGCATCGGAGATACTTCCGTAATTGTGAAATACTATAGAGGCAACATGGCTCAGTATTCCTGCAGAGAACTTCAAACGACTTGAGTCCCTGACGTGTCCAGCTGCTGCAGTTCGCAGAGAAAGAACGTCGTCCGACACGTCGTTAGGAGGCATCTCAGAACTTCCGTCACGTCAGACTGCACCATTGTGCAGAGGCTACCGCCCATCATGCAGTTACTAAAGCTTCTTCCCGTTCCATTCGCTTACGAAATGTAGGACGAAAAATTTCTTTGTGTGCGTTGTAATTAGTCTAATCTTGTCTTCACGATCGCTGCTGGATGAATATGCAACGGTTTTAATACAGTGCTACAAGGGCTTGCTGAAGATTACGCCTCCCAATATTTATTCTATTATTAACACCGGTTAAGGTGTTAGATGACATGCATATCAATCGTTCGGATTTCTCCCTTCTCTGGTGTAAGTTACAATTACGATTTGTACTGCATAACTCGATTTACGGCTTATCTTAGAAGATAGATTAAGGAAAGGGAAACCTACATTTCTAGCTTTTGTAGATTTGGAGAAAGCTTTTGACAATGTTGATTGGAATACACTCTTTCAAATGCTGAAGCAAGCAGGAGTAAAACATAGGAACGGAAGGTTATTTAAAACTTGTACAAAAACCAGACAGCGGTTATCAGAGTGGAAGGTCATGAAAGGGATGCAGTGGTTGGGAATGGAGTAAGACAGGGTTGTAGCCTTTCTCCAATGTTATTCTATTTGTACATTGAGCAAGCTATAAAGGAAAGCAAAGAGAAATTTGGCGAAGCAATTAACGTTCAGGGTGAAGTAAGAAAAAAATTGCGTTTTTCCTATGACATTGTAATTCTCTCAAAGACAGGAAAAGACCAGAAAGAGCAGTTGAACGGAATGGACACCTGTGTTGAAAGGTGCTTATAAAATGAACATTAAAAGAGCAAAACGAGGGTAATGGAGTGCAGTCTAAGAAAAGCTGTCGATGCTGAAGGAATTTGAGTAGGTAATGAAACAGTAAATGTGGTAGATGAGTTTTGTTACTTGGGCAGTAAAATAACATGCGATGGCCGCAATACAGAGGGTATAAAATGCACAATGGCAATTGGAAGAAAAGCGTTTTTGAAAAGAGAAATTTGTTAACATCGAATATTTATTTAAGTGTAAGGAAGTCCTCTCTGAAGGCATTTGTGTGGAATGTTGCCTTGTATGGGAGCGAAACATGGACGATAAACAGTGTGGACAGAAAGAGAATAGAGGCTTTTGAAATGTGGTGTTACAGAAGAATGCTGAAGATAAGGTGGGTGGATCGCGTAACTAATGAGGAGGCACTGAACAGAATTGGGGAGAAAAGGAATTTATGGCATACCTTGACTAAAAGAAGGGATCTATTGGTAGGACACATTCTTAGACATCGAGGAATCGTAAATTAAGCAATGAAGGGAAGTGTGTGGGCTAAAAGTTGCATGGAGACCAAGAGATGAATACAGTAAGCAGATTCAAATAGATGTAGGTTGCAGCTCTTACGAGTTGATGAAGAGGCTTGCTCAGGATAGAGTAGGGTGGACAGCTGCATCAAACCAGTCTCCGAACTTAAGACCACAACAACACTGCATAACATGGCAGTGTGTAAAATAAATATATCGGCACGTGGGAAACAGCACTCTGTAATCGAGTTTCTGACCTCTAATAGTATGTTCTTTAGCTTTTTTATTGCGAGTGATACTTTGTACCATAACACCGTTGAGAATCTTTTGTTTTTAGCGTCAAATGATGAACCGCGCTTTCATCACCTGTCGCATTGTTGTTAAGGAACCCATCACCCTAGCGTTTCAAACGCAAAACATATTACTGACCAATGTCCGATCACCTCCGTTTCATGTCACTAGTGAGAATTCAAGGTACCCACCATTAAGGCAGTTTTCTGAACCGCTGTTCTGAAATGACGGCCTGTACACCCAGTCTTCATACGCCACTTCCCTCAGAACTGTGTCTGTGTTTTTAGACGTTTTTTTCCGACGAATTCATTAGCCAGATTCCAATGATGTCTTGATGATTGTCCTACATATTCGTCCCTCTCAGCTTAACACAACTTTTTCCTACATTACAAGCACGAACAGTACGTCGCGTATTACTGATGACGGTATAAAAGTCACTGTTAACGGCTTTCATTCCTCTATGAATTTCAATTGAAGGCACAGTTTATCCAGTTCGGAATCCTATTACAGTAGGCTGCTACTTAATTACAAAATATACCGCCCCGTTACATACTACAGCTGGGAAACCTGTCATAGAGATGGTTGCAACTGCCAGCAGCAAAGCGTGAAGTCGATCCAGTAATATCCATGGCATGTAATACTTCAACCTATGCCGAGAACAGAATAAAAATACGTGGACTTTATTTTTCAATGCGCGCTGGTAAATATCTTACTTATACCTGTTCCTTGAATCCTGTACATGAAGTTTCAAGGGGTAGTTTGTGTATACAATATCTTCAGATATCTGCTAGTCCAGTACCAGCTGTTGCCAGTTTCACATCGTAAGCAGCGCTAAGTATCATAATTTAATTTGTGTCAAATTTAATTTGCCAGTCAATTTCTTCATTTTTGTTGTAAGAGGTTTATTCTCGCGTACTTGGCAGATTTCGTTTTGCTGCTGTTTCAATAGTTTATTCTCGCGTATTTGATAGGTAGTGTTGGGCGCGCCAGCACCACACACAGCAGTACCAGCAGCGTTAACAGCCTAGTAAAAGCGAACTATTGTCACTTAGTTGTGGGCTGAGCAGTGTAAATTTTTATAAACTCGCGCTAGTATCAAATTATACTTAAATCTCTACTGGCAATTGTTGACTTGTTAGGACGGATAGGATGTGTGACTGCTGCGTACGCACGCAGGAGGAGCTGGCCGCTGTTCGCGAGCAGCTGAGCATGTTGTTGGCCGCGGTCAGCCGTCTTCAGGCTGCTGCCTCGGAGTGTTGCGGCAGGAGGGAGTCTGGTGCGTCGCGTGTCACACCTCAGGTGTTACATGCTTCACCCACGGTCCCTGCTGTCGGGACATCTCTGCGCGTACCGGACGCTGTTGAGCCACCCTCACCTCAAGGGGTGTGGCGGATTCAATAGCGTTCGCGTCGCTCAGGGCATAAGGTCAATGTGGAGGCTGGCTGTGCGGCGTCGCCCGCTCTGCCTGTGAGTGGACATGTGGCCGCTCCATCAGCAGGGTCCGAGCAGGTACACGGGGGGAGGGGTATATTAGTGATTGGGAGCTCCAATGTAAGTCGGGTGATAGAGCCCCTTAGGGAAATAGCGGAAAGATCGGGGAAGAAGGCCAGTGTGCACTCTGTTTGCTTGTCGGGGGTCTCATCCGAGATGTGGAGGAGGCCCTTCCGGCGGCGATAGAGAGCACTGGGCACTGCGTGCACCCGACTGCAAATTGTTGCTCCTGCCGGCTGGGTTCAGAGGTCATCCTCAGTTCATACAGGCGGTTGGCGGGTTGGAATCTGAGCTAACTATTTGTAGTGTCGTTCCCAGAACCGATCGCGGTCCTCTGGTTTGGAGCCGAATGGAAAGCTTAAACCAGAGGCTCGGACGATTCTGCGGAGATCTGTGGTGCAAATTTCTCGACCTCCGCTATCGGGTGGAGAAATGTAAGGTTCCCCTGAATAGGTCAGTCGTGCACTACACGCAGGAAGCTGCTACAAGGGCAGCAAAGAGGGTGTGGAGTGCACATCATTTTTTTAGGTTATAGAATTCCCTCCCTAGGCCCGACAAGACGCCTTCTGAGCCGCGACAAGGTAGCAATAGGCAGAACACAACAGGGAATGAAAAGATCACTGTAGTAGTAGTTAACTGCAGGAGCGTCTATAGAAAGGTCCCAGAACTACTCTCATTAATAAACGGGATTTACATGTGGGTGTGTGTAACGCTGGAAGCAATTAATACCAATCACTGGAAAACGTTTGTTTCACAGCTAGACTCCCAACCACTGTGGCTCGGGGTGAAAAGCTCTGAAATAAACTGAGGTGACGAAAATCGTTGTATACTTCCTAATATTGTGTAGGATGCCTTTTTCCCGGTAAAGTTCAGTAATTAGACGCTGCATGGACTCTACAAGTCACTGGAAGTCCTCCTACAGGAATATTGAGTCACGTGCCTATATAGCGATATCTTAATTGGGAAATTATCACCAGTGCAGGATTTTGTGCACGAACTGACCTCCCAATTCTGGCCCATAAAAGTTCGACTGGACGTATGGCGATCTGGGCGGTCTAATCATTTTCTGGAACTGTCCAGAAAGTTCTTCAAACCAATCTCGAACAATTATGGCCCAGTCACATGGAAGAATGTCAGCCATAAAAATTTCATCTTTTTTTGGAACATGAAGTCCATGAAACGCTGCGAATGGTCCTAATGTAGACAAACGTAACCATTTACAGTCAATGATTAGCTCAGTTGCACCTGTAAAAACAGTGCACACAACTATGAAGCCGCCATCAGCGTGTACAGTGCTTTGTTGACAAGTTGGGTACATGCCTTTGTGGAGACCACGCTACACTCAGACCCTACAATTTGCTATCGACAAACTAAAGCGGGACTCGTTTGACCAAGACACGGTTTCCCAGTCGATAAGGTCCAACCGAAGTGGTCACGAGCCTGCGGAGAGGCGCAGCAGGTGATGACGAGCTGTCAGCGAATGTACTCTAGTCGCTTGTCTGCTGCCATACATCATTAACGCCAAACTACACCGCACCGTCCTAACGAATACTCGTCGTACGTCTCACAATGACTGCTGCGGTAATTTGATGCAGTGGTACTTATCTTTTAGCAATGATAACTAATCGTAAACTGCTCTCTGTCATTAAATGCATGCAGTTGGCGACTGTAATGTAGGTGGTGAGAGATAAAGCCTGAAATTTGGTATTCTATGTACACTACTTAAACTGTAGCTCTTGGAAAACCGATTTCTCTAAAGAATTCCGAAACGAATGTCCCATGCAGGTAACTCCAAAAACCATTCATCGTTGAAAATCGATTCATTCCTGTCTTAGGACCATAATCACTTCGGGCACTCTTCCACATGAATCACCGAAGTACAAATGTCAGATCTGCCAATGCCCCGCCTTTTCATACCTTATGTTAGTGATACTACTGCCATACGTGTCTGTACATATCGCTAGCTTACAACTTCTGTCACCGCAATGAAATCATAATTTAGGGATGCACGGAACAATGTCAACCAAATTCTGTACAGGCGTAACTCATTTTACAACGTTTCTAATATGGTTGGTTTCTGTTTACCTGTTCAATAAAAATTTTTCTGTTGATTTTTAACTACTACTCCGACGAGTCAGAGATCTAACATGCATATTTTTTCCCCTGAAATACCTGGTTGCACTATATTTTATTTTATCATTACGCGTTTCGATACATCATCATCAGATCTGTGGCACAAATAATCGAAATAATTTTTTTTTGTTTCTTTGTAATTTCAATTCCCCTAAAAAGGGGCGAGCGGCAGCGCTCACAGGCGCTCTTCAGCCTACAGAAATAAAAAATTGACATAGCAGAAACACATAAAATATAAAAGAGGTAAAATTTGGAGTTAAATCACATATAAAATGGAGATGTTAAATGGAGATAAGACAAAGTATCTAAAACGGAGTGAAACAGGGCGTCATAAAAGTTGTGAAACGGCGATGACGGAGAGTAAAACAGCTGCTCGAGGTGCAGTGGCACACACACAATTAAAATAAACACTGGGCGTCGCCTGTGGGTTGACGGTCGGCTATTGTTTTATTAAAACGAGAAATACACCACACTTACGAAGAAACACACAATTAAAATTGATTGTTTCGGCTGCGGGTTGGCCGTTGACCGTCGTTAAAATAAAACTACGTATCTAAAAGACACCACAATTTGTGAAGCACTCCCACCGAAGCACATTCCAAGGTTTCACATACGGCGGAGCACACGCAGTATTAAAGATGTGATGTGGGGGAAAAGGGGATGAGAGGAGTGGGAGAGGGTTGGGAGGAGCCACAGGGCCAGTGGGGAAGGGAAAGGGGGGATGATGTCTCAGGGAGCCATGGGAAGAAGGAAAGAGAAGGGCGGAAGAGGAGGAGCTGGAGGGACAGCTGGGTAGAATGAGGAGGGGAGAAGGGGCAGGAAGGGAGGTATAGACGGGGCCCACAGGGAGAGAAGGGTGAGAGGGAGCAAGGGGAAGAATCACAGCTGGTATGAAGGGTAGATGTCAGGTCGGAGAGCATCATCTGGGAGGGGAGGGTACGGAAGTTGCCACGGGAAAGGATCTGGAGTCTGAACAGGTGGAGAGCAGGGGGAACGGACCAAGTGCAGAGAGGAAGGGATGGACTAGAGGATTAGGTGGGTCTAGTTTGCGGGATATGTAACAGAGGCAGAGATGTTCAATAAAGAGAACGAGGCGGGGGAAAGGAATGAGATCGTAGAGGATCCACATGGGGGAGGGGTGATAAAAGGGGATACGGAAGACAAGGCAGAGGACATGGCGCTCCGGTATCTCCAGAGATTTGTAGAAGGATGGGGGAGAGGAGATCTAGGCTGGATGGTAGAGCCGGAAGTGGGCTTCTTCTTGCATAGTGCGTAGACGGGGAGTCCAGGAGAGGGTGCAATCAATAGTGAGGCCCAGGTACCTTAGGTAGGGGTGAGGCGAATGGGACGGTAATGGAGGGTGAGATAGAAATCACGGGGATGGAAGGAAAGGGTAGTACGACCTACAATGATCGCCTGGGTTTTGGTAGGATTTATAGACAGGAGCCACTGGTTGCACCAAGTGGCGAAAAGTTCAACGTGTTATGGAGGAGGCGGTTGAAACGGGCGAGAGTGGGAGTTAAGGCAATAAAAGCGGTGTCATAAGCATACTGGAAGAGATGTATGGGAGGGGCAGGCTTAGCCATATCGGAGGTATACAGGAGATATAGGAGGGAAGAAAGAACAGAGCCTTGGGGCACACCAGCAGAGGGATAGAAAAGACCGGAGTCGATTTTGTGGATGGTAACATAGGTGGTGGGGGGGGGGGGGGGAATTGGAGAGGAAGGAGGCAATGACCCTGGCGAGATTGATGGGAAGAGCATAGGTTTGGAGTTTGAAGAGCAGGCCAGAATGTCAGACCCGATCGTGGGCCCGTTCCAGGTCTAAGGACATGAAGATGGCGGCACAACGGGAATGTACCTGGAGGGAAAGGAGTTTCGTAAGGTGAAGGAGTTGGACGTCAGTGGAGAAGGAAGGACGAAAGCCACATTGGGTGTCAGGGAGGAGGTGAGCTGGACGTGATGATGGATGCCACGGGGCAGGATGGATTCGAAGACCTTGCTGAACACTGGGGTGAAGCAAATGGGACGGTAGGAGGAGGCATCAGAGGAGGGTATCTTGGGTTTAAGGAACATGAGGACTTGGGAGATTTTCCACAGGCGGCGGTAGCAGCCAGTGTGGAGGATGGTGGTATAGAGGGAAGCAAGAGTGGTGAGAAAAGGCAATATGTGATGCGATCATGGCCGGGAGCCATTTGGTGTGCAGTATCAACTGTATGTCGTGTGCAGTGATTGGGAGGTTAAGGTCTGTGGGGGGATCTGGTGCAGGTATTGGAAGCCAGGAGCTAGGGGTTGGATAGAGAAATAGGTTTTTTTTTCGTGGACATCTGGGAACAAGGAATAATCAAAGTTAGGATTGTCGGGGATGGAGAAGACATCAGAGAGGAAAGAGGCAAAATGGTTAGCCTTACTGGCATTATCAGGAAGGCTCTGGTCAATGTGGAGGAGAGGGTAAGTGGGCGTAAGTTTCGATCCAGTAAGGCGGTGGAAGGCGTTCCAATACCGAGACGAGTTGATGGGGAGGTGGGAATTAAGCCGTGTCACCGTCTGATGCTAGTCTCAGCGTTTTTCGGCAGTCAGGAGGCTGTGCACGTGTCGCTGGAGTTGCCGGCGGCGGAGTGTAATCCCGGTCATGGGTTCAGAGGAAGGAGCGGTACAGGCGGCGGGATTCCCACAGAAGGACAGCCTGTGGAGGGAGTTTGGGACAGTGCAGCTGAACAGATTTGGTAGGGATGTGGGAATGGATGGCATAAGACAAGGTCTGCTGAAGGAAGGCGGCAGCTTGGTCGATATCTTCGAGAGAGTGGAGGGGGAGAGGGTGGCTTCCAACCTGATGGGTGATGGAGAGGCGAAAGCATCCCAGTCTGCTCGGGAGTAGTCATGGACGAGTTTAGGACGTGGAGGCGGGCGAGGATTCCGTGAGCGTTGGACATTGGGGGTGAGGGTAAGGAGAACAGGGTCGTGATCACTACCTATGGGGGACAAGGATGTCGGCGGTGCTGCGCCCAAGGAGATTTGGAGAGACAATGACGACATCAGGGGTGGTGTTGCTACAGGGGCAGGTAGAAATAAATTACATTTCGGATGTTTACAGTTCATAATGACAATATTCACAAGGAGCACAAACACATTATATGCAAATATACTTACAAAGTTTTTTTAAAAACTATGGGAATTAAAATACATCTTAGTGGAGATGATTAACTAAAATATAAACCATATTTGCATATGGATATTTTCGTAGCAATTTATGCTGTCCTTGGCCACGCCCAGTCTCATCCTTCTGCCCTCCCATTTCTCCCTTTTCGTACGCCCAATCCCAGTAGTATGTTTTAATGTACTTATAGTAAGGTATCTGATATTTTTCTTTTGACTTAACACATCTTATAACCATGTTGTTCATAGCTTCTACGTCAGTAAGCAGTACAGAGGGTGCAAGATGGTGTTATTGTAAATTTATTCAAATAACATTTAATTTTAATCCTTCGCCATCTGGCGGCTATTGGACCTACTTTACCTATTACGGAGCCGGTCGCAGTGACTGAGCGGTCTGCGGCGTGCCAGTCACAACCTGCACGGCCGCTACTGTCGGAGGATCGAATCCCCCTCGGGCATGGATGTTTGTGTCATCTTTAGTATAAGGTAGTTGATAAGTAGTTTGTAAGTTTAGGGACTTTTAGACCCCGCAGTTAAGTCCCTTAAGCTTAACAAACATTTGAACATTTACCTGTTACGGTGTCCCCCCCTCTCACCATAGTTTTGCATGAGAATCTAGTTGAACACCTTTACTAGACATCCACGATGGTGGTTTATATTTTAGTTAGTCATCTTCCCTAAGACTTATTTTAATTCCCATCGTTTTTAAAAAAGTTTGTAAGAATATTTGCATATAATGTGTTTGTGCTCCTTGTGAATATTGTCATTATGAAATGTAAACATCCAAATTGTAATTTATTTCTATAATTTGTGCCACAGATCTGATGATGATGTATCGAAGCGCGTAATGATAAAATAAAATATAGTGCGACCAAGACATTTCAGGAAAAAAAATTATGCATGCCAACGTATGGTCGCTTGTCCGTAAAAAATGGAAGGTTTTATTAACCAAGTGATAAAGAGATCTAACACTTTCATCATGTGGTACAACTGGATGTCAATGAAATATTAAATAGCTTTATTGTATGGTGTGTGTTGGGAGATAATTTCTTTACGACTGTTGTGTACGGGCGACGATTTCTCTACGGGAGCATAGTGTTAATGAAATAGATTTTCATTTTTTATTTCTTATTTCTCTCTCTCTTTGTCTTTCTCCCTGTGTGTGTGTGTGTTTTCATTATATTTACAATACATATTCGAGACCTTCACTGGTAATACCTACACAGAAAGATCATAATATCGTATGCTTTCATGGGTAGATGTGAAGTACAGAGAAGTGCGCCTCGGTTGCACAGTGGTCTGGCATGAAGACGTAGAGGACGGCGATTCGTCAGCAGTACCTCATGGTCCTTTGAAGGTAGCCAGGAATGATGAAGAAATGGAAGACAGCTTTTATTAAACGGCACTAAAGCATCGCTAATTGACAAGTATGACGACTGACATCAAGCTTCAATCATATAGTATAGCCACTATCAACATTAACAGAATAACTAGTCCGACGAAAGTTGAATGCCTTCGGGATTTCCTTTATGCATTTGATATAGACATCGCCATGTTGCAGGAAGTGTGCACGGACAGGGTAGAACATATTGCGGGGTATAGTGCCGTTCTAAACAGAGGAACCGAAAGCGGCACCGCCATCTTACTCAAGGACGGAATTGTACCGCGGAACGTGAAACAATTAGTGAGCGGAAGAGGAATCTCAGTCGAGATAGACGCATCCCAACTTATCAATATTTACGCTCCATCGGGTACGCACGCCAGACAGGAAAGAATGACGTTCTTTAGTGAACACATCATCGAGTTAATTAATCCCGCGAACGAGAACACCATCCTTGCTGGTGATTTCAATTGTGTTCTTACCGCCGACGACCAAACGCCTAACCCCAACATATGTCCGCAACTGGGAGACTTAGTGCAGGGTCTGCACCTCGCTGATATCTGGCTCAATCAACCACGAGGGAATCCAGGGTTTACGATTATAACCAGCCATTCTAGGAGCCGCATCGATAGAATATACGCATCTAGTAGTTTGAAGCGGTGTATACTAAGTGCTGAAACTTGTCCGATCAGCTTCTCCAACCACTTAACAGTTATAGCTCACATTAACTTGCCCAGACAGAAGACCTTTCGAGGCAGGGGCGTGTGGAAATTCAATACGGCACATTTAAACGATGGCGTTTTAGAGGAAGAGCTGCGGAGGGTCTGGGAAAAGTGCTTGAGAAACACACACCGCTATCGCACTAAGCTCGAATGGTGGGTAACCTGTGCGAAACCGAAAATACGATCCTTTCTGAAAAGCTATGCCTTTGAAAAGAAACAGTGGGAACGACGTACGATGGAATTCTACTTCCAGTGTCTACGAGAATTGCACGCAGATGCCACCAATGCGCAATTCAATATCGTGAGGGTAAACAGAATCAAGGCCAAAATAACCGCCTTAAAACGCCAGCAACTAGAGGGTATTAAGGTAAGATCGAGAGACACTAGCGTCGTTGCCGAAGAAAGAGCTGCACTTTTCCATCTTCTGTCAGAATACAAACGAGGGCGAAGTCATCATATTAGCTCCCTTCGTAGGGATGATGGGAGACTGATTACCGACCACAAGGATATCATGGCGTTTATCCATGCCTATTTCACGAACCTGTACGCTGAAGGCGAGGCCGCCCATGATGATGTGTGTGCGGAATTTTTAACTTGCATTACAACGACTGTAACGGAAGAAGACAATTCTGAACTTGAAGCACCATTTACTGAAGAAGAATTGTATAGCGCGCTGAAGGGAAGCCCTAGGAACAAATCCCCTGGAGCCGACGGACTGCCAGTGGAGTTTTATTTACGATATTGGAATTTGCTAGGCAGCACACTGACTGTAGTCCTGAATGAAATACGTACCACAGCCACGGTTCCCAGCGAATTCTTAGAGGGGATAATAGTATTGGTTCCCAAAGTGGGAGGCACTAATAATTTGCAAAATATGCGACCCCTATCGTTGTTGAACGTCGATTACAAGCTAGTCGCCAGGGTCTTGCTCCAACGGTTGAACAACGTTGCTGCTCGCCTCCTCGGCCCCTATCAGACGTGCGCCGTCCCTAGGAGGACGATACACCAGGCGATCGAGGAATACCGGGACATGACGGCTGTCACTTCGGCGTCCAAGTGCAGAGCGGCTATCATGTCGCTTGATATGGACAAAGCTTTTGACAGGGTCCGCCACAAGTGCCTGCTAACTGTGATGTCGAAAATGGGCATGGGGCCTTCTTTTGTCGACCTTATTCGGAGGCTATACACTGGTGCAACTTCAAGAATTCTCGTCAATGGACACTGCACGCCATACGTACCTATCCTATCGTCGGTAAGACAAGGGTGCCCCCTGTCAATGATGCTCTTCTCGATATCCATCGAGCCTCTTCTACGAACAATCTTCGGGACGCTTCCGGGGATCAAAATTGGTGGCCATAAATATGTATGCAAAGGTTATGCCGACGACCTGGCTGTATATATATCTGATCCGTCTGACCTCCCGAAGATACAAAATGTGCTTCAAACATATAGCAGCTGCTCTGGAGCGCTAATCAATTTACGTAAATCTCGAATTCTGCACTTAGGCCGAGGCATAACGATCGGAGGAACTGGTCCCGTCGAAGAAGCAGACGCCATCAAACTTCTCGGAATCCATTACAGCAAATGTCCTGTCCAGACAGCGGCCCGAAATTGGCAAACGAAGCTCAACAGCATCCGTGCGATATTAAGGGTGAATGCTACTCGCTCCTTAGACGTGATTCAGAAAACAACTCTGATAAATTTAGTGATACTGCCTAAAGTTTATTACCTAGCGAGTATTTTTCCTTTGCCCGAAACTATAGGACAACGCATTGAATCCGCTCTTGCGTGGTTTCTATGGAGAGGGAGCGTCCTTCGGGTTGACTACCTCACCGCAACCCTACCTGAAACGAAAGGAGGCCTCGGACTCACTAATGTCAGAGCGAAATGCAAAGCACTCCTAATATCCAGGATGGCTAAAGCCCTGGCAGCAGGAGACGGAAATTTGACGGCATACATCGTAAACGCAGTTACTCCTTTAGATGGCAGGGTGCCAGTCAAAGTCGACCACATTGACTACAAGCTGCGACATATTAAAATGTACATCTTAGAGAACAGCTACATATCCCATAGGGTGAAGCACTACACGACCAAGGAAGTCTACCGCGTATTCACGGAAGATACGGCAGTCAGCAAGGTCGAGAAGAACATGCCCGCAATCACCTGGAGCAGAGTGTGGAAAAACATTCACATTCCAACTTCCACGTCACACGTCAGGGCCTCGTGGTACTGCGCTGTACATAACATAATTTGCACAAATGAGCGCCTATTCAGGATTGGCATGTCAAATACCAACACATGCATGCATTGTCAGCAGACGGACACTGTACTTCACCGATTCACCTGCGGCGCCGCCAACGAGATATGGCAATGGACACGACACAAGCTCGCAGTTATGAACCGAACTTCAGACAACAACATCACTCTGCAGGAACTGCTCGCTCCGACAAGGTGGCCTTACCCAAATCAAAAACGTATGTCCACTTATTGGCTAATGGGAAAGTTTATTGACTACTGCCTGCACAACGAGAGCAAGTCTCTCCTGGAATTTCAGAACCACGTCTTACATGAGTACCGCATCAGATCTCAGCGTGGGAACTAGAAATCAAAGATGGGTGGTTATTTACCAGCCGTCCTCCACATAACATGACACTAATAAAGAGCATCGATTATATTTCGATTCATAACAAAAAAGAGATAAAAACGAAACTAAAGAAAAGATTATCGCACAATCAGAAGGACATGTAGAAACCCCGATGCTATACGATAGATATAAAGGAACAGAACACTTTATTATTGCAGAAGGACTGCACTTCATTTCTATAGAGGAACATGTATTATTTTACTTATAGTGAAGGCATACTCACTACTCCCATACCCTCAAGATTTGTATTAGCACCTGCAGAATGAGTACTTCGTTTTAGTTCATGGCAACTGGACACCAGTCTTATGTTCTGTTCCATGGGGTGTAGTAAGAGTCCCACATTGTTTAGTTCACTCTTAGAACTAATGTATCAATACATTAAAAGCCAGATTCTGGAGGACTATAATCTCCTGGTACCACCAATTTGTACCGCGGAGCATGTGGTGGAGCGCTTTGGGTTACGAGACGCCGAAACGGATGACAATAATCGACTCATCGACGACAAGACAATTAAATTGATTGTGGAACATAATGGAAAGCAATTCACGAGAAGACGAACTCAGAGCCGACTCCACTGTGATTGTTCCTACGGAGCGATAGCAACGTCCTAAACAATAATAATAATAATAATAATAAAAATAAAAAATAAAAAAAAAAAAAATAAAAAAAATCGTAATAATACGAATAAAGAGATTGACTTTGTTTCTTTCTAATCTACCACACAGTCCCTTGCCTTTTCCTTGTTTCTTTTCCCTCATGTAGGTATTTTACAGGGGTAGGTTTCGTTAGGCGCCAACGCCTGAAGAGGTTGAGATTCTTTTTTTTTTTTTTATTTTTTTTTTTTTTTTTTATTAGGGTCAAAGTGGCGGTGGCACATTACTTTCCTTTCCTTTTCTTATCTTTTCTTTTTTTTAAAAAAACAAGTGGTAGAAAAAAATAAAATAAAATAAAACTGTTAAGACGTAAAAAAAATAAAAAAAAAAGAAACGGTTAAGACGTGGAAAAAAAAAAGAGCGGTCTAAAGCGTCTCGCTGCGAAGCGCGCGGTTGCTCGCCGTGGAGGTTCGAATCCTCCTTGGGCCATGGGTGTGTAAAAAAAAAAAAAAAAAAAAAAAAAAAGTAAGAGTCGCATTTACAAGCGTATGTGTAAGCAGTCGCGAGAAAAAAAAAAAAAAAAAAAAAAAAAAAAAAAAAAAAAAAAAAAAAAAGTGGTAGAGTGTCGGACTAAAAGTCCAAGGGTCACGGGTTCGATCCCCACCAGGTTCTTGGATTTTTATCTGTCACTTTCCACTTCTTTCACCTCTGGCAGTATTGCTTATGTGAAAAATACCGAGTAGCACCGTGGTTCGGAACCCACGTTAAACTGTAGGTTCCCCTATAACTGGCTGGTCGGAGGAAGGCAACCTCCAAACAGGGCCATGCCTAGTAAAGCACAGTGGTGTTCAAACCAATCTTCGGATTGTTGACTGCTTTACCTTATATATATGCACTAGAATTCTAGTGTTTTTATTTCTGTGGTTTTTTTTTTTTTTTTTTTTTTTTTTTTTTTTTTTTTTTTTTTAGACTCTGAAAACAAACCTTTAATCTTAGGAAAACTTTTTTTTCTCTCTTAGTCTTGCGTGTACATAAATTCTCCATGTTCAAAACTGCTCAATTGTTTGTAGAGCTTATGGGACTTAACTACGGGGTCATCAGTCACTAAACTTACAAACTACTTATGAACTAGCTAATAGTAAGGACGGCACAAATATCCATGCCCGAGGGGGGATTCGAACCCCCAACCGTAGTGGCCGTGCAAACTGTGACTGGCGCGCCGCAGAGCGCTCGGCCACCGCGGCCGGCTCTGCTTGTTCATTAAGGATTTTGTTTGGAAATGTCTCTCTGTGGATATAAACTTCAAATTATTCTGAAACATTATTTATGGTTCAATGGATGAGGTGTCCACCTGTTAGACCACTGACTCAAGGCAGTTAACAATATCGAGTATTTTCACTGTTACATCTGGTATGTGATTCATACTCACAACCATTTCCTGGCACAAGCGGCGTTTTGAAACGGCCTTACAGAGAATGAGTCAACAGCGTTCCAGACTTAACATGGCCTCATAAATTCAACGGAATCTGAAACTTCGCACACGTCATTCGCTCCCTGATCAGGGTTAGCTTCCTGTGTCCTACAAGTAATAACAATAGGAATAAATACTTTGAACATACCAAACATGAAAAGTATGACCATTACATAACTTGTTCTTTGTGGCACTAACAAATGATAATTACTTGTTATTTTTACAAATGATTGCGCACTCATTGAGGTGTATAAGATCGAATTATTAAATTGGCATGTAAAGTGTTGATATTTTGAATTAACTGTATCATTATAAGCCATAGAGCAGTTCGGCATGTCACGTGACTAGGATATCACTATGCACAAGAAATCTGTTGTTATAGTGTAGACTAGTGATCAATCTTAACTAATACCACTGATATCCGCAGGAATCGAGATTAGTGCGCTAGTAGGAAAACCACGATTGGAGCTCGCTGTTTGTGGCAGTGTCTTCTGGACTGATGAGTCGCGGAGCACGGTGATGGCAGGGTAGTAGTGTAACAAATATCATTTGAACCGCAGTACTTCGATTGTTAAAATTGAACCGTTTATGCAGATGGTGAAAGTACAATACAAATCTTTACCCAGGAGGAAATGGTTGCCTGATTCGTATGTTAATCGTCTGCCTCTGGTGAAGGACAGAGTAATCTACTACCCGATCTCGTGCATCTGAGAGCTCGCTTACTAAACACCACAGGTGCCCTGTTTCTTCGACAACATATATTCCATCCTGTCGTTCCTAAATCGTGTGAAAGTTGTTTAAAGAAACTCCATGACATGACGTGCTTATGTACTCCTCCAAGTCACTTCATATAAATACTATGAAGCGCATCTGGGATGCCATCGAGGAACATTCGTGGCCCAGCTTTAGACTAAACAATTGCATTACTAATCTGTATTCCAGATAAAAACAAGGAAACAAACATTTGCCTGGTATACCTGAACACTTTCACCATACTAAAATATGCGTATATGTTGGTTATTCCATGTGGATCCCTATATACATTAAAATGTTTCTTCAGCAGATCATTGAGGTGGCACCTCTTGTGAAAGAAAGTGTTCCGTGGATTTTCCGTATTGTTTGCCAATGGGTGACGGGGATAGGCCCTCACGGCTCGCTGTCGTGTGTCGCATTATTCACTGAAAGGCGCTCTCCAAGTTGTTAGGCATGGTTTGCTCCTTGCTCCGTACCTAGGTTCTGTGTGTGCCTGTCGATCGTTGCAGTAACTCGGCAAAACTGGCGATCGTATATAACAATAAGCTATCATTTTTTGCGTGTGCAGTCAGTTTTAACTTTGTCACCTCTTGAGTGTTGTATTGGACACCCAGTTTTCATACCTTTAAAAATGTAAAACTTAGTTCATATCGAACAACTTATTCTGCCAATGACATCAGCTGTGTTTCCTCATTTAATTGTTACACTTACGCCCTGGTTATTACCAATTCTGCTCCGCCATTCTCTTCACAGAAAGAAAGAAAACATCTTAGGGGTATTCTGTAATTTACAAGGCACAGTCTCTGGCAGTGATCATGGGCTGCGGACAGTTTTGTTTCAGGGATCACGGCACTCTAGCAGGTATATGGCCGAGAAAACAGGTCGACAGGAGTTTCCAGGCGCATTGCAAGGCAGTATTTTAAATATTTAGTATCCTTAGTGCGCTTAGTAGAGTTCAGGTACTAATCCTATGTGTACCTTCAAAAATGTTCAAATGTTTCTTGAGCTTATGGGACTTAACTACGGGGTCATCAGTCCCTAAACTTACAAACTACTTATGAACTACTTAAGAACTAGGACGGCACAAATATCCATGCCCGAGGGGGGATTCGAACCCCCGACCGTAGTGGCCGTGCAGACCGTGACTGGAGCGCCTCAGTCTCCTCGGCCACCGCGGCCGGCTATGTGTACCTCAGGAAAAAATTGCAAATATGTCACAAATAATTCGCTACACCACCATGGAACAAAACTATAAATAGCATTTTATCAGGGATTAAAACTGTATAATAATTGGCCGGAGACGATGAAAAGTTTGAGTTAAACACATTTACTTAAAATGATTTTAAAAGAATATCAAATTGTTCAAATGTTTGTACAGCTTATGGGACTTAACTACGGGGCATCAGTCCCTAAACTTACAAACTACTTATGAACTAGCTAACACTAAGGGCGGCACAAATATCCATGCCCGAGGGGGATTCGAACCACCGACCGTAGTGGCCGTGCAGACCGTGACTGGAGTCAATGATGAGGGGATGTTGACTCTGTTTCTCGCACAGGAAAGTCGTAAAGGTGTACCAAGTTCGTGCAAGCATGGTCGTGTTTCAGAAGCCATCTGCAAGTGTGTTGAGTGTGTACAGTGTGAAGAGACTATAGGAACACTATACTATATTATTATGCGGTGTTCGACATATAATAGCAATTTCGCTATTTCACTGTGTATCTGAAGTCATTTTAAACAAATTTTACTAATGGCGTCTTTTACGCGACACCCAGTATCGACAAAAGGCATTGGCTTATTTCCCCTCACGAACAAAATTAGTCGCGGTGGAATAGCCGTCCGTACTAAGGCGCCTTGCTACGGTGCTTAGGGACTGATGCCCACTGCAGTTTGGTCCAATAACTTTACAAACATTTGAACATTTATAAAGCGCAATATTACGTGGCGATTCCGTAGAGCGATACAGAATTATTCCAGTATGAGATCATTTTTATCAGCATATGTAACGGACATTGAAGTACATTATGTAGTAAGTACTACTGTTGCAGAGACTGAGCTGTGCTGCTGCATGGCGACAGCAGTCACCACAGACATGTAGCATTTGGTAAGTAAGAATTCAAATGTTTGTAGAGTTATGGGACCTAAGTACAGTGGTCCCTAAACTTACAAACTGCTTAAACTAACTTATCCTAATAACAACACAAACACCCATGTCCGAGGGAGGAATCGAACCTCCGACGTGGAACGACCGCGCGCACCGTAGTGGGCCTCATCAACGCGCACGGCTATTCCGCCGCGGATAAGTAAGAATTCATTTTAAACTGGAAGACCAGAGGAAATATGCCTGATGATTCTTATGAGGGACACATAGTATATGAGAATGGTGTGCAAAAGGAAATACTATCATACTACGCAAATGAAAGGTAGTTACAAGCAATTATGTACGGCTCCTTAGTATAATGGTAGAGTGCCAGACTACAACGCCAAAGGTCGTGGGTTCGATACCCGCCACGTCCTAGGATTTTTATCTGTAATTTTCCACTCCTTTCACCTCTGGCAATGTTGCTGTTGTAAAAAATAGCGAGTAGCACTGTGGTTCGGAACACACGTTAAACTTTAGGTCCCCCTATAACTGGCTGGGTAAGTCAGTTCGAAGGTCGGAGGAAGGCAACGACATACCACCTCCAAACAGGACCAGGCGTAGTAAAGCACTGTGGTGTTCAAACCAATCTTCGGATTGTTGACTGCTTTGTCTTTATTCAATAAAATAATACCTTTGCAGCAAACTAACAGTTAGAATCTTGTTAGTGAAACCATTCTGCGTCGCCTATATTTAGGCACCTTGGGTAGAATTGTTTTAGCATATGGTTTCTCGTCATGAAGTGGTATTCCGGTATCTCGGGTTAAATTCAGAACCCTGTTGTGGGCTGTGACGTCATGGCACTTGCCTCCTTATCCTGATTCGCAGCCGCTAAATTTGGTGCTTTATTTTCTTCATTTTTCGTGATTAGTAGTTACGTACTAGCACTGACATTCTTTCTCCCTTCTCTGTCGCATCGTCATAGACAACAAAAACACAGTATTACTAATCACGATTCTATGCACTAAATAATAACACACAAGTGTCGTCAATTTGAATAGTCTGTACTAGGTGCTGTTCAGTAAAATTTTACATTGATTTTGAGCATTCCTTGTAATAATCATCATCAACAGTCATTGACGGGCAAAGACCTTCTCCAACCTTCTTGTACTACAGCTCTAAATTTCCACGCTGGTGTTGAACTTTTTAAAAAGCCGTCTGTCCACTTTCTAACACATGTCTTCTCTCTCTTTTCTTATTTATCTTCTTACATATAAACGGCTTAAGTGTTTGTCAGTTTGTCGCCGATAGAACTGCGCATGCACAGAGCTGTTATTGAGTTCCATAAGCAGCCATGAGTATGTGCAGTTTTGCAGCTTACTTATATGTCAGTTTGTCGCCGATACCTATTATGAACGTTTTTCCATTAAGTAACTGCGAAAGAGTAATGCTCTGTACTAGAGTTGATCGATATTCCTCCATTGCACTCTACTTTGAGCAATTTAGCAAGTAGAAGGGGAAAACCCCGCGGGGCAGTAAGCAAATGGCGCCTCGCTGCCTGCCCTGGCTAATTTAATTTGAATTAGCAGGCACCTTTTCACAGATATCCTTAATCACAAATCATAATATTTAGCACTGCGCTCAATTCTGTTGACTGCCGAACTTTTACTTGTTCTATATAATTCAGCAAAAAAATACTTTGTAAAACAACCTTTGGCCTCGCTAAATGTCTTTTCCAGGTCCACCATAACAACTGTTTCCACTGTTCCCTCCTCAATTTGTTGATGTTTCTGTTTGTCAAGGGAATTCACAATTTCCATCACTTTTACTCCTCTACTTTCTCTCTATAGAGGCATGTCAACGATGTAAAAGCATAAGAAAATTTTACGTTTTGTTTCACAAAAAAAGGCAGTGCATATAAGACACTCACCTTAACTGTCTGGTAGCCCTTATTTAGGTTTTCAGTTTTGTAAATCCTGAAAATTATGCAAATCCAAAGCGAGAAAATACCGTGCAAGAACCATCATTCGCAGAACTAAAACAAACCCTAATTTTCAGCAAGTATTTGTTCTGGGCTGAGTTATACTGTACTCAGTACCGACTAGAGAAGAATTAAAAGAACAAAGCCCTACTAATTCGAATAAAACAATGAGAAGGGTATTTACATCTATGAAATGCTCATTCTCCTAAAACATGGTGATCGGCTTCGTCGACCTCAAGATCCCCAATCTAATCTCCTGCTTCATGTTCAATACTGTGCACACTCTCTCTCCTTAGGAAAGGGCAGCCGCGGCGGAGTGGCCAAGCACATTGAGGCGCTATGCTCCGATGCGCGAGGCCGTTCCCCGTCGGGGTTCGAATCCCCCTACGGGCATGGGTGTTTGTGTCGTCTTTAGTATAAGATAGTTCATAAGTAGTTTGAAGTCCCTTAAGCTTAACAAACATTTGAACATTTTTTTAGGAAAGGGCAGGTTGTCATTGGGAAACGCATATAGGCGGTAAATACGATGAAAAGTGTGTCTTTCTCGAGATTAGTTATCCGTTATCCATGTTACCCTCATAATTGATTATCTCCCGACTTATAGCGGCTGCATTGCCATTTAAAATCAATTATGTTCTCTGAAATTTTCTGTTTTCGTATTTTACTGCAGGACTGATAAATTTTGCAGTAATTCGCCGATTGCATTTACAAAGCGTAGCTTACATTGTCAACAGACGAAAGTACTTTTCCCATCCAGTGCGATGTATTTTGATGTTAATACTTAATAATCGTTTTAGTTCTTTTATTCGTAGGAGTCAGTAACAGATTTCATGAGAAGGCAAGCTTGAAGAGCTCTAATCTAACGACTGAAAAGGCGTCTGAAGAGTACATCAAACTAGACTATATGGAGTAGAAGGCTCCCGTGAGATTCTTGGCGCCATCGAGTGCAAAGGTCTTTGTAGGAGCCTGCCGTAAAGGACCCCGTGGAGGGTTGCACTGATGGCGAGGGTGGGTGAAGACTGCACACGATAAAAGCCAGTGGTCAGGAAGAAATTTCAGAGCGGCCCTTTAGGGGAGCGAGTAAAAACTGTACCTAGCGTGAGTTCAGAGCACAGTTGGTGGTTGTATGGTACGCGGATGATGTTTTTGTCGCCGACAATTATTTCTCAGAGGTCTTGTCAGCTTTTTTCTAGCTAATAAATCTCAAAACTCTTTGAAGTAATTTCAAGTAGGACTAGTAGCGAAATGAATATGTATGAATTAAATAAAAACTGACCCTGCTTCAGAACCTATAATTTTCTAAAACTGTTAAAATGATATCAGGGTGAAAACAAATTTGTTAATGTTCTACCACGGGTAACAGTGAAGATGCCAGTCATCTTTAATTCCTGAACATGGATGTGGAGACGAATGGTGTAAACAGGGTGTTCGCTGATGTGTTTCTGTATTGATTATCGTCGTGGCATTGTCGCGTCTTACGAGTTAAAATTCCATGGCGGACTTGCAAATGGGACATTGTCGTAAGAGTGGCGTTCAGAGCCAGGAATCGGCATGGATCTGTCCGAACTCCACCGATAACATTTCGAATGTTTTTGGGGGTTATGTTCTGAGTATTATGGTACAGGGGATTTGCGACACGTTACACGGTAATAGTATTGTGTTTGTAGCGCCCTCCATCGATAATGCTGGAATTCTACAAGGTGTTGGCCCACACTTAACCTTGATGACAGCTTAGCTTCAACTCTCGCAGTCGAACTTTCGATCAGCCTCTGGACCGTTTCTTGGGGCATGGCAGGCCACTCTTCACGGAGTGTTGCACTGAGGAGAGGTACTGATGTAGGTCGGTGAGGCGTGGCACGAAGTCGGCGTTCTAAAACATCCCACAGGTGCTCTATACGATTCAAGTCAGGATTGTTCATACCAGTCCATTACAAGGATGGATGATTGACTGAGCTGGCCTTGTAACATCAGCTAATGTGGCTTTGCCACACAGTTACTGCGAACGGCTGAAAGCAAGGGGAAACTACAGCCGTTATTTCTCCCGAGGACACGCAGCTCTACTGAATTAACATATGATGATGGCATCCTTTCGGGTAAAATATTCCTGAGGTAAAATAGTCCCCCATTCGGATCTCCGGGCGGGGACTACTCATGCGGATGTGATCATCAGGAAAGACAATACTGGCATTCTACGAGTCTGAGCGTGGAATGTTAGATCCCTTAATCGAGTAGGAAAATTAGAAAATTTAAAAAGGGAAATGAATAGGTTGAAGTTAGATATAGTGTGGATTAGTGTAGTTCGGTGGCAGGATGAACAGGATTTCTGGTCAGGTGAGTACAGGATTATAAATACAAAATTAATTTGGGGTATCACAGGAGTAGGATTGATAATGAATAAGAAAATAGAAATGCGGGTAAACTACTATGACCCGCACAGTGATCGCATTATCATTGTCAAGATAGATACGAAGCCAACACCGACAACAGTAGTACAGGTTTATATGCCAACTAGCTCTGCCGATGAGGAGGAAATCGAAGAAATATATGAGGAGCTAAAGGAACTTATTCAGACAATTAAGGGAGAGGAAAACTTAATTGTTATGGGAGACTGGAATTCGGTAGCAGGACAAGGAAGGGAAGGGAAGATAGTAGGTAAATATGGTCTGGGCAAAAGGAATGAAAGAGGAAGCCGCATGGTAGAATTATGCACAGAACATAATTTAGTTATAACAAACACCTGGTTTAAGAATCACAAAAGAAGGTTGTATACGTGGTAGAAACCAGGAGACACCGGGAGATACCAGATAGATTTTATAATTGTAAGACATATATTTCGGAACCAGGTTTTAAAGTGTAAGACATACCCAGGGGCAGATATAGATTCTGACCATAACTTGTTTGTTATGAACTGTAGGCTGAAACTGAAGAAACTACAAAAAAGGTAGGAAAATAAGGAGATGGGACCTGGATAAATTGAAGGAACTTGGGGTTCTTAA
Organism: Locusta migratoria; assembly: GCA_026315105.1. Taxonomy (NCBI): domain Eukaryota; kingdom Metazoa; phylum Arthropoda; class Insecta; order Orthoptera; family Acrididae; genus Locusta; species Locusta migratoria. Next base: position 105,383,309 of record CM048755.1, read on the forward strand.
GAATTTCAGAGGGATCTTTAGCCAACAATTGACAGAAACAGGGGAAAATAAAACAGTAGAGGAGGGATGGGTAAAATTGAGAGATGAAATCGTTAAGGTAGCAGAGGACGAAATAGGTAGGAAGGCAAGACCTACAAAAAATCCTTGGATATCACAGGAGATACTAAATTTAATCGATGAAAGGAGAAAATATAAAAATGCAGTAAATGAAACAGGCAAAATGGAGTACAGACGACTAAGAAATGAGATTGACAGGAAGTGCAAAATGGCTAAGCAGGAGTGGCTAGAAGGCAAATGCAAGGATGTAGAAGCCGGCCGCGGTGACCGAGGTGACTGAGGCGCTCCAGTCACGGTCAGCATGGCCACTATGGTCGGGGGTTCGAATGCCCCCTCGGGCATGGATATTTGTGCCGTCCCTAGGATTAGCTAGTTCATAAGTAGTTTGTAAGTTTAGTGACTGATGAACCCGTAGTTAAGTCCCATAAGCTTAATAAACATTTTGAAGGATGTAGAAGAATGTATAAATAGGGGAAAAATAGATACAGCCTATAGGAAAATAAAAGAAACATTTGGAGATAAGAAAAACAGCTTTACGAATATCAAGGACACTGATGGAAAACCAGTTCTCAGCAAAGAAGGGAAAGCTGAAAGGTGGAAAGAGTATATAGAGGGGCTCTACAAAGGAAATGAACTTCGAGACAATATTGCAGGAAGGGAAGAGGATGTAGATGAAGATGAAATAGGAGATACTGTACTGAGAGAAGAATTTGACAGAGCTCTGAAAGACCTAAGTCGAAACAAGGCCCCTGGAGTAGATGATATCCCCTCAGAGCTACTGAAGTCTCTGGAAGAACCAGCCATGACAAACCTGTTTCACCTGCTGTGTAAGATGTATGAGACAGGCGAAGTACCCTCAGACTTTAAGAAAAATGTTATAATCCCCATTCCAAAGAAATCGGGTGCAGACAGGTGTGAAAACTACAGAACTATCAGTTTAATAAGTCATGGTTGCAAAATATTCACACGAATTATACACAAAATAATGGAAAAGCTGGTAGAAGCCGACCTCGGGGAAGATCAGTTTGGGTTCAGGAGAAATGTAGAACACGGGAGGCAATACTCACTTTACGGCTTATCCTAGAAGATAGATTAAGAAAAGGCAAACCTACATTTTTAGCTTTTGTAGATTTGGAGAAGGCTTTTGACAATGTTATAAAGGAAAGCAAGGAGAAATTTGGAGAAGGAATTAAAGTTCAGGGGGAAGAATTAAAAACATTGCGTTTTGCCGATGACATAGTAATTCTGTCAGATACAGCAAAGGACATGGAAGAGCAATTGAACGGAATGGACAGTGTGCTGAAAGGTGCATATAAGATTAACATTAACAAGAGCAAAACTAGGTTAATGGAATGCAGCGTAAGAAAATCAGGTGATGCTGAAGGAATTAGATTGGGAAACGAAGCAATAAAGGAGGTAGAGTGAGTTTTGTTACTTGGGCAGTAAAATAACAAATGATGGTCGCAGTACAGAGGCTATAAAATGCAGAATGGCAATGGGTAGAAAAGCGTTCTTGAAAAAGAAAAATTTGTTAACATCGAATATTGATTTAAGCCTAAGGAAGTCCTTTCTGAAGGCATTTGTATGGAGTGTTGCCTTGTATGGGAGTGAGACGTGGACGATAAACAGTGCGGACAGGAAGAGGATTGAGGCTTTTGAAATATGGTGCTACAGAAGAATGCTGAAGATTAGGTGGGTGGATCGCGTAACTAATGAGGAGGTACTGAACAGAATTGGGGAGAAAACAAATTTCTGGCATACCTTGACCAAAAGAAGGGATAGATTGGTAGGACACATTCTTAGACATCAAGGAATTGTGAATTTAGCGTTGGAGGGAAGTGTGTGGGATAAAAATCGCAGAGGAAGACCAAGAGATGGATACAGTAAGCAGATTCAGACAGATGTAGGTTGCCGTTCTTATGTGGAGATGAAGAGGCTTGCTCAGGATAGGGTATTGTGGAGAGCTGCATCAAACCAGTCTCCGGACTGAAGACCACAAGAACAACAACTGTCGTGTAACCACTCCGCCACAGGTCGTGCATTAGGAACAGGTGTTGAAATATGCAATCGCAATCCCCGCATTGCTCTTCAACAGTGGTAAGCAAAAAGCAAACATCAATGAATGCCTGTGCTGTGATCGTGCGACACAAAACAACAAAGGGTGCAAGCCCCTTCCATGGAAAGCACGATCACACAATAACACCGCCGCCTCAGAATTTTATAGTTGGTACTATACACGCTGGCAGATGACGTTCACCCGGTATTCGCTATACCCACACCCTGCCATTAGATCAGCACATTGTGTACGTGTTTCGCCACATCACACAACTTTTTTCCAGTTTACAATCGTCTAATGTTTACGCTCCTTACACCAAACGAGATGTTTGGATTTACCAGAGTGATGTGCGGTTTATGGGTAGCCACTCGACCATGAAATCCAAGTTTTATCACCTCACGCCTAACTATCATAGTACTTTGAGTGGATCCTGACGCAGTTTGGAATTCCTGTGTGATGGTCTGGATAGATGCCTGCCTACTACACTGTACGACCTTCTTCAACGGCATGTACGCTTTCGTGCTGTACGTGTCCCTTAACGTTTCCACTTCACTATCACATCAGAAACAGTGGACCTTGGGATGTTTAGGAGTGTACAAATCTTGCATACAGACTTCCGACACAAGTGACATCCAAGCCTGTGAAATTCACGAAGCGTCCCATTCTGCTCTCTCACGATGTCTACCGACTACTGAGGTTGCTGACATGGAGTACGTTTGGGCCTATAGGATTACAAATATTTGAACATGGAGTACCTGGTTGTAGGAGGCAGCATAATGCACATAATATGAGAAACGTATGGTTTTTTTTTTTTTTTTTTTTTTCACTTAAAATTTCCGGCCTGGTAGGCCGTGGTCGATGGATAAAACTCTGCTGGCCGCGGTGGTCGCGGGGACTGAGGCGTTCCAGTCACGGTCTGCACGGCCACTACGATCGGGGGTTTGAATCCCCCCCTCGGGCATGGATATTTGTGCCGTCTTTAGTATTAGCTAGTTCATATGTAGTTTGTAAGTTTAGGGACTGATAACCCCGCAGTTAAGTCCCTTAAGCTTAACAAACATTTGAACATTTTTTTTATAAAACTCTCCCCCAACGTTTCGTCTTCAGCTGCGGAAGACATCTTCGGAGGCGGAGTGGCAACTGCGATGGAGCCTCGAGGGAGCGTCGCATATATAGGCAGTGTAGGGAGCGCCACAGTGTATCACGTGACCTCGGCTGAGCAACTATCTCTGGTAATGCCAACCTTTGGATCGTATATATCTGTACTAAAACTGTTTGTAGCCGAAGTTTGATAATTTATACCAGGACTTTGGTATTTGTAGAATAAAATTTATCTATTGAATGACAGAACTAAAAACGGATCATTTCCTTTCAAACTCAGGATCCGTACGAGTCTATTTAGCCCATCGCTTAATTGTACTATGGTCTCACGAAATACAGGATACTGAGTCACGTTCCATTTCATTATGTTCCGTACCTATTCCGCGCATAGTTAATCCAAATATTTTATGAAGATCATAGAAGAGAGTGAATCAGCTCCTGTGAACTGCTTTCCTCAGTGTCGAATGAAGTCTTTCCCCAGCCACGAGGTAGGCTTAGTGCCAGCATCACTTTACGTAAGGAGCTGCTCTTCTAAGAAGGAGCAGGACGTTAATGTGCGCTGCATACGTCCCCTGAGTGTTCACGCTCCCGGTACAAGCTTTCCCTTTCTCTCGCCATTGTCCAGCATCGAGCCATTACCGCAACAGTGGCCACGTTGCCAACATCAGTCTACTTAAGCAGGTGAAGCTTCTCGGGAGCGAAAGAAAAAACAGCGTTTCAGTATTTTACTAGAAACATTTAATTTCCGGTACAGAATAATCTATATCTATAAATGTGAATGTCTGTTCGTTATGCGTTTATCACGTCTGAACCACAAGACATAAAGAGCCAAAAATTTGTACAGTTACTAATGTCTACCCGGGGAAGGCTTTAGGCACGATTTTATGGCGATCGTATAGCTATTTATCTATATATATTAATGTGAATGTCTGTTCGGTGTACGCTTATCACGTCCGAACGACAAGACGCACAGACTTAAATATTGGTACAGTTACTAATTTATATCTGAGGACGGTTTTAGGCACGGTTTTATAGCGATCTGATAGATCTTTAGAAATTTGAAGAATATAATGTGAAATGCGGAATAATAATTACTCTTTGAAAATTATATTTACTCTTTAAAAATGGTTTTATTGGTTGCATTGTTGCTTGAGGGTTGATAATGATAAAAGGGTGGAGTATATTGGGATGGAAAGTTATCGGCGTATATAAAATTCTACGTGTGTGTGTGTTAATATTTCGCTCTGCAGGGAAACTACATAACGCAAACGAATGCCGGCCACGGTGGCCGAGGGGACTGAGGCGCTTCAGTCACGGTCTGCACGGCCACTGCGGTCGGGGGTTCGAATCCCCCCTCGGGCATGGATATTTGTTCCGTCCTTAGTTGTAGCTAGTTCATAAGTAGTTTGTAAGTTTAGGGACTGGTGACCCCGTAGTTAAATCCCATAGACTCTACAAACATTTGAACATTTTGAGCAAACGAATGGTCTGTGTGTAAATGTTGTCCGAAGTCTCCCGTTGTACACCATAGCAGTTCCATTCAGATAGCTATAAGGGGGTGGAAGATATAGTGGTTGAAAGTCGTCAGATTATAAAATAATTCGGACTGAAGACCAGCCATGACGTTTGCGACTCTATAGCAAGGAGGTTACAAACAGCGAAATGTGATGCCACAAACCATATCTTTGGTCTATGCGTGCTACAATGTCTTCAGCACTTTCTCTGTGAGGAAAAGCATACGAATAAGGAAGTATAAGAATAAATAAATAAAGCAGTAAAAAAGGAAATTTCTTTTAATACACCTCTTTTTAAAAAATCGATTTGACGTTTCGCGCATTACCTCATGTAATCGATCTGTGATATTATTACAATCATTATTGTTGAATTTCGTGATTGGATTCTTCGAAACGAGTGCATTTTAAGGGTGATTTGATCTACACTACTTACTTTCCTGATAAATGGTAATTGCATAGACTTCTGCAATCTGATAGGAATATTTTTCAATCCCGCTTTATCAGCTACATTTCCTCAAAAATGAGTGAAATAAATTACATTAATTTAATTGTTATTTAAACTCCGTAGATAAGTGTGCATTGCGTTACTTTACACATATTACAATGGTACATCTACTTTTAATAGATCACATTCAGATAACATGCCAGGAATAAACGTACACCGAGCAGGATTCACATTTTTTTTAATTATTATTTGAATGATGATTAAAAATGTTTGTTCCTAAAGAAGGTATTGTATTTCATCCTTTAAAACCAGTCTCATAGCACACTACTGAAAGATAGCTTATCTATCATAATCAACCAACACGCGAGCGGAGCCGCGGGTTTAAGCTAGTGTTAATATATGAACAAATGAACTAGGAGACTGTGCATGGATATTCTCTTCTTGGTATGGATAAACAAAACATTACTTTTTATCTTTATTGCTTTGTTTTTGCGTCACAGCTTTCATCTAAACGTACTACCACATAGTTTTTGTATACGATGGTCGATACTGCCAATCACTGATTCGTGGACGAGTGTGACGAACAAAACGCTCAATACCAAATTGTTCAAATGTTTATGAATCTAAGGGACCAACTCCAAAGGTAATCAGCCCCTTGATTTACAAACTACTTAATCTAACTTACGCCAAGGACAACAGATACACACACACACCCATGCCCGAGGAAGGACTCGAACCTCCGGCGAGAGCGACCGCGCATTCCATATGTTCAAATGTTTGTGGAGCTTACGGGTCTTAACTATGGGGTCATCAGTCCCTAAACTTACAAACTACTTATGAACTAGCTTATACTAAAGACGGCACAAACATCCATACCCGAGGGGGGATTCGAACCCCCGACCGTAGCGGCCGTGTAGACTGTGACTGGCACGCCGCAGACCGCTCGGCCGCTGCGGCCGGCCCGCGCAGTTCCTGACATAGAGACTAGAACCGCACGGCCATACCCGCGTAGCTGTTCGATGCAAATATTTCGTGAATTCGTGTAATGAAATTAATTTTATCTGAAAGAATCTGCAAAACCATATCTCAAAATAAGCGCAATAGTATTCTAAGTATGTAACATTAATTAAAATGACAAAATAATAAAAGAAATTTTTGACTGTTCAAATGTGCAAATGTTTGTTAAGCTTAAGGGACTTAACTGGTGGGTCATCAGTCCCTAAACTTACAAACTACTTATAAAATACCATATACTAAAGACAACACAAACATCCATGCCCGAGGGAGGATTCGAACCCTCGACGGGGAACGGCCTCGCGCATCGGAGCATAGCGCCTCAATGCGTACGGCCACTCCGCCGCGGTGAAATTTTTGATATGTAGCCAGTTATACAGGCTGTCCATTTTAAGAGAAGACATTGAAATGTTTTGAAAACTACACATTGAATCAAAAAATGTTATGGTTTAAATTTGTTTGCTTGGAGGGCGACATCCACACTCCACTCCCCTCCCGTGCGTGGCGGGAGGCAACTTTCAAATATTCATCGGGCAACTCTGCTCATTATTGAAGAATATCATTATAAGGAAAAAACTACATACATTTTGAATGAAGCATTTGTTTCGTTTCGCCACAGTTGGCGGTGAAATCGGAGCAATCGAAATGGGTAGAGAATTTTAATTTACAAAACTGTCCGTAATGTCGTTAAATATCCACTGGCACATGGGACCCCACCTCCACGATAGTACAGGCAAGTATTTCATAACTTGTAATTCGAAACTCCATTCGCAACGTTAAATGCCTCCGATATATTGAAAAGGGGAATACTAGGTGCGCCACTGCGGCCATGTAGCGAACGGCGACGTATTGTTGTTGTTTAGAGGTGACTAGACTGCTTGGTCATCAGACCCAACGGCGACGTACCAAAGCAAGCAGTGCGTTGCGACCACAGCTCACAGATATTGTAATCGTAGAACGCAAATCAGGTCTAAACATAACAATACTTGTGCAATATTTAGTGCCTGCACACGCACCAATCACTCGTAGAGCAGATGTGGGTGTGGACGATAAATTTTGCAATCACAGAAGGTAAAACTGAAATTATCCTGATTAGATTAGATTAGATTAGTACTTGTTCCATAGATCATGATTACGACACTTCGTAATGATGTGGAACGTGTCAGGTTAATGAAAGGTGTCTTTACAAATTATTACTTTGTATTAAATATTACATGACACAATATTTTTATTATTTTTTTATTTATTCATTTAGTTTTTATATTTTTTAATTTTTTCACATTTTCTAATTTATATCTAAAAATTCATCTATAGTGTAGCGGGAGTTTGTGAGATTACCGCCCAATAGAAATACTGGTAATTAATAGCATTTGATAATTAAACAGTATGAAGTTCACTGCAAACATTGACCATGGCAAGTGCACTAAATGTTACACAATTTTAATCTTATTAATTATGGTAGCAATGTATGTATGCAGTTGGGTGACAACATTTATAGTTAGGCCAAAGGTAGAAATTCTCCACGTTGAGATTTGCTGTGTGGTTGTACCTGACGGGAGGCCAGCGAGGAGGCCGACGTTGGTGGCTTGTTCCAGCCTAGGACTTCCAGTTTCGTTTCCGGTGAGGGGAGAGAGGGACAATGGCGAGTGCCAGGTGCAGTGCAGTACACAGCGTGAAATAAAATATTCTAATACTACTTGCATTTGAAGTAATACGATGCAGTTAGGAACCTTTAAGGCCCTCATTACAAAATAGCCTGTTGACAAATAAACAATACATTAGCTGATATAGTCACATCTGACGTAATATGTTTAATTGACAATGAAAAGTAATAAATTACCAATGAATACAAGACAGTTACACAACTAGCATGGCAATGTTTGTTTATAAAAGTAATATATTAACTATTTCTCATTTTATTTTCAATTAATCTTGTGTATTTTATCTTGAAATATTCAGTTAAATCACTTATCTGTGATATAAGAAATTGCACGATTGTAATAAATAGTGCAAAGGATGTGTATACCAATATAAAAACATAAGAAATTTGTTTAATGCCGCGGTGGAGTAGCCGAGCGGTCTAAAGCGTCTCGCTGCGGAGCGCGCTGTTGCTCACCGTGGAGGTTAGAGGCCTCCCTGGGGCATGGGTGTGTGTGTTTGTCCTTATGTTAGTTTACCTAGGTTTAAGTAGTTTGTAAGTTACGGACTGATAACCACGCTGTTTGGTCCGATAGATTTACAAACACTTGAACATTTCTGTTTAATGTGTAGTGTAATTATTTTGATTTTAAGTAAAGTTTTAGAAATGTATTGGCTGAGCGCTGTACGTTGGAATTCGGTTAGAACAGCTCACATGGGAAAGTTGATGACGTAGGGAAAAAACCCCGGCAGTTGGACTTTAGGCGCGCGCGAGGGCAGGAAGTGACGAGTCGGGAGCAAGTGGGGTAGCTGGACGGGCGGCGTCGCTCTGCATCAGTCGGCATGTGGATGTCCAGGTGAAGACTTTAGATTTGTGTGTGGCAATCGCCACGTGTGGTTGCTCGTCGTAGATCGCACCAAGTTGAATCGAGTGCTACTGTGTGCCGTGAATATTTAGCTGGTGGAACAAGGTGTGCATCACATTGAATTAAAGTGACTGTGATTTGTTAATGTAACACGTGTCGTCGCATAGGCACGAACATAAACGGTGTTTGAGACAGCCACATGGTGTGAAACAATTTGCGACAAATATTCATTTTTGTCTGGGGGCTCACGAGCTATAACTTTATTTGATAAATGTGTCGACGTACAGATGTATCAGCCACAGGGTTCTAATATTGTGAAATAAACAACATAAAGTGAACTTTCACGTGTTTTCAAAAATAGTAGTTAGTACACGCTTTTCTCTCATGAACTTGATTTTATTATGAATTTTTTTGTTAATCATATGCAGAGAAGGAAAGCTGCGAACGTGTGATATCATCCCCTAGAAAACGAGTCAAACAGCAGCAATCACAGATCCAGTGTTTTTGCATTTTTAGGAATTTGGTTCGCAGTTGGTGGTTGTGAGATTTAAAAATTAATCTTTCCCAATTTTAAACTCTCACCACGACCTTCATTCTCGCAAGTTGCCATTCAGAAATTCTTTTAATTTATTTTTAAATGCTAGTTGTCTATCTGTCGGGCTTTTGATGCTGTTTGGTAGGTGACCAAAGACTTTTGTGGCAGCATAATTCACCCCTTCTGTGTCAAAGCTAGACTTGACCTTGAATAGTGAAAAGCATTCTTTCTCCTAGTGTTGTAGTTATGTACACTGCTGCTGCTTTTGAATTCGGTGGGATTGGTGACTGTAGGAGGAATATTGAGGCTGGTACTGCCTTGTATGCTGAACGTTTGCCAGAGAACGTTAGCTCGGGGAAGCTAATGAAATAGCTGTACTAGAAGCTGTGAACCCACATATAAGCATTCGGCAATAAGTGCAAATAGGCTGTGAAGATATGGTCGACCGCATAAGAAACGCTAGTGCTGACATGTTTTTGTCCTGTGTAAAAAAGAACCACTACTTGTCTTCAAGTTGACGGTGCTAGGTATGAAAGCTTACTCTAATTGGAAAAGAAGATTATCGTTCGGCTCAAGCCATGGGCACAGTGGCGCGTCGAGTCCTCTGTGAGAGTAATACAACGGTGCAAACGGGGATTCCAGTTAGAATTTAAGAAACACTCACCCTTCCACCCTCGAAGCATGCAGGGCTAGTGCCATTGGATATTCAAGGTCATTGACAAGCATGTTATAAATTACAGTTTGCACCCTCTTCGATTCCTCCGATTAGAGCGCCAGCTATGGCAAACAGAAACAAATGCTTCGGACATAACGTTGTTTTTGCCATATAATCATAATCTACATCTATAAATGTGAATGTCTGTTCGGTGTACGTTTATCGCGTCTGAACCACATGACATAAAAAGCTAAAAAGTTGTACAGTTACTAATGTCTACACGGGGAAGGCTTTAGGCACGGTTTTTTGGCGATCGGATAGCTATTTATCTATATATATTAATGTGAATTTCTGTTCGGTGTACGCTTATCACGTCCGAACGACAAGACGCAGAGCCTTGAATATTTATACAGTTACTAATTTATACCAGAGGAAGGTTTTATAGCTATCTGATAGATATTAATAATTTGAAGAATATAACGCGAAATGCGAAACAGTAATTACTCTTTGAAACTTATATTTACTCTTTGAAAATGGTTTTATTGGTTGCATTGTTGCTTGAGGATTGATAATAATAAAAGGGTGGAGTATATTGGAATGGAAAGTTATCGATGTATATAAAATTCTACGAGTGTGTGTGTTAATATTTCGCTCTGCAGCGAAAACTACAGAACGCAAACGAGTGGTCTCTGTGTAATTGTTGTCCGAAGTCTCCCGTTGTATACCTTAGCAGTTCCATACCGATAGCTATAAGGGAGTGGAAGACATGGTGGTCGAAAGGCGTCAAATTATTAAAAACAAAATTGGACTGGAGGCCAGCGATGACGTTTGCGACTCTACAGCAAGAAGGTTACATACAGCGAAACGTGATGCCACAGACCATATCTTTGGTATACGCGTGCTACAAATTCTTCAGCTCTTTCTCGGTAATGATAAGCATACGAATAAAGAAATATAAGAATAAATAAGTAAAGCAGTAAAAAACAAATTTCTTTTAATACATATCTTTAAAAAAATCGATTTGACGTTTCGCACATTACCTATCACAATCAACCAACACGCGAGCGGAGCCGCGGGTTTAAGCTAGTCTGCAATAAAATACAGGGGCTCCCACTGAAGATTTCAAAATTTTCCCGTGCTACACACGCACACGGTGATATGGAGGGTAGAGTTTGGTGCCTCTGGATGTTCCCTTCCGAGACAATCAATTTTGAATGATAACTTTTTTTGGTCTGACGTGCAGTTTTCGGAATTATTCAATGTCTTTAGTGAAAATGGACAAATTTTCAAACACTCCAGCTGCAGAATCCCGTGAAAATGTTCCTTCCAATATCTCCCAAGGCAGTCTCATTTCCAGTGATGAAGTATTGTTTAGTGATCCAGGAAATCCTTAGACAAGACTGAAACCTAAGAGAAACTAACAAATGAAATCTTGTTTGACTTGATTTGCACACGCCCGTGTAATGTAAACTGAATAAAATCGAATATGGATAAGAAACTGCCGCGGTGGAGTGGTCTAGCGTTCTAAGGCGCCTTGCTGCGGAGCGCGGGTTTGCACGCCGTCGGAGGTTCGAGTCCTCCCTCGGGCATGAATGTGTGTGTGTGTTTTCCTTAGGTTAGTTTAGGTACTTTGTAGGCCTAGGGACAAATAAGCACAGAAGTTAAGTCCGTTAGATTTCTAAACATTTGAATTCAGAGAAACTACTGTCTGATTATAATGGAATGCAGTAACATATCTTTCAGAGCTGAAAGATATGTAACGCTAAAATAATTTCAATAACATCTTCACGTACATAACACTTCCCAGTATTTAAGGCCTCGTTTACATGCAAAAATTACGTGAGAAACAACTACGTTAATTTTTAAATTTTCTTTTCTTCATTTCAATCTGAATTTCCCTCAGTGCTACATTGTCGTAGAATACCTCATAACGCACAAAACCAGAATGAAAAAATGTGAGACTATTAGATATTAGAATGAAAATAACGCTGAAATCAACATCAGCACCACCACCACCACCACGTCCACCAATAGTAATGAAATCATTAACAATAAATAATTCAGTTAAGAATTTTGTTCCCTCTAACAGGGTTTATCATGCTGTCAAGAGGAGAAACGCAGGCTCTTTGCATTTTTAAATGTATTTTACTGCAGTCGAATGAAGTTCACAAAAAAAAAAACTCATTGGCTAACCTTATTAAACTATTGAACAATCACGCTGTTGAACTCAGATTTCAAATTATTGTCACACATAATGAAAAACAGTACAAAACCTGTACTTCTGAACGTAATTGTCCGTTTTCAGTCCAATGCTGTGACCAGACACGATTCGCTTAATTACTGTGATGGCTATAACTGCGTTTTATGCTATTGGTTCACATCGTCCACGTCCTAACTTACCACTGTAATCAGTGTAAGAATTTCGGCCTCTAAAATGCTAGAAAAGACTTATTAATTCTATGCACTAACCTGCTGCTAACAATAAGTCAACAGAAGTGTGCAGAGTGCCGTTAAGGACGGAAAGTGGCCTAGAGCCCATCTGGTCTGGGTTGATTCTTTTGAAATGACTCGGTCAAATTCCTTCCTGATCCTTCTCCTAAACCGAAGTAGCGCTCACGTTCCAAAGATTTCGTCGGCGTCAATACGTTAAACCTTTACCTTCACGACTAGCACTGGAGGCTATAGATGAAACAATCGGTTTTGCGTTATAACATTTGTTCTCACGTCTCTAGCTTAACCTGGCTATAAAAACTATTCAAAATAACAGGTTTTCGAAATAAGAGATTTTTGATTATTTTATTGATCTTATTTCACAAAACTTTAAAAATTATAATAAAAGTGCAGAAACAGAAGATCTGGATCGATAACAAGTTTAGCCTATGCCGGAAATCGGTCTCAGTGTCTCCAGTAAATATGAAGGAGACGAGCCTAGCATTGGTGATCACAAAAGGTCGTAAGTTGACGACTGCATATTCTCCTTTGGGTAGTATCAATATTTATTTATTATCCCAAGTTTATAATACCTCAATAAATTAATAATGATCAAATTATCTCCTCTTCCAAGGAACAAAGTGGATATCTTCCTCTCACTTGATGCCGCATGTTTGTTCTATTTTCTCCCTTTTAATCTACTGAAGCAAATAGAGCATTGTGTCGGGCCCGGTGGGCCGGCCGCCGTGGCTCAGCCAACACCACCTAGAAGACAAGGCCTTACAACAGGCCGTGTCTACGTCACACTTAGAGGCCCCGACCGCCACCTCGCTGGCTGTTGGCTGGGGCACGCCCACCGCCGCGCAGCGGCCGGCCAGTCAGATGGCGGCCGCGGCCTCTAAGTGTGACGTAGGCACGGCCTGTTGTAAGGCCTTGTCTTCTAGGTGGTGTTGGCTCAGCGCGCCCGGTCAGAGGGCTCAATGCCCTCTGTAATAAAAAAAATCTGAGACACGAACAAATCGAACAAGAACGAACAAACATGACCAATGTCCGCAACGAACAGAACTACCAATAGAACAAACAAAAAATGTGGTCTTAGGGTAAAGTGCTCGACTGGAAACCGAAGTATCGCGGGTTCAAAACCCGGTCGGACCTCGGATTTTTTTCAGTCTGCTCTTTAACCCATCCTTCACCTCTCAACGATGTGAGGAGTTGCCAGAAACGACACGTGGTTCGGATTCCACGCCGGCCGCGATGGCCGTGGAGACTGAGGCGCTCCAGTCACGGTCTGCACGGCCACTACGGTCGGGGGTTCGAATCCCCCCTCGGGCATGGATATTTGTGCCGTCCGAGTTCGTAAGTAGTTCATAAGTTGTTTGTAAGTTTAGGGACTGATGACCCCGTAGTTAAGTCCCATAAGCTGTACAAACATTTGAATCGGATTCCACGTTATGCTGTAGGCCCCCTTTGCCCGTCTGGATAACTGGGGTAGGCTAGGGACACGCAAGTCGCCGAAGTGGCGTCCAATTGAAAGACTTGCACCTGGCCAATGAGCCACACGTAATTATTATTATTAATAGAGCACTGTACTTCTTTGCTACAGAACTTGGTACAACTATACCAAACTAGACGGTGACATTCTGTGCCTGCCGTACAGACCAGGTGCGTGAAAGTCATGCACACTGTCCATAGGCTGGATGCACATGAGCGAGCAACAGCCGCGCGGCACAAATCGGTCCAGTGAACACTCGACGGTGTCGCAGCTGCAGCAGAAACACGCTGCTGGCCACGCAGAAAGCACCACCTGCAGGAACCGTCCAGACCAGGGGAAACTTCCAGCATCAATTTGTGGCGATGAGAGATGCACGCGGTTAACATTTCACCTCACGCGCCAGAAGCGACACCTGCCATATAAAAGGGGGACAGGCGGTCGCGAGGACGTACCAACATCTTCCCTGAAGGAAAGCGTCTGGGCACGACCTCATCACTGCCCAATGCTTCTGGAATAGCCGTCGGCAGCAGTCGCACTAATCACTCAATTGTTCAATAATATAGTAACCCAGACGAAGTTTCCTATGATCTGGAAGAAGGCTATAGTAGTTGCAGTGCCTAAACCAGGAAAGAATCGTACAGACCCGGCAAGCTATCGGTCCATCTCTCAACCACCGGGAAGGCATTTGGCTGCCCCGGATCAATGCATGCCTCGCTAGTGAAGTGGTATTGCCTGACGAACAATGTGGGTTCCGTGAAGGCCATTCTACTTCTTTCCAGTTGTTACGGGTGGTCGAGAACGACGTCCACGCCTACAGCAATAGAAAACTTTCCAGGGCCGGCCGCGGTGGCCGAGGGGACTGCGGCGCGCCAGTCACGGTCTGCACGGCCACCACGGTCGGGGGTACGAATACCCCCTCGGGCATGGATATTTGTGCCGTCCTCAGTATTAGCTAGTTCATAAGTAGTTTGTAAGTTTAGGGACTGATGACCCCGTAGTTAAGTCCCATAAGCTCTACAAACATTTGAACATTTTGAGCTTTGCGGCATGGTCCTCCTCGATATTCTAACGTGTAGTAGTGCGCAATGGACCTGACCTATTGTACCCGTGGTTCCTGCAAGGAAGACATCAAATGTTCAAATGTCTGTAAATCTATCGGACCAAACTGCGTGGTCATCAGTCCGTAGCTTATAAACTACTTAAACCTAGGTAAACTAACCTACGGACAAACACACACACCCATGCCCCAGGGAGGACTCGAACCTCCACGGCAAGCAACCGCGCGCTCCACAGCGAGGTGCTTTAGACCGCTTGGATACTCCACCGCGGCTGGAAGACATCAACAGCATGTCATGTAGAAGTCAGAAAGATGCTCCTTGCCTACGTACAATAGGTGAAACTTTATCACTTATGTAATGATAGACGTAGATGACATCTCCTCTCAGAAAAATTTTAAAATTAACTAAGTGTAACTAGTGAGGATCAGTTCGGGTACTAAAGTGATTGAGCTAGTTACTGAAATGAAAAACTGATTGTCAATGCATCTTTTATTATTTAACCATTTTAGAAAACTCAAATTTATAAAAACAATACATTATATATTTTAATTTCCAAGTTCTGGATAGGTTGACAGGATGGATGAAACGTATAAATAATTTCAAAATACAATAAAGTTCGTAGAATAGCTGAACATCCGTACCTACTTGACTTTAAAATTAATACAGTTCCGTCAGTTTACGTTCAAGACTGTCATAAAGTCCAAAATGCTACACAATGGTAAAAAAGAAATGTTTTTGTTATTGCTGTCTGGGGATGGGTAGAGTTCGCCTAAAGTGTTTGCACACAATACCGTTAACTGCGTCGACGGCTACTAGCTGCAGCTTCGCTGAAACTGAAACCGAATATTATCTGTCTTGATCGACTACCGCCTATCGCACTTTTCCTGCATCTCGATTAAGTCAAGAACAACTTATAAATTCTAGTCTGGCTATAAATTGGCGTGGTACGTCAGTCTCAGACTAACCCACCGTGTTGCCACTCAAAAATGCTCTCGCAAGCGTTAACTAATGTTCTCTGTCTGTGTTCACACCGGATATGAAGTATCTCGGCCAACACTGTGAACAACGCGCAATCTTTAGTACTCTCCACTGGAGATTCACTAAGATTCGCTCCACTACAGAGGTGCTCCGAACAGCACAATATTGCGCCGGATTCTTTATCGCCTCTCCGGACAAAATCGCTGCGAGAGCGTCGCAGCACTAGTGACAACACACACAGCCGGGCGCGAGGGTGCGTCTCTCTGCTAACTTCTTCCGCTCTGCTGTCTTTCGGGGACGCTGGCGCTACTCCACCAGCTCCTCTCCTGCACCGTATGGCTTGCCGGCCAATATTACGTCAGCTAACGTCTTTCTTAGGCATTCCTCTCAAAATAAACAGCGCCTTCTGGAATTCAGGTTGTAAGATTACCGCCCAATAGAAATACTGGTAATTAATAGCATTTGATAATTAAACAGTATGAAGTTCACTGCAAACATTGACCATGCCAATGCACTAAATGTTACACAATTTTAATCTTATTAATTATGGTAGCAATGTATGTACACAGTTGGGTGACAACATTTATAGTTAGGCCATAGGTAGAAATTCTCCACGTTGAGATTTGCTGTGTGCTTGTAGCTGACGGGAGGCCAGCGAGCAGGCCGACGTTGGTGGCTTGTTCCAACTTAGGATTTTCCAGTTCGTTTCCGGTGAGGGGAGAGAGGGACAATGGCGAGTGCCAGGCACAGTGCAGTGCACAAATATTGTAATACTACTGGCATTTGAAGTAATACGATGCAGTTAGGAACCTTTAAGGCCCTCATTACAAAATAGCCTGTTGACAAATAAACAATACATTAGCTGATATAGTCACATCTGACGTAATATGTTTAATTGACAATGAAAAGTAATAAATTACCAATAAATACAAGACAGTTACACAACTAGCATGGCAATGTTTGTTTATAAAAATAATATATTAACTATTTTTCATTTTATTTTCAATCAATCTTGTGTATTTTATCTTGAAGTATTCAGTTAAATGACTTATCTGTGATATAAGAAATTGCACGATTATGATAAACAGTACAAAGGATGTTTATACCAATATAAAAACCTAAGAAAATATTTGTTTAATGTGTAGTGTAATTATTTTGATTTTAAGTAAAGTTTTAGAAATGTATTGGCTGAACGCTGTACGTTGGCAAATCGGTTAGAACAGCTCACATGGGTAAGTTGATGACGTAGGGGAAAAAACCCCGGCAGTTGAGCTTTTGGCGCGCGCGCGCGAGGGCAGGAAGTGAGGAGTCAGGACCACGTGGGGGAGCTGACTTTAGATTTGTTTCAAAAAGTTTTCGAAAGCGTCCGTGTCGTGCCTCCTCAAGGTGGAAGCAGGATTTCTACGTTGCTTTTATGCGTAAGACCTCCCGGGATGGCTATTGTGGACCCTTCCGCTAGCGACCGCTTCACAGGAACTCTGGGTGTTTGTTCACTCGTACGCATCAGCCTTGATTATTCCGTCGCACTTGTGACATGATCTCGTAATTTGCATATCAGATTGTAGTTATTATCATTGAAAATGTCCGTACCCTATCGAGTTTATATTCAAAAGATTCGTCTTGGCGAGTAGAATGTGATTGTGAGGTCGGAATATGCAGGAAATTACAATGAGGAACACTTAACTCCTTACAATGTGTGACGTGCTTTTGACAGCGTGTGGTTTACCTCCTTGGTTGTTACCTGGAAGGAAGGACCTTCATGGTCAGAACTGGGAATGCCACATCTTGGAGTCGGTACGTCCTTGCTGGGCTCGGTGTTTGGTCTCGTGTTTTACAGTGTTTATACTGCAGACCTTCTTACCTCACCTAGAGATGAAAAATTTATCTGTGCTCACGACACCGGCCTGATGTGTCGTCACAAAAACCCAAGTGGTTCATCGCCGTCTCCAAATTGCCTGCCATGATATATAAGAATGGGCATCAAACTGGAGGATACAATTTAACACTGCCAGGAAGCAGGCGTTCCTGCTTACAAGAACACGTGGTGTGGAAGAGGATAACATCACGCTACATTTCACCCCTATCCCTAGGACACAAAATGCCAAATACTTAGGGCTTGATCAGCAGTTGACTTGTAAACACCATGTCGATGAAACGTCGAAGAAGGCATCAGCTGTGATAGGAGCGCTCTACCTTCTTCTAAATGAAAATTCCACACAATCGGTCGACTGTGGTCTTCGAATCTACTGAGCGTCAGTCAGGACCATTGGTAGCAGGGTACTGCTACCAATAACCTCACAGGCAATTTACATCCTCTCAAGAACAAAGCGCTCCGGTGCATTTCTGATGTACTATGTAATTTCCCATCCTGTTATGTGCATGAGGCAGCAGGAGTGCCAACAATAATTGCTAGATGTGAGGAACACGCAGCGAAGTTATACCAGCAGACGTGCTCGTCACAGAACGATTAGGAATCTTGAACGTCGCCATGAAGAAGCAGATTGTTTTAAGCGGCCCGTGGCCGTAATAGAAGGCAGTACACCCATGCGGAATAACTATTATTGATATCTAAATAAGACACACACGTAGATAAATAACATTCCTAGATATCCAAATAGCATTTCATCGCAGATCAGCTACGGAAGGCAATACCATTGAGTAAAAAACTGCACCCAAATGAACAATAGGAGCGTCCTGTTCAGGTACGCGCGGTCGCTCCCGGAGGAGGTTCGAGTCCTCCCTTGGGCATGGGTGTGTGTGTGTGTGTGTGTGTGTGTGTGTGTGTGTGTGTGTGCCGTTCTTATGATAAGGTAGTTTAAGTGTAGGGACCGATGACGAGATTAGTTTGATCTTTAAGTTCTACAATCAGTTCTACAACCTATTCAGAAGAAGCTCCCGCCGCCTAGGGACGTACGTGTTACTGAAGTAATTCCCTCCTGTATGAAGGAAATTTCGTTAGTGCTTCTGTTTTTTAAGAGCTTTATTTTCACGTATTTGGTAAATATTGTTGTGTAGAGTTTTCGTCTGTGATTTGTGTATTTCAAAACAATACATAGACTTCGAATAACTTAAGGGTATGCTGCCAGGTACCAAAATCGACGACGGCCGATATTTCGGTAGGAGATCACCCTGCCATTTTCAAGGCGAAACTGCAGTAACAAAGCAATGTGCAACGATCTTTAAAACCTCGGTTTTCAATGAGTAAACCGGAAAGACAACACACACGCAGGGTGGTCTCCTGCCGGCCGTCATCGATTTTGGTACCTGGCAGTATACCCGTAAGTTATTCGAAGTTGTTATTCGCCAGGAGAAATTAAGGAATCAGTACAGAGACCGTTTGCTTCAGCTACTTGGCCAGTCAGTCCAGTGACAATTGCCGTTTAATTCATAACTGCAGAGAACTAAGTAGCGTAATTGAACTTTTCGGTACTTTTATTACCAGTAAAATTCTTAAATTTCGTTAGTGCTTCTGTTTTAAGATCTTTAGCCTCACGTATGTGGTAAATTTCGTTAGTGCTTTTGTTTTTAAGAGCTTTATTCTTGTAAACTTGGTAAATTTCGTTGGTTCTTTTGTTTTTAAGAGCTTAATTCTCCCGTATTTTGTAAATTCCGTTATTGTTTCTGTTCAAGGGCTTTATTCTCGCGTGGTTTGATACACACAGTATTTATAAATGACTTCACAGAAAGGGGTAGGAACTGCTCTGTTGGATGCGGATTTAGGAGTAGTTGGCTGCTGTCCGTAAGCAACTGAAGGCTGTGTTAGCCATGGAAGGGTTAAACCAGAGGCTCACAATCAGACGATTCTTTGCTAACCTTGGGTACAAATTTCTTTACCTGCACTGTCGGGTAGTTAAATATAGAATTGTCCTGAATATGTGAGGCGTGCATTACACGCAGGAAGGGGCTACTGGGGTAGCAGAGTACGTGTGTAGTGCACATGTGCGTTCCCTCCACAGGCCCGTTAAGACTCTTATTGATTCCGGTCAGGGCAGCACTCGGCACAACAGAACAGAAAAAGAAATGATAAATGCAGCAATTGTTTACTGCAAAAGCGTCTATGGAAAGATTCCTGAACTACTCTCACTGTTAGTCACAATGCCCACATAGTACTAGGGACGGAAAGCTGGCTAAAACCAGATGTCACTAGCAATGAAATTGTAAACTTAGAATGGAACGTATACCGCAGAGAGAGGTTGAACAATCAATGGGGAGGCGTGTTCATAGTGATAAACAATACGATTGTATCGAGTTTGTTTTTTCAAATGTTTTTATAGTCTATGGGACTTAACTACGGGGTCATCAGTCCCTAAACTTACAAACTACTTATGAACTACTTACGAACTAGGACGGCACAAATATCCATGCCCGAGGGGGGATTCGAACCCCCGACCGTAGTGGCCGTGCAGACCGTGACTGAAGCGCCTCAGTTCCCGCGGCCACCGCGGCCGGCGATTGTATCGAGTGAAATTGGTACAGATAGGAAATGTAAAATAATTTGGGCGAAACTCAGCGTGAAAAGTGAAGGTAGGTGGAGCTTCTTATTTAGAAAACGCGAAAAGCGTTACATTTCAGAGTGCTCAACATGATATTTTCGTCTGTAACACTGAAAGTGTTGAGAAACTGTCGACGAGGTTCAAGTGCACCGCACAATACACGTTAGATAAGTATGTGCCAAATAAAATTATGAGCGACGCGAAATATCCACCGTGGTTCAACAACAGAGTTAGGAAACTGTTACGAAAGCAAAGAGACCTCCATTGTAAATACAAACGTTGCCAAAGTATTTGCAAGGAAGCAAAAATTAAATGATGCCAAAATTACCGTAAGGGCTACCATACGAGAGGTGTTCAACACTTTTGAGTGTAATGATTTGTGTATCGACTTGCCAGAAAACCCTGAGGAATTTTGCTCCTCTGTCAAATCGATAAACAGGTCGAAACCTAATATCCAGACACTCTGTGACCATAATAGTGTGGGAACAGGGGATGATACACAAAAGGCCGAAATACTATATGTTTTTTTCCAAAGCAGTGTCACAGGGAAAGATTGTTCGATAGTTCCTTTTCTAAACCATCGCAAGAACAACAGAATGACAGATATTGAATTAAGTGTCAGTGGCTCTTGAGGAGCGAAGCGTTCCTAAAGATTGCAAAAATGCGCACGTCATTCCCGTTTACTAAAAGGGTCGTCGATCAGATGCACAAAACTGTAGGCCTATATCTCTGTATAGATCAGTTCTAGAATTTATGTACACATTTTATGTTCGAATATTATTTTAGGGGGGACCGCAAATCTCAGTTGTAGGAATCAACACGGTTTCTGAAAGCAACGATAATGTGAAATAAAAACTCGCACCATTCATCCCTGTGATCCAGAGGGTAGTAGATATAGCATCCCAGATAGATGACTTGTTTCTTCCGCAATGCTTTCGAAGGAAGGAAGGAAGCTTTGTATTTAACGTCCCGTCGACAGCTTGGTCATTAGAGACGGAGCTAACGCTCGGAGATTCGGCTAAGGGTGGGGAAGGAAATCGGCTGTGCCCTATGAAAGGAACCATCCCGGCATTTGCGTGGAGTGATTAATGCTTTCGATACCGTTCCACACCGTCGCCTGAAGTGCGAGCTTATGGAATATCAGACCAATAGTATGACTGGATTGAGGCGTTTGCAACTAACAGAAAGCAGTGTGTCGTTCTCAACAGAGAGAAGTCTTCTGGATTTCAACCTTGCCCCAGCGGGGTGTTATAGGATCGTTGCTTTTCACAATATATATATATATATATATATATATATATATATATATATATATATATATATATATATATATATATATATCATCTCGTAGATCACATCGGAAGTTCAGTGAGTCTTTTAGCGGATGATGCTATAGTTTATCCATAAGTCGTAACACTGGAAAAGAGTAGCGAAATGCAGGAGGATTTGCAGCTTATCAAAGCGTCTTGCAGGGAACGGCAGCTGAGTCTCAACACAAGCAAGTTTAAAGTGCTGCGTTTACATAGAAACAAAGATCCTTTATTATATAACCATGCAATAGCAGGACACACACTGGGAGCAGTTACTTCAAAAATGTTTCAAATGTTTGTATAGCTTATGGGACTTAACTACGGGGTCATCAGTATCTAAACTTACAAACTACTTATGAACTAGCTAACACTAAGGACGGCACAAATATCCATGCCCGACCGTAGTGGCCGTGCAGACCGTGACTGACGTGCCGCAGTCCCCTCGGCCACCGCGGCCGGCACAGTTACTTCCATAAAACATCTGGAAGTAGATAGAATGGGCGATTTGAAATGGAACGACCATATAAAAGCAATAGCGGGTAAGACAGATGCCAGACTGAGATTCATTGGGAGAGTCATCAGGAAGTGTAGTCCGCCAACAAAGGTTACAAAACTGACGTTCGATCAGTGCTCGAGTATTGCTCATCAGTGTGGGGTTAACAGAAGACGTAGAGAAGATCTAACGGAGAGCAGCACGCTTCGTTATGGGCTCATTTAGTAACGCGGAAGCGTTACATAATGATTAGTAAACTGCGGTGGCAGACGCTGCAAGAGAGGCATATTAAATCGCGGTAAGGACTTCTGTTAAAGTTCCGAGAGCATACGTTTAATGAAGACGCGACCATTATTTTGCTACCTCCTTCGTACACCTCGCGAAGCGACCACAAGGATAAAATTAGAGAGATTAGGGCCCACACGGAAGCATAGAGGCAATCATTTTTCCCACGAACCACACGATACTGGAATAGAAGAGTGTGACAATGGTAGGCAAAGTACCCTCCGCACTCACCGTAACGCAGCTTGTGGATTACGTATGTAGATGCAGAAGTGGCTGCTCATCACTTCTCACATAACCTCATGCCGTTTCTCCAAGTCAGATCGCATCCTTTGTTTCCTTTTTCTCGAGCCTCTCAGGAATAACATTGAAATGCTTGACCTACATCACCGCCGAGCTCATACATCGCTCGCCATTTACTTACCTGCGTCTGTGGGGACGGAATTTTTCTTTCGTGCGAATGTTTTGGGTAAGCATCTTCAGTATGCCACGTAGTGGACAGCGAGCGTCATTCGAGAGCGTTTCAGATTTCTAGTGTCGAAGAATAGTTGCTTATAGGAATTGCTAATTATTCTTCAGTGTAACCGGTGATCGTGTCGAATGGAACCAAGTAACTGTGATGTGGACCAGTGTTTGTATATGTATGAGACTCAACTGCTTGGTTATTAAATCAAATGTTTGTACAGCTTATGGGACTTAACTACGGGGTCATCAGTCCATAAACTTACAAACTACTTATGAACTACTTACGAACTATGACGGCACAAATATCCATGCCCGAGGGGGGATTCGAACCCCCGACCCTAGTGGCCGTGCAGACCGTGACTGAAGCTCCTCAGTCCCATCGGCCACCGCGGCCGGCGCTTGGTTATTAGTCCGTAGCTTACAAACTACTTAAACTCGGTAACATAACCAAAGGACAACACAAACACCCATGCCCGAGGGGGGACTCGACCCCCCGACGGTGATCGGTCGCGCGCACCGCGGAGCAGACCAGTAATCGCTGGATGCTGGAGGGGACGAAAGGCCGACTGGAGCCATTTCGCCCACGTTGTTAGAGCGCTACACGCGACGACAGCCATATTGTGCGAATGGCAGTGATGGATCGATCTGCCACGTCAGGAACCAAATCACAACAAATTCGGACTGTTGCTCAACAAGCAGTGCCCGCGCCTACATTCGACGTCGCCTGCGACACAATGGACACTGCGCAAGGCGTCCATTACTGGATTTATCACCGTGTCAACACCACAGGCGTTTTCAGCAGCAGCGGTGCGATGAATGACGGACATGAACAACCGGATGGAACGATATTGTTTTTTACTGATGAGTCCTGGTGGTATTGGATTCCACTTTGGCAACAGCCTAGCATGCATTGCCATTACACCAACATCCCTGACTTACTGGAATTGAGCCTGTTGTCCTCCCACACTTTGGGAGGTTGCCGACTTCCACATTGCAACAGAGGAAGGAAGATGGAAGAGGATGGAAAGGAATGCCTGTAGTTGCATTAGGGCATTAATCAGTCGCTACATGTGAAAATTTGTGCCGCTGCCAGGATTCGACAACGAGTTTTCGACTTGAGGCCGGCGGTCGCCTTAACCACTTTGCTACCCGAAATAGGCTTCTCGTCCGCCCAGAATTCCCACAGGTCGCACACCACAGAAGTAGCGCTCTGATAGTCACGTCGCCATCCGTACTCCTGCAGGAGATTCAAAGTTATCAGCGCACCTTGCGGAGAAACAATGAACCACATCTCTTCGTAGCTTGTAAATACATATACACTGCTAAAATCAATTAGGGAATCAGGTTAAATATCATACACAGTGCACGTACCGTAAAGAATTTTATTCAGATATTGATTACAGTTGTAATTTGTGTGTAATACAGAACGATTTTTTGTTGCCTCAGCTCTTTACTTGATTTCTATATGGCGTTTACTTAGAGTGTGGCACCATGGAGCCACCATAATAGTGAAACATTCATTTATGTTGCCCTCTAATACGGTGATGTGATCACCTCGGACGGCCAGTACAGTTTCTCACCTGCGTGCCATTGACAGTATGAGGTTATCAATCAGTTTTTGAGGGATATTTGGCCTTTCTTCCATGAGCGCAATATTGTGATCGTTGTGGGGGATGCTATTCTGGCTGCAATGTGTCTGAAAAGTGCATCCCAGACATGCTCAACCGGGTTTAATCCGTTGAACAAGCTGGCCACTCCATTCGTTTCAGTTCCATCAGCTTCAAGCACGTTGTCATGCAGTGCAGCTCTGTGAGGACAGGCGTTATCGTCCACCTGAAGGAACCTATCTCCTATGGCACCAGCGTACGGCACAACAAAAGGTCAAAGGATGTCTTCTCTACACTTCTGAGCAACGAAAGCGGCATTCTGACTGACATAAAGGTCCGTACGTCCGTCAGTGCTGACTGCTGTCCACACCATTCATCCACCACGATGATATGGTGATGTTTCCTGAACATAAGCAGGATTGTTCCGAGTTCCACTTCTCTCCAGATGAGGGAACGACGATTGTCCCGCTGAACAGAAAATATTGACTCATCTGTGAACAGAACCCGACGCCATTCGTTAGGACTCCGTCCAGTATCTGCGGGATAAGCAGTATCGTCGCTTTAATAGGAAAAATTCCATAGACCTCCGTGCGCAAAGGCCACATTCCCGAAGGCGATGTCGAACTGTGTTGATATTGCGCGTCCTGTTGCTGCCTAGACGGTACGTTGCAGCTGAGTTGCATTCAGCTTCCTGTCTCGACGGGCTTTTAACCGGATGTTACTTGTGGACGACCTTTGCCTTGCCTTCTCTTAACGGTTCCTCTTGTCTGAAATCACGCCCAGGCCCTGTAAATTGCACTTTGGGATACTCCAATCACCTCCATCTGTGTGTGTCCTGCTTCCATCTCCCCTACGACTCTCCATGCCATAGCTTCGGGTAAGTAACGTCGTTGTTGCATTGCACTACCTGCTCGCTACACCATCTGAGCCCAACTGCTTGAATAGTTCGTTTCGCAGAGTAATTACAAGTCAACACTGCACTGCACCATCTGCAGCAACTTGGCGTAATGTTGTCTCCACTCCGTAGAACCGACCGAAAGACATCGAACCATTTTAGTTCATTATGCCGATGACAATACTTGAGAACCTAGATACCTCAAATGAACCCCTTATTGTTTTTAACACTGTAAAAATCAAATGTTTGTTAAGCTTATGGGACTTAACTACGGGGTCATCAGTCCCTAAACTTACAAACTACTTACGAACTACCTTATACTAACGACGGCACAAATATCCATGCCCGAGGGGGGATTCGAACCCCCGACCGTAGTGGCCGTGCAGACCGTGACTGGAGCGCCTCAGTCCCCGCGGCCGCCGCGGCCGGCTAACACTGTATAATGTTGTTGTGTATACATTACAAAATGATAATGCACAACCATACGTCACACTCACTGTTAATACTTCTTCGTCGCCGATCAGATTTCATTGTAGCCTTTGTCTCTCTGTTCTCCAGTGTACCTCACGCATCGAAAATGTCTGGTCGAACCCCCGACCGTAGTGGCCGTGCAGACCGTGACTGGAGCGCCTCAGTCCCCGCGGCCGCCGCGGCCGGCTAACACTGTATAATGTTGTTGTGTATACATTACAAAATGATAATGCACAACCATACGTCACACTCACTGTTAATACTTCTTCGTCGCCGATCAGATTTCATTGTCGCCTTTGTCTCTCTGTTCTCCAGTGTACCTCACGCATCGAAAATGTCTGGTCGACATTTGTGGATCATCTGACCCAGGGCACAACTCCCGCCGCTGCTATACCACACCGACTTCGGTAATATGTGAAAGCAGAACACCCTAACACACCCAGAGTCGCCGTGATGCAATGCTGTGGCGTACAGTAGCGGCTAAGCCACCAGTGGCGGCAACACTCACCACTCATTTCATCATCTCGCTGACTTCTCACGGGACTGTACTTTGAATCATATGATCTTTGTACAACAAGTTATCTTTCAAATAAACTGTGATATCTGCGTTCCTTCTTCGTGTTGCGTTTTGCATGGACAGCAGTGTATTTTCATACACAGCATCACAACCAACCTTCATGAATTAGGAGCAGCCGATATATTTTTCGTAAATAGTTTTAAATAACATTAGCAATGTTCTGGGGGATTTAAATAAAACACAAGCACAATCGGCAGTAAGGTATGAAGAACAAATGAAAATTCACCGGCGTATTTCGCTCCCTATGTCATGATTTTCAGACGTTAGTCATACTAGCGACGCATCATTTAAGGCCATGTCTTACATACATCAGTGGCAGTTCATCGGGGTCTCAAAAGACGAATTCGAAATATTCAAACATCTCGACTATCGCAGTGCATTGAAATCAATTCAGTGGCGAAGTTGAAAATTTGTGCTGGACCAGGATTCAAACCCGGTTGGTTGGTTGGCGATTTGGGACAGGGGCGGAATAGGTCATCAGTCCCCCGGAGGGGAGGGGAAGGAGTGAGGATAGGAGAGGAGGGGAGGGGGAAAGGAAATGCAGTCCAGGAAGTAAGGAAGGAAGGAAGACTGCATTAGCTCGGGCTCCGTGCTCGCCACGCACGTACTCACGAAAGAACCGTGAGCCCCTTGGGGGGGGGGGGGGGGGGGTTCAAACCCGAAAATCTCACTTTGGCCTAGCGATCGCCTTAATCAGTTTTTAATTACTTATTTATTTTTATCGGTTAGACCGTGTATTTACGGTCGTTTTGCATTATGTTCGTTTTTTCTTGTTCTTGACTCAGATTTTTTTCCCAAGCTACCATGCCGGCGTCCTGCCCAAATTCTCAACATATCGCACACTATGCTGTGAGTGCCCCCTGCCCTTTACCTCCTCTTGCCCGCAGCCTAACTGTATTCCCTCAAGATCGAGTACATGTTTGCAACCGCACAGAAGTTGTCATTTGCTTGTTGCGGGAAGATATACAATTATTGATATGCTGCCTGAGAAAGAACAGACCCACATCAATAATATTGAAAAGACCTTTAAAAACAACTATAATCTAGCGAACGCCATAGTGGGTTGTATTTCCGACTAACTGTAATACAACTTGTGAAGAAATTTTGCACTAGCCCCTTCAGTTTGATGTCGCTTGGGCGTAGTGTCACTTGGGCCTCATACGGATACGACGCGTTGTATGAAACTGTTTCAGGATAGTGGTATCTTAATAACGAACTAATGACCTACAATATTAAGTGACATTTCGGAAGAGACGAGTAACATCAAAAATGCTTTGAAATAGCATTTAAAAGTCATAATGATAAATCTACAATGCTTTAACTTTAGCGTATCCATTACATTTGTGTCTTAGAGTTATTTTTCTTATTAGTCGTTCGCAACAGTCAGGATTTCAAGAAGACGCAATGTAGCAACGTGCTCTAGTAGAGGCAGCCATATCAATTAGGATGACTCAACGGCAGCTTTCTGAACTCGTGAAGAGTGGTGAGCCTTGAATGGAATCCAGGTCACCGCATTTGGCTACTCTGACAGCGACTTTAAAAAGATGTTTCACTCACAATCAGACGAACGCTGTGTTATCTAACTGTCCTTCAGTAGAAATAGCGTCAAAATAGAATCAAGCATACGTGCTAATATACACCGACAATTCGCTTATATCTTTTACTTAGCATCCGCTACGAATTTAACTTATTTTCTCAGCACTCTTTCCGTACTTTATGTGATGATATATACAAATTGATCAAAAGAATCCGGACACTCATACATACGTATAAGTTTTCACCCCACACGCTCTCAGGCCATGTGCCAGCTCGATAAGAACGATCCTCAAAGGCACATCATCCCTGACTCCCTGATCTGTTAGCCGGCCGCAGTGGCCGAGCGGTCTGCGCCGCGCCGGTCACAGTCTGCACGCCCGCTACGGTCGGGGGTTCGAATCCCCCTCGGGCAAGCACGTTTGTGTCGTCTTTAGTATAAGGTAGGTCATAAGTAGTTTGTAAGTCCCTTAAGCTTAACAAACATTTGAACCTGATCTGTTTTTTTTTATTTTAGACTGGCTGAAAACGTGGCGTTGCCCAGGTATTTATTTATTCCTGTCTTGAATTAGTACTTCTCTATCCCTTCTCTCTATGTCCATTTCCTTTTTATCTAAAAACATGTTATATTTATAGGAGAATATATAAAAAATAAGGCTGTCTTGCATAATGTACAAAATTATACGTGCAGTATCCAAACAAAGATAGTAATCAAAATACAAAAGACATACAAAATTCGTACGATCTCATATTTATTGAGTTAAGTAGTGTAATCTCGTTCTCATATACTGTATTCATAAAGTCTCATCGCATTATGTGGCAGTTTCTTGCAACTCCTATTGTTTATGACGTTGTATCTGCTGATCCATATGTCCTATGTGGTTCTTACCATTACACAATTTGTACCTCACGGTAAGGAATATGTGTATCAAATTTGGTTGAAATCGGTTCAGTGGTTTAGGAGGAAATGTGTAACATTGTTGCGTAATGCAGCTGTTTTTCTCGCATCTCATCGTTTATGACGTCATATCTCGTGAACTATTTTGAGCTGTCGATTAGTTCGTGTTGTGTAATCGTCAGTGATTACTGAAAACTACAATCCGTCCTACACGGGCCCCGTAGGCCCAACGGGTACCGACCGGCCGCCGTGTCACCCTCCGCCCGAAGGCGTCAACGAATGCGGTATGGAAGGGGGCGTGGTCAGCACTCCACACTCCCGGCCGTTTTCCAGACCGGAGGATGCACTTCTCGACCACGCAGCTCGTCAGTTTGTCTCACAAGGGCTGAGTGCAACCCGCATGCCAACAGGCATCGGCAGACCACAACGGTTACCCATCCAAGTGCTAGCCAAACTCGAAAGTGTTTAATTTTGATGATCTAACGGGAACCGGGGTATCCAATGCGGCACGGCCATTGGCCAATGATTACTTTCTTGGGGATTTTGCAGTTTACGCATCTATTCCGATAATTTTAATTTGTTTATTTCTCATTCATTAACCGGCCGCAGTAGCCGAGCGGTCTGTGGCGCGCCAGTCACAGTCTGCACGGCCGCTACGGTCGGGGGCTCGAATCCCCCCTCGGGTATGGATGTTGGTGCTGTCTTTAGTATAAGGTAGTTCATACGTAGTTTGTAAGTTTAGGGACTGATAACCCCACAGTTAAGTCCCTTAAGCTCAACAAACATTTGAATATTTCTCATTCATTACTTTTGTTTGTGTAGGACCACTTCCAATATATCAATACATGTGTCTGAATAAACATTATTGAACAGAGTTATCTTGCAGTGCCTACATCATTTGCGAGACATAGAATAAAACCTCTTTCATTAATTAATTATTTATATTTGTTTTGTATTTCACATTTCGTAAATGTTAGCATATGCGTAGTATTTGACTTTAGGTTCACAGGTCTGAGGTACTATTGGCAGCTAAGGTAGTTGCTGGGCATGAAAGCAGACGTATACGATTCGATCCGAAGACTACATCCAGTCATGTAACATGTACTGATAGTTAGAGGAGTAGTATATGGTTTCTAATACTATCCGAATAAGCATGATAGAAATGCCAAAGCAGCGTCGATTAACACAACGTAAAAATTGCGTTAATTTCCTTCACAGAATATGTGAAGCAGAAAATAAGTCATAGTCAGATGACCTTCAATAACATCAGTCCACACATATCAGTAAATCTCTGTTGACGTTGGAACACAATGATTGCCTTATAATTTTCCACCTTCCAACCGTGGCTACCTTGTGAAGGATCCCTCAGCCGTAAGCAAAACACGCGTTTGTAAGCCACATATGTTGGCGTAGATATTGTTGACAAGCGCTAGCCGGCCGCGGTGGCCGAGCGGTCTGCGGTGCGCCAGTCACGGTCTGCACGGCCACTACGGTCGGGGGTTCGAATCCCCCTCGGGCATGGGTATTTGTGCCGTCCTTAGTATTAGCTAGTTCATAATCACTTTGTAAGTTTAGGGACTGAGGACCCCGTAGTAAAGTCCCATAAGCTTTACAAACATTTGAACATTTGACAAGTGCTACCTGCCCGCTTAGCCGCGCGGTTTAAGGCGCCGCTCTCAGGGATGGGAGGCGTGCCGGCCCCGATTTTAATCCACCCGGCGGGTTGAGGACATGAATGGGTCTGCTGGCCAGCTCGGATGTGGTTTTTATGTGGTTTCCCACATCCAACTTTTCACTGTTAAAAATTCTTTAGGAGTGACAGCTACGGCGGAAGTAGTAGGAGAGGAGCCCACGTGGGAGCCACGGACCTCAGACTGTCAACACCACGCCACCTGCAAGCGAAGACAACACTCAAGTTGCCAAACATTCACACAATACAACAACGCTTAACGCTTGCACCGTATTTCAGTTTCAGGCATCTTGCTGTCCAGTGTGGTCGTTTCACATTGTGATTCTCTTTTGTCGCTTTTACGGTGGCAGAAGCTATTAAGTCATTTGCTATCACTGTTATTTTGGCCCACTTTAGGTTACAGTAGTAACACTGAAAGTGGGCCTTTGCGTTCGCCTTTTGACAGCTCGAAATTTAAAAGAAAATGACGGCTTAACCGTACATCTGAGACGAAAATTGTTAAATGTATTTATAGATGAGAAAATTCTCTACACCTTTGCTCTCTTATGCTTTTTTCATATCTCGTATCATTTCAGAAGCGAAAATTCAATAATCTTATTTGTAGAAGAGAAAATTCTATACAACTTTGCTCTCTTATTTTTTGGACTACTTTGTTTGCGGCAGTAAAACTAAAAGTGGGCCTTTGCCATCGCGTTTTGACACCTCGAAATATAAATGAAAATGACGGCTTAACCGTTCATCTGAGAATTGAATAAACGTATTTCCCACCGTTTCAGAGATATATTATAACGGTGACTTGACAATGTCACTAGATTTTATGTAAACCAGTACAGGCAAAGAAAATATAATTGAAAAAGAGGACAAACCACCACGGCAAAACAGGTGATAATATTTACCGGGAAAAGATAATGAAAATATGGGAGAAAAATTAATATAATAGTTTAAAGAGGTAAAAGTTCAAAAAGAATAATATGATTCAAATGTTTGTATAGCTTAAGGGACTTAACTACGGGGTCATCAGTCCCTAAACTTACAAACTACTTATGAACTAACTAATACTATCAAATATCCATGCCCGAGGGGGGATTCGAACCCCCGACCGTAGTGGCCGTGCAGCCCGTGACTGGAGCGCCTCAGTTCCCTCGGCCACCGCGGCCGGCAAAGAATAGTATGTTTGTCAAAAGCTAAACTTAAATATCAAATAATTTTGGCTGTTTGTTAAAGCGGGGTCAGAGAGAATATTACGTGTTGAGTGCGTACATATTACCACAATAGTAGAATCATAATCGCATCGTTCATAATGTTTTATTTAATTTTATATTATTTATATTTTTATTATATTTGTCCGGAATTTTTGTAAAAAAATCATAAAAGTACAGGAAACCATAAAGTGGGCCGTTAAACACGCCCGAGATATTTTAATTTTTTTTTACTTTTTATTTATTTTTTTTATTTTTATTTATTTATTTTGTGCTACTGGTCCATGTCAGACTTAAGTTCCTCGATGTCACTCGACAGAAATAGTTTACACATTTCGTTGAAATTCTTGGGGAGTAAACTTATGGATAAGTAGAGTACCAATGTTGTTTTGTTTGCTGAGGATTCAGTTCGTCGTTATGTTTATAATTATTATCGCAGAAAAAAACGGACCACAGTTTATAGGTCACCGTTAAAGAATCTGGTCATTTTCGAAGCAGTCACACACGACCTAGGATGATTATTTCATGAAATAGCAACTTACCTTTAGTTACTACCACATAAATACAGACGAATTCAGCTGCATGTTATGCGTAATTTACATTAATAAATACCTATAATGCAAAATTATGTTTCAGAAATTTTTATATTTCAAAAAGAAAGTCCTAGCAGCAACTTATCACTAATTATGTTCGTATAAGTGATTTAGTCCACATCACAAAAATTAAAAATTAATTTTTAGAATATAATTTCTGTAATATTCAAATCATTTTTATTGCCTCTTTCATTACTGGGTGTCCTATTTAAGTTACGTTTCCTCACCTTGAAAAAGACGTATAAATCTTATATTTCTTATTTGACCTTTTACAAATAACTGGAATAGAGTTATCCTGAAAAGAAAAAAAAATGTTCTGTTTATCCCTCATGAAAACAGAAATTGACAAGTTGAAGGACAATAACCTAGACATTCTGAATTTGTGAGCCAGATTGCAGGATGCACCAGTACCCCTGATACCCGGTAACTCGTCCCCTTGCCTACGTCGTGGCGTACTGCCCACTACATCATCAACGGATTGTCCCACTCCTCAACGGCGATTCGCCAAACATCTCTGTGATTGGCTGGTGGTTCGTCTCGTCCAAAAACAGCGATTTCAACAGATCGTAGGCGTGTTCGATAGGGTTCATCTGGAGAACATGTTGGCCATTCTAATCTTGTGATTTAGTTATCATGACGTAACACATTCACAAAATGTGCACTATGAACGCGAAACTGTCGTGCATTAAGATGAATCCCTCATCGAAAAGCCGTAGGATGTTATCCCTGTACCGTACAGCCATTCGATTGCCTTCTATGACCACTAGCGGCATACGGTGACAGAAGATAATGCCACCCCTAAACACCAGGGAACCACCATCTTGCTGCACTCACTGGACGGTGTGTCTAAGATGTTCAGGCTGACCAAGCTGCCTCCAAACACTTCTCCGTCAATTGTCAGTTGAAGGCAATTGCGAGTCTCATCTGTGAATAGCATTTAATGCGAATTCTGACGAGTGCATTCAGCATCATGTAGACCAATCTATACCGCGCTGCATTGTGTCTAGCTATAAAAGCTGGACTTCGCTATGGACATCGCGAGTTATGTTAATTTCATGCAGCTAATTACGTACAGTTGAGTAGAATCACTACTACCGGTGGCTGGACGAAAATCATTATTCGGTATGGTGACGTTCCTGTTGTAGCCTTTGGGCTACCAGAGCGAGGGAAATGATCAACACTTCATATATCTTTGTACCGTATCCACAACCGAACAACATCGCTTTGGTTCACTGCGAGACGCCTGCAGACTTCCTCGATGAGAGACCCTCCTGACGTGAAGTGACAATGAGTATACGGTCAAACTTCGGAATTGACCTTCTAGGTATGGCATAACTACAACCAGCACAAGTAGTGTACTACCTTCCTGGGGTTATGATTGGAACTGATCGACCGTCTCACCCACTCCGTCGCGTTGACACTGTTCGAGAGTGGTTGCTTACTTCTTTGTGCACTACGGTCGGGGGTTCGAATCCCCCCTCGGGCATGGATATTTGTGCCGTCCTTAGTCTTAATTAGTTCATACGTAGTTTGATGACCCCGTAGTCAAGTCCCTTAAGCTATACAAACATTTTTTGAACATCTTTGTGCGGTTTGAGTGACATGTATGGACAATCTAAAGAACTATGTTCTTGATGCAATAGACGCATTTAACGTCAGTTCATGAGATCTTGTAACCAAGGGGTTGCATTTCTTTTTTTATGTGTGTATCCAAACTCCGCTAATTAACAAGATAATAAACCATTAAAAAAGCGCTTGCACACTTTCACATGTACATAACTATACGCAGACATTTAGGGTGCCAATATTTCCTGCTGCGCGGGAGTATCCAAGCGGTCTGGAGACCCACGTTACGGATAGGGCGGCCTCCCGCGTCGGAGGTTCGAATCCTCCCTCGGGCACGGATGTGTGTGTTGTCCTTAGGTTAGTTTAACTTAGTTTAAGTAGTTTTTAAGTCTAAAGACTGATGACCAACGTAGTTTGGTCCCATAGAATTACAAACATTTGAACAATAATTCCTTCACGGGGAAAGGAGGGGGCGGCAGATAGGGAATCAGACTGACCCTGCCTATGTGGACAAAGGCGAAGAAAAAAGAAGACGATTGTTGACAAGCGCTAGGGAAAGTAATCTTTTACCTTGTGATATCTGAATGGACACATGACCGTTTCGTGGAGCACGTCGCACATATTAGCGTTGGTGGTATTTATTTCATTTGCTATAAATCGTGTGCTGGCACTGGGGTTATCCACAATTCGATGTAATACAGCTTTCTCGAACTGAACCATTTTCACAGTTCAAGGACTACTAATAGTTCCCTGGTCTCGTGTAAAGCATCTTGTTTCACAAGACTTTTGTAACATACTCCATCGCCAACGTTCTGCATACAGTAGCTTGGTGCTTGACAGTCATATCGTGCCTCTATATAAATGAGACATGTCAGCTACCTAAGTTAGAATGCAATCAGCCATCAAAAAATTGTAATCATCAACATAAATTTTCATGTGAACGCAGAATAACGCAAATTATAGTAACGTAGGTATTTAGTTGGGGATACGGACAGTAATAGCAATAGTGAAAGCTTCCCTCCCTGATAATAAGATGTAATTGTGCTACGAATCTAAAATCAGCGTATTGCATAGGAGGCAGTCAAAACAACTGTGAACTTTAACCTTAAGTGTGTCCAGCCTCAAATCTTTCAAGGATCTGTCGCAGAGACACGGTGAACCTATGACATTTGTCTCACACAATGAAAGTGTTTCTTTTCATCTCCTGCGGCAACTCTACAAGTCCTCCCCCCACCCGGCTATATACACGAAGCCTAACAAAAATGTAAAACATGGAAGAAGGAAACGAAATGAAAATCCGGGGACGTGTGTGCCGTGCACGGGCACACTGCTCTCTGAGCAAAGTGCTTGACAGGAAACCTAGACGTCGCGTGTTTGAAACTAGGTCACATTAAGGATTTTTCAGTTTCTTTTAATCCTGAATGTTCAAATGTTTGTAGAGCTTATGGGACTTAACTACGGGGTCATCAGTCCCTAAACTTACAAACTACTTATGAACTACCTAATACAAGGTCGGCACAAACATCGATCCTGCGGGGGGATTCGAACCCTCGACCGTAGTGGTCGTGCAAACCGCGACTGGCGCGCCGCAGGCCGCTCGTCCACCGCGGTCGGCTCTCTTAATTCTGATTCAACGATGTGGGGCGTCGTCAGAAACGACACGTGCTTCGGATTTCACGTTAAGCTATGGTTCCCCAGTCCCCAGTTGGATAAATATCCCAAGTGGCGTCAAGTTGAAAGACTTGGACCAGGCCAGTAAGCCTCACAAAATTATTATTATGTGCTGTTATTTCAATAATTTCAAAACCGAGTGAAATTTACAATGATTTGGCAGTATGAGTAATCCAATTACCTGCAAGAAGTCGAAACGGCATCATTCTGTTTCAGAATAATCCGCGCCCACATACTGTCAAAGTTGTTCCGACTAGCCTGCAAAAGTTCCGCTGCGAAGCCGTTGCAATTCTACACCTACATGGGATACTCTGCAAATCACATTTAAGTGCCTGCCAGAGGGTTCATTGAATCACCTTTATACTATTTATCTCCCATTCCATTCTAGAATAGCGCACGGAAAGAAAGAAAACCTGAGTCCCTCCATTCGAGCTCTTATTTCTCGTATTTTATTCTGATGATAATTTATACCTATGTAAGTGGGAGTCAACAATATAGTTTCGCATTCGGAGGAGAATGTTGGCAATTGGAGTTTCGTAAGTATCTCACGCCGCAGCGATAAACGCCGTTGTTGTAATGATTCCCATCCCAGATCCTGTATCATTTCCATGACGCCCTCTCCCCTGTATCGTGACAATACAAAACGAGCTGCCCTTCTTTGGACTCTTTCGATGTCCTCCGTCAAACCCACCTGTAAGGATTCCACACTGGGCAGCAATACTCAAAAAATGGACGGACAAGCGTAGTGTATGCAGTTTCTTTAGTACTTCTGTTGCATCTTTTAAGGGTTCTGCCAATAAAACGCAGTCTCTGGTTCGCCGTGCTCGTAATATTATCGTGAAAATACAAAACGAGCTGCCCTTCTTTTGACTCTTCCGATGTCCTCCGTCAAACCCACCTGATAAGAATCCCGCACTGGGCAGCAATACTCCAAAAAAGGACGGACAAGCGTAATGTATGCAGTTTCTTTAGTACTTTGTTTCATCTTTTAAGGGTAGTCTCTGGTTCGCCTTTCCCATGATATTATCTGCGTATTCTTTCCAGTTAAGTCTGAAGTAATAGTAATTCCTAGGTATTTTGTGGAGTTCACGGCCTTCACTTCTGATTTATTTATTTTGTAAACAAAGTTTAACGTATTTCTTTTCGTACTCATGTGGACGACTTCACACTTCTCATTATTTAGAGTCAATTGCCAATTTTTACATCATACTGATACCTTTTTTCTGCAGTTGATTTTAATCTTCAGATGATTTTAGTAGGCGATAAATGACGGCGTGCTCCTTCCATATTTTGGAGAGAAGTTGTCGGGCGCGTCCTTGCCGCGCTGTGGGCCTTCGGAGTGGGCACTGACCTCCGGCTTGCGACAGCGGCCTACTTCCCGCTGCATAATGAGGCCTTCGCACCGCCGCCGTCCCACAAGGCGCGTCTCTCACAGAGACACAGCCACCGACACCTCTGCCTGCACCTTGCCTTTCTACACTTACGCTCCGCAGTTAGTAAAAGTGGCTCTCTTATAGGATCATTCTGTTGTCTCTGTCTGTCCGAATCTCAGGACCACTGCCAGTGGTGACTCAGGGTTCAGTTTTCTTCCAAGCATAAATTTGATGAATTTGTTTCTAAAAGATACTGAACGCTCTTCATTCTCCTTTAAAAATAAACTCCAGAAACAGATGGTTATGAACTCTAAAGCTCAGTAAATAACCGAAAACACTCTTAAAGGGGGGACGTTACACTATTTCCAAAATGCACCAAATCCACAGTTTTGGAGATATGGTAATGAAATTTTGTACCGCGATTTACAAGAAAGTAACACATTTCTTCATAAAACTCTTCGATTATATATATATATATATATATTCAAGTTTTTAAAATAATGCATGTCCCTTTTTCTCAGAAAGTATTCAAGAGATTTCTACAAAGATTTCTCTGTTTCATATCTTTATATGTTGTAAGCTTCTCTCATAAGGTTTTTGGAGTAGGTCAAATAGGAGAATTTTCATATATTTTTTTAATTATCATTCCACAAGTACAATTTTAAATTCACGCAAAATTCCAAGCACTTTGCCCCATATCTCAGCTTGTAATCACAATTTCAAAATTTGCTCTTGAGACATCGTTTATTGCGTTTACAGACATATGTGTACAAAATCTCTTAATTCTAGCATTCATAGAATTCCTTGTGTCACTTCCTCAGAAGGCACCACATTTGTACTCTCGGTCGTCTTTCCCTTCAAAGATTCTCTTCTGGTTTCTTGTTGTCTGTCTTCTTTCCTTTAGCTGGTCTTCAACTGACTTTTCAGCTCCACAGACGCGCTGTAAATCTACTTTTGTCAGGATGTCTTGAGTAAAATTTCCTATCTTGAAGGCCATTCTTTTTAAAATCTTCATCTTACCGACGTTTCCATCATTAAAATACAAGAACTGCATCATAAGATGCGATTCTGACAACTGTAGCAAATGCTGTTTTAGGGAATCGTTTCCATATGAGTGAATTTAGATACTGATTTTGATTTATTTATTTATTTATTTATTTATTCTGTTCCATAGGACCCACTTCAGGAGTAAGACTCCATGGTCATGGAACAAGTCAATACATTAATTGTTACACAATAATGGTAATAGAAAAAGTGAAAAGAATCAATAAAGAAAAATAAATTAGCTTAATTGTTTAACTTTTCTAGGAGTTCCTCGACAGAATAAAAGGAGTGAGCCACGAGGTAACTCTTCAATTTAGATTTGAAAGCATGTGGATTAGTGCTAAGATTCTTAAGTTCTTGTGGCAGCTTATTGAAAATGGATGCCGCAGAATACTGCACCCCTTTCTGCACAAGTGTTAAGGTGGTGCGGTGCAAATGTAGATTAGACATCTGTCTAGTATTCACCGAGTGAAAGCTACTAACTCGTGGGAATAAGCTGATATTATTAACAACAAACGACATTAAAGAAAAAACGTATTGTGACGCCAGAGTCAAAATTCCCAGACTACTGAAAAGGGGTCGACATGACGTTCGCGAACTTACACCAGATATTGCTCGAACCGCCCGTTTTTGAGCCAGAAATATCCTTTTTGCATCAGGCGAGTTACCCCAAAAAACAATGCCGTACGTCATAAGTGAGTGAAAGTAAGCGAAATAGACTACTTTTCGTGTTGAAAAATCACTTATCTCAGATATTGTTCTAATGGTAAATATAGCAGAATTTAGTTTTGGAACAAGATCCTGAACATGGGCTTTCCATGACAGCTTACTGTCTATATGAACACCTAGAAATTTGAACTGTTCAGTCTCACTTATCACATGCCCATTATGTGTAATCATAATGTCAGATTTCGTCAAATTATGTGTTAGAAATTGTAAGAACTGAGTTTTACTGTGATTTAACATCAACTTGTTTTCTATTAGCCATGAACTTATCTCTTGAACTGCATTATTTGATACTGTGTCAATATTACGAGCAACATCCTTCACTACCAAGCTGGTATCATCAGCAAACAAAAATATTTTACAATCACCTGTTATACTCGAAGGCATATCATTTATATAAATAAGAAACAGCAATGGTCCCAAAACAGACCCCTGGGGCACCCCATACTTAATTGTGCCCCATTGGGATTGCACGTCATAGCCATTTTCTACATTGCGGAGAATTACCTTCTGTTGTCTATTATTAAAGTAAGAGGTGAACCAGTTGTGGGCTACTCCCCGTATTCCATAATGTTCCAACTTCTGCAACAATATTTTGTGATCAACACAATCAAACGCTTTTGTTAAATCAAAGAAGACGCCTAATGTCCGTAGCCTCTTATTTAACCCATCAAGTGCCTCACAGAGAAACGAAAATATAGCGTTTTCGGTCGTTAAACCACTTCTAAAACCAAACTGTACGTTTGACAGGAAATTATGTGAACTGAAATGATCAATTAATCTTGAATATACAGCCTTTTCAATAACTTTGGAAAAAACCGATGGCATAGAAATAGGTCTATAGTTGTCTACATTATCCCTTTCACCTTTTTTATAAAGCGGTTTCACTACTGAGTACTTTAATCTGTTAGGAAACTGACCATTCCGAAAGGAAAAATTACAAATATGGCTTAGTACTGGGCTAACATATGGAGAACAGTACTTTAGAATTCTGCTAGATACCCCATCATATCCACAAGAGTCCTTAGTCTTTAGTGATTTAATTATTGACTCAATCTCACCTATGGAAGTATCATGAAGTATCATTTCAGGCAACAGCCTCGGAAACGCATTTTCTAAAAACGTTATATGATTACCTGTAGAAACTAGAGTTTTGTTTAGTTCCTCTACTATATTCAGAAAGTGATTATTGAATATTGCACATATATCTAACTTGTCAGTAACAGAAACATTCCTACTACGCACTGACGTTATATCTTCTACCTCCTGCTCCTGACCAGACACTTCCTTCACGACTGACCAGATAGTTTTAATTTTATTCCGAGAGTTTGCTATTCTTTTTGCGTACCACATACTTTTTGCATTCTTAATGACATTTTTCAGAACCTTACAGTACTGTTTGTAATGAGCTACTGCATCTTCATTCTGACTGCTTCTAACATTTTGATACAACTCCCGCTTAGTTCTACATGATACTCTTATCCCCTTTGTCATCCACCCTGGCTGTCTGTTACTGAAAGTACCCTGTTTTGAGCGTTCTAGTGGAAAGCAACTTTCAAATAGCATAATAAATGTGTTCAGAAAAGCATTATATTTATTATCTGCATTATCAGCACTATAAACATCCTGCCATTCTTGTTCCTTAATTAGGCTTAAAAAGGTCTCAATTGCAACTGGATTAACTTTTCTGAGTAGTTGATATTTATGTTTAACATTTGTTTGAGAACAAATACTTTTTAGAATTAAAAGTTGGGCATCGTGGTCTGATAGGCCATTTACTATTCTGCTGACAGAGTGCCCCTCTAATAATGAAGAATGAACAAAAATATTGTCAATGGTAGAACTGCTATTTCCTTGCACTCTCGTTGGAAAAAATACTGTTTGCATCATGTTATAGGAATTAAATAGATCTAACAGCTGACGTTTCCTTGAGCTATCACCTACACAATTAATGTTGAAATCTCCACACACAATTAAATTTTTATACTTCCTATACAGTGAACCCAGAACCAATTCCAGCTTGGGCAGAAACATTTTAAAATCTGAGTCAGGGGATCTATAAATAACAACTATTACTAGTTTAGTTCCATTAACATTAACAATTCCTGCACAACATTCAAATATCTGTTCTGTGCAGTGTTTAGAAAAATCGATTGACTCCGATGAAAAATCGTTTTTTACATACATGGCCACTCCCCCACACTGCAAGGAACTCCTAGAGTAAAAGGCAGCTAACCTGTATCCTGGCAAAGGAAGTCTCTGAATTGTCACACCACTTAAAAAGTGCTCTGAAATACCAATAATGTCAGAATCAGTATCAATAAGCATTTCATTAACTTTATCTCTGATACCCTGTATATTTTGATGAAAAACAGTAATTCCCTTATTACTTATATTCTTAGACTTTGTCAAAGGTGGTTCATTTCTTAGAGGGACTTCCTTTAAGCAGGAATATCTATCAGCTGTCTTCAGTCTAAAAAAGGTGCAGCCCTAACACCAACTACTACAGGAATTTTTCCATGAGTGAAACCCCCACCCCCTACTACACTGTCACCTATGAGCTTTGCCAACCTCCCCTTCCCATACCTATTGAGGTGCAGACCGTGCCTAGTAAAATCCGACCTTTGGATAGTTTCAACTGGCACCACTGCAATGTGATCCATGCCCTCCGTCATCAGCGCCTTTTCAAGCCCCATGTTAAGACGGCTGATAGCCGTATTAAGACAAGGCCTATCATGTCGCTGAAACAGCTGCACGAAATGCACATTCGTGCCACCAGTTTCATTTGCTATCCTTTCCAGATCACCACCTATATCATATTCCCCGTCCCTATCAAGACTGTTCCCGGCCCCACCCACTATAACTACCTGATCCTCTTTTGAAAAATTCCTACATAAGTCCCCTATGTTACAAGTGACCTGATCTAACCCTGCACTAGGCTTCACTATGCTGGTGACCTGGTACTCACTCCCAAGTACTTCCTGCAACTGTTGGCCAACACCTCTGCCATGAGAACTACCTAGCAGCAGAACCTTCTTCTTCCTAAGAGACCTCTCTACAGATTTCGGCTTACCAAAAGCTGAGGTCTGCTGCGTACTTCCTACACCTACAGCTACAGGTGGTTCATCTCCACTCAACTCTGACAGTTGGTCAAACCTATTTGCAACTTGCAATGTAAAGCTATCTGAATACCTTCTCCTAGCTACCTTCTTGCCAACTGCCAGTTCCCATTCCCCAGCCCCCCT
Organism: Locusta migratoria; assembly: GCA_026315105.1. NCBI lineage: Eukaryota > Metazoa > Arthropoda > Insecta > Orthoptera > Acrididae > Locusta > Locusta migratoria. The sequence continues at coordinate 105,425,279 of CM048755.1, forward strand.
TCCCCTCCTCAACCTACCTAGTTCCTCTTCAGCGTTTTTCAACTGCACCTGAAGGGCGCAGATCAAACGCTCCTGCTCCTCTATCAACTTATTCCTGCTGCAAATCCTACAGTTCCAGGAGAGAACCTCACCACAATGCCCACTGTCTTCCCCACTGCACTCCCCCCCATGAAAATACTTACTACAAATCCCACACTGCAGCCCACTACGCACGACCCTACGACAGAGCCCACACTTTTCACTCATGGTAAAATTTTACAATAATTTGTTAAGAAAAACTAGACGTCTACGTTATGAAGTTAAGTTTCTACAAAATAAGTAGGAAGTACCTCTTAACTACAGCAATCAACAAACCTCAGTCTCTACAAATCAAGTAACAACAACTAATAGTATCAGAAAAGAGCAAATAACACTACCACAGAAACTTTACACTGTTGCTTGTATAAACAAGTTCAAATTCAAGCGTCACTAATAAAACAACTAAACACTGTGAGAGTACAAGAGTTATCAAAAACCGTAACTTAAAGTTTCCCAACCTTAACTACGTTAAAAACAGCAAGTCACCTGTTGAAAAGTACTAAAGTTAATAAACAACTAGCGCGATAACACCTCCTGAAATCTAAAACTTTAATAATTTAACTACAATACACAAACACTTATTAGAACTTAGCTTTCGGAGACCGCTACGGCTGGAACCACTCGCCACCAGATGTAAACAAAGCAGTAAGACGTCGATGCCGGCGCACACGCGAACACAAATAACACCACTTAAAGCAATTACGGCACAACAAACGCTAAAATAACTGACGAACCTTTACTAGAACACCTCTAGATTGAATATTGTCACGAAATAACAATTAAAATAATTATATTAATCCTAAAATTATATAAAAAGTCGAGAGCGATGTGCACAGCAGTCCAGCACTCGTGACGTCACTACAGCGTAACTCCCAACTCTGGATTTTGCCATAACCAAACTCTTTGAGAAATGCAGGATCGGTCAGTAACAGAGATTCATCAGTGTAGTATGCCCCAATCACCTCAAATTTTTCGCTTGGAGCTGTTAGAAGACGAGTTCACATTTTCTGCAGATATTCTTACTTCGGACGTAGCCTCATTGCTGGTTTGTCGTTGTTTCTGATGTCTTCTATTTACTAACTTATTCAAATGCAATTTATCCAGTTTTTTACACTCTTTGTGATCGTGGCATAACTGAATGAAGAAAGAATCTCCGCCAGTATCACAAGGCAAAAAGGAATTGCTTCGTCATAACCGATGCAGCTAGTTTGTTATTGTTTATAAGATACGGAACAGAGTCAAAGATGATCTATAAAACTAAAGAGTATATATCACGACTTTCTAGATGTATTCCGCACATGTTTGGTTGAAAGTAATACGCAGAATCGTTATTCACTGAACTGGTATTGAAGTCCTGCTTCAAAACGTGGGCGTGGCAGGGAGGTCGCGGCACACTTTTAATAAATTTTAAGGCACTTCGGGTGCGATTTTAACATTGAAACTTTGGGAACTTATCGTCCATGAGTTGTACTAACAAATAAGAAAAAATCGAAAATTGACCTTTTTTGTCAATTTCATCAACATCCCCCCTTAAGAGATTGTAAGGAAATCACTCTGTTAACATGAAGAGACATGCTTTCGGGTCACGAGACTGTAGTCAGTGCTGTCTGTACGACTTAACAGTTCCTCATGAGATAAAAATACTTTGATATGCAGTTAAAAATATGATCTTATACGAGAATGGAACGAAGAATGATAGTTTAAATACACAAAATCTTTTTTGCACTATCAGCTTTTTTATGGTGTGTCCACTGAGCCAGTTAACACATAGGCCGCGCCGCCAATGATCACTGCTCTTCATGAACAGTTAGAGATATAACATTCAAATTTCTATCAAATGGTAATGTCTACGATTCATTTGGCGGTGTAAAATATTTAAACCTGTAAGTATGTGCTCTCAAAACACACAGTCGTCTGTAAAGACCCATTTCCCAGGAACAGAGTTATAAAGTTTAAATTATGTAAATTCTAAGATCTATGGTCCCTTAAATGCCCTTAGTGTGTAAGTCAATACACTATTAAGATACGGTCATGTGAGTCACATAATTTGATACTCACAAATTCTTTCATCATAACGTACAGCTGAAATAATCCACCAGTATACATGTCGGGCATTCTGGTCTAGCTGTATCGCCTCTCAGCTCCGCACAAAAAAGAAAAAAAAATGAAGAAGATAGCATTATGTAAGAAATGGGTCGCGGGATCGAATTTTTGTCGAATCACCGGTTCACTATTTTTTCCAGTCTTCATATTTAACAAAGGCTTCACGTCTCATTGATGTAGGGCGTCACAAAAATCAACGTGTGGTTTGGACTTTATGTTTCACTGCAGGTGCACATTCTATGGTTTGGTTACTGGGGAGATTCGGAACACGGAAGGCGCCGAAGTGACGTACTATGAAAAGACTATTACCAAGCCACTGTGGCACGACAAGTTATTATCTATATAGTTAATTAAGTGTGTACAGATTCCTCAAAGCGGTAGTCTTTCTTGTATTTTTCCGATTTTTTGTTTTTTTGTTTTTTTGTTTTTTTGTTTTTTTTTTTTTTACTTATTTATTTTCGTTGTGGTCAAATAAGACCATATACCAGTTCCAGTTCCTTCGTCAATGTTCCAACGCTTCTATTGTTCGCACAAAGGAACAAAAATTACTCACGAGAAAACTGTGAGCACCCTGGGAGAAAAAAATTAGTCACCCCAGCAGATATCACATTAATATCGTTGACAAAGAACATTGTACAATACGCATTAGACAAGTATGTGCAGAGCAAAATTTTGAGAGGTTTTACAACCGAGTTAGACAACCGCCACGAAAGCAAAGAGGGATTCACTGCAAATTTAAAAGTCGTCAAAGCCTCACAGACAAACAAAAATGAAACGTTGGCAAAATTAGAGTATGAAGGGCCATGCGTGATGAGTTCGAAAGTAAAGTTCTATGTATCAACATAAAATCTAAATAAGTTTAGGTCTTATGATAAATCAGTAAGCGGATCTCATCCATATGTCCGTGACAGTGACCACTAAGGCCCTCAAAAAGTGGATGATCAATAAAAAGCTGAAATACTAACGATGTTTATCCAAAAGTGTTTCACAGAGAAACATCGCACTTTATTTTAGTTGCCCCTCTGAATACTCGTACGACCGACAAAATGGCAGATATCGAAATAAATGATGAAGGCATTGAAAACCAGCTGAAATCGCTCAACGGAGGCAACCACTGAAGGGAGGGAGGAATATTAGGGTTTATCGTCCCGTCATTGGAGAGGGAACACACGTTCGGATTCATTTATGCTAAGGATGGGACAGGAAATCGGCTGTGCCCTTTGAAAAGAACCATCCCGGCATTTGTTGTAATAGTTGTAATTTTTAAGCTTATGGGACTTAACTACGGGGTCATCAGTCCCTAAACTTACAAACTACATACGAACTACTTACGAACTAGGACGGCACAAATATCCATGCCCTAGGGGGGATTCGAACCCCCCGACCGGCATTTGTCTCGAGAGATTTAGGGAAATCACAAAAAAAAAAAAAAAAAAAACGCAAATCAGGGCTGCAGGGGGCGGGTTTGAATTGAGGAGGTTCGAGTCTTCCCTGGAACGTGCGTGTACGTGTTGTCCTTAGCAAATATTTGTTTAACATAGTTTAAGTACTTTGTAGGTCCAGGAACCGATGACCTAAGCAATTTGATCCCTTACCTCTACAAATATGTGAACTGTTTTTTCCTCTCGAATGCGAATCTAGTGTCTCACCAGGCTTGGCACAGACCACTTAACCTTACGGGATAATAATTCAATTGTACACAGGGTATACTAAGGAACATACTCCATTCTAAGAAAACTGTACTGCAGAACTCAAGAGGAGCAAAACGTTCCTTGTGATACAAAAATCGCGCTGTCTATACCCGTTTTCTGGAAGGTCAACGAACACATGTTCCAAGCTGTACATCTACATCTCTGACGTCGGGCGGCTATAAAATTATGGAACATATTTTGTGTTCGTGTATTATGACATTGTTGGAGACGAAAAATCTCCACTCTAGGTATCAACATGGGTTACTAAACCAATGATCGCGTGAAACCCAACTGACTCAATTCGTCCACGAGATCCGAAAAGCAGTAGATTGAGGCTTCCAAATAGATTTCATGTTCCTTGACTTTTTAAAGATATTGAAGACGATTTCGCACTGTCCCTTAATGAAAAAATACACGTGAACGGAATATCAGCGCAACAGTGAGACTGAATTGAAGAGTCTCTAGAAAACAGGACACATCATGTCATTATCTGCAGAGAGAAATCTTACCAAGTGGAAGCAATTTCTGCAGTGTCGCAATGTAATGTTACAGGACCATTACTTTTTACTATACAGGGTGAAGCACTTAAAACCGTTTTTCGGAATATTTGGAAAAATACAGTCAGAATTTTAAAAAAGTTGAAATAAGAGTTGTTCACCGCCAAGAGGTACGTACATCTATTTCCATAAAGCTCGAACCCGCCTGCACCACCCCCGGGGGTGGGAGGGAGATGACTTTGAAATCTTAAATAGGAACCTATATTTCTTATTGCGGATGTCGATTCTCTAGGAAAAAACTGTACGTTTTGTATGAAATTAAGGTCCTGAAAATCATCCTGTCCCGCCGCAGTTACCAACATCTCAGTCTACACCAACTCCTCCCCCTCCCCCAATGTTGCTTCCGACTCCCCTTCTCAGACGATGACCAGCTCCTTCGCCTCACCCACCTCCTCTCCATTCAGCTTAACTCCTGTCGCTCCGCTATTTTTGTCTTCCTCGACAAAGAGAAAGCTTACGGCCGTGTGTGGCATCCGGGCTCCTCTTGAAACTCCAAACCTAAGCCCTTCCCATAATTTATGTCAGACCATTGCTTCCTTCATCTCCCGCCGCCCATCCTACGTCACTTTCTACAACTCCAACTCCTGTTTGTTTTACCCCATCGGCAGGGGTTCCGTCCTCTCGCCTCTCCTCTACCTCATTTACTCCACCGACATGCCTCAACCCCAGCCTCCTATCCATCTCTTTCAATATGCTGATGGCACCGCCTTTCTCGCCGTCCCCCCCCCCTCCCTCGCCCGCTCCCATCATCTTATCCAGTCACACCTCTCCGAGTTCGCCACCTAGTGTAACCAGTGGCTCCTATCCGTGAAAGCCAGTAAATCCCAGGCAATTATCATAGATCGTACCAACCGCTCCTTACACCTCCATGACTTCTACCTCAGCCTCCACGACCGTCCCACCCGTCACACCCCCACCCTCAAATACCTTGGCCTTACCCTCGATCGCTCCCTTACGTTGACCCTCCACCTCAAAACTGTCTGCCAGAAAGCCCTTTTCCGTCTGAACATCTTGAAGCTCCTCTCCGGCCAGACGTGTGAACTTCGCCCCTCCACTATTCTCTACAGCAATCACTCCATCATGCGTCCCATCCTGTGTAGTTTCCACCCCCTTCCCCCTACCTATCCTCGAACGCCATGCCCTTCACCTCGCTTACCACAGCCGCCTCCCTGCCCCACCTGGATCCTGTATGACTTCATTCACTGCCCTCGCCTGTTGCAATTCCTGGAGCACCTCCGAATCCTGTACATTTCCCGGAATATAGACTCCTGTAACCCAGTGATATATCCTCTCCTCAGTGATCCTGGGCCTCTGCCTCACCTGCACCAATACAATCCTCCCTCCCTTCATATCCACACACTTCACACCCTTTCCCAACGTAACTTCCGTTTCTCCCCTTCCCAGATGACGTCCTCCAAAAAGAAATCTATCCCTCCTACCAGCCCTAATCCCCTCTTCCCCACCGCACCCCACCCCTTCCCATTTGGCTTCCTCCCACTCTCCCTGCCCCTTTCCTCTCCCCCAGAGTCCTTCCTTCCCCCTCTTTCACCACGTCTCACTCACCCTGAATTCCCCTCCCTGCTGGACCCCCACAGGTCGATTTTTTACTTCAGTGCTACGTGTGTCTCTCTGCCAGTGTTGCCAGTGTGTTTTAACTAGTTTCTCTCTTGTCTCACCTTGTCCAGTATCAGTGTCTGTCTATGCGTGTTTTACAGTCACTGTGGCCTTTTTAAGTCCTGCAAATTGTTTTAAATCTACCTTGGTGGTTTCAGTTTCTCCAGTGTGTCAAATGTTCAAATGTTGGTGAAGCTTAAGGGACTTAACTGTGGGGTCATCAGTCCCTAAACTTACAAACTACTTATGAACTAACTTACGCTAAAGACAACACAAACATCCATGCCCGAGGGAGGATTCGAACCTCCGACGCAGGATGCCGCGCGATCGGTATCGTGGCGCTTGAGACCGCTCGGCTACTCCCGCGTGGCTCCAGTGCCTCCTTGTCCATTTTGAATACTTGTATTTTTATCTCCATTTTTCATTATTCATCTCTTGTCAACTATAAATTATGTTGGCGGAAGAGCGGTGTACCATGCCGCTGCCGGTCTGCCATCTAGGGGCTTTAAAAGTACAATAAAAGAAAACAAAAATACACATCTTTACCTAACTGTTCCAAGATTTTAAAGAGTGCAGAGAGAGAGAGAGAGAGTAGGTATCTTTTACTCGTACTTTGAGGCTCATAAAAATGTTGAAGTTTGTCAGAGGTACGCTAATCAGTTCCCTGATATCAATGTTCCTTCTGTATCGAATTTTCGCGGTATTTTCTATTTTACTGTAAGCTCTTTGCTCTCCATATTTTGGGGCGAGGTAGTATGCACAAAAGCTAGAGAAAAATGTAAGGTGCAAACCTTCTGAGCTATGGACGCTTCCTCAGTAGATGCTCTTAAGGTATCTATTTATACTCATCTTCATTAAACTTTTGTTGTTTAAATCCATACTACCCCCTCCCAAAACATGAAAAGCAAAGAGCTTGCAGTAGGAGTGAGTTGTTTCACAATCGAAGATGAAGAAATGCCCATAGTGACATTAGATGGCATTTCTGGACAATGATTCCTTACCTAAACTTTAGCTACAAAGTACAAGCTACAATCTTCCAAATTTTTAAAATGTCACTCTGGAACACCTTGTATCTGTATTTAGTTGTCGAGTGTCCAGGTTGGAATTCAACGACATAATGAGGATATACTTGCTGATGAATCTTCCGGGTTGTATGGTCGTGGTCGAAGAAACATTTCTGCTCCTGCGACCACGACCATACAACCCGGAAGATTCAACAGCAACTGTTCCAGTCGGTCGTGAAATCCTTCACTGCGTGATAGTGAAGATATGTTTTCTTAAGGAACGTAATCCTCGTTTGCAGATTTTTTGCCCACTTGAGATTACGGTAGTAACACTAAAAGTGGACCTTTGCGATCGTTTTTTGACAGTTCGAAATTTAAATGAAAATAACGGCTTAACCATTCATCTGACACCAAAATTGAATAACCGAATTTGTAGAGGACAAAATTCTCTACAACTTTGCTCTCTTATGTTTTTTTTTTCATATCTCGTATCGTTTCAGAGATATTTGCAAAAATAACGGCGATTTTGGGATGTATGTATGTCTGTCCGTCTGTCTGTCCGTAACGTGTTCCCACTTTTTAAGACGAACCGTTCAACCGATCAGCACGAAATTTTACAGACATAATTGTAAGGCCTCCAGAGACCTGAACCTCTCTTTTTCAAATTTTTCGGGCAAAAAATACGGCAGTAATACCAAAAAAAGCCGTTTGTAATATAATTGTAATTTCAAACGAACCGTTCATCTGACACGAAACATCTGCGTGGTTCGGGACCCGCCACTACCAAGAAATTTTTTTCTCCTTTTTTCCCTAAAAGGGTTACGTATTGGGTGCATAGATATTATCACAATAGTGGAGTCGTAATCATGTCACTATAATTTTTTATTATTTACATTATTATTTTTGTCCGTAAATCACGTCAGTGCGATTTTTTTTATTTATAACAACGTGATTCACATTTTTGTGGGGCAACATCAGATTACAAAAAAGGTGGTTTCTCCGCCATGTGACACTAGCCGCGGAGGAGTGGCCAAGCACATTGAGGCGCTATGTTCCGATGCGCGAGGCCCCCCTCGGGCATGGATGTTTGTGTTGTCTTTAGTATAAGTTAGTTCATAAGTAGCTTGTAGCTTAAGGGACTGATGACCCCGCAGTTAAGTCCCTTAAGCTTCACTAACATTTCAACATTGAACATGTGACACTACATCTACATCTACATAGATACTCTGCAAATCACATTAAAGTGCCTGGCAGAGGGTTCATTAACCACTTTCATAACTTTTCTCTACCGTTCCATTCTCTAATAGCGCGCGGGTAGAAAGAACACCTAAATCGTTCCGTTTTCGATCTGATTTCTCTTATTTTATTGGGATGGTCATGTCTCCCTAAGTAGGTGGGTGCTAGCAAAATATTTTCACATTCAGAACTAAAAGTCGGTGATTGAAACTTCGCAAACAGATCACGCCGCAATGAATAACGTCTTTCTTTTAATGATTTCCATCCCAATTCTTGCAACATATCCGTGACGCTTCCCCCCCCCCCCGTAACGTGATAAAACAAAACGAGCTGCCCTTCTCTGAACCTTCTCAATGTCTTCCGTCAGTCCCACCTGGTGAGGGTCCCACAAGGGGCAACAGTACTCCAGGAGAGGACGCGCAAGTGTGATGTAGGCAGTCTCTTTGGTGGAGCTGGTGCATCTTCGAAGCGTTCTGCCGATGAAACGTAACCTTTGGTTCGCCTTTCCTACAATATTTTCTAAAGGACATTAAAATTAACTCGGGATATGTAATATCCCATTGTAAAATGTAAGGGGCCTACACAGCACGGAATCCATGTGTACAGCTATGCCGAAGCTCCGTCACATTTGACAAATGAATATAAATGTCCCTTGTTGTTTTTTAATGTACCTCAGAGACACATGACGGAGGAACCATTACCCTCGGTTCTTTTATTATTATTATTTTATTAATAACCTAATGTTGCTCCACAATGGCGATACGCGTTATTCTAAATAAAAAATCAAATTACTGTTACCGAGAACTGCGTTCTTTTTGTTTATTTTTTTTCTTTTTTTTTCAGAAAAGGTTGCTGACGGTTGCTGAACTAGACGACCAAAATCGAGTAGAATTTTATAAGTAGTATAGTTTACAACTCACCACAAATGACGATTGTCGAGCTGCAGAGAGACACATAGAAAACACAATCACAGACGCACAACTCAGCTTTCGGCCACAATCCCCGTCAGGAATCATAAAACACAGTGATAAAGAAACACAGGCACAACCCGCTAATATACGACCGAAATCTCTGGTTTCTGCGTTACGAGTCAACGAAACAGCCGGAGATAACAGTCGTGCCGGCCGCGGTGGCCGAGGGGACTGAGGCGCTCCAGTCACGGTCTGCACGGCCACTACGGTCGGGGGTTCGAATCCCCCCTCGGGCATGGATATTTGTGCCGTCCTTAGTATAAGGTAGTTTATAAGTAGTTTGTAAGTTTAGGGACTGATGACCCCGTAGTTAAGTCCCATAAGCTTAACAAACATTGAATACTGAACATTGATAACAGTCGTGTCTCAGTGAGTTCTGCCAGTGTGATTTTCTGAATGTGTGTGTGTGTGTGTGTGTGTGTGTGTGTGTGCTTTCTTTTCGACGAGGGCTGTGACCAAGAACTAAGGAACTTCTCATCTCAGAAAACTCTATAAACCGCGATGTCGATTCACCAATATGTTGCTGTCACACATCTGCACACGCACATTTCCGCCATGCTCTGCATCGAATACCTCGCTGCTTCATGATGTTTGCGTGAGACGTTAGTGACCACTTGAATGCAGCAGAAAATTGTGCACACGATAAAAAAGAAGCACGTGTTCATTGTCGCGTGCTATGCGAAGCACGAGTCATGGAAAACGTGTGCGGAACTTTTTGAGCAAGAGTTTAAGAATGGAAGTACTTGTGTTTTCGCTAAACCTTCAGCAACATGCTGACAAACTTGGTGGAAAAACGGCGTGAAACGGGCTAGTAAAACATATTAGAAAAGAGTTCTAACAGAAGAAAACCTGGGACCAAGTTCGACGAAATCTCAACGGTTTTTATCTGTGCATATGTGTCGTAACAGTATCAAAATAGAACTTTACATTCCTACAACTTTCCTTCGCGGGCGAGTTAAAGCGCCCAGATAAACGTCTACTTGTAGAGTGCTGTAGATGATTTCTGAGTAGCGTCAATCAGAACATTTGGATCCTCAGTTTTTCACTTCTTCAGATCAGACTTGATTCAGCCTCTCAGGATGTGTGATTCTCACAGAACATGAGCCATCAGTTCTCTATAGAGCTGTTGCACAGTCAAGGTTTGTGTTTGAAGGCTACATCTGGCGTTCGCACCGCAAAAGGAGTCTTTTCGCAAACTGATAATGTTTACTACTATGTCCACAAAATCTGTTTAATCCGTGTATGTATAAACGACTTTGTAGTCCCAGTGATTTTCATCTGTGGCGCATATTTAATGCTCAGATGTAATCAAGTAATCCTCACACATTGGAAAAGCTGCAGAATAACACTGGAAACCCTATTGTTGTTATTGTTCAGGCAGAAATATAACACGTTCTGATAAATCGAACACAGAGTTACATCAACGTCAACACTGGCCATGTCCATTATCCTCTGTGATGTTGATTAACAAGAGTCAATCCGGCTCTGCTTTAGTTTAAGAATTTTCCCAGTCATTTTTATTTTTCGCCGTCTATGTTGTTTCTCATTGTGACATTACAGATAAAGGGGAAAGCTGATTGTTGACATGTGAAAAGCAAGTTTTGGTAAGCTGTTAAGATTCCCCAGCTGACCGGCTAACAAAATGTTCAAATGTTTGTAGAGCTTATGGGACTTAACTACGGGGTCAACAGTCCCTAAACTTACAAACTACTTATGAACTAGCTAATACTAAATACGGCACAAATATCCATGCCCGAGGGGGGATTCGAACCCCCGAGCATAGTGGCCGTGCAGACCGTGACTGACGCGCCGCAGTCCCCTCGATCACCGCGGCCGGCTCCGGCTAACAATTTGGACCTAGTGAATGGAATACAGGTCGTTAGGAAAACACTAAACTGCTCGGAAACAGGAAACGGCGGTCTTGGACTAGCGAGTCCGGCTATCCCAGATTGCAGTTGAAATACAATATAGCCACACACATTATTCTAAAAATCCATATAAAATCAGGGAATGATCATACGGCAAATATAATTATATGAATGGATTCAGGAGGCCGCGGTGGAGTAGCCGAGCGGTCTAAAGCGTCTCGCTGCGAAGCGCGCGGTTGATCGCCGTCGAGGTTCAAGTCCTCCCTGGGGCATGGGTGTGTGTGTTTGTCCTTAGGTTAGTTTACCTTGGTTTAAGTAGTTTGTAAGCTACGGACTGATGACCACGCAGTTTGGTCCGATAGATTTACAAACATTTGAACATTTTCGATTCAGGAGACTTGGGAGAATGAAACGCCGTAATTACAATTTCAATATCCCTTACAGATAAAAAGCCGTTAAATTTCAGTACTATAATAATATAACATACAAAAATGGATGTTTGTGTGTTCGTATTTTATGCGCGGCTGCACCGTTCAGCCGACTGTGATGAAACTTCGTCAACATGTTGCTTACACTTTCGCGATAGTCACAGGCACCATTAAATGACTTTACGACAAATAGTTCAGCAGATATGACGTAATAAACAATGAAATGCGCGCTAAAGTGCTGCTTCATGCTACGTCTGCTTCTAAACCACTATACCGATTTCAACCAAATTTGATACACGTATTCCTTCCATGAGGTAACAATTGACGTAGGGGTAAGAACTGCTTACGACATATAGTTCACGAGATATGACGTTATAAACAATTATATGGTTGAAAACCTGTGGCATCATGCGACATGCAAATAAGGACACTTTATTCATCCTAAAATCTTCATGACATTTTGGACACTTGACCTTCATAAAGAGGAAGGTCACTGTCACATAAAATTTTGGATCGTGCATGACGGAGGATGCTTTACATATGGACTTCGTCAGATTCTAGAGTTGTAGTCCAGTCCTGATGAAATTTTTAAATATGATTGAGCCATTCAGTTTATCAGTGCAATATTAATATATTCAGATTACCTACAATCATTTCAGATAATTAATGTGACTTAAATAGTTAATTTTCAGATTTCAGCGAAGTTTCGAATGAAGTAAAATTTTTGAAAATTCTAGCAGCTTTCTCTGGAAGTTGCTTGCATTTTTCAGGGTGATAATCATCAAAGAAACATTTAAAACATAAATATTGTTTATGCCATGTGAATTTTATGTAAGCAATTTAAAGTGAGAAAACTTTTTAAAAATATTGATTTTAAAAATTTGATGCATACGAAGCGTACCGAATCATTGGGGTGAAAACCACCAGCAGAAGGAATCTGTTGTTACCAACGTATGGCTTTAAATCGAATTTGAAAATAAATGTAATATACAAAAATTAATGTTTCTTTGTTTGTTTTTTTGTATTTTATGCACGACCAAACCGAACATAAGATTGCGATAAAACTTTGTAAACTCATCGCTTGCACTCGCGCGAAGTTTATAGGCATACTAAAATTAACTTCGTATCGTGCATGACGGAGGGTGCTTTACAATTATTAATTCGTTTCTTACGCCTTCACGCTGAAATGTCTGGACGGATATGAATGAAATTCGGCACAGAGGTAGCTCATACCCTGATTAATACATGGGCTACCTTCGTAAGCCACCGTATGGTTCGTGGCCGAGGGTATCTTACAATGGGTTAATATGTTTGCTACTCCTTCATGCTGAAAGAGATGGACAGAGTTGAGTGAATATGGAATTGAGATACATTAATACATGGGCTACCTTTCACAAGCCACTGTACGCTGCGTGGCGAAGAGTACCTTGCAGTGGGATAAAATGCTTGTCAAGTCTATGGGACTTAACTACGGGGTCATCAGTCCCTAAACTTACAAACTACTTATGAACTACTTACGAACTAGGACGGCACAACTATCCATGCCCGAGGGGGGATTCGAACCCCCGACCGTAGTGACCGTGCGGACCGTGACTGAAGCGCCTCAGTCCCCTCGGCCACCGCGGCCGGCTGTGGGATAAAACTTTTGTTACTCTTCACGTTGAAACGGTTGGACGGAATAGCATTAAATGTGGAATGAAGATAGTTTATGCCCGAATGAATACATGGAATACCTTTCGTAAGCCTCCATAGTTGCACGGCTGAAGGCACGTTACAACAAACATCAAAATTTTTAATTAGTCGCTATGAAATAAATATATGTTATCATTAAGGAGATTTTTATAATCGGCAAGCCAGTGAATTTAGCATGGTGGATGGTACCTTGCGACTTTAACACCGTTTGACCAGTCTCAATGAAAGTTTTCACGTTTTTGTATGTTTTCATAACAGGAGGGAGAGGATTAACTGAGGAGGAGACGGACAGAGAGAGGGGAGTGAGGAGATGAACAGGGATAGAAAGAAGGAGGGAGTGATTAACTTAAAAGTGGAATAAATAAGTACCCGGGTTTTCAGCTAGTTGTATTATGACACTTATATTTACAGTTATTGATACGTAGTGTTTATCAGTAACAGATTAAGAAGCAGGTGGGCAGCATTGCATCACACTACTTATCTTAAATGACGCACCACGTTATTCTGTATTCTTTCAATAAACTTTGTTTAATTCTCTTATTCTGCTTTTCATTGAGGTAGTAATATTCTGGTCCAGGACAAAGATTCCACCACAGAAACACAAAACATGAACCCAGCAAAGAGCATTATATTTATATACGTATTTTACTTATTATTACTCTTAGTAACATTCGTTTTATCTTGTAGACTGCATCTTAAATATCTCGTGGCCGACTAAAAATAGTAGATATGCAGCAGATAATTTGTACATAAGCAATTATAGGTATTTGTGGACAAGAACTGAATATATTTGCATAAAAATTCAAGATGAATTAAATATTAATTTTGTAAGTATATTTCGACGGCGGCAGTATATTTCAACAGTGAAACGCCACACTTAATAGCTACCTGAGCTAAGAGTTTCAATCTCGACCGATTTTAGTATTGTTAAATATATATTTGCTTATTAAATCTAAACAACATTTTTAGGGGGGTGGTCACATCATTTAATTCTGTGATATTCAAATGTATAATATTTTGGAAGTGATATTGTATTTTAAAGATGAGGCGTTAGGATGAGTGGAAGGATACAATTTTGGGAGCAGGTAGAACACGCTTTCGAACGCGTTGGAGGGGACTCGTAACTTGGACACGGCACTGAAAGGTTGAGACGCTGGGCGGTCTGAAGCCGCGTTACGAACGTGTGATTTGAAGAGATAGGCATGTGTGGACTTAGAAAATTTACGGGACTGTGACTACAGAACTTAGTCTCTGGTTGAAAAGCGGTAAACTATGGACGGTAGTAGGGCTGTGGAATTGTGATAATTCAGCAATCGTGTACTCATGTGATGACAAACTGTGTTTTATAACAAACACTGTAATTAATCGCGGATTAATTTGGAACTGCAATGTTCGCTTTAATTCACCAATTTACTTGTCATAATTTGGAACTTTTGCTGTCGAGTGCGTGTGATACTTATTGTGCCTCTCATGAACAATAGTTGGGGGAAATATTCAGTTATTTACCGATGTATAAAGTAGGGCCACCTCCGCATACTTCCTGTGTGAATCTCTTCTAAACAATATCTTAGAATCCTTTTTGTTGGTTATTCAGAGCTTTAATTTATGTTTTTTTAAATATATTTTTCGCGTCATCATCTCCAGATTGATAGACTAGCTAAACTACAGATTAATTATTAATCTTATTTAAATAGTGTTGGTAACTGTTTACGGCATAGAAGCTGACATACGTAACTCACCCCGATGAACAGAGACAACGAACCATAACCACCCCGAGTTATGTATTGCCCAATTCTTATTGGTGAGTTCCGATAGGAAGGTCACACTTATGACAGTATTTTATTTCCGTAAAATAATCCGGAGCACTGAATGCCTTTTATTTATTCATAGATATCACGTTCCATAAGACCGAATTGAGGAGCAAGTCTTCATGGTCGTAGAGTCAGTACATCAGATTGTAACAATAGAGTAGTGATAGATAAAGTAAAACTTATAGTAATCCTGTGCACACGACAAGCATAATCATAAGGAAAAAAGCCAACAATCTAACACAGAAATTAGGTTAGTTTTTTTTAATTTTTTCAGGAATTCCTCTGCAGAATGGAAAGAGCGAGCCATGAGAAAACTATCCAGTTTAGCCTTGAATTTTGCGTGGATTACTACCAAGCTTTTTGAATTCTTGTAGCACCATATTAACAATGAATGCGGCAAACTACACACCTTTCTGGACAAGTCTCAACAAGGTGTGTTCCAAATGCCGACTCGATTTCTCTCTAGAATTAACTTAGTGAAAATTACCAACTCTTGAAAATAACCAAAGGTTATTAACAACGAACGACATTAAAGGAAATATGTATTGAAAGGCCAATGTCGGAATTTCCAAGTTACTAAACAGGGTTCGCAAGCTTACACCACATCTTCATCTACATATATACTCTGCAAATCACATTGAAGTGCCTGGCAGAGGGTTCATTAACCACTTTCATAACCTTTCTCTACCGTTCCATTCTCTAATAGCGCGCGGGAAGAAAGAACACCTAAATCGTTCCATTTTCGATCTGATTTCTCTTATTTTATTGGGATGGCCATGTCTCCATATGTAGATGGGTGATAGCAAAATATTTTCACATTCAGAAGTAAAAGTCGGTGATTGAAATTTCGCAAATAGATCTCGGCGCAACGAATAACGTCGTTCTTTTAATGATTTCCACCTCAAATCGTGCAACATTTCCGTGACGCTTTCCCCCCTGTAACGTGATAAAACAAAACGAGCTGCCCTTCTCTGAACCTTCTCAATGTCTCTCGTCAGTCCCACCTGGTGAAGGTCATATTGTTGGAACCACCAGCTTCTGCCCCACAAATACTTTTTTTAAAGTAGTTACCCCAAAAACAATCACTTGTTTTATATATTTTTCTAGTTATAAACAACGCAGTATTTAAGTTTTGAACAGGATCCTGAACATGAGCTTTCTACGACAGCTTACAGTCTTATCTGAACGCCTAGAAATTTCAACTGTTTTGTTCCAATTTTCATGTGCCCATTCTGTGTAATCAATATATCAGTTTTTGTTGAACTGTAGGTTAAAACTGACTGTTACTGTGATTTAGCATCAATTTATTCTCTACACGCCATGAATGTTATACTTTAACTGCATTATTTGATACTGCGTCAATATTGCAAACAACATCCTTGTTATTGTGCAGTCATTACGTTAAGCTTTTGTGTGCTATATCAATTACAGATACACAATGGGGACAACATTGTATACAAATGATCGTTGCAGATATACCTCTAACAACCTAAGTGTGTGCTTGCAAGGACAACGGAACAATATGGACTTATTTGAGGTGAAGCACGCCTTTGTCACTTATTCTATCGTATTTATTTCCTCCATATGTTAACAATATGTACTGCAAAGATTAAACTCGGTGTTCCATTTCTCACTTGTCCGGCATGGTTCCATGTCTTTGCGTCCACACCACAATACGGCACATTGCCGCACCAGTTGCCCGACGCAGATTTTACTTGCTTTAGCTGTACCGTAATCTTAAAGGAAAATAACGAATCTATTTATAAACGGAGAAAAAGTGCAGACTAGATATGTATGTGGAAAGACGTGACTTTTTAAAGGTTATTTTACTGTTGTTGTTGTAAGCTTTAGTCTGGCAGTGTATAAGACGGAGATTTTAACACTGCATGCCCAGAATTCAGGTAAAAATTGTTTGAAATGCCGCTGTCCTATTTTGTTTAACGAAGAAACTGTTAACTGATCAGTGATAAATTTCCATAGTGCTGTTTCTGTGTTTCCTGATACGAGAGAGTGGCTCGTCTCTATTTATGTTCATTAATTTCCTACGATGAAAATGGACGTCAGGTTATCCCTTTGTATGAAACGCGACGGCATGAGCGCAATGATTCCTCCGTTGGAAGGTAGCTGGATGTTACAATCACCCAAGTAACATTAACTCGACGAATCACTAAAGTTTGTTAAAGGGTCTCAGCTTCTTACTAAGCTCCGTTTAGAGTAACTGTAGAAAACTGCCACCGCAAGTTTAGATGTTCTTCTACATCTACGTGGCTAGTTTGCAAATCATACCCAAGACCCAGGCAGAGGGATCATCGAACCCATTTCATAATTTTTATCTACCATTCGATTCTCTAATAGCGAGCGGGAAGAAAGAACATTCCCCGTTCGAGCCATGATTTCTCTTGTTTTATTTTCTTGAACATTTGTCCATATGTAGGTTGTAATCAATAACATAATTTCGCATCCGGAGGAAAAACTTTGCTATCGAGATTGCGTAAGTAGATCTCGCCGCAACGAAAACGCTGTTGTTGTCCTGAAATGTTCAAATGTTTGTATAGCTTATGGGACTTAACTACGGGGTCATCAGTCCCTAAACTTACAAACTACTTATGAACTAGCTAACACTAAGGACGGCACAAATATCCATGCCCGAGGGGGGATTCGAACCCCCGACCGAAGTGGCCGTGCAGACCGTGACTGAAGCGTCTCAGTCCCCTCGGCCACCGCGGCCCCGGCTGTTTTCCTGATTCCCATCCCAATCCCTGCATATTTTCCGTGACACTCTATCTCATGTATCGCAATAGTACAATAGGAGCTACCTTTCTTGTACTCTTTCGATGTCCTCCGTCAGTTAAAAGTTACTATTGAGATTTGGAGGCCCGCAGGACAAGAGGCAGGGGACAGTCTAGCTTTCGAGAGTTGGAGGCCTCAGAATAAGAGGCCAAGGGCACTAAAAAAAATTAAAAAATGAGCGCTTTCGAGGTATTTGGAGGCCCACGAACACAGGAGGCCCGGGGCGGTCCGCCTCCCCCCCCCTTCCACCAAACCACTGCGTCAGTCCCACCTATGACAGATCCCACACCGCGCAGCAGTTACACTCCGAAAGAGGACGGACAAGACTAGTGTACGCAGTCTCTTTAATAGTTTTGTCGCATCTTTTAAGTATTCTGCCAAAAAAAGGTAGTCTTTTCTCCACATTCTTCGCAACACTTTCTATGTGTTCTTTCCAATTTCAGTCTGTCATACTAGTAATTCTTAGGTATTTAGTTTGAATTCACAGCCTTCAGATTTGACTGATTTATCGTGCAACCGAAGTTTAACGGTTTCCTGTTAGTACTTACGTAGACGACCTTACATCTTTCATTATTTATGGTCAATTGCCGATTTTCGCACCGTACAAGTATCTTATTTAAATCGTTTTGCAATTGGTTTTGATCTTTTGATCACTTCACTAGATGATAAATGACAGCGTCATTTGCAGACAACTTGAGAGTGCAAATGTTCTCCCGAATCGTATGTGTAAATAAGGAAGAACATAGCACCCAAAACACCACCCTGCGGAACGCCAGATATCGCCTCTGTTTTAGTCTCTGCGCTTCCCTCAGTTACTACGAACTGCGTCCTCTCTGACAAGAAATCGCGAATCCTGTCACATATCTAGGACGATATTCCGTAAGAACACAATTTTATTATAAGCCCTTTGTGCGGTAGTGTGCCCAAAGCCTTTTGAAAATCTACAAATATAGAATCATTTGAAGCATTTTAGGTCTCTTGTCAATAGCGCTCATCACTTTGTGTGAGCAAAGAGCTAGTTGTGTTTCACAAGAAAGATATTTTCTAAATCCGTGTTCACCATGGGACAATAGATCGTTCTATTCAAGCTAATAGTAATGCTTGAACACAGTATATGTACCGAAACCCTGCTGCAAACAGACGCCAGTGAAGTAGGCCTGTTATTTAGTGGATTATTGCTAGTGCCTCTCTTGAATATTCATGTGACCTGACCAACTTTACAGTCTTTGCGTACGAATCCTTCGTCTAGCGAGCTGTTGAGAGTGCATGTTATATATGCAGCTATTGCATCAGCATGCTCTGATAGGAACCTTATTAGTAAACGATCTGGACGGAAGACTCAGTTTTATTAAGTAATTTAACTTGCTTCTCTATTCCGAGGAATGTACTTCTATATTACGCATGTTGGCAGCTGTTCTTAATACGAAATCTAGACATATTATAGGAATGGACGAATGTATGTGTGGATATTCCACGTCGCCTCGTAAACTAAAGGTTCGATTTCAGCTATACGTGTTACACATATTCCTTACTATTAGACAACAATCGATGTGAAGTCAAGAACCAACTATTACACATAATTAAGGAGATATGATGTCATAAACATTGAAATTTGTGTGAAACCGTCCTTCGTGCGACAATGTTCCGCGCCTCTCCCTAAACGAATTGACCGATTTTAACGAAGCTCAGTACACATATTCTTTAACATCAGGAGACATTTGCTGTGACGGTAAAAACTACCTACGACACATGACGTCATAAACAACACAAACTGCCTCATCGTGCGACGCGTCAATAACGAGACTTAATTCATCCACTATTTGAGAATAAGAGCACTTAGCGACTTGCAACTAACTTTACACATGACTTCAAATTTTACGAAACTTTTTCTCGTTAATAATCCGAACCAAATAATGAGAAAAAATGTTCAAATATTTGTATAGTCTATGGGACTTAACTACGGGGTCATGACTCCCTAAACTTACAAACTACTTATGAACTACTTACGAACTAGGACGGCACAAATACCCATGCCCGAGGGGGGGGATTCGAACCCCCGACCGTAGTGGCCGTGCAGACCGTGACCGGAGCGCCTCAGTCTCCTCGGCCACCGCGGCCGGCCCAAATAATGAAAGAAAAGCATTTCATCACTTACTACTTTTCCAGTGTTCATCCAGTAAAACTACGTCATTCGACATGACTTCGCAGTTCATTACTTCTACACTACTAACCATATTCGCCAGAAGTTTTACCTACATTATACTCGCATATCATTGAATGTACCTTCGAAATTGTGTTATAGTACGACACTAGTTCATGAGATAAGAGGTCATAAATAATTAGGTTAATGAAAAACTGACCCATAACGCATGAGATTTTGATTTATTACGTCTTTACTACTAACTATATTCGCGTCATATCTAGCAGATAGAATGCACATATATCACTGAACGTACAGTACCTTCAAAATTATATTTACATAGTTCAGGAGATATAACATTAAAAAATGAAATGCATGAAACTCCACCTCATCACGCATGACGCTATAATTCATTACGTCTTTACTACCAATTCCATTCGCAATACATTTCGCAGACAGTTTCCTCATACTACATTCTACGAACCTGGAAAATTATATTGGACACTTTGTTCATGAGATACGACGTCATAAGGATTGAGCTGCTTGAAAACGAAACTGCAATGGAAGAGTGTAGGATACAAGGAGATCGACAGAGGGGTGTCGCGCAGAATGGCCGTGCGCGCTAAGGCGCGAAGTGCGCGGCCGTTCCCCGTCTGGGGTTCGAGTACTCCCTCGGGAATGGGTATGTGTGTCGTTCTCGCATATGTTATTTTAAGTGGTTTGTATGTCTAGGGACTGATGACCACTGCAGTTTGGTCCCATAGCTTTAGGAACATTTGAACATTTGATTGACAGAGAGGGAAGTAGGAGATGGACTGACAGAAGAAAGGAATAATCCCACCCTCGGACACCACCAGGAACTGACGCTAGTCCGGTATTTTTCCTTCTTCATTTCTGGTGAAGCAATTTTTGCTGGGATCTTGTCTTCAGACAGGACCTAGGAAGATTATTCAACGCTATATGTGTCATTTTTCAGTACCAGCTAAAACGTAAAGACCCTGTCGTGTTTGTAGTTTTCACCACAAGACGCCTCGTGCTAGGCGCCATACGTAGCAGAAGTTAGAAAATGCTACGTCCCCCGCGCCTGATGTAAAACCTGTATCAAGTTACATTTTTATGGTATTTCAAATTAGAAAACATAGTGTTGACAAATTCTACAATAATTATTGGAAGTTTTAGCATCGATCTAAAACTGAGAATTGTGTATACTGTACATCGTAAGTAATCAACGCACGAAAATTTACAGCAGTATTTCCTAATATAGTGTGTAGTGCAACAGGTAAATGGCTGTTTTTTTGCAAGAGAAATGGATGTTAACGTACAAAGCTCAAAATCCACGGACGTGTTCGCCTCGTTCTGATCTGATGCCATAATAAAAAAAACGCACGTACGCAACATGGAATCATGAGCACGTGTTATAGAGACGATAGTTTGAAATATAGCATTTACATGCAGATCATTGGGTAGTGCCAAAGGTGAATTATTTCACCAATTATTAATTTCGCAGCATTCAGAGATCTGATTAATAACGTTTCTCGCATCATTCTGTAGAAATGGGAGCCGTAGGAAGTCACCTCGAAGGCCAGCAATGGCTTCTGAGTGACTCATTTCGTTCATTCAACCGACGCCACACAACACAACAATTGTAAATGTAAAAAACTTAGAATGCTGACATTGGCAAATTGGATGCAAAAAGGGCAGTTTACACCACAAGACCCGGAACAATCGGTAGTTGGAGGCCAATCGTCAACTTCTCGTGTGCGTCCTTCTATTAGGGCTACTTTACAAAGTAGAAAACATTTTATTTAATGAGAGCGATATTTGGCAACTGTAGAAACGAGAAGAACTGAAGCATGAGGTGCTAATGTTTTCCATATATTTTACGAAGTTTTAACAATAAAAAACCATGTCGATTCCAGGTTTGTAACTATGTAAGAATCAAACATTTGTGTTTGAGCTGCAATTGTAGTTCGTTTAATTCTGAATACAGTAAGTACACTATTGGCCATTAAAATTGCTACACCAAGAATAAATGCAGATGATAAAGGGGTATCATTGGACAAATATATTATACTAGAAATGACATTTTCACGCAATTTGGGTGCATAGATCCTGAGAAATCAGTACCCAGAACAACCACTGGCCGTAATAACGGCCTTAATACGTCTGGGCATTGAGTCAAACGGAGCTTGGATGGGTGTACAGGTACAGATGCCCATGCAGCTTCAACACGATACCACAGTAGTGAATGGCGTATTATGACGAGCCAGTTGCTCGGCCACCATTGACCAGACGTTTTCAGTTGGTGAGAGATCTGGAGAATATGCTGGCCAGGGCAGCAGTCGAACATTTTCCGTATCCAGAAAGGCCCGTACAGGACCTACAACATGCGGTCGTGCATTATCCTGCTGAAATGTAGGGTTTCGCAGGGATCGAATGAAGGGTAGAGCCATGGGTCGTAACACATCTGAAATGTAACGGCTACTGTTCAAAGTGTCGTCGATACGAAAAAGAGGTGACCGAGACGTGTAACCAGTGGCACCCCGTATCATCACGTCGGGTGATACGCCAGTACGGCGATGACGAATACACGCTTCCAATGT
Organism: Locusta migratoria; assembly: GCA_026315105.1. NCBI lineage: Eukaryota > Metazoa > Arthropoda > Insecta > Orthoptera > Acrididae > Locusta > Locusta migratoria. The sequence continues at coordinate 105,447,865 of CM048755.1, forward strand.
GTGTTCACCGTGATGTCGCCAAACACGGATGTGATCATCATGATGCTGTAAACGTAACCTGGATTCATCCGTAAAAATGACGTTTTGCCATTCATGCACCCAGGTTCGTCGTTGCTTACACCATCGCAGGCGCTCCTGTCTGTGATGCAGCGTCAAGAGTAATCGCAGCCATGGTCTTCGAATGATAGTCCATGCTGCTGCAAACGTCGTCGAACTGTTTGTGCAGATGGTTGTTGTCTTGCAAACGTCCCCATATGATGACTCAGGGATCGAGACATGGCTGCACGATCCATTACAGCCAAGCGGATAAGATGCCTGTCATCACGACTGCTAGTGATACGAGGCCGTTGGGATCCAGCACGGCGTTCCATATTGCCCTCCTGAACCCACCGATTACATATTCTACTAACAGTCATTGGATCGCAACTAACGCGAGCAGCAATATCGCGATACGATAAAACGCAATCGCGATAGGCTACAATCCGACCTTTATCAAAGTCGGAAACGTGATGGTACGCATTTCTCCTTCTTACACGAGGCATCACAACGACGTTTCATCAGGCAACGCCGGTCAACTGCTATTTGTGTATGAGAAATCGGTTGTAAACTTTCCTCGTGTCAGCACATTGTATGTGTCACCACCGGCGCCGACCTTGTACGAATGCTCTGAATAGCTAATCATTTGCTTATGTCCTGTCGCTTAAATTTCGCGTCTGTAGCACGTCATCTTCGTGGTGTAGCAATTTTAATGGCCAGGAGTGTATTTATTTTCCATTCAGAACTTATTCGTCCTTGGATCCGGTATATAGGTAAGTATTTGTAACATCATAATGGAACGTCATCGACTTGATCTCATCATATTTTAAGCAGAAAAAGACCACTCTGGTTCAATATCTTCCCCTGCAATCTCCTTCGAGTCAAAATTTGAGCTATAATTTTATTAGTACTCAGCTATGGCCATCAGAATGTACAGTTTTTAAAAAATCGCACGCCTCCGTCAGCTGGACTGGCCTACATCACTGTAGCTGCCTAAGGCGTAATGCCCACTAGGTGCGAAAACTAGCGACAAATCCTAAATGTTCAAATGTTTGTAAATCTAAGGGATTTAACTACGTTGGTAATCAGTCCCTAGGCTTACAAACTACTTGCACCAACTTGAAGTAATTTATGATAAGGACAACACAAACACCTATGTCCGAGGGAGGACTCGAACCCCCGACGGCGAACAGTGGTGCGCACCGCAACTGGGCGCCTGTTAGTGCGCACGGCTATTCTGCCACGGCCGACAAATCCTCACACGCTATCGCACGACAGTGCGCGGTAGAATAAAACAAGTGCAAAAGAATGAGGACTTTGCTACTGTTACCGGATCGGTGGTTCGCTGTCGTTCCGAGACAATTAACATCCTGAGTGATTGACTGCGGGTAGCTAATCAGCCTGGTACACGCACAATTATGCTTGTGTGACTAGAACAAGCCCGACTATCACATGAGGAACGTTAGTAACAAGTTGTGGGAAGATGTACCAATCGAATTAGAAGAGGCAACTAATCTTCTCCGCTTTCGCGTATTTAGTGACTGATTAAAATGATCCATATTCTTATTAATGTGATAATTACTGCTCACGGTAAGAGTGAAGTACAATTTGATGATTTCTCTTCTGCTTTCATGTAAACTATTCGACGTAATGGAGAACATGGGGCGTAATGGTGTCACCTGCCCAACCTAAAGACAAATTCAAGATTACACCTTCATTGGCATGTATTTTCATCGACTTCTTCTGAACGAATCGGACATATTTAGGTTAAATCATATTAGTTTCTAGATTTTAAAACTGCAGACGAATTTTGTGGTTACAAAAATTGAGAAAAGTGAAATTATATTGTAACTGTAATTAAAAGATATGTACATCCAAGCAACCTGCTTCCCTTGTTTTATTTAATTGAAGAATTATCTAACTTGTGAAATCATTTATAATGTAATCAGCAATGTCCAAAAAAATGTTCAAATGTTTCTTAAGCTTATGGGACTTAACGACGGGGTCATCAGTCCCTAAACTTACAAACTACTTATGAACTAGCTAAGACTAAGGACGGCACAAATATCCATGCCCGAGGGGGGATTCGAACCCCCGACCGTAGTGGCCGTGCAGACCGTGACTGGAGCGCCTCAGTCCCCTCGGCCACCGCGGCCGGCTCAGCAATGTCCGATCATAGTAATTTTCATATCGAAAATAAGATTCAAAAATGTTCAAATGTTTGTTAAGCTTATGGGACTTAACTACGGGGTCATCAGTCCCTAAACTTACAAACTACTCACGAACTACCTTTTATTAAGGACAGCACAAATATCCATTCCCGAGGGGGGATTCGAACCCCCGACGACTGTAGTGTCCGTGCAGACCGTGACTGGAGCGCCTCAGTCCCCGCGGCCACCGCGGCCGGCAAAATAAGATTCATCTTACAGTACCATACCAATAAATGGCAACAGCTTTCAAGAAACTAATACTTATTTTAAGAATTCATTTCATAGCATTCTCGATCTGACCTATGACGCCATTTTTGAGCTTCTGTTTAGCGATGCGCAATCTGTACTTATTATGTATTTTCAGTCAATCGTTAAGCCTGCACGTCCTTCTCTCTCTCTATTACTAAGTTGCGCAGGAGAGTCATGTATATCATGTTTTCTGCTTTGCCAAGACTAATATAAATTCTTCAAGTATTTGAAGGCACTTATTTCAAATATTTCAAAAAGCACATTCGATCACTTGTCTTGCGTGAACCGATCGACTATTGAATGCAATACACGGTCATATGTTTTTTTTTTTTTTTCAGTGGCATGTGGTCGCATGAGATATTTATGCAAAGGGAAATCTCTGTCGCATAGGAAGACATTTTATCATTAATTTCCACGAAGCTCTTTCTCATTGATAACTTGTAGAGCAACAGTACTTTGTAACTGTTTGGGTTAGGTTACAACATGGACTTCTAAATGTTGAAGTGTTTATTAAGCTTATGGGACTTAACTGCGGGGTCATCAGTCCCTAAACTTACAAACTACTTATAAACTAACTTATACTAAAGACAACACAAACATCCATGCCCAAGGGTGGATTCGAACCCCCGACGGGGAACGGTTTCCCGCATCGGAGCATAGTGCCTCAATGCGCTTGGCCACTCCGCCGCGGCCATGGACTTCTAATCGTATCCTCTGTCTTTTATTTGATACCTGTATCGCGCGACCGCCGCCGCCGTCGAGCATATGTCGATATGTGAACACCGGAGAGCTTCCGCCACGGAAGGCGCACGCTTGTATTCCGATATGCAGTAAACCAGCATCTGTGACGCGCACGCGCATTGCCGCCGCGATCAGGCTTACAAGGCCATGCCCGGCACCTCGTCGGCGCTCGGCAGTCGTGGACTTACTCTGAAGATGGTACGTGGCCGAAATATCAGTGGATGAAGTGGATTTTCCGCGGCTGCATTTCCCAAATTTATTGGACTACTAGCTTAATTCCGCGGCTCCGCTCGCGTGTTGTTTGATTATGATAGATACGCTATTTTTCAGTCATGTTCTATTTATTTATTCTTATATTTCCTTATTCGTATGCTTATACTTACAGACAAAGAGCTGAAGACATTGTAGCACGCGTAGACCAAGGATATGGTCTGTGGCATCACGTTTCGCTGTATGTAACCTCCTGGTATAGAGTCGCAAACGTCATCGCTGGCCTTCAGTCCGAATTTTTTTACAATTTTACGACTTTCAACCACCATATCTTCCGCCTCCTTATAGCTATTGGCATGGGACTGATGTGGTGTACAACGGGAGACTTTGGACAACAATTACACACGGACCATTCGTTTGCGTTCTGTAGTTTTCGCTGCAGAGCGAAATATTAACACACACACGTAGAATTTTATACACCGATAACTTTCCACCCCAATATACTCCACCCTTTTATCATTATCAACCCTCAAGCAACAATGCAATGCAACCAATAAAACCATTTTCAAAGAGTAAATATAATTTTCAAAGAGTAATTATTGTTCCGCATTTCGCGTTATATTCTTCAAATTACTAAATATCTATCAGATAACTATAAAACCGTCCCTAAAAACTTCCTCAGGTATAAATTAGTAACTGTACAAATATTTAGGTCTCTGCGTCTTGTCGTTCGGACGTGATAAGCGTACACCGAACAGACATTCACATTAATATATATATAGCTATCCAATCGCCATAAAACCAGGCCTAAAGCCTTCCCCGGGTAGACATTAGTAACTGTATAAATTTTTACCTCTTCATGTGTTGTCGTTCAAACGTGATAAATGTACACCGAACAGACATTCACATTTATAGATATAGATATTCAAAGCTGTTCAAAGTCTAAATATATCATTTAGGTAGGTTTAGTTATTAGTGTGACATCGTGCATTCATTTTGTCATATAGTACGAAACTTATTACCTGTTACATCTCTGATACTGTGAATTTTTAGCTTGTCTAGGAAAATATTGACCAGCGCAATGTGAAATACTTTTGACGAAATACAGAAAATGACAGATGGGAATATTTTGTGATATATAGTTTGGTATCATCCCTATCGTGAACTGGAAAATGGGTCATAGTAATGGTCCGTAGGCAACACGACTATCAACTTACCAACATCACTAGAAGGTCATTCATTTAAATCATTTCCAGAACACTAATACAACCATAAACAGTGGCTGACATATAGCTCACCATTGAATAACACACCATGAAACACAAACCTTCTAAATAATTAGCTTCCGTAATCTACATGAAATTTTAATGTTATTACTCCAAACTTTACTTATTTTCGTTTATCTCATGTTCTTATTGGACTTGTTACGATGCTGGACAGCGTAACACCGTATTCGTAGTAGGAAAGGACTGGATGGTAGTTATATCAGGCTGCTGCACAAGATATAAATTGGAGCTTTAGACATTGCAATAGCACGTAAACCTTCGGACATCCTGTTAGGAAACCTCCGTTTCAGACATTCTGTAACCAAAGTAATTGCCTCCGGTCGTTAAACTTCAAGTGACGGCGCACAGAAAGACCGGAGAAGACAATAGGCCCAACTGCTTTGCGGCCGCGCCTATTAGCATTCTGCTGCCTCATCAAGGAACAGAAACCACTCACCTCTCCCAGAAAGAAAAGAACAAAAGAGGGGGAGAGCAGCTCTTTGTCGGGGAGGGTAGCTAAAGCTTAAGACGCTAGCTAAAAAAACCAATGGAAGGCTACAGCTCAAATTCAAGTCACGGCGGCGAGATCATTAAGGAAGATGCACCCAAGCTAAAATGGGACAAGGTTGCTGAGAGGAAACCGAGCGAGACTATCTCGAAGGATCCAGATATTTACATAAAGGCATCCAACCACACTTGCTGCTATACTTTTATTTGTTATAGAGCAATTACGAGCAGCGTAAGGTCTTTACGGCGTACTTAAATTGTTTTGCCATAATCTTGAAAAATGTATCTTATTATGCTACCCGTCCACTTAGTGGTTTTACCTTTTATATCTGCAAAAATGTACAGCTCTACTTTTCTTTAATCTGCCATTCTCAGCAACAGAGCCCTTGACTTTTACAAATATTTTACGTTGTACATGTGAGTCCACGTGTCACATATAGTGTGTTTCCACAAGAGCGTGCAAACATTTAATAGAGAATGCTACACCGAACAATTTGAGGTGGGAAACCTTCGGCAGAGAACCCAGCTTAAGGAGGTCTATAGGTATACAATCACATTACTGTGTATTTTTTTATTTATAGCCAACTGCGAATGCCACCATTAAGACAATGACCGTACTATTTTCACTGTATCTTACGAAATTTGCTGTTACTGGCGGCCATCAAACTCAATGCAAGCATGACATCGCCGCACAAGATTCTGACGCACCTTGATAAATATCCCCATCGTGTTTGGAATCACATCACAAGCAACTGCATTTCTGACAACTAATTCTATCCCCATATTCGCCGAGACGTCATACGCAAGTTACTTCAGATATCACCATAAAAAATAATCAAGGGGATTCAAATGAGGTGACCCCACAGGCCTCGGAATAGTACCCCCCTGCCCCCTTCAACTCCAGTCACCAGGAGATACAGCATTCAGATGGCTGTGGACATCTTCCTTGTGTCCTTGGAGGAAATGAAGAATGTATATGTAAATAAACTATACAGTTGGTATAAACCTGTACGCGTGTTAGTTATAAATAAGCTGAAAAACAGTAATGCGAGACAAGACGGTAGATAAGTTTACATCGCCTTAAGCCGGCTTCTCCGACCCCAGGTTTGCTGTCTCAAATTGATCAGTGGATCATTCTGTACATCCTGTCAATTTTTGTGTAGAAGAAACCTGTGCATATGATAAGTTCTAAAAGTGATTAATAGACGCAAAGCCGCGGCCGAGCGCATTGAGGCGCTATGCTCCGATGGGCGAAGCCGTTCCCCGTCGGGGATTCGAATCCCCCCTCGGGCATGAATGTTCGTGCTGTCTTTAGTTAGTTAGTTCATAAGCAGTTTGTAAGTTTAGGGAATGATGACCCCGCAGTTAAGTCCCATAAGCTTTACAAACACTTTTGAATAGGCGCATATTATGATTTTCAAGGAGATTTTCCTACTCCTTAAGATAAATGATAGCGCATAATAATCTTTTTTTTTCTTTGTTTTAGCATCTTCTGAACTTCATAAAATGTAAATAAACTTGCCTATAGTCACACTCATAGAAAGTATACACGTGTCGTATGTGAGGCCGTAACATTTGTATCCACATTCAAAATATAGTATAGTAACGCTATATACGTCGATTTTAGACATTGTTCAGACGTTCTCCAATGGCAAGAAGAAGAATATAAACGTTTGATCACACGCGTATTGTTGCTTTATGTCAACAAGGAATTTCATCAAGAGAAATTGCCAGGCGAACAGTCGTGAGCCAGACTGGTGTAGTAAGAACCTGGAATAGTTTTCAAAGTGCAGGTAGTGGTCGTGACTTGCCCCGTACTGGTCGCTCTACAACTGCGGCATACGACCGGTCTATGCGCCTTCCCGCCCAAAGGAACCCCAATCATACGGCTACATGATAAACAATGACTTTGTGAGGGCCATCGGAAAGCAAGTATCATACTCATACGAAACAGACTTTACAAAAACTTTCTCTTCTAGACGGTCAGCGCGGATTGACGGCGTGCTTAGGGCGTCATCTTACGGACTGGGCGGCCGTTTCCGCCGGAGTTTCGAGTCCTTCCTTGGGCATGGGTGTGTGTGTTGTCCTTAGTGTAAGTTTAAGTAGTTTGTACGTCTACGGACTCATGACCATAGCAGTTTGGTTCAATACGTTCACAAATATTTGAACATTTTGGCCCATTTTAGGTTACGGTAGTAACACTAAAAGTGGGCCTTTGCGATGGTTTTTTTTTTTTTACAGCTCGAAATTTAAATGAAAATAACGCTTAACCATTCATCTGACACCAAAATTGAATAACCGAATTTGTAGAGGACAAAATTCTCTACAACTTTTCTCTCTTATGTTTTTTTTTTTTTTTTTTTTTTTTTTTTTTTTTTTTTTTTTTTTTTTTTTTTTTTCATATCTCTTATCGTTTCAGGGATATCTGCAAAAATAACAGCGATTTTGGGATGTCTGTCTGTCCGTAACGTGTTCCCACTTTTTAAGTCGAACCGTTCAACCGATCAGCACCAAATTTTACAGACATAATTGTAGGCCGCCAGAGACCAGAACCTGCCTTTTTCAAATTTTTCGAACAAAAAATACGTTAGTAACACCAAAAACAGCCGTTTGTAATGTAATTGTAATTGCAAACGAACCGTTCATCTGACACGAAAATTAAATAACCGAATTTGTAGAGGAGAAAATTCTCTACAACTTTGTTGTCCTATGTTTTTTTCATATTTCGTATCGTTTGAGAGATGTTTGCAAAAATAACAGAGATTAGACACCCTCCATCGAATTAACGAAAACCAGTCGTTCGGAGATGTCACGTGACATTCCTCTCCCAGAACTCTCTCTGCCATACGCCATCTTGCGTTGCGTATTTGACGATTTTCTTACTGTAACTTACACGTTGTCATTTCAAGCATTGGCGCACTGAAGAATTAACAAAAACAAAAAACACGTCGTTCTTCCGACGTTAAGTGATAAGTGATAATCTAGTGTAGTGGGCAGCGCGTTGGACTTTAATGCTAATGCGTGGTGGTTCGGAAACCGCCGCTGCTCAAAAATATTTTTCCTAAAAGAGTTTCGGGCACTCTTATTAATTAAATAGAGCTATGTTCTTCAATGTTTAGTGTTGTGCATATGTAAGAATGCTCCCTCTAAAATGCGTGTTTGTTCTATTTCGTGAACATGCCGTGAAATACGTAACAACGAATTGGACAATGGTCTCCTAAAGCATATGCACGTAAACTGGGAGGATACTGTAATAATGAACATTATGAACAACGTGCTGATACAGGTAGTTTCGTATATAAAGGAAGTCCTAGTTTTCTGTTGCAAGTGTAGTTCCTTAATAAGCGGAAGGGAAGTGTATACATTGCAACAAATTACCTTGTTTACTTTTCCTAAGCGTTTATTCACTATTTATGGAATATATTGAAAGTCATTATTAGAATCAATGCATCTACTAAAATGTTTGTCTTTGACATGGTTGCTATCGACGCTTTTAACGTAGATGATATTACCTTTCCTGTAGTTCAGATATGACTTCGCTCATGTTACTCTGTTCTGCGCTAAAGTAAAGAGCAAATATTCTATTTCAAACTGTGATTACGTTTTCTTTTACAGCTAAAATCACAAGCGGAATAAGTGTGGTAATACTGAATTCCAACGTAACTCTAGTACTTAATATATATACACAGTTAGTACTATTAATACGTCTCTTACAACAGTCATTGTAACAGATTTCCCCGGTTTTTGTACAAGTGATAAAGAAGTCTATGTATACAATTCGTTGTTACATATTTTATGGCAGGTTCTCGAAACAGAACAAATGCACTTTTCGGAGAAAGTGCTGTTACTTTTGAACAACGCGGAATCTTGCAGAATATAGTTGTGTTCAGTTAACAAGAGTGCGCGAAAACCTTTTAGGAAGCAAGAGGAAAAGTGAGATCGATGCTTTGCGGTGGTTTGTTCATAATCGTTCTGGGTTGTACGTTGAGAGTTTTACTCAGTTTTTATTACAGATGGCGTTGAACCAACACCGTCTGAAGAGAAGACCTGTGCAGTACCGTGCCACGTCACATCACAGCGGCCAGCCAGTGAGCTACGCGATCGCGACCTAATCTGCGTCACGTGGCATGGGAGAGCGCAGGCCTTCTCTTCAGATGGTGTTAGTTGAATCGTCTCTCGTTTTCTCTCTTTTCATTGTTTCTTCGGTTGGAATGGGTACTTTGTGGACGTTGGTTTGTTTTGATCGTTTCGGATAACTCAGTTTTCTCGTTACAGAGGGCGTCAAGCTACCATGCTGGCAACCCTCTGACCGAGGGCACTGAGCCACCTGCTCTAGCAAGTTCCGAGCCACCGTCTAACATGTTCGTACATCACAAACTAACTCCTCGCCTATTACGCTATGGTGAACAGCTGCGAGAGTAATTCTCGTACCATCGATGGGAGGTGTTTACTAACTAACCAACATTAGATTATAATTAATTGTCCTAACAACGACGGGTGTTTGATTATTTTTAGTGCGCCATTGCTTTGAAATGACAACGCTTGTGTTATAATAAGAAAACCATCAAGTAGAGAAAGCTCAAAAATGTTCAAATGTTTGTATAGTCTATGGGACTTAACTACGGGGTCATCAGTCCCTAAACTTACAAACTACTTATGAACTACTTACGAACTAGGACGGCACAAATATCCATGCCCGAGGGGGGATTCGAACCCCCGACCGTAGTGGCCGTGCAGACCGTGACTGGAGCGCCTCAGTCCCCTCGGCCACCGCGGCCGGCTGAGAAAGCAAGATGGCGTACGCAAAAGAGATTTTGGGGCGAAGGATGTCACGTGATTGATTTACGAACGCCAAGTGTTCGCTGTGTTCCAACCAGGCTATAGTCACTCGTCCGAACGCCAAATGTACGCTACGTTCATTCCAGGCTATAGTCATTCGTAACCAGTACAGGCAAAGAAAATAAACTTTGAACTACCAAGGCAAGACGGGTGATAATATTTTAACGGAAAAATATAATGAAAATGTGGGAGAGATATTAAAATGATAGTTCAGAGGTAAAAGTTCAAAAAAGAGTATGTTTGTCAAAGCTAAATTCAAATATCATATAATTTTGGCTGTTTGTTAAAATACGGTCAGATGAATATTATGTGTTAGGTGTATAGATATTACCACAATAGTAGAGTCTTAATCATATCACCATAATTTTTTATTATTTACATTATTATTTTGGTCCGAATTGTTCGCAAAAATTTATAAAACTACAAATCTAAAGTGGGCCGTAAAACACGTCAGTGCGATTTTTTTTCCTGAGACCATATCTGTATCCGATTGTAGAATTTCTTTATATTTATGGTACGTGAAGTTCAGAACTTTAATAACAAGCAGCCAAAGCAATTCGACGCGAGACTCAAAGATTCTCGAGATAATGGACTTTGAAGTTTTGAAAAGTAGACATAAGTACCAATAATGAAAGCAGTTGCAGTATCGGTCAGTGCAGGTCAGGTGGGACACAAGAAAGAAACATGTGCTAGCGTTCTGGCCTTACAACGATAGAGTCGGTGGTTCCAATCACACTGTTTTCTTTCTTTTTTTCGAATTCACTTATAAAAAACATTTTGTAATCTCTAATTCTACATGTTGTCCAGTTTTTGTTCGTGTGTATGTAGACGATCTGAAAACCTTGTCGTCATGTAAAACGAGGGGTGAGTAGGTTAGCTGCTTGGAAAGCCATTATTAGCTATGGAGATGACTTTCCAAAAATAGTGTCGTAGCTCTTCACAAACTGAACAAGCAAAGACTACCGTCGTCAACTTATATTGAAGCCAATACTGTAAAACTGTAACAAATGTTTTTTTATTGAAACCATAATTATTAACAATCTTCTATAAAATATAAAAAATTACCAGTAGACAAAAACATGTGCACTTTTCTGTGACAAACTTTCTCCTCTGAATGCAACCTATGTAGGGAGAATGATGATCGTAATAAAAGAAGCGGAATATGAGCTCGTATGGGAGATTGAAGTGTTAATATCATCCGCGCGTTATTTGAAACAGGAAATCTAGATAAATAGTCTGAACATGGTTTGATGAATCCTTTGTCTGTTACTTAAATGTGAATTCCAGAGTAGTCAAACAGACGCAGATAGCCATTCAGATTCACGTCAGGTCAGTTTACTTCGCGATCTTCCTTCTCTCCGACGTAAACGCCACAAACCCAAAGTGAAACGTCTCATGCACTTACCGCTTTCATCTACTAACAACAGAGACAGTTCATATTTCATTAAGGAAATGTGCTACTCTGTTCTAAGAAAACGAAAGCAGTCAAATAGCTGTCTTTGCAATACCACTATTTCAGTATGTCTACTTCCATAGTTCCGCCGCTTTCCTTCCCCACCATCCTTTACAAAAAATAATCCTAGTGTGTTCTCCGACTTCAGTGAGAACGGTGCCGAATGGACGCTAAACCCTAATCTTGCTTTCCTTACTTGTTCTTAGTATAATATCCTACATTGTACTAGAGTGATTTCTCAAGAGTGTGCCTAAATTTCAAAAATCTGCGTCGGAAGTTAAAATTGCCTTAATCTGCATGGAGGTAAGAACTGCAAAAGGCGAAACTTTTATCCTCAGTAATGACACAGAATCTTGCCACGTTATTTCTTCTATCGACTAAAATCTCGCTGGTTTATTTCAGCATGAAATCGTAGTAGGTTCTTAAATACCAGTAATATTCAGCGTTATGCTTTAGAGTTACTAAAAAGTGCTGAAACTAGCAAAGTATACTTTGTAAAGTGCATGCCTTACGAAGCAGCCGCAAGTTGAACATATAAAACAAATTCAGTTGTTCTCATGAAAAATTTTAGTATGTGTAATGTTAAGCATCTATTTAACTGTGTTTATTTAGATGTACCAAATTGACAGAACTATATAATTCGTCAAATATTTCAACTTTGCCATTCACGTTCAATCTACATTTTGATTTGCAGTAGGCATTAATGGACAGTTAAATTATTTTAGGAAATGTAGGGTTCTGGAAATCTGTATATCTAATATACGCAGAGAAATACAGCGCCGAAAAAATCTTTGTTTTTATAGACATTTTGTTTACAATTATATCTGTTTCACTCCACCTATGTTTTAAATGTTGTTTTGAACCCACTGCATATAACAGAATCAAGCAGAAGTTGCCTAATTCGTGAGTTCCGTTCGGGAACTGATTTAGAAGAGTTGCCGAAGTGGAGTTTTCCACCAGCAGGTAGATGACAAATTCATGCGAGCTTGTACACATTTTCCCATTGGTCAGAGGACTGACTGCGACTGAAGTGAGGCCGAAGGTGACTCAGCACCTAGATTCCACTAAGTCCCTGGTGGTGGCAAATTTCGCGAGTATTATTGAAGACTGACGCAACAAAATTACCGATCTAAACATCAAGACATCTGTGTATGATACGAAAAACATTGCAATGAAACACGACGGATGTATTGATCATTTCGTCAAAACTTTAAAGCTAACATAGTTATATTATTTCATTCCTAATTATTATGACAGATTTTCCCTAACACAAGCAGTTGGTTGCTCGCGCTTTGTAATGGTACCATGGTAACGAGTGCGGACTGCTGGCTTCTCTGAATGTGCATATGGCACTGACAGTCCAGTTACTGTGTGTCTGTGCTTACAACGAGCAGCAAACCTGTCGTTGGTGGAGGTCTCGCCCGGCATTCGCCTCCCGTCGCGGTGGAATGGCCGAGCGCTCTAAGGCGCCTTGCTGCGGAGCGCGCTGTTGCTCCCGTTGGAGGTCAGAGTCCTCCCACGGGCATGTGTGTGTGTATGTGTTTTGTCCTTATGTTAGTTTAAGTTATATTAAGTAGTTTGTAAGCTTAGGGACTGAGTAGTTAAGAAGTCCCATAGATTTACAGACATTTGAGTATATGCCTCCCATAGCGGAGAGTGCTGGCAGACGCATGATTTTGGTTAAAATGATGGATATTTAAGTGATATGGGTTTGGAGCCAACTTGTTTTATCTACAAAGCGCTTCCAGCCACGTACACGGAAACATGTTCGTATCTTGGAGCTGTGGCGATAAATCCGCAGTCGACCTGCGTGCGTCATCCACATGTTGAGCTGCTGGCACCTGGCTTTGGCCTCCTATGTGTATATCAACAGCAGACCTGCTGCACCTGTCATACTAGTGTTTTGGTCTTCTCTGTAGTCACTTTTTCCCATAGCCTTTTGCAGCAACCAAGGCAGCATCGATATTGTACTCAAAATGTTCAAATGTTCGTAAATCTATCGGACCAAACTGCGTTGTCATCAGTCCGTAGCTTACAAACTACTTAAACCTAGTTAAACTAACCTAAGGACAACACACACACACCCATGCCCCAGGGAGGACTGGAACCTCCACGGCGAGCAACCGCGCGCTCCGCAGCGAGACGCTTTAGACCGCTCGGCTACTCCACCGCGGCACTGGATATTGTCCTCCATAACGTAATAAATATTGACACAGGTGTGGATAAAACAGCAAATGATCCTCGTAGGATGCCCCCGGTCCCGTATAAGCCTTTGTGGAGCACTTAAAACGGCGCCTATTCAGAAACTTCGGCACCTATTCAGCTGCTTCGCTGACCGTTGCTCCTATAGCGATGAGATCAGACTACCTCTAACAAGGGAACATCATCAACTCGACCTCATATTTTCTTAAGAAAAAATACATGAAATAGATATGAACCCCCGAAATCGATATCACGTGAAAATTTGGGCCATTATTCAGATACTACGCAGTTACGGCCTCCTCAGAGTACAGCTTTTAAACATTCGCGCGCTCAGGTGTTCCTCACTCGGCCCGTTTCACTGCGGCCGCTTAATACCCGAACGCGAAGTGCTGTGCAGTGAAGGGACAATAGCGAGTCCCCCGAAATGTGAAATTTGAAGAGCTAGTGAAGTGGAGGAGCAAATAATATTGCAAAATGTAACATTATATACTGTAACGCTTTCTCGACGTCATCCACTTGTAAATCTGCACCGAACGTCAACCCGCTATTTTCTTTTCTATCCAGCACGTCTTCATCAGTACAATTGTCTATGATAGCTGCAACGCAGTTGAAAGATATAAGGAAAAGCATAAAGAAAGCGCCATGTATTTTCTTTTACAGTGTATAGTACGTCAAATAACTGCAAATGTTATTCTTAAAGAGCTCTAATTCTTTGACATTTAATCGTTGCAGGTTAGGCATCATTCCATAACGCTCCTGGAGATGTCACTCGACAGCCTGTTGGTTAATTTACATCGCGAATACAAACCTCTAACTAGACTCTGCTCACAGTACTACACGTTCGGGCATTAAGCGGTCGCAGTGAAGAGGGCCGAGTGAGGAACAACCCGAGCGCGCGAATGTTTAAAATCTGTACTTTGAGGAGGCCGTAACTGTGTAGTGTATGAATAATGACCCAATTTTTCACGTGATATCGATTCCTGGGATTCATATCTAGCTCAGGTACTTTTTTTCTCAAGAAAATATGAGGTCGAGTTGATGATGTTCCCTTGTAACATTCCATATGCTCGCAAGCAGTAGCGATAGATGAGCAGCTTAGAGCGATGCAATCGCAATGGAAGACAGTTATGAGGTTTCAAAACGTGACGTTTAAATTTTGTTGCACAGTGTATTCCGAGAGGAGGGATTTTGCTGGTAACTGGTTTTCATCTTGATGAAAAGTTGTGGAATGTTGCAGCGGTAAACTCAGGGTGCCCAAGCTAAATAATTGAAACAGTATTTTGAGGAATTTTAATAATCACTACATGCGTATCACAGGAATCAATGTCAATTCCAAGATTTTTACATATGTAATGATCTACCAGCATTTAGCCAAGAAGGAGAAATAAATTTATTTTCTATGAAAATACGAAATCAAGGGGAAAAAAAAAAAAAAAAAAAAAAAAAAAAAAAAAAAAAAAAACGCAACGCTTCAAAGCTCCGGTCAGGATCATCGTCAGTACAATATTTTGTCGAGTTGCCATTAAGAGTATGAAAATCTGAATATTAGCTTATCTGAAGAGGGAAATTAGTAGTAAAGTAGGTAATATGGGGCCTCTGACACAAATACCATGAGCATCGTAGCACCGCAGCAAACTGTCTGCTTCGACAGTTCTAACTATTAACGATTCTAAGGTCTGTCGTCAGAGTTATACTAATGAACACCCCCCCCCCCACACACACACACACATTTAAGCTTTCTTACTATGTTTCTTTGCTCCTGACTTTTCACAGACTTATTTACTTAATATAACCAGAATAACTCCCTCAGAGGATAGAACCACTTTTGGAAGACAGTATAATTGCTGTACCAAAATTGACCCACCATTCCATGAAAATAAACTGATAATATTGTATGGCTTCTGTTGTGACACAGTAATGTGCCACACTAAATAGTAGTTTTCCTCAACTTCCAGTGTAATATAGCAATCCAATATAGATTCACATACACACAGAAAAAGTAAATTAACGGGAGCATCTGTCTTGTAGGTGAAGAACACATTTTTTGTTGTTGCAGGTGCTGATGGAAACGACATCTTTGGGTGATAATAAAAAAATTATTAGTGGAAAAATGAATGGAAACTTTGTTCCTCGAAACTTGCATAGAGTTTCATGATTCCATCGGTATGAAAAAGCATTAGATTTACTATGAAGTCCTCAAACACAAGGAGAAACTAATCATAATCTTTTCCGCCGTTTGTCGTTTCATTGGCAGCTAACACTTTGTGCTTCGATTTTCCATATCATGTGTTTGATAGTTCGTAATTTGCTGAACGCTTAAATGAAAATAGAGTCTGGATTAGAAAAGTAGCAGTAAACCAGACGTGTATCCGTCTCTGAGGAACGCCTCCGGGTGGAACGGATTTGGTATGTTGGAGCGCATTCGACAGCAACGTGACGAGTCTTGCCAAGTTTCTTTTTCAACGTGCTTGGCTCACCGCTAGACAGAAAGTGAACGAAAGCTAACTGCGATCTGACAGTAGATCAGAAAATGCCTGCGAACCGAAAGAAGCTAATTTTGACAGCAGGCGAGAGCGCAGGATTTAAACCGACAAAGCTTCCAAACTGTAGGCTTAGTTTTCTCGCTACTTTCGAACGATCTAGATGAAGAGCTCACTTTCGATTAAGAATAGTTTCCTGACTAAATAAGCTTTATAGTTGTGTGAAAGTTCCAACGTATTCGTGTTGGTTTACCAGAACGTATAATTAGAGGGAAAATACCCTTTGTCTAAGCAAACGTTATGTATGGTTGAAGAATATGTCCCAACTGGTTAATTTAAGGAAGGCCGTGAAATTTCTTATGAACAATTCCCGAATTCCAGTATTAGTGCAAAAAGTAATATTCAATAGTTGGTATAAAAAAATACGGTCCTGTGCCGACGTCTGTAACTCACCCTGTCTACAGTTCAAACTCCAGATGCGGGTGCAAATATTTTGCAGTATACTACTGTTGGAAAAAAAACTTCAGATGGTTTCTGAACAGACAGGTTGTAACGTAACAAACTCATTGCACTTAAACATTACCGCGTTCTCTGTCTGCAGCTGATAAAGGAAAGCGGTTTAGTATTACGAGCGCCGTAATACCTACGTCTCTGAGTCAAATATTATCTGCCGGTCGTCACAGATTGCGTACAGCTATACAGTTATTTTTCGTATTGTAGCATAGTGAACGTGATAAATTTGACTCATACGCGAAGTGAATTACTGTGATTCAATTAAGGCTCTCTGTCTGCTCGCGCATGTCGAATACGAAAGCCGAACGTTATACAGAATACAAAAGCTACGGAACAGAGTAAAGCAGTGCGTTGGCAAGGCCAAATTCAGGTACACTCGATCTTCGTAATACAACAATACGAATCCCGCAACCCTGTAGAAGAATGCCCATATCTATCTTGCGTCTCAGATATGGCTTTTCAGGTCTCAATCGAAAAGCTTAATGAATTTTTCCCTGCACGGATCAACGACCATGTGGCTAGTAGCTACCGCTCACAAGACTTCCTTAAGCAAATAATGGACCACAACACTTTCAACTGAAACACGTAGCAATGAATGCAACAAGAAAGGCAAAAGTTAGAATATCTTCTGAAGTGATTCGCAACGACGGTATTAGCACAACCATCACAAGACTCTAGCTAATAGTCTAACACTTCTTTCAACAAAGTTAAGTTTTCTGTCCTGAATGAAATACATCCCACTTCATGGCAAAGAAGTATAGTAAAACGTATCCCTTAGATTGGAAATCCGTAGTTGCCTTGTGATTCTCTACCAATCGGCATATTACCTGCTGTTACCCAAATCATGGAATATACTATTCACGACCGAATTACTGAACTCCTGTGCAACTTCGATGTATTTTATTCATATCACTCCGTCACATACACTGCACTAATCAACTGATAACCTGAAATACGTCATGGGCAACCCTGAAGCCACTTTATTGCCATTACTAGACTTCAGAATGAATCTTCTACTCTACAATGTACTGTGAGACTATGTGAGTGATTTGACAGTGTGTTTTACACTTACAGATTTTCTGAGGTAGTGTTTAAGGTCTGGACAACATGGAGGTGTACGTTGTATAAATGCTTATTAGTTGTGGACGATTAAAAAGAAAGGGGTTTTAACTGGCGTTGTATTGTTTAGGAGCATTTTGATGTCCTTGGTGGAAGACTTTTTCATTTTGGTAGTCTTTTGGTACGATTAAACGTGATACAGATAAGCATGTGACCATGAGCTTGTGATGGCAGCAATCGGAAGCGAGGCTACTCCGTAGAGTGAGTCAGAAATACCAGCAGTAGCCGCGGCGGAGTGGCCGAGCGCATTGAGGCGCTATACTGCGATGCGCGAGGACTTCCCCGTCGGGGGTTCGAATCCTCACTCGGGCATTGATGTTTGTGCTTCTTTAGTGTAAGATAGTTTATAAGTAGTTTGTAAGTTTAGGGACTGATGACCCGCAGTTAAGTCCCATAAGCTTAACAAACAGCAGTCGCCAGTATTCAGGACATCATGCAGAGAGAATTGCCGGTCTCCATTCGAAATATTTGGTTCTAAACCGCATACAGTGGAAATTTTCTAGTACTAATATGCTCTCAATATTATTCGTTCTTGATTGTGACTGAGTGAACTGTGTAAATAACTTGATGAAAAACATTAGACTGAAGAGAGAGACTCACATAACTACATGAGGCTTCAAGTCTTGTAAAACAGAGTGCATGGTGGAAACTTCATTTGTGTCCATTCTTAGTGCCGTACTTAGACAAACATGGATAAATTTAGGTGCAACATTCGCTGCGTCTGTGCTACTTGGTAACAGAAAAGGATAGATTCACGTTTAGTATTTTTGTTTAAAAACTGGAGTCAAGTAAACAGAAGTCTTTCATTTAGAAAAAGTATATGGAATGGATAGGTGACAAGGAGTGGAATAGACCTATCAAAGCGGTAACGATCCTTATGCCCCCGTCCATCATATTAAAGTAAGCACCTCCAGATACATAAAAAAGTGAAGACACTAGCTCGGAGTCACTTAACTAGGGAGATTTCATCGATCAACTTACCAGACAGCTTTCTACCGACCTAGCTAATGGAAGAAAATTGTTGGTTTGTGTGTGTGTGTGTGTGTGCGTGTGTGTGTGTGTGTGTGTGTTTTAAAATAGATTTCGTTAGAGTGACACAGAAGGCCAACACAGGTTGACAATTGGGCATGTGTCATCTATTGGGCTATTCAAATGTTCAAATGTTTGTATAGTCTATGGGACTTAACTACGGGGTCATCAGTCCCTAAACTTACAAACTACTTATGAACTAGCTAAGACTAAGGACGGCACGAATATCCATGCCCGAGGGGGGATTCGAACCCCCGACCGTAGTGGCCGTGCAGACCGTGACTGAAGCGCCTCAGTCCCCTCGGCCGGCTATTGGGCTATTATTCACAGAATATTGTGACTTAAAAAAATGCGGCCATCACCATTTGGGCGATATTTCGATGATCAGTGCTATTTTTGGACGATATAAGGAAGTAAATATATATATGTCTCGACATGAATTTGACTAGATTTGTAATTTTGGCTACGTGAAAAACTGAAATATTGTAATTGATGAGTAAAAGTCAGACTACAGTTCTTGAACATTTTTTGCGACCTGTATTTACATTATAAACTCTTGAGAGTGTGCTATAAACGGATATTAAGTATGTTTATTTCATAATTATGCTATATCTCCAATGGTTTAGGCTGAACGTTATCAATGAGTCAGACAGTTAATTCATCAGGAAGGAAGTAATGCAACAAGCTTTCCTAGAATTTGTGTGAATTGAAACAAAACAATTTAATATTCACGGAATGTATGACTGCGAATAGGTAAGGTTGAAAATGTGTACCCAGCCGGAATTCGAACCTGAGTGTCCTACGTTACTTAAGTATGCCTCCAGTCACATGCAAATTATCAATTTTACCAGGCCCACTAATACTCAAACTCGTAGTTTTATAAATTGATTCCCATAAGAGTAAGGGCCTTGGAGTGCCTCAGCACTGAAGAAAGGATCATTGTCCGTCATCGGCATATTGTATAAGTTACTTATATGTGAAAGAACAGACGCCACATATATATATATATATATATATATATATATATATATATATGTATATATATATATATATATATATATATATATATATATATATATATAACCTAAAACAATTTCAGTACGATCATGTTTTTGTTGAAATGAAACAAATCGGAATTCAAATATGAATTATATATCCACTGTTACGGCATCTGCCGCAATGGAATGCAATGAATTCGGTACGGTTTTCGATATTTGCAATCATTTGTTGGTGTTTTCAATGCGCTCATCGCAACGTTTGGCGATGAGTGACTATTTTTCTTTCCATTCGTATATTTATTTGTTTCGATCTTCTGTTATCACCTCCTCTTCCCTCCTCTCAGTTTCAACTTCTCTCCTCCTGATGTTAACAGTGGTACGTTTAGTGCACACCAACATTTTGTTTGCGTACTCCTCGTTCTTGTCAGTCTGTTTCTTCTTGCACCTCCCTCCTCCTCTCTATTCTAATTTCTTCCTCTCATCTGTCCGTCACCTCGTGTCCTCTGTCTATCAATTTCCTTCTCCTCCCCTTCTCTGTCAATCTCCCCCGGCCAACTCTCCCACCCTCACCTGCTTTGACTTATCACCTCCACACCGAGCAAGGTGGCACAGTGGACACACATTTAGGAGGACGACAGTTCAAACTCTGAAACCCACGTCTGGACATGCTGATTTACAATCACTGTGCAAATCACAGTAGGCGAATGCTGGGTGGTTCATTATAAAGGGCATAGCCGATTTTCTTCCCCACCTCTGACAAAAACTATTAGTGTGCTCTGTCTCTAATGACCATGATGTCAATGGGATGTTAAACCTAACCTTTCTCCCCACCCCCTCTACATCAATTTCCTCTCCTGTCTCTGTCCATCTACTACTTCATCCATCTCTGATAAATTGCAAATATCTACCAAATTTCATAGTGATCTGTCAAATCAAATGTTCAAATGTTTGTATAGCTTATGGGACTCAACTACGGGGTCATAAGTCCCTAAACTTACAAACTACTTATGGACTAGCCTATATTAAAGACGGCACAAACATCCATGTCCGACATGGGATTCGAACCCCCTACCGCAGCGGCCATGCAGACTGTGACCTGCGCGCCGCAGACCGCTCGGCCACTGTGGCCGGCTAGTGATCTGTCAAACAATGTTGAAGTTAATTCCAAGGCACCCACATCGGCAGTGGTGGCATGTAGATAATACAAACCTTCTCCATGGAAACATACATACATGAGCAAACTGTCCCAGTGATCGATCCAACAGTATCAAAGTCTATTGTGAGGTACTCTCTCCCATTCACCATTCTTCTTCGTGAAAAAATACATATAATGTGTCCCAATGTGCCTCAATGCTCTCGGCCACTGTTTGAATCGTGAATTATGGTCTTGACATCAAAAATAATCTCATAGAAAAAGCTCTTCCAGCTTTTCCCAACTTTTCCAATTTTCCGGGAAACTGATCCAAATTTTTCTTCCAAGCTGACCTTATCCTGACAATTACAAACACACACACACAATATAAATCAAATCGGTTGAACCATTCAAGTTACGATATTTCCTGCATACGGCAACTGATGACAGGTTGCAACTCACTGTAAAGATGATTACTGAACTGCAGACAGACACATAAAAGATGTGGTGTCGCACAAGTCCAAAGTGCGCGCCACCTACTTTCGCCGCGCGCCGCCATGCACGCACGGCACGGCGTTCTTACGACGTCAGCCATGAGCGCCCTCTGCTGCTATCCCGCTCGTGGCCACCACTGAACGACATCGTTCACTTGGGACTGAGATAGGAACCAGTTAACACTTCGTAATCAGATAGGCACCAGTGAAGACTTGGCTATCGGATAGGCACTAGGCAGGCCTCTAGTTCAACTATGTATCAGCATTCTGCAGTACAGAACTATGTAAAAGTTAAGTATTGTATAAATTCTGTGCAATATATATCTCTTTCTAATTTACTCTAGTGTTTCTAGTTTCTGCTGTCCCACTGGCTGCTCACCTTCGTACCTGCACAATCGTGCTTCCTTTATTCCTGTGTCGGTACTTTTCTACTCGGCCACCGACACCTACGACGGAACCGAGACACAAAAGCGGCAACGAGGCTGGGACACAAAAAAAGAGACAATCACAATGACACACGTTAGTTTTTATTTACAGTCTCAAGTCCAGGTGCGGCAGCGGCAGATGGTGCTCATGTGTTTGTGAGTTGTGCCTATGTAACTGAATGTGTGTGTGTTCTTTTTCTAATGAGGGCTGTTTTCGAAGTTTAAGTTTGATTACCTTTTCTATGTGCCTGTTTGCAGCTCGGCGACCTATATAAATATAGAAAATATAATTGATAAACACAAATATAAATAATTATATAAAAAGTCACACTAGGTAAAATTAGCTTTCCAATTTGCCGCCTCCACTGACAAATTATTCCTTGTGCAGGCCTGCCAGTACGTTGGTTTTTTGTTTCCATTTTTTCGTCCACTTCATATTTATTTAATATGGGGAAGATAAGGACCAACCGACCCACTCTTACAGCTTACCAGACATTCTATGTGTTTTACATTCCATATGTTAGTAACATTATATTAAATTTTTAAAATTGAAAGTTTCAATAGTGTGGAGAAAAAGCATATACATGGTTTATATTCATACATAATTATCATCATCAAATCGGCGATCGAGGGCTCTGTACAATTCTTGGTCCTTTCTCCGTCTTCATGAGTTCTCTTCACGGACTGGCCCAAAGATCTTTCTCATGTTTTTTTTCTTTCAAACACCAATAAGTTCTCTTCATTTTTCCTTCTTGTGCTTAGGATTTCTGTTCCATACAACAACAATGGTACTATTACAGCATTGTATGTATTAAGTCTGGTCATTATTGACAGATGCATTGATGACATTATCTGCCTCATACTGCAATATGTTTTAGAACCATTCACAATGGGTTGGTTCACTTCCTGTTTTAAAACCATTCCTCTGTTGAACAATGTATCCACGTACTTAAAATTTTCCACTTTAGCAAAGTTCCAAATGCCTACCTGTAATGGGATTTCATTAGGGGCTTCTATGGGTACTTCCATTACCTCAGTTTTCTTTTCGCATTAATCCGTAGCCCGATCTTACTTGCACTTTGCGCTAGGTCGTTCACAGTTTCTACCATCTCTTCCTCTGGCTCTCCTAAGACTGCAATGTCGTCTGCATATCATAATAAATTTATTCTTCCATTTAGCTTCACTCCTTTCATTTCTGTTTTCATTTTTCGTATTACCTTCTCTAGAACCAGATTAAATAGCAATGGTGAAATAACATCGCCTTATCGCACAGCTGTTATAATATTTAATTCTTTGGACAGTTCATGGACAGTTCATCTTGGAATTTCACATTGGCTTTTGTCTCCTCAGTGCTCACCTTTACCATATTTATTAACTTCATAGGTACAACGAGCTCTCTAAGGATGTTGTACATACTTAATCTGTTGATATGCCTTTGAGAAATCCACAAATATCACCAGAAACCGATGTTTATTAAATTCCCAACACTTTTCTCAGGTTTGCCTCATGGTGAAAATTTGATCAATGGTCGATCTTCCTGCCTGGAAGCCTGCCTGGTACTCTCCTACAATATCTTCTGCATATGGCTTAAGCTATTCAAGAATTATTAATGATACGACTTAAGAGTGAGATGGCTCTGTAGCTGTTACTATTTCTATTACTGTTATTTTTATGCAGGGGATAATGATTGCTGATTGACATTCCTGGGATCTCTTCATTTTTCCATATTTTTTTTATGAGATTGTAAAGGTCTTTCTGAAGAGTTTCACCTCCTGCCTTCAACATTTCTGCCGTTATCCTAGCTTCTCCTATCGCATTATTATACTTTAGTTTTTTTCAATGCTGTTTCTACATCTTGTAGAGTGACATCAATTTTTGCACCTTCTCCTGCACCCTCTGTACTTTCCTCTTCTGGAAAGACACTCTTGGATTCTTCAGCATTTAGTAACTTTTCGAAATATTCTCTCCACCTATTCAGGATATTTTCCTTGTCTGTTAGCATAAAAAATGTTCAAGTGTTTGTAAAGCTTATTGGAACTGCGGGGCCATCAGTCCCTAAACTTACAAACTACTTATGAACTAACTTATATACTAAAGACAACACAAACATCCATGCCCGAGGGAGGATTCGAACCTGCGACGCGGCAGGCCGCGCGATCCGTAACGTGGCGCTCCAGACCGCTCGGCTACTATCGCGCGGCGACCATTCCTCACATGTTTCCACGCCCGGAAAATTTTCCTGCTATATTGATATTATATTAGCCTTTTCAGTCTCATCGATTATGTGCTCTGGAACTTTCTTTCTCTTTTCTCAGAAACCTATTTGTTTCTTTTCTTACGCACCTTGGTGCTTCCGTTTTAATCACATTGTATATGTATTGTCCTTGCACTCTTCCTGGCCTTCACTGCTTGTTCACATGTTTCATTGAACCATTTCTTCCTAGTTACCTTCTTCTCCCCTAGAATTTCTTTGTCTGCTTCAGTAACAGCGTCATTTCCTCAGCGTGGTTCATGCCATTGCTTCAAATTTGTTACAGACTGTGATGTTATACTCCTGGTACAACTCTGAATCCTCAAGCTTCTCGATATCAGACTGTATCTTGATAGTGTTGCTCTTTTTTAATTTGTAGCACAACTGCATCCATAATTTCCCGGTGACTAGGTAGTGGTCGGTGTTCGCATCTGCTCCTCTGAACGATCTCAGATCCATTATACACTTCTTGTGCCTCTCGTCTACCAACAGATGATCTATCTGATTAACAGTTCTACCATCAGGGGAGACCCAAGTACCTTTGTGAATTTGTTTGTGAGGGAAGGATGTTGCGCTCACCACCAGATTTTGACTTAACGCAAAACTAATTAGCAGCAGGCGGTTTTCATTTGTTGCTGCATGTAAACTCTCTTTTCCAATGGTTGGTCTACACATCTCTTTCTGTACCAGTTTGGCATTGGAGTCTCCCAACATAATCGTAAGATTTCTGTTGTTAATGCTCTCTGTTGTTCTTTCCAGTTCTTCGTAGAATTAACTTTCCTCCTTTTGATCACTTACGTTATCGGTGCATATGCATTAACAAGGGTTATATCTCCATACATATGTCTGATAGTTAAACATGATATTCTCTTGCTCACTTAAATGAATCTCTTCACTTGTCCTATCACACAGTCACTCGCCATAAACCCCGTTTCATGTTCATGCTTACCATTCTCATTGCAACCCCCATAAGAGATTATTGATTTCTTCTCTTGTAATATCCCTTCCCCACACCATCTTGTTTCTCTTATTGCAATAACGTCCACTTTATATCCTTTTGATTGAGAGCCAACTGTCTTAACAAAATCAAATGTTCAAATGTTTGTAAATCTATGGGACTTAACTACTTTGGTCATCAGTCACTAGGCTTACGAACTACATAAACTAACTTATGCTAAGGATAATAAATGCATCCATGCCCGAGGGAGGACTCGAACCTCTGACGGTGAGCAGCGGTGCGTTCCGCAGCTAGGCGCCTTAGAACGATCGGCCACTCCGCCGCGGCTGCTGTCTTAACAACTCCAGGTCTACATTTGAATTAAATTTGTGAAATTTTTCGTGGGGATAAAATGTCCCTTGGCGTTACAAGCGCTGCGCAGGGTTAGCTAAGTAGTGGGGCTGCCACTTTTCTGCTCCTGAGCTGGAAGGCCTTTTTTTTCAGGGTTTACTCCCCTAAGAAAGGTGGCTTCACTACGCCTCTAGAGCCCTCCCTGCCCTATGTTGTGGTACACACTTCGTCTGGCTCCTCTGTTAAGGCCTCTCTGGCTTGGATGGCCCTGCTGGTAGCTACACTACCGCCGGCACAGTCCTCGACTTCATCAAAGCACGCAGACCCTCCCGCCCGGCACTGAAGGTGCCTCCGATAAGGCGGTGTGCCCTGGGAGGGATATTCATACATAATAAAGAACAAAAATAATTGGAGACTGCAGTGAGTATGGTTTTTGTTGCCGGCCGCGGTGGCCGAGGGGGCAGTCTGGCCACTGCGGCCGCGCGGTGAGGTCGCGTGCTGCGCGTCTCGCCGTCCGTGTTGTGCGCGAGTTTGTTTACTTTCTTCGAGCGCGAGTAGTTTCCTCCACGTTCACTGCAGCGACATGGCTCACCTTAGAAAGAACACCGTCAAGATCACGTTCCAAGCTGAATATCCAAGACCACGAGCTTACGAAGTAGAACAGTTTCTTCGTAAAGAACTACGACTAGATCCACAGCAAATTATTGGAATACATTTCTCGATCATTGCAAGTGTCGTCTACGTTAAGATGATTACCGAAGAAGCATGCAAAAAATTCGTTAGCGGAGCAGCAGCAAAACTACAGTTCCGACACTCAGATGGACATATAGGAGCTGTTACTGTTGAACTTGCAGGACTAGGTATAAAGACCCTCAGAGTATTTGAACTACCCTTTGAGGTAGCCGCCGACCAAGTCATCTCGGCACTTACGCCGTACGGAACAGTCATCAACCACGTCGCGGAGAAATGGCAGTCCTTTACGACGTATCCAGTACTCAATGGGGTACGGCAGGTGAAAATCGATCTCCGCAAACATGTCCCCTCCTACCTAAATATTGCCGGCTGCCGTGCCATTATCATGTACGAAGGACAACCGAAAACATGCTCCGGATGTGGACAAGAGGGACATGTCCGCTCTGAATGTATGCAGCGACGTATCACCCAGATTCCAACGGGCGAAGACGTTCAAACAGCCTCTCCATCGATTCTGCCAATGACTTACGTACAGGCGACTTTACCTAGGACGACGGTTGGAAGTGAGCAAGAGACAAAACCTCCGCTGCCTGACGGACACGTTGTCGTGGAACACGACAGCCCTCAAACGAACGAGACCCCGAACGGATTCGAAGACCACCTGTCAGAACAAAAAGATAATTCAGAACCAAACGAACGAATGGAAGTCGACCCAAGAGTAGTAACAACTCAAGCCTTCCTTTCGGGAAGCACTGAAAGGTTGGATACACCGGACCATTCTGACTCGGAGAAGCATGTTCGAAAACAAAAATCGCCTCGAAAACACAAGAAACGCCGACGCACACCGTCTGACGAATGTCTTGAAAAGACGGATACAGTTGATCATTCCGATCAGGATTGTGACGTGACACACATCGCAACAGAGGCACCGAATGTTACTGCTACCCCTCACAAAACTGACAAGATACAAATTTCTATACATACCATTCCACATGGTGATGGCAAGTGCGATGGATCACCGTCCCAGCTTCGAGAAAATACGGAAGGGGAGTACTCAGCAACCGATGTCACAACCCCACAGCCTCTTTCCAATGGCCCGTGGCATGAAGACATGGAAGAACAACAAGACTTGATGGACACTTAACTTACAACAGAGGGGGAGCACACGCCCCAACACCCACTTCAGACGGAATGACTCTAAGAGAGGGTGGCATCGAGGCGATATCACTCGTCTCTACCACCCAAACTGTTGCCTGACATGGATTTAAAGGGTGAGAAGCAGTCATACCGATTCGCGATTATCAACATCAACACAATTAGGTCGCAAGTGAAGCTGTCATTATTACGTGACGCACTTTATGCGGCTGATATAGACGTGGCCCTATTACAAGAAGTGTACGTGCTGGGTTTCTCGGACTTATTTGGATATACCACATACATATCACATGCGTCCGATACGGGTAGCGGAGTTGCAGTACTTCTCAAAGAAGGTTTAATAGCCACTGATGTACGCTATCTACCTAATGGCAGGGGCATGGCTCTCACAGTGCAAGGGATACACCTAGTAAATGTGTACGCACCGTCGGGTACAAGCAAGAGGCGTGAACGTTCGGTCTTTTTCTCTGAGGACTTGACACAACTATGTCAGGGCAGAATCGATGATATGGTTATCGGAGGAGATTTTAACTGTACACTATCCCCGAAAGACCAAATTCCCCATCACTCACCATGTCCAGCACTCTGCGCTGTCATTCGCAATCTCGATTTAGTTGACACTTGGGAAATCATGCACGCTGATAGACCTGGTTTCACGCATTTTACGGAACATTCGTCTAGCAGAATCGACAGGATATATATCTCCCGCTCTCTGATTCATGCGGTCACTGCAGCAGAATTGTGGCCGGCAGCTTTTACCAAACATACAGCATATATCTGTAACATCACGCTTGGAAGACAACGAGTGTGGAGAAGTCGTAGCCCTTGGAAATTGAACATTGCTCACCTGTCCTCGCCGGAATGTCGAGCGGCGGTGTGCGAAGCGTGGAGATGGTGCTTACGACGACGTGAAGCATACACATCAGTCTTACAGTGGTGGCTGGAATGTGCCAAACCGAGACTTCGTCGTACATTGATGACCTTTAGTAGGGAAGCTGCTGCATGGAGACGCAGCACCATAGAGTTTTATTATGCCATACTGAGGGAGTGTTCCGTTATGCCTCCATCTCCAGAACATCAGATGATTGCCAACAGTGCGAAAGCAAAGATTGTAGCTTTGACACGTCGACAACTGGAAGGAGCGATCGTTCGTACACGCCAAATAATTGGAATCAATAATGAACGACCCTCTATGTACCACATAGCAGCGGAACGGAAACGCAGGCAGAAGTCCTTAATCCACGAGGTGATGACAGAAGATGGCGTACGTCACGACACGCAACGAGCTATCAACGACGTATTCTTCAAACACTACTCTCGCCTGTATACCGAGGAGAGATCCGATCCAGAAATCATTGATGCTGTCGCCGGGTTAATACATGACAAGATCCCTCTAGAGCTCCAACAAGAATTGTTAGAATCGATCTCTGAAGACGAAGTTGTGGATGCCATTGGAAAAGGAGCACCCAACAAGACACCAGGACTGGATGGCTTACCGCTGGAATTTTATAGGGCTTTTCAGGGACTTCTGGTACCTACTTTGACGATGATCTGCCAAGAGCTTATGACGCCTACAATAAAACTTCCGGCTGTTTTCACGGAAGGTGTCATTATCCCGATTCATAAACCACGTGGAGGATCGCGTATCACAGACTACAGACCACTGACTCTGCTGAACTGTGATATGAAAATATTCACACGTTTATTGGCGTCTCGTATACGGCGCACGGTATGTCATGTTCTATCTGCGGATCAGACATCGATGGGCGGTACCCACAATATACGCGCCGCCCTGTGTCGCTACAGAGACCTCATTGCCCTTGCCAAGTTGCGTCGCATACCGGGAGCTTTGGCGGCGGTAGACTTTAGTCAAGAATTTGATCGAGTCAATCACACGTACTTAACTACTGTTCTGCAGAAAATGCACTATCCGGATACCTTCATTGAGTTGATACTGCGTCTTCTTCGTAGTGCATCATCAAAAGTACTTGTCAACGGTAGACTGTCAAACCCCTTACCAATCCAACGCTCTGTTCGACAGGGATGCCCACTATCAACGATACTATATGCGCTGGCCTTGGAACCTTTGTTGTGTGGGCTGAGGAATCGCCTAACTGGATTGACTCTTGGCGGCTATGTTTTTAGCTGCACCGCGTATGCAGATGATCTAGTGTTAACTCTTCGAGACGCACAAGATGTACACAGAGCTATGGAATGGCTTACCACATATGGTGAAGCATCGGGGAGCCACGTAAACGCACAAAAATCGGTCGCGCTGAATATTGGCTCCGGGATGACACCGGAAAGCGTCACTCCATTCAAACTGTGCGACACAATTCGCTGTCTAGGTATCGAATTCTCAAATGACATTTCACGCATGGCGGTGCTTAATTACCGGAAACTATTACAAAATATCCGTGCCGGACTTATGGATCACCGTCTCCGGGCTTTGGACATACATCAACGAACTGAATTTATAAATGTATATCAAGCATCCCGACTGCCACATGTGGCGCAGACACTGCCGATGCCAAAACACATAGCAAGGAGCCTAATGGCGGCATTCGGATCATTCGTCAGTTACGGAATGATATTTAAAATAAAATACGAATCCCTCACTCTACCGAAGGAACGTGGCGGACTAGGACTTGTTAATGTTCATGACCGAGCGATATCTCTCTACGTAGGTATGCACCTCAAGCTGTGGAAGCGTAGCCCGTCCAGTCTCACGGGCCTGCTAATAGAGGCTTTGGCGCCAAATTCCCTCGACCCACCGGTGGAGCTTACTCACATACCGATAGTATTTTCCTATTTTGGAAGTTTTTATCTAGAATATAGCTACATTAAAGGCGCCCTACCTGTTAATCGCTTAGCAATGGCCAGAGACATCTACCGCATCCTGCTACAGCGCCGGGAACCCAATATTATGGAAATGAAACATCCCAATGTGCACTGGAGAGTGGTTTGGCGTACAGTGAATGCACCAATGCTGGACTCCGACGTGCGATCGACTTGGTACGTGACGGTGAACAATAAACAGATGACTAGAGAGAGACTCCATAGGATTCATCTAACTGATTTGCCAATGTGCGTGAAATGCGACGTACCAGACACTGACGAGCACCGATTACTTTGCGGGCCGGCGGAAGAGATCTGGTATTTTGTGCGCCAAATTCTGGCTCTCTTTTTACGGGTGTCACCAGCTGCTTTCGATTCACGCATATTATTCTATCCGGACAATACCTACTACCCAAGAACAAAATACAACGCTGTCACGTGGATAAGAGGCCATGCAATCCATTACTTGTTTGGAAGTGGTGTCATAGGGGTGATGGATTTCTGGAACTACCTCAACGAACGTCACTGTTCAGTTTTGAAAAATCCGAAGTACGGTCAATATTTTTCGAACTTCTTAAAGGGCATCTTTCACGATCCGCCACGCAGCTGGCTCATTCATTGCAAGAGATGACAATGAAAGTTAAAAAAAAAGGAACAGATTAAAGATCACTCTAAAACATTTCGAGAAGAAATGCTATGAATATTTGGCAGCGGAAATCGTGGAGTGAAACGTAGAATATGCGGGCTTCACGAATGTTGATTTCTTTTACATAATTATTTTCTCCTCTTACTTTTCTTTTCACAACAGAAGTCCGTCATAAGAAGATGGTTTTATTTTGTTAGTATTACAAACCCAAAAATAAAGAAATTAATAAATATTTAATTTAAAAATAGAGAAAATATCCTCTTCAACCTACATCCTGCATTTAAAAAAAAAAAAAAAAAAAAAAAAAAAAAAAAAAAAAAAAAAAAAAAAAAAAAAAAAACTAGGGCACTCCAGTCACGGTCTCCACGGCCACTACGCTCGGGGGTTCGAATCCCCCCTCGGGCATGGATATTTGTGCCGTCCTAGTTCGTAAGTAGTTCATAAGTAGTTTGTAAGTTTAGGGACTGATGACCCCGTAGTTAAGTCCCATAGACTATACAAACATTTGAACATGGTTTTTGTTATGAGTGTTTGCAGTAATGAGCATGGAGGAGGGGGGGGGGATATGAATGGGAGAATATACAACTAAAGAAGATAATGGAAGATATCGTATGATGGATTGTAGGGAAAGCAAAACAGATATAAGAATATGTGTTCATAGGCTTTCCCAGTGATGACCATCATACGTACCACACACACTGATCCAGAATGTCAGTCAAGAATAACCTGAAGCTGATGGTATGTTATGCCAATGAAAATTTGTTCTGCTATGATTAATCAATCCGGCTGCATGCCCAAGAGACTTTCAAACATAACTAATCATAAATGTCAGAGAATATGAGCACTGGCTTTCCTGTTTGAGACAGGAATTGCTGGCATATGCATTAACTATGGGGAAGCTCTATGATGACAGAAGAAAGTATTTCAATCCTTGTATGACAGTGAACTGTTTGAAGAGTGCAGTACGTCTTGTTCTGGACATGGACAGGAGCAACAGCGAAGGAGTTTGCAAATGTCTTTGTTTTGTGAATGGATATGGCTAGGATATTAGATACTTGAGACCTGGTATATATGTTATGATGGGATGCAAGATGTGGTCAGAGTTTGTGGACGATGTGCAGGTGTTGGGTGAAATACTGGCGGCTTTTTTTGTGCCTGTGATGGCACTGTCCACCGGTGCCAGCACTGAGGATTGAGGTAACAGTGGTAATACTGATGTTGTGTACTATGCTGGTGGTGTTGGATCTTTCAACAAATTTGTGATCTAATGAAAAAGATGGTAGTGGGACGTAGTTTATTAGAAAATATTGATACTATGACTACTGCTGTACAGTAGCTTCATTGGCTGATATATTGATCAGTGTATGGGTGTTTTCAAGATGATACTGCACCAATAAGCTATTGAGTAGTATTAAACATGTCCATACGACTTATACTGTTGCAAGTTGATTCTGCAACACGTCACAAAGAGGGGAAAAGTACAAAGGTAGTGTCCCCATCCTTCGCAAGGTGGAGACTATGTCAGTGACAGCCACGGTTCAGCATTCGCTGTCTTCAACGGTGATCGTGGCGATGACATTAAGGGTCTCCAATTCCTTCCTGCCAGCTAATAGATGAACTGAAATAAGAATTTAGGAATTGCTGCCACGATCGTTTCCTGCTCTCTCGAATAATTTGACGACATTTTGCCTTCGCCAAACGACAGGGTGCAAGATTTTCTGAAGATGACACACTTTCAAATCCAAGCGAAGCTGTACACTTATTGCAGAGCGGCATTTGTCACACCACCGAGGGATTGAATAGAATCAGATTTTTTTAAACTATCTCTGAGACATATGCCATTAATGTCGTTTTTCGTTCTATTATTTGTCCGAAAATAATACCTACAAAGTCCATTTCCACTAGCATCTGAAAGCAACTCAGTAGGTGCTCTCTCATCATACTTTCAAAGGTTTGGATGGCCCAAATAGGAGTAAGAGGCTCTCATTCTATAAGTTAATTGTGTTTTTCACCTTTCATAAGTCTCCTGGAGATATATGCTATTATATTCCAATTTCTGTCTATGAGTTGTGCAAGGCAGCGACAGCTTCATATGCACAAAAATCTGTCTGCAAACCAGTCGGTCCTCTCCTGCTCTCATCACAGTGTCAAACTTTGCAGGTGGCCCAAATCGTAACCATAGACCCTCATTCTATTGTTCAACTCAATTCATTAGACAATAACTTACATGCCACTGGTATATTTTGTGACCTGTCAAAGGCATTTGACTGTGTAAATCACAATATACTTTTAAGCAAATTAGAATATTATGGCTTAACAGGAAGTGCTGCAGAATGGTTCAAATCGTGTATCTCCAATAGGAAGCAAAGGGTGTTAATAGGAAAGAGAGATGTACTGAACTATCAGGCCTCATCAAATTGGGAACTAATAACATGTGGGGTCCCCCAAGGCTCTATCTTAGGCCCCCTGCTTTTTCTTGTATATATCAATGACCTTTCATCATCGACATTATTGGAGGCCAAGTTTGTTTTATTTGCAGATGACACAAATATTGCAAATAAGTAGTAAATCAAATATAGCCGTAGAAAGATCAGATAATGAAATTTTCATGGACATTAATAAATGGTTCTTAGCCAATTCTCTTTCACTAAACCTTGAAAAAACACACTATATGCAGTTTAGGACTTGTAAAAGGTTTCCTGCCAGTATATGCTTAGAGTATGACAACAAGGAAATAGAAGAAGTTGAATGTGTCAAATTCTTAGGATTACAGCTGGATAATTAAATTAGCTGGGAGGAGCATACCACAGAACTGCTGAAGCGCCTAAACAAGTCCCTGTTTGCTATGCGAATGTTGTCAGATATAGGAGATATAAAAATAAAAAAAGCTAGCATATTATGCATACTTTCACTTCATAACGTCATACTGGATTATTTTCTGGGGCA
Source organism: Locusta migratoria (assembly GCA_026315105.1). Taxonomy (NCBI): domain Eukaryota; kingdom Metazoa; phylum Arthropoda; class Insecta; order Orthoptera; family Acrididae; genus Locusta; species Locusta migratoria. Next base: position 105,481,584 of record CM048755.1, read on the forward strand.
ATTCATCAGTCCAAGCAAAAGTTTTCAGAGCACAAAAACTTGTGTTACGGATCATTTGTGGTGTCAACTCAAGAACCTCATGTATAGGGCTATTTAAGGAACTGGGGATACTTACTACTGCTTCCCAATACATTTATTCTCTATTGAAATTTGTCATTAAAAATATATCTTTTTTTCAAACCAATAGCTCAGTCCCTGGGATCAATACTAGAAACAAGAATAACTTGCATAAAGATTTAAAGTCACTTACTTTGGCTCAGAAAGGTGTCCAATATTCAGCAGTACACATTTTCAATAACATGCCAGCAGCCATACAAAATTTAACTCACAATAAAGTACAGTTTGAAAAGAGTCTAAAGGATTTTTTGGTGGCCAACTCCTACTCCATTGATGAATTTCTTACCAGAAGTGATTGATTGTAACTTATTGTATATAATATTCACAAATATGAATACTGTGTTCAGTTTGACTTCAGTACAAGTCTTGTGCAGTAATGTAATCATTGTAAATAAATATTTAAAAAATAACAAAAAAGTAATTACTAAGAATTTTAATATGCACCTAGTAAATTAGTTGTTGTTGTTACGGTCTTCAGTCCGGAGACTGGTTTGATGCAGCTCTCCACAATACCCTATCCTGAGCAAGCCTCTTCATCTCCACATAAGAGCGACAACCTACATCTGCCTGAATTGCTTACTGTATCCATCTCTTGGTCTTCCCCTGCGATTTTTTCCCCATACACTTCCCTCCAATGCTAAATTCACAATTCCTTGATGTCTAAGAATGTGTCCTACCAATATATCCCTTCTTTTAGTCAAGGTATGCCAGAAATTCCTTTTCCCCCCAATTCTGTTCAGTACCTCCTCATTAGTTACGTGATCCACCCACCTAATCTTCAGCATTCTTCTGTAGCACCATATTTCAAAAGCCTCTATCCTCTTCCTGTCCGCACTGTTTATCGTCCATGTCTCACTCCCATACAAGGCAACACTCCATACAAATGCCTTCAGAAAGGACTTCCTTAGGTTTAAATCAATATTTGATTTTAACAAATTTCTCTTTTTCAAGAACGCTTTTCTACCCATTGCCATTCTGTATTTTATATCCTCTGTACTGCGACCATCATTTGTTATTTTACTGCCCAAGTAACAATACTCATCTACCTCCTTTATTGTTTCGTTACCTAATCTAATTCCTTCAGCATCACCTGATTTTCTAAGACCACATTCCATTACCCTAGTTTTGCTCTTGTTAATGTTCATCTTATATGCACCTTTCAGCACACTGTCCATTCCGTTCAATTGCTCTTCCAGGTCCTTTGCTGTATCTGACAGAATTACTATGTCATCGGCAAAACGCAATGTTTTTAATTCTTCCCCCTGAACTTTAATTCCTTCACCAAATTTCTCCTTGCTTTCCTTTATAGCTTGCTCAATGTACAAATTGAATAACACTGGAGAAAGACTACAACCCTGTCTTACTCCCTTTCCAACCCCTGCATCCCTTTCATGCCCTTCAACTCTGACAACCGCTGTCTGTTTTTTGTACAAGTTGTAAATAACCTTACGATCCTTATATTTTACTCCTGCTTGCTTCATTACTTGAAAGAGTTTATTCCAATCAACATTGTCAAAAGCCTTCTCCAAATCTACAAAAGCTAGAAATGTATGTTTGCCTTTTCTTAATCTATCTTCTAGGATAAGCCGTAAAGTGAGTATTGCCTCCCGTGTTCCTACATTTCTCCTGAACCCAAACTGATCTTTCCCAAGGTCGGCTTCTACCAGCTTTTCCATCCTTATGTATATAATTCGCGTTAATATTTTGCAACCATGACTTATTAAACTGATGGTTCTGTAGTTTTCACACCTGTCTGCACCTGCTTTTTTAGGGATGGGGATTATAACATTTTTCTTAAAGTCTGAGAGTATTTCACCTGTCTCATACATCTTACAAACCAGGTGAAACAATTTTGTCATGGCTGGTTCTCCCAGAGACTTCAGTAGCTCCGAGGGAATATCATCTACTCCAGGTGCCTTATTTCGACTCAGGTCTTTCAGGGCTCTGTCAAATTCTTCTCTCAGTACAGTATCTCCTATTTCATCTTCATCTACATCCTCTTCCCTTCCTACAATATTGTCTCGAAGTTCATTTTCTTTGTAGAGCCCCTCTATATACTCTTTCCACCTTTCAGCTTTCCCTTCTTTGCTGAGAACTGGTTTTCCATCAGTGTCCTTGATATTCATAGAGCTGTTTTTCATATCTCCAAATGTTTCTTTTATTTTCCTGTAGGCTGTATCTATTTTTCCTCTATTTATACATTCTTCTACATCCTTGCATTTACCTTCTAGCCACTCCTGCTTAGCCATTTTGCACTTCCTGTCAATCTCATTTCTTAGTCATCTGTACTCCATTTTGCCTGTTTCATTTAATGCATTTTTATATTTTCTCCATTCATCGATTAAATTTAGTATCTCCTGTGATATCCAAGGATTTTTTTTAGATCTTTCCTTCCTACCTATTTTGTCCTCTGCTACCTTAACTATTTCATCTCTCTATTTTACCCATTCCTCCTCCACTGTTTTATTTTCCCCTGTTTCTGTCAATTGTTGCCTAAAGCTCCCTCTGAAATTCTGAAGAACTTCAGGTTCCTTCAATTTATCCAGGTCCCATCTCCTTATTTTCCTACCTTTTTGTAGTTTCTTCAGTTTCAGCCTACAGTTCATAACCAACAAGTTATGGTCAGAGTCTATATCTGCCCCTGGGTATGTCTTACATTGTAGAACCTGGTTCCGAAATCTATGTCTTACCATTATAAAATCTATCTGGTATCTCCTGGTGTCTCCTGGTCTCTTCCAGGTATACAACCTTCTTTTGTGATTCTTGCACCAGGTGTTTGTTATAACTAAATTATGTTCTGTGCAAAATTCTACCAGGCGGCTTCCTCTTTCATTCCGTTTGCCCAGACCATATTCACCTACTATCCTCCCTTCCCTTCCTTGTCCTACTACCGAATTCCAGTCTCCCATAACAATTAAGTTTTCCTCTCCCTTAATTGTCTGAATAATTTCCATTAGCTCCTCATATATTTCTTCTATCTCCTCATCATCGGCAGAGCTAGTTGGCATATAAACCTGTACTACTGTTTTCGGTGTTGGCTTCGTATCTATCTTGACAATGATAATGCGATCACTGTGCTGCTCATAGTAGTTTACCCGCATTCCTATTTTCTTATTCATTATCAGTCCTACTCCTGTGATACCCCCAACTGATTTTGTACTTATAATCCTGTACTCACCTGACCAGAAATCCTGTTCATCCTGCCACCAAACTTCACTAATCCCCACTATATCTAACTTCAACCTATCCATTTCCCTTTTTAAATTTTCTAATTTTCCTACTCGATTAAGGGATCTAACATTCCACACTCCGACCCGTAGAATGCCAGTATTGTCTTTCCTGATGATCACTTCCTCCTGAGTAGTCCCCGCCCGGAGATCCGAATGGGGGACTATTTTACCTCTGGAATATTTTACCCAAGAGGATGCCATCATCATATGTTCATACAGTAGAGCTGCATGTCCTCGGGAAAGGTAACGGCTGTAGTTTCCCCTTGCTTTCAGCCGTTCGCAGTAACTGTGTGGCAAAGCCACATTAGCTGATGTTACAAGGCCAGCTCAGTCAATCATCCAGACTGTTGCCCCTGTACCTACTGAAAAGGCTGCTGCCCCTCTTAAGTAAATTAGTAAGTAGTAATAAGTTTTTGTGTCCTTTAAAATGTAAATATTTTTAAGATAATTGTTTTTCCTGACCAATTCCACATCCATAAGGGCAATTACATTTGGGGTCTGTGGAAGGTACATTAACACATATGCTCTCTTTTTGTAAGTATATATTGTGTATTTTGTTCTGACATGTTCTACATCCAAGAGGATTCCCTCAATTCGGGTCTACTGGAACGAAAAGTACATCTAATCTAATCTTCAACAGTATTTATGTGTCGTGGAGGCACATTTATTTAACTTCCATTTCCACCCAAGAATAAAAGTTTACAAAGTGCATATCCAGTAGCACCTGTACACAAAGCTGTAGGTGCTGTCACATGATAGTGTCGAACTTTTCAGATGGCCCAGAAAGTGGCTTGAGATAGGTACTCATTCACTATTTTTCAGTTTCCTGGAGGTATATGCTATTACTTACCCTTTTCTGTCTAAGAGGAGTAGGAAAACTGCCCGTAGTCCATATCCACAAGCATCAGTCTGTAGCCAAGTAGGTGCTATCTTACACTCATCATACTGTCTAAATTTGCAGATGGCAAAATAGTAGAAAGGGCCTGTCATTCTGTAGGTAAATAGTGTCTTTCACATTTTTATATATCCTTGAGGCATATGCCATTAACGCCTATTTCTTGACCAAAATTTGTGGGAAACCAGCATCAATTCTATATCCAGTAGCATTGAATGGAACTCTATAGGTGGTCTCATCATATTGTCAACATTTGCATATTGTCCAAATTGTAGCAAGAGACCCCCATTCAATAGTTGAATAGCGTCTTTCAGCTTATGCAGTTCTCCTGGAGGTATACACTTTTACATTCTCATTTCTGTCTATAAGTTGTACGAGCACAGCACCATGTTCATATTCACAAATATCTGCAAATCAGCAGGTCCTCTCTTTTTCTCATCACAGTGTGAAAATTTGCAGGTTGGCCAAATCATAATTATAAACCCTATTCTATAGTTGAATAGTATTTTTCAGGGTATTTTATGAGTCCTAGAGGCACATATATTTTTTTATTTATTTTTTTATTTTTTTATTTATTTATTTATTTTATTTATTTTTTTTTTTTTTTTGGTACTAAAACAGCACAAAACAGTGCCAAGTGCATATCCTGTAGCATCTGTATGCAACTATGTAGATGCTCTCTCACCATAGTGTCAATCTTTGGAGATGGCCCAAACAGTGGCTTGAGACACTCATTATGTAGGTAAGTACTGTCTTTCACTATTTGTATGCTATTACTTTCTCTTCCTGTCTAAGAAATGTATGAAAACAGCACCAAATCAATATCACAAGTATCTGTGTGTAACCAACACCACCTAGAGACAAGGCCTTACAACAGGCCGTGCCTACGTCACACTTAGAGGCCCCGGCCGCCATCTGACTGGCCGGCCGCTGCACGGCGGTGGGCGTGCCCCAGCCAACAGTCAGTGAGGTGGCGGCCGCGGCCTCTAACTGTGACGTAGGCACGGCCTGTTGTAAGGCCTTGTCTTCTAGGTGGTGTTGGTGTAACCAAGTAGAAGCTCTCTTGCTCTCATCATACTGCAAAGTTTTACAAATGGTCAAAATAGTAGCAAGAGACTCTCATTGTGTAGGTAAATAGTGTTTTTCACTTTTTTATGTGTCCTGGAGAAATATTCCATTACTTCCCTTTTCTCTCTAATAGTTGCATGAAAAGAGCATCAACTCCATATCCACAAGCATTTCCATGCAACCCTGTAGTCTCTCCCTTGCTCTCTCATCACAGCGTCAAATTTTGCAGATGGACAAAAATGTAGCAACAGAATGTCATTCTGTAGTTGAATAGAAATATTTTTTAAGTATTCTGGAGGCATATGCTATGAACATCATTTTTGCGTCTATTATTTGTATGAAAACAATATCAATTCCATTTCTACTAGCTTCTATAATCAATTCTGTGGGTGCTCTCTCGTCATAGTGCCAAACTTTCCAGATGGCACAAATAGTGGCAAGAGAATTTCATTTTGTATGTGAATACAATCAGTTTTTAATGTGTCCTGGAGCTATATGATTTTTTGTCTATTACTGGTACAAAAGAAAACTAACCCCTTTCTCACTAACATATGTATGAAAATCTGTAGGTACTATCATCATAGTGTCAAAATTTACAGATGGTCCAAATAGAAGCAAGACACACTCATTTTATAGTTGAATAGAGTCTTTCACTGATTTAAGTCTACTGGAGGCACATGCTATTAACTTCCCTTTTCTCTCTAAGGTGAACATTCAGCAGGACATGGGCAGTATATTTTTGAAATATAAATGGTTTTTGGAAATTCTCATTATAAATTTCGAGGACTAGTACAGAAGAGTGAGTACATATTTTTGTAAGGTCCTTGTGCCCATAAATTCCATCCAGTAACTCACTTTTTTTTGTCTTTGTCACTGTGAAAGAAATCTTTTCCAACACAGGCTCTTCACTTTCCATATTTTGGGAGGAGGTAGCCAGGGCCAAAACAAAAATAAAAGACTCTTAAACATGGAGTCTACAATGAATCCTTAAGAGATATGAGTACCTCACCAGTAGAAGAAAAGTGTAAACAGTAGACAACTGAATATGAAGATGCTCAAAACACGAGCTGCGGTGGAGTGGCCAAGCACTCTAAGGTACCTAGCTGCAGAGCATGTAGTTGCTCGTCATCAGAAGTTTGGGTCCTACTCAGGCATAGGTGTGTGTATTGTCCTTACTGTAAGTTAGTTTACATAGTTTGTAAGCCTAGGGACTGATGACCACAGCAGTTTGGGCCAATAGGTTTACAAACATTTGAACATTAAAAGCTCAAATGTGTGCATTCTAGAGCCCATATTTACTAGACATTTTGCTCTTGTTTTGGTCCATGTTACTTCCATCTAAAGTATGGAAAGCAAAGAGCTTGCAGTAGTATAGATTTGATTCACAGTGTCCAAAAGTTAAGAAATGCTCAAATTGTCATGGATGAAATTCTCAGACAAAGGATCCTTATCAAATTATTATGCATTCATTCCCTTGTTTAGAAGCACCCAAATTTTGTAATGAGAATTTATGAAACTGTGTATGTAAGGTAGTATGGGCTGAAACATCGTTGTTGCTTGAGCTCATCACTTCAACAAGCTGTATTCTAGATTACTTGTAAACGAAATAAAATTTGATCCAAAATATCTACTACTGTTATTATAAAATCATCTTAAATCCTTCTTTCTAGTTGCACATTTTTCCACCTTACACACCGATATGACTTTAATCTTCCCATACAACATCGAAAAAATCATTATATAAAAGTGCATCCTGACGGGGGTCTTGTTTATACAACAATTAGGCTCAACTTTGTACATGTTCATCAGTTCCTTCTGAACTTGCTGTTCCAGATGTAGTGTGTAGCAGAAACTATGCTACTAGTAGCAATATCCACAACTATAAGGAGAGGATATATCTTGACTGAAAGCAGATGAGAAGATTTTCTTTTCCATTTTCATAACCTTTTGATTATAATGCTGAAATTAAGAATGTAATGTAATGTAAACAGACAAATATTAATGAAGTGCACTGCATTCCATCATTAGAAAAAACAGACACTTAGACCAATGTCATCCTTTTCATAAAGACTCTTTCTTGTCTGATTATTCACTTACTAAGTGCTGTCAGGTTAATCACCATTGCCATATCACTTCACTTTTCTTCCCTTTATTTTCCATTCTGCCATAGTACCAGTTTTTCAAATAATGGAGGAAAAATTTCCCCATCTTCAGCCTTGGAGAAGAAACTGTCTAGCTTATGCCAACATGAATGAAATATAATAAATGTTCTTAGGGTTTTCAGATGATCAGAATTTGTCTGGATTCTCTCAACATATCATACAATGTCAATACTCGAGACAAAGTACAGAATCTCATGACAAAAAGTTACTGGTAAAGTTCTGTATATATTAATAATTTCAATATGTCACTCACTTTCATTTTCTTCATTGTCAAGTGGATAGATTAGATTAGATTAATACTTGTTCCATAGATCATATATAAAACATTTCGTAATGATGTGGAGCGTGTCAGTTTAGTAAATTTTGTCTATACTTGACAATCAATATTTTAAGGATTTTTTTATTTTATTTATTTATTTTAAGTTTTATCTAAAAATTCATCTACATTGTAGAAGGAGTTCCCATTGAGAAATTCCTTTAATCTCTTTTTAAATACTAGGTGGCTATCTGTCAGACTTTTGATGCTACTTGGTAAGTGACCAAAGACTTTTGTGGCAGCATAATTCACCCCTTTCTGAGCCAAAGTTAGATTTAACCTTGAATAGTGAATATCATCCTTTCCCCTAGTGTTGTAGCTATGCACACTGCTATTACTTTTGAATTGGGTCGGATTGTTAATAACAAATGTCATGAGTGAATATATATATTGTGAAGCTACAGTGAGAATCCCTAGATCCCTAAATAAATGTCTGCAGGATGCTCTTGGGTGGGCTCCAACAATTATTCTGATTACATGCTTTTGTGCAATGAATACTTTTTTACTCAATGTTGAATTGCCCCAGAATATGATCCCATATGAAAGCAGTGAATGAAAATAGGCGTAGTAAGCCAATTTACTGAGATGTATATCACCAAATTTTGCAATGACTCTGATAGCGTAAGTAGCTGAACTCGGCTATTATTCTACACATCAAACCAAATAGAAATTTAAAAGAATCATATGATTTGTATTGATTACTGACAATCTATGAATAAGCTTCAAATTTGGGTCTGGCAAGTGATGTGATAGGGTAGTCAATGCAGATGCAACCACTGTGTGCAGATGGTGTGGTGGTCAGTGCGACAGCCTAGCAAGCAGGAAATTTGGGTTTGAAATATCACTTAGCTCAAATGTTCATATTTCCTCATTTATTTCAATCAAAGTCCAGTGGCAGATAAAGCTGAAAATACCTTTGTGTCTTGCTTTAATAAGGGTGTAGTTCGTAATTAGGTTGATTTCAAAAGTAAAAAGAAACATTTTGAGTCATAAAATTTATGTCTCACAACAACAATTCCAAAATCCCAACATTCTAAATTTTTTTCCAGATATTTCACTCTTTCAGTCTGGCAAGTGTAATTGTACTGAACACTTCCCTACTAAATCAGTTACAGCCTATAATATGAAGTTACAACAAATTGTGGTGCATCTCTTTTCCACAATATGAAGATAAACAATGAAATTGTGTGTGATTGGTCTTGACTCCATCAGTCAACCTCTCAATAACAATTCAGTAGTTTCATTCATAAAAAATGCAACAATGGGTAGAATGGTTCTTCTAAATTTAAGGCAACAGTTTAGTTGAAAAAAAAAAATAGCTTTCATAGTCAACAACCACACAGACACCACAATGGCTACTCTCAAATCCGAGAAACAACTTGTCATAGAATTCCCCTCGGCTCCTCTCCCTCACCTCTCCACCGGGCACTGCCAGACCTGCCACTGCTACTGTCTGGTGCCAGCCTGCTGATGTGCCACCCCGTGTGGCCACACATTTTGCATGTGCCTTGCACCAGCCCTGATTTAGCTATAAATAACTAAATATTTTACAAAATACTAGTCATCCCCACCACTGACAAGAATATTAGAGGGATCAAAGAAAGCTTTATGGGTGAAAGTCAACAGTTATAGATGATTAGCAGCAAAAAAGCATCTCAAACAAATATTATAAATGAGTTATTCCCATGATTACCTGAAGAGTGCGAAAGCTTTTCCATCCACAAAATAAGTGATCATAAAATGTAGAGAATTACATTACTGTCTACTTTTTCAAAAACTAATGGAATCCATTTTGAAAATAAACTTATAAATCATTAAAACAAATATCAACTTCTTTACCATCAACTGTTTGGTTTCAGGTTTGCAAAAGATTTAATCACCTCAAAGTTGCCAGTAGTATTGCATGTGCTCAAGATGTCATTCTAACTAGGCACTGTGAACTGTCATTTCTAACTGCCAAATATATGTGTATCAATAAACCAATGGAAGTGGAGGTTTTATTAATGTCCTTTATGTTAAACTCTGCGGGATTTTCATGTTGAGTATTAGTGGCAGTGTGTCTGAAATGATTTCCTTGACCACCAGTAAGAAAACTCTATGATTTGTATGTTTTGTGCTGCAGTTCTAATGTCTCCCTCAGATGTGTCAAAAGAAAGAGGAAATGTTGGTTAGACAGGGTATAATGATCTTCCCATCATGTGACACATCCATGGTGGCAATGGGTTGAATTATGGTAAACTATGGTGCCAATGTAACATCACTAACTACCTTACACACCACACATTAACTTCTGAGCTCTGGACTTTTCTTACAATTTTCAGCACTTTTTTATTATTATTATTGAAGCTCTGTCAAGCTAGAGGATGGTATTCTAGGAAGAAATGATTTTGCACCATTACAGAGCAAGTCTGGCGGCACCTTGAGCCAAATTTCAAACTTCTGCATTGCAATGGGAGAAAATTATGGGGTTTAGATATTGATCTCTTAAGTGTGTTGCATAGTTAAAATGAAACAACATATTCTTTTTATGTAGCTTTCAGAATCCTGTTTGGAAAATCAAACTAAAAAAGAATTTAAAAAACTAAAAAAACAGAGTATATGAATAAATGAATTACAGTACAGATAAAAATTCTTTACTAATGCCAGGAACTCTGGAGCAGAATAGGAGTGTGCCACAAGCAGACCTTTCAACTTGAATTTCAGTATTTGGGCCTTATCATTCAGTCTATGGGAACTTAAACATGGTAAATGGGGTCCATTCTACATAATGTATAAAGAAGTGTTAGCCAAATATATATCATTTTTCCATCTAGTGTTCATGGATTGAATTTTGCCATTTCATCTGAATGAATCAACATTAAAAACAGGTTACATAATAAAGTATATGTATAAGGACAGCAAAGTTAATATTCATAGGTATCTTAAAATGGCCTACACAAAGTTCATGAACTGACACCATAGATCTATCTAACTCTTTCTGGGTTAATAATATTTTGGTGAGTGTACAGAGTTGCTCTAAAATGTGATATTGTATGTGATAACAGAGTGAAAGAAAGTAAAGTAAACAAGTCTACATGTTTAATTGTCTTAAACTGTCTTGATGGTTACATCTACTTAGCAACTCTGCAATTAACACCTAAGTGCCTGGCAGAGGGTTCATCAAACTTCTTTCAGTCTCTACTGTTCAATTCTCAGATAGCACATGGGGAAAAAAGAACACATAAATCTGTTGTTTTAATATCTGAGTTCTCTCATTTTATTATGATGATCATGTCTCAATTTGTAGAAAGGTGCCAACAAAATAAGTCCATGTTTAGAGGAAAACGTTGTTGACTTCATGAATAGCTCTCACTGCAACAAATAACACCTTTATTTTAAAGATTTCCATGCCACCACTGAATCATGAGACTCACTCTCTCCTGTATCACGATAATATAAAATGAGCTTATGAGCTGCCTTTTCTGAACTGTTTCTATGTCCTCCATGAGTGTTATCTGATAAGGATTCCACACTGAGCAGTAACACTCAAAAAGTGGATGGACAAGTGTAATGTATGAAGTCATGATTCAAATGTACTACTCCTTCCATCTACCCTCAATCCTACAAATATGAAATTACTTAGTCATTTGAAAGTAATACTGTGTTTTAACAGAGTTCTTGTGTAAGAAATTGCATTCATTGTGCGAGTTATGTGTTAATCTGTACTCTGAAATCCATGTGCTGATGTTACTGGCTATTAGGTAATTTATATTACGTTAAATGCCAATAGAAAATTTTTATCATTGTCATGTTTGGTGGTAGACCATTACCACATATGAAGATCAATGGACCCAGAACAGAACCCGTTGATACCCTAACACTCACAACCCTTTCTTGACACTGCTAACTCTCCATATATCATGCAAACTACTGTTGAGTGTTCTTGCTGATCCCATTATGTTCCATCTAAAACAAAAAACTTTTTTATGTGGTTCACACAATCACATGCTTTTACTAAAAATCAAAGAAAATACCTATTGTCACCAACCTTCCGTGTAGTTATTCTTCACTCAAGTTAAATAAATGGTGCTTTTGTGGATTATCTAATCCTGAAGACAATATTACCTAGAATGTGACAGCAAATTGTCTGTCCTTGGATATCCCCCAACACTTCTGTATGTTGCTTTATCAAAAATGTTTGGAAATACTGGTAGCAAAACACTGATTGGTAATTGTGTACACTCTCTATTTCACAGTTTTTATTAAGTGATTTATCAATCAAATATTTCAATATGCAAGGAAATTGACATCACATGAGAGATATATTAAAAAGATGAATTGAGTACAAAACTAATAAATGGTGCACTGATCTTCCCAATCACACTAGAAATTTTGTCATGCCCATAGGCATCTTTACATATTAATGATATAATAATTAAAACCATTTAAGTTTTGCTTATTTAATAAAACAGCAGGTGAAGTAGTTGTCTCATAACTTCAGATTTCAAAAGTTCTACATATTTGTCTGTACCAATAAAATTATATTTTAAATTACCAACTATTGACAAGAAGTGATATTTTTCATGAATCTAGCAGATAATGGACAGTATTATTCTTACACAAGATATATGAAATATGTTGAGTGCCCACATTTTGAACTGATAATTCTTTGGCAATTAACCATATAGTTTCAATTTTATGCTGAGAACTTTCTAGTCTCTTGATGGGATGCTTTGTTTAGGCTGTCTAGTGACAGTCCTCATTGTGTAGAAGTACTGTGTGTAACAAAATCCTAATGTCAGGCACTGACTGTCATTATGATTTTGATCCTGTTCCACCCTACACTATATTCTAATGCCATTATTTATTCAGATAGGGCACTGCCCCAATGAATCACAGACATTGCCAAGGTGGGGTGGCTTGCATGCCTCTACAGATAGTCATACTGTAGGTGCAACCACAGTGGTGGGGTCAGACAAACACGTGGTTTCTGAAAAGGGGCAGCAGCCTTTTCAATAGATGCAGGGGCAACAGTCTGGATGATTGGCTGAGCTGGCCTTGTAACATCAGCTAATATGGCTTCGCCATTTAGTTACTGTGAATGTTGTATAGTCTATGGGACTTAACTACGGGGTCATCAGTCCCTAAACTTACAAACTACTTATGAACTACTTACGAACTAGGACGGCACAAATATCCATGCCCGAGGGGGGATTTGAATCCCCGACCGTAGTGGCCGTGAAGACCGTGACTGAAGCGCCTCAGTCCCCGCGGCCACCGCGGCCGGCAATACTGTGAGTGACTGAAAGCAAAGTGAAACTACAGTTGTTACTTTTTTCTGAGAAAATGCAGCTCTACTATATGAATATATGATGGTGTCTTATTGGGTAAAATATTTCTGAGGTAAAATAGTCCCCCATTCAGATCTCTGGCTGGGGACTGCTCAGGAGGATGTTGTCATCAGGTAGGACAACACTGGCATTCTGCAGATTGGAGTGTGGAATGTTAGATCCCTTAAGTGGGTGAGAACGGTAAAAAATTTAAAAAGGAAATGGAGAGGTTGAAGTTAGATATAGTGGGGATTAGTGAAGTTTGGTGGAAAGATGAACAGGATTTCTGGTCATGTGATTACAGGGTTATTAATACAAAATCAGCTGGATGTAAACAGGAGTAGGTCTAATAATGAATGAGAAAATAGGAATGCAAGTAAACTACAGTGAATAGTGCAGTGATCACATTATTATAGTCATGACAGATAAGAAGCCAACATTGGCCACAGTAGTACAAGTATAAATGCCAAATAGCTCTGCTGATGATGAGGAGATCAAAGAAATGTATGCAGAGGTACAGGAAATTATTCAGATGTTTAAGTGAGAGGAAAAGTCTATTGTGATGGGGTAGTGAAAATAATAATAATAATAATAATAATAATAATTTATTTGTCTGCAGATCATATTTACAATGATATTAGACAAGTCATGTTGTTAATTTTATATAACATAAGAAAGAAAGAAAATTTTACAAATTTATCATTTATAAATCTAACATTTGGTATTTAAGTATTAGAAATTTAGTGAAAAGACACAGTCCACTTCTCTGTTTCCAGCACTACATCAGTTCACCTTTAAATTACAAATTTTCTGTCAAATACTCCTTCACCTTATACCAGCATCCAGAGATGAGATGTTCCTTTAATTTTCTTTTGAAGGCACTACATTCCTTTATGCACCTGATGCTAGGAGGCAGTTCGTTGAAGAATCTGCATCCTGCATTTATAGGATCCCTATCTGTCATGTTTAGCCTTTTGCTGAAAAAATGGTATTGTTCTTTAGTTCTTGTATTGTGGTTATGAATATCACTGTTTAGTGGAGCTGTACAGTTTACCATTAGGAAAAATATTGTCTCATATATATACAGACTTGGTACAGATAGTATCTTAAATTCTTTAATTGTTTTTTTTTTTTTTTTTTTTTTTTTTTTTTTTTTTTTTTTTTTTTTTTTTTTTTTTTTTTTTTTTTGCATGATTCCCTTGGTGATAGTTTGGCTAGGCATCTGATGGCTTTCTTTTGAAGTTTTAAAAGTCTCTGTATGTGTACATCAGCTGCTCCTCCCCATAGTGGTATACCATATGATAAGTGTGGGAAGATAAGTCCATAATACATTTTTAACAGGGTTTCTGTGTCCACTGTATAGCACATTTTTCTCATTAAGAATATATTTGTGCTTATTTTCGAACAAACCTTATCAATGCGATTTTCCTATGACAGATGTTTGTCCACCTCTATTCCCAGAAATCTATTACAGTCCACTTCTGCTAAGTCTGCACTTCCAATATTCAGTGTAAAAACCTCTGAGCTTTTTGTTATCTTTGTTTCAAATTTAGTACATTTTGTTTTCTTTCTGTTGATCAGTAGATTATTTTCTGTAAAATACCTTTATGCCATTTGGAAGTTTTCAGGGACTCTCTTTTCCAAATCTTTCACTGTGTCACCACATACTAACAAAGTTGTGTCGTCAGCATACATTATTACTTTTTCATTTATTTCAGTGGGCATATCATTTATGTACAGTATGAAGAGCAGAGGTCCTAATATCGAACCCTGAGCTACCCCATACTTTACCTGCTGGAATTCAGAATAGACTTTATCTTCTTTGTTCCTACATTTGTGTTTTAATTCCACACACTGTTGTCTGTTTTCAGCAAATGTTTTTATAATGTCTGCAGCATTTCCTCTTATGCCATAACAGTTTAGTTTTCTCAGAAGAGTTTTGTGGCAGACACAATCAAAGGCTTTGGAAAGGTCTAAGTATATACCAGACACTTTCCTTCATTGTTCCAGGGCCTCTGTTATGTATGTTATGAAATTTGCCACTGCTGTCTTAGTTGATCTCCCCTTTCTGAACCATCTTGAGCTTCATTTAAGATGTTATGTTTGTCTATGAAATTTACAATTCTATCATTAATCACTCTTTCTACTATTTTAGACAGAACAGTTGTGATTGTGATTGGTCTATAGTTTCCAGGATCTTCTTTATCACCTCCTTTAAAAACTGGCACTACCTTGCTCCTTTTTAAACAGTTCAGAAAAACTCCAACCTTCATTGTTAGATTTATCAGGAATGTCAAAGATGTTGCAAGATATTTAGCACAATGTTTTACTATTTTTGCTGATATGCCATCTAGACCCTCTGTAAATCAATAGTAGGAAAAGGAAAGGAAGGAAAAATAGTAGGTGAATATGGGGGAAAGGAGCTAACTAGGAAGACACCTAGTAGAATTTTGCACAGAACATAATTAAATCATAACAAACACTTGGTTTATGAATAATGAAAGATGATTGTATACGTGGAAGAGACCAAGAGACACTAAAAGGTATCAGATAGATTATAGTAGGACAGATTTTTGGAACCAGGTTTTAAACTGTAAGACATATCCATGGGCAGATATAGACTCTGACCACATCTTATTGGTAATGAACTTTGGACTGAAACTGAAGAAACTGCAGAAAGATAGGAAAATTAGGAAATGGGACTTGGATAAATTGAGTGAACCTGAGGCTCTTGAAAGATTCAGAGGGTGCTGTAGGCAGCAATTGATAGAAATGATGGGAGGGGGGGGGGGAGAGACAATAGAAGATGAATGGGTAGCTTTGAGGGATGAAATTGTGAAAGCAGCAGGACAAAATAAGCAGAAAGATGAGACCTACAAAATTCCCTGGATGTCATGGGAAATTTTGAATTTAATTGATGAAAGGACAAGATATAACAATGCAACAAATGAATCAGGTAAAATTGAGTACAGATGACTACGAATTGAGATTGACAGGAAGGCATAAAGGATAAGCAGGAGTGGCTAGAGGGCAAATGCAAGTCTGTTGAAGAATGTATAACTAGGCAGAAAATATATACCACCTACAGGAAAATGTAAGATACATTTGGAGACAAGAAATGCAGCTGTATGAATATCAAGAACTGAAATGGAAAACCAGTTGTGAGCAGATAAGGGAAAACTGAAAGGATGAATGAATATATAGAGAGGCTCTACAAAGAAAATGAACTTTGAGACAGTATTGTTGGAAGGGAAGAGGAAGGAGATGAAAATTCAATAGGTGATACTCACTACATGCAGATCAGAATATGTAGAGGTTTTCACCCAGCACATGCATAAAGTATGAAGAAAAGCAGATAGAAGAGGTTGACAGTATTAAATTCCTATGATTACAAATTGATAATAAATTCAGTTTGGAGGAGCACACCACAGAATTGCAGAAATGACTTAACAAATCTATATTTGTAATTTGAGTGTTATGTTTTACTGTGTATGTGAGCCATTCATTAAGATCAGAGTTGAAGTTTATCTACATATATACAGTGAGTCTCTTGGAGTAATTGAAACACTTAGCTGTATACTTATAGTTTTGTTTATCCATGATCCATAAAGTTGATCGGTCTCAGATATATTAATACATTTAAAACCTACCTACAGAAATCTAACTAATGTCTTGTAAATTTTTATATTGCTCTTATCTGGATTATATAAGGAAGATACTTGATGATAGTTTTGATACCACTTATGAATATGTCATACAGATAGTGTGTATACCATATCTGCATGTACAGTGTTACACTATAACTAATTTAGTGCCCTCATATGCATAATCAAAGGTATGTTGAAATGTTTATTATTTGTTTTTGGCTTGAAATGTTATTGTATATAAGAATACATACTTGAGAGTTACGAACTGTAATCTTTATATTAGTCACGTCCACAGTGCATTGCAATTCAAATTCTTCAGCTCTTTTTAGAATCTACCTGCTAATCATTCAGTAGTATTTTTGTGTTAAGAGGGACTTGCTATTAAATAGTGTAAACGTGACTATAAGCATGGGAGGACACACAAGACACACAGCTTCAGTTAATGTGAAAACATAATATTCATTCTATGCTTTCTAAAAGAAATCTTATGAACAATCAAACTTAACAATTACATATATCTACTTACATATTTCATGCAAAGGTCACTGACAAAAGTGCATAACACTTGTGATAGAGTTTTGTGTATGTAAGCTGATACATGAATATATTGAGAAGGAAATGTCTATGCACTTAGAGATGCATACTTGACAGAAAGTTGTTGTATAAGGTGATGGAGTAAAACATGGATAGGCTTAGGAACACTTAAATTCAGTTACCGTGAAAGCCATAAAACACTGTAGTTTATTTGTTATTTCAAAACACTTTTCAACAACTTATTGATTATTCACTTATGTTATTTTTCATTCAATTTACATACTTTATGATTGAATATTTTAGGGGTAATACTGATTTTCTGTATCAACAATTTCATGCTTAGAGGTGGTTGAGGAAAATGCTCACACTGCACATGGGTGGACACAGCATTATTTCAGAATATATGTATTCTATCAAATCCTATGCAGACAAAGCTTGCAATATGTTACAATTCTATACTTTTAAGTTTCTTGATCTTATTTCAATGTTTACATACATACGTGTTTGTTCAAATGTTTGTATAGTTTATGGGACTTAACTACAAGGTCATCAGTCCCTAAACTTACAAACTACTTATGAACTAGCTAATCCTAAAGACGGCACAAATATCCATGCCCGAGGGGGGATTCGAACCCCCGACCGTAGTTGCCGTGCAGACCGTGACAGGAGCGCCTCAGTCCCCTCGGCCACCGCGGCCGGCTACGTGTTTGTAATACTTGTATTGTCTCACTGATGACATACAAGATATAAAAGTGACACTTAGTACTATTTTCTCAGTGTCTATCAATGACTTGACATTTTATTGTTGTTTCTGTTAAAATACACATATATGTTATGTATGGGGGTTGTATCAATTGACTTCCAAATGTACAGGGTTTACTTTGATATATGTTCACCTAATATTTCTCTTAAAATACTATTACAATATTTTTTACTGCACTTCAGTACTACTTTGGGAGTTGGGTTGCTTAAGATTTGAGTGTTTAAACATTTGCAGGGTAGTAACTGTTCACCATTCAACAAACACAGAGTACTCTGGACTGTGTTATGTGATTGATTGTTCAAAGAAGAACAAAAATGAGGTATTGATACCTTTACTTCTGCAGAACTAATAAGTCAAGTTGCCAGTTGCATCTTGTAGCTCTTGGTAAGGTGTTTACCATTAATACATATGTTCCATTTAGAAGTCATATCTATGTAATTTAATAGTGTCTCGTAATACCTTATGAACACTAAATTGTTAAACAAAAGATAAGTAAATGCAACCAGAGTCTCTTTTCCGCTTATGTAGCTGTTTGTGAGTCATTTACTGGCCCTGGCCATGGACGTAAGTTAATGGCAGCATATTATTGCACCCTCTCTTGATTACTGTCTCGAGAGCGGGTGTATTTTGGCAGTTTAAAAAATTTTCATTTTATTTTTATTTTTCCCCAATTTGGGAAAAATTTGATACATTTTTTTGGATCAGTTGAGAACTGAGACATACTGCTTACATTTTCATACTTGATTTGAGCTATGATATTACGTAACTATTACCACTGCTAACTATTCGCAAGAGGGTTATAATTTTTTTATTTATGTGCATAGCCCATAAGGTGCACTTGTACTTAACTAGGGAAGTTTGCATAGCTTCACAATTTTTCTATTTTTCTTTGTTTATTGTTGCAGATTGGTGCAAGAGTCTTAAAACTGCCTGTTGCAGAAAAATAAGTACATATGTAATAGAAGGTTGTTTAAGTTAATAGAAAATGTTAACTGTGCTACCAAAAATTACGGCCAAACTAAATAATGGTTTGAGAGAAAAAAATGTTATCACTATGATTGCTGTCAATTACAATCATGCAGTTTCTAATATAAGAAGTTATACTCTATTTGATGTTAAAGGTTGTTACTGCCACATAGGTTGTTTCTTTTTTTTTACCATTTTCATTTACTAGTCACAGTTACCGTGGGTAGTTTGAGCCTATCTGATTGTAACTGAAGTTGCATTGATATGAGAAATAATTCATTTCTTTTCCTCTTATTCAGAAAAATATTGTGATTCTTTATGTGCATGTGGTTAGGGCAAACTGGTTCTGAGTTCTGAAAAGAAATCAAATTGTGTAGGAATGACAAAATATATGAGGGCTTGGAATGAAGATCCATACTGGTCAGCTGATGGCCTATGTCAGCTGGGTGTCTACTCTACCAGCTGATCACCAACACCTTCATTGGGCCTACTTGTACCACTGGCCGACATCTTCAATATCAACAGATCTACCTACAACTTCGCCTCATCAAACCACCATCAGAAAAAGATAATTTGTATCTTTATTATATATATCTTAAGTTATATTATAAAGTATTGATCACATACACCATCTTGAAAACATTTGTACTTATTGTCCTCTTCAGATAAACTTCACGTACACTATGTAAGGGGTGTGTAACATTTCCAATATGTTGATCTCTCCTACATCGCGACTTATTTCCATTGCCAACTTTATAACACTATATCGTTGGGACACTGTGCGAATATTTAGTCCGCTAAAAAACTATCATCTTCTGATATATCAGTGTTCAGATTAGACTGTATAGGACAATTCCATAAGTAACATTCACTAAACATTTCAATTTCATAAGGATACTTTCATCTATAAAACACGAAATGGTAATTGTAACATCATTAGGCTTTTGTACTTCAAATAAATAAATTAGGGCCAGTGAAACCTTATATATCACTGTGCTCCGGGAAAAAAATAGATTTCAATGTTAGTATTTATTTCAAATGTAACACGCAGTTAATAAAAATATTGCCGTGAGACCCCACGTTAACCAACTGCTGCCATGGCGCAAGGGATAGCGTCACTGATTGTCGTGTTGAAGGTCGCCGGTTCAGTCCCGTCCACCGGCAAAAATTTATTTCTTTGTAATTAACATTTCCAGAATGTTCTACATGTTTCCTATGTTCACTTTTAATTTCTACTTATTTCTTATGTTAACTGTTCTTCTAATTTCTGGTACATTCTGTCTGTGTATAAATAGTAGAGCACATTTTATGTTCCCCGATCTACCAACTGAATACATAGATAATAATAATATAAATAATGACAAATTTATTTCCTATTACAATCTTGTAACTCTGAAAACATCAAATGTCAAGACTTCAAATGTTATATTGAATCAGTTCCAGATGTAAAAAACTGAAATCAAATCAAAGATGGTATTTGACATGTCTTTAAATTAAATATCACAAGCCAATATTTATGTTGTACTAAATTAAAAACAATAGACAATACTCTACAGAAATTGAGAGAGTTATTAAAATTAAGTAGATTGTTAATTCAGAAGAAAAATGTAACATAATTACTCTGACTTTTGATGTTGTCATGAACATGATAGCGTCATAGCCATCTTGTTTCACTTCTGTTGGTGAACTCTTAGTGTACAGACCTGTTTATTATAGTTTTATTTTTAGAAGACTAAAAGTGCAATGTTTCATTAAAAAATTGTGACTGGAAAGGCATAGTGTGAGAAAGCTTTGCTAAGTAAATGATGTGTGATACCAGTATTGCCAGTGTCAAAATATATTCTCCTAATGTTTTGATGAATAAAGGGGGCAGAAACAAACCAGCATGTTGTTGCTGCTGGAATTCACCACAAGTGTTTTATGCTTTATGTTTAAAATGTCTTGTGAAAAGCAATTGACTGTTTAAAAATTTGGTTTCAATGGTTTATATAAGGGGTGTTAAAAAAGAAATGAGCTGGAGTCTGGAATGCACAAATTGGTGACAGGAGGGTAATATCGTGACATGTGTAATGAGGTGCGATTCTGACCAGAGTGTGGAAGTTCACAGCCCATCATTAGAGGGCATCTGTGCACATCATGTGACTATACAAAGCTAGCAGCAGCATGCATCAGTCATCCAACTCTACCAGTCACATTGCAAACAGTAACATGGATGTGTCAAAAGAAGAGCAAACAGTGAAAGGAGTAATGGTAACAGAAATTCAATGATGAATGTCCCTTGAAAGTTTCAGGGCATGGCATAAGCACTTCAGGGAAGGACGGGTGTCGTGAGCCAATGATGCATGGTTTGGAGCGCTATACTGCATTACCAATGATATCGTCCAGCTGGTTGATGCCCTCATTACCTAAGACTGCCAAGTGACAGTGAAAGCAGTAACTGCCATGGTCGGATTGAGCATTGGTAGTGTTCACACCATCATGAATAAATTACTGCACTTGCGCAAAGTGTGTGCCCATAGGGTGCCCCACAGTCTCCAACTGCACCAGGATGTTGTATGGCCCACTGTCTTGTTCATCTGCAACAATATGTTCAGGAGGGAATGCATTCCTGCCATGAGTAGTGGCTGAAGATGAGTCATGTTGTCATCATTTTGAACCACAATCAAAAAGACAAAGTCTTCAGTGGAAGCACTCAGGGTCACCACCACCAAAAGAGCCAAGACCATCCACACGAGTGCAGGAAAGGTTATGCTGACGTTCTTTTTTGACCAAAATGACCCCTTTCTGCTTCACTTCCTGCAGCAAAGAACAACAGTGACTGCCCAGTGTTACTTGCAAACCTTGACCACCCCTTGCTAAGCAATTGAATCTACATTATCAGGCTACTTCACCAATGGGATCAGTTTGCTCTGTGGCAATGCAAAGCCTCATATGGCCAAAACAATCACAGCACTCCTGCTGAAATTCATATGGGAGGTTCTCGGCCACCCTTCATACAGTCCAGACCTCTCTCCCTGTGATTACGCCAGTTTTGGACCTCTTAAAAAGGATCTGAGATGCAAACAATTCACCTCAGATGAAGATGTCCAGCTGTATATGTGAAACTGCTTCATATCGCAGCCCCAGGAACTTTATGAAGCAGCCATTCACCACCCTGTGTCATAGTGGGACAAGTGTCTCAACAGCTAGGGTCAATACTTCTAACATACTGGTACTGGTTTCTGTAATTATCCCTCTGGCTTGTTTCTTTTTGAATGCCCCTTATATTATCTAATGCAGAATAAGTCTGTTCCCCCAAATTCATAATATTATAACCTAGAGCAAAGAACTAATAAACATGATAGACAGTAATATAATATACATTCATCTGTAGATCTATAGACAGATCCTATTTAGATATTCCTTCATTCAGGAGACTAAAAATATATAACACATACAATAAATTTATCTGTAATTTTACACTGAAGTCATAACATTTACAATGCTACACTACAGTTCACATTTAAGTGCTTGCCAGAGGGTTCATTGAACAACTTTCAGACTATTTCTGTACTATTATATTATCAAATTATGCACAGGAACAAGGGACACATAAATCTTTCCATTTTACATTTGATTTCTCATGTTTTATTCTTATAATCATGCCTCCTAATGTAGGAGGTGTCAAAATATTTTAGACAGTTGGTGAAAGGAATATTGTAAATAGATCTCACTACAAAGAATACCTCCTTTCTCTTAATATTTCCATCCCAACTCACGTTTCATTTCTATGACATACACTCACTTTGTATCATGATAATACGAAGTGGTCAGTCCCAGCTAGTGAGAATCCCACACTGTACAGCAATAATTCAAAAGAGGAATAAAGGAAGGAAGGAAGGCAGAAAGCTTAGGGTTTAACATCTTGTCAACAGTAAGATCATTAGACATGGAGCTCATGCCTGGATGTTGGATAAGGATGTGGAAGAAAATTACCCATGCCTTTTGAAAGGAACCATCCCGGAATTGGCCTTGAGTGATTTAGGAAATCACAGAATACCTAAATCTGGAAGACCGGAGATGGATTTGAAGCACTGTCCTTCTGAATATGAGTCCAGTGTAATACCACTGCACCACTTCAGTCAGTCAATCCAAAACAGGATGGACAAGTATAGTGTAGGCAGTCTTTTTAGTCGAACTATTGCATGCTCTAAGTGTTCTGCCAATGAAACATAGCCTTTGGTTTGTTCTCCACATATTTGATGTGTTCTTTCCTATTTAAGTTGTTTGTGACTGTATTTCTAGGTATTTAGTTGAATTTATGACCCTTAAAGTTGACTGATTTTTTGTGGAAATATTCAATGGATTTCTTTTAGTTATCATATGAATGACCTCACACTTTTTGTTATTTAGGATCAATTGCCACTTTTTCACCATACTGATATCTTACCTAAATCATTTGCAACTGGCTTTGATCCTCTGGTGACTTCACTACATGATACAGGACAGCATCATCCATAAACAGCCTAATATAACTGTTCAGATTGTCTCCTATATCATTTATGAAGACAAAGACGAATAGGGATCCTATAACACTTCCCTGGGGCAAACCTGATATCACTCCTGTTTTACTCGATACCTTCTGTCAACTACTGTGAACCGCGTCCTTTTTGACAGGAAATCATGAATCCAATTGGACAATTGAGAAAATATTCCATAAGCATGCAATTTGATTAGAACCTGCTTGTCATTGTCAGGTACAGTGTCAAAAACCTTCTAAAAAATTAAAAAATAATTTTTAAAAAGTATAGCAGGAGAACTTTTGTGAAGTCTGGAAAGTAGGATGCAACGTACTGGCAGAAGTAAAGTCATGAGGACAGACCATGAAGCATGCCAGGATAATTCAGATGGTTAACCACTTGTGCACACTTCAATGCAGAGTTTAAGTTTCATTCTGGATAGCTCTTGTTGACACCATTCATCACTTTATGTGAGTAATGAGCTAGCAGTGTTTTATAACAGCAATACTTTCTCCATCAGTTTTGACTATGGGTCAACAGTTTGTTCTCTTCAAGAGAATTCATTATGTTCAAACGAGATGTATATTCCAAAATCCTACTGCAGTTGGATGTCAGTGATATGGGTCTGTAATTTCTAGAGAGATCTGTGCAACTTTCCAGTTGCTGGGTCTATATCTATTGCTGAATGAGTAGTTGTGTATGATAGCTGGGTAAGGAGCTATTGCATCAGCACTCTCTGAAAGGAACCTGGACTGTAAGTCTTCCTTTTGGTAAATGATTTAAATTGATTTACTACTCTGAGCATATCTACTTCTAAGTTACGCATGGTATCAGCTGTTCTTGATTTTTATTCTGAGATATTTACTACATCATCTTTGGTGAAAGAATTTCTGAAATCTGTGTTTAGTAACTCTGCTTTAGTGGCACTGTCATTGTTAGCTTCACCATTGTTATCACACAGTGAAGGTAATGACTGTGTCTTGCCACTCCGTGTATTTTACATACCAACAGAACTTATTTGGATTTTCTACCAAATTATGAGACACGATTTTGTTGGGGAAACTATTATAAGCTTCTCGCATTGAATCCCACACCTAATTTTGAGTTTCAGTAAAACATCATCAGTCTTCAAGATTGTGTATTTGTTTCAACTTGGTATGCTTTGTGCATTGTTTCTGCAATAGTGTTCTGACCTACTTTGTGTACCACAGAGGGTCAGGCCCCTCTTTCATCAATTTATTTGATATCAATCTCTGAAATGTTGCTAATCTTACTTCTTTGAATTTTAGCCTCATCTGATCTACACTCACATTTTTAATTTCAAAAGAGTTAAGACTAAATCAGGAAAGCATTAAGAAAACTTTATCTAATTTTTGAATAGATATACATATTCTTATTTAATTTTTGCTGGATTTGGGAATTTTCATATTCAGTCTTTCTATGACAACTCTGTTCAATAATTCCTATATATGTTTTCATGCTCTTTATTAGCTCAGAATTACTTATTGCTAGTAGGTCAAGTGTATTTCAACAAGCATTTACTATTCTAGTGTGTTCATGAAGTAAAAGTTCAAAATAATTTTTAGAGAAAGTGTTACAATTTCAAATGGTGTTTGGTGCATTCCTCCAGGTTTGAACATATTTTTTGCCAACATATTGAGAATAAATCAAAGTAACCACAAATTGTATACTTCAGGTACATGTTTCATATTTGATTCAAATTTTCTTTGAACATTTCAGCAACTGCATCATGGATGTTAGGAGGTTGATAGAAAGAACCAATTATTAATTAATCACATCTCATCCCTTTCAGGCCCTGCATGCACAATTGTGTGGTTCTGGTTTTGCTTTGCTTTATTTCTTTGTGATTCATGTTAGGAAGTTTGGGCCTGCATCACACAACCATATCTGGACTGTGTTAATGTGCGCAACATGTTTTAGTTCCATGTTTCTATACTGGGTGACACCAGTAGTCAGCAAAGTCAGAAAACTTCATATTACACTTACAATGGCAGCAAGAAAGACTTGTTGAGAAGATTTTGATATCCTCGTTTTGACATGTGAAGCTACGCTACTAGCCATTAAAATTACTACATCAAGAAGAAATTCAGATGATAAATAGGTATTCATTGGACAAACATATTATACTACAGCTGACATGTGATTACATTTTCAAGCATTTTGGGTGCATAGATCCTGAGAAATCAGTACCCAGAATAACCACTTCTGGCCATAATAACAATCTTGATACGCCTGGGCATTGAGTCAAACAGAGTTTGGGTGGTGTGTACAGGTACAGATGCCCATGCAGCTTTAACATGATACCACAGTCCATCAAAAGCAGTGACTGGCGTATTGTGACGAGCCAGTTGCTCGGCCACCATTGACCAGAGTTTTCAGTTCGTGAGTGATCTGGAGAATGTGCTGGCCAAGGCAGCAGGCGAACATTTTCCATATCCAGAAAGGCTCGTACAGGACCTGCAACATGCAGTCGTGCATTATCCTGTTGAAATGTAGGGTTTCGCAGGGATCAAATGAAGGGTAGAGCCACGGGTCGTAACACATCTGAAACTTAACGGCCACTGACAAAGTGCTGTCGATGCGAACAAGAGGTGACCAAGACGTGTAACCAATGGCACCCTATACCATCACGCCCGGTGATACACCAGTATGGCAACGACGAATACATGCTTCCAATGTGCGTTCACCGTGATGTCGCTAAACACGGATGCGGCCATTATGATGCTGTAAACAGAACCTGGATTCATCCAAAAAAATGACATTTTTCCATTTGTGCAGCCAGGTTTGTCGTTGCATACACCATCGGAGGTGCTCCTGTCTGTGATGCAGCATAAAGGGTAACTGCAGCCATGGTCTCCGAGCTGATAGTCCATGCTGCTGCAGACGTTGTCGAACTGTTCATGCAGGTGGTTGTTGTCTTGCAAATGTCCCCATCTGTTGACACAGAGATTGAGATGTTGCTGCATGATCAGTTACAGCCATGTGGATAAGATGCCTGTCATCTTGACTGGTAGTGATACAAGGCTGTTGGGTTCCAGCACGACATTCCGTATTGTCCTCCTGAACCCACTGATTCCATATTCTGCTAACAGTCATTGGATTGTGACCAACAAGAGCAGCAATGTTGCGACACAATAAACTACAATCACAATAGGCTACAATCCAACCTTTATCAAAGTCGGAAACGTGATGATACGCATTTCTTCTCCTTGCACGAGGCATCACAACAAAGTTTCACCAGGCAACTCTGGTCGACTACTGTGTGTGTATTAGAAATCCATTGGAAACTTTCCTCATGTCAGCACATTGTAGGTGTTGCTACCTTGTGTGAATGCTCTGAAAAGCTAATCATTTGCATATCACAGCATCTTCTTCCTGTTGGTTAAATTTCACGTCTGTAGCACATCATCTTCGTAGTGTAGCAATTTTAATGGCCAAATTGTATCATATCTGGTTGCCAGTTGATCTTATATGCTTCTGTCATGTTATTATGTCATTTCTTTCAAAGGCATGTTACTGTAAGATGGTGCAGATCGTAAAAATTTGTAGTGAAGGCTGAAAATAGACAATTGTGTGGGTACAAAATTTTTGAAAATAATGAATCACTGTATGTATTTTGTATCTTAAACGTCCCTCTCTATATTGATGTCATTTCACCTACAACCTTTGGTCTGAAAGGGTTATCAAGTATAATTTCTAGCTGTACCAACTCAGTGTACTATCTATGTCAATTTCACTACTGGATAAACTGTTGGTAATAGCAATAAACACATGACCACTGCATTTATTTAAATTATTATTTCTGAACATCATTTGGTCCTTTGTAAAACTTTTGATGAACTTATCTCCAGCATTAGCCAGCTTTCACTATCTATAATGATTTGCTCTTCAATAATGTCTATTAGTGCTTGAGTTTCTGGTACTTTCCATACACAACTACAATAATTCATGACTGCTATACCAATGATTCCTAGATCTGCATTCATCCTGTGTGTAAGCTGCACCCTGTGTGGCGCAAACACTCTTTGTGTGTTTTCAAGACCCTCTAAGTTAGAAAACTGCCCAGTACATGTCACACAGCCTCTGCTACCTGTAGATGTATATGTAGCACCTTCCTGTGTTTAGTGGATGCATCTCCTATTTAATGAAACCCAACAACCGCTATCCTATAGCACAAGTTAAGAATCTGCAGCCTATAATGTTCCAGTACAGTCAGACTCTGATTCAGACTCTACACTTGGCTGTCTACCAAATGTCTACAGTCGGTCCCATTAACTATGCTGCAGATGATGAGCTCTGGCTCCATCTCACAAGCAATTCTGACAGCCTTTACCACTTCAGTTAGGTACCTGAAACTGGAGAAAAAGGACACATTCAAGACCTGAAATGACACTCCCCCCATTCATATAGAGAGCACACTAAATTTCTTCCCCTCGCTAGCAACTATAACCCCAAAGGGCCCAATTAGACACCTAATATTGCATCTCCAGACTATAATAAGTCCAATCCTCTGTTACTGTCCATATCTTGCAGGCTGAGAAGCAACCTCAGCACACGTGACACCATCAGGCTCAGTCATATTGTCCGTTACAGATAGTGCATCAAATATGTTGGTAAGGTGGATGCTTATTCAATGAATCTGTAATTAAGTGTGCTGCTTTTCTTTGGATCTTCTTTATCGCCTCCATCAATCCTATGGTATGAATACATCACAGATGTATAATATTCAGGTACATATTACTTGAGCAAGTGTTTGGTAAGCAACTTCCTTTGTTGATGGACTACACTTTCTGATGATTCTTCCAGGATGGAAGCTTAGGGTTTAATGTCCCATTGAGAGCATCATCATTAAAGTCTGCATGGTTCTTCCAATGAATCTGCTGGGCATCTGCCTTGCTAACAATTAATTTTGTGTGTTATTTCAATACAAGCAGACAGTTTCACATTAAATTTAATTCAATTTTAAGATGATCAATGTCAGTCTACAATGAGATAATCTTCAGATCTCTTTTGGACCTGCTTCATGATGGTTCCACAGTCATTAAGGAACATTGAATTTATAATGCTTTTAGTACCCAAAAACACTATGTTGAAGTATACGATACCAATCGCAACTAAGCCTTTCTTTCTGCATAATCATGAATTTAATCATAAAACATTATAATACAATACAAGACTGTTTAATTGCATCAGTGACAAGGTTTTTATATTATATTGTTAAACTATTTTTGTTATTAAAAACCCTAACATGAACATTATGCAATAATATGTTTTTGATAATTATATTTATAACAAACATTATCTGATGTCCAGTTTCATTATCTGATGTCTTTTGCAAGGTACTGATTTGTTTCCAATGCTCGGCTTACCTTAAAACTTTATAATTACTTTAATTTAACTATTTCAAATAATGTCAACAAATGCAATTACTGCTCTAATTGTAAATTACTTATGATCTTAATTTCTGTTTTGTTTTTATACGAATATTCTATCATACATTTCTCATAATTTTTTGTATATCTTCGTGATGAAAGATTCATTTATGTTCTGCAAACAAGCTATTTAATATGTCATGTTGCAACTTCCTTGTTCTAGAATGTTCTCGAAAATTGGATTGTATTAATATGCATGATTTGGCATGAACAGTTTCAGTCTGTCTTTAGTTGGCCATGAGTTAATTACAGGCAGTCTAAGTCTTTAGTTAGTCTAAGTCTGTATCATGTAATGGAAATGTCTTCAACATGTCTTATTAGCCTTTGTGTGTGTGTCAATTATTTGATAATAAATAAAAAGAAACTTTTATCAACAACATGTACACATTTCATGAGTCCAATGACTTTCAAGAACCCGTCACTTTCATAATAAAGTACAGGCAGGCGAGCTACTGAGAAATAAGGTGATGTATGACATTTATTTATGAAACACCTTTAGATTTGGTACAATGGCGTGTAACACCATTTTACACTGAAGATTAAATTTAATACAATCATGACTGTTTGTATTGAAATAACACAAAATTAATTGTTGGTCAGGCTGATGCCAGACTAATTCATTGGAAGTATCAACAGGATGGGTAGCTTGCAAAGCACTTGTTTGACTAATACTTGAATATTAATCATCTATGTGGGATCCATACCAGATATGATTGAAGGAAGATAGACAAAGGTCCAAAGGAGAGCAGCACACTTAATTATAGGTACGTTTAGTAAGAGTGAGAAGCATAATGGGGATTACCTGTAGACTCCATTGCTAGGTGCTGCAAGAGAGACATTCTGTGTCTCAGTATGGGCTTCTGTCAAAGTTATGAGAGCATACATTCCTAGATGAATTAACCAATATATTGATTCTTCCTGTGTATCTCTTGTGAAAAGACAATGAGTATAAAATTAGAGAGATGAGATCTCACCTGGAGGCTTACCAGCGGTCATTTTCCCCATGAACCATGCGTTTTGTGTCCAAGCCTCATTGCCGCTTTTGTGTCTCGTCCGCCGGTTGTAGATGTCGGTGGCTGAGTAGAAAGAGACCGACACAGGAATACAGGATGCACGCGTGTGCAGGTACGGAGGTGACCAGCCAGTGGAACAGCAGAAACTAGAAACTCTAGACTAAATTAGAACAATATATATATTTCATAGAAACGTTCTACTACTTAACTTTTACAGAGTTCATTACTGCAGAATGTTGATACATAGTTGAAGTAGATAGAGGCCTGCCTACTGATGATTCCTAGTGCCTATCCGATAGCCAAGTCTTAACTGGGGCCTATCTGATTCCCAAGTGTTAACTGGTTCCTATCTCAGTCCCAAGTGAACGATGCAGCAGTCGTGGCCATGAGCGGAGTTGCAGCAGAGGGCGCTCGTAGCTGACGTCGTAAAAACGCTGTGCCGTGCGTGCATGGCGGCGCGCGGCAAAAGTAAGTGGCGCGCACTTTATACTTGTGCGACACCACACCCCCCCCCCCAAACCGCCACGCCGTCGTGGCGTAGGGCTGAGGGCCACAGCGACGGCACTGGGAGGAGGGCCTGGACGGGGGCGTTACTGGTGGGACGGGTGTCTTAGCAAAGGCTGGGATCGAGACGCCGTCCGCGCCCCGGTATCCACCTTGTGATCCCCTGGGAAACCCACCAAAATGAGGGGAAGGGCGCACACCTCCGCCCAGAGGGAGCAGGGCATCTTCTTTGGTGCGTGGCCCAGGTGGCGGGGGCACACACGGTCCTGGAGTACCTCTCGGTGACGCTGTCATCAGCAGCGGCGACGGAGGGAGAGAGGCAGACAGCATAGGAGGCGCGTCCACCTCCATGGGTACAATCTCGTAGTCCAGGGGTGCTGGACCCGGCATCGAGCGATGTGGCTGTGCTTCCTGGCGACGAACTGGGTCTGGAAGCAAGAAAACCAGAAACAGGATCGCGCAGCCTGTGCAGGCACAACTGGTTTGCGTGACGCCGCAGCTCCGACCCTATGGAAGAACGTACAACATACATATTACGACCGAGCACGCGTTGAATGATGCCCGGTAACCATCTCTTCTTGTTGCCAGCAAACACCCTGTACAGCACCGGCGTAGAAACTTGAAAACGTGAAGTGCCATACGAACTAACTCTGTGCGAGGGAGGCTGCAGCAAGTGAAGGAGAGTGCGGTGACAGGGACCGTGTAGCAGCTTGGCAGGAGACGGGCCGTCACGTGGCATGCACCGATACGTAGACAGGAAAATTTGAAGAGCTTGCTGCCTGGAGTGCTGACCTTTCATCTGTTCCATGTGAGACTTGAATGTTCGAACGAAACGTTCTGCTTCACCATTGGACTGAGGGTGAAAAGGTGCGGTGGTGATATGCTGAATTCCATTCAAACGACAAAACTGTTGAAATTCTGCACTAACAAACTGAGGTCCATTGTCACTGACGATAGTTTCAGGCAAACCTTCGATGCAAAACTCTGAAGTTAAGGCACTGATTGTACTAGACGCCGTCGTTGAGTTCATGGCAATCACAAAAGGAAACTTGCTGAAAGCGACTACAACGATTAACCAGTGCGTATTCCAGAAAGGTCCGGCAACGTCTATGTGTAACCATTGCCATGGTCCCTTGGGGCGTGGCCAATCTGAGAAACGTTGCAGAGGAGCCGCCTGTTTGTCAAATTACTTTGTCTAACACGATGGGGCGACCTTTGTGTCGCAGTTTCAAGAACTCGTCACGGCTCATCAACATTCAGGTCAGATTGTGAAACATTTCTTCCTCTCCATCGTGGGCACTAAAACCTTTGTGTTACTGCAGAAACTTTTCCCCCATGTATCTCCTCGTGACCTAGAATTCGATCAAATTGTAGAAGCACTGAATGCTTGTTATGAGAGGAAAGTTCTCGTGGCCGCAGCGCGGTACCGATTTTTCAGACTAAAAAAATTACCGGAGCAGTCACACCAGCAGTGGATAACTGAGTTGAAGGGCTTAACCCGCAAATGTAAATTTACTTGCTCTTGTGGACTTTCTTATAGTGATGTTATGTTGAGGGATGCAATTATGCAGAACATTCAAGACCCCAGAATTAGGGCAGCAATTCTAAAACAGTCTGACCCCTCATTAGATACTGTACTGCAGCTTATAGAAGCGCATGATACTTTTGACTTAGCAGATGTCGAAATGCAAAGCTACAGTGTTAATGCAGTGCGCCGCAATGGACGCTTTCCTAGCCGTCGTTCTCAGTGTAGCCCTAGTGATTCTTATTTTTGTGCCGGCGGTGCTGACCAGACAGTGAACAATAGCCAGTGCAAAAGTGACGACGAGGCTGGGATACAAAAGAGTGGAACAGCAAAAAGAGAAATTTATTGTGGTACACAAAGTACCCTCCTCTATACATCATGAGGTACGTTGTGGAGTACAGATGTAGATTTAGTTATCATGCAGTACTAAGGTTGTTAGCACACTGGACTGCCATTCAGTAGGATGGCAGTTCAAACTTGACTCCTGCCATCAAGATATGTTTTTTCTGTGATCTTCATAAATCATTCCAGGCAAATTCTGGGATTGTTCCTTTCAAAAGGAAAGGCCAATTTCCTTCCTCACCCTTAACATAAACATTATGAGCTTGTGCTCTATTTCTAATTGCCACCTTATCAACAGGACATTAAGCACTAATCTTCTTATTTTGTAGGGCAGTTTAGTGATTAGCAGAAAATGATTATTCATCATTGACGCTAATCTGTCTTTACTGTACTGGTTTGGCTGTTGCTATGCACATACATTGGGAAATGAGTTGTAGCTCCTACTGACAGTAATTCAAAGTTCTTCATAATCACCTATGGTTCTTAATCTCATTGCTGGCATGTAGATTTCTTTTGTGAGCCTGAGAAGTTCTGCATTCAACAAAAGCTTCATAGCTTAACTGAGAATCTCATTTTATAACTGGCACTCATCTAATTTATGATGGTGGGATAACTACACCTTCAGTGGTTAACAACAGACCAAAGAAATGTTTCTTATGTATTCTTGTTGGAACAGCTGCAGCAATCTACAGCCCTGATGTTCCAGTCTATAGTTACTTGCAATGCTTGCTGGAAGTCACAAATGAGAATAACATCATCACTACATTACATTAAAACAACAAAATGGAAATGTTTTGTTTTGTCATTGATAGTTATTCTTGCAATGATTTATTCTCCATTTTGCGTCATGGTACATAGTCCTCTTCAGATGACTGCAATTAGCATTTGGGGAAACAGAAGTCCTCCAGTCTACTACTACCCAGACTTGATTGGCATCAATGATGACACTGAAGAGATTTCCAGTCATCTTGGTAACTGTTGTTCATGAAGGATTTTCATCTACAGTGGCCTCACCTCCATATATATTTCACATTTGACAGGGAGGTAGGTGACCAGTGCCTCTGTATAAGGATATGTAGTAGCTTTGACATGTTGTAAAGTGACTTTGGCCAACAGTTTGACTATAATCATCTATAGTTGACTGTTGTGAATAGAATTATTATGAAGGTTGATGTGTTGAGGTGTAAAAGTAGGTAGGCAATAGCTTGACTTATTTCTTTGCAGCAGAATATGTGTCCAGAGCATCCACAATGAAAACAGACACATTTTGTCTTCCATCCTTCAGATGTCTGTTCTTCTGTGGAATGTTTTACTTAGTGGAGTGTAATTGAAATTGTCACTGCAGCTTCTTTCATTAAATTATGTAGAATACAAGGCAAAGATAAATTTATCATAGCTGCTGCTGTTACTGTTGTTGAGTTTTTGGCTTATAGCACTAAGAGCTGGACTGACTGTACTTTTTGGATATGGTAACTTGTGCAGACTGGAATAACTAAAATCTAATTGTTATTAAAACTGATGTGAAAACAAATTTGCCTGCAATATCTATATTATTTTGTTGTATGTTTTCCTTGTAAGAAGATGAATGATAACGATCTTTTTTGGAATTCTAATTAGAAATCGTAGTAGATAAATTGTGTTAACTGTATTGTTTTTTTCAAAAACCCTATCAATATACAATTTTATGAAGAATGTAAATCAAAGTAGGTCTAAATTGCAATTACTGTATAATACTGACTTGTCCTATATTGTATGTACAAATGATGTACTATGTCATGATCAACAGGACCAATAAAGAATTTAATCTAATCTTACCAGACTAACATCTGCATACAAGTAATGCAAGTTAGGTATAAATGATTAACATTGTTTTTCTACCTGACTTTGCTCATTATAATATGGATTTATTGCATAAGCACACATAAAGTTATGATTTTCAAAGTTCATAGAAGTTTAAGACTATGCACAGAGTGAGGAGGCAGATTGGAACAAGATTTGTCAGTCATTGGGTTGTCTATAGTGGTGCAACTACAATATTGGTTGAAGCCTTGCTTCATGGCATGTTTGTCTGGTGGTGGAGAATGGTGCCAAATATTGAATACACCACTTCTTCAACATTATCTGTTACCTTCCGACATGTGGGGTTCATGTTCCTGGCCATTATTTCTTATGTAGTCAGTCAGATTGTTTTGGCTGACATTAAATGTTGCATATCTTCTTTAATGGCCTACATATGAGAGAAGTGAGGTTATGGTGGTCTTCCACAACTGAATTGAAGACTGCTCTTAGGAGATGATGATACCCCTTTCATTTGACTTTTTCTGTTCATCATAATCATCCCAACCCCATGAACCACAGACATTGCCGAGGTGGGGCAGCTTGCGTGCCTCTAAGATGCAGATAGCCGTACCATAGGTGCAACCACAGCGGAGGGGTATCTGTGGAGAGGCCAGACAAACGTGTGGTTCCTGAAGAGGGGCAGCAGCCTTTTCAGTAGTTACAGGGGCAACAGTCTGGATGATTGACTGAGCTGGCCTTGTAACATCAGCTAACGTGGCTTTGCCACACAGTTACTGCGAACGGCTGAAAGCAAGGGGAAACTACAGCTGTTACATTTCCCGAGGACATGCAACTCTACTGTATGAACAGATGATGATGGCATCCTCTTGGGTAAAATATTCCGGAGGTAAAATAGTCCCCCATTCGGATCTCCGGGCGGAGACTACTCATGAGGATGTGATCATCAGGAAAGACAATACTGGCATTCTACGGGTCAGAGCATGGAATGTTAGATCCCTTAATCGAGTAGGAAAATTAGAAAATTTAAAAAGGGAAATGGATAGGTTGAAGTTAGATATAGTGGGGATTAGTGAAGTTTGGTGGCAGGATGAACAGGATTTCTGGTCAGGTGAGTACAGGATTATAAGTATAAAATCAGTTGGGGGTATCACAGGAGTAGGACTGATAATGAATAAGAAAATAGGAATGCAGGTAAACTACTATGAGCAGCACAGTGATCGCATTATCATTGTCAAGATAAATACGAAGCCAACACCGAAAACAGTAGTACAGGTTTATATGCCAACTAGCTCTGCCGATGATGAGGAGATAGAAGAAATATATGAGGAGCTAAAGGAAATTATTCAGACGGTTAAGGGAGAGGAAAACTTAATTGTGATGGGAGACTGGAATTCGGTAGTAGGAAAAGGAAGAGAAGGAAAAATAGTAGGTGAATATGGTCTGGGCAAAAGTAATGAAAGAGGAAGCCGCCTGGTAGAATTTTGCACGGAACATGATTTAACCGTAACAAACACGTGGTTTAAGAATCACAAAAGAAGGTTGTATACTTGGAAGAGACCAGGAGACACCAGAAGGTATCAGATAGATTTTATAATGGTAAAACATAGATTCCGGAACCAAGTTATAAACTGTAAGACATACCCAGGGGCAGATATAGACTCTGACCATAACTTGTTAGCCATGAACTGTAGGCTGAAACTGAAAAAACTGCAGAAAGGTAGGAAAATAAGGAGATGGGACCTAGATAAATTGAATGAACGTGAAGTTCTGGAGAATTTCAGAGGGAGATTTAGGCAACAATTGACAGAAACAGGGGGAAATAAAACAGTAGAAGAGGAATGGGTAGCATTGAGAGATGAAATAGTGAAGGCAGCAGAGGACAAAATAGGTAGAAAGGCAAGACCTACAAAAAATCCTTGGATATCATAGGAAATACTAAATTTAATTGATGAAAGGAGAAACTATAAAAAATGCAGTAAATGAAACAGGCAAAATGGAGTACAGACGACTAAGAAATGAGATTGACAGGAAGTGCAAAATGGCTAAGCAGGAGTGGCTAGGAGCCACATGCAAATCTGTAGAAGAATGTATAAGAAGGGGAAAAGTAGATACCGCCTACAGGAAAATAAAAGAGACATTTGGGGACAAGAAAATCAACTCTACCAATATCAAGAACTCAGATGGGAAACCAGTTCTCAGCAAAGAAGGGAAAGCTGAAAGGTGGAAAGAGTACATAGAGCAGCTCTACAAAGGAAATGAACTTAGAGACGATGTTGTAGGAAGGGAAGAGGAAGTAGATCAAGATCAATATGACAGAGCCCTGAAAGACCTAGGTCAGAACAAGGCCCCAGGAGGAGATGACATACCCTCAGAGCTACTAAAGTCTTTGGGAGAGCCAGCCATGACAAAAATATTTGAACTGGTGTGTAGGACGTATGAGACAGGCGAAATACCCTCAGACTTTAAGAAAAATGTAATAATCCCCATTCCAAAGAAATAAGGTGCAGACAGGTGTGAAAATTACAGAACCATCAGTTTGATAAGTCATGGTTGCAAACTTTTAACACGAATTATCTACAGGAGAATGGAAAAGCTGGTAGAATCTGACCTAGGGGAAGATCAGTTTGGATTCAGGAGGAACGTAGGAACCCGAGAGGCAATACTCACTTTACGTCTTATCTTAGAAGATAGATTAAGGAAAGGCAAACCTACATTTTTAACTTTTGTAGATTTGGAGAAAGCGTTTGACAATGTTGACTGGAATACACTCTTTCAAATTCTGAAGTCAGCAGGGGTAAAATATAGAGAAAGGAGAGTTATCTACAACTTGTACAAAAGCCAGACGGCAGTTATTAGACTCAAAGGGCATGAAAGGGAAGCATCAGTTGGGAAGGGAGTAAGACAGGGTTGTAGCCTTTCTCCTATATTATTCAATTTGTACATAGAGCAAGCAAGGAAGGAAAGCAAGGAAAAATTTGGAATAGGGATTAAAGTTCAGGGGGAAGAAATAAAAACATTGCGTTTTGCTGATGACATTGTAATTCTGTCAGAGACAGCAAAGGACCTGGAAGAGCAGTTGAATGGAATGGGCAGTGTGTTGAAGAGAGCGTATAAAATGAACATTAACAAGAGCAAAACAAAAATAATGGAATGCAGTCTTAGAAAATCAGGCGATGCTGAAGGAATTAGATTAGGTAACGAAACAATGAAGGTGGTAGATGAGTTTTGTTACTTGGGTAGTAAAATAACATGCGATGGTCGCAGTACAGAGGATATAAAATGCACAATGGCAATGGGAAGAAAAGCATTTCTGAAAAAGAGAAATTTGCTAACATCGAATATTAATTTAAGTGTAAGGACGTCTTTTCTGAAGGCATTTGTGTGGAGTGTTGCCTTGTACGGGAGTGAAACATGGACGATAAGCAGTGCAGACAGGAAGAGAATAGAGGCTTTTCAAGAATGCTGAAGATTAGGTGGGTAGATCGCATAACTAATGAAGAGGTACTTAACAGAATTGGTGAGAAAAGGAATTTTTGGCATACCCTGACCAAAAGAAGGGATCGCTTGGTAGGACACACTCTTAGACATCGAGGAATCGTAAATTTAGCATTGGAGGGAAGTGTGTGGGGTAAAAATCGCAGAGGGAGACCAAGAGATTCGTATAGTAAGCAGATTCAAGTGGATGTGGGTTGCCGTTCTTATGAGGAGATGAAAAGGCTTGCTCAGGATAGAGTAGGGTGGAGAGCTGCATCAAACCAGTCTCCGGACTGAAGACCATAACAACAACATAATCATCATCTTGGACAGTTTCCAGCCTCTGGCCGGGCCTGCTTCGAACAGAAGCCTCTACATCATCTTCTGTCTTCCCACCATCTCTCCATCTTTTTCTGTTATATTTTCTTAATGCACTGGCACCAGTTGATGAATTCTTCTGTTGTGATATCCTTTTCCAGAAGACCTTGTTACATGTCTTCTGTGACTGCTTTAAATATGAGACAGTGTTCATTGAAGTCACATTCAGATTCACAGTATTGCAAATGCCAAATTATACTGTACATACCGAAACGACTGTGTTATTTTCAGTAGCCCTGTGCCATATTCTTCAGTTGTTTTTCTGCTAAGCTGACTTTGTATTGAGTGTAACCACTACAGCTAAAGCAGGGAAAAAGACAATTACAATCTGCCAACAGGATCTAGCCTCATCATAAGGGGCATAGGTAAAGGAGGGGGAGTCTTATTATATCCACAAAATACCAGTTCAGCTACATATATTTCAGATACTGGTCTGAATGAGCCGCTTGTACTTGAAAACTAAATCTCCCCCCCCCCCCCCCCCAGACGTATATACCCCTCCTCATCCTGGAAGAATGTCAGAAAATAATAATTGTTCTATATTAATTTTTGGATGCTTTCAAATCTAGAAGTGGATAAATGAGAGACCATGAGTACAACAGGTCCATTGTAATTCTCTGTATAAACACTAGGAATCATCCACCATACAGAGTGTCATTAGTTGAACAATGGATAATAATGGAGAAAGTGAAGAAGATGTTGCAAAATGGCATCATGCAATCTTCAAAGAATCCTCAAGTTTCTTTTGTGATGCTTTTCAAGAGGGTGGATAGCATATGGTGTTTCTGCATCGACTACAGATGTGTGAACAAAATTACATAGAAAGATGTGCATATATTGTCACACTTTGATGACACCTTTGAATTCTTGAAAAGAGCAAATTATATCTCACCTTTAATATGCAGACAGAATCTAAGCATGTCAAATTAAATTAGGCTGACTGGTAAAACCTGTCTGCATAATTCTTGGATATCTCTCAGTTCAAAGTTATGCTGTTTGCACTACATAATTCTGAATCTTTGAGTGTACAGTGAACAGCCTGATTCAGCACCTTGAGTGGGCTATGTGTCTTTGCTGTCTGGATGATATTGTGTTTTCTTAAGGCATTTGAAGAACACATAAGCCACCTGACTACTGAAATCTGTTCAGTTTGCAGGAATCTGCCAGTATCTGGAAAAGTTTCCATTTATCACCCAAAGAAATAAAAATGTCGGTACACCTGGTGAACAACAATGGAGGCCATTCCTATCCAGAATAATTAAGAACAGTAATAGATTTTTGTAATGCTCAGCACATACATTGTGAACTCACTGCTGCCTTTCTTCTGCCCTGCAAACTATTGCCTGTTCACAGCAGCTCATCACTAACAGGATTTGTGATTGGGCAAGTACACAGCCTTAGATCTTTGTGGCTTGATTATCTAAGGGTTCACATGTGCACTGCTGCCTTAAGGCACAAAGCTTTAAATTTGGTGTGTCATAGTATGGTAGTGACATGCTTATACAGAGTGTATCAAAAAGGATGTTATAAACCTAGTGGTTGAAAGTACATGATAATGGAAGCAAAAATGTCCCAGTAAACATGGCTCCGCAAATGAGCCATTTGCAAGATAATTATGAATGTATGGTTCTAAGTCGCCACTGACAGCATTGTTCATAACATAGTATGGTTCACCCCTTGCACACTTAAGGTCATCCTATATTCATTATTTACACAACAGAACATTGCCGAGAGGTGGAGTTGGAATCACACCATCCATGTAGAACGTACAGGACGGATACAGTACACAGTTTCAAAGGGTGTCAGTCACGTCTGCGGAGTGCCATTTGCACTGAGTTGTAGTTACAATAGAACCTTACAGTAATGAAGAGTATGCAGATATGCATTTCATGTACAGTAGGGCTAATGGCAATGCACAAGAGACTGTGTGCTTGTACCAAGAAACATATCCTGATTGAAGACACCCCAAAAGTTGTACATTTACAAGAGACCATCAGCACCTGAGTGAACATGGAGGTTTTTCACATGGCAGAGCAAGAGGTAGGCATGTTCACATTATGCCTGAAGTTTAGGATATGCTATTGGAAGCTGTACAGCTCTCTCCAGGAACTTCAGTGAGAAGAATTGCCACACAAGTGCTTGTACTAAGACACAGTAGTGCATGGAGAATTTTACATTGCAATTTCCTGCACCCGTGTCCAACGAGTTCAGTGTCTGAATGGTGATGAATTCATTCCTAGAGTAATGTTTTGTCAGTGGCTGCAACAGCAAACAGTAGTGAACCCTCGTTTTGCATGCAACGTTTTATTTACAGACGATGCAGGATTCACATGTGATGGTGTTTTTAATTATCATAATACACATCTGTGATGTGAAATAAATGCACATGCTGTTCATGAGTCACCATATCATCAGAGTTTCTCACTGGATGTATGGTTAGGGGTACTAGGGGCTCAACTGACTGGGCCATACATTCTTCCACCACAACTTAATGGATGGAGGTACCTTGTTTCTGTGGCATCATCTTTCAGCATTGCTTGAGGATGTTCCCCTTCAGCAATGTCAGAGTATGTGGTACAGGTATGATGGAAGTCTGGCACATTTTCTGCTGCTGTGAGATGGCATCTAATGCACAGATATGGCCAAAGATTGATAGATTGAGGTGGGCCTGTACCTTGGCCTCCAAGATCACCTGATCTAAATCTTTGGATTTTTGTGTCTGGAATCACCACAGAAGTGAAGTATACAGCACACCCATTAACAAGGTTGAAGAACTGGAGTGGAGAGTTGTGCACGATTGTCAAGAATTTCGAAATAATTGAAGGGTTTTCAAAAGAATTCTAAATTTATTGTAGGGACGAGCACAGTATTGCATCCAGATACAAGGGAAACACTTTGACACCTACTTTAACAGGTAACTCTATGTGGAATGTGAACTAAATACAATGTAAAACCTAATAGTAAAGTCTAAATTTCAAATTAATTTGTACTAACTACCACATTAGTGGTGGCTTGGGACCATACGTTCGTAATTATCTCGCACACGGTTCATTTGCAAACCCATGTTTACTGGGACATTTTTGCTTCTATTAGTGTGTACTTTCAACCGTGTAAGTTTGTGCCATCCTTTTTTATACACCCTGTATAGGTAAACAAACTATAATCTAAATAGTAAATGAAATGGAGTGTTCCTTAGAATAATTGAGTACATTAATTCATTTGAGCTTGAAAGCAATATAATTTCATTAAGAATGTGGCCATACAATCCTAGCAACATATGCAAAAACATTTAAATAACAGATAGTGTGTAATAGCAAGGCAGTGCCTATGCAAGTCCAAGAAACATTGTTCATGTGGCTCAAAGACCACTCACTCTCACCCGACAGAGCTGATCTCCATTCTCTTTTCTCAAGCACGCATGATACCAGGCTGAAGGCAAGCCCTCCTCACTTGCCAAACTCTAGTGACAAAAGACCACCAACAATGAACTGCAGACCTCTCTCAGCCTGGTCACATAATCAGCTAGTTTATTCAAAATTAGTTATACTTTCTGACCACCTTTCTCAAATAAATTGATTACATGATTTTAAACACAATATGAAATTTACATAATATTTACTGTACATCTTAATGAGATATTTATATTTTATGTTTTGTAATTTTAATTCTCATTTTTTCATAACAAATTGTGAACTTAGTTGTTGTTGTTATTGTGGTCTTCAGTCCGCAGACTGGTTTGATGCAGCTCTCCACACTACCCTGTCCTGTGCAAGTCTCTTCATCTGAGAATATGTTCAGCAACCTACATCATTTTGAATCTGCTTACTGTATTCATCCCTCAGTCTCCCTCTGTGATTTTTACCCCACACACTCCTCTAATGCAAAATTGACAATTCCTTGACAAATTTCAGTTCTTCAGAAATGCTTTTCTTCCCATAGCCATTCTGCATTTAATATCTTCTTTAATTCGGCCATCATAAGTTATCTTACTACCCAAATAACAAAACGCAACTACTACTTTTATTGTTTCATTACCTTATGGCGACAGCAATGCCAATATCGATAGTAAACAGCAATGACTTTCCCTGACATCTCTTTTTCTTTGGTTCTGGTCGTCATGTTGTCTAGAGACTGCTAAGTTGTGTGCTTTGTTCAACGTGTTTAGGTTAAGAGCTCGTGCACAAGTGATTGATAATAAAATAGTACTTTCATATTAATTAGTGGAGTTTACTGTACTCAAATAACCTAACACTCCACAACCTAATTTAATTCCTTCAGCATCGCCTGACTTTGTTGATGTTCATCTTATACCCTCTTTTCAAGACACTTTCATTTCCATTCAATTGCTCTTCCAGATCCTTTGTGGTCTCTGACAGAATTACTATGTCATCGGCAAACTGCAAAGTTTTTATTTCTTCTCCCTGAACTCTCCATCTGCCTTATGCTACGTGTGTGATACATTTTAAAAAAACTTGTATTTTCACATATGACCATGTGTTTTACACGCTACAATGCAGAGGGTACCGGTAACAGAGTCATGTTATCAACCTTTACCAAGTCAACTATTGTGTGAAGATACCTCAGATATGGGACAGTGGACTGAACGGTGTTTCACCAGCCAACATACATTTGCTCTGGCTCAACTCAAACGTGCTCCCAGTAGTGACGGCATGGCCTCTGCTGCAGCAACAGGTTGCTTCTACGCCATGGACTCATGCACAAGGTATATGTAATTTCGTACAACATCAATTGCTCGGTAATACTCCCATGGATACTTGTGGACACTCAGTGCAACCTACCATGTGGTTGAGCATGGGACTTTGCTTTCCCCAGGCTACTAATTACATGCCAGGTTACAATCGTCATCGTCCCCAACCCCCCCCCCTCCCCTGCGCTCGAGCCCCCTGGCACCGGGATACATGCAGCATAGCCCACCAGCCTATTGCAGTCAGCACACGCACAGGCCGTGAATCCTTTACATCCGCTAATGCCTGTCGCTGCCCCACCCATGCTGGCCCCCTCTCATGTTCCCCCACCCATTCCAGGTAACAAGTCGCGATGCCTCGTATTATTCTCAGGAGAGAGAGGTGTGGTTTTCCGTGCTGGATGCCCACATATTGCACAAACAGTTTCCCCCAGCAGGTAGCACAGTCTCATTGGCCCCTGTCTTGCAATCTAATCCCCCTTGCTCGGCATGCAGCAGTTCAGTCTCACGTTTGGACACAATTCCAATGTACACACCAATGCTGACTGCACAGGTTTCATACCCCTCACCTATCACACCTTTCCCTCAGTTTCCCACACTGCAAAAGGACAGCCCAAAGACCTGGTTTGCTCTTGTGGAACACCTGTTCCGCATACAACACATCACTGATGACGACCCTAAGTTTGTTTGCTTAATTACACACCTGTACGAACACTTAGACCTGGTTAGCCCCCAACCCCTCCTAAATGTGACACTGCCAAGGCAATCATACTAGAACACCCATCACACCCTCCAGCTGAGTCATTCCTCCATGTCCTTAATACTGAACAGCTTGAGTCGCATACACCTTCACAACTCTGGTGTTACGTACGCAGTTGGGCCCAGAGACGATGTCGGACTTGGCACTTTGGATGTTATGGTTAAAAAAATTACCAGAGGAAGTACAACTCCAACTTCTCTCTCACACCTCTGACCCACTTGAAATGCAACTCAAAGTGGTGGGCCAGTCATATCTAATAATTCGCCACCATTGCCTCCAGACAGGTTCCACCCCCAATCCCGCCCTCTCTTAGCTTTGCTACAATGCCACACACAAGGGGCAAGAGCAGTTTCTGACAACCTGTATCACAAGACTGGCTGATACAGCCACCTGCTGTCCAGGTTCCTAGTGATACCGCCACTAGCGCCCCACCGACACCTGCGGGTACTCATTGCTCCAGGTGACAGCAAGCAGAAACCTCCCCTTCCTCTCCTCCTTTATGCTGGTTCCATGTCACACATGGCACCGCTGCTCGCAAGTATCGTCAGCCATGCACGTTCCCAAATGCAGCCAGCACCATGGACCGCTCTCACCAACAAGGGCACCTGTCTCAATTACGTTTTCGTGTGCCCTCTCGCACCTCTAACAGACTATATGTTTTTGACGAGCTGTCTCGTCACGATTTCCTTGTGGACACAGGTGCTGAGGTGAGCGTACTTCCACTTTCCTTTGCCCCAGAAATGAACACTCCTGTACCTATCACCTTTTGTGCAGCAAACAATTCACCCATCAAGGTTAATGGCCTTCTCAAACAAACTGTCTGCCTCGGCCCTGAGCTGAACTGTATTGGACCTTCTGTGTCACGAATGTCAATGAGGCTGTACTTGGAATAGATTTTTTGTGTCATTTTGGACTTTCAATTGACCTCCAGGCCCCATCTCTCTGACAGAGTATGACAAATACCTATGTCACAGGCACATTTGGATACCATGTTTCCAAAACCACCACCCTTTCCACACACAATGCCAAGTGTTCGCAGCCCATCCCACAACTCAACGAGGCTACAATCTTGTATGAGGGTGCATCAGATGAGCCCATTCAAGCAGGCAATGACATTTTATGACACTACATCATCGCCACTGCAAGTTATCTTAAAGACCCTGGAGTGATGCAGAGCCATGTCACACCCGCAGATCCGGTGCCTCGTCTGAGTGACTCGCCGCTGTCAGATATGGCCCCTCCCCAGCTGCTGCCGGTCAATACAACACCGGCTGCTGCTTCGCTTCATCGCCATCACAGCTCAGCAATCTACAGGTGAGTGGTCAGCTTGGCGCATCGGTCAGGCCCCCACTCTCTCAGTAGGTGTCATCACTAACGGCATGACACATAGGATAAATACCACAGAAAGCCCCCCCCCCCCCCCCCCCGTCTGCCACAGATCTTGGCAAAGAAACTCCATACAGCAAAAGAC
Organism: Locusta migratoria; assembly: GCA_026315105.1. Taxonomy (NCBI): domain Eukaryota; kingdom Metazoa; phylum Arthropoda; class Insecta; order Orthoptera; family Acrididae; genus Locusta; species Locusta migratoria. The sequence goes on from CM048755.1 coordinate 105,526,515, forward strand.
ATCATTAATGATCTAATTGCAGCTGGTGTAATCATAGACAATTACCCAATCCCAAACATACAAGTATTTGCCCAACAGTTGAGTGGCATGCAGGTATTCAGGGTGCTAGACTGCCGTAAAGCTTACCACCAAATACCAATGGACCCAACCTAAATTGCCAAGACAGCAATTATCATGCCCTTTGGCCTCTTAAAATACTGTTTTGTACTTTATGGCCTCAAGAACGCTGTACAAACATGGCAGGGATTCATAGACACAGTTCTCCAACATTTCCCATATTGCTATGCGTACCTGGACGATATCCTGATATTCTCCCACACATCAGAAGAACATAACACTCATCTGTCACAGGTACAATCTGCACTGAGTGAGAATGGTGTCGATATCAATAATTCCAAATTGCAACTCACACAAACCAAATTTATCTTCCTTGGTCACGACATTACTGCACAAGGTGTTCGACCAACCTTCGACTGAGTAACATGCATCAGAGATGTCCCTGTGCCAGTAACCTACAAAGAACTACAGCAGTACCTAGGGGTGCTGAATTTTTACCAGAAACACATCCCACAAGCAGTGTCCATTCAGATACCCCTTACTGATGCCCTCACAGGCAAGAACACCTCCAGCAAGCGAACTGTACCTTGGACTCTGGACATGTTACAGGCATTCAGTGACCTCAAGACTGCCTTGATGGCTGTTGTCACTCTCGCACGCCCGATTCCAGACGCAACCAACTCCATCACTACAGATGCTAGTGACACGGCTATTGGGGCTGTATTGCACCAACATATGGAAGGCAAGACCCAACCTCTCAAATTATTTTCAAAGATGCTCACCCCATCACAATGCAAGTGGTCAGCCTTTGACAGAGAGCTCTTGGCAGAGTATGAAGCAGTGCGATATTTCAGTGATGAGGTTGAGGGATGAGATTTCACCATTTTCACTCATCATAGACCCCTGGTAGATGCTATCAGAAACCCCAGTGATGACCTACACCACAATGTTTCCGCCACATGGACGTAATCTGCCAATACTCAACAGACATTGGGTATATTAGGGGCTCAAAAATGTGTTGGCAGACAATTTTTCAAGTGTAGACTTGGTCTCAGCTTCCGTCAATTTGGAGTCTCCTGCCTGTACAAAAAATTTGGACATTTAGCTGTAGGACTTCATTAACTCTAATACAACTTCACTTTGCTTTGAAAGCTGCAACCTCCTGGGTTCGTCGATCCCAGTTATTTGTGATGTCTGTATGGGCCAGTGCCTGACCCACAACTCGGTTGTTCTGTGAACGCTTTGTCTGGTCAGGCATATGTCGAGACTGTCACGAGTGGATACATTCATGCACAGCGTGCCAACAGTGTAAGAGCGGACGCCATACTCAGCCTCCATTCACCCCTTTCACTGTACCCCATGGTTGTTTCTGTCATGTCCATGTTGACGTAATTGTACAGATACATACTCTCGGCAATTGACAGAACCACTTGCTGGGTGGAAGCATGCCCTATCAAAGACATTACCACTGACACAGTGACACAGGCTCTTGTATCCACCTGGATTGCTCATGAGGGGTGTCTGTCTTCCATCACAACAGACCAAGGATGACAGTTTGAGTCGGCATTGTTCACCAGGCTCTGTCATCTCTGTGGAGTGGACTGTTTCCGAATGACGGCCTATCACCCGCAGAGCAATGGCCTCGTTGAAAGATGGCACCATACTCTGAAGACAGCACTTATGTGCCGTGGTGCTTCCTAGGTGGAAGCCCTGCCATGGGACCTGCTGATGATATGTTCATTTCATAAAGATGACCTCGATGCCTCACTGATGGAAATACTGTATGGTGAACCCCTCTCACTACCCGCAGACTTTGTGGATGATATTCCTATTGAAAGTGCAGTTGAGCTCCCCGACTTGGTTGAGCGAGTCAGGGCGCACATCTGCCATCTGCAGGTGACCCCGCCACGTTCTCATCCAGCTCCAAGGGTCTTTGTGCCCAAAGACCTAGCAACAGGTACAACAATTATGTTATGAGATGACACTGTGCGACTAGCAATGCACCCACCCTATTCAGACCCCCACAAAGTCCTCAAAAGATTGAGCAATACAATGATGATTCTACTCAAAGGCTGGTCCGTCACAGTATCACTCCATAGAGTCAAGCCTGCTTGGTCCTACCCTACTCCAGACATGGCTGAGGAAGCCGACTCAATGCCACCTGGGCCTGCCCCATCATCCTCACTGGTACTAGCCACCACAAAACCATAAATTCAATCACCCACAAGATTCCCGTCAGACCTTTCTCCTCCATTCGAAGGTTTCAGTGAGTGTTCTTCTGCGTGTGAGGTGATGTGTGTGAAGACTCATGTGACCTTACGTGTGATGATACCCCCCCTACCCCCACTAGACTGGCATGCCACTGGCCGAGACACTGACCCACCTGTCGCTGACTCCAACCAGTACCCCACCACACGCACGGGTTGTCCAGTATGCCCTCCAGTGTGGTGGCCAGACTACGTCATCGGCTACAAGCACGACAATGCACCTGAAGCCGAAGACGCACCACAAATCTCCACTCTCCCGGCGGGGTGGCTCTGTGGCGACAGCAATGCCAGTATCGATAACAAACAGCAATGACACTCTTCGACATCTCTTATTCTTTGGTTCTGGTTGCCATGTTCTCTAGAGGCTGCTAAGTTGTGTGCTGTATTCAACGAGTTTAGCTTCAGAGCTCGTGTACAAGTGATTGATAATAAAACAGTACGTTCATGTTAATTAGTGGAGTTTACTGTACTAAAATAACCTAACACTCCACAACCTAATCTAATTCCTTCAGCTCACGCCTGACTTTCTGACGCTACATTCCATTATCGTTGTTTTACTCTTGTTGATGTTCATCTTATACCTTCTTTTCAAGACACTGTCCATTCCATTCAATTGCTCTTCCAGATTCTTTGTGATCTCTGGCAGAATTACTATGTGATCAGCAAACAGCAAAGTTTTTATTTCTTGTCCCCGAACTTTAATTCCCTCTCCAAATTTCTCCTTGCATTCCTTCACAGCTAGCTCAATGTACAGATTGAACTACATTTGGGAAAGGCTGCAACCCTGTCTTACTCCCTTCCCAACCTCTGCTTCTTCTCGTGCCCCGCGACTCTAATAACCCCTGTCTGGTTTTCGTATAGGTTGAATATAGCTCTTCTCTCCCTATATTTTACCCCTGTTACCTTCAGAATTTGAAATAGTATATTCCAGTCAACATTATCCAAAGCTTTCTCCAAATCTACAAATGCTAAAAATGAAGGTTTGCCTTTCCTTAGCCCATCTTCTAAGATAAGTTGTAATGTGAGTATTGCCTCCCGTGTTCCTACATTTCTCCAAAATCCAAACTGATCTTCCCCAAGGTTGGATTCCACAAGTTTTCCCATTCATCTGTAAAGACTCGTGTTAGTATATTGCAACAATGACTTATTAAACTAAAAGTTCTGTAATTTTCACATTTGTCTGCACTTGCTTTCTTTGGAATTGGATTTACTATATTCTTCTTGAAGTCAGAGGGTATTTCCCCTTTCTCATACATCTTGCATACCAGGTGGGAAAATTACTTCATGACTGGCTCTCCTAACAATATTGGCAATTCAGATGGAATATCATCTATTCCAGGAGCCTTGTTTTGACTGAAATCTTTCAGTGCTCTGTCAAATTCTTCTCACAGTATCATATCTCCTACCTCATCTTCCTCCACTTCGTCTTCCATTTCTAGAATACTGCCTTCAAGTTTATTTCTTTTGTATAGGTGCTCAATATATTCCTTCCACAGTTCAGCTTTTCCCTCTTTGCTTAGTACTGGTTTTTCATCTGAGTTCTTGATATTCATACAGCTTCTATTCTAGTCTCCAAATATCTCTTTTATTTTCCTGTAGGTGGTATCTATCTTTCCCCTGGTTATACATTCTTCTATGGTTCTGCATTTGTCCTCTAGCCACTCCTATTTAGCCAGTCTGCACTTCCTGTCAATCTCATTTTTCATATGTTTGTAGTTCCTTTTGCCTGCTTCACTTGATGCATTTTTATATTTTCTCCTCTCATCAATTAAGTTCAGTATATTCTGTGTCATCCAGGGATTTCTATTAGGCCTTGTCCTTCTGCCTATCTGATCCTCTGCTGCTTTCACTACTTTATCTCTCAGAGCTACCCATTCTTCTTCTACTGTATTACTTTCCCTACTTTCAGCCAATCCTTGCCTAATGCTCCTCTGAAACCCTCAACTACCTCTGGGTCCTTCAGTTTGTCCAGGTTCCATCTCCTAACTTTTCTACCTTTCTGCAGTCTCTTAAGTTTTTATCTACAGCTCATTACTAATAAGCTATGGTCAGACTCTATATCTGCACCTGGGTATGTCTTACAGTTTAAAACCTGATTCCTAAATCTATTCATTGCCATTATAAAGTCAATCTGTTACCGTCCAGTGTCTCATAGTCTCTTCCAAGTATACAACCTTCTTTCATGATGTTTAAACCAAGTGTTGGCGATCATTAAATTGTGCTCTGTGCAAAATTCTACCAAGTGATCTCCTCTTTCATTTCTTTTTCCAGTCCATATTCACCTACCACATTTCCTTCTCTTCCATTTCCTACTACCGAGTTACAGTCCCCCATCACAATCAAGTTTTTGTCTCCCTTAATTTTCTGAATAATTTCTTTTACCTCCTCATACATTTCTTCGATATCCTGGTCATCGGCCATGCTAGCTGGAATATAAACTTATACTACTGTGGTCAGTGTTGGCTTCATGTCTATCTTTGCTATGATAATGTGTTCACTATGCTGTTCATAATAACTTACCCGCATTCCTATTTTCTTATGCATTATCAGACCTGCTCCTGCGTTACCACCAACTGATTTCGTGTTTATAGCCCTGTACCCACCTGACCAGAAATCCTGTTTATCCTGCCACCATACTTCACTAATCCCTACCATATCTAACTTTAACCTGTCCATTTCACTTTTCAAATTTTCGAACTTACCTATGCGATTAAGGGTTAAAATATTCCACACTCATATCCGTAGAATGCCAGTTTTGTTTTTATTGATGACGACATCCTCTGAGTAGTCCCTGCCCAGAGATCTGAATGGGGGACTATTTTAGCTTCGGAATATTTTACCCAAGAAGACGCCATCATCATATATTCATACTATAGAGCTGCGTATCCTCGGGAAAAGTCACGACTGTAATTTCCCCCTTGCTTTCAGCCATTCGCAGTAACTACATGGCAAAGCCATGTTAGCTGATGTTACAAGAACAGCTCAGTTAATCATAAAGACTGTTGCCCCTGTAACTACTGAAAAGGCTGCTGCCCCTATTCAGGGGACACAAGTATGTCTGGCCTCTCCAAAGATACCCCTCCACTGTGGTTGCACCTACAGTACGGCTATCTGTATCATTGAGGCACGCAAGGCAACCCACCTTGGCAATGTCTGTGATTTGTAATATTTCTGCTATATTGCACGCTCCCTACAATTCCTTTGCCAACATTACAAACGTAAACATGTGGAACCCTAAAGAAAACTTCACCACTGGACATGTAAAATATCATATTTTCATGTTCATTTTAACATACTATTAACACTATCAGTAAAACATGTTTAAAAAATAGTATGTTAATTTAAACTTAACTTTGACTTTTCTTTTTACATAATTTTCAACTTTGATACTTTCGTAAATAATAACTACAAACATTAAAAATGCACTCACTTAGTTACGGAATATGCTGAGCCTATAAAGATACTTATTTGTATAAAAACAACACTACTACATATTAGAACTATTGCACAACATTATTACATATTTACCTTTTGTTTAATGAATTAGGGTAAAACATGTTTTATATATCACTCAATCCTAAATTAAATACTTATCATGATTGCCACACTTATTTCACCTATCCATTTGGTAGTAAGAAACTATCATCGAAATAGACAAAACTACTACGACTTTATACAAATCCACATTTATAAAAAATTAGACCACAAATTGAAATACATTAAAATTATGTCTCTTAATGATAGTACACCTACACAATATTGTCAAGACAGATGTGTGTGCACTTGAAAAACACAAATCATGTAAAAAAATGAGTAAGTTTAACATGAGTCAAAACACGACTTTTAGTTTGCATATTACATTAAATAAAAATTTCATGAAACACGTACTCCCATTGAGTGAGGGAATAAAAATCTACATGTAATATTTTAATTTACACATTTTGACGTATTAAATGTATCACCAAATTATTTATTTGTGAACTGCAAAACATTGTCATTAGTCTTATTACATGGTTACACAAAAAATGTTCAAGTGGAAGCAATGTTTTGTCACTCTGTACATGGATAGGAAACTGTAAGCAGCTCTGTAATCTGCTGCTGGATTTTTAGACATTGTGCAACTATGTGTCTGGTTTAATGTTCATTGAAATGGAAATAAAGTAGTTTCTATATCCACTGACTTAATGTGCTCCTGATTTAAGAAACTATCCTGAAACATATTATACTATTCGGCTGAATGCTGAGCATCAACAATGCAAATGTCCATCTTCAGGAACCAAGATAAGTAAATTATGTTTGTTTGATGTTACCCATCTACAGTAAAGTGGTAATTTTTTTCAGATCTGACTGCTAAAATGAAATTCGTTTCTGACCTTTAGGAAATTTCATTTTAACAGTTAAAACCACTGTCGAAAATATGTGGTGATGTTATAGGTTCATGGGGGTGGGTAAACTTAGTTACATGTTTGTATTCTTTGATCATTGTTCCACACTAAATGATTCAAATCAGGAAAGACATTATAAAATTTAAGTTTTTTTTATAGACCTTTCTAATACAAATATAAAATGTGAAAATAAATGATCATACTTTTAATACTTTTACATATATTTTTTTACATTATCATTAATTTAGAGTCTGCTCAGCATCAACATAGATGACTAATATTAGAAGTTCAGCACTTAGAAGTAATCTTAATTTAAACAATTTGTTTTCATGATCACAAGAAGAAGTTTGTTCACAACCCCTTGATATGTCATAACATGAAGTGAGAAATTTTCTCAAGGTGTGTTGATATTATTGGTGAGAGATAGAATTTTTTCTGAAAAGAAACACTATAAAGATCTTTCATTGTCCGTAATGGGGCACTGACATCTTATCCACCTCTGTTGTGATACCGTGAGAATGCTGAGACAGGATGTTAGATCAACACTAAGAACTTAGTGGTTTTGATGTTATGGCTGCTTAAAAGATGGTAGGTTATGGATCCTGACAACTTTTCAATTCTGAGATGAGCTGCTATACAACAAGAAAGAGTGTCTTATAATTGTTTAGGCCATCAAAAAGCTACAGCCATATTTAATTGGTGAAAGTTTTACTGTCATGATGGATAACCATGCTGTGTACTTACTGCTGGCTTGAAGGCTCCATCAGGTTGAACGCTGAGATGGGCACGTAGGGTTCAGTAGTATGGCAACACAATGGTATACAAAACACAAGTTCATTGACTGCCTTTAAAAGTATACTTTGGCGGAACATGCCAGAGTAGACAAGGGAAAAATAATGCAGATAATATGGAAAGAAACCTGAATTGGACGAAGGCAGAGGGGCAGGAACTGTTGGATGGGGGATGTGTGGGGACAGTAGGTTACAATAGGTTGAGACCTGGATAATTTCAATATCAGAGAATGTACTATAAGCATAAGTCCTACCTGTGCAGTCTAGAAAAGCTGGTGGTGGAGCATAGGATGCAGAAAGCTTGGGCTGTGAAGCAGCGCATTATACTCTGCTACATATTAGGGTACAGGATTATCTACCATACTCTTTACCAAAGTTTGGCAGTTGCCATTCATATTGATGGACACTTGGTTGGTAATCATACTAATACAAATCAGATGTGCAGTAACTGCAGCAGAATTGCTAAATCACATGGCTTCTTTCACAAGTGGCCTGGAATAGTAAGTGCTGGGTAACTTGGTAATAGTGTCAGAAACAGCAGAAGACCTGGAACAGCAATTGAACAGAAAAAAATTGACCATGTCTTGAAATAAGAGTTTAAGATTAACAGTAACAAGATCAAAACAAGAGTAATGTAGTCTGAGAAATTTAGGTCATACTGAAGGAATTAAATAAGGTAACAGGACAATAAAAGTAATAGGCAAGCGTTGTTGTTTGGGTAACAAAATAACTTCCAATGACCACAGTAAAGAAGATATAAAATGGAGAATGGCTATGGGAAGACGTGCATTTCTGAATAAGTAGAATTTGTTGACATCCAAAATTAATTTAAATGTTAGGAAGTACTTTGTGAAAGAATTTGTCTGGAATGCAGCATTGTATGAGAGTGAAACATGGGCAATAAATAGTTCAGACAGAAAGACGGTATAGATGAATATTAAACATTAGAGGGGTAGATTGCATAACTAATGAGGAAGTGCTGAACAGAATTAGGGAGAAAAGAAATTTCTGGCATATTTTGACTAATGAAAGGGACTGATTGGTGTCACACATTCTGAGACATCAGGATGTAACAATTTAACATTGGAGGGAAGTGTGTACAGTAAAAATCACAGACAGAGACCAAGGGATGATAGTGAACTAACATTTAAAAATAAATTAAAAGAATTTCTGAATGACAACCCCTTCTACTCATTGGATGAGTTTTTAGATAGAAATTAGTAAATGCAAATAAATAATAATAAAATTTAAAAAAAAGTGTCAGGTAATATTTTGTGCAATGTAACATCTTGTACAGACACCCTTCATTAATCTGACACGTTCCACATTATGAAGTGTCATGATCTATGGAACAAGTATTAATCTAATCTAATCTAGTAAGCAGATTAAAAAGGATTTAGGTTGCCAACTTATTCAGAGATGAAAAGGCTTACACAGGACAGGGTAGCATGGAGAGCTGCATCAAACCACTCTTTAGTCTGAAGACAACAACAACAACAATGGGTGAGTGGATTGGGCAGGTCATGCAGTGGTGTCTTTGTCTGGGATATGATCCCTGTGGTAAGGTGATTGGATTAGGGTGGCCAAAACTACATATTACAGTTCAATTACTGACTTATCCAAGCCCACCAGAGGTCAGGCCATGAGTGAAAGCAGCCAGCTACTTGCAGTTACTAAAATGCATAGTCAACGGCCATGTGGCAGAGGATGCACTGGTTCCCACCAGATCTCCAAAGTTGAGCACTGTTGGGCATGGCCAGTACTCGCATTGATAACTGTCTGGGTACGTCACGTGCTGTTGACACTTTTCCCTTTGCCCTATGGCAGAGGGGACAGGAGGGGTGATGGAGCAAAGTCTTTGATCACCAGTCTTTGCAGCAATGTTCTGGATTAAATTCCAAACAGTGTCTCATGGAATTAGGGCATGGGACACTGTTGATGGTGATCCATCCATCAGATGGGGATGTTAAGCTTGGCTGCCCCTTTGGTGCTTTTTGAGAGGAGTAGCCTGTGTGCTGACACTGGGTTTCATCCTCTTCCTTCTCCCATCATCACAAACATGACACTAAACTACACTACACACACACACACACACACACACACACATACATTACAGTCACCTACACTTAACAGACATTTCAGCACATAGTACTCACACTTCGCGAAGAGAAGATGCCTGCAGGTGTGAAGGATAGGGAAAACCTTTCCAATTAGGCAGCTGAACCTGCCCTTCATGGTCTCCCAGCCATTTATGCCATATGACTTTACTTTTTACTAAGGTGCATCATACTTGAAGAATGTTTTTCATTTCAGATCTGCAGCCAGATTCTGTTGCCAACATAAAATTTCAGCAATTGTACTCCATATTCACATATTGCACATCATTCAGCTTTTTCAAGTAGAGATATATAAGAATAATATTGACACCTTTAGATAAATCCAAAAGACACATAATTTTTTTTGTCTAATGAATCTACTAGGCAACAGCATCTACAACAACGTCAGCAGAAATTGTATCATGAACACCAGTGACAGCAGTGGCACCAACAACAGTAGCTCTCACACCACCACAATGAAGTAAACAGGAATTACACAAACAACAGAAGCAGAAGTAGAATAAAAAATAATAATAACAGTAAGGCATTCCATCAAAAGAAGAGCTATGACTAACAGTAAAATAAGCAGTGTGGATAGATGAAAAACAGTACCTCCTCTACATCATAATGATTTTTCAATCCAATGCAGCAGGAGGAAGAAGCCCATTAAAGAAGCAGTTTAAATAATCTGATCAGATAACCTACCATCAAACATTTAGTCTGAAGGAAATAGAATTTTATCTTAACATTTGTAATCTTAACAGCCCAGGAGTATATAATAAAAAATTACTGTAATCAATTGTGCACTGGAGAATCAGTTTGATATTTTTGGTCTGAATGAGCATTGTCCAACAGTTAAATCAGCCAGATGTTTTGTTACATTTAACTCAGAGGTCTGACTTACTCAGGCTTAGAACATGTAGACCAAGCTAACAAATTTCTGCTTTTATCACTGGTTATAAAAAATCAGAAATTATGATGCTTGTGTGTTTAAGAGGGATTACAATTGTAAACTGTCAGATATTGACTACAGTAGCAAGACATGATGGTCATGTGGGGGTTAGTTGTGGTTGTATGATTGTATGAATTAGTGTTTTTTCTCTGTGGAAGGCTTTTCTAAAGACAAAATAGTGTCAATGTTGGTGTTAGATAACAAGTAAATTGTATGATAAATAAAGCACTATCATGTGAATCTATGAAAACATGCAAAGTCACAAAACCTACTACTGACAATTAGTGCAAGCTATTTAATGTGTCTTAGTATGTGCTAATTTCTATATTTACAAATTTATAATTAAGTTAGTAACAATTTAAGAAGCAAAATCCAATGTTTACATTAAATAATTAACTATATAAAAATTAAGTTCAGAAATATCTGTGCATATAAAGAAAGACAGTTTGACTAGAGTGGCTGGTCGCATGACTCATGGAGATAGGATCATGTACTGGAAACTTGTGGTCTCTTGTCTGGTGGGTGTTGTACAGGCAAGAGGAAGTTTTAGGCAGCTGGGTGTCAGTCTGGTTTGTTTAACTGATGAATGCTATAGGCGTGATTTAAATATGAACGACACCACTAGACATGAGTCTAGACTTGGTAATAACTTACTCTGTTGTATCAATTTGTGTAGAGCAGCAGTTCAGACATAATCATTATTTAATGAAACTGGGCATTGTATAAGCAATATCATTTGTGATTTTTAAGGCTTTCCCAACAATTCTCCTGCAAATATATTTCACAGGCTTGCCTCTGGATAAAATTGTGAAAATCCCATAATATTTCATCATAACAACTACATTACATCTCAGGTGGTGCTGGTGGTGGTGGTAGTGGTGGTGGTGGTGATAGTGGAAGTTGCTGCCATCAACACTGCAAGCCGTGACTACTGATGATCTTGCCACTGCATCAAGGTTTATAAGGCCAGGAGCAGAAATTATACAAGTGCAGGAAGGATGACGGTAGTGGTTCTCTCAATGCCCTCTGCCAGAGGCCACAGAGAAGCCTCCTGAGCATGCGTGGAGGGCAAATATGGTGGTGCTGGATGCTCCTGTGGGAAAAGTCAAATTAACTGGCTGTTGTCTGCTGTGGATGGTTGTAAATAGGAAGTTTTTGTTTTTCCTGTTTCAATTTTATGGCAGCAAAAGCTGGATTCAAAGCATTACTGAACACCCATTCCCTGTTGATAAGATTGTCTGTGGTGTGGATATGTATGGCTTCTTTAAAGATACAGACACAGACAGATGACACTGAGGACAAAACTTCAGCATTCTCATAAAGCATGCAATGTCCCATGTTTAGACAATGTTCCACCACTGCTAATTTACCAGGTTGGCCGAGGTGTGTATGTTGATGGTGTTCAACAGATCAATCTTACACAGTGCAACTTGTTTGCACAATATAAGATTTACCACACTGCAAGAGATCTTACATACACTGCATTTCTTAAGGTCAGAATCATATTTGACAATACATAACAAATTCCTCAATTTTGCTAGTGGACAAAAGACTCACTTAATGTTGTGTTTCTTGAAGATTCTTCCAATTCTTGCAGACATACCACCAAAATAAGGCAAGAAGGCTGTAGCAATTAGTTCCTCCATAACTGTCTTTACTTCCATGCCTTGAACTGCCCTATACTGGAAAACATTACATGTCCGTTTATCACTATAAACATTCAGTTGGAACACTATTCTTAGGTTCTGGAGCTCATCTGGCAGGCTGTCGGGTTCTGAGACCATATGGGCTCTATGTGCAATGGACATAAGACACTCGCACACTGTGCAGGGTGGTTAAAGCTGTAGGCCCCGCAGATACGTCAGTGTATGTTGGCTTGCGATAGACTTCAATACAAGATGCCTACAATACTTTTCACAACAAAGCTCTTTCTCGAAATTTGACTGAAAACCCAAAGAGATTTTGATCATATTTTAAATATTGCTGCAAGATCCCAAGTTAACCAACTGCCAGCATGGCGCAAGGGATAGCATCACCAATTGTGGTGCTGAAAATCGCCAGCATTCTGTCTGTGTATAAATAGTAGAGCACTCTGCCTGAGAGGAAGTCAGTGCTGTGTGTATGTTTCAAATTGCAATAAATCTGCTTTCAGTATAAGTGCTGTGTTCAGTTGACAACCCTTCGAAGTCAAGCCTAATTCAATTTGAACGCGACAATATACTAGGGGCAAAACACAAACAATACTCTCACTATGCGATAGTAATGGTGATCTTGCTGATGATAGCACTACTAAAGCAGAGTTACAAAACATAGGTTATAGAAAATCATTCACCAAAGATGATGAAACCAATATTGCAGATTTTGAATTACGAACAGAGGCCAGAATGAGTAATGTTGAAGTAGATATCCTCAGAGTAGTGAAGCAACTTAAATCACTTAACAATAAAAAGTCTTCTGGTCCAGACTGTATACACATTAGATTTCTATCTGATTATGCTGAAACGATAGCTTCTTACTTAACAGCCATATACAACTGCTCTCTCAATGGATCTGTACCAAAAGATTGGAAAGTTGCTCAGGTCACACCTAAATTCAAGAAAGGCACTAGGAGTAACCCAATAAACTACAGGCGTATTTCATTGACATCAATTTGCAGTAGGATTATGGAACATATCCTGTATTCTAATATTATGAATTATTTCGAACAGAATGATCTATTGACTCAAGGTCAACAAGGATTTAGAAAATATCATTCATGCAAAACTCAGCTAGCTCTTTACTCACATGAAATGATGACTGCTATCGACAAGGGTTCTCAAATTGATTCCGTATTTCTTGATTTCCAGAAGGCTTTTGACACTGTATCTCACAAACGGCTTTTAATCAAATCGCCTGGTTTTGGTATATCGCCCCAAATTTGTGACTGGATAGGGAATTACCTGTCAGAGAGGACACAGTTTGCAGTAATCGATGGTAAGGCATTGACTAAAATAGAGGTGATATCAGGTGTTTCACAGGGTAGTGTTACTAGTCCTCTGCTGTTCCTTATCTAAATAAACGATTTGGGAGAAAATCTGAATAGCTCTCTTAGGTTGTTTGCAGATGATGCCGTCATTTATCATCTAGTAAAATCATCTGAAGATCAAAACCAACTGCAGAACCATCTAAATCAGATATCACTATGGTGTAAAAATTGGCAATTGACTCTAAATAATGAGAAGTGTCAAGTCGTCCATACAAGTATGAAAAGAAATCTGTTAAACTTTATTTACAAGATAAATCAATCAAAAATGAAGTCTGTAAACTCCACTAAATACCTAGGAATTACTATTACTTCAGACTTAAACTGGAAAGAACACATAGATAATGTCATGGGAAAGGTGAACCAGAGACTGCATTTTATTGGCAGAACACTTAAAAGATGCAACAGAACTACTAAAGAAACTGCATACACTATGCTTCTCCATCCGTTTTTGGAGTAGGTATTGCTGCCCAGTGTGGGATCCTTATCAGGTGGGTTTGATGGAGGACATTGAAAGATACAGGGGAGGCAGCATTACGGAAATGATACAGGATCTGGGGTGGGAATCATTACAACAGTGCCTATCACTGCAGCATGGGCTACTTACAAAACTTCAGTTGCCGACATTCTCTTCCGAATTTGAAAATATATTGTTGACTCCCACTTACACAGGTAGAAAGGATCATCAAATATGAGAAATCAAAGCTCAAATGGAGAAATTCAGGTGTTCTTTCTTCCCGCATGCTGTTCGAGGATGGAATGGAAGATAAATAGTATAAAGGTGGTTCGATGAACCCTCTGCCAGGCACTTAAATGTGATATGTCAAGTTGTTGTTGTTGTGGTCTTCAGTCCTGAGACTGGTTTGATGCAGCTCTCCACCATACCCTATCCTGAGCAAACCTCTTCATCTCCACATAAGAATGGCAACCTACATCTGTCTGAATCTGCTTACTGTCTCCATCTCTTGGACTTCCTCTGCGGTTTTTACCCCACACACTTCCCTCCAATGCTAAATTCACAATTCCTTGATGTCTAAGAATGTGTCCTACCAATCTATCCCTTCTTTTAGTCAAGGTATGCCAGAAATTTCTTTTCTCTCCAATTCTGTTCAGTACCTCCTCATTAGTTACGTGATCCACCCACCTAATCTTCAGCATACTTCTGTAGCACCATATTTCAAAAGCCTCAATCCTCTTCCTGTTTGCACTGTTTATCGTCCATGTCTCACTCCTATACGAGGCAACACTCCATACAAATGCCTTCAAAAAGGACTTCCTTAGGCTTAAATCAATATTGGATGTTAACAAATTTCTCTTTTTCAAGAACGCTTTTCTACCCATTGCCATTTTGCATTTTATATTCTCTGTACTGCGACCATCATTTGTTATTTTACTGCCCAAGCAACAAAACTCATCTACCTCCTTTATTGCTTCGTTACCCAATCTAATTCCTTCAGCATCACCTGATTTTCTTACACTGCACTCCATTACCCTTGTTTTGCTCTTGTAAGTGTTTATCTTATATGCACCTTTCAGCACACTGTCCATTCCGTTCAATTGCTCTTCCAGGTCCTTTGCTGTATCTGACAGAATTACTATGTCGTCGGCAAAACACAGTGTTTTTAATTCTTCACCCTGAACTTTAATTCCTTCTCAAAAATTTCTCATTGCTTTCCTTTATAGCTTGCTCAATGTACAAATTGAATAACAATGGAGAAAGACTACAACCTTGTCTTACTCCCTTTCCAACCACTGCATCCCTTTCATGCCCTTCAACTCTGACAACTACTGTCTGGTTTTTGTACAAGTTGTAAATAACCTTATGCTCCCTCTATTTTACTCCTGCTTGCTTCATAACTTGAAAGAGTTTATTGCAATCAACATTGTCAAAAGCCTTCTCCAAATCTACAAAAGCTAGAAATGTAGGTTTGCCTTTTCTTAATCTATCTTCTAAGATAAGCCGTAAAGTGAGTATTGCCTCCCATGTTCCTACATTTCTCCTGAACCCAAACTGATCTACCCCAAGGTCGGCTTCTACCAGCTTTTCCATTCTTCTGTATATAATTTGTGTTAATATTTTGCAACCATGACTTATTAAACTGATGGTTCTGTAGTTTTCACACTTGTCTGCACCTGCTTTCTTTGGAATGGGGATTATAAAATTTTTCTTAAAGTCTGAGGGTACTTCGCCTGTCTCATACATTTTACACAGCAGGTGAAACAGGTTTGTCATGGCTGGTTCTTCCAGAGACTTCAGTAGCTCTGAGGGAATATCTTCTACTCCAGGGGCCTTGTTTCGACTTAGGTCTTTCAGGGCTCTGTCAAATTCTTCTCTCAGTACAGTATCTCCTATTTCATCTTCATATACATCCTCTTCCCTTCCTACAATATTGTCTCTAAGTTCATTTTCTTTGTAGAGCCCCTCTATATACTCTTTCCACCTTTCAGCTTTCCCTTCTTTGCTGAGAACTGGTTTTCCATCAGTGTCCTTGATATTCATAGAGCTGTTTTTCATATCTCCAAATGTTTCTTTTATTTTCCTGTAGGCTGTATCTATTTTTCCTCTATTTATACATTCTTCTACATCCTTGCATTTACCTTCTAGCCACTCCTGCTTAGCCATTTTGCACTTCCTGTCAATCTCATTTCTTAGTCGTCTGTACTCCATTTTGCCTGTTTCATTTAATGCATTTTTATATTTTCTCCTTTCATCAATTAAATTTAGTATCTCCTGTGATATCCAAGGATTTTTTGTAGATCTTTCCTTCCTACCTATTTTGTCCTCTGCTACCTTAACTATTTCATCTCTCAATTTTACCCATTCCTCCTCTACTGTTTTATTTTCCCCTGTTTCTGTCAATTGTTGCCTAAAGCTCCCTCTGAAATTCTGAAGAACTTCAGGTTCCTTCAATTTATCCAGGTCCCATCTCCTTATTTTCCTACCTTTTTGTAGTTTCTTCAGTTTCAGCCTACAGTTCATAACCAACAAGTTATGGTCAGAGTCTATATCTGCCCCTGGGTGTGTCTTACACTTAAAAACCTGGTTCCGAAATCTGTGTCTTACCATTATAAAATCTATCTGGTATCTTCCAGTGTCTCCTGGTCTCTTCCATGTATACAACCTTCTTTTGTGATTCTTAAACCAGGTGTTTGTTATAAACCTCCTCTGTTAGCCTACAATATGCAGGGCCATCAAGCAAGGAATGTATCCTGTTGCTTTACTCAGTTCTTGAGAGGACAGTGGCATTCCCCTTGTCGGAAGGTAAAATCATAAGCTCCTGATCTGCTCTTAGGTCCCACAGTGCCTTCCTTTCCACTAAAGTAATGATGAATTTCATATACAGGATTCAGGTTAAAATGTTGCAGCTGATCCTTCTAATATCTTATGCAATTTCACTAGGAAGATTCAAAATTGTCTGCTCTATACCACTGATCACATCATGGACTGTAGTTGTCCTAGGTGTTGGTGCAAAGTTGAGAGCTTTCTGGAGCACCAAAACCACTGCATAATTGAGAGTCTTGTCTATGAGATTGAACACGGTGTGTTGTCTTAATGAATCTTCTTCTTATATTTGGACTTCGAGGCAAGAAATCTTTGCAATTTGAAAAATTTTTGTTTGCTGTTACTCCAGCTGCACAGCACCCAAGTGGCACTGTATATCTAGTCCCATGATACAGCTGAGAGCTTCAAAGAGATCTTCAGGTGTTGAGATAACAATGTCAAGGACACCATTTGCAGTTCTCTCCATGTATAATGTATCCTCTCACGCACTAGGGCTGCACTCGATTCTTGCAGTGACCACAAAAGAAATAAAAAGGTTACTGTGCACAGCAATCTACCTCTCTTGTTAGGTAATTTATCTAAGTCACATATGTTGTTAACCATCTCCCCACAGAGGTATCAAATGTGGGCTTTTGTGATTGATGTGCTGTAAATATACTTTTGGATTTGCTGCCAGATAACACTGTGTAAATCCCACAATATTTCATAGTAACAAGTACATGTCATCCTCAGGTGGCAGTGGTAGATGCTGTCACGGACACGGCAAGCTGTGTGTACTGATGATCTTGCCGCTGCATCTAGTTCAGTATGTGGTTAAAAAGAAAAAAAAATTATTCGCTTTATGTGTTGAAATTACTCCTCCCCCCCCTCCCCGACACACTTCATCTGTTACTCTGGATATGTGGATTTACAGGTCATTGGTATCATGATATGGAAACATATATCCATGGGAATCACACCATATGTTCTGCTGCCCATTCTACTCTTCCAGGATGAAAGCTTGGATGATTTTCTTGGAGTTTATCCAAAAATGTTCATTTCTTCTTCATTATGATAAGAAATTCAAATTATCTTAAACAAATAATACATTGTTCAAGTATTAAAAATCTTAACTTACTAAATGAATACTCCAGAATGAAACTTTCACTCTGCAGCGGAGTGTGCGCTGATATGAAACTTCCTGGCAGATTAAAATTGTGTGCCGGAACCGGGACTCGAACCTGGGACCTTTGCCTATCGCGGGCAAGCGCTCTACCGACTGAGCTACCCCGACACGACTCACGATGCCGCCTCACAACTCTACTTCCGCCAGTAGCTCGCCTCCTACTTTCCAAACTTCACAGAAGCTCTCTTGCAAACACGCAAGACTAGCACTCCTGGAAGAAAGGATATGGTGGAGACATGGCTTAGCCAAAGCCTAAGGGATGATTCCAGAATGAAACTTTCACTCTGCAGCGGAGTGTGCGCTGATATGAAACTTCCTGGCAGATTAAAATTGTGTGCCGGAACCGGGACTCGAACCTGGGACCTTTGGAAAGTAGGAGGCGAGGTACTGGCGGAAGTAGAGTTGTGAGGCGGCATCGTGAGTCGTGTCGGGGTAGCTCAGTTGGTAGAGCGCTTGCCCGCGGAAGGCAAAGGTCCCAGGTTCGAGTCCCGGTTCCGGCACACAATTTTAATCTGCCAGGAAGTTTTAAATGAATACTGTTTCTACATCACAGGCATATTTTGAAAACCAAGAAACTTACCCAACAACATGATGTGATTAGAAAGGATTATGTAATTTAATTAACATGTAGCTTGATGAATACATAATGTACTAGTTCTCTAAAAACACATATACTGCACAAAAAGAAAGTTGTTAAATGAAAACTACCATATCAAACAAATACAGACAACATAGCTATCCCTACACTAAAAAAGATTTAAAGGTTAAGTGTAAGCAATATAAATCAATATTTTCTGTTTTACATATTAAACTGTAATATTACAAGCATAAAATATTAAGTAAATTTAAAAAACTGTAATTCATTACCTAACCAAAGTAAGAAGTATATAAATTGTTGACAATTTATCAAATTATTACTGTAAAATTATTCTTATAGCCTATAGCACATATAATAGTGTAACATAATTTTGCTGTGATAGGCCTTAGGTAAATGTACTCATCAGTACATTTATAAATGACAAAGTATATGATATCCCAATGTACATAGCTAGAATTACTAATTAGTTTGCGTGAAAAAAATTACTGTGAGAAAGTATGGAAAACTAACTACTACATCTACATAATTACTCTGAAAGTCACATAGCAGAGGGTTCATCACACCACTTTTATGATGATAAAATTTTCTCGGGCTTGCTGCCACGTCATGTGGTTTACTGTCCACAGTGTTTTGGCCAAGATCTCCTTGTCAAGTGGTTGACTGTTGAAGGATTACTGCTGTCATCCTTATATAGCTATGGCTGTGACATCACTGGTGCTCCACAACATGACCATAAAAGGCAATGTTTTGGTCGCATGCCTGCCATGCCCGCTTCAACTGTCCGATTGCCGGGTTCCAAGCCATGCTTAACTGCAACCCGCCATCTCTATTAAAAGTATTGTCATTTTTTTTCTCAATTGCCTCTTTTATTACACCATCCCAGAAACTGTCCATTCTTGTAATTATGGGTGTCTCCACAAACACAATACAATGTCTGTTTTCAAGTGCATGCTCCACAATTGCTGACTTTTAGGGATAACATAAATGATAACATTGTTCGTGTTCCACACAACACCATTCAATAGTGTGCACTGTTTGTCCTATATAAAACTGTCCACAACCACAAAGCATTTCATATACTCCCGGTGTTCTTAGGCCTACATCATCCTTAACAGGTCTCATCAGCTGATGCATTTTTGAAGGAGCTCTGAAGACCGAGTCGATCTTGTGTCGACTAAGGACTCGGCTAATCTTTTCAGTGTTGAGCCACAAAACAGCAAACAGGCAAGTTTCTTTGAGTCTTCCTTGGGGGTCTTCTGCTTATGTGCCTTTGGGAAGATAGCTTTAGTAATCTGGTGGTTGCTGTAGCCTTTGTCCCTAAAAACTTTCCATAGGTGGCTCAGTTCCATTTGCAGATTTTCAGTGTCTGACACTACTTCTGCTTGGTGCACAAAGTTCCTTAAAACACACTGTTTTTGTGATGGATGATGACTGCTTGTAGCATGCAGGTACCAGTTGGTGTGGGTGGGTTTTTTGAAAACACCACGGCTGAGACATCAATCTGCTTTACGACTGACCAGGATGTCAAGGAACGGCAAGGCACCCTCTTTCTCCACCTCCATCATCATGGACAGTAAACCACAAGATGTGGCTGGAAGCCTGAGAAAATTTTATCAACATAACTCGCCACAAGACAATGCATTCATATAACCCTTTTATGATATTTCTCCACCATTCCATCCTCTAATAGTGCACAAGGAAAAGGAATACCAGAATCTTCCCATTTTCAATATGATTTCTCTTATTTTATTATGATGGTGAGTGCTAACAAAATATGTTCGCATTCAGTGGAGAAAGTTGATGAAAGTAATTTTTTCTTGCTGCAAAAAATGATGCCTTTCTTTTAATGATTTCCAACCCAACTTGTGCATCATATCCATAACAATCTTTCCCTTATATTGCAATAATACAAGCTGCCTTTCTCTGACCTTTCCCTATAGCCTCCATCAGTCACACTTGGTGAGGCTCCCACAATTCTCAGCAATACTCCAAATTAGGATGCATGATTGTAGTGTACGCAATTTCTTTTTATAAAATTATTAATTCACAAGAGTTATTATTATTATTATTATTATTATTATTATTATTATTATTATTATCATTAGTGTGAGCCAGATGTTTTATAGGACCTTAGCCCTCAAGGTGGAGGAGGAGAAGAGCTGAGAATGCAACATGCAATGGTCAACATCAGCAGTGGAGCAGGGTGAGGGAAGCCCTACATAAGCACCAGCAGGCAGAGCCTCAGCCTCATTCTCTTGCTTTCACTCTCCCTGTAAAGCTCCCCAACAGCACCTGCCTATTAAACATTATGTCCCCAAGCAAAGCAACAGTTTCAGAAGTGTCAGGAACAAACATCCTCACCAGGGCAAGCTACCATGTAAGAAGAGTTACATTATTTTTATTTCTGTGTTCAAACATAATACGCTTCAGACCACTGATTTATTTGCATAATAGTATTCTTCATCTTACTGCAATTTTTATGTGTAGATATGTCCATGTTCCACCCCAAGAAATTCGTTGTAACTGCTGTTGGCTGAGACCCTCCCTAATATAGTTGAGTTTCGAACTTACGATTGGTGTCGCCTCAGTGCATAATAGAGTTTGTCCTTTCTTCTTATTACTGTATCTTTCCTGTGTAGTTATGCTATTGGTCTACAATAAAATATTCATTCTAATTG
Organism: Locusta migratoria; assembly: GCA_026315105.1. Taxonomy (NCBI): domain Eukaryota; kingdom Metazoa; phylum Arthropoda; class Insecta; order Orthoptera; family Acrididae; genus Locusta; species Locusta migratoria. Next base: position 105,547,809 of record CM048755.1, read on the forward strand.
GTGTTGACAGGGGTATTCTCAAGTTCAGACATGATTTGATCTTATGATTGGTGTTGGCCCCAGTACATAATAGAGTTCATTCTTTCTTCTTATTGCTGTATCTTTCCTGTGTAGATATGTTATTGGTCTACCATAACGTATTCGTTATAACTGCTGTTGACAGGGTACTCCCAAGTACAGACATGGTATAATGAGTGCGCAATAGAGTTCATTCTTTCTTCTTACTACTACATCTTTCCTGCAAACATATATGTGTGTATGCGTATGTGTGTGTGTGTGTGTGTGAGAGAGAGAGAGAGAGAGAGAGAGAGAGAGAGCACAAAATCACATTGTTTACTTTTATGTTTTCATTAAGGTTTCATCTTCTTCTCCATTTTCTGTTTCAGTGTTCTTTCAGGAGCCTCAGCCATCAGACGAAAGATCAGCATCGTTGATTGCCATTGGTGTGGAAGAGTACAATGCCAAGCACACTCATATCGTGTGTAAGCCAATACCTGGTTAGTGAATACATAATTGTTTGCATCTTAAACCATGAGTGATTGATTTTATCCATTACTAATGTGTTCCCTTCTGGTTACAGATGATATTATTGATTTTATTATCAATTGCTCACATCAGCAGCAAACACCAAACATAGCCTAGTAACCGTAAGAAACACTTGTATTTTGCACTATGTAGATAAATTTTATTTTTATTCAGACATATGACAGCTACATTTTTGTTGATGAACCTTAAGACAATGATGACAGCTTCCCCTCATCATCATGACTATGCAGGGGGACAGTTCATCATCACTACCTTATGGAACAATTATGTAAGTAACAAGCTATTTGGATACCCTAATAGAAACATTCCTTTCATCATATTGCCAGCAGTACCTATACAGGAACTTAAAGGTATGTCTTTAATTTACATTGAAATTTTGCAGTCAGGGGACTCAAAATTATAGAAGGTAGTGAGGTTTAAACTGAAAGGCAGGCAGATAAATTAATAAAAGCCTACTAAGTCATCCAAAGCACAAAGTAGACAATATTGTGGCATTTACACTTACAACCAAGTTAAAAGTGAATGAGGGCTCTTTAAATGATAAAAATTTCAAACATAAATTTGAGTGGATTTTGGTAGAAATACTGCAGTGAGCGACTTATGCTTTGTGGACTGGTGCTGGCCGTGGCTCGCTAGCTGTGGGCAGGCCAGTCTAGCCAAGCTGAGTGAGCTGGCCCAGTGTCACCACGAGCTAGCCAGGCTGGGGCAGGCTGGCGGGCCACTTGGCGGATAAACCGGCAGGTTCATTTACATACCTTATTGCAATTATACTGGGTTTTGATTGTTTTACGGAAGTAAAGCCCTACACCCCACTGTGCTCTTCCTCCTTTGCCTCCTGACAGGTAGACCTTGTATTTTCTGACTTCATCCTCTTTCTCTCCCCTTACCGTAACATCACTAACAGCTAAAACATCTAACCCCATCCCACTTGCAGCCTCTGACAGCTCTACCTTCTTCTTAGTGTAATCTCCATTGATATTAATAGCTCCCCATCTCTTTCCAAATCTTTTGCCAAGTCGTATCTGAGGAGTCCCTGGTCTGTCAATTAGAGGTGGGACTCCATCACCTCCATAGGTCTAAGGCACTTTCCTCTTATTGTTGCCAGCATCATGTTAAAGTACCTAGGAAGCAGGTTGCTAGCCTTACTTGCATAGGGCACCACTGGGTTTTACCCCTAACAGTTGAGGGACTAACCGGTGGATTTGGTCGTCTTTGCCATCTGAGCACAAAGGTGGACACGATTCAGAATATATCTGAGATGCCCAACCTTATTCCAAAGTTACTGGTATACCAACTATCAGAACCACTTACTTGGCCACTCAAACATTACCCATAGTTTATGAACTAGGACATTAGTACAGGAACCCACACCATGAACCACAAACTGCTTGTGACAACAATTAATACACTACCACCTATTTTATTCAATCTATCCTTTTCGAACACCATTTGTCCCTTTGTAAAAATTTCCACTGAATTTATCTCCAGCTTTAGCCAGCTTTTGCTACCTATAATGATTTGAGATTCAGTACTTTCTATTAGCACTTGGAGCTCTGGTACTTTCCCCACATACATCATCATTACCATTAGTTTCACCATATTTAGTGTGATAAGATGTTGCATAACTGGAAGATCCTGCTTTTTGTGTCTGAAAATTTTCTCACCCTAATGAAACTATGGGTTACAGTGATTGGATGTGTCACAATGTGGTGAGTATGACTGCAACAACCTTCAAAATTAATAATTAAGTATCATTTCTATAAATGACACTCAGTTTTCCATAATCAACAGTTTTTGGTGTGCAAGAAGCAATTAGATATAATATTTAAAAAAAAAGGGCTAATCAGCTATTAAACAGGAGAATGTCAATAGTGCTGCACTCACAATGTTTAAACAGTTTACATATTATACAAGGGTAATTCATCCTCTTCCTGTGATTAAACACTTCAAAATTTCAATTAAAAACAAATTGTTCAGGAAGGTATTGAACTCCACACAAGAGTCTTTTATGATATCCATTGCAGTAATAATAATAATTTCCTGTGGCTCATTGGCATGGTGTAAGTGTTGGACACTCGTGCGGTGACTTGGGTATCCCTAGCCTACCCTAGTTATCCAACTGAGCAAAACGGACCTACAGCTTAATGTGGAATCCACACCATGTGTTGATTCTGGTGACTCTTCACATTGTTGAGAGGTGAAGGCTGAGTTACAACACAGACTGAAAAAATCTGAGATCCAACCGGGTTTCAAACCCATGACCCCTTTGTTTCCAGCCAAGCACTTTACCCTGTGACCACAAGGTCCGACATACCACACAGATATGGGAAATGGCATTATAATAGAGCAATACTGCACCACATTTCACAGCTATATCAGGAAGAAGGTGAAAATTTAATTGTTGTGTCATTTCATGTTCAAAGGAGAAACTGATCTCTTATTTACAAACTCATCTGACATGTAACCAAGAGAACTCATCATAACATTGTGCCCAGAATTGTTCAGAGAAAGTTACTGTAAGCTGTTATTTGATACAAGAAATATTTGGTGTAAGCATGCAGTATTCTTATCAGCCAATCCATTGCTCAGTTTTTGAACAATCTTTTGACTTATTGGGCATTAGAGCAAAGTATTGGGCTTTTTTTCTCTTCATCTGAGATGTGTGGTAGAACAATATTGTTCATACTGCAAAGAATTTAATTTTGTATATCATTGTGTGTGTATTTTTCCCTTTTAGATTCAAGTTTTTTTGCAAAACACAAACAATACCTTCACTACGCGATAGCAATGGTAATACTACCGATGACAGTACTGATAAGGCAGAATTACTAAACACAGCTTTCCGAAATTCTTTCACCAAAGAAGACGAAGTGAAGACTCCAGTATTCAATCCAAGAACAGCTGCCAGCATGCGAAACATAGAAGTAGATGTTCCTGGAGTAGTAAAACAACTTAAGTCACTAAACAAAAATAAATCTTCCGGGCCAGATTGTATACCAACTAGATTCCTCTCAGAGTATGCTGATGCAATAGCTCCGTACTTAGTTATAATTTATACCCGATCACTCAGCGAAAGATCCATACCCAAAGACCGGAAAGTTGCCCAAGTTACTCCAATATTCAAGAAAGGCAATATGAGTGATCCCCAAAATTACAGGCCTCTCTCATTGACGTCGATTTGCAGTAGGATTTTGGAACATATAATTTGTTCGAATATTATGAACTACCTCGAAGAGAACGACCTATTAACCAGTAGTCAACACGGATTCAGAAAGTATCACTCATGCGAAACACAGCTTGCCCTTTACTCACATGAAGTGTTAAGTGCCATCGACAAGGGATCTCAAATCGATTCCATATTTCTGGATTTCAGGAAGGCTTTTGACACTGTACCCCACAAGCGGCTTCTTATGAAATTGCGTGCTTATGGAATATCTCCCCAATTGTGTGAGTGGGTTCACAATTTCCTATCAGAAAGAACACAGTTCATTGTAATTGACAGTAAATCATCGAGTAAAACAGAAGTGATATCTGGCGTTCCACAGGGAAGCGTTATAGGTCCCCTACTTTTCCTCGTGTTTATAAACAATAAACAATTTAGGAGACAATCTGAATAGCTCCCTTAGACTGTTCGCGGATGATGCTATCGTTTATCGGTTAGTGAAGTCAACAGAGGATCAAAAGCAATTGCAAACCGATTTAGACAAAATTTCTGCATGGTGTGAAAATTGGCAATTGACACTAAATAAAGAAAAGTGTGAAGTAATACACATGACCACTAAAAGGAATCCGCTGAACTTCAATTACGCGATAAATCAGTCAAACCTTAAGGTCGTAGATTCTACCAAATACCTAGGAGTTACAATTATGAACAACTTTGACTGGAGAGAACACACAGAAAATATTGTGGGGAAGGCGAACCGAAGGTTACGTTTCATTGGCAGAACCCTTCGAAGATGCACCAGCTCCATCAAAGAGACTGCCTACATCACACTTGTGCGTCCTCTCCTGGAGTACTGTTGCCCCTTGTGGGACCCTCACCAGGTGGGACTGACGGAAGACATTGAGAAGGTTCAGAGAAGGGCAGCTCGTTTTGTTTTATCATGTTACCGAGGGGAAAGCATCATGGAAATGTTGCACGAATTGGGGTGGAAATCATTAAAAGAAAGATGTTATTCATTGTGGCGTGATCTGTTTGTGAAGTTTCAATCAACGACTTTTAGTTCTGAATGTGAAAATATTTTGCTAGCACCCACCTACTTAGGGAGACATGACCAGCCCAATAAAATAAGATAAATCAGATCGAAAATGGAACGATTTAGGTGTTCTTTCTTCATGTGCACTATTAGAGAATGGAACAGTAGAGAAAAGTTATGAAAGTGGTTAATGAACCCTCTGCCAGGCACTTGAATATGATTTGCAGAGTATCTATGTAGATGTAGACGTAGATATGAATTGGATCTTTCTTTCCTATGTTTGTTGTTGTTGTGGTCTTCAGTCTGCAGACTGGTTTGATGCAGCTCTCCATGCTACCCTGTCCTGTGCAAGCCTCTTCATCTGATAATCTGAATGGCAACCTACATCCTTTTGCATCTTTTTTCCTATAAGCTCCATTAATTCTATAAAAAATCCATTATCTGCACTATCTTCCGATACAGTATGTCTTGTCTGAACTATTCCTTGATGCCCAGTGTATCAAAGACCACTGGCAATTGTTTCCATGTATCATCTGCTTTCTTGAATTTCTAGAGCATGTTTCATCTAGCATAGCAGGAACTGATTCATTCTCTCGAAACTTACTTTTCAAATTTTTGAAAGGCTCCTGAGCAACTTCAGAATTTTTATGTGTGAAGCTGTTCTGGTGCTGCTTAAAGCTCAAAGTGGACTCTGTTGCTCTTTTATTATTGTTTTGCTCCATCAGTAGTTTTCCGAAAATATATGACATACTAAAGCAGATGAATTAACACTGCTGTTGCTGCTACTATTGCTGCTGCTAGGAATAGAAAATAAATTAGCAGAGTGGGTTGCCATATGCCTGTAACTGTATACTTGTACTTACTTTTATACATTAAAATAACTTCGACTTTGTTTCTGAAATTTATCTGTATTGTTTGGGTGGGCCCGGGCACATCCTGGCCCACCGCTGGCACCACACTGGGGATACGGATACATACAGACTGATGATCATTCCTTCCCTCACATACTCCATCAGTGACCAGTGTTTGTCCCCATGTCTTGTATGCTTTGATAAATCACCCTTCTTTGTATGAATGAGACTTTCTGGTTTCAGTCTGTTAATCATTTCCAGAACACTAATTGTGCATCTGTAGCCTGCTATTATATTCCTGGCTACTCTATGTTGCACTCTTTACCTGCTTTGACAGGTACCCTTCCTGTAGGTCTTGTATCCCTTGTGATGTTACAACAACTTAGAACACCCATTCGTAGTGCAAAACACGCTAGTTTGACAGTGGAGAGCCTCGAAAGTTGTGATGACAGAACAGGAAATCAGCCACTGCGAGGAGGTAAGACTCGCTCAGCTTTGCAATGGCCACCGTATGACCACATGACGAACATACTGGTAGATATGATATGTTCAACTGCCATTGTCTTTATTTTTAAATGCTATGCTGAAACTATTAAAGTTACAGATTAGCATAGAGTAGCAAATGAAAGAGGAGAACAGTGTGCTTCAGATGATTTGTTGAAATCATTTATATTAATTTTTTACCAAAAGTTATTGAGAAAACTAATATTAATTCACTTGGAAAAATCCAGAGGCTAAACTAATTGACATACAGTAACAAGCGAGGGCTTGAATGAAAGGTCTCCTCATCAAGACACAACTTTTGGTATAATGATATCATCTGCAACTTTTATATTGCACATCATAATGCAATTTTAAGGAAAAACAATAATGATTTGTTAATAACAAGTGATATAAGATAAATACACAAACAGCGAGGCAGTGATGAGTTGCAGGTGTTGTAAACACACATTATGACCTGTTTAGAATATATTATTTTTGTTTATTTTAATATGTTTTCTTTGTGTAAACTAAATTATATTTTTTATCAGCTGTAATTTGTTTAAATTTATGAGCACAGTAATTCTGAACAGTGCATTGGAAAGAGAACTGGATAATATACCTGAAAAACACTTCACCTATGTAATTGCTGAAATATTCATTGTGCGATGGCTTAAAGACTTATTTATCAGTCATGCTGAAAATACTCAATTTGTTTAATCTTAAGATTTTGGGGATATTATTAATGTTAGATGTTAAAGTTAGGTTGTATTTGCATTAGAATTGTAGCACGCATCTAGCAATGCCGTTATATCAACATTTCAATCATTATTTAAAAAGTTTTGTACACTACTGTGAGAACCACTAAAGCTCATTACGTGATGTATTACTGGAATGATGTCATAGATTGTATGTAAGTGGCTGCCGAGAATTGGTCGATGGCAGTTGAATCTCGATGACAGACATGTGCAGTGGATTCCAGTGAGATGATAGGTGTTCAACATAGCCACAGAATCTGCCACACTGGACTCTGAAATATTTTCAGATGTATGTGGACTTTAATTTTTAAAACAGTTGTCGAAACTCAGAAATTTTTCATCACATTCTGGCTTGGGTTTTTTGGATAACAATGAACTTTAATAGCAATCATTTTAGGAACCTTATCCAAATGATTAAATATTCATATAACTGTACTGTTAGCAATATTGGGGGCTCAAGCAAATCATATCAGATGGAGTCTAATGAATTTAGTGGTTCTTCCCCGGCATAATCATGCAATGGGCAATAAACAATTTTAGTAAAAATTCAACCATCATGTTGTAGTCAGTTATTTAGTAGATGCCACCCTAGTTAAAAATTCCCTGACTTTGAAACTGAAAGTTTAGTTTTACAAATAAATATATACATATATGGACAGCACCAAGGCAAAGGTAGCAAGAATAATTCATCCTCTAAGTCAAAGTTAGTTGAATTAAGAATCTGTACTGTTACAGCCTGCAGCATAATCCAACTATGGTCTTACAAGAGTCATGCTGGGTTATCCTCTTTACGTTTGATTGTAAATGAGAACCTTAAATAACATGTGCAGAGACTTATACATCTTGTCTACTGTCACACTTATCCATGTCCCCTGTATGTAGTCACTCACTACAATGTGTCACTCAGGTATTGACTTTGTTGTCCTGCTGTAGTGTTTTCAGGTCACAGCTTGAGCTCATATTTTATAGCTCTCCTGCTAAATTAGATGGTGACCAGTTGACTTTTCCCTGCCTTTCGCAAAAACAGATTCCTCTGGATATGGTTGATCATTTTACATATCCAATGGTTTTCATTCTGAGTTCTGAAAAAGAAGAGTTTCCATATAGGAGAGTGTGTTTCAAGTAAACCTTAGAGAGGGAAGGATACAGTGCATTATGTGATAGAAGTCTGTTTGCTTACTTTTAGGTCTGCATTAATGTGTAATAAATATTTGGCCCCTAGACATTAAATACTTTCTGGTTATTCCCAGACACTGCAGATGTTTACATGTTGTGATATCATACACTATTGATACCACACAATGGGCTACATAGCAAGTAGGACAGTTGTCCACCAAAGAGTACCTCAGTGTTCAGCCAGTGTTATCAGTGGAGCACACCCATGACATATTACCTGAAGATCAGTGCTACCAACACTGTAGGCTTACAATACGAAAACACATGGATTACAGATGGACAATTGTGTGAAAGTCTTCAGTCCAAGTGCTACGCCAGCACTACAGTGAGTCTGTGTATAGTTGTCATAGACTATCATGTGTAATAGTTAGCAGTTAACATGTTTGTGATACTATTTGATAGAACAGCTATGAGACTGTGTGCATAGATCACAAAAGAAAATAGACAGATCAGTTAGTGAGAATTATCACAGTCATAACAATACTGTATGCCTATGACAGAATAGTGTCAATAGTCATGTTTCATTGGTACAGGGGTGTCACAAGAGGGCGGCAGGGTGGGGGAGACAGATATTCAAAAATATTAATAAACTGTTGGAAGAATTAATAAAAGAAAAAAAGAGAAAGAAGATTATATTTTAACTAAATATCTTAAAGTTTTACTAAGCTTTAAAATTCATTTTAATTGTTTATAATAGCCTATTTCTTGCCATGAAACAAGTTTTCCAGCTTTATTCATTCTGAGATTACTTCTTAGTTTGCTCATTATCTTTCTCATACTATCACTCTCCCCCTCATCTCCTACCTCCCTGGTGAGACCCTTGTGTTAATATTAGATAAGACACTGAGTTGCAAGAGAATTGTTCCTGGAGATATCTTATGTAAACCCAAAAGATGAGTATGCTATCAAAATAAATCATTAATTCTTGTTTATTTTCATTTTTACTTATCGTGTAAAAGAAGCGTCATCCTATTAGCTACCAAATCCTGGTAACAAGCGATCCAATAGTATAACCAGCACGTTTGCTTGAGCTGGTGAAGGTGGGGAGCCACATCAACTGGGCAAAAAGAGATGCTGAGGCAGAGTACTGGTCAAGGAGAGTGACAATAAGGACCCCACATCCACTGTTAGACCATATAGCCACTAGAAATAGGGGTAAACTCAATAGGAACCTCATTAACTAGCATATGGTAGGTACTTTGGGATGAACCAATTTCAACCAGGAAAGTACAATGTGACTTATGGGCAAAAAATGGGAGCAGCCCTGGAAAACCCAACCATGTAGGGTAGTGAGGGTGCGGTGATGCCATATGGCAAAGACAATTGTCTTTTACAAGTAAAAGAAGACTAGACACAAGCCATCCAGATCACAGACTCAAGCCAGCCCAAATTTTTAGTAGCAAAACTGCCTTAGTAAAAACAATCCTAGGACTGAGCCAAAAGACTGTAAGACTCAGAGACACAACTCAGCCCAACCACTGTTTTTCACCATGTTTTTGAGCAATTTTCAGTGCAGATTAACTGATAGTTGTCCCTGGGTTTTTAACTAGTATCTGGCCATTGAGATGGCATTTTACCCTCACTCCAAATACATTTGAAAATGGTAGGGACATAATACTAGCAATCTGATACATGTTTGAGCATCTTGCTATAGAAGCAGACTGTACCTGGAGTTGTTTTGGGGCCAAGGACTAGGGCAATGAGGATATCCTATTCAATGAACAAAGAATTATGGTATATGGTTCCAGAGAGAGTTTAGTAAAAGATAAGTAAGTTCCCTCCACCTGCCATTTAAGAATACAAACACCAGGCTGAGAAATCCAAGATGCAGGGGTTCCACTGTAGTGTAGAGCAAAATAGTTTCTAGACAGGGTCAGGGTAAGTGTAGGAAACACCATTCATGAAAATGCCAGAGATATACGAGTGGTACTGTTTCATAGAGGTGCTATACTTTTTCCCATACCTATGGAGAAGGGGTAATGGTCAAATGGTAACAGCAAGTTTTGCATACATTATAAACAAGTCACAAATAAAACATGGTGGATAACGTCAAACTGTTGTGAATTTAAACAGGGAATTGATGAACAGGATATAGCTCACTTGTAGTAAACATGCTAGAGTGTGCAGTTCATGATGCTCATTGCCAGTACTGTGAGCACCATTCATTATATTGCATACCTTATAGTTTTTTGGACCACATTAGGTAACAGTTGTAACACTAGGTTTACCAGACGTCCACTTTTACCCGGGCATGTGCTAGCCTTGTACGACGAGAATGCAGAAACTGATCTTGACACAGATGCCAGTAGTTATGGGACTGGTGCAGTGCTTGTACAAGTTCAGGAAGGTGCTGAAAAGGTGATAGCCTATGCATCAAAAGTACTGTCAAAGTCCGAGATAAACTACTCTACAACTGAGAAAGAATGTCTGACATTTATCTGGGCTATCAACAACATTTATTCGGCAAACCATTCACCGTCGTGACAGACCACCATTCTTTGTGTTGGCTGACTAGCTTGAAGGATGCATCAGGCCGACTAGCAAGATGGGCACTAAGACTGCAAGAGTACGACATCACAGTGGTATTCAAGAATGGGCACAAACACGAGAATGTCGACTGCCTTTCGAGAAATCCGTTAGTGGAACACAATAGCATGAATGAAATTTCAGCCCTTACTGAATTAGGTGACGTCACAGCTGAACAGAGGGAAGATCCAGCACTATTAAAAACCATAGAGGCCTTGGAGAACCTACCAATGGAGAGTTCCAACTTATAAACAGGACATTGTATAAGAGCAACTACGATCCACTGGGCACCAAATGGCTACTGGTCGTTCCAGCTCATCTCCAGCCAGCTAATCTCAAGTATTTCCACGATGCTCCAATATCCGGTCATCTGGGATTCTTGAAGACCCTAGACAGAATCAGACGCAGGTATTACTGGAAGGGTCTCTACCGATCTGTCAAGCACCATGTGAGCTACTGTAAAGAGTGCCAGCGACGGAAGCATGTGCTGCCATTACCTCCAGGCAATCTTGTAACAATTCCACCTGCAGCAGAAGTTGACAACCAGTAACCAATGCATAATAGTCTGCACTGACTACCTCACACACTACGCTGTTACCAAACCTGTGCCGACTGCAGAAGCTCCAGAGATCGCAAAATTCCTTGTAGAAGACATTATTTTGAAGCATGGAGCACCACGTGTGATGATATCTTATCGTGGAAAAGATAATAGTATCAGAGGTAATGTCATGTTGCGACATTGTTCACAGAATGACAACTGCATACCATCCTCAGACAAATGGTCTTACAGAACGTTTGAACAAGAAGTTAGCCGATATGCTGTCGATGTTGAGCAGAAGGATTGGGATACAATTCTGCCAGTCGTGAAATTTGCTTACAAAGACACCACAGGCTTCACGCCATTTTTCCTGCTCCATGGCCGTGAAGCTGAGATGACAATGCATACGCTGTTTCCGTTCCAACCGGACGACACTCAGGATGACTATGTTAAACAGCTCATCACCAGTGTCGAAGAAGCAAGCCAGCTGGCTCGCATACAGACACTGGACGCCCAGGAGAAGGACTGTCAGCGATATAACGACAAGCGCCGACATGTCTACAGCTGATTTGTAATCTATTAATTTTACTTTCGTATCAATAAAGAAAAAAAGAGTTTTCCATTCGTCAAATAATTCTGATAATTACGACTGACTGCTAGAAATATTTCATGTATTTATTTGAAATTATTTCCAGTTCTCGTATGGTTCCACATATGTGTTATAGCGCATAGTTTATGTTTGCTTTGTAATCAGTTATATTTACGATGTAATATTCTGTACCTAGTGTTCACACAGTCTTTAGATACGGTACTGTTATGTTCCTGTTGTTTATACGCATTCCAGTTCTTTTAAGGTCCTTATTGTCCTGCGACTTTTCTTTGTTGTGAATACACTTTTTATGTTGAAGGTCATGTGATGTAAGTATTTATAGTTTTAATGGCTGTAATTTACACAAAAAGCCATAAGTTTATTTTTTCACATTAACGTAACATGTCGCAAGTTTCTATTTCGTCAAATGTTCAAATGTTTGTATAGCTTATGGGACTTAACTACGAGGTCATCAGTCCCTAAACTTAAAAACTACTTATTAACTAGCTAATCCTAAGGACAGCACAAATATCCATGCCCGAAGGGGGATTCGAACCCCCGACCGTAGTGTCCGTGCAGACTGTGACTGGAGCGCCTCAGTCCCCTCGGCCACCGCGGCCGGCTCTATTTCGTCAAATGTCAATAAATTTCTATTTAAATTTATTTATCTTTTGTCTAATATAATATGAATGTACTAAAACAGAAAACATGACACGGTAAAAATTGAAACAAGGAGTGAAAATCTCGGGAATTTATATCATATTGGTTCAATAGACCAAATATTCACCCTGCATCAAATTGTGGAGAAGAAATGGGAATATAATAAGCCGGTTCATAATCTTTTCATAGATTTTACTAAAGCATATGATTCAGTATTGCGAACAAAATTTACAAAATTCTTTTGGAACTTGGAATACTAACGAAATATGTTAGGCTTATAGAAACGAGTTCGAAAAACACGAAAGGTAGAGTACGCGTGGGGAATTCGAAGTAAAGAACGGACTTAAGCAGGGAGGTGTCATGTCCCCGCCACTTTTTAATTTAGTCCTAGAATGTATTGTGCGAATGGCAGCGGATGATTCAAATGGTGTGGAGTTAAATGGAAATACTAAGATAGAGTATGCAGATGATCAAAACGTCATTAGTGATAGGAAAGAATTTGTAACAGAAAATGTGAATGCGTTAATCAAGGCTAGTGAAAACGTAGGTCTGAGGATAAGTGAAAACAAAACTAAATACTTGGTTACTACTAGAATGCCAACTGCAATAGATCAGGAAATGTTAAGAGTTGGTCACATTCAGTTTGAAAAAGTGAACGCGTATACGATTACATCGAGAAATGAGATTGAATCCGAGCTGAGGAAGTGATTATGAGCTGGAAATGCTAGCTTACTCTCATCACGGTTATTGACTAGAAATTTAAAGATCAGAATATACAAAACTAGTACCTTCCAATTGTGCTGCATGAGTGTGAAACTTGGTCTACATCAGAGGTGGGCACAAATCGGCTCAATGAGCAGCGCTCCGGCGGCGGCTCATGGAGCGCGGTTCGCTCATTGCCCACCTCTGGTCTACATCTGCATACATACTCCGCAATCCACCGTAAGGTGCGTGGCGGAGGGTACACTGTACCACTACTAGGCATTTCCTTTCCCATTCCACTCCCAAATAGAACGAGGAAAAGAAGAATGCCTATATGCTTCCGTACGAGCCCTAATTTCTCTTATCTTGTCTTTGTGATCACTACACGAAATGTAAGTAGGTGGCAGCAAGATCGTACTACACTCAGCTTCAAATTCCGGCCCTCTAAACTTCCTCAACAGAAATTCACGTAACGAACGTCGTCTTTCCTCCAGCGATTCCCAAGTGAGTTGCCGGAGCATTTCCGTGATACTCGCGCATTGGTCGAACCTACCAGTAACAAACCGAGCTGCTTGCCTCTGAACTGCTTCTATGTCTTCCTTTTTGAACTGATCTGCTGCGGGTCCCAAAAACTTGAGCAATACTCAAGACGTGGCCATACAAGCATTTTATACGTGATCTCCTTTACAGATGAAGTACATCTTCCCAAAATTCTCCCAATAAACCGAAGTCGGCTGTCCGCCTTACTCACAACTGTCCTTACATATTCGTTTCATTTCATATCGCTCTGCAATGTTACGCCTAGATATTTAAACAACGCGACTACATCAAGAAGCTAACTACTAATGCTGTAGTCGAATATTATGGGATTGTTTTTCCTACTCATGCGCATCACCTTACATTTTTCTACATTGAGAGCTAGCTGTCATTCTTCGCACGAACTAGAAATTTTGTCTAAGTCATCCTGTATGCTATTACAGTCAGTTAAAGACGACACCCTCCCATACACCACAGCATCATCAGCAAACAGTCGCATATTACAATTTTCTCTGTCCATCAGATCATTTATATAGATAGAAACTAATAGCGGTCCTATCACACTCCCTGGGGCATGCCTGACGATACACTTGTCTCTGATGAGCACTCGCCGTCGAGAACAACGTACTGCTTTCTATTACTTAGGAAGTCTTCCAGCCAGTCACAAATCTGTGAACCTATTCCATAAGATCGTATCTTCATTAGCAGTCTGCAGTGTGGCACCGCTTCGACTGCCCTTTTGAAGTCGACAAAAACACTTCATCCATGGCATGCAAGATGTCATGTGAGAAAAGAACAAGCTAAGTTTCACATGAACGATGTTTCCTAAACCCGTGCTGATTCATAGAAAGAAGCTTTTCCGTTTCAAGGAAATTTACTATATTCCAACTGAGAATATGCGCCAAAATGCTACATGAAACTGATGTCAACGATATTGGCCTGCAATTGTATGGGTGAGTTCTCTTTCCTTTCTGATAAACGGTAGTCACCTGCGCTTTTTTTCCAATCACTAGGAATTTTGCGCTGAATTAAAGATTCGCGATAAATGCAAGCTAAGTAGGGGGCCAATGCCGCAGAATACTCTTTGTAAAATCGAACTGCTATTCCATCCGGACCAGCAGACTTTTTCGTATTTAGCTCTCTCAGCTGCTTCTCTACACCGCAAATACCTATTACTATGTCCTCCATTTCGGAATTAGTACGTTGATCGAATAATGGTACATTTGTGCGGTCCTCCTGCGTGAAAGATTTCTTAAAGGTTAAATTTAGAACTTCAGCTTTCCGTTTGCTTTCTTCTATTACTGCCCCGGAATGATCAACGAGTGACTGGATAGTGGGATTTGATCCGCTTATCGATTTTACATAGGACCAGAATTTTTTCGGGTTCTCGGAATGATCTTTTGGTAAGGTTGGCTGTGGTAATTATTGTATGCTTCGCGCCTCCATCTTTTTATAGACGCACGAATCTCTACTAACTTTTGCCTGTCATCATTTGCGTGTTCTTTTTTGAACCAAGTGTGCAACAGTCTTTGCTTTCTCAGCAGCTTTCTAACATTATTATTATACCACGGTGGATCTTTTCCATCCTTAAACGTCTTTACTGGCACATATTTCTCTAACCCTTTATTTAAAATGCACTTAAATTTAGTCCACAAGTCCTCTACATCCATAGTCCCGGAATTAAACGATACCCATTCATTTTCTAAGTGCGATCCTAACATTTGCTTATCGGCTCTTCCCAACAAAAACACGCTCCTAGCCTTCTTGATTGGTTTATGAACTTTGGTCACCATCGATGCTATGACGATATCATGATCACTAATTCCTGTCTCTACACAGACATCGTTAATAAGGTCAGGCCTGTTCGTGGCTATAAGGTCTAAAATATTTCCATTGCGCGTGGGTTGCCGGTTTAACTGTACAAGACAGTTTTCGGAGAATGTGTCCAAAAGTAGCTCGCAAGACTGCTTGTATTTACCGCCTGAAATGTATTTAGAGGGGCCCCAATCTAACCTCTTTAGGTTGATGTCTCCCCCGACTAATATTACATGGCCCGGATACCTACGCACTACTTGGTGTAGACTTTCTTTGAATGACTCTAAAACTACTACAACAGCACTGGGGGCCCGGTAAAAACACCCAATTATTAACTTTACTTCTTTTAGAGCTGTTATACGTGCCCAGATAACTTCACAGTTACTTTCAACCTCGATCTCAGTAGAAACAATATCTTTGTTCACAGCGATGAACACTCCTCCTCCAGTTATATCCGATCTATCTTTCCGATATACATTCCACGCCTCGCTAAATATTTCGGAACTTGCCACATCATGATTTAGCCAGCATTCGGTGCCTAAAACTATCTGAGTACAATAATATCCATGCAGTGCGGCAAATTCGGGAACTTTGTTTCTAATACTTTGTAAGTTCGCGGCTAATATTTTGATATTCGAATTTTTGAGCCGAACGTGGCCTGAATTCGCTGTTTGAATGTTGACAGGCGAGTGCTCATCAGAGTTAGCGCCTAGCCTAAAAAAAAAACCATGCGCACTCCACAAGTACTCTGCTACCGGGGTAGCCGATTCCTTAGTGTAGTGCACCCCTGATCTATCTAGGGGCACCCTACAATTCCCCACCCGATAACGCAGATCCAGAAATCTGCAGCCATGACTGTCACAGAGTCGGCGAAGCCTCTTGGTCTCTCACATTGCAAAATGAAAAATTTCGGAGCAAAAAGGAATGACATTAGCGGGGAGTGGCGAAAACTGCACAACTAAGAGGTTCACGAACTCTATTCAAGTCCTAACAAAGTCAGTGTTATTAAATCACGTAGGCTGCGAAGGGCGGGTTATGTAGCTCAAATGGATGAAGGTAGGGCAGCAAGCAGAGTAGGGTAGGGCACGTAGAGGGAAAACGTCCTGTGGGGAGACAGAGGCGTAGATGGTAGGACAATGTGAAGGCTGATTTGAGGAACCTAGGTATTGAAGGCGACTGGAAGGAAATAGCGCGAAACAGGGACAGATGGCGAACACATGTTGCTGCGGTAATGGACTTTCAAATGCGGCATGACCAGTAAGTAAGTTAGTAAGTATTGGTTTAATAGTCTGGGTGGCGGATGTTTCCTGTCACGTAAGTATCGCAAACGTCCTCAGCTAAAGGCTAAAACAATATGTTTAATGTAATGCGCTACTGTCTGTAGTTGATCTGGTAATATTGTCCCGAAACATGAAATTCTTTGGTAAACGATTCATGATTTTGGTAGGAAAACGTTAAGCAAAATTCACAGATAGATAATTTGATCATTAAACACTATTATCGTTAACGAATTTTTATACTTAACGCAACAAAATAATGTGTTTTAAAATTCAACCAACATGCAATAATTCTTTCATACTTTTTAATCCGTAAATTCTATCATAAATGAAAACCTTCAAGGATGTGTATCGACTCAAGCTATACATCAACAGTTAGAAGCACCCACTGCGGAATACTTCTGTAAAACATAATAAATTAGGCCTAGTGTTAATCTACTGAGCCGCGGTGGAGTAGCCGAGCGGTCTAAAGCCGGCCGCGGTGGCCGAGGTGACTGAGGCGCTCCAGTCACGGTCAGCACGGCCACTACGGTCGGGGGTTCGAATCCCCCCTCGGGCATGGATATTTGTGCCGTCCTAGTTCGTAAGTAGTTTGTAAGTTTAGGGACTGATGACCCCGTAGTTAAGTCCCATAAGCTTAACAAACATTTGAACATTTTGAGCGGTCTAAAGCGTCTCGCTGCGGAGCGCGCGGTTGCTCGCCGTGGAGGTTCGAGTCCTCCCTGGGGCAAGGGTGTGTGTGTTTGTCCTTAGGTTAGTTTACCTAGGTTTAAGTAGTTTGTAAGCTACGGACTGATGACCACGCAGTTTGGTCCGGTGGAATTACAAACAAATAAACAATAATCTACTGATAGCCCTAATGGTAATTACTTATTTGTCTGTAAATTCAGAGACAAACAACTATTCGGGAAAATGTCACTAGTCATTTTACACTACTTAACCGTTGTTTGTAACCAATACTTTAAACAAATTAGTTACACAGCTTCATAAGAGCCAATATGAGCTGTCCGTATATTTGCAAAGTAAAAATCTGTCTAATATAGATGTTAGAATTTGTGGAAATAATTACATTCCTGATTCCAAACATTTGAACCACTCTAGAAGTGGTTGATGAGGTATTCTTTATGTTCATCTTGAACATCTGGTGATTTTCAGTTTCTCACTCAACGTCTACTAGCAGTCTGTTATAAACTTCTCAAGCAGAATGTAAAACTATTCCGGACTCAAAATAGTAAAGCACTGCCTGTATGGAAATAAGCTTTTGTTTCTAGCATTGTTGTTTGCCGGCCGCGGTGGCCGAGGTGACTGAGGCGCTCCAGTCACGGTCAGCACGGCCACTACGGTCGGGGGTTCGAATCCCCCCTCGGGCATGGATATTTGTGCCGTCCTAGTTCGTAAGTAGTTCATAAGTAGTTTGTAAGTTTAGGGACTGATGACCCCGTAGTTAAGTCCCATAAGCTTTACAAACATTTGAACATTTTTTCTAGCATTGTTGTTGTAAAAAGAACAGTTTATCACAGCCATTAAAAACTTATTATTAACCACAAATAACAATGTGGATCATGTAGTGGTATATACGACTAAAATCTTTAGGTCTCCTTATTAAGGACTAAGTAATTATTTATTTTAGCTGATTTGCCCCAGAAGATTATGTCAAAGGCGATACTGAAAACATGCAAATTTCCGTCGGCAGATCAACACTGTGAGTAAGATTTCGAAGAGCAAACTAAATGAATATTTGGTTAACTTACCGATGTGTTGATATCTCGGCCTTTCAAATGTTTGTAAATCTATGGGACCAAACTACTGAGGCCATCAGTCTCTAGGCTTATAAACTACGTAAATTAACCTAAGAACAACACACACACACACACACGCACACTCACATGTCGGCTGGAGGCTGCGAACCTCCGGCGGGAGCCGCCTCACAGACCCTGACAAGGCGCCCTGAAGTGCTCGGCTACTCCCGCGCGCTGATTTCTCGGCCTTGAAGCCTACAGGACAACGACAATGTAATCAGCAAATAAATAACTTTCATATTCACAGAATATATGACATCAACTGCGATTGGGCAAAGCTGAAAACGTGTAGGCAGCCGGGATTCGAACCCGGGTTTTCTGCTTTTTAGGCAGTTGCGCTGATCACTACACCAATGGGGACACAGTGATCATCGCACGTGCAACGACTACCTAAGCACACCACCCGTCAGATACATATTCCCTGCCCACAGTACTCAAACTTGTAGTTTTGAAACTGATTCCCGTAAGAGTAAGGGCCACAAACTTGCCCACTCCTCCCCTCTAACGAAAGGATCATTTCCCGTCATCGGCACACACACACACACGTGTGTGTGTGTGTGTGTGTGTGTGTGTGTGTGTGTGTGTGTGTGTGTGTGTGTGTATGTGTGTGTGTTCCGAGAGAACAGACGTCACTTCTGATCCTGCAGTTGTTATTCTTTCATATTCACAGAATACAAGGCATCAACTGCGAATAGGCAAAGCTGAAAATATTTACCCAGCCGGGATTCGCACCCGGGTCTCCTGCTTTAGTGGGGAGGGGTGGACAAGTTTGTGGCCCTTTACTATTACGGGAATTAGTTTCATAACTACGAGTTTGAGTACTGTGGGCAGCGTGAAGCTGGTAATTTCTATCTGACGGGAGGCGTTCAAAAAATGTTCAAATGTTTGTTAAGCTTAAGGAACTTAACGACGGGGTCGCCGGCCGCGGTGGCCGAGGGGACTGAGGCGCTTCAGTCACGGTCTGCATGGCCACTACGGTCGGGGGTTCGAATCCCCCCTCGGGCATGGATATTTGTGCCGTCCTAGTTCGTAAGTAGTTCATAAGTAGTTTGTAAGTTTAGGGACTGATGACCCCGTAGTTGAGTCCCATATGATTTACAAACATTTGAACAACAACAACTATGGGGTCATCAGTCCCTAAACTTACAAACTACTTATGAACTACCTACAACTAAGGACGGCACAAATATCCATGCCCGAGGGGGGATTCGAACGCCCGACCGTAGTGGCCGTGCAGACCGTGACTGAAGCGCCTCAGTCCCCTCGGCCACCGCGGCCGGCGTGCTTAGGTAGTCCTTGCAAGTGCGATGATGGTGTAGGGGTCAGTGCAGCTGCCTAGAAAGCAGGAGACCCGGGTTCGAATCCCTGCTGGGTAAACATTTTCAACTTTGCACAATCGCAGTTGATGTCATATAGTCTGTGAATATTACAGATTAACAACTGCAGGATCCGAAGTGACGTCTGTTCTTTCGGAACAGACGCCACATTGAAAGACGACCGTCTGTCGTCTTCCATATATTTTTTATAAAATTGTAATTTATTTGATGTCGCCAGATTAGAATTTTGTTAAAACTAGAACTCCATTCTTTTCAAGGCATGAGGAACAGCATTTTTATTTCATGTTTTAAAATATTAGTTTCTGAAATGATAGTTAATATTGCTAGAATTTTGTTATTTTAATAATTTATTATTGTGGTTATGAATGTGGCAATAAGTACGGCTTCTCCGCTACGCCACTGTCCCTGTGGGAATGTGTACTTGTTTTACTTTTAAGTGGATGTGCGAGGATATAATGGCTGTCTGAATGTGGGTGGAAATGGCTCGCTTGCATGGTTCTCTCTGGCTCAGAGTTGATAGTTAGTCGTTACCAACCCCTTCTACTGATGCGACCAAAGAGGTTTCTACACTCTTTGGTTACAAGCCAGTCGACGAGCCCTCTCCAGGGTGAGTCTCGAGATCTTCTCTCCTCACCACTGCTGTTCTCGTGGGTTTTGCCCAGTTTCTGGTAGCTTTCGCGCCTCCTGGCTGCTCGGTGATCACTTTGTGCTGGGGATCATGGTGAGGTAAGGTTGGTTCTGCTCTTGTGTCCACGGAGATGGTAGCGATTCGTTGTCTAGCATGTTTAACTTAGACTCTTGAACTTGGATTCATTTATCAGAATATTTTTTCCGATCGTGCGCGGAAATGTGTTCTAGTTGTTCAATCCAGTGATTTCCAACAGTTAAACGTGGTGTATGTGTTACTAGTTGCAGTTTGATAACGGTCTTTTGTGATTATTTTGCGGTGTACGAACTCTATGTAAATTCTTTCTAGCTTTGTGCGGCCCGATTTCTAACAGACGATATGTTCATTTTTGTACAGTGCATGTAAAAATCTTTCTTATCGTTTCCTTCCGTGAGTGATGTGTGTTCCACGTGGTTGGATCTTAGAGCAAAGCGTTCAGCTTCCACTGTTGTTTCATCCATGCCCATCAGGCAAGTAACTATGCGTGTATCCTTCTGATTTCCACCAACATTTCGCGATCTTCTCTCCCTGTCTATTTTAATTTTGCTGTTTCTTCTCCGAACTTGTAGTATGCACTCAGTCTTTGTCAGTAATTCTCTCCGAGCCTTGTACAACCTCCTTCAATAGCTTGCTTATGAAATCCTATGTATTTCTAAGGGTTGCATGCCATAGTTTTTATTCCCATTTTTCCGTCTTTGTAATTATTTCACTTTCCGGGTTTTGAGACAGAACTTCTTCTGTCTCTGTGAACGCTCCCAATCGCATGTTGCTGCATTTCAGTAGCTTCCTTATGAAATTCTACGCAGTTCTAGGGGTTGCATGCCGTAGTTAATTTTCTTTATTTTTCGGAAATTGAATTTATACATTTTTATCGGTTTTCGGAACCACGTGGGTCCCAACTCCGACTTCAGGGGTTTTCAGATAGTCACCTGAATTCACACCACTTCTCATGAATCCAGTGCCTAGATAGTTTACTCTCAGATTGAAAATTAAGATTCCGCCGTGATTTTGTGTAATGAATCCAATTTTTAACCACTCCACCTTCAGTGGAGTGCGGTCATGTAACGTAGCCGTGTGTCGCCGTTAGCGTGTTTGCTCACGGTCTAATCTAAATGCAACTTAACTTTGCTACACTCACGCACCATCTCAAATCAGGCACGACAGACCAGATCCATCTTCGCAGTTTTATTATATATTGTTGTGTGGTACCTCCGGGTTTGCTGAGTTTCGTCTACGATAGCTTCTACCTCGTTTCAACACGCTGATTTTGGTGAGTTTCACTGTTGCATTGCGTGTGTGTGAGCGAGTGAGTGTTGTTTGTAAATCTTCCCCCCAGTAGCGTTAAGTTCTGTGTAATTTATGTTAATTTCAATGCTGGGCATCGTCAGTATTAAATCCTGTAAATGGGATGCTTTTTATTGTATTAACAAAATTGGTTCCCTATTTTGCTTGCGTTGGACCTGAATAAACTAGTTAAGTTCAGTATAATTTTGACTTGCCTATAAATGGTAGTTTTGAGCACCTTCCCCCTTTGATTTAATATTGTTTTTCACCAGTGCTCAGAACAAGCTCAGATGCAATTTTGTATGTTTAAGTTCCGTTGCGCCACCTTTATGAAATAACTTTAATTGTGGTGGATTGTTTATTAAAGCCTGTGTGTGATTTCGTGTGAGCTGCTACGTATATTAGCCACTGTATCATTAACTTCCTGTCATTAGAATAATTTGAACCAAGTCAGTTCTCAATTTGGGCCAGGGAACAAGCTTGTGCAGCAGGGAGTACCCGTTAGTTCACACGGACCTTTTGCTACTTTTGCTGCTAAAATTAAGCTTTTTTATCTGAGTACTTCAAAGCAGAATTAAGCTTTTACTACGTACAGTGGTCCACGTTTAACATGTATATAAATAAATAACTATTAGGTGGTGCATAAATTAAAGCCGGCCGTGGTGGCCGAGGGGACTGAGGCGCTCCAGTCACGGTCTGCACGGCCACTACGGTCGGGGGTTCGAATCCCCCCTCGGGCATGGATATTTGTGCCGTCCTTAGTATTAGCTAGTTCATAAGTAGTTTGTAAGTTTAGGGACTGATGACCCCACAGTTAAGTCCCATAAGCTTAACAAACATTTCAACATTTCATAAATTAATAGAGTTTCTCCATAACTTTAATAAATTGAACAGAAAACCATAAGATACTTAATCATCAATAATAAACTCTCCTTCACTGTTTTCAACGATCTGTTAACGTAGGGGTAACTTTTAGGTTCCGTGAATGGAAAAAGTGCGTGGTTTTGAGGTGAAAAACTTGTCGAGCCGCGATCGGAACGCGTTAGTATTTGGAAAGTAAGTTCCTTGAATGTTGTTCGATAGGTAGTGGAAAAGGAGAAAGTCAGAGGGTGCAAGCTGACGTGAATAAGGTGGGTGCGGAATGACTTCCCAAACCAACTCCTGTGAAGTGTGTTTTGTCAGTGTTATCTTGGAGTAGAATCACTTCACGCAGAATTTTTGGTCGTTATTCTAGTATTGAGAATGTAAGACGTGTCTGTTTCTGACAATAAATGCCAGCAGTGATGGGTACACCTCGGGGAAGCAATTACTGATTCGCTACGCCGTCGCCGTTCCACTAGTTGCATAACATTTTTTGTGGATACTGCAGATCCTTTATACGATGAGTTGCTGCATTGTTTGGACTCAACCATTTATTTATTTTCTGATATACGTATAAAGACAATTTTTTGTCACCAATAACTGTAAGGGATAGCAATGGTTGGTGGTGTTAACGAGCCAAAATTCCAATTTTCTAATGTTTGTAAAGCTTATGGGACTTAATTGCGAGTTCATCAGCCCCTAAACTTACAAATTACTTATGAACTAACGTATACTAAAGACAACACAAACATCCGAGGGAGGATTCGAACCTCCGATGCGGGAGGCCGCGCGATCCGCAACGTGGCGCTCCAGTCCGCTCGGTTACTCCCGCGCAGCGTTCACAAGCCAATTCATTAAGAGCAAACAGAGATGTGTAATACAGCAACCCGCTGAATTTTGTGATTTTGGCTTAGAGCATGTAGAACCCTCACACACTATTTTCGAACCTTCCCCATTGCATTCATGACAGTTCATTACATTTGCCACTTCTCAAGTAGACGACATGCATCTTTGTGCATGAATGGGTTTAAACGATCTTCATCAAACAAAATTCAAATATTTGTAAATCTATGGGACTTAGCTATTCTGGTCATCAGTCCCTAGGCTTACAAACTACACTCCTGGCCATTAAAATTGCTACATCACGAAGATGACGTGCTACAGACGCGAAAGAAGATGCTGTGATACGCAAATGATTAGCTTTTCAGAGCATTCACACAAGGTTGGCGCTGGTGGCGACACCTACAACGTGCTGACATGAGGAAAGTCTCCAACCAATTTCTCATACACAAACAGCAGTTGCCCGGCGTTGCCTGCTGAAACGTTGTGATGCCTCGTGTAAGGAGGAAACATGCGTACCATCACGTTTCCGACTTTGATAAAGGTCGGATTGTAGCCTATCGCGATTGCGGTTTATCATATCGAGACATTGCTGCTCGCGATGGTCGCGATCCAATGACTGTTAGTAGAATATGGAATCGGTGGGTTCAGGACGGCAATACAGACCGCCGTGCTGGATCCCAACGGCCTCGTATCACTAGCAGTCGAGATGACAGGCATTTTATCCGCATGGTTGTAACGGATCGTGTAGTCATGTCTCAATCCCTGAGTCAAGAGAGGGGGACGTTTACAAGACAACCATCTGCACGAACAGTTCGACGACGTTTGCAGCAGCATGGACTATCAGCTCGGAGACCATGGCTGCGGTTACCCTTGACGCTGCAGCACTGACAGGAGCGCTTGCGATGGTGTACGCAACGACGAACCTGGGTGCACGAATGGCAAAATGTCTTTTTTTTTTTTTTTTTTTTTTTTTTTTTTTTTTTTTTTTTTTTTTTTTTTTGGATGAATCCAGGTTCTGTTTACAGCATCATGATGATAGCATCCGGGTTTGGCGACATCGCGATGAACGCACATTGGAAGCGTGTATTCGTCATAGCCATACTGGCATATCACCCGGCGTTATGGTATGGGTTGCCATTGGTTACACGTCTCGCTCATCTCTTGTTCCCATCGACGGCACTTTGAACAGAGGCTGTTTCATTTCAGATGTGTTACGACCAGTGGCTGTACCCTTCATTCGATCCCTACGAAACACTACATTTCAGCACTATAATGTGCGGCCGCTTGTTGCAGGTCCTACACGTGCCTTTCTGGATACGGAAAATGTTCGGCTGCTGGCCTGGCCAGCACATTCTTCAAATATCTCACCAACTGAAAACGTCTGGTCAATGGTGGCCGAGCAACTGGCTCGTCACAATACGCCAGTCACTACTCTTGATGAACTGTGGTATCGTGTTGAGGCAGCATGGGCATCTGTACCTGTACACGCCATCAAAGCTCTGTTTGACTCAATGCCCAGGCGTATCAAGGCCGTTATTACGGTCAGAGGTGGTTTTTCTGGGTACTGATTTCTCAGAATATATGCACCCAAATTGCGTGAAAATGTAATCACATGTCAGTTCTTGTCTAATATATTTGTCCAATAAATACCCGTTTGTCATCTGCATTTCTTCTTTGGGTAGCAATTTTAATGGCCAGTAGTGTACTTAAACTAACTTATGCTAAGGACAACCAATACATCCATGCCCGATGGAGGACTCGAACCTCCGACGGCGAGCAACGGAGCGCTCCACAGCTGGGCGCTTTAGAACGCTCGGCCACTCCACCGCGGCCTTCATCAAACTCCGAAGGTTGAAACGATCGTCCTTAAAACGGAAAACAATTTTATGGCAGCGCTCTGTCCAATGTCACTGTCCCTATAGACGATGCAAATATTTTTGGCTGCCTTCACTGCTGTCAGGCTACTTCTAAACTCAAACAGATTAATACGTCGAAAATATTCCAGTTTCTCCACTTCACACTCCATTTATAGCGTTCGGAGCTCCACACACTGTCTCCAAATGACAAAAATTATAATACGTAGCTCAAACAGCAGCAGTGAACTACAAATTAAAAAAAAATCACAGTCGTTACAGAAACCTATAGCAACCGGAATATCAACATGCACAACGAAAACGCAACGAATTTATGCACCAACTTAATAAAATTATTGTGTTTTCCGCTAAACAGTTAATCCCCTACCCTAGCGGCAATGCAGAGCTGCATTTGCATCTTGCATTAGCAACGAAGCACTGTGCAGCTGTTGCAGTAAAGCGGTCGAGCACCCTCAGTGCTCAAAGCCCTACCGAAAGAAACCGGTTCACGCGCGGCTACCGCAGCAGCCAGCAAATTAGCGCAGTCCTGCTGCGGATTCCGTGCAGCCGATCATCTCTCCCCTCTCCCCAACATTTTATTTCAGTCTCCTCTCCAAAAAAGAAACTTCCCAGACCGTGGCTGTTTACGGCTCTGACGTTGAGTATTGTGGACGCTAAATTATTACATAATTTGTACGCTGTAACAGAGATGTACGAGAATACGTACGGCTGGCTGTGGAGCCGTTTCCATAACCGCGATGTACAGCGTGAGAAGCGTTCATCCTGTCTGCCGACCCGTTTTTTAGGGGAGGCGCGGTGTCGACTTTAGTTTACCATAAATAATCCGGTAGTAACTGTGTATATTATAAGAGACAGATACTACACAATTTTAGATTACACACTCTTATTTCACGGAAAATGGCGTCCCAGTCCTCTGAAGACTATTTCTTATAAGGCGATATGCTGCAGCAGTGGAATAATGATCTCGTCATCAACGGGAACCGGATGCAAAACCCTGTTCGATGGTTCTGTTACTCCTAATTAAGGGTTCCCGAGATATGTGTTGCACAATAATGCTGGAATAATTACCTCACTGAGGTTGCTAACATCTGAATACATAAGTTCTAATTAATTCGGCACACAACCACTAATATCAGGAAGATAATTATCAACAACGCATTTCGGGAAGCAATCTCCTATCATATTAATTCCTAAGTTAATCCTACAAAAGCATCACTTAAAAAGTACACAAGGTCAAAATTTGGAAATAAATAAGATTATTTGGACACGAAGTCTCCACCTTACTTCAAAAATGAGAGAGCCGGCCGCGGTGGCCGAGGAGACTCAGGCGCTCCAGTCACGGTCTGCACGGCCACTACGGTCGGGGGTTCGAATCCCCCCTCGGGCATGGATATTTGTGCCGTCCGTAGTATAAGGTAATTGATAAGTAGTTTGTAAGTTTAGGGACTGATGACCCCGTAGTTAAGTCCCATAAAAAAAATGAGAGTACGACAATTTCTGCTCTCGCTTGACCATGTTACCGACCAACCATAAAAACGTTCCTTTTGTCGTACACCAGCCATATCAATTGTCTTTCCAAGCAGTGTCGGATACAGAATTTAGAATTTTTTTCTGGGGGGGGGGGGGGCACAACAAAATAATAATAATAAACAGAGAATTCAGAGTCTGAATGCCTTATGTTCAGCTGTGGGCATATTCGTTTCATCCTTTATCATCATAATGGATGAAACACTTGCCCACAGCAGAACACAGGGCATTCAGGCTCTGAATTTATTTCGATTTGTAACTGTTTCTCAGCTTGACCAAATGGATATATGCAAATCCCTATACAGAGGAAGCCATGCGAAATTGGCATTGGTTTTCTACATATTTACGACTTTCGAATAATTGGACTATAAGACTGAATAACACGACCACTTGAAAACTCAAACAATTGTACAGTACGGTCGAAAGATACGTTTTGTACACTGATGACTACAAGATTATGATATTAAATGTGCTAAATGAATTAATGGTGACTGTACAAAAACCTAGGGCATGTGGTTCACAAATAATAAAAAAAAGTTCAAATATTCGCAATCCCAAGGAACGGAACTGCTAAGGTCTCGGTCCCTAGTCTTACAAACTACTTAAACTAACTCATTCTAAGGACAGCACGCACAGCCATTTCGGAGGGAGGACTAGAACCCCTGGCGGGAGCGGCAGCGTAATCCGCGACGTTGCGCCATTCCCGCGCGGTGCACGTGCTTTGATTGTTATTTATTTTAGAGTTCCATACTCCCGATACTCTCTTTTATTTTGGGGTAAATTTTTAAGCGTTTAACTGTTTCATGTGGTTGAATCATTGTAATATTTTTTGTAAACATAGGCTTTTGAGAATGACGCCATAGTGCTCCGAAACTAGTAGTGCGTTTGTAGATAGATGGAAGTATATTACTTCGACAAGTGAAGACGATTTTACCTGGTTATGCCAGGAGCAGAAAACATCTGCACTAGTTGCAGGACATCAATTTATTTCGGAGCGATGTCAACGTTACGCTGCCCCTAGACGCAAAATATTACTGCACACATTGTTAGGCGTAACGTTTCCAGCTCTGCGACGCTGCCTTCCGCTCACTGCTCCTCGCCTCCCGGCAGCCACGGTACACGCCTCCTGCCGCTGCCAACAGCCAGCGCACGGTTCGTTAACTTACCAAGGACAAAAAATACGGTATCCGGCGTGACTGTTTCATTATCAAGTAATGCACTGAACAACAATCAAACAGCAAGTAAATATGTCGCGCTAAGTTTGATATCCCCTTTGTCGCGTTGTTCTGAATCAATTTCTTCGTCGTGCTTCGAAAAGTTACTACGCAAATCGTGAGGAGTTTTCAAGAAAGCTTTCCCCATCAACAAAATTACACTAGACTGTGTTTCTAAGAAGAATTTCTATTAGCATGAAAATCCTTTGTATCTGATATCGGGCCACGGCGGATTAGCCATGCGTACTAGGGCGCCGTGCTGCGGTGCGCGCAGCCGTTCGCCGTCGGGGGTTCGAGTCCCCCCCCCCCCCCCCCGCCTCCCGTGCATGGGTGTTTGTGTGATCCTTAGGTTAGTTTACCTTAGTGTAAGTAGTTTGTAATGCACGGTCTAATAACCACGCAGTTGAGTCCGATAGAATTACAAAAATTTGAACATTTTTTTGATGTCGGAAAAATGGCATTGAAATTTATAATTTGCTCCAATAACTGGAAAATCGAAACGTGTAGCTTCAAATAAAACTGTTTATAATGCGTGGCAGGACTGTTTCTTAGTGTCTAGGAAAAGAATCCAGAGTTACAAACCGATTACCAAAAACACGTGAATGCGCCAGTGTGAACGCAGCCCTAGAAATTCACGATTTTTTCACGTATTTAAATCCTTTTACTTTATTTACGTATTTATCTCCCAAGCAATCACAAAGCAACAAACGATTTGTATTTAGTTTTATCGTAAATTACTGACAAAAAGGAGCAAGAAGCAATTAAAAATAAGCATAACACAAAAAGTCAATTTACGTTATGTTAATTAGAGGGATTTTACCTTTTTAAACTCACAGTTACATGCTGCTTGTGAGTAAAAGTTAATTATTCTTATGCTGAGATTTTCTCCCTCCTTGCCGCGGCGGAATGGCCAAACGCATTGAGGCGCTATGCTCCGATCTCTTTTATTTTTCTGTAGGCGGTATCTATTTTTCCCCTACATATACACTCTTGCCGGCCGCGGTGGCCGAGCGTTCTGCGGCGCACGGCCACTACGGTCGGGGGTTCGAATCCCCCCTCGGGCATGGATATTTGTGCCGTCCTTAGTATTAGATAGTTCGTAAGTAGTTTGTAAGTTTAGGGATTGATAACCTCGTAATTAAGTCCCATAAGCTATACAAACATTTGAACATTTTTTATACACTCTGATTTTCATCTGCCTTCTAGCCACTCCTGCTTAGCTATTTTGCACTTACTGTCAATCCCATTTCTTAGTCGTCTGTACTCCATTATGCCTGTTTCACTTACTGCATATTTATATTTTCTCCTTTCATCGATCAAATTTAGTATTTCCTGTGATATCCAACAATTTTTTGTAGGTATTGCGTTTCTACCATTTTTGTCCTCAGCAGCCTTCACTATTTCCTCTCTCAATGCTACCCATTCCTCATCTAATGTTTTACTTCCCCCCGTATGGGTCAATTGTTGCCTAAAGCTACCTCTGAAATTCTCAAGAACTTCACGTTCCTTCAAATTTATCCAGGTCCCATCTCCTTATTTGCCTACCTTTCTGCAGTTTCTTTAGTTTCAGCCTACAGTTCATGACCAATAAGATATGGTCAGAGTC
The DNA here is from genome assembly GCA_026315105.1 of Locusta migratoria. Taxonomy (NCBI): domain Eukaryota; kingdom Metazoa; phylum Arthropoda; class Insecta; order Orthoptera; family Acrididae; genus Locusta; species Locusta migratoria. Next base: position 105,577,472 of record CM048755.1, read on the forward strand.
CATATCTGCCCCTGGGTAATCTAGCTTCACCCTGGCCGGCCGCGGTGGCCGAGGAGACTGAGGCGCTCCAGTCACGGTCTGCACGGCCACTACAGTCGGGGGTTCGAATCCCCCCTCGGGCATGGATGTTTGTGCCGTCCTAGTTCATAACTAGTTCGTAAGTAGTTTGTAAGTTTAGGGACTGATGACCCCGTAGTTAAGTCCCATAAGCATTTGAACATTTAGCTTCACCCTATCCATTCCCCTTTTTAAATTTTCTAACTTTCCTAGCCGATTGAGGGATCTAACATTCCACGCTCCGATCCGTAGAAACCAGTGTTGTCTTTCCTGATAATCACATCCTCCTGAGTAGTCCCCGCTCGGAGATCCGAATGGGGGACTATTTTACCTCCGGAATATTTTACCTGAGAGGATCAAATTCATACAGTAGAGCTGCATGTCCTCGGGAAAAGTAACGGCTGTAGTTTCCCACTGCTTTCAGCCGTTCGCAGAAACTGCATGGAAAAGCCACATTAGCTGACGTGACAAGGCCAGCTCAGTCAGTCATGCAGACTGTTGCCCCTGTAAGTACGGAAAAGGCTGCTGCCCCTCTGCAGCACCTTGTTTATTGTGCGATATAGTTCACGTTTTTCCCTTTGTTATTGTTTCTAGTTTCCGTGGTATACAAGAAGGAGAATGCAGTGTTTATCATTTTGAACTACGAATTAACTGTAGAACTTGAGCCATCTAAAAGACATTACTGTTGTTGGGCGTCATGCAAATGATGATTTAAACGACTTTTTACAACAACTTTATTAAATTCATCCGATTATTCGCTTGTCCAGGGAGGTAATGAAGGTCTTCCTTGACTAGTTGATTACGCGGAAGGCCGATGTTACTTTGAGACGTGCCATTTATTGGAATTAATCTCACACTGGTTTGTAAGTTCAGGCTGATCCGGCTCAGCATGATGTAATGTTTTGATCAAATTCAAATGTTTTTAAAGCTATGGGACCAACCTGCAATATTCATAGGTTCCTAGACTTGAAACTATTTAAACTAACTTACGCTAAAACCAAAACACACACACAGCTGCGGGAGGACTCGAACCTCCGCAACAAGGCGCCTTAGAGCGCACGACCATTTGCGCACGGCGGAGTGCTTCTAACAGTGGATCGAAGGCCGACGTCATCTCATAGCCTTAAAGTTTGTTTACAGTGTTAGTCCACCTCGAAGTCACTTTTCGTGAGAGCTGTTATAGTGGTATGCGACCACGGGTAGGGTGAGAAATGAAAATAAACTGGCGGCAGCGAAGTACACGGCTTTTTCGTATTGCGCATGTAGCATTTTCAGCTCTATTGGTCGTATTCTACGGAAATATAATGTGAAATTTGGTTTGCGAGAAACATGTAAGATTACGGACATTTAAGCGTCTGTAAAGGATGATCTTGGTTCGATTAATTCGAGTGTCTACTGTATCCGTTGCGGTTGTGGCATTTGAAAGACTTGTCCGTCTACAAGGACCGGTGTGTTGAGAAGAAATGTGACGAACGCTCATAACAGCCTAGCAAATCTGCTATTGCAGAAATTTACCTTGGCACTGGTCATTCTGTGAAATACTGGGTGAATCATCTAACACTTGCGCCGCAAATATTGCGGAAACGGAAAGTGCGATTGATGTGCGGTTTTCACAGAATGGATTGGTAGTCAAGGACTCGTACTGTTAGCCAATAAACAGATTGTAAAAATACCTAGAAAGTGTATTTTTTATGCAAACATCAATTTTTCAAATAGAACAATGGTTGTTTCTATCATGCACTGGAATTTTTGAGACGAGTTGTGTACAAAGAATTTTGAATGACATTTTTATCACGTTTAGTTTGGCTACGCTATCGCAGCCTCCGCCCTCGAACGGTTGTAGGTGCCAAACTAAACGTGATAAAAATGCCATTCAAAATTGTTTGTACACAACTGGTGTCAAAAATTCCAGTGCATGATAGAAACAACCATTGTTCCATTTTAAAAAAAATTGTAAGTTTGCATAAAAAATACATTGTCTAAGTAATATTAAAATCTGTTTGTTGGCTAAAAATACAAGTCCCTGACTACCAATCCAAAATCGCACATCAATCGCACTTTCCGTTTCCGCAATATTTGCGGTGCAAGTGTTAGGTGATTCACCCTGTATATGACACTGAGATTCTGACAGGTACCTCCAGGCTTTGAACGTTCTTTTTAACTTTATTCTTTATGTTCTTTCTAGTGTACCACACATTAGTTCGTATTTACACGATTTCTCACAACTAAAAGGACGATATTACTTCTTATATGGTATTTTACCCTGAATTCCCTTACTTTGGACTTAGGTGTGGAGATGAAATTATGCTTACTGGAGTTTTGAGATAAGTCTTTACACCATTATCTTCATTTCATATTTTGTTTATCCAAAGATTACTTGGTTGTCCGCAAATAAAACGGTGCTTACACTTTGTCTGACGCCCTATTGTAAAACCATAGTGTTTTTCGTATATTCTCATAGAATGTTGTCAATGTATATATTAAATGGTATGGGCGACAGACTGCAGCAACGGCGTAGGCCATTGTTGACATTAATTCGAAATGTTCCAATGTTTGTCTTCGCCGGCCGCGGTGGCCGAGGAGACTGAGGCGCTTCAGTCACGGTCTACACGGCCACTACGGTCGGGGGTTCGAATCCCCCCTAGGGCATGGATATTTGTGCCGTCGTAGTTCGTAAGTAGTTCATAAGTAGTTTGTAAGTTTAGGGACTGATGACCCCGTAGTTAAGTCCCATAAGCTTTACAAACATTTGTATTTGTATTTGTTTGTCTTCTGGACCAACAGTGTTAGCGATGTCGTACATTGACATAATAAGACATATTCCAGAACATTGTAATCTTTCAAATGTTCAAATGTTTGTTCAAAAATGTTCAAATGTTTGTAGAACTTATGGGACTTAACTACGGGGTCATCAGTCCCTAAGCTTACAAACTACGTATGAACTAGCTAAGACTAAGGACGGCACAAATATCCATGCCCGAGGGGGGATTCGAACCCCCGACTGAAGTGGCCGTGCAGACCTTGACTGGAGCGCCTCAGTCCCCGCGGCCACCGGGGCCGGCCCAAATATTTGTTAAGCTTATGGGACTTAACTACGGGGTCATCAGTCCCTAAACTTACAAACTACTTATCAACTACCTTATACTAAGGACGGCACAAATATCCATACCCGACCGTAGTGGCCGTGCAGACCGTGACTGGAGCGCCTCAGTTCCCTCGGCCAACGCGAGCGGCATTGTTATCTTTAATAATTGTGTATTTTACACTTCCTTTCTCTATGGCCATGTTCCTGCACATGCAGGCTCGGCCTTGTTAAATTCGGATTTGGTGTGTGTTAATATTTACGGGATGGCTGGATGCCCTTCCTGCCGCCATCCCATACCCCGTGGTAGGAAATGTGTACTTCAAATGTCTGCGTATAGTGTTATAAGTGTGAAAGTGTAAAGTGTTACGAAGTGTTTGCGAATCGTGTAACTGAGGCCCAGTATTCACCTAGGGGGATTTGGAAAACCACGTAAAAATCACACCAGGGCGGATTCGAACCGGGGCCAATGCGCCTACCCGTCTCGGAAAGTAGTGTGTTAGACCGTATGGCTAACCAAGCGGGTAATTTGTGTATTTTACACTATGAGCTGCTAATTTCGCCACAGCGCAATCTTCAGTTCCAATGCCTGCCAAACATAATTTTTTGTATGTTATTGTACAATTGTAACAGACAAAAACATAAACGTGGTTTATATATACGGTAGTCTGAATGTATGCTGTAGCTGTTATTTTGACGATTTACTTTAACGCTATATTGTCTTCAGCACATACATTCTATTAGATGTTGTGCATGAGATATTTATCGTCATCCAATCTTACGAAGTTTTGACAGCTCTTCAGAGATATGGTATGTTTACAATTTTCGCAAAAAGAATGTGTATCTTATGAGTGCTAATGGGAGAGTATGATTTTGTACTTGTGCGTGTGAGGTATTTTAGGTATTTGGTGAAACTTTTTATTCGAAGTTAAAGGAAAGACCTAATAAAATAACTTTACGGGAGATAATATACCGTAAAAGTAATTCGTCAAAATAACAACTACAGTAGCTACTCAGACTATCGTATGTATTATGCCACGTATGTGTTTCCGTGTATTATAATTGCACAATTACATACAAAAAATTACGAAAAAATATGTTATGCAGGCATTACACCTGAGGCGGCGCTCTGCCGAAATGAACACTTCATAATGTAAAACGCACACATTATCTAATATTACAGTTTTCTGGAATATCTCTTATTATGTCAGTGTTCAAATGTGTCTAACAAGAAAAGTACATGGGCTCGAACAAACATATCTGTATGAACGTTTGGTTACAAGATCTCTACGTACACCTCAATGTGCTGGTGGGTGTCGTTTTTCTACAAAGCTCTGCAACCATGTTCTAGATAGCACTGTAGATGTAATTGTAGACGCCATACGTAATGTAGATATCTTAACTATAACTTATGTAATAATCATTGTACATATTCTCTAGCGAATTGTAATCAAAAACCGTGATGATAGTTGCAACTTTAACCTTCTTCCCGAATGACTGTTAGTATTCACTGCCACTGCTTCCATCGCCTCTTCCCGCACTTACCGTAGCACTACCGCTTGCAATGAGTTGTTCGTCATTATCATCCCTATTATCATTATTATGAGTTTGTAACAACAGTATCTAACTTATGCTCATATTTCTGCACCATAACAGATACGAGAAAGCATGCAAATGATTGATCTTCTACACTAATACCATCTTCACGAAGAAGGGTTCTTCGTAACTTCATCTCAACTAATCGCAATACATTAGCAGGATTGATTAGCAATCGCCGCCCCATATGACGCTTCACCACACAAATAACATCACGAAATGCAACTTGGGAGGCACACTGCACCGCCCTACTGGCGAACCGACAGGTCAAAGTGCAATGCGGCATGCCACACGCAGAGGCCTCTATCGGACGACTGCAGAGTTTTGCAGATGGGGGAGTATCACTGGTGCAATAAGGGATCTTTACATTATATCTCATACGATTTTGGTGTATATGTGTTTGCTCGAGCCCAAGTACTTTCCTTGTAAGTATAAGGGACCAAACTGTAATTGTCATTGGCCCCTAGACTTACAGACTACTAACTTATCCTAAGGCCAAGTTACACACCCATACCCGAAGGAGGACTCGATCCTCCGACGGGAGCGTCCACGCTATCTACATGTACTTATGTACTCTGCAAATGACATTTAAAAGCAATCCGCACTGCCATTTCCGCGTGGCTGACATCCGTTGTTTTACTCATTTCTTCACTTGTTTCTTTATCTTTGTACAGTTATACTTACTTTTTCGATAATTAATTCTAGCCTAGGGTAGCCCCTCCTCTGTAGAATACCCACATATCCCTCCATCTTACACGCTCTCAGGCCTTTGTATAGTATAAAGACGCCGGATGCCTTTACTACTACGTTGAATTCCCTAGGTTTCTGAATAATCTGGCTCTATCAATATATTACCAATGCATCAACGACCTGGCCTAAAGTGACACTGTTCCTCTAGCATTAGTCTCCGTAATTGCTTTCATTCTTTCGTTTATTATTTTGCATGCACTTTATAGTCAACTGCCACGATACTGATTCCTCTCTATTTATTATAAACTTTTGTCTCCCATCTTAAAAACTGAAAACACTTTTAGCATCGGACTATTCTAGCAAGCTCAGTTGGTAACTTCTACTAGGAGAAAGTGGGGAGTTCTCCCAAGTCTCAGTGGAATAGCCAGGAACAGGTACCCCGGAGATGTTGGAAATTTCAGTTTGCCTTATGAAGTGTCCCAACGCTGTGGGGAGTCGCCAGGAATGACACTGGTTTGAATAAGTGGGGTGGGTTAAAGACACGCAGGCCGCCTGAGTGGCTCCACGCAGCCGGCCGCACGCACACACAAACTTGTTCTTCTTGTCCACTCGGGACATGGGACGGAATCGGCAGTGCTGGGTGTTAACGGCCGACCGCCGGCGGCAGCGGCGCGGAATGCTGACTTTTTGAGACACGATCACTTTTTAAAGCAGGGTTTTTGAAACATGCCGACACGCTCACGTTTTAGGTGCCGCGTTTCGCATTCTTCGCATCGCCGAAACATGTACAAGTAGTTTGAAATTTGTCATTGTCCTGGAAAGAGCTATCAGTTTTACTTTAAACGATCCAAACGCACATGTGCCGATTATGCTATTTGGAGTCCGATGCTGAAAGTTGGCGATTTTATGTTCACAGTAAGGAAACGATAAAGGCCTTTTTATATGAAGGACTTATTAAAACTTGTGATTTCGATAAATAAGGCACTAAATACGACTCGTCTAAGAAAATTTTAATAATTTACTATTTGATAGTTTCATTAAAGGCACTGTGTGCAGGTGGGTTATGTTTAAATAACATTAATTACGGTAACTGTCGCCTTTCACTAGTCGTTTTGAAAGTTTGGTCAGTGGTTGGGGGTCTGCTCCTACAGTTCGCTAGATGATAACTGGGAAATTGCTCGTTGCACAGTTCGAAGATGCAGTAGTCCTTGCTGTCATGGTATGCTCCATTCTGGCATACCTTCCCATGGAAACCACGCGTGTAGTGGTGCCGCAGTTGGAATTTTGGACCATTCCATACATCTCATTTCATTGCTTCTCTTTCCATTAGTTCCTTGGGTAACTTCCTTGCTTTGTTTTCTCTCTCCTCGACGACGTTTTTGTAAGCTTGCGTCTCTGGAAGACTGATATCTTCAAGGAAGAAAGGTTCCTATGCTAGTACGTATGTGTAGCTGTTTTTCGTAAACTTCGAAAATGACACGGCTCTTTTTAGGACTGTGGTTTTTAAATTCTTCAATCTCACCAGGTTTTTCACAGTCAAGTAGGGCCATATTAGCTGAATGCCATATGTTGCCGCCGGCATAACCTTCATCTTAAAGAGCTTTTATTGGCAGCGATAGGTTTAGTAATTTTTGGATATCATAAGTGACTTTTGTTGCGGCTGCCGCTCGTTCTTGTATATGCGGGGAGAACGTGGTTCCAGTTATTTGTAGTGTCACTCCCAAGTATTTGAAACTTGACTCGAATTCTAGCGTTATTCCGCCAAACGCCAAACGATCTGTCTTGGATATGCTTCCTCCTCTTCTGAACTTCATTGCTTTCGTTTTCGCGCTGTTTATTTCCATTGAGTCTATTTCTCATCGCATCCATGTTCCTCGATAGTATAACCATGTGATATTACAGATACAGGGGGAACCTGAATGTTTCCATGTGAAAGGCAGGTTTTGCCAGGATGTTGGGTTCCCCAACCGGCCGACTAGCAGTTTGAACCTAATGAATGGACAGGTACTCAGGGTTTCCCTAATGTGCGCGGAAACCGGAAAAGCTTGGCTGAACGAGGGGGCTATTCCAGATTCCAACTGAAGTACAATATAGCCACACACATAATTCTAAAAATCCATATAAAATCATGCAATGATCATACGACAAATATAATTATAATAATTATATGAATGGATTCAGGAGACTTGGGAGAATCAAACGCGGTAATTACAATTTCAATATCCCTTATAGATAAAAAGCCGACAAATTTCAGTACTATAATAATAATATTATAAGACTTATATTTACAGTTACTGATACTCAGTGTTTATCAGTAACAGTTTAAGGAGCAAATGGACAGCATTGCTCCTCGCTACCTATCTTAAAATACGTGCCACATTATTTCCGTATTCTTTCAATAAACTTGGTTTGACTCTCTTGTTCTACTTTCCGCTGAGGTAGCAATATTCTTGTGTCAGAACATAGATTTCAATACAGAAACACAAAACTAAGTAACGTTCATTTTCATGTTGTAGCCTGTCAAATATTTCATGGCCGACTAAAAATAGAAGATATGCAGCAGCCAATTTATATATAAACAATTATAAGTATTTGTGGAGAAGAACTGGATATATTTGTATCAAAAGCCATGGTATATTAAATATTAATTGTCTAACTGTATTTCAACAGAGGCATTATAATTGAACAGTGAGACGCCACGCTTAATGGCTATTTGAGCAAAGAGCTTCAGTCTCAACCGTTTTTTAGTATTGTTAAATATATATTAGTTTGTTTAAATGTAAACAACATTTGTAGGGAGGTGGTCAAAGCATTTAATTCTGTTATATTCAAATTATAATATTTTGGAAGGGAAATTATATTTTAAAGATGAGGCGTTAGGATGCGCGGAAGGATACAAATTTGGGAGCAGTGAGAGCACGCTTTTCGAACGTTTGAGGAGGGACTCGTAACTTAGACGTGGCGGTGAAAGGTTGTGACGCTGGGCGGTCTTAAGCCGCGTTACGGACTTGTGACTTGAAGAGATAGGCATGTGCGGACTTAGAAAATTTACGGGACTGTGATTGCAGAACTTCGTCTCTGCTTGAAAAGTGATAAACTATGCACCGTAGTAGGGCTGTGGAACTGTGATAATTCAACAATCGTGTACTCGTTTGATGACAAACTGTGTTTTATAACAAATACTTTTATCGCGGATTAACTTGGAACTGCAAAGTTCGGTGGACTACCCTAACTTACGAGTGGTAATTTGGAACCTTTACTCTCGAGTGCGTGTGATACTTATTGTGCCTCTCATGAACATTAGTTGGGGAAATATTTAGATATTTACCGATGTATAAAGTAGGACCACCTCCGCGTTTCATGTCTAATAAGACTAATAAACCCCATTTATAAAGAATTACTTCGTGAGTGAAACACTTCCTTATCTTAGAATCCATTTTGTTGGTTATTCAGAAGTTTAATTTATGTTTGTTTAAATATATTTTCACGTCATCATATGCAGGTTAATAGACTGGCTAAACTACAGATTAAGTATTGATCTTGTTTAAACAGGTTGGGTAGCTGTTTAGGGCATAGAAGCTGACATACATAACTTTTCTCTATGTACAGAGACAACGAGACATAAACTTTTACTACCCTGAGTTATGTATTGCCCAAGTCTTATTGGTAAGAACCGATAGGAAGGTCGCAACCCTATCACCTGCATACATAAGAAGTTTTACATTACTTCAGTCTATATTCCGCCCAATCTATACTGTCATTACATTAAAAAGTACTGGACTCATTGGATCCTCTTGTCTCGATGATATCTTCAGATATGGATAAACCGTCATATATTGTGATGTATTATTTGAACGTAAATAAGGAAATTCTTTATTTTTTGCTTCCATTCACTGCATTTCTCGTCATTACGGTAGAAGTATTGATCTATACGCTCTCCTTCCCTATGCCTTTTTTGATATGACATATTGTATATTTAAAGCTGATATTTAAGTACTGACACTGCGTAGTAGCTATGCCACCTAGATAAACAAAGCCTGTGCGCGGCTTGCCAAGAGTTGTTAAAGCACAAACTGTCTTATGTAGCATTCTGCCGAGTTTGAGAATACGTGCACGTAACACTCCCCGTTTCAGAATGTTTTTCATGCTATTTACGTGATTCTCAGGGCAGATTTTTGCTGGTAGCAGACAAAATTCGTAATATGAACCGTCCGATTCCAATATCGGTAAGATATCTTACTAATATTCATAAATATCTTATACCAACACAAATTTGTCTGTAAATCACAGACGGCCGCAGAGGTCGAGCGGTCTGCGGCACGCCAGTCATAGTCTGCACGGTCGCTATGGTCGTGGGTTCGAATCCCCCCTCGGGCATGGATGTTTGTGTCGTCTTTAGTATAAGGTAGTTCATAAGTAGTTTGTAAGTTTAGGGACTGATGACCCCGCAGTTAAGTCCCTTAAGCTTTAACAAACATTTGAACATTTTAATTTTGTAAATCACATAAATAAAATTAAGAATAGTCTGAAACACACCGTGCCACGTGCAATTATTCCATAACTCAGCACAGCACAACGTAAGACAACTAGTTTGCTTGTGTTATATCAACTCTTGGCTAGCGGCATACAGGCCTTGTTAATCTGTGTGGCGTTGGTAGTAAACGGTGAGTGTCGATGAATGTCTGATGTAATAAAATGCAGAACAGTTTAATTAAGCGTTTATTGCACTTTCTAAGCGATGCACCCAGACGGTTCAGAAATCCCACAAACATAACAACAATAATTGTTAGACTGACGATGTTCATAATTACGAAAACTTTTCAGAATTTTATTTACTGCAATGATTCTGCGATTTTACACTTGCGACTAGCTGAAACTATTGTTCTTTACGAGACAAAAAAAAAAAAAAAAAAAAAAAAAAAAAAAAAAAAAAAAAAACGGCGAAAAGGCAACGAAATTTGGGTGACATGTTTTCTGCTTATATTAAGTACAATTTCCTAAATGCCACACTTGTTCTATTTCGACTTACGGCTGGTGGTTTCTCCGCACAAATTAATTAACTAATTTTAAAAAAACCTCAAGTTTCACTTCACCGAGCTCTAGATGAAATTACGACTTCAGTAAGTCCTATCTTGGTTTCCAGTACATTTTGCTGCGCGGGCTGATTGCTACGATAGCGCATTATTTTTATACCTACTCATCTCAAATGGCGCGAAGGAACCAGTGGGCTTGAAGTCTCTGACTGACAGAGAGTTCTCTATGGATACTGTCGGATTCTCGTAGCTCAGTGTGTTCGGAATTCAGTGTAATATATTGGCACAAAGTCTGACGATCAGTAGCGTTTCTACCAGAACCTCCCCCCTCCACCAGCCAAAATTTCCCCCATCACCATCGTTCACTTCTGAGACGTGTGTTAGCTTCCTTGGCTACGGAAATGAGTACCGGTACGAATGGAGCTTAACGGTAGCCATAAAGCACACTTTCATACGGGTGCAGAATATGATGCCTGAAACATTTTTCTATGTCTGTTACAAGCAGACCTACCTCCAATCGTTTATTCTATTTAAACTCAGTACACTTGCAAAAAATAATAGGCACTAGTATTTTATGTTGGCAATGGGGCACTTACCACCCTCTGACAGGTAATATAACATGAACTAACATCTTCGAAAGATTGAGAGATAAACAAAAATCGATTCAAATAAAAGATTAATGGTAAATGAATTTACTAAAAACAGCATAATGAAATACTGCCGCGGCGGTGTGGCCGTGCGCATTGAGGCGCTATGCTCCGATGCCCTCGGGCATGGATGTTTGTGTTGTCTTTAGTATAAGTTAGTTTATAAGTAGTTTGTAAGTTTAGAGACTAATGACCCCGCAGTGAAGTCCCATAAGCTTAACAAACATATGATTTGTGACAGTCGACTTCAGCTCTTCGTTGTCGTCAAAACGCTGTTCGGAAAGACGTGCTATTCTCAACAAGAAGAGGAGAGTTCTTACTGCAGGTGTTGTGATGCTCCATGACTAAAAGCAATTGTTTTCAGAAGTTCGGCTGAGAGCTGTTTGATCATCCTACGTACAGTCACAGACAAATATATATGTTACTCTGTGGTACAGTCCTGATCTACTTCCCAGCGATATCCACACTTTTTTTGCACGTCAAGAGATTCCAGTTCTCCGGCCAGCGTTTTGACAACAACCAAGAGCCGGAGACGGCTGTCACGCGCTCTTTCAATTTACAGTCGCCGTGACACAGAAATACAAAAAATGATGCAAAGATCTGACAAGTTTCTCAATTATATTGGGGCCTTTGTCGAAAAATAATCCAGGCGTTGTTGTACCTGATGCCAACAAAGTTTTTCATTTAAGTATGATGTCTTAAAAAAAAAGGGGGGGGGGAATGTACTGGATGTACCTCTTATGGTGCTACTAATACGACGCAGTCCATGCTACTCATTACTATTACAGTATTTCGACAATTGGTTTTCGGATCACTAATTTCACCACTAGACACTTGTTTGAATTAGTTACAAGTATTATTCGGAGGTGCATTGCGTAGAATCTCATTAATATTTTACTTAATTTTTGTGCCTCAGGCTTCTTTGTCTGGAGATAATTGCAATTTTTTCATAGAATTGAGAGGTTAATCCTCTAATTTCCAGGTTTGAATATGTGGTACTTAAATAAAGTGTAGCATGCACTTCTTTTTCAGCAATTGTTTAATATATTTCTAGTGCCATCCAAAAAGAGTAAATTTCCAAATAAGTTACTTCAAAAGTTAACTTCCACATCTTTATCACAGAGAACCACAAAATAATACTGTTGCACATTTAATACAAAACTAAACTTCGCTTTCCATCATTACGCGCCAACATCTATCACCGCTGTCACAGCCATGATCACATATACTGATAAAGCTACATTCTACCAGTCAGTAGACCTAGTGTAGTCCTATGACTACAGACACGAAACATAAGCCAGTATAAATTGGTGCCTTGATATCCGCTCGTATTTTTATTTCACCTTCGCAATTATAACACATAGTGGGACTTTCTTCATGATCTAACAGAAATATGCTCTGTAATGATGATTGTTAGTTAGATATAACAGTGTGATATATCTCTCGCTCTCTCTATGCATGTATGTGTGTGTGTGTGTGTGTTGTGTGTGTGTGTGTGTGTGTGTGTGTGTTTTTACCTATCTCCCGGATAGTCAGGAATGAGAGCTCACCATCAACAATTTACAAATTATTAGTAGGGCCTCCACATGTGAGTAAATATTCAAAACACGTTGATAATTCGGTAAAACAAAATACCAACAGAATAAAAATCACTGACAATACTGAACGGTGAAACAGATTTAAAATAAAAATTCAGTCATCTAACTCTGTGATCTATAATGTATAAAAGAAATTTTAGGAACTAGTTCTGGTCGAACACATCTTATAGAAACTAAAACGCTTCAGTTAAAGTACGGCACATCTTAAGTTTTGAATTCTGTTAATTCAGAAACAGCCTCATATCAAAGTGGTGTAATAATTAGTTTCTTTAATTATCTGTCCACGTTTTAATTATCAAATATTTTGCAATAACAACTTCGTCAGCACCTAGCAAATGAAAATTTCGAAGGAATGGTTAATCAAAGACCGACTAATTTTACACTCTTGTTATTTTAGAAACAATAGCTGTTCTCTATGGTTGTGACTAATTATCGAGTATATAGTTAGACAGGAACCTAGCTGCACAGCTTTAATTGTTGTGAGAGAAACGAGCACGACTCATACTTACATCCCTTCTCGACAAAAACGTTTCGCCCGTTCTCTATAAATATAACACGAATTCAGTCATGTGCTTCAGATTTTCCTGTCACTAACAAGTTCATTAACGTCAGCTCGGCGCTATAGCGATCGACACATCGATAGCCTCGTTTCAGGACTTCTTCACAGCGTCACGATGTAATTATTACATCAGTTCCTATGACACAACGGCTACGAAGAAATATACAGACATAAGTCAAAGATTCAGCGATACTTCGATGTAGAGTTTACAGATACTATTATAAATTCTCACTTGTTACGAATAGAAACAGCACAACGTGTTGGGCTAGAGATAGGAAGTTCATATTGACGCAACATTTTCATTGTGTTCCGGAGAAATGCGGCGAAGAGACGTGGACGACACGCACGTAAGACATACCCAGTGAGCTCAAAGATAATCTGGAGTTTGTACTGCGTATTACCAAGTCATGGCGCTCGATGTCATATTTATGAACATATATCTGACATACACTGCCTAGATGTCAGTATTATGTGCTTACAAAGAATTTAACATTCTGAAATTTCTAATCGTTTCTACTAGATGCTTTCGTAAAAATCTTATTTACAAGAGGCACTAAATTGTTCTGAAAATTTGAATACTATTTATTCTAGATATATAATTAACCGCACGCCTGCAAAGAAATAGTAGAAAAAGACACAATTTGTGTAAAACGTATAGATGAGTTATATTTTGATTCAGAACTAGTGTTTCTCCCAAATTCCATTTAAAGAATACATTAAACTGTTGTAGACAACTAAACAATGGTGTAATAACGACAGATTCGAGGCGTATAATCATGATTTTCCACACAGCGTGCATATCCAGTCCATCATATCAAACGGAAATCATTATAGAAAAATGTTCGAATGTTTGTAGAGCTTATGGGACTCAACTACGGGGTCATCAGTCCCCAAACTTACAAACTACTTATGAACTAGCTACGACTAAGGACGGCACAAATATCCATGCCCGAGGGGGGATTCGAACCCCCGATCGTAGTGGCCGTGCAGACCGTGACTGGCGCGCCGCAGTCCTCTCGGCCACCGCGGCTGGCCATTATAGACAAAAGGCAAATATAAAAGTGAACACTAAAAACACCGTCTACAGCAGTGCAGTTTATTAATTAAATGAATGTAACAGAAACACTAGTTCTGAATAAAACTTCATCTCACATATGGCTCTGAAGTCTACTTCCTTTCCTTTGACTTCCCTACATACATAAGCGACACAAACTTCGTAATTATATATTTATTAAGATAATCAATCGTTCATAACACCTTTTTTTAGAGAACACAAGGTTCAAAACAAGACGACATACACGTAACGAGTTTCCAACATAACCATAATAGACCGTGACGATTTCCACAGATCCAAACCGCTACAGTTGTGTATCCAGTGTTAATAATTGAGATGCCGTAGTAAAAGGCGTCTGTCACCTGCGATACTGCATGATGTGTTCAAGAGATCTACTATTGCGCAGCCGAGGAAGCACAGGTGTGTCGTGCAGTGGATGAGGTGTCGCTCTTCTGATGCCACCTCAGTTCTGCGCCCTTCTGTGAGCCAGTCTGCACACAACAATTGCACTGCTGGAACACTTTGTCCCACACGAATTGCAATTACCCGGATGGGTGCATCGCATTCCCTTATGTAAAAAATGCGCACTCTTTCAAACACACCGATTTGACGGCACGGTTCGTACATATGTCTGCGAGACAATCGTGAACGTCTGCTCAAGCTACATCCATCCATTCGCTTGGGTTTATAGCGACAACCAGAGTCGCAGTCACATTTATGGTAGGTAATGTTACGCCGCGATTCAGATGTTGACATTACTCCCGCCAAGCCGCACGGAATGGCTGCGTAGTCTAAAGACACATGCTACGAACTGGGCGGCCGTTCCCGCCTGAGGTTCGAGTCCTTCCTCGGGCATTGGTGTGTGTGTGTGTGTGTGTGTGTGTGTGTGTGTGTGTGTGTGTGTGTTTGTGTTGTCCTTAGTGTTAGTTTAAGTAGTTTAGAAATCTAGGGTCTGATGACCATAGCAATTTGATGCAATAGGTTTACAAACATTTGAACAAACCCACGAGCTGATGTGGTTCAAATGCTAATCATTTCTGCAGAACATACTTGCCTAGATGTCTTGTGAATAATATATTTCTATATCTAGTCTCTGAAGGTGTTCAGTTTCTTTTCTGAAGATGAGTGTGCAACTCTTATAACGATTTAACATGCGTTCGTTATCTCTCGAATAGAATAAAAGACTTCAATATACTGTAATAAATGTCTTTTTGTTGTGGTCTTCAGTCCGGAGACTGGTTTCACCACCTTACTCTATCCTGAGCAAGCCTCTTCATCTCCTCATAAGAACGGCAACCTACATCCATTTGAATCTGCTTACTGCATTCATCTCGTTGTCTCCTTCAGCGATTTTTACCCCACACACTTGCCTCCAACGCTAAATTCACGATTCCCTGATGTCTAAGAATGTGTCCTACCAATCGACCCCACATTTCAAAGGCCTCTATTCTCTTCCTGTCCCAACTATTTATCGTTCATGTATCACTCCTATACAAGGCAACACTCCACACAAATGACATCAGAAAGACGTTCCTTACCCTTAAATTAATATTCGATGTTAACAAATGTCTTAGATTTTCTTCCCGTTGCCATTTGCATTTTATATCCTTTGCACTACGACTATCAATGTTATTTTACTGCCAAATTAACAGAATCATCTACCACCTTTCTCGATTCGTTACCTAATCTAATTCCTTCAGCATTGCCTGGTTTTCTAAGACTACATTTCATTCTTAATGTTAATGTTATACGCTTCTTTCAACACACTGTCCATTTCGTTCAATTGCTCCTCCAGGTCCTTTGCTGTCTCTGTCAGAATTACAATGTGATCAGAAAAACGCAATGTTTATATTTCTTCGCCCTGAACTTTAATTACTTCTGCAAATTTTTTCTTACTTTCCTTTACAGCTTGCTCAATTTACAAATTGAACAACACTAGAGAAAGGCTACACCCCTTAATAAGTGTATAGTTAACATTTTATTGCCGCGCGGGGATGGGCGCGTCTGAGATTCTATGTCACGCATTGCGCGGCCGCTCCCATCGGAGGTTCAAGTCCTCCGTCGAGGTGTGTTGTCCTCAGTATTAGTTTAAGTAGTCTCACAAACTTTGAATTTTGAATATTTTAATATGTATCTGGTACTCGTGTTGTCAATGTACACAGCCGATTTGATGTATTTCATTACGCTATGAATACATCGCTGAAATAATTCCCTTATTTTTAGCCGTGGCCTTTTCCTTCTGTAGTGAATACATTCAGCTCAAAAACTATCGCCGTCGTTGTCGTCTTGGCGTTCCGGCTTGACTACACCGTCACGAAACAAAGCCGGTCGTAAAAACCGTCTTCCCCACTTCTTTGTTTGTCTATGTAGTTAACAAGGGAAGCGCGCCGCGCTGTATGTATTCCCAGTAACGTATTAGCATGCTTTAGGCCGAGGCTAAGAACCAGAACAGCCCATAGGACTCGGCTATAACAGTCAGCATTTTCATATTTCTTCTAAAATATTATTAACTCACTTCATAACCTTCCGCAAATTTCTAAAGAAAAATATAGTATTAGGGTCATTCCACGTCAATTCAACGCACCTCGCAACCTGACCCTCTCAGATTTCTTTCAAATTTGGTGCATTCAATGACCCAGATAAGAGATGGAAATATACCAATTTGCAGGGCTGTATTACAACTACAAATAAAGATATAGTTCGGTATGGAAAGCTTGGAATTTGTGCGAAATTGACATGCGTCCGTCTCAACATAAAAGACTGTAATTCTGGTTCTAATTAAGTTAAAGAAATGAAAATGGTACAAATGGAAAGCTAATAAATAGACCTTTACACTGATATGCCACACGACAGGTTTCTGAATATTTTTATTCTAAAGGTCATTGACCTTGATGTTTGACCTTGAATATCTCAAAACACCCCATCTTCAAATTTTCTGGAAAAAATATATTTTATTGTTTCATTATGTTGCTACAAATATGCTAAATATCAATATGGCACACCAAAGGCATCATTCACTAAAAATAATTTGTCAACTTAAGTACACCATCAACATGCAGTAAGCAGCCATTAGCATAGATCCATTGTTTATGTTTTATTTATTTATTTTAGAAAACCTGTTGATAGCAGTTACTTTTATTCCGACCAATTCTGTAATATTTCTAGCTGTGAGCAGCTAATCAGAGAGACTTTTATTTCAACCAATCAACTTTAGCCTATTTTAATGAACAGCTAATCAGAGAGACTTTTATTTCCACCAATCAACGTTAGCCTGTTTTAGTGCACAGCCAATCAGAGACTTATTTAATCATCATTAGACTGTTTTATGGCTGTGGGTTGTTTAATCAAAGTGCTTTGTACATGTGTTGTAAAGAAACATTTAGTAGTAATTTGTAAAAAATGGATTTCAAGTCAAAATTGTATTGATGCGAGCCATTTAGGGAAGTAAGTCATGCAAGAGTGCAGAAGAATTTAAGGAATGTTCAGGAGTGGATGATAAATGTCCAAATGTATTTTTAGGTGGAAAAATTTGCAGTAAATGCAGAAAGAAAATATCAGAAATCCCAACAAGCACTGTTGCCTCAGTTGAGCCAGGTACTTCCAGAGAAGATTTAAGTGAAGATGAAGTAGCTTCAGATCTGGCACTCGATTCTTTAAATAGCAGGCTTCAGTATTTAGGTGAATCTCCTGTGATGAAAAAGAGGCTTCAGAGTGAGAAAAAGTACCCGAAGCAAAAACTGAAGAAAAAAAATAGCTTCTGTGTTGAAGCATACTTATGTAGCACAACTGGAAAAAGAAGAGAGGGAAAATGGAGAAAGTGAAATCATCGCCCAGCTGAAAGGAAAGTTTCACAATTCAGACCGTATGTGCGACAAAATACAAATTCTAACTGTACTTCCAAAGAGTTGGAGTATAAGGAAAACTATGAAAGAATTTTCTGCTTCAGATTACATGGTACGGAAAGCAAAACAGTTAGTAGCGGAACATGGTATATTGGTGACACCAAATGCAAAGCCAGTTAAGACATTACGTGAGAAAACCGTTCAGGGTGTGCGTGATTTTTACTGTGATCATGACGTGACCCGTATGATGCCAGGAAGAAAAGACTTTGTGAAAGAAAATGGAATCACAGTAAATAAGCAGAAGTAGCTAGAGTTGCACAACCTTAATCAACGGTATTCCTATTTCAAAGATAAATACCCGGATATAAATATTGGATTCTCAAAATTTTGTGAGTTTCGGCCAAAGCACTGTATTCTTGCCAATGCCAGTGGGACCCATACTGTTTGTGTGTGTGTCTTACACCAGAATTCCAAGTTAATGATTGAAGGGTGTAAACTGAAAGCGCTAACAAAGTGTAAAGAACACACATTACCATCATACAAGCACTGTGCAGCATTTGTTACATGCAATCCTGCACTACTGGCATGTTTCTTAGGTTCATGTTCCTATTTTCCAAGCGTGACAAGACTAAATGATTACCTGTATGATCTGTTTAGTAATAACTGCATTGACGAAATTACATATTAGTGTTGGTTAACTACGGGCAGGGCACTTCTAGAGGCTATAACAAAGTCAACAGATGATTTCATCGAGGTGTTGACATCGAGGTTACAACAGCTCCTGGTACACTCATTTATCCCCCCGCAGCTGTCACGTATCTGTAAAAGCACTAAAGATGGTCTCAAAGTAAATGAGTGCCTTGTTCTTTGTGACTTTACAGAATATTACTCCTTCACCATTCAGGTTGAGGTACATGGATTCCACTGAAGCAATTCACAGGTTACAATTCATCCATTTGTAGCTTACTACAGAGACTCAAGCACTAATGAAATACGACACGTATCATACGGTACGTGGAAATATCTGACTGCCTTCAGCGTGATACAGTGTGCGTTTATTCTTTCCAGAAAAAATTCATCAATTTCTTAAAATGTCAGTTTTTAAATCCAAAGCACATTTATTATTTTTCATATAGATGTGCTGCCCAATACAAAAACAAAAAGAACTTTATGAATCTGTCCTACCATCAGGAAGATTTTAATGTTTCAGCAGAATGGCATTTTTTGCTACAGCGCATGGTAAAGGACCTTGCTATGGAGTATCAGGGACTGTAAAGAGATTAGCAAGACTTGCCAGCCTCAAGCGACTTAATGAAAATCATATTCTGACATCAAGACAGTTGTCTGAGTGGTGCAAGGAAAGTCTTACTTCATGTATCTTCCATTATACATCGGTTTCCCATCATAATGAAAATTCGGCCAAGCTGAAACAACGTTTCAAAAATACAAGGACAATTCCAGCTACCCATAAGCTTTATTGTGTAATACCTGTTAACAAAGCTTTAGTAAGCTCCACTGAGTAGTGAAGAGTCAGTGATTGCTATGGCGAATGAAATGCTGTTAACAGATATACATTGATTTGTTGCCTGTATGTATGACAATAATTGGTGGGTTGCATATGTCTTACAAACTTGTGAATAAACAGATGAAGTAAAGGTCAACTTCTTGCATCCACATGGACCGTCTCCGTCATTTGTATTCCCTACCAAACCAGACACTTGTTTCATCAGAAAATGTAACATTATAACAAGAGTCGATCCAGTAACACCAACTGGAAGGACATACAATATCCCTGCATCATATCTGGCGAACATTAACAATTTAGTTGGAGGATTGTGAGGAGAGATCTAATCACTTTTCATTAAAATTGTGATGTAAATGATTCATAATACCATTATAATAATGCAAACCATATTTTTGTAGAATATTACTTCTGGATTGTATGTTACCATAATTTGTGTTTCATATATGTGAGTTACCTTCATCATTTCGGTAGTGTATTGACGCTGACAAAATAAATTTTTGTGAATGATGCCTTTGGGGTGTCATCTTGACCTTTCCCATATTTGTAGTAACATAATGGAACAATAAAATGTATTTTTTCCGAAAAATTTGAAGATGGGATGTTTAGAGATATTCAAGATCAAAATACAACGTCAGTAACCTTTAGAATAAAAATATTCAGAATTTTAATTTCCGTAACTTTATTAAAACCGGAATTACAGTCATTTATGTTGAACGGACGCATGTAAATTTCGCACAAATTTCAAACTTTCCAGACCTGCAACTTTCTTCTCAGTTGTAATACAGCCCTGCAAATTGGTATTTTTCCATCTCTTATCTTGGTCATTTAATCCAACAATTTTTTTTTTTACTTTTTTTTTTTTTTTTTTTTTTTTTTTTTTTTTTTTTTTTTTTTTTTTTTTTTTTTTTTTTTTTACAGAAATCTGAAACGCTCAGGTTGAAAATGTTACTTTACTGCGTTCCAGAGATGACTATTTCACGGTAAGAACGATTGCAAGTAAACTTCCGTGTGGGCTCGAATATTTCTAAGTATTTTAAATGTTTATTATATATTTTTAACTTGATTTTTTATGACATAAAAGTATACGTAGAATAAAGCAGTATATTGGTTAACCCAAATTTTTAGTAAATCTTAAATTTACCAAGTGCTTCTGCTGGTATTAAAAAGTTTGAAGATGACTGAAAAATTTCACACACACTAGACAAAAAGTGATTAATTATTAAGTAAAATTTTTTTAATAGAACATGGTTTTGAAACTGACTATAAAGTATATTTTCTCCTAGATACATACAGATTCCTGACTGAAATTTTAATAGCTGTGGCAACATTTGCAAAATTTAAAATTAAAAACCTGACCGAACACAATAAATGACGATTGCATTTTTCACTAAAGTCACTAAAATTCTTATTGCACTACGAAAGATATGAACTGTTGTGTATGTGGTCTCAGCTGGGTTTTTCGTTTTAAATTTTAAAAGTATTATCAGAGCTCTAAAAATGTGAACACTGATTACGAGTGCTATATGTATAGAGTTAGAGCACTGTATGGCCAGAGATGAAATTACCTTATAATTTTTACTCAGTTTCAAAAATGTTTAATTTTGCCAACTTTTTATTTATTTTATAATCATTTTTCACTAAACGACACTGCGAAACTATATGTAATGCCTCCCGAAAGTCGAGGGACGCAGCATTAAACCTACCTATTTTTGCGAGGTTTCCTTTTCATTTCACGGGCGTTTCTGTTCCTATCATCTACGAAATTTACAAATTTTTGTAATAAGGAGAGGAAGAAAGACGGATGGGAAATGAAAGATATTACTTTAGTTACACAAGGACATTGGTATTACTCAATGGCGACATGTGAAAATGTGAGTCGGGCCGGGGTTCGATCCTGGATCTCGCACTACATATAGATGTAGATGTAGAGCGGTGTCTTAACCATTCAGGTCCCGCGCTTCCCTCTCGCCCATCTCAAACTCCCACAAACCGCATACTACGCCAGTAGCTCCCCCATCGTCCATGGCCTCTTATCCCTTTAGTTCATCGTGTTGTCAATTGACACCATCATGTTTCACCGACTGCAGACTGGAAACATAGAATGTCTGCGTTTCGTCACGCAGGTGACTGATGACAATCTAGTACAGGCGTGTGCCACATGGAGCGCTTTCGTCTCCGTTGAAGAGGAAATTCAACAGTCAAATATTTGTCGTGCTGGAGTATATGGAACGGGCTTCACGTTTTTCTCTTCTGACGAAGATTTTAGAAGACAAAGGTGTTACAATTTTCATAAAGGTATGATTATTATTTGTGTGTTATTTTGCTAAATATTTTTGTTATACTGTTAGCTACATTTTTACAAACCTGGGTGTTGTCATTTGACACCATTGTGACGACGGGCGTTCATGTTGCATGAACATTCTCGTTTTTGTTGGTAATATTTTTGATATGGAGTTAATATAATTTTGGAAAATAATAATTCTCAATATATGTAATGGATTTCCAACTATTTGCACACATCACATAGCTCATTTCAGCAAATAATTTAATTTTGCAGGCTGTGATATAATTCTACTAGAGCCGAACGACAGTGAGCTTCCAGAGCTCTTAGACCGTGAAGAGTCTGGACCTCAAACTGTTTGAGATACAGCAGATACGAGGAACGAAGAAGCACAAGGCGAGTGCTGGATCTCACAACATGAAAAAGTCAATCTAGAACCGGAAAAAGCTGTAAATGAACAACTACAAGTTAACTTAAAAAAAAAAAAAAAAAAAAAAAAAAAGCTTTTCACTTGCTTTGGCACTACTTTCAGTGGTCCAGATATTGAATATGATGAGGAAGTAAAAAGTACTGATGAATATTTTTCCGAATACTTCTCCAACGATTTTCTCGAATTGTTTTCAGAAAAAAAAACAAATTTCTATTCAATGCAGAAACATGGAGTGACAGTGAAATGTAGCAGCCCTGAAGCGAATTGTTTTCAGAAAAAAAAACAAATTTCTATTCAATGCAGAAACATGGAGTGACAGTGAAATGTAGCAGCCCTGAAGTACAAAAACTGATTGGAGTACATATTTTTATGGTACATTCGTATGCAATATAACAATTTGATTGAACAAAAGTCACAATTGTTTTGTTAAATTTCATATTAAACACTTTGTTGCGATAAATTTTGTCACTTGAATGGTCTACTAATTATTTCTGTACCAAGACTTTGTTGATCACATTCCTTAGTTATGTGTACCAGTCGTCACACAATGGTGACAAATGACATATTTTTCGAAAATCATTTCCGAGATTTCTTTTTCTTTTTAGAAAACATGTCGAGATAAATCATATAATCGAGAAAAACGAAAAAAGTATGTTTTTTCATTGGCGAAGAAAAAATAGTAACGAAGTTTTATACTCTTCATTTCAGATTCCCATACGTGCTCGAACGTTATTACCCCATCTGCGGTGAAATCGATGAACCTTAAACCGTGATCGACTATAAATACATATACAAGGTGAATCTAAATTCGCTCACTCCCTCGGACTTCGCAGCGCGATTCCTCACCTGCCAACAATGAAAAATGCCTCCCACAAAATTTCATCCTGCGCATAATTCCGCTAGTAAATGGACGTCAAAGACTGAGATGGCTGTGTGTTCCATACGTCATTGTGTTTAATAATTACACCAACAAACTTGTAAGGGATATATTAGGCGTCTTGAGGAACAAAATGAGCATGGAAATCCTTGCCCGGAAACGCCATTCAACGACGCTACGGAGAGTCCAAGTTACAGACACCAGCTCCTGCCGCTAGACGTTCCCTTCAGCAACTTCGACGCTCTGTAGTGTCATTGGATGACGTTTCCGGGCATGGGTTCCTACGCTCACTTTGTTCCTCAAGACACCTCCCACATCCTCTAGAAGTTTGTTGGTGTAGTAGTGTAATTCGGAAACACACTGACATATGGAACACACACCCACTCAATCTTCGACGTCCATTTACTGCTGGAAATATGCGCAGGACGAAATTTTGTGAGAGACTTTTTTTTTATTGCTAGCATGTGAGGAATCGCACTGCGAAGCCCGAGTGCACGAATTCAGATTCACCCTGTATATATAAATTTGTGTGGTGTCAGACACCAGTCGGCACTGGGCATCAGTCTACACTGGGCAAAAGAATTAGGGGATCAGTTGAGATGGCTAGGTTCTGAAGTATTGTCATCGGTAGAATGAACTAAAATGGTTCGACGTCTTTATGTCGGTTCTACGGACTGGAGACAACAACATTACGGCAACCGAGATAGCGGTACCAATAACAGAAAGTTGCTGCAGAGTAGGTAGATGTTGACTTGTGTTTACCCTATCAATCGAATTACACATGGAGTTGGATTCAAATGGTGCAGTGAGCAGTCAGTTCAATGCAACAACAACGTGACTAACCCGAAACTATGGCATGGAGAGCCATAGGAACGTTGGAAACGGGCCAGTCACAGAGAGAGATGGCTGCAGCTATTGGAGTGTCCTACAGTGAAATTTCCGGGACCTGGACGCGATTTCGGACAACAGGAGCCACTAGGAGAAGGCAAGGACAAGGTCGTACACGGGTAACACCAGCAAGAGGTGACCGTTACCTCCGGTTAACAGCCCGTCGAGACAGAAGGCTGAATGCAACTCAGCTGCAACGGGACGCGCATAACCAACACAAACAGTCAAAAATCGCCTTCGGGAATGTGGTATCTACGCACGGAGGCCTAGGGTGTGTGTCCCATTAAAACCACTCCCCGTTTATACCGCAGTAACTAGGCGCAGGAACATCAGAATTGGAGTCGTAGCGAATGACGTCGGGTTCTGTTTACAGATGAGTCAAGTTTTTTTTTTTTTTTTTTTTTTTTTTTTTTTTTTTTTTTTTTTTTTTCAGCCGGGCATTCGTCGTTCCTTCATCCGGAGAGAACGGGGAACTTGGAACAATCCTGCTTATGTGCAGAAAACAATCATTTTATGGTGATAGATGAATGGTGTGGGCTGGAGTCAGTATTGGCGGACATGCAGACCTCTATGCCGTTCGGAGTGGCGCTTTGACTGCTCATAGGTGTAGATACGAGATCCGTCTAGCTTTTGTTGTGCCCTACGCTGGTGCCATATTAGATGGATTCCTTCTAGTGGACGATAACGCTCCACTAGTGGGCAACATGCTTGAAGTTGAGGCAACTGAACGAATGGAGTGACCAGCTTGTTCACCGGACTTAAACCAGATTGAGCATGTCTGGGATGCACTTTGCAGGTGCACTGCAGCCAGATCACGACCTCCCACAGTGGTTGCAGAGCTGGATGTTGCACTCGTGGAAGAATGGCCAAAAATCCCTCATACTGTCCATGCCAGGCAGGTGTGCATTATAGATGGCAATGAGGATGAGTTTTTCACTATTATGGTACCTCCATGATGCCTCCCTCAAACTAAACGCCATGTAAACCTCAAATAGAGTTGAGACAGCAAACTATCGTAAAGTATCACGCAAAAATTACAGTTGCGGTCAATTTATGAATAATATACGTTACCATATGTATATTGTGTATGATTTCTCACGTGATCTCTTAATTGTTTTGAACAGTGTATATATATGTACTTTATGAAATGCCGGTAGTTGGTGCCCTTGATTCAGTTGGTTGTTCTTGACGTTCTTTTACATCCTAACAGTCAGACTGTTGTACCGTTCGTCGAGCCTTTTGTGGGTCAACAGGTTGGATGGGATTAGCGTCCATTGTTCGACAGTCGTGACCGCGTTGGCGGACGTTGGATGGAACGCCCGCCTATTGAGCTGTGAGTGTTCTGGAATGTCGCACAATCAATCACTGCGTGACAGCGCCTCCTGCTTAACGTGTCCCCAGTGCGGCTGCCTGCTGTTTGCAGCTCTTCCTCGAACCCCGCCTCGCTGTTTTAACACAAATACCCAGATCGGCTAGCCCCACATTACTGACGATCATTGGATTTGTAGCGGGCCACATAAAATAAATAAATAAAACGCTTGCCAGTCCAATCTAAGTAATAATGATAAATGAACTGCAGAGCTATGCCCATCTCACGGTCGTCATTTACAGTACGTGCAACATTATGTGTCATATTTTGTCCCCACCCATTATGGCTTCTCTGGATGTAACCCAACTCCTCTGTAGCACTCAACATGGTTTCAGCATCCAGCGTGCATGCTCCATATATTCGTAAGATCCAAAAGGCAATATATGGCGGCGTTTAGATTACTACTGCCTTTCTCAGCTTTCAAAAAAGCCTTGGTTATAATCCTACACCCTCATTTACTAGGTGACATAGTTTTGTGGAGACACCGGGTACTTCAAGGTGTCTACATCACCATGGTTCCAATTAAGCAAAGCAACATTCATCGCCTACGCAGGCAAAACCGGAATACAAGCAGTATATCGTTTACAAGGTTAGTATATTCGGACTCTGGTGAGTTTCACTAAAACAACAAGTTCAGCTGAACATGAGGCATCTATTAGTTTTTTATGGAGATGTGGATCAAGACATCATAAAACAGCTGTAGCAATTAGACCGAACTGCCGAATACGAGGCTTGGGACGAGATGATGGCCGGCCGCAGTGGCCGAGCGGTCTGCGGTGCGACAATCACGATCTGCACGGCCACTACGGTCGAGGGTTCGAATCTCCCCTCGGGCATGGGTATTTGTGCCGTCTTTAGTATTAGCTACTTCATAAGTAGTTTGTAAGTTCAGGGACTGATGACCCCGTAGTTATGTCCCATAATCTCTACAAACATTTGACGAGATGATGTGTTTGGCAAATTCCAACCTCCTTTTACTTGGATAGAGCAGTGCAGTACTACTTCGAGAAAAACAATGAGAAGCTCCTAAGGTATTCCGAAAGTCGTGCAAACATACCGACCACGGAGAACATGATAGACTAAAAGAAAGTACGGGTTGACTATTGTACTGTATGAAACAAAACGTAAATTATTTACAAAGGACGGCGTGCACACTCTTTATTCAACACGTAAACGTCACCACAGATAATCGAATTTAAGTTATGACATGTTGGGTATACCTGCCTTCCGTGGCGATGATGTGGCGTAGACGAATAGCGAAATTCTGTTTGACCGACTAAAGTGTTCCTACATCGATGCTTTCGATGACCTCTAGAATGGCTGAAATGGTTTTGGGGTTGTTGCTGTACACTTTCTTTTTAATACAGCCCCACAAAAAGGAATAGCATGCCGTCATACCGGAGAATGTGGTGGCCAGAGCCAGAAGCGATCCCCAGAGTGCTCTTCCACGGCATCAAACACTCTCTTGCTTCGGTGGGTTCCAGCTCCTTCTTGCATGAACCACATCTTGTCTAAATCAGTGACAATTTGGACAATGAGGAGGAAATAATCTATTAACACCTCCACGTACCGTTTGCCAGTTACCTTGCTACCAAGAAATATCGCACATATTATTTCATGACTGGGTATTGCACACTACACAGTCACCCGTTATGGGGATTTTACGTCCCCCAAATTTCGTCAGTTTTGCTTATTGATGAACTCATCAAATTAAAGTAGGATTCGTCGCCAAAACAATCCATATTCGTATCAAAGTCCGCCTCATGGCCCGCGGTCACGTGGTGCAGTTTGAACGTCCTGACGCAAATCGTTCAGAAGTTATGATAATTTTAATGAAGGTGACACAAACATTATATTTAAGAACATAAGAAGAAGAAGATAACGATGGAGAAAAGTTACGGAAGATAAATATGCAATCCAAAAGGCGTAAACTGGCAACACCTTTATAGACGAAATGTGTGATAATGTATACAGAATCAGATTTAATCCAATATCGAAGGATAAATGCTGGTGATTCACTGGTGAAAACTGATGTTGATGATTTAGTAACACCCAGGGGGGAGAAGATTTTTTTTTTTTCTTTAAAAAAATGTTTGTTAAGCTTATGGGACTTAACTACGGGGTCATCAGTCCCTAAACTTACAAACTACTTATGAACTACTTACGAACTAGGACGGCACAAATATCCATGCCCGAGGGGGGATTCGAACCCCCGACCGTAGAGGCCGTGCTGACCGTGACTGGAGCGCCTCAGTCACCTCGGCCACCGCGGCCGGCGGGGGGAGAAGATTATGTAACCTACTGTTTAAAATTAAATGGAATAAAAGTAGTTATACAATATTAAAAATTCGAAATTACGAAAAAAATTAGCAAGGCTACCAATGCTCCCAAGTAAAAGTATTCTCCAATAGAACAGTAAATTTGAGCGGAGGTCATGAACATGCACTACGGCTGGCTGGGGGAAAGCTTTTGATAATATTGACTGGAATACACTTTTTCAAATTATGAAATCAGCAGGGGTAAAATATAGAGAAAAGGTTATTTCCAACTTTTACAGAAGCCATACTGCAGTTATTAGAGTCGAAGGGTATGAAAGGGAAGCAATGATGGGGTGAAAGTAAGACAGGGTTGTAGTGCTTCCATTTGAGCTCTTGATAATTATACAGCTGATTTTTCTTTTCTCCAAACTTGAATGTAGTCTGCATTCGTCTAGTTACGTACTCTTCCCACCCCCATGATCCACGGACATTGACGAGGTGGGGTGGCTTGGGTGTCTCAACGATGCAAATAGCCATACCGTAGGTGCAACCACAGTGGAGGGATATCTGTGGAGAGGCCAGACAAACGTGTGGTTCCTGAAGAGGGGCAGCAGCCTTTTCAGTAGTTACAGGGACAACAGCCTGGATGATTGGCTGAGCTTGCCTTGTGACATCAGCTAACATGGCCTTGCCATGCAGTTACTGCGAACGGCTGAAAGTAAGGGGAAACTACAGTCGTTACTTTTCCCGAGGATATGCAGCTCTACTGTACGAATATATGATAATGGCGTCTTCTTGGTTAAAATATTCCAGAGGTAAAATAGTCCCGCGTTCGGATCTCCGGGTGGGGACTACTCAGGAGGATGTTTAAAATGTTCAAATGTTACAAACTACTTATGAACCAGCTAATACTAAGGACGGCACAAATATCCATGCCCGAGGAAGGATTCGAACCCCCGACCGCAGTGGCCGTGCAGAACGTGACTGGCGCGCCGCAGGCCACTCGGCCATCCCGGCCGGCTCAGGAGGATGTCGTCATGAAGAAAAACAAAGAGGCATTCAACAGGTCGGAGCGTGGAAAGTTCTAACTCTTAATCGGGTAGGTAAGTTAGAAAACTTGAAAAGAGAAATGGGTAGGTTATAGTTAGATATGGTAGGAATTAGTGAAGTTCGGTGGCAGGATGAAGAGGATTTCTGGTCAGGTAAGTACAGGGCTATAAACACGAAATCAGTTGGTGGAAACGGAGGAATAGGTCTGATAATGAATAAGAAAATAGGAATGCGGGTACGTTATTATAAGCAGCATAGTGAACGCATTATCGTAGCCAAGATAGACACAAAACCAACACCGACCACAGTAGTGCAAGTTTATATGACCACTAGCACGGCCGATGATGAGGATATCGAAGAAATGTATAGGAGATGAAAGAATCATTCAGAAAGTGAAGGGTGACGAAAACGTGGTTTTGATGGGTTACTGAAACTGGGTAGTTGGAAAGGGAAGAGAAGCAAATTTAGTAGGTGAATATGGACTAGGAAAAAGGAATGAAAGAGGAGATCGCTTGGTAGGATTTTGCGCAGAGTACAATTTAATGATCACCAACACTTGGTTTAATCGTCACGAAAGAAGGCTGTATACATGGAAGAGACCAGGAGACACTGGAAAGTACCAGATTGACTTTATATCCAGGGGCAGATATAGTCTCTGATCATTACTTATTGGTTATGAACTGCAAATTAAACCTTAAGAGACTGTAGAAATGTAGAAAAGTTATGAGATAGAACCTGGACAAATTGAAGAACCAAAGGTGGTTGAGAGTTCCAGAGGAAGCATTAGGCAAGGATTGACTGAAACGGGGAAAGTAATACAGTAGAAGAACAATGGGTAGCTCTAAGAGATAGGGTAGTGAAGGCCACAGAGGATCATATAGGCAGAAGGACAAGGCCTAATAGAGATCCCTGGATAGCACAGGATATACTGAAATTAATTGATGAGAGGAGAAAATACAAAAATGCATCAAGTGTAGCAAGGAAAAGAGAGTACGGACGTATGAGAAATGAAATTGAAAGGAAGTGCGGACTGGCTAAGCAGGAGTGGCTGGAGGACAAATTCAGAACCATAGAAGAATGTATAACTAGGGGAAAGAAAGATACCGCCTACAGGAAAATAAAAGATATATTTTGAGACAAGAAAAGCAGCTGTATGAATATCAAGAACTCAGACGGAAAACCAGTATTAAGCAAAGAGGGGAAAGCTGGACTGTGGAAGGAATATATAGAGGGCCTATACAAAGGAAATAAACTTGAAGGCAGTATTCTAGAAATGGAAGACGAAGTGGAGGAAGAGGAGGTAGGAGATACGATACTACGAGAAGAATTTGACAGAGCTTTGAAAGATATGAGCCGAAACAAGGCCCCTGGAGTGGATGATATTCCCTCTGAACTGCTGATATCGTTAGGAGGGCCAGTCATGAAAAAGTTGTTCCACCTGGTATGCAAGATGTATGAGACAGGGGAAATACCATCCCACTACAAGAAGAATATCGTAATTCCAGTTACAAAGAAAGCAAGTGCAGACAAATGTGAAAATTACAGAAATATCAGTTTAATAAGTCAAGGTTGCAAAATACTAACACGAATTATTTACAGACGAATGGAAAAATGTGTGGAATCCAACCTCAGGGAAGATCAGTTTGGATTTAGGAGAAATGTAAGAAAACGGATGGCAATACTCACATTATGACTTATCTTAGAAGATAGCCTAAGGAAAGACAAACCAACATTTTTAGCGTTTGTAGATTTGGAGAAAGCTTTTGACAATGTCGACTGGAATATACTCTTTCAAATTCTGAAGGTAGCAGGGGTAAAATACAGGGAGCAAAGAGTTATATTCAACCAATACAAAAAGCAGACAGCAGTTATTAGAGTCGATGGGCAAGAAAGGAACGCAGAGGTTGGGAAGGGAGTAAGACAGGGTTGTAGCCTTTCCCCGATGTTGTTCAATCTGTACATTCAGCAGGCAGCGACGCAATGCAAGGAGAAATTTGGAGAGGGAATTAAAGTTCAGGGAGAAGATATTAAAACTTTGCAGTTTGCCTATGACATAGTGATTTTGTCAGAGACTACAGAGGATCTGGAAGAGCAATCGAATGGAATGGAAAGTGTCTTAAAGGAAGGTATAAGATGAACATTAACAAGAGTGAAACGAGGGTAATGTAATGTAATGTCAGAAAATCAGGCGCTGCTAAAGGAATTAGATTAGGTAACGAGACAATAAAAGTAGTAGATGTGTTCTGTTAATTGGGTAGCAAAATAACTTCTGATGGCCGAAGTAAAGAAGATATAAAATGCAGAATGGCTATGGGAAGAAAAGCGTTTCTAAAAAAGCGAAACTTGTTAACATCCAATATTAATTTAAATGTTAGGAAGTCTTTTCTGAAAGCATTTGTCTGGAGTGTAGCACTGTATGGAAGTGAAACGTGGACGATAAGGAGTCAGACAAGAAGATGATAGAAGCCTGTGAAATGTGGTGCTACAGACGAATGTTGAAAATGAGATGGGTAGACTAAGTAACTGCCGGCCGCAGTGCCCGAGCGGTCTGCGGCGTGCCAGTCACGGTCTGCACGGCCGCTGCGGTCGGGGGTCCGAATCCCCCCCTCGGGCATGGATGTTTGTGCCGTCTTTAGTACAAGCTAGTTCATAATTATCATCATTTTTTCGATTTCCGATTTTACCAACACAAACAAAAAACAGCTGACACACTCAGAGATACAAGGAACACAAACAAGAGACAGATGAAAAGCGACAGTTGGCAACACTAAACATTGTAAACAAACGTTAAAAAACGAGTACACAGTGAAGTGGTGATGCAAGGGTTTTCATCAAGACCGAAAATACCGCATCTAACTGAAGACCTCACAAACATCTCCATGAAGACACACATGGAATAAAACAAAAAACCGTAAGTAGGGCCAAAAACTATATAATTAAATTAACTTTCCAAAATCTAGTGCTACAGAAGTTGTTTCTAACCTAGTAGATCCGAACTTTAGTAATTGTAACAAGACTGTGAACATACTGTGAAAAAATACCTATAATATTATGACTGTACTACAATATTATACAAAAATAACATGTATTACAGGCCACTGATCATGCTTCATAAATAAAGAAGCGAAACGCGTATGGCACACACAAAACGCCTTTCATTTAGTTGCTAAAGACGGTAATACACCTCCACCAATAGTTCATAATTAGTTTGTAAGTTTATGGTCTGATGACCCCGTAGTTAAGTCCCATAAGCTTTACAAACATTTGAACGTATGAGTTTTTGATTACGTAACTAATGAGGTGTTGCTTAACCGAATTGGGAAGAAAAGGAATTTCTGGCATATCCTGACTAAGCGAAGAGATAGATTGGTGGGACACATTCTGAGACATCAAGGAATGGTTAACGTAGCATTAAAATGAAGTGTGTTGGGTAAAAATCGTAGAGGGAGACCGAGGGAAGTAGGTTGCCGTTCGTATTCTCAGATGAAGAGGCTTGCACAAGACAGCGTAGCGTGGAGAGCTGCATCAAACCAGTCTGCGGACTGAAGACCACAACAACAACAAAACAACGTACACTTCAATATCCTTACATTTGTCTACTAGCCAATCCTGCATACCTATTTTGCACTTCCTGTCAATATAATCTTTTAGATGTTTATGTTCTCTTTTACCTTTATCATTTGTCACTTTTATATTTACTCTTTTTCAATTAAATTCAGTTTCTCCTGCGATGTCCATGGATTTTTAGTAAGCCTTATATTTTTACCTATTTGATCCTCTGCCGTTTTCACCATTTCATCTCTTAAAGCTAACCATTCCTCTTTCTCTATGTTAGTTTCCAGTGTTTCAATTAATAGTTTTCTAATACTCCCTCTGAAATCCCAACAACCTGAGTTTTCCTATCTTTTTACTGTTTCTTTTAATCAACAGTAAGTAACCTGAAAGTTATGGTCAGGGCCTACATTCATCCACGGATACGTATTACATTTTCTGAAACCGACATCTTACCATTGTAAAACCAAACTAAAGGCTGTTTCATCATTACTAAACCTAGTGTTTTAATAGGTGACTTCCTCTTTCATTCCTTTCCTCTAGTCCACATTTACCTACAATTTTTGCTTTTTTTCCCTACTGTCGAACAAGTTTTTCTCTTCCTTAAGGCAGTTACATTCAAGGCATTCATAATGCTTCTTTGAAGGACACTGAAGATGGTCACCATGTGATTGAAATCGATCTGTGTGTTTTTTTTTTAAATAAAACATTAACGGCCAATGCTGCTCATTACATCTGGTGTGTTGTTCCTTAACTGTTTGGATGACTTCTTTTATCTTGTTACACAATCTTTCAATATCCTGTAATCTTCAGAGCTCTTTGGCATATAAACGTGTACTACCGGGGTGGGCTTCGTGTCTACATTGCCTGCGATAATGCGTCTCTATGTTGTTCATAGCAGCTTACCTACATTCATATGTTCTTATTCATTATTAGTCCTACCCTTGTGTTACTCCCATTTCATTTTGTATTTATAAAACTGCGCTCATCTCATCAGAAGTCCTGTTCATCCTACCATATAACTTTACTGAGGCCGGGAGTGACTGCAACGAGGAAATACCCCTAGATAGACCGTCATGACCGAATGAAAGAGAAGGGGGATGGAAACGAAATCATGCAGCACACACTATACGATGGTTTGTGTAGTGTACATAGAGATATATATGTAGATTTATGTCAACGTTACCACCACAATTAAGGGAAGAGAAAGGAACTAGGAATAGGCTGTTGGGACAGTAATTAAGCCATAGCTTCGTCTTCATAGAAACCTGTGCATAGTCTTGTTATTGCCGCGACGGAGTGGTCGAGCTCATTGAGGCACTACGCTCCGTGCGTGAGGCCGTTCCCCATCAGGGGTTCGAGTCCACCCTCGGGCATGGATGTTTGTGCTGTCTTTAGTAAAATTTAGGTTGTATGTAGTTCCTAAGTTTAGGAACTGATGACCCAGCGCCGCGCAGGAGTAGCCGAGTGGTCTGGAGCGGCACGTTGCGGATCACGAGGCCTCCTGCGTCGAGAGTTCGAATCCCCTCTCGGATATGGATGTTTGTGCCATCTTTAATATAAGGTAGTTTATAAGTAATTTGTAAGTTTAAGGACTAATGATCCAACAGGTAAACCCCATAAGCTTTACAAACATTTGAACATTTTGATGACCCTGAAGTTAAGTTCCATAAGCTTAACAAATATCTGAACATTTTTAAGTCTTGATATTTATAACTCGAGTACCTCCTAAGCTTTCCTTGCAGTCCTTGCTGAAAGCTTAATCTGTTACTCCTATATCGAATGAGATGGGACTAGGGTTGCCAGATCTCCGGGCGCCGCCCGGAGTGCCCGGGTTTGGAATGAATTCTCCGGGTCTACGGGCCAATGACTCATATCCGGGCTTGAATGTAACCATCTTAACTTTTTTTAAAGACCCTTTTTAAGTACTATGCTCATGTAGCGACGATCTACATCGAACTTAACATAACTTAAACTAAGGACGAACACAACATCCATGCCATAGAGAGGGATTCGAACCTCTGGCAGGAGCAGCCTCGCGCACCGTGGCAAGACGCCTCAGTGCGCTCGACCATTCCCGGCCGGCTCCTCTAGTAATTATGAATAACTTTATATAAATGTCAATTTCTTATTGCAACAAAACGCTACTTTTCTATTCTTCCTCTGAAAACTTCATTGTTGCTTCGGTAGTAATCGGCTAGCGCATTATTAAGCAATCCCTGTCGCGGCAACGTGTCAGCTGGCGACGTCGTCTATTATTTGTGTTCGTTCGTTCATTGTTTATCAGTTTACCGGCAATTTTTGGAATACTTGGATCGTGTGTGAACAGACAAGCTTACATTAACTCAGATTAGTGTGTAATAACAGTGAAATGAAGAGCCGATATCTAAGTTCGTTCCGTGAAGAATGGTTGCAGGAAAATTATAAAGAGTGGCTACAAAAAGTCGATACCGATGAGTGTATGTGTAAGTCATTTACTGTTAAGTACGACGGAGTTAAAGCTGTGAATAAACATTTACAATCAGAAATACACAAAGCGAATATTACTACACAAAAGAAGAATCAGTCGCTTCTTAATTTCTTGCTGAAACAATTTTCTGCAGAAGACGACAATCCTGGTTGGAGGGGGGGGGGGGTGAGTCGACCTAGGGGGAGGGGGGCACGTCTGGTCTCCGGGCCTGCCTCGAGTTCAATCTGGCAACCCTAGATGGGACAATGATTAAGGCACTAGGTCTGCATTCGGAGAGATACGTTTGAAATTACTATCTGGCCATCCAGATGTAGATTCGACAGCTTTTCCTGAATGACTTGCAGTGAAATAAGAGCTACTTAATTGTCCAGGTAGTGCTTGTGCGCCCCCATCACTGAGGAGATGTGACATTACAGATACAAGGGGAAGCTGGTTGTTTCCATGTGAAAGGCGGGTTTTGCCAGGCTGTTGTGTTCCCCAGCCAACAGTTTGGACCTAGTGAATGGAATACAGGTAGTCAAGGTTTCCCTAATGTGCTCAGAAACAAGAAACGACTGACTTGGATGAGCGAGGGCGGCTAACCCAGATTCCAACTGAAATACAATATAGCCACACACATTATTCTAAAAATCCATATTACAATTTCAATATCCCTTACAGATAAAAGGTCGACAAATTTCAGTACTATAATAATAATATTATAAGACTCATATTTACAATTATTGATACGAAGTGTTTATCAGTAACAGATTAAGAAGCAAATGGGCAGTATTGCACGTCTAAAAGACGTACTACGTTTTTTCCTTCTTCTTTCAATAAACTTCATTTTACTCTCTTGTTCTGATTTTCGTTGAGGTAGTAATATGCTTGTGTCAGAACATAGATTCCTCCAAAGAAACACAAAACATGACCCCAGCAAAGTGCATTACATTTATATGTGTATTTTATTATGTTTAATATTCTTAGTAACGTTCGTTTTTTATGTTGTAGACTGCCACTTAAATATTTTATGGCCGACTAAAATAGTAGATATGCAGCAGGTACTTTATATATAAACAATTATAAGTATTTGTTGACAAGAACTGAATATATTTGTATAAAAAGCCATGATAAATTAAATATTAATTGTGAAACTATATTTCGACGGCAGCAGTATATTAGAATAGTGAGACGCCATGCTTAATGGCTATCTGAGCAAAGAGCTTCAATATCAACCGCATTTTAGTATTGTTAAACATATATTTGTTTGTTAAATGTAAACAACATTTGTAGGGAGGTGGTCAATGCATTTAATTCTGTGATATTCAAATGTATAATATTTTGGAAGGGAAATTATATTTTAAAGATGAGATCTTAGGATGAGCGGAAGGATAAAATTTTGGAAGCAGAGAGAGAGCACACTTTCGAACGCTTAGGAAGGGACTCGTAACTTGGACGTGGCGTTGAGAGGTTGTGACGCTGGGCGGTCTGAAGTCGCGTTACGAACTTGTGATTTGAAGAGATAGGCATGTGTGGACTTGGAAAAATTACGGGACTGTGACTGCAGAACTTAGTCTCTGGTGAAAAGTGGTTTAAATGTTTGTTAAGCTTAAGGGACTTAACCGTGGGGTCATCAGTCCCTAAACTTACAAACTATGTATGAACTACCTTACACTAAAGACGACACAAACATCCACGCCCGAGGGGGTATTCGAACCGCTGACCATAGCGGCCGGGCAAACTCTGACTTGCGCGGCGCAGACCGCTCGACCACCGCGGCCGGCTGGTGAAATTTGGTAACCTATGCACGGTAATAGGGCTGTGGAACTGTGGTAAATCAGCAATCGTGTGCACATGTGATGACAAACTGTGTTTTATAACAAATACTGTTATAATTTGGAGCTGCAATGTTAGATGGACTTCACTAATTTACAAGTGATAATTTGGAACTTTTACTGTCGAGTGCGTGTGATACTTATAGTGCCTCTCATGAACAATAATTGGGGAAATATTCAGTTATTTACCGATGTATAATGTAGGACCACCTGTGCATTTCCATGTCCAAAAAGAGAAATAAACTCTATTTATAAAGAATTACTTCGTGAGTGAATCACTTCTTTATCTTACAATACATTTTGTTGGTTATTCAAAGGTTTATGTTTGTTTAGATATATTTTCACGTCATCATATGCGTATTTATAGACTGGCTAAACTACAGATTAATTATTGATCTTGTATAAACAGATTGGGTAGTTGTTTAGGGCATAGAAGTTGACATGCATAACTCACCCCTATGAATAGAGACAACGAGCCATAAACGTTTTACTGCCATGAGTTATGTATTGGCCCAATTCTTATTCGTGAGTAGCGATAGGAATGTCGCAGGGATACCATACCCCAGGATTTCGTCCACATCCTTCTATCCTTCCACTCCATATAATATGTGTTTCAAAGGAGGAAGCAATACACTCGTAGATTCTTCGAGAACGTTCGCTCTCAGAACTTTCATGCAGAGCCTTGCACTGCGGTTAGACGATCATTCCTACCCACTTTTGAACTTGCTAAATGAAACTGTAACAAAGCGTGTTTTTCTTCTTTGGATCTTGTTCCACCTGGTACGGATCCCTCAGCAACGAGAAATATTTAACTACTGGTCGAATGAGTGTTTTCTAAGCTGCTTCCTTTGTTAGTAGACTGCACTTCCTTAGGATTCTTCAAGAAAAAAGAGAAGATAAAAAAGATAAAGCTTCTGCTGAGGTTTCCTGACGATTCTAGACGTCCTTGTGTCTTGGTGGCTGAGCTTAGGGCTCTCTGTGGCTGTGTATACATTGTGTCGTGCCTATAATCCGGTCTGTCATTTTCTCCGTAAGAATGGCGGCGGGCAAAGCAACATTCATGTTCCTGAGTAGCTTTTAAAATATAAACGGCCTTAGAAAATTCCCGTTACTAACTTCGAGGACTCTATGATTCATACCTTTTGGGCTATGAACACGTCTTCATCTTCTACTGGTCACGTGCTAATAGCTCTTAAGGCGTGTGTTTGTTCAAGACACCCCAGACGCCATTTTCAAGAAGAGAATTCACGACTACATGTTGCTTCACGAACACGTGCCTTCTTGTTGTCACGGGATGTCAGCCTCTTGTCCTGGCTTACCAGATGGCAAGACTTATCGGCAACAGAAAATGTGCAGGATGTGTTGGAAAGGCGGGTGCGGCGCAGTGACTCAGTGACAACCACCACAGTCGAGCTTTGAAAGCAAGTGAATGCCGCGTGCATGGCTACACGACGCAACACCATTCGCGCCTTACTCCCGTCGATGCCTTCTCACATGGATGAAGTTATTGGGGCCCATGGTGGACCCTGCGTCTATTACGTAACAGGACTCATGCTCAACCGACATAACGAAAATGCCATTAACTCCTTCAGGACGTACTAATGATCATCTCCTGTGAATATAAACATCCTATGTCTTGCCTTTCATGTAATACAGGTTTTATTCCGTGAACGGTTTAAGATATCTGAACTAGGGTTTCGGTAAGTGATAGTTGTTACTTAGTTAATCCTTGTAAATCTTGTATCATCCGAATACTGAGATGTGTATATACGAGGGTTGGAACTTAAATAATGGCGACTGTTTATTCACAACGGAAACAAAAGCGTTAGATGTTTGCACTTGTTACTGTCCTTCAAAGTAATCATCAACGTTGTGTAGAACCCGTTGCCGGCGATGTGGAAGGCTTAGTATACCGTTAGCAGAGCTTGTTCTCGTGATGATGCGAAGGGAGCGATCTACTAGCTGTCGAATCTCTGGAACAGTTCTGAAGCGAATGGCATGAAGTGGTTCTTTCATCTTCGGAATCAAATCAAAGTCACAAAGAAAGTCGCAAAGCTGGTCGCAGGTGATGCTCCAATAACGAACAGTAATACTGTGCATTTATGGTTTGTTTCGAAAACATAGTGACACCGCTACGTTAAACTCACAAGTGACTATGTTTCCCTCTACCGTGCGCACGCCGGGGACGTGGGAAGGCCGAGTCCATTTGCTCGGAGGAAAGGTAGGTATGTAAACAACGTGTGCTATCAACGATAATAGTAGATTCCAATGCATAGTGTCTCCACAGCAGTGTTGCCACTATTTTAGTTCCAACCCTCGTATTTTTTATTTATTTTTTATCTTTATAGTCAGAACGATATCCATCTTTTCGTGACATGCAAAGCTCTTTGAAAGACTGGTAAGGTGATGTATCTAATATATAAAAATGAATGTTTGTGTGATCGTATTTTATGCGTGGCCGTGCCGTGCAACCGATTGTGATGAAACTTTGTTAACATATTGCTTGCACTTTCGCGATGGTCATAGGCACCATTAAATGACTGTACGACAAATATTTCAGGAGCTATGACGTAATAAACAATGGAATGCGCGGAAAAGTGCTCCATCATGCGGCGTCTGTTTCTAAACCACTGTACCGACTTCACCCAAATTTAGTACACATATTCCTTCCATGAGGTAACAGTTTACGTAGGGGTAAGAACTGCTTACGACATATAGTTCAGGAGATATGACATCGTAAACAATTATATGGTTGAAAACCTGTGGCATCATCTGACATGTCAATAAGAACACTTTATTCATCCTAAAATTTCCATGACATTTTCGACACTTGACCTTCAAAACAAGAGAAAGGTCACTGACACATAAAATTTTGGATGGTGCATGAAGGAGGATATTTTACATACGGACTTTGTCAGATTCTACAGTTGTATTCCGATCCTGATGAAATTTTTAAATATGATTGAACAATTCAGTTTATCAGTGCAGTATTAATATCTCCAGATTATCTGCAATCATTTCAATTAATTAAAGTGACTAAACAGTTAATTTTCAGAGTTCGGTGAAGTTTCGAATGAAATAAAATTACTGAAAGTTCTAGCGGCTCTCTCTGGAAGTTACGTTACATTTTTCAGGGTGATAATCATCAAAGAAACATTTAAAAACATAAACAGTGGAAAGCATACTTCATTTAGATTTTCAAATGACGGTTTTTTGGCTGTCAGCTTTGATACATACGAAGCGTACCGAATCATTGGGGTGAAAACCATCAGCAGAATGAATTTGTTGTTACCAACGTATGATTTTAAAGCGAATTTGAAAATAAATCTAATATATAAAAATTAATGTTTGGCTTTTGGTTTGTATTTTATGCACGACCATACCCGTAAATTAGGGCTCGTAGGGAGGAATATAGGCATTCTTTTTTTCCTCGTTCTATTAGGGAGTGGAATAGGAAAGGAAATGCCTAGTAGTGGTACAGTGTACCCTCCGCCACGCACCTTACGGTGAATTGCTGAGTGTGTATGTAGATGTACATCCGATTGCTTTAAGACTTTGTCAGCTCATTGCTTGCACTCGCGCGAAGGTTATAGGCGTACTAAAATTAACTTGGTATGGTGCATGGTGGTGGGTGCTTTACAATTAGTTAATTCGTTTCTTACGCCTTCACGCTGCAATGGCTGGACGGATATGACTGAACAGAGGTAGCTTATCCCTGATTAATACATGGACGTCCGCCCCCGTAGCAGAGGCGGCAGCGTCGCTGACTACGACGCAGGGAGCCCGGGTTCGATTCCCGGCAGGAATCTGGGTATTGTGTATCCTCATCATCATTTTCATCATCAAGTAAAAATACTTGCACTAGGCGACCGAACAGTCCCATGCGGTACCTCCCGGTCAAAAATGCTATACAATCATTTCAATACATGGGCTACCTTTCGTAAGCTCCTGTAGGTGCATGGCGGAGGGTGCGTTACAGTACGTAAATGTATTTTTTCATGAAGTAGATTTTTGCGATCTGTAAGCCGATGAATTTAGGATGGCGGAGGGTACCTTGC
Organism: Locusta migratoria; assembly: GCA_026315105.1. Lineage (NCBI taxonomy): Eukaryota > Metazoa > Arthropoda > Insecta > Orthoptera > Acrididae > Locusta > Locusta migratoria. The sequence continues at coordinate 105,618,202 of CM048755.1, forward strand.
GACTTTGACACCGATTGGCCAGTCACCATGAAACTTAGCACACAAATGTATGTTTTCATATATATAGGAGGGAGAGGAGTAGGTGGAGGAGGAGACGGAAAGGGGACCATCAGTAACTCTGGTTCTTTAAAACAGTAGTTTCAAAGTAAATACGACAGCCAAGACAGGCTAAAGATGGTTCAAAGGATGTCTCTTCCCACTGCGGGAATCACGGTAAAATGTGTGCGAGCACCAGGAGAAATAGACACGTGTAACATATGGAAATTTGGGTGTGGTTGGGGAGCGTGCACGGGTGGCGGGAGTGGTTAAGGCGACCGCTCGCGAAAAGCAGGAGACCCGAGTTCGAGTCCCGGTCCGGCACAAATTTTCATATGGTAGAAAATAATGGACCAACTATAGAAAAGCAGCTGAAGTCGAAATTCTCGCAAATTGCGAATTAATACCTGTACATTTAAATTTTATAGCTGCACACCATCAGCAATTCTGTTCCTTTGGAACAGTAGTTTCAAGGTACATAAATGTGTGTTTAAATGAAGGACATTTTTATAATTTGCAAGCCAGTGCATTTACCATGGCGGAGGGTACCTTGCGACTTTGAAGCCAACTGACCAGTAACCCTGAAAGTTAGCGGATACCTGTAAATTTGTTTTCATATATGAGAGAGGGAGGAGTAGGTGGAGGAGGACACGGACAGAAAGGGGAAGGAGGAGACGGACAGAGTAGGAGATTGAGAGAGGGGAGATGGCGACTGACAGGTGAATGGAGAGAGGAGGTGAGAAAGGAGGATTTGATTTGCAGAAAAAGGGGTGGTAGAGATGAGCCGGTAGAGGGTTAGGAGGGGAGATGGAAAATGAACAGAGTGGAGAGAATGAAAGAGAAGGTGGATAGAGAACAAAAAGGGAAGGAGAACTGGACTAACTTAAGACTGAAATAGCCGCGCGGGAGTAGTCGAGTGGTCTGGAGCGCCACATTGCGGATCGCGCGGCCTCCCGCGTCGGAGGTTCGTATCCTACCCTCGGATGTTTGTGTTGTCTTTAGTATAAGTTAGTTCATAAATAGTTTGTAAGTTTAGGGACTGATGACCCCTCAGTTAAGATCCGTAAGTTTTACAAACATTTGAACATTTGAAGACTGTAATAAGTAAGTACCAGGGCGACGCCGAGTATTCAGCTCGTATTTTCATAAAAATATCAGAGGAATGTGCTAAAACTGGAAGCCAAGGAGTCACTCCTGGAAGGATCCATCGTTATATGCAGATGAAAGCGTAGTTCCCCTTTCGTTTTGGCCATACTTTATACAGTGCGCGTAGAGGGTCAGTTACGATTTTTGTAAATTGAACTATCTGGGAACTTATAGCGTATCACAACACACACTTAGGAAGCTAATTGCAACTTTGTATAAATACTCTTGTTTAAGTAACAATCTTGGAGCGTTTACACCATAACGGCAAATATTCGGGTATTTTTCTGAACTATGTCAACGAGAACATTAACTGAACTAATGTCACTGTAGTCGTATTTTTAGGAGCATTCAAATGCCGTTCAAAAATATACATTATTTTAGTAAAGAGAGATATATTCGTTAATATTTTAATCGATACTAGAGATGAGAGAACTAGAGCGTTACAACGAAGCTAAACGCCCATCTGCGAACTATCTTTCGAACTTCCGAAAACCGTTTCTGTAGCTTGAACTACTCACGAAATAAAACGTCATATGCGACTCTTCCTACATGCCTATATATGTGTGAGAAAGAATGAGGATGTAGATCATGTAAAATGTCTGGTGGAACACATTCAGACACTACATAACGAAAAGTGTTAAGTAATACACATGACCACTAAAAGAAATCCGCTGAAATCTAATTACGCGATAAATCAGTCAAACCTTAAGGTCGTAGATTCTACCAAATACCTAGGAGTTACAATTATGAACAAATTTGACTAGAGATAAAACATAGAAAATATTGTGGGGAAGGCGAACCAAAGGTTACGTTTCATCGGCAGAACGCTTCGAAGATGCACCAGCTCCACCAAAGTGACTGCCTACATCACACTTGTGCGTCCTCTTCTGGAGTACTGTTGCCCCTTGTGGGACCCTCACCAGGTGGGACTGACGGAAGACATTAAGAAGGTTCAGAGAAGGGCAGCTCGTTTTGTTTTATTATTTTACTGGGGGGGAAAGCGTCACGGAAATGTTGCAAGAATTGTGGTGGAAATCATTAAAAGAAAGACGTTATTCATTGCGGCGTGATCTGTTTGCGAAGTTTCAATCACAGACTTTTAGTTCTGTATGTGAAAATATTTTGCTAGCACCCACCTACTTAGGGAGACATGACCATCCCAATAAAATAAGAGAAATCAGATCGAAAACGGAACGATTTAGGTGTTCTTTCTTCCCGCGTGCTATTAGAGAATGGAACGGTAGAGAAAAGTTATGAAAGTGGTTAATGAACCCTCTGCCAGGCACTTGAATGTGATTTGCAGAGTATCCATGTAGATGTAGATGTAGATCCCGTATACGTGCAAGGAATAGCACACTATGAGAGTTTACTTCCCTAAACCACTCTGAATTTTCAGCCGGTCATGATCCAGCGAATGTTGTCACACTAAAAACACTCGACAAACGTCGTCAGAGTCATTCCATCGAATTACTGTAATCAGCTTCTCTGTATTCAGTGATCTTAAAAGAGCAGATATAACGACACCGTGGTCTTATCGTAACTTCACACGGCAGTAAGAGTCGTAATCGCTGCAGACGATCAACGGAGAAGAGCGCAGTGCGTTCTTTCGACGTCGTTAAGGAAGAATGGCTACACGCAAAGTTGGCCGCGCAGAGAAAATTTGCATGTCGCGTTCCGACAGTGCGGAAACTCGAGCCTTGGGGATCCAATTACGACATAAGTCGCTCGCCAGCAAAAAAAAAAAAAAAAAAAAAAAAAAAAAAAAAAAAAAAAAAAAAAAAAAAAAAAAAAAAAAAAAGGTCATAAACTAAGGATGGATGCTTACAGTTTTGTTAGGCTGTAGGACAGCGGATTGTGTAGTCTAATACGAAAAGGATAAAAGGATATAGCGCGATTGTTACTTGTTGCTTGAAAATATGCAAACTACGAAGTGTCAGTGTCCGAATTCCGCACATTCTTACCATATCCGGAGGCTACGAAAATCAGCATTAATATTTTTTTTTCCGAATTTGTAAGCATAATCTGAAGTAAATTGGAAGACGTTACTATTCATTACGAATTTTATGGATTATAAATGGTCACATACTATTTGAAACATATTCACATTTATCTGACTTTTGTAGGAAACAGAAAGTCACGAAACAACTAGGAAATAGGTAATGGGAGAATGTTGAACAAGATGAATGAGAGGAAAATGAAGAAATACGAAGACTAAAAAAAAAAAAAAAAATGATGCACAGAACATTAAATATGAAATAAGAAAGAAAAGAGATTTGCAACAGGGACATTGATGAAAGGGAAATACAGAGAAATAGAGAAGAAATCAGAGTACTAAATGACGTAAAGTTTACTTAGGGAGAAGCTATGGAAAAAGACCGAAGGAAAAGCCTACAGATTATTACTGTTTTTAGTTTTTATTAAGTAACTATATGGCATGCAACAAAGATAAACAACTATCAAGAGTGAAGAAGAGGCTAATGTGCTATATGATATGACAGGACGTGATATTTTGGGTGAAGAAGTACGTAAAGCACTGAACAAAGTACAAAATAACAAGTCATGAGGAATTAAGGAATTGCCAGTAGAGATGTTGAAGATATTGGAGACAAACGAAGAAGATAGGTATTCAACTTTTTTAATGAAATATGCGACACAAGGAAATAAACAGAGGATTTTATAACAATTGTAATGATATCAGATTTAGAAAAAAGAACCTTAGTTTATTTTCTCATGCAATCAACATATAAATGAGAATGCTGAACAGACGATTTTATGGATAGTTAGATTGGCACATTGTAGAGATATAAAAGGCAGAGGAATGTGCAGTTGGGCTATTAAGAAGATCTATTGAGAGACGTATAGAAATTTTTACTGTATTTATTGACTTTGGAAAGACCTTAGACAGAGTAAACTGGAGTATTTTGACGGGTGTTTTTATGGAGAAACAAGCTGACTGGAAGCAGAGAAGCCCGATACAAAATTTATAAGAGAACCAGTCGGAATGAAATGCCTGTGGAAAGTATTACTGGAAGTGGAGTCAAGTAAGGCTGCTACATTTCCCTATTGCTCTTTAACATATACCGAAAGGAAGATATTGAGAAATACTCAGTTGACAAACGTGATATGGAGAAAGTGAACAACAGTATTACGGTTTGATGCTGTTATGTGTCAATGGTTAGATGGTAAATTTCCAGATAACAGATCCGAATGGTGTGGGCTCTGTTGCCGGTAAATCCAAGGCATTTATCTGCCACTTTATTAGTCCTTTCAATTCTGGCATTGTCTGTTTAATGTCAGAAGACTACCTTTTAAGCCCAAAGCAGGTTAACAAAACAAAAGTAATTTTGTCGAAAATGGTGCTTTCAATTCAATTTGATGATGTTCAACCAAGAACAGACGGAAGAATCAATGAAAATATCCTCATTGGCATTTACTTTATGTTTGTTTGTGTTACATACTAACAACTGAATCTCTCCACTCAATAAAATTGTACACATGTTATGTAGCATATTTTATTTCAGTTCGTTTGTACTATCATTTACTATTCATCCTGAAACACCCTTTATACTGGGTGGTAACATCTCACAAGTTCTGAGATGCGTTTAGCGTGTGTTTCCGAAGTTTTGTGAAAAATAATTGGCTTGAAACGTTTTATTACTGTTATTGAAAATGTCAAGAGCCATAACATTTTCTTGATTTGCTATTTATCGGAATATTCAATAAAAACAAACTCTGCATCTGACAGAATTACTGACAAAGGTCATTAATAAGCAGAAAGAAAAGTAAATGCCCTGAGACTGAACGTTTGGGAAGCCGCAGTTTCCTGTTGGATGATGACTGACAGCTCGTTACACTGCTCCTTTCTATTCGCAGTTTGTTTCCTGTTAAATGGAAGCAGCTTGGACCGTTTACCTGTCCCGTAACATTATAATTTTCTAATTAACATGAATATTGTGATTTACTAAGTCAAATACCTTAACACATCACAGAATATGTCAGTAGCTTGTAATTTATTGACTAATGAACTAATCATTCCAATTACAAACCATTATTTTGACATTTTATTTATAGTTTACATAGGGAGCAGGTTTTATACAACCATTCTTTTAAATGGAGAATTCTCTAAGAATTGAATGTGTATAGTAGTTTGGTCTTAATTTGTTTCGTTACTTAGAGAGACCAGAATTCAGAATACAACAACCATTTTAAAATATTCCCATGATAAATGATCGATTACACAAATTAATAGTAATACTAATAAACTAAGAAGAATAGGCTACGATTAATTTTGTGAATATTTTATCATAGTCGCAAAGAAATTTTCGATACAATGATGTTATGATGGGCGTTTAGTTCTTCTGGTAAAATGATTGTCACAGACTGCCAGAAGTAAAAAGCCCGTCAAACAAAAAATGCGACGAATTCCTTCCATCGTAAAATATTGCGAGATCTTATGGGAAACCAAGTCGGTTATTTTAGTTAGTGTTCATAGAACCATCTATTCAAAACCTTGTTATAATTTGTTAACTAATAAGTTATCTACCAACATATATAGCGACTATATCAATATTTTACATCTTTATTTCTATAATAAATATAATTACTTTGTAGTCGCACCATACTCTAATAAAATAACAACAAACGTAAAGATCTGCCAATTGCACATCGGCATAATGATATTCAGTAACAATAATTTATATTCCATTATCCAATCAATGTTAAGAACATTAAAATGAAGTAAACGCACATATGCACAAAGTATTTTAAATATTAGTTTACGTTGCCAATTCTTTATATTTATTCCATTTATTATTATTTATTCATTATATTTATTATAGAAATAAGACTGTGTAATATTGATATAGTGGCTATAAACGTTGGAAGATAACTAATTATATAATGATTTATGACAAGGTGTTGAATATATGGTTCCATGAACAAAAAAATGTTCAAATATTTGTTAAGCTTAAGGGACTTAAGTACGGGGTCATCTGTCCTTAAACTTACAAACTACTTATGAACTACCTACAACTAAGGACGGCACAAATATCCATGTCCGAGGGGGGATTCGAACCCCCGACCGTAGTGACCGTGCAGACCGTGACTGAAGCGCCTCAGTCCCCTCGGCCACCGCGGCCGGCTCCATGAACACTATCTAAAATAACCGAGTTGGCTTCGCTCGGAAACTAACAACTTTTTTCAGTGGAAGGAATTCGTCGCCAGACTTGCATTTTTGTACATTTTATATTTTTGATGGGTTTTCATTTTTTTTAATCTTTGGTCTATTGTCTGTGGCTTCGACCCGTCGACGAACCTTCGACCACAAAGAAGAAGTATCTCTGGATTGATCATTGCGTTCTGCGTGTGTTCTTCACCTTAAGACGGGATTAATCCTATTGATCACGATCTCCATTGTTTGCTGAAATAATCCCCGCCTCCTTTTCTCAGAGTAGCCAACTAATAGCATTAAAAGGTACAAATATCAAAAGGGTTAATGCATTTGCGGAAGTAACACAAAATGTGATGGCGAGTCTCTAGAAGGGCTAAGAACAGTCTCTTATCGCTAAATAGTATTAACAGTCAGTACGCACAACACCGCATACAGCTCAACAGTATATTAACAACGGTTACTTATTGCTCTTTTAATACGTAGCTACTTGAGGCAATTTATATTGTCGTCTTAGGTTCCTGCCTATCGGGCAGAGTGCTCTGCTATTTATACACAGACAGAATGTACCAGAAATTAGAACAATTAACATAAGAAACAAGTAGAACATACAAGTAACATAAGAATTGCCTTCAAGGAGAATTTGTGCAGCTCATGCCAAGGCGAGGTGCCCAGTAGCTCCATTTTCTTGCTTCCGGACCATTCGTGCGTAACCGCCAGACCTTGACTAGCCAGGAGTTGGTTTCTCTACCAGCTCCAACGCCAATGTTACAAGCTGCGTTTCCCCTCGCCCGTCCTTGCCTTGGGGGCGTCCGTATGCTGCCTCCAGGGGGTTCAGAAGAGAATCTGAACCTCAGCCGCGCATGAGCATTGCAACTCTGTGGCCGCTGCTGCCTATATTAAGCGGCCGCGCTACGACTCGTATACGTCCTCCGCCTCACCCACCTCCTTTCCGTCCAGCTAAATTCCCGTCATGCGGTCATCTTTGTCTCCCTCAACATCGAGAAGGCCTACGATCGAGTCTGGCATTCTGGTCTCCTTTTCAAACTCCAAACCTATGCCCTTCCTATTAATTACGTCCATTTACTCGCTTTCTTTCTCTCCCGCCGCCCATCCTATGTCAGTGTCAACAACTCCAACTCCTACTTGTTCTACCCCTCTGCCGGGGTAACCCAGGGGTCTGTCCTCTCCCCCCTACTCTACCTCATTTACTCGGCTGACAAGCCACAACCCCAGACTCCCGTCCATCTCTTTCAGTATGCTGACGACACTGCCTTCCTAGCCCTTGCCCCCTTCCTTGCACGTTATTAGCACCTTCTCCAGTTTCACCTCTCTCAATTCTCCACTTGGTGTAACCAGTGGCTCCTCTCTGTCAACCCCACCAAATCCCAGGCAATCATTATAGGTCATACCACCTGATCCTTCTGTCACCTGTACCTCACACTCCATGACCGTCCCATCCCCACAATCACCACCCTCAAATACCTTGGCCTCACTCTGGATCGCTCCCTTTCCTGGAACTCTCACCTTTAAACAGTCCATCAAAAAGCCCTCTCCCATCTCAAGCTCCTTTCCGGCCGGACATGGGGACTTAACACCTCCACAATCCTATACACGTATCGTTCCTTGATGTGCCCCGTCCTTTGCAGTTTCCATCCCACCTTGATTTCTGCCTCCCGCACCTATTATAAATTCCTCCAAATCTTAGAATGCCACACCCTCAGCCTCGCTTAGCGCATTCGCCTCCCTTCTCCCATATGGATCCTCTACGATCCATTCCTTTCCCTCACCTTCTACAGTTCCTCAAGCATATCTGTATCCTCTACACCACCCGCAAAATTGAATCCAGTCATCCTGTTCTCTCACCTCCTGCTGAACCCCGGGCCTCTGCCATGCCGGACCCAGCATATACCTCCCTCCCTACACTTTCACACTCTCTACATCCTCTCCTAGGGTACCTTTCGCCACCTGCCTCTCCTGGATGACGCCCTCCGTCCTGATATTTACCCATCTTATCAGCCCTCATCCCTCCCTTCCCCATATACTATGCCCCCCCCCACTTCCACTCCCCTCCCTTCTCTCCGCCGCTTGGGTCTCTCTTCCCCTCCCTCGGAGTTCTTACGTTTTCCTTCCGCACTCCCCCACCCTTCCCCTCCCTCCCTCTGCGCCACCATTCCTTCCACTCTCCCCCTGCGGGGTCTCAGTGCTTAACTTTTTAACGGTGTTTTTAACAATGCTCCGTGTTGTGTCAGTGTCAAGTGGTGAGCGTATTTTAAGACTTCAGCAACCGCCGCATAGGCAGAACAATGTGTTGTCATGTTTTTTAATTGTCTCTCTGTTATCGTCACAATTCACTGTGCAAAATCTGTGTTTCTTAGCCACCGTGGCAGTTTTTAATACTGACTATGTGTGCTTTAAAGCCTTCATTTCATTGTTTTTAACTCGCCAATTTTATCTTCTGTTTTATTGTTAAATTCACCATTTTTATCTTTTTTTTCATAGTTAAATTCAACATTTTTATCTTCTTTTTTATTGTTAAATTCAACATTTTTATCTTTTTTATTATTAAATTAAACACTTTTATCCCCTGTTTTAAATCACTATCACCGCCTGTCAAATACATATGTACACGGAGCTGAAGAGCAGCGTACGAGGCTGCTGCCATCCTGCCCCACGGAGCAGTACAAAAAAAAAAAAAAAAAAAAAAACCTCGTATACGCGCTGTCTCCGAGGTATGTCTCTCATGCGATAAAAATACTTTGAATGTGCATATAAAATGATCTGATAGAAGAACGAAACGAAGAATGATAGTTTAAAAACACTTTTATTTATTTACTACATTTATTTACTTTTTTCCCGGGTGTTCACTGTACCAGTGAACACACACGACGCGCCGCCACTGCGAAACTCGTAAACCCACAAGTCATGCAGGAGTAAGCGAACAGGTCTAGTAGGCAGTGAATAACGCATTCTAAGATATATTTGTCATCTGTGTCATCCAATGAATGTCTGTATCAGCGCATGTATTTCCATCCGTGGAGGCTAAACCACGTACAATTATGTGTGTTTCGACATCTGGTATCTCAATACCGTTTGAGCTATTCATCTCTAAGTGTAATCCTTTCATCTAGCAAGTATACACTGTTTGAACAATAAATCTCGAGTGAATTGAAGAACTGTAGGAGGTGTAGTAATTTTTTAGTTCCGGCAATGTATGACAATCACCACACACAGTTTCCTTTAAGATTTTGTGCTGATTTTCAAAGAGGGAACATTATTAATACAAAATATGTTTATTCATGCATCTGTGAATTTTTAGGCTTTATGTCTTTGTTACATCTTTTGTTATGATGCTGTATAGCAAATGAAAATTACTGCAATCTAAATATCATTAAGATAAACATAAATTGTAATACTAATGTAAATGATTATTTTTAATTTTTTATTACAGAAGAGAAACGCGTTCTGTAAACAATAAATGCCTCCAAACGTGGCAAAGATCCAAAAGTGAACAAAAAAAAAATCCTCAGTGTTTTCTAGTATCCATTACTCTTGCCGCTTTCTTCGTCATCCACACACTCCCTCCCTCTTCCTTTCAAAGTAGGAAACCCGGTAGGCATGCATGATTCAGGTGTGAGTTACTAGCACTTCAAAGCCTCGTAAATAGCGATAAATGAACACTACCATACGCCTATGTCACACTGCGACGCGGTGGTGTGGTGGGAGGAGGCAAATTGATGTTTGCTTTGCGAGCGCGTAATTACGGGATTACACTCTAGGTAGAAGCGTTATAAACAGCCAACTTTATAGCGGACACGCCACACAAGAGATGTGTAGCAGTCGTCAATAAATCGAGTCCTTTTACATTATGGGGAAGAGGAGAATAGTCAGTAGCAAAACATAACTGTTTTGATATGAATAAGAGCAACCTAAAAGTAAATTATCAAAAGCCCATTTTCAGAATCTTGTTCAAAAACTAAATACTCCATTTTTTACCATTTGAACAGTTTCTGAAATAAGTGTTAGTTCAACACGAAAAGTAATCTATTTGTTTATTTTCATTCGTTCGTGAAGTATGGAGTTATTTTTGGGGTAACTCCTACGGTTCACAAAGGGTATTTCCTGCGCAGACGAGCGATTCGAGCAAAATGCGAGGTAAGCTCGTGTACCTGTTGCCAACCGTTGTTTAATAGCCTGGAAAGTCTAACATTGGTCTCTCAATGCAAATTTCTTTAATGTCGTTTCTTGCCAATAATATTAAGTTATTCCTAAGAGTTAGTATCTTTCACTCAGTTAATACTAGACAGAAATCGAATCTGCATTTGCAACGCACTTGATGACCCTTGTGCAGATAGGTGTGCTGAATTCTTCTGTATCCATTTTTAATAAGCTGCCACAAGAATCGAAAAAAGCCTAGTAGTGATCCACGCACTTTCAGGGCTAACCTGAAAAGTTCCCTCATGGCTCACTATTTCTATTCTGTCGCGTAATTCCTGGAAAAAATAAAAATTATCCAAATTTCGGTATTAAGTTGTTGGTTCTTTCTACTTATGCCTAGGATTGCTGTGCCTTTATTGCTACTTCATTGTTACAATGTGATGTGCTGACTCGTTCGATGACCATGACGACTTGCTCCTCAATTCGGCCCGATAAATATAAAGAAATAAAAGAAAATGAACAGTCCATCGCCGTTTATTACAGCATGGGTTACGTCAGCGTCGTTCAGTTCTGCGCCTACCCCTGAATAAAATAATGTCCATAAGCATGATAGACGACAATGGTGAATGGAACGATGTCTCCAGAGACAGGGATGGCTTCAGATAGTGTTGCTGGAGGGAGAAGGGGGGGGGAGCGCAAGAGGACGCTAGTGAAACAGAATTAGTGTTTAGAGGTTTATTCTGTTGTTACAAGATTTCGTGGTGTAGGCGCCAGCTTGACAGGAGATAGATCAGCAGGTGACGTCGCCTTCTGGAGTGTCAGCTCGCCGTCTCCTTTATGTGTCGGCTGCCGTGAGCTACTCGAACGGGCGTTACCCGCGCCGCTGTGTCTGGGTGTCGAAGAAGTGACCGTCAGAGAAGGTGTGCTCAATCCCACCTTCGGTCTATGCAGCTGCTTGTGGGTCCATACTTGGATGCACTGGAGTCGGATGCCATGGTGACAGATGAACAGGTGAACTTTTGACACCGGCTAGCAGGGTTAGCACCATGGTGATAGCGCGTCGACAGGATCATCGGTCTTTAGGAAACGAAGTTTGCGCTGGCCTCAGGCAGCAACCATACTCAGCGTCCGTGGGTATGAAGTGTAGTTGTTACTGGACTCCTTCTCCTAGCTGCGACTGATGGCTACTAGCCTGTACTCCTTTATCTAAGACATAAGCTGAATACATTGATAAGATCATTGTATCGAGGACTACTCTCCTCACCATTATCTTGTCTCCCATCGCAGTCAACAGACTGCTGACTGTAGGCTCGCTGTGGTCACAACATTCACTGGTGTTGCATTTACCACCCAACCGATGACCTGCTTCCGCCTAGCTTGGCTGACGATTACTTGCGCATTTTAAGATTTCAACAAGTTTGCTTGTTACTATTTGCGCTGTAATAGTGTTTTCGGACAAATCCAAGTTGTGTTTGTTTGAAAACTATGTCAGCATTTTGCTTCGCCGCAGACAAGGGAGTGACACCACAGTGGCTGCATCCCATTCCATTCCAGTGACGTACAGCTCCAACTCAAGGCTTATGGTGCCTGGTGGTATGGGACACTATTGGATACAACCACAATCACAGGTGGTGCGTGTCCAGGGCACTGCATGAATGACATCCTGCTACCCTTTCTGCACGCCACCCCAGACCATATATTTAAGCAAGATGATGCACGACCACATGTCAGTGCATAGACTCGTGCTTCCGCAGGATGTCAGCCTTTTGCACTAACCCACCAGATCACCAGAGTTGTTGCCAAATGTGTGGGATATTGGGGAAGGACGAGTGCAGCGCCATGACCCGATGCCAACCTGGAGAGATGAACTTTGCAAACAGCATGGATGGCTGTACCATAGGACGCCATTCGCGCCTTATATGCATCGACTCATGGAGCAAGACATCAGGGCCCATGACGGAGCATGTGCTACTAGGCAACACGCTGACCCGAGGTGCCTGAAATGCTAATCATTTCTTCATAACATATTAATGAACACGCCCTGTGTATACGATGTTCCTTCTCTAGTCTTCCAAGCTTCTCTGTTCTTCTGAAGAGGAGTGTAATTTAATTAACAGTGATGCTTTTATTGATATTCCAGATGACGTCGTGGCTGAACAATAAGCGAAGTTTGCGGCATTCATCTACCCAATTCGCGTAGGTGTAAAGTCAGTTTGCTGCTATATTGTATCATTCATCAACATGCTGGCGTTAGTGTCTGTTTTCAGTTACGTTTTGTCCTGTTCTAGTCAGAGTTACAGATATTAACAATGTCGTCCATGAATGTCGAATTTAAACCCAAGTTTCCGGATATTCGCACTATGAAATTTCTTTTTAACGCGTTGGCTGCTGCGATGACGACAGAGGCGTGCCAGAGCCGCCTGCTGTGGCCGCCGGCGGCCACACGGCAGCCAACGTGTTAAACTTTTGATATTTGCCTGCGTGAAATCCTTTTCAGGTCTGTTGCCCATTACTACATTTGCTTCTGGAATGCCGGCCGCAGTGGCCGAACGGTCTTCGGCGCCCCAGTCACAGTCTGCACGGCCGCTACTGTCGGGGGTTCGAATCCCCCCTCAGGCATGGATGTTTGTGTCGCCTTTAGTATAAGGTAGTTCACAAGTAGTTTGTAAGTTTAGGGACTGATGACCCCGCAATTAAGTCCCTTAAGCTTAACAAACATTTGAACATTTGCTTCTGGAACAATTTTACAGGATCAGCAGATAGGTTTGGAGTAGGTAAGTAGGAGATCTGGCATCCGTCTTGTCTTTGTTGTTGGACGAAATTTTGATGTAAGAGTTAAGGAATCCTGTCTTACCTTTGACCTTCTTAAAGTTGCACTGCATTTCTCGGCAACATTCTCCATTTGTCCTCCGCTTTGAGAATATTATGTTGGGTCATTGATAGTGGCCTCTGATGTACGATATTACAGTGATTTGTACAATGTTCTCCATTTAATTATGATTAATCCTGATGGATTTCGCTTATTTCATTTCGATATTTCGATGTTTCGAACAGTTTCGATTACTTGCAGTCCAGTAGGTGGCTTGGTAGGACGATAAATCCCCGAAAATCCTTTAGAATATATAGGTTGTCACGAAGCTACAAGTAAAGACCAGAAAAGTTGTAACAAAGAATAATGACTATTATACATAGTCGAGAAAATAACGCTTAGTCTATTGTTCATGAAACAGAATTCATCTCTGCCGGAAAAGAAGGCAGGACTTGTTACCCGCGGCTATCTAACTCATACAACAGGCAGTATAACTGAATCAACTTCATCAAAGATGCCCCGTTTATACGATAACACTAAAAGTAACATGGACAACAGCGTCATATAATTGTTAGGTGCATAGGCGCAACATGTTCACATTCTCGTTGCAATATTTTCACATTTCCGTTCCATTTACGCCTGAAACGATTTGCATTGAAGAAGCATAAGGCTTTGCTTTCCACGAAGGAAAATTATGATTCTTACTTAATTTTATAGTAATTTAACAACCCTATCACTCAGGCAACCAGTTTGGAAACAGTGAGAAATTGAATATCATGAAAAACTGGATAGTCTATTACAAGATATTTGAATGGAATATTCATGAGGCTACAGAAGCGGAAGAAAGATTACCTGTACTGGTTCAGCATAAAAAAAAAGAGTTGACTGTACTGAAGAGCTGTAAGCGAGTGCTGCAATTTGCGTCACATAACACAAATCTTATGTGAATGGACTGCGCGTCATTGCCGCTGGGGCGGTACGCCTTTCCTGGCTGATTCATATCTCTGCAACTGGCTAAAACATCAACACTGACAACTCGACGTCTGCCATTACTGTTACTGCTGCTCGTAACTGTCTAGAAAAGACAGACGTTGACTGATAAGCAGCCCTCCCCCCAAGGTTTTCAGGCCAGTTAAATAGTGAATGATCTCATCAATCAATTTTAATTTTCTTATGACAACCAAATATGTCGATGTATTTGAGTGACCTAATAGAGAAAAGCCTTTAGCTTGTCCCACACTCTATCTCTATCCCACTCTTCCGTTTCTACAGATGCACATAGTGATTTATTAAGCTTTTACGGAGTTTTTGGATGCATCATGCTTCAGGAATGAGTACAAGTATGACCCAGAAAGTACCAGATCTCTTTGAGGCGAATGACATTGCCTTGAGTGCTTTATTCAGCATCGCAATCGACGAAAGCCTCGGTTGTATACAACGTCGTCAGTTATTATAGGCGAGCACTGACAATACAAGATATGAGTGAGTGCTGACTACGTGTTATAAGTTATTCTATCGGAGTTTACACTCGACCATAAACACATGCCCGGATCCTAAGCATATCATCCTTGCTCATATGTTATATCGGCACGACCGTAGAAGAGGTCGTCAGTACTGGGATGCACACGTTGAGTTCGCGAGACGCTACTAACAAATGTGGACTATATATTTAAAACTCAGTATATAACATTGAATATTATGGAGCGATTTTAATGGCTAACTAACTGGCGATCTTACTACAGTGTAATGACTTTTCTTTCCAAGTTTGTAAAATATTAAATACGAATTTAGAACTGATAAAAATTCCAGAAAGAAGACAAGTGTTAACATATTCCAGACGTACTGAAGAACAATATGAAGGAACAGAAATACAGATGCCATCATTTTCAAGGGATCTGATTATTTACCAAGATGGAAACATCCGTTTGTTAAATTTATATCAGAATTTAAACGGCTGTCCTCCTTCCTAGAGCATGCGCAGTCCTACAAACACGACTGTCTTTCAACAGTTGGCGTCGTGTTGCAGCGGGAAATTTTCAAGTTAATTTTTTTCTTATACTAATGTCAGTGCATAAGTGACTTCAGTGAAAATTCACGAAAAATATTCACCTTTGCCGCATAAGATATAGACCGAAGAATTAACATTAACGTTATCTGATATGGATGTAATGGATATTTCCAGAAATAGGACATGCTTTTATTGTTCGAAGTAAAAGCCAAGGGAGGTTTAACAAATATTTAAATAAATTGTAACAATACGATTACTTTCAGAAACTTCCTGTTACTACTTATAGCTGTAATTATGACATCTCTTGCAATTAGATCAGTCAGGCATGATGGTATAAGACGTCCCTTTGTAAGCATAATGTCAGTTCATAAATAAACATAAAATACAACAATTACGTCGAACCCAGTCAGGATCAGCATGAAGTCGGAAGTTTTCGCCAACACTGACGTATTTAGTAAATGTAATTTGTATTCAATGAATTCAAAATATTTTTTCTGGTGTTAGCTCGGTTCTGAATAATAATTCAGTTAAAGCCATAATGCCCTTGGTAACTTGTGCTCAGTACAAATATTCGTCTACACAAAGACATAGGGATACACGGGAACAACCCGAAAATCGTGCAATTTTAGTAAGTCATTGGGATAAGAATATGCACTTCCAGTCACAGCCACCATAATAATAACCGAACACATACACCTGACAAACGTAATGTCTTTAAATGAAAGCATTTCCTTGGGGCTTTACAATGAGTGTGTGACACAACCGCGACAAATCGAACAGTCATGGGCTACTAAGTGTGGCACCCGAGCTAGCCTAAGGGCAAGACTTGGACCGAAACTCCCCAAAGATTTATCCAAACACGAAATAAATTGTGGAAGGCGATAACTATGTTTGAAATAGGTGTAGCCTATAGCAGTAAAAGAAATCTGATTACTATGAAACAAAAAATTAACTTAGGTAATATTGTAATACTATTGTTGTGCTAATTAAAAATTATTAACAAAATGTTTCATTAATAAAAATTTATACACGCTCGCCAGCCTAATGAGGCATAAGAATACCAAGCAGTGATAAATTAAAAATGCAGTTAAATTTAGAAGCTTGGTGCAGAATAAATATAGGGTGGAAAAAACTTTGTCACCAGTTTCATAAGAGATAAAAAAATATACAAATCACAAAAATAATAAAGATTTGAATGAAAGCAGTAATTATTTAAATTATTGTAACGGTAAGACTCACCTCATCAGTTACTTTCTGTTACTATAGAGTATAGAGTGGAATGTAGTATTGCAGAGCAAGTGGCACTCAGAAACAAAGTTACTGAAAGGCTTATAATTAGTGGTAAAAAAATAATAAAAATCTACTGATATTATGGTCAGTGCTGTTCCTAATGTTCTTTGTAAATAAGGGTTATGATTATGACCTGTACACTGTAATAAATTTTTACTAATACCACAAATAGAATTTCGTGTCTGAACTATTTCAATTATATGAACTGATTAAAATTAGTTATGTGGCAAAACAGTAATTTATTCCTACCAATACTATTGTGCAAGGCAATGAAATTTATAATTGCAGCACTGTATATTGTACTACGAAGATTCTCCAAAAAAATTACATTATTAAAATTGATTGCTGCTTAAAAAATAGGATGACTCGGTTAATAATTCTTTACAGAAGAGGATCCCTATTAGGTTATGTGACTTGGGATAAATTAGGGTTACGTACACACTACTTTTAACGGAAATGTAACCTCTATTGAAAAACATTCAAAACACAAGTTAAATCTCTTAACGAAGAGTTTATAAACAGTAACAATAAATATTATGACCTGTTATTAATGCGGAGTAGTGGCGAGGTGGCGGCGCAGCGTATACAGCTCATATTTCATCTTTATGCAGTTTGTGAGCCGACATTATTGCAGGGGTTTCCAGTGGCTTCCATTAGGTCCATATGCAGACAGTATAAGTGTCACCATTGCATCTGCACGTTCGCCGAGGCCATTGTAAGTAGATTGGTCTTCTGCCTCAAATGAAACAAATAATTGGCCCAGAATGCAGTAGCAAAAGTCTGCCACTACATCTTGATGCTGTGCACTCCAAACTCAGGCTCACTACTGCTGTGAGATCCCACCACAGACTGACTGCTCTCAACTCCCAACTCATACTGACTTCTCTCTCTGCGTTAGCTACGCGCCAACACCACCTTATCATTTACAACGGAATTCCGTTCACATTGGAATCACTACATCTTTTACATATCATGCTGGTCGTGAGATATTACAAATTTACATAATATTCAAATACATAAAACGATTCAAAAATAAAATTGACATTACCGAAGCCGATTAAAATTGCAAAAATAATATGCAATAATAAACATATAGATATTCATAAAACATACAAAGCACATGAAGTACAGACATCACATACCATACAATAGTGGAATCGATTGTAACATGAATTAAATTTAGTATCTTACGTATCATAAAAATGAAATTTTATTACCAAAAAATGGTCAAAATTGGGCAATGGCGTTATAAGTGTTACTAGAATTGATTGAAAGACAAGGTATACTGTTAGCGTGTAGGAGCTTTAAAATATCTTCAGGTGGATTTTGAATTTTTGTGTGCTAATGTGACAAGAGTGCATTGTTATGGCTTTAGTATAATCTGTGACACTGTCTCAAGTGACCACAGGTTCCTTTCTGCATCATGAACCCTTTACATGTAAACTATCACAGACACCACCTTTGTTTGCAAACTAACAGATGCAATGAACTTATATTAATAACATATGATATTTTATATAAACGGTGTTTTTTGTATGCAGATTCGAATACACTTAATAAAAGCTTATAGAAATATATTGACTATGCTTTAAATGATTAAAGTGCAATAAATATATTATTCGTACTATGAATTAAGAACCATAATTTGGAGCTACTAAGAGTTACACACTGTTGGTGCTTTGGGTGGATTTATTGCTGTGTGTGTGTGTGTGTGTGTGTGTGTGTGTGTGTTTGTGTGTGTGTGTTTGTGCTGAATTAGTTTTATTGTATGCTGCTGTTAAACACAGAGATTATGCTGTTGTACATGTTGCATGTAGGACGGATTCAGGCTTTTCTTGTATTCATATATTTATAGTGTTCCAAGGATATCTAGTTCTTTTCCTTTCGACTGGACGTCGAGGATACTGCTGTTTGTGGTGTTGGTGTGGTGTTTACATGCTTGCAGATGAGTGCTAGTGCAAATGTGTTTATTATATTATTATTATTAATGTTGCCATATGTTCCTTGAAACGAACCACAAATGATCTGTCTGTCTGTAGTATGTAGAAACTGCCACAGTTCGAAATTCAATTTTATATCCACCTCTGATATGTAGTGGGTTTATTTTGTTGCTGTTTTGATGTAGGTTTTGTCCAATCTTGATATCAATTACAACATATATGGTTACGTCCTTTACTTCGAGGACATTGACAGTCTGGTATAAAATACTATCTAGATATGTGATTGTGTAGAAGACTTTTTTTCTGTTTGCGTTTTCTACTGTGTTTACTCATTATTGCATGTTTGAAGATGTTGTTTACATTTGTTTTCAGAGACTGATTGTTGGATTGCTCTGTTGATCATATACTTATGCCATACTGGCACCTTGTGAGCTGTAGGTAGCAATAATAGTTGTGGGTGGTGGTGTGTGTTGCAAAGGTTTACAATAAATTTCAAACTGTAATGTTATTCTTTATTGTAGAGGTCAGGTCCAGAAAGTGTATGTTGTTATCTACTTGGTGTCCAATAGTGAACTTTATATTTTTATGCAAGATATTGAATAGCTGATTTAAATAACTGATGTTATCTTTTGTTCCATTGATTAAAATAACAGTAACATTTAGATATCTGTAGTAGTAAGTGACGCTTTATAGGGAGTAGAGTTGGGAATTCGGAAATTTGCCTTCTAAATAACTAATAAATATTTCAGCTATCACTCCTGAGGGGTTTAATCCCACTGTTTCTGAGTATCGTAATGTTATTAAATGTCTGTTTTCTTAACAATTTTGAACAGCTTTTTGTTGACTTTGAATGTTGGCCTGTTCATACAATTCAATGATGGGGATTCCAGTTTTAACTATGTTTGGCGCGAAGGCTAGGTGCTTGTGGGCGTTTTTTAAATTTTTTTTTTAACCCACAAAATCTTTATTCCTCTGTAGTAGTAGATTCCACATTAATGCAAACCTACAGACACGTAGAGAACTTCCTTTTTCTCAAATTACTGGACTAATGTAAAGAAGAAATTGAAATAAGAAAAAAATACCTGTAGAATATGGATATTATAATTTGCTTGTGTATACCTGATACACTAAATAATGAGGAAACACTCACTGCGTAAATCACACTCTGAGAATACGTTCTTCCACACAATCCCACTTTTTAAGTGAAAAGGCATAAACATGACATTGACAACAGAGAGCAAAACTGGATAAAAGATATCTCATAACAAAAAAAAAAAAGTATACAAAATTGAATGTTTGGATTATGTTTCTACGAAGTCCGAGGGGTATATCATTTGATATTCAATCCAAAGAACTCATGGCATCACTAAATGTCAGCTCCAAATTACGTTGTTGTTGTTGTTGTCTTCAGTCCGCAGACTGCTTTGCTGCAGCTCTCCACGCTATCCTGTGATGTGCAAGTCTCTTCATCTGAGAATACGTTCGGCAACTTACATCCTTTTGAATCTGCTTACTCTATTCGTCCCTCGGTCACCCTCTACGATATTTTTCCTACACACCTCCCTCTACTGCTAAATTGACGATTCCTTGATGTCTCACAATGTGTCCCACCAACCTATCCCTTCTCTTAGTCAGTCTCCCCAATTCGGTTAAGCACCTGCTGATTAGTTACGTGATCTACCTACCTAATTTTCATCATTCTTCTGTAATACCACATTTCAAAAGATTGTATCATCTTCTTGTCTGAACTCCTTATCGTCCACGTTTCACTTCCATACAGTGCTACACTCCAGACAAATGCTTTCAGAAAGGATTTCCTAACATTTAAATTAATACTGGATGTTAACAAGTTTCGCTTCTTTAGAAATGCTTTCCTTCACATAGCCAGTCTGCATTTTATATCTTCTCTAGTTGGGCCTTCAGAAGTTATTTTGCTACCCAAATAACAGAACACATCTACAACTTTTATTGTCTCATTACCAAATCTAATTCCTTCAGCATCGCCTGATTTTCTGACATTACATTCCATTACCCTCGTTTTACTCTTATTAATCTTCATATTATATCTTCCTTTCAAGACACTGTCCATTCCATTCAACTGCTCTTCCAGATCCTCTACAGTCTCTGACAAAATTACTATGTCATCGGCAAACCGCAAAGTTTTTATTTCTTCTCCCAGAACTTTAATTCCCTCTCCAAATTTCTCCTTTCGTTCCTTCACTTCTTGCTCAATTTACAGATTGAACAACATCGGGGAAAAGCTACAACCCTGTCTTACTCCCTTCCCAACCTCTTCTTTCCTTCCTGTCCTTCGACTATAATAACTGCTGTCTGGTTTTTGTATAGGTTGAATATAACTCTTCCCTCCCTATATTTTACCATTGCTACCTTCAGAATTTGAAAGAGTGTATTCCAGTCGACATTGTCGAAAGATTTCTCCAAATCTACAAATGCTGAAAAAGTAGGTTTGTCTTCCCTTAGCCTATCTTCTAAGTCGTAATGTGAGTATTGCCTCCCGTGTTCCTACATTTCTCCTAAATCCAAATTGATCTTCCCCGAGGTCGGATTCCACAAGTTTTTCCATTCGTCTGTAAATAATTCGTGTTAGTATATTGCATTCATGACTTATTAAACAGATAGTTCTGTACTTTCCACGTTTGTCTGCACTTGCTTTCTTTGGAATTGGAATTACAATATTCTTCTTGAAGTCGAAGGGTATTTCCCCTGTCCCATACATCTTGCATACTAGGTGGAACAATTTTTCAAGACTGGCTCCCCTAACGATATCAGCAGTTCAGACGGAATATCATCTACTCCAGGGCCCTTTTCTCGACTCATATCTTTCAGCGCTTTGTCAAATTCTTCTCGCAGTATCATATCTCCTATTTCATCTTCCTCCACTTCATCTTACATTTCTAGAATACTACCTGCAAGTTTATTTCCTTTGAACAGGCCCTCTATATATTCCTTCCATAGTTCAGCTTTCCCCTCTTTGCTTAGTACTGGTGTTCCGTCTGAGTTCTTGATATTCATACAGCTGCTTTTCTTGTCTCCAAATGTCTCTTTTATTTTCCTGTAGTCGTTATCTATCTTTCCCCTAATTCTACATTCTTCTACAGTTCTGCGTTTGTCCTCTAGCCACTCCTGCTTAGCCAGTCTGCACTTCCTGTCAATCTCATTTTTCAGACGTTTGTACTCCCTTTTGCTGCTTCACTTGCTGAATTTTTATATTTTCTCCTCTCATCAATTAAGTTCAGAATATCTTGTGTTATTCAGGGATTTCTATTAGGCCTTATCCTTCTCCCTATATGATTCTCTACGGCCTTCACTACCCTATCTCTCAGAGCTACCCGGTCTCTTTCTACTGTATTGCTTTCCCCCGTTTAAGCCAATCCTTGCCTAATACTCCCTCTGAAACTCTCAACCACCTCTGGTTCCTTCAGTTTGTCCATGTTCCATCTTCTAACTTTTCTACCTGTCTGCAGTCAACTAAGTTTTAATCTGCATTTCATAACCAATAAGTTGTGGTCAGAGTGTATATCTGCCCCTGGGCATGTCTTATAGTTTAAAACCCGGTTCGTAAATCTATCCCTTACCATTATAAAGTCAATTAATAGTACAAATAGTATATTCATCTGCATATTATTATTTTAAACATAGCCAATATAATCCTATAAGCTTTTAAAAGCTGATGACATTGTAATTCTGTCAGAGACAGCGAACGATCTGAAAGAGCAGTTGAATGGATTGGACAGTGTGTTGAAGAGAGCGTATAAAATGAACATTAACAAGAGCAAAACAAAAATAATGGAATGCGGTCTTAGAAAATCAGGCGATTCTGAAGGAATTAGATTAGGTAACGAAACAATGAAGGTGGTAGATGAGTTTTGTTACTTGGGTAGTAAAATAACATGCGATGGTCGCAGTACAGAGGATATAAAATTCAGAATGGCAATGGGAAGAAAAGCATTTTTGAAAAAGAGAAATTTCCTAACATCGAATATTAATTTGAGTGTAAGGAAATCTTTTCTGAAGGCATTTGTGTGGAGTGTTGCCTTGTACGGGAGTGAAACATGGACGATAAGCAGTGCGGACAGGAAGAGAATAGAGGCTTTTGAAATGTGGTGCTACAGAAGAATGCTGAAGATTAGGTGGGTAGATCACATAACTAATGAAGAGGTACTGAACAGAATTGGCGAGAAAAGGAATTTTTGGCAACCCTGACTAAAAGAAGGGATCGCTTGGTAGGACACATTCTTAGACATTGAGTAATCGTAAATTTAGCATTGGAGAGAACTGTGTGGAGTAAAAATCGCCGAGGGAGGCGAAGAGACGCGTATAGTAAGCAGATTCAAGTGGATGTGGGTTGCCGTTCTTATGAGGAGATGAAAAGGGTTGCTCAGGATAGAGTAGGGTGGAGAGCTGCATCAAACCAGTCTCCGGACTGAAGACCATAACAACAACAGAATATCATCGTTTATATGTGATGTGGTATGTTATTACTAGATGTTTTTGTATATTTTACTTTGCAAACAAAGGCGGTGTTTGTGATAGTTTTTATGTGAAGGTTTTATGATGGGAAAGGGAACTTGTGACCACTGGAGACAGTGATACAGGTTATCGTAAGATCATAACAATACACACAAGCCACATCAACACACAAAAATCAAAATCCACCTGAAGATGAACGTTTAAACTTCCAAAACGCGATGTGGAATAAAAATACAATTAAAGGGATTAGTAAGCAGTAAACTTCATGTTTCAATCAAAGTCGACATTTCCAAAAGAAACGACATCCTGGTAATCATCAACTGGGCAGATAGGGAAATCATATTGTGATAATGAAGTCCCCATGATCCAGAAGGAAGAGGAGATTATCCCGAATAATAATAATAGTGACAGTGGACATTCAGCAGCCATTGAACTAGCCATACAATTAGAGCAATGTACTGCCGACCATGCGTAGACTGCATTCTGTTCTGGCATTCCCGCTGAATGTGTCATCCAGGCTGAAAGGGGGGGGTGGGAGGATGAGTTTTCCTCACTCCATAGCGCCCAGAAGAACACCCTCTGTTGGCGTTCCCCGACCACATATACCAAAATGTGCTACAGCGAATACCTTCACATCCATGAAGGCTAGCCAGGACTGCGGACCAGAGAAATTATTAGGGCGCACGCCAAAAAGTGCCCCTGTTGGCAGGTCACGATGGCGTGTAAGGTATGCCAGTTTGAGAGGGGACGTCGGTACTACATAGTGAAATTGGCTTGTTAAGTTTTCTATGTAAGATCTTGGGCAATAGAGAACTGTGAATGCAAGTTAAAACGCTCACTCCTGCTCTAAATTACTTTACGAGTGGCCACAGTACTTACGCAATGGAAATTTATGTAACTGATCACTCCTTAAGGGAGCAGCCAACGTTTTAACAAACACAAAATTATTGTTAAAAAAGCAATAGATATTTAAACATGGGATGGGAATCATGAAATTATAAAGCCGAGGTTTGTTACTTTAAATCATCTATTCAATAAAATGAACAAGCAAATAAATGTGGGGAGACCAAATTAAGCACAATAAAGCACACACCTTGTACAAAAGTGAATAAAATGATAAAGTTACTGGCCTGTAATAAAATTGTTTCTGCCCTTTATGAATATAGAGGTAACGGGAGGAAATTTGCAGATACACAGTGGATAAAGGAAAGCACATTCATTCACTCACAGACACACACATAATGCTTGCAACACATTACTCATGCGGCAACACTTGATAGCAGCGGCGACACAAAGCGTTGTCGGCGTTTTGAAGAGATGACGGGTGTCTTGAAGCACAAATTAAAATAACACTTTGCACCAAATGAACTCATGTACGGAGTGGCTCTGGCATACTAACCTTAAGTACCACGTGGTATGCGACCACGGTGAATTACATAGTCACGAGGCGGCGACTGAAGCCATTGCGTGGCAGTCAGTCAATATTAAGAGCACACATTCACAAGAACACACAAGTTCAATCACACAGATGAAAACATTCATAAATATGGGGCAAACATTCATAAACATGGGACATTAATCCTTGACAAAAAAAATTAACACACAGATAGATAACATTAATGGTGCAGAAACACTTTAGGTTAAAGAATAAATCAAAAAGGAACATGACCACACAATCAGTGGACGTTATTGTCTCTGACGCGGAGAAGATTGGAACGGTTCTCGACATTAAATCCAAGCATGTAAGTAAATACGAGCTATGCGTCGTATCGGTGCTCAAAAATAATCTGCAGAAACGATACCTAATTATGGACTTATCCCTTCCGGACGTCCGAAACGTAATGAAATAGAAACCTTTTGTGGAAGCCTTTGCATATCATTACCTTACATTTTACCAGGTAAGAAAAAGAAAAAAATGACGGATATGGTAAAGACATCTTGCTGTATGTCTCACGTATCTTAACAACACAGCAGTGGCGTCACTTTTACACTGTGCGGCTTGGCATTGAGAACGCGGAATTATCGAACTTTTCGACTGCCCTCCTGATGCCACGACGGATCAGTATCTAGCGAGATCTCAAGTTATCCGGGTTTCGTATCCCGCCGACTTTCGTCGATGTGATATTTATCCTGAAACACTAGCCTTCAAGAAAGCGAGAGGTCGAGTACTATCGCCCGATTGTGTAGTTTAGATCGGATTATACATTTTTTACCCGACTGCTGGTAGCTCCCATCAAGAATTTCCTGCCAATAATCCTTTCCATATAGATGGCAACACGGAGAGAAGAGACCAACATACAGACAGCCACCAGTGTTAACTATGGCCACATACTGTCGCCTGTCGCCTACAAGTAGCTTTGATCGCTATTGAATACTATCATGCTGTCGACAGAGTACACCATGTTTCTCATGAGAGGTCTGCTCGCATGGATTTCCCACATGACTATAAAGATATTTTACTTATTTTTTATGCTAAGCTTTGCCTTGTGTACTGCTCTTCGCCATACAACAAAGCCACTGCCGACCCAACGTTCAATTAGGCAAGGATATACCACCTCCATAATTTTCTGTGCGATCGCTCTGAAACGCAAACTCTCTGGTATTATGTTCCGAATGCAAAATTTTCCTTATAAAGTATACTTATGACCTTCTTCTAATAGATCAGCCAGGTTATGAGTTACGCTCAGTGCTTGAGTGGATCCACCAATATGGTTTGGTAGCGCGAAAGATCATGAATATTACCAAATCGGCAAGAGATGAACATTAGAGAAACAGCCATGAAGGCTGCGTGGACCTCTCCAACGGTTATATGTGGTCACAATTTTAGACATAATTACACGGGACATACGTCAAAGAGCAGCGAGTAACTATAGATGCTCACGGAAAAACGCTAGAACTAACTTCTACGAATGGAATTCTACAGCGAATTGAATACCTGAACATTTACGTGGTGACCAAGATGAAACACGTACTCAGCTGGTCCTACTACTGGCATCGATGCTACGCTGACTAGAAGTGGCTTTCGATTATTACCTCACAGCTAGATTTCTGTTTAACCGTTTCATTCCCACATTATGAATTCAGATTTGAAAAACTTAAACTTCATTGTTTTCTGTATTAATGAAGTTCACTAAACATTAAAATATGTTTTTTTTTAAATTTTTCATGGAACTATTGTTTTTTTATGTCATGTATTTTATGCACAACATCGACGTTTGTATCGAGATATTTTATTACCTGGCACGTTATTTTGTTGATGGCTAACACTGTCAGATCGATAATGATAGCATAATCTTTGCCACAGCACCAAACAAGACAATTCACTGCTGAAATAAAATAACATGAACACTTACGCTCACACTCATAGCCACGTATAGACGGCAACGTAACACAACCTCCAAGACGGACAGATTAATGCCTCTGAAGTGGCTACACGCCGTACCAGGCGGCAAGATGTCGTACTAGAGGCATGTTGTTCATTAACAAGAAAGTGACTTTAAGGACTGATACACAAAATACGGAATAAATCAGATTTTAATACGCTGTTGTCGAGGAACAAACTGGGAATGAAAGGTTTAAAGCCCGCTATGACGCCTTCACTCGTCCTCCGTGTGATGGATGACTAGGAGTTCATGTAAGAGCGAAGGGTACAGCCCTACTCCTGACCACAAGGAACAAACTGAGAGCACATCAGCATACCTGACGTATGGGCGTTCTGTTGAACAAAGTGACATCTAGGCTATATCGATCCTGCCACCGGTTGCGACTGCGCACATCGCTTACTCTCCCTCTTTCCCTTATTGTGACATTCATACTCGTATACAGCTACGTGCAACCAGAGGTTCCCACCACTCGAACGGCAAAGGCAACAGACATGTAACAATCTCTGTTGAGATTTGTCCCTCGAAACGTTATCTATGTTAAAAACACAACCGCACGGCGAGCTACGGTGTAGAAAGCAGCCCAAGAGGTTTTCTTCCTTAAGCGAGTTATTTAGACAGTATAGCCTTTGGAAATACTGTAGTGGCCTACTTCTTCACACTGGACTTCGTTGTCAGTTAAATGTCTCGATAAGTCTAAATGAACATAACAGAGTTCAAAACTCCTGCTAGTATTACTGGGCGTCTGTGATCCTATACGTTGAAAGCAGAACTCATGGACGGGATATTGGTTTTACAGACGTAATTAGCTTAATTAGCTAAGAAGAGAGTCAAGGGAGTGTTTGATGAGAAGGTAAATAGGTCATTAGAGCTGCAGCATTAGCTGGGCTTAGCGGAAATAAGTAAAATTAGCTGTTTAAAAGAAAAATCACAAAAATCTTAAATCAGGATGGATCGCTCTGCTCTGAACCGTCGTCTTCTGGAATCCGCGTCCGGTGTGTTAACCAGCACACCACCTCCTTAACTGAAACGACTCATCAAAGTTTCACATGTTGTTGACCGTGATCTCGGTATTACTTTACATGGCGTAGCTACAACACATACGAACGTACCTCCAGACTTGGGCACGGGCGTGCTATAGACCTAACGTATACCCTATTTTATGTAAATAATAAGCTTATTTGGCGCAAGTGTTTTACTAGCGAGATGTGTTCTCATTATGGGGCCAAGATACATATTATAAAATGAATCCACAACGATTGAAGATAACAGCTAAAGTCTGGCGAATCTTATAATGAGGAAATAAAATAAAAATATATTGCATGCGGTCACGGCTGAAAACGATTTAGCAGCTATGCAACGACAAGGAAAAAATCTTTGTAAAACGACTGACAATTACTCAAGGAAAGACGGATGGAAAAATAGGGTTTATAGTGCCGTCGGCATTGTGATAACTAGAGCTCAGATTGTTTTGTCAGCCGTGGGAGAGGAAATCAATCGTGCCTTTTGAAGGGAAGAATCCCGTCGATTGCCTTGAATACTTTAAATAAATCACGGAAAACCTAAATCAGAATGGATGGATGCGGGATTTGAACCGCTGACCTCCCAGTGGGAGTCCACTGTATTACCACAGCGCCATTCCGCTCGAAGTCAATTACTTACGAAATGTCTGACATGCAAGATGTTGTTACAGTAATGTTTCGATAGCTGGTGATTACACTGTAATGTGGGATTTGGAGAATTATTTGTAGATCCGTCATATGATTTGGCAAGTCGTGCTGCACATACATTTCAAACTGGTAGTACGTGGAGTAATTCCGCTGAATGATATACGCTGAGCGATACATTCAAATCAGATGTCGCTAGGACCAATTTTCACTAACAGAACCAGTTCATTCGGTGTCAGAGATACCAAAGAAACAATGTCATATATAAGAACTACAAGATGCTTATAATGCGTCCACTTTACAATGTCTGCACATCATTAGAATAATTTCTTCACAATAATTTGCTGGTTTTATGGTTGCCAATCGAATTACTCTCTGAGGATGTAATTAGGAACACCGCCAGGCAGCTAAAGGTACCAATCAAATGACGTCAAATTCAGGTATTCTAAATTATGCAAATCATACTGCACCACACTGTCCAATAAGTTAAAGATGTTACCTATGAAACCATGTCATCCAGATAGAGTATACTGGATTCACAATAAGTCAAATAGAAAGTCCAAAAAACCAATACATAACTCTTAAAAGCGATATTCATAATTTATAGTGAATAATTGCACTTTATTTCAGTTCGGTTTTGAGAACGTCATACTGGTAAAATGTCTGTACGTTTGGAATTGAATGTCACCACCAATTTCGAAAGGATTGTACTCATCTGCGCAGGAGTAGCCGCATGGTCCAAGGCATCAAGCTACGGATTGTGTGGCCGCTCCCGCCAGATGTTCTAGTCCTCCCTCAGACATGTGTGTGTGTGTGTGTGTGTGTGTGTGTGTGTTTTGTCCTTTGAGTAAGTTTGTGGAAGTAGTTGGTAAGTCTAGGGACTGATGACCATAGCAGTCTGGTCCAATAGGTTTACAAACATTTGAACACATTTTGACTGTACTCAGTGGCGCCAACGGCCGTGCCGTAGTGGATCCACAGGTTCTCGCCAGATCACCCAAGTTAAGCACTGCCGGGTCATTGTACGGAACTGTTGGCAAGCAGGGTGCACTCATCTCTAATGAGACCCGCTGAGGAGCTCCTTGACAGAGAAGCGGCTGCGATCACCAAAACCGACACAACAGCCAGGAGTGGGCGGCGCTGACCACGTCCCCCTCCACACCACACCCGTTGGTGCCTTCGGGTGGAGGATGACTCGGCGCTCAGTCGGTACGTTTTCGGCTTTTCGAGGTCGGTAGGACGAAGTTTGGCTTTAGAACTCAAAAATCTTTCGATACATTAGGGAAAGTGACGGAGAAGCCGGTATGCGATAGACTACACGAGAGAAGAGTGTTTCGTGGAAAGAACTCGCAATAAAATGGGCTCAGAAGTGGTAACTCAACAAAAGATACAGTAAAGACGATAAGACTAGAAAAAGCTGCTTCAAATCAATGAGTTATGTTTGATCACTTCCTGAAAACCCGATGGCTACGACTCCTCATGAGCGTTACACAGTTTCTTAAGAACTATTGTAAAAACTGAATACCGGCTTTGAAGTGTCCAAGAATGTAAAATAAATGTTTGTAAATCTATCGGACCAAACTGCGTGGTCATCAGTCCATAGCTTACAAACTACTTAAACTAAGGTAAACTAACCTAAGGACAAACACACAAACCCATGCCTCAGGGAGGACTCGAACCTCCGACGGCGAACAACCGCGCGCTCCGCAGCGAGGCGCCTTAGACCGCTCGGCTACTCCACTTCGGCGAAGTGTCCAAGAGAGACACTTAGCAAAGAAGTATGAAACGGGTCTCCACAGGGAGCTATCAGTAAGCATGTGTTGTGGGAACTGACAAGCACCAGGTACTAGAAAAGCTGACGACAACGAAGCAGTCGTGGAAGGAATGGCATATGCCGACGATGTGAAGGTACTTCTGAAGTGGAACTACCGACGCAACAGAGATGAAGTGTGTAACACTTGTGCCAAGTCTGATTTTATATCATTATTGGTTTAATAATAGTATTCAGAGTTTCGTATCTTAGTTTGGACTTGTAAAATTTCTAGGAGCCTAGTATGCCGGCCGCGGTGGCCGAAGGGACTGCGGCGCGCCAGTCTCGGTCTGCAGGGCCACTACGGTCGGGGCCCCCTCGGGCATGCCGTCCTTAGTCTTAGCTAGATCATAAGTAGTTTGTAAGTTTGGGGACTGATGACCCCGTAATTAAGTCCCATAAGCTCTACAAACATTTGAACATTTGAAGCCTAGTAGCTGGCTGGCAGTAGGCAAAGTGGCATGATGTAATTGATGGAAGGGGTGGGAAAAGCATCACAGATGGCACAGATGGTACAGATTATGTATGGGCCGTGAGAAAGCATGGCAGTGTAACATAGACGTGATCTGATTGGCTGCCATATATCATTAGGATTTCCTGTAGAACTCTTTGACAGCTATTTAAAACTGTGATCAGAACTATGTTTGCGCTAATAGGCAAATAATTATTTTAAAAAAACTAAAAAAAACTCAAGTTTGTGGTAATTTTTACTATTTTTTCGGCGAAATTCTGCAGAACTATTCAAATTTTGTACAGAGAACTCCAGAACTATTGCATATCTGTCTAGAACTCTGAAAAAAATTTACATTTTTAAAAAAAGGGGTACCAACTTCACAGCTCTCCCACCATTCAGAATTGCGATATTTCACGAAATTCTGCAGAACTATTTAAATTTTGTACAGAGAACTCTAGAACTATTGCATATCAGTCTAGAACTCTGAAAAAAAATTTACATTTTTGAAAAAAGGGGTGCCAACTTCACACGACTCAGGCGCAATTTTGTGTAGTTTTTATCCCTATTTACGCAATTAGCTCGTGAACTATTATCTGGGCAAAAAAATATCATTAGGATTTTCTGCAGAACTCTTTGAGAGCTATTTAGAACTGTTATCAGAACTATGTTTGAACAATTAGGCAAAAAATTATTTGGAAAAAACTAAAATTTGTTACAATTTTTTGTAATTTTTTCTCGAATTAGTGCAGAACTATTTAAATTTTGTACAGAGAACTCCAGAACTATTGCATATCTGCCTAGAACTCTGAAAAAAATGCACATTTTTGAGAAAAGGGGTGCCAACTTCACAGTAGCGTGTAAATGAATTCCCCATTATTGCAATTATCTCATGAAGTATAATCTGCACAGAAAAATGTCATTAGGATTTCCTGTAGAACTCTTTGAGAGCTATTTAGAACTGTGATCAGAACTATGTTTGAACAATTAGGCAGAAAATTATTTTGAAAAAACTAAATTTTGTGGTAATTTTTCCTATTTTTTCGGCGAAATTATGCAGAACTATTTAAATTTTGTACAGAGAACTCCAGAACTATTGTATATCTGTCTAGAACTCCGAAAAAAATGTACATTTTCCAAAAAAGGGGTGCCAACTTCACAGGACTCTCCACCGCGGCTAAATTTATAAGTTGTACACTTAATGGGTAGCCAGCACAGCCGCGGTGTTCGTTGTGGCCAGCGTGACTGCCTAGTAAGCAGGAGGAACCAGGTTTGAATCCCGGCTGGCTA
Source organism: Locusta migratoria (assembly GCA_026315105.1). Taxonomy (NCBI): domain Eukaryota; kingdom Metazoa; phylum Arthropoda; class Insecta; order Orthoptera; family Acrididae; genus Locusta; species Locusta migratoria. The sequence continues at coordinate 105,649,845 of CM048755.1, forward strand.
AAATGTTCAGCTTTCGCAATTCATTTAATTCAATTCCCATTAGCAGCAATTGTCGTAAATTTATTTTTAAATTGCCATGCTGAGTCGATGCTACGTAGAGTTGCTGCACTTTAGCGAGCAAAGGGAATCGCGGCACGACATTAAAAGGAGTCTTACGACATTTTTCACCAACGCAAACATTACAAAAATGGCCAATAACATTTTTCTGTGTGTGATATCGCATTGTTAGTCTTTGGAAATCCGACCGAAGTTTCATCCAGTATTTCAAGTTGCCTTCTTCTGTGTGTTTTTCAAATAGTGGTCGGTCAGATTTTCAAAGGTTCGCAATGCGGTCTCACACCCAGAAAAAAATGACTGTGACAACGGCCGCGGAAGCCTAGGCTTAAGTTAGGAAAATTGTCACGATACTAGTCCGTACAGCAGTTACGGCACACTGTGCCAGTACGCGGGCACATTAGACATCTTCTCAGAACACCATCACTGTTAGTTAACACTTCTTAGGTTTAGTGGAGCTTTTAATGTGCAAATGTTTGTATACCTTATGGGACTTAACTACGGGGTCATCAGTCCCTAAACTTACAAACTACTTATCAACTAGCTAATACTAAGGACAGCACAAATATCCATGCCCGAGGGGGGATTCGAACCCCCGACCGTAGTGGCCGTGCAGACCGTTATTGGCATGCCGCAGTCTCCTCGGCCATCACGGCCGGCGAGCTTTTAATACTGTGTCTGTTGAGACGTTGCATTCGATACTTGGAATATGTGCACAGGATATCTAGATACGTAAAAAGCAGTGTTGCATTACAAGCAGAAGGAAGAACATAATGGTGTGCAGAATTAATAGGAATACGAGCCACAAGTAAATCGCAAATTCACAATCATAGCCTCTTCTCATATCAAGAACGACGATCGGTGCTCAAGTAGGCTTACTTGCACCTCCTTCGTATAGAAACCAGATGTACCTCTCCAAAGATAGATTGCAGTAAACAAGTGTCATTCAATTTATCGTGTCTGCTATAAAAGTAGAAAATGAGTACATGTTGCCTTTCTGCAGTAAGTGCTACCAATATCGGAAAGAGCCGCGCGGGAATGGCCGCGTGGTCTAAATCGCCTTGCCACGGATTGCGCGGCTGAGGTTCGAGTTCTCCCTCGGGCATGGAGGTGTGTGTTGTTCAGGGCATACGTTAATTTAAGTTAGTTCAAGTAGTGCGTAGCTATGGGGACCAATGACCTCAGCAGTTTGATCCCGCAGGTTTACGAACATTTACTTATGCATTTATCGGAAAGAGAGTATTGCAGCCGGTCATCTGTCAGCTACTTCTGACACAACGCCCAGGATCAGTGTGTAGTCTACTTCTGGAGCAGGCGATGCTCCTCTGGAGACTATTTGCAAGAGTTTCAAGAGCAACTTTCGTTATAGGAGCTGTACTGAGATAAACAATGTACCAAATAAATTAATAAAAGAAGGAGGTGATCGCCCTTGGTACACGAAACAGGTCAGGACACTGATGCAAAAGCAACGGAAAAGGCATGTTAAATTTAAATGAACACAAAATCCCCAGGATCGGCGATCCTACACAGAAGCTCGAAATGTAGCGAGGACTTCAATGCGAGATGCCTACTATACTTATCACAACGAAACTCTTTCTCGAAATTTGACTGAAAACCCAAAGAGATTTTGGTCATATATTAAATACACTAGGGGCAAAACACAAACAATACCCTCACTACGTGATAGTAATGGCGATCCTGCCGATGACAGCGCTACTAAAGCGGAGTTACTAAACATAGCTTTTAGAAACTCATTCACCAAAGAAGACGAGACCAATATTCCAGATTTCGAATTACGAACAGAGGCCGTAATGAGTAACGTAGAAGTAGATATCATCGGAGTAGTGAAGCAACTAAAATCACTCAATAAGAACACGTCTTCTGGTCCGGACTGTATACCGATTAGATTTTTATCTGATTATGCTGAAGCGATAGATCCTTACTTAACAGCCATATATAACTGCTCTCTCAATGAAGGATCTGTACCTAAAGATTGGAAGGTTGCACAGGCCTATTTCATTGACGTCAATTTGGAGCAGGGTTTGGGAACATATCCTGTATTCAAATATTATGAATTATCTCCAACAGAATAATCTATTGATCCAAAGTCAACACGGATTTAGAAAATATCGTTCATGCGAAACACAACTAGCTCTTTACTCACACGAAGTGAAGGGTACAATCGACAAGGGTTCGCAAATCGATTCCGTATTTCTTGATTTCCAGAAGGCTCTTGACACCGTACCTTACAAACGGCTTTTAATCAAATTGCGTGATTATGGTATATCGCCCCAAATTTGCGACTGTATAGGGGATTTCAAATGTTCAAATTCAAATGTTTGTAAAGCTTATGGGACTTAACTACGGGGTCATCAGTCCCTAAACTTACAAACTACATACGAACTAAGTTCAAAAGCAACTGTAGAACATTCTAAATAAGATATCACTATGGTGTACAAATTGGCAAGTGACTCTATTTAGAGTGTGAAGTCGTCCACATGAGTACGAGAACTCTGCCGCGAACTAGTTCGTTCTTTTAGTTCGTCCGCTCCCAGTGACTGCTGAGCGAGGGGATTGAGGCGCTCCAGTCACGGTCTGCACGGCCACTACGGTCGGGGGTTCGAATCCCCCCTCGGGCATGGATATTTGTGCCGTCCTCAGTTCATACTACTTCATAAGTAGTTTGTAAGTTTAGGGACTGATGACCCCGTAGTTAAGTCCCATATGCTATACAAACATTTGAACATATGAATTTGCTTAACATTTGCAAACATTTGATTTGTGACAGTCGACTTCAGCTCTTCGTTGTTGTCAAAACGCTGTTCGGAAAGACGTGCTATCCCCACAGCCCGGAGGCTGCATATACATCCCCTGACAATAACGTTCCGTCAATAGTCCTGTAACCTTAACGTGATGAACTATGGACTATAGTTACCTTACTGTCGTTCGAAATAGTTATCTTCTGTCAGTATGCACCGGCGAACTCTGAGATACGTGACCTGGAAACTTAGCACGAAGTCTTTCTTTGGGGCAGCCTTCAAAAGCCTCGTCACGTTCCGATAGATGCTAGGAATATTGTCAAATCTCTTTCCTTTCAAGCCGATGCAATAGGGAAAGACTGGAGGATTGAGATCCGGTGAGTATGGTGGATGTTAAAGTTGCACGACAACGCTCGCCCATATACAGCCAACACAGTCAAACAGTTCCGGGCAAAAGAAGGGAGGGGAGGGGGGGGATCCCACATGCAAATGGCCGAGCGCTCTAAGACGTCTTTCTGCGGGACACGCGCTTGCTCCCCGTCGGAGGTTCGGTTCGATTCTTCCCTTGGGCATGGGTGTGTGCGTGTGTGTGAGTGTGTGTGTGTGTGTGTGTGTGTGTGGTCGTTAGGTTAGTTTAACTAGTTTGTATGCCTAGGGGCTGATAACCATAGTCTTTAGGTTAGTTTAAGTAGTTGGCAGGCGTAGGGACTGATAACTGCAGAAGTTAAGAACCCAACAATTTGTTGTTGTTGTGGTCTTCAGTCCGGAGACTGGTTTGATGCAGCTCTCCACAATACCCTATCCTGAGCAAGCCTTTTCATCTCCACATAAGAACGACAACCTACATCTGTCTGAATCTGCTTACTGTATCCATCTCTTGGTCTTCCCCTGCGATTTTTTCCCCATACACTTCCCTCCAACGCTAAATTCACAATTCCTTGATGTCTAAGAATGTGTCCTACCAATCTATCCCTTCTTTTAGTCAAGGTATGCCAGAAATTCCTTTTCTCCCCAATTCTGTTCAATACCTCCTCATTAGTTACGCGATCCACCCACCTAATCTTCAGCATTCTTCTGTAGCACCATATTTCAAAAGCCTCAATCCTCTTCCTGTCCACACTGTTTATCGTCCATGTCTCACTCCCATACAAGGCAACACTCCACACAAATGCCTTCAGAAAGGACTTCCTTAGGTTTAGATCAATATTCGATGTTAACAAATTTCTCTTTTTCAAGAACGCTTTTCTACCCATTGCCATTCTGCATTTTATATCCTCTGTACTGCGACCACCATTTGTTATTTTACTGCCCAAGTAACAAAACTCATCTACCTCCTTTATTGCTTCGTTTCCCAATCTAATTACTTCAGCATCACCTGATTTTCTTACACTGCACTCCATTACCCTAGTTTTGCTCTTGTTAATGTTCATCTTATACGCACCTTTCAGCACACTGTCCATTCCGTTCAATTGCTCTTCCAGGTCCTTTTTACAAACGTTTAAATATTGGTAGGACACCAAGTAAATATGAGTAGAGGCCGTGGATGCGGCAAAGTGTGCCTGAATTTCAGGAAAGCTAAGAACCGCAGGGGCGATAGTCTAACTGGTAGAGAGGAAAGTATGATCCAACGAAAGACGAGAACGGAAGTATTAGCATAAGAAAAATAGTGATGACAAGATGTGGTGTCATACTGAAGGTAGGTTCCGAGATCGAAACGTTGGCATCTAGCATAAGAAAAATAGTGATAACAAGATGTGGTGTCATACTGAAGGTAGGTTCCGAGAGCGAAACTTTGGCATCGTGAATGTTCAGATACAAACGACAGAACAAGTAGAAACTATAACTCAGGAGAGTAAATTGAAGAAAATCAAACGGAAATAAAGGCCTAAAGCAGTAGAAAAGTTTCTAAGTCGGGACGGAGAGTTAGAAAAATCTGACTTGACAAAAGAGGTGTCGGTTATGGCAAAAGGTGACGATATTCGAGGCAGAGCTAGGATTCAAGCGAAAAAGTGCGAATCACAGAATTCGGTCGTAAATATGACGAATTGCAAAACTGGGATGAAGCACACGAAAATCGACTTGAAAAACTGGTTGCCACATAAAGGGTAATCTTCCGAGAAGAAACGCGTCCTGAACCGAATATGGCCATGATAGAAAGCCATTCTGACTTTGACAGAATAATAATAATGACGGAAATGTATGGAAGCGATTGGGCCGACTGAAAAATGGAGGAAGTATCCAAACCGGATAAACAAAATTAACCAGCTAGTACTTTCGCCGATTTCTCACACGAACGAGAAGATTTAGTGGAGTCTTATGTTTCTCAGATGTCTGTCTTCAAGTCTGAAGAAGTTTGGTATTTTCTTTTGTATCTGCAATAAACATATTATATTAATGAGAATGTATGTTATAGCTTTACTTCCACGTCCGCATCCTTATTGGTGTACCGACTGCGGTTACGTCCTCCAGTAGCCTACACATTATATGTCGACGAAACGAGTTACAGCAGACCGACGCGGCCTTCATGTTTGCCATACTTCGCAGCCAACAATTATGCGTGCTTTGCGGTTTTCTTATAACTTGCTTGCTTACTTTATTAGTGAATATTAAAATGCCCGCGCCCATCGCACAAAATGCGCAACTGCCTCAGGGTACCGCTGGCTTTCGTCTTGCGACCTTCCTATCGGTACTCACCAATAAGAATTGGGCCATACTTAACTCTGGGTAGTAAAAGGTTTATGGCTCGTTGTCTCTGTTCATTGGGGTGAGTTATGTATGTCAGCTTCTACGCCCCAAACAGCTACCCAATCTGTTTAAAAAAAGATCAATAATTAATCTGTAGTTTAGCCAGTCTGTCAATCTGCATATGATTAGCCGAAAATATATTTAAATAAGCATAAATAAAACCTCTGAATAACCAACAAAATGTATTCTAAGATAAGGAAGTGATTCACTCACGAGGTAGTTCGGTATGAATGGAGTTTATTACTCTTTTCGGACATGAAAATGCGGAGATGGTCCTACTTTATACATAGGTAAATAGCTGAAAATTTCCCCAACTATTGTTCATGAGAGGCACAATAAGTATCACACGCACTCGAGAGTGAAAGTTCCAAATTATCACTCGTAAATTAGTGTAGTCCATCGAACTTTGCAGTTCCATGTTAATCCGCGATAAAAGTATTTGTTATAAAACACACTTTGTCATCACACGAGTACCCGATTGCTGATTTATCATAGTTCCACAACCCTACTACCGTCCATAGTTTAACATTTTTCAACCAGAGACTAAGTTCAAGTCCACACATGCCTGTCTCTTCAAATCACAAGTTCCTAACGCGGCTTCAGACCGCCCAGCGACACAACCTTTCACCAGTACGTCCAAGTTACGAGTCCCCTCCCAAGCGTTCGAAAACATGCTCTCCCTGCTCCCACAATTGTATCCTTCCGCGCATCCTAACGCCTCATCTTTAAAATATAATTTCCCTTCCAAAATATTATACATTTGAATATCACAGAATTAAATGCTTTGACCACCTCCCTACAGAAGTTATTTATATTTAACAAACAAATATATATTTACCAATACTAAAAACGGTTGAGACTGAAGCTCTTTGCTAGGTAGCAATTAAGCGTGGCGTCTCACTGTTCAAATATACTGCCGCCGTCGAAAAATAGTTACACAATTAACATTTATTTTATCATGGCTTTTTATACAAATATATTCAGTTCTTGTCCACAAATACTTATAATTGTTTATATATAAATTATCTGCTGCGTATCTACTATTTTTAGTCGTCCATGAAATATTTAAGTGGCAGTCTACAACATAAAACGAACGTTACTAAGAGTAATATTAAATATAATAAAATACAAACATAAATGTAATGCGCTTTGCTGGGTTCATATTTTGTGTTTATGTGGTGGAATCTGTGTTCTGCACAAGAATATTATTACCTCAACGAAAAGCAGAACAAGAGAGTAAAACAAAGTTTATTGAAAGAATACGGAAATAACGTGGTACGTCTTTTAAGATTGCCCATTTGCTTCTTAACTGTTACTGATAAAAACTACGTATCAATAATTGTAAATATAAGTCTTATAATATTATTATATCACTGAGATTTAGCGGCTTTTTATCTGTGAGGGATATTGAAATTGTAATTACGGCCTTTGATTGTCCCAAGTCTCCTGCATCCATTCATATAATTATATTTGCCGTATGATCATTCACTGATTTTATATGGATTTTGAGAATAATGTGTGTGGCTATATTGTATGTCAGTTGCAATCTGGATTAGCCGCCCTCGCTCAGACAAGAGCGTCACCGATTTCCGAGCACATTAGGAAAATTCTGTCTACCTGTATCCCATTCACTAGGTCCAAACTGTTAGCCGGCCGACTGGGGAACCCAACAGCCTGGCAAAACCCGCCTTTCACATGGAACTAATCAGCTTCCCCCTGTATCTGTAATGTCACAGTCTGATGCAGTTTATCCAGTTTCAGACGAACCAAACGAGCCAGCTTGTAATGGCAGTGCAGCAGCTGGTCACCACGCAACCCGCTGCCACCCTACGCCGCTCTAACCTGCGTACATTACACCATTCCCAATATTCAACGATCAACAGGGAGACTTCAGCGAGTGGTTTCTCCAATTTGAAGCTCATTGCGTCACACAAAGCTGAAGTTATTGTGAAACTTGGTTACTTTCTTACGTTCAGGGTTGCTTTAGTTTGATGAACTAATTAATGCCCTTATTAAATACTATAAGTGTTACTAGCTGCTGCTCGTTACAATTTCTTTTGTGTAATAAGCCTCATGAGACACACAGTCAGTGCGTCACAGAACTACAGGGCATAACACGACAGTGTCGGTTTCATTGCATTTGTGGACAGTATTATGCAGACGCTATGACCCGTCATGCAATTACAAATGCCGCGGTGGACTAGCCGAGCGGTCTAAGGCGCCTGGCTGCGGAGCGCGCAGTTGCTCGCCGTCGAAGGTTCGAGTCCTCCCTGAGACATGGGTGTGTGTGTTTGTCCGTAGGTTAGTTTACCTAGGTTTAAGTAGTTTGTAAGCTACGGACTGATGACCACGCAGTTTGGTCCGATAGATTTACAAACATTTGAACATTTTAGCAATTACAAATAATGTGCTGGGCAGTCCCATTTGCAAGCATATTCTCAAACAAGCAGATCAGACTGTGCAACAAGTGTTATAAGTGATCAAGCATCAGGATACCGCGGAAAACTTTGAGGCAGGCCGTATTTAGCGTATAACAGACAATATAAACAGCAACAGGCGATTGGGCAGCTGCAGCGGGGTACACAACTGCCGCACCACGTAACGAGTGTCTACATGGATACTCTGCGAGTCACTGAAGTGCATGGCAGAGGGTTCATCGAACCACTTTTATGATATTTCTCCTTAGTTCCATTCTCTAAAAGTACGCGGCAAAAAGGAACACATAAATGTTTCTGTTTTCCATCTGATTTATTTTATTACGACGATCACGTCTCCCTATGTACGTTGGTGCTAACAATATATGTTCGCTTTCTGAAAGAAAGTTGGTGAAAGAAATTTCGCAAATATATCTCGACGCAACAAATAACGCCTTGTTTTTAATGATTTCCGCCCTAACTCGTGTATTATTTCCGTGACATTTTCTCCCCTATATTGCAATAATATAAAACGAGCTGTCCTTCTCTGAATCATCCTTGTCTAAATCATCCGTCAGTCCCACCTGGTGCGGATCTCACAATGTGCAGCAATGCTCCGAAATAGCTCGCACAAGTATACTATAGGCAGTTTCTTTAGCAGAACTGTTGCATCTTCCAAGTGTTCTGCCAATGGAACTTATTATTTGGTTCGCCTTCTCTAGTTCTTTCCAATTTAAGTTCTTCATAATTGTTACTCCTAGGTATTTAGTAGAATTGATGGCCTGTAGGTTTGTCTGATATATCGTGTAAGTGGAGTTTAACGAATTTCTTTTGGTGGTTCAAATGTTCAAATTTTCAAATGTTTGTAGAGCTTATGGGGCCGGCCGCGGTGGCCGAGGGGACTGAGGCGCTCCAGTCACGATCTGCACGGCCACTACGGTCGGGGGTTCGAATCCCCCATCGGGCATGGATATTTGTGCCGTCTTAGTTCGTAAGTAGTTCATAAGTAGTTTGTAAGTTTAGGGACTGATGACCCTGTAGTAAGTCCCATAAGCTTAACAAACATTTGAACATTTTTAGAGCTTATGGGGCTTAACTACGGGGTCATCAGTCCCTAATCTTACAAACTACTTATGAACTAGCTACTAGTAAGGACGGCACAAATATCCATGCCCGAGGGGGGATTCGAACCCCCGACCGTAGTGGCCGTGCAGACCGTGACTGGCGCGCCGCAGACCGCTTGGCCACCGCGGCCGGCTGTTTTAGTGGTCATGTGGATAACCTTACAGTGATCATCATTAAGGGTCAATTGCCAATTTTTGCACCATACAGATGTCTAAATGACAATATGTCTGGCAGCATATGAAATCGTTCCCACGTAGCTTTTCCAGGTATAAGAGACATATCGGCCTTCATGGAACGCAGTTTGCTTTTCTTGTGGGAAGTCTGGCCATGTACAGCAATGTGTTTGCAACATACACAGAACTCTGAAACTGCTTGCACTCGTGGGCCCGAGCACCTGATTGTGTGCGGACTGTTTGTTCAAAGTGACGGTTGTTCCTAGTGATGTACGCGGACAGGATGTGCCTGCGTCCTTCCCCAGTGCAGTACAGAGACAACAAAATAAACTGTTTTTGTCCTTAGACATTGCTGGACGCCCTGTGTGTCTTCTTACTTTGCACAAATATACCACTCATGAACTGTTAGGCTCAAGTAACTGTACTCAAGTAACTGTATGTAACGGCCAAGACATTCCAGTGCTTGGTACCTGTCGCTTCCTGTTGCCTGCGAGGACAGGAAGATTTCAATTTTGCAAGTGCGAGACTGTGAAAATATTTTTGGTTTGGATTATTTTGATTTATTTGGCCTTCGTATTCAGGTCAATGTGCTTTCTATTTCTGCTTTTGGTCGAAAGGACAGTGTTTCTAAATTGCTTGCTGTGTTTCCGGACTTGTTTTTTGAAGGCCTAGGCTAGGCAAATAATTTCTTAGTGCACATGACACTGAAGCACATTGCGCAACCTAAGTTTTTTCAGGCACGGCCTGCCCGTCAAGCACGTATTGACAAAGTTGCACAAGAACTTCAGAAATTACAGAACAACTGCGTTCTTGTTCGTATTTCAGCTAATCAGTGGGCTTCGCCACTTGTGCTTTTAGAGTTAAACCTTCAGGCAGACTTCGTCTTTGTACTGATTTTAAATCCACTGTGAATCAGATTATTGACACTTAATGGACAGGCTTGGTCCGGGTTGATATTTTTCAAAGATTGACTTACGCTGCGAATAACTGCAAATTCCACTAGATAAAGAGTCTCAGAAAGTGTTTGTGGTCAACAACCATCTAGATTTGTTCAAGTGTTTTCGCTTACCCTTCGGCAGTGCTTCCGCGCCCACCATTTCTCATCGCTTTTTAGTGCAGCTTACTGTAACAGTTCCTTTCTGTTCAGATTACTTGGCAGATATTGTGCTATCAGGACATACATCAGAGGAACACATCAGCAATCTTCGTACCATGTTTCACGTGCTTTCAGCTGCTGGTTTGAAATGTCGCCAGGACAATTGTGTGCATGTGTGTTTTTTCTTTTTTTTATACTTAGGCCATGTTATTAATAGCCAGGGTGTCCACCCCTTCAGTCACATTTGCTAGAATTTGGCGACTTTCCCGCCCCATGCGACCTTAAAGAATTATAGGCTTTTCTCTGGAAATTGACTTATTATACTCGATTTATGCCCAATTCAGTCCAGACCAAAGCTCTGTTGCATCGGCTGCGCCGGAAAAGCGTGCCTTTTGTATAGACAAAACAGTACCAAGATGCATTTCAGAAACTGAAACGTCCTTTTTTGACAGATACCTCGATCATTTCGAGCCAACTAAGCCGGTAGTTTTGACTGCAGGTGCGTCTTCTTACAGGATCGTAGCAGTGCTCTCGCAGACAATTGTTTCACAGGACAGGCCGATTGTTTTTTCTTCCAAGTTCTGACAAAGACGCAGTGTAATTTGTCGCAGATCGAGAAAGAGGCTTTTGTTATTGTTTATGGCGTGAGTAAGTTTTACCTGTATCTGTTTGGGCGAAAGTTTTACCTAGTGACGGACCATTAGTCGCTCCAGTCATTGTTTCAATCACCCAAACCTGTTCCTACACATAATGCTCAGAAATTGCAACGTTGGAACTTGACTTCTTCCAGTATCAGTACAAACTTTTGTAACGACACATGTCAAATCATGCAAGTGCTGACGCCCTTTCGCGCCTTCCAGTCAGCCCTGATTCAGAGTTTGACGCCACCGAAGTGTGAAGGATAGTGAATGTTACAGTCTTTCCTCGTCGACTACCGGAAGATTGCACAGGCCACAGTAACGGACCCAGACTTCAACCTTTTGTTGCATCATATCCGGAATGATTGTCCTCGTTTTCTGAAAGACATTCCGAATTCGTTTGTGTGCCATTATTTTGCTCGACGGCATGGTCTCTCCGTTCAGAACCGTCTGATTTTATTGCAAAATGACAGTGACTACTCACATGTGCTTATGCTAAAAGTGTTGCGAACATTACTCCATCAAGGACTGAACAGTTAGCATGTCGACACTGCAATGGACTACGTATGGGTGCCCACATGATCAGATGACGCCAGTCATGATTTTGTGAAAACTCATTTCTTGCCGGAAAAAAAAAAAAAAAAAAAAAAACTTTCGTCTTGGACAAATTCTCAGTCCCCATGACAATGAGCGCATGTGGAATTTGTGGTCCATTTTGGAACACTCGTTGCTTTATTGAGACAGACTCGTTCAGAAACAATCCATTTGTGGTCTACGACTATGTCCCGTAGCACCATTCGGGTTTTGAAAACCACTTTTGCTTAATGGGCTTGCCTGAAATGTTAGTTTCTGACATTGGACCGCAGTTTACTTCTAGGGAGTTTGAAGAGTTTTGTGGAGCAAATGGACTCACTCGCCCCACTTGCTCGCTCTTCCACCTGCAACCCGACAGAGACGTTGAACGTTTTGTACGAACATCCAAGCAATAGATGTCAATCCCATATGCGGGAGTCAGCTCTGCTGCTGTTCCCGTCGAAGTACCGCAACGCGACAGTCTGCTGCCCGCAGACCTTTTACACGGCTGACACCACCCAACGCTGCTCCAGTTGCTGCCCCAGCCACACCACACACCACCTTCTACAGGGTGTTACAAAAAGGTACGGCCAAACTTTCAGGAAACATTCCTCACACACAAAGAAAGAAAATATGTTATGTGGACATGTGTCCGGAAAGGCTTAATTTCCATGTTAGAGCTCATTTTAGTATTTCTCTTTAAATGTAAATTGTAAATTTTCACAATCAACACGTGTGGGCTGACGAGAATGCGCACGCAATTGTGCAATTACGTCTTCAACACAGATTTTCTGTGAACGTTTGGGCGGGAATTGTTGGTGATGTCTTGATTGGGCCTCATGTTCTTCCACTTACGCTCACTGGAGCACGTTATCATGATTTCATACGGGATACTCTACCTGTGCTGCTAGAACACGTGCCTTCACAAGTACGACACAACATGTGGTTCATGCACGATGGAGCTCCTGCACATTTCAGTCGATGTGTTCGTACGCTTCTCAATAACAGATTCGGTGACCGATGGATTGGTAGAGGCGGACCAATTCCATGGCCTCCACGCTCTCCTGACCTTAACCCTCTTGACTTTCATTTATGGGGGCATTTGAAAGCTCTAGTCTACGCAACCCCGGTACCAAATGTAGACACTCTTCAAATTCGTGCTCGTATTGTGGACGGCTGTGATACAATACGCCATTCTCCAGGGCTGCATAAGCGCATCAGGGATTCCATGCGACGGAGAGTGGATGCATGTATCCTCGCTAACGGAGGACATTTTGAACATTTCCTGTAACTAAGTGTTTGAAGTCACGCTGGTACGTTCTGTTACTGTGTGTTTCCATTCCATGATTAATGTGATTTGAAGAGAAGTAATAAAATGAGCTCTAACTTGGAAATTAAGCGTTTCCGGACACATGTCTACATAACATATTTTCTTTGTGTGTGAGGAATGTTTCCTGAAAGTTTGGCCGTAACTTTTTTTAACACCCTGTATAGCTCGCAAGTATCGCTATACGCCTAATGATCCTGTACTTGTCAGAGTTTCTGGCCACATCATGCGCTGGGAACGCGGTAATGTTGTTCGCTATTTTTCTGCTTGTATGTTTCTTTACAAGGCTCATCCGGTTTTCTGCACCGTCAGCAGAATCAAATTCGTGCTTGTCGATTTTGAGATTCTTCCGCAGACTTTGTCCTCAGATTCCTATCTCACGGCCAGTCACGCCCGCCAGCGGAAGCGCTGGAGCTGGATGCTTGGCCGCCGTGACGTCACTACCGACACTCCCACGCGGGCGCACGCAGCTCAACTTCCCGGGCTCTCCAATGGACCTGCCGCCCACCAAAGACCTTGTAAAAATAGCTAGACTCACTAACGGCGCTGCTGTCGCGGGATAATTTGAACCTTCTGCCGGCCGCCATTGCAGTGGCAAGCGTCAGATAAATGCAGTGTCGTTTTCTCGAAATTTGATTGAAAACCCAAAGAGATTTTCGTCATATGTTAGGGCAAAACACAAACAATACCATCACTACGTGATAGTAATGGCAATCCTGCCGATGACAGCGCTACTAAAGCAGAGTTACTAAACATAGCGTTTAGAAACTCATTCACCAAAGAAGACGAAACCAATAACCCAGATTTCAAATTACGAACAGAGGCCGTAATGAGTAACGTAGAAGTAGATATCATCGGAGTAGTGCAGCAACTAAAATCACTTAACAAGAACAACTCTTCTGGTCCGGATTGTATACCCATTAGATTTCTATCTGATTATGCTGAAGCGATAGCCCCTTACTTAACAGCCATATACAACCGCTCTCTCAAAGAAGGATCTGTACCAAAGATTGGAAAGTTGCACAGGTCACACCTATATTCATGAAAGGCAGTAGGAGTAACCCACTAAACTACAGGCCTATTTCATTGACGTCAATTTGCAGCAGGGTTTTGGAACATATTCTGTATTCAAATATTATGAATTATCTCGAACAGAACGATCTATTGACCCAAGGTCAACACGGATTTAGAAAATACAGATCATGCAAAACACAACTAGCCCTTTATTCACACGAAGTGATGGGTTCGCAAATCGATTACGTATTTCTTGATTTCCAGAAAGATTTTGACACCGTACCTCACAAACGGCTTTTAATCAAATTGCGTGTTATGGTATATCGCCACAAATTTGCGACTGGATAGGGGATTTCTTGTTAGAGAGGACACAGTTCGTAGTAATCGATGGTAAGGCATCGACAAAAACAGATGTGATATCGGGCGTTCCACAGGGTAGTGTTATTGGTCCTCTGCTGTTCCTTATTTACATAAACGATTTAGGGGAAAATATAAGTAGCTCTCTTAGGTTGTTTGCAGATGACGCCGACATTTACCGTCTAGTAAAATCGTCTGAAGATCAAAATCAACTGCAGAACGATCTGAATAAGATATCACTATGCTGTAAAAATTGGCAAGTGACTCTAAATAATGAGAAGTGTGAAGTCGTCCACATGAGTACGAAAAGAAATCCGTTAAACTTTGTTTACAAGATAAATCAATCAAAAGTGAAGGCCGTAAACTCCACAAAATACGTAGGACTTACTATTACTTCAGTCTTAAATTGGAAAGAACACGTAGATAATATCGTGGGAAAGGCGAACCAGAGACTGCGTTTTATTGGCAGAACCCTTAAAACCTGCAATAATACTACTAAAGAAACTGCATACACTACGCTTGTCCGTCCTTTTATGGAGTATTGCTGCCCAGTTTGGGATCCTTATCAGGTAGGTTTGACGGAGGACATCGAAAGAATCCAAAGAAGGGGAGATCGTTTCGTATTGTCACGATACAGGAGAGACAGCGTTATGGAAATGATACAGGATCTGGGATGGGACTCATTACAACTGCGCTTATCGCTGCGGGGTGGGCTAATTAGAAAACTCCAATCGCCAACATTCTCCTCCGAATGCGAAAATATATTGTTGAGTCCCACTTACATAGGTAGAAATGATTATCAGAATAAAATACGAGAAATCAGAGCTCGAACAGAGCTTCAGGTGTTCTTTCTTCCCGCGCGCTATTCGACAATGGAATGGGAGATAAATAGTATAAAGGTTGTTCGATGAGCCCTCTGCCAGGCACTTAAATGTGATTTGCAGAGTATCCCATGTATATGTAGATGTTAGCAGGTAAATCGTGTATTAAATAGCTGCTGCGGTATATATACACAGTTGATAGTCACATCTGTATTGTTTGCCTATTGCAGTGTACATGAAGCATGATGGTGAAGAGCTACTCAGCATTTAAATGCTTAAATCAATTTAAGAAAGGAATAAGAAGATCGAATACTGTCTTCTCATTTATATTTCTCAGGCATACAAGTGGCCCTACTACTTGTGTTCAGATATAGTTACTCTGTCTTAACAGACTGTTAGTCAAGACAATATAGGATTGAATGAAATAAATAATAGGTTTTTACAATATTGGTAGCTCTGAAAAAGAAGTTACTTTAGACAGTATTGGTGGACAGGAAGTACAAAAAGTTTTATTTTTCATTGTGTAAAATAACTATTGGAGTCATGAGATTAGTTGCCTCACTGCAGTTCGAATTTTTGTTTATGGAATTAATATTAGCAACTTGTAACACAGAATTTAAAGGTAATCTGCTTTACATATACGTCTTACAAACAGCTGAAAGGGGTTTGCAGAACTGTGTATAGTTCCATATATGAATGACACATATCACTCTGAATGCACTTTGTGAAGTTGAACCCAATGACAATAGTTTTTGACTTTTGATCAGTTCACGCCACTGTAATGTATTTAGCTTACAGCGTTAAAAATGTTAATATTCTTGCTAGATACCCTAATGCTAATGTTAGATGCATTAGTTAAGAAAAATTTATGGTATACTTAGTCTTCGTAAAAGAATTTGGTAGTGGCTGGTTGCTATATTCACAAGGTTCTATTTTTCAGTTATGTATCTGATGGCATATTTCATTTTCACAATCGATTTTTAACATTAACTGTTTCAGGCAGCCCTGTTTCATTTTTTGATGCTATGAAATTTCAAAATATTGGAGAATAGGCGGGTATCACACTGTAAAAGATCTTTGAGAAAGATCTTTTATCAAAGCCCTTTGGTCAAATCTTTGACGGTGTACTAGGTCATCTTTTATAAAAGATATTTGATAAAAGTTAGCGGGAGAGCCTAGCTTTTATAAAAGTTTGCCTATACATTTGTCTTTCCTTGCTTTGGCGCCTTTTAACCTACAAATTAACGTCAATATGTATTTGTTGTGTCGCTATTGCCACAGTGATCGTATCTATGTGTGAAGTGTACGGAATATTTCTTAGTAAAAATCAAATGTTTGTAGAACGTATGGGACTTAACTACGGGGTCATCAGTCCCTAAGCTTACAAACTACTTATGAACTAGCTAAGACTAAGGACGGCACAAATATCCATGCCCGAGGGGGGATTCGAACCCCCGACCGTAGTGGCCGTGCAGACCGTGACTGGAGCGACTCAGTCCCCTCGGCCACCGCGGCCAGCATTTCTTTAGTACAAAGTACATTTACTATGATATACGGATAGAATCGTATGAAGCTACTGCTGTCAGTTGTATTCAGAGTGGCTCACTGTGGATGATAGGGAAGAAATTATATGGATCAAAGGATATATGGAGATGCATAAGTGAAATAAATGTTTTTATTTGTACTCTAACATAACCTCATAATTCCTCCTAAAGTGATTTACATTTTGGTTCACTTATGTTTGGAATAATACGTAAAATGTTAGGCCTACACTGTTGGATTCGTGTATTTTACTGCCTGCTGGAATAGATTTTGTATGTGGATATAAATGGGACGATCTTCGTCGGAAAAGGCTTTTATGATTTGCGTAATGAGATGCTGCACTAGTTAGCTGCATATTTTTTCTTGCTTTGCACGATGCTGTTCGACATTTAACCACGAGTCCAGGTATTTATACGGATATTTTGTTTCGGAAAATCAGGCAAAATTGATGTCAGACTGCAGTAAACTATAAAAATGTCTTTTGCAGCGCATAATCCGCAATGAAGCATAACATGAATGAACTACGAAAATATTATCTCCTCTTAATTATGATAAAGTGTCTAACGAGGTGATGTTTAGAAGACATCTTCACGACACACGTTAACTTATTTCAGTGTTTCATTATATACACATTGACACAGCTATAGGACTTACTGAAACATCGATTATGATGAAGTATTTACAAATATGTGGGCAAATTGAAGTGTTTGCTCACACGTTCGTAAACAATTTACGTTATTATGTCCTAGCAGTGTAGCTCATGAAGTACATTTGTGCGAACACTTTTCGTATTTCTCTCTCGCTATTCACGGTTTTACCTAAAATTGTTTCCCTTTTTCGTTCTTTCCAATGAATGCACTCCTGAGCAACATTATATTACGTACTATAATACAGACGATTGACTATTTTGGAGTCTTTTCCGAACAACTATGACGAAATATTTTACGCTGGTGTAATGTGCTCCTGTGAAGTAGTTTCGTCAAAGATCTTGGATAAAATCTTTGACAAAAATCTTTGTCAAAGATCTTTTACAGTGTAATACCGGCCATACAACACTAAACCAAAGACCTACAGTGTGAAACTCTTCCGAAATTAATGTTCGTACAAAAATTTCACAATCGTAGAATATACTGAGAAAGTGCCAAAAAATCGTGTCTGACCATAAATTCCGTTCATTTGCTGCACTTAGAACGCTAAAAACCTAGATTTTATAGTTCGGTTTCGTCAGGAAGAGGAAACGCTGTTGCCCAATTTCTACATCGTATTGTAATAAATTTACACAAAACCGATAGTTGCTCTATATTCAAGGAGTCTGAAGCTGTATTGTAGTTGTATATTTCAATTATAGTTTTCGCGACTTAAGTCGAATAAATACACATTCTAATCAAAAGAGTCTTACGCACATTTAAAATTCGCGCGGAAGTTTGCCACCACAACGGCCGCTTATGGAATTGTGGGGGCTTGCCGCCGACACCATCTTCTTCAAAGTCACCGACATCACCATCCGCGAACAGACTCATGAAGCGGGCGAGCGCCTTTCGCGGGGTTTCCCGAGCGCATTTATCTCGGAGCGCAAGACATGTCGGGGCGCGGTCAGCTGCTGCTGCTGCCGGCTCCTCAAGACGCCCAGATTCCTGCTTCCCTCCCCGCTGTCGTACGAATGCTTCCTATACAATAACGGTGTGGCATTTGGGGGAAGGGGGGGGGGAGTGTGCAATTTTAACACATGAACTGCTCACCGACCAGTGCAGCACCGCCAGAGCGAGATTTAGAAGGCGCTGCACACCAATCAGTGCAACACCGCCAGAGCTATATTTAGAAGGCGCTGCACACCGATCAGTGCAGCACCGCCAGAGCTATATTTAGAAGGCGCTGCACACCGATCAGTGCAGCACCGCCAGAGCTATATTTAGAAGGCGCTGCACACCGATCAGTGCAGCACTGCCAGAGCTATATTTAGAAGGCGCTGCAACGCGCATCGATTGCAAGGAGAGGCGCGGCCACGCCCGCACCTCACGCTGAGATCAGCGCCCTCTGCAGCACTGGTATAACCAGCTCTAGTACTGGTCGGCTCACACTCCGTACTCAAGAGCAGCAGCTACAATTATCTAGCATAGTTCTACGTTTGTCAGATATCAGTCTTATTTCCACAAGAAAATTTAGCTAAGTGTTATGTTTGTCAGATGTTCTTCTTCAAGTCTGAAGAAATTATTTTCTTTTCAACATGCAATTAAATTGTTCTATTTTATTTTTATTGTTTTTTTTTCTGTTCCATAGGACCCACTTCAGGAGTAAGACTCCATGGTCATGGAACAAGTCAATACATTGTTACACAAGAATGGTTATAGAAAAATTTTAAGTAGTCCTTTGCACACGGCAATCTTAAGACAAAGTGAAAAGAATCAATAAAGAAAAAATGAATTAGCTTAATTGTTTAACTTTTCTAGGAGTTCCTCGACAGAATAAAAGGAGTGAGCCACGAGGTAACTCTTCAATTTAGATTTGAAAGCATGTGGATTAATGCTAAGATTCTTTAGTTCTTGTGGCAGCTTATTGAAAATGGATGCCGCAGAATCCTGCACCCCTTTCTGCACAAGTGTTAAGGTGGTGTGGTGCAAATGTAGATTAGACATCTGTCTAGTATTCACCGAGTGAAAGCTACTAACTCGTGGGAATAAGCTGATATTATTAACAACAAACGACATTAAAGAAAAAACGTATTGTGACGCCAGAGTCAAAATTCCCAGACTGCTGAAAAGGGGTCGACATGACGTTCGCGAACTTACACCAGATATTGCTCGAACCGCCCGTTTTTGAGCCAGAAATATCCTTTTTGCATCAGGCGAGTTACCCAAAAAAACAATGCCGTACGTCATAAGTGAGTGAAAGTAAGCGAAATAGACTACTTTTCGTGTTGAAAAATCACTTATCTCAGATATTGTTCTAATGGTAAATATAGCAGAATTTAGTTTTGGAACAAGATCCTGAACATGGGCTTTCCATGACAGCTTACTGTCTATATGAACTCCTAGAAATTTGAACTGTTCAGTCTCACTTATCACATGCCCATTATGTGTAATCATAATGTCAGATTTCGTCAAATTATGTGTTAGGAATTGTAAAAACTGAGGTTTACTGTGATTTAACATCAACTTGTTTTCTACTAGCCATGAACTTATCTCTTGAACCGCATTATTTGATACTGTGTCAATATTACGAGCAACATCCTTCACTACCAAGCTGGTATCATCAGCAAACAAAAATATTTTACAGTCACCTGTTATACTCGAAGGCATATCATTTATATAAATAAGAAACAGCAATGGTCCCAAAACAGACCCCTGGGGCACCCCATACTTAATTGTGCCCCATTGGGATTGCACATCATAACCATTTTCTACACTGCGGAGAATTACCTTCTGTTGTCTATTGGTAAAGTAAGAGGTGAACCAGTTGTGGGCTACTCCCCGTATTCCATAATGTTCCAACTTCTGTAACAATATTTTGTGATCAACACAATCAAACGCTTTTGTTAAATCAAAGAAGACGCCTAATGTCCGTAGCCTCTTATTTAACCCATCAAGTGCCTCACAGAGAAACGAAAATATAGCGTTTTCAGTCGTTAAACCACTTCTAAAACCAAACTGTACGTTTGACAGGAAATTATGTGAACTGAAATGATCAATTAATCTTGAATATACAGCCTTTTCAATAACTTTGGAAAAAACCGATGGCATAGAAATAGGTCTATAGTTGTCTACATTATCCCTTTCTCCTTTTTTATAAAGCGGTTTCACTACTGAGTACTTTAATCTGTTAGGAAACTGACCATTCTGAAAGGAAAAATTACAAATATGGCTTAGTACTGGGCTAACATATGGAGAACAGTACTTTAGAATTCTGCTAGATACCCCATCATATCCACAAGAGTCCTTAGTCTTTAGTGATTTAATTATTGACTCAATCTCACCTATGGAAGTATCATGAAGGATCATTTCAGGTACCAGCCTCGGAAACGCATTTTCTAAAAACGTTATATGATTACCTGTAGAAACTAGAGTTTTGTTTAGTTCCTCTACTATATTCAGAAAGTGATTATTGAATATTGCACATATATCTAACTTGTCAGTAACAGAAACATTCCTACTACGCACTGACGTTATATCTTCTACCTGCTGCTCCTGACCAGACACTTCCTTCACGACTGACCAGATAGTTTTAATTTTATCCCGAGAGTTTGCTATTCTTTTTGCGTACCACATACTTTTTGCATTCTTAATGACATTTTTCAGAAACTTACAGTACTGTTTGTAATGAGCTACTGCATCTTCATTCTGACTGCTTCTAACATTTTGATACAACTCCCGCTTAGTTCTACATGATACTCTTATCCCCTTTGTTAGCCACCCTGGCTGTCTATTACTGAAAGTACCCTGTTTTGAGCGTTCTAGCGGAAAGCAACTTTCAAACAGCATAATAAATGTGTTCAGAAAAGCATTATATTTATCATCTGCATTATCAGCACTATAAACATCCTGCCATTCTTGTTCCTGAATTAGGCTTAAAAAGGTCTCACTTGCAACTGGATTAACTTTTCTGAGTAGTTGATATTTATGTTTAACATTTGTTTGAGAACAAATACTTTTTAGAATTAAAAGTTGGGCATCGTGGTCTGATAGGCCATTTACTATTCTGCTGACAGAGTGCCCCTCTAATAATGAAGAATGAACAAAAATATTGTCAATGGTAGAACTGCTATTTCCTTGCACTCTCGTTGGAAAAAATACCGTTTGCATCATGTTATAGGAATTAAATAGATCTAATAGCTGACTTTTCCTTGAGCTATCACCTACACAATTAATGTGGAAATCTCCACACACAATCAAATTTTTATACTTCCTATACAGTGAACCCAGAACGAAGTCCAGCTTGGGCAGAAACATTTTAAAATTTGATTCAGGGGATCTATAAATAAGAACTATTACTAGTTTAGTTCCATTAACATTAACAACTCCTGCACAACATTCAAATATCTGTTCTGTGCAGTGTTTTGAAAAATCGATTGACTCCGATGAAAAATCGTTTTTTACATACATGGCCACTCCCCCACACTGCAAGGAACTCCTAGAGTAGAAGGCAGCTAACCTGTATCCTGGCAAAGGAAGTCTCTTAATTGTCACACCACTTAAAAAGTGCTCTGAAATTCCAATAATGTCAGAATCAGTATCAATAAGCATTTCATTAACTTTATCTCTGATACCCTGTATATTTTGATGAAAAACAGTAATTCCCTTATTACTTATATTCTTAGACTTTGTCAAAGGTGGTTCATTTCCTAGAGGGACTTCCTTTAAGCAGGAATATCTATCAGCTGTCTTCAGTCTAAAAAAGGTGCAGCCCTAACACCAACTACTACAGGAATTTTTCCATGAGTGAAACCCCCACCCCCTACTACACTGTCACCTATGAGCTTTGCCAACCTCCCCTTCCCATACCTATTGAGGTGCAGACCGTGCCTAGTAAAATCCGACCTTTGGATAGTCTCAACTGGCACCACTGCAATGTGATCCATGCCCTCCGTCATCAGTGCCTTCTCAAGCCCCATGTTAACACGGCTGACAGCCGTATTAAGACAAGGCCTATCATGACGCTGAAACAGCTGCACGAAATGCACATTCGTGCTACCAGTTTGAGTTGCTATCCTTTCCAGATCACCACCTATATCATATTCCCCGTCTCTATCAAGACTATTCCCGGCCCCACCCACTATAACTACCTGATCCTCTTTTGAAAAATTCCTACATAAGTCCCCTATGTTACAAGTGACCTGAGCTAACCCTGCACTAGGTTTCACTATGCTGGTGACCTGGTACTCACTCCCAAGTACTTCCTGCAACTGTTGGCCAACACCTCTGCCATGAGAACTACCTAGCAGCAGAACCTTCTTCTTCCTAAGAGACCTCTCTACAGATTTCGGCTTACCAAAAGCTGAGGTCTGCTGCGTACTTCCTACACCTACAGCTACAGGAGGTTCATCTCCACTCAACTCTGACAGTTGGTCAAACCTATTTGCAACTTGCAATGTAAAGCTATCTGAATACCTTCTCCTAGCTACCTTCTTGCCAACTGGCAGTTCCCATTCCCCAGCCCCCCTTCCCCTCCTTAACCTACCTAGTTCCTCTTCAGCGTTTTTCAACTGCACCTGAAGGGCGCAGATCAAACGCTCCTGCTCCTCTATCAACTTATTCCTGCTGCAAATCCTACAGTTCCAGGAGAGAACCTCACCACAATCCCCACTGTCTTCCCCACTGCACTCCCCCCCATGAAAATACTTACTACAAATCCCACACTGCAGCCCACTACGCACGACCCTACGACAGAGCCCACACTTTTCACTCATGGTAATTCTATTAATGACTACGGCTATTCCAGCTTTGCTTCGACGTCCACATCCTTATTTGTGTCCTGGCTGCTGTTAGATCCGTCAGTAGCCGACACATGAGGAAGAATTTATGAAGTCTTGCTGTAAGAAAGAAAATGAGGTAAATGTTAAAGCAGATTCTGATCCGTACACTAGGAGTATTTACGATGAAAATATTTTCGAAGTGCCGGCCGCGGTGGCTGAGGGGACTGAGGCGCTTCAGTCACGGTCTGCACGACCACTACGGTCGGGGGTTCGAATCCCCCCTCGGGCATGGATATTTGTGCCGTCCTTAGGATAAACTAGTTGATAAGTAGTTTGTAAGTTAAGCTTAACAAACATTTGAACATTTTTATTTTCGAAGGAATCATAGTAAACCTATTAAACCCTGAAGACAGGGAGGAGGGGCACGAGAAAGTGGAAAATGATGTAGAAACAACATTGGTGACTCATCAGGGGAGGCAAGGGAGGCCAGGCTTCCTCACTTTTCTATAGTACAAGTTTTGGTAGTACAAGCGGTTCCAATAATTCTTGCTATAAACCGTCAAGTACTTTTTTAAGCGAGCACGAAAGATTTAAGTTTTTTTGTATAGGTTATGGGACCATCTTATGCAACTGTAAATTAGTCTACTTTAGACCAGACGCGTTTCGCTTTATTCTAAAGCATCTTCAGCTGTACAAGACATGGTTTGAATTACATTATTTATTTGAGTTTTTACTAAATTCGATGGGTAACAGTTCTCATGCAATTGGATTGTTTTGAGTCTGAATAAATTGGACTATTAATATTACTCACGAATTTTTTATGTTTTCGTCTTCATGTGTTTGCTGTCACTGCTTATATTTATACTATTTACACATTTTTATAGTCACACTTCTTACAAAAGTTTTTGAAAAATAGCCATTTCTGTGGCCTGGCAGGCTCTGTATGTCGTTTATTTTGTTTGTCTGTGTTCTTTGCTTGCGAGTTCTTTGGTTCGTACTGTGAGGTGTGTTTTTGTTTCGTTTCTGTCAAAACAGGCGTCTGCTAGCAACTTTGTGTGTTTATAAATTTTTGTTCAACTAGCGACTTTCTGTGTGTGTGTGTGTGTGTGTGAGAGAGAGAGAGAGAGAGAGAGATTCCGATTTTCTACGTTTGTTAATGTGTGGGTAGGCATTTGTTGTTGTTTTTGTTTTATGTGGTCGTATTATGTGGTGGTTTTTTGAGGGTGGGGGAGGTTTGTCTTTGTCTTTGTCTACTATGTGTTTTATTAGTTTAAATAATGTTTGGTTGCTGATGTTTACTTGGTCATTTAATATGTGTTTCTTTTCAATTAATGCTTGTATTATTTCTTGTAAACCGCCACCACAATACACAGCAAGTCAAAGTGCGCAGCGGCCTGAAGCGTATGGTAACTGCTGTGGGCAGGCCGGCTCCTTCAGGGTGGTCGGGAGGCCAGGTTGCCATGGTAACCACTTCGTCACAGGAGAGGGGTACGGGGTGAGCGCCGCACTACGGCCAGCTAGGGAAGCCAGCAGCCATGGTGCCTCTTTCCTCTGGTGTACAGCTAGGGAGGGGGTGGATTGGTGGTGGCGTGATTTGCGGTACCACGTGACGCTTCAGCCAATTGCGTCAATCCACCTCTGTTTCGAGCGCTGCAGGGTCTACTTCGAATGTGTAGAAGTGCTTTTTTCTCCAGTGCACTTGCGTTGACAGTTAAAATGTGTTCAAAGTATTTTTTGTGGTTGACGGCTCAGAAAAGCGCCAAATATTGCAGAAAGAAGTAACAATTACAGTTTCTGAGTGTGAAACTTCTTCAGAATAATGTCTGAAGCAGACGACTAGTGGGCATATGGTGCTCGCACCAGCATTGACTGGAAACCCGTGAGGCGTCTGATGTGGGGTTGAGAAGTGTACAGCGCAAGTGTACAATCCATTGACATCAAAATACAAACAGGTGTATTTAGCGGTGCTGGACAATGTTATAACACAACTGGAAAAAAGATTTTTATATTGTGATAAACTGCTCTTTCTTAAATTGGGAGATACTAATTAGTTCGGCAGTTATATTCAGCATTTCCCAGTATACGGTGTAGATTCATTACTACAAACGTATGTTATTCTCCAGTATCTCGCAGTTGCAGGTAGAACTGGAAACTGTGTGTTCTTCCCACAATAAACAAACATTTCAGTCTTTCAGTTGAAAAGATATGGTCAAAAGAATGATTGAGAATGAAACGGACAAAATTCTTCCAGAAGCACTGAAATTATTTTGTTTAATTGCTACCATTCCTGCAACAAGTACTTCGGTCGAAAGTAATTTTTCTTGTCTCATAGCCGGCCGCGGTGGCCGAGGTGACTAACGCGCTCCAGTCACGGTCAGCACGCCACTACGGTCGGGGGTTCGAATCCCCCCTCGGGCATGGATATTTGTGCCGTCCTAGTTCGTAGGTAGTTCATAAGTAGTTTGTAAGTTTAGGGACTGATGACCCCGTAGTTAAGTGCCATAAGCTTTACAAACATGTGAACATGTGTGCTTGTCTCATACACGTAACAGTATGCCCAGTATGAGGAACATTATGCCCGTGGCTCAATTGAAAAACCAGTTCGGCGAATGCTTGAGAGCCGAGACACATGGTACGACGATGTCATCGAACGATTCGGGTGAAGAAGGATCCTCGAGTTAACTTGTTGTACTAGTAACAGCGCTTCAAATGTTCAAATGTTTGTTAAGCTTATGGGACTTAACTACGGGGTCATCAGTCCCTAAACTTACAAACTACTTATCAACTACCTTATACTAAGGACGGCACAAATATCCATGCCCGAGGGGGGATTCGAACCCCCGACCGTAGTGACTGTGTAGACCGTGACTGGAGCGCCTCAGTCTCCTCGGCCACCGCGGCCGGCAGTAACAGCGCTCAAACGCCCAATCTACTAGGGTTGTTGGGTGTTTAAAGGGGACTAAACTACTGGGTTATCAGTCCCACGCCCAACCTACTTAGTAGTTCGTTTGTACTGCATCGGCTCCAAAACGCACTGGTACTTCTCTTCGACTCGGATTTATAATTTTATGAGAACCGTTGCAGTGGCTAATGGTTCCGCATTTGCACGCTACCTGATACTAAAGCAACCCTATCGTGTTTGTCTGTCACAGACAGCAAACTGCTGCTGCCCTTACTACCCGACCTGAAGGTCGCAGAGGTTCTTTTTGCCTTGTCCCTTGACGTAGCACTTCTTTAGCACTGCCCTTAAAACCGCCCTTATTTCGAAATCATTTCGTCCACTTCTATTTCCCGATGGAGTGGGTAATCACACACTCCTACTCTCCTGTGCCTCCAACATTACCTGAGTAACAAACGCAGAGGTGATAGCAGACCTACTCAGTTGGTCAATATGCTAGTGCGAGCATGGAAGGGCTCCACTCCTTTTCATATTTAAATAAAAGTGAGTGACATTATTACTTTAATTTCGTCTCAGGTGGGCCCGCAACATATATGAAGGATGGCACTTAAATAGTGGCAACTATTTATTCACATCCGATACAAAAGCGTTACATGTTTGCACCTGTTACTGTCCTTCAAAGTGGCCGAGGGGACTGAGTGTGATGTCATCCCCAACGTCCCATATCAACAGAATTCCAAAATAAAAAATGTTCAAATGTTTGTAGAGATTATGGGACTTAACTACGGGGTCATCAGTCCCTAAACTTACAAAGTACTTATGAACTAGCTTATACTAAAGACGGCACAAACATACATGCCCGAGGGGGGATTCGAACCCCCGACCGCAGCGGCCGTGCAGACCGTGACTGGCTCGCCGCAGACCGCTCGGCCACCGCGGCCGGCTAATTTCACAATACATAATTATTAGCAAAAAAATTGCCTTGGAATTACTTCAGGCATTAAATGTCTGATTAAGTAATCAATAAATATTTTACATACCTTTTGTGAATCATTACTCTCTAATAGTATGAGACAGGTGAAATACCCCATATTCCAGAAAGAATGTATCGTAATAAATTACGCGTATTATAGATCTACCATTACAATGAAACATGATTACAAACTACACTGAGGAAAAAAAACGACTAATACACCTGGAAAATAGATGACGACTTTGATCCGATGACGGGTTTTTCCACCTGGGGGATAGTAGGTGTTCTGACAATGATATCAACATCCTCTACCGAGACATAGCGTAGTGCTAGAGCTTCTTCTGTGTGTACCCTTTAATAGGGAGTGTTTGCAGCCATAAAACTGCCGGCCGCGGTGGCCGAGGTGACTGAGGCGCTCCAGGCACGGTCAGCACGGCCACTACGGTCGGGGGTTCGAATGCCCCCTCGGGCTTGGATATTTGTGCCGTCCTTAGTATAAGGTAGTTGATAAGTAGTTTGTAAGTTTAGGGACTGATGACCCCGTAGTTAAGTCCCATAAGCTTAACAAATATTTGATCATTTTTTTGTCCTTTAAAGTAGTCACCAACGTTGTGTAGAACCAGTTGCCAGCGATGTGGAAGACGTAGTATACCGTTAGAAGAGCCCGTTCTGTTGATGGAGCGAATGGAGCGATCTACTGCCTGTCGAATCTCTGGAACAGTTCTGAAACGAATGCCACGAAGTGGTTCCTTCATCTTTGGAATCAAATCAAAGTCTCAAGGACTTAAGTCCGGAGATTACGGTGGATGGTACAGTACTTCCCAGCCCCATCGACCGAACAGAGCAACCACGCATTGTATGGGCCCGCGAATTGTCGTACAAAATGATGGGTGGGTTGCACAGAAAGTGTTGCCGTTTCGTTTGTAAATCTGGTCGCCGGTGGTGTTCCAAAAACAAAGAGTAATACTGTAAGTTAACGGTCTGTCGTGGAGGAACGTAATGCGTTAGGATAATACCATCACAGTCATAAACAAGAATCACCATAACTTTCACCATATTTTCGTCGTGCTGTACAACCTCTGGCACATTCAATGTTGCTCCGACTCCATTTTTCCTATTTGGAAATCATAGTGACACCGTTACGTTAGACCGCTCCCTCGCAAGTGACTGTGTTTCCCTTGATTCTACGCACGCCGTTGACGTGGGAAGGGCGAGTCCATTTGCTCGGAGGTAAGGTAGGTATGTCAGCAACGTGTGCTATCGGCGACAGCCGGCCGCGGTGGCCGAGGGGACTGAGGCGCTCCAGTCACGGTCTGCACGGCCACTACGGTCGGGGGTTCGAATCCCCCCTCGGGTATGGATATTTGTGCCGTTCTATTTCGTAAGTAGTTCATAAGTAGTTTGTAAGTTTAGGGACTGATGACCCCGTGGTTAAGTCCCATAAACTATACAAACATTTAAACATTTAATATCGGCGACAATAGTAGATTCCATTGAATAGGGTCTCCACAACAGTGTTGCCACTATTTAAGTTCCTACCCTCGTATTAAGTCAGTAAATGCCATATTAATACTTATTCCTTAATTTCTGCTGCCAATTACTTATATTTATGTGTTATTTAAGGACGACGAGTCTCGCGGCGTTTCTCCATTCTTAAGTCTAGTTTTCTGTCAGTTTCAAATCATTAAACTGTGACAACACATGATACTTTGGAATGGCGTAACGCTGAAACGAGATGTGCCAATGTTTGTAAAACTTATAGGATTTAACTGCGGGGCCATCAGACCCTAAACTTACAAACTACTTATGAACTAACCTACACTAAAGACATCACACATCCATGCCCGACGGGGAACGGCTTCGCGCATCGGAACATAGCGCCTCCAAGCGCTCGGCCGCTCTGCCGCAGCATGAAACGAGAATTGTCATTAAATAACACCTAAATAAAAATAATTGTGCAGCAAAAATTAGTGTATAAATATTTAATGTCTTTATTATTAGCACCACAAGCAGCAGCAGCAGTATTAGTGCCAGCAATAATAGTAGCTTGCATTTAAAAGAAAGTAAAGAGGATTTTCTAATATGGATCCTGGCTTCCCCAGAATTTGGAACCATGATCCGCCAACGTTGATGTGCCGGCGGCAATTCACTCCTGTTTTTGTATAGAATTAAATGAGAAGTCGCATTTCGACATCTTTACAAAAAGTAAGTGGAGAATGTGGTAAACATAAGGATCAGGCCTGGTGGACGTTTTGTTCAAGGCTGCTGTGATATATTGTGCAAATGACCCACGGAACATGTAACAGCTATGATTAATATGCACCCACAAATTTCTGAGCAGAAAAAAATGTTTGTAGCTGTCAGTAGTTTATTAATGATGTATCTCTGTTCATTTTATGCAGGAAACTAAATGGGCTGGAGTTGGCAAAAGTCCATTCCGTCCAGTACGGCGCGAATTGTCCACACCATGGCATTCTGAGATTTTGATCAACGTGTTCATTCAGAAGTGGTTACGTAAGGAAGTACTATAACTAGAGGTCTGCGCGGATAAGAAAAGTAATATCCGCATCCGCGCCACATCCGCAAGGCCCATATCCGCAACCGCATCCGCAGATATTAAAGTTTTGAAAGGGTAATAGTAATAGATAGCATTATTTAAAACCATGGTATGTATTGATATAATTACTATCCGGCCGCAGTGGCCGAGCGGTCTGCGGCGCGCCAGTCAGTCAGCACGGCCGCTCTTTTGGAGATTTACAAAAGGGAAATTTTATTTTCCCCATATCAACGCACAAGAGGTTATATGACACAAAGCAAAGCAAGTCATTTCAAGTTAGAACTGCCGTCTACTTGTAATTAGTAACTGTCAGCAAAAAGAGACAATGTCGACTGCAGCTACGGCCAGCCTATACAATCTAACATTGTGTACCTTCCTAAATAGTTTACTGTCACTGTACACTGTATCTGATTATAAAAGTTGCTATAAAATGCTATCGTCAATCTTTATTACTTCCGCACTATTTATCTAATACATAAACATGAATGTTTGTTCGTGTTTTATGCGCGACTGTACTGTTCATTCGGTTGCGATGAAACTATGCCAACATATTGCATGCACTTTCACGACAGTTATTGACATAATAAAATGATTGTAAGACACATAGTTCAGGAGATATGCCCCCACATCAATAAGAATCTGTGCTGTCTCGAGAAACCCAGATCCACAAGCAACTTCGAACCGTAAAATGTCTTTGATTGATAGGTTTATCGATCGCGGTTGTCTACAAATTTGAGGAAACTTCAGGAACTTTTGCATCTGTCTTGGTATTTCAATAAGTAATTATGCTACTTTGTCCTGTCTCACATGAATGTTTCAGCAAATTTGAATTTTCGCTTTTGTGTGCAGTGTAAGAATATACTTTTTTACACGCAAAACAGACCATTATATCGTTGATCTTTTCCATGACATGAAATACGTATCTTTTTTTCCAAATTGACGATTTCAATTTTTTTGGCTTTACTAATGTCAAATCGCCTCTTTTCACTCTACTGGATATCGTATCCACTGATGCCATGTTCATTTGAAGAAATAAGTGTCACTGTATTCACTACGATATACGTTGTCAATCAGTCACTACAAAGCGCGAACTGAAGGCAGCGGAAATTCGGCATGGCACCTCTGGTGGGCTGTGGGCCGGTTTGCCACCCAGAAAGCACTTGACAGACCGCAGATAAGACACGACGGTTGCGTAAACGGATTAGACGCAGGTACAGCTACGTCCGCTGTGGCACAGACAAAAAATACTCTTTGGTTGTGGCACAGACAAATATGTTACTCTGTGATTGTGGACAGGGGATGAGGACAACAGACTTCCGCTCTACCTGGGCCCTACCAACGATTCCAAGAATGTCCACAGGGTTGAAGCACAGTATAGTTACTCTGTGCTTGAAGTTTCCAGCTAACATTTTCATCGAGGTACTGGGTAGATACCTCGCTCTTTATCCGCATATAACACACGGATATCCGCGCCGCTCACAATTTTATCAGCAAAGTAAGAAATACTGCGGATATCCGCGTTTATATCCGCGGATATCCGCATCCGCTCAGATCTCTATCTATAGCAGTTACTGATTCATAGCGAAATCCTTGTCGTTGAGGAATGTATATATATAAATAACAAGGAAAACTTTCCCACATTATCGTATTTTGCCTGAATTTTGACAGTAACTTCGTGAAGATGGGTAATTACAGCAGTTCTGAGAAAGCCATAGCACAGCGTGCTGTTCTATGAAATCTGCGTCTCGTCACGAGAATATCAGTTCCACGAAGACAATCATATTCTTCACGCACTCAATCTCACAGATATATTTGTTCGACATCTTTTCTATTGTAAGGTTATTGTTTTTGATTTACGAGTTTTTTAGCAT
This sequence comes from Locusta migratoria, assembly GCA_026315105.1. NCBI lineage: Eukaryota > Metazoa > Arthropoda > Insecta > Orthoptera > Acrididae > Locusta > Locusta migratoria. The sequence goes on from CM048755.1 coordinate 105,681,189, forward strand.
CTGTAGAAGAGATTTATACTGTTTCTTAAGAAGTCATTGAAAAGACGATCCGTAGTAACTAAGTCACTAAGAAATTAGTACTATTGCACCTTGTATGAAAGATATATATGACAGGTGAAATACCCTCATATTTAAAGAAAAATGTAATAATTCGTACTGCAGAGTAGATCGGTGCTGACACGTTTGAATAATAGCAAACTAACAGTTTAATGTATCATGCTACAAAATACTGAGACCAATTGTATTCAGAAGAATATAAAAGAATGCAGAAATCGGTACCAGGAAAGATCAGTTTCGGTTCCAGAAAAATGTGAGAACACACTGGTCATTCTGCTGCCTTACAGGCGAGACTAAAGAACGCTAACCGGCATTTATAGCATTCGTCGGTTGAATTAATTCTCGGTAACTCCTTTGACTGCAGACGAAACAGGGGTACGTTGCGAGTTCAGTTTCCTCTCGGATTCCAGTGCGCTCAAAGACTATAACGTTTTCGACAGTTCCCGCATTTAAGAGGCAGTGGTTTGAAATTCGAGGAGTGGCGCTATTAGAAACGACCGGGTAAGAAAAAAGAAAGCAACGAATCGATGTGCTGCGAGCAAACTCATCAGCTTGTGGGAGGGAAGGAATTAATGAGATTCTCGACTACGTGTTCTGCAATCCCGTGGTGCCAGTTTTTTTCATTTTCGCCGTAAGGTAGTGCCTACGTAATCGTGCAAGACGCTTATGCTCTTAATTACGGTTATTAGTGCTTACATGCAGCTATGAAGTCCAGCATAGAATATCGCATCCTTAGCTACGCTTGAAGTAAGCACTCCTTTATTTCTCGGCCTTATGGACATCAATTTGGACAACTGTGGAACTTAAAGCCAATGTTAGCGGGACACCACGTCTTTGCGCTGAATAGCTCACACAATTACCTTGCTACTTCAACACCGAGCAAATTATAAGGCAATATTTTAGTGTGATGTCATCCCCAACGTCCCATATCAACAGAATTCCAAAATAAAAAATGTTCAAATGTTTGTAGAGATTATGGGACTTAACTACAGGGTCATCAGTCCCTAAACATACAAAGTACTTATGAACTAGCTTTTACTAAAGACGGCACAAACATCCATGCCCGAGGGGGGATTCGAACCCCCGACCGCAGCGGCCGTGCAGACCGTGACTGGCTCGCCGCAGACCGCTCGGCCACCGCGGCCGGCTAATTCCACAATACATAATTATTAGCAAAAGAATTGCCTTGGAATTACTTCAGGCATTAAATGTCTGATTAAGTAATCAATAAATATTTTACATACCTTTTGTGAATCATTACTCTCTAATAGTAAGAGACAGGTGAAATACCCCATATTCCAGAAAGAATGTATAGTAATAAATTACGCGTATTATGATCTACCATTACAATGAAACATGATTACAAACTACACTGAGGAAAAAAACGACTAGTACACCTGGAAAATAGATGACGACTTTGATCCGATGACGGGTTATTCCACCTGGGGGATAGTAGGTGTTCTGACAATGATATCAACATCCTCCACCGAGACATAGCGTAGTGCTAGAGCTTCTTTTGTGTGTACCCTTTAATAGGGAGTGTTTGCAGCCGTAAAACTGCCGGCCGCGGTGGCCGAGGTGACTGAAGCGCTCCAGTCACGGTCAGCACGGCCACTACGGTCGGGGGTTCGAATCCCCCCTTGGGCATGGATATTTGTGCCGTCCTAGTTCGTAAGTAGTTCATAAGTAGTTTGTAAGTTTAGGAACTGATGACCCCGTAGTTCAGTCCCATAAGCTTAACAAACATTTGAACATTTTGAACAGCCATAAAACTCAGTGTGACATCAACGTTTGAAGCAAAGAGGCGCCATGCGATAGAGACACAGTCGTGCTTCCTACAACCCCCTTCCAAGTGGGGGGATGGTCGTTTCGGAGAACTGTCACGCACGTTCGACCACCTGCGTCAATTGTGCAGCAAATGCTGGTTGCAATGGCCACGTGAACGTTCTCAAACCAGTAGATTACGTTCTCAGCATACATGTCTCCCAAGATCGTCATACTGTACAGGGAACAGTGGCAGTTGGTACAGCTACCACAGCGAGGATAAGAGGTTTTGTGAACTGCTGCCTACCGGTTACTTGCAGTGGGAATACCGGCAGCACACCTCTTCCACTAACATCGCAGCGTCGACGGGCACGGCTCGACCAGAGGCTCACTTGGAATGGTGGGCCGACATCTTCAGTGACGAAACCAGATTCGGCTTCCATGCAAGTGATGGTCGTTTGCACGTACAACGTAGACCTGGCGAATTTTGTCTCGAAGAGTGCATTCGTCCAAGACGCACTGGCCTCATCCCAGGTTTTATGGTTTGGGGTGCGATAAGCTACAACCCTCGTTCACCTTCAGTGTTTGTGGAGAGAACGCTGAACAGCGCTTGGTAAGTTGGAAGGCTGGTTCTTTTGACACTCTGTAATATGAAGGTGATGACAGGATAGTGCTCGTCTGTAGACTGCTCATGAAACTCAACGCGCTCTGAGAGACGGGCAGCAATTTTCCTGGTCAGCATCATCTCATGACTCATCGAGCATTTTTAGGATATAATGGGACTACAACTGACACTTTGTGAGTCGTCAACATACCACTACTTCCGGTCGATAGGTGTTGAAAAATGCATCTTCAGGCAGTGTTTGTCATCTATATTGTCGAATGTATTCCAGGACCAGTAAAATTTCTAGCTCTTTTCTGTCCTGTCTTCCCACAACGGCGTTTTTGTATATATTACAATATATATGTTTATGTACTCCCTCCATGCAACTGACAACTGAATAATAAAAGTTTTATCTTGCCATCTGAATTTCGGCTTTATTTGTAAGGCATATTCAGTGGCCTGTAATATATACACAATCATGTTTTATAATATTTCGTTTTTGGTATTTTACGTTATAAACAGTTATGGCGCGTAATTTAAGTATAGCTTATGATATTTAAATGATATTATTTACAATTTTTTGCCGGCCGCGGTGGCCGAAGGGACTGAGGCGCTCCAGTCACGGTCTGCACGGCCACTACGGTCGGGGGTTCGAATCCCCCCTCGGGCATGGATATGTGCGCCGTCCTAGTTTGTAAGTAGTTCGTAAGTAGTTTGTAAGTTTAGGGACTGATGACCACGTAGTCAAGTCCCATAAACTATACAAACATATGAACATTTTTTACAATTTTTGTTTCATGACGGCGAGCAATCGTGCGCTGCGCAGCGAGGCGCCTTAGACCGCTCATCTACTCCACCGCGGCGTTTGTGTTGTGTTTTTGTTTTGAGTGGTGGTGACAAGTGTTGAATGTGTGTTTGTCCTGTCTTTGCTTTATGCCAGTGTGTGCGTCCGTGCGTGTGTGTGTTTCCGATGTAAATGCGGAAAGAACTACATCAGCTGTTGATATATATATTTTTTTCCTTTTGCATAGAAGCCAGAATCAGTGTCTGCATTGCTGTCCGTGTGATGTGTCAGTATCGATCGACACCAGGTACCGCAGTACCACATGAGCTGTTGATCTGTATATGTAAGTAGTGGTGGTTACCAACCGTCTGGCCCACTTCAAGGTCACTGGTATCATATTACGGCTAACGTAATGGTGACTCATTGAGGGGCATGGGAGAGTTCCTCCACCCTTCTGGGAGGGGAAGGTCCCCCCCACCCTTCTAAGTATCATATTACATAAGTACACTATGCACAATCAGAGCACACTGGGTTAAGGGAAGGGGGAGGGTATGACAAGTTCACTACGTCCACTCAGAGCAGTCTGACAAGGCCACCAGTGTCCACATGTTCAGGAGAGAGCATATATATATACAGTGTGTTACAAAAAGGTTTGGCCAAACTTTCAGGAAACATTCCTTACACACAAAGAAAAAAATATGTTATGTGGACATGTGTCCAGAAACGCTTAATTTCCATGTTACAGCTTATTTTATTACTTCTCTTCAAATCACATTAATCATGGAATGGAAACACACAGCAACAGAATGTACCAGCGTGACTTCAAACACCTTTTTACAGGAAATGTTCAAAATGTCCTCCGTTAGCGAGGATAAAATGAGCTCTAACATGGATATTAAAGGTTTCATATGAAATTAAGTTTATAAGTTCCGAGAAGTCTCCATTTCTTTAATTATTTTTTTAAATAGCCAGAGATTTCTGCACTGCAAGTATATCCAGAACTATGTACGACATATTTCTTGACTGCCAAGGATTCTCAAGTATACACAATCGTTTTATTTCAAAGGAAATAGCTTATAGAATGATTACTGGTGCACGAAGTGCAATGGTAGCTCCTGTCCTCTTCATTTTGCTGTGGACCACACCCTACTATGAGCTGAATGTATCTTTGGCAAAATGGTTAATGGAAAATCACCATGGTCAGTCTGTGGGTTCAGCAGGCGTGACTGTAGAGACGGCGCTGGTTGGGCTACGGTCAGTTATTCCATCTGAATTGGCTGCCCCTCGCTTCCTACGATGCGGGAGAAGATAGGCATTGGTGAACACAAGCCAGTAACTGGAGAAATAAATAGGAAGATGTTGCAAGAATGGAGGCGCGAATGCCTTGCGCGATTTTCCGAACTACACCAACGAGCGAAACGTACCTTGTTGTTAAAATCTCACAATCTCAATGAATATGTAGAAATTTAAAAAAATTGTAATAAACAAAATGGTTATACATGAAGAGTTTTCTACATCTACATCGATACTCTGCAAATCACATTCAAGTGCCTGGCAGAGGCACTCTCTCTCTCTCTCTCTCTCTCTCTCTCTCTCTCTCTCTCTCTCTCTCTCTCTATCCCGTATAAATCACCTGCATGCTAAAGTAAGATGATTAGTAAACAGAATGAGTGGAGAAAACAACAACAGCGACTTGTAGTAACCGACTGGTCCTACAATGGTGCTGGTATCTAGTTTGGAGGAAAATAAATGGTACACTATTTCCTGATAACATACGTGCATTAATCGTTGGATCATATGACTGCGGAAAAACAATCTTCGTTCTTTCCCTGTTAACACATCCCGTGGGAGTTCACTTCCAGCAAGTATATGTATTTTCAAAAACACTATTTCAACCAAAATTCCAGCTGTTGCAGGAAATTCTACACAACATTGATTGTTTTCAAATGTTCAAATGTTTGTATAGTCTATGGGACTTAACTACGGGGTCATCAGTCCCTAAGCTTACAAACTACTAATGAACTACTTACGAACTAGGACGGCACAAATATCCATGCCCGAGGGGGGATTCGAACCCCCGACCGTAGTGGCCGTGCAGACCGTGACTGGAGCGCCTTAGTCTCCTCGGCCACCGCGGCCGGCTTGATTGTTTTAGCTACCAGACTTCAAGCGATGGCAGTGTCGTTCTATCTCCCGAGAATATATTACCAAACATTTCAATTATATTTGATGATGTTGCAGTGGAAAATCACGATCAGATTCGCAAATATTTTTGTTTTGGTCGGCATATGAATGTCGATGTATTTTACGTGAGTCAGACGGATGCCGGACACTTGCCACGCCGGACTTTTGCCACACCTGACCTTCGCCAGGTAGTCGGATTAGCGACAACTCAGGCAAGGGTCGCCCTTCCCCGTACTGCTGCTGTTTACTTCCAAACCTCAGTCTCCGTTCTTACTTGATGCTGTCCTTACTGAAAAGATCTTTTTCTTCGACATCTCGCCGAAATGTACAACTTCTTTCCAATATCCCGAAATCTAAATATCTATAACTATTGGGAAACTAAAGCAATACCGTCGTATATTTCAGTGTATAATTAGTTCTTTCATCACAAATATGGATCCATTCTCACTCCGTCTATACGATAGCTTTCTTGCACACTTACTGATTGCGATAGAAACATTCCATCGCTATGGAAAGAACACGGAAGGAACGACATAAAAATAATTCGAATGTTCGCTGGTCATTCAAGTTGATCACTGTATTTGTACATATCTTAATTGGTACAACTGCATTAAAAATAGAGTGGGAAGAAGAACGATACACTTTTTAACTTTACTCTCCTGCGGCGAAACATTAGTTAATAAATTGTATTGGGACAATGTTCAAAACAGTGACAGAAAATACATTTACAAAATAGAGATAAGAGCGTCTATGTTTGACAGGTCACCTAAAGTCGACATACAATTATAAAATATTTGAAATAAGGAATATAGAATGTTATGCTTGTAGCGTAGACTGTTGTTCTACATTGTTTAGCTTTGGTGTCTACTGAGTCGCAGAGGAAGCACCCTAGTTTTTTAAGGGAAAAGCCATAATTCCTATGATCTGCACTACAAAAGAATCAAAAAGCACTAAAGGAAATCGTAATGTCGATAGTTCCTGTGAGTTAGTATGAGCAGATGTTGTACTCGACAACCGGAATAAATTAATAACTGACTCCGTTTACCGCCCCATGATGCAGCCGCCGAACAGTTCATATAAAACTTGAGTCTTATTACAAATAGGTACGCTACTCAGACAATTATAGTTGGCAGTGACTTAAATCCACCATCCGTATGTTGACAGAACTACACCTTCAGATAGGGTGGCAGATACATCTTCCGAAATTGTTCTAAATGCTTTTTTATTATTTTGAACAATTAGTTCACGAACCCATTCAAATTGTAAATGGTTTCGAAAACACACTTGAGCTCTTAGTTATAAATACTCCTGAGATCACCACGGATCCAGGCATAAGTGAACATAATGTTGTATCAAGCTCGAATCCTTAACAAAGATAGTTACTAAACGCTAAATACATCTATTAAAAAGAGAGTGAGATAAATATTCGGTTGACATCTTACTAGGAGACAGTCTCCAGTTTTTCTAAATTGACTATGTAAGTGAAGACCATGTGTGGCTTACATTCAAACAAATAGTATCAACAGCACTGGAGGAATTCCTACCAAATAAATTAATAAGAGACTAAACTGGTCCCCCATGCTACACAAAATAGAGCAGAAAACTTTTGCAGAAAATTTAGACGAATGCAAAATCCCCAAATGTGCCAAAGTTTTACTGAAGCTCGAAATTTAGTGCGGCCTTCAATGCGACATTCATTTAATAGTTTTCACAACGAAACTCTTTGTAGAAATGTGGTGGAAAATCCAAAGAGGTCCTGTCCTATGTTATCTACACCTGCGGAAAGACTAAAGTGAATGCCTTTATTGCACGATAGCGACGGTAATATTACTGATGACAGTGCCACTAAAGCGGAGTTATTAAATGCAGTTTTCAGAAATTCTGTGACCAAAGAAGACGAAGTAAATATTCCACAATTCGAAATGAGAACTGCTGGAAACAAAACATATAAGTATATACACTTGGTGATGCAAAGCAAATAATTCTATCAAGTAAGTGATGTTGCAGACGAAATGATCAAATATATTTTCAAAAAGTTTCTAATGGGTAAGAAAAATACGTCTAATACTTAGCATTAGAAGGAAGTGTGTTGCGGTAAAAATCGTAGAGGGAGACAGAGGGACGAATACAGTAAGCAGATTCAAAAGGAAGTTTGTTGCCGAACGTTTTCTCAGATGAAGAGCCTTGCACAGGACAGGATAGCGTGGAGAGTTGCATCAAACCAGTCTGCGGACTGAAGACCATAACAACAACAACAACAACAACAACAACATTTGTTTATGATATTCTTTTGTAACAATTATTTTTGAACAGTAAGCTCCTTGCCTTGTTTCAATAGCTTTTACTGGCCTGATTAGAGATGATCAACAACATGGTGAGAAACTTTAACTTTTAAGGACTACACCTAAATGTAATTCATGAGATCTGCATCTACTGTAAAGTTATTTCTATCCTTGTCTAAGTTTGGAGATATGGCAATTATTTCAACACTATAGCTGCCGAACCTGTCAATCTTAGGAGCAGATCTCTTTTAGGGTGTCTCTTTTAGGTGCATTTCAGAAGTTCAGATTCTTTTAAAAAACTTAGGTGTACCTTATCAGTATAACAAAGAAGATTTTTAAAAGCTAGTTGCGACTCTGAAGTTACAGGAAATAATTTTAGAACTCACAATCTTTGATGGTATGACCATAATATTGGAAGGTAGGAAAAAAATTCTCTCAACATGTACACTACGGGAGCTTTTACTTAAGCAGGAAATTGCAAATTGAAAAGTGGTAGATGTAACTATGAATTCTGGTTGCAGCAGGATCATTTGAGTGATGTTTAATGTATTTGCTTCGATGAGTCAAATTTCATTGCCACGCTAGTGAACCGAACTGGGACCAGCTAGTTTCATCAGGAAGTTATTTAAGGATACTGAGGTCCGATACACTCTTTTTATTTTTGCAACTAATAAAGGTCGCGTCGTTAGGTGGTCCTCGCAGATGTTCTCTACGTTCAATACGTATCCGTTCTTCGAAAGCAGCTTTTCCTTGCAATGATTCTATTTTCGAAGTAAGCACATCCACACCTTATTATCGCGTAACCATTTTAATGGGCAAAAGGCCTACCCTTGACCATTGTATTAACTTTCATATTGCCGGTCACACTATGAAATGCGGAAGCGACCAGTGTGCAGAAGTCCGAACGTCTGACCGCGCGGGGGGGGGGGGGGGGGAGGAGGAGGAGGAGGGTGGGGGGGAGGAGGAGGAGGAGGAGACAGGTGCACCCGACCCTTCGGAGCAGGTAAAAGCGTGGCAAGTGTCCGGCGTGGCAAGTGTCCGGACACCAGTCAGACATATTGAAGGATACCATAAACGCTAATAACGGATAATGCAAACATTACAAACATTATTATAGCTTTTAGACAGGATAACACTAATTGAAAACATACTTACCAAGCTCATGTAGGGTCCTATATGACATTTAATGAATTTACAGCCATATGCGCCGATTGCTGGAACCACACGGTAATCGAGTTTCTGGTTATTGACAAGACAGGAACACTGAACGAGGGACAATATAGGCGGAACTTCCAGGATATCTTACATCGTAAAAGGCAATGTTTCAGTAAATAAGTGTAGTAGTATACTGCACGCAATGAACAGTTTGGCACCTGCGACTTGTCACCATTTCAAAGAAGCTAGAGTTATTGCACAGGTAGCACAATTAAATAGTCGTTTCCGGAACCTTGACTCTTATCTCGAGAAACACACCAGCACTTCAGAAGTTTCAGGATTCCATAGTCGTATTAACAACCTTGAATCACAACTTCAGAAATGCGTTGAAAAAATTCAGACAGCTAACAAGCGTCCAACAACCGATATATCGAGAGTTGTCAATGATGATGAGAGAAAAAAAAATACAGAATGATGATGACACAGCTGTTTGTGAGTACATTAACGTGCACAAACAGAAGATACATATGGGGTTTGTAAAGATAAAATATTCAATCTTGAAAGGTTACCAATACATTAAACGAAATATACCAGACAGGTCGGGACAGAAATTCAAGGAGGGGGATTCCATGAGCGTTTCAATATACAAGTCGACTTTCGAGAAATCTTATGTAACGAATTGGTCAGCGAAAATATTCACAACCTCCAGAATGCAGCAAACGTATTCTAGAACGTAAATCTTACAGGATAGTAAAGATGACGATATAGCAGGGAGATTTTATACAGGAGAATTACAGAAAAGCTGCGAACCGAGTGTGTATCATGGAACGAATCTTGAGACGAGAAGGTAACAAAGCGTAGGTATAATCACTTGGTTTTTCATCAGAACGCAAGAGTTTGGTGAAAACTGACAATTTGCTATATAAAAACTACAGACACCTCAGTAGCTTGGCATACGTGTTTGGAAAACCACGTCGTCAAAATCATTAAGATGGCTGCAGGCTTAACATTCAAAAAAGTTATGAAAGCAGCCGAAAGAAGCCTTAACATGTTACAAAACATGGCATCCAGTCAGCAACTTCTGCAGCAAGAAATGTAATGAAAAGACTTGTTACAGCACCGAGAATCCTTAGAATAGCCAAAGCATATGACGGTGTATTTCGCCTTTTACTCCCCACATTTGCGGGCCTGTCAGCAACCATATCTATGGCAGGGAGTGCAGCCTGTAAGGAATGCTCAGAATCCAGAAATCCAATGAGGCCAAAAGGCAAATGAGACGATGGAAGCGATACCAACTGGTAAAGGACTGTATCTGAAGTCTTGCAGGAATGGACTTGGGCTATCCATAACACGAGGGGGAAAAAGGCGCTTAGCCTTATTGCCAGACAGAGTTCTGACAAATACAGACTTTCTTAATCTCGTCCTGAAACTGAAAATCCCAAAGTCTCTTGGTCTGTTTATATGTGATGACTTACTAAAGAAAATGTGGAAATCCAAGGAATGTGAAATAGTTAATGTCGATGTGTCGATAGTTCTGGTATGTACGTGTGGCATATGTGAAGAAAAAGAGAAATCTAATATTATATGATTATTTTGCAGATTTAAAGCCACCTATAGAACTTCTACGATATTTTTTACATATGAATGTGACGTATATTACAACTTTAATCGTTTCCATGAATTTGATACAAATATCTGCGGACATCCATGTTTAATGTTCGTTTTGATGAACGCATAATACAGAGTGTCATTTTTTCAAATTCACGCGCTGTTGCTCTTGACCTGTACACACCAGGATGTCTGTAAATAAAAATAAAAAAAGCCTGTGTACCATCGTGTCAGTATTCCAATAATATTCGTGCTGCAAAGATGTACACCTTCATGTTAATGGTTTGCTCTCCGATATTACGTGCAATCTTTCTTTTAATTATTTCCACCTCAAATCGTGCAATAATGGAAATCATTAGAAGAAAGACGTTGTTCGTTGCGGCGAGATCTATTTACGAAATTTCAATCACCGACTTTTACTTCTGAATGTGAAAATATTTTGCTGGCACCCACCTACATAGGGAGACATGACCATCCTAATAAAATAAGAGAAATCCGATCGAAAACGGAACGATTTAGGTGTTCTTTCTTACCGCGCGCTATTAGAGAATGGAACGGTAGAGAAGGGTTATGAAAGTGGTTGATGAACCCTCTGCCAGGCACTTAAATGTCATTAGCAGAGTATCTATATAGATTTAGATGTATTCCACCTATTGATTTATGCAATGGCGACTGTGAACGCTGTTCACATTGAATGCAAATCGCCACAAAAGCATATCTCAATAATAGCTTAAAAATACAATTTTTGAGTTTTTTCCCCAAAGTCGACGATGGTTATAAGATCAACTAGTCCGATATACCTCACAGTGATTGTTCAGACATTAGATTACATTGAGTGTCGTATACTGGACCAGAATGACAAACTTGTTGATTTCCGTGGAAAAGAAATAGTTTTACGACTTCACTTACGGATAGTGTGGCGATAAGACACGAATTAGCGACTCACTGTCCTCAGTGATCAGTTCACAACAGAAGGGCTATGTGATAATACGTGAAAATTACGATATCCTCAAAACAATAGTACTTAAATCACAAATGGCATTACCTCTCGAGATAACATCACCACTTCAATTCGACGAGCGTATAATGCGACAGGAACACATTTCTCACAAGCCGTTTACATCGACAACATTCCACAATGACGTGATAGATATCGAAATTCAGAGCCAGAACGATTTGATACTTCCGAGTAAGAGCTTCCTGCACCTGACTGGCAGACGTCTTGAGAAGGATGGAAAGCCGGCAACAGAATCGCGACTTACGCGAAATGCATTTGCGTTCATGTGTCAAGAGATCCGCTTTGAACTGAACAGCGCTGAGCTTGACAAATTTAGGAACGTTGGAAATACATCACGCCTTTACACTTGTCTCAGCATCACCTGCGGACACCAATTCCCTTCAGAATGCAGGATGGTTCGTTGATGGATCCATAAACAGCACATTTTGTGCAGGTGTCCCATTAAAAATGATTATGGGTTCTTCGAAGATAACAAGAGGATTTTAATGAACGCAAAACAAGAGTTGATTCTGAAATACACTACCTCCACACTGCTGCTAGATGCGCTTTCTCAAATAACTGAAGCTCTGAGGTTTCTCAGATGCACACCTTTGCTAGAACTGCAATCGACTGCACTATTATGCGGCATTAAATTATTCAGGGTATGCAGATGGCTGGTAGCATCCTTCGTTATGCTTATATCTCCCTCTTTCCCAAGCGATACACGATTGTGCCTGAGTCATACATGGAGAGGTATGACGAAATACCAAGTCTCGCACGTATCAGGATGGTGATACGCGCACTAAACGCTCTCGTGCAAAGGAAACATCGTCAACACTTTTTGACGTTGATGATGACGACATGGTATTTATCCTGTAGGAAGCTGAAGCTACAATTAAATATTTTTTTATATGCGTGTTATTTTTTTCTTCTCCTTCTTCACGCTTTGCAGGTAAGCTATGTGTTCCTTATATATTTTTGGAAACATTTTTGTTTCATTTTGTGGAATAACAGCACTCTTATTTAAATTTATATACAAAAAACAGTCTAGAGTGCAACGCACTTATATATAAATATGTTTTTCTTTTTTTCCCCTTATAGTTGGCGAGCAATTACAAATATTTACCAACCTGAACCCATTGTGTCTTATTTTCCCGGCCAGAGCTCTTGGGGCACAGGACCAGTCATTGATGATCGGATCAGTGAGTTGCACTCGTATTCCTCAACTTCATCTTTTATTTCAAACAATTTACTTTTTTTTTCAGAGGTCTTATTTTTTGTCTCCCATGTAGGACATTAAAACTGCGCGCAAAAACGTTGATATTACTCAAGAAGTTGAGCGGTAATTAGAGGTAAGAATATCTTCACTTTCAGCAGAGAAGTGCAATGACAACGATGATGATAAAGGCTGATTGAAATTACTGCTTCAATCTCAACGTATGTAGTTGAATAACAAGTGCGCATCTGCAAACGTGTAATGAGAAAGACATCGACTGATTGATGAAGGCAACATTATACTTTATCATGACAGTACTAATCAATTTCGCCTTCCACTGTGCAGGATTATTGCAACCCACGCCATCATCAAATTGGTTCTCTCTACAACCACACCCTGCATGTCATCATCATCGTCATTGTGGGCTGATGCTGGTGAATCACAATGTAAGCTATTTTTCCTCTTGTAATAGGGAAACAAAAACAATGTGTTAATTGTGTGTGTCTGATTTCCGATAATTTTCAAGCTTGCTACTTGTGTCTGTGCAGGCGCACTGGATCAAACGTCGTCACCCAGCCACGACCATCGCCAGTGGAGTTGGGAGACCAAACAGCTACACCATCACCATCAGGCTGGCGTCCACCACCAACACAAGCAGCTTCTTCACACTTCCTAAAGTCCTTCACTATGGGTATATTTTAAAGAAATTTCCACCTACTCACGTAAAACTGTGCTGCACATATAAAACTCCGAATTTCTATGAGAACCTCAGGAATGATGTGCATAAAAAGTTAGATACTTCTGGTTTCCCAACAAACAACAGTTACGCGTATTTCGCTGGTTAGATTAGATTAAGTTAATACTTGTTCCATAGATCATATATACGACATTTCGTAATGATGTGGAACATGTCAGTTTAGTAAACGTCGTCAGGTGAACAAAAATGTGTTTGGATTAATGAAAGATGAACTGAATGAGGAACCTGTTGCTGAATTTATTGGTTTCGGGCAACAATTTATGCACTGTTCAAAGACATTGAGTGCATTATGCGTCGGGCGAAAGGCATAAAACATTCTCTAAAAACGTTAACTATTGATGACTATAGAAAGTGCATCTTGGATTCAAAAGTAAAAACAATTGTGCAATACTTAATTACTTCCAAGCTCCACGTTGTTTTCACTATTAGAAAACGGAAACTCCACACGATGACAAGTGTTACGTCCCCGGGGATGGGGTGAACATTTTGGCTTGGGGATAGGCTACTCTTACATAGACAAAAACTGATTATTTTGGCTGTTTGTCATTGTAAATATAGTATTTGTAATATTGTATTAATAACCTTATTGAGTACATATCACTGTTATTATTAAAGGAAATCCTTATACTTTATCCATAAGAACAATAACTGTGTTGATAACATGTTTTTTATTTCCACGATTATATAAAATGCTTCAGATTTTTTAATATTTGCAGTATTGCACAAATAACAGTTTTGATTGGGGTAGAAGGAGACTTCTCGGAATTGCGAAACTGGAGGTTACAAATTAATTACATGCCCTCTCCTTGACACGTGGAAATTGGTAACCTAGTCAGAGTGCTCTGATTGGACGTAGCGTACTTATGTAATGTGGGTGGAGGACCTTCCCCTCCCTTCAGAGACAGCATTACTTCAGCTGCAATACGATACCAGTGACTATCAAGTGGTCCAGACCGTTGGTTACCTCCACAAGCATTGGTTCAACAATTAATCTTGAGTGAATTGGAAAACTGAGAGGGTGTGCTAATTTCGTATATCAGGCAATTTATCAACACGAATTACATAAAACAACAGAATGGAAAAACTGGTAGAATACAACCTCAGAAAAATCAGTTTGGATTTAGGAGAAATGTATGAAAAAGTAGGAACAGTTACGCATCAAACTAGTTTCAATTAGAAGATAGGTTACGGAAAGTCAGTTCATGAATTTGGACAACTTGGCCCTAGGGGAAACAGCAGTCTATTGGAAAATTTATTTGGTTGAAATAACAGACTAGATCACAAAAAAATTATTTTTGATCGCCTTTCGACATAATTCATCCTCAGAATGCTCCCCCCCCCCCTCCATATGGCTGTCGCTGGGGGCTACCCTAGAAATAGTGAGGCGAGCAATGAAGATGACTGTTATACGAATCGAATCCGGTCCAAAATAATTTGTTTTGCGATATACACTTATTTTAACAAAAAAATATACTCCGAATGGTAAACCGTCCTTTTTTACTTTTTTTTTAGATTTGGAGATTTTGTCAATGTCGCAATATTTCTTGACATCGAATATGCCGTAGAAGAATACAGAAAATTATATGGGTGGATCGCCTAACTAATGAGGAGGTACTAAACACAAATGGGAAGGAAAGAAATTTTGTGGCATATCTTGACTAAAACAATGGATCATTTGGCAGTATACATTATGAAACATTACGAAATCATCAATTTAGTATCTGACAGTAGTGTATGTGTGGAGGGTGAAATTGCATAGGGAGAACAAGAGTCGAGGCTACTAAGCAAGTTCAAAGGTATGTGATTTGTCGTTATTACTCGGAGATGAAAAGGATTGCACACGATAGATTAGTGTGGTAAGGTACATGAGACCTGTCTTCGGAACGAACACTAACCCATAACTTGATTATTGCTATGTTCTTAGAATGCAAGAAGTGCATCTGAAACTAAATAAATAGCTTTTTGTTGGACTATTTAAAAAGTACACATATTTAGATGCTGTGAAATGCTTCAACAGCAAGAATACAGCCTCTGACAATAAAGTTAGTTGAATAGTCCTGTATATTAACGTAGATTGATAACCATGGTTATCAGTCCTTAGCCACCCATACCCGAGGAAGGACTCGAACCTCTATCCTCCATACTCGCCAGATATGAATCCACCAGCCGTCTTCCTGTTCACTCGATTCCTAGTCGATTTGAAAGTAAAGAGATCTGAAAATATTCCTGGCATCCAACGAAACGTGACGAGGCTTTTGAACACCATCCAAATAGAAGATTTCTGCAAAGTTTCCAGGACATGTATCGCAGAGCTCACGTGTGCATAGTTACGATTATTTCGAAAGACAGTAAGGTAACTGTAGTTCATAGTTTATCTACGATAATGTTACAGGACTATTCACCGAACTTTATGGTCAAAGATTGTAAAAGGTTATATTAAAGGCCTCTCGTTTAATGGTATATGCATAAAGGAGATATTCATAATAAGCAACTAATTTTTATTTTTTATTTGTTTATTATAATTCTGAAATAAAAATGTTTGCAAAACGTATTGGAACAAACTGCTGTGGTTATCAGTAACACACACACACACAAACACATACATGCACGCGCGCGCGCTCGAGGGAGGAGTCGAGCCTCCGACGGAAACGGCCGCCCAGTCCGTAGCATGATGCTATAGATCACGCGTCTATTCCGCAGGGCAGTTCTGAAATAGGAAAATGTATGGGTTAATTACCTCATTTATACGCTGCTTTGATCACACTGCGATAACGTGGAGTACTTTGGATTAAAAGTTTAATTTTTTATGCGTTAATATACGATGCCCATTTACAGACTTTTTAAAAATCTTTTGTACTATAACTACTTCAATTTACTAGCTACAAAGTTTTTTTATTAAAAAAGAATTAGTTATAATGAAGAAACAAGTTTCATTTTTATTCACAGTTGCTTTATTCAAAATTAGTATTGTTGACAGTCGCGTACACTCTCTGAGTTAGAGGTGAAACATTTTTCCTTAAGACGTCTCTTTTCTTAGGCTAACACTAATAAAACATTGTTATTTAGAACAGGCGTCCTTAATGTGTGCACTACTGAACAGTTGATTTAGAAACGTGTAACTAGTACAGTGTTGCAGCCCATCTCGTAGCGTGGACTCGCCGAGCTGAACAAAGCGTTGGAGAGCCACCCGATCAATAGCGCAGAAACACCTGGGCACGGTCTGTGAGCAGCCGGATACATCACCCTCATGTGCCCGCACGATTCACATCACTGGCGTGTAGGGCCGTAAAAGCGCGCACTTTCCCATGGCATGACCGTCTTTCTGATACACTTGGTAAACGACAGAAAGATACGTCGTGTTATTGGGATCCTAGAATGTCTTTAAGATGCTACCGACCTATTTGAGATGCTATAAATCAACAAGCTGACAAATATCATTGAACGGAGATGCCAATATTGTGATTTCATTAGAGACGAGGACAAGCTTATCAGAATACGTGTGTCATCCGACTCAAACATATTTTACAAAGGATATCAAGTTATTTACAAATTATAGATAGTCAAAAGTCTAAGGATACAGTAACCTTACGCGGCTTCTAATCACATTTTGTGTCTATGAAGCATCCTATTCGTTGTGGACTCGTGATTTCATATAGAAAAAGTCACAGTTCGAAGGACGCCAAGTGGGCGGGGTGGAGGGGTGGGGGGAG
Organism: Locusta migratoria; assembly: GCA_026315105.1. Lineage (NCBI taxonomy): Eukaryota > Metazoa > Arthropoda > Insecta > Orthoptera > Acrididae > Locusta > Locusta migratoria. The sequence continues at coordinate 105,698,307 of CM048755.1, forward strand.
ACGAGTGACGCTGAGGGGGCGGGGCGGGAGGGCGCCGCTATCAGTTTTGTGCCCCGGTTGAGAGATGTAGTAAATCCAGCACTGGCGGAAGACATCTACTGAAACGAAGGAAGTGTCTGGGATTCACTAAGGAAGCGTTATACGCCCTCTGCTATTCTTAATCTGTATAAACGATTAAGGAAATAATCTGTTTCGTCCTATTATATAGTTTGCACATGATGCTGTTGTTTGTTGTCTAGTAAAGTCACTGTAAGACAAAATTGCAAAAATATTCACAAAAGGTGTTGTGCGAAAAGTAGCAGTGAATTAAGCAATAAAAAAGAGCGTGTTCCCCTTTACGAGAACTAAAAAAAAGTCAAATTACGATGAATCTCGCAAACTAAAAATATGAATTCACCTACGTTTAAAATTTACGATCAAATTAAACTAGAACTTTTACATCGAATGTGTAATAGGGACGACGAACCGTATACTGCATTTTATTGTCAGAACACTTCGAAGATGCAACAAATCCACTCAATACACTGACTATACTACGTTTTCCACCCTCTTTTGGAGTTTTACTGAGACAGGATTGATATTGAAAATGTTCAAAGTATGATGGTTTTATGTTATCATTAAACAGAAGAGACAATCACAGATACAGAAAACCAGTAGGGGCGGAAATTATCAAAACAGTGATTCTAGTTGCAGAAAGACCTTTATATATGTCTTCATTGATCCACTTTCTCCTCCCATTGCCAATATGTTTTGTTGAGTTCCACCTATGTAGGGAGAAATAGCTATCGTGATCATTTAAGAGAAATCACAGCTGGCAACGAAATATTTAAAATTTTCATTTTTCCCACGAAGTGAGAGAGAGTGGAACGGCAGAGAAAGAGTGTGGAAGTCGTATTGTGAACTACGTCAAACATTTAAATGTGAAATGCTGGGTCCCAGGACCGCACACAGAATTATTTTTCGTGGGGCCCAAATCTGAAAGCCAATTTACATAGTAGTATATATATAAGTTTTTGGATAATTTTTCAATTTTTGCTCCATACAAATGACAACTGACAATTGCGAACATTAGAAAGTAAACCCAAGAATTTCTGTCTATCCGTTCGCAGTTAATGGTATTTCATTCATGCGGGGAATTGCTTTTTATTCATATAAATACAATAGGGATACGTTGCAGCTCAGTGCAGCAGACTGCCACATAGAAACACTCACACCGACAGACTTTAACTTTCAGATCTATCAGATCAAGATATGCAGCTCCTTCTTTTAGGTACAGATTCTAAGCAGATTATGAAGACTGCTAAATCTACATACAGGAGAGTAGTCACTTCACCAAAAATTGAGAACTGCCCAAAAATATGAAGTGGAAAGTTGTTTATAGTGCTCATGGCATGAATGAAAAATATGTTAATGTTAATAATGTTAATATAATGTTTGAAAACTGTTTTCCTCTAAAAGTAACGCAAATTAATCAGAAGTCTATAGTAAAACCATGGATTACACAAGGAATAAAGATTTCATGTAAGATAAAAAGGAAAATGTATATATATCAGCTAAGAGTAGTTCCAATGATGATGACTTAGCTAAATATAAGGAATACTGTAAAATATTAAAAAAAAGTAATTCAGACATCTAAACAAATGCACTATGAGAAAAAGATATGAAAATCAGACAACAAAAGAAATATGGGATATAGTGAAAGAGGAGACTGGTAGAAACATAAAGGAACAGGTGCAGATAGCATTAAAAGTAGATGACACATTAGTAACTGATGGTCATAGTGTGGCAAATCTATTTAACAAGTTCTTTATATCTGTTACTGATAGTATGGGATTATCAGGGTCAGTAAATAATGCCCTTGAATATTTGAAACTAGCATTTACAAATAACTACAGAAACATGAATATGTCACTCACTTCCCCACAAGAAATAACTTCCATAATAAAATCTTCAAAAACAAAGCATTCTAGTGGATACGATAAAATATCAACAAAGTTAATTAAAGCGTGTTGTTGTGAATTTAGCACAATTTTAAGTTATTTGTGTAACAAGTCTATTATAACTGGAATATTTCTTGATTGGTTAAAATATGCGGATGTTAAACCTCTGTTCAAGAAAGGGGATAAAGAGATACCACCAAACTACAGACCGATTTCACTTTTACCGACATTCTAAAAAATTCTGGAGAAAGTAATGTACATGTAACTTCTCAACCACCTAACCTCAAATGTCATATTGTCTAGAACACAGTTTGGATTTTCAATATCGGGAAGGCTATTTACACCTACAGTGACAAAGTACTTAATTTATTAGATAATAAATTACAAGCAGCAGGTATTTTCTGTGATTTATGAAAGGCATTTGATTATGTGAACCATAACATCCTTTTAAGTAAATTAGAAATGCTGCAAAAAGGTTCAAATCGTACCTTGCTAACAGGAAACAAAGGGTGTCAGTGCAAGCCAACAGTCATTATCAGATTGGGAAGAAATTACATGTAGTGTCCCACAAGGATCCATCTTAGGGCCATTGCTTTGTCTTGTGTTCATTAATGACCTCTCATCAGTTACACTACGAGAAGCAGAGTTCGTTTTGTTTTCAGATGATACAAGTGTTGCAATAAATAACATGTCGAGCATAGTTCTAGAAATGTCTGCTAATGGTATTTTCATTAACATTAATAAATGTTAAAGCCAAATCACTGACAGTAAACTTTGAAAAGATTCATTACATGCAGTTCAAAACACGGAAGAGATTCCCATCCAGTATAAGTATAAAGTATGAAGATGAGCAGAAAGAAGAGGTTGACAGTATAAAATTCCTAGGATTACAGCTCGATAATAAATTCATTTGGGAGGAGCACACTGCAGAACTGCAGAAACGATTTAACAAATCTGTATTTGCAATACGAGTATCAGACGTAGGAGACATAAAAATAAAAATGCTTGCATACTTTGCTTACTTTTATTCCATAATGTCTTATGGTATAATATTTTGGGCTAACTGTTCAAGTCAAGCAAAAGATTTCAGAGTCCAAAAGCGTGTAATACGTATTATTTGTGGTGTAAATTCACAGTCATCGTGCAGAAGTCTCTTCAAAGAACTGTGTATATTAACTACTGCCTCTCAATATATTTATTCCTTAATGAAATTTGTCATAAATAATAGATCCCTTTCAGGAACAAACAGCTCAGTTCATACCTACAATACTAGGAACATAAATGATCTACACAAGGACTAAAAGGTACTTACTTTCGTTCTAAAAGGGGTCCACTACTAAGGAACACATATTTTCAATAATTTACCAACAACCACAAAAAATGTAGCTACTAATAAAGATCAGCTTAAGAGGAGCCTAAAAGACTTTCTAGTGGCCAACACCTACTCCACTGACTAATTCTTAAATAGAACCAAATGATACATTTCTCTGTATTCATGCTATCAGTCTTATTATATGATCAGCTTGTAAAAATGTATGTACCTGTATTTGTATTATTATTTTATCAACGTGTAAAAAAAAAAAAAAAAAAAAAAAAAAAAAAAAAAAAAAAAAAGACATGTTCCACATCCACGAGGATCTCCTCAACACGGATCTATGGAACGAACCAACCTACTAAACTAAACTTCAGCCACAGCCTTAATTATAAATAGGCACGCCGGCTGCGGTGGCCGAGGGGACTGAGGCGCTTCAGTCACGGTCTGCACGGCCACTACGGTCGGGGGTTCGAATCCCCCCTCGGGCATGGATATTTGTGCCGTCCTTAGTTGTAGGTAGTTCATAAGTAGTTTGTAAGTTTAGGGACTGATGACCCCTTAGTTAAGTCCCTTAAGCTTAACAAACATTTGAACATTTGATAAATAGGCACACATACATTTATACAGGCACAACTCACCAACACATGAAGACCCCCTCAGACTGCCGCGCTCCGACTTGAGACTTTGAAACTCTTGACTGATGAAGGCAGTGTCCATAAGCTAAGTATCGTGAGTATGATTGTCTTTTCCTTGTGTTTGTCTGTAGCTCAACAATCATCTTTGCGATGAGTAGCAATTTATCCGCATTGTATTTATATGAATGAAAATGAATCCCCACATGGAAGAACTATCACTACTCGAGTCGGCTTGACGGAACTGGCTGGCACTATTTCTCTATGTTCATAACTGTCAGGACAAGGTTTGTATAGTAGAAAATTTTGAAAAGTTTCCCAGAAAATTGGAAAATTCAATAAAAACTAAAGAGCCTTTTTCAGTTGGATTTTTGTATGAACTCAAGACCATAATTCACGATTCAAACGTTGACTATGCATGATTCTATTTTTGTTTTGGAACAGTTTTGAGAAAAATTCGGACACTAAAGAAAATTCGGAAAATTTGGTCAACTGCATAAATCATGTTTTGAGTGGAATCAAAGCTAATGATAGGAGTGACATACTTTGGCAGGTCATGATGATATTTGCCTCATATATTTATTTTTTGATAGAGAAGTTTAAGGCACTTTATGGTGCATGGCAGATGGGATCTTGCAATAAGTTTCGATATTGTTTGACCAATGACCATGAAAGTTGGCAGTTATTTGTAATTTCTCATAGAGATGGGGGAAGAGAAGATGTACATAGGGATGCGGGGGGGGGGGGGGAGAGTATGAGATAGACGTAGAGATGTTGAGGACGTTATAGGGCAAGCCAGGGAGGGATGATACTGATAGAGAGAGGGTGGAGGAGGATGGTCAGGTGAGAAGGAGAGATGAAAAGTGGGATCGATATGGAGAAGGGCCAGAGGAAACGGATAAGGGGGAGGGGGCGATTAGGTAGCACACGTCCATCGTTTATATGAGGAGGAGACGAGAAGGAGATGGATAATGAATGGAGTCCAGTGTCGCTGGACTAACAGAAGATTAAAACAAATTAATACCAGAATGGAAAGCCCAAACAATTCCATCATTATCAAACGTTGCGATGTGTGAATTAAAAATACCAACAAATGACTCAAAACAATGAATTCTAATTTATTTCCGTGATAAACAATTATATGAGTTAGCAATCTATTTTGCAACAGAGACAGGTTACTAATTTGAAATCCGATTTATTTTGTTTCAATAAAATCATGATCGTAGTTAAACTATTTTGTTCATAATTTCAGGAAATTTTCGGGTGGATAAATCTCTCTCTCTCTCTCTCTCTCTCTCTCTCTCTCTCTCTCTCTCTCTCTCTAATTCTTCAAGAAATGTAGTTAGACCTTAACCCATCAAATGCATATTACGGAGTAACACTAAAAGTGGGCCTTTAGGATCGCCTTTTGACAGCTCGAAAGTTAAATGAAAATTACGGCTTAACAGTAGATCGCACATGAAAATTGAATAAACAGATTTTTAGAGGAAAAAATTCTCTACAACTATCCTCTCTTATGTTTTTTCACAGAGAAATAACGACGATTTGACACCGTCTCTTGGTTTTATATAAACCAGGCGTTAGGAAATGTTATGTGACATTCCTCGCCCAGAACTCTCTCTGGCATACGCTATCTTGCTTCCTGAATTTTATGATTTTCTTATTATAACTTATACGTTGTCATTTCAGAGCAGTGGCGCACTGAAGAATTAACAAAGGCACCTCGTTCATAGTGCCATAAATTATAATATAGTATCTAAAAATGTCATTGTAGGGTTTTTAGCGACTGCCAGAAATAGTAAGCAAATTAATGGACAATGTACTTCTTCGCCGTGGTGTTGTGGCTAGTGTGTTACGTTGGGATGCATGTGGTTGGTAGTTCGAAGTCCGCCGATACCATTTTTTTCGCCTTGGCTCCTAAAAGTGTTTCCGGTTTCTCATTAATTAAATAGAGATATCTTCTGCAATATTGAGCCTTGTGCAGGTGTAAGAGTACTCCGTCCAAAATTTGCATTTGTTCTGTTTCGTGAACATGCCGTGAAATACGTAACAACGAATTGAACACTGGTCTTCTGAAGCATTTGCACAATAACGGGGAGGATACTGTCATAGTGAATATTCTAAACAACGTGCAGATACTGGCAGTTTCATATATAAATGGAGTCCTAGATTTTTTTGGCAATGGAAGGGAAGGGAAGTGTATACATTGCAGCAAATTACCTGTTTTTTTCCTAAGCCATTATTCACTGTTATAGGAATATGTTGAAAGTCATTAATTAGAATCAATGCGTCTACTAAAATGTACCTTTTCTGTAGTTCAGATATGAGTTTGTTCATGTTACTTTCTTCTGTGCTAAAATAAAGAGCAAAATTCTGTTTCAAACCGTGTTTTGCAGCTAAAATAACAAACTTAATAAGTGTGGTAATAACGAATTCCACAAAGCTCTATTAATCTGTATACAAAGTTACTATTATCATTACGTCATTTACAACAGTCATTGTAAAAGTATCTCCCCAGTTCATGTACATGTGATAAAGAAGTCTATGTTTGCAAATCGATGGTATGTATTTCATGATATGTTCACTAAATAGAACAAATGCCGTTTTTAGAGAAAACGCTGTTACCTTTGAACAATTTAGAGTCTTGCAGGATATAGTTATGTTCAATTAACAATAGTGTGCGAAAACCTTTTAGGAAACAAGATGAAAAGGGAATGCCAATGACGGGTTTATATATATATATATATATATATATATATATATATATTGTTCTTGAGTTAGATCAATGCTATGCGGTCGTTTCTTCATGTTCGTCTGGGTTGTTCGTGAAAAATTTGCTGAGTTTTGTTATTACAGATGGCGTCGAGCCCCCTTTCTTCTTCTCTCTTTTCGTTGGTTCTTCTGTTTGATCGCTCCTTTGTGTGCGTTGGTTTATTTTATTTAATTTTGATCGTTTCGTCGTTGACTCAGTTTTTTCGTTACAGAGGGCGTCAATTCCTCTGACCGAGCACGCTGAGCTACTACCCTCCTGGCGGAACACAATGAGCCACCGCGCCCAGCAAGTTTCGAACAACCGTCAAACACGTTCGTGCATCATAAACGAATTATCCGCCCTTTACGCTTCGCCGAAGAACTGCGAGAGTAATCCGTAATTCTCGTACCATCGATGGCAGTTGTTACCTGCTAACATGGCATTTTTAGACATTTGATTTATTGTTATAAGAACGACGTTTTATGACAATTTTCAGTGCACCATTGCTTTGAAATTACAAAGCTTGAGTTATAATAAGAAAACCATCAGAACACCAAGCGATAAGGTATATGCTAAAGAGAGTTTCGGGCAAGGTTTCGGACGAGGGATGTCACGTCACTGATTTTCGAACGCCAAACGTACGCTACGTTCCTTCCAGTCATTCGTAACAAGTACAGGGAAAGAAAATAAGCTTAGAACAAATTACCAAAGCAAGACACGTGATAATATTTTAACGAAGAAAGATAATGAATATGTGGGAGAGATATTAAAATATTAGTTTAAAGAGGTAAAAGTTCAAAAGAGTATGTTTGTCAAAGCTAAACTCAAATATCTAATAATTTTGGCTGTTTGTTAAAATATAGTCAGAAAGAATATTACGTGTTGGGTGCACATATATTATCACAATGGTAGAGTCGTAATTGTATCGCCCAAAATTTTTGGTTATTTATATATTTATTATTTTTGGCAGAAATGTTTGCAAAAAATCATAAAACTACAGGCAAATCTAAAGTGGGCCGTAAAACACGATAGCGCGATTTTTTTTTCTTCTTGGAAGGAGACTCATACTAATTTCAAAGTTTCCTTTACAAGCTTGGACTATTTACAATCAAATCACAGAGAGCAATATTTCACACGAATATTACATAATTTATTTGTACCTAAGCATCTTCGTAACAGCTGCACACTTTCGCTCTCTGAAAAGAAAGAGGTTCTAGTTTTCATCGTTTTCCAGGAAGTAGATTCTCACGATCATTGTAATCACTGGTAGAATTTCTTCAGAATATTCATATTTTACTGTTTTCATCCTCGAGTGAATCACAAGGCTCAGAAACAAGTGTGTCAGTAGTTTCAACCATAAAGGTAAAACAGTCAAGAAACCTAAGATTGGTTTGAAAACCATAGTGATTTATTAGGCATGGAGGTGGTATGCCGTTGCCTTCCTCCGACCTTCGAACTGACATACCCAGGAACGTTCAGTTTAACGTGGATTATGGACTACGGTACTATTCGATATTTTTCTCATCACACCATTGCAGAGATGAAAGAAGTGAAGTGACAGATAAAGATCTTATGAGCTGGCAGGGATCGAACCCGCATAGTCTGGCACTCTACCACTGCGCTACCGAGCCAGACGTCTGTATTAATTAAAAGATTGCTTCAAGTGAAATCACAGCGTTTCATGTCAAATGATCTATACTTTAAAGATCACTTAGAGCAGTATTTTTCAAGCTTTTCGACCACCTTCCAAGTAAAAATATTCTGCCAACCCCCTTTCAAACAAAAATATTGTGGCGACCCTCCCCCCCTCACGAACCGTAACAGAACAATGTTATCTCAAAGGAAACAATTTTTATCTTCTTCCTTTAGATTAAGCTTTCTTTTAAGTTGTTGGACGAATTTTTTTTTTTTTTTTCGGAATGGTACACATATCCTATTTATCGTGATTTCCGACAGAAAAATGTATTTGTTAACGAGTATTTCGAATTTCAGGCAAGACTCAGAAGCGAATTTTGCTTCTGGGGGTCGCGACCCATAGGTTGAGAAACACTGACTTAGAGCATACCAAGGAGCAAAGAACTGAAACATAAACAACATTTTATTTATTCGCAGAGACAGACCTAACAAAATGTCCCTAAAGAGAGAGCTGTTCTAATTTAATGAAGAAAGATTTAAGTTTGAAACTCATTATGAGTTATTATAGGGAATGGATAGGAGGTGCATACTATCTGTAGTAATTCTGTTCCTGGAACAGCCACGAAGCTCTGCACCCACGATTATCTTTAAGCCAGAACTTGTTTTCTTAGTCATAGTGGTAAGGAAAAAAAACTCTTTGCGAATCGTTTAGCGTGCACTGCCTCCCAAACATCGTTCTAAGTTCAACAAACCTTGTCGTTGGTACAGAACAGTGAACGGAAACCCGCAGCCGTTAAGAGCCGCTCTAGTTATCTCAATTAAGCCCCTTCGCTACTGCACAGGCGATCATTCGGATCGTTGATTATCTTTCTACCCACAGAAAAAACTCGAACCGTTATACGTTCTTGAGATGGCGATTGTTTCTCCGAAATTAGCAACGGAAATAGCCTCTGCTACAGCGAGCTGTTGCAGTAAGTACAGGGAGCGAGCAAAATAAAACACCACGACCGCAGTAAAAAGCGAGTCGACCGCAGCCGCAGGCTCCAGGGGCGACACGACCGCCGCGTGGGATATCACTGCTGCCTAATTTGTACCTCCGCTCTAACTCTTTTGCAAACAAAAACTTCTTTTATATTCGAGCTTGCGATAAGTCACTCCGTTATAAATGTTTCACATCTGCAGCGTTATCTGTTTCTTTCATTCTACAGTAAGCAACGAGATGTACTCATGTACCAATTTATCTACAGATCTTTTTTCACTGCTGCCAAGACCAAGCTTGTGAAATCGTCTGATTTTATCGACTGTGTGTAATGCAGACCACTTCAGATCAGAGTTGTAATAGTTGTCATGATAGTTATTTGTTAAGAATAATACAATCTTGAGTACTCTTAACAGTTTATTCGTCTTGTTACGTAGCAGATTTTCTTCATCGGAATAAGTTTCTCTGCGACTTCTTACCTACTAACCAATTTTTTAAGTTTTCACGATGGCGTTAAATTACAGAAATATTATCCCTGAGAAACAAAAGTATGTTAGCTATATAAGACGGGTGATACATGATTACCGCCGTATTAACTTTGTCACTTTTGAAGCGTATACCTAATGGGTTCTGATGCTTTAATTAATATTTGATAATCTTTTAGATTCCTTGTTCACAGTGCTGGCTCCTACATCGAACCAGTATTGTTTTGTTATCATTACTCAAGAAACAAGTAAAAAGAGTACATGTAATGGACAAAAAAATCCTGTAATAGCAATGTCAGTTGTATGAAGTGTAGTGGTAGCATTAGTGTAGTCAACACAGTGTTGTTTTCTAAAATTATGTGGTACCAAAATCATCAATATGACAAAAATAATTGTAAGCAAAAGTAACAGCAAAAGAAAAATCTAAGACACATTTTAATTAACTTCAACTATTAGTAGAAAAGTTGATTGCTACGAAGAGAAAGAGATGGAACGTTGTGTGTAACAATTCGTAATGCCGACGACGTTATAGAGACTGAACACAAAAAAGTGTTCAAATGTTTGTAAATCTATGGGCCTTAACTGGTTGGTTATTAGTCCCTAGCTTACAAACTTCTTAAACTAAGTTAAACTAACCTAAGGACAACACACACACCCATGCCCGAGGGAAGACTCGAACCTACACGACGAACGACCGCGCGCACCGCAGCATGGCGCCTAAGTGCGCACGGCTATTCCGCCGTGGCGGATTGAACACAAGGAGGGCTAATGAAAGCAGGCACGTCGCTTACAGTGGGGCTATCTTGCCACTGGATTCAAACGATACGGAAAAACTTCGGAAAGGCTAAACGTGCGTGGTTGGATAAGATAATGTGACAAGAGACAGAAGTAGAAAGAATAAGAAACAAGAAGTGAAAGACGTTAAGATGGTGCACTAATATGGGAAAGCATAGAAAGTAAGTTAACAATGGAAAAGGGAAGAAAAATTTGTGTTTAATAAGATAAACAGAAGAGATTACGAAAACTGGCGCAGTGAAGAAAGACGATATTTCAGAAAGAAGTAGGAGGGTCATTTTTAGAATAAGAACCGACTTGTAAAGGAGCAAGAGAAAGTTTATTTATGGGCGTAAATTATATCACAAATTACAATGTTTACATATTTCACTTTTCAACACTTCAACTTTTTGATATTTGTCAAGTCGTGTCGCAAGCTTTTGGATCCCAGTATCAAAGAATTCTGCCGCTCTGACACGTCGTGTGTTTGTCAGTAACAATGTGATAAACTACTGGTCTTCAAACTTGTGCAAATTTCTGATGTAGCTCGTCAGTGGTGTAGCGCCTGTTCTGGCGGATTGCCTCATCAGCTTCTTGTGTCAAGTTTTCATTCATGACAGTTGCCAATCTAGATCAAAACAGGCGTTTCACTATCGATTGGCTGCATCAGAACCTTTAACAAGTTTCAAAATCAGTAGTTTATCACATTATTGCTGACAAACTTCACAACAACAGATGTGTCTTTCAGGCGGTAGAGTTCTTTGATGCTGGGGTCCAAAAGCTGGTGCACAACTTCACAAATGTTTAAATGTTCGAAGTGAATACGTTGAAAATTTAAAAATGTGCACGTTGTAGCTTGTGATACAATTTACATTCATAGATAAAGCGTCTTTTACTCTATTAAAAACCGGTTCCTACTTTAGAAATTCATAGAATGTAGAGACATATGATCGCCACTCATTATAGAAGTGATCTGAACTACATGATTGTAGAGTTTTAAATTACCACTATACGGAGGGAACATTTTATTGAGTGACAAGAAATTGCGAATGGACTCCTGTAGGGTTCAATTGTGGTTGCACTCATGTTATTTATACATGCGAATGACATTCCACTTGACATCTAGGAGTAGATACAAATATGGAAACATGAAAACAGTCTCCTGTCGTTTTGAAGATGGATAAAATACGAGGCTTGTATGGTGTCAGTGGACACGTACACCACTTTTACTGCAAAGTAAAAGCAGCTAACGTCGATGGAGCTAGCGGTCACGTAACCTTCTCTCCACATCTGAACACAAGGCTGCAATAATATCTGGTGACTGTGGTGGGCTTGGCAGTCGTAACAATGGTCACATTGTCCTCGGTAGTAATACAACCTTTCAGAGCAGCCGTGGTGCCCATGTAATATCACAAAATGCCAGCATCTTAGAACGCACGTAATTTCTTGAGACGTATTGTATTGTATTTTTGATTGGTCCTGAGAAATCATACATTGTACAGAGGTACATAGTGATATAGGACAAGTCATAGAAGGTATATAGTAGATTTTGAATACAGTAAGATCATGTAAACCATAGATAAAAACCACATAAATGGCACTTACTAAAATACACATACATTTCTACGTTTAAACACTCACTAAAGTACACATACACTTATACATTTAAACCCATACATTTTTATTTTATGATTTTGATGACATTTGTTTTATCTAATTATATATATTTACATTTGTTCTTTATTTTATAGACATATTTTCACTTTTTCATTTCCCAAATTATTTTTCAGACAAAAATTCATCCACCGTATAATAGCACTTTTCAGACAGGAAGTTACATAAAGCAGTTTTGAATGTATGCAAGCATGTTATTGCTTTAATGATCTTGGGTAACTTATTATAAAGTTTCGTAAAGTAAAGTAAACTTGGCCAGAAATAAGAAGCAGTTTACAACAAGACTCACCCAACCAAATAACTTTCGTCCAATGCTTGTGACAGTACCCCCCAACGAGTAGCACTCAGTAATTATGTTTGGAGAAATTTAACAAGTTAGATTAACTGAATCACTGTTCTCTTTACCGGCGAGGCATCATTCTACAATAAAGGAATTGTTAATATGAGGAATATGCATTATTGGTCCGCAGACAATCCAAAATGGCTCCGTCAGATAGAGCATCAACGTCCGTGGAAAGTGAATGTTTGATTATTGGAGATACCATTATCGGACCTTTCTTTGTAAATGGCGTCCAAATTGGCAGACAGTACTCCAGATTTATACGGCACAATCTTCCTGTTCTCTTGGAAAAAATGTTCAAATGTTTGTACAGCTTATGGGACTTAACTACGGGATCATCAGTCTCAAAACTTACAAACTACTTATGAACTACTTACGAACTAGGACGGCACAAATATCCATGCCCAAGGGGGGATGCGAACCCACGACCGTAGTGGCCGTGCAGACCGTGACTGGAGCGCCTCAGTCACCTCGGCCACCGCGGCCGACTATTCTCTTGGACACCGTACCTCTGAACAGGAGAATGATCATGAGGTATCAGCATGACGGATGCCCTGCACATAACGACTTAAGAACACGACGACTTCTGAACCGTAAGTTCCGTGGTAGGTGGATTGGACGTGGTGGCCCAGTTAGGTGGCCTGCTCGATCTCGGGACCTTACACCGCTGGATTTTTTTCTTTGGGGAGCAGTGAAGGATGCTGTTTACCAACATGAACCAACAACACCAGAGGACATGATGCTTGTACAGCCATAAAAGAGGAAACAGTAGCACGAAGTAGGGCATCCTTCATCCGCAGAGTGACCCTATGTATGCAAGCCAATGGTTGTCACTTTGAGCATGATATGTGAACGCTATCTTTAGTATGTAGTGCTGGTATCACAGTGCAAGTTTCTACAAAGGGCCATTTTACCCAGTGACGTTCAGAAACATTTGTTTGAAACAATTTGTCATGTAACGCACTAGATAAACATAACATTGATAATTATGTGATAATAAAACTAATTGGTTAATCATGTTTACATTCATCTTCTGTGTCTTACCTGAACTTCCCAAATCAAAACATTTTTACCTAAACAACGGTAAAACCTTTAGTCCACTTGCTCGTTTCACTGAAACCATCAACATGAATTTTACTATTATGAGTGATTGATTCACTGTCACTTGCGCTAGATCTACAGTAAAGTAAAGTTTTAACGTTGAATGGCATTACCTTTTTAGTAACAGATTAACGATAAGCGAAGTTAACTTTGAGACTAACGTTGCGGTACACAGATATGTTACAGAACCGCATCACCCCTAGCCTATGGGATAAATACCTGTTGGAATGTACGACTTTAATGCGGGATGGCAGCAGACCGTACTATTCGTTTCGGACCTCTTGGTAAGTATGGAAGTGCGATTACGCATGTCAATCACATCGCGATTACGGGTAGCATGGGGTTCACGCCTGAGCCTCAGGACGTGCGCTAGCGGCGTGGTAACGCTACACACGTTATGTCTTTTTGGGTGATATTTTTCCGTTTACCCTATATACAGTAAAAGCCTTCGATATGGTTTCATTTGAAACACTAAGCATATCGTCTACTTTCGTTACGAAAGGGCCTACTATATGAACATTAACAATTTGCCCACGTTTGAATTTACTTAACTTCGACAAAATGCACTTATAACCACTCTCAACGTTGTTATGACTGCGACTGGCACTCGCAACATATTGAGGAAGTTGCAACGGAGCCTTTCGCCCTGGCTACCAGCTACAGTGAATAGGTTACACTTTTCCAAAAATTTAAGGGGAGGATCCAGAAAACAAATTACCTTGTTTTATTTAAAAACAAAGACAACATAGTTACATGACGAACTTTATTGTCAACCGATACAACAATGATTGAGTTATTTTTCTGCATAATCATCAAAAGAATTCAGAGACTTGTCATGTCATAAGATAAACTTTTGTATTGCTATATCGCATACGTCTGCCACTTGTGGATGCACCAGCGTATGAAAGTTGTCTTCAGCTCTTCGTCGTTGTTAAAACGCTGGCCAGACACTAAAATATTGAAATCGCTAGGAGCAAGACCGGGACTATATTCTGGATAATCAAACAGCTCTCAGCCGAACTTGTACAAAACAAAGTCGTATGGGGACGAGCATTGTCATGGAGCACCACAACACCTACAGCACATATTCCACGGTTCTTGTTCTGAATGGTACATCGCAGAATATTTTGTCCTCCGCGCAGCGTTTCAAAAATATGCTCAAATGTCTGTAAATCTATCGGACGAAACTGCGTGGACATCAGTCCGTAGCTTACAAACTACTTAAACCTAGGTAAACTAACCTAAGGACAACACACACACCCATGCCCCAGGGAGGACTCGAACCTCCACGGCGAGCAACCGCGCGCTCCGCAGCGAGACGCTTTAGACCGCTCGGCTACTCCACCGCGGTCGCAGCGTTTCGACTGCTTTGAAGAGCTGAAGACGACTGTCACATACTGAAAAAAGATTACAGTTTAACGTCCCGCCGAGCCGCGGTGGAGTGTCGTATCGATCCAAGACGCCTAGCTGCGGAGCACGCCGCTGCTCGCCGTCGGAGGTTTGAGGCCTCCCTTGAAGATGGGTGTATTTGTTGCCCTTAGCACAAGTTACTTTAAGTAGATTGTAAACCTAGGGACTAATGACCAACCTAGTTAAGTCCCTTAGATATGCAAACATTTCATTTCATTTCGTCCCATCGACATCGTGATCATTAGAAATGGAGCACATGCTCGGAAATTTTTTGTCAGGGATGCAGAAGGAAATCAGCCCTGCTCTTTGAAAGGAATCATCCCGGTATTTTCAAGAAGTGATTTATGTAAATAATGGAAAACCTAAATCAGGATGGCCTGAGGCGAGTTTGAAGCGCTGTCGTCCAGAATGCGAGTCCTGTGTGTTACGACAGCACCACCTGGCTCAGTGTCACACGCTGGTCCCATCCACAGGCGACAGACTTCTACGATACAGGCAGAGCCGGCCATAGCTTCCACTGGGCCCTATGCCAAACTTCTGTGAGGATTCTTCTACATCCCGCCACCCTCCACACCCACTCATTGACATACTACTAATATATCAAAAGACTTACCACAGCAGACATACTGTTATGATAGAGAAATAATCAACCAGTGAATTAATCGTAATAAGTATGGCAATTACTAAAATGTTAATAATAAAAAATAAAGTAGCTATCGGAATCCTTCCAATCGAATGAAATTCAAAACCGAAAAAGGTTCAAATGTTTGTGAAGCTATGGGATCAAATTTCAATCGCAATCAGTCCTTAGACTTACAAACTACTTTTTAACTTACGCTAAGGACAACACAAGTACCCATGTCCGAAGGAGGACTCGAACCTCCAATGGGGTGCCAACGTGCAATGCGCATCAAGTCGCCTTAGAGCACACGGCCACTACTGCGGTACGAAAAAGTTCACACGTGTTGTTCAAGATACACACATATTTTCAGCACTTGACCGTTCTGTATTTATAAGAACTTTAGTTAGTTGTAGGCTATAAACACTAAGGGTCTCTGCTTTACACATATCACAGGGACGGCCGTAGTGGATTGGATGGGTGTGGGGTAGTGGCATATTAAGACTCGTGGTACCTGGGAAAATACAATTTATTTTTGTATTAGTTTCTTGTGGTTGAATGGCTCCTCTGCCCGTGCCTCAGGCAGGCGTTGCGAGTGGCAGGCGGAAGCGCCAGTTAAGGCGCCAGGACGGCCGGTAGACGCAGCTCAGATTCCACTGAGTCTAGCTGATGGCACCGCACCGGCTGAAGCTGCCGTTGGAGACATGCGCTGCCTCGCTGTACACCCTGGGGGCGCCAACCCCACCCAGATGTAGGCTGACGACGTCTTGCTGCTTACCGGTGTCATGGTGTCTGGCGGCACCACATAGTAACATATACAGAGAAGAAGCCCCCCCCCTAAACATCTGTCCAATGCTCCCCTCGTAGTTCCGTAAGATGCCAGCAGATGGCAGGCAGTTCCCTGGCTTAGTAATGGTAGACCACACTACAGGCACTTCTGAGGGTGCCTCTCGCACGTCAGAGGGTAGCGTGGAGGGGAGGCTGAGGGGAGAGCTCGTGCCGCCTGCCATGAGGCCACGGCTGTGTCCGGTGTGCCGGCGTTTGAGAGGAAGTGGTGGTTGGGTCAGATGCTACCTGCCGCCTGCTCTGGCCAGTTTTAAAGGGCTGCTTCTGACCTCAGCGCCATCATGGAACATCTTACGGAACTGATTCAGCACTCCCCGCCCCGCACCCCTCAGCATGTGACCGGGCCCTTAAGGAGGTTTCCCGTCTGTATATATTTGTCTGTGGCGGCACCCACTGCGGGAACCACGCCTCCAGCCCAGCCAGCGTGATGATGTCGGAGCAGTGGCGGCCCGCCAGAGCTGCGCCGCTGAAGGTCCTCACTTCGATGCCGGCTGTCGATGGCGTGCTGTCCTGTTGGGACGCGGCGGCAACATCCAGCGCAGAGACGTTCCCGTCAATGCATTCGGCGTCCCCCGAACCCCTACTGCCCAGTACAGCGCCTATAAGTACTGCTTTTCTGCTGAGGTGTTGTCAGGCATGTCCCACTTGCATACACCGAACTCCGAGGCTCTGTATACTGTCGGTCAATGGTCTCAGGGCGACGACCCATCGTCCCAGTCTTCGGGTTACTGCCATCCGCAGACTTGTTTCAACACCTTCTGCTTCTGTCGTCTTCTGCTGCTAGAACATGTCCTCGTGAAAACCACAATATAACTTCACTTGTTAACTGATAAAATTAACAATATCGTCATGCCTCTACACACACATGACACAAAACAATTTTCCTTGCAAATTCATCAATAATATATTCAAAAGTCAACTTGAAACCACGGCATGTTCCACTGACAATATGGTAAGGAAAGACAGGCGTTCTTTCAAGGTGCTGCTACTGGAATAATAATAAGAAAATAAATTTCAGAAGGCAATAAATGTATACAAATAATTTTCCTATTCCTTCTCTATCTCTGTAGATCAGTAGCAGCATAACTAAAAACCAATGCAAGCGACCCAGGTTTGATTCTCGGCAGGGGACTGGGTGTTGTGTGTTTGTCTTCATCATCACCGTCATCATAAGCAACACGCAAGTCGCCGAAGTGGCGTCAGTCAAAAGACTATACGATCAATTCAAAAGAATACGATCAATTCATTTCCTAATTCCCCAAGGTAGCATGTCGCTACCTCAGAGTAGTTAAGAGTAGGAGTTCGGCGCTCATGTAAGAGACGGCAGACAGGCGAGACAACTCGCTGCACTATACTCGGCATCAGCCCCGTTTACAGCCGTTCTGCGTATCCCCCCTCCATTACGGCAATGACAGTCTTCATTCTGTAGGCGCGTGGCTGGCCGCGAGTTACGCAATGTTTCTCCCACATGCGCAACTGTTGGCGGTCGGCCGTAGCTCCTCCCCTCCACGCTTCCCCTATCGCTCCCCCTCTATGCGTGGAATCGCCTTCTTATATGACGCCAGGTATAGTGCCTGACGGCCTTGCGCCAAGTGCCTCGCTGTCCCATCTGACTGTTGACAGCGAGCGGAGAGCACTGTGAGGTCCGGGCAGCCTGTCCTGTGGGAACACCTGTCGTCAGACGAATTTATTGCTTGATTTTTCAAATGTTTGTTCAGCTTAAGGGACTTAACTGTGGGGTCATCAGTCCCTAAACTTACAAACTACTTATGAACTACCTTATACTAAGGACGGAACAAACATCCATGGCCGAGGGGGGATTCGAACCCCGACCCTAGCGGCCGTGCAGACTGTGACTGGCTTGCCGCAGACCGATCGGCTACTACGGCCGGCGTAATGCTTGATTATTAGTCACAACGATGTGTTTAAAAGGTTCGGAGAGCCGCTGAGAAACAATGAATTGCGTACGTCTTAATTTAAGCGTGAGCAACAGTCCCGTGTTGACATATTACTATAGGGCATCAATATGATAACGTCTGGTTCCTTCGACTCTGATACAGGCATAATTTTCTAAATTTGAGAAGTACTCTAGTGGACATAGTCGTGACACAATGGGTATATACTTGAAGTACATTCCATTAAAAGTGGTTCCGAAAACAAATTACGGATGACAGTTTTCATATTACGTTCTATTGTTTTGCGCGGGGCCCTGAGAGACTAAGCGTTTGCACATGCCTAAGGCCAGCCCTGGCACAGGATTAGAGGTTGACATAAAGATATGACAAGTGTCTCAATTCCTTTTGGTGACTATGTCGAAAAATAATTCAAACATTATTATACCTGTTGCCAATAATGTTTTCAATATGTTTCCTTTGTTTAAAAAATTTGAAACTTAGTTTTTAGATATGTCTCGTAGATGTTCACATGGATGAAAACTTAAACTGAAGGAGACATATTACTTAGCTGCTTATATAACTGACTCAAGCGAAACATGGCACCGCACAACACGGTAAAAAGCTCTCATAATCAAACCAACGTTTCGGTTACGGTTACAATGGCGTTTTTATGGGTCTACTGGTGCATTTGGTTGTTCAGATTCCTTTATATTTTTTCATAACTGCTCTACTGATATGGGAAACTCCCGATTGAAACCCCTTTATAGGTAAGATAGTCTAGTGGATATCTCGTCAAAAACTGAACACAGATCAAGGATGAAAACACGAAGAAGTTGTATGGGACCGTGAAATTAGAAGTAAACTATAAACAGTGAACGGTCCAAGTTCAGGATTTGGAGCATGAAACGAGACGGACAGTGTTCTTTGTTCACGGTGTTGACTTCAAAGTGGGTGACCCGCCTACGAATTTCATTGCTGCTCATTTTTTATTCTTTATTTATTTGTTACAAAATTATGATGAGACTGTGACATTCCTCTTGTTTTTAAGGTAGAGTGTGCAAAATTTCATCATTATCGGAACAAAACTACAGATTTCTATGCAATAGAAACTCAGGTTCATATTGAAAAACACCCACTCTGTTGTTCTCAAATATTCCAGTTTTATTTCATACAATCCTTCTTCTGAGAATAACGAAAACAACAAATAACGAATCTGTGAAATCGGTCGAGGCGTTCTCAAGATACGACGCGTCCAAGGTATTTAGGGATCCATTTTTATGTTGCAAAGTACCCTCCACCATGCACCGTATGAAACTTAAGGTAGACGGTGACCTTCGTCTTGTTTTGAAGGTCAAGCGTGTAAAATTTCGTGAAGATCGGAATGAAACTGTACATTTTGTGAGTCTGTAGGAGAAGTATTCTCCGCCATGCACTTATCACAAAATATTTTCTTAGCCTTCCTCGGGCACTGGTGTTTCCTGACAAATTTAAGCTTCATAGGTGAAGTAGTTTACGAGATTTCGTGTTAAGTCACCGAGTGAGTGAGTGTCCTTTTGCTTTTACATAGAGATAAAGAAAACAGATTGTTTAATTTTGGATGCAATGGAGACTTACAGACAAAAATAAATAGTAACATGCAAATCTGTAATGCTACCTTTATTTGTTACCAGGTCATGCCTGATGCGACAGTTTTATGGCATCTACAGAGAAACTGTTGCGAGCAGTAGACTTCTTTTCGTTTAATCATTTTGTGTTTGTGTGTGTGTGTGGGGGGGGGGGAGGGGGTGGTCAGTTACAAAACGCTTCATAAACGTCCGAAATTACATGCATGCAAACTTTGTTGCAGTTCCCTCCCATTTTCCCATAATTGACGCATAAATCTGGATATTCTCATGCGATGACCTCTAACTATTTATGACGTCACATCTCCTGAGCTATATGTCGTGCTATTTTGATTTTGGGTCTGGAACATTCGTGGGCGTACGATGAAAAGCTCACCAAAGTTTCATTGCAATCGAATTTAAGGTAGACGATGATCTTCCTTTTGTTTTGAAGGTCAAGCGTGCAAAATTTCGTGAAGATCGGAATGAAGCTGTAGATTTCGTGAGTCTGTAGGAGAAGTATGCCAACCCAACTGTCTCCCTCGCTGGGCACATAGGTACGAGACATTCCCAGGCTGGCAACCAGGTGACATTTACGGTGCATGTACCATTCGTGAGATTGATTTCTGTATGTAGAAGGGGAAGGCGCACGAGCTATCCGATTATAAACCGAGGGCAGATTGTGATAGCCTGGAGACTTGGCACGAACACTTCGGAAACGGCACGATTTGTCAGTATTCGATGCGTGCTGCAGTGTCTTCAACAAGTGCAGAAGCCAAGGTGAAACTACGTCGTGAACTGTGCAGGAACTAACATCAGACAAAATACTGGGCAGACTACAAGTCTGCCTGAACACAGAGTGCACCAAAGGTTGATGAAAATGTCCCTTCGCAACCAACAACACATGTATAATGCAATATTAACACATTGACAGCGGAAACTATAACTGAAATAGGAACATGGAAATCAGCATTGGACTTTGATTCAGTGACAGAGCGCTGCATGCTCTGATGACTCCCGATATATTTTTCATTATACAGATGGGAGGGTACAAAAACATCTTCCTTCAGGGAACAGCTTCTTTACACCTGTTCCACGGGACGGAGACAAACTAGCGGCAGCTCAGTCGTTCTCTGGGGAATATTTATGTGGGCTTCCCACGGTCCAGTGAAACTCGTGCAAGGAAGTATGACGGCCAAGTAGTATCCTATACCCCTTTCAGACTTTGTATACGTCTCATGACGCTCATGTTTGCCAACAACAGTGGCATTATTAAAAAAAAATTAATACGCCATGTCAGAAGGCGGAAAATTAGTGAGTTGCAATTGATGTGCTGGCCCTCCAACTCACCCGATCTGAACCAGACCGACCACATCTGGATGTGATTGAACGTTGTGTTGGAACGCATTGCCCTCCACCAAATGTTCAAATGTTTGTTAAGCTTATGGAACTTAACTGCGGGGTCATCAGTCCCAAAACGTACAAACTACCTTAAACTAAAGACAACACAACAACCATGCACGAGGGAGGTTTTGAACCCCCGAGGGGAAACGGCCTCGCGCATCAGAGCATAGCGCCTCAATGCGCTCGGCCACTCCGCCGCGGCTTGTCCTTCTGCCAGAGTTTACGGAAATTAGGGGACTTGTGTCTGGAGATGTGATACCAACTCCCTCCAGCGACCTACCAAAGCATCATTGCTTCCATGCCAAATTACGTCCATGCTAAGAGGGGACATACCGGCTAGTAGGTAGGTGATCGCAATGTTCTGGCCGATCTGTGTATGGCAACCGTATAAGTAAATGTTATATTGGTCTCACGGCATGCCAACCAGCTGAGACCACAACTAGCGGCTTCCGTTTCTAGTGAAAACCACTGGCCCAGTCACAGACTAAACGAGTGACCTCAAAGCAGGTCGTGCCTGGCATCCTTCCCAACTCCAGCAACAGTGACTTCCATTTAGCATCTGTGGACTGGAACATCAGTTCCAGCATTATAACGACACCACCAACACAAGCAAAGGACATCACACAAGCACGGACATCAGCCGACATCGCGAGGGCCCTCGAACCAATAGCTGGCTTCCTACTCCCCCTCCCTTACAGATACAGCGATCCCGACGGAGAAACATTCAACTTTACGGTCCAGTTAAAGGTGGAGATCAGACAGTATGGTCGATAGTCTGCGATATACGTTGCCAAAGATTTCACCTGCAGTGAATAGGATTTATCTGGTACCATCCAATAGGCCTGCTCTCTGACGTTACACAAGAAACCAAAACTTACCAGCACGAAATAATTTCGAATCATGTAGTATAGTAGCATCAACCACATTGAGGCAATACGTTAGTAATTGAAAATGTCTTTTGAGAGACTACTGACACTGACAGACTAAGGTGAACATGGACTACCTGGTCAGTATCGACAACTTTATGAGGCAGTGTGAACTGCTTTTGACAACAGTTAAGTAATAGCTGTGCGTCCATACTTACAGTGTAATAAAGAGTGTTTTTTGCTCTGGAGTACAGAAGAGCCTAGTTCAAATGTGTATCCGTCATCACCACAGGGAAAAGTAATTGGTACACCACAGATCTTTCTCCGTGAATTCCTAGTTGCAAATAATTAAACTGAAATAGTTTAATTCAAACCGTTAATTTTATTGCATCTAAAACTGCCTATTTCGATGTTAATGCCTATGTTGTTATTTCTTTAAATGTACCTCTTTCTTCAATGTAAAATAAAATTATTGAATTTTCAACAGATTAAAATAGCTTACAAGAATCGTACGTCGGAAGACTGAAGGCAGAAAAAGAGAGAGAGAAGAAAATACTCGGTGCTCATATAATCCTGCCTAAAAGCCTGTTTCCATGAGGAAATATATTCTTAGGCCTTCAATTGACGTCAGATGAAAAAAAGAAAAAACAGAAGACACACAAGGAGAGATTTAAGTCGCGTCCAGACCAGCCGCTTCGCGCAAAACGAACAAAAAAGGTTACCCGCAGTGCAACGAACAACCTGCGCGCACAGTCGGAACGTCAGAGGAAATGCTTCGATCGTACCCGGTGGTGTTTGAACTTCGTTTCTTGTTCTTCATTTTTATCGATGTTTGGTGTAGACGCGGATTTAAACCTTCCAGTGCATTGTAGTAAGAAACCTTCACCCATCTCTTTGGTTCTATAAGGATTCTAATTGTTGGAAATCGAGGTCATTGTAAAATTTTTGTTATCCACCAGGCGAACTAAACTAGTACGTAGTGAACATTGCAAATTTGATTGTTGCATGATTCTGCTCAGGTGCGCCATCCAGCGTTTATTTGATTTGTTTAGAACAACTCCCAAAGACTGACCAGAAAACATTTGCACACTTTATAAACAATGAGCTGCAGGTTTAATATCCAATGGATGAAAACAAAGTGCTTCTAGCCTTCACAGATGAGGCTTCATATATAGTTGCGGAGTAAGGAAGGCTATATTTCTATGTTGTTGTTGTTGTTGTTTTCAGAGCAGAGACTGACGTGATACAGCTCTCCACGCTACTTTGTCCCGTGCAAGTCTCTTAATCTCTGAAACAGAACGGGAAACTACATCGTTTTGAACTTGCTTACGGTATTCGTCTCTCGGTCTCCCTCTGCTATTTTTACCCACATACTCCCCTCTAACGCTAATTTGACCATTCGTTGGTGTCTCATGATGTGTTTCACCAATCGACCCCTTCTCTTAGTGAAGACATGCCACATTTCTTTACTCCCCAATACTGTTCAGCGCCTCATTAATTACGTGATATACTTATCTAAACTTCACCATTGGGCTGTAGGACCACTTTTCAAACGCTGCTATCGTATTTTTGTATGAATTCCTAATCGTTCACGTTTCAGACACATACAGTGCTACACTCCCGGCAAATGATTTCAGAAAGAACACTCCAACATGTACATGTCAACAAATTTCTCTTCTTCACAAATACTGTTCTTCCCATAGCCATTATGCATTTTATATCTTTTATTTATTTATCATAAGGCAAATAAGTGCGCCTCGTTTGCACAGTGGTAGAGTGCCAGACTACAAATCCAAAGGTCGCGGGTTCGATCCCCGCCAGGTCCTAGGATTTTTATCTGTCACTTTCCACTTCTTTCACCTCTGGCAGTATTGCTCATGTGAAAAATACCGAGTAGCACCGTGGTTCGGAACCCACGTTAAACTGTAGGTCCCCCTATAACTGGCTGGGTAAGTCAGTTCGAAGGTCGGAGGAAGGCAACGGCATAACACCTCCAAACAGGACCATGCCTAGTAAAGCACTTTGGTGTTCAAACCAATCTTCGGATTGTTGACTGCTTTACCTTTAAGGCAAATAAATTAATCTCAGCAGTAAAGAAAGTTTTGTTATGACGCATCAAGGATATAAGCATTCAAAGAACATCTTCCATACAACGCCTTGCCACCTGAACCTATTGTTACCCGTTGGGGCAAGTGGTTAGCGGTAACGAAATGCTACAGTAAGCATCTTCCACCACTACAGAAGGTAAATGAGAAACTTCCAGAGAATGCCTCTGTAGTTTCATCAAAACAGTTATTGAAGGATCCTTCAAACGAAAGGGAATTGACTTACATTAGAGCCAACTACGAATTTATGGCAAGAATCTTTACTGAATTAGAAATCGCAAAGAGATCTATCTATGAGAAGAACATTTCCTTACTGGAGGAAGTGAAAAAGAAAATTTAGGATGTGCCAGGTGAAGAGGGAGAAGTGCGCGCAAAATTACAAAAGGTTTTGCAGATGAACGTCGGCCTGAAGAACATGTGGGCCTTAACAATCATACTTAACTAAAATAATTAATTATTAAGATTGTAATATTTCTCTCCTTTTAACCATAAGGTCTCTAAAAGTTTAACTCCGTAGTGAGAGGAATAACCTTAGAAATGGAGTGAGAAGGTTTTGTCTAAACCTTAACAACCACAAAGCCTTACACAAACACACAGATGTTTTCTAAGAATAATGCCTTTACACAACTCGACGATGAACAAGTGCTGCTTTATACTGAGGAGGATTCTGAGTTGCATTGATCTGGTCACTAACCACATCTGCTCCCTCAAACATAATGAGGGAGCAAAGTTCCTGGACCAGTGACTGCAGTGGCAGTAAACGATTGGTGCATAGAAATAATAATCTACAGCCTTTTATGAGATGTGTAGTTCTGTTCATTTACAAAGGTTTTGTGGTGTCGCACAAGTACAAAGTGCGCGCCACTTACTTTCGCCGCGCGCCGCCAGGCACGCACGGCGCGGCGTTCTCACGACGACAGCCACGAGCGCCCTCTGCGACAACTCCGCTCGTGGCCAGCACTGAAGGATCGTTGACTTCGCACTTGGACTTCGGACTGAGATAGCAACGAGTTAGGACCTTCGTAATCAGATAGGCACCAGTGAAGACTTTGCTATTGTACAGGCACTAGGCAGGCCTCTAACAACTATGTATCAACATTCTGCAGTACTATGTAAAAGTTAAGTATTGTTACATTCTGGGCAATATATATCTCTTTCTAATTTACTCGAGTGTTTATAGTTTCTGGCTGCTCCCCTCCGTACCTGCACCAGCGTGTCGGTCTCATTCCACTCGGCCACCAACACCTACGACGAGGCTGGGACACAAAAGCGGCGACGAAGTCGGGACACAAAAGTGGCGACGAGGAGTGATAGAACCTTGGACCAGCCCGCTTGCAGCAGCCAGACAGCAGCAGTCGGAGCACGCAAAAATTGCTCCCGCCCACCCACCCTTATTATAAGATTTTTGGGGGAACATTTTCAGTTACGTGTTTGTGGACTTTTTTGTTGCAGAGCGTCCTCTTTCATATTGCATTTGTGTTTTGTTATAATTTACTTGTATGCGCGGCGCCTAATCGGTCAGCATGGCCACTACCCCGAACCCAAACTTAATGGAAATTATTCAGTTACAGACGGCGCAAATAACGCAACTCCTCCAGGCGGTGTCCCAGCTCACAGCGCAGGCAGCTAACCAACAACAACAGCCGCCGCTTCAGCAGCCCACACCTGCCGCCGCAACGCTTCCAACGTTTCGCCAGTACAACGACCGTGAGGAAGAATGGAGCGACTACTTCGCACAGTTTCAAGAACTCGTCGCGGCTCATCAAATTACAGGTCAGAGAGTGAAGAACCTTTTCTTATCGATTGTGGGCCCCCAGACCTTCGTATTATTGCAAAAACTTTTTCCGCAAGCATCTCCTCGTGATGTAGACTTTGAACAAATAGTAGAGGCACTAAATGCTCATTATGAGAGAAAAGTTCTTGTAGCCGCTGCACGATACCGATTTTTCAGACTTAAAAAATTACCGCAGCAATCACACCAAGAGTGGATTACGGAATTGAAGGGCTTAACCCGCCAATGTAAATTTACTTGTTCTTGTGGACTTTCGTATAGTGACGTGATGTTGAGGGATGCGATTACGCAGAATATTCAGGACCCCAGAATTAGAGCAGCAATTCTGAAACAGTCTGACCCCTCATTAGACAGTGTACTGCAGCTTATAGAAGCACATGATACTTTTGACTTAGCTGATGTAGAAATGCAAAGCCACAGTGTAAATTCAGTGCACCGCAACGGACGTTTTCCTAGCCGTAGTTCTCAGTGTAGCACTAGTGATTCTTATTTTTCTACCGGCCGTGCTGAACAGACAGTGAACATTAGCCAGTGTAAAAGTGCGACACAAAGGTCGCCCCGCCGTGTTAGAAACAGTAATTTGAATAACGGGCGCCGACGCTCATTTCAGAAAAATGTACGTAAATCTTGCCCTCAGTGTGTGTCTCGCCACAAGCGTGCTCATTGCCCTAGTCGCAACGCAACTTGTTATCAATGTGGTAAATCAGGACATGTACAGTCTGTGTGTATGCAAATTAAAAACTCAAAGAACGGTACCGTTAGAAACAGTGCTTCGCAGAGTGCGAGAACAGTTTATTCTGTAAATGTTATACATGCTGTGAACTTAGACAGTGCTTCTATTGCTTCTCACAGGCAAGAAAGTAGTTCTGCGCCTGTGGCAAAACTATATAGTGCACTACGTAGCAAGCGCCGACGAGCGCGTAAAACAGTGCAACGGAAAAGGGTTCGGGACAAGCAAAATGACTATGAACAGTGTATTCCTGTAGTGAA
The DNA here is from genome assembly GCA_026315105.1 of Locusta migratoria. Taxonomy (NCBI): domain Eukaryota; kingdom Metazoa; phylum Arthropoda; class Insecta; order Orthoptera; family Acrididae; genus Locusta; species Locusta migratoria. Next base: position 105,725,462 of record CM048755.1, read on the forward strand.
AATAGTGCCTTCTGCAACTGCTCCTTATAATAGTGCCCAGTACTGTGTAGCTAGTGACAGTAGAATTGGTGTAGCTACTCAAAGTAATTTTAGTGCAGTAGCGTCGCATTGCGCGGACGCCGATCCAGCGGTAGTGTCATCTAGTGACAGTGTGGTTAATCCGCTGTGTGCCGAGTCTGCGCCGCTTCCTTCACTACGCGGCCCGCGCAAGCGCAGTAAACAAACCGTAGCAGACGTTGCCCACATTCGCGCACCTGTCGAGCGCCGCAAGCAAAAACCTTTTGTGAATCTTTCCATTGACAATAAGACTGTGCAATTTCAGCTCGACACTGGTTCCGCTGTGACATTAATAAATAAAGATACTTATGAACTTCTGGGTTCTCCAAAATTATCGCTGTGTCAACAAGTGCTAACAGCTTATACCGGTCAAAATATTCCCGTGCTAGGAACGTGTAGCCTGCCCGCCTCTTTTCAAGGTGTAACAAAAACAGTTGCTTTTGTAGTTCTTCAGGCCAAATCGACACAGAACATTTTTGGATTAGATGCTTTTGACTTGTTTGGTTTATCAATTCAAAGAGATGTGCTTCAGATTTCGTCAGTAGTGCCTCAGGACAAAGTCAATGCTTTATGTGAAAAATACAGTGATTTGTTTTCGCCGGAACTAGGTTGTGCAAAAGACTTCGTGGCACATGTAACTTTAAAAGAATCTGCAGTTCCAAAATTTCGTAAAGCTAGACCAGTGCCTATCGCCTTGCGTGATTCAGTTGCCGAAGAACTTAAACGTTGGCAAGATAGTGGGGTGATTTCTCCTGTTTCTGCGAGTCAGTGGGCCTCGCCTATAGTAATTATACCCAAGCCGACAGGAAAACTTCGTCTCTGTGCGGACTTCAAATCTACAGTGAACAGTCAAACAATTGTAGACACTTATCCCCTGCCCAGACCTGAGGAACTGATGGACAAATTAGGACAGTCTCGCTTCTTTTCCAAGATTGATTTAGCAGAGGCATACTTACAGATTCCACTTGATGACGAGTCCAAAAAGTTTTTCGTCATTAATACTCACATGGGCCTTTTTCAATTTCAACGCCTACCCTTTGGCAGTTCTTCCGCTCCCGCAATTTTTCAGCGTTTTTTGGAACAGCTGACAGTTTCTGTACCGTGTTGTTCGAACTATTTAGATGATATTGTGGTATCCGGACGTACAGTTGAAGAACATTTAGCAAACCTGGAGTGCCTTTTCAAAGTGTTGACTGCAGCAGGTCTACGTTGTAATAAAGCAAAGTGTTCGTTTTTTCAAACTGAAATAGAGTACCTAGGCCATGTGATTAATGCCCAAGGAGTTCATCCCTTACAGTCACATCTTCGAGCAATCAAAGACTTGCCTCCTCCTAAGAATGTGCATGAATTGCAAGCAGTGATGGGAAAGCTTAACTATTATTTCAGATTTATTCCCAATGCCTCTCAGATTGCAGCTCCACTGCATCACTTACGTAGGAAGAATGTTCCTTTTGTATGGTCTAAAGATTGTCAGGTTGCCTTTGACAAACTAAAGTCTGCACTACTCAGTGATGCATGGTTGATTCCCTTTGACCCACAGAAGCCTGTAGTGTTAGCAGTTGACGCCTCGTCATATGGTGTGGGTGCAGTTCTGTCACATCGTATTGGATGTCACGATCGTCCTATTGCCTTTGCATCCAAGCTACTGACGCCGACGCAACAGAATTACAGTCAGATAGAAAAGGAGGCCTTAGCAATCATTTACGGCGTCACAAAGTTTCATCATTATCTCTATGGCAGAAAATTCTATTTGTTGACAGACCACAAGCCTCTCACGTCGTTGTTCTCACCCACAAAGCCGATTCCGCCACGAACGGCACAAAAGCTTCAGAGATGGTCCTTGATATTGTCAAATTATCAGTATGAGATTTTGTACCGACCTACCACTAAACATGCTAACGCGGACACACTTTCCCGACTTCCGGTTGGCCAGGATATGTCGTTTGATTCTTCAGAAATGGCATGTTGTCAGATAGACTCGAGAGATGCTTCCGCTGTCGCAGACTTTCCTTTGAACTCTCGTCGGGTTGCACAGGAAACAGCTGCGGATGCAGACCTAAGTGTGGTAGCACGTTTTGTTCGCTCAGGGTGGCCTGCCAGAGCCAAAGACATTGATCGGCCTCTGGTTCGACGTTATTTTGCACAACGTCATGCATTATCTTTAAGTCAGGGTGTACTGTTGTTGCATACCGACAACGACCAAGCAAGAGTGATTGTTCCTCGTTCCCTGCAACGAGAAGTGTTACGCCTCCTGCATCAAGGACATTGGGGCATTGTTAGGACAAAGCAATTGGCCAGACGTCATTGTACCTGGGTTGGTATGGACGCTCAGATAGAGAGCATGACATCACAGTGTACAGTTTGTGCGGAGCATCAGGCGGCTCCTCCACAGCGTTTCTCAGACTGGCCACGCCCCAAGGGACCATGGCAACGTTTACATATTGACTTTGCCGGACCATTCTGGAATACGCGCTGGTTAATTGTTGTAGACGCTTTCAGCAAGTTTCCTTTTGTGATTGCCATGAACTCAACGACGGCGTCTAGTACAATCAGTGCCTTAACATCAGTGTTTTGCATCGAAGGCTTGCCTGAAACTATCGTCAGTGACAATGGACCTCAGTTTGTTAGTGCGGAATTTCAACAGTTTTGTCGTGTGAATGGCATTCAGCATATCACCACCGCACCTTTTCACCCTCAGTCCAATGGTGAAGCAGAACGTTTCGTTCGAACATTCAAGTCTCACATGGAGAAGATGAAAGGTCAGCACTCCAGGCAGCAAGCTCTTCAAATTTTCCTGTCTACGTATCGGTGCATGCCACGTGACGGCCCGTCTCCTGCCGAGCTGCTACACGGCCGCCGTCACCGCACTCTCCTTCACCTGCTGCAGCCTCCCACGCACCGAGTCGGTTCGTATGGCGCTACGCGTTTTCAGGTTTCTACGCCGGTGCTGTACAGGGTGTTTGCTGGCAACAAGAAGAAATGGTTACCGGGAACCATTCAGCGCGTGCTCGGTAGCAATATGTATGTTGTACGTTCTTCCACAGGGTCGGAGCTGCGGCGCCACGCAAACCAATTGCGCCTGCACAGGCCACGCGATCCTGTCTCGGGTTTCTTGATTCCAGACCCAGTTCACCGCCAGGGAGCACAGCCACATCGTTCGTCCCCGGACTACGAGATCCCTATGGACGTCGACGTACCGCCGACGCAGTCGACGCCGCCGCTGTCGCCGCCGCAGATGACAGCGTCACCGAGAGGGACTCCGGGACCGTGCGTGCCGCCGCCGCCTGGGCCACGCACCTCAGAAGATGACCTGCTCCCTCTGGGCGGGGGGGTGCGCCCTTCCCCAGGTTTCGGCGGGTTCCCTGGAGGATCTCAAGGCAGATGCCGGGGCGCGGACGGCGTCTCGATCCCGGCCTCAGCTACGACGCCCGTCCCACCAGTAACGCTCCCGCCCAGGCCCTCCTCCCAGTGCCGTCGCCGTGGCCCTCAGCCCTACGCCACGACGGCGCGGCGGTTTGGGGGGGAGGGGTGTGGTGTCGCACAAGTACAAAGTGCGCGCCACTTACTTTCGCCGCGCGCCGCCAGGCACGCACGGCGCGGCGTTCTCACGACGACAGCCACGAGCGCCCTCTGCGACAACTCCGCTCGTGGCCAGCACTGAAGGATCGTTGACTTCGCACTTGGACTTCGGACTGAGATAGCAACGAGTTAGGACCTTCGTAATCAGATAGGCACCAGTGAAGACTTTGCTATTGTACAGGCACTAGGCAGGCCTCTAACAACTATGTATCAACATTCTGCAGTACTATGTAAAAGTTAAGTATTGTTACATTCTGGGCAATATATATCTCTTTCTAATTTACTCGAGTGTTTATAGTTTCTGGCTGCTCCCCTCCGTACCTGCACCAGCGTGTCGGTCTCATTCCACTCGGCCACCGACACCTACGACGAGGCTGGGACACAAAAGCGGCGACGAAGTCGGGACACAAAAGGTTTATTTCTCATTAGTCTTGTAAATATCTTCAAGCCAATTTTATTTTCCCCAGAAGTATTATAACTTAAGGCCATCAGATTTCCGAGAACAGCCCTAATTCCTCCCACAGTTTTTATATTTTCTCATATAATGTCTAAATTCTCCAATTGCTGCATGTGGGCAAACAGGTAAGATCAGTAGAATATTCCAGTCTCTAAAATACAGATGGGTAAACAGCGTAAGAATGAAGCTAATGCCTGCTGATATATACTCCAAGAAAGTTGTAATTCATTCATTACCATTTGTGAGAGGAGCATAACATTAATTGTTTATATTTGCTACTTAAATGTTTTTGTAGAGTTCTGACTAACATGGCTTTCTAATAATTACAGATTCCAAGACAATTACGTTATCTAACGGTATTTATTATTTGTAGACTTAACTGACCAAATATGAATGCAAAATGAGTGAGCTATTGTGAAACAGTAGGCTATCTCATTGAATCAAACTATACGATAAAGCAGTATGTTTGTATAGAGAATGTAGATCATCAGACAGTTTGTGTCTACCTTTCACAAATACCACATGTGTCGCAAATTCAGGTATCATGTACTAAACTGAACTAAATTTTAGGCCAGCTCGGAACATGTTAAAGAGTGTTGGCTCGGAAACATTATTTGTGTTTTTTATACTACCTTGTGTAACGACAACTGTTATGGTGCACCACAAGTGATAATTAGATTACACGCTCTTCATGCAAGACTGACTCTAAGGTAGCCTTTATTATATCTCAATACCTGAGTTTGAGAGTGTACTAATAATTATCAGGTAGTGTCACAATATTTCGAACTTGTGCCATGCATGTGTGAAGATATACCTCATTCACTGTTTAATGCATACGCATTAGATCTGCAGCTGATGAAGACGAAATTCAGTGGTAACATATATATAAGAACATGAAGTAAGCTTCCTTCTGCCGAGTCACGATAGGACACTATTTGAGGAAAATTATGGAGGTCTTACTTGAGAAATACTCAAACTAGCCCTTCATATGCAACAATTCCCAAAGAACGTCTTGTGTTATTACTATGTCTTATCTAATCATTTGTCATGACGGTAACATCATTTATCTCATCCGGATTAGCTAAGCAGTTATGAAGGGATAGAAACCTTTATACTTGGTATACCTTGCACTGAAACAGCTGTAAAATTGTGTGTTTGGCAAAGTAGGAATATTCTGAATCTTGGATGCATTTGTGGAGAAACACAATGTGTATTTAATGTTTTTAAAAAGTCTGAACATTGAGTGATGCACTTCAATTTGGAAAAAAATCCAGTTTTTTTCATAGTTTCAGGAGGCATTTATCTTACAAACTCAGTAATTACATATTTGTGAACAGTGAATGACTGCTATTACAAATGAGACAAAGAAAGTCTGTTAATGAATTTTCATTCAAAGAAATGTTGACAATAACAAGGACAATATTAATGACTTAATTATCAATGAGAATGATTATTTCAGTGAATGAATGTCATAATATAAGACGTGGCGATAGTTTTAGGCAAAACAAATATTTTCTGCAAGACAAGGACTTTTTATTTAATTCTGCAATGATTCATCTCATGTACTTTAGGGCTCATGGTTAATTTGATTTATACACACTAGTCATTGAAAATTTTGCGTGATGAGTATCGTTATGAAGCAATTGTATGATGAGACACTCATTAACGGAAACCTTGGGAATGAGGATGGTATATTAATTTGTTGGTTAACAACAAATGTGAATGTAAGAAACTGAATGATTATGTTACAGTTAAGAGAACTGGGAAACAGAATTCAAAGACGGTTTAAGTAAAAAAAGTTGCTGAAGGTAGTATGAAGAAATATGTTGTTGGAAAAATTGATATATTATTTAAGTTGAAAATTTTTAAGTACAGATGAAACGAAAATTTAAGGAATTGAACAAATGAGTAATATGATAAATTAAAAAACCAGAGATGCGTGTAATAAAAAAACTAATAATACAGCCACTAAATAGCGTGATCTGTGGTGTCGCACAAGTATGAAGTGCGCCATACAAGCACGGCACGGCGTTCTTACGACGTCAGCCACGAGCGCCCTCTGCTGCAACTCCGCTCATGGCCACGAATGCTGCATCGGCCACTTGGGACTGAGATAGGAACCAGTTAACAATTGGGAATCAGATAGGCACCAGTTAAGACTTGGCTATCGGATAGGCACTAGGAATCATCAGTAGGCAGGCCTCTATCTAATCTGTGTATTAGCATTCTGCAGTCAAGAACTATGTAAAAGTTAAGTATTACTAAGTCTCTATGAAATATATATCTCGTTCTAATTTACTCTAGTGTTTCTAGTTTCTGCTGTCCCACTGGCTGGTCCTCTCCGTACCTGCACATGTGTGCGTCCTTTATTCCTGTGTCGGTCTCTTTCTACTCGGCCACCGACACCTACAACGGCTGGCAGAAGCGAGACACAAACGTGGCGATGAGGCCGAGACACAAAAGTGGCGATGAGGATGGGACAGAAGAACCTTGGACCAGCCCGCTTGCAGCAGCAAGACAGCAGCAGCCAGAGCATGCAGAAACTGCAGTGCGTCCTCATTTCACATTACATTTGTGTTTTGTTATAATTTACTTGTATGCGCGGCGCCTAATCGGTCAGCATGGCCACTGCCCCGAACCCAAACTTAATGGAAATTATTCAGTTACAGACGGGGCAAATCACGCAACTCCTCCAAGCGGTGGCCCAGTTAACAGCTCAAGCAGCTAACCAACAACAGCCGTCGCTTCAGCCGCCTACACCTGCCGCTGCACCTTTCCCTACGTTCCGCCAGTACGACGAACATGACGACGAAGAATGGAGTGATTACCTGGCACAATTTCAAGAACTCGTTCCGGCTCATCAAATTACAGCTCAGACTATAAAGCATATGTTCCTCTCCGTTGTGGGCTCCAATACCTTTGTGTTACTGCAGAAACTTTTCCCCCACGCATCTCCTTGCGATCTCAAATTTGATGCCTTGAATGCTCATTATGAGAGAAACGTTCTTGTAGCTGCAGTGCGGTACCAATTTTTCAGACTGAAAAAATCACCAAACCAGTCACATCAGCAGTGGATTACTGAGTTGAAGGGCTTAACCCGCAAATGTAAATTTACTTGCTCTTGTGGACTTTCTTATAGTGACATGATGTTGAGAGATGCAATTATGCAGAACATTCAGGACCCCAGAATTAGGGTAGCAATTCTGAAACAGTCTGACCCTTCATTAGACAGTGTACTGCAGCTTATTAAAGCTCATGATACCTTTGCCTTAGCAGATGTAGAAATGCAAAGCCACAGTGTTAATTCAGTGTGCAGCAACGGGCAGTTTCCTAGCCGTAGTTCTCAGTCTAGCCCTAGTAATTCTTATTTTTCTACCGACCGTGCTGAACAGACAGTTAACAGTAGCCAGTGTAAAAGTGTGACACAAAGGTCGGCCCGTCGTGTTAGAAACAGTAATTTGAATAACTGGTGCCAACGTTCATTTCAGAAAAATGTTCGTAAATCTTGCCCTCAGTGAGTATCTCGCCACAAGCGTGCGCATTGCCCTAGTCGCAATGCAGCCTGTTATCAATGTGGCAAATCGGGATATGTTCAGTCAGTGTGTATACAGAATGTAAATTCAAAGAACAGTAAAGTTAGGAACAGTGCTTCGCAAAGTGCGAGAACAGTGCATGCAGTAAATGTCATACACGCTGTGGACTTGAACAGTGCTTTGCTTGAATCTCAAATGCAAGACATTTCTGCGCCTACTGCACAACTATGTAGTGAGCCAGGTAGCAAGCGTCGTTGAGCGCGTAATTCTGTGCAATGGAAAAGGGTTCGGGACAAGCAAAATGACAATGTACAGTGCAATCCTGTAGTGAACCTAGTGCCTTATGCAACTTCTCATTGTAACAGTGCCCAGTACTGAGTAGCTAGTGACAGTAGACTTGATGTAGCTACTCAAAGTAATTTTAGTGCAGTAGCCTCGCCCTCGGTTGCACAGTGGTAGCGTGCCAGACTAAAGATCCAAAGGTCCCGGGTTCGATCCCCGCCAAGTCCTAGGATTTTTATCTGTTACTTTCCACTTCTTTCACCTCTGGCAATATTGCTCATGTGAAAAATACCGAGTAGCACCGTGGTTCGGAACCCACGTTAAACTGTAGGTCCCCTATAACTGGCTGGGTAAGTCAGTTCGAAGGTCGGAGGAAGGCAACGGCATACCACCTCCAAACAGGACCATGCCTAGTAAAGCACTGTGGTGTTCAAACCAGTCTTCGGATTGTTGACTGCTTTACCTTAGCCTCGCATTGCGCGGACGCCTATCCGGCGGTAGTGCCATCCAGTGACAGTGTTGTTAATGCGCTGTGTGCCGATTCTGCGCCGTTTACTTCACTACGCGGCCCGAGCATGCACAAATGCAGCAAACAAGCTGTATCAGACGTTGCCCACATTCGCGCACCTGTCGAGCGCCACAAGCAAAAACTTTTTGTGACTCTTTCCATAGAAAATATGACTGTGCAATTTCAGCTTGATACTGGTTCCGCTGTCACTTTAATGAATAAATACACTTATGAACCTCTGGGATCGCCAAAATTGTCGCCATCTAAACAAGTGCTCAGAGCGTATATAGGTCAAAATATTCCCGTGCTAGGAACGTGTAGCCTGCCCGCCTCTTTTCAAGGTGTTACGAAAACAGTTGCTTTTGTTGTTCTTAAAGCCAAATCTACAGAGAATATTTTTGGACTAGATTCATTCGACTTGTTTGGCTTATCAATTCAAAGAGATGTGCTTCAAATTTCGTCAATAGTGCCTCAGGACAAACTCAATGCATTATGTGAAAAATACAGTGATTTGTTTTCGCCGGAACTAGGTTGTGCAAAAGACTTCGTGGCACATGTAACTTTAAAAGAATCTGCAGTACCAAAATTTCGAAAAGCTAGAACGGTGCCTATCGCAATTCGTGATAAAGTTGCCGAAGAACTTAAACGTTGGCAGGATAGTGGGGTGATTTCTCCTGTTTCTCCTGTTTTAACCAAGCTGTCAGGAAAACTTCGTCTCTGTGCGGACTTCAAATCAACAGTGAACAGTCAAACAATTGTAGACACTTATCTCCTGCCCAGACCAGAGGAGCTGATGGACAGATTAGGACAGTCTCGCTTCTTTTCTAAGATTGATTTAGCAGAAGCATACTTACAGATTCCACTAGATAACGAGTCAAAACAGTTTTTCGTCATTAATACTCACATGGGCCTTTTTCAATTTCAACGCCTACCCTTTGGCAGTTCTTCCACCCCCGTTATTTTTCAGCGTTTTCTTGGAACAGCTGACAACTTCTGTACCGTGCTGTTCGAACTATTTAAATGATATTGTGGTCTCAGGACGCACAGTTGAAGAACATTTATCAAACCTGGAGTGCCTTTTTAAAGTGTTGACTGCAGTAGGTCTACGTTGTAATAAAGCAAAGTGTTCGTTTTTTCAAACTGAAATAGAGTATCTAGGCTATGTGATTAATGCCCAAGGAATCCATCGCTTACAGTCGCATCTTCGAGCAATCAAAGACTTGCCTCCTCCTAAGAATGTGCACGAATTGCAAGCAGTAAAGGGAAAGCTTAACTATTATTTCAGATTTATTCCCAATGCCTCTCAGATTGCAGCTCCACTGCATCGCTTACATAGGACGAAGGTTCCTTTTGTATGGTCTAAAGATTGCCAGGTTGCCTTTGAGAAATTAAAGTCTGCACTACTCAGTGATGCATGTTTGATACCTTTTGAGCTCACAGAAGCCTGTAGTGCTAGCAGTGGATGCCTCGTCGTACGGTCTGGGTGTAGTATTGTCACATCATATTGGATCTCACGATCGTCCTATTGCCTTTGCATCCAAGCTACTGACGCCAACGCAACAGTATTACAGTCAGATAGAGAAGGAGGCCTTAGCAATCATTTACGGCGTCACAAAGTTTCATCATTATCTCTATGGCAGAAAATTCTATTTGTTGACAGACCACAAGCCTCTCACGTCGTTGTTCTCACCCACAAAGCCAATTCCGCCACGAACCGCACAAAAGCTTCAGAGATGGTCCTTGATACTGTCTAATTATCAGTATTACCACTAAACATGCCAACGTGGACACACTTTCCCGACTTCCGGTTGGCCAGGATGAATCGTTTGATTCTTCAGAAATGGCATGTTGCCAGATAGACTCCAGAGATGCTTCTGCTGTCGCAGACGTTCCTTTGAACTCTCGTCGGGTTGCACAGGAAACAGCTGCGGATGCAGACCTAAGTGCGGTAGCACGTTTTGTTCGCTGTGGGTGGCCTTCCAGAGCCAAAGACATTGATCGGCCTCTGGTTCGACGTTATTTTGCGCAACGTCATGTATTGTCTTTAAGTCAGGGTGTTCTGTTGTTACATACCGACAACGATCAAACGAGAGTAATTTTCCTCGTTCCCTGCAACGTGAAGTTTTACGCCTCCTGCATCAAGGACATTGGGATATTGTTAGGACGAAGCAACTGGCCAGACGTCATTGTACCTGGGTTGGTATAGACGCTCAGATAGAGAGCATGACGTCACAGTGTACAGTATGTGCGGAGCATAAGGCGGCTCCTCCGCAACGTTTCTCAGACTGGCCACGCCCCAAGGGACCATGGCAACGTTTACACATTGATTTTGCCGGACCTTTCTGGAATACGCGCTGGTTAATTGTTGTAGACGCTTTCAGCAAGTTTCCTTTCGTGATTGCCATGAACTCAACGACAGCGTGTAGCACAATCAGTGCCTTAACATCAGTGTTTTGCATCAAAGGTTTGCCTGAAACTATCGTCAGTGACAATGGACCTCAGTTTGTTAGTGCGGAATTTCAACAGTTTTGTCGTGTGAATGGCATTCAGCATATCACCACCGCACCATTTCACCCTCAGTCCAATGGTGAAGCAGAACGTTTCGTTCGAACATTCAAGACTCACATGGAAAAGATGAAAGGTCAGCACTCCAGGCAGCAAGCTCTTCAAATTTTCCTGTCTACGTATCGGTGCATGCCACGTGACGGCCCGTCTCCCGCCGAGCTGCTACACGGCCGCCGTCACCGCACTCTCCTTCACCTACTGCAGCCTCCCACTGCGAGTGTGAAGGTCGGGATGAGAGTTTAAAATAGGGAAAGTTTAACTTTTAAAACTCACAACCACCAGCTGTGAACCAAATTCCTAAACATGCAAAAACACTGGAACTGTGATTGCGACTGTTTGACTCGTTTTCTAGGGGATGATATTACACGTTCGCAGCTTTCCTTCCCTGCATATGATTAATAAAACAATTTATAATAAAGTCAAGTTCGTGAGAGAAAAGGGCGTACTAACTACTATTTTTGAAAACACGTAAAAGTTCACTTTATGTTGTTTATTTCACAATATTAGAACCCTATGGCTGATACGTCTGTACGTCGACACATTTATCAAAAGAATTATAGCTCGTGAGCCCCCAGACAAAATGAATATTTGTCGCAAATTGTTTTCACTCCATGTGGCTGTCTCAAACACCGCTTATGTTCATGCCTATGCGACGACACGTGTTACATGAACAAATCACAGTCACTTTAATTCAATGCGATGCACACCTTGTTCCACCAGCTAAATATTCACAAACACACAGTTGCACTCGATTCAACTTGGTGCAGTCTACGACGAGCAACCACACGTGGCGATTGCCACACACAAATCTATAACCTCCACCTGTAGATCCACATGCCGACTGATGCAGAGCGACGCCGCCCGGCCAGCTCCCCCACGTGCTCCCGCCTCCTCACTTCCTGACCACGCGCGCGCGCGTGCGCCAAAAGCTCAACTGCCGGGGTTTTTTCCCTACGTCATCAACTTCCCCATGTGAGCTGTTCTAACCGATTTGCCAACGTACAGCGCTCAGCCAATACATTTCTAAAACTTTACTTAAAATCAAAATAATTACACTACACATTAAATAAATGTCTTCTTAGGTTTTTTATATTGGTATAAACATCCTTTGTACTATTTATCATGATAGTGCAATTTCTTATATCACAGATAAGTGATTTAACCGAATACTTCAAGATAGAATACACAAGATTAATCGACAATAAAATGAGCGATAGTTTATATATTATTTTTATAAACAAACATTGCCATTCTAGTTGTGTAGCTGTCTTGTGTTCATTGGTAATTTATTAATTTTCAATGTCAATTAAACATATTACGCCAGATGTGACTATATCAGCTAATGTATTGTTTATTTATCAACAGGCTATTTTGTAATGAGGGCCTTAAAGGTTCTTAACTGCATCATATTACTTCAAATGCCAGTAGTATTAGAATATTTTATTTCACGCTGTGCACTGCACTGTGCCTGGCACTCGCCATTGTCCCTCTCTCCCCTCACCGGAAACGAACTGGAAAATCCTAAGCTGGAACAAGCCACCAACGTCGGCCTGCTCGCTGGCCTCCCGTCAGCTACAAGCACACAGCAAATCTCAACGTCGAGAATTTCTACCTATGGCCTAACTATAAATGTTGTCACCCAACTGTGTACATACATTGCTACCATAATTAATAAGATTAAAATTGTGTAACATTTAGTGCATTGGCATGGTCAATGTTTGCAGTGAACTTCATACTGTTTAATTATCAAATGCTATTAATTATCAATGTTTCTATTGGGCGGGAATCTTACACCACGCAACGAGTCGGTTCGTATGGCGCTTCGCGTTTTCAGGTTTATACGCCAGTGCTGTACAGGGTGTTTGCTGGAAACAAGGAGAGATGGTTAGCGGGCACCATTCAGCGTGTGCTTGGTCGCAATATGTATGTTGTACGTTCTTCCACAGGGTCGGAGCTGCGGTGCCACGCAAACCAATTGCGCCTGCACAGGCCGCGCGATCCTGTCTCGGGTTTCTTGATTCCAGACCCAGTTCACCGCCAGGGAGCACAGCCACATCGTTCGCCGACGGGTCCAGCGTCCCCGGACTACGAGTCGTCCCGACGGAGATCGACGCGCCTCCGTCGCCGCCGCGGCTGACAGCGTCACCGAGAGGGACTGCGGGACCGTGCGTGCCCCCGCCGCCTGGGCCACGCACCTCAGAAGAAGATGACCTGCTCCCTCTGGGCCCTTCCCCTCGTTTTGGTGGGTTTTCCGGGGGATCGCAAGGTGGATACCGGGGCGCGGACGGCGTCTCGATCCCAGCCTCTGCTACGACGCCCGTCCCACCAGTAACGCCCCCGCCCAAGCCCTCCTCCCAGTGCCGTGGCCCTCAGCCCTACGCCACGACGACGCGGCTGTTTGGGGGAAAGGGGTGTGGTGTCGCCCAAGTATGAAGTGCGTGCCACGTACTTTCGCCGCGCGCCGCCATGCACGCACGGCGCGGCGTTCTTACGACGTCAGCTACGAGCGCCCTCTGCTGCAACTCCGCTCGTGGCCACGACTGCTGCATCGGCCACTTGGGACTGAGATAGGAACCAGTTAACACTTGGGAATCAGATAGGCACCAGTTAAGACTTGGCTATCGGATAGGCACTAGGAATCATCAGTAGGCAGGCCTCTATCTAATCGATGTATCAGCATTCTTCTAATTCACTCTAGTGTTTCTAGTTTCTGCTGTCCCACTGGCTGGTCACCTCCGTACCTGCACACGCGTACGTCATTTATTCCTGTGTCGGTCTTTCTACTCGGCGTCCGACACCTACGACGGCCGGCGGAAGCGAGACACAAAAGTGGCGAAGAGGCCGAGACACAAAATGATCATCTGATCAAATGTTTTCAAGGTACACCTTAAGAAATAAAACAAAAATGCTACAAATGTACGCTGAATAGACAGAATGAAAAATTTATTTGCTAGGTACTCAATAAGAGAATGAATATTAAAAATGAGATGTTACCGTAAATTACTAGCAACGAAAATAAATTCCTGGTATATGACGATAAAACAGGAAAGAGCGAGGTTATGAATTATAAAGTCAGATGTAGATGTTGTGAATAAAGATATAGGAACATGAATGAAATATTCGGAAAACCTCTTGTAAAAGGTAAACAGAGCAATATTAATACCGGTACTGAAGTATACGATGAAGAAGTCAATTGTTGTATTGATGGGAGTAATAACTCAATAATGACAAATTTAGATAACACAGTCGGTAAGTAAGTTAAGATCCGTTTTGTGAGAAGAACAGACGCCTTGGGTAACATTATAATCCAGAATCGTTTTTATAATAAAGTGTTTTGTTAAATATAAATGTTAATGATTTAGTACCGATTGAATTTGTCAAATATCAGATTATGATGAAAATGAATTATTACTGAAACCTTTGAAAAAGCATAAGAAAATATTCTGAGATATGTTTTATTCATGTCTACGCTTAGTGTTTGCATAACCGTTTCAAACCACAGCTTCTGGTCATGCTAAAGTAACATGAGAAGCCATGTGGATTGACTTTTAGATGTCATTAAATATGTGAATATTTCAATGGTGTATTGTAAAGTTATATAACGCTAATATTGTTTGGCAGTGTTGACGAATGTTGATTTTTCTACGTGTCGATTAGGAAGGAAGATGTATCAGAATGCGTTCACAGCGCAAGGATTGTGAGATCAGCTGGCCGCTGAGCTAGTGACAGGTATTGACCGAGACGGCGGGCCGAGGGCTCTGCGGTCAAGGTCGCGTCGCGTCGGCGGGTAGTAGAACACAGTTTTCGCACTGCATACTGAATTCGTGGTTAGCGTGGCAACAAAATGACCGGATTTTTTTTATTTTAAGCAAGGAAATGAATAATGTGTGACTTGTTTTACAAACATTTATAGTTTTATGAATATAAATATCAATGACTTTACAATGACTTCGTTTCCCGGGTTAATTAAGCTACTGCGTATATCTAATGGGTGTATTGTTTTGTTTTATTATGTTGTATACATTGTTGGTGTTAGTGAGAAAGAGAAATGGGGTGAATCGAAAGATGGCCTCTTATTACAACAGCCAACAAGAAATTAATTATTGAAGTGTATGGGAGCTTGAAAATAGACACGGATGCTTGAATGTTTGTAGAAAGAGATATATGATTAATAGAACATTTGTTTTATATATGAAAGGCATATGTACTGACAGTCCTTTGTCCATGTTCACACACTGTCCCCCGCTCTTGTGGTGATAGGTATTCCTTGGTCTGACGTTGTGGGTTTTTCATCACTATGCGTGGCAGTGGGTGAGTGTAACGAGAAAAAAATCTGCCAAGTATAGATCGATAATTACTCTTGGGGAAAGCTATACCTCTGTGACTTATACGAACTTTACCACACATATGAAAATGCTGATTCTTGTTTCATTCGTCCGACATAATACGGTGCTTTCTCGTATTCGGAATTCGAACTGTAATATAAGTGTCAATCTCTCAACGCGTTTTCGTCACTGACACTTAACGACGATTAATAGAGACAAAGAAAAATCCAGATAGACTCAAAGAAAAAGATAATCAAGTAGGTGTATTAAAGAAGAGTGTCCATATATATTCCATAGGTATCTAGTCTATTCAGATCTTGATGTACTTTTGCACACTTGACCTTCAATCTAAAAAGAGGAAGATGACTGCCTACTTATGATTTCATGTGGTAACTGGTGGAGGGTACCTTACAATAAACTTCTACACCGTTTGATCATCACTATAAAAGTTAGCAGTAATGTGTAATTTATCACTTACAGCGGAAGAAGGAGATGGATTGAGAGAGGACGAGGGGAGATGGAATGGAGAAGCGGAGGATATGGGCAGAGAGGGGGAGGAGAAGGACCGAGGGCGGAGGAGCAAGCAACAGAGACAGGGGAAGGAAAGGGGCAGAGGAGGAAGATGGGAAGGAGCACATGAGGAAAAGAGAGGGGGGAAGGAAGGGAGAGGGACAGGCAGAAGACTGCAATAAATAAAGACCCGGGCAATGTTCGCTGTTAAAACTAGCTGCCAAATAAAACAGAAGAAGCGGACTATTAACTTTCTGTTATTAGCGATGAGCACCCTAGGAAATTAAAAAAAAACGTAATTTTGAAACGTTGATAATTAAAGCAATGAGGGATAAAGCTTTATTAGTGTTAGAATTTTCTTAAATTTTCCAATATTCGATAAAAAGATACAATCTTAAAATACTTTTTGCTTATGGGATATGCGGTATTTATGCATCTTTTCAGTCCACATGTTGTTATATTTTATCATTCGGCCTATCAAGACGTACGCTGTTATGAATTAGCAAGCAGAAAAGATCACTAAAATACCCCACCCCACAAACAACAGGTGGCCCAACAAGTTTAACATGAAGTAGAATTGTACCGAAGGAAACACCGCGAAAGCGGAGATTCGCTGGTTGGCAATGGCGCCAAGCGCGCAACTTTAATTCTTTATTATTTTGATGGTGGTGTATATTTTCATCTAGGCTGACGACATTATCCATAGCGGTGGCTTTAAACGTATAATTTAAATAACCAATTTCATAGTCCAAGATGAATTATAGATTTTATTTAAAGTTATTCGTCATAGGTGGACTACAGTGACCAAACATGAACGCTTAGTGAGCGGGCAGGTAAGAAATAATAGGCAAGCTCACTGGATCACTCTAGAAGAAGACTGCCGAAAGTCAACTCGTGTGTGCAAGGAATGTAGTTTGTGACTAACGGTCATGATGACAGTACGAGTGCTTTGCAGTTTCGCCTACTTCTAAATGCATGATACTAGAAAGTTTAAACTAGCCTTGAAACATTTTTGTAAACAAAGTGCCCCTCGGGCATGGATATTTGTGCCGTCCTAGTTTGTAAGTAGTTCATAAGTAGTTTGTAAGTTTAGGGACTGATGACCCCGTAGTTAAGTACCATAAGCTTAACAAACATTTGAACATTTTTGTAAACAAAGTCAACGACTAGTTTTCTGAGAGATAACTCTAATGCGCGGAAGATGTTACGTTATATTAGACAAAATTGAAATGTTACTTAACATTGTGAGAGATTTAACGGTACCAACGAACTCGTATAAAACATTTGTCAAAAATAATAATGCTCCATAAATGATAGATTCCGGGATCATTAATATAAACCCAAACCTTCACGAAACACTGGATATAATAGACTGTTCATTAGGTCTCGTTTCTTACTTTTATGATTGAAGTATTAAAATCAGGTGGAATCCCAATATTCTGAACTTCTGTTATTGTAGTGCCTAAATATTCCTGCATGCTATGCAAAGATTCACTGATTGGTGCGATACATGTTTGAGTCTACTGACGACGTGGAAAAAAACGTATCCCTGTGAAGTTACGCTACAAGATTGACCGAGGAATATGCTGAAACGTGACTCACGAAACAGTATTTGGAAAGAACAACTTGCGTTGTTAGTATGTTCGATATAGTAGTGCGACATGGTAGGAATATTCCGTATATGACATTCTCACCCTGATTAATTGGACTGTGTTATGAATCAATTGACCAAGAGCCATTTTGTGTTTATTTGTACCAGGTTGTGCATGAAGGTGTGAACTATCAAAAAAAAAAAAAAAAATTGTTTGACACGAGTACGGTCGATTCGTCGAGAGGAAGTTGATTTGAACCAAGCGCCAAACACTACACCTCTATTATTGTATTTTGAATCAGCTGACTAACAGCCCTACCTTGCGACTTTGTTTTGCACAGGGCTATCTGAAATCTTCAGATATATTACGAGAAAAGGACGATGAAAATGTAGAAGTCTTGTGTTTTGACCTTGAAAAAACGTTGCCTCTACCAAGAATTCCTACGAAAATTGTCTTCTCCAAGTGACAATTGTGGCTACATAACCTAGGTATTTTTTAATGCTGGTAATGAAAAGGGGCGCTGGTACGTCTAATTGGAAGGTGAGGCAGGACATGGTCCGATTCATGCGGTGGACAGAACAGAAACATCAAGATGGTTGTAATGCTATAAGAAGTTAGAAGTTTTAGAACAGCATCCGATATTGCACACGATAAGACAGAGGTTTCTTATACCTGGACATAGCTTCCACCCGAATGACAGCGATTTAGGAGACATAGAATGCGCTCTCAAACTGAAACAGAGACTTTCTACACCAGACGATTACATGAATGATCTGAAAACGTGTCGTAAACGAAACCCTCTTACTGTCCATAGAATGAAGATTGAAGAGTACTTCAAATATAGAAAATCGCAGAACCAGATCCCGGAACGAGATAATATACTGAGGTAAACCTGTTTAAAGACAAACCATTCAATATAGTGTTGAAAACTGACTTTCATGGTGAGCCATTTGAAGTTGAAATTAGGAAGAAATCAGCAGATCGACCACCTCATGCCCTGTTGACTCCTCTATGGCCAAATGGGAAGCCAATTTCTGAATCCAAGCTAAAAGACATTCAATCTTTAATGGACCTCATTCCAAAGGACGCACAATATTTTTACCGCAAACGTATCAGCCACCATGATTTCGAGGATGATATTGATGGCTTCCGACTGCTCACAACTTGATTTTACTATTGATAAGAAAATATCGCAATAAAAATGTCTATTATTTCTCTTTGCATTAAATGTCGGCAATAATTTTGTAATGTTGTGATAGGTGTCAAGTACTGATGTATTCCAATGACGTGTATAACTGTTCAGAAGGAATGTTAGTACCTATGTTCGTACGTCAGTAAAATACATTTACATCTTCATGCCCCTTATAATTTATTGTCATCATTTTTTATTTCGTGTTATTTTTTATTAATTGCACTAGAAAGAATAAATTATTTTCGGAATATATACGGAGCGCTATACTTCAAGCTTCAAGTTATATTTACGACTTATTATTTCAATAAATAGGCTATAAAAGGCATAAACATCGAATAGTAACGTTATTTCTTCTTGTATCGGTTAAATATAATTAAATATAGCTTGAAATAATACAATTATATTGTATTTTGTGAAATAATAATGTCACTACTTCCTCCTTGAAAATGCATCACTTGACTAAGAGACACGTTTCGCCTTTTTGTCAGTTAATCCAAAATGTAGAAATGAAAATAACATATAAAAGCATCACATGACCAAGCGCCATTTTTGTATAAATATTGAATTTCGGTGCATTTTTTGTTTTTCAGATATGAGCATGTAAATTTAATTCAGGTTCATTACCTTACTGCGTCGAAACCCAAATTTGGTGTAGCCGCTGAATTTATGTTATCACTTTCGCGTTTTCGTAATATCTCGACATCCAGTTTTGGCGCTTGGTCAGCTGATGCATAACACCGTCCAAAATGTACCCACAACAAATGTATTATGATATATACTTTCGGACTACCCCCATGAACCAGAGACTCTGGGAGGGCGGCTTGGGTGCCTCAACGATACAGATAATCGGACCGTTTGGATTTAGGAGAAATGTAGAAACACTTGAAGCAATACTGACATTACGTCTTATCTTAGAAGAGTCGAAGAGCATGAAAGGGAACCATTGGTTGGGAAGGGAGTAAGACGGGGTTGTAGCCTTTCCTCAATGTTATTCCATTTGTACACTGAGCAAGCTGTGAAGGAAGGCAAGGAGAAATTTGAAGGAATTAAAGTTCAGCTGAAGAAATACAAATATTGTGATATATTTCAGGTTGAAAACAAATAATCTGTTTCTGTTCTACTAATTTTTATTTATTGACGAACTAGTTTTCGGCTTATTAGGTCATCTTCAGGTAAACATTTGACAGGCATCGACAAGAAATGGTAGTGCTTATGTTGCAAACATATTAAATAAAGATACAACACAAAAAACATTTGTTCTTTGCTTACGACATTAGTTGAAGTTGTCAAATTCATCTCTCGCCATGTAGGTTTAAGCTGTATGATAAATGCCTTCCGATATAGAATTGTACACAGTGAAACACTTCCCATACTTAATACTATTTCATTTTAAGCTACGCTAAAATGATTGAATTTGTGACATATGTTCAGTTTGTTACATCTGGTGTGCTTGAAATAGGGAGTGGTTTGTGGCAAGTGGCTGGTTGACTATGTTATATGAAGCACAAGTAATTAGCAGAAAACTGTGCACCAAACGGTTTTAAATGAGGCTCAGCGGTATATGTTACTATTTGCGGCCGCGGTGGACTGACCCAGCGTTCTAAGGTGTAAGGCGCCTTGCTGCGGAGCACGCGGTTGCTCGCCTTCGGTGGTTCGAGTCCTCCCCCGGACATGGGTGAGTGTATTGCTCTTATCATAAATTAAAGTTAGTTTAAGTAGTTTGTAAGCCTAGGGACTGATAACCATATCAGTCCCTTAGATTGGCCAACATTTGAACATTTTATTATTTGCGCGTAGATTGCTATATATTATAAAATTGGAATGATTATATATACTAAATTGGAATGATCACACAGACAGTGTTGGGGGAAAGGCGAACTAATGATTGCATATTATTGCCAGAACACTTGGAAGCTGGAGCAAGTCTACTAAAGAGAGTGCCTATACTACAAGTTTCTGTTCACGTCTACAGTAATGCTGTGTGGCATGGTACCCGTTCCGGGAAATATTGACGAAGGACATCTAAGGACTTCATAGAAAGGCAACTCGGTTTGTATAATCGCGAAATAGGAGAGTGAATATCAGGAGTATGATACCTGAGTTGGGGTTTTTCTTATTGTAACCATGGCATTTTTCGCTGCGGCGAGAGCTTCTCAATAAAATTGAATGACCAAAATTCCCTTCTGGACGTGATAAAATTCTCCTTGGACAACTAAAAAATTAGAGAAATCAGAGCTAATACGAAAATATTGATTTTTTAATTATTTTTTTTTCGCGCGCCTTTTGTGAGTAAAAGCAGAAAAGGAAGAAAGATTTGGGTTTAACGTCGCGTCGATGGCGTTATTATTAGAGACGGAGCTCACCTTCGAATTTTGGGTAAAGACGGGGAAGGAAATCGACCGTACCGTTTCAAAGGATCCATCCCAGTATTTGACGAGAGTGATTCAGGAAAATCTCGTAAAACCTAAATATGGATGACAAAAAAATAAGTTCAAATGTTTGTATAGCTTATGGGACTTAACTACGGGGTCATCAGTCCCTAAACTTACGAACTACTTATGAACTAACTAACACTAATGACGGCAAAAATATCCATGCCCGAGGGGGGATTCGAATCCCCGACCGTAGTGGCCGTGCAGGCCGTGACTGGCGCATCGCAGTCCTCTCGGCCACCGCGACCGACTATGGATAACAGAAGGTGGGTTTGAACCGCCGTCCTCACGAATGCTAGTTCAGGGTGTTACCATGACACTTTCGAGAATGGAACAGTGGAGAAATAGTCTTAAGTGTTTCAATGAACCCTCTTCCAGAGGCTTCAGTATCAATTGTAAATTAGTGACGTGGATACAGATGTAGGTGAATACACACAGTTGTGTTTGTAAGTAGTGCAGCGTTATTTAGTACCTGCACGGTGTATGAAATATTCAAATGTTTGTTAAGCTTTTGGGACTTAACTGCGGAGACATCAGTGCCTAAAC
Organism: Locusta migratoria; assembly: GCA_026315105.1. Lineage (NCBI taxonomy): Eukaryota > Metazoa > Arthropoda > Insecta > Orthoptera > Acrididae > Locusta > Locusta migratoria. The sequence continues at coordinate 105,747,040 of CM048755.1, forward strand.
TTACAAACTACTAATAAACTAACTTAAACTAAAGATAAGACAAACATCCATGCCTGAGGGAGGATTCGAACCCCCGACGGGGAACGGCCTCGCGATCGGAGCATAGCGCCTCAATGCGCTCGGCCACTCCGCCGCGGCTGCATGGTGTACTGAAGCTGCAGCTGTTGTACTGGAGCGACGTAATGTTCGATCAGTGAATCAACGTAAAAGCAAGAAGTCTCATCAGAATGACAGGGTTATATATTCCGAGTGGAAGATTTATTTCCAGTAATAGCTTTCAAGGAAGTATATTTTTAGTGAGGGTTGCTAATTGCGGAAGCACAGAAAACACCTAGACGTAGCGTGAAGCGAGATGCATGTCCCAAGCAAATCTACATCTGCATCTACATGGATACTCTGCAAGTCCCACTGAAGTGCATGGAAGAGGGTTCATCGAACCACTTTTATGATATTTCTCTATAGTTCCACTCTCTAATAGCTCACGGGAAAAAGGAACATCTAAATCTTTCTGTTTTCGATCTGATTTCTCTTATTTTATTATTATGATCTTCTCTCACTATATAGATGGGTGCTAACAATATTATGTTCGCATTCAGAAGAGAAAGTTGGTGAAAGAAATTTTGCAAATAGCTTTGGCGGAAAAATATGCCTTTCTTTTAATGATCCACTCTAACTCGTGCATCATTTCCGTTACACTCTCTCCCCTATATCGCGATAATACAAAACGAGCTTTCCTTCTTGAATTTCCTCTAAAGCGTCCATCAGTCCCACCTGGTGTGGATCCCACAATGCGCAGAAATACTCCAAAATAGGACGCACAAGTGTAGTGTAGTGTAGGCAGTTTCTTTAGTAGAGCTGTTGCATCTTCTAACTGTCCTGCCGATGAAACTTTGTCTTTGATTCGCCTTCCCTGCAATATTTTCTTTCCAGTTTAAGTTGTTGGTAATTGTTACTCCAAGGTATTTAGTAGAATTAACAGCCTGTCAATTGATGGCCTGTAGGTTTCACTGATTTATCGAGTAAAAGAAGTTTAACGCATTTCTTTTAGTGGTCGTATGGATGACCTCAAATTTGTCATTATTATGGGTCAATTGTCAATTTTTGCACCATGCAGATATCTTACCTAAATCATTTTGCAGTTGCTTTTTATCTTTTGGTGACTTTAATAACCGATAAAGGACAGCATCATCCGCGAACAGTCTAAGAGAGCTACTCAGATTGTCTCCTAAATCGTTTATAAAAACAGGGAACAGTAGGGGCCCTATAACACTTCCCTGTGGATAGTCAGATATCACTTCTGCTCTACTCGATGACTTATCTTCAGTTACAACGTACTGTGCCCTTTCTGACAGGAAATTACGAATCCAATCGCACAATTGTGGTGATATTCCCTAAGCACGCAGTTTAATTAGAAGACGCTTGTGAGGTACAGTGTCAACAGCCTTCCGGAAATCTAGTAATACGGAATCTATTTAACATCCCTTGTCGATAGCATCCATCACATCATGTGAGTAGAGAGATAGCTGTGTTTCACACGATGAAGTTTTATGCAAAACGTAATCGCCAAAGACTTTGCTACGAAAAATTTTATTTTGTCCTCGCCTCGCATTCGCATATTTCGTGGGTGTATAGTGTGAGAGGCTTTGAGTTTGTTGCAATCTAGTGAGCTGTTGATGACTGCATCAGTCACTTAAAGAAGATAATGTTTTATCGCAGTTACACTTTCTGTGGAGTAAATCAGAGCTTTGCTGAAGTAAAATTCTCACCTCCTGGCCGGTTACTTTGATCTGAACCTCAGAATTACTTTCAAAAAAATCACTACATATAACTTCCTACAACATTTACGCTATTGTTATATGCTATATGTGAGTTTCTTGTATACGCGATGTTTCAAGCGTAAATATAAAATGTTTCCTTTTAAAAAGTTATCTTAATTTACATAGCTGAACATCATCAATAATCATTGTTGTGTGTATTGTATATGGAAGACAATAATTACACATCCGCAGCTATCGTGCAGTTGCCGTCTATTAATTCTCCTCTGGTTCTAAACTGAAACCAGCAACGTTGTGTTAATGAAATGTGACTGCAGAGCGAATAAAAAGTGCTAGACCGGTTTATTACAATTTTGTATGGAGATCGTGTCACTCGATTACTTCATCTCATATACTCCAAATGACAGCGACTGCGCCTGACTTGAACGCACAGTAAAATAAATCTCTGTTTGACACAATGACATTTTGTTAACACCTAAATATGAGAGATGATCTGACAAGATCAAGTGGACCAGAATTCGTAAACTGAACTAATGTATTTGTACCAGTTGTTCGGCCCGCTGATTGAGTTGTCAGTGAGAAGGCGATCTCTTTTCGTCTCATAGGATTTGTGTGCTTCCCACAGCGGCAACGTGTAAACTACCGCTATGCTATCCGATGGAAGCAGTACTTTCATGTGAATGAAGGCAGATTGAAAGGAAATGTCTCATTTATGTTGAAATCACTAGAGACGAATTACAAGTTCAGTTAGATGTAGGTAGACTAGGGAACCAGCAGCAGCTTCGGTGAAGTGACGTGAGAAAAACGTAAACCAAGTTTGAATATGTTATGAACTCTTACTCCCTCGTAATATTTATTAAACAAACGATTCCGAATATCAGTCACTCATTTTGACGTTTCCTACAACAACAACAAAACCAAAGTTACAGGCACTGATTTGCAAGTTGTAGAATAAATCCACTAATGTAATTAAACTTCTGGAATGCTTGCAATCTGCGGTAACTTCAGTATTTCGTCAAGAATTTTTAACCCAATATGTACAGTTGTTTAGATACTAACTTACACCACAAATTCTTTGTAATACACGTCTATATGAAGTGATGGCCTCACCAAAAATTGTGAGCAGTCTGTCATTTATACTATATAATATTTTTTGTAGAGTTCCATATTAATGTCTATTATCTTGGACTATTGCAGATTAGGTCGCGTTCCGTTCTAAATCACTTTGGGGTGTTTCCAGTTTACTCCCAATAAGCAGTAAATTGCCACATCTGTCAAACCATGTACGTATTTTGTTGGTAATTTCCAAGTTTAAGCGGCAAGGTTTATACTGTGGTGGCCCATAGGATAACTGTAATTATTGTACCATACTTATTTAATGTACCTATTGAATTATAACTCTGTTTGTCACTTACCTTCGTGCTCCTCCATGACGACCGTCCTTTCCCCGACAATGCCAGTAAATCCGAACATTTTGCCTCCTACCTCTCCGATATCTTTTCCATCCCTGACAATCTTCGCTTTGACTACTCCTCTTTTCTAATGTCCATGAGTGTACCGATACCTCCACTCCCCTGCCCGCTCCTGGCTTCCAGTACTTGTAGAACATTCCTCCCTCAGAATGAAACACGCCTATAACCGCTCACGACGTCCAAGCTGCACTCCGCACTACACGCAACACCGCAGCCAGTCATGACCGCCTCATCTACAGGCACATTTTTATTTTTCCTCTCCCCCTTCCTCCCACGCCGCCCTCGCTTCCCTTTACAACGGTCATCCTGTACACCAGCTTTTACCCCAAACTGTTTTAAATTGTTGTAAATTGTCGTAGCTGTGTTGGGAAAGTTCCACATCTCCAAGCGCTGATAGAAAGTACTGAGGCACAAATCGTTATAGGTTCTGAAAGCTGGCTGACACCAGAGATAAGTCCGGCCGAATTTTTACAAAAGGGCAAATGATCTTCAGAAAGGATAGAATAAATTTAAAAAAGGGGGTGGCGTGTTTATTGCTGTTACAAACGGTTTATCCTGCAGCGAAATTAAGGCAGATTCTTCCTGTGAGTTGGTATGGGTAGAGGTTATACCGGACAACCTGAATAAATTAATAACTGGATCTTTTTATCAGTCCCCTGACTCAGACGATGCAATTGCCGAAACGTTCAAAGAAAGCTTGAATCACATTTCAAACAGGTACCCGAAGCATACTGTTATAATCGGTGGCGACTTAATTTATCCTCGAAATGTTGGCATAAATACGTATTCGAAACCGGCGGCAAATATGAAACATCGTCCGAACTAGTTCCGAATGCTTTTTCTGAAAACTACTTCGAACAGTTAGTTCATGAATCCACTAGAACAGTAAATGTTTGCGAAAATACCCTTGATCTTCTAGCAACGAATAATCCTGAGCTAGTAAAGAGCATCAAAACAGATACAGAGATTAGCAAACATGGAGCTGTAGTAGCGAGACAGAATATCGAAATTCCCAAATGCACCAAAAATAGACGAAAAATGTATCTATTCAAAAGAGCAGATAAAAATTCGCTTCACGCTTTCCTGAGTGATAGTCTCCATTCTTTCAAAATTAAAAATGCGAGTGTAGATCAGTTGTGGCTTACATTCAAAGACATAATATCAGTAGCAATCGAGAGATTTATAGCAAATAAATTAATAAAAGATGGGGTAAGAACCCCGTGGTACACAAAACAGGTTAGATCACTGTTGAGAAGCAAAGAAAAACACATGCAAAATTAGAAAAGACACAGAATCCCCAAAACTGGCAATCTTTTACAGAAATTCGCAACCTATCGCGGACTTAAATGCGAAAAGCTTAAAATAGTTTCCACAACGAAATCCTGTTTCGTAATCTTGCAGAAATTCCAAACAAATTCTGGTCATACGTGAAGTACACTAGCGACAAAAAACAAACAATACCTTCATTACGCGATATCAATGGCAATACTACCGATGACAGTACTGCTAAAGCAGAATTGCTAAACACAGTTTTCCGAAATTCGTTCAACAAAGAAAACGAAGTGAACACTCCAGAATTCGAACGAGAAACAGATGCCAGCATGCGAAATTTAGAAGTAGATGTTCCTGGAGTAGTAAAACAACTTAAGTCACTAAACAAAAACAAATCTTCCGGACCAGATTGGATACCATCTAGATTCCTCTCAGAGTACGCTGATGCAATAGCTCCATACTTAACTATCATATACAGCCGATCACTCAGCGAAAGATCCGTACCCAAAAACTGGAAAGTTGCCCAAGTCACTAAAATATTTAAGAAAGGCAATAGGAGTGATCCCCAAAATTACAGGCCCATCTTATTGACGTCGATTTGCAGTAGGATTTTGGAAAACATACTTTGTTCGAACATTTTGAACTACCTCGAAGAGAACGACCTATTAACCAATAGTCAACACGGATTCAGAAAGTATCGCTCTTGCGAATCACAGCTTGCCTTTTATTCACATGAAGTGATAAGTGCCATCGACAAGGGATCTGAAATCGATTCCATATTTCTGGATTTCCGAAAGGCTTTTGACACTGTACCTCACAAGCGGCTTCTAATGAAACTGCGTGCTTATGGAATATCGCTCCAATTGTGCGATTGGATTCACGATTTCCTATCAGAAAGGACACAGTTCGTAGTAACTGACGGTAAATCATCGAGTAAAACAGAAGTGATATCTGGCGTTCCCCAGAGAAGCGTTTATAACCGATTTAGGAGACAATCTGAATAGCTCCCTTAGACTGTTCGCGATGAAGCTGTCGTTTATCGGTTAGTGAAGTCAACAGAGGATCAAAAGCAACTGCAAAGCGATTTAGACAAAATTTCTGCATGGTGCGAAAATTGGCAATTAACACTAAATAATGAAAAGTGTGAAGTAATACACATGACCACTAAAAGAAATCCGCTGAACTTCAGTTACACGATAAATCAGTCAAACTTTAAGGTCGTAAATTCTACCAAATACCTAGGAGTTACAATTACGAATAACTTAGACTGGAGAGAAAACATAGAAAACATTGCGGGGAAGGCGAACCAAAGGTTACGTTTCATTGACAAAGCGCTTCGAAGATGCAACAGCTCCACCAAAGAGATTGCCTACATCACACGTGTGCGTCCTCTCCTAGAGTACTGTTGCCCAGTGTGGGACCCTCACCCGGTGGGACTGACGGAAGACATTGAGAAGGACCAGATAAGGGCAGCTCGTTTTGTTTTGTCATGTTAAAGGGGAAAGCGTCATGAAAATATTGCACAGTTTGAGATGGAAATTATTAAAAGAAAGACGTTATTCGTTGCGGCGAGATCTATTTGCGAAATTTCAATCACCGACTTTTACTTCTGAATGTGAAAATATTTTGTTAGCACCCACCTACATAGGGAGACATGACCATCCCAATAAAATAATAGAAATCAGATCGAAAACGGGACGATTTAGGTGCTCTCTCTTCCCGCGCACTATTAGAGAATGGAACGGAAAGAAAGGTTATGAAAGTGGTTAATGAACCCTCTGCCAGGCACTTAAATGTTATTTACACAGTATCTATGTAAATGTAGATGTAGATGGAAGACCTGCCGCATCCTAATGTTTCCCAAACCCGACTAACCCCCCATCATACGCTTCCTCCTATCTTCTCATCAGTTCAGCACGGTCTTGGAAATCATCCTCTCCCGCCGTATCCGTCAACACCTCCGTGAACACCAGCTCCTCCCCCTTTTCCAGTGTGGCTTCCGACCCTCCTCCTCTGCCGACGACCAGCTCCTTCGCCTTACCCATTTTCTCTCTAGCTAGTTCAACTCCCATCGCTCCGCCATCTTTGTCCCCCTCGATACCGTGTCTGGCAATTCAGTCTCCTTTTATAACTCCAATTCTAGGCCCTTCGAGTTAACTATGTTCGACTCATTGCTTCCTTCCTCACTCATCGCTCCTCGTATATCAAACTCCCGTTTGTTTTACCCCTCTGCTGAGGTGCCCCAAGGCTCTGTCATCCCCCCCCCCTCCTTCACCTCATCAACTCCTCAGATATGCCCCAACCACAGCCTCGTGTACCTCTCCTACAGTTCGCTGATTACACCGCCTTCTTAGCCCTAGCCCCCTCCTCGCCCACTCCCAGTATTTGCTCCAATCTCACCTCACCCAGTTCTCTGCATGGTGTAACCGTTGGCTCCTCTCTGTCAATCCTGGTAAATCCCAATCATCATAGGTCGCACCACCCCTTCTCTCCGCATCCATGACTTTTATCCAACCCCCTACGATCGTCCCATGCGCCATACCCCCATCCTTAAATACGTTGTCCTCACCCTAGATCGATCCCTCTCCTGGACCCAACACCTCCGCACTGTTCGTCAGAAAGCAATGTCCCGCCGTCACCTCCTCAAACTCTTCTCCGGACGGACGTGGGGCCTTACCTCATCCACTATCCTATACACCTACAGATCCATCATGCGTCCCATCCTTTGCAGCTCCCATCCTGCTTGGGTTTCTGATTCTCCTACCTTTCAAAGAACACTTTAAATCCTTGAACGCCACGCCCTCCGCCTCGCTTAACGCATCCGCCTCCCTCCCCTCATGCAGATCCTGTACAACCTCATCCCATTCCCTCACCTCCTACAGTTTCTCGAACATATCCGGCATCTTTACATTATCCGCAAAATAGATTCCCGTCACTCCTTTGTATACTGTATCCTTACCAATAGAGGGCCTCTGCCACGCCTTCACCACAGTATGCCTCCCTCCATTCACCTCCACACTTCTCACATCCTTTCCCAGCGTAACTTTCGCCACCTACCCCTACCATATGACGCCCTCCTTTCTGAAATCTACCCTCCCTACCAACCCTGATCCACTCCCTGTGGATGCAACGCCCCCTCTCCCCATCCCCTCCTTTTCCCTCTCACCTCTTGGCTCCCGCATCCCTCCCCGCATCTCCTTCCCCGCTCCAAACTATATCACCCCTCCCCCTCCTCCTACCTTCCCCTGTGGGGCCCTCCGCACAGCACCATTTTAATCAGTGCACCGTCCAGTGTTTGTGTCAGTGCGTCGGTTATTGTGTTTTACTAGTGCAACCGCCATACAAGAACATGAGTCACATCCGTTGCAGTGTCTTCATGCCTGGTCCAGTATTCTTCACTGCCACCTTGGCACACATTTTAAGTCTACAACTTGTTTTTATTATCTGTTCCATTTTGTATTCACCACAAAATCCTTCTTATTACTATTTTTAAATCCTCATGTTTTTATCTGCATGTTAATGTGTTTTTTAAAACAAACTTTATGTCCATTATGTTACAACGCAAGGCAGAAGAGTAGCGTAGGAGGCTGCTGCCAGGCTGCTGACTATGCATGTAGTTAGCTTAAAAATACAATAAAGGAAAACAAAAATTACCTTCATCCCCAATTATCCGATCCTACCAGGATGAAGCCATCCTCAAACCTGGAAACGTCATTTTGATTTGCGTTTTGTAACAGATCAACGAATAGGAAGCCTTCTTTAGCATTATGAGTACGACAGGATTAAATGAAGGTACAGTGAAGGAATATATACGAGGGTAGGAACTTAAATAGTGACAACTCTTTATTCACAACTGATACAAAAGCGTTACATGTTTGCACCTGATCCGGTCCTTCAAAGTATTCACCAGCGCTGTGTATAACCCGTTACTAGCGATGTGGAAGGTTTAGTATACGTTTAGCAGGGCATGTTCTGTTGATGGTTCGAATGGAGCGGTCTACTGCCTGACGCATCTTTGGAACAGTTCTAAAGCGAACGCCACGAAGTGGTTCCTTCATCTTCGGAATCAAATCAAATTCACAAGGAGTTAAGTCCGGGGAGTTTAGTGGATGGTACAGTACTTCCCAGCCCCATCGATCGAACAGCAGCTTGCTCTGTATGTGTCCATACATTGTCGTGCAATATGATGGGTGGGTTGCGCAGAAAGTGTTGGCGTTTCTTGCGCAAAGCTGGTTGCAAGTGATGCTCCAAAAACGAACAGTAATACTGTAAATTGACAGTCTGCTGTGGAGGAACGTAATGTGTTAGGATAACACCATCACAGTCATACACAAGTCACCATAACTTTCATTATTCTGGGGCTCCGACGCACTTTCGACTTTCGCGGCGACTCATAATGACGCCGTTCGTTGGATTGGCGTTTCAGTTTTGGCTCGTACGACGTGCCCCATTTCTCATCCACTGTTACGATACGGCTCATAGCGCTCCAAGTGCGTCTGAGCAGCGTCGTACTGCATCCATTTTTACATTTTCGTCAGTTCATGTGGAACTCAACGTGATGCAATTTTTCGCATGTCCAGCCGCCGTTCCTTCAGAATGCGAAGCACAGTCGTCTGCGCTAATCCGGTTTCGTGGGCGAGCTCACGAATCGTCTGGCGTCGATCACTGTCTACTAACGCGGCAACAGTATGCACTTCTTGTTCGGAGACGCTAGGACGACCTGCCTGATGCATGTCTGCCACAGTATTTCCACCTTCGTTGAAGGCTTCTACCCAACTTACCACTGTTGTGTACGGCAATGCCGATTCTCCGTACGCCTCTTGAAGACCTCGATGACACTGTCGTGCTGTACGACCTCTGGTACATTCAATCTTGATCCAACTCCGTTGTACCTGTTCCGAAAACATAGTGACACCGTTATGTTAGACCGCTCGTTCTCAAGTTACTGTAGTTCCCTCGATTGTGCAAACGCCGGTGACGTGGGATGAGCGAGTCCATTTGCTCGGAGGTAAGGTATTTATGTCAAAAACGTGTACTATCAGCGACAATAGTAGATTCAATTGCATAGTGTCTCAACAGCACTGTTGCCATTATTTAAGTTCCAAACCTCGCGCGCACATACGTGTTTCATCAAACAGTCGTCAGGCGCATTTTCTCTGGTGTTGGTCGGCCGCGGTGGCCGAGGGGACTGAGGCGCTCCAGTCACGGTCTGCACGGCCACTACGGTCGGGGGTTCGAATCCCCCCTCGGGCATGGATATTTGTGCCGTCCTAGTTTGTAAGTAGTTCATAAATAGTTTGTAAGTTTAGGGACTGATGACCCCGTAGTTAAGTCCCATAGACTAAACAAACATTTGAACATTTTTGAACATCTGGTGTTGGAGCAGATATTTTTAATTTCTTTTTGAAATGTGTAGATGGACTCAAGCCAAACAAATTCTGCTCCTCACGCCATTCCTGCGACGAACGGCGTAGATATAAAGCATCGGTCGGTTTGTTTCCCGTCACGAACAAAATTTTTAAAGCGAAATTTTTGTGCTCAATCGATAGGTCAGTCCCAAATTAGTCTAGTGTGACATTATGTTTATCGAAACGTATTAACAGAGACAGTAAAACAAGACAATTAATCAGTACTGGCTGTGTAGCGCTTTCATAGTGCAGTAGCAGACTTCGTGAGGCGTGGCGGAACACGCGAAGGGGCAACTGGGGCAAGGAGAGACGGTGCGAATACATGTTTACCGATACAAGTGCTGCATTAGACAGTGTAGCTGCCAGCGGGCGCATCTCAGTTTTCTTTCAGCCACGCTGCACTTCACAATACATGTACACACCTTCAGAAGTAACATACATGATTTTGGTAATGGGTAAGTGGTGTTAGCTTTAACTAGTAGAAGCTACTTGTTTAATTGTTGTTCCTCTAATATACAGTATCTTTCTGATGAGATTCCGTACAACAAATTGTAGGGGTGTGTAATGAAATCGCCAGAGAGACAGCTCGTATGTACTCTGAAAAGTATTCGGAACGAGAAGGAAGACATCCCTTTGCAGACACGTTGTGGGCTGTAGTAAGACGAGCTCGAGACACTAGGGATTTGCGCCCGGTGAAACGCCAGCGAAGCAGGCCTGTGAGAAATCGCAACAATGCCATTACGTTGGATATGGTACATGCAAATCCACAAAGCAGTACAAGGTCGCTCGCTAGATCATTACAAATCTTACTCTGTACGGTGTACCGCTTTTAGAAAGACTCAAAAATTATGTCTTTCAGTGGATGACAGGGCCAATAGGCTGACGTTTTATGAATGGGCATTAAACCAACCATCTGAGTTTTTTAAACAGACTATTCATCGACGAGTCTACGTTTTGCAGCACAGGTGTGCCAAATCGAACTGCCCATCTCTTTTGGGCCTCCGTAAATCACCATTGGTTGCGTGAGGCAGATCATCAATACCGATGGACCGTCAATTTCTGGGGTAGTATTATCGGTAAGCGTCTTGTTTGACCTCATTTCTTTGAAGGCAGGCTGAACGGGCCAATTTACACCAATTTTCTTCAGAACGAACTGCCTGTTCTGCTCGACGTTATTCATTTAAGAACGAGGTAAATGATGTGGTTGCAACAGGATGGTGCACCCAGCCACTGCACTGCTTCTGCGCGCCAAGCTGCACGGGATCTTTTTCCCAATAAAACTGAAACGTGTATGTTGCGTGAGTTATCGTGATGTAAGGGTTTAGGTGTGACTGTTCATTGCTCATTAAACATGACATCTGATAAATTAAAGCAAAACACCTAACCCTGCACCGTAATTTGCATACCTGCAGATTTATTTTAATATCTAATAAGTTATTTTTATGCAAATTTATCTATATCATGAGTCGCCACTGTATTTTATATAAAAAGGCAGAACAATTAACTGACCCCATCCTAACCGTCGAATGGCGACAAGTCAAGATCTCACAATGGTCTATTAATACACATGAAAACAAAACCCACCAAAATAAGTGGGGGTTTTAATAAGGTAAAACAATTCCGAAATAAATGATTATATTTGACAATAAAGATAATACAGCCTAACAAAAATCAAAGTCTGTGACCAGTTGTCACTGTCAACATATACAAAGTTTAAATATGAATTAACAGAACACTTAATACAATTACTTAAACAAGACTGAAAATGACTGGCTTTATCTATAGATAGCGATCATGAATGCAACTAGTTTGCAGCCGAAACAAGTCACGGATTATAAAACAAGACGATTAGTGACGAGTGCCCTATCAGGGGTCGGAGTTGCGCACGCAGTATACTATACCCAAATAGGAGTCGTGAAGAACTGGCAGCAGCAGCAGCGTCGTTGGCAGTCCCCAGGGTCAGCGGCGGGCGACGCTAAACGCGAAGTACAAACTGCGAGAAAGACGCGGAGTGGCGATATTTACCTCTATTGTATGAGCTTGCGGAAGCGACACGCGATAAGCAAACCACCGTCTCTACGGTAAGCTGGACTAATTGTGGTCGCAATTGGCGATACCACACAAGATGAAAGTTCGAAGTGTGGTACCATCGGACCAAAACTCTGAAAGATAATCGAAGTTCCCGACCGAACAAAGCGGTGGAAAATGCAAGTCCAAACTGAACACTTAGAAAAATTTCGCAACACGACGGCAGGTTAGCACCACGCCATAGGACCTTCCTGATCGCCAGTACTCATAAGAGTGTGGCACCGTTTCTCGCCCTCACTCTGTTCCTCGCCAAAAAAAAAACACGGTAGCCTCGAGGAAAGCCACAGCCAATGGCGCGCTTTCCCGCCAACTAAAGGCACATTCCTTCCCCAACCTGCCGGAGTACCCACGCTGGCCGAGGGGACTGAGGCGCTCCAGTCACGGTCTGCACCCACTACGGTCGGGGGTTCTAATCCCCCCTCGGGCATGGATATTTGTGCCGTCCTTAGTATTAGTGAGTTCGTAAGTGGTTTGTAAGTTTAGGGACTGATGACCCCGTAGTTAAGTCCCATAAGCTATACAAACATTTTAACATTTTTAGTACCCACGCTTGGTCACGTAGTCCAGCTAGATTCTTAGAAAATCTGCAGTAAAATACTCAGCTGCCGCCATCAGGGCACCGCTATATACAGCTCTCTGTGGGACCCACCCAGCCTGGTGGTCCCAGCAATATAACTAATGTATAAATTCTCGGTATTCCGCCAAGTTAACAGACGGGAGATAGCGAGTTCCCGTGAAGATCAAACGGCGTCACCGCTTCAGCGTCAGACCGGTCGCAGGCGGACAGCCACAAACGGCCGTTGTAAAACTTCCGCCGGCGCACGAGGCAGGAACAGAGCGCAGCGCGGCATATAACGCGGCCACTGACCAGACCGGTCGCCAGCCCCAGCCACAGAGGAACATATATTTGTCTGTGCGCCAGCCCTCCTTTGAAGAAAGCCCCGGACTCAAGGCTGACCGCTCGTACCTCGCCCCCGAGTAAAGGTAACATGGAGAGCGTCCCTTCCACTCGCAGCCAAGTTTCCCCAGCAATCCAGGCAGCAGAATAAATGAAATGTAGTTACTATAAGAACAGAATTTAATAAAAATAAAGCCAAAACACCCATTCCCCCCATCCGAGGTAAAAGTACAGGCAATAAGAAGATAAAAAAGCAATTAAATTAAATACTGATGGCTATAATAATATGCAGTTAAGTATAAAACCTGATAGTAGAGAGAGGACAGACACAGGAAGTTGAAAATAACCAACACCTATCAAGGCAATAGGCAGAAATATGGATGTACAGTATCCAGCCAGGTCGCCCGATCTGTCGGTCCTCGACTTCTATTTCAGGGGTACAATAAAAGATATGGTGTAGCAAAAGAATGTGATACAGTGACGAGATGAAAAATCGCTTCAGGCAGGCCTTCTCTGTACTTGATGGGTCGTATGATGTACTGCGCGCTACAGCGAGCATTCGTTCTAGACTGGAACGATGGAGAGAGCAAGACGGTGGTTTGTTCGAACACCTGCAGTAAGGTACGGCCTCATTGAAATAGTGCTAAATTTTTGTTTCCTCTTTCTCTGTTTCCCTTTGTTGTGCTCTAAGCATTTGAAGGCTACTTTACTTTGAACCGGTTTTATGATTTTATTGATTGTAAGTGGACTATTAATGGATTACGTGTCGGGCCCGGTGGTCTTGGGGTAAAGTGCTCGACTGGAAACCGAAAGATCGCGGGTTCGGACCTCGGATTCTTTCAGTCTACACTTTAACCCATCCTTCACCTCTCAACAATGTGACGAGTCGCCAGAAACGACACGTGGTTCGGATTTCACGTTAAGCTGTAGGTCCCCTTTCCCGGTTTGGATAACTGGGGTAGACTAGGGACACGGAAGTCGCCGAAGTGGCGTCCAATTGAAAGACTTGCACCAGGCCAAAGAGCCACACGAAATTATTAATGGATTACGTGTTCATAATGAAGAATAAATAGGCTCTATGTTAATTAAGGAATGCAAATCATTTACAGGAAATTAATTTGATAGCGACTAAGTAATGTATTAACTGTTCAGTTGCTTAGGAACTGCTTCGTAAATGTACAGTATAGTCTTGCCACTAATAAGTGCAGTAACTAAGCTAAATTAAAACAAATTTGTCTATTTTTGTCTGTGTTTTATTAAACTCATACCTTCGTAAAATTCGATAGATATTATAATGTTAGGGATACGGAAGCTGAAACACGTGGCCGTTGCGTGAAATCGTCTTCAAAATGATACGGTATTGTGCTGCATTACTGCTGTCGCTACTAGCAGTACTCTCAGCAGGTGTCCAACGCATTTGATCAACACTACCTTGAGACAAGGTCCTACAACAGGCCGTGCTACGTCACACTGACCAGGCCGCGGCTGTCCGCTGGGGCACGCCCCCTGCCTCATAACGGGCAGCCAGTAAGCTGGCGGCCGCGGCCTGGTCAGTGTGACGTACAGTGGTAGTTGCAGCTGAGCAGCGGAGGCGTGCGCATCGTCGGTGCAGCGCGCTCTGTTCCAGTTGCCGGAGAGCTGTGAGGAAGTCCGTGCTGTGGCGGGAACGAAGCAAATTGTCGTTGCGTTGTTGTAACAACGCTGCAAAATTGTCGTGTCCTCCCGCACCACAGCATGGTGAAGAAATCGGCGCAGCAGAAGAAACCTGCAGTGAAGGGGCCGTCGGTCACGCAACTCATCGAGGCTGCAGATCACGGTAAGAAGACCGAAGAAGATCGTACACCTCCCCCGCCCTTGTACATCTCGTGCAGTGGCGCGTGGGTCGAGGTGTACGATATTATAGTCGGCTGCTGCAAGAAAGAGGTCGGCATCGAGCTGGTCAACTCGAACGCGACCATTTCGCTACAAGCAGCAACGAAGTCGGACCACAGGGCACTGAAGAGCGCTGTGGCCGCCTTCATCGTCGACGCTCCTCCCTTGCAGACGACGTCTGAAGGGAAGCGTGCGAAGTACACCAGGGCGCTCCTGAAGGGCCTGCCATGGTGCTGCGACGAGGCAGCAGTCCGGGAAGGGCTGCGGCGTGCAGGGTTCGGTGGTGTAACTGCTAAGTTGCACAACCGGACCAACAGGACGAGGCCGCCGCTCTACGTTGTCGCCGTGCAAACGGTCGATGATGGGGGCGACGTCTTCGCCCTGCGGAAGCTCTTGGGCTTCCCAGTGACGGTGGAAGCTCTCCCCGCCGACATGGACCCTCTCCCTCAGTGCTTCAGATGCCAGGGGGTAGGCCATGTGGCCAAATACTGCCGCAACGCAGCGCGGTGCGTCAAATGCTCTGGCGAGCATGACACACGAGACTGCGTGCGCGGCAGGGAAGAGACGCCGACCTGCGCCCGTTGTGGCGGTCCTCACGTTGCCAACTGGCGAGGCTGCCCGGCTTTTTCAAGCCGGAGCCAACCCGGAGGTGGCGCGGCGGCCGCTGCGGCGGCGCCGCATGGTCGGCGGAAACGGCGGCGACGACGACGACGAGGGAACGGCGTGGCAGCCGCGCCCCCTGACCGCGACCGGTCGGAAAACACCGCCAACGGCGGCGCGGACCGGCCGAGAGCGGAAAGGGGGCCGGCGCCATCCGCCCCAAAGAAGACGACGCGGCCCGGGGATGACCTGCGCGCTGCCGCGGAGGAGGCAACGGCGGCATTCAAAGCCGCCATGGCAGCAGAGAGGGTGGCCTTCCAGGCCCAACTTGCTGCGGAGAGGGACGAGGTCTGCCGACAAATTCGGCAGCTGCACGCCGAACTGGCGCGCGACCTCTACGACGACGACGCTGACGACGACGACGCCGAGGACGCTACAGAGCCCGCCCCTGTGGCGCAGAGCTCTGGGGCGCCCACTGCTGTGACGACCGGCGCTCCTGTGGTTTTGCAACCGCGGTCGACAGCTGCCCAGAAGTGGACGCCTGCCCAACAGCGGGCGGTTGAACAGCTCAACGCTAAACTGAAGGCCTCACTGGAGGGGCAATCACTGGAGGAGACGCTGAAGAAATCGTGCGCCACCCAGTAAGGTTGCGGCCCAGACGACCGGCGGCAGGAACCTCTCCGTGCAGTCATTTGCGCGCAGAGGTACCGTGACGAATGGACGCCACCGCCGGAGAGAGGACGCAGTACATCGCGGCTCGCTGCCGCACTTGACCAGCCGGTCGAGAGTGGCAGTGCAGCCCAACGCAGCAGGTTCTGCTGCAGCACTAACGGATTGATGTCTTTATGACGGCCTTAGCTCTGACACGGTAATCGATGCACGATACCCGCTACTAACTTAACCTACCCTTGCATGATCTATCGCAGCTAGCAAGGAATCCGCTACTGCCCTTACTACCCGCACCTGACTGTCGCAGAGGTTTTTTTCCCTTGGCGCTTGCCTTGGCACTTTTTTCCCTCTGCCCTTAAAACCGCTCTTCTTTCGAAGTTTTCGACCAATACTATCTCCCGATATGGACCGTATTAATGGGTAATCTTATCCACACGTACGGAACACATCACAGTACCCGCTCCTGTGACGCCTTCATTAACTTACTAACACATGCAGAGGTGACAGTAGAACTCTTGAGTTGGTCACCATGCTAGTGCGAGCGTGGAGGGGCTCCACTCTTAGTGTGACGTACAATGGCCTTTAAGGCCTTGTCTCTAGCTGGTGTTGATTTGATACTCACGACAGACACAGGCGTGTAGGTACACATGTGGTCGCAACTTCATCCTCGCCCGACGTGCCCCATCTTACGTGTGCGCAGCGTCTGTTACCGCCTTATGAAAGCGCTGCACAGCCGCTTCCGGAGTAATGATTAATTGTCGTGTTTTACTGACTCTGTTAATACATGTCGATAAACCGATTATCACACTAGACTAATTTAGGACTGCTATATCGACTGAGTACAAAAATGTCGCTTTAAAAATCTTTTAGTTCTTTATAGGAAACAAACCGACGCTTTAAATTTACACCGGACGTCGCCGGATGGTGCGAGGAGCATAATTTGTTTGGCTCGAGTCCAGCTACACATCGCAAAAAATAAAAATTGCTAATATCTGGTCAAACACAAACAAAAAAAAAAAAAAAATGCGCCTGACGAGTGGTAGGTAAGACATGGTGAAAAGTATTTAAACCGACAAACTCAGGGAGGTTTTTTCCCTAATGTCATTTTTTCCTATGAGGGGTATTTAAACCAGTGGAGGCTCTTCAGTGGTAGTCTTCAACATACACAATTCACATGTTTGGAGTGAGGATAACCCACATGCCACAGTTATCAGCGCTCATCAAGTTGTGAATGTAAGGGTCGGTGTTGTTGGGGGCTGTTTAATTGGGCCGTATCTGCTACCTAGGCCATTAAATGGCAGGCAGTGTTACAATTTCCTCGCCAGAGCATTGCCAGAATTGCTGGAAGACGTTCCGCTCCCTACAAGATAACGCATTTGGTTCCAACATGACGGGGCTCCGGCACATTTCATTCGTCGTGCTGGCCGCGGTGGCCGAGTGGACTGAGGCGCGTCAGCCACGGTCTGCACGGCCATTACGGTCGGGGGTTCGAATCCCCTCTCGGGCATGGATATTTGCGCCGTCCTTAGTGTTAGCTAGTTCATAAGTAGTTTGTAAGTTTAGGGACTGATGACCCCGTAGTTAAGTCCCATAAGCTATACAAACAGTTGAACATTTCATTCGTCGTGTGTGTCGATTTCTGGACCGACGGTTCCCAGAAACGAGGATTGGCAGAGACGGTTTTGTACCGTGGCCAGCTAGATCCCCAGATATGTCCCCTCTGGGCTTTTTTGTGTGAGGACAGATGCGCAACCTTGTTTTCGCAACTCCTGTTGTATCAGAAGAGGTTCTACATTTACATAAATACTCCGCAATCCACCGCAAGGTGCGTGGCGGAGGGTACACTGTACCACTACTAGGCATTTCCTTTCCTATTCCACTCCCTAATAGAACGAGCAAAAAAATAATGCCTATATGCCTCCGTACGGGCCCTAATTTCTCTTATCTTGTCTTTGTGTTCACTACGCGAAATTAGGCGGCAGCAAGATCGTACTACACTCAGCTTCAAATTTTGGCCCTCTAAATTTTCTCGACAGAAATTCACGAAAAGAACGTCGTCTTTCCTCCAGCTATCCCCAACTGAGTTGCCGGGGCAATTCCGTGACACTCGCGCGTTGGTCGAATCTACCAGTAACAAACCTAGCTGTTCGCCTCTGAACTGCTTCTATGTCTCCCTTTAAACTGATCTGCTGCGGGTCCTAAACACTTGAGCAATACTCAAGATGTGGTCGTACAAGCGTTTAATATGCGGTCTCCTTAACAGATGAAGTACATCTTCCCGAAATTGTCCCAATAAACCGAAGTCGGCTGTCCGCCTTACTCACAACTGTCCTTACATGTTCGTTCCATTTCATATCGCTCTGCAGTGTTACGCTTAGATATTTGAACGACGCGACAGCATCAAGAAGCTCACTACTAATGCTGTATTCAAACATTATGGGATTGTTTTTCCTACTCATGGGCATCACCTTACATTTTTCTACATTGAGATCGAGGTGCCATTCTTTGCACCAACTAGAAATTTTGTCTAAGTCATCCTGTATGCTATTACAGTCAGTTAAAGATGACACCCTCCCATACACCACAGCATCATCAGCAAACAGCCGCAAATTACAACTTACTCTGTCCATCTGATCATTTATATAGATAGAAAATAATAGCGGTCCTATCACACTCCCCTGGGGCAAGCCTGACGATACACTCATATCTGATGAACACTCGCCGTCGAGGACAACGTACTGCGTTCTATTACTTAGGAAGTCTTCCAGCCAGTCACAAATCTGTTAACCTATTCCATAAGCTCGTATCTTCGTTAGCAGTCTGCAGTGTGGCACCGCGTCGAACGCCTTTTTGAAGTTGAGAAAAACACAATCCGCCTGTTGCCCTTCATCAATGGCTCGCAAGATGTCATGTGAGAAAAGGGCAAGCTGAGTTTCACATGAACGATGTTTCCTAAACCCGTGCTGATTCATGGAAAGAAGCTTATCCGTTTCAAGGAAATTTACGATATTCGAACTCAGAATATGCTCCAAAATTCTACATGAAACTGATGTCAATGATATTGGCCTGTAATTGTGTGGGTGAGTTCTCTTTCCTTTCTTATAAACGCGATTTCAACTGCGCTTTTTTCCAATCACTAGGAACTTTGCGCTGAATTAAAGATTCGCGATAAGTAGGGGGCCAACGCCGCAGAATATTCTTTGTAAAACCGAACTGGTATTCCATCAGGACCAGCAGACTTTTTCGTATTTAGCTCTCTCAGCTGTTTCTCTACACCGGATATACCTATTACTATGTCCTCAATTTCGGAATTAGTACGCTGATCAAATGATGGTACATTTGTGCGTGAAAGATTTCTGAAAGGTTAAATTTAGAACTTCAGCTTTCTGTTTGCTTTCTTCTATTACTGCCACGGAATGATCAACGAGTGACTGGATAGTGGGCTTTGACCCGCTTATCGATTTTACATAGGGCCAGAATTTTTTTCGGGTTCTGGTTGCCCGGAGCAGCACCAGGAACAATTCAGGATACTTGTGTGGTTTTTTTCCCGTGTCAGACAGAACATGATCCCACGATGTAACCTTTGTTTACGTGTCAATGGAGATATTTTTGAAAATCTTCTGTAATTGAAATTGGGTTGTGTTGATGTGTTGTCTCTTGGTAATAAAAAATGGAAAAGTGTTTGTTTGTTTAATTAATTTGCCGCCAGAGAAATCTTCCTCTACCGGTTTAAATACTCCTCATAGGAAAAACTGACACCAGGGAAAAATATTTGTTTTGATGTCCTCTACAACCACCCAGAGTTTGTCGGTTTAAATACTTTTCACCCTGTATATATTACGGCGGGAC
This sequence comes from Locusta migratoria, assembly GCA_026315105.1. Taxonomy (NCBI): domain Eukaryota; kingdom Metazoa; phylum Arthropoda; class Insecta; order Orthoptera; family Acrididae; genus Locusta; species Locusta migratoria. The sequence continues at coordinate 105,766,943 of CM048755.1, forward strand.
ATTCCATTTCGTTACAAAATTCAATTTTCAGAGTGTGTCAGTGTCAGAAGCGTGCCGAGAACATCAAAGTAATTTCCACTTACGGCGGATGTCACAGCGGCCTGCATTTAACGAGCCACAACGGCGCCAGTCACTTAGAGTTGTCAGCGCTAACAGACAAGCAACGCTCCCTGACGTAATTTCAGAATTCAACCTAGGACGTGCGGCAAACGTATCCGTCAGGGCGGGGGTAATTTGGCTTTAATAGTCCTTTCAGGCATACGACAGGCTCAAGTACCTTTGCTAACAGCATGATATCTCCTGCGGCAACTTTCGTAGGCTCGTGACCATCATCATCATCATTAGAGACTGATAATGCCTTTCAGCGTGCAGTATGGAGCATAGTACCTCTAATAAAATTCCTCCATGATCCCCTATTCAATGCTAACATTGATGCCTAGTCTGATGTTATGCCTTTTACTTCAAAATCATTCTGCACCGAATCTAAGTACTTTCTTTCTGGTCTACCTCAACTCCTCTTACCCTCCACTGACGAGCTCATGAGTCTCTTAGGTAACCTTGCTTCTCCCATGAGTGTAACATGACCCCACCATCGCAGTCTGTTCGCTCTAACTGCTTCTTCTATGGTGTCCATTACCAGCTTTTCTTTGATTTCTTCATTATGGACACCCTCCTGCCATTGTTCCCATCTATTGGTACCTGCAATCATTCTTGCTACTTTAATATCTGTAACTTCTATCATATCATTTAAATCCTGGCCAAATGGAAAAGCACGGCTTAGTCAGATGAGTCCCGATTTCCGATCCCATGGAGCCATGCACCGGAGTTGTCAGCAAGGAAGGTCGTGATGTCTGCGTAACGGTGTAGGCTGTTTTCAGATGCAATGGACTCCTTTGTTTGGTCCAACTGAACCAATCGTAGACTGGAAATGATTTTGTTTTGCTATTGGGAGACCTTTTCAATCATTCATGGATTTCATGTTCCAAATGTTCAAATTGAAATGTTTGTTGACCTTATGGGACTTAACTACGGGGTCATCAGTCCCTAAACTTACAAACTACTTATGCACTGGCTAATACTAAGGACGGCACAAATATCCATGCGCGAGGGGGGATTCGAACCCCCGACCTTAGTGGCCGTGCAGAACGTGACTGGCGCGCCTAAAACTGCTCGGCCACCGCGGCCGGCTTTCATGTTCCCAAATAACAAGTGTCCACCCATATCATCCGACTTTAATCACAACAAACAGTTCAGTTCGTGAACAAAATCCTGACCCGGCGAGACTTTCACCAATTACGGAGGCGTATAAAAGCTGTACGGCCCAATATGCCTGAAGGAGATTTCCATCGACTTCTGAGTCTATGCCACGTCGAGTTATTATTCTTCGCCTGGAAAAGTCCTAACCGATATTAGGAGGTACACCATGACTTTTCAAATCACACTTATTAATATGGCCCTGAATAGTTGCTGACACTTCGTTACTGCAAACATGTTAAGTTTAGTAGAGGTCAGTAACTTAGCTAACCTGATGTAAGAGTGGCGGGACTTCAGCTTTATCGAGGCTGCACTCGCAATGTCTTCTTCGACAGGCAGGAGCAGGTCACTATTAATCATATATTCAGATACCAAGGCGTCATGTCTGCGGAGTTGCGAGGGAAGAAATGTTACTGAATATTGGCAGCAAATCAGGCACATTTTATCCACACACTACTGCGGCAGTGTCCCTACCCATCATCACTCATACTCGCAGCATGTAGCCCATTCCCATCACAGTTAGGACCTGTTGTGCATCTGCACTGGAGAAGGGTTCATCGGACGTCATCGCCTGATTATAAGTTGGATATATGTAACACATTGTTAAGTTGTTAAGTTGAATATCTAGTTTACTAAGATGGTGGCTATTGAGTCAGATTGTTGGACTATATTCTGCTATGCTCTACACTAAACCTATGGCCGAATAACGTGAAGTGATCACTGATGTTCCCCAAGTAGATTCGTAGAGCATCTGTATAATGTTTCCCTGAAGCAACCTATCCATTTGTATTGCTTACGTGCTGTCGTTGGCATCAGAAGACATCGAAAGAAAGCTAAATTATCGAATTTTGTAACGAAAATTCAAGATTAAGATGTACATGCATATCTTTGTTTGATTACGACGAACTTCCACATCAAGGACGCAAACATTGACATTCCTGGTGTTGAAAAGCAATTACTGATAGAGCTGAAAACAAATGGGTCTTCAGGTAGGGATGGAATCCCAAGTCGGTTTAAGACACCAGTCTTCGACATTGGACATTTACACAGCTTGCATTTAAAGCGAATCTCTTGTCCAGCGTATAGATATAAGAGGCTGAACAAAAAAGGAAAGGTGACTCCGGTGTATAAGAAGATGAAAAGCAGAAATCCACAGTATTACAGACATATAACCTCTGGTATCCCGGCCCGCCACACCACATGGACTATGACAGCAGCCGTTAGGCGGCGCGCACAACCTACTAGCGCTGCCATCGCCACTAGAGCGCTGCACGCCGTGGCGCGCCTACAGCGCCGGTAATCTGCGCAGAGAGCCGCACTATATAGGGCCGGAGCCACAGCTCGCTCCTCAGTCTTGTGTTGACTGCGCTCAGTTTACTTTCGATATTCAGTGGTTATCAGGCTTCGTACTTTGCTCCATCACGGTTCCGAATGGCTTGCGTTTTGGTCTTTGTTTTCGATTAGTTATTGTCCTTGTTTGTCGTCTTTGTGGTCTCGTGTAGTGTTTCTCGTTAGCGGCGACGCTTGATAGGTCGATCGTCGCTAGTCGCTCCCGACCCAGTCCGACCTTCGGTCACTATATAACCTAAATTTGGGTTTTCTTAAAAGTTCTTTAGCAAATTCTATGTTCGACAGTAATAAACATTCTTTAGAAATAACTGTCCACCAATGACCACGCATTTAGAAAGCATGGCTCGTGCGGAATTCCGCGTGCTCTCTTGTTCCGCGATATCTTGAGGACCTAAATGAAGGTATCAGAGTATACAGAACAGATTCTCGGATACGAGGTGAATCTCTTTAAGATTTTTTAAATAATTGAAATCAGAAGATTGTTTTGAACAGTCAGTATTCATCAGAGGCGAAGATACCGTCAGTAATATGGCAGGACCAATATCGCCCTCTGTGTGAAAAAAGAGAAAAAAAAGTGATCCAACGGATATTGTGAGAAATAGTGTGCCCTTATAAGCTGATGACGACGTAGTGTAGTCGAAGGCCGGTAAATTAGGACACTGAATGACAGTTATAATTTCTATTTGGTTTGCGAATGACAGCTTGCTCTAAAAATAAAACAAAAACGTAAGCTAATGCAGATGAGTAGTCAAAAATGTCCGTAACTTTTAGAATGCTGTTCGACTCAGTCATTTCGGTTATATATCTTGGCGTAATGTTGCAAATTGATATGAAACGGAGCAGTCACGTAAGGTCAGTTGTATTAAAGGCAAAGGACAGTTTCGGTATTGTGGGAGAATACTACGAAAGTAATAGCTTACATATAATCAAAAACCTTTGGCGATCCATTCTTGAGTCCTACTCGAGTGTTTGGGATCCAGCAGGCCGGTTTAAAAGAAGACATCCAAGTAAGTCATTGGCGTGCTGATAGATATCTTGCCAGTAGATTGGGTCAACATTTAAGTATTACGGATGTGCTTCGTGAACTCAGATGGTCACCCATGGATGGATGACGACTTCATTTTCACAATCTACTGTTGATAACGATTAACCCTGTGGGGCCACACCACCAGGCTCCTACGTCTGGGCCACACCATAGGCCTCAGAGGCCCACACGATATATAATAATGGAAAAACTATTTAAGAAATTCAATGTCATGATAAGGATGAGGGTATAATACATTAAATAACCTTGAATAACAAAACAAATATATATTTCCTAAAAAAACCACAAAACAAAATAACCAAAGTATCATAAATTAAACAATAATAGTTTAAACTTCATATAATGCAAAAAAAAATCTATCATATTCGAAAGCCAAGTACAATCAATAATTTTTAAAACTGAAATCGGTATCACAAAATTCAGCGGAAGTATCTCATATTTTACCGGTACAATTCGGACAAATTTTTTGTGGTGCTGACCACACACTAGCAACTTACAGAAATAACACTGCATTTTTGATTTCGTTTGTTTTTTTGTAGTCTCAAATTTTACAGTAAGTTTTTTTAGGAATAGCTCCTTGCTCAATTTCTTCACGAGCTGCCTCTGCAAGTGAAGTCATTTTTAGGCATCTATAAATACTGCCCCGTAGTGCACGGGGAACTGGTTTGTCAAGCCTAGCCTTCACCAAGGTTCTGTAAAGTGTTCAGAAAGCGTCAACCTATACTCAAATCGGGACAATGGTTTAGTTTGACTGTTATCTCCCTTTCCCTGGGTTTTTGTAATGTTATGGGGGTCTCGGAGGCCTAGATGTTTACTTGAACGGGCCGACAGGGGTGGAAGTGTTGTGCATTGTACACTAGCTCAGAGACAACTAACTAGAGGAGGCTTACTTGCGAGTCACGGCCCCTCCAGCTGTGTTGGAGCGGGATTAGACAGGTCTGAGTGAGCATCTGGGCCTCGGAGGCCTATGGTGTGGCCAGCAGGGTTAAAGAAAGGGGAGTTGTGATAGAATGCAGAACAGTTTCACTGCCGCCAGTGTTAACGTCAAGCAAGAACTGCAGATATACGTATATGTAAGGAAATCGTTGTTCGTGGGGAAGCGTACAGACAGTTCTTTTTCAGTAGGTCCATTTGCCACGACAAAAGGAAAGGAACAACTAACGGCGGCACTACCTATCGCTTGCCATGCACCACATGCTTGCTAGAGGAGATATGCTATACCTTATGTAATGTTATAAATTTCCTCGTGATGGTAATTACTGTAGAGGTAACAAAACAAATACATAGATCAGGGAACAGACTATCGGAGGAAAGGATTCTGATTGTATTGATGATGAAACGTAGGTGGGAACTCCACATTTTAGGTGTATGGATGATGAATGGAATAAGTACTTTGCTGATTCTGAGAGATGAAGGTAAGATCGAGAAAGATGGAATTTTGGCAGATGAGATTTGAAATCATGCAGGAGTACCATAAAAAAACACCCCTTCTATCATGAATGAGGTTAGAAGGGAAAAGTTTGCTTTTAGTCGAAGGAATTATGAGACAAATTTTGTTTTGGCATTAGAAGACAGTTACAGATCAACCCTCTTCAATTGACAATATCATTTGTCTTACAAGTTACTGTAATGAGGGCTACCGAGCGATAGGGAGAAGTTCGCTACCTGCACGAGAAAGCTTGTAGCTTTTCTTGCGCTACCAAGGCTTCTGCCACTACAAGATACGAGGCGCCTTCACAACTGCCACCCTCGTCGCGTCGCATCCGACCGTAGTCCACAAATAAAGGACCTCTTTCTGCATACAGTTGCGTGTTTTCCATGGATACTGTCCATAACTTCTCACTCTGTAGTATTCAAAATTTTCGCTACGAATTTATTATTGTTGAACTGCTCTTGTATTGTATTCTGACTCACGAGGGCAGTGCCAGGGTTGGGAAATGGAGTTTGGGGTGGGGCGGAGCGTATTTGCAGCACTACCACATTGTGTTACAGTGCCCGAATCATACCTCCAGATGGCCAGCCATTCACGATAAAAGCATTCCGAAACTTTCGATCCTAGGTTGTATACCCGTGTACCTGACCTATCAGCGAATGGCGCGGTGGCCGAAGCTGTAACTTGAGAATGTAGCAAGCCGAAGTTTCCGTGTTCGAATCCTCAGGCAGTGATTTTTTTCCCGATGTTCCGTTTTTTCAGATTAATTTTCATTTAACTGATCAATACATTAATTGACTGTAATAATACGTATATATGTAATGCGTTCCATACTTTCAAAGTACCCCTTTGCTTTTCTTTATTGAAAAATAATTATAAAAACTCGTTCAAAACTTGTGTTATTTTAACGTTTTGAACTTTTCCGTCCAAATTATTTCCTTCAAATATTCGTTTGTATTGTATGGATATTGTGTGCATGGGAGAATAATAATCAACTACATTAATTGAACAGAAACGAGAGATAAATTCACGAGGAGATTGTATTAAAATTCATTCGATCGTTCACCATAAATTATCACCTATTGTTTTTCTCAATATGATCTTATATGCATGGTTCGCATCGAAACTAACCGCAGAAAGACACATCTTTAGAAATGTTAACGAAATTTTGTTTTCGACATGTGTCCTCAATACTCATTTCTCGTGTAAAGAATCCTCATTTATTAGATGCACAAATTGTTGAATTGTCTTTTGTTTCGAAAGTTTTTATGAGAAATGTCGTTCTGGCTCGTTATACATAGTCTTCACAATCCGACTGTTATTCTACCATGCACACAGTATTCAGTATACAATACGAACTAATAGTTAAAGGAAATAATTTGGACGGAAATGTTCAAATGTTGAAATAACACAAGTTTTCAATTTGAATGAGGTTGTGTAGCTATTTTTCAATGAAGAAAAGCAAATAATACTTTGATAATACAAAGTACGAATTATTGACAATATTGCATATGGAAGTATTTTTACAGTCACGTAACGTATTGATCAGTTAAATGAACAAAATCTGAAAAAAAAAAACGAAATAATGAAAAAAAAAAAAATCACGGGCTCAGGATTCTAATACGGAATCTTTGGCTTGCTTCACTTTCCAGCTACAACCTCGGACAGCGCACCATTCGCTTCAGAGTTCGTACGTATGGGTATATAATGTAGGACCGAAAGTTCCGCAGCGTTTGGCCATCTGGCCGTATGGCTGGGGCATCCTAACGCTATGATGCAGCCACGCGTCGCCCCACCTAGAATTTCAGTTCCCAAACCTGGCACTTCACTCGTCACATAATGGAACGTGTGCTACGGATTGGTCTTGCTTAGAAATTTCGCACAATGAATTTATTTTGGCTTATGACAGTGCTGACGGGGGCTGATCACTGTATATTTTTGTATCCTCTCCTTTGGAGATTAATTAACTAGCGTTACTGCGAAGTATTCAGCGCTGAAAACGAGGAAGAGTAATGTAAATGTATAAAATTCAGATTATTTCAGAATGTATCTTAGACCAGCAGGCGCCAACAGCTGAAAGAAGAAAAACTAAGTGTGAAGAGCAATGACTTTGAAAGTAAAATTTTGTCATCTTGCCTAACTGGAAATGCATGTATATGATGCGCATGCAGACAGTAAGTTTCCCTATTTCTTTAACACAAAGACAACATAGCTACATGAAGATCTTAATTTGCTAAAGGTACAGTAATGGAATTGATACACTTATCATATCGTGGAATCAACTTTTGTATTCCTTTGTCATTTAAGTGTGCCGCCTGTGAAGGAAACCATCGTGTGACAGCCGTCTTCATCTCACTGTCGTTGTCAAAACTCTGTTGGGGAGACAGGAATTTCCAGAGGTGCAAGAAAAGCTGTAAAGCTTACTGCAGGCATTTTGCTGCTCCGTGGCAATGCTCGAACCCATACGGCTCGGCGCACAGCAACGGTTCTTCACTAATTCGACAGGGAGCTGTTTGATCATTCAGCGTACAGTCCTGATCTTTCCGCTGCGATTTTCATCTTTTTTTGCTCCTTAGAAAATTGTTCTCCTCCGGCCAGCGTTCTGACAGCGACGAAGAGCAGGAGACGACCGTTACGAGCCGGAACCATTTTGTTTTTTGTAAATAGAGAACCTTCACTTCTGGATGCCTCACGGAAGAGATCGATCGGTCTTGGGCGTCACGTTGCAGATTCCGCTGCCACTCCCCCGGGAAGTTCGAGTTCTCCCTCGGGCATGGAACTGTGTGTTGTCTTCAACATAAGTTAATTAAATTTAGTTCAAGTATGAAACACTTCATTCAGCCACGATCGCTAAAAATTTATACTCGTCCCTTAACCGGTTTCGGTGAGCTCAGTCGCCATCTTCAGAAAGTCCAGTACAATCACTGCAAAAAAATATACAATGTCTACAAACTGCACAGTTATTGTGGTACACAAATAAAATGACTGTTAACAAAACATGTACATTACCTTAGCGTCATATGTAAAATAGATACATAACCTTCTAACACACGTAAACATCTTGTTAAAGTTTTTCATAACAGGGTGGTTCGTCATAATGAATAAAATGTGGTCTTCGGCCAAGCAAGCAGGAGACTGAACAGGAAAACATTACACAACAGAGTTGCTACAGGTTGCCACTAGGTGGCAGTGGTGTCAAAACAAAGCAATATGGATGCACATTCAACTTCAAAGAAACATAGTACTGTGAAGTTACGAAGATAAAGTTTCTCATATTATGAGAAGACAATTAAGTCACTGTGCAAGTAGCGTAATGTCTACACAGAGTAGAAATACATAACTATAAATATAGATAAAGTAATATGTACACAGTTCCAAATACAGAAAAGCGTCCTACAGTGCAGTTTGTTTTATAATATGTAATATATAAAAGTTAATAATTCTCATATTATGAGAAAAGAAGTCAGTCGTTGCATAAATAGCTTAATGTCTAAATAGAGCAAAAGGACAAAAGTTATATCTACAGATTAAAAAGCAAAATCATTAATAATAAAAATAACATACAACTGCAGTTAAAGTTAAGTATAGGGTTCTATGTCCCAAGTCATTTGAAGATTTTAAAACTTTTCCCTTCAGTTAAATAAGTGACGCAAAGTATACATTAACAGTAAAGGGTAAACCATATACAGATTATATACTCCTGTGAAGAGTAAAAATATTTATATAAAACAAATGAGTAAAAACCTTAACATAGATGATAACAATATATAAAATAAGAGTAAAAACTTTAACATTGATGACTACAGCATGACATTAAGACTAGAGGTGTAAAGTGTAAAATTACCACTCATGGTTACATGTAAAAAAAGCAATAATGATTTTTTCAGCAGGATAGCAAAATGTAAATAATGAATGAAAAAAAGGGGGGGGGGGATTACATACTGTAAAAAACCGAGAGGCTAATAATGACTATAAAATGGAATTAACAATCAGAGAAGTAATATGTGTAACCAATCCTTAATGTTCGGAAGAGTCATTTACTAAAAATTGAACTAAGATAGCATGTGTGTATGACACGGAAACAGGTGAGAAAAGTTCAAGTAGTTTGTACAACTAGCAACGGATGATATTAGCACTTTGTTCACTTAGGATTACAAACCCCTCGTAGATTGTGTGCTATCTGTTCCTTCAGACATGCAAGAATAGTATGTGCTTGTATCCCCATACCAAAAGCAGAACAACAACTTAATCGGTGTTCGTCATTGTTCTCGATCTGGTACTTAGACAAAGGGGGGAATTCACCATTCCGAATAGAGTGCAGTCTGTGTCTCGTCATAAATTTCCGACTGACGACGTTATACCACGCGTCTCTAACTCACGTAAGGAAGAAAGCCTCTTGGAATGCTTTCTACACCGTAGCTCACCGTGCAGTTGTGTTTTTAACGTAGATTGAAGGACGACCGTCTGTCGTCTTCCATATATATTTTATAACATTGTAATTTATTTGATGTCGCTAGATTAGCTTTCTGTTAAAACTAGAACCCCAGTCTTTTCAAGGCATGAGGAATGGCATTTTCATTTCATGTTTTAATATATTAGTTTCTGAAATGTTAGTTAATATTTCTAGGATTTTGTTATTTTAATAATTTATTACTGTGTTCATGAATGTGGCAATAAGCACGGCTTCTCCGCTACGCCACTGTCCCTGTGAGAATGTGTACTTGTTTTACTTTTCAGTGGATGTGCGAGAATCTAATGGCTGTCAGAATGTGGGTAATAATAGCTCGCTTTGCATGGTTCTCTCTGGCTCAGAGTCGATAGTCGTTTCCAGCCTCTGCTTCTGGTGCTATCAAAGAGGTTTCTACACCCTTTGGTTTCAAGCCAGTCAACGAGCCCTCTCCAGGGAGAGTCTCTCTCCCACCTCCTCTTTTTTAGTGGGTGGTACCACTTTACGGTAGCTTCGCTTCGCGCCCCCTGGCCGATCAGTATTCACTTTGTGCTCAGATCGTGGTGAGGAAAGGTTGGTTCTGCTCTTGTGTCTGCGGAGATGGTAGCGATTCGTTGTCTAGTATTTTTAACTTAGACTCTTGAACTTACATTCATTTTTCGGAATATTTTTTCCGATCGTGCGCGGAAATGTGTTCTAGTTTTTCAATCCAGTGATTTCCAACAGATAAACGCGGTGTATGTGTTACTAGTTGCAGTTTGATAACGGCCTGGTATATTCCAACGTTTTGTGATTATGTGGCGGAGTTCAAAGTCTGTGTTAATTCTTTCCAGCTATGTGGGGCCCGATTTCTAACAGACAATATGTTCATTTTTGTGCAGTTCATGTAAAATCTTTCTTATCGTTTCCTTCCGTGAGTGATATTTGTTCCACGTGGTTGGTTCTTAGAAGAAAGCCTTCAGCTTTCACTATTGTTTGGTCCATGCCCATCAGACAAGTAACTATGAGTGTATCCTTCTGATTCCCACTAACATTCCGCGATCTTCGCTCCCCGCCTATTTTAATTTTGCTGTTTCTTCTCCGAACTTGTAGTACGCACTCTGTCAGTAATTCTCTCCGAGCCGTGTACAACCTCCTTCAATAGCTTGCTTATGAAATCCTATGTATTTCTAAGGGTTGCATGCTGTAATTTTTAATCTCACTTTTCCGTCTTTGTAATTATTTCACTTTTCTGGGTTTTGAGACTGGATTTCTTCCGTCTCTGAACGCTCCCAATCGCATGTTGCTGCATTTCAGTAGCTTCCTTATGAAATTCTTCGCAGTTCTAGGGCTTGCATGCCATAGTTATTTTTCTTTATTTTTCAGAAATTGAATTTAAACATTTTTATCGGTTTTCAAAACCACGTGGGTCCGAAATCCGACTTCAGGGGTTTGCAGCTAGTCACCTGAATTCACGCCACTTCTCATAAAACCATTGCCTAGATTGTTTACTCTCAGATTGCAACTTTTGTCTAATGAACCCGATTTTTAACCACTTCACCTTCAGTAGAGTGCGATCACGTAACGTAGCCGTGTGTCGCCGTTAGCGTGTGTGCCCGCGGTCTAATCTAAATGCAACATAACTTTGCTATACTCACGCACCATCTCAAATCAGGCACGACAGACCAGAGTCATCTTCGCAGTTTTATTGTATATTGTGTTGTGTGGTACCTCCGTGTTTGCTGAATTTCGCCTACGATAGTGGCGCCTGCTTCTGCCTCGTTTCAGCACGCTGATTTTGGTGAGTTTCGCTGTTGCATTGCGTGCGTGTGAGCGAGTGAGTGTTGATTGTAAATCCTTCCCCTAGTAGCGTTACGTTCTGTGTAATTTATGTTAAATTCAATGCTGGGCATCGTCAGCATTAGATATGTAAATGGGATACATTTTTATTGTATTAACAAAATTGGTTCCCCATTTTGCTTGCGTTCGACCTGAATAAACAAGTTACGTTCAGTATAATTTTGACTTGCCTATAAATTGTAGTTTTAGAGCACCTCCCCCTTTTATTTAATATTGTTTTTCACCAGTGCTGAGAACAACCTCAGATGCAGTTTTTTTATTATGTTTAAGTTCCTTTGCGCCATAAATGTTTTTCTTTAACCACTTTTATGAAATAACTTTAATTATGGTGGCTTGTTTAATAATGCCTGTGGGTAATTTCGTGTGAGCTGCTACGTATATTGGCCACTATATCGTAAACGTCCTGTTATTAGGGTAATTTGAACCAAGTCAGTTCTCAATTTGGGCTAGGGAACAAGGATTCAAAGCAGGGAGTAGCCGGTAGTTCACATGGACCTTTTGCTAATTTTACTGCTAAAATTAAGCTCTTTTATAACAGTAAACTCTTATCTGTGCACCTCCTACCAGAATTAAGCTTTTATTTCGTACAGTGGTCCACTTTTCACGTTTCGAGGGACAAATCACAAGAGAAATTGTTACTTGACTTGTGCCTTTGCCGTTCGAGTGGTGGGAACCTCGGGTTGCACGTAGCTGTATTCGAGTATGAATGTCACAATAAGGGAAAGAGGGAGAGTAAGCGATGTGCGCAGTCGCAACCGGTGGCAGGATCGATATAGCCTAGGCATTACTTCGTTTAAAAGAACGCCCATACGTGAGGTATTGCTGATGTGCTCTCATTTCATCCTTGTGGACAGGAGTTGGGCTGTAACCTTCGATCTTACATGAACTCCTAGTCAGCCATCACACGGAGGACGGGTAAAGGCGTCATAGCGGGCTTTAACCCTTTCATTTCCAGTGTTGTTCCTTGACAACAGCGTATTAAAACCTGATTTATACCGTATTTTGTGTATCATGACATACAAAAACAATAGTTCCATGAAAAATTTTAAAACACATATTTTAATGTTTAGTGCACTGCATTAATACAGAAAACAATGCATTTTAATTTTTTCAAAGCTGAATTCATAATGTGGGAATGAAAGGGTTAAACAGAAATCTAGCTGTGAGGTAATAAACGAAAGCCACTTCTAGTCAGCGTGGCATCGCTGTCAGCAGTAGGATCACCTGAGTATGTGTTTTATCTTGGTCACCATGTAAATTCAAATGTTTGTATAGCTTATGGGACTTAACTACGGGGTCATCAGTCCCTAAACTTACAAACTACTCACGAACTAGGTAATACTAAGGACGGCACAAATATCCATGCCCGAGTGGGGATTCGAACCCCCGACCGTAGTGGAAATGCAGACCGTGACTGGAGCGCCTTAGTCCCCTCGGCCACCGCGGCCGGCACCATGTAAATGTTCAGGTATTCAATTCGTTGTAATATTCCATTCGTAGAAGTTAGTTCTAGCGGTTTTTTTCCCTCCGTGGGCATCTACAGTAACTCGCTGCTCTTTGACGTATGTCCGCCGGCCGCGGTGGCCGAGGGGACTGAGGCGCTCCAGTCACGGTCTGCACGGCCACTACGGTCGGGGGTTCGAATTCCCCCTCGGGCATGGATATTTGTGCCGTCCTTAGTATTAGCTAGTTCGTAAGTAGTTTGTAAGTTTAGGGACTGATGAACCCGTAGTTAAGTCCCATAAGCTATACAAACATTTGAACATTTTGAGTTATGTCCCGTGTAAAAATGATGTCTAAAATTGTGACCACATATACCTGTTGGAGAGGTCCACACAGCCTTCATGGCTGTTTCTCCAATGGTCATCGCTTGCCGATTTGGTAATATTCATGACTTTTCGCGCCACTAAACTATATTGGTGGATCCACTCAAGCACTGAGCGTAACTCATAACCTGGTTGATCTATTAGAAGAAGGTCGTAAGTATACTTTATGCAGGAGAATTTTGAATCCGGAACCTAATACCCGAGAGTTTACGTTTCAGAGCGATCGCACAGAAAATTATTGAGGTGGGATATCTTTGCCTAATTGAACGTTCTGTCGGCATTGGCTTTGTTGTATTACAAGGAGCAGTACACAAGAAAAAGCTTCGCATAAAAAATAAGTAAAATATCTTTATAGTCATGTGGGAAGTCCATGCGAGCAGACCTCTCATGAGAAACATGGTGTACTCAGTCGACAGCATGATCAAATTCAATAGTGGTCAAAGCTACTTGGAGGTGACAGGCGACAGGATGTGGCCATAGCTAACAATCGTGACTGACTGTATGTTGGTCTCTTCTCCCCGTGTTGTCCTCTCTATGGAAAAGGTTATTGGCGGGAAATTCGGGAGCTACCAGCAGTCGGGTAAAAACTGTATAGTCCGATCTTAACTACGCAATCGGGCGATATTACTCGAACTTCCGCTTTCTTGAAAGCTCGTGTTTCAGTATAAATATCACATCGACGGTATACGAAACTCTGAGGACTTGAGATCTCGCTAGATACTGAGCCGTCGTGGCATCAGAAGGGTGCAGTCGGAAAGTTCGATAAATGCGCGTTCTTAATGTCAGGCCGCGCAGTGTAAAAGTGACGCCACTGCTGTGTTGTCAAGATACGTGAGACATACAGCAAGATGTCTTTATCGTATCCTTCGTATTTTGTTTCTTCCCTAGTAAAATGTAAGGTAATGATAAGCAAAGGCTTCCACAATAGGTTTCTATTTCGTTACGTTTCGAACGTCCGGAAGGGATAAGTCCGTCATTAGGTATCGTTTCTGCAGATTATTTTTGAGCACCGATACGATGAATAGCTCGTATTTACTTACACGCTTGGATTTAATGTCGAGAGCCGTTCCAATCTTCTCCGCGTCAGAGACAATGTTTGGACTTGAACCCGCCGGCTTTCCATCTGTCGGCTCGGTGACGGCCTTGTGCTACGACTTTTCCAATCATACTGTAATGAAAATCCGAAATGCGACGACTCCATGGTGGAATGTCCGTTCCACCCGTTGAAGCGACGTTTTTTGCAGACTGCATCCACCATTCTAGAGTCGACGATTATCTTAGAACACGACATTCACAGTCCGGCCATAATGCGGCAATAAGGTCTTGACATTCCGGGTCTTGGAACTGTCTCACATTCAGTTTCCATATCTGATTTTGCTGGATTTTGACTGTGAATGTGAAAGGAAAGGAAAGGAAATAATTCTCTGTCAAATATGATAAATCAAATTAGTATATGAGTAATTATCATAAGAATATACCACAATAGTGAAACAGATTAGAAACAAAATATACAATATCACTTTTCAAAAGAAAATCATATTCTTCGCATTGACGTCCTAAAATCACACTTCGGCACATTGCTGTCCTACGTCACACGCATCACTTCTTACTATTGTGACGTCATCGCCACCTTTCACTTTTCACTTAACATATTTTCACTATATGTATTATATATGAAGCACATAAACTTTTCACTTTGGGAGGGGTGGTCATTGATTTCTATGTTTACATTCTGAATGTTAGAATGTTACGTATAATTCATCCATAGACATACAAATGCGATTCATATTTCGTAGTCAACTCAGTTCATTCTGTTACGGGATATTTCTCACGTAAAACAAGCAAACTTACGCCTCATTGCCTTCACTCATAACCAGAACCGTGTCTCTCTTTTCGTCAGTATTTCAAATATTATATACCATCAATATGTAACCTCCTATGGCTTCCGACTCATCAGGACTTATTTAATCGTATCAGCATCTTATAATGGCAAACAAACATTCATTCTACTAGATACTTACCATGTAATTTTTTTCTCGGTATAGGTAACGTTTTGTTAGATACTTAACAGTTTGTTAGACAAGACACTCATGTTTTATAGGAAGGTGTTAAAATGTTTACTTCGCAGACTTCATTCATCGAGGAAGGTTTTATCACAGGATAAGTGTATACAAATTTCACGGTGACAGTAATCTATTTATAAATTGGTATTATTTCACTTGGTGGACAAAGTTATACTTACCTCTTAAGGGCTAGTTGGTATGCATGTTTCTAACATGTGTGGGCGGAAATGACGTCGCCTATTTTCTCTTACACAAATGACAATAATGATGCCTGACACCTCTCGCCGTACCACCTAAGACAAATCTCTTACTCTGCATACGTGTGGCTGGACCTTCCCGTGCCAAACACAAAATACTATTCTGCAACACCATGCTACTGTCGCACATTCACCTCTTCACAAATAGTGGCGGAATTTCATATCGCCTATAAAATTATCTACAACTTCTGTGGCGGAATAACACATCGCCTATAATTTTACCCTTGCATACTCCAGCTCAAGTTTCATACTTAAGAACCAGTCCCACGTTGCAAAACGAAATACCTTGTGTGTAGTGTCAGTGAGATGTGACGAGTACAACATCGTAAGCACTTACCTGGAATAGTTCCTCTTCTTTTGCTGCGATCTATATGTTTATTAGCTACGTTGTCTTTGCTTATTCGTAACTTATAATGTTGTCATTATCTCATATTCCAAATACATGTATATGTCCAATAACTTCAATTTTCTGTCTGATCAGGTGTATCATTTTGTTGCCTACATTTTGTTGTTTGTTCAATACAAGAACGTTGTCAGTATCCGCATCCTGTTTGTTGTCATAATCCAGTATGAATGTGAAACTTCCTGGCAGATTAAAATTGTGTACCGTCACCGGGACTCGAACCTGGGACCTTTGCCTTTCACGGGCAAGCGCACTATAGACTGTGCTATCCCGACACGACTCACGATGCCGCCTCACAACTTTACTTCCGCCAGTACCTCGCCTCCTACTTTCCAAACTTCACAGAAGCTCTCCTGCGAACCAAGCAAGACTAACACTCCTGGAAGAAAGGTTTCATATCAGTGCACACTCCGCTGCAGAGTGAATGTTTCATTCTGGAAACATCCCTTAGGCTGTGGCTAAGCCATGCCTCCACCAGTTTCATTCAGTATGAATGTGTCTACATTTCACATTCTTGGTGCAAGACTGGGTCCTAACCAGATAGATAAGAATATATAGAAGATAGGTACAGTTTAGATAGAAGAAGAGGTTTGGCAATACGGAAAAGAAAAGGAAGTAATATCGCCAAAGACTAGATTGCCTGGTGGTCGTCACTCACCTAGCATTTCAAAGAACGCAACGCCCTCTGAGGCAATTGCTTTAGTTTTCTGAATCTTCACGGCGTCTGTCCCTAACAGGTGTGTGATTTCTGTTCTGATTACTGTGACATTCCCTGTTGCCTCCATGATAGCTTCCTCTATTCACGCCGCGCTGATGTGAGGCCCCCCCCCCTCTAGACGGGCTCCGGCTACGGCGCGGCTGCCCCCCTTTCTCGCCAGCTGTTACTGTTTTCGTCTGTCTCCCCCACTACTTCTGATCCCGTCACTGCGTCTACCGTTCTGCCATCTGTTTCTTCTCCAGCCTTCCCGTGCCTGCCTGTTACTGTTTTCGTCTCTGTCTCCCCCACTACTTCTGATCCCGTCACTGCGTCTACCGTTCTGCCATCTGTTTCTTCTCCAGCCTTCCCGTGCCTGCCTGTTACTGTTTTCGTCTCTGTCTCCCCCACTACTTCTGATCCCGTCACTGCGTCTACCGTTCTGCCATCTGTTTCTTCTCCAGCCTTCCCGTGCCTGCCTGTTACTGTTTTCGTCTCTGTCTCCCCCACTACTTCTGATCCCGTCACTGCGTCTACCGTTCTGCCATCTGTTTCTTCTCCAGCCTTCCCGTGCCTGCCTGTTACTGTTTTCGTCTCTGTCTGCCCCACTACTTCTGATCCCGTCACTGCGTCTACCGTTCTGCCATCTGTTTCTTCTCCAGCCTTCCCGTGCCTGCCTGTTACTGTTTTCGTCTCTGTCTCCCCCACTACTTCTGATCCCGTCACTGCGTCTACCGTTCTGCCATCTGTTTCTTCTCCAGCCTTCCCGTGCCTGCCTGTTACTGTTTTCGTCTCTGTCTCCCCCACTACTTCTGATCCCGTCACTGCGTCTACCGTTCTGCCATCTGTTTCTTCTCCAGCCTTCCCGTGCCTGCCTGTTACTGTTTTCGTCTCTGTCTGCCCCACTACTTCTGATCCCGTCACTGCGTCTACCGTTCTGCCATCTGTTTCTTCTCCAGCCTTCCCGTGCCTGCCTGTTACTGTTTTCGTCTCTGTCTGCCCCACTACTTCTGATCCCGTCACTGCGTCTACCGTTCTGCCATCTGTTTCTTCTCCAGCCTTCCCGTGCCTGCCTGTTACTGTTTTCGTCTCTGTCTCCCCCACTACTTCTGATCCCGTCACTGCGTCTACCGTTCTGCCATCTGTTTCTTCTCCAGCCTTCCCGTGCCTGCCTGTTACTGTTTTCGTCTCTGTCTCCCCCACTACTTCTGATCCCGTCACTGCGTCTACCGTTCTGCCATCTGTTTCTTCTCCAGCCTTCCCGTGCCTGCCTGTTACTGTTTTCGTCTCTGTCTCCCCCACTACTTCTGATCCCGTCACTGCGTCTACCGTTCTGCCATCTGTTTCTTCTCCAGCCTTCCCGTGCCTGCCTGTTACTGTTTTCGTCTCTGTCTGCCCCACTACTTCTGATCCCGTCACTACGTCTACCGTTCTGCCATCTGTTTCTTCTCCAGCCTTCCCGTGCCTGCCTGTTACTGTTTTCGTCTCTGTCTCCCCCACTACTTCTGATCCCGTCACTGCGTCTACCGTTCTGCCATCTGTTTCTTCTCCAGCCTTCCCGTGCCTGCCTGTTACTGTTTTCGTCTCTGTCTCCCCCACTACTTCTGATCCCGTCACTGCGTCTACTGTTCTGCCATCTGTTTCTTCTCCAGCCTTCCCGTGCCTGCCTGTTACTGTTTTCGTCTCTGTCTCCCCCACTACTTCTGATCCCGTCACTGCGTCTACCGTTCTGCCATCTGTTTCTTCTCCAGCCTTCCCGTGCCTGCCTGTTACTGTTTTCGTCTCTGTCTCCCCCACTACTTCTGATCCCGTCACTGCGTCTACCGTTCTGCCATCTGTTTCTTCTCCAGCCTTCCCGTGCCTGCCTGTTACTGTTTTCGTCTCTGTCTCCCCCACTACTTCTGATCCCGTCACTGCGTCTACCGTTCTGCCATCTGTTTCTTCTCCAGCCTTCCCGTGCCTGCCTGTTACTGTTTTCGTCTCTGTCTGCCCCACTACTTCTGATCCCGTCACTGCGTCTACCGTTCTGCCATCTGTTTCTTCTCCAGCCTTCCCGTGCCTGCCTGTTACTGTTTTCGTCTCTGTCTGCCCCACTACTTCTGATCCCGTCACTGCGTCTACCGTTCTGCCATCTGTTTCTTCTCCAGCCTTCCCGTGCCTGCCTGTTACTGTTTTCGTCTCTGTCTCCCCCACTACTTCTGATCCCGTCACTGCGTCTACCGTTCTGCCATCTGTTTCTTCTCCAGCCTTCCCGTGCCTGCCTGTTACTGTTTTCGTCTCTGTCTCCCCCACTACTTCTGATCCCGTCACTGCGTCTACCGTTCTGCCATCTGTTTCTTCTCCAGCCTTCCCGTGCCCGCCTGTTACTGTTTTCGTCTCTGTCTCCCCCACTACTTCTGATCCCGTCACTGCGTCTACCGTTCTGCCATCTGTTTCTTCTCCAGCCTTCCCGTGCCTGCCTGTTACTGTTTTCGTCTCTGTCTCCCCCACTACTTCTGATCCCGTCACTGCGTCTACCGTTCTGCCATCTGTTTCTTCTCCAGCCTTCCCGTGCCTGCCTGTTACTGTTTTCGTCTCTGTCTCCCCCACTACTTCTGATCCCGTCACTGCGTCTACCGTTCTGCCATCTGTTTCTTCTCCAGCCTTCCCGTGCCTGCCTGTTACTGTTTTCGTCTCTGTCTCCCCCACTACTTCTGATCCCGTCACTGCGTCTACCGTTCTGCCATCTGTTTCTTCTCCAGCCTTCCCGTGCCTGCCTGTTACTGTTTTCGTCTCCGTCTCCCCCACTACTTCTGATCCCGTCACTGCGTCTACCGTTCTGCCATCTGTTTCTTCTTCAGCCTTCCCGTGCCTGCCTGTTACTGTTTTCGTCTCTGTCTCCCCCACTACTTCTGATCCCGTCACTGCGTCTACCGTTCTGCCATCTGTTTCTTCTCCAGCCTTCCCGTGCCTGGCTGTTACTGGTTTCGTCTCTGTCTCCCCCACTACTTCTGATCCCGTCACTGCATCTACCGTTCTGCCATCTGTTTCTTCTCCAGCCTTCCCGTGCCTGCCTGTTACTGTTTTCGTCTCTGTCTCCCCCACTACTTCTGATCCCATCACTGCGTCTACCGTTCTGCCATCTGTTTCTTCTCCAGCCTTCCCGTGCCTGCCTGTTACTGTTTTCGTCTCTGTCTCCCCCACTACTACTGATCCCGTCACTGCGTCTACCGTTCTGCCATCTGTTTCTTCTCCAGCCTTCCCGTGCCTGCCTGTTACTGTTTTCGTCTCTGTCTCCCCCACTACTTCTGATCCCGTCACTGCGTCTACCGTTCTGCCATCTGTTTCTTCTCCAGCCTTCCCGTGCCTGCCTGTTACTGTTTTCGTCTCTGTCTCCCCCACTACTTCTGATCCCGTCACTGCGTCTACCGTTCTGCCATCTGTTTCTTCTCCAGCCTTCCCGTGCCTGCCTGTTACTGTTTTCGTCTCCGTCTCCCCCACTACTTCTGATCCCGTCACTGCGTCTACCGTTCTGCCATCTGTTTCCTCTTCAGCCTTCCCGTGCCTGCCTGTTACTGTTTTCGTCTCTGTCTCCCCCACTACTTCTGATCCCGTCACTGCGTCTACCGTTCTGCCATCTGTTTCTTCTCCAGCCTTCCCGTGCCTGCCTGTTACTGTTTTCGTCTCTGTCTCCCCCACTACTTCTGATCCCGTCACTGCGTCTACCGTTCTGCCATCTGTTTCTTCTCCAGCCTTCCCGTGCCTGCCTGTTACTGTTTTCGTCTCTGTCTCCCCCACTACTTCTGATCCCATCACTGCGTCTACCGTTCTGCCATCTGTTTCTTCTCCAGCCTTCCCGTGCCTGCCTGTTACTGTTTTCGTCTCTGTCTCCCCCACTACTTCTGATCCCGTCACTGCGTCTACCGTTCTGCCATCTGTTTCTTCTCCAGCCTTCCCGTGCCTGCCTGTTACTGTTTTCGTCTCTGTCTCCCCCACTACTTCTGATCCCGTCACTGCATCTACCGTTCTGCCATCTGTTTCCTCTCCAGCCTTCCCGTGCCTGCCTGTTACTTTTTTCGTCTCTGTCTCCCCCACTACTTCTGATCCCGTCACTGCGTCTACCGTTCTGCCATCTGTTTCTTCTCCAGCCTTCCCGTGCCTGCCTGTTACTGTTTTCGTCTCTGTCTCCCCCACTACTTCTGATCCCGTCACTGCGTCTACCGTTCTGCCATCTGTTTCTTCTCCAGCCTTCCCGTGCCTGCCTGTTACTGTTTTCGTCTCTGGCTGCCCCACTACTTCTGATCCCGTCACTGTGTCTACCGTTCTGCCATCTGTTTCTTCTCCAGCCTTCCCGTGCCTGCCTGTTACTGTTTTCGTCTCTGTCTCCCCCACTACTTCTGATCCCGTCACTGCGTCTACCGTTCTGCCATCTGTTTCTTCTCCAGCCTTCCCGTGCCTGCCTGTTACTGTTTTCGTCTCTGTCTCCCCCACTACTTCTGATCCCGTCACTGCGTCTACTGTTCTGCCATCTGTTTCTTCTCCAGCCTTCCCGTGCCTGCCTGTTACTGTTTTCGTCTCTGTCTCCCCCACTACTTCTGATCCCGTCACTGCGTCTACCGTTCTGCCATCTGTTTCTTCTCCAGCCTTCCCGTGCCTGCCTGTTACTGTTTTCGTCTCTGTCTCCCCCACTACTTCTGATCCCGTCACTGCGTCTACCGTTCTGCCATCTGTTTCTTCTCCAGCCTTCCCGTGCCTGCCTGTTACTGTTTTCGTCTCTGTCTGCCCCACTACTTCTGATCCCGTCACTGCGTCTACCGTTCTGCCATCTGTTTCTTCTCCAGCCTTCCCGTGCCTGCCTGTTACTGTTTTCGTCTCTGTCTGCCCCACTACTTCTGATCCCGTCACTGCGTCTACTGTTCTGCCATCTGTTTCTTCTCCAGCCTTCCCGTGCCTGCCTGTTACTGTTTTCGTCTCTGTCTGCCCCACTACTTCTGATCCCGTCACTGCGTCTACCGTTCTGCCATCTGTTTCTTCTCCAGCCTTCCCGTGCCTGCCTGTTACTGTTTTCGTCTCTGTCTCCCCCACTACTTCTGATCCCGTCACTGCGTCTACCGTTCTGCCATCTGTTTCTTCTCCAGCCTTCCCGTGCCTGCCTGTTACTGTTTTCGTCTCTGTCTCCCCCACTACTTCTGATCCCGTCACTGCGTCTACCGTTCTGCCATCTGTTTCTTCTCCAGCTTTCCCTTGCCTGCCTGTTACTGTTTTCGTCTCTGTCTGCCCCACTACTTCTGATCCCGTCACTGCGTCTACCGTTCTGCCATCTGTTTCTTCTCCAGCCTTCCCGTGCCTGCCTGTTACTGTTTTCGTCTCTGTCTGCCCCACTACTTCTGATCCCGTCACTGCGTCTACCGTTCTGCCATCTGTTTCTTCTCCAGCCTTCCCGTGCCTGCCTGTTACTGTTTTCGTCTCTGTCTCCCCCACTACTTCTGATCCCGTCACTGCGTCTACCGTTCTGCCATCTGTTTCTTCTCCAGGCTTCCCGTGCCTGCCTGTTACTGTTTTCGTCTCTGTCTCCCCCACTACTTTTGATCCCGTCACTGCGTCTACTGTTCTGCCATCTGTTTCTTCTCCAGCCTTCCCGTGCCTGCCTGTTACTGTTTTCGTCTCTGTCTCCCCCACTACTTCTGATCCCGTCACTGCGTCTACCGTTCTGCCATCTGTTTCTTCTCCAGCCTTCCCGTGCATGCCTGTTACTGTTTTCGTCTCTGTCTGCCCCACTACTTCTGATCCCGTACTGCGTCTACCGTTCTGCCATCTGTTTCTTCTCCAGCCTTCCCGTGCCTGCCTGTTACTGTTTTCGTCTCTGTCTGCCCCACTACTTCTGATCCCGTCACTGCGTCTACCGTTCTGCCATCTGTTTCTTCTCCAGCCTTCCCATGCCTGCCTGTTACTGTTTTCGTCTCTGTCTCCCCCACTACTTCTGATCCCGTCACTGCGTGTACCGTTCTGCCATCTGTTTCTTCTCCAGCCTTCCCGTGCCTGCCTGTTACTGTTTTCGTCTCTGTCTGCCCCACTACTTCTGATCCCGTCACTGCGTCTACCGTTCTGCCATCTGTTTCTTCTCCAGCCTTCCCGTGCCTGCCTGTTACTGTTTTCGTCTCTGTCTCCCCCACTACTTCCGATCCCGTCACTGCGTCTACCGTTTTGCCATCTGTTTCTTCTCCAGCCTTCCCGTGCCTGCCTGTTACTGTTTTCGTCTCTGTCTCCCCCACTACTTCTGATCCCGTCACTGCGTCTACCGTTCTGCCATCTGTTTCTTCTCCAGCCTTCCCGTGCCTGCCTGTTACTGTTTTCGTCTCTGTCTCCCCCACTACTTCTGATCCCGTCACTGCGTCTACCGTTCTGCCATCTGTTTCTTCTCCAGCCTTCCCGTGCCTGCCTCTTACTGTTTTCGTCTCTGTCTCCCCCACTACTTCTGATCCCATCACTGCGTCTACCGTTCTGCCATCTGTTTCTTCTCCAGCCTTCCCGTGCCTGCCTGTTACTGTTTTCGTCTCTGTCTGCCCCACTACTTCTGATCCCGTCACTGCGTCTACCGTTCTGCCATCTGTTTCTTCTCCAGCCTTCCCGTGCCTGCCTGTTACTGTTTTCGTCTCTGTCTCCCCCACTACTTCTGATCCCGTCACTGCGTTTACCGTTCTGCCATCTGTTTCTTCTCCAGCCTTCCCGTGCCTGCATGTTACTGTTTTCGTCTCTGTCTCCCCCACTACTTCTGATCCCGTCACTGCGTCTACCGTTCTGCCATCTGTTTCTTCTCCAGCCTTCCCGTGCATGCCTGTTACTGTTTTCGTCTCTGTCTGCCCCACTACTTCTGATCCCGTCACTGCGTCTACCGTTCTGCCATCTGTTTCTTCTCCAGCCTTCCCGTGCCTGCCTGTTACTGTTTTCGTCTCTGTCTGCCCCACTACTTCTGATCCCGTCACTGCGTCTACCGTTCTGCCATCTGTTTCTTCTCCAGCCTTCCCATGCCTGCCTGTTACTGTTTTCGTCTCTGTCTCCCCCACTACTTCTGATCCCGTCACTGCGTCTACCGTTCTGCCATCTGTTTCTTCTCCAGCCTTCCCGTGCCTGCCTGTTACTGTTTTCGTCTCTGTCTCCCCCACTACTTCTGATCCCGTCACTGCGTCTACCGTTCTGCCATCTGTTTCTTCTCCAGCCTTCCCGTGCCTGCCTGTTACTGTTTTCGTCTCTGTCTCCCCCACTACTTCTGATCCCGTCACTGCGTCTACCGTTCTGCCATCTGTTTCTTCTCCAGCCTTCCCGTGCCTGCCTGTTACTGTTTTCGTCTCTGTCTGCCCCACTACTTCTGATCCCGTCACTGCGTCTACCGTTCTGCCATCTGTTTCTTCTCCAGCCTTCCCGTGCCTGCCTGTTACTGTTTTCGTCTCTGTCTCCCCCAGTACTTCTGATCCCGTCACTGCGTCTACCGTTCTGCCATCTGTTTCTTCTCCAGCCTTCCCGTGCCTGCCTGTTACTGTTTTCGTCTCTGTCTCCCCCACTACTTCTGATCCCGTCACTGCGTCTACCGTTCTGCCATCTGTTTCTTCTCCAGCCTTCCCGTGCCTGCCTGTTACTGTTTTCGTCTCTGTCTCCCCCAGTACTTCTGATCCCGTCACTGCGTCTACCGTTCTGCCATCTGTTTCTTCTCCAGCCTTCCCGTGCCTGCCTGTTACTGTTTTCGTCTCTGTCTCCCCCACTACTTCTGATCCCGTCACTGCGTCTACCGTTCTGCCATCTGTTTCTTCTCCAGCCTTCCCGTGCCTGCCTGTTACTGTTTTCGTCTCTGTCTGCCCCACTACTTCT
The DNA here is from genome assembly GCA_026315105.1 of Locusta migratoria. Taxonomy (NCBI): domain Eukaryota; kingdom Metazoa; phylum Arthropoda; class Insecta; order Orthoptera; family Acrididae; genus Locusta; species Locusta migratoria. The sequence goes on from CM048755.1 coordinate 105,791,395, forward strand.
GATCCCGTCACTGCGTCTACCGTTCTGCCATCTGTTTCTTCTCCAGCCTTCCCGTGCCTGCCTGTTACTGTTTTCGTCTCTGTCTCCCCCACTACTTCTGATCCCGTCACTGCGTCTACCGTTCTGCCATCTGTTTCTTCTCCAGCTTTCCCATGCCTGCCTGTTACTGTTTTCGTCTCTGTCTGCCCCACTACTTCTGATCCCGTCACTGCGTCTACCGTTCTGCCATCTGTTTCTTCTCCAGCCTTCCCGTGCCTGCCTGTTACTGTTTTCGTCTCTGTCTGCCCCACTACTTCTGATCCCGTCACTGCGTCTACCGTTCTGCCATCTGTTTCTTCTCCAGCCTTCCCGTGCCTGCCTGTTACTGTTTTCGTCTCTGTCTCCCCCACTACTTCTGATCCCGTCACTGCGTCTACCGTTCTGCCATCTGTTTCTTCTCCAGCCTTCCCGTGCCTGCCTGTTACTGTTTTCGTCTCTGTCTCCCCCACTACTTCTGATCCCGTCACTGCGTCTACTGTTCTGCCATCTGTTTCTTCTCCAGCCTTCCCGTGCCTGCCTGTTACTGTTTTCGTCTCTGTCTCCCCCACTACTTCTGATCCCGTCACTGCGTCTACCGTTCTGCCATCTGTTTCTTCTCCAGCCTTCCCGTGCATGCCTGTTACTGTTTTCGTCTCTGTCTGCCCCACTACTTCTGATCCCGTACTGCGTCTACCGTTCTGCCATCTGTTTCTTCTCCAGCCTTCCCGTGCCTGCCTGTTACTGTTTTCGTCTCTGTCTCCCCCACTACTTCTGATCCCGTCACTGCGTCTACCGTTCTGCCATCTGTTTCTTCTCCAGCCTTCCCGTGCCTGCCTGTTACTGTTTTCGTCTCTGTCTCCCCCACTACTTCTGATCCCGTCACTGCGTCTACCGTTCTGCCATCTGTTTCTTCTCCAGCCTTCCCGTGCCTGCCTGTTACTGTTTTCGTCTCTGTCTGCCCCACTACTTCTGATCCCGTCACTGCGTCTACCGTGCTGCCATCTGTTTCTTCTCCAGCCTTCCCGTGCCTGCCTGTTACTGTTTTCGTCTCTGTCTGCCACACTACTTCTGATCCCGTCACTGCGTCTACTGTTCTGCCATCTGTTTCTTCTCCAGCCTTCCCGTGCCTGCCTGTTACTGTTTTCGTCTCTGTCTGCCCCACTACTTCTGATCCCGTCACTGCGTCTACCGTGCTGCCATCTGTTTCTTCTCCAGCCTTCCCGTGCCTGCCTGTTACTGTTTTCGTCTCTGTCTGCCCCACTACTTCTGATCCCGTCACTGCGTCTACCGTTCTGCCATCTGTTTCTTCTCCAGCCTTCCCGTGCCTGCCTGTTACTGTTTTCGTCTCTGTCTCCCCCACTACTTCTGATCCCGTCACTGCGTCTACCGTTCTGCCAGCTGTTTCTTCTCCAGCCTTCCCGTGCCTGCCTGTTACTGTTTTCGTCTCTGTCTCCCCCACTACTTCTGATCCCGTCACTGCGTCTACCGTTCTGCCATCTGTTTCTTCTCCAGCCTTCCCGTGCCTGCCTGTTACTGTTTTCGTCTCTGTCTCCCCCACTACTTCTGATCCCGTCACTGCGTCTACCGTTCTGCCATCTGTTTCTTCTCCAGCCTTCCCGTGCCTGCCTGTTACTGTTTTCGTCTCTGTCTGCCCCACTACTTCTGATCCCGTCACTGCGTCTACCGTTCTGCCATCTGTTTCATCTCCAGCCTTCCCGTGCCTGCCTGTTACTGTTTTCGTCTCTGTCTGCCCCACTACTTCTGATCCCGTCACTGCGTCTACCGTTCTGCCATCTGTTTCTTCTCCAGTCTTCCCGTGCCTGCCTGTTACTGTTTTCGTCTCTGTCTGCCCCACTACTTCTGATCCCGTCAATGCGTCTACCGTTCTGCCATCTGTTTCTTCTCCAGCATTCCCGTGCCTGCCTGTTACTGTTTTCGTCTCTGTCTGCCCCACTACTTCTGATCCCGTCACTGCGTCTACCGTTCTGCCATCTGTTTCTTCTCCAGCCTTCCCGTGCCTGCCTGTTACTGTTTTCGTCTCTGTCTCCCCCACTACTTCTGATCCCGTCACTGCGTCTACCGTTCTGCCATCTGTTTCTTCTCCAGCCTTCCCGTGCCTGCCTGTTACTGTTTTCGTCTCTGTCTGCCCCACTACTTCTGATCCCGTCACTGCGTCTACCGTTCTGCCATCTGTTTCTTCTCCAGCCTTCCCGTGCCTGCCTGTTACTGTTTTCGTCTCTGTCTCCCCCACTACTTCTGATCCCGTCACTGCGTCTACCGTTCTGCCATCTGTTTCTTCTCCAGCCTTCCCGTGCCTGCCTGTTACTGTTTTCGTCTCTGTCTCCCCCACTACTTCTGATCCCGTCACTGCGTCTACCGTTCTGCCATCTGTTTCTTCTCCAGCCTTCCCGTGCCTGCCTGTTACTGTTTTCGTCTCTGTCTCCCCCACTACTTCTGATCCCGTCACTGCGTCTACCGTTCTGCCATCTGTTTCTTCTCCAGCCTTCCCGTGCCTGCCTGTTACTGTTTTCGTCTCTGTCTGCCCCACTACTTCTGATCCCGTCACTGCGTCTACCGTTCTGCCATCTGTTTCTTCTCCAGCCTTCCCGTGCCTGCCTGTTACTGTTTTCGTCTCTGTCTCCCCCACTACTTCTGATCCCGTCACTGCGTCTACCGTTCTGCCATCTGTTTCTTCTCCAGCCTTCCCGTGCCTGCCTGTTACTGTTTTCGTCTCTGTCTCCCCCACTACTTCTGATCCCGTCACTGCGTCTACCGTTCTGCCATCTGTTTCTTCTTCAGCTTTCCCATGCCTGCCTGTTACTGTTTTCGTCTCTGTCTGCCCCACTACTTCTGATCCCGTCACTGCGTCTACCGTTCTGCCATCTGTTTCTTCTCCAGCCTTCCCGTGCCTGCCTGTTACTGTTTTCGTCTCTGTCTCCCCCACTACTTCTGATCCCGTCACTGCGTCTACCGTTCTGCCATCTGTTTCTTCTCCAGCCTTCCCGTGCATGCCTGTTACTGTTTTCGTCTCTGTCTCCCCCACTACTTCTGATCCCGTCACTGCGTCTACCGTTCTGCCATCTGTTTCTTCTCCAGCCTTCCCGTGCCTGCCTGTTACTGTTTTCGTCTCTGTCTGCCCCACTACTTCTGATCCCGTCACTGCGTCTACCGTTCTGCCATCTGTTTCTTCTCCAGCCTTCCCGTGCCTGCCTCTTACTGTTTTCGTCTCTGTCTCCCCCACTACTTCTGATCCCGTCACTGCGTCTACCGTTCTGCCATCTGTTTCTTCTCCAGCCTTCCCGTGCCTGCCTGTTACTGTTTTCGTCTCTGTCTCCCCCACTACTTCTGATCCCGTCACTGCGTCTACCGTTCTGCCATCTGTTTCTTCTCCAGCCTTCCCGTGCCTGCCTGTTACTGTTTTCGTCTCTGTCTCCCCCACTACTTCCGATCCCGTCACTGCGTCTACCGTTCTGCCATCTGTTTCTTCTCCAGCCTTCCCGTGCCTGCCTGTTACTGTTTTCGTCTCTGTCTCCCCCACTACTTCTGATCCCGTCACTGCGTCTACCGTTCTGCCATCTGTTTCTTCTCCAGCCTTCCCGTGCATACCTGTTACTGTGTTCGTCTCTGTCTCCCCCACTACTTCTGATCCCGTCACTGCGTCTACCGTTCTGCCATCTGTTTCTTCTTCAGCCTTCCCGTGCCTGCCTCTTACTGTTTTCGTCTTTGTCTCCCCCACTACTTCTGATCCCGTCACTGCGTCTACCGTTCTACCATCTGTTTCTTCTCCAGGCTTCCCGTGCCTGCCTGTTACTGTTTTCGTCTCTGTCTGCCCCACTACTTCTGATCCCGTCACTGCGTCTACCGTTCTGCCATCTGTTTCTTCTCCAGCCTTCCCGTGCCTGCCTGTTACTGTTTTCGTCTCTGTCTCCCCCACTACTTCTGATCCCGTCACTGCGTCTACCGTTCTGCCATCTGTTTCTTCTCCAGCCTTCCCGTGCCTGCCTGTTACTGTTTTCGTCTCTGTCTCCCCCACTACTTCTGATCCCGTCACTGCGTCTACCGTTCTGCCATCTGTTTCTTCTCCAGCCTTCCCGTGCCTGCCTGTTACTGTTTTCGTCTCTGTCTGCCCCACTACTTCTGATCCCGTCACTGCGTCTACCGTTCTGCCATCTGTTTCTTCTCCAGCCTTCCCGTGCCTGCCTGTTACTGTTTTCGTCTCTGTCTGCCCCACTACTTCTGATCCCGTCACTGCGTCTACCGTTCTGCCATCTGTTTCTTCTCCAGCCTTCCCGTGCCTGCCTGTTACTGTTTTCGTCTCTGTCTCCCCCACTACTTCTGATCCCGTCACTGCGTCTACCGTTCTGCCATCTGTTTCTTCTCCAGCCTTCCCGTGCCTGCCTGTTACTGTTTTCGTCTCTGTCTGCCCCACTACTTCTGATCCCGTCACTGCGTCTACCGTTCTGCCATCTGTTTCTTCTTCAGCCTCTCCGTGCCTGCCTGTTACTGTTTTCGTCTCTGTCTCCCCCACTACTTCTGATCCCGTCACTGCGTCTACCGTTCTGCCATCTGTTTCTTCTCCAGCCTTCCCGTGCCTGCCTGTTACTGTTTTCGTCTCTGTCTGCCCCACTACTTCTGATCCCGTCACTGCGTCTACCGTTCTGCCATCTGTTTCTTCTTCAGCCTCTCCGTGCCTTCCTGTTACTGTTTTCGTCTCTGTCTCCCCCACTACTTCTGATCCCGTCACTGCGTCTACCGTTCTGCCATCTGTTTCTTCTCCAGCCTTCCCGTGCCTGCCTGTTACTGTTTTCGTCTCTGTCTCCCCCACTACTTCTGATCCCGTCACTGCGTCTACCGTTCTGCCATCTGTTTCTTCTCCAGCCTTCCCGTGCCTGCCTGTTACTGTTTTCGTCTCTGTCTCCCCCACTACTTCTGATCCCGTCACTGCGTCTACCGTTCTGCCATCTGTTTCTTCTCCAGGCTTCCCGTGCCTTCCTGTTACTGATTTCGTCTCTGTCTCCCACACTACTTCTGATCCCGTCACTGCGTCTACCGTTCTGCCATCTGTTTCTTCTCCAGCCTTCCCGTGCCTGCCTGTTACTGTTTTCGTCTCTGTCTCCCCCACTACTTCTGATCCCGTCACTGCGTCTACCGTTCTGCCATCTGTTTCTTCTCCAGCCTTCCCGTGCCTGCCTGTTACTGTTTTCGTCTCTGTCTGCCCCACTACTTCTGATCCCGTCACTGCGTCTACCGTTCTGCCATCTGTTTCTTCTCCAGCCTTCCCGTGCCTGCCTGTTACTGTTTTCGTCTCTGTCTCCCCCACTACTTCTGATCCCGTCACTGCGTCTACCGTTCTGCCATCTGTTTCTTCTCCAGCCTTCCCGTGCCTGCCTGTTACTGTTTTCGTCTCTGTCTCCCCCACTACTTCTGATCCCGTCACTGCGTCTACCGTTCTGCCATCTGTTTCTTCTCCAGCCTTCCCGTGCCTGCCTGTTACTGTTTTCGTCTCTGTCTCCCCCACTACTTCTGATCCCGTCACTGCGTCTACCGTTCTGCCATCTGTTTCTTCTCCAGCCTTCCCGTGCCTGCCTGTTACTGTTTTCGTCTCTGTCTGCCCCACTACTTCTGATCCCGTCACTGCGTCTACCGTTCTGCCATCTGTTTCTTCTCCAGCCTTCCCGTGCCTGCCTGTTACTGTTTTCGTCTCTGTCTCCCCCACTACTTCTGATCCCGTCACTGCGTCTACCGTTCTGCCATCTGTTTCTTCTCCAGCCTTCCCGTGCCTGCCTGTTACTGTTTTCGTCTCCGTCTCCCCCACTACTTCTGATCCCGTCACTGCGTCTACCGTTCTGCCATCTGTTTCTTCTCCAGCCTTCCCGTGCCTGCCTGTTACTGTTTTCGTCTCTGTCTCCCCCACTACTTCTGATCCCGTCACAGCGTCTACCGTTCTGCCATCTGTTTCTTCTCCAGCCTTCCCGTGCCTGCCTGTTACTGTTTTCGTCTCTGTCTCCCCCACTACTTCTGATCCCGTCACTGCGACTACCGTTCTGCCATCTGTTTCTTCTCCAGCCTTCCCGTGCCTGCCTGTTACTGTTTTCGTCTCTGTCTCCCCCACGACTTCTGATCCTGTCACTGCGTCTACCGTTCTGCCATCTTTTTCTTCTCCAGCCTTCCCGTGCCTGCCTGTTACTGTTTTCGTCTCTGTCTCCCCCACTACTTCTGATCCCATCACTGCGTCTACCGTTCTGCCATCTGTTTCTTCTCCAGCCTTCCCGTGCCTGACTGTTACTGTTTTCGTCTCTGTCTGCCCCACTACTTCTGATCCCGTCACTGCGTCTACCGTTCTGCCATCTGTTTCTTCTCCAGCCTTCCCGTGCCTGCCTGTTACTGTTTTCGTCTCTGTCTCCCCCACTACTTCTGATCCCGTCACTGCGTCTACCGTTCTGCCATCTGTTTCTTCTCCAGCCTTCCCGTGCCTGCCTGTTACTGTTTTCGTCTCTGTCTCCCCCACTACTTCTGATCCCGTCACTGCGTCTACCGTTCTGCCATCTGTTTCTTCTCCAGCCTTCCCGTGCCTGCCTCTTACTGTTTTCGTCTCTGTCTCCCCCACTACTTCTGATCCCGTCACTGCGTCTACCGTTCTGCCATCTGTTTCTTCTCCAGCCTTCCCGTGCCTGCCTGTTACTGTTTTCGTCTCTGTCTCCCCCACTACTTCTGATCCCGTCACTGCGTCTACCGTTCTGCCATCTGTTTCTTCTCCAGCCTTCCCGTGCCTGCCTGTTACTGTTTTCGTCTCTGTCTCCCCCACTACTTCTGATCCCGTCACTGCGTCTACCGTTCTGCCATCTGTTTCTTCTCCAGCCTTCCCGTGCCTGCCTGTTACTGTTTTCGTCTCTGTCTCCCCCACTACTTCTGATCCCGTCACTGCGTCTACCGTTCTGCCATCTGTTTCTTCTCCAGCCTTCCCGTGCCTGCCTGTTACTGTTTTCGTCTCTGTCTCCCCCACTACTTCTGATCCCGTCACTGCGTCTACCGTTCTGCCATCTGTTTCTTCTCCAGCCTTCCCGTGCCTGCCTGTTACTGTTTTCGTCTGTCTCCCCCACTACTTCTGATCCCGTCACTGCGTCTACCGTTCTGCCATCTGTTTCTTCTCCAGCCTTCCCGTCACTGCCTGTTACTGTTTTCGTCTCTGTCTCCCCCACTTCTTCTGATCCTGTCACTGCGTCTACCGTTCTGCCATCTGTTTCTTCTCCAGCCTTCCCGTGTTTGCCTGTTACTGTTTTCGTCTCTGTCTCCCCCACTACTTCTGATCCCGTCACTGCGTCTACCGTTCTGCCATCTGTTTCTTCTCCAGCCTTCCCGTGCCTGCCTGTTACTGTTTTCGTCTCTGTCTCCCCCACTACTTCTGATCCCGTCACTGCGTCTACCGTTCTGCCATCTGTTTCCTCTCCAGCCTTCCCGTGCCTGCCTCTTACTGTTTTCGTCTCTGTCTCCCCCACTACTTCTGATCCCGTCACTGCGTCTACCGTTCTGCCATCTGTTTCTTCTCCAGCCTTCCCGTGCCTGCCTGTTACTGTTTTCGTCTGTGTCTCCCCCACTACTTCTGATCCCGTCACTGCGTCTACCGTTCTGCCATCTGTTTCTTCTCCAGCCTTCCCGTGCCTGCCTGTTACTGTTTTCGTCTCTGTCTGCCCCACTACTTCTGATCCCGTCACTGCGTCTACCATTCTGCCATCTGTTTCTTCTCCAGCCTTCCCGTGCCTGCCTGTTACTGTTTTCGTCTCTGTCTGCCCCACTACTTCTGATCCCGTCACTGCGTCTACCGTTCTGCCATCTGTTTCTTCTCCAGCCTTCCCGTGCCTGCCTGTTACTGTTTTCGTCTGTGTCTCCCCCACTACTTCTGATCCCGTCACTGCGTCTACCGTTCTGCCACCTGTTTCTTCTCCAGCCTTCCCGTGCCTGCCTGTTACTGTTTTCGTCTCTGTCTGCCCCACTACTTCTGATCCCGTCACTGCGTCTACCGTTCTGCCATCTGTTTCTTCTCCAGCCTTCCCGTGCCTGCCTGTTACTGTTTTCGTCTCTGTCTCCCCCACTACTTCTGATCCCGTCACTGCGTCTACCGTTCTGCCATCTGTTTCTTCTCCAGCCTTCCCGTGCCTGCCTGTTACTGTTTTCGTCTCTGTCTCCCCCACTACTTCTGATCCCGTCACTGCGTCTACCGTTCTGCCATCTGTTTCTTCTCCAGCCTTCCCGTGCCTGCCTGTTACTGTTTTCGTCTCTGTCTCCCCCACTACTTCTGATCCCGTCACTGCGTCTACCGTTCTGCCATCTGTTTCTTCTCCAGCCTTCCCGTGCCTGCCTGTTACTGTTTTCGTCTCTGTCTGCCCCACTACTTCTGATCCCGTCACTGCGTCTACCGTTCTGCCATCTGTTTCTTCTCCAGCCTTCCCGTGCCTGCCTGTTACTGTTTTCGTCTCTGTCTCCCCCACTACTTCTGATCCCGTCACTGCGTCTACCGTTCTGCCATCTGTTTCTTCTCCAGCCTTCCCGTGCCTGCCTGTTACTGTTTTCGTCTCTGTCTGCCCCACTACTTCTTATCCCGTCACTGCGTCTACCGTTCTGCCATCTGTTTCTTCTCCAGCCTTCCCGTGCCTGCCTGTTACTGTTTTCGTCTCTGTCTCCCCCACTACTTCTGATCCCGTCACTGCGTCTACCGTTCTGCCATCTGTTTCTTCTCCAGCCTTCCCGTGCCTGCCTGTTACTGTTTTCGTCTCTGTCTGCCCCACTACTTCTGATCCCGTCACTGTGTCTACCGTTCTGCCATCTGTTTCTTCTCCAGCCTTCCCGTGCCTGCCTGTTACTGTTTTCGTCTCTGTCTGCCCCACTACTTCTGATCCCGTCACTGCGTCTACCGTTCTGCCATCTGTTTCTTCTCCAGCCTTCCCGTGCCTGCCTGTTACTGTTTTCGTCTCTGTCTGCCCCACTACTTCTGATCCCGTCACTGCGTCTACCGTTCTGCCATCTGTTTCTTCTCCAGCCTTCCCGTGCCTGCCTGTTACTGTTTTCGTCTCTGTCTCCCCCACTACTTCTGATCCCGTCACTGCGTCTACCGTTCTGCCATCTGTTTCTTCTCCAGCCTTCCCGTGCCTGCATGTTACTGTTTTCGTCTCTGTCTCCCCCACTACTTCTGATCCCGTCACTGCGTCTACCGTTCTGCCATCTGTTTCTTCTCCAGCCTTCCCGTGCCTGCCTCTTACTGTTTTCGTCTCTGTCTCCCCCACTACTTCTGATCCCGTCACTGCGTCTACCGTTCTGCCATCTGTTTCTTCTCCAGCCTTCCCGTGCCTGCCTGTTACTGTTTTCGTCTCTGTCTGCCCCACTACTTCTTATCCCGTCACTGCGTCTACCGTTCTGCCATCTGTTTCTTCTCCAGCCTTCCCGTGCCTGCCTGTTACTGTTTTCGTCTCTGTCTGCCCCACTACTTCTGATCCCGTCACTGCGTCTACCGTTCTGCCATCTGTTTCTTCTCCAGCCTTCCCGTGCCTGCCTGTTACTGTTTTCGTCTCTGTCTCCCCCACTACTTCTGATCCCGTCACTGCGTCTACCGTTCTGCCATCTTTTTCTTCTCCAGCCTTCCCGTGCCTGCCTGTTACTGTTTTCGTCTCTGTCTCCCCCACTACTTCTGATCCCGTCACTGCGTCTACCGTTCTGCCATCTGTTTCTTCTCCAGCCTTCCCGTGCCTGCCTGTTACTGTTTTCGTCTCTGTCTCCCCCACTACTTCTGATCCCGTCACTGCGTCTACCGTTCTGCCATCTGTTTCTTCTCCAGCCTTCCCGTGCATGCCTGTTACTGTTTTCGTCTCTGTCTCCCCCACTACTTCTGATCCCGTCACTGCGTCTACCGTTCTGCCATCTGTTTCTTCTCCAGCCTTCCCGTGCCTGCCTCTTACTGTTTTCGTCTCTGTCTCCCCCACTACTTCTGATCCCGTCACTGCGTCTACCGTTCTGCCATCTGTTTCTTCTCCAATCTTCCCGTGCCTGCCTGTTACTGTTTTCGTCTCTGTCTGCCCCACTACTTCTGATCCCGTCACTGCGTCTACCGTTCTGCCATCTGTTTCTTCTCCAGCCTTCCCGTGCCTGCCTGTTACTGTTTTCGTCTCTGTCTGCCCCACTACTTCTGATCCCGTCACTGCGTCTACCGTTCTGCCATCTGTTTCTTCTCCAGCCTTCCCGTGCCTGCCTGTTACTGTTTTCGTCTCTGTCTGCCCCACTACTTCTGATCCCGTCACTGCGTCTACCGTTCTGCCATCTGTTTCTTCTCCAGCCTTCCCGTGCCTGCCTGTTACTGATTTCGTCTCTGTCTGCCCCACTACTTCTGATCCCGTCACTGCGTCTACCGTTCTGCCATCTGTTTCTTCTCCAGCCTTCCCGTGCCTGCCTGTTACTGTTTTCGTCTCTGTCTGCCCCACTACTTCTGATCCCGTCACTGCGTCTACCGTTCTGCCATCTGTTTCTTCTCCAGCCTTCCCGTGCCTGCCTGTTACTGTTTTCGTCTCTGTCTGCCCCACTACTTCTGATCCCGTCACTGCGTCTACCGTTCTGCCATCTGTTTCTTCTCCAGCCTTCCCGTGCCTGCCTGTTACTGTTTTCGTCTCTGTCTCCCCCACTACTTCTGATCCCGTCACTGCGTCTACCGTTCTGCCATCTGTTTCTTCTCCAGCCTTCCCGTGCCTGCCTGTTACTGTTTTCGTCTCTGTCTCCCCCACTACTTCTGATCCCGTCACTGCGTCTACCGTTCTGCCATCTGTTTCTTCTCCAGCCTTCCCGTGCCTGCCTCTTACTGTTTTCGTCTCTGTCTGCCCCACTACTTCTGATCCCGTCACTGCGTCTACCGTTCTGCCATCTGTTTCTTCTCCAGCCTTCCCGTGCCTGCCTGTTACTGTTTTCGTCTCTGTCTGCCCCACTACTTCTGATCCCGTCACTGCGTCTACCGTGCTGCCATCTGTTTCTTCTCCAGCCTTCCCGTGCCTGCCTGTTACTGTTTTCGTCTCTGTCTGCCCCACTACTTCTGATCCCGTCACTGCGTCTACCGTTCTGCCATCTGTTTCTTCTCCAGCCTTCCCGTGCCTGCCTGTTACTGATTTCGTCTCTGTCTGCCCCACTACTTCTGATCCCGTCACTGCGTCTACCGTTCTGCCATCTGTTTCTTCTCCAGCCTTCCCGTGCCTGCCTGTTACTGTTTTCGTCTCTGTCTGCCCCACTACTTCTGATCCCGTCACTGCGTCTACCGTTCTGCCATCTGTTTCTTCTCCAGCCTTCCCGTGCCTGCCTGTTACTGTTTTCGTCTCTGTCTGCCCCACTACTTCTGATCCCGTCACTGCGTCTACCGTTCTGCCATCTGTTTCTTCTCCAGCCTTCCCGTGCCTGCCTGTTACTGTTTTCGTCTCTGTCTCCCCCACTACTTCTGATCCCGTCACTGCGTCTACCGTTCTGCCATCTGTTTCTTCTCCAGCCTTCCCGTGCCTGCCTGTTACTGTTTTCGTCTCTGTCTCCCCCACTACTTCTGATCCCGTCACTGCGTCTACCGTTCTGCCATCTGTTTCTTCTCCAGCCTTCCCGTGCCTGCCTCTTACTGTTTTCGTCTCTGTCTGCCCCACTACTTCTGATCCCGTCACTGCGTCTACCGTTCTGCCATCTGTTTCTTCTCCAGCCTTCCCGTGCCTGCCTGTTACTGTTTTCGTCTCTGTCTCCCCCACTACTTCTGATCCCGTCACTGCGTCTACTGTTCTGCCATCTGTTTCTTCTCCAGCCTTCCCGTGCCTGCCTGTTACTGTTTTCGTCTCTGTCTCCCCCACTACTTCTGATCCCGTCACTGCGTCTACCGTTCTGCCATCTGTTTCCTCTCCAGCCTTCTCGTGCCTGCCTCTTACTGTTTTCGTCTCTGTCTCCCCCACTACTTCTGATCCCGTCACTGCGTCTACCGTTCTGCCATCTGTTTCTTCTCCAGCCTTCCCGTGCCTGCCTGTTACTGTTTTCGTCTGTGTCTCCCCCACTACTTCTGATCCCGTCACTGCGTCTACCGTTCTGCCATCTGTTTCTTCTCCAGCCTTCCCGTGCCTGCCTGTTACTGTTTTCGTCTCTGTCTGCCCCACTACTTCTGATCCCGTCACTGCGTCTACCATTCTGCCATCTGTTTCTTCTCCAGCCTTCCCGTGCCTGCCTGTTACTGTTTTCGTCTCTGTCTGCCCCACTACTTCTGATCCCGTCACTGCGTCTACCGTTCTGCCATCTGTTTCTTCTCCAGCCTTCCCGTGCCTGCCTGTTACTGTTTTCGTCTGTGTCTCCCCCACTACTTCTGATCCCGTCACTGCGTCTACCGTTCTGCCACCTGTTTCTTCTCCAGCCTTCCCGTGCCTGCCTGTTACTGTTTTCGTCTCTGTCTGCCCCACTACTTCTGATCCCGTCACTGCGTCTACCGTTCTGCCATCTGTTTCTTCTCCAGCCTTCCCGTGCCTGCCTGTTACTGTTTTCGTCTCTGTCTGCCCCACTACTTCTGATCCCGTCACTGCGTCTACCGTTCTGCCATCTGTTTCTTCTCCAGCCTTCCCGTGCCTGCCTGTTACTGTTTTCGTCTCTGTCTCCCCCACTACTTCTGATCCCGTCACTGCGTCTACCGTTCTGCCATCTGTTTCTTCTCCAGCCTTCCCGTGCCTGCCTGTTACTGTTTTCGTCTCTGTCTCCCCCACTACTTCTGATCCCGTCACTGCGTCTACCGTTCTGCCATCTGTTTCTTCTCCAGCCTTCCCGTGCCTGCCTGTTACTGTTTTCGTCTCTGTCTGCCCCACTACTTCTGATCCCGTCACTGTGTCTACCGTTCTGCCATCTGTTTCTTCTCCAGCCTTCCCGTGCCTGCCTGTTACTGTTTTCGTCTCTGTCTGCCCCACTACTTCTGATCCCGTCACTGCGTCTACCGTTCTGCCATCTGTTTCTTCTCCAGCCTTCCCGTGCCTGCCTGTTACTGTTTTCGTCTCTGTCTGCCCCACTACTTCTGATCCCGTCACTGCGTCTACCGTTCTGCCATCTGTTTCTTCTCCAGCCTTCCCGTGCCTGCCTGTTACTGTTTTCGTGTCTGTCTCCCCCACTACTTCTGATCCCGTCACTGCGTCTACCGTTCTGCCATCTGTTTCTTCTCCAGCCTTCCCGTGCCTGCATGTTACTGTTTTCGTCTCTGTCTCCCCCACTACTTCTGATCCCGTCACTGCGTCTACCGTTCTGCCATCTGTTTCTTCTCCAGCCTTCCCGTGCCTGCCTCTTACTGTTTTCGTCTCTGTCTCCCCCACTACTTCTGATCCCGTCACTGCGTCTACCGTTCTGCCATCTGTTTCTTCTCCAGCCTTCCCGTGCCTGCCTGTTACTGTTTTCGTCTCTGTCTGCCCCACTACTTCTTATCCCGTCACTGCGTCTACCGTTCTGCCATCTGTTTCTTCTCCAGCCTTCCCGTGCCTGCCTGTTACTGTTTTCGTCTCTGTCTGCCCCACTACTTCTGATCCCGTCACTGCGTCTACCGTTCTGCCATCTGTTTCTTCTCCAGCCTTCCCGTGCCTGCCTGTTACTGTTTTCGTCTCTGTCTCCCCCACTACTTCTGATCCCGTCACTGCGTCTACCGTTCTGCCATCTTTTTCTTCTCCAGCCTTCCCGTGCCTGCCTGTTACTGTTTTCGTCTCTGTCTCCCCCACTACTTCTGATCCCGTCACTGCGTCTACCGTTCTGCCATCTGTTTCTTCTCCAGCCTTCCCGTGCCTGCCTGTTACTGTTTTCGTCTCTGTCTCCCCCACTACTTCTGATCCCGTCACTGCGTCTACCGTTCTGCCATCTGTTTCTTCTCCAGCCTTCCCGTGCATGCCTGTTACTGTTTTCGTCTCTGTCTCCCCCACTACTTCTGATCCCGTCACTGCGTCTACCGTTCTGCCATCTGTTTCTTCTCCAGCCTTCCCGTGCCTGCCTCTTACTGTTTTCGTCTCTGTCTCCCCCACTACTTCTGATCCCGTCACTGCGTCTACCGTTCTGCCATCTGTTTCTTCTCCAATCTTCCCGTGCCTGCCTGTTACTGTTTTCGTCTCTGTCTGCCCCACTACTTCTGATCCCGTCACTGCGTCTACCGTTCTGCCATCTGTTTCTTCTCCAGCCTTCCCGTGCCTGCCTGTTACTGTTTTCGTCTCTGTCTCCCCCACTACTTCTGATCCCGTCACTGCGTCTACCGTTCTGCCATCTGTTTCTTCTCCAGCCTTCCCGTGCCTGCCTGTTACTGTTTTCGTCTCTGTCTGCCCCACTACTTCTGATCCCGTCACTGCGTCTACCGTTCTGCCATCTGTTTCTTCTCCAGCCTTCCCGTGCCTGCCTGTTACTGATTTCGTCTCTGTCTGCCCCACTACTTCTGATCCCGTCACTGCGTCTACCGTTCTGCCATCTGTTTCTTCTCCAGCCTTCCCGTGCCTGCCTGTTACTGTTTTCGTCTCTGTCTGCCCCACTACTTCTGATCCCGTCACTGCGTCTACCGTTCTGCCATCTGTTTCTTCTCCAGCCTTCCCGTGCCTGCCTGTTACTGTTTTCGTCTCTGTCTGCCCCACTACTTCTGATCCCGTCACTGCGTCTACCGTTCTGCCATCTGTTTCTTCTCCAGCCTTCCCGTGCCTGCCTGTTACTGTTTTCGTCTCTGTCTCCCCCACTACTTCTGATCCCGTCACTGCGTCTACCGTTCTGCCATCTGTTTCTTCTCCAGCCTTCCCGTGCCTGCCTGTTACTGTTTTCGTCTCTGTCTCCCCCACTACTTCTGATCCCGTCACTGCGTCTACCGTTCTGCCATCTGTTTCTTCTCCAGCCTTCCCGTGCCTGCCTCTTACTGTTTTCGTCTCTGTCTGCCCCACTACTTCTGATCCCGTCACTGCGTCTACCGTTCTGCCATCTGTTTCTTCTCCAGCCTTCCCGTGCCTGCCTGTTACTGTTTTCGTCTCTGTCTCCCCCACTACTTCTGATCCCGTCACTGCGTCTACCGTTCTGCCATCTGTTTCTTCTCCAGCCTTCCCGTGCCTGCCTGTAACTGTTTTCGTCTCTGTCTCCCCCACTACTTCTGATCCCGTCACTGCGTCTACCGTTCTGCCATCTGTTTCTTCTCCAGCCTTCCCGTGCATGCCTGTTACTGTTTTCGTCTCTGTCTCCCCCACTACTTCTGATCCCGTCACTGCGTCTACCGTTCTGCCATCTGTTTCTTCTCCAGCCTTCCCGTGCCTGCCTGTTACTGTTTTCGTCTCTGTCTGCCCCACTACTTCTGATCCCGTCACTGCGTCTACCGTTCTGCCATCTGTTTCTTCTCCAGCCTTCCCGTGCCTGCCTCTTACTGTTTTCGTCTCTGTCTGCCCCACTACTTCTGATCCCGTCACTGCGTCTACCGTTCTGCCATCTGTTTCTTCTCCAGCCTTCCCGTGCCTGCCTGTTACTGTTTTCGTCTCTGTCTCCCCCACTACTTCTGATCCCGTCACTGCGTCTACCATTCTGCCATCTGTTTCTTCTCCAGCCTTCCCGTGCCTGCCTGTTACTGTTTTCGTCTCTGTCTCCCCCACTACTTCTGATCCCGTCACTGCGTCTACCGTTCTGCCATCTTTTTCTTCTCCAGCCTTCCCGTGCCTGCCTGTTACTGTTTTCGTCTCTGTCTCCCCCACTACTTCTGATCCCGTCACTGCGTCTACCGTTCTGCCATCTGTTTCTTCTCCAGCCTTCCCGTGCCTGCCTGTTACTGTTTTCGTCTCTGTCTCCCCCACTACTTCTGATCCCGTCACTGCGTCTACCGTTCTGCCATCTGTTTCTTCTCCAGCCTTCCCGTGCATGCCTGTTACTGTTTTCGTCTCTGTCTCCCCCACTACTTCTGATCCCGTCACTGCGTCTACTGTTCTGCCATCTGTTTCTTCTCCAGCCTTCCCGTGCCTGCCTCTTACTGTTTTCGTCTCTGTCTCCCCCACTACTTCTGATCCCGTCACTGCGTCTACCGTTCTGCCATCTGTTTCTTCTCCAACCTTCCCGTGCCTGCCTGTTACTGTTTTCGTCTCTGTCTGCCCCACTACTTCTGATCCCGTCACTGCGTCTACCGTTCTGCCATCTGTTTCTTCTCCAGCCTTCCCGTGCCTGCCTGTTACTGTTTTCGTCTCTGTCTCCCCCACTACTTCTGATCCCGTCACTGCGTCCACCGTTCTGCCATCTGTTTCTTCTCCAGCCTTCCCGTGCCTGCCTGTTACTGTTTTCGTCTCTGTCTGCCCCACTACTTCTGATCCCGTCACTGCGTCTACCGTTCTGCCATCTGTTTCTTCTCCAGCCTTCCCGTGCCTGCCTGTTACTGTTTTCGTCTCTGTCTGCCCCACTACTTCTGATCCCGTCACTGCGTCTACCGTTCTGCCATCTGTTTCTTCTCCAGCCTTCCCGTGCCTGCCTGTTACTGTTTTCGTCTCTGTCTGCCCCACTACTTCTGATCCCGTCACTGCGTCTACCGTTCTGCCATCTGTTTCTTCTCCAGCCTTCCCGTGCCTGCCTGTTACTGTTTTCGTCTCTGTCTGCCCCACTACTTCTGATCCCGTCACTGCGTCTACCGTTCTGCCATCTGTTTCTTCTCCAGCCTTCCCGTGCCTGCCTGTTACTGTTTTCGTCTCTGTCTCCCCCACTACTTCTGATCCCGTCACTGCGTCTACCGTTCTGCCATCTGTTTCTTCTCCAGCCTTCCCGTGCCTGCCTGTTACTGTTTTCGTCTCTGTCTCCCCCACTACTTCTGATCCCGTCACTGCGTCTACCGTTCTGCCATCTGTTTCTTCTCCAGCCTTCCTGTGCCTGCCTGTTACTGTTTTCGTCTCCGTCTCCCCCACTACTTCTGATCCCGTCACTGCGTCTACCGTTCTGCCATCTGTTTCTTCTTCAGCCTTCCCGTGCCTGCCTGTTACTGTTTTCGTCTCTGTCTCCCCCACTACTTCTGATCCCGTCACTGCGTCTACCGTTCTGCCATCTGTTTCTTCTCCAGCCTTCCCGTGCCTGCCTGTTACTGTTTTCGTCTCTGTCTCCCCCACTACTTCTGATCCCGTCACTGCGTCTACCGTTCTGCCATATGTTTCTTCTCCAGCCTTCCCGTGCCTGCCTGTTACTATTTTCGTCTCTGTCTCCCCCACTACTTCTGATCCCGTCACTGCGTCTACCGTTCTGCCATCTGTTTCTTCTCCAGCATTCCCGTGCCTGCCTGTTACTGTTTTCGTCTCCGTCTCCCCCACTACTTCTGATCCCGTCACTGCGTCTACCGTTCTGCCATCTGTTTCTTCTTCAGCCTTCCCGTGCCTGCCTGTTACTGTTTTCGTCTCTGTCTCCCCCACTACTTCTGATCCCGTCACTGCGTCTACCGTTCTGCCATCTGTTTCTTCTCCAGCCTTCCCGTGCCTGCCTGTTACTGTTTTCGTCTCTGTCTCCCCCACTACTTCTGATCCCGTCACTGCGTCTACCGTTCTGCCATCTGTTTCTTCTCCAGCCTTCCCGTGCCTGCCTGTTACTGTTTTCGTCTCTGTCTGCCCCACTACTTCTGATCCCGTCACTGCGTCTACCGTTCTGCCATCTGTTTCTTCTCCAGCCTTCCCGTGCCTGCCTGTTACTGTTTTCGTCTCTGTCTCCCCCACTACTTCTGATCCCGTCACTGCGTCTACCGTTCTGCCATCTGTTTCTTCTCCAGCCTTCCCGTGCCTGCCTGTTACTGTTTTCGTCTCTGTCTGCCCCACTACTTCTGATCCCGTCACTGCGTCTACCGTTCTGCCATCTGTTTCTTCTCTAGCCTTCCCGTGCCTGCCTGTTACTGTTTTCGTCTCTGTCTGCCCCACTACTTCTGATCCCGTCACTGCGTCTACCGTTCTGCCATCTGTTTCTTCTCCAGCCTTCCCATGCCTGCCTGTTACTGTTTTCGTCTCTGTCTGCCCCACTACTTCTGATCCCGTCACTGCGTCTACCGTTCTGCCATCTGTTTCTTCTCCAGCCTTCCCGTGCCTGCCTGTTACTGTTTTCGTCTCTGTCTGCCCCACTACTTCTGATCCCGTCACTGCGTCTACCGTTCTGCCATCTGTTTCTTCTCCAGCCTTCCCGTGCCTGCCTGTTACTGTTTTCGTCTCCGTCTCCCCCACTACTTCTGATCCCGTCACTGCGTCTACCGTTCTGCCATCTGTTTCTTCTCCAGCCTTCCCGTGCCTGCCTGTTACTGTTTTCGTCTCTGTCTCCCCCACTACTTCTGATCCCGTCACTGCGTCTACCGTTCTGCCATCTGTTTCTTCTCCAGCCTTCCCGTGCATGCCTGTTATTGTTTTCGTCTCTGTCTCCCCCACTACTTCTGATCCCGTCACTGCGACTACCGTTCTGCCATCTGTTTCTTCTCCAGCCTTCCCGTGCCTGCCTGTTACTGTTTTCGTCTCTGTCTCCCCCACTACTTCTGATCCCGTCAATGCGTCTACCGTTCTGCCATCTGTTTCTTCTCCAGCCTTCCCGTGCCTGCCTGTTACTGTTTTCGTCTCCGTCTCCCCCACTACTTCTGATCCCGTCACTGCGTCTACCGTTCTGCCATCTGTTTCTTCTTCAGCCTTCCCGTGCCTGCCTGTTACTGTTTTCGTCTCTGTCTCCCCCACTACTTCTGATCCCGTCACTGCGTCTACCGTTCTGCCATCTGTTTCTTCTCCAGCCTTCCCGTGCCTGCCTGTTACTGTTTTCGTCTCTGTCTGCCCCACTACTTCTGATCCCGTCACTGCGTCTACCGTTCTGCCATCTGTTTCTTCTCCAGCCTTCCCGTGCCTGCCTGTTACTGTTTTCGTCTCTGTCTGCCCCACTACTTCTTATCCCGTCACTGCATCTACCGTTCTGCCATCTGTTTCTTCTCCAGCCTTCCCGTGCCTGCCTGTTACTGTTTTCGTCTCTGTCTGCCCCACTACTTCTGATCCCGTCACTGCGTCTACCGTTCTGCCATCTGTTTCTTCTCCAGCCTTCCCGTGCCTGCCTGTTACTGTTTTCGTCTCTGTCTGCCCCACTACTTCTGATCCCGTCACTGCATCTACCGTTCTGCCATCTGTTTCTTCTCCAGCCTTCCCGTGCCTGCCTGTTACTGTTTTCGTCTCTGTCTGCCCCACTACTTCTGATCCCGTCACTGCGTCTACCGTTCTGCCATCTGTTTCTTCTCCAGCCTTCCCGTGCCTGCCTGTTACTGTTTTCGTCTCTGTCTGCCCCACTACTTCTGATCCCGTCACTGCGTCTACCGTTCTGCCATCTGTTTCTTCTCCAGCCTTCCCGTGCCTGCCTGTTACTGTTTTCGTCTCTGTCTCCCCCACTACTTCTGATCCCGTCACTGCGTCTACCGTTCTGCCATCTGTTTCTTCTCCAGCCTTCCCGTGCCTGCCTGTTACTATTTTCGTCTCTGTCTCCCCCACTACTTCTGATCCCGTCACTGCGTCTACCGTTCTGCCATCTGTTTCTTCTCCAGCCTTCCCGTGCCTGCCTGTTACTGTTTTCGTCTCCGTCTCCCCCACTACTTCTGATCCCGTCACTGCGTCTACCGTTCTGCCATCTGTTTCTTCTCCAGCCTTCCCGTGCCTGCCTGTTACTGTTTTCGTCTCCGTCTCCCCCACTACTTCTGATCCCGTCACTGCGTCTACCGTTCTGCCATCTGTTTCTTCTTCAGCCTTCCCGTGCCTGCCTGTTACTGTTTTCGTCTCTGTCTCCCCCACTACTTCTGATCCCGTCACTGCGTCTACCGTTCTGCCATCTGTTTCTTCTCCAGCCTTCCCGTGCCTGCCTCTTACTGTTTTCGTCTCTGTCTCCCCCACTACTTCTGATCCCGTCACTGCGTCTACCGTTCTGCCATATGTTTTTTCTCCAGCCTTCCCGTGCCTGCCTGTTACTGTTTTCGTCTCTGTCTGCCCCACTACTTCTGATCCCGTCACTGCGTCTACCGTTCTGCCATCTGTTTCTTCTCCAGCCTTCCCGTGCCTGCCTGTTACTGTTTTCGTCTCTGTCTGCCCCACTACTTCTGATCCCGTCACTGCGTCTACCGTTCTGCCATCTGTTTCTTCTCCAGCCTTCCCGTGCCTGCCTGTTACTGTTTTCGTCTCTGTCTCCCCCACTACTTCTGATCCCGTCACTGCGTCTACCGTTCTGCCATCTGTTTCTTCTCCAGCCTTCCCGTGCCTGCCTGTTACTGTTTTCGTCTCTGTCTCC
The DNA here is from genome assembly GCA_026315105.1 of Locusta migratoria. NCBI lineage: Eukaryota > Metazoa > Arthropoda > Insecta > Orthoptera > Acrididae > Locusta > Locusta migratoria. The sequence goes on from CM048755.1 coordinate 105,811,675, forward strand.
CCCACTACTTCTGATCCCGTCACTGCGTCTACCGTTCTGCCATCTGTTTCTTCTCCAGCCTTCCCGTGCCTGCCTGTTACTGTTTTCGTCTCTGTCTGCCCCACTACTTCTGATCCCGTCACTGCGTCTACCGTTCTGCCATCTGTTTCTTCTCCAGCCTTCCCGTGCCTGCCTGTTACTGTTTTCGTCTCTGTCTCCCCCACTACTTCTGATCCCGTCACTGCGTCTACCGTTCTGCCATCTGTTTCTTCTCCAGCCTTCCCGTGCCTGCCTGTTACTGTTTTCGTCTTTGTCTCCCCCACTACTTCTGATCCCGTCACTGCGTCTACCGTTCTGCCATCTGTTTCTTCTCCAGCCTTCCCGTGCCTGCCTGTTACTGTTTTCGTCTCTGTCTCCCCCACTACTTCTGATCCCGTCACTGCGACTACCGTTCTGCCATCTGTTTCTTCTCCAGCCTTCCCGTGCCTGCCTGTTACTGTTTTCGTCTCTGTCTCCCCCACTACTTCTGATCCCGTCACTGCGTCTACCGTTCTGCCATCTGTTTCTTCTCCAGCCTTCCCGTGCCTGCCTGTTACTGTTTTCGTCTCTGTCTGCCCCACTACTTCTGATCCCGTCACTGCGTCTACCGTTCTGCCATCTGTTTCTTCTCCAGCCTTCCCGTGCCTGCCTGTTACTGTTTTCGTCTCTGTCTCCCCCACTACTTCTGATCCTGTCACTGCGTCTACCGTTCTGCCATCTTTTTCTTCTCCAGCCTTCCCGTGCCTGCCTGTTACTGTTTTCGTCTCTGTCTCCCCCACTACTTCTGATCCCGTCACTGCGTCTACCGTTCTGCCATCTGTTTCTTCTCCAGCCTTCCCGTGCCTGCCTGTTACTGTTTTCGTCTCTGTCTGCCCCACTACTTCTGATCCCGTCACTGCGTCTACCGTTCTGCCATCTGTTTCTTCTCCAGCCTTCCTGTGCCTGCCTGTTACTGTTTTCGTCTCTGTGTCCCCCACTACATCTGATCCCGTCACTGCGTCTACCGTTCTGCCATCTGTTTCTTCTCCAGCCTTCCCGTGCCTGCCTGTTACTGTTTTCGTCTCTGTCTCCCCCACTACTTCTGATCCCGTCACTGCGTCTACCGTTCTGCCATCTGTTTCTTCTCCAGCCTTCCCGTGCCTGCCTGTTACTGTTTTCGTCTCTGTCTCCCCCACTACTTCTGATCCCGTCACTGCGTCTACCGTTCTGCCATCTGTTTCTTCTCCAGCCTTCCCGTGCCTGCCTGTTATTGTTTTCGTCTCTGTCTCCCCCACTACTTCTGATCCCGTCACTGCGACTACCGTTCTGCCATCTGTTTCTTCTCCAGCCTTCCCGTGCCTGCCTGTTACTGTTTTCGTCTCTGTCTCCCCCACTACTTCTGATCCCGTCAATGCGTCTACCGTTCTGCCATCTGTTTCTTCTCCAGCCTTCCCGTGCCTGCCTGTTACTGTTTTCGTCTCCGTCTCCCCCACTACTTCTGATCCCGTCACTGCGTCTACCGTTCTGCCATCTGTTTCTTCTTCAGCCTTCCCGTGCCTGCCTGTTACTGTTTTCGTCTCTGTCTCCCCCACTACTTCTGATCCCGTCACTGCGTCTACCGTTCTGCCATCTGTTTCTTCTCCAGCCTTCCCGTGCCTGCCTGTTACTGTTTTCGTCTCTGTCTGCCCCACTACTTCTGATCCCGTCACTGCGTCTACCGTTCTGCCATCTGTTTCTTCTCCAGCCTTCCCGTGCCTGCCTGTTACTGTTTTCGTCTCTGTCTGCCCCACTACTTCTTATCCCGTCACTGCATCTACCGTTCTGCCATCTGTTTCTTCTCCAGCCTTCCCGTGCCTGCCTGTTACTGTTTTCGTCTCTGTCTGCCCCACTACTTCTGATCCCGTCACTGCGTCTACCGTTCTGCCATCTGTTTCTTCTCCAGCCTTCCCGTGCCTGCCTGTTACTGTTTTCGTCTCTGTCTGCCCCACTACTTCTGATCCCGTCACTGCATCTACCGTTCTGCCATCTGTTTCTTCTCCAGCCTTCCCGTGCCTGCCTGTTACTGTTTTCGTCTCTGTCTGCCCCACTACTTCTGATCCCGTCACTGCGTCTACCGTTCTGCCATCTGTTTCTTCTCCAGCCTTCCCGTGCCTGCCTGTTACTGTTTTCGTCTCTGTCTGCCCCACTACTTCTGATCCCGTCACTGCGTCTACCGTTCTGCCATCTGTTTCTTCTCCAGCCTTCCCGTGCCTGCCTGTTACTGTTTTCGTCTCTGTCTCCCCCACTACTTCTGATCCCGTCACTGCGTCTACCGTTCTGCCATCTGTTTCTTCTCCAGCCTTCCCGTGCCTGCCTGTTACTATTTTCGTCTCTGTCTCCCCCACTACTTCTGATCCCGTCACTGCGTCTACCGTTCTGCCATCTGTTTCTTCTCCAGCCTTCCCGTGCCTGCCTGTTACTGTTTTCGTCTCCGTCTCCCCCACTACTTCTGATCCCGTCACTGCGTCTACCGTTCTGCCATCTGTTTCTTCTCCAGCCTTCCCGTGCCTGCCTGTTACTGTTTTCGTCTCCGTCTCCCCCACTACTTCTGATCCCGTCACTGCGTCTACCGTTCTGCCATCTGTTTCTTCTTCAGCCTTCCCGTGCCTGCCTGTTACTGTTTTCGTCTCTGTCTCCCCCACTACTTCTGATCCCGTCACTGCGTCTACCGTTCTGCCATCTGTTTCTTCTCCAGCCTTCCCGTGCCTGCCTCTTACTGTTTTCGTCTCTGTCTCCCCCACTACTTCTGATCCCGTCACTGCGTCTACCGTTCTGCCATATGTTTCTTCTCCAGCCTTCCCGTGCCTGCCTGTTACTGTTTTCGTCTCTGTCTGCCCCACTACTTCTGATCCCGTCACTGCGTCTACCGTTCTGCCATCTGTTTCTTCTCCAGCCTTCCCGTGCCTGCCAGTTACTGTTTTCGTCTCTGTCTGCCCCACTACTTCTGATCCCGTCACTGTGTCTACCGTTCTGCCATCTGTTTCTTCTCCAGCCTTCCCGTGCCTGCCTGTTACTGTTTTCGTCTCTGTCTGCCCCACTACTTCTGATCCCGTCACTGCGTCTACCGTTCTGCCATCTGTTTCTTCTCCAGCCTTCCCGTGCCTGCCTGTTACTGTTTTCGTCTCTGTCTGCCCCACTACTTCTGATCCCGTCACTGCGTCTACCGTTCTGCCATCTGTTTCTTCTCCAGCCTTCCCGTGCCTGCCTGTTACTGTTTTCGTCTCTGTCTCCCCCACTACTTCTGATCCCGTCACTGCGTCTACCGTTCTGCCATCTGTTTCTTCTCCAGCCTTCCCGTGCCTGCCTGTTACTGTTTTCGTCTCTGTCTGCCCCACTACTTCTGATCCCGTCACTGCGTCTACCGTTCTGCCATCTGTTTCTTCTCCAGCCTTCCCGTGCCTGCCTGTTACTGTTTTCGTCTCTGTCTCCCCCACTACTTCTGATCCCGTCACTGCGTCTACCGTTCTGCCATCTGTTTCTTCTCCAGCCTTCCCGTGCCTGCCTGTTACTGTTTTCGTCTTTGTCTCCCCCACTACTTCTGATCCCGTCACTGCGTCTACCGTTCTGCCATCTGTTTCTTCTCCAGCCTTCCCGTGCCTGCCTGTTACTGTTTTCGTCTCTGTCTCCCCCACTACTTCTGATCCCGTCACTGCGACTACCGTTCTGCCATCTGTTTCTTCTCCAGCCTTCCCGTGCCTGCCTGTTACTGTTTTCGTCTCTGTCTCCCCCACTACTTCTGATCCCGTCACTGCGTCTACCGTTCTGCCATCTGTTTCTTCTCCAGCCTTCCCGTGCCTGCCTGTTACTGTTTTCGTCTCTGTCTGCCCCACTACTTCTGATCCCGTCACTGCGTCTACCGTTCTGCCATCTGTTTCTTCTCCAGCCTTCCCGTGCCTGCCTGTTACTGTTTTCGTCTCTGTCTCCCCCACTACTTCTGATCCTGTCACTGCGTCTACCGTTCTGCCATCTTTTTCTTCTCCAGCCTTCCCGTGCCTGCCTGTTACTGTTTTCGTCTCTGTCTCCCCCACTACTTCTGATCCCGTCACTGCGTCTACCGTTCTGCCATCTGTTTCTTCTCCAGCCTTCCCGTGCCTGCCTGTTACTGTTTTCGTCTCTGTCTGCCCCACTACTTCTGATCCCGTCACTGCGTCTACCGTTCTGCCATCTGTTTCTTCTCCAGCCTTCCTGTGCCTGCCTGTTACTGTTTTCGTCTCTGTCTCCCCCACTACATCTGATCCCGTCACTGCGTCTACCGTTCTGCCATCTGTTTCTTCTCCAGCCTTCCCGTGCCTGCCTGTTACTGTTTTCGTCTCTGTCTCCCCCACTACTTCTGATCCCGTCACTGCGTCTACCGTTCTGCCATCTGTTTCTTCTCCACCCTTCCCGTGCCTGCCTGTTACTGTTTTCGTCTCTGTCTCCCCCACTACTTCTGATCCCGTCACTGCGTCTACCGTTCTGCCATCTGTTTCTTCTCCAGCCTTCCCGTGCCTGCCTGTTACTGTTTTCGTCTCTGTCTGCCCCACTACTTCTGATCCCGTCACTGCGTCTACCGTTCTGCCATCTGTTTCTTCTCCAGCCTTCCCGTGCCTGCCTGTTACTGTTTTCGTCTCTGTCTCCCCCACTACTTCTGATCCCGTCACTGCGTCTACCGTTCTGCCATCTGTTTCTTCTCCAGCCTTCCCGTGCCTGCCTGTTACTGTTTTCGTCTCTGTCTCCCCCACTACTTCTGATCCCGTCACTGCGTCTACCGTTCTGCCATCTGTTTCTTCTCCAGCCTTCCCGTGCCTGCCTGTTACTGTTTTCGTCTCTGTCTCCCCCACTACTTCTGATCCCGTCACTGCGTCTACCGTTCTGCCATCTGTTTCTTCTCCAGCCTTCCCGTGCCTGCCTGTTACTGTTTTCGTCTCTGTCTCCCCCACTACTTCTGATCCCGTCACTGCGTCTACCGTTCTGACATCTGTTTCTTCTCCAGCCTTCCCGTGCCTGCCTGTTACTGTTTTCGTCTCTGTCTGCCCCACTACTTCTGATCCCGTCACTGCGTCTACCGTTCTGCCATCTGTTTCTTCTCCAGCCTTCCCGTGCCTGCCTGTTACTGTTTTCGTCTCTGTCTCCCCCACTACTTCTGATCCCGTCACTGCGTCTACCGTTCTGCCATCTGTTTCTTCTCCAGCCTTCCCGTGCCTGCCTGTTACTGTTTTCGTCTCTGTCTGCCCCACTACTTCTGATCCCGTCACTGCGTCTACCGTTCTGCCATCTGTTTCTTCTCCAGCCTTCCCGTGCCTGCCTCTTACTGTTTTCGTCTCTGTCTCCCCCACTACTTCTGATCCCGTCACTGCGTCTACCGTTCTGCCATCTGTTTCTTCTCCAGCCTTCCCGTGCCTTCCTGTTACGGTTTTCGTCTCTGTCTGCCCCACTACTTCTGATCCCGTCACTGCGTCTACCGTTCTGCCATCTGTTTCTTCTCCAGCCTTCCCGTGCCTGCCTGTTACTGTTTTCGTCTCTGTCTCCCCCACTACTTCTGATCCCGTCACTGCGTCTACCGTTCTGCCATCTGTTTCTTCTCCAGCCTTCCCGTGCCTGCCTGTTACTGTTTTCGTCTCTGTCTCCCCCACTACTTCTGATCCCGTCACTGCGTCTACCGTTCTGCCATCTGTTTCTTCTCCAGCCTTCCCGTGCCTGCCTGTTACTGTTTTCGTCTCTGTCTCCCCCACTACTTCTGATCCCGTCACTGCGTCTACCGTTCTGCCATCTGTTTCTTCTCCAGCCTTCCCGTGCCTGCCTGTTACTGTTTTCGTCTCTGTCTGCCCCACTACTTCTGATCCCGTCACTGCGTCTACCGTTCTGCCATCTGTTTCTTCTCCAGCCTTCCCGTGCCTGCCTGTTACTGTTTTCGTCTCTGTCTCCCCCACTACTTCTGATCCCGTCACTGCGTCTACCGTTCTGCCATCTGTTTCTTCTCCAGCCTTCCCGTGCCTGCCTGTTACTGTTTTCGTCTCTGTCTCCCCCACTACTTCTGATCCCGTCACTGCGTCTACCGTTCGGCCATCTGTTTCTTCTCCAGCCTTCCCGTGCCTGCCTGTTACTGTTTTCGTCTCTGTCTGCCCCACTACTTCTGATCCCGTCACTGCGTCTACCGTTCTGCCATCTGTTTCTTCTCCAGCCTTCCCGTGCCTGCCTGTTACTGTTTTCGTCTCTGTCTCCCCCACTACTTCTGATCCCGTCACTGCGTCTACCGTTCTGCCATCTGTTTCTTCTCCAGCCTTCCCGTGCCTGCCTGTTACTGTTTTCGTCTCTGTCTCCCCCACTACTTCTGATCCCGTCACTGCGTCTACCGTTCTGCCATCTGTTTCTTCTCCAGCCTTCCCGTGCCTGCCTGTTACTGTTTTCGTCTCTGTCTCCCCCACTACTTCTGATCCCGTCACTGCGTCTACCGTTCTGCCATCTTTTTCTTCTCCAGCCTTCCCGTGCCTGCCTGTTACTGTTTTCGTCTCTGTCTGCCCCACTACTTCTGATCCCGTCACTGCGTCTACCGTTCTGCCATCTGTTTCTTCTCCAGCCTTCCCGTGCCTGCCTGTTACTGTTTTCGTCTCTGTCTCCCCCACTACTTCTGATCCCGTCACTGCGTCTACCGTTCTGCCATCTGTTTCTTCTCCAGCCTTCCCGTGCCTGCCTGTTACTGTTTTCGTCTTTGTCTCCCCCACTACTTCTGATCCCGTCACTGCGTCTACCGTTCTGCCATCTGTTTCTTCTCCAGCCTTCCCGAGCCTGCCTGTTACTGTTTTCGTCTCTGTCTCCCCCACTACTTCTGATCCCGTCACTGCGACTACCGTTCTGCCATCTGTTTCTTCTCCAGCCTTCCCGTGCCTGCCTGTTACTGTTTTCGTCTCTGTCTCCCCCACTACTTCTGATCCCGTCACTGCGTCTACCGTTCTGCCATCTGTTTCTTCTCCAGCCTTCCCGTGCCTGCCTGTTACTGTTTTCGTCTCTGTCTGCCCCACTACTTCTGATCCCGTCACTGCGTCTACCGTTCTGCCATCTGTTTCTTCTCCAGCCTTCCCGTGCCTGCCTGTTACTGTTTTCGTCTCTGTCTCCCCCACTACTTCTGATCCTGTCACTGCGTCTACCGTTCTGCCATCTGTTTCTTCTCCAGCCTTCCCGTGCCTGCCTGTTACTGTTTTCGTCTCTGTCTCCCCCACTACTTCTGATCCCGTCACTGCGTCTACCGTTCTGCCATCTGTTTCTTCTCCAGCCTTCCCGTGCCTGCCTGTTACTGTTTTCGTCTCTGTCTGCCCCACTACTTCTGATCCCGTCACTGCGTCTACCGTTCTGCCATCTGTTTCTTCTCCAGCCTTCCTGTGCCTGCCTGTTACTGTTTTCGTCTCTGTCTCCCCCACTACATCTGATCCCGTCACTGCGTCTACCGTTCTGCCATCTGTTTCTTCTCCAGCCTTCCCGTGCCTGCCTGTTACTGTTTTCGTCTCTGTCTCCCCCACTACTTCTGATCCCGTCACTGCGTCTACCGTTCTGCCATCTGTTTCTTCTCCACCCTTCCCGTGCCTGCCTGTTACTGTTTTCGTCTCTGTCTCCCCCACTACTTCTGATCCCGTCACTGCGTCTACCGTTCTGCCATCTGTTTCTTCTCCAGCCTTCCCGTGCCTGCCTGTTACTGTTTTCGTCTCTGTCTGCCCCACTACTTCTGATCCCGTCACTGCGTCTACCGTTCTGCCATCTGTTTCTTCTCCAGCCTTCCCGTGCCTGCCTGTTACTGTTTTCGTCTCTGTCTCCCCCACTACTTCTGATCCCGTCACTGCGTCTACCGTTCTGCCATCTGTTTCTTCTCCAGCCTTCCCGTGCCTGCCTGTTACTGTTTTCGTCTCTGTCTCCCCCACTACTTCTGATCCCGTCACTGCGTCTACCGTTCTGCCATCTGTTTCTTCTCCAGCCTTCCCGTGCCTGCCTGTTACTGTTTTCGTCTCTGTCTCCCCCACTACTTCTGATCCCGTCACTGCGTCTACCGTTCTGCCATCTGTTTCTTCTCCAGCCTTCCCGTGCCTGCCTGTTACTGTTTTCGTCTCTGTCTCCCCCACTACTTCTGATCCCGTCACTGCGTCTACCGTTCTGACATCTGTTTCTTCTCCAGCCTTCCCGTGCCTGCCTGTTACTGTTTTCGTCTCTGTCTGCCCCACTACTTCTGATCCCGTCACTGCGTCTACCGTTCTGCCATCTGTTTCTTCTCCAGCCTTCCCGTGCCTGCCTGTTACTGTTTTCGTCTCTGTCTCCCCCACTACTTCTGATCCCGTCACTGCGTCTACCGTTCTGCCATCTGTTTCTTCTCCAGCCTTCCCGTGCCTGCCTGTTACTGTTTTCGTCTCTGTCTGCCCCACTACTTCTGATCCCGTCACTGCGTCTACCGTTCTGCCATCTGTTTCTTCTCCAGCCTTCCCGTGCCTGCCTCTTACTGTTTTCGTCTCTGTCTCCCCCACTACTTCTGATCCCGTCACTGCGTCTACCGTTCTGCCATCTGTTTCTTCTCCAGCCTTCCCGTGCCTTCCTGTTACGGTTTTCGTCTCTGTCTGCCCCACTACTTCTGATCCCGTCACTGCGTCTACCGTTCTGCCATCTGTTTCTTCTCCAGCCTTCCCGTGCCTGCCTGTTACTGTTTTCGTCTCTGTCTCCCCCACTACTTCTGATCCCGTCACTGCGTCTACCGTTCTGCCATCTGTTTCTTCTCCAGCCTTCCCGTGCCTGCCTGTTACTGTTTTCGTCTCTGTCTCCCCCACTACTTCTGATCCCGTCACTGCGTCTACCGTTCTGCCATCTGTTTCTTCTCCAGCCTTCCCGTGCCTGCCTGTTACTGTTTTCGTCTCTGTCTCCCCCACTACTTCTGATCCCGTCACTGCGTCTACCGTTCTGCCATCTGTTTCTTCTCCAGCCTTCCCGTGCCTGCCTGTTACTGTTTTCGTCTCTGTCTCCCCCACTACTTCTGATCCCGTCACTGCGTCTACCGTTCTGCCATCTGTTTCTTCTCCAGCCTTCCCGTGCCTGCCTGTTACTGTTTTCGTCTCTGTCTCCCCCACTACTTCTGATCCCGTCACTGCGTCTACCGTTCTGCCATCTGTTTCTTCTCCAGCCTTCCCGTGCCTGCCTGTTACTGTTTTCGTCTCTGTCTGCCCCACTACTTCTGATCCCGTCACTGCGTCTACCGTTCTGCCATCTGTTTCTTCTCCAGCCTTCCCGTGCCTGCCTGTTACTGTTTTCGTCTCTGTCTCCCCCACTACTTCTGATCCCGTCACTGCGTCTACCGTTCTGCCATCTGTTTCTTCTCCAGCCTTCCCGTGCCTGCCTGTTACTGTTTTCGTCTCTGTCTGCCCCACTACTTCTGATCCCGTCACTGCGTCTACCGTTCTGCCATCTGTTTCTTCTCCAGCCTTCCCGTGCCTGCCTGTTACTGTTTTCGTCTCTGTCTCCCCCACTACTTCTGATCCCGTCACTGCGTCTACCGTTCTGCCATCTTTTTCTTCTCCAGCCTTCCCGTGCCTGCCTGTTACTGTTTTCGTCTCTGTCTCCCCCACTACTTCTGATCCCGTCACTGCGTCTACCGTTCTGCCATCTGTTTCTTCTCCAGCCTTCCCGTGCCTGCCTGTTACTGTTTTCGTCTCTGTCTGCCCCACTACTTCTGATCCCGTCACTGCGTCTACCGTTCTGCCATCTGTTTCTTCTCCAGCCTTCCCGTGCCTGCCTGTTACTGTTTTCGTCTCTGTCTTCCCCACTACTTCTGATCCCGTCACTGCGTCTACCGTTCTGCCATCTGTTTCTTCTCCAGCCTTCCCGTGCCTGCCTGTTACTGTTTTCGTCTCTGTCTCCCCCACTACTTCTGATCCCGTCACTGCGTCTACCATTCTGCCATCTGTTTCTTCTCCAGCCTTCCCATGCCTGCCTGTTACTGTTTTCGTCTCTGTCTGCCCCACTACTTCTGATCCCGTCACTGCGTCTACCGTTCTGCCATCTGTTTCTTCTCCAGCCTTCCCGTGCCTGCCTGTTACTGTTTTCGTCTCTGTCTCCCCACTACTTCTGATCCCGTCACTGCGTCTACCGTTCTGCCATCTGTTTCTTCTCCAGCCTTCCCGTGCCTGCCTGTTACTGTTTTCGTCTCTGTCTGCCCCACTACTTCTGATCCCGTCACTGCGTCTACCGTTCTGCCATCTGTTTCTTCTCCAGCCTTCCCGTGCCTGCCTGTTACTGTTTTCGTCTCTGTCTCCCCCACTACTTCTGATCCCGTCACTGCGTCTACCGTTCTGCCATCTGTTTCTTCTCCAGCCTTCCCGTGCCTGCCTGTTACTGTTTTCGTCTCTGTCTCCCCCACTACTTCTGATCCCGTCACTGCGTCTACCGTTCTGCCATCTGTTTCTTCTCCAGCCTTCCCGTGCCTGCCTGTTATTGTTTTCGTCTCTGTCTGCCCCACTACTTCTGATCCCGTCACTGCATCTACCGTTCTGCCATCTGTTTCTTCTCCAGCCTTCCCGTGCCTGCCTGTTACTGTTTTCGTCTCTGTCTCCCCCACTACTTCTGATCCCGTCACTGCGTCTACCGTTCTGCCATCTGTTTCTTCTCCAGCCTTCCCCTTGCCTGCCTGTTACTGCTTTCGTTTCTGTCTGCCCCACTACTTCTGATCCCGTCACTGCGTCTACCGTTCTGCCATCTGTTTCTTCTCCAGCCTTCCCGTGCCTGCCTGTTACTGTTTTCGTCTCTGTCTCCCCCACTACTTCTGATCCCGTCACTGCGTCTACCGTTCTGCCATCTGTTTCTTCTCCAGCCTTCCCGTGCCTTCCTGTTACGGTTTTCGTCTCTGTCTGCCCCACTACTTCTGATCCCGTCACTGCGTCTACCGTTCTGCCATCTGTTTCTTCTCCAGCCTTCCCGTGCCTGCCTGTTACTGTTTTCGTCTCTGTCTCCCCCACTACTTCTGATCCCGTCACTGCGTCTACCGTTCTGCCATCTGTTTCTTCTCCAGCCTTCCCGTGCCTGCCTGTTACTGCTTTCGTTTCTGTCTGCCCCACTCCTTCTGATCCCGTCACTGCGTCTACCGTTCTGCCATCTGTTTCTTCTCCAGCCTTCCCGTGCCTTCCTGTTACGGTTTTCGTCTCTGTCTGCCCCACTACTTCTGATCCCGTCACTGCGTCTACCGTTCTGCCATCTTTTTCTTCTCCAGCCTTCCCGTGCCTGCCTGTTACTGTTTTCGTCTCTGTCTCCCCCACTACTTCTGATCCCGTCACTGCGTCTACCGTTCTGCCATCTGTTTCTTCTCCAGCCTTCCCGTGCCTGCCTGTTACTGTTTTCGTCTCTGTCTGCCCCACTACTTCTGATCCCGTCACTGCGTCTACCGTTCTGCCATCTGTTTCTTCTCCAGCCTTCCCGTGCCTGCCTGTTACTGTTTTCGTCTCTGTCTCCCCCACTACTTCTGATCCCGTCACTGCGTCTACCGTTCTGCCATCTGTTTCTTCTCCAGCCTTCCCCTTGCCTGCCTGTTACTGCTTTCGTTTCTGTCTGCCCCACTACTTCTGATCCCGTCACTGCGTCTACCGTTCTGCCATCTGTTTCTTCTCCAGCCTTCCCGTGCCTGCCTGTTACTGTTTTCGTCTCTGTCTCCCCCACTACTTCTGATCCCGTCACTGCGTCTACCGTTCTGCCATCTGTTTCTTCTCCAGCCTTCCCGTGCCTTCCTGTTACGGTTTTCGTCTCTGTCTGCCCCACTACTTCTGATCCCGTCACTGCGTCTACCGTTCTGCCATCTGTTTCTTCTCCAGCCTTCCCGTGCCTGCCTGTTACTGTTTTCGTCTCTGTCTCCCCCACTACTTCTGATCCCGTCACTGCGTCTACCGTTCTGCCATCTGTTTCTTCTCCAGCCTTCCCGGGCCTGCCTGTTACGTGACAAGGCATCTAACTGTTCCAATACTTGCATCAAATTATGTATATCATTTTTGCTGATGCCAATTAATTTTTCTTCTACCGAAATTGGGAATTTCAGCGTAATAATAGTAACTAAGTCGCTTTCTCTTAATGGGTCTGTTAAATACTCATTTTTCAACCAACAATATTAAAAGAATTCTTTGTAACTATTACACCCACTGTTTACAAAATTATTTGCCTCAAATATTTCATTGCGGACATCATTTAGTGTGCTAGTTGACCAATATTGATTGAAAAATTCCTGCACAAATTCCTCGAACGTCTTACATTTGTTAATTACACTATTGCCCCATGATATTACATCATCCTCAAACCTACTGGTTAACATGTGTATCTTCTGCTGTTCCGTGTAGTGTGGAGGTATGTTGTTTTCAAACTGCCGAATGAAGGCACCGGGATGCAAGTTTCCTTTGCTGGAAAAGCTTCAGATGCATGTAAATATCATAGCATCTCCTACAGTGACAACTTGACAGCTAGTCCTACTCACTTCTTTCATCTTCTCTTGTAATTTAGCAATGTGAGAATTTACTGTTTCAATTTCCGGGATTAATTTGCTGTGAATCACATTTGCATTGTCTGTACATTTATGTTCAATAGCAGTTACTTTTCTATTGATCACATTTTGTTCAGTTACTACCTGGTGTATGTGTGTAACCTGTTGTTGATACCTATGTTTATATGTAATTGCCATTTTCATGTTTAAATCATCTGAATTATCTACCTGTTGTTTGACAGTACAAACTTCCTTGTTCTGATTATCAATTTTAATATTTAACTCCTTAATTGTTCCATCAACATTTTGATTTATTTCAAATTTACATACCTCAAATTTCTTCCCTAATTGTGCATTTTCTTGACAGATACGTTCATCTGTTTTAGCCTCAAGTTTGTCAACTTTTTTATCTACCTCGTTACACCTTTTATACAACTGATTCATCCTTGTTTCTAATTTTCTTTGTACTGGTTCAATTTTATTATTTAATTCTATGTTTGCATTCCTAAACTCGTCTTTCATTTCTCTTTTACTTTATTTAATTTCTGTCATTAATGATTGCATCACTGACATAAACAAACTTTGATCCAAACTGACAAATGTATTCTGATCTGGATTACTATTCTTACTTTGAGCAATTTCTTGAGTTTGCAACGTGTCAGCTGAACCCGTGCTATGACTAAACCTGCTCGTTTGTTTTGCTAATTCATTTAAACTACCAACGTCAGCTTCATCATTTATGGCGTCTTGATTAAAATCTACTAGTTCATCCTTGTTTTGAAAATTAAACTCTACATTGTCGATGCAATCATTTATCACAGAATGTACATCATCACTTACATTTTGTAAACCTTCATTATCTACTATTTCAGACTGATTTGACACATCAATATCAGAATTAATATAATCTATATTTACATGCTCATCAAACTGATCATTACTAGTACTGTCTACCTTTTCTCTATCTCTACTTCTCAAAGGGTACTTCTTCTCTCCAGTACTCTCCATTTTGCAATTTAACCTTTTTATCGATTTAACAGAATTTTTTTTCCAAAACTGTATCTTGCTTAATATGCTATTATACTACCCGCCAGCCTTTTACAATCGACTACTTAACACCAACTACACAGTGCCGATGTAATACTTACACTTTGTTGTTTCACTGCGTGTTGCCGGTGAGAAGTATTGCTGCTGGGACGATGTGGTGGAATTGCCCGCGTTGTTATAGCGGCATCTGGTCCGGCTCCTTGGCTGCGTCTCGTCCGATGCTCCCGTCTGCACCTGTTGTCGATCGTCGAGTCCGCGCGGGTATGCTGTTACATATCGCGCTACACTTGCAGTAGCAAGATAAAATTTTCTCCGTCGCCGAAGAAACGTAATCCAATAGCCACGAACATGAGACCAGCACAATTTGACGTAACCTGTGTCGACAGAAGGTAGCCACAAGTCACCACTTCAATTCTATAAAATTTTTATCAGTTCGCGCCTTTCAGCCACAGTTCAATTATCGTTGAATTACAGTTCAACATTCATTTGCGAGCCTCTTCATTATTTCTATTGTAGCAATGGGCTAGTTAATTTTCATTACATTTCCTATGTGCCACAGTTAAAAAAAATGTCACTATAACTTCGAGCCTCACTTTTCCTCAGAAAAAGAACTTTCACCAAAGCACTCACACTTCAAAGATTTTCCGCCAGGGATGCCATGTACGGCGGGGGTGGAGATAGGAAAAAATAATAATCTTTAAACCAATTCAATGTTATGGTTAAATTTTATGTTATCAAGTCCACTTATGATAGTTTCCTTGACACTTTCCTATCTTCCCTTTACCTCACGTTACCGTGAGCAGCGTGCTAACTCGTCTAGTTGTAATAGACCGAACGTTGCACGTGAGGCCCGTAGGCGGTTGTCACTTAATATTTGACTAACCTGGTGTCTTCTCTCTCGTAGATGTCCCCAGCGCAGAAGCAGCACGCAGGTCATAGACTCGAAGTTTTCTGAGGTGAGGCTGAAATTGAAAGTGGTGGATACTGTGGTTGTCTAACTACCATTAACGAAGTACATGAATTCCTTTAGAGATGCCAGTGGCTCTTATATTTTTACCAATCACACGAATACAGAATCCACAAACTGCATGTTGACGTCAATATTATTCAAAATGTTCAAATGTTTGTTAAGCTTATGGAACTTGACTACGGGGTCATCAGTCCCTAAACTTACAAACTACTAATCAACTACCTTATACTAAGGACGACACAAATATCCATGCCCAAGGGGGGATTCGAACCCCCGACCGTAGTGGCCGTGTAGACCGTGACTGGAGCGCCTCAGTATTATTCACTAAAATAACGTTGTTACACTCATAACACACTTTGACATACATAGCACGCACTTTGCAACTATATTTAGCCCCATTATCGACCGATTAATACAAGACTGGTTATCGCCAAGTGCCGCTAGATGTTTACCGTGTCGGGGCTCGCAGTGAACTAACTAGCCGTGGAGCTGAACTCCACGCTAGTGCCTAGAGTTTTGGCGCCAGCTGACACTTCTAGAACGCCATACTCACTCTTTATCTAAAATACTTAATCTAATGAATCTACAAAACAATAGTGTAATCATAAGCAATTAATTAACACACATTATAGTAATAAAATTAATAACTGAATTTTTATTTATTAAATAATTAAAAAAGTAGTTGGGAGGTTGTGGCGCGTAAAGATATAGCAACAGCCAATCAGATCACTGTTAGAGAAAGGGGCGGAGTTTTCCCACGGGACCGTACTTACAGTACCATCTGGTTACTATCTGGCACAGCCACTTTCTACTATTCCATTTCTGTTTCATTATAAGTAAATAAAATTATGAAATAAAATAAAGCAATGGTTGCTGACTTGCAAGCTAGTACTGCCACAATGTGTATGAATTTTTGGTAGATGTGGTAGTGAGCTGACAAAAAGAAGTTGATAAATATTCCAGTAGTGTTACTTTTGAAAGGTATTTTCCATATGTGTATGTGTGAGAATATTAATGGAGAAATTGTAAATGAGTAATTCGTCAGTTTATGGTAACAGGGAGACAGGCAGTACACGTAAACATGGTCAGTTACTTGAAGTTGTGGATATTTTATCATTTACTATTTTCTAAATATTTTTTCTACTTGTAGTTCTGGAAAGTACGTAGTTTTTGATGGGCGTATATAGAAAGCACGGGTTTGCGTGGACTTTCTCTGTAATCTGATTAGCTAAAGATATTGGTAAATATCTTTAGCCAATCAGATTATAGCATTTCGCACGTTTATTCGGGAAGTTGCACACTTACTTTTGTGCAAGATAGTAATGGGAGTTTATACACGATATTATCATTTCCATGATTGTGCTCCGAACTTACTGGAACTATTTTGCGGAACGCGCTAGTTTATTGAATTAAGAAGTGCATCAACATACTGAGTATATCACGTGGACAGTCGAGTAGCGAAATTCCGGCTTTTTTCAATGAAAATAACTTGGAACCGGGTGGCCTGTTATGTTAATCATGAACGTGTGAAGATTTTTCTGGACTGTTTTGCGTAGCATTTTGCGAGCATATTAAAATGAACATCTCTTTTAAGAACGTTTTTGGTGACACGGTAAATTGAATACCATAAACTGGAATTAATAATGATTGTGAAGTGTGGGTGTAACTATTGCGTCATTATCACGGTCTTATCAGGGAACTGTATCCTGGAGAAAGCTTTAGATAATAATTACATCGTACCAAACCCCGTGTTAACATCATTTTAACGCAGTAGATCCCATAATTGATAAACAATTTAGGTTATGTGCAACTGAATAAAAACCAGAATCTCCACCTAGTTTTTCTACACAGCTTTTTAGAGTGGAATTACTGTTCTCGTTTTTAGTCAGCTCATCACTGGATGGACTGCTGAAGAAGAGAATCATCACGAGGTGAGTGAAACTATGGATTGACTGTTTTTCGGTGGAACCAACCAGGGGGTTGCGGAGGGAGAGAGGAAGAGCAAACTCATGTATCCCATCCTCGTCGCCACTTTTGTGTCTCGTTTCCGCCGATTGTCCTGGTTGTCGGTGGCCGAGTAAAGAGAGACCGACACAGGAGGTAGGATGCACGCGTGTGCAGGTACGGAGGTGACCAGCCAGTGGGACAGCAGAGACTAGAAACACTAGACTAAATTAGAACAAGTTGTATATTTCGTAGAAATAAGATAATACTTATCTTTTACAAAGTTCAAGACTGCAGAATGCTGATACATAGTTTAGATAGAGGCCTGCCTACTGATGATTCCTAGTGCCTATCCGATAGCCAAGTCTTAACTGGTGCCTATCTGAACCCCAAGTGAACGATGTCGTTCAGTGGTGGCCACGAGCGGGATAGCAGCAGAGGGCGCTCGTGGCTGACGTCGTAAGAACGCCGCGCCGTGCGTGCATGGCGGCGAAAGTACGTGGCGCGCACTTTAGACTTCTGCGACACCACACAAACAAAGGCAGGAGATTCGGCTACAGAACACTGCTCAGCGATGGCTAACAAGACAGGCGGCGAGCCAATGCCCGCTCCGGATTAACGACTGCTGGTGAGGAACGTTGTCCATACCAGCTGTTCTTCCCACACGGTTCCTCGCTCTAATTGGGAACATGGGCTGGTCCCCCCCTACACCCCAGAAAACGTTAAACACCCACCAGTGTAACAGGACAATATACGGACTGGCAAGAAGACCTATGGAGCACTGACTCTCTGTGCAGCGAGTGCCAATTGGCCTCACCACCAACAAATGTAACGCACTGCGTGTACATCCAAAGAAAGACCCATTATTGTTACACTATTGCTGAATAGTTACATCCAGATAATATCTGGAAGAAAGCATAGGGATGATTTAATGTTGAACGACCAAATAAAACAAGTAGCAATTATGGCAGATGCCAGACACATTCTTTGGTAGAATCCTCAGGAAATTTAGTCCATCAACAAATAAGGTGCTTGCGAAGTCCTCTTTCGACCGATACTTGATTACCGCTCGTCAGGGTAGAATTCGGGAAACGTTTCGTCATTGCTTCATTCCGTAAGCGCGAAACCGTCAAGTAACTTTGGTAGCAGAAGATACAACAGAGGCATTCTACATCACTGTGAAGTTAGTGTTAATATTTTTAGAATATACATTCCTATAAGAGTGAATCGTTAAATTAATATATATCTTCCTGCGTATATCTCGCGAAAATACAATACAGATGAAAATAAAGAGATTCGAGCCCACACAGGCTTACAATGAATGACTCTTTCGGCGAATTATTCGTCCCTGGTAGTGGAAAGGGGGAAAGTGATAGTGGTTCACAAGTAGCCCCCGCCACATACTGTGACATTACGCTTTATCCAGCAGCACGTTTATCATAGCTAAGATTACAGAAAGTGTGAATAAACGCTGTAAGAACCTGTCTATTGCGCTATGTACGGTTGCGAATTAAAAGTGGTTCGATGTTATCTTAGGGGCGAATCGTACATGTCTGCTTTCATGCCGCAGCAATACCTTAGTTGCAGATATTATATTTTACCTGTGATCCTGTAGTTGAAAACATTATGCATATGCATATAAAACAAAAGAAACATTGGATAAAATAACTCGTAATTAATAAATAGGGTTATATTCTAACGTTTGAAAATGATATACGCAAAGTAAGAGATTTATTTGAATAAGGGTTATTCAATTAAATTGGTTCCTTATTGGAAGTGATCAGACGAATTATTAATAAAAAATAGAATTAAATGGTTAAACAGTTGCATTGTAGACGCTAAGAAATTGGTAGTACTTTTCCCAAAGTAATAATAGCTGTATGAAACACAGAAACTGTATATTTCGCAAGTACTCTACATAAACTTGTCAACACTTCAAAATAGTTTGTTTCCGGAACGCCATTACTACACTCGTAAATTCTTGTGTAAAAACATAAACACATATCAGCTACACTGGCATACACTTGTTCTCGCCAAATGTAGAGTTCCGATAACTGACCGTTTGCTGCGCAAATCTTAACACTCACCCTGATCGATTCACTCCTATAATCCAGGACGGTGCTTCTTCTGCCAAGACCAGACATGGAGTTCCTTCTCCACGCATACCTTTCGCTCATCTCCCTCTCATACACACACTACCCACCAGTTCTGTCCCGAGGCCGCTTCCTCATTGGCCGATCGCCATCCCTTCCAAAATCGTATACTTCGTAACATGAGATATTTCTTTAAGTAAAAACTGAACATCTGAAACCACTTCCTTACTAATATTACATTACTTAAATACACAAAGAGACTGTTCATAAGATATACATAAAGTCTTAAATAAATAAACCAGCTTTTATGAGCTTGACTGCCCATTCCACAAAATATTTACCTAAATTACTGGCAAATTATACAATGAAAGGACACTCTAAATTAAATGTACGATAGGTAAATCATGCTGCTTGTATTTTCAGTATCACTGCGGAGGATATGATGATCTGTTTATTTTAACATTATTAATTTATATAAGTTATAATTATTCAGCCGGCCGCGGTGGCCGAGGAGACTAAGGCGCTCCAGTCACGGTCTGCACGGCCACTACAGTCGGGGGTTCGAATCCCCCCTCGGGCATGGATATTTGTGCCGTCCTAGTTCGTAAGTAGTTCATAAGTAGTTTGTAAGTTTAGGGACTGATGACCCCGTAGTTAAGTCCCATAGACTATACAAACATTTGAACATTTATAATTATTCATTAAATAAATATCTACAAGTGTGACACTTCCAACATGACAGCTAGAGACATAACCTATCAGCTAAAGCAGAGTTTGATGAAATGGCATGACACATTCAAAAGTTATATATTTTTGACGACGTTACAGCGTAAAATGAATGACATAAATCGCAATTTGCGATCAGTTATGGCTTCACTGTACTAGGTTTAGATGGAATACCAAAGTGCGGCGAATGAAAATGACTTACTAGTCATGAACATTTGTAATTTTTGAGATATTGAAATTAATTTTAGAATCGTGAGATGTTCGTAATTATTCCGACATCGTAGATGTCTTAAATGCTGATGGTAAAAAATTTATAGATTGTTTTATTTTGTTCTGAATTACTGGAGTGTGGCACTCAGATGTCCTCCAGACACCCTCACGATTCAGAGACTGAGTGCACAAATGATTTTCCTTCTTTAGGTAAAATAAACATTTTTAAGCAGGAAAGGCAACCGACCACAACGTTAAAATTGTCATTTCATAAAATAATAGGACGCAGTGGAAAATGTGTACCCCGTGACTAGGTGACAGTAAATTCTAAAACGAAGAAGAACTGGCCATTGAAGAGGAAGAGGTAGTTTTCTGCATCTTGAGAGTGTAGCTCGGACCTAAGTGCCCTTGAAGTCGCAGTTGATTCTAGGATTTTTATGAAAGTTATTGCTTCTTTTACCTTTGTCAGTGAAATCTTAGTGTAAAATTAGTGCAGTTTCACCATGGTTCGGAGCTCATATTAAATTGTAGTTCCTCCTGGAACTAAGGCAATTACTTTGTCGAAGGAAAGCAAGGGCATTTCACCTCCAATAAATCCATGCCTTGTGATGAACTACAATCGACAAACCATCATTCGGATTAATAACAACTTTGCCTTTCTAGGAAACTGACCTCTTAATGAAGCACAAAGCTACACATTTAGAGCTATTTAGAAAAATATCAGTGAAAGGGTTATCTGATGCTTATTATACAGTTCTGTCATAGGCAGAACATGCAGAATATTTTATTTGTTTCTGGCCTCTAATTAAAGCCACAAAGCATCAGGCTGTTGCTGCTACCTACGTCGTGGGCACGTTTTGACGCCCAAGGCTTGCGTTGCGACTCTTTCGAGCAAAATTGATTAGATTAATCATTTTACTTCGAAATTTGTTTGAGAGGCTATAGTGGAGCTCTTTTAAATATGTTTCGCAAGTCTCAGGTGGCAGTTCAAATGTTCAAATGTTTGTGAACCTATTGGACCAAACTGCTATGGTGATCAGTCACTAGACATATAAACGACTTGAACAAACACTAAAGACAACCCATCCCCAGGGAGGACTCTAACCTCCAGCGGGAACAGACGCCCAGTTCGTAGCATTACGCCTTGACCACGAGGGCATTCCGCGCGGCCCGGTCGTGGTTTATAATAAACATTTGCACTAACAGTAATGAAAACACAATCCAAACATCACGAAGTGAGAGTAATATTTGATCCTGTGAAGAGAACTGAGGGATCAAATTTCGGAAAACACTGCGTTACATTTATTACTTCTAACTGAACTCCACTACTGAGAACGCATTGATTAAGACTTCACAATTACCGAGTGTGAGATACAGAGGGCGGCAAATTAGTGACTGCAGGTTGTTGCGGTGTCGCACTTTTCCTGAGAGGCACTTGACAAAGCTCTGTAAAGGGAAAGTATGGCCAGCGTCGGCCTATTCTGCTGCTGATTACACACTGAAAGCCACAACGTCTCGAGCGCATACAATATTTATCAACCGATTATGAGAAATATATTCGATGAAAACTTTTAATTTTTTCATACCTTATAGTGTGATATTTTCGCTCGATATTGATCTGACTTTCTATTCGTTATTCCTTATAGTTACTGAGGTATATCAAATTAAGTAAACTACTGCGGACCACTGTTGATGAGTTCGTAGACGAAAAATCGGGTTGCGTAGACTTTGCGTATGGTTGATTTTAACACATACAAACCTGCGGACGAAATGTAGGTGAGATTTCGAAATTGTATTTAAGGCTGAGAGCCGAACGATGACTCATTTCATTCTGGAGATATAGGGTGTCATATCTGACCGACAGACGCGGGAACTGCGCGCAGTAATGGCCATGCGGACATTCGGCTCTACGAAGTACTTGTCATACGATTTCAAGAAAACAGTTTGGTTTACGATTCCACGTCGAAGGAGTTCAACTGTAAATTCAGACTGATCTGTAGCGTAGCCCAGTATTCAAACAGACCGGGAACCTTTCCTCATCGGAGTCAAGTATAAAGTAAGGTAACAATTAAGATAACGGACAAGTTTTTCATGAGTATTGTCGTAGATATTATGTACTTAAACCTTACATGAACTGCCTAGTATCTTTCTGACTTCAATACTTTGTTTCCTGTAACAATACACCAAACACGAGTACACGAAGAGAAAAACTTACTTCAGGAACTGTATATTAATTTGATATCTAAAGAAGAATCTGTTTAGTTTACTTAGTTATAAGTCAAAATTTCTGTGTTTTTAACAATTACCTGCCCCAAAAAAAAAAAAAAAAAAAAAAAAAAAAAAAAAAAAAAACAAAAAAAAAAAAAAAAAAAAAAACGATGCGTGAATAATTTAACCTCACGACAAATTGCAGGAATTTTCTTCACAAATTTATTAAAGTTAAAAAACAGATTGGTATCTGCCTCGTGATCCAACCGACAGTGAATCTTTATTAATTTTCATCGTGAATTAAAAGTATCACAGTACAGAACTCTGGGTCGCTACTGGGCTCATAGTTCTGTCTGACAATTTTCGTCAGCCCGACCCTTCTTCCTGCGTTTCCGAATTCAGATGAAAGTACTGCTATGTTTAGCTTTCTTCTTGGCTTGTAAAAATACACCCTGATGCGCAACTCTGTGGCATTATTCAAACCGAATCACGAAGACGGCAAGTGGTGCGGAAAAGGATGGCCATACTTTCCCTATACAGAGCTGTAGCCTGACACAATTCATACTGCCACCTGGTGAACAACATATGAACTAAAGCGATAGAGGAACGCTCTGAGGGTAAATTTGTGACTTTCTAGCAGACAGAACTGCAACACATTATTCAACAGGGTTCGAAATAGTCGTGCATGAAAGCAAGCTCAGATGTATTGCAATGAAGTCCCACGTGCTGTAGGAAAATAGAAAAATTGTGCAGGTGGCTATTTTTCAAATGGAAAGTCTTGTGCAGGTGGCTATTTTTCAATTGGAAAGTTTTTTCCAGAAATGGATAGTTTCCGAACTATGGAATGGAAAAATAAGAGAACGTTCATGTTAACTCTTCTTTGTTATGTGACTGGTAGCCGACCGCGGTGGCCGAGGGGACTGAGGCGCTCCAGTCACGGTCTGCACGGCCACTACGGTCGGGGGTTCGAATCCCCCCTCGGGTATGGATATTTGTGCCGTTCTTAGTATAAGGTAGTTGATAAGTAGTTTGTGAGTTTAGGGTCTGATGACCCCGTAGTTAAGTCCCATAAGCTTAACAAACATTTGAACATTTTTTTGTGATTGGTATCGTTATTTTGTTGTTGTTGTTGTCTTCAGTCCACAGACTGGTTTGATGCAGCTCTCCACGCTACCCTGTCCTGTGCAAGCCTCTTCATCTGAGAATACGTTCGGCAACCTACATCCCTTTGAATCTGCTTACTATATTCGTCCCTCGGTCTCCCTCTACGATTTTTACCCCACACATTTCCTTCTACTGCTAAGCTGACAATTCCTTGATGTCTCAGAATGTGTCCAACCAATCTATCCCTTCTCTTAGTCAGGATATACGAGAAACTCCTTTTCTCCCTGATTCGGTTAAGCACTCCCTCATTAGTTACGTAACCTACACATCTAATTTTCATCATTCGTCTGTAGCACCACATTTCAAAAACTTATATCAAATGTTCAAATGTTTGTAGAACTTACGGGACTTAACTACGGGGTCATCAGTCCCTAAGCTTACAAACTACTTATGAACTAGTTAAGACTAAGGACGGCACAAATATCCATGCCCGAGGGGGTATTCGAACCCCCGACCGTAGTGGCCGTGCATACCGTGACTGGAGCGCCTCAGTTCCCTCGGCCACCGCGGCCAGCAAACTTATATCATCTTTTTATCTGAACTCCTTATCGTCCATGTTTCTCTCCCATACAATGCTACACTCCAGATAAATGCTTTCAGAAGGGACTTCCTATCATTTAAATTAATATTGGATGTTAACAAGTTTCGCTTCTTTAGAAACGCTTTTCTTCCCATAGCCATTCTGCATTTTATATGAAACAATACCTATAGTGACTAGTGTCATAGTGTTCTTTATGTATTGCAAACAAGGTATGTGATAGCTTATCTGTGTGACAGGACTAATAGAAAGCACTACACTTATTCAAGGCACAGTACACAGAGTTAACCTCGTATGAGGAGTAATGACGCAAAATACACAAGTCACTAAGACACAAAGTCCATTCAAAGTAATTTTCACGGCCCATCTCAAATTCTAACTTAAAGCAGGCATGGCCAACATTTGCACCCAGCGGGCGCGCCCGGAGTACACTGTAGTTCCCCGCCCCGGCCGCGACTGTGTGTCGCTAGTGTCGGTAACGGAGCGAGAGAGATAGCTGCGGCTGCTCTGCGCTGGGCTGCTCTGAGCTGGGCTGTCCCGCGGTCAGATCCAATGTAAACGAAATAACAGAAGAAGCGCAGCCCTGTAATGTGCTCGAAGAACGGTAAAACAAGCAAAACAATTACTGTTTAGGTAACAATTAACTTCTTCTGAAAGATATATATTTATTAAAGGAACTAGTATCACAAATATGCTATTTTAATAATAATTTTATGTAAGAGGTATAGATTGCCATTCTTACTAGTAAATATTTTGTGTTAAAACACAAAAAAACTAACAAAACAAGATTGGTTTTACGTGGATTTTCCACCAGTTCCTCTAAAAAGATGCTAGCGCACTTCGATCGCGAGCCGTTTCGACGGGCGCATTACTTCCCTCACCATAATTAAGTTTTCTCCTGCCTGACGGTAGCGGCGTTCTTCCACTTCCTGCTCGCCACGCTCCCCACACGCCGCCGCGCACAGTGCCTGGCTAAAAAGGGCGTTCAAAGGTTACTTGATAGACTCTAGTTGGAAACTCGTTGATAACTGGTAACTATTAGTATTGTGGAAAACTCGCAGAGAACTAAGAGGTGACAGCGAACTTCACTGCAGTTCGCGGATTACTGCTTGACGACTGGATTCCCTCTTCCCTGAACTGTATTGTTCTGAGTCCATGTGTCCTAAATACTGTCCGAGGAGAAATATACTGGTCCTGATGTATGTCCGTGTAAGTAACGGGCATAACGATAGAGTTCATAGATGTCGTCATCACAAGGCCGAATTGGAGCCTCCCTTAAGCCTGGCCTTTAACATATTGTTATGTACACCGCCAAACAGAAAAGTCATGCACCCAGGAGGAGTGGTTGCATGTGTATCAAACTATGTATCATGAATGATCGTCTGACTTTACTTTAACTGATTACAATAATGGAAGAAAGAGACAAGGCCAATGACACAGGTGGAGCACGGAGTGCGGGCACCACTGAGTTAGGGTGTCGGACTCCTCTGGCCGCAATGCACGCCCTTGTGCAGTTCTACATGGTGTGGAACAGCCTTTGGGTTCTATCCTGAGGCGCGTTGTTGCAGCTGCCCCTCAACAACCCGCTGACTGCTACAGAGACGGAGGCCCCTTCCAGTATAATTTCACACGTCCTCAATGATGGAGAAGTCGGGGATCTTGCTAGCCCCAGGAGGACCTAAATATACTGTAGACAGTACATAGACACACATTCTGTGCTTGGACATGTGTCATCTTGGGAACACTGTCACAGGTTGCTGTGCCATAAGCGGTAGGATATGCAGAAGCAAAATGTCTGTGACGTATCTCTGTGCCGTCAATGTCTGCTCAAGCACGTGAACTAATATTCTATGGATCCCCACACCATGACGCTAGATGCTACTTCTGCGTGTCTCTCTCTACGATATTTCCGGGATGTGTCCTATAGCTTTGACGCCACTAAACCCCAATTCGATGGTCACCAGATATTACAGAAAAGTGGGACTCATAACTAAACATGATACGATCCCATTCGTGGTGCCTCCAGGACACGGTATTATTCCAGACGACGACGTCGATATTCTGGAGTCAATGGAAAGCAACATGTAGGGATGCAGGTCTCCAGTCAGTCAGGTGCGTCGTCGAGACACTGAGAGAACTTACAGGATATTCAAGGGACTCCAGGACATGATCGCGGATGGTGAGTGCCATGATCATGGGTTTTCGCGTTGCTTGGCACACCACACGATCGTCATATTTCGAGGGTTTGCGGGTGGGGATGTTTCTTGGTAGACCTGAACCTGCATGCAGTAACTAGGTGCTTTCATGTTCCCACTGATTTCAGCATCAGACCGCTGTGACATCTGAATGGCCCACATGTGCATCAGTTTCTCGGTACGATCATCGCGCTTAACGCAATCCAACAAATAGGACTCTGTCAAATGCGTCTAGTTGGTGGATAGGCTGTCTAACTCGTCAGCGAAGCATCTCGTGTGTTTCATACTGTACGTAAACGTCTTCCATCACTGTTTCATTCACTGCAGTTGACTGGCACACACTTTGCAGTTTCCTGCCTGTGACATCACGAAAACACTTTGCAGGACGTTGTACACATTACAGAGTCGCGTAAATCTAACCATTCACACATCACACATCAGTGGTATGCGTGTATAACATAATGGGAAAATACTGGACCATTCCTTGTGAGTGCAACACTTGTTTTGTCAGGCAGCTTATGCTGAGGTATCGGCCACGGGTCAGAAAAAGAAGCTTTGGGATTTAACGTCCCGGCGATAGCGTGGTTTTTAGAAAATGTTCAAATGTTTGTAGAAATTATGGTACTTAACTACGGGGTCATCAGTCCCTAACCTTACAAACTACTTATGAACTAGCTAAGACTATGGACGGCACAAATATCCATGCCCGAGGGGGGATTCGAACCCCCGACCGTAGTGGCCGTGCAGGCCGTGACTGGAACGCCTCAGTCTCCTCGGCCACCGCGGCCGGCCGTGGTTATTAGAGACGGAGCTCACGCTCAGATGTTTGGGTCAGATGGGAAAGAAAATCGGCCACGGCCTTTCAAAGGAACTATCCTGGCTTTTTCTGGAGTGCTTTCCCTAAATAAAGGAAAACGTAATCTGAATGGACGGAGGTGGATTTGAATCACCGTCCTTCCGAATGCAAGTGTAGTGTGTTACCGCTGCGCCACCTAGCTCGGTCAACCCGACAGCGATGACTCTACCGCGTATGAGGGCAAGCCGTCGGATACATCACTGTCCATTAGTGTAAGGTGAATTCATAGACTGTGCCTCAAACATTCAGGCGCAGGAATTCTTCAAAGAAAATTATTAGAACTGGAAATGAACATCGATCCACATTTGACACTTAATATAGCATAGAGATGCAGAATAGCTAATATAGTGTTCAGACAACCCACCGTACATATAGTAATAACAGACAGTACTTTAAACCTTGTCGGTTGCTACGATTTTGAACCAACTGTATGTCCCATGGTTTGCGCATTCTTTGCATTGCACTGTGTAACATGTTCTTATTGAAAGGAGACCAAACTACTGTGCAACACGTATTATAAAAGGGAATAGACAAAACCGCAGATGAAATCGAAAGAGCAGTTCCGTTTTTCGAACAATACTCTTTCGTATTAAGAAACCTCTCTCGAGTACAAGGAAATTAAAGAAAACAATAACCAACCTAAAGCTACCATAAAGGAAACTTGAATTTTGAAAGTGTTCGATGACACCATCAGTCAGCTCGAGGTAAGCCACGACCTGCAGCGATTGTCAAAGTAAACACTTGCAGTTGCGTTTATTATAAATGCCCACTGTATATAATTTCCGTACATTTAAGTTTTATATTACATTTTGTGTCGAATAAACCTGTTAAGACCTAACAAGAATGATTTCAATAATTTCCCAAACCTTAATAAGAATTTCGTTTCTATAGTTTTAATTTTTACAGAAGGACATATGTAGGACTTAACTGAAAATTATTCCTTTTCCAGTGTCACTTCAGAAAAGATAAAGGTAAAAATACAGGGTGATCGACTTTGAATTAAAAAAAAGAAGATGCATTTCTTTCATTTAATTTACCAAGTGAATCATGAACTAGTTCATTTCATGAGTGAGCATCTCTGATATGAGCCCTGGAGATAAAGGTTTTGCCCATTTCTGCTCTTTACCGTTCTAAAGACAATCAACATAGCATAACTCTTGGTTTCTACAGTGTAAATACGTATATGGAGATGTGTCTACCTTGTGTGAGAATACACTACTAAACTTTCCTCCTCTGATAATACAGAATCGCAGTTTTAAAAAGTCTTGGTGAGTGTCCTTCCAGAGATAGCGATACGGCAGTGAGGACTGAACCACTTTTAATACAGCTTTGTCCGTATCACAATTTATTATAATAACAATAATATAGCAAATATTAACAAAGGCAAATTTTCAAAGAATAGTTTTTTTATATAAATGTCCTTTACAGTATATACAAAATTTTTCTTCCTTTTGCTTTCAGAGCAGTCTCAAGCAAATTACCTGGACATGGTTAGTTATTTAAGGAACCAGTACAATGTTTATTTATGAGACAACTTATTTTCCTTAGTACAAGAATATGCAAGGAGCCCCTTTGAACAATCAAAATAGTAATGGTGTCTGACTATTACATAAACAACAAAGGTACCTATGACAAAGTTAAAGACATTTCCAAACGACAGCCAGACTGTTCTTCACATTAACGGCTTCACACTCTAGATAAAACTGAGGCACACAGATGTGCCGAGGTAATTATTTGCCGGCCGCGGTGGCTGAGGGGACTGAGGCGCTCCAGTCACGGTCTGCACGGCCACTACGGTCGGGGATTCGAATCCCCCCTCGGGCATGGATATTTGTGCCGTCCTTAGGATTAGCTAGTTCATAAGTAGTTTTTAAGTTTAGGGACTGATGACCCCGTAGCTAAGTCCCATAAGCTATACAAACATTTGAACATTTGAGGTAATTATTTAGCAAGTTGGGGGATGTCTTAATCCTAAATTGGGGTCGGCACCCTTTGAAAGAATAACCCAGCAAGCTAATGAAGATCAAAATTTAGCGGATGCTGAGATGAAGGAAATCAAGAATAAGGTTAATATTGGTAAGAAAGTTCAACAGGGAGCAACATACAATTATACTAATAAAACATATTAAAACTTGGTATTACAGTTAAGAACTTAATGTCTTAGAAAATTTACCCCCCAAAATTTTTGACGTGCCGAGAACAACGGCAGATCAGACTAGAAAGACAACTAAGGCAGTGAAGATGAAAGAACCGTATAGAAGTGCAAGGCCGACGGCTCAAACCAAAACGGCTGCCAGTCGACAGTACAGTGCGAGGCAGGCGAGCACGTCAATAGGGAAATGTGCCAAGGAGATAAAAATGTTCATATGTTTGAGGCCAAATCGTAGTGGTCATCATTCAAATGATCAAATGATTGTGAAGCTTAAGGGACTTCACTGCGGGGTCAACAGTTCCTAAACTTCCAAACTACCTTATACTAAAGACGGCACAAACAGCCATGCCCGAGGGGGTATTCGAACTCCCGACGGGGAACGACCTCGCGCATCGGAGCATAACGGCTCAACGCGCTTGGCCACTCAGCCGCGGCGGTCATCAGTCGTTAGACTTACAAATTACTCAAACTAACTTATTCTGAGGACACCAAGCACACAGCCGTGCCCGAGGGAGGACTCGAACATCCCACGGAGAGCAGCCGCGTGCTCCGCAGCAAGGCGCCTTAGAGCGCTCGGCCACTCACGCGTGGCACCGCGGAGATCAGCACGTGGTGAGGCACGCCCCGGGTAAGAATCATGATAGGCAAATAAACCAACTCCGAACAACTATATATACACTCCTCCAGAACGAGCAGTAACAATCTAGTCAGGTACACTCACTAAACATAAATGACAAAAGAAACCACTTATTCTGCCGAAGGTA
Source organism: Locusta migratoria (assembly GCA_026315105.1). Taxonomy (NCBI): domain Eukaryota; kingdom Metazoa; phylum Arthropoda; class Insecta; order Orthoptera; family Acrididae; genus Locusta; species Locusta migratoria. Next base: position 105,841,038 of record CM048755.1, read on the forward strand.
ACTTCGCTTCTTCAAGTTATACGACCACTTAATCCCACTTAATGTAGATAACATTCTAAATTTAAAAAAAAAAAAAAAAAAAAAAAAAAAAAACCTTCATTAATCAGACAGTGAGCCTAAGACAGACATGAACCATAGCCATAACCAACAAATTGCAGTTAAATAGTTACAGAGAAAATATGACAAATTACCATACCACTTAACCTTAGGATATCTCGGCAATACCGACAAACTTATCTCGATCTCTAATAAGACCAATTTTCCTTAGACATGTAACAACAAATACTGACAATAAAGTTGAAATTAGTTTAAATTCATACAAACAAAATGGTCTCTTAACTGTGGCCTGGCAAGAAATTTAAAAATATACATTACCGTACCACGACGGAACGTGTGGTTATTTTCACAACGGAACGAACAGCTCCAACAAAGGTGCCCAATTCTCTGTATACTTGGATACGACAAGTACGATGTAAGGGAATTCCTGCACACCACCAAGCTAAAAGGATTTGTTGCAATGGGCCTTGGTTGCCAAGAAATTCGAGATCAAATTCCCACGCGTAGCTTGTATACCTGTACATTGCCGAAGTGGCTGCGCTAGTCAGTGTCGTGCAGCCGTCAAGATGCTTGGCTTGCACGCAAACGACCCTCGTCCAAGTCCTGCGCGGAATACTTGTTTTCCACACTCGTCCGATGATTGAGTGTGCATAATTATATACTTGCATAGTCCTTATTTTGTTAACGCTTAAGTTAATCGTCAGGATAATACATATTATAAATGTGAAAGTTTGTATGTTTGTTACCGCACCACGCTAAAACTACAGCACTGATTTAGATGAAATTTCATATAGAGATTTCTTATGTCTTGGATTAGGACATCGGCTACTTTTCAAAATGTTTATTACAAGTTATTTATTTGAAATATATCCATAGAAATACGTAACGGTTGTAAGAAGCTTCTAATACAACAGCATAAGTGCTCTGTAGGGTATGTCATGTTTAGCCTCGAGGGTTAACGCGGCATGTTATAAACATCCGTATTTTGGGCAATGGTTCGTTTTTTTTTCTTTGTTATTTTTATCTTTTTTACTTTCGAATATACAAAAAGATTCTGGGATACTGCCAAAACGGCTTAACTGATATATAATTACAAACACAAGAAATCTGAATGTTGGCGTTTATGCCGCATTCATTTTCATTTGTTGTAACAAATGAAAGAAGTATTTATATAAATTGAAAAATATATGCTCCAAGTACCATGGTAAGAAAAAACATTGATTTTTGTGTAGAATGGGATCTAGATACCAAGCCCTATTTTGTGTACAAAGCGAGAACTGACACGTATAAATAGCGTACGTAAACTGCAACGAAAGTAGTAGCAAATGCACTCAACAGATGGCAGGCGGTACGCTGCAGTTAACATATGAAACGTTGTGTGTTCCGGCCAATTGCAACGATATATATTAATGTGAATGTCTGTTCGGTGCACGCTTATCACGTCCGAACGACAAGACGCAGAGACTTAAATATTTGTACCGTTACTAATTTATACCTGATGAAGGTTTCAGGCACGGTTTCATAGCCAGCTGATAGATATTGAGCAATTTTAAGAATATAACTTGAAGTGTGGAACAATAATTACTCTTTGAAAATTATATTTACTCTTTGAAAATGATTTTATTGGTTACATTGCTGCTTGAGGGTTGATAATGATAAAAGGGTGGAGTATATTAGGATGGAAAGTTATCGGTGTATATAAAATTCTACGTGTGTGTGTGTTAATATTTCGCTCTGCAGCTAAAACTACAGAACGCAAACGAATGGTCTGTGTGTAATTGTTGTCCGAAGTCTCCCGTTGTATACCATAGCAGTTCCATGCCGATAGCTATAAGGGGGTGGAAGATATGGTGGTTGAAAGTCGTCAAATTATTTTAAAAAATCGGACTGAATGCCAGCGATGACGTTTGCGACTCTACAGCAAGAAGGTTACATACAGCGAAACGTGATGCCACAGACCATATATTTGGTGTATGTGTGCTACAATGTCTTCAGCTCTTTCTCTGTAAGGATAAGCATACGAATAAGGAAATATAAGATTAAATAAATAAAGCAGTAAAAAAGAAATTTCTTTTAATACGCCTCTTTAAAAAATGGATTTAAAGTTTCGCGCATTACATCAAGTGATCGATCTGTGATATTATTACAATCATTATTGTTGAATTTCGTGATCGTATTCTTCGAAACGAGTGCATTTTTGCCTATGATTGGATCTACACTACTTACGCTCCTGATAAATAGATAATCAACCAATACGAGAGCGGAGCCGCGGGTTTAAGCTAGTAACATATAACTCACTAGTCATTCATTATTTCTTTACTGCGCAATGTCATTTATTCACTGTCGCATCGTCACTAGCTTTAGCAGGTGTACAAAATTCTGACTGGTAAATATCAGATAAACACCGAAAGCACAGAAAATTACAGCGCTATGCACATGCGATAAATGCTACAGCTTCACACGCGCGGAGCTTTCATCGGCGTTACCGGAAAACACTGGTCGTTCAAATTCAGAAACAATGTTCGGCCGTAAATTAACTGCGACGCAAACTAGGCATGGATATTCATGGGAATGAAGACTGGTGCGCTGAACTGACGCAACAGTAACGAATATATTCGTACCGAGTCGTCTCGTGAAACGATTACGTGGTAAGTTGCCAACAATTCAAAAAAATTAATAATCCTTTAATAAAGAGTTTTAACTGAAGGTAAAAATACACGTAGCACGATTGTCACTGCGCAGTACATTTGGGTGGAATAACTGAAATAGTGAGAGTACACACTTTTGCTTCGTCAAAGAAGATGCCATCGTAATCGTAGATTGTCTGGTCAGTTTGCCCACCCCATGAACAGATAATGAAATTTCCTTTTGCCCACGTACGACGAAAAAAATATGTTTTTAAAACGTTTCGTAGAGCTGCTTCTTAATGTATGTATGTTATATGTTGTTGTTCTAATCACTTACTGCAACATTAACATAATAATGGCTATGCAAGAATACAGGGTGTTACAAAAAGGTACGGCCAAACTTTCAGGAAGCATTCCTCACACACAAAGAAAGAAAATATGTTATGTGGACATGTGTCAGGAAACTCTTAATTTCCATGTTAGAGCTCATTGTAGTATTTCTCTTTAAATGTAAATTGAAATAATTCGTGCAGACAATTGTCAAAATACCCCATAATTTCGTTAGTATGTACTGTACTTCCTCGATTCAGTCATCAACACAGATTTTCCGTGAACGTTTGGGCAGGAATTGTTGGTGATGTCTTGATTGGGCCTCATGTTCTTCCACCTGAGCTCACTGGAGCACGTTATCATGATTTCATATGGGATACTCTACCAGTGCTGCTAGAACATGTGCCTTTACAAGTACGACACAACATGTGGTTCATGCACGATAGAGCTCCTGCTCATTTCAGTCGACTTGTCCGTACGCTTCTCAACAACAGATTCGGTGACCAATGGATTGGTAGAGGCGGACGAATTCCATGGCCTCCACGCTCTCCTGATCTCAACCCTCTAGACTTTCTTGTCTACGCAACCCCGGTACCAAATGTAGAGAATCTTCGTGCTCGTATTGTGGACGGCTGTGATACAATACGCCATTCTCCAGGGCTGCATCAGCGCATCAGGGATTCCATGCGGCCGGCCGCGGTGGCCGAGGGGACTGAGGCGCTTCAGTCACGGTCTGCACGGCCACTACGGTCGGGGGTTCGAATCCCCCCTCGGGCATGGATATTTGTGCCGTCCTTAGTTGTAGGTAGTTCATAAGTAGTTTGTAAGTTTAGGGACTGATGACCCCCGTAGTTAAGTCCCTTAAGCTTAACAAACATTTGAACATTTGATTCCATGCGACGGAGGGTGGATGCATGTATCCTCGCTAACGATGTACATTTTGAACATTTCCTGTAACAAAGTGTTTGAAGTCACGCTGGTACGTTCTGTTGCTGTGTCTTTCCATTCCATGATTAACGTACAGTGTACCCTCCGCCACGCACCTTACGGTGAATTGCGAAGTATGTATGTAGATGTAGATGTAGATGAACGTGATTTGAAGAGAAGTGATAAAATGATATCTAACATGGAAATTAATTGTTCCTGGGCACATGTTCAAATAACATATTTTCTTTCTTTGTGTGTGAGGAATGTTTCCTGAAAGTTTGGCCGTACTTTTTTGTAACACCCTGTATAATTATGCACGATCTATCATCGGACAAGTGCGAGAAACAAATGTTCCTCGCAGGACATGACATCGGGTGGTCTATACGACGGCGATGTTGCCAATGTTAGGCGTGGCAATTTGATCTCGATTGTAGTGGAAACCGAGGCTCATTGGAAGAAATCCTTTTAGGTCAATGGTCTGGAGCAATTTCCTAATAACATCAAGGTGTGCCCCTTGTTAGTGTTACTATATAAACCTATCGCAAAACGCAAAGAGAGGAATGGGTCTCTGAAGGTTTGTCGAGACTGCAAATGTTCAAATGTTTGTAGAGCTTATGGAACTTAACTACGGGGTCATCAGTCCCTAAACTTACAAACTACTTATGAACTAGCTAATACTAAAGACGGCACAAATATCCATGCCCGAGGGGGTTTCGAATTGCCGACCGTAATGGCCGTGTAGAACGTGACTGGCGCGCCGCACACCGCTCGGCCACCGCGGGCGGCTCGAGACTGCAGAAGATGATAATGTGACACGTTAATTGAACAAAATCTCAATGAAAGATCTTTTGACAATTTTTAGTTTATGTATATATGGACGTTGTGTGCGTCTTGCTGAATTTGGAATAGATTACGTAAACATTTGAATTATTAGAACCTCCATTTGAACTCTTTTCCTTACATTGTAACTAAGGGACCAATAGACATGAGGTTGTGTCGCTCATGTAAACAACAGTTTTGTGCGGAGCTGCACGTTGCAGGGTGCAGCGTATCGCGCTGACCTAGGCGGGTGCAGGCAGCAGGCGGCTGCACGCAGACTGCCATGGCGAGGTCGGCGCTCGCTCGCAGCTGCCGCTGCCGCCGCCGCTGTCGCTGTCGCTGTAGCTGTCCAGGCACGTAGCACACGAGCCTGCGCGGCAGTTCTTCACCGCCCACGCTGATAACGCGCGCAGATACGCCGCTCTGCTCCCACCGCCTCAGCCACGGCCGAATGCTGTCGCCCCACCTCTGTCTCTTTTCAATGCCCACAGCCCAAGCACAAATTTCGTATTCGTAAGATTATCTCGCCACTTTCTTGTTTACGTTTCTCTCTTTATACGGTACTAGCTGAAAACCCGGCGTCGCGCGGATATTTATCTATTTTATTCCTACCATTTTTCAGGTATATATGACGGGGTTAAAGCCGAAGTGGTGTAGTCACGTTTTTAAAATTATTGACTTAAGCGTTGCTATACAATTTTGAAATATAGATCTGTCAAATGGAAGAATGGCGTAACTCACAATTTTTTTTCTTACCCCCACTAATGACGTTAGCAGTTTCACTTGTGAATGAAACGGTCGCTTTGTTTACAGGCATTGTGGTGCAAGTCTGACTTACGCCATTATTCCTCTAAGTGCTTCTAAGGTGTGCTTTCGTACTGTGTAGTTTATGTGTTTTGGTGAAGATGGATCCTCAATTTGATGAAAAATGTTCAAATGTTTGTTAAACTTAAGGGACTTAACTACGGGGTCATCAGTCCCTAAACTTACAAACTACTTATCAACTACCTTATACTAAGGACGGCACAAATATCCATGCCCGAGGGGGGATTCGAACCCCCGACCGGAGTGGCCGTGCAGATCGTGACTGGAGCGCCTCAGTCCCCTCGGCCACCGCGGCCGGCTCAATCTGATGAAGACACAAGTTGTGAACCCAGTATATTGCAAAATGCAGGATCTATTGATGATTATGATCCTTCAGAGAATGAAATGTTTGGTTCTTCAGGTAAGTTTAGCTCACGTAGTCTATCATTTGTCCAATTACGTTTGGAACACATTATCATGCCTTTGAAGTTTAACAATGACTGGACTATAAACGTAATTTCATTGAAAATAATATCAAACGTGGTAACACAACACGATGTAACACAACACGAACTTCGTCTTTCAAAGGCGGAGGCTGCTAGAACATCCATGAATTTAGACAAAGAAAAGTCACAGAGAGATAAATTGTATTATGCCTTCACTTTGGACTTGCAGAAAGCTCTACCATTTCCCAAACTGACCACTTCTGTGGCCTATTATAAAAGAAACATAAACTTATACAATCTTGGCTGTCATGAGCTGTCGACTGATATGGGCTTTAGGTACACATGGGATGAGACAATGGCCTCACGTGGGTCACAAGAAATACGTTCTTGTGTTACAAAACATATTACTACAAGAGCTTCAGTTTCAAAACATGTTGTTATGTATAGTAACACTTGTACTGGGCAAAATAGGAATTTGAAATTTGCATTGTGTCTCATGAAATTGCTTCACACCAGTGTTAACATCGACATTACGGACCATAAATTTATGGTTACTGGCCACTCCTACCTCCCTAATGATTCAGATTTTGGATCTATAGAATCCTATGCAAGAGGTAAAACAGTTTATGTTCCTCCTGATTTGTGCTCCATAATCGCAAAATCAAGAAGAAAGAAAGCTTTTATTGTTACACAAATGTCACGTGAAGACTTCAAGTCTACGAAGAATCTTGAACAAGCTATTGCAAGGCGAAAACAAAATATCGCTAAACAACAGTGTCGTGGCTTAATATGCAGTGGATACGTTTACTGAAGAACGAACCTTTTATGCTCTATTACAAGGATACTCTTAATGAGGATTTTCCATTCCCCACTCTATGTCTAAAGCCAGCCAAACCAGGAAGGTCAGTTTCACTTGGACGTATTGCTATGGAAAACCTATACCATGGACCAAGACCTGTAACCAAGGAAAAGAAAAGGGACTGCTAGATCTACCATACATTCCAACCATCAACCATGCTTACTTCCAGGGACTTACAACAGCTGAAGCTTCAATAGATGATGCAGGCCCGCTGGATGTTGTTGATACTGAACGTGACTGAACATTGTCATAGCTAAGAAAGGATATTTCGTTGTACTGCTCTTAGTTATTTCTGAAATATATCATTTGTCATTAAAATACCTTTTGTTTTTATTTAAATTTACTGCAAATACAAGATTGGTTAAAGGCAAAATGGTGTAAGTCATTTGGGCCCTTCAAAAGACACATAATTTTTTATTAAACCGTTTTCAATTATGAACACATTGAAACAATGACACCTTCCTGTGATGTAAACCACAAAAAAGTGGTATTGATTTCTTGTGGAATTTATTATAATGCTTCTCACAAAACCTTCTGTTTCTCAGAATGCATCAACCATGACTTACACCACTTTGGCTTTAACCCCCTCATATTCATTTATATAAGGGCTGTATGTCTGTAAAATCCCTTGGGAATACAATTAGTAGTAAAGAAGTAATAGATTAAAACTTGGTTCGTGATGGGGCAGTTTTTCATGAACGTTACTGTTTACGTGCTCGTATCTCATGAACTACGTGTGGGAATGTGATACAATTTAGAAGCTACATTCAACTATATGTGTGTATACGTCTGTAAAATTTCCTGTCGCCACAATTTGTAGTGTTCAAATTATAAATTGTAACGTCATACCGAGAGCCGTAGTTTTACTCCATAAACAGCGGAAAAATAGTAAGCGAGAAACTTTTTTCCTTTCATCATTTTACTATGGTTGCTATCGAGAAAAAGTTTAATAAAGGTTTAAAGTTTGTTGCAAGCCGCTAAGTACTGTCATTCTCATACAGTGCATTTCGAAAGTCTCGCCGCATTATATAGCATTTTTTGCGATTTCTATTGGTTATGACGTAATATCTTTTGAACCATGTGCTGTATCTGACTCTTAACCATGCAGAAATTGTTACCTCACGGTAAGCAATGTGTGTACCAAATTTGGTTGAAATCGGTCCAACGGTTTAGGAGAAAATGAGCAGCGTTGTCGCAAAATGCAGCAGTTTTTTCCGCATCTCATTGTTTATGACGTCATATCTCGTGTTTTGTGTCCCAACTTCATCGCCGCTTTTGTGTCCCAGCCTCGTCGTAGGTGTCGGTGGCCGAGTGGAACGAGACCGACACAGTAACAAAAATAGCACGCTGATGCGGGTACGGAGGGGAGCAGCCAGAAACTATAAACACTAAAGTAAATTAGAGATATATATTGCACAGAATGTAACAATACTTAACTTTTACATAGTACTGCAGAATGTTGATACATAGTTGTTAGAGGCCTGCCTAGTGCCTGTACGATAGCAAAGTCTTCAATGGTGCCTATCTGATTACGAAGGTCCTAACTCGTTGCTATCTCAGTCCGAAGTGCACGATGTCCTTCAGTGGTGGCCACGAGCGGAGTTGTCGCAGAGGGCGCTCGTGGCTGTCGTCGTAAGATCGCCGCGCCGTGCGTGCATGGCGGCGCGCGGCGAAAGTAAGTGGCGCGCACTTTGTACTTGTGCGACACCACACCCCTCCCCCCCAAACCGCCGCGCCGTCGTGGCGTAGGGCTGAGGGCCACGGCGACGGCACTGGGAGGAGGGCCTGGGCGGGGGCGTTACTGGTGGGACGGGCGTCGTAGCTGAGGCTGGGATCGAGACGCCGTCCGCGCCCCGGCATCCGCCTTGCGATCCTCCAGGGAACCCACCGAAACCTGGGGAAGGGCGCATCCCCCCGCCCAGAGGGAGCAGGTCATCTTCTTCTGAGGTGGCCCAGGCGGCGGCGGCACGCACGGTCCCGGAGTCCCTCTCGGTGACGCTGTCATCTGCGGCGGCGACAGCGGCGGCGTCGCGTCGATCTCCATCGGGACGATCTCGTAGTCCGGGGACGCTGGACCCGTTGACGAACGATGTGTTTGTGCTCCCTGGCGGTGAACTGGGTCTGGAATCAAGAAACCGGAGACAGGATCGCGCGGCCTGTGCAGGCGCAATTGGTTTGCGTGGCGCCGCAGCTCCGACCCTGTGGAAGAACGTACAACAAACATATTGCGCCCGATCACGCGCTGAATGATGCCCGGCATCCATTTCTTCTTGTTTCCAGCAAACACCCTGTACAGCACCGGCGTAGAAACCTGAAAACGCGTAGCGCCATACGAACCGACTCGGTGCGTGGGAGGCTGCAGCAGGTGAAGGAGAGTGCGGTGACGGCGGCCGTGTAGCAGCTCGGCAGGAGACGGGCCGTCACGTGGCATGCACCGATACGTAGACAGGAAAATTTGAAGAGCTTGCTGCCTGGAGTGCTGACCTTTCATCTTCTCCATGTGAGACTTGAATGTTCGAACGAAACGTTCTGCTTCACCATTGGACTGAGGGTGAAAAGGTGCGGTGGTGATATGCTGAATGCCATTCACACGACAAAACTGTTGAAATTCCGCACTAACAAACTGAGGTCCATTGTCACTGACGATAGTTTCAGGCAAGCCTTCGATGCAAAACACTGATGTTAAGGCACTGATTGTACTAGACGCCGTCGTTGAGTTCATGGCAATCACAAAAGGAAACTTGCTGAAAGCGTCTACAACAATTAACCAGCGCGTATTCCAGAAAGGTCCGGCAAAGTCAATATGTAAACGTTGCCATGGTCCCTTGGGGCGTGGCCAGTCTGAGAAACGCTGTGGAGGAGCCGCCTGATGCTCCGCACAAACTGTACACTGTGATGTCATGCTCTCTATCTGAGCGTCCATACCAACCCAGGTACAATGACGTCTGGCCAGTTGCTTTGTCCTAACAATACCCCAATGTCCTTGATGCAGGAGGCGTAACACTTCTCGTTGCAGGGAACGAGGAACAATCACTCTTGCTTGGTCGTTGTCGGTATGCAACAACAGTACACCCTGACTTAAAGATAATGCATGACGTTGTGCAAAATAACGTCGAACCAGAGGCCGATCAATGTCTTTGGCTCTGGCAGGCCACCCTGAGCGAACAAAACGTGCTACCACACTTAGGTCTGCATCCGCAGCTGTTTCCTGTGCAACCCGACGAGAGTTCAAAGGAAAGTCTGCGACAGCGGAAGCATCTCTGGAGTCTATCTGACAACATCCCATTTCTGAAGAATCAAATGATACATCCTGGCCAACCGGAAGTCGGGAAAGTGTGTCCGCGTTAGCATGTTTAGTGGTAGGTCGGTACAAAATCTCATACTGATAATTAGACAATATCAAGGACCATCTCTGAAGCTTTTGTGCCGTACGTGGCGGAATTGGCTTTGTGAGTGAGAACAACGACGTGAGAGGCTTGTGGTCTGTCAACAAATAGAATTTTCTGCCATACAGATAATGATGAAACTTTGTGACGCCGTAAATGATTGCTAAGGCCTCCTTTTCTATCTGACTGTAATTATGTTGCGTCGGCGTCAGTAGCTTGGATGCAAAGGCAATAGGACGATCGTGAGAACCAATACGATGTGAGATTACTGCGCCCAGACCGTACGATGAGGCGTCAACTGCTAACACTACAGGCTTCTGGGGGTCAAAGGGAATCAGACATGCATCACTGAGTAGTGCAGACTTTAAGTTGTCAAAGGCAACCTGGCAATCTTTGGACCAAACAAAAGGAACATTCTTCCTACGTAAGTGATGCAGTGGAGCTGCAATCTGAGAGGCATTGGGAATAAATCTGAAATAATAGTTAAGCTTTCCCATTACTGCTTGCAATTCATGCACATTCTTAGGAGGAGGCAAGTCTTTGATTGCTCGAAGATGTGACTGTAAGGGATGAATTCCTTGGGCATTAATCACATGGCCTAGGTACTCTATTTCAGTTTGAAAAAACGAACACTTTGCTTTATTGCAACGTAGACCTGCTGCAGTCAAAACTTTGAAAAGGCACTCCAGGTTTGCTAAATGTTCTTCAACTGTACGTCCGGATACCACAATATCATCTAAATAGTTCGAACAACACGGTACAGAAACTGTCAGCTGTTCCAAAAAACGCTGAAAAATAGCGGGGGCGGAAGAACTGCCAAAGGGTAGGCGTTGAAATTGAAAAAGGCCCATGTGAGTATTAATGACGAAAAATTTTTTTGACTCGTCATCAAGTGGAATCTGTAAGTATGCCTCTGCGAAATCAATCTTAGAAAAGAAACGAGACTGTCCTAATTTGTCCATCAGTTCCTCAGGTCTGGGCAGAGGGTAAGTGTCTACATTTGTTTGACTGTTCACTGTTGATTTGAAGTCCGCACAGAGACGAAGTTTTCCTGACGGCTTGGGTATAATTACTATAGGCGAGGCCCACTGACTCGCAGAAACAGGAGAAATCACCCCACTATCTTGCCAACGTTTAAGTTCTTCGGCAACTGTATCACGCAAGGCGATAGGCACTGGTCTAGCTTTACGAAATTTTGGAACTGCAGATTCTTTTAAAGTCACATGTGCCACGAAGTCTTTTGCACAACCTAGTTCCGGCGAAAACAAGTCACTGTATTTGTCACATTGATAACAGGTTGCGTTGCGACTAGGGCAATGAGCACGCTTGTGGCGAGACACACACTGGGGGCAAGATTTACGTACATTTTTCTGAAATGAGCGTTGGCGCCCGTTATTCAAATCACTGTTTCTAACACTACGGGGCGACCTTTGCGTCGCACTTTTACACTGGCTACTGTTCACTGTCTGTTCAGCACGGCCTGTAGAATTTAAAGAATCACAAGTGCTATACTGAGAACTACGGCTAGGAAAGCGTCCGTTGCGGCGCACTGAATTAACACTGTGGCTTTGCATTTCTACATCTGCTAAGTCAAAAGTATCATGCGCTTCTATAAGCTGCAGTACACTGTCTAATGAGGGGTCAGACTGTTTCAGAATTGCTGCTCTAATTCTGGGATCCTGAATATTCTGCGTAATCGCATCCCTCAACATCACGTCACTATACGAAAGTCCACAAGAGCAAGTAAATTTACATTGGCGGGTTAAGCGCTTCAATTCCGTAATCCACTCTTGGTGTGACTGCTGCGGTAATTTTTTAAGTCTGAAAAATCGGTATCGTGCAGCGGCTACAAGAACTTTTCTCTCATAATGAGCATTCAGTGCATCTACAATTTGTTCAAAGTCTACATCACGAGGAGATGCGAGAGGGAAAAGTTTTTGCAATAGTACAAAGGTCTGGGGGCCCACAATCGATAAGAAAAGGTTCTTCACTCTCTGACCTGTAATTTGATGAGCCGCGACGAGTTCTTGAAACTGTGCGAAGTAGTCGCTCCATTCTTCCTCACGTTCGTTGTACTGGCGGAACGTAGGGAGCGGTACGGCGGCTGGTGTGGGCTGCTGAAGCGGCGGCTGTTGTTGTTGGTTAGCTGCTTGCGCTGTGAGCTGGGCCACAGCCTGGAGAAGTTGTGTTATTTGCGCCGTCTGTAACTGAATAATTTCCATTAAGTTTGGGTTCGGGGTAGTGGCCATGCTGACCGATTAGGCGCCGCGCATACAAGTAACTTATAACAAAACACAAATGTAATATGAAAGAGGACGCTCTGCAACAAAAAAGTCCACAAAACACGTAACAAAATATCTTTCCCCAAAATTATTATAATAAGGGTGGGTTGGCGGGAGCAATTTTTGCGTGCTCCGACTGCTGCTGTCTGGCTGCTGCAAGCGGGCTGGTCCAAGGTTCGTCTATCACTCCTCGTCGCCACTTTTGTGTCCCAACTTCATCGCCGCTTTTGTGTCCCAGCCTCGTCGTAGGTGTCGGTGGCCGAGTGGAACGAGACCGACACAGTAACAAAAATAGCACGCTGGTGCAGGTACGGAGGGGAGCAGCCAGAAACTATAAACACTAAAGTAAATTAGAGATATATATTGCACAGAATGTAACAATACTTAACTTTTACATAGTACTGCAGAATGTTGATACATAGTTGTTAGAGGCCTGCCTAGTGCCTGTACGATAGCAAAGTCTTCAATGGTGCCTATCTGATTACGAAGGTCCTAACTCGTTGCTATCTCAGTCCGAAGTGCACGATGTCCTTCAGTGGTGGCCACGAGCGGAGTTGTCGCAGAGGGCGCTCGTGGCTGTCGTCGTAAGATCGCCGCGCCGTGCGTGCATGGCGGCGCGCGGCGAAAGTAAGTGGCGCGCACTTTGTACTTGTGCGACACCACATCGTGAACTACATATCGTATGTGATTCTTACACTTACGGCGACCGTCCTCATGGATTGAAGCTTACGTGTACAAAATTTCACAAATATTGGAATAAAACTGTAGATTTGTATGCAACACATACAAACATACGGACACTCTGCTTTATATATTAGAAGAAGATAGGAACATGGCATTCAATTATAAAACATTATGTTTGCCACTTGTTCCTTGTAGAGTGCCTCTAACAATCCAGGAACTCGTGACGAAAAAGTCAAATAATTTATATTAGTAGGTGTTTCAACATGTTGCTGTGTAGTTCTTAAGAAACAAAACAGTATAATAAAAAAAAGTTGGATTCTAGGATATACGACGTCCATGCACTTTCAACTGTACATAAACCATCTTAGACTAGCTAAAACGTTTTATGCATTATTCGCTGCAGAAATTGTTGATAGAGAAAGCCAGCAAGCAGTTAACTGGAACTTCTGCAGTAACCATCGATTATAGGTGTCAAAAATGTATATGGTACAACTGTTTAATACTCTTTGAAACCTCTACCCTTCCCCTCGTTTCTCGTAATATTATTACAAAAAAGTGATTCGGACAGACATCAATGTCAATATTGTGCGAATGATGCACCCTGCGCCGCAGCTTTAGCGTTTTTTCTACGTTTTTTATTTACATTCCATAATCCTGAAAATAGAAAGTTGAGGTTGGGTTAGATTGCTATTCACTGCAGGGACAACACGCCGAGCTGTCGACAGCCACGATGTAAACAATTCTAAAATGAGCTTTCGCTTGAAGCCTTCGTGAGAAATAAAAAAAAATATAAAATAATCGCACTGTCGTCTTTTACAGCCCACTTAAGATTTGCCTGCAGTTTTATGATTTTTTGCAAACTTTTCTGACAAAAATAATAAAAATATAAATAATCAAAAATTATGGACGATACGATTACGACTCTACCATTGTGATAATATCTATGCACCTAACATTCTTTCCGACTATATTTTAACAAACAGCCAAAATTATCTGATATTTAAGTTTAGCTTTGACAAACATATTGTTTTGAACTTCTACCTTTTTAAACTAATATTTTAATACCTCTCCCACATATTCATTATCTTTCTTCGTTAAAATATTATCACGTGTCTTGCTTTGGTAATTTGTACTAAGTTTATTTTCTTTCTGTTTTCAAAGACTGATCATCTGTTTCCTGTTATGGCGTATTACATCGTATCCTTTTTTCTCCAACAACACTTTTGCCAAGGAAACCTGTTTTCTTCATACCAGGTTGGCCAAGTAAGCCCTGTAACAGTCGAATCAATGACTTCAAAACATTCCTGCCAGTAAAGTTCTTCAAGCGACGGAAACTGATGTGGCTCTATGCCTTCAGACAATTGCTTGGGAATTACTTTTTTCCTTGGAAGTTGCAGCTCGGATATCTTGATATTACTTTCTTTGTACCTAGAAGAAAACTTTTCATTTGTCTTGAGATTTTTAAGGCCCTCATTTATAAGTTCAATTTCAGAATAAAGCCCTGAGACCGTTCTTTTTTCTCCTTGGAAACTCCTGTTCAAAATTTCTAAAAGCTCAGTTACTTCTTTCCTCATTACGAAACTAAGGTACGTTTTGCCAGACTCAAAAACATTAAGTAGGCCAATGGCTCCTTCGTATCCCTGTTCTAATAGTTCATTCAATGTCTTGATAACCAAAGCATATTTTTTCAAAATTTCATTGATTTGTGACTGTCAGTACAGCCATCTAGTAGGACATTAAGGACGAGTCCTTCAGCCGCATCTTCAATACTATGCATAAACGCATCTTCTACTTTTGTTATTGAAAACAGTATTCCTAATTGATGAGCTGATTCCATGGAGATTTTAACAGTTAACAGTTCTTGAAATTTTGCAGCTTGTTTTCATAATTACATTTTTAAAAAAAATGTTCAAATGTCTGTAAATCTATCGGACCAAACTGAGTGGTCATCAGTTCGTAGCTTACAAACTACTTAAACCTAGGTAAAATAACCTAAGGACAACATACACACACACCCATGCTCCAGGGAGGACTCGAACCTGCACGGCGAGCAACCGCGCGCTCCGCAGCGAGGTGCTTTAGACCGCTCAGCTTAATTAAATTACAGCAGTGAGCTCCACAGTGAATAAAATGGGCCAAAGGCTGTCATTTATAATTGATTGACTCCCTTTATACATTCCACTCATGTTTCCTGCTCCATCATATGTCTGCCCACGAAGGTTACTTAAAGGTAGCTGCAATCTGTTTAAAAAAATGTTCAAAATTTTGTTAAGTTTAAGGGACTTAACTGCGGGGTCATCAGTTCCTAAACTTACAAACTACTTATGAACTACCTTATACTAAAGACCATACAAACATCCATGCCCGAGGGGGGATTCGAAACCCCAACCGTAGCGGCCGAGCAGACTATGACTAGCGCGCCGCAGACCGCTCGGCCACTGCGGCCGGCTGCTGCAATCTGAGCAGAATATCACAAATGAGTGCAGCTATATCTGCTCCATATATATAATTAGTTTTATAGAAGACCAAAAAGTTTTCATGAGGATCTAAATTGTCATCACACCATCTTCCACAAAGCTGATTTGTTCATCGCCGGAAATGTCCCTTGTGCCATCACAGAATAAATCAAAAGGATTTACTGGCCTACTATTTTGAACTATGCTGTTAACGACTTCTTTACCAAGGATTTCAATTTATTCATTTTGTATCATTGGATGGGTGGAATTTGTTCTCTTTGGAGGCACAATTTCAGAGTTGGTTTGTCTTCACTACGGAGTTTCAACAGTTCTATTAAATTTCCCTTCATTGTTTGTGTGTACTCTAATAGCCAACCCTTGTTTTATAAGATGTTTAACACTGCTAATACTGATTGCCAATGCTTCCAAAGCCATTTTTGTTGCTCAAATTTAATTTGAGAAAGTTTCGCTTCAATAGGGGCTTTTAAATGAGTATCGCTCAAAACAGCCTGACAATGAGCAGCACACATCTCGTGTGCTTTAAATTTTTCTATAGTTTTTTTTTTTTTTTTTTTTTTTAGTTCTTAAATCCTTTTCCTCTAATTGCTTCCTCAGCTTTAGTTGAAAGAGTCTTGTTTGGACACAAATTGGCCTATTTTGTGCAATAAAACAGTTTACTGCTTTCGATTCAACTCTGTGAAGCCAAGGAAATGTTTTATACCAACTTTTCTGGAAGCTAAGTACTGGAAGCTGGAAGATGCTGCACAGGGAAACCATTTGGTAGAATTTCAGGCTGATGTGAGGAGGGGGAGCAATCAAAACTAGCGTCAGGCGATACCATCTCTTTTGCAGCCGCAGCGACGCATTTCGGTCTTACAGTGACCAACATGACAATGACAAAACTTCTTGGGGTAAAAGATCGCAAGCGTTGTCTTCTAAATAAACACACGTTTTAAGGGAATAATAACATAATTTTATACGAAATCAGAAGTTCGTTGTAGTCACCAAAAATGATTTTTCAAAGTAAAAGGAAACATTCTATATTATTACGATCAATTGTAGTCGGTGACAGCGTTTATAGCCTCTGATCTGACCGTAATGAGACAGACTGAACTTCCGCGAATGCAGCTGCCCATAGCCTAGCGACTGTCAGTGCGTCTCAAATGTTCAAATGTTTCTAAATCTATCGGACCAAACTGCGTGGTCATCAGTCCGTAGCTTACAAACTACTTAAACCTAGGTAAACTAACCTAAGGACAAACACACACACCCATGCCCCAGGGAGGACTCGAACCTCCACGGCGAGCAACCGCGCGCTCCGCAGCGAGACGCTTTAGACCGCTCGGCTACTCCACCGCGGGTCATGAGTCTGACAACACGGCAGTCCTCGCGACCTGTGCGGTAAGAGGCCATGAACGCTGTCCCAGACAGTCCTCCATATGGGTGACTGGGTACACGACCTCCTAAGTTATAGCTGTATAAACTGCACTGGACCGGAGACCGCCGAGCGGTCTGAAGCTCCTCGCTGCGGAGCGCGCGGTTGCTCGCCGTGGAGGTTCGAGTCCTCCATGGGGCATGGGGGTGTGTGTGTTTGTCCTTAGGTTAGTTTACCTAGGTTTAAGTAGTTTTTAAGCTACGGACTGATGACCACGCAGTTTGGTCCGATAGATTTACAAACATCTGAACATCGGAAGACCGAAATAGTACCGTTAGTTCAGTTATTTCAGTTGATGGACTAGTTTCGAACTGCGCGAACGACGTCGAATCAAAAGACGAAAACAGTTCTGTCAGTTCACACATGAAAATCGAATTTTTATAATGTCTATATATAACTTCATTATTTTACACCTTATTTACCTATATCTAAATATTTCTCTGCCATCGAAAAAGTTAATTTTCGTGAACTGTTAGATGAGCAAGAGTTTTTCTTTCTCCAGACCATATACATGACAGATAAGCAAAAGAACTAGGAAGGAGAGATACACAAAAATTACGTAATAATGTTTTGGTGGTTAATGTATAAGCGTTTCTTAAGAGCTTTAATTTAGTCGTACTTTTAACATTACAAATGAAGTATGTAGTACTTTAGAACCAGTTCATTGAACTACTTAAAGTTAACTATGTAGCTCATTTGAACCACTGTAGTTCATTGAAGTAATTCAGAAAGAAGAACTAATTACTAGTTACTAGTAAATAAACTTATATTTTTCGTGTATATTTACGCACTTTTCTCAATGGAAACTATTGATCAACCACTTACATATTGTAAATGACAATGAAAATAATTGAATCTGCTATTATAATGAAATACTAAATATTTTGAAATGACAAGAGTCTATAAGTATGAAAGCTTCATTCATACACAACTTAGACTTATTCGGTTGAATGAAACAGTACCAAACAAAGAAATCCACATTTTAAATAATATGTGCGTTTGATTAATCAGAACACTTTACGAAAGAGAAAAGAATCAGTCAGAAAAACATTTTTTTATTTTTTTAAATTTTTATTTATTTATTTTTTTACAGGAATACGCTACAAAATTGTCATACTGCATAGTTAAAATACTAACGCTGGCAGAGTCGCGGCGGATAAGTTGCGTTTGTTATGAACATTTTGTAATGAAAAATCAAGGAACTGTAATTTGTACAGGACGTAATATGCTATATTCAATAAGTTAAAAAAAAAGGACAGTTAAGTTCCTATAAAGTACTTAATGTTCTATTGGTACATAGTAGTGTTTCAACTGAGACACTTTAATACAGTAGAGCGACGATTATTACAACGTCGGTCAAATGCGCGACTGCTTAAAACCTTTGGTGATTACCCAGGGTGTTGACTACACCCGTCTCAATAATTTGATGTGAGTGTACTTTCATAACTTTGGTTCCTATATGGGAAGTAATGTGTGGCCGTTGAGTTGCAATACAGCCTATAATGAAAACCAAAGTTCAAAGAAAATGAGCATACCCCGTGCGACACTCTACATTACTGTGCCCTGAGAAATCTTAGTTATATTCCATAACAGCTGATTTTCATTTCGGTGGCATTAATTCAGCAAATGATCCTTAGAAACTTAACAAGAAAGTGTATGGAACCTTCTGCAAAAGGTATTAGATGAATCGTCTGAAGCAGATGTAAAGGATGAACAGTTATGACGTTCTCTCTCGTCACAGCAAGACGGAAACAAATGATGAAGACGATATACAATTGATACTGAGTATTGGAGATAACCAAAGCAAGCTGTGCAATTTGTCTTCGGAGTAAAGACATAAAAGCAAAATAATGCATTGACGATTAGAAATTTGCGAAATCTTCTGACTGTAGCTGCAGTACTAAAAGTGGTCTATCGATTTGTGACAATTGAAAATACCGGCATTTGTCACAAATCGATAGACCACTTTTAGTAGTGCAGCTAGAGTCGGAAGACTTGGAAAACTGTGAATTATCAATGCAGTAGTGTATTGTACAGCTGCGGACCATCGCCAGTTGCCGTTCCTTCGAGTATAAAGGCAAAATCTCGTTGCGCTCTGCGTTTTAAAGCCATGTTTATAAAGCATGTGACTAATATATCAGAAAAGTGGTATGATTTTGATTTAATTCATGAAACGTTTGTGTGAGTTGACAGAATATGTGATGAATTAACACGATAGTACAGAGCGAAGACTACCAGAAATAATGTCACAAAACGTGTAAGAAAATAGGACATGTTCTGCTTCAAAAACGTAAATTAATATATTATGTAAAGAAATACACATATACGGTGAGGAAACAGTCTGAAGAGTCATTTATGTAGTAAACCTATTTATATTAATGGTATACTGCACAACTATCTCATTAAATTACTTTTGTTTGGGCTATCAAGAACAGGAACTGCTTGCACTCTATGACGACGTTATTATCACTTGGAAAGCTTTGCTGACGGAAAGTCTTCTTGCGGACTTGGCACTAAAATAAGGGCCTCTTATTACTGCTGTAACTTACGTTAAGCTACAGCTTGACTTTTCTCATCACTGAATAAAAATATGAAACTGCGTTTTTTTTCTAGTGTTAATAAGTTCATCAGTTGAAGAGTGGCAGAAGCGACAAAATATTACTGCTCCTTCACAAGAGAGTAACTCATCAGTCATATGTTTCTTCAAACGAAAAGGATGGATTCATAAACGTGATGTTTCTTCCATCTACCTTAACCACGTTACTGCAGCCCATCGATCAAGGCAACTTTGAAACTTTCAAACAGTACTACGGATGAGAATTATTACGCAAGTAATAAAGGTCAGTAAAATCTGCTAAGAATCAACAAAAATACTGATTCGAAAGATGCGTCCTGCATGAATGGATTAGCGTGGGATAGTGTAATGGAAGACAATAAAAATGTCATGGAATAATAATTTGCGTTTGGCGTAAAGTTCTCAAAGTCCAGGTGAAATGAACAGAATTGTGTGTTGGAAAAGCTCAACATTCTAAAAGTAGTCAGTTACCAAAACGAGAAAGGAAGATTGAGAGTTTGGCACGTCGGCTGCAGGGACGAAGCTCACGCTCGAATTTTCCTTTGCAAAGGAACCATCCTGGCATTCGCCTGGAGCGATTTAGGGAACTCAATTACCTTGAAATGTTTGACATACAGTATGCAAATATACGCCTATCACTAAATTTATCTTATAAATTATTTGATATTACGACGCATGGATCATGAAATATGAGATCATAAACAATCAGATGCATTAAATAACGCTCCATCAGGCTTAATTTTTTTTAATTCGTTACGTCTTTACTACTAAGTATATTCGCAACACATTTGGGAGGCACTTTCCTAATATTCTAATGAAGGTACCAAGAAAATCTTATTATTGTAGGGCATGTTGTTTTGGAGATCACGTTATAAGGATTGAGATGCGGAAAACAAAACTAGAGGCCAATATCTACTACAGATAAAGTACAGGTGAAATAGAATGGGACAGAAGGCGATGGACAAAATGGGAAGAAGGAGGTGTATAACAAAACAATGGAGAAAATACATACGCAAGCGTCGCCGCTTGCTGAAACTTGTTTTGTAATAAATATTTACTTACCAACAATACTTTTCTTTTTTAAACAAATACAATATTGATGAACTGCCTACTACTCTCTTCATAGGTATTCCTGACTGTACCTTTGCACCAACACGTGACAAATGAACTGCCTACAGCATCGTTACTAAGCAGCGTGGATGTGGTGAGGTGAGGCGCGTTCCCAGGCCGTGCACGGCTGCGCCGGCTGACAGCTCCCTTCACACGTGACCCGGCCGCTTGACCCATCAGACAGTCTGTATCTTCGGGGTTGGAACACTTGCGCGGAGTGACACTTGCGCGGAACCCGGGGCCCTTGGGGCGGCTGATGGCTTCTCCTGGGTACAGGCACACCAAGAAGTCTAGCACTGCTGTGGTCAAGTTTCCACACTGTCAACATAACACGAAAATCAGTGAAATTGCACAACCCTTTCAAAGCTGAAGAGCAATATAGTATAACTACATATTAATCCGTTGAGTGTTCCTCCTGTAAACAAAAAGGTATTTTAATAGTGATAATGTTTGGAGAGTTATTAAGACAGTCTCTACTACTACAAGACGATGACTTTCCACAGTCATACCTCCTAAAAGCGTATTATTCAGAACACTAAGCATATCAAGACACCTGCGCAAGCAATCAATATATTAGGCATCCTGCACAGATACGTTGATGTAATTGACCGCTATGTAGTTAACCCCACTATCACGCAACTTCCATCTCTTTAAAAATAGCTACTATGCTTTTTAATAGGAGACGCAACCTTAAACCTTCAATTAAAAAACGTTAATAATAAGTCAATGAGTGTTTTACATACTTGAAGCGTTTATTCGTAGACCCCAAAACGATTTGGCTGTATTCGAATTACAAATACATATAAGAAATATATGTAATACGGAATGTGTAAGGGAATATCACACACCGAAAAATGCTGAAGATAAATTGTATTTTCCATCACCGTCATATAGAACCATTTTTACTCCGAACTCGGCATAAACCAACAGGGAGAAACAAGTTGCAAGACTGCCAGGAAAAATGAAGCGAAATTGGTAGCCAATAGTTGGTTATAAATTACATTGCTTGTTAACTGTATAAATATAAATTACGGAATACGCGGAATTACTGTTCAGTACAGTCAAAAAGGTCTAAGGTAATAGGCAGTGGTTTACAATCAGATATCCGTATCACACTCCTCCTCAAGAAGTCTGTGTGAAGATTTATATTCAGAACATTCAAGAAAAAGGTGTTGAAACTACAAGCAGCTCATTTACTCAGGAAGGGAAAACGTTTTGGTGGCCGTAAATTTGAATGGCTGTATCTCTCGTAGTAAAAAAAAAAAAAAAAAATAAAAAAAAAAAAAAAAGTAACATTCATTTTTTGGTAAGATGTTAAAATCCAAAATACCAGAATTTGGTTTTTCTAAACTCAGTGCCAACTTTTTTTGTCAAAATTTTTGCAGGAAGTAGTCTTGACGTGATTTCATACTTCTATGCATTAATATTATCAAACTTGTAATTTGTGTCACAAATTGCGCGGCCGGTCCGGTCGGAGGTTCGAGTCCTTCCTCGGACATGGGTATGTTTGTTTGTACTTTGCCTAAGTCATTTTTAAGTAAGATTAAGTAGTGTGTAACTCTAGCGACCAATGACCTAAACAGTTTGGCCGCATAAGACTACACATATACACGTAATTTATTTATTTCATAACCACATTTAAGTACTAATAATTAAAGAAACTTAAATGTAGAAATTTGAAATAAACACTGAAAACAAATGATTGATATTTCTCATAAGATGAATGCACACAACCGTTGAATTATGTCTTGTGAATGTACCTACAAAATCTGCCATATGAAAATTTTAGTGAGAGTCCCAACTTTGTTTTTTCTATAATAACATTAAAAACATATTAAAAATTCAGAACTCGAAAACCAATGAAGTTATGGACTTGAAGCGTTTTGTGTTGCTAAATCTTTCCATAGCAGACACGATTCTAAAATTTGGTTGCTATCGCCAAAGTAGACGAAAAGTTAATTTTTTGGTGTAATCTTCGCCGTTTAGATTGTATGTTGTAGAAGTCTACGCCGAACCCAATTATAATCATACCTCTGAGGAGAGAACGTTGTTTGCACTTCTCCTGCGTTTCTAGTAGGAAGGAAGGAAGCTTGGAGTTTAACGTCCCGTCGACAGCGTGGTCATTAGAGATGGAGATTACGCTCGGAGTATTTGGGTAAGGATGGGGAAGGAAATCGGCCGTGCCCTTTGAAAGGAACCATCCCGGCATATGCCTGGAGCGATTTAGGAAAATCACGGAAAACCTAAATCTGGATGGCCGGAGGTGGATTTGAACCACCATCCTTCCGATTGCGAGTCCAGTGCGTGCGTTTCTAGTCGGCCGTGCTGTGGTACGTAACGACATCATACCGTTTCATTTCACCGAGAGCTATATATGTATTGGTGTGATGTCTGTTCTTTCGAAATAAGACATCGCACCAATATATGTATCATTTAGACGGAAAGATTCTGGGTTCTCTTTTCATCGCTAACGCGATTAACAACGTTAGACCTTGTGTGTAAACAGTTAAAGGTTATGAGTGCGCCGGCCGCGGTGGCCGAGGTGACTGAGGCGCTCCAGTCACGGTCAGCACGGCCATTACGGTCGGGGGTTCGAATTCCCCCTCGGGCATGGATATTTGTGCCGTCCTAGTTCGTAAGTAGTTCATAAGTAGTTTGTAAGTTTAGGGGACTGATAACCCCGTAGTTAAGTCCCATAAGCTTAACAAACATTTGAACATTTTTTTGTTATGAGTGCCACTGGAAAAATGCATAAGTAACACCTGTTGTTTGAGACTTGAAGATGACCTGAAATTAGCCGAAATCGATACCTCATAATAAACATAACGTGTAGCTGTCTATATTTCATAATGCAATTTCTAACATATTTAAAAGCTGCTCAAAACCACCTACAAAAAACCTTTATAATGAGATTGTATATAATTCCACGATCAAATTGTTTTTTACTTATTTGTAGAAATACACCTAAAGATCTGCCCTTGCTTTTAGTGCCTTGATCAGCTGTTTATTTTAGAGGTAATTCTAGGGACAGGAAAAATTCGTATTTGCGATAAATTCGAATATAGATGCGAATTCTGACTCAAAATGCAGTAAATCCGAAATTGTCATAAATGGTATTTTGGTGTGAAACACTATTTCATCAGAAATATTGGGAGATAACTTTATTTTCTGCCCTTAAATATGTTCAAAGTAAACAGTATGTATTGGAAAAATTCGCATTTTTCAATGAATGCGAAATATAGGCCCAAGCTAATTATGGGCCGGAATGCGAGAGACATGAATCTTGTAATATATGCTATTTTTAGCGAACGTCCCGTTACTACTGCTCCACCTCGCTCGGTGGGCCTATCCCTGAATACGGCTGGAGGGCGTGGAGTAGGGGTGGTGTATCGCTACTTCTGGAATACCCTGTTCACTACCTGCAGCGTCCGGGTCTCCGCGCAAGTGTCTACACATTCCCTTTCCGCGCAAGTGTCACTCCCCGCAAGTGTCACAAACTCTGTATCTTCGTCTCGTGACAATGCCTCCTAGTGTTCACTCTTACTTTACTATCACGTTAGTAAATCATTATGTCATAGTGCATAAGAACTTTCAGCGCGTATTATTAGTTAAGCTTGGAGATATTCGTTCAACAATGTAATTGTCAACTAAGACAAGAAAATTAAAACTGAAACTTCCTGGCAGATTAAAATTGTGTGCCGAAACCGGGACTCGAACCTGGGACCTTTGCCTTTCGCGGGAAAGCGCACTACCGACTGTGCTATCCCGACACGACTCACGATGCCGCCTCACAACTTTACTTCCGGCAGTACCTCGCCTCCTACTTTCCAAACTTCACACTCCGCTGCAGAGTGAAAGCTTCATTCTGGAAACATCCCTTAGGCTGTGGCTAAGCCATGTCTCCACCATATCCTTTCTTCCAGGAGTGCTAGTCTTGTGGGTTTGCAGGATAGCTTCTGTGAAGTTTGGAAAGTAGGAGACGAGGTACTGGCGGAAGTAAAGTTGTGAGGCGGCATCCTGAGTCGTGTCGGGATAGCACAGTCGGTAGTGCGCTTGCCCGCGAAAGGCAAAGGTCCCAGGTTCGAGTCCCGGTTCCGGCACACAATTTTAATCTGCCAGGAAGTTTCATATCAGCGCACACTCCGCTGCAGAGTGAAGTTTCATTCTGAAATTAAAACTGGTTTCAACAAAATATTAGGGGAAAACGTCCCCACTGCCCCCCCCCCTCCCGTCGGTGACGCCCATGGCTCTGACACAGATTACTACATGAATACCAGCAGACCCCTCCCTGTCAATACATACTGAGGTGCAGGCTATTCCTTGTGAAACTTTAACTATCCATCGCTTCAGCTGTCGCCACTTCAGTGTGAGCCATACCCTCCGTGGTCAGCGGCTTCCCAAGCGCCATGTTAATACGCCTAATAGCTATACTAAAACGAAACAGCAGCACGAGGTGCACATTTGCGTCATCTATATGACTAAGTGTCTTTTCGAGGCCGCCAACTACGCAGGCTTCCTGTCCATATCTAGATTTTTCCTAGCTCAACGCACAACAAATATCTGACCCTCTTTTGTAAAATTCCTACGGAAGACTTCTACGTTGTCTGTCACGTGAGCAACCGTGTACTAGGCGTACAATGCTGCTAACCTGGTCCTCATCCCCTCCAAATACATCCTGAAAGATTGGTTTACACCCCTGCCATGAGATCTACATAACAGCAGGAACTTCTCCAATCTGTTTGACTTTACGATTGACTTTGGCTTTCTAAGTGTTGAGGTTGCTGCATGTTACCTACACTTTCAATAGAATGCACTAATCTCCGACAGTTGGCGACCTTCCTACCGGTTTCACCAATAAGAATTGGACAATACATAACTCAGGGTAGTAAAAGGTTTGTGGCTCGTTGTCTCTGTTAATAGTGGTGAATTATGTATGTCAGCTTCTATGCCGTAAACAACTGCCTAAACTATTTAAATAAGATCAATAATTAATGTGTAGTTTAGCCAGTCTATCAATATGCAGATGATGATGCGAAAAATATATTTAAACAAACATAAATTAAACCTCTGAATAACCAACAAAATGGATTCTAAGATAATATTTAGAAGAGAGCCATTCAAGAAGTAATTTTTATAAATGGAGTTTGTTACTCTTCTTGGACATACATCGGTAAATAACTGAACATTTCCCCAACTATTGTTCATGAGAGGCACAATAAGTAAGTGTAAAAGTTCCAAATTATCACAAGTAAATTAATGAAGTCCATCGAACATTGCAGTTCCAAATTAATCCGCGATTAATTACAGTATTTGTTATAAAACACAGTTTGTCATCACACGAGTAAACGATTGCTGAATTATCACACTTCCACAGCCCTACTATCGTCCATAGTTTACCGCGATTCAACAAGAGACTAAGTTCTGCAGTCACAGTTCCGTAAATGTTCTAAGTCCACACATGCCTATCTCTTCAAATGACAAGTTCCTAACGCGGCTTCAGACCGCCCAGCGGCACAACCTGTCACCACCGCGTCCAAGTTATGAGTCCCTTCCCAAGCGTTCGAAAGCGTGCTCTACCTTCTCCCAAAATTGTATCTTACCGCGCATCCGAACGCTTCATCTTTAAAATACAATTTCCCTTCCAAAATATTATACATTCGAATATCACAGAATTAAATGCTTTGACCACCTCCCTACAAATGTTGCTTACATTTAACAAACAAATACATATTTAACAGTACTAAAATCGGTTGAGACTGAAGCTCTATGCTCAGGTAGCTATTAAGCGTGGCGTCTCACTGTTTAAATATACTGCTACCGTCGAAATATCGTTACACAATTAATATTTAATTTATCATGGCTTTTATGCAAATATATTCAGTTCTTGTCCACAAATACATATAATTGTTTATGTATAAATTATCTGCTGCATATCTATTTTTAGTCGGCCACGAAATATTTATGTGACAGTCTACAACATAAAAAAGGAACGTTTCTAAGAATATTAAATATAATAAAATACATATACAAATGTAATGCACTTTGCTGGGTTCATGTTTTGTGTTTCTGTGGTGGAATCTATGTTCTGACACAAGAATATTACAACCTCAATGAAAAGCAGAACAGGAGAGTAAAAGAAAGTTTATTGAAAGAATACGGAAATAACGTGGTACGTCTTTTAAGATAGGTAGCGTGCAGCAATACTGCCCATTTGCTTCCTAAATTGTTACTGATAAACACTTCGTATCAATAATTGTAAATATAAGAGTTATAATATTAGTATTATAGTACTGAAATTTATGGGCTTTTTATCTGTAAGGTATATCGAAATTGCAATTACGGCATTTGATTTTCCCAAGTCTCCTGAATCCAGTCATATAATTATATTTGCCGTATGATCATTCGCTGATTTTATATGGATTTTTAGAGTAATTTGTGTGTCTATATTGTATTTCAGATGCGATCTGGAATAGCCGCCCTCGCTCATCGAAGACCGCCGTTTCCTGTTTCCGAGCAGATTAGGGATACCATAACTACCTGTATTCCATTCTCTAGGTCCAAACTGTTAGCCGGCCGGCTGGGGAACCCAACAGCCTTACTTTTGTGTCCCAACTTCGTCGCCGCTTTTGTGTCCCAGCCTCGTCGTAGGTGTCGGTAGCCGAGTGGAACGAGACCGACACGCTGGTGCAGGTACGGAGGGGAGCAGCCAGAAACTAAAAACACTCGAGTAAATTAGAAAGATATATATTGCACAGAATGTAACAATACTTAACTTTTACATAGTACTGCAGAATGTTGATACATAGTTGTTAGAGGCCTGCCTAGTGCCTGTACAATAGCAAAGTCTTCACTGGTGCCTATCTGTTTACGAAGATCCTAACTCGTTGCTATCTCAGTCCGAAGTGCGAAGTGCGAAGTGACCGATGTCCTTCAGTGGTGGCCACGAGCGGCGTTGTCGCAGAGGGCGCTCGTGGCTGTCGACGTGAGATCGCCGCGCCGTGCGTGCATGGCGGCGCGCGGCGAAAGTAGGTGGCGCGCACTTTGTACTTGTGCGACACCACACCCCTCCCCCCCAAACCGCCGCGCCGTCGTGGCGTAGGGCTGAGGGCCACGGCGACGGCACTGGGAGGAGGGCCTGAGCGGGGGCGTTACTGGTGGGACGGGCGTCGTAGCTGAGGCTGGGATCGAGACGCCGTCCGCGCCCCGGCATCCGCCTTGCGATCCTCCAGGGAACCCGCCGAAACCTGGGGAAGGGCGCCCGCCCCCGCCCAGAGGGAGCAGGTCATCTTCTTCTGAGGTGCGTGGCCCAAGCTGGGGGGGCCCGCACGGTCCCGGAGTCCCTCTCGGTGACGCTGTCATCTGCGGCGGCGACAGCGGCGGCGACGACTGCGTCGGATGTACGTCGACGTCCATAGGGATCTCGTAGTCCGGGGACGAACGATGTGGTTGTGCTCCCTGGCGGTGAACTGGGTCTGGAATCAAGAAACCGGAGACAGGATCGCGCGGTCTGTGCAGGCGCAATTGGTTTGCGTGGCGCCGCAGCTCCGACCCTGTGGAAGAACGTACAATAAACATTTTGCGACCAAGCACGCGCTGAATGGTGCCCGGCAACCATGTCTTCTTGTTTCCAGCAAACACCCTGTACAGCACCGGCGTGGAAACCTGAAAACGCGTAGCGCCATACGAACCGACTCGGTGCGTGGGAGGCTGCAGCAGGTGAAGGAGAGTGCGGTGACGGCGGCCGTGTAGCAGCTCGGCAGGAGACGGGCCGTCACGTGGCATGCACCGATACGTAGACAGGAAAATTTGAAGAGCTTGCTGCCTGGAGTGCTGACCTTTCATTTTCTCCATGTGAGACTTGAATGTTCGAACGAAACGTTCTGCTTCACCATTGGACTGAGGGTGAAAAGGTGCGGTGGTGATATGCTGAATGCCATTCACACGACAAAACTGTTGAAATTCCGCACTAACAAACTGAGGTCCATTGTCACTGACGATAGTTTCAGGCAAGCCTTCGATGCAAAACACTGATGTTAAGGCACTGATTGTACTAGACGCTGTCGTTGAGTTCATGGCAATCACAAAAGGAAACTTGCTGAAAGCGTCTACAACAATTAACCAGCGCGTATTCCAGAATGGTCCGGCAAAGTCAATATGTAAACGTTGCCATGGTCCCTTGGGGCGTGGCCAGTCTGAGAAACGCTGTGGAGGAGCCGCCTGATGCTCCGCACAAACTGTACACTGTGATGTCATGCTCTCTATCTGAGCGTCCATACCAACCCAGGTACAATGACGTCTGGCCAGTTGCTTTGTCCTAACAATACCCCAATGTCCTTGATGCAGGAGGCGTAACACTTCTCGTTGTAGGGAACGAGGAACAATCACTCTTGTTTGGTCGTTGTCGGTATGCAACAACAGTACACCCTTACTTAAAGATAATGCATGACGTTGTGCAAAATAACGTCGAACCAGAGGCCGATCAATGTCTTTGGCTCTGGCAGGCCACCCTGAGCGAACAAAACGTGCTACCACACTTAGGTCTGCATCCGCAGCTGTTTCCTGTGCAACCCGACGAGAGTTCAAAGGAAAGTCTGCGACAGCAGAAGCATCTCTGGAGTCTATCTGACAACATGCCATTTCTGAAGAATCAAATGATACATCCTGGCCAACCGGAAGTCGGGAAAGTGTGTCCGCGTTGGCATGTTTAGTGGTAGGTCGGTACAAAATCTCATACTGATAATTTGACAATATCAAGGACCATCTCTGAAGCTTTTGTGCCGTTCGTGGCGGAATTGGCTTTGTGGGTGAGAACAACGACGTGAGAGGCTTGTGGTCTGTCAACAAATAGAATTTTCTGCCATAGAGATAATGATGAAACTTTGCGACGCCGTAAATGATTGCTAAGGCCTCCTTTTCTATCTGACTGTAATTCTGTTGCGTCGGCGTCAGTAGCTTGGATGCAAAGGCAATAGGACGATCGTGACATCCAATACGATGTGAGATTACAGCGCCTAGGCCGTACGATGAGGCGTCAACTGCTAACACTACAGGCTTCTGTGGGTCAAAGGGAATCAAACATGCATCACTGAGTAGTGCAGACTTTAATTTGTCAAAGGCAACCTGACAATCTTTAGACCATACAAAAGGAACATTCTTCCTACGTAAGTGATGCAGTGGAGCTGCAATCTGAGAGGCATTGGGAATAAATCTGAAATAATAGTTAAGCTTTCCCATTACTGCTTGCAATTCATGCACATTCTTAGGAGGAGGCAAGTCTTTGATTGCTCGAAGATGTGACTGTAAGGGATGAATTCCTTGGGCATTAATCACATGGCCTAGGTACTCTATTTCAGTTTGAAAAAACGAACACTTTGCTTTATTACAACGTAGACCTGCTGCAGTCAAAACTTTGAAAAGGCACTCCAGGTTTGCTAAATGTTCTTCAACTGTACGTCCGGATACCACAATATCATCTAAGTAGTTCGAGCAACACGGTACCGAAACTGTCAGCTGTTCCAAAAAACGCTGAAAAATAGCGGGGGCGGAAGAACTGCCAAAGGGTAGGCGTTGACATTGAAAAAGGCCCATGTGAGTATTAATGACGAAAAATTTTTTTGACTCGTCATCAAGCGGAATTTGTAAGTATGCCTCTGCTAAATCAATCTTAGAAAAGAAGCGAGACTGTCCTAATTTGTCCATTAGTTCGTCCGGTCTGGGCAGGGGATAAGTGTCTACAATTGTTTGACTGTTCACTGTTGATTTGAAGTCCGCACAGAGACGAAGTTTTCCTGACGGCTTGGGTATAATTACTATAGGCGAGGCCCACTGACTCGCAGAAACAGGAGAAATCACACCACTATCGTGCCAACGTTTAAGTTCTTCGGCAACTGTATCACGCATTGCGATAGGCACTGGTCTAGCTTTACGAAATTTTGGAACTGCAGATTCTTTTAAAGTTACATGTGCCATGAAGTCTTTTGCACAACCTAGTTCCGGCGAAAACAAATCACTGTATTTGTCACACAATGCATTGATTTTATCCTGAGGCACTATTGACGAAATTTGAAGCACATCTCTTTGAATTGATAAACCAAACAAGTCAAAAGCATCTAGTCCAAAAATGTTCTGGGTCGATTTGGCCTTTAGAACTACAAAAGCAACTGTTTTTGTTACACCTTGAAAAGAGGCAGGCAGGCTACACGTTCCTAGCACGGGAATATTTTCACCTGTATAAGCTGTTAACACTTGCTGTGACGGCGACAATTTTGGCGAACCCAGAAGTTCATAAGTATCTTTATTTATTAATGTGACAGCGGAACCAGTATCAAGCTGAAATTGCACAGTCTTATTTTCTATAGAGAGAGTAACAAACAGCTTGTGCTTCTGGCGCACGACCGGTGCGCGAATGTGGGCAACGTCTAATACATATTGTTTTCTGCGCTTGCGCGGGTTGCGTGCGGTAGGAAGCGGCGCATACTCGGCACACAGCGGATTAACCACACTGTCACTAGATGACACTACCGCCGGATCGGCGTCCGCGCAATGCGAGGCTACTGCACTAAAATTACTTTGAGTAGCTACACCAATTCTACTGTCTCTAGCTACACAGTACTGGGCACTATTACAAGGAGCAGTTGCAGAAGGCACTATTTTCACTACAGGAATGCACTGTTCATAGTCATTTTGCTTGTCCCGAACCCTTTTCCGTTGCACTGTTTTACGCGCTC
The DNA here is from genome assembly GCA_026315105.1 of Locusta migratoria. NCBI lineage: Eukaryota > Metazoa > Arthropoda > Insecta > Orthoptera > Acrididae > Locusta > Locusta migratoria. The sequence continues at coordinate 105,872,562 of CM048755.1, forward strand.
GTCGGCGCTTGCTACGTGGTGCACTATATAGTTTTGCAATAGGTGCAGAAGAACTTTCTTGTAATTGAGAACCAACTAAAGCACTGTTCAATTCCACAGCCCGTATTACATTGACAGAATGAACTGTTCTCGCACTCTGAGAAAGACTGTTTCTAACGGTACCGTTCTTTGAGTTTTTAATTTGCATACACACAGACTGTACATGTCCTGATTTGCCACATTGATAACAGGTTGCGTTGCGACTTGGGCACTGTGCACGTTTGTGGCGAGATACACACTGGGGGCAAGATTTACGTACATTTTTCTGAAATGAGCGTTGGCGCCCGTTATTCAAATTACTGTTTCTAACACGACGGGGCGACCTTTGCGTCGCACTTTTACACTGGCTACTGTTCACTGTCTGTTCAGCACGGCCGGTAGAAAAATAAGAATCACTAGTGCTATACTGAGAACTACGGCTAGGAAAGCGTCCGTTGCGGCGCACTGAATTTACACTATGGCTTTGCATTTCTACATCAGCTAAGTCAAAAGTATCATGCGCTTCTATAAGCTGCAGTACACTGTCTAAGGAGGGGTCAGACTGTTTCAGAATTGCTGCTCTAATTCTGGGGTCCTGAATATTCTGCGTAATCGCATCCCTCAACATCACGTCACTATACGAAAGTCCACAAGAGCAAGTAAATTTACATTGGCGGGTTAAGCCCTTCAATTCCGTAATCCACTCTTGGTGTGACTGCTGCGGTAATTTTTTAAGTCTGAAAAATCGGTACCGCGCAGCGGCTACAAGAACTTTTCTCTCATAATGAGCATTCAGTGCATCTACAATTTGTTCAAAGTCTACATCACGAGGAGATGCGTGCGGGAATAGTTTTTGCAGTAACACGAAAGTTTTGGGGCCCACCACAGACAATAAAAGATGCTTAACAGTCTGACCTGTAAGTTGATGAGCCGCGACGAGTTCTTGAAACTGTGCGAAATAGTCGCTCCATTCTTCCTCACGTTCGTTGTACTGGCGGAACGTCGGAAGCGGTGCGGCGGCAGGTGTGGGCTGCTGATGCGACGGCTGTTGTTGGTTAGCTGCCTGCGCTGTGAGCTGGGACACCGCCTGGAGGAGTTGCGTTATTTGCGCCGTCTGTAACTGAATAATTTTCATTAAGTTTGGGTTCGGGGTAGTGGCCATGCTGACCGATTAGGCGCCGCGCATACAAGTAAATTATAACAAAACACAAATGCAATATGAAAGAGGACGCTCTGCAACAAAAAAGTCCACAAAACACGTAACAAGATATCTTTCCCCAAAATTCTTATAATAAGGGTGGGTGGGCGGGAGCAATTTCTGCGTGCTCCGACTGCTGCTGTCTGGCTGCTGCTAGCGTGCTGGTCCAAGGTTCTATCACTCCTCGTCGCCACTTTTGTGTCCCAACTTCGTCGCCGCTTTTGTGTCCCAGCCTCGTCGTAGGTGTCGGTAGCCGAGTGGAACGAGACCGACACGCTGGTGCAGGTACGGAGGGGAGCAGCCAGAAACTAAAAACACTCGAGTAAATTAGAAAGATATATATTGCACAGAATGTAACAATACTTAACTTTTACATAGTACTGCAGAATGTTGATACATAGTTGTTAGAGGCCTGCCTAGTGCCTGTACAACAGCAAAGTCTTCACTGGTGCCTATCTGTTTACGAAGATCCTAACTCGTTGCTATCTCAGTCCGAAGTGCGAAGTGCGAAGTGACCGATGTCCTTCAGTGGTGGCCACGAGCGGCGTTGTCGCAGAGGGCGCTCGTGGCTGTCGACGTGAGATCGCCGCGCCGTGCGTGCATGGCGGCGCGCGGCGAAAGTAGGTGGCGCGCACTTTGTACTTGTGCGACACCACACTTACAAAACCCGCGTTTCACATCGAAACAATCAGCTTCCCCCTGTATGTGTAATGTCACAAGTTGATGAAAAATGCAAACAAATTGAAGGACTATCAATTGGAATGTGATATTCACAGGCATGCACGTTAGTATGTTCTCAGACGTGATTAGCATATGTACAATGTCGGCATAAGGTCAACATAGATATCTCAGTTGAACACTATCTGTCACTTAAATGTGCCTGCGGTACTTTGTCGCTACAAACGTTAAGTAATGCGTCAGTGGGTTTTGAGCAGACGTGCAGGACGCCTCGTAGACGTATGCGCGAAACGAACCGCCAAATTGACAAATTTGAAAGAGGGCGCACTGATGGCATGAGAGAATGTGATACATCCATCTGGGAAACTATTGCACGTGCGGGGCGAAGTGTTTCGCCATTGCAGTTGGTGTGTCCAGAATGTTTCACGGAAGGCCGCAGAACACGGCGAGACGGGTCAAGTAGCATCTACCAGATCAACCCACCCCCCACCACCCCCCCTCCCCCGAGAAGTCGACGTCTTATCCAAATGACATTGCACAACACATATAATTTGCGTCCTCCTCTGCTCTGGTGACCCAGTGGATCAGGATCTACATTATCAAATGTTCAAATGTTTGTAAAGTCTATGGGACTTAACTACGGGGTCATCAGACCCTAAACTTACAAACTACTTATCAACTACCTTATACTAAGGACGGCACAAATATCCATGCCCGAGGGGGGATTCGAACCCCCGACCGTAGTGGCCGTGCAGACCGTGACTGGAGCGCCTTAGTCTCCTCAGCCACCGCGGCCGGCGATCTACATTATCAGGGGTGATAGTTCGTCACCTTTTATAACGACATGGTTTATGTGCGCGGCGTTCACCTCTCCGTCTACCTTTGACTAATGTACTGAAACATGCTAGACGAGGTAACAGGGGACAGGAATGGCACCAGAAAGAATTTCCGCACTAACCCACGTTCTGTTTGAAAATGATGGCCTAATCTTGGATGGCCGCAGTCAGGGGCAGCCACATCACATCGACTGCATTCGTACAAGACATACAGTGTAGGTTCGAGGACTTATGGTGTGACGCGCTATCGGGTACCACCATAATTCACAATTGGCACATATCAACGGCACTGTGACCAGTTTGATCTTCGTGAATGAGATCCTGCGACCTGTAGTCATACCCTGCACTATACCCCAGACGACAATTTTCAGTAAGACAACGCTCGACCATACGTTACTGCATAAAAACTTTTCTTCGTGTCACAGGAGTCAGCCATTGCTCTGGCCCGCCAGATTATCATACTTATCATCAAACGAAAATCTGTGAGATGTTGAAAAACGTTCAAATTTTTGTAAACCTTAAGGGACTTAACTGTGGGGTCATCAGTCCCTAAACGTACAAACTACTTACGAACTAACTTATACTAAAGACAACACAAACATCCACGCTCGAGGGGGATTCGAAACCCCGACGGCGAACGGCCTCGCGCATCGGAGCATAGCTCTTCAATGCGCTCGGCCGCTCGGCCGCGGCGAAATGCTGCCGATATGTTGCTCTATACGTCGGAAGGTATCATCCCTATACCGTATAGGCGTTTCATTTCCTTGTACGACCACCAGTAGCGTGCGCTAGTCCCGCATAATGCCACCCGAATACATCACCAGCTTCGCTGGACGATGTGTCCACGACGTTTAGAGCAATGGTCTGGTTGGAGAGAAAAGCGACTCTCATCTGTGAATAGCACTTCGTGCCAATTCCGACGAATCCGTTCGGCATTCTGTTGGGCCCATCTGTACTGCGCCCCATGACGTCTAGGTGTCAAAGCTGTACCTCGCCATGGACGTCGGAAGTGAAGTTGCGTGTCAAGCAGACTCTTACGTACAGATTGAGTCGAAACACGATGTCTTGTGGCTGCACAACAATCATTATTCAGCATGGTGGAGTTCCTCTTAGGGTTTCATATGAGCTGAAATGCGATAAGTACTGGTCATCAGCTGCTTTGGGCGGTCAGGCCGAAGCAAGTCATCAACAATTTCTGTACTTGTACTTCCTCCGCGTATGAACAACATCGCTTTTGTTCACTCCGATACGTTTGGAAACTTCTATTGATGAGAGTCACTGCTGACATTGCGGATACGATAAAACTTCTGAATTGACCTTCTAGGCATGGTAGAAGTACGTCAATACATGCAGTGTCCTTCACTCCTGGTATTTTTGCTGATAAGCCGTCTTACCCACTTTGTCACATTGGCGCTGCTCATGCGTTGTTGTTTATATCTTGCGGGTTGAGTTACATCTATGGTCAACGTAAGGAACTGTGTTCTTGATACAATATACACATTTGACGTCACTTTTCAGACCTTAGAGTTAAGGTGACGCAACACTTCCTGTATGTGTGTACATTAATTTAACTACCACTAGCACGACTATCACTCCCCCATATGTAAGGTACAAAAATGTTCAAATGTTTGTTAGGCTTATGGAACTTAACTGCGGGGTCATCAGTCCCTAAATTTACAAACAACTTACGAACTACCTTATACTAAAGACATCACATACATCCATGCCCGAGGGGGGATTCGAACCCCCGACGGGGAACGGCCTCGCGCATCGCCGCATACCGCCTCAATGCGCTCGGCCGCTCCGCCGCGGCTGTAAGGTACAGTTTCGCTATCTGGCCCTGGATGCGCTAATAGCGCCCGACCGACTGCCGATTCCTCCTGTGCCAATGGCGTCACCGGATGTGGTCAGTATCCCACACTTCCGGTTTCTGTCGATATTCTTGACCTTGAAACCGTTACTAGTCGGGCGAGTAGCTTCTCATTTGGTCTCACGAGGCTGTACCCCATTCCAGTCCCCCTACTAATGAAAATCTCGAGCAGTACCGGTAACCGAACCCGGATCATTCGTATCGTAGACACCCTGAGATACAGAGGCGTACACATAACTACTATCGCAAATACTTCACACCTTTTTTTGTATACAACAAAAATTTCACTGCGAGATTAGACATAACTTACTGAATGAGCATGTCCGATACTTTTTCGTACAGTTATATAACATTTGTTTTCCTTCTATTTTCCCCCTTTCTCTCCCTTTCGCTCGCTCTCACAATTGATAAAGAATATTGATCACGTAGAATTATTTTAGATAAGGGTGTCATCTGTTCGTGGACTGGAAGTTCCATGTTAATTTGTTTCGTAAATAAATAAGTAGTTGATTTTTTTTCCATAAACAAAGTTTAATTCCGATTAACATGTAGTTTTGAAAAAGGAAACCTGCGGAGTTTCAACAGTTGGATTACACCATCGACCACAAGACAGTTTTATTAGTGTATAAATGGACAACAAATCACTTATTACGTTTGCCAGATTTCGATATAAAATCGCATTAAAAAAATCAAAGATCCAACAATGTAACGACTTTTTCAGACTTGAACAAACTGTCGCTTCACAGCAAGAAAAATTAGAATTTAATTAACATACCTGACTTGAGATGCGGAGGTATAACGCGACCACGACGAAGATACACCCAGGAACGCAATAACTGGCATTATAAAGGACTGCCTGTTATCTACGTAGCATTTTACAATTTCTCACGCGTAACCGTTTATGACGTACTGGGCTCCTCGGCCGTGTCATTCCAATGAATATACCCTTCCAGAGATTTGACAATAGCCTTTAACGGATATCACACACCATGCCCGCTCTGTAACTCTCTCTCTCTCTCTCTCTCTGCGCATTTATGTGTGTGTGTGTGTGTGTGTGTGTGTGTGTGTGGTGTTGTGTGTGTGTGTGCGTGCGTGCCAACCAAAGGCATGCATACGTATCTCAAGTGCAATCTTGATACAGCTCAATAATTCAGGCACACTATTCATTTTTAAATGACTCACAAAATTTATGCAGTATAATGAACAAGACTATCATTCTCAACCGCGTATTATGGTACTCCAGTTCCTAATTTCGTGAACGTATCTATTCTTCGCAGCAGATTTATTACTATAAATTTCCACGACCACAGCAGTCACATATTTCACTCTTTGTTTCTCCCTACAGTTTTTTAGTACTCTGCGGTTCACTTCATTATCTAATTGACACATCCAGCGTGTTTCTTAATGTGTTACACTATTCTTTCCATGTTCCTTAAACTGTTACCGGTACATTTCTATTTTTTTTCTGTTTAAGTTAACACATCGCTACGTGTTTTCCTCATCTTCAGATGTTTATACATACAGGTATATATGTTAATGGGGTAAGGTACTTAATGCAAATTATCACAAAAATACTGTAGATGCAGTAAATTTGGTACACTGTTTTGTTGACGAGGAGTTATTGGAGGAAGTATGTGTATGAGGGGTATGGGAGACGGCAGAAGTGGATGTAGTGATAAATGACGGTTAAAATGCTGCGAATGAAACGAGGAGCAATGATATTTATATTCCTGCTTGTCTCAAATATTTACCTTTTTCACGATTTCCCAGAGTCTACTCAAACTGGGTAAATTAGTGTCTCTCGCAGTTTACTAGCTTCACTGATATCGAATTTCGTGGTCGCTTCGGGTGACATATCAGTTTCTCACTTTCGTTTAAGACGGTATGACACTATTACAATACTATATAATTATAATTATTATAACACTGTTATTATCTTCATTTTAACGTGCTGACGACGTACTGTCTATCGCCTACTCGCTACCAAATACTATGTTGTCAAGCCTGAATGATCATCAATGAACTGTTCAAATTTTTGTTACGCTTATGTGACTTAACTGCGGGGTCATCAGTCCCTAAACTTACAAACTACTTATGAACTAACTTATACTAAAGACGGCACAAACATCCATTACCGAGCGGGGATTAGAACCCCCGACGGGGAACGGCCTCGCTCATCGGAGCATAGCGCCTCAATGCGCTCGGCCACTCCGCCGCGGTTCAATTAACTGTAAACACACTTTGAAATGTTGTTTGTCCATCACTGAACATATGTTCTACAGAACACATGTATGGGACGGCGGGGTAAAGATCTCATGCCAAACAGTGATGTCGAGTAATATGACTCTTGCCTCTCCTTAGTCCATTAGATACTACAGAATCGTCCATAATCATTTTCAAGATCTTTTCATCAAACGACATTTTATTGGACGTTGCAATAGTTCTTGAAGAGTGATGTTAATAATGCGATTCACTGTAAAATATAACGCTAGTACTTCCTACTTACCTTTTGCACCATTTTATTATTTTCTTTTATTTATTTATTTGTTTTGAAAAAATAATCTGTTTTACACTATCATCCAAGCCCTTTTGGGAGGATAGTTACTGAGTTACATTTGTGTTCTTCTTCTGTTGAATGGATTTAATTACTTTTCAGGACTTCTTTAACATGAACGACTTTTGAATCCTGTAACTGCTTATATCACTGCCTTGAAATCACAAAGGAAGGCTTCTGTGTCGAATAAACAAAAATAGTTGTATAAGTGACTTGTTACATTTTTGATGGCTTCAAATGTTCAAATGTTTGTATAGCTTATGGGACTTAACTATGGGGTCATCAGTCCCTAAACTTACAAACTACTTACGAACTAGCTAACACTAAGGACGGCACAAATAGCCATGCCCGAGGGGGGATTCGAACCCCCGACCGTAGTGGCCGTGCAGGCCGTGACTGGAGCGCCTCAGTCGCCTCTGCCACTGCGGCCGGCTCTACAAGTTCTCCAAGTTTGAAAACTTTTTGGGAATAACGCAAAAATATGAAGACCTCTAACGAAATAGTGTGCGGCCTGCGTCAGCTAAACGGGAGTCACTCGAATAATACGCATAAAATGTGATACCTAAACCGATATTGGTAAAATAAAAGAAAAAACAAATAAATGAGGGTCATAAGCAAGTCCTCGTAGTAGTGAAATAATATAACAGATATAACCACAGACATTACCGCGGTGGGGTGGCTTGCGTGCCTCAACGATACAGATAGCCGTACCGTAGGTGCAACCACAGGGGAGGGGTATCTGTGGAGAGGTCAGACAAACGTTTGGTTTCTGAAGAGGGGCAGCAGCCTTTTCAGTAGTTACAGGGGCAACAGTCTGGATGATTGATGGAGCTGGCCTTGTAACATCAGCTAATGTGGCTTTGCCACACAGTTACTGCGAACGGCTGAAAGCAAGGGGAAACTATAGCCGTTACTTTTCCCGAGGACATGCAGCTCTACTGTATGAACATATGATGATGGCATCCTCCCGGGTAAAATATTCCGGAGGTAAAATAGTCCCCCATTCGGATCTCCGGCCGGGGACTACTCAGGACGATGTGATCATCAGGAAAGACAACACTGGCATTCTACGGATCGGATCTTGGAATGTTAGGTCCCTTAATCGGTTAGGGAAGCTAGAAGATTTAGAAAGGGAAATGGATAGGTTGACGTTAGATATAGTGGGGATTAGTGAAGTTCGGTGGAAAGAGGAACAGGATTTCTGGTCAGGTGAGTACAGGATTATAAATACAAAATCAGTTGGGGGTATTACAAGAGTAGGTCTGATAATGAATAAGAAAATAGGAATGCGGGTAAACTACTACGAGCAACACAGTGATCGCATTATCGTAGTCAAGATAGATACGAAGCCAACACCGACCACAGTAGTACAGGTTTATATGCCAACTAGCTCTGCCGATGACGAGGAGATCGAAGAAATATATGAGGAGCTAAAGGAAATTATTCAGACAATTAAGGGAGAGGAAAACTTAATAGTGATGGGAGACTGGAATTCGGTAGTAGGACAAGGAAGGGAAGGGAAGATAGTTGGTGAATATGGTCTGGGCAAAAGGAATGAAAGAGGAAGCCGCCTGGTAGAATTTTGCAAGGAACATAATTTAGTTATAACAAACACCTGGTTTAAGAATCACAAAAGAAGGTTGTATACGTGGAAGAGACCAGGAGACACCGGGAGATACCAGATAGATTTTATAATGGTACGACATAGATTTCGGAACCAAGTTTTAAACTGTAAGACATACCCAAGGGCAGATATAGACTCTGATCATAACTTGTTCGCTATGAAGTGAAGGCTGAAACTGAAGAAACTACAAAAAGGTAGGAATATAAGGAGATGGGACCTGGATAAATTGAATGAACCTGAAGTTGTTGTGAATTTCATAGGGAGCTTTAGGCAACAACTGACAAAAACGAGGGGAAATAACGCAGTAGGAGAAGAATGGTTAGCACTGAGAGATGAAATAGCGAAGGCAGCAGAGGACAAAGTAGGTAGAAAGGCAAGAACTACAAAAAATCCTTGGATATCACAGGAAGTGCTAAATTTAATTGATGAGAGGAGCAAATATAAAAATGCAGTAAATGAAACAGGCAAAATGGAGTGCAGACGACTAAGAAATGAGATTGACAGGAAGTGCAAAATGGCTAAGCAGTAGTGGCTAGAAGGCAAATGAAAGGATGTAGAAGAATGTATAAATACGGGAAAAATAGATACAGCCTACAGGAAAATAAAAGAAACATTTGGAGATAAGAAAAACAGCTCTATGAATATCAAGGACTCTAATGGAAAACCAGTTCTCAGCAAAGAAGGGAAAGCTGAAAGGTGGAAAGAGTATATAGAGAGGCTCTATGAAGGAAATGAACTTAGCGGCAATATTGTAGAAAGGGGAGAAGAAGTAGATGAGGATGAAATAGGAGATACTATACTGAGAGATGCATTTGACAGAGCACTGAAAGACCTAAGTCGAAACAAGGCCCCTGGAGAAGATGATATTCCCTCAGAGCTACTGAAGTCTCTGGGAGAACCAGCCATGACAAAATTGTTTCACCTGGTGTGTAAGATGTATCAGACAGGTGAAGTACCCTCAGACTTTAAGAAAAAAGTTATAAACTCCATTCCAAAGAAAGCAGGTGCAGACAGGTGTGAAAACTACAGAACCATCAGTTTAATAAGTCATGGTTGCAAAATTTCAACACGAATTATATACAGAAGGATGGAAAAGCTGGTAGAAGCCGACCTCGGGGAAGATCAGTTTGGGTTCAGGAGAAATGTAGGAACACGGGAGGTAATACTCACTTTACGGCTTATCCTAGAAGATAGATTAAGAAAGGGCAAACCTACATTTCTAGCTTTTGTATATTTGGAGAAGGCTTTTGACAATGTTGATTGGAATAAACTCTTTCAAGTTCTGAAGTAAGCAGGAGTAAAATATAGGGAGCGTAAGGTTATTTACAACTTGTACAAAAACCAGACAGCGGTTGTCAGAGTTGAGGGGCATGAAAGGGCTGCTGTGGTTGGGAAGGGAGTAAGACAGGGTTGTAGCCTTTCTCCAATGTTATTCAATTTGTACATTGAGCAAGCTATAAAGGATAGCAAGGAGAAATTTGGAGAAGGAATTAAAGTTCAGGGTAAAGAATTAAAAACATTGCGTTTTGCCGACGACATAGTAATTCTGTCAGATACAGCAAAGGACCTGGAAGAGCATTTGAACGGAATGGACAGTGTGCTGAAAGGTGCATATAAGATGAACATTAACAAGAGCAAACCTAGGGTAATGGAGTGCAGTCTAAGGAAATCAGGTGATGCTGAAGCAATTAGATTAGATAACGAAGCAATAAAGGAGGTAGATGAGTTTTGTTACTTGGGCAGTAAAATAACAAATGATGGTCGCAGTACAGAGGATATAAAATGCAGAATGGCAATGGGTAGAAAAGCGTTCTTGAAAAAGAGAAATTTGTTAACATCGAATATTGATTTGAGCCTAAGGAAGTCCTTTCTGAAAAAGAGGATTGAGGCATTTGAAATATGGTGCTACAGAAGAATGTTGAAGATCAGGTGGGTGGATCGCGTAACTAATAAGGAGGTACTGAACAGAATTGGGGAGAAAAGAAATTTCTGGCATACCTTGACTAAAAGAAGGGATAGATTGGTAGGGCACATTCTTAGACATCAAGGAATTGTGAATTTAGCGTGGGGGGGGGGGGGGAAGTGTGTGGGGTAAAAATCGCAGAGGAAGACCAAGAGATGGATACAGTAAGCAGATTCAGACAGATGTAGGTTGCCGTTCTTATGTGGTGATGAAGAGGCTTGCTCAGGATAGGGTATTGTGGAGAGCTGCATCAAACCAGTCTCCGGACTGAAGACCACAACAAACAACACTACTTATCATATTTTAACTTTAAATACACTTTCAAATGCTTTTTGTTCGTAACTGAACCAATCTTGTGACGCAAATCACGTGTAGGAGACGGCGGTATTAGGATCTTATGCAAACTGGCTGTTAACCGTCATGTCCAGTAATCAAGAGGAATATGGCTACTGTTTCTCTTCTTAGTCTATTATGTACTACAGAGTCAAATGTTCAAATATTTGTGAATATGGGGGACCGAACTGCAGTGGTCATCAGTCACTAGGTTTACAAACTACATAAACTAACTGATGCTAAACACAACACCTACACCTACACCTACGCCCGAGGGAGGACTCGAACCTCCGCAGCAAGGCGCCTTAGAGCGCTCGGCAACTACCACGTGGCTACTATACCGTCGTTCATAAGTTTTGTCAGATCTTTCTCAGATCAAATTTTATAGTATTGGTTTCAAATCAAATGTTTGTAGAGCTTATGGGACTTAACTACGGGGTCATCAGTCCCTAAACTTACAAACTACTTATGAACTAGATAACACTATGGATGGCACAAATATCCATGCCCGAGGGGGGATTCGAATCCCCGACCGTAGTGGCCGTGCAGACCGTGACTGGAGCGCCTCAGTCCCCTCGGCCACCGCGGCCGGCTAGTATTGGTTTAATAGTTTCTCAAACATGTGTTTCACTGCTAAAAATGACGCTAGTTCTTCCACTGTACCTTCAACAGTGTTTCACATTTCGAATAATCTTACTCTTCCAGTGTAGTATTCAGAAGAAAAAAACATGTTGTTAGTAATGCGTTTCACTGCTAAAAATGACACTAGTTCTTCCACTGTACCTTCAACAGTGTTTCACATTTCGAATAACCTTACTCTTCCAATGTAGTATTCAGAAAAAACAACACACAACAGCACACGTAAAGTGAATGCCGTCATTTCAAAACGGAATAATAAAATATATCAATCTTGTTATACAGAGCTAGATGCGAAAGTTTAAAAAACGACTTCTAGTTACAACAATCTCACGCCACGCGTAGCTAAAAACACTTGTGCACCTCAGGATTTCGTCCAGAATTGTAAGTGAAAAGTCAGAAATTCTGCAACTACTCACGTGCATTTGTCGTTTTTGACTTATTTCACGGCGCCGCTTGGTTCTCCTGCATAAAAAGAGGAGCAGATAAATCGCCGAGCAGCAATTACTTCGCTCGGGATTCTTCTTTTTCAAGCAGCTGACACTAACGGTATGCGCTCCCTGGAAGCACGGCCGCTAAATATAGCGTAGGTCCAGTGACTTGTGTGGAATTTGGTTTATCGGCTGGGATGTTTCGCTACCCCCTACATGCGAACGGAGGCCGTCGCCCCAAGCGCTCGGCCTGTGCGACACACAATTACGTATGCAGGCCGCTATTACGGCCGTGATTGGAATCTTTAAGGCGGGCGGGCAGGCTCTTTAAAATAAAGGCGGCCAGCGCAGATGACTGATAGCACACGTTAATCGCCTGACACGCTTCCGCTATATTCAACTTTTTGGGTCGCGTTAATATTAATAGGGCGACTCGCTGAGGCGGCACCAGCTGACGAATTGCCCGGATTATTCCCCCCAAAAAGTGTGCGGAACCATTCGTCAATTGCGACACCTCTTACAGGCCGTTAAAATTGTCATTCAACTCGCGAATTTTTCACAGTGATTTGTATCTATCGCAAAGTATTTTGTGAATTACACGCTCGTTTTCTATTAACGGTAGAGCCAGACGTACAATTACAGATGAAAGATCGTCGCACATACACATACTTACGTCGAGAACCAGTGTATGGTGCCTGATCCAGGGCACTTCGCACCATTACCAGTAATTTTCTTTCCTGCCTCATTCGAAAATTGAGGGAGGGAAAAATGACTGCATTTATCTCCTTGTACGAACTCTACTTATCTTAACGGTCTCTAAGCGCGATGTGTTGTAAGTGGTAGAATCGTTCTGCAGACTGCCTCAAATACCAGTTCTATAAAGTTTATCAATAGATTTTCGCGAAAATAACAATTCCTTGCCGGCCGCAGTGGCCGAGTGGTCTGCGCCGTGCCAGTTATAGTCTGCACGGCCGCTGCGGTCGGGGGTTCGAATCCCCCCTCGGGCATGGATGTTTGTGCCGTCTTTAAAATAAGCTAGTTCGTAAGTTTAGGGACTGATGACCCCGCATTTAAGTCCCTTAAGCTTAACAAACATTTGAACAACTTTTTTACACGATGGAAGGATGGAAGGAATATTTGCTTTTAGCGTCCCATTGGTGAAGAGGTCATTAGAGATGGAGTACATGCTGTAAATAAAGGTAGTTTGGGAATAAAACAGTAGTTTGTGTCTCAATTGATTCATACCGGCACGGGCCACGTACAATTAATTCAAACTACGGGAAACCTGAATCTAAATGGACAAACTGGGATTATAATCACGCCGCGGTGGAATTGCCGAGCGCTCTAATGCGCCTTGCTGCGTAGCGACGGTTGCTCACCGTCTGATATTCGAGACCTCCCTCGGACACGGGTGTGTGTCTTTAGGTTGTTTTAAGTAGTTAGTAAACCTAGGGACTGATAACCTCAGTAGTTAAGTCCCATAGATTTACAAACATTTGATTATAATCAGCACCCACTTTACAACTGCGCGATCTTTCTGGGTTTCGCTACAATAATTCTTAATCAAGGTCACGGAGTGTTTTCGTAACCCTGTGGTATTAATCGAGCCGATCACTAGTAAATTCGGCAGCACGTTTACGAGTTGCTTTGACGGTTTTTCTTTAATTCAACGTAGTTTGGTCCCAGGCACTGGAGCAGTATTCACGAGTGCCTCTCACAAGAGTGTGCGAAGTTTCCTTTGTACTTGCTCTTTTTTAAGTAATAATGTTGTTCCATAAAGATACCGTTACGGTATGGCCAAGTAATTCAAAGAAAGTATCTGAGGTAATTGCAAGTGATGATCACATTACTTGGTTTTTTCGATGCTGCACGGCCCTCGTCGTAATTGTGGTTTCATAGTCTTGGTTTGACTCCATTACTACTTTGGCTGGTGAAGAGGTGTGGTATTTTTGATGGTACAATACTAACGAGAAAATTTGGTTGCAGAAACTTGAGTTTTCGAGGAGTCACTCTCATTTCTTGAAACTTCAACCAACTAACGCTTTACGAAAATGTTCAAATGTTTGAAGCTTATGGGACTTAACTGCAAGGTCATCAGTCCCTAAACTTACAAACTACTTATGAACTACCTTATATTAAAGACGACACAAACATCCATGCCCGAGAGGGGATTCGAACCCCCAACGGGAAACGGCTTCGTGCATCGGAGCAGAGTGCCTCAATGCGCTCGGCCGCGGCAACGCTTTACGCACACATTTGAAATCCACATTACTAAATATACAAAAAACAAGACCGACATATAGTGTGCGCACCAAACATTAACTGAACAAGTAGACAAAACCACCACACTCGCTGATGGCTGAAACGATAGTGGTCGAGTGCACACAGCAAACCGATCATAGGCCGCGGTGAAGTAGCCGAGCGGTCTAAAGCGCCTCGCTCCGAATCGCTTGGTTGCTCTTCGTCGGAGGTTCGAGTCCTCCCTGGACGTGTGTGTGTGTGTGTGTGTGTGTGTGTGTGTGTGTGTGTGTGTGTGTGCGTGCGTGTGTGTGTGTGTGTGTGTGTTGTCCTTAGGTTAGTTTACCTTAGTTTAAGTAGTTTGTAAGCTACGGACTGATGACCACGCAGTTTGGTCCGATAGATTTACAAACATTTGAACTTTTTTTTTCATTTTCTTTTTAAGATCATAGTTATACAATTCAAAGAACTTCCAAGTCCAGTATCGACTCATTCAAGTTGTATGAAATAGTCTTTCATACAATAATCATACCCAAATTGATACTGACAATATTTAATCAAAAATAAACAAGATAAAAAGTCGCACTCAAAGTATATATTCCTGCATACTGGCACACATCAACATATCATATTAACATTATTGTAAGAAAATGATAATGGACCCAACTGGGCAGTTCCATTACACTCTACACTCTGCACAAATGTTTTCATTCCATTTCACTTAGCTGACGTAAAGCGTAAATTTTCAGCTGCATTGACTGAACCAAACCGCACACTTTAACTTCTGTCTGCGAATAATACATCCATATTAAGCTTTATTTATCGATTATTTGAGCAATCTGTCGTCCATTACACCTAATATAAATTCTGTGCATGCAATTCTGAATCCCTGTAGTCACTCAACGACTCTTTCCCATGCATAACAGCGTCACCAATAAGAGTTTCAGAGTACTGCCTACCCTATCCGACAAATTGTCTATTTAGTATGATGATCAAGGAAGCCTCTACCACACACCCATAAGGCACTCCTGATGTTATCATTGCCTCTGGTGAACGTCTACCTCTGGAAATCTCCCTGAAGTGCCCATCAGAGGGTTCATTAAACCGCTCATTGCCAAGGACAACGCACTAAGTTGTAGCACACAACTCCTTCGAGCTAGTTACAAGTGTGAAACCTGTTCTCTCTCCTTGGATCGTTATTAGCAGTCTGCATAACATGTAGGCAGTGCTGTTCCTTGTGAACAATCTGCTTTCAAAACTAACTACACTTGCTGATAACAAGCTCTGGCTTTGACGTCACACACTGATCCGGGTTTCCACAAAAGCCCTAAAAGGAAGAGCAAAAAAGACAAGGAGTCCCTTATAAAAAGGATCACTATTAGCTGCTCTTTCGCTTAAACTTCACACGCATCACATGCAGTAAGAGAAACTTATTGAAAAAAAATGCGAAGATCTACACAAACAAAACATCTACAGGGTATCCAGCGAAGGAGTTCTTGGTTTAATAATTAAATATCTCGAAACTAAATTCGATAGACGAACGCAATAAAAAATATGTTTAATATGAAATCCGTAAAATTTTTATACAGCATCATATACAACTATTGAACACCGTGTTTATCTGGTTCTGGAATTCCGCAGGTTAGAATAGAGTCCTACGGCAACGAGGCGCAGTTTTCAAACATGATTTACTGTCAGGACCCTATGTAAAAAGCCATTTGTCAATTTTCAACGGACCGACAACACGGCGGATTATCTCGCTGGACATGTTGGCTCTTCTTAAACTGTAGTTACTCCTAAACATGTCATCATGGGTTATTCAATTATTCAGCAAAATACAAGGAAATCCACGTAATAAAATTGCAGCAGAGACTGGTCTGAAGTGTTCCAGTAAGCAGAAAGTATTGAGATACTGAGATAGAGCTTACACACGGTAAACCAGAGCCACCAGATCATACTTGTACGAGATTAGCGACAGAAGGTTCACTTGGCCAGTCAGATTCTCACAGATTGATAATGAAGGATTTAATGTTGGTTACATCTAGTTCACAGAGGGAGCACACAGAGACCTGATTAGAGTTGAGTAAAGAAAACTGGCGATTCTGGGGTTCTGAAAATCTCCAGATATGTGAAGCGAACCCGATGTTACTGTTTGGGCTTCTTTGTGTACCAGAGACATTATTGGCCTTCTGTTAATTCGAGAAACGATTACTAGTGGAAGTTACGATGCAATTTTGAAAAATTTTCGCGTTGTAGGATCGGCCAGGTAGCGAGTGGTTCATGCACGATAGGGCCACATTCAATCGTAACAAATAAGTGATTTCTTTTCTCGGTGATTGCTCTGAAAATTGACTCACTGCGTTGGATTGTTGCAAATTTACAGACATAGAGATGGATTTGCCTCCATATCCGTCTTATCTGACTTCTTGTGTCTACTTTTTGTAGGGAACACTGAAAGACACGGTCTATTGGAACCATCCTACCTAGTTGGATGACTTTGAATCGGTGATCAGAGTTGTCCCTGAATCCATTTCCCGAGGGGACTGCGGCACGTCAGTCACGGTCTACACGGCCACTACGGTCGGGGGTTCTAAAACCCCCCTCGGACATGGATATTTGTGCCGTCCTTAGTGTTAGCTAGTTCATAAGTAGTTTGTAAGTTTAGGGACTGATGACCCCCGTAGTTAAGTCCCATAAACTATACAAACATTTGAACATTTTTTGAATTCATTTCCGTTGAGAGAGTACAGTACGAGTGCCAAATTTCATTCATTCATTGGCGCCATCTCCGTACTTCCTTTTAGAGTGAGTTGCAATCTGCGGCTGTTTGCTAATGATGCTGTAGTGTACAGGAGGGTGTCGACATTTAATGACTTTAGTAGGATGCAGGATGACTTGGACCATATTTCTAGGTGGTGTGAGGAATGGCAACTAACACTATATGTAGAAAAATGTAAGGTGATTCACAGTGGCGGCGATTGGACGATAGAAGTGGGGGGGGGGGGGGGGCAAAATAAAATCTAAAACTAAATATGGCATTGTAAGAAATTGTTTCGTGTTATAGTTTGATTTTTGCACCTACAGGCCTATAATACCAAATGCGAGGAAAAACAAAAGACAATATACAATTGTAATTGCCATAAGTTGTTTAATTAAGTTGTCTAGTAAAATACAACTGTTACAAACAAAGGAACATTAGTTTAATTATAAACAAAAATAACAGACAATAGCGTAATTTAACATGATACATCTTGTCAAAGCATAATTACTTTAAAACAAAGCTATGTGCCTTGGTTTGCACCTGGCATAAATTTCCACACATTCTTTTAATTTGATGTTTTTAGCCTCATCTTTTTCAATGGCTAGTGTAGCTAAATGTGTTAAACGTTCTTGAAGCATAGAATTCCTCAGGTACTTTTTGATCCGTTTGAGGACATTGAAAGATCGTTCTGCCGTTGCAGTGGACACCGGGATAGTCAAAAACAGTTTCAGTAGCTTGAACAAATTAGGGAATACATACTGGTTGTGAACATTTTCAGACTTAAATTTTGAAACCAAATTTGGCACAAGATGACGATCTATTTGGTCAGAATCATGCTTCTTTCTTGAAAATACATCGATTTCTGAGACTAAATTATCATTTTCCAAACCAAATGCGGAACTCACAACAAAACATGCTTCTTTGATACGGTCGTTAAAAATTGAGTTGTTCTTCATTGAAACCGTCAGCAGTAGCTCCATGTTGCAGAGTAGAGCCAGCTGTTTGCTTTTTTTTTTTTTATTTATTTATTTTTTTTTTCAAACCTTGACCTAATGTTCTCTACTTTTGGAACTCTTATTCATTTCTCAAACAATTTATGGACATAACTACGCCGTCAGCCACCTGAACTCTTCATGAATGGATACATCATGATTCTGTATGTACTTTGAAAGAATGTTAGATTTTTCAAAAAAGTACTTCATAGT
Organism: Locusta migratoria; assembly: GCA_026315105.1. Classification (NCBI taxonomy): domain Eukaryota; kingdom Metazoa; phylum Arthropoda; class Insecta; order Orthoptera; family Acrididae; genus Locusta; species Locusta migratoria. Next base: position 105,890,907 of record CM048755.1, read on the forward strand.
ATTCAATACAAAAATAAACTCAAACTTGGTAATACATGTGATCAATCCGTGAGCATCTACACCAGTTTTGGAGTCAGTAGCTTCAATATTTTCCACAGTGTGCAGTATATCTATTAAATGTTGTTGAATTGCTCGCAAGCTTTCATATCTGCTGCTAAATCTTGTTTCACTTAGTGCTTTCAACGACAAATCTTCATTTATTCCTTCTTTGACTGCACATGCTGCACTTTTTACTGTGGCAAATACTGCATGTCTTTTAGGCGAAGCCTCAATAAAACAGTATAGTTGTTGGACTGTGCTAAAAACGTTGCGAACAGAAGAAATGTTTTTAGATGCATCGGCAAGTCCAAGATTTACAGAAAGCATATAGAAATGTACAAACATAACATACGGATTTTGTTCTTTCATCATCACAGCGGCAACCACTCATGTTTCCGGCTCCGTCATAGCGCTGAGCAATTATATTTTTAAGGTCTATGTCAAGTTCACCGAAAATTGAAACAAGCAGCTTGTATAACGTTTCACCGTCAGTCAAATCAGTTTTGTAAAAACCAAGAAAGTTTTCTTTGATTTCGAGCTTTTCTGTTACATATAACAAGAGTCAATTGTTCTTGATGTGACACATCTGGAGTTTCATCAACAATCACGGAGAATTGTTTCGATTTTTTAGTATCATCAAACATGTACTGCCTGGCCAAATTTGCCATGATTACATTCATTTCATTTTGAACATTGTGATGAAGATAATTGAAAACCTTATCTCAGTCTAAAAATTTTTGTTTTAATAAAGAGTTTTCTGTTGATCTCAGCTTCAATAACTCGACATAATTACCCCTGTTATCAGAGTCCTCATTTTCTCTATGACCCCGAAGTGCTATTTCCTGCTTGGCCATGAAAAGTAGGGACTGGAATAAAATCTTCAGATAATCACGATTTTTTTAACTTCTTCTTGATGATGTGTTGATATTTTGCTTACCACACTTTGTTTACTTTTAAAACCTTCCTGCCAACATTGAAGATCACTGAGATGAGAAGAAGTTTTTTCGTGCTCTTTAAAGCGTTGGATTGTTTTTTTCTACGCCAAACACAGAGAACAACCTTTGTGCTGGAACAGTACTATCCGGAAACTGTAACCTGGCCACCTCTCGAAAACTCTCGGCAGCAGTCGGTAGATTTCGTGACAGCGAGTTGCAGATGTTCGTTGCCAACTGTGCAGCGTAGACTGCATTTGTCGTTTCCTTTGTTGCTTAGCCGTGATGTTGTTATCAGTGTTTAGTTGCTGCGTTTACAAGAAAAGGAAGCTTGATCCTGTAGAGGTTGTTGTTGTGGTCTTCAGTCCGGAGACTAGTTTGATGCAGCTCTCCATGCTTCTCTATCCTGTGCAAGCCTATTCATTTCGTGTCTACATTTTCTATCTTCCCTGTTTCGACCATAGTAGCTATAGATGTATAGCTCATTAATGCACCACACAGAAAATCCAGTGGGCATATGCCTTTTTTTTTAGCGAGATAGTTCCAACTCTGGAATCATTTGACGACGATGAGGTAGTGGCATTTCAGTTAAGGTTTATGCAAACTGTTTCTGAAATTAAGAAATATAAAATGTCATGGGATAAAATTAATACTGCCGCTCACCCTAGTACATCACGCGTATATGCGTCATGTTTAACCCTTTATCACTAACAAGCACTTAACAAATGCAAAAGAAAAATAATCTCTCACCCGCTACCGACACAAAGCGTTACGAACAAGCAGTGGAGTAATTTTCAGGGACATGTTCCAGATCCTCCACGCCATCACAAATCACTGAAAATTCATGTATTGGGACGTTCGATTTTTAACCTATGTTTTACTTTTTTTAATATGATTCGAAAAATGTACATTCTTTAGAATAACAAATCTTTTTAAAATTTTTAACTATTGATTTTTCCACTCATCGGATTGTAATTGCTAACATCTGTATAGGCTGGAAACATTCCCAGAAGGATGTGTTGCTGTGCTGAATGGAACTCTTCATTCGTGCACGTAGTCATCAAAAGTCCATAACCTCATCCGAAAATAATAATAAACTTATCTCCCCTTAATTTCTCAAAAAGGGCAGAGAATGCATCCACTTCGTCTATTCTCGTATTGAGTGGATGAACCCAATGCAACCTTCTTCTTCTTCTTCTTCTCTTCAAACGTCTGTGCAAGACAAGCCACGCTAATAACTGAACATGCTCCATTTGCAGTCTGGGAAGGCAATTGCAGACGGAAGGCTGTCACAACACGGCACGGCATGCCGTATAACAACTGTTGGGTGGCTGTGAAGAGGCGTGGATCTCGTGTCGGCCCGGCAGGAATGGCGGCTTGTTGGCTGCCGGGTTGATGTGAAGTAAGCCGAGCACCCACTCACCAGAAGCCAAGTTACAGTTTGCGTATAGTACTGGCGCGCAGAGAGATATTTACGATGGGGCAGTGCACATGACACTGGGTTTGGCTACGATCGTCAACTGTCGTCAGATGTCGTGTGCGAAGACGGAGCCTCCTTCTCTACTACAATGTCGCGCCGAACATGTGTACCACCATAATTCCCACTTGTAGCTATGTTACAATTGTGCAAATCAGTTTTAAAAGTATACAAGTGTTACTACGCTAAAAAGTGAATAATTTAATCATATTTTTCCCAGAAAGTGGGGGGGGGGGGGGGCAACTGCCCCCCCTGGCCCCCCCTAATCGCCGCCACTGGTGATTCAGATGAGTAGGAGGATCAATACCGTAATGTTCGATTACATCATTAGTAGTGTGCTGCTTGCAAAGTCGCGTCAATTAAATATCTATGAGTACCGCTGCATATCAATATGAAATGGAACGAGCATATACGGACAGCCATGGTGAAAGCGAATGGTCGACTTCGGTTTATTGGGGCAATTTTAGGAAGATGTGATTCGTCTGTAAAGGAGAGCGCATATAAACCGCTTGTATGATCCCGTCTTCAGTATTGCTCAAGTGTTTGGGATCCGCACCAGATCGGTGTAAAGGAAGATATAGAAGCAGTTTAGAGGCTGGTGGCTAGGTTTGTAACTGGTAGATTCGATCAATACGCGAGTGTTACCGAAACGCTTCGGGAAATCAAATGGGAGTCGCTGGAGGTAAGGTACTGTTGAAGAAATTTAGAGGGACGGAATTTGAGACAGATTGCAGAACGATTATACTACCGCCTCCTTACATTTCGCGTAAATACCACAAAGATAAGATCAGAGAGATTAGGGCTCGTACGGATGCATACAAGCATTTTTTTTCTTTATTGTGTTTTATACCAGTACACTGGCAGCAGCACTATAGGCCGCTCTTCAGCCGAGAGTAATAAAAGACATATATGAGTTGAGAATTAAAATACGTAATAGGAGATAAAACAACGGAGATACAGTGACATAGACAAGGCGACAGTTTGGAGTACATTACAATAGACAGATGATTAAAACCACATTTAGTTAGTTAAAAATGATGAGCCACGGTGACCTAAAAAAGAAAAAACCATGTAGGACGACAATAACACAGGACGGCGAGTACACGGAGACACTAATTAAAACACACGGTGCGACGCTTGTCTGATTGCGGTGGACGCAGTTAAAAAAAAACATACACTTCACTGGAGCACAGCACACAACACTTGACGTAGCACTGTTAAAACTGTCGGTCAAGGACCCCGAGAAAGAGGGGGGGGGGGGGGGGGGGGAAGCGCGGGGGAGAGGAAAAACGGCGGGGAAGGAGGCGGTAGGGAGGAGCCGTAGGGACTCCAGGGCAGGGACGGGGTAGCCAAGCGGGGGAGGGGCATACAAGCATTAGTTTTTCCCTTGCTTTATATGGGAGTGAAACAGGAAAGCAATTAAACAGTAGTGATACTGAGTACACTCCGCCATGCATCTTTGGCTGGATTGTGGAGTCTGTATGTAGATATAGAATGTGACGTGATTGCAAACACATCTTGCAGAGTATGAGTTTAAATATTAAGAAATGTATTGCCCTACCTTGATCCCAAAATCTGAACACTAAAGATGAATGTGTACATTGCATCAAGATCAAATTCCTTATCTTGTCCACAGATGTCACTCAACTCGCACATATATACAAACCACGTATGAATGGTGCCAATGCGACGGAGTTGGTAAGACGTCTACATCTACATCTACATAAATATTCTGGAAATCACATTTAAGTGCATGGCAGAGGTTTCTCTACCGTTCCACTCCCTAATAGCATGCGGGAGAAATGAACAGCTAAATATTTCCGTTTTCGATCTCATTTCTCTTATTTTATTATGTTTCCGTATGGAGGAGGGTGCTAAAAATATGTTTGCATTCGGCGAAGAAAGTTGATGATCAGGTGTAGTCATATCAGCGGGAAAGAAGTATTTTACTTGTGTTGGCTGAAGTTCTGCATGCATAGGTCAGTTCGGAAGTTTGATAGTATCCGTATTGTTCATTTGTGTTGGGAGGGACTCTGATCAGTGAATGTTTCCAGCCATCTCTGAGTGAACTAAAGAGATGTTGTTCAGAGGTGAAGAACGTACAGAGATACAGAACTGTCGATGACTTGCCTCGCTCTGATCGCCCAAAGGCTACCACACAGCTGATGACCGCTACTTCGCATTTCAGTTCAGAAGAACCCTTAGAGGAACACCACCATGCTGAATAATGATTACCGTGCAGCCACAAGACATTTTGTTTCGACTCAACCTGTTCGTAATAGGCTGCATGACATACAACGTCACTTCCGACGTTCATAATGAGGTCCAGCTTTGACACCAAGACACCACGTGGTGTGGTACACAAAGGACCAACATCATGCAAAATGGACTTGTCAGAATTGGCATCAAATGCTATTCACTGATGAGGCTCGCATTTGCTTTCAACCAGACAATCGTCGGAGACGTTTTTGGAGGCAGTCTGGTCAGCTTGAACGTCTCAGACACACCGACCTGCCGCGCGGGGTTGGCGGTGCGCTATAAGGCGCGTTGTTGCGGAGTGCGCGTCTGCTCCCCGTCGGAGGTTCGAGTCCTCCGTCGGGCATGGGTATATATATATATATATATATATATATATATATATATATATATATATATATGTGTGTGTGTGTGTGTGTGTGTGTGTGTGTGTGTGTGTGTGTGTGTGTGTGTGTCTGTTTTGTCCCTAGCATAAGTTAGTTCAAGTAGTTTTTAAGTATATGGACTGATGACCGCTGCAGTCTGTTCACATAGTCTTATAAACATTTGAACAAACCGCCCAGCGAGTACAGCATGGTGGACGTTTTGGAGTGGTATTATGTGAGGCCTCCGTATGCCACTAGTGCTCGTGCAAGGAGTTAAATCAACTACACGGTACAGAAATGGACATCCGACGTATAATGCAAACATATCAGCAGCATTACGGCGAGGAATTCCTCTTAGTGGACAACAATGCTCGCGTCCATCGTGAACCTTTTGTAAATGTTTTCCTTCTTGAGAACGTAACGTAACTTAGTAAAGGATATCATCATAACACAGATACACATATACCTATATATCTTTACTGTGTTCACCCTAAAATGTATATAAAACACGGAATATATGGAGGTGAGACACGGAAGTGAGAGATTCATGGAAGTAAATAATGGGAAGATTAAGAGGACAGAGAAGTTTAAATACCTGAGAGAATGGACCGTAGCCAGCGGACTGGATAAGGAGGCAAGAAAGAGCCAGAAAACTGGACCTCGCCTACAAGGTAATCCACAACAAATACCACAAACGGGCATTATCATAAAGACCAAATTAAGACATTATAACTCTGTCGTAAAACCTGAAGTGTTGTATGCTTCAGGTTCCTTATTTTTCATTTCCTTACGGGAAGGGGGGCGGGGGGGGGGGGCGACTGCAAGAACTCGTTTCGAGCGAAAGGAACCGACCGGAATATGTGTCTGCTCCCATCGGAGGTTCGATTCGTTCCTCGGGCATGCGTGTGTGTTTTGTCCTTACCATAAGTTAGTTTAACTAGTTTTTATGTCTAGAACTTATGACCACCGCAGTTTGGCTCCACAGCATTACAGACATTTGAACACTGTTACACCGAAAAGATCACTGACACAATGAGGATACGGAGGTTATAGTCTGTTATTGTTGTGGTCTTCAGTCCAGAGACTGGTTTGATGCAGCTCTCCACCCTACTCTATCCCTAGCAAGCCTCTTCATCTCCTCATAAGAACGGCAATCTACATCCATTTGAATCTGCTTACTGTATTCATCTCTTGATCTCACTCTACGATTTTTACCCCACACACTTCCCTCCAACGCTAAATTTACGATTCCTTGATATCTAAGAATGTGTCCTACCAATCGATCCCTTCTTTTAGTCAAGATATGCCAGAAATTCCTTTTCTCCCCAATTCTGTTCAGTACCTCCTCATTAGTTACGCGATCCACCCACCTAATCTTCAGCATTCTTCTGTAACACCACATTTCAAACGCCTACATCCTCTTCCTGTCCGCACTGTTTATTGTCCGTGTTTCACTCCCACACAAGGCAACACTCCACACAAATACTTTTAAAAAGGACTTCCTTGTGCTTAAATTAATATTCGATGGTAACAAATTTCCCCTTTACAAAAAGGCTGTTCCTCCAATTGCCATTCTGTATTTTATATCCTCTGTACTACGACCATCATATGTTATTTTACTGCCCAAGTAACAAATCACATTAACCACCTTTATTGATTCGTTACCTAATTTAATTTCTTCAGCATCGCCTAATTTTCTAAGACTGCATTTCATTACCCTTGTTTTCCTCTTGCTAATGTTCATCTTATATGCTCCTTTCAACACACTGTCCATTCCGTTCAATTGCTCCTCCAGGTCCTTTCCTGTCTGTGACAGAATTACAATGTCATCAGCAAAACGCAAGGTTTTTATTTCATCCCCCTGGACTTTAATTCCTTCTCCAAATTTCTCCTTGCTCTCCTTTATAGCTTGCTCAATGTAAAAATTGAATAACATTGGGGAAAGGCTACAACCCTGTCTTACATACCTCCCAACCTCTGCATCCTTTTCATGCCCTTCTACTCTGATAACTGCTGTTTGGTTTTTGTAAAAGTTGTAAATAACCTTCCGTTTCCTATATTTTACTCATGCTTATTTCAGAATTTGAAAGAGTGTATTCCAATCAACATTGTCAAAAGCTTTCTCCAAATCTACAAAAGCTAGAAATGTTGGTTTGCCTTTCCTTAATCTATCTTCTAAGATCAGTCATAAAGTGACGATTGCCTTCCGTGTTCCTACATTTCTCCTGAATCCAAACTGGTCTTCCCCAAGGTCGGCTTCTACCAGCATTTCCATCCTTCTATAAATAATTCGTGTTGAAATTTTGCAACCATGACTTATTAAACTGATGGTTCTGTAATTTTCACATCTGTCTGCACCAGATTTCTTTGGAATGTTGATTATTACATTTTTCTTAAAGTCTGAGGGTATTTTGCCTGTCTCATACATCTTACGCATCAGGTGAAATAGTTTTGTCATGGCTGTCTCTCCCAGAGACTTGAGTAGTTCTGAGAGAATGTCATCTACTCCAGAGGCCTTGTTTCGACTTAGGTCTTTCAGGGCTATGTCAAATTCTTGTCGTAGTATAGTATGTCCCTCTTGTCCCTCTTCCCTTATTACAATATTGTCTGTAAGTTTATTTCCTTTGTAGAGACCCTCTATATACTATTTCCACCTTTCAACTTTCCCTTCTTTGGTGAGAACTGGTTTTCCATCTCAGTTCTTTATATTCATACAGCTGCTTTTCTTGTCTCTAAATGTTTCTTTTATTTTCCTGTAGACGGTATCTATTTTTCCCCTATTTATACATTCTTCTACTGACTTGCATTTGCCTTCTAGCCACTCCGGCTTTGCTATTTTACGCTTCCTGTCAATCTCATTTCTTAGTCGTTTGTACTCTATTTTGCCTGTTTCATTTACTGAATTTTCTATATTTCCTCCTCTCATCAATTAAATTTAGTAATTCCTGTGATATCCAAGGATTTATGTAGCTCTTGCCTTTCTACCTATTTCGTCCTCTGCTGCCTTCACTATTTCATCTCTCAATTTTACCCATTCCTCCTCTACTGTTTTATTTCCCCCCGTTTCTGTCAGTTGTTGCCTAAAGCTCCCTCTGAAATTCACAAGAACTTCAGGTTCCTTCAATTTATCCAGGTCCCATCTCCTTATTTTCCTACCCTTTTGCAGTTTTTTTCAGTTTCAGCCTACAGTTCATGACCAACAAGTTATGGTCAGAGTCTATATCTGCGCATGGGTATGTCTTACAGTTTAAAACCTGGTTCCGAAATCTATGTCTTACCATTATAAAATCTATCTGGTATCTCCCGGTGTCTCCTGGTCTCTTCCACGTATACAACCTTCTTTCATTATTCATAAACCAAGCGTTTGTTGTGATTAAATTATGTTCAGTGCAAAATTGTACCAGGCGATCTCCGCTTTCATTTCTTTTGCTCAGCCCATATTCACCTACTATTTTTCCTTCCCTTCCTTTTCCTACTACCGAATTCCAGTCTCCCATCACTATTAAGTTTTACTCTCCCTCCATTGTCTGCATAATTTCCTTTACCTCCTCATACATTTCTTCGATGTCATCATCGTCAGAGCTAGTGGGCATATAAACCTGTACTATTGTGGTCGATGCTGGCTTCGTATCTATCTTGACTACGATTATGCGATCACTGCGCTGCTCATAGTAGTTTACCCACATTCCTGTTTTCTTATTCATTATCAGACCTATTCCTGTAATACCCCCAACTGATTTTGTATTTATAATCCTGACCAGAAACCCTGTTCCTATTTCCACCGAACTTCACTAATCCCCACTATATCTAACTGCAGCCTATCTATTTCCCTTATTAAATTTTCTAACTTCCCTACCCGATTAAGGGAACTAACATTCCACGCTCCGATCCGAAGAATGCCAGTGTTGTGTTTTCTGATGATCACATCCTCCTGAGTAGTTCCCGCCCGGAGATCCGAATGGGGGACTATTTTACCTGGGGAATATCTTACTCGAGAGGATGCCATCATCTTATATTCATACAGTAGAGCTGTATGTCTACGGGAAAAGTAACGGCTGTAGTTTCCCCTTGCTTTCAGCCGTTTGCAATAGCTGTGTGGCAAAGCTAGTTACACCTGTAACTACTGAAAAGGCTGCCGGCCGAGTTGGCCGAGGGGACGGAGGCGCTTCAGTCACGGTCTACACGGCCACTACGGTCGGGGGTTCGAATCCCCCCTCGGGCATGGATATTTGTGCCGTCCTTAGTATTAGCTAGTTCATAAGTAGTTTGTAAGTTTAGGGACTGATGACCCCGTAGTTAAGTCCCATAAGCTATACAAACATTTGAACTTTTTTTTAAAGGCTGCTGCCCCTCTTCAGGAACCACACGTTTGTCTGGCCTCTCTACAGATACCCCTCGTTGTGGTTGTATCTACGGTACGGCTATTTGTATCGTTGAGGTACGCAAGCCACCCCACCTCGACAGTGTCTGTCGTTCATGGGGGTTATAGTCTATGGACACCTATTAAGGATGGATGAATGCAGACTGACCAAAACGATCCTAAGTTACATAGTGGGAGCAAAGGCTACATCTAAATAGGTACATGAAGTGAAGAAGATCGCAGCGGAAGTTGGAATTACAGCCCAGATGGTCCAAAATAGGAGAGAGTTCAGAAGCAGAGTTGACCGTTTCGAATAATTTTAAGATGAACCGCCAAACAATGGCTCAAGCGGGTCATTTACGAGGAGGAGAGAAAGAAAAGCCACCGTGGAGCGGTCGATCGTTTTAACAGTAACAGTCAAACCCTAGGATCGCGCCAAAATCACCAGACCCGTGAAATTTACTGGCCGTTGCATTTAATTTAATGCAAAACACTGCGGCGTTAATTCTACGGGTTTGCCCAGCGTTACATATTCTACAAATGTTTAGTAACAAAATGCGTCCATAGATGGTACGAATGTGAAAGTGAGGCGTTGCACTATGTCTGGAACCCTTGCTTGAAAACTTGCCACAGTAAAAAGCAATATGATTCTGTGTGAAATTTGGATGCAGTTACTGTAGACTGACGGAAAGATGTAATGTAGTGTCATACTATTGGTTAGAAATAAATCACAATTACATTATCTTATTTGTATGACTTTTCTAATTTCTCAAAAACATTTAAGTAATTTCTATAACTGCACCTTAAAGCAATGCGTTCCAAAGTAGTTTCTTTGGCACGGAATTAAAGCAGAAAAATGGGGCTTCAAGATACTACTAAATTTGCCACAATCCTAACAGTAGATTTCACTCCGTGATTTCTTCTTCAATAATGTGCAAAATTGTTCGGTTTCTGTGGACAGGTACATAAAATTGACCAGGTACAGAGAGTGTTAAAGTGCCCAGGTGCGGAGCGCGCGGTTGCTCGCCGACGGAGGTTCGAGTTCTCCCTGGGACATGTGTGTGTGTGTGTGTGTGTGTGTGTGTGTGTGTGTGTTGTCCTTAGGTTAGTTTAACTTAGTTTAAGTAGTTAGTATGCCTAGGGACTAATAACCAAAGAAGTTAAGTACTATATATTTACAAAGAATTGAACATTTTGAGAGAAAGAAAAGAAGTAAACGAATGAAGAAATTCTGGAATTAAAGAGAAGAAAAGCCACGAAGTCTTAAGTTCTTTGCATAGCTGGCCAAGTTCAACAACAAATAAATACGTATATAAAATTAAAAAAAGTGTGTATACTAGCGGGAAATGTTGGTTGATATTACAAGAACACATCAATCAATCATCCAGAATGTAAGCCCTGCAAATAATGAAATTCTTCGATGAGCACACGTTTTCCTGGCCTCTAGATACGCCATTTGCACCTACAGTACGGTAATTGTTACAAGTCCAGAAAGGGAAGGGAGGCAGGGTTCCATCATTCTTTGGTGCTATTTCCACGTACTGCGCGTACAGGTCGTTGAATAACTGAAAATGACCAGAGAGTAGAAACGTGCCGAAATTATTTTTCGTAGCTACGGGGCTAATTAGCTAAGATGCCATTGAAATGTTTATCAAATATAAGGAGTTGTTCTAGACTCGAGAAATCTGGGAGTTGGACGCAGACTTTTCCTGGTTCATCGGAACCTGAACAATTCTGTTGATGGATTTCATTATTTGAGCTCAGGAGTGCGCAATTTGACGGTGCTGGCTTTGTTGACTTTCTGTACTAACTGTCAGGCAGCTGTCACTCAAAGTTGACCATTTGGTGAGATAGTCTAACAAGGAGACCACACGGGTGTCGGAGTTTAGAATTTCTTTATATTTATGGTACGTGAAGTTAAGAACTTAAACAACAATTAGCCAAAGCCATTCGACGCAACTCAAAAATTCTCGAGACAGTCGTTTGAAGTTATGCAAGTACACGTAAGTACCAATAATTAAAACAATTGCTGCATCTGTTTGTGTAGCTCAGGTGGCAGCGTTCTGGCCTCTCACTTGTAGAGTCGATGGTTCGAATCCCCATGACAGATTTTTTTTCCGAATTCGGTTATACAAAACATTTTGGCATCTCTAATTCCACGTTTTGTGTCAGTTTTTGTTTATGTGTATGTAGACGACCTGAACACTTTGTCGTCACCTAAAACGATGGTTAAGTAGGTTAGCTGCATGGAAAGGCATTAGTGACTATGGAGATGACTTTCCGAAAACAGCGTCGTAGGTCTTCACAAACTGAACAATCAAAGACTACCGTCGTCAACTAATAGTGATGTCAATACTGTAAAATCTGAAACTTACGTGTTTTTCATTAGAAACCATCATTATTAACAACCTTGTATTAAATATAGTAAATTACTAATATACAAAAACACGTGCATTTTTTGTAAAAATTAGCATTAGATATTAAAATTATGTAAGGATTCGAACACAACGGAAAAAAATTAAAGAAACTATCGCGACAGGATTTTAACCACAACCTCTACAGTTTTAAGGTCACAACGCTACCACTTGATATAAACTGACATACGCTGCAATTGATTTAATTATTGGTACTTACATGTACTTACAAAACTTAAAAGTCGATTTTCTCGATTTTTTTTTTAGAGTTGCGTCGATTGGCTTTGGGTGATTGTTATTTGAGTAATAAACTTCTCTTACCATAAGTATCAAAAAATTCTAAAATCCGATACCCATGTGGCCTCTTTGTTAGGCAGATTTCAGGGGCAAAATATCGAATTCCTATTTGTAAAACACCTTCAAACATCCGACTACTTTGAACACTGGATGAATGAAGTCTGGGTAATCTGTACTCCATTGACAGCAAAAGTAAGTGATTCACGCATGGCGTTATATTTTCTGAACAATGAGTCTTACAATGACAGTAATTTTACAGCGATTAGGGTCGGTAGCAAAGATGCAATAAATTTAAACACCGCTTGTACAGTACGCAATTACAAGTGAATACTATGCGCCCTAAGGCACCTTGCTGCGGAGCGCGCGGTTGCTCGCCGTCGGAGGTTCAATTCCTTCCTCGGGCATAGGTGTGTGTGTGTGTGTGTGTGTGTGTGTGTGTGTGTGTGTGTGTGTGTGTGTGTGTGCTGTCCTTAACACAAGATAGTTTAAGTAGTTTGTAAGCCTAGGAACTGATAACCACAGCAGTTAAGTCCTATAGATTTACAAACATTTTGAATTACTATGTTTTCATACGTTTAAAAGTTTGAAATCATATGTCTTGAACTATACGTCGCACAGTGAAATAATTTTAAAGGTATATTCAGTATTCAGTCGTATGGTTAGATACCGTCCATAAACCGTATTGGGAATAGAATCTGTAGTAAATAAGTAAGAAATTAAAAGGGCATGTGTGATGCTGATCTTTGACTGCATGAACAGCTACAATGAATAAGGTAAAGTTTTTTTTTCTTTTTTTTCAGTTTCTGGGGAGTGTCTTCGAGAAATTACGTATAATGCGCCGTTGGTCACGCTGCCTCAATTAACATACGAAGTTAACTGTTAATAGCTGTATAATTGTGGAAATCTTTTAATGTAAGGATATACCTCTTAATGCGCAGAGTAAGACAGCATTTAATATTTTTTAAATTCAGTTAATATCTACAAGAAGTATTGAAAATTAATTGTTTTATCCTAGAAGTCGCTAGATAAGTGCCGTGCCCCTGAATAGTCGTATAGTAGTAATACAGATGCTGTGCACATAGAGTTGCCCGTCTTGAATGAGGTAAACAATACAGAAACTGGAGCCGGCCGCGGTGGTCGAGGGGACTGCGGCGCGCCAGTCACGGTCTGCACGGCCACTACGGTCGGGGGTTCGAATCCCCCCTCGGGCATGGATATTTGTGCCGTCCTTAGTCTTAGCTAGTTCATAAGTACTTTGTAAGTTTAGGGACTGATGACCCCGTAGTTAAGTACCTTAAGCTCTACAAACATTTGAACAGAAACTGGACAGCAGTTGAATGGAGTGTAACCCTAAGAGATACGACTTTGCCGCTTCTCATTCCCAGTCAGAGAGGCGTTTAACCCGTCCTGTGCGCAGAATGTCATTCAGACAGGAAGTGCTTTGTCGTATTTGGGTCGAAGGATGGGGGCGGCAGACTCATGCAATAAATTTGGTCCACTCATTTAGGTTTCCGTGAACATGAACCCAGATGTCTACTTCAGCGTTCTCACCGGTGAAGTGTTGGCCCTTCTTTATTTTCATTCTGAGAATTATGTGGACACTCCCATCTTACAAGACAGGACAAGGACAAGATCTCCAGACATTATTTCCTGGTTGTACATGTACTGACACAGCCCATCACACCTCAACAGTTGATAGTTATCCATCTCAGAGACAGGAGCATAATTCCGCGGATAACCTTTCGTGTATAAACCTTTTCGTTGTGGTTGGTGCTATCTCGGGAATCGCCAACTATTTGTGACAGGGAAAAATGTGCATTTTATTGTTGCTCGTGTTCACTCGTAGCAACCTATCATGTCCTCTTAGATTCCTGCTGAGTTACATACTTGGAAATCGCTTAAAACCTCGATGTAAATAACCACTTACTTATAACAAGGAAGAATATAAATGTCATTGGTACTCGTTTTAATCGCAGCAATTTACACTGTCCTCTTAGGTTGAACTCAGTCTTACAGAAAAAAGGACTTGGGGCAAACGAGTCGATGGGTAAAATGGGAAGACGCAAGAATAGATCAATCATTGTACAACGACAACCCACTGCCGACGATATAGCCATAATAACAAGTAAAAGAAAAATATCCAAATAAGTTCTAGAGCCACTATATTGAATCGTAGCCAAAATAGTACTACAAATGTCATATACGAAAACGCAGTACCTGGACACGAAATCCACAGACAGACAAGGACTGATAAAAAAAAGTAAGGAAATATAACAACACTAGTAGATTGTTACAAATGCCTGGGATAGATTATACAGAAAACAGGACTAAACTCAAATTCCAGCGAAGAAAGAATCACAAAACTACAAATGGTAAACAGACGTACATGGAATCAATACAACAAAAGAAGTAATTCCGTCAATGGCAAATTACGATGTTACAATAAAGTAACCTTACTAGAAGCCTTGAACGCCTCAGAAATAACAGTTATTAAAGGAAGAACGATAATGAAAGAATTGGAAATTATTGGAAATATGTATGGGCCGGTTTGCAAAGAGAAAGTGAAAAATGTCGAGCAAGAGCTGTGGACCAGTTCAGAGACATGGGATATGGATAGAGAGACTAGAATAGAGTTATACGAACATACAGAAACGATTACACGCAACATCAGAAAAAGGCAATATTCTACGAACAGTATAGAAAACAGAACACAAACAGACTGACCAAGAAATAGTGATGAATAATACAATGATATCCAACTGGGTGAAGGAAATCATAGAAGATCCCAAGAAACTAAGCATCTCAATAGAAGACAAACAGAAAAAATATGGGGAGGAAACTAGGAAACAGAAATTCGAACAAACCCCCAGAGAGAAAAAAGATACAGGAAAGAAGTGAAGAGAGGAAGAAGAAATACAGTGAATATATGAGAGGTTTTGTAAAGAGAAAAGAAAGGTACAAGAAAGTGCCATGAAAAATTGTGTTTTAGTGCTCCACTAAATTGGTAATTAAAGACAATTGTAATAATAATCACATTTACCGTACGGAATGTCGTGAACATGTGCCATACTTCTATACGCCCCGTAACAAGATTATTCTAAACAGGATACTCATGCAATGTCGCCCGACATTATTATTCATATGAGTTCTCTTGAGGGCTTTCGTCGCCAATGAATTATTAGTTATATTGGTCATTAAGTGACATTTAAAGTAGCACAGTGAAGTATTTGTGACGAATCTTAAATGCACTGTTGTGATGAAACAGCAAACTGTCATAATATGCAAGAATATACAGCGTCTCCAAGGTTGTCGAAGATACGAGTACAGCAAAGATCGTGAAGCGGAAATCTGCTCCATTTTGCAAGAAGAATACATCAGGCCCTAACGTCTATTCATTGGGAGCTAAGGCACCCGTAGAAAATGTGGGGCTACTTGGAACAGGACTGGCAATCACAACTTCGTAAGTTGGCAGCTCTGCACGATCTAGTCATTAAGTAATGGCTTCATCTGGATATGATGTACCTTAACGGCCTAGTAGGAACTCTTCTTCGCCGAATCGTGACCATTACGGAGACTAGAGGTATTAGCCAGACATCTTCGAGACTAATTTATTGTGAGGTGTCGTTAGTTTGTTGGAGGAAAGGCTGTTGAGTCCGTTTTGCGAGACCTATTTATCTGCTGATATTATCGCGGATGTTACACGGAACCAGCTGGGTAATATAATGACAGTAGTAGTTGAATATATTTTCTGTTGAGTGTTCGGGTTTTGGAATTTCTCCGTAAGCTACTGGACTCCTGCAGATTACTGATCAGTTGTGTCAAGTTCATAAATTTGTAAACTTGTTTTTCGGGTTAATGGCTAGGTCGGTAAACCTCATCAGAGTGTTGATCCGACTCCACTGAGTAACAGTTCCTTTTCTAATGGTGTTACAGTTACGTTTAGTAGTGGTGTCACATACGTCGTCGTCGTAAATGCCTAGAAGACGCGAAACAGAGCAAAGACGATCTTCCCAACACCGCATTGTTTAAATAAGACTGAGAACGATGGTTAACACCGGAGAAGTGAGATATACGTAACAGGTTTCGCAGGAGTGGTGATTTTTACGATGACGAATTCCAAGATATCAGGGCTTTAGCAACGTATTAAAACTGAACCATTTTGGGAACCTTCCTTTTCTTTATACAGTGAATGAATTTAGCATACAGTGCGGTAATTGGTGTACTGAAGTTTCAGCCTTGAAATTTGGCGCGTTCGGCCATCCAGAATTAAGTTGTTTATGATTCCTCTTTATTGATACAGGAAAATGTCGGGATGATTAATTTCAAATCGCATGGCCGATTTCCTCCTCCCCTCCACGTATGTTTTCCTTGTCTGATGTTCAAAAAAAAAAAAAATGTTTGTTAAGTCTATGGGACTTAACTACGGGGTCATCAGTCCCTAAACTTACAAACTACTTATGAACTACTTACAACTAAGGACGGCACAAATATCCATGCCCGAGGGGGGATTCGAACCCCCGACCGTAGTGGCCGTGCGGACCGTGACTGGAGCGCCTCAATCCCCTCGGCCACCGCGGCCGGCCTTGTCTGATGATTACGTTGTCGACTGTACATTAGTGTAATATTTCTTCCTTCTTTTGAATCTTGTCAGCTGCAGGTGAGAACTGCGTGACTTCCAAGTAAACCTGATGGAGTGCCATCCACCTCTAGAAGACCACGTTCTCGACGGAGCTTTAGACTCTAATCTTGCTGCGTGTATGGTCTTGCCTGCACATTAACAGCAACAAACGGCCGGTGTGGCGGCGGAACTCAAGGCTCGTAGCAAGACGTTAGCATTGAAGAGTAATAGTGGGCGGAAAGCAATCATCACTGATAATGAATAATGAAGCCATTGTCACAAAGAACCCTATAGCTAATGCGAGACGACTCAATCTGTATCTCGGAAAACCTGTTCCTGCAAAGGGGCCTACGCGAGCTTCAAAGGCGTGTAACGATTATCGAAACTTTAATCACTGTGAAGAACTCTTCAGCGCATCGCAAATGGTGCTGAGATCATGCAACGTGGACCATCGTTGACTAATATGGCCTGATGATTCAACTAACAAATCTTTCTCGATCAAGGCCCTTTGTGTATCTGAAGGCTTTCAGAGTTCTTGAAAAGTAAAACTGTTAACATTATATCGATAAATTAACGATGGAATTTTTCTACAGGGATGATAATGTACTTCAGCCTTCTAGGTCTTTTCGTGCTGCATTTTACTTCAGTATATCCCAGGGTAATTTAATCATTATATGCAATTTTCTACATAGATGATAATGTCGTGCTCACACTTCTGCGTCTTTTCGTGCTGGGTTTTACGACTACAGTATATCCCAGAGCTACTTAATCACAATACAGGATTGCCTCAAACTTTAGAGTAAAAATTATACTCGTGTTAAATAAGGAATCAGTTTTAAGAGACGAATATTTTGAGCTTTACGAGGCGTGATGTGTCAATGATACAGTGTTTCATTGTTTGCAATCCATTATTGGCGTCGAAGACTGAGCATTAATCGTGAATAGGACATACACATGCATTTAATATGTCGTGTACCAGAATTTAATGACGTGGAAACAGTAATACTGTGCATTGTAAAGTTCTGTAACGGTCATCATCCTAATTGGAGGAAATTCATAGAAACTTAAAACAAACGGCCGTTTCATACATATACAGTTGGTCATGGTTCTCGAGAAAGAATTGTTCGCACAGCGGAAATTAAAATCTTAGGATTCCACCGTGTTGGTGATGATTCTTCAATAAACGATCGTCAATTTGTTTTTGATATAGTCCTTGAAGGCAGGAAGTGTGGAGAGGATTGGCGGAGTGGTAATTACATCCCTATCACAACAGCATGTGGAAGCAGTGGGAAAAAGGGTATTGAACATAAGACTTAATGCTGACAATGTATTATGTTGTAATGTATGCACTGAAATTGACGATTCTCCCTTTAAACAATTGTTATGAGTTTAATTTGTTATCATAAAATTCAAGTTCCTCATACCAATATTACGCTGAATTTCTTTGAGAATAAGGATTATGAGTTCAAGTTAATATAGCGGCAACCAAATTTATTGGATCGTAACACCATCGGACACATCTACGTGTTTATTCCAGAACTACCTTTGAGTTAATAAATATTTTCATAACAAAGGACAACGATGAAAGTTTTCAATTAAAATTGGCAAATTCTTGTCACTTTGCGTGTGCATCCCGTATTTTTTATTTTCATTCTATTTTTTACAATTAGTACAGGATCTTTTTCTTAATCGTCAAGATGAGTTTTCTGTGGACACTCCAGTTTACCAAGACTGCAATGTCACCATACTGGGTATTGATTTTTTCTCTGTTGTTATTTCATCCCCTCCTCGCCATATCGGCGGGCGATGGACTGGCAGTGATATAATCAAATCACTCTTCACTCAAGAGCAATAAAAATTGAAATGGAAAGAAAATACATAAACAGGTGACGTAGTTACAACGTAATTTTAAAATATTTAACAGGTAACCTCATTGGTAGAATATAAAAATAAATCACAGTGTCTTCAAGCATAAACGAAAAAAAAGCTGTGATAAAATACGGATGGAAACACACCGCGCAGTTAAGGATAATTGAACACTTAAACACTTGTTCACTGGATCACATATCACAAGAAGAATACTATAACACTGGAATTCAAGCACGTTGCAAAAGACACTGAACACGACCCGTTTGCGAGATAATTACAAATGTATGGTTCCAAGCCGCCACTGACGTCATTGTAAACATCTTTCTAATTAGTACACATAAATTTAAGTTTAGACTTTACTATTAAGATTTACATCGCACTTTGTTCACATTTAACTGACGTTATTGTACACATCGTGCTAGTTAGTAGCAATTAGCCGCGGTGGAGTAGCCGAGCGGTCTAAGGCGTCTCGCTGCGAAGCGCGGTTGCTCGCCGTCGGAGGTTCGAGTCCTCCCTGGGGCATGGGTGTGTGTGTTTGTCCCTAGGTTAGTTTACCTTAGGTTAAGTAGTTTGTAAGCTACGGACTGATGACCACGCAGTTTGATCCGATAGATTTACAAACATTTGAACATTTAGTAGAAATTAATTTGAAATTTAGACGCCTCGAACTATCCGTCTTTCGCCGTATCTGCGCTTTAGACAGCAGCAGCGAAATGTGCCGAAGTTCCACACTCTGACGTAGGTGAAGGGGAACATCCTCAAGCAATCCTGGAGACGACGCTGCAGAAACCTAAAGTATCTCCGTCCATTAAGTTGTGGTGGAAAAATGTGTGGCCCAGTGAGTTGATCACCTAGTGCCCTTAACCACACATTCAGTGAGAAATTCTGCTGATGTGACTAAAGAACAGCATGTGGTTTATTTCACACCACAAATGTGTAACATGATAATAAAAAAACACCATCGCATGTGAATACTGCTTCGTCTGTAAATAAAATGTTACATGCGAAACGAGGGTTCACAACAGCCTGGTGTTTGATACACTGACAAAACATCACTCTAGCAACAAAGTACACATCATTGACATATTGAACTCGTTGGAGGTGGTAACGGTATTTTAAATTGCGATGCAAAATTTTGAGTACACTACTGTGGCTTAAAACAGGCACTTGTGTCGCAATTCTTCTCGTCGAGGTTCCTGGAAATAGCTAAACTGCTTCCAGCACCATATCCTCAACCTCAGGCGTAATGCGAGTAGGCCTACCTCTTGCTATGCCATGTTCAAAACCCTCATGTTCTCTCAAGCGCCGATGGACCCTTGTAAATGTATGATTTTCTGGGTGTCTTCGATCAGGATATGTTTCTAGATACAAGCGTGCAGCCTCCCGTGTATTCCTATTAGCCCTACCGTACATGAAATGCATATCGGCATACTCTTCGTTACTGTAATGCTCCACTGTAACTACAACACAGCACAAGTGGTACTCCTCAGACGCGACTGATTCCCTTTGAGACTGTGTACTGAATCCTACCTGTACGTTCTGCGTGCATGGTGTGATCCCAACTATACCAACTCCGATGTTCCAATGTTTGTAGAGCTTATGGGACTTAACTACGGGGTCATCAGTCCCTAAACTTACTAACTACTTATGAACTACCTTATACTAAAGACGACACAAACATCCATGCCCGAGGGGGGGTTCGAATCCCCGACGGGGAAAGGCCTCTCGCATCGGAGCATAGCGCCTCAATGCGCTTCGTCACTCCGCCGCGGCCAAGCGGTTCGTTTACTGACCCACATTTAATGGGACATTTTTGCTTCTATTATCGTGTAAGTTTGCGCCATCCTTTTTCATACACTCTGTGTATACAGGGTGATGCAGTTATAATGTTTTACGGAATGTTTGGAAAAATACAAATTGGATTAAAAAAGTTGCAATAAAATCTGTTTACGTCGAAGAGCGCAATCCATTAACAAACCTCTACCCTTTACACCACCACGGGGTTGAGAGGGTGTGACTTTGAAATCTTAAAAAGGACCCTTATTTTTTATTGCAGATTTGGACTCTCCTTTAAAAGTTATGCAGCTTTTGTGTGAAACATTTTTTCGTTTAATTATAGATGGAGTTGTAATCGCCAAAAAAATGAAAATGGGTTTAAAATTGTTAAAAACGGTAATATCTCAAACAAATACACATCATACTAGAACAATGAAACTACAGTTTTTGATATTTTTGTTAATGCTATCATATGATCCCTCCCACAATCGAATGGAGCACATTTCTGCATGGTGCGAAAATTGGCAATTGACACTAAATAAAGAAAAGTGTGAAGTAATACACATGACCACTAAAAGAAATCCGCTGAACTTCAATTACGCGATAAATCAGTCAAACCTTAAGGCCCCCAAATACCTAAAAGTTACAATTACGAACAACTTTGACTGGAGAGAACACATAGAAAATATTGTGGGGTAGGCGAACCAAAGATTACGTTTCATCGGTAGAACTCTTCGAAGATGCACCAGCTTCACCTACATCACACTTGTGCGTCCTCTCCTGGAGTACTGTTGCCCCTTGTGGGACCCTCACCAGGCGGAACTGACGGAAGACAATGAGAAGGTTCAGAGAAGGGCAGCTCGTTTTGTTCTATCACGTTACGGGGGGGGGGGCGTCACGGAAATGTTGCACGAATTGGGGTGGAAATCATTAAAAGAAAGACGTTATTCATTGCGGCGTGATCTGTTTGCGTAGTTTCAATCACCGAATTTTAGTTCTGAATGTGAAAATATTTTGCTAGCACCCACCTACTTAGGGAGACATGACCATCCCAATAAAATAAGAGAAATCAGATCGAAAACGGAACGATTTAGATGTTCTTTCTTCCCGCGCGCTATTAGAGAATGGAACGGTAGAGAAAAGTTATGAAAGTGGTTAATGAGCCCTCTGCCAGGAACTTGAATGTGATTTGCAGAGTATCTATGTAGATGTAGATGTAGATACCTTGGGCACGCTTTCAGTCCGTGGTCAGACATCATCGTTCTTCAATGATTCGGATTGTGCACATCTCTACGCAATTATTACGGGATGTTAACGATTGCAGAGGAAGTAGATATCATTTCCTCGTACTTTCCGGCTCATAGAAATGTAGAAGGAGCTCAAACGTGGACGTATATAAGGGAGAGGTCCAGGGCGTCCGGAACCCCCCCCCCCCCTTAGCTTAGATTTAAAAAACAATGTAAATTAAAAGAAAACTAGAATATTTGCCAATACCCGCTTTCTTGAATCCTTTGCCACAAAATTGTGGTCATAGGAGTGCTTGCTTTTCATAGCAATAATCTATATGGAGGTATGATTCAACAAACAATATCTGTGCCCTATAGATGAGTGTGTTCCTGTTTAACTGTTGAACTGTCAGATTTCAAACAACTATGAAACGAATAAGTTTGATATTTTTGGTTACTGCTTTTGCATCCTACAGAACCCTTGTCTAAAACGTTTTGTAAATGGTACTGATTTTCTGATGATTTTACTTGACTTTAAAAAACATCTTCATCGTGTGCAAACAACCGAAGACGTTGCTCACAATATTTTCTTGATCATTCCTATACATTAGTTGAAGCAAAGGACTTATGACACTTCCTTGCAGAATATTAGATATCAAGACATTACTCTATGATTTTCCGTCTATTACTGTGAATTGTGATCTCTATAAGAAACCGTGAACCAGTCACACGAATGAGACGATAATTCGTAGGCATGCAATTTGCTTAAATTTCCTTGTAGGTGTAAAAAGACTAATGGAAATTTTGAAATATGGTATTAATTTGAGATTACATCTAAATCTACATGGAATACTCTGCAACTCACATTTAAGTGCCTGATAGAGGGTTCATCGAACCACCTTTATATTATTTATCTACCATTTCACTCTCGAATAGCACGCGGGAAGAAAGAACAGCTGAATCTCTCCGTTCGAGCTCTGATTTCTCGTATTTTATTCTGATGATCTTTTCTACCAATGTAAGTGGGAGTCAACAATATATTTTCGCATTCGGAGGAGAATGTTGGCGATTGGAGTATCGTAAGTAGCCCACGCCGCGGCGATAAGCGCCGTTGTTGTAATGATTCCCATCCCAGATCCTGTATCATTTCCTTAACGCTATCTACCCTGTCTCGTGACGATACAAAACAAGCTGCCCTTCTTTGGACTCTTTCGATATTCTCAGTCAAACCCACCTGATAAGGATTGTACACTGGGCAGCAATACTCCAAAAAAAGGACGGACAAACGTAGTGTATGCAGATTACATGTTTTATTAGCTCTTGAGAATAAATAGCTAGTTATGTGGCATAAGAACAAATTGTTTTCAACTCCTATTGGTTGTGTGAATTACATGCCATCTCAGTATTTTCTTTCTATTGGTGTAAACTGTGCCAGTCTCTAGACACTGGTGTTTAATGGAACGTTATTTGTATTACGGAGCTGTTATATTATTGTCTCTAAAAGGAACCTAATTTTCTTGTAATTAAGACCAGAAATGATCAAATATTGTAAACCTATGGATCCACACTGCAATATTAATCAGTCCATAGACTTACAAAATACATAAACTAAATTATCCTAATGACAAAACATGCATTCCTGCCCGAGGGATGACTAATCGACGACAGGGAGTAGCGGCGCACTCCGCAGCATGGTTCCTTAGAGCGCTCGGCCTCTCCCACGCGGGTATGGACCAGAATACTAACCTTTTATTAAGTGATCTCAGTTGCTTCTCAAGATCTAGAATATCTACTTCCATTTAATTCATGTCACCAGCTTTTCTTTTCTTTCTTTCTTTATTTTTTATTTTTTTTTTATTTTTTCGAATGCTAGAATCTTTAGTTTATCATCTTTGGTGTAGTAATTTCGGCAAACTGTATGTATTTAGTAACTCCACTTTAACTTAACTACAAGAAACAATCATCGTAGAGCCATGTAGACCTACACTTCTGCAGGAATATTGTTAAACTATGTGGTAATGCCATTCAACACACGTTCTTAAAAGGGTAAAAGACCAACGGATTTCTTACTATACCATCTGACGAAACCAGACATTAAGACGGAGAGAGCAACTAGTCTTCACAATGTGTAGATTTTGTTTTTTTTTTTGGTTTTAGGGCGCACAACTGCTAAGGTCATTAGCGCCCAGACAAGATCAGAGATTCGCTAGATCCCAAAAAAGTTGGTAACTGCCAGTTATAATATCAAGAGAAGGCTAAAAACGAAAGATAAAAAGCAATTAAAAGGGTTAAATATCCTTTGATAAATTGGCCAAGTTGATAAAACGCAAAACTCGAGCAGCTGCTCGTGTGTCATCAGCTAAAATTTCCTCCAGAGTAGACGGAAAGTGAAGGGCTACACGGAGATGATTAAAATTAACACAAGACAGTAAAACATGTCGCACCGTCAGCAATTCACCGCACAGCGGTGCAGGATCGGCCGTTAGCAAATGACGGTGGCTGAAACGGCAGTGACCTATCCGCAACCGGGCCAGGATGACCTCCTCTCGCCGAAAGGGGTGTGAGGAGGCCCTCCAAGCGGTCGGGATCGGTTTTACAGTTCTCAATGTATTGTCGTAAAGTGAGAACCACGCACTGTGCCAGGACGACACGATACTCCGGCGAAGAGCCCGTTGAACATCGTCCGATGGGACGCAAAAGGTAGCCATGCGAGGCAAAAGAGCTGCTGCCTTGGCTGCTATGTCGACGGTCTCATTCCCGAGCACACGCACGTGGCCAGGGACCCACAGAAAAGAAACGTGGCAGCTGTCATCTGCTACCAACTGGAGGGAGCGTTGGATCCGATACACAAGAGGATGGTTCGAGAAAGGGTCCTTAAGACTCTGTAGGGCACTAAGGGAGTCCGAACAGATGGCATAGAAAGGTTGGCGGTGGCGGCAGGTATACAAAACGGCCTGGTGGAGGGCAAAAAGCTCAGCCGTGAAATTCGAGCACCGGTCAAGGAGCTTGTATTGGAAACGGTTGTCCCCGACGACGAAGGCAGATCCGACACCGTCAGTGCTCTTGGAACCATCAGTGTAAATAAATATGGCATTATCGAACCGCGAACGGAGTTCGACAAGCCTCGAGCGGTATACCAAATCCGGAGTGCTCTCCTTTGGGAGCGAACTAAGTTCAAGGTGAGTATGAACCTGGGCCTGATGCCACGGTGGCAATGGGCTGTCGCTCAACCGAAAGGTGGAAGGAAGGGTAAAATCGAGCCGCTGAAGCAGGCGGCGAAAACGAACTCCAGGTGGAAGCAAGGCTATCGCAGACAACTGGTATTGGTGATCGAGTGAGTCGTCAAAAAATAATCGGTAAGATGGATGGTTGGGCATCGACCGCAGGCGGCATGCGTACCGACACAAGAGTATGTCACGCCGAGTGGTCAAGGGTAATACAGCAGCCTCGGCATACAAACTTTCAACAGGGCTGGTATAAAATGCACCGGTCGCCAGACGTAATCCCCGATGGTGAATAGAGTTGAGACGGCGGAGAATCGACGGCCGTGCAGAAGAGTATACAAGGCTTCCGTAGTCGAGCTTCGACTGAACAATGTCCTGGTAAAGGTGAAGCAAGACGGTACGATCCGCTCCCCATGGCGTGCCACTGAGGACACGAAGAACATTAAGGGATCGGGCACAACGGGCAGCCAGGTAGGACACGTGTGTGGACCAGCAAAGTTTCCGATCCAACATTAGCCCCAAGAATTTTGTTGTCTCCACGAAAGGGAGAACAATGGGGCCGAGACGTAGGGATGGTGGAGGAAATTCCTTGTATCTCCAGAAGTTTATACACACCATTTTCTCAGTGGAGAATCGGAAGCCGTTCGCGATGCTCCAGGAATATAGACGGTCAAGACAACGTTGAAGTCAAGGCTCCAAGAGACACGTCCGCTGGGCACTGCAATAAATTGCGAAATCGTCTACAAAAAGGGTTCCGGAAGCGTCGGTTGAAATCATTACAGCCGAATCATTACAGTTCTCCAATACTTAGGTAATTTAGATTAATCACAATAGAGCATAATTGCTGTTTAAATGGATGGTGACTGAGAAGACGTCGCTCGGATCGGATTGATTGCAATGGCAAAGAGAGCCACACTCAAGACGGAGCCCTGCGGTACCCCATTCTCCTGGCGAAAGGTATCTGACAAAACAGAGCCCACCCGTACCCGGAACTTGCGATCCGCCAGAAACGCTTGAATAAAAAGAGGGAGGCGGCTCCGAAGGCCCCATGTGTGCAATGTGCGGAGAATGCCCGCTCTCCAACAGGTATCGTATGCCTTCTCCAAGTCGAAGAACACTGCTACTGTTTGACGCTTCTTTAGAATGTTATTCATAATGAAAGTCGACAACGTAACGAGGTGATCAGGCAGCAGAGCGGTGTCGACGAAAACCGCATTGGACATTTGTTAGGAGGCGGCGAGTTTCGAGGAGCCAGACCAATCGAGCGTTAACCATGCGTTCCATCACCTTACACACGCAGCTCGTCAGAGAAATGGGGCGATAACTGGAAGGAAGATGTTTGTCCTTCCCTGGTTTGGGGATGGGGACAAAAATGGCTTCACGCCAACTTGTGGGAACATGACCGTCAGTCCATATGTGATTATAGGTACGAAGAAGGAAACACTTGCCCGCAGGAGAGAGGTTCTTCAGCATCTTAATGTGGATGGAATCGGGGCCGGGAGCATAAGATCGGGACAGGGCGAGAGCACGGTCTAGCTCCTGCATGGTGAAGGAGACATTATAATTTTCAAGATTAAAAGAGTGGAAAGAAGGCGGCCGTGCCTCCTCTGCCTGTTTGCGAGGGAGGAAGGAAAGGTGTTAATGAGCAGAGCTCCAAACCTCCGCAAAGGAACGGCCCAGTGCGTTGGAAACATCAGCAGGGTCCACAAGGACTGCGTTCTCGAAGGTCAGGCCAGAGATCGGGGAGTGGACCTTGATGCCGGATAAACAGCGTAGGCCACCCCAAACAACCGTGGAGGGAGTAAAACGGTTAAAAGAACTAGTAAAAGCAGTCCAGCAAGGTGCGTAAAGCACGTCGCCGGGCTCTAAGAGCGTCGCGGCAGGCTGCAGTCCACCAAGGGACCGGGACACGACGTGGAGAAGAGGATGTACGAGGTATGGAATGTTCGGCAGCTGTGAGAATAACCTCTGTGAGGTATTCGACCTGACTGTCACAGCTGGGAAAATTCTGATCGTGAAAAACAGCCATGGAAGGATAAAGCCCCCAGTCGGCTTTAGAAATGTTCCAACTGGTGGGACGAGGAGATGGGGAATGATGTAGGAAGTGGATGATACAAGGGAAATAGTCACTCTAGTACGTGTCAGAAAGTGCATACCACACAAACCGACCGGCAAGCTGAGAAGTGCATATCGCGAGGTCTATATGGGAATAACTATATGTTGTGTCTGAAAGGAAGGTCGGTGCACCGGTGTTCGAGGCAGACAAGATTGAGGTGTTGGAGAAGGTCCACCAAAATAGAGCCTCTCGGACAAGGTGCCGGAGAGCCCCATAGGGGATGGTGGGCATTAAAGTCGCCTACCAACACGAAAGGTGAAGGGAGCTGGTCAATGAAGTGTAGCACATCTGCCCTAGTAAGGGCGGATGACGATGGCGAATATATATTACAGAGGGAAAAGTTGGATAGAGTGATGCGGACGGCAACTGCCTGTAGGTGAGTATGCAATGTAATGGGATGGTGATAGACGTCGTCCCGAATGAGCATCAGAACCCCTCCATGGGCTGGGGCACCTTCCACAGATGGCAGGTCGAAACGCACAGAAGTGTAGTGGGGTAAGTCTGCACGATCACTTGGACGAAACTTAGTTTCTTGGAGACAAACTAGAAGCGGGCAGTGCAATCGAAGGAGTAGTTTTAATTCCTCCCGATTGGAACGAAAGCCGCGAATATTCCATTGAAGGAGCGCCATGATAAAAAATAAGAGAAGAAGGGAAGATGAAAAGGAACAAGCAGATGGGGTCACCTCGACGGCCGCTGAGGACAGGACTTCGAGGGAGCACTACTGTCGCCATCTAGAGGCAGAGAGTCATGTTCCATAGGTTCAAACGATTCATCTGCCATCTTCCCGACTTTATCAGGAGGGGCAACTTCCGCCGCCGGTAAAATGCCGGTTGCCCGGCTAACAGTAGTGCGTCCTGGCGAGACAGAAGATGATCGGGGCCGACTACTGTTGGACGGCGTGACGGATGGGTCACGCCTCGGCGGGGAAGGAGAGGAACTCTTTTTCTTGTTGGCTCTTCTGGAAGAGTGACGGTGAGAAGAGGGAGTTGACGGTTGGGAAGCCTGAGAACGCAGAAAATCTTCACGGACGGGTTTCTTTTTCAAAGTCCGGGCATCTTGTTTAGGTGCCCGCGGTTTATTAGTGGTTGACGAAGACTGAACTTTAGAAGCAGCAGGAGGAAGCGGGGACGTGGAACGGGCAATCTTCGGGCTGGCGGATCGCACAACTGTGTCAGCGAAAGTGAAGTCACAGGTCTGGGTACCTGAATCCTTAGTAGGTCGAGTGGAGGTGAGGACCTTACTGTATGTGCCCGGTGGGAGGACAGTGGGCTTTCGACTCGCCAACAACTTTCGAGCGGCAGATGTTGATACCTTTTCCGTAACCCGAATTTGCTGAATGACCTTTTCATCCTTATATACAGGGCAGTCCCGAGAGGAAGCCGCATGGTCACCGCTGTGAGGGGACGGAGGTGGGCAATCCCCCTCATGGACGTCCCTACCACAAGTGACACATTTTGCTGCATTTGGGCAAGATTGACGGGTTTGGTTGTATCTGTGGCATTGGAAACAGCGCGTTGGGTTTGGTATATAAGGGCGGACGGAGATAACTTCGTACCCTGCTTTGACCTTCACCGGGAGTTCAACTCTGTCGAACGTCAAGAACACAGTACGAGTTGGTGTCAGCTGTTTATCTACCTTTTTCAACACCCTATGCACGGCTGTTACACCCTGATCGGACATATAAGTTTGTATGTCTTCGTCAGACAACCCGTCAAGGGATCTCGTGAAGACTACCCCCCGTGACGAGTTAAGTGTGCGGTGCGCTTCTACCTTGACTGGAAACGTGTGTAACAACGTAGTACGTATTAGTTTTTGGGCCTGGAAGGCACTGTCCGCTTCCAGCAACAATGTCCCATTGCGCTGACGCGAACAGGTTTTAACAGGGCCAGCAATTGCATCAACACCTTTCTGAATGACGAAAGGATTTACAGAATTGAAATCTTTACCGTCGGTTCGAGAGACAACAAGGAATTTCGGAAGATTAGGCAAAGTTTTCTTTTGCTGAGGCGAATCTATCTTTCGTTTCTGGGTCAAAGTCACAGAAGAAGAGAAGGAAGTCATTGCGGAAGTGTCCCCCGTGATTACCGGCGTATCCGATGGCGCGCTCCTTCCTAATGGGGGCCCTCTCTGAGGGCTTACCCGCCTTAGGTCACACCTCCTGAGAACTGACGAAGGGACCAATCGACATGTTCGGAAGGTACCAGCTCGGGTAATCACCCCTCCCTGGGCCTGGCCTTTACCAGGGGGTACGTACGTGCCCTACTTGTCTACCCGGGGCGGGGAATTACGCGTTACCCAGTCACCTGCTACGCATGATAATGCGTGGGTCGGCCTTCAGACACGCACAGGGAGGAAAGAAGAAGAGAGGAAGTGAAGAGAAAGAAATGTCTCAAACGCCGAAGCGGAGACTAATGAGGGGGAGAAGAAGGCTAGGAGAGTACAGCAAGGAGAGAAAGACAGAAGCAAAGGTGAGGAAAGGAAGAAACCAAGGAATAAGAGAAACTACGACAAGAAACCACCTGAACTCTCAAAGGACGCCCGTCTCCGGGCGAAGGCATAAACCGGGGGGAAAGTGAAGCAGCCTGAGGCAGAAGAAAGGCTGCTTCGGCTCGGGGCCCCGTGCGCGCCACACACGTACCCACAAATGAGCTGTGGGTCCCCTGGGGGGGGGGGGGGACAATGTGTAGAATTTTCACCTGAAAAGTCAATTATCAGGATCGATTTTCTTGTACTTTTCGACAGCGGACATATTTCATCTCAAAGAATGGCAACAACGATTATAACACACGGCTTATAATTTGGATGCCAATAAATTGATTGGGAAAGGTTTTCATGGGGCTGCAGTGATGAGCGCCTAGTTATGAACCGTGCGAACAATTGCAGAACAATCCTCCAGAGCCAAATTTATACACTGTACGTCTCAAGTTCCTAATGTAGTTATAGCGCATTCGATTCATATGAGATAACTATGAAATGGAATTGTATCAGAACAATAAAAGGTATAGTAACCTATTTCGACAGCCTCCACTTAGAAGCCACCTTTTGAAGAAATGTTCAGTTCAAACTGACTCACAATCAGATTGTATTAGATTAATACTTGTTCCATAGATCATGAATACGACAATTCGTAATGATGTGAAACTGTCAGTTAGTAAAAGATAACATTACATGACAGACCCCCCCCCCAACATATATATATATATATATATATATATATATATATATATATATATATATATATATATATATATATATATATATTTCTTTTGTTTTTATTTACTTTTTTTGTAAAATCACTAATTTATATTTAAAATTATTCTCACTTTGTGACACACGATGGACTGAAGAAGTTTGTGGTTGTAGAAATATTTGGAAAATGATTCCTGTAGTGACATCAAGATGCTGCTAACAGGGTGTCCCCTTCCAACATTGCCATTGAAAACAGCTAGTTTCTCGTGTCGTTAACTATACTAACGAAAATTTCCCAAAACAGCGAACCTAGGCGAAGTAATGAAGGTCAATGTCGCTTGTTTAAATATTGCAGTCATATAAAAACCATGAAAACCAAAATATTAAGAATTAAAATCAATTTTTAATCTTTTAAGAGCAGGTAAAGCAGATTAGTGAAGTAATTGTTAGATGAACTAACAGATGGCTGTAATGGTAACAGAAAAAACAATGCTGACTTATTACTGTGAAAACATATTTTCACTTCTATTGAATATGTAATTCTAGAACTCACTGCTCGTTTTAAAACTCATGAAAAAACGATCGCATAGATTCAGGTGATTCTTCCTGAGAAAACCAGTAATGAATACAGCCCGAAAACAAGCATTGAAAAGCTATCAACATTTTATATATATATATATATATATATATATATATATATATATATATATATATATATATATATATATTTTATTTTTTTATATATTTTTTTTTTTTTTTTTTTTGCTAAAAGGTAACCACAGCAGTTCAGTATGAATGTGAAATATTACATAATCACTGGAAACCTTTGGAACAAAAACTTGCCTCAGCAAACGTAGGTGAATAGTTTTTGCTTTCCTTTTGACTAAAGTGATTTATACAATGAGAGTTCATCGTGATTCAGAAATAATTGTAAATCCTAAAATTGTTTTATAAGTACACAGTTGTCACTAGAAGAAATTTTTAATCACTGCCGGTTTCGTGGTCTATAGCCACACTACCATGTGCATATAACCGTTAAAACAGGCAAGTCAACATGGCACAGAATTTGCAGCCAACCGTCAATATTAAAACAGATATCTTTAAAAAATGTACTGCCAAAGCTACAGCTGCCCTCGGCACTAAAAATAAGTCGTCTATTAAAGTTATGACTTTTAAAGTAAACGAACGTATAATACACAGCTACAGCTAAATGCCTAAAGTGTCGCAGACTTATATACAAACGTGTACTAATGTAATAACACACAGTTACCTAATGCTTAGGTTTGTTACTTTCGTCATAAATAACGTCGTCAATAGGTACATTCCATTTGTTTTATGCAAAGCTGTTTAATAAGTATTTGCCTGCAGACTTACTTGCGTATTTGTAGATTCCAAAGAGCTTGTAGGTCTTTTAATTTTCAGTCGATTGATTTTGTTGGGTTTAACAGTAGAACCTTGTTATAGCGTGAACGTTAAAAGAAAAAGAAATGTTTCCTTTGTAAAGGAAAGTGTATAATACTGTAGTGACTTATGAACCAGCGTACCATTTGTGCGTCATATATAAGATTGAAATCTAAAGTACCATAAATTATAAATTATATGGTATATTAATTAAATGCCCAGAGAAGTTTATGATCCTTTGGTGCGAAGCACACTAATTTCACACGGAAAATATTACTTTAATGCGCCCTTGTGCCTCATCGTTCCGATGATGTGGTTCCACCGTCCGCAGCACTGTCACCAATTCTCCGCCAGAGTCGTAACTTATCGGAATGTGTGTGATTCCCCTGGACGAAATGAAAACACATGTCAATATATAAAAACCTAACCGAATCCCCAAGGTTCCAGCTTTGAACGACTTCCCCCAGTGGAATTGATACACACTCTTCACAGCAATGCGGTAAAATATTATCAACACACGAAATGTTCTTGCTTTTACCATCAGTCTGTCCAAGTTCCCATAAGTAAACATGTCCACACTATAGTAATTTCTGTATGTGCAACACTAATATACCCCATTGCTGACTGATGAAATTTAAAAGGAAACAAAGCAACAAACCGTTACTTCCCTTGAATAGCTTCCCCTGTAAAATTATACCCTAATTGTTCAAATGTCTGTTAAGCTTAAGGAACTTAACTGCAGGGTCATCAGTCCCTAAACTTACAAACTACTTAACTACTTATGAACTACCTTATACTAAAGACGACACAAACATCCGTGCCCGAGGGGGGATTCGAATCCCCGACCTTAGTGGCCGTGCAGACCGTGTCTGGAGCGCCTCAGTCCCCTCGGCCACCGCGGCCGGCATAAAGAAGTGATTCACTCACGAAGTAATTCATTATAAATGAAGTTTGTTACTCATTTTGGACATGAAAATGAGGAGGTGGTCGTACTTTATACATCGGTAAGTAACTGTATATTTCTCCAACTATTGTTAATGAGAGGCACAGTAAATATCACACGCATTCGAGAGTAAAAGTCCCAAATTCTCACTCGCAAATTAGTATAGTCCATCGAGCAGTGCAGTTCCAAATAAATCCGCGATTAAAGTATTTCTTATAAAACACAGTTTGTAATCACACGAGTACCCGATTGCTGATTTATCATAGTTCCACAGCCCTGCTACCGCCCATAGTTTACCGCTTTTCAGCCAGAGACTATATTCTGCAGTCACAGTCCCGTACATTTTCCTAAGTCCACACATGCCTATATCTTCAAATCACAAGTTCGTAACGCGGCTTCAGACCCCCCAGCGTCACAACCTTTCACCACCATGTCCAAGTTACGAGTCTCCCCCCCCCCCCCCCAAGCGTTCGAAGGCATGCTCTCCCTGCTCCCAAAATTGTATCCTTCCGCGCATCCTAACGCCTCATCTTTAAAATACAATTTTCCTTCCAAAATATTACACATTTGAAGATCACAAAATTAAATGCTTTGACCACCTCCATACAAATGTTATTTTCATTTAACATACAAATATATATTTAACAATACTAAAAACGGTTGAGACTGAAGCTGTTTCCTATTAAGCGTGGCGTCTCACTGATCAAATATACTGCCGCTTTCGAAATATAGTTACACAATTAATATTCAATTTAGCATGGGTTTTTATGCTAATATATTCAGTTCTTGTCCACAAATAAAATAATTGTTTATATATAAATTATCTGCTGCATATCTACTATTTTTAGTCGGCCATGAAATATTTAAGTGACAGTCTACAATATAAAAAAATGAACGTTACTAAGAATATTAAATATAACAAAATACATCTATAAATGTAATACGTTTTGCTGAGATCATGTTTTGTGTTACTGTGATGGAATCTATGTTTTGACACAAGAATATTACTACCTCAACGAAAAGCACAAGAGAGTAAAATATTTAAAGAATACGGAAATAATGTGGTACGTCTTTTTAGATAGGTAGTGTGGTGCAATGCTGTACATTTGTTTCTTAAACTGTTACTGATAAACACTACATATCAATAATTGTAAATATAAGTCTTATTATTATTATAGTACTGTCGGCTTTTTTCTGTAAGAGGTATTGAAAGTCTAATTACAACGTTTGATTCTCCCAAGTCTCCTGAATCCATTCATATAATTATATTTGCTGTATGATAATTCCCTGATTTTATATGGATTTTTAGAATAATGTGTGTGGCTATATTGTATTTCAGTTGCAATCTGGGTTAGCCGCCCTCGCTCATCCAAGACAGTCGCTTCCTGTTTCCGAGCACATTAGGGAAACCCTGACTACCTGTATTCTATTCAGCAGGTCCAAACTGTTAGCTGGCCGGCTGGGGATGAGAAGTAGAATTCTCGAGTTTTTTTTCCATATGTCATGATACATTATTATTGGATCCGATAGGTTATGCAGTCATGCCCAAGGGTTTGCTGCCTTTATGTCACTGTGGTTGATGTGCTTAAGTCTGTTTGTGGTGTGATCTTAAAGTACAGAACGTTGAGAGCTGGGGGGTGGAATTATAGTATCAGTAGGTTCAGGGACAGTAGGCAATTGGGAGCAGCCAATGTAAGAATCATCAGGGCTAGAGAAGGTGTCAGATAGGTAGGATTCAAAGTGATTAGCTTTCAAATCAAATGTTCAAATATTTGTAAATCTATCGGCATCAACTGCTTGGTCATTAGTCCACAGCTTACAGACTACTTAAATTACGGTAAACTAACCCAAGGACAACACAAACACACATGCCCGAGGGGAGGAATCGAACCCCCGACGGCGATCGGCCGCGCGTATCGCAGCACGGCGCCCTAGTAAATACGGCTAATCCGGTGTGGCCTGTGATTAGCTTTGCTCAGGTCAATGGGAAAAGGGTGGTTTTTATAAAGAATCGGATAACGATGTATGGGATAGGTGCCTGTGAGTCAGTGGAATGTTCTTGAGGACTTACAAGAGTTGGTAGTGCGACGTTGAGTCTAGTGCACGTCTAGCGCCAATTTTGGAGCAATTTTTGGCATTTAGTACGTTTCGACTATGTCTCTGTATTTGTCAGTTGTGTGTCAGTGTATTCCTTTCATGAGTACATAGGAAGAAGTGATATAGACGATGGGATACTCTGAGGAAAAGTACAGTATGTGGTCGTTGAATAGGGCAATAAGGATATATGGCTTTAGTAGGGATAGCCGCGCGGGAGTATCCGAGCGGTCTGGAGCACCAAGTTGCGGATCGCGCGGCCGCCCGCGTTGGCGGTTCGAATCCTCCCTCGGGCATGGATGTTTGTGCTGTCTTTAGTATAAGTTAGTTCATAAGTAGTTTGTAAGTTTAGGGACTGATGACTCCACACTTAAGTCCCATAAGCTTTATAAAAATTTGAACATTTAGTAGGGATATGAGTGAATATAATTTCCAAAAAAAAGTCTGCTGTAGGAAATATGTGGCATGGGGGATATAATCAGGTTCCTGGAAGGTTAGAGGGTGGGTTCCAATTTAAGTACCTATGGATTCATTGCATGGGAGTACTCATGGTCTAATTCTTGACGGATATTTCTATGGTATGAATGGGGATGTAGTGGTATGTAGGGTGTGGTGAGAGAGGTAAGTCGTCACTTCCAGTGGCAATGAGGACCTCTGCATTGAGGAGGTTTGGAGACGCTAGGTAGTAGTCTGGATTTCTTTTGCTTTCAGTACAGCTGCGCCATGCAAGGAGGACGACGTCTTCTTGGAGGGAGATTGTAAACTGATGCCAGTGCCGGTGTTCTGCAGGGGATCTCATGTGGATGTTTTGATTGGCAGCAGTAATACAGGTGGAAAAGGTATGGTTTGTGTGCGTGAGGAAGTCATAAGGTATGGGACTGGTGGATGAGATGTAAATTAGGGCACAGATTACAGGGTTTTAAAGAAGATGCCATGAATGTTTGGTGGATTATTTAGTAAGGATTGTGACCAAATAAGGATGGTTCTGTGGCCGCGGTGGATTATCCGTGCACACTGGTACGCCGTGCTGCGGTGCACGCGGCCGATTTCCGTCGGGGGTTCGAGCCCCCCTTCGGGCATGGGTATTTGTGTCGTCCTTCAAATGTTCAAATGTTTGTATAGCTTATAGGACTTAAGTAAGGGGTCATCAGTCCCTAAACTTACAAACTACTTATTTACTAGCTAATATTAAGAACGGCACAGGCCGCTGTGGAGTAGCCGAGCGGTCTAAAGCACCTCGCTGCGGAGCGCGCGGTTCGAGTCCTCCCTGCGGCATGGGTGTGTGTGTTTGTCCATAGGTTAGTTTACCTAGGTTGAAGTAGTTTGTAAGCTACGGACTGATGACCACGCAGTTTGGTCCGATAGATTTACAAACATTTGAACATTTTAAGGACGGCACAAATATCCATGCCCGAGTGGGGATTCGAACCCCCGACCATAGTGGCCGTGCAGATCGTGACTGGGGTGCCGCACACCGCTCGGCCACCGCCGCCGGCTTTAGTTGTCCTTAGGTTAGTTTAGTTGAAGTAGTTTGTAAGCTACGGACTGATGACCACGCAGTTGAGTGTGATAGATTTACAAACATATGAACATTTGATGGTTTTGTGGTGGTCAATTGTCACTGCATGAGGGTTATATGAGAGGTGCAGAATATAAAGAGAGGTAAAGATGGTGTGATGGGGTTGAAGAAATGTTTTATTGAGGATGACGGTATCGATTATATGTAAGGATAGTGTGTGCATTTTGCAGGGTAGGGAGCAAATGTTATGGTATAGGATTGTATGGTTGTTGCACCAAGTCAGAAGACTAGGAGCTCCACATCGGAGGTTCGAGTCCTCCCTAGGCATGCAGTTGTGTGTTGGGGGTTAAGGGTGTATGTTAGGGTGAAGGGATGAACACAGAGTGAACCTGATTACGGGAATAGGTTGCTTGGGTGTTTAGATGAAACATGCAGTTAACGGCACAGTAAATATGCTGGAGGATGTCTTGTCTTTGAAACGGGTAGATGTTTCGGTATATGCTTGTGAGGAAGCGGATATTTTCAGCTGTGGGAGGAGGACTGAGTGAGTTAAAGGGATGGATTGGATGATCGATGAGACAGATGGGAACGGATAAATCTGGATTGGCAGGCGAAGAGTGTGTTGGTTGGATTTCATAACAGGTGTCGTAGGTTTGGTAGAAACCAAGTGTTTGATAGAGTTTCAAGAAGTTGGATTGCTTACAAGGGTGCAGGAGGGGGGGGAGTATTTATGCTGTCAGGAGTAAAGTAGTAATTCGACAGGAGGCAATTTTGGCATCCATAGGACTGAGGTTGTGACTTGCAGGGTTTGAGCATGTGGGGAATGAGGGCTCTGTTAGTGAGGAGGCGGTCAGAGGTACGACCACGAGCAGTGAAAATGCGCACGATGAAGCTGGGACTGGAATCGACGAAAATGCGAGGGGCAGCGCGGGTTTCAAAGGAAGTACTTGTATTTTTTTTATTCTGCAATGATCTTGGGTTAGGTTTGTAGTCAAGGCAGTGAGATTGGCGGAATGACTGGGCGGTTCGATATGTTTCTACGAGAAGGATGTGTTAAAGAATGTCAGGGTGACATGAGGGCCATTGAGGATGAAATCAGAGAAGAATTTAGGATTGGTGGATTTGGTAAGGATGGAAAGGATGGAATCTTTGTGGGGTATGCTTTTTGGGATGGAATATGTCGAATGTATTTCCTGATATCAAGCATGAGGGCTTTTAGGAATGATGGATCATAATGGGATAGGATGAAGATATGATCAGTTGTGGGATAAGTGAAGTGTGCATGTATTCTGTGGGGTATGGATTGGTTTGAGGTTTTTCGATGGTAATACCGGATGGTGGAGTGGGATGTATCGCTGATCAGGTACTTCCTTGGATCTGACGTCGGTGCAGTTGCTGGTTGATGGTGTGGAATCTGGTGTAGCGACAGTGTCACACTGTGATGTAATGTGTGTGTATTATGCAGATGAAGTTGTGAATGAGGGGACGGATGGAAGTGGTGGAGAGGTGAATGAAAAAGTAGGAGGTGGGGAAGATGCTGTGGGGATAGGAGGATAGGAAGATGATGGACTATAGATAGGGAAGAAACTGAGGGCGGGGGTGGAATAGTGGGCCGGAAGAGTTGCTCTATGTATTGGTGGTGGAAACGGGGGATCGGGTGGTGTCAGTGATTGAAGTGGTTGTGGTGCCCATTATGGATTTGTTCTAAAGGTGCGTGGATGTGACACAAAGCGACAGAGCTTTTCCTAATGGAAAAGGATGAGGGCTGCTGATGGAAAGTTGCGGCAGCGGTCACGGCGAAGACAAAGGTGGCGGTGACAAATGAGACGAGGCGGCGGCGATGACAGGCCAGATGGAGGCGGCGGCGGCGCTGCACGTGAAGGCGAGGCCGCGACGACACACTCTTACCACTCACAGCTCAAGTTAGAGAACAGGTACAAACGACGAGCACTAAAAACAGTAAAACAGTAGCGGGAAGCAGCAGCATTCTTAATATATGGGAGTGATCCATGCCTGTGTCAGAAACGATGTATATGAAAGGATGCAGGGCCTGAAGCATGCGTTCCTAGTTTTCATACCTTGGGATAGTCTTTATTACCTTAAATGGGCAGCTAGTTGTAGAAGATGTCAGACTGTTTGTAATAAATTTATTTATTTAGCGAAGTCTGTCCCACAGATACAAACCTTTGCCGACAGCACACAGATGCTTAAATATAGAGAAACTTGGAATACTCCTAGTGTCCCTAACAGCTTCCAACCGCACGTTAGAATGCCGTCTACTCTAGGACAGCCGGCCGCGGTGGCCGAGGTGACTGAGACGCTCCAGTCACGGCCACTACGGTCGGGGGTTCGAATCCCCCCTCGGGCATGGATATTTGTGCCGTCCTAGTTCGTAAGTAGTTCATAAGTAGTTTGTAAGTTTAGGGACTGATGACCCCGTAGTTAAGTCCCATAAGCTTAACAAACATTTGAACATTTTTTTTACTCTAGGATACGCTTCATGATCCAAGGAATTCCCCAGCGCAATGGTGTTCTGGCCCTCTCAATGACTCATAAAGGTGGCGAGATTCCTCTAAATAATACAAGTTATAAATAACGCATTTAAATAAAAATGTGACAAGGATGAGCAAATGAAATTCGGAGCACAGTTTAGATCTTGATTTATTAAATTAAACCCCCAATGGGATTTGAACAACTTAAAAATTAAACACAAAACAAAACGACTTGATATACTCGAACATAAGTTCACTGACGTTACAACTGTAACAGAGGGGAGACATTTGAGATGATACAATACATTGAAACAGTCGCAAAAGTTAACGAACTTCTGTATGCTATATAAACAACGGTACTGTGACAGAAGGCGTTATTAACTATCGGGAATTAAATGATCCACTAGTTTTTTGCCCAGACCGCTACAAGGGCGATAGCTCTCGGCGTCTGCGACGCTTCCTGAAAGTGACGCCACGCCCACCGCCTGTCTACGGCTGCCTTAGCCACCTACTTCCATTTACTTCTCTTCAAAGTCAGGAGGAAACGCCAATCACAGAACTTGCCATCTACTGGCAGTGAGTTGTAGATGTTAAACAATTTCCGATTCTGTATATTGTTACCGAGGAAGCCAACCCGGAGACACACGTTTTCTCCCAAACTTCTAGTCTAACGTCACATGGCAACAGACCAATTGGAATATTTTTGTTGGTGTGCAGAATTTCCAATGCAGCATGAGAACCCCGCCTTAGAAACCTAATAGCAACAAATTTCATACGGACTCGCTCCTTGAGGAGCAGACAGGCAGTACGTCATGTAATTCTGACAGAGAGCCAAGTGCTGTCGAGTAGGGAGAGCCTGTCGCTGAACTACGTTTCCTTGCTTTACGCACGTCAGCTGCGGCGGTAATCTCGGTAAATGGCTAACATGTATCCTACGTTTCCCTTACCGGTGAGGCCACAGTTTGGCAAATCCCTGGGCCGGCCTGGCTTTCCAGACTGACAGAGCAACGCCAGTGGGTAATTTGACAAGCCACGAGGAGTGGCCGCGTTGTCTAAGGCGACATGCTATCAAGTGGGCGGCCATTCCTTTGATGACCATAGTAGTTTATTTCAATAGGTTTACAAACATTTCAACTTTTTTTTTAATTTGACAAGAGAATCATAATGAAAACTACCATCCACAAATATTCATGTGACAACGCTCTCCACGGTCTTCCATGTTATCAGGAACATAGGAATAACTGCCGAGGACGGTATTAATGGAATTGGAAAAGCTTGGGGCTTGTCACAAATCAAACCTATTCGCAAATCTAAATTTATTTACGTCTGCTGTATTTGATGAGATGGACTAACAGCCTAGTGACATATGTAAACCTGTGCACGGCAGGAACCCGAAAGCAGTTGTTGCATATATCGCGAATAATCGTTCCAACCAATGCGGGCATCCGTGCATCTACCCGAGACCAAACTAGACCTTCAAGTGCCACACTATCATCTACTTTCATCCACTGCTGGCACACAGTGTCTCGCCTGACTAGTTGTACTTCATTATTTTGTAGCCACGTGAAGTGAAATCAAATGTTCAAATGTTTGTATAGCTTATGGGACTCAACTGCGGGGTCACTACTTATGAACTAACTTATACTAAAGACAGCACAAACATCCATGCCCGAGGGGGGATTCGAAACCCCGACGGGGAACGGCTTCGCGCATCGTAGCTTAGCGCCTCAATGCGCTCGGCCGCTCCGCCTCGGCCACGGAAGTGACCGAGCGCATTAAGGCGTCTTGCACCGGAACGCGAGGTTGCTCGCCGTCGGGGGTTCGCATCCACCTTCGGAGTGTGTGTGTGTGTGTGTGTGTGTGTGTGTGTGTGTGTGTGTGTGTTGTCCTTAGCGTAAGTTAGTTTAAACAGTCTGTAAGCCTGGGGACTGATACCCCCAGCAATTAAGTCCCTTAGATTTACAAACATTCGAACATTTTATTATTCTGTAAAGTCTGTACCGAAGGAAAAGTCTTTCTTGACAGTTTTCAGTCGGGTTAAATATTCACAAACCAACTCGCAAATTGAGAAATCTCTCGACGGCAGCTGTATTTAATGAGATGGGGTACAACGTAGTGACACCTTAAAACCACTGCTCGATCGGCTCTAAAATGCATGCGAGTTATCTGGAAGTAGACAACACTATGACACATGGATATTTGGATCAGTCTGCGGAGCATGGGCGGGTGACCGAAGTAGTTGGATGACCGCACCCGGTAAGCAGGAGGACCGGGTTCGGCTACCGGTTTGGCGCAAGTCTTGTTGTTTCACTCGGTGGTAGTACATCTCATCAAATACTGCTGACGTCTAAAGATTTCACAATTTGCGAATAAGATGCTGAATGTTTGAAAACGGTAAGTTATGAAAGCTAGCAAGGAAGTCTCGCAATTTGGCATATCTTCGGGGTTTATTCATCAACTGGCTTTTGCTGGATATTGGAGAGATCAACAAACCTATGGACTCCCTTTCCTAACTGAGGCGATTATTTAGCTAGAAGCGGTAGCAGATGGTATTAATCATATCTATTGCGGTAACTAATTATTCGTCCAAGGCGATTACTTTTAAAATTTACAATATAAGAGTTATAATGTATGTAGGAAATGGTCTTCCGGTATCTGCTTTTATGATCCCTATTGGGCGTTCTTGGGATTTGGTGAAATATTCATCCCGTCGTTGAAGTAAGCCTCCTCAAGTACTAGTGTAAGGAGGGACGTCGTTCAAGAGTGAGACGTATTTGCCAACACGTGTCAACCAGCTTGAGTACAGGATGTCACGGAGGATCAAGCATTTACCAGTGCATGCCATGGAGCAGCACGCCACTGAACGTTGTATAGAAGCAGAAAACGATTTCACCGATGCACTGAATTTATTTTTTCTATTGTATTGTTTTTGACTATACAATTACGTCACACTTTCAATTTCATAAGGCTTATTCTTTTAATCGCAACTATCTTTCTTTATAGGCTGAGACATATTCGTAGATATGCATTTAGCACAAACGGCTGTCAGTGTAATTGGGTTATTCAATGTTCAAATGTTTGTTAAGCTTAAGGGACTTAACTGCGGGGTCATCAGCCCCAAAAACTTACAAACTACTTACGAACTGCCTTATACTAAAGACGACACAAACATCCATGCCCGAGGATGGGATTTGAATCCCCGACCGTAGCGGCTGTGCAGACTGTGACTGGCGCGCCGCAGACCGCTCGGCGACTGCGGCCGGCTGTAAGTAATAAGACTGGATAAATCATAATAGTCCATCATTGTGCCATTTTCCTAGTGTCTGTATGGTCAAGCTTCTGATTTCTTTTTTCTGATTAAGTAATGTATAATTTGTTGTGGCAGTCAGTACGTCTAACATGTTGAAGCCAATGTTCCTTCCAGACTTTGAGGTTATCTGTTATATAAATTACCTTAAGTTCTTCTGCTTATGACTGTATTCAGTTTATGGTCTACAACAGGCAAGGCCAACATTTCCGCCCCGCGGGCGGAGTACACTGTAGTTCACCGCCCTGGCCGCGAACGTGTGTCGCTAGTGTCGGCAACGGTGAGAGATAGCTGCGGAAAGAGTGAGACCGCACAGCACTACCCTGCGCTGGACTGTCCCGCGGTCAGATCCAACGTAAACGAAGGAACGGAAGAAGCGCAGCTCTGTAACGTGGTCGAAGAGCGGTAAAACAAGCAAACCATTTAGTGTTTAGGTAACAATTAGTATTTGTATGGTAGAATCACTTACGCGAAGCTTTGGAAAATATCCAAAACACAAATCGAAGAAAAAGTTAGTAATTTTGTGACCCAAATTAGATTCTATTAGTATTGTACATGCACACTCGTCATACATACGGTAGGCTTCGTCTGCAAGATATATGTGTCTTAAATTAACTAGTATCACAAATATATTTTAAAAATAATTTCATGTAAGGGCTATAGAATCTCACTCTTACAAGTAAATGTTTTTTATTAAAACACAAAAAACTAACAAAAAATATTGGTTTTAGGTGCATTTTCCCCCAGTTCTTCTGAAATGATGCTAGCGCACTTCGGGCGTGAGCCGTTTTGACGGGCGCACTACTTCCACCACCACTGCAATGCCTGCAGCATGTGTGGGAGTGAGACGGCTATATGCTAAACGCTTCAAGGAGGAAACGAAGAAGGTATTTTTTGCAATACAGTGCGGCTACTAAGTGGAGATGGCAATGTCGTAGAGTACTTTTATAATCGGGATTTTAGCACTAATATATATTTGCTAACTTTCCTCATTCGCCAAAGCGCTACCCGCTGACGCATAAAATTCAGTTTTAGCGTGGCTGACTGTAGCGGCGTTGTTCCTCGTCACTGACCCACACGCCGCTGCGAACAGTGTGCTGGCCAGGGCAAAGGCAAGGCCAGGGCGCCCGCGTGGCGTTTGGCCATGCCTGGTCTACAATAATATATCTACACGTCTTCTACAGCCATTATATTTCACAAGTCGTTAAATTTTGATTTCAAAGAACCTACGCACTACTTCAGCAATTGAGTACTACAATATTTTATGCTTTAGTCACGTTTGTTTTATGATTTTCATTATTTTGCAAACTAGACTGCCGATTGAGA
This sequence comes from Locusta migratoria, assembly GCA_026315105.1. Classification (NCBI taxonomy): domain Eukaryota; kingdom Metazoa; phylum Arthropoda; class Insecta; order Orthoptera; family Acrididae; genus Locusta; species Locusta migratoria. The sequence continues at coordinate 105,934,150 of CM048755.1, forward strand.
GTACTCTATTGGGTTTTTCTTGGGTGTGATAAATCTTAATTATCTGTATGAAACTATGTGGTATCCCACATATTTAAAAGAACTAGTTTTCTCTATTATTTATTTATCATTTATAAATTTTACTTCTAATAAGCATTTTTCCTTAAAGACCACGACTTTAATTTTTGTTGGGGGCCTATCCTATTACTATTGTTTTGCTGTAGCTTTTACATCTACGTCTACATCTACGTGGGGTACTCTGCAAATCACACTTGAGTGCTTGGCATAGGATTCATCGAAACACTGTTATACTATTAATCTCCCATTCCATTCTCGAATAGCGCGCGGGAAGAAAGAATACCTGAATCTCTCCGTTAGAGCTCTGATTTCTCGTATTTTAATCTGATGATCATTTCTACCTATGTAAGTGGGAGTCAACAATATATTTTCGCATTCGGAGGAGAAAGTTGGCGATTGGAGTTTCGTAAGTAGCCCACGCCGCAGCGATAAGCGTCGTTGTTGTAATGATTCCCATCGCAGATCCTGTATCATTTCCGTTACGCTCTCTCCCCTGTATCGTGACAATACGAAACGAGCTGCTCTTCTTTGGACTCTTTCGATGTTACGCAAAGTACTATTTTCTTAACTCGATCCAAACATGTTCGAAGAGTATGTGGCACGCTAAATGGATTTCCTTTATTTCTTGTAGAGTTTGCTAGGGAATTCCTGGGTAGGCGACGAAATATTAAGCATTTGGACACTGACTTCTGGCGGACGGCGACTGACTTCAGGCTGAGCCTCTTGTGCTCCCACCTACATGTAGAATATAGAGGACGCTGCTACTGAGCTAAGGTAGGCGTGGCGACGCCAGGTAGCTTGACATTGACTGCTTCATGTCATAGGTGCCTATCGGCAGTATCCGAAGAAACAACGGACTACTGCCAACTGTGTGAGCAATAATCTTCGTAGCGCCAAAAGCGCATTATAGCACTACACACCAGAACTTCCTCGTCGTTGTTGTGTATTGGTATGCGAACGTGAACGGGGGAAGGGGGAAGTTTTCGAGATGAGTCAGTCTGATTGGAGGTGGAATTAAGGAGACTGCGTCCAAAAAGTTTCTTCCCGCGCCCTAGCGTTCGCGATGACCCCACTGAACGAAGGCGCATGGAAACCGTGGAGAGAACGCAGGCCCACAGCCCGTAGCTGATCATCTTCTTCCATCGGCAGCTGCGGTCCGGTGGCTTGCTACAGTGAAGGCGAGACACGGTGATGATGGAGCAGGCTCGTGACGCTGTCCACCTCCGTAGGCTGTGGGACGAGCGCCAGCGGTGCGACACTCAGGAAACACGACGTCTGGGGGACCCGTGATTAATCTGTCATCATGATGTTCACGGCAGGATTACCGAAAAAGGAAGATTAGGGCTTAACGTCCCAACGACGCGTTAGGATTTAACGTCCCATCTACACCGTGGTCATTAGACACCATGCCGGTATATACCTAGAGTGATTTAGGGAAATCACGGAAAACCTGAATCAGATGGACCGCCCTTCTCCCGAATACGAATCTAACGTGATACCACGGCGCCACTTCGTTCGGTAGGTTTACGCTATGGAATCTGGTTCTGGTGGCTATGTTGCAAAGCTTCATGGTCATGTAATAAATGAAAGCTATTGCTGAATGACTTAATAACTGTCCTTAGCTGCTAGCACTACCTTCGTGTGATAACTCTATAAAAGACAAGATTATTAGTGCCATACTTTACGTGACATGTCGGAGAGGTTGGCCACTGCTGTGGAAGATGCAGGAACGTGTGGTATCACTAGCCATGCAACTACTCCGCCGGTGAAGCGCAAATGAATATTTTGGGAGCGGTAAGTGGACAAGAAAAGCAACAGAGCTTGTTCACGGGTGTATGAGCCTCGAAGTTTTTCCTTCTGTGGCTTAAACGTGCGCGTGAAACATTCTGATTTGTCATTGGATTTGGGTTGAAAAGGCTCACTCGTAATGTACTTGCCCCCTTGTTCTAAGTCTGTAACAATGAACTCTGGTCCATGGTTCGTCGCTATCACTTCAGGCCGTCCTTCAATGCAAAAAATTATATGACATGGCCTGGATTGTGCTACTGTCGTAATATATTTATTAGTGCCACAAAAGGAAAATTGCTAAAAGCATTAGACACAATGAGCCAATGCCTGTCGCAGGGAACCCACCAAATCTAAAAGCAGACATTAGCACGGGACCTGAAGCTTGGACCATTCAAAACCCTTTTTCAGTGGGGAGGCCAGACGCTCCGGCATATCTCACACAGCTCTCATCTGTTCACTTTGGAAGTTTGTAAGTTTCCAAGTCCACTGTCTTCACACCAATTGTTTGGTCCAACCGACGGCCCGCTATCTTTGATGAAGTGAAGTACTTCACATTGAGTAAGAAGACTCCACTATACCACACCGATTGAGGTCGAGCAGTGGTAACATAAAGTTGTCTCGCTTTTGGAAGGACGGTGGTTCAAAGCCATCTCCGACCATTCAGATTTCGCTTTTCTGTCATTTCTCCAAATAACTCCAGGCGAATTTCGGGATGGTTCCTTTGAAAGGAAGCGGTCGATTTCCTCCCCCTCATGAACCAAAAATCTGAGCGTGAGCTCCGTCTCTAATGATCACACTGTCAACGGGACATTAATCCATAACCTTCCTTCATTTGGAATGGCAATAAGTGACTGTTCAGTCCGTATGCAAAATAATGACACCTTGTCCGACAGCAGGGGATAGACACCTTAGGTATTTATCTCAAGCCGTAAATACTTCTAGTCTGAAATAAGACATTTGTCCTTTTACACTTCGAGCCTGCATTAGACAGAACTTCGTTCAAAACTCAAATTCTGCTAATATGTTCCTTTGGAATGTGATCTGAGAGAACAATGTCATCTAACTAACTGAAGCAAAAATGTACTGTTGTAGTGAGCTGCTCTGAATAACGCTTGAAAATGGCTGCAGATGCACTACTGAAAGACAATCTCCAAAATTTGCACAACCTCGTGGTAATCACAAACACTCGGTGCGACTGTACATTGAGCGAAATCTACAAATACACATCACACGGCTCTATTTTAGAAATGTACCGGCTGGCTCCCAGTCAGTTCATGAGCTCTTCCGAGAGTGCCAATGGATAACCGACACTCACTGTCTGTGGATTCGAAATCTTTTAAGTGTACACATAACCTAAGTTTGCTGCAAAGCTTATTAAAACACTAAGGTTATGCCCATTGTCTACCTGTTTTAGGTAATATGACGTCACTGTCCTACAATTCACTAAATTCGTGAGGTATTTGTTCTCCTAGAGCATGGGACACGGGACTAGGTCTGAAAATAGATATGCTGTATATTCTCTTTCACAATGGCATGTGACATAAAATTATTAACTTTGCCAGGTCCTTCAGAAAACAAATCTTTACACTCACCTCGAAGTAACTTATCACCTTTTTTAGAAACAAAAGAAGAAAGAGGAAGCACATTGTTTTAAATGCTCGAGCCAAACAATCACTTAAGTCTTAAACAAAAATGTTTTCATGTTACTTGACTGAAGGACTAGACAACTCCTTGTCTTTGTCAGTTTTTGATACGTTGCAAGAAGGCTTTATGTATCTAGCACTGGAATCTCTTTCCAATATAAAAAGGTAGCATAGCCTTTGAGCCAGGTATTTCATACATGGCAAGACTTACGAATGTAACGCAGACACAATATCTATCTGTAGACACATTCTATGTTCTGTTATATTTAACCCTTTAATGCATGACTTTTTATTTGAAGCTATAAAAACTGCCACGATTAATGTATAGTGCGTATATACTGAGAAAAATAATGAAAAAAAAGCCGTAAAATTATAATCACTACTAGCAACAAAAAGTTCATAGCTGGCCAGCTATAACTTATAGTGCTTCCACGATGTACCCGATGTAGTAAATGGCACCATCATGCCTCTAATATTTCCAGAAAGTAACTCGTAATGCAACAGTGGTATGTGATTGACTACTTTTACATGGCAAAGGAGGAATACTAGAATAAACAAACGCACATGTTAGGAGTAACTCAATACAGCTAACTGTCGAATTGATTCAGTAGCACTCTGCAATGTAAAATTTCTAGGACGAGCTGCCAGCATGGGAAAAATAAGGTATGTAGCTGATCAGATACATTATTCATTAATGGCTTACTGTAATAAAGTTTCTTCTACGGCCTACACTAATTTGTTGTCTGTTTGAGACTGTGCAACAGTGCACATTAAGACTTAGGCCTGCTTGCACGAGAATTCCATTTGTTTGACTGGCGGCTCAGCAATCTCTGAACATAGGGCTACTTACCACAAGCAATACACTTCAAGTTCCTCGAAGGGCAAGCACCATAGACAAAACTTTGCCGGCCGCGGTGGCCGAGGGGACTGAGGCGCTCCAGTCACGGTCTGCACGGGCACTACGGTCGGGGGTTCGAATCCCCCCTCGGGCATGGATATTTGTGCCGTCCTTAGTATTAGCTAGTTCATAAGTAGTTTGTAAGTTTAGGGACTGATGACCGCCGGTCGCGGTGACCGAGGGGACTGAGGCGCTCCAGTCACGGTCTGCACGGCCACTACGGTCGGAGGTTCTAATCCCCATTCGGGCATGGATATTTGTGCCGTCCTTAGTTATAAGTAGTTCATAAGTTGTTTGTAAGCTTAGGGACTGATGACCCCGTAGTTAAGTCCCATAAGTTCTACAAACATTTGAACATCTTTGACTGATGACCACGTAGATAAGTCCCATAAACTCTACAAACATTGAACATTTGAACAAAACTTCACGCCACAAACGTTTGTGCCGGCAAATAGTGGTCTGGGCCATACACAGCACGGTCCTGCACAACAGCTATGTTTTCCTAACTTTTCTATGCTGTAAATTAGCTCCGGAGCAGCGTGTGGGCTGCAACATGACATGAATAGTGAAGTTAGTGATTTGTGGCACTTGAACTAAATAGGAATCACGGTACCGAAAAATCTATTCTCTAATTCTAGAATCAGTATGATTGATTGCATCACTGTAAACTTTACCACAGCCACACTTCAATCAACACTGACTAGTTAGTCCTTGTATCGGCCAATGGGGGATGTAACAGCAGCCAGCACACATATAAGGACGCTGATGTAGGTGCATTACTAGAACAGCCATACTGATTAATAGAACAATTTATTCACAGAACAAAAACAAATACTTAAAGTGCTTTAGTCCGGAATAAGGGTAACAGGAAGACCGCTAAGTAACAAAAATAAACTGAGGTGTACTAGATTCTTCCAGCTGCTGCTCGTGGGTGAATGGCGACCAGCACGTGCGGCTGGTTAAATCCGTTTCACAGAGGTCGCTGCTCTCCGTGCCAGCTGTGGGCACGTCCGCGAGTAACTGGCATGTGTTGCTGCGCTGGCCGATGTGCAGTCCATGCGAGAGGATTGCACACTTGCAAATCAAAAACCCACTGTCGGGATGTTGGAGCTGCCTGTTTATTTATCGTGAAGAATTTGTAGCGAGCAGCAGGCACATGCACTTTGTCTTAGGAGTGCTTACTCAAAGCCTATTCTGAATCTTCATAACTGATATTTTTCGGTCAGGAGGCGTGAAATAAGTTTCTGCAGAGCCAGCAAATGGAAACTTCCGCCGTATGTATGAAAAGTGCTTGAATTTCGTTACGTGTGACTCCCACTGTGCGAGCTTTTGGAACCAGTACTCTTTCTTTATATTGCCGGAAGGATGTCACATACATAACAGGCGGCTGTACAGCAGCTGCGGACGTCGTCCACTGCTCTGTGTAATCCGTTAAAAGTTCGTCCAACAAATCCATAGCTGGATCTACAAACAAATAAACTCGGTTAGATCAAACACAGGCGTAGACGCAGCCATAGTGATCTAGGACAAAAAGCACGCAAAAAAGGGGAGGAAAGCAAATAGGTAAAGAAAAACAATGAATAACCAACAGAAACTAGTCGTACAATTGAGTTGTAGGCGACATTAATATCTTATGTCTTGCTGAACACCATACGTCTGCTCTAAGGATACAAAAAGTGCGTGCCTTCTCTGTAAGAACGCAGGAGGCCAATAACATGGAAAGAGGCTTCAGCCGCACAAAGTGTAGACGCAACACAGACACACAAATTGAAGACACTAAAAAAATAATTAAAAAATGTAGACGGAAATAATGTTCTTCTTGAATAATACGAGGAGCATTCAGAAAGTTATTTTTCGACGTGGTTACCAAAAGCGTTGAAGCACTTATCTGGTTACTGTGCCATAAATAGTTCAAACTTTGTTTTATCTGTTGGCAATAAAGCTTTTCATGTTACTGTGTTGTCTTTGTTTTAAAAATAGGGAAACTTATTTTCTGGACGCCCCTGTAGTAGGAAGTAAAAACGTTTTTGAGGTCTTGCTGAAAAGAAATAGCTGTTTAAAATCTTTGAGCTATCAAAGCCTAATTCTTCATCTGCGGATCATGAAGCAGTAAGATGACTATCCGATTCCTATAACTGTACGACTGATGCTGTCTCCGATCCCTATAACTGTACGACTGATGCTGTCTATCTGCGGGTCATGAAGCAGTAAGATGACTATCCGATCCCTATAACTGTACGACTGATGCTGTCTGACTTCAGACGGACTGCCAATGACTTCAGACAAACGCTGGATGCTTCTCTGTTCCATCCTATATGCAGACTGCAGAGGGCGCTGCCACCGCGATAAGGTATGAATGGTGACCGCAGGTTGCATGACATTGGCTGCTTCCTGTCATGTCCACCAGCAGCGTCTGTGATAGGACCGCTATTATTTTCTATCTATATAAATAATGTGATGGACAGAGTAACTTGTAATTTGCGGCTGTTTTCTTATGATGCTAAGGTGTATGCGAGGGTGTCGTCTTTAAGTAACTATAATAGCGTACTGGATGACTTGACAAAATTTCTAGTTGGTGTGAAGAATGTAGAAAAATGTAAGGCGATGCGCATGAGTAGGAAAAACAATCCCAGCATTAGTAGTGAGCTTCTTGATGCAGTGGCGTCGTTCAAATATCTAAGCGTGACATTGCAGAGCGATATGAAATGGAACGAACATGTAAGGACAGTCGTTAGTAAGGCGGATAGCTGACTTCGGTTTATTGGGAGAATTTTGGGAAGATGTACTTCATCTGTAAAGGAGACCGTGTATAAAACGTTTGTACGACCACGTCTTGAGTATTCAGAGGCGAGCAGCTCGGTTAGTTACTGGTGCTACCGGTCGTACCTTTTTACATATGTATCATTCTATCTTGTACCATATAATTTTTGTAATCTTATTGCTACACATTATATGCAGGTCTGTCACACTTGAAAATGGCCTAACATAGAGGCCGAAACCGGTAGTGTGGGCTTAAATAAAGCACAACTAATTGCAACTGGAGCTGGACTTTCATTAAATTTGAACCACAGTTGCGGCAACAGCAACCATTCAACGATGGAGAAACTAATAATGTAATGACTGTTAATTCCCTTGTATCCCGGTGCTTGCGGATAGCTGCACGGGCTGGGACGCAATGTCACGGACTGAGCGGCCGCTTCTGCCATATGATTGATTCCAGGAGCAAGGCCAGGGACCGATGACCTTAACAGTTTGGTCCCTTTAGGTACACTAACTTTGAACTTTTACGTGAAATGCGAGCAAGTTAATGCGTGCTATAAGTAAACCTTCCTGTTAGATACCCTCTCCGTTTTACCACTCGCTGCATCCCTGACAACGATTTCACAGGAGAAAATAAAACTTTGTTTAAACTGTGCTAGACAGATAACCCCAAAAATATGGTCCCAGGGGGATCGGAAACTCTTGTTCGGTGCGATCGCCGTCACAATTTGTAGCACTTGTACCATGAAATAATAAAGGGTTCAGTAATTAAAAAGCGCATGCCTAAGTTAAATTTATGTAATGTTAAAATTAGAAAGGTCTCGGGTAACATGATGAATAAAATATATCATAATTTTTTTTATAATATAGTGAGTTAATGATGACTAAGTGCAAAGCCTGAAACCAATCGATAGGTAAAAGATCATGACACACTAAGCAATTTTGAAAAATTCGAAATAATCTACTTCTTTGGAAATTGTCTATACCGTGGGACATTTCTGAATGAGCTTAATACGCGTCTGTGTCTTGCCTGAAATTCGAAACACTATTTAAGCAAAATGTGTACTTTGTCGGAAATCTGATAAAATAGAATAATTTGCTCCATTCCAAAAATTTCACAAAAAACTTCGTCCAACAATTTAAAAGAAAGCTGTAGCAAAAGAAAGAAGACTAAATGAGTTTCCTTTAGGATAACATTGTTTTCTTACGGTCCGAGACGAGGCGGAGTCGCCAGAATATTAAAAAAAAATATATACGTTTGTAGAGCTTATGGGACTTAACTACGGGGTCATCAGTCCCTAAACTTACAAACTACTGCCGGCCGCGGGGGCCGAGGGGACTGAGGCGCTCCAGTCACGGCCTGCACGGCCACTATGGTCGGGGTTTCGAATCCCCCCTCGGGCATGGATATTTGTGCCGTCTTTAGTATTAGTTAATTCATAAGTAGTTTGTAAGTTTAGGGACTGATGACCCCGTAGTTAAGTCCCATAAACTATACAAACATTTGAAACATTCGAAACATACAAACTACTTATGAACTAGCTTATAATAAAGACGGTGCAAATATCCATACCCGAGGGGGAATTCGATTCCCCGTCCGCAGCGGCCGTGCAGACTGTGACTGGCACGCCGCAGACCGCTCGGCCACTGCGGCCGGCGAATATCTTTATTTTGGACGGGGTGGCCAAAGTAATTTTACTTGGAAGGTTAAAAAACACTGCCTTAGAGGGAAGAAAAAGGAAAAACGCTGCGATAACCCGAGAAGATACATACACTGGGTGTTCTACTAAAAAAACTATGAGATTAACTCTAATAAAAAAAATTCCAAGTAAGAAAACCTGAAACAAATGGATTGTGCAAGACTAACTGTACGGAGAGAAAAATAGGCCTCGAAAATGAACAAGTAGATCATTAAAATCACGAAGGTCCCTGTTTCGATGTTCAGTCGTTTCTAAAAGCTTTTCTGTTACTCATCGCTCTTTTTTTTTTTTTTTTTTTTTTTTTTTTTTTTTTTTTTTTTTTTTTTTTTTTACATTGAAAAGATCTGCTACTGTGAATAATGTCAAGTTGCAGATTGACTAGAAGTAGACGTGAAACTGTGGGCAACACCATAGATGTCTATGGAATTTATTTCAAAGAAGATCTATTAAGACCATGCCTAATAAGACAGTGGTTAATCCACCCACTGGGTTAAAGACCGATATATCTTTTGATTTAATAAACCAAAGAAATCTTTTGTAGTCAACAGCAACTTGAACATGGAGTACATTGGCATTGTGGTCGCCAGAGCTAAAAGTGTGGATCAACTACCACATGTTGAGCTTATTAGGGGCGGAGAGCCTCTGATAGACCTAAGAGGCTATCCGTAATAGACCTTGCCGCTTTCATTTATTAATCCGAGAGCGTGTAAATCCTAAGCCCCGACGACGGACCTGTTTTTCTGAACAGCAGCTGTCGGCCGTTTCCTCACGCTTGACTTGCTGCAGAACTCGATAAACGAGCGACGTAAGGCGGGTTTCAACGTCGGCGTCTTGTGAGTGTTGCACCTGTTCCGCTAGCAGGACTTCTAGCGACCGACGGGAAAGCTGCCATAAATTACTCACTAATGTATGAATAACTTTTAAGACCATATACACACACATCTCAAAGTGCAAAATGTAGGCTCTATAAGGAATTTTATCTTACTGCTTTCTCCATAAAGGAAGAAAAATATCCTGGAATTTCAGTACTTCTAGACACAGGATTGCTAGCAATTTGATAGAGAAATATGGTTTCCCATATCCATGAGAGTAACTTAGGTTCGGTTTTTTAGTACCTCACTATATCACTACTGTTATGAAGTGGGAAGTATACATCTTTCTTCGTGACTTTACAATCAGTAAAACTAGACAAATCCTAAAAATAGAAAGTGCAGTAGACTGGTCACTTCATGAAGGACAGTTATAGATATAATAATAGAATACAACAATAATTGAATTATTCGACGCTGTTTTACATTTGTTACTGTCAACAATTTGGGAACATTATTATGTGTACTACCGTATTGACTGTCTTTAAATTGGTAGCATAGAATAGTATTAGAATTAATTATTCACACATATATATATATATATATCGAAAATTGCGATATTTTCCGACATCTATTGCTGTTATATAGATGGACAACCGATATGCAACAAATGCATGTCTGTTCCTTAGGAACAGACAATTAATAATAAACATCAATGCCATGACAGGCTTAGGGTGGTAGTATTCTGTATCTCCCTCTCGCGGGTCTTACACTATAATGTGTACGAGCATTTGAGGGCTAGAGACAAGTGTAACACATGGAAGTCTGGGTGTGGCCGGGGAGCGTGCACGGGTTGCCGAGTAGACGTCGAGCGCATGGCGCCGTGGCTCAGCGCGCCTCGTCAGAGGCTTAAACGCCTTCTGTAATAAAAAAAGCTGAGCCAAATGATAAACGAACATCATGAACGAAATGGACAAACGACCACAAACCATCGATCATCTTGCAGAACGACAGGGGAAAAAAAGTAGTAAAGGCGACAGCTCGCGAATAGAGGGAGGCCCTGGTTCGAGTCCCGGTCCGGCATATTTTCATGTGTTGCAGACCGATTGTCCATCTTTAGAAGAGCAGTAGATGTAGGAAAATTTCGCAGTGTGCGACGTATATGTGTGAATATTTACCACTGCTGCGGACACCGCCATCGTCTGTTCATTAGGAACAGACAATAATAGAATTGATTATTACTAAGAATTAGATCGAAACATAACATATTCTTTTTTATATTGTCAGGAAGACAGATGATAAGGGCTAGAGATTTAGTCTCGGCTGCTTGTAGGTGTTTGCCGGTGACATTATAATTCTAAATGTTCAAATGTTTGTATAGCTTATGGGACTTAACTACGGGGTCATCAGTCCCTAAACTTACAAACTACTTATGAACTAGCTACAAATAAGGACGGCACAAATATCCATGCCCGACGGGGGGGGGGGGGATTCGAACCCCCGACCGTAGTGGCCGTGCAGGCCGTGACTGAAGCGCCGCAGTCCCCTCGGCCACCGCGGCCGGCCATTATAATTCTGTCAGAGACAGCGAAGGACCTGGAAGAACAACTGAACGGAATGTACACTGCCTTGAAAGGAGAGTATAAAATGAACATTAACAAGAGCAAAACAAGTGTAATGGAATGTACTCCAAGAAAATAAGGCGTTGCTGAAGGATTAAGAACAGATAAGGAATCAATAAAGGTGGTAGATGAGTTTTCTTACTTGGGAAGTAAATGACATTTAGGAAGTCTGTTCTGAACGGGTTTTGTGTTACGCGTTGCCTTGTTCGGTAGTGAAATGTGAACGATAAACAGTTCAGACATGAAGAGGTAGAAGCTTTTGAAATGTGGTGACTGACGATTGTTAAAAATTAGGGGTGTAGATCGCGTAACTAATGAGGAGGTATTGATCATATTTGGCGAGAATAGGAATTTCTGCCGTACTAAAAGAAGGGTTTGATTGGTAGGACTCCTCCTTAGACATCAGGAAAACGTGAATTTAGCTTAGAAGGGAAGTGTGTGAGATAAAAATCGCAGAGGGAGACCAAGAGACGAATACAGTAAGCACGTTCAAATAGATGCATGTTGCTGTTTTTACCAGATGTAGAGGCTTGCACAGGATAGAGTAAGGTGCATCAAACCAGACTAAAACAGTTACAACAGTATGTCTCAGTATTCCTGCAGGGGACTATCAGCTTGTTGTTGAGGTCATAGCACGTCGAGGTACTGCGCATCGCCGAGCAGAACGATGTCTCACACGGTATTAGGAGATATCCCATGGTATTCGTCAGCTCAGTGATCTTCTCAGCTAAGACTCTGAAAGCTCCTCTATACTGCCAGCGATTCGTCAATATTCGAATTGACTGGAATACTACAATGTACCTATAAATTGAAAAATAACGGTATGCAGTGTTTGTGGATAAATAGCACTGAGTGGATTCGCCTGATTTGGAAGTAACGATTTGGTATCATGACAAGCTTCTTCTCTGACAAAAACTTTCCACCCCCGTTGCGTTGGTCCCTTTCTCTCCTCTCCTCTTCCAGTTTCCATGTCACTGACAAGGAGATCACATGGATATTGGATTTTAGAATTTCTTTATATTTATGGTACGTGAAGTTCAAAACTAAAATTACAATCAGCCAAAGCCATTCTACATAATTCTCAAACTTCTCGATGAATCTACTTTGTTCAAAATGTTTGTAATTCTTAAGGGACCAAACTACGTAGGTCATCAGTCTAGATCTACATCTACATGGGATACTCTGCAAATCACATTTAAGTGCCTGACAGATGGCTCCTCGAACCACCATTATCCTACTTACCTCCCAATCCATTCTCGAATAGCGCGCGGGAAGAAAGAACACCTGAATCTCTCCATTCGAGCTCTGATTTCTCGTATTTTATTCTGATGGTCATTTCTACCTATGCAAGTGCGAGTCAACAATAAATTTTTGCATTCGGAGGACAATGTTGGCGACTGGAATTTCGTAAGTAGCCCAAGCCGCAGCGATAAGCGCCGTTGTTGTAATGATTCCCATCCCAGATCCTGTACCATTTCCGTAATACTGTCTCCCCTGTATCGTGACAATACGAAACGAGCTGCCCTTCTCTGGACTCTTTCGATGTCCTCCGTCAAACCCACCTGATAAGGATCCCACACTGGGCAGCAATACTCCAAAAAAGGACGGATAAGCATAGTGTATGCAGTTTCTTTTGTAGTTCTGTTGCATCTTTTAAGGGTTCTGCCAATAAAACACAGTCTCTGGTTCGCCTTTCCCACGACATTATCTACGTGTTCTTTATAGTTTAAGTCTGAAGTAATGGTAATTCCTAGGTATATTGTGGAGTTTACGGCCTTCATTTTTGATTGATTTATCTTACTTAAACTAAGTTAAACTAACCTAAGGACAACACACACATCCATGCCTGAGGGAGGATTCGAACATCCGACGCGGGAGGCCGCACGATCCGTAACGTGGCGCTCCAAACCGCTCTGCTACTCCCTCGTGGCAAATCTACTTTGAAGTTATGCAAGTACTAGCAGGTACCCGGCGCGTTGCTGCCGCAGAAGAAATAATTGTGAAAATAACGTGTGAAAATTGAAAGTGTTAGCTTGTTTAATTACGAATAACAGAAACAAATATTCATTTTATAGTCGATAATAAATACTTGTAGTGAAATTTAACTATACATAATAGTCCATCTCTTCTTTTCCCTTCTCTCTGTTCACCTGCTCCTCCCCTCGTCTCCTTCTGTCCCTTTCTCTGTCCATTTCCTCTTCTTCTTCCCTCTGTTCGTATTTTTTCATCTATCTGTCACCATCTCCCCTCTCTCATTCTCCTCCTCTCCCCTATCTCTGTTCGCCTCCTCCCTCCCCTTTCTGTCCGTCTCCTCCTCCACCTACTTCTTTCTCCTATATATGAAAACATACACATATGCGCTAAGTTTGATGGTGACTGGTCAAATGATGTCAAAGTCGCAAGGTACACTCCGCCATGCTAAATTCACTGGCTTACATCTCCTTCATGAAAAAAACATTTATGTGCCGACTTTCATGGTGACCAGTCAAACAATTTGGATGTTGATGTAACGTATCTTCCGCGATGCGCCTACGGAGTCTTACGAAAGGTGGCCCGTGTATTAATTCGGGGTATAAGCTACCTCCGTGCCACATTTCATTCAATTCCGTCCAGCCGTTTCAGCGTCAAGAGTAACAAACGTATTGACCCATTGTAAGGTACCCTCCGCCACGCACCATACGGTGGCTTACGAAAGGTAGTCCATGTATTAATCAGGGTATAAGCTACCTCTGTTCCAAATTTCATTAATATCCGTCCAGTCACTTCAGCGCGAAGGCGTGAGAAACTAATTAAATAATTGTAAAGCAATGTTAGTATACCTATAGCCTTCGCGCGAGTGCAAGCAATGAGTTGACAAATTTTTATTGCAATCGGATGTTCGGTATGCTTGATGCGACAGTTTTACGGCATCTACAGCGAAACTGTTGTGAGCGGTACACTTCCTTTCGTTTCATCATTTTGTGTGTGTGTGGGGGGGGGGGAGGGGAGGGGGGTCTGTTAAGGGGTTGGAACACTTGCGCGGAGTGACACTTGCGCGGAGTGACACTTGCGCGGAACCCGGGACCCTTGGGGCGGCTAATGGCTTTTCCTGGGTACAGGCACACCAAGAAGTCTAGCTCTGCTGTTGTCAAGTTTCCACACTGTCAACATAACACGAAACTCAGTGAAATTGCACAACCCTTTCAAAGCTGAAGAGCAATATAGTAACTTGTTCTAACTACGTATGAATTCGTTGAGTGTTCCTCCTGAAAACAAAAAGGTATTTTAATAGTGATAATGTTTGGGGAGTTATTAAGACATTCTTTGCTACTACAAGACGATGACTTTCCACAGTCATACCTCCTAAAAGCATATTATTCAGAACACAAAGCATATCAAGACACCTGCGCAAGCAATAAATATATTAGGCATCCTGCACAGATACGTTGATGTAATTGACTGCTATGTAGTTAACCCCACTATCACGCAACTTCCATCTCTTTAAAAATAGCTACTATGCTTTTTAATAGGAGACGCAACCTTAAACCTTCAATTAAAAAACGTTAATAATATGTCAATGAGCATTTTACATACTTGAAGCGTTTATTCGTAGACTCCAAAACGATTTGGCTGTATTCGAATTAGAAATACATCTAAGAAATGTATGAAATACGGAATGTGTAAGGGAATATAAATTACGGAATACGCGGAACTCCTGTTCAGTACAGTCAAAAAGGTCTAAGTTAATAGGCAGTGGTTTACAATCAGATATCCGTATCACTCTCCTCCTCAAGAAGTCTGTGTGAAGATTTATATTCAGAACATTCAAGAAAAAGATGTTGAAACTACAAGAAGCAGCTCATTTACTCAGGAAGGGAATACGTTATGGTGCCCGTAAATTTGAATGGCTGTATCTCTTGTAGTAACATTCATTTTTTGATAAAATGTTAAAATCCAATATACCAGAATTTTGTTTTTCTAAACTCAGGGACAACTTTTTTTGTCGAAATTTTTGCAGGAAGTAGTCTTGACGTGATTTCATACTTCTATGCATTAATATTATCAAACATGTAATTTGTGTCACAAATTGCGCGGCTGGTCCGGTCGGATGTTCGAGTCCTTCCTCGGACATGGGTATGTTTGTTCGTACTTTGCCGACGTTATTTTAAGTAAGATTAAGTAGTGTAAGTCTAGCGACCGATGACCTAAGTAGTTTGGCCGCACATATACACGTAATTTATTTATTTCATCACCACATTTAAGTACTAATAATTAAAGAAACTTAAATGTAGAAATTTGAAATAAACACTGAAAACAAATGATTGGTATTTCTCATAAAATTAATGCACAGAACCGTTGAATTATGTCTTGTGCATGTACCTACAAAATCTGCCATATGAAAATTGTAGTGCGGGTCCCAAATTTGTTTTTTATGTAATAACATTAAAAACATATTAAAAATTGAGAACTCAAAGACCAGTGAAGTTATGGACTTGAAGCGTTTTGTGTTGCTAAATCTTTACATAGTAGACACGATTTTAAAATTTAGTTGCTATCGCCAAAGTAGACGAAACGTTAAATTTTTTGGTGTAATCTTCGCCGTGTAGACTGTATGTTGTAGACGTCTACGTCGAACCTAATTAGAATCATACCTCTGAGGAGAGAACGTTGTTTGCACTTCTCTTGCGTTTCCAGTCGCCGTGCTGTGCTACGTAACGACATCGTACCGTTCCACTTTACAGAGAGCTATATATGTATTGGTGTGATGTTTGTTCTTTCGAAATAAGACATCACACCAATATATGTATCATTTAGACGCAAGGATTCTGGGTTCTGTTTTCATCGCTAACGCGACTAACAACGTGTGTAAACAGTTAAAGGTTATGAGTGCCACTGGAAAAATGCATAAGTAACACCTGTTGTTTGAGACTTGAAGATGACCTGAAATTAGCCGAAATCGATATCTCATAATAAACATAAGGTGTAGCAGTCTATATTTCATAATGCTATTCCTAACATATTTAAAAGCTGCTCAAAACCACCTACAAAAAGCCTTTATAATGATATTGTATATAATTCCACGATCAAATTGTGTTTTAGTTATTTGTAGTAATACACCCAAAGATCTGCCCTTGCTTTTAGTGCCTTGATCAGCTGTTTATTTTTAGAGGTATTACTAGGGACAGGAAAAATTCGCATTTGCGATAAATGCGAATATAGATGCGAATTCTGACTCAAAATGCAGTAAATCCGAAATTGTCATAAATGGTATTTTGGTGTGAAACACTATTTAATCAGAAATATTGCGAGATAATTTTATTTTCTGCCCTTAAATATGTACAAAGTAACCAGTAGGTACCGGAAAAATTCATATTTTTCAATGAATTCGAAATATAGGCCCATGCTAATTTTGGGCCGGAATGCGAGAGACGTGAATCTTGTAATATACGCTATTTGTTGCGAACGTCCCGTTACTACAGCTCCACCTCGCTCGGTGGGCCTTTCCCTGAATACGGCACAGGTAGCGGCTGGAGGGCGTAGAGTAGGGGTGGTGTATCCCTACTTCTGGAACACCCTGTTCACTACCTGCAGCGTCCGGGTCTCCGCGCAAGTGTCTACAAATTCCCTTTCCGCGCAAGTGTCACTCCCCGCAAGTGTCACAAACTCGTCTGTTAACGCTTCATAAACGCCCCAAATTACATGCAAACTTTGTTGCAGGTCACTAACTACCCCAATCTTCCAATAATTGATGCATAAATCTGGGTATTCTCACGCGGTGGCCTCTTATTATTTATGACGTCTTCTGAGCTATGTGTCGTGCTCTTTTGATTTTGGGTCAGGAACCTTCGTGGGGTTACGAAGAACGGTTCACCAAAGTTTCGTTGCAATCGAATGAATGGTTTATGAACACATATAGGACATACAGACAAACATTCATATATATATATATATATATATATATATATATATATATATATATATATATATATATGGTGTACTATGTAAGTAACAGCGCCTCTATCACTGCAATTTAAGCGTAGCATACACCAGAAAGTACAAATTACGATATATTTTCTTCCCCTGATCCGATTTTGATGAAATAAAGCTTATATGTTGCCCCTAGGCACTCTCAGTTGACCTATGAAACCCCATGAAAGTTCGTATAATACTCTTGGAGATTTTCTGTACTACACCATACTTATAAGCATAGTATACACAAAAACGTGTCTTAGCAGCAAATAAGAAATGTAACAAAACGTGATGCCTGATGTGATAAGTTTTTACCAATCGTAGTATATATGATCTCATATTTACTGAGTTATATGTTGTACAATTGTATAATTATTGAGGTATATATTCATCTGTATAAGTGCTGTATGTCTGAAAAATCTGTTGCGAATGTAATAGGTTCAAACTAAACTTACAAACTACTTACGAAGTAGCTAATCCTAAGGACGGCACTAATATCCATTCCCGAGAGGGGATTCGAACCCCCGACCGTAGTGGCTGTGCAGACCGTGAATGGAGCGCCTCAGTCCCCTCGGCCACCGCGGCCGGCATGTAATTAGTAGTAAAGAAGTAATAGATTAAAACTTGGTGCGTGATGGAGCGGTTTTCCATGAATGTTACTGTTTATGTGCTCGTATCTCATTAACTACGTGTCGCACAGTGATACAATTTGGAAGATACATTCAACTATGTGTGTATGTACTGTTTCCTGCAGATACAATATGTAGTGTAGAAATTATAAATTTCAACATGATACAGAATGCCGCAGTTTTTTACTCCGTGAATAGCGGAAAAGTAGTAAGCGAGAAACTTTTGCCCTCTCATCATTTTGCTATGATGGTCAGCGAGCAAAGTTTCCTAAAGGTTTGAAATTATATTTAAAGTTTGCTGCAAGTCGCTAAGTGCTCTCATTCTCAAACAGTGGACTGATAGTGACAGTATCACGTGCCGTAAGACTGAGAAGTTTTCATGGTTTATGACGTGATATCTCCTGAACTGTCGGTCCTATCGCAAAATCGTTTCTTAGCTGACGTCTACTACCTATAAACTACATTCCTGCCGAATTGAAGCTACATAGGTGAAGTAGTTTTCGAGATTTCGTGTTTAGTCAGTGAGTGAGTGAATGTATGAATGAGTGTCCTTTCGCTTTTATATAGATAGAGATACATAAGTAACGATAATAAAAACAGTTGCAGTAGCTGGCGGTGTAGCTCAGGTGGCAGCGTTTTGGCCTAACAACCATAATGTCGATGGTTTGAATCCCGCAGTGACGGATTTTTTTCCCTCATTTTCGAAATCAGTTATATAAAACATCTTAGGATCTCTAATTCCACGTGTTGTGTAAGTTTTTGTTTATGTGTATGTGAACGAGGTGAACACCTTTTCGTCACCTAAAACGATGGCTGAGTAGGTTAGCTTTTTGGAAAGCTATAGAGATGACTTTCCAAAAACAGCGTCGTAGCTCTTTACAAAATGTTCAAATGTTTGTAAATCTGTGGAACTCAACTGCTTGGTTATTAGTCCCTAGCTTACAAACTACTTTAACTAAGTCAAACTAACCTAAGGACAAGACAAAAACCCACGCACGCCTGAGGGAGGACTCGAACCCCGACGGCGAACGGCCGCGCACATCGCAGCACGGCGCCTCAGTGCGCACGGCTATTCTACCGCGGGAGCTCTGTACAAACTGAACAATCAGATATTACCGTGGTCAACTAATAGTGAAGGCAATACTGTAAAAAAAAGTGACATGTTTTTTTCATTGAAACCATCATTATTAACAACGTTTTTTAACAGATAGGAAATTACGAATATAGAAAAACACGTGCATTTTTAGTAAAAAAATTACCATTGGATATTAAAATTGTGTAATCATTCGAACACAACAAAAAAAAAAAAAAAAAAAAAAATCTCTTACGGCAGGCTTCGAATCACCGACACCATGGTTGTTAGGCCGCAATGTTACCACCTCAGCTACACTTGCTGGTACTTATGTGTATTTTCATATATTTAAAGCCGATTGTCTACGAGGCGCGTCCAGAAAGTAAGTTCCGTTTCAATTTATCTCCGCTGCAGCGCTGCGATTGCAGTTCCGCACATGCGCTGTATACGATGTGTATCAAGGAGAAGAACGTGCGCCATTTGGAGATTGCTGTCAGTTACGTACGCTTTGTTGTGCTTGTTTGAAATGTCGGCGTTGATTGAAAATCCCGCCGCCTGTGAAATCAGGTCGGTGATTCGGTTTCTGAATGCGAGGAAAGTGAAATTTATCGGCAAATTTGCGATGTTTACGGACCAAATGCGATGAGTGATTCGATAGTGAGAAGACACACACGACCACACACTGCAAATGTGACGAAAAACCTCCAACAGGGATTTGTCTGGGACGTATTTGACCATTCTCCGTACAGCCCTGACCTCGCTCCTAGCGACTTTCATCTGTTCTTACATCTCAAGTCTTTCCTTGGCGGTCATGACTTCACCAATGACGAGCTGAAAGAAACTGTTTCCAACTGGTTGAAGACAGGCGGCAGATTTCTATGAAGAAGGTATACAAAACCTGGTGCTACGCTATGACAAATGCCTGCAAAATTTCGGCAGTTATGTGGAAAAGTAGGTTAAGAGTTGTAGAATTTTGTGCAATAAAAATTTCTTCTGTATCTGTGTACAATTTCATTTTATTACCAAACGGAACTTACTTTCTGGACGCGCCTCGTATATTGTTTATTAGAGTTGTTTCGAATGGTTTTTGCTTATTGTTATTTGAGTTCTGAACTTCACTTTCCATAAGTATCAAAAAATTATAAAATCCGATACCTATGTGGTCTCCTTGTGAGTCTCAAATATTCAAATATTTGTAAAACTTAAAGGACCAAAATGCTGAGGTCATTGGTCCCTTGACTTAGTAACTACTGAAATTAACTTAATGTAAGCACAACGCAGACGCAGACACACACACACACACACAAGCCTGTGGGGGGACTCGAAGCTCCAACGTAAGCGGCCGCGGGTTCCGTAAGGTTGCGTCCAGTCTGCACGGCCACAGAGTACCTTCCTGCCCCCTTCATAAAACGTGATGGCAGTCGCGTAGTGGTTTTATTTCCAAATCCTGACTGCACTGTTCATCTACTTTTACATTTTAGTACTTTTACAACATTGGTCAAACAGAAAAATTACCATTGATGTGAAGATGATTCGGCTTCTTAACCTAACCTAGTCGTCCTTTCTGTGTTCCCAATGCTAGTAACATATCATTTTAAGGAGAATGCTGTGATGGTTCTACCCATATCGTGTGGTTAAAATTTTTCCAATTCTCTGCCAATAATTAAATGTGACAAAACGAAGTAACTTCGTCTTCCAAATTTTCATGGTTGTAATTTTATTACTAGTGGTTGTTTTCCCAGTGTTGCTCAATTAATTATTATTTGTTATTAATTAATTAACATTAATAATTATTATTATTATTATTGTTATTTACATACGAAAAAGAATGAAATCAGTTTACAGTGTAAACGCAAACTTCTTTTTATCTTTTTAAAAATATAATAAAGTAGAAAAAGTATCAGGTAAAAACATTAAATTCAGAATAAACCTGAGCCATTCTATTCCAGAAGGAAAAATTAGATTATTAGTACACGTTCCACACTACTCCCAAGTGGTTCAGGAATGGCTTACCCCAGACTATGTTTTTCTAGATTGTGGCCCCTGTAAGTACTACGTCTGTTTTAAATTTCTTCACAATTTGCTAAGTAAACATACCATCTCGTCCCTCCTATGCCACCAACTCGACTCTAGAGGTATTAACGCGTTGCGCGGAAGTGGCCGTACTCTCTAAGGCGCCTTGCTGCGGAATGCGCGTCTGCTCCCTCGGACGAGTGTGTGTGTGTGTGTGTGTGTGTGTGTGTGTGTGTGTGTTGTGTGAGTTGTTCTTAGTATCATTTAGTTTAAGTACTTCGTAAGGCTAAGGGCTGATGAACACTGCAATTTGGTCCCACAGCTTTGCAAACATTTGAAAATTGTTTATGAACGCATAACTAGTTAAAGAGTCAGACATGGGATTACATTGCTGCTTTGGTCTCCATGTCCTATGAAAAACGTCCGACCAATGACTGTGGAACCGCGGCCTGGAATACACCGACCGATGTTACACCAGATCAATTTTTGTCAGTATGTAGAAGCAGCACAGACGACTATACTTCTGATGTATCCCGAACCTCTGTGATCCAATGCCGAGCAGCGGCTATATCCATCAATGGCCACAATATTCAGTACTGATTTAATTATGTTCCTCACTTCAGAACGTGCCGTATTCTCAATCATGTGATCTTTGTGCAACATGCTATCTCCTTAATACGAGGGTTGGAGCTTAAATAGTGGCAACACTGCTGTGGTGACACTAATAGATGGAATGTACTATTGTTACTGATAGCAAACGTTGTTGACATACCTACCTTACCTCTTAGCAAATGCATTCGTCCGTCCCACGTCACCGGCGTGCGCACAATTGAGGGAAACACACTCACTGCCGGCCGCGGTGGCCGAGGGGACTGAGGCGCTCCAGTCACGGTCAGCATGGCCACTACGGTCGGGGGTTCGGTTCCCCCCTCGGGCATGGATATTTGTGCCGTCCTTAGTATTAGTTAATTCATAAGTAGTTTGTAAGTTTAGGGACTGATGACCCCGTAGTTAAGTCCCATAAACTATACAAACATTTGAAACATTCGAAACATACAAACTACTTATCAACTAGCTTATACTAAAGACGGCTCAAACATCCATACCCGAGGGGGAATTCGATCCCCCGACCGCAGCGGCCGTGCAGACCGTGACTGGCACGCCGCAGACCGCTCGGCCACTGCGGCCGGCGAATATTTTTATTTTGGACGGGGTGGCCAAAGTAATTTTACTTGGAAGGTTAAAAAACACTGCCTTAGAGGGAAGAAAAAGGAAAAACGCTGTGATAACCCGAGAAGATACTTACACTGGGTGT
This sequence comes from Locusta migratoria, assembly GCA_026315105.1. Classification (NCBI taxonomy): domain Eukaryota; kingdom Metazoa; phylum Arthropoda; class Insecta; order Orthoptera; family Acrididae; genus Locusta; species Locusta migratoria. The sequence goes on from CM048755.1 coordinate 105,956,405, forward strand.
TCTACTAAAAAAAACTATGAGATTAACTCTAATAAAAAAAAGTAAGTAGTTCATAAGTAGTTTGTAAGTTTAGGGACTGATGACCCCGTAGTTAAGTCCCATAAGCTTAACAAACAACAACAACTTAACACAGTTACTTTTGAGTGAGCTGTCTAACGTAACGGTGTCACTTTGTTTTCGAAATAGGAACAACGGAGTTGGATGAAGATTGAATGTGCCAGAGGTCGTACAGTACGACAGCTTTACGAAAGTATCGGCAACACTTCCTGAGAAACCCACCCTTCATGTCGCACGACAATGGGCGGACGAATACAGCGAAAGCTGTGCCTGCTCTGTTCGGTCGATGGGACTGGGAATTTCTGTATCATCCACCATACCTCCCGGACTTAAGTCCTTCTGGCTTTGATTTTATTCCGAAGATGAAGGAACCACTTCGTGGCATTCGCTTCAGAACTGTTCCAGAGATTCGACAGGCAGTAGACCGCTAACGGTACCTACGACTTCCACATCGCTGGCATGGGGTTCTACACAACGTTGGTGACTACGTTGAAGGACAGTAACAGGTGCAAACATGTAACGCTTTTGTATTGGTTGTGAATAAATAGTTCCCACTATTTAAGTTCCAACCCTCGTACATGTGGCTGTAATTTTTCCGATCCGCCTCGGTATTGCATTTTGGATGGCTATCAGTGTCTTAAAAATAATGCAGTTTCGGAACTCATCACGTAATTTTATTTGATCAGTTACACATACCTTGAAACAAAACCAGTGGGATGGTAAATTTGGTGACGACCAGTTAGTAGAATGCAGCGACTGTTGGGCTGCAGTCGTTTTGCAGAAGGCGGCGCAGTCTGGCTTCAGGCGTCGCTGCAAGTTTGTGGAGCCTGGCGACGGTCCAGGGCGGAACGTCGAGGAAACTATTCTGGCGCGAGTCCAGTGCCCGGAAATGAGTCATTCACGCAGAATTCACACTTGAAAAACCTGTTCTTTGCCGCGCAGAGCATCTTCTGTCAACGGCGGCAACGACCTCTACAATGTCGCGGATTTTTCCTCTGCTACGGAGGTAAACATATCACTTCGAGAATGCGTTCCCACCTCGAACGGTTCTTCTCGTCTGTATTGTCAGCATCGTTACTTAAGTCACGAGAAGTAACTGTTAACTGTAGCTAGCTCTTCTCCTTCCCCGCCTGACAATCCCCACGCCCCCTGAACACCTAATATAAACACAATATTTTATCAAAAAGGTAATATGCTGATGTTCTGCAGGATTATTTATTGAGCTTTCGGCTTCTTAGTCAATCATCAGGTAACATCTGTTCACAGATGTGCGACATACGTAGATATTATTACAGAAGATATAAATTGTTTATGTTCACAGGCAAGTGTTACAATTTTATGGAAAGTGTTAAATTTTCATGGCACTGAATTACTTTTACTAAATTATAAAAAGCTGATTTTAATACGTAGAGGTTCAAAGCTTGAATATCTTCGTTAAAATGGCAACATTGGATACATTTAACAAACTGATAACTCCATAAGTTGATAACTAAAAGCCGGCCGCGGTGGCCGAGGGGACTGCGGCGCGCCAGTCACGGCCCATGCCACTTTTTTTAGGAAATACAGAAATATCCTCGTTTTTTTATACGAAAGTTTCAACTAAAAAGTGCGGAATTACAACTCTTTGAACTCTAAGAATGGGAAGCTCTAACTAATTTAACATTTCTTCCAGCAATGTATTATTTTTTCTAGACTTTTTTCTATGTCGCTGCTGTGCCGACCTCAAGTTACTATTTCAGAGCAAATGAAACAACAGGCTCAGAGGCTGCCGGTTAAGGCAATTATGTATGCAACATTGCAAGCTAACTCGACTTCCATTGATTCAAATTTGAATTGTAACACTTTTGTAAATTTTTGTATTAATCTAAAAATGTCCTGTCTTTTGGAGACCGACATCTAGTTACCGTACGCATCATCCAAACACAGAAATTGTTTTTTTTTTTTTTTTTTTTTTTTTTTTTTTTTTTTTTTTTTTTTTAGTTTTTGGGCCCTTTGTCAAAGTACTCCATTAGTAAGGTCAACCGGTGAACTCAATACAAAACCGGTAAGTTTACGATACTATTCGTGTAGCAGCCACATTTGTACATGTAACAATATGGGGAATATAGAACTATGAAAATTAATGAATCTTTTGTAGCAGCTCCGAACAATGTGACGGTATACCCACAAGGTCTCTCCATTTCTTCAGACGAAATCTGTAGCTGCAGTTCATGTTTTTTGAAACTAGCCAAATATGACGTTGGTGCTGAATAATCCCCTACCTACAGTAGCGTACTGTAGTCTCTCACATCGGACAACCTCTTTGCTGCAATAAAACTGAAAGTTAGGAAAAGAGCTATTCGCAAAGTTCCGACATTTTTGTCAGGAAAGACTTCATTTTGCGGACTTTCATTACATGACAGTGAAAGTACTAACTCTCAGCTATTCTTCACCATAAGTTTAATACTTCTTAAACATTATCCATATCGATTCACAAGCTTCGAAATTCCTTTTTCATAAAAGTGCGACCTGTGAGTGTAGAAACCGCCGCCATGGAGTGGCCGAGCGTTCTAAGGCGCATAGCTGCAGAGCGTGCCGCTGCTCGCCGTCGGAGGTTCGAGTCCTCCTTGTAGTCCTTAGTATAAGTTAGTTTATGTAGTTTGTAAACTTAGGGACTGATAACCAGAGTAGTTAAGTCCCATAGACTTACAAACAGCTGAACCTTTTGATGTGAAGTGTAGCCACCCTGCGACGCTCTCCTTGTGAGCCTCGTCCGTTTGCGACCACTTTGAAGACGTTAGGAGGCAAGTCGGGACCAAAGGGTGGATGCGGAGACATCTCCTAACGGAACCGTAGCAGGGGAGTTTTAGTCGTTACGGCATTATGAGGAAGAGAACTACCATGTGTCAAAACAATACCGAATTCAAGGTGCCACGTCATTTGTTTTGAATTGCTCTTCTCAGATTTGTTAGAGAGTCAAAGAACACGTCCGCGCTGATATTTGTTTCTTGTACAATGAAATCCACCAAAACAACACTTTTATTGCTCAAAAAGCAACTGTTCTTTATCTGTGAAAAAGTAGGGGAGTTCACGTGACGCCATGTAATGGATTGTTGCGTGGTTTCACATATCGAGCCCACGTCTCATCTCTAATGACAGTCTGGTCGAGAATCTGGTAGGGCTGGAAAAAACCTCAATGCCTCCCTTATCCCGTTGGCCCTTTTGGTTTCAGAGAGATATCCAACGACCACATAAATTGCTGTACGGTAGACTTTGTATCACCAATTCGTACAGGACATCCGATCGATTTTCTGCAAAACGGTACGAGAGTTCATGAATGGTAGAACGCCGATTTTGTCTGACCGTTTCATCCACTTTTCCAACGAGTTAATAATTCACAATTAACGCCCGACATGTTCGACCTTGATCATTGGTGATAGTACGTCTGTCAAGTAATGCACGATACCAAAGTCGAATGACAATGCCACTCACAATGTTCCCATACACTTGTTGCCACTGCCATTTGTTAAGCTCACAGAAATCGTCATACTTGGCGGGATCTTCTATTGGTGCACACATTTTGAACACTTTTAAATACCTGAATTGTCGAGAGAAATGGCCGAATACAACCACACAGCTATACCGCCCGGAGCGTACTGAACCAAGCTACACAATGTTACAAAGTTGGAGTCGTTTATGTCACGTAATCGCCCTTGAATAATTTCTACCCTTAAAAGATTAATACCTTGACACCCCAGCTTGCATGATGACCATCACAATAAATATGTTAGATCTAGGATGTGAATTTGTAATGGCCATACATGTGGTACCATGTACTGATATGGTTTGCCTCATTAAGGAGAGAGTAGACATAGGATCAAACGTCGTAACTGACTTTCTAGGCATGACAGAACTACAGTGAACATAGCCAGTGTACTTCTAAGAAACTGTATTCTTGATGTAATATACTCATTCAACATCAGTTTACGGAGACCTTGGCATCAAGGTGATGCAACACTTTTGATGCATGTTCATCAAAATTTAGAAATAAACATATTTTTATAGGATTCTCTTATTGAAAAGGGCAAGTTTTACTACTTTATAAAACCATTTCAACTGTTGAGTGTATTCACTGAAGATTGATGGTTCATTTTGCAAATAATACTCACGATTATCAAAAGAAACCAAATAGCCAAATATGATGGTATTTTAAGAATAAAAACAAATACTTTTTATCTAAAAATAAAAAGTATAAACCTTTTGAAGCGTATCTATCCAGTACATTAATTGTAGCAAAAATTTGTTCAACCATTACAAATTTCTGTCATAAATTTTTCTGAGCCAAGTGGTTACTGCCATTGGCTACTTGTTAATATAGATACTAGGATGTGGGGTTCGATGATTCGTGGTAAAGTCCCAGGCAACAAATCCAAATGTCGCGATTTCGATCCCTGGTCAGTCAGAGGATTTGTATGTCACATGCTCTCGTAACGTTCAAAAAAAATCAAATGTTCAAATGTTTGTAAATCTATCGGACCAAACTGCGTGGTCATCAGTCCGTAGCTTACAAACTACTTAAACCTAGGTAAACTAACCTAAGGACAAACACACACACCCATGCCCCAGGGAGGACTCGAACCTCCACGGCGAGCAACCGCGCGCTCCGCAACGAGACGCTTTAGACCGCTCGGCTACTCCACCGCGGCCCTCGTAACGTTCTCGTGCACAGCCCGTCCCATTCAGAGCCACTGTTTACGTATGTCTCTCTCACACCCTTTCCTTTTCCTGCCATTGGCAGATTATCCTGTCTCTCTCTCCCCTACCGCCTCTATACTCATCCACTTCTCTCACACATCATTAATACAACATTAGTATTACACAGCAGAGCATACACAGCAAACCAAAGCGGTAATTACCAAAACCATATAAATACAACTTTGTATATGTCTTACAAGGAAAGTACTTGGGCTCGAACAAACACACATGTACACCAAAATCGTATGAGAGATAATGTAAAGGTCGCTTATTGCACTAATGATACTCCCGCATCTGCAAAACTCTGCATTCGTCCGTTAGAGGCCTCTGAGTGTGCCTTGCCACATTGCACTTTGACCTGTCGGTTCGCCAATAGGGAACGGTCCAGTGTGCCTCCGAAGTCGCGTTTTGTGACGTTATTTGTGTGGTGAAGCGTTAGATGGGGCGGAGATTGACAATCAATCCTGCTAATGTATTGCGATTGGTTAGATGAAGTTACGAAGAACCCTTCTTCGTGAAGATGGTATTAGTGTAGAAGATGAATCATTCGATGCTTTCTCGTATCTGTTATGGTACAGAAAAATGAGCATAAGTTAGATACTGTTGTAACAATAACACATAATGATGATAATAGGGATGTAACGACGATCAACTCATTGCAAGCGGTTGTGCTACGGTAAGTGCGGGAGGAGGCGATGGAAGCAGTGGCAGTGAATACCAACAGTCTTCCGAGAAGAAGGTTAAAGTTGCAACTATCATCACACCTTTGATGACAATACGCTAGAGAACATGTACGATGATTATTACATAAGTTATATTTAAGATATCTGCATTACGTATGACGTCTACAATTACATCTACAGTGCTCTCTAGAGCATGATTGCAAAGTTTTGCATAAAATCGACACCCACCAGCTCACTGAGGTGTACGTAGAGATCCTGTAAGCAAACGTTCAAACAGATATGTTTGTTCGAGCCCAAGTACAGTCCTTGTTAGTATCATGACCAACTTCATATAACTCTTCTAAGACTTGCATATTTTTATCTGCAAGATACACTTCGGTAGTAGGAAAAGCCTTCTTTGGCTTAAAATAGAGATAAAACTTAAACCTAATTTGGAATTCAATATCCTCCGGTTAACATTTTCAGTATCATAAGCAAAACAAGAACGTTACCACGCAGAACACTTCTGATGACAAATACTACAATACTGTTCATTAGCAGTATCAGAAACCAAAAACACTTACAGGGAGTAACATCACTAAACCTCTTCATATTAAACAGCATAGTCTCACACGCTTTTAAACGCTGTCTCCTTCTCTGTCACTTTGACTGTCTTTCTGCCTTTGTCTTTTCCCGTTCTCTCTCTCTCTCTCTCTCTCTCTCTCTCTCTCTCTCTCTCTCTCTGCTAGTGTCCATCTTTCTCTCATATTCAATTATCTGTCTCTTCAGTCACCATTGCCTCCTGTCTACACATATCCTTGCACATAGTTTGGCCGAGCTTGTAATGCCTAGATCAAGAACACGATACTGAGATAGACGATGTGGGAAAGTGGAAAACATTTTCCTTATTAAAGTTCGCCGGACTGGGGAATTCATACACCAAGTGCTTAAGTATGGTCTCCATTCATCTCTCTTTTTTATTTACATGGTCTCGTCTCCCTTTTGTTTCCACTGGTACAGTCTCTATCCACTTACGAGGGTTGAAACTTAAATAGTGGCTACACTGCTGTGGAGAGACTAATGCAATGCTACCTACTATTGTCGCTGATAGCACACGTTGTTGACTTACCTACCTTATCTCCCACGTCACCGGCGTTTGAAATAGTAGAGGGAAATACAGTCACGTGTGAACGAGCGGTCTAATGTAACGGGTCACTATGTTTCCGAAACAGGAACAACGGAGTTGAATCAAGATTGAATGTGCCACAGGTCGTCAAGAAAATTCAGTTTTCCGTCTGTTTCCTTCTCCAAGGTAAACTGAATTGTAAAATTAATTCCTTTGGGGTGATGAAGAAACAGATGTGTAGCTATGGGGAGCCCTTTAAGCCCGGTTATAGCAAATTTCTATTTGGAAAAATTCGACGAATAGGTACTGAAAACAGCAAACAAAAAACCTGCTATTTGGATCCGCTATGAAGATGATGCGTTTATTGTGTGAAGGCATGGTAGAGAGGAACTAGATCGTTTTCTTCAACACCTCAACGGGATTAATAATTCTACAATTTACCTTGGAGAAAGAGGCAGACGGAAAACTGAATTTTCGTGACGTCTCAGTTTTCAAAAATGGGGAATGGCAGATTGGGATATACAGTTCATCGGAAGCCCACACACACAGACCTTTATCTGCGCCGGAATTCAAACCACCACCCACAGCAAAAGCGGGACATTATAAAGACGTTGGCGGACAGAGCAAGGAACATCTGCGAACCGGAATTACTCGACGCGGAATTGAAACGCCTGAGTAATGCTTTGCTTAATAATGGCTATTCGTCCACAGAGATAAGGAGAACGTTGAGACCGACACGTAGAATTGAAAACGATGAAAAGGTTCCTGTGAAATCTAAAGCCTTCCTGCCTTTCATTAAGAACGTCATCGACCGCATTGGTAAAATTGTGACGAAACGGAATGATGCCATTATTTACAAACCTACTCGGAAGATACAAAATGTTCAAATGTTTGTTAAGCTTAAGGGACTTAACTACGGGGTCATCAGTCCCTAAACTTACAAACTACTTATAAACTACCTACAACTAAGGACGGCACAAATATCCATGCCCGAGGGGGATTCGAACCCCCGACCGTAGTGGCCGTGCAGACCGTGACTGAAGCGCCACAGTCCCCTCGACCATCGCGGCCGGCTCGGATGATACAGGATCACCTGAAATTGGCGAAAGATGCTCGCAAACCGCTAGAAAAGCAGGAATTTATATCATTCCGTGTAGGTGAAGAGACGATACGTGGGTACCACAAAAAGAACAGCGAAAAAAACGACTAGAAGAGCACAAGAGGAACTGTAGAAGGGGAGAGATTGACAGATCAGCTGTTGCTGAACACATTTATCAACAAGGGAACTACCTTATTCAATTTGATAAGACTCAGGATTTAGCAGCCACAAATGGATACCGCGAAAGACTGTACAGAGAATCTATAGAAATTGAAAAACACCCCAATAATTTCAGTAGGATGTAGGAGGGCGTAAAACTAAATGAAATCTGGATTCCAGTGTTGAGGAAGAAATGAAACAGTCTTCCACCTTTGGACGATATTAACAACGGACGACGGCAATCGCAACGACGAATTGCGCGCGCATATCCAAAACATCTGACGTCACACCTCTGTGGGCGAGCCCTCGTAAACGGAGTTTGGCTTCAGTCAGTAGCGAGCCAGAGTGTGCATCGGACATACAAAAGTGCCACGATCCCCCTTGTAAATGTCCTCCGCAGTTGGGGACGAAACTTTGTGTTTGAATAATAAATCATAAGACCACGGCATAATAGTCCAAAATTTTTTAATAATATTATAACTATTATCTTTTAAATAGAAACTACTGTTCCTCACTTTATTTCTTAGAATTTCATTTTAACGAACTTATGTGGCGTAATTGCGGTAGGTATCTTCAAGGGTATAGAATGGTACTCAGAATAATAATAATTATTATTATTCCACTGTAATTGTTTGTTATGAGTCGACAGGATTGAGATACGATGTGTTTCATAGAAGCCTATACTATATTTTGATAGTGAAATTAGCTAAAAAATTCTGTTCCAAAAATCGAATAAAGTTTTTTCCCTCTCAACAAGATAAAAAACATCGAAGTAGTCACTGAAAGAGTGTCAACAAATATCGACAATATGATTTAATTTTATTATGCGAAACAAATAACAGCAGCACCCTTTACTGCCTCTCTCAGATATGACGGTGAAGGAAGAAAATTTTTGCGGAATTGTGCTTTGGTAGTGAAGAAAATTTCAATCTGATGTCGACTAGATCTCAAATCGAAAAGAAATGTCACCTTCAAGCTTGTCCTTGCTTTTCAGAGATGGATATTGACGAAAATCACAAGTCTGCTAGAAAAAAATGTTTGTATAGCTTATGGGACTTAACTACGGGGTCATCAGTCCCTAAACTTACAAACTACTTATCAGCTAGCTTATCCTAAGGACGGCACAAATATCCATGGCCGAGGGGGGATTCGAACCCCCGACCGTAATGGCAGTGCAGACCCTGAATGGAGCGCCTCATTCTGCTAGAACTGCATGATTTAACAGGTGAATCACCTAACACTTGCACCGCAAATATTGCGGGATCGGAAAGTGCGATTGATGTGCGGTTTTACAGAAAGTATTGGTAGTCAAGGACTCGTATTGTTAACAAAAAACAGATTGTAAAAAATACCTAGAAAGTGTATTTTTACTCAAACATACAATTTTTCAAATGGGACTATGGCTGTTACTATCATGCACTGGAATTTTTGACACCAGCTGTATACAAAGAATTTTGAATGACATTTTTGTCACGTTTAGTTTGGCAGCTATAGCCATTCAAAATTTTGGGGGCGGAGGCTACGACAGCGTAGCTGACTGGCTGGTGGTCATCAGACAGTGGGCCGTGCCCCAGGGGCTAGCCATTCGGCCATTCAGCTACGCTATCGCAGCCTCCGCCCCCAAAACTTTGAACGGTTATAGCTGCCAAACTAAACGTGAAAAAATGTCATTCAAAATTCTTTGTACACAGCTGGTGTCAAAAATTTCAGTGCATGATAGAAACAACCATTGTTCCATTAAAAACTGTATGTTTGCATAAAAATACACGTTCTAAGTAATATTACAATCTGTTTATTGCCTAACAATACGAATACTTGACTACCAATCCATTCTGTGAAAACTGCACGTCAATCGCACTTCTCGTTTCCGCAATATTTGCGGTGCAAGTGTTAGGTGATTCACCCTGTAATAAAATTGCTGATAAACGTAAAAGCCTCATTGTCTGTGGTCTACTCTGGATAAATATTTCGTCCTCTAAATTAGGTACCACTGAATGGCATAGCTGTCACGACATGTGATCAGCATCCTAATTGCTCTCTTTAATGTCATCTAAGGGACCGGACTCACTAATTGGTATAACATACCAGTTACCCTCAGAACTCTGACTTCAAGGTCATATTTGCCCCCTCTCGCTACTGACTGTGGTGTTCCAACGAAGCCTACTTCACGGCAAATGAAGGATTCAATGTCCTGCGTAGGAGTTTAGTTACATTTTTGTTACTGTCGTGGATTGTAGACCCTGTCCTGTCAAGATCTGGTCGGCCTATCGGCTAGCGGTAGCAGACACAGCAGGCAGCGAGGCACAACAAAACGCTGAAATGTGAGGCGTGCTGGGTAGAAGCCACCTCCTGCTATCAGCACAAAGCCCCTTCCTGTCACGCCGTTAAGATTAATGAGCTCGCTGCGACTAACGACGCTGATTGCTCGTAGGAGCACGACGGAGCTCCAGCTACGAGCCTCTAATTAGCGGCCTCAAATAAATAAAACACTCTTTATGTTCAGCTCTATTGCAGGTCTCAGCGTCATCAGTAGCAAATACTCGTTTCATCCGTCACTCTCATTAGCTCCACGTACGTAATCCTGTCGCTTTCTTCGATGTTAAAATGGGAAAGATAGAAGAGAAGTAAGTCAGCTGTTCATTATTTCAAAAGTAATCGCGCGTAACAGTTAATAAATTTATCGCACTGTAAAACTACACGTTCATTGCCTTCGTGGGAGAATGATTGTGGTTGACTATGCAACCATGATTGTTCCCAGTTGCGCAGTCTTCGTTGGAAGCTACTCACGGGCACGAATGTCATTCTTCGTGGCTCCGAAAATATAGAATTAGAATGGGGAGAGATTGGTACCTCATGATGGGTGTTTAACAGTTTCCCAATGAAACTTCTGCAACATAGCGGTAACGGCATCATTCGGATACAAGTTAAAGCCATCCCACACGTCGACAAAGTTGTTTGCAATAAGCGGCAGATTTTTCTCTGGGAAAACCTTAAACAGCTTTTGTACAGTCGCTATCTGTCCCATTCGATTTCCATGTTTCTGGACCCCGAAACAAATACATTCGTGGCCGACGATATACTTTGGAGGAAGAGGACACGACTATATAAATCATATTTACGCAGATAACCACATTTTTTTCTTAAAAAGAACACATTGACTGTATTGTCTCACCGTCAGGTGAATATGAAAAGCTGTAATGTACATCTACATAAATAGTTTGCAAATCGCATTGAAGTGCATGGCAGAGAAGGGTTCATAAAACCACTTTGATATTTGTCTATCGTTCCATTCTCTAATAGCATGCGAGAAAGAGGAACACCTAAATCTTTCATTTTTCGATCTGATTTCTCTTATTTTACTATGATAATCATGTCTCAAAAAAAAAAAAAAAAAAAAAAAAAAAAAAAAAAAAAAAAAGTGTTCAAATCTTTGTAAATCTATCGGACCAAACTGCGTGGTCATCAGTCCATCGCCTACAATATACTTAAACCTAGGTAAACTAACCTAAGTACAACACACACACCCATGCCCAAGGGAGGACTCGAACCGCCACGGCGAGCAACCGCGCGCTCCGCAGCGAGACGCTTAAGACCGCTCGGCTACTCCATCGCGTTAATCACGTCTCCCTATGTATGTGGATGCTAGCACTATATGTTCGCATTCGGAAGATAAAGTTGGTGAATGAAATGTAGCAAATCTCGACGCAACGAATAACGCCTTGTTTTTGTTTTCCACCACTGACTCATACACCATTTCCGTGACACTTTCTTCGTTATATCGCGATAATACCAAACGAGTTGTACTTTTCTCGACTTTCTCTATATCATCCGTTAGTCATATTCCAAAATAAGAGGGCCGGCCGCGGTGGCCGAGGGGACTGAGGCGCTCCAGTCACGGTCTGCACGGCCACTGCAGTCGGGGGTTCGAATCCCCCCTCGGGCATGGATATTTGTGCCGTCCTTAGGATAAGCTAGTTCATAAGTAGTTTGTAAGTTTAGGGACTGATGACCCCATAGTTAAGTCCCATAGACTCTACAAAAAAAAAAAAAAAAAAAAAAAAAAAAAAAAAAAAAAATAAGAGGCACAAATGTAGTGTGGATAGTTTCCTTAGTATAACTGTTGCATCTTCTACATACTCTGCTACTCTGCCAATGAATCGTAACCTTTTGTTTACCTTCCCTAAAATATTTTCTGTGTGTTCTTTTCATTTCAGGTTGTTCGTAATTGTTATTGTACTGTTAGCATACCCCTAACAAGCTGGCTGCGCAAGCTGGCTCCGCGGGTCAGCCGATTCAATCGCTAGCAGGCGTTATTCCGCGACAAACACGTGACTGTAAATAAACAGAGTATTCTCGAGGCTAATTTGGACCTTCTCTTACAGAGGTCGCTGCGTAGCTGAGAACCGGCGAAGTATTCTTACGCCGGCTTGCGAATGGCCGGCGATCACCTTTTAGGGATCAGCCAGTCAGTCTCGCATCCACCAACCAAAGGAAAGCCTTGTGGAAGACAACGAAGAAGAAGAAGCCGGCTACAGAAGAATTCACGAAGACCGTTGGACGCCGTAGCGATGAACCACTCCGGCTGCTCCAACAGACTTCTGTAACCACCTTCGAAGTAGCGACCATTGTAAATAATGTAGAAGTTTAGTTGTAACAAATTAGTTCTTCAAGAAAAAGATTGTGTTAACAATAGTTATTCGTAGGTATTTAGTTGAATCATTTACGGTCTGTAGATATGAGTAATGTATAGTGTAAATGAAGTTTAACGAATTTCTTTTAGGGGTCATATGGATGACTTCACACCTTTCTTTATTTAGGGTCAACTGCTAATTTTGCACCATGCAGATAACTAAATCATTTTGCATCTATTTTGATCTTCTGGTGAATTGATTAACCGATAAATGACACCATCATCAGCGGACAGTCTAAGAGAGCTTCTCACAATGGCTGCTAAACCAATAAAAAGATATGTAACAGCAGGGGTCCTATAACACTTCCTGGGTAAACGCCAGATATTACTCCCGTTTTACTCGATGACTTTCCGTCACCCATGCAATGCATAAATCAGCGATATTCCATAAGCACACAATTTGATTAGAAATCACTTATGAGATAAAGTGTCAGAAGCCTTCTGGAACTCTAGAAATATGGAATCATGTGATTAAAGAGCTAGCTGTGTTTCACAAGAATGATACTTTCTGAATCCGTGTTGACTAGATGTCAATAGGTCGTTCTCTTCGATGTAGTTCATAATGTTTGAGGAAAGTATACACATACTAAAATCTTGCAGATCACTCCTATTTCCCTTCTTGAATATTGGAGTGGCCTATGCAACGTTCCTGTCTTTGGCTACTGATCTTTCACTGAGCGAATGGTTGTATATCATAGCTAGGTATGGGGTCATTACATCAGCATACTCGCCAAGGAATCTAATTGGAATACAATCGAGACCGAGAGACTGACTTGTGTTGAGTGATGTAAGTTGTATTAACACTCCAGGGATATCTACTTCTAAATTACGCATGCTGGCAGCTGTTCGTGATTCGAATTCAGAAGTATTTGGTTCGTCTTTTTTGGTGAATGATTATTACCTTTGAAATAATAAACGGTTAACTTAGGCCTACTTCTTTTTGCTTCTGTCACATTTTCATTTGACTGCCCCTCATAGCACTGACTGCTTATCACTTGTTGAACAAGACATAGATTATTATTTTTTTTTCATCACGGAAAAGCATTTTATTACAGAAGTCCTGGAGGTGGAAACATCCCCTGCCGCACCCTCTGTATGTTGCGGTGGCAGGCGTCAGACGTCCTTCATAGTATTTCTGTGGAAGGGAATGCGGACCTCGTTGAGTGTGACGGTGAAGAACGTTCCTTCTGAGGCAAGCTGCTAGACGCCGGACACTGCAAAATGTCTGCGCAACTCTGCCGACAAATGCTGAGCATGAGAGGAGCGCTGCCATCTTGACTTCATCTTTAAGTTAACTAGACATGTATTAACAATAACAAAGTTTTGCACAATCGCTATTACACTAATTTAGTTGTTGTAGTCTTCACTCGGAAGACTGGTTTGGCGAACTCCCCACGCCCACGCTACTCCATCGTGTGGCAAACTCTTTCTGTCTTAATACCTGCTTATTGCACTGACCTCCCTCTACAGTATTTACCTTCCCTCCCCCACTCCACCTCCCTTACACCGTCCCCTCCTATTATAAAATGGTAATCCGTGATGCCTTAGAATATTTCTTATCAACCGATCCCTTCTTTTAGACAAGTTGTGCCACAAATGTCTTTTCAATTCCATTAGGCGCCTCCTCGTTAGTTACATGATCTACCCTTCTAATATTCAACATTCATCTGTAGCACCACATTTCAAAAGCTTCAATTCTTTTCTTGTCTGAACTATCTGTCCCTCATGTCTCACACCCATACAAGGCTACACTCCTCAAAAACATATTTAAATAAAAGGCTACCTAACACTTAATTCCATATCCGATGTCAATAAATTTCTCTCCTTACGAAATCCTTTTCTTACCACTGCCTGTGTACATTTTATATTCTCTCTACTACGGCCATCATAAGCTATTTTGCTGCTAAATAACAAAAGTCATCTACTACTTTTATTATTTCGTTTCCCACTCTAGTTCACTTAATATCGCCTGATTTAATTCGACTACATTCCATTACCTTCGTTTTGCTTTTGTGAAATATTCAAGCTTTGAATCTCTACATATAAACATCACCTTCTTATATTTCAGTAAATGTAATTCAGTGTCATAAAAATGTAACAGTTTCCATAAAAATGTAACACTCCCTTGTGAACACGACAATTTATATCTGTGATAATACCATCTTTGTAAGTCACGCATCTATCAACGTATGTTAGCGACTTTCAGTTGTTAGCTGATGATGGCCTAAGAAGTCGAAAGCCGGTTAGTAACACAATAAATAATTTTGCAGAACATCAGGAATTTTTTTCTATTTTGGTAATTTTATCTGAAGCTTTCTCAAAATCTACAATAGCTAGAAATGTTTGTTTGTCCTTCCGTAATCTAACTTCTAAGGTCAGTCGTAAATTAAGTATTGCCTCATGTATTCCTACATTTCTCCTAAAGTCAAACGTATCTTCCCCGAGGTCGGCTTCTGGCAGTATTTCTATTCTTCTGTATATAATTCGTTTTATAATTTTGTAATCATGACTTATTAAACTGATGGTTCTGTAATCTTCACACCTCTCTGCGTCAGCTCTCAAGGTATCAGAAGTGAAATACAGGGGACGTAAGGTTACATACAAGTTGTACAGAAACCAGATAGCAGTTATAAGAATTAAGGTTGTAGCTTATCCCCAATATGATTCTACCTGTACACTGAGGAAGAAGTAAATCAAACCAATAAAATTTTTGGACAAAGAATATTAGTTCAGAAAGAAGAAATAAAAACTTTGAGGTTTTCCAGTGACATTATAGTGCTGTGCTTAAGGATTTGCAACTTTCCTTGGAAGTTTCATGTACGAGGGTAAGTCAATTATTATCCGTAATCTCATATATTAAAGGAATCTACGAAAACTAAAGTCAGTCGAGCAGACCAAACTACCCGGTCGATTTCCTTCATTTTTGTTTTAAACTAACGGTATTCATCAACAGTTTTGTCATCAAGTATCAAAATTTACATAACTCTCGCCTTCCTTTTTCTGTAATGAAACACGATTTCCTTCTGTATATTTCTTATGGAGATGACCCTCCTGTAAACTAAAGTTAGTCAGTCAGGCCGTTGTAACCGACCGATTTCCTTCATTTTTGCTTTAAACGAGAGGTAGCCATTCGCAGATTTGTCATCAAGTATCAGAATTAACTCAAGTCTCTCCATCCTTTATTTTTATTCAAACGTGGTATTCTTCTGTCCTTACATTGAATATTTTAATCAGTTTGTTTTACGATATCTTCGGTTCTTATTAAGGTGTGTTGTTGTTGTGGTCTTCAGTCCTCAGACTGGTTTGATGCAGCTCTCCACGCTACCCTGTCCCGTGCAAGTCTCTTCATCTGAGAATACGTTCGGCAACCTACATCCTCTTGAATCTGCTTACTGTATTCGTCCCTAGGTCTCTCTCTACGATTTTTACCCCACACACTTCCTTCTAATGCTAAGTTGACAATTCCTTGATGTCTCAGAATGTGTCCAACCAATTTATCCCTTCTCATAGTCAGAATATACCAGAAACTCCTTTTCTCCCTGATTCGGTTAAGCACTTCCTCATTATTTACGTGACCTACCCATCTCATTTTCATCATTCGTCTGTAGCACCACATTTCGAAAGCTTCTATCATCTTTTTATCTGAACTCCTTACTGTCCACGTTTTACTCCCATACAATGCTACACTCCAGACAAATGCTTTCAGAAAGGACTTCCTAACATTAAAATTAATATTGGATGTTAATAAGTTTCAATTCTTTAGTAATGCTTTTCTTCCCAAAGTCATTCTGCATTTTATATCTTCTTTACTTCGGCCATCAGAAGTTATCTTGCCACCCAAATAACAAAATTCATCTACTGCTTTTATTGTCGCAATCTTCAAATACATTGCAGTGGAGAGTAAAAGGCACAGAACATTTGGGACAACCAGACCCGAAGAAATTCTGTCTAATAAAGAACTGGTAAAGGGACTCCTTGCACTCTTCAAGGGCATCTGTTGGCTTTAATTGATTGATTGATTTTTCCAGGGAAGCCAAAACAGTATTGGACCAACCCGCCACTGCCCGCACCGAAACTAAGTTTATTGTGCGGTGTCGCTCCCTGTATATCTACTAAAGCCAACCAATGCCCTTGAACAGTGCAGGGAGTCCCTTTACCAGTTCTTTATTAGACACAATTTCTTCGGGTCTGGTTGTCCCAAATTTCTGTGCCTTTTATTCTCCAATGCATTCGAAGATTAGATGTGATGCAGTTTCATCACCGTCATCACAGATCCTACATTTAGGGTCCTCTTCTGTTATTCCCATTGTACGTAGGTGTTTTTTGAAATTCCCATGGCCTATCAGCAATCCAACCACGAGTCTAATCTCTCTCCTGTTCAGACGCAGGATTGCAGAGCTTCTTTTAAAACATGGCTTTGGTCCAATATTCTACTTGCTGTCTTCTAAGCCAGTTACGTAGCTCCAATTTGATCATTGCCTTGGTGATTGTCAGGACAGGTTCCGGTCAAATAAATGGAGTCTCTGCCCCCATCGTGGCTAATCTGTCGGCATGTTCGTTGACACTGATCCCCGAGTGGCCAGGGACCCACAATAGGTTTATTCTATTGCTTTCCCCTAGCTCCACCAGAACCCTGTGACATTCTGCAACAATTTTAGACCTTGTTGCAGGAGCTGCCAGTGATCTCAGGGCTGCCTGGCTGTCTGAATAGATATAGATGCTACGATATTTGTACCACCTACGCAAATTCTCCTCCACACACGCCCTGATGGCAGTGATTTCGGCCTGGAATACTGAGGCCAGTTTTCCTAGAGAGATGACGCCCTCCAGTCTTGGCTGCACCCCATATACCCCGGCCCCAACACCTTGGTCCGATTTTGACCCGTCAGTGAACCAGACAATATCCCCCGTACGGTGTCGAACTATTTTCTCCCACTGCTCCGTACTTCCAATTGTTACATTGAAATGCTTGTTGAAGCAGTATGGGGTTATAATATAGTCGGCTGGCATTTCCCCAACCTTTCCTATATTTACCTCACTCACTATTTTAGTGTGTAATTCCGGATATTCCAAAGAGTTCCAGTTGTTGCCAGATTTGAGTCTGTATGCACCAGCCGCTGCCTCCATCTTGACCCAAAGGTGTAATGGGGGCATATCCAGCATGGTTTCCATCCCAGTAGTTGGTGTGCTGCTAATTCCGCCTGTTATGGCTAAGCAGGCTAATCTCTGCACCTTACCAAGCTCCTTAGCAGCAACCTGCTGTTCTACCTTCTTCCACCACACGACCGCCCCATAGGTGATCCTGGGTCTAATCACTGTGGTGTATATCCAGTGCATACCCTTGGGGCTCAGGCCCCATCGGTTGGCTTTACTAGATATACTGGGAGCGATGTCGCACAATAAACTTAGTTTTGGTGCGGGCAGTGGCGGGTTGGACCAAGACTGTTTTGGCTTCCCTGAGAAAATCAAATCAAATCAGCATCGCCTGATTTTCTGACGTTGAATTCCATTACCTTCATTTTACTCTTGTTAATGTTAATCTTATATCTTCCTTTCAAGACACTGTCCATTCCATTCAATTGCTCTTCCAGATCTTTTGCGGTCTCTGACAGAATTACTTCAAGGCCACGGTGGAGCAGCCGAGCGGTCTAAAGCGTCTCGCTGCGGAGCGCGCAGTTGCTTGCCGTGGGGGTTCGAGTCCTCCCTGGGGCATGGGTGTATGTGTTGTCCTTAGGTTAGTTTACCTAGGTTTAAGTAGTTTGTAAGCTACGGACTGATGAGCACGCAGTTTGGTCCGATAGATTTACAAACATTTGAACATTTATAATTACTTCAAATGTTTGAAATGTTTGTATAGCTTATGGGACTTAACTACGGGGACATCAGTCCCTAAACTTACAAACTACTTATCAACTAGCTTATCCTAAGGACGGCACAAATATCCACGTCCGAGGGGGGATTCGAACCCCCGACCGTAGTGGCCGTGCAGACCGTGATTGTAGCGCCTCAGTCCCTTCGGCCACCCGGCCACCGCGGCCGGCACAGAATTACTATGTCATCGGTAAACCGCAATGTCTTTATTTCTTCTCCCTGCACTTTAATGCTGTCTCCAACTTTCTCCTTCCATTCCTTCACTGCCTGCTCAATGTACAGATTGAACAACATTTGGGAAAGGCTACAACCCTGTCTTACTCCCTTCCCAATCTTTGCGTCCCTTTCTTGCCCTTCGACTGTAATAACCGCTGTCTGGTTTTTGTATAGGTTGAATATAACTCTTCGCTCCCTATATTTTACCCCTGCTACCTTCAGAATGTGGAAGAGTGTATTCGAGTCAACATTGTCAAAAGCTTTCTCCAAATCGACAAACGCTAAAAACGTAGATTTCCCTTTCCTTAGCCTATCTTCTAAGAAAAATCGTAATATATTGCCTCCCGTGTTCCTACATTTCTCCTAAATCAAAACTGATCTTCCCCGAGGTCGGATTCCACAAGTTTTTCCATTTGTCTGTAAATACTTCGTCTTGGTATTTTATTAAACTGATAGTTCTCTAGTTTTCACACCTGTCTGCACTTGCTTTCTTTGTAATTGGAATTATGATATTCTTCTTGAAGTTGAGGGTATTTCCCCTGTCTCATACATATTGCATACCAGGTGATACATTTTTTTCATGACTGGCTCTCCTAACGATATCAGCAGTTCAGATTCTAGTCGACTCTAGTCTTTCAGCGCTCTGTCAAATTCTTCTCGCAGTATCATATCTCCTATCTCATCTTCCTCCACTTCGTCTTCCATTTCTAGAATACAGCCTTCAAGTTCATTTCCGTTGTATAGGCCCTCTATATATATATTCCTTCCACAGTTCAGCTTTCCCCTCTTTGCTTAGTACTGATTTTCCGTCTGAGTGCTTGATATTCAGACAGCTGCTTTTCTTGTCTCCAAATATTTCTTTTATTTTCCTATAGGCGGCATCTATCTTTCCCCTAGTTATGCGTTCTTCTACGGTTCTGCATTTGTCCTCTAACCACTCCTGCTTAGCCAGTCTACACTTCCTGTCAATATCATTTTTCAGACTTTCGTACTCCCTTTTTCCTGTTTCACTTGCTGAATTTTTATATTTTCTCCTCTCATCAATTAAGTTCAGTATATCCAGGGATTTCTATTAGGCCTTGTCCTTCTGCCTATATGTTCCTCTGCTGCCTTCATTACCCTATCTCTCAGAGCTACCCATTCTTCTTCTGCTGTATTACTTTCCCCCGTTTCAGCCAATCCTTGCCTAATGCTCTCTCTGAAACTCTCAACCAACTCTGGTTCCTTCAATTTGTCCAGGTTCCATCTCCTAACCTTGCTGCAGTCTCAAGTTTTAACCTGCAGTTCATAACCAGTAAGTTATGATCAGAGTCTATATCTGCTCCTGGATATGTCTTACAGTTTAGGACCTGGTTTTTAAATCTGTTCCTTACCATTATAAAGTAAATCTGGTACCTTCCAGTGTCTCCTGGTCTCTTCCACGTATACAGCCTTCTTTCATGTGTTGTTGATCATTAAATTGTGCTCTGCGCAAAATTCTACCAAGCGCTCTCCTCTTTCATTCCTTTTTCCCAGTCCATATTCACCTACTACATTTCCTTCTCTTCCCTTTCCTACTACCGAGTTCCAGTCCCCCACCACAATCAATTTTTCGTCTCCCTTAACTTTCTGAATGATTTCTTTTATCTCCTCATACATTTTTTCGATATCCTCATCATCGGCGGTGCTAGTTGGCATATAAACTTGCACTACTGTGGTCGGTGTTGGCTTCGTGTCCATCTTTACTACGATAATGCGTTCACTATGCTGTTCATAGTAACTTACCCGCATTCCTATTTTCTTGTTCATTATCAGACCTACTCCTGCGTTACCACCAACTGATTTTGTATTGATAAACCTGTACTCACCTGACTACAAATCCTGTCCATCCTGCCACCGAACTTCAGTAATCCCTACCATATATAACTTTAAACTATCCATTTCTCTTTTCAAATTTTCTAGCTTACTTATGCAATTGAGGGTTAGAACATTCCACGCTCCGACCCGTAGAATGCCTGTTTTGTTTTTCTTGATGACGACATCCTCCTGAGTAGTCCCCGCCCGGAGATCCGAATGGGGGACTATTTTACCTCCGGAATATTTTACCCAAGAAGATACTATCGTCATATAGTCATACAGTAGAGCTGTATGTCCTCGGGAGAAGTAACGACTGTAGTTTTCCCTTGATTTCAGCCATTCGCAGTAACTGCATGGTAAAGCCATGTTAGCTGACGTTACAAGGCCAGCTCAGTCAATCATCCAGACTGTTGCCCCTGTAACTACTGAAAAGGCTGCTGTCCCTCTTCAGGAACCACACGTTTGTCTGGCCTCCACTGTGGTTGCACCTATGGTACGGCTATCTGCGTCATTGAGGCACGCAAGCCACCCCACCTCGGCAATGTCTGGGTACGCAGTTCTTTTTGACCTAACAACACTCAGCGGATCAAGCTCTTTCATTTGCGCTTTTAAACACTTGCATTGATTGATTCTAAAGAAAGATATACTTGAACATTCAACTTTACTTCCATTTTCCCCACTTTTTTGTCATTCCGCTAACGGTGAGAAGTATTCGACGGGTCCTCTAGTTTAGTTATATTTTTGTTTGTGTTGGTAGTGCTGTCGTTTTACGTTGATGACGCATACTTAGTTTATTTGTAGTTGTCACATCTTTGCAATTTTGAAGCCGCTAAGTTAGTTTCGTTATCGCTGCCGCTGCCGTGCTGTTAATCATGGCTGCTCCGCTGTCTATTTGCACTAAAGAAGAGCAACATTCAGTGATCCGTTCTTTGTGCCGCGGCGGAGTGGCCAAGCGTATTGAGGCGCTATGCTCCGATGCGCCAGGCCGCTCCCCACCGAGGGTTCGAATCCTCCCTCGGGCATGGATGTTTGTGCTATCTTTAGTATAAGTTAGTCCATAAGTAGTTAGTAAGTTTAGGGACTGATGACCTCGCAGTTAAGTCCCTTAAGTTTAACAAACATTTGAACATTTTCCTTTTTTTGTAGTCGGAAGGCCTATCATGGGCCGATATTCACCGAAGAATTTCTTTACATTATAGGAACAGTACTTTGCCACAAGGGAGTGTCTACGAATGTACTGAAAAATTTCGAAAATGTCGCACAAGTGTTATGCACGATGATGAAGTTTGACGACAGTTTACCACCACAAATGAAGAAACCATTGAGCGTTCACGTGAACGGATTCTCTTAGACAGACGATTAACTATTGAACAAGTGGCACATGGTCTGCAAATTAGTCACGGTTCTGCCTACTAAATGATCACAACAGACTTGGGTTTCATAAAGTTTCTGCAAGATGAGTCCGAAAATAACTCACACAATTGCATAAACAAACGTGCCTGGACGTCTGCAAAAATATTTGGATCGCTATGGTAACGAAGGGGGCAACTTCTTAGAGAGGATCATTACGAGCCGGATAGTAAACGGCAGCGTATGGAATGGAAACGTAAAAATTCGCCGTGCAAGAAAAAGTTCAAGACCGAACCGTCCGTAGGAAATCTGATGGTTACGGTTTTTTGGGACACACAAGGTACAGTACTGGAACATTATGGAGAAAGGGGCCCAACAATAAACAGTGTACGTTACAGTGAGATGTTTACTGCTAGGCTGAAGCCCGCTATTCGAAGCAAACGCAGAGGATTGCTCTCAAAATGTGTATTGTTGCACCACAAAGCCCGTCCGCAAATTGCTACCCATACTGCTGAAATGCTCCATAAACTCAAATTTGAAGAACTGGATCATCCTCCATATAGTCCCGATCTTGCCCCTTCTGACCATCACTTGTTTGGTCCACTCAAACAGGCATTAAGGGGCCGTCGATTTGCCTTGGACGAAGTAGTGAAAGATGCTGAGCATTCCTGGCTCTCAGCTCAACCGAGAACCTTCTTTTATGAGGACATCAGGAACTTTGTACAACGATGGACCAAGTGCGTTGAAACTCAAGGAGACTATGATGAACAATGATGGTTTCCTATTTGATTACAATAAAATTGTATAACTACTTTGCGGATAATAATTGACTTACACTTGTAGAAACCTAAGTTTTTTTAATAACCTCGATAACACAGCAGCAGTAGCCGACTCGCCCCAAGGCTGTCTTATTCCCCTGAGAAGAGAACACGTACTCTGAGCCCTCATAGGCAGTAAGTTACAGTGACAAGTGCTAAAAAACGTTTTATATGGAATAAATGACGTTTATAATTAAAAACAGTAACCTGCTACAAATATGGCACACAAAATATTTGTTTATTCAAATCGCGATTGGTTTCGAATTTTTCTGCAAGTACAGCTACCGATGTTTCCAACTGGCTTCTCGTTTTAAGTTTGTTATAGATTCGTTGCCCTAAGAAATTTGGTTCACTATTTGGTAAAATGTATTTTAGGTTTACATCCTTATGCCTCTATCTACACATTTACAAAATTTTTTAAGGTTAATAACATATGCAGCGTGGCGAAAACTTACGTGTCCGTATACTTCTCTGTGACGAAATAGGTCTGTTTTTCTCTTACGTACACTCATGTTGAGAAAAAGCAGAATATCTTGAAAGACTTGCTACCGGAAGTTTATATCACAGGCAGAGGCGGTTCGTCCTACGTCGCAACGGAGCAATGAACCCCCACAGAAATATTCGCCTCTGAGGAAACTTTACAGCATGTAACGGCGGCAACTCTCCCGGGCCTCCTCGCCTCCGCATCCCAGCGACCGCATTCCAGTAGACTTGCGCATAATAGTTCGCGATCGGGAGCGCTCACTTTAGTTCGCGGCTCTGCCGCGAACTAGTTCGCTCTTTTAGTTAGTCCGCTCCCAGTGACGGCTGGGCGGCGTGGTCTGCGCGTGCAGGTGGAGGGGGAAGTTCCTCCACCTAGCTGCTTCATGCCCTTGCTCCTTGAGCCGCTAACGATATCACGCAAACCAAAAGAAACAGTTTGTGAATAATTTCTCGCGTTTAAGTTTAAAATTATCTCTAAATCTTGGCATTATGGAATTTATTAGTCAGGTATTGCAGAGTGCAGAACACATCAAAACAGAAATTTTGTAGCAGTGAACTACGTAATCTAGCAGGCAGACGCTCACCTCGAAATGACTCATCAGCAGAAGGCAAACACGTGATTTTTAATTCTGCTACGCGCCCTCTCGCTATTGCCCGTCGGTCTTCGGAAAAGAATCCAACGAACTATGAAGCCCGAGATACGTTTGGCAGAATCGTCCGCTGCTCCTAGTTCGTCCGCTCCTTCTAGTTCGTCCGCTCTTTTTGGCTTTTGCTACCGCTACTAAAAGAGCTCTTTTTTTTATGACAGCTTTTTTATATAATGAATCAGTGTTGCCAAGGCGTGTGCTATCACCCGTATTTTTGGGCAATTTGACATCAAATAATTAGGCAAATAAACCAGTTATTTACACGAATGGGTGATACAATGGTATTCAACTACTTTGCATACAGAGCACTCGTAGTACTTTATTTTTAAAATAGATTTATTGTGGCAGTGAACTATGAAACTACAGCTGAGCTGCATCTCAGCTCGAAATGAAGGTAACTGGCAGAAGGAAATCACGCGATTCTGCGCGCTCTCGCGTCCTCTCGCTGTTTCCCGTCAGTTTTCGGAAAAGGAGCGGACGAACTAAGAGGCGAGGGATCTGCGAACTAGTTCGCGTAGTTCGCCTGTAGGAGCGCTCTTCCGAACTAGTTCGTTCGCGAACTACACAAGACTACATTCCAGCCACTGAGTTCCGTGGCGAGGGGTGGAGAAGGCAGTGCCTCCTATCCTGAGCAACGCTCCCTCATGCCTCCACTTCTCCTCCTGCTGCTACACCTTGCCTGCGTGCAGTTCCTCTTCCTCCCCAGTCCATCAGCCAGCATGGCACACAAATAGCAGGATCCGAAACTAATTCATATCTTCACTCTTGTTGCATTATAATGTCTCTTGTTGTCATTGATCCCTGCTAGTTGTTTCTTAAACTTCAATAATAAGTATAATCTACTTAGCAACGACAGACATGACTGTTCTGTTATTTGTTGCAGTGAAGTTACCAACACTGTGGCCAGCTTTTACAGCTGGTTGCATGCGTCGGCGCGAGTATTCGATATGCAGTTGTGTTTTTGAACAAGTGAATTGTCAGATTTGTAGTGTCTTAAGTGTGAACTTAATATTTGTAATAATACAGTGCAGAGGCTAAAGGACTCTAATTTCTCTTCACTTTCACTCGAAGAGAAACTTCATATCAAAGACCTAAGGAGACCGACACCACCTATCAGTTTAGTAAAAAAAAAAAAAAAAAAAAAAAAAAAAAAAAAAAAAAATATATATATATATATATATATATATATATATATATATATATATATAATGATAAAAGTAAACAAATAGCGAGAACTCTCTAAACAGACATATATGGAAAAGTAGATTGGATATGTGGTTCTGAAATTAAAACCAGTTGTACTGTTTCTCATATCTGTTATTCGCCAAAGAATATTCAGGGTATGAAACAACTTGGACGCTAAAAGGCGTTGACGATCTCGGACATTTAACACATGAGATAAAGAAATATGAACTGTCCGCATCACATACGACTGCGAAGGTAAAGCACAACCTTTTGGGAAACACAATATTAAACAACAACTGGACAGTGCTTACAGGCAGGCGGTTGAAAGGCACAATGATTGGATTCGCAAAAGTCGTTACGTACTCTCTAAAATTGTAGATTGCGTTAAATTTTGTGGTGCTCTTGAAGTAGAACTCCATGAACATGACAAACTCACTGATTCATTAAATCCAGGAATTTTCCGCGGTCACATATTTCACTGCTGAACTCAATGTTCCACTTAGTGACCACGTTTCGAAGGCTACTGCTTTCAGAGGCACTTTGAAACCAACACGAGTCACTTCCATGTATGCTGGCGGTTTGTCATGATCGAATAAGAAAGGAAGTCGCTGAAGCTGATTTTATGGCTGTTATTGCAGATGAAACAACTTATATTGCAACAGTTTCAAAGTTTGTCTTGTTATCACGTACGTTTTGCCCAAAAGTAAACCTGTAGAAAGGTATTGGACTTTCCTTACTTACATGATGCAAAAGCGTTAACAGAGTCGCTTAAAGGAACTTTAAAAGACATTGTGGAAAATTCGGATAAAGCTATTTCTCAGAGCTACAACGGTGCAGCTGTTATGAGTGGTCGTCGATCAGGTGTACAGAGTCTTCTGAAAGATAATTTAGTTCACTGATAGGCCCATAAGTGGAATCTGATTTTAGCCTAAGCAACGAGTCAGGATACAGATGTTAGAATTCATAGGTATCGTGGAAACATGTGCATATAATGGAGACACGGTAAATATTTGGAAACGAAGTATCAGAACAGTTTTTGTAGATAATTACACAATCTACAATTTTTGTCTGAGCTACTTTCATCATAAATCTAACCGTTGCCGCGGTGGAATGGCTGAGCGCTCTAAACACGCCTTGCTGTGGAGCGCGCGGTTGCTCCCCGACGGAGGCTCCAGTCGTCCCTCGGGCGCGCGTGTGTGTGTGTGTGTTGTCTTTAAGTTAGTTTAAGTTGTTTGTTAGCGTAGAGACTGATAACGTTTGAACTGTTTGGCCAAAAATCAAAACATTTTTGTGAGCCTAGCCTTGTGTAAAATGTCTTGTACATACACGGGATGGATGGGAACTTTTCAAAATTTCATTATAATATTATCCCAAACGTTTACGAAAATTTTCAGCTTGCTGGGAATTAATGCATCTACAGCATCGAACCACAAGGGCGAATGTCTATTTTTTTTAAAAAAAATGTTCAAATGTCTGTAAATCTATCGGACTAAACTGCGTGGTCATCAGTCCGTAGCTTACAAACTACTTAAACCTAGGTAAACTAACCTACTGACAAACACAAACACCCATGCCCCAGGGAGGACTCGAACCTCCACGGCGAGCAACCGCGCGCTCCGCAGCTAGGTGCTTTAGACCACTCGGCTACTCCACCGCGGCTGTCTATTTTTACCGGAACATTATTTCTGTATAGTAATTATTTTGCTGTTTGGAATTTTCTTATGCATCTTCCTTTGAACCTCCTAGAAAAATCAACATGAACTGCCACTGATCACAGGACACACATACATTAGATGTACTGCAGAAATGATCAACATATGATCCATGTCGATCCGGGGGTTGAATGTCATCACTGATATCGCTGCACAACACCACCTACCAGGAAAATGGGCCTGCGGCTCTCATTGTTGCTACAGACTGGAGGCAATGAGCCAGTGTGACTTGAGCAGACGTGCATGATGCCTCACAGACGTGTGCACCAATCGTAATGTCAAATAAGTAAGTTTCAACGACGGTGCGCTATTGACATGAGATAATGTGATGCATCAATCCGGAAACTGCTGCTTGTGTGGCACGAAGAAACTCGGCAGTGCAACGGGTGTGTGCAGAATGGTCACGGAAGGCCAAGACGAAATGACTCAAATCACACCACCGAGGCCACCCTCTATAAAATCGATATCTCGTCCGGATGGCACTGAAGAACAGATCTGTGCCTCCTCGAGCATAGCGTGTCAGTGGAACATACACGTCGTATGCCACCAGGAGTAACCGTCTGTCGCCATTTACGTTTGCATAGGTTACGTCCGTGCCGTCCAGTTCTTGTCCTACCTTTGACTAATGTGCAGAAATATGCTAGACGGCAATGGTGTATGGAAATACGTCACTAAGGATGGGCGAATCCTGGTTCTGTTTGTTTGAAAATGATTGTCATATTTTTGTTCGCTCCGCACAAGGTGAGCGGCATCGCAGCGACTTCATTTGCACGTGACATACAGCACCAGCTCAACGCTTTATGGTGTGAAATGCAACCACAAATCACAGCTGGTGTGAGGCCGGGACACTGTGACAAGGCTGATCTGTGAGAGACATCCTTCGATCCATAACCACACCCTTTCTGCACGATTTCCCAGACGTGATTTTTCAGCAAGATAATACACGCCTACCTGTTTGTGCACCAGTGACTGCCGTGTTGGTTTCACAGGATGTCAGCCTTTAGCCCAGATTCCCAGACTTGTCGGCAACCAAAAATGTTTGGGATATGGTGAAACAACACGTGTAACGCTGTGACAGAAAGCCGGCCAACCACCACATATGAACTTTGGAACCACGTGAATGGAGCATAGCTATACTCAGGGCCGTATTTAGGGTATGTCACGCCACTACGCAGGATTTTATTTTACGCCACCCCCCCCCCTCCCCGGGCATCTGTGATTCAAACTGAACACCTCTCTGGAAACGTCACTGTTATCAACACAACAACCTGAAATTTAAAATTTATTGCTGTGATGGAAACTCTGAATAACGATGATCCAGTTAATATTAAATTAATATTACAAAAATTCGATGGCAAAATTTTGCCGCCCCAAAAATTGTGCCGCCCTGTGCAGCTGCACGTGTAGCACCTGCCTAAATACGGCCCTGGCTGTACTACAGAGCACCGTTTCCGCCTTATAAGTGTCGATCACAAAAAATCTAATGAAATATTGTTGCATCATCGTCCATATTTTTGTTTTCCTAAAATTCAGTATTTATGGGATTGATAGTAAACGGATTTCTGTTTACATAGACAGCTGTCGGTAAACGATTTTTCTTACGTATTACTTACATCGATGCTGTTGTCAGAGAAAGGTAACTGACGACTAAGAGCAATATAAACATTGGACATCGTAACGTTTAACAGAGTTGTAATAACATCTGCTCAAGTACTTCGACGACTCAGATCAATGGACGCATTACAATGACTCAACCACATAGCCCGCAGTTGCCTATGAGTTTTCGACTCACGCTTCGATAGCAACACTACAGTAGCAAATAACACGATCCTATTACTTACATATGTGCACTGTCTAGTATTGATCACATGTGTGCACTGTACAAAGTCTACTGTTCCCAAAACATTACCTTGAGATGACTGTTTTTACTAGGACACCGTAGAGAGTATTTTAAATAAATTTCTGTGTTCCCCTAACTGGTGTATTTTGTTAAATGTATACTAAATGTTCAAATGTTTGTAAATCTTATGGGACTGAACTACGGAGTCATCAGTCCCTAAACTTACAAACTACTTATTAACTAGCTAATACTAAGGTCGACACAAATATCCATGCCCGAGGGGGGATTCGAACCCCCGACCGTAGTGGCCGTGCAGACCGTGACTGGAGCGCCTCAGTCTCCTCGGCCACCGCGGCCGGCAAATGTATACTACTTATACCCTATGTGTTGATATTTCCCGGAAAATGTTGCAATTGTAGGATTTAAGAAGTAATAAATGAAAAGTTTGGCCGCATGAAAGATGTAGTAAGCGATAGACGTTTTTATCACTTTCTGTGGGAAAGGGGGGTGCGGTAAAAAAGTTTCGTAAGTGTTTGAAAAGAGATCTGAATTTGTTGGAACCGCCAAGTGTTATTATGTAGACCAGTGTTTTTCATCCTTTTCGAATATGCGACCCCCTTCCAAGTAAACATATTCTGGCGACCACCACTCCACCTTCACGAACCGTAGCACAACTATGTTATCTCAAAGGAAACAAATTCAATCTTCTTTATTTTGCTACAACTTCTTTTAAATTGTTGGACGAAGCTTTTTGTGTTAATTTTTCGAAATTGAACAAATTATCCTATTTTTACATTATTTTCGATAGAAAATATATCTTGCTTAACTAGTGTTTCGTATTTTACGAAAGACACAGAAGCGAATTATCC
The DNA here is from genome assembly GCA_026315105.1 of Locusta migratoria. Classification (NCBI taxonomy): domain Eukaryota; kingdom Metazoa; phylum Arthropoda; class Insecta; order Orthoptera; family Acrididae; genus Locusta; species Locusta migratoria. The sequence goes on from CM048755.1 coordinate 105,985,759, forward strand.
CCATTAAAAAAGGTCCCACAGTATACTATAGACAATTTGTAAAGAAATAGATCTTCATTTTCGAATTTTTCTAAATTACTTATGGTATCATGTTCTTCTAATTATCGATTGGTCCCTAAAACAGTTTTCAGGCTTTTGCGCTTATTCGTCATAACACACTGTGTTATAAAACAATATATTATCTATTCAAGTCATAATTAATGCTATACGAGGAACTCCGTAGTTTTAACATTCTCCTTAGTTTTAACATCAAATATTAAATATAAAACTTCTTATTACCGAAAAAAAAGTTCAAATGTTTGTAAATTTATCGGACTCAACTGCGTGGTTATTAGTCCGTAGCTTACAAACTACTTAAACTAAGGTAAACTAACCTAAGGACAACACAAACACCCATGCCCGAGGGGGGACTCGAACCCCCGACGGCGAACGGCCGCGCGCACCGCAGCACGGCGCCCCAGCACGCACGGCTAATCCGCCGCGGCATTACCGCATCCCTAGTTATTTTACTGTGCAGCAAGTACTTCCTCCTGAGACGGCGACCCCCGAGCAAGACACTGCGAGTCCAGACCCTCAGGTTGAAAAACAATGATTTAGAGTAATCGATGAAGCTTCAGGACAAACACACAGATTCTGTTGTTATGCTTGCCTTCTCATGTTTAATTTTATATAATATAATAGGTGGAATATAAAGGGTTTTAAATTATCGAAATCGTTGTCGTGAAAGCCGCTAGATAGGTGGCGTGTCCCAAGACAACCTTCTATAAATACAGATACACTCGAACATGGCTGGACCAGTTTTATATACACTGCTGACCATGCAAAATGCAAGAATAAGTGGGACCAACACAACCAAATTTATACGGTAGATAACGCGCCGTACAAGGATCACAAGTTAGAAATTACAGCCTCATGTAAAATGAGGAATGTGATGAAATCTGTACTGTTTGCCGTTATATCCCAATTCTGCGTACACCGCTATGATTGTTGTGTTGGAGTCTGGAAGCACCATGCTGAGAGACGCTTGAGCTGTTGCCTCATGCATCGTCATACTGGTCTTGCACACGGCTTTATATTTTGAATTGCTGTAGGATTCCATACCTACAACCCCTCTCCCCAAACGTACCTATTGCTGGTAGAGTAACCAGCCACCGTTGCTCGTGTTTTGGAGCCTGTTGCCCTCCCATACCTCGGGAGATTGCCGCCCGCCACGTTGCAAGAGGACAATGCGCGACCGCGGGGTGTTAAAAGACTTGTCTGTCGCCCATGAGATTGCATTGCTGCCCTCCCAGCGTCTCGCATTTCGGAAACGTCTGGTCAGTGATTGCGGAACAAATGCCCCTGGATAACCCGCATCACCTTCTGCAGTATTTGCTGTACGCCAACAACACATTTAGAGCGTCTCTGATTCAATGGCAATGCGTGTAACAGTCGTTACAACACTCAATACAGATTTCACCATTTTCGTCTGGGGCGCATTGTCGCCGATTGCGCGGCCGCTCTCACCGGACGTTCAAGTCCCCCGTCGGGTGTGGTATGTATTGTCCTTCACGTAAGTTAGTTCAAGTAGTTTATAAGTCTAGGGACCGATGACCTCAGCAGCTTGGTGACTAACGTTTACGAAAATTTGAACATTTGTGGACACCGTGGACCGAGGGTATATTACTGGATTATCTAAAAGAGAAAAATTTATGCGTAAGTACCGATTACTCTACAAAAGATTCTAGAACGTAACAGAAATTCTTGCGCAAACATTCGACCAGAGATCGAATATCGATTATAGTTACAGGCAAGGTGACTCACCGAAATAAAGTACCCCATAAATAAGAGGCCAAAGAGTGTCGTGGATATTAAACATCCCGATGGCATCAGTATACCATAAGATCCTGCATCAGGCTAAACTTAGTTTCTAATTGGACTGTCGGGCCCGGTGGTCTTGTGGCAAAGAGCTCGACTGGCAACCGAAAGGTCGCGGGTGCGAAACCTGTTCGGACCTCCGATTTTTTCAGTCTGCGCTTAACCCATTCTTCACCTCTCAACGATGTCAGGAGTGGCCAGAAACGACACGTGCTTCGGATTCCACGTTAAGCTGTAAGTCTCCTTTCCCCAGTTGGATAACTGGGGTAGCCGGCCGCGGTGGCCGAGGGGACTGAGGCGCTCCAGTCACGGTCTGCACGGCCACTACGGGCGGGGGTTCGAATCCCCCCTCGGGTATGGATATTTGTGCCGTCCTAGTTCGCAAGTAGTTCATAAGTAGTTTGTAAGTTTAGGGACTGATGACCCCGTAGTTAAGTCCCATAAGCTATTTGAACATTTGATAACTGGGGTAGCCTAGGGACACGCAAGTCGCCGAAGTGGCGTCCAATTGAAAGACATGCACCAAATTATGAGCCACACGAAATTATTATTATCTATTTAGACACTGAAATGACTAACCATATTATAGTGTACAGATAAATTTGAAACATTAAAGTAATTGCGAACACAAATATTAGCCGTCAGAATCCAAAGATACAAATTTACATAGTAAACTAAATGTGGAATGTGGTGTCGCACAAGTACAAAGTGCGCGCCACCTACTTTCGCCGCGCGCCGCCATGCACGCACGGCGCGGCGTTCTCACGACGACAGCCACGAGCGCCCTCTGCGACAACTCCGCTCGTGGCCACCACTGAAGGACATCGGACTTGGGACTGAGTTAGCAACCAGTTAGGACCTTCGTAATCAGATAGGCACCAGTGAAGACTTTGCTATCGTACAGGCACTAGGCAGGCCTCTAACAACTATGTATCAACATTCTGCAGTACTATGTAAAAGTTAAGTATTGTTACATTCTGTGCAATATATATCTCTTTCTAATTTACTCTAGTGTTTATAGTTTCTGGCCGCTCCCCTCCGTACCTGCACCAGCGGGCTATCCTTATTCCTGTGTCGGTCTTATTCCACTCGGCCACCGACACCTACGACGAGGCTGGGACACAAAAGCGGCGACGAAGTTGGGACACAAAATGGAACCAAATGCGTTGGTTCTTAATTCAAATGTTCAAATGTTTGTAAATCTATCGGACCAAACTGCGTGGTCATCAGTCCGTAGCTTACAAACTACTTAAACCTAGGTAAACTAACCTAAGGACAAACACACACACCCATGCCCCAGGGAGGACTCGAACCTCCACGGCGAGCAACCGTGCCCTCCGCAGCGAGACGCTTTAGACCGCTCGTCTACTCCACCGCGGCAGGTTCTTAATTACAAAAGAGGGTACACTTGGTATATGCCGATTACAGCACGACCTGTCATGAGTGGAGAAGAATGATCTGAGTGAACCGTATATATTTTGTGGTGTACAATTAAAATATGCAATTAAAAGCGGCGCATTTTAAAATACAATAATGATTCTGCCCGCGCAGGAAGGGTAATCAGAAAGTGTTCAGTTGTAGCACAAATATTTACTTTAAACCTTTAACATTTTTTCGTAGGATTCGTCGCGTTTGAGATGCTTAATTTACCAAAGTTGAAGCATACGTCCTGTGAATATGCAGCCGTTTCTCTTCATCAAGTGAGCGAGCCTAAGCTCCCGTCTCACGTGTGGCTCTTTCCTTAGCTGCCGCCTGCTTAGCCCAGCCGTTACACTCGTCTTGTTGGCTCGTCCCTCCTATCCTACGTCCGACAGAGGTCTATAGCAGACAACACAGAGCTGTCGCATGATGCGGCACTGTGCTCTAGAGGTCTGCAAATCATCGGTTTCGCTCGCTCGTACTCGGCTGAGTGCGCAACGCTCGACGGTGGCGCGCCGAGTGTGTACGCTCGCAGCGAGCGTGTTGACACTCGAACAAGGCTGCGTGGGGCGGCGCGGGCAGAGGCAGCACCACCTATAGAAGAAAGCCTGCGCACGACGTCACAACATGGCCGCGGTGAGAGGCTTAGATACCTCTGAAAGATTGGAAACATTAGCAGTGCACGCTGTTTATAGTGCATTCTTTCGTTCAGGAGTGTATTTATTGCGTGAATTAGTGTTGTGTACGGTGTGATCGCTACGCTGGACGATTTGTGTGTGAGAGAACAACGTGTGATCTCTTTTTTACTGACAAAATGCCTTTTCGATGTTTCGTGCCGAAATGTAGAGGAAATTACGACTGTGGCCCTAAAGTTACCGTCTTTAAACGTCTGGATAAGAAGGAATGGATATGAAGAATTCCCAGGATAACTTGGCTCCTCCTTCAAGTTAATGAGTAAGTTTTCGTTTTTGTTTTAACCTTATAAAAGAGTTTTAAGTCGCGACTGTTTACAGTTGGATATTGCGATTCATTTTATTTTCGTAACCACCCCCATTAGCTTATTCTTCTCCGGACGTTTAAAGACGGTAACTTTCGGGCCATAGTCGTAATTTCCTCTACATTTCGGCACAGAACTGCGAAACGGAAGTTTGTCAGTAAAAAAGAGATCACACGTTGTTCTCACACACACAAATCGTCCAGCGTAGCGATCACACCGTACACAACATCAATTTGCGTAATAAATACACTCCTGAACGAAAGAACGCACAATAAACAGCGTGCACTGCTAATGTTTCCAGTCTTTCCGAGGACTCTAAGCCTCTCACCGCCGCCATGTTGTGACGTCGTGCGCAGGCTTTCTTTTATACGGGGTGCTGGCAGAGGCCGCACAGCGTGGCGCTGCCGCTGTACTCAGCCGCTGCGGCAGCGGCTTTGTGGCTCTGAGCTGTGGGCTGCACCCCCACTAACTAAAGGAACTACTTTCGGATAAAATCAGTTACGCTGTAGACGTGTACTCCTGCATAGTAGCAGGTAACCGCAATATCATTACACCCTATACGAGGCAAAAGATTGTTTTCAACAACATTTGGAAGTAATGTAAAGGATCCAAAGAGAAACTACGGAACGAACAACGTTTTTATTGCAATATACAAAACTGAATGTTATGGTACAACAAAGTATACATAGAAAAGTAACATTATCCCCAAACTATTCGTTGGTGGCATTGTAATTGCAATACATTGTTAAAATATCATTGACACGTAGTGGACCGAGTCGAGTTCTTCTATCAGACATCACGTTCCCTGCCGTACTGAAAGTGCGTTTACAAGCTGCATTTGAGGCGGGCACACAAAATACTCTTTTTGCCAATACAGCTAGCTTAGGAAAGAGAGTAACGTTGCGTTTCCACCATTCAAGCGGATCATCGTCATCACCATCAATTCGTGCTAAATAAAGTACCACCTCATTGGTAGATTGCGCCTCGCGCATTTCACAGTCCAGCGATTCCTAAAACATCCAGTTCACTCTTTTGGCTGGTGCACCCGGGTGACATTGTTCAAATGTTTAAGCTTAAGGGACTTAACTATGGGGTCATCAGTCCCTAAACTTACTTATGAACTACCTTATACTAAAGTCGACACAAACATCCATGCCCGAGGGGGGATTCGAACCCTCGACCGAAAGAAAAATAAAAAGAAAGCAAACGTTAAATCATTTTTTTTTAGTTGTGCTACAAATTATATTAATAGATTTAGTTTTTCAGTTGATTCGATATTAACTGCTATAGGACTAACTTACAACATGATAATAATTGCCGCAGCGTTTTCATTTTCCACGCTAGCAATGCTGTTTTTATTCGGCCACTGCGGTCGGCGTGACATTGTTCAGACGGCCCTAAATAAATATAACACAGATATCGCTGAAACAGAAGGAGCACCTTAAATTCGTACAGCTGTCTAAAGTAAACAATTGGAACAAGAGGATTTAAAATGAGCATTAACTGGCATATTACCCTGACGACGGAAGAAAGCGCGGATCCTATATATTGCACAAAAGCTAGCATGCGTTCTTTATTATATTGATAAGAAAGACGACAGTGGCAGTGGGGGTTATATGAATGCTGCAATTGGAAAAATACCCTTAAGGACTCACTCGGAAAAGATAGAGGCGCAGCAACCACGTACGGTGCCAAAATGCTACGGGAATATGTATTAATGTGGTGCAACAGAGAGAGATGCCCGAACCTAACCTAACGGGTTAGTTTGTCAATATCGGACAAAGTATTCCAGGACGTGAGAGTGATAAGTGGAAAGGATATAAAATACAGTCATTTCCTCGTTAAGACGGCAAGTAACACCTATCACTAAACATGCAATAACAGCCCACAAAATGGGAACAAGAAAGAAACATCATGAAAAACTCATTTAGTAAATGATCTTAGCACAGGAACTTTATATTAATCACGTATAATAATCTGTATGGTAAAGTAACCTATGGTACAGGCTACAAAATGCGAAACCGGAATGGCTGGTTCAACTGGATCGAGGGAACAGCTTTCGAAGCAACTGGTAAAGGAAACAATCCCAAAGTAATAAAGTGACGTACCGGTACGTCATACATTTATTCCTGCTTACCTGGAACCGAAAATTCATCACAAATTTGACACACAGCATTGAACGTCTCATTCCTCTCTATAACGGACATCATAAATGTTGCTACTATGTGCAACGTCTGAAGTTCCACTTTCTCTTCCATGTGACGGAGACAACGCTCTTTGAGCACTCGTAGCACCTACAGTACCATAATATGTCAGCTGTACCATATCGATAAATACCAGTGAAATTACTACTGGTGCTTGCACCTCACTGTAATTTGCATTCGCACCGCATAGTAAAGAGGAAAACAGGATTGGCAATACGATACGTACCTCTGTGTCGTCAGGCCCAGCTTTGCAATGACTTTTCAGTTTCTGCAGCCATAAGACAACAAACTGAAATGTAGGGTACTTCTCGCATTCGAGCACGTCAGTTGCTTCTTTGAATGGCTTCAAAAATGTTAAGAGCTCATTCGAGTTTCGTTGTTGCATGCATTTGGTTTCTCAGAGACGCCCTTTGCTGCAAGTGTCTCCATGATTTTGTCGTATTGGCTAACTACAGCATTTAAATAAGCTATTCTACCTCGTCTCCGTTTCTTACTACAGGCTTGTCTCTAACACATTCACGTCACCTGTTTTTTTTTTTTTTTTTTTTTTTTTTTTCATGTAACGGACGGTGTCTTTGGCGGCGTTAATCGTGGAATAAACCACTGGAACCTCAGTCTTCATGAAAATAATAATAATAAAAAGACTTTGTTTCCCATAAGAAATCAAGACTTTTTATGGTGAAAAGAATTCATCGCGACACTTTTATTTTTGTACATATGTTTTTGATGGGATATCATTTCGTTTTATAGGTAGTCCTTTTCTGTAATTTTTTTGTACATCAGCCACGGATTTTCTTAAAATTCATTCCCTGTCTCTTTGGTTTGTTTTGATGTAACAGTATTTGTAAAGTCCGGAAAGTCGATTATATTGTTACTGTTCGATCCTTTCATCATGTGAAGTACTGCCACCTTTGGTGGATCAATATACAAATATCAACAAGTTACTGTTGTATTTCTCATCAGTTTGTGAATTTCATAATACACGGAACTGGCGTATTAGTGAATTAGTATTAAACAAATATTGACAAGTTTGTCTACTACACGATAGAATTTTACTTACGGCAGTGGTGGCGTAGTGTGCTGAAGTTGGCAGCGACTAATTCATGAGAGACTTCGGCTATCAGCCACGTAGAATCAGGGGCATAATCTTTAGTGTTGACCATGAAGTAAATAATTACTGCTCTGTAGTTGACAGGTTTTTGTGCGTATCCCTCATAAAGCGAACATTTCGTTGCCAGCATCTGCACACTTCGTCACCGTAAGTAAAATTTAGAACTCTAAATGTCACGAGCTCTTTCGAGTTTCGTTGTTGTAACCACGATTTTGTCGTTTTGGCTAACTACAGACTCCCGAGACCACCGCCTTTCGCATTCAGGATGTATTCTCTAGCGTCTAGTTTGCTCCTGACACTCGCCAAGGATTCGAGTTCACACCAGAGGCGTGCAGCGGGCCTGCGCTACCCGCCCGGGCTCGTAGCCGCGCCTCCCGGGCTGGCCTGGCCCCGCGCTGCCCGGCCTGCCGGCACGAGCCCCACCGGACGGCGGCGGGCAGCGCGGGTACCCGCCTACCCGCCTACCCAACTACCCGCCGAGTGCCGGTCCGCCCGGCCGCCCGTGCCGCTCTGCTGCTAGCCGGGGCACGCGCCCGCCAGCCGCTGCGCTCTTAGCGGACAATACACTGTTCCGATTTTCACACTCTAAAAACTGTTCACGTTACAAACGACCATCCTACATCGGCTTATTAACTTAGTTTTTCCTTACAAGCTTTACTTTCCTTGGAAAAAATAACATGTCTGCGTTTCATTCCGCGTGAGATTTTAGTTTCATAATGCTTTTCACTCGATTCTGAAGAAACAGTTAAAAAAACTGATTTTTGGACATCTAATAGTACAGCAACTTAGCTTTCTAACAAAGCATTAAACTTTTCATTTACAAATCATGTATTGAAAAAGTTATATACTGGGCAGCTTAATGACCGATGCATTTTAGAATACACATTAACGCGAGTGCAATAGAGCTGTCTCAAATCATGAGTAATTGCGAGTTAATGAGCAGCATCAGTGCTGCGATAGCATGTACACGCATTCAGCGCGGGTTCGAACAGCGTTTCTGTGGACATTTCGCTAAATTGCTTGATGTTTCCTTGCTGCTAAGAAAAAATAAGTAGATAAATAAAAATAAACATCGTTAAGTTGCAATCGAGGGCATTAGAAAGGATTAACTGGTAGAATGTTAGTAGGTACAGCTTACGCTTAACCACTCCAAGGGAAGTACACTAATTACTGTTTTTCGATACAGGCGTGTGGACCATTGTTGTTGTTTTATTTTATTTTTCCCCCCTTTTCCCTTTGGCTGGGGGGTAGCTGAAACCCCGAGGGAGTCACCTATTCGAGAAGTGACATTCAAGGTCGCAGTTATCAGTTTTGTATCGCTGGACAGTCTTTCATGTATCTTGAAACACTTGGGATTTTTCCTCACTGACTAAATTGTCAGTGTACTATCAGCTGCGAGGATAAAAAAATAGACGTGCGCAGTAATGCACCTGGTAAAAGCAGAACGTCCAATTTTGTGGTGCAGAAGCAAAACGGTAGCCGAATCGACTCGCGCCGGAAATATTAAGCACGTTGAAAGTCGTTGGCTTTGCGTTAGCCGGCTCCAGCAAATTTGTAGGTAATTTTATACTTTGCTCAGTACTTACTTACACGGTGTTTCACTTTCACTTCATATTAAACTAAGTTATGGCTCTAACATAAAGAATAAGATTATTCCTTAAATCGCTTCAGTTCCTTGTTCCTAGTAAACCTACGTATTTCATGTATGTGGCAAAAAATTATATGCCCTACGGTGATGTGATATTTAATTTTGTTCAAAGTTGTCCAACTAATTATCTAGCTAAAATTCTGACAAGGTAAACAGGAAATCTTTAAAAATCCAGTAGTTTGCAAACACGGTATTCGTCTGGTATTCTTTTTACGTTCCTAGAAACTGTTGAAGGATGAGGAAGAACGTCTTTGGCACTTGCATTGGAGTACTGTGCTCCTATCTCCATCAGAGTCTGTGCGAGATCTGGAAATCCTTCTCCCGCAACTGTGCTGAAGGGCCGCAACTCTATTGCACACATTCTTACACATTTCTCCAGCACAAAAGATTTTGCTGACCCTGGAATATTGCTACAAACGTTCAAATCAGTATTCAGATAAGCTTTGCAGCTATTCAGGTGCCGTAACAGCGTAGTGGTACTGCCATCTCGTAACGACAATAATTTACGGCAGCCATTACACTCTGCAAATCCCACAGGATTATTTTCATTACCTACAATCATCATAAAACGCTCCCATACAATGCTGTCTCCAGATCTCTGTAAACGCTTGTAGATTCTCTCTGCCAGTTTCCTGGAAACGTCGTTTTTTTCTTCCTCAGATCGTCTACTCCTACGTTGGTACGATCTGTCCTGTTCGCTATTTACTTCAGACATAACGATAGATAACTTATAAATTGCTATGTAGGTAACACAAAAGGTGCGTGAAGCCTACGCTTTGATTATTACAACGCCTTGCTCAGAACTGTCTGCATTCCCCCGCTCGCAGCGCCGCCTGTAGCGCTGTTGCACGGGCCCGGCGGGTACCCGCTCGCCCGGCGAGTGTCGGGACTCGACGGCGCATCGCAGCTCGCTCGCTGTGTACAGCGGTACACTGCGGCCCGACTACCCTTGGTGCGGGCAGCAGAGCGCACCGGCCGGACGCAGGCGAGCTCGGGCGGGTAAATGTGGCGCGCTGCACGGCTCTGGTTCACACGACGTGCCGTTGCGGTGGGCGACTGAGTGGCGAGCGGGCAGTGTGGACGGTCGGGCCAGTCGAGCGTACCCCGCTCGAACGAGCGTGGAGGAAGTCGAGCGCAGCCACACGCCTTGTCGCAAGCTGTAGTACCGACACCTGTCGGACTGTCATAGAACGACATGTATCTCGCGATTCGAGCGAGCAACCGAGCGAGGTGCACACCTCTACTGTGCTCGGTACCTTACATCTGCCGTCAACTCAAGGGAAGCCAGCAGACTGTTGGACGCGGCGACAGTCTGCGGCGCAGCACACGTCATCACACTCTCAGGCCTACTTGTCTTGCTGCAAACATCTCACGCGGTTGTGTGCTCTAAAGCGTCACGCCACGGACTGCGCGGCCACTCCCCGCCAGAGGTTCGAGTCCTCCCTCGGGCCTAAGTTTGTATGTGTTCTTCTTAAAATAAGTTAGTTCGTCCACGAAAACGCAGAAGAGAAAGTGTGCTTCAAATCGAACCGTAAGTAATAGATAATACAGGCTGATGAGAGAAATTTCCCGGCTTACCAGATTTACATCACACTTGTAGTAACGTGTTAAATCGTTCAAAAAGTTTCAAATGTTTGTAATCCTATAGGACCAAACTACGTTGGTCGTCAATCCCTAGTCTTACAAACTACTTAGCCGGCCGCGGTGGCCGAGGGGACTGAGGCGCTCCAGTCACGGTCTGCACGGCCACTACGGTCGGGGGTTCGAATCCCCCCCTCGGGCATGGATATTTGTGCCGTCCTTAGTCTTAGGTAGTTCATAACTAGTTTGTAAGCTTAGGGACTGATGACCCCGTAGTTAAGTCCCATAAGTTCTACAAACATTTGAACAAACTACTTAAACTATTTAAATTGTATGTATTCTTGAAAAGGGTCCTACCAACATTAAGAGATACGTCTTTTACGCCTAATTTTCATATATAGGATAGTACTAAAATAATGTATTTTGCTGTTCATAGCTCGGAAAAAAAGGAAAAACCCCGTAATGATAGCACAGAGGTGCCAAAACATGTTTGGGTAAAAGGTAAAAACAGTATTTTGCATATCAGTCGGACCTCATACCCAGAATTTCAGTTTGAATCGTTTGTCATTCTAGGGATCGATGACCTCACTGGTTTGGTCCCTTAGGTTTACAAACATATGCACATTTTGCTGAAAAAAAAATCAATTCCTTGAGTTAAGATACGTCATGTGGCTGTACTATTCTGAACAGCTGCACGAACAATTTGTCCGTTGTCTCGGGCGTTTGTCATTTCGGAAACTTTAAAATCCTGCACAGTGGTGAACATGGTCGTCCTGAACCCATCGATTTCATTTTCTATATACAAATTACATACGTTTGTGTGTTGGGAGTAGATCGCAAATTTTTTATTATTATGATTATTGTTTTCGCATGACCAGTTTCGAGAGACCTACTGTCATTTTCGACTCTTAAATGTAAATGCTTAAGCTGTTAAGCACATTTCTGTCTCAGTAGCTAAAAAACTGGATCGTCGAAACAACTGTAAGATAAAAATTAAACACACATGGCCCCACATGTGTACGCTCGATTGCGTTATGGCACCCAACATAATACATTCCATTTGCCAAAATGAGAACTCTCAATCGAGACACATGTTACGCCATGAATGTTTTAATTTTGCCAGTCGTGTGAGAATAATAAAGAAAAGGTGTAGCGATCTTGGCATTAACAAATTCTGTTCTAAAAAGGATTCCATATTCGCATAACAGTCAAGGAGTTCCGTAACGATGAACTGCAGTTCCGATCTGCCAACAGCTGATAGCTGACGAGTCTCGACACAAACTGGTAGACGTTTGTCTGCTGCATAACACTACGGTGTCAAAACAGACACATTCCAAAGCGATTTAAGAATGAAAAACACGCTGCGAAATCTTTCCGCATACACAAAATTTAGTTCGTCTCAGATATCCTTCACGGTGTTGTAATTAATCGCCTTCAGTTTTATTACTTTTTGAGATTTATGCAAAACCGTGCGGTTCCTTCCTGGCCGCAAGTCTTCAGGAGCGCGAGGATCGGCTTTCAAACATGAAAAACCTGAGCCTTGTGGAAATCCGTAAGCGGCGTGGTGGCGGCTCAAGCAACGAAAAGCCAGAGAGCGATCGATACGTGAGGCTGCAGCCTGCGGTCGCGCTGCCGCAGATCATACACGCGTCTGAGAGCTACGCGGGACGTTCACTGGGAAAATAGTTCCGCTCTTCTCCACTAAAAGCGCGACAGTCAGCGCTGGACATAATAACAATAATATTCACAGCATTTCTCAAAAGTCGTTGCCTTATAACAAAGGATTTGTGTAACTTTTCTATATCTCAATCGTATTTCCTAAATTTGATGTCTACCTTTGTTGTTTTTGTTGTCTTCAGTCCACAGACTGGTTTGCGCAGCTCTCCACGGTACCCTGTCCTGTGCAAGTCTCTTCATCTGAGAATAAGTTCGGCAACCTGCATCCCTTTTAATCTGCTTACTGTATTCGTCCCTCGGTCTCCCCCTACCATTTTTACGCCACACACTTCCTTCTAATGCTAAGTTGACAATTCCTTGATGTCTCACAATGTGCCCCACCAATCTATCCCTTCTCTTAGTCATGATATGCCAAAAACTCCTTTTTCCCCAATTCTATCGAGCACCTCCTCATTATTTATGCGATCTACCCATCTAATCTTCATCATTCGTCTGTAGCACGACATTTGAAAAGCTTCTACGTCATTTTGTTAGAACTCTTTATAGTCCATGTTTCACTCCCATACAGTGCTACACTCCAGACAAATGCTTTCAGAAAGAATTTCCTAACATTTAAATTAATATTGGATGTTAACAAGTTTCGCTTCTTTAGAAATGCTTTTCTTCCCATAGCCATTCTGCATTTTATATCTTCTCTACTTCGGCCATCAAAAGTTATTTTGCTACCCAAATAAAAAACTCATCAACTACTTATGTTGTCTCATTACCTAATCGAACTCCTTCAGAATCGCATTATTGTCTGACACTACATTCTATTACCCTTGTTTTACTCTTGTTTACGTTCATCTTATACGTTCCTATCAAGACACCGTCCATTCCGTTTAATTGCTCTTCCAGGTCCTTTACAGTCTCTGACTATATTACTATATCGTCAGCAAACCGCAAGGTATTTATTTCTTCTCCCTGAACTTCAGATCCCTCTCCAAATTTCTCCTTGCATTCCTTCTCATCTTGCCCGATGTACGGTTTGAAGAACATTGGGGAAAGGCTACAACCCTATCTTACTCCCTTCGCAAACACTGCGTCCTTTTCATGCAGTTCGACTCTAATGACTGTTGCCTGGTTTTTGTACAAAATGAATATAACTCTTCGCTCCCTATATTTTACCCCATGCTACCTTCAGAATTTGAAAGAGTCTACTCCAGACAACATTTTCAAATTTTTCTCCAGATCTACAATGCTAAAAACGTATGTTTCCCTTTCCTTAACCTATTTTCTAAGGCAAGCCGGAATGCGAGTGTTCCCTCACGTCGGTCTACTTTTCTCCTAAATCCAAACTGGTCTTCCCCGAGATTCGGATTCCACCAATTTTTTTCAATCGTCTGTAAATAATTCGTGATAGTATTTTGCAACCATGACTATTAAACGGATAGTTTCGAAGAGATAGACTTCGAAGAGAACGATTAACCAATAGTGAACACGGATTCAGAAAGCATCGTTCTTGCGAAACACAGCTTTCCCTTTATTCACATGAAGTGATAAGTCCCATAGACAAGGGATCTCAAATCGATTCCATATTTCTGGATTTTCGGAAGGCTTTTAACACTGTACCTCACAATCGGCTCAAATGGAATATTCCCCAATTGTGCGACTGGATTCATGATTTCCTATCAGAAACGACACAGTTCACAGTAATTTACCGTCAGTCACTGAGTAAAACGGAAGTGATATCTGGCGTTCGCCAGGGAAGCGTTATAGGTCCCCTACTCTTCCGTGTGTTTATAAACTATTTAGGAGACAATCTGAGTAGCTCCTATAGACTATTCGCGGATGATGCTGTCGTTTATCGGTTAGTGAAGTCAACAGAGGATCAAAATCAACTGCAATGTGATTTAGACAGAATTTCTACATGGTGCGAAAATTGGCAAATAACTCTAAATAATGAAAAGTGTGAAGTAATACACATGACCACTGAAAGAAAACCACTGAACTTCAGTTACACGATAAATCAGTCAGACCTTAAGGTCGTAAATTCTACCAAATACCTAGGAGTTACAATTACGAACAACTTAGACTGGAGAGAACACAAAATATTGTGGGGTAGGCAAACCAAAGGTTACGTTTCATTGGCAGAACGCTTCGGAGATGCAACAGCTCCACCAAAGAGACTGCCTACATCACACTCGTGCGTCCTCTCCTGGAGTACTGTTACCCAGTGTGGGATTGACGGAAGACATTGAGAAGGTTCAGAGAAGAGCAGCTCGTTTTGTTTTATCACGGTACAGGGGGGAAAGCGTCACGGAAATATTTCACGATTTGAGGTGAAATCATTAAAAGAACGATGTTATTCGTAGCGGCGAGATCTATTTGCGAAATTTCAATCACAGACTTTTACTTCTGAATGTGAAAATATTTTGCTATCACCCACCTACATAGGGAGAAATGACCATCCCAATAAAATAAGAGGAATCAGATCGAAAACGGAAGGATTTGGGTGTTCTTTCTTCCCGCGCACTATCAGAGAATGGAACGGTCGAGAAAGGTTATGAAATTAGTTAATGAATCCTCTGCCAGGCACTTAAACGTGATTTGCAGAGTATTTATGTAGATTTAGATGTATTTATGTTATTTTCACATTTGTCTGCACTTTCTTTCTTGGGAATTAGATTTACTAAATTCTTCATGAAGTCTTAGGGTATTTCCCCTGTCTCATTCATCTTGCTTATCAGGAGGAACAATTTCTACACGACTGGCTCTCCTAACATCAGTAGTTCAGACGGAATATCATCTACTCCAGAGGCCTTGTTTCTACTCAAATCGTTTAGTACTATGTCAAATTCTTCTCGCAGTATCGTATCTCTTATCTCATATTCCCCTGCTTGTCTTCCATTTCTAGAACACTGCCTTCAAGTTTATTTCCTTTGTACAGGCCCTCTAGATATTCCTTCTACCTATTAACTTTCATTTCTTTGCTTGATAGTGGTTTTCTGTCTGCGTTCTTGATATTCATACCTCTGCTTTTCTTGTGTCCAAATGTATCTTTTATTTTTCTTGTAGGCGGTCTCTATCTTTCCCCTAGTTATACATTCTACTACGGTCTTGCATTTCTCCTCTAGCCACTCCTTCCTAACCAATCTGCACTTCCTGTCAACCTCATTTCTCAGACATCTGTGCTCCTTTTTGCCTGCTACATATTTATAAGTTCAGTATCTCCTGTCTTATGTAAGGATTTCTGTTAGGACTTGTCCTTCTCCTATAGATCCTCAGCCTCCCTCACTACACAATCTCTGAGCCACCCATTCTTCTTCTACTGTTTTCTTTTCCCTGTTTGAGTCAATCCTTGAGTAATTTTAACTCTGAAACACTTAATCACCTCTGGTTCTTTTAATTTGTCCAAATTCCATCTCCTTAATTTTCTATCTTTTTGCAGTCTCTAAAGTTTTAATCTCCAGTTCATAATCAATTAGTTATGGTCCGAGTCTATATCTCCCTTTGGATGTGTCTTGCAGTTTAAAACATGGTTTCTAAACCTTTGCCTTTCCATTATAAAGTCAATCCGGTACCTCCCACTGTACCCTGGTCTCTTCTAGGTATATAACCTTCTTTCATGATTATTAAACCACGCGTTTGTGATTATTAAATAGTTCTAGTGCTCTGCACAAAATTCTACCTTTGATTTAGTATGAATTAATTCCATGCCTCCTGAGAGCCGCAGTCTCTATCTAACAACCTCAGTATTATCGCGTCGTTAGGCGTTTACTTTCTTTCCTCTGTCCAAGACGGTAGCTTTGGGAAAAACTTTATTTTGCCTAATTACGTTGCTTGTCAGCTAGAATTAATGGCTAAGGAAACAGTTCCAAATTAACGTCTCCTAACAAATACGCATAGGTTTCCAGCTGAGTGCGTCATCTTCTCACAGTTGACCCAGCAATATCTGCGACGTTATTCGAATTAACTAGTCCTGGAATGGCTGCTATTAAACTAAGTTTTCAGATAAGACTGAGTCTTTCAGTAACCTGTGTTTATCGCTTTATGTTGAACCCTACATTGTATTTGGCTTTCTTCCAAAGTGAAGATTGATAATTTCGGCTTTCAAGTCTGCACTATCGCTCGTCGTAGCGCTGCTTAACCACAAGAAGAGTTTTGCACCGCAAACATGGCTCTTGAAGAGCGCAGTACCACAGTACCAGAGTATCAAAACTCTTTACAGTTCAGCTGGTTTAAATTTCTTTTTTATGCAAAGAATAATTTCTGGCCACATGTGCAGTTATTGACACACATTTGTAATAT
Organism: Locusta migratoria; assembly: GCA_026315105.1. Lineage (NCBI taxonomy): Eukaryota > Metazoa > Arthropoda > Insecta > Orthoptera > Acrididae > Locusta > Locusta migratoria. Next base: position 106,002,543 of record CM048755.1, read on the forward strand.
TCGGCTTCTTGGACGTGATGTGTGTCGATAATATTTAATTAATGAAAAATGTACTTTATTAGACAGGTCAACGGTGATGTCACTATCTTCCATGATATGGGTTTAGTTTTAATACGATAAATATATAGTGGCAAGCTATACTAGTCATGGGTCACTTCAGTTCTGCTGAAATATAGGAATTGAGCTTTTCACATTCTGTCACCTCAAATGTTTACCTTGAGTATCAAGTTCACACTGCTATTTCGAAGCGTGTGTTAATGATGTTGGATCTCTTCTTCCCAGATTACTACTGCAGACTGATATATATATCCAACATTATCATTCACACACCCTTCGAAATAGCAGTGTGAACTTGATACTCAAGGTCAACATTTGAGGTGACAGAATGTGAAAAGCTCAGTTCCTGTATTTCAGCAGAATTGAAGTGACCCACAAATAGTATTGCTTGCCACTATATATTTATCGTGTTAAAACTAAACCCCATAACCAAGGGATACACAGATAATTCTTTAACTGAAACTTCCTGGCAGATTAAAATTGTGTGCCGGAACCGGGACTCGAACCTGGGACCTTTGCCTTTCGCGGGCAAGCGCACTACCGACTGTGCTATCCCGACACGACTCACGATGCTGCCTCACAACTTTACTTCCTCCAGTACCTCGCCTCCTACTTTCCAAACTTCACAGAAGCTCTCCTGCAAACACGCAAGACTAGCACTCCTGGAAGAAAGGATATGGTGGAGACATGGCTTAGCCACAGCCTAAGGGATGTTTCCAGAATGAAACTTCACTCTGCAGCGGAGTGTGCGCTGATATGAAAGCGCACACATCAGCGCACACTCCGCTGCAGAGTGAAGTTTCATTCTGGAAACATCCCTTAGGCTGTGGCTAAGCCATGTCTCCACCATATCCTTTCTTCCAGGAGTTCTAGTCTTACGTGTTTGCAGGAGAGCTTCTGTGAAGTTTGGAAAGTAGGAGGCGAGGTACTGGCGGAAGTAAAGTTGTGAGGCGGCATCGTGAGTCGTGTCGGGATAACACAGTCGGTAGTGCGCTTGCCCGCGAAAGGCAAAGGTCCCAGGTTCGAGTCCCGGTTCCGGCACACAATTTTAATCTGCCAGGAAGTTTCATATCAGCGCACACTCCGCTGCAGAGTGAAGTTTCATTCTGGAATTCTTTAACTGATTCCATGTCAGCGTCAACCATCAACGGTAACTCATGAATTCACCTCCACGCAGGTATATATATATATATATATAATTTCTGGAAATTGTTTGCACTGTTTTCACTAAAACAAAACGGGCAATCACCATGAAGATATGAGCGGAAGAATATTTCAGCAGTCGTTAACATGTAGTTTGTGGAAATATTAGAAGTCGCCATTTGCAATAATGACTGAAAACGTTCCACATAAACTGTCTGGAACTACGACGAATTTACGTTGCAGAAAATCCAGGAAGGTCGAATTACTGAATAATGTTGCAAGGGATAACCTTCAGTTCCACATTCGAATCAAATAGGCTAAGAAGTACCAGCGTATACTGAGGCTGCCACCGTATCATAACTAGTTCAATCGCACTGAGTTGAGATGCGTGCAAATAAAATGAAGTGCAGCCACTAAAATGTGGAGCTTGCATTCGACGGTTCGCGACGCCTGTAGATCACATTTCGTACGACTACCAACATAGGCTGTCTAACAATGAGTGACTGTGTTATTATCATTTATTTTGTAATGCATATCTATAACGCTCTTTCATAAATTAAAATTGATAGGTACGGCGCAGTGAGAACACCACTAATTTCATCATGCAAGTTGCCGGCACTGACAACAAGCAGCCTATCCTCACCACTGTGTCCCCGGGGCCGCAATGTGCCAAACTTTACTGCTCCCAACATGCCACAAGGTGAGGTGGCATGTTTTAGTGCCTGTATAATACTTCGTAACCACATAAAACAAACGAATCACGTTGGAACTAGATGAAAGTCTGGCAATGGATGCTCTAAGTCGGAGTGTGTGTGTGTGTGTGTGTGTGTGTGTGTGTGTGTGTGTGAGAGAGAGAGAGAGAGAGAGAGAGATAGTTCATATCATCTGTTTGATAAACTGTGGAGCAAATACTTTGCGAAATGCAGCTCTGATTGGCTGCAGAGCAAATATCAATCATAAAGTAATCTCACTCAGATTGTACCTCTAAGTTGGCAAAAGGTGGAACCAATTATTCATGTATGGGGGAAAGTTCACACATTCATCGGTTGGTTTTGCGTTTAAAGTCAAACTAAAAACTCTTCTGTGATTATGAATTTCGCATAAACCAAACCTCATTTTAATATTAGTATTTAGCGACTAATGCTTGGTCATTGATGCCTCAGTGATAGTATTTATGATAACATGACACTTTATATTTAACTAGTGTCTTAAATTTCAAATTAATCTCGTTAGGTGTCATCCCGACGAAAGGAAAAGAAAAAATTTACCCTCGGTGGAGCTCAACACTCTCTCATTCTTTAACTGAAATATAATTAACTGCGTTTATTTTGTAAACATCTTCAAAACTTTATTGATAGGTGTAGGAGGACATTAAATCCGGTTTAATTTAAATGAAAGACTGTTAAAGACTAGTTGAAGAATCATGTTTGACTGTAACCAATAAATTAGTTAGTCAATGAATACAGAAAAGCTGAATATATGGATTGGCCTATAGTTTTAATGCTTTGTGTATATATATGATTATAATTTTATTTTAGTTTTGGTGCAAATGTTTGTAAATCTATCGGACTTAACTTCTAGGTTACCAGTCCACAGCTTACAAACTACTTAAACGAAGGTAAACTAACATAAGGACAACACAAACACTCATGCCCTAGGGGGGACTCGAACCCCCGACGGCGAACGGCCGCGTGAACCGCAACTCGTCGCTCCAGTACGCGCGGCTAATCCGCCGCGGCTTAGTTTTGGTTAATTCATGAGATATGGCAGAAGAGACAAAGAAAGTATCTGAAGCAAAAATTCGGAAGAGGAAGTTAGACAAAGAATTATCATTAGGAAGGAAGCAACCTCCTTCGAGAAGTATCTCCGTCCTAATCTTCAAAAACGGAAAGCAGGAAAAAGTACAGTTGATGATGTGGCAGAAGGAAACAGTCTTCACATAGAAACCTACGCTACAAAAAACCGCCTTTGTTTTACGAAACAGTAAGTGTGACCCAAAATAGCGAAAGCAGCATGAGTAAGAATGAACATGTATTTGGACTCGTTTCAAATTCCAGCGACCCTGCAACCTGGAATACTTCTACGGATCATGTGCGGTCACTTCTTGTTGAACTTGGTACATACCAAGTAAAAAAAAAAAAAAAAAAAAAAGGAAAAATGCAACTGTCTATTAGACAACAACAGAAAAACATTCTCCACAGTACATTACAGAAATAATTTAGTTAATGGCGAATTTTTGTCTCGTCCGTGAGTACAATATTCAGTTCTGTGAGATGTAGTGTTTTGCTTTTGTTGTGAGACGTTTTCTAAATGTAGAAAATTTTCTGGATGTAACGAAAGGGCGAACGACTGGAAAAAAATATCTGTAATACTAACAACTCACGAGAAATGCAGTAGTCACTTGGGAGCTTACCAAGAATGAAAAGAACTATATCTAAGATACTAGATGAATAAAACTGTCGATGAGGAAAGGCGTGTTTAATAAGGGAAGAGGAAAACTGCTGGCAACAGCTTTTGGAGTGCTTAATGGAGAGCTTAATAGTTGAATACCTGACTGCATTGTATCCAGTTATGCAAGAACACCTAAGAAAATTGTCTAGCAAGGAGATTCATGTTCATTAACTGGAAAAACATATCCTAAACGAATTAAGTAATCCTGTCGCTGACGCTATTCAATAAAATACAAAGATTTTATTCTCTCTGATGAATATTTTTTAATAATTCTAAACTGATCGGCTGACATAAATCATATTGAACAAATGTCCATGATCATTCGATTTGTAAAGATAACTTACGATGATAAGCAATCAAGTGTAAGAATGACATCAAAGAACATTTTTTAAGCTTTTTTCTTCTTACGGACACAACTGGCGCTGGTTTAACTGAAAATATTTTGATGGAATAGATGAAATATCTCTTCATTAGACAATTTACGTGGACATACCTATTATAATTGAAGTAACGGAATAATAACAGTGACAGGTGATAACAATGGTGTTCAAAAAAGGATTTTACATTAAACCCACGCACAGTGTTCGTGTGGTACGGTCCGCACACAATAAATCTTGTGTTGATCACCGCCACATCCTTCTTCAACTTGATCCAACTAAATTGTATGTATTTTTCTGCTCCAACCTATCGTTGGTATCTCCTATTGCGTCATGTGCCTGTTTTGACACTAAAACCACTTTGTGATAGTAGTTGGGAAAGTAGAATTGGTGCACTGAGTCGTTTACGTTATCAGCCGGCTGGTGTACAAGATGCACTCATGGATAATTCCGAAGAGTAGGAATTTCTGCAGGCACTGAGCAAGATCCATTCCAGCCTTTTACGTCGGAGCTTTAGTCTGCGTGATTAGTATGCTATTGATACCACCATGATTCAAGATAAGAACATCATAATTCTTCTAGCTGGAAGCAAATTTGACTGCTTTTCTGAACACTGACTCGCCTTATTGATATTCTTGGCTTGCAAAATCGTCTGACATGAACTTCACAGAAAATCTTTGGAACATGCTGGAGCAGCGAGTAAAATACCGACATTAATTTCCTATAGTTTGGTGGAATTGTGCGAGAAGATTCTCAGCAGAGTAGCACTGCTTTGTATAACAGTGAATTCACTGCGAACCGCATTGTTTTCCATCCTGTAACCCCTGTTTCAGCCACAGATCTCAGATATTATCTGTGTCAGGGGTGGACAAATGCGCTAAGGCGAGCGCTGGCCCCGCGTGTGCCCGCTTTGCTTGGGAATCTCCAGGCTGGTAACGCTAGCAAGGTGCACAGCTAGACGAGCTTTTCTACTTCGTGTCAAATGTTCAAATGGGACTTAACTGCGGAGTCATCAAAATGTTCAAATGTTTGTAAGGCTTATGGGACTTAACTACGGGGTCATCAGTCCCTAAACTTACAAACTACTTATGAACTACTTACGAACTAGGACGGCACAAATATGCATGCCCGAGGGGGGATTCGAACCCCCGACCGTAGTGGCCGCGCAGACCGTGACTGAAGCGCCTCAGTCTCCTCGGCCACCGCGGCCGGCAAGGAGTCATCAGTCCCTAAACTTGCAAACTACTTACAAACTACCTTATACTAAAGACAACACAAACATTGCTCAAGTATTTGGGACCCGCAGCAGGTCAGTTTAAAGGAAGACATAGAGGTGGTTCAGAGACGAGCAGCTAGGTTTGATACCGGTAGGTTCGACCAATGCGCGAGTGTCACGGAAATGCTCCGGCAACTCAATTGGGGACCGCTGGAAGAAATACGACGTTCTTTTCGTGAATTTCTGTTAAGTAAATTTAGAGGGCCGGAATTTGAAGCTGAGTGTAGTACGATCTTGCTGCCGCCTACAAGACAAGAGAAATTAGGGCTTGTACGGAGGCATATAGGCATTCTTTTCTTCCTCGTTCCATTTGGGAGTGGAATAGGAAAGGAAATGCCTAGTAGTGGTACAGTGTACCCTCCGCCACGCACCTTACGGTGAATTGCGGAGTATGTATGTAGGTGTAGATGTAGATTCATGCACGAGGGAAGATTCGAACCCCCGACGGGGAACGGCCTTGCGCATCGGAGCATAGTACTTCTTGTCTCTGATGGTTTCGCTGCCGAAGACTCACAGTCGATCGTGACAGAACACAATTAGAGGATGTAAATTGACTGAGGGGGTGTGCACATTTTTAAACCGTAAATGATGACCCGTGTGGATATGTGACCTTGCGTTTCTAACTGCTCTTACAAAGCACATTAATTTCTTTAGTACTGGCTTAATAGGTTCTCATCAACTAATTGTCGATGTTTTTGATGCCGCGATGGACTGGCCGAGCGTTCTAAGGCGCCTTACTGCGGAGCGCGCAGTTTTGAGTCCTCCCTCGGGCATGGGCGTTTGTTTTGTCTTTAGTATAAGTTAAAGTAGTTTGTTAGCCTAGGGGCTGATGAGCAACGTAGTTAAGCTCTTAGATTTACAAACATTTGAACATTTGATGTTTTTAACTCTTTTTTTATTTTTTTATTAAAGAAATCTGCGGTTGTGAATACTGCACTAGTTATAAATTAAATAAATCTATAAAAGGAGACACTGGGTGAATTTGATGAATATGCTGGATTTAGTGACTTACGTGGATCTGATACTGCATTAGGAAGATATTATTATCTGCAGCGAAAGACCTCAGTTTTTAATCCAGTTTTGTAGGTTTCTTTATCATAAAGATAAGAAATTCGTAATTTATGCAAGGCAATTTTTTTAGTCTTAAGAAATTCCCATCTAATGCAACTGATTTTTATTTTTGCTTTAAAATTTTTATTCTTTAGTACCATTTCAGTTGCGAAAAGGCGGGTGTTATCTTTTTTTTCTTTCTTTTTTGTAGCGGGCGATAGAAGTGCAGCTCCTGAAATTAATTTGGAGTTACATGACTAACACTTAAATCATACGATCAGGGAGAGGTTCCTCACTAAATAAGACATTAAAATATCAAAAACATAATTTCACTCACTGACAACCACATGAAAATAACGCCTCTTTTAAGAGTCTAATAACTGACATGGAAAGTCGTCTAATGGAGATGTCTGAGTAAATTCATTTCATTTTCGTCGTTAGAATTCATTGTAAAGTCGTTTCATAGTAATCACATTGCAATTTAACGTGATGACAGAGTGAAACGCCAGTTGTCGATCGTGTATTGTGAGCAGTCTTCGTTTGTGGAGAACCAGAGGTGCGCGCGCATCGTGCCCGTAAGCGGTATTCATTGCCGCGGGCAGTTCACGCCCCAGCCCTCATCTATGGCCTACGAGTAAGACGGTGCTTTCATAATGATTCTCCTATTACACAAGCAGATACAGCACAGCAAATAGTTGTTTCGCAGTGAAACCATTGTGTTGCACCATTGCCGGAATTAGACAGAATTAAATGATGCTTGTAATTAGTTCTCTTGGGTCATCAATATTCTACTTGGTGAGCTTAAATGTACTTATATATTGGGCAAACCACCATACGTCACGCGGCATAGCGCATCCTGTACCAGTGGTACGTCATTCACTTTCCTGTCTGAAAAGCAAATGAACGAGGGAATTCGACTGTCTTTATACTTTCGTTTGAGCCCTGATCTGTTTCGTCTTCAGGCATGAAGAACAACAAAACAAACTTACTAGAGAATTGATAAGAAAGAATTAAAAACATAACATAAACACAGAATTTACAAAAAAGAAGAACCTATCAGACATAGCCACCCTGAAAGTTAGCAACAAGCAACAATAATAGTAGCTAAGGCAGACAAAGGAACTGTGACAGTAATGAAGGACAAAGAACAATACATCACAAAAACCAAGGAATATACCGGGTGAGTCACTAAGTAAGCGCTGTGTGTGGATAAAAGTTGCATGGGACAACGGGTGCCACAATATGACGTTGATTTTTCGCTTCAGAGATATGAAGGTAAACTATTTGTTTGTTTTTTAAATTAATTTTTTAATGTGATGCTGTAGTTTGGTACTTATTTTCTGATAGCGGCTAACGAGACGAATCCAATGATGTGTAACAGTAAGGTCTCTGAAGGTCAACGACGGTCAAAACTATGGCATGAACGTCCATTTACAGGTGTTCATAGTGATGACCGTTGGTATAAACGCAACGCTGCAGATTTCTTCTTATTATGGACTGAGTAGTATTCCGTATCACGTCGGCACTTATCGAAGCACGTGTTTTGACAATTCTCTCTTGCATATCTTGAGTTGTAGTTGGAACTTTTTAATAAACAATGTCTTTTACGAATCCCCACAAGAAAAAATCCAGAGGCGTCAAGTCTGGCGAACGAGCCAGCCACGACACATCTCCTCTGCGTGCAATCCAACGATTTGGGAATCGTCTGTGCAATTAATTTGTAACCACCAGCGAAAAATTTTCCGAATGCCCACCGTGTTGATTCCACATTCTGTTCCTTGTTCCTGAAGGAATTTCTTACAATAAAAGACCTTATGTTTCTTGCAGTAATGTGGTGTACAACTTACAGTTAAGCTTTTCTTCGATGAAAGAGGGGCCTATAATTCTGTCCTTCAGAATCCCACACCATACATTCACCGAACACCATCTTTGGAATGCAACGTGCTGCAGCGAACATGGAACTTCACTTGCCCAATAACACATGTTATGCAAATTAACATTTCCATGGTCCGTGAATGTAAATTCATTAGTGAATAAAATCAAATTAATAACTATATCATCTCTCTGAATCTTACGTTGAGCTCATTGGCAGAATTCCATGTGAGGCATACAATCCGGACCCGTTAATTCTAGGTGGAGATTCATATAGTCAGGATGACATTTATGGCGAAGTAGAACATGAACACACTACTATGGCTCACGCCAGATTCCATTGGGATTGACACGACCTAACACAAGGATCTCGCACCACAGTGGAAAGATAACGAATTTCTGCTTCCTCGTTGGTAACTTCCTTTTGACGGATGTGTTTCCGATAAATTAAAGATCCAGTTGTTCTCAATTTATAATACATATATTGAAATTTACGACGTGTAGGCTGAGTACATTGAGGATCTCTTTCAGCGTTACTCTAGCTCTCACTGGATTTCATTGTCAGCCTCCATAAAGGAGAAGCATATCGACATGTTCTTCAAAGGAATACATCAATCACATTCGCTTGCTTCGTCGATACTACTCTTACCGTGTAGGGTGGTCAATTATTTGTTCATTTATTTTCTCTCTTTCTGGTGCCTTTACGTGTGCTGTGTGTAGTGGAAGTAATTTGCTAGTCCTTTTATTTTTATTTATTCTTGCATGTCATAAGTGTGTGCCTCAGAATGTGAATCTGCAGTATGTGTCTTGGATGACAATTTTCTCGTTGTTCTTGGGAACTGCATTCGTTAGCTGTTAGGCGAAGTCCCTGCCTGCAAAAGGCAGAGCTGGGCTGGCATTGTCGAGGGAGACTGGTCGCTGGCGACGGTGTCCGGACACTTGCCACGCCGGACACTTGCCACGCCGGAAACTTGCCACGCCGGACTTTTGCCACACTTCTACCTGCTCCGAAGGGTCGGGTGCCGCTGTCTCCTCCTCCTCCTCCGCCCCTAACATCCGGCTCAGGAATTTCCGTGCACGGTGTCCAGGCCTGCACACTGGTCACACTGCACACTGGTCACTAGTACACACATTACATTACGAGTTTCGTAAGTTGTGCTTCTTCTTTCTGTTATATTGCACATCATAGCTATTATAGCCCTTCCCTTCGAAAACAAGGTTGCTTGCTCTGCGACTCTGTGGATAGCAAACCTAAACAATCTAGAACAGTGTACGTTACAAACATTGCACTCCATATTACTTCAGTTTCTCATATGAAACATTTTGAAATTGTATGTCGACTTTAAGTGACCTGTAAAAGACAGATGCTCTTACCTTGTTTAGTCAACTTATTTGCTGTCACTGATTTGAACATTGTCCCACTACACTTTTTTAACAAAGTAGCTGAAAACCCAGCGTTGCGCGGATATTTATTTATTTATTCATTCCTGCCTTGAGTTATTACTTCTCCTATCCTCTCTCTGTCCATCTCCCTTTTTTCTAAAATGATGTTATACATTTTTATGGTTCCGGACCTAGGTCAGCGCCGGCCGCGGTGGCCGAGGGGACTGAGGCGCTTCAGTCACGGTCTGCACGGCCACTACGGTCGGGGGTTCGAATCCCCCCTTGGGCATGGATATTTGTGCCGTCCTAGTTCGTAAGTAGTTCATAAGTAGTTTGTAAGTTTAGGGACTGATGACCCCGTAGTTAAGTCCCATAAGCTTTACAAACATTTGAACATTTTTGAACCTAGGTCAGCAAAAACAGAATCCTTGTTGGATCCCTCTGTCAATTACTCGATTCTCATAGCAAAGATGTCAAATTTAAGTAGAAGCCATTTCTTAAACGACGAATGTTCATAAAGTGAAATTAATTTAAGCCCGTACTCCAGAACGATGTAAATTCAATGTTAGATTGTGTTTGGCGTAAACTTCTGGAAACACTTCTATCGTTGAGATTAGAAATGGTAATAACATCGCCATGTATTGGTTCCATGATGTAGTACTAAACTGTTTATCTCTCGCAGTTAGTGTATGCTGAAGTATTAATATATTACAGTGTAGCACTGGGGACAATATAGTTATTCTGTATGCAGTGCTCCCTATTATCGAAAACTCGACGAATGCTGAAAGCCTGGTAATTCAGTCAACAGAGCGGTTCATGTCTGTTTAAATAAGACGTCATGGTGGTATTAATGTGCGATAAAGTAAGTCTGAGTAATCGTTGAAGGAATGGCGTCAGGTTATCGTCTCTTCCATTAAATATAGTATTTTCAGTGAATTGTCTTGACTGTGTTAGCAGCATCGGCCACTGTTTCAGCTAATAAATGTCCCCACGTCCTTCAGTGATTATTTCGTAAAGCACAAAGTTGAAATCTACCTTGTGTAGTAGAACTATATATCAGAAGTCGGATTATAACTAGGTGCAATTGTATCTGCAAAAGAAGACGTCCTTCTCTATCTTAATGTAGTCCGCACCAAAAGTAAGTAATTTCACATTTTAATCACAATATTGTACCGAACAATTATGAAAGCAGAGACGTTTCTGACGAGTTTGTCGCTCGCGTGTGTATATTATCCCTAGTGGCAGGCAGAGAGCAGAAATATCTCTGGAGTGAGCTTGCAGATGCGCAGAACAGATTTTGTATTCTCAACATTAAGGTGCAAATGACACATGATATTGGGAAAAATCTACTAATCGCTGACTTCATCTTGGTCCCTTTTTGTTCGATTAATGGACCTTTTAGCGACGCTTCCTCAGTTTTGTTGTCGCTTCTATGACACATTTATTTACATATTATTTCATGTTATGTGGTTGCTCTGCAAAAAGGAGGTGGGGCTTCTTCGCAGACAATGCGGTACAAACTAATCGTAATAGCAAATAAATGTGTGGGAAGAGTGGATTTGTCTCAATATCACGTGGTAATTCCAGCTTAATGTTGAGAACATGCACAGAATTCAATGCTCACTCAATAGATATTTCTACTATATATACAATTTAGTGTTTATACCCATCAAAAGATGCACTTTTATTTCCATGACATTGCAAAACATATGGGATACAGCTAGGAAGAACAAAATTTTTGTGTTCTACCTGGAATAAATTTTACTTGGAGAGGCAGCGGTTTATTATGTTAACGTTGGCAACGAAATATTCGCTTTAGGGGGATCATTAACTACTTAATGCCTGAATTAATTTCTACTGCAAGAAAAAAAATCAAAAATCATATATTGTGCTCAATATTGGGGTCTTAGACCATTTATAACATCAAATATAAGAAATGTTATACATAGTTGGTATAACTAGGTATGTGTCAAATTTGCGACAACAGGCATTTGAGAAATAAAACGCTTATAACTCTTCATTGAGGGAATTTTTTTTATTTTTTTTTATTTATTTAATGAAAAAAATGAACATGCGTTTGAATTACAATTATGGTTACTCATAAATCTAATGCAGAGGATCAACATTTCTTTACTCTAAAACAATTGGAATTTTTGTTTAGGCAAAGGTGAAGTTTGCATTTCGCACACATAATGACTGTCTGCCCTTTACAGCTGGGTCTTTTGCATCTTTGCATTCCTATTACACAAGGCCAATGACATACTTCATCGGTACGGGTAGATTTATCAGGGACTGGTTTCATTGGACCCCGACGCTTCTTACGTTGAATTTCCGTTTCCATACTTAGTAAGCGCCTACCACTCGTTTTTCGTGTCATGTCTTTTCCTTGCTTACAGAGAGTATCGGCTATTCTGGATTTGAATTCCAGAAGATCGTTTTGTTTGCGACGGGGAATTTCCAAAGCATCACAAACCCTTCGATACAGCAACCATGAATTCATTATCACAGGATCAACTAGGTGGAAAAACAATTTCCTTGACTTTACGAAAATTCTATAACAGGAAATTAGAGCGTCAAGTAAATCCATCCCTCCCATGAATGTATTGTAAACTGTAACAGTGCTAGGGCATGGTACTTGAGTGCGTGCTTTTTCTTTCGCTCCCATCTTTTTATTGTGATCACCGGATGAGCAGATGGAAATGCACTGGCAGCAATTACACCTCTGTTGTCAAACCATCGTCCTTTCTTCGTTTTATTTTATCGCTTGCATTTGCACATAGAAGTGCCCAAGTGCCTGATGATGCATATTTTACACAAACCGTATTTACGTGTTCACTGAAAGTTTTATCTGCTTTATCACATCTAAATATGATATATAATAATTAAAAGATATTAGAAAAACAAAATATAATTTTCAAAATGAAACTGACCTCTGTATTTAGCTGTATTTCACGGAACAATGAACACAAACTCAGGTCTTGGTTAGCAACACGCACACAATACACAAATGTTGTCATAGAAAGACAGTCAATGCTCCGTAGATGCTAGCACATGTCACTCGCACTGCGCCGGTCCCTGTAGAATCTGATACAACCGGCGCTGGAGTCTGAAAACACTTATTCTTCCATATATATGGGTCACAACGGTATGAGGCGAATTTGCGACGACCGGCATTAAGTGGTTAATTTACTGATTGGAATAAAATTATTTATTTCATTAGCTACACAAAGAATTATTCCCCTCATTGTACGTGACTGATTTTTCAAAAAGGATTGAACGTCAATACACTACACCGCTGCCGTAAGGTAAATCGTAGCCCTTGTTTCAGTGTATTACACCTTAGTTATGTGCATATAAAACGTAGCATCGCCAGTTATTAGTTATTTGGTGTACTATGTAACAGCGCCTCTATCGGATGTTTGCTGCACTACGCAGCAATTCAAGCGTAACATACACCAGAAACTACAAATTACATCTTTCCTTCCCCTGATCCGATTTTGATGAAATGATGATGTTGCCCCAAGGTACTCTCAGTTGACCTACGAAACCCCATGAAAGTTCGTATAGTACTCTTGGAGATTTGCTGTACTACACCATACTTACAAGCATAATATACATAAAAACTTCAAATTACAATTTCCTTTCCCATCCTTACCCAAACAATCTGAGCGTAATCTCCGCCTCTAATTACCACATTGTCGACGGGCCGTTAAACGCTAGTATTCCTCCCTTCTTTCCTGACTAAAATCAATATTTCTTGTGACTTGTCCAGGATATAATATGAATATTTTCTGTGGAGAGCCCATGCCTTAGCAAGCGATAGAATGCTGTCCGTGTGAGAAACTTAGAGATTTCAAATACACTCCACAGTATTGAGTAGATTGCCCTGTAATATATTAATCATTATAGAAAATGCAAGTCCCACTGCAAACCGCAGGCTCTTAGTTAAAAAGCCAGATCTGTCGGAAATAAGGGGTATTCGTCGGATGTACTGTTTCATTCTCTTCCTTTCCTTGTAGCTCTATAGATGTCTATTCCTTCTTCCTACAGCGCTTTGCGCTTCACAATTAAAAGTTGCTTCAAAGTTTTCAACAGCACTCTCAGCTTTCAGGAATTTCCTTAGGCTCACTGGAATACAGAAGTTTCTTGGCAGTAAATAAGAAATGTAATAAAACGTAATGCCTGATGTGAAAAGTTTTGATCCATCGCAGTATGTATTGACGATATCTGTGTAGAGACAGGAATTAGTGATCATGATATCGTCATAGTGTCGATGGTGACCAAAGTTCATAAACCAATCGAGACGGCTAGGAGCGTGTTTTTGTTGGGAAGAGCCGATAAGCAATTGTTAGGATCGCACTTAGAAAATGAATGGGCATCGTTTAGTTCCGGTATTATGGATGTTGAGGAATAGTGGACTAAATTTAAGTGCATTGTACATAAAGGGTTGGAGAAATATGTACCTGTAAAGTCGATTAAGGACGGAAAAGATCCACCTTGGTAAAATAATAATGTGAGAAAGCTACTGAGAAAGCAAAGTCTTGCAGTCTCGGTTCAAAAACGAACACGCAAATGATGACAGGCAAAAGTTAGTACAGATTCGTGCGTCTATCAAAAGATCGATGCGCGAAGCATGCAATAATTACCACAGCCATACCTTAGCAAAAGATCTTTCCGAGAACCCGAAAAAATTCTGGTCCTATGTAAAATCGATAAGCGGGTCAAAGCCCACGGTCCAGTCACTTGTTGATCATTCCGGGGCAGTAATAGGAGAAAGCAAACGGAAAGCTGAAGTTCTAAATTTAACCTTTAAGAAATCTTTCACGCAGGAGGACCGCACAAATATACCATCATTTGATCAACGTACTAATTCCGAAATGGGGGACATAGCAATAGGTATTTCCGGTGTAGAGAAGCAGCTGAGAGAGATAAATACAAAAAATTTCTGCTGGTCCAGATGGAATACCAGTTCAGTTTTACAAAGACTATTCTGCGGCATTGGCCCCTTACTTAGCTTGCATTTATCGCGAATATTTAATTCAGCGCAAAGTTCCAAGTGACTGGAAAAAAGCGCAGGTAACTCCCGTTTATAAGAAAGGAAATAGAACTGACCCCGATAATTAATGGCCAATATCGTTAACATCAGTTTCCTGTAGAATTTTGGAGCGTATTCTCAGATCGAATATAGTAAATTTCCTTGAAACGGAAAAGCTTCTTTCCGTGAATCAGCACGGGTTTAGGAAACATCGTTTATGTTAAACTCAGCTTGTCCTTTTCTCACATGACATCTTGCGAGGTATGGATGAAAGGCAACCGGCGGATTGTGTTTTTCTCGACTTCAAAAAGGCGTTTGACCCGGTGCCACACTGCAGACGTCTAACGAAGATACGAGGTTATGGAATAGGTACACAGATTTGTGACTGGCTGGAAGACTTCCTAAGTAATAGAACGCATTACGTTGTTCTCGACGGCGCGTGTTCATTAGAGACGAGTGTATCGTCAGGCGTGTCCCAAGGGAGTGTGATAGGACCGCTATTATTTTCTATCTATATAAATGTTTTGATGAACAGAGTAATTTGTAATTTGCGGCTGTTTGCTGATGATGCTGTGGTGTATGGGAGGGTGTCATCTTTAACTGACTGTAATAGCATACACAATGACTTAGACAAATTTCTAGTTGGTGCAAAGAATGGCAGCTAGCTCTCAAAGTAAAATAAATAAATAAATAAATAAATAAAATAAATAAAATAAAAAAAATAAAAAATGTAAGGTGATGCCCATGAGTAGGAAAACAAACCCATAATGTTCGAATACAGCATTAGTAGTGAGCTTCTTGATGCTGTCGCGTCGTTCAAATATCTAGGCGTAACACTGCAGAGCGATATGAAATGGAACGAGCATGTAAGGACAGTTGTGAGTAAGGCGGACAGCCGACTTCGGTTTATTGGGAGCACTTTGGGACGTTGTTCTTCATCTGTAAAGGATACCGCGTATAAAACGCTTGTAGGATCACGTCTTGAGTATTGCTCAAGTGTTTGGGACCCGCAGCAGATCAGTTTAAAGGAAGACATAGAAACAGTTCAGAGACGAGCAGCTATGTTACTGGTAGGTTCGACCAATGCGCGAGTGGCACTGAAATGCTCTGGGAACTCAGTTGGGGATAGCTGGAGGAAAGACGACGTTCTTTTCGTGAATTTCTGTTGAGGAAATTTAGAGGGCCGGAATTAGAAGCTGAGTGTAGTACGATCTTGCTGCCACCTACTTATATTTCACGTAGTGATCACAAAGACAAGATAAATTAGGGCTCGTACGGAGGCATATCGGCATTCTTTTTTTCCTTGTTCTATTTGGGAGTGGGATAGGAAAGGAAATTCCTAGTAGTGGTACAGTGTACCCTCCGCCACGCACCTTACAATGGATTGCGGAGTATTTATGTAGATGTAGATCTCACATTTACTGATTTATATTTTGTACAATTGTATAATTTTTCAGGTATATATTCATTTGTATAAGTGCTGTATGTCTGAAAAAAAATCTGTTGCGAATGTAAATAATAGTAAAGAAGTAATAGATTAAAACTTGGTGCGTGATGGGATGGTTTGCCATGAAAGTTACTGTTTATGTGCTCATATTTCATGAACTACGTGTCGTACTGTGAAAAAATTTAGAAGCTTCATTAAACTATATGCGTGTATACTGTCTTCAAAATTTCCAGCAGCTACAATTTTTAGTGTAGAAATTATAAATTGTGACGTCATACCGAATGCCGTAATTTTAGTCCACGAACAGCGGAAAAGTAGTAAGCGAGAAACTTTTTTCCTTTCATTATTTTGCTATGGTTGTCAGCGAGAATAAGCTTAATAAAGGTTTGAAAATATGTTTAAATTTGGTTTCAAGTTGCTAAGTACTGTCATTCTCATACAGTGTGTGAATAAAGTCTCGTCGCATTATGTGGCAGTTTCTTGCAACTACGTTGTTTATGACGTAGCTCCTGAACCATGTGTCGTATGTTGTTATTACCCAGACAGCATTGTTACCTCATGGTAAGGAATATGTGCACCAAATTTGGTTGATATCGGCCCAGATGTGCAACACTGTCGTTTGATGCAGCAGTTTTTCGCGCATCTCATTGTTTATGAAGTCATATCTCGTGAACTATGTGTTGTACATGATCGTAACACTTAGGCGCGGCGACCGTCCTCATGGATCGAAGCTTACGTGTACAAAATTTCATAATCATTGAAAGAAAACTGTAGAATAGTATAAACAAACATACGGAGTCTCTGCTTTAAATATAAACAGATATCGGATTTAGAGAGTAAATTAATGTAGACTGTGTCGTTAGTTATATCAATATTATTTCGCAATACCGAAATTTTCTTAGCGTCACTCTATGAGGTAGGATGATATACCAAATTGTAACATATGAAAATTTGTGGCGGGCCGGGACTCGAACCCGGGTTTCGCGTATTTCGCGAGCGGTCGCCTTAACGACTTTTTTTTGCTTTATGGGTAGTTCTGTTCGGTGCGGACGCTGATCGTATTTTTCGTTGATGTTCGAAGTTTCCTTGACTCAGCTTTTTTATTACAGAGGGCGTTGAGCCCCCTGACCGGGCGCGCTGAGCCACGGCGCAATATTTGACAAGAGGTGCGCCGTAGTGATGCCGCCGGCATACTTAAAATCGTCCAAACGTGTCTTCTCGTTGATTATTATGTTCCGTTGTGGGTTCTGTTCAGTTCAGGTTGGTTGCGTTAAGATTTATCTTCTCATCGCTTGGACGTTCCAGCTGCGAGGCGGGTCGTGAAAGGCACTCCGTAAAAAGTTGGAAAAATATTTCTGGTACTTTGGGTTACGGGTTAGGACGCAGTGTCGTTCATTAAGAAAGTTCCAGTATCCAAGTACTGATTTCTCGCCAGGATCAAAGAGGTATCGGATCGTGTAGCCACGAATCCAATTTACCGAGTGTGTTTTGGTGGTGGGGTAGAAAGTCTCCTCCGGAAATAGGAGCATGTTGCTGTCGATCTGGGCGGGTGTTTGGCGAGTAAGGAACGCCAAAATTCGCCGAGCGAGCGTCCAGACATCGTTCGCCTGACCATAGTGGAACCTGTGGCCGTCTGTGTCGTCCACTCCGCAGTGAATGCAGAGGGGCGAATCGGCGAGGTGGATCCGATGCAGGCGATGTCGGTTTACTTGTTTTCCGTTCACAGTGAGATACCAGGTTGACTGGACGTCTGATTCGAGAAAACGTTCGTAAATAGCTTTCCATATATGCCGCCATACATACTGTGGATGCTTAATTTCGATCGGGTTGGATGGTCGACACTGTTGTAGCAGATCATATACTGTTTTAGTCTGAGACAAACGAGCAGGTGGTAAAGATTTGTATACATAACTAAGGTCCAAGAAGAATCGTCGGATATGATGGAAGGCAACTGGAATGGCTGCAATCGTCACTGGGGCTACCAAAGAGTCCGGGGCAAAGGCATTGAATAGTATACCGGTGAGACTCTGTGGGCAACGTCGCCAGATTTTTAATTGAGAGCTGACGTAGAGCGCCGTGACTCTGGTCGGCACATGTGTTAGTCCCACCCCACCACGTTCCCGCGGGAGTGCAAGGGCGTCGTATTGCACTTTGAATATCAATCCGGAGCTGACGTAGGAGCCTAACGCAGCCAATATACGCCGTGCCAGGAGAGTTGGGATCGGTAGCACTTGTGCAACATGGGGTATGCGAGAGGCATGATAGACGTTCACATATTGTGTACGTTGAACTATGTCGAGGGATCGTAGCCGGTGATCTGCCAGACTTCCCCTGATTCTCTGAAGCAATCGCCGACCGTTGATCGCTGCTGAGCGGCGGAGATCGGCTGAAAAATCTATGCCAAGACATCTAACGGTTGTGGCTACACTTAGAGGAGCGATGCTTCTCTCTGGTAGGCCCTCGCCGATGAGCAAGACCTTGGATTTTGAGACGTTGAGCAAGCTGCCTGATGCCTCGCCATAAGTGGCCACCCACGTCAGGGCTGCCCGTACGTCGTTCTCAGTGCGTAGGTAAAGGACGATGTCATCGGCGTAAGCTGTACAACAGAAGCGGTTCCCATGTAAACTCATACCTTCCAAACGTTGGCGTAGTCCCTGGAGCAATGGTTCTAAAGCAAAGGCGTATAATATAGTTGAAAGTGGGCAGCCTTGTCGGACGGATCGTGTTATAACCACGGGTGGGGTGAGGCGACCGTTGAACATGATTTTGGAGGTCGCGCCAGTCAGAAGGCGCATAACTACTGCAATAATGTCGCCAGGGAAACCCATGTGCTGGAGAACTGTCTGTAAGTAGGAGTGATCAACACGGTCGAAGGCCTGGCTAAAGTCAAGTGAAGCCAGGGCACCAGGAAGTCGTTGATATCGGGCAAGTGCTATCATGTCTCGATAGCGGCAAAGAGCCGTATGGATATTGTTGTCTCCTCCTAAGGACGTCTGGTCGCAGGATGTGACGTACCGTGCAACTTTCTTGAGTCGTGAGGCCAACAACCGTGTAAATATTTTCATATCGCTGTTAAGCAGAGTTATAGGCCGATAATCTTGTATTCTGGATGACCCGTTCGGTTTGTGTACAGGAATAATTATGCCTTCAAGGAAGGTTTTAGGGACCTCAGTCGCTGGGGACATTAGTTCTTGAGCGATCGTCGTCCATGTAGGTGCTAACAAATAGTCAAAACTTTTATAAAATTCAACGGGAATACCGTCGGGCCCAGGAGACCTATTGTTATGCCCCATTTTAATTGCTTCTAGTACTTCATCCGTGGTCACGCCTTCCTGGAGTTCACGTGCCACCTCCACTCGGAGAGTACTTGGAATAAGTTGTGCGACTTCTGAAATCAGTTCTGGCGAATGCGGAACAGCTTCATATAGTCTTGTGAAATGGGCATGAAACGTCTGACCGATGGCGTGTTGGGTATCGTGCCGGTGACCTTCCGCGTCAATCAGGGCGTGTATCAGAGCCCGGCGTCGTTTTTGTCTTTCCTGGATGAGATGGTACATCGACGGATGTTCTTCACCTATTCTATCATTTGTACGAGATCGGATTACAGTCCCTTCCAGGTGGCGGCGCATTATCAAAGAGATTTGGGCCTTTGTACGGTGAACAATCGTCTGCCTGGCTGGTGAGAAAGGCATCGTCACACATTCTCGAAGAATGGAATAATAAAAATTCAAAGTGTTGTTTCGCCATGTCTTGATGTCCCGGCCGTAATTCATCAGAGACTTGCGCAGTGTTGGCTTTGCACAGGAGAGCCACCAAGATAGAGTGGAGTTATAGGCGTTACGACGGCGTAAACACTGTGCCCACGCACTTTCGATGATATGTCGACAGTCTGGAGCGGTCAGGTGAGACACGTTTAGTTTCCACAGGCCACGACTATGCCACACACGCTGTCGGACGAGACTAACGTCGCAGATATATGCCTCATGATCTGAAAAGGCTAAGGGCCACACTTCCGCGTGGCGGGTTCCACCTGCGAGAGAGCGGGTGAGGTATATGCGATCCAGGCGGCTCGAGGAATGGGCGGTGTAAAACGTAAAGCCAGGGCGAGTTCCGTAGAGCTTTGTCCAGGTGTCAACGAGTTGTAGTCTGTCGATGACCACAGAGAGAGCCGCACAGGGTGAATGTTGTGGCAGTTGGTCGGTGGGCCCTTGTGTCGAGTTGAAATCCCCGCCAAATACCAAGTCATCCTGTGGACCCATAAATAGCGGCGTGATATCCTCGGCGAAGAATGTATTGCGGTCTCGACGGTGGCTGGAGCCGGATGGTGCATAGATGTTAATGATACGCACTCCAAATACAGTAAGAGCCATTCCCCGAGCAGTGTGGAGGTAAACGACGTCCTCTGCTGGAATTCCATCGCGTAGGAGGATGGCGACGCCGCTGCCGGTGTCGGAGGCGTGTGAAACATAGCCAGTGTAACCAGTAGGGATGAGAAAATCAGCGACTAACACCTCCTGTAGGAGCGCAATATCAACATCACTTGAGTAGATGGTGTCTCGAAACATCGCCAGTTTGTGTGGGACGCGAATGGTGGCCATATTCATCGTGGCGATACGATATTGCTGCGGATGGACACTTGCAAGGTTTACAGAAGGCGTTGCAGCGGCTCCCGAAAGTCGCTGACTTGCCGTGTCTCCCACAGTTGCCGCAATTCTTAGTTGGGTACCAAATCTGGTGCCTCCATGGGATGCACCCGCTCAGCCACGTTAGCTGTCTGATCCGCTCCTTTGCCAACATCGTCGGCCCATGATGTGGATGTCGATGACGTGTGCTGGCGTTGGTCTGTAACGGACGAGGCGCATGCTCCAAGCGGTGCTGTGAGGGTAAGGTCGTTCTTAGGTGCTGACATCAAGGATGGTATGTCCTGATTTGAGGTATGGTGCGTCACCGTAGGACTGTCCAGTGTGGCAGTATCATCCTGCTGCTGGTCGGAAAATGGTACGTCACTGTCAGACATTCGTTCGGTATCTGAAAAGGTCGTCTGATGGAGGCCGTCAGCGGAGGGTGTTCGACGGCGTTTCTTACGCCTCCGAGGTGACCGCTGTTTTCGGATATGTTGTTCTGAATCAGAATCAACAATAAAAGCTGTGAGAAAGAAATGAGCACAATTATACAAATAGCAAGGAACAATGGATATAACACATAAGCTGTAGAGAGACTCGGTCAGAAAATTGAAAGACCAATACGAAACAAACACAACATTTCAAACACAACAAAAAGAAACAACAAAATACACATCATCCAAACACACAAATACACACAACAAACACACATAATGACAACATCACATATACACACAAATTAATACACAGAGTGGAAAACATACTAAAGAAACAGAGACTCAACATAGCATAAAAAACTGTCACATCTCTACAAACAAATCTACAACCAAAAATCAAGAAACACAAATTCCAAGAATCAGTAATATAGAAATTGGAAAGGCAAACCTGTGGTGCAGAGTACAAAGGAATGACGAGCAGAGATTTCAAAACACGATGCAAACAACACATCAGATGTTAGAAATATTAAGCAAACCACTCCAAATTTGTCGAACACTTGAAACAACACAACCATTAACCAACCAGTATAGACCAAAACATGAAAATCATTAGGACCAAGAAACACAAGAAAGCTATCATATCCAGAAAGCTATAGCCCAGATCAAGTAATTAATAAATGAGCTGACAAACATCAGTGGAAACTCACTTGATTACAGAAGTGAGACAGAAATTAGAAAAGAAAACTTCAGACACACATACACTATTTCATAGAAAAAAATAAATGGCACATGACTTGGCCTGAGACAAACACATAAATCCCTGTCTCACATCTCCTTCTCTCTATGTTTCCCTCTCTCTCTATCTCTCTCTCCCCTCACAAACATTCACACACACACAGACACACACACACACACACACACACACACACACACACACACACACACACACACACACACATAAACAAGTAGGGGTAACATAAATTAATTAATTAAAATAATAAATGAAAAAGTTGGTAGTTCAGTATTTTCCACGATTACTTCAAAAAATTACACAGACACGCACTGTGACATAAAGCAAAGATAGCACAAACACACATTCAAACTGTTGATCACAAAATTACATTCCATAATTGGCAACACCATCCAAAACGAAAAGAACTCACAAACAAAATGACATGTAGCTACCTAATGCTCGTTACTGCTGGTTTACTGGAATGAAAGCTCACTTTGAGAAAAAGGAAGAAAAAAGAACAGCAACCTGAGGCAACAAAGATCAAACGTAGATCAACATCTACGAAAAATATAAGTTTTAATAAATTTCAAAATGTCATTACTCATACTTAGAAAACGCGTCAGAACTTTCTGCAACCTAAAGTGTTAAAATCGTAAAAAGCGAAATATTGCAAAACATAATCATGTATACATTCGAGGCCATTGAAGACTCCTTGTAAATCAAGGCGAAACGCGTATTGAAAAATTTTTTTTCTTATTTCATTTGCATTGACGGTTCACATAAATAAATATCAGCATATTAATTTAAGAAACAAATGAGAAAAAAGGACAGAAAACAACAAACATTTTTACTGTCCTCACCCATATTTTCCACGACTGTAATTGTGTGATGAAGAATCTGTGCGCCTTCAAAAATGTTCAAATGTTTGTTAAGCTTATGGGACGTAACTACGGGGTCATCAGTCCCTAAACTTACAAACTACTTATGAACTACTTACGAACTAGGACGGCACAAATATCCATGCCCGAGGGGGGATTCGAACCCCCGAACGTAGTGGCCGTGCAGACCGTGACTGGAGCGCCTCAGGCCCATCGGCCACCGCCGCCGGCTGTGTGCCTTGGAAACTGCTTTCATCAATCTCTTAGATTTATCCCGGCTGTTGAAAGCCTCTTGTATCTGTGTTCACTACGTGGCATAAGAAGTCACCACCATCGTCGCATCCAATAGACGTGTTGAATTGGCCATCGACGCGTCTCTAATTGAACTACCCATTAGCCTATTGAATTCAAAATGAAGACTGGAAAGTAGGAAAGATGCAATGACAGAACTGAAGTTGTGAAGGGCGCTCTTGATATATGGCACAAATCTAATACTGTTGGAGCATCGAGCGTGAGAGAAAGGTTTCCAGCTTAACTGGCGGTTTCTCAACAGCGTTACAATCTGTTAGAAAAGTGCAGTGCGCAGGATTTCTGCATTTACAAAGGCATGATTACTATAATTGTTTCCAGATTTGCAAGTGTAACTGTTCCAGTGCACGATTAACCTCATAAAATCGTTACCTACTGTACACAACAGTGTTGGATATGATCATGTTTGAAATGCTGTGAAGGACCGTAAATTATCCCACCTATTGATATCCTAGTTAGAGTGCCAATTCCTTTCCAGATAATATTGATAATGTTCATCGTTTTCATGAAGGTTTCATTAGTGGTAGAAATGTATGCTAACTGAAACAAAGTTTCTGTGCAAAGCTCTGTAGCGCCTGAGGGCTGGAAATGCATAAGCATAGTAGGGAAGTCGACCAAAAATATTGACGGCATACAATACCTCAACCGATATTGAGGACAGAAAAAAATGGAGCTATTACTTATCAGCTTGCCTTCATATATATATTCTGTTGAAAAACGTAGCTACTAGTGCCCGCCAGAGCTGATGACTGTAAAATAGAAGGAAAAGGTAAGAAAATAAAGACAGATAGTGAATTTAATCGTTCGTTTGTTAGGTATTTGCACAGATAAATAAGAACTTTCTTGGATACAAACGAATACTTGAATGTGCGGACCATGCTGTACTTTCTTAATGTGGAGCTCGAACAAATTAAGAAACTAAAAACGCATTCTTTCTCAGAGAAAAACTTCCAGGGATATTTTCAGGAAAACGCAGATGCTGTACAAATTACGTGGTACCTTAAAAGGCATCGAGAAGTGTCATTTATACTGGATTGAAACATTAATTATTAAGCTCTATATAACCAGTGACTAGTAAACGACTTCAATACTCGTTAAGTATGTCATGAATGCTAGAAATACCACGAGGTAAGCAATAAAACAGTTACTTATGTGATAAGTGAGATGTTGTGTTATTTGCTAGCGTTTTCCGTTACTCAAGTCGATTGCGTGCAAACGGTTGCGTGATGTGAGGCAACTTTTTGAATCTCTCGTGAGATGATCACGTCAGAACGCACAGATGTTTTTTAGATTTCAGTGGAAAAATGTGGTCAGTTCAGAGTATCAGTAGCCAATACGTCGTGGACCTGCCTTCGAGATGCTTTATATTGCTGAATCACGCAGTGCTTTGGAAAAGGATGACGATGATAAAGGTACTACGAACGAATATTCGTCCACATGTAGGAACATTTCCTTAACTCATGCTGCGAATTTGCATAGACAATTTTTAGGTTTCCGTACAGTAACACTTCGCTGTCCGCCTGCCTCTCCAACTGTTAAGACCCCTTTTCCTCAAAAGCAGGCGAAGTATGAAGTTGAATTCTATGTCACATACTAAGGGTCTACAGTCCCTTTGCGATGATGTAGAAAATATAACCTAAGTAGAATGAAACATGTGATACGTCCATTTGTGTCATATTGTCTTCTGATACTCATTAACTCAAATACCCAAAGATTAATTAATCTATATAGTTACTCAAGTTTTTAATGAACCTTGCCACGCGGGAGTAGTCGCGTGGTCTAAGGCATCGTGTACGTACTGAGCGGCCGCTCGAATCCTCCCTCGGGCATGGGTGTGCGTGTATTGTCCTTAGTGCAAGTTAGTTTCAAGAGTTTGTAAGTCTAATAACCATAGCAATTTGGACCAATAAGTTTACAAACATTTGAAGAAACCTTCATAGCGCAAATCCACTTCGCACTTGACTGTTGTTTTAATTTATTTGTTCTCGTATATGTATAGGTCTACCGCCAGTGAACTGTCACGAACAGCAATATTTATTTGGTTACAATGATTTTAAAAAAAATGATTTCCAGATAATTAAATATTACTTACTTTCTAACAACATTTATCAACTTACTAACTACTCACAAACTGCAATATAGGTCCTTTCTTAACTGCACTTACTTAAAAATGGATACGAACAGGTTTACAGTCTGTGATACGAGCTTAATATTTTCTGAATCCATAGGACCTCGACCAGGCGTGTAACTTCTATAGTTGTTTAACGGTTGACACTCATTCTGAATACGTTCTGACACTAACATTTTATGCAGTGTTCGAAACACTTCTAAACAGTTCAGAGGTGGGCGCCTAGGTTTGTAACTGGTAGATTTGATGAACGCACGAATGTTACTGAAATGCTTCGGAAACTCAAAGCGGTGTCGCTGGAAGGCAGGCGACGTTCTTATCGTGAAACACTGTTGAAGACATTTAGAGGGCCGGAATTTGAGGCGGACTGTAGAACAATTCTACTACCGCCAACATACATTTCGTGTAAAGACCACAAAGATAAGATCAGAGCTCGTACGTATGCATACAAGCATTCATTTTTCCCTCACTCTACGTGGTAAAGGAATAGTAAAGCAAGTAACCAGTAGTGGTACTGAATACCCTCCGCCACGCACCTTTCGGTGGATTACGGAGTAAGTATGTAGATGTACATTATTCGTTCAGTACTATAGCTGCCTTTAAAACCAATGATATTGAAAAACAAATCGGCCCTGCATATATATGTATGTACAAATATCGAAAAAAAGTGTTGCACCACTACGATTCTAAGAGTTCATGAACATTTAGATAAAAACGGAATGGAGACACACATCCTCTTTATTGCTCATGAAAACACTAATTGACAAGTTGTACGACAATAATATAGACATTCTGAATTTTTGTGTGCCAGATTGCAGTATGCATCAGTACCCAGTACCCAGTAACACGCCCTCTTGCACTGATGTATGCTTATGTCACTACATCATCAAAGGACTGTTGGTCCAGATTGTCCCACTCCTCAACGACCATCCGGTGTACATCTTTGAGATTGGTTGGTGGCTCGTCTCGTCCAGAAACATTCCTTTTCAATATATCCCATGCTTGTTCCTCCATAGCATTCATCGCTGAAGAACATGCTGAGGAGTCTAATCTTACGATGCCTTTATCATGAAGGAACGCATTCACAAGATGTGAACGATGAGCTCGAAAATTGTCGTTGATTGAAATGCTGCCGATACGGTTGCACTGTACGTCAGAGGATATGATAGCATAGCCGTTTGATTGCCTTCTACTACCAACAGCGGCGTGCAGTGCCCCCACATGAAGTCACCCCAAAACATTAGGGGAACACTACCTGGCTGTACTTGTTGGACGGTGTCTCTATGACATTCAGGCTGACCAGGCTGCCCCCAAAAATGTCACATAAGATGGTCTAGTTTAAGGAAAATTCGAGTGTCATCTGTGAATAGCACTTGGTGTCAATTCTGACAAGTCCATTCAGCATCCTGTTGGGCCCCCTGTACCGTGCTGTATGGCGTCAAGGTATCAAATCTGGACATCTTCATGGACGTCTGGAGTCAAGTTGCACATCATTCAACCTATTATAACCAGTTTGAGTCGAAACCCGACGTGCTGTGGTTGCACGAAAATCATTATCCAGCATAGTGGCGTTCCTCTCAGGGCTCCCCAGAGCTGAAATCCGTACATAGCGATCATCAGTTGCTGTGGTAGCTTACGGGCGGCCAGAGGGGCGAAGTCATCGACTGTCCGTGTATGTCTGTGCCTTCTACACGTCGAAAGAACATTGTTTTGGTTTACTCCGAGACGTCCCTTGATGAGAGTCCCTCCTGATACAAAGTGACAATGCAGATACGATCAAACTTTGGAATTGACCTTCTGGGAATGCCAGAAATCACTCAACACTAAATACAAGCAGTGTACTACCTTCCTGGTGCTATGACTGAAACTGATCGAACATCTTACCCAATCTGTCACACTGGAAGTGATCACGCATGGTTGATTACTTCTTTTTACGAGTTGAGAGACGTCTGTGGACAATCTAAGGAACTGTGTTCTTGCTGCAATATACACATTAAGTGCCAGTGTTCAGTAGACCTTGGAACCAAAGTGTGCAACACTTTTTTCATGCTTGAAGATAGGATGTATCAGGAATGTTTTATTAGGGGTAGTATATAAACGAATAGCAATAACATTGCCATATTTCATATGTCCACTTTTAATTGATCATAGAGATGCAACTGTTAGTATGTAACCCCATCAAGGCTATCTTCAGACTTTATAGTCTGAAAAAGTGCTTGTAAGCCGAAAATCGGTTAAATAAATAAAATAAACTTGTAAAATATACACAAAATTGTGCTTTTAATTCAAATTTATGATGTTCTACCAACAACTGACGGAAGAAAAAGTGAAAATGCCTTTATTTGCCTTTGATTTCAGATTGTTTCGGTTACATACTAATAGATCCATCACTGTAGGCCTCCTCAGTAAAAACTGTACACATATTTGTATTGCAATTCATCCATACTACCACTCTCTGAAATACTATTTTTCTAGACACTTCCTGTAAGGTGTTTCGGTGAGATCGTGCAATAATTCAACAGACCATACAGAATGCTACACTGGACAATTTGAGGTAGGTAACCTGGGGATAGAGAAGCCGGCTTAATGAGATACAGAAGTAAACTTTTCTACCGCTTTGTCTCGCATTACATTTTTCCCAGCCTATCTGCAACAAACATACGTACAATTTTACACGAACCGTGCGGGTTAGTTACATGTACCTTCTTTATTTGCTGCAAAGAAACAAAGACGAGGAGCTTTATTATTAAGAAGTCATGATGCAGATCTAAATAGCCACCTGTACGTGATGTTCTTACAAAGAGTTTTATCTCAGTTCTCGGAGAACGAGCCCTTGGTATTTAGTGACACGACGTGGATACAATGCGACAGTCCACCGCGTCACTCCCGTGTGGATGTCCCCAACCATATGAATACTGTATTTCCTGGTCGCTGGATGAGAGGGGAGGTCCTATTATATGGCCTGCGCGGTCACCTCACCTGAATCCGCTTCATTACTTCTTATAGGAAAATTTAAAGTCACTACTGTAGCTGACCCCAATGGAATTTAGTTACCAGTATTGTAGTTGTTGTGATTTGATTGGAAACACACCGCAATATTTGTCAGGATTGTCAGAATCTTGTTCAATGATGTCATGCTTGCACTGTTGTTGATGAACGTCAGTTTCATCACATTTTGTAAGATGTAGAGCAAATGGTACGTTCATTGCGTCAGTGATGATATTTGTAGTTAACTGCAGTTATTGATGTAAATAAAAACGTAATAAGTAATCTGATTATGATCATACAATGTAGGCTTTCATGGCAGTTGACATAACTTGAAACTTCCGGGCCGACCGCGGTGGCCGAGAGGACTGAGGCGCTCCCGTCACGCTCTGCACAGCCACTACGGTCGGTGGTTCGAATCCCCCCTCGGGCATGGATATTTGTGCCGTCCTTAGTTGTAAGTAGTTCATAAGTAGTTTGTAAGTTTAGGGACTGATGACCCCGTAGTTAAGTCCCTTAAGCTTAACAAACATTTGAACATTTTTTAGCGCCACTGCCAACCACGTGACGTCATCTTCTCTATGGACCCTGATGTTGCCAACATTCTCGATTGAAAATAATCGATTGTTATATTATCGCTGCAATGTCAACATCCAAATGTTATTCAGTTCAACACATCCCTCTTTCCTATAAAAATTATTTCGGTGCTTAGCACATTCTGATAATTCAGCCGCAGCGGAACATGATTTTCAAGAAGGTGACAATGAAATAAAGATTAACGTGACGACCGTCATAGCAAAGAGAGCTCATCATTATGCACTTATGTACAGAGAAGCCATAGACATTTTCAACACCGAAATACTTTTAACAGGAAAGAGGAAAGTGTTAAACTGGATAAAATTTGGATGTCAACATTGCAGCGACAATATTTCAATCGATTATTTTCAATCGAGAAAGTTGGCAACATCTGAGACCATAGAGCATACGTCACGTGATTGACAGTGGTGTTCTCTGGATTGTTTATATTTACGGTGCTTACTTGAGATCTACTTGCAGTTTGCCGCTTCACATCCGAGGATGCCTTCCGCAGTCGAAGGCGAAACGACAGGGACACATGTACCACTGCATCTCAGCCCGAAAGTTTCAAGATATATATTCGTAGTAACTCCTTAAGGTGGCTTCTCGGACTCTAGGTTCCCAGGTTCCCTACCTTAAGTTGTCCAGTAGAACATCGTCTGACCTGTTTACCTTTTGTGGCTCTTGCGGAAACACGCTGTGCATATCAGCTGTCTTATCATTAGTTTGATGCCACCTGTTGCAGATTCCTTCCCTGTGACAACCTCTACATTTCAGAATAGGGTTTGCTCCCCACACCCCACATCTACATAGGATACTCTGCAAATCACATTTAAGTGCCTGGCAGAGGGTTCACCGAACCACCGTTATCCTATTTATCTCCCATTCCATTCTCGAATAGACGCAGGAAGAAAGAACACCTGAATCTTTCCGTTCCAGCTCTGATTTCTCGTATTTTATTCTGATGTAAGTGCGAGTCAACAACATATTTTCGCATTCGGAGGAGAATGTTGGCGATTGGAGTTTCGTAAGTAGCCCACGCCGCAGCGATAAGTGCCATTGTTGTAATGATTCCCATCCTAGATCCTGTATCATTTCCGTAACGCTGTCTCCCCTGTATCGTGACAAACGAGCTGCCCTTCTTTGGACTCTTTCGATGTCCTCCGTCAGACCCACCTGATAAGGATCCCACACTGGGCAGCAATACCCCAAAAAAGGAGGGACAAGCGTAGGCCGGCCGCGGTGGCCGAGGAGACTGAGGCGCTCCAGTCACGGTCTGCACGGCCACTACGGTCGGGGGTTCGAATCCCCCCTCGGGCATGGATATTTGTGCCGTCCTTAGTTGTAAGTAGTTCATAAGTAGTTTGTAAGTTTAGGGACTGATAACCCCGTAGTTAAGTCCCATAGACTCTACAAACATTTGAACATTTGACAAGCGTAGTGTATGCAGTTTCTTTAGTAGTTCTGTTGCATCTTTTAAGGGTTCTGCCAATAAAACGCAGTCTCTGGTTCGCCTTTTCCACAACATTATCTACGTGTTCTTTCCAGTTTAAGTCTGAACTAACAGTAATTCCTAGATATTTTGTGGAGTTTAGGGCCTTCATTTTTGATTGATCTATCATGTAAACAAAGTTTAACGGATTTCTTTTCGTACTCATGTAGACGACTTCACACTTCTCATTATTTAGAGTCAATTGCCAATTTTTACACCATAGTGATATCTTATTTAGATCGTTCTGCAGTTGGTTTTGATCTTCAGATGATTTTACTAGACGGTAAATGACGGCGTCAGCTGCAAACAACCTAAGAGAGCTACTTAGATTTTCCCCTAAATCGTTTATGTAAATAATGAACAGCAGAAGACAAATAACACGAACCTGTGGAACGCCCGACATCACCTCTGTTTTAGTCGATGCCTTACCATCGATTACTACGAACTGTGGCCTCTCTGACAGGAAATCCCCTATCCAATCGCAAATTTGGGGCGATATACCATAACCACGCAATTTGATTAAAAGCCGTTTGTGAGATACTGTGTAAAAGCCTTCTGGAAATCAAGAAATACGGAATCGATTTGCGAACCCTTGTCGATAGCACCCATCAGAGAGCCAATTGTGTTTCGCATGAACGATATTTTCTAAATCCGTGTTGACCGTGGGTCAATAGATCACTCAGGTCGAGATAATTCATAATATATGAATACAGGATATGTACCAAAACCCTGTTGCAAATTTACGTCAATGAAATAGGCCTGTAGTTTAGTGGGTTACTCCTACTGCCTTTCTTGAATATAGCTTTGGCCTGTGCAACTTTCCAATATTTTGGTACAGATGCTTCTTTAAGAGAGCGGTTGTATATGGCTGTTAAGTAAGGAGCTATCGATGCAGCATAATCAGATAGAAATCTAATTGGTATGCAGTTCGGACCACTTATTTGCTGTAGGTTTTCAAAATCTTTGTCTTCCATTAGTTTTCAGCTCCTTCAGTATCATGCATACTGTTACCTGGTTTCTTAACACACGTTCTGCCATCCTGTCCCCTCTTGTTGGCAGTATTTTCCATATGTTCATTTTTCTGCAAATTCTAAGAGAAATCTCCTGATTCGTTATCTGATCAGTTCAGTTTCCGAACAACTGCTCCAGCCTACATCCATTGTAACCTGGTTACTGAATTGATGTGTGCAATTGTTTCTCCCAAAATTTCCCTCCATCACCAAACCGACGATTCTTTCGTGGCACAGGTTGTGACACATCAAACGCCTTTCTTTTAGTCAAATTGTTCCTAAATTCCTATTTTTCCCTTTCGATTCACAACCGACTCTTTAGTTATTCGATTTACCCATCTAGTCGGCAACATTCTTCTGCAGCACCACATTTCAAAAGCTTTGATTCTGTTCTTGTCTGAACTTCTTATCATAAACTACTGTCCAATAGTGTCAGAAAGACTCCCTAACGATTTAGTTTCTATTAGATACGAACCGCCCCGGCTTTCCACGATAGCACTAATTACTGTAGCTAGATCACTTCTGGAGGTTCGACGCAGTAATCGTGTGACGAAGTTTTAGCGGATAACTCTATAGGTATAGTGCCTTCATAAACGCAAAAAACCTGTAGTTATGACAAATGGGAACTTTTTAAAATTCCTCTTAAGCCTAGCGGACAGACAACTCTTTTTGTTTGTACATTTCCTGTAAGAACGTACCAATTTTTTTCTGTGCCAACTCGGGAGCAAACTTCATACCATTGGCGATGTGAAAAACATCAGTGTTCCAATTTTAAGTTAGCAGAAATCGACGATTGGCTTTGTGCTTTGTTGATGGTAACAGTAAAGGCAAGACGCAAAGGTAACGGGAGCCACATGAATTCTATTTGTAAATCGTTGACAGTCATCCTTATGCTGGAAACTGTACGTCTTTGACTCCGAATCTATCACCGATGACTGTTACCTTGATGACTTTTGGAATCAATTTTTGATGGTTAGTGTGGTTCCGTTGCAACATTGGTGTGGTTAAGTTGGGGTTGAGTATTAATGCTGATCAAATGTTCAAATGTTTGTAAATCTAAAGGATTTGACTACTCTGGTCATCAGTCCCTAG
The DNA here is from genome assembly GCA_026315105.1 of Locusta migratoria. Lineage (NCBI taxonomy): Eukaryota > Metazoa > Arthropoda > Insecta > Orthoptera > Acrididae > Locusta > Locusta migratoria. Next base: position 106,034,896 of record CM048755.1, read on the forward strand.
GCTTACAAATGACTTAAACTAACTTATGCTAAGGACAAGAAATACACCAATGCACGAAGGAGGATTCGAACCTGCAACGAAGAGCAGCGGTGCTTCGCAGCTAGGCGCCTAGAAAGGCTCGGCCACTCCAGTCCGGTGATCCAACCTTCAATTTTGATACGTAAGACGACATTTCGAATGGTTCCAGTGAGTTGAAAAATTCATTTGGATAATTAACGACGTGTTCTTCGTTCGTTACTGTGTCGATTGATTTGTGTTTGACTGTTTCGTCACGCAGTTTCAATTGAATTTGCTCATTGTATTGGAAAATTCACCACAACTAATAGTGGTTGAGAAATACAGAAATAACAGCATTAAAAATAGCAAGTTCTCCGTTTATATGATGGAGTTCTTCTGTTGACGAAGTGTTGACGCTTGGAGGCAATACTCTCGTCCAGAGTTCCATATTTCGCTTTATATTCTTCAAATCAATAAATGTCTTTATTAGATCGCTACCAGTCTTCACAAGCTCATTCGCTCGGCTCGTCCGAAGATTTCATAAAAATTGCTGCAGGGATCTTTGAGTCTATAGGGAACATACATACATACAAGGATTTTTATAGTTAAATATTAACAAAAGCCTCATTATTAGAAAGTTTTTATGCTATAATCAGTCTCCATTTGATCTCTCTTCATTTCGACCATCATCTTTTTCTGCTTAAATATCAAACCTCATCTGCTGCTTTCGTTGTCTCATGTCATATATAATATCTGCCGTCCAGGTCCTTTGCTGTTTCTTGACTGAATTACTCGGTAAAAGGCAAACAGCTATTTATTTTTATAACTTGAACATTTATTCGCCTTAAAATTAATCCTCTTTCTAAATTCCTTATAGTTTTTCCGCCAGGTTCAGTGTGCAGATTAAATAACTTAAACAACGATTACAAATCGTACGAGTAATTAACTTTATCTGCCACGAAGTTATTACTGGTGTTTCATAACAGAATAACTTTGCTCCAAAATTGTTATACGCTCACATAAACGGAAAGAATAAATACATGTACACATACCTATAAAATTTCAAATGTTTGTTAACCTATTGGACCAAACTGCTGTGGTCATCAGTCTCTAGATTTATAAACTGCGTAAAATAACTTAAAATAAGGACAACACACCCACCAATGTACCAGGGAGGACTCGATCGTCCGATGGCGAGTGACCGCTCGCTCCGCAGCAAGGAGCCTTAGAGCGCTCAGCCACTCCACGCGGCACTTACATAGAAACACAGTAAAAAGCCACTATTGAAAAGCAAATATTTAGTTATATGATATGAATTAAATTGTTGCAGAGTTATGAAACTGTACTTTACAAAAGGCTTAGTTACTGGCTGTTTAAAATTTCGTTTTTCTATTTAGTACGTTAATAAATTGTATGATGCAACTTCGATACTTTATTAACTGGTGAATAATCTTAATTATATTCTAGTTAAGTGAGATGTCATTTAACTCACTTTGAATATATATTAACAAAATTATGAAAATTAAAATACACAATTTTTTGGTTGTTCTTCAAGTTTGTTTATTTCGCAAATCGAGTTTTGGCTTCTTAGGCCATCATCAGACATTTACTGAAGTTTATTCAAAGAACTTACGTTGTCAACAAACCGGAAGAGTTGTCACAAGCCGATAAATAAATTATCTACTTTGATGGAGCAGTTACAGTGTAAATACATATTTAAATGAAATCTGTTAATTACTAGTACTGCAAAAGGAAACGTGGATACTATACATCGACAAACAGTGCGAACATAACAAAGTCTTGCAACAATGACTACCATCAAAGAAGATAATTTATTTTTTGGCATGTAACATCTCTTCTAGTTTGCTGACAACGCAAGTTCTTTGAATGAACTTCAGTAAATGTCTGATGATGGCCTAAGAATCCGAAAATCGTTTAACAAAATAAACGAACAGAAAACTGTGTATTTTAATTTCAATGATGAATTTATTCTACCGAGAACTGACGGAAGAATCAGTTAACATTAGTAAAATTTGTGTTGTCGGTGGTCAATGTCCTAACACACATCTCTCAGAAGTATATACATTGTTTTTTGTATAATGAACGTGACCAGTAAGCAGTGTTTGGCTGTTACTAATGAGGTCGTTCACGTTTATCTCCATACAACGCTCACTCATAATAAGTATTAGCCTCAACACAGTCGGAGGAGGAAGACAGCGGCTGGTTCGCTGGAATTAATATGCCAATCTTGCAGTGGGCATAACAACAAGCCTGGACGACAACACGGCATACAATTATATCTTCCACGTCCGCTGGGTCCGACAGCTTGTAACAGAATCTTGACTCCTTCACGGGCTTACCACACACGACGTTTCCTGACATATCCAATAACGAAGGTGGACCTCTCGCTAAGGCTTTTAATCTCAGATAAGATTTTATTCTTGTACCATAGGGTTATTTTTTTACCCAACTCCTGAAGGAGAACCAGTGATTCGACAATGTCTGTGCATATTCTTCCTAAAATAAAGACCTTACAGTCAGTTAGATACCCAAATGTTCAATTCTACATAGCATCAGACTAACAACGCTAACCGCAACAGGCATCTCTAAAAGCAACATCATCAGCAAAACAATAAAGAAACTCACCATCAGCATCTTCAGAGTGTAGAAACAAGGTTGTGGTATATATGAGGACCCCAGAGGTCAAGGGGTCTAAGTGACAAAATCATAGTTTCGATAAAAGTGATGTCAAAGTTTAACAGTTTTCGTAAGAGGAAAAATGAGAATTTCACCGTTTAGAAAATTTCAGACGATTATTCGGGTCATTAACCTTTTATTATCAATTATAATAAATAAGTATAACATCCGGTTTGTAGTTGCTATGTATAAATAATGTACAATCCGCACTTAGACCCCTTTACCTCTTACTGAAAATAGAATAAATAGAGTACATAATCAACACAACAAACATTTATTGTTATAACAGGATACATCATTGCAGTAATAGTGTACTGACTGATTTACAAAATGAAAAATTTTGAGTTTAACACTTATCAACATGTATAAAAATCATCATCTGTCATAGATGTTGTTCGCCAGGTCAGTAGCGACATTATAATTTTTGTGTCCCGACTTCGTCGCCGCTTTTGTGTCCCAGCCTCGTCGTAGGTGTCGGTAGCCGAGTGAAACGAGACCGACACGCTGGTGCAGGTACAGAGGGGAGCAGCCAGAAACTATAAACACTCGAGTAAATTAGAAAGAGATATATTGCACAGAATGTAACAATACTTAACTTTTACATAGTTGTTAGAGGCCTGCCTAGTGCCTGTACAATAGCAAAGTCTTCACTCGTGCCTATCTGATTACGAAGGTCCTAACTCGTTGCTATCTCAGTCCGAAGTCCCAAGTGCGAAGTGCGAAGTGCGAAGTCCTTCAGTGGTGGCCACGAGCGGGGTCCCAGCAGAGGGCGCTCGTGGCTGTCGTCGGAAGAACGCCGCGCCGTGCATGCATGGCGGCGCGCGGCGAAAGTAGGTGGCGCGCACTTTGTACTTGTGCGACACCACAATAATCATAATCCACGTGAGTACTAGGAGAAAGTGGTGCACCAGCCTTTGTTTCATGGGATAAACGTTTATAAAATTGGTGCTGTATCTGTATCTGCAGAAGTTCCATCAGGTCTTCATATTTCTTCTATTTTAGCTTTGGCTTCACAGCAACGGATTGAAGACTGGGAAGTTGTTTAGGCATTCTTCCCGTTCGTTGTTTTTTCATTGGCAGTTTCTGATAAGGCAGAATACCTTCATCTGATCATGTCTTATGGAAAAGGGTATTTGGGTTTGCCTCCTCAAAATGAAGTACCTGCGTTCCTCTTATCCCTGACACAGTGTTCCTAAAGTACCAGTTTAGTGGTTGAAGATCAATGAAGTCTTCATGCGTCATTTTAGTAACAACAAATTTTCTACTTACTGTGGAAGCCAGATTAATCCAGTCTTCCGGTATATAAATGTCACGTTGAGTCTTGTTTCTTTTAAGTTCAATGATTCCGAAGTCAAGATTACATTCATTGTATGAATGTTCAGAAATGAGGAATCAGTGAGCAACTGTTTCAATTTGGGCGTTCCTAACACTATAAGCCCAAAATTTTACTATTAGATGGATGTTGTTCTGGCCTCCACAGTAGTCACTAAAGGCTGAGATGGGATTCACATTGTGAGGAAGACTCTGGATATACTTTAGCAGGCACGGTGCTCTCTCCTGGCAACCCCTACTTGCCTGTCATTCTTGCCACATAAACATATGGGCAGTAATACTGGTTAAGTTGTGAATATTGAGCTTGTATGTCCACAACTTTCCAGTTCGTGACATGTGGTGTCGGCATCACCGAAGATGAATGCATATTGCAAGATGGTTGTCGTCCTTTAATTCCTGAATTTCCTTTTGCCTTCTTTTGCTGCTTCTGTGTTCCTGATATGAATTCTTTTTCAACTTCAGCTGCCTTTTTTTCATCAGGCATACTATGTACAATTTTCATCAGCAACCTGTCACAAGTTACACAGGTATCGGTATGAGGCGTGTGAAAACGAAGGTTAAACTCTGTCTTGAATATATGTCTGTAAAAACTTTCGCTTTGAGGTTTTACTTTCTTGTCTTCGTGGAAAAATATTTCATACGTTTTATACATCATTGCCACACTTGAGTTTGAATGTAAGTACTTTCGATTTGGAGCTTTTGCTCTACTATAATGATTTGAGTACATTGGAAATTTTCTTATACGCTCCTTGATTATTGCATTTCTGAAACTTCCTGGCAGATTAAAATTGTGTGCCGGAACCGGGACTCGAACCTGGGACCTTTGCCTTTCACGGGCAAGCGCACTACCGACTCTGCTATCCCGACACGACTCACGATGCCGCCTCACAAGTTTACTTCCGCCAGTACCTCGCCTCCTACTGTTTGCTGGAATTTTATGTGGAGGCTCCTTTCTTTCCAGTTTGTCACTTGGGGAAATACCAGATGGGTTTGATTTTTTGTTAATGATAACATTTCTTATCCTTTTGTTATATATGTCAAGCGTGTTTAGAAAAAAGGTTTTGCACACGCTTTTACAATAGCAATGATATCTGCTTCCATGCGTGGAATCTATCGCACTGTGGTAAAGGGTTCCTAGTGATATTGGACCCCTTGTGCGCCAAAGCGCAACTACAAACAACCAAGCAGTCAATGGGCATCACGCTAGATGACACATACTGTCAATAAAATCACTAGGATCTCTTTACCAGCAAATATATTAGTAGTATCACGTCCCAACCCTGTACTTAACTCATTTTTTTTTCAAAAAGTCACTTACACCCCTTGACCTCTGGGGTCCTCATATAAGATAGCACATCATAATCACTCATTTTATGAAACAAGCCTATTTTGTAGTTCAGTAAAATTCTAATATTAATTTGAAGTAAAGCACCATCAAACTGCTAAAATGTTTATCATGATTCAACTACATTCAACATTTTATGTCATCATCTGACTTTAAAGAATAAATTGTGTATATTTGACTTGGTTTTTTAATAACGTAAAATTTTATTTCGTTTCTACGTCCCAATCTGGATGCTTTGCTTTGTCTGTCAGGTAGTGCATACAAAAGCTCTGGCGGATAACACATCTTTCACACATGAAGAGGTTTGTAGACGATGTAGTTACGTAAATATGGGTGGTATCGTAAGTAACTTGTTACGAAGGTCAAAAGGACTTGATGGTAATTAGCGCCAGATGGAAGGAATGGAAGATAGTACCAAACACAAATAAATGTAATGGTATGCAAATAAATGAATAAACACGATTTATCTTGGCTACAAAATCGTCAAAAAGCCACTGTAATCAGTCACAGTATTAATGTATCTCGGAGGTTCTAGCTAGAGTCATTTAAGGTGAAACAACCACATCAATCTAGCCGTGAGAAAGGCAGATGTGGGTGTCATGTTTATTGGATGAAACTCGAGAATGTATAATTGTAATGTAAGTATTCTCTTACAAGACAGTATTCAATCAATAATTGGGTTTATTCAACAGTCTGGCACCAGAGCAGACTGCTTTGATGGAAATGTTGGCTTAACCTGGAATGCATTTGCTCAAGAAGACTGGCATTTTCTAAGATCCTGTTAGATTAGGTTTGATTAATACTTACTCCATATACCATGAATACGAGATTTCGTAATGACGTGAAACGTGTCAGTTTAGTAAAAGATAACGTTTTATGAACCACAAAATAATTTTTTTTTATTTACTTATTTTGTGAAATTGCCTAGTTATATATAAAAATTCCTCTACTGAGTAGAAGAAATTTCCATTCAGAAATTCTTTCAATTTGATTTTAAATGGTGGTTGGCTATCTGTCATATTTGATGTTACTTCGCAGCATCTTTTCTGCTAGTGTTGTAGCTATGCACATGAATGGTTTAGGTGATTAATAACAAATTTCATAAGTGAATATACATATATTGTAAAGCTATTGTGAAGATCCCTGGGTCCTTAAATAAGTGTCTGAAGAAATTATTCTAATTACACGCTTTTGTACAATGAATACTTTATTGCTCAATGATGAATTACCCCAAAACATGCTGCCACATGAAAGCAGTGAATGAAAACATGCATAATAATTTAATGTATTGAGATGTTTGTCACTAAAATTTGCAATAACTCTAATAACATAAAATGCTGAAGTCATACATTGCAGAAGATCCTCAATGTGTTGCTTCCAATTTAATTTCTCATCAATGTACACACCTAAAACTTTGAATATTCTACCTTATCTGTTGACAGATTATTGATCTATCATTCCATTTACCGTATAGAACTGTATATGCTGTGTTTTATCAAAATTTTATAACAGTGCATTTGCAGGGAACCACTTAATAGTTTTCTGAAAGACATTATTTAAATTTCATTAGTTAATTCTTGTTTGTCAGGCATGCATATCAGATAATGATGTGCCTGTATTGTGAATACTGTGTTCATTATCGCAAGAATTACCATCGAATGGTCTTCCTGCCTTCTTTCTTCTCCAGATTTATTTTCTATACAGTATGAAGAAAATAGTCCATAACCACTTCTGTTGTCATACCATGTCTGTCGATATCAATAGGTTCACAACCCATTGTTACATCACACACCAATTCAGTTAACAGGATGAAAAATGCCACGACTTAACACTAACACGATTCCTTGAAAACAATTGACTTCTAAGAGAATACATAAATGTTAAATTAGTAGTATACACATTTTAATCGTATCGTACCAAACCATTTCTAGTTATTTAATACAAAAATTAAAGGTTACCGCCTTCAGTTTACGATATTGAACTTACAAGCAGCATTCCATTAACATTCGGGCTATTTAGAAAATGATCACTTCACTCACATGTCAACATGAATTTCAATGCCTACGAATTCAATTACATGTTTGTTTTAGATAATATTTTTACAGCGGTGTATTTCAAAAGCCAGCCGCCCATCAATGGAATGAGAGTCGAATTTAAAAGAAATATAACGTAAAGAAAAAAATAATACCAAAATTTTCAGTGGGGTATTCCGAGCATACCCACTCAAATTTTGGGGGTATCCTTGAGCGACCGAACATACCCGTAATCGGCGCCTATGAACTATACAGATGCAATACTACTTCATTAGGTCCTTACCGCTTACTAGAAGACATAATAAGGCAAACCTACTCTTAAGTAAACTACTGTGTGTCACGCAGCAGATACCATTTAATCGTACTCTCTAATATAACTGTGAAAGTTAATTATGCTTTCAAGCAGAAACTACTGGGTGTATTTGGATGAAATTTTGGAGAGGGATAGAGATGGACCTGGGTAGGACATACAGATAAAACTACTGTGGAATAGTTTTCGAAGTTGCTCCGTACTAGGTGAATGAAGTCGCAGGCAGAAGCTAGTAAAAGTGAACCCTGCAAGTGGCAGGGTGCACGTCTTAGCGGACAAGCAATACCTTTTTTATTTTAAAATGGGAATAATTTTTGGATTTCACTTCGTGCGTTTGAAGTTTGTTGGCAGTGTTCAAAAAGTTAAAAGTCGAAAATCCTTCATTCAGCTAAAATATTATATACAGTAGAACGTCGATTATCCGAAGTGTAATTGGGGGACATGGATGTTCGGAAAAGCGATTATTCGTATAATCGGATTGTACACTTCTACTTGCCAAAAAGAAGTACTGTACAGTAAATGTATTCATACAGCATTTGGAGTCGCGCGATCCTTCACATTGCGACGAATGGCATGCTGCAACACTTGGAAGGCGCAGCTGTTGCTGCGAGCAGCTTTGATGCTGCAGCTACTGTACTTCTGCCGACTGGAGTGTGCCGATTGTTGTACTCAGCGACTGTCGGCTTGTCCTGTCAGCAGGCCCCACTAGAAGCAATGTTTCGTCACCCCTGTGGCGACTACTGTGGGCAGCTTAGTTTGACGGGAGGGGGGAATTGATGGACGGTAGGGTGGGAAGGTAAAAAAATAAATAAATAAAAATAAATAAAAAAATTAAAAAATCGCTCTACTGTAACTTTTTCCAAACTTTGCTCATGGAGGCCGAGGGGCCCCTTGATCTCGGGGGCCCCGGGGCATTGCCCCGCCTAGCCCTATGATAGCTACGCCACTGTTTTTATTGTTGTCTTAAATTGAAAGTGAGAGGTGGATGAAATTTCAATTATATCAGACTGCATTGGTATGACTTCTTCCATTAATCGTTTTGTCTTTTCTATTGAACATTTACATTCTGTTTTCTCTATGACATTTATAAAATGATTCTTCAAATAATTTATACTTCTGTCTGTTACTAAACTTTTCATTTTAATGGCAATACAGTCTACCTGTGCTCTTGGTTGCTCTGCTTCCTTTTCAGTTGTATTTCGAACTATTTTAATTTTATTAACAGAAGTACTATACTAATCTCATTTAATAACTTTTCTTAATATAGCACAGTAGTTTGTATGATATTTGATTGTTTCTGGGTCATTCCTCTTAGTTGCTGCTAGCGTCCCTTTTCCGGTTACAAGATACTTTTATTCATTTAGTTAGCAACAGCCTTTACATTGTTCCTTATAATTATATTTAACTATTTTCTTGGGGTAAAAGTATTGAAATACAATTACAAATGCATCATGAAATAAGTTTTATTTCAAATTAGAATCGGATTCCTAATAGACTACTGTGAGCTTTCCCTAAACTTAGCACTTGTTAAATCATTGTTCCCCATCAGGGGTTCGAATCCGCCTTGGGACATGGATGTTTGTGTTGTCCTTTCTATAAGGTAGTTTATAAGTAGTTTGTAAGTTTAAGGACTGATGACCCCGCAGTTAAGTCCCATAAGTTCAACAAACATTTGAAACCTTTTTATGTCTTTTTTTTTTTTTTTTTTTTTTTTTTTTTTTTTTTGTTAAATCATTAATTGAATGCACTACTTTGGGTGTCTGTTTTAACTTGCTGTATGGATCTGTGTCATGTACTGTAATTAGCTGTGCACCATGATCAGAAAGACAATTATAGTTGAATAGTAATGTAAATGAGTTATTAATTATTACTTTAAATTTAAGTATGTTTTCAGCTGGATAAGCATTTATGTTTGTAACTCACCTCTTGGTCTATAAAAAGTTATCTAAAAGTGTGCTGCTGTCCTTTACTACCCAGGTGGGAACATCAATAACAGATGTGAAATGAAAAGAACCAATAATATTTCATATTAAACTTTATCAAGAATCAACACTGAAAATTTCAAAAATAATAATTAACTTTCCCATCTGACAGATAGCATACCACTGTTACTACTATAAAAGTGCTATCATTCAGTTTAATCTCACAGGCACATGGTTCTTTGTGATGCTCTACTCAAAACTTTTTTGTTTCAAATTTTTTACACAGTGATAACTTTTCTCAATAATCGCAACTCTTCCTTTCTCCTTATTATCTGTAGTTACATGTGCGGAGAGTTTGTAGTCATTACCATTAACCTGTTCCATATCAGTGACAATGTGATGCTCGCATTAGCATAGTGCATCTAATATACACTCAGTTTTTATATCTCTAAACATACTAGGAGCTCATTTATTTTATTCTTTAATGCCCAAATAGCCGCGGTGGAGTAGCCGAGCGGTCTAAAGCGTCTCGCTGCGGAGCGCGCGGTTGCTCGCTGTGGAGGTTCGAGTCCTCCCTGGGGCATGGGTGTGTGTGTTGTCCTTAGGTTAGTTTACCTAGGTTTATGTAGTTTGTAAGCTACGGACTGATGACCACGCAGTTTGGTCCGATAGATTTACAGACATTAGAACATTTGAATGCCCAAATATTTTGATGAAGTATACAAACATTATTTTTCACTGTACTTTTGTGAAAATCTTGGGATACGTTTACAGTACCAGCCTGTCTGAGTTTCTCAATAGATATTAATCTTATCCTAAAAAAGACGTACTCCCATGAATCATAGAGGCCCTCCCTTAAGGACTTAGCTATCAGCCCAGCCAGTTTCCCCTTACCATTTCTATTGCGATGCAAAATCCCATCTATGAATAGCACCTACGTAAACTAAACCCATACCTGATCAAGTATCCACCTTGAGCAGTTCACCTAACTCCATGCTGACCCTTCTTACAGAGCTGTTCAATTGGGGTCGATTATACGGCATTGATGGCAGACACCAGCCCGACATTTGTGTACCTTGTTGCAGATGCTATTGTAACAAAGTCATTCTCAATATTGTAGTCTTGCCCCCATCAATATGTTTCCCGGTCCACCCACTACCACAACATGATTCTGCTTTTTATAACCCTTGTACCAGGATCCTATATCCTCTACCACCTGGCTAAGGCAAGCACTGGGCTTGAAAAAGTTTGTGACTGTTACCTAATTTTTCGTGCAGAATCTGGCCCACACCTTTTCCGTGGATATTATCTAGAAACAGAACTTTCCTCCTATTTTAAGCACTGTAATACCGCTACCTCACAAGGAAACTGCCTATAGCGTCCCATTCAGATTTATTAGCAAGGTATCCCAGTGGATAACTCGTCACAAAGTGAAAACAAATCAAGGATGAACTGTGAAAAAAGAAACAAAATAGAAACAGTGAATGGACGTAGCTCAAGATGAGCAACAAAGAAGAAGCTGGAAGAGCCATGGCGTCGTAGGTATGTGGTCCCGGTGTTACGAAACGGGAGATGTGTCTTCAAATCTCTGACGTATTCCGCTACTTTATTTATTTTTCTCAAAATTATGAACAGTCCGTCCAGTCATTGACATGTCTGTTATCTTTCTGTAATCTTGGCAATTATCAGACTCCACATTGGTTATAGGGTATGCGTCATGTGGTAATATTACCGTTGCAAGTACACTCGTGTTCAGAAAAAGACAGAACGCCTTGAAGAACTGGAGATACGTAGTTCATGTTAAGAAGAAACATACAGCAGTCTTTTTTGCATAAATTAGTTGCATCGGAACCATGTCGGTCCGCTGGTTCAAGCCCAACATTGCTAGGTTGCTTGCTCAACAACGCCTGGGACAGACGTACTAGGCATACATGACAATAAGTGGGGCTATTTGTTTCACATCAATAACCAGATGACTTGTCGCTTTACGACCCATGTTCAAGCTAACAACAGACTCGGTGTAGACTGATTATCGCAATCAGGACGTTAACGACAATATTTTTCTATTGTGACAGTAGATTCCCCTAATTAACTTTTATAACGGAGTCGAGATCATCTTTTGTCATTTAGAGTTAGTTCTGGGGAACAGAGATGGTGATCCGCGAAAGTAGCAAGATTACATGAACTGTTTAATTAAATTTGAAATTAATTTAACATTAGAAATGTTTATATTTGAGGTAACTACCGTTCAAATCCTCCAATAAATATATCTGGAAACCCTGTGACTATGATTGTGTCCCACTACACCTGGGCTCTACAATATCAAGAGACGAGAGCCATCTGCCATCTTGTTCTAATCAGTGTCAACGCAACAACCCCCATGTCTGGCAAATCAATAGCCACTCCGTCTATCATATTAGCGTCAATTGCGCCCGAAGCCGTCGGAAATCTTTCTGGTCTTCTATAACTTGCCGTCTCCATGTTATAATATTGATTTCCGTGTAACAGACGGGATTTGTAGTCGAATCTTTCCTACGACCACGCGGCTTCTTGGCGTCCCGACAAACGTTTATGACGTGCCTGTGCCTTGGCTGACCTTCAAATGATTCCTCTGTGGGCAGTTGTTTCCAGGCGCATTATCTCCTTTAAACTACTACAGAAAAGATTCAAAGAAGAGCAATACAATTCATCAAAGACTTATTTAGTCACTAGTGGGTGTCACAGGAATGGTGAAATAACTGTTGTGGGAGACGTTACAACAAAGGCGATGGCATCAGACTGACAAAATTTCGATATTCACTGACTGTTCTGTCGGTCCTTGACAGTACATTTTACACATTATGAATGAAACACACAAGATAATTGTGAGATATTCTGCAAATTTATTTATTTCAAAAAACGGTTTTCGGCTGTTACGCCACCATCATGTTAACAATACAAGTTTAAGTTTCTAAGATCTTAAGTTGGTAGATATATAACTTTCAAGAGAGACTAGTTCTTTGGTTTAAAACTAACCTGAGGGAAATTGTTAAAATTCAAATTGTTGTGTAAATTCCTAACACTGATAAAATATGTGACAATATAATAAATTACGACATTATCCTAAGAAGCATGAATTGAAACAATGGAAACTGGCTGAAGAAATTGACAAAAACTTATCCTATTTTAAACAGGTCCAATGTCTGGAACATGGAAGCGTGTGACTAAGTTGAATATATATCTACCAACTTAAGATTTTTGAAACTTAAACTTGTATTATTTATCTGATGATGTCGTTAACAGCCGGAAATCGGTTTGTGAAACCAATAAATTTGCAAAAATCTCACAGTGTGTTTCATTCATAATAAAATTTCGATAGCCTGCGTTCTAAAGTGATTAAAACAATGTACTACTTCCCATAACATAGACATCGAATAATGAACACAGCGTTAAAATAAGAGAACTGGGGCTCACATTGAATAGTTACATTCGCAAATTGTCTCAGCGATATTGAAATAACAATAATTCCAATGAAAACTTAAGGTGTAATCAATAAATACTACGCCATCTTTAGATGCCCATAACGGTAATTATACAACTTGTTCAGCTTTATAGTTAGTGATGTAATAATGATTAGGACAGGAAACACAAGTACCAATATAACAATTTTTAGTGTTATTTATTTATTCCATCTTGTTGTAAGTACATATTATGAAGCATGCTTCAGCACTAATGACTATAAAGGATTTAAACCCAAAAATATAGAGTTTGGGTTAAGTACATTGACTCAGAATAAGTGCTCAATCGATTGGTATAAAGGAGTTAAGGAGTTTATTTACAAAATTGTATATTATTATAATATCCTGGTAAACACACTATTGAAAGGATAACTGTTTACACATATGTTTGAACTTTATTTTTCGTCTCCTGTGGAGTCAAGCGTGTGGACTTAAATCAAATTGTTCAAATGCTTGTTAAGCTTTTGGGACTTACCTGCGGAATCATAGGTCCTTAAACTCAAAAACTACTTATCAACTACCTTATACTAAAGACAACACAAACATCCATGACCGAAGGAGGATTCAAACCCCCAACGAGGAACGGCTTCCCGCATCGGAGCATAGCGCCTCAATGCGCTCTGTCATTCCGCCGTGGCTTGAGTTAAATCCTCTATACTTATCAGTATAGGTTTGTGGAGCTTGGTATAGAAATCTGTTAAACACAAAATACAACCGACAATATGCGCACCGTATAAATGATGTAATTCTGCAGTTGTGTATTGAGGAACTCCAATCTTCTGTATTCTAAAAAGCATTTGCTAGGAGCATGAAAAATGTCATATGCAACTGAAAATGTAGCTTTCATCCAGGCATGCTTCATCCTGTTGTTGAATATGGGTGCACTGAACTGATTATGGATGAGTAGTCTACATGAAGGATGATGATAGCGTTGCCACTGTGGAGTTCAATGTCAGTATTGCCGAGTAGCACACGTTCACAAAAACGCGTAACGAATATTTCCCAACCAAACGTTGAACAAGGCACGTTGTACCTGGGGTAATGATTGTTACCTTTATGTGTTTATCAAATGTTCAAATGTTGTAGACCTTATGGGAGTTAACTACGGGGTCATCAGTATCTAAATTTACAAACTACTTATGAACTAACTAATACTAAGGACGGTACAAATATCCATGCCCGAGGGGGGATTCGAAACCCCGACCGTAGTGGCCGTGCAGACCGTTACTGGAGCGCCTCAGCCCCCTCGGCCACCGCGGCCGTCTATGTGTTTATCTGGAAATATGAATTCATGCTGTCGATGGAGTGAAAAAGAACACAGAACTAGACAAGAGTTTGCTCCAACACTGTAGTTCAATAACACTGCTCTAGAACTGACAAGGCGTTATGCTGGCTGCAACTGACGGTCTGTTACTCTCAAGTCAGCACGGGTAGCTAAAATGTGGGTTACTGCCATCTAGTGGATCGATTATGTCTACATAACAAATGTGGGGTCAATGCCCGCGAGACACTTCGCGAATGTACCGTGTGAAAACAACCAATTGTGCTGCGGTAGATTCTACCACAAAAACATCGCTTCTGTTGTTGTTGTTTGTTAAGCTTATGGGACTTAACTACGGGGTCATCAGTCCCTAAACTTACAAACTACTTATGAACTACTTACCAACTAAGACGGCACAAATATCCATGCCCGAGCGGGTATTCGAACCCCCGACCGTAGTGGCCGTGCTGACCGTGACTGGAGCGCCTCAGTCACCTCGGCCACCGCGGCCGGCAAACATCGCTTCTACCGGGCGCCATGTTTTAGTCTCTTAAGAGTTGTTCTCCAACATTTTTAGCGAAATTTGCAGATTATTTAGAGAGTCAACCGGTTTCTTCCGACGGAGTATTCGATCAATATTCTCCAAGAAAATTAACCAACAACTGCGCAGCACAGAGTTCTTTACGTTTCCATGGTGAGACCGGATGGAGAAATTGTGTTGGGTCGCCTGATTGGGCGTTCGCGGAAGCTGCGGCTGCAGGTTGATCTGCGGCGCTCATTGTTGGCAAGCGGCCACGGGGGACGGCGGCTGCGAGGCGCGGCCGTAACGGTCCATTATGAAAATGAGCAGCGTGTCCGCCAGAGATTAATGGCGCTGCCGACTGCCGCCTGCCGCTGCTCCAGCGTTCACAACGCACTTGCGCCGCAGCAGACGGATAAGTGTACAATAAATGGCCAACTAATCAAACGGTAAATTCCCAAAAGACCTGCGTACCGTGGGATGACGGCGCATTAGTCAATCAATCCAAGCCCCGTCGTTGTTATTCTTCTGCGTTTAGCTGCTTCATATACAGGGTGTTACAAAAAGGTACGGACAAACTTTCAGGAAAATTCCTCACACACAAAGAAAGAAAATATGTTATGTGGACATGTGTCAGGAAACGCTTAATTTCCATGTTAGAGCTCATTTTATTACTTCTCTTCAAATCACATTAATCATGGAATGGAAACACACAGCAACAGAACGTACTATCGTAACGTCAAACACTTTGTTACAGGAAATGTTCAAAATGATCTCCATTAGCAAGGATACATGCATCCATCCTCCGTCGCATGAAATCCCTGATGCAGCCCTGGAGAATGGCGTATTGTATCACAGCCATCCACAATACCAACACGAAGAGTCTCTACATTTGGTACCGGGGTTGCTTAGACAAGAGCTTCCAAATGCCCCCATAAATGAAAGTCAAGAGGGTTGAGGTAAGGAGAACGTGGAGGCCATGGAATTGGTCCGCCTCTACCAATCCATCGGTCACCGAATCTGTTATTGAGAAGCGTACGAACACATCAACTGAAATGTGCAGGAGCTCCATCGTGCATGAACCACATGTTGTGTCGTACTTGTGAAGGCACGTGTTCTAGCAGCACAGGTAGAGTATCCCGTATGAAATCATGATAACGTGCTCCAGTGAGCGTAGGTGGAAGAACATGAGGCCCAATCAAGACATCACCGACAATTCCCGCCCAAACGTTCACAGAAAATCTGTGTTGAAGACGTAATTGCACAATTGCGTGCGCATTCTCGTCAGCCCACACATGTTGATTGTGAAAATTTACATTTAAAGAGAAATACTAAAATGAGCTCTAACATGGAAATTAAGCCTTTCCGGACACATGTCCACATAACATATTTTCTTTCTTTGTGTGTGAGGAATGTTTCCTGAAAGTTTGGCCCTACCTCTTTGTAACACCCTGTATCTCCCACACTCGGGCTTTGCAGCGCGATTCCTCACATGCTAGCAATAAAAAAGTCTCTTACAAAATTTCGTCCTGCGCATATTTCCGGCAGTAAATGGACGTCGTAGATTGAGATGGGTGTGTGTCCCATACGTCAGTGTGTTTCAGTATTACACTACTACACCAACTAAATTCTATGGAATGTGGGAGGCGTCTTGAGATACAAAGTGAGCATAGAAACCCATGCCCAGAAACGTCATCCAATGACGCTGCAGAGCGTCGAAGTTACTGGAGGGCATGTCTAGCGGCAGGAGATGGTGCCTGTAACATGGACTCTGCGTAGCGTCTTTGAATGGCGTTTCCGGCATGGTTTTCCATGCTCATTTTGTTCCTCAAGACACCTCCCACATCCCCTAGAAGTTTGTTGGTATAGTAGTGTAATTCTGAAACAGACTGACGTATGGGACACACAGCCATCTCAAATCTTCGACGTCCATTTACTGCCGGAAATATGCGCAGGACGAAATTTTGTGAGAGATATTTTTTTTTAATTGCTAGCATGTGAGGAATCGCGCTGCGAAGCCAGAGTGAGAAGATTTAGATTCACTCTGTATATGGCTATAATATACTGTTAGTAACGGAGCGTTGCATTGTTTGGGTTTGTTGTGAGAAACAAATTAATTGCTATTGCAGCAAATCACTACAAAGGCTACCATCGTACTCTAGGTATTTCGTATTTGACTACGGAAAAAAGCCATCAGGCAGAAAAATTGTTCTAATTATACTTACTTATTTTTCGGATGTTAATGAACAGAGCATTGACGCATAGTAAAGAGCCGTATCATCCACTTCTTTTACAATTAAACCTACGCAAATATAGTTGAGATGGCGTTAAGTGAAATGTGTAGGCTTGTTATGCCCGGCCGGGCACAAATTTTCATTCGCCGCACTTTGGTATTCCATCTAAACCTAGTACAGTGAAGCCATAACTGATCGCAAATTGCGATTTATTTCATTCATTGAACGCTGTAACGTCGTAAAAAATATATAATTGTTATAGGTTGTTTGAAAATTAAGCCACTTGTAATACTCTACCTAATCGCTGGCTAAGCGTGAAGTAACTGTCAGCGACGAGAGAACAGGAAAACCAACCACTAAGTCGACACGTTGCAGCAGCTGCAAGGTTGATGCCCAGAAGAAACTTCCTCAAGGCCACTTCAGCCTTGCAAACAACATTACACAGGAGGAATGAATGAAAACGGCTTCAGTCACAAATATTTCGTAATTTATTAAAAATACGTGATACATTTCGGACTCTATGGCTCCATCACCAGGTGCCAATCCCAACATTCGTTAGTGCCTTTCAGTGAGGTGATGCATATTATGCTGCTGTGATGTTCGGTTTCCATTTAATAACTCACCAGCAGAAAATATTAATAAAACAGTTGGAGGAAATAAGGATGATCAGTGAAAAACTTACTGAATAATTCATGAACGACATCTTCAGCTTTGTCTCATCAGTATACCGAGGTTTTCCTTTTTTTAATAGCACAAACCATTTCATTTTTAAAATTCGTCACAGGTACAAAGATGAAAGTTAATAACATGGTGTCAGAGATCTGAAAATGTAACGCATAAATTTTAATGAAGTCCATAAAATTGCTAAAAGTAACTGTTGCTAATGATATATGTTTATTAGAAAAGGTGGGTTAAAAAAACATCTATGGCTAGAAAACAACTGTGGATCTTTCAACTAGAGAATAATTCTGCCTGACGTCTCCCTCTTTCCACATGGCCGAGTCCAGAATTGGATTGTGTCGAGGGCATTCGATTGTCTTCATGCGAAGCTTGAAGATACAGAAGTAACCTCCAGGATTGAAAATTCGGTGTAGATACCACAAACTTTGATTAAGGAGAACCAGACACCGCGAGGCATCTACAGAATTGGCAACTACGTCATGCATATCGCACATACGAAGGTCTTCACCGAATTCAATTTAAGTTGAAAAATTCTTCTCAGGAGTATTGTAGCCTTATAACTTTTTCTTGAATTTCACTGTAAATATAATTATCAGGTACCTATTAATTTCTGCCCCCAATTAGGGTCACTGAATTATCATTGTCGATTGTTAGTCACTTCAATGAGACGTACAACAGGCATCTTGTCAGAGAAAAGAAAAACTGGATGCTTTAAGTAGAAAGAAAAATATGCATATGAATCGGTACCCCAGCCTTTTTCCATGTAATGAAGAGTTGCTTTTAGTTTCATACTTCAGTTTTTATTCGTTAGAAGAAAGAAACCTGATGCCAGATATCTGTTCAGTGCTCAAAGAACTACAAAATTAATTATTCAGTGACCATAATATATCAAATATTTCTGTTCGTTTTTGTAATCTAGACGGTGCAGGTCCCACATTGCTCCCAGCCAGAGCTTAGATTCTGAATACAAATCTGCGGCACATGTGGCCTTCCTTTATAACTAGTCATCCTCATTTTTTTGTCAAAAATGGCGTAAAAGAGGATAGAAGTTCTCCAGTCCATTTTTAAACTGCTCTGAATGCATAAGAATCGGAAGTCAGCGTATGATTACTCAAATCGCTATTAAAACCACTGCATTAACGGCACACAATAAATGAAATGTGGTATTCCATTGTTTAGGCACGTTACCTACCAAAGAAAACGTGGTTTTGTTTTGTTTCTCGTATTTTGATAGGCCTTTTTGTGGGAATACAAATATGTTTATTACTTCACATACCGTGAGAGTTGCACACAGATTAATGTTAACACACTTACAACTTGGCTCACTTTCACTTGCTGTACAGCCACAAAACTTTTGGACCACTTTTTGACAGCTCGAAATTTAAATGAAAATTACGGCTTAACCGTTCATCTGACACGAAAATTGAATAACCTAATTTGTAGAGGAGAAAATTTTCTACAACTTTACTCCCTTATGTTTTTTTATTTGCAAAAATATCGGCGATTTTAGGATATCTGTCTGTCTGTCTGTAACGTGTTCCCACTTTTTAAGCCGAACCGTTCAACCGATTTGCACCAAATTTTGCAGACATAATTTTAGGTCGACAGAGACCAGAAACTCCCTTTTTCAAGTTTTTCGAACGAAAAATACGTTAGTTACACCTTTCCTATAGTTCAGATATGACTTCGTTCATGTTACTCTGTAAAATAAGTAGCAAATATTCTATTTCAAACCGTGATTACGTTTTCTTTTACAGCTAAAATCACAAACGGAATAAGTGTGGTAATACTGAATTCCACATAACTCCAGTACTTAACATATATACAAAGTTATTTGTTATATTTACAACAGTCATTTTGACAGTATCTCCCTAGTTTATGTACATGTGATAAAGAAGTCTATGTTTACAATTCGTTGCTATGTATTTCACGGCGTGTTCTCTAAACGGAACAAATGCACTTTTTCAGGGAAACCGCTGTTACATTTGAACAACTCTGAATGTTGCAGAATGTAGTTGTGTTCAGTTAACAAGATTGTGTGAAAACCTTTGAGGAAGCAAGAGGATATATATATATATATATATATATATATATATATATATATATATATATATGCGGTCGTTAGTTCATATAGTTCTGGGTTGTTCGTTGAGAAATTTACTCAGTTTTGTATTACAGATGGCGTTGAACCAACCCCGTCTGAAGAGAAGGCCTGTGCACTGCCGTGCCACGTGACGTCACGCAGAGTAGGTCGCGATCGCGTAGCTCCCTGGCTGGCTGATGGGGCACAGCCCACCGTCTCGCAGCGGCTACCCAGTGAGCTACTTTCGTTCCAGGGTATAGTCATTCGTAACCAGTGCAGGCAAAGAAAATAAACTTTGAACTACCATGGCAAGACAGGTGACAATATTTTAACGGAAAAATATAATGAAAATGTAGGATATATTCGAATGATCAAATGTTTGTAGAGCTTATGGGACTTAACTACGGAGTCATCAGTCCCTAAACGTACAAACTACTTATGAACTAGCTTATTCTAAAGACGGCACAAACATCCATGGCCGAGGGGGGTATTCGAAACCCAGACCGCAGCGGGCGTGCATACCTTGACTGGCACGCCACAGACCGTTGGCCACTGCAGCCAGCGCGAGAGATATTAAAATGATAGTTCGAAGAGGTAAAAGTTCAAAAAAGAGTATGTTTGTCAAAGCTAAACTCAAATATCATATAATTTTGGCTGTTTGTTAAAATACGCTCAGAAAGAATATTAGGGTAAGGTGGTACAATTTCGATATAGGTACAATTCCGATCAACGTAAGTTTTCGCGCCATTTTTCTGTCTCGTAGTGTCTCGTTGTGTCGCGTTGTAGAGTAGCAGGGTTCTACAGCTCCTCCCGTCTTTTCCAAGAATACACCGCTTTGCGGTAAGGAGATATAATGTTTTTCCCTTTAAAGAGGTAAGTGAAGCTACTTAGTCTAACGCGCTCTTATAAATCATCTAGTAAAGGGTGACTGGATTCGCTGCCAAAAATGCAATGTTTGGCACCACGAAGTATGCGTTGGTGCGTGACAGAAAAAGTGTTTTTTATGTGGAAGATGCCCGTAATCAAAATTGTACGAGGAAGTGATCACAATTGTACCTAGTGTGGTACATTTTAGATCGATTTTTCTCAATTCCGTAACCTTTTTTTGTGTTTTTACCAACATTTGTAACTGTATAATATTTGTGTTACATATTCATTAAACATCCAAGAACAAGTGCCATAGTTAAAATTATTCCATTTCTCAATTTATTTCCAGTTATAACAACATTTGTCCGAAATGATCGAAATTGTACCACCTTACCCTACGTGTTGGGTGCATACATTTTACCACAATACTAGAGTCGTAATCATATCACCATAATTTTTTATTATTTAGATTATTATTTTGATCCGAAATGTTTACAAAAACTTATAAAACTACAAATCTAAAGTGGGCCGTAAAACACGTCAGTGCGATTCTTTTTATAAACTTTCATCTTTATCATTGAAGCAAGAGCAAATCGGAACGTTTACGAGAATGATGTTAATTTTAATAGTTTACTTATATAACATGCTCCAATATTTCATTGTAGCACTGTTGAAGAATTTGGTACGTGTATTTAAGAATACCACAATAAACTAAATTAAAGCCTGTCTTAAATACGTAAAAAATAACTATGTTCCAGATTTGTTATATCCTCCTGAGAACTTCACTAAGATGATTGATTTCAAAGTTGATAAATAGAAGAGTAGAAATAGCGCCTTCGAATATGTGTACAAAAGGGATTCCTTCATTTAGTGAAAAAAGTACGAGCTATGTAAAGGTGAATGCTCATATTTCACTAACAGACTTGGCGCCGTTTTACGATGAAACATTTTTGATTCCACGCGTTATCGACCAGCTAAGCAATGAAATTTATATATGTGTTGTATCATTTCTAAACAAAGAAACATTGATTGTGCAGTTGTCGTTACGGCTAACAATGACATAAATGAATAAAGCAAGATTATAACGATAACCAATATTATAATCACAAGCAATCACAGCCAATCAATTTTTATGTTTTAATTTTGTCCATTGACGTCAGTGATTCTTCCGTGACTTTTTACTTCTGTAAAATAAAACTGTGGCTCCTTAATTCTGTTTGTTTATTTAACATGTTTTCAGTATATGTTCTTTATGTAACAGTATTTCTAACTGATCAAGTAAATCAAGTTTTCCCATTTATTTGTGTGTGGGGACTGTTAACCTACTGTGGATGTCAATTAGTTTGTGTTTATTGAGGTAGAGATGGTTAGCTATTGTGGATTTGTCAGAATGATTGAAAGCATCAGAATGATTAAAAGAATCGTGTATTCTTTGTAGCGTGTGTGGAAAGTTATTCCAGTTTTGCCTATGTAAAATGCATGGCAGCTGTTAAATTGTAATTTATATATCCCACTGTGTTCTGTAACTGGAGTGTATTTGCTCACTGTGTGTGGTAAGTGGTGTCCTTACTTCGGGAGTTAACAATATTGTTCCATAAAAAGTAATATGGAAACATGTTAAATGAAGAAACAAAATTCGGCATCCACAGTTTATTTTTAGTAATTTCAGAAGTTTAGCCGGCCGCGGTGGCCGAGGAGACTGAGGCGCTCCAGTCACGGTCAGCACGGCCACTACGGTCGGGGGTTCGAATCCCCCACGGGCATGGATATTTGTGCCGTCCTAGTTCGTAAGTAGTTCATAAGTAGTTTGTAAGTTTAGGGACTGATGACCCCGTAGTTAAGTCCCATAGAATATACAAACATTTGAACATTTTTTTCAGAAGTTTATTTTTTCCTGCTAACACAAATACTTAGCATTACAAACCAATTGTCAATCTACAACCATAATTAATGTTTCTACAGCCGACGGCGGTGGCCGAGGTGACTGCGGCGCGTCAGTCACGGTCTGCACGGCCACTACGGTCGGGGGTTCGAATCCCCATTCGGGCATGGATATTTGTGCCGTCCTTAGTGTTAGCTAGTTCATAAGTAGTTTGTAAGTTTAGGAACTGATGACCCCGTAGTTACGTCCCATAAGCTATACAAACATTTGAACATTTTTGAATGTTTCTACAAGCATCTTTTGAAGTAATACTGATTTATAAATTTGTAATGTTTAACATAAAAATCTGAATCTCTTTTTAAATCTTTATATAAAAAATGAACACGTTTATTTGTATGGAGCGTCATAGCAATATATAAGTGGAACATATACATAACTGTAAGTCTTTGAATTGTTATTCCACAATGTGCTTCAAGATGGAATGTGTTTGTGATGATGTGTTCCAGTGCAGACAATTCTCAAACTGCACCAGACTTGCTTGTTGACCACTGTTTAAGAAGTAGGTCAATTGTTAATTTTCTTTCATTCTATGTACCTATATTTTAAATTTGCCATTTTAATGCCATCCATGTTTGATCTTGACAGGCCCAGGTCTTTAAATAAGTGTGAAGAATGATGGAGGCACCTGATGATCAGCCCTCAGGGCTCGAAATGCATTGTGTTCAAATAAAACACAACTTTTGTGACTGAATGCGTGTTCGGTTTGTTTTACAGAATTTTTATTTATTCTGCTGCAGTAATGCGACATATCTCTGTTTTTTGCCATATTAGAATTACTGCATTACTACGATATACGTTTTTACAAAAGTAACAAAGATTAAGTAATTTGGAAATAAAAGTTTTCCTTTAATTGTAACGTTCAAAGTGTCGCTTCATGTTGGGAGCTTCCTTCCGTAACGAAACGAGGTATTCGTCTTGGTGCCAGTGCCTGCATGGGTGTCGGCCGCGAGAAAGAGACCCTTATATACTGGTAGTTCACTCAGGTTTGCGAATTACGTAAATGCGATCGTCCACAAAGTTAGTGATCTTCTTACATATGCCAGGTAATGGAAGTGTTATTCTTTTGGCTGTTGTAGTAAATTTTCCGAAGATCATTTTCACTACGACTAACGAACTTTTTTTGGCACAACCTAAAATCTTATGAGAATAATTATGTAAGTATTGCACAAGGTTCTATCTTACGGTTTTTATTTTTCTTGTGTATACCAGTGACAATGCAACAGTAACATTAGCAGAAGCTAAGTTTGTTTTGTTACATGGCTATAAATAGCAACTCTAATATCATTCTTCAAATTTTTGTTAACGAAACTTTCATCACTATTTATAAAAAATTTTGTAACGAAATAAGTGACTTTACAAAAACTTATAAATTGAATTTAAGAGTCTGCTAGATATTATTGTCCATCGCCTTGTATAAAACATGAGAGATGATGATAGATAAGAGTTTGACAGGAGTAACGTCATGAGATTCAATGTTGTAAAAAATTTATGATTTCAAAATGAGAATTGCGGAACTTTTTTTCCTTCCGTTCTATGCCGTCAAACGGTACCATATTTTACTGCAAGGTGGAAAACTATGAAACAGGCATTTGTTACGTTACTTCGAGAAATCTAGTAGAAGCCACTTAAAATAAGTATTTATACTCAACAACATTTTCTCAATACATTCATACCATAATGAAATTTGTTCCTGGTAATATATTCATCTTTCAAACAAACAGCTCAGTTTAGGAAACCAGAATCAAGAAAATAAAGAAAGTCTCACTTTTAATTAGTTTAATTCAGGAAGTTTTAGATGGTAATAAAATTCAGTTTAACAGCAGCATAAAGCATATATTGGTGGCTAATGCTTTCAGCTCCGTTGATTAATAATTACTTCATCCTACAAACATGGTCAAGCTCCGGTCTATAGCTTGTTGACAAAGACTGTCTTCTCTCAATCTACAGTTTATTATGGTTAAGTTCGATGAACTACCTCTTTATCAGTTATAATACCTACATAATCTTTATCATTCTTCTTTAGCAGCACATTTCAGAAGCCTGTGTTCTCTTCTTGTCTGTTGAATTTATCGTCCAAGTTTAACATTAATATAATGCTGCATTGCAAATAAATACCTTCAGGAAAGTCGTCCTAACATTTAAATTTGATTTAGATGTATCAATATTCTATTTTTTATATAATATACAAAACCATTTCTTGGTACTGTCAACTATCGTTATATGGTTTTTTATGGACGAATAGCAAAACTAATCTACTACATGAAGTGTCGCATTTCATAATACATTTAAATTAGAATCCTTTAATTTTATTCGACTATGCCCCATCACGCTTGTTTTACTTTTATAGGTATTCATTTCATAAACTCTTTACACGAAAGTAGGTGTTCTTCCATATCCATCCAATTTCTTCTAAGATTGGTTGGAGGTAAGTAATAACTCGTGAATTCTTATATTGCTCAGGAATCCAAAATGATCTCCTTTTTAGCCAGTCTCTACCAGGCAATATATTTTTGTAGGTAATTCCTGCTCGTAAACGTAATTATGACTCACTAAATGGATAGTTCGGTAATAACACCTGTCAGTAATTACCGTCTCACATATTGGAATTATAGTAATTCTCTTGAAGTCTGACGGTATTTCGATGGTCTCATATTTTCCGAAATCATGTGGAATAGTTTTGTCCTACTTGCTCCTTCCAGAGGAATTAATTCTGTTCGGTATGTGGTCCGCCTGAAATGCAGACGTGTTTCAACACCTCTGTATCACTAATGGGTTTTTCTATTTATTTACACCTGTGAAAAAAAAAACCTATTTTTAGTACTAACCTAGGTGTGCAAATTAGGCCTCCATTTTGTATATCTTTGTAACGTAATAATAGGTGAAACAATAATTAGTGGTGCCAACCGGCTGCTATTTAGTAGATCAATTCATTTAGTACAGCTTTCTTAAATTCAAATACTCAAAACAAGTCCCTTAATAACATTCATAAAAGAACCTTTTCAACAGAAAGGGGCTGTAAACCCACTCAACGTATTTGACTACAGAGAGGCTGACGATTATTTGAAATCTGAAATAGTACTTCATAATCAATTTCCGCGCAGAAGTAGCCGAGCGGTCTGGAGCGCCACGTTACGGATCGCGCGCCCTCCCGCGTCGGAGGTTCGAATCTTCCCTCGGCCATGGATGTGTGTGTTGTCCTTAGGTTAGTTTAACTTAGTTTAAGTAGTTTGTAAGAATAGGGACTGATGACCAACGTAGTTTGGTCCCATAGGATTACAAACATTTGAACATAATTTAAAAAATTCAAGTGGAATATTTACATGACAGTTCAGGGATGATAATAATTAAAACCACAAATTTTCAGAGCAGTACTAATAAGGTTAAATATTACTAAGAATGGCCGCCTTTTTTATATATCAACAATTTTCCCACGATCATTTAGTTAAAAATCTTTGGGTTCGGTTGTTTGGTTGAGATAGGGGGGCTAAATAAACTACCGAGGTTATCAGTCCCCCGTTGGGGAGGGGAAGGCGTGAGGATAGGAAAGGAGCGGAGGGGGGAAGGAAATGCAGTCCGGGAAGTAAAGAAGGAAGGAAGACTGCATTAGCTCGGGGCCCCGTGCTCGCTCCGCACGAACTCACGAAACAACCGTGAGCCCCCTCGGGGGGTTAAAAATCTTTATTTTACTTATTATTAATAAGCCACAATTAATGAAGGAACAGATACAAAAGACACATTAATCCTCAAAACTGCTGGTGCAGTGATGGTTGCACAGCAATGCCCTTGGTTGATAAATCAGAGTGCAAGGTCGTTCAGTAGAGCGTATGCCTAAGTGCCAATTTCCACTGGGGCGAGACGCCCCACTGAAAGTGAAAATAAAGAAAGCCATTTAGGAACTAGTCGGGATATAGGGAGTATGGTAGGGGAAGCAACATTTTCGGGCACGCTTTCGTTACGTCGCTCCAAATCCCCTCTAAATTTGGAATCAGATTAAAATTCAACTCACACGGTGGGGAGTAGTGACAATAACTTCATGTTCTGTGCACCAGAGAGGAGGACATGGAATCAAAGCTATTATATATTTTTGACGGCGTTACAGCGTTCATTTTTAATGAAATAAATCTCAATTTGCGATCACTTATGGCTTCAATGTACTAGGTTTAGATGTAATACCAATGTTCGGCGAATTAAAATTTGTGGCCGGCCGGGATTCGAACCCGGGATCTCATGCCTACTAGGCAGACGCGTTGACCACTCCGCCACCGAGGACACAGTGACCCACTTGACTGCAGAGGACTCTTTCCTCCACGTCTCCCGCCACACCCTAATCTCCATTCGCCACGCTGTCTCTTTCCTATACCACAGCCTATTTGTTCTGTAATGCTCGCAGCCACAATACTGTATTCCAGCATCAGGGAGAACAGACCATGAGGTATCGAGACAAAATTAATTGTCGTCAGGAGCCCAGCCTCGGCTTGTACACAATTAATTGTGTCTCGATACCTCATGGTCTGTTCTCCCTGATGCCGGAATACAGTATTGTGGCTGCGAACATTACAGAACAAATAGCTGTGGTATAGGAAAGAGACAGCGTGGCGAATGGAGATTTGGGTGTGGCGGGAGACGTACAGGAAACAGTAGATGTAGATTTTGTAAATCTATCGGAACAAACTGCTCAAATGTTCTGATGTTCAAATGTTTGTATAGCTTATGGGACTTAACTACGGGGTCATCAGTCCCTAAACTTACAAACTACTTATGAACTACTTAACACTAAGGACAGCACAAATATCCATGCCCGAGAGGGGATTCGAACCCCCGACCGTAGTGGCCGTGCAGACCGTGACTAGAGCGTCTCAGTCCCCTCGGCGACCAAACTGCGTGGTCATCAGTCCGTAGCTTACAAACTACTTAAACTAAGGTAAATTAACCTAAGGACAACACACACACACACACACACACACACACACACACACACACATATTACCCAGGGAGGACTCGAACCTCCGACGGCGAGCAACCGCGCGCTCCGCAGTGAGGCGCCTTAGACCGCTCGGCTACTCCACCGCGGAACAGGAAACAGTCCTCATCAGTGGGGTGGGTCATTGTGTCCTCGGTGGCGGAATGGTCATCGCGTCTGCCTAGTAATCAGGAAATCCCGGGTTCGAAACCCGGCCGGGCACAAATTTTCATTCGCCGCACATTGGTATTACATCTAAACCTAGTACAGTGAAGCCATAAGTGATCGCAAATTGCGATTTATTTACTGCCTACATCACACTTTTGTGCGTCCTCTCCTGGAGTACTGTTGCCCCTTGTGGGACCCTTACCAGGTGGGACTGACGGAAGACATTGAGAAGGTTCAGAGAAGGGCAGCTCGTTTTGTTTTATCACGTTACGGGGGGGAAAGCGTCACGGAAATGTTGCACGAATTGGGGTGGAAATCATTAAAAGAAAGACGTTATTCATTGCTGCGTGATCTGTTTGCGAAGTTTCAATCACCGACTTTTACTTCTGAATGTGAAAATATTTTGCTAGCACCCACCTACTTAGGGAGACATGACCATTCCAATAAAATAAGAGAAATCAGATCGAAAACGGAACGATTTAGGTGTTCTTTCCTCCCGCGCGCTATTAGAGAATGGAACGGTAGAGAAAAGTTATGAAAGTGGTTAATGAACCCTCTGCCAGGCACTTAAATGTGATTTGCAGAGTATCTATGTAGATGTAGATGGAAGGAAACGGTGGGCGACGACCAACAGGATGGTACTGACCGTATAATGTAGGCAAGAAGGGAACTACTGGCACAGAAAGAAGGTAAACACAAGGTTCAAAATAAAGAAAGAAACACACCGAAGCACACTGCCCACTCGCCAGACAGTATCGGAAGAGGGTATGAAAATGCATTGCCTACAGATACACAAGCGACCAGAGCAGGTAACTGACACACGAGGGTTAAAAAAACCTCTTGTATCACGGAGGAGAGAATATGAAAATCTCAATTAGAAACCATAAAATTTTAACGCCGACAAACGAATCCAGAAAATCAATGTCCACAATGGCGGCCAAGGCGAACTCGTCTATCACATCAAATTTGATGGCGGGAGTTCCGGCAGAGGAAGCAGGGAGATTCTGGTGCCTGACGTGGTGAAAGGATTTCGCTCAGAAACGGCGCGTTGCTGCAAGACGCGTGGACGTGGAGACGGCAGACTAGCGGGCACGGCGGTGTCCACTCACGGCCCACGCGCTGACGCCCTCCTCTCTCTCGGGTCAACGGACAACTCCCGCTTTCCGTCTAGACAGCGGTCGACCAACATCTGTTAGGGAAGGCTTAGCCTACAGCGCCGTTGCAGAAGGAAACGAGGACCGAGGCGAGTGTGGGCGACTGGTAAATGCGCCAGTGCGTAGCAAAGGGAAGGAGCGGAAATCCAGCCAACACGGCTCTGTCTTACTTTGCTTATCATCTTAACTTTACATTTTATGGTCACCAAGGACCATTTTTACAACATCCGACACTGGTAGCGTTGTCATCTGCACTCAAATAATTCTATATAATTATTATTGATGAGTTAGCATGTTACGTTGTGTGTGAAAACGTAATTTTAGTGTGTAGGGAACTTTCGTGCTTTAAGGTTAGTCTACACTAGGTTACGACACTCGTTGCATGAAATGAATTGCACGCAACTGGTTTCGTGTATGTCTGTAGACACTGCGCCAATACTATACACTTCAGTTTCGTTGTTTTGTGAGTGCCCTAGTCGCCGTAAAATGAAATTATTGGTAGCTGTAAGAGTTGTGGCAGAGCAATTGCTTCTCTGTGTGAAGTCGCTGCATAACACTAAACATAAAAAGAATAAGAAACTTGTTTGGGTTCGTGACTGGATTAAAAAAAAAAAGGTAGGTTGCTCAGCATCAACAATTGGAATAGTTTGTTGAATAGGTATTTCGAATTGAATGTATTGTAATCTGCAATTCACTAACGAACACATCAGTATTTAATTCACCAATAATTGTTTCAAGAGCAGTAACATGCCGCTGCTTATTCCTGAAATTTTTATCGTTAAAATCGCACTAACACCTATGCGTCGCATATATGTTCAAAACCGGAATTATTTCTTCCGTTCCTCCCCTTTTGTTGCATTTTGTTCTGTGTTGGTTATAACCTAACTTAAAAACACGCACAATCAGTTCCGCCAAAGTTGGAAGGCGCCGAAACTGTTTAGTTTCGCCAACGAGTTGCGCGAACTCGTGCCACGCACTGGCCAGTAGCGCAGTTTCATGAAAGGTAGTGTCGTCGTGTAAACTAGCCTTTAGCCTATATTGTCTAATATTTACAGCTGGTTTTGGCGTATAATTCCTCTTCTGCGTTTTTGTGAGCCAGTCACCATGCACATACTCCGTAGACATATTGCTGTCGCAATCACATCTCGTATTCTTAGGTGTATTCATACTTTGGTTGGGTGGTGGTTGAGGGCTATTAGGTGATCTGCAAATATGCTACGGGAGCTGTTACTTATAACTACTCTTGTGTATTCAGAATTCCTATTTTTGAAATTCCTAGATGTTTGTCCTATATCTGCAGGAATTTGGAAATCAGATATTATGAACCCACAGAGCAATAAAAAAATAACATCTCCTATAGCAAATTTGCAGGCCACGTAATAGCCAAGAACCACCACCCAAGCAAAGTAGACACATACCTAAGAATATAAAATCAACCCAAAGCTTATACTTTAAAGGAAAACTACCACAATACTACCAAGCAATAGCAGAAGGAAAACTTTTTATGTATGAATATACCACACTACGCAAAAACACACTATGAAAATGACTGTACAGTAACGACGACACAATCACCTAAAACTTACGCACATATACACTCACAAACGCTCACACACGGCAGAGACAATAAACAATGATCAAATCCACCGCCATTCTCACCTGAGAAAAAATTAAAGAGGACTAGTATGGAGGCACAGTAAGTTAGCGTACATTGTCGATTTTTGGCAAATTATAAAGTAATTCTCACATCAGTAAGTCTATGAAATATGTGTATCGTTTCTGCGTAGCTCACAAAAACGCAGAAGACGAAATAATGCCAAAACCTTTCAAGTAACAGACAATGTAGGCGGGAAGTTCCCTACACACAAAAGTTACGTTTTCACACAACAAGTAACACATCAAAAGTGTTAATATAGAATTGTTTCGTTGCTGAAGACAACGCTACTAATGTCGGATGTTGTAAAAATGATCCTACAGTACCATACAATGTAAAGCGAAGGTAATAACCAACGTAAAATATACGACATTTATGCCTAATTTTCACACCTAGGTTAGTATTAAAAATACTTTCGTTTTCTCAGCTGTAAGTAAATAAAATAGAAAATAACTTAACGCTAACGCAGATGTGCTAAAACATGTTTCGATAACAAGAAAAAATCGCACTGCTGTGTTTTAGGGTCCACTTTAGATTTGCCTGTATTTTTATTATTTTTTGGAAACATTTCGGACTCAAATAATAAAAATATAAATAATAAAAATTGATGGACGATACGATTACGACTCTACCATTGTGGTAATATCTATGCACCCAACACGTAATATTATTCCTGACCGTATTTTAACAGACAGCCAAAATTATTTGATACCCTTTTTTGAACTTTTACCTCTTTAAACTATTATGTTAACATCTCTACCACATTTTCATTATCACTTAATTTACTCATCTTAGGTAACGACCTTATTATATAAATAAGATAGATTGCAAGATCGTAATTTTTATTTTATTTATTCAAGGCGACCTCTTTCGATACTCTATGGTGTCATCATCTGGTCTCATCGACATTAAACTGCTTGTTACAGTGCTCCACATAAAATCTGGTAGGTGTACTGGATGATAGCTATATAGAAAATCATGTGCTGGTGGATAGTCAGATATAAAATGGATGGCTGGTCAAAATTAAAACAGTAAAATATACATGAAATAATAACCACCATAGTCCACATGCCTGGTTGGTTCTATGGAGATGCTCAACATTTGGCATTCGGAAATATGTCACGTGACATCCATCGCCGGAATTCTCCTTGGTATACCCCATCTTGCTTTTTGTATTTGATGATTTTCTTATTATAACTGAAGCATTCTCAATTCATAGCAATGGCGCACTGAAAATTATCAAAAACACGACGTTTTTAGAACAATGAATTACAATATAATGTCTAAAAATGCCATGTTTGCAGATAACACATGCCATCGATGGTACGAGAATTACGGATTACTCTCGCAGTTGTTCGGTGTAGCGTAATGGGCAGCGAATTAGTTTGTGACGCACAAACATCTCAGACGGTGGTTCGAAACTTGGCGTGCGTGGTGGGTCAGAGCGCTCGGTCAGAGAGTTGCCGGCGTGGTAGCTCAGCGTGCTCGATAAGAGTGCTCTATGCCCTCTGTGGCGAAAAAACTGGGTGAACAACGAAACGATCAAAATAAAATAAAATAAACCAGCGGCCACAAAGGACCGATGAAACCGAAGAACCAATGAAAGAGAGAAAAAGAAAGAGGGCTCAACACCATCTGGAAGGGAACCTCATACTAATATTTCTACTGCAAACGGAACTAACAAGGGATACACGTCCAAAATGATGAATTATTAATTCTTTCGGAATATAATCTGCTCTAGGTGCCTAGAGTCTATTTAGATCCTTTAATGCACTGTGAAGTTCTTCTCGTAGTATCACATCTCCCTTCTCATCTTCATGCAGTTGCTCGCCATTTTTTTAATAATGTTGTCATTAAGTTTCTTTGTTTTATATACCCTTTCTGTAAATTTAACCTACCCTTCAACCTTTTCGTCTTCGCTGACTCATGGCCTTTATGTGCCTAATATTTCCGCCGAAAGATTCTTTAATTTTCTGTAAGCGTTCTCCTCCTTTCCTGTAGTAATGGGTGCTCTTACGTCTTTCTTTTTCACATTTAGTAATTCTTTCTTTGTACTTTCCGCTTCCTGTGAATCTCATTTTAACGAGTCCTTATTTAATTTTTTTCTGTTTCATTCATTGCCTTTTTCAGTTTGCTAATCGGTGAAATTTAATATCGCCAGTAATACCTAATGACCTCCACGTGAACATGACTTCACTTGTACACTGCTGGTCCCCAAAATGTAACACCTTGGAGGAATCATCCAAATCTAATTGAATCTGCAGCAGTCGCCTCTGGCAACGAGAGATGCACATAGTTAGCATCTCATCGCAGACGCCCACAGCGTCACCCGTAAGCGGTATATATAGTGTTATCCGACGGCCGTGTGGACGTACTGGAATTTTTCTTCCTTACTCTGGTTTTGCGTAAGCAGCGTCAGTGGGCCACGTAGAAGACGGAGAGCACACGTTCCCGAGTTTGACCGAGGAAAAATACTTGCCTGTAGGGACTGCCGAGTATCCTTCAGGAAAATATGTGATGGTGTAGACGTAGCTAAGCAACTGTAATAAGGATCGATGGTCCGATTCCCTCCTCCTCATTGCACAACTACGCACCATTACAGGCATATTCTGCGCATGGTAGTGATGGTTTGCTCTATCACGTCACGAAGCATGTCACAACTAATTCGATCATTTGCACAAAAATAGAGTCCGGACATAGCATTAGACGTCATTTGAAAGAAATTCCTCATCCTGAATTCTGATTAGAGATTTTTTAAAAGTTTATTTATGCGTTATCCAGGAGGCTGTCATGTGTCAGCATCAAATATCTTTGCAGAAGAGCCACATATTCTCGGGCAATGTAACTACTATAGTTGTCCATGTTTTTAAACATGCCCCAGCATTTAAAAAATCGATATTGCATAGCAGATAGGCTTGAATTTAATCACCACCACTAATCGTCGACCATTATCCCCTTACATTATACTGCGGTCAGTTACCAGGTATAAATTATTAAATACACAATAAGAGAACTGCGCTTTTGTGTGAGATCTCTCGTGCTACATGGATTTGCCCTAGTACACTGGAAGTGTATTAGGTTTCGCTGCAATGCCCTTGTATCCTACATTTGATAAGGACATACAGTGGACATAAAACACGTAGGCGTGTGGTTGGCGGCCTAGGCGACGTCACTGGTGTTTAGCAGAGGGGAAAGCCATGTCGGCGGTGGCGAGCGATTAAGTACCGTTGGGCGGCAGGTGTCGGCGCCACATGTGGGTCAGCAGCCACATTTTGGATCACATTCCGCGACTCCAAGGCGCCCACCAATGCGGACCCGCCGACCCCGTCTCAACCTAATGCGCTCCCGGACCTCGCTCAGTAGTGGTCTGCGTGCTAAGCGAAAGATACAATTTCAAACTTGTATTCCTTTTAAATAATCAATTCCTTGCTATGTTGTCAGTCAAACGTACTGTCTGTCCACGTTAGGTCGACTGACAACTTGCCCAGGGGGGGGGGGGGGGGGGTGTAAATTTGACTCGCGCGCTTTGCTTCTGTGACGTCAGCTGGCAGCAAGCGCCGAGCAGTTGCCGCAGTACCCTTATGAAACGTGCGAGCAGGAAGTTGTGTTTTGCGCTCGCTCGTTTCGTGACCTGTTAAGTATTCGTATAGAAAGTAGCTTTCTTGTATTAGGGAACATTTTTTCCATATATTCTTTCTGTAATTATGAGTAAGAATACTTCGTGTTGTGCTCTTACAGAGTGCAATAACAGTGGACGCAAGAAGGAAGGCATTTTGTACCATCGGTTCCAAAAGATGAGGAACTTAAGCGCATATGGATCTCTCGCTGTAAACGAAAAGACGAGATAAATGTCAAAAATGCCAGAATTTCTTCCGAACATTTTTGTGAAGCCGATTACAAGAGAGACTTGCAGAATGAATTGTTAGGTCTACCTTCAAAGAAGCTGCTTAAAGCAAATGCTGTTCCATCGAAAAAAATACGAAACTGGCATGGAAACAAATCTGATGTAGCAACATAGAGGTTACTAGCAACGTTTTCATAGATAGGGAACGTCGTCACGAAATTATTATAAAAAAACAGAAGCACATTTTCTCTCTATCTGTCCCTTTAACCTTCTATAACTCGAGAACTACTGAACGTATCGTGATGAGGTTCCTTTAAATTGTAGATCTCACAAAGGTCTAAAAAAAAGTCCTTGAGAGCATACGTCTAACTTTTATGAGTGAAGCATATGTACCATTTTTCTCTCCTAAGACGCTGGCGCCGGATGGGAAATCTATAAAAGTTAGATATGTGCAATCACGGACTTTATTTTAGATCTTTATGAGCGCTACAATTTTAAAAATAAACCTCATCACGATACGTTCAGTGGTTCTCGAGTTAAAGACATTTAAATATTACCCGTGCCAAGTCGCGGGGCGGGACGGGTTAGCTAGTTGTTAATAATGTTTGAAGCTTTTCTTTTTCAGTCCTTTGTATGTTAGTATAAAACAGCGGCTTGCTGCCGAGTGACGTAATACAGCGCTAACCAATGACAGTGAAGGAGCCCAAACTGGCATACCTTTCCAGTCTACGTACCTTGTAACTTGCCGGCCGCAGTGGCAGAGCGGTCTGCGGCGCGCCAGTCACAGTCTGCACGGTCGCTACGGTCGGCGGTTCGAATCCCCCCTCGGGCATGGATGTTTGTGTTGTCTTTGGTATAAGCTAGTTTGTAAGTTTAGTATGATCCCACAGTTACGTCTGTTAAGCTTAACATACATTTGAACTTTTTTTGACTGTCAACTTCACTGTTGATGACAGAAGAGGCGAACGTCGATACCATTTATTATACATTCATTTATCTCTCCTTATTATGAACGTTTAATAGATTCCAAAATGATAGAAAATGTAAGAGAGCATTTCAAACCATCTTCTTGGACAGTTTTGTTATAAAAAGGCCAAAATCTTTTAATAACATTCCTGCAATCGCCTTCCACCGGGTTGAGATTTTCTCCGTGACTTATTTAGGTAGACAAGGGTTTCCTGCTGAAATAGAAATCCAGCAATCGATTAAAAGTAAGCGACGATATGCTTATAGCTTTGAGTAACAGAATTAGCCCTAGGATTATCGACGTTGAAATAAAAGATGACAGCTATAAAACCACAATGCTGCAAAACGAATTTGATTTTCTATTAAAAGTTTCTATTATAATAGTAATGTTGAAATATAGTACTTTTGGGTTTAATGAATATATCTAACGTTGAAAATAAAGTTTATTTTAAGGTTGGCACAGTTTATTTTTCTTAAACCTTGTGGTTCCTGCTCAATTATAGAAATCAAAGTGTTCTCTGGTGTAAAACAATTTGGGAGCCGCTGCACTCACAGGGATGGAAAAACACGAAAATAACACCCAAACGAAGCAGTCAGCTATCTAACATCGTGTGAGGGCACTCTGTTGCAATATAGGACGCTGTTTCACCTCTCATCATCGTCATCTTCATTCTCAATGAAGAATAAAGGTCTCAGAGGGGGTGCCGGCCGCGGTGGCCGAGGGGACTAAGGCGCTTCAGTCACGGTCCGCACGGCCACTACGGTCGGGGGTTCGAATCCCCCCCCCCCTCGGGCATGGATATTTGTGCCGTCCTTAGTTGTAGGTAGTTCATAAGTAGTTTGTAAGTTTAGGGACTGATGACCCCGTAGTTAAGTCCCTTAAGCTTAACAAACAAACATTTGAACATTTGATTTCAGAGGCGGTTGCATACATTACGCTCTTCAGCTTTAATATGCAAGCAGTGAC
This sequence comes from Locusta migratoria, assembly GCA_026315105.1. Classification (NCBI taxonomy): domain Eukaryota; kingdom Metazoa; phylum Arthropoda; class Insecta; order Orthoptera; family Acrididae; genus Locusta; species Locusta migratoria. Next base: position 106,071,330 of record CM048755.1, read on the forward strand.
ATAGATTCTCCACGTATGGTAGTGTGCTTTGTTTTCGTAGTTTGAAAGAAAAATGCCAAGTACCTTAAGTACCATAATTATGCAGCATGTAGAACGCTAGAGCCACACATGTGAACGATTTCGTTGATATGTACAACAAAAAAATTGTGAAATCCTGCCCTGTTTATAATACTTATTTATGTGGTACGTTCGTGGTTTTACTTATTTGTTTTAGTTCCATTTACCGGTTAAAAAATCATTTGGCACTGTTTAATCTGAAATGTATCGTGTATACGGTGAATATGTAGCTAAGTAACATAGACAAATTGTATTTACCTGTTTTAGTGTAAGCTGGGGCCATATGTCAAGAATGGGTAGAGTTATAGCTGCATGAACAGATCGCAGATTTATTAATATTTTCGAAGTTTTAATAAGTTTACAATCTGAACGCTCCACAATAATAGCAAACCCAGATTAAAACGTCGTTTTTCCCAGTCTAGGCCTTAGTGCCGACCACGGAACATTATTATCACTTTCTTCTTTATGCTTGTTAATGCCAAACTGACTCATGGAACGTGTAAATGATTAATTTTCATTGTAATGGGAAATGTTCAAATGTTCATACACCTATTGGACCAAACTGCCACGGTCGTCAGTCTCTAGACTTACAAACTGCTTAAACTAACTTACACTAAGAACAATACACACACACACACACATCCATGCCCGAGGGAGGTCTCGAACTTCCGGCAGGAAGCATGACGCCTTAGACCAAGCGGCCACTCCGCGCGGTAATTCCGTATTATTGTACATGGACAGATGGTGAAACGCTATTCGTTCGTTGTATTTTTGTATCTCAAACAAAACGTGGAAAAATGCCTGTGAAAAGTTCTTGATCGCCAGCTTGTGCGCTATGTCTCAGGTAAAGCTCAAATATCACCACAATGTCTTACGTGGTACTAATCTATGACACTGTACACAGTAATTCATTTTATTTGATTCCAGCTATAGTCTATTTCACCTAAAATGAGGTCTATTTACCTAAAATAAGTAAAAATTCTCGTCAGTTAGGTAGGAACCACAGATTGGATAGGGCATTAATTTTAACGAATGGCATGTTTAATTACTACTCATCTGACCTGCCCTTAGCCTTCTGAGCTCTGCATTGATTTACTGTTTGCGATGACCGCTAATGACTATGCTGTCAGGGAGCCTAATAAGCGACTTCACGAGTACCATCCAAACACAGGTCTATTCACCGTTTCTTCTTTCAATCCTCGCTCCTCTTTTAAAAACAAATATAGCTTCCAGCACTCAGCAGCCATACACAGTTAATACGATACATATCTGACATACTGCCTACTGATCTGATGATAATATTTAACACTTTTCTGATTACCTCAAAAAGACAGCAACGGTTAGACTGTAACGAAGACGAACCAGCCTGTGCTCAGTGACTACTTGTGTGGCAAGATACTTTATTAAGAAGGACGTCGCCACCAGCCCAGGCCCTACTAAAGATTAGGACAAACTCGAAAAATTATGATCGTTTAATCAAAATTAGAATGTGAGATTAATTAAATCAATTTGTATCAAACAATTTAAGCTGACACATGAAAAAAGTAAATAGCAGATAACAAGATCTGAGTGAAGAGAAACATGAACATTAAAATTACTAGTAAAATTGGAAGAACCAGCTTTGGCCGCATTGAAATTTTTATTTTTTATGTATAATATCGATTTCGGTCAGTGTCTGACCATCCTCAGTGCTAGAATCCAAGCCCTGTGGGCCCACAAAAACTAGCACTTTGCATGTTAACATCAAGTAGGCAGTACATAAGTAGAATGTCAATCAAATGTTCAAATGTCTGTAAATCTATCGGACCAAACTGCGTGGTCATCAGTCCGTAGCTTACAAACTACTTAAACTAAGGTAAACTAACCTAAGGACAACACACACACACCCATGCCCCAGGGAGGACTCGAACCTCCGGCGGGAGCGACCGCACAGTCTGCTGCATGATGTCTTAGACCACGCGGCTTTATATGACTATGAAAATCTGCATCTACAGTGCATACGACAAAGGAAGGGAAAGAATCACGAGCTTAACCAAGCACTCATTAAGGAACAAGTGAAAGGAAACAGCTAAAATAACTAGGCTAAAAAAATTTAAAGACGCATGACTATGACGGCAAGATTTGCTTAACAAGATAAATCATAAAGAAATCACATGACCAGAAAAGCGTAAGGTCTGGCTGGCTCACATAACACGTGGTCCTCAGAAACAAGTACAATCACTAAAGCAATGTTCATTTACTCTAGTTAACATCACATATTGAAGCCCAATAATTAGAGCTGATGGCTAATTCAGTTAATTAATTTAAAATATCTATATTTAAGGCAGGCGACCATTCAGTATTGGCAATAATTAAGTATGTAGCAATGTCTTGGTCGCAAAAATTTTTATTGCGTATGACGCGTTTCGGTTCTCCATCGTCTGATATAAACTGTGGAAAGGTTTTTAAACAAAATATAACTACATGAAAGATAAAACTGAGGTAGAACAAAAGAAAACAAAATCAAGCAAGACAAAATAATCGTACTTACATTAAATACTGGTATAAGGCTAAAAAAAAGTGAACAAGGAAAGGTAAGTTTTAATTGATAACTGCATGTATATAGGTAGATGTATCATTAAAGGTGACATGTACCAAATTGGCTTTGGCGTGTGAAGCTGACTGTAAGTGAAGAAGGACGATAGGTGGCGCTAGCGTGGTTGTATACGTGCGGTACATGTCAAAAAATGTTAACAAAAGTGTTACAAAACCAACAGATGTGGGTATAGCAAAAGAAAGCATAATTATAAAAAGACATGATCCAGTTCTTATCTTAAGTAAGACTTTCATTATTGTTCCACATTTTGTGTATGCAATTTCCTTTTGATAATATTATTTTTGCCTTTCTCATTGTGCACCCTTATGTAGTTTGTCACGATACTTGTACTATGTATTATATCCAAAGAAGGGCACCTTGTTTTGGACTATGTCTTACGCAGGAGCATATGGCCTCTTCATCTGTAATTTTACCTATTTTAACTTGCACACCTTACCTGAAAATAAACATGTACTTCTATTGTCACTTTCTTATGTGACGTTGCTTGTCTCCAGTGTTCAAAGATCAAGTATGACCTTTTTCACACTATATATGTAACTTTTCTTGTTTTCTCAGTTCCCCCACAGTTCTTATTTTAAGTGAGATTTATACTGAACATCACATTTTATGAATGCAGATTAGTTTTGTTAATATTATTTCTGACCTGGTGATCATGTATCCTTAAGTACTTTGTCACGAGCTGTTAAAATTTTTTTGATACCTTTATTGTGTATCCTTACGAACTATGTCACGAGCTGTTAAAATTTTTTTTCATACCTGTACAATGTATTCAGTCAATGAAGGTCACCCTGTTTTTGGCTTATGTCTCACGCAGGCATATATGGCCTCTTAATTTGTAGTTGTACCTATATTGAATTGCACACTTCCATGAATGTAAACGCGTACTTCTATTTTTATTCATTTTCTTACGTGACTTAGCTTGTTTCCAGTGTTCAAATTTCAAGTATGACCTGTCTCACACTGTGTATGTAATATTTCATGTTTTATTAGCTTCCCTGCATTTCTTACTTTAAGTGACACATTTTGTATCATATTTTATGTATGCAATATTTTGCTAATATTGCTTTCTGACCTTGTAATTGCATATCTTTAAGATTTTTTGCCACGAGCTGCTCATTAGTTTTCTGACTCTTTGTACAATGTTTATATTATAGCCAATGAAGAGCTCCTTAGTTTTGTTACTGACTTACGCAGGTGCATATGGCCTCTAAATCTGTGGCTGTAATATGTTGGATTATATACCTTAGCTAACATATTCATAAGTTTTTGTTATTATATTTTAAACTCCATTCTATTTCATTTTTAATGCTTATATTTTTATTGTATATTACGATTGCAGTATCATGTCTTTTTATAAGTATACTTACTTTTGCTATACCTATGTAACCGACATTTATTGGTTTTGTAACACTTTTGTTAACATTCTTTAACCGCGCTAGCGCCACCTATCGCCTTTGTTCACTTACATTCACCTTCACAAGCCAAAGTCAGTTTAGCACATGTCACCTTTAATGATACATCTACCTATACATCAATCAGAACTTACCTTTCCTTGATCACGTTTTTGAACCTTATACCAGTATTTTATGTGAGTACAATTCTTTGTCTTGCTTGTCTTTGTTATCTCTTATTCTACGTCAGTTTGATCTTTGATGTAGTTATATTTTTTTATATAATCTTTCCACAGTTTGTATCAGATGTTGGAGAACCGAAACACGTCATACGTAATAAAAAATTTTGTGACCGAGACATAGCTCATTCAGTGACACATGGAAGCAGTCACGAATCCTGGATTTTGGTCCGGGGGATGGAGGTGTTTGAGCTCACAGAAATTTTGTTTCTGGCGTGGTGTTTCCGCTTTGTTTTCTAAAAAATAAAATAAAATAAAAATGTTAAGTAATAGAAGTCTCTAAAATCGTATTAAGAGGGTTTTTTTATTTCTCTCTCTCTCTCTCTCTCTTGTTTGCTTTATAAAAGACGTTCTGAGGGGGGGGGGCTGCCTCCCCTACTGTGTGGGAGTCGTTTTCACATGTAGGCCTACACATCAAGCTTAAGACCAAATGATCGCAATCAGAATAGAAAGAAACACATGTAAACGAAGACACAAAAATTCATAAATTCACAGGATGTAAGAGTCTCCCCAAATTAACCTACGACATTTAGTCATGTGAGGTGACGTAATAGTAGCAACACTAGTCCTAATTGCTAGGTATCCCGTATACGGGATAATACAGTAATACTTATGTATTGTAGATAATAAATAATTTGTGGTTATCCTCGTAAATTACAGATTACAACAACAGAATGCACCCTCGATCACAGGTTTCAGCCCAAAAATTCTCGCCTTCGGCACTGACTTAGGAAAAAAAAAGAAAAGAAAAAAGAAAACTTTCTTTGTTAACCTATACCTCACTATCAGAGTGGAGCTGCAGATCACTTTTTAAACACATAAACTTAATCTATAATCTATGTTCTGCTTGTAAACTATCGTCTTGATCTCAGCCACCACATAATTACTCGCGCCACGTAACAAACACGCACCCACAAAGACAACGCGCCGGTGCCACTAGTCAAAGCAGACGAGCCCCAGTATTTAGAAAAGGAGAAAAATGAGGATTTTCTAAATAAGACTGGAAAAAAATATGTCAAATTATATTAGTCTTATTTTTTTTTAACAGAAATACATGTATAAAGGACCAGTTAATGTTTCTAGACAGTCATATTCTTTATATTGCAACGTTGCATAAGAAATAATAATTGATTATTAATAATAATTTAATAAGAAAGAATATTATTATGTTAAAATTGTTTTCTGCAGTTATCAATATGTTATTGTCATGTTTTTAAAGCTGAGAAAAAACTTCCAATGTTTTAAAATCATATATATTTTCTACTTTCTGTATATGTAGTTCAGTCAGTTTTTGTGAATATGACTAAACAACAGAAGTTTCTTTTAATTTAAAACTGTTATCTCGTTCTTTGTGTATCAAACTGACTTTGTCAACAAGAACATTGCTTACGCTGTATTTTAGCTTGGAAATTGGCACATATTTAGTATAGAAATCACAAAAATATATTTAGGAGTTTTAGGTTAGCGAAACGTAACCAATTTGGTTTAGCCGCAGTGTAAGACTGATGTGCTTTTTTGTAAAATAAACATCGTATCTTAGCCGTTTTTATTCTAATTAAGAGTTGCCTCCGTTCCAATCTAGCAAGTAATTGTTAAATAATAAGCCTATACCTTCTACCCAAGACTATTCAAACAAATAGAAGCAGAGACACATATTTAAAGTTAATGGGTATGCTTATGATTTGTGTCAGAAACCTGAAAAAAATGTGTTAAAACCAGTGAAGACTGCAAAAAAATGATATATATCGTTAACAAAATAAAGGGAACATCCGAGGTGTTATTTACGGATTGTACTCTCCCGTTTTACTCTGATTTACTTTCCAAAATAGTACAATAAAATAAGCAGTTATCCACTGACAGTAATAATTGCTTACGAGTAGCCATTTATATTTTGAGAAATAAAAAAATAAAATGTGTATGAATACTCCTCTACATCCTGGAATACATTATTGACAAAAAATGAAAAGTACATTAAATAATTTTTCTCAATTTTTAATTCAGTTCCAAATAAAGAGATGAACTAGAGATTATCCACTATGGATCTTACAGTTGCTTCGGACGATAGCAAAATTCAGTAATACTTCAATAATTGGAAGGCTTTTAAAATCTTAATTCTTCTCGCCCTCTGTACGTGAACGGAAATTAGGGAATCCCTAATATATACCAAATCGGTATAAACATTTCTTACATACAAGAAGAGTCAGTTACTGGTAGAAAACTGTAGAGTATTGTTTCTCAAAAAGAGTACCATATTAAGTCTTAATCTAGTAGTTTTTTTTCTACATTTCTTCCTCAGATTTACTTCCTACGTCGATAATGGCTACATAAAATATAGGGATTCAGTCTCATTACCTACCGGTCACCTCATAATTCATAACAGCATTTGCCTCATATTTACAAATGAAATAATTCCATATAACTCCTTGAATCACAGTTACTAATAAATAACGTCTGGTAATAGCTAGTAGTCATTTATAAAAACAAATTTTAGACTAATTGGGGAAGAAACGAAAAGCGATTAATTGGTTGCTTGTGGGAGTTTTCAGAAGTACGACTCTTGATGGCAATAAATCTGAAAGATGGGCACGGAAGCAGGTGGTGGCCGTGGGCTGTGCGTGTGGGCGCCGCGGCGCGGCGGCAGGGAGCGGTTGTATTTATCGCGTGGCGCTGGAATTCCCCCCAGTGCCACCGCCTGAATTAGGGACCATTTGTGACGATTAATCACACGGGCCGCTGACCTGCCGGCCGTGCATCGACAAAAGCTGCGCGCCAAGCCGTCCTCGCCTACCTTTAACATCTACATTCTGGAATCCAATTAATTCTTCCGTTCCCGAGGAAGTCTACGACAAATCTTACTCATCGATCAAATAGGCAAAATAAACCGAAACCGAGTTCGCGATAAAAAGAACTGAGCATTAACTGCAGAGCACCAGATCGACTCTCCCGACGGATTATCTGCACCTAAGGGCAACGGAAATGAAATAAAGACTGAAATACGTAAATGCTTGACCTGTCAAGTACCTATCAGAAGCGCTTACTAAGGAATGTTGTTGCGCCTTCCACCGTTGGAACATTTGTGTTTGGCCTTGGAAGTCTGTAAAGGAATACCTGACATCTCAATTGTATGCGTTCGTTATTTCAAATCTCGTTGCTAACTCTTATGTTTTCCAAGTCTGTAGTTGTTCCTCCCTGCAAATCCATCGACTATGTCTTAGTCCGTCGTTTTTAACCTATCCACAAGGATAGTGTGCAAGTTACTGGAGAGAGGTCCACTAGTCTGGGTAATGTTTCATTTTTGTGATCATATGACCAGCGCAAGTGATTTCTCACACATTCTTCCCCAACTCCTGATTCCCTACATTTATCAAACCGGTTTCATTAGAACATCGGTGCCTTCTTCCAAAGTTCAAACTACATCTCAATCATTCATGTGTCTAGGGACAGTAAAATTTCGCGAAGACGATAATGCAAGTAGTAGTAAGAGACTGGCAGTCTTCAACAAAATAACGGAGCTCATGCTCGGGTTGTTTGGATAAGGATGGGGAAGTATTCGGCCGTGCTCTTTCAAAGGAACCATGCCGGCATTTGCCTGGACAGATTTAAGGAAATCAAGAAAAACCTAAATCTGGATGGCCGGAGTCGGATTTGAACCCCTACTATCTGATCCCCCCCCCCCCCCCCCCGCCGCCAGTGTCCTAGCCAATGTGCCACCTGAAGCGGTATATATTTGAGAACGACAACATTCCAATATTGGTAACTGGTAGTTACTGAATGTTGAAATTGTATTTTAGCTTTTTTTCCCCCTGAAAACGGCGATCCGTACGTGATCTTAAAATGAAGGATCATCATTAGGGTAACGAACTATGAAACGATATCAATAACAGCATTGAAATTGCCATAAAACAGGAACAAACGACAAAAATGTAATACCACATCTGGCAAAAATGTAGCACCAATGTGGCAAAAAATAACAAAGAAACTGCCAATAATAATAATAATAATGAAACTGCCAATAATATTAATATCGAAACTGGGCATACAATAATACGATGTTTCCTGTACCATCATACAGGCTATATCCACCTATTGCGGTCGTTATGCGCCTATGAACTCGATGAATGTCTACTATCATGCTTATTTGGTGACTATTCCAAATGATATATTAGCACTCTTGAAGTTTCATTTTTAAATACCCTGCGCTTTCCCATAACACTCCTCACCAATCTAAATTTTTCCTTCGCGTTAACAACAACAGGTTTGTGTGTTCTTGGCTTCATAGAACTGTGCACAAACACATGGAGCTTCAAAAATTTTAATGCGTCTTCACAATAGTATACTCCTTCAATCAAAAAAAAGCTTTGAGACTCATTAATTTAAAAATAGATAAAAGTTAATATGGTGATTAAAACTTAAGTACATAGTATTTTTGTTCCACAATATTTTTATTTGTTTCTTATTTGCAGGTTTCGGCTGCTTAGGCCATCGTCAGACAACTTCGTACTAAACAGATAGTCCACACGTAACATTGAGGTTACATATACAAAGATGGTTTTTCAAGGATATGTGAATCTGAAAATTTCTTATGTCTATGAATCAGTACTACAGAACAAGCGTACTACGAAACAAATGGATTTTAAATGAACGCATCTTAGGTTACAATGGTATAAAAATATTAAAACTATGGGATTCTATAAGAAAGTATTGTCATCAGGTGATGGTAGAAACAAAAATGTGGATTTGTTATGAATAAGTATCAATATCACAGAACGTGCATAATATAAAACACAAATGGGGTCCGAATGGGTACATCTTACATCACTTAATGTTACAAATATTATAAATGTCCAGGTGAGTGATGGGTGACTGTACAAGCAAGCTGTAAATCTCAGAGAAACATTGAAGGTTGGGGGGAGGAAATATGTCAAGGGCGAAGAAAGGTATATGGAGTATTGGTATGGAACACATATGAAAAATTATTTACACAGTGAGAACAATAGGCCTATTAATAAGTTGACATTATTTTAGTAAAGGTAAATAAAGGAATTGTGTCTGGTCATTAAGCACTAGGTCAGGATTATTGGAGTGGTGTATGTTAAAGGCCAGAATTTCTAACAATGTGAGTTTTCTGCCCTTTTTCCCTTTATGGAGAACATCACATTTAGTATCATAGGAATGGCATTCATTCAGAGGATGGTCGGCAAAGGCGAAATATTTCTTTTTCAATCTCCAACAAATAACAAACAAATAAATAATATTGTGGAACAAAAATACTACGTATTTAAGTTTTTTATATGTCATTGTTCCTCCACGTACCGACGGAATATTCCATAAACATTAATATGGTGATTTTAATCATGTAGTGTGTTACATAATATCTCCATACTTTAGTACAGCACACAGAAAATTCATACAACACACGTGAAAGCGCCAGAAGAGCCATTCTTGTGGATATTTGTTTCTCGTGAGTCAGAGTCGCACCTATTCGGGTCTTGACAAACTGTCTGTGGCAAATTTTTCACTTTTGTCGTTTAGTGATAGGTTCGTACTTATAACACAAACGCGTGATCTGTAACGATTTTTGCCAGCAAACAGCTGTCCACATATTGCATTTCAGAGACATCGTAGCAGTAGTGCACGCGTCGTGGTTTTTGTTCAGGAGTCAATGATTTGATGAACAACCTTTGCACACATTCTTGTCTGCCAGGAAACATTATGGAGAACGTCTTGAACACTCAATACAGAGATTTTTCTCCTTTGAAAATTGTGACACAATAGCGTTGATGCACTGCCGACGAAAGTGTTTTACTCAATAATTCCTGTAAGGAAGTCCGTTAAGAGGCAAAATAAGTTGGTGATCCAGAGACTGGCAGATTTCTAAGTGTCATTGAGCTCATACCAAACTATAGTGTCCCCCTTCTTCAGTACATTTAACTCAACATGAAAGAGCACATTAGTTATTTTTCCAAAAATATACGAGACGAGTTCCTTGACGGAGAAGGTCTTAGACAGGAGATGCTACAAAAAATAGAACAAGATGGGTTGAACATTAAAAATACTGCAGAGGACAGTCTTATGACCATGGGGAAAACAAGGCTGGAGTTCAAAAGAGTCCAATCATGGACTATTTCGTACGATTTGCTGCTCACACATTAAATTTAGTAGGAACACATCACTTCAGTAAGTGCAATCTTAGAACATGTATCACTAATATTAAACTCCCAGAGCAAGAGGTGGTGGTCTGCAATAGTAGCGGCGGTTCAAGTTGTTTACAAGCATTTTGATAAAGTTATAAAGACTGTGAGAGAAGCTGAAAATTATAAATTTGTGAACATCAGAAACAAAAACTGAGAGAAAATGATGTTTAAAAAAAAGTGCGAGAAAAATGAAATTCATGGCTAGAGACGCCCTTAAAATTGACTAAGTCGTTCAAAATATTGAACACCTTTTGAGCTTTCTTAAAGCTTCTAGAGAATCCTGTACCTTTGAAGCTATTTCTGAGGCCAAAGTTTTAGCAGAAAGCAATCAGCTTTGAATTTAATTCTCAGAAAAAGGATTAGAAATAAGACAAAATTGTCCGAGCCTCGTTTGAATGAAATATACGAACATTCAAAGAAAGATTTGTTCAGGGTGTACCTGTTAGAAATAATTGACAGATTGATAACGGAGCTGTGTACCATGTTTAAAGCACAGTATAAAATTAGTGCAAACCTTAATTTTCTTTGCGGTGGCCAAATTAAAAAAGTGTAAGTGAAGGGCATAAAGACCAAAGCATCGGAACAGACAAAAAATTACGCAGAAGATCTTAACAAGGAAGAATTTATTTTTGAAATTGAACGTTTCAAACGCCATGCCCTTGCAATTATGTGAGCCTTGCAAGACGCCACTGCATCGTCAAGGACAAGTTTACTTTATAAAAATAGATTGGTAGAGGGTATCCCAACCTTAATACATCCTTGAAATAATCATTACCAATGAACTTTCTCTTTCCTCTAGAGAAAGGAGTTTCAACAAGGTGAAAGAAATTAAAAATCAATTGAGTAGCACGACTGATCAGCGAAGATTAAAAAGCCTGAGTAAGATATCCATAGAACACAAACGAGTTTCTTCCGTAAACTATGACTAGATCAGAAACATTTTACAGCAGAAAAACTAGAAAAGCGAAACTTTAATTTTATTATTTGTTCAATGAGTAATTATGCTTTATTTTTGTATTTCTTAAATAGTTTTTGCGTCTAATAACATTGACCTTAATCCAGGCAATAAAGTAATTAGTGTTATGAAACGGTGACATTTATTGCAGAATATATTATCTGAGTTAATGTTAAAAAACTATCGATTTGCATGGCGGATGGGGGAATCACAGAAGGGACGGGAATTTTAAGCTACTGCAGTATACTAAAAAGTTATATGCTTTGCAGACGCTGTTTATAACTAAAACCTTTAAAATTCTTCAAATTATTTCAGTAATTTTGTAGAGTTATTTCGTTATATTGAATATTAAATATTGTAAAAAGATATAAAATAGCCAAGATCGCTTATCATCAGTTTTTATTAATGACGATCGGTTTCACTGATCTATGTCAGCATGGTGCAACACTTGCTCTTCATGTAAAATATCAGGCAAATTTCTTCTTATTGTCCAAATTCTCAATTTCAGAGCAAGTTAGTAAATGCCAAGATACAGTAGTCGATTACACTTTACATCGCAACATCTTTTAATCCATTCTTTCGGAAATTATTGCTTACCTGGTTAGTCGAGATGTTTACCCTTCGAAGGCCCCTTGCCACACAAAAACGTGTTACACTAACTCACGCCTATCTACCTTCCACATTCACACCGAAACCTATTCGTTACGGGAGAGGGGGTGAGACTTCCCTGCATCTTTCCTGTTACATATATTGCGCCTTAAATATTTTTATCATTATACTACCTGTTCCTGTTGTGGTCTTGAGTCCGAAGACTGCTTTAAGACTGCTCTCCTGTGCAAGTCACTTTATTTCTGAATAATGTGCAACTAAATTCCTCTTGAACCTGCTTCCTGTGCTCGTCTCTTGGTATCCCTCTACAGTTTTATAACGCCCCCATCTCTCACCCTACATACATATACTCTTCTCTCCAATACCAAATTGGTGATCCCTTGATATCACAGAATGTGTCCCACCAAACGAACTTCCAACATATATTCAGCACAATACCCATCACAAATTGAAAAAGAAATTTAATTGAAATTTTCAGATGACTCAAATTGTGAATATTTTAATCTAAATTTTCAGATCACATAAATTTACAAAAGTGAAAAATTGCATTTCAATTCAAAGAAGTCAAATTTACAGAAGTTATACAATCAGTCATAAATGTTGCAAACTAAATAGGATTTTTGTTGCTGTGTTTTTGTCATATAGGCTCTACACGCAACACAAACAAATGAGTGAATGAACTAGGCGTATAATTAGAAAATTTCATACCAGCGACCTATCAAGACGACAATTTACGACTGGTGAGAAACCAACTATTACTTTCGCTACGTAAATTACAGTTCATTCCTCATTATTCGTACAGGAAACGTAGTCTTTTGAAATTAGATGAATACTTGAAAATATGTTTATGAAGTTTGTGACTGTTATACGATCGGTATTTCTGTACGATCTATTATGCGTTCTATTTTCAGGACCATTCAGACTTTATGTATGTGATGGTATGTCACACGATAAAAAAGTTATCAACCTTGAAAGAGTGCTGGCATTCATTTTCTGCTTCTCCTTATCATCTCCGAATGATGGTAAGTTGCTGTACACCATGACAGCATCAGCGAACATTCATGCAGTGCTTTTGACCGTATATGATAAATCGTTTATATATATTGACAAATAAGAGGTGCCATTTTACTTCCTAGGAACATGACTTATGTTAATTTCATTCCTGTTATCCATTAAGCTGTGCTAAATTCATAGAAAAATCACCATTATATATATATATATATATATATATATATATATATATATATATATATATATATATATATATATATATATATATGACAGGAAAATAATTCGGATGACATGAGTGTGTGAAAGTGTTCCAGTGCCGTTGGTCGTTTTAATGTGTCTTATAGTATATGTCAAAGAGTCGCAATTCAGCCTCATATATTTAGAACGCCTCAAGCTATGCATAATATTACATTAGATTATATTAATACCTGTTCCATGGATACATTTTGTAATTATGTAAAAGGTGTTAATTTAATAGAAAATTTATTTAAATAATATTTATGATATTCAATTTATTTATTTATTTTGAAAAGTTACTAATTTATATCTAAAAATTCATCTACTGAGTATTGTCTTTCAGTAATTCTTTTGATTTCTTTTAAAATTCTGTCAGACGTCTCTTTAGTGATAGGAATAAATGACCCCTTTCTGTACTAAAGTTAGATTAAAACTTGAATAATCAAGATCATCCTTTCTCTTGGTGTTGTAGCAATGAACACTGCTGTTATCTTTCGACTGTGTTTGGTTATTAATAACAAATTTCGTAAGAGAATGCAAATTATGTTAATTTGCTGAGATCTTTATCACAAAAATTTATAATTGATTGATTTATAGATTGCTCACAAAACATGTTCAAATAGTACACCGTCCACTACAATGCATTTTGTTGCTCTTGTAGACTTGTGTGTTGGTGATCGGAAGTCACTTCTGCATTGCTTTACTTGAGCATAAGCATGTAAACTACGAGCGAGACGTTTCTCTCTTGTGTCCACTCTGCATCTACATCTACATCTACACGGGATAATCTGCAAATCACATTTAAGTGGTTGTCAGAGTGTTCATCGAACCACATTTATACTATTTATTTCCCATTCCATTCTCGAATAGCGCGCGGGAAGAAAGAACACTTGAATCTCTCCATTCTAGCTCTGATTACTCACATTTTATTCTGCTGATCTTTTCTACCTATGTAAGTGGGAGTCAACAATATATTTTCGCATTCGATGGAGAATGTTGGCCATTGGAATTCTTTAAGTAGCCCACGCCGCAGCGATAAGCGCCGTTGTTGTAATGATTCCCATCCCAGATCCTGTATCATTTCCATGGCGCTGTCCCCTGTATCGAACAATACAAACCGAGCTGCCATTCTTTGGACACTTTCGATGTCTTCCGTCAAACCTACCTGATACGGATCCCACACTGGTCAGCAATACTCCATAAAAGGACAGACAAGCATAGTGTATGGAGTCCCTATAGTACTTCTGTTGCATCTTTTAAGGGTTCTGCCAATAAAACGCAGTCTCTGGTTCACCTTTCCCACGACATTGTCTACTTGTTCCTTCCAGTTTAAGTCTGAAGTGATAGTAATTCCTATGTATTTTGTGGAGTTTACGACCTTCACGTTTGAATGATTTATGTTGTAAACAAAGTTTAACGGATTTCTTTTCGTACTCATGTGGACGACTTCACAGTTCTCATTATTTAGAGCCAATTGCCAATTTTTACACCATAGTGATATCTTATTTAGATCGTTCTGCAGTTGTTTTTGATATTCAGATGATTTTACTAGACGGTAAATGACGCTTCATCTGCAAACAACCTGAGAGAGCTGCTTATATTTTCTCCCAAATCGTTTTTGTACAGGAAGAACAGCAGTGGACCAATAACACTACCCTGTGGTATGCCCAATATCACCTCTGTATTAGTCGATGCCTTACCATTGATTACTACGAACTGTGTCCTCTCTGACAGGAAAACTCCTATCCAGTCGCAAATTTGGGGCGATATACCATAACCACGCAATTTGATTAAAAGCCGTTTGTGAGGTACGATGTCAAAAGCCTTCTGAAAATCAAGAAATACGGAATCAATTTGAGAATCCTTGTCAATAACACTCATCATTACGTGTGAGTAAAGAGCTAGTTGTGTTTCGCATGAACGATATTTTCTAAATCCGTGTTGACCTTGGGTCAATAGATCATTCAGTTCGAGATAATTCATAATATTTGAATACAGGATATATTCCAAAACCCTGCTGCAAATTGACGTCAATGAAATAGTCCTGTAGTTTAGTGGGTTACTCCTACTTCCTTTCTTGAATATAGGTGTGACCTGTGCAAGTTTCCAGTCTAGTATACTCCACTCTTCAGCAACAAAAGAAAAAAAAATAGTAGCCCCGTTGACAACCTGCTGAAATCGCTTATACTTAATGACGGCTTTAAACCCGATGAAATCGAAAATGCTTGGTCGATATATTGTCTGGATATAATCTTTTCTCTTAAAAAGTTTCTGGTGAGTTGCCAAATAATTTCGAGAACTAGAAGACTGGAATTACTATCATTTGATGACTTCAAAGTTTTACATGAAAAATAGCAACACTATTACACTTTTTGTTAATCTTGCATTTGTCTTAACGTTTTAGTGCTGTCACATACAAAATTGTAATAAAAGTTCCCTGTCGTTAGACGGAAAAGTATGACCAGGTGGCACTATTGTCAGGAAATAATTGTAAATTCAGTACCAGGAATTATTCTGTTAGAACTCCCTCTATTTTCCCACTTAATATTTTGGTTCTTAATCCATACAATAAGCGGTAGTATGCTGATGTAGCTAAGGTTGTATATAATTGCAGAATCTCTGTATCTAAATTAACCAAAGCCTATAAAATAGTTTTTAAATTGAATATATTGTTCTTCAACGAGGGACCATAAGCTTAAAACCGAAGAGTATGGATATATTCTGATTGAATACTTGAATTAGTCGTCATAGGAGTTTCTAAAATTGGCAGTCATTTTTCCCGTCACTTATCATGAATACTGAATATTAAATACATTCTTAAGGCTGGTGAAGTTATCTCAACACTGGACACCCTCACAATATTACCGTCTTTATCAACTATAGGAAACTAGCCACAGTCTCTCACATATACCGTTCATCAAGAAAGACAAAAGAAATATGTTTTCTCAATCGTTTATGTTAACTTTTACATTCATAATTATCACACAGCTAAAATTATTTTAACCAAATCTTAACGAAACATTAAGTACGTAAAGTGTTCCATACAAGCATGAGAAATTCACTTTGTGATTTACTTATTTCAGTCAAAATACACTTGAATGAAGCAAATATGATTGCACTAAAGCCACTTATTGTTCACTTGTATGTGCTATCTTCTGGTGTGTCATATTAAATCCACTTCCCTCACACTTAGCAGCGCGGGTAGGCCTTGTGGTCTGGAGCGCCACGTAACCGATCGCGCGGCCGCTTGCGTCGAATGTTCGAGTTCTTCTTCAGGCATGGATGTGAGTGTCGTCCTTAGTATAAGTTAGTTTAAGCAGTTTGTAAGTCTAAGGACCGATGAGCACAGTGGTTTGTAGCCTTAGAACTGTTGCTGTAGCACATAAAACAATACGGTTTGTTGTCATAGGCTTAAACACAAGGGACAGATGACCTTAGTAGTCCAGTCCCCCTAAAACCTTCAAACCAACCCACCAACCTTAAACACAAAAGTCAAAATGTACATGTGGGGACAGACGAAAGATGAGCAACGTCTGATGCACAGAGAGTTGCATTTGTAGTAAAACACGTTTAAATCGTGGAAAGTTCACCAGATGTTCCCCTTCACATTTGTACAAGTTACTTCTATGGTCCTGCCTTTGTAAAGTTGATTAGATACTTCCGAACCATGTGATTAACTGTTTTTTTACTTCAATTAATTTATACATATCAAAAAATCCGTAAACAAGGAATTTAAGACGTTAACTGTTAGTGAGAAATGAAAGAATTCAGTGCAGAATGTTGAGAATTTGTAATCAGCCAGGTATTGAAGACGGGTCCTCATGCTTACTAGGCAGTTGCACTTGACCACTACGCTACTGGGGACACAGTGATCATGGAGGGCTACCAATGCACGCCTCCCGCTAGGCACAAATTCTTAATTTATCTACAAAATACTGACGTAGTGCCCGGACGCATTATCACTCTGTACTCGTTGCATGTCGCACATTCCCATAAGAGTTAGGGCCAGAAGAAAGGATCATAGGCTGTCATCGCATGATTATGTAAGTTACATATGTAGGACTTCTAATAAATATAATACTAGAAATTCTGAAAAGGAAACACTTACTAATGTTCTGCAGTATTACAATAGCTGTTATTTGAAGATGGCCTAAGAAGCCGAAAACCGGTTGTGAGCAAACGACGGCGATCCGCAATAAATGATAACACGAAGGATCGTTTTCTGTTCCATCGACGTCTCTGCCCATTTTTTTTTTCCGTGTCCATAGTTCAACCGTAACGTACTGGAAAGTTGTTTCCCAGTTACCATCCGTGTCTAAATTATGCTAGTAGTAAGCAGACACATATTTTATAAGATGAGATATATCGAAAGCTAGCGGCAAATTTTCAAGTAGGTCAGAAAAAATGATGAAGCAGATTCCTAGAAAGGGTTGCTTTCCATAATTGCTACGGGCAGGTCATTCACTCGCGGAAACCGTATTCATTATTCATGCCGGCCGCGCGGAATCGTTCCGATGAAAATGAAGTGGTCTGGGGGCAATTACCCGTGCGGTCAACAGCACACCGGTTGATCTCATCCCCCGCTCAGGAACCTGTTCCCACGTGCGTGCTTTAAAAAAAAAGTCGTGTCAAGCGTCATTTATGCTGTGCCAGGCGGCGGTCGCGGCGACTTCCGCCGCGTGTTTACCCGGCGCGGGACTCAAACCGCGGCCGCCTCTCCATGCTGTCACGTGGCTCTTAACGGCAGACAAACACTGCCCTGTATCACACGTCAACGGGAACAAGTACGTACACCCGACGTACAAAAAGTTCTCCGGTAGATTCGTGGCGCATAAGTGATGTCATCATTGTAAATATGATGGTGCCTTGAACTAACAACTTTAAGCAAACGGATGTGAATTTGTGAGCAGACACTGTTACACTCCGATTAAAATTACTTCGTGAGTGACGTTTCAGCTGGCTGCGGTGGTAGGAACCCGCGCCATCCAATCTTAATTCCTTCTCCAGTTTTGGGTGCTCGTCGTGTTCCCTGTTTTGTAGGTACGATTTAAAGCCCTGCATATGGAAACTAGCGACAACCTTTTATGGGTAAGTTGCCGACAATCGCGTTGAACGTCACGTGGTACTCGGCAACCAAGCCGCCACGTACGACGCGCACAGAGAAACATCTATATAAATACTCTGCAAGTCACATTGAAGTGCATGGCACAGGGTTCATCGAACCGCTTTTATGACATTTCTCTACAGTTCCATTCTCTAATAGATCGCGATGATAAGGAACAGCTAAATCTATCCGTTTTCAATCTGATTACTAATTTTTTATTATGATGAACATATTTCCCTATGTAGATGAACGCTAACAAAATATGTTCGCATTCGGAAGAGAAAGTTAGTGAAAGAAGTTTCGCAAATAGATCTCGCAGCAACGAATAACGCCTTTCTTTTAATGATTTGCACCACAACTCGTGCATCATTTCCGTGATACTCTCTCCCCTATGTCACAATAATACACTACTGGCCATTGAAATTGCTACACCGAGAAGAAATGTAGATGATAAACGGGTATTCATTGGAAAATATATTGTACTAGAACTGACATGTGATTACATTTTCGCGCAATTTTGGTGCATAGATCCTGAGAAATCAGTAGACCTCTGGCCATAATAACGGCCTTGAACAGAGCTTGGATGGCGTGTGCAGGTACAGATGATCATCCAGCTTCAACGCGATAGCACACTTCGTCAAGAGTGGTGACTCGCGTATTGTGACTAGCCAGTTGCTCGGCCACCATTGACCAGACGTTTTCAATTGGTGAGAGATCTGGAGAATGTGCTGGCCAGGGTAGCAGTCGAACTTTTTCCGTATCCAGAAAGGACTGTACAGAACCTGCAACATGCGGTCGTGCATTACCCTGCTGAAATGTAGGGTTTCGCAGGGATCGAATGAAGGGTAGAGCCACGGGTCGTAACACATCTGAAATGTAACGGCCTCTGTTCAATGTGCCGTCGATGCGAACAAGAGGCGACCGAGACGTCTAACCAATGGCACCCCATACCATCACACCGGGTGATACGCCAGTATGACGATGACGAATACACGCTTCTAATGTGCGTTCACAGCGATGTCGCCAAACACGGATGCGACCATCATGATGCTGTAAACAGAACCTGGATTCATAAAAAAATTACGTTTTGCCATTCGTGCACCCAGGTTCGTCGTTGCGTAAGCCATCGCAGGCGTTCCTGTTTGTGATGCAGCGTCAAGGAGAACCGCAGTCATGGTCTCCGAGCTGATAGTCCATGATGCTGCAAATGTCGCAGAACTGTTCGTGCAGATGGTTGTTGTATTGCAAACGTCCCCATCTGTTGACTCAGGAATCGAGACGTGGCTGGACGATCAGTTACAACCATGCGGATAAGATGTCAGTCATCTCGACTGCTAGTGATACGAGGCCGTTGGGATCCAGCACAGCGTTCCGTATTGCCCTCTTGAACCCACCGATTTCATATTCTGCTTACAGTCATTGGATCGCGACCAACGCGAGCAGCAATACTACATCTACATAGATACTCTGCCAATCACATTTAAGTGCCTGGCAAGGGTTCATTAACCAATTTCATAACTTTTCTCTACCGTTTCTTTCTGTAATAGCGCGCGGAAAGAAAGAATACCTAAATCGTTTCGTTTTCGATCTGATTTCCTTATTTTATTGGGATGGTCATGTGTCCCTATGTAGGTGGGTGCTAGCAAAATATTTGGTGCCGACCTTGTGTGAATGCTCTGAAAAGCTAATCATTTGCATATCTCAGCATCTTCTTCCTGTCGGTTAAATTTCGCGTCTGTAGCACTTCATCTTCGTGGTGTAGTAATTTTAATGGCCAGGAGTGTACAAAACAAACTGCCTTCTCTGAACTTTCTCTAAATCGTCCGTGTGTCCCACCTGGTGTGGATCCCACAATGTGCAACAATACTTCAAAATATGATCCAAAAGTATAATTTAGTAGAACTGTTGCATCTACTAACTGTTCTGTCAATGAAATGTAGCATTTAGTTCGCTTTCCCAACAATAGTTTCTATGTGTTCTTTCCACTTTAAGTTGTTCGTAATTGTTATTCAAAGGTAATTTGTTGAATTTTCTGCCTTTATCGTCTAAATGGAGTTTAACGGATTTCTTTTAGTGGTCATCTGGATTAGTCAGGATATAAATGTATGTTTTCATGAAGGAGATTTTTTATGATCTGCAAGCCAGTGAATTTAGCATGGCGAAGGGTGCATTACTATTTTAACACCTTTTGACCAGTAGCCATGAAACACGGTGCATATATGTATGTTTTCATATATAGGAGGGAGAGGAGTAGGTGGAGGAGGGGACGGACACAAAGGGGAAGGAGAGGAGGGGACTGAGAGAAGGGGGATGGTGACAGACAGGTGAAAGAAGATGAACAGAAGGAGGGGAGGAGGAAAGAGGAGACGGGGAGGAGAATTTGAATAGAGAAGTAGATGGAATAATGGAAGACTGGAAACTTCACATGCATTTTTTCCGTTTATTTGTACTTTATGCGCTGCCATAACATTCATCTGATTGCGATAAAATCACGTCCACTTATTTCTTGCACTTATGCAGTGGTAATGGACATCGTACAGTTCACTTAAAGAAGATGGCGCGCGTGTCGTAGTGGCAAATGTATTTGTAGGGCCACTGAAGTTGCACATGTAATGAAACAAACTAATACTTTCAAATTCCAAACGTTATTTGCACAATTATTTCTTCTGCGGCAGTAATGTACCGGGTACTAGCTAGTTCTGTACAAAAATAATGAACAGCAGGAGCCCTATGAAACTTCCCTGGGGACCGCCAAATATCACTTTCGTTCTACTCGATGACTTTCCGTCAATTACAACGCACTGAATCCTTTCTGACAGCAAATCACGAATCCAATAGCACAACTGTGGCGATATTCCATAAGCAGGGAATTTAATTAGAAAATGCTTGTGAGGTACAGTGTCAAAAGCCTTCCTGAAATTTAAAAACACGGGATACACTTCATATTCCTTGTCTATAGCACTCATCACATAATGTTTCCCTATTATTTTAAAAACAACATAGTTTCAGGAAAAAGTTTAGTGGCAAAATGTGTAGCAATATTTGAGTTATTTTTCGACATTGTCACCAAAAGAATTGAGACTGTAGTCATTTAGTCGGATCAACTTTTGTATTCTTGCGTTGTATTAAAAAAAAGAAAAGAAAAGAAAGGAAGGAGAATAGAGTTAAATGCCCCTTGGCAGCATGATCATTTGTTGTTGTTATGTGTTATCAAATGTTCAAATGTTTGTTAAGCTTATGGGACTTAACTACGGGGTCATCAGTCCCTAAACTTACAAACTACTTATGAACTACTTACGAACTAGGACGGCACAAATATCCATGCCCGAGGGGGGATTCGAACCCCCGACCGTAGTGGCCGTGCTGACCGTGACTGGAGCGCCTCAGTCACCTCGGCCACCGCGGCCGGCTGTTATGTGTTATGGTCTTCAGTCCGGAGACTGGTTTGATGCAGCTCTCCACCCAACCCTATCCTGAGCAAGCCTTTTCATCTCATCATAAGAACGGCAACCCACATCCACTTGAATCTGCTTACTATACGCGTCTCTTGGTCTCCCTCTGCGATTTTTACCCCACACACTTCCCTCCAATGCTAAATTTACGATTCCCCGATGTCTAAGAATGTGTCCTACCAAGCGATCCCTTCTTTTAGTCAGGGTATGCCAAAAATTCCTTTTCTCACCAATTCTGTTCAGTACCTCTTCATTAGTTATGCGATCTACCCACCTAATCTTTAGCATTCTTCTGTAGCACCACATTTCAAAAGCCTCTATTCTTTTCCTGTCCGCATTGCTTATCGTCCATGTTTCACTCCCGTACAAGGCAACACTCCACACAAATGCCTTCAGAAAAGACTTCCTTACCCTTAAATTAATATTCGATGTTAAAAAATTTCTCTTTTTTCAAAAATTCTTTTCTTCCCATTGCCATTCTGCATTTTATATCCTCTGTACTGCGACCATCGCATGTTATTTTACTACCCAAGTAACAAAAGTCATCTACCACCTTCATTGTTTCGTTACCTAATCTAATTCCTTCAGCATCGCCTGACTTTCTAAGACCGCATTCCATTATTTTTGTTTTGCTCTTGTTAATGTTCATTTTATACGCTCTCTTCAACACGCTGTCCATTCCATTCAACTGCTCTTCCAGGTCCTTTGCTGTCTCTGACAGAATTACAATGTCATCAGCAAAACGCAATGTTTTTATTTCTTCCCACTGAACTTCCAAATTTTTCCTTGCTTTCCTTCACCGCCTGCTCTATGTACAAATTGAATAGCATCGGAGAAAGGCTACAGCCCTGTCTTACTCCCTTCCCAACTGATGCTTCCCTTTCATGCCCTTCGAGTCTAATAACTGCGGTCTGGATTTTGTACAAGTTGTAAATAACTCTCCTTTCCCTGTATTTTACCCCTGCCGACTTCAGATTTTGAAATAGTGTATTCCATTCAACATTGTCAAACGCTTTCTCCAAATCTACAAAAGCTAAAAATGTAGGTTTGCCTTTCCTTAATCTATCTTCTAAGATAAGACGTAAAGTGAGTATTGCCTCCCGGGTTCCTACGTTCCTCCTGAATCCAAACTGATCTTCCCCGAGGTCAGCTTCTACCAGCTTTTCCATTCTCCTGTAGATAATTCGTGTTAAAATTTTGCAACCATGACTTATCAAACTGATGGTTCTGTAATTTTCACACCTGTCTGCGCCTGATTTCTTTGGAATGGGGATTATTACATTTTTCTTAAAGTCTGAGGGCATTTCGCCTGTCTCATACATCCTACTCACCAGTTCAAATAGTCTTGTCATGGCTGGCTCTCCCAGAGACTTTAGTAGCTCTGAGGGTATGTCATCTACTCCTGGGGCCTTGTTCCGACCTAGGTCTTTCAAGGCTCTGTCAAATTCATCTCTCAGTATAGTATCTCCTATTTCATCTTGATCTATGTACTCTTTCCACCTTTCAGCTTTCCCTTCTTTGCTGAGAACTGGTTTTCCATCTGAGTTCTTGATATTCGTAGAATTGCTTTTCTTGTCCCCAAATGTCTCTTTTATTTCCCTGTAGGCGGTATCTACTTTTCCCCTTCTTATACATTCTTCTACAGATTTGCATTTGGCTTCTAGCCACTCCTGCTTAGCCATTTTGCACTTCCTGTCAATCTCATTTCTTAGTCGTCTGTACTCCATTTTGCCTGTTTCATTTACTGCATTTTTATATTTTCTCCTTTCATCAATTAAATTTAGTATTTCCTGTGATATCCAAGGATTTTTTGTAGGTCTTGCCTTTCTACCTATTTTGTCCTCTGCTGCCTTCACTATTTCATCTCTCAGTGTTACCCATTCCTCTTCTACTGTTTTATTTCCCCCTGTTTCTGTCAATTGTTGCCTAAATCTCCCTCTGAAATTCTCCAGAACTTCACTTTCCTTCAATTTATGTAAGTCCCATCTCCTTATTTTCCTACCTTTCTGCAGTTTTTTCAGCTTCAGCCGACAGTTCATGACTAACAAGTTATGGTCAGAGACTATATCTGCCCCTGGGTATGTACTGCAGTTTATAACCTGATTCCGGTACCTATGTCTTACCATTATAAAATCTATCTGATACCTTCCGGTGTCTCCTGGTCTCTTCCACGTATACAACCTTCTTTTGTGATTCTTAAACCACGTGTTGGTTACGATTAAATCATGTTCCGTGGAAAATTCTACCAGGCGACTTCCTCTTTCATTCCTTCTGCCCAGTCCATATTCACCTATTATTTTTCCTTCTCTTCCTTTTCTTACTACCGAATTCCAGTCTCCCATCACAATTAAGTTTTCCTCTCCCTTAACTGTCTGAATAATTTCCTTTAGCTCCTCATATATTTCTTCGATCTCCTCATCATCGGCAGAGCTAGTTGGCATATAAACCTGTACTACTGTTGTCGGTGTTGGCTTCGTATCTATCTTGACAATGATAATGCGATCACTGTGCTGCTCATAGTAGTTTACCCGCATTCCTATTTTCTTATTCATTATCAGTCCTACTCCTGTGATACCCCCAACTGATTTTGTATTTATAATCCTGTACTTACCTGACCAGAATCCTGTTCATCCTGACACCGAACTTCACTAATCCCCACTATATCTAACTTCAACCTATCCATTTCCCGTTTTAAATTTTCTAATTTTCCTACCCATTAAGGGATCTAACATTCCACGCTCCGATCCGTAGAATGCCAGTATTGTCTTTCCTGAAGATCACATCCTCCTGAGTAGTCCCCGCCCGGAGATCCGAATGGGGGACTATTTTACCTCCGGAATATTTTACCCGGGAGGATGCCATCATCATATGTTCATACAGTAGAGCTGCATGTCCTCGGGAAGGGTAACGGCTGTAGTTTCCCCTTGCTTTCAGCCGTTCGCAGTAACTGTGTGACAAAGCCACATTAGCTGATGTTACAAGGCCAGCTCAGTCAATCATCCAGACTGTTGCCCCTGTAACTACTGAAAAGGCTGCTGCCCCTCTTCAGGAACCACACGTTTGTCTGGCCTCTCCACAGATACCCCTCCGCTGTGGTTGCACCTACGGTACGGCTATCTGCATCGTTGAGGCCGCGGTGGAGTAGCCGAGCGGTCTAAAGCGTCTCGCTGCGGAGCGCGCGGTTTCTCGCCGTGGAGGTTCGAGTCCTCCCTGGGGCATGGGTGTGTGTGTCGTCTTTAGGTTAGTTTACCTAGGTTTAAGTAGTTTGTAAGCTACGGACTGATGACCACGCAGTTTGGTCCGATAGATTTACAAACATTTGAACATTGGAACATCGTTGAGGCACGCAAGCCACCCCACCTCGGCAATGTCTGTGGTTCATGAGGGTGGCATGATCATTTATAGATTCTGATTGTTTGGGTAAGGATGGGGAAGGAAATCGGCCGTGCCCATTCAAGAGAACTATGTCGGCATGTACGTGGACTGATTTCGGAAAATCACAGGGAGCCTAAATCTGAATGGCCGGAAGTGGGTTTGAACCACCGTCCTCCCGAATGCGTCGCGTATGCTAGCCTCTGAGCTACCTCACTCGGGGTGTGTGACACAAGTCTACCGCCTGTGAGTGTAATCAGCGTGTGGTAGGCTCGTCGACTATGGACTGCTGACAGATTCATAGTTATTTTTTGACAATCGCGTAAAATAACTCAAAGTTTGTTTTTAAAAAATTGGAAAACTTACTTTTTGGATGCGCCTAGTAATTCGCGCACAGAAACAGACGTTTATTACAAACACGATGTGCAGTGTCCGTGTCTATCGATGAAAGTAATGCATACTTTCTTCAGACATGCAGGGTTGCATTCTTCGAGGGACCCATTGTCAGCTTTTTGTCACATGTTTCCAACATATCTGACAACTGGTCAGACAAAAAAAAAAGGTCATAAATGTTTGTAGAACTTATGGACTTAATTAAGGGGTCATCAGCCCCTAAACTTACAAACCACTTATGAACTAGCTAATACTAAAGACGGCAGAAATATCCATGCCCGAAGGGGGATTCGAACCCCGACCGTAGTGGCCGTGCAGAACGTGACTAGCGCGCTGCAGTCTACTCGGCCACTGCCGCCGGCAAAAAAAATAAAAATAAATAAATAAATAAAAAAAATAGTCTTTTCAATTACGTATCTATGTTCGTCTATAATGTAAGTAATTTAATATGTTTTGCCTAGTGACTGGGTTTAACAAAGCACTACTTAAACTAGTAACACTGAAGTGTATAACATTATACTTCGAACTGAGGGTGTATATTTTCTAAAGTATTCTCAATACCTACATGTCCCCATCAGCGTAGCGTGAAGATCAGTGTGCTTTCATAAAACAACATTGATCCGAGTAACTGAATCCCCGTATACATGGTTTTCAAGTCGATAAATGATTTTTGTTCTTTCGTGCATGTCTTTTAGAACATACAATATATAATTGTATAAATTCCAGGACAGACAGAACAAAATTCCAAGAATACAAGTATAGCTGCGAGAAACCGGGGAAATGGACGGAGGAATCTACAGTAGGAGAATGTGGCAAGTTGAGGATTTAGGTAGGATAGGAAGCGTGGATAGATAGCAGGAGCGGTAAGGCGGAACATCTGGTCAGGAGTCCCGCCACGGCACAGTTTCCCCTGTCGTCGTTGAATGTATCCAACGCCCTGGAACAGCCATTCTTTTTCGGTGAGAATTTCAGCAGTAACGGAAGGAGGACCGGACAGCCGAAGTGATTAAAGCGAGCGTTAGTGTAAAGCGGAAAACCCGTATTTGTGTGTCGGTATAGCACACTGTATGAATTATGTTCGTTTTGACTACAAAGGCTGTCCCTAGGTTGGTTTAAAATGTTAAAATGTTTGTACAGCTTATGGGACTTAACTACGGGGTCATCAGTCCCTAAACTTACAACTACTTATGAACTACTTACGAACTAGGACGGCACAAATATCCATGCCCGAGGGGGCATGTGAACCCCCGACCGTAGTGGCCGTGCAGACCGTGACTGAAGCGCTTCAGTCTCCTCGGCCACCGCGGCCGGCTAGGATGGTTATATTAGACATATTTTTATCACAGGTTTTCCTCTGTATATTCTCAACCCTTCTGAATCAAATGGGTTCTCATTTAGGTACCTAGTTTCTTGTAGTGCCAGTATACTAATGTTCCGTTCTTCTAAAACGTTGATCAGTTGTTTTAATTTTCCCGTTTTCAAAAGTGTATTGATGTTTAGATGTTTTCGGTTAGGTCGAATCTTCTGCGTTGAGATTCTGGGAAGCTCCGACTCTTCCCTACATGATGTTCCAGGCTCTCCAGAATCCGATGGCCTGGTTGCATCGCTGACAGTGGAAGAGGATTTCCGTCTACGGTTACCTCCTGGAATAGTTTCTACCGAAAATGTTTCCATCATCCCTTAAGTTGAAGATGATTGGGAGGGTGAGCGTAACCCACTCCTCAAGAGTTAAAACTGAGTTTGTAAGCCCCAGAGTTTAATTAAGGCCGCCCCTAACCTGAAAAACAGACGCCTTTTTGCAGCCGCTCCTAACCTGGGGAACAGACGCCGCATGCTCAGTTTCAAATACTGAGCTGTTATATTATCCCTAAAAGCAGGGTTACCTCTTCCGCCAGTTCTGCCGTGCTGATAATCTTCATCTTCGCCTTCGCTGGCGTTGAGGTCTTCACCGTCTCCCTGGCAAGGGGCCCTCAGTAGGTGCTATCACGGGCCAGGTGAACCTAGATTTCCTAACGACGTGTTACTCCTCCCTCTCCTCCCTTCTCAACCGCGCTTGGAACCGGTTACGGCGGAGAAATGTTCAGTCTATAAAACTAATACTTCTTATTTTATGTCTTTCCGCATACTATTTTGGTAGTTAGAGTCATCGCATCAACCAGTCATAACAACACCATGTGTAAGGACGAGGTTTAGCCATTACTCATTTGTTTGTTCTAGGAAATAAAAATATTATCAATAAATCCTGAATAAAGTAATAAGATATACTATTGTTTCTTGTATAGTTTGCTTGTATAACATTTCCCATAATCATAAAGATGTTTGTTAATTTAGTGCGATAGTTTCCTTCATTACTTACTATAAATCCTGATTAATATGAAATAACATTATGTAATTCTAACATTGTGTCTAAAGTTACTTTATCTCTTCATAACTTTTTGTCACTATTCGTCGTGATCTAGTTTGAGATTGACATAACTTGTACACAAGTTTTTTTCTTTGACAGCATATAATCATTTGAGTTTTTGTTTTAATTTCTTATTCTATATTCAAATTTATCATGAAAACTTTATTTTTGGCATTCATGCTAATTTTCTCTAAGATTTCCACATTATATACTACGTCCGAATTATAAATAGAAATGTCATTTTTCAACTTCAGACTCACTTTTTGTTTTACATCGCTCCCTATTATGTTGTAATGGGATTGTTTTATTGAATCATCACTTAATGCTCTACTCTTCAACGTCTTCAGTGTGCCTCAGTATTTTAGAGTGAAAACGTATAGTTCCTCGAAATGGTTACTTGTTTTCATTTTGAAAATCATTCTTGGTAATACATCAGCGATTGTTTTGACATCAAAATGTTCAAATGTTTGTAAATCTTAAGGAACTTAACTACGGGGTCATCAGTCTCTAAACTTACAAACTACTTATGAACTACCTTATACTAAAGACAGCACAAACATCTATGTCCGAGGGGGGGGGGGATTCGAACCCCCGACGGTGTGTTTTG
The DNA here is from genome assembly GCA_026315105.1 of Locusta migratoria. Taxonomy (NCBI): domain Eukaryota; kingdom Metazoa; phylum Arthropoda; class Insecta; order Orthoptera; family Acrididae; genus Locusta; species Locusta migratoria. Next base: position 106,099,951 of record CM048755.1, read on the forward strand.
AGATCAATATTCATTATAAGTATCTTTTTCATGCCTAATGCGAGTAGCGTGTATCAAAGGAAAGAAGGAAGATCAGAGTTAAACCCTCCGTCAACATCGTTATCATGAGAAAAGGGTTACAAGCTCGGATTAAGAATAGGTGGGGAAGGAAAATGGCCGTCCCTATTCACTGGAACCACACCAGCAAATCTAAATATCAAAAGCCGGATGGGAATTTGAACCGTCCTCTTTCCGTACGAGTTACGGTTACTTGGTTTTCAATCTTTCTCTAATTTTATTCTTGTGTACAACTGAAATAAAATATACATCGTAGATGTATTCTTTCTTTCTTCTGATCTATCTAACTCAACGAATGTCGTGTAGAGCTGGATCCACGTATAGCTGCCATGCTCCGTTCACTAAATCACTAACAGACTACAAATTATAATCCGTTCTCTGCTAAGCGTCGTCAGATAATGGCGACTGTCAGTAGGTGATTTTATTTCGATGAAGATGCCTTCTACACTCACTCTCTTGGGCACTGAATAATCAGAAAAATATATTATGTAACGTATTACAACAAATTTTCAGTGTGAGTGGTAATGGATCCTTGTTGTGCAAAGATAAATTTTAAAACATAATTATATGACGTTCAACGCACTCGTAAATTAAGAGTTGCTTTCACTTAATTCAGAACAGTAGCTGTGTCAGTTAAGAATTTAATTGTACGGTACCGCGGAGGTGCGCTATAATCAATAGTCGTAAAAGAAAAATTACCTACCAGTCAACGCATTAAACGGACAATATATCCGAATAAATGATGCATTCAGTGTTGATAAAGAGCGTAAAAAGTGATGACAAGGTACGAGGCAGGTAGGTCGACCGCAAGAAGCTGTAAAAAAACACGCCTCTTGCAGACCACAATTGGGAAACGTTGCACTGAGAGGTGCTAACAGCTCCGCAGAATACGGTACGAACGTAAAAAGAAGGTTTGGCGTCGAAGCTCGCTGAGGACGATTAATGCCAGGGACTTATTTCTGTCCGTCAAGTCGTTGCCTGCCAATGAGTCAGCGAGTAATTTTGGGATCTTTTTTTTTCTCTACACCTGCAATAGTAAAAATCCTCTTCATTAGTTTTATTCAAATTTTCAGATCACTAAGCTGTTATCAGAGCTTTTTTTTAACGATCACGTACTAGTCTTTATTATATGAAAGTGTTTTTTTATTGAGATTATAACCAAAGTAGTTACTTCTTGGTGTACACTTGTTTTAACACAATTGTATGATCGTTACCGTTCTTAAAGCTTAAATACCAAGCACTTGTATCACTTTATTTCTCGCCTTCACATATTTATTTAATAATTTTGCAGTTCGAAAATAAAATCGACAAATTACTGAATATCGATTAATAATAGACGTGATTAATAAATTCAAAGTATTATATAAATTAAACAAGTGTGATGTATTACTTTTTTTTGTATCACGTAGTGTGCACCGAAGTATGAATGATCATTATCAGAAACACATACTTTACCTTACAAAGGGAATATTTATTTCGAAGCGTATGGTAAATTGCACTCACTTGCAAATTACACATAAAGAAATACATCAGGCTAAAGTAATCTATTAACAGAATGAAAATATGTCAGCCTCAAAAAAAGAAATGTATCCTGATTATATGGAGGAAATCATTGCCTTCTTCAAGCCAACTGAGTTTTAATTTTAATTAAAAAAAACTTTGATAAAAGAAATTGTTTGTCTTATTATATTTTAACGAAAACTTTAACCTTAGTTGTTCAGATCGTCTAGTTTCAATGCCTTTAAAGCATTATCAAATGAAAATAATTGCCTTTACACTTATTATGTCATACAATAACTCCTTTTTTGTTTTTATTGTTGCACCGTTCTCGAAACAAAATGGCACCTTCAGATCGATAAATTACATCCTAAGACTAAGAATAGAGTAGGGCGTTATATACAAACTGTCATAAATGTTCCAAAGGAATGAAGGAAGATTAGGATTTAAGTTCCCGTCGACAGTGTAGTCATTAGAGGCGATCCACAAGGTCGGATTGTATAGATAAAGATGGGTAATGAAATCGGCCGTGTCCATTCATAGGAAAATATCCAACATTTCGAATGCGCGATTTAGGAAAATGACGTGAAACCTAAATAAGGATGGCTGGAGGCAGATTACGAACCTCGTCCTCCCGAAAGCCAATAAAGTGTATTAACCACAGTGCCACCTGTCTCGGTTATAAATGTTGCAGTTATTCAATACGGATTTTATGTCCTAATTATGAGACATAATTTACGTTATATCTATCAAGTGATTTCTGAGTTAAAAATTCATGACTGATTGCACTTAGAAACCAAGCCGGCCGCGGTGGCAGAGGGGACTGAGGCGCTCCAGTCACGGTCTGCAAGGCCACTACGGTCGGGGGTTCGAATCCCCCCTCGGGCATGGATATTTGTGCCGTCCTTAGTTGTAGGTAGTTCATAAGTAGCTTGTAAGTTTAGGGACTGATGACCCCGTAGTTAAGTCCCTTAAACTTAACAAACATTTGAACATTTGAAACCAAAATAAAACACCGTTCGAAGAAATTAAATTTTCAAAAAAATTTCTTTATTGCATTTAGTTTTCAGCCACAGCCAGTACAAAATCATCAAAATCCTCTGAGTCAAACTTTGTAAGAGAAAGAAATAACGTTTTTAGCCACAGCACACTAACACATAAGGATATACTCATCAGAAAAGTGTTGGATCACCACGATATTAGGGGTTCATGACCCTTTCCATACAAATGGAATAGAGATATCCAAAAATCACGTCTCAGTTCTCTTTATTGCTCATAAAAATAGAAATTGACAAGTTGTACCTCTAAAACCTAACCATTTTAATTTTTTGTTCCAGATAGCACCTTACATCAGGTCCCCTAATTGCCAGTAATTCTTGGCCCTGCACTGACGAATGCCTTTATTCATCGTGACACACTGTCCACTGCATCAACAAAGGACCGTGTGTCCAGACTGTGACACTCCTCAACGGCGATTCAGCATACATCTCTCAGACTTTGTGGTTGATTCCGCATTATGCAAGACACTTTTTGTTCTGTTTAAATACCCAAAGTAGTTTAGGCACTTATTGTGCCATCTTCCGTGGGTTTCTGTTGTTTATTTTCTATACTAACATGTTACATATTTTGGTTATACAATCGTTTGCACAAGTTGTTTGGTTTGACAATTTTTTTAGATGTTTCAGGCCTAATTTATTAAAGGTACTTACATTGTGTCATTCGCAGGATTTACATGTACATTAATTGTGGAATGATAAATTTTGACAGCCTGCCATCTGCAACAACAAGACGTTTTTGTTTACGAAAACTGACTGATTTATTGTAGGCCTACATTAGCCTGGAAGTTATATTGAAATTATTTCTATGTGGCTGTATTGGCTTACTTACATTTGAACTGTGGTGTTGCTGCTTGTTTGTTTGTGGCGTGTTTTTATGTTTTGTGGTCTTCAGTGCGACTTTTGCTGTGAAACAGCACTGTTTACATCGCCATTTTTCTTGTTGTGGTGGCTGTATGGTGTTGCATTTGTTTGTGTGGCGTGTCTGTGATGTGGAGCGCGATTTTTGAATGGTTTAGATACTGACATTGTTTTGTGGGTGTATATTTGTGTATTTGTTGGGATTGTGTGTGTGTGTGTGTGTTAAACAGAGAGAGAGAGAGAAAGAGAGCGAGATAAAATACTATATGTCTATGTGTGTGTATGGGGGGGGGGGGGGGGTTCAGCTGTGATGTGGTGGTGGGATTTATTTGTAAACTTCTTTTATGGTCTGAAATTAAAATTTGAGAATACTTTCGTCTTAATTTCTGGACTTCACATAAGTAGATTCAACAGTTGTAAAGAAAGAAATGTAACATCACTTCCTGCGAGAAAGAATTATACACTTAAGGAAACTGAATTAAACAATATATAGAAGATCACAGTTTAGGAAATTTAGCATATCTGATTATATTTCAAAGGTAACTTTCTCCGTGAATGCGTACTTTGTTCAGTTTGGTCTAGACTGCGTGACGGAAAGGAGTGGGAATTACTCAGTATCATAGTCTTAGAAGTATTCTGCCACGGAGTATCGATAAATGAATTTATAAAGTAAGGAAGATTAAAAAACTTGCTGTAGAAAATTAAACTCTGTGCTGGAGCGAGGTTCCATCTCGCTACATTCGCCTTTTACGGACAGGGCCTCTACCAAGCACGACTAACCCCGCTGAGAGTGAAAGATTCATTCTGCAAACATCCTCAGGCTATGGCTAAACTGTATCTCTGCTATATTGTTCCTTCCAAGAGTGATAGTCTTTCAAGTTTGACAGCATAACGTCTGTGAAAGTTGGAAGGTAGGGAATGAGGTAAAGGGGAAAGAGAGGTGGAGAGTCGTGCTTCGGTAGGCAAAGTCCCGAGTGCAAGTCTCGGGCCAGCACACAGCTTTCATTTCCGAGGAAGTTTCGTATCTGCATATACTTCGCTGCAGACTGAAACATGCATCTAGAAAAATTAAGGTTTAAAGTTTCATTTTACCCTAGTGCAACAGAGACGAAAGAAAAGCTTGGATCAACAACTGGATTATGCAATTGCTATTACTTGATCAAGCAGTGCCCGTGGCATTTCTTCAGTACGGTGTAATCTGATACTTTTCGACGCGCTTTTCGGAGCTTGTTAGTTGCTAAAAGTCCGATGCTTATGGTAGCAGCAGCAACGTGTACTGTGAAAAAAGGCATAATTTTAATTTTGATAGAATGGGAATAACTTTACTGGAGAAGCAAACTTATACATATTAACAGTGAACTAAATAGAGAGCTCGTAATCTTTTGTTATCACATTTATATACAAATTTAATTAAACTCCTCGCCCTCTTGGAAATCGGAGTGGTGGGCTCTCTGGGAGTCGAATTTAAACAATTAAGTAACCAAGATGGCGGAAAAGTCGTTCTTTTTATCGTATGGCAAACACAACAACAATTTAGGAGCATATACAGTTTAGTCTTGAACGTATATGTGCTTACGCGTTTATATCCGGTTACTTTTACTTTAGGCATATATTTAATACATACCTCTAAGTTTTGAAAGTTTCTAATTTAACAATACTGGCGAATTTAATTACAACTCAGTTAATCAGATAAATTTTTTTACTGCAGAGGACATAATAATTAACAGAAATTGTTTAAAAATTATATTTCCACACCTAAACACATTGTATCGCAGTGAACTCACGTCTGAATTCTGTGGCAGTGCCCTCATCGGGAATTAAGCCCCCTATTCAAGTGATTTTTGGGAAATTGAGAAGCATGGATGTGATACACCTCAAAGCTGAGAGGAACAGTCTCCACCAGCCAACGCAGAGCAGAAATCCAGGAAAACATTTCAGTCAGAATAAGCCGGGAAGCTGTCCTTGCCGAACAGTCGACCGCATTTCTTGAAAAAGGAGGGACAGCAGTCACACTCTATGAAGGGGAACCCTGGCCACTCCATCCCGTCCTTGTGAGAGAACACAACAGGGCAAAAGTCGTATATGCAGATCCCGGTAGCTACGCAGACAAATATCTCTCTGACAAAGATACAGCACCAAAGTTGCCAGCTATATCCTGTATACAGATATCACACTTTTGAAGCTGTGATACATGTAAAGTGATGTACAGATCGAAATAGATGCATCGAAATCGACGAAAATGCAGATCAGATTATATTGGATGTGCGTTTCGTTCCAAATGATCCTGTTGGATAAGGACTATGTCAAAAACAAGAAATACAATAAATATTTACAAACTAAGAACAGATATATTTTGAATGATACAGCAGACAACTGTATAACATACTACAGGATTTTTATTTAATACAACGCAGTTTTCAGTTGTGACACCATGATGATGGCGCAACAGCCCAAAACCGTTTCGTCTTATAATAAAAATACTATAGAATTTTACAGTTGTCTTGTGTTTCAGTCAAAATGTATCAAATATTCCACCAAGAACCGACGAAACATTCAGTTAATGCATGAACAGATATGCTAGTGCACAGATTCCAAATGTAGTTCCTTACGATTGTGGAATCGGTCAGAAAATAAAAATCTTAAGCATATTTACATTTAAAAGAACATAAAAATTATTACCAAATAACAAATTTTAAAAATACTTAAATGCGTATGATAATTCTTAAGCTATTATCACATAAAATTAAATCAAATGTTCAAATGTTTCTAAAGCTTATGGGACTTAACTACGAGGTCATCAGTCCCTAAACTTACAAACTACTTATGAACTACTTACGAACTAGGACGGCACAAATATCCATGCCCGAGGGGGGATTCGGACCCCCGACCGTAGTGGCCGTGCTGACCGCGGCTGGAGCGCCTCAGTCACCTAGGCCACCGCGGCCGGCCATAAAACTAAAGTAACATTTTCAACTCTTATTTACAATTATCGCCTTACTGCACAAGATTTGTACAAATGTCAAATTGTATGCAATATTCACATTACGTGATGTTATTAATAAAGTACACACATGAGCCGGTTCTGCGAAGAAATTCACCAGTGGACTAGAAGGAATTGACCATTTCATTAGACAGTTCTCAAACGGAACTTTATTATGTGTCACACTTATTATTGCTACTGCCATGTTACAAAAAATATATTCTGCTGAATAGTGGATATTTTTCTGGACCACATTAAGTGACTTTAAATCTCTCTTAAATTTATTCTCACTTCTAGTTTTGATTCCATTAACTGATCTGTTGGTTTGAAAGAAAAAGGTAAATTTTATTAAGGAATAAATATATTGGGGTAGCAGTAGAAGTAAAGATTTGGTTATCCGGACCTCCGCAGCTGAGAGGCATGGCTGTTATAGAAAACATCCGCTTCAGTTTATAATGGTTTTAGTACCCGAAAATACCATTATAAAGTTAGCGATACCATCTTTAATCGAAGAATTATCCATTAATAATTCAGAACCGCGCCCAAAAAGTAAGTTCCGTTTGGTAATAAAATGAAGTTGTACACAGATACAGAAGAAATTTTTACTGCAAAAAAATTCTACAACTCTTAAACTACTTTTCCACATAACTGCCGAAATTTTGTAGGCACTTGTCATAGCGTGCCACAAGTTCTTGCATGAATCCTTCACAGAAGGTTGCCGCCTGTGTATCCAACCATGTGGTAACAGCTCTTTATCATCGTTGAAGTGTTGACCACCAAGGACAGATTTTAGGTGTAAGAAGAGATGAAAGTCGCTAGGAGAGAGGTCCGAGCTGTATGCAGGATGATCAAACAGGTCCCATTGAAATTTCCGTAAGAATTGTTTGGTCACATTCGGTGTGTGAGATCAGGCATTATCGCGAAAAAAAAAAATCTTTTGACAGTAATCCTCTTCTTACACCTAAAATCTGTCCTTGGTGGACAACACTTCAACGATGATGACGAGCTGAAAGAACATGACGTTACCATATGGTTGAGTACACAGGCGGCAACATTCTACGAAAAAGGACACAAAACCTTGTGCCATGCTATGACAATTGCCTACAAAATTTCGGAAGCTATGTAGAAAAGTAGTTTAACAGTTGTAGAATTTCGTACAATCAATATTTTTTCAGTATCTGTACCCGTTCGTTTTATATAACCAAACGGAACTTACTTTCTGGACGCGCCTCGTATATACATTTTAAAACACCACTGTCTGGTCACATTGATTAAATCACTTTTATTATTTGGATCTTCTGATAAACCAAATTAATTAATTTATTATTGTAAGTAGTGATGTTGTGTAATAATACGTTTTTGTTAATGAAATTAATAACTAACATTATCTGATGTCTTTTGCAATGTACTGATTTGTTTGCAATGCTCTGCTTATCTTAAAACCGTCTGATTAGTATAATCTGGCCAGTCTAAACATTGTAAACATATCACATAACTGCTCTAATCAATATTTATTTAAGTACCTAATTTCTGTTTCGTTTTGCCACAAAAATACTTTTAGTATAATTGTAATAATTTTGTGTCTTTTTTTGTTTGCGGAAGATTGATTAATGTTTAACAGATAAGATTTTAAATAAGTTATGTTGTAACAGATTTGTTCCAAAATGTCCTAGAAAGCCAGCCACGGTGGCCGAGGAGACTGAGGCGCTCCAGTCACGGTCTGCACGGCCACTACGGTCGGGGGTTCGAATCCCCCCTCGGGCATGGATATTTGTGCCGCCCTTAGTCTTAGCTAGTTCATAAGTAGTTTGTAAGCTTAGGGACTGATGACCCCGTAGTTAAGTCCCATATGTTCTACAATCATTTGAACATGTGAACATTTTGTTCTAGAAAACATCGCAATGTATAAATACGCGCGAATTGGCGCGCACAGTCAGTGTTTCTATAGTCATGAGTTAGTAGTCTTTGTACAGTCATTAGTCTGTTGTTACTCAATCATTGCTTTCACCCCGTTTACATGGGCTCCCAAAACCGGATTTCGTAAACCGATTTCCCAATTCCGTTTTTGGTTGGTCATGTAAACACTCCAAAACCGATTCTGGAAATCCGCTTCTCTAAAGCGGTTTTCCAGTTCCACAATCGATTTTCGTGCCCATGTAAACGCAACCGTTTTTGAAGTGTTCTTGACTTGTCAGATTGTGTATTCTTGTTAAGAATTTTCGGCACATATTGGAAGATTGATATTTTCTAATGTGAAATAAAAGTGTAAATATTAGTGTGAACATGAATTTGTGTATTTAAATAAAGGAAAATAGTGATTGTTCTGACTAAATCAGGAACTGAATCAGCTGTTTTTCAGCCGCCATATTGAAGTGGGCTAGGAAATCCGATTCAGGCTATGCCATGTAAACACGACAGCGAAAAACGGTTTACGAAAATCGGTTTTCGTCTTCCGGAAGATGTGTTCCATGTAAACGTAGTGTTTGTGAATTCTTAGTTTGCCAGCCTTTGTCTGTGTGTCTTCCGAAGATTTAATAAATCAGTTTATCGAATGTGATGTCACTCTTTTTTTTAGTTCCGTAGACATACAAGAACCCGCCGAAACATAAATGTGTAAACTTCTTCAAAGGTAAAATTTTGACTTTTGAGCAACAACATCGGCAGGCGAGTTATCAACATGGACAAGAAATAAAAGGTGATGTATTAAAATTTATACAACTTTGTTATAAGTTGTATAAAGAGTAATTAAAATATGACAGTTATTGGCATCCGGTTTCGGTCCTACAAGTCCATCAAATGTTCAAATATTTGTAAATCTAGCGGACCAAACTGAGTGGTCATCAGTCCGTAGCTTACAAACTACTTAAACTAAGCTAAACTAACCTAAGGACAACACACACACCCATGCCCCATGGAGGACTCGAACCTCCGACGGCGAGCAACCGCGCTCTCCGCAGCGAGGCGCCTTAGACCGCTCGGCTACTCCACCGTGGCTACAGGATCATAATCAGGCCTTTGTCACGTTGTTGGTGGACGGTGGCGGTGGCCGGAGCAGGCGTCAAGTGCTCAATAAAAAGATCAGCTTCCGATCTAGACTGTAATATTTTAATTAATTAACATTTTAAGGTCGCTGTTTCCTAAAATGCTTTCAGAAAGTTGTATAAAGAGTTTTATTTAAATAAATAAAAGTCTTTATACAACTGAAGTGGATTTTTTCCACAATAATAATCCCGTACGACAGAATGGAATTCAAGTAACCATAGTACACTAGCTTTTCTATTTTTATACCAGCTATGTTTGACAATATTCGCATGGCACAAAGAGGTGTACTCCTTCCAGTTATCATCAAGGTGTAATCCCAAGAATGTAATACTTTCAACATCTTCTACCTCATTTTCGTCGTATTTTAGGCATATATTGGGGGAAACCTTTTAAAAGTTCTGAAGTGCATATAATATGTTTCATCGAATTTTACTGACAGAAAATTTGCAGACCTTCCTCAATCACAGCCCGTTATTAGTCACGGTGTCTTAAACAAATCATTTTTGCTACAACAAACTTATCGTGATACTTTGTGACCTATAGCGTCTGTCGAAGTTCTTATATTTATTAAATAACTTACTGATCACGATTTGTGTGCACCAGGTCTGAAGACGCACCCTAAATTATCTAGACGTATCATTCATCATAAATTCAACTGGTATTGTAAATATACATATTTTGTAAAGGTATAATTGTAGCCCCTGTCACAACCAAATTACGCTCTTTATGAGAGGTAAGCCCCGACGAAGTAACAAGGTTATAATGCATACAGCTTAAACTAGATTGTTGTAAACGCTGTTGGATTGATTGTTAGTTTACAGGTAATGTAACACTGATGTAAAGTGAATTGGAGAATGAGTAGTTCATCATTATTTTATACTACGTAAGAATATGGCCACATAAACACAGGTAAGCGTAGCTATATTACGGAAGGCATGGAGACAGCCGCGAATCGTACGTGCAGTCACGTCTGCTGTGCAGCCATTAACGTAGCTTTATGTGCATACAAGTGGACGCGCAGGTCGTAAATCAAGTGCTGTGCGTTCTGCTGCGAGGGAAGTGCCGTCAGTATACGACGTCGTAACATCCAACGCCATTGTACCTTGACACGTCTGCAGTTCTCACGCATCTTACGTACAAATGTGAAATTCTTAGAGGAGACTAATTTGGCATTGTATGCGATGAACACCGATCACGCAAATAATTTTGCTCTTAAACTCAAGAATGGAGATCAGTTATTTTCTTCCTAGAGACTTACATTTTGAACATTTGTGCTGCAGTCAAAGATACAGAAATCGTGTAATGCTGTACAAACGTCCGCGTCATCTGATGGTGTCGAAATGGACACCAATACTTACTATTCGAGATGATCTGTCAGGATTAACTTAGAGAATAAATGTAGTATAGCGTCGCTGTGGTGCCCTTTCATAGTGCAGTACTAATTTATGAGAATAGCACAAGACAGGTCTTATAGTCATAGTGTAACTTTCTAAATGATATGGCAATCCTATCGTGCGGTCACAAATTCATCGTATGTTGAATAAATTTCGGATGCGGGCGAACAAAATGTCTGTAAATCTATCGGACCAAACTGCGTGGTCATCAGTCCGTAGCTTACAAACTGCTTAAACATAGGTAAACTAACCCACGGACAACCACACACACCCATGCCCCAGGGAGGACTCGAACCTCCACGGCGAGCAACCGCGCGCTCCGCAGCGAGATGCTTTAGACCGCTCGGCTACTCCAAAAAAATGTTCAGATGTTTGTATAGTCTATGGGACTTAACTACGGGGTCATCAGTCCCTAAACTTACAAACTACTTATGAACTAGGACGGCACAAATATCCATGCCCGACTAGGGATTCGAACCCCCGACCGTAGTGACCGTGCAGACCGTGACTGGAGCGCCTTAGTCTCATCGGCCCCCGCGGCCGGCTCGGCTATTCCACTGCGGGCGAACACATTGCCTTACCCGTCATATATACAGGGTATCCCAGCTATCTTGTCCACCCAAAATATCTCTGGAACAATAACAGCTATTGGAAAACGACTTTCACCAATATCAATGTGCGGCTGGGACCCATGAATGTACATATTTGGAAACATTCTAAAACGAAAGCAAATGTGTTTTTTAACACAAACTTATGTTTTTTTTAATGAACACCGTATATTTTTTCTTCAGCATTCCATAGCATGACGAATCACATAAACAATGGCGTTGATTGCATCGCAATATTCCAATTACATCCCGAGATATTGTGACGAGAAGTTGATGCTGCTAGCGCACGTCCTGAGGCTCAGGCGTGAACCCCATGCTGCCCGTAATCGCGATGTGATTGACATGCGTAATGGCACTTCCATACTTATCAAGAGGTCCGAAACGAATAATACGGTCTGCTGCCATCAACTCTCATAAGCACATGATGGTTTCCCTCTTGTCTACGTACACAATATGAACCAGTACCGATCGGTATACACCAGTCAGGTTGTCTTATTTATCCTGCACACCCAAAATAAGGTTTATCGAATGCGTTAAATGACCCATTGTGCCTTTCGCGCACTCGTTCATCCAGGGCCTAGCTCTATCTAGACACGTGTCCAACGTAGTTCCCACTACAGCCACAGTTACCACTTCGCCTTGTTTGTGATTTGCGACCCATGCAAACTCCTGTACTCCACCACCCTCCGAGCATCCCATTTGTTGTTGCTTTGGTCTGCAGTACACCGCTTGCCAGTGCAGTCGTGCATCAGAATAATGTAGTGACGGCACGGAGGTAGTACACATTGTGAATAAAGGTTGTGTTGTGCAACGTATACTGCATTATGTACACACATGAAGATATGGTATAAATGCTGCTAATCTATGGAGAATGTACGTTGACGGGAAATACGTTATTAGATTGCTTGTTTGTTTATAGTACTGTTAGAGGACATTATGATTATTGCGTTAATATGTCTGTTTTCTACCCTACTCTACATACCTGTACTGTACCCTGTTGTAGGTGGGCGAAATTCTGTTCAGGCAGAACGACTGTACAGAAGACGGTTCCCCGACAAGCCATCGCCTTCGCGCCGGATGTTTGGTCGTCTCACATCTCGTCTACGTGAAACGGGAAGCTTAACTCTAAGACCTAGACATCGTCCTAGAACACGCACAGATGAACTTGCTGAAGTTGCTGTGCTCGCTACCGTAGCTGTGAATTCTCACATCAGCACACGTCAAATTGAACGAGAAGTTGGTGTGTCCAAATCAAGTGCACAGCGTATTCTTCAACGTCATAAATTTCATCCTTACCATGTTCATTTACACCAGGATATCCATGGAAATGACTTCAGCAACAGGGTAAAATTTTGTCGGTGGGCTCAGCAAAAACGTCTGACTAATCCAAATTTTTTCGCAGATGTTCTCTTTACCGACGAGGCATCATTCTCCAACAAAAGAATTGTCAATATGAGGAATATGCATTATTGGTCCGCAGAAAATCCAAAATGGCTCCGTCAGGTAGAGCATCAACGTCCGTGGAAAGTGAATGTTTGGTGTGGGATTATTGGAGATACCATTATCGGACCTTTCTTTGTAAATGGCGTCCTGGCAGACAGTACCCCAGATTTATACGACACAATCTTCCTGTTCTCTTGGACACCGTACCTCCGAACAGGAGAATGGTCATGTGGTATCAGCATGACGGATGCCCTGCACATGACTTAAGAGCACGATGACTTCTGAACCGTAGGTTCCCTGGTAGGTGGATTGGACGTGGTGGCCCAGTTAGGTGGCCTGCCAGATCCCCGGACCTTACACCACTGGATTTTTTTTCTTTGGGGAGCAGTGAAGAATGCTGTTTACCAACATGAACCAACAACACCAGAGGACATGAAGCAACGCATTATTGATGCTTGTACAGTCATCAAAGAGGAAACAGTAGCACGAAGTAGGGCATCCTTCATCCGCAGAGTGACCCTATGTATGCAAGCCAATGGTTATCACTTTGAGCATGATATGTGATCGCTATCTTTAGTATGTACTGCTGGTATCACAGTGCAAGTTTCTACAAAGGGACATTTTACCCAGTGATGTTCAGAAACATTTGTTTGAAACAATTTGTCATGTAATGCATTAGATAAACATAACATAGATAATTATGTGATAATAAAACTAATTGGTTAAACATGTTTACATTCATCTTCTATGTCTTACCTGAACTTCCAAATCAAAACAATTTTACCTAAACAACGGTAAAACCAGTCCACTTGCTCGTTTCACTAAAAAAAAAAACAACATGAATTTTACAATTATGAGTGAATGATTCACTGTCACTTGCGCTAGATCTACAGTAAAGTAAAGTTTTAACGATGAACGGCATTACCTTTATAGTAAAGGATTAACGATAAGCGAAGTTAACTTTGTGACTAACGTTACGGTACACAGATATGTTACAGATATGTTATCCTATGGGATAAATACATGCTGGAATGTACGACTTTAATGCAGGATGGCAGCAGACCGTATTATTCGTTTCGGACCTCTTGGTAAGTATGGAAGTCAATCGCATGTCAATCACATCGAGATTACGGGCAGCATGGGGTTCACGCCTAAGCCTCAGGACGTGCGCTAGCAGCGCATTTCGGGTTTTTCAAGCTTCAACTTCGCGTCGCAATATCTCGGGATGTAATTGGAATATTGCGATGCAATCAACGCCATTGTTTATGTGATTTGCCATGCTATGGATTGCTGAAGAAAAACACATTTGCTTTCGTTTTAGAATGTTTCCAAATATGTAAGTTCATGGGCCCCAGCCGTACATTGATACCGGTGAAATTCGTTTTCCAATAGCTGTTATTGTTCCAGAGATATTTTGGGTGGACAAGATAGCCGCGACATCCTATATATATATATATATATATATATATATATATATATATATATATATATATATATATTTGGATGGACAAGATAGCGGAGACACCCTGTATATATACAGAAACGATAAAATATCGACTCGTGTAATGTTATGGATATTGTTTTATTAAGCAACCTGGGTTCTATCTCATACTGGAACGACGCTACACTTGTTTTTGTGTTTTAGCACCCATTCCTTCAAGTTCAGGAGCTATGGCGAGGAAATGTAAACAAAAAAACATAGTTTAATAACCAACGTGTAGTCAACTCTCACTGGAAAGGCAGTACACGTGTTTTATTAGTAACCATTCTAAACAAACGATACGAAACGAGACAACAATAAACAATAACCCTTGGCACCTTCAGCGTTTCAGAACTGCTTCGAACTGGCGCCCCCCTTCTTCCAAACAAACCCGGAAACGCCAAAGGTTCGATTGTAGCACTCGTTCAAATACACCACGAGTGGTATAAATGGTGTTACAGACTTCAAAGCTCCGTGGAAGAAGCTCATCAGTGGTTTTCCGGTTTGGCGTACGCTTCAGATGCCGTCACAGAAATTATTCAAGAGGATTCAGATCTGGTAATCATGGTGGCCATGGGACTGGGCCTTCATGAGCTGTCCATCTGTCAGCGGGGCTGATGACCTCTTAGTTTAGTCCTTCTCAGTTACAACAAGCCGGCCGCGGTGGCCGAGGGGACTGAGGCGCTCCAGTCACGGTCTGCATGGTCACTACGGTCGGGGTTTCGAATCCCCCCTCGGGCATGGGTATTTGTGCCGTCCTTAGGATTAGCTAGTTCATAAGTAGTTTGTAAGTTTAGGGACTGATGACCCCGTAGTTAAGTCCCATAAGCTATACAAACATTTGAACATTTTGAGTTACAACAACAACAATCCATCTGTCACCAAATGCTGCCGTCAGCTGTTGCCTTGCCTGATGACTGAAGTGCTGGAAACATGAGCGCCCCGTCTTCCCAGTGGCTCCTCTTTCAACAAAATAGGCAGTGTTTGTTCAAAATTCCATGTAACTTGCACCTGTTAACCGATCTGGCATGACGTAAGGACCGAGTAGTGTGTTGTAAATAACGCCCACATCAGATATTAGTGCCAAAGCGCACTTGATGCGATAGCACTGTTAGCGCAATTGGATTTAATTGTTTCCAGGTGTGCTAAAATGTGCTACAATATGTTAAAATGTGTTAAAATTCTATCCATTGTAAATGTTTATTAGTCAGGAATAACATGCAACGTGAGAAATCAGGTAACACTTCACTTTGATGCAGGAACCCCTCACAAAACTCTTGTCTTCGTTAATAATCATCCGTGCTAAAGTACTGAACACATAGCGAATTATTTGAGTACAATAGCTGCCCGTGACAATGCGCAACACAGTGTTCTCATTTAACTGAATACGACGTGCAATTGTATGTGAGCTGATGTAGGCTCCTCTTCTACTAAACCAAGAATGACTTCCTCCACATCAGGTAATGTTTCGGACACGTCTAAAGGCATTAATCCCCTTCCACGAAGTCGTTGGTCAATTTTTAGCAACATTGTGTAGGTGGGTTTTTTACGTTTAAGAAACCTCTCAGGGTACATTCTTGCAGCTGGTTTCCCACTTTCATTTGTAGCATCTTACACTAAATGCATATCGCTTAGTTTATTCGGCCTTTACCACTCCGGGTTACAATGTTGGCTCTATGTTATGACTAAGCTGTCCTGGAACTCAATACAGAGGCAATGGTATTTGTTTACGTGGCTCTGTGCGGACTTGGGAAGGAAGGCAAACGACCTTTCCGCGGCACAGCTCCCGGACTATGAAACCAATGAAAATCTAGGAAAAAATGTTTGTTAAGCTTATGGGACTTAACTGCGGGGTCATCAGTCCCTAAACTTACTAACTACTTATAAACTAACTTACACTAAAGACAGCACAAACATCCATGCATGAGGGAGGATTCGAAACCCCTACGGGGAACGGCCTCGCGCATCGGAGGATAGCACCTCATTGCGCTCGGCCACTCCGCCGCGGCGAAAATGTAGGAACACGACATTGACAAAACCTTGCATTAGAAGCTACATAACATGCCACTGAGCGACCTTACAGGATTAAGTGCTACAACAATGAAATAAATGTAGCGCTGTTCCATTATGAGATAGCATTCACATTGATCCATAAGAAATATTCGTTTCCATATCCCCCATCTACAATATTTTTTTGTAAACAAGAGTTCTGGTTCACTTTTCATATACAGGATGAACTACATGAAATAAAATCGCCATAACTTCTGATCGGTCTACATTAGGACGTTCAAACTGAGCGGTTGGCCGCAGTGCATGGTGGATAATTAGTACGTGCATTCGCATTTCAGTACGGTTTGGTTTAGCGAAGAAGACTACTTTGATTTAGGTGGGATCGTCAATAAGCAAAATTCGCGCATTTGGGGGATGGAGAATCCGCATCTCGCTATCGGCGTGCTGTGGTGTTACATGCACAGTCAAGTATAGTAGGTGCGATATTCCTCTATGGCACGGTGACAACTGAACGGTACCTGAAGATTATGTCATCCCTGTTACCAAATGTGACTCTGATGTCGACAAGAAGTGCTTCGTGCAAGACGGAGCTGGACCCTATCGAAGCAGGCGAGTGTTAGGGAAGCACTTCGTGGAGCGCATACTGGCACTGGGATACCGAGACGCCTTTGGCATGGGACCCAATCTGTTTCCATATTCTCTGGATCTCAAATGTTTAAATGTTTGTAAATCTTGGGGTCTTAAATGCTGCGGTTATCAGTCCCTAGGCTTACAGACTACTTAAACTAACTTAAATCTAACTTATGCTAAGGACAACTCACAGCCGGCCGCGGTGGCCGAGGTGACTGAGGCGCTCCAGTCACGGTCAGCACGGCCACTACGGTCGGGGGTTCGAATCCCCCCACGGGCACGGATATTTGTGCCGTCCTAGTTCGTAAGTAGTTCATAAGTAGTTTGTAAGTTTAGGGACTGATGACTCCGTAGTTAAGTCCCATAAGCTTAACAAACATTTGAATTTTTGAACAACTCATACACCCATGCCCGAAGGAGGACTCGAACCTCTGACGGCGAACAACCGCGCTCTCCACAGCAATGCGCCTTAGAGCGCTCGACCACTCCAAGGAGCTCTCTGGATCTGATCACATGCGACTTCTTTTCGTGGAACTATATTAAAGACGAGGTGTACAACAATAACAACAAAAATATTGCTGAGCTGAAAATAGCCATTCAGGAGATCGTCGATGTTACGACACTTCAGGGAGTCATGCAGAGTTTCTTTATTCGTCTGCGGCACATCATCGCAATGGAAGGAATATCCAACATGTCATAACTTAAGTCCAAATAACTGTAGTGAGGTTTACATGTTGAATAATGTGTGGGCAGTCTGTGCTTTGTAACTAATTTATATTTTGTTTCATATAGTTAAAACCGAGCGAGGTGGCACAGTGGTAACATACTGGACTCCCATTCTGGAGGAAGGTGGTTCAAATCCACCTCCGCCATCCAGATTTAGGTTTTCCGTGATTTCTCTAAATCACTCCAGGCAAATGCCGGGATGGTTCCTTTCAAAGGGCGCGGCCCATTTCCTACCCCCATCCTTAGCCAAACAATCCGAGCATAATCTCCGCCTCTAATGACTACGCCGTTGACGGGGCCGTTAAACACCAATCTTCCTTCCTTCCTTAGTTCAAAAATTGTCACCATGTATGTGAATATTGTCGTTTCGGAAATGCACCAAAGAATAGACAGCATTTCTATAATTCGTTCTTTAGTGCGGAAGCACATCATGCTCGAATTCTTAGGGAATTGGCGAGAATACATCGAGAAAAGAGATTAATAGGCCGTGGTACTACATGTAGACAAGTTGAAAATTTGGGTCTCACGGGAGGCGTGCTAGGGAAGTCAGTACAGGTGCGGTAACCACGGTGTGCGGGTCTCGTAGTATGCAGGAGACCCGGGTTCGAATCCCGGCCCGGCACAAATATTCTACTTTCCCCATTGATATATTTCAGTGCCGTCTAACAGGTAATGTCTTTCATTCCTCTGTGTATTGAACATCGAGGGTAGCTGGAAGCTAACTAACCAGCAAGTCATAGTGGGATGTATTCAACGAATACGTTATATGAAGAAATTCGGAAGCAATTCAACCGTAACTGGCTGGTCGCCCACTTGGTATAACGAAAAAATTACTCAAGCATGCAGAAGTTCTAGGACCCCTCGCATCAGGACAGTATTCTAAATGGTCGTAACAGAATGGGCGGGACAAATTGCTCAAGTAAGTGAAAAAATTGTGAGGACAGTTAAACGCTGTGAGAAGAGCGCGCCGCCGCCGGCCTTGCCAGCCAAGCAAAACAAAGCGGGGTCCTCAACCTCTGCGCAGCGCGAGGCCATGCACCCGCCGCTAAAAAGCCAACGCCACCTTAATCGGATCCTGGTGGCAACTCTGTTTTTGCCCCGCGACTCCCTGTCGCAGAAAGTGGAATAAATCGGATTTATCGCACGCCTATAAGAAGATGTCGAGATGCCGTGTGTTTTCTTTTCTGTTACACGCAAGCTTGTCTGAGCAAATCACTGGATTATACTCCTCGCAAACGTAATAATACGCCGTATATGAGACACATATTTTGACTTGGGAGTTTCGTGATTCTGATTTGGAATATATAAGGGCTGGATGAAAACCATTGAAACTATTATTTGTATCTAAGATAACTGACAGAGGTACTTAAAGTTACAATACAATAGCCCCCGTTATTTATGACTTTCTGGCAAGTGTCCGGATCAGATCGAGGTGCGCCCTACTGTTAAGGTTCAGGACGTCTTGCACCGCTGGCTGTGCGACAATCTGAAACATCCAGAAACTCACCCGACATGAGTCCCTGTCATCACGATCTCTTTGCCAAAGTTAAAGTGCCACTGTGAGGGAACCCGCACACACCACAGATGACATCCGTGCCAAACGGCGGTCAATACAGGACGTCGACTGAAACAGACGCGCATATAGTATAAGACGCCTTTCGACATTTGGCCAAAGATTATAAACAATGGCACGATTATAATGAATGTAACTAAAATTACCTCTGTCAATAAAGTCAATTCACAGAAAAAAAAATTCACTGACATGTTTTACGGCCTACTTTAGATTTGTAGTTTTGTAAGTTTTTGCAAACATTTTGGACCAAAATAATAATCTAAATAATGAAAAATTAATTAATAAGATTGTCTTAAACCCTTTTAGGAAAAAAATTGGTATCTGCTACGGCTATCAATCAAACGATGAGTCCTTTAATCTCATACTATTGATGGCCGTTGCTAACTGATGCTAATATGGCATTTGTAGACACTAGATTATCATTTACCGTACGAAGAACGATGTGTTTTTGTTAATTCTTCAGTGCGCCATTGCTTTGAAATGACAACGTGTAAGCTACAATAAGAAAATTATCAAATACTCAACGCCAGATGGCGTATACCAGAGAGAGTTCTGGGCGAGGAATGTCACGTGACATCTCCGAACGGCTGGTTTTCGTTGATTCAATGGAGGGTGTCAAATCTCCGTTATTTTTGCAAATATGTCTCAAACGATATGAGATATGAAAAAAACATAAGGGAGCTAGGTTGTAGAGAATTTTCTCCTCTACCAATTAGGTTATTCAATTTTCGTGTCAGATGAACGGTTCGTTTGCAATTACAATTAATTACAAACGGCTTTTTTTGGTATTACTACCGTTTTGGTATTACTACCGTATTCTTTGTCCGAAAAATTTGAAAAGGGGAGGTTCTGGTCTCTGGCGGCCTACAATCATGTCTGTAAAATATGGTACTGATCGGTTGAACGTTTCGTCTTAAAAACATGGAACACGTTACGGACAGACAGACAGACAGACATCCCAAAATCGACGTTATTTTTGCAAACATCTTTGAAACGCTACGAGATATGAAAAACACATAACAGAGCAAAGTTGTACACAATTTTCTCCTCTACAAATTTGGTTATTCAATTTTCGTGTCAGATGAATAGTTAAACCGTTATTTCCATTTACATTTCGAGCTGTCAAAATACGGTCGCAAAGGCCCACTTTTAGTGTTACTACCGTGCCTAAAGTGGGCCAATAATAGTTTTCATTACTTTTCGTCCAGCTCTTGTATTCTGACTTCGGTGTTTCTTGATTCTGATTCGGAAAACAATTTAATGAAGGTGTATGATTAATTGCTAACGGCCGTACCGCAGTGAACACACTGGTTCCTGCTAGATTACCAAAGTTAAGAACTGTCGGGTTTGGCTAACACTTGGATGGGTAACCGTCCGGGGTCTGCCAACAGTGTGGTGCATTTAGCCCTTGTGAGACAAACTGAGGAGCTCCTTGAATGAGAAGTAGCGGCTCCGGTCACGAAAACTGACATAACGGCCGGGAGTGCGGGGCGCTGACCACGCCCCCTTCCATACCGCATCCGGTGACGGAGGATGACACGGCGGCCGGTCAGTACCCAGTGGGCCTTTCGAGACCTGTCGGGCGGAGTTATGTTTAGTTTAGTATAGTAAGATTAACTACCAGACAGAAGACTGAAGCGTATGCAACCTT
The DNA here is from genome assembly GCA_026315105.1 of Locusta migratoria. Lineage (NCBI taxonomy): Eukaryota > Metazoa > Arthropoda > Insecta > Orthoptera > Acrididae > Locusta > Locusta migratoria. The sequence continues at coordinate 106,120,958 of CM048755.1, forward strand.
TCAGTGGCACCACAAAGTATTGTCAGACTTACCAAAATACACTGGTTTAGTAAATATCACCCAATAGGAACTAAATAATGTGTGGGGACTCCCACGACACTGCAGACTGCAGTGCGACGACGTGGTAGATGTTCTACGAGTCCCTGGTACTCTGAACGCAGCTGATACCAAATCTTTGGCAAAGTGGCACCAAATTATTGTGGTTGATAATATTTTCATATTTTCATAAGTTTCCTTGCCCTATTTTAAGTGGAGCATCGGTAAGAGTGATTAATATTCGATTAAATGTATTATCGATTTACAGCTGTTTTGTTTGTGATACAAGTGCAAAAATAAGAATAAGACATACATACAATAAAAAATTCTAAAATATATTATTACGTAATTCTGATTACTGGCCATCTATTTGTCGGCCTTCTCTTAGCCAGTAGGGTGAAATATTATAAAAACAACTAAACCACAAATATTTCTCACACCATGCAAATACACGAACGACATATTGCCAAATTAACATGTTGTCCGAGATATCGTTCGTTAAAAACATACTTGATTTATGTTGCTTAAGACAGATCTATCAAATATTAATTTCGATGCGTAGCAAGAGTAAAAATATATATTGGAAGACAGGCTCGGACAACTGATTATAGATCAAATCATGAATTTTAATAGCATCTGTCCTATCACGAATTTCTCTGCTCTCGTGTAATAATATACTCCAGAAGTTTTTTTAATCTTATTTATTTCTAATTTTTATTGTTTTTTCACTGTGCATCACAAATAACACAGCTGTAAACATATAAATGAATGGAATACTAATCAAACTTCCCGATGCTTTACTTCAAAATAAGACAAGGAGAGGTATTAAAAATATAAGAATATTGTCGAATACATCGAAAAAGAAATCTAACAAAAATTCCCATGATTTCCGTTCGAACCTGCACCCACGGTTTGATAGTCCAAGCCCTGGACCCCTAGACCGGCGACGGCGCTTGCAATGTCTTTTCTTATTACTCGAACGTCATTAACCTTAGGCCCCATACATGCCAGTAAAAATGTTCATCTTTAGATTGCAATTTTCCATCATCAACGTTGACATTCATTTTTCAAAAACTACTGAGTGTCTAGCAAAACGCCGAGACACGTCTCTCTTTATATTCAATACAGAACACCCGTGCAAAATTTGATCGACATCGGTGACCCACATGTCAGCCCCTCTCCTTGAAAGTCGGAATGGGAACTAAAGCGTGTGTCTAGCGATCATAGAAGATCAATGTGACGAAAATAAAAGACAATACCTGCAAAAGTCTTTCTAGAAAAGAATGACACCCCGATCAGAACCACATAGTACAAAAGGAGCTCAGTAAGATGGGACTTGTAGGACGAACTGGAATTCCAAAACCATTCACCAATGAATGCATAACTGGAAAACTTATTGCTAAAACCATAAAAATTGCATTGTGAAGCAATGGAAGAAAATCATTCGGACGGATGAGCTTTATTGCATAGACAGCTAAATAGTGTCATCCCATCAGACACATGATTTTCTGCAGGTTCGGATTACTCGTATTACTCACCATGATTATTTGACTATTTTGGTTAATCAGGTCCATCTCATGGTAGAACGTTTGTTCCCTAATGGTCATTCTGTGTTCCAGGACAACGAACTGCTTTTCACGCGGTTTGCATTGTCTAGGACGAGGCTTCAGACCATGGGGATTAATTTTTGCATCTTCCCTGGCCACCACAGTCACATGTCTCAATATTATTGAGCCTCTGTGGTCTTCTTTAGAAAGGAAGCTCGGTTATCTCTATCTACCGGCGCCATCACTATATGATGTAGCCACTATCTTGTAGGAAAAATATGTTTCCCTTTAAAACCATACAGAACACCTATTCATCTACTACGGAAGGACTGGAAGCTCGTTTAAATGGCGACGTTTTTACTGCACCGTACTTTGGCACGGTAATGTGTGTCTGGCATTTCAGTATTTTTGTCCACCACCTGTAACTGCTAACATTTTACAAGCATCCCCTCAGGCAATGGATATTTGTGCCGTCTTTAGTATTAGCTGGTTCATAAGTAGTTTGTATGTTTAGGGACTGATGACCCCGTAGTTAAGACCCATAAGCTGTACAAACAACCGAGCGAGGTGGCGCAGTGGTAACACGCTGGACTCGCATTCGGAAGGATGGTGGTTCAACTCCACCTCCGGCCATCCAGATTTAGGTTTTCCGTGATTTTCCTAAATCAGTTCAGGCAAATGCCGGGATGGTTCCTTTGAAACGGCACGGCCGATTTCCTTCCCCATCCTTACTCAAACATTCCGAGCTTAAGCTCCGTCTCTAATGACCACGCTGTCGACGGGACGTTAAATTCCAAGCTTCCTTCCTCTACGAACATTTTGTTACAAGCAGTAGCCAGTTTCATGCAGTTTGCGAATGTCGTGTGAAACTTTTCGGGGAACAAGGTCTTTATGTCATCGGCACGCTGGGAGAGGACTGCGTCGTGTGGAGCCAACTGGGTTTGGAGAAGATTGGCTGGGATGACTCAGCTCGGAGAACTCAGTTAAGATGCGTCGCGGTGCCCACGCTGCGGGTTACCTCCAGCACGAGTGTATAGAGTGATGCGGATACAAAACCTACACACATTCTACGCCGACCACTGTCACGGGCTTACTTTGCGGTTTTTGTGTGCCGACGTACTGATGGTCCTGGCTACCACACACGTACCTCATTAACTGAAGAGGTCTGCTGCACCAATTTACTGCTTGGCGTTGAATGGCTCAAGTATATCTCAATTATATACGCGACCAATGCATCAGATATTCTACAGGCCCTTGTAAGACTACATTTCGAATAGTTTCTTTTTGTTTATTTATCAGTTATCTATCATGAGATCATGTATACTGCAAGTGGAGGTCGCGGGATACGTCTCAAGTATTTGACTCAAATTGTGTGACATGAAGCATGTAGACGATCTTTTTAGATTGCTAAAATATTTCTCCTGAATGCGCCATAGGAAAAGAGAAAACGCTCACGAAAGGTTTATGTTTGTAACAAAAGCGAAATGTAAGTTGGAGAGTGATCGTGAGTAATGTCTGCCTAGTCTTGTGCCTAAGCGAATAATTAGTTACGTTTGAAGACAAAAAAATGTTTTAAATGTTTGTATAGTCTATGGGACTTAACTACGGGGGCATCTGTCCCTAAACTTACAAACTACCTATGAACTAACTAAGACTAAGGACGGCACAAATATCCATGCCCAAGGGAGGATTCGAACCCCCGACCGTAGTCGCCGTGCAGATCGTGACTGGAGCGCCTTAATCCCCTCGGCCAACGCGGCCGGCGTTTGAAGACAGTGATCGATTCCCGGTACGTCTTAATTTTTATATGTTTTTCCTTTTAATTATCAAATTTAAATTTGCTTAAACATTCTAGTTTACATACGTATAATTAATATATTCGGATTAGTTATAGTTAATAAGTATATTTAAATATCAATTTCATAATTCGGTGAAATTTTGTATTAAAGTTGTATTTCCAATAATTCTAGCCATTAATTATTAGCGGAAGTTACATGACATTTTTTTAGAGTGGCAATCGTCAATAAACAAACCTTTACATCACGCACATTTTATTAGAGCAGTTTTTGGCTGGAACATTTTTCTAAAACACCCTTCAAGTTCTTAATAAAAGAAATCTCTCTGTTAATCCACATGTATACCAAGCATTCCAAATGAGTGCGTGTTTGGGTTGAAAAGAGTTGCACTGATTTGATGCTGTATGATAGAATGTGTTTTAAATGCATATTGTCTTGACGATAACTCCGGGCTGTTATATATATATATATATATATATATATATATATATATATATATATATATATATATATATATATATATATATATATATATATATATTTAGCAATTCAGGAGCACTGAGATGTGTAAGTATGTCAAGCTTACCCAGTGCACTACACCACTATTAATTGTGACGTTGCTCTAACTTGTGTATACTTCGCTTATACTGCGATCGTAAATCTTTCTCCAGCGTTTTCTATATCCCCCTTAGGTGAAATACTTAACGATTCTGAAAGTTCATCTACCTGTTTCTTCTCAAATAGTTTGAGTCAAATCGGTGCGAATCATTCCGCGATCGCCCCTTATTTGAACGAGTCAACACATATTTGATTCAAAAACTTATTAATTAAAGAATTAATGACAGATAAATAAATTGCGAGAGGGTATATAAGTAACACATTTCAGCTACTGAAAGCGATTCGTTCTCAGAATAAAAGGAAAGTTCCAAACAGAGGACCTTTCGACTTGGATTTGAATACCAATTTTTCCCTTTCTGCTGGAAGCACACTGCAAATTAAGCCAGGTGAATAGTGCACAAGGAAATGTGACCCTAGTGCGTATCGTTATTCCGTGTACTTTCCACATAATGAATGTTGCACATTATTTGGAATGAGTAACAACAAATTCCGTAATTGCACGTACCTGTACACATGTGAACGATAGTTAAAGTTCCCAAGCACCTGAACAACAGCTTACTCCAAGTCTACAAACTCGCACTGCAAGTAGGTCTGATCGCCTTTATCTAGTCTGTTGATATTATTGGTGTATGCACAAAGTTTTCCAGTATACAAATTAACGTATTGGAAGTAAGTATAGTGAACGAGCCTTGGCTTTTCAGCGACAGAGACGAAGGGCATCAGCCTAGTCCTTTACAATTCCACTACCAGAAAATCAAAATGTTCAAATGTTTGTATAGTCTATGGGACTTAAATACGGGGTCATCAGTCCCTAAACTTACAAACCACTTATGAACTACTTACGAACTAGGACGGCACAAATATCCATGCCCGAGGGGGGATTCGAACCCCGTGCAGACCGTGACTGGAGCGCCTCAGTCTCCTCGGCCACCGCGGCCGGCAGAAAATCTGGGGATACGGCATTGTCCCCCCAAGTCGAAGCCACAGCCCTACCGTCCGTTTCTCGAAACCATTCCTGGAACTTCCCGCCGGCCTGTATCTTCATTGTGGGTAAAGGTAGAAGCCTAAATTTTCAGAGACCAAGAGGACTTATTATAACTAGTTATATTCCCAAATTACACTATATTAAATTTTATAGATTTCATGATAGATTTGGAGAAAGCTTTTGACAATTATGATTGAAATTCTCTCTATCAGATTCTGAAAGTCAGCAGGGATAAAATACAGAGAACGGAGGTTATTAACAAATTGTGAAAATACCAGACCCAAGTTATTACAGTCGAAGGGCATGAAAGGGAAACGTTGGTTGGGAAGGGAGTAAGACTGAGTTATAGCCTTTCCCCAATTTTGTTCAATCTGTACATTCACCAAGCTCTGAAGGAAAGCAAGGAGTAATTTGGAGAAGGAATTGAAGTTCAGAGTGAAATAATAAAAACAAATTGCGTTATACTGATGACATAGTAATTCCGTCGGAGACAGCAAAGAACCTGGAAAAGCAATTGAACGGAACGGACAATGTCTTTAAAGGAGCGTATAAGATAAACATTATGAAGAGCAAAACAAGGATGAGATTAGGTAACGAAGCAATAAAGGTGGTACATTAGGTCGGTTACTTGGTCAGCAAAATAACAAACGATGGGCACAATACAGATGATGTCAAATACGGAAGAAAAACGTTTCTGAAAAAGAGAAATTTATTAACATCGAATATTACTTTAAGTCTTAGGATGTCTTTTGTGAATATATTTGTATGGAGTGTCACCATGTAACGTAGTGAAAGATGGACCATAACTAGTTCAGACAGGAAGAGGATACAAGCTTTTGAAATGTGGTGCTACAGAATGATGAGGAAGATTAGGTGCGTAGATCGCGTAAATAATGAGGAGCTACTGGACAGAATTGGGGAGAAAAGGAATTTCTGGCATACCTTTACTAAAAGAAGAGATCGATTGGTAGGACACATTCTTAGACATCAAGGAATCGGAAATTTAGCCTTGGAGGGAAGTGTGTGGGGAGAAATATCGCAGAGGGAAACCAAGAGCCGTCCTTATGGGGAGATGACGAGGCTTGTTCACGACAGAGAAGGGTGGAGCTGCATCAAGCCAGTCTCCGGACTGGAGACAACGACAACAACAACAATCTATTTCAAAATATTTCCAGTCGAAAACTGACTATTTTGTCACTCACTCCCCGATCATCCATATTAAGTGGTACTTATAGAAGACACAAAAACTTCAAACGTAGTATTTAGTTATTGTTTAGCCTGTAACGATAGGAAAAAGTCAATCATCCACAAATATCAGTCCCGTTGTCGAACGTTCAGAACAGTTTAATTTTGGATTATAAAATAACATTTAACTACATAGAAACGATATAGATGTACCTTAATTGCCTCGCGGTAAAGTGATGGGCTCGCGTTCTGTGGGTCTGGATAACTGAAAATGGCAGAACAAAACTGGCGCAGTATCCTACCCACCGTAACAAGTCTCACGAGAAGTTACGAATGCCGTTACGCCAAAGGGGAGCCAAGCCACAGCACAGGGCGGCTAGAAAAATCTTTGGCGGTCTCAGAGGAAGCACATGTAAAAGCAAAATAGAGACGACACTACCAGACCAACCAATGGCCACAGTTCTGGACCCATATCTTGAAACGACATCCACCGCTACAACTGGCAGCCGGCCGCGGTGGCCGAGGGGACTGAGGCGCTGCAGTCACGGTCTGCACGGCCACTACGGTCGGGGGTTCACATCCCCCCTCGGGCATGGATATTTGTGCCGTCCTTAGTATTACGTAGTTCATAAGTAGTTTGTAAGTTTAGGGACTGATGACCCCGTAGTTAAGTCCCATAAGCTATACAAACAAATGAACAAATGAATACAACTGGCACAAAGTCGTACAAAGGGCGATATCAACCAACCAAGGGCTGGCGCAAATTGGTATGATCTCACATGAACAGTAACGACCAACGGCCCATATAAGTAACGTTACTCACCGTCCCTCATGCTAAACCCTTCTCAAGGTCAAAATGCACCACCACAGTGTAGATCCTAGAAATAAAGGCCCACGCAATTTTTGCGAAATGACAGACGGACGCGGTGCAGTTGGTTGTGCATTTGTGGGAAGAACATAAGAGGACCCAGACCTTCTAGAATTTTCGTGTTATGCCGCATTCAGAGTAGCCCTCCCACGCCATGACCACCGCCCTTCCCCCGCATCCCCAACGCTTTCGCTGCCGCCATCTACTTGTCAAACTCCCTCCCCGTCCCAAACAGCACTGAATGAAGGACAAGGAAGTGTCGGGCCTTACATTAAAAATAATGTTTTGCAATATTTTCAGACGAACCTAAAGGTGTATCGTGTGTAAAATAAGTGTGCAAAAGAGCGTGAAGCAGCCACGGTGTACCGCGAATTAGTATGTACGAATAAAACCTCTGAATCCGGTATGAAAGTACATTCAAACTGCGTTCCATAGATATATTTGCTCTCTCTCTTTCTTCCCAAAAATTCTCTCCCTCTCTCTTTCTCTCTGCTTCTCCTTTTCTCTCTCACTCGCTCTTTCTCTCCGTTTGCCTACCAAAGGCCTACTATGCGATATTGATATCTCATACAAAATTCAACTGTATAGAGTAAAAAGCTTGTGCACCTTTGACATTTTGTACACTTGCTTTTAATACTCCTTTGTTAGTTTTATATATGTGTTATAATTTTTCCGTGTGTGAAACAACGCACCATGTTTTGTGATAAATGTAAAAATTGAGGGACCATCGGAACCTTTGCTACTTGTTATGGAAAATCTTATATTTCGCATTATGCAGATGTCACTTTGCCTTTAATATACAAACGTTCGTTTTATCTCTATGTCTCCGTATGCACCACTTTATGCCACTTTTTTAATTTAGTTTATTAAATTTTTGTGATGTACATCAATGTTTATACACCACTGAAACTCTCCGTTACGGAACAATGCCTTTGTTTGCAAAAAGGCATTCGCCTTAAATGTTGAAATATTTTTTTCTTATGTATGATGTTATCAAAATTATCCCTTTTACGATAATTTTCCTTCGTTTGTAACGTGCGAAATAGTTCTACATATATTAAACGTCCAGTACCATTTACATTTCTTACAGCTCTCATAAAAATGTCAAAAACCCATCAATAATCACTGAATGTTGAAACTACTAAACTGTCAAAATTATAGATTTATTAATTTATTTCAATGATATTTATTAACAAATCAGTAAAATAATAGTTCCACAAAGACAAAAAACTGAAAACAAAATTCAAAGAAAAAATTCCTAAAATAAGTCTTTTTGTCATTCTTTTGGTATAACAAACGAACACCACAACTGTAAATAAATATAACTGTTCAATCTGTAAATAAAGTTTAATAAACGTTAAGAAATTTCTAGGTTGGAAGAATTGTTTTATTTTGTCACTTTCACCCCTCTACGATGTGCGTAATCGTCAGAAACGACATGTGGAGAACGTTAACCTGTAGGTGTGAATAGAGTACTGATCTACATGTTCACATATGGTGAAGCCTAATACAACGTTCGAGAGTGAAACGTCCAGGCGGGTTACATGCAATGAATGTCGCCTTCTGTACTATAAAAGCTCGATAGTTGCTGAATGTAACCGATTTAAACGCACTTTCTGTTCAAACATGTCAGAATAATGAGCGATGTGAATTAGAGGGAGTTCACTTTCTGTAGGTGTGCCAATACTTTGTAGATGTGGAGATTAACTGATCTGTTGCTGTAAACAAATATTTTTGTTATGAGAAATTATTTATAGTAGAAGAACCTTATATTTACTGCTGTACATTTAAATAAAATGTTCCACAAAGACAAGCTAAAAAAAGTACACCAACTGAAAATAAAATTAACTTTGTTTGTAATGTACTTAGCACTTGTCATGGACTAGTAGGGCACAGATGACGCAAGTGTATTGTTCATGCACTACACGTTCCCGATGGCAGTTTCATTTGGTTGTACGAGTGATTCGTGTAAGATGCAAAGTCGTTGGCAGCCGACACCACTCGAAGAGGGTATGGTGGTCGGTGACCCACAGATGGGAATTTAGATTTCGGCATGTAACGTTTGTTATATGCTCCACACTCCATACTTAAAATCTATTTCCAACATTACAGACGCAACCATTTAGGAACCTTAGATAAAACTTTACCACCAGACGTGTAATTTATAATATTCTCATACTCTAATTAAACTACTATGATTTACTTACATTTAAATAATAGTATGTTTATTTAAAGAACATGTTAACTTTTGCTATCTCGTTAAGTAGTACTGAGTTTTGATACTTTCGTAAATAATAATCACAACCATTGGGAATACATTTCACATAGTTAAGTAATATGCTGTTCCCATAAATTCGTGTACCAATATAAATGTAACAACGTTAGATGTTGTAACTACTGCACAACATTATTACATATTTACCTTGTGTTTATATAAATTAGGGCAGGTCATGTTTTATGTATCACTGGATCCTAAATCAAATAGTAAGTGGTATTAAGTCTGTCATTTCAATAATCTATCAGAAAATACGAAGTTATTGCAGAACGTAACAAAAATACTATGACACAAATCAGTTATGTATTTAGTGAAATTCAAACCACAAATTGAAACACTTTGAAATTATGAGTATAAATAATAGTACACCTAAACAATATTGTAAAAACTTATATGTGTACACTTAGAAATCACCAATACAGTAAATAAATTGAGTAGTTTTAATATGAGACGAAACAAGACTTTTAGTTTGTGTATTATGTTAAATGTAAATTTCAGAAAACACGTACACACATTGAGCTTAATAGTGAAAACCTAAATGTAATATTTTAATACATATATTTTCGCCTACTTCAAGAATAAATGTTTTGTTTAATTAAGAACTGCAACACTTTGTAATTAATCTTATTACACAGTTTCGCTGGTGAGCTTAATGTGGAAGTCATGTTATTTCAGTTTGTACTTGTTTGTGAAGGCGTGAATAGCTCTGTAATCTGCTGCTGGATTTTATTTGCAGACATGGTGTAACAAATTTCTGTGTTTGAAATGTTTCATTAAGATGGAAACAAAAATGTTTTCCATATAAATTTCATCAAGTGCTTCTTATTTTCTACTGGGATCCTGTAACACATATTGTACCATTTAGCGGAGTGCAGACATCAACAACGCAATGTCCGTCTTCCAGAACGAAGATAAGTATACTTTTATTGTTACCCACCTACAGTGGAATGGTTTGTTGGCCGGCTGTTACAATTTAATAATTCTCCGTTATTTATGAAAAATCTTTGAAACAGCTTAAACCATCCCTAAAAGGGGTGTCGCTGTTTCAGAAGTGCTGCTTCAGACGTTCAACCGTATCCAGGTTGCACCGTGAATGAGGGTGGACAGTCCACAAGAGCCGGCCGCGGTGGCCGCGGGGACTGAGGCGCTCCAGTCACGGTATGCACGGCCACTGCGGTCGGGGGTTCGAATCCCCCCTCGGGCATGGATATTTGTACCGTCCTTAGTATAAGGTAGTTCGTAAGTAGTTTGTAAGTTTAGGGACTGATGACCCCGTAGTTAAGTCCCATAAGCTTAACAAACATTTGAACATTTGAGTCCACAAGAGGCGTGCAGCTGAGCCGGCCGCGGTGGCCGAGGGGACTGAGGCGCTCCAGTCACGGTCTGCACGGCCAGTACGGTCGGAGGTTCGAATCCCCCCTCGGGCATGGATATTTGTGCCGTCCTTAGGATAAGATAGTTAATAAGTAGTTTGTAAGTTTAGGGACTGATGACCCCGTAGTTAAGTCCCGTAAGCTATACAAACATTTGAACATTTGCGTGCAGCTGCCCTCAGTGACGCTGGCCGGAGACAACTGAGACGTGGCGTCAATACTGGTAGAAGGCCACGGCTATGACGTGCTACTCACGTCTCCCAGTCAGTTTGACGTATATGAACCGGCGTCGCCCAGGGTGCTATTATTGACAATACGTCATCAGGCACAAGGGCTGACATTTCTGTCCAGTCACTATGGATGGACAACGGAACAATGGCGGAACGTGATATGGTCGCACGAATCACGATTTCAACGGCGCCATGCCGTCAGAGGCAGCGTGTAAGGCGTCGACCATATCAATCGAGTTTTCTCGCCCGCCAAGAAGGCGTGGTCCAAGGCACTGCCGTCTCTGTTGTGGTCTGAGGCGCATATTTCTGTTTATTTTAAGTTAGTTTAGGTAGTTTGTAATCCTAGTCCTGTGTGCCCGGGAATGGTTCCATGAATATCCCAGTGGACGTCCAAAGAACCGGGAGCCCATATATTAAAAATTTTCAATTTTTGTAAATCTATGGGACTTAACTACTGTGGTTATCAGTTATTAGGCTTACAAACTACTTATACTTACCTAAGGGCAACAAACACACACACACACGAGGCTGAGGGAGGACTCGAAACTCCGTCAGACAGCAAACGCGCGCTCCGCAGCAAGGCGCCTTAGAGCGCTCGGCCATTCCACCGCGGTCCCAGATTTCATTTTTGTTCTTCTGGTAGATCGTTGCTCTGCGGACGTTTCTTCATGTTCGTTGAGTATTTGGCTCAGCTCTTTCTTACAGAGGACGTTGAGCTTTCTGACCGAGCGCACAGAGCCAACCCGGCCGGTGTACCGCTTGACCGGCGACGGCGCTTGGGAAGTCGCTCATGTTTACGAGTACCCAAGCTGCAGCACGAAAACACAGAAACGTTAACTACTCGTACGTCATTAACTTTTGACCCCATATATATTAGTAATAAATGTTCATCTTTAGACGATTTTTCGGTGTATAGCACTGAAAACACGATTTTCCATCGTCAAGAATCATCTTGATTTTTTTTTTAAAACTACTGTCTAGCAAAGCCGCGGCCGAGCGCATTGAGGCGCTATACTACGATGCGCGAGTCCGTTCCCCGTCGGGGGTTCTGCTCCCCCCTTGTGCATGGATGTTTGTGCTGTCTTCAGGATAAGTTAGTTCATAAGTAGTTTGTAATTTTAGGGACTGATCACCCCGCAGTTAAGTCCCATAAGCTCTACAAACATTTGATATTGTCTAGCAAAAAGCCGAAAACGTGTCTCTTTATATTCAGTATAGAAATTCCACCCAAAATTGATCGAAATCAGTGACTCACATGTCAGACCCTCTCCTTGTTAGTAGATGGATATTTTGCGCTGTCCCCATGTGAGGTACAAACCGTCTATAAGCTGTCTCTTGAAATACCGAAAACTTCGATTACCTTGGTTACGGAAGCACCCACCATACGAGCACCAACCAAGTCCCAACGTTTGAATTCACTTAGCTGCGACATAAATAGTCCACTCACAACTACACACAACATTGTTCTCACCACGACAGACAGTAGTGATGTAGGAGGACGTTCAACGGGTGTCGTTTGTCCGCAAATAATATAGGCTTGGTTAATGTCAACATTTCCCTCCAAGCATGTTTTTCTCGTAGTGTCTCCATACCTTTTTCTACACCCCTGAGGGTAACCTCGGTAAAACTCTAGACACAAGAGGGTCGTCCTGAGAGTCATAAGGAATTCTTCTTTATGAACATTAAATTTTGCTTTTTAATCCAACCATGTACCTTGCCTTAACCTAGAGACCCATCTATCGCTCTCTAAAATTGTCTCTATGTCTTTAGATAAATTTTTTCTCACCTTGTAAGGCTGGAAATTTCCTTGGCGTAGAATCCATTCGCTCCCATGTCCTTCACCTTCTCATAGTGTTGAACTCATAGATATTCTGTTACAGAACGGAAAGGTTTTAAGAAAATATTTATTTAAATATGTATTTTAACAAGTTCACTTGCTAATTGTCACAAATTACTAGTTTTCTCTTAATGATCATATTCGGATCATTTACAAATAAATTAATTTTAACTACTCGTGATTATTGGATCAGTTGCGGAAACACTTATGTTGTCTGTTATAGGGAAACATGTAGGAGAATGGTGCCAGGTTGAATACATAGGGAGGCTGCAAAAGACTTTTCTATTCGTAGTCTTAATTTTTTTCCACAGCGATACGAGCAGTGTGAAAACCACGCGTTTTTGGTCAGAGATTAATTTGATCATAATGTTTTTTGTCCTATGCGCAACGGAACTTCACAAGTGTTCTGGATGTACAAGATATCAGTTATGATCTGTTCATGTTCCAGAAAATCAACCAAACAGCAACCTTTAAAATCCGAAAAGATTCTGTTCAAAAATGTATTATTCTTTTTTAAATATCTGAAGAAGGTTACGTGTAACATAACTTCTAAAATTTTGTGAACGTGGGACTTAATGGGGACAAACTTCCTGTACTATACAATGTTCCATTACAGATTTGCCTGTAGTTTCACTCACAGTGACGTTTAGTCTTTTCTTTGTTACGTGTGATTAAATCTTGGTGGTTGTTTTGTGTAAGCCAGGAAAATCAACCAAAATGGTCCAGGAGCATGTTCAGTGCGTCCAGGATGTTTTCTCTACACTTTATTATCACAGAGACGAATTCTGAGGAGCTGTAACAAATAGCTGTAATAAAGTGTTACCTGACCCACCTGTTTGTATCGTATTTTCTTCTTCTGAGTATCATTGACGTGTACAGACAGCGCGGTTCTATCTTTTTTATATTCTTCGTAAGTAACTTTCAGTAAATTTGCAATGAAATTTGTGTATGATAATGTGATTGTTTTGTTTCTTTCTAGTATTTAATAGTAAATTACTGAGGGAAGAGCAGTGGACCGGGACCGTATAACACTTTACAAGAAAATGTTCAAATGTTTGTAAATCTAAGGGACCTAACTGCTGCGGTTATCAGTCCCTAGGCTCTCAAACTTCTTAAACTAACTTATGCTAAGGACGACACATATCCCCATCCCCGAGGGTGGACTCGAATCTCAGACTGCGAGCAACCGCGCGCTCCGCAGCAAGGCGCCTTAGAACGCTCTGCCACTCCACCACAGCCCACCTTACAAGATCCCAATTACGGTTCTTATAATGCAATTCTTAAGCGACCAAATCATATTAGAAAGCTTTTCTGGTATTTTTTTTCGCTGAAACAAGATTAATTCTATTACTATATATGAAATAAATGCTGACTGATACTCTTATATATTTGAGAGTTTTATTATTTGGTTACACTGCAATCAACGAATACGAGGCGCGTCCAGAAAGTAAGTTCCGTTTGGTAATAAAATGAAATTGTACACAGATACAGAAGAAATTCTTATTGCACAAAATTCTACAACTCTTAAACTACTTTTCCACATACCTGCCGAAATTTTGTAGGCACTTGTCATAGCGTGCCACAAGTTTTTCCATGCATTCTTCACAGAAGGTTGCCCCCTGTGTATTCAACCATGTGGTAACAGCTCTTCATCATCGTTGAAGTGTTGACCACCAAGGACAGATATTAGGTGTAAGAAGAGATGAAAGTCGCTAGGAGAGAGGTCCGAGCTGTACGGAGGATGATCAAACAGGTCCCATTGAAATTTCCGTAAGAATTGTTTGGTCACATTCGCTGTGTGAGGTCAGGCATTATCGTGGAAAAAAATCTTTTGACAGTAATCCTCTTCTTACACCTAAAATCTGTGCTTGGTGGACAACACTTCAACGATGATGACGAGCTGAAAGAACATGTTACCACATGGTTGAATACACAGGCGGCAACATTTTATGAAAAAGGCACACAAAATCTTGTGCCATGCTATGACAATTGCCTATAAAATTTCGGAAGCTATGTAGAAAAGTAGTTTAACAGTTGTAGATTTTTGTACAATCAATATTTTTTCTGTATCTGTACCCGTTCGTTTTATATAACAAAACGGAACTTACTTTCTGGACGCGCCTCGTATTTTATCTTATTGGATTGCTCTACGTTTTCTTATGCTGAGCCTCTTAATTCATGTATGTGGGTTTATATATCATTATTCATCATTTTTATAGATGCTGTCTGTCAGTACACAGGTTCACTGTCTATGAACATCAGTCGTAATTTTGTATTAAGTTTGTTTTAACTAACATCATATCAGTAAGTTATTATCTGGTTAGTTATAAGAGATTCTGTCATGGAAAAAAGCATCTTCAGCGACATAAAACACAAATAAATCATGGAAAAGTCAGTGGGATATGAGTGATTTGTAAAAATTTCTTGTACATGACGTAGATAAATTTTTTTGATAAGGCAGCAGATATTTGAAAATCTACGGTTTACACAGTGCTTTTACTTTGCACTGATGGTGTTGCATTTAGAAATCTGTATTAGAAAGTAATTCCTATTGAATAAAGTACGTCAGCAACAAATGTTCAAACGTTTGACAAGGCGGCGAAAAATTCTTCGTTTGTGTGGCCATAATGTCCGTAGTTGCTTTCATAACTATGAATGGTAGTGATTTTCCGTCTTTTGCAACTACAATAAAATGCGATTTTTTCACACCAGACGCGTTTCGTTTTATTGACTGTAAAACATCATCAGTGGTCTGAAATAGTAGAAATCTACAGTTTGGTTTTTGTTTAGATCGAAAACAGTTCTTAAATGGGCCCTGAAAAGTAGGCCTAATGTTTGGTACTTACGGAAATTTTGTCTTCTTTTCGCTTCACATCATGGAATGCCGGTCTGTTTAGTACAACATGAAGAACCGGCGGGATTGCACTAAACAGACCGGCATTCCATGATGTGAAGCGAAAAGAAGACAAAATTTCCGTAAGTACCAAACATTAGGCCTACTTTTCAGGGCCCATTTAAGAACTGTTTTCGATCTAAACAAAAACCAAACTGTAGATTTCTACTATTTCAGACCACTGATGATGTTTTACAGTCAATAAAACGAAACGCGTCTGGTGTGAAAAAATCGCATTTTATTGTAGTTGCAAAAGACGGAAAATCACTACCATTCATAGTTCAAACGTTTGTAGAGCTTATGGGACTTTACTACGGAGTCATCAGTCCCTAAACTTACAGACTACTTATTAACTAGCTTATCCTAAGGACGGCACAAATATCCATGCCCGATGGGGGATTCGAACTCCCGACCGTAGAGGCCGCGCAGACAGTGACTGGCGCGCCGCAGTACGCTCGGCCACCGCGGCCTGGGATCAGCAACATACCCAGAGTACCTATAATATGATTTACCTATAGTGTGAGTATTGTCACAATTGCTGGAGACACGCTGGACACTTTTCGCGTTTTACGATCGCTTTTAATAATAAAATACGACGAATTACTAACAAATCTTCTGTTTTCATCATGCACCACATTGGTAAATTGGTGTTATTTTGCTACAACCGGAGAATTCACATTTTGGTCGTATGTGTGCTCTCAGGATTGACCGGCGCTTCGTACTGGATATAACGAGTATTCCGTAGCCGAAGGCTGCAGGTTTGAATTCCCACTCCGTCATGCGTGGGGTTTTAATCTTCGTGTTGGGTGTCAGCTCGATGTTGTGTGCTGTCTGCTAGCAGCGATACTGACCACAGAACCAAAGAGGCGTGCTCCGCTGCCTTTGTTTTGTGTACTGCTCGAGATATTGAGGTACGGCGAGAGATGTAAAATACCGCATGGCCATTAGCTTGTGTCCTATAAGAGCACGTAGAACTGCAAGAGTAACAGTTGTTCACGAGCATGTGACAAAACAGTATATGAAATTAAAATATCTTTCGTGTCGTTCTCTTTACTAATAGGCAGAAAAAATGTACACTTTGTAAGAGTAAAATTGTCTGAAGCCCAACGACTTCAAACTGAGGCCACGAAAAGATGTGTCATAGTGGACAATGACTCTAAATTTCGCCATAAGACTATTTAGAATTCTTTATGTTCATCTAATTACAGTTAAACTTTTGTTTAATCGTAGTACCCCCAATATGTGTTACTAATAACCCACGTTTTTTGTATGAACTCATTTCCTAGAATACCATTAAATCTAAATACTTACAGATCTTTATAAACACAAATATTCTGCAATAAAATCAGGAACTATGTGATAACGTTGGTAGAAAGCTGATTAAGGATTTAATAATACAGGATAAGCATGCCTATCACACTATCAAAGTTAGTAGTAACGGCCTAGTCTACATTTAAAGTTAGTAATGTAGCGCGATCTTAGACAAGTATCTTAAAATAACCTAAATACGTTTCGTCATTTTATCTCAGTGCAAGAGGCTCATACATTGTGTTTATATCATTCCCACATAATGTGATCTTTATTATTCTCAAACCAAGTTGTACCGCTTTTATTGTTTTCACTCAATCAACAAATTACAAATCGTGAAATCTCTGTCCGATTTATTTGTCTTGCATTTCTGGTTGTTATCAAACCGGTTTTTTTAATTATCTTCTTATACGGTGTGATTTATTGTTTCTACGCAAATTTGGCTTTATTTCAACTTAAACTGAACAATTCATGATTCACCTATAAAATTTCTTTTATATTCGAATAGATTAGCTACGAATGTTCTTAATTTGTCCTTAATCTGTATGTTCCTAAATGTTCAAATGTTTGTAGAGCTTATGGGACTTAACTACGGGGTTATCAGTCCCTAAACTTACAAACTACTTATGAACTAGCTAATACTAAGGACGACACAAATAGCCATGCCCGAGGGGGATTCGAACCCCCGACCGTAGTGGCCGTGCAGACCGTGACTGGCGCGTCGCAGTACGATCGGCCACCGCGGTCGGCCGTCAGCAACATACCCAGAGTACCTATGATTTGCCTCGGCCACAGCGGCCGGCTGTATGTTCCTTTTTCCCTGAATATTTTACCTAAAATTTGTTGTGTTCTCTGAAACTATATTGATATCTGCAAAGAATTTTTTCACGCATATTATAAGGATCGAACTTCAAATATGTCCTAGGACTCACCTTCAAAGATAATTGTGAGGCATAAACTGATACTTCTGTGGTTCAGTTCTACTTCTTTTCTGTTGATAGGTCTGACTTGTGGTCTTTTAATAAGTGCAATTTATATTTTAGTACTCAGTTTATGCTTTGGGTACAGAAACTTTGTTTGTATACACTACTGAATATCAAAATGAAATATTTCGTTGTCACGTTAAATAAATGAATTTTTCCTCTTGCGTCTGGATGTCAGTATTCTAAAATATTTTGTTTTTCTCCATAGAATGGCATTTCATTGTGACATTAACACTTCATTGTATTACATATTAATTAAATGATTTTGATCACGTCATTAATGTTTTCACTTCTGTAGTTCGGTAACTCAGTTTTAGTTTCTGTGTGTGTTAGCAGAGTCATAAAACTCGTGTGAGGTTTATACTTTTCCCATTTTTCCATATCTTGGATAATATTAGTCGTACCTCGATACAGTTGTCTAAAATTCTTGTAAGAGGACGCAGATACCAATTGATTGTTTCTCACACTGGTACGTGCAATGTAACATGCTGCAATCGTAACAACTTGCTCGTTATGGAGCTTGATAAGAAGAAACTACGTAACTATTAAAATATGAAATAAAGTTCTTTATACAAAATGAAAGAACAACTTAGGGAGGAAAAGCTACGTAAAACACTGCACTACTACAATTTTTTTTATCATTCTACTACACATTTCGGAATAATATGTATCGGTCATCAACGTTATATATAGGATTCGAATATACGATTTTGTGGACAACCTATAGCACCATCATTCAATATTACAGGTTCCTTTTCTAAAAATGTCACTTTTACGACATAAGAAGATGTTTCTAAAATATTCGGATTAAATATATTTATGTGTGAATTTTGTTGCACTAGATAATTGGCTAGCAATCTTGATGGGTAAATATACGTTTGACATAGAAATGTATATAAACTGATTTTTTCTATATAATTGACGTAGTGTTTCATTAGCCACCAACAGTAAAGCCGGTTGAAATATTGGATTGCCTTTAATAGTATAAGCTATTTTCTGCGTGAGCTTGCACATTGAGAATTTGCATACTGTGACTCTTCAGGAAGAGGCTTTCTTGATGTGTTGCAATTCCTCTGCAAAATTGCAGAGATCGCTTGGAGGATAAAATAATTAGCCAATGAACTGCGAATAATAACCTAGGTTTCAATGCTTGTAAAAGCAGAACTCTTAAATGATTTAAATTCTGTATGTATGGCAGTAGGTATACATACAGCAAAGAAATGAAAGAAATTGCCACCGGAATTTACATTTACTGGTGACATGATGTAGGGAAGAAATAAATTTGTAGCCATAACGACACTTGCAAAATGTATCCTTCAGTAAATTACCATTCACAGATTTAAAACATCCTGCCACATGTGCAACAAATCAACTAAATGCACGCCGTTACCACACGAGACGAGGAATATTTGAACGCGATTGAGCGGCATACGCTTGAGCAAGGTAAGTGCATATAGGCGAAGGATCCAATCACATTAAATAAACTAGTCTCCTAGCTCTCATTTAAAACATTAATAAATGATAAACAAACAAGAAGCTGGAGGGGGCAGCAGCGGCTACTGAGGAAACGGCACACACATCATAAAAACTGTCTACAGAAGCAGCAACGGAAAACCCCTGTTATCATTCCATTACAACAAACTATTTCAATAATAATAAAGCTACCATGTAAAATAAAATATAAAAAGGCGTAAAACCATGTAATACTGTCACAGGAAAGTGAAACTTCTATCATGAAGGACTTCCATTAAACAATCCACATTAAATTTACTGCATAAAGAGTTCCGGCACTAATTACTGTCTCTTCTATTAAAAACTAATGTAATACTAAGCTGACCTTAAGAATAAAATGTAAAACAGCGACATAACACAAGCGACCTTTCTGGGAAATATACGCCTCGGTGGTTTAAAAGGAAGGTTTTACTCCAGAAAATAAAGGCTTGAAACAGTGAAGGCCTTGTTCGTTCGTACATAATGATGCCGTCTCTGTAGGCAGTGTCTTTAAATTTCAATTTCTTGAAATAAATCTAATCCATAACCTTTACATTTTTATGTAGGACAACTGTATCTTTAAGTTTTCGTGAGCAGCGTTCAGCAAGTATTACGTGTTCAACATACGTAGAATTACATTTATTACCATCATCCTTACCTGGAAATTCTTCTTCATATCTTACTTTGAAAATTCTCACTGGTAATCCCATAATTATAACGACAGTCTTTACAAAAAATTATAAACATCTGACTTACAAAGCAGTTCTTCCTGCACACTAGTTTTATGAATTAATTTTTCTTAAAATTGTTGTTAACAGAAAAGTAACTTTACAAACATGTTTTTAATTGAGAAACCTGTTGATGCTATACCTATAAAAGGTATTGAAATAAACTCATTATTTCCGTTTTAGGACTTTTTATTGCTGATTCGTACTATTGAACACAATGCCACGGTATTTACAGACTGTTCCGTCGGTTCTTGGCAGAATATTTGATTAATTTTGAGTGAAAGACACGAGATAATTGTGCAATATTCTGCAAATTTTTTTTGTTACTAACCGGTTTTCGGCAGTTACGCCATCGTCAGGTAAACACTACAGAGATATAGTTATGCAGCTTCGAAGTTCACAGGTCAAAGATCTTAAGTTGTTGTACAGATAGTATGTATACAGAAATTTCTTAAAGTGTTATAGGTATAATTACATCATTAAACTTTGATAAAATATGTGACACAAAATATAAATTACAACACAAAGAAATAATTAATAACATTTAAAATTGAACAAAATGGTCTCCTGATTAACTGCACAAATATTCAGAATATAGAACGGTGAGTATAAGATGAATGAAACATCTGCGAATACATAGATTCCATTTTATGAGCTCTTACTGGCATAAATATCCATTAATAACAGAACTAATTTGTATCAGGCAAGTAGGCTATGGAACTGTGGTAGGGATGTGAGGCAAGTGAATAGGAGTCAGTGGTTTATGTGGGTCCATTAGATTCTGCAGACAGACGTGGAGAGTAGGGAAACTGAGGTTGATCATTCAGCACAAGGTGTGGAGAAGTTGACATATCTTTATTAATTTCCAGTATTTCTAAAAAGTTCATTTTCTTCCCTTTTTGGATATGATTAGGACATCATGTTTAACGTGGTAGCTATGGTTTTCATTTAGTAGATGGTCTGCAAATGTTGAACTGGAAATAGAAACTCAGGAAAGGGAATTCAACCGCTAACCTCAGCAGTTAAGTCAATTGAATTTACAAACAAACAATGGTCTGTGTTATTTCCTTACATAACTTTGCTTTCTATCACAAGGTGATAAGGTTTATAGTTCCGTTGACAACGAGATTATTACAGACGGTACACAGACTATGTTTGTCACTTTCAAAAGGATCATATTGAGATTTGGCTTAAGAGATTTAGCGGAATCACGGCCAACATGCACCTGTCTGACTGGAAATGAGCTGAAACAGTCGTCCGCCATCAAGAAACTTGACATTGCGAAACGTTACCTCATTTTCTATACATATAATAAATCAAAGTCCTACCACCGCATCTATTACCTTGCCCTCGAGGAGACGGCATGATTGATAGGGAGGGTTTAGACGCATAATTCATTAGGGTTCGTGACAGTGGGTGAGTGGCGAGCAAAAGTCTGCGAAACAGAAAAATAGATGCTCTTGGGAAAAGCTATACACGGTGTTCCAAAACAAACTGTTAATATTTTAGGAGGTAGTAGTAGAGGCAAATTCCAATAAGAATGTCGTATAAAATGTGCAGAGGTACTGCCGTTAGTATGCAGCCAAACAAACTTAACAGCAAATGAGGCATCATAATGACTTAAAAGCACTATTTTGTGTATGTTCTACAAGTTTATTGTTATTTAGTTAGCCGGTTTTCGTCATACAAAGAAATATTGAGACTGTGAGTTCTGTTAACTACAGTCTGTTCAGTAAATAAAAATAAACGTGTAGAACATACCAAAATTGTGCTTTTAATTCAATATGATGTATTCTACCAAGAACTTACGGAAGAATCAGTGAAAAGTCATGATTTTTCTTTGCTTTGAGTTCTTTGGGTAGATACTAACAGCTGTAGCTCGTACTAAATTTATTTTATTTATTTATTCATCTTGCGGCAACAACAGAAAACATGTGTATGGGTCTGTCAATTCACTTGTAAGTTTAATTTTCGTTTTAGGCACAAATTGAATACATATGTTTATGGTCTGAAATGTACTACTTTCTTGCAACTGGTACGTTTAATTACAACTCATCTAGATCAGATACATTTAATTACAGTTTAGCATTCATTGATTGGGACCAAATAGCAGCAGAGGGAGTAGCAGTAACAAAATCAATAAATGGTTCAGAATACTTCCTCTGAAGACAGTCTCTGACAGTATGCTGAACATTATTTTGTCAAGTAGGCTCAACCACATAGATCGTGTATAAAACACTGAAATATGACGCGTTTCAAGGGCCAAGCCCTCATCATCAGATAAAATATACAAGAATCTTTTAAACCCGAGACAATAAAAATCTAAAACGTAATAAAAGAAAACGTGGTTACTTCCCTTGTAACCGTGTCTCCGCAGAAAGCTCCTCAGTATACTGTGCTTCGTCAAGATTGACACGGTTACAAGGGAAGTAACCACGTTTTCTTTTATTACGTTTTAGATTTTTATTGTCTCGGGTTTTAAGGATTCTTGTATATTTTATCTGATGATGAGGGCTTGACCCTTGAAACACGTCATATTTTAGTGTTTTATACACGATCTATGTGGATGAGCCTACTTGACAAAATAATTACGCATACAACCGCGACCTCACATCCATTATGGATATAATTAAGTGTATGTTGAACAGTATGCTTTTGGGCTCCACTCAATAAAAATTTGACACATGTTACAGGGCATTCTTTATTGCAATTCATCTATATTACTACCTCCTAAAATATATTCTATTCCTGCTGAAACACATTTGTATATTCTGTGACTTACACATGCCCCCTTTAGCGTACATAAGAATGTGCGTTTATTGTTTCGCAGTACGACGCTTGTGTGATTTCGTCATTCAGACCTTAACCACGATCAATACATGGCGTCGTGTGCTACTGACATCCAATACATTGAAAGTGCTACAGGCAGGATGGACGGGAGATAGCTATGGAACTGGGTTTGCGTACAGGTGTGTGGCGCTGGATTTGCTTTGGAGACGCGGGGTGTGGGCTTCTTGCGCGAGGCGGCCGGCCATAGCAGGCGCGCATCCCGTTCCACATAACTGACCACGCACATAAATGTCGCGCCGCGTGGGGAAAACGAGAAATCCCCGTTACACTACCCCGGAAGGGCGTAACGTATTCTGCCCGTTACGAGGTCGCGACAGCTTAAAGCGAAAAGTTTCCTCGCTTCTAGCGAATAGAGTCGCCTCCGAAAACCGGCAGAGCGCCGATCGTGTTTTCGTCCCACGCGACTTGGTTCAAACTCTAACGCGCGGAACAAGTAAATGCTGTGATATCGTCTTGTTAAAACGTAAGTGTATCTAGCTCTATCTCTTCCACCGAAGGTAATACTGAACGCACAAGGGACATCTTAGACCTCAAACGCTCGGAGCCACATAAACCATGTTTCCAAAAAACATCATTATCCAAAAAGCCGTGTATATATGCGGAACGTCATCCGGCAGCTATTATCTAGCAACGCACAAAGGAATTTACGTCATTAATCGTCAATAAGCACTGACAAGGAGACGTTCACGTCTTGGAAATTCAGCTGGGTTGAAACTTCACATGTTATTACTATATGTAATGGATTTACACTCGTAGAAGTTATAAATCTCACAAAATTAAAAAAAAATGGATTGTAAAGTTTTAAGCGCAGCACAAATACAAAAGAGATTTAGCAGTGGAGGCTGCTCCGCATCACGGTCGAAAAGCCCGGAGAAAAATCAATAAAATCAACAGGTACTAGCGTCATCACTTGTCTTGGTCGCCCCGTGTCCGAACCTACCTTTTAGTGGCTTCTTTTATTATTATTATTATTTTTTTTTTAAGAAAACCCATTGACCTATCAGTGCTGCTTCAGGAGAAATTGTCATTGAAGATTCCGAAGGAATTAAATTATTCGCAGCTAGAAAGCTTTTATAATGAATGACTGCATCTGTTAATATCACTTTCGGCACTTCACTGTAAAAAGGAACCTGCATATTCTGATGCTTCGTAATGTCTCATTGACAGACATTTTTAATTAAAAATATTGTAAAAATCTCGATAAAATGCCACAGTATATAACTCTCCAATCTCTTCGAAAGGCAGTAATGACTGGCACTTTATTAGGCAAGGAGCATTGAACAATTAGTTCTTTGCGGGCCTTGACTCATCCTGTCCGTCTGTCTGTTTGTATACAAACAATTGGGCAACAGCTATAGGCCTACTATGCTTTTCCATGATTTACAACGATTGTTTATTATCTTTCCACAGCTTACAATATCGCTCAATTTTGTAATAAAATTGTGATGACAATAGTATTTAATGCTTTAATCTATCTACATTAATATTCTAAAATGTATTTATAAGTATCTACTTTATATTGCAATTAAAACATTAATTAGCGGCAACCATCATTTCATAAATAAATTACGTACTTTATGATGTAACTGATTGATATAAAATATTTAACAAATTATAATTTTTAAAATTATAAATTGAGCCAAGTATTGACAAGTGTATAAAATGTATTTGAGTTGCACTTAAACTTTGGAACCCATTTTCTCTGAATTTTCTGGATAGTGTGTTTTAAAATTTCCATGAGCGGACATCCTTGACGTATGCTACTAACATGCGAGCTCTCATCTCAAACTGAATTTCCGAGACCTCAAGGTCTCCTGGTGAAACGAGGAAAGTTGAAAATTTGTGCACCGTCTGGATTCACATGCTGATTCTGCAGCTTACTGGGCAGTCGCGTTGACCAATACGCCACGTGGGCTAACCTTGCAAGCCTCCCGTCGGAAAAAATTTGTCATCTTGTCCACTGACTTGTTGTGTAATTTACAAGTGGAATTAACAGCAGGGTCATAAGTCCCCTGTCCCTAGCTAAGATGTAACAGCAAAGGACTGATCCCTGCAATAAAACAGTGCTCAGCACCCAGAGAGAAAATCCCCAAGATGTACAGAGCGACAACGAACCCTGCAGTAACAACACAAAGGAGTAGAGCAAGTGGTTAACTAAAACATAACATCGCTGGCTGGTCACTAGGATAATAGAGGAGGACCCAGCCACTCTGCACACACTACAATCCCCCAGTCAGAAGGACAGACAACACAAAAGTGGGGAACAGATTACAAGTGTTGGAGGGGTGAAAGCCTGAGAGATCAGGCAATGGTACCCACCACTAAATGGAATGACAAAAACAACCTGCGTGGGTTAAACGTAAAACACAGTCAGCCATTGAGTCATCGTCACCAAGAATTAAAGCAAGCGAAGCACGTAGATTGAAAGTTTGTCGCAAGGGGGCTAAAAGGGAATAATACAGCATGATGTATTGCCAGCTGACGGCCAGTGTATCTCCTGCAGAGCAGTAGTTGCATAATTTAATTTTTCTGCATTCTCACTACCAGCCCTTTTCTTAAATTTCGTTAGTGCTTCTGTTTTGAGCGTTTCATTCTAGCGCATTTGGTAAATACTGTTGTGTGGAGTTTTCGTCTGTGATTTGTGTTTTCATAACAAGTCAGAGACCGTTGCTTCAGCTAGTCATTATTCAGTCTTAAATTTCGGTTGTGTTTTCGACTTAAAAGCTTTATTCTCGCGTAATGTTGCATATTTCTCTGTAGTCGTTAGTATGTTGGTTTGAACAGTGAAGGACCGTCTATTACAGCTCAGTTAGCTACCAGCCGCCATTAGTGAATCACTAGTGCAGTAGCGAATTTAATCACTTAGTTGCTTTATTTGTGTTCACTGTTTAGCAATTCAGAAGCAGTGGAAGGACGGATAGGATGTGTGCGTGTTGTATGCGGACCCAGGGAGAGATGGACGCTGTTCGAGAATAGGTGAATGTGCTTTTGGCCACGGTCAGCCGTCTCAAGGCTGCTGGCTCGGGGTGTGGCGGCAGAAGAGAGTTGCATGTCGCATGGGGCACCTCAGGTGTCGCGTGGGAGACCCACGGTCACTGCTGCTGCGGCACCTTCACGTGTACCGGAGGCAGTTGATCCGCCCTCGCCACACGATGAGGGGCGGGTAGCGCGTTCGCGTCGCTCGGGGTGGAGGGGGAATGTGAAGACTGGCCTTGTGGCATCGCCCGTTCATCCTGCGAGTGGACGGGTGGTCAGTCCTTCAGCAGGGTCCGTGAAGGCACATGGGGGGAGCGGTCTGTTGTTGTTGGAAGCTTCAATGTTGGGCACCTTATGGAGCCCTTTAGGCAGATAGCGTTCGGGGCTGGAAATAATTTCGGTTTACATTCAGTATGTCTGCTGTGGAGGCGAACGTGCCGGCGGCTATTGAGCATATGGGGTGCAGTAGTTTGCTAGTTGTTGCTAATGTCGGCAGTATAATGAGTCCTGTCGCTTGAGTTCTGAGGACATCGTCAGATCGTACGGGCTAAATTGGTGAAAACTGCTGGCCTCGTGCGCGGAGTGGAAGCAGAGCTTTCAATTTGCAGCATTGTCCGCAGAGTGGCTCGGTATCCTTTGGTTTGGAGGTTTGGAGGCGAGTGGAGGGTGTCAACCAAAGGCTTCGTCGACTCTGTGACGGTCATGGCTGCAGGTTTCTGGACCTACGTCATTGGGTGGGGTATTGTAGGAATCCCCTTGATAAATAAGGGGTGCACTAAGCAAATGAATCAGCTCCTCGGGTAGCATAGTATCTGGGAAGTGAGCATGTTTTTTAGGTTATGCTATAGTTCTGATGAACACTCGTCAGTAGACATGCAGACAGTGAAATCAGGCCCCATTCAGAAGGACACTTGGACTGTCATAATATTAGCAGTACATTTTCAGAGTATTGGGAACAAAGTTCCAAATTTAGTACACTGCGGGAAATTTGTTACGCTCAACTCATCCTCGTGACTGAGAGTCGGCTGAATCCCGACGTACGAAACTCCGAAATATTTAGTGACGAGTGGAAAGTATATCGCAGGTACATTTTAAGGGATGTGTTCATTACATCGACGAAAATGTTGATTCTACTGAGGTCGAAGTCGAGAGTGACTGCGAGGATATCGGGGTGCGTGTAACAGGTATAGTAACAAGTTGATGGTTGGGTGTTTTTTACCTCCCCCCCCCCCTCCCCCCAGTTCCACCGTCACAGTGGAAAGTTTACATTCAGTAGTGTGAAGGTTCTCGGATCATGCATTATTTGTTGGAGGCGACTTCAACCTGGCGAGTGTAGACTGGGACGGTTGAAGTTTCACTGCCGGGGGAACAGACCAGTAGTCTTGTGAAATACTGTTGAACACGTTTTCCGAACACTGCTTTTAGTAGCTAAATCGTCTACCCTCCTGCAATGGAAATATTTTGGACATTATCATTATATCTACAAACAGGCCAGACCTTGTGAATGATGTCACTGTAGAGACAGGGGTTAGTGATCATGATGTCGTCATAGCGACAATGGCCACCAAAGTTAATAAATTGGTCAAGAAGCCTAGGAGAGTGTTTGTGCTAGAAAGAGCTGACAAGCAATTGTTAGCGTCCCACTTAAGGAATGAATGGACTTCGTTTAGTTCCGGTACGATGGATGTCGAGGAATTATGTGGAAAATTGAAATGCATTGTAAATAAAGCGCTGGAGAAAGACCCACCGTGGTTTAATAATAATATTCGAAAAATGCTGAGAAAGCAAAGGCAATTGCACTCTCGGTTCAAAAAAGATAGAGCAAAACGGGAAAAAGTTAATAGAGATTCACGTGTCTATAAAAAGAGCGATGCGCGAAGCATACAATAACTACCGCCGTCATACCTTAGCAAATTATCTTGCCGAGAACTCGAAAAAATTCTGGTTCTATGTAACATTGGTAAGCGGATCAAAGGTCGCAATCGACTCACTCGTTGATCATTCTGGACAAAACAGCGAAATAAAGGCCGGAGTTTTAAATTTAACGTTTCAGAAATCATTCACACCGGAGGACCACGCAAACATACCATCATTTGATGATCGCAGTAACTCTGAAATGGAGGACATATTAAAAGGCATAGCCGGCGGAGAGAAACAATTGAGAGAGTTGAAAACAAAGAAGTCGCCAGGTCTAGATACTAATCACACAGAGTACTCTGCGGCATTGGCCCTTTACTTAGTATGCATTTCTCAGTTGTTCAGCTAAAGTTCCAAGCGACTGCAAAAAGTCGCAGGTAACTCCCGTGTATATGAAAGGACCCATATAATTAAAGGCCAATATCATTAACTTCAGTTAGCTGTAAAAAGCCGTTTCATACCAAAACAATAAACAAATTTGTGGAACATAAATACAAAGAGTTGAAGTTTTTAATATGTCTGTGTTCCTCCAAGTACCGACGGAATACTCTATAAATATGAATTCTTGAACATATTCTTAGTTCTAATATAGTAAATTTCCTTGGGACGGAAAAGCTTCTGACCATGCATCAGCACGGCTTTAGGAAGCATCGGTCCAGCGAAACTCAGCTTGTTCTTTTCTTTCATGACATCTTGCGAGTTGTGGATTACTGCAACAGGCAGTCTGTATATTTCTCGATTATCGAAAGACGTGCGAACAAGGTGCAGCACTACAGGCTGTTAACGAAGGTACGAGCATATGAAATAGGTACCCAAACATGTTAATTGCTCGAAGACTACTTAAGTAATAGAATCCAGTTCGTTTTCCTCAGTCGCGTTTGTTCATCAGATGCTAGGGTATCGTTAAGCGTTCCCCGGGAGTGTGTCGTCAATGAATGACGGTAGTAGGATGGAGGGATGACTTGGACCAAATTCCTATGTGGTGTGAGGAATAGCAACTAGCTCTAAACATAGAAAAATGTAAGGTGATGAAGAAGAGTAGGAGAAACAATCTGGTAATGTTCAATAAAGCATTAGTAGTGTGTGGTGATTCACAGAGTCGCGTCAATTAAATACCTAGACGTAATGCTGCACAGAGATATGAAATGGAACGAGCATATAAGGACAGTCGTGGGGAAGCTGGATGGTAAAACTTCGGTTTATCGGGGGAATTTTGGGAAGGTGTGATTCGTGTGTAAAGGAGACCGCATATAAAACACTTGTACAACCCTGTCTTGAGTATTTCTCAAGTGTTTGGGATCCCCACCGGGTAGGTTTAAAGGAAGATATAGAAGCAATTAAGAGGCGGCCGGCTAAGTTTTTTTCTGGTAGGTTCTATCAGTGCTTCAGAAACTCAAATGGGAGTCGCCGGAGGGAAGGCGACGTTCTTTTCGAGAAACACTGTTGAAGAAATTTAGAGGGCCGCAATTTAAAGCGGACTGCAGAACGATTCTACTGTCGCCATCTTACATTTCGCACATTACCACAAAGATAATATCTGACAGATTAGGGTCGTACTGATGCATACAAGCATTCGTTTTTCCCTCGTTCTAAATGGGAGTATAACAGGAAAGCAAGTAAATTGTAGTGGTACTAGGTACCTTCCGCCACGCACCTACGGGTGGATTGCGGATATGTATGTAGCTGTAGATATGGAAAACCGTCGAGAGAGCACCACAGTTACACTTGGGTTAGTACTCAAGACGAAGGAGGAGCCCCTGTGTTAGCCAGGAATGACCAATACGTAGGCGATAGAGGACAACTCACTACGAGAGGCTCTCAGTGAGGACTTCCACGTGTCTGTAGTGAGCTTGACTGCGAGGAGCTTGTTCCGCATCTTCGAGTCAGACCATTCTGAGCTCCGAACACTGTATATACTTAATGTTGGTGGCCGGCCGGGTGGGGTGCGTAGTGTTTGTTGTTTCGGACATCGCTCCTTTCTTCAGTGCGGTTGCACGCCAGACCCGACTCTTATTTCAATCCGAGAAATGACGCGAGTAATGAATGGTAATAGGCAGGGTCACTACGCCACTAGTGTGTGGATAAGCTGAGAATCTGCGTCTGACCAGAGGCGTGGAAGGGTAGCCCTCGCGGCCGTCGTGACCACTGTGTCCCACTGGCTTAGTGGGCAGTGCCACTATATACTAAGCTAGCAGGAGGACCAGGATTCCAATTTCACTTTCCCCATCGATTTACTTAAATGCACTAAGCCGCATTGCTGCGGTGCGCGCGGCCCTTCGCCGTAGGTGGTTAGAGTCCTCCCTCTGGCATGTTTGTGCGTGCGTGTTGTTCTTAGTATACGTTAGTTTAAGTAGTCTGTAAGTTTAGGGACAGATGACCACATCAGTTAGGTCCCTTAACTTTCCAAACATTTGAACACTTTTGATAATTTAAAAAACAGTCCCTGAACTGAACGTCTCTAAATCAAATATAGATTACTGCGGGATGTATGAAGTAGAAAAAAAGTGTGAGCAAAATTAGTTCCATAAATCTTGACCCCATAATAATAATATTAAAACAAAGAATCAACATGACTTGATTAAACAAGAAACTCTGGAAGATAATTTCCGGAAAAAATCATCCTACGTCATCAGACTTGGTGTTACCAGTACACACACGACAGAAAACGACAGTGTTAGGAATGTAGGTCTGATGGTTCCCGAGGACCGAAGAAGGCGCGGATGATAATCTATAATGTGTTGGTTGTACTCGTCGCCTATTTTTCTTTCTTTCGCTTTGTTTTTACTCATTGTCCATAGGGATTTGCACACATCGGCACCCCGGTAAACTCCTAGTATTGTGTGGGTGTTATGGATCGTTTGTGCAAGAAGACTCAGAGGATACGTCTGCAAGAACGAAAATGATTTTTTTTTCCTTCGCGATAGCGCATGCTGTCACACGGTCGCAGTAGTACTGGCTCCGTGGACTTTCCGACAGTGGCGTTCCGACCTTTTTGTACGTGCCGTAGGAACCCGTCACTTCCGACCAACCAGTTTTGCAAGGTGGCATTTCCGATCAGAGCCTGCCTCCTCTACTGCTGCGGTTACAAAAAAGTGTTCCGTCATTCCTGCTCGTTTTACTCACAGAAATCTAAGCACTGCGCTTAGTTTCCTGCCTAACCACACGCTCCCGAAATTGCGACATATTAGGATAAGAAGGGAAAAAATTAATATCAAATTCATTTTCGATAATGTCACTGGTTACAATTTAACCTTTTGTTATTGAATAACATAAAAAATGTAAAACATTTTCACATCACTGGTTGCCAAACTGTGGGTAGCGACCTACTTCTGGGTGGCGGGATGTATTCTGGCTGTCACGGGGCAACTCTATAAGTCTCTAAGTAAAATATTATACCGACTAAAAAAAAAAAAAAAAAAAAATAAAAAAAAAATAAAAAAAAAAAAAGAATTAAGTCTCATTATTTTTCAAAACTGAAAGTTTTTGTCTATACAATAGTATTACTTGAATTTTTTATTGTTTGAGGAGTTACTTTCACAGCTGTCTTGATTAACTGTTATCGATAGCAAACTAGTCTGTTGAAGACAACCTTATCAGCTAAAAACTCTCAGCATCTGAGGAAGACTACCTAATGGAATTATCATGTGAGTATTTCTTTGAAAACATATCTCTAAAGCCTCAAGCAAGCGCAATCCCATTTTGGATCAAAGTACAGGAAGTACATCAAGTGTTTGCAAATACAGCTTCGAATGAAGTACTTACTTAGGAGCATATATTACTTAGTTTCATTTTTTAAGATTATTACACGTTTGGCTCGTTAGCACTGTGGTAGAGCGCCAGATTATGAATCTTAAGATTGCGGGTTCGATTCCTGTTGAGTCTTAGGATTTTTATCTGGCACTTTTACTTCTTTCACCTTTGGCACTGTTCATGTGAAAAATGCCGACTTGCAACATGATTCGGAATCAACGTTAAACTGAAGGGTCCTCTACAATACGCTGGATACTTCAGTTCGAAGGTCGGAGGAAGGCAACGGCATACCATCCCCAAACAGGACCATGCCTAGTAATGCACTGTGGTGTTCAAATCAATCTTTGTATTGGTGATTGCTTTATCTTACCTTGAAAATGATACCAGCAGTCTTTAACACTAGCAGGCTTCTGTCCAGAAGTAGAAAGTAAAGTTTATACCAGATTCAAGACTAAATAATTCCACAAATCTCACTTATTTTAGTATTTAATTTTTATAAAAATAAGTTTATTACATTGATCTTTTGGTTTATAATCATATTTTTCAAAATTCGTACTCAGAAAATCATTTGCACATTTCATAATAGATTAAGTTTCACATTAAATTTAATTTTGTATTACTATTAAAATATAAGGAAGGAAGAGTCATATACAACTTGTAGTAAAATCAGACAGCAGTTTTAAGAGTCGAAGGGCATAAAAGGGACGCAGTGGTTGGCAATGGAGTAAGACAGGGTTGTAGCCTTTCCCGAATGTTATTCAACCTGCATACTAAGTAAGATGTGAAAGAATGCAAGAAGAAATTTGGAGAAGGAATTGAAGTTCAGGAACAAGAAATAAAAAGTTTGGGGTTTCCCTTTGAAGTTGTAATTCTGTCAGAGACAGCAAAGTACCTGAAAGAGCAGTTGAACGAAATGGACAATGTCTCGAAAGCAAGTTATGAGATGAACATTAACAAGAGCAAAACAGGGTTAATTGAATGTAGTGTAATAAAATCGGGTGATACTTAAGGAATTAAATTAGGTAATGAGATAATAAGTAGTAGATGGGTTTTGTTATCTGGGTAGCTAAATAACTTCCGACGGCCGAAGTAAAAGGACATATAAAGTGCATAATGGCTACGATAAGGAAATCATTTCCGAAGAAGCGAAATTTCTTGACATCGAATATTTATTCAAATTTTAGGAAGTTCTTTATGGAAGCATTTGTGTGAAATATAGCGCCGCGGTGGAGTAGCCGAGCGGTCTAAAGCGTCTCGCTGCGGAGCGCGCGGTTGCTCGCCGTGGAGGTTCGAGTCCTCCCTGGGGCATGGGTGTGTGTGTTTGTACTTAGGTTAGTTTACCTAGGTTTAAGTAGTTTGTAAGCTACGGACTGATGACCACGCAGTTTGGTCCGATAGAATTACAAACATTTGAACATTTTGTGAAATATAGCCTTGTACATGAGTGAAACGTGGATTATCAGGAGTTCAGACAGAAAGATGATAGAAGATCTAAAATTTGGTGTTACAGATACATGCTGAAGTTTAGGTGGGTAGATCGCGTAACTAATGAAGAAGTACTACACAGAATTGGAGGGAAAAGAAATTTTTGGCATATCTTGACTAAGAGAAGCGATCGATTGGTCAGACACAACCTAAGACATCAAGGAATCGTGAAATTCGAATTGTGTGGCGTAAAAATCGAAGTAGGAGACCTAGAGATGAATACAGCAAGCAGGTTCAAAAGGATGTAGGCTGCTGTTGTTATTCAGAGATGAAGGGGCCTGTAAAGGAGAGGGTAGTGTGGAGTGCTGCAGAAAACCAGTCTGTGGACTGAGGACCACAACAGTCGCTTTAGAGGGTCGCGAAAATTTGTCTGGAAGAATCGTGGGTCCCACAGCAAAAAAGTTTAGGAACCACTGCTCTATACGGAATGTGCATAGACTGTCCTGGATAAAACGTGAAGAGGTGTTCTATTACAAAATGGTTAGAAAAGCCACTATTAACAACAATCAATTTTGCACCGTGGCACTTTCGACTGGAGTTTTCTGCACGGTTTCCGCTTCCTTTGACGATCGGAAAAGCCGTTACTAAAATATTTTGTGATCGTAAACATCACACGGACGTCACTGGTCGTAAATTCCAAAGTCGGAAAATCACGACACCATTGCAGTATCATTTCCATCAATGAAACAAATATCACTTGTCTGTCACCTCTCATATTCACACGGTATATTGCTGCACGACTTATATTTTATTCACAATTTTTTGTGACGGATCAACGCATGGAAGAGAAAGCCGATATTAAAGTCAGTGTGGCACGTGATTAGAACATCACCTCGAAGAAGGAGTTTTCTGACAACTTTACAAAGTTTTATGAACATGCTGCACAGTGTACTCAAGTGTGGTAATACTACGTAAAAATGACAGTTTTCATTTATTAAAATGACAATTTTCATGTATCTCAGTTTCTTAAATCCTTTCTAGTCCTTTCAGGTTCTGCCCATCTCGACTGATCAGCAGAAACGTAAGTCTAAGAAGAGGAAGAGGTCGCGAGAGTGTTTTGGATTTCGTGCTGCTCCATGTTGGGCTTTATGAAGAATGTGAATTGAGAGGCTGTTCAGTTCTGTGTCGTATGATGAACGTACGAGACACGTGTTCATGTGACTCGGAAATACACACATAGATGATTGTACATCGAAAATCCTTAATCTTTCATAGGATAAATGAGATTTGTTTCCCATCCGTTTCAAAACAGACTGACAGCCAAGTGGCTTATTAGGAAAACTCTACCCTAATTTTACAGCTTTCGAAATCACTTCTCGTGTGAAACTCAGTTCCCCCTTTTCTCACATGATATCGTGTGAGCAATGGATGGAGGGCAACAGGCATATTGCATATGCCTTGAGTTCTGAATGGCATTTGACACCGTGCCCCACTTCAAACTGCTAAAGAAGATAGGACCATATGCAACTGTAGTCGTCGTCGTTGAGTGACTACAGTAGGATGCAAGATGACAGACAAAATTTCGACTTGGTGTTATGAATGACACCTAGCTCTAAACGTAGAAAATTTAAGGTAATGCAGATGAGTGTAAAAAACAATCCCATAAATTTGAAATACAATGTTAGAAGTGTGCGGCTTGGCATAGCATTGCCAAGCGATACGAAATGGAACGAGCATGTAAGGACAGGACGGTTGATGATCGTCTTAGGTTTGTTGGGAAAATTTTGGGAAGACGTGGTTCACCTTTAAAGAAGACTACGTAAAGATCACAAGTGTGACCTTTACTGGAAAATTGCTAAAGTGTTTGCGATCCCCAGCAGATCGGTTTAAAGAGAGATACACAACTAATTCAGAGATGGTCTGCCAGGTAGATTCCATCAACGCGAGAGTATTACGGAGGTGTTCGGCAACTGAAATGGGAATCTTTGAGGGAAGACGATGTTCTTTTCCAGCTTACTGCTTAACGAGAATACTGCCACCAATTTACATTTCGTGCAAGGACCACATAGATATGATAAAAGAAATTAAGGCTTGTACGGAGGCATGAAGCTATCGTTTTCCCTCATTCCTTTTGAAAGTGGAACAGGTAAGGAAATGGCCGGTAGTGTACGAGGTAACCTGCGCCACGCACCTATGTTGTCTTGTGGAGTATGTATATACTGTATGTAGCTGTAGAAATTCTTTCAGTTAGCGTCTGAACTACGGCAACTTTCAGGTCCCAACCTTACCCTACGGAAGAGGAGCAACTACAGTTTCATGTGAAATCAGAACCACTTATTTTTCGTGCCGAATCTCCAAATTTCTGAGATATAGAGGCTAGGTTAAAGGTTGACTGAAAGTTTGGTTGAGCGACTGGGGTTCGATCTCGTGACCTTTCGGTTCCCAATCTCGAACTTCGTGACTTGACCAGGCCTACTACTTTATTTGTTGAAGAAATCTTTCAAGAGTGACACTTTCTTTCTTACCTTAACTGAAACAGAAAAAACGAAACTGAATAATGCTTGTCAATCTTTATATTAGAAGCTGAATTACAATGGTTTGTAAAGAGGTACAATTTCATTACCTAACTTTAGTAGCGTCTTTTTCTTTTGGGCGTTAATAATGCATGGCCACAAAGCTATATATTACGAGGCTTTCATCACTATTACGTGATGACAAATGCATCTTAAACTACCTACGCTTCTGCACAAGCAGCCATAAACAATAAGTAACAACGTACAAACATCCTAATTTATGACGGTTTCCACTGCCTATTACGCTTCTGCTAATAGCGTGCGTTAAGCAAAGTGCTTGAGGAGTCTTAGTGTGGCTGGCTAGTAAAGATGTTCTCTCTGTTAACTTCTCATGTAACGACAGCCCCATGCCTGTTTATAGCAACAGAGAGTAACATCAACGTCGACTGCCATCACTCCGCAGAGGTGCCATCGTTACACGCTCCTCATGATCACAGACGTGTCCACTTCTCTAAACAAAACACCCTTCACAATAATTTTGAATGGTAAGTACGAGAATTCTGACGAGCTACCGGCTCAGTGCAAGTTTTACCACCTACAATTAGGATCTTAAACGTTATACGCCCAACGAGTGTACATAAAGTACTAGTTGCTGTGTAATTATTTAAGTGTCAAATCAGTTATCAGCGCGTCGGTTACGTCAGCTGAGTAACGAAGGGTATCGCAGATTATTGCGAATGAAAACAGTCGATTAGTAAGTGTTGTAGGGGGGACGCCCTCTAATGGGGTAATACGCAGAGCTAATGCCGGTAACTGGCGACATGATAAGCTGCCGCGGCACAAAGTGGATCCACTGCCGCCTGACCCCGACGCCGAAAAGCACTTAACGCGTCGCGTTCCCAGCGAGCTTTCCGTTTTCCAGATGCCTCGCTACTTTTTCTCCGACAGCTTTAAAGGATTTCATCAGCTTCTCTGACGTTCTGTTTGCTCAGCGACAGAACAACAAGAAGGAAGAGAAGGCGCGCCGAGTTTAACGCCCGGGGTCGTTAGAGACCGAAGACTCGCTCGCTTGTATAACGCCGTCCAGCATATCAGTTGCATCTTATAACGAGCTATAAAAAGATCGAGAACTTCAGCTGTTCTCCGCCGATACGAATACAGAATGAACTACTGCCCTCTACGCCCGGTGGAAACGACGAGAAACAGATTGTCACTCATATCTTCGATATGTTCACGACTGTAAAACACATGGAAAGCGCATTTCGTTGTTAAGTGTGTGTTATAGCCAAATTTAAAATACCTAGAGATCAACAAAATGTCCCACGCAACATTTTCCTTGACGACTACAAAGTAACAGAGATGAGAACGTCTTAATGAGTTCCACAATGTTATTAAGAAAAACCAGAATTGTAACATCTGATGATGAACTGTCACCACTTGGAAACCGGTAATGAGATATAAATAAATAAAGAAAAAAAAAGAGTTTTACCTGTAATTCTATAACTACTCACTTACATCATCTTAAAGAAAAAAGAAACGAAATAATAAGGTATCAAGAACCATACAGCGCACAAGAAATCATAAAAGCCATTTTCACTACGGAAGGAGTGGGTTTGTGAAGAGCGAGCAAGGCTTCGGATCTAACAAAACTTTTACCACAAAATTACAATTCTCGAACACCACTTAGTACTTTAGACACTCTTCTGTTGCAGAGTAATATAGAAATCGAAGATTTCAGACTGAGTTTAATATTTAACACCATTCTTTTATGTTCAATATATAATATTCACGTCATCATGTTAAGACCTGGAGCGTGTCAAGTTATTTAATAAAATGCAGCGTTGTCTCAATAAATGTCTGGCTATACACTAATCACACATACGAAAGCCAGTATTTATATTTAAACTATATTCAATTTTTACTGATGAGCCAAAACATTATGACCATTTCCACTATGAGATTCGGTGCTTGCTGATGGATTTGCAGCCACGTGATGGAGGGAGGAATATACGAGGCGCGTCCAGAAAGTAAGTTCCGTTTCAATTTATCTCCGCTGCAGCGCTGCGACTGCAGTTCCGCACATGCGCTGTAGACGATGAGTATCAAGGAGAAGAACGTGTGCCATTTGGAGATCGCTGTCAGTTATGTACGCTTTGTTGTGCTTTTTTGAAATGTCGGTGTTGACTGAAAATCCCGCCGCCTGTGAAATCAGGTAGGTGATTCGGTTTCTGAATGCCAGGAAAGTGAAACCAAGTGAAATTTATCGGAAAATTTGCGATGTTTACGGACCAAATGCGATGAGTGATTCGATGGTGAGAAGATGGGTCCGACAGTTCAATGGCGGCATAGTGATGTGCACGATGAAGAACGAAGTGACCGTCCACCTTTGGTCACAGAAGAACTGGTTCACGCGATTGACGACAAGATCCAGAACATCTCAAGTCTTTCCTTGGCGGTCATCTACATCTACATCTACATACATACTCCGCAATTCACCGTAAGGTGCGTGGCGGAGGGTACACTGTACCACTACTAGGCATTTCCTTTCCTATTCCACTCCCAAATTGAACGAGGAAAAAAAGAATGCCTATATGCCTCCGTACGAGCCCTAATTTCTCTTATCTTGTCTTTGTGATCTTTACGCGAAATGTAAGTAGGCGGCAGCAAGATCGTACTACACTCAGCTTCAAATTCCGGCCCTCTAAATTTACTTAACAGAAATTCACGAAAAGAACGTCGTCTTTCTTCCAGCGATCCCCAATTGAGTTGCCGGAGCATTTCCGTGACACTCGCGCATTGGTCGAACCTACCGGTAACAAATCTAGCTGCTCGCCTCTGAACCGCCTCTGTGTCTTCCTTCAAACCGATCTGCTGCGGGTCCCAAATACTTGAGCAATACTCAAGACGTGGTCGTACAAGCGTTTTATACGCGGTCTCCTTTACAGGTGAAGTACATCTTCCCAAAATTCTCCCAGTAAACCGAAGTCGGCTGTCTGCCTTACTCACAACTGTCCTTACATGCTCGTTCCATTTCATATCGCTCTGCAATGTTACGCCTAGATATTTGAACGACGCGACCGCATCAAGAAGCTCACTACTGATGCTGTATTCGAACATTATAGGCTTGTTTTTTCTACTCATGCGCATCACCTTACATTTTTCTACATTGAGAGCTAGCTGCCATTCTTCGCACCAACTAGAAATTTTGTCTAAGTCAACCTGTATGCTATTACAGTCAGTTACAGACGACACCCTCCCATACACCACAGCATCATCAGCAAACAGCCGCAAATTACAACTTACTCTGTCCATCAGATCATTTATATAGATAGAAAATAATAGCGGTCCTATCACACTCCCCTGGGGCACGCCTGACGATACACTCGTCTCTGATCACTTCACCAATGACCACGAGCTGAAAGAAACTGTTTCCAACTGGTTGAAGACACAGGTGGCAGATTTCTATGAAGAAGGTATACAAAACCTGATGCCACGCTATGACAAATGCCTGCAAAATTTCGGCAGTTATGTGGAAATGTAGTTTAAGAGTTGTAGAATTTTGTGCAATAAAAATTTCTTCTGTATCTCTGTACAATTTCATTTTATTACCAAACGGAACTTACTTTCTGGACGCGCCTCGTATATAAGCTAAACAGAGGTGAGTTACTACTTATTGTGTTTTCTGTTCCTCCTGCTTTATGCAGTTATAGGCACGGCACAAACTATGATATCTTTGTCTGGCGTACAAAAACAACGTAGCATTGCCACTTCGCCCAGTAACATGTTTACAGCCGAATATTACTATTCGCTTAAAATCTCTGAGTACTGTTGACATTAGCCGGTTGTATACACTGAATATTTGTTTTTATTTAAGCTTCTCAAAGGTTAAATTTTAGAGTTACAGAATTTTAAATACAGAGTGTGGAATCTTCAGCCACCATTCTCTCTCTCTCTCTCTCTCTCTCTCTCTCTCTCTCTCTCTCTCTCTCTCTCTCTCATCAGTGGTTCTGTGTGGATGTCACGTGATTTCCTTCACATTCAATCGAGAAGAGCTACAGATGTTTTCTGTTTTTATTTATTTTCTCTTTTATTCGGGGCTTTGGTGGCATCTTGAGTACGCTCGGCATTCTTGAGGCTGTCGCTCAGCTATATGGTGTTCGGTTTACTCTTTGAGCATTTCCT
The DNA here is from genome assembly GCA_026315105.1 of Locusta migratoria. Taxonomy (NCBI): domain Eukaryota; kingdom Metazoa; phylum Arthropoda; class Insecta; order Orthoptera; family Acrididae; genus Locusta; species Locusta migratoria. The sequence continues at coordinate 106,160,724 of CM048755.1, forward strand.
ACCTCTTCAGTTGGGGGGAGGGGGGGATATGAGGAACATCTTTATTTGACATTTATTAATTACATATTTGTTTGCGGGAACGAGGAGTGTGGTGGGGGAACCATGTCCATAGTTAGAGACTTGCAGGTGCCTCGATGGACTAATAAGAAAAGTCAGAAGAGAAGAAAGAGTGAAGAAATTCCATCGTAGTCTTCAGCGGTCGAGGATCTTGATGGGTCGCTGGTAGGTGTCACGTGGATCTTGAGGCGCGCCGGGTGCACGAATTAGCAGGTTAGGAGACGTCCTGGTCTTTGTGTAGAAGCGCTGAGCTATCCGCTGGAGGCGTTGAAGTACTTCCAATTCGCCGGCTGCCTCGTAGAGATAGTGGTGAGGAAACTGTGGAGGTACGTGGTAGACTCGTCGAAGGATCTTATTCTGAAGCGACTGTAGAAGTCGAAGATTGGCACGCGCAGCAGATCCCCAAACTTCACATGCAGGCTGAGCTAGTGTACCGTCACTTCGGTTACAGAAGAGAATTCAATGACTCTATATCTAAGAGCACACGAATATATCCTGTCTGTAGTAAATAAGGTTATGAGGCTGAGTTTCACAAGAATACACGCATGTACATGAAAACTGAAAAACTGTTCAAATCAAATGTTTGTATAGCTTATGGGACTTAACTACGTGGTCATCAGTCCCTAAACTTACAAACTACTTATGAATTAACTAATTCTAAGGATGGCACAAATATCCATGACCGAGGAGGGATTCGAACCCCCGACCGCAGTGGCCGTGCAGACCGTGAATGGAGCGCCTCAGTCCCCTCGGCCACTGCGGCCGGCTGAAAAACTGTCATAATTATCTAAACAGAGTCAAATTTATGCAATATATGGGAGCAGTGGTACAGATAAAAGTTTGAAAGTATAAGTACAATTCTAACATATATAAACGCGCTGAAGGAAGAACTTGACATTGACTCCCATTGAAGCACTGAAGATGTAAGACTACTGTCGAGAGTATGCGCTTGTGTTGTTGTCGATAGCGTTAATACCGCGCAATGGCGTGAAACCTCCGGAAAGTAACAGAGGAACGAAGTTACTCAAAACGTCACAGAGGCCCAGTCGGCGACACAGAGACATCCTAGATGGAGCAGCACTCTGTCTTGGGCAAACACTCGACAGGAAGATAAACGCCTCCTGACAGCCACATGGATGACGCGTCTGACGTCGAGTGACATCAAGTGGCGGCGCAGTTCGCGATCCAGTGCCTGCTTTCTGAGTCATCCTCTTCTCATGGCTCCATTTGGAATATGTTTGTAGCCGCGGTGGAGTAGCCGAGCGATCTAAAGCGTCTCACTGCGGAGCGCGCGGTTGCTCACCGTGGAGGTTCGAGTCCTCCCTGGGGCATGGGTGTGTGTGTTTTCCTTAGGTTAGTTTACCTAGGTTTAAGTAGTTTGTAAGCTACGAACTGATGACCACGCAGTTTGGTTCGATAGATTTACAGACACTTCAACATTTGATATGTTTGTAGCTTTATGACCTTCACGCGCTTCGTATTCCATTTACCCTACAGATCATTCAGACTGTTTCGATTGCTTCTGCGGCGCTATCTTGCGGCAACGCAGTTTGGTTTATTTTATTTTAAGGGGACAAAACTACGGAGGTCATCAGTCCCCCAGGCAACGCAGTCTAATTACTGGTATTGTAAAGTTTCCAGTTAAAAGGTTGCTAAAAATTTCCGCTACCAGTCACAAATATGATTTATTAGCAACATATTTTGATGCTGTGCATCATCATCAGGCTATAGACACACAAAATCTATTACTACAGGTATACATTAATCTACACTGACAAAATCTTGATGTTGGTGCAATGAACCTGTGGCAACAGAGAGATGACCTATGTAAGGTTATGTATCTTTATGGGCTGAAATACTATCTGTTTATAAAGGTGTTCGTTTTAAACATGAGTGTTGAAAACAAACTGCCTATGACGACATGTGCGTTCATAGCTTGCTCGACAGAGTCCAGTTAGAATGGAGCAGTTGCACTAGCAAAGATTGCCCCATGCCAACACCACCTAGAAGACAAGGCCGTGCCTACGTTACACTTAGAGGCCCCGGCCGCCATCTGACTGGCCGGCCGCTGCGCGGCGTTGGGCGTGCCCCAGCGGCCAGCCAGTGAGGTGGCGGCCGGGGCCTCTAAGTGTGACGTAGGCACGGCCTTGTCTTCTAGGTGGTGTTGCCCATGCCCTCACTCACAGCAGTTCTTGATCTCAGCCCTGGAGAACTCATTCTGAAGATAGGAATGGAGGTGAAGGTCAGAAACAGCGAGCATGCAAGTCGGGCTCAGATCCCTCCGCAATGTCTCAGATTATAGAAGAGCTATACGCGGAAGGTGTCCACCACGAACACCTCATGGCGAATGTTGAACGGAACCCAAATGAGGAGTTGTCAGAGGTATTCCCCGTGATTCAAACCATGTTTGCGAAATTGGATCAGTGCCTCCACCTGACAGGGAAGATCCAAACCACATTCTACATGATAATGCGAAGGTTTTCTGACCCAAAACTGGAACCAGACGCAACTTGCAATACGCGTTCAGGGTGAAAGAGGACAAGAAGTTCCTTGTGCTACCCTATGCCGTCCCCATGATCTATTGTCTGCTTTAAATAAATTTTCCGGATGCTGGAAGAGGACATAATAGAACCCGCCACATCAACCTGTAACTCGCTGATTTGAATAGTGGAAAAACATCATAGTACCATCCAATCAACACTCGACTCGCGACAGGTAAATACGATATTATAGATCGAAACTGATCGGCCAGATAAATTGGACAAACTCTTGCAGAATTTGGACAGGATACAAATATTCTCCTCCCTGGACTTACAGTCACGTTCCTGGCAGATCTTCCTGCGCCCCGAATGCCAGAAGTACAGAGCGTTTCTGGTCTTTGGGAGGTCATATCCGTTTAACACTGTAATGGTTGCGTCACTAGGAGGAACAACGGTGGTCGTATTGTATCTATGAGATACAGGGCCAACATTGAAACGTTATCTTTAATTAACAATGTTCAAATGTTTTTAGAGCTTATGGGACTCAACTACGGGGTCATCAGTCCCTAAGCTTACAAATTGCTTATGAACTAGCTACTACTAAGGACGGCACAAATATCCATCCCGAGGGGGGATTCGAACCCCCGACCGTAGTGGCCGTGCTGACTGTGACTGACGCGCCGCAGTACGCTCGGCCACCGCGGCCGGCCTTTAATTAACCTCAGATGTTGCAGTGAGTAAGTAAACAAAACCAGATAAAAACATGTAAGTATTACAATAGAAGCAACAGCACGTTTATTTTATGAAGATTAAAAATAGAATGATTTGCTCCACTGACGCGTGGGATGCCTATTCCAGGAATATGTATCCGTAAGATCCTACGTGACCATTCTAGCGTTAAATGATTACCTTTGGGTTGAACGTCGTGTCCTCTGCGTTTATAAGGGGGTTAGACAGTATCCTGTCCGACTACATTAAGCAACGTCTTACGAGTTAAGTAGTTAACCTCTTGCTTGCTGAGCCAAGCTGGTCACAACACAAACAAATGTTGAGGGAGTTGCTTGGATTTTTCAAGAACTGTGGAATCACTGTCAACGTAAGTAAAGACACATCACAAGTCAAATTCCTTTTACATATTATAGCTGGAGAGGGCATAGCGTCAGACCCAGAGAAGAATGCTGCCATAGAAAAATTTGCAACTCGTGCCATCAAAAGGCAACTAAGGAGTTGTAATTTTAATAAACGTTTCATCAGCATAAAGAAACAGGCCACCTCGATGTTCTGTCAACTTCTGGGAAAGAACAACCCGTGGTCGTGCGATAGAAAGGCGAAAGAGGAATTCTAAATACGTGTTAGTGAGTGCCCCCATACTCTCACACCTACATCTACATCTACGTGAGATACTCTACAAATCACATTTAAGTGCCTGGCAGAGGGTTCATCGAACCACCATTATACTATTTACCTCCCATTCCATTCTCGAATAGCGCGGGAAGAAAGAACTCCTGAATCTCTCCGTTCGAGCTCTGATTTTACGTATTTTATTCTAATTTAGAGCATGATTTCTGCATCGTGACAGACGGCCCCTACAAGAGCCTTGCAGTCTCCAATAACAGCTGGAAGACGGGAACCGCGTCTATAAAAATGTTCAAATGTTTGTATAGCTTATGGGACTTAACTACGGGGTTATCAGTCCCTAAACTTACAAACTACTTATGAACTAACTAATCCTAAGGACGGCACAAATATCCATGCCCGAGGGGGGATTCGAACCACCGACCGTAGTGGCCGCGCAGACCGTGACTGGAGCGCCTCAGTCCCCTCGGCCACCGCGGCCGGCACGCGTCTATAAGATCATTGTGCTCGGTAGCCAGCAAAGCTGAGCGTAATTATTCTTTCACTGAACTTGAAGCCCTGGTGGTCGTGAGGGCATTTAGGAAGTTCCGATTCTTCTTGTACGGCAGAAAGACGCATGTCTACATGGACTACAAGACACCTGATTTCTTAATAACAGCCGCGACCGATTACCGTGCGTACTGGGGCGCAGTGCTACTGTGCTCGCAGCTGTTCGCCGTCGAAGGTTCGAGTCCCCCTCGGGCATGGGTGTTTGTGTTGTCCTTAGCTTAGTTTACCTTAGTTTATGTAGTTTGTAAGCTACGAACTGATAAACACGTAGTTGAGTCTGATAGATTCACAAACATTTGAACATTTTTCTTAATAGCAGCTAACCACAAGAATAAAAGACAAGGTGGACGCTGGAGCTGATAGAATTCAACTTTACCATAGAACATGTGCTGGGTGCTGTGAACGTTGTGGCTGACGCTGTCTCCCACTCACCTATTGGGATCGAAATGGTAAGACTAGAACCTATAGAGAAGGAACACTTCTGTCTTTTCTATATGAAACAGGTTGCTTTTGAAAACTGTCTAACCACCACCCTCAAGGACATAGCCAGGGAACAGAACAAAGATCCCTTGCTACGATAGCTCAAGACGAAGTGGGGTGATGGACATCACATACAGATACACTACTTCTAAAAGGAATACTGTTCCACAACGGAGGTAGATGCGATGAGCCTTGGCGACTCTTGAGCTGATAAATAAAATGGTCTGGAAGACATACTTACGGTATGCACACTGAGTCCAGAAAATGGTTCTTAAAGCTCGGGACGTTTTGTGCTGGACGCTGTGTGCATTCTGCAATATGGACAAGAGGATGCGAAGACTACAGTACATTTACCTTCCCGCGGCGGCCAATCTCCTGGGACAACTCCCATGGATAGCCAATTGACACCAATACGTATTGGTAGTGACAGAACTAACCAAAAAATATATCACCCTGACACCGTGTAAGAATTCGTTAGGATTAACCATAACCAAGGTGTTGTGCAATTTAGGACATATGGACCGTATTATCTCCAATAACGGACCTTAGTTTTGCTCAGAGAGGTTGAAAACTACTCCAAGAAGGCACCGTTTAACTCCAGTTTATGTGCCTTAACGTATGCACATGCGAGTCCAGTTGAGTGAGTTATAAAAGACCAGGGCAACCTTTTCAGAATATATTGCACAAAGAAACACTCATCTTGGGAGATGTACTTGAAACTATTCCAAGAACTCATGAATGTACTGCCGCATGGCGTCACAAAAACTCACACCCGTGACAGTGCTTAAGAAACGTCTTCAACCAGGAAGCTGTGGACTGCCTTCTGAGATGAAGAATTCCTACGAAAAAATTAATGGTAGAGCTAGCATTCGCCAGACTGTGGGAAGTGGGGGCAGAAACGGAAGGCCAAGTGGGACAATAAGGTCCATCTTAGGGGAGGTCGGAAGGTGCTGCTCAAAAACTTTAAACTTTACAATCGTCAAAAGAAGCTTTGCCACAAAGTTTACCGCCGGGGTGGAGCGGCTGAGTGCATTGAGGCGCTATGATATGAAGCGTGAGGCCGTTCCCCTTCGGGGGTTCGAATAACCCCTCGGGCATGGATGTTTATGCCGTCTTTAGTATAAGCTAGTTCATAAGTAGTTTGTAAGTTTAGGGACTGATGACCCCGCAGTTAAGCCCCATAAGCTTTACAAGCATTTGAACATTTTTGAACAAAGATTACCCTGCATACATCGGTCCAGTTCGCGTGGTACAAGAAAACGCAGCGGGGATGGAAACAATTAAAATGCAAAAGTCGTTGGATGTACACCCTGTGTGTTACTTTAAGCCATTCCTGGAATGATTTAGAATAGTTACCATAGAAAGTCAATTTCATATTATTTACGTTTCCTAGAATATAAGCTTCATTTAGATACATTTTGTTCTTTTCGTTCTGTCATATTATGTCCATTGTCATGTATCATTAACCTGTGCTTTAGTCCTACGGTTGGTTGCCACTACTTAATTATGCAGTGTGAAGCTCCACCCAGTGCGAAACGCCAGCGGCATTGTGATACTCGTATTCTTTTCCTGGCCACTTCGGTCACATATCGAACTAACCACCCTTCACATTGATATGAAAGCATCGAACGACACCCATTGCTCATTAACCTCAGATCTTCCATTCTCAGTTATAATCATGCAGCGAAATTAATCGTACCCTGACATAATCTAGTCTTGTCTGTCTGTGTTTGTGAAAGACGCCACAGGAGTGAACCTCCATGTCTCAACGCTATAATATTAAGTACACTGGTGAAAACAGGTGATCGGTTGAGATTTTCGACTTCTTTCTGTCGGTTTTACGGAGTGGAGAAAACAACATTATGGCAACCGAGATAGTGGTAATAACAGAAAGTTGCTGTAGAGGTGTTTGGTATTGACTTACAATGTTTAGTCTGTGTGGAGGAACATGCAGATTGAAGTCGTCACGAATGCCGTTGGATTCTGTTCGCAGAAGCGTCACGATTTTGTGTTTAGCCGAACAATAGTCGTTCCCTCGTATGGAGAGAACGTGGAACTCGGAACAATCCTGCTTATGTGCAGGAAACATCGCTATAGCATGGTGGTGGACGAATGATGTGGGCAGGAGTCAGTATTGGCGGACGAACTGACCTCTTACACTGTATGATCGGACCTCTGTGTCGTTCAGAATGTCACTTTGACTACTCAGAGGTATAGAGACGAGATACTTCGACCTTTTGTTGTGTCCTATGCTGGTGCCGTAGCAGATGGGTTCCTTCTGGTGGACGATAACGCTCGTCCCCATGGAGCTGCACTGGTGTACAACATGCTTCCAGCTGAGGAAATCGAACGAATGGAGTGGCCAGCTTGTTCACTGGATCTTAACCCGATTGAGCATGTTTTGGATACACTTGTCAAATGCACTGTAGCCAAACCAACACCTTCAACAACGGTAGCAGACCTGCATATTACACTCATGGAAGAATGGGCAAGTATACCTCAACAGCTGATTGGTAACCTCATACTGTCCACGCCATGCAGGTGTGCAACTGTACTGACAGTCTGAGGTGATCACACAGAGTATTAGAGTATAACGAGAATGACATTTTTACTATTATGGTAGCCCCATGGTATCTCTGTGAGTAAAAGCCATGTAGACCTCGCCGGTCGCGGTGGCCGAGCGCTCTGCAGCGCGCCAGTCACGGTCCGCACGGCCACTACGGTCGGAGGTTCGAATCCCCTCTCGGACATGGATATTTGTGTCGTCCTTAGTCTTAGCTAGTTCATAAGTAGTTTGTAAGTTTAGGGACTGATGACCCCGTAGTTAAGTCCCATAAGCTATACAAACATTTGAACATATGTAGACCTCAAGAAAGTAGATATCGTACTTCATCACACACGATTGCCATTGTAACCATTATCTGAATAAAATACGTAACCTTATGTTTTTGTGTATGATATCTCACCTGATCCCCCTGTTTGGGGCTCTGCCACCGCGTATTCTCCCTCAATCGTATTGCTAATATTTAGGCGAGTTTGGGGCTCTGTCATCAAACATTCCACTTCGCCCGTATTATGTGCGTTTATGGCATGCTGGTGTCCACACGGAGGAATGTGTGAAGACACAGATGCCACTGTTGGCTTGAATGTTTCAGGTATGCAGAGACGAACCTGAGATGCAGGGAGTTTGATGTGCACTAAGCACACACGCCAGACAAGATCTACCAGAACCAAAGAAAAGAGAGGCAAAGATGACCTGCAGGAGCCTTTAATGTGTCTGTGTTCTGACGAATGTCACCACCCCGCATTGTTTTCCTTTTAGCTAAAAGGGCAAAAAAGAAAACAAAACAGAAATCTAAGAAATATTAAGGAGCCGTCGAATTGCACTTCTGTCAGTTTCAAAGCAAACCAAGCTGAGCTCTCAACTAGGAGCTGTCACACCATCTCAAGAACGTATCTCAGGGTTTAGATGGCTGGTTGCGACACTTGCATGGGTCTCACCAGTAGGATGTAGTGCTACATCGCTATGCGAGCATTCAGATAATTGGAGGATGAGTATACTTGGCACTCATAACTACTAGCTACCAGTCCATTAATGAAGTAGGTGCATGAGATAGTAGTGCTGGAATAGTGTTTATTATGTCTTATGTGTTGCATGATTCAAGAATAGAATTATCCAACCGCACAGTGAGACTTTACGCAGATTCCTTCACCACAGTTATCACAGATAAGATTAAAGAAAGTGTGAGTTTTCGCTGTAAGAACCTACGTACTGGGCTATGTACTGTTCTGATTTATAAGTTTGTTATCTTAGGGGCGAACCGTACATTCTGCTTTCTTGCTCCAGCAACATTAATCATAAATTGAATAAAATGGTTAAACAGCTGCATTGTCTGCGATAAGAAATTGGTTGAACTTTTCCCTAACTATGCAATCATAACTTTAAGAAACACAGAAACCTGTATATTTCTCGAGCACGCAACATTAAACTGTCAACAGTTCACTTATCGCCAAATTTAGAGTCCCTAGAAGCAACAGTTCGCTGCGCAAATCTAAACACTCTCCTCCATCGAATCACTCATATCATCCAGGAGGTTCCTTCTTCTGCCAAGACTAGACATGGAGTCCACTCTTCCACGCACTCCTTCGCTCACCTCCTCCTTCCCAAACACACACTCCCCACTATTCTGTCCCTTGGCCACTTCCTCATTGGTCGATCGCCATCCCCTCCAAATTAGTATACATCTTAACTTTTCTTTAGGTAAACACTGACCACCTGAATCCACTTCCTTACTAATATAACATTATTTAAAAACACAAATTATTAACGTTCACTCACCACAGGATTATCAATTAGTATTGCAAAAAGTCTGAAGTAAATAAATAGACAACCGACTTTCACGAGTTTAGCCGCTCATGAAAAACAATATTTATGTAAATTACTGGCAAATTGTACAATAAATCAACACACTAAATTAAATATATGAGAGACAAATCATGCTTTTAGCATTTTCAGTGTTATTGTGGAGCATATGATGATCTGCTGCTAAAATTATCTCGGGCTTCCGGCTGCGTCAAGTGGTTTGATATCCACGAGCTTTCGGCCAAGAGCTCCTGGGCCATTGTCAAGTGGTGACTTTCGAGTTATTGCTACCGCTGTCCTTACATACCTGCGCGGCTTCCTGTGACGTCACTGGTGCTACCCCGCATCGCCATATATGGCAATATTTTGCTCGCGTGTCTGCCGTGCTCGCTTCAACCGTCTGATGTTCAAATATTTGTAGAGATTATGGGACTTAACTACGGGGTCATCAGTCCCTAAACTTACAAACTACTTATGAACTAGCTTATTCTAAAGACGGCACAAATATCCATGCCCGAGGGGGGGAATTCGAACCCCCGAGCGCAGCGGTCGTGCAGACCGTGACTGGCACGCCGCAGACCGTTCGACCACAGCGGCCGGCCCAACCGTCTGATGGCCGGGTCCCAAGATGTGCTCAGCTGCAACCCGCCGTCTTTATTAACAGTTTTTTTCCAGATATTTTAGTTTCGATCGCCTCTTTTATTACGCTATCCCAGAAAGTATTTTGTTTTGGTAATGAGTGACGTATCATCGAACACAATGCGATGTTTGTTTTCCAGAGCATGCTCCGCAGTTGCTGATTTCTCGGGATAACGTAAACTGGAACATCTGTCATGTTCAACATTGCGTAAGAAAAATGCCTACAGCAAGCGTCAGTTTTCACAAGCCATTCGTCCAAAGACATGAAGCAGAAGACCGTCGAGGAGGAGACAAAGAAGATTTCAATTTTGCCGTTTTGTGGCTCGGTAACGGGAAAAATTAGCCGGCTGCTTAAGAGACACGAGATCTTCTCGGTCTTCAGGCCTCCTACAAAATTACGACAGCTCATGAGACCTGTGAAACATGGTGTACGCCTTCGCACGCCAGGTGTGTACAACATACCGTGTGGGTGTGGACAGTTTTACAATAGACAGACTGTGCGCAATATTGAACAGCGCTGTGTTGAACATGAAATATGTTCCCGTTTATGTTTTCCAAGAAATCAGTAATTGCGGAGCATGTTCTGGAAAACTGTATAGTTTCCTCAAGATTCGCACCCGGATTGTCCGCATCCCAGCCAGTTATTGTCGCCACTGCGGTGTCGGCGCTCTCGCGAATAATCTTTACCATGTAGGTACACAACCGCCAGCTGTAAAAGTTTCATTCCTAGATTTCAGGAAAAGTATACGTTTGCTTAGCACATACAAGATTATGAAACCTGCTCCATTTACAATTGTCTATCGGTTTCTTCATTTCGAGTAGATTGCTAGTCTTAAGCTTTAGGGACGATTTTCTCAAAAACGGAGAGGTGTTGAGTCAAAACATCTCACAGGCCTTGGTTTCAGGTTGTACACAAGCCACCTGCCAAATTTGAGCCGAATTGGTTGGCCATGTCTGAGGCCTTCTCCTTGTAAGTCGAGCAAGGCTTAAGATGTACTGAGGTGTTGTAAGTGTTTGAGCTCCCCCCGCCCCCTACATTGACTATGTGGTGGTAGGGCGACTTGTGAGCCTCAACTATGCAGATAGCCATACCGTCAGTATATCAGAAGTATGAGGCAGTGGGGAGTCCGGACCGCATGAGTGCCGGCCGCGGTGGCCGAGGGGGCTGAGGCGCTCCAGTCACGGTCTGCACGGCCACTACGGTCGGGGGTTCGAATCCCCCCTCGGGCATGGATATTTGTGCCGTCTGTAGTATTAGCTAGTTCATAAGTAGTTTGTAAGCTTAGGGACTGATGACCCCGTAGTTAAGTCCCATAAGTTCTACAAAAATTTGAACATTTGATTTGAAGTGTGTCCGAATGGCCGAAATGGCAAGGCACCACTCGCGTAAAGCAGAATGTCAGATTTAGTCACAATCCGACACAAATTTTCATCTCCCACCAATGACGTATTTCAGTGTCCTGCAGCAGCTAAGACCGGAAATCTATTCTTTCATATTTGTTTGTTTAGCACACCCTTATTGGTGGAGTGAGACTCATAAAGGAAATCCCTCAGACATGACTTATGAATTCGCCTAATATTTCTCGGGTCGCTATTGTACAATGTAAAATGAAAGACACTACAGTATTTCAGCTTGTGAAATCGTCCCAAAACATTATGATGTTCAATCGACTAAAAATTGACAGGATCGATTGATAACAGGTTGACATTTTTTATTATCTTCAGCAACGCACATCATCTTAGAAATCTAAGATAGAAACTTTTAGTACTACCGTTTAATTACCCATAGGATAAAATCTGTTTAGTGTAATGGCCACTGGCTTAGCAGCTAATCCATGTGGCAGATACTCTGTATCCAGTTCCTCAGTGCATTCTGCACGTTATTTGTTTATTTGTTTTTGTACGTATCAAAATTTGTAGGACTACAGAGGTAAGTAAATAAATAAGAAATAGTAAACTGCAAGCAAATAATTTTTAAATAACTTTGATGATAAAGAAAACTTTTTTGAACATCGTATTGCAACTCCGAGTAAGACTGCCAGGATAAGTCACGAAAGAGTAAAAACAACGTTTCTTTACAGTGAGGCGCAAGAGAGAATATCCCATGATTCACATTTTAGTTTTGCACCAGCCGTGACTCTACTATGTATGAGAATCGGAAAATGTTCTTGGTGCCAGGAGTATATTTGTTTCGAAGCTGTATATGAGATGTACCATCAATATGCTCCAATGGAAGTGTAGACGTGTAACAGAGATAGGAGTGGCCATTGTAAGGCAACAACGATCTTTACTAATCCATGGTGTTAGAGAATCTCAGTTGCTTACTTTGTTATTATTCTTTACTGATACCTACTAAGCCAGCCAAATTTGATGAAAAAGAAAACCTAAATACATCTTCATAACGCGTTTGGGACCCAACGCAGTTCCTCTGCTACCCAACGAGATACCATGTCAACGACGCTTTCATGCGCTTATGGAAACCTAATCGGAAGTCGTAAAAAAAATGTTCCAATGTTTGTAATCCTAAGGGACCAAACTACGTTGGTCATCAGTCCCTGGTCTTACAAACTACTTAAACTAAGTTAAACTAACCTAAGGACGAAGCACATATACATGCCCGAGGAAGGATTCAAACCTCCGACGCAGGAGCTCGCGCGATCCGTAACGTGGCGCTCCAGACCGAACGGCTACTCCCGCGCGGCAGTCGTAAAAAATATTCCTTTACGGACTAGATATATGTTAATGAAAAATGCTTAATTTTCAATCACCTATGGGGCCTGCTTATTTACAGTCGAATATGTGTCATACGCATTATGGTTGACTACTGAGCCAAATTATCTGAGTGGGATTCATTTCATTTCTCAGTCTAACCACCTGATATAGATTTTTCATATTTCTCTTAAACTACCCCAGTCCAATGCTCGGGTAATTTCTTGAAATTAATAAAACGAACCATGGTCGACATTCTGCCCCACTTCATCAAACTTGGTTGCGTCCCCAGTAAACGCAAAGTTCCTGTTTTATTTTAACGAAATAAAAACCAGGTATTCTGTTGTTTGAGTTTATAAATAATCATCTGTATCGGGAACCGTGAAAAGTGTATAGCGCTTTCACGCAGCGAGTCACACTCAAAATATTCACAGTTCGGCGTAACGGTCCTGACGTTCACTCGTGCGTGCGCCCAAACACACACACACACACACACACACACACACACACACAGTTAAAGTAAATAACGATTCGGCGGTGTTTAAAGCAAACAGGAACTGTTAGTCATTGTCTAAGCCGTAGAGAGAAATATTTTGTTTGAATTTACGCCAAGGAATCAATTTAAATGCAAATCAAAACGTTTTTGAGCGTGCTCTTCCAGGTACGACTTGCTTTAGTATTGTGGTGTCTCGTCAACCTCTCTGTATAACAGCGCGTGAACGCAAAGTGACGCAAAGTAAACTAGCGTTACAGTGCGATTTAAATATAAATTGTTCGTCGCTAGGCTTGTTATAATCTGACGTTAAGCTTCCCCTCGAATGTACACACAGTACGAAGGAACAGACACTCAAAATATACAATCGTCTTTTGTGTTCATTTTGCAGTCACGTCAAGTAGTCGAAAGAGTTTATTTCTCGTATATCTAAGTCGGTACCTCACAGACCACCTCACGGCTTGTAGCGGAGGGTGTTCCACGTATCACGAATACTTGTTTTTTCCTTCACTTCAGGAATAACAGTCATGAAAAATTACTATCATAAGTCTCAGTTTCTAATTTTGTTTAGATTTTATCGATATAGTCATTTCGCGGAATGTACGGAGGAGGAAGTAATATTTTAGCTGGCTATTCTTTCTCAGCCTGGTTCCACCCATTTCTACAATGGGTTTCATGTGGTCATTACACATTCGATTCTTATGGACTCACACTCCTAGATACTTTACGGTCAACATCATTAACAGTGCCTCATAGACAATCACGCAGTTAACAATTATTATTATTTTCAGCGACTGAAGCAATTAAGAATTTACTTTCAAAAAATCCATGTATAATTGCCTACAGCTCACATCACGTCATCACAATAGCTGAAACTCGAAATCAACACAGATTACCATTATCGGCTAGCCACTGAAGACAGTTTCAGTGGTGTGGAAACCTACAAATGATGACATAGTAATCTTATATATTAAAAGAATCTAAGAAAACTAAAGTCAGTCGTCCAGACCAAACTACCTGGTCGATTTCCTTCATTTTTGTTTTAAAAGAAATTTATTCATTCATAGATCTGCCATCAAGTATCAGAATTTACATAACTCTCGCCTTCCCTTTTCTATACTCAAACGCGACTTCTTCTGTATATTTCTTATGGGGATGTCCTTCCTGTAAACTAAAGTCAGTCGGTCAGGCCGTTCTATCCGACCGATTTCCTTCATTTTTGCTGTAAATAAAAGGACTTCATTCGCATATTTGTCATCAAATATCAGAATTAACTTAAGTTTCTCCATACTTTTTTTATTCAATTGCGATATTCTTTTGTCCTTGCATTGAATATTTTAATCGGTTTGTTTTACGATATCTTCGGTTCTAACAACACTCAGCGGATCAAGCTCTTTCATTTGCGCTTTTAAACACTTTGATTGATTCTGAAGAAAGCTATGCGTGAACATTCAATTTTACTTCCATTTTCCCACCAACGTTTTTGTCATTCCACTGAAGGTGCGAAGTATTCGCACGGGTCTTCTTGTATATTTTATATTACAGAGTGAATTAGATTTAAAAACAATCATCATCAATATTTTGTTAGACGATAAAATTAATTGGATAAGGAAGCATTACTAGTCCACATGTAACAAATATTTTCCTTAGCATACGAGATGCAACCGAAACCACAGCTTGTACAGTAATGTGTGAACAATATGATATGAAATACGCGCGCAGTGTCAGAGGACTTCGACGTAATGGAACTGTAGCTACTGGTCCTGTGACGGTTGGGGCCCTCCTCCTATTGCTGCTCCCCTAGTGTGTCTCTTCTCTAAGTATGGGCGATTTTGCTCTTATGAATGTAATTGATATATATTCTCGTTTTATTGTAATGACATGTATGTTTTAAATTTCCGTCATCCCCTTTTTTTAACAGATGACGGCCTTGTAAAAAGATTTTTGGACCAGACGATGCTGGCAGAGACCAGCGAAACCGGTCGTCCAAAATAAAATTAATCATCAGCGATCTTGACTTTTATATTTTTTGAACATATTTCATAAGTAGTTTGTAAGTTTAGGGACTGATGAGCCCGTTGTTAAGTCCCATAAGCTCAACAAACATTACTATTAACATCTGTATACAGCGAACCTGTGCCTCGTAAAGCTGTAGAGGTCGTGGCTGTCAGGATAAAATATCCGTAACGTCTATCTTTCTGTCGATGGTGATGTATCCCAATACATATTGCCTGCACTGGTTTCCCAGCTCCCACCAACTTTTATACTGTTGGATGACTTCAACGACCATAACTCTCTGTGTGGTGGAACCATAGCCACTAGCCGAGGAAGAGATGTCAAAGCTATACCTTTGTCTTCTAAATACCGGTGGTTGCACACATTTCAGTGTTGCATTTGCCACCTACTCAGCTATTGATCTTTTAGTCTTCAACCCTGGCCTTCTAGCATCTGGTTGACTACTTGGTGTCCTTCTTGCCAAGCATAGCTTCCCTGGATGCTTGCGCAAATGGGCTCTTAACAAAGATGATTGGGTCACTTTCATCTCTGCTGCTACCTGTTGGATATCCACCAGTTGGTAACAGTCTGCATATAAATATTTCAGTACGAAGTTAGTGAATGTCACGTTCATTGAAAACGCACCTTTGCAGTATAAAAAGTGACTTGTTCAGACTCTTTTTTTTTCCTTGTTTAAACCCAGCAATATTTTGCATGTGTCACTAGTAAACCTACGTTAAAATGCTGATACCTGCGATAATTCTGTTGTTACAGTGAGGTCTTACAACTGTATCCTTGTCCTGGAGACACACACACAGTTGAGTAATAAAACTATGTCAGCAGGATAGATGGAAATGTTTCAGGCTATATATCTGCCATTTGACTGTTTACTTTCCTAACATGTTTCGGCACAGTAGAAGTTGTTTTCAGTTTTTGCTAATTTTTTATAAATTGACAACTTGTTTTATAAAACCAAATACTGATCTGACGGTGATACGCATGGCGGTGTCATACCATTTTAAACTTGTATATGACACTTGAACATGGCTGCACCACCGAAATCGTGATTGTGTTATACCAAATATACCAAAACAGTCAAATGGCGGATATTTCGTTTTAAAAATTAACAAGAAACGTTTAATGGTGGTTGATAGAATGAAATTAATTTTCGTTTTGATATTGACACAGGGTTCAGGTGTTATAGATGCACGGGGCTATGTCGCTAATGTCTTTAAACAAAAAAGCAGCGTATACCACACTTTCTGTGGGCCTCCACAACCAAACTGGCGTGAAAAGGGATAGATCGCCGTGTCCGCAGCATTCGGTAATCTTCGCGTTCTTCCTAAGTGACCCAATGACCTCAACCAGTCTTTCCTGGCCACAGGACTGAAGAATCTAGATTTCTCACCAGCACCGTAGTTTTTCTTTTCCCATAGTTTCTGTGCACGCTGTCATTGTTGGTGCGAAATTGGAGCATTGTGTTTTGGTAAATGAGGACTACACAAGCCTCTATAAATGACGCCTCAAACAAAAGATTTGATAACCGCCGGCAGGATGAATGGATAACTCTCTTGAAATACAGCAGTTTCAAGCGAAAAACTTTTGTGGCGCTTTCCACAGCCCAGTAATTTTAGTTTCCCTCGGGTATATCTGTAGCAGAGTTTGCGTTCTACACACCAGTCTCCAGAATTGATTATAGCGTGTTTCAGCCACCTTAAAGTATGTACGGAATACCAAGACCATTGAGACATCTTAAACGCCAGCGTTATAATCGTACCACGGTGGCATGTAATGGCCAAGCAGCGAATAGTAAATGTGAACAATTTGCACATTAAGCAGAAAAGTTAGTTCGTCTACAGAATACTGTATGAACTGCGTTAAATAAACACCCAGTTTGTTACGAGGGGTTCTCACCAGTTTGTAAGAGAGAAAAATGTAAGGAATTACAGTTAAGAAAGGTATTCCATGTTCTGAAGTGCGAACAACTCATAAGATGTCACAAGCGGCCTACCTTGCCACTTATTTTAGTGACGGCAGAAAACTGTTGTTCCTTCGCAACTGGGGAAACCGAAAATGCAAACCGGTTCGAAAATCTTTTATTTACTCCACTCGGTCACTAAGATTAAAGAAAGAACTGTTCACATTAGTTCAACAAATAAGTAGGCAATCAAAGAAAAGCCAAGATGTGAATTACAAACACGTAATCGTCTGCCATCACTAAATAAAATCAAGCGTTAAACAAAAACAGTGATAACCGAAACATACGACAAGAAGCCGTCAGACTACGTTAGTTTGTTCTGTCTGACGTGTAATTATAAAGAATGTGGCTATTGACGTATACCAAGGAAACGAATGAAACTGAAGAATTTCCGAACAAATTTATACTTCTTTATTGATATTAAATTCAGAACGGTGTTTAAGGATGGAAACGAGGCATATGTCACACACAGAGAGATTTATTTCTGTTTATGCAAATCAGAGTTGAATACAGACACGCGGTGTGTTCTATAACATTAAAGTATTTCGTTGCCCAGATAATATATAATATATGGAGATGTCCTTGCTGTAAACTAAAGTCAGTCGGTCAGGCCGTTCTATCTGACCGATTTCCTTCATTTTTGCTTTAAACGAAAGGTATTCATTCGCAGTTTTGTCACCAAGTATTAGAATTAACTTACGTCTCTCCATACTTCATTCTTATTCAAACGTGGTATCCTTCTGTCCTTGCATTGAATATTTTAATCGGTTTGTTTTACTATATATTCGGTTCTAATTAAGGTACACAGTTCTTTTTGACCTAGCAATGTTCAGCGGATCAATCTCTTTCATTTGCGCTTTTAAACACTTGCAGTGATTGATTCTGAAGAACTTCAACTTTACTTCCATTTTTTCCCAACTTTGTTATTCCACTAACGGTGCGAAGTATTAGTTCGGGTCTACATATTAATATGATAACATGAAATAAAGACAGCAAAATCTACTAAAGTGAGTGATGTAAATTTTATTTAATATCCTGGTTTATGAAGCAATAATGACCTAAAAACAAAATGAAATGTCATTTTTGTCAGACTTCCGCTACTCCTCTGCAACATTCGTGGAAGTTTGAAACACAATGACGGAATCACTCTATATAATTAAAATAGGCTATCGAAGCTTGATACGCATTGGGTAGCAAATCTTTTTCACAGATCCGTGTAACTGCCCGTAAGCTACACAGGTCTGATGTCGTGACCATCCGAAAAGCGCCCTAGGGCAGCAGTGGTTGCCAGTTGTCATGTAGTTGGACTTGTAGCTGGTGATCTCCTTGTTAGCAATTTGGAAGGCGTTGCCCCGTACGCATGTGTTATTAGGGGCTGCACAAGAGTTTGACCTGAGTTTCGGACAGACCCAAATGACCTTAGTGACATACATTTTGAAGCTGTTTTAAAATGAGCCGCTTCTTAAACACAGTCATTTGAGCTAGGGTAATCTTAGGAATCATCGCCCTTTGTCGTGGTGGTTAGCATTTCCCTCCAGGCAGATACAGCATTTGCAGTAGCTAACGCACGCAGCTGTCTGGGCCAGTACTATCGTCTACCTCTCACCGACACAAACGCTATAAACTTACGAAAATCAAGACATTTAGTAGCTAATTTCATTATCAACTGTTCTTCGCTATTTGTTAAATGTCTGTCGACGATTCATTTGTATTCTATTTCCTTTAGTGCTCATTGTATATTTCAATAATACTAACTAAAAGAAACGATATTATGGTGTGTAGAAGTAATAGAGAGTAAATTAGAGTATTTACATAGCAACTTACGATATACGTTTATATTGTAGTCGTGATTTTGTATAGCAATTCAGTATGCACAAAATTGAGTCAAATAAAAACCGTATTTATGTAATAAGAAAGCAAAAGTAGCAGTAGCTACCTGATAAGCACCTTTCTAAGAGTGTGCCACAGGTATTCTATGTGGAAGTATTAAGCAGATGCACACACACATGATAAAGATGACCGACCGACTAATGACTTCTACAGCGATTTTTTCCTCGGTTTCTACGTAACGAAGGAGTGAAACCTAATGAAATTCTAAGCATAATCAAGCTCCAATAGAATAATGCATGTCGTCTCGGTCATGTCTAGTCTCATGCTATCTAACAAAGAACTTCCTTGGTATATTCACCCTTAATTCATCTAGCTGCACGTCTCCCACATCTCCATTTCATTCTGTTTACAGTAATAACCCTGTATTCCTCTATAATATTTTGTCAAATTCCAGTCAGAGCTCCAAACCATATGTTTGTTTTTCTGTCTCTCGTAGCAATTCTCATAGTCCACCTCTCTATTCCTCGAGTGAATGATCATCGCGTTTAGAGTAATTTCCGTAATAAAATCCTTTCCAACTGCCATAAGAGACTAATCGTTATTAATTGTAAACGATCAGTCTCAGGCCCGATGGAAACTTTTTCAAAATATAGTTAATATGTCTCATTTCTACGTCGTTTTGGCTGTTCAGTTTGCTCTCCAATCAATAGCAGCAGTCATACTTTTCAATCAATGAAAAAACTTTTTTATTAGAAAAATTTGCATGTAAACGTCTGGGTTGTGAGACACGTTTCAGTGATTGAGGGATATTTTTCTATAAAATAATCCCGATACTATTGTAAGTAGAACCTTAAATGTAATTACAGGCATTACATTCTACTTCCTTCAGGATTATTTTGTTCTGGATGGTAAGAAATCTTTTCTCTCACACATTCTCAGAATATTTTTCTTGTCACAAATTAATTACAAAGCTAATAGTGCTGTCATAAAACGTTGCCATCAGTTTTGTTAAGTTACAGTAAAACCATATCAGCTTCTCGATTAGTTCTTACAGATATATACAGCGTGCTTCAGTACTTCTGATTATAATTCTAGTTATAATTAAGGTTTGAATGTTGGTTCTGAGAAGAACCTCTTCTATGCAGAGATCGTATGTCTGTAATGTTTGTTAATCAGCCTTGTTACCTAAGTCAGTAAATGTGCAATACTCAGTGTATGAGGAAATGAAAATCGTCTACGGAGCATGAACCTGTTTAGACTCCTACACGCCCTTGAGCTCAATGCTGCCAAATTAAAAACAATGGAAATGCATTATCTGAAATCAAGGCTTTAGAATTATATCCTAGGGTGAGGGGTTTCAATAAATAAAACTAATAATTAAATCAAACACAATTAATATGTGAAACTAAAAACAAATCAATGCTGAATGGAAAAAGGCACAATAGTTACTTCAAATGAGATTGAGTTAAAAATTCATATCGCCTGTCTGACCATTAGTCTCTCAGAATTTGCTCATTTGCTTGTATGTATACAAGAGCTCCACATTCTTCTCTGCGGCATTCGTAAGTTTTTTTCAGGGCAGTTTGTGTCATACGCATAAGGATGGCTGATGTTTTTCATTATAGTGATAACGTATATGGAGAGCGCGCAATTGACGTATCGAAAAACAAATGATTGGGATAAAGCAGAGATGGTGTCACGGAAATGATATACGAGTTGGGGTGGTAACGTAACAGTAAAGACGATTATCGTTGCGGCGAGATCTACTTACGAAATTTCGGCCACCAACTTTCCCCTCCGAATACGAAAATATGTTGTTGACTGTAGGGAGATAGGACCATAATAATAAAAGAGTAATCAGGGCTCGAATGTAGACATTTAGGTGTTCTTTCTTCCCACGCGCTATTAGAGAATGATATGGTGGATAAATAGTCACAACGTTGTTCGAAGAATCCACTGCCACCGTATGGGAATGGCCGTGAGTCCTAGGCGCCATGTCAGGCCCTGCGCGGTGGCTCCCGCCGGACGTTCGAGTCATCCTTTGGGCGTGCGTGTGTGTGTGTGTGTGTGTGTGTGTGTGTGTGTGTGTGTGTGTGTGTGTGTGTGTGTGTGTGCGTGCGTGTGTGTGTGTGTGTGTGTGTGTGTTGTTCTTATTAAATGTTTAAGTTAGTTTAAATAGTTTGTTTTTAAGTCTAGGGGCCCATGACCATAGTAGTTTAGTCTCATAGGTTTACTACATGTGAACCTCTGACAGGACATTAAGTATAATTTGCAGACTACCCATATATAAACAGACATACAGCGCTGTTACCAAGAATGGGGACAAGAACTCCACCTGTGTGGAACTGCCGAAAGAAACTACTTTGGAGGAGGCAAGGTTGTTATTTGAAGATAAAAAAATCGGTAAACAAAAATTGTTTCATTACTTTTCTCACGAACTGCGTAAATCATTTTATAGAGACTCGTTTCCACCGAATCCATTCATAGGTCGTGCAGACCACGCCACATTATTGAATTAAGTCGCAGATACGTAATAAAAATGTTCAAGTTCCACACAAAGAAAGGGAATTTTTTACTTATTTAAAAGACGACTAACAAGACGTAGCGTATTTACGGGCAAAATACATTCACTGATCACGACCTCATCGTCACTATCCTCTCTTTCGCCTGCCGTCATTTCTTATGTGTGCCACGACGCGCATTCTACACAATCGACTGCTAAATGACCGTATCTGTGGCAAATGAAGCAAACTGCTGCCAGCGCCTGATTACGAGGAGCCCGGTACCAAATTAAATTACATGCTCAACGCCCAATTACGTAGAGCACACCGTCCGTCTCCTTAGACTGACCTCTAAATTGCTTATAGGTTTTGTTGGCTTCCTGCAGTTACGTGACATTGTAATTACGCTGCTAGCCACCAAAACGCAACACAAGAAGAACCGTAGATATCACATCCAAATTTATTTCGGAAATAACACTTTATATGAAGCTCACATGATTGAAAATTCAGAGCCATGTAAGGTGAAGATGATGAAAACAGTATTGGCTATAACTGCTACTTTACACCTCGGCATTGAGTCTGTGGGTGTGTTTATGGAGTATAGGAGTCCATGCTGCTAACACATATTGCCAAAGCTGACCTGGTGTAGCAGTGGTTGGTGTATACGAGAACAGTCATCGACCAGACGTCTTCGATAGGCTAGATATTTGGAGAAAATGGAGACCAAGGCAGCAATGCAGTCCCGCGGGCGATGACGAAGTCTTGAACATGACGTGCCATTTGTGGACGCACATGATCCTGTTGCAATGTGGCCTTCGGCACGCTCCGGAGGTATGGAGGACAATAGTAAAGCTGTCTGGTTAGTGTACCGGCAGTACGTTCTAGGGGGAGAGAGTGGAATCCGATACTAACCCAAACCATAATACCAGTCTGACGATGCGTAACGGTACAGGTCAACACACTCTGACCACGGTGTTTCAGGATTGTAACGCGACCATCTGGTGTTTTCGTCGGTAAAAACAATGTCGTTCCAATCCCGATTCTGCTGCACCACTACGATGGTCACACCTGAGCAGGAGAGACCGTGGTGGGAAACTGTTAAGGATGTTTCTGTTATGCGACAGACGCATGGAAGTTTGAAGCATAAGGTTTTCCGGAAAGTCACGCATACGGACAGATACTTGCACAAGGATTCCAACCATCATCCTCAGCAAAAGTGAGGGGTCATTAAAAGTCTTATTGACAGAGCTAAACGAATTTGTACGCCAGAACACCTAGATACCGAGTTACAGCATCTGATGCAGGCTTTTGAGAAAAATGGATATACACGGAAAGAAGTAAATAGGGTTCTGCGGCCAATGAAAGGTAAACAAAAGGACAGCAACAAAAGATAACGATGGAAGAACACCGTTTCTCTCCCGTTCATTAAAACAGTTACGGATCAGATAGGAAAGATTTTACGTAAACACGATATCAGACCGGTTTTTAAACCAACAAAAAAGATAAGTCATTCACTCAGATCTGTAAAGGACAAACGCCCTCCTTTATCATCCAGTGGGGTGTACAAAATTCCGTGTTCTTGCGGAAAAGTGTATATTGGCACTACAAAAAGGAGTGTGAATACAAGACTGAAAGAACACAAAAGTCTTTACCGACTGGGTAGAATTGAGAAATCAGCTGTAGCTGAACATGTTTTCCAATCAGGAAATCATGAATTGAAGTTTTCCGAAACGGAAATTTTATCTACAACGACGAATTATTATCCACGACTGTACAGAGAAGCAATCGAAATATACAAACATGGGGATAATTTTAATAGAAAGGAGGAAGCAATGAAACTTAATGACCTATGGAATGTGGCTCTTCAGAGTAGGTTGTTACGCTTTTATCTTTGACCATCGACTATCGAAAGTTATGTTTTATCTTTGACAAGGCTTATCTCTGCTGCGCACGTGAACACTTGACCACGCCCCATTTTGGACAGTATTTATACCGCTATCCGACGCCCTACTCGTCAGTCGGCGAGACTGACCGTTACCAGTAGCACCTCTGAGGATGTCCAGCGCAGCTCTGGACGAAACGTCAGGAGCAGATACGTTTCTTCGACCACGACCACATAACCCGGAAGATTCAACAGCAATTATTTCAGCCGGTCGTGAAAGCCTTCACTGCATGTTAAGCTGTTGCCCTTGCATCGCCATACTCCTCATGCATCTTCTATTATATGTTTGGGTGGTATTGGATTCCAATCCCGCAGCCTCGTTGTACGATTGCCGGTACACTAACCAGCCAGTAGCGGACGCGATGATTAGGTTAACACAAGATCAACACCAGTCAGCTGCGTCGAGATCGCGCGAAGACATCACCTTGACGACTCAGCGCAGAGCTCCAGAATGACATACCCCCTCCAGATGCAGCCAAGAGCAGTCGCCTCTGTCACCGACTCGTGGTTGTTGTAGCGGCGGTTACCAGCTGCAAATCTATTGCCACCCCGCCTGTCTCTTCGCGTTTCCCATCAGAACGGCCGAAACCGGCGATCATATAAACGTTAGTAAACTTTGTTTATTACCAGGAAAGTATAATGTTTAATTCCTTCCCTGAGATAATCCGAGAAGAGCACAAATCAGGGCACACACACTTTAGAGTTTCTTCTACAAATTTCCGTCTGACGTCAGGAGGTGGTAGACG
Source organism: Locusta migratoria (assembly GCA_026315105.1). Lineage (NCBI taxonomy): Eukaryota > Metazoa > Arthropoda > Insecta > Orthoptera > Acrididae > Locusta > Locusta migratoria. Next base: position 106,184,842 of record CM048755.1, read on the forward strand.
AATATGAATATTGCTTAACAAATTCTGTTTTCCAAATTGCCATGAGCTAGCGACAGGGGAGACGTATACTTGGTTACATGTTCCAAAACAGTAGTAGCAGGTCCATCTTCAACAATAGTGAGAACTGGCAAGACTGTATTGGGTAACAGTTTTCCTGTGACGTATGAACTCACTGTCCTACTACCCTAATATTTGGTTCAGAAAATCCTCTTCTGGACAGTCTGACATTTTGCAGTCACTGCGACTCTGCCGCGGTGGAGTAGCCGAGCGGTCTAAGGCACCTCGCTGCGGAGCGCGCGGTTGCTCGCCGTGGAGGTTCGAGTCCTCCCTGTGGCATGGGTGTGTGTGTTTGTCCGTAGGTTAGTTTACCTAGGTTTAAGTAGTTTGTAAGCTACGGGCTGATGACCACGCAGTTTGGTCCGATAGATTTACAGGCATTTGTACTGCGACTCTCCACAGTAACTGCCAGCGTACTTAATTCTTTCAGGTTTCGGTGTCCCCGTAAGTCGGTGTACTATTGGACGTTCCCCCAACCCCTCGACAACCGGCACAGACCTCAGAAACGTACGTTCCACCTTAAGCGGACTCTCGCTTACGGAAGCGGACCACGTTCAGGCAGGAAAACCACTGCACTTTTCTACAGCTAAAGTAATCACAGTGAAACGAAAATCTGTATGAAATAAAGTAATTGTATTTATGTCCCCCACATAAGCCCAATCATGAGAAGCTGACAGGCGGGCATTTTAATGAAATGAGACAAGCCAGGTGGCTTGTTACAAGTCAAGTGCTTTTGTGACCTTTCACATTGTACTGTCGCTCATACCATTCTCGCTATAAACATGGTATATTTTCCTGCAGTATATACAGTACACACAGAAAATACCTAAAAACTATTACGCTTCGAGAGAGTTTTTTATTTGGTTAGAGGACGTGAATGAATTTTTGACATTTGCAATATTGTGCCCTAGACTGGAGTATTTTAGGAGTCTGTGCACCATTAGTCGATCACAATGCAACACGTGGTGCAGTTATAAACGTTGGAACGGCTGAAGATATTTTAGATACTGATCTGATTGAGCTTTCCGTACTGGAGAACTAATCACCCCCATTCCCCTCTCCGAAAGAATTTAACCCACTCCGCCCCGCCCCCTTACAAGAATAATATATCTACTCTCGTGTACTTCATAGTGGACCAGAAAGTGTGTTTTCATGCAGGATGAATTTCGGATATGTCCTCATATTCCTTCAGACCCGTTCGAAGATACGTTACAATGTAGTTCGAATATATGCCTTCTTCGCTTTGCTAATAGATAGCATTTGTCCTTTCGAACTTTTTGATGATCGACTGAAGGTCATTAAAACGCTGATAACTTGGCCGTTGTACGTCCCTAACCAACTTATACACACACACTCACTCACACACACACACACACACACACACACACACACCATTCTCTCGTTACATGCTACGACTACTACCAACATTCCTGTACATACACAGTGCAACTACTGCCAACACATACACAGTCAAAATTCATCGTAACTTGAACACAGTGGCTGTAGTCAGATTAAAATCACTGGCTTTGCGCATGCTTTCTATCGGTACTTACCCATATTGTTGTTAACGAGAGTGGTCGTTGTTGTGGTCTTCAGTCCGGAGACTGGTTTGATGCAGCTCTCCACAATACCCTATCCTGAGCAAGCCTCTTCATCTGCACATAAGAACGGCAACCTACATCTGTCTGAATCTGCTTAATTTTTTAAAAGGTAAAGCAGTCAACAATCCGAAGATTGGTTTGAACACCACAGTGCTTTACTAGGCATGGTCCTGTTTGGAGCCAGTTATAGGGGGACCTACAGCTTAACGTGGGTTCCGAACCACGGTACTACTCGGTATTTTTCACATGAGCAATACTGCTAGAGGTGAAAGAAGTGGAAAGTGAGAGATAAAAATCCTAGGACCTGATGGGGATCGAACCTGCGACATTTGGATTTGTAGTCTGGCACTCTACCACTGTGCAACCGAGACGCACGGCTCACGAGAGTGGTTATCATCAATATAATAATGAATAGATTCGAAATATCGCCAAATCAATGGGCACTAAATTGGTACGCGAAATCTGAATCTCTTGCTCACTATTTGATAGTGAGAGCTAATTTCTATTCCATTTCTATGTGAAAAAGCTTTTCTTGATGTGTAAATAATAACCTTTAAAGGAAATAATATCCTAATTGATTGTGGCCATAATGGGTAAGTTAAGTAACCGTGACTGTGTCAAATAATAAATATTTGGGTAATTTCCTAGACCTCGTGTACATCGAAGAAAACGGCGTTGCGATCGATATATATCGAATGTTCGACATGGTGTTTACGTTCAATTTAGTGTTTCTGAACCGGAAATTCGGCACTACGCGCCCTCACATACTAAAAAAAATACTTCTTTAACCTATACCTAACCTACCTTTTTCTTTAAAACAGTGATCCGTAGCGTAGCATTAAGAAGGTTAGGTATAGGTTAAAGAAGAAGTTTTCTTTAGTACGTGAGAGCGCGTAGTGTCCGAATCTCCGGTTCAAAAACCTCTAAATCATCAATGGTATCGAATCCATTTATTAAAACTTTCTCATGATTATAAAGGATGTGGTTAGGCAGGTACCTAAGAGTACAGCATGAATAGCACAACGGAATATCACTCAGTAAACACTACTTCATACGATTCAAAACCAGTGCTTCCATCTGTCACCACATCGACCATGGCGTAAGAATCGAACATACAATATATATCGATCGCAACGCCGTTTTCTTCGATGTACACGAGGTCTAGGAAATTACCAATATTTGTAATTACTGCTACCAATCACTTTATTTCTTTATGGTTAATCTAACATAAAGCTACGCGTTTCGAGCATGCAGATATGTCTTCTGCTGGTCCTCATGTCTCGTGTCAGTACCTATGGGTCGTGCAGACAGTATTGCATCAGATGTTATGATGAAATGGGTGTGAGCTTCACTTGCATTACACGTCAGTTTACACTTACGATTTTCGTGTTCCCCTGTATTGTCTGCGTCACTCTTACGTTGGTGAAGCTGCTGCTGCATGGTGTTTCACTTGTACACTGTTGGTTTTCACTGTTTATGTCGCAGCACACACACACACACACAAACTGTTCACAGGCATGTAAACACTTAATCTAAAACAAGATGGTTCAAATGTTTGTTTAACTACGGTGTCATCAGTCCCTAAACTTACGAACTACTTATGAACTAGCTAACACTAAGGACGGAACGAATATCCATACCCGAGGGGGCATTAGAACCCCCGATCGTAGTGGCCGTGCAAACCGTGACTGGAGCGCCGCAGTCCCCTCGGCCACCGCGGTTGGCAACAAGATGGTGGATTTATTTTGGTAGAAGTACCGATTATCACATTGCAGCGATAGTTCGATATTAACTGATTGGTAGCTTATTTTTTGGCACTCACAAATCCTTACAGAAAACCCACTTACACAGACACAACTATACCATACTCTTCCACACATCCGAGCACCCACAAGAAAGCAGCATATAGATCAATGCTATACAGAGCCCATAAATTTCCACTTCAACACACTGAACACCAACAAGAAAAAAATGTTCAAATGTTTGTATAGTCTATGAGACTTAACTATGGGGTCATCAGTCCCTAAACTTACAAACTACTTATGAACTATTTACGAACTAGGACGGCACAAATATCCATGCCCGAGGGGGGATTCGAACCCCCGACCGTAGTGGCCGTGCAGACCGTGACTGAAGCGCCTCAGTCCCCTCGGCCACCGCGGCCGGCACCAACAAGAAATAGAAACCATTAACCACATTGTAATAAACAATTGATTTGATCCCACACTCATTATTACAATATCACAGCAGATAAAAATAGACTGAATAAACAACACAACACTTTCAACAGACAGCACCCCAGCAGTAAAATATGTAAAAATGCCATATCTTGGAGTAATGTCCGATAAAATTGCAAGGCTCTTCAGAAATACAGATGTAAAAATCAGTTTCAGCACAACAATCTAAGTAGGAAGCTCATTCACAATATAAAACACCCAGACACAAAATTTGATGCGTCTGGAATATATAAAATTACCTGCAGTCAATGTGATAAATATTATATAGGCCAAACAAGCAGAAATTTCAAAACCAGGTTCAAAGAACATATGGACTGCAACAGACTTAATAAATGTAGTATATCAGCAATAGCAAAACACGTAAAAAAGAAAACAGGACATCCCATGAAAGTAGAAACAACCTTAAAATTTTACACCGAATCAGTAAGAGTAAAATAGTTAATATCATGGAAGAAATGGAGATCTTCATCCATAATACAAAATCTGGCGACAACATGCTTAACGAAATAACACAGTTCAAAAATTCCAATTCAGTTCTGTTCCAATAGTCTTAAAATGTGACATGGCAACCCAAAATTTACCAGAAAACCAACATCGAAAATACCACTACAAACACAAATACAGAAATTGTTCAAAACTCTTCTGCTATCTTCAGTTAATTCTGATGTAATAGATTTAAGATTTGTGAGTGCCAAAAAACAAGCTACCAATCAGTTAATATCGAACTATCGCTGCAAATGTGATAATCGATACTTCAAACAAAATTAATCCGCCATCTTGTTTTAGATTCAGTGTTTACATGCCTGTGAACAGTCTGTGTGTGTGTGTGTGTGCTGCGATGTTGTTGTTGTGGTCTTCAGTCCGGAGACTGGTTTGATGCAGCTCTCCATAAACAGTGAAAACCAATAGTGTTCAAGTGAAACACCATGCAGCAGCAGCTTCACCAACGTAAAAGTGACGCAGACAATATTGGGAAACACGAAAATCGTAAGTGTAAAACTGACATGTAATGCAGGTGAACCTCACGTCCGTTTCATCATAACATCTGATGCAATACTGTCTGCACCACACATAGGTGCTGACACGAGACATCACGACCAGTAGAAGACATCTCTGCACTTCAGTTTACGGCCATTCACTGCCCTCCCCTACCCCCTGCCCCACAACTACCACCTTCAACAAACAACAACATACGAACTTTAGATTAGAGTATATGAAATATTGTAATGATTTCTGTATGTAATCAACGCCTGATGATGAGCAGAACATGCCCGAAACGCGTAGCTTTATGTTAGATTAAGCATAAAGAAATAAAGTGACTGGTAGCAGTAATTACAAATATTTATTAACAATATCCTAGCTCTGGTAACTTGAAATGTCACACTTTTTCAGTAAGGCTACAAAGTGCTTAGTTTCAAAGATAATACTTAGTCCGTCGAAAGTACTTACAATGTTAAAATGTTTAAGTGCTCTCTTGTTGATTTCAAATCGTTGGCTCGTGGAAAAACTGAGGTCTACGCAGAAAGGTAACGACCTCGAAAGACGCAATAACATAATAACAGGTTGCCTCATAACGGATAGTTAACTGCTTGGGCGTGAGCATGTTACTGTAATTTTCAGATGTTCCTTCCTGTTATGAATCTATGAAGTGAAATAACGAACAGGTGCAATTTAGACTTCATCTGTCCTGTTGCTAACGATCTATCGACTTCTTGGAAGCTCAAACCTGCTGAGGCTAGCGATTATCAAAACTGAGAGCCGTGGAAGTGTAAAGGGTCCGCAGATAAACAAACGAAACGAGACTTTATAGCAAATTCAGACTCCTGCTCCAGTGTCAGATTTAACTTTCCAATCAAAATTTTTTCAATATTATATGAAAACGTGGACGTTACATAGGTGCAGTTGCTTTTGCGTTGCACATACAAATAACGTAATTAGCACTTACTCTCTGACAAATTGACTTATAGGAATAATCTAATAAATATGTAAATGTTATACATGATGTTCAAGAAGGATGTCCGATAAATAAAAAATGATTTTCGCTTAAATTAACACTGTCTAGTATGGAGGTTTTACATTGCTAATAAAAGGATTTCAAAACAATTTGTTCAAGGTAATAATGATTTTATCAGGCCTGATTCCATGATAGAACTTGTGCTCAACGACTGTAATTTGACTTGCAGAATTTTTTTCTCAGCAATCAGTAGGAAGTATTATTTATTAACAGATCTAGATTTCGACCACTGTGTGGTCATTATCAATGCTTAAAATAAAACGATTAGAACACGTACGAATGGAACCTCCAACATAGAGGTCGAAATGCTTTACATCGTTTTATTTTAAGCATTGATCTATTAATAAATTATACTTACGACTGATTGCTTAGAAAAACATTTCTAAAGTAATGCTGATTGCATTCGAGTGCAAAACGTAAACACAAGTATAATAAAAAAAGTCGTTTTACAATATCTCTACTAATCATCGAACGCTGATGACGTCTGAACAGTGCTGAGGAGTTTACCAAGTATGTCCTGCTTTATTATTATCATTCACATATGGTCCCAATAAGACCACGTGAAATGAAATCAATCAGTTTCACTATAAATCCATCTTATAACTTCAAATGTTTATTAATTCCGTAAAAATCGTCTATCATATTATCATTCAAGGATACATAAAAGAGGAGTTCCCATTCTCCTCTTTTATGTATGCTTGACTGATGGGATGGTTAAATATGACAATTTTATTTTTAATGACATTGACTTCTGCTGTCAGACAGATTTATTTTATCCAATCCAATCTCCTAATCTGTTTTCATTACTTTTCGTCCATGATGATGGTCTACGGCCGAAATAGTCGATTTTTAAGGAATTAATAAACAGTTGATGGTTTAAGATGCATTCAATCAGTCAATGTCTTTCTTGGTGGTTAGCCTTCTATTTTGCCCAAATGTGTTCATCCTTCAGACTGGAGTCTCTTTCTTTCATCATACCACGGTGTTCCAGTCCGTTTTCCCATTAACCTTTGATCAACTTCGGAATCAAACATATTTTTTGTGAATGTTTTTCTTTCTGTAACGTCTGCCTGAGCTATACTAGCTAGTTTAACATCCTCCTTAATCGCTGTGATTCATTTAATTGTCTTAGTTTTGCCTTTTTCTAGAATTCCTACTATTTGTTTTGCCAACTTCATGGGTGTCATTCTTTTAATGTGCCCATAAATTGTATTTGTTTTCTCATGTCACCATGTAAGTTTGTATATCCTATGTCTTTATTACTTTGAGGCCTAATATATTCCTAATAATCTTTCTTTCTTCTTTTAGTGTCTCCCTATGACCAAAATTAAAGATTCTGCTCCATAAAGAAATTCAGCTTCAATTACACTGCTGTAATGACTTAGTTTACTAAATTTAGGAACTGATTTTTATTACAAATATTCTCTGTTACTCTGAACCAGTTGCCATTTTTTGACAGCGAACTTTTCTTGTTGCTTTTTCCAGAGCGTTTTCTTGTACGATTTCCTCCGAGTGTTTAAAGTGAGAAACCATTCTTATTTTCCATACTTCGTGTTCAAAAGCTTTGGTGCTTGTTTATTGCAAGTGATTTACTCCGGTTTTTGGAATAACATTTTTTGAGCTCTGATAATACAACTAGTTAAAATTTCTAGAGCATGTGCAAAGGTGAGGCAATTTAATATTACTTCCACTTAATTTGATTGATTGATGTTAGGGATTACAATCCAGTACTGTTTTCAATCTAGCGGGATCATAAATATTCTGTTGTAATGTAATAAAATATTTATTAAAAATCACAAAAGTCAAGGATATCTTACTGTGTATGGTAAATTATTTTGTTGTTTGACTACTGATTTATTAACAAGAAGTTAAAGGACAATAGCAAATGTCAATATTTGGCAATTTTGTGGTTTGCAAAACCAGCTAACTGCATAAATCGAGTGCAAACACCTCTAAGTTAATATTTCCCTTAGTAAATATAATACTGATTAATTATTTTTATACTCATTTTTGAAAGAAAAATGTAGTCTTTAACTTTAATAGTTTGAATGGGACGAGTTTTTCGCGATTATCTCAATTTCGCTTATCATGGGAGCGGCTTTTGCACCTGGGCTACCCATTTATAAAGACACTATAATACCATAAAATTCACTCGAAATAAGATTAGACATAGCAATTCGATGACAAGTAAACAAGCATTATACTTGGTGTTGCGGATCGACTTCAGAACAAAAACACACATTTTCAGAGTCCAATGGCAACTGGCTGCGATGATGTAGCAACTGACGCACAACTTGAGCTACTGTACGTACTGTGTGTAGGACCTGGCTTTTTGGTGTGTGGATAGTAGGGCGCAGTGCAGCAGCCTGTGATTGTGCAGCCGCGGCGGAGTGGCTGAGCGCATCGAGACGCTATGATCCGATGCGCGCGGCCTCGGGCATGGATTTTGTGTTGTGTTTGGTATAAGTTAGTTTATAAGTAGTTTGAAAGTTTTGGGACACAGCTTTCGTATTGGGTTTTCAACAGTTGGACAAATTGTAACTGACGTATGTAAAGCTAAATGTAAACGAATATATAATACTTCTTTAAGTAAAAATAGTAATTAGATCCACTGTTATGGGGATATTTGATAGTTACATATTTTCCATCAATACTTCGAATGCAGTTTGGAAATCCCCACATTGTTTCATATTTTTCAGCAGACGTCTTCCAGATTTCCTCTTGCACCAAAAGAGGAAATCTGGAAGACGTCTGCTGAAAAATATGAAACAATGTGGGGATTTCCAAACTGCATTCGAAGTATTGATGGAAAATATGTAACTATCAAATATCCCCATAACAGTGGATCTAATTACTAGTTTTACTTAAAGAAGTATTCTATAGTTCTTTTGGCAATTGCTGGATCTGATAACAATATTTTATGTGTAGACATTGGAGGTTATGGGAAGAACAGTGACAGTATGTGAAGAAATGTGCCTTGCTATGCAGCATATATATATACCTATATATATGCAGCTATATATACCTACTGTTCCGACTCCCTTGCGACATTCTGTGCCCTCTCGCGTCACTTGTCAGGAACTAGAAGCAGCCAGACCAAAGAATTATCGACCCATACGTAGGATACCACTAACACCACAGCACAAACGGTTGCAACTAAAGTGGTTCGTCGACCGAGAAGCACGGGCTGCTCATTAAACGCGTCGCGGTCTGCACTAACCCAAACGTCCACTGCCGACGAATACAGTGGTAACCTAGGGAGAGGACCCACCCAATGTTATACTAAGATGCAGTGGTTTTACTCCTGGTGTATTGATGCGGGAAGCCATCGAGTAAGAGATGAGATTAGGACTGAGGGTACCTAATGGATGCAACACTGACGGCACAACGGTACGTTACGGGCATACTGCAACCTCAAGTTATACCCCTCATGTGCCGCTGTCATGGTGCCAATTATTAACTGGAAAATACATCCAATCCATAGGGCACTCTCTGCGTGATAATGAAGTACTCCTATTGCTACCAAGATCCCAAAATCTGCTCCATCAGAACATGTGTGGAAACATTTCATGCATTAAGTTTATCCAAGACCCAGCATCCAAGATACCGAGGACCAGTCATAACAGATTTGAGACAGGTTATCTTAAGAGATAACACAACAGTTTTACGCCACTGTTCGCAACGGAGCATCCAGATCAGAAGAGGTGCTACATCACACTGACTAATGGGCTGATACTGCCTACTTGATTTGGATACATTCAGTAATCACTGAACTAGCAATACATGGTCGGTCTTTTAATTTGATGTCCTCCTCCTATTCTGGTGCTTCACATTTTGTCTGGCTGTGTATTTGGAGAAAATGAGGAAAGAAATGAAGTCTATGGTTTAACGTCTCGTCGACAACGCGGTCATTAGAGACGGGTCACAGCATCCTTTGAAAGTAACCAACCCGGCATTTTCCCCGGAGTTCTTTTGGGAAAACACGGAAAACCTCAACTGGATGACGGGAGGCAGGTTCTAATATAGCAATACAGCAATTTTTTGACATCCAACCTGTTTCGGTCAAATAGAATCCACCTTCAGACATTATGCACGATGATAGCAGGCGGAAGCTGCGCAACGAGCTGGTATAGTGGCTGGACGATCATCAGCCATGATATTTGCTCGATTCACCACCACCGTGTGCTGGCGGGGTACATACAGTCTAAAGAGGCTCTCTGGCCGAAACCAATTTCCTTTCCAATACATGCTACACTTGCATCTAGACTGCTTTAATTTCAGTCACTGTGTATCTGTTTCGTATAGATCATCTAGTTCAGTGTTTTTCAACTTTTTCGAACATGCGACCCCCTTCCCCACCCGCTCCTCATGAATATTAACAAAACTTTATCTCAAAGGAAACAAGTATAACTTTCTTTTGCCTCAGCTTTCTTTAAAATTGTTGAACCAAGGTTTTTTTATGTTTGGAATGGAACATATCCTTGTTTTATATGCTTTCAGACAGAAAAATATATTTTGCTTAACGAGTGTTTCGCTTTTCAGGCAAGTCTCGGAAACGAATTATGCTCATTAGGAAAGGTCCAACTGTATTTTTTTCGATATTTTCAGACTGATTTATTTTAGTGTACTTTCAGTATACGACTGGTTCTTGTAAACAGTTTTCAGACATTGTGCTTATTCATAAATAACACACTTTATTATAAAACATTCTATGATGTATAGAATTCATAATGAATGTTACACAAGAAACTCTGTAATTTTAAAATTAAATAAATTTCACCGAGGCACACGTTTTTGTATTACTGAACCGCTAGTTATTTTATAGTGCAAATACTTCCTCCAGTGACGGCGACCCCCCGAGCAAGACTTTGCGACCCTCCCCCCCCCCCCCCCATGGGGGTTGCAATGCACAGGTTGAAAAACACTGGTCTAGTTCATACATCGCACATAGACACTCAGCGTTGTTCTGCCTACACTCCTTTCGCAAATGGAACGACCAGAAACTTTAATACGTGGTAGAAAAAAATGCATCCGTCACAGGGAGCTGATAGTGTTTCGTTGAGTGTAAAATATACAGGGTGAACATTAATTAAACCGACAGACTGCAGGGACGTATTTCTGACTGGGAATAGAGGGAGAAAGGTTCAATGAACATGTGTTCGGAAATAGACGGAATGCGTGCAACGACAAAAAATCGTTCCGGAATACAATACAGAGTTGCATCGCATCCACAACACAACACGTTCTAAGTGGCCTCTGTGGGATGCAATGCACGCGCTCACACGTGGCATCATGGACTGCCGCATTCTTTCGCACGTTCTGGCAGATCTCGGAATAGCGTCACAGGTGTCGTCAACGTTCCCCGTCGGGGGTTCGAATCCCCCCTCGGGCATGGATGTTTTTGCCCTCATTAGTATAAGGTAGTTCGTAAGTAGTTTGTAGGTTTATGGACTGATGACCCCGTAGCTAAGTCCCATAAGCTGTACAAACATTTGAACTTTTGAACATTTTGGTGTCGTGAAGACGCTGCTGAAGGGTCTGCACATCAGTAACTGGTTCAACTTATAAAACGCTGTTCATAAGCCCCCGGAGGTAAAATTCCAGATGAAAAATCGGGTGATCTAGCATGCCATGCTACAGAGTCTACGTTCGAGACGACGTCCGGGCAAGATGTATTGCGGAAGTGGGGTGGTGTTCCGTCATGCAGAAACCAAATGCCCTGTAGTGTTTACAAAGGCACATTCTCAAGCAGCTCAGGCAGAGTATGCCGCAGGAAGTCCAGGCACATTTCTACGTCCAGGCGTTGTTGAATAATAACCGATCGAATTATGTGGTCGCCATAAATCCCTGGCCACAGACTGATACTAAACCTGTGCTGATGAGAGGCCCCAACCATTCCACGAGGATTGTCTGTAGCCAATAGATAACGATTATGAAGATTGACAATACCAGTACTGCTGAAGTTTGCTTCGTCGTTACAATGACTGATGACAGAAATCCCGTAATTATGATGATATGTTGCAAAAACCATGGACAAAATCCTTTGCGTACAGAGAAATCCACTACTGATAATGCTTGCACACGTTGCAGCTGTTAGTTGTAGTAGCGCTTGTCATGCGGGATACAAATAATCGTAATTTGGCTCACAATATGTTGGCGGGCCACATGCTTGGACCTTTTATTGGGATTCATCTCAATATCGTATAGAACCCGGTCCTCCAGGTCCGAGGTAAGCACAGACTACCGTCTGCATGAACTTTGGTATGTTAGAAAAGACCCATGCTCACACAAACGCCCAAAGAGGGATTCAATTGTTGTTTGCTATGGAAGGTGTCTGGGAGGCTACTTGTTTTGATAAAACCATGCTCCCTTTCAACCGTTTCCACCTGCTTCGCCATACACTAACAGTATCTGCTGTTTACAGTAAGTTGCGTCAATAATACTGACTGCAACACACAAGAGAGACACGGCAAGTGGTATCGATGCAGTTTCGATCGAATGTCATATGACCTATTCTTCCACCATTTCCAGTCAGGAATCCATCTCTGCAGTTTGTCTGTATTATTAAAGTTCTCCCATTGTATGGAATGTATTACAATCGTTCTTAAATAAAAAATAAAGAAACTTACATTTTCACATGTATCACGCGTCGGAGCCGTAAGGAATAAATCGTTAACTGGTATTCCACAAATATGCCAAATAAATTGGACGTGGGTTTGAGATCAACTCTCACCCAGTCGGAAAGCCTAGACCTTGGGGGCGACAGCGGAGTGGGATGACGTGACAAAAGCTTCGTTCAGTCTCTTCCTCTGCGTGGGTCGTACTTACTGCAATTCACAATCCTTTCTACAACGTATTCCCCATACACTTAAAGTGAACAAAATCGAATCCTTTAGCTTGCGTTCTTTTATAGTCCTAAAATACTTCTTTCTCCGAGGCAATAACGAACAATAAAAAAGTCCGATCAGCTAGTCTTGTCCAGAGAGCGTGCTGGCAGGGAAACTACGCAGTGTCTGTCTCAGATTTGTCTTTTTACCTCCTAAAGGGAGGATGCTAAACTCGTCTTGAAAACGACACCTTAACTTCATTCACTCGATGTGACCTGCCACGTAGGTCCAGACGCCGCGGTGGAGTGGCCGAGCGGCCTAAGGCGCCGTGCTGCGGAGCGCGCGGTTGATCCCCGTCAGAGGTTCGAGTCCTCCCTCGGGTATTGGTGTTTTGTCGTTATGATAAGTTGGTTTGAGTAGTTTGTAAGCCTAGGGACTGACAACCACAGCAGTTGAGTTCCTTATATTTAAAAGAAATATGAACTCTTTTTTTTAAGTCCACAAATTACAGATAACTTATGATAGCCACTGAAATGGTTCACTACACCAGTAAAAAAACATATTTATACCTAGGCGACATATTTTTATAATGTATTTGGAAGCTGGCATGCATGAATTCAGAGTCTGATGAAAATTTCGCATCATAAATCACGGAATAATAAGCCATCTACATGTAGGCTTGGTCCACGGTATACGTGCTACTGATGGTGACACGTGCCTGTGCTATAAGTCGTATGAATCTTACTCGTGAAAAATTAGAAACGTCACATGACCGTTACGAGTGTAAATGAGGGCTATTGTGGCGTGGGTAAGGGCACACGAGATCGCCGGCACGCCGCACGTTATCCGATGCAGCGCGGTGGGTATAACAGCCGGAGCTGAAGGCCACCAGCAGTCAATAAAGTGAGGGAGCGCAGCCCGCTATAACGGATACTAATGGACTCGCGGCTCATTCCGTGACGCCAACGCGCTGTAATTCATTAGGCACTTTTGGCTAACGTATGGAGTATTGCAAGTGTGTAATCCCCCAGGATATTAACACACGGTGGCTTAAATTCTGTTAACTGTCAGAACGACTTTCTGCCGCAGGCTCTCTCCAGTATTTAATTTTTATCGTCTCATATATCGCAGCGTGGATTTGATTAACGGTGGTATCACATTATGATTCCGCTTTGTTTAGTATGGGGGAAGTATTCCAATTACTTCAAATGTTTGTTAAGCTTAAGGGACGTAACTACGGGGTCATCAGTCCCTAAACTACCTTTACTAAAGACGACACACAAATATCCATGCCCGAGGGGCGATTCGAACCCCCGACGGGGAACGGCCACGCGCATCACAGCACAGCGCCCCTATGCGCTTGGCCACAATTTTTATCTACCATTTTACACTTATTTCCCCTCGGGAAGTGTTTGTTGATATGAAAAATGCCGAGTTGCACTGTGGCCCGAAAGCCAAGTTAAACTGTAGGTTGTCAACGATCGCAATAGGTGTCGTTATTTCTCGTCAAAGACGCACACATCTTACTGTTGGTGAGTAAGCAATTGATTCTTAAGCTTATTCATGGATGATAAGGAAGGACGGTAGGTGTGCGGTTCGATTGTCGCGCAGGCACAAAAATTTGTATCCTTATTTTAGAATCAAACACCTAGTAGCTGGTAAGAAACATCGATACGTAACATTTGATTTTACTAAGTTAATAATCGGATTATGTGCTGGGTTCGTATATCCGTCACAGAACTTCACATCATGCACTTCATCTTTAAATGTATGTACACTTTGTCTTCTGGATGGAGGTATATCAGACATATTTCGAGGTTCGTTAACAGGAACGAAAGGGTCTTAATAGGAGTCTCGGTTTATTACAAAAAACTGTCGTCTTTTATTTTCAAGTTTAGATTTGGTTACTGATATTGGTGAAAATTTCGGTAATTCATGACTCTTCGTGGCTAGTCAGCGATATGATGTGATTAGATTAGATTAGATTAATATTTTTTCCGTAGAAATCTGAAGACGACATTTCGTAATGATGTGGAATGTGTCATTTATTGAAAGATTTCTTTACACGCCAGGATTCAATTTTTTACTCTCTCATTCTTGTTATTTTCATCACTCTCTCCCTTCTCTCTCTCTATTGCTCTCTCTCTCTCTCTCTCTCTCTCTCTCTCTCTCTCTCTCTCTCTCTCTCTCTCTCTCTCTCTCTCTCACACACACACACACACACACACACACACACACACACACACACATTCTTTTTTATTTGTTTGTTGTGCTCGAGTCCATGAAGGAGTTTCTTAGTTTTGAGTAAAATTACGAAAGAAATATAAAAACAACTATGAGAGTTACTGATTTATGATGGTTTGCTGTTAGTTCTGAGTATTATTAATAACTACGCTCCACAAACTAAACCTAGTTACAGAAATGCGAATCAGGCGCATTACGTATTCCAGGCCGTAGCAGCCGCGTCTTTGAGACGCCCAGCTAAGATCACACTTCGCAGCCTGCTGTACGAACACGTCGGTTCGTCTTCTTCCTGCTAGTACTGTAAATGAGATTTGGCAACAAGGCAAGGTATTTTTGGCAACTCTGTGATCGACGAGTTACTTCCTGGTGTGCACGGAATTAAGCCTCAATTTTCACTTGATTTTACCTGTCATTTCCATTGAATAATCTGAGTTATTATCGCTTGAGGTGTAACAAAAGATTGTAAATTTACGGTTCTCAGCCCAGAAAGCCGTTGTACCTCGTCCTTTAATCAGCGGTTTACGAGTTCTAGACACTATTGAAATCGCAGGTGGAATCTAAGACACATGCCTCTTCGCTAGCTCTGTGGTAACGTCCTGACCATTGAAACAGCGATTGTTATGGTTCGCGGTTCCAGTCTCGCAGACTGCAGCTTTTTTATATCTTCTGTGAAAGAGCTACAAGCAGTCAGATCAAACATCAATAAGGAAATCGCATGAAAATACTTTTGGCTCATAATGCAAAGGTGAAAAACGTAGAATGCTGCACTTCAGGTAACACTACTTTCCACTGCTGACAAGCAAATTTTGGGTTTCCAGGAATACATAACGTTTTTATGAAATGTCACATTTGTATACATCTTGAGTATGACACAGCATAGCAATTAAACACAGACCGAATGGAAATCCACCCGAGTAGTATTTTATTAATTCGTGCCGATAGAGGCAAGCTTGTTTACAGATACTCAGTTTTGTTAAAACAGACTTTCGTCCTAAGGTTATCGTGGGTAGTTTTATTTCATTTCTTGTAATACAGTGAACCATTTTAGTAACGTTTCTTTTAGTGTTGTTAAAACAATATTAAACATGAGAGAGAAATTTATTATCAACGATATATGCGAATTTTCTGATGTTATTTATAACAGTCTGGCAATAGACGTGCAGTTTATTGATTACACGCATGTAGAAAACGTGTTATGAGTTAAAGCTGTAAAATAAGGTTTGAAGAAGAATAAACTGCCACTACCACACGACATCTAATGCAGAAAATACTTTTCTGACGTATTTTCGCGCGTTGCGCTCTCCCCATACACAATGCAAAAGTCTATTAAACCTGAAAAGAACTGTCGTAGAAGTTAGCTCTTTTTCCACATGTGACTATTTTGTGTTGAGAAATGAAGGGAATTATGTTCAAAGTTCCATTAGATTGATAACTTCAGCAGACAGCAGAATTGCGTTTAAAGAAATGTACATCCTACATTGTTGGCAGTACTGTGTAAGCGGCAGTTACGTGATTTTAATTCGGTGATTGCAAAATAGAGACGAATGTATGCACTGGGTAGCCGAGGCAGCTAGATCATGGCGATTCATTCAACCAAATAAGTGAATGTACTGAACATGCTGCAAACCACTACAGGAAGCCTGTGTGTCAGAATTCTCATCCAGTGTGGCGCAACGCCGTTACGATAGGAAAATGAGTCACAGAGAAGAGGATTTGATGGTCTTTTGGATTGATGATAGGTTGATATACTTACGGTCTGGGTTCGATTCCAACTTCCGCCGATGATTTTTGATAGGGAGAGACAGATTACATTCACTTCTGCCTACGCCAAGTGAAGAAGGTATAATGGGATTGTGGTCTGAAATTCATATTAAACATAATATTCCTTCTCTACCAAGTAGAGGTAAGGTTGAACCACAATAAAGTCAGGAGGGGTGATGCGTAGAAACACGTTCAAATGTTTGTAAATCTATGGGACACAACCGTTTGGTTATTAGTCCCTAGCTTACAAACTACTTTAACCAAGGTAAACTAACCTAACGACAACACGTACACCTATGCCCGAGGGAGGACTCGAACTCTCGACGGCGAACAGCCTTGCGCACCGCAGCACGGCGCCTCAGTGCGCACGGCTAATCCGCCGCGGCGTGACACGTAGAAACTCTATCGCCAGTAACCTTTCTTATACTAGTTATTTATTTTTGGTGACGAAACAAACGCTATTTAGGGTCTCAGGACACTTACTCCATTTTTTTATTTGAGCTTTTGTAAGCCGATAAAATCGGTTCTGGATTGGGAATGCAACTCAGACCGCCCTCAACGCGGATTTTAATCCCCTCGTGACAGTACAGCTCGACTATAATTCGTTGTTTGTTCAAAACTGCAGATTCCTCAACATCTCCATATATTGCGCTTGAATGGGTTCGAATCCTGTCCCGGCACTAAAGTTTTCATTATGTATTATCAAGATCTAGCATGAGAAATTTGTCTGCTGGTGGATAATAATTTTAATTTTCAATGTATTTTCATTCGTTGTCAACACTAACGATATTTGTGGTTTTTTACTCCCAGTGTGAGACAGAACTATTTGCGAGGTCAGTGTAAGTTCAAGGAAGTTATTCCGAGCTGCTGGTGGAGAAAAATTCGGCAGCTGACGTCTCTTTTTGTGTAGTCAACAACGATATGTGTGGCGTTCGATTCTCAGTCAACACTGAACTCTTAGTCATATCTAGTTCAAACATGCTCACATGTCGCTGCTGGTGTAAAAAACCCATATTTAACGTTCGTTTTCTCTAGAATATAACAGCCATAGGTGCCGGGTTGGAGTCCTGGGAAGGAAAAAAATTAATGTTTCGTCTCGTCATTTCAGTTAAAAGATGTAACTACTGCCGAGAAAATCCGATATGCCACAGTTGATTGTGCTGCGATAACAATCCGATTAGGTTATGGGTTCGAATCCCTGTGCAACACAAAACTTTACCTCACGGCATTTCAAGTAAGTTACTTGTGAAGAAGCAATATTTAACATCTCTCGAAGTTCGTTAACAGGGACAATAGATGCTGGATAGAAATTCCCGTCCATTAAAAATGTTTACGTTATGTAATTTAAAGTTGATATTTGCTAACTGATACTGTCTAAAATCGAGGTATATCACTCTCTGTATGCTTAGTCAGGAATGACTTAGTTTCCATGAGTCACGAAATATTTGCTTAGTCTGCATGACCTGGGTTTGAATCGATATGCAGAACATTACGGTTCGTCGTGACATTTGAAGTTCATACATATTCTCAACTAGCTGTTCGTGAGACACAATTTTAATGTCATTTTGTGTTAAATAATAAGTACTGTGTGTTACTTTGAACAAGAAATCATGAATACGACGAACGTGCTAGGTCCATTACCTGTCTGACGTAATAATGAGAGTGGTAACATTTCAGGTATGTCATTTCTTGTAATAAATGTGAGCTTACAAGCCTTAGGGACACTCTTATCTGTTGTAAGGTGTTCCCTGATATTTGTAGTCTCATGGTATTACTTTACATCTTGAGTTATTGCGACAAATAACAGCGTTTTCTAGTGGTGATTTGTTGAAACCATTTTCAATAGTCGAACGACTGTACCTAGACCGCGGTGGAGTGGCCGAGCACATTGAGGCGCTATGCTTCAATGTGTGAGACCGTTCCCCGTCGGAGATTCGAATTCCCCCTCGGGCATAGATGTCTGTGCCGTCTTTAGTATAAGATAGTTCATAAGTAGTTTGTAAGTTTAGGGTCTGATGACCCCGCAGTTAAGTCCCTTAAGCTTAACAGACATTTGAACATTGACTGTACCTAGGAGCGAGTAGAGTACCCGCAAGACAGGTACGTTAGATGCAATTACGGTCGTTCGGATACTTTTGAGCACGACTTTATATAAATCAAAACAACCAAATAGTTTTGATAGGTTCAAAGAGAACACGAAGCATCGACTGACTAAAATAGGTGAAAGGAATGCAGTAGGAGATGTAGAGTCAGATTTGAGAGATTATATATTGAAGATAGCTGGCGGATAATAAGGCAAAACGACGAATTCTGATATCTTTGAATAACGCATGAGTCATTCGCTTTACTTGATGTAAGAGAATACATAAAAATTCATTAATTGAAAAAGGCCGGTGGAAACAGGTAATTATAAAATAAGACTGCCAGCAAATGCAGAGCATTATAGCAGGAAGGTGTAGAGAAGAAAATCGTAACCGTAAAAATATACACGACAATAGTGTAATTAGATGATGCTCATAGTAAAGTTGAAGAAACCTTTGTAATACAGAGAAGTGGATTTATGAGCAATATTAGTTCAACAAAGAAGTGGCGCCTAAACGATAGAAGAATTATAGTTTCGTTTACTGAGAAGCAACAAAAGACTACTACGGCCACGGGAACGATGACATGTCGCAAGAGAGCGCGCAGTGTGACGCGTTTAAAATGTGACTAGGTACATGGTCGCCGCATACGGACTGTGAGGCAGAGTGTGCGGCGTGTTGATCCAGTGTGGGCCTCAAGCCCTCAGCGTGCTTCTATCCAGAGGACAGGGAACTAGTTCAAATGTTTGTTAAGCTTAAGGTGTGGTGTCGCACAAGTACAAAGTGCGCGCCACCTGCTTTCGCCGCGCGCCGCCATGCACGCACGGCGCGGCGTTCTTACGACGACAGCCACGAGCGCCCTCTGCTACAACTCCGCTCGTGGCCAGCACTGAACGTCATCGTTCACTTGGGACTGAGTTAGGAACCAGTAAAGACTTCGCAATCAGATAGGCACCAGTGAAGACTTAGCTATCAGTTAGGCGCTAGGCAGGCCTCTAACTCAACTATGTATCAGCACTCTGCAGTACTGAATTGTGTAAAAGTTAAGTATTGTATAAATTCTGTGCAATATATATCTCATTCTAATTTACTCTAGTGTTTCTAGTTTCTGGCTGCTCTTCTCCGTACCTGCACCAGCGTGCTATCTTTATTCCGGTGTCGGTCTCATTCCACTCGGCCACCGACACCTACGACGGAAACGAGACACAAAAGCGGCGACGAGGCTGGGACACAAAAGCGGCGACGAGGCTGGGACACAAAATAAGGGACTTACCTGCGGGGTCATCAGTCCCTAAACTTACAAACTACTTATGAACTACCTAATACTAAAGACGACACAACCATCCATGCCCGAGGGGGGATTCGAACCCCCGACCATAGCGGCCGTGCAGACTGTGACTGGCGCGCCGCAGACCCCTTGGTCACCGCGACCGGCGCAGGGAACTAGGATTCAGGATAAAGTGCTGCGTAGTGCCTCAAATAATTCTCACAGGCGGAGACTTAGAAATTACTGCTGTCAGCCTATACAACTTTAAAATTTTAACGCACAATATTTGCACTAAAGTTATCTGTATGTCTGTATTACAGCAGCACCAAAGTTGATTATTAATTTATTTGTAATAAATTTGAAGATACAAAGTGCAAAGTTTCATCGCAATTGGATGAACGGTACCACAGCACATAAAATACGAACAAATATGAGGTGGCAGTTGTATAAGTCAAAAAAAGGCTCAAATATTTGTAAATCTATCGGACTCAACTGCTAGGTTATTAGTTCGTGGCTTACGAACTATTTAAACTAACCTAAGGACAACACAAACCCCCCATACCCGAGAGGGGACTCAAACCCCCAACGGCGGACGTCCGCGCGCACCGCAGCACGGCGCCCCAGCGCGCACAGGTAATCCGCCTCGGCTATTCTATAGAATAGAATAATTATGTAGGAAAATTAATTGGCATATACGGATAATGTATGCAAAATATATTTCGAATACACTTAGGAGCAACTAAGTAATAATTTCAAGAGGCATATATAATATTGCAGTTTTCCACACAGCACAGTGTTCGTGACGTCATATCTTCTGTACTGTATGTCTTTCTTGGCTGTACATTACAATAATATTTTTCACGATCTGTGTGACGTTAATTGTGTTATAAAAATGCATTCAATAGCACTAATTTTGTGTCAATAGAAGGCAAAAATAGCAGAAGAAGCAAAAACGGCAGAGACAAATGCCGGATTTGGGCCGCGCAGCGAGGCCAGGCGAGCTCAGTCGGCTCGGTGCAAACCACCTACAAGACAAGGCCTCACAACTGGCCATGCTGACGTCACACCGAGAGGCCGCAGCCTCTAGCTGCCTGGCTGTGCGCTGGGGCACGCCCCGTAGCAGCCAGCCAGTGAACTTGCGTTCTCTGCCTCTCGGTGTGACGTAAGCACAGCCAGTTGTGTATTCCAGCTGGTGTTGCTCGGTCCCGCCTTAATCGGGCGCGCCGTAACCGGTCAAACATAGCGCGCTGCATCACTCTACCAGCTCTGGTCTCTGCTGGTTGCGTTGGGTTGTTTTGCAAAGTTTCAGTCCCCCGTGGGGAGGGGAAGGAGAGACGATAGGAAAGGAGGGGAGAGGGAAAGGAAATGCTGTCCGGGAAGTAAAGAAGGAAGGAAGCTCCTGACCCCGTGCTCGCCACGCACGTACTCATGAAAGAACCGTGAGCCCCTGGGGATGGGGGGGGGGGGGGGTCTGCTAACAGCTGAAAGTTCAAATGTTTATAAAGCTTATGGGACTTAACTCCGGGGTCATCAGTCCCTAAACTTACAAACCACTTACGAACTAACTTATACTAAAGACAACACAACCATCCATGCCCGAGGTAGGTCGCGCGATCCGCAACGTGGCGCTCCAGACCGCTCGGCTATTCCCGCGCGGCGCGAGAAGTATGTTCTATCAGTTGTGTGGGCAGTTGCTTCATGCAGTTGAAAACAACTGTCTGTCTTCTGCTCCTCCGTTAATAGGACCACTTGGTTTCAAACTTTCCGGGTCACCTTTATTTGCCGTACCCTGCAGATGGACATAGTAGTAGTACTGACGACTATAACAACGTATGTAACAACATATGAACACTTGCAGCAAAGCCGCGTGGTTCTATTCGTCATGTCAGGCACTGCGCGGCCGCTCCCACCCGAGTTTCGACGACATGAGTGTGTGCGTCGTCCTTAGCGTAAATTACTTTCACAAGGGGAACCTCCGGTCCCGGAAATTCAGTTTGGGACGACACTTCGCATCTAAGTAACAGACGTCAAGGGTGTCCACTAATAAAAGTTTTATTGTGTACTATCCACAAAATTCCAAGACAAAGGGCTCTAAAGTTTAAGCGCAACTCATATATATGTTATATACTAGTCGTTGGTGTAGATGTAGCCGTATGTCGAAATAGCTCAGGCAGTAGAGTGCCTGACCACCGTTCGTGTGATCAGGGAGTAGGAAACATTTTTATTTATTGTTTGTTTTAAAAGTTATAATAATTTTGAAATAAAATTAATGATATAAAATATTATCAATGACATCATAAATGACTTTATTGTATTTATGAAATGATGGTTAGAGCCAATTGAAATTTTAATTACAATAGTTTCTTTTTAAAAAGTTGAATAGTTCCAAATGCATTTTACAATTTATGTAGGTAGATTAAAGCGTTGAATACTATCGTCATTACTAATTTATTACAAAATTGAGCGATATTGTAAGCTATGGAAAGATTATAAATATTTGTTTTAAATTAGAGGAACCGGTCTCTTCTTGGAAAAGCAGAGTATAGCTGTCACTATATTGTATGTATACAATATGGCAGCCTGTCAGGAATATTTCAGTGAGCCTTACGTGCTACAGTGCAAGTTCATTATTAAAAAAAATGTTCAAATGTTTGTACAGCTTATGGGACTTAACTACGGGGTCATCAGTCCCTAAACTTACAAATTACTTATGAACTACTTACGAAATAGGACGGCACAAATATCCATGCCCGAGGGAGGATTCGAAACCCCGACCGTAGTGGGCGTGCAGACCGTGACTGAAGCGCCTCAGTCCCCTCGGCCACCGCGGCCGGCAACTTCATTATTGACTCCCTCCAGAGAGCTCACGGTTCTTTTGTGAGTACGTACGTGGCGAGCACGGGGCCCCGAGCTAATGCAGTCTTTCTTCCTTCTTTACTTTCCGGACTGCATTTCCTTTCCCCCTCCACTCCTTTCCTTTCCTCACTCCTTCCTCTCCCCTAGTCCCCCTATCCCAACCAAACAACCCAAACAACCCTCATCATTGACTTTCGCAGAGACCAGTGCGTTCTGTACCGTGTATTGGTTTTTGTTCTTCGTTCATCGGCCAGTTGTAGGCTGACGTTTCTTGTTAGAGTATTCAGTCCTCTCACCGAACAGTCTGCTGCACCGCCAAGTGTATCAGTTGTATATGTGCTGCGCTTAAATATTAGAGCCCTTTTTATTGGAATTTTCTGGCTAGTGCGCTTTAGGAATTCCATGTGACTACCTTGACGTCTACTACTGTCCACCAAAGTCCCATCCCGAATGAATTTCCGAGACCGTGAGGTCTTCTTGTAAGTAGTTTTATGTCTAAGAACCAATGATCACAGTAGTTTGTTTTGTGTCCCGACTTCGTCGCCGCTTTTGTGTCCCAGCCTCGTCGTAGGTGTCGGTGGCCGAGTGGAACAAGACCGACACAGTAACAAGACAGCACGCCGGTGCAGGTACGGAGGGGAGCAGCCAGAAACTATAAACACTCGAGAAAATTAGAAAGTGATATATTGCACAGAATGTAACAATACTTAACTTTTACACAGTACTGCAGAATGTTGATACATAGTTGTTAGAGGCCTGCCTAGTGCCTGTACAATAGCAAAGTCTTCACTCGTGCCTATCGGATTACGAAGGTCCTAACTCGTTGCTGTCTCAGTCCGAAGTGCCGACTCGTTCCTCTGTCAGTCCGAAGTGCTATATATTTCCGTGGTGGCCACGAGCGGGGTTCCAGCAGAGGGCGCTCGTGGCTGTCGTCGGAAGAACGCCGCGCCGTGCATGCGTGGCGGCGCGCGGCGAAAGTAGGTGGCGCGCACTTTGTACTTGTGCGACACCACACCCCTCCCCCCCAAACCGCCGCGCCGTCGTGGCGTAGGGCTGAGGGCCACGGCGACGGCACTGGGAGGAGGGCCTGGGCGGGGGCGTTACTGGTGGGACGGGCGTCGTAGCTGAGGCCGGGATCGAGACGCCGTCCGCGCCCCGGCATCTGCCTTGAGATCCTCCAGGGAACCCGCCGAAACCTGGGGAAGGGCGCCCGCCCCCGCCCAGAGGGAGCAGGTCATCTTCTTCTGAGGTGCGTGGCCCAAGCTGGGGGGGCCCGCACGGTCCCGGAGTCCCTCTCGGCGACGCTGTCATCTGCGGCGGCGACAGCGGCGGCGACGACTGCATCGGAGGTGCGTCGACCTCCATGGGGACGATCTCGTAGTCCGGGGACGAACGATGTGGCTGTGCTCCCTGGCGGTGAACTGGGTCTGGAATCAAGAAACCGGAGACAGGATCGCGCGGCCTGTGCAGGCGCAATTGGTTTGCGTGGCGCCGCAGCTCCGACCCTGTGGAAGAACGTACAACAAACATATTGTGCCCTAGCACGCGCTGAATGGTGCCCGGCAACCATGTCTTCTTGTTTCCAGCAAACACCCTGTACAGCACCGGCGTAGAAACCTGAAAACGCGTAGCGCCATACGAAACGACTCGGTGCGTGGGAGGCTGCAGCAGGTGAAGGAGAGTGCGGTGACGGCGGCCGTGTAGCAGCTCGGCAGGAGACGGGCCGTCACGTGGCATGCACCGATACGTAGACAGGAAAATTTGAAGAGCTTGCTGCCTGGAGTGCTGACCTTTCATCTTCTCCATGTGAGACTTGAATGTTCGAACGAAACGTTCTGCTTCACCATTGGACTGAGGGTGAAAAGGTGCAGTGGTAATATGCCGAATGCCATTCACACGACAAAACTGTTGAAATTCCGCACTAACAAACTGAGGTCCATTGTCACTGACGATAGTTTCAGGCAAACCTTCGATGCAAAACACTGATGTTAAGGCACTGATTGTACTAGAAGCTGTCGTTGAGTTCATGGCAATCACAAAAGGAAACTTGCTGAAAGCGTCTACAACAATTAACCAGCGCGTATTCCAGAAAGGTCCGGCAAAGTCAATATGTAAACGTTGCCATGGTCCCTTGGGGCGTGGCCAATCCGAGAAACGTTGCGGAGGAGCCGCCTGATGCTCCGCACAAACCGTACACTGTGACGTCATGCTCTCTATCTGAGCGTCCATACCAACCCAGGTACAATGACGTCTGGCCAGTTGCTTTGTCCTAACAATGCCCCAATGTCCTTGATGCAGGAGGCGTAACACTTCACGTTGCAGGGAACGAGGAACAATCACTCTTGCTTGGTCGTTGTCGGTATGCAACAACAGTACACCCTGACTTAAAGATAATGCATGACGTTGTGCAAAATAACGTCGAACCAGAGGCCGATCAATGTCTTTGGCTCTGGCAGGCCAACCAAAGCGAACAAAACGTGCTACCATACTTAGGTCTGCATCCGCAGCTGTTTCCTGTGCAACCCGACGAGAGTTCAAAGGAAAGTCTGCGACAGCGGAAGCGTCTCTGGAGTCTATCTGACAACATGCCATTTCTGAAGAATCAAATGATACATCCTGGCCAACCGGAAGTCGGGAAAGTGTGTCCGCGTTAGCATGTTTAGTGGTAGGTCGGTACAAAATCTCATACTGATAATTTGACAATATCAAGGACCATCTCTGAAGCTTTTGTGCCGTTCGTGGCGGAATTGGCTTTGTGGGTGAGAACAACGACGTGAGAGGCTTGTGGTCTGTCAACAAATAGAATTTTCTGCCATAGAGATAATGATGAAACTTTGCGACGCCGTAAATGATTGCTAAGGCCTCCTTTTCTATCTGACTGTAATTCTGTTGCGTCGGCGTCAGTAGCTTGGATGCAAAGGCAATAGGACGATCGTGACATCCAATACGATGTGAGATTACAGCGCCTAGGCCGTACGATGAGGCGTCAACTGCTAACACTACAGGCTTCTGGGGGTCAAAGGGAATCAAACATGCATCACTGAGTAGTGCAGACTTTAATTTGTCAAAGGCAACCTGACAATCTTTAGACCATACAAAAGGAACATTCTTCCTACGTAAGTGATGCAGTGGAGCTGCAATCTGAGAGGCATTGGGAATAAATCTGAAATAAGAGTTCAGCTTCCCCATTACTGCTTGCAATTCGTGCACATTCTTAGGAGGAGGCAAGTCTTTGATTGCTCGAAGATGTGACTGTAAGGGATGAATTCCTTGGGCATTAATCACATGGCCTAGGTACTCTATTTCAGTTTGAAAAAACGAACACTTTGCTTTATTGCAACGTAGACCTGCTGCAGTCAAAACTTTGAAAAGGCACTCCAGGTTTGCTAAATGTTCTTCAACTGTACGTCCGGATACCACAATATCATCTAAATAGTTCGAACAACACGGTACAGAAACTGTCAGCTGTTCCAAAAAACGCTGAAAAATAGCGGGAGCGGAAGAACTGCCAAAGGGTAGGCGTTGAAATTGAAAAAGGCCCATGTGAGTATTAATGACGAAAAACTTTTTTGACTCGTCATCAAGTGGAATCTGTAAGTATGCCTCTGCTAAATCAATCTTGGAAAAGAAACGAGACTGTCCTAATTTGTCCATCAGTTCCTCAGGTCTGGGCAGAGGGTAAGTGTCTACAATTGTTTGACTGTTGACAGTTGATTTGAAGTCCGCACAGAGACGAAGTTTTCCTGACGGCTTGGGTATAATTACTATAGGCGAGGCCCACTGACTCGCAGAAACAGGAGAAATCACCCCACTATCTTGCCAACGTTTAAGTTCTTCGGCAACTGTATCACGCAATGCGATAGGCACTGGTCTAGCTTTACGAAATTTTGGAACTGCAGATTCTTTTAAAGTTACACGTGCCACGAAGTCTTTTGCACAACCTAGTTCCGGCGAAAACAAGTCACTATATTTGTCACACAATGCATTGATTTTATCCTGAGGCACTATTGACGAAATTTGAAGCACATCTCTTTGAATTGATAAACCAAACAAGTCGAATGCATCGAGTCCAAAAATGTTCTGCGTAGATTTGGCCTGTATAACTACAAAAGCAACAGTTTTCGTTACACCTTGAAAAGAGGCAGGCAGGCTACACGTTCCTAGCACGGGAATATTTTCACCTGTATAAGCTGTTAACACTTGCTGTGACGGCGACAATTTTGGCGAACCCAGAAGTTCATAAGTATCTTTATTTATTAATGTGACAGCGGAACCAGTATCAAGCTGAAATTTCACAGTCTCATTTTCTATAGAGAGAGTAACAAACAGCTTGTGCTTCTGGCGCACGACCGGTGCGCGAATGTGGGCAACGTCTAATACATATTGTTTTCTGCGCTTGCGCGGGTTGCGCGCGGTAGGAAGCGGCGCATACTCGGCACACAGCGGATTAACCACAATGTCACTAGATGACACTACCGCCGGATCGGCGTCCGTGCAATGCGAGGCTACTGCACTAAAATTACTTTGAGTAGCTACACCAATTCTACTGTCACTAGCTACACAGTACTGGGCACTATTACAAGGAGCAGTTGCAGAAGGCACTAATTTCACTACAGGAATGCACTGTTCATAGTCATTTTGCTTGTCCCGAACCCTTTTCCGTTGCACTGTTTTACGCGCTCGTCGGCGCTTGCTACGTGGTGCACTATATAGTTTTGCCATAGGCGCAGAACTACTTTCTTGCAATTGAGATCCAAGTAAGGCACTGTTCAATTCCACAGCCCGTATAACATTTACAGAATGAACTGGTCTCGCACTCTGCGAAGCACTGTTTCTAACGTTACTGTTCTTTGAGTTTTTAATTTGCATACACACAGACTGCACATGTCCCGATTTGCCACATTGATAACAGGTTGCGTTGCGACTAGGGCAATGAGCACGCTTGTGGCGAGACACACACTGGGGGCAAGATTTACGTACATTTTTCTGAAATGAGCGTTGGCGCCCGTTATTCAAATCACTGTTTCTAACACGACGGGGCGACCTTTGTGTCGCACTTTTACACTGGCTACTGTTCACTAACTGTTCAGCACGGCCGGTAGAAAAATAAGAATCACTAGTGCTATACTGAGAACTACGGCTAGGAAAGCGTCCGTTGCGGCGCACTGAATTTACACTATGGCTTTGCATTTCTACATCAGCTAAGTCAAAAGTATCATGCGCTTCTATAAGCTGCAGTACACTGTCTAAGGAGGGGTCAGACTGTTTCAGAATTGCTGCTCTAATCCTGGGGTCCTGAATATTCTGCGTAATCGCATCCCTCAACATCACGTCACTATACGAAAGTCCACAAGAGCAAGTAAATTTACATTGGCGGGTTAAGCCCTTCAATTCCGTAATCCACTCTTGGTGTGACTGCTGCGGTAATTTTTTAAGTCTGAAAAATCGGTATCGTGCAGCGGCTACAAGAACTTTTCTCTCATAATGAGCATTCAGTGCATCTACAATTTGTTCAAAGTCTACATCACGAGGAGATGCTTGCGGGAATAGTTTCTGCAGTAATACGAAGGTTTTGGGGCCCACCACGGACAATAAAAGATGCTTAACAGTCTGACCTGTAATTTGATGAGCCGCGACGAGTTCTTGAAACTGCGCCAGATAATCACTCCATTCTTCCTCACGTTCGTTGTATTGGCGGAACGTCGGAAGCGGTGCGGCGGCAGGTGTGGGCTGCTGATGTGACGACTGTTGTTGTTGGTGAGCAGCCTGTGTCGTCAACTGCGACACGGCCTGGAGAAGCTGGGTAATTTGCGCCGTCTGTAACTGAATAATTTCCATTAAGTTTGGGTTCGGGGTAGTGGCCATGATGACCGATTAGGCGCCGCGCATACAAGTAAATTATAACAAAACACAAATGCAATATGAAAGAGGACGCTCTGCAACAAAAAAGTCCACAAAATACGTAACAGAATATGTTCCCCCAAAAATCTTATAATAAGGGTGGGTGGGCGGGAGCAATTTTTGCGTGCTCCGACTGCTGCTGTCTGGCTGCTGCAAGCGGGCTGGTCCAAGGTTCTATCACTCCTCGTCGCCACTTTTGTGTCCCGACTTCGTCGCCGCTTTTGTGTCCCAGCCTCGTCGTAGGTGTCGGTGGCCGAGTGGAACAAGACCGACACAGTAACAAGACAGCACGCCGGTGCAGGTACGGAGGGGAGCAGCCAGAAACTATAAACACTCGAGAAAATTAGAAAGTGATATATTGCACAGAATGTAACAATACTTAACTTTTACACAGTACTGCAGAATGTTGATACATAGTTGTTAGAGGCCTGCCTAGTGCCTGTACAATAGCAAAGTCTTCACTCGTGCCTATCGGATTACGAAGGTCCTAACTCGTTGCTGTCTCAGTCCGAAGTGCCGACTCGTTCCTCTGTCAGTCCGAAGTGCTATATATTTCCGTGGTGGCCACGAGCGGGGTTCCAGCAGAGGGCGCTCGTGGCTGTCGTCGGAAGAACGCCGCGCCGTGCATGCGTGGCGGCGCGCGGCGAAAGTAGGTGGCGCGCACTTTGTACTTGTGCGACACCACAGTTTGGTCCCATAGGCTTACAAAAACTTGAAAATTTTTTTGCTTGCAACGGAAACAAAAACGTGGAGTTTTTGTGGGGCAGTCTGAAGCCGCATTGCTACCCCCTCTCACCCCCCCCCTCTCTCTCTCTCTCTCTCTCACACACACACACACACACACACACACACACACACACTCCCGCTACTCTCCGTGCCCCATCACTGATCGCCTGCTAAGAGCTTGCAGCGGCGATCGCAGGATAACTTCGCCAGCAGGCGACCCTGCAACGCTGACTGCTGCATTACACAGCGACTGTGTCGGCTTAACAGGACTGGCAGTTAGCTGCGGACGTTGTCTGTCGCAGGGTCAATTACAGGGACCGGTCTGCCGCGCCTCGCACAACGCCTGTCTGACGTCGCCTCACGTTATCTCCAACTGCGATTGCAAACAGCTTCTGCCTGCCAGCGTTGGGACTTGCTAACAACAGAAGGCAGGTCACTCTTTGGAATAAAAGCCATTAATGCGGAACTGCAGGGTTTATCCTCCGTTAGTCCGAGTCAATTTCCTGTACTTCTACAAACATGGATTTCTTTATTTATACCCTCACTAAGCAAGCATTCATTTCCAAAGATTTATAAAATTTACTTCATGCGTAATACACCGAATACAATAGTTACGTTTAAAAATTCGTAGCATAAATAATTCCGTTAACAAATGCTTTGTGTTACATTGAATCATAAATTAATTTTGGCGTACGATCCTTTAGAGAAAGTGATATTGCACATGATATTCCACTAACTACTCATTTTATACATAACTCTTACACTTTGTATAAAGTGTTTCAAAAAAAAATCAGATGTTTGTAAATCTGTCGGACCAAACTGCGTGATCATCAGTCCGTAGCTTACAAATGACTTAAACCTAGGTAAACTAACCTAAGGACAACACAGCCGGCCGCGGTGGCCGAGGGGACTGAGGCGCTCCAGTCACGGTCCACACGGCCACTACGGTCGGGGGTTCGAATCCCCCCTCGGGCATGGATATTTGTGCCGTCCTAGTTCGTAAGTAGTTCATAAGTAGTTTGTAAGTTTAGGGACTGATGACCCCGTAGTTAAGTCCCTTAAGCTTAACAAACATTTGAACATTTGACAACACACACACACATGCCCCAGGGAGGACTCGAACCTCCACGGCGAGCAACCGCGCGCTCCGCAGCGAGACGCTTTAGACCGCTCGGCTACTCCACCGCGGCATAAAATGTTTAAACTGAAATATCACACAGAAAAAAAATACTTCGCAGAAAAATGTAAGAGTATTATTATTTTGCCATTGACATCTGATTTTGAATGTATAGCAAAGTACTGTGACTATATAGACATTTCTTCACTGCGTTACTTCCAATTTATCCTTACGGCCGGAAGGAAGAAAGGAACGTCCCGTCGACAGCATGGTCATTAGAGAATAGAGATGGAGTACAAACACGGACTGTAGTTTGATAAGGATGGGAATGGAATACTTCCATGCCCTTTCAAAGGAACCATAGCGGCATTTGCCTGGAGTGATTTAGGGAGGTCATAGAAAACCTAAATCTTGATGGTCGGTGGCGGATTTGAACTGCCGTCTTCTAGAATGAGAGGCCTGTGTTGCTAACCACTACGCCACTTGCTCGGTATATCTCCTTGTGCTTAAAGATCACCGCGGCGTAGCGGCCGAGCGCATTGAGGCGCTATGCTACGATGCGCAAGGCCGTTCCCCGTCGGGGCTTCGAATCCCCCCTCGGGCATGGATGTTTGGACCGTCTTTAGTATAAGCTAGTTCATAAATAGTTTGTACGTTTAGGGGCTGATGACCCCGTAGTTAAGTCTCATAAGCTCTACAAAAACTGGAACATTTTATGCTGAAAGATCGAAGTATAGCATATGACTACTGCCACTAACATTCACTTCTTATTGTTGTTTAAGTACAATAAACTACAGCAGAGCTGTAACATGTCCGTCATAGCTTTAACATTTATATAAATTACTAGAGACCCGCCCGGCATCACACAAATTTATATTCTGTATCTATAAAAATCGATGTGTGTATGCATTTTATTGGTTGCTATGTTCCACAAAATATAATAAAACATGAATACCATGCTTATACAAACATTAGCGTGCTTAATCCTTATTTACATACTAATACCACAGTCTAACAAACATGTAAAAGGTAACGGCAGTAGATGTTATACGTACTTTCTGTCGGAATTCAAGATCACCGGTACCATATTACACCTGAAGCAAGGCCTGAGTTAATGACCCCTCAAGGACATGGAGAGGTGGTCAGGGGAAGGACCCCTCCCACCCCTTGTGTATCATACATATTAACAATTACACCACCCTCGTGCGCTCGGTGGTGGGGCACATAAAATTTGCATATTTTCTAAGAAATTAAGATGTTATATGACACTACTTGTTCACATTCGTTTTGAAAATTCAAAGATAAGTTTATCATATTACAGACTCATGTCTTCATCATCACGCCACCCTTGACCCCTGCCCCCACCCTCAGTCCCTGTACGATGTACAAAAATTGTAAGACTTGAGGTCACAGCGTAATGACGTAAACATCACCCACCCCAAAATGTGCAATTTTTCCCAGAAATGAGCTTATGATATGGCACAATGTAATCACGTGAAGAACCACCACCCCTGGTTCAAGCGCTGAGTCAGCTGAATCACTTGTTAACCATGTATGATGTGTTTCTTGGCTGCCAAGGTGGCTAATGGAAAGTTACCATGGTCACTCTAACGGTTCTGGTGGTCTGCCTGCCAAGACGGCGCTGAATGGCATACGTCCCGTTGTGCCACGTGAATTGCGTGTCTTCCTGAAATGCTTGGAGAAGGTGACGTGGATGAAAGACTTGTACCTGAATACAACTTGCATAATATTGAGTACAAGGGGTGCTCCTCACTACCTGTGCTGTGAGAGAAAATGGCTATTGGTAAAAACGAACTACTCACTGGGACTGGGGAGTTAAACATGAATATGATGGAACAGTGATGGAGTTATATTCACTTGTGTGTGGGGACAGTAATGAGTGGATTGGGCCACGTTGTTAAAAAAAAAAAAAGCTAAAAGCTATGTCGTAAACGTATTGAATAAGAGAAAATGAGTCATCTGTGCCATATTTATTGTGTAGAAATAACGATAAAAAATTAAGAAAATTAGAACGCATCTTCCTAATAACTTTGGTGCAATAATCCTCGGGCTATCAACTGTGCAAAAACAAACCTTGTTCTATCACTCCTGACACATCCTGAGAGAGTTCGCTTCGTGTATGAGTATGGACTCTCAAAAATATTATTTCATCCAAAATACTAGCTGACAGAGGAAATTGATGGTGTTGCTCTAAATCATGAGAAAAAGACACTTGAAGCATTGCGATCAATCAGCAGTAGCGGCAACAAGAGTCGCCTTGAAGAAAAGAGGACGAAAAACAAAAATTCGCATTAAGACACCCAGAATCTTGAAAATACCACATCCGGTGGAATGATTCATTTCCTGCTCCATGTATTTCAAATGTCAAATGTTTGTAATTCTATGGGACCAAGACTTACAAACTACTTAAAGTAAGTTAAACTAACCTAAGGACAACACACACATCCACGCCCAAGGGAGGATTCGAGCCGCGGCGGAGCGGCCAAGCGCATTGAGGCGCTATGCTCCGATGCGCGAGGCGGTTCCCCGTCAGGGGTTCGAATCCCCCCTCGGGAATGGATGTTTGTGCCGTCTTTGGTATAAGCTAGTTCATAAGTAGTTTTTAGGTTTAGGGACTGACGACCCCGGTAGTTAAGTCCCATAAGCTCTACAAACATTTGAACATTTGGAGGATTCGAACCTCCGACGCGGGAGACCTTGCGATTGGTAACGTGGCGCTCCAGACCGCTCGGCCACTCCTGCGCGGCTGCTCCATATATTCTCCGGCCTTTCGGTAACAGGATCATTAGTGGATGTGGGTGGTGCAGTGGAAATAACTCCAGTTGTGATTGAATGTTGAAAGAGAATTAAATGAGGCCAAGAGACATAATGAGGCAATGGAGGTGAAAGCGATTGGTAAACAACTTATTTAAAATCATACCAGGAATGGACTTGGGTTGTTCATAACGAAATCAAACCCCTGTAGTTATATTGCCGAACAGACTGCTTGCAAAAATGAATTTGCTTGAACTTCTTTTATAT
This sequence comes from Locusta migratoria, assembly GCA_026315105.1. NCBI lineage: Eukaryota > Metazoa > Arthropoda > Insecta > Orthoptera > Acrididae > Locusta > Locusta migratoria. The sequence goes on from CM048755.1 coordinate 106,218,573, forward strand.
AGGAAATTTCAGCAATCAGTCATAAATATTTAGTTTTCTACAAATAAAAAAAACAGTTGTTGAGCACAAGTGCCACAATGGAATCAAGCCTCGTTATAAAACTCAAATTCCCGAGATTTCGTGTTGTCTTTAAGTGAGACATGTTACCAAAGTCAATGTGGAAATCGAGAGTTTATCTCTGTTTCTGGAAGGATAGTACGCTCTGGATTGCATATGTCAGGACTAAACAGAAATACCATCTACTACTTCATTTAGTAACCTGCGCCTGCCTGAATAATTACAGAGATATTTTATGGACAAGTGTCGTGTGTACTACAACTATTACCGACTCCAGGAATTTGATACATATCTCTGCGGTCACATGTGTTTAATGTTCCTTCTGACAAACATGTAAGTTAAACGTGTGAGAACTCCTGCGGCTGCCTCCAGGGTGTTGCTAAGATAATAGCGGAATGCGTCCTTGTCTGCGTGCAAGGCTGCAGCCCAGAAAACCGAGGTTAAACAAACACACATTCAAATGTTCAAATGTTTCTAAAGTTATTGGACCAAACTGCTTTTGCCATCAGTCCCTTGACGTAAAACTAGTTACACTAACGTAAGGACAACACACACACGAATACCTCACAATAAATGTTCAGTCTCGTATTTCATTTCTGAGTGGGGGAAGACGACGCCGACTTGGATGGTCCACGGCCTCCTTATCAAGGAGGACACATGGACGGCGAGTCACAGATGATGGACGAGGCGACGTCTGTGATAGAAATATTCAAATGTTTGTATAGTCTATGGGACTTAACTACGGGGTCATTAGTCCCTAAACTTACAAACTACTTATGAACTACTTACGAACTAGGACGGCACAAATATCCATGCCCGAGGGGGGATTCGAACCCCCGACCGTAGTGGCCGTGCAGACCGTGACTGGAGCGCCTTAGTCCCCTCGGCCAACGCGGCAGGCTGAGTGAGTGTTCATACGAATAATATACAGATGCACTTACTACTGATAAATATCCAGAGAGGAAATAATTGGAGTTCTTACTCTGCCTCAGTACCTGTACTAAGTATTTTTTCTGTCTTACAGCATACAGTTGGATCACAGACATCAAATATCTAATAATTTACTGCTAAAACATTAACTATAGTTATTATAATGTCAAACACGATTTAGTATATGTTCAAGTGGTCTTCCATTATGTCCTTCCACTACTAACACTTATTCTATAGATATGTACGTAAAATAAACAGAGGATTAATTAGAAAAGGTGTTTCCCATCAAACAATATTACGATTTCACCTTCAAATACAGAGTGTAAATACGAATAATGTACAGAGCACCTACTGGTGATAAATATACAGAGAGGAAAATACTTTAAGTACTCACCGTCACTCCGTACCTGTTGTGGGTGTCTGTTTTTTTCTTTTTTTTTCTTTTTTTTTTCGTATCAGTCTTACACCATACAGTTGGATAACAGATAGGAAATATCTCAGGCTTGATTCCATGGTTGAATTTGTGCTCCACGACTGTATTTGACTTGTGGAAATTTTTCAGCAATCAATCGTAAAAATATTTATTTATTTGCACCACTGTGTGGTCATTATCAGTGCTTGAAAACAATTAAAATACTTAAAACATCTCGACCTCCATGTTGGAGGTTGCGTTCGTACTGACGCAGCTGCGTCTATGTCTATGTCTTTTGTTTAAAGTTGGTTGTCCTTTTTTCTTGTATACTGTTTGTTCCTTTAGAGGTCAAGAAGTGACGTAATATTACACACAGTTTTGACGTTTGAAGTTATGCGTCACGATTAAGGAGGAAACGTTCTTTATGGAAAGAAGATATACTTTATTTACCTGGTGAAGGAAGCCGATAAACCCGAATAAAAAATAAATAAAATAAAAATAAAATCATAACAAAGAAAAAAAAACAGCAGATAAAAAGAAAAAGAAGAAAAAGAGGTCAGAGGCACCGCTATTGTTTTTGAAAAAAAAATAAGAAGAAAAGTGTAAACTTCGCGCCCTTTGAACACGAACACACGAGTTCGAATTAACCGCCATTAACATTCTTTTGAACCGTATTTCGGCTAAAAAAATTTAAAAAATAAGAAAAATGGACGAATGTATAGGTTTCACAAAAAAAAAATAATAAAATAAAATAAAATAAAAAGTAAATAAATAAATAAAATAAAATTGGGTTAAGGCGACAGCTGGCCCGAAACGGAAAATCCGGGTTCGAATCCCGGTCCAGGACAAATTTTCAACTTTGCCGTTAGATTTATTCCAATGCCTTAAACAGTAGAAATGTTTAAATATTTCGGATTAGTGTAAAAAGGGAAGAGAATGTTGATGAAATGGAAGATATGACGCCGGCCGCGGTGGCCGAGGGGACTGAGGCGCTTCAGTCACGGTCTGCACGGCCACTACGGTCGGGGGTTCGAATCTTCCCTCGGGCATGGATATTTGTGCCTTCCTTAGTATTAGTTAGTTCATAAATAGTTTGTAAGTTTAGGGACTGATGACCCCGTAGTTAAGTCCCATAGACTATACAAACATTTGAACATTTTTCCACTACGGTCGGGGGTTCGAATCCCCTTCGGGCATGGATATTTGTGCCGTCCTTAGTATTAGTTAGTTGATAAGTAGTTTGTAAGTTTAGGGACTGATGACCGCCGCGGTGGAGTAGCCGAGCGGTCTAAAGCGTCTCGCTGCGGAGCGCGCGGTTGCTAGCCGTGGAGGTTCGAGTCCTCCCTGGGGCATGGGTGTGTGTGTTTGTCCGTAGGTTAGTTTAACTAGGTTTAAGTAGTTTGTAAGCTACGGCTGATGACCACGCAGTTTGTTCCGATAGATTTACAGACATTTGAACATTTGATTTCAAAAAAATGTTCAAATGTTTGTTAAGCTTATGGGACTTAACTACGGGGTCATCAGTCCCTAAACTTACAAATTACTTATGAACTACTTACGAACTAGGACGGCACAAATATCCATGCCCGAGGGGGGATTCGAACCCCCGACCGTAGTGGCCATGCTGACCGTGACTGGAGCGCCTCGGCCACCGCGGCCGGCAACATTTGATTTTATTTGACTGATGACCCCGTAGTTAAGTCCCATAGACTATACAACCATTTGAACATTTTGAAGAAATGACATTGCAAGAAGATTTTGACGGAGCCCTGAACGGACAAAATAAGACCCTATGAGTAGACATATCCTCAGAGCGTCTGATGTCCCTGAACAAGTTAGGCTTAACAATATTATTCCACCTAGTTTGCAAGATCTACGAGACCGAAGAAATACCCACAGAATTCAAAAATAATATGGAGACCGGTGTGAATATTACAAATCTATAAGTTGTATTATTCAAAGTTGCAAATACTAAGAAGATTTTATTTTACAAAATTGGAGGTACTGGCAGAACAGACATCGCGCAGATCAGTTAGGGTTTAGGAGAAATGTAAGAACACACGACCCAATAGTGAGTTTACGACCTACCATAGAACATACGTTATGGAGAAGCAAACCTCCGTATATAGCTTTTGTAGATTTGGAAAAACATTTTGATAATGTCGACTGGAATACACTCCTTAAAATTCTAAAAGTGAAAGGGCTAAAATACGGCGAACAAAAACGATATATACTACTTGTACAGAAATCAGATAGCCATTGTAAGAGTCGAAGAGCATAAAAAGGAAAGTTACAATTCAGGAAGGAGACATACGACAGCCAAGACAGGCTAAAGATGGTGTATGTGTGTCTCTCCCCGTCGCGGGAATCACGCTACAATGCGTGCGAGAACCAGGGGAAGTAGACAAGTGTAAATGGAAGTTTGGGTCTGGCCGGGGAGCGTGCACGGGTGGCCGAGTGGTTAAGACGACCGCTCGCGAAACGCGGAAGACCCAGGTTCGAGTCCCGGTCCGGCAAAAACTTTCATATGTTACAAAATGATAGACCAACTAAAGAAAAGCAGTTGCAGTTGGAAATCCTTGGAAATTGCGAATTAATATCTGAAAATTTAACATTTATAGCTGCGGACCATCAGTATCTCTGTTCCCTTAGAACAGTCGTTTCAAGATAAACAATTCAGACAAGCCGAAGATACAAGCTTCTGACTTGTGGTGCTACTGAAAATTCTGAAAATTGGGTGGGTTATTCGCGATCTAACGAGAAGGCACTGAGTATAATTAGTGAGAAAAGAAATGTATGGCATAACTTGACTATAAGAAGAGATCCGTTAAGAAGACATTCTGAGACATCGCGGAATCATCGATTTAGCATTGGTGGGAAGTTCTGGGATGGAGGGAAGGGAGTAAAAAGCGCACACTGGGAAGAAAAGGCTTGTACAGCATAGAGCAGCATGGAGACCCGAAGAAAATCAGAACAAGAATAATAAGCAGTGTCGTATGTACGACATCTCAGACTTGATAGTGGTGTCCCCGCCCCCCTCGCAGCTTGGTTGGTGCCTTTTGACATGTCCCTTCCCCCCACACCCTAACCGCCAGCTCGAGACAGGGGAACGTCACTTTGTATTGGAGACGATTTGGAAAAATGTTCAAATGTTTGTAAATCTATGGGAATTAACTGCTTGGTTATTAGTTCCTAGCTTACAAACGACTTAAAGTAAGTTAAACTAACCTAAGGACAGCACATACATCCATGCCCGAAGGAAGACTCGAACCTCCGACGGCGAAAGGCCGCGCGCACCGCAGCACGGCGCCTCATTACGCACGGCTATTCCGCTGCGGCAGACGATTTTGAGCCCCTTTGTGAGTGTTGCCTGAAGCAAACACACCGGTTTGCCACCTTCCCAGATACGGGGCTGATAAAAGCAACATCTGAAAATACTGTCCCGTCATTTGCCTTACGCGAGTTAAGGAAATGTCATGAAACCTCAATCTGCATTGCCTTGCGGGGATTCGAACCGTCATCCTTCCAAACGCGTGACCAGTGTGCAAAACATTACACCATCCCATGTGGTACTACCTTCAACTATAGTTTATTAGCAGCTTCATTTTTGTGGTTGTTGGTGTGCTACTAAAAAGTGCGTTCCTTGATAACGGACACTATTCTGGACCAGAAATAATTACCTTAACTCTTAATGAAGATTGTCCTTATTTCTACAGCTTACGATACACCATTTTCAGCTGTTTTAGGTAAACAGTTAATGACTAGGTTTCCTCCAGCGACAGGCAAATGGTCTGAGGTAACTGCAGAGCGGCGCTCGGCAGATGAGATGGGGCTGGCAGCAGACGAGGTCACAGCCCCGGACGCAGCCAGTTTGGTTGCGGCTCGCATAATCTATGCTAGCGTGATCCCGATACATTACGCGTAGCGGGCCGCGCTGTTTACGAACGGCCGCTCCAATATTTCAGCCGCTTTAGGACGGGCCCGCAGACTGTTTAGCGCTGACAGAACCGCCTGCGACGTATCTGATTCCTCGCGTGTTTCTCCGTCCGCCGAGGCAATAACTTCGGGCGGGAGCGTAGGAAATGCGGATTCGGTATGTGGTCGGTGAAATATTTAACAAGGGAGCTGTACATGTTAGACGCGCGCTCACTTCCTGTATTGTGATGCCAGTGCTTTGGACCCCTCGAGGGCGACGCGCTGGCCATCTTCCGTGTAATCCAACGTGTCAAGCCTTACCGGCACATCTACTAATATTAAGCAAAAGCGTGAAACCATGATTACCTTGAGCGAACGATACTACGTTCAGGGGGTCCTAAGCCTTCTGAGTCAAAACGGATGATAGTTAAAGCTACTAAAACTGAGTTGTCAAAAAACGTTATTTTTCATTATTTCAGCATTATAGAACATTTCCACTGAGTTATTTATCCGTGTATGCTAGTATGCTACCTTAATAGATTTTTTTCACTACGTCCGTTTTGGCGTGCGCCATCGTCAAGTTGCGTAGCAGAGCCCTAAAAATATTACACAAAATTCGTAAGAGCACAGAAATGAACTTTCTAGAAGAACGGAAAATATAAATCCACACAGAAGTATTGCCTAACAATTCAACGCAAAAATATCCATCTATTTGCATATACAGATACTATTTGTAAGCGAAATGTAAGTACCCAAAATTATTCACGAATACTAACTTACACAATAATATTTGTAACGACGTTATACCGCGCCCAATGGCCTCCAGGTCTAATACGTCATGCTACGGACTGGGCGGCCGTTCCCACACAAGGTTCGAGTCTCCCCACTCAGGCAAGTGTGTGTGTGTGTGTGTGTGTGTGTGTGTGTGTGTTTGTGTAAATTTACTGGAACTAATCATCTTTGATATGTCGCACCTTTTCGTATCTTCCATACTTGGAGAGAAATAACGGCTTATGCAGGTCTCCTTTATTTTAGTTTTGTTATAATTAAAAACGTTTCAGCACATTATACACTTCCTTCGAAGCGATATTTATCAACATGTTAACCATTCTGAAGATTGTCTTGAAGTTTTAGTTAAAAGGTATTTACATGTACAAAGAAGCAATTAAAAAAGTGACAATTTGACAAATATTTTAACACTACTTATACACTTAAATTCACATATCACAGGGTTGAAATATTTACATCGCTGTGCAGAACGTAAGGACGAAAAGTAATTTCCGAATGATGTAAAACTTCCTTCAAACGTAGTTCGATGAAACATCGACCATCATAAAAAAAATACTAAAGAATATTAAAAAGAGGAAACTGAAATACGCAGTGTGACGATCAGGAATAGCACTTTATTCAAAACAAATATTTTCACTGAGATCACCGATATTTATGATGGACTCCTGGACATCGTTCTTAAAAGGGTGTGTGACGACCATGAACGGCAGTGCGTACTCTCCAACGTAGTCCCCTTCTGGGACCAGGTTGATAAGAGTTTTCTTTTTATTTGGTGTTCCATTCCTTCGCTAACAATTTCTGGATCGGATCGTCTTTGGTAAATGTGTACGTGCTTCCCAACGCATTCCACATGTGGTCGGTGGGATATAAACGGGCATGCCAGTCCACTTGCTGCAGGTCCTTTCGTTCCAAAAGATCCTCCACCTGCGTTTTTCGTTGTAATCGTGAGTTTTCGTCGATAAAAGTGAAATAACGGCCGATTGCACCCCTGAAAAACTCACATGTTGGAAGTAGTACAGTTTCACTATAACATTGGCCAGCGAGTGTACCGTATTCAAATATTTGGAGGTCAGAACCCCAATGTAAGATAACTTCCCTCACACGCGCGCACACACATGCACCCACCCACACAGACATAATAACTGCACTCCCAAAACGAGCATTTGCGAACACGTTTCTGGACATGCCATCGTATGGTGAGAGGTGAAAGCACAAACTGTGCCCAGAAAGGCTGTCAGATATGATCGTTTTGATGGTATGGGTATGTTTCGTTGGCAACAACTCTAAAACCTACTCTCAGTGGGGACCTACAGACTGGAACACCGGCACCCGTTGTTTTCAGCATCGTGACGAAGCTCTGCTACAAGCAAAGGACACAGATAAATCACGGGTACAAGCTGACGTCGAGATGGACATCGAATTTCTAGTTGGCCTGCCCACCTACACCTTCCCCCTGTCAATCACATCACGGATACACTTTCGACCCCATGGGACAGTCAAACGAGTAGGACTTTTCTTTGTCCTGAATTAGATCGATAGTCTACCATATACACTACGAAAGACTACGGTTGTCAATAACAAGTGACGCCCGTGTGCAACTTATGGGTCTGGTTTCTAACGTCACGCAGAAAAGAAAGCTGGCCAACTTGCCAGCAACAACCCTCTCAATATCGTACTCTGCTCCACTATATACCTAGATTCACTGTATGTGCTTTGATCAGCCAGAACGTTTCGATAATCTGCTTACTATCCATATAAACCCGTCTAGGTGACAGCAGAAAGACCTGACGAGGAGTGACTGTTAGTCAGACACAAGTAAGGTGCATGTTGTCGCAGTGAGCGTGCTGTCCATATGTAGAATGGAGAAGGCGCGCAATCTGAGTTTGACGGAGGGCAGATTGTGGAAGCCTGCACACTCGACACGAGCATTTTGGAAACTGCACCACTTGTCAGGTGTTCGAGGAGTGCTGTGGTGTCTTCAATAAATGGAAAAGCCAAGGTGAAACCACATCCAAACATGGATGTCTCGAGCGGCCTCACCTCATTACCGATGTCGCATGTCGTAGGCTGGTTATTCTAGTAAAACAGGATAAGCGGGCAACTGTGGCGTGACTAACATCAGACTTTAATGCTGGCCAGACTACAAGTGTGTCTGAACACACAGTGCACCCAACTTACCCAACGATGTGTCTCTACTGCTGACGACCCATGCATGTGCAACAGTTAATACTTAACACCTTGACGTCGGCAACTACGACAGAAATGGGCACGTGGCCATAGTCACTGGTCCTTGGGGCAGTGCCAGAGGGTTGCATGGTCTGATGAACCCCGATACCTTCTATATCATACCAATGGTAGGGTGCGAATCGGTCGCATTCCAGAGGATCAGCTTCTTGACACTGTACTGCGGGACGAAGTCAAGCTGCCGAAGGGTCAGTAATGCTCTATTGAACATTCAAGTGACCATCCATGGGATCAGTGGAACTCATGCAAGGCACCACGAGGCCCACGATTTATCGTAAGCTGGTTGCAGAACATGTCCTTGGCAGGAGTCAGTATTTGTTGACGTAAGGACCTCTTTATCGTTCAGAATGGAGTTTTTACTGCTCAGAGGTATAGAGACGAGATACTTCGACCTCTTGTGCCTTACGCTGGTGCCATAGGAGATGGGTTCCTTCTGGTGGACGATAACGCTCGTCCCCACAAATCTGCACTAGTGGACAACATGCTTGAAATGAACGAAAGGAGTGGCCAGCTTGTTCACCGGTTAAAACCAATGGAGAATATTTGGGATGCACTTGACAAATGCATTGCAGACATACCAGCACCTCCCAAAACTGTTGCGAAGCTGGATATTGCACTCATGGAAGAATGGGTAAATATCTCTGAAGAGCTGATTGATAACCTTATACGGTCTCTGCCACACAGGTGTATAGCTGTATTGGCCGTCCGAGGTGATCACGCACCTTATTAGAGGGCAACGATAATGACTTTTTCATATTATGGTACGCGCATGGTGCCTCGTTCTAACCAGGGACGCCTTTCACCTTGACAGTGGTGTGCGTCATTTCCATGCAAAACGTTGCGGTCTACCTCAAGTAACATATTCAATAAGCAGCGCCAAAACTCTGTGCTTAAAGTACTCCCTAAAGCCACGTTATCACACTCCAAATCACTTTCCCAGTCACGCAGTCCAATAACAAAAGCAACGCTACTTACACTTTTAAATTATGATGTTGGTATGTTAGTGTCATACCCTGGCTTTCGCGAAGCATATTGCAACATAGGCTTATACGTAGGTGCAGCAAATTGATTGTAAATCACAGAGTGAAGTTTCACGGTGAAATAACGATGATGTAGCCTCACTTGTCGTTTGGCACCTTGTACTCCTACAATATCAGTAACAACATCAAGGCGATCGCAATATTTTGTTAATTATATCCATAATTAAAATTAATAATACGTTACGTCATAAATTACGGAATAACTTAAACCAAGAGACTGATAAATATGACAAAGTAGGGCTTTATAAGATACAATGTAATAGTTGCAATGCCAACTACATTGTTCAGATCGGTAGATCGTTTAGAGTTAGGTACAAGGAACATATGGACGCCTTCCGACATAATAATTTTGACAAGTCCGCTGTAGCTACGCATATCTGCGAAACTGGTCACCCTTTAAAGCGGATTGAAGAAGATTTTGCATAGACAGAATAAGGGAAGAAAGTCAGATCTGCTAGAACAGCTGGAGATTATAATACATGACGCTGAAAGTGACACTTCATTAAATGAACAAGTTCAAGGTGATACATACAACATTTTAAAAACTTTGTGGACCTATTATAACAAAAGTAGTTTATTTTAAATTTCAACCTCTGTCATACTCTACAAATGATTTCGTGACACCTGAATGTATCTACTAGCTTGAGGATGATCTTTGGAATTTAGAGGTCTTTGTTTTCATGTGCATACGTGCGCCCCAGTCGTGTTGTTGACTCGGTGCATTTCGGTTGTGTTATGCTGGGGTCTGGTTTGAATTATGACGTAGCTCAGTATGCTGAGGACCCTTCTTCGTAGACACGGTTACATGGGAAGTAACCACATTTTCTAGAGGGGAAAGGGGGCAACTTTGAAATCTTCAATGGGAACCTCGGTTTTTATTTGCAAATTACGATTGTACAGCGAAAACTACATACGTTTCGTCTTTAAAAAAATTCTTTTTCGCCACAGATGGCGCTGCAATCAGCGGAATCGAAATGAGTCCAAACTGAAATTTACTCAATGTCCATTTCATACTGAATGGTACGGGGTACTCCATATTTATACAGCGAGAGTAGGCCGCGCCAGTAATTCATAACGTTTACTTAGAAACCCCATCTGCAACGTTGTGACCCTCTGACATATCAAACATGGGACTATTCGATGCGAAACTGTGGCCGTGTAGCGTACTACAACGTACCGTAACACGCAGTACATTGACCACAGGTTATGTATCTAGCAGACGTAGAACAGAAAAGCAACTCTAAGCATTACTTGTACAGTGTTTACTTCCTTCACACCTACCTATCATTCATAGACAAATCATGGGAATAGACGATGCACGCTGCAACCATAGAAAAAAAAATTAAATGATTCTGATTCGGCAGTTACAACGCGATTCTGGTACACCCATCTGTAGTATGCAACACATTGCATCGTCATAGGTACCATCCATACCACGTGTCGCTGCATTGAGGTACTGCATGGGACGATTTTGTGTTTTGTGAATGTGCACTTCAACAAATGTGAACGACCCCAAGTTCCTTGTAGAGGTACTATTTTCCGATGAGTCTACCTTCACAAATAATGGTAGCTTTAACCGGCATAAAATGCATTACTGGAATGTAGACAATCCCTACTGGTTACGGCAAGTCGAGCGTCAACGCCCCTGGTCATTTCACGTATGGTGTGCCATCATGGGGAGCAAAGTCATTGGCCCATATTTTATTGATGGTACGTTGGATGGCCGTAAACATCGAACGATTTTGGAATAGGAACTACCGATACTTTTCCACAATGTTGCTCTAGACTTTGGGCAACGTATGTGGTTTCATTAAGCATTACGCAAGTAAATCGCGCAAAGTATTAGACCATGTTTACACTTCTGGTGGATCGGCAGAGATGACCCTATTAACAGGCCTTTAGGTCACCCGATTTGACGCTACTAGATTTCTTTCTGTGAGGATGTTTAAAAGGTAAAGTGTACCAGTAAATGCAAACAGGGCGGGAAGACATGATCGACCACATACGTAACGCTTGCGCTGACATTTCCACAGATATGCTTATATACTGTGTACATTTATTTGCCGAAAGGGGAACAGCGTCTACTGCAGTTGCAGGTGCTACATTCGAATATTTACTTAAATTGGAAAAACAGGGGGACTTTCGCTTCGGGCCCCGGACACAGAGGCGCATAAGGTAGCCCCTAATAATAATAATAAAATTCAAATGTTTGTAGGGTTTATGGGACTTAACTACGCGGTCATTAGTCCCTAAACTTACAAACTACTTATCAACTACCTTATACTAAGGACGGCACAAATATCCATGCCCGAGGGGGGATTCGAACCCCCGACCGTAGTGGCCGTGCAGGGGACGTTGAGCTGCATGATGCAAATTACTGTTATAGACTATTTTGATACCGTTAATTACAGCGCCATCTTTGGCGAAACGGAAAAATGTTTAAGATGAAAGGTAAGTAGCTTTTGCTGAACAATAGTAATCCTTGAGAAAACCCGGGAGTTCCCACTGAATAGCCGGCTTGCGGTGGCCGAGGGGACTGAGGCGCTTCAGTCACGGTCTGCACGGCCACTACGGTCGGGGGTTCGAATCCCCCCTCGGGCATGGATATTTGTGCCGTCCTTAGTATTAGCTAGTTCATAAGTAGTTTGTAAGTTTAGGGACTGAAGACCCCGTAGTTAAGTCCCATAAGCTGTACAAACATTTGAACATTCTCTCCCACTGAATATTTCAAAGTCGTCCCCGCCATCGACGCACGGGTTTGGCTGAGGAAGCGAGCGTAGAATTACTGAATGTCCCCCTGTGAAACAAACAAATTGGTATTGCACCTTTCTTTGATCCCACGTGTAGTTTCCGTGATATATATATTAATTTGGAGTCTGTGGCTAGTGAGATTGTTCCGTATTTTCTGGCTCTGGCTGTAGAGTGAACATTATGCAGCAGTGATAGTTCTCAGATGCCACGTTATTCATTGCATCCACCGTGACAGCTTATGACTACAGTTTGTCATAGACCTGCTCTTAACGACTGCAGCTGCTCCCGCGTACAGCACCGTTAAACTTCGCTACCAAAGCAGTAATCTGAGTAAGCTGTCTAGTTTACCTCTTCTACGCCTCGTTACATTTATCTGCATGACTGTATGTACTGTATACGTTGCGATGCAGAGGGGTGTTGCTTATATCAAATTCAACAGAGCCTTTTCTCAAAAGCTGGATTCCAGTTTGTGACTTGTAATTGCTGATGTAATAGCTGTTGACCCTACACCTTGTCGACAAGGAAAGAGCGACTTTAGTTACACCAAGGGATGAGACGCCAAACAGGTCCTCATACTCACAGAGCTCGGCAATTCAGCTCTTTAATTGAAATGCATAACATAGAATGACACGCCCATATGTCTTTCAATATTTTGTCAGTCATACGTAAACCTACGAATCATCCATCTTAGACACAAATTTATGTAAAAGAAAAGCTCAACAATTTTTATGGCGCCTTTCTGCGGAGTGCGCGGTTTCCCCCCTGTCAGAGGTTTGGGTCCTCCCTCGGGCATAGGTGTGTGTGTTGTCCTTAGGTTACTTTAAGTATCGCACTAAAGTTTCCGCTCCAGTTGTCACAATGTAAAAATGTCCGAACGACATGTTTCGGGCTTACATTACCCCATTCTCAAGTTCTAAAAGGAGCAAGCCAAGGAAAACGTAAATTAAAACGAAAACAATAAAATCTTAAATACGATCCATGTTAATATAACCAAGTGTGTTCATCCTAGACAGGCTTACCTTGAATTCTAAAACATATCTGCCCTAAGGCAACGTCAATCGTAAAATGTTTGCGGCGTATGCGCAATGTCAACAGATAAACATTCCTCACCGTAAAACATGTTTCTAGTTGGAGGCACAGTTGTGGACTGCTAACTATCTGCTCTGCTATGTCAGAGATAGTCCAAACGCTACCCACTACCAAAGATAAACCTACCGTATTGCTACTATTGAAAGTAAACCCGTCTAATAACACAAATTTAAAATGTATCCAAAATGTATGAGAAGGCATCCAAACAAACGATTTACTTTAAGTAGTTTGTAAGTCTAGGGACTCACAACCGCAGTACGTAAGTCCCACAAACTTACAAACATTTGAAGAATCATACATTTTCGTTAAATCAAAGAATACTATTAGTATACGCAGTTTTTCATTTAATACGTCAAACGCCTCACGGGGAAAAGAGATTACAGAATTATCAGCCGTTAAACCACTTCTCAAACCAAACTGTACATTTGAAACTACATTATGGAAACTGAAATGATCAATTAATCTTGAATAAAACCCATTTCAGTAATTTTAGCAAACACTGATTGCATAGAAATAGGTCTAAAGTTGTCTACATTATCCCTTTCTTCCTTTTTCGCTACGGAGTTCTTCAATCTATCATGAAACTGACTATTCCGAAAGGAAAAAATTACAAACTTGTCTAAGTACTGCGGTAACATAGGCGGAACAATACTTACGTATTCTGCTAGGTACCCCATCATATCTTTAGAGTCTTTCGTCTTTAGTGATTTAATTATTGACTCAGTCTCTCCCTTTGTCAATATGAGAGAGGACTACTTCAGGCAACAGTCTCGGAATGCTATTTTCTAAGAGAGTTATATGATTACCTGTAGGAGCTAAGATTCCCTTTAATTCACCTGTTATCCTCAGAAAGTGATTATTAAATGCTGTACATATATCTGACTTATCAGTGACAGATAAATCTCGATTACTCACTGACTTTACATCCGCAAGCCTGTGCTGCTGATCAGATACTGCCTTCATGACTGACCATATGGTTTTAATTTTATCGCGAGAATTAGCGATTCTTTCTGCATACACAAATGGTATTTTAAGTAACTTTACAGAGATTGATAGCGACTGCGCTTGTTGTATGCGGATTCGGGAGGAGTTAGCTGCTGTCTGTAAGCAGCTGAACGCTGTGTTGGCCACGGTCAAGTCTTTAGGCTACTGCCCTGGGCTGCAGTGTTACCCGGGCACCTGAGGCCATTTCTGGGGTATGACTGGTGCTTACTGCGTCGTCTCCGGTCCCTGATCTCACTGTGGTTACAGTTTACCTGCCTAAAGGCTGTTCCTTTACGTCTTAGAACAGATTTGAGATGTTGTCCACTCTCAGTCAACACGGACTGCCCCGCCAGTTGGGACGGTGGCCAGTCCTGATAGGTCCGCAAAGACGCAGAGGGAGGGGTTGTTAGTCTTTGGGAGCTCCAATGTCAAGTGGGTGATGGGACCGCTTAGGGCAATAGTGGGAAGGCCGGGAAATAATGCCAGTGTGCACTCTATTTGCTTGCCGGGGGTCTCATCCGAGATGTGGAGGAGGCCCTTCCGGCGGCGATAGAGAGCACTGGGTGCACCCGCCTGCAGATTGTTGCTCATGTCGCCACCAATGACTCCTGCCGCTTGGTTTCAGAGGTCATTCTCGGCTCCTTCCGGCGACTGGCGGATTTCTTGTAGACAGCCAGTCTACCTCGTGGAGAAGAAGCAGATCTTTCGATTTGCAGCTTCGTTCCCAGAACGCGGTCCTTTGGATCGGAGCCGTGCGCAAGTCTTAAACAAAAGGCTCAGACGATTCTGTCGTGACCTCGGGTACACATTTCTCGGCCTCACCTGTATGGTAGAGAAATGTAGGATCACTCTGAAGAAGTCAGGCGTGCACTACGTGCAGAAAGTAGCTACTAGGGTATCGGAGTACGTGTTGAGTGCACATGTGGGCTTTAAGACGTTCACTGAGTCCGGGCAAGGTAGTTCTTGCCATAACAGAAGAGAGAAAGAAAAGATAAATACGGCAATAGTTAACTTTAAGAGCGTCTATGGAAAGATCCCAGAACTGCTCTCACTTTTAATCATAATGCCCACATACTAATAGAGACGGAAAGACGGCTCAAACAATACGTCAATAATAATGAAATCTTAAATTTTGACTGGAACGTATACCGCAAAGATAGCCTGGACTCTGAAGGGGGAGTCGTGCTTATAACGATAAAAATATTTTATCGAGTGAAATTAGTACAGTTTCCGAATGTGATAAATTGGGCGAAAGTCGGCGTGAAATGTGGCTCATACATTGTCTTTGGAAATTGACTCAGTAGTAGTAGTAGCAGCTGAACATCTGAAGGAAAGCTTAGATAATATGTACCGTAAGTTTCCCAGTTTCGGTGGAGATTTTCAAATGTTCAAATGTTTGTAAATCTAAGGGACTTACCTACGTTGATCATCAGTCCGTAGCTTTACAAACTACTTACACTAACTTTAACTTACGATAAGGACAACACAAACACCCATGCCCGAGGAAGGACTTGAACCCCCGACGGCGAACAGTTGCGCGCAGCGCAGCAGGGCGCCTTAGTGCGCACGGCTATTCTGCCGCAGCCGGTGGAGATTATAACTTAGCGGATATAGACTGGGAGACAAACGTGTTTAAGCCAGTTGCAGGAACAGAGAGTCGAATAACATTGTTCTACGTGCTGCATCCAAAAATTACCTCCAACTCGTGGAGATAACGTGTTAGACCTGATGGTGACAAATAGACCCGAACTTGTCGAGTCATGTAGCGTAGATCAGGAAATTAGCGATTCCAATGCCATTACAGCATCAGTGTATACAGCTTTAAATATAATTATCATGAAGGGTAGGGAGATGTTCTTATTTAGCAAAAACGAGAAGAGTCAGATTTCAGAATACTTGACTGGTCAACACAACATTTCGTCTCTAACACTGACAGTGTTGACCAACGGTGCTGTACATGTGTACTGTGCAATACAAATTAGATAAGTATGTGCCATGTAAAATTATAAGAGCTAGAAAAATGCTCCGTTGTTCAACAAGCAAGTTAGGAAGTTGTTACTAAAGCAAAATGAACTTCACCGCAAATATAAAATTAATCAAACTCTTGCAGGAAATCAAAAGTTAAATGATTCCAAAAGTAGCGTAAGGACTGCCAAGCGAGAGGTGTTCAACCACTTTCAGAGCAATGTCTCGTTTACTTGTCAGAAGATGCTAAGAAATTTTGGTCCTACGTCAACTCGGTAAACGGATAGAAATCAGATATCAAGACACTCTTTGACCGTAAAGGTGTTGAAACGGAATATGACACACTAAAGGCCGAAATATTAGATGTATTTTTCCAAACCTGTTTCACAGAGGAAGATTGCACTGTATTATCTTATCTAAACCATCGTACGACCGATAAAATGTCGGATATTGAAATAAGTGTCAGAAGAATAGAAAAGCAGTAGAAATCGCTTGGCACATTAACGGAATCTGAAGATGATGGAATACCAATTCGATTTTACACGGAGTATGCGAAGGAATTTGCCTCCTTTCTAGCAGCGGTGTACCGAAGGGCTGTAGAGGAATCAAGTGTTCCCAAGGATTGGAAGAGGGCGTAGCTCATTCCAGTTTACATGAAGGGTCCTCAGTCAGATACGCAAAACTATGGGCCTATATCCATGACATCGGTCACTTGCAGGAATTTGGAACACATTTTATCTTGGAATATTATGTCATTTCTGGAAACCGGAAATCTCCTTTGTAGGAATCAACATGATTTCCGAAAGAAACGGTCATGTGAAACACAACTCGCGCTATCCAGAGGGCAGTAGAGACAGGATCCCAGCCAGGTAGACGCCATGTTTCTTGACTTCTATAGCGTTCCGCGCCGTCCTCTGATGAACAAAGTGTGAGTATTTCGAATATCAGACCAAAAGTGTGACTGGATTGAGGCGTTTCTAGCTGACAGAGGGCAGCATGTCATTCTCAGCGGGGAGAAGTCTTCACACGTTAAAGTGATTTCAGGCATGTCTTAGGGGAGTATTATAGGAAAAAATGTTCAAATGTTTGTTAAGCTTATGGGACTTAACTACGGGGTCATCAGTCCCTAAACTTACAAACTACTTATGAACTACTTACAAACTAGGACGGCACAAATATCCATGCCCGAGGGGGGATTCGAACCCCCGACCGTAGTGGCCGAACTGACCGTGACTGGAGCGCCTCAGTCACCTCGGCCAGGAGTATTATAGGACCACTTGCTTTTCACAGTATACAGCTTGTTACAAAAAGGGACGGCCAAACTTTCAGGAAACATTCCTCACACACAAAAAAAGAAAATATGTTATGTGGACATGTGTCCGGAAACGCTTAATTTCCATGTTAGAGCTCATTTTATTACTTCTCTTCAAATCACATTAATCATGGAATGGAAACACACAGCTACAGAACGTACCAGCGTGACTTCAAACACTTTGTTACAGGAAATATTCAAAATGTCCACCGTTAGCGAAGATACATGTATCCACCCTCCGTCGCATGGAATCCCTGATGCGCTGATGCAGCCCTGGAGAATGGCGTATTGTATCACAGCCGTCCAGAATACGAGCACGAAGAGTCTTTACATTTGGTACCGGGGTTGCGTAGACAAGAGCTTTCAAATGCCCCCATAAATGAAAGTCAAGAGGATTGAGGTCAGGAGAGCGTGGAGGCCATGGAATTGTTCCGCCTCTATCAATACATCGGTCACCGAATCTGTTGTTGAAAAGCGTACCAACACGTCGACTGAAATGTGCAGGAGCTCCATCGTGCATGAACCACATGTTGTGTCGTACTTGTAAAGGCACATGTTCTAGCAACACAGGTAGAGTATCCCGTATGAAATCATGATAACGTGCTCCAGTGAGCGTAGGCCGTAGGTGGAAGAACATGAGGCCCAATCAGGACATCACCAACAATTCCTGCCCAAACGTTCACAGAAAATCTGTGTTGATGACGTGACTCGAGGAAGTACAGTACATACTAACGAAACAATTGGGTATTTTGACAATTGTCTGCACGAATTATTTCAGTTTACATTTAAAGAGAAATACTAAAATGAGCTCTAACATGGAAATTAAGCGTTTCCGGACACATGTCCAGATAACATATTTTCTTTCTTTGTGTGTGAGGAATTTTGGCTGAAAGTTTGGCCGTACCTTTCTGTAATACCCTGTATATGAATGACCTTATAGATAACATCGGAAGTTCAAAGGGGCTTTTTGCGTATGATGCTGTGATTTATCGAGAAGCCGCAACACTGGAAAAGTGTAGTGAAATGCAGGACGACTTGCAGCGAATCAATACTTGGTGCAGAGAATGGCAATTTAGCCTCAACAAAAATATGTATAAAATGGTGTGTTTAAAGAGAAAGCAAGATCCTTTATTATATAACTACACAATTGCAGGAGAAAAACTGGAAGCAGTTACTTCCATAAAATATTTAGGAGAAGACAGAAGGGGCGATTTGAAATGGAGCGACCATATAAACTATGTTATGGGAAAGGCGAAGTAGGTTACAAAACTCACATTCGTCCAGCACTTCAGTACTGTTCGCCAGTGTGGGATCCGTACCTGATAGTGTTGATATAAGGCATAGAGAAGATCCTGCGGAAAGCAAAACGCTTCGTTACTAGTTTATTCAATTAGCGCAAAAAAGAAACGTTCTATATCGCGGTACCGGCTTCTTTCAAAATTCCGAGAGCGTACTTTTCATGAAGAGTCAACCAAATCATTGCTTTCTCCTACGTATATTTCGCGAAGCGACCACAAAGATAAGATGAGCGCGATTAGGGCACATGCAGAAGCTTACAGAAAATCATTTTTCTCGTGACTGGAATAGGAGGAAGTGACAATGGTATGCAAAGTTGTTATTTTTGTTAAGCTTAAGGGAATTAACTACGGGGTCATCAGTCCCTAAACTTACAAACTACTTATGAACTAGCTAATCCTAAGGACGGCACAAATATCCATGCCTGAGGGGGGATTCGAACCCCCGACCGTAGTGGCCGTGCAGACCGTGGTATGCAAAGTACCCTCCATCACACGCCACGAGGTGACTGCGGAATAGATGTAAAACTACAAGCAGTGGATGACGGTGTGATCTTTGGTCCTGATGAAGCTCATGAAACCGTAAATGGGAGGATCGCTTCTGATCAGAATTATTCCTCAAACTAGATGTGCTGCTTCTCCTTTCTCTAAATCACGTTCTCCCTAAGGTGTTTTGCTCCAACTTTTTGCCTCGCTTAAATGCAAGAGAAGGGATAGATTGGTGGGACACATTCTGAGACATCAAGGAATCAACAACGTAGCATTAGAGAGAAGTGTGTGGGGTAAAAACCGTAGAGGGAGACCGTGAGACGAACACCATAAGCAGATTGGAAAGGACTTAGGTCCTACATCTACATACATACTCCGAAATCCACCGTAAGGTGCGTGGCGGAGGGTACACTATACCACTACTAGGCATTTTCTTTCCTATTCCATTCCCAAATAGAACGAGAAAAAAAAGAATTCCTATATGCCTCCGAAAGAGCTCTAATTTCTCTTATCTTCGTGATCACTACACGAAATGTATGTAGGCGGCAGCAACATCGTACTAATACACTCAGCTTCAAATTCCGGTCCTCTAAATTTCCTTAACAGAAATTCATGAAAAGAACGTCGTCTTTCCTCCACCGATCCCCAATTGAGTTGCCGGATCATTTCCGTGACACTCGCGCATTGGTCGAACCTACCAATAACAAACCTAGCTGCTCGCCTCTGAATTGACTCTATTTCTTCCTTTAAACTGATCTGCTGCGGGTCCCAAATACTTGAGCAATACTCAAGACGTGGTCGTATAAGCGTTTTATACGTGGTCTCCTTTACAGATGAAGTACTTCCTCCCAAAATTCTCCCAATAACTGACGTCGGTTGTTCGCCTTACTCACAACTGTCCTTAGATGTTCGTTCAATTTCATATCGCTCTGCAATGTTACGCCTAGATATTTGAACGACGCACCTGCATCAAGAAGCTCACTTCTAATGCTGTTTTCGAACATTATTGGATTGTTTTTCCTACTCATGCGCATCACCTTACATTTTTCTACATTCTTCGCACCAACTAGAAATTTTGTCTAAGTCATCTTGTATGCTATTACAGTCAGTTACAGACGACACTCTCCCATACACCACATTATCATCAGCAAACAGCCGCAAATTACAAGTTAGTCTCTCCATCAGATTATTTATATAGGTAGAAAATAATACCGGTCCTATCCCACTCCCCTGGGGCACGCCTGACGATACACTCGTCTCTGATGAACATTCGCCGTCGAGAACAACGTACTGCGTCCTATTACTTAGGAAGTCTTCCAGCCAGTCACAAGTCTGTGAACTTACTCCATAAGCTCGTATCTTCGTTAGCAATCTGCAGTGTGGCACCGCGTCAAACGCCTTTTTGAAGTCGAGAAAAATACAATCCGCCTGTTGCCCTTCATCAATGGCCCACAAGATGTCATGTGAGAAAAGGGCAAGCTGATTTTCACGTGAACGATGTTTCCTAACTCCGTGCTGATTCATAGAAAGAAACTTTTCCATCTCAAGGAAATTTACTAGATTCGAACTGAGAATATGCTCCAAAATTCTACAGGAAACTGATGTCAACGATATTGGCCTGTAATTATGTGGGTCAATTCTCTTTCCTTTCTTATAAACGGGAGTCACCTGCGCTTTTTTACAATCACTAGGAACTTTGGCTTAATTAAAGATTCGCGATAAATGCAAGCTAAGTAAGGGGCCAATGCCACAGAATACTCTTTGTAAAACCGAACTGGTATTCCATCTTGACCAGAAGCTCTCTCAGCTGCTTCTCTACACCGGAAGTACCTATTACTATGTCCTACATACCGGAATTAGTACGTTGATCAAATGATGGTACATTTGTGCGGTCCTCCTGCATGAAAGATTTCTTGAAGTTTAAATTTAGAATTTCAACTTCAGCTAGCTGCTTCCTTAGTGTTGTGCACCCCTGATCTATCTAGGGGCGTCCTACAATTCCCCACCAGATAACGCAGATCCAGAAATCTGGTGCCACGACTATCACAGAGTCGGCGAAGCCTCTGGTTCAGACCCTCCTCTCGGCTCCAAACCAAAGGACCCCGATCAACCCTGGGAACAATGCTGCAAACCGACAGCTCTGCTTGCAACCCACGTGCGAGGGCAGCAGCCTTCAACAATTCCACAAGCCACCTGTAGGAACTGAGGATGTCCTCAGAACCCAAGCGACAAGCGTCGTTGGTGCCTACGTGAGCCACGATTTGCAGTCCACACACCGAGTGCACGTTGGACTTCTTTCCGGATCTCGACGCTATCTGCCTAAGGGGCTCCATCACGCGCCTAAGTTTGGAGCTCCCAATAACTAATAATCCCCTTCCCCCGTGCACCTGCTCGGCCCCTGCTGAAGGAGTGGCACACGTCCAGTCAGAGGACGAACGGGCGTGTACGGACGGCCAGCCTACACATTGGCCTTCCGTCTCGAGCGACGCGAACGCCAATCAACCCGCCACTCCCCTTGCGCAGAGGGCGGCTCGACCACGTCCGGTACGGTGTCCTGACAAAAGTACCCAGTGACAGAAGCACCCAGTGACATTAGCACCCAGTTCTGGACGAGGGGCGGTCGGCTAATTTCCCGGTCCGGTCTCTGCTCGGCAGGTAGAAGAGCCGAGGGCTGTGAGGTCGCATTGACACGGGCCGTACTTTACGGCAATGCGTGGCCGCAATAGCATTGCTGCAATTTATAATGGAAGCGAGACAAAAGAAGAACCAAGACATATTCATAAGATATGTGACCTGGAAAAAGCCTTCGATAATGTAAGGTCTGCATGATGTTCGCAATTCTGAGAAAAATAGGAGTAAGCTGTAGGGAAAGGCGGGTAATATACAGTTTTTGTAAGAATCAAGTGGATACAATAAGCATCGAAAATCAAGAACGAAATGCTCAGATTAAAAAAGGGGTAAGAAAAGGTAGTGGACTGTCGCCATCAGCTTGCGCAATGAAGACGTAATGTAGGAAATAAAGAACAGGTTCAAGGCTCTGATAAAAGTTCGGGGTAAAAGGATATCAATGATAAGATTTGCAGATGATATTGCTATCGTCTGTGAAAGTGAAGGAAAATGACAGGGCCTGTTGAATAGAATGGAAAGAGTAATGAGCACTGAAGGTAAACCGAAGAAAGACGCAAGTCATGAGAAGTAACATAAATAAAAGTAGCGAGAAAATAACAACCGAATTGGTGTTCACAATGTACACTAACTCACGACTGAAGAAGCAGGAGGGTCATCAAAAGTAGACTAACACAAGCAAAGAGGGCATACATGGGAAAGAGAAATCTACTGCTGTCAAACATCGCCCTGGACTTGTGGCAGAAATTTCTCTGCGCATACGTTTGCAGCCCAACATTGTATGTTTGCGATATTTGGACTGCTGGGAAATGAGAACAGAAGAGAATTGAAGCATTTAAGATGTAGTTAGAGAGTGGTACAAAATATCTCGTAATTTATTTATTTATTGAACGTACTGCTTGTAAGTTTACCTTTTACATCCATAAATGCTTGGGTATTCATGAATTTTTGGCATTTGCCCAGGCATTTATTCTGGGCATTTGCCCCACCTTGCAAATGTCGAGGCATTTTACATCACTAGGGGAAAAACAGATTGGAATACATCAAGCAAATAATTGAGGATGTAGGTTGCAATGCTACTCTGAAATGAAACGGTTGGCTAACGAGTTGGTGACAGGTCGCATCAAAGCAATCTGATGACTACGGATGCAAACGAGACATCGATGTTCTGAAAACACAGATGCTTTGCCCAAAAGCATTGATGGTTTGAACAGCGATATACCGCTGATATATCGCCGATGTATCAGAGATAAAAGTCGAAATCCTGATTCTAAGCCTTTTTATTGTATATTAAAGGATGTTGTACAGTATTGCATGTTATGATTAGAAAACTAAGGAAGAAACACATATTTGGGTGTTTATTTCCGAATAAGTGACAATTTTCGAATGTGTGGTTACGTTACAAAAACAGAGCTATTCACAGAATATATGACATCAACTGCGAATGACCACAGCTGAAAATGTGTACCCAGCTGGGACTCGAACCTTGGTCTCCTGCATTTTAGGCATTTAAGCTGACCACTACACCACTGGGGACACAGTGATCAGCGCACCTGCAAGGTCTACCTAAGCACGCCTCCCGTCAGACACAAATTCCCAGCTTTACCCTGCTCACAGTACTCAAACTCGTAATTATTGAAACTAATTATCGTAAGAGTAAGGCCCCAAACTTGTCCATCCCTCCCCTCTAACGAAAGGATCATTGCCCGTCTCCGGCATATATATGTGGCGTCTGTTCCGAAAGAACAGACGTCACTTCTCATCCTGCAGTTATTCTTTTATATTCACAGAATATATGACATGAACTGCGAATGAGCAAGGTGTATGATCCAAAGAAGGTGTGCATAGACAACTGGGAGAAACAGTCGATACCAGTCTACATTCTATTCGACATAGAACTTGCAGGAATTCACTAAATGTTAGCTTCTAATAATGAATTAGACTTCTTGAGTGGAAAAGTGGATTTTAGCGGAGACAGCCAAAATACGCCAATTTTCAATTAGCGCTTGAGTCGGAACGGCTCGTTCGACAGGAAAACACAAATAGTGAAATCTGTAGGAAATTTTATGAACTTAAATTTTGGACTTGGAGATCAATTGTGAAAGTTGACAGTTTTCCAATTACAAGCAAAAACCGCCGAAAAATGCTATTTTTTCGAATTTTGCATATTGTTCAGCGTTGCGTCAAGAAAGTTTTTTGGGAAATGCCAGATTCGGATTCGGCACTCCAAAAAACATACGGAATCGAAGAAATCAAAACTACCCTAAAAGTTTCCTGGCAAAAATACATACTGACTGGACTAAGTTGTCGTCACTTAAAAGAAAATTGGAACCATCATTCATTGTTAATAACGCTTCCGAAAGATCAATTTCATCTTTCGTTTCTGATTCTTTCTTATTTGTGAGAGTTTTGGCCCGGTGGCGGTATGATGTCCTATTCGCTGCCTGCTGTTGGGGCATTTCAGTCACAAAATCATATCTACGATTGAGCAAGTCACCTAACTCTTCAGTGTATATTTTTGCAATCGAAGCCTGTTCTTCTCGTGATCTCTTCTTCGCCTGACTAACAGTCTTTTGTACTTCTAAGTGCTCCACACTGAAGCTCGTTTGCACTAAGCACCACACAGTCCTTTGACACAAGGTTTCCTGGACATTGCTTGTTTTATGTCACTGTTCTGTCTGCTACGAATCTTTTTATGATGTAAGAGTAGCCTTCATAGTGGCCACATGACTTACTCTTGTTGGTCGTTGATGTCTCCATATCGAACCTATAAGCTCACAAACACACAAGCTACATGAACCGAACGTACGACCTTTAGAATCGTACTGACAGTTAGCTGTTATCCGCTGAGGTGGACAAGGACCTCGGGACTGCAGGCAGACTGTGTCGAGAGAGCGTTTCCGGTGTGCGAGGACTGGGCGGCGTGGCATTACCGCGGGCACAGTGGCGGATTAGCGAGGGTACGGGCTGCAGGTAGGTCGTGACGTAGTAAACAGGTCAGACTGGGTGCAAATGTCGCAGATTTGGGGTTGGGTGCAAAGTCACTGGGTGCATTTGTCATATATCCGTCCGGTACACCCGAAGGTGCCTCGGTAGCAGGGACAGAGGGCGAAGCATGAGACACCCGTGGTGTCCCACTCGTCGCACCAGACTCCCCACCACCGCTGCACCCCGAGACAGCAGCCTCAAGATGGTTGACCATAGCCAACAGCACGCTCAGTTGTTCGCGAACTGCGACCAATTCTTCCTGCGTCCGCACACAGCAGGTACACATCCTATCCATCCCTACAATTAACTGTAGAAAGTAGAAAACTAAATAATCAAATTTTAACTAGCCTAGTACTTTAATAAAGGAGTCTGGCAGCTGACTGAACTGTGGTCAGTGGTAACTTCACTGTCAAAACAACGAAACTGAGTCCGGCAGTTTTCAAAATAAACAAGAAAAGCTATGGAATACACTGTTATCAAACGCTCGGGAATATTAGCTTTCTTAAAGCAGAACACGAAATAAGGAAGTGACAATATGACAAATCACGTAGCTTGCAGCAGACGAAAACTATACACACAGTATTTATCAAAATACGCGATAATGAACTCTTAAAACATTAGCACAAACGAAATCTGCCAAGTTGGTGAGAAGAAACCTCTTAAAAACAGAAGCACTAACGAAAATTAAGAAATTAACTGGCAACGCAATTTCACGCAATTAAATTATGATACTTAGAGCTCTGGGCGATGAGGCAGTGACAACAGCTGGCACTGGACTGCTGAACTTATTCTCAGATGAAGAGACGTGCACAGGACAGGAAAGCATGGATAGCTGCAGCTAACCAGTCTGCTGACTGAAAACCACAACAATAACATACAGTAGTTTAGGAATTTCATCGTTATTGCATAAATTATTGATATTCGCTTTTCACTGACATCTAAAGTAGCAAAGCGAAGGGTTTGTAACAAATCTGCGATGTACTATTGCCTCAAAATAGTATATTGTGATTTGTACTTGAGCATGTCGTCTGCAAAGTTGTCGTAGAGCAGAGGCCAGCATACTCCTCCTTGTGAGAGGCCTGCCCAGCTGCGTGCCTGAGCTGACGTGGGCGCCCTGCTCCTGCCTCACACAGATGAAAGCCACGCCTCAGCCAGCCGGCCGCTGTTCCTGGAAGCGCTCAGCTCCCTGCTGCGCTCACAGGAAGCCTCTGCCACTTGTCTCTGCTAACCTGTGCATATGGACTGGATAATTAAGCGTGAAATAGAGACACGCGAAGCGCGGCCCGTTTCTTTATACGCAGTCGTAAATCTACATACTCGTGCATGCAGCGTATTTATTTGCACACTTGTTTTACTTAGGCAGTAACCATTCTCGTAAACAACCCCCATTCGTAGCTGGGATCGCTTACAAGATGTCTCTCGACCACGAGATAGCCTTTTCGATTTCTGTACTTAGCAAAAGTTTTCCTCGCAGTTGGCTAAGGCAGAAAATGTACTGGCATTTTGTTACATATCCCCATAGTGTGCGCTCTGTCTCTAATAATCTCGACAGCGACGAGATGTAAGACTCTTCCCAACCTATTAGCTTCCTGTCTTCCTTTCCTTCTCCTTCCTTCTTTCTTTCTTTCCTACCTTTGTCACTTTTTGAGCCACTGTCTTTATTAAAAGCCCTTCTCGTACTTTCAGAATCTCAATGAGTAAAAACACGCTACAGCTTTCCTTATCGTCTGACCGAGAACTCAGTGGATCTACTGCAACTATTTGACGAGACAGACTATATGTCTCTAGAATGAAGTTTTCATACTGCAGCATAGTGTGCTCTGATATGAAACCTCCTGGCAGGTGTAATATTTCAAGATAAAGCCATGATATTAAGATCGGAGTATTGCTTCAGTGCAGCCGGTTAGAACCAGTAGGCGACAGATGGGAAAACCTGGTAAGAACTACGACAGATGGTGCAATAAGCCTGGTTCTCATGGGAAACAGCACTGGAAAGGCTCCCTGAATTCTAGGGAAGTCCCCGAGCGGCAGGCGCTGGACGCCGATTGGCTGCAATACTGGCGGGCACGCTCAAAACGAGATCATATTTTTATTTATACTTAATAAACTAATTATTTATTTCACGTCAAATTCAAGTAAGGAAACGACTCAAAGCCAAGCTATGCCCAGACTAGGTAAAACATATTAACTATCGATAAATTCGTAAACAAAACAATTAATATAAGACAGACGTTGCTCGGCAGGCATGTTTACGCGCCAAATTGTGGAGCGAAGACAGCCTTGCATCGCGCCATCACAGTTCAGTCCAGAACACGCACTCGGAGGAGTAACATGTCTCAAATGTAGGCGGTCATAAGACTTAGTTTAATTATTTTAGAACAATGCAAAATAGCAATATATTGATCTTTCAGTTAAGACAATGTGTGGCAAGTGTAAATTATTATGCGGTTTGCTGGTTTTCTGCGTTCTTTAAATAGATCAGCTGGCATCCGAAGGACCTCAGTTTTATTTCGTAATTAGATGAGTTCTCGCCAATAGTTTAATAATTCCAGCCTCTTCAAGATCTCTGACCTAGGTGCTATCTTCTGCGGGGGGACATCAACAGAGGATGTTAGGTTAGTGAACTTTAAGAGTTTCTACTCTTCACACAGTGCAGTGGAGAGTAACTACAACCCTTGCGTACACTGTAATTGCAGTACAAACGCAAACTGTTGTGCGTCAACCATGGCAACATGGAGGAGGAACGAAAATGATATATGACCGGTTTGGAACAACCCCTGTAGACATTTTTTCCCGTTGTACACGGCTTCCCTTGCAGGAAATTACACTTTCAGTATGTACATTTAATAAGTGAGGCTTGAAATTTGCAGGAACTGTGAACAGCGAATGAATGAAAAAGTGACCGACCTACGCAGATATTTACGGTGTTTTGTGTCAAGTATGTGCATAGCAACGAATCGTAGAGAAAGTGATATGAAAATTATCTAAGTGTTAATAGTGAGTGCCCGGCGCATGGGATTACGTCTCATCTGTTAGAGAACGGCGTGGTGTAAGCTGTAACGAGACGGCGCAACAGCAGCCTCGCGCACCGCGGCACGGTGTGGATCAACGAGCTATATGTTTATATAGGTCGTTGGTGTGGATACAACGAGCTATATAAACTACATAGAGAGGCTATCTCTGGGTTGACAGCGATCCTTGTGGCAGCAACTAGAAACTGTGGCAGCCATTTTTTTCAACTTCTTAGTGTGCCGAATACGAAAGTTAGACCGACGCTATTTACGTATTTAAGTTTCACATTTTATGTATCGTAGTAAGCTTGAAAGGTTATTTATTAAGCTGAAGTCATGCCGAGTGTATGCGCAGCATATAACTGTACGAATCGCAGTAATAAGACTGTTGTAATATCGTATTTTCAGCAAGTATTAGTATGTTTTCCTTTCTAACATTTCGTGTACTCGTCTTTTGTACTTACCACATTTCTGCATACAATAGTCCTATGGGTTGTGTATGTGTTAAACTGTAACTTAAGTAAGCTGTAATTACATTTTTCAGTTTTCCTTAGAAAAATGAGGAACTGACAAAACGATAGTTAACCAATATGAGGCGAGATAAGTGGAAACCTACTGCTTACTGTTATATTTGTTCATCGATTTTTGAGGAGAAATACATGTAGGCAACAAATGAAACATGGCGACCTATGGCTAATGCGATTCCGACGATATTTTCGTTCCTTGAACATCTTGAAACAACAAAAATGCCAGCAAGGATATCTCCAAAAAAAAAAAAAAAAAAAAAAAAAAAAAAAGTCAGATAGCTGAATCAGCTTCTTTGAAGATATGTCATGTAGCCAAGCAGGAGACGTGGATCCTCTTTTATTACCTATTGCAAATCATGATTTAAGTCATTCAGAGAGCAGTAGGCATATTCAGTTTGAGTATGACTATGTGCCAAAATACGAAATGCTGACATTATATTCCGAAAAAGTAGTTGCATTTATTTCTGGAAGCATCATTAGGCGAGTGAGTAAAAAACTTAAGTGTTTGGATTGCTTGGAAGTTCTCCTTCCTCCTAAAAATGAGAGTAAAACAGGATTAATCAGATTAAAAGGTGTAGAAGACATTCTGTTTAATCCCTCTAAAGATCTTGTAAAACATTCGAAGTGGCAGAAAGGGTTCTGAGGAATTATAAAACGTAATTGGGGAAGAAAAAGTTTCTACTGCGAATGTATGTAGATGTATTCAAAAATGTTTTGGTTGTTAAGCTTAAGGGACTTAACTACGGGGTCATCAGTCCCTAAACTTACAAACTACTTATGAACTACTTAGAACTAAGGACGGCACAAATATCCATGCCCGAGGGGGGATTCGAACCCCCGGCCGTAGTGGCCGTGCAGACCGTGACTGCCGGCCGCGGTGGCCGAGGTGACTGAGGCGCTCCAGTCACGGTCAGCACGGCCACTACGGTCGGGGGTTCGAATCCCCCCTCGGGCATGGATATTTGTGCCGTCCTAGTTAGTGAGTAGTTCATAAGTAGTTTGTAAGTTTAGGGACTGATGACCCCGTAGTTAAGTCCCATAAGCTTAACAAACATTTGAACATTTTTGAGACCGTGACTGAAGCGTCTCAGTCCCCTCGGCCACCGCGGCCGGCGGATGTATTTATAATGTTGGGAAACAGGCCTACTTTATTTACCAACTACGAGCACTTAATGGTATCCTCTGAATTTTGGGAGGAATCTCATTACTCCAGCCTAATAAAGCAGTTATTAAAACATTGCTTCAGTTGTAGAATTCATCATTTATGTAAAGCCAAATATGCGGAGCAAAGAGGTAAGCAAATTAGGCAAATGTACACTAAATTAATATTTTTTAAAGGACAGTGAAAAGGCATGTTTTTTGTATGAAAGAGACGATGTTTAGCCGATCCAGTGTTTATGACAAATATAATTAAACTTTCCGATTTGTCTTCCACACACCTGTTATCTATCATTTATCCTTTATCCATATTAGCTTGGCTATAAAAATAACAATAATCAGGTAGAGAATGGTTTGAAGTGAAAGTGGTATGATTCAGAGCTATAGCATACGACTGGTTACGCCTACGTGCCACTACGGTCGGGGGTTCGAATCCCCCCTCGGGCATGGATATTTCTGCTGTCCTTAGTATAAGATATTTGATAAGTAGTTTGTAAGTTTAGGGACTGATGACCCCGTAGTTCAGTCCCATAAGCTTAACAAACATTTGAACATTTTTGAACGCCTACGTGATGTTGTAAAACATGGCGGCCGAGCTTTCAATTTGCTTCAAGTATGGCCGCACCATAGCCAATTTATGTTGTTTATACAGGTCGTTGGTGTGGATATATGGGGCAGCGTTCGGCGGAGCAGTTACGACTGGCTGAACAGTGGTAGCCTAAACCATAGGCTGGCTACCTAGCAACGAGACGGCGCAGCGCTCAAATCAACAGGCGAGGTGGGCAGCAGATCCAGCAGCGCGGTCGGCGACCGGAGGTGTCAACTGAGCAGCAGCTGTCGGAGGCGGGGCGTGGATCAGCAGTCAAAACAAAACAACAGAGACCGCCACAGCTGAATCGACGACAGACTACTGCCGCACACGTGCACCAGAACAGAGTCTAGTGTGAGCCTGACACTGGCATTTTATAATCTTACCATATGTAAAATAATTTCAGCCGTAGGGCAAAAAGTAATTAGTATTATTAATAATATAATACATGTTAAAGCATGAAATGGAGCATGGCTAGTGAAGGTGATAAAAGATATTCTGTGAGAAACAGAGAATGAAATTGTGCTTGAGGATATGCCAGAAACGACACGTGGTTCGGATTCCACCTTAAACTGTAGGCCCCCCTTCCGCAGTTGGATAACTGGGATCTGTTATGGTCATCTAAGTCGTCTAAGTGGTATCCAACTGAAAGACCTGCACCAGGCCACTGAGCCAGCGGGACGAAAAGATGTTTTTGAAAAGTGGGGTACAGCCTATCGAATGCTTTTATTTTATTTCCATACACATTAACTATTACAACACCACATGCACACTCGTGCTGAAAATTCTACACAAATACAATGGTTACTTCGCTAATAAGAGACTAAAATTGGGTTCTCGGTGTACGAAATGGAAGAGCGATAGCAAATGCCAGTATCTGCCCTAGCAGTTCGTGGATAAGTTTGAACGAGGCGCCGGCCGCGGTGGCCGAGGGGACTGAGGCCCTCCAGTCACGGTCAGCACGGCCACTACGGTAGGGGGTTCGATTCCCCCGTCGGGCATGGATATTTGTGCCGTCCTAGTTCGTAAGTAGTTTGTAAGTTTAGGGACTGATGACCCCGTAG
Source organism: Locusta migratoria (assembly GCA_026315105.1). Classification (NCBI taxonomy): domain Eukaryota; kingdom Metazoa; phylum Arthropoda; class Insecta; order Orthoptera; family Acrididae; genus Locusta; species Locusta migratoria. The sequence goes on from CM048755.1 coordinate 106,249,807, forward strand.
TTAAGTCCCATAGACTTTACAAACGTTTGAACATTTTGAACGAGGCAGAAACCAGTGTCTTTCATGCGCTGATTTTAGACTCTGTAATCCTACAGAAAAACAAGCCATTAATTCTTAGGGCAGTACACATAGTGTTATTTTCCCTATGGCTTCACATTCACTTCATGGACGTATTAGCATGGTTCAGCTTGAAAAGACTTTTTGCGAACGAAGATAGCTGGGTTATTTTTTGGAAAGCTGATAATACCCACACCTGTAATAATAAACAGTCTTTCAGCAGAAAAAAATGTGTGATCAGCGTGCATGTTTAGGGGAGGATGACAGCAGTTGTATTGGAAGAACTGATTGAAGATTCATACAGGAAGGACTTGCAGCAGTGCACCCATGTTACATAACATATGCTTAAAAATGTCCCTGTTGTCTGTCCTTCAGAGAGACAGGCAGCTATGATGATGTGAACCTGTTGCTCGAGAGTTTCAACTGACGTTTCACGTACCGACATTTAGATCCGTAGGACGAACTCAGGGAGTACGGAAGACAGATAATTGTGTATAATTTCTCATCGATGCTCCGCCATATTGATTGGAGGGGGGGGGCGTAGGAAGTTTTATAAACTCGTACCTCACAACACAGGTCAGTGAAGTTTTCGGAACACCTGATACGTTCAGTTAGAATCATATCTTTAATCACCGTATTTGCGAACTTTAACGCCCTATACACGACTATACTAAGACTATTGAAGAAGTCTGACCATCACGTTTCTCTACTCTCCACGAAGGTTGTAGCTGACATGAATGAACAATCGGCCTCTCACGTAAAAAACATCGACGTTATTTTGTAATAGTTGCTTTTAGCATTCCTGGTTTTGCGAGTACGATGTCCCCGAATTTACCTGCACGTCATACATCAGTCACCTAACTTAGAGTGCTATACCACAATTACACAGCGCGTAAAAAAAAAGTTTCGATCAAACCTACATGATCAATTCTTCACACATAAGAAAATACACTCCTAGCCATTAAAATTGCTACACCACGAAGATAACATACTACAGACGTGAAATTTAACCGACAGGAAGAAGAAGCTGTGATATGCAAATGATTAGCTTTTCAGAGAATTCACACAAGGTTAGCGTCAGTGGCGACACCTACAAGTTGTTGAAATGATGAAAGTTACCAACAGATTTCTCATACACAAACTGCAGTTGACCGGCGTTGCTTGGTGAAACGTTGTTGTGATGCCTCGTGTAAGGAGGAGAAATGCGTACCATCACGTTTCCGACTTTGATAAAGGTCAGATTGTAGCCTATCGCGATTGCGGTTTATCGTATCGCGACATTGCTGCTCGCGTTGGTCGCGATCCAATGACTGTTAGCGGAATATGGAATCGGTGAGTTCAGGAGTGCAATACGGAACTCCGTGCTGGATCCCAACGGCCTCGTATCACTACCAGTCGAGATGACACGCATTTTATCCGTATGGCTGTAACGGATCGTGCAAATACGTCTCGATCCCTGAGTCAACAGACGGGGACGTTTGCACGGCAAGACAAGAACCATCTGCACGAATAGTTCCACGACGTTTGCAGCAGCATGGACAATCAGCTCGGCGACCATGGCTGCGGTTACCCATGACGCTGCATCACAGACAGGACCGCTTGTGATGCTGTACGCAACGACGAACCAGCATGCTCGAATGGCAAAACGTCATTTTTTTTTCGGATGAATCCAAGTTCGCACAGAATCATGATGGTCGCATCCGTGTTTGGCAACATTGCGGTGAACGCACAAAGGAAGCGTTTATTCGTCATCGCCATACTGGCGTATCACCCGGCGTGATGGTATGGGATGCCAATGGTTACACGTCTCGGTCACCTCTTGTTCGCATCGACGGCACTTTGAACAGTGGCCATTACATTTCAGATGTGTTACGACCCGTGGCTCTACCCTTCATTCGGTCCCTGCGAAACCCTACATTTCAGCAGAATAATGCACGACCGCATTTAGCAGGTCCTGTACGGGTCTTTTTGGATATGGAAAATGTTCGACTGCTGCCTTGACCAGCACATTTCCAGATGTCTCACCAATTGAAAAGGTCTGGTCAATGGTGGCTGAGCAACTGGCTCGTCACAATACGCCCGTCACTACCGTTGATGAACTGTGGTATCATGTAGAAACTGCATGGGCATCTGTACCTGTACACGCCATCCAAGCTGTGTTTGACTGAATGCCCAGGCGTATCAAGGCCGTTATTACGGACAGAGGTGGTTGTTCTGGGTACTGATTTCTCAGGATCTATGCACCCAAACTGCGTGAAAACGTAATCACATGTCAGTTCTAGTACAATATATTTGTCCAATGAATACCTGTTTATCATCTGCATTTCTTCATGGAGTAGCAATTTTAAAGGCCAGTAGTGTATATTATCTGAACGTGACTCTGAAAATGCTTTATTTCCGTATTACAGCTCACTTTCTATAAGTTTTTCGTGGGAAGCACACAGAAACATAACGTTTCAGCTTACCATATTAAACTCTTTCTTACGTCAAACGTTTTATTTTCTCATGTTTACATCCGGTTACGTTCTAAATCTTAGGCAGACCGTTATTGTTTTGTGTTTGATTTTACATATGATACTGAAAACCGACTTACGTCTCTGCTTGCATCTACAGGTAACTCACTCGTGGTCTTGCTCACACTAAACTTCCGTTACTGAAATGGAAGAGTAGACAAATTCGTCGTCGGCTGATGTCTACTTCGTGGTCACATTATTATACTTTAACGGTCTGCCGCACAATATTTGTACAGGGAGCGATCATCAGGACGAAGTTACCACGGACGATATTTCACGTAATTCAGCGTCATTCTGTGGAACAATAGTCAGCCTTCCCCACCCCTCATCGTCACACGGGTAGCAGTAAGTATCCTAGCAAGAACCACTTGTCTGGTGTACCGGTAATTAATTATATACAGTAAGCTTCCGTGTGAATCTCTATATTAGTAGGTCCTGACATTAGCCTTCATACACAAACCGAAAACCCCAATGAGGGATTTCATAACATGTAGTGACAGCACTTTTAAGCATGTGGGTTGAGACGTATCGGTGGAAACATTTCTTCATGCAATTGACGACGAGCCTAATATCATTGTAAGGCAAGTGTTTGCAAGAAACTGCAGATATGACTGTGTAGACAGTTTTCTGATATCCTTCTGCATGACGAGACACCTTCAGAAGCTATTTTTTCCTACACATGTACGCCTGTGCTAAATGGTTATTAAACAGTGTCATTCCATACTTCAGGGTAACTGTTCATAGATAAGGTGCCATACCAGTGTGGTTAAATTGTAGCATTTTACAGTCTTCACCAGTGGGTTAATGTGAATCTTCAACTAAGGTTACCGTAAATTTTGGTACTAAAATCGGGTCACTTTACTTTTTAGCAAACACAGAATCGAAATACATTGTTGTTGTTATGGTCTTCAGTCCGGAGACTGGTTTGATGCAGCTCTCCACCCTACTCTATCCTGAGAAAGCCTTTTCATTTCCTCATAAGAACGGCAACCCACATCCACTTGAATCTGCTTACTATACGCGTCTCTTGGTCTCCCTCTGCGATTTTTACCCCACACACTTCCCTCCAATGCTAAATTTACGATTACCCGATGTCTAAGAATGTGTCCTACCAAGCGATCCCTTCTTTTAGTCAGGGTATGCCAAAAATTCCTTTTCTCGCCAATTCTGTTCAGTACCTCTTCATTAGTTATGTGATCTACCCACCTAATCTTCAGCATTCTTCTGTAACACCACATTTCAAAAGCCTCTATTCTCTTCCTGTCCGCACTGCTTATAGTCCATGTTTCACTCCCGTACAAGGCAACACTCCACACAAATGCCTTCAGAAAAGACTTCCTTACACTTAAATTAATATTCGATGTTAACAAATTTCTCTTTTTCAAAAATGCTTTTCTTCCCATTGCCATTCTGCATTTTATATCCTCTGTACTGCGACCATCACATGTTATTATACTACCCAAGTAACAAAACTCATCTACCACCTTCATTGTTTCGTTACCTAATCTAATTCCTTCAGCATCGCCTGATTTTCGAAGACCGCATTCCATTATTTTTATTTTGTTCTTGTTAATGTTCATTTAATACGCTCTCTAACACAATTTCGTCGTGCAATCAAGTGGCTTGAACGAATGGTGATGTTTTACACTTGTGGAAAAAATTAGGACACCCTCCTTGAATTTTCCAATTCACTCAAGATTTATACTTTAAACAGTGTATATAGAGTACAAGAAATGATTGCATTTACAGATCAATAGCTCAAGCGGTATTGAGGTATCAGATGTGGATCCATCCTGAAACACCCATACTAATGCGTGATTTAGCCTCCACGGGCGGCAATGTGGCAATCTAGGCGATAGTTCTAGCATCCATAGATCATACAGATGAACAATACGTTGAGTGCTACGCGCCGTATGTGGGCGACAGTGAACTCTTTGCAACAATACATAAACTTCCTCTTGCAAGAATAGCACCTACCGACTTCCAGTCAGCGGCTCATCCACAAAAGGTGAACGAGCCATGTAGCTAGTCGTATCCCAGACCATATGGCATGGTGTGGTGCCCATGTGCCTTGGATGCATGCACCTTATGAGACAGCGCTCGACAGGTCTACGTGTGATACATGAACTACCATCACTTGCATGCAGGCAGAATCTGCTTTCATCGCTGAAGACCACGGCCCGCCATTCTATCTTCCAAGTAATACTCTAAGGGCACAATTCGAGCCGTGCATATCGATGTGTGGCGTGAGTGGAAAACGTGCTAGAGGTGTGCGTACTCGCAGTCACACTGTTAGTAAACGGTGGGCAAACGTTGTGTTGACACATCTAGGTTCACAAACCCTCTTATCTGTGCCGTAGGAGCTGTACGAACTGCCACTGTTGCCCTTGCAGTACGATATCGGCGGACATCTGTGCTGTGCAACAGGTGTGAGAATATTCACGTGACCATTCCATCCAGCATCGTTGCTCAGTTGATGCAGAACGCCCAATATGAGTGGTAATTTTTCGAAAGGACCACCTCACCACTCAGAAGCCCACAATGTAAGGCCTTTAAAATTCGCTCATTAGCTGTAGGAAGCATGGGTGCATCACCGTGGCATGGCACCTGTTTGCTTCACAAGTTGATATCACGCGGAGCCCTAGGGCCGTAAACATTCCCTAACGAACGGTATTCACAAGCGGTGGACGACGTCGATGCCATTATCACTACTTTTACTATCCTCCAGGTCGTATCAGCTTTCATCGGATCAAAATTGACGTCGTCTTTCCAGGTGTACTAATTTTTATTTCGGCTAGTTTTCATGATTCAATCATATTATGAGTGACACTCGGACATCAGTATTTTATTGGGTTGGCTAAACAGATTCATGCCTAACATGTAAATACTACAGCCTACATTGGGATTTTCAAATTAAATTTTCGTCTTCCGCAAAACGTGTGGCCTGAAACACGATGATAGACGGATAGCATTGATACAGCTTTCTTTGCATTAATACTGCGTTCGCCAGTACTGATCATCCCTCCCCCACCCCCCGTCTCCCTCTGCCCTGCTTAAACACGTTGCTATCACAGTGCCGATACTGTTACTTGGCTTTGCTGAGTAATACCACACAGTTTGCAGAGTATTTCTTCAAATTCAAATGTTGAAATGTTTTGTAAACATATTGAACCAAACTATGGTCATCAGTCCCTACACTAAGAACGACACACACAATGATACCCGAGGGAGGACTCGACCCTCTAGCAGGATCGGCCGCCCAGTCTGTAGCATATCTTAGACCACGACGCCATTCTGCGAGGCATTATGATTTCCCTTCTTATTTTATGATATACACAGGGTGATTTTAAAAAGTTTACAGACTGACATGGCATATCTGGCATACAACATGGATCATCAATCACATAGGAAACAGGCATCGCAAACGCCACAAGAGGACGCTACCACCGCTGGTATCGTTGGAGATTGTCTAATAGGGTCGTACATCCTCATGGAGCATATTCACGGTTGCACATGTCTCATATTTCTGCGAGAGGTTCTGCCAGACATGCTGAATGATGTTCTCATGACAATTCGCTACCGCATTCGATTTCAGTGCGATGAAGTCTGCGCATTTCAGTAGACTTGTGAGGTCTCATGTGTAGACAACAACTCTTCCCGGCCGCTGGATGAGTCGCGCTGGGCTAGTCGCATGGCCACTACGAACACTTAATCTGTCCCCAGTCGATTTTTCCTGTTGAGGTATCTGAAAGACGTGCATTAAAGACCTGGTACATCGCCAGAGGACCTAGTGGACAGAATTGTTGTGACAACAGAATGTCTTCGAGATTGAGCAGGTATGTTTGAGAGGGTGCGACATTCACTGCATCATCAATATTAGGCATGTCTCGATGCACCTGGGCAAAACTTTGAGCATATACTGTGCTTGGCGTCCATTTGTATCATGTGATTAACTACAACGCTACTTAAATAGCCCTAGTAGCCCCTTAAGGGCTTTGCAGACCCCAGTTCCTATGTGATTATTGATTCTTTCGGTACGTCCGTTACGCCATGAAAATCTAAATGTTATTTTCAATCATTATGTATACCAACATCTGTGTTGCCTTACGTACATGTACGCTGAAACAGTGTATTCAAACGGAATTTTTTTTATCACACCTCATATAAATTGAAGAAAAGGATAGAGTGATTGGGTGGAATTAAGATATCGTTATTGTGGCAAATGAAATAAGTGTTAGAGGGAGACAAAGACTTGGGTATGTTGTTAAATGTCAAACTTGAAGGAAATGAGTAACACTAATTTCTTCAAAAACATCGCAAATGTTGATTGTTTATTTCATTAGCAAGATCCGAACAACATACGCTATAACGTAAGTTCATTTAAAAATTGTCTCCATCTTTACAGTCGATATTACGATAAGTAGTTTATCTCAACTTCTACGAATGTGTGGAACAATGGCAATATCTGACATGAAAATGTCAGCATGTGATTTGTTTGTAACTGTGTTTTTATGTTCTGTTCTGTGTGCCAGAAAACCAGAATACCAACAAAACTGTAAGTAAATGGATTAATATAATGATTGAAATAATCTTATCATATAATATACATACTAAAACAGATGTATCTTCCTGAACAAGCTTGAATTTCGACACATAACCTCTCTGGCACACAACATATAAACATAACCAAACTGTAAAACACACAGCTAATGATGGCACTCATGCTACATCTACATTCATTCTCTGTAATCCGCCTCTCGGTGTGTGGCGAAGGGTACATTGTGTACCGCCGGCCGCGGTGGCCGAGGAGACTGAGGCGCTCCAGTCATGGTCTGCACGGCTACTACGGTCGGGGGTTCGAATCCCCCCCCCCCCCGGGCATGGATATTTGTGCCGTCTTTAGTATAAGGTAGTTGATAAGTAGTTTGTACGTTTAGGGACTGATGACCCCGTACTTAAGTCCCATAAGCTTAACAAACATTTGAACATTTACATTGTGTACCATTGGCACTTCCTCCTATTCCAGTCGCATATGGTCCACGGGAAAAATTATTGTTTGTATGCCGCTGTGTGAGCCCTAACCTCTCTGATCTGATCCTCGTGGTCGCTCCCCGAGATATACGTAGGAGCAAGCAATATATTGGTTGGCTCTACATGAAACGTTTGGTCTTGGAACTTTGACAGAAGCGCGTACCGCGGTACAGAACGCCTCTCTTGCAGCGTCTGCCACTGGAGTTTCTTAATCATCTCCGTGACGATTTCGCGCTTACTAAATGAGCCGTTAACGAAGCGTGCTGCTCTCCGTTGGATCTTCTCTACGTCTTCCATTAATCCTACCTGGCACGGAACCCACACTGATGGGCAATACTCAAGCGACGGCCGAACGACTGTTTTGTAACCCACTTCCTTTCTCGACAAACTTCACGTCCTGAGAATTCCTCCAATGAATCTCAGTTTGGCATATGATCCATTTCAGATCACCCCTTATGTCTACTCCTAGATATTTAATGGAGGTAACTACTTCCAGTGTGTGTGTGTGTGTGTGTGTGCTGAGATTCCATTGTTACATAATAAGGGATCTTTCTTTATTTCTGTGTAAACGAAGCAGTTTGCACTTGTTTATGTTGAGGACAATGAAATATTAGTAAAAATTGACTGCAGCAATAAATATCTTTAATAAAAGTATAGTAAGCCGGATCAAATGGAAGAAACTAGCAGTAGAGCCTGTCATAGGATACAGTAGCTTGCAGAACTGCCTCCACCACTTTTGTCACTGAATAACACTGCAGCAACAAAACAAACATGTACAGTTTAGAACTGGGCTTCTAGGAGGCAGCAACCGTAATAGCGTTTCTTTACAGTAAATTTATACAGCTTACAAGTTGCGCAGGAAATTAGTAAAAATATTACAAAGTTTCAACTTCACCGGCTGCCACAAGCCTGATCTAACTCGCAGCCGCCGTTTTCTGTTTTATATATTGTAACTAGCCATATCTAGTGAATCAATGTATTTTATGTATTGACCATTCTCATGTCAATTTTACACAAGAGGACTTATCACTTGAGTGTAGCACTCTTATGTAATCTTTGTTTAAATAACTTCTTATGTGCAGGGCCAACAGTGTTAGTGACGTCGTATAACGACATTTTAATAATACAAATTATATATTTATAACACTGTATACTTTAATGTTAGCGATAGCTCCACTATAAGCTTATTTCGGCTAAGATCCTATCTTCAGGTGTTTCGCTTACAATACGTAAGTTTTTCATAATACTTCGTACTATGTACCTTATTTATTGTATACAGAGTGTAAATGAAATTAATAGATAGCACATTCTGGCAAGCCGTTCATTTTGATCGTATTGTGACGAAATGTTTCTTACACTTTATAATATCTCGTAACTTTTGATATTACGTTGTCATATGTAAGATGTTTATTATTCACTTAAGTTACGTATTTTGACGTTTATTTGAGAGCTCTCCAAAGATGCAGTATGCTTACATTTTTAGAATACAAATAGATATCTATGAGTGTCAAGAGATATATTATATTATTGTCTTGTGAGTGTGGTGTTGATTCTGTTGATTTGAGGGAAAGCTTTTATATGAAATTAAAGGGAAAATGTGAAACAAATTTACGTCACAATGGATTTTTTTATTTTCTTCTTTGATAATTTCGTTAACATATTATTATCTCCGATCAACGTTGGGATTGTCTCTTTGATTAGTCTTTACGGGTAATTTTTTTATTGTACTATTATCAAAGATAATATTACTATTATCAAAGATGGAGTGAAGTCAAAATCTGAAACTTAAGTGAATAATAAATATCTTACATATGAAAACGTAATACGAAAAGTTAGGAGGTATTATAAAGTATGAAAAACATTCCTTCAAAACGAACTGTTTGCTAGAATGTGGTATGTATTAATTTCATTTCCACTCTGTATAAAATAAATACGCTACATAATACGAAATATTATGAAAAATTCATGTATTGCAGGCGAACACCGGAAGATGGCTTCTTAGCCGAAAGAACCTTATAGTGAAACTATAGCTAACATTAAAGCATACAGTGTTATAAAATACTTCTTCTGATGAAAAGATACTTAGTTGATATTGGTAAAGATTTTTACTAATTCCTACGTAGCTTGTGGGCTGTAAAATGTTCAAATGTTTGTAAATCTATCGCACCAAATTGCGTGGTCATCAGTCCGTAGCTTACAAACTGCTTAAACTAAGGTAAACGAACCTAAGGACAACATACACACACCCATGCCCCAGGGAGGACTCGAACCTCCGACGGCGAGCAACCGCGCGCTCCGCAGCGAAGCGCCTTAGACTGCTCGGCTACTGCACCGCGGCGTGAGCTGTACAAATTAAGTGGAAAAACATCGCACTGACGTGTTTTACGGCCCACTTTAGATTTGTAGCTTTATAAGTTTTTGCAAACATTTTGGACCAAAATAATGACCTAAATAATAAAAAATTAATTAATAAGAGTATCTGAAACCCTTTTAGGAAAATTAAGTAGTGGCGGGTTCCGAACAACCGACCTATAGCGTCATAGGCCAACGCCTTGCCCACTACGCTACAGCTATCAATCAAAAGATGAATCCTTTAGTCTCGTACTATTGATGGCCGTCGTTAACTGATGCTAATATGGCAATTGTAGACATTAGATTATCATTTATCGTACGAAGAACGATGTGTCTTTGTTAATTCTTCAGTGCGCCATTGTCTTGAAATGAGAACATGTAAGTTACAATAAGAAAATCATCACATACGCAACGCAAGATGGCGTAGGAGGAATGTCACGTGACATCTCCAAACGGCTGGTTTTCGTTGATTCAATGGAGGGTGTCAAATCTCCGTTATTTTTACAAGTATCTCTCAAACGATACGAGATATGAAAAAATATAAGGGAGCTAAGTTGTAGAAAATTTTCTCCTCTACCAATTAGGTTATTCAATTTTCGTGTCAGATGAGAGGTTCGGTTGCAATTACAATTATATAACAAACGGCTTTTTTTGGTATTACTGCTGTAGTTTTTGTCCGAAAAATTTGAAAAAGGGAGGTTCTGGTATATCGCGGCCTACAATCATGTCTTTAAAATTTGGTGCTGATCGGTTGAACGGTTGAAAACGGGGAACACGTTACAATCACACAGACGGACAGACAGACATACATCCCAAAATCGCCGTTATTTTTGCAAATATCTTTGAAACGCTACGAGATATGAAAAAAAAAACATAAAAGAGCAAAGTTGTAGAGAATTTTCTCCTCTAGAAATTCGGTTATTCAATTTTCGTGTCAGATGAATAGTTAAGCCGTTATTTTCATTTAAATTTCGAGCTGTCAAAAGACGATCGCAAAGGCCCACTTTTAGTGTTACTACCGTAACCTAAAGTGAGCCAAAACATAAGTTAGTCTGAAAGTTTGCGTGTAGCTTTGTGTGGCATTTGTATAGGTTTTCAGAATCGGCGAGCCTCGCGAGCGGCGGTGTGTAGCAACGGCTGGTTTACCCGCAGGACGAGTTCCCGGCAGGCGCTGAGAACGCTCGCAGCGTTGTCGGTCGGCGTGCCGTACATCTGAGCCGCAGACACACGCCGCTGGAATACGGAATGCCGCGGCCGCCACGACAAGCCACAGCTGCGCCGCGCCGCTAGGCTGCCCGGGGCTCAACACAACCCACGTATCTCTGCCGCTTCTTGTTTTTCAGTTTGGAACTACACCTAGTACAATGACAAGGAGAAAAGGGGAGATGTTCCTGCGACATCGCGGTATTTATAAAGTGATCGCAAGCTCGGATTGTTCAAAGTGCAAGTGATTAGTGAATTAAGCCAACAGTCATCATCGGATTGGGAAGAAATTACATGTGGTGTCCCACAAGGATCCATCTTAGGGCCATTGCTTTTTCTTGTGTACATTAATGACCTCTCATCAGTTACACTACCAGAAGCAGAGTTCGTTTTGTTCGCAGATGATACTTCTTGTTTTTCGTTTTGGAACTACACCTATTACAATGACAAGGAGAAAAAGAGAGATGTTCCTGCGACATCGTGGTATTTATAAAGGGATCGCAAGCTCAGATTGTTCAAAGTGCAAGTGATTAGTGAATTAAGCCAACAGTCATTATCGGATTGGGAAGAAAATACATGTGGTGTCCCACAAGGATCCATCTTAGGGCCATTGCTTTTGCTTGTGACCATTAATGACCTCTCATCAGTTACACCACCAGAAGCAGAGTTCGTTTTGTTTGCAGATGATACAAGTATTGCAATAAAAAGTACGTCAGGCATAATTATAGAAAGGTCTGCTAATGATATTTTCATGAACATTAATAAATGGTTTAAAGCCAACTCATAGTCATTAAACTTTGAAAAGACTCACTACATGCAATTCAGAACATGTAAGAGATTTCCTGCCAGCATATGCATTAAGTATGAAGAAGAGAAGATAGAAGAGGTTGACAGTATTAAATTCCTGTGATTACAGTTTGATAATAAATTTAGTTGGGAGGAGCACACCACAGAACTGCAGAAACGACTCAACAAATCTGTATTTTCAATACGAGTGTTATCCGACATAGGAGACATAAAAATAACGAAGTTTGCATACTTTGCTTACTTTCATTCCATAATGTCATGTGGTATAATATTTTGAGGTAACACTTCAAATCAGTAAAAAGTCTTCAGAGTCCAAAAACGTGTAATACATATTATTTGTGGAGTTAATTCACGGGCGTCCTGTAGAAGCCTCTTCAAAGAACTGGGTATATTAACTACTGCCTCTCAGTATATTTATTCCTTAATGAAATTGGTCATAAGTAGTATATTCCTTTTCCCAACAAACAGCTCAGTTCATACTCAACACTAGGAACAAGGACTTAAAAGCACTTATTTTAGTTCAAAAAGCGGTCCACTACTCAGGAACACACACATTCAGTAATTTACCATCGAGTATAAAAAATTTAACTACAAATAAAGATCAGTTTAAGAGGCTAAAAGACTTTCTAGTGGCCAACTCCTTCTACTCCTTTAGTGAATTTCTAAATTGTACCAAATGATGCATGTATCGGTACTCATACTATATTACTATTATTATATTATCAACTAAAAAAACTTAAAAATGTATGTATCTGTATTTATATTATTAGTATTATCTATTATTCATCTTGTAAATTTGGTTTCTTGACATGTTCCACATCCACGAAGATCTCCTCAACATTGATCTACCGAACGAAAAACTAATCTAATCTAATCAAATGATGGGAAAGAAACTAGGCCGTGGCCTTTCAAGGGATATATCCCGGCCGTTGTCTGGAACGGTTTAGGAACATCGCAGGGATTTAAATCTCTGTAGTTTGGCGCGGGTATGAGCCGTCGTCCTCACGCACTTAGGTCTAATGTGGTAACAACAGTACCGGTCACGTATACTGCTATATCTACTACACAGTCGGAAAATTTCCGTGCCGTACCACTTCTGGACTTTTCCGTCCTGCTCCGTTTCCAGGCGCGGCGGAGTGACCAAGCGCATTGAGGCGCTATGCTACGAAGCGCGAGGCCGTTCCCCGTCGGGGGTTCGACTCTCCCCTCGGGCATGGAAGTTTGTATCGTCTTTATTATAAGCTAGTTCATAAGTAGTTTGTAGGTTTAGGGACTGATGACCCCGTAGTTAAGTCCCATAAGCGCTACAAACATTTGAACATTTTGTTCCGTTTCCAAACAGAGTAAAGAAAACAACGAATGTACATACACCTCCATATTAGACTTAATTTCTCTAACATTTGTGGTCCTTTGCAGGGTCTTCTGGTGTTGATCAAAATATGCAGTACATATATTGGGCTATGTACGGCACTGTTCAACAAATATGCCTCGATGTCGTCTCAGGGTGGAACCGTACACATCTGCTTTCATGTCCAGCAACTACGATAGCTGCAAATAGTATTTTGTACCTGTGAACCTCTGTGAATAGGATATCATTTACGAAACAATAATGATATATAAAATAAAGACAAATAATTAATTAATAAAAGAGGTTTTAATCTAATGTTTTCGAATGATGTATACAAAGCCAGTTGCATAATGTTTATTCAAAAGAAATTTCAAATGATTGTAAATCTAAGGGACTTAACTACGTTGGTCATTAGTCTCTAGGCTTACAAGCTATTAAAATAACTTAAATGGATTTGTTTATAAATAACAATACTGCTACCGTCACAATTTTTTTATTTATTTAGCACGACGCGTCTCGAGAAATAATTCCCATCTTAGAGTGCGTTTTTTGTGCTGTTTCATATTATTTATGATGCTTTGAGTGTGTGAGTGCCTGCTTCATTCTGCTGTCGTTGCTGTAATATATTACAGCAATATATATATATATATATATATATATATATATATATATATATATATATATATATTACTTTATGGTTATATTTATATGGACTTAATGGCGGAATTTTTTACGACAACAGAATGAAGCAGGCACTCACACACTCAAAACATCATAAATAATACGAAACAGCACAAAGAACGCACTTGAAAATGGGAATTATTTCTCGAAACGCGTCGTGCTAAATAAATAAAAAAATTCGTGACTGCTAGCAGTATTGTTATTTATAAACAAATCCATTTATCTCACAGTCAAAGGCTTTCAAAAAAACACATTTTCTAATGGATAAAATCAAATTAAATAACTTATGCTAAGGACAACACAAACAGCCATGCCCGAGGGAGGACTCGAATTCCCGACGGCGAACTACTGCGCGCACCGCAGCAGGGCGCATCAGCGCGCACGGCTATTCTGCCGCGTCAATAATGTTTATTCAAACACATGAATTTAGCTATAAGAAGTGGTCCTGCCATACAAGAGTAATACGCGGTACAGTCTATAAGATCTGAGATTAGCCACATGACGGCCCTGTGGTGCACTACAGCGCATAGTGGCGCCGTGCTATGGTACCGTGTCAGTAAGTCACTCGTCCCTGCAAGAGACAGTTGGGTGCATTCACTGGAAGCAGACGTACGGTCGTTGTTGTGTCGGTGAGCTGATTGCCCCTGTCAGATCTTGACATGTCACAGTTTTGGCAATGGGCAAACATCTGCCAGATATTAGGCAAATCGCTGCCGAAACGTTTGAAATGATGCAGCAGTTGTACGTTGAGGAGCATTGAGTCGCAGTGTCGTGTTTAGGTGGCGCCAACGTTTTGTGCAAGGACGAGACAGTTCAGAAGGTGATGTGCTTACTAGTTGGCCACGAAAAGTAGGAACGGAACACAAGATCCAATAAGTTGCAACGTTGGTGCGTGCTAACCGCTCCCAAACGGTAGACGCTCTCGCAGAAGTTGTGGCGGTCAGCCCAGGTACTTGCCACAAAATTCTGACGGACGACCTTAACATATCTCGTATTACGCAACAGAGTGTCTACAAATCCTGTCGCAAGACCAACGTGATGATCGCATGACGATTTGTGGTGACTTCATCAGTTATGCAGACCATGAGCTGACAATCGGTTATTAACTGGAGACATAACATGGTATTTCCTTCACGATCCGCAACTGAATCGACCATCAGCTACCTGGAATGAGGCAGCGCGTGCAACATACAGAATGGCGTGGGTGCCTATACTCCAGACGTCAAGTCTCAGAACCTGTTGACTGCACCACATAGAAATAGAAATAAATCTTATAAAATTATCAGAACAGATGCGTTAACTGCATTATGAGAATGGTAGCAAAATCCCCAACTAATAAATCACTGACAATGTTCAGACATTAAAGCCAATTCGTTATCACAGAACACGAAATAATCGTCAGCTCCAAATAGTTCCAATCCTATATTCAAATCTTTTTGGGGAAGGGTGGGAAGTTTGGGGCCCTTACTCTTACAGGAATTCGTTTCTGAAACTACGAGTTTGAGTACTGTGGGCAGGGTAAAGGTGGGAATTTGTGTCTGATGGGAGGTGTGCTTAGGTAGTCCTTGCAGGTGCGGTGATAACTGTGTCTCCAGTGGTGTTGTGGTCAGCGCAACTGCCTCGAAAGCAGGAGACTCGGGTTCGAATCCTGGCTGGGTACACATTTTCGGCTTTGCCCATTCGCAGTTGAAGTCATATATTCTGTGAATATGAAAGTTCAAATCTTAGACGAATACGTATCAACACTTATAAATTATCGTGTAGCATCACATACACTATTCAGGTACAATTATGCAATGAAATGGGAAAAAGTTAAATTTGTTAAATTGGCGTTAATTAGTCCTTCCAAAAGTTGAAGTATCGCGTGCCGGATTGTCTGACACTGTCGCGAATTAGCACTGCCAGCTATGCTGGCAGGTCCTCCTCATTCCAAGACGATACATAAAATATTTCTCCACACGAATCGTTCAAGTGTTTACTTGACCACAGCAGCCCTAAGCACTCTCTCATTGGCAGATCGCCATCCACTCCAAAAGCAGGAGAGTTTATAACATCTAAGATTTGTTTTGACTTAACTTTCACCACTTCCACACTAACTTAACATTCTGCGAATATTAAATAGAAAAGTTATAAACAATCATTCAACTATGGATTGTTTGTCAGTAGTACAAATAATGTATGAAATAAAGAAACACTCAAGCCTGCTTTCATGATCTTGAGCGCTCATACTACACAATATTTACGTTAAGTTACTATAAAAATAGACAAATACTCATTAAATAGTTACACGAACATGAGGACACACTGATTGCAAATGCTGAGTTACTGAGGAGGATACAATGATCTGAACATATTCCCATAATCAGTTCATATAACAAGTGAATAAATCTTTAAATATATAAGTACAAGTGTGTTGCTTTCGTAATGATAGATTGACGTAATAATCTATCATCTGGGACATATTTTTTTTTTTTTTTTAATTAAAAGACGCATTGAAAAGTTGGTAATTTTAATTTTTCTATATTCATATATTATGAACAAAACTTTTGCCGTTTTAAAAATATTAAAGATATTGTTGGTACATGAGATAAGTCTAATTTTTCTAACATCGTAGATGCCTTCAGAATTCATGGTAAAATAACACTGTGATTTATTATTTGTTTCTAAGTTAAAGACAGTGTCCATATTTTAAGATGTTGTATCGTCCATTAAGACATTCCCCATCTTTCACATCAGCTCATCCAGCAAGGGCCTACCCATTCCCATTGTCACAAGGGTGTCACCTGGTCTTAAGCGGTTGCTGGGGCGAAACCTGGCCAGCTACTTGCCGAATGGCCTGGCTCTTAGAAACGGACACGGCACGTTTCTCCCACTTGCATGAGTGTCGCCCTGAGAACTCAACAAATAGCGACAAGGATGACGCAACAAATGGTGATGAGGTGTTAAACTACAGATTACGACCCACATTGCAACACAATATTAACTTGCTAACGTTACGCTACGCTATTATTTTGCTTTATTACAGGTCTCGGCACTTCCAGCATATAATCTTTTGTGAATTTCTCTTGCAGAGTTCAGTGTCAATTTCTATATTTTTGCGCTGATTCTTATTGCTGTTTTTACACAATGTCAGTTTCTACTAACACTGTAACTGCGACACAGCTTCCTGTGCTCGATGCACAGCATCTGATGCAGATATTTCAGTTTCAGAGTCAACAAATGACTTGACTGCTGTCTACGGTACAACAACTTCTGGTCGCACCTGTGTCTCAAAATACGCAAGTTCCACTGCAGCAGCCACCACCACCAGTAATTCCACCATTCCGCCACTATGACGAAAAAGAAGAGGAATGGACTGAATGGTTGCAACAGTTTGAAGCTTACGCCACAGTTCACAAGATACAAGGTACTGTCAAACTACATTTTTTTTCTCTCAACTGTAATTCACCCAGCGTTCCATCTTGTCAAGAAAACTGTTTCCCACCGCGGAATCTTCAGAACTTTCTTATGATTCAGTGATAGGAGTCCTCACGACGTATTATGAGCAGAAAATCAATGTAGTCGCCGCTAGGTATCAGTTCTTTCGGTGTAAGAAAGGTCAAAATCAAACATACAGGCAGTGAATAACAGATCTTCAAGGTCTTACTAGTAAGTGTAAGTTTAAATGTTTGTGTGGACCTTTGTATTCAGATGTGATGTTATGTGACGCTATTGTCTATAACGTAACTGATGTCAGACTAAGGGAGCAGATTCTAAAAATGTCAGATCCGTCTTTCCATCAAGTATAACAGATTTTGGAACAGTACGATTCAGGTGCCGCTGCAACGGAAAACTTTGATTCAATTCCACTATGTAGTGTAACTACGTCACACACCGGCGAGCGCGAGTCGGACGTCGTGTACATCCTGCAGCCCTCTCAAAGCGTAAATAAGTTGACAGACATGGAGCCTTGCCAAACAAGAAAGTGAAGGTTTGCCCAACATGTTTCTCGTGGCACAAAAGGCAGAACTGTCCATCCCGATCAGCGAAATGCTATGCATGCGGCAAGAAAGGCCATATACAAACAGTCTGCTTACAGCAAAAAAAAACGGAATTTGTCCTCCTGGCCCAGACAGTGACAAGACAATACTTATACAATAAATGCTGTATTTTCAAAATCCTTGGCTGCCCCTCGTAACATCAAGGACAAGGAAGTAGCACAAGTTGTACGCCAGGCCGAAAAAATGTATGTTAATTTACGTGGGAATGACATTTCTGAAAAATTTTAACTAGACACAGGTGCATCAGTAACATTGCTCAATCGCAAAACGTATGAACAGTTAGGATCGCCGCGCCTTTCTTGCGCTAAAACAAGGTTGACAGCATACAATGGCAATGAAATTCCTGTACTAGGATAGTGTTCACTACCTGCAGAGTACCGTTCGCAAATACACACAGTGACATTTCAAGTGCTTCAGTCTTATAAAAGGAGAGAATATTTTTGGTTTAAATTCTTTTGATCCTTTTGGTTTTACTGTTCAAGACAATGTTTGTGAACAGTTTTGATGCTAACGATAGTGTCGACAAGTTGCTGAAAGACTTTCCGGATTTATTTTCTGCAGGACTAGGAAAAGATAAGGATTTTGCTGCACACATTACTCTCAAGGGAAATGCCAAACCAAAATTTTGCAAAGCTCATAATGTACCGCTAGCTTTACGCGACAAAGTAGCGCAATAACTTCGCACATTGCAAGAAAATGGTGCAATTGAACCAATACAAGCTAGCCAGTGGGCGGGTACGCTTGTAATTTTGCCAAAGCTGTAAGCTAGCATGCGCATTTGTGTTGATTTCAAGGCCACTGTGAATCCACAAACAATTGTGGACAGTTATCCTTTGCCGAGATCAGAAGATTTAAGGGACTGATCAAGTGCAGGAAAATATTTCTCAAAAATCAATTTAAACAATGTCTACCTTCAGCTGCCACTCGACGAAGAATCACAGAAAATTTGTGTTGTCAATACTCATCTGGGCTGGTTTAAATATTTGCGTCTACTGTTTGGCAGTGCATCCGTGCCCGCAATTTTTCAAAGATATTTAGAACAGCTTACAGCTTGGGTGCCTTCTTGTTCAAACTACATGGACGACATAGTTGTGTCAGGCCGTACCCCAGAAGAACGCGTTGCAAATTTGAGAAAATTATTCCAAATTTTGTCAGATGCAGGTCTCAAGTGTCGCTTTGATAAGTGTGACTTTTTCAAACCGGAACTGCAGTATCTAGGACACGTGATAAACAGTCAGGGTGTGCAGCCAATGCAATCACATTTGTTTGCCATTCGCGACGTACCAGCACCATAAGATGTGAAAGAATTACAGTCTATCTGGGGAAAATTAACATACTATATTAAGTTTATTCCCAACGCAGCACAAATTGCAGCCCCTTTGCATCGTCTACGCCGTTGAAATGTTCGTTTTGTTTGAACAAAAGAATGCCAACACGCATTTCAACAGTTAAAAGAAGCATTGCTCAGTGATTGATGTTTGGTACACATCGATCCAGAAATACCAGTTCTTTTGCAAGTTGACTCGTCATCGTACGGTCTAGGTGCAGTGGTGTCACATAGACTGGGAGATACGGACCGTCCGATAGTGTTTGCGTCCAAACTTTTGACAGATACACAGTGCCGTTATTCTCAGATAGAGAGAAGTAAGCGTTTCAATAGTGTATGGTGTCACAAAATTCCATCACTATTTGTATGAGAAAAAAAATTTAATTGGTAACTAACCACAAGCCATTGCAGTCATTGTTTCAACCAGCCAACCCGATTCCTACTCGCACGGCACACAAATTGCAACGCAGGGCATTGTTCTTATCACAGTATCAGTACAAGATTGTTTACAGACCCACAAATCGCCATGGAAATGCCGAGCCGGCCGCGGTGACCGAGGGGACTGAGGCGCTCCAGTCACGGTCTGCACGGCCACTACGGTCGGGGGTTCGAATCCCCCCTCGGGCATGGATATTTGTGCCGTCCTTAGACTTAGCTAGTTCGTAAGTAGTTTGTAAGCTTAGGGACTGATGACCCCGTTGTTAAATCCCATAAGTTCTACAAACATTTGAACATTTGATTTTGAAATGCAGACGCACTTTGCCGTCTTCCGACTGGCCGTGATAAAGACTTTGACACTTCTGAGACGTCTTGTCAGATTGATGCACAGGCAGATAGTTTCTTCTAATCCTTCCCGTTGGACTATAGGAAAATTGCTCTGGAAACAGAAACAGACCCCGATTTACGAATTTTGCTGCGCTACATTCGCACAGAATAGCCTCGTTCACAAAGTGACATTCAAAATTCTCTAGTGCGTCGCTATTTTGCTAGAAGAAATAAACTTTCAGTTCATAGAGGTGTCATTCTAGTTCCAAATGACAGTGGAGAATCACATGTATAGGTCCCGCGATGTCTGCAGAAAGAAGTATTGAACTTACTTCACCAAGAACATTGGGGAATAGTTCGCACTAATGTTCAAATGTTTGTTAAGCTTATGGGACTTAACTACGGGGTCATCAGTCCCTAAACTTACAAACTACTTATGAACTACGTACGAACTAAGACGGCACAAATATCCATGCCCGAGGGGGGATTCGAACCCCCGACCGTAGTGGCCGTGCTGACCGCGACTGGAGCGCCTCAGTCACCTCGGCCACCGCGGCCGGCAGTTCGCACTAAGCAATTGGCACTACGACACTGTACTTGGCTGGGTATGGACGCCAAAATAGAACATATGACGTCACAGTGTTCAGTCTGCGCTACCAACCAGTCCACCCCACCTCAGAAATTTTTTGCGTGGCCCAAAGCAGATTCACCATGGCAACGACTGCATATTGACTATGCTGGTCCCTTCTGGAACACTAAGTAGCTTATTGTGGTTGATGCTTTTAGTGGATACCCATTTCAGTGCCAATGTCTTCTATGACTTCTAGTAGTACGACTAGAGCGTTGTCTTCAATTTTTTGTCTGGAAGGTCTTCCTGAACTGATAGTCTCTGACAACGGCCCTCAGTTCACATCACAAGAATTTTGCTCCTTTTGTGACCGCAATGGAATTCAGGATCTCACCAGTGCACCGTTTCACCCGCAGTCAAACAGCGTTTCAGAATGCTTCGTCCGGACATTTAAGGAGAAGATGTCCAAACTTCGTTCAGAGCCCTCATGGGAGGCAGCTTTGCAACTGTTCCTCGCCTCCTACCGCTCGCATCCACGAGAAGGATCATCGCCGGCCGAACTTCTGCACGGCCGCCGCCATCGCACCCTGCTCCATCTGTTCCACCTACGGCGCCGCCCGGAACAGCAGCCACCGACACGCAAGTATCGATCGCTTCGCTCCGCGTAACCTAGACTTATTCAGAGTTTTTGGCGCTCACGGACGGTGGGAGCGAGGTAAGAACGTTAAATGTTTCGGTGCTCACATGTTTGACATTTCAGGATCTGATGGCATAGTTCGGAGGCACCGAAATCAAATTCGCTCTTGTTGTGTACCATGTGATCCTTCTGCGTTTCTCTCAGCAGATTGACGCTACACGCAGACCGCGCGGCCTCCGACGCCCGCGCGATTTCGGGAGCCGCCCCCGTAGTAGATCTCCACGGCACCGCGGCCCAACGTCATGGAGATGGAACCCTCGCAGTCTCCACCTCACCTGAACATCCCCATGGACCTCGACCAACACGACCAGCAAGCCACGCAGCATCCGACGCCGACGTCGCCACCGACGTCACCGTCTACGTCACTGTCTGGGCCTCAGCACTTGGGCGTGGGCCTCTCAGAGGTTTCCCTGGAGGACGTTCCCTCGCGAGCTCAGGCCGGATGTCGGGGCCCGGCCGGTAGTCTGACGTCCTCCGCAGCTAAAAACTCCGGTCCATCAGTACGTCCACGAGCCAGCCTCCTCTCCCGTTGTCGAGCTCCCCACGTGACAACGGTTCGGCACTTGGGGGGGGGGGGAGGGATGTTGTGCTGTAAAGTCAGCGCTACACGCCAGACGCAAGAGAACGATCGTGGAGAAGGCAGTGGTCGACCGGCAGCCAATCACACGCCGACGCCGCGCATCCTGGATGGAGTAACGGAGAAGCGCGCCCTCTACAAGCTGCTATATCTAGGCCGACATGCATCTGGACGAGCCCGTCTGTACTCGGCTACGAACTAGGCAGTCACCAGGAAAAAGCGCAGCTATCAGCGTACAGAAGACAACGCGAGAAGAGAGAAGAACAAATAAAAGTTGATTATTGTATTCTTCAGTTAATAAAACTTTTATCACTAATCTGAATATTTGTTCTAGCTCTCTACACATCCTGCACCGAACCTTTCCTGAAAGCTGGGCCGGGAAAGAACAAAACAGAGGCTGACTGGGCTGAGAACTCAACAGAATGTTTTTTATTTATTTATCTATTTGGTTATTTAACCTGACCAGATTAGGGCCATAGGGCCCTCTCTTACATCTGACCAGAAACAAAATAAACAAAGGATTTAAAAATAAAAAACACAGTATTAATAATAACAGTATATGCTAATATTAATAATAATAATGATAATAATAACACAAAAATCACAGTAATACTATTAATAACAAGAGATATTTACATGGAGATAGATGTTTAACACATTTGAATTAAGTGTAATATAAACAGAAGCGAAAAAAATGATTAATGAAACAGCTGACGAAAGGAAACATGTCACAAAATGAAATGTAACTTGGCGGAAGTCAGATGTTTGTAAACCTAAGTGACCAAATTGGTAGGGTCGTCGGTCTCGTGATTTACAAACTACTTAAAGTAACTTACGCTAAGGACAACACACACACCAATGTCCGGGGGAGCACTCGAGCAGCTCAGCAATCTGTAGCATTGCGCCGTAGACCGCGCGGCAGCGGCAATCAGATCAAAATCTCGTTCACGATGTTTCCTCAATACTGTTCCTCGAAAGAAAGTCGCATTTCCTTCAGGGTTTTCTATTTACATTGCTGAAGTATCCCTGTGAAACCCGCCTGTTGATCGAACCTACCAGTAACAGATTTAGAAGTTTCTCTCTGACTTTCTTCTATGTCTTCCTTTTAACCGACCTAGTGGGGCTCGCAAACACTAGAGCAGCACTCAAAAATGGATAACTCTAGTGTTCTATACGCCGTCTCCTTTATAGACAAACCACATCTTCTCAAAATTCTCCGAATAAATAAAGACCCCGGTTTGAATCCCAGCTGTCGTCAAAGCTTCTACTTTCCCCATTGATTTAATTCAATGCCTACTGGCAACTATCGTGGTATAGGAAGGAATCTTAGGATTTAATGTCCCGTCGACAGCGTGATCATTAGAGACGGGGCTCGCGTTCGGGGTTTTGGGAAAGGACGGGGAAGGAGATCGGTCGTGCCATTTGAAAGGAACCATTCCGGTATTTCGTTGGAGTGATTTGGGGAAATCACAGGAAACCTAAATCTGTGTGGCCGGAAGTGGATTTGAACCACCGTTCTTCCGAATACGAGTCCAGTGTATTACCACCTTGCTTGGTATATATATATATATATATATATATATATATATATATATATACTCTTGCGGTACGGGAATTGGCGAAAGCCGCGCGGTATGGTGCCGTGTCATAGATTGCGCGACCGGTCCTGTTGGACGTTCAAGTCCGCCCTCGAGCATGAGCATGGGGATGTGTGTTTACCTTAGCGTAAGTTGGTATAATTTAGTTTAGGTAGTTTTGTAAATCTGAGGACCAATGACCACAGCAGTGCAGTTTGGTCCTGTAGGTATAATGCGCAGGAGCCTAGGTTAGTAGTGTGTGAATAAGTGGAGACTTTACGTCTGATGGGTGGCGTGCAAAGACGACCCGGGGGACGGGGATCACTGTTTCGCCAGTGGGGTAGTGGTCAACGCCAGTTCATAGAAAGTAGGAGTACGAATTTTCTGTTTTCCTTAATGGAAGCTAGAGTCATAAATTTTTTGTATATTAATTATCTTAATAAATAATAGCTGCGGGATGACCGAAAGAACAGGCACAATACAGAGGAGGTTCATTTTAACTGACGACATTCAAATAACTACCATTCGGATTAAACAAATGGTATAGTACTAATTTGTTTGTATTGGAGGGGAACACCCAAAGATAATACAATCGCCTCCCCCACCCAATCCCTTCCGTGGATGGCAGGGGGAAATTTTGAAATATACAATGGCAATCCCAGATTTTTATCGCATATTACGATTGTACGGAATTATTAATGCAAATCACCCACCAGTCGCAACAATAAAATTTATATGTCAGCACGACATGTTTCGGGGCGACATTATCAAGTTCTGCAAACCAAGGAAACGTAAAATAAAACAGGGCGCTATATATCGAGGACTAAACTACAAATATTCAAGTTAAACTAAGATACTAACATACCATAAAACTTCTCTGCCGCTAGGCAACATCATTAAACATAATAATAGGAGCATATATACTTCGTCAAAAACAAATCGAGCTGTAGACATGTTCACTGGATGGCACACAGTTTTGCTCTAACGGACAGCAGTTCTCAACTTCAAAGATTATACATATGCAAAACAGCTGGTGACCAAAGATATTATTGTCCAGACATCTAACACCAGAGTCGAAGTGCCGGTCCGTGCGAGTTGTTAAATTGCCGCCTCCCCCCCCCCCCTCCAAGACCCCTTTTTTTCACAAAACTTTTGTGGAATTTTATTTAAACAGATCTGTAGGAAATGTCAGTAATCAATCGCAGTTTTTGTTTTTACTTTTCATATCTACCTAGGTTTCGGCCACTGAGTTGCAAGTCTCAAAGCATTTAATATGTGCTTATGTTGACAGTTACGTTCAGCATGACGGTATAGATGTAAACATAGCTCAAAGCATTGAGAATGGCCACACTGTGCCCGAAATCTATGTAGATCTGGAAAATATAAACAAAAATTGCGACTGATTAGTGACATTCTATACAGATTGGTACAAAACAGTCGCTGGGCACCAGCTCAAAAATGGAGTCAAACCTGATTGAAGAAATCTAGCTAATTTTAATAAGCCCTGTGAATTTACAAAAATGTTCAAATGTGTGTGCAATCTTATATTACTGTAGGATACGCTGTTCAGGAGATGAAGTCATAAGAATTGAGCGGCGTAACATTGAATTACAGTCCGAATTTCACTACAGACATCGGCGGGTACTGATGCTAGTCGAAATATATTAACTCACTGCACTGCTGTTGTTCATTTCAAACAACTGACACTCGACATCTGTCGTAATTTCCATATGCCAGTTCTTTCGTGTCTGATTATGGAATAAGGGGTAACAAATTAGTCATCGCCGTATCACTTCACTTTTCTTTGCTTTATTTTCATTCTAGCTATTGGGACGACGCATGATAATTTGCCGACTTGCCAATTTTTGAAGTAACAGACCATAAGAAAAATAAATTTTCCTATTCTGCAATACTAATTGTACATCATATGTAAAGCACTTACCTAATACATCCCAAGTTGCAAGAAATTCTGAAGCACCAATTCTTCTGTTCTTACGATACGCAATGCAAGTGCTTCTGACCAATCTTGACTCCCTCGGCCAACTACCGAAACTAATTCTGTAGTTTTTGTTGTAGAGGATGCAACAATGCCCATTGCCTGGAAAGGCGAAGTGGTGACGCGGCAGTGCCAGGAACTAGGTCACGTGACGAGGTACATCGAGGCTACGGTTAAACTACCGCCCAAAAAGAATAAGCAAGAACCTCAAAATATGTATGTGACCGATGGTATGTACAAATGTATTATCAGGCAGCAATTTCTATGGCATTACGAACAGTAGAAAGAAATGCGAACTTTGCGAAAACTGCACAACTATTGTCAAACATAAATGAGCTTCAAAGTTAGCAAGGAAACCTTTAGAAGCAATTTCTGTCTACGGATTTTCGGTTTAGAAGGTGTCAAAATGAACGTTTTGTTTTGTGCGGTCGAAAGGGCATCATTGCTAAAAAAAAAAAAAAAAAAAAAAAAAAAAAAAAAAAAAAAAAAAAAAAAAAATATATATATATATATATATATATATATATATATATATATATATTAAATAAATAGAAATAAAAAATATTTCCTCAGATTTTCATCAGAATCGAAGCGACCAGTAGTTTACTTAGATGAAACATGGATTCAAAAAAAATGTTCAAATGTTTGTACAACTTATGGGACTTAACTACGGGGTCATCAGTCCCTAAGCTTACAAACTACTTATGAACTACCTAATACTAAGGACGGCACAAATATCCATGCCCGAGGGGGGATTCGAACCCCCGACCGTAGTGGCCGTGCTGACCGTGACTGGAGCGCCTCAGTCACCTCGGCCACCACGGCCGGCAAACATGGATTAACACGCATTATACAGTAAATAAATGTTGGCAAAGTGATAGTGTGCGCCTCGCTGCGGAGCGCGCGGTTGCTCGCCGTGGAGGTTCGCGTCCTCCCTGGGGCATGGGTGTGTGTGTTGTCCGTAGGTTAGTTTACCTAGGTTTAAGTAGTTTGTAAGCTACGGACTGATGACCACGCAGTTTGGTCCGATAGATTTACAGACATTTGAACATTTTTGATAGTGTGCGAGTAGTATTGTCAAACAAATGTGCCGATCAGAGTTTAATTGTTGTTCATACATGCGAAGTTAGGTGTTTAATGGCTCAAAAACCAAAACGTCCGACTATTACTCAGAAACAGATAGCAAAAATTTTCAAAAATACGTCGAAACCCAACTTATGCCAGGCTTACTACCAATGTCTTTATCCTTTGTAATTACATGCAGTGTATTTACCCATTCGGAATACTTCTAGCTATTGCAGGTGTCAGACATGTTTTACTGTATTAATGTTCAACCATTTTTTTCCATAATGCGGGAAGAGTAAAACAATCGAAAACTGCCACTGTAGGGCCTAGCAATTGCTTCAGGCTTAACATGTAATCGCAGTATCGAACATTGCATTCGAATTTTCAAATTAGATGTCGTATAAGAATACTGGCGTCTTGGCGTGTACGCCAGACTGCTTCCCTCTCTCTGTTCCTCCGGCGTAAACACGACGGTGCTGTCACAGTGGCGAGGGATAAATTAGTCCTCCTCCCTCTTTTTGTTCAGGGGCAACCGGCAGGTAGTCGAGGCGTCATACCACAGTTCCCGAAGCCGCTCCCCCCGAGGTTTGGTTTCGAATCCTCTCATCCCCTCTTAGGCATGAATGTTGAGTTCGTTCTACCAATAAATAAATAAAGAAAATAAAAAAAGGGGGCGGCAGATTTGCCGACCTCGGAAAGTGCCGCCCCGTGCGGCTGCACGTTTCACACGTGCCTTGCGCCGACCCTGTCTAACACTTATTCATAAAGTCGTCCACTAAAATTGTAGGTGTTGTAATGTAAATACGCCCTAAGTTACCCAGCGATGTTAAAAGTAAGACGTCGTTATTTAAAACAGGAGAACATATCAGTGCTTCTCAACGAGTAGATTGCTAAATTGTATAGAGTAATGGTTTTAGATAGTTCTGTCTTCTCACTGAGCACTTTACTGGAATCTTTCCTCAATGCACAAAAGATCTCAATTTATTCGAAATTGTGTACCAACCAACCTTTGTCCTCCTTGTGTACGACCTTCAAACTATCATTTATGGAGCCCAACTAATATTGTTCGATTTTTATGTGCTTCACTACTGCAGATGAGCCATTCTCTCTATTACTGTACTCTTTGAAACGAACTTTAAAATTCTTCCCCATTTTAAATTTTATTTGATATACTCCCGCTTTCTCCTTCCAGTTCTTCCCTGCATCAATCTTATGCTTCAGCCTATGTTCCAATTTATTTTCGGTTCTAAACGCATTTTTAACGTCTCTCTTTTTAAATAATCTCGCAAATTTGTAAGAGACGGGTCCCAATAATGGTATAACTCTATATTTGTGCACGTTTTCCCTAGGTAGTTGATTCTTACGCGTTTTCGTCTTTTCCAATCTGTCTATCAAGCCTGCGTCATAATCATTTTCTACGGCTATTTGTCTAAGAGTCTTCATTTCAACTTCTTTGTTTTCAGGGTTCAACGAAATTTAATTAACTCTACTAAGCGCACTTTTAAAAAAGGCTTTTTCGTGGCACGTTTGGTCTTAACTACTTTTACGTTTCGCCACAGATGGCTCTGTAATCAGCGGAATCGAAATGAATCCACTACTGTAATTTACAACTATGTCCACTTAATATTCAGTGGAACCCCCTTCATAATACTACGTTACGACTGGCCAGTACTTCGTGACTTTCAACTGTACTCTCCACTGAAAACGTTGTATGCCTCCGACATATCGATCAGGTGACTATCTGATGCGACTCTGTGTCCGGAGCTCGAAGGAGACATCCCCCTGCTTTTACAGTTAAAGTAAATTTTCAAATGTAGCACCTTCAGTTTGTATACGTCAAGTTACCGTCTTCTGCAACAGTAAATTAGTCTAATTCAGAACAGACGCGTTTCGCTTTATTTCAAAGCATCTTCAGTGGTCCACTATACAGGAATACTTTTTGTTTTACATTTTTGTGTGGTTTTTACTAAATTCGACCATGATCAGTTCTCATGCTATGGGTTTATTTTATTCTGAATAAAATTAACTATACAGATTTCTCACGTGTTTATGTTTCCCTCTTCATGTGTATTTTGTAGCACTGGCATTGCCACTTGCTGCCACTATTTTCAATTATACTTTTCTACAAATGCCAAAAACTCGCCATTTCTGTAGCCTGACGGGCTGCGTTTGTCTTTTGTTCTGTTTTCGTTTATCGTCTGCATGTGTGTTACTTGCTTATAAGTTCTTTGGCTCGGATTGTTAGATGTATTCCTGTTTTTTTGTTTTTTTTTCTGTGTGTGTGCTTAAAAATATATGATTTTAGTTCAACTAGCGAATGACTATGTTTGTGTGTGTGTGTGTGTGTGTGTGTGTGTGTGTGTAGTGGGGTTGTAGTTTTCTTATGTGGTCATGCTATGCGGTGGGTTTGAGGGTGGGGGAGGTTTGTCTTTGTCTACTGTGTGTTTTATTAGTTTAAATAATGTTTGGTTGCTGATGTTTACTCGATAATTAAATATGTCTTTCTTCTCTATTAATGCTTTTTGAATTTGTAAATTCGTCTTGGAGGGTTAGGAGATGTGTCTTATTGCTAAATCTAGTTTCATGTTGGTGGTAGGGTAGTGGTTTTCTTGCCTAAGGTGTTCTGCAATTGTTGAATGGCTGTTTCCATATTTAAAATAAATAAATAAAAATCAAAAAACAAAAAATTTAAAAAAGTTCAAATCTAAGGGACTTAACTATGTTGGTCATTAATCACAAAGCTTACAAACTACTTACACTAACTTAAAGTAACTTATGCTAAGGTCAACACAAACAACCATTCCCGAGGGAGGACTCGAACCCCCGACGGCGAACGGCTGCGGCAACCACAGCTGGGCGGCTAAGTGTGCACGGCTATTCTGCCTCGGCTGCCATATTTACATCATCGTTTGTGTTCTTTATATCGTATTTCAAAGGTCCTGCTGGCCTGTATAGGGCATCACAACTGTTACATTTGAGCTGGTAAATACCAGATTTTTTGTAGATGTCAGTTCTCTCGGTTTTTGTTAGGCATTTCTGTAATAAGTTACGGCTTTGATACACTATTTTAGTCCTTGTTTCTTGAGGATATTTCCATTTCTGTGTGTCAGTTTATTTCCATGAGTGAGCATGTACCAGTTTGTTTGTTCAGTTTCTGTGTTACGTCCTTCGTTAGTGTTGTTGTTTTGTGGGTAGTTGTGAGTGCTATGAGTCTCTGGTTTCGTGTGGTGTTTTGTTCGTTTATTTTTATGTTCTTTCGGATGTTATATTTACACCTTCAGCTGAAATAGACACAATGACCCCTTATGCAAATGATTGTACACAGGATATAAGCATATATGTGGAAATGTCAGCTCATAAAATTTTCAACGTATTTCTATTGTAATTTGGACGTACTTCACCTGACACGGAATACTAATAATGATGTATATCATAGATTTGCAACCAGGATCCCTAAAAACTAAAAGATCGTAACGAAAAGGAAATTATGAGCTATATCCGTTTATTTTAGGGCTAGACGGCCACGCTTCTTACACTAGCAACAGTGTGTGTTGGTGTAAATTATTTAGATTTCAATAGGGGAAGCTGCACAAATATTCGTACCAGCAGTATTTCTCAGTATTTCTAGCTTCCGTCAATTCATTTATCTGTATTAGCGCCACTGCTGTTTATTTTGGCATAATCCTTTTCGTCTGACAATAGACTTAACTCCATCGAATCTAAAATAAAACAGTCATATCTTAAATTACTTAGAACAGGATTGGAAAAGAAGTGTTATTAGTACCTTGCGAGGCCAACGAGAAAGACAGACCTTGAGCCTGAGCCAGCACGCTCGCTAGCTGACTGGCTGGCCACTATGAGACAGCGGGCTGTGCCCCAGGGGCGATAACACCGGCTGAGGCCTTGATCACGTGACGTGACGTGCTCGCCGTGGCCTGGCGTACGATCTACATGACGTTGACAGGCGGCTCTCTGGCTCACCGCTATTGTCGTCTCAGCTGTCAGATGGAAACAGATTTGATAGCAGTGAGTCTCACCACTGGGCCTGTATGTTTTTAAAACGTGAAACCGTGTCTGCATTTGAACAAGACTGTGTCACTGGTCATGTGTGATGTAACTGTCACAGATTATATTCACCAACAAAATTATATGATGGCCCTATCTATTAAATAAACTGGTTAAAGTAGGAGTAATAGAGTTATTCTGTCACTGAAATAGATTAAACGCATCTGACATTGAACCTGTAAAATAACGTTTGTGTAATTGTTTAGAGCGCGGATAACACAGTAAATGGAACCATTCCTCTTAATGACACAAGTGTAATAAAAATGGTAATCAGACTGAGTACTAATCCTGTATGTTTGAAACAATATGCTAAGGTTATTTCAAAAATAATTTACAGCGTGCACAAAATAGTGGTGACTAGGCTATACTCAAACAAATCAGCTGTGACAGCCAAGAAAAATAAGTGTCTGTTTGCTACTGGAATGTTTTGTCAACTTTGTATGAAATAATGCGTCAACTAGGATATACAATATCAATTAACCATCAATGTCACTGAATGTGGTGACGTATATCACAAAACAATCACTGCAATGTCTTATTTGCATTTACGTAATTTTCAAATCTGATTATCTTTAAAAATCTGAATGCAAATCCTTTCTTTCTTTCATCTACATCTACACAGATACTCCGCAAATCACATTAAAGTGCCTGGCAGAGGGTTCATTAACGACTTTCATAACTTTTCTCTACCGTTCCATTCTCTAATAGCGCGCGGGAAGAAAGAACACCTAAATCGTTCCGTTTTCGATCTGATTTCTCTTATTTTATTGCGATGGTCATGTCTCCCTAAGTAGGTGGGTCCTAGCAAAATATTTTCACATTCGGAACTAAAAGTCGGTGATTGAAACTTTGCAAACAGATCACGCAGCAATGAATAACGTCTTTCTTTTAATGATTTCTACCCCAATTCTTGCAACATTTCCGTGACGCTTTCCCCCCGTAACGTGATGAAACAAAACGAGCTGCCCTTCTCTGAACCTTCTCAATGTCTTCCGTCAGTCCCACCTGGTGAGGGTCTCACAAGGAGCAACAGTACTCCAGGAGAGGACGCACAAGTGTGATGTAGGCAGTCTCTTTGGTGGAGCTGGTGCATCCTCGAAGCGTTCTGCCGATGAAACATAACCTTTGGTTCGCCTTCCCCTCAATATTTTCTATGTGTTCTCTCCAGTCAAAGTTGTTCGTAATTGTAACTCCTAGGTATTTGGTAGAATCTACGACCTTTTTTGACTGATTTATCGCGTAATTAAAGTTCAGCGGATTTCTTTTAGTGGTCATGTGTATTACTTCACACTTTGCTTTATTTAGTGTCAATTGCCAATTTTCGCACCATGCAGAAATTTTGTCTAAATCGCTTTGCAGTTGCTTTTGATCCTCAATTGACTTCACTAACCGATAAACGACAGCATCATCCGCGAACAGTCTAACAAGACAACTGAGTTTTCCTTTAACTATTAAGCTAATTAATTAAACTAACAATGTGATCTTTCATCAATATAACAGAACTTTCTATTAATGAATTTCACGTTGACTACCTGTGTGTTACTTTCATTCTCATTAGTTACACAAACTGATCTCATCGAAAATTATACGTTCACTAATATTCTTTCCATACTGTCAGTGACTTGCTTTCTCAGACGACAATAACACAGGACACAATAATTTGATCTAATTCAAAATTAATCCTCAAAATTATGAAAGGAATGGGGAAAGGGTAAGTGACTTCTGGTTAAATCAAAACTTGACATTTCTGCTATTGAACTTCATTAATAAGAAACGCTAAGCACGTACTATAACAATAATCATATATTACTACAATTACAATAAAAAATATAGAAAACCTACGTTTTTCTTTGCAAGAACAAATACGTATTCTCAGCTAGTGATACAACAGTCTCCACCACAGGTCAAGCTTACGTCCATCAAGAAAAATAATAAAAAAAATTAAACAAATAAGATTAGATTAGATGGTACTTAATCCATAGATAACGAATTCGACAGTTCGTAATGACGTGGAACGTGTCACGTTAATAAAAGGTGTCTTTACAAGATATTACATTATACTAAATATTACATGACACAATTCTTTTTGTTTTGCAGATTTATTAATTTATAACTAAACATTTATCTAATGAGTACAAGGGGTTGCTATTCAGACATTCTTTTAATTTATTTTTAAATGCATACTTTTGATGCTATTTGGTAAGTGACCAAAGACGTTTGTAATAATCCCCATTCCAAAGAAAGCAGGTGCAGACAGATGTGAAAATTACAGAACCACCAGTTTAATAAGTCATGGTTGCAAAATTTTAACACAAATTATTTAAAGAAGGATGGAAAAGCTGGTAGAAGCTGACCTCGGGGAAGATAAGTTTGGATTCAGGAGAATGTAGGAACACCGGAGGCAATACTCACTATACGGCATATCTTAGAAGATAGATTAAGGAAAGGAAAACCAACATTTCTAGCTTTTGTAGATTTGGAGAAAGCTTTTGACACTGTTGATTGGAATACACTCTTTCAAATTCTGAAGTCATCAAGAGTAAAATATAGGGAACGCAAGGTTATTTACAACTAGTACAAAAACCAGATAGCAGTTATCAGAATTAAAGGGCATGAAAGGGATGCAGAGGTTGGGAAGGGAGTAAGACAGAGTTGTAACCTCTCTCCAATGCGATTCAATTTGTACATTGAGCAAGCTATAAAGGAAATCAAGGAGAAATTTGTAGGAGGAAATAAAGTTCAGGGTGAAGAAATGAAAACATTGCGTTTTGCCGATGACATTGTAATTCTGCCAGGGACAGCAAAAGACCTGGAAGAGCACTTGAACAGAAAGGACAGAGTCTTGAAAGGTGTGTATAAAATGAACATTAAAAAGAGCAAAACAAGGGTAATGGAGTGCAGTCTAAGAAAATCGGGCGATGTTGAAGGAATTAGATTAGGTAACAAAACAATAAAGATGATAGATGCAATTTGTTACTTGGGCAGTAAAGTAACATACGATTGTCGCAGTACAGAGGATATAAAATTAAGAATGGCAATGGGAAAAAGAGCGTTTTTGAAAAAGAGAAATATTTTAACATCGAATATTAATTTAAGTGTAAGGAAGTGCTTCCTGGAGGCATTTGTATGGAGTGCTGCCTTGTATGGCAGTGAAACATGTACGATACACAGTGTTGACAGGAAGAGGATAGAGGCTTTTGAAGTGTGGTGCTACAGAAGAATGCTGAAGATTAGGTGGGTGGATCGCGTAACTAAGAAGTACTGAACAGAACTGAGGAGAAAAGGAATTTCTGGCGCATGTACAGGGACGTGTATTGAGCCGTCCACTCTTCTCCTCATAAAGCTCAATTTTGCATTTATTATTAGATAATTAAAGAATATATTTTGAATGTTATTAAGATTTGAGAACACATACTTGTGTGAATTTTATTTGTCTTTGTTTCATGTATTACGACGGTTTTGCAGCAGTACGCCGTGACGAGTTCTCCGCCGACGTCAGCGAGAAAATGGTGGTCGCTATCGTTGATAGCCGAAAAACGGCGCGCTGAACATGAAGCCACTGCCTGCTGTTGAGGACCGCGATTGACAATTTTTTTAAACAACAAGTAATAAAAGATATTTAAAAAAAATGATCAGTCTGTTTTTGTAAAGAGTATTGACAGTATGTCAGATTGCAATTGTGACTACTAATATGGAGTTTTGTGACTGTAATTACTTCATATTTATCTGAATAAAAAGATTATAAATGAAGTTACCGATGTGTTTACAAGATTACTAAATATCAAATCAAAATCTACAAATAATTTTTCTATAGTGATGAATTAATTTGAAGTGAATTTTGAGGTGATTAGCACGACTTATGATGAAAGTTGGTGTCACTAAAGTTGCACGACAGTTGACCCTGTTTTATTGATTGAATATATACGAGTGCTCTGAAACAGAAAACTCTCGCATAGTCCTCAACTAAATTTTTACTCGGGGTTTGCGAACGTATAGGATCTTACTGTAGAAAGCAATCCTGAAATATTTTAAATTTTCAAGTCAAGAAATTTAAGATGAATTATTTGGAAGCTAATATTATCATCAATGATAGTTATTGCGAGTTGGTGCTAGTTAACTTCGGGTTCGAAGTCAACAGTCTGCAGGTAGACTCGGTGAGAGGAGCTTGCGTGAATCAGATGCAGTCTGGTAGCTTAGGCAGCCACATTGCATATTATTTCTGCACGCTGCCGCAGAAAAAATAGTTCAGGGGTTTTATGCAGCTGTTGTGATAGGCGGTTTCATTGGGTAGAAAGTAGCGATGTGGAAATTGGGGAGACAAACGAGATTCTTCCATTCTTTTGCAGTGTTTGCACAAGAAATGGGAAAATAGTGGAACAGGAGGGGAAGATTAGAGCCCTCCAGGCTGATTTGGATAGAGCAAGGGAGGGCCTGGTGAGGTTAAGGGGGGAGGTGGTACTATTTTGTTGTGGTGGTCTTCAGTCCGCAGACTGGTTTCACGCAGCTGTCCACCCTACTCTATCCTGAGCAAGCGTCTTCATCTCTTCATAAAACATGCAACCCACGTCCATTCGAATCTGATTACTGTATTCATCTCTTGGTCTCCCTCTGCGAATTTTACTCCACAAACTTCCTTCCAACGCTAAATACACGATTTCTTGATGTCTAAGAATGTGTCCTAACAATGGATCCGTTCTTCTAGTCAAGGTGTTGTGGTGGTACTACTCTGATTTCATTAACAAACAACTCTTTAAATGACCGTGACTTCGCAACAAATAACGCCTTTCTTTTAATGATTTTCACCCCAACTCGTGCATCATTTCTGTGACACTCTCTCCCCTATATCGCGATAGTACAACATGAGCTGCCCTTCTCTAAACTTCCTCTAAACCGATTGTCAGTCTCACTTGGTGGGGATCCCACAATTCCCAGCAATAATCCAAAATAGGACGCACAAGTGTAGTGTATGCAGCTTCTTTACTAGAACTGTTGCATCTTCTAAATGTTCAGCCAACGAAACGTAGCCTTTGGTTCGCTTTCCCTAAAATATTTTATATGTGTTCTTTCCAATTTAAGTTGTTCGTAATTGTTACTCCTAGGTATGTAGTTGAATTTACGGCCTGTAGTTTTGACTGATTTATCGTGTAAATGAAGTTTAACGGGTTTCTTTTAGTGGTCATTTGTATGACTTCACACTTCTCATTATTAAGGGTCAATTGCGAAATAAAAATGTTCAAATGTTTGTAATTCTATGGGGTCAAACTACGTCGGTTATCAGTCCCTAGACTTACAAACTACCTAAACTACTTAAACTGAGGTAAACTAACCTAAGGACAACAAACACTGCCGGCCGCGGTGGCCGAGCGCTCTGCGGCGTGCCAGTCACGGTCTCCGTGGCTGCTGCGGTCGAGGATTCGAATCCCCCCCCCCCCCCCCCCTCAGACATTGATTTTTTTGTGCCGTCTTTGGTATAAGCTAGTTCATAAGTAGTTTGTAAGTTTAGGGACTGATAATCCCGTAGTTAAGTCCCGGAAGCTCTACAAACATTTGAACATTTTGAACAACACACACGTCCATGCCCGAGGGAGGATTCGAACCTCCGACGCGGGAGGCCGCGCGATCCATAACATGGTACTCCAGACCGCTCGGATACTCCCGCTAGGCTCAATTGCCATTTTTTGCAGCATGCAGATATCTTATGTAAATCATTTTGCAGTTGCTTTTGATCTTCTGGTGACTTTACTAACCGATAAGCGACAGCATCATCCGCGAACAACCTAAGAGAGCTACTCAGATTCTCTCCTAAATTGTTTATAAAAATAAGGAATTGTAAGGACCCTATAACATTTCCCTGGGAAACGCCATATGTCACTTCTGTTCTACTCGATGACTTTCCGTCAACTACAATGTACTGTGTCCTGTCTGGCGGGAAATAACGATTCCAATCGCACAATTGTGACGGCATTCCATAAGCACGCAGTTTGATTAGAATACGCTTGTGAGGTACTGTGTCGAAAGCTTTCCGGAAATCTATCCCTTGTTTATAACACTCATCACATCATGTGAGTAAAGAGCAAGCTGTGTTTCACAAGATGGATATTTTCTGAATCCGTGTTGACTATAGGTCGATAGGTCGTTCTCTTCGAGATCCGGCAAGTATGGTGGACCTTCAAGTTTCACCACCCCCTTTCTTGCAAGGAAATATTCGACGATATTGTCTGTATGTTCGCCAGCGTTGACGTGCAACTCCAACATCCAACATACTCGCCGGAACTCGATTCTCCAGACTTCTTCCTAGTCCCTCGACTCAAACTCGCTTTGAAAGAAAAGAGATTTGACGACATTTCTGACATCCTACGAAATGTGACGAGGATGAATTCGTGTAAAGTTTCCAGGTCATGTATCGCAGGGCTTAGCGATGCAAAGTTATGAGAGACGACTATTTCGAAGAATAGTAAGGTAGCTGTAGATCATAGTTCATCTACGTTAAGGTTACAGGACTATTCACCAAACTTTATTGTCAGAGGCTGTTTAAGTATCCATTGATTTAATCCGTCTCGAGTGATACGGAAAACAACACAACTGTTCAAACCCTTAAAAACTCGTGAACTTTCAGATTTCCAAATTTGCGTTAAAATATATCGATATGTCGATTTGTTAAATGTCTTCTCGATAATAAGCAAGAACTCCTCAAGGGATCGATCTATAGTCATGTTTTTTACTTTTTTCGTACGTAGAATAATAATAACGTGTTATTAAATACACTCCTGGCCATTAAAATTAGTACACCATGAAGATGACGTGCTACAGGCGCGAAATTTAACCGACTGGAAGACGATGCTGTGATATGCAAATGATTAGCTTTTCAGAGCATTCACACAAGGTTGGCGTCGGTGGCGACACATACAACGTGCTGACATGAGAGAAGTTTCCAACCGATTTCTCATACACAAACAGCAGTTGACCGGCGTTGCCTGGTGAAACGTTGTGATGCCTCGTGTAAGGAGTAGAAATGCGTACCAACACGTTTCCGACTTTGAAAAAGGTCGGATTGTGGCCTATCGTGATTGCGGTTTATCGTATCGCACATTGCTACTCGCATTGGTCGCGATCCAATGACTTAGCAGAATATGGAATCGGTGGGTTCAGGAGGACAATACGGAACGCCGCGCTGGATCCCAACGGCCTCGTATCATTAACAGTCGAGATGACAGGCATCTTATCCGCATGGCTGTTACGGATCGTGCAGCCACGTCTCGATCCCTGTGTCAACATATGGGGACCTTTGCAAGACAACAACCATATGCACGAACAGTTCGACGACGTTTGCAGCAGCATGGACTATCAGGTCGGAGACCATGGCTGCGGCTACCCTTAACGCTGCATTACACACAGAAGCACCTGTGATGGTCTACGCAACAACGAACATGGGTCCACGAATGGCAAAACGTCATTTGTTCGGGTGAGTCCACGTTCTGTTTACAGCATCATGATGGTTGCATCCGTGTTCGGCAACATCAAGGTGAACGCACATAGGAAGCGTGTATTCGTCATCGCCATACTTGGCGTATCACCCGGCGTGATGGTATGGGGTGCCATTGGTTACACGTCTCGGTCATCCCTTGTTCGCATCGACGGCATTTTGAACAGAGGCCGTTACATTTCAGATGTGTTACGACCCGTGGCTCTACCCTTCATTCGATCCCTGCGAAACCCTATATTTCAGCAGGATAATGCACGACCGCATCTTGCAGGTCCTGGAGGGGCCTTTCTGGAAACGGAAAATGTTCGACTGCTGCCCTGGCCAGCACATTCTCCAGGTCTCGGACCAATTGAAAGCGTCTGGTCAATGGTGGCCGAGCAACTGGCTCGTCACAATATGCCAGTCACTACTCTTTATGACTGTTTTACTCAATGCCCAGGCGTATTAAGGCCATTATTACGGCCAGATGTGTTTGTTGTGGGTACTGATTTCTCAGGATCTATGCACCCAAATTGCGTGAAAATGTAATCACATCTCAGTTCTAGTATATTTGTCCAATGAAATCCGTTTATCATCTGCATTTCTTCTTGGTGTAGCAATTTTAATGGCCAGTAGTGTAGTTTTTTAGATTTAGTTAATTGTAAGGATCAAACAGTGACTTCGAAAAACTCGCATCTTTGTTAGGTGTGTCTTAGCACTATTTTTGTGTGCTGAATATAACGAATATAACGGGAGAAAGTAGTTGCTGACATTTCTTCACGAATTAAAGAAAAACGTTTTTCTACGACATACTGCTTTCGAGAGAACTTATTTCTCTAAAAAATCTAGTGGACCTAATTATCATTTTGCAATAACACACATAAAGGAAGTTAATGTTGAATACTTATATTTTCGAGAAAATTATTAGAATATGTATTTTTCATTGATTCGGTGGGCCGGTGTTTTCTGGTTTACGAAAGTGTTTTTGCAGTTACTCTGGTATACTTCGATGAGATTAGCACAAATGTCATTTTCGTCTTACAAGTAAAATAGACAGAGAAATATAGAATTTTTTTAATTTAAACTTTCTGCGTTTATTGACCCGCGGCGGAGCGGCCGAGCGCATTGAGGCGCTATGCTGCGATGCGTGAGGCCGTTCCTCGTCGGGAGTTCGAATCCGCCCTCGGGCATGGGTGTTTGTGTTGTCATTAGCATAAGTTAGTTCATAAGTAGTTTGTAAGTTTAGGGACTGATGACCCCGCAGTTAAGTCCCATAAGTTTTACAAACATTTGAATTTTTCTACGTTTATTGTCACTTAATAATTTTGTACTATTAAAACAGTACTTTCTGCGTAGTATGTTGAATTCATCATACATCCGCTATACTAGTCGCCGCATCTCTAACATTTACTTTATTACTTAGGTTCATGGCAATTTTGTTACAAAATTTATAAAAATGTAGAATGAGTTTCAGAGAAAACACGTGCCAGGCCTTTACCCTACTTGTTTGCACACTTCACTTTGTTACTCAATCACTAATGCTAAAAATCAATTTTGTACAAAGACACATTTAAAAGAAATTTTGAATACTTTCTCTTTTGAATTACTTTCTCTTAATGTTATATCCAGAACACAAAAACCGATATATTCAGTTAAAATTGAAAGAATCTTAAAAATTATTTAATATCATATATAATTAATATTTATTTATTTTTCAAACAATTACTTTCTAACTTACCGCTGGCTGTACTTACAATGAATAGTAATTTTGCTAACGTCAGTCTTAACTAGAGAACCCGTTATTTAAGGGTTTCCAA
The DNA here is from genome assembly GCA_026315105.1 of Locusta migratoria. NCBI lineage: Eukaryota > Metazoa > Arthropoda > Insecta > Orthoptera > Acrididae > Locusta > Locusta migratoria. The sequence continues at coordinate 106,289,755 of CM048755.1, forward strand.
CTATTTGTTCATCATATCTCGAAACGAAAGAAAGCACTCTATACTTATAAAAAATGCAGATACACTTTTTCAGGTCTACAACTTCCTCATTCAACATCTTGTAATCAGAGCTGCAATTTTTTACTTAAATAAGAAAAACTATTTTTTTGTAACGTTAACAGTTCTTTTGACCATGTTCGCCATATTTTATCGATGTTCATGAAATTAAGACTAATTTAAAATTTAATTTCCTATACGGAAATGTTTTTGTTCTCCGGTAATAATTTTTTGCAAATACTTCACTCTGCTGAATACACGAGTTCAATGGCGTGCGTCATAGTACGTGACACTACAGCTCCTTTAACTAGCATCGTTTCTTTTTCCGACCAGTTTAGTAACTCCTGATTGCGCATTTAAATAAATGTAAGCCCTCGATAACACCTGGCACGGCCGGGCGCTGTGGCCGAGGGGACTGCGGCGCGCCAGTCACGGTCTGCACGGCCACTACGGTCGGGGGTTCGAATCCCCCCTCGGGCATGAATATTCCTGCCGTCCTTAGTGTTAGCTAGTTCATAAGTAGTTTGTAAGTTTAGGGACTGATGACCCCGTAGTTAAGTCCCATAATCTATACAAACATTTGAACATTTGAAATACCTGACTCGGGTGAGACGTTTAGTGGGCAGCTGTTCATTGGCGTATTGATTTCGTGTGTGGACCCCGGACTGAGCCGAGCGTTCGCGATGTGTGGCGGGCAGGACAACCAGAGTGACGTCATCAACTGACTGGTGACGGGGTGGTTGGAGGGGAGGGGTGGTATTTCTCTGCGTCCAGATGACGTGGGGCGGACGCACGTCTGTCTGATCTCGCGACGTAACAGACTACTGACACTGCAGTCAAAGTTTCGCCTTTACTTCCTGATTATAATAACGCGCACTTCCATACACATACCTAGCTGCATTATCAACGTCCGCGCCATGCTCGTCATATAGAACGTCTGCTTTCATTTCTACACTCGGGTAACCAAATGATTTTCGGAAAAATTCCGGACACAACCAGCCGGATTCCAGTGGACAACCCTCTTATTCCCTCCGCCTCCCAGACGCCAAACGTATCCAGATTTTAATTTTTAATTTTGAAGTGTTGTTAATAAACTCTAGTAACCCAATGATAGCTCATATACTATTAGTAAGAAGGATGAAAACAAAGATACTCTTATTTCCTTCTTTAATATCTGTTTAATTAATTAATGATGATCTGGTTTTTTTTTTTTTTCTTTTTCCCTACCAAAAAACCAAGGGGCCTACTTGACACCGCCATTTTGCCATAAGAACAAAATAGTAATAATAACTATATCTCTTCAGCCGTTGGCTCCTGTCTATACCTAACCCAAATCAAATTAAGATGGAAGAAGGGGGAGGAGGAAAATATAGGGTGTGACAAGGATTACTTTTCCTTTTTTATATACCTCCCAGCTGCAACGTCCAAACTATGAGAAGTTAATGTGATGTTCTTGTTGATACGAGTCCTGAACAAACCACAAACGGAACCTCTACAAAAATTATGGAGAAGACAAGTTTGGATGTTCCACCACTGAAGGCGTGTGTGGAACTGCATAGAGAGAACAGGACATAGAAAATTTAAATTGTACATATATAAGGTGTGTGTGGAACTGCATAGAAAGTATATATATATATATATATATATATATATATATATATATATATATATATATATATGTGTGTGTGTGTGTGTGTGTGTGTGTGTGTGTGTGTGTGTGTGTGGAACATCCAAACTTGTCTTCTCGATAATTTTTGTAGAGGTTCGGTTTGCGGTTTGTTCAGGACTCGTATCAACAAGAACATCACGTTAACTTCTCATAGTTTGGACGTTCCAGCTGGGAGGCGGATTGTGAAGCCACTCCGTAACATTTTTGAAAAGAACTGTTTGTATCTGGGGTTACGAACGATTGCGCAGTGGCAATCATTGGTACGTCCAACAAACCAGTTCAGATTTCTTGTTGCCGTCGAAAAGATAGCGGACGGTATGGCCGCGTATCCAGTTCACAGTGTTAGTTTTCGTCACCGAGTAATAAATCGTGTCCGGGAGTAGGAGCGCCTGGAATAATATCTGAGCAGGTGTGCGTCGCGTGACGAAAGCTAGAATACGTTGTGCGAGTCTCCAGACGTTGGACGGTGGTTGTCTGTGTCGTCCACCCCACAGCGAATGCATAGGGGTGCGTCAGCGAGACGGATACGGTGCAGGCGAAATCGGTTGACTTGTTTCCCGTTGACGGTGATATACCAGGCGGATTGGAAGCTGAAATCGAGAAAAACTGCATGTACCATTTTCCATGCATGACGCCACATTATTTGGGAAACTTTTGTTCAATAGGATTGGGGGGGCTGATGCAGTTGGAGGGCCTCATAGAAAGTCTTTGCCAGTAGTATTCGTGAAAGTGGTGGGGACTGGTAAATTTAGCTTAATTCCATAAAGAAAACGGTCCCGTGGGAGGCATATTGGACCTTGAATAACAGCCTAGTGCAGACAAAGGATCCCATAGTCTATTTAATATAAGTATTAAAAATAAATGTGTTATGATTTTTTTAAATATCACAGCCGCAGAAATTTTAATAAAAGAAAATTAGCGTAAGTTTTTATTATTCTTGAACACATGTGGATGCTCTTGATTATCCTTGGAGAAAAGGATATTATTCACTAGGTAGCGAACTCACCTTTCAAACCTTTGGAAATAATTTCTACATTAATATCGAAATACTGAACACCAATCGTAAATATTTTAGGAGCTTTATGATTGCTGGCATCACAGCATGTCCGGTAGAAAGAAGCTTTTCTTTAACTATGTGGCGCAATAACTCCTTTTACTAAGGCTGATACAGCGTTTCTTGACGAAGTAAACATTTTTGCAATGAAAGAATCATAAAACATAACTCTATTAAGTTTATTAGCACAGTTGCTAGGCCTAAAGTTTTGCTGGTGTTTCAGCATGTGCCGCTAGGAAATAGCCGTGCGCTCTAAGGCACTTTGCTGCGGAGTGCACGGCCGTTTCCCGTCGGCGGTTCGAGACATCTCTCGGGCACAGATGTGTGTGTTGTCCTTAGCATAAGTTAGTGTAAGTAGTTTGTAAGTTTAGGGACCGATGACCACTGGAATTAGAATTTTAGTACAGCTCATTGCGTTGAATCTCTTAATTCGTTTCTTTGACCTGATATGGTCAACGACGTCAGAATGCACACCATGAATGATACTAATAAAACAGTGACAAGCCGAACACTTCATAATCAACTCCACCCTTCTTCATAAAATTCCGCTCTTTACAGTAACTCACTGAATTTGCAGGCACCTTTGGCACTGCGCTTTGAATCTCACTGGCAACAAAACTTCTGCTACGAGAAGAAACCGGTACAGCTTTTCTGAGATCAAATATGTTTAATAATTGAATTCAGGGACTTTTTAGCGTTCCAAAACATCTTTTGAGACACCGTGTGTTACGATCAGAAACAGGGACAATCCTGGTTCTCCAGAACGTTTAATCGCATTCCACACTCTACGTTTAAGTAGTCCTAAAGTAATAAATACACTACTGGCCATTAAAATTGCTACACGAAGAAGAAATGCACATGATAAACGGGTACTCATTGGACAAATATATTATACTAGAACTTACATGTGATAACATTTTCACGCAATTTGGGTGCATAGAGCCTGAGAAATCAGTACCCTGAACAACCCCCTCTGGCCGTAATAACGACCTTGATACGCCTGGGCATTGAGTCAAACAGAGCGTGGATGGCGTGTAAAGGTACAGATGCCCATGCAGCTTCAACACGATACTACAGTTCATCAAGAGTAGTGACTGGCGTATTGGGACGATCCAGTTGCTCGGCCACCATTGACCAGACGTTTTCAGTTGGTGAGAGATCTGGAGAATGTGCTGGCCAGGGCAGCAGTCGAACATTTTCCGTATCCAGAAAGGCCCGTACAGGACCTGCAACATGCGCTCGTGCATTATCCTGCTGAAATGTAGGGTTTCGCAGGGATCGAATGAAGGGTAGAGCCACAGGTCGTAACACATCTGAAATGTAACGGCCACTGTTAAATGTGCCGTCGATGCGAACAAGAGGTGACCGAGACGTGTAACCAATGGGACCCCATACCATCACGCCGGGTGATATGCCAGTATGGCGATGACGAATACACGCTTCCAATGTGCGTTCACCGCAACGTCGCCAAACACGGATGCGACCATCATGATGCTGTAAACAGAACCTAGATTCATCCGAAAATTTGACGTTTCGCCATTCGTGCACCCAGGTTCGTCGTCGCGCACACCACCACAGGCACATCTGTCATGCAGCGTCGATGGTAACCGCAGCCATGGTCTCCGAGCTGATAGTCCATGCTGCTGCAAACGTCGTGGAACTGTTCGTGCATATGGTTTTTGTCTTGCTAACGTCCCCATCTGTTGACTCAGGGATCGAGACGTGGCTGCACGATCCGTTACAGCCATGCGGATAAGATGCCTGTCATCTCGACTACTAGTGATACGAGGCCGTTGGGATCCAGCACGGCGTTCCGTATTGCCCTCCTAAACCCACCGATTCCATATTCTGCTAACAGTCATTGGATCGCGACCAACGCGAGCAGCAATGTCGCGATACGATAAACCACAATCGCGATAGGCTACAATCCCACCTTTATCAAAGTCGGAAACGTGTTGGTACGCATTTCTTCTCCTTACACCAGACATCACAACAACGTTTCACCAGGCAACGCAGGTCAACTGATGTTTGTGTATGAGAAATCGGTTGGAAACTTCTCTCATGTCAGCACGTTATATAACAGTTGCTTCATTTGTATCCTCCTTCATTGTACTAACGTATTCTCTAACGGTTGAACTTCGTTATCAAAAGGTTTTCTGAGTTGTCGGTGTTCAGGTACTTCATTTCGAACGACATGACACGCAGACTGAAGTAGTTTGTGGATGAAATTTACCCTTTGTTATCGTTCACTATTTTACTAGTCTTGGGTATTGAAAAAATAATGAAGATTTCCACTGACTTAGCAAATGTCATGGGATATGGGAAACAGATGGCTCAAGGCGTCTTGTTTGCACGCCGCACTCCCCCACGTGAGACGTGGCTGTGCGAGTGCTTTGTGTAATATGCAACTGCGTCGTGAGATGACGCATTTGTAACTGGGTCTGGTGGTCAGAGTCCGATTGTAAGGGACTTGGGTTTTCGGCAGTTGGTGTCCAGGCTGTCTCGTGAATGGATGAATGACTGTTTCACAGACCAGAATAGACGAACCACCGTCCGTGTAGCCACACTCGATGACCGTGATCGACGACATTTCAGACGGGTTGTCAGTGGTGACAGAGGAGCAACAGTGCAGTAAATGAGCACAGTACACACGGCATGTGCTGGACACCTCTCCCAGTGGACAATCCGTCGGAATTTGGGAGTCGTCGCTGTACGTAGGTATGTCATGGGGCGCAAAGGCTTGCTTTTGTCGCTATTTTGCTGGATCGATGTGCAAGGTGCGTCTGAAAAGTTCGCTGAATGGTCTCAGCTAATATACGAGGTTTGGTAAAAGTCATGGCAACTTTCTTTCCCTTGCAGACACCAGTACGGTTGGAAAATGTGACATATACAGACGAAAGAATAAGGTGTTAACTAGATGTGCGGACAATGAACAGCACTGAAATATCATAACACACTAATTTATTACGGTAGTATACAGGGCAATATGGTCATCATGAAGCAAAAGAATGACAGCACAGTACGCATACTGCTGACACTACGAACCTGGGTCTGCAGACCTACTTTGATGTCATTCCAAAGGAACGTAGGCGGTTTGTAAAAAGAGAGAACATTGCTAATGTTGTGTGTAAACAGGTGAACTTATTCAGACGTGGTGCGTAAATGGTGAGGCAGATGGTATTCAGCGCTTCCCGCATCGTTAGCAGCGTGTGGTGTCAGTAGTAGCGGACTACTTTGAGGCTCTGTAGGTCCAGGTTTGTCATGTTCACTCTATGTGTACTGTGTTATTCTTTTGCACCGTGAAGGACATATTGACGTGTATACTACCATAATAAATTAGTGTGTTACCATATTCCAGTGCTATTCATTTTCCACACGTGTAGTTAACACCTTGTCCTTTCTCTGTATACGTCACATATTCCAACCGGACTGGTATCAGCAAGGGAAAAAATACTTGACATGACTTTTGCCTCAACCGGAAACAAGAGTTATAAAGAAAATACCTTTACGGGCTTAAAAGTAATCGCCGTTGGCTACAATACACTTCTTACATCGGTTGTACAGCAGCTGAGAACTGTCAACAAACACTTCTTGTGGAATCGCTCGAAGCACTGAGGTCATGCGTTGGATCTCCACAACCACACAAACACGCACTTTTTAATTATCTTCAAAGGAAAAATGCCAAGATAGCAATACGAATAATTGACTGACGACCGGTTTCGATTATCTATACCATCATCATATGGTCGTATAAATCCTACAATGTGGTTAAGTTTTTATTTTATTTTTTTAATGGAGTTTAAACAGAACGTTGTAAGAGATTTACAGAGTCTCGTACAAGCAGTTGACAATATAACTTGTGTATTTTACATTCTGACTAAGTGCAGTGTTGCACTTTCTGTTTAACATCCATTTTAAAAAATATGACCACATTTAAGAATTTATACGACAAGATGATGATGGCATAGCCCATCGAAACCGATCATCAATCACTTAATCATATTGCGATCTACTCGTTTTCCTTGTGAAGATAATTAATTTTTGCAGATCGCCTCCATCCTGTGATGGCAGGTAATGTCAACACACTTTTTACGCTCTGCTTCAACACCATACACATCCCATGGGTCTCCGTCGCCGTCTTACCTAATTTGAAACAAAACATAGCGTTAATGCTTTGCTTCATTTTGCGCGCCTCGTTGCAGTGACACGAGTTCTCACAATGACGCTGTCAGCTGCGTCGCAGCGTGTACCACCGCTTCACTGTGGTGCTTTGCATGATAGGGCGCGCTTATTGACAGCCACGGCAGAATAGCCGTGCGCACTAAGGCGGCCAGCTGCGGTGCGTGCGGTCCTTCGCCGTCGAGGGTTCGAGTCCTCCCTCGGGCATTAGTGCATGTGTTGTCCTTAACATAAGTTAGTTTAAGCAGATTGTAAGCGTATGGACTGATGACTAATGTAGTTAAGTCGCTTAGATTTACAAACATTGGAACATTAGCTTATTGACATGTCCCTCAATGTGCATGGGCATGCACCTCATCCTCAGCAGTGTGGTTTGTATAATACGGGACCTTTCACATACCTTATGTCTCACCTGCCAGTAAGGAGCCGTCGAAAGTGGTGGTGTCTCTCATGATCTGTGGTGCATGTTCCTGCCATGGAATGGACCCCTTAGTTGTTCTGGATGGGGCTTCGAGTGGTCCATAGGACGTGGAGCTGTTCACGGAACATCTGCATCCTACTTGGCTTTGCAACACGCTGCCGGTTCTGCATTGTTTCAAGATGATAACGCGCCTCCGTATCGCTCCCACGCCATCCGGCAGTGGTTCCAGAAACATGCAGATGAGGTCGATACATTTAGATGGCCCTCATGGAGCATAGATTCGAGGCTCATCGAGAATATCTGAAACTCACTTCCACGGCACCTCCCTGCAGTCCGTAGCGCCAGAGAAGGCACCACTTGATATTACGTCTCTATTCCATAATATTTTCTAAGTCAGTGCATTAAACACATTGAAAGTAGCCTTTAAAATTATTTAAGCAAGACCTCGGGCAGTTGAGATCTGCGAATGCAAGTTAAAATGCTCACTGCAGCTCTAAATTCCTTTACGAGTGGCCACAGTACTTGTGCAAGGGAAATTTCCCTAACTGCTCATTCCTTAAGGGAGCATCCAACATTTTAACAAACACAAAATTAAAATGTATAGATAATTAAACATGGTATGGGGAACATGAAATTATAAAGCAGATGTTTGATACTTTAAATCATCATCTGTTCAATAAAGTGAACAAGTAAATAAATGTGGGGATACCAAATTAAGCACACACCTTTTACAAAAGTGAATTAAATCATACAGTTACTGCCCATAGTAAAACTGTTTCTGCCCTTTATGAATATGGAGGTAACGTGGGAGGAAATTTGCAAACACATGATGGGTAGCTGAAAGCACACTCATTCATTCAGACACGCACATAATGCGAGGCAGTACATTACAATGCTGGAACACATGAAAGCAGTGGCGAAACAAAGTGTCGTTGGCATCTTCACGAGATGGCGGATGTCTTGATCACAAATTTAATTATACTGTGCACTAAATGAACTCATGTTCAGGGAGACAGTGACATCCTATTCTTAAGTACCATGTGGTGTGCGACCAAGGCGAATAGAATTTACAAAAAGAAATAAATTTAGAATAAGCAAGTAAATCACATGCAAGAATTAATATATATTTTAGAAAGCTAGTATTAATAAAAGCATGGCTGAAGGCCAAAGTAATGACCATTGCGAAATCACATGGTGCAATCTGTCATACAAGACAGGAAAGACGGAATCAGACTATAAAATCTGAGAAATATTTAGTATCCTCGCGGATACAGACATCACGCGAAAATGTTAGTTAAAAAAACATTAGGAAAATATAAACATACTAATTTTACACAAAGGCTGAAGGCCACACATGAGTATTCTAACTTGAGAAAATCCAGACACAAAATCATCACCGGAATGAAAGATGCAAATACTAAATTTACACTGAATTATTAGAGTTCTGTAAATTAAGAAACACTTCGCCTTGCATAGCGAAAGAATTACTCAAGAAAACTAAGGTAAAGCAGTCAAGAAACCGAAGATTGGTTTGAACACCACAGGGCTTTACTAGGCATGGTCCTGTTTGGAGGTGGTATGCTGTTGCCTTCCTCCGACCTTCGAACTGACTTACCCAGCCAGTTATAGGGGGACCTACAGTTTAACGTGGGTTACGAAGCACGGTGCTACTCGGTATTTTTCACATGAGCAATACTGCCAGAGGTGAAAGAAGTGGAAAGTGACAGATAAAAATGTTAGGACCTCGCGGGGATCGAACCCGCAACCTTTGGATTGATAGTCTGGCATTCTACCACTGTGTAACCGATGAAAAACTGTCACCGATAAACCAAGACTACCTGATCATAAGGAAAGCTATGTTCTAACAGCATGCCTTCCCTTCAGCATGATTCGACGAAGTACTTACTGACACGGTCGCAGCAAGAGTGAAACCCTAAGGTCAAGCCAAAACCTTCCCCACCACACACCGGATGTAGATCGTGTTAAAAACCCATACAGAGCGCGTTCAGAGCATAGTGTCTACCAACCCTCTCTACCTGAGGAAGATAATACCCTCTTCAACGGCTGCCAGAGAGGTCTCTTGTCACCTCTTTCGTCCAAGATTAGGTGGGCACCACACTAAGAACACGGCCACCTTGCCATCTTGCCAAGTAAGCTTGTCTCTGGCCACCCAGCGAAACCCAGCGCAGATGACAAGCGAAGCCATGCGTTCTTAATTAAAGTAATCGAGGCCCTAAAGCGCGAAGCGGCGACTGTAAGCCATTGCGCGGCAGTCAGTCAATATTAAAAGCAACCTTCCACATTCACATGAACACACAAGTTCAATCACACAGGTGGAAACATATATTAACATGGGGCATTGATCATTCATAAACAGAATAACATAATTAAGATACTAATAGACAATATTAATGGTGCAGAAACACTTTAGGTTAATGAATAACTCAAAAAATGGAACACGACCACACATTCAGTGGACGTGTTTTAACATGATATCGAGACAAAAGAACTAAAAATTTGAAAGGGAAGTAGGTACATGATAAAGATACGAATTTTCCTAATAATCCTAGCCGCGGCGGAATGGCCGACCGCTCTAAGGCGCATTGCGTCGGAGCGCGAGGTTATTCCCCGTCGGAGGTTCGAGTCTTTCCCCGTGAATCTTGTGTATGTGTGTGTGTGTGTGTGTGTGTGTGTGTGTGTGTGTGTGTGTGTGTGTGTGCGTGCGTGTGCGTGTGTGTTTTGTACTTAGGTTAGTTTAAGTAGTTTGTAAGCCTATGGACAGATAATCACAGTAGTTAAGTCCCATAGATTTACAACCGTGTGCCTAATATCACTTACAAGCGCTGTTGCGCACATGTTTGTGGGCAATATTATGATCTCAGATCAGGTGATACACACACATACTCACGCAAAAAGCTAACAACATTATTTTGCTAACTATTTTACCGGTGATTTCTCTGCCGACTTGTCAAATGTTTTCAGAGAAGAGTCGGACTTAGACGGCTGTTATCCAGACAAACGAAAGAAACAAATGTTTTAACAAACTTCCGCCCCACCCAATGCATTTTCTGCGGCCAATTAAAAGACCTACGTTATCACCACGTGCAGTGGAAACCCCAAAGTAGGTGGGCGGCGGTATGAAATGGTAGGTGGTGTAGCCGATATTAGTCAGAGTGGTGATGTTTGCGACACTCGCCCTACTAAATAAACTGATTGCAGCTAATAAAGCTATCATGTATAGACAGAAAGCGAAACCAGAAATTACCAATGTGGCGACTGATTATCAAGCAACAAAGCAGTGACAACATGTGTAATTACGACGCTTGTTCTTTAATATGGAACAGACGGCTAATACCCTCTTCAGGTGTGGCTGCTTACTTCAGCAGACTCGCTGTGGCGTGTCTAATCCACAGCCCTGTCCGGCTATCTGCTTCTTCATTTCCATAGTCAAACCGGTAGGGAGAATCCACGGTGCAGAATCCGGGTTGTGTCGTTGAACCCTCCTTCTGCCACACGCTGCAGGCATACCGTCACTTGGCTCGAAATGACAGTGGGAAACAACAGGAAGCTGTTTGGGTGCATGAGGACAGACGGAATGCCTCAGGCATCGTTTAGTTACGAAGTCGTGTCTGCTGCGGTGGGTACTACGTATTTACTGCAATATAGCGCGCGCTTTCTTTGCGTGTAGGCGCTACGGGATAGACTAATGTGAGTCATAAAATTGCTCAGAAGCGGATGCTTAGCTCACCGTGGCAAATTTAAGTCCGCGCAGGACCCCTGGGGTTGCAAAATACTGGGAGATATAGCGCGCTGTCGGCGAACGTCGGAACTGCTGCGGCGGTACATGAGTGAACATACCGAACACTTAACAGAGGTTTCAACTCTTAAATACATTCCACTACACAGATTTTATAGTCAGAATTACTGACTATATCTATCTAATTTTTCTACTTCTCATTGCGTTCTGTATTAGGGTCTTGCCATGAGTATCGTTCAACCAGCGACTAATGTAAATAATTAAATTTCTCCTTTTTCAGTATGTGATAAAACAAGTGGTTTTAAATATCACATTGGGCTCTCAAGCATCTAAGTTCTTTTGCACTTCGCGCTACACGAAAATGGACTATTTAATAATTAACTGTTATATTTTAAATATTTTGACAATAAATTTGTACTGTTTTCTTTCTTTTTTTGTTCAATTTTAGTTGATCCTAGATGTTAATTCAAATTTTCAATGAAAGTTTTTTTTTGAACTGTAGGACGTAGTGGTACTGTAAATACCAAGGAAGGTCATGCAGTGGTTAGCATGGACTCGTATTCGGGACGATGGTAGTTCAAATCCGCCTCCGGCCATCCAGATTTAAGCTTCCCGTGATTTCCTTAGATCGCTATAGGCAAATTCCTAGATTTTTGTTTCAAATGGCACGATCCATTTACTTCCCCATCCTAACCAAAACAATTACAGCATGCGCTCCGCCTCTAATGAACACGCTGTCCACGACGGGACGTTAAACCCAACCTTCCTCCACCACATTTTTTAAATATTCATCTGATTAATAGTGCGTGTTGGGAGTACAATAGACCCATCTTATGAGGTATAAAATGTTCGAAATCGGAATTGGGAAGAAAGAAGAAACTGTGTTAAAATACACTGCTGGAAATAAAAATTAGTAGGCCTACACCTTCGTAGAATTTACTGATGAAACAGATCGTATGGAGGTCATGAAATGATTACATTTACACATCAATAGCTCAAGCGATACTTTAACATCAGGTATCAGTCCATGGTGAAACTTCCGTATTAGTACGTAGAGTAGCCTCCAAAAAAGTGAAGGCGCCGATTGCTGCGCACATTTCGTCATACAGGTGGCTAATGCTGTCGTAACATACATCATTCCATAACTGCTCGAGCTGTTCACTAGACTTGCGCATAATAGTTCGCGATCGGGGGCGCTCACTATAGTTCGCGGCTCTGCCGCGAACTAGTTCGTTCTTTTAGTTCGTCCGCTCCCAGAGACGGCTGAGCGGCGTGGTCTGCGCGTGCAGGTGGAGGGAGAAGTTCCCCCACTTAGCTGCTTCATGCGCTTGCTGCGTGAGCCGCTAACGATATCACGCAAACCAAAAGAAACAGTTTGTGGATAATTTCTGGCGTTTAATTTTAGAGTTATCTCTATATCGTGGCATTATGGAATTTATTAGTCAGATATTATAGAGTGCAAAATACATCAAAACAAAAATTTGGAGCACTGAACTACGTAATCTAGCAGGCAGACGCTCACCTCGAAATGGCTATCTTCAGCAGAAGGCAATCACGTGATTTTTAATTCTGCTGCGCGCCCTCTCGCTATTGCCCGTTGGTCTTCGGAAAAGAATCCAACGAACTAAGAAGCGAGATACGTTTGGCATAATAGTTCGCGACCGGTAACGCATGTTTTAGTTCGCGACCGGTAACGCATGTTTTACTTCGCGACCGATCGCGCATATATTTTAGTTCGCGACCGATCGCGCATATTTTAGTTCGCGACCGGTAGCTCTCCTTTTAGTTCGCAGCTAGGCCGCGAAGTAGGTCTCTTTTTAGTTCGTCCGCTCTTTTTGGCTTTTGCTACCGCTACTAAGAGAACTCTTTCTTTTGTTATGACCGCTTTTTTATATAATGATCAGTGATGCCCAAGCGTGTGCTATTACCCGTATTTTTTGGCTATTATACATCAAATACTTAAGCAAATAAACGAGTTATTTACACGAATGGGTAATACAATGATATTCAACTACTGTGCATACAGAGTGCTCGCAGTATTTTATTTTTAAAATGGATTTATTTATTTATTTAATAGGTCATTTAAGGAACATTACCTAAAAATCACGCGATGCTGCGCGCTCTCGCGTCCTCTCGCTGTTCCCCATCAGTCTTCGGAAAAGGAGCTGACGAACTAAGAGGCGAGGGATCTGCGAACTAGTTCAGGTGGTTCGCCTGTGAGAGCGCTCTTCCGAACTAGTTCGTTCGCGAACTACACAAGACTACTGTTCACGAAGTCCTGCAAGCGTTGTGGCTTCACGTGTCAGCTGTCGTCCCATCATGTACTCGGTTACAGATGGCTTGGTATTTTGCTGCACGTCTTGTAGAGCACCTGGACTTACACGCACAATGTGTGGGCGAGAAATATCCTGTTTTAACAACACACTAGCTCCCTGTTACAAAAATGAGAAAATAACGTGTCTTACAACATTCTGAAAGTACCAAGTACTGAGCAGAGTTCCCTCTACAAACACCACAGGTGAACAAGAGTAGTAGCTTATTACACCCCAGATCACGGAGTCAGTATGTCTTGGACGAATGCACTGCACGAGGCAGCGCTCGCCAGCTCTACGACGTATGCGCAAACGAACAGCACTTGGGTGCGGGCAGTATCTGCTTTCTTCGCTGAATACCACGACCCGCCATTCCATTTACCACTGATCCAGTGACGGCACGGACATGCTGTAGAGTGAGTGCTAGACGGGCTAGAGGTACGCGTGCCCTAGTCACAGTGCTGGAAACCGCTTGTAAACAGTTCTTGCTGATACTTCTGAGATCAGAACCCCTCTTATCTGTGCTGTGGTAGCTCTACGATCTGCTACTTCTGCCCTTACTATTAGACGATCTTGGAGAACGTCTGTGTGAGATGGTTCAGTTGACCATTGCACCCAGCATGGTTGCACAACCGACCCAGCACGTGCAAATTGTGTGGCAATTCTTCTAAAGAAGCATTACGCCACTCGGAAGGCCATAGTTTGATTCCTTTCAAATTCGCTCAATTGGCTGTAGGGAGCACGAGCTCCACTCCATGCCATGGCGCCTGTTTGCCCCACAATTAGCCTTTTGCTGTAAGCATTCCCTATGAAAGAGATGCAGAGCTGGTAGCTATCTCACTACGCTACCTGCTGGCGGATCACGTTGAAAGCACTACTATCCCATAGGTATCATCTGACATTTTCGAATCAGAAGCGACATCGTCTGTTCCAGGTGTGCCAATTTTTTCTATGGCAGTGTATGGCAGTAATAACAATTCTTTGTAGCTGCTATGAAACTAAAATTGAAGGCTGTAAGTTTCTGTTGATATCAACTAGAATGTTGTGCATTTTATCTGCTTTTGATATCTTTGTAATTATTATAATATGTAAAACCGGAATAAGTGATTATCTATGAAACTCTGCAGGTGTCAGATTTCTCAATAAAACTGAAGCTAAAACTATGTATACTACTAAAGTTTGGGTGAGGTCCTTACCGATTCCTTCTGTCTGTTAAGTGATTTTTCATGAATCATTCTTACAAGGTACATCTTTAAACTTGTACGAAACCGCGCTTAGAACGACACTCGGTCATTAAAAAATATAAACCATTCATTCTGTCATTTCTATGCATAATGTTGCATTCTACATTAAGTGACACTTTAATAGTGAGATACAACGTATCATTACCATATGAGGGATAGTACAAGCAGTTCAATGACGTCAGTGCATCGTATTATCGAACAAGTGCTAAAAACCCTCTTCTTAAAGTAATTATAATAACGAAGTGCAGATGCGGGATTTCGGTTAAGTGGTTAAAGCAAAGTGGAAGAGAAAAAGTGCACACACCACTAAAGTCACGTTTATACATTTAAAATCACTTTCTCATTCAAGTAGTAAAATAACAAAAACCCACACTAATCATGTTTTCAGATGATGCTAAGGATATATCAGTGACTCAACCTGGTTTTCTCCAAGCATTTACAACAAAGGGGCTTCTATTTTGGTACAAGAAATTGTAAATCACAGAGTGAAGTTTGATGATGCAACAACGATTATGTATCTTGACTTGCTGTTTTCTACATCGTGGTGTTACAAAATGCAGCCACCGTCTAATGACGTAGCAGACCAGTGTAGAGTTTTGCATGGAAATGACGCAGATTCTGGACACGTCAAGACATCATAGCGTTACATCACATAACCAGCGTTCTGCTCACACGCGGGCCAAGTGGGCCTGACCCAACGCGGTGTCAATCAATCTCCCAATGCAGTCATATAGAAGCATTATGGACGGTGCAGATGAGCACGCTGCAGTTGCTACCCTTGAGTAGACACACTTGGTGTCGCTGTTTTTTCGCTCAAGTAGCCTCTGAAATGGCATCACAAGGTTGAGTGCAGACCACCGTAGTCACTTTATCAAAGAAAGGCAACTGAGTCATCGGCATTGTTGTCAGCCACTCTGTCTACCCAGCCGTGGAGGTTGTAATGTATATACCCCAGAAAAAACAGGTTTGTTTGAACAAATGAAGTATTCGATATCACATTTGATCGTAGTATTGTGCCCTAATATTCCATGTTTATATTACATAAGCATTTTATGACACTTCTGGCTGGTTACATTATAACTTTCATTACTTGGGTCTTTTAACGAACTAAATTAATTAATTTATTGATTATTGAAAGTCGTAAGCTTAATGTTGAACAATAATGTATTTGTTAATGAAATTAATAACTAACAATATCTGAGGTCCTTTGTAATGTATTGACCATAATGTAATACTTTGCTGACCGTAAAATACAATAACAACTTTAATTTAACCATTTTAAATAATGTAAACATAAATTAACACTACACTAATCGTTATATACATACGATCTTTTGTATTGTTTTGTTTTGATATGAAAACCTTATTATTACATTTGTCATAATTTAGTGTATCTTTACGTAAAGTAAGATTTATTTTTGTTTCATGAATAGATTATTAAATATTAAATATTGTAACTTCCATGCTCTAGGAGGTTCTAGAAATTATACTATGTATTAATTCGCGCGAATTGGCGCGAACTCAGTCAGTTGTAAAATTAGTATCACTTTGGCAGTCAGTCTTAAAGCAGTTTTGAGTCAGAATGTAGTCAGTATAAGTTTGTCTTAATCAGTAACAAGCAGTCTTATAAGATATATTACTTGTGTTTGTGTGCTTCAAGACTAACATAAATAAATACGTATAAAATGAAACGTGTCATATTAGTAGTTTCCTGGACGCATAAGAATCCGTCGTCCTAATGTTGGCATATTTATTTAAATGCAGACGAGCTATTGGAAAGAACATCTACCACTGAACAACCGATGGTGAAGTATTCATAATGTGGCTTTAGTGATAGTGCATAAAATGCGCCACAAGGTGGACCAAGAGGAATAAATTACTTCTGGTGAATGCGTCAGATTTCGTACAGCATCCTTTTCTAAAGCAAGCTAATGCTCGTTCGCTACCGGCTTCAAGGTGGTTGGGACATTCAACCTTAACCTTAGTTTCCTCCTATCTTTTTCCTCGGACAGGATTCTTTACTTTTTGCAACAATATTGTACTTCAACAACTATTTCCCCCCACAAACTGAGAGCAGCATTTTTTTCCTCGATCAGTGTTTTCCGATAGCGCTGCTGCATGTACCTGTAGAACAAAACGATTTGTATTGCGCTCGACCAATAACTTCGTGCGTGTGAATCGCTTCATTGCTGCGCCAACATAGAAATTCCTGTGTTCCCTTCGCGAACGGGTAGAGCTGTTGTATAAGATTATTTTACTATTACAGCGTAAATTCCCGTGGAATTCAATTCTCACCGTATAGAGCTTCCATTGCATAGTACATACGATCACAGAGCTGTTGCACTCGCGCAAATGTCCACGAAAGCTACGGTTACAAGATTTCGACGCAGATACTTCGTCGTCTGTAGCGGACGACGCCACATAAACTGGTTGCTGGATTGTCCCCCCCCCCCCCCCCCCAAGTAAACTCATGTTAGCCAACAAGCCGCCGTTCTTCTGTCTTTCAGCAGCTAGACGATCGGACTGCTGTTGAACTTCAGTATAATCTTCTAGAGTCGGAAGCAAACTATTACTTACAAATGTTCAAATGTTTGTAAACCTAAGGAACGTAACTGCTGCGGTTATCAGTCCCTAGGCTTAAAAAAACTTAAACTAATTTATGCTAAGGACAATATGCACATCCATGTTCGAAAGAGGACTCGAACCTCCTACGGCGAGCTACCGCACGCTCCGCAGCAAGGCGTCTTAGAGCGCTCGGCCACTCCACCGCTGCGATTACTTACAGATCTTGTGTGGTGTCACACATGAAGCCAAGCAGAGGTCTGTGCGTTCGTCTTCCAGCGGCGTGATGAATTGCCTTTTACAGCTACATTTCGTCGATTAACCTGTACAGTGTCAATTTCGGAGACACAGAGACAGTAATTGATATATACGGCCTGAAGAATAGGATAAAACTTTGTGTCAAAGCCGGAGTTCGATCCCAGGCCGTCTTGCATACAAGGCAGCTGGCACAGGGTAAACCACTGCAGGTGTGTGAAGGCACTATCCCAGGGTTGAATAGTGGTTGGCTCAACTGCCTGGTAAGCAGGAAACTCGAGTTGGAATCCCGTACAAATTTCTATTCGCTGCATCAGTCAGTATATAACCATGGTGGAAGTTCGTCACTTTCAAAAGTCTCTGAATCATTGCGTCCAATTTGTTCTGTGAGAACTGGTTTACTGAAGTGACTCCTGTTTATTGAAAGCGGAAACAGAAATATTGGTTGCACGACGCAATTTTTTGTATTTACCAGTGTCACGAAGGCGTACTACAAGCCTCCTCCATATTTTAACTACAATGTCTTCAAAATTCTTCAGTACCGTGTCCTAATATTGATTTATTTGATTACTGAAGTGTGTATTCAGCACAAGTCATTCAAAGCGTTTTGCAGGTAGGGACTGATGACCCGGCAGTTAAGTCCCATAAGCTCTACAAACATTTGAACATTGCAGTTATAACGAAACAATACTGTCTCAAGGAATTGTATTATTTGTTGATATTGCAGTTATAGTTACAAGCTTTTATGTATTATGGAGGAGGTTCTTGACAAAAAGTTTTGATGAGGTAACCATTTCGGAAAGTTTGAAGATCGGATGACTTTCAACTCTCCAGCATAATGGCACACACGCGCACACAATGAGCTGTTTCCCGTGGCCTACACGGGGCCATGGTATGAACAATGTTACGAGTACACGTCGTCGAGTTCTCAAAGTGTGCGCCAGAGCTCATTGGTGTGCCCTGTAATATTTTAGAAAAAAATATATCTCGTGAAGATTTTGGATTGCTATAAAAGAAGAATATGAGTCGACATCTAAAAACGCTTTCAACATTTTACTTCAGTTTTCGGCGTCATACTTATGTGAATTAGGATTTACTGCCCTCACAATCAAATGTAAAAAAAGAGAGCAACTTTTCGATGTATTGACGAGGAAATGAGAGTTTGTCTTTCAAATAAATATCCAAACATTAAAGAAATCGCGAGGACACGTCAGGCTCATGTTTCTCATAAGCACCAGAAAGAGCAGATGTGAGGTACGTTCCATTTGTATTGCATCCCTATAATTTGAAGTAATCGTAAGTTGTAGTGCATTATTTCATTTTAATACGTTTCCCATATAGTTTCCCTTGCCTTTCGTCTTGGCAGGTTAGGAGGCAACACGGCACTCGGCTGTCGCATTTCGCTGACAATCGTGCTTCACGAATCTCTTACATTTTTAAATAAATAAATAAATTGTTCATATTGTGATAATATATGGTTTTTATTAATATGTGTTGTATTTTCTGTAGTCTGGAAGCCAAATTCAAAATAAACGACTTAATTGTTATTTTATCACAGTACTTATTTCCTGTGTTGACTGTTATAAATTAATTTTGAGAAATGTGTATATAATGCGCCCACAGACATTTGCGGCCTTTTAAAAGTGCCCGAAGCACAAAAAGGTTTGAGAACCACTGGTCTAGAGTGTGACGTATAAAGGAACGGCATAGTGAACTTTCCTGTTCGGAAGTTACACTTTCTCGCAGCCGTTGCTGTAATCGTAATAAGTGGTATGTGAAGTCATCACTACATTTGGGACTGACGTTGGGCACTCATCTCAATTTACGTGTGTACCGTGAATCAGGAGATTCGAAGTTCATCTACATCTACATCTACATACATACTCACTCCGCAATCCACCGTAATGTGCGTGGCGGAGGGTACACTGTACCACTACTAGGCATTTCCTATTCCACTCTCAAATAGAACGAGGAAAAAAATAATGCCTATATATCTCCGTACGAGCCCTAATTTCTCGTATTTTTTTTTCTTTGTGATCACTACGCGAAATGTAAGTAGACGGCAGCAAGATCGTGCTAAACTCAGTTTCAAATTTCGGCCCTCTAAATTTCCTCAACAGAATTTCACAAAAAGAACGTCCTCTTTCCTCCAACGATCCCCAATTGAGTTGCCGGATCATTTCCGTGACACTCGCGCATTGGTCTAATTTACCAATAACAGTCTCGCCTCTGAACTGCTTGTATATCTTCTTTTAAACTGATCTGCTGCGGGTCCAAAACACTTGAGCAATACGCAAGACGTGGTCGTACAAGCGTTTTATACGCGGTCTCCTTTACAGATGAAGTACATCTTTCCAAAATTCTCCCAATAAATCGAAGTCGGCTGTCCGCCTTACTCACAACTGTCCTTACATGTTCGTTCCATTTCATATCGCTCTGCAATGTTACGCCTAGATATTTGAACGACATGACAATATCAAGAAACTAACTACTAATGCTGTATTCGAACATTATGGGATTGTTTTTTCTACTCATGCGCATCGCCTTACATTTTTCTACATTGAGAGCTAGCTGCCATTCTTCGCACCAACTAGAAATGTTGTCTAAGTCATCCTGTATGCTATTACAGTCAGTTAAAGACGATACCCTCCCATACACCACAGCATCATCAGCAAACAGCCGCAAATTACAACTTACTCTGTCCATCAGATCATTTATATAGATAGAAAATAATAGCGGTCCTATCACACTCCCCTGGGGCACGCCTGACGATGCACTCGTCTCTGATGAACACTCGCCGTCGAGAACAACGTACTGCGTTCTATTACTTAGGAAGTCTTCCAGCCAGTCACAAATTTTCAAAGTTGCTCTAGGTAAACCCAAACGATACATTTTCGGAAATACATTACTTGCCAGAACTTTATAAACTGAAGACAAAGAAACTGGTAGAGGCATGCGTGTGCAAACACGAAGATGTGTAAACAGAGGACGGCACTGCGGTTGCCAAGGCCTATATAACGCAACAGGTGTCTGTGGATCAGTTATTGCTGCAACAGTTGCAGGTTATCACGATTTAAGAGAGTATGAACATTGGCGCCCTCTAGATCGGACACAGCATCTCCGAGGTAGCAATGAGGTGGGGATTTTCCCATACGACCATTTAACGAGTGCAATGTGAATATCGGGAATCTGGTAAAACATTAAATCTCTGACATCGCTGCGTCTGGAGAAAGGTCCTACAAGTGCGGAAACAACGAAGCCTGAAGACAGTTGTTTAATGTGACAAGTCCAACCTTTCTACATCTCCCCGGGGATTTCAATATTGGGTCATCATCAAATGTCAGCGTGTGAACCATTCAACGAAATATCGTCGATATGGGCTTTCGGAGCCACTCGTGTACCCTCACTGGCGGCACGACACAAAGATTTACGCCTTGCCTGGGGCCCGTCAACACCGACATTGGACTGTTGATGACAGGAAACATGTTGCCTGGTACGACGAGTCTCGTTTCCAGTTGTATCGAGCTGATGAACGAGTACGGGTATGGAGACAACCTCATGAATGCATGGACCCTACATATCAGTAGGGAATGTTTAAGCTGGTGGAGGCTCTGTAATATTGTGGGGCGTGTGCAGTTGGAGTGATATGGGAGCCCTGATACGTCTAGATACGACTCCGACAGGTGACACGTACGTACGCATCCTGGATGATCAGCTGCGTTAATTCATGTCCATTGTGTATTGCGACGTATTTGGTCAATCCCAACAGCTCAATGCGACACCCCAAACTTCCCTATCAGCTGAGTGGCGCCATGGACATTTTTCTACGTTTAAACGCGTCCGCTGGGCACCAAACTCCCCATACATGGAGATTATTGAGCATATCTTGGATGCCTAGCAACGTGCTGTTCAGAAAAGTTCTTCACCGCCTCGTACTCTGCAGGATGCATGGAGTGAATTCCCTCCAGCACTACTTGAGACGATAGTCGAGTCCATGCCGCGTCGTGTCTGCGTGCTCACGGAGGCCACACGATATTAGACAGGTGTACCAGTTTCTTGGGTTGTTTAGTGTGAATCTTCGAGTGTCTTACTTGAAAATCGGGACACTTTGTCTACCGATTGGGCCCTTTTTGGTACACTGGGACGAAAACTGGAAACTGGGGACATTCCTGATTACTCGTAACCTATGTCAGCTTTATCTCAAAGTAATTACTGAAGCATGATAGCGGAATGAATCTTCTTTCCGTACTTTTCACACGTTGTTGTTATTGGCTTGAAACTTTGTGAAGTTTTAACCAAGATCATTCGAGAAATATCACGCGGGTTTAATAGAGAATACTCTAGAATATGTATCCGCTGTAGAATATGTATCCGCCTATATGACTAAACATATTATAACACTATTATGCTATTTTGCAATTAACATTGATATCGAGATATGTATATCATATCCGCGCAGGAGTAGCCGAGCGATCTGGACCGCCACGTTGGGGATCGCGCGGCTTCCCGCTCCGGAGGTTCGAATCCTCCCTCGGGCATGGATTTTTGTGTCGTCTTTAGTATAAGTTAGTTCATAAGTAGTTTGTTGTAAGTTTAGGGACAGATGACCCCGCAGTTAAGTCCCATAAGCTTTACAAACATTTGAACATACATATCTCATACTTCTTCAAATGTTTGTAAAAACGAACATAACTATTTATTCATGAGTACCTAGGCTTAAAAAGTACTTAAACTAACGAGGACAACACACACACACCCATGAACGATGGAGGATTTGAACCTCCAACGGCGAGCAGCGGAGCACTTCGCAGCATCGTACTGTATCACACTGTTGATAATGTCGAATGTTTAACTGTATCCTTACGTTGGTTTTGTTAATTGTAGTCGTGTATGTTCAAATACTGTGTACAGTTTTATTCTCTCATTTACTTGTGTATTAATTTTGTTGTTTTTAATATTTGAAGGTTTTGTATAACATGTTCCCTCTATAACCTCTAGCAGGCTGTAACAGGAAAAGTGAAACACTCTGTATATATATACCCTATCTGTAGTTAACATAACGATGTCTGAGAGCTTCCAGGCTGGCCGCAGTGGCCGAGCGGTATGGGGCGCGCCAGTCACACTCTGCACGGCACCTACGGTCGCGGGTTCGAATCCCCCCTCGGGCATGGATGTCTGTGTCGTCTTTAGTATAAGGTTGTTGATAAGTAGTGCGTAAGTGACTGATGACCCCGCAGTTAAGTCCCTTAAGCTTAACAAACATTTTAACATTTTAGAGCTTCCAGTCGCAGCGAAATAGCAGTGTGCACTGAGGCGCCCTGCAGTGGTGCACGCCGCCGTTCGCCCTAGAGGGTTCGAGTCCTCCTGCGTGTTTGTCTGCTATCACCGTAGGTAATTTTTTATGCGTTCCCGCATAAATACCTTTATTAACATTTACGTTAATGCAAAGCTTCAACATCTCTTTGAGAGCCCAACTACAATCCCATTGATTTTTAATGGCTGATTAAGCTCTTGCACCTTGCTGGTGAATAGAAACTGGAATGCTCTAATAAACTCTTTAGGATCCTTAATACCAAGCGCATTCACTATCTTCCCTGTGCAAATGCGTCCCTCGAATGTACTCGCTCACAGACCTGTTCTAGTGTATCATAATGATATTTAATTCGCTTTACAGAAGGCTCACCCATTGGACACACCATTGTTCCCGCAGCAGCGACGACGGCGCACTGAGGAAATTATTCACAATTTCGTGATTTATCCGAACAGCTGTTTTGCCAAACACAGAGACGTCATACTGCAGTACGAAAGACATTGCTATAATCGATATATCGAAATTATGCAACGAACAATTAAAAAAGTTATGCTAGTTAAATGTCACTATAGCATTTGCAGCAACAATGCGGACTCTTTTGCATTAGTGCATTAACATAACCTGCAAAAAAACAAAAAACAAAAAAAAAAACGTACCAAGTACGATTTTCGTACCACAGTCTTAAAATTACAATTTTCTTTCCCTGCATAATTTCAGACCCAGCAATGTACTGTCTACGTGAGGAGATTGCATACTATTGTTTATATGGAATATCACAATGTGATCATGAAGCTAATATCTGAAAAACAGTATAATAATAAACTTCCGTTATATATATAATTTTTTTATTATGATCTTCCCACTGTCACTGCCATCTTGTTCATGTCCGCCATATTGATTATGCCTGCCATATTGTTGTTTAAGTCCGCCATCTTGTTTGTGTTCGCCATCTTGCAGCAGTTGTGACATCATTGATGACGTCACCAGTTTATGTCCGCCATCTTGTTTATGTTCGCTTTTGCAGCATTCGTGACGTCACTAATGACGCCACTGATGTCATTGATGACGTGACTGATGACCTCATTGATGACGTGACTGATTGTCATCTATCAAACACCAGATCCAGAAGCCACAAATTTTGGTTCAGAAGCCCCATAGCGTGCCTACTACTCTGAAGTCGTGTTTTCATTGAACTTCGTACATTGTAACTTCTATTTTTTTAAGGTCATATTTTGAACGTGTGTGAACTAAATAATAGGAAATTGAATGACGTTAATATCCTGAAACGCTGGAATAAATTGTAGGGCTTATTTCCGGTAAATAGCCCGCTATATGATAAAATATGAAACTATGCTATACACTTCATATATATCTAGTAATCTCGACATTAAATATGGAAAGTGCATCATAATGTATAATAAAATCATATTGTAATTTGTATCTGTGATTATGAGTGACATTTCAGACAAATACCATTATAGCTCAAGTAGTTTGACACATAACTGTACATACAAATACTTGTCTGAAATATTTGCTGTACTAGAAAGATATTCTTATAACGATGGTATGGTAAGTCAAATGTCATGTCGCATTGCCATGCTTAAACAATAGGTAGTCAGTCATGAAAGTACCACTAGTATAAAAAATTTCATAGGAGTATATGATTACAGAAACAATACATTAAATAGCTATAATTATGACACCTTAATAAATCAGAACTGGGAGACGCCAACTTTCCAATGTAAACTAAAAATGTCTATGTAGATGGAAGTATAAAATAATGTC
Source organism: Locusta migratoria (assembly GCA_026315105.1). Classification (NCBI taxonomy): domain Eukaryota; kingdom Metazoa; phylum Arthropoda; class Insecta; order Orthoptera; family Acrididae; genus Locusta; species Locusta migratoria. The sequence goes on from CM048755.1 coordinate 106,314,340, forward strand.
AACAAATAATTCCTCTCAGGTACCATATAACAGTTTGACTGACATTGCCACAGTTACATTAACAAACAAAACGTCAGGATTCAGCCATTAACATGCTGACTCATTTGCTGAATTATAATGTAGGCAACATAAAGAAAATATTCATATCACTGAAACAATACATTACATGGGCATTAATTTTATACTCAAAAGCCGGCCGCGGTGGCCGCGGGGACTGAGGCGCTCCAGTCACGGTCTGCACGGCCACTACCGTCCGTGGTTCGAATCCCCCTCGGGCATGGATATTTGTGCCGTCCTTAGTATAAGGTAGTTCGTAAGTAGTTTGTAAGTTTAGAGACTGATGACCCCGTAGTGAAGTCCCATAAGCTTAACAAACATTTGAACATTTTGAACACCCAAAACTTGTACAAGGACTAGATATTGCTAAAATGACAAGTTCGTTACATGGGATGGATATTACTTCAAATAAGCTTGGCACATTTTCTGTGAACAACATAAAGGCATAAGAAATAATATTGAAATTTAAGTGTGACATATATCACAGTTGTCACAATGGTTCATAATTTTTATTGTGCAATCCAGAAGTGTCGAATGATAAAGAGTTAAAAAATGTTCAAATGTTTGTAGAGCTTATGGGACTTAACTACGGGGACATCAGTCCCTAAACTTACAAACTACTTATGAACTAGCTAATACTAAGTACGGCACAAATATCCATGCCCGAAGGGGGATTCGAACCCCCGATCGTAGTCGCCGTGCAGACTGTGACTGACGCGCCGCAGAACGCTCTGTCACCGCGGCCGGCACCTGAAGAGTAAATTACATACTGACTAATATACATTTGCTGTGAAATTCCGAAGAGACAAATAACTTATAAAGTAGAGGACCCGTACGAATACTTCCCACCGTTAGTGGAATAACAAAAAAGTTCGGAAGTTGTTGTTGTTGTTGTTGTTTAGAGGGGACTAAACTACTTGGTCATCAGTCCCAAAGTTGGGAAGAAACAGAAATAAGTTGAATTTTCACGCATAGCTTTCTTCATAACCAATCAATGCAAGTGTTTAAAAGCCGCAAATGAAAGAGCTTGATCCGCTGAGTGTTGTTAGGTCAAAACGAACTGCGTACCTTAATTAGAACCGAAGAAATCGTAAAACAAACCGTTTAAAATATTCAATGCAAGGAAAGAAAGATACCGCGTCTGATTAAAAATAAAGGATAGATACTTTAGTTAATTCTGATACTTGATGACAAATCTGCGAATGAATACCTTTCGTTTAAAACAAAAATTAAGGAAATCGGCGGGGTAGTTTGGTCTGGCTGATGGACTTCTGTTTTCTTAGATTCTTTTAATATATAAGTAGATTCCTATAGCAGGTTAAAAAGGGTCCTGCGTTTGGGACCATGAATTCTATGAATGGCTGAAAATTGTCTCCAAATAGCCGAAAATAACATTTTCCAGTTAATGATTGCACGAAGGTACCCTGCCCCTGACACGCAAAATCTGCCCACAGCACTAGGGGGGACCATCAGCTCGCACACTGCCTTGTTGACACCTTGCGTCCATAGATTCGTGGGGTCTGGGCTACACTGGAGCCCTACCATCAGCTCTTACGTACTGACACCTGTTCTCATCTGACCGAGGCACAGTTTTCCTGTAGTCTAGCGTCCAACCGATACGATCACGAGTCCAGGAGAGGCATTGCAGCAGATTCCGTGCTGGTAGCAAACACAGTCGCGTCCGTCGTCTGCGCCACAGCTCATTCAAATGTTCAAATGTTTGTTAAGCGTATGGGACTTAACTACGGGGTCATCAGTCCCTAAACTTACAAACTACTTATGAACTACTTACGAACTAGGACGGCACAAATATCCATGCCCGAGGGGGGATTCGAACCTCCGACCGTAGTGGCCGTGCTGACCGTGACTGGAGCGCCTCAGTCACCTCGGCCACCGCGGCCGGCCACAGCTCATTAACGTCAAATTGCGACGGACTATCCTGACGGATAAGTTCGTCGTACGTTACTCGTTAGTTTGTACGATTATCTGATGCAGTAGCAATGTACTTGTGTCTGGGGGTAGCAAAACTTGGAGCCGATCGGTTACACTCGGCAAACTTCGGATTTGCTGCTTGTAACGCTTCCTGATGGCAGGGAGTAACAGCTTACTACATAAGGACACAAGAACAGAGGTTACAACATGATACTAGTGAAAAATCAACACGCAGCTGTGAAATTAAGACGTGTATTACTTAAGGCTATATACTCTCGTTTACACTGCGTGCCTGTAGGACCTACACTTTACGGTAATCAAGGACATTAAAACATCTTCGAAAATATGCCTGAAATAAAAATATATGTAACTTTATATTCTTCCCAAAGTAATGTCACGAGACAAATTCTTCAGTTCTTACGGTGGTAACAAAACATTTCTGCTCGATTCTGATTGCAGAAGACAACGCAAATAAAATGAATGGAATCTCGAGCTTATCGCGAATATATACAGAAACGTCATGAGCACCAGCGGTGTAAGGTCCGGAGATCGGGCAGGCCACCTAACTGGGCCACTACGTCCAATCCATCTACCAGGGAACTTACGGTTCAGAAGTCGTCATGCTCTTAAGTCGTTATGTGCAGGGCATCCGTTATGCTGATACCACATGACCATTCTCTTGTTCAGAGGTACGGTGTCCAAGAGAACAGGAAGATTGTGTCGTATAAATCTGGAGTACTGTCTGCCATTTTGGACGCCATTTACAAAGAAAGGTCCGATAATGGTATCTCCAATAATCCCACACCAAACTTTCACTTTCCACGGACGTTAATGCTCTACCTGACGGAGCCATTTTGGATTGTCTGCGTACCAGTAATGCATATTCCTCATATTGACAATTCCCTTGTTGGAGAATGATGCCTCGTCGGTAAAGAGATCATCTGCGAAAAAATTTGGATTAGTTAGAAGGTTTTGCTGAGACCACCGACAAAATGACAACCTGACTGGTGTATACCGATTGGTACTGGTTCATATTGTGTACGTAGACACATAAAACATGCAAGAGGGAAACCATTATGTGCTTATGAGAGTTGATGGCAGCAGACCGTATTATTCGTTTCGGACCTCTTGTTAAGTATGGAAGTGCGATTACGCAAGTCAATCACATCGCGATTATGGGCAGCATGGGGCTCACGCCTAAGCCTCAGGACGTACGCTAGCAGCGCATTTCGGGTTTTTCAAGCGTCAACTTCTCGTCGCAAAATCTCGGGATGTAATTGCAATATTGCGATGCAATCAACGCCATTGTTTATGTGATTTGTCATGCTACGGATTGCTGAAGAAAGAATATAGGGTGTCCATTTAAAAAAACAACATAAGTTTGTGTTAAAAAACACATTTGCTTTCGTTTTAGAATGTTTCCAAATATGTACATTCATGGGCCCCAGCCCATTGATACCGGTGAAAGTCGTTTTCCAATAGCTGTTATTGTTCCAGAGATATTTTGGGTGGACAAGATAGCTGGGACACACTGTATATGAGCAAACAGTACTACTGACTGACAGACGAAAATTAGCGCGCAAACGGCTTTTGCTGTCTGCCACCAGATGGCACTATATGGACTATAGATCCCTAAGTTAGCCGAGCATACCCGATCGGCTTACCCGAACGTCCCCAAGTTTTGCTACCCCCAGATACAAGTATAGCAGCGTTGCCGGGCTGTTATCTCTGGCTGCTGGCCTCGATCAATAAGCGTAAGCCACCGGCCACTGCGTTTTAGGTGGTGTGGTAATAAATGCCTGATATTTAGGGTTCTCGAGACTTTTCCGTAACTGTGGATCTCGGAATATTGAATTCCCTTAACTATTTCCAAACTGGAACGTCTCGTTCGTTACCTCCAACTGCTATTCCTTTCAAACTCTGTTAATTCCTACAGTGCGGGTTTAATCGTACCAGAAACTTATTCACATGATTCACCGGAGTACAAGTGACGGCTCTACCATTGATACCGTGTGTACCGGCATATGTATCTGCGCACATCGTTCTCTCGCGACTTTTGTCACCTCAGTTTATTCTGAGAGAATATTCCACAGAACTAATGCAACCAACATTATATGTGCCTCAAGGAAGTGTTCTCAACAAACATGAACGATTTATTATATTTGGTCAACAGTACCACCAAATCTGTTCGCTGAAAATCCTGCTGTCTACAGGTGTCATTGAATCAGCGTGAGATGTAACGAATTCAATACAAATTCAAACGGCACGCCTTTTGCCTCACTTCCCACATCCCCAATCCCCCCCCCCCCCAACCTCAAGAATCCTCTCTACCAACTCACTAAATGCTAACCTCTTCTTACTCCCTTTGGAAACATCAGAATAACCTACACCATCCATAAATTCTTTTGTAACAGTCCTATAGCTTAACCTTGCCCGACGTGTACTTCTGATAATAACAGTTATAACTGCTTTCAAAATAGAGTGATCGATTGCAGGTGTGGAGGCAATATAGGTGAAGTGCCTCGGCGGCCATAACAAATTGTATATATAAAGCAAAAGGAGATTACAAATAATCAGTGTTATTATATACTTACAGACCAAATATTCTTCTGTTTTATATCAATAGCGCAAGTTGATTTGATTTCGTTGCTTTCTATTTCACACGATTCCTAGGACATTAGAGACGAACGAATTCAGAACGTAGTGACTGTTGTATATATAGTCACTGTGGTACAAACAAATTTCGGCCGGTCCTGGAAACGTGCTCGAATAATCAAAAGTTACAAGGAGACCGATCACCGAAAAGCGGAAAATCCTGCTCCGAGTAGCAGCTAGGCATAAATTTTCGTATGTCTCTTTTGTGTACTACATCTATAGGCCGATATTTCGAGTAAACTTTCGATTTAAATTATTTCAACGACTGTAATTCGTTAACATCGATGATAAGGACGTAAAGAAGTTGTGAAGCTCCTTCCCATGTTTTCGCCACATCCGCGAGACCGTCCGTTGTCCTCATCCCTGCGCTCCAAGTGAAGTGAGACGCATTCTACTTCGTTTCGTACCCTTCGCTACATCACTATCGGTAAAGGCACTGTTAATTCAGTTTTCATTGGTGACTCTATAAATACTTAAAGGTGTGCCCTAATTCTGTAGAGAAGGATATTTCGTCACAACTACTTCGCCTCTTGCCCTAGCAACAGACAAATCTGTTTCTCTCAGTGAAAAGCCTTCAAAACCATTATCTCCACAAACTAACACATGGATGACCGCGAAAGAAATACTGTCAACCCAGAAAAATGAACTATGTAGCCAACGGGTGTATCGTAGAACTTAATTTAGTTGATTTAAAACGTGCTAAAAGATCTGAAACTAGTTAAGCCTACAAAATGGAGTGCGTGTTCACATGCAGACTCATATAATGGGCACTGAAGTCCTACTGACAATAAACTTTTATCCGCCTGATAAATGTGAAAGTATTCACCAGAATTTATTCAGAATACCGTAACTTATTACTATGATAGCTCTGCAGCCTCATAAATTGTATGTTATATGTTTACTTCTCAGTGCAAAACTTCTTAAGTTAATGAAGCTTTTGTTTGCTGTTACAGACTCCTCAGAAATATAAGTCATATAAATAATCTTCAAATAGGATTTGTTCAACATAACTTAAAACATGAGAAGGAACAAAAATTATTTAGGGAAAATAAATTGCAGCGTCCCTATTTTCTTTTGATAAACACTGAAACAATATTGGTACTTATGGCCAAAGTCTCAATTTTTGTTGTTGTTCAGTTCCGAAAATACGGGTGGGGGGAGGGGGGCAAAATGAGGGCCGGAACCGGGTGGCAGAAATCCACGCTACGCCACTGGTGATACTGTTTTCGGTTAACGCTAATTGGCAAATTTAGCAAACCGATATTCGAGTAAAACTATGCGAGAATTCTCCTGTCTGTATCGTATATCTCGCATAAATGTCAAAGGAAGGTAATGAGAGAAATTAGTTCACATACCGCAGTGTACAGTGTAATTCGGTGACGATGTTGAAATTTCTGGGATTTCTCAGTTTGAGGTAATGAACACTGATCCTGGAACTAACGAGTTGTACTATTTAAGCGAAAATCGTTCTGATACGTCTGAGATGTACCCAGTTTCCTTGAGAATATCCCGCTTGTTATCCGTCAACGGCTGTGGTTCCGACATGATGTAGACCCACATCACGTTCCACTAAGCGTTCGTATCATGCAATCCCTGAAAAGTGGATAGCAAGGACAGTATAGTTTCTTGGCCATCACGTTCGCTTTATCATATAGAGCCAAGTGAAAACTTGTATGTACGAGACGTCTATCAAGGCCGTAGAGAATTCTCACTACCTGCGACAATATTAAAACGACACCGGGTATATTAGAACAGGAACGACAGAACTTGGTGCGTCTATGTAATATCTGCATTGACGTGGAGATGCAAAATTTTGAACAACTGTTATAAATGTCATTAAGGTACCTTGTTGTTTTAAAATAAAGACAACGTAGTTAAATGAGTAACTTTATTGGCTTCTGGTAATGCAATGTTTGAGCTATTTTTTCGACATAGTTACTAAGAAAATCAAATGTTTAAATATCTTATGGGACTTAACTACGGGGTCATCAGTCCCTAAACTTACAAACTACTTATGAACTAACTAATACTAAGGACAGCACAAATATCCATTCCCGAGGGGGGATTCGAACCCCCGACCGTAGTGGCCGTGAAAACCGTGACCGGAGCGCCTCAGTCCCCTCGGCTACCGCGGCCGGCTGTTACTAAGAGAATTGTGATACTTGTATCGTGGGATCAACTTTTGTATTCCTGTGTAGAAGTCTGCCGCTTGTGAATGGAACAAACGTGTGAAAGTAGTCTTCAGCCTTTTCTATGAAACAATGCGGTAACTGCGGAGTTCAAAACTGTTCAAATGTTTGTAGAGCTTATGGGACTTAACTACGGGGTCATCGGTCTCTAATCTTACAATCTACTTATGAACTAACTAATACCAAGGACGGCACAAATATCCATGCCCGAGGGGGAATTCGAACCCCCGACCGTAGTGGCCGTGCAGAACGTGACTGGCACGCCGCAGACCGTTCGGCTAACTGCGAAGTTCCATTCAGTATTAGAGGCGTGTAAAACTCACAGCAGGGGTCGTGCTGCTCCATGACAATGCTGGTTCCATACCGCTCGGCGCACAGCAACGTTTTTGCAGAAGCTCGGCTGGGAGCTGTTAGACCGTCCTGCATACAGTCCTCATCTTGCTCCTAGCGATTTACATCTTTCTTTGTACCTCAAGAAATTTCTGTTTCCGGCAGTGTTTTGACAACGACGAAGACGTGAAGACTGTCACACGCCGGTCCCATTCAAAGGCAACAGACTTCTGAAACACAAAAATACAAACTTTGATTCCACAATATGACTAGTGTATCAGTTCGTTAGATGATTATGTCAAAAAATAACTCAAACATATCTGTACTTGTTGCCAGTGAACTTTTTGATGTAACTATGTTCTTTTTAATTTTTTTTTCATAAAAACAAGAAACGTACTTCTGGATACGCTTCCTAGCAGCTTGTTAACACCTTGATTGCCGCTCATGTAAACCATTCCATTCCTCAGAATGCCAGACATTCTGCATGCAGGAATAAGCCGAGCTGCACTTGGCTTCCTTAACTTCTGTCTGTGAAGAATTGTCCGCTCTTTGAAATGAGGAAGGTCCCTGTCCACGAAACATGAAAACCAGAACTGCACTCACAGCAACTAATTTGCACACAAGTCTGACGCCAAGGGCTCCACTAAAGACATCTACACCTCGCAAACAGTCTGTATAAGTGCACCCTTCTGTAGAATCATTGCGATATGTAGCTGTGCCGTCCCTGTCTTGGCCACCTCTCAGTGCTGTCAGGGAGAATATTTTGCGGTTCTACATTCATCTTAGAATTACTACTTTTATTTTATAAACCTAAAAACAAAGAAAAAATCATTTTCAGAAAATTGAGAAAACAACATGTAAAACAATCGGTTCAAGAATCATCAAACTAGAAATTTGACGCAGTTCTTCTTGCACAAACACTGGATAATCATCTGAATTGTCGATTTCATCCTCCTCATTGTCAGTATAAAAAAAAATCTTTCTCAAATTGGTGCAAAATTTCGTCCAGCGTAAGAAAGCATAGAGTTTATTTACCTACTGAGTGAGCAGACACCACTTTCTACCTGTCCCGTTTCATTCAATAATTGCAACCAGTCGGCCGATTTAGAAACTAAATTTACAAGATGTTTTAGACACTAGATTAACCAAGTAAGGCATTTAAGATAGATCTAGCCCGTCGATAAACTTGACTTTGTGTTTAAAAGCACGGAAACGTAGATCATGTCAAATGACGTGATCGGCATTCGTATCCCGTCAATTGACGTGATTGCCAGTCAAACTTCTGCAGATGAGTAGCAATCATCACTACTAAAGATGATAGATAAGCTATCTTTCAGTAGTGTGATATTTATTTATTCTTATATGTCCTTATCCGTACGCTTACCCTTACAGAGAAAGAGCTGAAGACATTGTAGCACCTATAGAGACAAAGATATGGTCTGTGGCATCACGTTTCGCTGTATGTAACCTCCTTGCTATAGAGTCGCAAACGTCATCGCTGGCCTTCAGTCCGGATTTTTTTTATAATTTGACGACTTTCAAACACCATATCTTCCACCCTTTCTAGCTATCGGCTTGGAACTGCTATGGTGTACAACGGGAGACTTCGGACACAATTACACACAGACCATTCGTTTGCGTTCTCTAGATTTCACTGCAGAACGAAATATTAACACACACACGCGTAGAATTTTATATACACCGATAACATTCCATCCCAATGTACTCCACCCTTTTATCATTATCAACCCTCAAGCAACAATGCAACCAATAAAACGATTTTCAAAGAGTAAATATAATTTTCGAAGAGTAATTGTTGTTCCGCATTTCGCTTTATATTCTTGAAATTACTAAATGTCTATCAGATCGCTATAAAACCGTGCCAAAACCTTCCTTAGGTATAAATTAGTAACTGTACAAATATTTAAGTCTCTGCGTCTTGTCGTTCGGACGTGATAAGAGTACACCGAACAGAAATTCACATTAATATAGATAAATAGCTATCCGATCGCCATAAAATCGTGCCTAAAGCCTTCCCCGGGTAGATATTAGTAACTGTAAAAAATTTTAGCTCTTTATGTCTTGTGGTTCAGACGTGATAAACGTACACCGAACAGACATTCACATTTATAGATATAGATTATTGTTGTTCCCTACTTTTCTGCACTGTTTTAGAAGAATCGAGAATGCTAGTGAAGTGTGTACAAATTCCACCGGACTGCCCTGCAGCTATGTCAGTGTCAGGTCAGGCGCGGTACCTGACTGGAACTGGGATTAAAATGACATCGTGACTAACAGCTTGCACCAGCGTGAGGCAGTGTTGCCGCGCGCAGCCACTGCGCTCCACAAGTCACAAGGCGCCACAAGCAGGCGACACACTCGAGACAGAACTGTGGCTGGATACTGCCTCGCCCCTACCACTACACTCGGTGAAACAAGGAAGGAAGGAAGCCAGTGGCGTAGCTATCATAGGGCTAGGCGGGGCAGTGCCCCGGGGCCCCCGACATCAAGGGGCCCCTCGGCCTCCGTGAGCAAAGTTCGGAAAAAGTTACAGTAGAGCGTCGTTTTTTTTACCTTCCCATCCTACCGTCCATCAATTCCCCCTCCCGTAAAACTACGCTTCCCACATAAGCCCCACTGGCCACAGGGTGACAGAACATTGTTTCTAGTGGGGCCTGCTGACAGTCGCTGAGTACAACAATCGGCACACTCCAGTCGGCAGAAGCAGCTGCAGCATCAAAGCTGTTCACAACAGCAGCTGCGCCTTCCAAGTGTTGCGGCGTGCCGCTCGGCGCAGTGTGAAGGATCGCGCGACTCCAAATACTGTATAAATACATTTACTGTACACTATTTCTTATTGGCGAGTAGAAGTGTACAGTTCGATTATACGAATAATCGGTTTTCCGAACATCCATGCCCCCAATTACACTTCGGATAATCGACGTTCTAGTGTATATAATATTTTAGCTGAATGAAGGATTTTCGACTTTTAACTGTTTGAACACTGCCAACAAACTTCAAACGCACGAAATGAAATCCAAAAATTATTCCCATCTCAGAATATAAACATAAAAAGGTATGCGCAAGTCACGGTCTGCACGGCCACTACGGTCGGGGGTTCGAATCCCCCCTCGGGCATGGATATTTGTGCCGTCTTTAGTGTTAGCTAGTTCCTAAGTAGTTTGTAAGTTTAGGGACTGATGACCCCATAGTTAAGTCCCATAAGCTACCCAAAATTTGAACATTTTTGAAAAAGGTATTGCTTGTCCGCTAAGACATGCTGAATTACTAGGAGTGTGTGACAATACTGTTCATGGTTTGATTCGCGGCAGGGGGCCATATTTTCATGGTCGAGTAAAACTTCATTGTTCATTTTTACTAGCTTCTGCCCGCGACTTCATTCACCTAGTATGGAGCAACTTCGAAAACTATTCCATGGTAGTTTTATCTGTATGTCCTACCCAGATCCAACTCTATCCCTATCCAAAATTTCATCCAAATCCACCCACTAGTTTCTGCTTGAAAGCATAATTAACTTTCAGAGTTATAATTATATTAGAGAGTACGATTAAATATTATCTGCTGCGTGACACGCAGTAATATATTTGAGAGTATTTAGGTTTGCCTTATAATGTCTTCCAGTAAGCGGTAAGGACCTGATAAAGTAGTATTGCATCTGTATGGTTCATATGCGCCGATTACAGGTATGCTCGCTCGCTCAAGCATACCCCACTGAAAATTTTGGTATTACTTTTTACTTTACGATATATTTCTTCATTGCAATTACATTCGATTCATTCCATTGATGGGCGGCTGGCTTTTGTAATACACCGCTGTAAAAAGATTATCTAAAACAAACGAATAATTGAAATCGTAGCCATTAAAATTCATGTTGACATGTGAGTGAAATGATCATTTTCTAAATAGTACGAATGTTAATGGAATGATGCTTGTAAGTTCAATATCGTAAACTGAAGGCGGTAACCTTTAATTGTTGTATTAAATAACTAGAAATGAAGTCGGTTTGGTACGACACGATGAAAATGTTTATACTACTAATTTATTCTAGAAGTCAGTTGTCTTCAAGGAATCTTGTTAGTGTAAGTCGTGACATTTTTCATCCTGTTTACTGAATTGGTGTGTGATGTAACAATGAGTTGTGAACCTATTGGTATTGACAGACATGGGATGACAGCAGAAGTGGTTATGGACTATTTTCGTAATACTGTGTAGAAAATAAATCTGCAGAAGAAAGAAGGCAGGAAGACCATCCGATGTTAGTTTTTGCCATAATGAACGCAGTAGTCACAATACAGGCACATCATTATCTGATATGCATGTCTCAGAAGACGAAAACTCTGAAAATAATTTCTGTACTTACAGAAACAGGTTAAACAGGGGAAACAGGTTAAAATGGTCGCAAAAGCCACCCAGTAGTTCTGAAACGTGAAATTGAAATTAATTGCTGTTAATTTCTTTACTGTATATTAAAAATTACTTTTCTTCTTTCAGAGATTAAAATGGTCCTAAATTAACACCAGATGAAGCAAAAAAGAAGAAATACTACTAAAATAAAAAAAATTATTACTTTACCTTTGTACCTGGAATTGGAAAAATATAATAAAGATTTTTTTTAAGAAATACCTGTCGGGGGGGGGGGGGGGGGGAGGCTGCAGGCCGGCAACCACTTCCCCCTATTGGAAACGCCACTGAGCATACCCCAAGATTTTCAAAAGTTGCCGCCTCTACTATAGTTTTAGTTTAGAGAGGGCCCAAATGTCGTTTTTGCCCCGGAGCCCTTGGTGACATAGCTACACCACTGAAGGAAGCTTAGGGTTTAACGTCCCGTCGACAGCTTGGTCATTAGAGACGAAGCTAACGCTCGGGGTTTTGGGTAAGGATGGGGAAGGAAATCGGCCGTGCCCTTTTGAAAGGAACCATCCCGGCATTTGCCTCGAGTGATTTAGGGAAATCACGGAAAACCTAAATCTGGATGGTCAGAGGTGGATTTGAACCACCATCCTCCCGAATGCGAGTCCAGTGCGTTACCACTGCGCCACTTCGCTCGGTATACTTGGTGAAACGTCAATCATAACGTAATTTTAACCTAGTATAGAAGGGTCAATTTCCATTGTCCCCAAATCAAAGGTTACGTAGTTGTTCTACATCTACAACTACATAAATACTCTGCAAGTCACATTGAAGTGCATGACAGAGGGTTCATCGAACCGCTTTTATGGTGTTTCTCTACAGTTCCATTCTCTAATAGCTCGCGGAAAACAGGAACACCTAAATCTTTCCGTTTTCGATCTGATTTCTCTTATTTTATTTTCATGATCATGTCTTCCTATGTAGGTGGGGGCTAACAAAATCTTTTCTCATTTGGAAGAGAAAGTTGGTGAAAGAAATTTCGTAAATAGATCTCGTTGCAACGAGTAACGCCTTTCTTTTAATGATTTCCATCCCAAATCGTGCACCATTTCCGTGACATTCTCTCTCCTATATCGCGATAATAGGAAACGAGCTGCCCATCTCTGTACTTTCTGTAAATCGTCTGTCAATTCCAGTTGGTGGGGCTCATACATTGTGGAATAGTACTCCAAAATAGGACACACAAGTGTAGTGTAGCAGCAGAGGCGGACTAAGGCTATCGGGGGCCCGGGACGGCGGCAAAAGAAAATGAGACCACCCATCCACTTGGAAATACATGTCTTACTATAAAAAAAAGCAAATTTTGATATTTGGAGCCCCCCCCCCCCCCCTCCCAGATAGAGAGGCACGGGACAGTCTAAACATAGCATTCGAGATTTGTAAGCCCCAGAACGAAAATAAAGCAAAAAAAAAAAGGTAAATTAAAAAAATAAAATAAAATAAAATAAAACCCTTGCTTTTGAGGCATTTGGAGGACCCACAAGACGAGAGGCCCGGGGCGGACCGCTCCCCCCCCCCCCCCCCATTAGTCCACCACTGGTAGGCAGTTTCTTTAGTAGAGCGGTTGCATTTTATAAATGTTCTGCCAACGAAACGTAGTCCTTGGTTCGCTTTCCCTACAATATTTTCTATGTGTTCTTTCCAATTGAAGTTGTTTGTAATTGTCACTCCTAGGTATTTAACTGAATTTACGGCCAGTAGTTTTGCGTGATTTATCGTGTAAATGAAGTTTAACGGGCTTATTTTAGTGATCATATGGAAGACTTCACACTTCTCATTATTAAGGGTAAATTGCCATTTTCTGCACCATGCTGATATCTAAATCATTACGTGTTGTTACGTGATTTTGACACACAGTCTGCAGAAAGTTGTCGGTAAAATTCTTGGAAAGCCACCCTATTGTAAGAATCTTAACTTTCTATTTCTGTTTTTCCTCGTCACGTTTTTCAATCCTGATCCCAAACAAAACAAGAATCAATAAATAAATAAATAAAAATAACTTAAAATAAATATTATGAAAACCCAGACAATGTGGTATCTACTCACGTCAGAACCATTTACGACATGCATTTAAAATAATGCATTATAAATGTTCAAATATTTGTAATGCTGTGGGACCAAACTACTGTGGTTATCGGTCCCTATACTTACAAACTACTTTAACTGAAACCTATCGTAAGGCCAACACACACACACACACACACACCCGAGCTTGAGCTAGGACATGTCACCTAGAACCGCAAAGACTTCCCTTGCGGCAATATATATACATGGTGATTATAATTAAACTTTCAAAGGCTGTAAAAATAACACCAGAGGTCAGAATGACGTAAAATTGGAATTCAATATTCTCGGAGAACGGGGAAAACGAATGGCAGAAGAAAAATAAATAATATGAAAATTGATCAATAAATGACACTGTAACCATCATAATGTATTATTGGTCGACTAAAATGACTAATGACAACAATTCCTACGGTGTGAGTTAGACGTTAAATATACTGCACTACTCAGTGTGCATAAACCCAGGTCATATCACATCGGATAGGAAAAATCGGTTTTTAACTGTCCTGAGGCCAAAGCTCGCATAGAAATCCATCAATCACGTCGGTTTTTAATTGTCCTGAGGCCAAAAACAGCATAAAATGCATCAATCAACGGAGTTTTAATTTCCGTGTAACTGGCGCAAAACATGTTCAATATGCTGTCCACGGTTTTCTCCAACAAGTTGAAATCGAGAAACAGCGTGTTCTATAACTGATCGAAGTGTTTCCGAGGTCACGTTCAGAATGTGTTGCGCAGTGCGTGCCTTCAGTACAGTTAAGTTCGCAATCGGAACTCTGAACAAAACATCTTTCAGGTAGCCCCGCAGCCAGACGTCACACGGATTAAGATCAGATGATCGGGACAGCAAGACTGTAGGGAAATAGACGCTGATAAGCCTAGCATTTCCAAAATGGCGCTTCAGCAGCTGCTTAACTGGATTTGCAATGTGCGGAAGTGTGCCATCTTGCATATGATATATTATGCCTTAAACCCGCACCACTCAGTGGCCTTTTCAGGAGAAGCGGTACTGGTTGATTTGTGTGAAAATTCTCTGTTGCCCATATTCGACAATTATGTGTATTGACATATCTTGTCAGATGGAAATGGGCTTCGTCTGTCTACAAAATCTTCCACAGCCGCTCATGATTCACTTCCATGCGAGTAAGAAATTCGAAAGCAAAAGTCTCTCTTGCTGGCAGGTCAACACGAAGCAACTCGTGCACATGGGTAAATTTGAATGGATTTCAGAGAAGGACGTTTCGTTGGATTTTACGCATTGTGGACACCGGTTTATTCAATGTTCGGGCAATTCTCCGTGCACTGGACGTTTGTACACCATCACACGACTCCTCTTGAAATTTCTGTGGACACTTCTTTCACTGACGTCGAATCAATTCGTTTCCTCCCTCTACCAAGTTGCACTCCAAAGGAACCCGTCTTTTCGAATTTCCGAATAATTTCCTCCAGACCCACGACAGTCATCGGACCAAAGCGTTTTTTCAAACCCTTCCGTGTCCGGAACTTCTGCAGAGCGACTTGTGCACAGTCATGATTCTTGTAAAACAGCTTTACAAGCAGAGCGCGATCCTACATTGAGACAGTCGTGGCGAACGTCTCAGACGCGAAATGAGGAAAAGCCGTGTACCCGGCGTGTTTATATCAATTTAAATGTCTGGAGCGCATATAGGTGTTTTCATTTACATATTTTGACACCTATTGATCAATTTTCATACTTATTTATTTTTCTTCTGTCATACGTATTCCCCCTTCTCCGATAATATTCCATTCCAATTTGTCGTCATTCTGACCAGTGATATTATTTTTACACAGTTTTGATAGTTTAATTGCAATCACCAAGACTTTGTAACTGAAAGTCTAAGAAGCCGACCTTGCCTAGCGGATATGATGGACAGTTGTGAATACAAAATAAGCAGTCCGGGACCAAGGTAAATCAAAACCATATCCACTTTGCCACAACATGGACGTTCACAGCTCGACTGGAGCCATCAGAGGAACACTTTGGAGATGTAACGGCGGGCAGTGGTTTTCAGCGGTAAAAGCTGATTCTGTCTGCACGAAAGTGATAGTTGTCTGCGTGAATGACGTAGATCTTGCGAGCGCTGTCTCTGGTCCTAGCCCAGGCCCTATGGTCGATAAGCTACAACTCTATCTTTGGTGTTTATACAGAGAACGCTGACCAACGCTCGGTTTATGCGGAATGTTGTAAGACCCGTTATTTTGCGTTTGTGTTGTCAGTGGCGTATACAGGATCGTGGCCTGGTGGGGGCTGAGGTAAATCCGAGCTGACGTGATTTCTAAAAAATTTTCTTCATTATCTGTTGTTGCGGGTGGGGATTCGAGGATTGTCTGCGGAGGAGGGGCCAGGGGCCTGCAGCATGGTCTGTATGGGGTCGAAGATGGTCTGGACGGGGCTACAGCATGGTAGCATGGACTGGGGGGGGGGAGATGGGGGGGGTTATAGGCGGATCTGGGGGGCTGCAGCCCGACACCCCCCCCCCCCCTGGATACGTCACTGTGTGTTGTTCCAACAGGATAATGCTCGCCCCTGCGCGTGAGAGACAACATGCTCAGCAAGACGGGCAGTAACTTCCCTGGCTAGCACCATCTCCGGACTACTCTCCAAGTACCGAGCGAGGTGGCGTAGCGGTAAGACACTGAACTCACATTCGGGTGGATGGTGGTTCAAATTCACCTCCGACCATCCAGATTTATGTTCTCCGTGATTTCCCTAAATCACACCAAGCGAATGCCGGGATGGTTCCTTTAAAAGGGCACGCCCGATTTCCTCCTACACCCTTCCCCAAAAATCCGAGCTTAAGCTCCGTCTCTAATGACTACGCTTCCTTCCATTAATGTATTCACTTGTCTCCAATTGAGCAGGTGTTCAATATGATGGAGCGCAACTGACACGTGCAGCTCATCAACCCACAACTATGTGGACAGGTCGAGCAGACGTGTACTAATGTAATCCAAGACAGTATTCGCCATTGGTATGATTGAATGCATTCCAGAATCAGCGCCTGTATTACCGACCGTCGAGTCTACATCACATACTGACATGGGTGTTTCAGCATGGATCGACACCGGGTACCTCAGTACCTCTTGAGGTAAAAATCTGTAAATTTGTTTTATATACTCCATATAGCCAAAGACCGTGCCGCAGTGGATACACCATTTCCCGAGAGCTCACTTAAGTCAAACACTGTCTGGTTTGGTTAGCACTTGGCTAGCACTTGGATGGGTAACCATCCATGTCTGCCGAGCGCTCTTAGCAAGATGAGTGCACTCAGCCCTTATGAGGCCAACTGAGGAGCTACTTGATTGGGAAGTTGCGGCGTCGGTCGCTAAAACCGACACAATGGTCAGGATTGTGGGGCGCTGACCACATTCCACTCCATATCCTTCTGGCGGAGGACGGAACGGCGGTCGGTCGGTACCCAATAGCCTACCGAGCGAGGTGGCGAAGTGGTAAGACAATGGACTCGCATTTGGGAGAATAGTGGTTCAAATCCATCTCCGGCCATCCAGATTTAGGTTTTCCGTGATTTCCTTAAATCACTCCAGGCAGATGCGGGGATGATACCTTTCAAAGGGCACGGCCGATTTCCTCTCACATCCTACCCTGCAAACCCGAGCGTCAGCTCCGTCTCTAATGACCACGCTGTCGACGGGACGTTAAATCCTAAGCTTCCTTCCTTCCTTCCCGATGGCCTTTCGAGGCCTATGTCAATGTGGGGCGGAGTTAAGAGAGTACGTACTCCATATGCACTGTCTCAACAATAAAGCTTGAGTTAATTGACTAACTCTAAGAGGAAGTAGTAATTTTTATTTCTGACACTGTATATACTTTCACATGCTTCCTACACTTGTTCAGAACCAACTGGATTGTTATTCAGCGTCATCTACAGCTAGAATTTTTTTCTTAGATACAATAAAGATATATGTACACTATTTTGTAACTAGAATAGGAGCTGATTCCATCACGAGCTTATTCTGCAAATGTTCTTTACCAATTTATGGTCTGGGTTTTATGCTTTACTGTACAGACGACTGATAACCCATGCCGGCCGCGGTGGCCGAGGGGACTAAGGCGCTTCAGTCACGGTCTGCACGGCCACTACGGTCGGGGGTTCGAATCCCCCCTCGGGCATGGATATTTGTGCCGTCCTAGTTCGTAAGTAGTTCATAAGTAGTTTGTAAGTTTAGGTACTGATAACCCCGCAGTTAAGTCCCTTAAGCTTAACAAACATTTGAACATAACGCATACTTAAAAACCATGTAGTCAACGGAGTGTACTTTGATATTGTAGAAGCCACATCGGAACTGCCGTGTGGTCTAAAGCGACTTGCCACGGATAGCGTGGCCAGACCCCGTCGGAGATTCGAGCCTCTCTCAGACATAGCTGTGTCTGTGTGTGTGTTTGTTGTTCTTACCATATGTTATTTTAAGAAGTTTGTAAGTCTATGGATCGATTACCTCAACAGTTTAGGCCCACAGGATTATAAACATTTAATTTGATATTGTAGAACATACTGGTAGATTTCATGACTGATTAAAATGTCCGCAACTTTATAAGGAATTGTTCAAATAATCAAGTTGCTGCACTTGCCATCTATCATACTGAAAATGAGTAAAATACTTTATATAATTTACAAGGTCCTGGAGGCTGCTAACACATATTCTTATTTTTCTACTATAAAATATTTTAAACGCAAAATTTACTACACTAAAATATTATTACTGAGTTGTTTTTTCTGTTATTTTAAAGAAATAAAAAGCAATATTCGATTAAGACGAGCATTAAAGATAGATAAAAAGCTATTGCATATATGTATGTACGAAACATGTTGAAAGAAGTCACTGTTGTGTAATTATTGATTACAGAAAACAGTATCATTGATACTTACCGGAGACACATTTTCTTAGGTTCGCTGCAAATTTTTGGGTGTACTTTTCTAGAAGTAATTGAATTTCACACATTTCTCTTCAAGTGTTGTAGGAATGCACATTCCAAGTTTTAATATTAATGAATTCATATTCATATGGTTCAGCTCGTTGCAACTTGTGGTTTTGTGTGTGTGTGTGTGTGTGTGTGTGTGTGTGTGTGTGTGTGTGTTAGCGAAGGGCGGGAGACGGGGAGGCGGTCACGGAGAGGTGATATTGAGGTAAGAGAGATGTGAAAAATCTAAGATCTCAAGCTTAATATCCCTGTTAGACGTGCGGATCACCATTAATAATTCATCAAGCTCTTGCGCTACGAAACCCTACTGAGTGACTTTGAATTCAGCACAGAACTTTTGCTCAGATGCAGGCATTAGGGAACAGAGTGTTGCCACCTCATCTCTACGTTGCCACTCCAATAATGGCGATAAAAATATTTTCCATTAGCCTCACATTTCGAACAGATGCCTAAAATCTGAATGCCAACGTATCAGGTTGCATCATCGACTGCGCTTTCATAAAATTATCAGAAAATTATTATTTAGTTTCTACTACACTCTCGCTTCTCATTTATATCAGGTGCAAATAACTTGCAATGAACATCCCTACTAAAACAGAATTTTACGAACACCTAAATATCTGGGAATTGGGGGGGGGGGGGGGGGTGTTAAATTCATTTTATGCACTTTCGTATAGCTTAAACAATGTCGCTGGTATTGTTATTTAGAGTGTTTATTACGATCCTTAGTTTTCCTTGTATATGAGGTTATGACGGTATTACCTCAAGTCGTACAATTGTTCGAGAGAGAGATCCAAGCTGTGCTTACTGGAGACAATACTTTTGACTTGGATTCGTGGGCAGAAAAGATTAGATCTAACAGGTAGTGGTTAACTGTGTTGTGTGTATCGTGTTATGGGACAATTCGAGATAAGCTGTTTTTTTCTAAGTTTTATCTTCAAATGAAAATTATATAACCGTTTTGCTAATTCCATTTATAGATTTCTCGGCAGTTAACAATTCATGCTCTACAGTGTTTTATTAAATTTAGATATTGGTGATTAACATCCCGGTAAGTTTTACGATTGCCAAATACTTGATACACTATACTGCTCTTTAAATCTCTTTTTCTTGTTGGTTTACTCAGTTCACTATGTTATTTCCGTCTAGTTTGTGCGTGCTACCTATATACGGTACTACAAATACCATGCTGAAGCACCTATAAATTTGAATTGACTCTAAAAAATGAGAAGTGTGAAGTCGTCCACATGAATACGAAAAGAAATCCGTTAAACTTTCAGAATGAAACTTTCACTCTGCAGCGGAGTGTGCGCTGATATGAAACTTCCTGGCAGATTAAAATTGTGTGCCGGAACCTGGACTAGAACCTGGGACCTTTGCCTTTCGCGGGCAAGCGCACTACCGACACGACTCACGATGCCACCTCACAACTTTACTTCCGCCAGTACCTCGTCTCCTACTTTCCAAACTTCACAGAAGCTCTCCTGCAAACACGCAAGACTAGCACTCCTGGAAGAAAGGATATGGTGGAGACAGGTTCGAGTCCCGGTTCCGGCACACAATTTTAATCTGCCAGGAAGTTTCATATCAGCGCACACTCCGCTGCAGAGTGAAAGTTTCATTCTGGAAACATCCCTTAGGCTGTGGCTAAGCCATGTCTCCACCATATCCTTTCTTCCAGGAGTGTCGGGATAGCACAGTCGGTAGTGCGCTTGCCCGTGAGAGGCAAAGGTCCCAGGTTCGAGTCCCGGTTCCGGCACACAATTTTAATCCGTTAAACTTTATTTACAAGATAAATCAATCAAAAGTGAAGGCCGTAAACTCCACAAAATACCTAGAAATTACTATTACTTCAGACTTAAATTGGAAAGAACACGTAGATAATATCGTGGGAAAGGCGAACCAGAGACTGCGTTTTATTGGCAGAACCCTTAAAACATGCAACAGAACTACAAAAGAAACTGCATACACTACGTTTGTCCGTCCATTTTTGGAGTATTGCTGCCCAGTGTGGGATCCTTATCAGGTGGGTTTAAGAAGGACATCGAAAGAGTCCAAAGAAGGGCAGCTTGTTTCGCATTGTCACGATACAGGGGAGACAGCGTTACGGAAATGATACAGGATCTGGGATGGGAATCATTACAACAACGGCGCTTATCGCTGCGGCGTGGGCTACTTGCGAAACTCCAATCGCCAACATTCTCCTCCGAATGCGAAAATATATTGTTGACTCCCACTTACATAGGTAGAAATGATCATCAGAATAATATACGAGAAATCAGAGCTCGAACAGAGAGATTCAGGTGTTCTTTCTTCCCGCGCGCTATTCGAGAATGGAATGGGAGATAAATAGTATAATTGTGGTTCGATGAACCCTCTGCCAGGCACTTAAATGTGATTTGCAGAGTATCCCATGTAGATGTAAATAAAGAAATAAGAATTATTGGTTTTGTTGGAAGGATTTGATTTTTCATACTTATACATAATTTCTCTGTGCGATACCTTGCTGTAACTGTTATATTCTGGTGGATAACATTTAGTTTTATGCGAGAGATATGCGTGAAATCGTATTTCCTCTCCACACTTTTCATAGCGAATTCAACACCGGAGCGAATTTGATTCGTTTCTGAGTCGTGTGATCGCTGCTGATACTGGAGAACAAAGGATAGCAGCAGAGAAGAACGAAATAAAATGTGCGCTGCGTCGTCGTGAGTTTCCTCGTCGCGGGGCTCCTTTGTTGTGGTGCGGCAGTACGGACGTTCGCTCGCGGTGGTAATTATCCTTGCACGGAATACTCGAGGCCAGCGGCGTGCCGACCACGCTCTCGACAAATGTCTGAGGTGTCTCCGCTCCGGGACGGTCGGAATAAATTAAATTGCGTCTGACCTCCGGCCATTTCGGGCAGGGAGCGAAATAATTAGTGGAGCGGAGATGGAGCGATTCGAGCTGGGCGCGCATCCGTTCCGCGGCCGCATTTACATTTTACGCCCCGCTTGACCGGCGGCGGCGGAGACCACAGAACTCTCACTCTGTGCTGCCCGCGCCCCCAGGGAGGAGCGCTGCCGTGGCCTAGTAGCGCATCAGCCACTACTGCGGGCATTAATCATCCCTAGACGTAAAGTTCTGTAATCCATCATAATTATTTATATCTACATTTGGCAACTTACCTTGCGGTATGTGACGGAGGGTACTTTGTGTCCCAGTGTAACTTAAGAGTTTTCCCGTCCCAGTCGCGAATAGTGCGTGATTGCTGGTAATCCTCAGTCCTGGCTCTAATCTCTCCGATTTTACCTCATGATCTTTTTGTGAGTACGTTGAGCTTAACACGCAGAGTGTGGGCGAGCATTTTCCTCTCGAAGCAACACATCACATTCCTGTTTTAAGACGTTCGCTGTTCGGCGTTTCCTCCACATACGTGCCGACCGCGGTTGGCCGAGGGGACTGAGGCGCTCCAGTCACGGTCTGCACGGCCACTACGGTCGGGGTTTCGAATCCCCCCTCAGGGCATGGATATTTGTGCCGTCCTTAGAATAAGGTAGTTGATAAGTAGTTTGTAAGTTTAGGGACTGATGACCCTGTAGTTAAGTTCCATAAGCTTAACAAACATTTTAACATTTTTTTCCACATACGCGGTGCGAAAATTGGCAATTGACACTAAATAAAGAAAAGTGTGAAGTAATACACATGACCACTAAAAGAAATCCGCTGAACTTCAATGCCGGCCGCGGTGGCCGAGGGGACTGAGGCGCTCCAGTCACGGTCTGCACGGCTACTACGGATGGGGGTTCGAATCCCCCCTCGGGCGTGGATATTTGTGACGTCCTTAGTATTAGCTAGTTCATACGTAGTTTGTAAGCTTAGGGACTGATGACACCGTAGTTAAGTCCCATAAGCTATACAAACATTTCGCTTTCGAACTTCAATGACGCGATAAATCACTCAAATCTTAAGGTCGTAAATTCTACTAAATACCTAGGAGTTACAGTTACGAACAACTTAGACTGGAGAGAACACATAGAAAATATTGTGGGGAAGGCGAACCAAGGATTACGTTTCATTGGCAGAAAACTTCGAAGATGCACCAGCTCCACCAAAGAGACTGCCTACATCACACTTGTGCGCCCTCTCCTGGAGTATTGTTGCTCATTGTGGGATCCTCAGCAGGTGGGACTGACGGAAGATATTCAGAAGGTTCAGAAAAGGGCAGCTCGTTTTGTTTTATCACGTTACGGGGGGGAAAGCGTCAGCGGAAATGTTGCACGAATTGGGGTTGAAATCATTAAAAGAAAGACGTTATTCATTGCGGCGTGATCTGTTTGCGAAGTTTCAATCACCGACTTTTACTTCTGAATGTGAAAATATTTTGCTAGCACCCACCTACTTAGGGAGACATGACCATCTCAATAAAATAAGAGAAATCAGATTTAGGTGTTCTTTCTTCCCGCGCGCTATTAGAGAATGGAACGGTAGAGAAAAGTTATGAAAGTGGTTAATGAACCCTTTGCCAGGCACTTACATGTGATTTGCAGAGTACCTATGTAGATGTAGATACATCGAAGGTGAACTACAGCTGTAGCTTACGGAACCCCAGAACATAAGGCCTTGGGTTGTGCCAGTGCGTTTTACACGAATGCACTTTACGAGACAGCGCTCATCAGGTCTACGTTGCACGCGCAAATTAGCGTGCAGACAGAATCTCCATTCATCTCTGAGGACCACGGCCCAGCATTCCATCGTCCGAGAGATCCTCTGCCGACACCGATCAAGCTTTGCATGTCGATACTGTGAAGTTGCTGGAATACGGCAAGAGTCGTTCTTGCCCGTAATCCCACTGTCAGTAACCGGTGGACAGCTGTTCGTGCTGACATTTCTGGGTTCACAAATACTCCTATCTGTTATGACGTTAGTTATATTTTTTAGGATTTTTGTATACGCAATATTGGATTTTTATAGGAATATTAAGGTATTTATCAGCTCGGGTATTTATATTTGGGAAATTATTAGTGTATATATGCAGTTATCATAGTAGGAAATTAGTTTTTTCGGTCATAAAGAATATTTAAATTCAAAGTAAAGATGGAAGTAACAGTATGGAGGATGCAATAGTCTCTGATATATTCTCCATGTTGGGGTATATAAGCAAAATTCCGAGAGTGTTACAAAAAAATCTGCTATTATTTCGGTTCGGTTCGGAAGTGCGTTTTTGAGAAGTTTAGATTAAAGTTTTATTTCAGTTAGTTTGCGGCTGAGGAAGATAGAACAGTCCAAATCAGATCGCGTCTAAGATCGATACGGAATAGTGTGAGCAATGTGGCAAACATTATAAAACACGGGCAGATTTTAATCAGATAATTTATGGAATTGAGTGACTTCATTAGCGATGAGAACTTTAATTTAGATTTTCAAGGATGATTAGGTATCATTTCATCATCAGCCATTTCATCTGACGAGACAACCGTTTAAATATACGGAATTGAACTTTTACTTATCGGTACAAACATTATTTCGCGACTGTATCTTTGGTACGACCATTATCCGGACATTTAAAATTCGGAAATCTTGTTACGGGAATGTATTATTGTGCAGTATTATTAATTTTGAATATGTAGGATATAAAATAACAGTGCATTCCGTCAAATGATAGAATTTATACCGGACCGGAGCGAGAAATGTGTTAATAAGTGTACTAAAGCTACTAAATGAATGTGTCGCCAGGCAACGATAAGTAATATCTCTGACTAAATAATACAAACGAAATATTCTTGATTCAAGGCATAAAATTCACAAAGCGGAGATTTCTGATGAACTTTAATTCAGCGAAGAATCGTCTTCCCTTGTCCATGCCGGCCGCGGTGGCCGAGGAGACTGAGACGCTCCAGTCACGGTCTGCACGGCCACTACGGTCGGGGGTTCGAATCCCCCCTCGGGCATGGATATTTGTGCCGTCCTTAGTATAAGGTAGATGATAAGTAGTTTGTAAGTTTAGGGACTGATGACCCCGTAGTTAAGTCCCATAACCTTAACAAACATTTGAACATTTGAACACTTGTCCATCTAGTGTTGTGACCCAAACCCTTGAAAACTATAACTACATGGCCGGGCTTAAGTGCAGTGGAAAGGAGGGGAGGAGGGTCATACTGTGATGTAGTAGCTGCTGACCATACAATACGACTATGTTGGTTGACGTCTGTACTGCTTGGACGTCCAGAAAGTCGTATACAGGTGTGCGAATCTTCCTGCGACGAACATACTATCTGATTGTGAGAGCTATGTCTTACGCCATCTGAAACCATTTTTAGTATATTTACTATCCCCCATGTGCCATCGGATTAAAATCGACGTCATCTTTCCAGAAGTAATTTTCCCCTCTCTATATTTGTTGAAACATCTGGTAACGTGCACTTTTGGTACTGCAGTTGTTGAACATAACGTACTGCAAAACGCCTCTCTTGGAGCGTCTGCTTTCTGCTTAACAGAATACCTACGTGACGCTTTTGCACTTTTGAAATCAACCTGTAACAAATAGTTTGCCTCTATTTGTATCTTCTCCATTTTCCATATTATCTACCAGTCCCAATTGGTACAGATTGCACAGTAGCGACCAGTGCATCTACTTCTACATTAGTATACTCCGCAATCCACCGTAAAGTGCGTGGCGGAGAGTACATTGTACCACTATTAGGAATTTCCTTTCCTATTCCACTCCAAAGCAGAAAAAGGAAAAAAAAAGAATGTTTATATGCCTCTCTACGAGCCCTAATTGCTCTTGTCTTTCTGATCTTTACGCGAATGTAAGGCCCTCTAAATTTCCTCGACAGAATTTCTCGAAAAGAACGTCGTGTTTCTCCAACGATACCCGTTTGAGTTCCCGGAGCATTTCCGTGACACTCGCGCATTGGTCTAGCCTACCAGTAACCCAGTAACGAGCCTAGCTGCTCACGTCTGAACTGCTTCCATATCTTCCTTTAAACTGATCTGCTGCGGGTCCCAAACACATGAGCAATACTCAAGACGTGGTCGTGCAAACGTTTTATACGCTCTCTCCTTTACAGATGAAATACATCGTCCCAAAATCCCCCCAACACACCGAAGTCGGCTGTCCGTCTTACTCACAACTGTCGATTACATTTCGCTATACAATGTTACGCCTAGATATGCATCAAGAAGCTCACTACTAATGCTGTATTCGAACTTTATGGGGTTGTTTTTTCTAGTCATGTGGATCACCTTACATTTTTCTATATTTAGAGCTGCTGCCCCGCGGCGGAGTGGCTGAGCACATTCAAGCGCAATGCTCCGATGCGCAAGGCCGTTCCCCGTCGGGGGTTCGAATCCTCCCTGGGGCATGGATGTTTGTGTTGTCTTTAACATACGATATTTTATAAGTAGTTTGTAAGTTTAGGGACTGATGACGCCACAGTTCAGTCCCAAAAGCTTAACAAACGTTTGAACATTTACATCTACAAAGATACTCTGCAAATCACATTTAAATGCCTGGCAGAGGGTTCATTAACCACTTTCATAACCTTTCTCTACCGTTCCATTCTCTAATAGCGCGCGGGAAGAAAGAACACTTAAATCGTTTCGTTTCGTTCTGGTTTCTCTTATTTTATTGAGATGGACACGTCTCCCTATGTTGGTGGGTGCTAGCAAAATATTTTCACATTCAGAAGTAAAAGTCGGTGATTGAAATTTCGTTAATAGATCTCGCAGCAACGAATAAAGTCTTTCTTTTAATGATTTCCACCTCAAATCATTCAACATTTCCGTGACGCTCCCCCCCCCCCCCCCCACACACACACACACCGTAACGTTATAAAACAAAACGAGCAGCCCTTCTCTGAACCTTCTCAATGTCTTCCGTCAGTCTCACCTGGTGAGGGTCCCACACTGGGCAACAGTACTCCAGGAGACGACGCACAAGTTTGATGTAGGCAGTCTCTTTGGTGGAGCTGGTGCATCTTCGAAGCATTCTGCCAATATAACGTAACCTTTGGTTCACCTTCCCCACAATATTTTCTGTGTGTTCTCTCCAGTCTAAGTTGTTCGTAATTGTAACTCCTAGATATTTGGTAGAATTTACGACTTTAAGATTTGACTGATTTATCGCGTAATTGAAGTTCAGTGGATTTCTTTTAGTGGTCATGTGTATTACTTCACACTCTTCTTTATTTTGTGTTCATTGCCAACTTTCGCACCATGCAGAAATTTTGTCTAAATCGGTTTGCAGTTTCTTTTGATCCTCTGTTGACTTCACTAACCGATAAACGACTGCATCATCCGTGAAAAGTCTAAGGGAGCTATTCAGATTGTCTCCTAAATCGTTTATAAACACAAGGGAGAGTAGGAGACCTATAACGCTTCTCTTGGGAACATTTGAGCTAGCTGCCATTCTTCACACCAACTAGAAATTTTGTGTAAGTTATCCTGTATATTATTACAGTCAATTAAAGACGACATGCTCCCATACACCACAGCATCATCAGCAAACAGCCGCAAATTACAAGTTACTCTGTCCATCAGATCATTTATATAAAATGCTCAAATGTTTGTAAGACTTATAGGACTTAACTGCGGGGTCATCAGTCCCTTAACTTTCAAACTACTTATGAACTAAGTAATATGGCTATGACGTGCAATCCAAATGGGGCACAATTAAGTATGGGTTGCCCAAGGGGTCTGTTTTGGGACCATTGCTGTTTCTTATTTATATAAATGATATGCCTTCGAGTATAACAGGTGACCGTAAAATATTTTTGTTTGCTGATGATACTAGCTTGGTAGTGAAGGATGTTGCTCATAATATTGACACAGTATCAAATAATGCAGTTCAAGAGATAAGTCCATAGCTTGTAGAAAGCAAGTTGATGTTAAATCACAGTAAAACTCAGTTTTTACAATTTCTAACACATAATTTGACGAAAGCTGACATTCTGATTACACATAAAGGGCATGTGATAAGTGAGACTGAACAGTTCAAATTTCTAGGTATTCATATAGACAGTAAGCTGTCATGGAATGACCATGTTCAGGATCTTGTTCCAAAACTAAATTCTGCTATATTTGCCATTAGAACAATATCTGAGATAAGTGATTTTTCAACACGAGAAGTAGTCCATTACGCTTATTTTCACTCACTTATGACGTACGGCATTGTTTTTTGGGGTAACTCGCCTGATGCAAAAAGGATATTTCTGGTTCAAAAACGGGCGGTTCGAGCAATATCTGGTGTAAGTTCGCGAACGTCATGTCGACCCCTTTTCAGTAGTCTAGGAATTTTGACTCTGGCGTCACAATACGTTTTTTCTTTAATGTCGTTTGTTGTTAATAATATCAGCTTATTCCCTCGAGTTAGTAACTTTCACTCGGTGAATACTAGACAGAAGTCGAATCTCCATTTGCATCACACCACCTTAACACTTGTGCAGAAATGTGTACAGTATTCTGCGGCATCCATTTTCAATAAGCTGCCACAAGAACTAAAGAATCTTAGTACTAATCCACACGCTTTCAAATTTAAATTGAAGTGTTACCTCATGGCTCACTGCTTTTATTCTGTCGAGGAACTCCTAGAAAAGTTAAACAATTAAGCTAATTCATTTTCTTCTTTATTGATTCTTTTCACTTTGATTTAAGATTGTCGTGTGCAAATGACTTCTTAAAAATTTTCTAGTACCATTCTTGTGTAACAATGTATTGACTTGTTCCATGACCATGGAGTCTCACTCCTCAATTGGGTCCTATGGAACAGGAAAAAAAATAATAAAAATACACTAAAGACAGCACAAACATCCATGCACGAGGGGGCATTGGACCCCCGACGCTGAACGACCTCGCGCATCGTAGCATAGCGCTTAAATGCGCTCGGCTCATTTATATAGATATAAAATAATAGCGGTCATATCACACTCCCCTGGGGCACGCCTGACGATACATTCGTCTGTGATGAACACTCGCCGCTAAGAACAAAGTACTACGTTCTATTACATAGGAAGTCTTCAAGCCAGTATTCCGCAGTATTAAAATATTGGTCGATCGATTACGTTATAACTTATATCCTTTGTTGATGGACTAGATTTCTCAACACCTTATGTATCTAAGTTATCTGTGATTAATTTTATGCGATCGTGCCATTTAAATCGCTCCGTATATGCCGCAGCGGAATAATCGTGCGTACGGAAGCGCCGTCTGCGGTGCGCGCGGCCGTTCGCCGTCGGGGGTTCGAGCCTCCCCACGGGAATGGGTGTGTGTATGTGTTGTCCTTTGGTTAGGTTTACTTAGTTTAAGTAGTTTGTAAGCTAGGGACTAATAACCAAGCAATTAAGTCCCATAGATTTACAAACATTTGAACATTTTTTACTCCATATACGTACTTCCAGATACTTAATGGAAGTTATTGCTCTCAATTATTTTTCTGATATCGGTGGATCACCCAGTAAATGTTATTTATGTCTAAGTACAAGCATTCTACTTCATTATTTATATGACAGGTTAATTCTCCACCGACTGTCGAAGTGTCGATCCTCTGCAAGTATTCTTGGATTTCGATATATTTTTATACCTTAGGGATTTCTGAGCACACAATCAAGCATGACAATTCAAAGCCATAATGACATTTTTCTCGCAGAGATTGTATGTGTATAAGTAACAGATTACTTCTGTTACCGCTACCAGTCACGAATTATTTTATAACTGTAAATATTGTTTATTTAACAATATATTTCGATGCTGTGCATCATCTTCATGCTAGTCTGGATTACAAAAGTTACAAGAATATTTTAGAATGGTTTTACATTAGCAAAATCTTGCTGCCTGTATCAGTGAACCTATGAAAAACTAAAAGATAACCTATTTGAAGTGATGTCTCTTTTTACTACTTGTTTGATTGGAAATGTTTGTTTTATTCACTCAACTTATTCATGTTAAGTAGCTCACGTTTCCAGTATTTGAAGGAGACGCCATTTTTCTTTTTGACTTGTTCACCTCAAAACACAACATTACAAAACCCAACATAGCTGCTGCTTGAAATAAGATGGAGATTTCACTGTCATCGCAACTGCTGTTGGAAACAAAATGGGGGTAAAAAAATGCTTGTTTCGATTAAACAATCGATTTTAGTGTTGTGAGTCGCTTGAATTGGTCTTCTGTTGTCTTGCTGTACTTTACTAATGTGGTTGGTTATAGAATGTCATGTTACGATGAATTTATGTTCACTATGGCAGAAAATACCTTATCCTAAGGAATTACGTATGTATTGTTAGGCGCCAGATACGTAAATCCTAAGTATGGTATGGTTATGTATCTGGGTTTTTGTACTGCTCTGAATGCAGTATGTTTATGCGAGTTGGGATGTGTGGAAGTTTAGTGAATAACAATGTCAGCGTTTGTTGGTTTTGTGTGCACATGCTGTATTCGGAGCATTCTTCAACAGAGCAGAAAAATTCCCACTCAGTGATGACTATGAGACATAAATAAATACAATCAAACACATAGCATTCAACAATGGCTATAATGAAAAGAAAATAAATGCACACTCACACCAAACAAAAAGCAAAAACAAACACACTGACAAAGCCATCACCCACGCAGCACAAAAACCCAGATACGTAACCATACCATACATGGGACTTATTTCTGATGATAAAATAGCCAAGCTTTAAAAAAAAAAAAGAAAAAAAAGAAAAAAAAACAGACATAAGAATCACTGTTGCCATCAACAACCATTTAACACAAAAACTCAATGACGACATCACACAACCAACAGAAAGCACGAACAGATCAGGAATTTATAAAGTTACTTGTAGCAAATGCCAAACAGGCAGAAATTTCAAAACTCGCTTCAAAGAACACATTGATTGTTTCAGGTTTGCTGAAGTGCACCTCGTTGCAGTCCTCATACAAAAGAAGAAAAATTCTTTTCAGTATTGAGACTCGTACTCGGGTTTCCACATGGCAGTCAGACAACTGACGACTCGCCTGCGAAAGGAGTCTACAGCACTCTTCAGACACCTTATATTTGTGTGGTGTGGTTCTGAGACAGAGTTGAGCAGCCGCGCGGGAGCAGCCGAGCGGCCCCGGGCGCCGTGGCCCAGCGCGCCCGGTCAGAGGGCTCAATGTCCACTGTAATAAAAAAGCTGAGCCAAGAATACAACCAACAAATTCGATCAGCGACCGCAACGACCTCTAGAAACAAAAAAAAAAGTAAGCTGTCTGGAGCGCCACGTTACGGACTTGTAGAGCTTATGGAACTTAACTACGGGGTCATCAGGCCCTAAACTTACAAACTACTTATGAACTACCTAATCCAAGGACGGCACAAATATCCATCCCCGAGGGGGTGATTCGAACTCCCGACCGTAGTGGCCGTGCAGACCGTGACTGGCGCGCCTCAGAGCGCTCGGCCACCGCGGCCGGCCGTTACGGATCGCGCGGCCTCCTGCATCGGAGGCTCGAATCTTCCCTCGGGCAGGGATGTGTGTGTTGCCCGTAGGTTAGTTTAACTTAGTTTTAGTAGTTTGTAAGACGGTATTGATGACCAACGTAGTTTGGTCCCATAGGATTACAAACATTTGATCTTTTGAGAGTTGAGGAAAGAGTCTGTAATTTTCGAGGATAGTGTTGCAGACGGTTTAACGACAGTATTCATTTTATCCAAAATGTGGTTTCCAATTCAGTCTTCCTCATCTCTCCATGTGACAAGTGTTCCAGTGGACTTCAAAATGGAAAAATCTGCATCAGTGTCAGGAGCTTACTGTATTCAGGTGTGATGGTGCGGCGATTTTGGCAGTGGTCGTGCGGATCAAGGAGCGCGAGTCAATTGTCTGTTATGTCCACCACGTGAACAGGCTTGTTCCAACGAAAAATATGATGAAATATTTAAGTTTCACAACGCAGCACTTGCCACTGAAATTAATTATGTTTCAAGCGATTAGTAGTTTTAATTAAATCACTGGGCTTGGTAGGTGAATGGGTGAAAGTAAACGGATCAGTTTGTATTGTAAAAAAGTAATGACTCGATTCTTAATAAAAGAGACAGTTATGTTGCAAATTATCAAACTTTTAGTGTATTTAAATTGAATCGTGGGATTCGGTTTATGTATTGGTGAACGTAAATGAATGAATTTGTATTGTAAAAAGTAATGATACATTCAGTAACATCACCGCTAAATATCACTTCACTCCACTTCGTGCATTTAATCGAGTGGCCTGCCATAACGACGCGGAAGTATAAAACACACAAACAACGAGCAAAAACAACTACCAGTCATTTTAGATACGATATAAATTCGTTCCATTGTTTTCTGGTCTGTCATTGGTTACGTCAACGTGTGACGTCGTTGAGTACGCGAAATGTAGTGCATTGCCAAACTGTGAAAGTGATGGAGCCGCCGCGCGGGAGTAGCCGAGCGGTTGCCGGGCGCCGTGGCTCAGCGCGCCCGACGTTGCAGATCGCGCTGCTTCCCTCCTCGGAGGTTCAAATCCTCCCTCGGGCATGGATATTTGTGTTGTGTTTAGTATAAGTTAGTTCATAAGTAGTTTGTAAGTTTAGGGAGTGATGACCCCGCAGTTAAGTCCCATAAGCTTAAGAAACATTTGAATTTGAACGTGATCATGAAAATAAAATAAGAGAACTCAGATCGAAAACGGAAAGATTTAGGTATTCCTTTTCCCGCGAGCTATTTGAGATTGGAACTGTAGAGAAATATCATAAAAGCGGTTCGATGAACCCTCTGCCATGCATTTTAATGTGACTTGCAAAGTATTTACGTACACGTAGATGTCATCAGTCCCTAGACTTACAATATACCAGATGATCAGAAAGTCAGTATAAATTTGGAAACTTAATATATCCCGGAATAATGCAGATAGAGAGGTAAAAATTGACACACATTCTTGGAATGACATGGGTTTAATTGAAAAAAAAGAAAGTTCAAAAAATGTCAGACAGATGGGATGGCGCTTCATCTGATCAGAAAAGCAATAATTAGCGTAACAAATTAAGACTAAGCAAAGATGATGTTCTTTACAGGAAATGCTCAGTATGTTCATCATCATTCCTCAACAATAGCTGTAGTCGAATAATGTTGTGAACAGCACTGTAAAACATGTACGGAGTTACGGTGAGGCACTATCAGTTCCGATCGGAAGATTCACTTGAATGTCAGTCTTGTTTAAACAACTGTATTACAGCACCGGTGCATACACTGTTATCGAAACATTCAACATCAGATTAATCGAGGGTAAAACCTATGACCTAGAAGGATTTTAATAGTGAGTACTTGTCATCTGCTGCGACTCTCATGCCGCGGTGGAGTAGCCGAGCGGTCTAAAGCGTCTCGCTGCGGAGCGTGCTGTTGCTCACCGTGGAGGTTCGAGTCCTCCCTGGAGCATGGGTGTGTGTGTTGTCCTTAGGTTAGTTTACCTAGGT
Source organism: Locusta migratoria (assembly GCA_026315105.1). NCBI lineage: Eukaryota > Metazoa > Arthropoda > Insecta > Orthoptera > Acrididae > Locusta > Locusta migratoria. Next base: position 106,347,389 of record CM048755.1, read on the forward strand.
TTAAGTAGTTTGTAAGCTACGGACTGATGACCACGCAGTTTGATCCGATAGATTTACAAACATTTGATTTTGGCGACTCTCATGTTTTTACTGCGTCACTTTTTTCTAATAAAGCCCCATGTCATTCCAAGCATGTGTGTCAATTTTTACCACTCTATCTACATTATTCCGTGATTTATTAAGTTTTCAAATTTATAGTGACTTTTTGATCACCCGGTACTTAAACTATCTTATACTAACGAAAAGACACACACTCATGTCCGAGGGAGGACTGGAACCTTCGGCGCGAGTGGCCGCCCGGTCCGTAGCATGACGCCTTAGACCACGCTGGCACTCCCCCTGTCACGTAGAACGCCCGCCTCTGTAGGAGTGCCACTTGGCAGCGCTAAGCGACGCTCTCCAACACATGCCGTCAGCGGCGCTTAGTGTGCAAAGAGAGCCACGTGAACAGAGCGCCAAGTAGGTGGCGCACGCCAAGGCAGTTTAATAGGAAACCAAGAAATAAAGCTTCCCTACAGCCAGTCACGTACATATACCAGGTCTAAAGGCAGCCGTGCGGCAGTGGCCGTGCGCTCTGAGGCGTCACGCTACGGATCAAACGGCCGCTCGACTGCGAGATTCGAGTCGTTCCTCGGGCATGGGTGTGTGTGTGTGTGTGTGTGTGTGTGTGTGTGTGTGTGTGTGTTTGTGTTGTCGTTAGTAGGCGAAAATTGTCTAAGATGGACCGCTGCCTATGTTGGGCCAACTACGTATTTCACTGTGTGTTGGTAACTTAAACTTTTAAGTTGGCTCAACTGGTGAGAAATATTGTTGAGGTCACCTGGCTCAGTCGGCAATCTACAATAGTCATTTGAGTGACATATGTTTCCATTATTACGTTTTCTTAGTAGTCGCTGCAAGTATTCTGCTGCGATCATAAGCTTTCCTCTGTTGTAAAAGTAAGTAAAAAATCATCATTACTATAGTTCATAAGTGCCATTCATTAGTTAATAATCCAGTATCGCAAAACTAGAGATATAGCGTCGTGTGTTCCTGCAACGTTACCTTAACTTATATCGCGTCAAGTTGCCGAAGTTGGGCCAATACCTGTTTCGTGTTTTGTGTAAGAACATTAAAGAAGATGAGATGATACAGTGTATGGATAGTAAATTATGGGTTCATACAAGATGTGCCAATGTGAAGCCCAGCGTCAAAAAAAATTCTGGTCATACTTCAGTTAGATATAAACTTTCCATTCATAATTCCAGTTAAAAGAAATAATTGGTATATTTCAGTGTGTAAAGTTTTCTTATGTCTTTCTGAGCAACAAGATTCCTAGTTCACTATTTGTATTGATTTGAAGCATTTGTAGCTATGAGTATGAATATTTTTAGTAATTTCCTAATACTGTATAAACAAGTTAGTGGTGATGAATATTTCTAAAGTCTTTGTTTTGTACATTTTGGCCTAAGTACCCAAATAATATGTTTGTTTAATAAATATGTTGAAATGAAGCTTTTTTTTAATATCACGGGCCTTATTTCTTTTTTAGTCATTACCATCTAGTTTAATTTAAGGAACTTAAAGTCCAATTAGGCAACCGGTTTCCTGATTTGGATCTTTCACACAATTTTAAATTTCAAGTAATACCGATTTACGCTTTGTGTTTATTCGAAGTATGATACTAGTAGGTGAAAGTGTACAACATTTAGCTTCTTATACAGTATATTTTGCTTCGATTAGATAGATAATGTAGGCTTGGAATATCACAATAAAAAAATTGGTCCAATATCATCAACTTTCCCCTATAACTAGTGTAACGATACATAATTAATTTTTTTTTCAATCAGCGACACTTGTCGCCGTGTTTCCCTCCTTCTCGAAATATTTTAGCTGTGGAAAGGTTTTTTCGCTCTTCTTCCGTTTCTTCCGCCGTGTCGAGAGGACGGGACCGCGATCATTCACTCTCTTGTTTGGGCTTATTAAGTGTGGACATGTACGCAGACTGCTTTGTGATGTAAGTGTGAGTGCTGTTAAATTTTACTTTAAAATATACCCTCTTTTGTTAAGAGCCATGTCTCCACCCTGTTTTCATTTAATAATGTCCCATCCTTCCTTAATTATTCATTTTCTTTGAGATTTCAGCTCCTCCATATTCCGTCGTAACACGATGTGCAGACGCCATCACTTTCGCTTCGTGTATTGCCTTGATTAAATCCCTATCAGTTACTTAAAATCATTACCTTTCTTCCTTTTAGAACCTGCAGTCGTATTAACAGTTTCACGAAGTCCTATAGATGTTTTTATCTGTTTGTTATTTGCGTAATCAAACTTTAGTACACGGTCCGTCAACAATGACTTACGAGGCGAACAGTCTGTAACGATACACTAAAATTTTTATTCTTTTATTTATCTTTGATCAGCGATGCTTATCGCCTCCGGTTCCCTCTGACTCGCAGTACAACTAATTTAATTTCGTTCGTCATTTTTTACTTCGGAACAAGCGAGAAGGCGAAACCGTGATAGTAGTTTTACTCACTCTCTTGTCTGTATCTGATCTGTGAAGATGTCTTTCATACCTATATCCACTCATGTAAGTAAGAATAATGCAAGCTGTTGCTGAAAATATATTATTTAAATTTAACAGAATTCCCTCTCCTTGGTTTTCATTTAAATCAAACTCCTCCAGGTCAAATATTTTTTTATTTCTTAATGTTTTCAGCTCCTCGACATCCGTAATAGTTTAATGATCAGACGCCATTACAATAAGTCCGCATTGTCTGCAAAAATTTCAATCAATCAATCATCCTTATACAATACTTTGCTTGATTTTAGAAGCTGCAGTCATTTCTTTTGTAATTTCACAAATTCCGATCATTTTTTTTTAATTATTCGAGCATTACCAGTGACTTCATGTTTCACCCACGGTCACACAACAATGAAAAGCGAAGTGAACAGTCTGAACATTGATCCCCTACGAAAAGTATCTCGACCTTTCACGTATTAAATAAGTAAAAGTTATCATTACAGCTTCTACTATACGAAGCGCAGGATCCAGCTAGATGCTTTCCGTAAGTCTTATAACGTGCTGTTGCTTGTATGGTGCCCGACTTTAATATGCAACCCGCGGTTTATTTGCTTTAATGTTCATTTTGTGCTGTACTTTAACTAAATTATTTCAAATTCAAATTCGGTACCATCAATTCCTTGTCCAAAATATAATCGCGAATCTACTTTAACAATTATGGCATCATACGACGCAAGGGCAACGTTATAAGTCTGAACATTATTTTACTGCGGAAAGTATCATTAAGTTTATCTAAACCATTCAACAGCTTAACAGTTTCAGCTGCTGTGATCAGCATTTCCAGAAAGAAGCTACAATGGGTACTTTCCGTAAGTTTTCTCTGTGACGTTATTTTTGTGTGTTGCCTCAACCCCAATCTGTATTCCGCCATTTCATCTATTCAATCATTTCGTGTATTAATTTCATCCACCCTTGTCAAAAGTATTTAATCAGATTTTCTTATCCGATTTTTCTGACAGAAATTTTAACAAAAATCTATATCTTTTAATCGCGGAGTTAACATTAATGCGTACAACACAAAAGTAATGTTACACTAGTTTAAAGCCGCGGTGGAGTAGCAGAACGGTCTAAGGCGTGTCGCTGCGGAGCGCGCGGTTGCTCGCCGTGGGGGTTCGAGTCCTCCCTGGGGCATGGGTGTGTGTGTTTGTCAAAATGTTCAAATGTTTGTAAATCTATCGAACCAAACTGCGTGGTCATCAGTCCGTAGCATACAAACTACTTAAACCTAGGTAAACTAACCTAAGGACAACACACACACCCATGTCCCAGGGAAGACTCGAACCTGCACGGTGAGCAACCGCGCGCTCTGCAGCGAGACCCTTTAGTCCGCTCGGCTACTCCACTGCGGCATGTATTTGTCCTTAGGTTAGTTTACCTAGGTTTAAGTAGTTTGTAAGCTACGGACTGATGACCACGCGGTTCGGTCCGATAGATTTACAAACATTTGAACTAGTTTAAGTTAGATTAAGTAGTTTGTAAATCTAGGGACGATGACGAGTGTAGTTTGGTCCACTAGAATACTAAACAAATTCTAAAGGGTTTTTCCGTCATGTGGAAAACACCTTAAAATTAAAAGTTACGGGTTAAGGGAGCTGATATCTCTTGCGGAGGAGTGGTAGGTGTCGCTGTTCCCGACCTGTGGGACTGTGGCGTGTCTGTCGATGTGCGCTGGGAGCGGATGGGTGATTACGGGCGGCCAACCGGTTTGTGATCAGGGAGCGCGTCGGCCGGGTTCATGCAATCGGGCCGCGCCCACCAGCAACGGGACAGCCGTCCCAAACAAGGCATCTCCCTGCCTGCTTCATATTCCATCATACGCTCCTGGACGATCCGCTACCGGTACACGCTTCGCGCCAACGTGGAAACTAACTGCGCATCGCACCTTGCCCTCCGCCCACTCGGGAACAGCCTGACTCACACGCCCAAACTGCGCTGCTTCAATTACTTTTTGGCATACCCGTAACAGAACAGCACGGCGTCTTGGCACGCTCATAAGGGACACCTTCGACCGCGAACGCTCGGAACGAAGGAAACCGCGCTTAGAATAACACTCGGTCGTTAAAGAAATCACGCCTGTGTCATTTTCATGCGAAACATTGCATTCTACCTTCTAATAGACAGGATGTCAGCAGCTATCAATACTCTCATAGGGAAATAACACGTAAAATTCATTGGCGTCATTTTATCATTCGAATATCAATGAACAGTGTGAAACCCTCTTCTTAAACTAATTATAACAGCCAATACTCTGAGAATTTTCAGCTATCTGTCGTCTTTTAAAAAAAATCTTTATTGGCAAATCATGATTTCGGCCAGTAACTGGCCATTATCAATGCATGTGTTTAACTGTAGATGTTATTAATGTGGAAAAACTCACACCACGCAAAGTATGACTTGCCGTGGTGTGAGTTTTTCCACATTAATAACATCTGCAGTATCATAATAATTTCGTGTGGCTCATTGGCCTGGTGCAAGCCTTTCAATTGGACGCCACTTCGGCGACTTGCGTGTCCCTACCTACCCCAGTTATCCAACCGGGGAAAGGGGACCTACAGCTTAAAGTGGAACCCGAACTACGTGTCGTTTCTGGCGACTCCTCACATCGTTGAGAGGTGAACGATGGGTTAAAACGGAGACCGGGTATCGAACCCGCGACCCTTCGGTTTCCAGTCGAGCGCTTTACCCCAAGACCACCGAGCCCGACAACATCTACAGGTTAAACACATTTATTGTTAAACACATGCATTGATAACGGCCAGTTCCTGGCCGAAATCATGATTTGCCAATAAAGAATTTTTAAAAAAGACGACTGATAGCTGAAAATTCTCAGAGTATGGAAACATATCACAGTCGTGGATCGCAAACCATGGAAAGTAACCTGAATTATAACGGCGCAAAACACACACATACAACACATCTGCTGGTTCTTATATTACTCCTCAAACTGCAGATGCGCGAAGTCGATGAAATGATTTAAACAAAGTGGAAGAGATACATAATCGTACCTGTGGCGTCGCAAGTTTGAACGCGCACGCGCCACAGACATCGCCGACGGAGTCGGCATATAGAGGCGCCACAGGCTAGACAAGTGGAGCAGGTGCGCCCTCTAGAGTAATTGGAGAAACGTTGGCCAGTGCCGCGGAGAAGTTCACTTCTGGCAGGAGACTCCGACTGGTGACTTGTTTTAGTGCGCCTGTTTTGTGGACAGGATGCTAGAATTGTAATCACGTTGCATACTGCTTCGTCCGTGGACAAGTGATGCGATGACTTGGGAAAACTCTTAAGTTATGTTAAAGTGGCACCTGCCGCCGATGAGTGTTAATACCGAATTAAGTGTTTATCCAATAAATTATCATCTATTATAAATGCTCTTGAGGTTGCAGAATTCCAATCGGCCCTACTCCCACGTCCTCGGCCCCAGTCAGTTGCTCCGTTACGAGAGCGAGTCCGTAACTGCAGATGGCAATGCGGAGGAACACAACAGTACCTTCATCATCAAACTTCACCCTGTGATTTTCTCCGCCAAAGTGTAAGTTTGTGTTGTAATATGAAAGGCAGGTTATGATATTGACATACCCATCTCACCATTTCAAAACGTAAATAATGTGGCTTTTGATATTGTGCTGTTTAAATATGAAAGTGATTTTGGATTTAAAACATGTCTTTAGTGAAATATGCACATTGTTCTCTTCCACTTTATTTAAGCACTTCATCGAAATCCTTCATCTGGGAATTCAGGACTAATATAAGTGCTATCAGTTGTGTATGATGAGTGTTTTTTCCCGATTACAATTACTTTACGCAGATGGTTTCTTGTACTGCTCATTGAAACTGTAATCACACGATGACGTCGTGAATTTACATATTATTTTCCTCCTACGATACTGATGTCTTATTATTTTGTTTCTCAGCCTTAGAAATATCATTCCTAATAGAATCTACGTTTTGCGTGGGAATAACACAGACCACTGTTTTTCTTCCGAGTGTTATTCTGGGCACGGTTTCGTTTGGTTCCGAGCGTTTGAGTTGAGAGTCATCTGTTGTAAGGACTAAAAATCTGTAGACACCTGTTTATTATACACCGTTGTACACCAATTTTGAGCCGCGCGGAAGTAGCCGAGCGGTCTGGAGCGCCACGTTGCGGATTGCGCGGCTCCCGCGTAGGAGGTTCGAATCGTCCCTCGGGCATGGATGTTTGTGTTGTCTTTAGTGTAAATTAGTTCACAAGTAGTTTGTAAGTTCAGGAACTAATGACCCCGCAGTTAAGTCCCATAAGCTTTTCAGACTTTTGAACATTGAACCAATTTTGAAGAGATCAGTACGAGACTGAATGTCGTGTGATATCTTTGTGGTTTCTGGTTCACAGGACATTAAGTGTGCAGCCATACGGTAGCCAGCATCGTAATCATATCGGAGAAAAATCAGACACACAAAAGAAAGAAACTTAGCTTTTAACGTGCAGTTGACAACGTGGTCATTAAAGACATAGCACAAACTAGCATTGTTTTGTTAACGATGGGAAAAGAAATCGTTCGATCCCTTTGCAAGAAACAACCCCAACATTCAGGGAAACCACGCTAAAGTCAAACGTGGATCTATAGAGGCGGCTTCGAACCGCCGCGAGTCCAGTGCGGTAACCATAACATCTCCTCCCTCGATATTAGACATCCAGTAACAAACATCGCGCTATTACCGTGCACCACAACCTCAAGCCTTGACAGTGAACTCAGTTCGACGAGGAAGAGAGTCCTAAAAGTTTTCTGATTTGGCTTGTCCAAGTGACGCTTTTAATGCGAGTAACAAGGAAACTCTGGAGGCTACTGATCGGTACATTACATCTGTTGATTTCGTATATTGACAGCTATTTTCCATTAGGTTAATGTAGGGCAGTTTAAGAGGCCAATCGTGGTATGATAGGGTTCGTGAATCTTCTTGAAACCAAGAATGTGCGAGTGAAGCCCAGTGAAAGTTGGTTGGTTGGATGCTAGTTCAATAATTGAAGGAACTAATCTACAAGGTCATCAGTCCCTCCTACTTAAAAAATTTAAAAAAAAATATTACATCTGCGACATTTTTATAGGCTGAATCACGGCAAACAAATTGTTGTTGTTGTTGTCGTTGATGTTGTGGTCTTAAGTCAAAGACTGTTAACGCTACCCTATCCTATGCAGTCATCTTCTTCTCTAAATTAGAACGGCAACGTATATTATATTGAAGCTGCTTACTGTATACGTCTCCCGGTCTGCCTCTCCGACTTTTACCCCAAACACTTCCCTCCTCTGCTAAATTGACGATTCCTTGATGTTTCAGGATGTGTCGTACCGTTCGATGCATTCTTTTAAACAAGATATGCCAGAAATTTCTTTTCTCCCCATTCTGTTCGGTACCTCCTCCTTAGTTACGCGGTCTACCCACAAAATCTTCAGGATTCGTCTCTTGGACCACATTTCAAAATGTTTTTGTCGTAACTCTTTACTATTCACGTTTCACTCCCATGCTGCACTCGAAGGAAATGCTTTCAGAAAGGGCTTCCTAACATTTAAATTAATATTGGATGTCAAAAAATTTCGCTTTTTCGGAAATTCTTTTCTTCCCACAGCCATTTTGCATTTTATATGCTGTTTACTTCGTCCATCAGCTCTTTTGCTACCCAAATGACAAAACTCATCTACTATGTTTATTGTTTCGTTACCTAATTAAGTTCTTCAGGACCGTCTGATTTATGTACACTACATTCCATTCCCCTTTTTTTCTTTGGTTAATATTCATCTTATATCCTTCTTTGAGGACATTGTCCTTTCCATGCAAATGCTCTTCCTCGTCCTTGGCTGTCGTGGCGAAATTCCAACGTCATTGGCAAACCGCAAACTTTTTGTCTCTTTCCCATGAACGCCCAGCATAATATCAACAAATCGTATTTAATTAAACGCTATTCGTTTTACGCAGTCCAAGGTATCCACCTGATATCTCCATCACAACCAGTAAAACGGCAGAAAACAACAAGACGACATAAAATCTCTCCATATCGCTTGCAATTTTTAAAGTACAATGCTAAAAAAACGAAAGAGTCACTACGTATGAAACTCTTTTTAGTCGTGTGTTACGACAGACATGGACCTGGAACCCCCGCAGATGGGGGGGGGGGCAGCTAATAAGGTTCTTGTCATATGGAAATATGGGACTCTACACATCGCACTCATTATGAAGGTTTGGAATTAGGGGCGGCACTTGTTTCGCTACCGAGAATGTCGAAACACTCGCCCTGGTTCATGTTCATGGCAACCTGGGTGAATGGGCCCAACGTGTAGTATGAGAAACAGTCACAGAACTTCACAGAAGCTCTGGATTGAACTAAATCCTCTGCACCCTGTGTGTTAATCGCCTCACCGAGTAGTCAGTAGACGCGACGCCTGGAATCTGGCACATTCATCAGTCGCAGGGCAACACAATATGCCCCCAATTAGAAACCACACGGGTTCTGTGTTCCTTGCCTCACGGAAGACATGATTCCATCTGTGAGCGGTGGCCTTTTGCTGTCCACCATCTCCACATGTCCACTGCATGTTATTCCTGTTCCCAGTGTCGGAACAGAAACAAATTGAGACGTATCAGCACCAACTCCTGTCATGTTTGTTACTGGTTGTCATTAATAACGCTCAACTGTCATCCCTACTCCCTGTCAGCTACGACATTATAATGGCAATTGTTTTCACACTGTTACAAGTCCGAAATTAGACACATGGAACAGCCCACGTTGATACAATGACAAATCGGGTGACTTATTCACGGTGTGGTAATTGGTACGTCCATACACGATAGATCGTTTCTGTCTTTCTGTCACATATGTTCGGTGATCTATCTTACTGCGCTGATCCCATACAACGAGCTGGCACATACACAATATTTTGCTGCCACGAAATATATGTGTGGTGAATGGTCATACCACTACACATATACACCATCTCCATTGCAACCAGTGCGCACCTTTGGAAGCTGTGATTCATATTAACCGTCAACACGCGCAGAGAACAGGAGAGAAAATAGTCATAATGAGGTCAGATATTCCGACATCCATTGTACGGTTGCTTAGAGAGATTTTACGTAGTTGTAGAAAATGACACTCATTTTTATCGATTTACTCTCATTTCAGTATAAATATATGCATTGTAAGATTGTTAGAAGACTTTACGAAAAACTAAAATACTTGAAGAGAGTTTCTTTTTAGCTTGCCTCTGAAACTCTATTGCAGGAGTGTTACTTTTCACCATTTGGTACTTTTTGTACTTTTATTTCAGTGAAGAATCATGAGGATAGCTTCTAGTATCCACATCACAGCATTCTAGTGGAAAGAAGTCCAAGTGTGATCGTAAAAAGCTCATATTTATTGATAATGTACATTGCGTATGCTCTTACAACAAAATCAGATCGCTTCAATTTCTCTGAATTTTCTGTTGTAAACATTTTCAGGAAACTATTTGAAACATCTTTAAAGGATTTCTATGCTATTTTGACCTTAAGTTTTAATATTAATTCAGACTGGATGACTTTCATAAGATCTTTAATTTTTCAATAGATTAATATAATTGCTAATATTTTTCTAATCTAAGCCTGGAGAGCTTTGGACATAATTAGCAGAGTGCAGAGCCGTGAACAGTTAAGACTTTTATTAAATTCTTCACAATCTCTGATATTATATGAGAATGTAGAGTGAGAACCTAAACTTTGCTTGACCCTGTTTCGCTTTGCCCAGTTTTTCTGGGATTATTGTCTGTTCCAACGTCGGTTATATAACTGCACGTCACACGGTAAACAACAGAACTCGAAGACGTCAGATTGCATTCGTAATAATACAAGAATATTATTACTACCGCAAACTTTCCATTGGCATCCCACATAGTTTACTTATCGGATGTCTCATGCTTGGAAATTCTATAGTTGTACTGATAGCACTCGCCACAGAAACAGAAGGAAACGAATCATAATTTGCTGAAAGAAGCGTTTCAGGAAATGAGTTAGATGCGTCCATGAACTGTACCGTTTCATTATCAGTATTCGGTGTTCTCGTGTCTTTCAAGTTTGTTAGATCACTTTCAGTCCTCAAACGTTATATTGCGAAATGTGAACAATATTGCGTAGTCTTGTAGTTACAATAGTTTCGTTGTATTGAACGTGCTCCCAAAAGTTCTCCGTTTTTTAATTGTATTTTGTCTTTAGTTAAGGCCTTATTAGAGCTCACAACTACCTTTTCTTGACGTTAAGGAAAATAGAAATTTTAAATATATAATTTTCTTTTGTGGATGTAGACTCCTTTTGATTTCAGGAGAAATTACACATAAATAAGTCTTTAGTATGGCTGATAGACCCTCACCAAATGAGAGGCAGTCCAAATTGTACAGACCTTTTTTGCCATTTATTCACGTCTTGAAGTTCGATGAACATCTATTACGAAGAATGGTATGAGTACAGGATAGCTATTAGGTGTGTCTAACGTTAGTGGAAATTTACAGGTGAAGATCGTATCACAACATATCTAGAAAACGTACAAGTGCATCTCATTACCATCTTACGGACTTGAAATTTCGAATCATTGGCATGTGGACGTGGGAACATCGGACAGTCAGCAGACTGCAGAACGAGTGGTGACAAGGTGGACTCAGGAAAACAGTATGGTAGGAATTGTAAGGACGGGTACTTCCAGAAAAACTACACCACTAGACGATTGTACGACTGTTTGACTCTGAAAAGGTCTGGGAAGATTACAGGTAGAATGTCAGCACAAACCACAGGTTATAGATTACTAGAAGTTGGCTTCTGATTTCACGTTTACATGCGCCGTTTACCATGAACACCATACCATACCAAACAAATACACCGTTGGGAATCAAAATACATCACCAAGAACGATTAGAGATATCGCAGAAATATTCAAATGTGTGTAGAGCTTATGGGACTTAACTACGGGTTGACCAGTCCCCAAACATACAAACTACTTATGAACTAGCTAATACTAAAGACGGCACAAATATCCATGCCCGAGGGAGGAGTCGAACCCCCGACCGCAGCGGCCGTGCAGAACATGACTGGTGCGCCGCAGACTGCTCGGCCACTGCGGCCGGCAGATATCACAGACAAATTTATTTGGAAGATAACGCATTGAATATACAGCCCCGTGTGAAGTGAGGAAGATGGGGAAATCAATATTGTCGCCGCCATTGCTGATTATAAGCACTGCTATACGCCTCGGCATTGAAGCAAAAAGGCTCTGTATGCATGTTGGGTTGTAGCAGTACGTGATGCTCCCACATGCTGACAAAGTTTGTCTAGCGTGGCAGCGGACGGTGCATCCCAGAACAGTCGCCCCGCAATCATCGACCAAACGTTTTCGATACGCAAAAGATCGGATGAACAACGAGGCTAAGGCAGCAGTTAAATTCGATAGGTGACGGAAAAGCCTTGAACATTGAGTACCACGTGTGGCCACGCATTATCCTGATAAAATGTCGCCATAGGCAAGGTCCGCAGATATCGGTGGACAACAGGCGTAAACACTTCAAAGGTGTGATGCTGATTGGTTAGTGTGCCGACAATGCGTATTAGAGGGCACCTGAGTAGAATCAAATACTATGTAAAGCCATAATACCTAATAGCCATCGTGTACTCACATCATTCTTCATTTGTTGGAGTGGCTTTTTACTGTTGTGAAAATAAACTTGCTTATGTATGTATTAACAATCTACATATCCTACAGATATCTAATGTAAATAGTGTGATAGTGATCGTTCAAAGTGTACATGGTGTGCACTTCACATCTCTGTAAATGCATAATTGGGGGAACTGATATATCCTTCGAGAAAGTTTGGAATTACGCAACCCGTAAGAGAGAAAGAAAGGAGATCAGACCATGAAATTATTATCAAATAAATGCAGTAATAGGAGTTCATCGAACTTCAAGGCGTCAATAAATGGCAAAGAAGATCTACACCATTTAGACTGACTTTGATTTGGAGAGGGTCCACAAGTCATACTAATGTCTGTTCTTTATGCATAATTTCTCCTGAAATCAAAAGGCGTCTGCATGCACAAAGAAAAATTATATATTTAAAATACTCCCTGGAATTCTCTCTGCGAAGACCCCTCTTTTCCTGAACGCCACGAAAAGGTATTCGTGGGCTGTAATAAGACCTTAACTGCCGCGGCGGATTAGCCGTGCGCACTGAAGCGCCGTGCTGCGGTGCGCGCGGCCGTTCGCCGTCGGGGGTTCGAGTGCATGGGCGTATGTGTTTGTCCTTAGGTTAGTTTACCTTAGTTTAAGTAATTTGTAAGCTAGGGACTAATACCCAAGCAGTTGAGTCCCATAGATTTACAAACATTTGAGACCTTAACTAATACCAAATACAAAAAATAAAAATAAAACGGAGAACTTTTGGCACCACGCTCAGCGTAGTGAAACAAGCCTACGTGAACATTTTGGTGATGCATTAGTCAGCAGTTCAATAGTCACTCAACACGGCGTCTCCAGACTCTGATGTGATCATTGTGACCGTCATTGTGGTGCATGCAGAATCGGCATCCCTAGGTAAAAGAATGTCGAACAAATCCTTAGTCTACCAACACTACCACGATTAGAATCTAGAGACACCGTGGTGAGACCCTGCTGAATTGTTGCCTTACGCATTCTCATACTGACCCTGCACGCGGTATTATAGATCAAGGTGGTACTGGATTGCAATCCGCAACACATTGCTGGTACACCAACCAGCTACGTCACGACTGTGCAGTACTGGAGCTTGTTGTCCTCCCATACCTTCACAACTTTCCGAAGGTCACATTGCAGGATTACGCGCGACCATACGTGGCACGGAATGTTCTCCCGATCTCACAGCTATCGCAAACGTCTCTTTGATGATGGTGTAATGTTTGGGCCGGAATACACCACCCAGTGCATCAATATCGGCAATATGTGGACCGCTACACCCCAACAACATGTCCGGAGTCTCTTTGTTCAAACGTTCAAATGTTTGTAAATCTATAGGACTCAACTGCGTGGTTATTAGTCCGTAGCTTACAAACTACTTAAACTAAGTTAAACTAACCTAATGACAACACACACATCCATGTCCGAGGGAGGATTAGAACACCCGACGCGGGAGGCCACGCGATCGAAAACGTGGCGCTCCAGACCGCTCAGCTACTCTCGCGCGGCCTTCTTTGATTCGATGCAATGTTTGAGCAGCGGTTATAGCCAGCAGTGGCGGCAACACTCAATACTGATTTCATTGTCTTCTCACTTCACATGAGGCTGTATTTCCAATCGCGTGATCTTTAGACAACGTTTTATCTCCCGCATAAATTTGGCTGTGATATCTCCTGTCCTTATTGGTGTTGCATTTTGAATGCTGAGAAGTGTACTTAGTGTATAGCCAGAGACAGTTGGGTCGTTGAATGTCACTCGATACTGTTGAAAACTAACTATTGCTTCTGCTGTGGCTCCTCCATAGATATATAGATTTGCAACACCCGTAATTCAGCATTTCCTCAACTCATATTATCCAAAATTCTTAGACAAGAAAACAGAAGTGAAATGGTAACTCATTGACGAATGGTACATTCAGTTCATATCCTTCACGACCACGGAACCAAATGACGTATATGAGTACGGTAACTCAAAGTTCCACATTGGATTTCGCATCACAAACCATTTGAGGAATGTACATATCATCTCGGGTAACCTGCCAGATCTGTCACACAAATAACATTTTAGGGGCAATGGAAATATTCACGCTTTAAAACCAGCCTCCTGCCAGCATTCCGTGGTGAAATAGGTAGGTATTTCAGGTAAGGCAAGGAATTCCTGGGGCTGAACTCAAACTGCAGGATGACTGTATTTTTTCACATGTTCTCTCTGGAGAATACAATATCGTCCAAAGCGTTGCCTGTGGACGTCTTCACGTTTACGATTCGGCGCCGTCAGCTACAAGCTAGATAAGTAGTGTGATTGCCATTGCATCAGCATAGAAGTCTAAAAACTGCAGAAATTGCAATGAACACGTTCATGGAGCCTCACATTGCTAAAAACGATTCGGATCTATTTAACTGTGACCATCTTGACTCTTCTGGAAAACTAATGGGACGAGGAGAAGTGACATGGAAGTTAATCCACTGAGCATCGTGAGGCCACAGGCGCATTGCCTAGAGTAAAAAACATATTTAGTACTCTCTCCTGTGTCGAACAGGTAGGCAGCCTGTCACCACTTGTTCTAATAACAGAAAAGGTGATACGACGCATCAGTCCAAGGCCCGAAATTGAAAAAAACGGGATGTATTTTCAATACTGACCTGCTCTGAGAATACAGTTCTCTTATAAACCAATGAAACACAAATCTTACCTTCATGCTAGCAGTTAGTCGAAGACCTCAGAATAATTGATCAAAAATTAAACAAAATCACATTATGTTTTCTGTAGTCTCAAAGACAAAGACGACTAAAAGTCAAAACAAAATTAATGGAGTAAGTAACCGAATTTAAATATCTATGGAATGTTCCACAATGATGTTTTGAAAGTTTGGGAGATTTTAAACGGTATTTATTAGATGAAGTTTTCATAGAGATTCCCTCTCCGTAAACATCATTCAACAACGCTTTGAGCACTTGTTCATCTTCAGTACTGTCAAACAAATCTCTTCTACTGCACGCCCTACTTCCGAATAAATTATGGGAGTCGTTAGTATGGACGAAAACAAGTACAGTAAACAGGGCCGCTAAAATGCATACCTAAAGAGCTGTAGGAGGACACATTTCACAGTATAAAATATGAAACAGTGTTCAAAGCTACTTTCGTATGCATTTTGAAGCCGATGTTTACGAACTATTTTTGTTGTTTTGGACCATTCTACTTCCTCCAAAATATGGAAAGCAAAGAACTTGCAATAGAAGAGATGAAGTTCCCGTTGCGTTGTCAGGTAACATATCTTCTTCACCATGCCGATGGGAGGGTGCGAATCAGTCGTCTTCCAGGGGAACAGCTCCTTGATACCTGTACTGCTGGACAGAGAAAAGTTAGCGGCGGCTCAGCTATGTTTTGTTTACTATCCATGTAGCATCCATGCGTCCATCGGAGCTGGTGCTAAGCACACTGATTGCAGGCCACGTACACCCTCTCATGAGCAATACGCCCCCTTCCCCGCCGAATAAGCGGGTCCGCGGTGGAGTAGCCGAGTAGTCTAAGGCGACTCGCTGCGGAGCGAGCGGTAGCTCGCCGTTGCGGGTTCGAGTCCTCCCTGGGGCATGGGTGTGTGTTGTCCTTAAGTTAGTTGACCTTAGTTTAAGTAATTTGTAAGCTACGGACTGAGGACCACGCAGTTTGGTCCGATAGATTTACAAACATTTGAACATTTGATTTGATTTAACGGGAATCAGGCGCCAACTACCCCCCCCCCCGCCCCCCCCCCCCCCCCAGCATACAGTCCAAGACGCGTCGCCACCGTTATCCGTGCCAAAGGTGGTCAACTGTCTATTAGTTAGGGGGTCTTAATGTTCTGGCTGATTAGTATATTTATACTTGAACGTAGCATCCAGATTTCCAGGGCCAATTCGTCTGGTAAGGGGCAGACTGCAAGATACCATTCCGGCCTAAGTAATAAAAATCCAAACACACAATGAGGCCGTTGCTGAAGTGAGCCGGTCGCAGTGGCCGAGCGGTCTGCGGCGCGCCAGTCACGGTCTACACGGCCGCTACGGTTGGGGTTTCGAATCCCCCCTCGGGCATGGATGTTTGTGCCGTACTTAGTGTTAGCTAGTTCATAAGTAGTTTGTACGTTTAGGGACTGATGACACAGCAGTTAAATCCCATAAGACTTACAAACATTTGAACATTTGCTGAAGTGATACTAACTTAGTGACATAATTCACTTACGAAATCTTCTCGGGTTTCCACCCGGGTGGCTGCGTTGAAATTCCGCAAGTTTTCGATGAGTGACAGTCTCATCATCTTAACTTCGCCTGAAGATGATGAGACTGTCACTCATCGAAACGTTGCGGAATTTCTACGCAGCCACCCGGATGCAAACCCGAGAAGATTTCGTCAGTGTCATACGCCGGAGAAGCCTACATTCACATAATTCACTTAGTTGTATGTGGGGACTAACATGCCAAAATTTTTAACTGACAATTTTCATCGCTAACTATTTGATTTTATTAATCCATTTTCATTTCAGCAGTGAACTTGTAGCGTCGCAGTGAGAATAACAGCCTGTGGATTATGTCATGCCATATCCCCAGGAAGAATATAACTTGGAGATAGCATGTTCAAACCATCTGAATGTTCCATATATGTTGCCTCTAACTGGGAAACTGTGAGGCCCTTAAAAACCTATCAAACGGAAATAAAAAAGTACCACTGACACCAATAAATCCATATTGCGATTCCTATAATTCACACTGCCAGAAAAATAGATAATTAAACATAGCATTACTTATAAAAAAGAACTAAACGACATTGCACTGAAAATCTATACTTACGCCGAAGGAGTGTCGATTCCTACGAAAGAGAATAAGTGAAATTTAGAATTGGTAAATCCCAGTAGAAGTTTCGAAAATCACCTTAACCCATCTATTTCTTAAGAAAGAAAGCTTTAATAATGCCAGGGATTACTAACTATAATTGGAGACATCCTGCTTTTCAATTTCTTTCACGAACACATCATCATAACATGTCAAATTAACAACCACGAGTACGACCAACTAAGAACGAGCATGAAATTTAAAAGGATCACGGTAAACTTGTAATATGTACTAGGAAGACCTTTTTAGTTGTATTATAGATCTCACTATTAAATGATTTATGCGGAGTAAATGAGTCCTCATGACTCGAAATCTGCACTGATGGTCTTCCATCATTGGAACAAAAGCGACATGTAATTTTTTTAAATAAATATTTCATATCGCACCACCAAGCTGGAAATTTCTTGTTTTTCTTTCCTTTTATACGACATATTATTGTCAATCGGAGCTGGTGCTAAGCACCATGACAGTTAAGAAGCATCGCTGCTGCTGAGTGCAAAATAAATCGTTTGAAGCCTCCTGTAAATCTTGCAGTACAGTCATTTCCGTTTACCTATTACACACTATTCAAATGATTCCAATATGGTGGGTTGCATTATTGAGATTCTTAACCGACAAACTGGAAATGAGGAAGCTGTCTTTTAGTATGTCCATTTACTAAATGAAAGGTAAAAGGACGCTATCAAAACTCGAAAAGCGGTGTGTGTGTTGTTCTTATGTTACGAGAGTGAGTCAATAAGTAAGTCGCGAACTGAAGTAGTCACGCCAGTACTGCGTCCTGTGTAGGGATATTTATCTACCACTACGACACATCCGTCTTGTGGGTTGCAGCAGTTTATAGGATGCAAACACTGCCACAAAAATTCCGCGCTTCAGGCTTTTAAAGCCTTGTCGAACGATGGGACGAGTGTTTAAATTCATAGGTGGAGTCAGCTGAAAAGTAAAACGCAGTACTGGCGTGTCTTCCTCAGTTTGCGACTTACTGACTCACCCTCGTAGTTTACGTTAGCCTACGTGGTTTGTAAGCCTAGGGACTGGTAAACGAAGCATTTAAGTCCTTTAGATTTACAAACATCTGAACAATTTTGACTATATCAATAACAATGTTGCTATTTGGGACCCGCGTAACTCATATAACCAGTAGCATTTTTCTAATTTCAATACGCGGACATAAAAAAGATGGTAGCCAAAACTTATCTGAATTTTCAATTTCTTAAGTTCGTCAGTCTACAAATATGTCTCCGAAACATACGAATTGGTACATATCCAATAAGCATAAAAACAGCAAGACTTTGAATGGGAATTCAGGTCTTCTCGGCGAATTTAATTGCTGGAATTTTCTCGTATAATTCGCCTGAACATAACGAGAAGGAAACTCGTCGAAACATAGCAATTTGGACTTTCCAGTCACCTTACTGACTCACTGAAGCCAGTTCTTTACTGAAATTAATATTTGTATCTACAAAGGATCCGCTTGCTATGAAATCATATTCATTCTGCGGAACTCATATTTTAATCAATACTTAACTATTGTCAACGAAGTACAGAATGAAAAAAATTTACGTTCTGGTATATAACATACGCAATCATCATCACTCAGAACCATATCTGTAGAAGGTCCACGAAAGGTAATTTAGAAATGAGCTAACTAGGAGAGGAGAGGAGAGGAGAGGAGAGGAGAGGAGAGGAGAGGAGAGGAGAGGAGAGGAGAGGAGAGGAGAGGAGAGGAGAGGAGAGGAGAGGAGAGGAGAGGAGAGGAGGAAATCCGAAATTATTCGGGTAAACCAGCGGATAAAGGATGCAATCGAAGAAGGCGAGAAATAGTCTGTAAGAAAAGATTAGCTACGTTATGGATCGACCTACAGACTATGATCTGGAATAGTGAGATGCAGAATCCTATAATGTTAACTCCTTTACATAAAATAACAACGACAAAGTGCTGAAGGAAAATGCTAATGATAATTACGATACTGAAGAGAATACGAGAACTTCTGCACATACACTCCTCGTGCTACCTTAAGGTGTAGCAACACTATCACTTGACCACTGTTACGTACCATTCATTAATTATGTGCGAGAGAAAGTCTTCAAAATCTCTTACTTCATTATTGCCCCTATGAGAAAATTAAGATAAAGAGTCAACAATCCGAAGATTGGTTTGAACACCACAGTGCTTTACTAGGCAAGAAGCCCTTTTCTGGACACCCTGATTTCAAAATTAAATATCTCGAAAACAAAGACCGATAGAGGAATGCAGTAAACGGTATGTTTATTGTGAATGCTGTAAGACGTTTATACAGCAGTTTGAAATAATAGTTACAAAAGATGCTAACAGATGGCGCTGTACGCTGTACAGCTCATATTAGCATACATTAAGTGAAATAATCGTATGAAAACACTCTTTGCAAACAATCACATCACAATGTTTTCAGAATGTTCACCATTGTCACTACAGAGGTGGCGCAAACGAAGAATGAAATTCGCCATCACATTTCGTAGTGTCTCAACCGAAATGGATTCACATGCCACAGAGATCGCCGATTCAAGCTCGACCAGCGTGGCGGGGTGCTTTTGGTAGACCATGTCTTTCACTGTGCCTCAGAAAAAAAAAAAAAAAAAAGTCGCAGGGAGTTAAATCCGGCGAATATGGAGGTCAATTCGTGCCTGCACCAGTAAATTTGGGATATTCCAAAGCAATGGCTCGATTCCCGAAGTATTCCTCAAGAAAGCGAAACACTTGTTCGGTCCGATGTGGTCGGGCTCCATCTTGCATAAACCATTTAGTACCTGGTCGATCGTCTAACGCTTGCTGCCTGGCGACAAATTGTTCCAAAATTGCAACGTAACGTGCACCAGTGACCGTTTCTCGAATGAAAAACGGGCCAATAATGCCTATGCTGCATACTGCAGCCCACGCAGTAACTTTAGGAGAATAGGGGCGTTTCACTTCACACCCATATGGCTTTCCGGAACCCCAAAATCGCCAGTTCCGCTTATTCACGTATCCATTCAGGTGGAAGTGTGCTTCATCTGTAAATTAGATGAAGCCAACATCAAATCCTTCACTATCAATCATTGTGAGCATCTGGTTAGCAAAGGCAACCCTTTGTTGCACAGCTCGTACGGGTGTGGTCTGGTGCGTTTGAATTTTGAATGGAAACATGTGTAGGCTCTTTCTCAGTATTTTCTGCGTGCTGGAACGCTTCAAACCAGTCTCAGATGCAATTCTACGGACGGATGACATTGTATTTCGCTGAATAATTACAGAAACTGTGGCGATATTTTCAGGCGTAACTGCGGTTTGCTTGCGGCCAACATGCCCCACTAGATCATCAGCTACGCTGCCTGTTCGTTGAAATTTTGCGAAGAGCGTACGAATGGTTTTCGCATCGGGTCATTTTGGAACATTAAATCGTGCTTGAAAACTTCGCCTTGTTGCCGTAGGACTCTTTTACTAACTTGTGGTACTCTAGCACCAGAAAAACGCGTTGTACAATGGAGTACCATGGTTTTAATCTCTTCCTTCGGTACGCTAACCTCCTTTCACGTTTCAATAGTGGAACTGATCGGACTGGGCTTCGGATCACTATTTATACTAGGCATTACGTATGGCGATTACAGCGCCATCTGTTAGCAGATTTTGTAACTATTATTTCAAACTGCTGTATAAACTTCTTACAGCTTTCACAATAAACATACCGTTTACTGCAATCCTCTATCGGTCTTTGTTTTCGAGATATTTAATTTTGAAATCAGGGAGTCCTTTTCTGAACACCCTGTATTTGTAGGTGGTATGCCGATGCCTTCCTCCGACCTTCGATCTGACTCACGTATGGGGACCTACAGTGTAAAGTGGATTCCGAACCACGGTGCTACTCGATATTTTTCACATCAGCAACATTTCCAGAGGTGTTGGCAGATGTGCTCATGGATGCGGCGGGAGGACCTTGCTAAACGCGAAGGTGAGACTGATGGGAAGGTAGGATGAGGTCTGAGACGCGGTTTGTCAGGTTTGGGAAACATGAGGATATGTGAGGTCTTACGCAAGTCTGAGAAGAAGCCGGTGTAGAGGATTACATTGTAGAGGGGAGCGAGGGCGGTGTGGAAGGAGAGGGGACAGGCCCGAAGGTGCCTATGCGTTAAACGGTCGCGATTGGGAGCGGTGTTGCATTTAGCGCGTAGTGTGTCTTGGATTACGAGGGCGGTGATGGGCGTGTTTAATTCTGAGGGGCGAATGTGCTCCAAGTGCAGGAAGCCAAGGGCGAACGGTGGGCGGACGCGTCGGTACGCTCGTGGACATCGGGGAACAGTGAGTAGTCAAATCGGGGATTGTCAGGAATGGAAAAGATATCGGATAGGTAATATTCGGCTTTACTGGCGTTGTCGGCAAAAGGACAGTCTTGGTGAAGGAGCGGGTAGTGGAGTGTGGAGTGACGGCCAGTAAGGCGGCGGAAGTCCTGCCAGTACGAGGAGTTGACGGGGAACACTGCATTAAAACGGATGCACGGAAATTCTTAAGTGCAAATATAATATGAATCTGTGTCTGTTTCGGTAAGAGTAGAGATTATTTGTATGTGGTGAAAGCTAGTACAAATGTTACATGTTACATTCATGTTGTTTTGTTTGCTTTTATATATTTGCTGTATTTTGTTTCCTTTATAATTAACTAGCTGAAAACCCTGCGTTTCCCGGGTATTTATTTATTTATTCCCGCCATTTTTCAGCGTGTCGGAATGTGATACAGTTTAGACGCTACATTCAACTATGTATGTGTATACTGTCTGTAAAATTTCCTGTCGCCACAATTTGTATTGTTCAAATTATAAATTGTAACGTCATAGCCGGCCGCGGTGGCCGAGGGGACTGAGGCGCTCCAATCACGGTCTGCACGGCCACTACGGTCGGGGGCTCGAATCCCCCCTCGGGCATGGATATTTGTGTCGTCCTTAGTCTTAGCTAGTTCATAAGTAGTTTGTAAGCTTAGGGACTGATGACCCCGTAGTTAAGTCCCATAAGTTCTACAAACATTTGAACATTTTGTAACGTCATACCGAGAGCCGTAGTTTTACTCCATAAACAGCGGAAAAGTGGTAAGCGAGAAACTGTTTTCCTTTCATCATTTTACTATGGTTGCTAGCGAGAAAAAGTTTAATAAAGATTTGAAATTATATTTAAAGTTTGTTGCAAGTCGCTAAGTACTGTCATTCTCATACAGTGTGTTTCGAAAGTCTCGCCGCATTATATGGCATTTTTTGCTATTTCTATTGGTTATGACGTAATATCTTTTGAACCATGTGCCATATGTGATTCTTAACCACGCAGCAATTTTTACCTCACGGTAAGGAATGTGTGTACGAAATTTGGTTGTAATCGGTCCAGGAGAAATTGAGCAGCATTGTCGCAAAATGCAGCAGTTTTTAGCGCATCTCATTGTTTATGACGTCATATCTCGTGAACTATATATCGTATGTGATTCTTACACTTAGGGCGAACGTCCTGATGGTTGAAGCTTACGTGTACAAAATTTCACAAAGATTGGAACAAAACTGTAGATTTGTATGCAACACGTACAAACATACGGACACTCTACTTTGTATATTAGACTAGCAAGTCCGACGATGCTTCGTAGTTGCTAGCAGAGCTGCGCTAGCTAAGCAAACTAGTGCTGGCCCATGCGCGCGACTCTAGTGGCGCTGCGAGCAGAGCGGTCGGGCTGAGCCGGCAGCTGGAAATGTTTGTGAAGCTTAAGGGACTTAACTGCGGGGTCATCACTCCCTAAACTTACGAACTACTTATAAACTAACTTGTACTAAAGACAACACATACATCCATGCCCGAAGGAGGATTCGAACCTCCGACGCGGGAGGCCGCGCGATCCGCTCCAGACCGCTCGGCTACACAAAAGAAGAAGAGAGGAAAAAAAAAAAAAAAAAAAAAAAAAAAAAAAGAACAATGCGGTCTAAAGCGTCACGCTGCGGAGCGCGCGGTTGCTCGCCGTGGAGGTTCAAGTCCTCCCTGGAGCATGGGTGTGTGTGTGTGTTTGTCCTCAGGTTAGTTTACCTAGGTTTAAGTAGTTTGTAAGCTGCGGACTGATTACCACGCAGTTTGGACCGATAGATTTACAAACATTTGAACATCTAATTAGTAACACAATACTTTCAAATGATCCTTACTAGAGGCTGAACTTGTCACCACACACTCAAGGGGTTCCTTCTAAGAGCATTGTTCAACACGTGACGCACAGTTTCACGCAGTACAGCCACAGGTCTGATGCGGTATAGGTAACATCTGCATCGCAGTATGCAATCGAAATAGCACTGCAAAATAATGTGGATCAGTACGATCCGTGAACGCTAAATTTCACATAGATTCGTCGTGAAATTCTGGTGGCATATAGACCAGGTGCAATGTCACGTCAGGCAGTAGCGTAAGGCTGGCAATAATTTGTCTAAAGACGCACAGTTTTTGATAGGGAAGTTACGTCTTACAGCGATTTTGCGGCACGTTGAAGCACGACGGCGATTTGGAAATTAAATTCCAATTTTTATCAGAAAACACTTTATTTTAGGGACGTTTATCACATACCAGTTAACAATATACCATTTCAGATGTTTTCAACGTAATTTTTACACATGTTCAAACATTTATGATACCACTTCGCAAGCTTAGATATTTATTTCCCCGTACGAGTTTTCCGCCTGCGAGTGCTACCATTAACTGATGCTCTACTTGAGCTCTACAATCAGAAATGCCAAAACGGTGATTCTGTCTGACCAATTCATCCACTTTTTCAACAAGCTGATCGTTCACAACGGACAGTCTGCCACTTCGTTCATCGTGGACTTTAGTGCGTCCGTTACGAAACGCACGACATTAACGTCGAATAACACGGACAGTCATAATGTTCACGTAATCTCAGTTGAATCGCTAGTGGTGTCATTTGTTTTGTACACAGAAATTATATTACCCCTTGAACTCGCACTTTTATTGATGCACCTATTAAAATGTTCAAATGTTCGTAAATCTATGGGACCAAACTGCGTGGTCATCAGTCCGTAGCTTACAAACTACTTAAACCTAGGTAAACTAACCAACGGACAACACACACACCCATGCTCCAGGGAGGACTCGAACCTCCACGGCGAGCTACCGCGCGCTCTGTAGCGAGACGCTTTAGACCGCTCGGCTACTCCACCGCGGCTGCCGGCAGTTCTCGCCCGTTGCTGCGGCGTCTGCTGTTGTACTCGCTGCTGTTGTTGCCGTCTTTGTTTCTACTGTACTGTTGACAAAATGGATTCAAAGGATAGCAGCCGTTTCCAGTCGGCGACTTTGAGACCAATGTTATAGTAATCATTTTGAACAAATTATAAGATGAGTAGGTAGCAAAATATAGGCTACGAGAAATAATTGATTAATACTAGTTCCATAGATAATGACTATGACATTTGATTAAAATGTCGAACGTGTCAGTTTAATAAAAAGTTTCCTGACATGATATTACGTGACACTCATTTTTTAAGTTAAATTACTAATTGATATATGCATTTATCTTCGCATTCTATTATTTCCTTTATTTTCGTATAATAAGAGGCAATAATAAAGTTGAGCAGGCCGTAGTGGCCGAGCGGTCTGTGGCGTGCCAGTCACGGTCTGCACGGCCGCTGCGGTCGGGGATTCGAATCTCCCCTCGGGCATGGATGTTTGTGCCGTCTTTAGAATAAGCTAGTTCATAAGTAGTTTGTAAGTTTACGGACTGATAACCCCGTAGTTAAGTCCCATAAGCTCTACAAACATTAATAAAGTTGAAAGTAGTTCATTTTTCAAATTCATATAAATTATATATTAATTTTGTGATAAACACTTTGTAAAAGTGTCTCTTATTGGCGGATCTTCATTCGAAAATCTGTTGAAGTCTCGTGTTATTGCATAAGTCCGTCGGACAGAACATAGCCATTATCAGTTTTGACAATGGTAAAATACTCTCAGACGTCTATATACGAAGTCATTGTTATGATATATTTTGCTTGCAAATTCCATATGAGATTATGTATCCCAGTAAGATATCAAGAATATTGCCATGCTGTGAAACCTGTGGCACACAGATTAAAAGCCACTAACAAACATATGAAATCACAAAATAGCCAAATCAGCTTTCAAACATCATAAATATTCGTCCTGAAAGAGATTTAGCTTGACATGCCAGCGAAGTTCTTTCTTTGATAAATGATGAGACACATTTTTGTTGCAGGAAGAAGATGTGGACATCTCAGATGTTCCTAACATTACCAAAATGAAGAACGAAGATACACTACTGCTATGCCGTAATATAAAGTCTACGAACTCAAGATGATTAAATTTTGTATCCTTCATTTGATTAGTTACGTTTTATGAATTTCCTAGAATATTTGATTTATTCTTATTTTCGTAAAAGAGAAAAGAATTTATAAATAAATGTAGAAATTCTTTTGAAATCGTTGTTTTAATTTAAACACTTTCAAATTTGAAATTGCAAAATATGTGGCCTCACACCAGGGTGATCACACAAATGTGACCACCTTTGTCAAGGAGAGGGACTCCAAAAATCGCAAAATCGTGTGATTTAAATGTATGGGTGGCCTCTTCAACAAATGTTGAAGTGATAATCTAAATATTCGATAGTTATGGGCCTAATTTCTTTCAGGAAAAGAGGTACGAATGAAATAAATAAACTAAAAATAAAAGACTAAAAAAACAAGAGTTCGTCAATAACTGAAAAATATTTAGCAGCACTGTTTTCTCAGGTAATCTGCTTATGATCCTTTGATAGCGACGTCTTTCAACACAAGGTAACGATTCTTCCCGCTCGTCGAGTAGCTTTGGCAGTCATCTGACGGGCTGCCGCTTGTTGCGCCGCTCAGTTTTATATATATTTTCCTACTATTATTATTATAATCATAATAACAATTATTATTATTCCTACGCCGAAGAACCACAGACACTGCCAGAGTACAGTGACTCAATGATACAGAAATCCCTACAGTAGGTGCAACAACGGCAAAGGGGTATCTGTGGAGAGGACAGACAATAGTTGCAGGGGAAACAGTCTGGTTGTTTTACTGAGCTGGTCTTGTAACATCAGCTAACCTGGCATTTCCATACAGAAACTTATAACAGCTTAACCCTTTTAATCCCAATTTTTATTAATTGATGAACAAAATATTTCTTTGCATAATTCTGTACACAATGAGTAGAATAATGTATATTTGTTAAAATTATTGAATTTTTTCTTTGTTTTTGGAGGGAAAATTGGGATGACTCGATATGGCATCACTGGGCAGGATATATTTCCTTTGTCGCAACTAACATAATTGTTGTTGGTTTTTGGAAGGGACTAAACAGCGACGACTAACATAATTCCCAAACTGTTTACTACTAATTTAGACATTTGGCAATAATTTATTGATGAACTTTTCAAATTACTTTTTTTCCTTTACCGTGCTATAATAATTTGAAAGTCTTGTTGCATGTACTCAAACTTAGACATGAAGCAACAATACATATTTCGTGGATACATTGTAGCCTAACGCTATTTCCTCGAAGTAATGGCAGACAACTCATTCACATTAAATTTTGGTAACTCCTATAATGTTGTTTAAAATTTTAGGACAAATTTTCGTGCCTAGAGGAACAGATAAAGATGACGTTCCCATATGGCAACTCTGGGAGGGAAAGGGTTAAAGTTACGGAAAATGACAGTCTTCATTTTTCCGGAAGACAAGCAGCTCTGCTATATGCATACATGATGCCATCCTCTTGAATTAAATATTCTGGATGTAAAATAGTGCGCCATTTGGATCTCGGGTAAGGACTACTCATGAGGATGCAAACATAAGGGAAAATGAAAATGACTACGGATGTAAGCGTGAAATATTTTAATTCCTTAGATCAGTTAGATGATTTGAAAGAGAATATATAGGTTGACGTTAAATGTAGTGAGGATTAGATACGTGCTTTAGTACGATGAACAATACTTCTGGTCAGCTGATTACAGGGGTACAAATACAAAACTAGTTGGTGCAACAATAATGAATAATAAAATAGGAATACTGCTAAGTTACAATGAACAGAATAGTGGTGAACGTATTATCGTAGCCAGAAACAATCACCCATCACAGCAGTACATGTATATATACCAATTTGCACTGCCGATGATAGGAAATCTAAAAGCAATAATGAGATAAAAAAATAAATAAAAAATAAATTTATTCAGACAGTTGTAGGAGAAGAAAACTCGAGTGTTATGAGTGTCTGGAATTCTGTATTAGGAAAAGGAAGAGAAGGGAAAATAGTGGCTGAAAATGTACAAGAAAAAAGAAATGAAATAGAATTTTGTACCAAGTCGAATTTAATCATAACAAACAGTTGTTTTGAGAATAATGAAAGAAGGTTGTATTCGTTGAACAGATCAGGAGACACCGGGAGGTTTCAAGGTTATTTTATATTGGTAAGACAGATTTCGGAATATTTTGGAACCAGGTTTATAAAGCAGTAAGACACATCCAAGGGCAAATATAGTCTCTGATCATAACTTACTGTAGAATAAAATAAAATAAACAGCAAAAAGATGGAGAAATAAGAAGATGGAACCTGGATAAACTGACTGGACCTGAAGTTTATGCGAGTTTCAATGGGAGCTGAAACGCGAGAAGGTAATAGAACAGAAGAATACTGGGTAGCTTTGAGAGATGAAATAGTGAAGGCAGCAGAGAACCAAATCGGTAGAAAGACAAGGCCTAGCACAAATCCTTGGATATCACAGTAGATACTGAATTTAATTGAGAGCCGCGGTGGAGTGGCCGAGCGCTCTAAGACGCATTGATGCGGAGTGTGCCGTTTGCTCACCGTCGAAGTTTCGAATCCTCACTCGGGCATTGGTGTGTGTGTTGTCCTTAGCATAAGTTAGTTTAAGTAGTTTGTAAGCCTATGGACTGATAACCGCAGGAGTCAAATGCCTTAGATTTACAAACATTTCAACAGTATTTTAACTGATAAATAGAGAAAATACAAAAATGTAGCAAATAAAGGAGGCCATAGGGAGTAAATGAACTAGGAACGTTTAAATATCTTCTCTGTGTCAAAGCGTTGAATTAAATTCGACGGCGAAGTTGAAACATGTGCCGGGCCGCGACTTGGAATCTGATATCTCGCTTTGGCCCAGCGGTCGTCTTACGCTTTAGGCTATTCGGGCGCGCTCCTCTTCCTGCCAAGATTATCAACTTATAGCACACAACTATGATACAGCCGTCTGTCTACTATTGCACTTGCTTGTAGCTTAACCTGTGATCTCTCAAAAGCTTTTGATTGTTTAACTCATTGAATTCTTCAGCACCGCCTGATTTTCTTAGACTGCATGCCTTACCCTTGTATTATTCTTGTTAATGTTAACCTTATATACTCCTTTCAAGGCGCTATGAATTCTGTTCAGCTGCTCTTCCAGGTCTGTCTCTGACTGAATTACAAACTCATCAGCAAAATGCCAAGTTCTTATTTCTTCACCTTAAACTTTAACTTAATCTCCAAGTTTTTACTTGCATTCCTTCACAGCTTGCTCATTGTACAGATAGAATGACAAGCTACAACCCTTACTCCCTTCACAACCACTGTGTCCTTTTCATGCCCTACAGCGCTTATAATTGCTGTCTGGCTTTTGTACAAGATTTAAATAACCTTCCCTTTTCTATATTTTGCCCCTGCTGACTTCAGAATTTGAAAAAGTGTATTCCAGTCAACATAGTCAAACATTTTCTCCAAATCTACGAAAGCTAGTAATATAGGTTTCCCTTTCCTTAATCTATATTCTAAGATAGGTCGTAAGGTGAGTATTGCATCACGCGATACTACATTTCTCGGAAATCCAAACTGATCTTCTCCGAAGTTAGCTCCTAGCAACATTTCCACCCTACTGTAAATAATTCGTGTTAAAATTTTGTAACAGCACTTATTAAACGAATGTCATCTACTGCATGGGCCTTGTTTCGACTTAGGTCTTTCAGTGCTCTGTCAAATTCATCTCTCAGTATAGTATATTTCATCTACTTCCTCTTCCCTTCCGACAATATTGTCTCTACGTTCATTTGCTTTGTAGAGCCACCTTTCAGCTCTCCCTTCTTTGCTGTTAACTGGCTTTCCATCTGAGTTCTTGATATTCATACAGCTGGTGTTCTTTTCTCTATGTGTCTTTTATTTTCTCTAGTTATACATTCTTCTACTGACTTGAATTTGCCTTCTAGTCACTCCTGCTTAGTCATTTTGCACTACCTGTCAATCTCATTTCTTAGTCGTCTTTACTTCATTTTTACCTGCTCCATTCACTGGATTTTTATACCTTCTCCATTCATCAATAAAATTTTGTATTTCCTCTGATATCCAGTAATTTTTGTAGGTCTTGCCTCTCTACCTATTTGGTCTTCTGCTGCCTTCACTATTTCATCTCTCAAAGCTACCCATTACTTTCTATTGTTTTATTTTCCCCCGATTCTGTCAATTGTTGCTGAAAGCTACCTCTGAAGATCTCAAGAACTTCAGGTTCCTTCACTTTATCTAGATCCCATCTCTTTATTTTCCTACCGTGCTTAAGTTTCTTCAGTTTCAGTCTACAGTTCATAACGAATAAGATATGGTCAGAGTCTATATCTACCCCTGGATATTTCTTACATTTTGAACCTGGTTGCGAAAGCTATGTCTTACCATTGTACAATCCATCTGGTACCTTCCAGTGTCTGTTGATTTCTTCCACGTATACAGCCTTCTTTCATGATTCTTAAACCAAGTGTTTGTTATTATTGAATTATGTTCTGCGCAAAATTCTACCAGGAGGTATCCTCTTTCATTCCTTTTCCCCAGTCCGTATTCAGCTACTATTCTTCCATCCCTACCTTTTCCTACTAACGAATTCCAGTCTCCCATCACAATTAACTTTTCCGCTCCCTTAACTGTCTGAATAATTTGCTTTATCTCCTCATACATTTCTTCGATCTTGTCATCATCGGCAGAGCTAGTTGCCATATAAACTCTTACTACTGTGGTCGGTGTGAGCTTCGTATCTATGATGACTACGATAATGCGACCACTGAGCTGTTCATAGTAGTTTACTCGCATTTCTATTTTCTTATTGATTATTAGACCTACTCCTGTGATATCCTCAACTGTTTTTGTATTTTATAATCCTTTACTCACCTGGCCAGAAATACTGTTCTTCCTCCCATCGAACTTCACAAATCCCCACTATATCTAACTTCAATCTATCCATTTCCTTTTTAAAATTTTCTAACTTCCCTACACGATTAAGGGGTCTAACTTTCTACGCTCCAATCCGTAGAATGCCATTGTTCTCTTCCCTGATGACTTCTTCCTCCAGAGAAGTCCCCGATCGGAGATCCAAATGGGGAACTACTTTACCTCCGGTATACTTTACCCCAGAGGATGCATCATCATATATTCATACAGTAGAGCTGAATGTCCCTGGGAAAAGTAACGACTGTAGTTTCCCCTTGCTTTCAGCCGTTTGCAGTAACTGTATGTCAGAGCCACATTAGCTGATATTACAAGGCCATCTCAATCACCCAGACTGTTGTCCCTGCAACTACCAAAAATGCTGCTGCCCCTTTTCAGGAACTACACGTTTGTCTGACCTCTCCACAGATACTCCTCCGCTGTGGTTGCACCTACGGTACAGTTATCTGTATCGTTTAGGCACGCATGCCACCCTACGTCGGCAACGTTTGTTTATCATGGCGTTGGGAAACAGGATTACACTCACAAAAGACAGAAATTTTAAATGTATTTTTCGAAAGCTGTCTAGGAACTAGGAACGTTTATATCTTCTCTGTGTCAAAGCGTTGAATTAAATTCGACGGCGAAGGTGAAACATGTGCCGGGCCGCGACTTAGAATCTGATATCTCGCTTTGGGCCAGCGGTCATAAACATTAGGCTATCCGGGCGCGATCCTGTTCCTGCCAAGATTATCAACTTATAGCACACTCCCTCTGTCCACTATTGCACTTGCTTGTAGCTTAACCTGTGATCTCTCAAAAGCTTTTGATTGTGTAACTCATTGAATTCTTCTGTTTAAGCTTAAGCATTGTGTTCATATTGAGGAAGTGCACAAATGGTTTACTTAATACTTAACTGCAATAGTGCAGAAGGTTGAAATAAGTGGTTCAGGTAAACTACAAAAATCATCAGATTTCTCAAACTGGGGAGCTATCAAGAATGGGGTCCCACAGGATTCGGTCTTGGGTCCTTTGCTGTTTATGATATATATTAATGATTTGACATTCTGTGTTCTCGATGATGTAGAACTAGTTATTTTTGATGACGATACAATTAGTCACACCTGACAACCGATGAAATTATCAATAACATCTTTCAGATGATTATTAAGTGTTTCTCTGCAAATGATTCTTATTAAATTTTGATAAAACAGTTCCATACGGTAAATGGCATGACACCATTAACAAACATAGTCTGTGAACAGAAGTCTGTAGCTAAGAGAGAATATTCAAAGTCTTTAGGTATTGATGAGAAACTGAATTGGAAGCAACACATTGACGATCTACTGAAATGTTTGGATTCAGAAACTTTTGCTATTAGCTCACTATACCTATTTTTGTTCACTGCTTTCATAGTAATGATGTTTTGTTTGGGGTAATTCAGCATTGATCAAAATGGTATTAATTGCACAAATGCGTTTAATTAGAATAATTTCTGGAGCCCACCCAATATCATCCTGCAGACAGTTATTTAAGGATCTAGGGATACTCACAGTACCTTCACAATATATATATATACACTCACAGTAGCTTCACAATATATATATATATATATATATATATATATATATATATATATATATATATATATATATATATATATATATAAATTAAAAATGAATTTTGTTATTAGTAACCCAACCCAAATCAGTGTGCATAGCTACCATACTAGTAGAAAGGATTATCTACACTGTTCAAGGATAAATCTAACTTTTGCACAGAAGGGAGTGAATTATGCTGCCACTTTGGTCACTTACCAAATAACATCGAATGTCTGACACAGAGCCAACCAGCATTTAAAAACAAATTGAAAGAATTTTTGAATGACAACGCCTTCCCTCAGTATATGAATTTTAAATTTCCTAATTTTACAAAAAATAAAAAAATTATAATAAATTTAAAAAATTAAAAAATGTCATGTAATTTTATCTTTTACTAAACTGACACGTCCCACATCATTACGAAATCTAGTGTCCATGATGTATGGAATAAGTATTAATCTCGTCTAATCTAAACTATTCCCGCATGAGGTCGGAGTTAACTGTACATCCGCACTGAAACTGTCATTTGCATGTTCGAGACATATATAAAATTATGGATTGAGAGAGAGAGAGAGAGAGAGAGAGAGAGAGAGAGAGAGAGAGAGAGAGAGAGTGCAGACGCATAAAAAGCGAGATTGACAGAAGTGCAAATTTCTTATGCAACGGTTGCTACATGAGAAATCCAGATATGTGGAACTATCTGTAACTAGAGGAAAAACAGAAATTTAAAAGAGACGTCAGGAGGCAAGGAACGTAGTTGTATAAATGGGAATAGCTCAGATGGAAAACCAGTACTAAGCAAAGAGGGGAAAGTTGGGTGGTGGAAGGAATATATAGAGGTGCTATAAAAGAAAAATTTGAAGGCAGTGTGTTATAAAGGTAAGAGCACACAGATCAAGATGGGGAAAGATGTATCACATAACGAGAATAATTTAAATGAGCACTGAAAGAGCTATGTCGAAATAAGGCGCTAGAGTAGATGATGTTCCCTCAAA
Source organism: Locusta migratoria (assembly GCA_026315105.1). NCBI lineage: Eukaryota > Metazoa > Arthropoda > Insecta > Orthoptera > Acrididae > Locusta > Locusta migratoria. Next base: position 106,380,361 of record CM048755.1, read on the forward strand.
ACTGCTGACATCCTTCGGAGTGTCAGCCGTGACGAAACTATTCTTTACAGTTTACTATTCTCGATATATTACAGTTGCCGTGCTACGTAAACATAGCACTGAATGGAAGTAGAAGAAAGAAATTTGAGACCCAACTTGAGTAAAAGGAAGGATCGTTTGCCTATACACGTGTGAAGCAACGATAAATATTTAATTTAGAAATGGAGAGTAGTGTTCGGGCAAAAACATAAGGGAGAAACTAAGGCTTGAGTTCAATAAGTAGGTTCAAGTCAATTCAAAGTACAATAGTTGTCCAGATGTTCAGAGATTTGCACATGACAGAGAAACATTAAGATTTGCAGCAAACCGGTCTTGGGACTGAAAACCACAACAGAACAAGTTCATAGTAAACTGTATTCATACGATCTGTCATACTGAACTAATGAACAAATCATGTAAACTGTTAGCATCAATAAATGTTGAAGTGCTCGCGAATGCCCAGATTGAACATTTGTCTATAAACGTCGTTTTGCTACACAAATCTACAAAATACTATCCACCTGTCAAGCCACAAAGCAACCAACATTTCGTAAGTTACTCGATACTAACAGCAATAGTGCGTTAGCTTCAAATATCATTATTTTAACTATTAAGAAGATAAAAAAAGACAGTAACACGAGACAGACAGCAACAGCCAGGAACAATACGTATTCATACATCTTATTTGTAATTAACGAAGAGGGATCTGATTTTATGGGTTATATTGCTCTGCCATCAGTACGATTCATATAATGTAAGATATTCTTGACCAGCAATATTTCTATTTCCATCTTCGATGTAAAGAGAATACAGCATATAAAAGGCGTTGAAGGTTCAAAACAATCTATACTCATTTTGTTGAAGCGCATGCCTCGTGACACATGCATTGGGAACCACTGCCTAATGCAATAAATAAACCCTCTGAGGGTTTCCCTTGTCAATTACTGGGAGATGCGCAACAAACCAGAATAATGCAGCCTTTAAGAAAGATCAGAAAAGTTCTGCTTCATCATCACGTTGTATGGAGAGTACTTTTTGTTCGCTTTAGACGTCACCCTGGCCACAAGTGAACGGCTATTGTATTGGAACTGAAGGTATCCTCTTATCTGTGGACAAGGTGAGGTGTTAAATTTCTTGTTACTTTTAATTAGGGAAAAAAGTGAATCTCTCTGTGATGGAACATATACAAGCGACGACCATACGGCGAATACTTCGAAATGTACCGTGTAAAAAGGCAAAGCGAACAACCTTTCGTCACGTATATTCACGGTACACTTTGATAGAAGATGCCATCATGGGCAAAGTATAGCGCTCGTTTAAATTACTGTGGGATTACACAGGAAATCCGGCGATGTAGTGGCTTGAGTTCCATGAAATCCTTTATTCTATTACTCACAGTTACATTCTAATCTAGAAGTTTTTAAGCGTAGGGTGTCAATATTGTATTTTGTACGGGCCACATTCGTAAATTGTCAGAGCAATTTGGAAGATAAAACTACTACTAAATATGGACATGATTTTTTTATGAAATATTCAAATTTTTAAACGTTTGTAAATCTAAGGAACTTAACTGCTATGGTTATCAGTTCCTAGGCTTACAAACTACTTAAACTAACTTATGCTAAGGACAACACACACACACCCATGCCTCAGGGAGGACTCGAACCTCCTACGCCGAGCAGCCGCGCGCTCCGCAGCAAGGCGCTTTAGAGCACTCGCCTACTCCACCGCGGCTTTTATCACAGTAGGTGACACGCAGATTCTACAAATGTCCGTGTGACGTGCTTGCTGCTTCCCAGATAATAGTTGCGGAATTAGTTCGTTGGAAAAGTAAGTTGACGAACACTGCGTCGGTAGTAAATCGCATAAAGTGTGAAATTTCCTAATGTGGCGAAACTGTGAGACAATTATCGTAACTCAAACGCTCAAAAGTTTGTAAACCTAAGAGACCAATCTGATAAGATAATCGGTCCCTAGACTTAGAAACTGCGTAAACTAACTTATGCTAAGGACAACACATCTACCCATGCCCAAGGGAAAATTCGATACTCCGACGGGAGCGACCGCGCAGTCCATGACATGGCGCCTTAGACCTCGCGGCCACCGCGTGCGGCTATTACAACTAGAAACTCTTCTGCTGGTCCGAGTCTGCGTACCAGATTTGGGATTGGGGATTCACCTTGATGTGCAACACTTCCATTTACTTTCTTTCCCAAACTAGTTTCAGCGCAAATTTCGTGTACAACATTGGGTTTAATAATTTTTAAAACATAAGAATTAATATCATTACGAACATTACTGTGTGTTGTTTGTCTTCAGATATTGCATTTTACTGTAGAGTCATTTCACATTTTGCTCTGTTTGTTGCTGTTATCTCGGCATGCAGGAGTATGACGGACAGTAAACCTCTGGTATCTCCACACTCCTGACAAGCTGACAAGAAGCAAAAATTATTGGAATAGCGTCACAAATAAAGGTCTTTGTACATTCTTAAAAATTCCATTGCTGGAGGACGTCATAAAACACACAGAGAAACTTTATAAATTACACAGTACGCTTAAAGGACGGGAGAGTAGATGCCACCCTGCTGGTAACCATTACACATGCTTTTTCACGGAAACGAAACAGCAGATGTAGCACCCAACAGAGCAAGGGTACGGGGGAAGGCTGCGTCCGAAAGTTTTATTCTACTCTCATATCAGTTAAGGTATCATATGTCGTGATTAATACTCGGTCGACTCACCCTCTGTGCTGACACAATTTTCAACCCTCTGCTACTAAAGGTTCGAAATGTAGCGTGTAACATTGCAATGTGTAATATAATTACATCGATGAGTGAGTACATCTACAGAAGAACGAAAGCACGAAAGGGAAGAGTTGGATGTAACATAGAGCGGCTTCTCTTTCAGCACGACAATGCCACGACATCTGCCACAATCCCAAGCTTTGGGTTCACAGTCATCGATCATCTTTCATACTGTCCTGACTGGCCTCCATCCATTTATCTTTTTGCAAAACTATGAGAACTTCACTTTTATAGAGATGAAGCAGTGAAAGCATAGGTGAGCTTGTATCTTCGCCAATGAAGTTAAACATTCCACAGTGACGGTACCAACAAACTAATCACTCATTAGGACAAAAATATTGGTCAGCAAGGTGACTATGTTGAGAAGTAATTATGCATAGGTGAAAAAATAAAATGCTGAATATAATGAGATTTCATCCGTTTAAAAAGGTTTAACAGTTTTCACTTGAACAATACGAAGGCATATCCATTCAACACGCCCTCATAGTAATGTTTAGACTGTTTAGTGTGTAGTCTCCTATATGTTGTCACATCGCTATGCAGGTAAAGAGTCTCATATGGATAAGAAACAGTGTGGCTGGAAATAAGGGACGATATTTGTGGCTACCAAAGCTGAGGTCAAGCCGTGGCGTATCGCCTTAGTCGCACAAAAGGGCGCTTCTTACTCTTCTACATATACTCCAGCTAGAGGTGTCACTATTGTCCTCGCTGTACTCGAGACGTTAAACTACAATCTTCCTTCCATCTTTTCAGTTATAAGATCCTCAATTGTACACTGTCCACCAAAACATTATGAACAACTATCTAAGTGTGAACTTCAAAATTTTCCCGGCGGAAAAGTAACTAAACTCATCTACCACCTTTAATGTTGCGTTATCTATTTCCTTCAACACCGCCTGATTTTCTTAGACTGCATACCTTACCCTTGTATTCTTCTTGTTAATGTTAACCTTATATACTCCTTTCAAGGCGCTATGAATTCTGTTCAGCTGCTCTTCCAGGTCTGTCTCTGACAGAATTACAAACTCATCAGCAAAATGCCAAGTTCTTATTTCTTCACCTTAAACTTTAACTCATTCTCCACGTTTCTACTTGCCTTACTTCACAGCTTGCTCATTGTGCAGATAGAATGACAATGGGGAAAATCTACAACCCTTATTCCCTTCACAACCACTGCGTCCCTTTCATGCCCCTCAGCGCTTATAACTGATGTCTGGTTTTTGTACAAGTTTTAAATAATCTTCCATTTTCTATATTTTGCCCCTGCTGACTTCAGAATTTGAATGAGTGTATTCCAGTTAACATAATCAAAAATTTTTTCCAAATCTACGAAAGCTAGTAATGTAGGTTTCCCTTTCCTTAATCTATATTCTAAGATAAGTCGTAAGGTGTGTATTGCCTCACGTGATACTATATTTCTCGGGAATCCAAACTGATCTTATCCGAGGTTAGCTTCTAGCAACATTTCCACCCTACTGTAAATAATTCGTTTTATTAAACGGATGTCATCTACGACAGGGCCCTTGTTTCGACTTCGGTCTTTCAGTGCTATGTCAAATTCATCTCTCAGTATAGTATATTTAATCTTCATCTCCTTCCTCTTCCCTTCCGACAACATTGTCTCTAAGTTCATTTGCTTTGTAGAGCCACCTTTCAGCTCTCCTTTCCTTGCTGGTAACTGGTTGTCCATCTGAGTTCTTGATATTCATGCAGCTGGTTTTCTTTTCTCCATACGTGACTTTTATTTTCCTGTAAGCGATATCCATTTTTCTCTAGTTATACATTCTTCTACAGACTTGCATTTGTCTTCTAGCCACTCCTGCTTAGCCAATTTGCACTTCCTGTCAATATCATTTCTTAGTCGCCTTTACTTCATTTTACCTGCTTCATTTACTGGATTTTTATACTTTCTCCTTTCATCAATAAAATTTTATATTTGCTCTGATATCCAGTAATATTTGTAGGTCCTGCCTCTCTACCTATTTGGCCTTTTGCTGCCTTCACTATTTCATCTCTCAAAGCTACCCATTCCTTTCTATTATTTTATTTTCCCCCGATTCTCTCAATTGTTGCTTAAAGCTACCTCTGAAGAGCTCAAGAACTTCAGGTTCCTTCACCTTATCTAGATCCCATCTCTTTATTTTTCCTACCTTTCTTCAGTTTCAGTCTACGAATAAGATATGGCCAGAGTCTATATCTGCCTCTGGATATGACTTACAGTTTGAACCTCATTGCGAGAGCTATGTCTTACCATTATACAATCCATCTGGTACCTTCCGGTGTCTGCTGATCTCTTCCATGTATATAACCTTCTTTCATGATTCTTAAACCAGATGTTTGTTATTATTGAATTATGTTCTGTGCAAAATTCTACCAGAAGGTATCCTCTTTCATTCCTTTTCCCCAGTCCGTATTCAGCTACTAATCTTCCTTGCCTACCTTTTCCTTCTACCGAATTCTAGTCTCCCATCACAACTAACTTTTCCGCTCCCTTAACTGTCTGAATAATTTGCTTTATCTCCTCATACATTTCTTCGATCTTATCATCATCGGCAGAGCTAGCTGTCATATAATCTCGTACTACTGTGGTCGGTGTGAGCTTCGTATCTATGACGACTACGATATTGCGATCACTGAGCTGCTCATAGTAGTTTACTCGCATTTCTATTTTCTTATTGATTATTAGACCTACTCCTGTGATATCCTCAACCGTTTTTGTATTTTATAATCCTGTACTCACCTGGCCAGAAATACTGTTCTTCCTCCCATCAAACTTCACAAATCCCCGCTATATCTAACTTCAACCTATCCATTTCCTTTTTAAAATTTTCTAACTTTCCTAACGATTAAGGGGTCTAACATTCTACGCTCCAATCCGTAGGATGCCATTGTTCTCTTTCCTGATGACCTCTTTCTCCCGAGTAGTCCCCGCCCGGAGATCCAAATGGGGAACTACTTTACCTCTGGTATATTTTACCCCAGAGGATGCAACATCATACATGCAACATTCATACAGTAGAGCTAAATGTCCTTGGGAAAAGTAACGACTGTAGTTTCCCCATGCTTTCAGCCGTTTGCAGTAACTGTATGTCAGAGCCACATTAGCTGATATTACAAGGCCATCTCAGTCAATCACCCAGACTGTTGTCCCTGCAACTACCGAAAATGCTGCTGCCCCTTTTCAGGAACTAGACGTTTGTCCCGCCTCTCCACAGATACCACTCCGCTGTGGTTGCACCTACGGTACGGTTATCTGCATCGTTCATGCACGCAAGCCACCCTACGTCGGCAATATCTGTTTTTCATGGGGTTGGGAAACAGAGGATAACACACACAAAAGACAGAAATTTTAAATGTCTTTTTCGAAAGCTGTCTCATAGAGGAAGATTTCTTGTAGTTCCTCCTCTAAACCATCACACGAACAATAACATGGCAGAAATAGAATTAAGTATCAGAGGTACAGATAATTCAAATCGTTCAGCACAGGAAGTGCCGCTGGACCTGATGGGATATCATTTCGATTTTATGCAAAGTATGCGAAGCAACTTTCTCCCGTTTCTAGCAACGGTGTACCGAAGATGTCTAGAGGAACGAATTGATCCCAAGGATTGGAAGAGGGTGCAGGTAATTCCCGTTTACAAGAAGAGTCGTCGATCAGATGCGCAAATCTACAGGCCTATATCAATGACATCGGTCAGTTGCAGAATTTTGGAACACATTTTATATTCGAATATTATGTCGTTTCTGGTTGCATGGTTTTCAACAGCAACGATCTTGTGATACACAACTCGCGATATTCATCCTCGAGATCCAGAGGGCAGTAGAATCGGAATCGCAGGTAGATGCCATGTTTCTTAACTTCTGCAAGGCGTTCGATAGTGTTCCGCACCGCCGCCCGACGAACAAAGTGCGAGCACATGCAGTATGACACCAAGTGTGTGGCTGCTTAAGGCGCGCCAAACTATCAGAAAGCAGCCTGTCATTCTCAACGGAGAGAAGTCTTCACACGTTAAAGTTATCTCAGGCGTGCACCAGGGAGTGTTATAGGACCGTTGCTTTTCACAGTATGTAGCCGTTTCTAATGACCACGCTGTCGACGGGACGTTAAACTCCAAGCTTCCTTCCTTTTCACAGTATGTGTAAATGACCTCGTAGATAACATCGCAAGTTCAATAAGGTTTTATTCGGGTGATGCTGTAGTTTATCGACAAGTCGCAACACTAGAAGAGTTGGTGAAATGCAGGAGGATCTGCAGCGTATTAATGCATGGTGAGGGAATGACAATTGAGCCTCAACATAAACAAGCACAAAGATCTTCGTTTACATAGAAAGAAAGATCCTTTATTATATAACAACGCAATAGCAGGACAAACACTGTAAGCAGTTTCTTCCATAAAATATCTGGGAGTTGACGTAAGGTGCGATTTGAAATGGAACGACCATATAAAATCAGTCGTGGGTAAGGCAGCTGCCAAACTGAGATTCATTTGAACAATCCTCAAGAAATTTTCGTCCGTCAACAAAGGAAGTGGGTTACGAAACTCTCGTTCGGTCAGCGCCTGAGTATTGCTCATCATTGTGGGATCCGTATCAGGTAGGGTTAATAGACGACATATAAAAGATCCAACTCACAACGGTACGCTTCGTTACGGGCTCATTTAGTAAACGCAAAAGCGTCACATAGACGATTAGGGAACTCCAGTGGTAGACGCTGTAAAAGAGACTTTGTGTATCGCGGTACGGACTTCTGTCAAAGTTGCGAGGGCGTACTTTTCATGAAAGGTCAACCAAATTATTGCTTCTTGCTACGTATATGTCGCGAAGCGACGAAAAGGGTAAGATGAGAGAGATTAGGTTTGCCGCGACTGGAAGTGACAGTGGTACACATTGTGAATTCGCTCATAGAGCGGGCAATGCGCTCTATTACACGTTAACCCCTCAAGCGGGACTCCCTAGTGCTGCAAATGCTGTACCTAATGAGGCAGTAGAAAAACATTCTGAAAAAATAGCGTTAACACTTACTAGTATAACGATTTAATATGTTAATTCATTTAGGCACAAACAGTTATAATCAAGCTATAAAATTTGCTTACAAGGTGTTTTTTTTTTTTTTTTTTTTTTTTTTTTTTTTTTTTGCGTTGAGACTGCTCGATGCATGGCAGAATACCCAATGCATCAGAAAACAATAAAAACTCGTCTTCCTTATTATAATCATCTATAAAAATTCACAGAATTTCATCTCCAATCAGTCCAGTTATTGCGCACAACTTTCGGAAATCGGCACGCAAACAAAGACAAGTACGTTCGTATAACTTTATTCCATGCAAATAATGGAATGTAAGCTCTGTCAACATGAATGTAGGGAATGTATGACACTGCCATGTCGCGGCCTTCCTTCAAATTGCATCGGCAGAATGGATTACAAAAGCGCGGACGGCATATCATGTCGCACACGCTGACCGGCTGGTCGGCAATATGCCGTCGCGCACGCTTCAGCGATTACGTCACATCCAAGATGTGTTCAATCAGGTTCAGATCTGGCGAGATAAATGGCTACATTGCAACTCGCCACTCTTTTCCTCGAACCACTACATCACATTCCTGGCATTGTGATTTGCACCTTATCTTGTTGAAAAATGACACTGCCGTTGAGAAACGTAATAGTCACGGTGCGTACGTAGTTTGAAATCAGTGTAGGATACTTCTTGGCCGTCGTGGTGCCTAACACGGGCTCCACTAGTCCCATTGATGGCCACGTGAAAGTTGAGAGCTTAACTGAGAAGCTGCCATCTTCTCTCCGTTGGCCGCGGTGGAGTGGCGGAGCGTTCCAAGTAGTCTTGTGTAGTTCGCGAACGAACTAGTTCGAAAGAGCGCTCCCAAAGGCGAACTACGCGAACTAGTTCGCAGATCCCTCGCCTCTTAGTTCGTCCGCTCCTTTTCCGAAGACTGACGGGTAACAGCGAGAGGACGCGAGATCGCGCAGAATCGCGTGATTTCCTTCTGCCAGTTGCCGTCATTTCGAGCTGAGATGCAGCTCAGCTGTAGTTTTAGTAGCGGTAGCACATGCCAAAACGAGTGGACGAACTAAAAAGAGCGACCTACTTAGTGGCCGAACTGCGAACTAAAAGATGAGCAACCGGTCGCGAACTAAAATATGCGCGATAGCTCGCGAACTAAAATATGCCAGATAGGTCGCGAACTAAAATATGCGCGATAGGCTGCGTACTAAATTATGCGTGATAGGTCGCGAACAGAATTAAAAATCACGTGTTTGCCCTCTGCTGATGAGAGCCATTTCGAGGTTAGCGTCTGTCTGCTAGATTACATAGTTCAGTGCTACAAAATTTCTGTTTTGAAGTATTCTGCACTCTGCAATGTCTGACTAATAAATTCCATAATGCCAAGATATACAGATAACTCCAAACATAAACGCGTGAAATTATCCACAAACTGTTTCTTTTGGTTTGCTTGATATCGTTAGCGGCTAAAGCAGCAAGCGCATGAAACAGCTAGGTGGGGGAACTTCTCCGTCCACCTGCATGCGCAGACCACGCCACTCAGCCGTCACTGGGAGCGGACGAACTAAAAGAACGAACTAGTTCGCGGCAGAGCCACGAACTAAAGTTAGTGCTCTTAATCGTGAACTATTATGCGCAAGTCTAGTTCCAAGACGCCTAGCTGCGGAGCGCACCGCTGCTCGCCGTCGGAGGTTCGAGTCCTCTTTAGAGTGTAGGCGGAGTGGCCGAGCGCATTGAGACGCTATGCTGCGATGCGCGAGGCCGTTTCCCGTCGGGGTTAGAATTCCCCCCCTGGGGCATGGATGTCTCTGTCGTCTTTAGTATAAGGTAGTTCATAAGTAGTTTGTAAGTTTAGGGACTGATGATCAGAGTAGACAAGTCCCTTAGATTTACAAACATTTCAATATTTTCTCTCCGTTCCGCAGTACAGATGTGAAGTAGGTGTTCTCTGGAAAATGACGGATGCGCACCCTCTCATCGGCGTGATGAAAATGTTGTCAGGATTCATCAGAGCATGCAAGCTCTGCCTTTGCGCCACTGGTAACGTGTCCATTCAGTCATAGTTTGCTGTGTTTTGGGATTAATACACGCTAAGTGGGGAATTCTGTAAGAGCCTTCGTTTTGCCATTTTGCAACAGGAGGGCGATGTGTTGCTCCAGCAGGATAATGCTCACCATCACACAGTGCGTGAAAAACCTCAAAGTGCTCAGCAAGACGTGCAGCAATTTCCAGCAATTACCATCTCCAGACTTGTCTCGAGTCGAACATGTGTGAGATGTGATGGGGCGCCAGTCGAGACCTCTTGCAGAGCCACGTGTACAGCTCGAGCAGGCGTGGATCAATGTAACCCAAAACAGTAGTTACCATAAATGGATGGAAGAATAAGCGCCTGCAGTTTTTGGAGGCTACACCACGTATTGGTACGGATGTTTGAGTATGGATCGAATCCTGGTACACCAGTACCCAAGAACTATTGATCTGTTAATGTAATAATTTCATGTACTCCATATGCACTGTTTCAACAATAAATCTTGAGTGGACTGGAAGATTCCCAAATTATATATACTGCTGGAAATAAAAATTAATACACCCTCTTAAGAGGTGGCCACTCACGCCTCGACGTTTGGAAGTGGTTTCACGTTGGTCTCGCCACTTATTTAAGACACCACAGTACTCCTCGAACATCCGTCAAACCGTACAGTGTCCAAAATGCTGGTACCGAGCCCCTGGTCAACACAGTCTGCCTCGGTCAGACTCATACATCGCCTCCTTTCCGCATTCTACACAGAGACAACGTTCACTGTTACTGCATACACCGTGCCTCTGTCTGTAGCAGGCGTGTCTCGTCAGGTGGCACTACTATCACCCGAGGAGTTTACATCAATAATAGGAAAAGTTCAAATGTTTGTAAACCTGTTGGACCGATCTGCTATGGTCATCAGTCCCTAGACTTACAAACTACTTAAACTAACTCACACTAGGGAATTTACACACGCCCATGCCGAGGAAGGTCTCGTACCTCCGGCGGAAAAGGGCCGCCCAGTCCGTACCATGACGCCTTAGACCACGCGACCAAGCCATGTGGCTCGATAATAGGCAAATGTTCATAATGTTCTCGCTGATCGGTGTTTATACCAGGAGGAGTTGGAAACCAAGTTTCCCCTGTCGACTGTGGTCAGAGTTGCTTATGAAAGGACAAAAATAGAAGGAGACATTAAAGATAACACATTTCCAAGTACATTGAGACATTTGTCATCCCGCTTTATAAGCTTGAAAAAGCCTTCCAGGAAAAAAAAGAAAAAGAAAACAGGGCTTTGCATACGGAAGAAGCGTTGAACGGTTTGTTTGACGTCAGCATTGCATTCAAAGCGCTTTCCGCCGAGAGTCTTCTTCAAAGCTGGAAACAGGTGGAAGTCACTTGGTGTGAGATCAGGACTGTATGACGGATGGTGTAGTTGCAATACGGTTTTGCGTTGCCGTCGCCCATTGTGGTCTCGCATTGTCATCCAACAGCAGAATGCCACATCTGAGAAGGCTAGGCCGTTTTTTCGAATCACCTATTTCAATTTCGACAGAGTGACACAGTACCGCGCAGCATTGATGGTTGCATCCTCCAAAAAGCTCAGCAACAAAACTCCTTGAGCGTCCCACAAAACGGTGAGTAGCACTTTACCTGCAGACGGAGTACTTTTGAAGTTCTTTCGGACAGGTGATGACGGACGTTTCCACTCCATAGCCGCTCAACGCTTCTTCCGTATGCAACGCGTAGATTTTTTCCTAGTTTTGAAGCTTATCAAGCGGTTTGACAAATGTCTTAATGTACTTGGAAATTATGTAGAAAAATAAAGATATGTGTTATCGTTAATGTATAATTCTATTTTTTTTCCTTCCATACGCAACTCTGACCACAGTCGACAGGGTAAACTTATTTTGCAACTCCCCTCGTACTAAATTCTACTTCAGTATCAACGTGTCGAATTTTCTCAATATACACACTTCGATATTAAAATTTTTCTGTCTGACTCAAACTGCTCCGTCAATGATGTGTACTTCAATTTTTTCTTCGATGTTCACTATTGCTAGTTTTTGTAAGACCGCCAACAGAAGATAAAGTAAAAAATAGTGGAGCTCTTCCAGGACTAATGGTATTTGTAAGACCGCCAATAGAAGAAAAATGAAAACATACTGCAGATCTTCCAGAATATAGAGATGGCAGCTTCGCCTTAATACATGAAACAGTTTTTGAGTTTGAGTGAGTTGATAGGAAAGTTCTGTGCTGGACGTGGAAGTCCTAGTTGGTACGTGTTCCTTTAGGAAGTATCATTACTAAAGTAACTTTTAAACTGAATGTGTTACACCAATTCAAATACTCATGGGCCACGCTGTAGTATTTTCACTGCAAAGTTCGTGTAGGAAGTCGTTGAATCAGCAATTAACTAAGAAACTGTTTAAAGGTATCGTTCTGGTTTTGTTCCATTTACGAAGAGAACAAGGAACGGCTGGCTATTTACGAGAAGAAATGCTGTCGTCCGAGAACGGTACAGTGACTTACCTAGTGACCATACAGACATAAATGTTCGTTGCACGCTACAATAAATCCTGTATAAGGCGCGATGAGATTCGCTTTACTGCACTTCTGCGTCAATGACACCTCACTGTTTCTCTTTAAATCGGAATTCACTGTTTATTAGGCTAACATGTTCTTGGGTCTAATGGTAAACGTCACAGGACTGTAATACTCCACTTGTGTCGGACGAGAGCAAGGCTTGTTTTGGTTGCGTCTGATTCTAGTTCCGCAGTTGCACTAACGACATTCCGGAACCGAGGTCGGATTCCTGTTCGAAATCACGTTCGTCGTCTATGTTTTAACAGAACAATGCTGGTCTACGAGTAACATGAACTAAATATGCCGTTTTCAGAAGTAACGATGTTGCTCTTCTGCTCGCGACAACTAGATAATGGAATTTATTACGTCCCGGCGTAATAACATAGGCTGTAGACATTAGACACCCCAGTCAGAACATACCTTACCTGGCGCTGAACTGCAGTGCATCTATACATGTGCCGTTATAGCTTTTCAATGGTCTCTGGTTGTTTGTCAGGATATTTTTAAATGGATGTTTCCACATGCGGTAAACTTCTAAATACGTGAGCTACATGTACCTTCTCGGTAGGGAAGAGGGTGGGATTTTGCTTCAACGATGCTTTGTGGAAGGGACTCTACGAGACACTGAAAGCTTTGGCGATACGTCTTCATCGGCGGTCGTTCATTCTCCGTACATAACTCACGAAGGTTGGTCCGAGCTCTCAAGAATATATTTTTCTCTGAAGTCCCACACAGTCTCAACAGAATAGAGGTCAGGTAATTTCTGTACCCATATTTGGTGTCATAGCCACGAAATTATTAAAAGAATATTGCATTTTCCACTACTGCTTCATTACGATCATAGTAGTTTACTTTTTTCTGTTAGCACATGACCGAAATAAGCCGATAGGGTAAAAAGAAATGATAGTGCTCTTAATACAAAGAAAGTGGAAAATTGAATAGCTGAATGTTTGGGTTAATAAGCTGCCAATGAATCAGCAGAACACAATTCGCGTTCGCAGTTTGGTGGATAGCATCGCTGACTACCATTCAGGAGGACCGGCTTCGATTCCCAGTAGGGAACTTGGTGGTGTGTGTTATCCGCATCATCATTTCATCATCATCGGCACGGGGGTTGTCCACGTGACGTCAAATAAAAAGAGTTGCATTAGGCGGCCGAACAAACCCAGATGGGTCTCCCGGCCAATAATGCAGCACATCATTTCACGTCGGCAGAACACATAGGGAACAGCAGTATTGCCTTCATAACACGTTAGATTGCTCTTCACTTCTTGAAACGGCGTGTCGTACTCAAATGTCGACAATTTATTCCCGTACTGAATCAAATTAAGGTGGTTTTTCTTCAATTTATTAACAGAAACAATGTTTGTTGAAAATTAATTACGTGACTTGCAATCCCTTTAAAAACACCGAAATTTGAAAATCCTCCTGTTATATTTATCAAGATGCTTACAGTATGGTACTTGTTTCCATTTTAGAAGACGACTGCTTCCTTCGCATGGACACCATAGAAACAAATTGGCTGCTGTTTTAAGAAGAAGAAGATTTTCCTATTCAGCAATTTTATCAGCATTTTAAGTCTGGATGCAAACTTTTTCCTGTATATTTAGAGTTGTTACTGTAGGAGAAGGACCTCTGAAAAATAATGTCAAGGTATTTGGGTGCTTCGATACATTTTAACAGATGATCTGTTTTTCACACAGTAAGTTTCTGTTACACACACCTTGAGCGCACATACTGGGACACGTTGAGGATTCAGTGTCCGTGAATTATGCCTGTAATATGTTGGTACAATAGCAACGTATCTGGTTCAACAGTATTGTTACTATAACATAACTCTATGACACAGCATTATTTTAATTTCTCCGTCTGCCACGCAACACCAATAACCAACTTCTTCTGGAGGCCTTCCGCTATGTGTTCGGGAAGGTTACAAACCTAATCTGAGTAGCACTTTCCACGTATGAAGAAAGACTGTTGTGGTATTAGTTGTGACTAAATGTCGGTGGTATTCTTCAATTAGAAATCTTTGGCATATAGCTTGAAGAGCTGCAGAGCAGAGATAAGGGTCTATAATTGCTCTGCATGTTGGGATCTTTAGATAGCTATAATAACACAACTACACTTTAAGTTCTCCATAACTTCTGAACATCACAGGTGTTGTTGCATTTGTTATGTGGCAGTTGTTTGAGGCCCATCTCATTGTGCCGTAGACGGAAACTCTGCACGACTACGGGAAGGCAAGGAGACCAATATCAGTGTAACATAGCTATTAGTAATACATTATATTGTACGAGGGTCGTTCAAATGAAAATGTACGAAATGTCTCAACAACCAAAACGGTTGAAATCTGAATATGCCGCTTTGGGATAACGTAGTGCGACTTCTAGGGACGTGAGGCATGCGTGATCACCTCCCTGTAGAAATTGAAGGCTGTGCCCTCAGCAGGCATGGTGATGCTCACCGTCTTTTTCGACGTCCGAGGTCTGATACTCTTCGAATTCCTCGAGCACGGAAAAACAATTAACAGTGACGTGTACTCAAATGTTCACATATTTATAAACGTATGGGACTTGACGGCCTTGATTATTAGTACCTACACTTACAAACTAGCCTAAGGACAACACACACACCCATGCCCCAGGGAGGACTCGAACCTCCAACGGCGAGCAACCGCGTGCTCCGCAGCGAGGCGCCTTAGACCGTTCGGCTACTCCACCGCGGCTGACGTGTACTGTGAGACACTCCGTTGCCTACGCAAGTCCATCAAGAGCAAACGGCCTGGGCTGCTCACGGTGAGAGTGATTCTGCTCCATGATAACGCGCGTCCACACGTTTCCACGGGTCACACAAAGTGTGCTGGCCAAGTACAAGTGGGAGCAGGTTGAGCATCAGCCCTACAGCCCAGACATGTCGCGCTGTGGCTTCCATCTGTTTGGTCCCCCCCCCCCCCCCCCCCCCAAAAAAAAAAAGGAAAAAAATGGAAGCCCTTCAACTCGGACGACGAAGTAAAGGACATAGTACAGGACGGTTCTTGTGACAGCAACAGGAATTCTGGGAACAGGGATTCCTTCGGTTCCTTAAACAGTGGTAAGTTATGTTCAGGCCTCTGGTGATTACATTTGAATAAAGACTTCAGTTATAACCACAGTGTCGTTTCGCGGCTTTTCATTTGAACAACCCTCGCAGACTAATTAAAGATTTAATATGTTAATTCAGAGAACGTAGATTTTTAAATTATCAAAAAAATTCGAACACAGGAATACAATTAGTAATGCATGTCGTTTAAGATAGGAATGAACTTAGTTGTGGAGAACTTTGTCCATGCTTATGAGCATTTCTAAGTCTGCTGATGACAATTGTAACGGTAGAGGGACAGAGGGTCACGTAAGGACTGATTTTTATTTTACTTTAATTCGTTCTTCTTACTTTCTTCCTTTCCTACTGTTTGCTGTTAATATAGCTGTAGAATTTAGTTATAAATTGTAATATTGTACATTCAATGTCGAAGTGAAATGCTTAGAAGATAATCCCCGACTCAGAGCCACAAGACGGTGGAGTCGGGTGTACAGCAATAAATAAATAGTGTCGTGTTCTATTCACATACTGCCATGTAGCAGAGAAATATAAATAACCTTATATATAGATTAGCGGTAGCCCACTTAAATTATAGTAGTTAGTGAACTTGATTTAACTTCAGATAATAGAGAAAGGAGTTAGAGAAATGTGGTGATAATATTCACTGTTTGGTAATAGGTCTGAAGCATTACATTTTATCGGGAACAAAATAATCCATATAAGCGGCTTTACAATTTCTGATGGTGAGAGTATTAATTTCAGTTGTCATTACTTGAATATCTTATGAGATAAATATGCCTGACTGCAATTAACTATCTTTAGATGCTGTAGACATCTTTTAGAAGCTTCCATTTTTGTACCCATGCTATCTTTAGTAAGAACACTGCTGTCCGAAAAGTGTATAACCCTCTTTGTTTGTGGTTTATGGTTGCTCCACGATGGTGTTATCAGCACATTTACTAAAATAATGTCAGGCGATTGTTCCTAAAATGTCAAACATTAAGAAAGAAGTAAATAGAACATTGCTTAAAATTGCACTCACTCTGTCCTAGTATCAATCAATTCCGCCTGCATAGTCACACCATAATGCAACCTGTAAGAGATTAAATTTGTTCCAATTCCCTACAACATATTTATTTCCTAAATATGGTTATTACAAGCATGACGCTACAAGGACAGGTGGGTTACTATTTGCAAAAAACATGGATGAGCCAACATCCTCTCTCCCATCCTCACCCGTAAAACATTGCATAATTACTTCTATTTCAGGGATTGTCGAATCTTTTTCTTTAATCCACCACTTTCATTTTATTATCAGCTAAAATATTGGTACGTCAGCTGAAAAATGAGCCACTGCCCTACTAATACACTGAAATGCGGTAGCATATGAATGCATTTGACAGCATTGTGAAATGCGTACGATAGAGAGACAGTTGGGAGACGATGATTATTTATGTTAGAATGAGAATGAACCCTTTCATAAAACGCGAAATGTGAGCTTGAAAGCAAGGTTAAGTGTCTATTTCTGAGCGTGAAACTACATGCAACGCGACTTTCACTTTGACACTGTCCCACACTAAGTATTAACGAGAAAATGGTGGTATTATCCAAACGGATTAGTTCATTTTAGTAAGTAGTTTCTTTCCCTATTGCTACATATCGTAAACAAAATTCACTTATTTTAGGTCCTACCAATCAAAGAATGTCCGCTACTAAGACCTTACAATACACTATAACATTCGACATCTATTACATAATTACTATCTGGCTTCGTTTTATGAAATTTAATTCCTGGTGATCAGCCAACGTTTCTACAATACATGTTACCAGAACGAGTCTAAATATCATAAATTCTTATTTAAATTTTTATAGATAGCCATGGTATCCACTGAAAATTGCTAACCCTTAAGTAAATCTAACTTTTTTAGCGTCTGAGTGCCATGTAATTTGAAATTAGCACACTTTTAACTCACCATTGCTAACACTCGAAAAATATTAAATAATTATCACATATAAGACTGTTGTATAACAATGAAACTGGGGGATAGATTCACTGTAGGTTTCCTGGACATGTCGTACGGTACTATAGGGGGAGAAATCGAGTATTTGACAATTATTATGCCGCAAGACGCCAACCATCGGAGCATTCCTTTCAACGGAAGTCAATTCCAGACGATTACTGTCGACCTGTTAGCCCAGTCAAAGAAGGAAAATAGGGGGAAAAATTCGTGTAGTCGCAATATATATTACGTAATTTTTAACAGTAACGCCAAAGATTTTTCACCAGAGACGTTAAATACTTTACGTCGATCAGAAAGGATTAAGTTCCCTAGCTATTTCTGGCCGTTTATCATATCTTTGGTTCTCTGCCTTTTTCACTGATGAAGTCAATAAAATTAACTAGATATTTTAATGTTTGAAATTGGTGTGTTCATTAAGTATTTCATTTCGATAATTCTTAGTGTGAATATATTTCAAGTTCCTCCAGAATATTCAAATTCCGGCACTCTAAACTTCCTCATCAGAATTTCTCGAGAAGAATGTCGTCTTTCCTCCAGTGATTGCCATTTGAGTTCCCAGAGCATTTCTGCGACACTGGCACATTGCTCGAACATACGCGTAATAAACCAAGCTGCTCGCCTCTGAACTGCTTCCATTTCTTCCTTTAAAATTATCTGCTGCGGGTCCCAAACATTGGAGCAATACTCAAGACGTTGTCGTACAAGCGTTTTATACGCGGTCTCCTTTAAAGATGAAGTACATCTTTCCAAAATTCTCCCAATAAACCGAAGTCGGCTGTCCGCCTTACTCACAACTGTCCTTACATGTTCGTTCCATTTCATATCGCTCTGCAATGTTACGCCTAGATATTTGAACGACGAGACAGCATCAAGAAGCTTACTACTAATGCTGTATTCGAACATTATGAGATTGTTTTTCCTACTCATGTGCATCACCTTACACTTTTCTACATTCAGAACTAGCTGCCATTCTTCACACCAACTAGAATTTTTGTCTAGTTCATCCATGCTATTACTGTCAATTAATGGCGACACCTTCCCATACCTGAGGGAGGACCCAAACCTCGAGCGGGAGTGGCCGAGCAATTCGTGACATAATCCTCAGACCGCGCGGTAATTCTAACGGTATGGTGAGGCCTTGCCAACACGAGGAGTGTTAACGTGTCTGCTGAACTTTACGTCCCGATTCTACATCTACATGTGATACTCTGCAAATTACATTTAAGTGCCTGGCAGAGGGTTCATCGAACCACCTTCATACTATTTATCTCCCATTCCATTCTCGAATAGTGGGCGGGAAGAAAGAACATCTGAATCTCTCCGTTCCAGCTCTGATTTCTCGTATTTTATTGTGATGATCATTTCTACCTATGTAAGTGGGAGTCAACAATATATTTTCGCATTCGGAGGAGAATGTTGGCGATTGGAGTTTCGTAAGTAGCCCACGCCGCAGCGATAAGCGCTGTTGTTGTAATGATTCCCATCCCAGATCCTGTACCATTTCCGTAACGCTGTCTCCCTTGTATCGTGACAATACAAAAAGAGCTACTCTGTCCATGTCCTCCGTCCTACCCACCTTATAAGGATCCCACACTGGGCAGTAATCCTCCAAAAAAGGACGGACAAGCGTAGTTTATGCAGTTTCTTTAGTAGTTCTGTTGCATCTGCCAATAAGACGCAGCCTCTGGTTCTCCTTTCCCACGACATTATCTACGTGTTCTTTCCTGTTTAAGTCTGAAGTAATAGCAATTCCTAGGTATTTTGTGGAGTTTACGGCCTTCACTTTTGACTAAGAATTTGAACTGGACACTTTTAGTGTACCTAGATACCGGAAAGCCTGCTGAAGAAATGAGTGTAGGCGGCGGTCACAGCCGACACACAACAGCGGCCACAGCTCTGCCCACACAAAAACGCCGCTCACTACCGTCTGAAGGAAGGCTGTGGGGTACAGCCAGCGAACGAGAAACTGATTTTCGTTTCAACGGCGTGGGATAGCGATATCCACAGAGACAGGAGGCGGTAGTATCGCGTACACAGGACGGACCAATCAGCTGTACCCTGGCGATTCACCAAAGACTACGGCCGCACGATATGACTGAACAGGCTTTGAACGTGAAAGGGTAGTTATAGCTACACGCGCGGGACATTGCAGTCGTTAGAGAACGCAAAATTCCGAGATCCACAGTGTGGATCTCGGAGAATACCACATCTCCTGAGAATACCACATTCAGGCATGACCCCCACCACGGACAACAGCAGTGGCCGGCGTTCTGCACTTAACGACCGAAAGCAGTGGCATCTGCGTACAGATGTCAGTGCTAACCAGCAACAAATCCTGCCAAAAATGACCGCAGAAATCGAGGTACGATCAATTTATCCGTTAGGACAGTGGGATGAAATTTGTCGTTAGTGAACTATGACAGCGATTCGAGTGCCTTTGTTAAGCCGGCCGCGGTGGCCGAGGTGACTGAGGCGCTCCAGTCACGGTCAGCACGGCCACTACGGTCGGGGGTTCGAATCCCCCCTCGGGCATGGATATTTGTGCCGTCCTAGTTCGTAAGTAGTTCATAAGTAGTTTGTAAGTTTAGGGACTGATGACCCCGTAGTTAAGCCCCATAAGCTTTACAAACATTTGACTTTGCCTTTGTTAACAGCATATCGCATGCAGCGCTTCTTCTAGGCTTGTTACCGTATCTGGAAAGTCGTGGCTTGGTCAGATGAGTCCAAATGTCTGTTGGTAAGGATAGACGATGGCACTGTTCGGGTGTAGAACGGACCCCACTCAGCCACGGGGTAGGTTGCCAGCAAGACACTGAGCAAGCTGGTGATCACTTCATAATGGTGAGGGCTGTTTTTACATGGGATGGGCTGGGTCGTCTGGTTCCACTGAACCGCGGCGGAGCGACCGAGCGCGTTGAGGCGTTATGCTACGATGCGTGAGGCCGTTCCCCGTCGGGGGTTCGAATCCCCCCTCTGGCATGGAAGTTTGTGCCGTCTATAGTTTAAGCTAGTTCATAAGTACTTTGTCAGTTTAGGGACTATTGACCCCGTAGTTAAGTCCCTTAAGCTCTAGAAACATTTGAACATTTGGTCCCATTGAACCGATATTTAACTGCAAATGTTTACATTCGACTACTTGGAGACCAATTACAGCCATTCATGGTCTTCGTGTTTCCAAAATAACGATGGAATTTTTATAGGCGACAGTACGCCATCCAACCAGGCGATTGGTTTGAAGAACATTCTGGACAATCCCAACAAGTGATTTGGCAACCCATACCGCCTGACATAAATCCCATCGAACATTTACGGGTCATAGTCCAGAGGTCAGTACGTGCACAAAATACTGCGACGGAACACTTTCGCAGTTATGGACGGCTACTGAGGCACTGTGGCTCTTTTTTCCTGCAGGGACTCCAAACGACTTATGGGAACAGTGCCATGTTACTGCACTCTACTGGGTGTAAGTGGGTCCGATGCGATGTTAGTAGTTATCGCATGAGTTTGGTTACTTCAGTGTACAGCACTCCGTATGGATGATAAACATTTGTTATAAAATTGATATTATATGCAGACGAGACTCTCAGAATCCCATTATAGGACACATTTTTGGTGCAAAATGTGCAGCTATATAATGCAAAATAAGAGTAGCTTTGTGGTCATTTTATGTCGATACCGACAAATTAAAAGTAATTACCTAATTTTTAATTTCTTCATTTTGAATTGCTATGACGACGGATAAAGGAATAAACAGAGAGATAGAGGAGGAGATGGAAGAAAGAACGAAGGAAAGGGGAGCTGGAAAGAGAGGGAGGATGGACAGCAGAAGGCGGAGGAGGCAGACAGAGTGTGGAAGAGCGAGAGGAAATGGCAAATACAAGGACGATTCTTTGTATCAAGGGTAAACTGTTGGTGCAGAAAAGGACAAACAAAAAATGTATTCGATCCACTGGCTTTAAAGTAATGATTTTCCAAGAAAACATCTTTCTTCTATATTTCCTTTCATTTCAGACACCCGCAACAACCGAATGCAAAATACTAATTGATGTATTTTGTCAGTGGTCATATGTTTAGAGAGTTTTTACTTTCCAATTTCTTTCAGATGAGAGTGAGCTGCAGCGAGCGTGGGTGGGTGTATCAGATGTCTTTAAACCTAAGGGACCAAACTGCCAGGGTCCTCGGTATATAGACTCACTACCTAAACTAACTCACGCCAAGGACAACACACACACCCATACCCGAGGTAGGACTCTTACCTCCGACGTGAGCGGCCGCGTGATCCATAATAATGCGCCCCAGATCGCACCGCCATTCCTGCGCGGCGCGCGTTTATCCATATGGTTTGATTGTGGAAATTCCTGCACCTTCCCACTTCACAGAAACTTTACAAACAGCCGACTTCTGCAGCTTCAGAAGGGTTGAAATGTCGTTGATGGACAATGAACGTATTCACAGAGAATAGTTTGGTAACAAACTTCAGCCTAATTAAATAAATTTTCCTTTGTAAATAGAAATTTACTAGAATCTAGGCATTTCGAGGTACCATGGGCCAATCAAAGTCTCTAGAAAATAATAGTTGGCTCGGAGTGTTCTGAAATGATGTTGTTGAACCGTTTGGGAGGAGCATACGTCAGTATATGGGCAAACTACACACTTCGAACAAAACATTGTGGAGAGGTTTGATGAGGCGTGAGCCACATTCTTATCATAATAAACGAACGCAAGCTATGGTGACAAATTATTTTCGATCCAGGACGTCATTTTAAAGAGCTTCTTTAAATGTTCAAATGTTTGTAAAGCTTAAGGGACTTAACTGCGGGGTCATCAGTCCCTAAACGTACAAACTACTTATGAACTACCTTATACTAAAG
This sequence comes from Locusta migratoria, assembly GCA_026315105.1. NCBI lineage: Eukaryota > Metazoa > Arthropoda > Insecta > Orthoptera > Acrididae > Locusta > Locusta migratoria. The sequence goes on from CM048755.1 coordinate 106,402,779, forward strand.
ACGACACAAACATCCATGTCCGAGGGGGGATTCGAACCCCCGACGGCGGACGGCCGCGCGCACCGCAACACGGCGCTCCAGTACGCGCGGCTAATCCGCAGCGGCTTAAAGAGCTTCTGTGAATTAAAATTGTTCCATTAAAGCGTAACTTGTATATTTAAATAAACAACAAAACTTTTAGAATAGAAACGACCGATATATCGAATTAAATTTCTTTGTATCTGGAGCAAACAATGATGGTATTATATAGTGCACACACAATGTGATGAAAATGAAGTTCTGCATTGGAAGAAAGAATTTCTTAGCAATGTTAAACTATAAGATAGCTTTTATAAACACAGAAAATTATACAACAGAGCAAAACAACAATACTTAACTTTAAGACGGCACGCAGTTTGAACAGTCACATGTAATATTACAAAGTAATTCCGAATGTTAAATAAATAAAAATAATAACATAACTGCTTCACGCCAGTGAACAAAAGATGACACTTCATGCACATTGATGAGATGACAAAACTGCTCTCTGTATTTATAGATCTAAATTTATAGTAAATCGTTACTTATCAGTATATGGGCAAACAACACACTTCGTACAAAACAATGTGGAGAGGTTTGGTGAGGCAAGAGCTACATTCTTATCATAATAAACGCACGCAAGCTATGGTGACAAATTATTTTCGATCCAGGACGTCATTTTAATGAGCTGCTGTGAATTAATATTAAAAATTCGATATATGAATATTTATATTTTAGCACCTTGACTTACTCCAAAATGCTTAAATATTTCGTAGAAGTAAATCTGTAAGGTTACCGAAAAAGTGCGTGCTCCATGACTTAGTAAACAAACAACAAGAAAATAATTAAACTTAGTAAGTACTCTTTTTGACAATAAGCCATCACTATACTGCTTATGGCCATTCATATATGAGCTAGCTACATTTAACCAAGAACACATCTGAAATAGTGCTGATGGTATGAAAAAAGTGCTACTTCCTGATATAAATGCTGCTGTCTAACTAAAATAAATAAAAAATCTGTACATGTAGAATTACTGAGTCTCGTTTACAACTCAGACACAATTCGTCCAAAATGTTTGGAGGCTGCTTGTATTTGTGGCGTGTCAGGGACATCAGCGCAGCCACTACGGTGGCAGCTTGAACTAACAAGTGTATACGACAGGTGTGGGTGTGCTTTGGACCAGTCAGCTGTGAGAAGGCAAGCCGTTGTGTTATAAAGCGCAATGGGGCAACTCATATAAGTCAAGTGTTCCAGACATTCGCCTGAATATTTCGAAGAAAAAATAAAAACAACCACATGATGATGCCTTTCCTGACTTGACTGAAATGCACAACGTAGATAATACTTCTGTGTAAAAAACTGTCTCGGTTGGCGAAACTCGCTTTTTTCAGAAGGAACACACCTCGCAGCAAGGGTGCAGGGCGGATTCGGGGGGGGGGGGGGGCACAGGGGCATGTGCCCCGCCCCCCGGTCTGTCGAAAAATGAGAGAGAGAAAAGAAGGGGGCGAGAGAGCGAGAGAGAGGGGGAGGGAGAGAGAGAGAGAGAGAGAGAGAGAGAGAAGGGAAGAGAGAGAAGGGAGGAGACAGAGAGAGAGAGAGAAAAAGAGAGGGATTTGGTAAGGGAGGGAAAGAATCTTAGCATTAGAATAATTAACTTTTACTTATGGGCAGCATCTAATTGTAAGTTTAAAACTGCAAAATCCCTGTAATTAACATAACATAATTTGACTTCTTGGGTTATGCCTCCAATTAATTGCTTTTTGCTCTTATTTGTCAGTAATTTACAATAAAAATAAATAAAAGTTGTTTATTGTATCGTGATTGCCCTGGGAGATAAATAAGCTATTGTGTATGTTTTACTAATCTCTATACTTATAAGACGCATTTGTTGTCTGTCTGTCTGTTCTCTTATAACTCAGAATCCATACAACCAAATAACGTGAAATTTGGTACACGTACACAAAATTACATGGGGAAGGTTCTTAAACAGGTTTCGTTCCATTTTTTTGGAAAACCAACCGCAAAATTTGAGAAAAAGTGAACGTGCGTTTTAAATGTGTCCGTGTAAATCTATATCTTCGTACTGATCTTGATAAAATTTTGTACACTTTGACCTTGAAAACAAGATGAAGGTTAATGTCCACATAAAATTTCGTTCAATGCATGGGGGAGAGTACTTTACTTACAGACTTAGATTGCAATCTCTATACATATAAGACATATTTGTTGTCTGTTCCCTTATAACTCAAGATCTAGACAACCAAATAACGTGAAACTTGGTACACAAAATTACATGGGGAAGCTTCTTAAATAGGTTCCGTTCCATCCGAATCTCACTCTGGCCATGTGCCTGTTCTAAGCCGTGTGATAATGAAACTCCCCCCCTCCCCCCCCCCCCAAAAAAAAAAGGAAATCATGCAAGTTAGTTATTGAGAGTGATTTTGGCTGTTTTTGTGGTGATGATGACATGAGGAGCTCTTCATTCCAATAATACCTATCATTCCCTCAGACAACACCATACAATTAGATAATACAGTTCCATTTGAAACTGTGCTTTGCCATGATAATCTACAAGTCACAGGGCCAGTCTCTTGGGATTTCTGCTATAGACTTGCAGACACCATGCTTCTCTCATGGACAGTTGCATGTGGCCTGCTTCAGAGTGGGCAAAGACGGAAATCTTCTTTGTACATACTCTAAATGGAACTGCCAAAAATATTGTTTATTACATTGTTTTAACATAAATATGCCCTTTTATTACATGCAAACAAACCGTTTTGTACGCTTCTACAGAAAACCTTATTTCAAACCTGACCAATCCGGGTACTTGCAGCCAGTAGGTAAATAAAGTTGTAAAAAAACTGTGAATTTCAAGAGCTGTGTTCAGGCTGGTGCATTCAGATGTTTTCGGTAAATGGTTTATCTGATTCTTTTCCTAGATATTACGAAATGGTACTCCCACGCATTATAAACAGTTTTATTTGAAGCTACACGTTTCGATTTTCCGGTTATTGGAGCAAATTAGAAATTTCAACGCCATTTTACCACACATCAGATACAAAGGATTTCCATGGTAGTAGAAATTCTTCTTGGAACTCAGGCAAGTGTAATTTTCAGAATCAAAATTTTAGATTGCAGCGGAGTGTGCTGTATCTGGGATTCGAACCTGCGACGTTTTGACTTTCGCGGGCAAGCGCTCTACCTTCTGAACTATCACGAAACGCTTAACAGACAGTCGTCACAACTTTACTTCTGCCTGTTCCTCACCTCCTACTTTCCAAACTTCACAGAAGTCCTCCTGCGAACCTTGCAGGACTAGCACTCCTGGAAGAAAGGATGTGGTGGAGACATGGCTTTGCCACAGCCTAAGGGATGTTTCCAGAATGAGGAGTGCTAGTCATGAAAGGTTCACAGGAGAGCTTCTGTGAAGTTTGGAAAGTAGGAGGCGAGGTACTGGCAGGAGTAAAGTTTCGTGGACGGACCGTGAAGCGTGCCAGGATAGCTCAGATGGTAGAGCGCTTGCCAGCGAAAGGCAAAGGTCCCAGGTTCGAATCTCGTTTCTGGCCCCCAATTTTAATCTGCCCGGAAATTTCTTGAAAAGTTATCTCGTTTTACATAGCAACTTTGCAAAGAATGAAGAAGAAATTGATTCAGTACAATGTAAACACCGGAAATATGTTTTTAGGTTTTGAGGGAATATCAAACTTAGCGCGACATACGCGTATTTACTGGCTGTTTATTTCTGACCCGTAATTGGGCGTCCTTTTAGGATACGCTGTTTTCCCAATTTCTGCATTGTTTGGTAATGAAACAGCTACTCCGGTTATTGTACTGGTCATCCACGGTAAGTTGACGATTCGTGCGCTTGCTGTTGGCAGCGGCAGGAGGCGTGTACTATGGCTGCCGGGGGTCGAGCATCAGCGAGCAGAAGGCAGCGTCGCAGTATTGAAACGTTACCCGTAACAATGGGTGCAGTGATATTTCGCGTCTAGAGGCATCGTAACATTGGCAACAATCCGAAATAAATAGATGTCCTGCAATTAGTGCAGATATTTAGGCTGCTTGAATCACCAGGTAAAATCGTCTTCACTTGTCAAATCAATATATTTCCAACGAATTACCAATGCACTGCCAGTTTCGGCGCACTATGGCGTCATTCTAAAGTTTATATGATAAAAAAATATTACAATGATTCAACCACATTAAACCGAGAAAAGTTATATAATATATCAAACCATGTGCGGCGCACGGGAATGGTCGTGTGATCTGGGGCGCAATGTCGTGGAGTACGCGAACCTCTCCCACCAGACGTTCGAGTCCTCCCTCGGGCGTGTGTGTGTGTGTGTGTGTGTGTGTGTGTGTGTGTGTGTGTTGTTCTTAGAATAAGTTAAATTAGACTGTAAGACTAGGGACCGATGACCTTAGCAGTTTGGCCCCTCGGATTACAAACATTTGAACTTTTTTTGAAACAATATGTCCTACGTTTTTTACAGTCACCCTTAAATTATTTGGCTCATTTAATATGTACAAAACATTTTTCGATCATATTATACAATTGTTTGAATTTTCAAGTGATCAGTCTTATTCAGTCTTATAGTCCAATTATTCCAAAGTTGTAAATATAGCAATTTCGCATGGCTTCATCTGTATAGGGATTCGCATATACCCACCTGGCGAAGCTCAGAATCAGTTACATATTGAATTAAATTCAGAGCCTGAATGCCCAGTGTTGAGCTGTTGGCAAGTCTTTCATCCTTCACGATGAAGGATGAAACAAGTGTGCCCACAGCTGAACACAGGGCATTCACGCTCTAAATTCTCTGGTTTTATTTTTATTTTGTGGTAAATTTAGAAAATTTAGACTGTTTAATGTGATTTCATCATTGTAATATTTTTGTGATAATAGGCATTTGAAAATGACGCCATAGTGCGCAGAAACTAATAGTGCATTGGTAGTTAGATGGAAGTAAATTAATAAGTTTTATATTTTGTTCCTCTCTAAAAAGCGTCTGTGGCTTTGGAACATGTTTTGTGTTTCCTATAGCAGTTACATGTGACAACTGTATGTGTGTGTGTTTGTGTGGGTGTGTGTGAGGGTGTGTGTTTTAAATTAGTCTCACAAAGCCCTTAAGTACATGTTCACCCTCCTCAAGCTTGTGCCCCCCCCCCCCACCAGAAAAAAATCTGTATCCGCCACTGCCTCGCAGTAACTGACAGAAAGTCATCGAGTAAAACAGAAGTCATATTTGCATTCCTCAGAAAATTGTTACAGGATGCTTACTGTTCCTTGTCTCAATAAACGATTTAGGAGACAATCTGACCAGTCCTCTTGCGGATGATGATGTTATTTGTTGTCTAGTAAATTCAGCGAGGATCAAAATCAACTGGAAAACGAATTAGATCAGATATCTGTAAGGTGAAAAAATTGGTAACTGGTCCTAAATCATGAAAAGTGTGTTGTCGTTCATTCTTCATTCACAGTATCAAACAGTCAAATCTGAAGGTCGAAAATTCAACTAAATACCCAGGAATTACAATTGCTAAAAACTTTAATTGGAGAGAACACAAAAAAATATCGTAGGAAAGGCGAATCAAAGGCTATGTTTCATTGGCAGAAGATGCAACAGATCCACTAAAGAGACTGCCTACCCAACGCTTTCCGTCCTCTTTTAGAGTATTGCTGCTCATTGTGCGATCCTTAACAGGCACGCCTGATTAAAAACGTAGGAAAAGTCCATAGAAGGGCAGCTCGTGTTTTTTTTTTTTTTTTTTTTTTTTTTTTTTTTTTTTTTTTGTTTTTTTTTTTTTTTTTCACGATACAGTGGAGAAAGCGTCAAGAACATGATACACGAATAATTGGAGCATATTTACAATTAGCAAATGTCCTCATGGGAGAACGATAAGCAAGTGATTTTCAATATTTCTTAAGGTTCTTCTTATTTTTCCCAATATTTCTTCATTTTCTCCAAAAAGGCCTTCTTTCTTTCTTCGGTGCACTTTAGTCACTATGGTTTTAGTTCCGTCTCTGTAGTAAACTTCCACTTGTCAATTTTTCTTCTAAATGTATCCCTGTGTGATGTATTTGTTACGTCAAATTTTCGTTTTGTCAAATCTTTCTTACCATAATTAAAAGAAAGGCATTATTCTTTGCGGAGAGATCTATTTATGAAATTCCTGTCACCAACTTTCTCCTCCGAATGCGAACATAATTTATTGGCACTCACCTACATAGGGAGGCATAATCATCTTAATAAAACAAACAAGAACTATAACGGAAAGATTTACGTATTCCTTTTTCTGTGCGCTGTTCGATAACCGAATGGAAGAGAAACAGTTAGAAAGCGAGGCTCTTTGTATGGCCATATTCCGCAGCAGGCGTTGAATTATTCATTCTTAGGAAATGAAAATACCATTCCCTCCGGAAACGGCTTTTTCATTTCCAAAAACGAATAAGTCTGAAAGTGGTTAGTAGAAATCTGTGGCGGGCACTTAAGCGTGAATTGCAAAGTAGCTATGTAGACGCAGATGCAAAACGCACCACAATACAACAACGTACATAAATTCACACGAGGCGTCAACACTTTGGCTACCTAACAGAAACTAATATGGCGCCTGAGGTGAACTGTATCATAAAGAAGGATTTTTATGAACGTTTCAAACGGTTGTATAATCGTTCTGCGCATCAGTCTGGAAACCCTATGCAGTACACCAAAAGCATTAGAATCGCCGTCATGACGTTTCTCTATTTTTAATAAATCCAATTTAGAAATTTTTGGACTGATGGAATACATGTAAATATACAGAGTTGTAAATGTATGTACTCATTTTAGATTATTACCTTTTTGTCTCGAAGAACTGGAACTGGATTTAGGAAATTCTACAAGCTGTATAACTGTCTTTTTTTTTTTTTTTTCTTTTTCTTTTTTTTCTTTTTTTTTTTTTTTTTTTTTTTTTTTTTACTTTCTCGCTAAAGTTTGCGGCGACACTCTATATGTGTTATACGAAATAGAACCAATCCTTCCCAACACAACACTCTTCGCTGAGAAATGGATCGGTCCACAAACTGCATGTTCGAAGGTACAAGTTGAATCAATGTTTTCTCCAGAACTATCTACATATACATACATACTCCGCAATCCACCGTAAGGTGCGTGGCGGAGGGTACAATGTACCACTACTTGGCATTTCCTTTCCTATTCCACTCCCAAATAAAACGAGGAAAAAAGGAATGCCTATATGCCTCCGTAGAGTCCTAATTTCTCTTATCTTGTCTTTGTGATCACTACGCGAAACGTAAATAGGCGGCAGGAAGCTCTTACTACACTCAGCTTCAAATTCCGGCCCTCTAAATTTCCTCAACAGAAATTCACGAAAAGAACGTCGTCTTTCCTACAGCGATCCCCAATTGAGTTGCCGGAGCATTTCCGTGACACTCGCGCATTGGTCAAACCTACCAGTAACAAACCTAGCTGCTCGCCCCTGAACTGCTTCTATGTCTTCTTTTAAACGGACCTGCTGCGGGTCCCAAACACTTGAGCAATACTCAAGACGTGGTCGTACAAGCGTTATGTACAGATGAAGTACATCTTCGCAAAATTCTCCCAAAAAACCGAAGTCGGCTGTCCGCCTTACTCACAACTGTTCTTACATGTTTGTTCCATTTCATATCGCATTATGGGATTATCTTTCCTACTCATGCGCATGACCTTACATTTTTCTTCATTGAGAGCTAGCTGCCATTCTTCGCACCAACTAGAAATTTTGTCTAAGTCATCCTGTATGCTATTACAGTCAGTTAAAGACGACACCCTCCCATACACCACAGCATCATCAGCAAACAGCCGCAAATTACAACTTACTCTGTCCATCAGATCATTTATATAGATAATAGCGGTCCTATCACACACCCCTGGGGCACGTCTGACGATACACTCGTCTCTGAAGAACACTCGCCGTCGAGAACAACGTACTACGTTCTATTACTTAGGAAGTCTTCCAGCCAGTCACAAATCTGTGAACCTATTCCATAAGCTCGTATCTTCATTAGTAGTCTGCAGTGTGGCACCACGTCGAACGCGTTTTTGAAGTCGAGAAAAACACAATCCGTCTGTTGCCCTTCATCCATGGCTCGCAATATGTCAGGTGAGAAAAGGGCAAGCTGAGTTTAACATGAACGATGTTTCCTAAACCCGTGCTGATTCATAGAAAGAAGCTTTTCCGTTTCAAGGAAATTTACTATATTCGAACTGAGAATATCCTCCAAAATTCTACAGGAAATTGATGTCAAAGATATTGGCCGTAATTGTATGGGTCAGTTCTCTTTCCTTTCTTATAAACGGGAGTCACCTGAGTTTTATCCAATCACTAGGAACTTTGCGCTGAATTAAAGATTCGCGCTAAATGCAAGCTAAGTAGGGGGCCAATGCCGCAGGATACTCTTTGTAAAACCGAAACCGAACTGGTATTACATCCGGCCCAGCAGACTTTTTCGTATTTAGCTCTCTCAGCTACTTCTCTACACCGGAAATACCAGTTACTATGTCCTCCATTTCGAAATTAGTATGTTGATCAAATGATGGTACATTTGTGTGGTCCTCCTGCGTGAAAGATTTCTTAAAGGTTAAATTTAGAACTTCAGCTTTCCGTTTGCTTTCTTCTATTACTGCCCCGAAATGATCAACGAGTGACTGGATCGTGGGCTTTGACCCGCTTATCGATTTTACATAGGATCAGAATTTTTTCGGTTTCTCGGAAAGATCTTTTGCTAAGGTATGGCTGTGGTAATTATTGTATGCTTCGCGCATCGATCTTTTTATAGACGCACGAATCTCTACTAACTTTTGCCTGTCATCATTTGCGTGTCCTTTTTTGAACCGACAGTGCAACAGTTTTTGCTTTCTCAGCAGCTTTCTAACATTATTATTATACCACGGTGGATCTTTTCCATTCTTAATCGTTTTTACTGGCACATATTTCTCTAACCCTTTATTTACAATGCACTTAAATTTAGTCCACAATTCCTCTGCGTCTATAGTCCCAGAACTAAACGATGTCCATTCATAGTGCGATCCTAACATTTGCTTATCGGCTCTTCTCAACAAAAACACGCTCCTAGCCTTCTTGATTGCTTTATGAACTTTGGTCACCATCAACGCTATGACGATGTCATGATCACTAATTCCTGTCTCTACACAGACATCGTTAATAATGTCAGGCCTGTTCGTAGCTGTAAGGTCTAAAATATTTCCATTACGCGTGGGTTGCCGGTTTAACTGTACAAGACAGTTTTCGGAGAATGTGTCCAAAAGTAGCTCGCAAGACTGCTTGTCTGTACAGCCTGAAATGTAACTAGAAAGGTCCCAATCTATACTCTTAAGGTTGAAGTCTCCCGCGACTAATATTACATGGCCCGGATACCTACGCACTACCTCGTGTAGACTTTCTTTGAATGACTCTAAAACTGCTACAGCAGCAGTGGAGGGGGGGCGGTAAAAACACCCAGCTATTAACTTTACTTCTTTTAGACCTGTTATACGTGCCCTGATAACTTCACAGTTACTTTCAACCTCGATCTCAGTAGAACAGCATCTTTGCCCACAGCGATGAACACTCCTCCTCCAGTTGTATCCGATCTACCTTTCCGATATACATTCCACGCCTCGCTAAATATTTTTGAACTTGCCACATCATGATTTAGCCAGCTTTCGGTGCCTAAAAGTATCTGAGTGCAATAATTTCAATGCATACGGCAAATTCGGGAACTTTGTTTCTAACTATTTTGATATTAGAATTTTTGAGCCGAACGTGGGCTGAATTCGCTGTTTGAATGTTGACAGGCGAATGCTCTTCGTTTTAGATTGTCGTAGTGATCGTGGTTCCCCTACTTATAAGCAAACGGAAACTTTCGAATCAATTTAATGCCGTAGCTACGAAAACAATGCTTATTGTGATGTACGGGTACTTATTGAACACAATGCAGGGCACCGCATTATACCTGTTCCAGCACAAAAGTGTGGAGGGTAAGATGCGGCCAAATGCCAGAATGGGAGGTGGGAGGACAGCCGCTTGAGCGCAGGGCCACTCCCTGATTTATGCTGCCCGAGACCACCGTAAATCACGCCAGGTAAACGCTGGGTTAGTTACTTTAACGAGATCGCCACTGATAACTTCCTCGGTTGTTGTTACGGTCTTCAGTCCAAAGATTGCTTTGATCCAGATCTCCACGCCGTGCAAGGCTCTTCATCTCTAACTACAGCAAGCCGCAGTCATTTCAGTCTGCTTAGTACGTACGTCTCATACTGCTTACCGTCCACTTTTCACTCCCCTACAAGGCTAAATTCTAGCCAAATTCTTCCAGAAAAACCTCCCAACACTCAAGTCGAAAATCGATATTAAGAAATTTTTCTTCTTCACAAACGCTTTCCTTGTCATTGTCATTATACATTTTATATCCTCTTTACCTTGATCATAATAAGTTATATTACTACTCAAATAGTGAAACTCTTCTCATCGTTTTAGGGTCCAATTTTGAAATTGGACATAATTTCATTACCATTATGAGGCTCTTACTAATGTTCAAACTTTATTCTCCATTCAGACACTGTATATTCCTCTCAAATGTGCTTCCAATTGCTTTTCTGTCTGCGATAAAATTAAAATATCATCGGCAAACCGGAAGTTGTTTCTTGTTGCTGTACTTCAGTTCCCTTTCCAAATATCTCTATGCTTTCCTTGACAGCTCGCTCAGTTTACGTACTGAGTAACTTTCCAGATAGGCTATAGCCCTAACCCCTTCTCAATAACCGTTTCCCTCTTACTTCCGTCAACTGTTATAACTGCTGTATGGTTCCTTTACAAGTAGTAAATAATCTTCTGTAGTTTACCTACCTTCAAAATTTTGAAGAGTGGTTCCCAGTCATCATTTCAAAATCTTTCTCGAAATATACAAATACTATAAACCCTTGTTTGTCTTTCCTTGGCCTATCTTCTAAGATAAGGCGTAAGGTGAGTATGGCTTCACGTACTTCTAAATTCTATTGAACGCAAACTGATCATCCCAGACCGAGCGAGGAGGCGCAGTGGTAAGACATTGGACTTGCATTCGGGAGGACGGTGGTTCAAATCCATCTCCGACCATCAAGATTTAGAGTTTCCGTCATTTCCCTGAATCACTCTAAGCAAATGCCGGGATGGTTCCTTTCAAAGGGCACGGCCGAATTTCCTCCCCTAATCCTTCTCCAAAAATCCGAGCGTATGCTTTGTCTCTAATGACCACTCTGTCGACGGGACGTTAAACCCTAAACTTCCCTCCTTCTTGATCATCCCAGAAGTCTGTTTCTACCATTTTTCCATTCTTGTGTAAATAATTCGTGTCAGTATAAGGCAACTATGACATTTTAAACTGATAGTTTGTTAATATTCTCATATGTCGATTGTAGAGCTCAAGTAGAGCATCAGTTAATGGTAGCACTCGCAGGCGGAAAACTCGTACGGGAAAATAAATATCTAAGCTTGCGAAGTGGTATCATAAATGTTTGAACATGTGTAAAAATTACGTTGGAAACAGCTGAAATGGTATATTGTTAACTGGTATGTGATAAACGTCCCTAAAATAAAGTGTTTTCTGATAAAGATTGGAATTTAATTTCCAAATCGCCGTCGTGCTTCAACGTACCGCAAAATCGCTGTAAGACGTAACTTCCCTATCAAAAACGTGCGTCTTTGGACAAATTATTGCCAGCCTTACGCTACTGCCTGACGTGACACTGCATCTGGTCTATATGCCACCAGAATTTCACGACGAATCTATGTCAAATTTAGCGTTCAACGGATCGTACTGATCCACATTATTTTGCAGTGCTATTTCGATTGCATACTGCGATGCAGATGTTACCTATACCGCATCAGACCTGTGGCTGTACTGCCTGAAACTGTGCGTCACGTGTTGAACAATGCTCTTAGAAGGAACCCATTGAGTGTGTGGTGACAAGTTCAGCCTCTAGTAAGGATCATTTGAAAGTATTGTGTTACTAATTAAATGTTCAAATGTTTGTAAATCTATCGGTCCAAACTGCGTGGTAATCAGTCCGCAGCTTACAAACTACTTAAACCTAGGTAAACTAACCTGAGGACAAACACACACACACCCATGCCCCAGGGAGGACTTGAACCTCCACGGCGAGCAACCGCGCGCTCCGCAGCGTGACGCTTTAGACCGCTCGGCTACTCCACCGCGGCTGTTACTAATTGAGCCAAGAGAATTTTTAACTGGTATTGTATCGCCACTGGCATCAGAAGGGTGACAGAAATAGCTGCCCGAGAGGTGCAGAGACCAACCTTCTATCGGATGTATACCACTACAATAAATGGACATGAGCAACAATCAATAAATGTTCAAAACAAACCACTAAATTGCACTATGAACACCGAATGAAAGATGGCACCCTATTATAATCACAAAGATTTGCACCATCAAGATCGGAGGCGAATTTCTTAAGAGTTGCGGACCGTGCGAGACTTTCATCTAGGTATCCACTCTCAAAGAATGGATATAGAATGATATTGCAATAAACAGGGAATGAGAACTGATGGAATGTGATGGTATGCAGCTAAGCCTTACACAGCCGGTTTCGCAAAGAGCTCCACGACATATTGTTCCGCATTCGGTGGCATACCGTCACCTTCATCAATTATCATCACCAATATGAATCTATAAACATTGTTTAAGAATGGACACTCAGCTGTACCTTGAACCTGTTTCGTGGGTTTAAACGAGCTCTCCTTCGATCTTGATGGTTGACATTACCGTGGCGCTCCATTTTTCATTCGGTTTTCGTGGGGCAAATTAATGCTTTCTTTTGAAGATTTTCTGAATGTCGACCACGTCCAGTAAGTGACGTGTAAATCATACATCTAACAGAAAATTGATATCTGCACCTCTCGAACAGTTATCTTCCGTCGTCTTACGTATGCAAACGGTGAGTCATTAGTAGTTAATATTTTTCCTGTCATAACCGTTAACACAAGTTCAACTTACCCTTACTAGAGATTGAACTTATGGCCTTGTACTCAAGAAATTCCTTCTTAGTGTGGGATGACAAGTGTAACTTATTTTCCGAAGGCGCTGTGTAATATGAAGTTACGCTATAAATCTTTTGACAAAAGACACGCAAGCAAAACCGAAACTTGGTACGACATCTTTAATTTTCACGGACACTTTTTCTTCGGTGTCTATTCGACCTTGAAGTATGCTGCTAACCTTCGGGCAATATGCGTTGGCGCAGCACCCTTTCAGTTCTCAGAAATCGATAGCGAAACGAAGTTTACGAGGATGGTGCAGCATTTTTCGCGACAAGAAAAACGAATTGCGCGCACTCAGTTGTAAAGACAATGACATTCGCCGCTGCGACACGTACCACCTCTTTGCACCACTTGGTTCCACACAGAGGCTGGAATGATCAAATGTTTTACCGGCATTTCGGAAAATGCTTCTGGCCTGGAAGCGAGTGGCGGCAGGGATTGTTGCTGTATCAGAGGCGCCCCGCCAGTTACTCGACAACTTCTCGCGCCATTGAGTCTGCCTGGTCGTTTGTCTAGTGAGCCGTGAAACACAGCAGAAACAGGCTATCACCCTCTCCTACATACGGATTTTGGGCGCTATGGGTAGCTCTCTGAGAATTCTCGCAGACTCCCTCCTTCTTCTTTACAAGTCACTGTACCACAGACGCCGAGACACTAAGGAAATATGGGAAGACTTTCAGGTGGAAGGTATATGTGTAGTGGCTACATAAGGGAAATGAAGCTGAAGGCACTATGACAAAAATGGAAGAGTGTTTGGATGAACGTGAGATGGACGATACGAGACTACGAGAAAAATTGACACACCGCTGAAAGATCTAAACCGAAAAAAAGATCCCTGGAGCAGGTGGCATTCCTTCAGAATTTCTGATATCCTTGGGGGAGCAAGCTGTAACTAAACTCCGTCTCTAATGTCCACGCTGTCGACGGGACGTTAAACTCTAAGCTTCATTTTTGTAACTAAACTATTGTTCCTGGTGTGCAAAATATATTAAACGAGGGAAATGTCCTCAGACTTCAGGAAGGATGTGAGACTTTCAGTTCAAAAGAAAGTAGGTTGAAACATAAATTTCACATAGATTCATCGTGAAATTCTGGTGGCATATAGACCAGATGCAATGTCACGTCAGGCAGTAGCGTAAGGCTGGCAATAATTTGTCCAAAGACGCACAGTTTTTGATCGGGAAGTTACGTCTTACAGCGATTTTGCGGCACGTTGAAGCACGACGGCGATTTGGAAATTAAATTCCAATTTTTATCAGAAAACACTTTATTTTAGGGACGTTTATCACATACCAGTTAACAATATACCATTTCAGCTGTTTCCAACGTAATTTTTACACATGTTCAAACATTTATGATACCACTTCGCAAGCTTAGATATTTATTTCCCCGTACGAGTTTTCCGCCTGCGAGTGCTACCATTAACTGATGCTCTACTTGAGCTCTACAATCAGAAATGCCAAAACGGTGATTCTGTCTGACCAATTCATCCACTTTTGCAACAAGCTGATCGTTCACAACGGACAGTCTGCCACTTCGTTCATCGTGGACTTTAGTGCGTCCGTTACGAAACGCACGACATTAACGTCGAATAACACGGACAGTCATAATGTTCACGTAATCTCAGTATGAATCGCTAGTGGTGTCATTTGTTTTGTACACAGAAATTATATTACCCCTTGAACTCGCACTTTTATTGCTGCACCTATTAAAATGTTAAAATGTTTGTAAATCTGTCGGACCAAACTGCGTGGTCATCAGTCCGTAGCTTACAAACTACTTAAACCTAGGTAAACTAACCCAAGGACAAACATACACACCCATGCCCTAGGGAGGACTCGAACCTCCACGGCGAGCAACCGCGCGCTCCGCAGCAAGACGCTTTAGACCGCTCGGCTACTCCACCGCGGCGCTGCACCTATTATAAACACCTATGTTGATGACTGAAACAGTCGAATATATCCCCACAGTTATATTGCCGGCAGTTTTCTGGAACAAGCTACACAACCGAACAAAGTTGTTTATGCTAGCTTCACTCATTGACGTGATGTAGGACACCGCGACTTGCTTTCCTAAAATGCCCTCCTAAAATCTGGGGGAGGCGGGTGATGGATTTTCCAATGATTACGACATTCAAACAATGGTTCTCGAATTGACCCATGCGAAACGAACGATTTCGTAGGGTGTAGCAACCTTCTTTTACGGAGACTTGTTAACTGTTAAAAATTTATGTCATGTACCTGTGTAGCGTAGTGAAACATTAAATAAAAGTAACTTACCCTGCCATAATAATGTGTAACTTGCATTCTGAAGTTCTGTCCTTCCGTACATGAATCAAATTAGTCTTACAATACCATAAAGCAACTCCCCATGGTCTAGCTATCGAAAAACAATTCTAAAATACGTTCACAATATTTTTTTAGGGAATGCAACGGATATGTGTAACACGCAGTAATATATTTAAGTTATAAAACGATATATCGGACAGCCCTAAGTCCACTTTTTATTACAAGGCATCATAAGTAGCACTGCAAAGCAAAGTGTTTTTCTGAATAAGACATTATTCTGTGCCACTAACGTTGTCTGCCTCCGTAGCTACGTGGCCAGCGTGTCTGCTTGCTATGTAGCTGACGTAGATTCGATTCCCAGGCTGTCAGGGGTTTTCCATCGTTGGAGGACTGGAACTGGGTTCACTCAACCTCGTAGTGCCAATCGAGGCGCGAGGAGAATAAGAAGCAGGGGCGCCAACGCCTGGAAGGCCGACAACTGCAGGAAGAGTGGTGTGTTGACCACACTCTCCTTCATACCACATCCAAATGACGCCACTGGTAGGCCATTACACCAAGGAGATCCATCTGTCCCGGCTGACCCGATGGGCTACTAATGTTAAGCAAATAAGCTATTTCACTTTTACAAGAGATTTTTAACTGCAGTTAAAGTATTTACTGTCTACTGTCGAAATTAATCTAACCGTATATTGTCAGCTAGGAGAACCTAGTAAAACGTTCACCTATTTTTGACAGAAAAGCAACTGCGAATACTAAAAGTTTGTATAAATAAGCAATTGTTAATTTTCTGACAGCAAAACAAACTGAGTAAAATTTCACTTATACTAACAACATATTGCAACCGTTAATACTGTTAAAAATTAAATCATATTAATTTAAATTATTTTTAAACGGGAAATTTTCGTTATTTCCTATTAAATTGTGTGAAATTTTATAAATTGTGGCGGGTGTCACTGAGTGGCTAAGAAAGACACTTTCAGCTTTCAACAGAAAGTTGAATATCTTTTTCCGTTGCACCATATTTTCTTAATAAATATTTAGGTGATGATCCTTGCCGATAGTCAGTTGTTTGCAAAATTAACTTATAACCAAGAAAATTAACGTAAGGATATTATAGTTCTACATCCATTGCAAAAACTGACAGGTTGAGGTGATTGTTCTCATAGGTGCTACCTGAGTAATCATCTCAGACACGATGAGGAAATATGACAAATATAAAGATTCATAGAGTAGTAAAACTAAGAGAGGAAAAGTAGGGCTTAAAGTCTGGCCAGAGGCGAGATTGTTGGATATGGGACAAATTTTCCGACTTGGAAATAATGAAGAAGGAGCCCATGCGTGCGTTTTTCAAAGAAAACATTCCGCCTTTTGCCTTTGACACGTTGGTCAACTCAGACGTCACATTGGTTTCAACGTGGTTATATCGCCCAATTGTTGACCCTTCATGTGAACTTTATGTAAGTTATTGTATTCTGGGTACGTCAGTTTTTATAACAACGAGTTTAATATCCCCATTTTTATTTATTTATTTTTTTCTTTTGTCTTACAGAGAAGATTGTCTACGGACCACGGATAATCGAAATATGAGTACCAGACAACCATTTGAACCGCCCGAATCTCTCGGTTCGCCATTACCACATGTGACCTGTCGCAATGAATACGAGCTTAAAGAAATAAGAATAGAGTTCAATTACGTACGTTGGTCATGGGACACAGACTGACCACGAGAAGTTCTTGTAACATATAATCTCAGATGTAAGTACAGGACTGTTGTTAATTACTTCTGTGGCTGCAGAAGACAAGTGCGTGACATACAGAAAATAAATATATTTCAGTGGACGAGAACCTTTAACATTCGTAGCTTCTATTGGAAATATGCGCCTTGGCGGAGTTCCGTCGGGGCAGTCAAGTCAGAAAATGCATAACCAGCAGTCAAATGAAAATGAGACAGTGGGAAAAAAAGAAGTAAACCGTATATTATTTCAAACCAATCACCATAACTGTTAAAAGGTTTATCCCATTGTGAAAAAAGACGGTCATTACCTTCATGTAAAAATGTGATTACCTACGGAAGCCTGATTTTCCTCCAAAGAAAATCTACTGCACGAACTTCAAGGCACCAAAAACATGAACATCGCATGTGGAGACATACGGACGGTATTGAGACTCTGTAAAGAGAGACGTCTACTGTTTAGTCGAAATTCACTCTTTGTGTCGCACCAGATATCCGCAGAAACATTGTCAGTGTTTTTCTAGCCGCTTGTCTACTGTTCCACAGTCGATGTGGATTTTTGTCTGACTCATTCGATTCCTTGGACTTAATTATAGTTGAGAATTGTTATACAAAGAACAAGGGATGTAGCTTATATACTCCCTCCTGAAATCAGGCTGAGCTCATACCCAGAATCATCTTCAAAAGTTCAAATGTTTGTATAGCTAAAGGGATCATCAACTTACAAACTACTTATGAACTACCTTATACTAAAATTGACGCAAACAACCATGTCCGAGGGGGGATTCGAACCCCCGACGGAGAGGGCCTGGCGCATCGGAGCCTAGCGCCTCAATGCGCCCGGCCGCTCCATCGCGGCGAATCATCTTTATTTTGTCGAATAAGAATCTGATTTTTTGAATTACAATTTCCCCATACCATCTTAAATTGAGGTTTTCAGCACATGGACGTGTTTTAAGATAAACTTATTATTAATTGTCACAAGTGAAAATGCGTAGAATGGCCTGCGTTTACATACAGACACCATGATACAAGTGATTCGTCTGTGTCACACAGTGAAGAACACGACTAACTGAAGAGTTAACTAAAATCAAATAAGACCATCCTTCCGTATTAGGTTTCCCACAATTAAGGTGAATATCAATATTTTGCTTTGAAAAGAACTGACCTATTGTCTTCCTACCCACTCCTAAATATCGTGACGGAGTGGCCGAGCGTTCCAAGGCGCCTAGCTGATCGTCGTCGGAGGTTCGAGTCCTCCCACGAGCGTGGTTGAATTTTGTCCTTAGCATAAGTTAAATTAGTTTGTAAGCGTAGGGACTGATGACCAGAGTTGTTAAGTCCCATAGATTTACAAACATTTGATTTTTGAACATTCCTAAATAAATTTTGATCTTATTCTGTAAACCCTGCCGCGCGGGAGAAGCCGTGATGTGTCTCGCCTCAGGGGAGACACTGTCTGATACGAAAATTGTGTTTATTGACAAGACAAACTAATCATCTTTTGGAAACATAACAAATAAACAGGAGGGGCATGCTGCTACCATAGAGGCGATACCCGCGTCTAGCCCCTTCCAGTAGACATGTTGTGCGAGGCGTTTTGTTACCACGACTTCCCAATGACCTCGCTGAAGCAGGCTGAGGTCCTTGTGGCATTACAGATACAGGGGGAAGTTGATTGTTTTCATGGGAAAAACGGTTTTTGCCAGACTATTTATTGGGTTTCCCAACCGGCCGGCTAACACCTTGGACCCAGTGAATTGAATATAGGTAGTTAGGATTTTCCTAATCTGCTCGGAAACCGGGCTGAGCGAGAGCGGCTCTCCCAGATTGCAACTGAAATATATATGCTTTCAGAAAGAACTTCTTAACATTTAAATTAATATTTCATGTCAAAAAAAATTTCGCTTCTTCAGTAACACTTTTCTACATTGTTAACTCTTATTAATGTTCATATTATAACCTCCTTTTAAAACACTTTCCATTCCGTTCAATTGCTCTTCGAGGTCCTTTGCTGTCTCTGACACAATTACGATGTCATCGGCAAACAGCGAAGTTTTTATTTATTCTCCCTGAACTTTAATTCCTTATCCAAATTTCTCCTAGCGTTCCTTCGCAGGATGCTCAATGTACAGACTGAACAACATTGGGAAAAGGCCAATTCCTGTCTTACTCTCATCCTAACTACTGCTTCCCTTTCATGCCCTAAGACAGGCTGAACATAATTCTTTGTTCTCTATCTTTTACCCCTGCTATGTTCATAATTTGAAAAAAAAAAATCCAGTCACTATTGTCAAAGGCTTTCTCCAGTTCTACAAAAGGTAAAAACGCTGGTTTGCGTTTCGTTAAGCTATCTTCTAGGATAAGTCGTAATGTGAGTATTGTTGCCTTGCGTGTTCCTACATTTCTCCTAAACCCAAAGTGATCGTCCCCAAGGTCGGATTTAACTAGTTTTTCCATTTGTCTGTAAATAATTCGTGTTAATTATTAAACTGATAGTTATTTTCTTTTCCAACTTTTCTTTCTTTGGAACTGAAATTAGTATATTTTTCCGCGGTGCAGTGACCGAGCGCTCTACGGCGCCTTGCTGCGGAGCACGTGGTTACTCACTGTCGGAGGTTGGAGTCTTCCCTGGGCCATGGATTTGTGTGTCGCCCTTGATTTAATTTAATTTAGTTTTAGTAGGTTGTAAGTCTAGGGACTAATGACCATAGCAGTTTGGTCCAATAGGTTTACAAACATTTGAACATTTTTACTATTTTTTCTTGAAGTCGGAGGATATTTCCCGTGTCTCATACATCTTGCATACCAGGTGGAACAATTTCTTCGTGACTGGTTCTCCCAACGTTGCCAGCAGTTCAGACGGAATATCATCTAATCCACAGGCCTTGTTTCGTCTCAGATCAATCAAGGCTTCGTCAAATTCTTCTCGCAGTATCATATCTTCTACCTCACCTTCCTCTACTTCCTCTTCCATTTCTAGAATACTACGAACGAAATGTTCAAATGTTTGTAAATCTACGGGACGTAAGTACAGTACTTATCAGTCCCTAGGCTAACAACCTGTGGTGTCGCACAAGTCTAAAGTGCGCGCCACCTACTTTCGCCACACGCCGCCATGCACGCACGGCGCGGCGTTCTTACGACGTCAGCCACGAGTGACCTCCGCTACAACTCCGCTCGTGGCCACCACTGAACGAGATCATTCACTTGGGACTGAGATAGGAACCAGCTAACACTTCGGAATCAGATAGGCACCAGTGAAGACTTGGCTATCGGATAGGCACTAGGCAGGCCTCTAGCTCAACTATGTATCAGCATTCTGCAGTACTGAGCTATGTAAATGTTAAGTATTACTAAGTCTCTAAGAAATATATATCTCGTTCTAATTTACTCTAGTGTTTCTAGTTTCTGCTGCCCCACTGGCTGCTCACCTTCGTACCTGCACAAGCATGCATCCTTTATTTCTGTGTCGGACTCTTGCTACTCGGCCACCGATACCTACGACGGAAACGGGACACAAAAGCGGCGACGAGGCTGGGACACAAAAGTGGCGATGAGGATGGGATACAAAAGTGGCGACGAGGATGGGATACAAAAGTGGCGACGAGGAGGGATAGAAGAACCTTGGACCAGCCCGCTCGCAGCAGCCAGACAGCAGCAGTCGGAGCACGCAGAAATTGCTCCCACCCGCCCACCCTTATTATAAGATTTTTGGGGGACAATATTGTTAGGTGTTTTGTGGACTTTTTTTGTTGCAGTGCGTCCTCATTTACATTGCATTTGTGTTTTGTTATAAGTTACTTGTATACGCGGCGCCTAATCGGTCAGCATGGCCACTACCCCGAACCCAAACTTAATGGAAATTATTCAGTTACAGACGGCGCAAATCACGCAACTACTTCAAGCAGTGTCGCAGTTGACGGCACAGGCTCACCAACAACAAAACAGCCGTCGCTTCAGCAGCCCACACCTGCCGCTGCGCCGCTTCCTACCTTTCGCCAGTACGACGAACGTGAGGAAGAATGGAGTGATTATTTATCGCAATTTCAAGAACTCGTCGCGGCTCATCAATTTACAGGTCAGACCGTCAAACATTTGTTCCTCTCTATCGTGGGCACTCAAACCTTCGTCTTACTGCAGAAACTTTCCCCTCCACGCATCTCCTCGTGATCTAGAATTCGATCAAATCGTAGATGTACTGAATGCGCATTATGATAGAAAAGTTCCCGTAGCCGCTGCATGGTACCGATTTTTCAGACTTAAAAAATTACCGCAGCAGTCACACCCGCAAATGTAACTTTACTTGCTCTTATGGACTTTCTTATAGTGATGTGATGTTGCGAGATGCAATTACGCAGAACATTCAGGACCCCAGAATTAGGGCAGCAATTCTGAAACAGTCTGACCCCTCATTAGACAGTGTACTGCAGCTTATAGAAGCGCATGATACTTTTGACTTAGCAGATGTAGAACTGCAAAGCCACAGTGTAAATTCAGTGCGCCGCAACGGACGCTTTCCTAGCCGTAGTTCTCAGTCTAGCCCTAGTGATTTTTATAATTCTACTGGCCGTGCTGGACAGACAGTGAACAGTAGCAAGTGTAAAAGTGCGACACAAAGATCGCTCCGTCGTGTTAGACAAAGTAAATTGTCAAACGGGTGACAACGAGCTTTTCAGAAAAATGTTCGTAAGTCTTGCCCCCAGTGTGTATCTCGCCACAAACGTGCGCATTGCCCTAGTCGCAACGCAACCTGTTATCAATGTGGCAAGTCGGGACATGTACAGTCAGTGTGTATGCAAAACAAAAATTCAAAGAACGGTGCCGTTAGGAACATTGCTTCGCAGAGTGCGAGACCCGTTCATACAGTAAATGTTATACACGCTGTGGATTTGGACAATGTTTCTCTTGACTCTCAAATGCAAGAAAGTTCTGTGCCTACTGCAAAACTATGTAGTGAGCCACGTCACAAGCGCCGTCGAGCGCGTAAAACTGTGCAAAGGAAAAGTGTTCGGGACAAGCAAAATGATTATGTACAGTGCAATCCCGTAGTGAACCTGGAGCCTTCTACAACTTCTCCTTGTAAAAGTGCCCAGTACTGTGTAGCTAGTGACAGTAGACTTGATGTAGCTACTCAAAGTAATTTTAGTGCAGCAGCCTCGCATTGCGCGGACGCCGATCTGGCGGTAGTGCCATCTAGTGACAGTGTTGTTAATCCGCTGTGTGCCGATTCTGCACCGCTCACTTCACTACACGGCCCGCGCATGCGCAAGCGCAGCAAACAAGCTGTATCAGACGTTGCCCACATTCGCGCGCCTGTCGAGCGCCACAAGCAAAAACTTTTTGTGACTCTCTCCATAGAAAATAAGACTGTGCAATTTCAGCTCGACACTGGTTCCGCTGTCACTTTAATGAATAAAGACACTTATGAACTTCTGGGTTCGCCAAAATTCACGCCGTCTCAACAAGTGCTAACAGCATATACAGGTCAAAATATTCCCGTGCTAGGAACGTGTAGCCTGCCCTCCTCTTTTCAAGGTGTAACAAAAACAGTTGCTTTTGTAGTTCTTCAGGCCAAATCATCGCCGAATATTTTCTGACTAGATGCATTTGACTTGTTTGGTTTATCAGTTCAAAGAGATGTGCTTCAAATTTCGTCAGTAGTGCCTCAGGACAAAATAAATGCATTGTGTGAAAAATATAGTGACTTGTTTTTGCCGGAACTCGGTTGTGCGAAAGACTTCGTGGCACATGTAACTTTGAAAGAATCTGCTGTACCAAAATTTCGTAAAGCTAGACCAGTGCCTATCGCAATTCGTGATAAGGTTGCGGAAGAACTTCAACGTTGGCAAGATAGCGGAGTGATTTCTCCTGTTTCTGCGAGTCAGTGGGCCTCGCCTTTAGTAATTATACCCAAGCCGTCGGGAAAACTTCGTCTCTGTGCGGACTTCAAATAAACAGTGAACAGTCAAACAATTGTAGACACATACCCTCTTCCAGACCTGAGGAACTGATGGACAGATTAGGACAATCTCGCTTCTTTCCTAAGATTGATTTAGCAGAGGCATACTTACAGATTCCGCTTGATGACGAGTCAAAAAAGTTTTTCGTCATTAATACTCACATGGGTCTTTTTCAATTTCAACGCCTACCCTTTGGCAGTTCCTCCGCCCCCACTATTTTTCAGCGCTTTTTGGAACAGCTGACAGTTTCTGTACCGTGTTGCTCGAGCTATTTAGATGATATTGTGGTTTCAGGACGTACAGTCGACGAACATTTAGCAAACCTGGAGTGCCTTTTCAAAGTGTTGACTGCAGCAGGTCTACGTTGTAATAAAGCAAAGTGTTCGTTTTTTCAAACTGAAATAGAGTACCTAGGCCATGTGATAAATGCCCAAGGAATTCATCCCTTACAGTCACATCTTAGAGCAATCAAAGACTTGCCTCCTCCTAAGAATGTGCACGAATTGCAAGCATTAATGGGAAAGATTAACTATTATTTCAGGTTTATTCCCAATGTCTCTCAGATTGCAGCTCCACTGCATCGCTTCCGTAGGAAGAATGTTCCTTTTGTATGGTCCAAAGATTGCCAAGTTGCCTTTGACAAATTAAAGTCTGCACTACTCAGTGATGCAGGTTTGATTCCCTTTGACCCACAGAAGCCTGTAGTGCTAGCAGTGGATGCCTCGTCCTGGGTGCCGTGCTGTCGCATCGTATTGGATGTCACGATCGACCTATTGCCTTTGCATCCAAGCTACTGACTCCAACGCAACAGAATTACAGCCAGATAGAAAAGGAGGCCTTAGCAATCATTTACGGCGTCACAAAGTTTCTTCATTATCTCTATGGCAGAAAATTCTATTTGTTGACTGACCACAAGCCTCTCACGTCGTTGTTCTCATCCACAAAGCCAATTCCGCCACGAACGGCACAAAAGCTTCAGAGATGCTCCTTAATACTGTCTAATTATCAGTATGAGATTTTGTACCGACCCACCACTAAACACGCCAACGCGGACACACTTTCCCGACTTCCGGTTGACCAGGATATGTCATTTGATTCTTCGGAAATGGCATGTTGTCAGATAGACTCCAGAGATGCTTCCGCTATCGCAGACTTCCCGTTGAACTCTCGTCGGGTTGCACAGGAAACAGCGGCAGATGCACACCTATGTGTGGTAGCACGTTTTGTTCGCTTTGGTTGGCCTGCCAGAGCCAAAGACAGTGATCGGCATCTGGTTCGACGTTATTTTGTACAACGTCATGCATTATCTTTGAGTCAGGGTGTTCTGTTGTTACATACGAACAACGACCAAACAAGAGAACGAGAAGTGTTACGCCTCCTGCATCAAGGACATTGGGGAATTGTTAGGACAAAGCAACTGGCCAGACGTCATTGTACCTGGGTTGGTATGGACGCCCAGATAGAGAGCATGACGTCACAGTGTACAGTTTGCGCGGAGCATCAGGCGGCTTCTCCGCAACGTTTCTCAAACTGGCCACGCCCCAAGGGACCATGGCAACGTTTACACATTGACTTTGCCGGATCTTTCTGGAATACGCGCTGGTTAATTGTTGTAGACGCTTTCAGCAAGTTTCCTTTCGTGATTGCCATGAACTCAACGACGGCGTCTAGTACAATCAGTGCCTTAACATCAGGGTTTTGCATCGAAGCTTTGCCTGAAACTATCGTCAGTGACAATGGACCTCAGTTTGTTAGTGCGGAATTTCAACAATTTTGTCGTGTGAATGGCATTCAGCATATCACCACCGCACTTTTTCACCCTCAGTCCAATGGTGAAGCAGAACGTTTCGTTCGAACATTTAAGTCTCACATGGAAAAGATGAAAGGTCAGCACTCCAGGCAGCAAGCTCTTCAAATTTTCCTGTCTACGTATCGGTGCATGCCACGTGACGGCCCGTCTCCTGCCGAGCTGCTACACGGCCGCCGTCACCGCACTCTCCTTCACCTGCTGCAGCCTTCCACGCACCGAGTCGGTTCTCATGGCACTACGCGTTTTCAGGTTTCTACGCCGGTGCTGTACAGGGTGTTTGCTGGGAAGAACCGTTGGTTGCCGGGCGCCATTCAGCGCGTGCTCGGTCGCTATATGTTTGTTGTACGTTCTTCCACAGGGTCGGAGCTGCGGCGCCACGCAAACCAATTGCGCTTGCACAGGCAGCGCGATCCTGTCTCCGGTTTCTTGATTCCAGACCCACTTCACAGCCACATCGTTCGCCGACGGGTCCAGCGTCCCCGGACTACGAGATCGTCCCGATGGACATCGACGCGACTCCGCCGCTGTCGCCGCCGCAGATGACAGCGTCACCGAGAGGAACTCCTGGACCTTGCGTGCCCCCACCGCCTGAGCCACGCACCTTAGAAGAAGATGACCTGCTCTCTCTGGGCGGAGGCCTGCGCTCTTCCCCTGGTTTTGGTCGGTTTCCCGGGGGATCGCAAGGTGTATGCCGGGTCGCCGGACTGCGTCTCGATCCCAGCCTCAGCTACGACGCCCGTCCCACCAGTAACGTTCCCGCCCAGGCCCTCCTCCCAGTGTCGTCGCCCTGGCCCTCAGCCCTACGCTACGACGACGCGGCGGTTTGGGGGGAGGGGTGTGGTGTCGCACAAGTCTAAAGTGCGCGCCACCTACTTTCGCCGCGCGCCGCCATGCACGCACGGCGCGGCGTTCTTGCGACGTCAGCCACAAGCGCCCTCTGCTACAACTCCGCTCGTGGCCACCACTGAACGTGATCGTTCACTTGGGACTGAGATAGGAACCAGCTAACACTTCGGAATCAGATAGGCACCAGTGAAGACTTGGCTATCGGATAGGCACTAGGCAGGCCTCTAGCTCAACTATGTATCAGCATTCTGCAGTACTGAGCTATGTAAAAGTTAAGTATTACTAAGTCTCTAAGAAATATATATCTCGTTCTAATTTACTCTAGTGTTTATAGTTTCTGCTGTCCCATTGGCTGGTCACCTCCTACCTGCACAAGCGTGCATCCTTTATTTCTGTGTCGGACTCTTGCTACTCGGCCACCGACATCTACGACGGAAACGAGACACAAAAGCGGCGACGAGGCTGGGACACAAAACAACCCACTTACACTAATTTAAAATCACATTAGGACAACACACACATCCCTGCCCGAGGATGCACTCGAGAGGATGGACTCGAACCTCCGACGAGGAGCAACCGCGCGCTCCACAGCAAGGCGCCACGTTGTCCAAGACGCGGCTGTTACCTGCGACTGCGTCTCGGCCCCCTCCCTTTCCCGGCTGTGGCGGTCAGCGGCGAGACGAGAACACGACGGCAGCCGCTGACGTTTACCAAGGCGCGGCTCTGGTAGGCGACTGCGCCAATGCACGACGGAAATAAGAAATTCCGATTTTCTTGCTGTAAAAAATACTGCATGTTAAGGAAGCAAAGCTACTTCTGTTTCCATATTTAGTTTTCATTACAGATTCTTGTTTTCCTTTAAAAAATTAAAAAGCATTACTTTCGGTTGTGTGTGTGTGGTTTTTTTTTTTTTTCTTTTTTTCACTCCTTTTTACATCTCTGTCGAATTTGAGAAACTAACACTCAAAAAATTTTGGTTTTTGCACATCTTGTAGTTTATTATCGTAAAAAAAATGTTCAAATGTTTGTTAAGCTTATGGGACTTAACTACGGGGTCATCAGTCCCTAAACTTACAAACTACTTGTCAACTACCTTATTCTAAGGACGACACAAATATCCATGCCCGAGGGGGGATTCGATCCCCCGACCGTAGTGGCCGTGCTGACCGTGACTGGAGCGCCTCAGTCACCTCGGCCACCGCGGCCGGCTATTATCGTAACTTGACATTGAAGTGTATGTTTTTTCAAAATTCCTCATAGTTATTCAGATACTTAATTTATTTTAAAAAATACCCGTTTTTATAAGTAACCTAAAGGTAAAACAGTCAACAATCCGGAGATTTGTTTGAACACTACAGTGCTTTACTAGGCATGGTCCTGTTTGGAGGTGGTATGCTGTTGCCTTCCTCCAAACTTAGAACTGATTTACCCAGCCAGTTATAGGGGGACCTACAGTTTAACGTGGGTTCCGAACCACGGTGTTACTCGGTATTTTTCACGGTTCACTGAATTCTGGGACCAGTGAATTGTAGGCCCAACCATAAATGTGCGAATTCTGGGCCCAGTTCCCTGGAAACTACCTGCGCGAGGGCAGAGCCTGCCTGCCCCCCCCCCCCTTCCCCTCCTGGGAACGCTCCTCGTCAGTCACGGTCCCAAAGGTCTCGTCCAACGCAGTGGTTCACCGCTTATACAGTCACTGCCAGTACGACTGTAACTTAGTATTCAGTTCGTGCATCTTGTCTCCCAGTCTGCTTTAAGCTCGAAATGGAAGTGTCAACGACCATCCGTGGCAAGCCATGTGCGCACTATGACGGCTACTCATATACCATAAGGAGAACCAAAGCAGATGGGACTGTGATTTGGCGCTGTTCAAAGCAAAGAACGAAGTATTGCCGGGGAATGCTTGAGACTTAAGACTGTGAGGTGCTTAGTTCAAACGAGCATCAATGTGGAGCACCGGATGACGCTCGCATAGAAATACAGAAGGCAGTAAATCGGGCTAAGAAGAGATCAAGAGACGAAGAGACTTCGATTTCTAAAATATAATCTGAAGAATTAGGTGACCTCCACAATCGAGGGTATCATTTTGGGTCTGAAATGCCAGAAGAGCTATCAACGAAGCGGATATTATACAAGCATCGGTCCAACGCACGCGGAAATCAGAAAGAGACAGAGACGAGACAAGAAGTCGATCTTTCGCGTGAGCTTCTAAATATGAATGACGGTAGCAGTTTTCTCTTGAGCGATGACAACATTGAAGATAGGGTGATAGTCTTTAGTGGAAAAGCAGGAAGAGAGGCATTAAACACTAGACTTTTTTTATGGATGGGACCTTCAAATGTTGTAGCAAGCAATTTGCTCAAATATATACGATACAAGCAGACTTTGGAAGTTCAAAGTATGAAACAAATATCTATCCGGTGGCCTTTGCACTGTTACCCAACAAAAGAAAAGAGACATATATTCGTCTTTTCAGCACTCTTAAAAATAATATAAAAGAATGGAATCCTCAAAATGTCACCGTTGATTTTGAAATAGTTGCTATTTCTGCATTAAAAGTTGTGCTCCCGTCGGTTCAAATTCATGGCTTCCATTTCCACATGAAGAAATCTCTCTGGAGGAAAGTGTAAGACTTGGGACTTGCTTCCGAATACAGAGAAAATGAAGAAGTAAGATTGCAAATTCAGATGTGTGCTTCTATGGCATTCCTTCGACCGGAAGATGTCTGCTATGGCTGGCTCGAAATCCATTCACAAGCACCAGATATTCCCAAGCTGTCTCAGTTTTTCGACTATTTCGTAGACAGATGGTTAGAAAACAATGAAGTCCCGATCAGTGTTTGGAGCTGCTACAGACTGCGCCATCGTACCACCAACGCTGTAGAAGGTTGGTACAACAAGATTAATAATTTTCTTGGGATACCGAATCCTAAAATTAAAGACGTAATCAAGTGCATGAAGACGGAAGCAGAGAACTCGGCACGTGTTTTAATGAGATCAGAGTTAGGTATGGAGGGAAAACGAAAGAAAAAAACATATGTGAAACTCGATGAAAGGATGGCAAAAATAGTACAAAAGTACGAAGAGGATGGTGACATCAGGACCTGTTTGAAAGCGATCTCTTCCCTTCAAAAATTTAAATAAATTCATTGGCCTAGTTTGAGACAACGTATGTGAAAAAATGTACAAACAAATAATAATTTAAAAGTTAATGAAAAATAAAAAAAATGATTTTAAACATACCTGAATGACAATGTATTCTTGTCATTTAGCCAGTCCAAAGCCTGGATAAAGTGTGATGGGAGTCTGTTTATTACGAAATTTCCGTAAACATAACATGATCACTTCCTGGAAAAAGCTAATTTCTTATATGGGGCACTGTGACTTTTTGTAATATATTGTCTCTCTGACGCAATCATTTACATCTAAATCTTCAAAAAGGCTTTACTTATGACCAATTTCAGCCAATGTCAACTACCTCCAAAAACAATGGAAAACTTAAAACCTAATTACAAAAATGTAATTTCAAAATCGTATCTATTCTTCTTTACAAAACTTTATATTAAAATAAATATAAAATAATATACTCCTCATACCTCTGGATGGTATATGTAATGTAAAGATGGCGTACGAAAAAAGGATAGGATTATGCATGTAATTAAAGATCATTGGATATACCTCACATACAGTGCGTAGATAACATAAGCTGTACAGAGCTTCTTCTCCCGCTCCTACCACTACATGCGCATATCCCCTGTACGTGATTTCAAAACAGAATAACAACTGGCAAGCCGTCAGGAAAACTAAAGCATACATTTTTGGAAGCAAAGAGTTAAAACTGCGTTCAGAACGACACATAATCTTAAAGTGCGATTGCGTGATAATATACCAAAAAAGAAGCCAAATATGCAAATTACGGGCTTTATGAATGTCCTGTCGCTGAGAAGCCCTCCACTGGCCAGACTCGAAAGTCCTTCATACGGGGCGATTTGAAGAAAATACTTATGGTAGCAAGAAAATTGCATTAGGTTTGCATTTTGACAAGGAGAAATTTATCATAGATAATATTGAAGATCAAATGGAAATGGTGCACAAAAGCGACTCTACGTTGGAGATACAGATTGCAAAAAGAAATGAGCAAAATTAATTTTCTCCTAATGCCTACTTTACGAATTATGATGATATGCCGTCCTGTCAAGAGTCGTGTTAACACCGCCCTTCAAATGATCACCAACGGAAACAAAATGGCCTGCTGCCGGAAGAGCAACGTTGAATGTTGACATAATGTGCAACTATATTCCCTTTTTTAAACGTGTATTGCACTGGCTCTATTTTGTTTTCCTGTTTTCCCTTGTTTTACGATGCATTCTCTGTCATTGTATGGAAAATAATGTCATTCATTGTAGCCGTTAACACGCACTCCTATTATGTAAATTATTTTATGGTTCACACACTCTCGTTTTAATGTATGTCTTAATACGCGAGTTCATATTGCTGATTCTATACATTTTACATTTGGCAATACTAATAACGTTATGCAGGATTATAATTACAAAATAGAAAGGGTTTTCCTGTTTCGAAGTCATATGTAGGGGCCATGCACATTTAGCGCTATGAGTGAGATGGGAAGCAATCCGCAGATTATTTCACCTATACGTGCACACTCCTGGTTCATGTACATTACATGTAGGTCTAACATTCGCAGGTCGATGGGTGTGGAACAGATTTTATTTTACGTTAATTTAAATGTTCTTTGTCAAACAGGCGTAATTTTAAAATTCTGTGTTTGCAATTTGGTTTCCAGGTTTTCCATTGTAGCTTCTGAATATCCAATCATAAGTAAAAGTTGTCAAACAGAAATTCTTGTTTGATCGTCTCCATACCTCTTGCATCAGTACAGCACGTAAAGCTACGTTTGCACGGGCCACAAAAATTGTTATTGCCGACAACACTGGCCCACAATGTTTTCTGGCAACATTGGAACCACTCGAATTGCAGCCACATGTACTATAAGAATGCCGGTCACGGTTGCCTTGTAATGTTTGTAGAAAAGTATGTCAGGGCCGAGTGTGTTTACATGAACCAAGCTACCGGCAAAATAATGAAGTCGGCTCGCTTACCTGCCGGCCGGCACCCATCCCAGCGTGAGGGGGGGAAGGAGGATTAGTGGCCCGACCTTTCCCGGGCCCAGAATTCAGTGGGCCCAAAATTCAGTGGGTGAAACAGTTTTCACACTACCTTTTGCAATCGTGACGTCACCCGTCAGCTTTCGACTATCGAGTTGTGAACGAGCCAGTGTGAGATGTGTGCCTTTCGATTACTTGTTGACTTGAGATAAAGCTAAATAATTTTAAATAGGCGTATGCTGTGATCAGCCAGTTCGCTAAACTAGTTTACTGTTGAGAAAATACACCATAGGGCAATAGAAAAGTGTATAAAGGAAGGTGAAGATTTTTTTTTTTACCTGGTACAGGCAATTGTAAATTATAGTAACTTAAGGTGATATTTGACTGGAATGTTATTTAAACGTGTTCCTAGCACATTCATATCAGAAAAGCTCAATGCTATTCATAATTACTAGCAAATTGGTAATTTCTACAACGAAGTATAAGCATATATGTGTTTCATAGATTGGTTACTACAGTGCTGTACGGGACATTTAAAATCAGTAAGTAGGCTACCTACTACTTTTTTAAACCTTAACTGATTATCGTTTACGGGCAAGCACTGTACACAACAAACAAAAATTTCTGATTAAAATGCAGGAAGTATTGCACGCGCTATACAATCACATTCTTAAACATCGACATCAATTTTTAAGCGAAAAAATAAAAATATGAAAACATCAAACAATACTTATAAGAGTATAAATAGCGCCTGTTTACTTTATTCGTTACGATGTGCCCGCTTACACTTTAATACCGTCGTAAACAACTGAACGTTTTGTCTTTCATTAAATCCTTCATTAGAACTGACTTTTTCATTTAAAATATTATTTAATGAAAAATGCGTAATCAAATTACAATCTCATTCTCATTACAAACAGTTTGGTTCAGTCGTTTCTGTTACAGTGTTACGTAACATAAACCACTTTTTGGTTTCAGATATCCAACCTCGATTTTAGGGGGACACTCAATTGACAAAAATATTTAAGTCGTCATGAAACATTTGAGATTTTCCATTAAAGCGAAGTATAACAATAAAATAAAGATGACTAAGACACATTTTTCATATAAACAATGCAATCGTCGACTGCAACATGTAATTCGCGTGACGAAAGTAGGTTAACTTCCGATGTTAGCAGACGGGCGTTCTGTTAAAACATTCTTCTCGAGAAAGGTGACGTGACGGACAGTGTGAATGTCGCCATTAGAAATACATTGCGGAATGTTCTGACGGACGGTGACGTGACGTGTGAATTGGCCTTTACACAGTCCTAAACATTAACTCGCAACAGCGATCGACAAATCGATAGTCTGGTTGCAGGTCGCCTTCACAGTGCCGCTACGTCACAATGACGTCACGATTGCAAAAGGTAGTGTGAAAACTGTTTCACCCAAATTCAGTGGGCCCAGAATTCGCGACACCATTTTTCACATCAGCAACACTGCCAGAGGTGAAAGAAGTCGAAAGTGAAAGATAAAAATCCTAGGATCTGACGGGGATTAAGGCCGCGACCTTTGGATTTGTAGTCTGGCACTCTACCACTGTGCTACGGAGCGATTAAAATAGAAGTGTTTACATCGAAAAATGTAGTCGCTGGCTACTTTGCGTATGGTTAATTTTATATCATACATCGTTGTGGATGAAATAAAGCTAATAATTGGAAATTATTTTTAAAGTTGAGATCCGGACGATACCTGTCTTAGTTTTCAAGATTTTGGCTCGTATATCTTCGGTACGGGAGCGTCACGACTAGTGCGCGAGTTCTCTCCACGTGCAATGTGGTGACAACCATCACATCTTATAAACTGTTACACGTATTGAACCCTTTTTTGAAATGATAGCCTGGGAAGGAATTAATGATTTACACAATCATTTATACTCAAAGCTTTTTTTATCTACAGGTATATAGAAATAACTATAGGTTTTTGCGATGAAACAAGGCATTAATTAAACAGTATTTAATATTTGTGGAGGTTTATTTCCGTCTATTGCAGCTAAATGAAAGGCGTTCCGCTTCTTGATTTGTGAAGCATCAATGGCAGTTTTTTTAGTGTTAATTCCATATGCGGCTTCATGGAGCTGTGTGTGTATTCTCCAAAGGGGTGCAAGTTTTGTTCTTTATTTCATTACTTCACTGTGACATTGCACATTTCAACTGTTACGGTTTTCTATATATTAATTCTATTTTTGGGACACATGCCCATAAACGCTGTTAAAACATTTTTATTAACAGGCACCTTTTAAATGACAAGATGAAATTAATATTTTATTTTAAATTAAATGTCAGCCAGTTTGCACATGAATTGGATCTTATAGTTTCTTTAATACTCCAGGAGTATCTCCTTCTAAATTACGCATATTGGCAGCTCTTCTTGATACAAATTCTGGAGTATTTGCTTCGTCTTCTTTAGTGAAGTAATTTCGGAAAGCTCTGTTAAGCAAATGCCGCGGTGGAATAGCCGAGCGGTCTAAGGCGCCTCGCTGCGGAGCGCGCGGTTGCTCGCCGTCGGAGGTTCGAGTCCTCCCTAGGGCATGGGTGTGTGTGTTGTCCTTAGGTTAGTTTACCTTAGTTTAAGTGGTTTGTAAGCTACGGACTAATGACCACGCAGTTTGGTCCGATAGATTTACAAACACTTTGTTAAGCAAATCTGCCTCAGCAGAACGGTCAACGGTAGCATCACCATTTCTATCGTGTAATGAAGGTATTAATTGTGTTTTACCGCTAGTACACTTAACATACGACTATATTTTTTTTAGGATTTTCTACCAAATTAGGAGACTGGGTTTCGCTGTGGAAACTATTGTAAGCTTCTGCCATTCAAGTTCGTAATAAATTTCTAGTTTCTGTAAAAGATTGCCCGTCTTGGGGATTTTGTGTGTTTAAATTCGGCTTGCTTTTTTCATTGCTTTTGCATGAGTGATCTAACCTGTTTTATGTACCACGGCGAGTCAGCCACCTCTTTTGTTAATTTGTTTGGTATAAATCTGTGAATGGTTGTCGATAGTATTTATTTGAATGTAAGCAACATCTGATCTACACCCCCATTGTTAGTTTCGAAAGACTGAAATTTGTCACTCAGGAAAGGGTTGATCGAATGTTTACTGCTTTTTTGAATAAATATTAAGTTTCCTTTAATTTTTGTGGTTTTTGAAAGTCTGATGTTCAGTCTTGCTACGACAACTCTGTGTTCACTAATCCCTATGTCAGTTTTCATGCTCTTTATTAGCTCCAGATTATTTGTTGCTAAGAGGTCAAGTATGTTTCCTCGAGAAAAGTAGCGACTGTAGTTTCCCCTTGCTTCCTCAGTAACGGCATGGCAAAGCCATGTTAGCTGATGTTACAAGGCCAGCTCAGTCAGTCTTCCAGACTGTTGCCCCAGCAACTACTGGAAAGGCTGCTGCCCCTCTTCAGGAACCACATGTTTGTCTGGCCTCTCTACAGATACCCCTCTGCTATGGTTGCACCGTCCGTACGTCTATTTTTATCACCGAGGCTCGCAAGCCACCCCACCTCGGCAATGTCTTGGTTCGAGAGGATGGACATTGTCCGTGTTGAGAGTAATTCCTGTAATTTTGTATTCTCGGCCCGATTTAAGAACTTAGGATCTCGGGATCCTGAATTCCCTAACCATCAGAAATGTAATGTCCCGTTCCTCTACCGTCAACTAACATCCCGCATTCAATGTGTTAATCCCCATCGTGAGGCTATATCACGTCAGAAACAATTTTACATTAATGACCGGAGTACAAATGGCAGTTCTGCCTATGTACCGTCCTTTTAAACGTTATGCACGTGATGTCATTGCCATCTATATCTGTGCATGTCTATCCCATGACCTCTGCTTCCTCAGTACCAGGCTTGGTAACAATATCACACACAAAGAACTCAGGTGGCCATTCTACCTGTCACAGAGAATTGCAACTGTATCAGTTACGTACGTATGGTACATGTGAGAAATTACATAGACGTCCGACCATGTTTTCTGGGTGTTTCCCTTTCTTTCAAGGGCAAAGTAGGTTCCTTTCCTTATCAAAGTCGACTTTCCCAGATATGTGGAGGGTATGTATAAATATAAATTTTGGTAGGGGTTTCTCTTGTCAGCGTTATTTCTATATGTGTGGTGTGCTGTATGGGTTTATTGCATTCATTATAAATTTCTGAGACAGTTTTAGGATGAAAATCATTTTGTTCTGCGATAGATTTAAGAGTTTGTATCTCCATTTGTACGGAATCCTGCTCTAATGGTATGTTTATTAACCGGTTTATCATAGTATGAAAAAACGCGAGTTTTTGTGATTTTGGATGACAGGAATTTGAATATATACATCATACCATAGACAGAACGTTGACAAGGCAAACACCTACCAAACAAATATATATATACGGGGTGTCCCAGCTACCTTGCTCACCCAAAATATCTCTGGAACAACAGCTATTATAAAAGGACTTTCACCGGTTCAATGTAAACTGGGGCTCATGAATGTACATATTTTGAAACATTCTAAAACGAAAGCATATGTGTTTTTTTAACATAAACTTATGGTTTTTTTAATGGACAGCCTATATTATTTCTTCAGCAATCTATAATATGACAAATCACATAAACAATGGCGTTGATTGCATCGC
Source organism: Locusta migratoria (assembly GCA_026315105.1). NCBI lineage: Eukaryota > Metazoa > Arthropoda > Insecta > Orthoptera > Acrididae > Locusta > Locusta migratoria. The sequence continues at coordinate 106,438,311 of CM048755.1, forward strand.
AATACGCCAATTACATCCCGAGATATTGCGAAGCGAAGTTGAGGCTTGAAATACGCAAACGGGCGGCTAGCGCACGTCCCGAGCAGCATGGGGTTCTCGCGTGAGTCTCAGGACGTGCGCTAGCCGCGCGTTTGCGTATTTCAAGTGTCAAATTCGCTTCACAATATCTTGGGATGTAATTGGCCTATTGCAATGCAATCAACGCTATTGGTTATGTGATTTGTCGTGATATAGAATGCTGAAGAAATAATATAGGGTGTCCATTTAGAAAAACAAATGTTTGCTTTCGGTTTATAATGTTTAAAAATATGTACATTCATGACCCCCAGCCGTAAATTGATACCGGAGAAAGTCATTTTACGATAGCTGTTGTTGTTCCAGAGATATTTTGGGGTCGCGGTGGAGTAGCCGAGCGATCTACGGCGCCTCGCTGCGGAGCGCGCGGTTGCTCGCCGTCGGAGGTTCGAGTCCTCCCTGGGGCATGGGTGTGTGTGTATGTGTGTGTGTGTGTTGTCCTTAGGTTAGTTTACCTTAGTTTAAGTAGTTTGTAAGCTACGGACTGATGACCACGCAGTTTGGTCCGATAGATTTACAAACATTTGAACATTTTGATATTTTGGGTGAGCAAGATAGCTGGGACACCACCACATGTCTGAGAAAAATATCTCACACTATCAGTGCAATACTTAGATGTACTAACGTAAAATTGCTTATCAGATACGACACAATCTACGAACCCTATTGCAATCAGGAAGTATAAAAACACCTATATATATACAAATCCTGGAATATATAAAATCAAATGGAAGCAATGTGGTATGTTTTACATAGGGCAGGCTGGAAGAAACTTCAATATCCGATATCGTGAATAAGTTAGAAATAGTGACAGCAACACATCAACCGTCTTTCAGCACTTGAAATCACAACAACATATAGCTGACGAAATAGATCTAGCTATTGACATTTCACACATTACACAAAAGGGGCCAATGATGAACGTCCTTGAAGAAATTGTAATTTATTCACAGACAATGATTTACCCTCAAGAAATAAATGAGCAGATCGATATGAAACATAAAAACTACATAGAAAATGTTATTGATACTATCCTGTCAAAGAGATAAACAAATAAGCGAAATCTCCAAACATATCAGAGATCATACTATTATGAAAGTAATAGTAATCGCTGGAAACAAACAATTACGCTAATAATTACATTAAATCGTTAAGAAACTTGCAAAACATAAAAACGTTCGACATAACTAATTCTACAAAATATATATTATAATAGAAATATACATGTACGTATATATTAACACAATTCAAATTAGTAATTTAACAAAACCTATACAGACAGATATACAATTAATTAATACCAGTGAAATAGAAACGAATGTAATCATGTAACATCGCTGACTGAGCTGCCAAAATAGCTGTCAAAATACGAAAATTACAACAACAACAAAAAAATTAAATTCGGAATTTGATTGATATATAAAAACGATACTAAATGTGTCCAACATTAACAGCAATAAAATAGTCAAATCATCATGACTGCAAATAAGACAACGAAGTTACAAGGAAGTAAAGATTAATGTACGTAAACTTAGTGTACCTATGTTATTAGTCTATATTATCACGTTCAAAATCTCAATATTATTCCTATGTTATCTATATTATCTTCACAGAAACCTGAAGATGGCAATTGTGCTGAAACAGACCTGTCGTAATTAATAAATAATTTCTTCATATAGCTGCGCCTTTAATACAGAAAAGTTTCTTACAATGTCGTTATATGACATATTTGATGAAGTGGGCCCACATGAATACAAACAGTAGGTTCCATTAGTACGCATTCCTTCTTCATAAATTAATTTTAATGTGTTTATTTGTGTGACATATTCTACAAACTAGATGGAATAATACCCCCAAATAAATTATATCCATTTGCAGAGCTTCTTTTATCGTTCTGACTTTTGATAATTGGATTGTCCTTAAAGTCGTCTAGGTATTAACGAATAAAATACTGATGCCACCACATGGTGTTTTTGAAGATGCTCTTATTTTAGATGTATTTTTGAGTTACCTAATCGCCAACATAGATTAACGCGTACACATATTTTTGTCTACCTTATTTGCTTTCCCGACGGAGCATTGTCCTTTACGCAGGTTCTGGTCGAGTCATCTACGTAGATTTGAATATCGACAGAGATAATAATGAATCTCTGCCAAAATCCCTGGGTTACATATATCTCCGACGATACACGCTACGGTCATTATCATAAACAGTGGTGGATCTGATTTGCAAAATTATTTGCGATGTCTGGGTGCGATCGGACGCCGCGAGGCAGCGGGCAGCGAGGTGGAGGCTGTAATGAGAGCTGTCATACGGTGATAAATGGAGCGGGAACCAGTCTGCGGCGGCCCGTCGTTTGCATCCTAATGCTGCTGCCAGCCGACGACCCAAAATAAAGTGTCTGATGCATTGCGGACACTTGCATTTCCTTGTGACAACTGCCGGAGCCCACTGACGTTCTTGAGTTGGTAGCGTGTTCCAGATGCGAAGGGAATTCCATCTGATACCACTTTAACGTGTCGGTGTCTCACAGAATCACCCTGAAAGAATTCCTGGCCGATAGCCAAGACCTCCAAAAGCTGGAGCTATAATAACAGCGGGTGTTCTTATGACTTCCCTTCAGGAAGCATTTTCTTTCGACAATTAATTTAGAAAAATGTGAAAGAGTTTCTATTAGATTATACTTTGGACAGGTATACTGACTAATTAAATCAGTAACAGGTTCCATAACACAGCTGTTTTATATTGCCCACCTCTGTGATAATGAACGGAGCAAGGTGACGTAGTGATTATCTTACTGGACTTGTATTCGGGATACATATTTTTCAACCTAACGACACGCGTATAGACTATGCGATACTATCCCTAAATATTTTCAGATATGTGCTCCTATCTGCCCTGCAGTAATATCAAAGTCTACTACTACTTTAACCAATGTTCTAAATTGATAATTTATTCTTTTTTATTCACAGTCATGTAATACGTTTTATTTAGAAATTTATAAGTATCTACCAGTCTGCTTTCCGTTTCGAATTATTATCGTCCTTAGCAGTTATTAGTTACTGTAAGACGTTATACTGATGGCTGAGAGAGATGGCGCAGTATTTACTATAAGTTTGTAAAACAGAGTGCTGAGCAAACTAATCTTACAAGGGACACGTTTGACCGTAAGAGTTCGGAGTCACACTAAACCATGCTTAAAATAAAACACGCTCATAAAGAAAAGCTATGGTCCGTGTAATTTCCATACAAACGTTGCATTCTGCCATAAGTGACGTTTTAATAGAGAGAAACCAAGAAACGAGATAGCAATACCATTAGAGGGTGTAACACTATAGGTGTTAATCTATGGATCCTTAATCTGTGTACTGTAATTCTGTACCATTACTTTCTTTGGTCACTCAGTTATGAAATCAGTTTTTATTTTATATTTTATCAGTGTATTAACACAAAAATGTTAATTAGGATTATTTTTCATGAAAGAATTTATAATTGTGAATAATTATGTACAAAAGTTGTCGTATTAGCTGATCCATGCACTGTCCGCCTCCGTAGTCCAGTGGACAGCGTGGTTGGTTGCCACGCAGGGGGCCCGGGTTCGATTCCCGGTCGGGTTGGAGATTTTCTCCACTCGGGGAATGGGTGTTGTGTCGTCGACCTCATCATCACTCCATCATCATTGACATGTAAGTCGCCGAAGTGGCGTCAGATAAAGAGACTTGCACCAGGCAGGCTGAACACGACCCCAGTTGGGGTCTAACGGTCATAAATGCCACACGATCATCATCATCATCCATGCACTAGGGTTTAAATTCAATGTAATATAAAAGATGTATTCAAAAGGAAATCATTCTGATGCCAGGGAAAAGGCGGTTTTGGCGGGCGAAATATAGCGAGGCAATGTGTGAGGAAATGTTCAAATGTTTGTAGAACTTATGGGACTTAACTACGGGATCATCAGTCCCTAAGCTTACAAACTACTTATGAACTACTTAAGACTAAGGACGGCACAAATATTCATGCCCGAGGGGGGATTCGAACCCCCGACTGTAGTGGCCGTGCAGACCGTGTCTGGAGCGCCTCAGTCCCCTCGGCCACCGCGGCTGGCGTGTGTGAGGAGTGAGAGCAGACCTATGGAAAGCGGTGCTCCTATAACTGGTCTTTATTGTAGCAAATCGCCTCGGATAGGAATTTGAGGAACAGCAATGGGTGTGGCAAATTAATTTGAGCTCGTATTGGTAAGAGAAGAGGAATATTAAGCTCTTTATCATCAAGAGCCACACAGTAAAGTTGCCGCCAAGCCATCTGCGCCACAGCCTACCACCTCTACCACCTGAGGTTGGACAAATAATAATTTCTATTACTTATGTGCATGGTTCTGATGACATACCTGTGAAGTTTAATAACAAACAATTCAAACTTCACTACGAAACTCTTCACCCTGATTACGACTACGCCATTCACCTGGACAGGGTCCTTATCCCACTAAAACAACTAAAAATCCGAGTATCCTGCTCTGTTAAAATTATCCAGTGATTGCATAAATGTTAGGAAATGTGGTGATTCTTAAAGTGATAGAAGTTGAAACCAAGTGGTGATCATAAAGTATTAATATTTTATCAGTACCAGCTTCATAAATCCTAAATCTGAACAGTATCATGTACAATTGCATTTGTTGAATTAAGTACATAAACGTTAACGGAACGAAATAATTTTGTGTCAGAATATTTTTAAGGTCCACTTGCATAATTTGAAGTTAACAGATTTTAATAAAGTTTTGCTGATTAGTGTAACATCACACAAATGAAGATACAAACGATTAGTTGGTTTAACTGATGTAATAACAGATTTGGATTCAGTTCAGTGTTGTTGATTAAGATAAGCCACACATAGTTTAGGTCTGTCTCGTATCTTATTACTAGAAATGCAAATTTGAATGGTATTTTTTTGGAAGCTTGTTCAATGCTAAAAGTATTTAAGGTTTCAGTTTTCTGATGGTCCTGATAGTTAAAGAAAAAGTAATGTTGAATACCATAGTGCACAATACTGAGAGGCAGTTCATAGTTTTAGTATTTCATTGCCAGTACTTTACTGATTACAATTTCATAAAAATTTGCATACTGGAGGTTATTTTATTTATGCATACTGTAATAACTTTGCTAAAGAGAGCCAAGTACAACACATTAAGGAGATTAAAATTGCAGAAACTTGGTTCTTTTGCCTAATTAGGCTGGCGACCGATTGTTTATTAGTGCATTATTCTGAACTAGATTTTATTCTTGTGCGAGAAGTAGTAAATCTATGCAGGTTGATAATTCAGTGTATGATCTCTGTCAAAGTAAACTCTGTGACCGCAGACTGATCTTAGACGCCTTATCTTTAGGTGGTTTACATGGTCAACCAAAATCCCTGTTAGGGTTAACACTATAGTTGTGCCGTACTTTTGGGATATAGTACTTGTTGTGAGCAGTAGCTATTTGCTGGAAGCGATGTGTGTTACAAGGGAAATTATACATAATTCATTTATGTCAGTGTATCATAACATTTCACTCAACTGTGCCTGCAACAATTATAATTGCCCAAAAACACTTCTACACATCTTATAGTGCTTATATTTGTCCTCAAAGTGCAAATACTAGATTATTTAATCATCAAACTACAAAATGTGGTTTACAAACCATTTTCTACACCAAACTAACAGTGTGTGTAGCAATATCCATGTGAAAGGCACGTTATGGCACTGCATACCCCATCAATATATTTTAAAAATTTAATGATTCTGTCTTTCGATATCGGACTACTTGAATGCGAAAGTGATTTTGAATGTAAAAACGTGGCTTTAGTGAGGTTTGCTCATTGTTTTTCTTCCACTTTTCTTAACCACTTTATCGAAATCACGCATCTGTTAAAATGTTTGTAAATCTATCGGACCAAACTGTGTGGTCATCCGTCCCTAGCTTACAAACTACTTAAACTTAGGTAAACTAACCTAAGGACAACCCACACAGCCATGCCCCGGGGAGGACTCGAACCTCCACGGCGAGCAACCGCGCGCTTCGCAGCGAGACGCTTTAGACCGCTCGGCTACTCCACCGCGGCACGCATCTGTACTTTGAAAACTAATATAAGAACAACTGCTGCGGTTATCAGTCCCGAGGCTTACAAACTACTTAAACTAACTTATGCTAAGGACGACACACACACCCATGCCTGGGGGAGTGTTTGAACCTCTGCAGCAAGACTGCTTGAAGCGCTGTGTGTGGTATGTATGTTTTCCACTAGTATAATTACTTTAAGAAGAGTTTCTCGCACTCTTGATTGAAAATGAAATGATACACTGACGTCATTGAGTTACACCTATTTTCCCTCCTATGGTACGGTAATGATATATTGTTACTTTCTTTGTCTCTACTAAAATATCGCTTGCGGTAGAATTAAATGCCTTTCATGGAAGTGACACAGTTCACACATTAGTACTATTCTAAGATTGGTTTCCTGTGGTTCCAAGCGTTCCATGTCATTGGTGTCTCTTGTTAAGAAGATTACAGAGAGGCTGTGGCACTACGATGTTTGGGAGTTCAGTTGAAAGTCATGCCAGTAATCCCGGTTTGATTGTCCTTTCACACAAGATTTTTTGGAGAGAATTTTGGGATGCTTTCCTCGAGGCGATCGCGGCTAAATCGTTCTACCATGAGTTCTTTCTCAAGGTGAGATTGTAAATTAAAAATTCAGAATAGAAAAGTCTGTTTCCACCGTATGTGTTTGCAACTGCAGTCCATTTAGTAGAAGAAAGTGCCATCCTTAACAATATGAGCAATCTAAACGATATAACGGAGAATATTGTATCTGAAATACAGTGCAACTTGCCTAGAACACGTGATGTTTCCTTGCTGTTGTTTCAATCTAGTGACTGATATTGTAACTACACGAAGAATGCTGCCGCGTTGAGAATGGCAGCGCGCTTTGGGGCGCTCCCACCAGAAGTTGAAATCCTCCCTCGGGAATGGGTTTTTTGTGCTGTCCTTAGCATAAGTTAGTTTAAGTACTTTGTAAGTCTAGGGGCCGGTGACCTAACAAGTTTGAACATTTGATTTTTTGGAGTTATGCGCACTGCAATTACTAGATTCCGGCATTTTCTAATGTTTGAAAATTGTGAGACATGAGATAGTTCTGTGCAGCGTTTGTAAAGATTATGTATTTTACAACTGATTGCTTTGTAATATACTGAATCCATTTGGAAGGTAATGTGAACAGGCCTTATTCGCCGAAGAACTGCATTTGGGACGTTCGGCCACCTGGCGCAAGTCTTCTATTCGGCGACTTTTGCTGCGATGATGGTGAAATGAAGTGAGAACAACACTGCTTCCGGAGTAGAGAAACCTCCAGACCTGCTGTGAATCGAGCCGGTGACCTCATATCGAGAGCAGAAACCAGGATTAGGAACTTATTCATAGATTAAGACTGCGTGCGGACAGGGACTCAAACGCGGGAACTTGGTCTTCCGCGGGCAAGCTCTCGGTCAAATGAGCTTCCCAAAGACGATACAACGCGTCGTGACATCCGTATGTTCCTCAACTAAAACCTTCGAATTTTCACAGTTCTCCTGCAACATTGCATCACAAGCGCTTCAGGAAGAAAGAATAGTGCGTAGATGGTGGCTACGCCAGAACCTGGGAGACTACATCTACATAGGATACTCTGCAAATCATATTTAAGTACCTGGCAGAGGGTTCATCGAACCACCATTATACTATTTATCTCCCATTCCATTCTCGAATAGCGCGCGGGAAGAAAGAACACCTGAATCTCTCCGTTCGAGCTCTGATTTCTCGAATTTTATTCTGATGGTCATTTCTACTTATGTAAGTGGGAAAAAATGTTTGTATAGTCTATGGGACTTAACTACGGGGTCATCAGTCCCTAAACTTACAAATTACTTATGAACTAATTACGAACTAGGACGGCACAAATATCCATGCCCGAGGGGGGATTCGAACCCCGGACCGTAGTGGCCGTGCAGACCGTGACTGTAGCGCCTTGTAAGTGGGAGTCAACAATATATTTTTGTATTCGGAGGAGAATGTTGGCGATTGGAGTTTTGTAAGTAGCCCAAGCAGCAGCGATAAGCGCCGTTGTTGTAATGTTTCCAGAACTTCTGTGAAGATAAGGAGGTAGGAGATACGGCACTGGAAGATGTAAAGATGTGAAGACGGGTTACTGGAGCGCTTGCTTGCATAAGGCGAAGATCTTGGCTTCGAGTCCCGGTCCGGCACAAAGTTTTAACCTGCCAGGTAGCTTAAGATCAGCGCACTCTCCGCTACAGCGTGAAAATTCACACTCCAACCAAGAGCGGCTAAATCCTTTGCTAATGAATTACTACTGGACTTACAAACTATTTACACTAACTTATACTAAGGATAGAACACACACCCGTGAACCTCCGCAGCAAGCGGCCGCGCGATGCGTAACGAGGCGCCCCAGACTGCACTGTCATTCCCGCGCCGCAACCAATTACATTTACAGACGACTCGGCCGTTGTCTAGCGGTGAAGACCTCGAGTGTAAACTGATCGCAGACTTGAAACCCGGTTGGATGTTGGAGTTTTCAGTGTACGTTTTAACCCTTCCTTCACCTCTGAACCATGTGAGGAGTAGCTAGAAACGACAGACAGCTCGGAATGGCCACATGGTCTAAGGAGCCATGCAGCGGACGGGGCGGCCGTTCCTGTCGGAGGTTCGAGTCATCCCTGGGGCATAGGTGTGTGTGTGTGTGTGTTTTGTCCGTAGTTTAAATTAGTCTAAGTAGTTTGTAAGGCCAGGGACTGTAGACCTTAGTAGTTTGGTCCAATAGGTTAACGAACTTTTAGAGACGATAGATGGTCCGGATTCCACATTAATCTGTAGGTCCCTTATTTCCGGTTGGATAAAATGGGTAGGTTAGGAACATGAAAGTCGCCAAAGTAGAGTCCAGTTGAAAGACTTGTAGCAGGCGACTGAGTGACACCAATTTATTATTATTATTCCTGGAATGAGTCTCAATCTATCATCTACTGGAAAGCGACTCTAAACAGTTTCTCCATTTCATACGGTAAAACGTAAAACTTCGTTTGCCTCTCCTTACTTGCAGAATATTTCCATAATTTGAGATTACATTCAAACAAAACATTCCATAATCTGGTAATACTGTATCTGAAGAAAAGAAAGAGAATCATCCAGAAGGAGAGGAGGAAGCTAAATCAAACTTTTGCGGCCTGAGACGTTTCCATGTTACGTCAGTGATAAAAAAATCGAGTCGAATTCACAAATTGTACTTAAAAAAAAGTAAAGCAGTCAACAATCCGAAGATTAGTTTGAACACCACAGTGCTTTTACTAGGCATGGTCCTGTTTGGAGGTGGTATGCCGTTGCCTTTCTCCGACCTGACTTACCCAGCCAATTATAGGAGGAACTACAATTTAACGTGGGTTCCGAACCACTGTGCTACTTGGTATTTTTCACATTAGCAATATGCCAGAGGGGAAAGAAGTGGAAAGTGACAGATAAAAATCCTAGGACCTGGCGGGGATCGAACCCGCGACCTTTGGATTGATAGTTTGGCACTCTAACACTGTGCTAAGGAGCCGCACTTTCAACATGATAATCAGTACAATGTTGCAACCTTCTGGCCTGGAGGAATGTACCTATTCGGTTAGGAGGGGTTTCATTAAACTGTTACGTCCTCTCCTGACGCCAAATGATCCACAACTGTTGTGAATGGATGTTGATATCCTAAAGACTACCACTGAGGTTCGAGATGGCCACAAACGCCCTAGTGCGTACGTAACTCGGCATCGCACTGGTCGCAGACGTAGCTCAACATCAGTGGACGAACATTTCCTGGTGAAAAGTGGCAGCACACCACTGTTTTATGAAGGCCCAGGATGTCCGTGAAATACCTTCAGCGTTCTTTCACCTACTACCAGACGGCACCTCTACTCAGACATGCAGGAGATACAGATGAGTACGAAAACAATTCCAAAACGTCCGATTAAAGATTTTGTACTGTGCTGCTGAGACAGTCGCGCCGATTAAATATCGAGGCGTAACGTTGCAGGGCGATGTGAAACGGAAAGAGGATGTATGGAGTCGGATAGTCAACCTTCGGTTTATTGGGAGAATTTTGGAAATATGTGGTTCATCAGTAAGGGAGACCTAGTATACAACGCTTGTGCGACCCCGTCTTGAGTATTGCTCAAGTGTTTGGTATCCCCACCAGATCGGTTTAAAGGAAGACATAGTAGCAATTCAGAGGCGGGCTGCCTGGTTTGTTACTGGTAGGTTCGATCAAAACGAGTGCTACATGTATTATTTGGACTCTCACGTTTCTGCAAATGGTCTACAAATATTGCGTAGTACCACACTATATGATACATCTATAAAAACCACCAGAAAATTTATTTTTGTGTGTTCCAAGCAATAAGAAATGCGAAATGTGGTTTAAACTCGGTACCAGAGATCGAAATTAGATAGAGGTCACTTCGTTCGTTTATTTTTGTGAGGATCTTTTGATGTAAAATAATACACCATACGATTATTGTTATTCGCTTCGTTCACTATTAAGTGTCATACTCTGCAGCTGCAAAGGTGTATGTATTATTATGTACAGATTAGTGCCTGCTGTTTACATTTGAGAAGAAGTGCGTTTCTTAATGTAGTTGGTAAACGTACAACTTTCTTATCGGTAGTCAGTTAATACTTACATCAGTTATTCTGTATTTCAATAAATGATGGGTAAATCAACGATTTGTGTTTCAAAAATGCCCTTTGAGCGCATCTGCTGAATGCAACTATGTTTACTACAATTTGAAACAGTTACTCATTTCATCAATAATTCGACTCTATTTCACAGTATCGCATTTTTCCACGTCAACTAAAAGAGAGAGATTTGAACACTTTAAGAATAATCTAAAATCCATAACGCTAAACATTACGTTACCAAACAGCTACGCAAAATGCCGCCCAAGCAGGTATCTCTTCACAGATACAGACTATACAAAACTTCAACCGTTAGTTTTCATTGAAAATATTTAATTTTCGCACCTATGCCAAAATATTTGTTGTGAATCTTCTTTCCAAAGTTCCGATTTAACCTGAAAAGTTTCTTTGTAACCAATCAGCACGAGAGAAATGCATACTGATATGGGGAAAAAGGCCAGTGCGCAAGATTAGTTTACGTACACATAAGAATTAATCCGAACTGTAACTACATACAGTTGGAATTTTTAGAGTGGCCACTGAAAATTGTGTTTATTTAAAACTGAAATGCATTTGGTAGTAAAACGAAGACTGAATCAAAGATGCAATGTTTATTTACAGCCACGCGAAATTGGCCGCGTGGTCTAAATTATCATGCTACGGGGTGGGTGGCCGTTCCCGTCAGAGGTTCGAGTCCTCTCTCGTGTGTGTGTGTGTGTGTGTGTGTGTGTGTGTGTGTGTGCTTGTGTGTGTGTTGTCCTTGGTATAAATTAATTCAAGTAGTTTTCGGTTTAAATGTAGGTATATTTTACTTTGAACTTTTTACCTTTCTTATTTGCGGCACGTAAAAATCCGGTTTGTTACAGAAAGATACCATAAACGCATCAACGTTCAGAAGGTTTTCACTAACAGACTTCACAAAATTCTTTTCCATTCTTACATAAAAGTTGTAAATGCGCTTTCCATTTAAAAAAATTAATTGTAAGAAGAAAAAATAATGCCTAATCTAGTAAATTTCGGTGAAACTGCTACATTTAGCTTCATTTTCCTCGTATCATGTAACGTCATTACATTTTCAGCCAATGACAGAGCGTTTTCGTTCACGTGACCTAATTTTGAAATTTAATTATTTTTGTGCTTTAATTTCAGAAAAATAATAGATGTATTGAAAGAATAATGACCGAATATGCTAGTTGAACGTTATAATCAACCGGAATAACAACATTATTGATAGATCTGAAGCATTGAATTAAAATTTGTGGTGCGGCCGGGAATCGAACCCGGACCTCCATGCTTACAAGGCAGACGTCTTAACCATATTTTTAACATTTTGAAATAGCCTATTAGGGCTCGTACGCAGGCATAAAAGCGATCATTTTCTCTCTCACTGTTTCGCAGTGGAACAGGAAAGGAAATGGCCAGTACTGGTCCGAGGTACCCTCCGCCATGCACCTTAGGGTGAATTGCGGAGTATATATGTAGATGTAGAGATAGTCGTAATTGTTGTGCACACCATGACCGAGCGAGGTGTCGCAATGGTAACACACTTGACTCGCATTCGAAGGACGGTGCTTCAAACCCGCCTCCGGCCATCCAGACTTAGGTTTTCCGTGATTTACATAAATCACTCCAGGCAAATGCTTTTCAAGGGTTGGCCGATTTCCTTACCCATGCTTACCGAAAAACTCCGAGGGTGCTGCCTCTCTCTACTGATTAGGCTATCTAAGGAACGTTAAAAACTGATGTTCCTTTTTCCTTCTTTTCTTGTGCATACCTAAAGACAGGAACACGATTATACCTCTCAAGGTATTGGAAGGATGGGATCTCTCCCCAGGTCGCCACCATATCCTCGACGATGGTCATATTAGATAGTTTTGTTTGTGAAACGATGTTAACAGCAGCATACGCATAGCACAGTAGCTTCCTAGTACAGCTGCTCCCACCGACGGGAAGCAAAATGTTGCAAGCAATCCATTAAGTATTTTGCGAAGGCAGTATCAGATGTGGTGTTACTGTGTGATTGGTGCACAACAAGACGCTCCTACTTTGTGGTGGTCAGAAGTGGTCCATCGGAACCTTGACATCAATCATAACTGCCCTCACCTTCTCTTAGATTCGAAAGTAAGATTATAGTGTCATCTTAATAAAACGTTTGTAAACCTGTTGGATCAAACTGCTATTGTCATCAGTCCCTAGACTTACAAAGTAATTAAACTAACTTTCACTAAGAACAAAGCATACACACACACACACACACACACACACACACACACACACACACAAGCGCTCATTTACGCACGCACGCTCGATGGAGGACTCGAAACTCCGGCGGGAACGTCCACCCAGTCGGTAGCATGACGCCTTAGACCAAGCGCCCATTCCGCGCGGCGACATTTTAACCAACGAGCTTAAATTTCATAGAGTGGCGATAGGTCCGCCATGTTTGAGGTAAATTGAGCTGGCGTCCACCATGTTATTTGAGGTATCAGCTGACAGCTCGTACGCCACACCCACTAGTAAATTATAGAGTTCCACGTTTTAAAGAAACATTGAATATTGAATAGGGATGCGCATCAAGTTCCGTCAGACTTTCTCGAAGCTGCGAATTGACGAGCCTGGTAGTAAATGTTCTAAAAATTTGATAATGAAATTTCACCAACCTATCAGTATTACAGCTCCAGTTCGAAGTATAACAGTTAGCCGATGTTTACAATATCAACGGAAGTGCCGCCGTGAAAATATTTGCGTTGTTTGTAATGCAACTACGTGGTCCAAACGAGCTGCGAAACATACAGTAAACAGTAATTGTTATGACGGACAATATTTACCATGGATTTGCATCTGCTGTTAATGTGTTGTAAAACCTGCTTTCATAAAGTCTAGTACACACTTATCTTGTGTTTACTAAACCTATTAAGTCAAAAAACTTGTAAAACTGCTATTAAAGGGTTTGGTTGTAAACTTTGGAGGACGAAATCTGAGTAAAAAGACGAAGGTGACAACAAAATCCTGCAATTAAAAATGCGCCTATGTCACCTGCCACAAAAGCATTCCACGTCGAAATAATGTGTCGTTAATAACTTCCCGTGTTGCCATACTGAAACAAGTAACGTTTGGTACGCGAGATTTCAGTACAAAGACGAAAGTGACAACAGAATATTGCAACAAAAATGCGCCTAGGTCAGTTGCCACAAAAGCATTCCACGTCGAAATAACGTATCATTAATAACTTCCGTTGTTGCCACGCTGAAATAGGTACAGATTTGTTGCAAAGTACACAGACATATACAAGTGAAAAGATTCTGGCTTTCACTACTGCTTCCATACTTTGCACTGGTTGCATGTCTACCATGCTCGATCAAGTATTATCAACGAAAAAATGAAAACATTTTTAAAGAAGGTATAGATATTCAAAAGCGTAGTTTCATGAACCACAGGAGCGACAGAAGATAAAATATCTCAGAAACACACTAACACTAGCTAGAAAACTGAGCATTTTTTAATGGTGTGTACTTCAAGGGAATTGCAGGATAGGTCATCTGAAACTTCACACTTGGGGTAGCCGAGTGCCATTAGTCAGGAGTTTTGTTTGAGTATAGACAGTCTGAGATCAAACAAGGCAAAACATTTGTTGTTCTTACACGCAGTACTTGTCGTTTTTTATCATTTCGATTTGTGTATTTAAATGCTGAACACACTTTCGGCATATTTCAGCAGCAAAAATGTACAGGCAGTACACACTAAATACAACACTTCAAGCTCAACAACAACATACGATTTAATTGACAGACTACTCTCAAGTGTACTGACCACCAAAAAATATGGCGGCCGAGTTTACACAGGTTCCCGCAAAGAGCGCTGTAGCTCGTGTTTCAGCCACTCTATGTAATTTAAGCTCGTTGATTTTAATAGCACATGTATTGATAACTTCTACCAGCAAGCTAAATGAAGACCTACAATGAGGCAATTTTAAAATCTGTCAGGGACTACAACGCTGCCTTATTCGAGTACGCAGCATTTACCCATATTCCACAGTGATCAGTGATATTTTGCTGTTCCCCCCTCTCACCTACCCTGACAGCCCTTGTAACAACACTAAGCCCAAAGGCACTAATGCACGCTGCAAGCCATTCTATCTGTCACAGAGAATTGCAGCTGTAAATATTTACATTTACATGTACGCTGATGTTGCGTTGCGTATGTGAACGAAGCTATATTGACATCCGATGTCATCAAAGTATTTTATATTCAGTGTACATTTGAAAAACGTGTAGCCGGCCGCGGTGGCCGTGGAGACTGAGGCGCTCCAGTCACGGTCTGCACGGCCACTACGGTCGGAGGTTCGAATCCCCCCTCGGGTATGGATATTTGTGCCGTCCTAGATCGTAAGTAGTTCATAAGTAGTTTGTAAGTATAGGGACTGATGACCCCATAGTTAAGTCCCATAAGCTTAACAAACATTTGAACATTTGAACATTTAAAAGACGTGTAGTTGCATTACAGAAGAGAAAAAATGTTATAATGTATGTTTATCTCAGAGGAAACGACATTTGGAGACTTTGTTCTAGTAAGAACTTGGCTCGTAAAGATCAACCTACAACGAAATAAAACTTTAAACTTTGGTAGGTAGCAAGAAATAATGGATAGGCTACGTTATTCAAGATTCGTCGATTGCTGAAAGATTGTGCTCATTATTTAGGTATCTGAAAGTAGTCAAATGTGTCATTTTTCGGCATCATCAAAAGCTGAAAACGACAAGCAGAAAGTCACATGGATACAATGTATTTTTCGGAAATAATAATGCACTCTCTGAAACTTCAACGAAAAATTGGGAAGGAAGGTCTCCAACTAAATCTTCTGAAGGAGCATTATGTTAAAAGGGAATAAATCTGAGCGAAATTGAAGCCCATTATCCTAAACAGAATCTTTAGGTTGAATGTCTAAAATATTTTTGGACACTAGGCAAGTTATGGTAGTTTTGGAGTGTAAATAAAGTTTATAGCAGTCGACGGTAGTGGTGACAACAGACGGCGACGTAAAAGTCGTAACGCCTGTGCGGTAGAAACTCCCGAGGTTGCACACAGGAAGCCACTTACCCTGCGTCTCCTAAAACGTGCTTCTTTATGTTTCTGGCCGAAAAAAGTCGAATCTTTAAGCATTGTGAAAACCGCATTCTCCCGCCAAATAAAACGCGCGTCTTATTTCCTAAGTATTGTGTAGCCTGCGTCGTCGTCCTGGTAGCAGCGCGTTTACTGCTCCTCCGATAACCTCATCCGCTCTTTAGGCGACCAGATGCGACAAATGTGGAAGTGTTATTATCTGGTGAGCGCTATAAAAGCCACAGCTCTTTCAATACGCGCGCGCGCGCGCGCGCACACACACACACACACACACACACACACACACACACACACCGTAACAGGACAGTTTGTGCTAGACGTTATGAATAGGTTGATACCCCAAAATTTGTCATTTCGCATACAAACTTAGTAAATTTCCATTATGTGATGTACAGTTTTGGATGACATTAATGATTTACTGATAGTGTAAAGCCACAATTAAGCTTGTCAGAATGTAATTAACAATAATTAACCAAAATCAGTTCAAAAGCTACACTTTGTAATTATGTGATAAAAACCTATAGGAAAACAAATTAGACAAGAAGTGTGTGAGAATCTTACAGTCTAAATCCATCATGTAATTAAGTAATTAATCGTTAAATGTCTAACAAAAATACACTCCTGGCCATTAAAATTGCTACACCACGAGGATGACGTGCCACACACGCGAAATTTAACCGACAGGAAGAAGATGCTGTGATATGCAAATGATTAGCTTTTCAAAGCATTCACACAAGGTTGGCGCCGGTGGCGACACCCACAACGTGCTGACATGAGGAAAGTTTCCAACCGATTTCTCATACACAAACAGCAGTTGACCGGCGTTGCCTGGTGAAACGTTGTTGCGATGCCTCGTGTAAGGAGGACAAATGCGTACCATCACGTTTCCGACTTTGTAAAAGGTCGGATTGTAGCCTATCGCGATTGCAGTTTATCGTATCGTGACATTGCTGCTCGCGTTGGTCGCGATCCAATGACTGTTAGCAGAATATGGAATCGGTGGGTTCAGGAGGGCAATACGGAACGCCGTGCTGGACCCCAACAGCCTCGTATCACTAGCAGTCGAGATGACAGGCATCATATCCGCATGGCTGTAACGGATCGTGCAGCCACGTCTCGATCCCTGAGTCAACAAATGGGGACGTTTGCAAGACAACAACCATCTGCACCAGCAGTTCGTCGACGTTTGCAGCAGCCCGGAGACCATGGCTACGGTTAGCCTTGACGCTGCATCACAGACAGGAGCAACGACGAACCTGCGTGACCGAATGGAAAAACGTCATTTTTTCGGATGAACCCAGGTTCTGTTTACAGCATCATGATGGTCGCATCCGTGTTTGACGAGATCGCGGTAAACGCACATTGGAAGCGTGTATTCGTCATCGCCACACTGGCGTACTCCCGGCGTGATGGTATGAGGTGCCATTGGTTACACGTCTCGGTCACCTGGGTCTGGCTCGTTATAATACGCCAGTCGCTACTCTTGATGAACTGTGGTATCGTGTTGAAGCTGCATGTGCATCTGAACCTGTACACGCCATCCAAGCTCTGTTTGACTCAATGCCCAGGCGTATCAAGGTCATTATTACAGCCAGTGGTGGTTGTTCTGGGTACTGATTTCTCAGTATCTATGCACCCAAATTGTGTGAAAATGCAATCACATGTCAGTTCTAGTATAATATAATTGTCCAATGAATACCCGTTTATCATCTGCATTTCTTCTTGGTGTAGCAATTTTAATGGCTAGTAGTGTACATTAAAGCAATAATCGCTCTTCTTCTCCTAAGAATTTTGGACAGCAGATGTAAGTAAATTCACTTATAATATCAAAGAATCGCAGTAATAACGAAACTAAATTCAAATTATTTGTAAATAACGTTTTTATTGAAAGTGCCAGAAATTTCGTAGTAAACAAACAGTCTTTTAGTAGGCCTACTTCTTGATAAAATGAAACCTTTATTTAGAAACTGGAATTCTCCGTAACTGATTATATTAATGCACGTAATTGTCGGTGCAAAAATTCTACTTTATTATTGTTAACCATATTCAGTATAAATAGCTATTTATTTTGGTCAATTTTCAATAAAAGGTTATTTTTTAAACGATAATCTTTAATTGTAAATCTGTAAATGTAACCTTTCTGACAATTAGTGCAAAGAAATTTGCTAGTTTAAAAGATATTTAAGACTTTTTGTCAGAGCAGTGAGCCGGCCGCGGTGGCCGAGGAGACTGAGGCGCTCCAGTCACGGTCTGCATGGCCACTACGGTCGGGGGTTCTAATCCCCCCTCGGGCATGGATATTTGTGCCGTCTTTAGTGTTAGCTAGTATATAAGTAGTTTGTAAGTTTAGGGACTGATGACCCCGTAGTTAAGTCCCATAAGCTTAACAAACATTTGAACATTTCAGAGCAGTGTAAAACAGTCTGTTAACTTGATTTATAGCATAAGATCAGTCGTTGTTTTGTGGTATCAGCTATAATTTGGCTGTGAAAGACGCTGTAACATACGTGGTTTTAAACATGAAGAACTTGTGTCAAGTACAGTTATTTGACATATTTAATGTTTCTATATAACATCAATAGAAGCTTTTATTTAAACCCAGACTTTGCAGCGGATAAGATATGATTTAACACCCGCAAAATAAAAATTATTGGAGTAAATCAGGACCTTAGCTAGTTAAGTAGAAGTTCACTAACTTTACAACATAATATAAATTTGGTGGCAACTTCTTTGAGCAAAAGGACGGAGTGGCTATGGGCAGCCCTTTGTGACCCATAGTCTCCAATTTATTTATTGAGGACTTTGAGGACAGGGCACTGAGAACTTCAGCGTTGCAACCAACGTGTTTTTTGAGATACGTTGGCGACATGTTTTTCATCTGACCTCATGGACGTGATAAGCTCAATCGATTTTTGGATCATTTTAACTGCCTTCATCCAAACATCAAAGTTACTAAGTGATGGGAAACTTCCATTGAGCGGTCTAAAGCGTCTCGCTACGGAGCGCGCGGTTGCTCGCTGTGGAGGTTCGAATCCTCCCTGGGGCATGGGTATGTGTGTGTTTGTCCTTAGGTTAGTTTACCTAGGTTTAAGTAGTTTGTAAGCTACGGACTGGTGACCACGCAATTTGGTCCGATAGATTTACAAACATTTGAACATTTTGAAACTTCCATTTTTGGACATAATGGTTTACAAAAAAGATTATGGCAGCATTGGACATAGTGTTCACTGAAAGTCAACACATACTGACAGGTATTTGCATGCCAGTAGTTGTCATCCACAATACCAACTCACCGGCGTCCTTAGAACTCTGGTACGCAGAGTATATGCCATTTCAGATACAGAAAGTTTACCATCGGAACTGGAACATCTGACGACTGTTTTTAAGGATAATGGCTACTCTTAAAAACAGATTTATCGTGCTATGGAGTTTGGACCATCCCCAGAAGTGCTTGAAGAGGAGAATAGGGCTCTAGCCTACATTCGTTACGCTAGGGGCGTATCTTTTAGCCGGCCGCGGTGGCCGCGCGGACTGAGGCGCTTCAGTCACGGTCTGCACGGCCACTACGGTCGGGGCTTCGAATCCCCCCTCGGGCATGGATATTTGTGCCGTCCTAGTTCGTAAATAGTTCATAAGTAGTTTGTAAGTTTAGGGACTGATGACCCCGTAGTTAAGTCCCATAGACTATACAAACATTTGAAACATTTCGTATCTTTTAAAAAGTTTTAACATAAAGACTG
Organism: Locusta migratoria; assembly: GCA_026315105.1. NCBI lineage: Eukaryota > Metazoa > Arthropoda > Insecta > Orthoptera > Acrididae > Locusta > Locusta migratoria. The sequence continues at coordinate 106,457,980 of CM048755.1, forward strand.
TTTGCCGTCCGCTGTGCAAGATTAGGGCATTGCTTGGCTCTGTCAGAGATGACCTCGGACTCAAGAAACCCGGTGTTTACAAAATACCGTTTGAGTGTGGCAAGGTATACATCGGCCGCACGCTTCGAACTGTACAAGATAGATGCGTGGAACACTGCCGCCACCCGAGACTATTGCAGCCGGATAAATCAGCGGTACCAGAACACTGTTTAACGGAAGGATACAAGATGATATATGATGAGAGCCGCATAGTAGCCAATACCTCCGGTTTCTGGAACAGTGTTGACAGAGAAGCCATTGAAATCAGGTTGACGGACAATTTAATAAATAGAGACACGGGGTTTCCTCTTAGTAGAACATGGAATCCATTATTAAATAATGTCAAATTGCAATGTTAGACCCGGATTCCAGCACCTGGGACTGATTAACGATATATCGTTGTGCCCTGTTCCACTAGGGGCGGCGCCACCAGCCCTGTCTAGGAAGCAGCAACTGTGACGGCCGGCGCATGCGCCGTGCACGCGACCGACGCCTGTATAGGCGGTACAAACATAATTATACATATAATCATAGTAATGGATACGGAATGCGAGAATCGAAAAAAAAAGTGTTCAAATGTTTGTTAAGCTTATGGGACTTAACTACGGGGTCATCAGTCCCTAAACTTACAAACTACTTGTCAACTACCTTATTCTAAGGACGACACAAATATCCATGCCCGAGGGGGGATTCGAACCCCCGACCGTAGTGGCCGTGCAGACCGTGACTGAAGCGCCTCAGTCCCCTCGGCCACCGCGGCCGGCGCGAGAAGCGAAACGGCTCATAGTTATAACGAAAAATAGATCTCAATTACTGAAAATCTAATGAACTTAAATTGGTGTTAATACGGGGAAATCTAAACAATCTTTGAGCACAAATTTCTTTTGTTCAGTACAGCAATTGGCTACTGCCATTCTGATCATCATCAGTAAACTAGTAAAATAAGCAAATAAAATATTTAGCTACGACTGGCTATATATTCTATTCGCTTCTTTTACACAATTTAAGGAAATACATCAGTCTGATTGTGACCTTGACTATCGAAACTAGTTATTTAACAGATTGACCGCTTTGGTTCCCACGAATTCTCAAAAAATTAATCGATATTAGCTTTAGTGTGCCCATGTCAGCTCTCTTCGTAAGATTTCAGTTGTTATTGAACTAAATCGTAAAGATAATAAAGTAAAGTTGCTGCGAATAAAGAGCAGGAACTCGTAGCATGGCTAATGGTGGGCAGAGCTGGTGAGGTCCAGACGATGCGCCGCAGGCGTGAGGCGTGTCTGGATGGGCAGGTGCAGGCAAGCACGGTGCGTTAGCAGCGCCAAGCCCGTGACACTTTCTGCTCCACTGCCTCTCCCACGGGACCCTTTGTGCTCAAGGAATTCTTGTCCCCACAAAAAACTAAATAAATACCTTTACTTGGTGTCTTTCATCTCAGATGATACACCCTTGTGGTAAGATTCGTTTAATTTACTATCTCGTTGTAATACCTGCACCACCTTATACATCACGAAAAAGTCTTAAGTTAGAAGATGTCGTTAATTGATTGAAAACAAATTGAAACAGCCTTGATGGTTGGGAGACTAGAACGAGAGTTTCAGCCGCCTAGTTGGAAAATCTTTTATTTTTTGGCGATCAGTTCCACCCTTCCTTCTATGAAACACTGCAGAAAGGTTTCGTTTTTAATATTGGATATTGGCGCAAGTCCACTTCCGTAGCCGAGTTGTACGCGTTCAGTCTGACGGCTGGCCTCCCTCTGTAATAAGATATTGGGCCCAAGAACTCTTCGATCAACATACAAGAAAGACGATCCCACATCCGTAAACAAAAACATTTAAAAACATACGATTAAAAAGAGCGTCAACGGCTGTGGAGTCATCTGTTAATTTATTTTTGCTGCAGCCAGTTTCGGAGGACCAAGCAGTAAACAAAAAGGTGGTCAACGCGACAGACCATTAGCCGGGGTTTGGGGTTCGAGGTTCGATTTCCGGTAGTGACAAAATTTTCCGCGGTTGGAGGACTGGACCGGGGTTGACTCAGCTCGTGATGCCAGATGAGGAGCTACCTGATTGACAGGCAGATGCTCCAGGGTCCAGACGTCGACAGCGGCCTGGATTGGGGTGTACTGACCACATGCCCCCTATAACGCTTACGATAATGTTATCATTGGCTGAGGGCGGTGCGGCGGTCGGTCACCTATCATATGGTCTTCGTGGTTTTTTTCTCGGCGTTTTATGTTAGCGTGAAATCTGGAATCAGGATATTGAGGCCATTACCTCTCCTAGATTTTCCGCACAAGTAAAGAAGACAGAGCGATGTGTCATAGTAGTTAGCAAAATGGACTCGCATTCGGAAGAAATGCGATTAGAACCCGCCTCCAGATGTTGGTTTTCCGCAATTTCCTTGAATACGCAAATGTCAAGATGGTTCATTTCAAAGAAGTAGGACGATTAATTACCCCATCCATAGCAAAACAATTCGAGCTCGTGCTCCGATCCCAACAGTCACATTGCCGACAAGATGTTAATCCCTAATCTTCCTTAATTCCTTCATTTCGAATACTGAGAGTAAACAATCTATCTAAAATGAAACTTAGTACAACCTCTTAGAGTTTTTCCAATTAGCTTAAGAATTATTATTGAAACAGCTCGTACGGAGTACATGAAATTATTAAATTTTCAGATCATTAAGGCAAGCGATACTAAGGTACCAGGTGTCGATCGACACTGAAACACCCATGTTAATGTTACTTCTTGCTGTAGTGGCAGTTCAGGCGCTGATTCTGGCATCATAAACATGATTGTGCTGTCTTGAGATCAATAATTCTAGACCCGCTCGTCCCACTCACGTAGTTCTGCGAAGGTTGTGGGGTACGAGTCAGTTATCGTCCAATCATATTCCACACATGCTCGATTGGAGGCAAGTCTAGAGGTCGTGCTGCCCAGGGAAGAATTGTTGCATGTTTTGCAAAGCACGTTCAGTTTAACGCGCAGTGTGGACGATCATTATCCTGTTTGTCAAAACATCACGTAGATGTTGCAGTAATAACGGGTCTTAAAATTTCCTTCAGGTACCGAACGCTAGTCAGCGTTCCCTACACAAACACCAAAGGTGAAAGAGAGTTGTAGCTTATTGCACCGCAGACCACAATCCCTGGGATGGGACTAGTGTGATTTGGACGAATCCACGCTACGAGAGAGCGCCTGCCAAGTCAACGCTGTACATGCAAACGAGCATCGGTTGCGTGCAGGCAGAATCTGCTTTCATCTCTGAAGACCACGGGCCGCTATTCCATCTTCAACATGATCCTCTGACGGAACCAGTCGAGCCGATGCTGTGGCGTGAGTGTAAGACTGGCAAGAGGCGTGAGTGCACGTAGCCCCATTGTTGGCTACTGGTTAGTAATTGTTCATGTTGAAACTCCTGGACTCACAAACTATCTTATTTGTGCTGTAGTATCAATACGATCAGCCACTTCTGCCCTTACGGAGTGACGATCTTGGCAGACATCTTGGCAGACGTCCAACTCGAGTGGCAGTTCTCCAGTAAGACTATCCCGACGCTCGGAAGGCCACAACTGGACCCCTTTGATACGCGCTCAGCTGGCCGTTGGAAGCATGAATGTGTCTCTTTTCCACGGCGCCACTGTTGCCTCACACTGAGCTTTCCCTATTGAAGACGTCGCTGTGGCAGCTATATCACTGCTGGCGGCCGACATTATCAGCACATCTACTATCCCCAACGGCAACTGCCGTCCTCGGGTCAAAATCGACTTCGTGTTTTCAGGTGTACTGATATTTTTTTCTGGCAGTTTATTTCTTGTGGTTCCAGCTCACTACTAAAGTGTACGTTAGTGTTCACGATTACGTAGGCGGCTTTAGTACCCTCTACTCGGATGGTGTAATTGTATTATTAGTATAGTTTGTAAACTATCGGACCAAACTGCGTGGTCATCAGTCCGTAGCTTACAAACTACTTAAAGTAAGGTAAATTAACCTAAGGACAACACACACACACACACACACACACACACACACACACATGCTCCAGGGAGGACTCGAACCTCCAACGGCGAGCAACCGCGCGCTCCGCAGCGAGGCGCGTTAGACCGCTCGGCTACTCCACCGCGGCGTGTAATTGTATCTATAGACGACTATTTTTGTGGCTTTCTAGGCTTGTATTTCAGTGATTACCTCTTCTTAATAAAAAAGGATATTGGACAAAGTACATAGACCTACAATAGCACTACACAGAAACATAACAGTATTTTTTTTTTATTTTACATATATAACCATCAACGTCTTTCACGGTCAGGACGAACAAATCCTCCTGCCCTTGAAACAAGCCAAACAGACTCTTTTTCTCTTCCCTATGAACAGTGTCATTCTTTCTTTCGCCGCATGACGCACATAGCTAATGAACTGCTAGAGGAAGTGAATTTTAACAAGGACTGCAGTTCTTGTGCCGAGGCGGTAAGCGGTTAACACATTGGGCTATGAAGAGTGGTCAAATGTTCCCACTCCCATCCATATTTGGTTGTCTCCGTACATCAGTGAATGATGTGATTTTTATTTTCGTCTAGACAACGAACATTTTTCTTTTTCATCCTTTTGTAATTACGATAGAGACTACAAGCTAAAATTTAACTTACGTTCTTGAAATACCAGATGCTTTACGTTTTATTCATTATAAAAACATAAAGCTCACAATCACTCAAAAATGGTCTCTTTATTTATTTACTAGCACAAACAAAGTTTAAATGGGGAAAACGATTTTTAGTTTCTGTTGTCCTTTTAGACCTTCATCACTTACGGACGAGAATGAACTAGTAGCAATAAAATTAGCCTCTGTTTACTAAAAAATAAAAAAGTAAATAAATATAAAATAGAAACAAATACAGTTTGAAAATGATAAAATGTATACCGGAACTTATTTTAAAATTATGGCAAGAACTCTAGACTTATCAGGATATTAAGAGCTTTTTTCCACTTTTTGAAACAATTCTGATGAAACTAATACTGGTGAATCGAAGTACTCCACTTCACCGTACGGGCTGGACCCATACCAACTGAATAATCATTATGCAGTTATATGGTGGTTTGAAAAGTGCAAGGTTAGCAGGAAAGCTAGTCTGTTGTTACATAGAGGACAGTGATGATTTGGACGGTAAGCAGTAGGTAAAAAGAGATTTGGGGATAGATAGAAATCTAGAGAAGTCAAAATAAAAATATCACGAAAAAATTCTTGGCATTTTGTGGCAACTTAATAAAATAAATAAATAAAATAAAATAAATTGTATTTTCATCCAAAAAGAGTAGCACATATTTTATATATTTTTCGTTGACTGTCTATAAAAGTAGCGAGAGCTGTTCTCATTCCTACCCAGTGCATAGTTAGGACCTTTTCAGCCCAACACCGAGCTAGTATTATTAAACACACCGAGCGAGGTGACGCAGTGTTAACACATTGGATTCGCATTCGGAAGGACTGTGGTTCAAATCCACCTCCGACCAACCAGATTGAAGCTTTCCGTGATTTTCTTAAATCACTCCAGGGAAATGCCGGGATAGTTCGAAAGGGCACTCTACTTTTTACTCAGGATGGCAACTATCTTTTTATTATTAATATGTTATAATAATTGATTATCTACGATACAGAAATCACAGCAATGGATGTATGGAGTGTTGAGAGGTACTGTAAATGTGAATAGTGATTTACGTCTTCCCAATCGATTCGAGTACGATATGCGATAAGAAAAGCCATCACTCTAGCTAAAGAAATTTGTGAAGAAATCACTACAAGTCATGCTCAGGTTTGTCGATGTCACGTTATCAAAATTTACATCGTGTACAGATTCGTTTATTCATTGTTTCTTTTGTTTCGTGGAAATTTCAGGGTAGAGTTATCTTTAAGTTTTAAGTTAAGAAATGCATGAATAGTACGAGTATTATGTAAAAAGACATCGAATAGGTTCCAGAAACTGTGGTATAAACCTTCTTGACAATCTGTTTCGCCATCTAGTTATGTATTCTACCTAGTATGACACTTGTTGTCATAAAAATTCTTGTATCAGGAAGTAACGGCTGCAGTTAAACGAAATACTACATCTAAGGAAGACCTCAACTTCCCCTCTCCAGTATCAGTCTCCGCTGCCTCGCCGGACGTCCACGCGCTTGGATAGCTACCGATGTTGATACGATCAAGCGAGCCACACACATTATTTAATCCAGAATTAAAGTTAGCCGCACTTCCCAGTTTACTCTTGGGAATAAATTATGGGACCTGGTGGCCTGAATAGTACCTTTAATTTTCTGTCTCTGACAATTAGAGTTCTCGGGCACACACAAATGTAAAAGCTTGATCAGAACACACCCGAAAAAATAAGCTCTGTGGTATGATCATGGCGAAATAAATTACATGCAGCCATCCTCTGATAACCAACTTTTCCAAAAGCAGTAATGTGCTGGGCAACGCAAAAAAAGATACATCATCATTTTAAAAAAAATGTTCAAATGTCTGCACAGCTTATGAGACCCAACTACGGGGTCATCAGTCCCTAAACTTACAAACTACTTACGAACTACCTTATACTACGGACGGCACAAATATCCATGCCCAAGGGGGCATTCGAACCCCCGACCGTAGTGGCCGTGCAGACCGTGACTGGAGCGCCTCAGTCTCCTCGGCCACCGCGGCCGGCCATCATCATTTTAAAATGAAGTTCCAGATAAAATGCCTGGTGTGAAATCAGACTTACAGAGAATCTGTCACGAGTTTTCGGTTGGTGGACGTGCAAACCTGATACCTGTCTAGGGATTAACTATTGATCCTCCAAGTTTCAATCGGAGGACTTTATTTTACGAAATTCAAACAACGCCACCGTAGATAGACAACGACATACAAATATATGAGGAGGGAAATGTGATTTGGGAGGACAAACTAGCGGCCGCAGTAAAGTTCTAAATGCAGTCGAAGGCAATTATCTCAAATTTCGACGAAAAATCTTAATTCAGACCAGCCAGTTTCCCACTATCACTCGACGTATGACAGAACGATATCTGAAAAAGAATTACAAAAAAACTGTCTGTTGATACGCACGAAATGAACAAATTAACATACTCATACACGGCGCAATAAGAAGTGACAAAGGTGAGTTATACTGCGAGTGCTTTTGTGTTGGCAAGAATCCAGGGGAAGATTGTTAAGAGAATTCAAAAACTGTAGAAACATTAACGTAAGCCTGTCCAAATATCTCTGGAAAACTTACTACATAGTTCTAGAATTTTGAGAATCAGACACAAAGCACAAGGTAATATTGTTGTTGACACACTGAATTTGTAATCGAGAGAAAAAAGGCTGAGTTTCTCATCATGTTATCCACGTTTATGATTTTCATGGTTCTTCTAAAATGCTTGGGTAAATTCTGCGATGCTTCCTTCGAAAAAAAAAAAAAAATCTAATTCATTTCCCATTCCTCTCTGTTCTGGTACTGTGTTTCATGTATAATGACTAGGTTGGCGACTGGATGTTAACCCTGCCCTAACTTTTCCTGTTTCAGGAAAATAAGCGGATCCATAATGCTACAGACTTGAGTGGAAGAATATTTAGGAATGTAACAAATTTTAAATGGACATAGTTGGGGCATGTGCTCAGACGAATGGATTTTAAATTGTCATAGAAAACTGTTTGACAAATTTTGGTGACTTGAAATAATGGTTGACCCGTGAATTTTTTCACATTTTGCCCAGTATACGCAGAGAGACGTTAAGTATAATACACATGAATTTCAAATAAAAATTCATTCAATAAACAAAATAGTGAAAGAATTAAACTTTCACTCCGCAGCGGAGTGTGCGCTGATATGAAACTTCCTGGCAGATTAAAATTGCGTGCCGGATCCGGGATTCGAACCTGGGACCTTTGCCTTTAGCGGGCAAGCGCTCTACCGACTGAGCTATCCCGACACGACTCACGATGCAGCCTCACAACTTTACTTCCGCCAGTACCTCGCCTCTTACTTTCCAAAATTCGCAGAAGTTCTCCTGCGAACCATACCCGCGAAAGGCAAAGGTCCCAGGTTCGAGTCCCGGTTCCGGCACACAAATTTAATCTGCCAGGAAGTTTCATATCAGCGCACACTCCGCTGCAGAGTGTGAAAGTTTCATTCTGGAAACATGTCTTAGGCTGTGGCTAAGCCATGTCTCCACCATATCCTTTCTTCCAGGAGTGCTTGCATGGTTCGCAGGAGAGCTTCTGTGAAGTTTGGAAAGTAGGAGGCGAGGTACTGGCGGAAGTAAACTTGTGAGACGGCATCGTGAGTCGTGTCGGGATAGCTCACTCGGTAGAGCGCTTGCCCGCGAAAGGCAAAGGTCCCAGGGTCGAGTCCCGGTTCCGGCACGCAATTTTAATCTGCCAGGAAGTTTCAAAATAGCGCAAGTTTAGAACCAAGCTTAGGGTGCAATATATTACTAAAAGCTTTTACTGTATATTCTAGTTGCTTGAAATACAAGATCCTTTGACAATGAAAATCAGTTGAACCTTGTTGTGGGGAGAAATGGTATTACGAGGAGCATACATAAATAAAAATGTATTGCTTTATCACACAACCTGCAGAACGTAATATTAAAATATATCTTAAATATATTACCTCTTCCTTGTCTCAGAATTGAAAAAGTATTCGGCGAATGGTATGGGCGGACAAATGCGTTACGATTTGGCTGGCGACGTTGCAGAACGAGTCATCACACAGATGCCTGCCATCACGTGCAGTGGCTGCAATCGGTCCCACCGGTTCCTCGATCCCTCCTGCGTCCAGCGATTGCAGATCGGCATCACAGTTGCCTGGTTACGTCTGACGCGGTCAGCGATTTGTCTGAAGGATACTGTGCAGTCCCTGTAGGCAACTATTCGTCCTCCGTCGAATTTCGAAACGTGCCGGATAGCGGGTCTCTGTCTTCTACAAGATACACTGAAGCTGCTTTGGCAAGACAACCCGACAGAAGAGCAATGTCCAGGACGTCCACACGGCCGACTGTTCCTCCCTCACACAGCGCAGCGCGAATGTGAGCCCTCGCTGAAAAGTGAATCATGTGCATCAAGTGCAAGCTGCCAGTGTTTCCTGCTTTGGATGATTTCTTCTGGGGCCAGAGGTGTGCCGCGGCAGAAGAGCCGTGCACACTAAGACGCCAGGCTGCGGTGCGCATGGCCGTTCGCGGTCGGGTGTTCGAGTCCTCCCTGTGGCATAGGTGTTTATGTTGTTCTTAGCATAAGTTACTTTAAGTTAGTGTAAGTAGAATGAAACTTCACTCTGCATCGGAGTGTGCGCAGATATGAAACTTCCTGGCAGATTAAAACTGTGTGCCGGAACCGGGACTCGAACCTGGGACCTTTGCCTTTCGCGGGCAAGCGCACTTAATCTGCCAGGAAGTTTCATATCAGCGCACACTCCGCTGCAGAGTGAAGTTTCATTCTGGAAACATCCCTTAGGCTGTGGCTAAGCCATGTCTCCACCATATCCTTTCTTCCAGGAGTTCTAGTCTTACGTGTTTGCAGGAGAGCTTCTGTGAAGTTTGGAAAGTAGGAGGCGAGGTACTGGCGGAAGTAAAGTTGTGAGGCGGCATCGTGAGTCGTGTCGGGATAACACAGTCGGTAGTGCGCTTGCCCGCGAAAGGCAAAGGTCCCAGGTTCGAGTCCCGGTTCCGGCACACAATTTTAATCTGCCAGGAAGTTTCTTAGTGTAAGTAGTTTGTAAGCCTAGGGACTGATGACCAACGTAGTTCTGTCACGTTACAAACATTTGAACATTCGGCTAGAAGGTAATTGAAATCAGACTTAAGCGCACACCAAAAACTGCAGATATGTTTCATTGAAGTTTGTATATCGTCAGTCTAGCAAGTATTGAAGGAACCAGGCATCGAGGTGGCGACGGTTGGCGCTGGCACGCGCCTCCTCAGAGCGCGCGCTTCGCTGGCTCTCTTTGATCTCGCCGCCTTGCTGTCCTGGACATCCCTGGCTTGCCTCTGCTGCAATATTTCACGTCCATCGAGGTAGCAACAGCCGAGGAGTGAGAAACACCACCTGTGGGAACAAGAGCCTAGCTACCGGCCGTCGAGTAGCGCAGTCGCGAATGTACGACCAGCATTAGAAACGTTGTAACAGCGGCGGGAGAGTGATACATTTGAAGCCTACACGTGAAAAGGAAGGACTATCACTTATCAGTATAAACGAAAAATTACGAATATATATTCTATGGACGGCAGTAAAATTTAAGAGCGAACCAAGGAAGAAGAATAGTCACTGAACTGCAACAAGTTTCAGAACCCATTGTAGGGTGGTCAATTATTTGTTCATTTATTTTGTTTCTTTCTTGTGCCTTTATGTGTGCTGTGTGTAGTGGGAGTAATTTGCTAGTCCAATTTTTATTTATTCTTGCATGTCATCTTCTGCAAGAAGGAAGTAAGTACCAAGACTAAGTTAGCAGTGCACCGCTCTATCTTTCGACCAACTTTGTTGTATGGGAGTGAAAGTTGGGTGGATACTGGTTACCTTATTCATAAGGTAGAGGTTACAGATATGAAAGTAGCAAGAATGATTGCAGGTACTAATAGATGGGAACAATAGCAGCAGGGTGTCCATAATGAGGAAATGATAGAAAAGCTGGTAATGAACACCATAGATGAAGCAGTTAGAGCGAACAGACTGAGGTGGTGGGATCATGTTACACGCATGGGAGAAGCAAGGTTACCTAAGAGACTCATGAGTTCGTCAGTGGAGGGTAAGAGGAGTCGACGTAGACCAAGAAGAAAGTACTTAGATTCGGTGCAGAATGATTTTGAAGTAAAAGGCATAACATCATACGAGGCATCAATGTTAGCATTGAATAGGGGATCATGGAGGAATTTTATTAGAGGTACTATGCTCCAGACTGAACGCTGAAAGACATAATCAGTCTCATGATGATGATGATGATGATGATGACGATGATGATATCGATGTCATAAGGTTGTGCCTCAGAATGTATTGTTTGGTGAATCTGCAGCATGTGTCTTAAATGACAATTTTCTCGTTGTTCTTGGGAACTGTATTCGTAAGCTGTTAGGCACTGTCCCTGTGGGGAGGAAAGGGCTAAATTGAGGCCCTTACTCTTACGAGAATAAGTACATAGTGACTACGAGTTTGAGTGCTGTGGGCAGGGTAAAGCTGGGAATTTTTATCTGACGGGAGACGTGCTTAGGTAGTCCTTGCAGGTGCGGTGATCACTATGTCCCTAGTGGTATAGAGGTCAGCGCAACTGCCTTAAAAGCGGGAGCCCCGGGTTCGAATCCTGGCTGGGTACACATTTTCAGCTTTGCCCATTCGCAGTTGATGTCATATATTCTGTGAATATGAAAGAATAACAAGTGCAGGATCAGAAGTGACGTCTGTTCTGTTCAGACGCCACATGTATGTATACATTTATGTCCTAACTTTCATGGTGACCAATCAAACAATTTCGATGTTTTTTGTAACGTACTCTCCGCCATGCACCCATGGAGGCTTCAGAAAGGTAGCGCATGTATTAATTCGGGGCATAAGCTATCTTCAATCCACATTTCATTCAACTGCATCCCGCCGTATCAGCGTTAACCCATTGTAAGGTATCCTCCAACACGTTCCGTACGGTGCCTTACGAAAAGTAACCCAGCTATTACTTAGGGTATAAGGTACCTCTGTTCCAAACTTTAATCATATCCGTCCATCCATTTCAGCGTGAAGGCGTAAGATAAGAATTAACTATTTGTAAAGCACCCTCCACCATGCACTATACGAAGTTAATTTTAGTATGCCTATAACCTTCGTCCGAGTCCAAGCAATGAGTTGACAAAGTTTTATCACAATCGTATGTACGGTATGGCCGTGCATAAAATACGAAAAAAAGACAAATAAACAAATATTCATTTTATTTATTACCCGAACAACTTTCGTTGTCGGTCGGTTGGTTGTGCCTGACCACCCGATCTCCGATTCCTCCACCACTTCACCCGATAAATTGTACCGTGTGTAGCGTTTCCCGACCAACTTCCATGCCAGAGGTGGTCTGCACGGCGAACACACGAAAACAAAAACAGTACGATAGACGGACATCAGAACAGTGTGACGCTGCGTACAGTTGTTTGGAACGTGTGTAGGCTGCTACCAATTGGTTGGTTCATTGGAAATCTTGTTGGTTGTACGATAAATCGGAGGGTGTGTAGGTGCCTTTACCGACGATTTATTTTACATGGTCGCTCCATTTCAGATCGCCCCTTATGTCTGCTCCCAGATATTTTATAGAAGTAACTGCTCCCAGTGATTGTCTTGCTATTCTTTCTATGTAAAACGCAGCGCTTTACATTGTTTATGTTGATGCTCAATTGCCATTCTGTGCACCACGCGTAGATACGCTGCAGATCCTCCTGCATTTAACTACACTTTCAGTGTTGCGACTTCTCGATATACTACAGCATCATCTGCAAAAAGTCTCATTGAATGTCCTATGTTATTTACGGGGTCAAAAAAATGTTTGTATAGTCTATGGGACTTAACTACGGGGTCATCAGTCCCTAAACTTACAAACTACTTATGAACTACTTACGAACTAGGACGGCACAAATATCCATGCCCGAGGGGGGATTCGAACCCCCGACCGTAGTGGCCGTGTAGACCGTGACTGAAGCGCCTTAGTCTCCTCGGCCACCGCGGCCGGCTTTACGTGGTCATTCATATATATCGTGAAAAGCAGTGGTCTGATAATACTCCCTTGGGACACATCAAAAATAACTTTAACGTCTCAAGACGTCTCTCCGTTGAGAATGGCATGCTACGTTCTGTTACCTAGAAACTGTTCAGTCCAGTCACTCAGCTGGTCTGATATTCCATATATCCGAATTTTTTCCATCAGACGACGGCACGGAACCGCATCGAATGCCTTACCAAACTCAAAAAATACGGCGACTACCTGGATGCTCGTATCTACTGCCCTCTGCATAAATAGCGCCATTTTTTGTGTGTTTATCATAATCGTTGCAGGAATTGACAACAATAATCACACACTTTTTATGTTTTCGTCTTGGTCATATTTAAAATAAATTATACTCAAATTTTGTCATCTGACGTCCTTGTCTTTGGAATATGTTATTTCAGTTCGGCAATGAAGTGAAAGAAAATGTGTGGCAAATTCAAATTATTATTTTACAGAGAATATGTCGGGTTCGGCGGTGTTGGGGTAACGTGCTTGACTGGAAACCGAATAGTCGCGGGTTCGAAACCCGGTCGGGCCTAGGGTATTTTCAGCCTGCGTTTTAACCCGTCCTTCACCTCTAAACCATGTGAGTAGTCTCCAGAAACGACACGTGGTTCGCATTCCACGTTAAGCTGTAGGTCCCCTTTCCCCGGTTGGATAACTGGGGTACGCTAGGGACACGCAAGTCGCCTAAGGGTGTCCTATTGAAAGACTTACACCAAGCCAATGAGCCACACGAAATTATTATAATAATTATAATTATTATTACAGAGAATATTAAGAAGAGGTATTTGTTCAGGGATTGAGTATTTCGTCTGAACATCGTACGCAATGCCGGAGGAATCCAGACGAATTCAAACCATCTTGCAAACCTAGATGACACCGACAGTTCCTCTGACTCTGAAGTCAGCAGTATTTTCCTATTATCTATTTTGTTTATAATGTACTGTAATGAACCTATTGCAGCGCGGGAGTAGCCGAGCGGTCTGGAGCGCCACGTTGCGGATCGCAAGGCCTCCCGCGTCGCAGGTTCGAATCCTCCCTCGGGCATGGACGTGTGTGTTGTCCTTAGGTTAGATTAACTTAGTTGAAGTAGTTTGTAAGCTACGGACTGATAACCATGCAGTTGAGTCCGATAGATTTACAAACATTTTGAATGAAACTATTACTTCTATTAAATTTTATGCAGTGTAATCTTCATAACGAAAGCGGTTCGCCGCGGCGAAGTGGCCAAGCGTATTGAGTCGGTATGCTCCGATGCGCGAGGGCGGTCCCCGTCGGGGATTCGAATCCCCCCTCAGGCATGGATGTTTCTACTGTCTTTAGGATAAGTTAGTTTATAAGTAGTTTGTAAGTTTAGGGACTGATGAGCCCGCAGTTAAGTCCCATAAGCTTAACAAACATTTGAGATTTTTTATTTGAAAGTGGTTCAGATAGTTATCCTTAAAAAGCACTCCCATCTGTTTTAAATATTCGTTTCATGTGGACGCCAAGATGTTATTTGATATGTGTGTCGCAAGAGTAGACACTTCAACGGCTCTCTCTGTAGCCTACAGAGCTAGAGCAGCCTACACACGATATTAGACGCCTATCCCATTACATTTGGTAAGTCAGTGTATATAATACTATCTTGTCTCAGTCCAGTCAGCACTTCAACATTTTCAGCCACTTCTCCCAGTTACATGATTCGTACTAGATTGAGTTTTCTTTTCTTTACGCTGAGAAGATTGGGAGTCTAGAAGACTTTTTGTATGAGAGTTGTGAACATGTCTTCTGTTTTTACTGAAGTAGCTGTACAGTTTCAGGATCCTCAAGCAGTTGACCTTTAATCCTTATTTCGCCTCCAGGAGTAGTATTAATGTGTGTCGAAACAGTATGTGTAGCAGGCCGATTGCTTGGCCCATCCTGTTTATGGGCCATCACAGGTTATCTGAGCGACGATCTTTTCCCGCGAAGTCATTCGTCTGCCAGAGGGCCACCTGTGATGGCAGGCTAACCACATGGAGGAAAAGCTGGTGCTTAGTCGCAGAGAGCGACTCCACCCGCGCCGTAATCGCAAAACAACACGCCGAAAATCGTACAAGCATATACGCACGCATACGACAGGAAGCACACGCAAGGACACACACGCACACACACACACACACACACACACACACACACACCAGACCGCTAGCGCACAGGCATGTGCACATTCAAGCACATACGCATCGTGAATTTAGAACGAAATCGGAACAAAGAACAGACACCTCCAAATTCTATGGTAGTTAAGGAGATGACGGCCAGAGATGCTTCGAATTCAGATGCACACCATGCTCGCAGTCTTACGGGGTTCGGCGAAATGCTGGGCAGAACTACTATATCAATGAAATAAATCGCAATTTGCGATGTTATGGCTTCACTGTATTAGGTTTAGATGGAATACCAAACTGTGGCGAATGAAATTTTGTGCCCGGCCGGGGAAGAGACCTCTGCAGTCGGGCTGGTCACTGTGTCCTCGGTGGCGGAGTGGTCAACGCGTCTGGCTAATAAGCAGGAGATCCCGGCCGGGCACAAATTTTCATTAGCCACAGTTTGGTATTCCATCTAAACCTAATACAGTGAAGCCATAACATGGCAAATTGCGATTTATTTCATTCATGTGAACGCTGTAATTTGTATACAAGCCGAGGCTTGTCCTGACGACAATTAATTGTGTCTCGATACCTCATGGTCTGTTCTCCTTGATGCGGGAATACAGTATTGTAGTTGCGAGCATTATAGAATAAATAGGCTGTGGTATAGGAAAGAGACAGCGTGGCGAATGGAGATTACTATATCAGTAGTGTGTGGATAAGCTGAAAATTAACGTCTGATGGGAGGCGTGCTAGGGTGGTCGGTGAAGTTGTGGTGCCCACTGTGTCCGGATGGCGTAGTGGTCAGCATAACTATTTTGTAAGCAGGAGACCGGGATTAGAATTCGGTCTGGCACAAATTTCCTCACTGGTGCAATTCAGTGTCACAGGCAGCTGATGTCTTTATGTACTTTGTCTCTTGATAAAAGAAATGTTAACTTTTAAAATTAAGTTATTTATTTTTATGTTAATTTCATGTCTCGCAGTTAATTTGTACCGGTACTATGTCAATGATGTACAGCGTGTAATTTTATAGGATACGTGAACATCGTGTGGTTATATGCCACCTATTTCTAAATTACTGCACCATACAGTAACATAAAATTAATGTAACCAAAATATTTAATCGCTGGCGCTATCTTATTACTTGTGAAATACACAAAAAATGCAAGAGTAAAGCATATACATTGAAGAAAATGATCAAATGTTTGTAAACCTATTGGAGCAAACTGCTATGTTCATCAGTCCCTAGACTTAACAAAATACTTAAACTAACTTACACCAAGGACAACACGCACACGCCCATGCCCGAAGGAGGACTCAAACCTCCGGTGGGAACGGCCAGCCGGTCCCCAGTATGACGCCTTAGACCACGCGGCCATTGCTCTCGGCTACAGAAAAATTAGATATTTTGAGACAAGACAAACTTCTGCATGAATATCAAAAATCTCAGATGTAAAAACAGTACTGACCAAAGAAGGGAAAGCTGAAATGTGAAAGGAATGTATAGAGCGCCTACACAAGGGAAATGAAGGAAATATTGTAGAAAAGAAAGAAAAGTAGATGAATATGATATAAGAGACACGATACTGTGCGAAGAATTTGTCAGAGCACTGAAAGATTTGCATTTAGGAGAAATGTAGGAACACGTGATGCAAGACTCACATTACGACTTACCTTAGAAGATAAGGAAAGACAAACCTACGTTCTTAGCATTTGTAGATTTGGAGAAAGCTTTTGACAATGTTGACAGGAATACACTCTTTCAAACTCTGGAGGTAGCAGGGTAAAATAAAGGGAACGTAAAAATATATTCAACTTGAATAAAATCAGACAGCAGTTGTAAGAGTCGAAGGGCATGAAAAGGACGTAGTGGATGGAAGGGGTGTAAGACAGGATTGTAGCCTTTCCCCAATGTTGTTCAATCTGTATATTGATCAAGCTGTGGAAGAATGCAGGGAGAAATTTGGAGAAGGAATTAAAGTGCAGAGGGAAGAAATAAAAACTTTGCGGTTTGGCGAGGATATTTTAATTCTGTCAGAGATAGCAAAGGACATGTAAGAGTAACTGAACGGAATGGATAATGTCTTGATATGAGCGTATACGTTGAACATTAACAATGGAATGTAGTGTCAGAAAATCAAGCGATGCTGAAGGAATTTTATTAGGTAATGACGCAGTAAAGTAGTAGATGGGTTCTGTTATTTGCGAAACAAAATAACTTCTGACAGCCGAAGTAAAGAAGATATGAAATGTAGAATGGCTATGGTAAGTGAAATATTGTAGCAGGAGCGAATTTTGTTGACATCCAATATTAATTTAAATGTTAGAAGGTCTTTTCTGGAAGCATTTGTCTGGAGTGTAGCATTGTACGGGAGTGAAACGTGGACGGTAAGGAGTTCAGACCAGAAGATGATAGAAGCTTTTGAAATGTGATGCTACAGACGAATGCTCAAAATTAGGTGGGTAGATCGCGTAACTGATGAGGAGGTACTAAACAGAATTGGAGAGGAAAAAATGTCTGGTATACTTTGACTAAGAGAAGTGATCGATTAATGGGACACATTCTGAAACATCAAGGAATCGTCAATTTGACATTGGAGGGAAGTGTGTGGGGTAAAACAATCAAAGGAATGTAGACTGCCGTTCTTATTCGGAGACGCAGAGGCTTGCACACAACATCATACCAGTCTTTAGACTGAAGATAACAACAACAACATATTGCTGCATATTGCTGCAAGTAGCGAAGATACTTCTTTCTTCTATTGATTTAGCTGTGGATATTACATTTACATCTAAAGACGTTTTCCGCAAGCCACCATACGGCGTGGTAAAGAGTATTTCGCATCGCTACTAGTCATTTCCTGTCTTGTTCTACTCGCAAATAAATCGAGACAATAACAACTGCTTACATGCTTCCGTACAAGCCTAAATTTCTCTTCTCTTATCTTTGTGGTTCTTATGCAAAATGTAAGTTTACCGCAGTAGTATCTTTCTGAAGACAACTCAAAATGCTGGCCTCTAAATATCCTCATTAGTGTTTCCCGAAAAGAACGCCGCCTTCCATCCAGTGATTTCTATTTCATACCCCGAACCACCTGCTCGTGTGTTGATCGAACCTACCAGTACCAAATCGAGCAGTCCGCTTCTGAACGGCATGTACTTTTTTCTTTTAAACGGATATGGCGGGGAGCCCAAACACTTGAGCAGTACTCACGAATGGGTCGCACTACTGTTTTACACTTAAGCCTCCTTTACAGATGAACCACATCTGCCCAAACTTCTCACAATCAGTCGAGGTCTTCCATCCGCTTCTCCGCAACAATCCTTACAAGCTCGTTCCACTTCATATCGATCTGCAACGTTACGTCTACATATTTAAATTACTGGACCAAGCAGTACACTACTTATACTTTATTCTTACGCTAAGGGATTGTTTTTCCTATAACATTACTATACACGTCAGAGTGTATTGGATTATTTATGGCCGGCCGCGGTGGCCGAGGGGACTGCGGCGCGCCAGTCTGCGCGGCCACTACGGTCGGGATTCGAATCCCCCCGCGGGCATGGATATTTGTGCCGTCCTTAGTGTTAGCTAGTTCATAAGTCGTTTGTAAGTTTTGGGACTGATGACCCCGTAGTTAAGTCCCATAGTCCCATAAGCTATACAAACTTTTTTTTAAATTATTTATGACGAATTTCATTATCGAATTAATCCATGGTGGGTATGAAGTTATAGAGTCTAACTCCTTGAAAATGTTCCTACTAATGATTTTCTTCCAAATTGATGAGTTATCCTAGTAAAGTGTAATCAACGACTGATTGTAAATTTAATTGGTAACAGGCACTTCATTCTTAAGTTCTATAACATATCTGAATGTGTGGAGTGTTCAGAATCTTATTAAGAAAGAGACCACTCGACATCTCTAAAGTTAAGTTTGTAACGTAAGTGTTCTTGCCGTGTTACGAAAAATTTCGAGTTTCTAAGCTTAGTACTGGCAGAACTACAAATTTATCAGGCTATAGTTAGACTTAACATGTTTAAACTACTTTTTTACTATAAATAAAATCTGCAATCTGTGGCTGTTTGCTGATGATGCTGTGGTGTACATACATGTGTCGTCATTGAATGACTGTAGCAGGATGCAGGATGACTTGCACTAAATTTTTAGGTGGTGTGAGGAATGGCACCTAATTCTAAATGTATAAAAGTATAAGGTGAGGCAGATGAGTAGTAGAGACAATCTGGTAATGTTCGAATACAGCATTAGTAGTTTGCTGCTTGATAGAGTCACGTCAATTAAATATCAAAGAGTAACCCTGTGATATGAAATGGAACGAGCATATAAAGACAGTCGCGGGGGAGGCGAATGGTCGACTTTAGTTCATTGGGAGAATTTTCGGAAGATGTGATTTGTCTGTAAAGAATACCAAAGACCAAATATAAAACGCTTTAGTAGTACTAGGTACCCTTCGCCACGCACCTTTGGGTGGATTCGGAGTGTGTATGTATATCTAGATGTCTGGCATAGGAAAATACCGTAGTTTTCTATCAGAAGAACATTCACCTGTCTGAGACACCGTGGATTGTATAGGACGAAAATTACAGTATAGACCTCAAACATTATGAGAACTATGACTCATAGTCAACACGCATTCCATATGCCTAGATTTCCGGAAGGCTTTTGAACTGTATCTGTCAAGCAGTTTCTAACCACATTGCGTGCTTGTGGAATATCGCCACATTTGTCCGATTGGATTCGAGATTTCCTGTCACAAAGGACGCAGTACGTAGTAATTGACGGAAAGTCATCGAGTAAAACTTATGTGATATCTGGCGTTTCTCAGGGAAGTTTTATAGGGCTCCTACTGTTCCTTACCTTTATAAACGATTTAGGAAAAAATGTGAGCAGCTCTCTTAAACGGATGATTCTGTTGTTTATCGGTTGTCAAAGTCATCATAAGATCAAAAGCAGCTGCAAATTGATTTAGATAAGATATTTGCATCGTGCAAAAATTGGCAACTAACCCTAAATAGTGATGAGTGTGAAGTCATCCATATAAGCACGACAAGAAATCCGTTAAACTTCATTCACACGATAAATCTTTTAAATCTACAGGCCGTCAATCCAACTAAATACTCGTAATAACAATTACGAACGACTTAAACGGGAAAGAAGACATAGAAAATATCATTGGCAGAACACTGAGGGGATGCAACGGTTCTACTAAACAAGTAGAGTTCGTTTTGTTTGCAGATGATACAAGTATTGCAATAAATAGCATGTCGAGCTTAGTTTTAGAAAGGTCTGTTAATGATATTTTCATTAACATTAATAAATGTTTTAAAGTCAACTCAATGACATTAAACTTTGAAAAGACTCACTAAGAACAGCAGATAGAATAGGTTGACAGTATAAAATTCCTGGGATTACAGATTGATAATAAATTCAGTTGGGAGGAGCATACTAAAGAACTGCAGAAATGACTTAACAGATCTGTATTTGCAATGCGAGTAGTATCAGACATTGGAGACATAAAAATAAAAAAGCTTGCATGCTTTGCTTATTTTCATTCCATAATGTCATAAGGTAAAATATTTTTGGGAAAACTCTTCGAGTAAATCAAATGTTTTCATAGCCCAAAAGCTTGTAATACGTATTACTTGTGGTGTAAATTCACGGACATCCTGCAGAAGCCTCTTCAAGGAACTGTGTATATTAACTACTGCCTCTCAGTATATTTATTCCTTAATGAAATTTATCATAAATAATATATCCCTTTTCCCAACAAACAGCTCAGTTAATACCTATAATACTAGGAACAAAAATGATCTAGACAAGGACTTAAAAGCATTTACTTTAGTTCAAACAGGAGTCCACTACTCAGGAACACATATTTTCAATAATTTACCAACAACCATAAAAAATTTAACTACAAATAAAGATCAGTTTAAGAGGAGCCTAAAGAACTTTCTAGTGGCCAACCCCTTCTACTCCACTGACGAATTCTTAAATAGAACCAAATGATGCATGTATCTGTATTCATACTATTAGTATTATTATATTATCAGCATGAACCACAAACATTGCCGAGGTGTGGTGGCTTGCGTGCCTCAACGATGCAGATAGCCGTACCGTAGGTGCAACCACAGCGGAGGGGTATCTGTGGAGAGGCCAGACAAACGTGTGGTTCCTGAAGAGGGGCAGCAGCCTTTTCAGTAGTTACAGGGGCAACAGTCTGGATGATTGACTTAGCTGGCCTTGTAACATTAGCTAATGTGGCTTTGCCACACAGCTACTGCGATCGGCTGAAAGCAAGGGGAAACTACAGCCGTTACTTTTCCCGAGGACATGCAGCTGTACTGTATGGAAATATGATGATGGCATCCTCTCGGGTAAAATATTCCGGAGGTAAAATAGTCCCCCATTCGGATCTCCGGGCGGGGACTACTCAGGAGGATGTTGTCATCAGGAAAGACAATACTGACATTCTACGGATCGGAGCGTGGAATGTTAGATCCCTTAATCGGGTAGGAAAATTAGAAAATTTAAAAAGGGAAATGGATAGATTGAACTTAGATATGGTGGGGATTAGTGAAGTTCGGTGGCAGCATGAACGGGATTTCTGGTCAGGTGAGTACAGGATTATAAATACAAAATCAGTTGGGGGTATCACAGGAGTAGGACTGATAATGAATAAGAAAATAGGAATGCGGGTAAACTACTATGAGCAGCACAGTGATCGCATTATCATTGTCAAGATAGATACGAAGCCAGCACCGACAACAGTAGTACAGGTTTATATTCCAACTAGCTCTGCCGATGATGAGGAGATCGAAGAAATATATGAGGAGCTAAAGGAAATTATTCAGACAGTTAAGGGAGAGGAAACTTAATTGTGATGGGAGACTGGAATACGGTAGTAGGAAAAGGAAGAGAAGGGAAAATAGTAGGTGAATATGGACTGGGCAGGAGGAATGAAAGAGGAAGTCGCCTGGTAGAAGTTTGCACGGAACATGATTTAATCGTCACGAAGACGTGGTTTAAGAATCACAAAAGAAGGTTGTATACGTGGAAGAGACCAGGAGACACCGGAAGGTATCAGATAGATTTTATAATGGTAAGACATAGATTCCGGAACCAGATGATAAACTGCAAGACATACCCAGGGGCAGATATAGATTCTGACCATAACTTGTTAGTCATGAACTGTAGGCTGAAACTGAAAAAACTGCAGAAAGGTAGGAAAATAAGGAGATGGGACTTAGATAAATTGAAGGAAAGTGGATTCTGGAGAATTTCAGAGGGAGATTTAGGCAACAATTGACAGAAACAGGGGGAAATAAAACAGTAGAAGAGGAATGGGTAGCATTGAGAGATGAAATAGTGAAGGCAGCAGAGGACAAAATAGGTAGAAAGGCAAGACCTACAAAAATCGTTGGATATCACAGGAAATACTGAATTTAATTGATGAAAGGAGAAAATATAAAAATGCAGTAAATGAAACAGGCAAAATGGAGTACAGACGACTAAAAAATGAGATTGACAGGAAGTGCAAAATAGCTAAGCAGGAGTGGCTAGAAGCCAAATGCAAATCTGTAGAAGAATGTATAAGAAGGGGAAAAGTAGATACCGCCTACAGAAAAATAAAAGAGGCATTTAGGGACAAGAAAAGCAGCTCTATGAATATCAAGAACTCAGATGGGAAACCAGTTCTCAGCAAAGAAGGGAAAGCTGAAAGGTGGAAAGAGTACATAGAGCAGCTCTATAAAGGAAATGAACTTAGAGACGATGTTGTAGGAAGGGAAGTGGAAGTAGATCAAGATGAAATAGGAGATAGTATACTGAGAGATGAATTTGACAGAGCCCTGAAAGACCTAGGTCGGAACAAGGCCCCAGGAGTAGATGACATACCCTCAGAGCTACTAAAGTCTCTGGGAGAGCCAGCCATGACAAGACTATTTGAACTGGTGTGTAGGATGTATGAGACAGGCGAAATACCCTCAGACTTTAAGAAAAATGTAATAATCCCAATTCCAAAGAAATCAGGTGCAGACAGGTGTGAAAATTACAGAACCATTAGTTTGATAAGTCATGGTTGCAAAATTTTAACACGAATTATCTACAGGAGAATGGAAAAGCTCGTAGAAACTGACCTCGGGGGAGATCAGTTTGGATTCAGGAGGAACGTAGGAACCCGGGAGGCAATACTCACTTTACTTCTTATCTTAGAAGATTAAGGAAAGGCAAACCTACATTTTTAGCTTTTGTAGATTTGGAGAAAGCATTTGACAATGTTGACTGGAATACACTCTTTTAAATTCTGATGACAGCAGGAGTAAAATATAAGGAAAGGAGAGTTATTTACAACTTATACAAAAGCCAGACTGCAGTTATTAGACTCGAAGGGCATGAAAGGAAAGCATCAGTTGGGAAGGGAGTAAGACAGGGTTGTAGCCTTTCTCCGATGTTATTCAATTTGTACATTGAGCAGGCGATGAAGGAAAGCAAGGAAAATTTTGGAATAGGGATTAAAGTTCAGGGGGAAGAAATAAAAACATTGCGTTTTGCTGATGACATTGTAATTCTATCAGAGACAGCACAGGACCTGGAAGAGCAGTTAAATGGAATGGACAGTGTGTTGAAGAGAGCGTATAAAATGAACATTAACAAGAGCAAAACAAAAATAATGGAATGCGGTCTTAGAAAATCAGGCGATGCTGAAGGAATTAGATTAGGTAATGAAACAATGAAGGTGGTAGATGAGTTTTGTTACTTGGGTAGTAAAATAACATGCGATGGTCGCAGTATAGATGATATAAAATGCAGAATGGCAATGGGAAGAAAAGCATTTTTGAAAAAAAGAAATTTGCTAACATCTAATATTAATTTAAGTGTAAGGAAGTCTTTTCTGAAGGCATTTGTGTGGAGTGTTGCCTTGTACGGGAGTGAAACATGGACGATAGGCAGTGCGGACAGGAAGAGAATAGAGGCTTTTGAAATGTGGTGCTACAGAAGAATGCTGAAGATTAGGTGGGTAGATCACATAACTAATGAAGAGGTACTGGACAGAATTGGTGAGAAAAGAAATTTTTTGCGTACCCTGACTAAAAGAAGGCATCGCTTGGTAGGACACATTCTTAGACATAGGGGAATCGTAAATTTAGCATTGGAGGGAAGTGTTTGGGGTAAAAATCGCAGAGGGAGACCAAGAGACGCGTATAGTAAGCAGATTCAAATGGATGTGGGTTGCCGTTCTCATGAGGAGATGAAAAGACTTGCTCAGGATAGAGTAGGGTGGAGAGCTGCATCAAACCAGTCTCCGGACTGAAGACCATAACAACAACAGCTTGTAAAAAGTGCATGTACCTGTATTAGTAATATTATATTATCAACTTGTAAAAAAATAAAAAAATTAAAAAAAAAGTTGACATGTTTCACATCTACGAGGATCACCTCAACAAGGATCTATGGAACGAACCAACTAATCTAATCTAACTGCCTACACCACACCTGTGCATCCTATTTTGCAGCTCGTGTTGTATTATTCCGACACAGGGGGAGAGTGTCACCCAAATGATTCACGAGTTGGTGTGGAAATCATTAAAATAAACGTGTTATTCGTTGCGGCGAGATTCATTTGAGAAATTTCTTTCACCAACTTTCTCTTCCGAATGCGAACATATTTTGATAGCACCCATCTTCATAGGGGGACATAATCATCATAACAAAATAAGAGAAATCAGATTTGAAACGGATATATTTAGATGTTCCTTTTTCCCGCGCGCTATTAGAGAATGGCACGATGGAGAACTATAATAAAAGTGGTTCAATGAACCCCTTGCCATATACTTCGCTCTAAGGCGCGCTCTAAGGCTGCGGATCGCGCGATTGCTCCCCGTCGGAGTTTCGAGTCTTTCCTCGGGCATGGGTGTGTGTTTGTTGTCCTTAGGTTAGTTTAAGTAATTTGTAAGTTCATGGGCTGATAACCACAGTAGTTAAGTCTCGTACAGTTACAAACATTTGAACATTTTATTGCCATATACTTAAGATTTACTCGCGGAGTATTTATGTATATGTAGATTTAGAAATTACTTTCTCTTCCAGAACTATCGAGACTTACTTGGATCATGTAAGACTGGAACACAATGTACTCAGTGATTTCCTTTGTAACGCTGGCGTGATATGTTTAACTCCAATGGATGGTAATCTGTTTGATTAACCTTTCGTTCCTACATATTGTACATATTGTACACGTTGTATTAAACGTTAATCTAACTGTCCTGTTCAAGAATTCATGATATGGACAATATTTCTAATGCTCACAGATTTTAAGCCAGAGACTCTTATCATTCTCTTTGATGAAGAGTTAGTTTTATAAGATGCACATTGTCACACTGAAAATAAGTTTTTGTTCTACCATGGGATAATTATAAATGACAAATTCAATATGCCAAACTTTTCTACGTTTTCTATGTCTTTCTCATGCAGGAGGAGAAATATAGTCTCCTTTTGGCACAGGACACAAAATATAGACCAAACGCTGAGTCATTTTAACAACGGTGACATACAGAATCGTCGCAGCGTCAACGTAACTTGTTTGCGAAATATTTATAAACCCTGTTTAAGCATAACCAAAGGAGGACAGTCTAACGACTAGGACCCTATGATCTGAAGTGCATACAGGCACACAGCTCCGTGTTAATTGTTTTCAATCTTGGTGCATAACCTTAGCAATTTCGCCTCGTGTCATTCATGTCCCCTTTGCAATTCTGATGAGCCAATAAACCCACGATCTTTGCGGTAACCGTATCGACATTCAACTAGTGCTGCAAGTTCCTCGACAGAACATTTTTAATCAAACTCTGCCTACAAATTACCATCACATAACCACCGTGAATCAGTACAACACGAAAGCCGCGGTGAATAATTCCTCTAATTGAACAACGATGCCTGTATGATTTTAATACCTACATCCCAAATTTTGAGAAGTAACATTAAAAAGTGTCCTCAATTTCAGTGTGTTTTGTGCGTTGGCTGTACTGATTTTTGCGTACCAGGAAAGACAGATCGAATATTGTATCCTTATGTAGATTCTTTCTCATTATTAATTTCATTGTAAGTAGATCCCACCTAGCCGAAAGAACAACAAATTGTAGTTTTGTAAGGTTGAACGGTATTACAGTTGCTCAAACGTGACGAAAGCTTCTAACCCATTGACACAAGTTTTTTAATTAGCGTTTTCACACAGCCGTTTTTGACAATTTTTTATGGTTATTGTAGCAACATACTAAATACTATTTTATAGTGATTAATTTTATTATATTTTTACATTCTACCGTGAGATACATTCAGACATAGTTTAACTGAGTATAATAGTCCTTAAAACATTTGTCCACATGAAGATAAACTTAGCATTTGTTACGCCGAAAGCACGATTCTCCGCGCTGTCCTCTGTCGTAACACACTTTGCATCTTTTGTTAGGGGTTGCTTTTTTGCCTGTTGGGGGAATATTTGTAGGTAAATGGCCCCAAATTCTTCCTTGGAGTCGTAGTGGACTTCCTCCTTGACTTGGCTGTTCTCGAGCCCCATAGTCCGGAATTCCAACATTGTAATAAATACTCACTTTCGAGAATCACTGGCCTGTTTCAACACATACAGCTTCTGCCATCTATATATGCCATCATCATACGTGCAAACTAAAATCGGAGCGACCGGTAAGGCAGAGTCCTGCTAAACTGCTGAGTTACGAATTGCCTGCACGGTGACGGAATATCCGTCATTGTACATTAATGCACATGAATACAGTGACGGATATATCCGTCAAAGTACGCCAATAGGCTAATATATGCTACTGACAACAATGTAGCGGGAAAAATCAATACATGGACTAAATACGAAGCCAGCGTCTGTTTTATATGTTTTAACACGATTCTTAGAAACGGACGACCCATCTGACATCAACGGCAGCACAGAGCTTTTTATAGGTTGATGAGGTGTCTATCGTTTCGGACATATCCGAAAGAACAGACACCACACCTGGTTTGCAGCTATATTGCATTTGCAAATTTTTTTATTATAGTCAACATGATCGATTGGAGAGTGTCCGCAACTGCACTGTGTTAAATGTGGAGACTGTACAAAAAATCAACGTAGATCAGACAGGCTGAACATTCGAAACACTATACTATAAGGCAGTGGCGTAACTATGGGGGGGGGGGGGGTGTGAGGGGGATAGAACCCCCCTCCCCAGAACCACCCACGACCACAAAAAAAAAAAAAAAAAAAGAGAGAGAGAGAGAGAGAGAGAAGAAAAAGAAAAAAGAAATCGTACAACAGCAATCTGGTAAAGGTAGAGATTGGAAACTTGGGGTGTTTTACCATAAGCTTTCATTGGATGGGAGTGAATTAGTTTCTTCAACGGGAGTGGTCGATGGTAGTCTGTCTGGAAACTGACTAAAATTTTGCTCGTTAAGCAGATCTATCCCCCCCCCCCCCCAAAGCCAAGTCCTAGTTACGCCACTGCTATAAGGTAAAGAAAAATCTCTCCATTTTGTATAAATTAACTATTGTTCAATTAACCCTTAGTAAGTTTATCAAATTGTACATTTCTATTTTACTTTTGTTTTTTACATCTGAAGATGATCCAAGAGATCGAAACATGTAATCAAACAATTATATTGCAACTGTTGACGGAAATAAACACATTTAAAAAAATGCAAATTATTTATTAAGAAGGGGAAGGAAGAAGGATTAGGAAAGAAATGATTGATATTAGCTACATTGGGGCATTGAAATTATACAATGATTAAAAGTGAAAGTGTGTGACGGGCCGGGAATCGAACCTGTATCTCTCGATTCGGGCCAGCGGTCGTCTTAACCGCCTTTTTTTCCTCTCCGGTTTGATAGGTCCTTTTCGGATGTTTTGTTCTATGTTGAGCGTTTCGTCGTTGACTCAATTTTATTGCTAGAGAGGGCATCGAACTAGCACGCCAGCGCCGATGCTCGCCTGCTGTTTGCCTCAAACTTCCACAAGTCGCTCTCTAAGGCTGTAGAGCCCCCATCGTCCGTGGGTTGTGGATTACCGTGCGAGGTCGAACGTATGACTGCATCTGAGATGAAGTAAATGAACCAAACGCCGTCTTCGCTTGTAGAAACGTATTATAGATTGGTATGGTGTTTGTTAATAAATGACTTTCAAGCACAGAGCTTTCCCCTAGGCTTATCCAGGCATTACAGGCCTTAACGATGCGCGTCCTCGTGTTTTATTCTGTCATCTACATATCTTCCATGATGTAGTCGTCCCCGTACTTTGCAATCTCTTGGGGAAACACAGTGAAACACTTACTTGATGTATCTTCTATCCTTTCGCTTGGATATATGCCTCACAAACTAACATTTGATTTTCAAGTAATTAAAAAAATTAATTCGGCGAGTAATTGAATATTGCTTATCAAACTGAGAACTGATAGAAAAATAGTAAAGAAGCAAGAAAGTGCAGAATTTTTTGCTACAGGTTCATTTAGTAAGTGCGAAAGCGTCAGCTCAGTCAACTCTTGTGGCACACCGTGCAAGAAAAGCGTCACGGTATGGCCTGACGCTAAAATTTCTTGTCCGTAGGTTCTTAGAAGAGTCAACCAATATATTGCTTCCTCCTATATACACCTCGCAAAAGGATCACGAATCTAAAATTTAGGACATTAGAGAATGTAATCATTCTTGCAGCAAACAGTTATGCGGCGGAAATGAAAAAGCGCAATTGACACTAGTTCACAAAAAAAAAAAAAAAAAAAAAAAAAAAAAAAAAAACTACCACACACTATGATGTGTCTTTCGGAGTAACCATGTACATAATTACGTCTGCCTGCAGGCTGATCCATGCACAACGTGTTTTTCTTATCTCTCGCAGTAACTCCCACGACGAATTCGTGGTTGCTCACTGCGTAGTCTTCAGTTTTCGAATGCTTTTCGTGCTGAAATTCCGGTCTTGCTGCGCAAAGTCAAACTTAGTAATATATACTTATTGTAAACTTTTCGTCACACAAAGACACGTCACGTACACGACATCATACACACACACACACACACACACACAGAGAGAGAGAGAGAGAGAGAGAGAGAGAGAGAGAGAGAGAGAGAGAGAGAGAGAAAGAAAGAAAAGAACACTTTCAAGATCAGCCCTAGCAGACCATCCCATCATAATTCTGATATTTTGCTGTTATGACGTTCTGAAAGTACAGCTTTAAACTTTGATATGAACCAGCTGTCATTCGCTCTGCAAAACGGCAGCCGCATGCACGAGCGCTAAGCACTGACAGCAGCACATTAATTACGTGAGCTCAAAATGGCGGAGAGACGGGTCCGACAGAATCTCACAAAATCTCATTCAAAGGGAGAGATGTTCAAAGAAGTTACACGTCAACCTTTTTGTTCAGAGAGTGTGCACTGAGCTGACGAATGTCATGGGGTACCTCCCAATATTCTGTCGGATTCCCTTTGTCGGACGAAGGGTAGCAACTCGACGTGGCATGGGCTTAGCCAATCGTCCCCTGCAAGAGGGATTGAGCAAAGCTGCCTCTATAGTTGTCTTTAGTTGCAAATGTTCAAATGTTTGTAGCTTATGGGACTTAACTACGGGGTCAAAATTCAAATGTTTGTATAGTCTATGGGACTTAACTGCGGGGTCATCAGTCCCTAAACTTACAAACTACTTATGAACTACTTACGAACTAGGACGGCACAAATATCCATGCCCGAGGGGGGAGTCGAACCCCCGACCGTAGTGGCCGTGCAGATCGTGACTGGAGCGCCTTAGTCTCCTCGGCCACCGCGGCCGGCACTACGGGGTCATCAGTCCCTAAACTTACAAACTACTTATCAACTAACTAATACTAAGGACGTCACAAATTCCATGCCCGAGGGGAGATTCGAACCCCCGGCCGTAATGGGCGTGCAGACCGTGACTGGAGTGTCTCAGTCCCCTCGGCCACCGCGGCCGGCCAAATGTTTACAGTGCAGGATTTTTTGCACGAACTGACCTCTCAATTGCGCTTCATAAATGTTCAATTGATTCATGTCAGGTGATAGTGTGGCGAAATCATTCACAGGAATTGTCCAGAATGTTCTTCAAACCGATTGTGAATAATTTTGGCCAGTGAGATGGCGTATTGTTGTCCATAAAAAAAAATTCCGTTGTTGTTTGGGAACATCAAGTCCATGAATGGCTAAGAAAATAACCATTTGCACTCAACGATCGGTTCAATTGGTCCACTGGACTCATTCTATTCCGTGTAAAAACAGCCCACACCACTATGAAACCATCATCCGCTTGCACAGCACCTTGTTGACAATGTGGGTCCATGGCTCGGTGAGGTCTTCGTCATATTCGTTCCCAACCATCACCTCTTACCAACTTAAACCAGGACTCATTTGACCTAGTCACTGTTTGTCAGGGTCCAAACGATACGGACGTAAGCCCAGGAGAGGCGCTACCGGGGTTATTGTGCTGTTGGCAAAGGAACTAGAGTCGGTCATCTGCCATTACAGCCTATTTGACCAACTGATCCGTTCGTTGTGATTTCTGTGGTCATTTTATGCAGTGACAACTGCACGCAAATTCCGCTGCTCTCGTCATTAAGTGCACGCCGTCTCCCACTGCGCTGTGCGTGGTGAGAGGTAACGCCTAAAATTTGCTGTACTCGGAACACTCATCACACTATTAATCTCGTGATATAGAATTCCCTCATAATTTCTGAAAGGAATTGTCCATGCGTATGGCTCTGTCATCATGCGTCCAAACTCTGTTAATTATCATCGTGTGACGATAGTCTCGTCGGAATCACTGGAGTACAGATGACAGCGCCGCCAAGGCACTGTCCCTTAATATGTTGTCTACGCGATCCTACGGCCATATGTGTACGTGCATATCGCTATCGCTATCCGATGACTTTTGTCTCCTCAGTATTCATTAAAGTAATGAATAATGTTTTGTTTCAAAAAATTAAACTCGTTGCAGCGCACCTTAAATTTAACTGTTATTTTCACCTCAAAATTCGCAGTAAGATTTTAATACATAAACTGTGTGCTTTAGATGTTTTTAGTGATGTGAAACAAAAATATGAACGTACCAAATACATTTATTTACTTAAAAATACAATAATTGTAGAAACAGCCCAACCAGTTGCACTTTTTAGATACTTGATCTAGATTTCGGCTCCAACTAAGGGTGCCTTCATAAGAAGATTAAAATTATTAAATCCTCTGATGAAGGCGCCCTTTGTTGTTAGCGAAATCTAGATCAAGTATCTAAAAAGTGCAACTTATTGGGCTGTTACTACAATTATTGTAAATTTAGTATGGTTGTTGCAATTTTTGACAACATATGTTTAAAATCGTCACTTTAAAATTATAGAATGAACCCATATAGGAGGGAACGGGGCTCACGATGTCTCACCCATGGGGGAGGGATGATCTGAATTAAGAGAAACTTCACGTAATTAATGGATGTCCCCTATCAACCACTTTTAGTTATAATAGTGTTTCAGGTTTCTAATACTTATTCTATATTTCGTAGGTTTTGTTTCACCCTGTGTTTCGAACAACCCTCTAACTTTAGATTCTTGCTTAACTTAATTTTAATCACTGTAGTCATTGTTGCCATAAAATTGTTATGTATGCACCGTTTCTCGAGATATAGTGTCAATGTTTCATTCTTGTAGTACTATTAATTTACAAATTTCATTTCAGAATTTATTTACTTTGTAACTGCTCCATCAAAGATGACAATTTATTTTTCTGCATATAACATCTCTCCTTGTTTGTTAACAACGTAAGTTCTTTGACTAAACTTCAGTAAATGTCTGATGATGGCCTAAGAAGCCAAAAATCGATTCACATATTACACAAACCTGTAGAACAAACACAAAATTGTAAATTTTAATTTTCAAAATGAATTCGTTCTACCAAGAACCGTCAGAACAATCAGTTAACACTGCCTTCTCATGGGTGCTTAAGGCGAGGCACGCGGAAGCGAAAATTGGACGCATCTGCCCAACGAATTTTGA
This sequence comes from Locusta migratoria, assembly GCA_026315105.1. Classification (NCBI taxonomy): domain Eukaryota; kingdom Metazoa; phylum Arthropoda; class Insecta; order Orthoptera; family Acrididae; genus Locusta; species Locusta migratoria. The sequence goes on from CM048755.1 coordinate 106,489,959, forward strand.
AAATTTGTTTAATATTATGTTATTCTACGTGTAAAATAGCAAGTAATATGAGTATCTAATATATCATTCTCACGTATATAAGAATTCTAAACTGTAATAATAATATTCCCAAGTTGCTATTTATATGCCCCAAAATCAAGATGAATAAAACTAAGCAATTGAAGAATTATTTCTAAAGGAAATTTATAGTTACTGATCTACCATTTAATCATGCCAATAATGTTGAAGAACACCGCATCGTCTAAAAATGCACTTCACCTCAACAGGGCGAGCTCTAAAATCCAAAGAAAATAGCGCATTCTGGTGATGTTAATAACTAAACAGCACTAAGCTACTTCTTTAACGACACATTAATTCATTTACACTGTTGGAGACAGCGCTCGCCACGTCTACGTCAAATGAGCCTCACTTGCGTGCAGGCAGAACCTGTTATGAAGACCACGGCCTACCGTTCCATCTTTCAACTGAATCGCGCATCTCGCTCTTGGAAGACGGGCTACGTGTGTTTGTGCCCGTAGTCCCACCTTCAATAACCGGTTGGCAACAGCTGTAGTTGACGCTTCTGGGCTCATAGACCCTCCTATCTGCGCTGTGGCAGCTGTACGATGGGCCTTACAAAGCGAACATCTTGGCGAACGTCTGTGCAGCGTGGACGCCCACAACCTCCTCTGTGTGTGTCAGAACGTTCACGTGAGCATTGCAGCCAGCATTGTTACACACTTATGCAGCATGTCCAACTCGTGTAGCAAGAACCATCCCGCCACTGGAAAGGCCACAGTTCGACCTCTTTCAAATCTGCTGTAGGCAGCACAAGTGCTTCATCGTGGCATGCCGCTTTTTTTTTCCCTCCAAACTCACCCTTACGGCTTCTTTAATCATTGGACATTAAAGCGTACTCGCAGATGACGCTCTGCCAGCTATGCTGCTATTCTGTCTATTGGTGGACGACCTTAAAGCAATATCAGTACACCTACTATCACCCACGTCGAATCCGCCGTCATAGGATCAAAATCTAATCGTCTTTGCAAGTGTACTATTTATTTTGCGGCAGTGTCTATTCCTTGGACTACTGTGGTTATTAGTTCTGCAGTGGAATTTCATTTTTATGTGAATATGAATCAATTCGAAGTGGAAGACTGTGCAAGAGTCTAGAAAGAAGCATAGACTTCGTGAATGAAATCAAATGAGTCGTTGGCCTTAACAACTGTATCCGACTTACTGGATACTATCAACTTTATTTTATACTCCCACACCATAAGAGGTGCCAAAAGGGTTCACAATTGGAGCAAGGACATTGATGCACAATCTGATGCTCAATAAATGTTAAAGAGAAAGAGAGAACGTTACTTTCACATGACACCAAAAATACCGTTTCGTGGTTCGAATTGCTTGTGTACTACTGAACACAGTCATATTGCGAATTTTAAAGCCCTTCGCCTTACTACAAATTTGATATATTTCCAATTTAAGAGTAACTTACATATTACTTTGCTTCACAAAAAAAATTAAGAACAAATCAGAAAAAAACATAGTACTTCTGCTGCATGCACTTAATGTCGGTGGCACCGTAACTTCATGACCTACACCAGTGGCGAATATAGCGTACTAGCTGAAAATCCGGCGCTGCCCGGGTATTTATTTAATTATTCCTGCCATTTTTTCAGGTATATTCATTTGAATAAGGGCTATATATCTGTAAAATCTCTTGGGAATACAATCAGTAGCAAAAAAGTAATAGATTAAAATTGGAGATCGATGGGGCGGTTTTCCATGAACGTTACTGTTTATGTGCTCATATCTCAAAAACTGTTTGTTAAGCTTATGGGACTTAACTACGGGGTCATCAGTCCCTAAACTTACAAACTACTTATGAACTACTTACGAACTAGGACGGCACAAATATCCATGCCCGAGGTGGGATTCGAACCCCCGACCGTAGTGGCCGTGCAGACCGTGACTGGAGCGCCTCAGTCCCCTCGGCCACAGCGGCCGGCTGCTCATATCTCATGAACTACGTGTCGTACTGTGATACAATTTAGAAGGTACATTCAACTATATATGTGTATACTGTCTGTAAAATTTCCTGTCGCTACAATTTGTAGTGTTCAAATTATAAATTGTGACGTCATACCGAGAGCCGTAGTTCTCCTCCATAAACAGCGGAAAAGTAGTAAGCGAGAACCTTTTTTCCTTTCATCATTTTACTACGGTTTCCTGCGAGAAAAAGTTTAATAAAGGTTTTAAATTAAGTTTAAAGTTTGTTGCAAGTCGCTAAGTACTGTCATTCTCATACAGTGTATTTCGAAAGTCTCGCCGCATTATATGACATTTTTTGCGATTTCTATTGGTTATGACGTAATATCTTTTGAACCATATGCCCTATGTGATTCTTAACAATGTAGCAATTGTTACCTCACGGTAAGGATTGTGTGTACCAAATTTGGTTGAAATCGGTCCAATGGTTTAGGAGAAAATGAGCAGCATTGTCACAAAATGCAACAGTTTTTCGCTCATTTCATTGTTTATGACGTCATATCTCGTGAACTATATATCGTATGTGACTCTTACACTTACGGCGACCGTCCTCATGGATTGAAGCTTACGTGTACAAAATTCCATAAAGATTGGAACAAAACTGTAGATTTGTAAGCAACACGTACAAATATACGGACACTCTGCGTTATATATTAGATTGTTTCGGCGGGGAGGAGGGGAGGGAAAAAGAAAAATTCGTGTAGTATCGTATCTGAAACTGCTGCCTAAAAAGATAAAGTTGCTGGATGGCGTTTCCAGAAGAGGCATAAAAGGATAGCGTCTTATTCTCTTTCGTTTATATTCATTATTTTTTGGGGGGAGGGGGGCAGTCGGGCCCCCTGCCCCCCCCCCCCCCCTCATATGCACCACTGACCCTACAGTTTTACACCAGTGAAGATAAGAAGTAAGCAAAGACGTTCGGTTTCACCTCACAGTAAAAACAATAGTTGCGCTGTTGCGTCCTGTGTGCTGCGCTAGGTTATCATTATATGTAAATCAAATCAATACGCATTCAGTCGCGTGGAGATAGGTACAAGCCAGTCTACTTATTGAATACAACGTAAAAAGAAACAGAAACTCATGATCAACTGGCAGCATGTATTTTAATGTTACACTAACGCTTCTAGTGCAACAAAGAAAGCACTTAAACAACATGTACTATAAAGTAGCTTAAAGGAAAAATATGGGTAATTGCCTCAACTATGATACCGCATAGCGAACACTCAACCAGACGAGGAAACCCGTGTCCTCCTGGCTTTTCAAGAAGTAAAGTCCTATATTTCGTCATGACTAATCAGTGTCAGTTGATGTGTTATCATTGTATCATTTTACCACAGAATAGAATGTATCTTTCGTAAATTTCTCCCTAGTTTTCCTGGAATTTGAAATAAAACTTAGGATAAAATATCAATAATAATACGTAAACGCGAATGTGTATACGCTACTTCGCATTTTTATTAAAAGAACTTGATTATGAACAAACTCTGGCTCATTATAGAATAACAAAACTAACAAACATTACGAGTATTTTTATTCGGAAGCTTCGATATTTCTATTACTGTGGTAGGCTGCGTAAATCTTTACTGTTTGTCTACGATATTGTACCTACCACGCCAAATTTATAGACAGAGTCACCGCATATTCAGATAGAAGTTTCAGTACCAACCGTATCAACAGGAGAGGATTAACTATGTACTACATTTCTGTATATTAAGCTTGCTTCTCGCCGAACCATTTCCAGCATTGTACAGCTTTCTGGTCACTTTCCTGTCAGGCACAGTTTACGCTAAGAGTTTCTCCGACTTGATGAGACGTGAACCGACTGACTCACGAGATGATTGTAAGATGATGAAACGTGTGCTATCGCGAAAGAATGAGACCGGAATTATTCACAGGAAGCTCCATATCTAAAAACCACGCTTTCTCAAGAGCGGACACACTAATGCGGTCACTCTTTGTCTTGCAACGAGGATGCATTTTTAAGAAACTGTCCTTGCGTGGTATTCGAAATTTAGATTTCACTTTGTCGTTGATGATCCCGAAGTAATGTACAATTATCCATTTTCTTTCAAAAATGTTTGTAAATCTATGGGACTTAACTTCTTTGGTCATTAGTCCCTAGGCTTACAAACTACTTAAACTCACTTGAACTAACCTGATGCCAACATATACACACACACACACACACACACGCACACACTGTCAAAGTTCCGAGACCATTCGTTTCTTGACGATTCAATCAATACATTGCTTCCTCCTACGTATATGCAGCGAAAAGACATGAAGATAGAGGGTGTAGAGCTCACAAATTATACAGAACTGAAACAAGAAAGAGATCAAGTGACAGAGGAACACACAGTGCCCCCCCGCCACATACCGTGGGATGGCTTGCTGAGTATAGCTTTAGACTTGGAGGAGCTGTAGCACATTTGAAACCGCTACTGTTGCTATCTCTCAGGAAGAGCCGCTGCACCTGCCTCACATTTTCATATATGAAGAACAGCGCTGCATCGACATCAACGCAGCCATTTCCAGCATCTACAGTGTTTTTCATTAACAATGATCATTTCGGCATCAGTCTCATCCTTGATAGCTCCCGGTCAGGTTTAGTTTTTATTATTTTTTACCGCCCATTATGAACAAAAAGGTCGGTGCGATTTACAATTCATTGGTAAGATACTGGTAAACTTCAGTTTGTCTAAAATAAAACTGCATGCAAAATAGTCCTACGGCCGAAATATCTGGGACCAATATCACTTTGGAATAACAGCGCACATCAGACGTATACTGAGAAAAGCGGTAAGAAAGATCGTAAGCTGACCTGATTGCCGACAGAATTAACAGAGATTTGGAAAACTTCACTGATAGACACTCTCGCAAGTACCTGCTTCGGAACCATTAAGAACCGGCTTTATGGACACAAACTACGAATATGCGACAACGCTCTACGTACTGTTCCTCCTAAGTAGTTTTTCGCAGACAAATAAATAACGGAGAATGGAAGACTAACATCCCGTCGACAAGGAGGTCTTTGCAGACGGAACCTATATGATGTAGAACAAGCATGCCGAAGAAAATCGACCAAATCCTTCTCATAGGAACCATCCCGGCATTCGACTTTATCCGTGAAACGACGGAAACGTTAAATTTGAATAGCTAGACCCTGCTCCTCCTGGATGTGAGCTTAGTGCCTTCATCACTTTCCCACCTCACTCTTTTTTAGAATACGGTACTAATCCACATTTTCATTATTACCTGGCATGACTGGTCTGGAATTCTACATAAAGTGATAGTTTAGAGATTATTTAGGGTACAAGTCGAATGGTATATGTGACGACAGTAATCAATAAGACTTTCTAATGGTTCGCGGATCTCATAAGTTCAGTTACAGAAGCGTAATATCACTCTACGAATGACACGGTATTCAGCTAAAAAAACCAAAAAAAAAAAAAAATTAAGACAACATCATAATCATTTTTTCATGGAACTGTATATATTTCGCTGAGTATATACATAAAGGTGTATGCCATTTTATCGTACTACTTGGGAACAATGATGGATTAATGTGGCTGTTGTATTTAACATTACTTTATTTCGAAATCGCAACCGCCGCCCACGGTGGCCGAGGGGACTGAGGCGCTGCAGTCACGGTCTGCACGGACACTACGGTTGGGGGGTTCGAATCCCCCCTCGGGCATGTATATTTGTGCCGTCTTTAGTATTAGCTAGTCCATAAGTAGTTTGTGAGTTTAGGGACTGATGACCCCGTAGTTAAGTTCCATAAGCTATACAAACATTTGAACATTTGAAATCGAAACTTATCAAGGTGTGAAATTGTGAAATGACTAGGTGTTGTTTCAACATACACATTTGCTGCTTCTCATTAACATCGGTTCGAACACTTCAATGCTAAGCTCAGTTCCACTAAAAGTGATGTTTCTTTGCCTCCCTACAACATGTGAACTGACTTACCTAACCAGTTATACGGGGTCATACAGTTGAAGGAGACTCTAAACCACAGTGCAGCTTAGCATTTTTCACATTAACAAATATTTTCCAGAGGGGAAAGAAGTGATACGTGAGAGAAAAATTCTTAGTACGGCAGGGCATCGAAAATTGGACCTTGAATTTTTTTCAGTACTTATCATTGAGTAATCAAAACACACAAATTTGTTTCTAAGATACTCCCAAATTCGTTGAAGCAAATACCGGAATGTTTTCTACGGCAAGTCCCCGCATTATTTCCTTTGCCACCGTTGTCCATTTTGGTATTTAATAACCACAACATCGAATGAACGTTAAACTCCTTCCCTGCTTTCTCTGTGCTCCAACACAGTTTACCTCTAAAACAAAAGATAAATGCCGAGATTTTCACGCATATAATTCCACGGTGTAAATGTGACTGAGAACATTTCGCATTATTTAATTCGTAAGTTGTCTTTTCCAAAACTGACATGTTTGATTATGCGTTTCATCAACATATGTGTTACTAATCTACAATTCTCGCACGCTTAAGTGCCTGGCAGTGGGTTCATAGCACCATTTTCAGACAATTTCTCTACTGCTCTACTCTCGAATAACGTGCGAGGAAAACATAATTGATTAAATTCTAGCTCTGATCTATCTTGTTTTATTATTTTGGTCATTTCTCCACAAACGATTTTCGCATTCTGAGGTGAAAGTTGGCGACTCAAATTTCGTAAATAGATTTCGCAGCAACAAAAAACACCTTGATTTTGATGACTGCCACCCCAACTCGAGCATTATATGCGTGACATTCTCCTCCCCGTTGAGTGATACAGAACGAGATGTCCTACTCGGTTTTTTTTTTCGATGCCCTCCATCAATCGTATCTGGTAAGGATCGTATACTGCGTAGCAGTATTTCAGCAGAGGACGAACAAGCGTAGTTCAGGCTGTCTTTCTCCCGCATGGAGAGGCCCGGCGTGGTTAATTTCGTATTTGGCGTGGGGAATTTGAGGGGTGACCGGATGCCGTTGCTGCCTCCACATAGTGCAGGCTGACCCTTCTGCGTTGAATCTTCTAAAGTAGGAACCGCTTTGGTTTCTTTATTGTGAAGTGGGACCACAAACTTACAGAAAAATAAACTACGCCAATTTTAAAATAAACTTACATTAAAACGTTCAACGTATTCGTTTAACACAAAAGTAATGCCTATTTATAACACTATTATAACAGAAACTTTTAATAGAAAATTGAATTCGGTTAGCAACAATGCGATTTTTGAGTTATTAATCTTTTATTTCAAGTTCGGTAATCGTAGGGCTAATACTGTTGCTGAAAGCTACAAGCGTATCATTACTTACTGTCAATCGATTCCCGGAATCGTTTCTAAGCAGGAAAATTATGTTCACCTAAATAAGCCACGGAAAAAATCTTAAGATGGCGGAAGGCGATTTTTGGAATCTTATTGAATGGTTTTACTTTTCACAACAAAACTACCTAAGAGGGTGGATTCAAATGCCTTCTTACAGTTTCTATCAGTTTTAAAGTCGATAAGCGTCCGCAATTCTGGAAGACGTATGAATGTATTTCGAATGGTATCGATGTTCAAATGTTGGGAAATCTATGCGACTTTACTTCTTTGGCCATCAGTCCTTAGGCTTAGCAACTACTTAAACTAACTTGATCTAACCTAAAGACGACACACACACACCCATGCCCGAGGGAGGACTCAAACCTCCGACGCCGAGAAACCGCGCGTTCCTCAGCAAGGCGCCTTAAACCGGTAGCCACTCCACCGAGGCGGTACCGATCTCATCCACTTTGTCATCACCAGTAAAGTGTCAAATTATCGTGGACGCAGGGCATTATTGACTGATCATATGACAAAGAATTAATAATAATCTTAATCTATATCTATAAATGTGAATGTCTGTTCGGTGTACGTTTATCACGTCTGAACCACAAGACGCCGAGATTCAAAATGTTCAAATGTTTGTAAATCTATCGGACCAAACTGCGTGGTCATCAGTCCGTAGCTTACAAACTACTTAAACCTAGGTAAACGAACCTAAGGACAAACACACACACCCATGCCCCAGGGAGGACTCGAACCTCCACGGCGAGCAACCGCGCGCTCCGCAGCGAGACGCTTTAGACCGCTCGGCTACTCCACTGCGGCACGCAGAGATTCAAATATTTGCACAGTTACTGATTTATACCTGAGGAAGGTTTTAGGCACGGTTTTATAGCGATCTTATAGGTATTTAGTAATTTGAAGAATATAACGCGAAATGCAGAACAACAATTACTGTTTAAAACTTATATTTACTCTTTGAAAATGGTTTTATTGGTTGCATTGTTGCTTGAGGGCTGATAATGATAAAAGGGTGGAGTATATTGGGATGGAAAGTTATCGGTGTATATAAAATTCTACGCGCGCGCGCGCGCGCGTGTGTGTGTTTTTTAATATTTCGGTCTGCAGCGAAAACTACAGAACGCAAACGAATGGTCTGTGTGTAATTGTTGTCCGAAGTCTCCCGTTGTACACCATAGCAATTCCATGCCGATAGCTATAACGGGGTGGAAGATATGGTGGTTGAAAGTCGTCAAATTATTTAAAAAATTCGGACTGAAGGCCAGCGATGACGTTTGCGACTCTACAGCAAGGAGGTTACATACAGCGAAACGTGATGCCACAGACCATATCTTTGGACTATGCATGCTACAATTTCTGCGGATCTTTCTCTGTAAAGATAGGCATACGAATAAGGAAATATAAGAATAAATAAATAAAGCAGTAAAAAAGAAATTTCTTTTAATAGATTTCTTTTTAAAAAATCGATTTGACGTTTCGCGCATTATCTATCATAATCAACCAACACGCGAGCGGAGCCGCGGGTTTAAGCTAGTTTAAAATGAATAAAAGTTGGAAATTTTATATCTTTTTCGGGTCATATTTTAGCTCTTGTGGACCACTTGTGATCCGCGGGCCACTGGTTGGGGAATCGCTGTTCTAAATGTTCTTCCAATGAAGAGTAGTTTTATGATTCGCCTTTCCCATAGTATTATATGCGTGTCCTTTCCAATTAAAGTTGTTCGTAATTATAATGCCTAGGTATTCAATTAAACTGTATTTAGTTATCCAGTAGGCTGGTTGCCGAATGGTACGATAATATGCAAACGTAGGCTTCCGCGGTTGTTGTCACTATCAATAAAATTCTTCCGGGTATGAGACCGCGTCGTCATTTTATAAACTCTACCGACGTTTCGGCCACTGTTGCAGGCGGCCTTCAGACAGACCCAGATGAAGGCCGCATGCAACAGTGGCCGAAACGTCGGTATAGTTCATAAAAAGACGACGCGGTCTCATACCAGGAAGAATTTTATTGATAGGTACGATAATAGTTAATTATTTAACAAGAGTTATCGCAAGCCGGCCGCGGTGGCCGAGGGGCTGAGGCGCTTCAGTCACGGTCTGCACGGTCACTAAGGTCGGGGATTCGAATCCCCCCTCGGGCATGGATATTTGTGCCGTCCTTAGTCTTAGTTCATAAGTAGTTTGTAAGTTTAGAGACTGATGAGCCCGTAGTTAAGTTCCATAAGCTATACAAACATTTGAACATTTGTTAATATTTCGCTCTGCAGCGAAAACTACGGAACGCAAACGAATGGTCTGTGTGTAATTGTTGTCCGAAGTCTCCCGTTGTACACCATAGCAGTTCCATGCCGATAGCTATAACGGGATGGAAGGTATGGTGGTTGAAAGTCGTCAAATTATTTAAAAAATTCGGAGTGAAGGCCAGCGATGACGTTTGCGACTCTACAGCAAGGAGGTTACACACAGCGAAACGTGATGCCACAGACCATATCTTTGGTCTATGCTTGCTACAATTTCCGCAGCTCTTTATCAGTAAAGATAGGCATACGAATAAGGAAATATAAGAATAAATAAATAAAGCAGTAAAAAAGAAATTTCTTTTAATAGATTTCTTTAAAAAAAATATATTTGACGTTTCGCGCATTATCTATCATAATCAACCAACACGCGAGCGGAGCCGCGTGTTTAACCTAGTTTAAAATGAATAAAAGTTGGAAATTTTATATCTTTTTCGGGTCATATTTTAGCTCTTGTGGATCACTTGTGATCCGCGGGCCACTAAATGTTCTTCCAATGAAGAGAGTTTTATGATTCGCCTTCCCCATAGTATTATATGCGTGGCCTTTCCAGTTAAAGTTGTTCGTAATGACAATACCTAGTTTTGTAATTAAACTATATTTAGTTACCCAGTAGGCTGGTTGCCGAATGGCACGATAATTGCTAATTAGTTAACAATAGTTATCGCAAAAATTTTTGTTTCGCGACGTCGGAACATTAAACGTTCCGTATACAGTGATAGGTCGCGGATGTCCCGACACGAGAACTTAGCAGGAAATCTGCGCCGAAAATTACAAAGGCCGTTGCTCAAGGTCCGCGCGGACGGCCGACGGGAGCGGGACAGGGAGATACCCGCGGCGCGGAACTATGTCGAAACATGCTGATTCGCGAATGCAGAGAGCCACCCCGGGCGCTCGCGATTGGCCGGCGGCGGACCGGCCGACCAATGGGGGCGCGCCGATCTGCGGACGGGCGGTCAATGCGCCGTGCCCGCAGCGGAGGGGAGCCGGCGCTCCTTTTGCAAAAATCGTCCCGCGCTCTTCTTCCTTTTCTAACTGGCTTCCTCTCTCGCTCTAGCCGGGCGGTCGTCTTTTTGCGCTCGGGGGTCCGGGGTTGACGCACCGGCGTATATAAGGCGGTAGCGCGCGGCCGTGACATTGCAAGGTAACGTCATGAGCCGTCGTGTGCACGAGTGCGTCCTCCTGGTGCTGGCGGTCGGCGCAGCCGCGGCCGCAGCCGCCGTCCCGCCCTACCGCACCGCCGGCGCCAATAACCCAGGTAACGCCGCTCACTCTGCCGGAAATGTCACCATTACTTCAAGGTTAAGAACTTGCTAAACACCCTAACTCGAGTTCTGTCTCACAAGAGAGTACTGTTATGAAGGAGCGCCTAGAGCATATTTTTCAGTCCAGTCTATTATAGATCGACAATAATATCACTTGATAATCAGATAGATTAGAAATTACATCGACAGCTGCGGGTTAAAGGCGAAGCTGACTACTTTTTGGTATACTAGGCCGACATTTAACCATGAAAACATCGAGAAACTAAATATTTCTCAGTTAATTTCCTCTCATTATAATACGAACACTTGCTCTGAAAACTAGCATCCCTCAGACCTCTCCTATGAAGCTTGTATTGTCCACATTACAAGAAAATGCACTATTTTGCTTCTAACAGCAACCAAGTAAAATATTTAAGGTACTTGGTTCAGCTGTTGGGCGATGAGGAAGGCACCTGTTACACGACTCTTTCGTCAGATTATTTTTGAAAACATTTATGGAGAATGTCAGCGATCTTTGGTAGATAGTTAAAATTAATTTAAAAACAGTCTAGATCGCATTTTTTCCCTTCATTGTCGGTTTCGGTCTTTCACAAGACCAGCCTCATACCAAGCTGGAGCATGCAACGCTGAAAAGTCGACGGTCGCTCAACAGTTTGCTATCGCATTTTCAGTGTCGCCTGTAACAGAATGGCCTGAGAATGATCTGGTAAAAGATTGAAACCAGTCACCAGGGAAAATAATAAATGCTTTCCAAACTATTCTGAAATTCATTTTAATTTTCTATCAGAGTTTTCATAGATTTTTTTTTCTGGTAAACTTACAAAAATTGTTTTACATGTAAGCCATTCACGCACTCCAATATTGTATTTGGGCTTGTTTTCCCTTTGAGTATTATTTATCATAGTTTCGGTAGCAGCTTTTGTAACTGTTAGCTGCAACACGGTGCTGCTACATACGCTACTGGGTAGGCTTCAAGTACTCAACTTAGGGAAGGAGGAGCAAGCGATGATTGCTGTAGCAAAACAAGAACCTCGTCGGCATTTTTTTATTCGTTGTCGGTTTCGGTCTTTCACAAGACCAGCCTCATACCAAGATGGAGCATGCAACGCTGAAACGTCGATGCTCGCTGAACAGTTGATTATCGCATTTTCAGTGTCGCCTGTTACAGAATGGTCTGAGAATGATCTGGTAAAAGACCGAAACCAGTCACCAGGAAAAAGAATAAATGCTTTCTAAACTATTCTGAAATTCACTTTAATGTTCAATCCGAGTTTTCATAGATTTTTTTTTCTGGTACACTTACAAAAATTGTTTTTCAAGTTAGCCATTTACGCACTACAATATTCTATGTTTTCCCTTAGAGTATTGTTTGTCGTAGTTTCGGTAGCTGCTTTTGAAACTGTTAGCTGCAACACGGTGCTCCTACAGACGCTACTGGGTAGGCTTCAAGTACTCAACTTAGGGAAGGAGGAGCAAGCGATGATTGCTGTAGCAAAACAAGAACCTCGTCGGCGCAAACGACCACCTTACAGACCACGAAATATTGCATCCTGTCACGGCCGAAATCTTTATTACAGTGGTCACCGTGCTGCTTGCTTATTTGAAAGACGATAGCTTAACCCCTCATTCCTTCTATGCACGACGCACGAATTTTACCGAGATGTACTGCGATGAAAAGGAAGCAATCCTGTGTTATGGTAACAGACTTTGCCTTCAGTTCAGCTATAAGTCAAACATTTAACCATCAGACAGTTTCATAACAGCTGTAGATAATAGCACTGCTCTAATTCTTAGGTGCAGGCTAACGTTCGCCATTAATTGTCGTCCATTTTCCTTTTAATATCTAGTCGACAGCGAATGCAATCGAAACGAGTAATTTAAACTGCCATTAGATATATCTAGTTAATGTCTCATTTAATAGTGGAAAGATTAACAATGTGACGTCACTAGAAGGTAGACCACGGTGTTAAATTGATGTATAGTCAGTGGTACATATCTTGTAAACTCGCGCAGTGCTTCCTAGATGAATGAAAAAATGTATAGTAGAATACGCTGTTATTCGATCATCTTGGCCCGCATACCTAGAGAAGGTCTTTATTTAGTACAAATGAACCTACTATCTCTTGGTGAAGGTAACTTAACGGCCGGGGAAATTGTGTTCCTTCTTCTCTGTTTCTCACTGCTTTTAAAAATGTGTAAAGCGCTAAATTGTAGCGCATCAGCGCTCTTGGGGTTTCTTAGGGGGGCAGAGGAACGGTACCCGAAAGCAGTGACGCGAACGGCAAGTCGAGCTGCTGACTGGTCAAAGTGTTCCTAACTTTGCGGTTGGCTTCTCCTGGAAGACGACTGGAGGTAGATGCCCGCGGCCTTGCCCTGCGCCTGCATTTTCCTGGAAGCACTGAGTCGCTTCCGTTGGCGGGTCATTCCAACTTTCTGCGTAACGTGACCAAGATAAGAGTGATTCAAGACGCGCCTTGCAAGATTCGCAGCCTCGTTTCTGCTTTTCGAAGATTCAGTGACGTGATTGTTACTCGAACAATGAAAATTCTAGTACTTACGTATTAATAATGTATGTTATGGTTTCATCGTACATTCTAAGTCTACTCCAAGCTTCGTTCAACAAATTTTTTTCTTTGGTCTTTTCATAAGCTAGAAATCCAGTCTACATAATTTTTCTTTTGTACTCAGAGACTAACTTCATAGTGACGTTCAAGAACTGCACTAGATACAGTGTCCACTCACTATACAGTGTATGAAAGCGGTCACTAGAAGTAAAGAAATCACACCTGCTTAGTTTGCCTTCGGACGAAGAGTAGAGTTTAACGTCTAATTGACAACGAAGTGACTAGGCGCGGAGTACCGTACGAAAAGAGTGCTATGGCTCTTCCGAAGGAAAAATCCAAACTTTTGCCCAATTTAATCGAGGGAAATCACTGAGAAACGTAATCTAGAATTATGGATGGTGATTCGAACGTGGCTCCTTCCAAATGGTAATATAATGTGGCGCCAGCTGCCTTGTTATCTGAGGCATCAGTATGTACGCATTCGCTTGGGTATGTGTATTGTCCTTAGTGTAATTTAGTTTATAAGATCTGAATAAGACGATAGAAGCAGATTTTGAAAGATAATGATTGCCCCGACTCTAAAAATTCCATCTAAGGTTACTGCGGCGGATAACGTGGTATGTATGACGTGCCCCAGGTCTTTAGCCTCAGAATTAATCCGATGGCAGAGCCTCATGTACTAAGTTGTTTGAAGTAAGGGGAATGAATCTTTAGTTTTTCATTGAAACAAAAACCTTATTCTATAGAAAAAGTTTACGCTCATTCCACTGTACAATGTCACGACCATCAGTATCAGAAACTTCACTATAACGGCGCATAAAATTTTGTTATACTTTTAAAACCTGTATTGTTTCAAAAAATGTTCAAATGTTTATATAGCTTATGGAACTTAACTACGGGGTCATCAGTCCCTAAACTTACAAACTACTTATGAACTAGCTAACACTAAGGACGGCACAAATATCCATGCCCGAGGGGGATTCGAACCCCCGACCGTAGTGGCCGTGCAGACCGTGACTGGCGCGCCTCAGTCCCCTCGGCCGCCGCGGCCGTCCCGTATTGTTTATTCTGCAACGACGTAGGTAGCTATGACTCTCGAACACCAATATATCTTCATTTTCTACTGGGGATTTGTGCACCAATGAATTCATGTATCCACAAAACGAATTACCACCATGTATCGTTTATTCAGAAAGCATCATCAAAGCCGATGCGAAATCTTGGCGAACTTCTGAAGCACGTGAGATCGTTTAAATATTCAGGTTCACTACTAAGGGATATAAAATGGGACGCAAAATCAGTATTCGAAAATAAAAACGATAGATTTCTGTTTGTTGTAAATGTTCTATGAAAGTGCAATACATATTTTTAGGAAATCGCATACAAGCCAAGAGTGTGGTTCGAGTCCTGGTGAAGCGCACTGGAACGAATTCAGAATCTCGCTACGAGAATCTTAACAGATTGGCAGAGCCCTTACGAAAGCCTAACAAAGATAGTCGGAGAACTTAAATGGAAATAATTAGAAGAAAGGTAACGTTATTCTCCCCGCTGTGCAATTTTGAAATACCAATATGAGAGGAACTCTGAGTGGCAACTTTGCTACCAACGTCGGTAATCTCGCGAAGAAATCAAGAGAATATGTAAAGTGACAGTAGGGCACATACAGAGACGTCTAGTCCGTCTTTTCTCTCGCTCAGAATACTATTGAAATAAGAGGGAAAATTTGTAATAGTGGAAAGAACTATACTCCTCCCGCCCCATTAGAGTGCCTTGAAGAGTATGCAAGTAGATTATAGATGAATCCACCTCCGGCAACCCAAATTTAGGATTTCCGAGATTTTCCTAATTCACTCCACATAAATTCCTGAATGGTCCCTTTGAAATGACATACCCGATTTCCTTCCCCATTCTTAAAAAAAGCAAACAAATTCGAGCGTTAAACCCTAACCTTCCTTCCTTCTTCTTCTTCTCCTTTATTTATTGTTACAAAATGGCGCCTTAGAAACATTGTTCATTAGGAAGAAGTCGTCCTATCTTAAGTTTTAATTAACGACATTGGTTATCTCAAATACGAGGCGCGTCCAGAAAGTAAGTTCCGTTTGGTTATATAAAACGAACGGGTACAGATACAGAAAAAAAATTGATTGTACACAAATCTACAACTGTTAAACTACTTTTCTACATAGCTTCCGAAATTTTGTAGGCAATTGTCATAGCATGGCACAAGATTTTGTGTGCCTTTTTCATAGAATGTTGCCGCCTTGTGTATTCAACCATGTGGTAACATGTTCTTTCAGCTCGTCATCATCGTTGAAGTGTTGTCCACCAGGGACAGATTTTAGGTGTAAGAAGAGGATTACAGTCAAAAGATTTATTTTTTTCACGATAATGTCTGACCTCACACACCGAATGTGACCAAACAATAAATTACGGAAATTTCAATGGGACCTGTTTGATCATCCTCCATACAGCTCGGACTTCTCTCCTAGCGACTTTCATCTCTTCTTACACCTACAATCTGTCCTTGGTGGTCAACACTTCAACGATGATAAAGAGCTCTTACCACATAGTTGAATACACAGGCGGCAACCTTCTGTGAAAGATGCAGTGAAAAACTTGTGGCACGCTATGACAAGTGCCTACAAAATGTCGGCAGTTATGTGGAAAAGTAGTTTAAGAGTTGTAGAATTTTGTGCAATAAAAATTTCTTCTGTATCTTTGTACAATTTCGTTTTATTACCAAACGGAACTTACTTTTTGGACGCGCCTCGTATAATCAGCTCCTCTAGCGCTGTACATTTTGCCCCGATAGGTTGAGGGCCCTGTGCATCACTTAGTTGGTATCTCACGAGACGAGGTGAGCATAGGGCGGGGAAGATGAGCCCTAGTTTAAGAGTTGTAGAATTTTGTGCAATAAAAATTTCTTCTGTATCAGTGTACAATTTCGTTTTATTACCAAACGGAACTTACTTTTTGGACGTGCCTCGTATAATCAGCTCCTCTAGCACTGTATATTTTGACCCGATAGGTTGAGGGCCCTGTGCATCACTTAGTTGGTATCTCACGAGACGAGGTGAGCATAGGGCGGGGAAGATGAGCCCTAGTTTAAGAGTTGTAGAATTTTGTGCAATAAAAATTTCTTCTGTATCAGTGTACAATTTCGTTTTATTACCAAACGGAACTTACTTTTTGGACGTGCCTCGTATAATCAGCTCCTCTAGCACTGTATATTTTGACCCGATAGGTTGAGGGCCCTGTGCATCATTTAGTTAGTATCTCACGAGACGAGGTGAGAATAGGGCGGGGAAGATGAGCCCTAGTTCAAGAGTTGTAGAATTTTGTGCAACAAAAATTTCTTCTGTATCTGCGTACAATTTCGTTTTATTACCAAACGGAACTTACGTTTTGGACGTGCCTCGTATAATCAGCTCCTCCAGCACTGTATATTTTGACCCGATAGGTTGAGGGCCCTGTGCATCATTTAGTTAGTATCTCACGAGACGAGGTGAGAATAGGGCGGGGAAGATGAGCCCTAGTTCAAGAGTTGTAGAATTTTGTGCAACAAAAATTTCTTCTGTATCTGCGTACAATTTCGTTTTATTACCAAACGGAACTTACTTTTTGGACGTGCCTCGTATAATCAGCTCCTCTAGCACTGTATATTTTGACCCGATAGGTTGAGAACCCTGTGCATTTAGTTAGTATCTCACGAGACGAGGTGAGCATAGGGCGAGGAAGATGAGCCCAGCGTCGGGTTGTGGGAGGGCGATGTAAGTGGAGCAGCGTAACCCGAGAGGGCGAGGCCGGCGTCCGGCGTCCGGCGTGGGTGCTCCCGTTATAAGCGCTGCCGCAGTTTGGTGGCGGTAGGTGTAGGCCGCACGTCGCGGCCGGTGTCGCGGAATGCCAACTGGTCGGACCGGCTCCTCGTGCGTGCCCACTGCCCGGCCAACGCGCCACAGCGTACGCCGCTCACACTTCCGGGAAGTCCCACGACCTACGATAGGCAGTTCTGGTTTTCGCAGCGGAGGATCAGCGCTTTTACGGGCTCGACATAAAAACTTTTTCTCAGAGGCGTAATTAATGTAGCTACGGCCAGATTCGAAGAAGGAAGGGCGATTAGGGTTTAACGTTCTGTCGACGACCAGTAGAGCCGGAGTACGAGCTCAGACTGAGGAAGGATGGGAAAAGAACTCGATCGTGCCTCCTGTAAAAGAAACAGTCCAGCATATGCCTTAAATGAGGCACTGAACGCGCGAAAGACCTTTGGTTTTGCAATAGTAAACCGATAGAGAGATACACTATCTGATCCAAAATATCCGGACACATATTAGTGGACATTGATATGAGGTTTGTCCACTCTGCTAGGGACACTAGGATGCGTTCTCCTCGTGCCTGCGGAGGAATGGCGACCCATTCTTCCTCAGGAGTCGAAGCAGAAAATGGAAGATGGTCATGTTGGCTGCTGGGATATGGAGCAGCTGTTGCCAACAGTGTTCCATTGGCTTCAGGTTGTGACTCTAGTCAGGCCAGTCCATTTTATGAATATTATTGTTCACAAACCTTTACCTCGAAAAGGGTACATTGTCATGCTGATATAAACAATAACCATCTCCAAATTCTTCCTCTATTGTAGACAGTACACAGTGCTGTAAACTATATTCACATCAGTCAGCATTTAAGGTTTTCTTAAGCGGAATAAAGGGAACAAACTCTACCACAAAAATAACCTCCGTACTACACTACCAGTAGAGCCGGAGTACGAGCTCAGACTGATGAAGGATGGGAAAGAACTCGATGGTGCTCTTGTAAAAGAAATAGTCCAGCATATGCCTTAAATGAAGTACTGGACACGCGAAAGACCTTTGGTTTTGCAATAGTAAACCAATAGAGAGATACACTATCTGATCCAAAATATCCGGACACATATTAGTGGACATTGATATGAGGTTTGTCCACTTTACCCTTTGAACTCTGCTAGGGATACTAGGATGCGTTGTCCGTGTGCCTGCGGAGAAATGGCGGCCCAATCTTCCCCAGGAGTCGCACCAGAAAACGGAAGATGGTCATGTTGGCTGCTGGGATATGGAGCAGCTGTTGCCAACAGTGTTCCATTGGCTTCAGGTTGGGACTCTAATCAGGCCAGTCCATTTTAAGAATATTATTGTTTATAAACCTTTACCTCGAAAAGGGTGCATTGTCATGCTGATATAAACAATAACCATCCCCGAACTCTTTCTCTACTGTAGACAGTACACACTGCTGTAAACTTTATTCATATCAGTCAGCATTTACGGTTCTCTTAAGCGGAATAAAGGGACCACACTCTACCATAAAAAAAGTACTACACTGTTGGCACCGCACATGTGTACAGGTGTAGTTATTCAGACATTCTCAACCCTAAACACTTCCATCGGATTGCCACATCCACTGATCAGTAGAATCGCTCATTACACCACCTCAAGGATAGATATTAGGGCCTGATTGTTCAAAATGTTCAAATGTTTCTAAATCTATCGGACCAAACTGCGTGGTCATCAGTCCGTAGCTTACAAACTACATAAACCTAGGTAAACTAACCTAAGGACAAACACACACACCCATGCCCCATGGAGTACTCGAACCTCCACGGCGTGCAAACGCGCGCTCCGCAGCGAGACGCTTTAGACCGCTCGGCTACTCCACCGCGGCGGGCCTGGTTGTTGACTCGACTGGGAATCTAGAGGTTGCGGGTTCAAAATGCGATCGGATCAAGGATTTCTCAGTCTTCATTTTAACCTAACATTCGCCAGTTAGCGATGTGAGGTATCGCCAGAAACGATTTGTTTTTTTCGGATTCCACGTTGGACTGTAGTTGCCCTTTCCCCTTTTTGTTAACTCAAATAGATTAGGCACAGGCAAATATCCGAAGTGGTGTCCAGTTTAAAACCGTGCACCAGGCCATTGTTAGCGTAGATTAGCACTGACTTCACAATTGCGTCACTTATAGTTAACTGCTGGACCACTGTATCCTTGTACTTTTAATCTACTCATCGTCATTGAGCAAGATGAACTTGTACTATCACTTCGTATCTCACGAGTGATTCATTCTATTTATTTAAAATGATATTTCACTGCCACCCTCCGCAATGCTCAACGGTCCCAGACTGTCGGTATCAGAGACGTGCCTGGTTTTGGTTTAGCTGTGGTTGTTCCTTTGCGTTTCTTCTTCACATTCACACCATCAGTGGTGGAAGTGGGGAGCTTTAGGAAGGCTGGAATATTCCTGAGGGTTACTCAGGTGACATCCTATGACTAACCCATGTTCGAAATCACTGCGCTCTTCTTATCGAACATTTCTGTAGTCACTGCTTCTCTGCTGACAACACAAAACCTCCCACCGTCTTTCGCACACGTGGATAAAACTGCCTTAGCATCTCGTGGTCTCTTCCGCACAACATAGCGGTATCCCGCTACATTTCATCAGATAGTGTATCTACCGTGAACTTTCATCTTATTCGTTCTCTGAACGACTTCAATGATTACCTCATATTTCCCTTTTACAAGTAACACATATTTAGACACATTAATTACTGACTTGACTATGATTGATCAGAAACTCAAGGGAGAAAGGAGGCTAGACCGTTATTGTTTATAGTTCTATCTAGGCAAAGTAATCTCATACTCAAGGGAAGAACGTAGGATAGCACATGCAAGAATCCTGCACCGCCAACCTAGGCAGGGTTTTGGTAGAGGTGGTTAGCCGTTGCCTTCCTCCGACTTGTCATGAAGTATCCACTTTGCAATTTTGTCATGTGGACGACCGAGATGTACAGTAAAATTTGGCTTTGCTTTTTTATGGGTAAAGAGAAAAAAACAGGGCAAATCCAGGTACCGGAACATAGTCTATTCCTCTGGAAAGCACCAAAGGCGCCGCCGAGCTTAACGTTCCCATCTGACGGACTAATCACAATTAACAATGCCGTCTAGCCTCACTTTATGAGACTCTTTGGAAAGGTCCAGCGCAAAGACTGTTGATCAGGCACTTGAAGCCACTACCATTCCTAGTCTTGCCGCGCAAAAACTGAAAGTGAACATTTTCCACCGCCAGGATTCGACCAGCTCACCTTCGTATCGTGCTTAAGAAGCATAAGTGCGCGGTAGCCACCTGGGCTACAGAAGACTGTGTATAGTCCTATGGACATCCAAATTATACATCTCCAGTTCGACTGAAATGAGGAAAGAAATTTGAAAGAATTTTCCTGGTTGATGTGGGTCATCGAAATCATCGAAAAATAAATCAAAGTCGCTAAATAGAAGTTTGAAGCACACACTTACCAAATACGAGTTAAGTGATGACGCTTTTCATCCAGATTATTGAAGTAATAGGACAGTTCTTGAGATTGCGCGCAATTACTTTCGATACGTAACGAGCGTCTTTATAAACTCGTTATCTTGCGGCAGGCAGACACCGCCCGCTTCCATTGCCCAGGTCGCTGACTCACGTTCTTACAATGGCGCTGGCCTCTGCAGTAGACGATTCGAATACTGGTGGCGAAAGAAGTGGCGGTAAGATATTTCTGATCATCAGACGCTGTACCACTGCTTAAGATTAAATTTCAGATTATTCTGCAGTGTCTCATGAAGTGAGGGCTGCGACAGTGATAATGGTGAACCGTCCTTCGGATGAGGACGTTAAGGTCGACGTCCTCATTTGCGGCTATAAGCTAGCTCTAACTTTCACCCTCTCTCTTCCCTTCACTTATAACTACTCAACACGACAATGGTCAAGCACTGACACTGCCATACAAACGGTATAGACTACCGAAATCTTTACAAAGCCGGACGGCGACGGTAAACCTTCTCCATCAAGACCAGTCCAAATACGTCTGTCTCTAACGCTCACCTCTTGAATATGAAAAGAAAAGATCACATAGCTTCAGATAAACTTGTAGTAGGGATATGATTTGGGGCCGACACGTGACTTCATAAGCAGCGAAAATGAACAGAAGACATGGATTTGTTGTAAGGTTTCAAACACGGTATATTTGTATAGGAAAAGCATTTCTAGAGTACTGTTATCATTTGGAGTACTTATGAACTTGTCGTGATAGCAGAAACCGACCGAATTCATAAACGGATTGCTAGTAACGTAAGTTTAGGTTGTAGTCCGTACGGAATTGTACCATAGATTCCAGAGGATCTTAAATGAAAACCTCTTGATAACGTATGACGTAGTTTTCACGAAACCCTAACAGGTAAATTTAGAGACTCTGTAGAAGGAAGGAATTCTGTACAACTTTCTTCAGTTTGATGCATCCCGGGCAAGAACATGAGACTACAGGACTGACAACGGTCCTAAGAAGTCGGTTTTCGCATGGAATATAACACAAATTGCTAATATTACTACGAAGGACCCTCCAATGCGAATGGCTTGCAGAGTGTATTTCTGCATGTAGCTGTTTGTTAGCTACCCAACAAGAGTTTCGAATGAGGAAGTTCAAATGTTCAAATGTTTGTAGAGCTTATGAGACTTAACTACGGGGTCATCAGTCCCTAAACTTACAAACTACTTATGAATTAGCTGGAACTAAGGATGACACAAATATCCATGCCCGAGGGGGGATTCGAACCCCCGACCGTAGAGGCTGCGCAGACAGTGACTGAAGCGCCGCAGTCCCCTCGGCCTCCGCGGCCGGCGAATGAGGAAGAAAAAGCAGCATCCTTCCCAGCGAACTACCCCAGAATTTCCCATAAGCTCTTCACGGATCGTGGGAAAGCTTAACCTGGCCAGTTGTTCTAGGATTTAAGCGGTCGTAATTCAAAATACGAAAAGAAGGAAGGAAGATTAGGTTTATCATCCCGTTCACATGTGGTTGTTAGAGGTGGAGCACCCATTCGGATAGTTTTGGTCAGGGATGGGGTAAGAAATCTACCGTGCCCTTTCAAGGGAGCCATCTCGATATTTGTCTGGAGTGATTTAGGAAAATCATGATAAAACTTAAATTTGTGTGGCCGAACGTGGATTCGGAAGACCCCCACCCGAATGCGAATCCAGTATGATACCACTCTCGCTCGGATTTTTGAAAATATGAGTCAAGTGCTATGTTAGAGTCCCGCACGCTAATATCGATACGACGTAGCATCTGCCGTGTATTGTACTGGCGGCTTATATACATAAATGCAGTTGTTTACGTTGATATAAATACTTTCGAGCGAGACTATAGTGAACGCAGAATGAGATCTGAAGCAAAAATCGGTCGAGTAGCGCATGTCGGACCAATCCCATAATAGCGCGACCAATCCTGCAGCACAGAAAATGACGAGCGCATTATGAAAATTGTATTATAATCGCAACAATGGCAGAGAAGCGAAGCTTTACGGCGAGTTCGTGATCCGCTAGCGCAAGATGTTCATTATCGATGCGATCGTACCCACGTGGCGGCGTTACAACTTTGTAAACTGCTTCGCCATAGGGGGGAGATAGGCGATACGGTGGAGCGCGCGGGATCTAAAGCTAAACAAGGAGGCCCGAGGGCAACGGCCGGGCCGCACGCATAACAGGAAACCGCCGCTGCTTTACGATTAGCTGGGGCGCAGTCGTTGGCCACGGGAAACGGAAAAGAAAGAAAAAGAAGAGGCTGCCGACAGCCTTGGCCACCTCCGCGGGGCGCTCATATATTTGGCGAGGTGCAGAGGGCACACACGATGGCTGGCAGACACACGGCGCATGCCAACGCCGCCCTGCCAGCTTCTTGCCATTCCTGCGCTCTCGCCTTACTCACCACCTACGCGACTTACGACGCCGCCTTTTGCGGAACACCGCAGCCACTGAATTGACACAGCCGCTCACTTGCGGAAGATTACGGCTTTACTCCCGTCCACATCGTGGTCATTAGAGACGGAGCACAGACTAGATCACTGTGGTCTAAAAATTGGCAATTCATTCTAAACAATGAAAAGTATGAAGTCGTCCACATGAGTACGAAAAGAAATCCGTAAAACTGTGTTTACGAGATAAATCAATCCATAGTGAAAGCCGTAAAGTCCACTAAATACCTAGGAGTTACTATTACTTCAGACTTAAATTGGAAAGAACACGCCGGCCGCAGTGGCCGAGCGCTCTGCGGCGCGCCAATCACAGTCTGCACGGCCACTACGGTCGGCGGTTCGAATCCCCCCTGGGGCATGGATGTTTGTGCCGTCCTTAGTATTAGCTAGTTCATAAGCAGTTTGTAAGTTTAGGGACTGATGACCCCGTAGTTAAGTCCCATAAGCTCTACAAACATCTGAACATCATCTGGAAAGAACACGTAGATAATGACGTGGGAAAGGCGAACCAGAGACTGCGTTTTATTGGCAGAACCCTTAAAACATGCAACAGAACTACAAAAGAAACTGCATACACTACGCTTGTTCGTCCATTTTAGGAGTATTGCAGCCCAGTGTGGGATCCTTATCAGGTGGGAAAGAGTCCAAAGAAGGGCAGCTCGTTCTGTATTGTCACGATACAGGGGAGACAGCGTTACGGAAATGAAACAGGATCTGGGTTGGGAATCATTACAACAACGAGGCTTATCGCTGCGGCGTTGGCTACTTACGAAACTCCAATCGCCAACATTCTCCTACGAATAACTGGCCGCGGTGGCCGAGGGGACTGAGGCGCTCCATTCACGGTCTGCACGGCCACTACGGTCGGGGGTTCGTATCCCCTCTCGGGCATGGATATTTGTGCCTCCTTAGGATCAGCTAGTTCATAAGTAGTTTGTAAGTTTAGGGACTGATGACCCCATAGTTAAGTCCCATAAGCTATACAAACATTTGAACATTTCTCCTACGAATACGAAAATATATTGTTGACTCACACTTACATAGGTAGAAATGATCATCAGAATAAAATACTAGAAATCAGAGGTCGAACGGAGAGATTCGGGTATTCTTTCTTCCCGCGCGCTATTCGAGCATGGAATGGGAGATAAAATAGTATAACGGTGGTTCGATGAACCCTCTGCCAGGCACTTAAATGTGATTTGAAGAGTATCCCGTGTAAATGTAAATGTAAATAGTTTTTGCCAGGAATGGAAAAGGAAAATAGCTGTGTCCTTTGAAAGGAAACATTTCGGAATTTGCCTTAAGTGATTTAAGAAAATCATGTTTCTCTTTAGCCCTGTTCTCGCCAATGCAGGGTAGGCTTTGTTTATTTGGAATTGGTATGTTAATATTGAGAGGGTGTTCGGATGCCCTTCCTGTCGCCACCCCCTACCCCCGGAGAGGAAATGTTCAAATATTTGTTAAGCTTATAGGACTTAACTGCGCAGTCATTAGTCCAAAAACTTACAAACTACTTATAAACTAACGTTTACTAAAGACAGCACAAACATCCATGCCCGAACCCCCGACGGGGAACCGCCTCGCGCATCAGAGCATAGGGCCTCAATGCACTAGGCCACTCCGCCGCGGCGGAAATGTGTACCCCAAATGTCTGCATATAGTGTTATATGTGTGAAATTGTAAAGTGTTATGAAATGTTTGCGAATCGTGTAACTGAGGTGGGACTTGGGGACCAGTCCGGTATTCACCGAGGTGGATGTGGAAAAGCGCCTAAAACTACATCCAGGCTGGCCGGCACTCCGACCCCCTTCGTTAATCTGCCGGGCGGATTCGAACCGGGACCTGTACGCCTCCCCGTCTCGGAAAGCTGTGCGTTAGACCACACGGCTAACAGAGCAGGTGATTTAAGAAAATCATAGAAAACTTAAATCAGGATGGACAGAGGCTAGTTTGAACTGCCGTCCTCATAAATGCGAGCCCAGTGTCTCAGTATTCCGTTTCCCTAACAAATTCCATTTTCTAATTCGAGTACATGAGTACCTAGCCATCTCCAATAGCCTTAGAGGTGACCGAGCGAGGTGGCGCAGTGGTAACACAATGGACTCGCATTCGGGAGGACGATGGTTCAAATCCACCCTCAGCCATCCAGATTTAAGTTTTCCGTGAGTTCACTAAATCACTACAGGCAAATTTCTAGATGTTTCCTTTCAAAGAGCCCGGCCGATTTCTTTCTTCATCCAAACCCCAAACTCCAAGCGCGAGCTACATCTGTTATGATCACGCTGTCGACGGGACGTTACACCCTAAGCTTAATTCTGCGATATTCGTTTCGATACCGCGCTTCTTAATCTCTTCCGACGTAGAATCAACTTCTGGCTTAAGGTATTGTTACGGATCCATCACTTTCCACAATATTTACAAATTCCCTAGTAGATAACGTCAGAATGTCAATTAGGTTTTCTTCGAATGATGCTGTGGTATATATGAAGTCGTAGAGCTAGAAAATTGCTCCTAAATGCAGGAAAAATTTTCAGCGGATAGTCACGTTGCAATCATCAACATAAACAAATAAAACTTATTGAGAACACATAGAAAGACAGAAACCTATTATTACATGATTTTTGAACAGTAATAATAGAAAGTTAGCTCCGCGAACAGGGCCTGAAAACCACGCGACCGTCATCATCATCATCAGAGAAATTAGCGAACCAGGTGGCGCAGTGGTAACACACTAAACTCGCATCCGGTTGGAGGGTGTTCCGAATCCACCTTCGGTCAACCAGATTTAAGTTTTTTCGTGATATCCCTAAAGCACTCGAGGCAAATGCCGAGATGGTTTCTTTGAAAGGGCACGGTCGATTTCCTTCCCCATCTTTACACAAAAATCCGAGCGAGAGCTCCGTCTCAAATGACCGAGCTGGGACATTGGGCCCTAATGTTGCTTCCTTCTTCCTTCAGAGAAAAAGCGTCGGATGCGGTATGGTGGCCAGCACACCGCACTCCCTACGTCTAGAGCTTAGAAAAGGTCGGCAGATTTTATCCATGTCATTCTGTTTGTGATATGTAGAACAAACGATTTTCTATAAGCTGTCTACGTTGTCTGATCTACTAGAGCTAAGCAGTTTCAAAATATAAAGTTCCATTACCAAACATATACCACAAGGATATAATCGGTTTTTCCATCTTATGCTGACTGCAATTAAGCACGAGTTCTACTACAGACGCGTTAACTTTTTATTTAGAAGGCATCCTCTGTGGTTCTGTAAATAAAGGTTCAAAGTATTGCATATTTTGTTTATATATATATATATATTGGAATTTACTGAATGCTTTTTAAATAAAAAGCGAAACGCGTTTGGTGTAAAAATTGTCCTCGCAATCAGCATAAGACCGAAAAACCGATTATAATTAATTTTATCAGCTGCTGCGGATGATGGCCAGACAATTAATGTAAATCCAATGAGGTTTAACATAACCCAATTAAAATGTTAATCGCCGCGGTTGAGTCGCCGAGCGGTCTAAAGCGTCTCGCTGCGGAGCGCGCAGTTGCTCGCCGTGGAGGTTCGAGTCCTCCCTGGGGCATGGGTGTGTGTGTGTTTGTCCGTAGGTTAGTTTACCTAGGTTTAAGTAGTTTGTAAGCTACGGACTGATGACCAGGCAGTTTGGTCCGATAGATTTACAAACATTTGAACATTTTTAAAATGTTAATCACGCCAAAGCCAGTCCGATACTCGTTAGACACCAGTTGCGTTTTGTGTTCGGTTTATAGCATGAACTGCACACTTTCGTATGAATATTACACATTCTCTAAACTTGACTTGGAAGAAAAATATTAAAGCTGTACGTCTCGTTAACAGAGCGTTTATTAGAGAGTAACCACAAGCTCGGATTATGAAAGTAATTGGCTGTGTCCTTATTGAAGGAACGAAGCTGCCTTTTGCTTTGAGCAATATCACGGAAAACCCAAGTTTTGGTGATCGTATAGGAATATGAACCGTCGATCATCTTCCAACCGCGAGTTTAGGTGCTGAGCAGTATGCCAACCACCCAGTAACTGATTCGGGACCAAAACTGAGATACTAACAGCACCTATCGTTTCTTTTCCCTCAGGCTGATGTATAATTGTACGCTAGACTTCGTCATCTGAAGAAGAGGCTTCGAGACTGCCAGTTGTTCGGCCAAGAACTTTCAAATCGAATGTTTGTTAATCTAAGGAACAAAACTGCTATGGTCAACGGTCCATAGACTTGCAATCTATTTAAACTGACTTACAGTAAGAACAATCCACACCCAAGCCCGAAGAAGGACTCGGACCTCCAGCGGGAGTGGCCGCACAGTCCCTGACATGGCCCCTAGAGCCGCACTGCTATTAACGCGCGCCCCGAAAACTTTAATAGCAAATTCAACAAACTATTTTGTTATTATTAATATTGTATTGTTACTATTGCTATAATGAACAGTCGAAAAGAATGGTCTTACGTGTTAATAAAATAACTTTAGCTGAACCACATTTTACTAGGCTCGAAAATTTTTCTCAAGGTGAGATGTAGGAGCGACCTTAACTCACTTGAGAAAAGATATTAGCGGTTGGCCAAGATAGCAAATAGATTCTTATTTTGTCCTGGCACAGTGAGATGTCTACTCCTATGCTGAACAAATGTATTAAGCCTTACCAGACCAGATGAATGTACCGCCGAGTACGAAAACCGGTCGTCGAAATAAAAAAAACTATTTGTCATCTTGACAAACGATTAATATTTATTCTCACGAAAGGTGAATGGGAAGGTGTTAAGCTAGGTTCAGAATCATCAGTGAATGCATTTGTCCGTAGTTGGGAAATCTCTGTGCAGTGAAGCAAAAGCAAATATCAGTTGGCTGCAGATGGGCAGAGTGGACAGTTTTTCGCTGTCGGCGTTTAGACAAAGGGTGAGAGGCGGCCCGTGACGACGGGAGAAGGCGGCCAGTCGAGGAAGTCAACTGTATCGCCTCAAAATGTGCTGCAGCGTCGTTCTTTAACCTCAAGATTACCTTACGGTCATTAGATCTGGAATCGAAAATGAAATATCTACCCTTTGACTTGCAGAAGATAATCTTTGCAAGTATTCTTTCTTTCTGTTCTACGAATGAATTTCACTCTACATTTTGAGAGCAGAAAAACGCCAATGTTGGTGTATTCTCCCACAGTGATTTCCGAATCTATAATCATAAAAACGACGTATCAGAAGTAGAAATTCACGAAAGAGCATGACTTTGTACTGCTGAAACTGTTTAATATATGTCTGTGCACCAAGTATCACCCACTCACAGAAACTCATGCAGCTGTTGCTGTTGTATACACACGTCTTGTATATGTCAGTAGCTAATACTTTTATTTCCATACCACTCATAAGAAATGCTTCCAAAACACAAATGTGATCATTTTATCATAAGCAACATAATGTAAAGGAGCCATGAACTCTAAGTTTGGTTTGAAACCACAGTAATTACTACCTTATCCACAATGGAGTTGGTATACTTTTGTATTATTATGGTCTAAGAATCAGCTTGAAAATCTTGTTATCGGAAGTACTTGTCATTAAACATTATATACGAAGTGCTACACCACACAGCACGTTTGTTATATGCATAGTACTATCGCAGAAAAAAGTCAATCAAGTGTTAGTACAAATTTCAATTATTGGATTTGTCGTCTTATACATAGAACGACAAAAATGTATTTTTATTCAAAATCACAGTATAGATACGTACAACAGTCTTCTGTAGAACTTAAATTCTCACTAAAGATAATGCAAGGACTTTTTGCGTCCTGTAGTTTTGGAATAACCTGCAGATACTCCAGTTTATATTTTTATAAATAACGACGTAAATATTTGTTTATTAATCTATTGTAGCCACAATAGCTGGACACATGGTATAATACAGGACGCTATACTCTGTTGCACACTTGCAGTCTCACAGTTTAATAATATATAGTCACACTAGTATTGTTCTGATCCATCAGACTAAATTTCCCTGAGACTTTTTTCTGTGAGCAAGAAAACATTGAAGATCCTGACAGCCTCTTCCCTCTAGTTCACCTTCCATGAACAATACGATGGAATATGTACCTAACAATAACAAACTGGTAGTTTCACACAAACCAGAATAATAACTTGTCGATCACAAGAATCCAGTGCAAAACTTAGACGTAAATTATTATTGTTGCAGGAGCTCCTCCGTCGGTGTCAGATGATGATCAACAACGCCAGGTACAGATCGCCGTCGTGCAGCAGGGAGTAGGCCCATCAGCGCCCCCTCCACCACAGCCTGGAAACGTGTGGATCCAGGTGCCTCAGCAGCCAGGTGGCGGCTACCCACAGCAGCCAGGTGGCTACCCTCAACAGCCAGGTGGCTATCCTCAACAACCAGGCGGCTACCCTCAACAACCAGGTGGCTACCCTCAACAGCCAGGTGGTTATCCCCAGCAGCCAGGTGGCTACCCTCAACAGCCAGGTGGCTATCCTCAGCAACCAGGTGGCTACCCTCAACAACCAGGTGGCTACCCTCAACAGCCAGGTGGATATCCCCAGCAGCCAGGTGGCTACCCTCAACAGCCAGGTGGCTATCCTCAGCAGCCAGGTGGCTACCCTCAACAGCCAGGTGGCTACCCACAGCAGCCTGGTGGCTGGCCTCAGCAACCGGATGGGCAGCCACAGCAGCCAGGAGGTATTCCTGAGCAGCCCCAGCCCCAACCCCAGCCCGAGCCTCAGCCACAGCCACAGCCTCTGCCTCAGCCACTGCCTCAACCTCAGCCGCAGCCTCAGCCTGGTAAGATGGCAAACTGTATCCAAAATAAACTCTAGTTCACATTGTTATTTGTTTTCACTGATTGAGACATTGTGTCTAGGCACATATTTCTTCCTCCCTCACTGAAATTTCTTGACTTACCCTGGGTAGAGACAGAGTACAATTCACGAAAAATTTTGGGACCAACTATTTGAATAAGATTCCATCTCTCTTAGAAATTATAACACCTTTCAGTATCTGTAGAGATAATCTGATTTTCTTCTTGAAATATCCTGAAGCAGAAACCTTAAAACTAAGGTCTCAGTTCAGAGGGATGCTCAGGAACTCTTCCGACAGACAGTTGGTTTTTTGCATACAGCTCTTGGATGCTTCACTATTATCTGAAATTATCAGCTTCTTAGTATGTTATTGGATTGAATTTTTATCCATAGAATTACACATCTCAAATATAGTAGGGAATCCTCTGAATGTCGTCATTCCACTTTTAATCACTATCATATTTGTTTGGAGGCATTAATTATAATAACATATATGTCATAAGCTTATTTATCAGCAAAATTTTGAAACTATAACTTACAAATTTCGTGTGGAGCTTTGAAGCTGGCAACCATTAGCCCATATAAGAATGTAATTTACCAACAATATCGTTTGAGACTGAACACTGAAAGTCTCATGAAGCACAAGTCTACTATGTATACGTTATTGTAATGTGGCCATTCCTCAAATAAAATATTGATTAAGCAGTTAGGTAGCTATCATGCATAATCATATGAAAGTCTTTTGTATTTCCATGTAAGAAAGCTGCAATACTCGCAAGGAAATAACTTATCACAGTGCCAAACAAATGAAAATTTAATGCTCTTTTAGTCAACGTGTTATCCGAGGGAAATGGGAGATAACGTAGTAGCTAAAGCAGTGTCACAACTAAAAGTCCAGTTCTCAGAGTGTTTGATGTTTGACGTGCAGAGCCAGCGACGGAGAGCCCCGAGCTGGCAGAACTTCGCAAGAGCTGCAAGGCTCCCCGCGGCCAGTTCCCCAGCAAGGACTGCCACAAGTTCGTCAACTGCTGGGACGACATGGTCATCGAGCAGGAGTGCCCCGCCGGCCTGGCCTTCAGCGAGGAGGGCTACTGCGACTACCCCTACAACGTGGACTGCGGCTCCCGCACCACCGACAGTAAGTCAGCTCGGAACCTAAAAACCTGTTCATCACACTAAAGTTATGAGTAATTCAGAGCAAACGTATAAACGTTGAATCAGTCACAGTGTATCGAATCTTTATATGATGTACAGGTTGTTTCTTAAACTCTCTCTCTCTCTCTCTCTCATAAACACATTATAGTTAATTATAAAAATAAGAATTTTACCTCTGAAAATTACTGTTACCTTGATGCCAACCAATTCACTCGCGGCCGACACAATAATTGCTTAATATGGTCTTTATCGACTTCAAGACCGAATTTATAATTCTTTAAAAATAATCTGTACTTGCTCATGATTCACTTGGATTAACACTGACACAATAGGTCGGAAAATATCAACTGATCGCTAAAGCAATGTAGCTTGACATCTCTGGCATTTATTAATGTTTTTTTTATCCTCGTACGAATAGCATGTTATCCGTTCATTGAACAATTCACAAGGTTTTCTTCAGAATTCAGAACTTGGATGTGAACTGATTCTAATGACTCATCATCGATGGACCGAGAACCATCCAATTAGGAGGCAATTGAAATTTTTCGGGGGGTTAGCTTGAAGAACTGTAGCAGCCTGAAACATAGAATTCTTATGTTTCACGTTCGGCTCGCTGTGTTCTTACAGAAACGAATATGCCCAGAGTATTTAACACTAGTGTTGGGGAGCTTAACAGTAAGTCCTACTTCCGACCTAATTCTCATGTCCGTTACTGCTAAATCAATACGTGAAAAAATGTCACAATTCGGCGATTAAGACTGACCACATATATTGATAAGGCTGACTGACTCACTACGTTATCTCGCAGTTACTTAACGTTCAGTGAAAGTACGTTGATGAGTGTTTAATGCGAGAAAGACTGTTTATGTAAGGAATGCTCTATCATGTAGGGTGGACTGGACAAATGTGTGTGTGTTGCAGAGCCGGCGCCGCTGGGTGAAGCGTCGTGCCCCACGGCCTACGGCACGTACCGCAGCGACAAGAACTGCAGCGCCTTCGTCGTCTGCGTAGCCTCCACTCCTTACCTCTTCAACTGCCCCGAAGGCCTCGACTTCAATGACGTAAGTTCACATACTATCTAACTGTAATGAGCAGCACACGGGCTGGAGAAGCTCTGTACAATGTTTGGTATCTCAACTTCTGCTTCTCACTGCGTGTTTTGGTATCTAAATTGGGACCCAAACTGTTATTATTGAAGACATATACATTATGCAGGGTCGTAAACTTACTTCACTTCCTTCAAACCTCCATAGTTTCCCACATGGGGCTTGCAAGTCCACACGGTGTTTCAGGAGGAATAGCAAATATTTCAGAAGGTGGTAGTTTAAACGAATTGAAATGAAAATGCCAGATAGCACGTCTCCAATTTTTTATGCGTACGGTGATACAGCTGCTATTATGTAACCAAAGCCAACTTATAGCAAAGGCAAATGAGAACGGTTAAAGTTAATTTTCAAAAATTCCACCACCAGCTTCAATACACTTTTGAGTTCTCTTGATAGCAGCACACGTTTCTCCTCTGCAGTCGCCTTTGTGTTCTTTCCTCAGAGCTGCACTATTCATATTCAGAACGATCAAATCGGCTCTTATGTTCACTTTTTTGTAGACGTCGCTTTTCAACCATCCCCACTGGTAAAAATGCGAAGGCGTAAAGTATGGAACCTTCATCGCCGAGAAAGGTGCCCATCTCTACCGACCCATCTTCTGGAAAATGTCATGTTCAGATTATGTCATCTGACGAGCAGAAGGTACATGAGCCCCGTCATGCTGGAACAACATGCGAATTCTTCTAGCCAAAGAAATCTTCGAGAATGCGTAGATAACTAGGTTCCGTAAGAAGATGCTATAACACTACAGACCAAATAAACTGATTGTCTATCAAACACCACCACACATTTACAGACGAGTTCTTGAAAATGTGTCCATGGCACGTGGGTTTTCTTGGGATAAACTGATGTCAATTACGAGTCAAAGAGACTTCATCAGTGAAGCGCAAAAATGCGAGTGCTTGACGATTTTTCAAGTGACCAACAACAAAATTCTAATTGTCTGTCTTCATCTCCTACTCGAAGGTGTTAAATGAGATGTAAATGATACGGATGCAACCCGCGCATAGGTGATCTCCGCCATATTCTTGAATGTCGAACACCGATACGCGCAGAAATTTTACGTGCGCTTGTTGAAGAACTATGTTCACCGACTGAATAACGTCTTCTACTTCATCCACAGTCTGTTCATTTACACGTTTAGATACAATATGACTACTGGGCACTGTGCCAGTGACACGCAGTGTATTGAACACAGGAGTAAACACTCTCGAATCTGAACTCAGCTGTATATCTGTACACAATAAAAATTGGACACCAGTTTAAATGGCATCGTATTGCATTTCTTTTGTACTACCACATCCTAAAGAACTTACAGGGTGTCCAGAAAAGGACTTCCTGATTTCAAAATTAAATATCTCGAAAGCAAAGATCGATAGAGGAATGCAGTAAACGGTATGTTTATTGTGAAAGCTGTAAGAAGTTTATACAGCATTTTGAAATAATAGTTACAAAAGCAGCTAACAGATGGCGCTGTACGCTGTACAGCTCATATAAGCATACATAAGTGAAATAATCGTATGAAAACACTCTTCGCAAACAATCACATCACAATGTTTTCAAAATGTTCACCATTGGCACTACAGAGGTGGCGCAAACGAAGAATGAAATTCGCCATCACATTTCGAAATGTCTCAACCGAATTGGTTTCATATGCCACAGAGATCGCCGATTCAAGCTCGTCCAGCGTGGCGGGATGCTTCGGGTAGACCATGTCTTTCACTGTGCCCCACAAAAAAAAGTCACAGGGAGTCAAATCCGGCGAATATGGAGGCCAATCCATGCCGGCTCCAGTAAATTTGGGATATTCCAAAGCAATGACTTGATTCCCGAAGTATTCCTCAAGAAAGAGAAACACATGTTCGGTCCGATGTGGTCGGGCTCCATCTTACATAAACCATTCAGTACCTGGTCGATCCTCTAACGCTTGCTGTGTGGCGACAAATTGTTCCAAAATTGCAACGTAACGTGCACCAGTGACCGTTTCTCGAATGAAAAAAGGGCCAATAATGCCTCTGCTGCATACTGCAGCCCACACAGTAACTTTAGGAGAATACAGGGGTTTCGCTATACACCAATATGGCTTTTCGGAACCCCAAAAACGCGAGTTCTGCTTATTCACGTATCCATTCAGGTGGACGTGTGCTTCATCTGTAAACCAGATGCTGCCAACATCAAATCCTTCACTATCAATCATTGTGAGCATCTGATTGGCAAAGGCAACCCTTTGTTGCACAGCTCGTACGGGTATGGCCTGGTGCGTTTGAATTTTGAATGGAAACATGTGTAGGCTCTTTCTCAGTATTTTCTGCGTGCTGGAACGCTTCAAACCAGTCTCAGATGCAATTCTACGGACGGATGACATTGGATTTCGCTGTATAATTCCAGAAACTGTGGCGATATTTTCAGGCGTAACTGCGGTTTGTTTGCGGCCAACATGCCCCACTAGATCATCAGTCACGCTGCGTGTTCGTTGAAATTTTGCGAAGAATGTACGAATCATTTTCGCATCGGGTCCTTTTGGAACATTAAATCGTGCTTGAAAACTTCGCCTTGTT
The DNA here is from genome assembly GCA_026315105.1 of Locusta migratoria. Classification (NCBI taxonomy): domain Eukaryota; kingdom Metazoa; phylum Arthropoda; class Insecta; order Orthoptera; family Acrididae; genus Locusta; species Locusta migratoria. The sequence continues at coordinate 106,524,912 of CM048755.1, forward strand.
GCCGTAGGACTCTCTTCTAACCTGTGGTACTCCATCACCAGAAAATCGCGTTGTTCAATGGAGTACGTGGTTTTAATCTCTTACTTCGGTACGCTAACCTCCTTTCACGTTTCAATAGTGGAACTGATCGCTCTGAGCTTCGGATCACTATTTAAACTAGGCATTTCGTATGGTGATTACAGCGCCATATGTTAGCAGCTTTTGTAACTATTATTTCAAACTGCTGTATAAACGTCTTACAGCTTTCACAATAAACATGGCGTTTACTGCATTCCTCTATCGATCTTTGTTTTCGAGATATTTAATTTTGAAATCAGGGAGTCCTTTTCTGGTCACCCTGTATCATTCCTACCGAAACAGCGTGTATACACTTAAATACCAAATATGCACACTTACCCTAGGAAGGACTGCGATGAACAAAGTAGCAATAGACATTAAACACGTGGTGAGCGTGTGTTGTGTGTTGTCGGCAGGAGCTGGGCGTGTGCGACTACCCGTACCGCGTGGACTGCCGCGGCCTGGCGTCAGCGGGCGACGCCCCCCCGGCCGCCGCCGCCCCCGCGCCGGGCCCTGACGGCGCGCCAGCACCAGCACCAGCGCCGCCGGCCGACGGCGGCTTCTACGGCAAGCGCCTGCCGCCTGGTGAGTGCCACAACAAAAAGTCTTCTTCTTCATCGTAGCCTTGTCCCACGTCAAGTAGGGTCGGCGTTGCTCTTCTGGATCCTTCTCCTCCATAATACTCTATTCACTGCTTCCTCCTTCTTCCGTCCTTTCCCCCTTAGGTCCGATGCTATCTCATCTTTCCACCTCATCTTCGGTCTTCCTCTCCTTCTCACTCCTTCAGTCTTTATATCTTCAACTCTGTTTCCGATATACTCTTTCCCTTTTCTCTGCAAGTGTCCATACCACCTTAGTCTACTCTCTTGTATCTTTTTCCCCATGGGTCCGACTTTCACAACTCCTCTAATAAATTCATTTCTAATTCTGTCCCTTCTTGTTACACCACTCCACCACCCAAGTCTGTTCGCTTTTACCGTTTCATCTGTAGTTTTCATTCCCAGTTTTTCTTCGATTTACTCATTATGGACACCCTCCTGTCATTGTTACCATCTATTAGTACTTGCAATCGTCCTTGCTACTTTAATATCTCTAACTTTCACCTTATTAACAAGGTAACCTGCATCTATCCAGCTTCAATTCCCTCACAACAAAGTTGTGAACTGGAAAAAATCGAAAAACGGCATTTCTTTACAAATTTACAGTACAGTGGGGCATTGTTTAATGAGCATAATTCACTTCTATCTTACCTGAAAAGCGACTACACTATGTGATCAGAAGTACTCGGACACCCCCAAAAGCATACGTTTTTCATATTAGGTGTATTGTGCTGCGACATACTGCTAGGTACTCCATATCAGAGGCCTCAGTAGTCATTAGACATCGTGAGAGACCAGAATGGGGCGCTCCGCGGAACTCACGGACTTCGAACCTGGTCAGGTGATTGGGTTTCACTTGTGTCAGAAGTCGGTACGCGATATTTCCACACTCCTAGGTCCATTGTTTCTGATGTGATAGTGAAGTGGAAACGTGTAGGAACATGTATAGCACGAAAGCGTACACGCCGATTTCGTCTGTTCACTGAAAGATACCGCCAATAGTTGAAGAGATTCGTACAGTGTAATAAGTAGGCATCTATCCAGACCATCGCACAGGAATTCCAAACTGCATCAGGATCTACTCCAAATACTATGACAGTTAGGCGGGAGGTGAGAAAACTTGGATTTTATGGTTGAGCAGGTGCCCATAAGCCACACATCACGCAGGTCAAAGCCAAACGATGCCTCGCTTGGTGTAAGGAGCGTGACACTGGACGACTGAAATGTTGTGTGGAGTGACGATTCACGGTACACAATGTAGCGATCCGATGGCAGCGTGTGGGTATTGCGAATTCCCAGTGAACGTCATTTCCCAGCGTGTGTAGTGCCAACAGAAAATTCGGAGGCGGTGGTGTTACGGTGTGGTCGTGTTTTTCATGGAGCGGGCTTGCACCCTTGTTGTTTTGCGTGGCACTATCTCATCACAAGCCTACATTGATGTTTTAAGCATCTTCTTGCTCCTCACTGTTGAAGATCAATTCAGGGATGGCGATTGCATCGAGCACCTGTTCATAATGCTCTGCCTGCGGCGGAGTGGTCACATGACAATAACATCCCTGTAATGGACTGGTCTACAGAGAGTCCTGACAAGAATCATGTAGAACACTTTTGTGACGTTTTGAAACGCCAGGCGTCACCGACCTACATCGATACCTCACCTCAGTGCAGCACTCCGCGAAGAATGCCATTTCCTAAGAAACCTACCAGCACCTGATTGAACGTATGCGTCCGAGAGTGGAAGGTGTCATTAAGGCTAACGGTGAGCCAATACTGAATTCCAGCATTACCGATGGCGGGCGCCACGAACTTGTAAATCATTTGCAGCCAGGTGTCCGTGTACTTTTGATTTCATAGTGTATCTCTTTGTCGTAATTCACGTAAAAATAGTTTAATGTGTTCCATTCCGAAATATACACTAAAAACGTCATCCGATAATAAGAAGCAATTTAAACTGTGGCACTTGTTCTTGGATGTTTACTGAATATGTAACACAAAATGTTCAAATGTTTGTATAGTATGGGACTTAACTACGGGGTCATCAGTCCCTAAACTTACAAACTACTTATGAACTACTTACGAACTAGGACGGCACAAATTTCCATGCCCGAGGGGGGATTCGAACCCCCGACCGTGGTGGCCGTGCAGACCATGACTGGAGCGCCTCAGTCTCCTCGGCCACCGCGGCCGGCTATGTAACACAAATATTAGACAATTACAAATGTTGGTATAAACACAAAAAAAGGTTACAGAATTGAGAAAAATGGATCGAAAATGTAATACACTAGGTGCAATTGTGATCACTGGCATGTTCCGCATAAAAATCACTTTTTCCCTCGGTCACCAACGCATACTTCGTGGTACCAAACATTGTATTTTTGGCAGCGAATCCAGTTAACCTTAACTAGAAAATTTATAAGAGCGCGTTGGACTAAGTAGCTTCACTTACCTGTTAACAGGAAAAAATTTAGATCTCCTTAGCACAAAGTGGTGTATTCTTGGAAAAGACAGGAGGAGCTGTAGAAACCTGCTACACTACGAAACCTTATGGTGATCGTAATTGTGCCTATATGTAATTTGTGGCACGTTGTGTTTCGGTAGAGGCGGCATTTGATTTTCGGTTTGGCGGTGCAGGCATCCTGACGGCGGGCGCGGCGTGCAGCCACAGCGCGGTGTTCCGGCTGACGGCGAGCTGCAGCTCTGTCTCGGTGTGCCGCGCGGGCCGCGTCGCCGTCATCCACTGCGCGCCCGGCTCCGCCTACGACGCCTTCTCCGGCGCCTGCCTGCCCGCCTACAGGGCCCGCTGGTACGTATCCTACCAACACACCGCGATACAACAATTACATCCCCCAGCATTATTTACAGGCGAATGGAGAAACTGGTAGAAGCAACACCACCTAGAAGACAAGGCCTTACAACAGGCCGTGCCTACGTCACAATTAGAGGCCCCGGCCGCCACCTCACTGGCTGTTGGCTGGGGCACGCCTACCGTCGCGCAGCGGCCGGCCAGTGAGGTGGCGGCCGGGGCCTCTAATTGTGACGTAGGCACGGCCTGTTGTAAGGCCTTGTCTTCTAGGTGGCGTTGGTAGAAGCCGACCTTGGAGATGATCAGTTAGGATTTAGGAAATATCTAGAAACATGTGGGACAATACTCACCTTACTGCTTTTAGCTTTTGTATATTTTGAGAAAGCTTTCGACAACTCAAATTTCTGTAAAGTTATAGGACTTAACTGCTGTGGTCATTCGCCCCTTAACTTACCATCTGCTTGAACTTCGGTAACACTTTGGTAGAGTGTTAGACTATGAAACAAAGGTCACGGGTTCGATTACCGCCATGTCCTAGTATTTTTATCTGTCACTTTCCACTTTTTTCACCTCTTTTAGTGTTGCTGATGTGAAAAATATCGAGTATCACCCAAGTTAAATTGTAGGTCTCCCTAAAACTGGCTGGGTAAGTTAAGGTACGACCGCACTGAGCGGAACAGCACTGCAGCGGAGCGGCGCGGCACGACACGGCCAAATATTGTTTGCATGAAATGGAATGAGGCAGCACTGCGCGGCAACTGTGACCAACGTTTCGATCCTCCTTACTTTGTTGCTGAAGTACACTTCCTCAGGCTTCTTCTGATGAATCTCAGTCTGGTATCCACCTACCTCACGATTAGTATGCCTGCTCCCATACATCTTATGGCAGTTACTACTTCCACTGATTATTCTATTATCCCGTGATCTACGAGTACCTATATACATAAAAAATCAATTAGTATGTGTGATTCTCACTAAAACGTAGAAATGGCTTCACCGAATTGAATTATTTTGCTTTCTTTAATACAGAGGTGTTTTAGAGAAATATCAGTAAAACCCAAAGGAACAATTGAAAAATCTAATTGGCAATTTTGTATGGGCATCGACGCCTCCGATCAGATTTGTTTTTTCTCCGCTGCCATACCGTTCATCCGGATGCGATAAAAGTTTGCACACTTGCTCATCAAATCTAGAGGATCAATATCTACACAATAATTTGTACTTTCATGGTAGAGGGTACTGTGTAACACACTCTACGGCAATCTACAGTTATATTCCAGTATTGATGAAATGTTACGCACCTGATCTTCAAAACAAGAGGAAGGTCACTGATATATGATTTCGTATGTTGCATGACGGAGGGTATTTTACAACAGACTTCGTCGCCAATCTACAATTTTATTTGGATCTTGATGAAATTTTGCACACTTGACCTTCAAACACAGGAACCATCACTGTGTTAGATTCCGTACTTCGACCCCGTTTGACCGATCACCATGAAGTTTGACAAATAAGTGTGATGTTTCATATACAGGGAGAAAGGATATGAACAGAGAAAGAGGACGGGAGGAGATGGAAGAGGTTTGAGAGAGGCAGGGAGAGGGGGAAGGATTGGTAGGTGGGCAGAGGCAGGTGGGGATGGGCAGCAGAGAGCAGGGGCGAGGACGTGGACCACATCAATGTTGGAATAGGTCAATACCTAAGCATCGCCGCTAGGTAATACGCCTAAGAGGAATGTCAGAAAGTGGCGTAGGTATCGGGGAAGTCATGGTCAGGGAGTTTAAGGGAAGCAGTGTAGGATGTTTATCCAACTCCCATGCATACTTCATAATTGCAAAGAATTGCCGAGATCATGTAACGAACTGTCTTTCTTTCTATGTATTTTTATATGAACAATTTGGTTATGTCAGTGGTCAAATTTATACTCCCTACACCAAGCGTCGTTACGCTGCAGATCCTCCCACATTTCGAGATAGAATTTTTTAGTGTAGCGATTTCTCGGTCGCATCATCCGCAAAAGGATTCAGGGAACTAGGCCATATATATATATATAATATCCATGGGAATTTTATAAGACCATTACAATATATATATATATATATATATATATATATATATATATATATATATATATCTGCAAAGGGAAGATCAAATGGTAGTGTACAGTTCTTGATAAATCGGCTTTGCTCAAATCTTGTTTGAATTTTGCCGCGTCTCCCCGGGGTGGACAGTTGGTGGCCGTGTGCCCTTCCTACCATTACCATTTGCCCCAGGGTAGCGTCTATACACCCCATTTGTCTGAGTCTAGACTTAATCTCTTGTTAAGGTGTGAGAACATTTGTCTAAATGTTTGCATAGCGTGTATCTTAGATGGGACTTTGGTACTATCCCATAATTTACCTAAATGGCTATGGGAAACAGGCTAAAACTGAAAACATATCCAGGCTGGGCGTCTCACCAGCCGCTGTCCATAGTCCGCAAGGTGGATTAGATCCGCATTCCCCGATCCCCGAAGGCTCCAACTGAGGAAATAACTGCCCGTGTTCAAATGTTTGTAGAGCTTATGGGACTTAACTACGGGGTCATCAGTCCCTAAACTTACAAGCTACTTATGAACTAGCTAATACTACAGACGGCACAAATATCCATGCCCGAGGGGGGATTCGAACCCCCGACCGTAGTGGGCGTGCAGAACATGACTGGCGCGACGCAGACCGCCCGGCCACTGTGGCTCTGGCCGTGTCCTTTTGAAAGAAATCAGCTTTTCTATTAAGCTATTTAGGGACACCATATATAACGTAAATTTGATAGAAGAGATCGATTTCAATTGCCGTCCTCCAGAACAGAATTCTATTTCACGTTGACAAGTATTAAATAAAAATGAAATGGCTCAAATGTGTCCGGATTCGGAGTGGTTCACATCCAGACAGCATGAAAATTCCATCTTCTCATCTCAGTATTAAGCGCTTAGTCCGGCTACAATTCAGATGCCTGGCGTAACAAAAGCGGATCTACCTATTAAGGCTACCAAAGTAGTCCTAATTGCTGAAGTGGCCGTACATAAGCAGACTATCCAGCATTCTTACCTCTTCTGAATAATTACCTCATATGCTCTGTCCTCAACCACAAGTAACATTTTTATATATGAATGAGCTTAAATATCCCAGATAATGAGTATAGGGAGAGTCATTGAATTAAAATTTGTGGCAGGTTCGATTCGAATCCTGGTCTCCTACTGGTCAGACAGTTGCTTTAAGCACTTAGCCACTCTGATACTATGGCTAATTCATTTGCACAGACATACGCAAGTATGTCTCCCTCCTCATCACAAACTTCAATTCCACCTCAATCGATTTCTGGCTTATGAAACTACACAGACTACCTAAGTGCATCGACACAAACATGAAATTATTTTGGAAGATCCGGGTTCGAATCCCCTCCTTGGCACAAATTTCAATTCAATGCTTCGCTCTCTGCTCATTATATGAGGTAATACTGAGACTAAATGTGTCTCGTGAACTAAACATTTATTGATTTGAATGTCCCAATTACTGTGGGAAAGACGTAATACGCTTTCTTACATTAATTTATTCTGCCTGAAGCTCCACAAAATATTGTGATCTAAATCTCATGGAATGAGCCACAACATTGGTTCACAAAAAGTTGATCTTTGAAAAGCTGTATCAATAAAAATATGGTAACGAAATATTTTATGTTCCTTAATTAAATTTTTCTAAAGCATCTAAAACAGATATTTTGCTATACAATGTGTACAAAGGTTTTCTTTTTGTTCCAGCTGAGCTCTCCACGACAATCGGCGCCAGTAAGAAGAGTAACACAAACGGCTTTTATCTAACACTGACATGATAGCCCGAAGAAGGCGCATTGTGCCACCGTAACACTTATTTATTTAAGGCAGATATGCTCGTGTATTAATCCAGTAATTGGTATCTGAAGTGCAGGTCGCATTTACAGACAGTTGCCAGTAACAGAGTCGGCAGCATCAGCACGTACATTTTACGGTTAATTTCCGTTATCAGAGCTGTGATTCTGAGGCATTATTTTGAAGAACAGTGTGCTGTGAAGAAGAGAGAACTCTTTTGTCTTATAACAATACTCAAATGCGACTGGCTGCTTCAGAATTCGTGCCATATTTCCCCTTCACACCTACTGAAGAAACAATTTGTCGTTTTCTTAATAGCTCCTCCGAAGAAGTACTTCCTAGTAGTTATGCAGCTTTAGTAAATTATTAGCACTTTCAGAACGTTTATCTCAGACACGTTTTGTTTACTGCCGCGGTTCTTGGGTTTTCTCTTGAGTGTAGAGGAGCGACTATGAACTCGACAATATTTTTCAGTAGCACCTTAAGCTGGACGGAAGTACAGAATTAAATAAGTGCCTTACTTGATGAAATGTTTCTTCATGTATCTGCTGCACTTTGTGTTTTGATATTACCACATGCTATTTTCTATCTGTGAATGTGATGAATATTGTACTACAGATCAGCAATAAAGTGTATTTATTTAATTTTCCTGTTTGCAACAGTTTTCATTTAGTGATAATGCCCCCACAAAACCACAACACTGTATATATAAAAAAAAAGATACAATGCGATCAGAGTTACTACTGGCTCCTACAGCATTATTTAATGTTGTATACTGTATTACTGTTATATTCTTGGATACGCAATTTCTTGAAACTTCCCGGTAGATTAAAACTGTGTGTAGTAATGTTACTCGAATCACGTCTGCGGGAAAACCATGTCTCAACAGTTACCTTCTTCGAAAGAATGCTAGTCATTCAAGAGTGCAAGAGAATTCCTGTAAAGTCTGGAAGGAAGGAGATGATATACTGTCGAAAGTAAAGCTGAGGTTGCGTCGTGAGTCTTTTGTGGATAGCTCAGTGGGCACTGGGGCACTAGCACAATGAGTTCAAAATGGTTTGCCCACAGTCTGCAACAAAAAATCAGAGTACAGTATACAACGTTAGACTTGTTAAACTTTGAGAGACGTCATGTGTCGCATAGACTATTTCCCCATAAAAGAAAATTTATCAAGTAAGAAGTATACACAGATGGAAGCAAGTCAGACGACGGAATGGGTTCAGGGATAGCAATATTTGTTAATAAGAAACTTATTCACCAGATACAGCTAAAACTGTCTAATGAATGCTCAAACAATCAAGCGAAACAATTTGCCATTCTCAGTGCTCTTGAGTTCATAAACAATCTCTCGAATACTGATAGAACTGCAGTAATTCACACCGACAGCAGGATTACTTTGGACTCTTTGCGAAATCCGAAGAACCACAACTTCTTGATTGAAGAAATAAGATGTAAAATCAGACGGTTGCAGACACACAACTGGCTGGTGCATTTTGAATGGGGTAAGGCACATCGAGGGATATGGGGAAATGAATTAGCCGTCAATTTTGCTAAAAAAAGCAGCTCGATCACGACAATCAATAGGCTACAACAAAATACCTACAAGTGCCGCAAATAAGAAACTTGGAGAAGAGTTTAGGAACAAATGGAACATTGAGTGGAAAAGAACAAAAAACGGGGGAAGCAGTAAACCGTATTTTCCTACGATCCTACAACGTTTAATTATTAAACTCCCAATATCCCCGAATTTTTCAGCTATGTTAACAGGTTATGGGAAACTGAAAGCCTATTATCAGCGGTTCAGACGAAGACGAAACGTGCATATGTAATATAGCTGTCAAAACTATTGACCACATGCTTTTCGACTGCTGCAATTTACTTTTATTTACTTAGTTTTTGGTTGTATTTAGCATATTATTGCCGCAGATTGTCAGAACCCAAAACATTTTACTTGTCTTGCTAACACAACTTGTTCACTGGTCAACCGGTTTGAACTCTGAAGTCATTATCAATAGTCCATATTACGTATTAGCCAATGTCAGCACCACAATGTAGAAGGAGTAGGTGGGACTTTACTACAGGGTGGCTTTCAGACTGCAAGATAATCAGTAGACTAGACTGTAAATCACACTGAGGTGACCAGAGTCATCTGACACGTCTTAACGTCGCGTCGTTTCCCGTGAAGCGCAGCAGCCCGGCGTGTCATGAACTCAACGAGACCCCTGCAGAAATATTGAGCCATACTGCCTACATAACCGTCCGTAATTTCCAAAATGTAGCTGGTGGAGAATTTTGTGCCCGAACTGATTTCACGACTATGTCCAATAATGATGAATGCGATAAGTGGCCAAATCATTCGTTGGAATTGTCCATTTCGTTATTCAAACCAATTACAAACAATTGTGACTCGGGCGCATTGTCATCCAAAACATATCCAATCGTTGTCTGGGAGCGAAGCCCACAAATGGCTATAAATGAGCTGCCAATGAGCCAAAAATGAACATTTTAAGTCCATTTACGCCAAACTGCGCCGCACTGTTATGAGTAATACGAGCCACATTGATTGCTACGGTTATTGCTCAATGGCAGGTGCCGCTGTTCTGTGCAGGACGCCAGCCATCGCATTGTCGTGATGAGAGGCAACGCCTGTAATTTGGCATTCTTGGCGCAGTTTTGACTCTAAGGTGCCGAATTCCCTAACGATTTCCGAAACTGAATATACAACGCTTCTAGCTACAACTACCATTCTTCGTTGAAGACTGTAATTCCCGTCATGTGGCCATCATATGGATCACCAGAGTACGAACGACAACTGTGGCAATGCACCGAATTTTATACCTTGTGTAAGCTTACTACAATCGTTTTCATATCGCTATCCCATTACTGTGTGCTGAGTGTATGGTACCCCTTCCATCCTCTGTCAAATGATGTTAACTTCGTCTCATAAAAACACGACTGGCTGACCACACCAATAAAACATGATGAACTAGCCACTCTGCAACAGACTAAAATCCTGAGTCTAAAAATTTAGACCAGAGCGCAGACGCTTCACAAAACTTTAAAACTTTGTCCACATTCGCTAATCTTCAGATAAAATAGAGGGCACATTACCACCAGCATGATATGAAATGCACTCCGTTAAAATGTGGCGTTGCACGCCATAGACGTCACAAAACGGGAGATCCTCTCGACGGAGCAAAATGCTGTGTGTCAATGGACAGTGCCAGATTCGGAGACGCGTCAGGGTCACTTCAAACCATGTCAATGACTTGCAGGAGGTTCGCGACGGCCGGAAAGTGGGTTTAACCAACCGCAGCTTATTACCTGTCACTGACAGCCACATGTCTTCCCACAATTGAACGGAGCACTACAGAGAGGACGTCCTGCAGGTGAATGGAAGAACGTATTACATAACGGTCGCTACAAGCGAATTCCCAGATGCCCAGCCACCCAGCAGAATTACACCGGCTCCCACCTCCCCCCTCCTCCCACTGGAGGGAATACAGTGTGAGTAGCCTTCTCTGCTGGCAATGACTGCAGTGCGCTAATAGAATCGGAGCAGATAAGAAACCGTGTGCCCTCAATACGGCACAAGTTCTTCAGGATCGCGTGAAGCTCCGCTTTAAAAACAGAAAAGGCTGGTTGAAAGCGAATCCTGGTAACATGATCGCAAAACACTATAGAACAGCCGTTCGACACCCCCCTGCTTGGAACCATTAGTGTAAACCACTGTGAAATCGTGATGCCTATCCATAATGTTAAAAAAACACTGATCGATATGCAAAATCATCAATTCGACAATTCTAAAATAATTCTGGCCCTCTGAAGGGGCCAAGATGGAAATCTGCTCCAACCTTGACGTAATACATTAAAATCGGTTACATGCACTTCCAAAAGACAATCCCAAAAGGAATTTTTGCTTATTGGCGGGTATGAAACAGCCTGAGATATGCTATGTGTGTATGTGTTTGACAGCGGTTTTGTACTCCGGGCGGCCCATGAGCAGCTGTCGCCTGGTGAACAGCAGCCTCAGCACAGAGGCTCGGAATGGGGATAGTTCTGAATGACATATGAATCCCTTCATGATGCACCACGTCCAGCATCTTCAAATAAGCTCGTTTCGTATTGTCACGATACAGGGGAGACAGCGTTACGGAAATGATACAGGATCTGGGATGGGAATCTTTACAACAACGGCGCTTATCACTGCGGCGTGGGCTACTTACGAAACTACGAGGTACATCCAGAAAGTAAGTTCCGTTTGGTTATATAAAACAAACGTGTACAGATACAGAAAAAATAATTATTGTACAAAAATCTACAACTGTTAAACTACTTTTCTACATAGCTGCCGAAATTTTGTAGGCACTTGTCATAGCGTGGCACAAGTTACTGTATGCCTTCTTCATAGAAGGTTGCCGCCTGTGAATTCAGACATGTGGTAGCATGTTCTTTCAGATCGTCATCATCGTTGAAATGTTGACCACCAAGGACAGATTTTTAGGTGTAAGAAGAGGTGAAAGTGTACGGATGATGATCAAACACGTACCAGTGAAATTCCCGTAAGAGTTGTTTGATCACATTCGCCACATGAGGTCGGGCACTATCGTGGAAACAAACACCATCTTTTGATGGAAATCCTCTGCTTACACGTAAAATTAGTCCTGTCAACACTTCAACGATGACGAGCTGAAATAACATGCTACCACATGGCTGAATACACAGGCGGCAACCTTCTATGAAGAAGGCATACAGAAACGTGTGCCATGCTATGACAAGTACCTACAAAATTTCGGCAGCTATGTAGAAAAGTAGGTTAACAGTTGTAGATTTTTGTACAATAATTATTTTTTCTGTATCTGTACACGTTTGTTTTATATAACCAAACGGAACTTACTTTCTGGACGTACCTCGTACAATCGCCAACATTGTCCTCCGAATGCGAAAATATATTGTTGACTCCCACTTACATAGGAAGAAATGATCATCAGAATAAAATACGAGAAATCAGAGCTCGAACGGAGAGATTCAGGTGTTCTTTCTTCCCGCGCGCTATTCGAGAATGGAATAGGAGATAAATAGTATAACGGTGGTTCGATGAACCCTCTGCCAGGCACTTAAATGTGATTTGCGGAGTATCCCGTGTAGATGTAGATGTAGAATCATTCACTGTGCACCCATAATCAAGCGAGACCTCACGAAGACTTAATAAAACCAAAGCAGATATGTCCTACCTGCTGAATCGTGGTTAAGACATTTTAAAATACCCTGTGCTTTCAGGCACCGTTTATTCAGGTACTTGGGGTGTGGCAAACTAGTGAGTTTAGAATCAAAAGTGATGCCCAGAAACCTCACTGTGTCATTAAAAGATAGCAGTGTCCTTAATTCAGGTAGATTTTAAAGAGGACGGGGACAGTTAAAAGAAATAATAATAACACAAACAGACTTCTCAGTTGAAAATATAAAAACCATTCTTCTTCGCTCAGTCATCCCATCGTCGAAGAGTGAGTTCAACTGACGCTTTGACGTTGAAACGCTTGAAGAAGAGTAAAAGATTGAGAAGTCATCAACAAATAAAGAACACTGGATAGGACTTTAAACAACGGACGTGAGACTGTTAAACCGTTAATTGTTATGGAAAACAGAGGCACTATTAAAACACTACCCCACGGGACACCGTTGTCTTGCTATAAACGATCAGAGAGGACGTCGCCGACTCGATGTCTGAAATAGCGTAGGGAAAGGAGTGACTCAATAAAAAGGGGAAGACATCCACGAAACCCTCATTCGTGGAGTTGCCGAGAATAAGATGCCTCTAAGTACCGGGTGATCAAAAAGTCAGTATAAACAGGAAAACTTAATAAATCATGGAATAATATAGATAGACAGGTAAAAATGGACAAACATGCTTGGAATGACATGGGGTTTTATTAGAAAAAAAAGGATTGCTAGACGCGTGAAAGATTTCTTGCGCGCGTCGTTTGGTGATGATCGTGTGCTCAGCCGCCACTTTCGTCATACTTGGCCTCCCAGGTCCCCAGACCTCAGTCCTTGCGATTATTGGCTTTGGGGTTACCTCAAGTCGCAAGTGTATCGTGATCGACCGACATCTCTAGGGATGCTGAAAGACAACATTCGACGCCAATGCCTAACCGTAACTCCGGACATGCTTTACAGTGCTGTTCACAATATTACTCCTCGACTACAGCTATTATTGAGGAATGATGGTGAACATATTGAGCATTTCCTGTAAAGAACATCATCTTTTCTTTGTCTTAATTTGTTATGCTAATTATAGCTTTTCTGATCAGATGAAGCGCCATCTGTCGGACATTTTTTGAACTTTTTTTTTTTTTTTTGGTCTAATAAAGTGACATGTGATTCCAAGCATGTGTGTCAATTTTTACCTCTCTATCTACATTATTCCGTGATTTATTAAATTTTCAAATGTATACTGACTTTTTGATCGCGCGGTACAACCGCTCGCTCACTGAAAGATCCGTACCCAAAGACTGGAAAGTTGCACAGGTAATCCCAATATCCAAGAAAGGCAATAGGAGTGATCAGCAAAATTAAAGGCCTATATCATTGAACTCGATTTGCAGAAGGATTTTAAAACATATGCTTTCCTCAAATATTATGAACTACCTCGACGATAACGACCTATTGACACATAGTCAACACGGACTCAGAAAGTATCGTTCTTGTGAAACACAGTTAGCTCTTTAGTCACATGATGTGATGAGTGCTATTGGCAAGGGATGTCAAATAGATCACGCTTTTCTAGATTTCCGGATGGCTTTTGACACTGTACCTCACAAACGTCTTCTAATCAATTTGCGTACTTATGAAATATCGCAACATTTGTGCGATAGGATTCGTGATTTCCTGTCAGACAAGACACAGTACGTTGTAATTAACGGTAAGTCATCGAGTATAAGTGTTATCTGGCATTACCCAAGAAAATGTTATAGGGTCCCTACTGTACCTTATTTTCATAAACGATTTAGGAGATAATCTGAGTACCTCTCTTACGTTAGACTGTTCGCGGATTATGTTGTCATTTATCGGTTATCAATAGTAGATCAAAAGCAAGTGCAAAATGATTTAGTTAAGACATCAGCTTGGTGTAAACATTGGCAGTTGACCCTTAATAATAAGTGTAAAGCATCAATGTGGCCACTAAAAGAAATCGTTAAACTTCAGTTACACGCTAAATCAGTTAAAGCTACAGGTCGTTAAGTCAACTAAATACCTAGGAGTAACAATTATGAACAACTTAAATTAGAAATAACACATAGAAAATGTAGAAGGGAAAGCGAAGCAAAGACTACGTTTCTTTGGTAGATCACTTACAAGTTACAACAGTTCTACTATAGAAACTGCCTACACCACACTTGTGAGTTCTATTTTGGAGCATTGCTGCGCATTGTGGGATCCCACGTAGTGGAATTGATGGACGATTTAGAGAAAGTTCAAAGAAGGGAAACTCGTTTTTTATTATAGTGATGTAGGGGAGAGAGTGTCACGGAAATAATGCATGAGTTAGGATGGAAATCATTAAAAGAAAGGCGTTATTCTTTGCGATGAGATCTATTTCCTAAATTTCTTTTACCAACTTTCTCTGCCGAATGCGAACATATTTTGTTAGTACCCAGCTACATAGGGAGACATGTTCATCAGAATAAAATAAGATAAATCAGATCGAAATCTGAAAGATTTAGGTGTTCCTTTTTCCCGCTGGCTATTAGAGACTCGAACTGTAGAGAAATGCGGTTCGAATGTTCAAATGCAAAGCTTAAGGGACTTAACTACGGGGTAATCAGTCCCTAAACTTACAAACTACTTATGAACTACCTTATACTAAAGAAGACACAAACATCCATGCCCGATTGGGGGGGGGGGGATTCGATACCCCGACGGCGGACGGCCGCGCGCACCGCAACACGGCGCTCCAGTACGCGCGGCTAATCCGCCGCGGCTACGGTTCGAAGAACCCTCTGCCATGCACTTCAGTGTGACTTGCAAAGTATCTATATATATGTAGACCTAGGGGTCCGTACGTCCGCCAGTGCTGACTCCTGCCCATACCATTCGTCCACCACAATGATATGGTAATGTTTCCTGCACATAAGCAGGATTGTTTCGAGTTCCACGTTCTCTCCAAATGAGGGCATGACGATTTTACGGCAAAATCGTGACTCATCTGTGAACAGAACCCGATGCCAGTCGCTACGACTCCAATCCTGATGTTCCTTCGTACCATTTCTGAGGGGTAAACAGTGTCGTGGATTTAATGGGACACACACCATGGGCCTCTGTGCGTAGAGGTCACATTCGCGAAGGTGATTTCGGACTGTTTGTGTTGATATTGCGCGCCCTGGAGGGTGCGTTGCAGCTGAGCTGCAGTCAGTCTCCTGTTAACCGGAGATGACGGTCATCTCTTTCTGGTGTTACCCGTGGACGACCTTGGCCTTGCCTTCTTTTAACGGTTTTTACTGTCTGAAATCGCATCCAGGTCCTGGAAATTGCACTGTGGGACACTCTAATACCTGCAGCCAAATCTCTGTATGTCTGCCTCGCTTACAACCTTCCTACGGCTCTCCATGCCATAGCTTCTGGTAAATCACGTTGTTGCATTGCACTACCTGCTCACTTCACTATCTACACCCAACTGCTTGTGTAATTCGTTTGGTAGAGTAAACGCAAGTCAACACAAACCTCCTCTGTATCAACTTTTTGTTAATCTCGGTAGCCGTAGTGTGAGTGTCCCCACTCCGGATAGATATCCAACCATTTTAATTCTTTCTGACGATGACTGAACCGCTAATTGTTTTGACTAGTGTATGTGTGTCTCACAGTTCGATTAATCGCTAGCCACGGTGCATTGATCTGAGTCATGTCTATTTTCCACTTCTTCTGTATGAAGCTGTTCTGCTACTCATCAACTAGGTTAACTCATTTCGTATCGAACTTAAAACATTCAGGGGCTAGACTGATCCTGGCAATTTTAATTTGATGCTTTTCTACATACACTTTGTTGACAGTACGGTCATTCGTATGTGCGAATATCTCACGTAAAGGGGTACGATGGTGTTGGGAAAGATGAGTTTGGATTTAGGAGAAATGTATGAACACGTGAGGCAATTATCTTTTTATGACTTATTTTAGAAGATAGGTTAAAGAAAGAAACACCTACGTTTATAGTTTTTGTAGATTTGGAGGAAGCTTCTCACAATGTTGACTAGAATACACTCTTTAAAATTCTGAAGGTAGCAGCAATAAAATATAGGAAACATAAAGTTATATGCAACTTGTACAAAAATCGGATAGCGCTTACAAGATTCGAAGAGTATGAAAGGGAAGTATTGGATGTGAAGGGAGTAAGACAGGGGGATGTAGCCTTTCTTGCAATTTTCTCGGAATTGCGAGAGTAGTGAACCTTACCACATGTGCATTATGTTGTTTCAATTGCCTACTAAAGGTGTACTAAGTTTGAAGTAAATCCTTGATCCCAACGCCATGGCTCCCAATTGTCAACTTCTAATAACTTAAATAACATCATATATTCCCTCAACCCGTAAGGTTTCATTTCTTCTCCTCTCTTCTTTGTCGCCGGCAAATCGCGGGAACAGTGAGGTGTCTAAATCACTGAACCGCAGGCTGCTTTCCATTGCAGATAATTTGTGGGCTCTTCCTATTCCATTCACGACGGAAAAGCGAAATGAATGGCTGCTTAAATGCATGCCTCTGTGTGAGCTGTAATTAATATAATCTTATCTTTACGATCGCCACGCGAGCAGTATAGCGATGCAGAGGCGACCTCAGGATATTCCTGGAGTTCCTGCCGAAGAACCGGTTCTCGAAATTTGTATGCAGCTTTCCATTGTATACTCGGCGTCTTTATGCTGTTAATATCTCCAGCCATACTTCCTGAATTCCTGCTTCAAATCTTTTTGTTCTATGGTTGCGATTAAATACAACTGGTGTTATGAAAAAAATTTTATTATTATTATAACTGTTAACCAAACATTACTCTTAAGTATTTTAAGCATTGCCAAAAAGTAAAGTAATAACTGTCCTTTTAACAGAAATTAATGTGTGCTCATCTGGGCCCGATGCGTCGTGTGTATCATGGAGTTACATTATGATTTATACAACCAAAGTCGCTGCTTTGTAGTGTTAAATATTTATCATACTACAAGCTTAGTTCGGCCTTATTGCCATCGCTGACACAACACAGCAGTCAAAATACGTAAATAAGAAATAATCTCCTCGTATTAAATAAAATGGAATAACTTAAGGTTAAACGACAGAAATAAAGAGGCATCTTAACTAAGTAAACAGAGAAATGGACAAATACAGCGATGTTAGGTGGATATTGCAATCGAACCCATAACACCTGAAAATTGCAAAAACACGGAAATAAGATTATAGTACAATAAAATGTTCAAATGTTTGTTAAGCTTATGGGACTTAACTACGGGGTCATCAGTCCCTAAACTTACAAACTACTTATGAACTACTTACGAACTAGGACGGCACAAATATCCATGCCCGAGGGGGGATTCGAACCCCCGACCGTAGTGGCCGTGCTGACCGTGACTGGAGCGCCTCAGTCACCTCGGCCACCGCGGCCGGCTATAGTACAATAAATACTTAACACAAAAAGCAACATCTACATGGGATACTCTGCAAATCACATTTAAGTGCCTGACAGAGGGTTCATCGAACCACCTTTATACTATTTATCTCACATTCCATTCTCGAATAGCGCGCGGGAAGAAAGAACACCTGCATCTCTCCATTCGAGCTCTGATTTCTCGTATTTTATTCTGATGATCATTTCTACCTTTGTAAGTGGGAGTCAACAATATATTTTCGCATTCGGAGGAGAATGTCGGCGATCGGAGTTTCGTAATTAGCCCACGCCGAAGTGATAAGCGCCGTTGTTGTAATGATTCCCATCCCAGATCCTGTATCATTTCCGTAACGCTGTCTCCCCTGTATCGTGGCAGTACAAAACGAGCTGCCCTTCTTTGGACTCTTTCGATGTCCTCCGTCAAACCCACCTGATAAGGATCCCACACTGGGCAGCAATACTCCAAAAAAGGACGGACAAGTGTAGTGTATGCAGTTTCTTTAGTAGTACTGTTGCATCTTTTAAGGGTTCTACCAATAACACGCAGTCTCTGGTTTGCGTTTTCCACGACATTATCTACGTGTTCTTTCCAGTTTAAGTCTGAAGTAATAGTAACTCCTAGGTATTTTGTGGATTTTACGGCCTTCACTTTTGATTGATTTATCTTGTAAACATCATTGATAACAGACACTGAAGAGCGAAATAAATGGGTATAGGCAACGAATGCATTGACAGATATATGTATGAGGACGGAGCTGCAGTCGGCAGCGCCTATATAAGACAACAGGTGTGTGGCGCAGTCGGCAGGTCGGCTACAACGGCACGAGTTAACTAAGCTTCAGCGAGGGCTGCGACATAAAATCTCCAAGCTAACAATGAGCTAAAGAGTTTTCCGTACTATGTTTTCACGAGTGCACCATGAATATCGGGAATCCGGTAAAACATCTAATCTCTAACATCGCTGCGGCCACAAAAAGATCATGCAAGAAACGGACGAACGACAACTAAAGATATCGTTCAACGTGGCAGAAGTGCTGCCCTTCCGCGAACTGGAGCGTGCCAACCATTCAACCAAACATCACATCTAAGGGTTTTCGGAGCCGAAATCCTAGTCATGTACCGTTGCTGACCACACGACACAAAGCCTCACGCCTCGCCTCGGCCCGTGAACACCGACAGTGGACTGTTCATTCTAAGTTACTACCAACGAGCTTAAATTTCATACAGTGGTGATAGGTCCGCCATCTGAGGCAAATTGAACTGGCATCGCCATGTTATTTGGGGTATCAGCTGACAGCTCGTATTCCACCTACCTGTTGTACCTATTGACAGTTCACGCTTTAAAAAAAGATTGACTATTGAATACGGATGTACATCAAGTTCCGTCAGACTTTATCGAAGCTGCGAATTGAAGAGCCTGGTAGTATATCTTCTAAAAATGCGGTAATGAAATATCACGAACCTGTCAGTGTTACAGTTCCAGTTCGAAATATATTTAGATGAGGTCAACAATAACAACGAAAGTGCCGCTGTGAAAATATTTGTGTATATTTTAATGCAAGTACATGGTCTAAACGAGCGGCGAAACATACAGTGAGTAGTACTTGTTATGACGAACAATCATGACCATAGATTTGCATCTGTTGTTAATGTGTTGTAACAACTACTGTCATGAAGTCTAGTATATATTTATCTTGTGTTTACTAAACCTATTAAGTCTACAAACTTGTAAAATTGCTGTTAAAGGGTTTAGTTGTGAACTTTGGTGGACGAAATTTGCGTTCAAAAACGAAAAGTGACAACAAAATACTCAAGTTAAAAATGCGCCTGGATCATCTGCCAAAAAAGCATTCCACACCTAAATAAGGTATCAATAATAACTTTCGTTGTTGCCACGCTGAAATAACTACATATTTGTAGCAAAGAACACAAACATACACAAGTGAAAACATTCTGGCTGTCACAACTGCCTCCACACTTTGCACTGGTTGCATGTCAACCATGCTCGATCAAGTATTGTCAACAACAAATGAAAATACTTTTAAAGAAGGTGTAGACACTCAAAAGTGTGGTTTCGTCAACCACAGGAGCGACAGAAGAAGATATATCTCAAACCACATTAGGTAGAAAACTGAGCATTTTTTATGGCGTATAGTGCAAGTGAATTGCAGGATATGTCATCTGAAGCTTCACTCTTGGGGCAGCTAAGTGCTATGAGTCAGGAATTTTGTTTGAGTATAGACAGACTGAGATCAAACAAGGTAAAACATTTCGTGTTCTTGGACGAAGTACTTGTCGTTTTATCATTCCGATTTGTGCATTTAAATGCTGAACACACTTTAGGCATATTTCATCAGCAAAAATTGTATAGGTAATACACACTAAATACAATATAAACTAAATACAACACTTCAAGCTCAAAAACAACATACGATAGACAGACTCCTCTCAAGTGTACTGATTACCAAAAATGTGGCGGGCAAGTTTACAGAAGTTGCCGCAAAGAGCGCTGTAACTCGTGTGTCAGCCACTCTATGAAATTTAAGCTCGTTGGTTACTACACAGTCACGAAACTATAGCAGTTCGCTGCCAAGTACGCTGGGTACTGTCGAATGTTCAAATTTCTGTAAGCCCCTAGGCTTACAAACTACTTTAACTAATGCTAAGGACAACACACACGAAACCATACCCGAAGGAAGACTCGAACCTCCGACGGCGAACAACCGCGCGCTCCGCAGCAAGGCGCTTTAGACCGCTGGACACCGCAATTCATTGTTGGATCCAGTATGTTGGCTCTAACAATGGGAACTTCCGACTTCGACCAACAAGTGGTGTTCGCAGCATTCACCGTAACAACTATTCAAGTGCGCGCGCAGTTCGTTTCGCGACCCTCCAGCTTCACAGTCCTCACTGATCTACTCCTGTGTGGTCTAACTTTCCAACGGAATCTGTCCAGCACTTGGAACTGGCGGCATTAAAGTGGCACTGATATCCCATTGACAATGAACATTCGTTCTGTGTCTTCAAATGCAGGCGAATAAATCAGCACTTCAGTCAGGCAGGTAGATTCCTGAAATTGGTGCCCATCCAAGATCATCCTGCAGACACTTATTTAAAGAGCTAGGGATCTTCACAGTAGCTTCACAGTATATATATTCACTTATGAAATTTGTTATTACCAATCCCACCGCATTCAAAAGCAATACCAGTGTACATAACTTCAACACTAGGAGAAAGAATGATCTTCACTATTCGAGTTTAAACCTAGCTTTGGCACAGAAAGGGGTGAATTATGCTGCCACAAAAGTCTTTGGTCACCTACCAAACAGCATCAAAAGCCTGACAGATAGCCAACTAGCATTTAAAAATAAATTAAAATAATTTCTGAATGGCAACTCCTTCTACAATATAGAAGAATTTTAGGTATAAATTAGTAAATCTGAAAAAAAATGAAAATAATTAAAAAATATTGTGTTATCTAGTATTTAGTATAAATAAATAATTTGTAAAGACACCTTTCATTAACCTGACACGTTCCACATCATTACGAAATGTCTATTCATGATCTACGGAACAAGTACTGATCTAATCTAATCACTGGTCCGCCATACCTGGACTAGGCATTACGAAACTGTTAACACGAAACAACAGCACGAAGGAACAATTCCAGTTTGTCCACACGGTGTTTGCCCTCCATTTCTAGAGCGCTTGCAGATAGCGCTACTGGTGCCCGTAACATCCGCCTGCGCTGAAATGCTAAACATGTGTATCCCTCGACGAAAATGCTGCCAATTTCGTCTTATTTGGATGCTCCCTTTAGGGGTTGCCAGCAGCGTATATCTTATGAAATTAAAGTTTTTGGGATTTTGCTGTATTAAACTGAATACTCCACGATAAAGTAATACATATTTGATAACCTCCATAGTCCCACAGTAATCCCAGTTTCAGTACTGATATACTAAAACTAATCCCTTTGAATTCATTTAAAAATTAATCAAGACCTCAATTTATTTAAAGGTTAGCGGCTTCAACTATTTAAATGGCTATAAGAGGCAGGCCACTACAACCATAGTGTTGGCTACAGGTTACACGGAGTGGGAGCTACATGGATGCTAGATGTCGACTGCTACTTTTTTTAAAGTTAACAAACGTCTTTTATTATTTCTCGCAGATTTTCATGTGTATAGCAAGCACTGAAAGCGAACAAGGAATATCAATTAACGATTTTTTAATGCAATCGGTGGCCAACATTATGTTTGTAGTGGTCTGATGGTCGAAACCGGTAACCTTCCAATAAATTGCAATCTACACTGACTTTTTCACTGAATTTAATCATTCTGCTCGTTGAATCTCAACGATGTTTTGAAAAATAGCCTTTTTTGTGGCACTGTGGGTGGAGAGTACTTGCATGGTTGTAACAGTCCCAGTCGCTGCTACTTTTGAGAAGGGTTCTCAAATATTTCCTGCTGTGGAGCCGCTTAGTACTGACATGGTCATATTAGTGTAATTAATGATATTATAGCCGGCCGCGGTGGCCGAGGGGACTGAGGCGCGCCAGTCACGGTCTGCACGGCCACTACGGTCGGGGGTTCGAATCCCCCCTCGGGTATGGATATTTGTGCCGTCCTTAGTGTTAGCTAGTTCAGAAGTTTAGAGAATGATGACCCCGTAGTTAAGTCCCATAAGCTATACAAACATTTGAACAATAATATTATATCACACAAGCTATAAAGATGGCTTCTCGTATTTATTGTATTGTTGTCATTGAGTTGCAAAACACGACGCCGCAACGTGTCTGCAAATTCCATGGCGATTAGTGTAAGAAGTGAAGTTTTGTCAACAGAGATCGATTTGATTGCGAAGCACATTGTTAAGCAAGTAACAGTTTTATAATTATCAGACATATTGGGCGCTATGACGTCGTTGATAGCATCAGCTCAAAGGAACACAATAGATTTAATGTACCGAACTACAGTAAAACTCTACAACGAGTCAAGTGAAGACACAAAATAGATTTAGCAATCTTTTCATTACATCTAGCAGGTATTTCATCAATTCTAGGTGCAATTAATTTTATTACAGCAGCAATTAATATACGATCAAATAACATAACTCTTGAACAAACACCACTATTTCTTTAATCAGTAGCAATCACAGCCATATCACTATTATTATCATTACCAGTTCTAGCAGGAGCAATTACTATATTACTAACTGATCGAAATCTTAATACATCATTCTTCGATCCATCAGGAGGAGGTGATCCAATTCTTTATCAACATTTATTTTAATTTTTTGGACATCCAGAAGTATATATTCTAATTTTACCAGGATTCGGTATTATTTCACACATTGTTTGTCAAGAAAGAGGAAAAATCGAATCATTTGGAACCATTGGTATAATTTATGCAATTTTATATGAATTGAATTAATAGGAGTCATTGTATGAGCACATCATATATTTACAGTTGGAATAGACGTTGATACACGAGCTCACTTTACCTCAGCAACAATATTTATTGCTGTACCAACTGGTATTAAAGTATTCAGATGAATAGCAACACTATACGGGACTAAATTTAAATTCGACCCAGCTTTATTATGAGCACTAGGATTCACTTTCCTATTTACAATAGGAGGACTAACAGGACAAGGTAAGACAACACGAAACCTGTAACTCTGGTGATAGTTGCCAATAAGCTCAACAAAATGTATGAACATAACATGAATATTAAAAAATAAAAAAGTGGGTAAATTTCTGGGTGGAGGGAGCGAGCTGATTACAAGCCAGCTGTTTATGCCCCAGTATGATTTCGTTATCCTACTCCAGAGAATACGCGGCACACGCGAGATGACTGAGCGACCGTCCACCACAGTCAGAAAAACAGTCAAGTGCAGGCTTCAGTAGGAGAGAAAAGTAATGTACTGCGTAGCGGTAAGAGTGCGGGGAACGGAAATGCATCAAAGAATGTCACGAATAACTTTGAATGTCCGTTGCCATTCCGACGTTATTGGGCCATGGCTGCTGCCAAACTCGCCGAACAACGATGTGCCGTGCGTCATCCATCCTTTTTTGAATAGTTTGCGTCACGCCTTGACCTTTGCAACAGTCATTCACTGCTCTTCCTACAATTGTGCCACGGAGGTGGAAAAGATGTATTGGTCAGGAGGAAGATTGATGGTACGTTAGGACATACTATTTACATGAACCCAACCCACACTGACTTTTAACTGCAGGCTGATAGCCGTCATCCTCTGATTCAGTGTGAAAGGTTTCTTCGTACGTTGGTGCACACAGCTCACGTC
This sequence comes from Locusta migratoria, assembly GCA_026315105.1. Taxonomy (NCBI): domain Eukaryota; kingdom Metazoa; phylum Arthropoda; class Insecta; order Orthoptera; family Acrididae; genus Locusta; species Locusta migratoria. The sequence goes on from CM048755.1 coordinate 106,549,202, forward strand.
ATTTCAGACTCTGAAAGTTTGTCAGCTGAGTTACCCCATCTAGAAGTCAATTTTCATAAGAATGGTTATAGTGAACGATAGATTAAACGAGCGTCGCTCTGTCAACGGAAAATGAAACGGGTGAGGGATGATAGCACCGAGAGGGCTACCCAAGTTAACGGCCTTTTTGCCAACCAACAGAACTGGCCGTATTTTGCAGATATGTGATGTGAAATGTGTTTTTGCACCACCTTAAAAGTTTAAGGTACTGTTTGGGTTATTGAAGTATGATCTTGGTTGTGGCATGTCGTATATTGGTCAGGACACACTATGGAAAATAACAAAACGAAGATTCCGGTATGCACTTTCTACTGTTTGGTTTGTGTTATTAAGGAAGCAATTCAAAATAAACTAGCGAATAACCTTGTAAATAGAATGGAGGTTTTTGCTTATGACATTTATCGTCTTTGGATGTGTGATGGCGCTTTGCTTACTTGTCCTACTTTCATTGAAAACCGAGCTATTAAATGTACTCGCAGAGTGTTTCCTCTCTGCAGCTGCCTTGACAACGGCAGGGTGTCCTCTAGTCGAAATATGAGCGGTCGTCGATCCTCTCTCCTAGCTGCATACCCGGATTTTTTTCGAATATTGAATACATTGGGAGAAGCTCACATTTCAGATTGTGCCGTTCTTTGATGACTTTCCATTCCCATCCGTCCTGTCAGGGTCAAAGACGACACAAATCCCTTTGCACTTCTTGCTAAGTCTCCAAACTTCCGTTTCTCTGTCTTCAGCACAACTGAGCGTTGTTGTTGTTTTAAGGGGACTAAACATGTAGGTGTACAGTCGCCAGCACAACTGAGTGCAGTGAAACGTGGCGTGTGCAGTTGCTCGCGTGGGTGTGCGCCCAGCTCCCTCAGTGGCCTCAGCACGCCTCATGTAGACAGCACACATTCTTCGGTAGGCAATGACAATACGACGCGTCAAGCAGTTTGTTCTCACCTTTCATGACGCTAATAAGATGTACAGACCCACATTAACAGAAATGAAGGCTTTCAACTATTTTGCCTCAAACATTTTATTCAAAAGGCCAATTAAATAAATAGTTGATAAAGCAGACAATCAATGAGAAATGAAAGACAAAAAAAGAATAATGTTGTTTAACGTCCCATCGACATAGACGTAATTAGAAATGGATCACAAGCTGGGATTTCTTTAAGGATGAGGAAGGAAATCGGCCATGCCCTTTCAAAAGAACCATACTGGTATTTGCCTAGAGCGATTTAGGAATATGACGGAAAACCTAAATCGAGATGTCCGGATCGAATTTGTACTGTCGTCCTCCCGAACGAAAATCTAGTATCCTAATCACTGTGTCACCTCGCTCGGTAAAACTAGATAATATCGAGACAGAAATATCAGAATTATTGTGGTGAAGTAAGTGACAAATCAAGGCTAAGAGCCGCGGTGGAGTAACCGAGCGGTCTAAGGCGCCTCGCTGCGGAGCGCGCGGTTGCTTGCCGTCGGAGGTTCGAGTTAGTTTACCTTAGATTAAGTAGTTTGTAAGCTACGGACTGATGACCACGCAGTTTGGTCAGATTTACAAACATTTGAACATTCGAACAAGGCTAAGAGAGCAGAGGTTGTTGTTAATAGACTGCAGCGTGTGACCATCAGGTGAATCCTGCGCTAGTGAGTGCGCCTCTATAAACACCAAATGGTAATGAATATCCACTTAATTTAGCAGTAATTTGTTAGTTTTTTAACCGGCTCGATCAGTCTCATACTTCCAGAAAGTACTGGACACAAAAATATATAATAGGTTATGTCCGTCTTGGGACAGATTACTTCATAAGCATCGATAACCAGTATTCCTTGGAATTTCAGGCTTATCTATCTTCTTCTCAACACGTGGTGAGTACCGCACGTTTTGTAATGGGATATAAGTGCTGGTGAGTAAACAGCTCATTTTTTTAAATATTTTACGATAAGTATTAAAAGAGAAAAATCTTTTGCTGGCCCTTTACACGTAATTACACACACGTTTATAGAACACTACTTGAACGCAATCTTTTCTGTGCAGTTGACGAAAGAAAGTTTAAGTTACTAACTAACCAATCCGAATTAGCGAGGTTACAATGTATGTAAACATATTTATCTACAAAGAGTGGACAAAATAGTATGAACACCTAACATAGACACAATATTTATTTAGTAGTAAGTAGTTGGCTTAGCATTAGTTTTGGTAACAGCTGCAACTCTCCCAGGAACAGATTTGTAAAGTTCCATTACATGTTCCAACAGAATTTTGTTCATTCTTGTAGCAAAACATCCGTCAATTATTTTAATTGAATTTAGTTCTGACTAACTGCTACCTTCCTAAATGTTTCAATTATGTTGTCCATGGGATATAGCGACATACCTGATCTTATTTTTACATTGTGATTGGCCGCATTATCGTTTTGCAATATGCCATTGATTTTCAGCAATATTTTAGTCAAAGTAAGCAATTTGTTGCCGAGGATGATATATTCATTCACAGTTATCCGATAAATGAAGGCAACGATAGAAACTCTTGAAAACTACGATATATTGTAAATGCCCAAATCTGACGGAGCCTCCCCCACGCTTGAGTGGCAAACAAGCATACCATATCGTAAGATTCTTTGGGGTTTTCGATACATAAACCCGGTTGTAAACGATCTACATCTACATAAATACTCTGCAAGTCACACTGAAGAGCATGGCAGAGGGTTCATCGAATCGCATTCATGTTATTTCTCTGTAGTTCCTTTCTCTGAAAGCTCATTGGAAAAAGGAACACCTAAATCTTTCTTTTTTCGATCTGATTTCTCTTACTTTAGTATGATGATCATGTCTCCCTATGTAGGTAGTTGCTAAAAACTATGTTCGCATACGGAAAGGAGAGTTGGTGGAAGAAACTTCGCAAATAGATTTCGGCGCAACAAATAACGCATTTCTTTTAATGATTTCCATCCCAACTCGTGCATCATTTCCGTGATACTCTCTCTCCTATATCGCGATAATACAAAACGAGCTGCCTTTCTCTGAACTTTCTCTAAATCTTCCGACAGTCCCACGTGGTGTGGATCCTACAATGCGCAGCATTACTCTAAAGTAGGACGCATAAATGTAATTTAGGCAGTTTATTTAGCAGAACTGTTGCATCTTCAAAGTCTTCTTCCAATAAGACGTAGCCTTTGGTTCGCCTCCCCTACAATATTTTCTATGTGTTGTTATCAATTTAAGTTGTTCGTAATTGTTATTCCTAGGTTAGTTCAATTAACGGCCTGTAAATTTGACTGATTATCGTATAAATGAAGTTTCACGGATTTCTTTTAGTGGTTATATGGACGACTTCAGACTCATCATTATTCATGGTCGTCTGCCAATGTTTGCACCTTGCAGATATCTAAATAATTTTGCAGTTGCTTTTGATCTTCTGGTGACTTAAGTGACCGATTAATGATAGCATCATCCGCGAACAGTCTAAGAAAGCACCTCAGATTGTCTCCCTCCTCTTATTTATACAAATAAGTAACAGTGGGGGCCTTGGGGAACACCAGATATCACTTCTGTTCTGCTCGATGACTTACCGTCCTTTCTGACAGGAAATTACGAATGCAATCGCACAACTGTGGTGATATTCCATAAGCACGCAATGCGATTAGAAGACGCTTGTGAAGTACAGTGTCAAAATCCTTCCGGAAATCTAGAAAAACGGAATCTATTAGACAGTCCTTGTTGATAGCAGGTATCAAATCATGTGAGTAAACGATACTGTGTGAATCCCTGTTGACTATGGGTGAATTGGTCGTTCTCTTCGAAGTAGTTCAAATCATGCGGCGGCGGAGTCGCCAAGCGCATTGAGGCGCTATGGTCCGATGCGCGAGGCCAATTCCCTTCGGGGGTTCGAATCCTCCCTCGGGCATGGATGTTTGTGTTCTCTTTAGTATAAGTTAGTTTATAAGTAGTTTGTAAGTGTAGTGACTGATGACCCTGCAGTTAAGTCCCATAAGCTTAACAAACATTTGAGTTCAAATGTTTGTAAATCTATGGGACTTCACTACTCTAGTCCCTAGGCTTACAAACTACTTCAACTAACCTAAGGATAAACACACACACCCATGCCCGAGGGAGGACTCGAACCTCCAACGATGAGTAACCACTTGCTCCGCAGCAAGGCGCCTTGGAGCGCTCGGCCACTCCACCGCGGCTCGAAGTATTTCATAATATCTCAGGAAAAAATATGTTGTAAAATCCTACTGGAAACCGACGTCAATGACATAGTCCTGTAATTTTGCGGATCACTCCTATTGCCTTTCTTGAATAACCGAGTGGCCTGTGCAACTTTCAATGTTCAAATGTTCAATTGTTTGTATAGTCTATGGGACTTAACTACGGGGTCATCAGTCCCTAAACTTACAAACTACTTATGAACTACTTACGAACTAGGACGGCACAAATATCCATGCCCGAGGGGGGATTCGAACCCCCGACCGTAGTGGCCGTGCAGACCGTGACTGGAGCGCCTTAGTCTCCTCGGCCACCGCGGCCGGCTGTGCAACTTTCCACTCTTTGGTACAGATCTTTCGCTGAGCGAGCGATTGTATGTGATTGTTAGGTATGGGGGTTTGCATCAGCATACTCTGAAAGGAACCTAATTGTTACAGAATCGCGACTGGGAGACTTACTTTGTCAAGTGATTTGTTTTAACACTCCAGGGGTATCTACTTCTAAATTACGCATGCTGGCAGCTGCTATTGACACGATGTTTCGTCCTACTCTAGCAAATTCTTCCAGTCACCAAGTGTCCACGTTTAATGAGGGGGGGGCACCCCTTCCTTTGCAATTTGCATTGTCTTCCGTTATTAAGGGTTCAGCAATTGAAGTCCTTCCATAAATGTTGAGCCCCAGCCGTACCGGGTTTGTTTGTCTATTTTTTTTTTCTTATTTATTTATTTTTTTCCATATAGTATCACTCAAGTGAGTGTTGAGTTTTGCAGTAGCTTTCTCGAGGTGGTTTTATGTTGTCTGGCCACAATGGTTCTTAATGCTTGTCAGACGTTGTCACTTAACTGCGGGTTTCGCCCAATATTCCTGTATGCCAGTGATGTTTCACGCTGTTTTGTGTACGCTGCCATTACCGAGTATACTGTCCTTAGTGAAACGACGCTGCAGCTGTCTTCATCACAGATGCTCCCGCTAACTCCGCACCATCGAGTTGGCGTCTTTGGGCGTCTGAGAGATGACGCATCTCAACGGTCATTTGTGTTGACCGTCGCAGGACAAAACGCGTAGTATGCCACTAGGGAGTGTCCAAGACTTCGTACGCCAATTGTGCACTGCGATCACTCTCAGTGTTAACCATCTGTTGGCAACTTGCAACAAGAGAACGTGTACTGCACAGTGTTCATTTTATTTTGTCCATTTAGTCTCGGTATAAAACAACAGTCTAACAACAAACTAACTAGCATTTGAATCGTTAGACGCGAGCCTCTCATTAAATTCAGTTGATAATTGAAACACCTCCATAGAAGCTGATGAAACCGTCATATGATATGCGTTCTACTTCTAAGCAACAGAAAATTAATGACTTCAGAATACAGAAAACTACTTATTACAGATAACACTATAACATAAATATTCGAGTTTTTAGTTACAGATAAACAATTTAATACATTAACATTGTTTTTACATTTTATTTTATTATTCCGATTCTAAAAAAAGCAAAGGCAGATAAGTGTGAATATTAAAGAACTACCAGTTTAATAACCAATGGCTGAAAAATACTAATACCAATGGAAAAACTGGTAGAATCTGACCTCGGGCAATATCAGTTTGGATTCATGGTAAATGAAGGAACACCAGAGTCAATACTCAAATTAGTACTTATCTTAGAAGATAGATTAAGGAAAGGAAAACCTACGTTTTTAGTTTTTATAGATTTGGGGAAAGCTCTCGACAGTGTTGACTGGAACACACTCTTTAAAATCTGGACGGCAGTAGGGGTAAAATATAGGGAGCGAAAAGTTATATAGAACTTGCATAAAAACCAGAGAGCAGTTATTAGACGTATTATACATAAAAACAGTCTAGAGCGCAAGTCTGGTTATTTATTTCGGTCACCAACATTTTCTTACGACTGCGAATATATTTTGTTAGCAGCCACGTACAAAGATATGATCATCAAAATAACAGAAATCAGATCGAAAACGGAAAAATTCATGTCTTACTTTGTCCCGCTTGCCATTAGAGAATGACACGGTAGAGAAATAACATAAAAGTGGTTCGATGAACCCCCTGCCATGCACATAAATGTGATCAGCGGATTTATGTAGATATAGATTAGGTAATAAGGTAATAAAAGTAGTAGATTAGTTTTGTTGTATGGGTAGCAAAATACCTTTTGATGGACGAAGTAAGGAAGATATAAAATACAGAATAGCTATGGGAAGAAAAGAATTTCTCAAGAAGCGTAATTTGTTGTCTTCTTATATTAATTTAAATGTTAGGAAGTCCTTTCTGAAAGCATTTGTCTGGAGTCTAACGTGAAACGTGGACGATAAGTAGTTCAGACAGAAAGATGTTAGAAGTTTTTGAAATGTGGTGCAACAGACGAATGCTGCGGATTAAATGGGTACTAAACAGAATTGCCGGCCGCGGTGGCCGAGCGTTCTGCGGCGCACCAGTCACAGTCTGCACGGCCACTACGGTCGGGGGTTCGAATCTCCCCTCGGGCATGGATATTTGTGCTGTCTTTAGTATTAGCTAGTTCATAAGTAGTTTGTAAGTTTAGGGACTGATGACCCCGTAGTTAAGTTCCATAAGTTCTACAAACATTTGAACATTTTGAACTAAACAGAATTGAGAAGAAGAAAAAAATCTAGCATGTCGTGACTAAAATAAGTGGTCGATTGGTTGAACACATTCTTAGACATCAATGAATTGTGAATTTAGCTTAGGAGGGATGTGTGTGGGGTAAAAGTCGCAGAGGAAGACCTAGAGACGAGTACAGTAAGCAAGATCAAATGGATGTGGGCTGTCGTTCTTATTCAGAGATGAAGAGGCTTGCACAGGACAGGGTAGCGTGCAGAGCTGCATCAAACTAGTCTCAGGATTGAAGACCACAACAACAAAATTTTGTGAATGAATGATAGCGGTCAACAATGGTAACAACTAGAATTGATATATCTGCTGGTTTATGATTTCAACACGTACAGTAAACTTTTCAAGTTAATGTTCTTGAATCAGCCCGGGAGGTAACCGATTACGAAATGAATGTGCTACAGATGAATTTGGAAGTGAATTACTGCGATCCTCTGCGTCAAGACTGGAAACATTCCTGAACGGTAAAGATGTTTTTCAACTTTCGTAGATTATAATTTCACTCAGCGCAATGCCCCGTAATGGGCCGTTTATGGCCGGCCGCGGTGGCCGAGGGGACTGAGGCGCTTCAGTCACGGTCTGCACGGCCACTACGCTCGGGGGCTCGAATCCCCCCTCGGGCATGGATATTTGTGCCGTCCTTAGTTGTAGGTAGTTCATAAGTAGTTTGTAAGTTTAGGGACTGATGACCCCGTAGTTAAGTCCCTTAAGCTTAACAAACATTTGAACATTTGAGTTTGGACGTTTATGTGTGCAGACGGAAGTAAGAAATAAAATTTATATAAAGCTGAAACTAACTGAATAAGAAAGCTGGCCACAATATCTATTATCATGATTAGCGTTTAGATTATCCAACAATTAGCAGCGCAAATTAAGTATGGTTTTCATGACCACAGTAGCTCTAAAGAAGTAAAAGCGGTAAATGATTTGCCGGCCGCGATGGCCGAGGGGACTGCGGCGCGCCAGTCACGGTCTGCACGGCCACTACGGTCGGGGGTTCGGATGCCCCCTCGGGCATGGATATTTGTGCCATCCTCAGTGTTAGCTAGTTCATAAGTAGTTTGTAAGTTTAGGGACTGATGACTCCGTAGTTAAGTCCCATAAGCTATACAAACATTTGAACATGTGTAAATGATTGAAATTTATGTTGTATAAGTAAGAGTAATTTGCAAAACAAAGACAAGGCATAACGCGATTCTCTTATAGCAACACACAAGGAATAAAACTCCCAACAAGTTATCGGAAAGTACAGATACAGATCTAATAAAATTGAAAGTAAAGTTATTATGTCCGAGTTGGAGGTTCTGCTGTTTCTTTTATTAGCTACATAGGGTGACGCCGAGCTTCACGGGCAAAGTTTTGGGAGGTTTTACAAGTTTCTGGCTTGTGGTCTCCTAGTGTTTTCGCCGACTGTGAAGGCGCAATCGTTATCACACTGGACTCACATTTTGTAGTACGATGGTTAAAATCCGCATCCAAGCATCCAGATTTATTTTCCGTAATTACAAAGAATGGGAAAATCATCTTCTAGTCTTAAAAGAAAATTATCACATCCACAATATATATATATATATATATATATGAGAACCTGTTAAATGATTAAGAACACATATCAGACAACTCACTATTTACACTAAGAAATAAAGTAATAAAAAGACCGTTCCCTTCACTCCCCCATTATCTTCTCCGCAATACATTTGAATCGAAAGTCAAATCGTCCATACACCAAAAATTTCTACTATATCTATCACAGATTGCAATCACACACGCACACATACATAAAAAAAATGTTCAAATGTTTGTAAAGTCTATGGGACTTAACTACGAGGCTATCAGTCCCTAAACTTACAAACTACTTATGAACTACTTACGAACTAGGACGGCACAAATATCCATGCCCGAGGGGGGATTCGAACCCCCGACCGTAGTTGCCGTGCGGACCGTGACTGGAGCGCCTTAGTCCCCTCGGCCACCGCGGCCGGCACACACAGATACATAACAGACATGTATAGTCAGTTTACACGCCGTTAAGTTGGCATTAAGTACAAAACAAATCAGACATGAAAAGGTACAAAATGACTTACAGCTGTAAGACATATATATACAGCGTTCAAAAAGTGAAAAATGCACACAAAAAAACCACATAAGTGGAACAATTGTGAGGAGTCAGACCGTGACCATATAGGAAGAACAGAAAAACTCGAACGTTAAACTGTAAGTAAACACTTATTTCCTTCAGGAAAAATACGTGAACTGTTTGTAAGTACTACATCTAAAAACTATAACTTCTAGAATCCACTGAGGATGTCTTGAAGTAAAAGGCAAAACGAGTCAGGAAAAATAAATAATTTGCAGCAAAAAAACAGCGTTTTTATTTCCAAAAACGAATAATTCTTTACTTGCTGCGGTAGATAGTTACACAAACAAATTTGTTGTTCGATGCGGAAAGTTGAAAATATGTGCCCATCCGGGATTCCAACCCAGGTCCTCCTGCTTACAAATGTGCGGACCACTGCGCCACTGATGCACAATGAAAATCGCTACTGCTGGACTTTCCCAGGCCTCCCGTCAGACGTAAATTTACAACGTATCCACACACTAATGACGTAGTTCGAAATGTTAATATGTTTCTAAATCTGTGGGGTCAAACTACTGTGGTCATAGGTCGCTAGACTTACAAACTACTTAAACTAACCTAAGGACAACACACACAGTCCTCGAGGGAGGACTCGAATAAAAAAATCAGCATTACAGTGAGAGTGCAAATCCTGTACTTCGGAAGACTTATCGCTTGTGTGTTGGTTTTTTTAAATGGATATGTATTCGTCTTTTATCTTGTCATAATTGATTGGGACAAAACAACAGTGTCTTAGGTTTAATTACAACAAAATTCAACATTATGTATTACCTTTACATAAGTTTTTTTCATTATTTGTTTCATACGATCAAAAATTATATTAAAATGCATGGCTGATGACCCATATGACGCTAGGCGGATTAAATTACAATAAAGAAAAAAAAAAAAGATTGAACTTAAGCTTCGAATAATGTATTATCAGCAATTTCTCATCAGTTTGTGACATAGCTTTAGTGAAACGTGGGGCACTCAGCATGAGATATTGGAAGTACAGTATCGTTATTCGTCCATTTAGTCTTCGTGCAAGCTAATTTACAAGATGTAGGTGCCTTCCCTTCCCAGATACATGAGTTAAAGGTTGTCGTAAGTAACCTGTTTCCAATTTATTCACTTTTAAAGGCACTCGTAATTCCATGTTTCCACTTTTCTTATTTTATTCGAGTTACAGTGTTGAGGCATCTTCCTGTCTCTCCTTATTCAGCAACGTCACTTCTTTTGGATTCCTATGGATATGGTCATTGACTTGCTAACTACTCCTGGTATCGCCGTTACAAGGCGTGTGCTTTTAATTGCATATTTTCAAGCAGGAAGTTCCTAGAGAACGAAATAAACTATGTCGGCCCCTTTCATTTAGGCGTCGTCCTACGCAAACCATCTGGTACGATCCCGGCGGTTGAATTGTCAAATGCGAGTGCACTTACGCGGGGCATCGTCCGACGTGCGATCCGACGAAGCGGAAGGGATAATTTGGTTTCATGTTTACGATTTGTGTTCCAATTTAAAATATAGGTAATGTTGTTAGCACTATTCATCGTCCTATATAGGCGTATGGAACGTACACGGCGCATACGCCGCCGACCACGGCTGCTGCCGCTGACCCTAGTGGAACAAATGTAAAAAAAAAATGTTCAAATGTTTGTAAACCTATTGGACCAATCTGCTATGGTCATCAGTCCCTAGATTTACAAACTACTTAAACCAATTTAAACTAACCTAAGGATAAAACACACACACACACACACACATGCCCCAGGGAGGACTTGAACCGCCGACAGCGAGCAACCGCGCGCTACGCAGCAAGGCGCCTTAGATCGCTTGGCCACTCCATAGCGACAATATTTGTGAAGCTAAGAGAGCAAACTGATGAACTAGTGAAACAATGCCGGCAACGTCATATTGCACATTAGTTTTATCATCAAACACTGACGCCGGCGGCATCACAGAACAATGTGTTTTGACACGAGATGATAGCGGGTTCCATGTCCTATTCAGAGGAAATCCCTTGTCTCTGTTTATCAAAATGTCCACCAACCTAAATTCAACAGCTTCCCTGTAGTCGCGGTGGATTGGCCGAGCGTTCTAAGGCTCCTTGCAGTGAAGCGCATCTATGTTTCTCGTCGGAGGTTCGAGTCCTCCCTTGGGCATGAGTGTGTGGGTTGCTCTTAGGTTATTTTAAGTCACTTTACGTTGTTTTTAAGCCTAGGAACTGATAATCACAGTAGATCTACAAACATATGATTTCCTTCTCTGTAAACACTGTTCCAAAATCCGAAGATGTTGGTAACTATACGGGTGTCGTCGAATTTCATTTCGTATTCCTCCGTTAAACTGTGTTCTGCCACCGCCGATTTTTAGGCTGTAGTAGCCTCGTGGCGGAAATATTCTACGCATTCTTGGACGGTGAGAATCTAACAGCCGATGTACGCCTTACCACACTGACAAGGAATTTTATAAACATCCGGCATCCTAAGTCCCAAATCATTTTTGTCAGGGCCAAGCAGTACCCTAATCTTGGAGGATGTACGGAAAACACTTTTAATGTTAAACTATATTAAATTATAATGTTGAAACTCTTTAAACGTCTTCCAGTTTTGAATGAAATGCCCCCGTCTGAGGAATAAAGGCCAAAACCCTATACTCCTCATCATGCACCTCTAGAGATGCTCCAAAAACTCCATAGCACGACGGATCTGTTTGTCCGTATTACCACTGTCCTCAAAAACAGTCATCAGATGTTTAAGTTCCTGTGTTAAACTCTCCACGTCTAAATTTATGGTATGCGTTCTGCGTGCCAGTCCAAAGGACCCCGTTACGTTAGTTTGGTGGAGAGTAACTCTTGGCATGTAAGTATCGATCATAATGTGTCGACTTTCAGTGAACACTATGTTCCGGGTTGCCATCATGGTTTATTATTATTATTACTATTATTATTGAAAGCAGTAGACTGGCAGGGTGAGATTAAAATATACGAAAACAAAATGAGCCGTCTCGGATATGCGGACGACTTACAAGTTAGTTGTAATGACATAATCGATTGAAAGGTTACTAATATTTTAGAGTTAGATCAGAGGGTAAGGGTTATTGTATGAAGATCAGAATCTTCAAAACGAAAGTTATGTCTGTGGGAAAGAGATTTAAACAGACTGAGTGCCAAATACGAAGAACATAATTACAGCAGGTGGATAGTTTCAAGTACATAGGATGTATTGTCTCCCAGGATGTCAACATAATGAAAAAAATTGTAATTAAGGCGTAGCAAAGCTAATGCAGTGAGTGCTCAGTTATGATCTTCTCTTTTCTGCAAGAAGGGAGTCAGCACCAAAACTAAGTTAACAGCGCACTGTTCTATCTTTCGACCAGCTTTGTTGTATGAGAGTGAAAGCTGAGTGGATAAACGTTTCCTTATTAATAAGGTTGAGGTTACAGATATGAAAGTAGCAAGAGTGATTGCAGGTACTAACAGATGGGAACAATGGCAGGAGGATGTCCATAATGAGGAAGTCAATGAAAAAATCGCACTGACGTGTTTTAGGGCCCACTTTTGGATTTTCTGTAGTTTTATAATTTAGGCCCACTTTAGGTTACGGTAGTAACACTAAAAGTGGGCCTTTGCGACCGTCTTTTGACAGCTCGAAATTTAAATGAAAATAAAGGCTTAACCATTCATCTGACACGAAAATGGAATAACCGAATTTGTAGAGGAGAAAATTCTCTACAACTTTGCTCTCTTATGTTTTTTTCATATCTCGTATCGTTTCAGAGATATTTGCAAAAATAACAGCGATTTTGGGATGTATGTCTGTCTGTTTGCCTGTCCGTAACGTGTTCCCTGTTTTTAAGGCGAACCGTTCAACCGATCAGCACCAAATTTTACAGACATAATTGTTGGCTACCAGAGACCAGAACTTCGCTTTTTCAAATATTTCGGACAAGAAATAGGTTAGTAATACCAACAAAAAAAAAGCTTTTTGTAATGTAATTTTAATTGCAAATAAACCTTTCATCTGACGCGAAAATTGAATAACCGAATTTGTAGAGGATAAAACTCTCTACAACTTTGCTCCCTTATGTTTTTTTCATATCTCGTATCCTTTGATATTTGCAAAAATAACGGGGATTTGACACCCTCCATTTAATTAACGAAAACCAGCCGTTCGCAGATGTCACGTGACATTCCTCGCCCAGAACTCTCTGGCATACGCCATCTTGCGTTGTGTATTTGATGATTTTCTTATTGTAACTTTTGTGTCCCAGACTCGTCGCCACTTTTGTGTCCCAGCCTCGTCACCGCTTTTGTGTCTCGTTACCATCGTAGGTGTCGGTGACCGAGTAGGATGACCGACACAGGAATAAAGGTAGCACGCTTGTGCAGGTTCGAAAGTGAGCAGCCAGTGGGATAGCAGAAACTAGAAACACTAGAGTAAATTAGAACAAGATATATATTGGACAGAATGTATACAATACTTAACTTTTACATAGCTCAGTACTGCAGAATGCTGATACATAGTTGAGTTAGAGGTCTGCCTAGTGCCTATCCGATAGCCAAGTATTCACTGGTGCCTATCTGATTCCGAAGTGTTAACTGGTTCCTATCTCAGTCCCAAGTGAACGATGTCGTTCAGTGGTGGCCACGAGCGGAGTTGTAGCAGAGGGCGCTCGTGGCTGACGTCGTAAGAACGCTGCGCCGTGCGTGCATGGCGGCGCGCGGCGAAAGTAGGTGGCGCGCACTTTAGACTTGTGCGACACCACAGGTTGTTAGCCTAGGGACACCACAGTAACTTACACGTTGTCATTTCAAAGCAATGGCGCACTGAAGAATTGACAAAAACACGTCGTTCATCGTACGATAAATGATAATCTAATGTTTAAAACTGCCATATTAACATCAGTTAACAACAGCCATCAATAGTATGAGATTAAAGAACGTAACTTCTAATTGTTAGCTGTAGTGTAGTGGGCAATTCGTTGGACTGGGACGCTGAAGGTCAGTGGTTCGAAACCCGCCACTACATATTTTTTTTCTTAAAAGGGTTTCAGACACTCTTATTAATTGATTTTTTATTATTTAGGTTATTATTTTGGCCCAAAATGTTTGCAAAAAATTATAAAACTACAAATCTGAAGTGGGCCGTAAAACATGTCAGTGCGATTTTTTTTTGCCGAATATTTTGGAGAAAAACATAAAATTATAAATATTATAAAATTAAAATATATTACTTTAGATATTTAATTCGATATTATTTATACCATTTATATTTTTCAATTTTTACCAGTGCAATTTTTATTTTCATTATTTCTTTACTCAAATTTTTCTTAACCCATTTGCAACAGTCTCGTGTGTAGTTGATTTACTTAGTCTAGTATGAAAAACTTTTATATTGGCATATTTATTTTGTTTAAATTGATTTGTTTAATTTTAAAGAGGATCGTCATGCACCCCGCTGCCTTAAGGCTCCGTCAAACAGAGCGCGGGCAGCAGAGACAGCGCGGGCACCACTCGACGTTCCAGCAATTGACTGGCGCTTGTTGTGTGTGAGCGAGCATCGGAGCGTATAAACGTCAACAGTAGTTCAGATGAGGATGAATGTCTACTCTTCATTTCGAATGCTTCAAAGAAGGGAAGAAAATAGGTTCATGAAATTCAAATGTTTCAAATGTTTGTTAAGCTTATGGGACTTAACTATGGGGTCATCAGTCCCTAAACTTACAAACTACTTACGAACTACCTTATACTAAGGACGGCACAAATATCCATGCCCGAGGGGGGATTCGAACCCCCGACCGTAGTGGCCGTGCAGACCGTGACTGGAGCGCCTCAGTCCCCGCGGCCACAGTGGCCGGCATGAAATTCATACGAAACGAAAAGAATATGGTGAATTCATTGTCTTTGCAAAAAGCTTTGGTCATGTGAAGACTGTTTTTCCAATTATTTTCGAATGTCTCGCTAACTGCATTGGCAGCTAGAATAGGAGGCATGTACTGATAGCCGCGGCACAATAGTCCTCCCTAGGGCATGGGTGTTTGTGTCGTCCGTAGCATAAGTTACTTTAAGCTACTGTAAGTAGTTTGTAAGCTTAGGGATTAATAAGCACCGTAGTTAAGAAATGTTCAAATGTTTGTATAGCTTATGGGACTTAACTACGGGGTCATCAGTCCCTAAGCTTACAAACTACTTATGAACTAGCTAATACTAAGGACGGCACAAATATCCATGCCCGAGGGGGGATTCGAACCCCCGACCGTAGTGGCCGTGCAGACCGTGACTGTAGCGCCTCAGTCCCCTCGGCCACCGCGGCCGGCCCGTAGTTAAGACCCTTATATTTACAATCATCATCATCATCATCATCATGTACGGATAAAATATGGAAGAAAGGAGTGGCTCAAATTATTATTATAATAAAAAAAATGCAGCTGTCTCGCTTAGAGTTGTTGATCATGATTAAAACCTTGTCGTTTTGATGTGGGCAGCTACAGCAGACAAAGTGACGGTGTAATTTATTTATTTATTTATTTATTTTTTGTCACACTGCATATTTCCACGAATTTATACAAGAAGAAAATATTCTGTCTCGAAAGACATTGCCGGGTACAATAGATGACGGTTGCAGAATTATTTAATATCTCCCTTTCCTAAAGCTGCAGCCTTGGAAGATCCTCAAAAGGCCATTTACACTCAATGCCTCTGCAAGACACTGCATGTAGTGGAATTTCTTGTTGAAAAGTGGCGAGTCTTTTTAGGACCAATAGACCTACAAACTAAACTGATGCTGTAAATGATGATGTGGAAGCGCCGTGCTGTCTACATAATTTCCTTTGCAGTAATGCAAGCTATGTGCCCACTGAACAAGAGGATCACATCGTTAACCTGCAGGCTAATGTATTTTCGAATACGGCAAGACTATAAAGGCTCTGTCAAACAGAGAGCGGGCAGCGCGCGCGGGCAGTTCGCGCTGTCACTGTGTTGCATTCTGCCATACCAACACCTCCTTGTCTCTAGGTAGTGTTGGCCTTACCGCCTCAGTCAAACAGAAAGCGGGCGCACGCGTGCAGCGGGCAGGCTGTGGTTTTCTACAGAGAACGCGGCGGGCAAGCGGGAGCAGTGTGGCGGAAAACAGACCAACTGATCGATCTGGTGCGTTCAAAGCCATTCCTGTATGTCATACGTGACCCAGAATACAAAAATGTGTCTAAGAAAGGAGATATGCAGAAGTCTTAATCAAAAAGGTATTAATTTATTTTTCATAATTACAAACCAATGTATACCTACTTGTCTAATCCAAAACTATTACATGAAAATGAATTAAGTGAAATATTGAAAATTACAGTACATTTCTGGTTGTGTTGTGCAAAATACAGTTAAAAAACGCAAGAAAAACGATGGAGTTGGACAAACATCAACGCAGATGGTGCAGAAGATAGTTGTTGCTGCCAGCTGTACATACAACTTGATGCCAATACCTTGTTACTGGTTATTGAAAAAATACACAAGAAATTGTTTTCTGTTTTAGTCTTAGCGTATTCGAAAATGCATTAGTTTGTAGGTTATCAATCTGCTCCTCTTGTTCAGTAGGCACGTAGCTTGCATTGTTGCGGAGGAAATTATGTAGACAGCACGCTGCTTCCAAATCTTTATATACGGCATCAGTTTGTAGGTCTATTGGCCCTAAAAAGACACGCCATTTTTCAATAAGAATTTCCACTACATGCCGTCTCTTGCAGAGGCATTTATTGTAAATGGCCTTTTGAGGATCTTCCAAAGCTGCAGCTTTAGGAAAGGGACATATTAAATAATTCTGCAATTTAAACCATCACCTACTAAAACGCGAGGCACACGAGTGCTTCTATACTGCAATGGCTTTCGAGGCAGAATATTTTCTCCTCTTATAAATCCGTGGAGAAATGTAGTATTTTAAAAAAATAACACCGTCACTGTGTCTGCTCTATCTGCCCACAGCAAAACCACAAAGAATGTCATCATGATCAACAACTCCAACCGAGACAACTGATTTTTTTATAGCAATAATAACTTGAACCACTCTTTTCTTGGACATTTTATCCGTACATGCTTTCTATGTAGCTGCCAATGCAGTTAGCGAGACATTCGAGAATAATTGAAAAAACTGTCTTCACACAATCAAAGCTCTTTGCAAAGACGATGAAATTCACCATATTCTTCTCGTTTCATATTAATTTCATGAACTTATTTTCTTCGCTTCTTTGAAGCATTCAAAATGAGAAGTAGAAATTTATCCTCGTCTGAACTAGGGATGGGAAAAACCGACCGGTTAAAACCGATACCGGTATTTTAGTTTTTAATAACCGGTTTTTTCGGTATTTATTTGGTGTCGGTTGTAGCCGGTTTCTTTTAGTTATTGCCAAGAACCGAATAAAAGAACCGGTACGACTACTTCCTGTAGTAGTGGTTCAAAATGTGTTTTTGTAAGTAATTTTACAAAATTAAAACTAGTAGACCCTGATATTTAGGGCTATTCCAAATATTCCACAGCTGTGAAATATTAGGTCACCGCAGATACTAAGAAAAGCCATCAGTGCTAATTTAAGAACAATCCCGGCAGTCAGAAACGCGCAACAAACGCGTGGTATAAGAACTTAAGAACTGGTGCAGCTATTGAGGCATCGATGCACCTGTTGCTGTGTGGCGTGGCCTATTAGATGACGCGCGTGCACCGGCAGTGTACGAGACTTGCCTCCGTCTGGTCATGCGGCAGTTCCTTGCTGTCGTCGCCAGACATCGGTTGTGTCTTAAATGCCACCATCCCGAGTATGGAAGTACTTCACGAAGTACGGGAGCAGTGAGATACAATTCTCCATTTGCTTTAAAAAGCTGAAAACGGGTGGAGGTACTGCAAACATGCAGTGTCATTTAAGGAGAAAGAATCCAAAATGTTCCTTGGAAGAGAAGGTAAATTCGATTCATATATCTATTATGTAAGCTTGGAATAATAAATTTTAATGTATTATCATATTGTTATACTAACAAGTTTTATTAATGTCATTGCTTGAAAGCGAGGGGCTTTTTTAATAACCAATATGGGTTTAGCTAACATTGAGCATGTGGTGCGTCGCGAGGTAGCCGTGCGGTCTGAGGCTCCATGTTACAAATGTTCAAATGTTTGTAAAGCTTATGGGACGTAACTACGGGGTCATCAGTCCCTAAACTTACAAACTACTTATGAACTACTTACGAACTAGGACTGCACAAATATCCATGCCCGAGGGGGGATTCGAACCCCCGACCGTAGTGGCCGTGCTGACCGTGACTGGAGCGCCTCAGTCACCTCGGCCACCGCGGCCGGCTCTCCATGTTACAGACTGCGCGGCTGCTCCCTTCGGAGGTTCGAGTCCTCCCTCGGTCTTGGATGTATATGTTGTTCTTAGCGTAAGTTAAAGTTGAATAAGTAGTTTGTAAGATTAGGGACCGATGACCTAAGCATTTAGGTCTCATAAGAACTCACTCCCATTTAAACATTCTTTGATCATGTGGTACAGAGCTTTCCTAGTTCAATTTGCGTAAATTTACAATGACAACAATCATACTGTTAGTCGCAACTGTGACTTTATTTTTCGAAATACTTCTGCAGTACTGATTTAAGTTCATTTACTGACTTATAAATGTTGTGTGTATAATGAGATATTCGTATGCGCTGGCTCACAAGTCCAACTTACGGAGTGGTTGGCTCAATATTCGCAACTGCCGGATGGAAATACTAGGCCAGTAAATCTGTATGCTTCGTATATCGTCTTCTACGGACTCCTGGCTAGGCTTACACACACTCAAGAAGGCGTAGTATTGGGAGGGGATCCTTTCAAATGTTTGTAAAGCTTATGGGACTCAACTACGGGGGTCATCAGTCCCTAAACTTACAAACTACTTATGAACTACTTACGAACTAGGACGGCACAAATATCCATGCCCGAGGGGGGATTCGAACCCCCGACCGTAGTGGCCGTGCAGACCGTGACTGAAGCGCCTCAGTCCCCTCGGCCACCGCGGCCGGCGAGGGGATCCTGCAAAATATGGAAAGACTAGTGATTTTTCGTATAACGTAAATTTACCTAAATTTTAACTAAATTTCGCAAGTTTCGGTTTCGGCCGAAACTAGAAGAACCGGCGATTACGGTTTCTGTTTCGGCCGCAAAATATGTTTCGTTCGAACTCTACTGAAAAATATAGCAATAAAAACCGAAAACCGGTTATTTAAAAAACCGGTTATCTTGAGCAATTTTTACGGTGCGGTTAAACTGGAGATGGAAAGAACCGGTATAACCGAAAACCGGTCGTTTGAGCGATAACCGCCATCCCTAGTCTGAACTACTGTTCATGTTTATACGCACCGCAGCTGACACACACATTACAAGCGCCATTCAACAACCGGAACGCCGAGCGCTTCCCGCGCTGTGCCTGACTGCTGCGGAACGCGGCGGACAACAGCGCGGTCTGCCCTCTGTTTGACGGAGCCTTAAGAGAAGTTGAGTACTTCTGTTTATGCTGTGCCAGACCAACTTCTTGCGTATTTGGTTAATAACCAGTAACAAGGTATTAGCATCAAGTTGTATGTGCAGTTTGCGGCCAACAATTACCTTCTGCAGCATTTCAGCGTTTACATTTGTCCAACCACGTTGTTTTTCTAACGTTTTTAACTGTGTTTTACACAACACAACCAGAAATGTACCGTAATTTTCAATATTTTGCTTAAATTCATTTTCATGTAATAGTTTTGATTAGACAAGTAGGTATACATTGGTTTGTAATTATGAAAAATAAAGTAATACATCTTTTATTCAGACTTCTACCTATCTCCTTCCAAGTTCCGCCTTCTTAGACGCACTTTTATATTCTGGGTCACGTGTGTCATACAGGAATGGCTTTGGAAGTCTGGCACGGTTTGAAATCACACAGATGGCACTCAGACAAGTCGGAGCGTGTAAACGATATCTCAGACGAATTGCACGGTCAATTGTTGCTGTAGCCAGCGTACAGTGTAGTATTGTTGCCGGTCGCGGTGGCCGAGGGGACTGAGGCGCTCCAGTCACGGTCTGCACGGCCACTACGATCGGGAGTTCGAATCCCCCCTCGGGAATGGATATTTGTGCCATCCTTAGTGTTAGTAGTTTGTAAGTTTAGAGACTGATGACCCCGTAGTTAAGTCCCATAAGCTATACAAACATTTGAAACATTCTCTTTTCAAATTCGTAGTATTGTTGTTGTTGTGACAGTGAGGAGGCTAACGTAACAATATGAGTGATGTTTCAGGAGAGAGTCACGATTCTCGAACGTACTCAAGAAAGTTTTTAACGGAATTCATTGAACTTTACAAGTGGTTTTAGCCATGTGGAAGAATAAAAGCAGGGACTATTCTGACAGAAATAGAACACGTGTAGCATATGCAGCATTAATACCAAAACTGAAAGGAGACAAATGAAAATAGAAAAATGGTTGTAAATAAATAAATAAATGCATAAGGATTGTGACTAACTTCTGTTGTTGTTGTTGTTTAGAGGCGACTAAACTAACTTCTGTTCTCACCTTCAAATATTGCTAACTTGCATATATAGCACGGCATGTTTCTGGAATGATGTGAGATAGTGATGATGATGACACCACATCAGAAAATTTGAGGTCAGCATAACTTCAGCCTGTAGCTAGAAACCGCAATGTCTCTAAAAGCCTCTCATAAGCACTTATTAACTTTCTCATCGAACTGTCATGTCTCTTTATGTGTGTGACGTGTTATAAAAGCACAAAAAATGTTTCCTCGTCCATTCGTACATAATTGAACCAGTCATCTTTTTCGAATTTTAGTTAATTTAAAAGATTAATGTGTGAAAGTGATAAACGTTTTAATAGCCAGTCCTTGACCCACTTTTTACGTTGTGGCCTCTTTCTTTTCTTTTCTCCCAATGTTATTGCTGTGGACAGCAGTATTGTTTTATAAGCAACTTTACTTAGTTTCCCCATAGCCTTCAATATCATGGACAGAACAAATCAAGATTGAGCAAAGATGTACCAACGGTCGGAACGTGTAAATGCAACGTTTTAATGCGCAGACGGCCGTTGCAAAACTAGTCTGCACAGACATGTAGCGTGTAAAGGGGCCCTTTGACCGACTCGGTAAGGCAGAATGCAACACACTGCCCGCTCTCTGTTTGAGAGAGCCTTTATTGTTGTAATATTTTTTATTGTGAAGTGCAGCGACCTCTTTTATTTTTCATTATTGTTTTAATTGTATGTTTGCTCAGTTTTTCAGTATATTTTTTGTATGTTTTTATTCTAAATCCAAAATTTTTTTCAATATATATTCCCGATATTTGTCGCAATCTATTCCAATATCGTAATTTTTGTTGCGAACGAATTATTCAGTATACATGCAGACAAAAACACCGCAGTTGTAATAATCCCTTTGAATTGTTTTATTTCGGATTGTAATTTTGTTCCAATTTCTGTTACCAATAATTTGCAATATTTGAGGAACTTCGTTTCTTCCCACATCATCCAATGGATCTAAATAATAATATTGGCTTGTATCTAAGCGCACGCCCAGTAAAATCCAATGATTTCCCCAATTCATCGGTAACAATAAATGAGTTTTTCCACTGAAATCCAGTGGCGGCTCGTAGAAAATTTGACCAGTGTGCTACAATATTACAAAAATAAACAGGAAACAAAATATAATAAAATAAAAAGCGTGACTGACAATGGAAATAACGGAGATTAGCAATATCCCCACCACGTCATCTGCGTTCTACACAGGTGACCAATGAAACTGCTTGGCTGAAAATCGCAGTTTCACTCGCATGTTGGCTATACATTACTAATGTTGTTTGTGATTGAAGTTTTATTTACAGAAATTAAAAATTTGGACACAGAGGTATTTGAATACGAGCCTCACACAAGTAGGTTTGAGAGACAACGCGCAAAACGCCTGAGCCAGCGCGATATTTGACTCTGTATGCCGCAATATTCGTCGTATACTATTCTTCCGCAACCGAAGAGAAATATTGGTCTGGTGCTGCAGTCGGTCTCAGCACACATGAGCCGCCAGGCCTGACGTCACGTCTGCGCATGCGCACTAGCGAACAGACGACTGCGCCGCCTCTCTGCGCACGTACCAGCGCGGCTGAATCCCACTTCAGCACACGGAGCTGGTTTCCAGCTATCGCGGCGAGAGCTCCAAAATGCGTTTTCATCCTTATTACTAGCAATCTAATAGGTATTGGAAGGGAATTGACATAATTTTATTGTGATATCTGGATCGCATTCCAAAAGAAAGGATGTAATTTTACAGCGATTTCTCGCTTGCCTTCGAAGAGAAATGGCATAATTTTAGTAATGTATTTACAGTGTGCAGCAGCACATTAGCACATTATCACCAGCCGCCACTGCTGAAATCTATGGATTCGGGCGGATTTCTGTATTTCGAGCAATGATTGTCTGAAATTGCCAAACGTAGGGGTACGTTTCCGATAATCGGTACAGAAACCCATCTATTACAATGTCGGTTAACCAACCCGGTCGAAATTCAGGATTCATGTTTCTTACTTTGTTTAATAAATTGTTTTCAAACTTCGTTAATAGTATTAAAATGTCGATTGTTTTTATGATAGGGCCGCCATTGGGAAATCTTATTATTACCGTATTTAAATCGCGATATTGAAATAGTATCGACTCGATATTCTTCATCGGGTGGTTGTATTCTGAGACAACTTTTCGATCTGTTACAACTGTTTTTGACGATGATGGGGTTTTGTCATATATAATTTCTTTATCGTCATCAGCTATCAATACCGGCATATTTTCAATGTGGATGAAGTTATCCAACTCGATATTACCGATTTTGTCAATAATGGGAAAATTTTTAATGTCTAAGTTACCGTCCAATGAAATTTTTCTTCTGGCGAATATCGGCTTATGATACGAAAAATAAGATTCGTAAACGCCGGCATCAAATTCCGACACATTTGACGTGTACACGACGTCAATTTTAGTGTTTTAAGTCGGTGGTTGACACACCAATTAGCAAAATGTTTGTTAACATTTATTTTGCCAGTTCTGATTCCAAAGATGAGTCGTTCATCTGATTAAAATTAAAGTCGCCCATAAATAATGTTTGGTAACTGTTTTGCTGTGACATTACTTCTTTAATACAATTAGCAAACTCCTGTTTCGGCGCGTGAGGTCATTTGTAGCCGGTTATAATTCTTACATCGCTGATGTAAAATTCAAGTAGCTCCAGTTTCCACTTTGGATTGCTATATATCATATACTTCTTTTCGCCTTTTATACCTCTAGACCAAGGCCATTGATCGCTACGAATTGCTTCGTAAAAGCCTTCAATTTCGTATATTTCGTTAGATGATGTCAACGTTTCGGCAAAAATTAAAACGTCTCCGCGACTATACCATTCATCTTATACGATATATTTAATTTTTTCTCTTAACGAGAAAAAGTTTTGATATATGACGACTATTCCGCTTTTTATTTTTAAGGTGTCATAGTTAAGTTTCATCTACATCTACATCTACATCTACATCGATACTCTGCAAATCACATTTAAGTGCCTGGCAGAGGTTTCATTAACCACCTTCATAACTTTTCTCTACCGTTCCATTCTCTAATAGCGCGCGGGAAGAAAGAACACCTAAATCGTTCCGTTTTCGATCTGAGACGAGTTTATCGTCAGGCGTGCCCCAGGGGAGTGTGATAGGACCGCTATTATTTTCTATCTACATAAATGATCTGATGGACAGAGTAAGTTGTAATTTGCGGCTGTTTGCTGATGATGCTGTGGTGTATGGGAGGGTGTCGTCTGTAACTGACTGTAATAGCATACAGGTTGACTTAGACAAAATTTCTAGTTGGTGCGAAGAATGGCAGCTAGCTCTCAATGTAGAAAAATGTAAGGTGATGCGCATGAGTAGGAAAAACAATCCTATAATGTTCGAATACAGCATCAGTAGTGAGCTTCTTGATGCGGTCGCGTCGTTCAAATATCTAGGCGTAACATTGCAGAGCGATATGAAATGGAACGAGCATGTAAGGACAGTTGTGAGTAAGGCAGACAGCCGACTTCGGTTTATTGGGAGAATTTTGGGAAGATGTACTTCACCTGTAAAGGAGACCGCGTATAAAACGCTTGTACGACCACGTCTTGAGTATTGCTCAAGTATTTGGGACCCGCAGCAGATCGGTTTGAAGGAAGACATAGAGGCGGTTCAGAGGCGAGCAGCTAGATTTGTTACCGGTAGGTTCGACCAATGCGCGAGTGTCACGGAAATGCTCCGGCAACTCAATTGGGGATCGCTGGAAGAAAGACGACGTTCTTTTCGTGAATTTCTGTTAAGTAAATTTAGAGGGCCGGAATTTGAAGCTGAGTGTAGTACGATCTTGCTGCCGCCTACTTACATTTCGCGTAAAGATCACAAAGACAAGATAAGAGAAATTAGGGCTCGTACGGAGGCATATAAGCATTCTTTTTTTCCTCGTTCAATTTGGGAGTGGAATAGGAAAGGAAATGCCTAGTAGTGGTACAGTGTACCCTCCGCCACGCACCTTACGGTGAATTGCGGAGTATGTATGTAGATGTAGATGTAGATTTCTCTTATTTTATTGGGATGGTCATGTCTCCCTAAGTAGGTGGGTGCTAGCAAAATATTTTCACATTCAGAACTAAAAGTCGGTGATTGAAACTTCGCAAACAGATCACGCCGCAATGAATAACGTCTTTCTTTTAATGATTTCCACCCCAATTCGTGCAACATTTCCGTGACGCTTCCCCCCCCCCCGTAACGTGATAAAACAAAACGAGCTGCCCTTCTCTGAACCTTCTCAATATCTTCCGTCAGTCCCACCTGGTGAGGGTCCCACAAGGGGCAACAGTACTCCAAGAGAGGACGCACAAGTGTGATGTAGGCAGTCTCTTTGGTGGAGCTGGTGCATCGTCTAAGCGTTCTGCCAATGAAACGTAACCTTTGGTTCGCCTTCCCCACAATATTTTCTATGTGTTCTCTCCAGTCAAAGTTGTTCGTAATTGTAACTCCTAGGTATTTGGTAGAATTTACGACCTTAAGGTTTGACTGATTTATCGCGTAATTGAAGTTCAGCGGATTTCTTTTAGTGGTCATGTGGATTACTTCACACTTTTCTTTATTTAGTCTCAATTCCCAATTTTCGCACCAAGTAGAAATTTTGTCTAAATCGCTTTGCAGTTGCTTTTGATCCTCTGTTGACTTCACTAACCGATAAACGACAGCATCATCCGCGAACAGTCTAAGGGAGCTATTCAGATTATCTCCTAAATCGTTTATAAACACGAGGAAGAGTAGGGGACCAATAACGCTTCCCTGTGGAACGCCAGATATCACTTCTGTTTTACTCGATGACTTACCGTCAATTACAACGAACTGTGTCCTTTCTGATAGGAAATCGTGAATCCAATCGCACAATTGGGGAGATATTCCATAAGCACGCAATTTCATTAGAAGCCGCTTGTGGGGTACAGTATCAAAAGCCTTCCGTTGTAATGCGTTGTTTTGCGTTTCTAATCTCATGATTTCATTTGCAATCAGATTTTTTTAAGAGGTCCTGGTTTCCTAAAGCTACCAAGTACATATAAACCACTTAGTTTTGTTACTCGACTAAGCGCAACGTACAGCATTGATTTCGTGATACGTTTCATCTTCCTAAAGTCAATGCATACCGCATTATAAGTTTGACCTTGGCTTTTGTGAATAGTTATTGCTTCTGCTGGAGTAACAGCATTACTGCGAAATTCATTTTACACGATATATTTAATGTTGCGGAATACTTTGAAATTGGAATCAATTTTGGATTTATATTATTCGTATTAATTAGGTTGCTATGTAAACTTCTCGCTCTTGATCCAACATTTTTTGAATCAAAATTTAGCATGCTATTTTCACTTTTAACGTAGTTGGACCTAATGTGACGTGTTCTAATACACCAGACGCACCGTTTACTAAACCGTATTCTACGTCAACTTACAGGTTATCATGTATTTGATACCAACTTTCAGTTTTACGCTATAATGAAGACCGTTCACTTCGGTTGCCTTTTTCTTTTTCAACGATTCTAAGAGACTGTTTCTTGCGATTTCCGTTGTTTTCCCCAATACAATATATTTTGCTTGACACACGTACATTTCACCAGGGCAGGCACTGATCTTTTCCTCGTTGTACGCATCGACATCAATGTCATCGGCATACAATCGAATTGCTGCTAAGGGCACCTGGTCTTCGCTTACTTTTCTAGATTTCATTAAATTTTCATCGTCTATGGTCATCTTGTTGGCCGCCAAATTGTTTAGCGCGACAATAAATTCTTTTTCATCTTTTTGCCGCATTATTTCAGTAAGTTTAAAATACATGAATTTATAAAATAAAGGATTAACGTCGTAGGATTCAAAAAATGCATTCGACTTTGGCATTTTGAATATAGGTGAATCCATCACGGGCGGTAACTAATTTAAATCGCCTACTACCAAAACTGAAAATCCGCCAAAGGATTTATTTACACCCATAATCTGTCTTAGTCTTGTATCGACAGGATTGAATATGGTGCTCCCTACTAGAGGTCTGCACCTCGCTCGGTTGCTCGCTCGAATCGCGAGATACATGTCGTTCTCTGTCAGTCCGACAGGTGTCGGTACTGCAGCTTGAGGCAAGGCTTGTGGCTGCGCTCGACTTCCTCCTCGCTCGTTCGAGCGGGGCACGCTCGACTGTCCACACTGCCCGCTCGCCACTCGGTCCCCCACCGCAGCGCCACTCGAATCGAAGGCGAGTGTCGGGAGCAAACTAGATGCTTGAGAATACATCCTGACCTCAAAATTTGGAATTGTTTCCTTTACCGGGTGCTTCGAAAGCTTTTCTCACAATCCAGTTGAACTAGCCATTCAGTTTCGCATTTTATACTTTACCATACAGGTTATTATACGTGATTAACATAAAGTTTCTGTGCTAAGATAATTTACTAAATGATTTTTCCAGGTTCTTTCTTTCTTTCTTGTTCCTATTTTGTGGACTGTTAGTGCCTGTTTAGTGGTAGGTGTTACTTGCCGTCTTAACGAGGACGTGATTGTATTTTATATCCATTCCTCTTATCACTCCTGGAATACTTTGTCCGTCTTTTATATTGATACTAAATACACTATATTGATGTACACCTGTTAGGTTAGTTTTGTGCATCTCTCTCTCTCTCTCTCTCTCTGTTGCACCCCGTTAATATATATTCCCGTAGCATTTTGGCACTGTGCGTGGTTGCTGCGCCTCTACCTTTTCCGAGTGAGTCCTTAACGGGAATTTTTCCAATTGCAACATTGCCCCACTGCCACTGTCGTCTTTCTTATCTACATAATAAAGCAAGCTTTTGTGCAATATATAGGATCCTCGCTTTCTTCCGTGTCTTGATAAGAGATCGGCCTAAGTACATTGCTGGGGGAGTGACAATTAGGGGGATAGCTCAAAAAATTATTTTGATTTGATCGAAGTTGAATCTATGGAATTTGTATTTCATCAAAACATATTTTCATACCAAACATCATTAACATCGCTTCTCTAGTCTCTAAGTTATCGCCATGTTTCTATTTAAGCGACAATTTTGGAGGGACTGTTTCACCCCTTAAATATGTTTCTCCGCCGCTAAAAAAAAATACGTGTCCTACTGTTTTTCATGTATTACAACATATGCAAATTCCATAAAAATCGGAGAGCAGTAGGTTTCCTTGTGATTACAGCGGCAGCACTACGCTGTGCGGCCTCTGCCCGCCCCGCCCCGCGTGCCTCGTTCGAGTGTCAACACGCTCGCTGCGAGCGTAACACACTCGGCGCGCCACCGCCGAGCGTTGCGCCTTCGACAGAGTACGAGCGAGCGAAACCGGCGATTTGCAGACCTCTACTCCCTACCACAGAAATTTCGTCGATTATTAATAACTTCAAATTAATTAACTTGCCTCTTATAGTGTTTGCTATATCAGAATGCAATTCGGGCATTTAACCCGCAAACTGAACAACTGGTAAACTAAATGCGGTATGTAAAGTTGTGCCATCAATGAGAAAGGCGGCCTTTCCAGATGGGGCAGTTAGTAATACAATTATTTTGCCTTTTTCCTTGCTGTCCGGTTTATTATCATAATAATCGGTAATCAACTGATATATACAGTTTATAACTGTCGAATTGCCCACACCTGCAGATCGGCTTAAATATAATTTAAACGGAAGAGATTTTGTTCAAAATGTTCAAATGTTTGTATAGTCTATGGGACTTAACTACGGGGTCATCAGTCCCTAAACTTACAAACTACTTATGAACTACTTACGAACTAGGATGGCACAAATATCCATACCCGAGGGGGGATTCGAACCCCCGACCGTAGTGGCCGTGCAGACCGTGACTGGAGCGCCTTAGTCCCCTCGGCCACCGCGGCCGGCAGATTTTGTTTTGAAACAGTTAAAGACGTGTATAACTAATTCTCTTTGTAAACGATTTAACGATTCCATCTGATTTTAAATTTCTTCTTTCGATATTCTTGCAGGAGTAGTATAACGATTGAACTTATTGCTATCGTCGAAAATCATGTTTTTACCGTCTTGATCGGTTATGTCAACTTTGTTTTCGAATGACAATTCACCTGCAATAAAGCCGTTTTCTTCATCTTCGATTATGTCAGCGTTTTCGTTTCCCACATTTTCTATCATATCGTCCAGCAACTCATCCGATATAATGTTATATTTCCTTTTATTTTCTTCAATTATAACAATGTTATCGTTGTATACTTGCACGTGGTTAACGTCTTCAATTTCAAGTTCTTCATTTCGCCTCGTCAAAAATAGTAGTAATTGTTCCTGATAATAATTTGTAGGATCCTGAATTAACTTGTTTCGACGGTACCGCAATATGGCACGTTTATGTCTTTTATGAGGCATATCGTCGTCATTTTCGTCAGACGTTTTTAAACGTGATCTCATTTCAGTAACGAAATCGCCTAGGCACTTATCGCCTAGTTTTCTCCCTCGTTTCCGTTATTTATCAAAATGGCCCTCCATAAAGCATGGCCCCCACAAGGGCGGGGCTGGGTTGACCCCTGGGTCCAGGGCCCGGACATGAAGGGGGCCCGGGAACGGTCACATGCACTATATTTTTTTAATTGTGTTAATTCAAACTGGAAAATATTTTTATCCAACTGAATGTGAGAATATTGTTTAACTAAATGTTTAAAACAGTTATTTATGACAAACCGTTTATTGTAACAGTTTCATGAAACTGGTGCTAGCTGTTACTGTCACTGCGCATGCCGTTTGAAGTTGTGTGCCAAACGGCGCGGCGTGCAGCTAACGTCAGGGTGGAGTTGTCTGAACAGACTCGCCGCACTGGCCTTCGGCAGCTGTTGGCGCATTTGACTGCTGCGTTCTCCACTGACAGCTGACCATCTGCGCCACGGCCAAGCCGCTTGCACTGGTCATCAGTCGTATGCAGTCCGCCTGTCAGCTTCCTATGATGTTTTCTCTCCTGCTACGAAAGTGATTACGTTATTTGGTTGAGTTTGATGTAAAGTTACATTACAGAAATTACTTCGTTTTGCTACGATGAATTTTATGTGATGATATTGTTGAATAACGTAACGTAAGAGATACCATTACTAACAATTCAATTCGAAAACGTAGATTAAGGCCGGTAACGCACTAGGCAGCCAGGCTGCGGCAGCCAAAATATTGAGCAGCCAGTTGGTGGCAGCCAGCGTTGGCAGCTAGCTGACTGCCAGTTGTGCCCAATCGGCCGAGCGACATGGACGTGGAAGATGCGATAATCGTCCACCTGTTCTCTCAAAGGAAACGCAAAGCAAAAATGAGATATTGGAAACATCCTCTGCTTACGGAGCGGCACTCCAAGGGTTATTACTTCAAGGATCTTCGATACTACCCAGATCGCCGGCCGCGGTGGCCGAGGAGACTGAGGCGCTTCAGTCACGGTCTGCACGGCCACTACGGTCGGGGGTTCGAATCCCCCCTGGGGCATGGATATTTGTGCCGTCCTTAGTTGTAGGTAGTTCATAAGTAGTTTGTAAGTTTAGGGACTGATGACCCCGTAGTTAAGTCCCATAAGCTTAACAAACATTTGAACATTTTGAACTACCCAGATCGCTTTTTTAACTATACAATGGTGTCAGTCGAATCTTTTGATAACCTTCTGGAAAATATAAGAAATTCCATTACGGGTACTGATACTCGTATGCGAGCTTGTATAATGCCGGAAGAGAAACTGTTGATTACTCTCAGGTGAGTCGGAAACAAATGATAATTCTTTAATATTATTTGAAAATAATTGGGCAGGGGGTAATATGGCAATTCAAAATTTACGTAAGTTAATTCTTTTTTCTATGTAATAAATAATAAATAACTTACCGAATTCATTCTTTTCATTTTCAGACATGTTCTCCTCACACATTACATTTGCGATTTCCTCCCACCCCCTTCTCTTCACATCACGATCACTATATTGCTCACAAGACACATCCCAGATTTCTCTTCGTCTTTGAATTTCATGAATAAATTTCTGTGTCGAATGTCATGACAACTTGGAAACAAGGTGTGGCTGCTTCATCAAGTGCGCGGGGATTGCTGGCAGCCACGCGCGTTCATTGCGAGGCTCGCTGTTCGCTGTTCGCAGCTGGCTGCCGTGCAGTCGGCCGCGTTTTGATGGCTGCCGCCGCCGCAACCACCAATTCCTGGCTGGCCAGTGCTTATAGCGGCCTGCCGTATACCACCACTGTTTCATTGGCTGCCGCAGCCTGGCTGCCGTTACCGGCCTAACTATATTCAAGCGCAGATCCGGGATTTCTCTTAGGTAGGAGCACTTTTTATGTCCGTTGCCTATTTACTCAAAAACTTATTGTAAACAAAAATATTAACAAATGTTTCGTTTGTTATATACGTAATATTTGCACCTGAGTTATGTTCTAATTGATTTATAAAATACTGTAAAAAAACTCGGAGGTATCGAGAAAAAATTTAAATACAGCAGAACCTAATTTAAACGTATGTCAAGGGGGAAAGATTACTTGTAACTCAGAATTACTTAGAAGTCAGTTACAGATAAGCATTATGAGCTCAGTCGACAGCACTGCTGAAAACCACGCAGGGGCCCGGGTTCGATTCCCAGCAGGAAACTGGCTGTTGTGTGTTCCCTATCATCATTTTCATCATCATCGACACACAAGTCGCCCAAGTGGCGTCAAGTAAAAACACCTGCACTAGGCGGCCGAATAATCCACACAGGATCTCCCAGCCAATAATGCTATACCATTACTTTATTTTTTAGTGAAAATAAAGGTTAGAGTGGTGCTATATTCATAAAATTTATAAACAATAAAGATAGAATACAGTATTTAAATAAAATATTTTCATTTTGTCCTGTTTAAAAAACATTAGATACAATAATGTAATCTAGCACTTCGCACTGTTTTAACAAGATGTTATTTTGAATCAGATCGTGCTTTAAAGGGATTAAAATATTTGCCTTGTTTCACATTCCATGCATTATATGCATACACCTCATTTTGCGAATTTATTAATTATTTCAGATATTTTCCACAAAAAATTTTTTTTCACTAATTTAACGCCTACGCCGATTGATTGCACTAAACACTTCACTCAGTTCAGGTGTTTCAAGATCGTCATCCCCATCAATCTCACTTACCTTCTTGATCACCACTGCGTTGTTGGCGCACATCAGCAATAATCTCTTCATCTTGTACACTCACAGCGAGGCTGCCATCAAAATATACAAAACTGACGAAATCTGTAGAGTTAGCTTATTACTACACATGACTTCACAATCACCAATGTCATCATCATCAACATTATGTGGAATGTCAACTTGGATTACCACGAAACTTTTACTGATGTGCATCTGAAATCAAATTTAATCAGGGACTGACGACCTAGCTGTTTAGTCCCCTAAAAACAACCAACGACAACAATTTAATCACGGGAAGCGTGCGCAGCTCTCTTTCCCCAGGTGAGGTAACTGAAACAGCTTCTAAACACGTTTCCTTTTTTTTTTTACCAGTATTGCATTTTAATATTTATTTTCATGTTACTTTAATGTGTACATTTGAATTCCTCACACCGTCCCCTATAGCCCTCTAGCCAACAATGCAACCCGTAACCAAAATTTCTGTCACCAGAATAGCAGACACAATCAGTAATGATTAAGAATTTTTCCATTTCCCAGAGAGTAATATTACTTCATCACATTGTCTCTCTAAAAATCTTAGCATTAGGCCAGTTAAATGTGTCGTCTGATTGTTCTCTATGCACAGTTACATTATTTCTGACATCGAAATTCTCTCCGACGATTGATAATATTGTGCAACACATACAAAAATAGAACTGTGGAATTTACAAGAAAGACTTGCACTTGTTTCTTTCCATTTTGTCTTTTACATTTTTCAGGCTGTCGAGATCTCTTCCTAGCTATGCCTTCTGTGGCTAGTGAAACATTTCGTTCAATGCATTCACTTAAAAGTTAATTATTAGTAACAATCCTGTAAAAAAAAAAAAACCGAAGTACGGCCTAGTGTTCTTAATATCTGGCACAGGCCGTCGTCATGTCAGATTTTCCGGGTCATTTGACTATACGCTGTACCATTGGTGCGGATTGCTTCATTCAGAAGATTTCCGTATTTCATACCAATCATCTGTGTAGATGTCCGCTTTTGAAGTGAACCGTAAATTGGGTTGGGTTGTTTGTTTGGGTTAGGGGGACTAAACTACTGAGGTTACCAGTCTCCCAGTTTCTTTTAAGGACATTTTCTTCAACTTTTTGTCGGCTAGAGCATTCAGATAGTAATCTACCATTTAGTACATTTCATAATAAAATGCAAATAGTAGTTTTTAGGTTAAATATGCTGCTCTTCTGCGATGTGCGCTGATGTGGCCAAGAAAAGTTACAGGTGTGTCGATAGTCGTGGAGGGACCGTAAAGAAGTTCTTATTTTTGATCGGTATAATTAAAATTAACTTAAATCATGGAGAGCAGGTTCCTGGCACTCTACAACTCATCTATGTCGGAGTAGCTACTGCAGTAGTATACGAAAGTCTAATTTTTTGCAATTCGTTTGTTATCCTAGTTAAATTACTTTCTAAGCACAATATTGGTAACAAATAACCATGCAATTTTAATGTAACTCGCGACTGTAAAGTAGAGGGGGGGGGAGGGGGGCCCGTCTCTGATGCTGGGTCCACGGCCCGTTATCGAGTGTGGGGGCCATGCCATAAAGATATCTGTAGAATTTTCATCAAGCATTTTCAGGTCGTCATTGCTTTTCAGCATTACCGCTCGTTCGTTTCTCGGACTCGTACTAATAAAAATAACCTTTTTGCTACTCTTATCGCTGCGGAGCGCGCGGCTGCTCGCCGTGGAGGTTCGAGTCCTCCCTGGGGCATGGGTGTGTGTGTGTTTGTCCGTAGGTTAGTTTAACTAGGTTTAAGTAGTTTGTAAGCTACGGACTGATGACCACGCAGTTTGGTCCGATAGATTTACAGACATTTGACATTTGCTACTCTTAGATAACGGTAACGACAATACGTGATAAACGCCTTTTTGCGCGGTCATAAGATTGCCATTTATAAATATATTGGCAAATTTCTTAAACCTATCTATTCTCTGATGCTTGTGTTACCATCGTTTATATCTTTCGCAGCGTTTCTTAACAATTTTGATAATCAAATCAAATGTTCAAATGTTTGTAAAGTCTATGGGACTTAACTACGGGGTCATCAGTCCCTAAACTTACAAACTACTTATGAACTACTTACGAACTACTTACGAACTAGGACGGCACAAATATCCATGCCCGAGGGGGGATTCGAACCCCCGACCGTAGTGGCCGTGCAGACCGTGACTGGAGCGCCTTAGTCCCCTCGGCCACCGCGGCCGGCTTTTGATAATCCAGCTTCAGATTTACCGATATAACTCGCTATATACGAAGCAATGGTGTATTCGTCAAGTACAAACTGAATGTCCATATTCGATTCGAATAACTTCAGTATTAATTTATTGTACCCATTTGTTTTCATGTCTAAACTAGATCGTTGCAGAAATATTTGCGTCTTCTTTATATTGCTTCTTATCGCTTCAATATATTCTTTTTCAGTTGAATTTAACTTTTTTAGTATCTCGTCAAAATTAACCAAATCTTTCTTTTTGGAGCAATACAACATTTGATTTTCGATCTTTTTAGTTTGTCTTATGGCACGCAAGAAATTTTTGCCGATAATTATCCGGCAACGGGTCTAAAATTGTCGTTCTCGGCATAACCGGCAATGGGTAATTAAATCTGCATATTTTGTTATTTCTTTTGCATTTATAACAAGTATGTGTGTGTTTGTGCCCTTGAAAATTTACGTACAGATCGTCAACGACATTTCCGCAAGTAATAAATCTATCTATAAACGAAAAGCAGCTTTGCATACTTTCCGGATATTGCGGATCGTACTTTGGTGCACCTCTTAGCCATAAAAAGAATCGCACTGACGTGTTTTATGGTCCACTTTAAGTTCGTAGTTTTATAAGTTTTTGCAAACATTTTGGACCAAAATAATAATTTAAATAATAAAAAATTAATTAATAAGAGTGTCTGAAACCATTTTAGGAAAAGAATATTAGGTAGTGGTGGGTTTCGAACCAGTGACCTTCAGCGTCACAGCCCAACGCATTTTTATTTTATTTTTTTTCCTATGCATAGTTCTCTTCGTTGCGGACGCTGATCGTTGTTGTTGGATTTGTTGTTGGCCCCTCTGACCGGGCGCGCTGAGCCACGGCGCCCGGCAATACATTGCCCACTACGCTACAGCGAACAGTTAGGAGTTGCATTCATTAATTTCATACTATTGATGGCCGTTGTTAACTGATGCTAATATGGCATTTGTAGACACTAGATTATCATGTATCGTACGAAGAACGTGTGTTTGTTAATTCTTCAGTGCGCCATTGCTTTGAAATGACAACGTGTAAGTTACAATAAGAAAATCATCAAATACGCAACGCAAGATGGAGTATGCCAGATAGAGTTCTGGGCGAGGAATGTCACGTGACATCTGCGAACGGCTGGTTTTCGTTAATTCAATGGAGGGTGTCAAAACTCCGTTATTTTTGCACATATCTCTCAAACGATACGAGATATGAAAAAAACATAAGGGAACAAAGTTGTAGAGAATTTTCTCCTCTACAAATTCATTTATTCAATTTTCGCGTCAGATGAACGGTTTATATGCAATTAAAATTATGTTAAAAACGGTTTTTTTGTTACTCACGTATTTCTTGTCCGAAATATTTCAAAAAGCGAGGTTCTAATCTTTGGCAGCCAACAATTATATCTGTAAAATTTGGTGCCGATCGGTTGAACGGTTCCACCTAAAAAGTGGGAACACGTTACAGCCAGACAGACATCGTCAAATCGCAGTTATTTTTGCAAATATCTCTGCAACGATGCAAGATATGAAAAAACATAATAGAGCGAAGTTGTAGAGAATTTTTCCCTCTACCAATTAGGTTATTCGATTTTCGTGTCAGATGAACGGTTCGTTTGCAATTGCAATTATATTACAAACGGCTTTTTTGGTATTACTACCGTACTTTTTGTCCGAAAAATTTGAAAAAGGGAGGTTCTGGTCTCTGACGGCCTACAATTATGTCTGTAAAATTTGGTGCTGATCGGTTGAATGTTTCGTCTTAAAAATAGGGAATACGTTACGGACAGACAGGCAGACATCCCAAAATCGCCATTATTTTTGCAAATATCTCTGAAACGATACGAGATAGGAAAAAAAAACCAACAACATAAGATAGCAAAGTTGTAGAGAATTTTCTCCTCTACAAATTCGGTTATTCAATTTCCGCATCAGATGAATGGTTAAGTCGTTATTTTCATTTAAATTTCGAGCTGTCAAAAGACGATCGCAAAGGCTCACTTTTAGTATTACTAATAACAGGTGCCTCGGTTGCACAGTGGTAGAGTGCCAGACTACAAATCAAAAGGTCCCGGGTTCGTTCCCCACCATGTCTTAGGATTTTTATCTGTCACTTTCCACTTCTTTCACCTCTGGCAGCACCGTGGTTCGGAACCCACGTTAAACTGTAGGTCCCCCTATAACTGGCTGGGTAAGTCAGCTCGAAGGTCGGAGGAAGGCAATGGCATACCACCTCCAAACATGACCATGCCTAGTAGAGCACTGTGGTGTTCAAACCAATCTTCGGATTGTTGACTGCTTTACCTTACCGTAATCTAAAGTTGGCCAATATATGTTCGTGCGGTGGTCCTCTCACTTGAAATTCGACTCTTTCGTACGAGTCTTCGACTGTATATTCACCAAAAACGCTGTTTTCGGGTTTTAACAGTCGCATTAATTTATTCACTTTGTATTCAAAATATCTAGCACTAGTTACATGATCTCTTCTTATTAGTTCGGACTTTAGGTTGTTGTCCATAGTGTAGGCATCTAGTATCGCGATGCTTTTAGAAAAATTCAACTTTTTCAGCGTTTTGATTCATTCGGGCCAACTCTTTTCGTTGCTGAAATAGTTTAAAAAAATGTCGGCTTTCCCAACTGACGAATCATTGCCATTACATCTTTTTTGCGAGTCTCCCAATAAGCTGGCGACGAACGCACATCTTTCAACACTCAATAACCTGTATCTATCTTTGTTAAATTATCTATAAATTTAGATTGTAATGCATCTTTAGCTTTTATTTTCTGTAGGCCTTTTGTTTTCCGTAAGCACGTATTAACTGCTGATATACATGAAAGCTCCAATTTCTTTTTAGCCATGTATAAAACTCTCGTACCATTACAAGAACGTCTATCGTGATGCCTTACTTCAAATTTTGATCTTTCAGAGTAACTTAAGAATTTGGGAACGTTAAACGAATGTCTTGCAAATATGTTCGTAAAACATAATTCGTCAATATCCTCAATTTGATGCCAAGGAACCGGTTTTTTGTCTTGAGCAGGTGCCATAATCAGAACTTCATCGATATTACTTTCTTCATCGTCATCATTATCATCTTTCTGTTTTTCATCAACTTCTGTATCTACATTTGATAAATTCTTGTCAACATTTTGTAGAATTTCATCGTTAACTTTGTCATCTTCATCGATGACAACGTTTATTAATGCTTCAACATTGTCAGAAAGTCTTCTCAAATAGTCTGAATCAATTTCGATGTTGTGTTTTTT
The DNA here is from genome assembly GCA_026315105.1 of Locusta migratoria. NCBI lineage: Eukaryota > Metazoa > Arthropoda > Insecta > Orthoptera > Acrididae > Locusta > Locusta migratoria. Next base: position 106,586,498 of record CM048755.1, read on the forward strand.
GTACAATGGTGTTTGGACGAAATATTTTAGCGCTTCAGACAGCAGCAGGTCGAATAGCTTCGTACATATATCTGATTTCTGGCCGACGTGTCTCTTTAGTTTTATTTGTATTGTCGCCAGATCATTAAAATTTCTTGGTAAAATCTTTAATATATCGTTAATTTCGATAGGTACATTGACGACACTGCCTTTCATCCCAACTTGAGGGTTAATCATAAACGCTTTTAACGACTTTATTTGCATGAAATTAATGTATGGAGCAACTATCCGTTCTTCTAATGGAGTTAAAATACTGATACACTCTGGTATGTGAATAAACTTAATTCCGTTGCTAGTCGCCAATTTCGGAATTTTCCCTTTCCTTAAATTACTCACACACGTATTACATATGTATCCTGAGGAATAATTAAATATTTGTTTTTTTAAATGCGAAGAGTTCCTAATTATGTCGTCAGCACTGAATATTTAAAAAATAACCCTTCGCAACAACAGCAAGTTTTATCGGGCATCAATTTTTAATAAACTCTAAACAGTGTTTACTGTATTCATCGTGACTTTTGATTAAACTATCAGAAAAGTTTTCTCTGTATTTAAGGAACTGTACTGCTCTCATTTTGTTATTATATTCGATATTCTTTATTCTTTCTGCTTCTCTGTATTAATCGTCAGTTCGCTTTTGCGACTTGCTAATTTTGTTGATCAACCTTTCTTTTTTTCTGAATTCTTCGTCAACTCGCTTTTGCGACTTACTTATTTTATCGACCACTCTTTCTTTGTTTCTGTATTCTTCGTCAACTCGCTTTTGTGATTTGTTAATTTTGTCGATCAACGTTTCATTTTTTCTGTATTTTTCGTCAGCTCGCTATTGTGACTGGCTAATTTTATCAATCAGTTTTTCTTGACTCTTGTAGTTCTCGTAACTTTTTAGTTTGTCCACTTGAGATTTTATTCGTTTCTGTTCTTTTCCTTTGTAATCTTCATCGGTTTCTAACTTTCTTTTTCTATTTTTATTTTCTTTTGATCGAAATTCATTGTTCTCACGCTTGTTTCTCATCAAACATTTTTTTTTTTTTTATTTCTGGTCTCGACAGATTTCTTCTTACCTGATCGGCTATTCGAAGCAAAGCCAAAATCGATACACGCGATAGGCGCCAGGTCCCTGAGAATGGTAGACACGAGATAGCACACAGATTTTCGGCACAGCAGCAGACTGGTACAAGACAACCACAGAGACAAGAAACAACGACAAAAGTCTACAAGCAAAGATAACCCACAAGAACAACGAACGCCAACAACCGGTAGGTTAGACACGTAGTATTAGCGCAATTGGGTCTTGATATATTTCCTTGTACCCTTCATTTTCACCCTTATATGTGTAATCACAAATACGGAAAGTGCTATATCCGCGATTCCTCAGGTCGGCTAGTCGGAGCGCAACCGAAATTGATGCACGCAAAGCCACCAGGCCCCTGCAAACGGTACACTCGAGAAAGCACACAGATTTTGGTCACAATAACAGACTGCGACAGCGCCACTAGACAACCACAAAGACAAGTACAACGACGGAAGAGACTATAGCACCAACAACCAAACGAACGAACAACGGAACTACGATAACTTAGACACGTAGTATTAGTTGAAGCGATACACAAGAGATATGTTTCCAGTGTAGGCGCGAGCACAGAACTGACTGATGGCAAGACTAACAAAAGGGTCACGAAACTCCCAGATTGTATGCAACTTCGCTACTGCAGCGCTGCCTAGCGGGTATTGAAAATATAATCCGGAAATATCTCATTTTGATTTGCAGAGGATACTGAGATGTAAATGAATGATGTTACGAATAAGAAGGGCTGTTTTAGATTGGTTAGTGATTGTTTCATACATGGAAGCAAATTTTTTCTCTCTCGTAGTATTTTTCAGAACTTCGACTCTTAATAAGAATCGATAAATTACAGCAGTATAAAAACAATGTCTGAACGTTTCCGATTGGAAACTTTTCAGTTGAAGCTACTATTACTTAATTTACCAAAACATATATAGGCGGGTGTATTCAAATATTTTTGGGGTTTAAGTACGTAAACGCATAGTTCCAAATAATTAATGTTACCGTCTAGGTTCTGCCGAGAAACTGTTCATATTGTCACTTTGAAACTGCATGTGGTCTGGAATTCGAGGGCTGGTCGTTAATAGAGCAACTGCCGCGGCGGAGCGGCCGAGCGCATTGAGGCGCTACGCTACGATGCGCAAGGCCGTTCCTCGTCGGGGGTTCGAATCCCCCCCTCGGGCATGGATGTTTGTGTCGTCTTTAGTATAAGGTACTTCATAAGTAATTTGTAAGTTTAGGGACTGATGACCCTGCAGTTAAGTCCCTCAAGCTTGACAAACATTTGAACATTTGAATAAAGCAACACACTTTGCTCTTAGAACACGTTTGTTGCTAACGCAAGCATACACGAAGTACAGACTGCCTCCTGCTCGAGTGTTCCACTTTTTAAACATATAAGTAATTTTCTGGAACTTACAAGTACATCAAACATAAGAAACATGTAGAACATTCTAGAAATAGCAAATAGAAACAAATATTTTTTTGTGCCCATAGCGGGATTTAAACTGGGGAGCGCAAGCTTACCGATCTGCGAATGGTAACCAGTGCACCACGCGTTCCGTCTGAAGTCTCGCCGACAGATTGACAGTCTAGATTGATGAAGATATTCATTTTGATACAATTAAGGAAAACATGGTAGTTTCATGCAAGGCAGCGGAGCAAGGACGAGGCGAAAAGGACGTTTATAAGGAGATGTAATATGTAGTCTACGATAATGTAAGAATCGCATTTAGATTTGAATATAACAAAATGCCCGGAATCCGCTAAAAATTAAAGGAACATTCGTGAAATACTGCGCCGAGCACACCGATATAATCATAATGAATAAGTTTTGAACAAATCACGTTGTAAATCATTTCTGATCTTAAACGTTTATGCAAGATACGATTTCGGCTCTACTATTGTGAGTCGCGCGCATTGCACTGCACTATCATTTTGTTATAATAGACTGACATTAACATGATTCGTGCTATTAGTTAAATTACATTTTCATATTTGTATTACAAAACTCACTGGCATGTTTAGTAACTGTGAAATAAGAAGGTAACAGCATTGATGATATCTTGTGGAATTTTTGGCCTCTCAGGTATGTATGTGTGTGTGTGTGTGTGTGTGTGTGTGTGTGTGTGTGTTGACCTTAGGGTAAGTTGGTTTAAGTAGTTTGTTAAGTCTATGGACTGATGACTATATCATATGGTCCAATAGTATTACATACATTGAACCACCATAATAGTTCCACTTTGGATACAGAGTGTACGGCAGAGTGCTCGCCCGCTCCCTGCCACCACTTTCTGCCTGTATGTGCCTCGGCTGCAGCGACACGCAGCTCAGCGCAGGTGCAGGTCGCAACAGCTTCGCGTCCCCTCCCAATCTGCGCGGCCCCATTAGACTGCACTATGCCGCCGGTCTCAAATTGCAACCGCGTCAACCACTGTGCTGCTTAGTTGCGCACGTGCACGTAGAACGAAACATTTCCATCACACTCCTTTGCGACAGATACTAAAGTGTGCGCCGGCCGCAGTGGCAGAGGGGACATTGGCGCTCCAGTCACAGTCTACACGGCCACTACGGTCGGGGGTTCGAATCCCCCCTCGGGCATGGATATTTGTGCCGTCCTTAGTATTAGCTAGCTCATAAGGGGTTTGTAAGTTTAGGGACTGATGACCCCATAGTTAAGTCCCATAAGCTATACAAACATTTGAACTAAAGTGTGTCACAGTATTACCCGTTCAACTAAAGGCTCCGTCAAACAGGGAGCGGGCAGCCCGCGCGGGCAGAACGCGCTGTTGTCCGCCGCGTTCCGCAACAATGATAAAGGGCGCGGGCAGCGCTCGGCGTTCCAGCTAGGGGTGGGAAAAACCGACCTGTTAAAACCGATACCGGTACTTTAGTTTTGAATAACCGGTTTTTTTGTATTTATTTGGTGTCGGTTGTAACCGGTTTCTTTTATTTATTGCATATAACCGGGTAAAAAAACCGGTACGACTACTTCCTGTAGTGATGGTTAAAAAGGTGTTTTTTTGTAAATAATTAAAAAAAAATTAAAACTTGTAGACCCCAATATTTAGGGATATTCTTAAAATTTCCACTGCTGTGAAATATTAGGTCATCGCAGAAACTAAGAAAAGCGATCAGTGTTAATTTAAGAACAATCTCTGCAGTCAGAAACGCGCAACAAACGCTTGGCAAAAGAACTTAAGAACTGGTGCAGCTATTGAGGCATCGATGCACCTGTTGCCGTGTGGCGTGGTCTATTAGACGACGCGCGTGCACCGGCAGTGTACAAGACTTACCTCCGTCTGGTCATGTGGCAGTTGCTTGCTGTCGTCGTCAGACATCGGTTGTGTCTTAAATGACACCATCCCGAGTATGTAAGTACTTCACGAAGCACGAGAGCAGTGAGATACAATGCTCCATTTGCTGTATTCTATCGTATGACCTGCAAGAAACAAATATTCTGTTTCAATATCACTGAAATGTATAGTGTTGAAAGTGGGTGGAGGTACTACAAACATGCTATGTCATTTAAGAAAAAAAATGTTTGTAATTCTATCGGACCAAACTGCGTGGTCATCAGTCCGTAGCTTACAAACTACTTAAACTAACCTAACCTTAGGACAACACACACACACATGCCCCAGGGAGGACTCGAACCTCCACGGCGAGCAACCGCGCGCTCCGCAGCGAGACGCTTTAGACCGCTCGGCTACTCCACCGCGGCTGTCATTTAAGGAGAAAGCATCCAAAATGTTCCTTAGAAGAGAAGGTAAATTCGATTCATATACCTATTATGTAAGTGATGTACGCTAAGCTTGGAATACAAACTTTTAATGTATTATCATATTGTTATGCTAACAAGTTTTATTAATGTGATTCCTTGAAAGGGAAGGGCTTTTTTAATAACCAATATGGGTTTAGGTAACATTGATCATGTGACGACTCGCGAGGTAGCCGTGCGGTCTGAGTCTACATGTCACGGACTGCGCGGCTGTTCCAGTCGGAGGTTCGAGTCCTCCCTCCTCCCTCGGTCATGGGTGTGTATGTTGTCCTTAGCGTAAGTTAGTTTAAGTTAGATTAAATAGTTTGTAAGTCTAGGGACCGATGACCTAAGCAGTTAGGTCTCATAAGAACTCGCACCCATTTGAACATTCTTTGATCATGTGGTACACAGCTTTCCTAGTTCAATTTGCGAAAATTGACACTGACAACAGCCATACAGTTAGTCGGAACTGCGACTTTATTTTTCGAAATACTTCTGCAGCACTGACTGAAGTTTATTTACTGACTGTAACTTATATATGTTGTGTGTATAACGAGATATTCGTATGTGCTGGCTCACAAGTCCAACTTACGGATTGGTTGGCTCAATATTCGCAACTGCCGGATGGAAATGCTAGGCCAGTAAATCTGTATTCTTCGTATTCGTCTTCTACGGACTCTTGGCTAGGCTTACACACTCTCAAGAAGGCGTAGTATTGGGAGGGGATCTTGCAAAATATGGAAAGACTAGTGATTTGTCATATAACGTAAATTTACCTAAATTTTAACTAAATTTCGTAAGTTTCGGTTTCTGCCGAAACTAGAAGAACCGACGATTACGGTTTCTGTTTCGGCCGCAAATTATGTTTCGTTCAAACTCTACTGGAAACAATAGCAATAAAAACCGAAAACCTGTTATTTAAGAAACCAGTTATCTTGAGCAATTTTTACGGTGCGGTTAAACTGGAAATGGAAAGAACCGGTATAACCGAAAACCGGTTGTTTCATCGATAACCACCATCCCTAGTTCCAGCTGTGGACTGGCACTTGTAGTGCGTGAGTCAGCCGCGGAACGTATAAACATGAGCAGTAATTCAGATGAAGACGAATTTCTACTTCTCACCGTTGCGTCAAAGAAGCGAAGAAAATGGGTACATGAAATTAATACGAAACGAGAAGAATATTTGTTAATTTCATCGTCTTTGTAAAGAACTTTAGCCGTGTGAAGACCTTTTTTTCCGAATGTCTCGCGAACTATTTAAAACGATACACAATCTTATTGAGTCACGTATTATAAAAATTCAATCAAACTGGAGAAAGCCTATTGGATCTCTGGAAAGACTGTCAATTTGCTTCAGGTAAGCATGTTATTCATTACATGTTTTATTCATTTCAATGTTTCATTTATTGTTTATTGTAACTACATAAGTTGACTTTTATGAGGCATATTACAACAAGTATTACACTCAAAAAAAAAAAAAAAAAAAAAAAGTAACTCCGTACACAGAAAATGTCTCTCTCGCGGTTTTCTATAATTGAAAATGACTGTGTGTCCTCTCATATACTTGTTTATTGATGAAAATTCTCCTTCGTTGTTTCTGCCTTCTTAGACGCATTTCTGTGCTCTGGATCACGTGTGTCATACAGAAATGGCTTTTGACGCCCCGAATCGACCACTTTCTATTTCTTCCGCTCCCGCTTGCCCGCCGCGTTCTCTGTAGAAAACCACAGCCTGCCCGCTGCACGCGTGCGACCGCTCCCTGTTTGACCGAAGCGGTAAGCCGGAATGCAAAACAGGGCCCACACGTACTGCCCGCTCTCTGTTTGACAAAGCCTTTACAGTTGCCATTTTAGCTGAAGGCGCTGCGATCTGTTGACGTGTTCTATTATTATGTATTTCGAATGGCGTACAGTCGTTATAATTACGCTCATTGGTACATATGCAACAGTAAACAACTGTACATTCTGTTAACTCATTCTTGAACAGAAAAGCAACCGAAATGAATAATAATAATTCAAATTATTGTTTTACAATAAAACAAAGCAGCAGCATGTTTGCAAAAACAAATAAAATAAAAATAAAAAGTTACAGTCGTTTTTAATATATTCTTCTGAAGGAAAATATGTGAAATGAAAAAAAAAACTGTAATGTTACTATAAAATAACTGGAGCGAATGCATAATACATTTTCTATTAATATATTATCCTACAGAAAATTGTACGGAATTAAAATAAAATTGTTATTTTGCGATATAGTGACTTGGTTTTGCAGGTAGCTGATAAAAATACCTTTGCTGTTAATACCAAAGTTCCTATGCGCCTCAATCTCAATAAATATCTTCCTTCTCCTCTCCCTCCTTCCGCCTCCTCCTCCTCATACGCCACGACTACCTTTGCCGCTGACACTTCATTCTTTTATTACCATCCATCACGATGTCTCTGACATCCCGTAGCTCTCTGCCGGCCTGCTCCTGCCTCACCTCCATGTTCATCCTATAGATGAAAATTATATATTGTCAAAATATTGTTGTAGTGTGGTGTAAACTACCCACCCCTTCTTAACGAAACAAAATCTCATATGTAATGGTTCCCCTGTTATGATTTAGAATTCGTAAGTGAAGTACCTTCCGCCACGTACCAGACGAATCTTATAGACGGTGACCTTCCACTAGTTTTAAATGTCAAGTGTGTGAAATTTCATCAATATCCTAATAAAACCTGAGAATTTAGATAATTTTTAAGTGAAGTACCCTCCGCCATGTACCACACGAATCTTATGTAGACAGTGACCTTCTGCTACATTTGAATGTCAAGTGCGCGAAAATTCTGCGAGTCTTCTGTAACAATGACAGGCTAGGCTTGGTTCTCCAGGCTTGTCTCGGCTCGTCTCGTCGGCCGCGGTGGCCGAGGGGACTGAGGCGCTCCAGTCACGGTCTGCACGGCCACTACGGTCGGGGTTTCGAATCCCCCCTCGGGTATGGATATTTGTGCCGTCCTAGTTCGTAAGTAGTTCATAAGTAGATTGTAAGTTTAGGGACTGATGACCCCGTAGTTAAGTCCCAGAAGCTTAACAACTATTGGAACATTTGAATCGGCTCGTCTCGCCAGGCTCGTTGTACGCGTGTGCCCGCCGGCTCGGCTCGTTGTGCCCACCGACCCGACCCACCGGCCCGGCCGCAGATTCCGTGTAACCGACAGCGCGTCTCGTGAGTCTGTTGCGAGTACCGCCCGGCCCGGCAAAGGCAGGTGAACCGCGTCGGCAAGACCACGAGCGCAGAGGGCCGAGCCACTGACGTCACAACACCCGCTAGCGTGGCCGGCGAGAAATACAGGCCTGAGCGCGCACTTCATGCTACCGCTAGCCGATTGGCCGGCCCCTGGGGCACTGCCTAAAGCACTAGATATACCGAGCTGAACAGTCCGCCATTTTGAATCCCAATCCAACGACAGTGTTGTATGCTTTGTATTGTGTAACGAAGTGAATCAGCAAATATTTCGTGATTTTATTGTTTCACAGTGAGAAATGGTTGGTTGTGCTGCACCGAACTGCTCAAATAATAGCAGACATGTGCGCTTTAAGTTTTATCGGTTTCCTTCAAACATAGATCGGCGTAAAAGGTGGCTTTTTAATACCCGACGCCAAGTATGGACGCCAAAATCGATGAACTATCTGTTAAGAACAAAAACTTTTTTTATTTGTATTAGTTATGCTCACAGAGAGGTAACAATGGAAATATAGGCCTATAATGTAAGCAATGGTTTAATTTTGCTACAGATTGTTAACATAACACAATATACAGTCAGTTTAAAGTGGGCTAGTTTTCTTGATTTTATATAGATCAACTAAGGAGCTATTCTAAGCGCTGTTAATTGTATTTTTAGTGATGCATTCGTGCAGCTGATATTACCCAGGCAGTGGTTTTTAAATTATATTATTTCGCGTTAGATCAGTGTGTAATTTGAATGAGACTCTCAACACGGGAATATCTAAGCCTAAGCCAAGCTATGGAGGAAAAAAAAAAAATACTGAACTTCGCAAAAAAGAAAAAAGATGCGAAAGGGAAGGAAGTCGTACATGAAAGGCATTAAATTCAAAATTTAGAATTAAACATTCACTTTATTTCTAAGTGTATGCTACCAGATAGACTTTATTTAGTCGTTATCTAACGAAACCAGACATTCAAAGTTATAAAACACATTTTGACGTAAAATCCTCTTTGAAATATGGTGTGTGTAAAATATGCGAGGCATTACAATACAGCAATTTAACATTATTCCGTAACTGTTACCGAAAACGTATGTTGACATACCATTTATAAGCCAGAAAATATGATCATTGTAGCGTATTTTAACGGTATGTGGTAAATATTTAGAACAGCATCATATGCCTTACTTTGGAATGTAATTGAAAGTATCATATCTCTAAAAATCCATCTAATCACTAAACTTTAAGTTGCTTGCCTCTTTCAGTGAAAAAATGTAAGCAAATAAATTTACAACGCTGTAATATTTTTTGCGTTTGGAAAGCATATTAAATGGCCTTAAGAGCATGTTAAAAAGCGAAAGAGTTCAGTAGTCTTTAAAGGCGCGCCTTCAACGTGGGATTCAAAATGGCGGATTGTTTTGCTTGTACTATACAGTGCTCTGGCACTGCCCACTGCGTCATAGCGGGCAGCCACTGAGCTAGCGATCGCGCCGGCTCGGAACTACCTTGCTTACGCTGCATGATGTGCGCGCTCAGGCCTGTACTTCCCGTTGGCCGCGGCCCGCTAGCTGGTTTGAAGCAACATTTCGGAGCCCGTTTCGAATCTCTAGCGGACAGTAACAGCATTAAAAATATCGACTTCTCGGTTTACATCACGGCATTATTCTGAAGCGATGCTAGCGTTCCAAGCGCCCAGAAGGTAGTAACAATCGTCAAGAGGTTGCACCACCAAATCTATACCTATAAATGTGAATGTCTGTTCGGTGTACGTTTATCACGACTGAACCACGAGAAATAAAGAGCTAAAAATTTGTACAGTTTCTAATGTCTACCCGGGGAAGGCTTTAGGCACGATTTTATGGCGATCGTGTAGCTATTTATCTATATATATTAATGTGAATGTCTGTTCGGTGTATGCTTATCACGTCCGAACGACAAGACGCATAGACTTAAATATTTGTACAGTTACTAATTTATACCTGAGGAATGTTTTAGGCACGGTTTTATAGCGATCTGATAGATATTTAGTAATTTGCAGAATATAACTCGAAATGCCGAACAATAATTACTCTTTGTAAGTTATATCTAGTCTTGGAAAATGGTTTTATTGGTTGCATTGTTGCTTGAGGGTTGATAATGATAAAAGGATGGAGTACATTGGGATGGAAAGTTATCGGCGTATATAAAATTCTACGTGGGTGTGTGTTAATAATTCCCTCTGCAGCGAAAACTACAGAACGCAAACGAATGATCTGTGTGTAATTGTTGTCCGAAGTCTCCCGTTGTACACCATAGCAGTTCCATACCGATAGCTATAAGGGGGTGGAAGATATGGTGGTTGAAAGTCGTCAAATTATAAAAAAAGTCGGACTGAATGCCAGCGATGACGTTTGCGACTCTGTAGCAAGGATGTTACATACAGCGAAACGTGATGCCACAGACCATATCTTTGGCCTATGCGTGCTACAATGTCTTCAGCTCTTTCTCTGTAAGGAAAAGCATACGATAAAAGGAAATATAAGAATAAATAAATAACATACTACTTAAAGATAGCTTATCGATCATAATCAACCAACACGCGAGCGGAGCCGCGGGTTTAAGCTAGTAACTTGTAAAGATAGTAGCGGGAACTCCGCCGAATTTACATGCGTTTGCCAGGCGACACCGATAGCAGTGCCATCTGTTGGTTGGAGTTGCAGTTACAATGACTGTTGTAAAGACGTAATGATAGTGGTAACTTCATATACAGATTAAGTATTAGATTTATCTGGAATTCAGTATTTTACACTTATTCCGTTTGTTATTCTAGCTGTAAAAGAAAACGTAATCACGGATTGAAACAGAATGTTTGCTCTTTATTATAGCGCAGAGCAAAGTAACAAGAACAAAGTCATATCTGAATTACAGAAAATGTAATACAATCTACATTAAAAGTGTCCATAGCAACTAAGACAAACATTTTAGTAGAAGCATTGATTCTAATTAATAACTTTCAATATATTCAAAAAATAGTGAATAATTTCTTAGAAAAATAATATGTTGCAATGTACACACTTCCCTTGTGTTTGATTAAGGAACTACACTTTCCACAGAAATGTGGGACTTCTTTATATATACGAAACTACCTATATTAGCACTTTGTGCAGAATGTTCATTATACAGTATCCTCCCAGTTTACCTGCATATGCTTCAGAAGACCATTGTTCAATTCGTTGTTACGTATTTCACAGCATGTTCACGAAATAGAACAAACACGCGCATTAGAGGGAGCATTGTTACATATGCACAACTCTAAACATTGAAAAACATAGCTCTATTTAATTAATAAGAGTGTCTGAAACTCTTTTAGGAAAAAAATGGGCAGTGGCAGGTTCCGAACCACTGACCTTCAACATCAAAATTCAACGCATTACCCACTACACCACGGCTCACAGTTAGAAGTTGCGTTCTTTAATCTTGTACTATCCATGGCCGTTGTTAACTGAGGCTAATATGGCATTTTTAGACACTAGATTATTATTTATCGTACGAAGAACGACGTGTTTTTGATAATTCTTCAGTGCGCCATTGCTTTGAAATGACAACGTGGAAGTTACAATAAGAAAATCTTCAAATGCGCAACGCAAGATGACGTATACCAGAGAGAGTTCTGGACGAGGAATGTCACTTGACGGCTGGTTTTCGTTAATTCAGTGGAGAGTGTCAAATCTCCGTTATTTTTGCAAAGATCTCTCAAACGATACGAGATATGAAAAAAACATAAGAGAGCAAAGTTGTAGAGAATTTTCTCCTCTACAAATTCGGTTATTCAATTTTCGTGTCAGATGAATGGTTAAGTCATTATTTTTATTTCAATTTCGAGCTGTCAAAAGACATCGCAAAGGCCCACTTTTAGTGTTACTACCGCAACCTAAAGTGGGCCAAAACTGGGAATGAACAACACAGATGAAGCAGTTAGAGCCAGCAGGCTGAAATGGTGGGGTCATGTTACACGCAAGAGAGAAGCAAGGTTACCTGAGAGCCTCATGGGTTCAGCAGTGCACCAGGGAGGACTCCAACCTCCGACGGGGAGCAACTACGCGCTCCGCAGCAAGGCTCCTTAGACCGCTCAGCCATTCCATCGCGGTGTTATGTTCGGTGACTTGGAGACCATTTCCCGGTATTTATGGGCTTTATTTTCCCACACAGAGGATCCAAAAGAGAGGTAGTTATGAAGGCGGAAATAAGGCTTTATGCATTTATAACTGAACACAACGTGTCTTTCAGCGTTGTGGAACATTTTCCTGCATTAGGCCCTATTGAAATCAGTATATTCCGATTCATTAATTGCCAAAAAAGTTACACGTTGTAGAACGAAGGCCACCGCTATTGTGAAAAATGTTACAGGTTGTGAAATTTAAAGAGATGGTATTTAAATTTCTGCATCGTTGCTTGAGTAGATCTAGGAAATGGAAGGATAGGGGATGCTTTTTTAGCTCTCGTTCCTTTAACTGAGGCCAATGCAGGTAATCTTTATGATATTATGAGTAAATGCTTCATATTGAGCAATTTACCAAAGAAGTAAAACATAACAGGTTTTGCTGCCGATGGAGCTGATGGACACGCACAACTCCATACTACCTTTTAAAAAGAGATATCCCTCATTTGTTCATAATGAAATGTATATGCCATTCTTTCAATTTGTGCTCATCCTATGCTTGTGCAAAACTGCCAAGGGCCCAGAAGTTTTGGTTCGAGGTATGTTCAATTACTTTCATACTACCGGTAAGCGCATTGATGTATTGCAGAGGTTTCAAGATTTTGTGAAGATCAAGCAGCACAAATTGCTGCATCGAAGCCAAACGAGGTGTTTGTTCCTTCAGGCGGTAGTTTCTCGAGTGCAGCAACAATAAGAGGCGTTTCTTCTTTTCTTTACGCACGCTGCATCACAAGATCGGCTACTTAGATCTGACGCCATTCCTCAGAGACTTAAATGCCATTATAACAAGTTGTATTTTAGAGTTTGTAGAGCCGGCCGCGGCGGCCGAGGAGACTGAGGCGCTCCAGTCACGGTCTGCACGGCCACTATGGTCGGGGGTTCGAATCCCCCCTCGGGCATGGATATTTGTGTCGTCCTTAGTTGTAAGTAGTTCATAAGTAGTTTGTAACTTTAGGGACTGATAACCCCGTAGTTAAGTCCCATAGACTCTACAAACATTTGAACATTTGAGAGTTTTTAGAATTAGTTGTACCGATTTCCAATCAACTGAATAAGCAAAGGGAAAGTGAAACCCCTCATATGCGTACAATATGAGACTGTATTTATTCTTCTCTGCTGATGCTACATGACTGCTATGTACAAACTGAACACAAGCGGTCCTTAAATTTGGAGAAATACGGTACAACGATCCTCAGGCCTTTCTTCCTCTTGAAGAAATGTATTTCGGTGCATATGTGCAGATACATATGGAAAAAATGAATCAAGACATTAAGGTCAAGTTACGGTTATATTGAACAAATTTTGTCCCCTTTTTCTTTTTAGGATTCTGCAATTAAGTCAATGGAAGTATTGCATCCGACAAAAGTACGTAGCTTCCAATCACTGGCCTCAGTTGCCACACATTTTCCAAGTATTGCGGCTAATAGCAAACTTTAGCAATTGGATACTGATTGGCGCCTGCTCCGGAATACGGAAGTTGCATACGGCCCTACTGATGGTGTACAACAATTTTGGAAATCTGTGAAGAGTAAAGTGTATGCGGACCCAAAGCCTTTATCCGAACTTGCCAAATTTGTTGTATTTTCCCCAAATGTGCTAATGAAAACCAAATGCTAAAGTAAGTTATCTACCAAAATAATTATGTCGGTTCTTGCACAGTCAAAGATTGGTGAAAAATTCCGAGTTTTTTTTCCTTATAAATGACTAATTCAATGTTATAGAGACATAACAGTACTATGTACGCTTACAGTGGGGAACAATAAACACACATTTCAATTTCCGGCTGAAAAATTTCACGACACACACAAAGTTTTGTATAAAGGAAACGCATTTCCTATACGAGCCCACTATCTTCATTTCTTATCAATAATAATAAAACGTCTAGATTGCTAAAATTATATTTAACACTCAGACGAAGGCGCTACGGTTGGCAACGCCTGTATAAGACAACAGGTGTCTGTCGAAGTCGTTAGATCGCTTACTGCTGTTAGAATGGCAGGTTATAACGATTGTAGTTGGCGCACGAGAGATGGGGCACAGGATCTCCGAGGTAGCGATAAGGCGGCGATTCTCACGTACGACCATTTCACGAGTGCATCGTGAATATCTGGAATACTGTAGAACATCAAATCTTCGACTTCGGTGCGGCCGGAAAAAGATGCTGCAAGAACGGGACCAACGACGACTGAAGAGAGTAGTTCAACACGACAGACGTGTAACACTTCTTCAAATTTCGGCGGATTTTAGTGCAGGATTATAAAGAACTGTCAGAATGCGAACCATTCAATGAAACATTATCGATATGGGCTTTCGGAGGGGAAAGCCCACTCGTGTATCCCTGCTAATAGCACAACACAAAGATATACGCCTCATCTGGGCCCGTCAACACGGATATTGGACTGTTGATGACGAGAACACGTTGCCTAGTTTGACGAGTCTCGTTTCTAATAATTGTATCGAGTGGATGGGTGTGTACGCAACCTCATAGAATCGAATGTCAGCAGGGGACTGTTCAATCTGGTAGAGGCTCCTTAGTCGCGGTGGAATGGTCAAGCGTTCTAGGGCGCCTTGCTGCGAAGCGCACGGTTGCTTCCCGTCGGATGTTCGAGTCCTACGTCGGGTATGGGTGTGTGTGTTGTCCTTAAGTTAAAGTAGTTTTTAAGCCTAGGAACACATAACCACAGTAGTTAAGCCCGTAGATTTACATCATTTGAACATTTTGAGGCTCTGTAATGGTCTGGGGAGTGTGCAGTTGGAGTGATACGGGAGGCACTGATACGTCTAGATACGACTAATAGGTGACCTGTACGTATGCATCCTGACTGACCACCTGCATCCATTCATGCCCATTACACCTTTCGATGGACTGTGGAAATTGCAACAGTACAGTGGGACACCCCACACACCCAGAATGGTACAGAATGGCACCAGGAACACTTTTCTGAGTTTAATCATTTCATACCCACATTATGAATTCAGCTTTGGAAAAATTAAAATTCAGAGTTTTTTCTATTAATACAGTTCACTAAACATCAAAATATGTGTTTTAAAATTTTTGATTGAACTATTGTTTTTTTTTTTATTTATTTATTTTATTTTATTTTATGTCATGTATTTTATGTGCAACACAGACGTTTGTATCGAAGTAATTTATTACTTCGACGTTATTTTGATAAAACTTAACACTGCCAATCAATAGTGCTAGCATATTCTTCGCCACAGCACCAAAGGCAAGACAATTCACTTCTGAATAAAATATCATGAACCACACTCAAGCTCACACTCACAGCCATATACAGACTGCAACGTAACACAACCTCCAAGACGGATAAATTAATGCCTCAGAAGTGGCTACACATCGTATCAAGCGGCAAAATGTCGTACTAGAAGCATGTTGTACATCAACAACAATGCGACTTTATATACTGATACACGAAATACGGTGTAAATCAGCTTTTAATACGTTGTTGTCGAGGAACAACACTGGAAATGAGAGTTTCAAACAGCTCCGCTAGCCAAGCTCCCGAGGCATGAACATTATTGAGCTTATCAGGAATGCCTTGCAATGTGGTGTTCTGAAGAGATCTCATAGTGTTGCGGATTTACGGACAGCCCTGCAAGAAGCATGGTGTCATTTTCCTGTAGCACTACTTGAGACATCTGCGTGCTCGTGGCTTCCCTACACAATATTCGGCAGGTGTACCAGTTTCAAAATGTTCAAATGTTTGTAGAACTTATGGGACTTAACTACGGGGTCATCAGTCCCTAAGCTTACAAACTACTTATGAACTAGCTAAGACTAAGGACGGCACAAATATCCATGCCCGAGGGGGGATTCGAACCCCCGACCGTAGTGGCCGTGCAGACCGTGACTGGCGCGCCTCAGTCTCCTCGGCCACCGCGGCCGGCGTGTACCAGTTTCTTCAGCGTAGTTTCTTACATCACTGCGTTTCCAACACAGCATTATTACGGACTTAAGTGTTAGTACTGCTGTTTAGCAATGTAAGTTAGCTGTGGTACTTGAAACAATTCCGATGTTATACTGTACATGAAATGTCTCAAAGCATAATATTGAACACCGTGCACAGTGGTTACTATGCACCTATAACGCAATCATTATAAAGTATTACTTTCTGTGAACTTTTATTCTATTGCACGTCTAATAACGATAATATTAACAATAATAATAAAAAATCGAGTAATAGAGGTATGTACGAAGGTTGGAACTTTAAAAAAATGTTCAAATGTTTGTACAGCTTATGGGACTTAACTACGGGGTCATCAGTCCCTAAGCTTACAAACTACTTATGAACTAGCTAAGACTAAGGACGGCACAAATATCCATGCCCGAGGGGTGGATTCGAACCCCCGACCGAAATGGCTGTGCAGACCGTGACTGAAGCGCCTCAGTCCCCTCGGCCACCGCGGCCGGCGGAACTTAAATAGTGCCAACACTGCTGTGGAGACACGATGCAATGGAATCTACTATTGTTGCTGACAGCACACGTTGTTGATATACCTACTTTACCTCCGAGCAAATGGACTCGCCCCTCCCATGTCACCAGGAGCCCACAATCCAAGGAAACACTCAATTGTGAACGAGTGGTCTAACGTAACGGTGTCATTACGTTTACGGAACAGGAGCAACGGATTTGGATCAAGAATGAGTGTTCCAGAGGCCGTACAGCATTATGGGTCGTCGCGAAAGTCGAATGTGCGCCAGAGCCCCAATATGATGATAGTTATGGTGGTTCTCGTCTTCGACGGTGATGGTGTTATCCAAAAACATTACGTTCCTCCACAGTATTACTGCTCGTTTTTGGAGCATTTCCTGCGACCAGCTTTGCAAAAGAAGCGGTAACAATTTTTGCGCACCCCACCCAACGTTTGGTACGACAATGCCGGGCTGCTCTGTTTGGTCGATGGGTCTAGGAAGCACTGTACCATTCACCATAATCCCCGGACTTAAAACCTTGTGAGTTTGATTTTATTCCGAAGATGATGAACCACTTTGTGGCATTCGCTTCAGAACTGTTCCAAAGATTCGACAGGCAGTAGACGCTACATTCACACTATCAACAGAAAAGGTTCTGCTAAGTGCTAACGTTATAGCATAGCGTCTAGAAGCGCTATGGTTATAGTATGCCTTCCACATCGCTGGCAACGTGTTCTACACAACGCTGGCAATACTGCATGGATTTATCTAAAGTGTGTTCGTGGTTGCGGCAGTTCAGAGAAAGATGAAGAGCGTGTGACAAGACATCAGTACAATCTATGCCTCGCTACAGCCGGTCTGACAACATGACTTAAGCGAGTGGAGAAAATTGTTTTAGAGGATTGTCGAAGGACTGTAGAACACATCGCATCCAGCGATGGCATTTCCGTGGGATCTGTGCACTAAACCCTGCATGAGGAGCTGAAAATGCGAAAAGTGTCCTTCAGATGGGTTCCGCGAATGCTGGCGGCAGACCACAAGGTTGCGCGCGTGGCATGTTGTCAGCCACTGTTGACGGGCATCACGGCAGAGTGCCACTTATGGCGCCCCTCTTCGTTATGCTACCAGTGTATGAGGCTTGTTGTTGCCCGGCTATTTGAAGTTTATGACTTTTCATTGATGCTTCCATTGTGAGGAGCGTCATTAGAAGCGAGTCTCCGACTTCACGTATACGGTTTCTTGTTGAAATGTTTTTCCGCCGGCCGCGGTGGCCGAGGGGACTGAGGCGCTCCAGTCATGGTCTGCACGCCCACTACGGTCGGGGGTTCGAATCCTCCCTCGGGCATGGATGTTTGTGCCGTCCTTAGGATTAGCTAGTTCGTAAGTAGTTTGTAAGTTTAGGGACTGATGTTCAAATGTTTGTAAAGCTAATGGGACTTAACTACGGGGTCATCAGTCCCTAAACTTACAAACTACTTATGAACTACTTACGAACTAGGACGGCACAAATATCCATGCCCGAGGGGGGATTCGAACCCCCGACCGTAGTGGCCGTGCAGACCGTGACTGAAGCGCCTCAGTCCCCTCGGCCACCGCGGCCGGCTAGGGACTGATGACCCGTAGTTAAGTCCCATAAGCTATACAAACATTTGAACTTTTTGAAATGTTTTTCCCCCTAAACGGGTATCTGAATTTTACGGAATTTGGTTTTCGCCTATTTAACATCCAAAGGTAAAATATTAACAGCGCTAAACAAGAGATAAATGACATAGTTCACTCAATTTGAAATTATTTGATTATATACACGTGCTGATAGTCTACTAAAGTTTTGTACGTCCGGAAACACTGCACTTAAAATGCTTATAAACTGCTTAGTTTCATCTACACAGGAAAGTTTGATTAGTCAGCGATAAAACTATATAAGAAATGTACACACGCATAACTTTTGTTGCAATTCTTCAAATATATTAACATTCACTTATAATAAAGTGATGTGGATAAAGTGCATCCTAATTTCTTTACATAAGTTTCTTTTACGTCTCAATACGCTTTTTTAACGTTCATTTGAGTTAAAACTGTTATCCAAACCAAGACACGTATATCCCACTGATATTCTATATATCGACCACAAAATCTAAGTTCGATATTGTTTCACCTCGACACCAAACTATTCAGAAGCACGAAAATTTATGTACTAAGTCCAAATTACTAAATTTGAGTAACGCTGAGCATACACTTCCAATCAAGGTGGTAGAAAACATGCGAAAGTGTTGTTAACAATGTAGGGAATTAGCTTTTATATGAGTTTCGACCTTATTCGTCCCCTTCCAAAATTCAAATGTTTGTAGAGTTTATGGGACTTAACTACGGGGTCATCAGTCCCTAAAGCTACAAACTACTTATGAATTAGCTAATGCTAAGGACGGCACAAATAACCATGCCCTAGGGGCGATTCGAACCCCCGACCGTAGTGGCCGTGCAGAACGTGACTGGCGCGCCGTAGACCGCTTGGCCACCGCGGCCGGCTCATCCCCTTCCCCCCCTGCTAGTAACCCCGTATACATTCTGACTTACTACTGATTTTAATATTCGCAATACATTAAAGTTTTGAATTCTCGTTACAAAAGCTAACCAATGAACGCAAAAAATAATTTAAAACTTATTTAAAGAATCTCAGTGACGGGTTATAGACTTTCTTTCCATCGATGGTGACAATGGCAGAGACATGGAAGTCGGTTTTCAATCCTGAAATTACGTCGACATGTGACAGAAGTTTCAGGGTTTGAGTGTAATTAATTTGTGAGAAAGAAGAATCGCAGACTTTATACAGGGTGTTACAAAAAGATACGGCCAAACTTTCAGGAAACATTCCTCACACACAAAGAAAGAAAATATGTTATGTGGGCATGTGTCCGGAAACGCTTAATTTCCATGTTAGAGCTCATTTTATTACTTCTCTACAAATCACATTAATCATGGAATGGAAACACACAGCAACAGAAAGTACCAGCGTGACTTAAAACACTTTGTTACAGGAAATGTTCAAAATGTCCTCCGTTAGCGAGGACACATGCATCCACCCTCCGTCGCATGGAATCCCCGATGCGCTGATGCAGCCCTGGAGAATGGCGTATTGTATCACAGCCGTCCACAATACGAGCACGAAGAGTCTCTACATTTGGTACCGGGGTTGGGTAGACAAGAGCTTTCAAATGCCCCATAAATGAAAGTCAAGAGGGTTGAGGTCAGGAGAGCGTGGAGGCCATGGAATTGGTCCGCCTCTACCAATCCATCGGTCACCGAATCTGTTGTTGAGAAGCGTACGGGCACCTCGACTGAAATGTGCAGGAGCTCCATCGTGCGTGAACCACATGTTGTGTCGTACTTGTAAAGTCACATGTTCTAGCAGCACAGGTAGAGTGTATTTTGACAATTGTCTGCACGAATTATTTCAATTTAAAGAGAAATACTAAAATGAGCTCTAACATGGAAATTGAGCGTTTCCGGACACATGTCCACCTAACATATTTTCTTTCTTTTTTGTGTGAGGAATGTTTCCTGAAAGTTTGGCCGTACCTTTTTGTAACATCCTGTATGTTAAACACATCGCGTATTAGAAACGTTTTGGAAAAGTTCATAAGAATCTTTAGTTGCGAATAAATAAATTGTCTTGATCTAGTAATGGTATTTTATTCCTTCTTCATACAGAGCTTAATCCATAGTAACAATAACTGGTTATTGAAATCGTTTCCTGTTCAACTCCAATGGGACACAAACGTCGCATTTAAAATAATTGTAAAACTATGAGCAACAACCGAAATTTAGAAACATGGCCTGACTCATTATCCATTCCAAAATCAGCAAACCATTTTTAAAGTAATGTGCGAAATCTTAATTAATTCGGTCACGTTCACTAACAGGTGTCGAGGTACTTTTGATGAGATAGTGTATCTCTAAATGTGCGCTTTTGGTGTTCCTGCGACTGTCGTAAGGAGTAATCGCAGTACGCTGCGAGTGGATGGATGCGGCGCGACTTGGCACACACACAGCTGTGGGGCGCAGCGTTAGCGCACAGCCCATGGAACCGGTCGCTGTCTCTTGTTCTGTTGAACTCCACAATTGCCGCTGCCCCCTTTCTATGGCTACATACATTATTCCCTTCTCCATATCCCCCGTACGGTAATCCGCTCGACCGAACCCCCCACCGAGCGAGGTGGCGCAGTGGTAAGACACTGGACTCGCATTCGGAAGGATGGTGGTTCAAATCCACTTCCGGCCATCCAGATTTAGGTTTTCCGTGATTTCCCTAAATCGCTCCAGGCAAATGCCGGGATGGTTCCTTTCAAAGGGCACGGCCGATTTCCTTCCCCATCCTTCCCCAATAATCCGAGCGTAAGCTTCGTCTCTAATGACCTCGCTGTCGACGGGACGTTAAACCATAAGCTTCCTTCCTTCCTTCCGAACCCCCAGTAACGAGTGGCTGAGGGCAGGAGGATTGCTAGCTCTATTTACAAAACGGCCGTTGAAAATACACTGGGTACTCGTTGGCTAAGTGGTTTGATTTTATAATAAAATATAAGGTCTGTACCGAATCGGTAATCGAACCCGAGCCCAAAATGCCCAAATGTGTGAATTCTCTGCTTTCGCAGGTTGTTGTTTTGTTCTCAAGGTTCTCTGTTGTTCCGGAAAGAACAAACAGTATCTCTCCGCGTGCTTGAATGCGTCGCCTACTCACATGCTGTGACTGTCTGGGCCTCTTGCGGTTTAGCGGTACCAGTGGGCTTATAGCCAAACCTTCCTCGACCAGGCAGACGTCCAAGAGACCTGGATCTTTAACTGTGTCATCCCGGTACATGTAGTCGTCCTGGTACCTCTGCTTAATAATGCTGACTAATGCACAGATAGCGGCAGAATCCGCTCTGGTAACGGAGGAAGACGACTTGTTTATCGATTACCAATCAGTAATCATTTCCAGACCAGAATTTTTTGTCAAATTTGAAAAGAACTAACACAGTATATTTTACTTGAAAATCTACATATACATAGATACTCTGCAAATCACATTCAAGTGACTGGCAGAGGGTTCATTAACCACTTTCATAACTTTTCTCTGCCGTTCCATTCTCTAATAGCGCGCGGGAAGAAACAACACCTAAATCGTTCCGTATTCGATCTGATTTCTCTTATTTTATTGGGATGGTCATGTCTCCCTAAGTAGGTGAGTGCTAGCAAAATATTTTCACATTCAGTAAAGTAAAAGTCGGTGATTGAAACTTCGCAAACAGATCACGCCGCAATGAATAACGTCTTTCTTTTAATGATTTCCACCCCAATTCGTGCAACATTTCCGCTGACGCTTCCCCCCCCCCCCCCCGTAACGTGATGAAACAAAACGAGCTGCCCTTCCCTGAACCTTCTCAGTGTCTTCCGTCAGTCCCACCTGGTGAGGGTCCCACAAGGGGTAACAGTACTCCAGGAGAGGACGCATAAGTGTGATGTAGGCAGTCTCTTTGGTGGAGCTGGTGCATCTTCGAAGCGTTCTGCCAATGAAACGTAGCCTTTGGTTCGCCTTCCCCACAATATTTTCTATGTGTTCTCTCCAGTCAAAGTTGTTCGTAATTGTAACTCCTAGGTATTTGGTAGAATCTACGACCTTAAGGTTTGACTGATTTATCGCGTAATTGAAGTTCAGCGGATTTCTTTTAGTGGTCATGTGTATTACTTGACACTTTCTTTATTTAGTGTCAATTACCAATTTTCGCACCATACATGAATTTTGTCTAAATCGCTTTGCAGTTGCATTTGATCCTCTGTTGACTTCACTAAGCGATAAACGACAGCATCATCCGCGAACAGTCTAAGGGAGCTATTCAGATTGTCTCTTAAATCGTTTATAAACACGAGGAAGAGTAGGGGACCTATAACGCTTCCCTGTGGAACGCCAGAACTCCTAGAAAAACATTAAAATTATTTAAATTTGTTAACTGGCGTATGTTTTTCTAATAAACCCATTTGGACCCTATGGGAATACTCGAAAACCAGTTATAGGCTGTATCCTCACTGCATCTAACGCTTCAGTAATGCAAAATGTCTGTAAATCTATCGGACCAAACTGCGTGGTCATCAGTCTGTAGCTTACAAACTACTTAAACCTAGGTAAACTAACCTAAGGACAACACACACACCCATGCCCCAGGGAGGACTCGAACCTCCACGGCAAGCAACCGCGCGCTCCGCAGCGAGGCGCTTTAGACCGCTCGGCTACTCCACCGCGGCTTCAGTAATGGCACGCGATCTTTTCACATTATTTTCATTCACTTCAACTTCCAAATTTTCCTTCACTTCTTCGATATCAGGAATATCGGAATGCATGAGAATGTCCAACTCTCTTTTGCAGATAATTTAGTCATATGTAGTTCAAAATAAAATTGGTTTACTCACACAGTATGATTTCCATACAAAATCTCACTTGCAAGCTTAACTCCTCATATAGTAAAGCGTTCCGAAAATACCCTTGATCTCCTAGTAACAAATAATCCTGAGCTAGTAAAGAGGATTAAAACAGATACAGGGACTAGCGAACATAGAGTTGTAGTAGCGAGACTGAATATCGAAATTTCAAAATGCACCAAAAATAAACGAAAAATATATGTATTCAAAAGAGCAAATAGAAATTCGCTTCACGCTTTCCTGAGTGATAGCCTCCAGTCTTTCAAAACTAAAAATGCGAGTGTAGATCAGTTGCGGCTTACTTTCAAAGACATAATATCAGTAGCAATCGAGAGATTTATGCCGAATAAACTAATAAAAGATGGGGCTGACCCCCCGTGCTACACAAAACAGGTCAGATCACTGTTGCATGCAAAATTTAAACAGACACAAAATCCGCAAGATTGGCAATCTTTTACAGAAACTCGCTATCTAGCGCGGACGTCAATGCGAGAAGCTTATAATAGTTTCCACAATGAAATCCTGTCTCGTAAACTGGCAGAAAATTCAATGAAATTCTGGTTATATGTGAACTTCACTAGCTGCAAAACACACAAAATATCTTCAAAACGCAATAGCAATGGTAATATTACCGATGACAGTACTGCTAAAGCAGAATTGCTAAACACAGCTTTCCAAAATTCGTTCACCAAAGAAGACGAAGTGAACACTCCAGAATTCGAACCAATAACAGCTCTCAGTATGCAAAATTTAGAAGTAGATCCTCCTGGAGTAGTAAAGCAACTTAAGTCACTAAACTAAAACAAATCTTCTGGGCAAGATTGTATACCAACTAGATTCCTATCGAAGTATGCTGATGCAATAGCTCCATACTTAGCTACCATATGCAACCGATCACTCAGCGAAAGATCTGTACCAAAAGACTGGGAAATTGCCCAGGTCACTCCAATATTCAAGAAAGGCAATAGGAGTAGTACGTACGCTATGGGGCTTCTG
This sequence comes from Locusta migratoria, assembly GCA_026315105.1. Classification (NCBI taxonomy): domain Eukaryota; kingdom Metazoa; phylum Arthropoda; class Insecta; order Orthoptera; family Acrididae; genus Locusta; species Locusta migratoria. The sequence goes on from CM048755.1 coordinate 106,610,649, forward strand.
AGCCAAAATTTGGGGCTTCTGAATCTGGTGACATCATTGATGACATCTACAGTGATGTGATCAATGACATCATCAGTGACGTTAAAACCGCTGCAAGATAGTGGACATAAACAACAATAAGGCGGGCATAAACAATATGGCGGAGATGAACAAGATGGCAGCAGCAGCGGGAAGATCATAATAATTTTTTTTAATAAATATATATATATATATATACATGTTGATTCACCTATCATTACTGCTGGATATGTTTCGTAAACCACATCAAATACTGACGAACCGATTCCACAGACCGAACGTGAGGAGAGGGGCTAGTGTAATTGGTTAATACAAACCATAAACAAATGCACGGGAGTATGTTTCTTAATACAAACCTACGTTTTTTAAAAATATAACCCCGTTAGTTTTGTTAGGACATCTGAACATATAAATAAATACGTAATCAGCCCCGTTTGTTGCAGTGTAAAATGTTAATTACATTCGGAGATATTGTAACCTGAAGTTGACGCTTGAAACCTCCGACGTTCAGTTGCGTGTTGTAACAAACACAGACCACGGTCGGCGAGCAGCATCTGCAGGACATGTTTACGATGACGACCGTCTTCACGAGTGTGGCTGTAGTGCACTGTTGTGGTTTGGTCTAGCTGTCGCAGTGTCCGCATGTAGTGCTTGCTGCTATTATTATTCTGTATTCGTCTTTGCACGCAGACTAACTGTAGTACACTGTGTTACCAGACGTCTGTGATAGTGTTGAGGAACTGTGACCATGGTGTATTCCAGCTCTGAAAATGCAGCTGAAGCCTGCAGGGTGTATGCAGAACGGTACCCGGACAGAGAGCATCCAACGTGCCGCACATTTCAAAACATCTACTTCCAACTGTATGCAACAGGTATGGTCGTAGCACGCAAACGGGTCCGTAACAGGACCGTCACAGGAGAAATGGGTGCAGTTGGTGTGTTAGCTGCTGTTGCCATGAGCCCACACAGGAGTACTCGGGACATTGCGAGAGCCGGTGGACTGAGTCAAAGTAGTGTCATGCGCATACTGCATCGTCACCGCTTTCACCCGTTTCATGTGTCGCTACATCAGCAATTACATGGTGATGACTTTAATCATCGAGTGCAATTCTGTCAGTGGGCATTAACAGAGAATGCGTTGCAGTTCTACCTGCTTACCCATGAAGCGGGTTTCACAAACCACGGGGCAGTGAATCTACGGAACATGCATTACTGGTCCGTGGACAATCCTCGCTGGCTCCGACAGGGAGAGCGACAGCGACCATGGACTGTAAATGTATGGTGCGGAATCATTGGCGACCACCTCATTGGTCCTCACTTCATTGCAGGGGCCCAAACAGCTGCAACATACATCGCGTTTCTACAGAATGATCTGCCAACGTTACTCGAAAATGTCCCATTGGAAACGCGTCGACGTATGTGGTATCAGCATGATGGTGCACCTGCACATTTCGCACACTAGGCTGACCCATGACAGGATGTTCGACGGGCGTTTCATAGGACGTAGAGGACGCATAAATTGGCCAGCCCGTTCTCCTGATCTTACACCTCTGGACTTCTTTCTGTGGGGTACGTTAAAGGAGAATGTGTACCGTGATGTGCCTACAACCCCAGAGGATATGAAACAACGTAACGTGGCAGCCTGCAGCGACATTACACCAGATGTACTGCGGCGTGTACGACATTCATTACGCCATAGATTGCAGTTGTGTGCAGCAAATGAAGGCCACCACTTTGAACATCCATTGGCCTGACATGTTGGGACACACACTATTGCACTCCGTAATTGAAAACGGAAACCACGTGTGTACGTGACCTCACCCCTCATGGTAATGTACATGTGCGTCAGTGAAAAAGCCCAATAAAGGTGTTAGCATGTGGACGTAATGTGCTGTTCTAGTCTCTTCTGTACCTAAGGTACATCACCATTCCCTTTGGATCCCTACTTAATTCGGTGCTCTCTGATACACACGATCGAACAGCGGAGGAGTGGTACTCAAGCTTCAACTTTAGGTTACAATATCTCCGGATGTAAGTAACATTTTACAATGCAACAAACGGCACCGATTACGTATTTGTTTATATGTTGTGAGATTACCGCCCATTAGAAATATTGGTAATTAGTAGCATTTGTAATTAAACAGTATGAAGTTCACTGCAGACATTGACCATGCCAATGCACCAAATGTTACACAATTTTAATCTTAATAATTATGGTAGCAATGTATGTACGCAGTTGGGTGACAACATTTGTAGTTAGGCCATAGGTAGAAATTCTCCACGTTGAGATTTGCTGTGTGCTTGTAGCTGACGGAAGGCCAGCGAGCAGGCCGACATTGGTGGCTTGTTCCAGCTTAGGATTTTCCAGGTTCGTTTCCGGTGAGGGGAGAGAGGGACAATGGCGAGTGCCAGGTGCAGTGCAGTGCACAGCGTGAAATAAAATATTCTAATACTACTTGCATTTGAAGTAATCCGATGCAGTTAGGAACCTTTAAGGCCCTCATTACAAAATAGCCTGTTGACAAATAAACAATACATTAGCTGATATAGTCACATCTGGCGTAATATGTTTAATTGACAATGAAAAGTAATAAATTACCAATGAATACAAGACAGTTACACTACCAGCATGGCAATGTTTGTTTATAAAAATAATATATTAACTATTTCTCATTTTATTTTCAATTAATCTTGTGTATTTTATCTTGAAGTATTCAGTTAAATCACTTATCTGTGATATAAGAAATTGCACTATTATAATAAATAGTACAAATTATGTTTATACCAATATAAAAACCTAAGAAGAAATTTGTTTAATGTGTAGTGTAATTATTTTGATTTTAAGTAAAGTTTTAGAAATGTATTCGCTGAGCACTGTACGTTGGCAAATCGGTTAGAACAGCTCACACGGGGAAGTTGATGACGTAGGGAAAAAACCCGGCAGTTGGGCTTTTGGCGTGCGCGCGCGCGTGGGCAGGAAGTGAAGAGTCGAGAGCAAGTGGTGTAGCTGGCCGGGCGGCATCGCTCTAGGCGGTCGGCATGTGGATCTCCAGGTGGAGACTTTAGATTTTTGTGTGGCAATTGCCAAGTGTGGTTGCTCGTCGTAGACTGCACCAAGTTGTATCGAGTGCTACTGTGTGTTGTGAATATTTAGCCGGTGGAACAATGTGTGCATCACACTGAATTAAAGTGACTGTGTTTTGTTAGTGTAACACGTGTCGTCACATAGGCATGAACATAAACGGTGTTTGAGACAGGCGCATGGTGTGAAAACAAATTGCGACAAATATTCTATTTGTCTGGGGGCTCACGAGCTATAACTTTATTTGATAAATGTGTCGACGTACAGACGTATCAGCCACAGGGTTTTAATATGGTGTAATAAACAACATAAAGTGAACTTTCACGTGTTTTCAAAAATAGTAGTTAGTACACCCTTTTCTCACATGAACTTACTTTATTATGAATTTTTTGTTAATCATATGCAGGGAAGGAAAACTGCGAACGTGTGATATCATCCGCTAGAAAACGAGTCAAACAGTAGCTATCACAGTTCCAGTGTTTTTGCATGTCTAGGAATTTGGTTCGCAGTTGGTGGTTGTGGGTTTTAAAAATTAAACGTTCCCTATTTTAAACTCTCACCCCGACCTTCACCCTCGCAATGTTCAGATGCGCTAACAAAACTAACGGGGTTCCATATTTAAAAAAAACGTAGGTTTGTGTTAAAAACCGCACTTCCGTGTATTTTTACGGTTTGTATTAAACAATTACACTAGCCCCTCTCCTCACGTTCGGTCCGTGGAATCGGTTCGTCAGTGTTTGATGTGGTTTACGAAATACATCCAGCGGTAATGTTAGGTGACTCACCCCGTATATATACATACAAACTACTTTAACTTAAGGACAACACACACACACCCATACCCGACGTAGGACTCGAACTTCCGACGGGAAGCAACCGTGCGCTTCACAGCAAGGCGCCTTAGAACGCTTGACCATTCCACCGCGACTAAGGAGCCTCTACCAGATTGAACAGTCCCCTGCTGATTCGATTCTATGAAGTTGCGTACACAAAAAAATGTTCAAATGTTTGTATAGTCTATGGGACTTAACTACGGGGTCATCAGTCCCTAAACTTACAAACTACTTACGAACTAAGACGGCACAAATATCCATGCCCGAGGGGGGATTCGAACCCCCGACCGTAGTGGCCGTGGAGACCGTGACTGAAGCGCCTTAGTCCCCTCGGCCACCGCGGCCGGCGTTGCGTACACACCCATCCACTCGATACAATTATTAGAAACGAGACTCGTCAAACTAGGCAACGTGTTCTCGTCATCAACAGTCCAATATCCGTGTTGACGGGCCGAGATGAGGCGTAAAGCTTTGTGATGTGCAATTAGCAGGGATACACGTGCGGGCTTTCCGCTCCGAAAGCCCATATCGATAATGTTTCATTGAATGGTTCGCATTCTGACAGTTCTTCATAACCATGCACTGAAATCCGCCGAAATTACAGTATTCTAGATATTCACGATGCACTCGTGAAATGATCGTACAGGAAAATCGCCACCTCATCCCTACCTCGGAGATCCTGTGCCACATCTCTCGTGCGCCAACTACAACAACACGTTCAAATTCAATGAAATCGTTATAACCTGCCATTCTAACAGCAGTAAGCGATATAACGACTTCGCCAGACACCTGTTGTTTAATACAGGCGTTGCCAACCGTAGCGCCTTCCTCTGAGTGTTAAATATAATTTTAGCAATCTAGATGTTTTTATTCTTATTGATAAGAAATGAAGATAGCGGGCTCGTATAGGAAATGCGTTTCCTTTATACAAAACTTTGTGTGTGTCGTGAAATTTTCCAGCCGGAAATTGAAATGTGTGTTTATTGTTCCCCGCTGTCGGCTTACATAGTACTGTTATGTCTCTATAACATTGAATTAGTCATTTATAAGGAAAAAAACTCGGAATTTTTCACCGATCTTTGACTGTGCAAGAACCCACATAATTATTTTGGTAGATAACTTACTTTTAGCATTTGGTTTTCATTGGCACATTTGCAGGAAATTTGGCAAGTTCGGATAAAGGCTTTTCGTCGGCATACCCTTTACCCTTCACAGATTTCCACAATTCTTGTACACCATCAGTAGGGCCGTATGCAACTTTCGTATTCCGGAGCAGGCGCCAATCAGTATCTAATTCCTAAAGTTTGCTATTAGCCACATACTTGGAAAATGTGTGGCAACTGGGGACAGTGATTGGAAACTACGTACTTTTGTTGGATGCAATACTTCCAGTGACTTAATTGCAGAATCCGCAAAAGAGAAAGGGGACAAAATTTGTTCAATATAACCGTAACCGTAACTTGACCTTAATGTCTTGATTCATTTTTTCCATATTATCTGCACATTTGCACCGAAATACATTTCTTCAAGAGGAAGAAAGGCGTGAGGATCGTTGTACCGTATTTCTCCAAATTTAAAGACCGCTGGTGTTCAGTTTGTACATAGCAGTCAAGTATCATCAGCAGAGAAGAATAAATACAGTATCTTATTGTGCAGCATGCGTAAAGAAAAGAAGAAACGCCGCATACTGTTGCAGCACTCGAGAAACTACCGCCTGAAGGAACAAACACCTCGTTTGGCTTGGATGCAGCAATTTGTGCTGCTTGATCTTCACAAAATCTTGAAACCTCTGCAATACATCAATGCGCTTACCGGTAGTATGAAAGTAATTGAACATACCTCGAACCAAAACTTCTGGGCCCTTGGCAGTTTTGCACAAGCATAGGATGAGCACAGATTGAAAGAATGGCATACACATTTCATTATGAATAAATGAGGGATATCTCTTTAAAAGGGTAGTATGGAGTTGTGCGTGTCCATCAGCTCCATCGGCAGAGAAACAAGTTTTACTTCTTTGGTAAATTGTTCAATAGGAAGCATTTACTCACACTATTGTACAGATTAACTGCATTGGCCTCAGTTAAAGGAACGAGAGATAAAAAAGCATCCCCTATCCTTCCATTTCCTAGATCCACTCAAGCAACGATGCACAAATGTTTGGTACAGCTGAGATCAGTTGATTCATCAACTATCATTGGAAACTTAATTTAGCGAAGCAATTTAAATACCATCTCTTTAAATTTCACAACCTGTAACATTTTTCACAATAGCGGTGGCCTTCGATCTACAACGTGTAACTTTTTAGCAAGTTATGAATCGGAACATACTGATTTCAATAGGGCCTAATGCAGGCAAAAGTTCCACAACGCTGAAAGACACTTCCTCTCATTTGAATCCTGAAATGAAAATGGAGTTAAAGTTGTCTGCCCTACTTGTCTTGCAGAATAATGTACATTCATTTGCGTTTGTACACGTCTATCAAGAGTAGTTTTTTTTTCTTCATGCATAAATATGTATGTATGTTACTTTCACACGCCTTGCAATGCGCAAAATTATGGCCATTCGTACTACGTTGGAGCCAACACTTAAATTTATGGTTACCAGATGACAGTCTCTGTAAAAGAGGACACTTAGGCTTTACATTCATATATAATTTTGATAACTGTTATAGGTTACTCGACGTTTACCTAAGTGGCATTAAGATGAATTATAACTTTTACAAATGCGTCATTATTTCATGAAAATTTTTACATATACTGCATTGTATGATTTGCAAACTGAAAGACTTATAGGTAGTGTTTCATGTCAGTCTATTTAATTATAGTACGTCATAATAATTTGTGACAGATATTAATGCAAACTATAACCATTAGCAAAATATTCATATTCATCTATATCATTATTCCTCGAAGTACTTAGATATTTATTTAAAGACACAATTTCTAGAAGATTTTTTCGCAACAAATAATCATAAAAGATAAATCTTATTTATATTGCACACTTATAAGTCCTCTAACATTAACACTGCTTGACTTCGAAACAGTTAACGAACATGATAACTATAAATAATTATAAGCTGTGGTACATTGCATTACTGCGCACGTAATTATATTACCTGGCCGTCTCGGTGCCCTTATTTCATTATAATTACCTCGCCAGTTATTTGAGTTGGCATAATAGCGTAACTTGAGCTCGGCGCGACGACCACGTACAAAACGTACACGTCGTTGAAAGAAAAGTAGAATACCTTACAGTTTGCGACTGTGAGAGTTCAAGGTGAATCAATAGTATAATTTTAAAAAAGGGACATTTCCCAATTTCCATAAAAACCCACTATTTTTAAGAGTGTAAAAAGCGGGCGTCTGGTAACCCTACGTAAAATGACCTTCCCTTTCCCACTCACTTTCGTAGTTTTGAGTATACTTCACTTTTTTCCGAGCTCCGAGTGCACTCATTTTCGTTTGTAAAATCACGAAAACAAGTTATTTTAGACGTACTGTAGAACTAGTAATACACGACGTTCAACTAACAGCGAACTGGGGCACTTTAATTTCAACTATGAATAGCGGTTAGCCACTAATTGTTAGTGGCGATAATCCTTTATATTGTATACGTTTTCTATTTACTTACCTATAACTCAAGACAAGAGATACCGTGCGAAACATCTTACCATTGCCATTACTTTGTAATACTTTGACACTACAACTTTGCACATCCCTTTGGCATAATTGTAGCTACGAAAATACGGGTACTACATGAACAACTTTACTTTCTTACAACGAATATAGAAGGGGCTATCGCAGCCTTACTTTTGCATTATACGGAAATTATAAAATGACGATTAGTCATCCGTTATCATTGCCCAGGCACATACTGTAGTAATCAGAGTTCTAAGTAACATCCGTGTTACGTATCATCAGACGAACAAACTTAGAGCAATTTCACTCAGCACATAAACATCTCTGGGACAAGTAATTCAAACGATCAAATTTTGTAAACCGAAGGGATCAAACTGCTAGGGTAATCGGACTCTAAACTTACAAACGACCTAAACTAATTTATGCTATGAACAACACCCATGACCATGCTCGCAGGAGAACTCGAACCTCCGCCGGGAAGGCCGCATAATACGTAGCCTGACGCCTTAGACCGTGCAGCCATTCTCGCGTGACGATAGGGAATTCACAGAGGGAATGTCCAAAACAAATTGAAGAAATTACTTACAAGTTTTTCAAGTGCTACAGTGCTGCAGTCTCCATCAAGTATTGCGATCGCGCGTTTTTAAAACAAACCACATGTTTCTACCAGTAGGCAGATTTGAGAAATAAAAATCTGAGACGCGATAACTTGACTGGATTTCGTGCATAGTGGGACTTGCAGTAGCTACATACGAAATTAATCCCGATCTCTTGCTTTCATGTGCTGAATTGTCTGCATCGCCTTCTTGTTCTTTTTCCTTGAAAGTATTCAAATGCATATCACAAGGAAAGCAGCTAACCCCAGGTTTGATTTTTTTGGTGAATGCTTACCTTCCCCCTTCTCTTTATATTTAACCCTGTTGACAGCTGCCTTACAAGAGCAAGGGAAAAAGAACTTTGTTGTCGTTTTTCTGTATTTTTACACTTCCCCCTGACGAAATCGTTTACTGTTGCCGCACCCAGCATAAAATATCAAAGATATTGTCACCCTTTGACCGACCACCTGCAAAAAATGCTGGTCGAACTGCTCTATAGCACAGAATAAAATATATAAATGTAAAAATGCAATCACAAATATGAACTAATGGCCACAAAACAGAAATAATCTACACACACTAGCAATTAGGCAAAACCATTAAGCGAATTTAAAACTGTTTTATAAAAATGCGTGAGAAAACCTGTATTTTTTAGCAAACAATATAAAAAAGTCAATAAATAACTAAACAGAGCTGACCTATAGCAGACAGGAAAAAATTACGTAAAAAAAGGAATATAACACACAACTGAAATAATTAAACAATATCTCCACGTTATGTGCTAAACAAAGTGTTCGATGGATTCAAACAGTGCTAAATCGTAGCATCTCAGACATGTGGAACATTCATATCCCTGTCAAATCAGGTAAATGAATTTGTAAGCCGCGCAGAATGGCCGCGTGGCCTAAGGCGTCATGCTTCGGACTGGGCGGCCGTTCCCGCCGGAAGTTCGAGTCCTCCGTCGGACATGTGTGTGTGTGGGTGTGGGTGGGTGGGTGGGTGGCTGTGTTGTCCCTAGTGTAAGTTAATTTAAGTAGTTTGTAAGTCTAGGGACTGTTGACCATAGCAGACTGGTTCATTAGATTAACAAACATTTGAACATTTCATACATTTGTAAAATATGGCCGCGGTGGAGTAGCCGAGCGATCTAAAGCGTCTCGCTGCGGAGCGCGCGGTTGCTCGCGGTGGAGGTTCGAGTCCTCCCTGGGGCATGGGTGTGTGTGTTGTCCTTAGATTAGTTCACCTAGGTTTAAGTAATTTGTACGCTAGGACTGATGACCTCGCAGTTTGGTCCGATAGATTTACAAACATTTGAACATTTTTTTTGTAAAATATGTTAAATATTTGAAAACCTATTGGACTAAACTGCTATTGTCATCGGTCTCTAGACTTACAAACTACTTAAACTAACTTACACTAAAGACAACACACACACACACACTCATGCCCGAGGGAGGACTCGAACGTCCGGCGGGAGTGGCCGCCCACTCCGTAGCATGATGTCTTAGACCACGCGGCTACTCCTGCGTGGAATAAATTTGTATGTGGAACACACATACTATGAAACATCTGTTCCAGAGGAACAGACATTTTTGATGATACTGCAGTCGTATATATGATATTAAATAATCAATTATTCATTCGCCATTTGCGAATTCTGCCAACATAAGCTGCATTTCTAGAGGTGTTCTATTATTTGGTGACAAATGAAAATTTGTGCTGGACCGGGCCTCGAACCCGCTTTTCAGTGTTTTTGTTCCAGAATCTGTTTCTTTGTGAAGCCTAGTATTGGTCCGATAGATCCGTTCCGGTTAAAGTCAACAGGGTTTTCAGTGTTCTTATTTTCGTTTTAAATGTGTTGATATTAGCACGTAACTCAATGCCTTTTACTGAATGCTTTATTTTTGAAAAAATATCATCGATACTGTACGTTCCCGTTGAAATTGTTACAATTTCACCAGTCCATAAATGTAGCTTTTTATGCGTCTCTGTGATGTTTGGAATGCTGTTGTACGTTTCAAAATTCACTAGTGCTATGCTCCAGTCAAATCAAATGTTCAAATGTTTGTAGAGCTTATGGGACTTAACTACGGGATCATCAGTCCTTAAACTTACAAACTACTTATGAACTAGCTAATACTAAGGACGGCACAAATATCATTGCCCGAGGGGGGATTCGAACCCCCGACCGTAGTGGCCGTGCAGACCGTTACTGGCGCGCCGCACTCCCCTCGGCCACCGCGGCCGGCATGCTCCAGTCACTTCCTGATACGTTAATTGGAGGAAAATAAATTGCTTTTAGAGCGGATGAATCCTGTTTTTTCAGTCAGTGTGTATGACATCACGTCACGTGTAGTAAATGATAAATGGGTTACCCGCACCTGTGTGTGCTTATTTTATACAAAAGGAGTGTTCGATTTTTTTTTCCATTGCTGTTGCATCTTTGTGCTGTGGCCGAGCCCGCTCGCTGCTGCCGGCCGCGGTGGCCGAGGGGACTGAGGCGCTCCAGTCACGGTCTGCACGGCCACTACGGTCGGGGGTTCGAATCCTCCCTCGGGCATGGATATTTGTGCCGTCTTTAGTATAAAGTAGTTGATAAGTAGTTTGTAAGTTTAGGGACTGATGACCCCGTAGTTAAGTCCCATAAGCTTAACAAACGTTTGATTTCGCTCGCTGCTGTACCTAGACACGTAGATTCCTATGTGACAATGCCAGCGGTGGCCTTCGCTAGTTAAAGAGACGCACTGTGACGCCGCTATGTCGCTGTATTCTCCACAATAAACATTAAGCACAGATGAGCGCAGATATATGTGTTGAAATCCTGGGAGCTATTAAAACTGTAATACACATCACAGTCTTCCCTAAAATACTTTTATAATTCATCAGGCGGCCTAAGATCGCTGAAAGCATCAAAATACAATATAATATTATTTTTCTTCGTGTAGGACGTCCAAAGCGTACCATGACCACTCGATTCGTCTAAATTAACGATTTCACACTCCCTGCCAGACCACATTTTACGGGGGATTTTCAATTTCCTAACTAGTATATCTATATTCGTCAAAGGACTGTCAGGCAATATTGCTACTAGTTTTTTTTACTCCTCTATGATTAATCCAAGTCCATTTTTGTATTGCTTTAAATACATTCCCTTTCCAATTGCAATAGCTTCCATTGTCAAATTGTGTCTCCATGCTTCCTGAAGCTGTCTCTCCGCATTTTTTATTTTTTTTTTTTTTTTTTTTTTTTTTTTGTGCGTTTTTCTCGTCTTGCGTTATCGCCGCTGCGCCTCCTTCTAATGATCCAGCAGCTGATAGCTTCATTGCTGCTCTTCCGCAGAGTGTATTTACAAAGTTGACGGGTCGATAAAAACAGAGAAAGATGATAAAATTTGATGAATTTAGACAGTAGAATGGAGAGTAAAATGAAGAGAACAGACATAGAGCAAAGAATTTGAAGTAAAACATATTCAGAATTAAAACTGCCACGGTGGTTAAAATCACACAGAGATAGAAGTTAAAATTCCAGGGTGGTGAAAATCACATTGGTGGAGCACACTACACGATGACGGAGACACTGCTTAAAACACATGGCAACACTTAATATTCAGCCTGATCGGCGTCTGCTTAAGTATTAAAACACTACTTGGGCACGAAGCACAAGCACTGGCACAACACTAAACGGCGCACTGTTAAAATATGTTGAAATGGGGGCCCGCAGTGGGAAAAGGCGAGGAAGGGAAAGCGTGGTGGGAGAAGGACGGGAGGGGGGGGGAGAGGGAGGAGGGGGAAAGCGCAAGGACTCACCGTAGGAAGGAGCTGGGAGAGGAGAGACAAGCGTGGGGGTGGACAAAGGTGGGAAGGGGAGGAAGGGAGACGCACAAATACGGGGATGGACTAAGGTTGAAAGGAGGGATAGATGTCGGGACGGAGGGCGTCGTCCGGAAGAGGGAGTTGACGTAAGTTACCCTCGGAGAGGACATGGAGAGTGTGGAGGTGAGGGGAGGGAAGGATCTACATCTGCATCTACATCTACATACATACTCCGCAATTCACCGTAAGGTGCGTGGCGGAGGGTACACTGTACCACTACAAGGCATTTCCTTTCCTATTCCATTCCCAAATTGAACGAGGAAAAAAAGAATGCCTATATGCCTCCGTACGAGCCCTAATTTCTCTTATCTTGTCTTTGTGATCTTTACGCGAAATGTAAGTAGGCGGCAGCAAGATCGTACTACACTCAGCTTCAAATTCCGGACCTCTAAATTTACTTAACAGAAATTCACGAAAAGAACGTCGTCTTTCTTCCAGCGATCCCCAATTGAGTTGCCGGAGCATTTCCGTGACACTCGCGCATTGGTCGAACCTACCGGTAACAAATCTAGCTGCTCGTCTCTGAACCGCCTCCATGTCTTCCTTTAAACTGATCTGCTGCGGGTCCCAAACACTTGAGCAATACTCAAGACGTGGTCGTACAAGCGTTTTATACGCGGTCTCCTTTACAGGTGAAGTACATCTTCCCAAAATTCTCCCAATAAACCGAAGTCGGATGCCCGCCTTACTCACAACTGTCCTTACATGCTCGTTCCATTTCATATCGATCTGCAATGTTACGCCTAGATATTTGAACGACGCGACTGCATCAAGAAGCTCACTACTAATGCTGTAGTCGAACATTATGGGATTGTTTATTCTACTCATGCGCATCACCTTACATTTTTCTACATTGAGAGCTAGCTGCCATTCTTCGCACCAACTAGAAATTTTGTCTAAGTCATCCTGTATGCTATTACAGTCAGTTACAGACGACACCCTCCCATACACCACAGCATCATCAGCAAACAGCCGCAAATTACAACTTACTGTGTCCATCAGATCATTTATATAGATAGAAAATAATAGCGGTCCTATCACACTTCCCTGGGGCACGCCTGACGATACACTCGTCTCTGATGAACACTCGCCGTCGAGAACAACGTACTACGTTTTATTACTTAGGAAGTCTTCCAGCCAGTCACAAATCTGTGAACCTATTCCATAAGCTCGTATCTTCGTTAGCAGTCTGCAGTGTGGCACCCCGTCGAACGCCTTTTTGAAGTCGAGAAAAACACAATCCGCCTTTTGCCCTTCGTCCATGGCTCGCAAGATGTCATGTGAGAAAAGGGCAAGCTGAGTTTCACATGAACGATGTTTCCTAAACCCGTGCTGATTCATGGAAAGAACCATTTCTGTTTCAAGGAAATTTACTATATTCGAACAGAATATGCTCCAAAATTCTACATGAAACTGATGTCAACGATGTTGGCCTGTAATTGTATGGGTCAGTTCTCTTTCCTTTCTTATACACGGTAGTCACATGCGCTTTTTTTCAATCACTAGGAACTTTGCACTGAATTAAAGATTCGCTATAAATGCAAGCTAAGTAGGGGGCAAATGCCGCAGAATAATCTTTGTAAAACCGAACTGGTATTCCAACCGGACCAGCAGACGTTTTCGTATTTAGCTCTCTCAGCTGCTTCTCTACACCGGAAATACCTATTGCTATATCCCCCATTTCGGAATTAGTACGTTGATCAAATGATGGTACATTTGTGCGGTCCTCCTGCGTGAAAGATTTCTTAAAGGTTAAATTTAGAACTTCAGCTTTTCGTTTGCTTTCTTCTATTACCGCCCCGGAATGATCAACGAGTGACTGGACAGTGGGCTTTGACCCGCTTATCGATTTTACATAGGACCAGAATTTTTTCGGGTTCTCGAAGAGATCTTTTGGTAAGGTATGGCTGTGATAATTATTGTATGCTTCGCGCATCGATCTTTTTATAGACGCACGAATCTCTACTAACTTTTGCCTGTCATCATTTGCGTGTTCTTTTTTGAATCGAGAGTGCAACAGCCTTTGCTTCCTCAGCAGCTTTCTAATATTATTATTATACCACGGTGGATCTTTTCCATCCTTAATCGTCTTTACTGGCTCATATTTCTCTAACACTTTATTAACAATGCACTTAAATTTAGTCCACAATTCCTCTACATCCATAGTCCCGGAATTAAACGATGCCCATTCATTTTGTAAGTGCAATCGTAACATTTGCTTATCGGCTCTTCCCAAGAAAAACACGCTCCTAGCCTTCTTGATTGGTTTATGAACTTTGGTCACCATCGACGCTATGACGATATCATGATCACTAATTCCTGTCTCTACACAGACATTGTTAATAATGTCAGGCCTGTTTGTGGCTATAAGGTCTAGAATATTTCCATTGCGCGTGGGTTGCCGGTTTAACTGCTCAAGACAGTTTTCGGAGAATGTGTCCAAAAGTAGCTCGCAAGACTGCTTGTCTGTACCGCCTAAAATGTAACTAGCGAGGTCCCAATCTATACTCTTAAGGTTGAAGTCTCCTCCGACTAATATTACTTGGCCCGGATACCTATGCACTACCTGGTGTAGACTTTCTTTGAATGATTCTAAAACTTCTACAGCAGCACTGGGGGGTCGGTAAAAACACCCAACTATTAACTTTACTTCTTTTAGACCTGTTATACGTGCCCAGATAACTTCACAGTTTCTTTCAACATAGATCTCAGTAGAAACAATCTCTTTATCCACAGCGATGAACACTCCTCCTCCAGTTAATCCGATCTATCTTTCCGATATACATTCCACGCTTCGCTAAATATTTCTGAACTTGTCACATCATGATTTAGTCAGCTTTCGGTGCCTAAAACTATCTGAGCGCAATAACTTCCATGCAGTGCGACAAATACTCTGTAAGTTCGCGGCTAATATTTTTATGTTCGAATTTTTGTTCCGAACGCGCCCTGAATTCGCTGTTTGAATGCTGCCAGGCGAGTGCTCATCAGAGTTAGCGCCTAGCCTAAAAAAAAAAAAAAAAAAAAAAAAAAAAAAAAAAAAAAAAAAAACCATGTGCACTCCACAAGTACTCTGCTACCCGAGTAGCCGCTTCCTTAGTGTAGTGCACCCCTTATCTATCTAGGGGCAACCTACAATTCCCCACCCGATAACGCAGATCCAGAAATCTGCAGCCATGACTGTCACAGAGTCGGCGAAGCCTCTGGTTCAGACCCTCCACTCGGAGGGTATCGGGATAAGGTATCGGCATGGCAGAGGCCCAGGATGCAGCAAGAGGTGGGAGACAACTGGGTGACGAGATTCTATTTTACGGGACACAAGGCGGACGTGTTAGAGCAACTTCAGATGGTGAGGAAAGGGAATCAAGCCATAGAGGATCTGTATGGGGGATGGGAGGCAGAGACGGTAAGCGAGGCGGACGGGGTGGCGTTCTAGGATCTGGAGGGATTCGCAGTGGGCAGGGGGAGCGGAGATGCAAGCAGGATGGAAGCAGCAGAGGATAGGGCGCATGATTGAGCGGTAGGTGAAGAGGATGGTGGAGCGGTTAAGGCCAGACAGAAGCTTGAGGAGGTTGAGGCGGGAGAGTGGGCTTTATCACAGACGGATTGGAGGTGCAGTTTGCAGGAGAGGGAGTGGTTGACGATGAGGCCAAGGTACTTAAGGGTTTTGGTTTGTGGAATGGGACGGCCATAGAGTGTGAGGTAGAGGTCACGGTGACAGAAGGAACGGGTGGTGTGACCTATGATGATTGCCCGGGATTTTGTGGGGTTAACAGTAAGCAACCACTGGTTGCACCAGGAGGAGAATTCGGAGAGATTGGACTGAAGAAGACGTTGGGAGTGGGTGAGGGAGAAAGCGGTGGCAAGGAAGGCAGTATTGGAGGAGATGGACAGGAGGCTGTGGTTGAGGCATATCAGCCGAATAGATAAGGTAGAAGAGGGGGGAGAGGACAGAGCCCTGGGGCACCCCGGCAGAGGAGAAAAACAAACGGGAGTTGGAGTTGTTGACAATGACATAGGACGGCGATGAGCGAGAAACGAAGCGACGAAGCAGACATAATTAATGGGAAGAGCATAGAGCTGGAGTTTGAAAAGGAGCATGTAATGCCATAATGCCATACAAGGTCATACACCTTCTCGATGTCGAGGGAAACGAGGATAGCAACACAACAGGAGTTCACCTGGACGGATGGGAGGTGGGTAAGACGAAGGAGTTGGTCATCGGCAGAGAAGGAAGGTCGGAAGCCACATTGGGAGAGCGGAAGGAGCTGGTGTTGACGGAGACGCTGGTGGATGCGGCAGCACAAGGTAGTTTCCAAGACCTTGATGAACACTGAGGTGGGCTGATAGGACGATAGGAGGATGCATCAGAGAGGGCTTCCTGGGTTTAATATGAGGATATGGGAAGTTTTCCACAGGTCGGGGAAGAAGCCGTTGCAGAAGATGACGGTATAGAGGGAAGCAAGGGCTGTGTGGAAAGACTGGGGGCCGGCCCGAAGGTGCCTATAGGTCAGGCGGTCATGGCCGGGAGCTGTGTTGCATATTGTGCAGAGAGTTCTTTCAATGTCCGGGGCAGTAATCAGAGTGTTAAGTTTTGTGGGGAAGATGCTGTTCAAGTACTGTAATCCAGGGGTGAGCGGCGGGAAGGAGGTGTTGGTTCGCTCATGGGACTAATCAAACCTGGGATTGTAGGGAATGGAGAAGGTATCTTTGAGATGGGCAGCAAAGTGATTCACCTTACTGGCATTGTCAGGAAGGGGAAGGTCGTTGAGGAGAAGCTGGTAGTGAGGGGCAGAATGACTGCCAGTAAGGCGGTGGAAGGGTTTCCAGTACTTGGAGAAACTGACAGGGAGTGAAACATCAAGACGGGTGTATGACTGCTGCCAGTCCTGGCATCTTTTCGCGGTGAAGAGGTTTTGGATGTGGCATTGGATTTGCCAGTGGCGTAAGAGTGTGTCCAGGTCACGGCTCTGCAGGAAGGAGCGATAAAGTCGACGTGATTCACAGAGAAGGAAGACAGCCTGTGGAGGAAGTGTGGCGCTGGATGGTCTTGGTGGGAATATGGGAGTGGATGGCATCAACAACGGTCTGGTGTAGGAAGGAAGCGGCGTGGTCAGTGTCGGCGGGGGTGTTGAGGGGTAGGGGGTGGTTGGTGACCTGGATGTCTATGGAACGACGATAGACATCCCAGTCAGTGTGGGCGTAATCATGGACCATCTTAGGAGGGGGCTCGGGATGGTGAGTGCGGCGGCGGAGGTCTAGGGTGAGGAGTACAGGGTGTAACGTCACAGCTGCATCCACCTAATCCTCGATGGGCGAAGTTGCAGTTACATTCTATTTTATGCTTAATCATTTAATAATTGTTCCAATGATTTGACGGTATGGGATGCGGACAATTACTAGGTTGATCCATAACAATAAACTTTGTTAATTTCCTTTATTATGGAACGACAAATGTTAACAAACTCTTCCCTTTAAGCACACTGATTTAATAACCGCGTGCCACTACGATGAATGTCTACAAGTCCACACTGAAACATTTCAATATACAACTGCAACCCGTATGCGATACGACGGAATGGCAAAAACTTTAGCCACCACTAAACGCAGGTTACGAACTCACTGCCGACATGCTACCGCCTCGCTCTGCGGTCGGCGGGAGACTGCCGCACACCGGCCAACAAACAAAGAACATTCCAACCGAAGCATTGTTGCCAGCAGCTCTCGCTGCACATCAATGATAACCATCGTTCGACCAAAAGAGGTTACTAACCTAAAACCCTGTATCCTCACAAGGGGCATGGTCACTGCCAATGAGATCGAGGACTTCCGCGTGCAGGTGGCCCAGGAGGTTAGGAGAGGCACGGATGATATCGGGGGTAGTGTTGCTCTCTGGGCGAGTGGGTTGTGGGAGGGGAACGGTGTCGCCACAGAGCTGGGCGAGGAACTGCCGGACTTCGGCGGCAGAACGGGAAGAAAGGTTGAGGTCGGCGGCAACCACATAGATCGTAAAGGAATGGTCAGCAAGGGAGAGGAAGTCATATGGGAAAGGTTCATTGCCACGAATGTAAATTGAGGCAAGGCTGACGGTGAGGGAGGGGAGGAAGAGGCAGAAGATCATGTGTTCAGTCGGGATGTTAAGGAGAGGTTGTGGCCAGACGGGGAGGTGGCAGAGGTGGCCAATCGCCACTCCACCTCGAGCAAGGGGAGGGGGGCCGTCTGTACGCTGGAGGAGGTAAGGAGCAGTGCCTATGAAAAGGTGGGTTTGGAGAAAGGTTTCGTTGAGAAGAAAGTCATCCACACAGTGTTGGGAGAGGGTATGCAGGAAAAGGTGTTTATTGGCAGGGAGGGAGAGAATATTGTGATATAGAAGGGTACAGGGTGGGCATGCAATGGGAGCTGCAGGGAAGGGAAGAGAGGGACAGGGTGATGGAAACTGGGTACGGGTGTGCTTTAGACAAGAGTAACATTGCAGGTGAAGGTAAAGTGGGAGTTGTTCTGTGAGAGGGTGGCAATTGTCTCCAATTACCAGACAGAGTGGGCAGCAAGGATGATTTGTTGAAGGCAGTGGGGATGCTGGAACGGGTGGATGTTCTGGATGATTCTGGTGACAAAACAGATGATGTCCTACACTGTGGGAAGGGGGCAGAGGTAGTTGTTGAGGTGGATGGGAGGATCAATTGGCCAGACGGGGATTGTCAGCTCAGGGGTAACAGGGAAGGGGCGAGCCTGACACTTGTAGGAATAGATGGGGTGGGGGCCGCCACAGGTGTTGCAGGTGGGTGTGGAGGTGAGGTTCAGACATTGGCGAAGGAAGTGGGCTGACCTACAGTGGGGACAGGTGGGGGCGTTGCAGCACTTTTCAGTTAGGTGATCGTTGTAGACGAGGCATCGCCTACAACAATAGGATTGGGGAGGGGAGCAGGAGGGATCCACCTTGTAGCGACGATCGTAAATGTACGCCCCATCAGTGAGGAGGTGGTCAATGGATGATGCGGCTTCTGTAAAGATCCGCATCAGATAGGTGGGGCCAGAGGAGTTTTGGATCCGCTTGGCGGAGCGGGTGGAGATATCAGGGTGGGAGTTGACCTGCTCCAACAACTCTGCCTCCGTGATCACCGGGATGAGTTTGGTGATCACGGCAGTGAGGATGGGCGGGTGGTGGGAAGCTTGGTGTTGGGGGGGAAGCAGTGGAAGTGATTAAGGGGTGAGAGAGGCATGGGGACCAAAATGAACAGAGGGAAGGACGCAGAGGACATCGGTGTGGAAGGTGGGGGAGGGGGACTTTATGAGGATGGGGTCCTTGCATGGGATAAGATGCATGGGGGGATGGAGGGGATGTATTTTCTATTTTCGAGGGAGAGTAACTGGGGGATGGGACAGGATGTAGGTGTAGGTTTGGGTGGCAGCAGCAGTGGCATAGGAAAGGGGTGGCGTGGTGTCCATGGTGAGGGCGAAGGAGGAGGGAGGAACAGAGGCAGTGGTGGTGGGGGCTTTTTTGGTGGCGCCATGGGTGGGTTCCGCGTTGGAATGCTTGGCGGTGGTCTTCTTAGGGATGTGGGAAGTGGAGGGGTCAGCAAGGATAGGGAGAGGGACGGGTTGGATAGGGATGAGGCGAGGAGCAGGGCCCACTTTGCTACCATGGCATGGCAGTGCTGAATCCTGGCTGTGGAGAGTTGTGGGAAGTCTTATCAGTAGGGGTGATGGAGAGCGGGAGGGGTGAAGGGAGTGTGCTGAGAGGCAGATCGTGAGGGGGAGACTTGGTGTGGAGCGGCAGCAGGAGAAGGGGTGGTGGCGGATAAAATAACAGACAGACGGATGGGAGGAGGCACTCCATGTTGTGGTAGCGGAAGCCTGGGAGGGAGTGGTGTATAGGACAGTGGTGGTGGTAACAGGGGGCGAGTCCATCTCTGAGGAAGTGATGGGAAAGATGGAAAGACAAGAAGACGAAGAAGAAATCAAGGGGAGAAGGCAGGCTCGAAGTCCTGCGTGCTACGGCTTCGAGGGCGGCTGCGGCGATCCCTGCCCACGAGAGGAGGCGGGGATGACCAGTGGCAGCGTCGACGTGACGGTGTCTCGTCCCTGGCCGCGGGAGGCGGTGAGGAAGGCCAGCAGCCCGATCAGCGGCGGCAGGAGCTGCCGCGGCGGCGGGCGCCGATGGCGGCGAAACGCTGCAGTGGGGCCTCAGCGACCCGCTGCCGGCGGGTCCCTCCGAAGACAGGGTTCGCGGTGCTGACTCCAGGCTCGGCTGGTGGCGTCGTTGATGTCGGCGGCGCCTGGCAGGTACTGCGGCTGGCGTCTTTTTATTGACCCTAGAAGCCACGAAACGACCGGTTAGTGCCGTTTCCTGATTTACCTAGCTGGTTTACACCCTTAGGCCGGTGTGTAGATATCCCTGCAAAAAGTGGAACCAAAAAATGGAGTATACCACCAGAAACAGTGGGTATTTTCAAAATTCTGGAAGCCGTAACACTGTTTTTCTCTCCCTCCTTTTTCTTTGCATAACTGCTTTAGCGACAGCTACTACCACCTTTACCGAGGAGTCGAGCAGTATATTGCTCCCTCCTACGTATATCTCGCGAAAAGATCACGAGGATAAATTCAGAGCCCACACAGAGGCATGCCGAGAACCTTTTTTTCCGCGAACAATACGTGACTGGAATAGGAGGGAGAAGCGATAGTGGTACTCAGAGTACCCTCCGCCACACACCGTCAGGTAGCTTGCGGAGTATGGATGTAGATGTAGATGTAGAAATGAATATGAATGACCAGTCGAGCCGTGCACGCCGATGTTATAGCGTGAGTAGAAGACGAGCTAGAAATGTGCTTCCCCGTAGTCCCACTGCCACTAACCGGTTGGCAGCAGTTCTTGTTAACGCTTATGGACTGACAAACTCTCATATCTGTGCTCCGGTACGTTTCGTCGTTGATGCCCTTACAATACGACGATCTTGGAGGACTTCTGTGTTGCGTGGACGTGCAGAACCGCTTCTACGGAGGTGAGACCAATGGCGTGCCGCTTTCAAACAGCAGCGTAGCCAACTGACGCACCACGTCATACTTGCGAGGCAGTTCTCCGAAAGGACCATCCCGCCACTCGGAAAGCCTCAGTTTGACGCCTTTCAAACTCGGTCTGTTGGCAATAGGAAGAACGAGTGGCCTCGTCCGTGGCATGGCGCCAGTTTGGTTCACGCGTTGATGTCGCTCTGAGATTTATGGCTGTAAACATTCCCTATTGGAGGACGCACAAAGTTGTTGCTCCGGCAGCTACGTCACTATGCTGTCTGTTGGCGCCGAAACCATTATCAGTACATCTACTATCCCGCAGGTGGCATCTGCCGTCATCGGATCCAAAACTACATCGTCTTTCCAGGTGTAGTCTACAACTACATCTACATAGATACTCTGCAAATCACATTTAAGGGCCTGGCAGAGGGCTGATTAACCACTTTCACAACCTTTCTCTACCGTTCCATTCTCTCCTTTTACTACTCCAGGAAAATCTACTTCCAAACTTCGCATGTTGCCACCTGTTCTTGGTTAGAATTCTGGAGTGTTCACTTCGTCTTCTTTGGTGAAGAATTTCGGAAAGCTGTGTTTAGCAATTCTGCTTCAGCAGTACTGTCATCGGTAGTACTACCATCGATATCACGTAGTGAAAGTATTGTTTGTGTTTTGCCGCTAGTGTACTTCACATATGACCAGAATTTCTTTGGATTTTCTGCCAGATTACGAGACTGGATTTCGTCATTGCTAACCAACTCAGAAGGTCTGCTGTCACCTCTGCACGTGTTAGTAAGTTAATAGGAGTCAGAGGAACTGTGATGTCCGTACGTATGGTTGGAATACACATTAACCCGTTAAGCGTGCCGTCTACTGCCGAGCACCCGCTCAGCGTGTGCGTCATATGTCGTCCGCGCTTTTTAATATTTTTCAGTTCTGCCGATGCAATTTGAAAGACGGCCGCGAGATGGCAGTGACATACACTCGTTAGCTTCATGTTGACAGAGTTTATATTCAATTATTTACATGGACTACAATTATACGGACGTTTTTGTCTTTGTATGCGTACCGATTTTCGACAGTTCTGCGCAATAACTGGGCTGACTGATGATGAATTTTGATAGATGGTTATAATAAGGAAGATGAGTTTTTACTGTCTTCTGATGCATTGATTCTGACATGCTTTGAGCATTCTCAATGTCAAAAAAATCTTGTAAGCAATTAATTTTTCTAGCTTGATTAAAACTCGTTGTGACTAAAGTGATTTAGCCTATTGAAGTGTTAACGCTATTTTTCAGAATGTTTTTTATACTACCTCATGAGATATAGAATTCACAGCACTGGTGGGACATAGGAGTCAGGCTGCAGGTGCTGTCAGGTAGAAGGCAGCGCCACACTTGAGGGGTTAATGCAGTCCGTCAGGAAATAGTTGCGGTCCTAATCTTTTGAAATAAGAGTGATTTTAAGGGCAAAGGGGAAAACGAGTCAAGACATGCGCCGGAGGAAAAACCTCCACGACAGTTGGGAGCTGGTAGTAAGGACAGTAGCAGGTTTGACTACAGAAATCTACGGTGTGTGAGGAGTTGCTTGACCATTGCCCCCACCCCTCCAATACATTTAACTTACTAAGGCAAGTCACTTAATTAGCTGGACTGCTAGCAACACTTTGGGGTGATGCCTGCATGTGATTCTTTTTTGTACACATCCTCCGTAATTTTCCACAGTTCCGGACCTTCAGCACATGAGTTCTTGGTTCAGCTGTGGTTGTTCTTGAGCGTTCCACTACCCAATCATATCAGCGAACGTCGATTCTAGAAGAGAGGAATTAAGGTAATCGTAATTGCCACTATGAATCAACATTAGGTGTATATATTTTGGTTATATGAAAATTTGTGCCGGACCGGTTTTCGAACCCATTACACAAACCGTGCACATTTCCCGGATCCTTCCAAATTACCAAATGCTACACATTTTCTAATACCTACGAGTGCTCCTACATTCCATGTAATTCTCGCACAGGGAAAGACTTTATTATAAATGCCGCATGGCTTGCTTTGGGTTTAAATACAATGTGCAGAGTCCATGTGTGGTGATGTTTAAATGTTTGTATAGCTTATGGGACTTAACTACGGGGTCATCAGTCCCTAAACTTACAGACTACTTATGAACTAGCTTACACTAAGGACGGCACAAATATCCATGCCCAAGGGGGGATTCGAACCCCCGACCGTAGTGGCCGTGCAGACCGTGACTGGCGCGCCTCAGTCCCCTCGGCCACCGCGGCCGGCATGTGGTGATGTAATCAATGCAAATGCCCCTCAAAGAATTCAAGAATTAATGTATTCGCAATTGCGATCACCGTCAGCTGTTTATTTATTGGTGACATTAAAATTCGTGCCGGACAGGGATTCCTATCCTGATTTTGCGGAATGTCATGCGACATTTGTAATAAACATCTGCCGCCAGCGGTAGCCGAGCGTTATGCGGCGCGCCAGTCACAGTCTGCACGGCCACTACGGTCGGGGGTTCGAATCCCCCCTCGGACATGGATATTTGTGGCGTCCTTAGTATTAGCTAGTTCATAAGTAGTTTTCAGGTTTAGGGACTGATGACCCCGTAGTTAAGTCCCATAAGCTCTACAAACATTTGAACATTTGAATAAACGTCTCTCCATGACAGGGAATTACGTAATGGAATGTACGAAAACTGATGAGTACAGATTGCTTAATGGTTAACAGGACCGTTGGTGAAGTACGGAAAAACCGGGCTCCAATCCCAATCTGGAACGAATTTTTATGCCACCATTAAATTACACAGGTGGTGCTAATTGTTATTCGCAATTGCGAATATATAAATTCTTGGAAGTTCTCCTCGACGCAGCGTCTGTTCCTCCAGACATGCAAACATATCCGGCAGGACATTTGCATATGATTACATCGGACACTGCGCATCGAACTCGAGAAGGCTTGCAGTTCACCACCTGTTGGATTTGTTACGCAGTTTTCATCCAATGACTAGCATACCTTAGAAGTCCCTGAGGTCTCCTTAATGACCCATCCTGCTATTCTTGGTTTTCTACCGACTACGCAGTACTCCCCGTTTCCTTTTATACTGGTGGGTCTGCGCCTTGTAACATCTAGTAGTGAATGTCGCATCTCTTAGAAGTGTGCGGATTAATTTGATGAAATAGAGTACGCAGGCTCGGGAGAGAAAATAACTTTCATGCGCTGGCGCGAGTGTTATTAACTCCGCCCGTTTAAAACTGTATACATAACTATTTACTCCGACAACGCCGGCTGCGGTGGCCGAGGGGACCGAGGCGCTTCAGTCACGGTCTGCACGGCCACTACGGTCGGGGGTTCGAATCCCCCCTCGGGCATGGATATTTGTGCCGTCCTAGTTCGTAAGTAGTTCATAAGTAGTTTGTAAGTTTAGGGACTGATGACCCCGTAGTTAAGTCCCATAAACTATACAAACATTTGAACATTTGAACAACTCCGACAAGCACACAGTGCGTCTAATTTTCTCTCGTGTTTTCCTGGTTGTCTATCGGCTCAACACATGGCGCGACCCCCTTACCCTGGAGAGGGGTGACGTTAACAAATCAATAGCCAGGTGGAGGTCACCCGTGCAAGCGAGTGGCAAGCTGGAGACACGCGGTTTACTGTGTCTTAAAATAGCATGACTTTATTCAAAATCTTAAGTTGACAGGATCATAAATTTTTTTTTTATGATTACTTGTTTTGGCTTTAGTTTTAACTGATTTTAAGAGCTGAAAAACACAGAAAAAATTCACATAAAGAGTCCCTCAGGTAGATAAATTTGCTAAAAATTTGACCCATACATACAAAAAAAAAAATCGTGCAGTGTCTTAGTCAGAGGACACCTTGTCAGTAGTATGTCTAGTCTTGGAGAACTGAGCCGTAGTTCTGCTATCTGGCATAGCAAGATAAAATATGCAATAACCCTTCAAAGTACATTATCCCATGATAATTAGGTAATGAATTATATATAATCACATAATAATAATAATAATTTCGTGTGGCTCATAATTTGGTGCAAGTCTTTCAATTGGACGCCACTTAGACGACTTGCGTATCCCTAACCTACCCCAGTTATCCAACCGGGGAAAGGGGACCACGTGTCGTTTCTGGCGACTCCTCACATCGTTGAGAGGTGAAGAATAGGTAAAAACGCACACTGAAAAAATTCGAGGTCCGACCGGGTTTCGAACCCATGACCATTCAGCTTCTAGTCGAGGGCTTTACTCCAAGACCACCTTGCCCGACTACATAACTTCTTCAATATAAAATGTGCAGGCAAACGAAATGGCGGCGTAATGTATCTTTTGTACATAATTATACTGCAATAATGCGTTTTAAAGGGTCATTGTATACTGAACGTTCCTGTGGCAGATAGCAGAGCTATGCCTCAGTCCTCCAAGAACAGACGTGTTTATGACAAGCTCCCTTCTTACCAAGGTAGTGTATGATTTTATTTTATAGTAGGTGTGATACCACTTTTTTGTCAAATTTATGGACCTGCAAGTCTTCTGCATTATTTCAGATTTGATGATGGCTTGAAATTGAAGCTGGAAGTAGAAATCACGCCATGAAATAAGATACTGTGCTTTAAGAAGGAAGGAAGCTTAGGGTATAACGTCCCGTCGACAGCGTGATCATTAGAAATGGAGCTGGCGCTCGTATTATTTGTGTGAAAGGATGGCGAGGGAAGTCGGTCGTGCCCTTTAACCCTATCAGTACCAGTCGTTTCTGCCTGAAAACACCTTTTTTTTTAAAAAAGCACTTTTGGAACAGCGATCTTAAAATGATGAACAATTAAAATAAGACAGTCTAGAGCGCAAGGTGCAGAGCTTTTTATTGGCAACCGGTTTGGGTCCTACATGACCATCTTCTACATCTACATGGGATACTCTGCAAACCATATTTAAGTGCCTGGCAGAGGGTTCATCGAACCAACTTTATACTATTTATCTCCCATTCCATTCTCGAATAGCGCGCGGAAAGAAAGAACATCTAAATCTCTCCGTTCGAGCTCTGATTTCTCGTATTTTATTCTGATGATCATTTCTACCTATGTAGGTGGGAGTCAACAATATATTTTCGCATTCGAAGGAGAATGTTGCCGATTAGAGTTTCGTAAGTAGCCCACGCCGCAGCGATAAGCGCCGTTGTTGCAATGATTCCCATCCCAGAGCCTGTATCATTTCCGTAACGCTGTCTCCCCTGTATCGTGGCAATACAAAACGAGCTGCCCTTCTTTGGACTCTTTCAATGTCCTCCGTCAAACCCACCTGATAAGGATCCCACACTGGACATCAATACTAAAAAAAAAAAGTGAAGGAAATAAATATGCTGTTCAAGACTTATCATATATCCTTGACTATGTGTCCTACAATAAGATAATTCTCCAGATTTGTAGAGAGTAATATTAGGAAACTGTCTGAAATGAATAAATAGTGGATCAATGAAGTCTCGTAAATCACGCGTCGCGTGATAGGAAAGTTTTTGTGACTCTCTGTTTACGACCTCATATCTCCTGAACTATGTGTCGTAGGCAATTTTTAACCCCACAGCGATTGTTGTCTGATAGTAAGAAATATTCTACGAAGTTTAGTTGAAATCGGTCCATTATTTCAGTAGATGTGAAAAAAATAGTGCGTGATGTAGCAGTTATTCGGAAATTTCGTTGTTTATGACGTCATAATCCTGAAATATGTTTCGTGCTATGATGTAAATTCGAAACATTCAGTGGTATATGCGCCTAATGTCTACAAAATATGTCGTGAATGGTGTTAGTAGTAAAGACTTAATAAATAGAAACCTCCTGTGTGATCATGCGGTTTTTTATGAACCAAATTGTTTATGACTTTATATGTCATGAATTATATGTCGAATCGCAATGAAACTATAGATTTTGTGGAATTATATAAGTGAAGAACCCTCCGCCATCTACCACACGAATTTTTTTTATACACTGACCTTCCCCTTGTGTTGAATGTGAAGTGTGGAAAATTTATTCAAGATCTTTATAATACTTGAGATACTAGAAAATTCGTAAATGAAGTACTCTCCTATATGTATCACACGAATTTTAAGTAAACAGTGACCTTCGGCTAGTTCTGATCAGCAAGTGTGCGAAATTTAATCAAGATGATTAAAACGTAGATTGTAAGGAATTCTGTAACTGAATTACCCTCTGCCGTGTACTACACGAACCTTATGTAAGAGTGACCTTCCTGTTGTTTTGAAAGTGACGAGTGAACATTTCATCAAGTTTGGAATAAAGCATGCCACTAATACACAAGCACTGTATGAATAAAGAAGAGCTAGCCACATAGATAATTAGCATGCGTGATTTGTATCTGCGAGTCTTCTCTAACAGTCACAAGCTCGTCTCGCTGTACCCGTGGTCCCGGCGTGAGTCCGGCGACGCCCTTTCAATTTCACTCTTCTTCAGATCGTAAAAGGTGATTGAAAAGTCACAGAACATCGTTTTATTTGAAAAGCTCATCAGGAAATGGGAAACCTGGATATTCCAGTAAGGTATGGCTGAGATGGTCTATCTTTTATGGTACCTAACGAACATGGTCACCATCTTGAAATAGGCCAAAAGTCCAAAAGCATGTGTATTATGTCTGAGATTAGTACCTCAGATAATAACTTTTTTTAAATGGAATATAACTGAAAGAGAAACAGGGCAACCAAGAGAACAAGGATACTGTATTACTATTAAAATGAATTAAAAGTTTACTAACAAAAAGTCAGAAGTTCAAAATATTCTAAATAATCAATTTTGAAATGTCATGGAGAAAATAGGATCTAAATGTTCCATAGAAGAGGCAAGGCTATGAATAGAAGAAGCCATACCTACGCAATCTGACACAACTGAAATTCCACCCACCTCTCCTTTTGAAATTAGGGGGGGGGGGGGGGAATAAATAAACTCACTCAAAAATAAAAGCTCATATGGAAGTGATGGAATTTCCAGCAGAGTACTAAAATGTTTCCCAACAGATAAGTAAGATTCTCAGCCACATATGTAATAGCGCTCTGGAGCAGGGTATTTTTCTAGATAGACTAAAATATGCTATTGTTAAACCATTGCATAAAAAAGGAGGTGTCTGATGTGAATAACCACCACCCAATCTCACTTCTGACAGTTTTATCCAAAGTTCTCGAGAAAGTAATGTATTCAAGAGTAGCTTCCTATATTTGTAAAAATAAGGTACAGTACTAACAAAATGTCAGTTTGATTTCAGAAATGCTATTCAACAGAAAATGCTATATGTGCTTCCACTGATCGAATATTAAATGCTTTGAATAACCAATCATCACCTGTTGGGATTTTTTGTGGTCTCTCAAAGGCTTCTGATTGTGTAAATCATAGAAATCTCTAGAGAAGCTAAAGCATTGTGGTATTAATGGAGCAGTGCACAAATGCTTTAATTAATATTTAACTGGAAGAATGTATAAAGTTGAAATAAGTGCTTCAGGTAACTGCAAAAATCGGCTGATTCCTCAAACCGGGGATCTATCAAGAATGGGGTCCGACAGGATTCGGTCTTGGGTCCTTTGCTGCTCTTGATATACATATTCATGAGGATGCAAAGGAAGTTCTTTCTGCTGACGATACAAGTATAGTAATCACTCCCCACAAACAAGAGTTAACTGATGAAATACTAAATAATGTCTTTCAGAAAATTATTAAGTGGTTCTTTGCAAATGGGCTCTTATTAAATTTTGGTAAAACAATACATATAGTTCCATACGGTAAATGGCGTGACACTATTATTAAATATAGTCTGTGAACAGAAGTCTGTTTTAGGTGTGTGCATTGATGAGAAATTGAAATTGAATTGGAAGCAACACATTACTATTAGGGTTATTGCGATTTTTAGTGACAAACATGTCAGCAAATTAACTTACTATGCCTGTTTTCATTCAATGCTTTCATATGGCATCAAATATTGGGGTAATTCATCTTTGAGCAAAAAACTATCCATTGCACAAAAACGTGTAATTAGAATAATTTCCGGAGACCACCGAAGACCATCTTCAGACACTTATTTAAGGATCTTCACAGTAGCTTCACAATATACCTATTCTCACGTGAAATTTGTTATTAATAACCCAACCCAATTCAAAAGATATATCAGTGTGCATATCTACAACACTAGGAGAAATGATGATCTACACTACTCTAAATTTGGCACAGAAGGGAGTGAATTATGGTGCCACAGAAGTCTTTTGTCACTTACCAGATAATATCAAATGTCTGACTGGTAGACAAACAGCATTTAAATTCTGTGAACTGATCTGAACGATACTGGCTACATCTCTGTCAGTAAATATGTTTAAATGTTTGTAGAGCTGATTGGACTTAACTACGGGGTCATCAGTCCCTAAACTTACAAACTACTTATGTACTAACTAATACTAAGGACGGCACAAATATCCATGCCCGAGGGGGAATTCGAACCCCCGACCGTAGTGGCCGTGCAGACCGTGACTGGAGTGCCTCAGTCCCCTCGGCCACCGCGGCCGGATCTCTGTCAGTAGAAGGATTGTTTTCCGCACAGAGCTGTGTAAAGACCTTCATCAGAAATGTGCAAGGGCAAACGTCTCTCTCTGCGCTCTCCATCGTGTCTGTAGAAGGCGATCTGCTAGTAGAGATGAAAATTCGAAACTCATTTTTCGACTATTACTGAGAATTTCTGCAAGAAGCATTACAGAATGGACTTGCATTATTTATAAAACCGTGGTGAATGCTCAATAATGCATATCCATACAATCTTGCATGACTTACCACCGTTTTCAGGATACGCAGCTCTACAGAATCCTAAAACGCACAACCACGCTGGCTGACACATCGGTCGTCGTCGTTAATCTGTTGGATTGATTCAATCCAGGGCTGGCACACATCCCCAAATCCTTAAGTCCACGTTCTAAAGAACACTGCTATCCAACCGGGTTTGAAGTAAATAAATGAGACAGCGATCGTCTGTGGAAGTCTGGAATCCTGTGGGGATGATGGTGTCCAGTAAACATTTTCCAGAGAACGTTATTGGAGGGATAGATTGGAGGGGAAGTGATATAAGAAAGGATGTGGGTGGAGAAATGGGAACTTGTAGGTGACAGGAAGTGGGAAGAGATGTACGAGCTAGGGTAAGCTGTGGTTGGTAGGATGTGTAGATTGCAGGAGTGGTTTAATAGTCTGGGAGAAAAAGGAGGTTAAATTCTACGTGAAAGAATATACCTTGCTTTGGAGGTATGTATATCAGGTTTCTTCCATTTAAGAAGAGAAAGTTAATAATAAAATTAATTATAGAGATTTGTGTTAAGGATCCCACTAGAGAATAATGGTACTCCTGTTTTGTTATTATGTATCAACACGTTTTAGTGTCGTTATTGCCTTGACAAGAAACGACAATTCGCTGACACGTTCATATTTGTTCTTGCTAGTATGTTACACTAATTATTCTCTATTAAATGATGACGATTGTCCGTGTCCGTGTAGGTGTCCGTATTGTTGTCCCTGTCATTTCGGTTCGTTTGCTAGTATGCACTATGTTTGCTCGCTGCATACATTGTTGTCTTCTGTATGCTCTGTTTCTTTTGTATTCTTCATATGTTGCTTGCGAGATTTTACCTGTTAGTGTACTGAGTGTTGTCCATTGGTCCTCTTGCCTTATGGCATATTTGTTGTTCTTTGTGCTAGTAAGGTGTCTCTGAGGTGATTGTAGATCCCGCAGAATAGGATCACGTATTCAGGAGTTCTCCTCACCCTACATATGTAGTTTGATATCTGCCTGAGACTCACTCGGTAAGAAGGATAAGGGCTATGTTGTGTCAAGAAAAATGGGAATCGCCGGAAGAAAGGCAATGTTCTTTTCGAGAAACGCTATTGAAGAAATTCAGAGGTCGGGTATTTGAAGTTGACTGCAGTACGATTCTACTTCTGCCTACCTAAATTACGCTTAAAAGCAACAAACATAAGAGCAGTTAGGGTGGAGCTTGTTCAGAGGTATACAAGCATTCTTTTAATCCTCGCTCTGTCTAGGAACGGAAATGAAAATAAATTGTTTGATAGTGGAACGAAGTACCCTCCGCCACGCATTGTATGGAGGAAGTGAGAAAGATGATATTAGTTGTGAGTGTTGCCGCCATTTAAGGCTGTAACGGTTGCTATACGAAATTCCTTCACTACAGAAGATGAAACAAAAACTCCATAGCCGGCCGCGGTGGCCGAGGGGACTTCACGGTCTGCACGGCCACTACGGTCGGGGGCTCGAATCCCCCCTCGGGCATGGATATTTGTGCCGTCCTTAGTCTTAGTTCGTTCATAAGTAGTTTGTAAGCTTAGGGACTGATGACCCCGTAGTTAAGTCCCATAAGCTATACAAACATGTGATTTTTTTTAAAAACTCCAGAATTAGAATCAAGAACAGCTGCCAGCATGCGTAACTTAGAAACAGATACCCCTGGTGTATTAAAACAAATAAAGTCAATTAAAAAATTAAATCTCTCAGCCCCGAATATATACTAATAATGTTGCTTTCAGAGCATGTTGATGCAATGACCAACTATCATATACAACGCGAACATTCCTTACCCAAAGACTGGAAAGTTACACAGGTCACTATTCAAGAAAGGCAATAGGAGTGATCAGCAAAGTTACAGGCCTATATCATTGACGTCGGTTTGCAGAAGGATTTTAGACATATAGTTTCCTCAAATAATATGAACTACCTCGAAGAGAACGACCTATTGTCGCATAGTCAATTTGGATTCAGAAAGTATCGTTCTTGTGAAACACAGCTAGCTCTTTACTCACATTATGTGATGAGTGCTATCGACAAGGGATGGCAAATATACTCCGTAGTTCTAGATTTCCTGATGACTTTTGATACGGTACCTGAAAAGAGTCTTTTAATCAAATTGCGTGCTTATGGAATATCGCCACAGTTGTGCGA
Source organism: Locusta migratoria (assembly GCA_026315105.1). Lineage (NCBI taxonomy): Eukaryota > Metazoa > Arthropoda > Insecta > Orthoptera > Acrididae > Locusta > Locusta migratoria. Next base: position 106,642,684 of record CM048755.1, read on the forward strand.
TTGGATTTGTGATTTTCTGTCAGAAAGAAGACAGAACGTTGGAATTGACGGTAAGTCATCAAGTACAACAGAAGCGATATCTGACGTTCCGCAGGGAAGTGTTATACGGCCCCTACTGCTCCTTCCTATTATAAACGACTTAGGAGACAATCTGAGTAGTTCTCTTAGGCTGTTCGCGGATGATGCTGTCATTTATCGGTTATTAAAGTCACCAGAAGATAAAAAGCAGCTGCAAAATTATTTAGATAAGATATCTGCATGGTGCAAATATTGGCAATTGACCCTTAATAATGATAAGTTTGAGGTCATCCATATGACCACTAAAAGAAATAGGTTAAATTTGATTTACACGATAAATCACTCAAACCTTCAGACTGTTAATTCTACGCGATACTTAGGTGTAACAATTACGAACAACTTAAGTTGGAAGAAACACATAGAAAATATTGTAGGGAAGGCGAACCAAAGACTACGTTTCATTTGCAGAACACTTAGAAGATGTAACACTTCTACTAAAGAAACTTCCTACACTACACTTACGCGTCCTATTTTGAAGTACTGCTGCTGATTGTGGGACCCATACCAGGTGGGACTGACGGACGATTTAGGGAAAATTTAGAGATGGGCAGCTCGTTTTGTATTATCGCGATATAGGCGAGAGAGAGTCACAGAAATGATGCATGAGTTGGGGTCGAAGTCATTAAAAAAGGCGTTATTTGTTGCGGCGAGATCTATTTGCGAAATTTATTTCACCTAATTTCTCTTCAGAATGCGAACATATATTGCTAGCACCCACCTACATAGGGAGACATGATCATCATCATAAAATAAGAGAAATAAGATCGAAAACAGAAAGATTTATGTGTTCCTTTTTTTCGCGAGCTATTAGAGACTGGAACTATGGAGAAATATCATAAAAGTGGTTCGATGAACCCTCTGCCATGCTCTTCAACGTGACTTGCAGAGTATCCATGTAGATGTAGATGAATCTGTTACACCGGGTGAAGGACCAGTATGGCGAGGCACGAGGCAACAGTTGGGCAGTCTCTCGCCATACCGGCTCCAGACCGTTCTGGTGGTGCACGCAAAATCACGATTGGTCGGTAAAAACAATGTTGTTCCATTCCGTCGGTAAAAACAATTTGTTCCATTCCGTTGGCCAGGTTCCTCGTTCATCGCTCCATTGGCGGCGCATGACCCTGTGGCGATGACTCGGTGATAAATGCAGCAATAGTCTGGAGAACAGACGACATTGCTGCAAACAGTGTCAAATGGTACGTATGCACGCTGCCTTTTACGTAACAGACAGAATTTCCTGTGATACGAGTCATGATGTGCACAGCGATCCATCACTATCATGCGCACAATATAAGAGGGTTGGAACTTAAATAGTGGCAACACTGCTGCGGAGACACTATGCAACGGAATCTACTACTGTCGCTTACCTCCGAGTAAATGGACTCGCCCGTCTCACGTCTACGGCGTGCCCACTAGCGAGGGAAACAGTCACTTGTGAGCGAGTGGTCTAACGTAACGGTGTCACTATGTTTTCGAAACAGAAACAACGGAGATGGATCAAGATTGAATGTGCCTGGGCATGCGAAAACTGCATCACGATGTGTTCCGAAGGATCAGACGCAAATGCAGAAATGGATGCGTTCCGAAACTGCTCCGACGCACTTGGAGCGCGAAGGAGGGACTTTCTTACGCTGTATCGTAACACTGGATGAGACGTTGCCATATCGTACAAGCGAAAACTGAAATACCAAACCAACGAATGGCGTCATTATGGGTCGCCGTAAAAGTCGAAAGAACTTGAGAATCCCAGTATGTTGAACGTTATGGCGATTCTCTTGTACGACTGTGAAGGTGTATTTCTAACGCATTACGTTCCTCCACGGCAGACCGTCAGTGCACAGTATTACTGTTCGTTTTTGGAGCATTACCTGCTACCAGCTTTGCGAAAGAAGCGGCAACATTTTCTGAGCACCCACTCATCATTTTGCACGACAATGCGCGGGTGCATACACCACAAGCTGTGGCTGCTCGGTTCAGTCGACGGGACTGGGAACTACTGTACCATTCATCATACTCCCCAAACTTAAGTCCTTGTGACTTTCATTTGATTCCGAAGATGAAGGAACAACTTCTTGCCGTTCGTTTCAGAACTGTTCTAGAGAGTCGACAGGCAGTAGACCGTTCCATTCCCACTATCTACAGAACAGGCTCTGCTAACGGTATACTACGCCTTCCACATCGCTGGCAACGGGTTCTACACATCGCTGGTGACTACTTTGAAAGACAGTAACAGGTGCAAACGTGCAAAGCTTTTGTATCGGTTGTGAATAAATAGTTGTCACTATTTAAGTTCCAACTCTCGTACCTATCATCGCATGTAGCGGTTCAACAACGACGAGGTGAGTGTAATATAACCCGTCAGGCCGTCGTTCCCTCCTGCGTCTAGCGGTTACAGATCCAGATAAGAGCTGCTTGGTTTCGTTCCACAGTATACGCTATTTCTCTGAAAGATATTCCAGTAGGCAACTACTCTTCCACCGGAACACTCTGAACCTTGCCAGGAAGAAGCTGTCTGTCTTCTACGAGGCTCCCTGAACTGCTGCCACGTCTCTCTCTGTGGCTCACATTCGATACATTTTCTGCACTGCTCGGCACCCAAATATGCAACTCCCTGAAGGAATCATCCAAATTAGCTGAAATTTGTAGCATACCTTAGCGGTGCCCAGAGTCAGCGGCGGCGGTTGCGAATTAGGAGCAGCAGGTCTGTTCAGACGGTATTTTATACCACATTGCGTCCCTTCAGAACATTTCTTGAACGGGAAGATAGAGTGCCAGACTGCAAATCTAAAGGTCGCGGGTTCGATCCCCGCCAAGTCCTAGGATTTTTATCTGTCAGTTTCCACTTCACCTCTAGAATTATTACTCATGTGAAAAATACCGAGTAGCACCGTGGTTCGGAACACACGTTAAAATGTAGGTCCCCCTATAACTGGCTGGGTCGGAGGAAGGCAACGGCATACCACCTCCAAACAGGACCATGCCTGGTAAAGCACTGTGGTGTTCGAACCAATCTTCGGATTGTTGACTGCTTTATTTATTTATTTATTTATTTATCTTTTTACTTATTTATCAGCACGACGCGTTTCAGCAGCAAGTTTCCATCATTGGGTGCATTTAACAGTTACAAGTTCATTACTGTTTGGTTATGTTTTATGTTGCGGGTGACATTGAGGTTATGGTTGGACATTTTAATCTGGTATGCATTTTGGCATGCATTTTTCGTGATTATAGCTTCTGGATTATTATACTGTTGTATTTTCTTTCAGTTTTGTTGATAAACTTGTTACCTGACACGCACAACCCAAGAACACAGTTATATACACAACACATGTTGACATTTTCTGTTAGATGCTTACACTGTACAAAAGATCCTTAGAAGCTAAGATAACCTACTTACTGTAGACTTTGAAGGTGTGTGCGTTGTTTACTTTACCAATAGTTAAGTCCAGAAAGTTGATACTGCCATTTTTGTCATGTTCCACTGTGAATTTTATATTTTGGTCCTGGTTATTTAGTGTATTGCGGTAGTTACCAGCCCTTACAACGCCGGGACGGATCGCTCAAAGTCTGACAGTCTACCCATTCTGGAAACATTCACCGATACTGGCTGGTAGACTACTCAGTCCAAAAACATTGATCATTCACTTACACGGGCTGGTTGTATACGAAAAGTAATCGAGTCGATTTATGACTGATTCATACGCATTTTGTGATTGGTTTTAATGGAGGGCGCCGTCCCAGACTCCTCACGGAGCAGTCGCCACTGGTCGAGACAGATCCTGATTAGCAGTTCTGCACAGGCGCACATCACCTGCGAGTGCTATATAAACGGGCTACAGACGACCGCCTACCTAGCAACTATAGGCCCATCAGCCTTTTACCAGCTCTCAGCAAAGTGTTTGAGCGCGTATATCTGAAGCGTCTCATGGATCACATCCGGCGAGAAAACATCCTTCCCGACGAACAATGCGGCTTCCGATCTGGACATGCCACCACCCACCAGCTGCTCCGCTTAATGGCCTTCGATTAGACCGAACGTCGGGAATACTTCAGGGCAGTATTCCTTGACGTTTCGCGAGCGTTCGGCTCCGTCTGGCATGACGGTCTACTCTTCAAGTTGCTGGACGTTGGCCTGCCCCTGCCGCACGTCCGACTAATTCGATCGTATCTCCAAGACAGGACGTTCCAGGTGCGCACTGAGGAACTTTCGACGAGACGAACCATTCGAGCTGGAGTCCTCCAATGCTCTGTCTTGGGTCCGATTCTATATATCCTGTACACTGCGGAGATGCCACGGATCGACAGGACGCACCTCGCCCTCCTCTACGCGGATGACACTGCGCAATTCTCCCACAGCATGAACGCCCGCACACTACGTACTCGGCTGCAACGAACATCGGACTAGCTGAGTCGGTGGGCCACCAAATGGAGGCTCAGCTTTAATGGGGTGAAGACGCAGGCGCTCGTAATCGCCAGAAAACGTGTTCCAGTCGACCTACCACGGCTCTTGGGAAGGGGCACAGCTGTTCCATGGGGCAGGACAGCTAAGTACCTGGGAGTAATGCTTGATAGGCGGCTTACCTGGCGGCAACACGTGGACGACATCATCGGCAGAGCTCGGGTCGCCTGAGGGACCTCTACCCGTTTCTCAACCCGACCTCCACTCTACCGCCCCAGTTTGGTGTGGCCATCTACACCACACTCATCTGTTCCATCTTCGAGTATGCACCGAGCGAGGTGGCGCAGTGGTAACACACTGGACTCGTATTCGGAAGGATGGTGGTTCAAATCCACCTCCGGCCATCCAGATTTAGGTTTTCCGTGATTTCCCTAAATCACTCTAGGCAAATGCCAGGTTGGTTCCATTCAAAGGGCACGGCCGATTTCCTTCCCAATCCTTACCCAAAAATCCAAGCGTAAGCTCCGTCTCTAATGACCACGCTGTCGACGGGACGTTAAACCCTAAGATTCCTTCCTTCCTTCCTTCGAGTATGCGGCGGTCATCTGTGGAAATGCGGCGCAGACGCATATCAACAGGCTCCAGGGTCTCCAAAACAGGATTCTGCGTCTCGCACTCCACCTACCATGCGATTTTCCGACCGAAGATCTCCTTCGAGTCACGGAAATACCGCCGATTAAAGCCATATTTCGGCAGGCTGCGTGGCTCTTCTACCAGAAAGCTGCTCGGTCGCCGAAAGCCCTCATCCGCTGAGTGCAGCGATTGAATGCCACCAGGTGGCCTCACCTGCTCTACTAGGACTAACAATAGAAAACGCAAACCGCCAGGACAACCAAAACGCCAGGACAAAGACTACCAATAGCCAGCTATTTTGGAGGCGTAGCTTACCAGCTTGGACACCACCGACCATCGGAAACGCATCTGTTTCCGTCATTGCACGAACAGCAGCAACCGCGTGCTTGAAATGGAGTCGCTGTTTCGTGCTACGGTTTTGCTTAGATTCTGAGCTGATGAAGATGTTCCGAGGGTGCGAGGAGATGTGGAAATTTTATTACAGCAAGCAGGCAGGAGAGGTTAATGGGTTAACGAAAGTGTGCTAAAGGGTACGACGTTCGAGGAATTGGAGGGCATAATCCGATGTCGGGATCCGACACCTGTATTACCATAACATCGTCCGTCCACAATGTTAAAGCGCAGCCGATGTATCACTTCGTTTAACGACTTACAACCGGTCGGACGGCCATATTTGGCTGGTCGATCAGCAACGACTGCGAGAGGGGATTAATAAGTGGTAACTGCGGTGAGTGGGCGAGCCAGTATTTGTTTAGCGATGCGTGGGCGCCATCAAAACGCGCGGTTGGAGCAGTGACCGCCAGAGGGCAGCGCGATAATTAAAGCGCGCGCGTCAGCGCTTCCCGCTGCCTTGTTGCTCGTGCTGCCAGTGCCGCATTCAACTCGCTCCACGCTGCAGGCGCCAGCCGGCAACACACAGCCTCTCTAAAACACAGCTGGCAAAATGCTTCCTTTCCTAGAGCTGGGTTTGAACATGACTCGAACTTTTCGAACAATTTACGTCATAGTTCGGGAAATTTCGGGATTTGTTCGAACATTCGATCACGGCGCTATCTAGCAACGTCAGTACGTACTATCACTACGATTTACAGCGATGATATTCATAAATCTTTTCGTCGCTGTGCAGTAAGCTATTTATAACGAAGATTGTGTCATTAATCTATTATGGGTAATAATAAGTATGAAATGCAGACTGTAGTAGCAGGTCATACTTAAAAAAGCAATGAATTTAGACTATACGTAAACGATAGCAATCGCGATTTAAGATTCTAGTGCTGCGATCTAGCGGCGCCTGTTGGTACTACGTAAACAGCAGCTTGTGCACTGTTCATTCCGTGGTCGCAATTACAGTCCATTTTTGTATGAATTATTTCCGTTATTGGGTATTGAATTTCTAATGTTTTCTCTATTTCATCTCTTTTAATCTTGCTTTCCATGCGATTAAAAGGTGGTAACATTTTTATCTGTTACTGTACCGTATTAATAGGAAATGGAATTGTCATTTGCAACCTATCTCTTGTTACCACATTAAACGTAATTTCTACTTATGAAGAATTCACAGTAATGTAACATACTTCCAGAAACATTTTTTTCCGTTGAATGTTAGCTTTGCAGTAATTTGATGCAGTAATTCTGTTATAGTAGCAGATATTTTGTTTATCAATGGATCATATCTTGTAGTGATATCAGACAGGTCACTGTTTCAAACAAAATATACAGTTTTTTTATTTACATGAACTTTTACTTCATATGAAATCAGTTCTGAGCAAAGCAATAGCCCGGTAACTTCAAAATTTCCAGCGTACTGTTTGCAGATACGCAGTGTTCGAACAGTTCGATACTGTATCGAGCTTACCGCTGTATCGGGAAATCCCGAGCGTGTTCGAACGCGAGTACCGTTTGCCCAGCCCTATCCTTTTGCGATTGCTTCTTCCAACTCGTTTTAGTCCGGTTTTATGTCCCACCGAATCGATTCGTAGCAGAATTAATAAACTGTTTTTTCCTTCCTTACTCGGCCCTTTGGGCAACAATGAAGGTGTGCTCATAAAGCAGAGAATTCTTACCGAAAGAAAAACCAAATACACTTTAATTGCTCTCATATGAGGCTTGTCGATGAAAGTTACAGCATGTTAAAGAAAACGAGCTATTGTTAGAGGTATCAGAAAAATACACCCATGTTAAAGAAAAAAAATGCGTTTAATGATTAAAGACAGGAAATTCACATTCACAGGACACTTTCATTAGTATGTTCCGAAGAAATGCTTACCATTTCAGTCACATGGTTCAGGGAGTATCCTGTTGTATATAGTTGTAAGGCGGACAGCCGACTTCGTTTATTGGGAGAATTGTGGGAAGATGTACATCTGTAAAGGAAACCCGGTATAAAATGCTTGTATGACCGCATCTTGAGTATTGCTCAAGTGTTTGGGGCCCGCAGCAGATCAGTTTAAAGGAAGACATAGAAGCAGTTCAGAGGCGAGCAGCTATATTCATTACTGGTAGGTTCGATCGATGCGCGAGTGTCACGGAAATGCTCCGACAACTCAAATAGGGACCATTGGAGGAAATACGACGTTCTTTTCGAGAAATTCTGTTGAGGAAATTTCCAGGGCCGGAATTTGAAGCTGAGTGTACAACTATCGTCGCGGCGGAGTAGCCGAGCGGTCTAAAGCGTCTCGCTGCGGAGCGCGCGGTTGCTCGCCGTGGAGTTTCGAGTCCTCCCTGGGGCATGGGTTTGTGTGTTGTCCTTAGGTTAGTTTACCTAGGTTTAAGTAGTTTGTAAGCTACGGACTGGTGACAACGCAGTTTGGTCCGATAGATTTACAAACATATGAACATTTGATTTTGTAGAACGATCTTCCTGCCGCCTACTTACATTTCGCGCAATGATTACAAAGACAAGATAAAACAAATTAGGGCTCGTACGGAGGCATATAGACATTCTTTTTTCCTCGTTCTATTTGGGAGTGGAATAGGAAAGGAAATGCCTAATAGTGGTACAGTGTACCCTCCGTCGCGCACCTTACTGGGGATTGCGGATTATGTATGCAGATGTAGACGTATCTTGACCACCCAAAATATCCCTGGAACAACAACAGATATTTTAAAACGACTTTCACCGGTATCAATGTAAGGCAGAGGCTCATGAATGTAAATATTTTGAAACATTCTAAAACGAAAGCATATGTGATTTTTAACACAAACGTAAGTGTTTTTAAATAGACACCCTATATTATTTCATCAGCAATCCACAGCATGACAATTCACATGAACAATGGCGTAGATTGCGTCACAATACGCCAATTACATCCCGAGATATTGTGAAGCGAAGATGACGCTTGAAATACGCCAAACGTCTGCATGCGGTTCTCGCCTTGGTCTCAGTACGTGCGCTAGCCGCGCGTTCGGCGTATTTCAAGCGTCAACTTCGCTTCGCTATATCTCAAGATGTAATTGGCGTATTACGATGCAATCAACGCCATTGTTTGTGTAATTTGTCATGTTTTAGATTGCTGATGAAATAATTTAAAAACACACAAGTTTGTGTTAAAAACAGCTATGCTATCCTTTTAGAATGCTTCAAAATATTTCCATTCATGAGCCCCTGCCTTACATTGATACCGGTGAAAGTCGTTTTACAATATCTGTTGTTTTTCCACAGATATTTTGGGTGACCAAGATAAATGGGACACCCTGTAGTATACAGAGCGTACTGGAATGGCAAACTGTGGTATAGCCGTCAACGCTGGAGGTGGTTGGCACAGCACTTCAGCCGTTGCTTCAGCATATGCCTCACAGTTTCGATTGGCGACAAGTTTGGAGGGCCAGGGCAAAATGCTGACACCTTGATGGCATGGGTTCGTGTGGCAACATGTGGTCGTGCAGTGTCTTGTTGAAAAATGGCATCTATGGTGTCGTGCAGAAAGGGCATGGCTACGGATCGCAGGATATCGTTCACGTAGGTCTGGTCAACGTGCCTGGACATGCACCAATTATGATTTGTGTTTGCACGCAGTAGCACCCCACACCATAAGGCTCTGAGTTGGTTCTGTATATCATGCCCGAATGTCGTTACTGTGATGTGCTCCCCCTGTCTACGGCGAACTAAAATACGGCCATCATTAAAAAAAAAAAAAAAAAAAAAAAAAAAAAAAAAAAAAAAACCAGGAACTGAGCTGCTCCGAAAACACAGCCTGATGCCATTCCTGTATCCAGTGACGTCGTACCATACAGTATGACCGTCTAGGCTGTCCCTGCACTTCAGTCAAAAGTATGAGGAAGTGGACGGAGCGCACGTAATAAACGGCGCCCTACTGTACTGTACCGAGGATGTCACAGACGTGTCGTGTAGTGCGATTCGGTTGAGGTGCCGTTTTTCTCACGAGTTGGTGCGTATAATGTGGCCCACATTTTGTCATGCCAATAATGCGCCCCATTTCAAACTGACTGATTTGACGGTACGATACGTCTGCGAGGCATCCTGCACGCCACACTGATCTATAGCGACAACGAGAGCAGCAGACACATTTTAGCGGTAGGTGATGTTGCACCGCGATATCGATATTAACACTCAACCCGCGGGCCGCCGTGTTTCAAACGCTAATCATTACTGCAGAACCAAATTATGTTGGACGAAACATATGCCATTTCTAAAACGAAAGAATATTGGGACAATGTTATTAAGGAAGCAACTGAAATTAAAATATTGGAGAACACCACCAGTGATAAGGACGTCGGTTTGCAACTCATCACAGCTTGGGACCCGGCCATAGCGAGGTTGAAGCGGACGCGGCGGACACGGGACGAAGAAGCGAGCCTCAGCCAACAGCCAAAAGCGGACAAAGCCGACTCGGAACGTAAACATTGCCTTATATGGCGTAGCAGAAAGTTCCAGTGACGTCACAGCCAGCAGTGAGGCTATTTAACGCCAAGGCAACGACGATGCACCAGTCGACTGCTAAGTGAAGCTAATTGCAAGTTACCTGTGTGACCGGAAGATGATGGTGACAGTGGACGGCCAATCTTCGGACACTCGACCTGCATTGGCCGGACTACCTCAAGGTTCGGTGCTCTCTCCCATCCTGTTTAACGTGTATGCAAACTACATACCTACGGTAGAAGACGTACAGCGTTCCTCACCAGCGGACGACATGTTCAAGCCAACATCAGACGTCTCCAAAGTCAACTGGATCCAATGGAGGACTGGTGCAAAACCAACAAAGTGTTACTGAATCCCGCAAAAACAACTGCCATCTACTTTACTAAGAAGCGTCCACGACTGCCAATCAACCTGAAGCTTTAGGGACAAAACATACCACGGGGAGATACGGTGACATATCTAGGAGTTAACTTAGATAAGCCCTTCTTCCTTCATAAATGCGTCGACGGCTTGCGGAATAAAGCGTACGCAATGGCGAAGAGCCTAATGCCCTTCTTCTTGAGCACTGACCTGAGTAATGGCGCCAAATTACGCCTGTACAAAGCCACGGTTCTGTCGAAGATGCTTTACGGCAGTTCGGTCTTGGAACTGGCCAGTGCTACCCAAATTCAACGGCTGCGGGTGATACAGAACAAAACCTTACGATGGATCCTCGGGGCAAACAAATACACACGGAATACCGACATCCATGAGGCGCTTCACATGGATACTATCATGGGAGCCGTCCAAAAAAGAGCGACGAAGATCCACCGCAAGATTGACCAACTACGGGATACCGTACACAACATCCGCACTTTGGGGAGGACAATGCCACTTCCATGGCATAGATACAAAGTGCCACGGGCCTTGACTAATCGATAAAGTCTTCAATTATATGTAAATATCAAGTTTAATTGAAAATGTAATTAATACACCGAGAGGGGTACCTTACGGACCAAAATAAAGGCCCTTACAAGTTAACTCCTAAAGTTTATTTTAATAAATAAAGTTATAGTTAACCCCCATATCCTCAAATGTGAAGTATAAATTGTCCATGACGATGGTACTTCAGTCACTTTGTACCACAAAAAAAAAAAAAAAAAAAAAAAAAAAAAAAAAAAAAAAAAAAAAATTGCGCCAGTCATTTACCACTTCACAATGCCCAAGGAGAACTTGTCCGAAATCTCGTGGGTTTTTCACCACCTAACGCGGCTCGAAGCTCGAGAAGATTTTATTTAAGCACTCGTATATGTTCTGTGAATTTCGATTTCCTGTCTCTAGTCTTTCGATGATCGTTGTGTTATCATTATTATTCTACTCGACTTACAACTGGAGCGGGCTACACAATACCTAATGGCATTATAACTGTCAGACGACGCAGAGAACACCGCGCACCTCAGAACGCTGTTCCTCCAGGGAGAGGTTCGTTCATTGCGATTTGGTCCAACTGATCCCTGAGAGTAGGCGAGAATAGCTCATGCACCCAATTTTTGTTTATTGGAACTACACTCGCACTGTCCCGAGAGTTTTTTTTTTTCACAGTAACAAATTAATGTGGTCCCAAACCCACGGTTCCGACCAAGGTTTTCGGAGGATTTCCCTTGGGTGTAAGGCATGTGGTGGAACCGGTAAGCCACTCCCACTTATTCCCAATTAGGATCCTCCGTTGCCCACTATCAGTTCGTCTGATAATTGACCGATTAGAACCGAGACTCTTTAAAAGCCGAATCTCAAACAGCTCGCTCCACTCCTTGGAGTGGAGAATGAAAGAATTAAGAGAAAAAAAGAAAAATTCGCACTGGTGTGTATTACGGCCCATTTTATATTTGCCTGTCGTTTTATGATTTTTTGTAAACATTTCGGAAAAAATAATATAAATATACATAATAAAAATTGATGGGCGATACGATTACGACTCTACTATTGTGATAATAACTATGCGCACAGCACGTAATATTGCCGCGTGAGACGACGAACACCGACTGCCGACGTGGCGCAGGTGATAGCGTCACGGACTGCGGTGCAGAAGGTCGTCGGTTCAATCCCGCGACAATATTCTTTATGACCATACTTTAACAAACAGCCAAAATTATTTGAGTTAAGCTTTGACAAATATAATCTTTCTTGAACTTTTACCTCTTTAAACTATTACTTTAATATCTCTCCCACATTTTCATTATCACTTAATTTACTCATCTTAGGGAATGATCGTGTTGTATAAATAGGATAGATGCCAAGATCGCAATTTTTATTTTATTTATTCAAGACGACCAGTTTCGACACTCTATGGTGTCATCATCTGGTCTATTGACATTGAACTGCTTATTATAGTGCTCCACATAAAACCTTGTGGGTGTACTGGATAATAGTTATATAGAAAATCATGTGCTGGTAGATAGTCAGATATAAAATGGATGGCTGTTCAAAATAAAAACAGTAAAATATACATAAAATAATAACCACCATAGGGCACATGTCTGGTTGGTTTCATGGAGGTGCTCAACATTTGGCGTTCGGAAATCAGTCACGTGACATCCCTCGCCCGAAAGTAACTTTTGTATAAGCCATCTTACTTTCTGTATTTAATTATTTTCTTATTATAACTCAAGCGTTGTCATTTCAAAGCATTGTCGCACAGAAAATTATCAAAAATACGTCGTTGTTAAGACAATGAATTAAAACTTAATGTTTAAAAATGCCATGTTATAATAGTAAGAGAATTACGGATTACTCTCGCAGCTGTTTGGCGTTGCGTAATGGGCAGCGAATTAGTTTGTGATGCACGAACATGTTAGACGGTGGATCTAACGTTGCCAGTCGCGGTGGCTCAGAGCGCTCCATCACAGGGTTGCCGGCGTGGTAGCTGAGTGTGCTCGGTCAGAGTGCTCGACGCCCTCTGTAACGAAAAACTGAGTCAACAACGAAACGATCAAAGTAAAACAAAATAAACCAACGTCCACAAAGGATTAATCAAACCGAAGAACCAATGAAAAGAGAGAAAAATTAAGAGGGTCGACGCCATCTGTAATTAAAAAAAAAACTGAGAAATATTCTCAACGAACAACCCAGAACGAAATGAACAAACGATCGCAAAGCATCGATCTCCCCGAAGAACAAAATAACCATGAATCTACATCTACATAGATACTCTGCAAATCACATTTAAGTGCCTGGCAGAGGGTTCATTAACCACTTTCATAAAAGTCGGTGATTGGAATTTCGCTAATATATCCTATCGCAACGAATAACGTCGTTCTTTTAATGATTTCCACCTCAAATCGTGCAACATATTCGTGACGCTCCCCCCCCCCCCCCCCGTAACGTGATAAAACAAAACGAGCTGCCCTTCTTTGAACCTTCTCAATGTCTTCCGTCAGTTCCACCTGGTGAGGGTCCCACAAGGGGCAACAGTACTCCAGGAGAGGTCGCACAAGTGTGATGTAGGCAGTGTCTTTGGTGGAGTTGTTGCATCTTCGAAGCGTTCTGCCAATGAAACGTAACCTTTGGTTCGCCTTCCCCACAATATTTTCTGTGTTCTCTCCAGCCTAAGTTGTTCGTAATTGTAACTCCTAGGTATTTGGTAGAATTTACGACGTTATGGTTTGGCTGATTTATCGTGTAATTGAATTTCAGCGGATTTCTTTTATTGGTCATGTGTATTACTTCACACTTTTCATTATTTAGTGTTAATTGCCAATCTTCGCACCATGTAGAAATTTTGTCTAAATCGTTTTGCAGTTCCTTTTGATCCTCTGTTGACTTCACTAACCGATAAACGACTGCTTCATCCACGAACAGTCTAAGAGAGGTATTCAGATTGTCTCCTAAATCGTTTATAAACACAAGAAAGAGTAGGGGATATAAATAAAATTAAATAAATAAAAACCTGCCACTGGCTTTTTTTTTCACCTTGTTTCCTAAGAGGTTTTCGCACACTTGTTAATTGAACACAACTACATCCTGCAAGATTCTGTATTGTTCAAAAACAACAGCACTTTGCATTTGTTCTATTTTGTGAACATATCATGAAATACTTAGCAACGAATTGCAAACATAGTCCTCTTTATCACATGTACACAAATTGGGGAGATACTTCTACGATGACTGTAGTAAGTGCCGTAATGATAATAGTAACTTTGTACATAGATTAAGTACTAAAGCTTTTTGGAATTCGAAATTACCACACTTCTTCCCTTTGTTATTTTAGTTATAAAAGAAAATGTAGTCTCGGTTTGAAACAGAATATTTGCTCTTTATTTTGGCGCAGAGCAAAGTAACATGAACAAAGTCATATCTGAACTACATAAAAGGTAATACAATCTACGTTAAAAGCATCAATAACAACCATGCCAAGGACAAACATTTTAGTAGACGCATTGATTCTAATTATTGACTTTCAATATATTCCATTAATAGTGAATAATTGCTTAGGTACAAAAACAGGCCGGCCGCGGTGGCCGAGGGGACTGAGGCGCTCCAGTCACGGTCTGCACGGCCACTACGGTCGGGGGTTCGAATCCCCCCTCGGGCATGGATATTTGTGCCGTCCTTAGTTGTAAGTAGTTCATAAGTAGTTTGTAAGTTTAGGGACTGATGACTCCGTAGTTACGTCCCATAGACTCTACAAACATTTGAACATTTTGAACAAAAACAGGTAATTTGTTGCAATGTATACACTTCCCTTCTGTTTCATTAAAGAACGACAGTTGCAACAGAACCTAGGACTCCATTTATATATGAAACTACCAGTATCTACACGTTGTTTAAAATATTCATTTTGACAGTATCCTTCCCGTTGTAGTGCAAATGCTTCAGAAGACCAGAGTTCAATTCGTTGTTACGTATTTCACGGCATGTTCACGAAATAGAACAAACGCACATTTTAGACAGAGCACTCTTACATCTGCACAATTCTAAACATTGCAGAAGATAGCTCCATTTAATTAATAAGTGTGCCGGAAACCCTTTTAGGAGCCAAGGCGGAAAAAAAGATAGTAGTGGTGTGTTTAAACTACCGACCACATGCATCATAACGTAACGCACTACCACGGCGAACACCCGCGACTTTGTTCCTTAAATTTCGCACTATTGCTGGCAGTTGCTAACAGCTAACATGGCATTTTTAGACACTAGATTATAATTTATCGTACTATGAACGACGTGATTTTATTAATTCTTCAGTGCGCCACTGCTTTGAAATGACAACGCGTAAGTCATAATAAGAAAATCATAAAATACAGGATGCAGATTGACGTATACCAGACAGAGTTCTGGGCGAGGAATGTCACGTGACATTTCCTAGCGCCTGGCTTACGTAAATTCAAGTGATGGTGTCATATCGCCGATATTTTTGCAAATGTCTCTGTAACGGTGCGAGTTACGAAAAAGTTGTAGGGAATTTTCTCCTCTATAAATACGGTTATTCAATTTTCGTGTTAGATGAACAGTTTATTAGCTATTACATTAACATTACAAACGGCTTCTTTTAGTGTTACTAACTATATTTGTCCAAAATATTTGAAAAAGGTAGGTTCTGGTCTCTGGCGGCCAACACTTATGTCTGCAAAATTTGGTGGCGATCGGTTGAACAGTTCGACCTAAAAAGTGGGAACACGTTATAGACAGACTGAAAAACATCATAAAATTGCCGTTATTTTTACAAATATCTCTGAAATGATGAAATATATGAAAAGAAAAGAAATGGAGAGAGCAAAGTTGTAGAGAATTTTCTCCTCTACAAATCTATTTATTCGGTTTTCGTGTCAGATGTACGGTTATGCCGTTACTTTCATTTAACTTTCGAGCTGTCAAAAGGTGATTGCAAATGCCCACTTCTAGTGTTACTACCGTAACCTAAAGTGGGCCAAAAAAAACGGGTACCGTGCGTTATGACGGGAGAAGGCCACGCACTACTAAGATGTTTTGCAGATTAATATTCATACAAGTATCGATAAAAAATTCTAAACTGTAAGTTTTTGTGGCGGATGGATGAATGTTTGAATGTTTGGCGTTGTAGCGCAATTTCACCACGCACCTGCGGCTAAACTGCTGGCAAAAATATTATTAAGACACGTCGGCTTTGACCCTGACGTCAGCTTTTTGTGTTATATGACTCGAAACATTGATCATTCTCTTTTTGTTACAAATGTGAAATTACTTTATACAATACAAACAGATCCATTTACGTTTACACATCCACCTACCGACGTCCAATGTTTTAATTAAAAAATACTAATCATTTGAAACGTTGGTCATTCGTAATAGCAACTACTTGGCGGAACCCTACTACAAAGGAAAGTTTCTTTGTGTGTAATGGAAATTTTTATTTCGGGAGTATTGTTCTGAGTTTGGAAATGTTGTTTTTCTTGTCTATGACGTCACTAATGAAATGCTTATTGATACTGATTCTGACATTATTGGAATTTCAGAGCACTTTTTAAGTGGTGTGACAATTAAGAGACTTCCTTTGCCAGGATACAGATTAGCTGCCTTCTACTCTAGGAGTTCCTTGCAGTGTGGGGGAGTGGCCATGTATGTAAAAAACGATTTTTCATCGGAGTCAATCGATTTTTCTAAACACTGCACAGAACAGATATTTGAATGTTGTGCAGGAGTTGTTAATGTTAATGGAACTAAACTAGTAATAGTTGTTATTTACAGATCCCCTGACTCAGATTTTAAAATGTTTCTGCCCAAGCTGGAATTGGTTCTGGGTTCATTGTATAGGAAGTATAAAAATTTAATTGTGTGTGGAGATTTCAACATTAATTGTGTAGGTGATAGCTCAAGGAAAAGTCAGCTGTTAGATCTATTTAATTCCTATAACATGATGCAAACAGTATTTTTTCCAACGAGAGTGCAAGGAAATAGCAGTTCTACCATTGACAATATTTTTGTTCATTCTTCATTATTAGAGGGGCACTCTGTCAGCAGAATAGTAAATGGCCTATCAGACCACGATGCCCAACTTTTAATTCTAAAAAGTATTTGTTCTCAAACAAATGTTAAACATAAATATCAACTACTCAGAAAAGTTAATCCAGTTGCAATTGAGACCTTTTTAAGCCTAATTAAGGAACAAGAATGGCAGGATGTTTATAGTGCTGATAATGCAGATGATAAATATAATGCTTTTCTGAACACATTTATTATGCTGTTTGAAAGTTGCTTTCCGCTAGAACGCTCAAAACAGGGTACTTTCAGTAACAGACAGCCAGGGTGGCTGACAAAGGGGATAAGAGTATCATGTAGAACTAAGCGGGAGTTGTATCAAAATGTTAGAAGCAGTCAGAATGAAGATGCAGTAGCTCATTACAAACAGTACTGTAAGGTTCTGAAAAATGTCATTAAAAATGCAAAAAGTATGTGGTACGCAAAAAGAATAGCAAACTCTCGGGATAAAATTAAAACTATCTGGTCAGTCGTGAAGGAAGTGTCTGGTCAGGAGCAGCAGGTAGAAGATATAACGTCAGTGCGTAGTAGGAATGTTTCTGTTACTGACAAGTTAGATATATGTGCAATATTCAATAATCACTTTCTGAATATAGTAGAGGAACTAAACAAAACTCTAGTTTCTACAGGTAATCATATAACGTTTTTAGAAAATGCGTTTCCGAGGCTGTTACCTGAAATGATCCTTCATGATACTTCCATAGGTGAGATTGAGTCAATAATTAAATCACTAAAGACTAAGGACTCTTGTGGATATGATGGGGTATCTAGCAGAATTCTAAAGTACTGTTCTCCATATGTTAGCCCAGTACTAAGCCATATTTGTAATTTTTCCTTTCAGAATGGTCAGTTTCCTAACAGATTAAAGTACTCAGTAGTGAAACCGCTTTATAAAAAAGGAGAAAGGGATAATGTAGACAACTATAGACCTATTTCTATGCCATCGGTTTTTTCCAAAGTTATTGAAAAGGCTGTATATTCAAGATTAATTGATCATTTCAGTTCACATAATTTCCTGTCAAACGTACAGTTTGGTTTTAGAAGTGGTTTAACGACTGAAAACGCTATATTTTCGTTTCTCTGTGAGGCACTTGATGGGTTAAACAAGAGACTACGGACATTAGGCGTCTTCTTTGATTTAACAAAAGCGTTTGATTGTGTTGATCACAAAATATTGTTGCAGAAGTTGGAACATTATGGAATACGGGGAGTAGCCCACAACTGGTTCACCTCTTACTTTAATAATAGACAACAGAATCGGGTAATTCTCCGCAGTGTAGAAAATGGCTATGACGTGTAATCCCAATGGGGCACAATTAAGTATGGGGTGCCCCAGGGGTCTGTTTTGGGACCATTGCTGTTTCTTATTTATATAAATGATATGCCTTCGAGTATAACAGGTGATTGTAAAATATTTTTGTTTGCTGATGATACCAGTTTGGTAGTGAAGGATGTTGCTCGTAATATTGACACAGTATCAAATAATGCAGTTCAAGAGATAAGTTCATGGCTAATAGAAAACAAGTTGATGTTAAATCACAGTAAAACTCAGTTTTTACAATTTCTAACACATAATTTGACGAAATCTGACATTATGATTACACATAATGGGCATGTGATAAGTGAGACTGAACAGTTCAAATTTCTAGGTGTTCATATAGACAGTAAGTTGTCATGGAAAGCTCATGTTCAGGATCTTGTTCCAAAACTAAATTCTGCTATATTTACCATTAGAACAATATCTGAGATAAGTGATTTTTCAACACGAAAAGTAGTCTATTTTGCTTACTTTCACTCACTTATGACGTACGGCATTGTTTTTTGGGGTAAGTTGCCTGATGCAAAAAGGATATTTCTGGCTCAAAAACGGGCGGTTCGAGCAATATCTGGTGTAAGTTCGCGAACGTCATGTCGACCCCTTTTCAGTAGTCTGGGAATTTTGACTCTGGCGTCACAATACGTTTTTTCTTTAATGTCGTTTGTTGTTAATAATATCAGCTTATTCCCACGAGTTAGTAGCTTTCACTCGGTGAATACTAGACAGATGTCTAATCTACATTTGCACCACACCACCTTAACACTTGTGCAGAAAGGGGTGCAGTATTCTGCGGCATCCATTTTCAATAAGCTGCCACAAGAACTTAAGAATCTTAGCACTAATCCACATGCTTTCAAATCTAAACTGAAGAGTTACCTCGTGGCTCACTCCTTTTATTCTGTCGAGGAACTCCTAGAAAAGTTAAACAATTAAGCTAATTAATTTTTTCTTTATTGATTCTTTTCACTTTGTCTTAAGATTGTCGTGTGCAAAGGACTACTTAAATTTTTTCTATTACCATTCTTGTGTAACAATGTATTGACTTGTTCCATGACCATGGAGTCTTACTCCTCAAGTGGGTCCTATGGAACAGAAAAAAACAAATAAATAAATAAAAAATAAAAACGAGTCAAAGCCAACGAGTCGTATCGGATCCTTCAGTATTGCCCTATATTCACCCTGTCCTGAATTCAGCAAACGTGCTGAATACAATCTTCCTATTGCCCGCAATAACTCATGTTCCACAAGATCTTAGTGTTGTGTCACAAACGGCCAAATTGGGGTTGAGACTACCGCGGAACAAACCTGGGCACCAGAAGAAATTTTCCAAAGAGCGGCCCACGCAGGTGCACTCTTGTGCTCCACAGACCAGCTGCCAGTTCAGGATATAATCATTGCGAACAGATCTACACTGAGGTGACTTAATCCACAGGATAGCGGTACAGACGGCGGCAGTATAGCGTACACAACATATAAAAGGGAGGAGCTGTCATTTCTACTCCGCTGATTCACGCCAAAAGGATTCTGGCGTGATTATGCCGGCATGGCGGAAATTATAAGACTGAGAACGCACAATGACACTTGGAGCTAAATGTTCAAATGATGTAAAGCTTAAGGGACTTAACTGCGGTGCAATCAGTCCCCAAATTTACAAACTACTTATGAACTACCTTATACTAAAGACGACACAAACATCCATGCCCGAGGGGGGATTCGAACCCCCGACGGGTAACAGCATAGCGCCTCAATGCGCTCGGCCGCTCCGCCGCGGAACACGTGGAACTAAATGCGAGGGACATTCCATATAGAAAATCGTAAGGGAATTCAATATTCCGAGATCTACAGTGTCAAAGTGTGAGGAGAATACCAAATTTCAGGGATTACCTCTCAACACGGACAACATAGTGGTCGATGGCCTCCTCTTAGAGACCGACGGCAACGCTTTTGCGTGGAATACTCAGTGCCAACACACAAGCAACGCTGCATAAAATAATGGCAGACATCAATGTGTGGCGAGCCCATCCATTAGGCCAGGGCGTTAGTGGGCTATGGCAGCGAAGCATCGCCCCCAGTGCCTTTGCTAGCAGCGCGGCCCTGCCTGCGGCCTCCTGACCATACAGCTTCCACTTTAAACAGCTCCAAAACTTCTGATTGCTCAGATAAGTTGTCAAGTGCCGATGGTAGGGTTAGAGTGTGGCGCAAACTGCACCAAGACATGGAGCCAAGCTGTCCGCATGTACTTTCCCTTCAGTTTGTTCTTTTTCATTAGAAGATTTAAACCTTCTAGGCCTTAGCACTCTATTTCTTTTCAGAGTAGCTGTTTCTTCTGTCCTTAAATGATCGAGTTCCTCCTCCAACTACTGTGTTTCACAGACTTGTTCTAGTCCGATCCACCAACGTTTTTATCGCACCCTTTTCTGCTTCGGCTTGCGATTAGAATTTTTGTGAAGATCTCTATCTGTGTGAGCGGGCTTTCTGTAGACTCTACGGCCTAAAGTTCCATCATGCGTTCTATTAAATGTATATCCAAAATAAAAATTTACATTCTTTCTCTGTAGTAAACTTAATATTGAAATTAATATTATTCAGAAAATTTAGTAAGTCATGAAAGAAGGCTGTATACGTGGAAGAGATCAGGAGACACTGGTCGGTACCAGATTGACTTTATAATGGTAATAAATAGATTTAGGAACCAGGTTTTAAACTGGAAAACATACGCAGGGGCAGATATAGACTCTGACCATAACTAATTGGCAATGAACTGTAGATTAAAACTTAAGAGATTGCAGAAAGGTAGAAAAGTTAGGAGATGGAACCTGGACGAACTGAAGCAACCAGAGGTGGTTGACGTAAAGTCAGCGCCCCACGCCAGACGGAAGAGAACGCTCGTGGAGAAGGTACCGATCGACCGAAAGCCAATCGCAAGCAGGCGCCGCGCATCCTGGAAGGAGTAACCGAAAATGCTCGCCCTCTACAAGCGGCTACATCTACGCCGACATACGTCTGGACAGCCCATCAGTTACTAGTGAGAACTC
Source organism: Locusta migratoria (assembly GCA_026315105.1). Lineage (NCBI taxonomy): Eukaryota > Metazoa > Arthropoda > Insecta > Orthoptera > Acrididae > Locusta > Locusta migratoria. The sequence goes on from CM048755.1 coordinate 106,664,016, forward strand.
GTCAGTTATTATTCAGAACTCAGGCAGTTACCAGGTAGCTACGAAGTCAGAAATAGGACAGTACTAGGTCAGAACGCGGCTAAGAACTTAGCAATCATTAGGTCTTGGTGCAGCTTGCATCATACGGAAGACACCGCGAAAAGAAAGAAGAGAGAGGAAAGAAACTCATGTTCTAAAGTTGAGTATTATAAATTTTCAGTCAATAAAACTTGCATTATTAATCTGAATAGTTGTTACAGTTGACATACATTCATGTACCCTTACTGACGACTAGACCGGGATGAGGAAACAACAAAAGGCGACGAGGTCACAACAAATGGCGACGAGGAAAAGTACAATGAAGAACCAGACTGCGACGAAATGTTAATGTCTGAAGGTACGCTGCGCTATTAACACGGCCACCTCGCCATCTTGTCAAGTAAGCTTGTCTCTGGCCACCCAGCAGACGCCAGCGCAGACGAGAAACGAAGCCATGCGTTCTTAACTACAGCATAACGAGGCCTAAAGCGGGAGGCGACGACTGTAAGCCATTGCGCGGCAGTCAGTCAATATTAAGCCCACACATTCACATTCACATGAACACACAAGTTCAATCACACAGGTGGAAACATTTATAAATATGGGGCAAACATATATAAACATGCGGCATTGATCATTAATTAAAAAAATAAAGTAATTAACACACAGATAGATAACATTAATGGTGCAGAAACACTTTAGGTTAATGAATAAATCAAAATATAACACAACTACACATTCAGTGGATGTGTTTCATCACCCTCCGCTTTGGGCCGATAAATAGTTTGGAACCAATCCTGTCATACTGGATTGGATCCAGATTGAAATTAGTGAAATAGGCACAATGAGAAAAAATTTAAAAATCTATCTACACTGGGCATTCAGTGAAGTTATGGGCATCTTAAATTAAAAAAATGATAAATTAACACAAGATGAACAAAGGTGTGAAATTATTTAAACAACATTTAAAAATAGAAAAGAAGGTGGAGCACAAGAAAATTGGTCAATCATATGGGAGGGCAAAATACATACACAAACAAACATTTTAAAAATCAACACAAAAGAAATGATACACAGATGATATGTTTTTCTCTCCTGGGAGTGTCTTTAAAGAAAAAGTAAAGTTCGCTCCACTATGGTGAGTGTTCGCTTTCTTAACTACATTTATTACCGAAGTTTCGTCACAAAACCTTAGGGGCATCGACGGGGAGGAGGTACTTTTTGGGATAACTTGGTGGAAACCACAACCCGCATTTATTTAACACTTTACTACTGCCAAGTTGTTGTTCAGTGTCCATGGTCGTAGTTGATTGTCCCTCTTTTCAGCTCCAGGTGCATCTCACCTGGCCAACATCTTTTCTTCTCTGTTTCAGTGGGTTCGAATCCCCCCTCGGGCATGGATATTTGTTCCGTCCTAGTTCGTAAGTAGTTCATAAGTAGTTTGTAAGTTTAGGGACTGATGACCCCGTAGTTAAGTCCCATAGACTATACAAACATTTGAACATTTTCTGTTTCAGTGCCAATGTTTGGATCAAGGATTGTCTTGCATTAGGCACAGAGGAAGATGAGCTTTGCGAGTACCCTGGATGGCAAGAGACCACAAGAGGCAGTGCCATGCCTTCGTGGCATAGTATTAGTGAGGTTCCAACATCCAAGCAGGAACCAAGGATGAGGTATGCCTGCTGGTCTCGTTGAGTGCCGTTCAGCAGGGTGCGTGTCGGCAGCCGTACCAGGGGCGACCTCGCCTCCAGAGGTTGCCGGCTGCAGGCGACAGCTGCATCAGGGGGCGTTGCCCACCGCCATCAGCACACGCAGGGCGAAGACGCGCAGGACACGACCTCCTCTGCTGCAGGCCAGACCAGTGCCACAGTCGGTGACAGCCGCTGTCAGTCGCTTGGGGGCGTGGCGGTGGTGAGATGGCTTGCTGTCTGTGACGACCCTGGAAGCATGGCGGGGACAGCCCTGCAGCCCGAGTTACGTCAGCGGCCTGGAACTGCCGCCAGATCTGGTGGTTCGGTCGTGGTTAGCCGAATGACCTCGAAGGTGAGAACCCCGTGCCGCACTCTGTTCTCGCAGCGTCGGTCGGCAGCGGAGCACGCCGGCCTGCGTTCCTCATGGCAGTGTGGCGTGCACCAATTGTTGCCTTGAGACTTGGAAAACACTTTCCTGACACATATTTTCGTTTCCTAGAAGTGTTCATTACGCTGGTGCAACGTAAAAGGTACAGCAGTCAACAATCCGAAGATTGGTTTCAACACCCCAGTGCTTTACTAGGCATGGTTCTGTTTGGAGGTGGTATGCCGTTGCCTTCCTCCGACCCGACTTACCCAGCAAGTTATAGGGGGAACTACAGTTTAACGTGGGTTCCGAACCACGGTGCTACTCGGTATTTTTCACCTGAGCAATACTGCCAGAGGCGAAATAAGTTGGAAGTGACAGATAAAAATCCTAGGACCTGGCGGGGATCGAACCCGTGACCTTTGGATTTGTAGTCTGGCCCTCTACCACTGTGCAACCGAGGCGCACTTAACACTCTCAAATGTCACATCAACATCAAACGTTCAAATGTTTGTAGAGTCTATGGGACTTAAGTACGGGGTCATCAGTCCCCAAACCTTACAAACTACTTATGAACTAGCTAATCCTAAGGACGGCACAAATATCCATGCCCGAGGGGGGATTCGAACCCCTGACCGTAGTGGCCGTGCAGACCGTGACTGGAGCGCCTCAGTCCCCTCGGCCACCGCGGCCGGCCATCAACATCCCAATACAAAATTACACAGATAATTTATAATCAAACAGGTAAAAACATTAAAGTAAATTACACAACCGTAAATAAAATATATTACTCGGGTCAGTTAGTCTTTACAAATCGTGACCTACACTTATCAAACAAAAGTTATAACATATGAAAAATGTTTAAGAAATTACCTAATAATAGCACAGGGACTTAAACAAAGCTAGTTTAATGATGCAGACTCTGTGGCCACAGTGGGACAGAGTCACACTCACAGTCACACTCACAAGGAGGCGCCTGCGGGGGGAGCAAAAAGAAAAAGCGTTGGCAACGAGCAGCTAGCAGACGCAAATTGGCGCGGCTCGGCGCGGCGCTGCAATACTTATTCATAATATCAAATTAAATTGACCTGCCACCAGCCTAAGCTCGAGCTGCTGCAATCTACCGCAAACTACATGCTGAGCTCAATGCATGCATCTACTGACTACAGTTTAGTTCCCGACCCCTTGCAGATCACTGGATTGTTCTTGTCTCTCTGACGAGTACCTGTAGAATCTTTACATAACTAAAGACAATTTTAATATAGTTAGTGGCACTACACTCGCTTATTGTCCATCTGGGAGCAGTAGCGTCATTATCCGATGACTGCTCCAGCGGTCCCTCGAGTCCTAAGAACATTCTGTCTTCAAAGTGTCAAAATACATTGTAAACTTGGTATTAGCATAAAGAAATGGATAAGGTAACATCCTAATCCTATAATCAGAGAAACACTAAAACAAGACATGAAAATACATCAACACCTGGAGCAATAAAGAAAATAAAACTCACTTGATAATTGGATAAATTGACATCCTAATCCTATAATCAGTGAAACACTAAAACAATGCAAGACATGAAAATACATAAACACCTGTACCAATAAATAAAATAGAACACCGTTAATTAAGTCAGACATATAAACTACAAAATGGCCTAAAAACATAAATCAAAACACATACTAGTTATTAGATGCGCTTGTTCAAGGCTCATCATACAAAAGGAATGAGTGTCATAAAATTAAACATGTTACCTCGGTTCCAGCAAAATTTACAGTAGAAAGTGGTTGTGGTACATATCCCTTATTTGTACTGCTCGTAGTTTTCCACATTTGGGCACTCGCCTCGCACTGTGGTTGTATTAATCATGGGCTCGACCTTGTACACTGGGCTGTGTGCTTTACCTCGTCAACAAAGTTCAAATGGGGCTGGTAAGGTAGACTTGTCAGTACGTCCTTCTCACTTATTATCTACGTCAAAATTAGTATCCTGTAAAAAGGCAGGGGAAAATTCCATTAGGGGTGCACACAGTAAAGTTTGTCCTGTTAAAGCTTGCATTATGGTTTGATTAATTAATGATAAATTAGATACGTCACCCAGCTGGCATTATAAACCCTTGTCCCAATTATACACAACATGTTTCAAAACACCTTCTACGCTTCACCAAGCGCTAATCCGTTTCTGACCGGGAGGCAGCACCGTTACGGCGACTTACAAAAGGTAACACATTGGCAATTTCAAGGACACAGGGAGCATATATACTGGCTGTGGCAGTACTAATTACCGTCCTCCTTCCTCTGGGGGAACATGAATTTCCCATTCGTTCACTGACGGTACTGGATATCAGTACAACCTAAAACATCAAATTTACATAGCATAGCTGAAAAGAAAGGTACACCCTAAGATATTACACTTTGTTTTGGTACTAATTGCACTTAGATCACATATCTGGTGCAGCAGTAGAATAACACACACGGACAACTGAAAATTAACCTAAATTTATCCATTACACAGGCGCTCCACGATAAGGTAGCAATCAGACTTCTGTTTAGCAGAGTCGACATTACTGACAGTGCCACAACATTTAAAGAGCGTGCACTGAATCAGCATGCCTCACGCGTCAGCTGATTGTACAGAACACAACTCACCCCGCGCTGCATATACTCATATGCAGGATAACAAATATTGTAAATGCGTTTTCTATGCAACACATTGTCGGAGCATTCTTTAACGCTGAAACACACTGGAAAACACACACAAAATACACAATTGTAAATGCCGTCTCTACGCGACACGTTGTCGACATGTTCGTTAACGCCGAAAAACAGTGGAAAACAGATAGAAAATACACAATTGTAAATGCATATTCTATACAATACGTTGTCGGCGCGTTCTTTAACGTCGAAAAGCAGTGTAAAACATACTAAATACACACAATTTCTACTGCGTTCTTTAACGCCGAAAAACAGTTACAAAATACAAAATTGTAAACACAACTTCTATGTGACACGTTATTTGCGCGTTCTTTAACGCTGCAAAACAGTGGAAAACATATACAAAATACGCAATTGCAAACGTATCTTCTATGCGACACGTTGTCGGCGCGTTCTTTAACGTCAAAAACTGTGCAAAACATATACAAAATATGCAATTGTAAACGCAACTTATATGCAACACGTTGTCGGCGCGTTCTTTAACGCCGAAAAGCAGTGAAAGAGACACAAAATACACAATAAAAACGGAGCCGGTAACATATAGAAAATACACAAGAAAATAAATATGCACGGGATCCTTCTTTAAGAGGACTTCCGTTACGACGTCAAACTTTATCCGTCCGACGTGTTCCGTCTCCTGCTCATTGTCATACTGCAAGCAGAGAGGAACTTAGTAAGCACGTCTTTGTTTTGACGTTGATGGTCTGGGTTACGCATTGTGCTTTTTGTTGTGCTTCGGGTCGGGCGAACGCACTTCACCACCCTGTGGAGGGATGTTCGGCCATTCCCAGTGAATGCGCTTGGAAATTTCATCCTGTGTTTCTTTATTATCAGCGTGCCAGTTGTTGCCGTTCACCCAATTGCGCTTTTTCTTCACTCTTGTACCTGCTCTCATTTTGATTGTGCCATTGCCCGTTTTGCTGGGTTCGCTGGCCGTTTCCCCAGGACTGCCGATCAAAACCGTTATTTTGCTCCTTCTCCGGTGCCTCATTTTGATTATTATTATTTCCCTTTCCCTGTTATTCTGCGGGGGGCCACAATTAAAATCTAGATTTTCTAGGAGGGTTTGAAACTGCTCCATGTCGTCTTTGCATCTCCCTGCTAAGAGGGCGTTGTGCAGACGTTGCGACACCTTACCCAAACAAATTCTAACGAGTTCAGGTACCGGATAGAGGTTGGTTAAATAATAGTTCTTATTTAACATGCCCTGATAAAACTCGGCTGGACTGGCAAAGTTCGACTGTCCGAAGGGCGGCATCATTTGTATGTTGTGGTGCACGCAGTCCTGCTGATTCTCTGACCAGTACGAAGCTAAAAAGTATTGGCGGAAGCTCTCATAGCTTTCGCCGTACCGCGGGAATGACCTCATTCGTATCACGGGTTCGCCTTCCAAGTGTCCGTGCACGAACTCGATTTTATGCCCTTCAGGCCAGTTTGGCGGAAGCGAGAAGTCAAATTGGTCTACCCATGACTGCAGATGTACTCGACTGGAATACTTCAAATTCGCATATGGTCAGGAAGTGGTTATAATCGAAGCCCGGTGCTGGGTCCCAATTACGACGTGCGGTCCTGTTTTGAGCACGGCTCGAGCTTGCCCGCGGAGGTTCAGCCTCATCCTCAAAAGCAGAATATGAATCACGGCTTGCGCTCCCGTCGCGGCTGCTACAAGCGCAGCCGTTACTGCACGCAGTCACCTCTTGCTGTCGAGCCACGCGCACACGTGGTTCGTCAGCATGCTTCCAATTCTCGTTTAGTGGCTGTACCGGGTTCAACTCTATCCGTGCAATTCTTTGCACTACATCATCTAGTGTGTTCTGCACGCTATAACTGCAGTGGTCATAACATCGACGCGGCCAGAAACCGCACCAATAGTGGTTTGAACCGTTTCTACGTGTTTCTCCATTTGTCCACGCACAGCGTTCACCTGCGTGACCACGTCGTCGACGCGTGAATCAACGGCTTCGACGCGTTCGGCAAGTCCGCCGACCCGCGTCTCTACGGTGTCAACGCGTGATTTTACAGTTCCTATCTGCGCGCTGTAACTGACTAATTCCCTCAGCCAGTTGCCCCTGGAGGCTAGTCATGTCTTGCAATACCTGCACCTCTTGATTCGCGACCTGTTCTTTCATTTTATCAAGTCGCTCATCAATCTTTTTCGACTGTTCTTTTATCTCGCGAAATTGATTGCTAGTGGACTGGTCCATTTTGTCAAAACGTTCGGTGATCTGTGTGGTCATTTGTTTGAAAAGGGCAGTGAGCGTGTCAGGTAATGCGGCTACTGGCAGACAAGACGGGACCGGCTCAACACGGTTTCCGGCGAGCTACTCATCTCTAATTGACCCATCACCTACGCTTTGTACGCGATTTTCAAAGGAAAGATCATTTTCTGTTTGAAAAACATCTCTCACTTTCGCAACGTCAAATGTTTGTAAATCTTTTGGACCAAACTGTGTGGTCATCAGTCCGTAGCTTACAAACTACTTAAACTAAGGTAAACTAACCTAAAGACAACACACACACACACACACACGCCCATTCCCAGGGAGGACTCGAACCTCCGACGGCGAGCAACCGCGCGCTTCGCAGCGAGGCGCCTTAGACCGCTCGGCTACTCCACTGTGGCTTTCGCTGCATCATTTAAGGCAACGTGCTGATTTGTGGTAGTGACCGAATCTAATCCCCCCAACCTATCACGCTTTTCCTTTCCTTGCTCTTTAAGAGCAGTGCGCCTATGTATCTAAACTCAATTGCCGAAACTGAAAAGCTATCCATTTTTGAAATCATGTTAAATATTCACAAGCATATTAAAAAATTCAGACTGAAATACCAAAGCAAAAAGTTCCTAGCCACCCACGTCGTCATAGCATGTAGTGCCCCTCTAAGAGTTTCACACGCAAACCTGTTTTTGCATGCAACACAGTCATAATTGCACCCGTGTTTCACACTGCATAAACTCGACAGTTATTTCACCCCAAAAATGCACATATAAAAATGATCACTGCTGAAAGAGAAAACAAATGCACTGGCAATGCATGCTGAAAACACAATGGAAGTACAGTAGCGCTTACGATTTCTACCCATTCACACACACACACACACACACACACACACACACACACACACATTCAAATGACAGGAAGGCATCTAAAGAAGCAAGCAAAATTGAAAATAAAATCAGGACACGCCAGAAGGACGAATCCTAGCAGCAGTAAGCCAAGTGAAAGTAGCCTGTTATTACAATTAGCAGCCGGCCGTGGTGGCCGAGGGGACTGAGGCGCTTCAGTCACGGTCTGCATGGCCACTACGGTCGGGGGTTCGAATCCCCCATCGGGCATGGATCTTTTTTTGCCGTCCTAGTTCGTAAGTAGTTTGTAAGTTTAGGGACTGATGACCCCGTAGTTAAGTCCCATAAGCTTAACAAACATTTGATCATTACAATTAGCAAGATCTCGGGCAGTTGAGATCTGCAAATGTGAGTTAAAACACTCACTGCTCCTCTAAATTATTTTACGAGTACATGTGCAACGGAAATTTATCCAACTGCTCACTCCTTAAGGGAGCAGGCAACGTTTTAACAAACACAAAAGCAATGATAAAAAATAAATGAATAGATAACTAAACATAGGACGGGGAGCATGAAATCATAAAGCAGAGGTTTGATAATTTAAAATCATAATCTATTCAGTAAAATAACAAGCAAATAAATGTGGGGAGACCAAATTAAGAACACACCTTGTACAAATGTCGATTAAATCATCTAATTACTGCCTGTATTAAAATTGTTTCTGCCCTTTATGAATATAGAGACATAACATGGGAGGAAATTTTCAAATACACGATGCGTAGCTGAAAGCACATTCATTGATTCACATAGACACGCATAAAACTAGGTGACACATTACAATGCTGGAACACATGAAAGCAGCAGCGAGACAAAGTGTCGGCGACGTCTTGACGAGATGGCAGGTGTCTTGATCACAAATTTTTAAATATACTGTGCACTAAGCGAACTCATGTTCGGAGAGGCAGCAGCTCACTATTCTTCAGTACCACATGGTGTGTGACCACGCTGAATTACATAGAATTCACAAAGCAAATTAATTCAGAATAAGTGAGTAGAACACACGTGAGAATTCATATAGAAGAAAACTAGTATTAACAAAAGCATGGCTGAAGGCCGAAGTAACAACCGTTACGAAAGTACGTGGTGCAATCGATCATACAAAACAGGAAAGACAGAATTAAATCAGAAAATCTGAGAAATATTTAGCATACTCGCAAATACAGTAACGACACGAAAAGTCAGTTAAAAACAGCAAGGAAATTCAGACGCACTAAGTTTACACAAAGGCTGAAGGCCACACACGTGTATTCTAAGTTGAGCAAAACCGGACACACAATCGACACTGGAATGAAAATGCAAATAATAAATCTACACTGAATTTACTTGAGTTCTGTAAATTAAGAAACACTTCGCCTCTCATAGCAAAAGAATTACTCAAGAGAACTATCACTGAAAAATCAAGACTGCCTTATCACAAATAAATCAAAGTCCTAACAGCATGCCTTCCCCTCAGCATGATTCGGCAGAGTACTTACTTCCACAGTCGTCGGAGCCAGAATGAAGAGACCAGACTGAAGCTCTAAGGACTCGGAAAAACCTTCCCCCACCATACACCGGATGTAGAGCGTGCTAAAAGCGACGCAGAGTGCGTTCAGAGACTAGTGTTTACCAAACCTTGCGAGTTTGTGACACTTGCGAGGAGTGACACTTGCGCGGAAAGGGAATTTGTAGACACTTGCGCGGAGACCCGGACGCAGCAGGTAGTGAACAGCGTGTTCCAGAAGTAGGGATACACCACCCCTACTCCTCGCCCTCCAGCCGCTACCTGTGCCGTATTCAGGGAAAGGCCCACCGAGCGAGGTGGAGCTGTAGTAACGGCCCGGAGATATCACAGCCTCATTCAACAGGGAGATAACACGTCATACAAATATCACTCGATTTACAATACAGCACCATGTGAAAAGGAATGTGATGAAATCGGAATTGAGCGCAACCGTTGCTAACTACAATTTCGGATTTACTGCATTTTGAGTCAGAATTAGCATCTATATTCGCATTTATCGCAAATGCGAATTTTTCCTGTCCCTAGTAATACCTCTAAAAATAAACAGCTGATCAAGGCAGTAAAAGCAAGGGCAGATCTTTGGGTGTATAAATAACTAAAACACAATTTGATCGTGGAATTCTATACAAACTCATTATAAAGGTTTTTTGTAGGTGGTTTTGAGCAGCTTTTAAATATGTTAGGAATAGGATTATGAAATATAGACAGCTACACCTTATGTTTATTATGAGATATCGATTTCGGCTAATTTCAGGTCATCTTCAAGTCTCAAACAACAGGTGTTACTTATGCATTTTTCCAGTGGCACTCATAACCTTTAAGTGTTTACACACGCCGGCCACGGTGGCCGAGGAGACTAAGGCGCTCCAATCACGGTCTGCACGGCCACTACGGTCGGGGGTTCGAATCCCCCCTCGGGCATGGATATTTGTGCCGTCCTAGTTCGTAAGTAGTTTGTAAGTTTAGGGACTGATGACCCCGTAGTTAAGTCCCATAGACTATACAAACATTTGAACATTTTGTTTACACACGAGGTCTAACGTTGTTAATCGCGTTAGCGATGAAAACAGAACCCAGAATCTTTGCGTCTAAATGATATATATATTGGTGTGATGTCTTATTTCGAAAGAACAGACATCACACCAATACATATATAGCTCTCGGTAAAGTGGAACGGTACGATGTCGTTACGTAGCACAGCACAGCCGACTGGAAACGCAGAAGTGCAAACAACGTTCTCTCCTGAGACGTATGATTAGGTTCGACGTAGACTTCTACAACATACAGTCTACACGGCGAAGATTACACCAAAAAATTTAACGTTTCGTCTACTTTGGCGATAGCAACCAAATTTTAAAATCGTGTCTACTATGTAAAGATGTAGCAACACAAAACGCTTCAAGTCCAAAACTTCACTGATTTTCGAATTCTCAATTTTTAATATGTTTTTAATGTTATTATAGAAAAAACAAATTTGGGACTCACACTAAAATTTTCATATGGCAGAATTTGTAGGTACATTCACAAGACATAAGTCAACGGTTGTGTGCATTCATCTTATGAGAAATATCAATCATTTGTTTTCAGTGTTTACTTCAAATTTCTCTTTTAAGTTTCTTTAATTATTAGTACTTAAATGTGGTTATGAAATAAATAAATTACGTGTATATGTGTAGTCTTATGCGGCCAAACCACTTAGATCATTGGTCGCTAGACTTACACACTACTTAATCTTACTTAAAATAAGTACAAACAAACATACCTATGTCCGAGGAAGGACTCGAACCTCCGACCGTACCGGCCGCGTAATTTGTGACACAAATTACATGTTTGATAATATTAATGCTTATAAGTATGAAATCACGTTAAGACTACTTCCTGCAAAAATTTCGACAAAAAAAAAATTTGCACTGAGTTTAGAAAAACAAAATTCTGGTATAATGCATTTTAACATTTTATCAAAAATTAAATGTTACTACAAGAGATACAGCCATTCAAATTTACGTGCACCATAACGTTTTCCTTTCCTGAGTAAATGAGCTGCTTCTTATAGTTTCAACACCTTTTTCTTGAATGTTCTGAATATAAATCTTCACACAGACTTCTTGAGGAGGAGAGTGATACGGATATCTGATTGTAAACCACTGCCTATTACCTTAGACCTTTTTGACTGTACTGAACAGTAGTTCCGCGTATTCCGTGATTTATATTTATACAGTTAACAGGCAATGTAATTTATAACCAACTATTGGCTGCCAATTTCGCTTCATTTTTCCTGGAAGTCTTGCAACTTGTTTCTCCCTGTTGGTTTATGCCAAGTTCGGAGTAAAAATGGTTCTATATGCCGGTGATGGAAAATATGGAAGTTGCGTGATAGTGGGGTTAACTACATAGCGGTCAATTACATCAACGTATCTGTGCAGGATGCCTAATATATTTATTGCTTGCGCAGGTGTCTTGATATGCTTAGTGATCTGAATAATATGGTTTTAGGAGGTATGACTGTGGAAAGTCATAGTCTTGTAGTAGCAGAGACTAACTCTCCAAACATTATCACTATTAAAATACCTTTTTGTTTACAGGAGGAACACTCAACGGATTAATATGTAGTTAGAACAAGTTACTATATTGCTCTTCAGCTTGCAAAGGGTTGTACAATTTCACTGATTTTCATGTTATGTTGACAGTGTGGAAACTTGACAACAGCAGTGCTAGACTTCTTGGTGTGCTTGTACCCAGGAAAAGCCATTAGCCGCCCCAAGGGCCCCGGGTTCCGCGCAAGTGTCACTCCGCGCAAGTGTTCCAACCCCAACCTTGCTACCTGGCCAAAACAATCCCCTCTACAACCTCTCCCAGAGAGATCTCCTGTCACCTCTTTCCTCCAAGATTAGGTTGGTACGACACTAAGAACACGGCCACCTTGATATCTTGCCAAGTAAGCTTGTCTCTGGCCAGCCAGCAGACGCCAGCGCAGACGACAAACGAAGCCATGCGTTCTTAACTTCAGCAAGACGAGGCCTAAAGCGAGAGGCGGCGACTGTAAGACATTGCAAGGCAGTCAGTCAACATTAAGACCACACATTCACACGAACACACAAGTTCAATCACACAGGTGGAAATATTTACAAATATGGGGCAAACATATATAAAAATGCGGCATTGATCATTAATAAAAAGAATAAAATAATTAACACAGAGATAGATAACATCAATGGTGCAGAAACACTTTAGGTTAATGAATAAATCAAAATGGAACACCACCACACATTCAGTGGGCGTGTTACAGTGTGCGACCATGCAGAATTTCATAGCATTTACAAACAGAAATTAAATTAGAATGAGCGAGCAAAGCACACGCGAGAATTCATATAGAAGAAAGTTGGTATTAACAAAAGCATGGCTGAAGGCCGAAGTAATGACCGCAATGAAAGCATGTGGTGCAATCGGTCATGCAATACAGGAAAGACGGTATCAAATCAGAAGATCTGAGAAATATTTAGCATACTCGCGGATACAGAAACTACGTGAAAAGTTAGTTAAAAGCACGAAGGAAATTAAAACATACTAGGTTTACACAAAGGCTGAAGGCCACATATGTGTATTCTAACTTGCACAGCCGTCGGAACCGGAATGAAGAGTCTAGCTTTAAGGCCTCGGAAAATGCACCCCCCATCATACACCGGATGTAGAGCGTGCTAAAAGCGACGCAGAGTGGGTTCAGAAACTAGTGTTTACCAAACCTTGCTACCTGGCGAAGACAATTCCCTCTACAACCGCTCCCAGAGAGGTCTCCTGTCACCTCTTTCGTCCAAGATTAGGTTGGTACGACACTAAGAACACGGCCACCTCGACATCTTGCCAAGTAATCTTGTCTCTGGCCAGCCAGCAGACGCCTGCGCAGGCGGCAAACGAAGCCGTGCGTTCTTAACTACAGCAAAACGAGACCTAAAGGCCGGCCGCGGTGGCCGAGGGGACTGAGGCGCTCCACTCACGGTCTGCACGGCCACTACGGTCGGGGGTTCGAATCCCCCCTCGGGCATGGATATTTGTGCCGTCCTTAGTATAAGGTAGTTGATAAGTAGTTTGTAAGTTTAGGGACTGATGACCCCGTAGTTAAGTCCCATAAGCTTAACAAACATTTGAACATTTTTTGAGGCCTAAAGCGAGAGGCGGCGACTGTAAGCCATTGCGCGGCAGTCAGTCAATATTAAGACGACACATTCACGTTCACATGAACACACAAGTTCAATCACACGGGTGGATACATATAAATGTGGGGGAAACATATATAAACATGGGGCATTGATCATTGATAAAAATAATTAAATAATTAACACACATATAGATAACATTAATTGTGCAGAAACACTTTAGGTTAAAGAATAAATGAAAATGGGACACGATGTGTTCGAAGGTGACGGTAGTTTCGAAAAATATCGGCACTATAATTCGCGCTTGTGTTATGGCTACCCACACCCCGATTTTCTCTGCGTGCTATGGCGTTTCTTTTAAGGCATGTGGATTTTCGGATGATTAAATAAGTGAATTTTTAGAATTAATGTAGCCAGATAGGTGAAACTAAGACTCATCACTGAAAAATGTTCGATCTAAAACACCAACTCCACGTCTGTTAATAAATCGCTGAAACCATTCACAATATGCTATTCTTTTCGTATGGTCCACACAATGTAATTATTGCACTGCAGTAATTTTATACGGATACACCCCTAGTTTTTTTGGCTACGGCCTTATGTGCTGTCACACGAGAGTAGCTTCTTGTGATAATTTCCTTACTGATTTTGTTCGACCCCGCAACATGATGTCCAAAATGTCGTCGAGCTTCCGTTCTGTTAAAACCGTGGGCCTATCAGTTCGTGGTGCATCATGAACTGAACCTGTTGTCCGGAATTTGAGAATTAAATTATCGGCAGACGTCAATGCTAGGAGCTGCGCGCGCATCGTGCCCGGAACGACTGAGTCGCGCCCGCAGTGCTCACGGCAGTTCTGTCACATCTACCTTCTGAATACCCATGTCGTTTACAAAAGATTCCATGAAAGGAATGGACTATTCCCATAAAAATTCTATCATCACATAATTGTAGCTGTTGTCTTTACAGTAGTCAAAGCATTTTATAGCAGCATATTTGTCATTGCCACAATACCAGTCTCATGAAGTAGAATTAATGTTCAGAGCAGTAAGAGTATATGTGTCAGATATTACCTACTCAGAGCTTATAAGCCGTCACCTTCTGAAGTGTACAGCAGGCCTGGTCAAACAGTGCTCCAACCATGCTCCTGCCTATCGCATTTGCTTTCAGAGTTTTGTGTTTAGTTCTCATATTTCCGTCTGGGTATAGTACACTGAAGGTATAACCTATGTTTTTAGCAGAAAAAGATATTCTGTGCACTTTCCCTAAATTATGTCTATAAGGTCAATGCTACGGGAAGTAGTATGTCTATCGCTTCTGAGGTATGCAGTCTTTCATTGTGTCTACAAGGAAGATATCTTTCCATTATATTACTATAAATTGAAAATTATATATTTCCCTTTATGGAGACGAACGCAATTTCTTTGTAGAATGTTTTGTTTTGTGTTCTATCACAACGGCGAGTGGCAGGTAGGAGGTGGGGCTGAGGGATGAGGGGAAATAGGAAAAGGCTTTCCCTAGAGGTGGGAGTCGCATTTGTCACAGTTTGCAATACCATCTGTGTTACATTACATTACTCTGTAGCAGGCCTGATCTCTCTCACATTTCGCCTTGTGGGAGCCCTATCAATACACGGGCTGCGAACGGATCACGTGTTAACGGGCTGGACTGTCTAAACAAACCACTTTGCTCGCTGCAGTGACATCTAGTTCAGGGATAGGTCAATTAATTGTATTTTTCTGAAACTCGCGCTTTGCAAATTAAATTAGAGATGTTGAGAAATCGATTCCGGGATTGAAATTTCATGAATTTTCCGAATGTGGCGAAATTCGCAGGTAGTGTTAATAATGACCTCATTGAGTCGTTCGTTCAATCTTCTGATAATTTAGATGTACCATTCGCGAAAAGACTGGTGAATTTGAGGTTACTTGAGCTTCATTTTTATATCTTCATGTTGTCATGGTCGGCTGATCTCAGAACTGAGTGCCGCGGCGGATTAGCCGTGCGCACTGAGGCGCTGTGCTGCGGTGCGCGCGGCCGTTCGCCGTCGGGGGTTCGAGTCCTCCCTCGGGCATGGGCATTGGTTAGTTTACCTTAGTTTTTAGTAGTTTGTAAGCTACGGACTAATAAACTAGCAGTTGAGTCCGATAGATTTACAAACTTTTGAACCTTTTTTTCAGAACTGTGTCCGAAGATGTATTGATTTGATTTTTTCAGGGAAGCCAAAACAGTCTTGGTCTAACCTGCCACTGCCCGCACCGAAACTAAGTTTATTGTGCGGTATCGCTCCCTGTATGTCTAGTAAAGCCAACCAATGCCCTTGAACAGTGCAAGGAGTCCCTTTACCAGTTCTTTATTAGACACAATTTCTTCGGGTCTGGTTGTCCCAAATGTTCTGTGCCTTTGACTCTCCAATGCAATGCATTCGAAGATCAGATGTGATGCAGTTTCATCACAGAGCCTACATTTAGCGTCCTCTTCTATTATTCCCATTGTATGTAGGTGTTTTTTGAAATTCCCATGGCCTGTCAGCAATCCAACCATGAGTCTAATCTCTCTCCTGTTCAGACCCAGGATTGCAGAGCTTCTTTTAAAACAAGGCTTTGGCATCATTACCTTGCCATGTTTTTGTTGATGGACTTTGGTCCAATATTCTACATGCTGTCTTCTGAGTCAGTTACGTAGCTCCAATTTGATCATTGCCTTGGTGATTGTCAGGACAGGTTCCGGTCCAATAAATGGAGTCTCTGCCCCCATCCTGGCTAATCTGTCGGCATGTTCGTTGCCAATGATCCCCGAGTGGCCAGGGACCCACATTAGGTTTACTCTATTGCTTTCCCCTAGCTCCACCAGAACCCTGTGACATTCTGCAACAATTTTAGACCTTGTTGCAGGAGCTGCCAGTGATCTCAGGGCTGCCTGGCTGTCTGAATAGATATAGATGCTACAATCTTTGTAGCACCTACGCAAATTCTCCTCCACACACGCCCTAATGGCAGTGATTTCCGCCTGGAATACTGAGGCCAGTTTCCCTAGAGAGATGACGCCCTCCAGTCTTGGCTGCACCCCATATACCCCGGCCCCAACACCTTGGTCTGATTTTGACCCATCAGTGAACCAGACAATATCCCCCGTACGGTGTCGAACTATTTTCTCTCACTGCTCCCTGCTTCCAATTGTTATATTGAAAGGCTTGTTGAAGCAGTATGGGGTTATAATATAGTCGGTTGGCATTTCCCCAACCTTTCCTATATTTACCTCACTCACTATTTTAGTGTGTGATTCTGGATATCCCGAAGAGTTCCAGTTGTTGCCAGATTTGAGTCTGTATGCACCAGCCGCTGCCTCCATCTTGACCCAAAGGTGTAATGGGGGCATATCCAGCTTGGTTTCCATCCCAGCAGTTGGTGTGCTGCTAATTCCGCCTGTTATGGCTAGGCAGGCTAATCTCTGCACCTTACCAAGCTCCTTAGCAGTAACCTGCTGTTCTACCTTCTTCCACCACACAACCGCCCCATAGGTGATCCTGGGTCTAATCACCGTGGTGTATATCCAGTGCATACCCTTGGGGCTCAGGCCCCAATTTTTGCCACAAGCCCTCCTGGTACTTACTAGAGTACCTTTTGCCTTGGTGCAAATATTCCTAATGTGAGGGGTCCATGTCATTTTCTCATCTAGGGTAACCCCTAGATACTTCACTGTCCCCTTCACAGGTAGCGCTTCATTGAAAAACTTTAGATTCCAACTTGAATGTTGTATATGCTTCTTTGTGAATGGTACAACAACAGTCTTCTTAGGACTAACCCCCAGATCCTGTTTTCTGCACCAGTCTTGCACAATGTCCAATGCACCTTGTGCCATATTCTTCACTGTGTCAGCAAATTTGCCAAGTATTACTATGACAAGATCATCTGCGTATCCTTGGCAAAAGTACTGCCTAGAGTTTAATTCTCCAACGAGATCATTCACCACTAGATTCCACAATAAAGGGGAAAGAACTCCTCCTTGCGGGCAACCCCTAGTGGTGTTGATTACCATTTTTTCATCCATCATGGTAGCCTCTACCTTTCTTCCACTGAGCATGGCTCTAATCCACCTACATATAGTGGTCCCTAGGTCATGCACCTCTGCTGCCCTAACCATGGAATCGAAGGTCGTATTGCTAAAAGCCCCCTCGATGTCTAGAAGATACAGAGGGCTATTTCCTGAAAGTGTAGTGCTTTCTCCACCTTCCCATCGAGTTGGTGGAGAGCTGTCTCACATGATTTACCTGGCTGATATGCATGTTGATTTGAATGTAGAGGAGACCTATTTAACTTCCTTTCTCCAACATGCACATTATCCAGCTTTTCCAATGTCTTAAGAATGTAGGAGGACAGGCTGATTGGTCTCATATCCTTGGCCTTGGTATGATCAATTCTCCCTGGTTTTGGACTGAAGACAACCTTCACTGCCCTCAAATGTTCAAATGTTTGTACAGTCTATGGGACTTAACTACGGGGTCATCAGTCCCTAAACTTACAAACTACTTATGAACTACTTACGAACTAGGACGGCACAAATATCCATGCCCGAGGGGGGATTCGAACCCCCGACCGTAGTGGCCGTGCAGACCGTGACTGGAGCGCCTTAGTCTCCTCGGCCACCGCGGCCGGCTCACTGCCCTCCAGGCATTGGGAATGATTCCTGCTGCTAGGCTAACCCTGAATAACATGCTTAGGAATCTAATAAGATTTTCTCCCGCTTGTTGCAGGAGAGCTGGAAAGGTTCCATCGGGGCCAGGTGACTTGAATGGTTGAAATGTTCCCACCGCCCATCGGACCTTACTGAAATCGACACACTCCTTGGCCAGATACCAGTTCTCTTTGCGAATACCTGAGAACCGTTGTCTCTCAGGAATCGCATTCTGGGCTGAGTTATCTCCCAGAGTATATTGAGGAAAGTGAGTCTTGAGGAGCAGTTCCAGCGTTCCATGTGCTGTCTTTGTATACTCCCCGTCCTCCTTCCTCAATGTTCCTCCTGGATTAGTTGGTACCCTAGTGAGTATTTTATGAAGTCTCGCTTGAGCAGCTGTGCCCTCCACTTCCTCACAGAATACCTTCCAGGATGCCTCATTTGCCCGTCTGATGGCAAGGTTGTAATTGACAAGGGCCTCACGATACTTCGCCCATTGTCCTTTGCACTTCGCAAGGTTAAACAGTCTTCGTACCTGTTTCCAGGTTATTATTCCACCAAGGCACACTCCTATTTGTGCACTTCTTGGTGGTTGAGCAGTTGTCCTGGTATGAGGTCACTATAGCAGAGGTTACGGCCTCTTCTACTTCCTCAAACTCTGCTGGGTTCCTTATCGAAGTTTTAATTTCCGATAGGCTGAAGTCAAGGTCTCTCCTATATGTCTCCCAGTCCGTTTTCCTGGGGTTCCTATAGGCCATGGTCTGTCTGGTTCCCATTTCAACCTTGAATTTAATATACATGTGATCTGATGAGGATGGCTCCAGTACCACATGCCATTGTTTGACGTAACTTCCCATCATCATGGAACCAAAAGTTATGTCAATTACTTCTTCCCTTCTACTATTCCTGAATGTAGGTTCATTATCCCTATTCAGGATCTCCAAGTTGTTAGATAGGAGAAATTCAAGAAGGTGCTCACCTCTACTGTTGGTGTCCTTGCTGACCCACGATAGATTGTGGGCATTGGCATCACATCCCACCAACAGTTCGTCACCTTGCCGGTGGCAGGCTTCCGTCAGTCTCCTCACTTCCAAAGAAGGAGGAGAGCTGTCTTCGTAAGGAAGGTATGCTGAGGCCAAAACAATTTCCCTCGTGATACCTTCCTCACGTTGCTGCATCCTGATGGTCACCAGGTCCCTGGAACAAAAATCCATCATTGGTATGAAAGGTATTCCATTTCTAACATAAATGCATGTTCTGGAGTTTTTTAGATTTCTAGCATAAATCAGTTTACCTCCAGTACCACCGAGGCCCGAAACACCCCCTTTGTATAAATAGGGTTCTTGTATCAGGGCCACGTCCACCTCCTGTCTCCCCAGGCGACGGCTCAGGGCAGCAATGGCCCCTTTACTGTGCTGCAGGGTTATCTGCAGCAATTCCAGTCCCCATCTTGCTGCCATTATTTCCTTTAAGATCTTTGACTACCCTGACGGCGACCTGCGAGAATCCTAAAAACAGTTTCAGGCCTTGCTCTCGCATTGCCTTCAGGGACTTCTCTCTGATCTCCACCACCAGGGTTCGTCCTTCCGGAACGAACCTTTGGTTAATTACCCTCCAATCCTCTGTCGAGACTTTTGGGTTCTGGACCCTTATTTTCTCGAACAGAGTCTTTGGAGGGACATCCTTAAGGATCTTTGGTACCCATATTGATACCTTTGCGGTCTTCAGGAGTTCGGCTACTGTCTTCACCAGCAGCTTCGCATCCTCCCACGGGGATATCATGGGCACCTTGTCCTTAAGCCATACTGATGAGTGCTCCCCCTCGGAGACAAAAATGAGGGCACCACGATCTAGAGAGACACTCCTGAATTTGGGTCCTGGACCAGCATCCCCCCCCCCCCAATCTCTTCAAAGAGGGCCATCTGCACGAGCTCCTCCTGCTGCGAGGTGATGCTCACAGTGGGTATCCTTCTTGGACAACCGCCATTCTAAAGACTGAGACTGCAGTACTATAGGTCTGTTTTCCTATTTCCTGCCTCAGCCTTTTAGGATCACGCTTGTCCAGAGAGGAGGAAGTCTTATATTCCTCCCTAACCCTCTTGCCACCTGTCTTTGACGTCGAGGGGGTCTGTGTATCCCCTTTGACCTGAGGCAGTTTCTTTTTGGGGGTCTTGGGCTCAAGCCCTTTTGATTCCCTCCACTTATGCTTAGGAAGCCATTCTTTTCCTTCCTTTTGCTTCTGTTCCTTGAGAAGTTTCCTCCTCTGAGCCCCAGACAAGGCCTTAATCCTAATCTGGTCCAACTTCTCTGTTACAGTTCCCACTTCTTGCTCAGGCCTAGACCCTGTTTCAGAAGTAGGAGTGCACTCCATCGGTCCTGGTCCCGATGTCTGAGTATCTGAGGTCTCAGATTGCCTCTCAGATTCTTTTAAAATACTTACTTTCTCTGTGTTCATCTTAGTCCCACGAGATTTGGGGGTTTATATGGTCCACACCACGATAACCCCGCGTGGTGCAAGGCTACTTACTCAGGGAGGTCGCCCGGTATCCCTGAGGCTCCGTTCGAGACACATCTACCCATGTGCCATGCACCCCTCGGCACGGATCGCATCACACCTTAGGTTGGGAAAGGAATTGGGAAAGGACTGGGAGAGGATAAGGAAGACGGGACGTTGTGGGACACTCTTAGTCAGATCCATCAGCTGAGGCCTTTCCGGCAGTAGGTTCTCTACCTTCGGTATAGCCCTCTGCTTCACACGGATGCGCAAGCCTCTCCACTCGCACGGACAGTGCTTCGTCAAGGTGGTGTCCCCCGGAGAGGCCGAAGATGTATAATTAGAACTAATTTATCTGCAATGTAACTGCTTTATTAAGGAGTAGTTCAGTATGGCGAATGGCATCTTTAATTTTATTCTTACCTCCCATGGAGTATATTTCCTCAACTGTACGCGAAAGCAGTAGCTACATTCTTTCTCTTTTTCTACGTAATTCATCTACTACGTTATTCGCAATTGTAACTGCTAGGTATTTCGTAGAATTTACGACCTTAAGGTTTGACTGATTTACCGCGTAATTGAAGTTCGGCGGATTTCTTTTAGTGTTCATGTGCATTACTTCACACTTTTCATTATTTAGTGTTAATTACCAATTTTCGCGCCATGTAGAAATTTTGTCTAAATCGCTTTGCAGTTACTTTTGAGCCTATGTCGACTTCACTAACCGATATACGACAGCATTATCCGCGAACAGTCTAAGGTAGCTATTCAGATTGTCTCCTAAATCGTTTATAAACGCCAGATATCACTTCTGTTTTACTCGATGACTTACCGTCAATTACAACGAACTGTGTCCTTTCTGATAGGAAATCGTGAATCCAATCGCACAATTGGGAAGATATTCCATAAGCACGCAATTTCATTAGAAGCCGCTTGTGGGGTACAGTGTCAAAAGCCTTCCGGAAATACAGAAATATGGAATCGATTTGAGATCCCTTGTCGATGGCACTTAGCACTTCATGTGAATAAAGGGCAAGTTGTGCTTCCCAAGTGCGATACTTTCGGAATCCGAGTTGACTATTGGTTAATAGGTCGTTCTCTTCGAGGTAGTTCATAACGTCCGAACAAAGTATATGTTCCACAATCCTACTGCAAAACGACATCAATGAGATTGGTCTGTAATTTTCGGTATCACTCCTATTGCCCTTCGTGAATACTGGAGTAACTTGGGCAACTTTCCAGTCTTTGGGTACGGATCTTTCGACGAGTGATCGGTTGTAAATGTTAGCTAAGTACGGAGCTATTGCATCAGCATACTCTGAGAGGAATGTAGTTGGTATACTACCTGGCCCGGAAGATTTGTTTTTGTTTAGTGACTTGAGCTGTTTTACTGCTACAGGAACATCTAAGTTTCGCATGCTGGCAGCTGTTCTTGGACTGAATTCTATCTGGAGTGTTCACTTCATCTTCTTTGGTGAACGAATTTCGGAAAGCTATGTTTAGTAATTCTCCCTTAGCAGTACTGTCATCGGTAGTATTACCATTGCTATCGCGTAGTGAAGGTATTGTTTGTGTTTTGCCGCTGGTGTACTTCACGTATGACCAGAATTTCTTTGGATTTTCTGCAAGATTACGAGACAGGATTTCGTTGTGGTAACTACTATAGGCTTCTCGCATTGAAGTCCGCGCTAGGTTGCGAGTTTCAGTAAAATATTGTCAGTTTTGTGGATATAATTTTGCAGGCGTTTTTCTTTGCTTCTGCAACAGTGATCTGACCTGTTTTGTGTACCACGGAGGGTCAGCCCCCTCTTTTATTAATTTATTTGGTATAAATCCCTCGATTGCTACTAATATTATGTCTTTGAAAGTAAGCCACAACTGATCTACACTCGCATTTTTAGTTTTGAACACAGTTGACAGGCGACTCAGATATTCTTCAAATGTTTTCGAGAAAACGACAATGTCATCTAAATAGCAGACACACGTCGTCCACTTAAGGTGTCGAAGCAAGTTGTCCATCATGCGTTCGAATGTGGCTGGAGCATTACATAATCCAAACGGCATTACTTTAAATTCATAGAGACCGTCAGGTGTAATAAAAGCCGTCTTCTCCCTGTCAGATTCGTCAACCTCGATTTGCCAGTAACCTGTCTGCATGACCATAGTTGAGAAGTATGTAGCTCCTTTCAAGCAGTCTAAGGTGTCGTCAATACGCGGCAATGGGTAGACATCTTTCTTTGTAATTCTGTTCAGCCGCCGATAGTCGACACAGAATCGCCATGTGCCATCCTTCTTCTTTACGAGGACCACCGGAGACGACCAAGGACTCTCCGAAGGTTGAATAATGTCATCTTGCAACATCTTCTCCACTTCCTCCCGAATTATCCGTCTTTCAGCTGGCGACACCCTATACGAACGCTGGCTAATTGGCGGATGATCCCCAGTATTGATACGGTGCTTTATCGTAGGCCGTTTCGTGTGACTTTTCCCCTGCTGAGGTGTGAATGCACCTGAATATTGGCGTAGTATACCTAACACCCGCTGGCGTTGTTCCTTGGTCAGTACAGGCCCTATTGGCAGTTCCACGTTTGTTTCCTCCAGCGTGTTGTCTGTACTAACAGCAGGGCATGGGTCTTCATTGATGACGTTGAGCTCACCGTCGTGGATTGGTTCAGCTGTCCCGGTACACATTCCCTTGGGGATAAGTTGTGACTGCTCGTGACAATTTGTGATCCAAATCTCTCCTTGACCACCGGTAATGATTATGATAGCTGCTGGTATGTAAATTTCTTTTGTGAGCTTGATAAACTTTTTACTATCAACAAGAACTTCACAGCTTAACCAGTCATCTGTGTTTGTGACTGCAACTCGTCTCATTGTCATCGGCGGTATCGTCACATTGTCAACGACGAATAACTTCCCAGAAAATTTTTATTATGTGTATCCGGCGGAACAACTTCTTCAATTTGCAGCTCAGATCTTCTACAGTCAATGATAGCTTGGGATGCCTGAAGGAAGTCCCATCCGAGGATGACATTGTGACTACATTCTGTTAACACGACAAATTCAAACGGATGCGTCCTGTTGTTGATGGTTATTCTTGCGACAAAAGTTCCTGCTGGATGGATGTACTTTCCATTCGCGACCTTCAGCACAGTTGCCCCCATATCACAGAACATTGTCTTCTTTAGTGTGCGGCGGTAATTATCCGATAATACAGAAGAAGGGCTCCTGAATCAACAAGTGCCCGGACAGGTTGGCCGTCGATTATGACGTCGATGAGATTTCCCGACATCTTAGCGACTGTCGTCCATGGAGGATTTTCATCTGCGGCGGCCTCACCTCCGTAGATGGTCGCCTCGCTTTGTTTTCCTGGGCGCGGCGGCTAGGGGAGCGGCTGGTACCTCTGTACGGCGACGGTGAACGGCTGCGGCGCGTCGGGCAGCGACCTCGTCTAGGGTACGGCGATGGACTTCTTCCCATAGGTCGACTGAACTCATCAGCAGGTGACTGCCTGGGATAGAACTGCTCCGACGGCTGACGTCTTGCGGCAAAATAATCATCGAATACTCGCCTCCTCTCTCTGCAGTAGCATACGACATGTCCAGGGCGTCCACAGTGGAAACACAGTGGTGTGTTGTCTTCTGTCCTCCAGACGTCTGTTCTTCTGTGGGGCGTCATAGTTACCGGGGGAGTTGGTTGTGGCCGCGTTGGCCGTTTCATGGGCTGCCGTTTGGCGGCTGCAGCGTAAGTCATAGCAGGGCGAGGCCATTCTTCACATCGGGTGCGATTGACGGGGAAGACAGGAGCTAATGTATGGAATACCTCTTCCTCAGCGACGTCGGCTCCCTCGTGACTTACAGGGCTTACATCCATGGCCATAATCTGATGCTCGCTCGGTCTAACAGTTCCGGTTGCCATGCACTGTTGTAATTCTTCTCTCACGATTTGTCGTATGAGAGAAGCGAAGTCATGCTGGTCTTCCACAACGGCCATAGGGACTACATTTGGGAGTCTGTCGCACTTCTTGCGTCCAACCCTCCTTTGTTGCATCTCTTCAATACGCTGGCACCACTTGATGAACTCTTCTGTCGTAGCGACGTCTTTTATCAGGAGATCTTGGTACATATCTTCTGCAATTCCCTTCATCAGGTGCGTGATTATGTCCGCCTCAGTCATGTTCGGATTGACTATGTTACACAGAGCCAAAACATTCTGTATGTACGATTGTTTCGGCTCACCATGTCGTTGGGCACGGTTCTTCAGTTGTTCTTCCGCCGAGCGGATATGTCGCTGGCGGTCTCCAAACGTCTTCTTAAGTTCCTCCTGGAACGTCTCCCAGTCATTCAACTTGTCTTCGTAGTTTTCGAACCATTGCTGGGCTGTTCCGTCCAGGTAGAAATAAACGTTGGCCAAGCACATCGTATGATCCCACCTGTTGTACTTGTAGACTCGGTCGAACCCTTTTAGCCATTTGTTGGGGTCCTGTCCAGCATCTCCAGAGAACACCGACAGGTGTCTGATGTGCAGCTGGCTTATTGCTGGCTTCGTCTCCATCGTTGTTCTGATAATACGGACTTTTGGAAGGATGTACTCGGTGTATCCCTTGTATTCCGGTTCCAGTCCGTGTAAGCGACGGCTTTTACGTTGCCTAATCGGAGCCACGGTGATGCAGCTGTTGCACAGTGCACCCGGCGCCTCCACCATCAATGTCGCGTTGAAATGGAAACAGGCTTGACTTGGAAGGCAACTAAACACAGCACTTATACTGAAAGCACGTTTATTACGAACTCAACATACACGCAGCACTGACTGCCTCTCAGGCAGTGTGCTCTGCTATTTATACACAGACAGAATTTACCAGAAATTAGAAGAACAGTTAACATAAAAAACAAAAGAATTTACAAGTGAACATAAGAAAGATGTAGAACCTTCTGAAATTGTAAATCACAATGAAATAAATTATTGCCGGTGGGCGGGATTGAACCGGCGACTTTCTGCACCGCAGTCGGTGACGCTATCCCCTGCGCCACGCCGCCAGTCGGTATGCGTGGTGTCTCGCGGCAATATATCCCATTTTAATAGCCTGGTAGAAAAATCTTGAAGTCATAATTCTCGTTCTGCCTTCGTCACCAAATAATTTTGTGATGCACACATACTCACACTTTTATGTACTGAAAGAAGATACTAGAGATACAGCAAGGGAGGTGAGACAATCACATAGGAAGAGAGAGAAAGAAGACAAGGTGGGAGAGAGAAGGATGGAGATAGTAGCACTAACTGCACAAGAGAAAGTGGAAATCAAAAAAATAGATGGAGAACACAAGACCATACATCATACATACGAGGTGTGATTGATAACTAGAATTTAATTTCATGGGCTTTATGTACCCAATTTAAAGAAAGAAAAAAGGAGAAGGAAGGAAGAAAGAAAAGATATATCTTGATGGTACTGCACACATTTTTCTAATGTATGTTTGTATTTTCAGCTGTTTTCAGTATTTAGTTTATTTTGGACAATCGAAATGGTTAAATTTGTTTGAGTGCTCAGGGAATTTGTACTTTTAAAACAGGTGGATCAAAGAATTTGCATAGAATTTTGTTTTAATAATGGAATAAAATACAGCATTGCATTCGTATTGTTGATTCCGACATTATTTGAAAAAAGAGTGTACAGGTCTAAGAGAAGTAAAGTTAGTAGTTGGGTGTTTTTACAGGTCCCCCAGTGCTGCTGTAGCAGTTTAAGTCATTCAAAGAAAATCTACGCCAGGTACTGTGTAGGTATCCTGGCTATGCAATATTAGTCGTGGAAGACTTTAACCTTAAGAATAGAGATTGGGACCTCTCTAGTTTCATTTCAGGTGGTACAGACAAGCAGTTTTGCGAACTACTATCGGACAAATTTTCCGAAAACCTCATAGCTACAAACAGGCCCGATCTAGTTAACGATGTCACTGTAGAGACAGGAGTTAGTGATCATGATATCGTCATAGTGTCAATGGTGACCAAAGTTCATAAACCAGTCAAGAAGGCTAGGAGCATGTTTTTGTTAGAAAGAGCCGATAATTGTTAGCATCACACTTAGAAAATGAATGGACATCGTTTAATTCCGGTACAATGGCTGTAGAACAATTGTGGACTAAATTTAAATGCATTGTAAGTAAAAGGTTAGAAATATGCGCCCATAAAGTCGATTAATGGGGAAAAGTTCCACCGTGGTATAATAATAACATTAGAAAGCTACTGACAAGGAGAGGACGCGCATTCGTCATCGCCGAATTCGTCCAAATTTATGGTACGTGTAGGGCGTGGTGGGAACTCCAGATGACCAAGAGTTTAGAAAATAATAGGAAGTTTGATACGGATGAGTCACCATATGCACATTATCAACAGACCCTGTGAGGGTCTGTTTAGGAAGCGGTGTTTGGCTCAGCGGTAAAAGACTGGATTCCTCTTGAGAAGGTCGTGGGTTCAACTTCGCCCGATGGCACTTTTTTTTCTGCTCCTTGTCAATGCGTACACCTACATATTGTTCACGTAGGGATCGTGAGGACAAGATTAGATTAATTACAGCATGCAAGGAGGCATTTAAACAATCATTCTTCCCACGCTCAATACGTGAATGGAATGGGGGGAAAACCCTAATAACTGGTCAGTGGGACTTACCCTCGGCCATGCACTTCACAGCGGTTTGCAGAGTATTGTGTAGATGTAGACTGACGTCACAATTAACCGCAACATCATATAGGTTATTTTATGAATTGATATAAGCAAAAAAAGAAAGGACATTGGATGAAATCCGGGACTACAAACATTTAAAACGGGACTGCAGTTAACACGTACTTGGGGATACTTCCATTCTTTTGCTCTCTTTTGCAAGATAAAATGCTTCTTTTAAATAATGACGTTCCATGCTGAAGTTGATCTAGGCGTAATATTGCAGAGCGATATGAAATGGAACGAACATGTAAGGAAGTTGTAAGGCAGACAGGCGACTTGAATTTATTGGGAGACTTTTGGGAAGATGTACTTCACCTGTAAAGGAGACCGCGAATAAACGCTTGTATGACCAAGTCTTGAGTATTGCTCAAGTGTTTGTGACCCGCAGCAGATCATTTTAAAGGAAGACATAGAAGCAGTTCAGAGGCGAGCAGATAGTTTCGTTACTGGTAGGATCGAACAATGCGCGAGTGTCAGAGAACTGTTCCGGGAACTCAAATAGAAATCGCTGGAGGAAAGACGACATTCTTTTCGAGAAATTTTGTTGAGGTAATTTAGAGGGCCAGAATTTGAAGCTGACTGCAGAACGAGCTTGCTGCCGCCTACTTACATTTCCCGTAAAGATCACAAAGACAAGATAAATTAGGGCTCTTACAGAGGCATACAGACATTCTTTTTTCCCTCGTTCTATTTGGGGGTGGATTAGGAAATGAAATGCCTAGTAGTGGTAAAGTGTACCCTCCGCCACCTACCTCACAGTGGATTGCGGAGTATGTATGTAGATGTAGATAGGTACGTGTGTTTCAGAGAGCGTCGAAATGAAGACCACGACCGAACTAGCTCTTTTGACGATATTGTGCAAGTAGTAAAGAAAATGGTTCTGGAAAATGACAAATCACAACTGATGATGATGTCATATCCTTTGGCTCGTACCAAGCAACAAATCACAACTGATGATGATGTCATATCCTTTGGCTCGTACCAAGCAGCAAAGTTAGTCCCAAAATTCCGACCAAAAGCTACATCGCATAGACAACGTTCATAAAATGCTGGCCGGCCGCGGTGGCCGAGGTGACTGAGGCGCTCCAGTCACGGTCAGCACGGCCACTACGGTCGGGGGTTCGAATCCCCCCTCGGGCATGGATATTTATTTGTGCCGTCCTAGTTCATAAGTAGTTTGTAAGTTTAGGGACTGATGACCCCGTAGTTAAGTCCCATAAGCTTTACAAACATTTGAACATTTTTTGAACATAAAATGCTGAATGAGATCAACAGGATCCAGAACTTAAAAAAAGGTTATCAGAGGTGACATATCACAGGTATGATGTCGAAACCAAGGTCCAGTTGTCACCAGACCAAAAATAAAATTGACAAGTGTCAGCATGTGATGTGAAGGTTCTCGCTGTTTTCTTTGATTACAATGGGATAGGGCATCATTAGTTTCTGCCTTTTGATCACAGAGACGAGAAGCAATACGACCTGAAATTACATGCCGTTTACGTGAAGCAGTCCAAAGAAAACTGCCAGAATTGTGCCAAAACGTCTCGTGGAAATTGCATAAGGATAATGATTCTGCTCACACCTTGGTGAAAAATAAAACTGCAAGGGTAAGAACTTAAATAGTGGCAACTATTTATTCACGACCAAAACAAAAGCGTTACTGGTACATGTTTGTACCTGTTACTGTCCTTCAGAGTAGTCACCAGCGTTGTGTAGAACCCATTGCCAGTGATGTGGAAGGCGTAGTATACTGTCAGCAGAGCCTGTTCTGTTGATGGTGCGAATGGAGCGGTCTACTGCCTGTCGAATCTCTAGAACAGTTCTGAAGCGAATGCGGCAAAGTGGTTCCTTCATCTTAGGAATCACATAAAAGTCACAAGGACTTAAGTTCGGGAAGTATGGTGGATGGTACGGTACCTCACAGTCCCATCGACTGAACAGAGCAGCCACAGCTTGCGCTGTATGGACCCGTGCATTGTCATGCAAAATGATGGGTGGGTTGTGCACAATCGTCTGTCATCAATCACTGTGTACTAACATGGCAACAGTATGCACTTCTTCTTCAGAGATTCTAGGATGACGTGCCTGATGCAGATCTGCCACTGTTTTCCGCCGTTTGTTGAAGGCTTTTATCCAATGTGCCACTGTTCTGTACGGCAAAACCGATTCCAAAGACGCCTCTTGAAGACCTCGATGACACTGTTGTGCTTTACGACCTCTGGCACATTCAATCGCGATCCAACTCCATTGTTCCTGTTTTGAAAACATATTGAAACAGTTGGGTTAAACCGCTGGCTCACAAGTGACTGTTTCCTCGATTGTGTGCATGTCGGTGACGTGGGGCGAGCGAGTCCATTTGCTCATGGATATGGTAGATATACAAGAGGCGTTTGAAAAGTCCCTGCAAAGTCCGAGAGATGGCACCACCACCGTGTATCAAGGTCATGTTTAGTTAGTAGCATCTTTGGAAAGAACGCACACCGCATTTCAGCCATAGTGGCCTATTTCTTTGCGTTTGGCATTCGTGTGAATCAAGGAAGTCAAGTGATTGTCAAGGAATGGACGAAAAAGAATTTCGTGTGGTGATTATACATTACTTTATGAAAGGCAAAACGCCTCAGGAGATTAAAGAGAAGCTTGATAAACATTATGGTCACTCTGCACCTCCGATTAGTACAGTTTATAAGTGCTTTCAAAATTTTCGGAGTGACCATATTGCCGCGAGACCCCATGTTAACCGACTGCCGGCATGGCGCAAGGGATAGCGTCACCGATTCAATCTCGTCCACCGCCAATAATTTATTTTTTTGTAATTAACATTTCCAGAATGTTAATGTTTCTTATGCACACTTGTAATTTCTACTTGTTTCTTACGTTAACTATTCTTCTAATTTCTGGTACATTCTGTCTGTGTATAAATAGCAGAGCACTCTGCCCGAGAGGCAGTCAGTGCTGCGTGTATGTTTCAGTTCGCAAAAAACCTGCTTTCAGTATAAGTGCAGTGTTTAGTCGACAACCCTGCCTTCGAAGTCAAGCCTGCTTCCAATTCAACGCTACATTGTTTGGTGAAGGCGCTGGGTATCCTGTGCATCACCATGGATCTGATAAGGCAACGTAAAAGCCGTCGCTTACACATACTGGAACTGGAATACAAGGGATATACAGAGCACATCCTTCCGAAAGCTCGTATCATCAGAAGAACCATGGACACGAAACCAGCGTTAAGCCAGCTGCACATCAGACACCCGTCGGTGTTCTCTGGAGACACTGGACAGGACCCCAACAAATGGCTAAAAGGGTTTGACCGAGTCGCCAAGTACAACAGGTGGGATCATACGATATGCTTGGCCAACGTTTATTTCTACCTGGACGGAACAGCTCAGCAATGATTCGAAAACAACGAAGACAAGTTGAATGACTGAGAGACGTTCCAGGAGAAACTGAAGAAGACGTTTCGAGACCGTCAGCGACAAATCCGCTCGGCGGAAGAACAACTGAAGAACCGTGCCCAACAACATGGTGAGCCGACACAATCGTACATACAGAATGTTTTGGCTCTGTGTAACATAGTCAATCCGAACATGACTGAGGCGGACAAAATAACGCACCTGATGAAAGGAATTGCAGAAGATATGTACCAAGCCCTTCTGATAAAAGACGTCACTATGACGGAAGAGTTCAACAAGTGGTGCCAGTGTATTGAAGAGATACAACAAAGGAGGGTTTGACGAAAGAAGTATGACAGACTCCCAAATGTAGTCCCTATGGCCGTTGTGGATGACCAGCAAGACTTCGCTTCTCTCATACAACAAATTGTGAGAGAAGTATTACAACAATTTATGCCAGCCAGGACAATTAGACCTAGCGAGTATCAGATTATGGGCATGAATGTAAACCCTGTAAGTCACGAGGGAGCCGACGCCGCTGTGGAAGAGGTATTCCAGACATTAGCTCCTGTCTACCCCGCCAATCGCATCCGACGTGAAGAACGACGTCGCCCTGCTATGACTTACGCAGCAGCCGCCAAACGGCAGCCAAAGAACCGGCCGCCGCGGCCACAACCAATTCCCCCGGCAACTATGACGCCCCACAGAGAAACAGACGATTAGAGGACAGAAGACAACACACCACTGTGTTTCCACTGTGGGCGCCCTGGGCATGTCGTACGCTACTGCAGAGTGAGAAGGCGAGAATCGACGATTATTTTGCCGCAAGACGTCAGCCATCAGAGCAGTATCCCAGGTAGTCACCTGCTGATGAGTTTGGTCGACCTATGGGCAGACGCCCGTCGCCGCTGCCCTTCACCGTCGCCGTACAGAGGTACCAGCCGCTCCCCTAGCCGCCGCGCCCAGGAAAAGTAAGCGAGGCGACCATCTACGGAGGTGAGGCCGCCGCAGATGAAAATCCTCCATGGAGGACAGACGCTAAAATGTCTGGAAATCTCAACGACGTCATAAGCGACGGCCAACTTGTCCGGGCACTGGTTGATTCAGGAGCTTCTTTGTCTGTATTGTCGGATAATTACCGCCACATAATAAAGAAGACAATGTTCTGTGATATGAGGGCAACTGTGCTTAAGGTCGCAAATGGAAAGTACGTCCAGCCAGCAGGAACTTGTGTCGCAAGAATAACCATTATCAACAGGACCCAGCCGTTTGAATTGGTCGTCTTTACAGAATGTAGTCATAATGTCATCCTCGGACGGGACTTCCTTCAGGCATCCCAAGCTATCATTGACTGTGGAAGACCTGGCTGCAAATCGAAGAAGTCGTTCCGATGGGTAGACGTAATGCAGAATCTTCTGGGAAGTTATTTGCCGTTGACAATGTGAGGATCCCACCGTTGACAATGAGAAGAGTTGCAGTCACAAACACACATGACCGGTTAAACTGTGAAGTGCTTGTTGATAGTAAAAAGTTTATAAGGCTCATCAAAGAAATTTACATACCAGCGGCTATCGTAAGCATTACCGGTAGTCGAGCAGAGATTTGGATCACTAATTGTCACAAGCAGTCACAATTTATTCCCAAAGGAATGTGTATCGAGACAGCTGAACCAATCCAGGACGGTAAGCTCAACGTCATCAACGAAGACCCATGCTCTGCTGTTGGTACAGAAATACACAGGAGGAAACAATCGTGGAACTTCGAATAGGGCCCGTACTGACCAAGGAACAACGCCAGCAGGTGTTAGGTATACTACGCCAATATTCAGGTGCATTCACACCTCAGCAGGGAAAAAGTCAGACGAAACGGCCAACTGGGGATCATTCACCAATTAGCCAGCGTTTGTATAGAGTGTCGCCAACAGAAAGACGGATAATTCGGGAGGAAGTGGAGAAAATGTTGCACGATGACATTATTCAACCTTCGGAGAGTCCTTGGTCGTCTCCGGTGGTCCTCATAAAGAAAAAGGATGGCACGTGGCGAGTTTGTGTCGACTATCGGCGGCTCAACAACACCTTAGACTGCTTGAAAGGAGCTACATACTTCTCAACTATGGACATGCAGACAGGTTACTGGTAAATCGAGGTTGACGAAGCTGACAGGGAGAAGACGGCTTTCATTACACCTAACGGCCTCTATGAATTCAAAGTAATGCCATTTGGATTATGTAATGTCCCGGCCACATTAGAACGCATTATGGACAACTTGCTTCGACACCTTAAGTGGACGACGTGTCTTTGCTATTTAGATGACATTGTCGTTTTCCCAAAAACATTTGAAGAACATCTGACTCGCCTGTCAACTGTGTTGAAGTGTGTTCAGACTGCAGGACTCTGCCTCAATCCAAAGAAATGCCTCATCGTCGCCAAAGAGATAAAAATCCTGGGGCACCTAGTCAACGGAGATGGTGTACGTCCTGATCCAGATAAAGTAAGGGCAGTCAAAGAATTTCGAACTCCTCAGCACATTTGTGGCGTGAGAAGTTATCTTGGGCTGTGCTCATACTACCGATATTTCATAAACGGATTTTGTAATAAGGCACGTCCATTGCAAGAACTTCTGCAGGGAGACGCCAAGTTTTATTGGGATGAGACAAAAGAAAGCGCTTTCCGGGCACTCAAGGAGGCTCTAACATCCACGCCAGTTCTAGCCTTGTACAACAAGAATGCGGAAACTGAACTTCACACAGACGCCATGGCATATGGGATTGTGTTCAAATGTTTGTAGAGTCTATGGGACTTAACTACGGGGTCATCAGTCCCTAAACTTACAAACTACTTATGAACTACTTACAACTAAGGACGGCACAAATATCCATGCCCGAGGGGGGATTCGAACCCCCGACCGTAGTGGCCGTGCAGACCGTGACTGGAGCGCCTCAGTCCCCTCAGCCACCGCGGCCGGCATATGGGATTGGTGCAGTGCTTGTACAAGTTCAGAAAGGTGCTGAAAAGGTGATAGCCTATGCATCAAGAGTTCTCTCAAAGTCCGAGATAAACTACTCTACAACTGAGAAAGAATATCTCGCAGTTATCTGGGATATCAACAAGTTCCGGCCGTATTTATTCGGCAAATCATTCACCGTCGTGACAGACCACCATTCTGTGTGTTGGCTGACTATCTTGTAGGATCCATCAGGTCGACTAGCATGATGGGCACTAAGACTCCAAGAGTACGATGTCACAGTGGTATTCAAGAACTGGCGCAAACACAAGCATGCCGATTGTCTTTCGAGGAATCTATTAGTGGAACACAACAGCAAGAATGAAATTTCGGCCCTCACTGAATTAGGCGACGTTAGAGCTGAACAGAGGGAAGATCCAGCACTATTAAAAACCATAGTGGCCTTAGGGAAAGGAGAACCGACCAATGGAGAGTTCCAACTTATAAACGGGACATTGTATAAGAGCAACTACGATCCACTGGGCCCCAAATGGCTACTGGTCGTTCCAGCTCATCTCCAGCCAGCTATTCTCAAGTATTTCCACGATGCTACAATATCCGTTCATCTGGGATTCGTGAAGACCCTAGACAGAATCAGACGCAGGTATTACTGGAAAGGTCTGTACAGATCTGCAAGTACTATGTGAGTCACTGTAAATAGAGCCAGCAACAGAAGCGCGTGCTGCAGTTACCTCCAGGGCATCTAGTACTGATTCCACCTGTAGCAGCTCCATTCCACCGAGTTGGGATCGATCTTTTAGGGAGGTTCCCGAGGTCGACAACCGGTAAACGATGGATAATAGTCTGCACTGACTACCTCACACGCTACGCTGCCACCAAACCTGTGCCAACTGCAGAAACTACAGAGATCGTAAAATTCCTTGTAGAAGACATTATTTTGAAGCATGGAGCACCGCATGTAATGATATCTGATCGTGGAAAAGTATTCCAGTCAAAACTAGTATCAGAGGTAATGTCATGTTGTGACATTGTCCACAGAATGATAACTGCATACCATCCTCAGACAACTGGTCTTACAGGACGTTTTAACAAGACGTTAGCAGATATGCTGTCGATGTACGTAGATGTTGAGCAGAAGGATTGGGATACAATACTGCCAGTCGTGACATTTGCTTATAATACCGCGAGACAAGACACCACAGGCTTCACGCAGTTTTTCCTGCTCCATGACTGTGAAGCTGAGATGACAATGGATACGCTGTTCCCATTCCAACCGGACGACACTCAGGATGACTGTGTGAAACATCTCATCATCAGGGTCGAAGAAGCAAGCGAGCTGGTTCGCATACGGACACTGGACGCCCAGGAGAAGGACCGTCAGCGGTATAACGACAAGCTCCGACCTTTTGTGTACATCCTAGGAGATCTGGTATGGATTTTTACCCCTGTACCGAACGTAGGGTTAGCAGAAAAATTATTGAAGTGATACTTTGGTCCGTATCGTGTCATATGCCGCCCGTCAAACGTCATATACGAAGTTGAGGATTATGAGCCGTCGTCGAAACGACAGAAACGAAGAGACATTGTTCACGTCCTCTGCATGAAGCCTTACTACGATCCTTAAAAGCAGATAGGCTGAAGTGGCTTCTTGTTCAAGGACTAAGGACGGTAATGATACTTATGAAGCCACGACAGGAACGTCTATCGTCGATAATCGTGCAGAAGGGAAGGATTCTCCAGAACTGCCATAGTTCCGTCGCGACTGCAGCCAAGTGCGGACGGTGTTTACCTGTCGCTCGCGGCGCGTGCTTTCTGACGGTGCTATTCTAATCTAAGTGCTCGTTACGATATTACTATGCAGTCATCGATTACACATTGTACGTTGAAATTTGGTTTTCCGTTTGGTTATGAGCGTCCTAAAGTGTACGGTATTGTCGATTGGCTGTTTGACGAAATTGGTTTAAAAGACGAAGACGTCGTGGGAATGCAATACGATTTCTTCGAGAATACACTGTACGTCAAAATTGTAGACGAGTAAGTCTGTTTGGGAATCATGAGAACGACAAACGGATCTACGAACTTTGTTCACGAGAATGGGGAAGTTTGCAAAGTATCCATCAGCTTCGCTGGCTTAGGTCTTCGCTCTGTCCGCATTTTCAATGTGCCTTATCAAGTGCCACTTGTAATGTTCCGAAAAGCTCTTACCCGTACGGAAATGTTTTGCAGATCGAACGGGGAAAATTGTCGGGTCTGAAACATTTCAATGTCGATAATGGTGTGTGATAAGTGTCAAAATAGACTTACGGCAACATATACCGTTACAAATCATGGTGTATGGCTTTAGGGCTCTTGTAGTTTACGAAGGACAGCCGAGAACTTGCGCCAAATGCAATTCCCCCATTATCTTCGAGCTGACTGTCAGAACATAAGGAATGTGCGCAGAACGGTCTACCCTGTGCAGCTTCCCACAGCTCGCTCTGAGTCGGACGGCACGTCGTACGCGGCTGTCCTTTTCAGCCCTGGTCCGAGACAAAATCTAGAGCAACAGTCTCCTCCCATGGAGACGTCTGACAAGGGGAGGCCGCAAATTGTGAAATTCAGATTCGATTCATACTGCGCATAATGAAAGCTCATGGCCAGAGGTGTAATTTGGCAAAGCACCAAGATACACTTCTCAGACGTTGTCGAGAAAATCGACAATTAAAAGTCGTTGAGGTGAAATACTATCTACGATCTCTACGATTAGTAATATTGTACAGAGGCATGGCGTAGCGGTAAGCGCTCTGGTTCCTAATCCGAAGGTCGCCGGATCGTATCTCGCGGCATGCATATCCAGAGTGATAGTTATCAAAGAGATTTGAAAAGCAGAAAACAGCCCGACATCGAGCACATCTGATAAACGATGCGTTTTTACAAGAACAATTGTTTTTTAAATTACCTGTTTGGTCTACACACCTGATTGACATTCTGAAAAATTGTTCTGTCGTTCGTCAGGTTTGACTTACACTTTATGTATTCGTTTCGGAATATCGTTTATACTTCTTCCGTTAACTATACGCGGTAAACATTACAAAGACAATTAATAACATTTGTGAAATACAACTTTGTTTGCGGAGAACATAATGATGTTCGAAGTCGTCAGTTGCATATAATAAGTTGTTTGAAAGTCGTTTGTCGTGGAAAAACTGGCGACTTCGAACATCAAATGTTATTAATTGTCTTCATATATATGAGTATGTGTGTGTGTACATTTAAATTACAAAAAACAAATAATAACAAAATGTTGCATGCCGCGAGATTCGTTCCGGCGACCTTCGGATTACGAACCCGAGCGCTTACCGCTCCGCCACGCCTCTGTACAACATTACTAATCGTAGAGATCGTAGAGAGTACTTCACCGCAACGGCTTTTGAGAAGTGCATCTTGGTGCTTTGCCAAATTACACCTCTGGCCATGAGCTTTCATTATGCGCAGTATGAATCGAATCTGAATTTCACAATTGGCGGCCTCCCCTTGTGAGGTACACCGCGAATCAATCGCTGCGCCTCAGGTTTCCGAGCCTCCTCGCGGCGGTGAAGTCACAGCGGACAAACAGGAGGGGAGCAGAGGCTGCGGCCCTGCGGCGGAACAGGCGACTGCGCCGGCTGCGGCACAGCGCCCCATCAGACAGCAGCAGCACACGACACCGACAGCCAGCCAGCCAGGCAATTCCACCGCAACGCGACCAACAGACCCCGTCCATAACTGTACCAGTACCTTTCCCGCTACCCGAGTCTGGCACCGAAATGGACACTTCAGAACCAATGTTAATTTCTGAAATGTCAGAGCAACCTGCCAATACCAGTCCAGATAATAGTGAAACAGCTGACAAACAACGTTTGTCAACAAAAAACTGTAAAACCCAAAAAGATGAAGAAACAGTCTGAATAAAAGTTCCAAGATCTAGAACGGAAGCGTAAAAAAAGGGAGACGCTGAATCTGCAAACAAGAAACAAGAAGAAAAGGGATAAGCTACAGGTTGATGATTTTTTGTCATCCAATACTCAACCGCCACAGGACGAACCAAAGGAGACATCCCGTCAACGCCAGCCAGATACATCTACTTCTTGGGCGGAACACATGGAAGATTAAAGCTACACTCACCAATGCAAGACTACAAAATTGCAACTTTAAATTTACATAGGATAGAATCGGACAGGAAACTACAAGCTCTAAAAGACTACATTTTTGCTGCAGATATTGACGTCCTAATGCTTCAAGAGGTATGTACGACCAAATTAGAGAACATATAGGGATTTGACGCGATTTTCAATATTGGATACGGCAAGGAATACGATACGAAGCGAAAGCCGTTTTAGCCAACGGAAGAGGCATGACGTTACAGGATCTTCTATTAGTTAACGTCTACGCTCCGTCAGGTACCAGTAATAAAAGGAATAGAAGTCACTTTTACCGAGAAGAACTTATCCACCTCATCACTAGCTCCAGCTCAAGCATTATTTTTGAACGCGATTTTAAATGCGTTTTACGCAAAGAAGACCAGATTCCTAACTTCAATTACTGTGAAGAACTAAAAATTCTAACGGATAGCCTCCAACTGATCGACACTTGGATTCATCTCAGGCCCAATTCACGTGGATATACCTTTATTACAAATACGTCATGTAGTCGATTAGAAAGGATTTACTGTACGGCAGATCTCTCCAGCTACGTGACCAATTGCGAAGTATAGTCTGTGTGTTTCTCTGACCACAGTGCTTATCACATATGGGTTAAACAGGCTCGGCAGAAAACCTTCCTTGGCCGCGGTGTATGGCAGCTAAATTTGTCGCTTCTTAATGATGCAGCTTTAAGAAATGAGATAATATACGTATGGGATAAATGCATTCGAACGATGCACAGATTTCAACAACGTGTAGTTTGGTGGACCAGTTCCGTTAAATCACAGCTAAGAAAATCTATACTACAGTACGCAAAACAGAAAAACTACTGGAAGAAGAGGACTAAAAAAAAAATGTAAAAGTTTGTAAAGCTTATGGGACTTAACTACGGGGTCATCAGTCCCTAAACTTACAAACTACTTATGAACTACTTACGAACTAGGACGGCACAAATATCCATGCCCGAGGGGGATTCGAACCCCCGACCGTAGTGGCCGTGCTGACCGTGACTGGAGCGCCTCAGTCACCTCGGCCACCGCGGCCGGCGAAGAAGAGGACTATTGGATTTTATTTTAGCAGCCTTCGGGATTTATACAGTAGTTCACCTAACCCTTCTGATAATATTATTCAAATTCAACGTGTTAAAGCCAAACTCATATCGCTAACTAGCGTTTCTCTCCAGGGGAGGATTGTGCGTGCTCGAAACATCAACAACCTTCAAAATTAAAAAGCGTCCCTTTTCCATCTCGTTCGAGAAACAAAAAGAGCAAAACAAAAATTAATAAATAGTCTTACTGATGACCAAGGAAATCTATATAACGATCAACGTGCTATTCAACGATATGTATTCAATTATTTCCAACATCTCTATTCGGAACAACAAAATCAAGTCGAGGCCGAAGAGGAGTTGTTATCTGGATTTACGACGCAAATAAATGGAGACTACAATGCAGAGATTTCTGCACAGTTCACAAATGAAGAAGTCAGAACATCTTTAAAGCAGGCGCCGCGTAATTATTCCGCCGGACTAGACGGCTTGTCTGTTGAGTTTTACATAATTTATTGGGACATCATAGGTACAGAACTGACAAAGATGTACAACGAGCTTCTGACGATTAATGAGACCTTTCACAAGGCTACCTTCACCGAAGGCATGGTGGTCTTAGTTCCCAAAACACCACGGAGTACGATGATTACGCAATATCGGCCAATTACATTGCTCAATGCTGACTATAAAATATTCACTCGTTTAATCAATGACATTACGAAAAGTTTTCGAATCATACCACGCACATACGGCCACAGGAAGGATAATGTCTCACGTTTTGGCGGAATATTGGGATCTAATTCATCTTGTTTGGATCAGTAAAAGTGAATTAGCTCTTGCCTTTCTGGATTTTGATAAGGCTTTTGACAGGTTGAGCCATAAATTTTTACTACACGCGATGCGAAGATTAGGATACAACGCGCAAGTTGTTCACATAATTCAGTATTCGATAGGTCGCTCATATTCGAAAATTAAAATAAACGGACAGTTGACAGCCGCTGTGCAGATTCAGCGTGGTATACGGCAAGGTTGTACTCTTTCGTCAACTCTGTATGCCCTTGGCATAGAGCCGCTACTTAGAAAATTTCACGAATACCTACGACGTCTCCAGACCTTGCCTTGTCGGACAGTGTGTCATGCATACGCCGACGACATCAGCCTCATTATTAATAACGAAGCAGAACTGGACGTAGCAAGACAAATTGTAGAAAGTTACGCAAGAGCTACTGGTGCTCAATTAAACATTCGAAAGTCCAAAATCCTGACGTTAGGGCCTCATCCACCCTTGATGAGATATCCATGGCTTCAACGTACGGAGAAAAGGACACAACTGGGTCTCCGTATCACCGCCAACCCAAGAGATATGAGCATTGTTAACTGGACACGGAAACTTAACGCGTTGCGGTTCAGGCTCAAGGACCACCAAGTGAGATCACTGGACAGGCTCCAGAGAGCAGATTTTGTTAACATCTACGTGCCGAGCAAAATATACCACGTTGCTGCAGTATTGCCCTTACCATCTGACATTGTGACCAGATTACTAGCGACGGCGTGTTGGTTTATTTGGAGAGGCAACATCTTTAAGCCTCCGTTCGCCACTGCCACATTACCGCGTCTCAATGGCGGGCTAGGAGTTCGTAATATTCCAGCACAGCACAGCAATCTTCATCCATGCGACCACCAGAATATTACAACTAAACCAAAACACTTTGGCAAAACGTTTATTCTTTTGTCTCGATCCAGGCGATAAAATGCCACCGGTAAACGTAAGTCATATAAGCAACGAACTAGCATATGTTCGCCAGTACTACTTGGAACTGAGCTACTTAAAAGCAGATGGACGAGAACGCAACACGAAGGAAATGTACCGAGCACTGACTGTGAACCAACCAACCCATCCAATTCAGAGAAAATACAAAACTTTCCTTTGGGAAAACATTTGGAAGAATGTCCATAACAAGGCGCTTCCTTCTATAGTTCGAGCCGTGTGGTATGAAGTTGTAAATTAAGTCATCCCTACCGGCAAGAAACTACATAAAATACATCTTCGGCCGACGCCATATTGTGATAAATGTCAGCTTGTTGATGCCCTTGCACATAAATTTACATGCAGAGACCAAAATGAAATATGGAATTGGACCGGAAAAAGTTGGCACTTATAACCCGAACAGCAGCAACCCATATACCACCAACGCACATACGTCATTCGGACTGGACTTTCTTCCCTAATGCAAAAACCAATAGTTATGCATGGATTCTTGGCAACTACGTATACTGTACTATAATTTTAAGAGTAAATCGCTCTGTGACTTTTTGCACTACTTGTCAAGTGAGCATCACAAATTACTGAAAACCCCAAAGTACAAAGATATGTTCCAAAAGTTTCTAGTTATTTCACTATCGACGAACAACACTCCATGAGTACGATAAATTGACGACACGACATACGAAATATACGAAGTCTATTTTATTTTCATTTGAGAATTATTATTTTCCATGGCTTTTAAGTTGGCTGTCATTCTTTTTTGTACACTGTATGCCTCTTTAGAGGTCGAGAAGTGTGTGATATACTCCACATAGTGTTGACGTTTGAAGCTATGCGTCGCGCTAGAGGGGCAAATCTTTTCCTTATTTACCTTGGTGAAGGAAGCTGAGAAAGGCAAAGGTCATATAAACTTTATCAATAAATAAATAAAACGAAAATCCCAGTTCCTCAAAATTACCTGCCTTCACCCAGCAGGCAAAAAAACTGCCGGCGTGGCACAAGGAATAGCGTCACCGATTGCGGTGCTGAAGGTCGCCGGTTCAATCCCGTCCACCGCCAAAAAATTATTTCTTTGTAATTAACATTTCCAGAATGTTCTACATGTTTCTTATATTCACTTGTAATTTATACTTGTTTCTTACGTTAACTATTCTTCTAATTTCTGGTACATTCTGTCTGTCTATAAATAGCAGAGCACTCTGCCCGAAAGGCAGTCAATGCTGCGTGTACTTTTCAGTTGGCAATAAACCTGCTTTCAGTATAAGTGCTGTGTTCAGTTGACAACCCTCCCTTCGAAGTCAAGCCTGCTTCCATTTCAACGCGATAATATGAGCACAAGTGGTGCTGAATGTTCTGGACGCCTTGTGGAAGTTACCTCTCCAGAAATCATTGATAAAATCCATGATATGATGACGGATGACAGAAGAGTTATGGTGCATGAGATTGCTAGTGCTGTAGCATCTCAAATGAACTGATACATAATACTTTGCACAAACATTTGGACATGAGAAAACTATCCACAGCGACTGCTCACGCTTGATAGAATCAGAAACGTGTGAAGTGTTGCAAGGAAGATTTGCAGCTATTCAGGAAGAATCTGCAGGACTTTAAGCGTCGTTTCGTCACTGTGGGTGAAACATGGATACATTAATATACTCGTGAGACCAAAGAAGAATCTAAAAAATGGGTTACCAAGGGAGAATCTGCACCAAAGAAAGGCAAAGACCAGTCCTTCGGGCGGAAAGGCTATGGCGACGGTCTTTTGGGATTCGCAAGGGATAATCCTCATCGACTATCTGGAACAGGATAAAACTATTACAAGCGCATATTATTCATCATTATTGGACCGTTTGAAAACCAAGGCGAAAGAAACACACCTGCGATTGGCCCACAGAAAAGTCGTTTTGCATCACGACAATGCACCAAAACACACACACATATGCAGTTGTGGTCGCAAAATTATTGGAAATAGAATTCCAACTACTTTCACATCCCCCCTATTCTGCAGACTTTGCTCCCTCGGACTACTATTTGATTCCCAATTTGAAGAAATGGCGGGTGGGGTAAAGATTTCATTCAAATAAGGAGGTGATTGCAGAAACTAATAGCTATTTTGCAGGCTTGGACAATTCCTATTATTCAGAAGGGCTCACCAATTAGAACAGTGTCGGACGAAGCGTATAAGTCTAAAAGTAGACTATGTCAAAAATAAAAATGGTTTTTCCCAAACATGCTAGTAGTTTTTATTTTTGCAAATGCCCCTCATATGTCAACAACATGTGCTATCAGCGAATATATTAGATTCCATTGCATAGTGTGTCCACAGCAGTGTCGCGACTATTTAACACTTTCACTGCGGCTGACGCTCATAAGTGTCCGTGCTCAATGTAGGATAGCGTCAGCCGCAGCGAAAGTGTTAAGTTGCAGCCCTCATGCTATAGTGTCTCAGCCGCCATATTAGACATATATTGACCACTATGGCTCTTTTTTATTCACACGGCTGGCAATAACTGTGAAAGGACACCGTTTTGTCACACCTTATGAGACAAGTAGAAAATAGCTGGAACTGAACACCATAAAGAAAAGCGAGTTCCAGAAATTCCTCCAATACTGTTAGAAGAATTGGGACAAGTCCATTAGGGACCAATGACCAATGTACTTTGGTTCCTTAAACAACAAACCATCCAACAAGTGTATTATGCTGGAGGAGGATTACTTTGAAGGAGGCAGAGTTGATTCTTCAAGAAAAACTTAAATTCTCATTACTTTTTGATCTCACCTCATAAACATGGGGAGAAAGGGATTGGGAAGGGCCCCCTCCTCCCCAAGACTGACAAATACAACATGATAAAAATTTATCCATTTTCCCCCATCACCTACACCACAGGTGGACACAAGTGGGCCTATGCGAGTGCGGTCACTAACGAGAACTCGCACTGCCAGCATCGAGTTCCCCCTCCACCTCCCTGCTAACACTGCTCGGTTGCTGGTGAGTGTACGCGTGCAAAGATGGGCCCATTCACTCTGCATCATTAGAATA
This sequence comes from Locusta migratoria, assembly GCA_026315105.1. Taxonomy (NCBI): domain Eukaryota; kingdom Metazoa; phylum Arthropoda; class Insecta; order Orthoptera; family Acrididae; genus Locusta; species Locusta migratoria. Next base: position 106,707,827 of record CM048755.1, read on the forward strand.
GTGTTATCGGTGTCTAAGATTGATGTTCGTGGCAGGACAAACTTAGTGAAAGGGAAAAAAATATTGAAATACTTTACAAGAACATTCCTCCAGAATAGTTCCCTCAACTGTTTAGACTAGCTGCTCGAATCTGCAATATGTTCAGAACTAAATGTGTGAAAGTGTCTTTTTTTCCATAAAGGTAATTAAAAGGAATAATTATTCCGATGATCAACTAATCTCACTTCAAACATCGAGATGCTAATAAAAGTAACATTTAAACAGAATTAGAGAGTGAGGAAAACATACATGTCTCTATTTCATAACTACTAGGTCACTTCTGAACTTCACACTTCTCATTAATATTATACAAGGTGATTATAATTACACTTTCAAAATGCTGTAAAAATACCACCACTGGTCAGAATGATGTCAAATTGTGACAGAATATTATCAGAGAATGGAGAAAACACATGGCAGAAGAAAAATAAGTTGTCAAATTATGTGAAAATTGATCAATAGGTAATGCTGTGGCGCAGCAACTGGGGGCGGGGGGGGGGGGTGGCTAATGGGGATGAAGCGCCCCCCCCCCAAGCACCTTTAATTTTATTATATTTTCTATTGTCTTCATTGTCTATTTTATTAAACAGATCGGCACCAGAAATTTGAAATAGAACACATGTAATAAATGACAACGTAACTATAATTTGCCAAGCACAAGTGAACACGACAATGGGTCACCAATATGATGCCGCCACTGAGGACAAGTGCTGCTGTTGCTGTTTTAATACCACCGTGACCAGCTTTGATGCTGCCGCTATTGTTCCTGCTCTGCTGAAGTTACGAGCAGATTGTTCATATGCAGCAACTCCTATGCTTAACAGGTCAGTGGTGCCGAGTGGAATGTTATGAACAATAGTGTTAATTTAGTTCAATTTTTACACTTAGTCTCAACTTAATTAAGCTGCAAAGACCTTCCTCTTTGGCTAGTAACATATACTACTGGCCATTAAAATTGCTACACCAAGAAGAAATGCAGATGATAAATGGGTATTCATTGGACAAATATAAGATACTAGAACCGACATGTGATTACATTTTCGCACAATTTGGGTGCATAGATCCTGAGAAATCACAACCACCTCTGGCCGTAATAACGGCCTTGATACGCCTAGGCATTGAGTCAAACAGAGCTTGGATAGCATGTACAGGTACAGATGCACATGCAACTTCAACATGATACCACAGTTCATCAAGAGTAGCGATTGGTGTATTGTGATGAGCCGGTGGCTCGGCCACCATTGACCAGCCGTGGTGGAGTAACCGAGCGGTCTAAAGCACCTAGCTACGGAGCGCGCGGTTGCTCGCCGTGGAGGTTCGAGTCCTCCCTGGGGCATGGGTGTGTGTGTGTTTGTCTGTAGGTTAGTTTACCTAGGTTTAAGTAGTTTGTAAGCTACAGACTGATGACCACGCAGTTTGGTCCGATAGATTTACAAACATTTGATCATTTGATCCATTGACCAGACGTTATCATTTGGTGAGAGATATAGAGAATGTGCTGGCCAGGGCAGCAGTCGAACATTTTCCGTATCCAGAAAGGCCCGTACAGGACATGCAACATTTGGTCGTGCATTACCCTGCTGAAATGTAGGGTTTCGCAGGGATCAAATGAAGGGTAGAGCCACGGATCGTAACACATCTGAAATGTAACGGCCACTGTTCAAAGTTCCATCAATGCGAACAAGAGGTGACCGAGACATGTAACCAATGGCACCCCATACCATCATGCCGGGTGATAAGCCAGTATGGCAATGACGAATACATGCTTCCATTTTGCGTTCACCACGATGTCGCCAAACATGGATGCAACCATCATGATGCTGTAAATAGAACCTGGATTCATCTGAAAAAATTACATTTTGCCATTCATGCACCCAGGTTCGTCGCTGCTTACACCATCGCAGGTGCTCCTGTCTGTGATGCAGTGTCAAGGATAACTGCAGCCATGATCTCACAGCTGATAGTCCATGCTGCTGCAAATGTCATCAAACTGTTCGTGCAGATGGTTGTCATCTTGCAAACATCCCCATCTGTTGACTCAGGGATAGAGACGTAGCTGCACAATGCATTACAGCCATTTGGATAAGATGACTGTCATCTCAACTGTTAGTGATATGAGGCCGTTGGGATCCAGTATGGCGTTCCATATTGCCCTCCTGAACCCACTGATTCCATGTTCTGCTAACAATCATTGGATCGCGACCAGCACGAGCAGCAATGTCGTGATACGAGAAACCGCTATCGCGATAGGTTACAATCCGACCTTTATCAAAGTCTGAAATTGGATGGTACATATTTCTCCTTACACGAGGCATCACAACAATGTTTCACAAGTCAACGGCGGTCAACTGCTGTTTGCGTATGAGAAATCGGTTGGAAACTTTCGTCATGTCAACACGTAGGTGTCGCCACCGACGCCAACCTTGTGTGGATGCTCTGAACAGCTAATCATTTGCATATCACAGCATCTTCTTCCTGTCGGTTAAATTTCGTGTCTGTAGCATGTCATCTTCGTGGTGTAGTAATTTTAATGGTCAGGAGTGTATAAGCTGCTCAATTATTTTACTAGCTGATTATATACACTCCATTTTCAGCATATTGTGCATCTTCTACTTTCAAATTAATGTGAGCCTACTCATTTCTTGTGCAATTATTTTCGTAATATTATTGGTTATATTATAAAAAGTGTAAAAATAAAACAGATCAATAGCCTTTATTTTTAAAAATGAGGCCCCCAGAACCACACCCTGGCTGCGCCACTGACTGAAAGCATCATAATTTACTATTGGTCAACTACAAATGATTCATACAACAATGCTTAGGGTGTAAGTTAGATGTTAAACAAACTGAACTGCTCAGTGTGCATGGGCATGCAGGTATGATACTGTTAGTTACGTAAGCCCATCCACCACAGAAAGTCAAATCACATCGGATTGGAAAAATCGGTTTTTAATTGTCCTGAGGCCAAAAACAGCATAAAAAGCATCACTCAAAATAAAATCAGATTTTAATTTCCCTGTGAATGCAACAAAACATGTTCAGTATGCTGTACACTAATTTATTCAAGAAGTTGAAATCAAGAAAGAAGCACGTTCTACAACTGATCGAAGTTTTTCAAGGTCACGTTGAGAATGTGTTGTGCAATGTGTGCAGCTCACACCAAAAATAATCATTCAGATAGCCGCAAAGCCAGAATACATACGGATTAAGATCAGGTGGCCGGGACGGCCAGGCTGTAGGGGAAAAGTGGCTTGTTATCCTAGCATTTCCCAAGTGACGCATCAGCAGCTACTTAATTAGATTTACAATGTGCGGAGGTGCACCTTCTAGCATAAACATTATCCCATCCACACTGTTGGAGGACTGTAATTACTTGGTTATGCAAAAGACACCCATAACACTTACCAGTGATTGTACCAGTAACAGGACCAGAAGCACCTGTCTCTTCGAATAAATGTGGACCTATGATACATTATGGGGTAAACCCACACCACACCTTTTCAGGATGAAGCGGTACTGGTTGATTTGTGTGTCAATTTTCTGTTGTCCAAACTAGACAATTCTGTGAATTGACATACCCTCTCAGATGGGAGTGGGTTTTGCCTGTCCACAAAAGCTTCCACAGCCATATTTTGACCACTTCCATGTGAGCAAGAAATTCTAAAGCAGAAGTCTCTCTTGCTGGCAGATTCACAGGAAGCAACTCGTGTACACACGCTGAAGCTGAACTTTTGACCCATGAAGAGCAGAGCACGTCATCATATTCTGCGACTGTGAGGTTATTATAATCATTACAGTTTTGCTGCGACACTATTACTACTTTGGGACTCGATTTTGTATTTATCTCTAGCTTATAATCACCACAACCGTATTTAGACATACACTTCTTTAAGATGCTTATTTTTATTATCTTCTGGGATTTGTCCATTTTTAACTGGAATGGTAAAATTTAACTTACGGCAGCAGGTGTAGTGTGCTTATGCTGGAAACTACCTTTCAATATTCTTCGAAAAATCGATCTCATACAATAAGGCGAATAGAATGTTAGCTCGTACTGTAAACTTTCCAACTATGATAACTAAATCCTCTAGGACAACCACTGATAATATTTTTTATAGATAAATCAAAGGAAGAAAATCATATCATGAAACCAACAATTAATGCCATATCAGATCATTATATGCAGATCCTTCTTTTAGGTACAGATTCAAAGCAGATCATGAAGACTGCTAAATCTGCATGCAGGAGAGTAGTCAATCCACCAAAAATTGAGAATTTTAGAAAACTGCTCAAAAAGATTAACTGGATATATGTTTATAGTGCTCATGGCATAAATTAGAAATATAACATTGATTAATAATGTCAGTATCATGTTTGAAAACTGGTTTCCTCTAAAAGCTACTCAAACAAAACAGAAGTCTATAATAAAACCATGGATTACACAAAGAATAAAGATTTCATGCAAGAAAAAAAGGAAAATTTATCTATCAGTTAAGAGTAGTTCCAATGTTGATGATTTAAGTAAATATAAGGAATACTGTAAAACATTAAAAAAAGTAATTTAGACATCTAAACAAAAGCACTGTGAGTAGAAGACAGCAGTGTCAGGCAATAAAATAAATACACTATCACATTTGCTGCGGCTGACGCTTATAAGCGTTTCCGCCATCAACACTCCAGTGCTGGTAACGCTTATAAGCGGCGCACTAGCCGAGTACGCGGTTTAGTTTTTTTTGGTTGTGTACTCATGTTAGTACAAGCCACCAAAAACATAATGTAACATTTCCTGTCTGCAGTCGTGTGGTTTCGTCTTTAGTGGTTTGCTATAAAAACATCGCCTGTACAACTTTCAAATTTATTTGTTATATGGGATTAGGTTTCCATAGCACCACATTGCAGATGAGACGTGCAGACAGCTTGCAGCATTTATCACATAATTGGCATGTGGCTAAAGCGTACTTTTATTTCTTTATCTAGCACCACCTCTTTTGTAGACGTTATATTCACTTTCAATATTAAAGGTTTTGCAGGGGTCTGATTTCAGCTCTCGGGAAACCTGCGCTTACAGGCGTCCTCCTAGAGCGTTAGCGGCCTGCACTGGTGACTGCAGCGAATGTGATATGGGATATAGTGAAAGAGGAGACTGGTAGAACCAGAAAGGAACAGGAGCAGATAGCATTAAGACTAGATGATGCATTAGTAACTGATGGGCATAGTGTGGTAAATCTATTTAACCAGTACTTTATATCTGTTACTGATAAGATGGGATTGTCAGGGTCAGCAAATAATGCCCTTGACTATTTGAAACTAGCATTTACAAATAACTTCAGGTACATGAATATGTCACTCACCTCATCATAAGAAATAACTTCCATAGTAACATCTTTAAAAACAAAGCTTTCTAGTGGTTAAAATAAAATATCAACAAAGTTAATTGATGCATGTTCTTGTGAATTTAGCACAATATTAAGTTATTTGTGTAACCAGTCTATTTTAACTGGATTATTTCCGAATTGGTTAAAATGTGTAGATATAAAACCTCTATTCAAGAAAGGGGATAAAGAGATATCATCAAACTACAGACAGATTTTACTTTCACTGGCATTCTAAAAAAGTCTAGAAAAGGTAATGTACACACAGCTTCTCAACCACTTAGCCTCAAATGACATAGTGTCTAGAACAGACAGTTTGGATTTCTGAAGGGTTCCAATATTGAGAATCTATTTACACCTACAGTGAGAATGTGCTTAATTCGGTAGATAATAAATTAAAAGCAGCAGGTATTTTCTGTGATTTGTCAAAAGCATTTGATTGTGTGAACCATAACATCCTTTTAAGTAAATTACAATTCTATGGTGTCACGGGAATTGCTACAGAATGGTTCATGTCGTACCTCGCTAAGGGTGTCACAGTGCCATCAGTCATCATCAGATGGGGAAGAAATTACAAGTGGTGTCCCACAAGAATCCATCTTAGGGCCACTGCTTTTTCTTGTGTACATTAGCACGTTGACTGCTGTGATTATGTCAGCCACTTAGTTTCCTTCTATTCCAACTCGACTGGAGTCCAGAGAAATACTACTGGCCACCCATGTTTATCAATGGCGTCTATGGACTCTCAATGGCTATTAACAAAGGATGGTAAGGGAAGCACTGACCGAGGGCTTGTCAACTGCTCAGGGAATCGCTACAGATGAAGGACTCCCTGTGCAGAAACGGATATAAGCATGTGCGCAAAAGAGCTACTAGCTCTGCAGTGGACACACTGCAACCATCTGGCAAGGAGAGCATTTTATTGTGTCCTGCATGCATATAAGCGAAGTCATGTCGATCGCTTTACAGCCCTGTGACAAGTTCTTGGTATGAGGTATGCCTGATATGCATAACACTGTTTTTACTTTTCACCCAAACATGTTTCAGCACCTCTATGCCATCAGCACTGTTTTTTCCCCCTCTCTATATATACTTATAGCTTGGTTTCACATTTCTTCGTCATGTAGGATCCTTTTTACACAGTTTGATAATCGTAGCATTGTCATGGTTAGTTTTGGAGCACATCATCTCTTCTGCGTTTCTGCAGACAACACACAAGCAACAAACATATTGTGTGTTTTATCCATGACAATGCTACCATTATCTAACTATGTAAAAAGGGTGCTACATGACCAAGAAAAGTAAAAACAAGTTATAAATAAATACAAAAAACCCACTGACAGCACATAGGTGATGAAACGTGTGGATGAAAAGTAAAAACACAGAATGAAACTTTCACTCTGCAGCGGAGTGTGCGCTGATATGAAACTTCCTGGCAGATTAAAATTGTGTGCCGGAACCGGGACTCGAACCTGGGACCTTTGCCTTTCGCGGGCAAGCGCTCTACCGACTGAGCTACCCCGACACGACTCACCCCAGTAAAAACACAGTTCTGCATATCAGGCAGACCTCATATCCAGAATTTTTTATTGCAGACACGGGAATCATAAGAGTTGCACATCCAAAATGATTAATATAGCCCTATGACATGTTAAGAATTTATATGAACTGGCAGCAAAGGGTCTTGGGGTGAACCGAGTTTTTGGAGCACTGAGCTCATTCCAGTCAAAGCTGTGGTTAACATGTACAGCGTGGTGGTGTATGCAATTGAAACTGGAAGAGACATGGTAGGGGAAAAGACTCCAATTCACAGAGAAGAGATCAGACTCAGACGCAGTCATACTCTTGTAAAAAAGTGAGTCGTATTGGAAGGTGGTTTGGATGATTAGGCAGTTTGCTTCTGTTGTGAGCCTAACTCCAGTGGTGGATTGGGTGTAACATCTACAATGCCTAGGGCACTGCTCAACCATAAATATACTTCCATAGTCAAGTCGTGACAAAACAAGGGCTTTGTAACAATGCAGCAGTGTACTAGTCTGCACCCCAAGTGGTATTGGAGGGCATTAAGATGCTGCCAGTACTTCTGTTTAAGATGGCAAATATGAGGAAGCCATGTCAGCTGAGCATCAAACACCAGACCCAAGATGCTATGAGTTTTCACTACATTGAGTAAGTGGCTGTCAATATGTAGTACTGGATGCGAGTGGACTGGGACAATGACAGAAATGCATAACAAAGGTGTTGGCAGCAGTACTGCATCTTGTGTATAGCTCCCTGCAGCTGGCATTCAGCAACACATATACTAAACTAACTAAAATATATGCAGAAGTCGTCAGCATATAATGAAGCACATATTGATGAACCTACTGCTGCTGCTACGCTATTAATAGTCGCTATAAAGAAGGGAATGCTCAATACAGAGCCCTTGGGGACCCCCATTCTCTTAGATATGCACAGAATTATGGGAGGCACCGACTTCTATATGGAAGGTATGGAGAGCTAAAAAGTTTAGGATAAAAATTGGGAGCAAGCCATGGAGAAATCACTTAAATCACTTGTGTAATGTAGTAAGGACATGGTCCACAAAGACTTACTACGCCACCTGGCAAGTAAAAATATTTGGGTACCAGGTGGTGATGTTTAAAAAAGGCAGACTCAAAGTAGGCAAACTTATTCACGGTTGAGCGCCCCTTATGGAAACCACCCCGGCCTGGAACCAGCAGGCTCCTAGATTAAAGGAAGCAACACAACTGCTGACTCTCTAGCGATTTAAGTAGAATGTTGGTGAGGTTGGTGGGCCAATAGCCATCAAGCAGGTCTATACAAGGTTTAAGCACCAGAACGATGGTACTCTCCCACCACTTAATGAGAATACAACAACAGTATTGATGCGGTTAAACATGGCAAGAACATATTGCTTGAAATCTGGCAACAGGAATTTCACCATTTTATTGTGGATGCCCAACACTGGAAAACAGCGCATAAATGAGTCTCACGAGTTGTTTGTGTGTGTCAAAACTATGAAGAAAGAAAGAAAGAAAAGGAAGAAACAAGAAAAAAAAAGAAAGGTTTCATGATTATAAGTTTGCATCACTGACAGGAAACAATTGAAGCTCAACTTGTACCAAAATGTACATTATGAACATTGTTTCAAACAAACATTCGACTAAACATTAAAAACTATTAAGAAACAAACTATTAAAGAAATTATAGTTTTTTGTATTTTTACTCTAAGTTAAATACCATAAATATATACTTGGTGATTTTCATATAAAAATTTCTCTTTTCGCCACAGCCAAGACTTACTATTTATTAACTACACTGTTAAGAAACCAAATACTTTTTTTTTTACATCACAAGATTTTATTTTGTGTTTCATGATTGTTATTCTTTAAAAACTTATGAGCAAATAACAGAAATGCTTAACTTTGTGAAAAAAGCAGTGTGGACCTGAAAAAAGGGGTGTTTTGTATATTTGTTAATCTACTCGACACTATCATTCTTAAATAACTTTTTGCAGTATTTAAAATACTTGGTGCTTAAAAAGAAGAAGAAGAAGAAGAAGAAGAAGAAGGGAAAAAAAGGGGGTGGCAGGATTTTTTATGCGTATTTGCATTTTTGTTAAAATTATTTTTCACAACACCTATCTCATTTCTGACCCATCCTATCTTAGGAATAGTATTATTTTTAACATAACATTAAAAATGTTTAAATGACAAAAATAGAGAACCAAAAATAGAAAAAAGGTCACCAGATAATAAAACCAAAAAGTTCCCAATAATAATAATTTTGACCATTAAATAACACAGAGGTTTTCCTGTCCCTAATCATGGGGTATCCTCACACTTACCTTAGCTCAGTGTCCAGCCCCAAGTGAACACTTTTCATTTTTTTTTATGATGTCGGGCCGTGCATCAACCTCTATGAATTTCTGCCCCTCCCTCCCCAAATTCTTCGTTCTCTTGTTTGTGGCAGTCACAGAAGCTTTCACAACCATACAGTACCATCAGTATAACTACACTTTGATTAAGCATGACAAAGTTTCTCATCAGTGATCTCTTCTTCAGCACATCCAGAAGGCTAAAATATACTCTACTGTCTCAAAGGACAGTTTAAGGCACAAGTGACGCAAGAGTCCACTTCGGGTGCCGAAGAAGTGCAAGTGCAAAAATTATACAAATTGCTCGACATAAACATGTAATACATTCCTGTGTAGACACCATACATCATGATTTCTTGTATCTTCTGGGTAAGTAATAACTGGGTACACCTAATTCTGTTTTGCAGCATGAGGATGGCCACCCCTTCAACGTGTGTGTGTGTGTGTGTGTGTGTGTGTGTGTGTGTGTGTGTGTGTGTGTGTGTGTGTGTGTGTGTGTGGTTTTTTTTTTTTTTTTTTTGCCCTTAGCATAAGTTAGTGCAGAAAATTCCGTTAACGAAAAACTTTCTTTTCAAATACAAAATATTAACTAGCGCAAAGTGATGGCTTGTAACCATGCAGAGTGTCTGAACAAACATTATGTTGGGAGACTGCCCTGGTGTCAAAAGTATATACATGTCCGTTACCGTGCCACTCCACCTTTATTACTGATGTACTGTGTTTCACATCAACCATCATTACCTGTGACTATTACTATCCAACAATCTATATGAGAATGTTCGTAAGGGCAAGTTTACAATGAACTACATTCAAAAAATTATTGTACAGTGTCAAGATGAAAGGAAAAATACAAATACAAGCAATATATGCAAAGAAATGGTTTATCAGGAACAAAAATATTTTTGCCTTCTTAATGAGGTTCGTCTTTTCATCATGTATATTCAGTGTATATACACAGACAAGGAATAAAATTATCCCAGATTTCTCAGTTAAAAATACACTTTTCGGAGTGAGATATCACTTTTTCCAGGTGAAAATATACTTTTCATATTTGAAAATACACTTTTCCCATTGTTGGTGGGAATATAAGTTCCTATGGAGCAGTAAAACTGGTCACTTCTTTAAAATATAAATTTTTTATACACTTCAACAGAACGTCCCGGAGTTAACATGCAGTTACAGTAGTGGCATTTCTTTCATGACAAAGGTGTTAGCAACAATTATTGATAAGAAGTAAGAACAGCCAGTCAAGAGTCAGGTGCAAACAGCGAGTGATAAAGTTGTTTTTCCATTTATTCTAATTTGTAAATGCAACTCGCATATACTTAAGTTTTTTTGTGATGACACAGGTGGTGTACTGTATGAGAGTGTTGTTTAGCATTTATTTCAGTTTGTAAAATAATTTACTGTTTTGTACAAATATTTGAGTATGTTGTTAAGCTGGAAATCAATGCAAAAAGTTCAATTACTTGTCACAAATATGTAGCCATTTTCTTCAAATGTGTCAATTTTCAAGTATGATATTAGGCACAAATCAAAGAAAACAGCAAAAGAATGACCACAACACATTATTATTTACAAACTAACCTTGAAGTTTCACCTTTTTAGCAAGTTACCCTTTAAAATATGTCAAACCTAAATGTGCCATTAAGAATTTTAATAATGGTATCAATTTCTGTTCTTTTGAACCCAAAATTTTTCTACACGTTTCTTCCGTAAACTGTTAAATTTTGCATGAGAATCAAACGATAAGTGATTTGAGAAATACATAGCACATTCTCACCACTGAATTAAGTCATCTTGCATAAAAGGAAATTTAGTTTCAAAGAATGCTTCTACAACCACTATTCACAACTTATTCCACAAAAGCTATTTGTTGTTATGAAACATTGCAATCTTTGTCATAGGGCCTCTGTCACATCCTGCTATCTGCAGGTGTTCAACTTTTATGTTATTCTCTCATTTACATTTCATGGCTGTAATAGTAGGATAAGTAAAGTTCTTACCAGTTGAAAAAGAAAAAGAAAGAAAACTGTAACACTAGTATCACTATAAATGTAAAATTTGACAATTGCAGGCCATATAATAATTTTAATTTGTTATGATAAAGAACAATTGCAACAAATTTGTCAATCACTTTTTAAAAATGTCTTTTATTAACGATTTTCATTGTTTACAACAAACAGCTGCCGAACTAAAAATAAAATCTGATGCAGGCACACTAAACAAATACTTTCATCGAATAAAATCAATAAATATTTCTCTGCTTTTGTTACATTTCTAGAAGAGTATAACAATGTGAAAAACTGTAAAAATGTTTACAGAGTTTAGATTTTCTAAACCTTAGTTTTTTTGAGCTTTTGAAAGTGGAAATCACTAACACAGCTTTGTAGTATGTAATATCTCTCCAACATCAATTTTACACTGAAGGAAAAAAACATACATGTAATACAGATTCTTTTTAATACTCTATCATAAAACATAATTTCACAATGACTTTCTTTATATACTCTTTTCAAAGTACTTCATTATCAGTATAAAAGTAGAGCTACCACTCAATTTTCAATTATCTGAAGCATATAGCAGAAATATTGTGCAACTGCTACTGCAAGCAAAAAATCTTAAATGCATTTATCTTTAAGTATAACAAATACATTAACACTCTTGTATAAAATTAACATAGAAGGCAGGCTATTTTTAAATATTCACTATGTTCAATAACCAAATGCAATAAACTGTTATCTGATGAACATTACATGACGTCAGTAACAGATTTCAAATTTCCGTAAAAAGCAGGTACTAAGGAAAACTCGAATATGTATGCTGCAAAATCAATAGCTTAAAAATAATTAATATTAAATAAAATACTTAAGCTTCAGTTCTGAAATAATGTACGTGTGAATTCAATGTAATCCAATGCTCCCTGAATGGGCCTTTCTGTTTTTGGATCAACATAAGGCTTCATTCGTGCAACACAGTAGTCTGCCATTTCCTTTGTGAGATTCTGTAACAAAAAACATTGTGAACACAGCATAACAAAATGGAACCAATACTGTCAGATATTAACAGAATTCAAACTAGAAAAATGTTTACATCTTATTCATTTTTTGGAAAACTTCTACGAAAAAGAAACATGCCATTTAATAGTTGCATATTTACTGAGAATGTTCAAGCACTGTAATTCAATGGCTTTTAAAATAACGATACTAGTAACACAAAATTGTGTTAACTTAGGTGTAAAAAAAGAAACTTAACTGGTAATTCACAAGAAACTATTCATTTGCATTCTTCAAATAAATTGTGGAATGCTTAAATCAGACTTGCCTGAAACCTATCTTTGGTATGCAAATCTGTTCAGTAAGAAGTGTCTCCAGAAACAGACAACATATTTGACACTGTAATTACTTATAATTCAAAGTTATATTCAAAGTTCCCATTACTTTCTGTAATTATGTACATGTATTGGAAGTAATCTATCTTCTATTACAGCTAGAATACTTACAGCATACAGTTCTTCTTTAGTGACATATGGCCGATCTCCAGCAGTGATAGCTCTAAATGCATTTTCAATTTCTTCAGAACTCTGTACATTTTCAGTCTCTTTACTGATCATAAATGCCATGTATTCTTGCAGTGACACATAACCATCTCTGTTAGGATCTACAATATCTGTAATAAAAATTTTATGTAATTAACACAATAAATTAACCACTATCACATGTATTTGCCCTACATTATTGAAAGATATTAGTTTCAATATTTATAAATTAACTGAGCAATTTACAAAAATAAATAAATAAAATTACTTACCAAGAATGGCATCAAAGTCATGATCAGGTTGCCCTTCCTCCACCATAGGAAGATCGTAACCCAAGGCACGAAGGCAGGATTTGAATTCTTGATGGTTCAGACGACCACTCTTATCTTTATCAAAGTGCTTGAACATCATTGAAAATTCTTTCAGTGCATCTTCACTGACTCCAGACTGGTTACGAGCTTGAATTTGCTGTTCCAAATTATGCTGCATGCGCATTCCTAATTGATCTAGCTGGTCCCACTGCTGTGCAAGACCAACAGTACTGTGCTCTGTATACCTATTATCCAGAATAAGGTGCTCTTCAAGAATTGCTCCCAAGTCTTCAATTCGTTTTAAATCAGATCGCCGTGCTCGGACTTCTCCTGCTTTTCGCTGAAATCAGTCAGAATACACACATTCTTAAACATTTATCCAACACTATACCAACTGTTTTTCTTATTTATACAGTAGAACCCCATGTTTACACTTTTCAAGGGACTTCAGTGAAATTGTGTAAAATGCGGGAAAATGTAAAATGTGGCAAATAATGTTCTAAATGGCAGTTTATTTGTGATATATGTACATAACAGGCATCAAAAAACTCGCCAGGAAGTTTATTATATAATAGAAGTTATCCAAATTTTTACCATTTTAAGCATCAGACGGAACTGGTAATTTTATGGGAAGTAGAAATTTTTGACGTAATTTAATTCATTACAATCGATTAGTCAACAAGCCTTCAACCAGCATTAATTAGTTATATAGTAAAACTGCACAAGGTTTGTTCTTTTTTTGTATTTATTCACGTTCTCGAGTGCAAATATATGCATAAGTATTTTGTGATGTCTGCATAGGGTCGGTATCTTACACTATTATAGCTTTTTTTGAGGTGGTAGGTATTATCGTGATGCCGAACCAAACAACACACAATGTTCTTTATTAATCAGAAAGATGTATCACAAAACCAATGCAACTCGTTATTCTCACGTCAACAAAGCAACTGGTTATGTTTGAGGAAATGCCCTACTCCACTAGAAGGTTATAATGCTCTGTTCCCCCTTCAATGTACAGAGAAACATAAACAAGCAAACCACCAATCTCACCATTAATAAAACGTCACAAAAAATACTTAGATAAATATTTGTATTTCACAACAACAATAAATTCTCGTAACGCATCATGCCAAGCATGAAAAACTACCAGTTGCGTAAACAAAGCCAAGCTGACAATCAGCGCATCGTAAGTTAACTAGACACGTACTGCTGACAACAAAACGCGAAATGTGAATAAATGCAAAGTGTCAAGAAACTTGACTGCGTAAAATTTATAAACACTATACTTTAAGGCGAAAGCCGCGCCAGCTTCAGTTTATGTCGATTACATCGTTTTTTTCTTCACGAACATGCTTTCAAAAAGCATAAAATGTGGGAAAAGTGTAAATATGTTAACATAAAAACAGGGTGAATTAACATTGTGAACATAGAAAATTTGTGGGACTGAAAAAAAGAGGGGGGGGGGGGGGGGCAGGAAAACGTAAAATCCGGGAATGTAAAAATGGGGTTTTACTGTAGTTACTTTTCTGAACAAATACCAATTATTTTTACAGTAAACCTTTTTAAAGCCATAGTTCATTTTTAATTTTGTTGTCTACACCATTTTCTTTTTCCATTTCATAGTGTGCAAAGTTTGAAAACCTAGGGATGATAGATAGCTAAAAAATTTAATATTCTTCAATTTGAATAATTCCATGTTTATATAATTTTAAGGCAAAAGATATCATTTATATCAAGTTTATAATAATGTTGATTGTATACTTATATGTTAACAAACACCACCATAGTTGTGTTTGTATATTTATTTCATGGCAAAATAAATGTGCAAAAATACAGTCCAGTGAAAGTAAAAATCTGAGCAACCACTGTATGAGAGAATAAAAACATGAACAGTTTTATTTGGGTTTATGGCAAACTGAAATGCAGTATGAATCTACATTACTCAAACTGATTAGACCTGGATGGTTTCACCAAAAATACATCTGATGTTACACAGTGTTAACTGTTGTGCCCGTATAAGCTTATTACCTTGAAGTAAAGTGAGCAGCACTTAAATTTTCATGAATGAAGAACACGAGAGTTTGCAAGCTTTTTATGGCAATCCAGGACATAACAATAAAAGCAATGATCTGGTTAACAAATAATAATTCAAAACCTCTACAATTTCCATATTGCTGCAACACTCTTCAGAGACTGAAGGAGCAGAGAAGAATTCTCGGTACCCTAAATACACATCGACAAACAGTAATTCATCTGAATAGAGTGATATGATATAATGCCTTGGGACAATGGAACACCGGTAAATAAACTACTACTACTTTTTTTCACCTCCTGTACCCAACAATGCTACAATTTCTTCTTACCTTTGTATTGTTATTGCACAATTCTAAAACATGCAATTCAAACTATATTTTTACTTTCTTTTAATTGGGGGGGGGGGGGGAGATTTGATAGTTTCATTCTCTTATTTCTTACCTTTGTGGCTTCAAGCTGCTGTTCGAGAGACCCAGAACCTTCCATCATAGATGCTCTGAAAAATTTAAGTTACATCATCGAAACCATGACTTTAAGAAGTTGATTAATAGTTTTCATCTTAAAAAAAATTATTTTACAATTATCTATCACTGGAAAATTTACCATCCTTGCAAACTGACAATTCCAGTACATGATAGAATAGTGTAAATTTGATATTTGAAAACTTTTGACAAATTAGGTATAGCACACCCAGAATTTGAATTCTTGTAAGTTATTAGAGTGCTTTGAGCAGAATGCACATTTTGAAAGTGTCACAGTAGGGGAAAAAACTGGCATCCCAAAAATACAGTCTTTTAATGTATGTTGTCAAGCATAGTAAGCAGATAGCTAATAGTTGCATCTTATTGTAAATGCAACCATTTTAAAAATATCAGAAAACATCTGGATAGAAATTACTTGTATATACAAATAAAGACACTTTTCCAAAAATTAGGGAAGGTATTAAGCAAAGAAATCAGAAGTGTAAGTATGTAGCACATTCCTTAACATATCTGTTCAAAAATATATGTACTGAAGAATTTATCATTGTATGATTCCAAAGGAATTGAGATGCTGTTTTCTTTTCTTTCTTTCCTTCCTTCTTTCTTTCTTTTTCCTCCCACTCTTATTTTTTTCCCTATGAGTGGCAGCTATTAACATGTAAAAAACTTGGACCATTGTTAATATCTGATTTCTCTGGCATTATATGTACTAATGAATTTTATTTATTTCTTGTCCACGTACCATTTATGCAAGACAAGATGTTTCACTTGTGTCCTTTGACATCCATGTAATTTATTAATCAGAAGAATTCATTATATAGGGATTAGATTTGTTTTTGACTAAATTGTTTATACTTTTGTAAGTTACATATCATGCTGCAAAGTTTGTTAAGACTAACAATAAACTGTGTGTATTTTACAAATATTATATAAATTATGTTTAGTGCTTCACACTACAACAAAAAATAAAATGTTAACAGCAAAACTTGATATGCTGATACTTTTAATCCTGGTTGTGCTTACTCATTCCTATCTAGTTTAACTGGGTTTTACACCATTAAACATGCGAGATATGCAAACTTTCATACTTGAGGCTGTGGCCACATCAGCAGGCAAAACATATTTAATTTCACCAGATAAGACTAAGTCCCTATTCACAAGGGGATACGCAAATCGCATCTCCTGCTACCTGACAACCAGGAGACTGGGAGACTGTACGACTAGATTAGCCGATCACATTCACACTTGCACAACTCTTATCTCCTAGTGGCAAAGTGGCTGGCAGTGTGAAATAAAACTAAATCTATTTCATTGGCTGTGGCTGACAGAAGTGGACTTGTGTGTGCAGCCGTCCATCTACAGTACAATATCTAGGAACTTTAGCAATCATGATGATATTACAATACAATTTCTGTTGGCACATGGAGATAGTTCTGAAAATTTGTGCATGCGAATTTTTAATGTTAATATTAACTGTAATATTTACAGCAAGAAATGTGGGGACATGAATTAGGTAACATATGAATGTTGCACTACAAATTATATGAACGGTTTTGTGCTTTTTCTAAACATCAACAACTTCCTATTATTATCTATTCCATACACCCCACATTTTTCTGTTTAAATTGTACAATTATTGTTGCAGTTTTTTAAAATTTACCACCACACATTTTTATGTCTCTATATGACGTTAGGTATTTGTATGGTATTAGGAGAATTTATTTTGTAATTTTTGGTAAGTTTTAACAATATATTTTACGAAATTATTTGGATAACTATTTTGTGGCTTTTGGTCTAGTGTGTGAGAAATTTTTAAATAGTATTTCTAACATTATGATGAGATTACAGTAGACATGTGGTTATTTTTAAGTAAAATTCAGTTCTTCTTACTTGAGTTAATATATTGTCTTCTCCTACATGTGTCTCATTAAAAAAACAGTTAAGGTAAAAACTAGAGATTTGAGATCACACGTTTCCCATCAATCATCTAACCATGAAACATTTGTGACAGGTGCATGCCGGTATTTAATGTTTCAAGTCTATAACACATCGCAAAGCCACAAAATATAGTTTTATATACTACAAATTAAAAATTAAACTTTTTTCACATTGCCAACCCAATGGAACAAATGCAACCATTAGACTGGGAGACACTGCGACCAGCATGTCGGGTCGCATGGTATCAGAGTTGTGATGACTCTGCGACACTGCTACTCAAGTACCCCCATGTAAATTATTCCGTTTAACTACACATGCTGCACCTCTTGGTCACAGAGTATCTCAGTTGCTCGGTGACAAGTATCCCCATATGAAAAGGGCCTAAGACCACACATTAACACACATGATCAAACAAGTGATTTAACATGAATAATTTTTTAACAGTAGTGTTCTAACTGAGCATTTCTATTACGGCAAAGCATCATGCATAATATTACTATTTGATTATGTTTTTATGAAAAGCAGCCAAAAATTGTAATTGATGATAAACTGATGCACTGAAATCACACACATCACACAAGCCAACACATATATTGTATTAGCTCCTCAAATTTTTCCCTAGTAGTGGAGATTGAGAATACAACCTCAAACAGCTATTGAAATCGTGATTTACTGCTGATTCTGGAGGTATAAGATTTTACATTCATTTCCAAATACAGAACTGAGAACACACATATTAGCTTGAATTCTGACACTGGGTTAATTGACACTTTAGTACAAACATTCAATATCTTTGAGAAAAACATATTCACCCGTCCCATCCAAGTAGTCTGTATCTGCTCATCCATTGTTGATCACAAGGCAGGAAACGTCATTTGCAAATATACCAATCATGAGAAACAATTTTCATGGAAAGTAGAAAGAATAAAAACTAAAATATATGGTTTAGAAATGTAGTACTTTTACTCTAACATAATCAATAGAGCTATGTTATGCACAACTTTTGTTTCCTATTGAGGAATGTTACCGTTATTAATTTTTTTATGCGCTCATCTAATGTTTCACCAACAATTCCCGTATTAGTCAGAAACAAATTTCCTTAAAGTTATAGCAGTTCTATAATTCAACAGTAAGTTTTGGTTTTCTAATATTGCAAAGGGACTGTAAACTTATGTTTGGACACACAGAAGATATGTGAAGTTCCCTATAATTGTAAATCGATTTTTGTGTCTTCATTGTACTCTTAACATGCAAAACAGTCACATTAAAATAACTTCAAGATATCTCCAATTGCATGCTTATTTAACAGTCTGAATAAATTGTTTCAGTTGTACAAGGAAAAGACAGTTTAGGTCTTTTATATAACAATAAATACTGTAGTAAGCTTGCACTCAGGCCAATCAAACTATATTTAATCTTGAAACAGAAAAAAAGGGATATAATGATCAAAGAAAAGTAAAACAATTATTTTAATAGCTTATCAAAATAAAATCATTTGCTCTGTAACACAATTTCACAATATTTAAGTCATCTTGTCACGAAACCAAAAAATGGTGTGTGTATAACAATTTGCTATCAGAATGATTTTGTTTTTCCATGCCCAATAGTTCAGTGTTTATACTGAAAAAATGGTTACCAACAAAAACAGTCTTGATGCTTACTCAAATAGCAAATAGAATAAACAGAGCTAAATCTGTATTAGAAAACTATACCTTGTCTCTGTCAGCCACTGGTGGAATGCATTGGCATGTTTTGCAAACTCCTTCCTCAGTTTGTCATTTTCTTCTTGCCTCTGTGCTTCTTTCGACAACTCAATATCACGCTCCTGGATTTAAAAAAATAAATAAAAACGATTCCATCAGTCTACAATGTAAGAAGTTAGTTCAACTTTATATTTTGATTAAAAAACACCTGACAAAGAGTTAACTCTCTCCCCCCAAGAGAATATGTGTGTGTGTGTGTGTGTGTGTGTGTGTGTGTGTGTGTGTGTGTGTGTGTGTGTGTTAGCTCAGTGTACACAATTATATTTGTACCAAGCCGCAGTGGAGCGGTCGAGTGCATTGAGGTGCTATGCTACAATGTGGGAGGCCGTTCCACATTGGGGGTTCGAATCCCCCCCCTCGCGCATTGATGTTTGTGCCGTCTTTAGTATGAGGTACTTCATAAGCAGTTTGTAAGTTTAGGGACTGGTGACCCTATATTTAAGTCACATAAGCTCTACAAACACATTTGTACCAAACAATGGAAACTATATCACATATACAGACCCATATCCATACCTTGTTGTTGTTGTTGTTGTTTTTGGGGTTTAGAGGGGACTAAGCTACATTTTTATCAGTGCCCTGTTCCTAGCGAAGACAAGACATCCAAGGGTGGGGGGGAATAGAGCTCAACATCCAGAAGAGAGGCATAAGGGCACACAGTGCCAATGAATAGGAGAGACGAAGTGTTGAACTAAGCTAAAATAGAGTAGGGAACAGTGGCTGGCTGATCACAAACAAATACAAGATGAGCCAGTCACTCTGCACAGACTATAAACATGGAGGTAAAATACAGGGTAGAAGTAAGGAAACATCACACTAAAGGGGGAGGGGTAGGGACCTGAGACACCAGGCACGAGCCCACCACTAAATAGAATGATAAAATCCAGCTGCGCTTATAAAGCCTAAAACGCGGTCAGCCATTGAGGCATTGTCAGCTAAAATCAAGGCAGGTGCAGTAGGGAGATTAAAAGACTGCCGCAAGGCGGCTAAAAGCGGACAGTCCAACAGGATGTGGGCCACTGTCAACAAATTTCCAGAACAGCAATTCGGTGGGTCCTCTTGAAGTAAAAGGTAGCCATGCATCAACCACATATGGCCAATACCTAAGCGACACAGGACAACAGAGTCCCTACGGGAAAACCTGAAAGACTACTTCCAGATGACCGTAGAGGACTTCATTGCATGGAGATTGTTGGGAGTGCTCAGTGTTGCCCATTGGGTGTTCCAACCCTCAAAAACATTCTGGCTTAAATCCAATCGGATATCCCGTTCTGGGATACCAATATGCAGGGGAGGAGCGGTGCTGGTCAGCTTAGCCAGCTGATCAACACACTCGTTTGGCCTGGGGTCCAAATAAAGTCCACTGAACAGCCAGACTTACAGAGTGAAGTGATGACGTTTTGAATGGATTGCACCAACAGATGGGAAGAGAAATACTTGTCTAGAGCTTGCAGGCCACTAAGGGAGTCGCTGCACATGACTTACAACTTCTGGGGGCATGTTTTTAGGTGATCAAGAGCACGAGATATGGCGATCAGTTCAGCTGTAAAAATACTACAGCCAGGTGGCAGTGACCGCTGTTTTGTGTGGTCGCCATGAACAAAAGCGTAACTGGCTCTGCCATTTACTAGGGAGTCATCAGTGTAGAGGACTTCTGCATCACGGTGAGTAGCAAGGAGTGCCAAAATCTTGAAACAGTGCGCCAGTGGTGAAACTAACACCTTTGTATCACAGGACAATTGCAGGTGGAGCTTCAAATGGGGAATGGACCAAGGAGGGATACGGAATGGGCAGGAAAAAGCGTCAGGGAGAGGTATGGAATTAAGTGAGGAAAGGAGTGTACGAACCCGGATCGCGATTGGAAGACCTGATCTACGTCGACGTGGTCATAAAGGACAGGTAGCAGTCTGAAAAAAAGCCTGCAATTCGGATGGTGTGGCGTGGCATGGACTGGAGCAACATAGCTAGCGAGAAGCTGCTACCGGCGAAAGTGTAATGGAGGAATCCCTGCTTCGGCAAGAAGACTTGGCACAGGGCTGGTGCGGAAAGCCCCAGTTGCCAGCCGGATACCACTATTGTGGATGGGATCAAGGATCCTCAAGGCAGATGGTGCAGCAAAGTCATATACCAGGCTCCCGTAATCAAGCCTTGTTGTATCAAGGACTTTTACAGCTGCAGGAGGGTGGAACGAGCAGCTCCCCAAGCAGTATGGCTCAAGCAGCAGAGAATATTGAGGTGTCGTGAGCATTTTTGTCCCATCTGACACATATGTGATCCCCAAGTAAGCTTGTTGTCGAAGACCATCCCAAGAAACCCATGCGTCTCTTCAACGAGGAGCAATTCACCATCCAGATATAGCTCAGGATCCATGTGAACTGCACGGCGGCATCTGAAAACCATGGGCAGAGGCTCATGATTCGGCTTTTCGGATGGCTCCCTGTAGCCGCCGCTCAGCAACGCTAATACTAGCAGAACTAAAATAAAGACAAAAGCCGTCAGCAAACAAGCTGGAACAGACAGACGATCCCACAGCTGTGGCAAGCCCGTTTATGGTGACTAAAAATAGAGGCACACTGAGGACGGAGCCCTGAGGGACACCGTTCTCTTGAATGTGTCATGAACTAAGAGTGGCACCCTCCCTAACCCTAAAAGAGCGGTGGGAGAGAAAATTCCCGATAAAGACCGGAAGTGGGCCCCATAAGCCCCAGTTGTACAATGTAGCCAATATGTGGTGGCGTCAGGTTGTGTCGTACACTTTCCGGAGATAGAAAAATATAGCAACAAGGTGTTCACGTCTGGTAAAAGCTGTACTTATAGCCGACTCCAATGACACAAGATTGTCAATTGTGGAGCGGCCCTGATGGAAACCCCCTTGTTGTGCAACCAAGAGTCCCCGATCTTCGAGGATCCACATAAGCCGTCGACTCACCATACATTCAACGAGCTTGCATAGAACGTTCTTGAGGCTGATCGGATGGTAACTGTCAGCCACCTGTGGGTCAGCGCCAGGTTTTATCACTGGGATGGTGGTGCTTTCACGCCATTGTGAGGGAAAAACACCTTCTGCCCAGAGATGGTTAACCAAGGCAAGCAGTTGGTTCTGAGCGCACACAGGAAGATGTCTAAGAAACTGGCTATGGATACGATCTGGTCCTGGACAAGTATCGGGGCATGCAGCAAGGGCACATTGAAACTCCCACTCGCTAAAGGGTGCATTGTATGGCTCCTGGCGACGCGTGTGAAATGAGTGGCTTCCACTTAACTTTTTCTTTTACAGTGCGGAAGGTTGCACTGTAAACTTCAGTCAAACTGATGCCTGCATAAAACTGTGCCATGTGTTTGGCGACAGCAAGCAGGTCTGTGAAGACAGTACCCTGTAAGTGAAGACAGGGGATTCCTGCTAGTGGGCGGTACCTGAAAAGACGTCGAACCTGGGTCCACACCCGAGAAGGTGAGGCACGAGATCCAATAGAGGCTATGTACCTCTGCCAACAATCTTGCTTACTTTGCTGGCTAAGCCGTTGAGCTCGGGCCCGGAGACGTTTAAAGGCAATTAGGTGATCTATGGTGGGATGACGTCAGTGGTGCTGGAGTGCCCTACGACAATCCCAAATGGCTTCAGCAATCTCTTGTGACCACCAAGGCACAGATTTGCGCCGAGGGTAACCTGTGGTGGTTGGAACAGTGGCCTCAGCGGCGGAAACTACGGTAGAAGTGTAACGCTGCCATTCGGCCCTATGGAGGGACCATCGGAGCAGGTGTTCGGCCTGTTGAGACTGTGGGAGCGACAAAAAGATAGGAAAATGGTCGCTCCAGCAGAGGTCATCGTGGGCCCTCCAATTGAGGTGTGGAAGAAGGATCGGGCTACAGACCGATAGGTCTATCGCTGAAAAAGTGCCATGTGCAACACTGAAGTGTGTAGGGGTACCAGTATTTAGTAGGCAGATGTGCTGTCGTGCAAGAAGAGTGTCAACATCCCTACCACGTCTAGTCTTCTCTGTTCCACCCCATAAAGGGTGATGGGCATTAAAGTGCCCCGAAAGAAGAAACGGTGGGGGCAGCTGTGCAATCAGGGCAGCAAGATCATCGGGCGAAACATCCCTGTCTGGAGGAAGGTATAAGGAACAGACAGTGAAGTCCTGCATGGCCCGAAGGTGAACAGCAACGGCCTCAAGAGATGTGTGGAGGGGCACAGTGGCACTGGGGACAGTGGCAAGGACACAGATACATACACCTCAAGAGAGACTGTCATATATGGTACGATTATTGTAGTAGCCCCGATAGCCACAAAGGGCTGGGGTCCTATGAGCAGGAAACCAGGTTTCCTGCAGGGCTACACAAAATGCTGGGAAGCGGCACAATTGCTGTAACTCTGGCAAATGGCGGAAGAAGCCGCCACAGTTCCACTGGAGGATCAGAGAACCCCCTGGTCGCTGGGA
This sequence comes from Locusta migratoria, assembly GCA_026315105.1. Classification (NCBI taxonomy): domain Eukaryota; kingdom Metazoa; phylum Arthropoda; class Insecta; order Orthoptera; family Acrididae; genus Locusta; species Locusta migratoria. Next base: position 106,731,623 of record CM048755.1, read on the forward strand.
CATACTGATTTTGACGGCGCAGTAGGGGGTCACAGTATCTTCTGCTGTTGCAGATTTTTTAGGCAGAGCCTCAACGTCCATGGCTTCTGAAGACTCGGCAATTGCCAAGCATTTTGGGGGACGCGAGGATCTCTATCGCATCCTCGGAAGAAGAGGTGGAGTGGGGTGGTGGCACGGTGGCCACCAGAGTGTCCTGCTTGGGTGGTTTCTTGTCTATTTTCTTTCGTTTTTCGCACTTCTCTTTAGGTTTCTCGTTCTAGGAGGGTCCTGCCAGCTCAGTCCCCGTAACTGAGGAGCAGCGTGAAGCCCTACGACCAGCTGGCGGTACTATCCGCCATCCCCTGGCATCCACTAATTCAGCGGGAGAAACCTTAGAGGGAAGGGATCCAAACGACCCCTTCCTGGTGCGAGAAGCCACAGCAGGCTGTTGTGACTCTGGCTCTGGGGGTGGGGACCAATGTCCCCGTTGGTTGGTGGGTTACTGCTCCCAAAGCATGGTCTTTGGGGGGCGATGGAAGTTGAGGTGCCTCCATCGGTAAAGGGGGCAGAGGTGGATGTTTGGGCCTGGGAGCCCACTAGGACTGACTGTATGGGTGGTATGACTAGACGAAGATGCGGCTGCAGCAAAGGATGACTTCATGCTGATGGGATGCCGTTTTTCATACTTCCTCTTTGCCTCCAAATAAGACAGCCTATCCAGTGTTTTATATTCCATGATCTTTCTTTCCTTATGCAGAACAGGGCAGGTGGGCGAGCAAGGGGAGTGGTGTTGTCCACAGTTCACACAGAATGGAGGAGGTGCACAAGGGATGATGGGGTGTTCCGCACATCCACACTCTCGACAGGTGGAGATGTCAGTACACCTGGAGGACATGTGACCAAACCTCCAGCACTTAAAACAGCGCATAGGTGGAGTAACGTAGGGCTTGACATCACAATGGTATATCATCACCTTGACCTTCTCAGGCAAGAAATAGCCCTTGAAGGCCAAGATGAGTGCACCAGTAGCGACCCTATTGTCCTTCAGACCCCTATGACTCGCTGTATAAAGTGAACTACTCTCTGTTCCAAGTTCTTACGAAGCTCATCATCATCATCATCATCATCATCATCTGCAACAGAAGATCTTTATGGAATATAATACCCTATACCATGTGGAGGCTCTTATGAGGAGTGATCGTTACGAGGAACATCACCCAGCTTGTCACAGGCAAGCAATGCTCGTGACTGTGCTGGGGATGACGACGTAATAAGGACAGAGCCGGATCCACCTCGCCGAATTTATCCTCAAGGTTTTCAACAAAAAACAGGGGCTTTGTGTTGGTAAACAATTCACTATCAGTCCGGGAACATACTAAGTATCGCGGGGCATACGCCTCACCCCGACTTCTCGCCCTACGTTCCTCCCATGGCATTGGCAAGGAAGGGAACGACTGAGGGTCATATTTCTCAGCATTAAATTCGACCTTACCACGCTTTGAGACATCGGTTATACACCCGCCAACGCTATTATTGGCTTGTTTCATTCTGGTCCCACGAGCAGCTAGGGAACTAAAGGTCCACCCAGGCAGAGCCCCACTTGCCTGGGTAAACCTTATACAACTGAGGTGCGGCAGGTTCCTCAGAGGTTGCTCACTAGTGACTGTCCAACCTCAACAGCCATGCATCTCCTCAGCACGTAGCTCACCTTGAGATTGAGGGTTTTTTATAGAGGTTTGTACCGTCCTCGCGACCCGGGCGATTACGCCGAGATCCCCAGGCTCTGACACGCACAACATTCCACCGTCATGCCGAACGATGGTCGTTGAAGCACGCACAGAGCTTACGGTGTAGTGGACTGTTGGCGGGACACAGCCACTGCTCAGGACCCCGGGTTCGTCAAGCCCGTACTCAGAAAATTAATGCTGAGCCCCTGAGGGGTATACATACCTGCCAACCTTCAAAACGTAAAATGAAAAAAATAATAAAAAATAAAATAATAATCTAGTGTGTCTTCAAAAAAATCAGGAGATATGAACTATCATAAACTGCAGCTCATTTTAGTGTAAATCTTAACCCGATCGAATGTAGCCTTTTCCTATGATCTTGTAACAATATAATGGCAATAAAAAAACAAAACACTTTAAAGTAACCCAAATACTGATTAAATACTCTTATTGGTAGCCAGTCCAGGTAGTAGATTTATGTATTAAAAAAATGTGAGTGCCATAAAACACTGTCTGCCATGTTACTATTATATAGTCTCATTAAAAACAGTAACAACACTGTATATAAATTCATCTTTGCTACTAACACCTATTGAAATAAAAAATGGGCCATCTTTTCTTTGTCATATTACAGATAATTGTGACAGTTTTTGTTCTAGCACAGCTGTATTTTTGTGCTATACTGCTATCTGGGGACATTTATTGAACATGTGACCCACATGGTCAGTGCAATGAATTGGTAAATCGTGATCTAAAATTAACCTCTACACACTTCTCATGTTATCTGTGCTGCTTTGTTTGCACATCTTCTGATACATCACTTTCTCCACCATGTGATATGCAAATATCATATGAAAAACAAATGCAAATAACATACTTTTTCTAGATTCAATAATGCAAATGCATGGAAGTTGTTCCCAAAAACTGCTTATAATAATAATAATAATAATAAAATTAAATTTTCCTTCCACAATTTGCATATGAAAATAACACAATTATGCACTCCAAAGGTCTGCACCAATTACAAAAGCCACCCATATCCAAAGAGAGCATAACAGTACGCATGTAGTTGCAAATACACAAGAAAGCACGGAAATAATTTATATACAAATTAACATGAAACTCCCAATTTCTATGAGTTTCTAGTTAAAAAAATAATAAATAAAAATGTGGGTTTTTAAAATGAATCTTAGGTTTCATGGTAAAAGCTAAATGGAAAGTAGTACTGGAAAAATAGGGAGGTGGGAGAAAAAGGGAAAAACCACTTGAATTTCCCCTTAATTGGGAGAGTTGGCAACTAGGTGTATCACTCACTTTGATTAGTATGATTGCCTGGTTTAATGTGTTTAGAAGTGCAAATTAAGTGAAGTGATATTAATTTTTAGAATACAAACTAAGTCACTTACGTTCACCCATCCACCTACTTAGTGCCATTATTTAATCAAAAACACTAATTATTTAATACACTTATTGTTTGACATGGAGATAGATTGGCAAAAGCTGCACTGAAGCACTTTTCTTTCTTTCTTTCTTTCTCCTTTTCCATAATCAAAATATCATATTTTATTGCACTTTTCTTCACAGTGCAGAATGTCGCCTGTTGTCTCATTCTGTGTATAGAAAAAGCAGCTGACTTGCACTGCTTCATTCCTCATGGCAAGTGCTGACAATAATCCAGTGCCAAACACATTAAGTAGGTCACTGGCCCTATTCTAGACTTACCCGTGGTACATTTAATTTCTTTACTTACACAGATAAACACTGTAGGCCTATTGGAGAAGATTGTGAATTTTACGTACTTTTTGCTCATATTTTGGGGTGTTTACATTACCCTCGATTCCGCCTTTTCCTCAGTTTTTCGTTTTTTATGTATGGACCACACAAAAATGTAAAATAGGTGTTTCACTGTAGCACATTTACCCAATCTAATTCACATTCAAGCTGCACCCAAAAACCGAGACTCGAAATTCAAGAGGGGAAAAGTTGTAGGCCATATTCAAAAATGTAAAAAAAATTGAATTATTGCAAAATGAGATACAAATTAGAAATAATGGTTGAAGATACAGCTGCAATAGTTGGGTTGCTTTGGTAAGAAGACTTCAGTAGTTGGTGGTTTTTGCTTTATTTGAAAAGGGCATAATAAATCACGGAAAGCATGCACTATCAATCACGTACCATTGCAGACAGTGTTTCCAAATGCAAACAAATCTGAATTTCCATCGTACTTTCCCTATGCTGTTAGGTTCTACCTAACCATGAACTCTAAAGTCATGAAATATTCATAGAAAAAACATGAATATATATCTGACAAGCAAGTGTGTGAAAGTGTAGCTGTTTTATACTCAGAATGAGACAGATGCCGCACTTTGAAGAAAAATGCTAACAAATATGAGATTATGACTATGCACAAAGAAATCTTTTCTTCGGCACACCACTCAACTAAGCAATCTTAATTTCTAATGCTGGACATTTCAAATTATTAGAGCATTGTAATTAATCATGGGGCTACGTAAACCATTAGTGAATCAGTTTGTATTGTCACCATAATTACAAAGAATCACAACAATCACAAATACGCACTGCCAAAAACACCGAGCCAATTACTTTGATCACTCCATCTTTTTTTGTTTCTCACTGGTTATGTGAAATACACAGAAACACACAAGAAAATTTGTGACATGCAAAACTGTATACTTTAAAGCTGTACTATTATCTTCCTAACCAACCACACATTCAAAAATCTTGACATATTCACAATTATCAACTTGTGCAAAAATTCTAGAGCCTTGTGCATTGCTGGTACTGACTGATGTAAAGAAATTTATTTTTTCATATTCATGGAATGTATGACATTAACAGTGAATGGGTACAGTTGCAAATGTGTACCCAGCCAGGATTTGAACCCGGGTCTCCTGCTTTCTAGGCAGTTGCACTGACCTCTACACCACTGTGGACACAGCGATCATCACACCTGCACAGAATTACTCACGCACACCTACTGTCAGATACAAATTTGCAACTTTACCCTGCCCACTAGAACTAAAACTCGTGCTCACTAGAACTCAAACTCTTAGTCACTTAGTACTGATTCCCTTAAGAATAAGGGCCTAGGAGTGCCTCCACACTGGAGAAATGATCATTGTTTGTCATTGGCAAATTGTATAAGTAATATATATGTGGCATCTGTTTTAACTTTACCTATCACACTTAATGTCGTACATTCTGTGAATATGAATAGGTAACTGCACAATCAAAAGTGGCGTCATTTCTTTCAGACATGTCCTAAGAACAGACACCACATATATATAACTTATACATTTATTTTTGTTGTTACAAATATCTGAAAGGCTGCTATATTCAAAGATTAGCAATACTGAATTTCTTTCCTTTGTTGCATGATGTATTAACATTCAGTGGTCAAATCTCAGAAAAAAAGTAGAATCATCATTCGCATTCTTCTCTCTCTCTTTTCTACTAGTACAAATGTTTTGGTGCCAGTAAATATCTTCGAGTCTGAAGTGTGCCTAGCACTGTTTATATGCAATGGCGAAAGTTAGCTGTTACTTCAATTTTTCAGAACTTCCAGTTTGGTATCATGCAATTCTAAGCCATAGACAGTATTTTAGGTCACAAAATTGTTTCGGGGGGGGGGGGGAGTGCTGCTAAGTTTCAAGTAAAGACGTGCTGCTTGGTGTTCTAGTACTTGTGACGTGAACTACAAAACCCTTTGAAAGCCTACAGGAAAGTACTTTCACTAACCAGATATGAAATGTGTATCAGTGGATTTATCATAATGCAGCACATCTCACAATTTAGGAAAATTAACACGAAAATTGATAAATTTTGGATAATGTAAACTACTCATATTTTGTAGAATTAATACCTTAATAATCTTCTGGAGATTTCTCCATGTATCTTCAAGTGCTTCCATTGTAAACCAAGTATATGGATTTGGCCCAACATTAAAATTCTTTATCTGCTGATCTAACTTTGCAAGAGCATCAAAATCAGCTTGAGCTGATGAAAGGGATGCCTGAAAAGAAACAGAGTCAATGAGAACTTCAACATTCTAACAACACAACTAACTTGCTAAAAATTTTTATTATACTGAAAGATGTTGCAGAACTTAATATTTGATGAAACATAGTTGTATTACCTGGAACTGTTGATGTGCCTCCCTTAATGCCCTGATTTCTTCGATAGAATTGCAGCGCACAGGATCAGTTAAATCTTCCTCTGCATTTTCAAACCACGAATTAAATGCTGAAGCCTTCTTTGCAAATGTAAGGTAAAGTTCTTCAATCTGTCTGAACTGTTCTTGCATTCGGAGTAACTTCTGTTTGCGAGCATCTGAATCTGCCAACAACTTCTGCCATCTACAAAAATCCACAACAATTATTTGTATTATTAACTTTTCTGCATGCAGTAATAACCTGTTTTATATGAAAAGGTCTATTAATGTAACTATCACACACCTGGCTATTACATCAGCATGTCTCTTGAGGATCGCAGGTGTCTGATCGTGTGAAGCTGAAACTAACTGTTCCTTCAGGCTTGTAATGTTCTGGATACCTTCATGTTCGAATGCATGGAGACCTATTGAAAGAAACAGAGTGAAAATGTCTCACTGTGACTGTATGAGGTATCGGTCAAACCTAATATTTGTAGACTCTAAAGTATGTAAGTTCCAGCAATTGCATTTAATAAATTTTCTGAAATTTCTGAAAACATTATTGGATAACAGTGAACTTAATGAATAATTAAAATTAATTTAAAACCAGTATAGATCACATTCCTTTTTTTGGTAACAGATTTCGACCTCCTTACAATATCATCCACAGACCATACTGGTGCAGGTGACACTGGAAGATCATTGTGCTTCCATTGTCGTCTGCTCCAGTATGGTCTAATGATCTTATAAAAACGTAGAAAAAAAGTTATCCAAAGACGAAATAAATGTGATCTAGACTGATTTTAAATTAATTTTAATATAAGAAAATATTTCTGAAGGAAAACTGAGAAGAGAACTTACAAAGTGAATAACATAAATATACAGAAAAAAAATTAAAAAGTAGTTAACAATGTGATAGCTATTACAGACACTGAATAGTTCAAGAAGTTTGTTGACAATTTTAAATATAGCACTTAAAATGAGAAGATACGATATATAAATTTAAGCAATAATTATGTGATGTGGACAATGTCAATGAAAAAGATCTTTACCTGCATCAAATGTCTCTTGTTTCGTCAGAAGTGTCTGCACAGTGGAAAGATCACGACCAAATTCTTCTGACCGAACATGAGTTTCCTTATCAGCAATCCACGATTCAACAACATCTGCCTTCCACATGAACTGTAAATATGCTGAATTCTCCATAAGCTTCAACTTCCGGCGAGCAGCAAGGGAAGCCAAGTGATCTAATTTCACCTGCAGAAGTTATTTTAACGTTTACCATAACAATATTGCTATGTATTTATTAGAAGTATTGTAATTCAAATTTATAAACAACAGGAACAATTCACTATTAAAACAAAGAAAGAACTTGATTTTTTACATCCACAACTACTGTGGGTCATTTGATCAATAACGCAACTTAGAAATAAATTGTGGATGTCCATAAACTACGGGTTGAGAGAGGGTTTTGTAGATAAATGTAGCACAATTGTGATTCATGTGTGACAAAAATTCTGAAAGAGAAGATAAGACAGGTACTATCATTATGGCAATTCATCATGAGGATGAGAAAACTTTCCAAATAAAGGATCCATCAAATTTATCAACGGGGTAAAGTACACAGTGGTTGGCCAATAACAATAAATCATTCCTGCATATATTAAGGAAAAGAGAATAGCCATCCTGATTTGTGGACTAATAACCTCAATTAATAAGATACTATAGAGATTCCAGTAATGTCAAACTACTACAATGCATTGCAGTACAGTGTCATCTATAGGCTTGTATTTTTTGTAGGTGAACAAGTTTTGTGAAATACTTTCAGTGCTGCAGATCTATTCCGAAGAGTGGGAAATTCCCAAGCAATCTTCCAACTCCCAGCCCAACAAACTCTAAATGTCTGTGAAGGACAATTCAGTATTTGAACATCCTGTGTATACATAATGCCTTGTAAGTGTCATTACTGTTGCACTGGAAACACACTCTAGAAATTCCAAATTTAACTTTTAAGGTGTTAAACAGTCACTATGTAGGGGTGACTAATTTTGCAGCTTTGATCTGAAAGAAGTATTTTAGATTACCAATAAAGGTAAATGTACTCAATTTTCATTAATCAGGAAATCTGCTATATCCATGTCATGGCTGATTTTTTTGTGTAATATTTCCTTTACGATCCACATTCCCAACAGTTCTAAACACTTTGCAACAACAGATAATTTTGTAATTAATTCATACCAAGGGGGAGAGAGAAAAAAAAAACACAGTCTTATTGTCTGTCTCAATGCCACTCCTGATTGGCTGCCTTCACTTCCCATCCTTCATCTGGTCAGTGCCAACATGGGTAACCACTATCATGTCACTTCGATGTAACCGATGACAGGCATGAAACTTCTGAATGTGTTTATAAGCGCGGTAGCTGAAGCGACTGTGTGATTTATTTTTGTGTGTGCCTGATATACTTTCACAGCGTTATAACAGACCATTCGATTCAATGAACGGAACTGACTGAAGTGAAGAATTATTTTTTTTTTTTTTTTTTTTTTTCATTTTTTTAACAAATGTTTCCTTACATTTCACAGTACAGTCCATTTACGTTCTCACATACATATGTTTTAATTACAAAATGCTAAGGATTTGAAATCTTGATCTTTTGCAGTGGACATTACAGTGTGGTGACTATTTAATATGTCATCATAAAATTTGCCAGAACACAACTGTTTCACTTGACGCTCATAAACAAACAACTGACCAGGACAACTGTCCTTGCTTGCTCCTCACATACTGCTGGCAACATCATCACGGAAGTGCAATACACCGCTGCCGGTGATCTGAACTTTTGCCAGCAACAATATATATACACATTAAGCAGAAGCAGACGTCACCTAAACTGCATTTTAACCTAGTTCACATGTTATTGACCTTTGTTTGTAAGTGAGTGTAAAGAGTAATATGATGGTGATAATGCTGTATACAGGTTAATTGGAGTATCCGCCTTATCAGTGCCACACAGGTAAAAGAATGGCATTGGTATCACATTCTTCAGTAATCGCCAAATATGCTATCCGGCCTGCACTGCGATTCGGAACTTCCAATGTGGCCCTCATGGCCTCGTAAACTGGAGATCCCCTGCTCTAGAGGATAGTTTCATTAGAAGATCTCATCTGAAAAGAAGTTTGGACAGCAAGAGAAGTGCCTGACAGTTAATATGGGCTTCGCACAGCTTGTTCATGCACCTATCACAACCATCATAAAACATTATTTTATTTGTGTTTTATGCAATTCTTCAGGTGTTGCTGCAGTTCTACGTGACTGGCTTTCAGGTGGTACAGACAGTAGTATTTTTCACTTTGCACTTAATAGCCGACAACAATATTGCAACTTATCTTATTTTGCCACACAAAAAGAGGAAGAAAGGAAGATTATAGTTTAAAACCCTGTCAACAATGTGGAAATTAGATAAAGCACTAGTTTGGATTGTTTCTATTAAGGATGGGAAGGACACCCCTTTAAAAGAAAATATCTCGGCATCTGCTTGAAATGATCTGAGTGATTTAGAAAAATCACAGAAAACCAAAATCTGGATGGCCAGAGGCACATTTGAAGCACCATCATATCAAATGAGAGAGCAATGTGCCACCCAAATCACCAGTTCGCTCAGTTTAGGATGCAGTGTGTAGGCAGTCATTCCTCTTAGTGTACTGAATGATAGCTTTCTTTAAATGCAAGGCAATGTCCACAATATGCACATAAAGACTAAAATATCTGGATATTAGATAAGTAATCTGCAATTGCAGCTCTCATACTGTTTTCGTGGTAATACTAAGAAGCAATATAAAATGAGGAAATGGGTGTGGTACCATTAGTTGGAAAGAGGAATGGCAAAATTTATCATTTCAGTTCTGAGAAAAATGTGCAGTATACGTAAAAATGAAAGGAAATAAAAGAGGAAAAATGTTCTGAATACTGTTATATGTTAGAGTTATGTAGACATGGCAGCAAACGCCAAACAAATTCAAAGCCACAACATTATGTTTAAAACTACGGTATAATAGTCTGCACAAAACTGGAACCGAGATGTTCATGAAACTTAAATGATAATCTGGAAGAAAGATGGCATTATTCTTGCAAAACTGTTGAATAAATTGAAAGAACTGGCATTTGATGAAATAATTATAATGCATATTTCATTAATTGTTTGTTGAGGGCCATGAGAATGAGATGAGAGATTAGAAAGCTTACTGATGACGTTGCTTTTCTGCAAACCACAACAGATGAATTAAGTAGGTCAAGAAATAGCTTTTATCGAGTTCAAGTGCAAATGTGCTAGAGAGTACATACCTGAAGCTGTTGGCAGCGTTGGGCAATGCTTTCCATGTGATGATTATTGTCTGCAATTAACTTCTGACCAGCAGCACAGATATCTGCACAACGATCTCCATGGGCAGCAAAGTCTGTTTCGAAGGCATCATGCTTCTTCAGAAGACCTTGAACTGCAGCCATTGTATCGCCATAGTCTTCCACACCCAAGAGTTGTTGCTTCTCACTAGAATATATGATTCATTATTTAATAACATAACATGAATTAGAATTACAAAGTCGGTCATTTTTATATGTTCAGTTCACATTTACAAATCAAAACTGGAGTGGGAATCAGTATAGCTGCATTACTTATAGCACATACAGTTGGTCAACTGTAAGGTGGCAGATGTCAGAAGGGGGGTAGCAGGGAGCAGAGAAAGCAAGCCTGGCCACTACATTTAGCTTGGCTGGTTGGTTGGTTGGCTTGGTGTGTTTTAGGGGGACAAAACTGCGGAGGTCATCAGTCCTTCATTCCGGAACAGGGCGGCACAAGAAAAGTATTAATATGAAATAAAAACGCCCAAAATTAAAAATAGCAATGGGAGGAAAATTCCACTCAGTGAAATGTCAATGAAGTTGACAATACAAAACACAAAATGAGATAATGAGAAGATCACTCACACACACACACACACACACACACACACACACACACACAACGAAAGGAAACAAAACATCAGGGAAGAATGAGGGTAACAGTGGTTCAGAGCTTCAAGGCTGCTCAGTGAGACGCTGCAGATAAGGAAAAACTCACCTGAGCAGCACCGTACACGCTGGAGAGCTTAGTAAATGGCCACCAGCTCCGCAGTGTAAGCACTGCAGCCACCCGGCAAGGAGGGCTGTTCGATATGGTTGTCACGGACGTATGCAAAGCCATCGTGGCCCTCAACCATTAAACCGCCAGTGAAGACCAAGGAACGCAGCAATGACAGCAGTGAATTGATGTCGAAGAGCTTTAGGGAGAACTGAGTCTTTGGATCCATGGGCCAAGTCCAGCCGAGTACGTGGCCTTGGCATGCACCATGGAGGTGTACTTGCATAGGCCCGATATGGAGATGAAAGAGTGAAAGACTCAAGTTCCAACATAAGGGACTGGACACGGAATGCGATCGTACGACCTGCCATGGGTCGTCGTCGGAGACGGACGACCATGTCAGAAAAAAGCATGATGAAGGTTCGGGTGACCTGGCGAGCCAAGCACACGGGCTGTATAGGGTAAGAGCAGTTGTTGGTGTCGGACTTGCTAAGGTGGGACCCTGGCCTCCACAAAAAACTGTGCACGGGGCTGGTGTGGAAGGCACCTGTCGCGATGCAAACCCCACAGTGGTGAATGGGGTCCAGCAAGCGTACTGCTAAAGGTGAAGGATGTTAAGATGGTGCCAGCATTCCCGTTTCAGCTGGCGGATGTGGGGAAGCCACGTCAGCCGAGCATCAAAGACAAGTCCTAAAAATCTGTGAGTTTCCATTACGTAAAGTAAGTGGTCATCTAGATAAAGCTTGGGGTGAGGGTGAACAGTCCGACACTGACAGAAGTGCATAACACGTTTCTTAGCAGCAGAAAACTGGAAGCCGTGGGCAAGAGCCCAGGACTGTGCCTTTCAAATAGCTCCCTGCAACCTGTGTTCGGCAACGTGGGTGCTAGAGGAACTAAAAGTGATACAAAAGTAGTCAGCATAGAGAGAAGGGGATACTTACGACACAACTGCTGTCACTAAGTCGTTAATGGCCACCAATACTCGGCAAACATCTCTGCAAGTGTGGTGGGGTCCTTGCATATAGCTCCATTTGTGGAGATCCCAGGGATTCCTGCTGGTGTCAAGTATCCCTTTAAGTTAAGCGCCTGATCTCGCTCCAGACCTGTGAGGTGGAGGTACCTGTCTCAATAGTGGTAACATACCTCTCCCAAAACTCCGCTTTCCACCTTTTGATAAGTTGCCAGGTGCGAGTGTGGAGCTGTTTAAACCTGATGGGTGCTCCAGAGAAGGGTGCTGCTTGTACCACTGTAAGGCCTGCCTGCAGTCTTTAATGGTCTCAAGTGACCTCCAGTAACCGCCACTGCAATGTCTTCTGCCGTGTGCACCCTGAGGAACTAGGAATAGTAGCTTCTGCAGCTGAAATAATGGATGGTGTGGCGCTCCCTACCACCACATCACTGTTGTTAAGTAGAGGAGGGACAACAATGGCAGCAGAGGTCTAGTCTTCCCAGTTAGCCCTGTTTAGAGCCCACCTAGGTGGGGACTGACACTGTGGGAGTGACAGTAAAATCGGGAAATGATCAGTGCCACACAAGTTGTCATGGGTTCTCCAGAGGACAGATCGTGGAAGGCTGTGGCTGCAGAATGGAATGATCAGGGGTGGTCATATTCATCAGCATTAAAGTTCTCTCTCCCTCTCTTTAGAGGCAGTGGTTGTACGTCCGTCAATGGTGCAAGCTCTTTTCATGGTGGTCCCACAAGCAGCTAGAGAAATAAAAGACCACCCAGGAAGAGCCCACTTGCCTGGGTAAGCTTAATACAACTGAGGTGCGGCAGGTTCCCCAGAGGTTGCTCACTAGCAACTGATCAGCCTCAACAGTCACGCATCTCCTCAGCATGTAACACACCTTGAGACTGAGTTTTTTATTTAGGTTTGTACCATCCTCACGAACCAGGTGATTACGCCAAGATCCCCGGGCTCTGTATCATACAACATTCCACTGTTGCACCGAACGGTGGTCGTTGAAGCACGCACAGAGGTTACGGTACGGAGGACTGTTGGCGTGACACAGTCCCTAGCTCGGGTTTGTCAAGCCCGTACTCGGCAAATTAATGCTGAGCCTCTGAGGGGACTACATTTAGCACTCAGGCTGAGGAAGGAAGGAAACTTAGGCTTAACATTAGAGATGGAGCTCAGACTCAGATTTCTGCGTAAGGATGGGGAAGGAAATCAGCTGCGCCCTTTCAGATGACAGGCTTAGAAGCCATATGGGAAGGGACAGAGAGGAGGGCAGACTGGCTCCAGCAGTGCTAACACCATAAATTATAACATCATATTTCAGCATAGTACTGGTACCTTAAACTGCATATCACACTTCTGTAAAAGCAGAAATCACACAACAAAGAAAAAAAATCACTTAAAAGTAGTAAACAAACAAAACTGAAATATCATACATATTGGTATGTTTAATAAAGAGTCCAACCGAAGCAATTATGTATATTTATTGCAACAAGGTGTGTTCCAAAACTAAAATCCAATGAACAATATTCAACAGATGGTAGACCTGAATGCAGTTATATGCATGCATCACTACCTACAAACTCTGTAAGAAACATCTGCAATGTTTGTTCAATTCTGTAGTCATTTGCCAGTCAGTGACAGCAGATTGCGACGGCAGAGAAAATCTTAGATCCTGTCAGTTCTGAAGTGCACGGTATGATTAGATTTTTTCTAGCAAAAGGATCGTCATTTAATGAAATCAGCTGCTGTATGAACCTAAAATAAAGAGTGATGAACAAGTTTGAAAATGACGTTGAGAATTTAAAAGTGGTTGCACAAATGTTCATGATGAGCAGTGAAATGGTAGCCCCAATATCGGACCGATGACACTGTAGATTAAAAGAATCAAAAACTTTTAAGTAATTGGTGTTTTACGATTAGTGGTCAGGCTAATTAAGTCCCAAATGTTGAGCAAATCTCAGTTTCACAATAGTCACTGAAAAGCTGGGAAATTGTGAACTATATATGTGATGTGAGTTTCAAAAATGTTCACTGATCAGAACAAACATCAAAGAATGTGTAGTGCACAGTAGTAGTGCTATAGAAAAGATGGAGATAATTTGTTGTCCCACACATTTTTAAGTACAACATATGGATGTCGCTCACTAAAGTAGAACTGAAATGACAGTACATGCAATTATACCATTCAAAAAAGGTTTAAGGAATCAATCTCTATTCTCAAATCAAAATGTGATAGCTACCATTTTTGGGTCAAATAGGGAGTCCTTTTGAGTGATTTCATGGACCAAAATTTATTATAATGACCAAATGTTCAAATGTTTGTTAAGCATACGAGACTTAACTGAGGGGTCATCAGTCCCTAAACTTACAAATTAACTTATACTAAAGACAGCAAAAACATCCATGCCCATGGGAGGATTCGAACCACCGAAGGGCAACGGCCTCGTGCATCGGATCATAGTGCGTCAATGTGCTCAGCCACTCTGATGCTGCTTACAATGACCATACCATTAAAATTACACACCAAATGAATGAGAAATTCAAACAGTTTGTACTAGAGACATTAATAGCCTAGATGGCAACTGGGTAAAAGACATTTTTTCTGTGTTACAGTTTGCAAAGACTGAATCTGTAATTAAAGTGCAATGTGTGTTCCATATTAAGTTCCATTGTAATCATCCAAGTGATAACATCCATAGAAGGTATTATCAGTTTGATAACACAGGTTGTCTTTGCAAAGGGAAGACTAGTGGAGAACCAAGCATGATTGAAGAATGTGTTGAATGTGTGACTGATGCTTTCGTACATAGCCCCAAGAAATCAGTTCGGAGGGCTAGTCGTAAATTAGGAGTTCCAGTGATGTCCGAGTGGAGAATTTTATACACACACTACATCCTTACCATTTGCTACTGTCATAAGCTCTAAAACCTACAGGCTACAGAATGCATGCCAACTTTGCAAACAAAATGTTGCTGCATACTGATGATAATTTTCAGTGATGAATTGACATTTCATCTAAGTGGACTTGTGAACACTCATTAAGTCTATATCTGGGGGATCAGCGAATCTGCATGAGATGGTACAGTTGCCAGAGAACTTTATTTGGCAGCAAGATGATACGTCACCTCACTGCCATATCTTCATACGCAATTGCTTCAATGACCTTGTTCCCGACTACTGGATTGGCTGCAAGGGGCCGAATGACAAAGAGTATTTTTCACATCAGGAGGACCGCACAAATGTACCATCACTTGATCAGCATACTAATTCCAAAATGGAGGACATAGTAATAGGTATTTCCGATGTAGAGAAGCAGCTGAGAGAGCTAAATACGAAACAGTCTGGTGATCCGGATGGAATACCAGTTTGGTTGTACAAAGAGCATTCTGCGGCATTGGCCCTCTACTTAGCTTGCATTTATCGTGAATCTTTAATTCAGCGCAAAGTTCCTAGTGATTGGAAAAAAGTGACTTCCTTTTATAAGAAACAACTGACCCACATAATTACAGGCCAATATCGTTGACATCAGTTTCATGTAGGATTTTGGAGCATATTCTCAGTTTGAACACAGTAAATTTCCTTGAAGCGGAAAAGCTTCTTCCTATGAATCAGCACGGGTTTAGGAAACATCGTTCATATGAAACTCAGCTTGCCCTTTTCTCACACAACATCTTGTGAGCCATGGATGAAGGGCAAGAGGTGGATTGTGTTTTTCTCGACTTCAAAAAGGTGTTCGAAGCAGTGCCACACTGCAGACTGCTAACGAAGAAACGAGCTTATGGAATAGGTGCACAGATTTGTGACTGGCTCCAAGACTTCATAAGTGTTAGAACACAGTACGTTATTCTCGACGGCGAGTGTTCATCAGAGAAGAGTGTCTCATCAGGCGTGCCCCAGGGGAGTGTGATAGGACCGCTATTATTTTCTATCTATATAAATGATCTGATGGACAGAGTAACTTGTAATTTGCGGCTGTTTGCTGATGATGCTGTGGTGTATGGGAGGGTGTCATCTTTAACTGACTGTAATAGCAAACAGGATGACTTAGACAAAATTTCTAGTTGGTGCAAAGAATGGCACCTCGATCTCAATGTAGAAAAATGTAAGGTGATGCGCACGAGTAGGAAAAACAATCCCGTAATGTTCGAATACAGCATTAGTAGTGAGCTTCATGATGCTGTCGCGTCGTTCAAATATCTAGGCGTAACATTGCAGAGCGATATGAAATGGAACGAGCATGTAAGGACAGTTGTGAGTAAGGCGGACCAGCCGACTTCGGTTTATTGGGAGAATTTTTGGAAGATGTACTTCACCTGTAAAGGTGACCACATATAAAACGCTTGTACAACCACATCTTGAGTATTGCTCAAGTGTTTGGGACCCACAGCAGATCAGTTTAAAGGAAGACATAAAGCAGTTCAGAGGCGAGCAGCTAGGTTTGTTACTGGTAGGTTCGACCAATGCGTGAGTGTCACGGAAATGCTCCAGCAACTTAATTGGGGATCGCTGGAGGAAAGATGACGTTCTTTTCATGAATTTCTGTTGAGGAAATTTAGAGGGCCGCAATTTGAAGCTGAGTGTAGTACGATCTTGCTGCCGCCTACTTACATTTCGCGTGGTGATCACAAAGACAAGATAAGAGAAATTAGGGCTCGTACGGAGGCATAAAGGCATTCTTTTTTTCCTCGTTCTATTTGGGAGTGGAATAGGAAAGGAAATGCATAGTAGTGGTACAGTGTGCCCTCCGCCACGCACCTTACGGTGAATTGCGGAGTATGTATGTAGATGTAGATGCCTCCATGTTCACCATATCTGATGCCTTACGATTTTTACCTTTGTTATTTTGTAAAGGATCGGGTGTATGTGCCTCTGCTACCAGCTGACCTAAATGACCTACAACATAGGGACTAAAGCTACAGTTGCATCAAATACTCCAACACTGAGCAGGGTTTGGGAGAAACTTAGTTATTGACTAATTGTGTGCCATGTGAAGAAGTGTGCCCACATTGAATTTTAGTTGCTCATTCATTTGATGTATAATTTGTAATGGTAAGGTTACCATAATTAATTCTACAAATCTTCAAAACCTTAATGTTCATTTTGGTAAACCCTGTACTGTGAAACGTCAAGCAAACCGAGACACATGATCACAATTGATGCTGCATGAAACTGTTGGCTGGCACAATTCTCTTCCATGACAATCTGTGCCCAAGCACTGCTGCAAAACCGAGGAGAAGATTCTAGATTTTTGTTAGGAACTTCCTGATCAGCCACTATACAGTCCCGAACTTGGACCAGCAATTACTGCCTCTTCTTGCACTGGGTAGACAACAACTTCAAAAACAACAACAAACTCAAGACTCGGGTTATAAACTGGTTGAATTCCCGTGTATCAGATTTTTATGCAGAGGGGTTAAGAAACTGGTCACAGGAAATGTATAGATGTGAATGGTGATTATGTGAAAAATAAAGTAGATACATAGTAAAATATTACTCCAATGGTGTGTGTGTGTGTGTGTGTGTGTGTGTGTGTGTGTGTGTGTGTAGATGCAATCTATTATTATTATTATTATTATTATTATTATTATTAGTAGTAGTAGTAGTAGTAGTAGTAGTAGTAACTAGTACCTTATCCATGCTTCTTCTTCTTCCACTTTTGCCAAAAACTGCTGATATGTAAGGGACTCGTCCAGCTTCTGACCACGGGTAGCTGCCATTTGTTTAAGCTCTGCCCAAGCCTGGTTAAGAAGCTTGAGACGCTGAAATTGGTAATTACATTTCAATGATGCCCAATACAATGATAAATAACTTAAAACTAAACTTTTTCCTCTGAACAATTAATCAATTGCGGCATATTTATAAAACAATGTTTTAAGCTCAAAGATTTGGCCTACATGTTAGCAATCTCATAAAATATAAAGCCTCCATCTAAATGAATAATGTAGAGGTTTAACATATGAATAGACAACAAATGGAATGAATATTAGGTCTGTGATTCTCTTTCTCAGGAAGTGTAATTTCATTGTGAGAATTTCTTTTACAACTGCTACATTAACAAAGCAATGTAAGATACTGGATGGAGTAGAATTAATAGTATGAGAAAAGAATCTCTCACTATTTAAAGAAATAACTGAGCAGTGGATGGGGCCAAAGTGACTAATTTTAAATAAGCTTTCAACACATCCTCGAGGCGGCAAGTGGTTATCTGTCATACTGAGGTTAAAATCTCTGTATTTGCATGTATTTAGATTTAAAATCAACTGAATTTTTTCCAACTTATTTAGTATATCACCACTTTCAAAATCCCGAAATTTCATTTTCCACCATTTACAACAATTTTTTTTTTTAGCTCCCATCAAATTGCCTAAGTTCAAAATGATAGTTAGCTCCTATCTTTGTGTTAACATACCAACATTTGCATCATGATTTAAATTCTAAGCAACAATGTCTGTAAGGAAAGGAGCTGACCTAATGGACATAAAATTCATGTTGGCATGGTGTTTGCCTTTAAGTACTGTTTATAAATGATAGGCAGTTAAATTTCTTACACTTTGCATTCATTCAAATGCATATTCCTTGTCTATAGTATGCACCAAGCTGACTCATAGCACAGTGGCTGATGGGAGCAACCGTACAGCCATTTTCCATTTACGATTGCTCCCATCAATCTCAGCGCCGAGTATGAGTTTCATTTGTGGGACATGTAGTTTTTCATACTTGGCATGACACAATTTGAGGACTTATTTTGAAGTGTAAATATTTAGGCAACTTTTTTTATGTTTATGAACATGTGAAGGGCTGTTTGCATATGTGTGGTTTTCTGCATATTGGAGGGGCACAGTATATTACAAGTTGTAAAATGTGATACAATGCAACAGCTGCAGACCAACACACTTGCAAATGTTATAATAAATATTTATGTACATTTTTGCACTAGACAGTGTGAATAAACTCTCAAAACTCATCAAGAAAAACACAAAAAAATATGCAACAGGTGCAGTGTGTCGTCACTTAAATAATGACACAGTTGCAGATTTTCATGAATGAAATTATGTCATACGTTTCTACTTCCTGTGAAGTTGCCAGTTACAGTTACACTTGAGGTTAAATGGAGTACAAAATTCAGATAATATTTAGGAAAGATTTTTTTTTCTTTTAATGGCTGCAATGAGTTACACTTAAATTGATTGGTCTTATTGATTGGTTACAATTCCCTTCTTCAGACATATGTTGGCACCCTTGTGTGTTCTGAGTGGACATACAAAATTATAGAACATTACAGACCAACCGATAGCAGTAATTAGTAACAAGATGTTTATTTATATAAAAATTCACGTCCTAAGCCACTTCCATAATTTTGTATTTTCTACAGATTTGATTTCGCCATTTAATGTTAGCTGTTGCAATAAATTGTTTTGCATCACTGACATCAGAGTTTGACAAATCTTGCCCTTTTACCTGACAACATCTACGACTGCTGTCAGTATTTTGCTACAATAATGATCACCTTAGAACTTATTTCTCCCCAACTTTATGGTAGTTCAGGTGTGTAGATGTTTCTATTAATAGTTATATTGTACCTTTCTTCAATAGAAGAATTTCATAAAATGCATGTGCATCATTATTACATTTTGTGATAGCATTCTTATGTATGCATGAAACTTCAGTATCATGTCTCTTTAATAGTTTTATGTGGTGATTACTTTTGGTAGTACAATTAATACCACTGGCACATCCTTACCTGTTCAATTTCTGGAACACCCAGATTTGACACATCCATCAATTTCTCTCCAGCCTCCTGAACTGCCTGAATAGCTGGTTCGTGTGATGCAAGTTCAGTCTCCAATCTCTTATGCTTCTTTTTCAGATTCTGAACACCTGTCAGATCTCGGCCATAATCATCGGAACCAACAAGCAACTTCTTCTCTCTACAAACAAGATACCAGTCACATTTAAAAAAAATTACTGTACGATACATCCACTGCATGCATAAATAAACAATGTAATTTTACCACTAGTAATTCATAGCCAATTATTTATATGCATAAAATTTGTTAATTAAAATGCCTGGAAGGATATAAATAATTAATCTAATAGTATACAATATAGTAGTGGCACTGAGATGTTGATGACTCAATGTCTCCATCACACAGTGTGTTGTTATCTTTACTCCTAAAATATATTATGAAATTGAAGGCCACGTCTTTGTGTGGAGTTAACAACACGTAAATCTGAGACAGAATAATACAAAAATAGTAAAGCACATAAAAATATTATGCTAGTCAATGAAGAAGTTATTGAAGTGGCAGACGGCTAGTGGTAAAAACACATTTGTAGTACATTCTGGTATCTTAATGCTGTGAATGTAAGTAAAACATTATCACACTTGAGCTCTGTTGATGAGCCAGTCAATAACGCCTTATTTTACAGAAGTTACCGTATGTGTCCTTCACAGGGGTTATGGGTTATCCATAAATGTTACTGATGATTTGTTTAAGTTTCTGAGGACTCTTTGATATCGACAAGAGCATCATAATGATAGTTTTATTTAAAAGCAATTTTCCATTGTACTTCAATACATCGGTCACCAATTAAAATTAATGAATAAAGATTTACAGACATTTCTGACTTTTTATGTTCACATGTGTGCTAACTACAATGAGAGCCATAAAATTTATGATTGCTTTAATGCAACAATACAGTTTTCTTACAAAAACTAACAAAGTTTTTATTCAACTCACACCTTTCTGTTTGGAGTCCAGTACTTAACTTTTGTACAAATTTGTTAAACAGTTTCATTTCATTCAGCCTTGTTACAGTAATGCAAGTGTAACGCTAACTTAGATTGCCAATGTAATTGATCTGATAAATTGTCTAACAGAAACACAATAAACATCATGAATTCGGCATAGTACGCAGAGCAACAGTGCAACACAATTGCATACCACAACTGAGTAATATTTACTCCACATTGCAGTGAGATTTGATTTCCCTTCTTAAAACAATTTCACTCTGATGATTGAATTTCGTGTACAGCAACATATGATCTGAATTCCATTGAACTTCACAGCAAGCACTCTGAATTAATTGCTGTGGATTTCTTGGTTTCAGAACATTGTAACATTTATAATCCGTAAAGGCAAGCTACTTTGTGGCACTGTAAATGTGAAAGAACTGAATTTTTAACCATACAATTTATTTACAATAGCTTGGTAAAGATTGTGAATCTGCCGTTTTGTTCAATATTTTTGTACAGTTACAAATTTTTACCAACGCATTAACTACTGCACAACAAGCAGTTTTCCCATATTTGCCTCAAGTTATATACATATGTGTAAGCAACAGAAGAAGCAGAAATCATTGTACATGTGGAGCTCTTGCCCCACCCCTCACTGCCTACTGGCTATGTCTCACCCCTTCCCCCTCTTGTAGGCTGCTTCACCTGGCAGTGGGCAACGCAGCAAGCACTTTAAGCCCAAGACACAATTGAATATCTGATGCCCAGCCCCTACCACCCAGCTGACTAAAAAATCTCTCACAAAGTAATTTTAATCAGAATATAACTATGTGAAAGAAATAAAGAAATAATCTGTGCAAACTTGGGTATAATGTACTGTGATTTCAGCTTACTAACAAATTATTAAACACATTGGATTATGTTTAATGAAAGATAAATATGTCTTACTTTATCCATGATTCTTCATCTGCAATATCCCTGAAGAACTGGTGGAGAGTATTTGCTTCATTCAATCTAGCCTGGCGATGAGCTGCAAGATTCTTTATACGTTCGTAGCGCTCATTTATCGATTGTCGTTTTTCTTGAATACTTGCTGTATCGAACTGACCACTTTCAATTAGCGAATCAGCTTGAGCATTCATGTCTGAAACAAAGAAGATTCATTGAGTCTAGGTAATAAAATCCGCAGCTTACCTACGTAACATAACTTTTTTGCAGTCACCTTTAATGCGATCTTCATGTGCCTGAATATCAGCCTCAACTAGCTGGTGTTTCTTTATCAGATTCTGCACAGATGCAAGGTCCTTTCCTGAGTCCTCAGATGTCAAAAGCGATTCTACTTCCCCTAGCCAGAAATCAAGATCTTTAACAGCCGCAATGTAAGTTCGTTGTTTATTGGCTTCCTTCAGTTTCACAGTTTTCTCTGTTGTTTTCTGAGTCAAATACTCCCACTGATCAGCTATAGATGCAAGTCTAGCCTGTAGGCATACATATACAATTACTTCCATGTATATTAGTGTGGAACTATTAATAAATCTATTAGAAGTAACATACTATACCGAGTACAATTAAACTTTTGTCTTTATTAGAAATGTCAAAGTATTACAGATTTTTAATAAAACTAATGATTAATTAGAATAAACGATATATATCTTGTTTACCATACCAGATAACAATCTTGTGCAGAAATAATGACAACCATATGACATAGTATAAAATGCACAATAATAAAACAGTGAACACTATCACACAGCTTCACAGCTTTTGAAGGTGTGTGGTGTTGTTGTTGTTGTTGTTGTTGTTGTTACTCAACTAATAAGAAGTATCATCTCAAATAAGAGAGACAGGATGAATCCAAAATAGTCAAGGGGTAAAGAAAGTTGTTCAAGTGGTGGAAGACAAAAGAGTGTGAAGAAGTTGGAAGGATGTCAGTTTGAGGAAGACACTTAAAACACACACACACACACACACACACACACACACACACACACACACACACACACACACAGAGAGAGAGAGAGAGAGAGAGAGAGAGAGAGAGAGAGAGAGAGAGAGAGAGAGAGAGAGAGAGAGAGAGAGATTACAATTGATTTTTTCTGCCTGATTAACTTCAAAGACATTGTAGTAAAATACCTGAACTGCTTCTTCAGATCCTGCACACTGATGCTTGTCAATGAGATTTTGGCCCATGGCAATTACACTCTGGATTCTATCAGCATTAGCTGCAAGTTCTGCTTCAAAAGCTTGGTGTTTCTGGTGCTTTGACTGTATATTGGCAGGGTCTTTGTAACTTTCTTCTGTAGCTAGCTGTAACTTCTCAGCAATCCAATTCTCCATTTCATCTGCATCACGACTAAACAAAGAAATTACAGTTAGTAACAAGACAGAAATCATAATGGAAGAGCTATTTTAAATGATAGGTTATTACCAAGCATAATATTCTTACCTGAATTGCTGCAGAGTCTGTGATTCCCCTAAGCGTGAGCGTTTCTCAATCAAAGCTTCTTTCAAGTGACGCCACCTGTCAAGCACTTGGCAGCGCTTTTCATCAATTTGTTTAGAAGCATAATGATCAGCACCAATTAACTGGTCAGCCAGTGTTTGAAGAGCTGCAATCTTTTCTTCCTGTAATACACAGATAAAATGACAAAAATGTTATTATTGTTCACAAACAAAATTATCTGTAGAAGAAACAGGCTATACAGGAAAAGCAGACATTCTAAAAATAAAATTCTCTTATTTAGAGATGAAGAGGTATGCACAAGACAGGGATCAGTCTTTCGACTGACCACCACCACCACCACCACCACCACCAAGCAAATATACAACATTCTTCTCAGAAATAAGTAAGTATCCTCCAGAGGACAATGTGGGGAAAAGAACTACATACCAAAGAGTGGTTTCATGAAAGAGGAAGCGTACAAAGAAAAGCAAATGAGGTTAAGTTTTGTTGATACGTTTTAGTCAATCACAAACGAAAAGGAAAGTCAGAACCTAGGGTTTAAGAAACAAAAATGAAGTACTATGCATAAATTAGACTTCAATACAACTGAAATTAACTATGCAATGAAATGAAGCAGCTTGTACTTCGCTAAAGAATGAAAATGCCTTGTCTTGGTAATAGGCAACATATAGATATGGACCTGAAAAAGCACATTTGTAGATATGATAAGAGGCAAATTACGCCTCAAAATGCAAATTTTGAAATATTTTATCAAAGTAATTCTGAAAGATTTATTTTTATGCATATACCAGATAAATATTGAAAAGGTAGCTTTTGTGACTACTGTTACTGCAGAACATCTGACAAACCCCAATTTGGAAAATAAAGAGTGCATCTCCAAATCCTACAACAGATCAGTGTATCTGAAAGTCACGCTCTGGTGCCACATCAAACATTCCCAAATTAGCTTATGTTATTGTACGTACCCAAACCCAACATGCATCCAAAACCGGGAATCGAGATACAGGGGAAAGGAAGTGCGGGAGGGGGGGGGGGGGAGTTGTTGGCTGTAATTCAAAATCGAAACAAAGTTTGTTTATTCTAAGACAATATAAAAAGTAGACAATGAATGAAAATATAGCTACACTAGTTGGGTTAGACTGTAAACAAAAGGCACTACCCGGATGATGCGACATGTATTTGAACATTGGTTCCATTGTCTTACCCAACATGCCACATGATGTTTCACAAGAGGGTCACATCATTGTGGACAGTGAGAGACTACAAGGAATATAGTACTATGAATTTAATTCTTTAATTCTACAAAATACTTACATGAGCATTTATGGCTTTGTCAAAATCTTCATGTTTCTTGATAAGAGCTTCAACATTATCTCCCTTTGAATCAACTTCTTCTGCAGCAAGAAATGCTTCTCTAGCTGACATCCAATTTTCAGCCTGTTCACAATCTCTATAGAACAGTTGCAGTTCGAGACACTGATCAAGTTGCATTCGTCGTGCAATCCAAGCCCTGAAATGTATTAACACTGTGTTAACAACAGTAATATGACTATTTTGTAGCATTTCATCAAAATCATTTAAATTCATCACAATTTTTCCTTCCCAACATCATCATAAATTTTGATGAATGTTACCAGCAGTGATAAGACTTGTGTAATGATCTGCCTGGTGTTTTTCAAAACTGAATTTTCATTTCACATTGTACAGTTACAACTGCAGTATTTTCACAGTTATCATAACCAAATCTCTTATACCCCATTTCACTGATTGGCCATTTGGCATGATGCAGTAGGTTCTTTGATTCTACAATTTAACAGACCCTCAAAAACAAAGTTCTTTTACTGTTATAATTAAATCTAAATTAGGATTTCTTTTTTCTTAAAGGCATGAAGGAGACCATTCATCAAATAGTGAAAGCTTTAATTCTTTCTTGTGTTCATGTTGATGACAAAGTCATTCTGTCTATAAAAAAATACTTTAATGAACTACAGCACAGACACACACATACCTTTGCAGTGACATTCTGCTAGTTGAGCTCACAAAACTAGAATTGTCATGTCAAAATAGTTTGCTAGAAGAGTTGCCACACATCCCTGAAAAACTTTACCCCATTAGTTGCCCACATCCGCTTGTATCGCATGGCGTTACTGTAATTGGCAGAACAGTCATGCTGCAAACAGTCTACGTCATATCTTTAGAGCAGCAAACTTACATAATGTACCTTTCTCTATTGCTCACTTATGAAATAAATCTTAAAAATTGTTAAATAATACTGCAAATCTCCAAAATTACACTTACTTTTCAAGTTCCTGACGTGCTTCTGCCATGCTCTCCAATTTTTCTTGTATCTCAACACTTGCATAATGGCCAGAATGCAAAAGCTGTTGCCCAAATAAGTCAAAAGCTTGAAATGTCCCTGCACGAGCATCTATCTCTGTTCGATGTTCCTGAAAAAGTTTTCTATTTTAGTTTCTTGCATCATTTTAAATAAATTTGCTTGCCTTCACTGAAAATGTGTTTGTTCACTCTAACCTTCATTTATTAAGTAAACTAAATCAACTGGCACCACATATACTTTGTAACCAAAGCTGAAAATTATTTTTGTCTTCCCCTATTCAAAGTAACTCCATTTCAACAGTTTGCAAAATAAATGTCTACATGAAAAGAGAAGAAAAAGAGTCCTTGATCAACATGCTGTAATTTCAGAATTTTAAAGTAATTCTGCTTTATGAGATTAAGATTAATAACCGCAACTTACTAATTATGCTATGAGCTCACAATACTACAAGCTAAAACCACATT
Organism: Locusta migratoria; assembly: GCA_026315105.1. NCBI lineage: Eukaryota > Metazoa > Arthropoda > Insecta > Orthoptera > Acrididae > Locusta > Locusta migratoria. The sequence goes on from CM048755.1 coordinate 106,757,581, forward strand.
ATATCACATGAATTTCCAAGGTGACTGAAGCACATCATCATCACTACTGAAGCAGCTAAGCTTCTCTCAACACTAAATATCTATGCTACATGTCTATTTATTTATTGCTAGGTATGATGATGTTATAGATTTCACCCCAAAACAATATACTACACACCTGCATAGGCAATACAAAAAATAAGAAATAACTGAAGAGAACAAATCACTGAAGTTAGTTATCTCAAAAATACTTATAATGTAAGCTATGTCAATTGTGTGTGTGTGTGTGTGTGTGTGTGTGTGTGTGTGTGTGTGTGTGTGTAGAACTTAAAGTGTTAACAGTAAACAGGAAGGTAAAGCTGCTTGTTTAACACACCATCTTTTACAGTTAAAAATGACTGGTTTTAACAGGTACAGGAACTGTTAGAGAAAACTTTTCTGGATAAAAATGAAAATTTTGTCATCAGCCACACTCTTAAAAGCATTCCATGAAAGCGCCATGTATCTTAACATATCATCAGTTAATACAGCAAATAATGGATTGTGAGGACACTGATTCATTCGGGTACTGATTCATTTACATGCACATGATACACACAATCTCAGCAATTAGTCACAAAGTTTTAATGTACCACGAAACAGCAAGCTAACAGTATTTCAGAGAATCATATTTCTTAAAAGAAAAAGAGAGAGAACTGTATTCTTCAGTAGAGTGTTATCACAGATTGAAGTACAGAAGCCTACCATAATTTTATTTAAAAAGGGATCAGAATTGTTGGTCAAATAATAGAAACCTCCAATGAGGATTAAAAAAAGTTTACATATCACCATTATGTGAAACATATCTTTCTTGAGTGGTTCTAGTGACTTTTCAGTACATGTATATTGATTTTGTCACGGATTGTATTCCTCGTTAGTTTCCTGTGTTAGGTTTGAGGGTAGATATGTCAGGCTCAAAAGGAAAATTTAACAAGACAAACACCTATATATGTATACAGGGTGTGATCAAAAAGTAAGAGGAATGTGTGTTTTTCCCTAACAATCTCCATTTATTCATCAAAATCAACTTTGCCCCTCCAAAGTAATACTCCTTAAATATAATGTAATATGCTTGTGCCGGAACTCTTGGATGTAGCACTAGAACCACGCCAGCATTTGCCTTATGAAATTTATGGAATCTTAGAAAATTAACATACAGATGGTCAAATGGGGATTTGAGCCACTGTCATTCTGGAAGTGATTCAACAGTATTCCTACATCGCTTCTTCATTCAATCCACAGAAGAAGACTCTGATACAGTGCTGACAGAAAGGTCAAAGAGGAGACAATACATCTAATATGTATCATTCTCTGCACAGATAGTCACAGGTATTCCTATAGACTTGCACACCAAGGCCCAAGTATAGAAGCTTCTATAAACACACACATTTTACAAAATTAACCTCTCTTTGATAGCTATACTTTAATTATTCCTCTTGATACTTCAACCCCACACAAGTTGCATATAATGAATTCCATTTCCTGCACACCTCTTCTCCCACAACCTCTTCCTTTAAACAGAACAAATGAGTACTTAATGTATCAAAGTGCACCCGTAGGACTAATATCGGGGATGGGGGTGGAGCAAGACCTGAGGACATTGAATATCTTGGAAGACAAAATTCAATAGCCATAAAAAAAGTTCCAGGGCTGATCCTGTTTGTAAAATAAATCCCATTAATAAATTACCAACCTTTTAAGAATAACACTTACTGCACTGTATTTTTTTCTTTCTTTTTTTTTGGAGGGGGGGGGGGGGAAGAGACAGTTTCTCCTTGCCCCAAGTCATAGTTGCTCTTTTATCAATCTCTCTGATAGCAAAGCCATGGCCAAATTAGTTCTCTGGGAAATATATCATTATTGTTATAAAGAAAGATAATAATGAAATTGACAACTTTGCACAAAATAAAAGTCATTTTAAAGTTCCATAACTACTACTAATTACATTGTCTAGGGTGATAATATTTATTTTGTTACTTTTGATGAATGTTATAAAATGCATAATCGATTAATGAATCTATACTAAGTCTACAAACATTGAAAATCACATTTACATACATAAAGCAACTGTATGCTTCTGCACATTGGCTAAAAACACACAATTAAAAAATCGGTCTTGACCATCTATGACAACTAATTTTTGCTTTTAAACTGTGACCCTAAAACATCATTCTGTTTCATATATAAATTAAAGTATTTCTTATTTTTAAAACTGTGTAACAGATTAGGTATACCTGGAACAGAGTTGAAATTGCCACACAACACTAACATGCTTCAATTACTAAATAATTATTCACATGTTTATCACATAATGTATAGTGTTTTAGTGAAATGAACAGTTCAGTTACTAAACTGTTAACTCATGCAGTCTGTACAACAAAATACTAGATGTTATTATACAGAGGCGTGTAAGTTATTGTCAGTGGGCCAGATCAATCCAGACTAATAATATACCTGAGCAACCCCATAGCGGGCATCTATCTCCGCTCGATGATTCTACAATGAACAAACAAAATTGACATTTAAAAAGAGATTTTCATAGTTCCAAAATTGACTACAAGTGACTGTTACAGGGATGGGAGAAAACAACACATACCACTGTAATGACAGTGTGGACAAAACAAAAGTAGCATTATACAGGCAAGCAAGCAACGAAGAGGAGATTAAATGATGCACAATTATCATTGTATGAAATGTTGATGTATAATCTGTTTCAACATCCAGAGATTAAAATGATGCACAATTAATGCGGTATGAAATGTGTATGTATGATCTGTCAAAACTTTCATAATTTAGTGAAGGAGTGATGCTCACAGTTACTATTGAAATATGTAAGGTAAAACATGGTGACACTGGTTGCCCATATACTACTTCCTCTCCTGTATGTCAGAAGAAATACAGACTCTGTATGAGAAAATATACCGACTCCATATGAAAATGTTACACTTGATGAAAATATATCCATGTAAGCAACATTACACTTGCACCCAGCCACAAAAATTCCAAGATTCCTCAACATGACAGTAGTAACATATCATCAAACCCTCCTCCTCCCCGACAGCATCAATGACATGGTCTTTATTTTCCCTTCAACTCTTCCTGTCATTAACAAAATTTTGCAAATAATTTAGTTGACAACAGCACCATCATGTGCAATTAATTTTCAATAATTACTAAGAAACAGCTTTAATGATCAATTGATAAAAATTATGAAAATCAACTACATTGATACAGCAACATCCAATGACATTATTTGCTCCCAGCATGAAAAATAATTCAGCAAACTGAACAATGTTCAAAATATGTTTGGCTGTGACATGATCTTTCCATAAACTGCTAATTAGGGCAAGGACATTAAAATGGCACCCACGACAGCAATGACAGGTACTATGATGAAACTATTGTACGGTTAAATTTCCTGTCACTGCTTGTCTATATTCCCCACATGAATTACATCAACTTGTATCAAAAAAGGAACTTGTCTTACTGGTAAATATTAATGAACCAACTGTATTTTGTTACAGTAAGAGCTTGAGCCAAAGAGGGATGAACCCATTCTGGCATACCAACCAAACCTGATGACACTTATCACTCAAAAATTGACCTGTAAATGTAATAATTATCATCACAATTTGTTTTTATTAATGCTACTGGCTAACAGCTGTAATACACAGTATCTTATAAAGGACGTCACCTGATATGCTGTCACCAAAGAACTGGACACACCTACATGGAGAGAGAGCAAGGCCTGAGAATGGCACTGTGTACCAAATCTGTTAGCCAATGGCCTAAATAAAAACAAATTAAGACTATAGATTCAAACACACAATTTTATGATCATACTGCCTGCTGTTTTTTCAACCGATAGTACACTGAAAATATGCACTATTTTAATAAACATTTGAACTTAAGTGATATCTTTTGTTTGAATGTACTTCATGAATAATGTGAAAGTACAGCAAACACATTTATTTTCTGTAACATTTCATATTTACCACAAGCCCTCATCTTTGAACAGTGTCTTAACACATTCTAAATTAACCATTCAATTAGTGCCATAAGAACACAAATGCACATGAAAAACCATTTCAGCCAGTATGAGTGACGTACAATACATCACACAGTACAACATCATCTCATTAAGATACCAAAGCATCATCATCCTCCAACAATCGTGCTATTGCTTCGACTCTCTCTCTCTCTCTCTCTCAAAACTATTAGTTATGATGGCCACAGATCATGTACAGATTCAATGCTGGTATATATATATATATATATATGACAAATTATTATATTACAGCAATAACCCACAAATGGCTGTTCATGCAGAATGGATATTTACACACCTGTTATAGGCCACCTGTTCACAACAACATAGCAGAGCATAAACAGCACAGTAAGCAATTTAGACAAAGGTAATGAGTCACATGATTGAAACCTAAGAAATGTTGATCACTATGTATATAGTCTCCCAACATGTGTACGTGTGTGTCCACTGATTTTTGTCTTCCAGAGAATTTATGTGAATAAGAAATAATAATATTTGCTAATAGTGAAATTCAGTTACTTTGGTACTAAATTTATACATTATACCATACTTAAATTCACCAATAGTCATACTTAAATTCACCAATAGTCATACAGCACACTAGATCAAACATTCATGTACAATATCTAAATAGGGAATAAACCTACAAGGTATATTTTATGTATTTTAATGTACAAATTTAACTTTCACTATGGTAATCCCAAGCATTACAGATCTCTCATTTCAACATCACATTGGATGACTAAAGCTACAGGGGCTGATGTGCTATTTTAAATAATATTTTGTTTTTACTTATAAAAACGTATCTACTTCAAATTTACACCGTCACCTACCTCTTGAACAACAACATTACATTTGGACCGTGTTATGCATCACAAGACCAAGCGCCGTTACTTTATATTTCTGATGTGAGCGCAATTAGTGCTGTATAGTAGTTATTTACAGTGAGATTTCACTACTAAGTGAAAGAACACTAACCCTTCTTTGGTACAAAAAGTTGAGAAACATTCATAAATAAATATATTTTAAGAACATGTAAAACTTAGGTTCCATTATGTCAGTTGCGACATATGGTGCTTGGACTAGTGATGTATAACACTGTCCATTTAATTCTCTGGGTTAGTACATTCCACCACCCCCCCCCCCCCCCCCACACACACACAAAAAAGGTTATGAAAAACTTAGAGAGTGCTCCTCTATGGAACACACACATTGCTGAAAGGTAATTTCAGTTCAGTTACATATGAGAGTTGGTTAGAGCCTCTCACTCCCAAACTATTGACACTAACATAAAGTGGAAGAAAGAGTAATGGCAGGCAATTTTATGACTATTTTCTTCACAGAGCCTCGTATGTTTTTTGCACTGAAAGATAAAAGGAACCCTTGAACTTATGTGCCCTGCAAACTATATCAAGCTGCAATACCACATTTAAGTGAAGAGGGTTTGCTCTAAAGGGCACCACAATATATGATTAACAAGCAGCTAAGCTTACTGAGATGAACAGACGTACTACAATATTTTGAAACATCAGTATCAAGCAAAATGAGGAGTACCAAAACAAAAATGTGGCAGTATACCAACTTTCATAAAAACCAAGCAGATATGAACAAAAAGAGGGATTGTACCAAATGAAACAATATGATTCAGAATTTTTTTAAAGTCTGAAACATCCATAATGTACACACACAATTGCAAAGATCAAATGAAAATTTGTATAAGGCCAAGGTTCAAAACCTAGCCTTGGTAAAAAAATTGTGTATGATGCTTCATTCTGCATATATACATCTTTCAAATTTTCTAGCTGGTCGAGATAACATTGGTTTCAAAATGTATGGAACCCCTCACAAAAAACTTAGGTTCCAAGATATGAACAATACAGTAGAAATGTTTTTAAGACAAAAAGGAACTGGATTGCAAAACCTTTTTGTCATACTGAATTTTCTAATAATAAATAACCCACTATCAACCTGTTCACTCTAATTGCTTGATCTACGGTGTTCATTCCCAGTTTTCCCTTATTTCCTCATTATGGACACTCTCCTGTTATTGTTCCCATCTATTGCTACTTTCTTATCTCTAACCTTAAACTTATTAGTAAGGTAACCTGTATTCACCCAGCTTTCACTGCTACACAAAAAAGTTGGTTGAAAGATAGCAGTGCACCGTTCTAACTTAGTTTTGGTACTGATTTCCTTCTTGCAGAAGAGAGAATATCGTAGCTGAGCACTCGCTGCTTTTGCTTTGCTACACATTGATTTCAGTTCTTTCACTATGTTGCTATTCTGTGAGACAATACATCGTAAGTACTTGAAACTGTTGAAACTTCGTTCCTCCTATTTGGCACTCTATCTGTTTAACTCTTTCTCACAAACATTACTTTCATTTTGGAGATGCTGATCTTCATACTGTAACCCTTACATCTCTGATCTAGCTCTGAAACATTAGATTGCAACATTTCAATCAAATCTACCATCACAACTAAGTCATCTGCATATGTGAGACTGTTTTCAACAGATGATTGATAAACAGTATGAACAACAGTGACAAGTTGTGGCGTTGTCATACCCCTGAAGCTACAGTGAACCATGAACACAATTTACTAACAATTCTAACTGTAGCTCGACAATCTACATAAAGACCTTTAATTGTCTATACATAAACTATGAAATTGAAAAGAAGATCCCATAAGCAAATTTTACTGCTTAAAACATTAGTCCCCACATATTTTCTCGCAACTCATGCCATTATTTTTAATTCCCTTGAAAAACGTAAAAGTGTGACTCTTTTGGAGTTTGTTATAACTTCAAAAAGATGACTAGTCTAGGGAGACTAGATTTCAGAATCAAAATACGGGACACATATCGGTACCGAAGATTGCACCACGTTACGAATCACATGGCTGCTCACGTCGGAGTTTCGTGTCTTACCTCGAGCATGGGTATGTTTGTTCTCCTTACTGTAAGATCGTTTAAGTAGTTCGTAAGATTAGGGACTCATGACCTCATATGTATGGTCCCTCAGGTGTACAAGTTTTTCTTTCTTTCTTCAAAGATTGCGTAACTTTTTCCTGTGGCGTCATCAACTTTAATGTTATCCCTTAAAGCTATACAATATGACGGCCTTGGTGTCACTCTTAACCCAGACAAAACCACACATATTAACGTACATACAGTATAGTAAGAAATAAAGCTATTATTTCTCTCACCCACACCCCAAAGCTAACATTTCGTATTTAGTGCTTCTCGTCTTTACATTTGCTTCTCTCGAAATGACTTCTTTATAGTCCTGTATGTTTTGGGCAGAAAGTGTGACTTGAGTATAAACTAGTTACCATGTCACGAAAAGTATTTAATTCCTGGAAGGACATGAAACCACAGAACAAGCTTAGGAATTAGGGGGTTTTTGGGATGGGACAACACACTACTCATACGGCAATTTCAGTAACTATATCATACTAAGTAAGTTGCTAATTAACATGAATTGCATTACTAATTAAAGGAATGGTTGTCACATATAAACAAATAGGATAGACTTATTATTACTTTAAAAAATTACTAATTACTCCCTCAACCACATTTTTCACAAGAATGTAGCCTATGTTATTTAGGTGTTTGGTATTTTAACATCGATTTTCATACTAATCAACTCATGATGTATTCTGAAAATGAGTTCTTGTTATAATGATTTCCCTTACACACTAAATATGTTGTTTTTGCGGGCCATAAAGTATTTGTAGTGGAGAACGCTCTTCCTGCAGCAGCGTTACTGCTAGGCACATCTAGCACAAATGAAGTGTTAAGCTATAAATTTTCCCCCAAATATTGTCAGTTGGAAGTAAGTTTAAAAATAAGAGACCAGATTAAACCAGCTCGCTTCACAGTTCTCGATTAATAATTTTCTCTTCACATGCAGCAGTCCTTAAAATTTTTAACTTCCTCAAATAAACTGATTTTCACATCTTTCTTTCAAAACGCCAAAGCCAATAATCGCACGGACTGAGGTCTGGCGGCTGAGCACACGATCATCACCAAACAATGCGCACAAGAGATCTTTCACGCATCTAGAAATATGGGGTGGAGCGTCACCCTGCATAATAACGTACGTTCCAGCACGTGTTTATCAGCCAGGCTGGGGATGATGTGATTCTGCAACATATCAGCGTACCTCACACACGTCACAGTAGCAGTTACATAACCAGAATCAAGCGCCATCTGTCGGACATTTTTGAACTTTTTTTCTTTAGTTCTAATCAAACCACATGTCATTCCAAGCATGAGTGTCAATTTTTACCTCTCTATCTACATTATTCCATGATTTATTAAGTTTTCAAGTTAATACTGACTTTTTGATCACCCAGTAACTGCATATAAAGCATTTTGGAAGGGGGAGAAGGAGAAAGCACTACTGGCAGTACTTTCCATTTCTGATATTGGAGTCCATATTAGTTACAGTAAAACCCCATTTTACGTTTCCAGATTTCACATGTTCTCATCATTTACACCATTTTATGTTGGTCCCGTCAAATTTCCTGTGTTCACAACGTTAATTCACCCCCTTTTTTTGGGTTAACATATTTACACTTTTCCCGTGTTTTACGCTTTTTTAAATACGTTCATGAAGGAAAAAATGATGCTGGCATATCTTTCAACTTAAAGTATAATGTTTATAAACGTTATGCAGTTAAGTGTCTTGGCACTTTGCATTTATTCAAATGTATACTTCGCATGTCATTATATGCGCCTAGTTGACTTACGACACGGTGGATTATGGAAGTATACTATTCCCAACACCCACCACTCCATCCGACAAATTGTGCGTGTCTAGCGCTACCCAACCAACTTCCTGCCTGTGATCGTCTGCTGTCTGCACAGCAAACATGAAAACAAAAACAGTTCGACAAACTGACACCAGAGAACAGGGAGGCACTGCAATCGAAGCCTGCATTTGGTTGGAACGTGTGTAGTATGGTGTGTAGGCTGCTCCGAATTTGGTTGGTTCGTTGGTCGGACGATAAATCGGAACCTGTGTAGGGTCCTTCAGCCACTGCGCCGATTGTCAGCTTGGCTTTTTTTTTTACGCAACTGGTAATTTTTCATGCTGCGCATGACGCATTACAAGAATTCATTCTTGTTGTGAAATACAAATATTTATCTAAATATTTTTTGTGACTTTCATGAACGGTGAGACTGATGGATTGCTTGCGTATGTTGAAGGGGGCACGGTATATTATAAACTCAAAAAAGTGGCAATAGTGTGAGATGATGACCCTATGCAAACGTCACAAAAATACTTATGTGAAACATCGAAAAATACAAATAGAAAGCAACTTGTGCAGTTTTACTATGTAAATAATTAATGCCAGTTAAAGGCTTGCTGACTAATTGATTATGATGAATGAAATTACGTCAAAAATTTCTTCTTTCCATAAAAGTATCAGTTCTCTGGTGCTTAAAATGGTAAAAATTTTGATAACCTTTTTTATATAATAAACTTCCTGGTGAGTATTTTGATGCCTATTATCAACATATATAAAAAATAAACAATGAAAATGCAAGAGTGATCAAGTAAGCACATTCACCATTTGAAACATTATTTCCTGTATTTTACGTTTTCCAGCATTTTACACTATTTCATTGAAGTCTCTTGATAAGTGTAAAAACTGGGCTCTACTGTAGTTACACAATTACCACAGGACTTGCAAAACCTGCAAAAATGTGTCAATTGTGAATCTAAAGACTGAACTTCTAGTCTTGAACATATTTTCTGTCAGTGTTCACCGGAATGAATCTACATAATTTCTCAACACTAAAAATTCCTTAAAGTTACATATGAAATCTTTAGTAAAGTTGTAGTAAATAATAATACTGTTACCTGATGTCTTTCTAATAAAGCTTCAGCCCCTGTGACATCATTTGCTAATTCATCACTGGAAACTAGACCCATCATACTATTGATCCATGACATCAAATCACGATAATCACTCAAGAAACGCTGAAGATCATATGAATCCAATAACTTTTCTTTGCGGCTGTTTGCCTTTGCTGTGAGTTGAGTCCATTCTTCATTGATCTCTTTCTGTTTTGCATATGTCTGATCTGCTGTTTCTGGATGAGTTTGCATAAGTCTGTTTGCTGTTTCATCAAGTTGCCTAATCTGTAATGTAAGAAAACAAATGGTAAAGAAAATCTACCAATGCATTAAAAAAATAAGCAACAATTTGTATGAAACACTCCTACATCCTTAGCATAATACTTAAATACCCCGATGACAGAGCTTTCATTCCCTCCCAGTTTACTTCTGATCTGGACACACAACCTCATGGAATGTGCCCAAAACAGACAGAATATTAACACCACAAAGCTTTACAATGAAAGTATAAGTTTATACAAGAACACTTTTGCATCATTTCACCAAGGAGTAAACTGAAGCTAAACTCTAATAAATGACCTTGCAATTACCGACTTTACCTAAATCTAAGCCACACCCGAAAAATAATACTCAGAATTCAAGGGTAGGAGGTGGCGGATTTGTAAGACTAATTTCAGAATTAAAGCAAAGTTGATTCATTCTAACATGATATAAAAATTAGGTAGAATGGACAAAGAAAGCTACAATAGCTTTGCAGTTGAGCTTAAGCAAGTTTATTTTGGTGACAATACTTTTTAGGTGTTGGTGGTATTTGATACTGGCGCCATGCAGCATAAGAAATACGTGCGACAAATTGTGCTGTTGCAGACAGCCATCAAGTCTTTCTGAATGCACACAAATCTGCATTTGTGCCTTACTTTAACTGTGATATTATGTTCAGCCTAACCACAAACTCAAAATTCGCGAAATATTCGAAGAAATTTATGCTCAGAATGAGACAGGAGACAGATACCAAACCAAACAACCACTTCAATTTTGGCACTATAAATTCACGCCATCTTTTATAACTCCTCACTGAAAATTACAGAACTATCAGTTTTAAAGTCATAGTTGCAAAATACTAACCCGAATTATTTATAGATGAATGGAAAAACTTGTGTAATCCAACCATGGGGAAGATCAGTTTGGATTTAGGAGAAGAAACACGGGAGGCAATACTCACATGACGACTTATCTTAGAAGATAGGCTAAGGAAAGGCAAACCTACAATTTTAGCATTTGCAGATTTGGAGAAAGCTTTTGACAACGCCAACTGGAATAAATTCATTCAAATTATGAAGGTAACGGGTAAAATATAGGAAGCAAAGAGTTATATTCAACCTATACAAAAACCAGACAGCGGTTATTACAGTCGAAGGGCATGAAAGGGACGCAGAGGTTGGGAAGGGAGTAAGACAGGGTAGTAGCCTTTCCCCAATTTTGTTCAATCTGTACATTGAGCAAGCAGTTAATGAATGCAAGGAGAAATTTGGAGAGGAAATTAAAGTTCAGGGAGAAGAAATAAAAACTTTCCGGTTTGCCGACGATATAGTAATTCTATCAGAGACCGCAAAGGATCTGGAAAAGCAAGTGAATGTAATGGACAGTGTATTGAAAAGAGGGTATAAGATGAACATCAACAAGAGTAAAACTAAGGTAACGGAATGTAATGTCAGAAAATCAGGTGATGCTGATGGAATTAAGATTAGGTAATGAGACAATAAAAGTAGTAGATGAGTTTTGTTATCTGGGTAGCAAGATAACTTCTGATGGTCGAAGTAAAGAAGATACAAAATGCAGAATGGCTATGGGAAGGAAAGCATTTCTGAAGAAGCAAAATTTGTTGACATCCAATATTAATTTAAATGTTAGGGAGTCCTTTATGAAAGCATTTGTCTGGAGTGTAGCATTTTATGGGAGTGAAACGTGGATGATAAGGAGCTCAGACAAAAAGGCGATAGAATCTTTTGAAATGTGGCGCTACAGACGAATGATGAAAAAATATATATTTTAATTGTTCCATATAAAGAATGGAGAAAAGTCATGGATATTCCTGAAAAAAAATTCCAGAACTTTGCTTTTTGTGATCATGATATTTTGACTCCCACATTCAAGGTGAAGGTAAGTGAATTGTGAGTGTGTAGTGAAAGGACAATATACAGTAGGTAGGTAGGTGGGGGGGGGGGGGGGGAGGAGGAGGAGGAGGAGGAGGAGGGGGGAAAAGCAAAACAAGACACCTATTTTTGATTTTTATTAAATAATGTTTTCTGTAGCAAGTATGACATGCATGTGATGCTGTATTAAAATGTACACCAGATTATTGGTTGGCCGTGGTTTGGAACCCACGTTAAACTGTAGGTCCCCCTATAACTGGCTGGGTAAGTCAGTTCAAAGGTCGGAAGAAGGCAACGGCATACTACCTCCAAACAGGACCATGCCTAGTAAAGCACTGTGGTGTTCAAACCAATCTTCGGATTGTTGACTGCTTTACCTTTAGTAATTAAATTGCTACTCTAACATCAAAATATGATTAAATCATGACTCTGTGTCACTTTAACTTTAACTTTCAACTATTGGATGATATGTTATTGAAATCTAAACTTGCACTGTATTTATTGTAAGTTTTAATTGAATTCTGTACAATTTGACACATTCCATATCCTTTTGAGTAACTCACTAACTGGATCCACCGAACATGAAAAATAAATCTCCGGCGTAACTACGCAAAACCCCCATGTAAGAAAAACAACTACTTAAGTAATATATATTTCAGTCCCCTGATATTTATTAAAAAGGTGTTTACTGTACATTTAGGTGCCAAGTACAATGAACTAGTGTTACTGTAGTCCTATTCTGACCCTGGTCTTGCAGGGGATTATTTAAGATAGTTGAAGAGGTGAAATTTTATGCACAGAAAGGAAAGCAGTAGGTCAGAAACCCACATTTACAAATTATATGTTCATGTAAGTCAAGTAAGTCCACATGGTGCAGCAATATGTAGCAACAATATACTGTGCAACAGGCATTAATGCACAGAATTCAAGTGGAGCTTTTGAAACTAGATAATCATTCTTCTTTTATATGTGGAGCTGACAATTAGCCAAAAACTGATATCCAAATTCGGATATAGGTCTAATCAATAAAATTATAATAACCTTGTCTCCAAGTGCAGCCAGATCCCTCTCAAGACCTTCATGCTTCCGCTGCAGAGCTTGCACACTTCTCAGATCTTTCCCTAAATCTTCATTATTTAGAGCTTCATCTTTCTCTTGAATCCAGTCTTTAGTCTCGTCAACATCTCTGTGGAAACGCTGTACTTCATGTGCAGACCCTAGTTGTGTCGCTCTCTCTGATGTTAACTGCTGCAGTGATGTCCACTTCTGATTCAAATCCTATAACAGAATGTAATTTGCCAAATCTCTGTAAGAATTTGTTTAAGAGGAAGAAAGCAGTGAAAGCAAAGAATGTGACGAGCAAGACAAGAAATTAACCTCTATCTGTGTCTGTATTTTCAAGGCAGCTTCTGTCTGCCCAAGACTCATGAGTTGCATGGCTATTTCATTCATTTCCGCAAGTCTGACTTCATTAGCTTTCAGATCAGCTTGGAAATCGTCAAACTTCTTTTGCATAACCTCAACTTGTTCCAGGTCTTCTCCAACATCAGCTACTTCAGCATAGCTTTCCTGAAAATGAGAAACGTTATATGAACAGATTGCTTTAGAAGCCAATTTTCCTTTAAATGTAACCATATTAAATAAAAAAAATTTAATCAAGAGGGTAACAATTTCAAATATATCAACCATAAAAAAATCACAAAACTATTATTTAAAATATGGGCAAAATTATTTTCAAATAAATGTTATAAGATTAAACTCCACAGTCTGACTCTTTCATACACACTTTCCATTAATGTTAAACTTTAATCAATTTATTGCACAAATGGCCTAAACTAGGAAGCTATCCACACATCACAAGGCATAGACATTATGATCAATCCAGTGAAATTAAGAAAGAAAATGTTAGTTTGAGTTTTCACAATTGTGGAAGAACTTGATAGCATTTAAATTTCAAACAGCTAATCTTCTCACAATGGAAAAACACATTAAATGGAAAGGGGGGGGGGGGGACTTAATAATCACTGAACAGACAACACAAAATCAAATTCGGATACTTTTGTTGTATTCTGCAAATCACTGAAATATTATCTTTTCAATTTAAATCTGTGTGAACATTGATAAATAGATGGGTTTTTCTAAAACTGATTGTAGAAGACATTATGATTCAATTACCATTCACCTATAAAATTACTTATTTATGTTTAAATTTCTCTTAGGATATATTTAACTTGGCATTAGAGCAGTCATCAATCAAACCCAAGGCAAGTAATGATGTGTTCAAATGGAAAATCTACTATGAACTCTGTAGCTGACACTTCATTTTTTGTCAAGGGAAAAGAGCAATAATGATCAAAGTCAGAATTAAAGGACTGGTTTCATAATCAGCGCAACAGATTATTGAGTTAAAGATATTTCCTTGAATAAGCAACAATGATTTTTATGTGGCAAATGATGTGCCCTAAGTCATCTTAAGTCAACCACAGAGAATGTAACTATTTTACACTACAACGTACTTGAGTGTCAATAGGTGAACTATGTTTTGCTACGTGACCATAAATTCACTGCAAACAAAATTCCGAATTTTAGCCATCAAACATACCTTTCAACCACACACAGTAATGAATTAATTTCTGAAAAACTTATACAGAGTAATACAAGTTCATTTCTAGTAAACCTAAGATTAAAATGTACCTCTTTTCTAATACAAAACAAAAAATCCTCGAATATATCTGAAGCTTAAAAATTAGAATTCTTGATCTTATAATCTGGCTCTGGAGTTTTAATTAACAACAGAATTACTTGTAGAACAGCATTTACTCATCTATAAAATTCCATTCATTATTAATTCATTCGATACGCCATGTTTGATGAAATTGGTGAGGGAAACTGGCTATATGTTTTTTAAACAAAGCAACCCAACCTCTGCCTTACGCTATTTAAGGAAACCACCAAACACTCGAAACTAAATGACTGGACAGTCATGTGAACTGACGTCATTCCAAATCTCTGTCCAGTGTATTCCACTTCGTTTACCAAAAAAAAGAAGCCAATAGTAGTGATGGCATCCGATATCTAATTAAAGCAGTGCTGCCCATGGTACGCAAAACTAGACACAAGCCAGGTGTTTGGACCGTGTGGAAGCTAACAAGGCTCTGCCCGTCTTGGCTTTACTCGGTCCCTCTGTGAACTATCTGGTACAGCAAAACATTTAATTTAGTATTGTGGTGCAGATTTTTTTTTTCCTCTTTTTTTTTTTCTTTTTTTTTTTGGTACAACTCTTTTCACTTTCAAGATGAACATTAGCAGAAGCAAAATGAGGATAATGAAATTTAGTCTCAGAAAACCAGACAATGCTAAAGGAATTAGATTAGGTAATGAGACAATAAAAGTAGAAGATGAGTTTTGTTATTTGGGTAGCAAAATGAATTCTGATGGCCGAAGTAAAGAAGATATAAAATGCAGAAAAGTTATGGCAAGAAAAGCATTTCTGAATATAAGAAATTTGTTGTCATCCAATATTAATTTAAATGTTAGGAAGTCCGGTCTAAAAGCATTTGTCTGGAGTGTAGCATTGTATGAGAGTGAAATGTGGACGATAAGGAGTTCAGACAAAAAGAAGCTAGAAGCTTTCGAAACGTTGTGCTACAGGCAAATGACGAAGATTATACGGGTAGACCATGTAACCAATTAGGTGGTGCTCAACAGAATTGGAGAGAAAGGAGTTTCTGGCATATCCTGACTAAGAGAAGGCATAGGTTGGTGGGACTCTGAGACATCAAGGAATCATCAACTTAGCATTAGAAAGAAGTATGTGGGGTAAAAATCGTAGAGGGAGACTGAGGGGCAAATACAGTAAGTAGATTCAAAGGGATGTAGTTGCTTTGTTACTTTCAGATGAAGAGGCTTGCACAGGACAGGGTAGCATAGAGAGCTGGATCAAACCAGTCTGCGGACTAAACCATGACAACAACAATCATTTAGGTAGTATACGGAAATTAACCATTATTGTTAACTTTGGGAGAACAATATGTGCCAGATTTTATATTTAATAAGAAAATGTAGTTAGCTTGTAACAATCTTATTGTCTACTCTTTACACAGTTTTTATAAGAATGAAAATTCAATCATTTACCTTGTCTTTAATCCAAGTTGCTAGTTCTGCTGCTTCACGAACCAGTACATATGCCTTTACAGTCTCATTGAGTTTATTTTGACGCTCCCTTGCCAAACTCAATAGCTGATCATACTGAGCTTCAATCTGATTTTGTCTAGCTGCTATTGAGTTCTTGTCTGCAAGATTCTGCTGAGAGGCAGATAATCCTGCTTCTATCTTCTTAACATAAGCAGCTGGAACAAATCCTTGACGATCATTAACTTCAACTTTCCACCAATCCTGAAAATTGAAAAATTAAAATATTAGAGACTGAATAAATGTAAAGAAAATTGAATAACATAATATTGTAAATACCTCACACCTGATTTGTGGATCTCTCTCTGTAATAAGGAAAGACCACACTAAACATTTGTCTTTTTACTAATACCCCCCACACAATATTTATTACATTTAGTAATTCTCTGTTATAAATGGATTTGAAAGTAATTGGTTAATATGAGGTGTGTGTATCACTATAGAATAATTTTCTGCATATCAAAATCAATTTAAGTACAAATATTTTAATAATTGTGAAAACAAAAGAAAAAAAAATTGTTAACAACTATTCAAGAAATTTGTATTACTAAACTAATACACTACTTCATAATTATTTTAGAAGAAAAAGAAACCCACAGTAGCTATGAAAATGACAATAGTAATCAATAGTGCAGAAGTTGAACACAAATTTCCGGATTGTGCTCTACTGAGATGATTTAAACTTACTAGTTACAGAATACAGGACTCCAGGGTTAAGGTGGATGATAGGAATAGAGATTTGTGTGGAACTTTTCCAAATGCATTTGTTTAGAGAACCAACTTTGTGATATATCGTTCCACATCTATTGGTTACCCGTACGTCTGAACTTCACAATTCAGTCAATGTAATATAAGGAAATAATGATTATTATAGCAGCACCTAGTGTTAGCAGGAATTTAACCCTTTAGTTACTACAGATGAGTCAAATTTGACTTTGTTGTCACTGAACTGTTCGCCTGTGCTGAGAGTGTGTGTGTTCCAGGTGTTATGAAATACTTGATTCAAGAAAGAAATTGACTAAAAATGTGCATCTAATAGTCTGATATCTCCTACATTCCAGGTAATAAAACATAGCTAATTTCATTTTATTTGTTTATTCACTTGTTACTTAAAAAAGAAAAAAAATAGAGAGCAGATCAATATCTCATTTTGTACACAAAATATTGGTTTTTATATCTGATGGGCAGTCACATGCAGCCCACCCAATTCTGTCCCTGTGCATAGGGAATCATGTAGTCATAACAACTGTATTTCATAATTGTTTCAAGATACTGAAACAGAGTGTTTTTGCAAATGATGGCTCACAAATTGGAACATATTCTGTAAAATAAATGCTTAAAAGTTTTTCATTTACCAAGCTGTGGAAATAACTTGTCCACAGCAGTGACAGAGAATCATTATTTCCACGAACCATATGTGACTGGAATAGGAGGAAGTGACAACGGTACACATAGAACGCTCCACCACACCCCACGGTTTGTCTTGCAAAGTATGGATGTAGACAGAGAGAGCTGGTGGAAATGGACAGGTAAACAGGTCAAGAGTGCAGAAGGGAAGATCAGAGCCCAAGTTGGAAGACGACCATGACGTCTGAAGAGTGACAGAAGATGATTTAACTCATCCACAGCATCAAAGGGCTAACAAAGGGAGGAATATATTTCTATTAGGAAGAATGACAAGACAGATTTCAGATTCATTGAGCAACAAATATCGAACTACTCAGACTAAACTGTTCCAACACTACTGGGCGCCCTTTAGCTCACTCGTAGGCAGGTGCAACTAGTATAGGCAACCTGACAAATGGCCCTACTACATGCCATCCTGTGCATGCCCTAACCACACGGCTAAATCTGCCTGCATGCACTCTGGTGATAGATAACAGAGCCGGTCCCAGCTTCCTTACTGCCAGCGAGTCAGCCATTTGCCCATCCATTCCTGTGGGTGCTTGGCTACCTACCAACATACCTTTTGACGGATGTGTGAAGTAGTGAGGAATAAGAAAAAACCAATCACGTTAAGCAACCATAGCAGAATTTGCTCCAAAAGCTGGACAAAAAACTCATGGATACAAGAGTGTGAAATGTTCATAAAGTTTTTGAATGTAAAATTCTAGCTACTAATCTGACAAAAAATTACTCAGAATTTTTGTCTTGCTTTAAATCACTCAGTTACCATACAGAAGGATGACAGAGAGAAGAATGAAGTACAAAATTTCATTTTCTAGGTACTTAAGGAGTTCATATGGAGCAATTATATGTGGAATAACCATAAAAATTTAATCACCGGAAAGACAGAAGTTGCTGGAAGAATCTGCAGATAGATTAGTACACCCACCTGAGGACTGCTTCACGCAATACAAAGAATATGAGAAATTTTGTCTCAAGTAAGTTTAAAAGTGAAA
Source organism: Locusta migratoria (assembly GCA_026315105.1). Classification (NCBI taxonomy): domain Eukaryota; kingdom Metazoa; phylum Arthropoda; class Insecta; order Orthoptera; family Acrididae; genus Locusta; species Locusta migratoria. Next base: position 106,776,262 of record CM048755.1, read on the forward strand.
CAGACATGATCTTTTCCAATTTAAGCAAACTATTCAGAAAATTAAAAAGGTTTAAGTATCTTAAGAGTTTCAATAAAGGGCTACATTTCTTTCGTTATTTCTCATAGTTACTGAACTGCATCAAATTAGGTAGAGGAAAAAAGGAAGATTAGGGTTTAGCGCCCTGTCAACTGTGTGGTCATTAGAGACGGAATTAATGTTCCGAGTTTTGGGCATGGACAAGGAAGGAAATCGGCCATGCCCTTAGAAAGTAACCATCCCAGTATTTGTCTGGAGTGATTTAGGTTATTCGCAGAATAACTAAATCTGGGGCTGGAGATGGATTTGAACCACCATCCTCCCAAATGTGAGTGCTGTGTGTTAGCACTGCACCAAATCATTAGGTAAAAATAAGTTTAAAAAAATTGCACAACATTTTACTGGGTTATAAATAAAATTAAAGATTGATGCTCAGACAGAGGATTACAAATAGATTTTACTCTCAAGTACCATTTGCAATGGACTCAAAGTGGATCAAGTTACCGCTTTGAATGTAGTCCCTTAACAAAGTAACTAAAATAATAAACAAACCTTGTTATTTGAATTCAGTAGAGTTAGGACATCGCCTTTCTTCATGGAAACCTCACGAGGCGATTTTTCTGTATAATCATACAGTGCCATGACACATTCTTTTCCTGAGACATCAATTACTGGAGTTTCTTGTTGCTGTAAACAAACAGATTCATTTTGGTTATATTAACAGATTAAAACATTTCAGAATATTAAAGAAGTCTCAAAACATTTGTCATAAAAGTGATAAATTAACTGGATTGCAGTGACTAACTCATTCTTTCTTTCTTTTTTTCTTTAACATAGGTTAGTTAAGAACAAGACACAAAGAAATTTCCAAATAAAAATAGTTATCAATATTGAAACAAAGTACCAACAATTTTTGGGATTTATACTGCATTCCTTTTGAAATAGTGTTGGGTCATTCCATTAAAAATCAGATTGGGGTTGCAATCATCATTACAGATTTTAATGAAATTTGGTACAGTTATTGCCTGCACTACAGTAAGGTCATTTCTCAGGTATTGAAATGTGCAACCCCGTGCGTCTGAGCTAAGCCCCCTTCAAAGTTACCATTTTTGCTCCCCCCCCCCCCCCTTCATTTTTATTTAAAAGAAACCTGCCCCCATGGGTGCTCCCCTAGCTTCAATAGGAGGTGGATGATTGATATCAGTTTATTGGGAGAATTTCAGAAAAATGTGGTTCATCTGTAAAGGAGACCAGATATAAAACACTTGTGCAATCCCAACTTGGGTATTGCTTAAGTGTTTGGGATCCCCACTAGATTGGTTTTAAGGAAGACATAGAAGCAATTTAGAGGATGGCAGCATTTGTTACTGGTAGGTTGGATCAAAGTCCAGGTGTTACAGAGATGCTTAGGGAACTCAAATGGAAATCACTGTTGAGGAAATTTAAATGGCCAGAATCTGAAGGTAACTGCAGAACCATTCTACTGTCGCCCATTTACAGTTTGTGTAAAGACCATAAAGATAAGAGAAATTAGAACTCCTACAGAGGAACATACACTTTGGGTTTTCCCTCGATCTATTTGGGAGCAGAACAGAAAAGGAAATGACTGGCAGTGGTACGGGGTACCCTCTATTACCTATCTTACATACCACAGAGTATGTACACAGACGTAGATTTGAGCATGTGCTTCTGATGTAAGTTTGTATTTAGACAATGACTGATATGTTCAGAATGTGAAACATTGTTTCTACTAAATTGGGTTGAATGGATTGCACAGTAACATGTGCCTTGTGTAAAATTCCATGGCACTTTCAATATTGTTCTTTTCTTTACATACACATTGTCAGAGTATAGTAAAAAAAAAAAAAAAAAAAAAAAAAAGTTATGCATAGGAGAAACACACACATACTGTGAGTTATTAGACTTGGATCCAAGCTACACAATGAGGCAATATAAAGCACATTGTGACCTTGCACACATTGAATATGGGGGGAGGGGGGCATCGAAATTTTTATTTTTGACAATTGCAAATTTTTCAAAAGTCAAATGGCTTGTGTGTGCATGCAAGTAATACAACCCAATTTGCTCAGTGAATTGAGTCTCATTGCCTTTATACACAAAGAAAATGTTCCAGAATTGTCATTCACACACGAGTTAAGAAAATATTGCTAATTTGCAAAATGTGATAAGTTGTAAGGTAGTTTGTCTGTCGTTGTGTAGCTTCTGAGCCAGGTGGTAGGAGTTCACCCACAGTGGCATTTTACTGAAGAAAAAATTACAAAGGTAAAAATCATAACTTTTGGGTGGCCTAGCTCAGCCTCCCCTTGGTTGTAAATTTCAAAACCTTAGATATGAATGCATTTTAGTGCAGGTATACACTATGACAAATTTCATTAAACTCTGTTATCAAAACGCAACCCACTTTAGCTAACATCTGACGACTTCCAATGGAATGACCCCATTACATTCTCAGCATACTACATGCAACAACTGTCAACTGTATTGTTTCAGAATGATATATAACTAAAACAGGTGTTATATATGAATAAACAAGTTCTTCCTGAAGCTGCTATGTTTTGTACCGAAGATCATCATTCGTGTGAAAGGGTTTCTATTGAGTTAAAAACTCTGGTTAGAACAGTGAATTTCACACCCCATATTAAGACTCTCTGCAGATATCCTTGATACTGCATAGTGGACTCAATAGGTTGAGCAGAAAAAAAATTCATTAATACATGACACTAGCAATACGAATATTAATGCATGCAGTAAAATTATCCCTACATGTAGTAGTATAAAACACACTAGTAGCTAATCACATGGATGAACTACGAAATCCAGAGCTACATGCATAATACCATTTGGTTCATGAAAAGCCCACTGGAAGCAATTTTGATTTTATGAATTAGTTTAAAGCTCACCACAATATAACTTTACAGCATATCTTCTTGTTTAACAAGTCATTCTGCCATTTCAAAAGGCAGCCATTGAGAATTGAAATGGTACAAACAGATATGCCTATGACCTTATAAAAATGTATATTCAGCTAATATATACCCTGCATGATTGTGCTTGTTCACGGAGGCTTAAAATTGTGTTTCCAAAGGCTTCTAAATCAGAAACAAGTGCCTCATGCTTTTTGAGAAGAGCCTCGCTTGAATCTTCATCCTTCCCGTAGTCAGTATTACACACAATTGGCTCCTTCTCTTTCATCCATGATTCTGCTTCATTTGCATCTGCAAAGTACTGATGTGCTTGAAGTGAATCTTCAAGATCTTGTTTCCTCTGAAACATTAAGCAAAGATATTTGCAGTTAATGGCTACTGTATTTTAGAAGAGAGAAGAATGTATTCTATTCATTGAATAAGTATATTTGTTTCAGAAATGTTTGCGTTTAATATAGTGAAATATGGATCTTTACCTGCAGAGCTTTATCTTTTAGTTGTGTCCAGTGCTCATTTAGTGTTGCAACTCTTTGTTTAATTTCATCACTAGCAAAATGTCCCTCATCCAACATTTGTTGGCCTGACTGATACACAGCAGTTATACGATTTTCATGATTATTAATTTCTGCTAACACAGCCTGATGCTTCTTGATGAGATTCTGCACACCAATAAGATCACGACCTTAAAAAAAAGATAAAAATCACATACTTAAAAAATTATTAATTTAAAAATTGGTTAAGTTTACACAAATGCAATGAGGTGAGTACTAACATTGGGCCTTGTGGGTATTAAACATTGTACAGTGCAAATAGCTCCAAATTTTGTGGAAGCTTTTGAAAGGTTGCAAACAGTATGAACACGATAAGGGTGATAGCCTAAAATAACACTACAGATGAATGTATCTCTGGGTAGTAAAATGATAGTTCCAATCATAACAATCAATGAAGAGGAATAATATCTAGCAAAAAGTTACAGACATGTTTACCAGATATTTTTTTTATTTGTCAATAAAATGAGGATAGTCAGAGACAATAGCTGAGCTGTAGTCTGCCATGTAGAATCAACAATCACAGCCACAAATTTTCAGCCACAACCTCCGTCAGAAAAAGGAGGCCACTCCCACTGGAGATGGTGGTACACGAGTTATGAGTGATTGTGTGAATGTATGTGTATCTTTTTCTGATGAAAGTTATTGCTGAAAATTTTAGTTGTATGAATATGATTGACTATTCTGTGTGCCAGTCTATAGCTCAGCAATTGTCACTAAACTGAGTTCCTAGCTATCCTCATAATATTAACATAATTTTTTTATTTAATATAATACCTGTTACTCTAATCCCATGGTTTGAAACTCAGTGTTATAACAATTTGATGCAGGAACATGTATGCTCAAAATTTAATCTCTATTAAGTGAAGAAATGTGTACTAGTTGTTAAATCAATGGAGGAAGAGGGACGAGATTTTATTTATTTATATTTATATTTATATATATATATAAATAAATAAATAATCAACAGAGGTAAGGTGGCCAAAACTTTAATTAGCTCTAAATAAAATTAAATATTAACCCAAGAGACAAAAACTAATATTACCAGCACTGTTTCATATTTAAAGATTAAAGGATTTGTAGTAATAGATAGTCACCTTAATTTGATAAATAATTAAGACCAGGAAATGTTGCGGTTTACAGCAAGGAGAAAATAATGAAAAACCTGACAGTAAATGCTGAAAACTGCAATATAAGAAAATAATTCTTCTTCAAACTGTTTCATAAGGAAAAATCAGGACCACTCAAAAAGATTTAAAGAGAAAGACTAAAAAGAGGTTGGTTTGTGTATTTTTCCTTCCTTTTTTTTTTTAGGTTAAATAAATATTTTGTGTCAAGTACAGGACATACCAAGAAGGGAGAAAAGTAAAATCACTATTAACTGCTACTATCACTCAATGTCACATTCACTTATGATCTTTGCTGGACTTTGCTGAATGAACAGAAATGGAAAAGGCAAAATTTGAGAAATATGATGTATATAATTGTCTGAAAACTAAAAACTACTTAGAAACATTTTATGTTTACGAAACCACCTTATAGCAGAGCTTTAATGTACAATTTGTGTGCAATTTACAATCTCTATTAGCTTCAAAACCATGTGTTAAGTGGAATAAAATGCTTTTGACATTCATAAACTGTATCCTTTAATCAAAATGATTTTATTAAATACAAACTCACATAATCCTGGTGTACTTCCAGAAGGTTTTAAAGTAATTTTGTTTCATTCAACGCAGACCAAAATATATCAATTTACTGCACATCAGCCACAAGCAAAAAGTTATATTTTCCAGTAACCGCTCACCTAACTGATGTAGTATAGCAGAATGTCTGGGTCTTCTATAAGGGCAAAGAGTGATTTATGGAAAATCTAACATTTCATCGTCATGTTTGCAACTACAATTCTTGAATCAAGTAAGAGTGAACAGCAGCAAAGGAAGGACTCTCTCTCTCTCTCTCTCTCTCTGAGATATATATATATATATATATATATATATTGCCCCTGTAGCAGCAGAAAGCCTTATGTTTCTGACCTGCAAATTAATAGCAACACACAGAAGAAAATGCGGGTGTAGAATGCACCATAAAAGAAAAGCTACCACTATGAGTAGTAAATGTGATTTGGTACCACATGTTTCTTGCTTTATTCATTCATTCATTCTTTTTCTTCTTCTACGGCACTTTAGCTCTTTATGGGCCTTAGCCTCCTTAACAATCTTCCTCCACATCTCTGTTCTCTGCTTTTCTCTACCTCCATCTCCTCCAACACACTGTCTAGCCATCTAGCTCTTTGTCAACCCTTTCTTCTGATGGACTACTGTTCATTCCTGCTTCTGTCATTGTTCTTATTTCTGAACCATATGTAACAAAATATCATTCAAGGCAATAGTACACTTTTCGTTATTCTTGTAATTAGAATTTTTTTTAATACTTTCATATTAACATAAGTGACTGTTTCCAACTTGTATTCTTTCTCTAATGCAATGTATTATATTATTACCACTGGTAAGGTCGGGCTCAGTGGTCTTTGGGTATAGTGTTTGAATGGAAACCAAAGGGTAGCATATTTGAAACCCAGTCGGATCACAAATTTTTCACTCTGTATTTTAACCCAGGAATCACAAGAAACGGCACAGGGTTCAGATTCCACATAAAACTATAGGTCTCCTTTCCTTGGTTGGATAACTGGGGTAGGTTAGGGACACACAAGTCACCAAAGTGGCGTCTAATTGTGAAAGAGTTGCACCAAGCCACTGAGCCACATGAAATCATCATCACTGGTTAAGAGGACACCTACGTAATACAAGTAGCTGACAGCTTTAAAACACTTAACACTTATCATGTGGTGTTGTTCTAACTTTAGAATTGGATATTAGCATGTGTTCTGTCTTGGTTTCATTAATGTTAAGCCCAACTTTTGTTCCTTGTGCTTCCATTGTTTCATATATTTCAATAAGGATGCTCATAGCATTTGCTGTGATTACAGTATCACCTGCATTTGCGCATATTTGGCTAGATTTCAGTGATTGTTGTTCCTATCGACTATTTTTTCTCTCGGGCTATCCAATGTTGAGTTGATCTTTATCAGCTGGGGTGGTCGATGTAACAACCAGGCTGAAAGCACAGACTATTTGATGTTGTCAGGTGAAATTTGGTACACTATAAAAGGGTTATCAAGTCTGCCCATCACAATAATGACTGGCCCAGGGGTAGCCTCATGAGGGACACCTGTCGCCCTTTTGTACCCAAAATTCATAAGTTCTCTGGAAATTGGCAGATCAGATTGACATCTTACACTTCGGTGATTCCAAGGCTGCTTGTCACGATGATGATATTGAACAATGGTCTATTGTACACTCACAAATGTGAGTGGGTGGGGGAATCCAGAAGCCAACAAAAATTTCACAATATTATTTGTCTATGCGAAATGTCTCAGTCCTGGCATTTCTGATAAAACATGCTGAAAGAACCTTTAGCTGCAAACACTACAGACACAATGTTTTTTTTATTTTATTTATTTATTTATTTATTTATTTATTTATTTTTTTTTTTTTTTTTAAATTCTAAAATGACAAAAGTGCCACACACAGATAATGTAACAATTACCACAAATACTGTCTATTCATCATGCACATGGGATAGTCTTCTTGTAAAGTTATCCATTCGAATCAAAAATTTCTGAGAGTTAATCATTCCTTGTTTATTAAGTAATTGGTTTTTGTTTTTAATAAGTAATGGTTTTTGTTGTTATTGATTAAGTGATTGTTGTTGTTTTGTTTTGTAACTATGACAGAGCTATGTTATTACTGTTTTGGGTGTATTAGACGACTTTTGCGTTTGACCTGTATGCCTACTGTTCATGATGGAGCATTGTATAAATCATCAACCGACATGTTTATTTCGTATTCTGTAAGAAAATCATTGCAATCTACAACACATTTTAGTAGCATAAGAATAGCTACATGCGTAGAGTACCTTTCCCATTTTTTTTAAGCACTGAATCATAAAATGTATATTTCCATATTTTGTTTTTGTTATTTTCTATAACTACATAATTCAGGTGATAAATCCATAACAATAACGAACAGTCCATAACAGCAGGCAGCCCTGGCACTAGTTAGGCAAAGATTAATGAGGTAGAACAAGAGTTCTCAATACCACTTCATTGGCTTCCGCACATTCTCTCTTATGGATAATTGTCTGACAATATTATCTATACAAACTATATTTTGATTATACTGATAGACACATGTTGGCTTTATAATGTCTTCTAGTTTAATAATGTGTATTTCCATTAGCGAAAAAGTCAGATTCATGCACACTTTACTACGTACACATAATGTTTATCTCCCCACTTTACTGCCATCCATGCCACGCCATGAGTGACTTGAAATTCACCAAGACATAATTTACTATCCAGATTAGGCATTCCCTTTCAATCCGCTTTTACCGTACCACATATACCAGTATCACAATCATCGAGAAAGTCAACTAAACTGGGAGATGTGAATGGATGGCTAGATGGATTGCTGGGGACAAGGGGGGGGGGGGGGGGGCAAAACAGGCAAAGTCATCGGTCCACCAGTGGAGAGTGGAGGAAGTGGGCATAGAAAATTCAGTCCATGGAGGAAAGAAAGGAGAAAGACTGCATTAGCTCTAAACCCATACTCGCCACGCACATACTCACAAAAGAGGCGAGACATTCTGCCCACACATAAGACAAACACAGATATTGTAATGGTGTTCCTATAATACTTCAATTTATAACACACTTAGTCATTTCATATCATATACAGGTTTTAGAGTGCACAGATCCAAAGATCGTGGCATTCCTTTACAAAAACACATCACAGTAACAAAATATATTCACTACTGCTAACCTCTGTTGGTAGATGCTGCCACTGGTTCCTTCTCTCTTATCCATGCTTCTTCGTCTTCAATATCACGGAAAAGTTGCTGCACTTGAAGTGAATCAAGTAGCCGTTGCTTGCGGATGTTCATTGGGCGTTGCAGTGCAGAGTACCGCTCAGTAAGTGCAAGCTGTATGGCATAAACATTATTACTAAATCACAAACAGCAAACTACAAAATGTATCACTGTAATGTATCATACATTTACCGCTAGTCAACTGCTCTTATAGCGTCTCTTGTTAACTTCTAAAGAGGATTTAGAACACTGTTAAAATGAATACAGGCAGCAATGACACAGTCAGCACCACTAAATATGACCACCTTGTGTTTCAATACAAGCAACAAAGATATACTACTATTTTAAATGTATTAAGCTATGGACATTGATAGCAGAAACACACCAAATTAATGCTTGTTGCTCTCCACACACAGTTAATAGAGAAAAAAAAGAAATAACTGTAAATGCAAGACAAAAGGAAGAGCAACTGGCATATAATTAAAATTCAAAAAAACTCTGGGACAGACAACCATATAAATAACTAATATCACAAAGGAGTCATAAGCACACTCTAAATGTAACCAAGGTGTGAAAATTGGCATAGCACTAAACGGTAGCAATCATACAGAAGAAATAGTCACTGTTGGTGTTAGTGATTTAATATTTACAAACTGTAGCTCTAATATGTTTCTTAGAGCCAAAGCTAATGTTTCATCAGTGAACCTTGGTTTAAAACAAAAATAAGCAAGTTATACAGTGATAAAATCTTTTGTTTTGAACTTAATACTTTAGTAATGACAGGCAATTAAACCAAGGTTAAAAAGGAACAAAATAATGACACACTCATTTTTCATAGAGGAATGTAAATGTATACGATACAAAATACATTTTGTCTTCATAGGCTTTTCTGGTGTAGTAATTCTTCATAATTTATACAGATTTTTCGTCACATGCTAAAATCAAGGTGATTCAATATTCTAGCCATCTTCAGGAATGCTGCTGCTGTGGCTGCCGAGTCCCACTGAGTAATCAGCGGGACTCAGTAGCAGTGGCATTCCTGAAGATGGCATTCACTGAAACATTGAATCATCTTCATTAAATCAGCATCCGGCAGCAAAATGATAAATGTTAGGATACACATAACTTATTGAAACGAGAGGGAAAAAAAAATAATAATAACTAAACACACAGTTGTGAAACACCTAAAGGAACCACAATACAATAAATATGCAGTGTAATAATTTAAAACAAATTATTACTCATATCTAACAGAACTATGAACTCCTTTCTCAACGAGCATAGTCAGAGAAATGAGAAGATTTGGGCCACTTAGACCCTCGGTTGTGAGGAACCCATCTGTCACAAGAAATCAGAAAGGAAGGAAGAAATGAAGTGCTTTGCGAGCCTGCAACACTGGTGATGTTTTCTTCACTGCCTCCTCATAATAGGTGTCTGTATGTCAACCTAGTGTATCTGAAAGACTTGTCCTCTTTTCTAAACTTCAACTGATCCCTCTTACATCTCATAAAGAGAAATTTATTGTTTAGGAAGCTAAAGGTATATATTAAAAGTGTTTCTATCTGTAGTAATGGGAGTTGCTTCTCAGCACTGGTCAGTTTCTGTGCCTAACTGTAATTTTTAAAATTTCTTCATTTGAATTCTCATTTTTATTCAGAATAAGAACTTACTTTATTTTAGAAGATTTAATATTGGGTTCCAATTCAAAAGAAAGCGAAGTGCAGAGAGGTGCGAATATTACAGAAATATCAATCTCATAAGTCATTGTTGCAGAATACTAACAGGAATTACTACTATTGCAGTCAGACTGCCATGATGTGAGATAGTGCTGAAAGTATGAATGTTATGTTTGTAAAACTAAACGGTCAAATTGATGAGGTCATTGGCCCATAGATTTACAAATTAATTTAAATTATGCTAAAGAAACAACAACAACAACAACCACACACACACACACACACACACACACACACACACACACACACACACAGAAGTCAAACATCGGATGGGAACAGCTGCACAATTCGTGATGATGCCTCAGACCACGTGGTCATTCCTGCATGGCACTCAAAGTATGAGTACAATGACCTTGTCCAAATAATGAGGAATTTTCCATCTTTTCTATATGCCTCTCAGCTTGTCTATGTCAATCTTATTTGTCATTAACAGTATTAATATAACACAAAATATACCAGTCAACTAAGTCCTGTTTACAAATGTTCAAATGGAACTTAAAGCTAATGTTAGCGGGACACAACGCCTCTGTGCTGAACAGCTCACACAATTACCTTGCTACTTAACACCGAGCAAATTATAAGGCAGTATTTTAGTGTGATGTCATCCCCAATGTCCCATATCAACAGAATTCCAAAATAAAAAATGTTCAAATGTTTGTAGAGCTTATGGGACTTAACTGAGGGTCATCAGTCCCTAAACTTACAAACTACTTATGAACTAACTTACACTGAAGACAACACAACCATCCATGCCAGAGGGAGGATTCAAACCTCCGACGCGGGAGGCCGCTCGGCTACTCCCGCGTGGCTCCTGTTTACATACCACATTCAATTCTTTGCCACCAATTAAGCAACTCCCAGTTTCTTATTGCAGGCTGCTGTGTTATGTTGTTACCATATATCCTCCATTTAATTGAAAAACAAAATGAATACTGCTGTTTTTCAACCAGCTAAGAAAGCAGTGTATTTTACAAGTATAATTTGATGTTATTGAGAATATGGCCAAAGTTGGAAAGAGATAAAACAAGACAAAAGAAGAATAAATAAATTAGGTGAATTACCTCCTTAGCTTTTATATTGTCAGCATCAAAATGTCCCCTTTCCACAAACTGTGCTGCAGCAACACGAATGCCTTCAATACGATCCTGATGCGAAGCAACATCTGCTTCCAACAAAGCGTGTTTCTTCTGAAGATTCTGAACACTTGTCAGATCCTGAAATGCAAACAGAGTAAATTAAATACACAGCCAGTTACTGTTAGCAATAATAATGATACAGACAACATTAACAAACAATATACCGCAAAATTCTCTTCTTGAAGACATCCTAATAATAGGTCCATAGTATGTGAGTAGGAATCTGAAATGTAGCTCCTGTTTTGGCAAAATTAGCGTATATTTTAAGGTTTTTCATATCTAATAAATCTGTTCATGAAATCATTATTCACAAGTTTATAAAAATTAATTTATAAGCAAGACAAAGGTTTTTCCAATTTATAAGAGACAAATTAATAGATTCGTATATTCTTGGTGACATCATCATATTGTTTTGGAAATGAATATACACAAAAAATTTAAAAGAATCTGCCCTATTACTATTCAACAGATGGCTTGCTGTTTTATAATGAACCAATACACTTAAAGATGTATAAGGTTTTGGTTGCCACAATGTTTGTCTGCTAAAATTTGAACTTGATAGTTCAAACTTATTGACAAATAGTATAAAATATAGTTCACTAGAGAAAAGAAGAATACAAGTTACAGTATTCTCCATAGTAAGCGTTTCTTGAGAAGATTGTTGTCTATGCAAAAACTTTGCAAGGTCATTTTACTAACAGGTCTCGACCCTTTTTTCTTTTAGTTATATTTACGATTTCAACAAATGATTACTGTGTTTAGAAGCAGCATCATTTTCTCATTTATGGACATAGTCCTTTTTGGATTTAAGTATTTCTTAACAGTGTCTTTATTTTACCACCAAATTAGATGACAAAAAGACCTGTACATCACTGATTTCAAAACTGTAAAATGTAAGCCCTGACTAATATACTGCAGAGTTGTTCCCTGTATATTCAGAGTAACACAACCCAAATTTGACAACTCTTACAGGTAGATCAACTTAGTACTTTAAGTAGAACTAAAATGAACTTATACATTCCAGGATGACTCTTGGCATGGTCACTAACGGGAATAGCTGCAGTGATAGAAATATTTTAGTCTGAATTGTTTTGCTGTCCATTCAGAACCAACTTTAGCTAGTAGAAAAATATACAAGTTATTTGTTATGAGCTGCCAGGCCCCGCATTTTAGTTATACATTTTCATACAATTAAACCACAAGACTTCTTATAAACAACAGGTGCTAAGTAATATTCCCAATTATGCATGTTGGCTATATCTTTTTCATCAGGGCATGCCCAGATCCAATTAGTTATGTTATATGACTAAGATTTCTTCCCATTAATGATAACAAAACAGAACTAGAAAGTTTTAACCAAAATAAGATGTGTGTATTCCCTATCACCATTCTCCACTAGAATGTTCAGCAGTTAGAGATAAAGGTAAGCGAGGAAACGTTTCACATAAAAAAGTATAAATCTGTCCATGAATCGTTAAAAAGTTTAGTTTCTTCATGTAACTTTCAGTTTAGCCCACAACTAGGAGTGAATTATGCGATAACAGAAGTACTGTTGTTGTGTTGTTTAAAATGTAAATATATGGTTTTAACCCAACGCTACTTAGATTTGTTAAACTGTGTGTCAAATAAATCTCACAGTCTTACCAAAATACAAACAAAATAGTATTCATGCAGCATGGCGTGGTATGAATGAAAGTAAGTGTTTCTGCACGTTGAAAACACAATCAATTATCATGGATGGAGCATGAGTAGCAGCTTTATTGTCATCGGCATTTTGGTACTGGAGAAAGGGGTGTTGCGCAGGAATGTGTCATTGCAGGTTCACAATGCTATTCACAGATCTATGTGTGATGCACTCAATTTAAATGTAGACTCGCTTATCTGAGTACATGATAACATAATTATTTATTTAGGTATAGAAATTAGCCATGGGCCACAAGGAGAAGGCCACCGGTTGCAGACTGCTGATATAGGGCCTTCATGTGAAGACTCATTTAACACACTTGAATTTAAAAGAGGGGGTGGAAATAGTCTAATCATTTAGTTGCTATTCTGTGTCATATGTTTGTGGAATCCCAATATTTCTTTCTACTTTAATTTACTGAATGTAATAACTTACATTCTACGTCATTTGTTTTCTGATAGATGGTCAACAGAAGACGAGTTTTTTCCCTTGTTCAATCTCCAGCTTCTCTAATGTTCAGTATGAAAAATCCATTTCATCAATTGCAACATATGATCTAACATGCACCAAAAGCAAACTTATAGTAGCCCTTATTTTTATCCATAATTTCTACATTTCCTGCAGCACTGTACCCAATCTGTAAATATCACAAAAACTATAGCCATCAATAAAATGATAAGCTGTGCATTATGAAGCTGACTAATGGAGTTATAAGGTGTGCAAGAATAAAAATTTTCAAGGAATAGTGCCTTTATTATAATCGTTTGAGAAAGACTGCATAAAAATTGCAGCCACACAGTATATTGTTCAGTCTTTAGGTTGGTGGAAGTTCTGTGGTAGTCCTTGCGTTGCAGGCAGTAATGTCAGATGCTAAACATGACTCCTCACTTCCCACACATTAAGTAGGCAGGGAACCAAACCTACACTGCAGTGAAAATTGAAGTGGAGCTCTTCTGAAAAACTTACAGTAAACAGCTTTCTTGGGGAGATGCCACACAAGGCTAGAAATATGTTAATTGTGAATGTTACTCCTAGCAAGTCAGCTGTCATACTGCAGTAGCCAGGCATACACAGTCGGGGGTGGTCAAGTGATTCGTTCAGGGGCAGAGCATGCTAAAGAGCCATCTGGAAGATAGCTAACACTGCCGGCACCTACTCACGAACACAATGAGAAACACCTGGATGCACCACTGTGCAATGGGTTAGTTTTGGATTAGCCTGATTTAGGAAGAGTGTGTGTGTGTGTGTGTGTGTGTGTGTGTGAATGAGACCCAGAAAAAGAAGGACCTGACTTAGCAAGACAACTGTGTAAGCAATTACATGTTTTTTAAATAATTCCAAATTAATCTTACACACATTTCCAAATTTGACAACTTTATTGTAGGCTTTTGACTCACGATCATAATTACATACCTTGCCATAGTCCTCACTCATCAGCTGACCCTCAATTTCTGACAACCATAGTTCCACATCTTCAACTGTTCTATTAAATTGCTGCTGTTGAGAAGCCTCTTGCAATTTTGAGCCTTTCTTCTCTGTTTCTGAAACTAATGTCTCCCACAACTGCAAGATTTCATCCATGCGTGCCTGGATTCGATCTGTAATAATAATAATAATAATAACATTAACAAGAAGAAGAAACTATTTTACAGTACCCATGTGAGTAGTAAGTGCATACACATATAACTACACACCTGATGCATAGTGATTTGCTTCAATCAATTCCTGTCCAGTGGAAGCGATCTCATCCATTCTCGACTTATTGGCATTAAGTTCCTGCTCAAAGTTCTGATGTTTCTGCACTTTCCCATTCAGATTTGTGGGATCCTATAAGAGTATGAGAATATAAAGTTATTGACATTTAGCAAAAAACAATGTTAATTTAAACTCTATTGGAATTTATCACTTACAAGGTAGCTATCATCAGTGGCAAACTTTAGTTTCTCATTGATCCAACCTTTAGTCTCATCACAGTCTCTTTCAAACTGTTGGAAGCGATTTGAGTCTTCAAGAATTGCTCTACGTTGGGCTGATTTCTCTAGGAGAGCCGAACGACGTTCTAAAAGCTGAAATAAATCATTACATTAGAATTTCTCTCTTGTAAATGAAATAATTTATTATTTTATAACAATAATGATTTACCATAGCTCTGCGTTGTGCAACATCGTCAGCTGCATAATGTTGACCTTCTATTAATTTTGTGGCAAACTCATCAAGTGCTTTAATTTTCTCCTCTTGTGCGGCCAAAGATTTCTCAAAATCTTCATGCTTTTTAATAAGAGCTTCAACAGAGTCTAAAGAATCACCAAGATCCTCATTTGCAAGAAATGCCTAAAACAAAGTAACCATAACATAAATAGACCTAATTTAAATTACAACAAAGACACTGAATGTACACAACATCCCATCAGATGACATACATCTTTCAAAAATCATGAGAGAGTGAGGGCACAATAACAGTAAAGCCACAAACAGAGCAATTTTGAGATTTGTATGTTTTTCATGTCTGCTAGATCAGTGTTTTTCAATCTTTTCAAATATGTGACCCTCTTCCAAGTAAAACTATTCTGGCGACCCCACAAACCACGACAAAACTATGTTACCTTAAAAGAAACAAATTTAATCCTCTCATTGCTTTTGCTTTCTTTTAAATTGTTGGACTAAATTTTGTGTATTTTGGAATGGAGCACATATTTTATAAGATTTACAACAGAAAAACACAGTTTGCTTAACAAGTGTTTTGCATTTCGGGCAAGACTCAGAAGCGAATTATGCTCATTAAAAAGGGCCCATTGTATAGACAATTTGCAAAGTGGTAGATTTTTTTTCTGAATTTTTCAGAATTAATTATTGTATCATGTTCTTTTATCTATCAATTGGTTCCTGAAAACAGTGTTCAGTCATTGCACTTATTCATTGTTAACAAACTGTATTATAAAACAATCTATGATGTATTCATTTCATAATGAATGTTACAAAAGGAACCCTGTAATTTTAACATTAAATAAATTTCACTCAGGGATAAGTTTTTGGAACCGCTGGTTATTTTATGAAGCAAGTACTGTACTTGCACCTTGTGAGGCGATGCCACGAGCAAGATCTTGCAACCCCCACAGGGAGAAAACCACTGTGCCAGATGATGTCAAGCCATTGGTGAAATAGTAACACACACTCTCTCTCTCTCTCTCTCTCTCTCTCTCTCTCTCTCTCTCTCTCTCTCTCTCTCTCTCTCTCACACACACACACACACACACACACACAGAGAGGAGAGAGAGAGAGAGAGAGAGAGAGAGAGAGAGAGAGAGGAGAGAGAGAGAGAGACCAATGATTTTGGGAGTGAATCCTAAATGCAAATATAAGGCTGTATACGGTACTATCAGTCAAATCCATGTGATATTGCCTCACCATCAGGTGTAAGCATTGACAAAATGTAATTGTGTGGCATGCCACATTATAATATTTGATATGTAGCTTATCATGACAATGCAAGACATGCAGTATTATTAAATGATATTAACACTTAACTGAACTATGAACATTTTCTACAGTATTTATCTGCAGCCCTCTAACTGTAAAGAATTGTTCTACAAGTGACAGACATCACTAGGTGCTTATTGTAGGCTTTATTGAAACTTACCATCAAATAATTGTGAAACTAATATTGTTCAGTGGAGTCATAACTTCATGCTATCAGTATAATATAATAAATGTGTTGTCATACCTCCTGTTTGGCCATCCAAGTGTCTGCCTGTTCTGTGTCACGGTAGAAAAGTTGTAAATCCATACACTGCTCATAAAGTATGCGACGTTCTTCCCACATAGACAACAATGATGCTTTCTCTGAGCTCAGAACACCGAGCTTATCCTTTACTTCCTCAGAGGCGTAATGACCATGTTTTAATAGTAGCTGACCGGCTTCTGCTGTTGCTCGGAAACTGTCTTCCCTTGCATCAATCTCCCCCTATGGCAAGAAATTTTCAACTCATTATCTTATAAAAATAGTTTATATTCAGTTAAATAATACTGTGTGACAATATTTCTTTTCACTGTTTTATCAGTATTATTACCTTATGTTCTTGGTGTCTTTCCAGGAGAGCTTCAGCACCTGCTACATCTTTGGCCAACTCATCTGCTGATATTATTGCTTTCATGTCATTAATCCATGAAATCAAGTCACGGAAATCTGCCAGAAAACGATGCAAGTAGTACGATTCATCCAACTTTTGACGTCGTTCCTGTAACGAAGCAGATAATTATAACATTTAATCATTGTGCAAAATTTCAAGAATGAAAATTACAGTTGTATACTATTTTGTGCTTCTTGATAAGTTTACAATATGTATTATAAGCTTTTGGACTCTGAAAGCTTTTGTTTGACTTTAAGAGTTACTCCAAAATATTATACCCTATGACATAATGGAATGAAAGTAAGCAAAGTCTCCAGTATATGTTAACACTCAAATTGCAAATACAGATTTGTTAAGGCATTTCTGCAGTTCTATAGTGTGCTCCTCGCATCTGAATTTATTATCAAGTTGTAATCCCAGGAATTTAATACTGTCAACCTCTTCTATCTACTCTTCTTCATACTTTATACATATGCTGGCTGAAAACCTAACCTATTACATGTTCTGAATAGCACATGAGTCTTTTCAAAGTTTATTGTAAAGTTGGCGCCATTTAATGTCCATGAAAATATCATTAGCAGACCTTCTTAGAACTACATTTGACATGCTATTTATTGCAATACTTGTATCATCTGCAAACGAAACAAACTCTGCTTCTGGCACTGTAACTGATGAGAGGTCATTAATGTACACAACAAAAATCAGTGGCCCCAGTCTGATGATGCCTGATGGCTTATTTCATGGATCCCTTGTACTGACATCCTTTATTTCTTGTCAGTGACATATGACTAACCATTTGCAGCATTGCCTTGACGCCATAGAATTTTAATTTACTTAAAATAATGTTGTGGTTCAC
Source organism: Locusta migratoria (assembly GCA_026315105.1). Classification (NCBI taxonomy): domain Eukaryota; kingdom Metazoa; phylum Arthropoda; class Insecta; order Orthoptera; family Acrididae; genus Locusta; species Locusta migratoria. The sequence goes on from CM048755.1 coordinate 106,794,238, forward strand.
ACAATCAAATAACTTTGACAAACTACAGAAAATACCTGCTGCCTGTAATTTATTATCTAATGAATTAAGTACATTCTGACTGTAGGTATAAATAGCCTTCTCAATACTGGAAACTTTCAGAAATCCAAACTGTGTTTGGAAAATATGTTATTTGCGGTCAGGCGATAGAGAAGCTGCCTGTACATTACCTTTTCTAAAATTGTTGAGAATGATGGCAAAAGTGCAATTGGTCTGTAGTTTGATTGTATCTACTTAACCCCTTTCTAGAACTGAGGTTTAATACCCGCATACTTTAGCCAATCAGGAAATGTCCAACTTATAATATACTGGTTACACAAATAACTTAAAACTGTACTAAACTCAAAAGAACACACCTTAATTAAATTTGTTGATTCCCCCCCCCCCCCCCAAGGTAACCTCTAGAATACTTTTTTTTAAAGGTTTTATTATGGAAGTTATTTTTTGTGGTGAAGTGGGTGACATATCATGTATCTGAAGTTATTTATTAAGGCTAGTTTCAGTTATTTCAGGGCATTAGTTACTGACATATTACCAGTAATAGATATAAAGTACTCGTTAAACAGATTTGCCACACTATACCTGTCAGTTACTAATTTATCATCAACTCTTAATGCTATCTGCTCCTGTTCTTTTCTGGTTCTAAATTTCTGCTCTTTCACTATATCCCATATTGTTTTTATTTTATTGCTGGACACTGCTATCTTCTTCTCATAGTAGCTTTGTTTAGATGTCTATATTACTTTTTAAAAAATATTTTATAGTATTCCCTGTATTTAGCTAAATCATCAGCAATGGGGCTATTCTTCGTTGACAGATGTATGTTTCTTTCTGGCTTACCTTTATTCCTTGTGTAACCAATGGTTTAATTATAGACTTCTGTTTGAGTTACTTTTAGAGGAAAACTGTTTTTAAACATGGTACCAACATGTTATATTTTTCATTCATGTAATGATCACTATAAACATATTCCAGTTAATATCTGAGCAGTTTTCTTAAACACTCAATGTTTGGTGGATTGACTACTCCCTGTATTCAGATTTAGCAGTCTTCATAATCCACTTAGAATCTATTCAAAAACAAGGAGCTGCATGTTGTGATCTGATAGGCCATTGATTAATGGTTTTTTGATATAATTTTGTTGCTTTGATTTGTCTATAAAAATGTTATTAATGGCTGTTCTATAGGATTTATTTATCCTAGTTGGGAAGTTCACAGTATGTGTTAGATCAAACTGCAATAAATGTTTACTGGGAGATTGCATGAGAGAATCTGTACTGAAGTCACCAGCAACCAAAACTGCTATGTTTCTTCCTGTAAAACAAGCAAATAGAGCTTCTAGATGAATTACGAATAGAGCATAATTTCTTGTAGGTGCTCGGTAAATAGTTACTATTATATAGGACCTGATATGGAAACGCTTCTAAATGCTGCTCTAGACAGGATTTATTAATGTCAATGTTCTTGAATTTATGCCAGTTTTTAATAAATGTAACAACTCATCCTCCCTCCATATTTACTGTACTAGAAAACTAACTTAACCCTTTATTGGATAGTGGTCTATATATTGCCCACCTACCTTTAAGTGCAAAACAATGTACGTTGCTCTTTTCCTTCCTTCGCCCCGCCCCCCCCTCCCCCCCCCCCCCACCTAAATAACAAGTTTACCACTGGAACTTGTAATATTTCACCGTGTTCAGTAATGTTTCATTGTTTGAATATTGTAATGTGTTCAATTTAATAAATTGTATTTTCTTTGCATTCCAAATGACATTTTTAGTCATCTATTCCAGATATAAGAAGGTGGTCTTTTAAATGACTACCATTCACAGTAGTCTAAGCCCCAGCCAAAATGGATTGTGGTCTGTACATCAACCACCTATTTCTTCCTTTCATTTCAAATTTAAATGAACATAAAATAATTCTGAGTATATTACATGCCTACATAAATCAAATTGGATGCAATGAAAATATTACTTTTCAAATTTTCAGAAAAAAAGTTTTGTCATATAAAGGGTTAAATACAATTGTGGCATAGCCCGACAACCAGGATTATGTTATATCCAGTATTCTCAATAATGGTACCTTAGCTTCAATTGTATTTTTGCAGTTTCCACCAACTTTGTAACATTAGTGTTAAAAATATATTCAATACATTCATGGCAATGTGGTACAAACTTTAGTCATTTTATGAAAAGAGTTTTGCTGGAGTACTTTATTCAGTAGAAAAATATATTACGAAAATGGGTCAGACTGAGCTTAACAAAGAGATTTTCTTCACAATATCTTTCAGCACACATTTCTGTAATATGATTACTATGATTGAGTATTTTAAGACCGCATGTAAGTTTTATTGTTATTGGTGACTGTAACAAAAACATTTAAAGTACCCCACCTGTAACCAATACCCATATGCAATTTACAAATTCCTAAGACAGCCAAGAGAATTAATGGGAAGCAGTGGAAGGGAAAATGATCTCACATTAGTCATTTTTATTAAATGCTTTAAATAATACACTACTACTACTACTACTATTACTATTATTTAAAAAATCTACCTCAGCTTTTCTTGTAAGACTCTCCCAGTAAGCAACAATTTCAGCCCGTTTTGCCTGAATCTGGTCAGCATGATCAGCATGAATACCACATAGACGATCTGCTTCCTGGCCAAGAGTAGAAACTTTATCTTCAAGTGCGGCCAGATCTCGTTCAACACCCTCATGTTTTCTCTAAAACAGGATGAAAGAAATATTAGACATAAAAATAGTTATCATAAAAAAGTAAAGAAGGTGTCAGTGTGGACTGAGTAACTAACCTGTAGTGTCTGTACACTAGCCAAATCACGTCCATAATCATCAGAGGACAATACAACATCCTTTTCTGAAATCCATGCAACAGTTTCATCAGCATCCCTATTGAAACGTTGAATTTCATGAGCACCAAATAATTTTTCTTGGCGCATCAAAGCCAGCTGTTTGAGATGCATCCATGCTTCATTAAGCCCCTGCAAAAAGTCACAGTATAAAGAATGACATAAAACTAGGACATTACCTGCATTATAGCTACAGATAAGCATTCCACAAATTTAATTAAGCCAGATGGGAAATCTCCCTGATAACTGTAGAATGTAATAACATTATTATAATCAGATTAACAATTTCTTGGATCTGCAGACATGTGTGAAACTGAGTAAAGACACCACGACAAATTTCTAAGAACTGTTAAGCTGTTGACAACAAAAGCAGAGCACAGCAGAGCAGAGCATTCAAAAAAGTTGTTCGGTTGCACTACCACAAGACTTTATATGCTGCACAAGGTTCATAAATGAGTGCCACTGGTTGCCCACCTTTTCAATTGCCAAGTTGTTGACAATATGTGAGCCGATCAGCCTCGTCTCCAGAATTTAGCACATTTTAACAGGAAGTTAAAATGTCATAGTGGTCCAACCATAGGACGTATTATTTTTGATATGGTATTTCTATTTATTACAGATCAGCTCAAAGAGATGTTGCAACAGCTAAATTGCATTTCTCCTCCCGATATTGCAGTACTTCTCAAATAATGCCTCAAGAATGAGTTTTATGAACAGATAAATGACATAGCTATTGGGAACACCTTCAACCCAGTTATATTTATTTATAGAAAAAAATCAAGGAGCAGGCATTAGAAACTTAACAAAAAAATATTTAGTTCCACTACATAGCTGTTTTCTAGAGGCATGGCAGGAAGGAACAAGGTAATTTTCACAAACATCTCAATGGGATTAATATGACAATTCAGTTCTCTATGGAGAAGAGGAAGACACAAAATGAACAAAGGTGAGGCATCTTAAAACATTGGTAGTCAGAGCTAGTAACATCTGTGAACCAGAGCTGCTTGATGTGGGATTAAAACACCTCAACAATGCTTTACTCAACAATGTTTACATGTCCACTGGGGACAGAAGCATTAAGACCACCACATTAAAATCATAAGGAAGGCAAGAAGATTAGGGTGTATTGTCCCATAAACTACCTGATCATTAGAGATTTTGTAAAACTAAAAGTCATATTGATGCACAATTTACAAACCCATTCAAAGATATCAGATTACTTAAAAATGGCCAATAATGTTCCCAAACCACTGGAAGAGGCAGTACTTTACAGATTCCATGTAGTAAGTGGACATTCCCAAAATAACTAGAAAAACGAAAGGACAACTGTGGAAGGCGAAGTGATTGAGAGATCAGTTATAACATGACACACTTTGTAGCAAAGGGGCACCAAATTTATTTTGGTATAACTTAAATACTGGCAACTGTAAGTGGATAACATGAAAATCTACACACAAATGGCTCAGAGATTGTCAAATACCCCAGAAACTTCAATAGGTAGGAGAAGGGTTTGAATCGGATGGCAATTGAAGTCCAGTGCTGAAGAAGAGGTGTACTAGTCTTCCACTTTGGAGTGGAAGTAACAACAGATGATGGCCAACTGAACATGGGTATTCAAAGCATATGACACCATGCCACTGTGCAGGTATGCTTAAAAAATGTAGTTTCTTTCGCTGCAATCAGCAGCATGCCTGCGTGTGAATCCAACTATAAGCTACAAGCCACCTTGAAAATATTCTCTGTAGATGGAGATGAAATGGCTTTTATAATATGAAATCCATCTGACCATAGCATAACACCTAAGAATGTTTTTTTAATTGTGAAATAGTTTTTACTACAATAGATAACTTTAAAAGACGTTAGATACACCTATTGTTACCTACACTGAATGAATTATCAGATAATCCATATCAACTAAAGGTAAAAGTAAATGTCATTCCATATTCAAAGACATATTTTCTGGAAAGATGATTATGATCATCATCATCCCCAAGTAAAAGTTTCAGATGAATACCACAATACTTTTTTATGGTTGTTTCTAATTGAGGTGGTACACACTTGCCTTCCTACAATTTGTAAACTGACTGCCTCAGACATAGATCAAGGGGACGTTGAGCTCAACATGGACATGGAACTACTATCCAAACTAACTTTTGCCACATGTACAACTCTTTATCAAAAGTGATAAAAGCAATAGATGACAAATATTCTAAACCTGAGTGGAGATTGGAACCCAAACTTTTGGATTTGTAGGCTGGTACTTACCCACTCTGCCTTCAAGGCACATTCTCAATATACTTAAATTTTGTAACTAGTTATGTTAAGGAGTAGTGTGAAAGGATGATACTTAAAACATACTAACTTCATATAACTGAAGCCAACACCATACTCACTATTTATGGTAATTCTATTACTAATTTCAACAGGCTATGGAGTCATTTTCAAATTTCAAAATATCCTACAGTGAAAAGAGAAACTTACTTTAATTTACAAAAAAGGTATACATGCTTCACTAATAGTGGTTAATAGCAAATTATGTCTACAGGCTTTTACATGAGCAAGGGGTATACTATTAGTTAACCATGAGACATGTAATGCCCTGTACTCAGCAGTGACAAACCATACTAAAAACCCTTCTAGTAATGACTTGCAGATCTAGAAGATTTTTGAGAATGGAATACAATAGCTGAGTAGAGGGTTAAAGCAGACATAGGCCTAATTATGCTATCAACAACTATTAGCAAATTATGTATACTTATTGGTTAGCTTTTCCCTGTGGGAAATTTTTACATTTGAAAATACAGCATAGCCTTATGAAACTAGTAATGTAAATTACTGTAAATAAAGTGACTGGCTTTAAAGGTATGAGGTCCATATTTTTAAAAAAAGGAAAACAATACTTTGACCTGGTTAAAAAAAAGTACTTCATAAATATATATGAAAACAATGATTTCCAAAAAAGGGGAAGACTGAGAAAACAGGTCCATGGTTAAGTGAGCAAATGTTACATAATAATTAATTCCTCCAACAATCTGATCATGCATCATGTCCTTAGCAAAAAGGTTAAGAAAACATGCATGGACCTGTTATAAAGTGTGGATGTCAGGGTAACAGACCAAAGTACTTTTAAAATCTGAATGTATCTGATACCATCTAATCCACAATACTAATTACAACAATTTACAGACACAGAAGACTTCCTCCAAAAAAAGCCTGAATATGTAAACATTTTAAATTATTATCAGAAAAAAAGCTTTTGTCGAGTTATGGTTATTTATTCACAATACATAAGTATAAAATCTTATGATAATGCAGTAATAAGTTTCGAAAGCAATACCTCTTTGCGTTGACTGATGGTGTCTCTCTCTGGGTGTCCCTCCATAATTAACTTGTCAGCTAGTTCATTAACTTCAGTGACACGATATTCTTGTGAAGCCATATCCTTCTGAAATTCATCAAACTTTCGCTGCAAGACCTCAACATGTTCCAAATCATGACCGAACTCATCAGTTGTCACAAAGGTTTCCTGGTAAGAATGGAGAAAATAAACAATATATCATTTACTTAATCAACACCTTCATTCATATTTTAAATGACTATATTTCCCCCTAAAAAACTACCAAGATGTTGCAGCACAATGAAAACAATCATTATGACAACAATTTAAAAAAATCATCAGCATAATAATACCTTATCATTTATCCAGAACATGACTTCATCACACTGACGCAGAAACTGGACAAGCACCAAAGCTTGTTGTAGCTTCATACCCTTCTCAGCAAGCTTGGACAGAAGCAGTTCCCATAGACGATGCAGTTCATCTTCAAACAAAAAACCATCCAACTAAATTTCCTTGTCAAAACATATATAACTTTTAGCATAGACTTGTCATTCCCTCTCCTTATTTCCCTTATTGATTTGCACTTTTGTCTCTTTGAACCAGTTTACAAGTATAACCAGCATCAGAATTATCCCATCTCTTTGATAAGGTCAATATTTGACATTACATTTTCCCATAACTTGAAGCAAAGTATTTTAAAATGCCAGGAAAAAATGACACTGTATAGCCTTTCAGAAATAATGAAAAAATTAATTTTGTATTTGTTGTTTAAATAAGGGATCTGAATTATGGAAAATAACTTACCAAGTCGCCTTCTAATAATGTCGGAGGCAAAATGCCCTTGATTGATCATTTCCATTCCAGTATTATCCAATGAAACAATGGCATTGCTATGGGCTGCCACTTCGGCTTCAAAGGCCTGATGTTTCTGAATCTTTGCCTGAAACAAATACAATGAAATTAGGACTTCTGATGCAGTAATAACACTTCTAACATTACTTACAAAAATTCAACACTACCTGTAAATTTGTTGGGTCTTTGTAACTCTCATCTGAGGCTGCTTGGAGTTTCTCATTGATCCAAGATTCAAGTTCGTCGGCATCCCGTTTGAAATACTGTAAATAATTAACAATTAGTACACAACAAATGTTCTCACTAAATAATGCTTTCAGAAAATTATTGATTTGGTCAAACAGTTACCTGAAATCGACGGGAATCTTCGAGCTTCTCTCGTTTTGATCTCGCTTCTTGTTTGAAGTCGCTGTATCGGTGTAAGACTTGCTCACGGCGTTCCTGAATATCTTCAGCCGTTTCCAATATTTTTACTTCTTTCGGCGTTATCTGATCCATTTTTTGGGTTGTTTCTGAAACATGAAAACAATGAAGGTTGTACTACACAAGGCAATAAATGATGGCAGTAAAATGCCAAATTCAACAGAACATATACTGTTTAACACACATTTTTCTGCCCCCATTAACCACAGATATTGCCGAGGTGGGTGGCTTGTGTGCCTCAATGAGACAGATTGCCGGACCGTAGGTAAAACCACAGCGGAGGGATAACTGTGAAGTGGCCAGACAAACATGTGGTTTCTGAAGAGGTGCAGCGGTTTTTTTTAGCAGTTGGAGGGCCAACCGTCTGCAAGGTTGATTGAGCTGGCCTTGTAATATCAACTAATGTGGCTTTGCCACACAGTTACTCTAACACTGAAAGAAAAGGGAAACTGTAGTTGCAACTTCTCCCGAGGATATGCAGCTCTACTGTATACGATGATGACATGTTCTCGGGTTAAATATTCTGGATGCAAAATAGTCCCCCCATTCAGATCTCCAGGCAGGGAGTACTCAGGAGTATGTCATCAGGAAAGACAACACTGGCATTCTATGGATAGGAGGGTGGAATGTTAAATCCCTTAATCAGGTAGGGAGGTTATTTAATTTGAAAAGGGAAATAGGTTGAAGTTAGATATAGAGGGCATTAGTGAAGTTCAGTGGAAAGAGGAACAAGATTTCTGATCAGAAGAATCGGTGAGTACAGTTGGGGTTTTACAAGAGTAGGTCTAATAATGAACAAGAAAATAAGAATGCGGGTAAACTACTCTGATCAGGATGGCTGCTGCTGTCAGGTTTAAAAGGGGGCTAAACGGCTAAGTTATCAGTCCACTGTTCCCAGGTAAGAGAGCACATCATTTGATTAGTGGTTAAAAATCAAGTACTCCACATCTAGTACACAAGATGATCAAAGTGACAATGAGTGCTAAAGCGACAACATAAAAAGGAAAACCCCTAAAGTAGTGGACCAAATAGACAACAGTACTAAAATAGCACAGCAGAAGATTGTGGCTGGCTGATCGCAAGGATAACAATGGATGAGCCAGCCATTCTGCACATACTAAAACTGCCGGTCAAAGATACAACTGACAGGACGAAAGTGACTACAGATTAAAACCATTTGAATGGTGGGTGCCTGAGAGATCAGACTTGGGTACCCACCATTAAAATACATGATAAAAACCAGCTGTGTGAATAAAACCTAAAACACGGTCAATCATGGCAGCATCGTCTCCTAGCATAAAAGAAAGCGCATCTGGCAGATTAAAAGATTGTCACAAGGCAACTAAAAGTGGACGATCCATCAGAATGTGGACAGTGTCAAGGAGGTGCCACAGCCACACTGTGGCGCATCCTCCCACCAAAGAAGGTGTCATGTGTCAGCCACGTGTGGCCAATTTTCAGGCGACATAACAACAGATTCCCTACGAGATGACCACAGAGAGGACTTCCATGTGGCCGTGGCAGATAGCTTCACTGCACGGAGCTGGTTTGGTTGAGGCGATTTAGCCCGCTCGGAATTCCTAAGGCCAAGTATCTTCTGATGGAACTCCATACAGAGATCACTCTATGGAAGACGAATATCTAACGGACTGGAGGCAGTAGCCTGCTTAGCCAGCTGATCCACATGTTCGTTTCCAGGAATGCCAATTTGGCCCGAGGTCCAAACGAAGACCACAGAACAACCAGACTGACTAAGACTGGAAGCAGACTCATGAATTGGTCACTTCAAAGGGTGTTTTGGAAAACATTTGCCGAGGGCTTGCAAGCCACTCAGGGAGTCAGAACAGATAACTAGACTCTCCCCAGGGCAGGCTCCAAGATGTTCAAGTGCTCGAAATATGGCAACCAATTCCGCAGTGAACACGCTACTCCCACAGAGCAGTGAATGCTGTTTGACATACTCACCATGGGCATAAGCATACCCAGCATGGCCGTCAACTAGGAAATCATCTGTGTACACAACCTCCGCACCACAGAACTACTGCAAAACCACCTGAAACTGGCAACGGAGATTCAGCGGCTTTCGAGTCATGCGACTAGTCCAGCCAAAGCTGTAGACGTGGAAGGGACCAAGGAGCAATACGCTAATGGCAGTGAAAAGTAGGAGGGATGGGAAGGGACTCAAACAATGACAAGCGGGAATGAACACGAACCTCGATCGGAAGACCCGACCTCTGCCGTCGTCATGGAGATGGGAGTGCAGCAGCTGGGAAAAGAAGCCTGTGATTTGGGTGGCGAGGTGATGCATGAACATGGGCAGCATATGAGGATAATAACTGCTGCCGGTGAAATCGCAGGGGAAGGACTCCAGCTTCAGTAAGAATGCTTGCCAATGGACTTGTCCGGAAGGCCCCTGTCTCTAAATGGATGCCACTGTGGAGTATTGGGTCCAAGACCCGCAATGCAAATGGGCTGCTGAATCATACACAAAGATCCCGTAGTCTAGGCGTGATTGAATCAGCACCCTATAGAGCTGCAAAAGACTTGGACAGGCGGCTCCACAACCAGTGAGGCTGAGGCAGTGTAGAATATTGAGGTACTGCCAGCATTTCTGCTTGAGTGATGAAAGTGGAGCACCCAAGTGACCCGGCTGTCGAAGAGCATGCTGAGAAATTGGTGAGTCTTCGACACGATGAAGTTCTTCATACAAATAAAGCTCTGGGTCCAAATGGACAGCTCAACGGCGGCAGAAGTGCATAACCCAGGTTTTCGACGGAGAAAACGAACCCACAGGTTGAGGTCCACTACTGCACCTTTAGAATGGCTCCCTGCAGACGCCTTTCAGGTACACCAATGCTAATTGAGCTGAAGTATAAACAGAAGTCATCAGTGAACAAGGAGTAAGAAACTGACAACCCCACAGCCTCAGGAAGACCGCTGATGGCAATTAAAAAGAGAGGGACACAAAGGACGGAGCCCTGCGGGGGACAGTTCTCCTGGACTCTGGGTGAGCTGAGGGAAGTACCAACCTGTACTCGAAAAGAGCGGAAGGAAAGCAAGTTTTGAATAAAAAGTGGGAGCAGACCCCTCAATCCCCAACTGTGCAGTGTAGCCAGAATATGGTGGTGCCAAGTGGTGTCGTATGCCTTCCCAAGGTCAAAAAAGGTGGCAACAAGTTGCTCACACCTGCTAAATGCCATACGTACGGCAGACTCCAGAGCCACTAAGTTATCAACAGTGGAGCAGCCTTGGCGGAAACCCCCCCGATGTGGGGGACAACAGGCCCCAATGTTCAAGTATCCACATGAGCCTCTGACTCACCATATGTTTGAACAGCTTGCAGAAAACGGTGAGGCTGATTGGGCAGTAACTATCAGCCACCTGTGAATCAGCACAAGGTTTGATCACCGAAATAATGATGCCTTCTCATCATTGTGACAGAAAAACCCCCTCTGCCCACAGATAGTTGAACAGGGCAAGAAGATGGTGTTGGAACTCTACTGAAAGGTACCGGACGAACTGGCTGTAGATCCTGTCTGGTCCCAGAGAGGTATCGGGGCATGCAGCAAGGGCAGTTTGGAATTCCATTCACTGAAAGTGGAATTGAACATTTCTTCTCAGTGCGTATGAAAGGATAGCCGTTGCTGTTCAACCCAGTCTTTCAGTGCACAGAAGTCTGCACTGTAAGCTGCAGTTGCAGAGGTGCGAGCATAATGCCCCTCAATGTGCTTAGCAATAGAAGTCGGGTCCGTGCATAGGTTATGCTGGATGAATAAGCTGGGGGTCGCTGCTGGCGGATGGTACCCAAAAAGGCACCTAATCTGGGGCCACACCCAAGACACGAGATTCGATGCTGGCTACATACTTCTCCCAACAGTCCTGCTTACTCTGTGTCGAGCTCGGGCCCACAGCCTTTTCAAGGCTATCAGGTTTTCTACAGTGGGCCAGCGACGATGGCGCTGGAGCGCCCGCCGATGATCCCGGATGGCCTCAACGATTTCTGGCATCCACCAAGGCACTAACTTCCGCTGTGGGGAGCCAGAAGTGGTGGAAACAGTTCCCTCAGCGGTGGAAACTATGGCACCAGTGACCTAGTGAACCGCCGTGTCCACAATGGCTGACAGTGGAACAGGAACCGTAGCAGCTGATGTGTAGTGTTGGTAATCAGCTCGACAAAGAGACCATCAAGGCGGGCAACCCACAGGTTGAAAATCCAGGAGCGACACGATAACAGGAATATGGGCAAGGGCAGTTCGGAACTTCCACTCACTAAGCGGGTCGTCGTAGAGTTCCCGACAACGGATAGAAAAGGAAAACTGTTTCCACTCAGCCCACTCTTTGAGGGAATGGAAGTCGGCACTGTATGTGGCAGTCGCGGAGCACTGTGCATAGTGTTCTGCCATGTGCTCGGCGACAGCTGTTGGGATTGGGCAGAGCGGAGTCTGGATGGTGAGGGATGGGATTCCTGTTGGTGGGCAGAATCCAAAGACCATCCATACCCTAGTCAGGGAGGTGTGGGAGCCGATAGTGGCTACATACTGCCCCCAGAAGTCCTGCTTACTCTCCTGTATCAGTTGCCGAGCAGGCGCATGGAGCCGTTTAAAGGCTACCAGGTTCTCCATGGAAGGGTGGCGTCGGTGGCGCTGGAGCGCTCACCGATGTTCCCGGATAGCCGTAGGCGATCTCAAGTGTCCAGCAAGGCACGGAATTGCTCAGAGGGGAACCGGTGGTTTCAGGAACTACCACCTCAACGGCTGAGATAATATTGTCAGTCAGCCATTGGACTGCATTATCGGTGTCAACGGGTAGTGGCACATGGATTACAGTAGCCAAGGCTACACAAAGGTGGAAAAGGGGTCACTGCCACACACGTCTTCATGCACCTGCCAACTGAGGTGTGGTCGAATGCTTAGGCTGCAGACAGAGAGGTCTGTGGCCGAATGTGTGTCCCATGCCACACTAAAATCTGTGGGTGCACCAGTATTCAGAAGGCAAAGGTCTTGTTGTGGCAAAACAGTCTCAACATCCATACCACGGCCTGTGGTCTGTGTTCCACCCCACAAGGGGTTGTGGGCATTAAAATCCCCCAATAGGAGGAGTGATGGGAGAAGTTGGGAGACTAGAGCAGTAAGGTAGGCGAGAGAGACGACCTCATCTGGAGGATGTATATGCTCAACACCACCTAGAGAGAAGGCCGCGACGATCTCATGCGACATCAGGCAGAGTAGGTTGCGCACGCATAACTGACTGGGTAGCTGCTGGGGCACAGCCCACTATGGCAAAGCAGCGGGTCAGTCAGCTGTGTGTGCACAACCTACTCTGCCTGACGTCATACGAGAGCGCTGCGGCCTTCTCTCTAGGTGGTGGTGATACGGTGCAGATGGTTAATTTCTCTGGTGCCTGGATTCTGACTGCCACTGCCTCGAGAGTAGTTTGGAGAGGCACTGGTGGCAGTATAGAGGAAGTACAGATGCACATCATCAAACACCTTGTTGTATATGGACCGGTTGTGGTAGTAGCCCCAATAGCCATGGAGGGCAGGGGACCGCGGTACAGGAAACCGTGTCGGTTTCCTGCAGGGCTATAGGCACAATAATTGTCGCAGCTCAGCCAAGTGGTTAATGAAGCCACTACAATTCCACTGGAGAATGATTTTTTTCCTCCATGCTGTAAGGCATTTAAAAAAAGCAAATCATTCCATAGGAACATCTGCTGTCGTCTGCTCAGGATCTACAGAATCTAAAATCATAGATTCTGGTGATTCTGTAAGTGCGAGATCCTCATGGGATGCGAGGATCTCGACTTCATCCTCTGAAGCAGAGGATGTGGGTAGCTGTGTCTTTGAAGACACCGAAGAATCCTTTTTCCTTTCTATTCTGTTTCTTGCCCTCTCCACTGGGTGGGTGGGTGGTGGTGGACATGAGGGACCAAACAACGAGGTCATCAGTCCCTTCAACCTCAAATTGAATACGCCATGGAACTCGACAAAAAATAGGTGAAAGCCAAAAGACCATTACACTAGGAAGTAAAATCGACTCGTCAACAAGACTAAGACCAACCCAGGGCAGCAAATGCTACAGTGTCCGAACCCACAGCTCTGGAAGCGACCTCTAGCCTTAACCACAAGGTACTAATGGCACAGTGGTCAACGTATCATAGCTCCAGAGCAGGGAGAAATAAAACTGCATTAAAATGTAAAAGAGTGGGGGGGGGGGCTGATGGGGATAAGGCTCTAAACCCCACAATCAGCCAAGAATCACAAACCCACTCACCCCGAACAAGCGAGTCCTAGAGCTGACAATAAAATCTACTTTCACGGAGGAAGGCAAGGACGCGATCAACCATCCGTGGGTCATCCGCCAAAACTGAAGGCAATGCAGGCGGTAGGCCATAGTCGCCGCGGAGTGTGGAATGGAGAGGACATTCAGTCAGAATATGAGACACGGATTGTACGGCTCCACAATCACAATGTGGTGGATTGTCATTTCGTAAAAGAAATCCATGGGTCAGCCTGCAGTGTCCAAGACGGAGGCGACAGAGGACAATTGATTCTCTCCGGGAAGGGCGTAAAGATGAACTCCAAGCTGCAGTCGTATCCTTGATGGTGCGGAGTTTATTGGAAGGGGCAGTAGCTTTCCAACTGCTATCCCATGAGGAGTGAAGCAAAGATCTGATCTGCACCCGCAGATCCGCACCCGGAATTTGAAAGGGAGACGGGCAGCGAGTAATTGCCGATCTAGCCAACTGGTCAGCTACTTCATTCCCTGTAATACCAACATGGCTTGGCACCCAGAGAAAGGTAACTGAGCAGGCAGCACGATGAAGGTCAGCAAGGAGTTCATGGATGGAAATAACTAAAGGATGGGAGGGGAAACAACGATCAATGGCCTGCAGACTGCTCATGGAGTCAGCACAGATTAAACCACGTTCCACGGCAGAATGTTTAATAAAACAGAGGGTTCTATAAATCGCCATCAGCTCTGCCGTAAACACACTGCATACCTCTGGCAGAGAATGGCATTCCGCCCCAACAGGAGACGTAAAAGCATATCCGGAGTGGCCCGCTGTTTTCGAGCCATCAGTGTAGAAGATAGAGGCTCCCTGAAACTCTTCTAGTACTGGGCGCACCAAACGCCGAAAGACCATGGGGGAAATTAAAGCTTTTGGGCCCTGGAAGAGATCCGTCCGAATTAGTGGTCGCGGCACCATCCACGGAGGTGTGCGTGCAGTAAAATGGGGGGCGCAATCTAGCGAAGGGAAATGGAAATCCCGGCAAAGAGAGGCAAGCCGCAGTCCAACGGGAAGGCCCGCCCGCGGCCGGGTATCAGGGGGTCGAAGCCCTTCATATGCAAAAAGATCCTGGTAAGCGGGATGAGCAGGATATTGCCGGATGGCGATGGCATAAGACGCCAGAAGCTGATGCCGCCTGACCTGAAGAGGGCAGATTCCCGCCTCAACAAGGAGACTGTCGACCGGGCTAGTCGGGAATGCACCTGTAGCCAAGCGGACACCATAATGGTGAACCGGGTCTAATAATTTCAGGGCAGAAGGAGCTGCCGAGCCATAAACTTGACACCCATAGTCCAATCGGGACAAGATTAGAGCCCGATAGATACGGAGGATAGTTGTTCGGTCTGCACCCCAAGATGAATGAGCAAGGAAACGTAGGGCATTGAGTTTCCTCAAACAACTAATCTTTAGGTGGCGAATATGGGGCACCCAAGTCAATTTTTTGTCAAAGAGAAGACCCAGGAAACGATGCTGTGCTACAACTTCCAGGCGCTGATTACCCAAGAACAGTTCTGGATCAGGGTGAACTGTAGTACGACGACAAAATTGCACCACCCTCGTTTTTGATGAGGAAAACTGGAAACCATGGGACGTAGCCCACACTGAAGCCCGCCGAATGGCGCTCTGGAGCTGACGTTCAGTAGAGGCTAATGAGTAGGAGCTGTACCATATGCAAAAGTCGTCGACATACAATGCCGGGGTTACCAGTGACCCAACAGAGCTCACCAACCCATTGATGGCGATTAGAAAAAGTGTAACACTCAACACTGAGCCCTGGGGGACACCGTTCTCCTGTACCCGAGGGGAGCTAAAGGAAGAGCCAACTCTGACACGGAACAGGCGGTGGGATAAAAACTGACGGATAAAAATTGGTAAGGAGCCTCTGAGGCCCCAGTCATGAAGAGAACGTAAAATATGATGACGCCAAGCAGTGTCGTACGCCTTATGCAGATCGAAGAAGACTGCTACCAGATGATGTCTTTTAGAGAAGGCCTGTCTGATCGCAGTCTCCAGTCGAAGTAAATGGTCAATAGGGGATCGTCCCTCCCGGAACCCACACTGGTAAGGTGAGAGAAGTCCCCGGGATTCAAGAACCCAGCATAATCTGCGGGCTACCATCCGCTCAAGTAGTTTACAGGGGACACTTGTCAGGCTTATTGGTCGGTAACTGTCCAGCGCCGACGGGTCCTTGCCAGGCTTGAGGGCAGGGACCACAATACTCTCCCTCCACTGGGAGGGGAACACCCCTTGAAGCCAAATACGGTTAAAAACTTTTAGGAGAAATTGTCGTTGTGAGGGGTTAAGGTGTTTCAGCAATTGATTATGGATATCATCAGGGCCAGGTGCTGAATCACGAGAAGAGGAGAGGGCCAGCGACAGCTCCCAGTCAGTAAAAGGTTCGTTATATGGTTCCACCTGGTGAGAAGTAAAGCCTAATTTGAAGGTTTCGGCCTGGTGTTTCTGAAGGAGAAAGGTCGCCGGATATGAAGTTGTCGCCGAGACATTGGCGAAGTGAGTTGCAAGATGTTCTGCAACAACAGATGGCTCCGTGCAGACCCCATCAGGCAGGGCAAGACCAGGGACGGAAGACGGCCGCCAGCTACCTTGGATAGATCGGAGCATAGCCCACACTCTTGTCAAAGGGACAGAAGAACCCAACGAGGAGACAAAATGCTCCCAGCATGTCCGCTTACTTTGTTTGATTAAGTAACGAGCTCTGGCACGCAGACGTTTGAAATTTATTAGACCAGCGAGCGATGGGTGGCGCTTAAGATGTTGCAAGGCCCTTCGGCGCTCGCGAATGGCTGCGGCAACAGTTGCATTCCACCAAGGGACAGGCCGGCGAGAAGGAGGGCCTGTCGACCGGGGAACAGCGGCGTTGGCAGCTTGGGTGATCATGTTGGTCATTTGGCTTATAATATCATCTATACAGCCTGAGGGGGAAGATGGGAACACAACCTGGGATGTATATAGCGGCCAATTAGCACGACGGAATACCCAGCGGGGTACCCTGGCTCGTGGTAGGCGTGAGGGAAGTGAAAGGATCAACGGAAAGTGGTCGCTATCGCAGAGGTCGTCATACGCCGACCAGTGAAATAAAGGAAGGAGAGAAGGAGAAGTGAGAGAAAGGTCTATGGTAGAAAAGGTGCCGTGAGCGGCACTAAAATGAGTTGGGGAACCATCGTTGAGAAGGCTCAGATTGTGGTCAGCAAGAAACTGGTCTATGAGGCGGCCCCGGCTAGATGTATAAGCACTGCCCCACAAAGGATGGTGGGCATTGAAGTCCCCAAGGATGAGGTAAGGAGGGGGGAGTTGCTGAAGGAGGGCCACTAGGGACGTGAGAGTAGGTGGCCTGTCAGGTGGAAGGTAGAGGTTGCAAATGGTCAATGGAGTGTCCAAGTGAACCCGGACAGCAACCACTTCCAATGGAGTTTGGAGAGGAATCCAAGTACTGACAATATCTGTCCGGACCAAAGTACAAACCCCACCAGACGCCTGGAGGGGACCAACCCGGTTCCGACAAAAAGCACGGAACCCACGGAGGGTCGGTGAATGTGCATCCATAAACCTCGATTCCTGCAGGACGACACAGGCCGCAGAAGAGAGAGAGATTAGCTGTTTAATCTCCAAGAGGTGACGGTAGTAACCATTACAGTTCCATTGGATGATCACATCACGAGGATCTAGGCGGGAAGCGAATGGCATAACGTCTGTCACGCTGCTTTGTCAGCGTCCGTCACCAAAGAAGAAGGGACAACATCCATAAATAGCTGATCAGCCTCGGGCTCAATGGGATGAGCTAGTTGCGAAAGCACAGTCGGCACCTCCGGTGGTACCGGAGGGGCTTTATCTTGTAACTTTGGTTTCTTCTTCTTCTTCTTCTCCTTCTCTTTCTCTTTCTCCTTCTCCTTCTCCTTCTCTCGTGTGGGACGGGCAGGACCCACCCCAGAGAGAGGACTTTTGTCAGTTAGGTCTGGTACTGACGAGGATCGGGCGACCTTTGAACTCACTGACTGGGAGTCCGATGGCCGGCTGGAGGTCGAAGATCTCCGATCTGGGGAACGCCGGGACGGAAGGCCCTGAGATAGGGCACTGTCACCGGCAGGCGACGGAGAAGGGGTGCACTTCTCCGGCTGGGAAGGGGTGGGACACAAAGGGAGGGCTACAGGAGCTACAGGAGAGGGAGATGTGAGGGAGGGGTGTGGACGGGGTGTAGGGGGGAGATGGGAGTGGGAAGGGGAGGGTGAAAGGCTAGACGATAACGTCGTAGCGAAGGTCGTCGCCATTTGCACGGGATGCAGACGTTCATATTTGCTGCGGGCCTCAGGGTACGTCAAACGCTCCAGGGATTTGTACTCTTGTATCTTCTTTTCTTTTTTGAACATAGGGCAATCTGGCGACCGTGAAGAGTGGTGTTGTTGACAGTTGACGCACACCGGCGGAGGAACACAGGGGCTCCCCTCATGTAGTGGGCGTCCACAATCACCGCATACTGGGACTGCTGTACAGCGAGAGGACATATGACCAAACCTCATACATCGAAAACACCGCATGGGAGGTGGAATGTAGGGCTTCACTTCACATCGATATATCATGATCTTGACCTTCTCTGGGAGTGTGTCCCCCTCGAAGGCCAAGATAAAGGCCCCAGTATCGACGCGGTTATCTTTAGGTCCCCTCTGAACGCGGCGAACAAAATGTACACCACGCAGCTCGAGATAGGCCCTAAGCTCCTCATCAGTTTGAAGGAGGAGGTCCCGGTGGAATATCACACCCTGTACCATATTCAAGGATTTGTGCGGGACAATTGTGACTGGAATGTCGCCAAGGGTGTTGCAGGCGAGCAAAGCTTCAGACTGGGCTTCCGAGACTGTTTTAATGAGTAATGAACCAGATCTAAGCTTACCCATAGATTCCACTTCACCAAACTTGTCCTCTATGGTCTCGACAAAGAACAGAGGTTTGGTGGAAGTGAAAGTCCCTCCATCAGTCCTTGAGCAAACGAGATAGCGAGGAAAGGGTTTTGCTCCTAACCGGCGAGCCTGGCCTTCCTCCCAAGGGGTAGCAAGGGAGGGAAACATCCTCTTATCCACAGTAGTAGCATTAAATGATCTCTTCCTGTCTTGAGAGACGGCCGATGCACGACCATTTTGGAGTCTAACTCTTTTCATAGTGCTAGACGTCCGCCCTGGTGTCACCCACTCCGAAACCGGGGCTCTCTCCATGGGCGCCACCCAGCCTCAGCAAAGGCCACCTGGCACGATGGCCATTGCCGGGAGTTCTGATACCCCCGAGGACAGGCATCAACTCCTTGGCTTGCATGGAGAGGTCGCAGCTCAGACACCAGTAGTGTGATCCCTGTGGTGTCAGGGGGCTCAGCCAAAGGGTACATAACAGCCCCCCCACACGGACTGGCTACACGTGCTGGGGACCTAGCGGGGGATGGGGGCTACAGCGAGGAAAGGAAGTGGAAAGGAAAGGATAGGACCCGCGCTGTAGGGGCTAGGTCGGGAGTTCTTCCCCAATTGGCTCACACATTATCGGACAATTTTGGTATGGAAGGTCAAACCCCGAGGGGGACCAAACTGGGCCAAAAACCGGTGTACACAGCAGACAAAACCAAAGTGCAGGACAATCGGTACCATGGGATAGCCAAGCCGTCATACAGAGTACCACCGAGAGACGGGGTTGGAGAGGGTGGGAAGGAGGAATTGGGATGGGAAGGAGGGGGAACTAGGAGGGGTAATGCAGCCTGGGGAAAGCAGGAAAAAAGGCTGCAATGGCTCGGGGACCCATGCGCGCCACACACGTACCCACAAAAGAGCTGTGGGCCCCCTGGGGGGGCCCTCTCCACTGGTCCTTCGGTGTTAAGGGCCGTGTGGGCTTCTCGGAAGGGGCTTCAGGGGCTGACAAAGAGCAGATGGTGCTTCAATCAGCAGCTGGGGGATCCTTTAGTAATTTTCTGGGATCCTCTTTGCCACAGGGAGAAGCCTCGGAAGGAAGTGTCCCAAGGGACCCCTTCCAGGGGAGAAGGGCTGGAAAAGGGTGCTGTTTCTCCAGCTGTGGGGTGGAGACTGACGTACCATGTGATTGGGGGGTCGTTGCTCCCAATATGAAGAGTTTGGGAGCAACTGAAGTAGTAGTGCCCCCAACTGTCAAGGCGGCAAGTGCAGTTGATCGTGCCTGGGGGCCCATTGGCATCAATAGTACAGGTTGAGGTCTGGGTGCTGGAGATACTGGTGACAAAGCTGCAGTGGTATAGTGTGCTGTTATGTTCACTGGGTGGAGCATCATGTATTTACGACTAGCCTCTGGTATATCAGCCGGTCCAGGGTTTTGTACTCCATGATCTTACTTTCTTTGTGGGGAACATAGCAGTTAGGTGAACAAGGAGGATGCTGCTGGTTGCAATTGACGCACACTGGAGGAGGGGTACAAAAGGCGTTCGGACTGGATGCACACCCGCACTCTCGACATGTTGGGTTGGCATCACCTTGGGAGGGCATGTGCCCAAACCTCCAGCACTTGAAGCAGCGCATACAGGGAGGAACGTAGGGCTTTACATTGCACCAGTAGATCACCACCTTGACTTTCTCAGGCAATGAATTGCCGTTGAAAGGCAAGATGAAGGCACCGATGGCAACCCTATTGTCCTTCAGACCCCTATAGATTTTTTTTTTTTTTTTTTTAGGGCGCACAACTTCTCAGGTCATTTGTGCCCAGATCAGAACAAAGATTCGCTAGATCTCGAAAAAAGTTATACCTGCCAGAAAGGAGAGTATCAAGAGAAAACTAAAACAGAAGTATAAAAAGAAACAAATAGAAGGGTTAAATATCTTTTGATAAATTGGCCATGTTGGTAAAACGCAAAACTCTAGCACCTGCTCGTGTGTCATCAGCTAAAAGTTCCTCCAGAGTAAACGGGAAGTGAGATGATTAAAATTTACACAAGACAGTAAAACATGTCGCACCATCAGCAATTCACCGCAGAAGCAGAGCAGTGCAGGGTCAGCGGTTAGCAAATGACGGTGGCTGAATCGGCAGTCACCGATCCGCAACCAGGCCAGGATGACCTCCTCTCGCCGAGAGGGGCGTGAGGAGGTCCTCTAAGCGGTCGGGATGGGTCGAGAAAGGGTCCTTAAGACTCTGCAGGGCACTAAGGGAGTCAGAACAGATGGCATAAAAAGGATGGCGGCGGCGGCGGATGTATAACACAGCCTGGTGGAGGGCAAAAAGCTCAGCCGTGAAATTCTAGCACCGGTCAGGGAGCTTGTATTGGAAACGGTTGTCCCCGACGACGAAGGCAGATCCGACACTGGCAGTGCTCTTGGAACCATCAGTGTAAATAAATATGGCATTATCGAACTGCGAACAGAGTTTGACAAGCCTCGAGCGGTATACCAAATCCGGAGTGCTCTCCTTGGGAAGCGAACGAAGTTCAAGTTGGGTGTGAACCTGGGCCACGGGGGGCAATGGGCTCTCTCTCAACCTAAACGTGGAAGGAAGAGTAAATCGAGCCGCTGAAGCGGGCGGCGAGACCGAAATCCAGGTGGAAGCAAGGCTATCGCAGACAACTGATATTGGTGATCAAGTGAGTCATCAAAGAATATTGGGTAAGATGGATGGTTGGGCATCGACAGCAGTCGGCATACGTACCGACACAAGAGTATGTCACGCCGAGAGGTCAAGGGTAATACAGCAGCTTCGGCATAAAGGCTTTCAACAGGGCTGGTATAAAATGCACCGGTCGATAGACGTAATCCCTGACGGTGAATGGAGTTGAGACGGTGGAGAATGGATGGCCGTGCAGAGGAGTATACAAAGCTTCCGTAGTCGAGTTTCAACTGAACAATGGCCTGGTAAAAGTGAAGCAGGACGGTACGATCCACTCCCCATTATGTGCCACTGAGGACATGAAGAACATTAAGGGATCGGGCACAGCGGGCAGCCAGGTAGGACACGTGTGTGGACCAGCAAAGTTTCCGATCCAACATTAGCCCCAAGAATTTTGTTGTCTCCACGAATGGGAGAGCAACGGGGCCGAGATATAGAGATGGTGGAAGAAATTCCTTGTATCTCCAGAAGTTGATACACACCGTTTTCTCAGTGGAGAATCTGAAGCCATTCGCAATGCTCCAGGAATATAGGCAGTCAAGACAGCGTTGAAGACGACGCTCCGGGAGAGACGTTCACTGGGCGCTGCAATAAATTGCAAAATCGTCTACAAAAAGGGATCCGGAAACGTCGGCTGAAAGGCAATCTACGATCAGATTGATGGCAATGGCAAAGAGAGCCACACTCAAGACGGAGCCCTGTGGCACCCCATTCTCCTGGCGAAAGGACATTAGTCAGGAGGCGTCGAGATTCGAGGAGCCAGACCAACCGAACGTTAACCATGCGTTCCATCACCTTACACACGCAGCTCGTCAGGGAAATGGGGGGGTAACTGGAAGGAAGATGTTTGTCCTTCCCTGATTTGGGAATGGGGCCAACAATGGCTTCACACCAACTTGTGGTAACCTGACCTTCAGTCCACATGCGATTATAGGTACTAAGAAGGAAACACTTGCCCTTAGGAGAGAGGTTCTTCAGCATCTCAATATGGATGGCATCGGGCCCGGGAGCAGAAGATTGGGACAGGGTGAGAGCACAGTCTAGCTCCTGCATTATAATTTTCACGATTAAAAGAGTGGAAAGAAAGCGGCCGTGCCACCTCTACCTGTTTGGGAGGGAGGAAGGCAGGGTGGTAATGGGCAGAGCTCGAAACCTCCGCAAAGGAACGGCCCAGTGCGTTGGAAACATCAACGGGGTCCACGAGGACTGCGTTCTCAACGGTCAGGCCAGAAATCGGAAAGTGGACCTTGATGCCGGATAAACGGCGTAGGCCACCCCAAACAACCGTGGAGGGAGTAAAGCTGTTAAAAGAAAAGGTAAAAGTAGTCCAGCAAGACTTTTTGCTGTCACTTATAACACAACGACATTGCGCTCTCATTCGTTTATAATTTATACAATTCTCCAACGTTGGGTGGTGGTGGAAGGTGCGTAAAGCACGTTGCCAGGCTCTAAGAGCGTCGCGGCAGGCTGCAGTCCACCAAGGGACTGGGACACGACGTGGAGAAGGGGATGTACAAGGTATGGAATGTTCGACAGCGGTGAGAATAACCTCTGTGAGGTATTCAACCTGACTGTCACAGCTGGGAAAATTCTGATCGTGAAAAACAGCCATGGAAGAATAAAGCCACCAGTCGGCTTTAGAGATGTTCCAACTGGTCGGATGAAGAGATGGGGAATGATGCAGAAAGTGGATGACACAAGGAAAATGGTCACTCCAGTACATGTCAGAAAGTGCATACCACTCAAGCAGATGTTCGAGCTGAGGAGTGCATATCGCGAGGTCTATGTGGGAATAAGTATGGGTTGTGTCAGAAAGGAAGGTCGGTGCACCGGTGTTGAGGCAAACAAGATTGAGGTGGTGGAAAAGGTCCACTAAGAGGGAGCCTCTCCGACAAGGTGCTGGAGAGCCCCATAGGGGGTGGTGGGCATTAAAGTCGCCTACCAACACGAAAGGTGAAGGGAGCTGGTCAACGAGGTGTAGCAAATCTGCCCTAGTAAGGGCAGATGACGATGGAGAATAGATATTACAGAGGGAAAAGGTAAAGGTTGATAGAGTGATGTGGACGACAACTGCCTGTAGGTGAGTATGCAATGAAATGGGATGGTAATAGACATCGTCTCGAACGAGCATCAGTACCCCTCCATAGGCTGCGGTACCTTCCACTGGTGGCAGGTTGAAACGCACAGAGGTGTAGTGGGGGAAGCCTGCATGATCACATGGACGTAACTTAGTTTCTTGGAGACAGACTAGAAGCGGGCAGTGCAAGCGAAGGAATAGTTTTAATTCCTCCCGATTGGAACGAATGCCGCGAATATTCCATTGAAGGAGCGCCATGACAAAAAATGAGAGAAGAAAAGAAGATAAAAAGGAACAAGCAAGCTGGGTCACCTCGCCGGCCGCTGAGGACCCGATTTCGAGGGAGCACTGCTATCGCTATCTAGGGGGCAAAGGGTCGTGTTCCATAGGTTCGACCGACACGTCTGCCACCTCCCTGAGTTGATCAGGAAAGGCAGCTTCCACTGCCGGTAAAGGGCCAGGTGCCCGGCAGACGGAGCGTCCCAGTGAAACAGAAGATGGCCGAGGCCGGCAACTGTTGGACGGCGTGACCGAAGAGCAACGCTGCGGCAGGGAAGGGGGGGCTGCTCTTTTTGTGAGCCTTCTTAGAGGCATGATGGGTAGAAGAAGTGGTTGACGATTGAGAAGATGGAGTCTTGAGGAAATCTTCACAAACGGGTTCTTTTTAACTCCAGGCAGCGGATTTAGGTGCCCGGGATATGTGGGAACTGGTCGACAAATTCACTGTAGAACGGACAGAAGGGATCAGAAAGGTGGAACGAGCAATTTTCGGGCTAGCCGAGCTGACAACAGTGTCACAGAAGGTTAAATCGCAAGTCTGAATGCTTACCTCCTTAGTTGGTTGAGGGGAGGCGAGGACCTGCCTGTAAGTACCTGATAGGAGTACAGCGGGCTTCCTACTCGCTAATAACCTCCGAGCGGCATAGGTTGAGACCTTTTCCTTGACGCGAATCTCCTGGGTGACCCGCTCTATAAAAATAGACGGGGCAGTCCCGTGAAGAAGCAGCATGGTCACCCATGCAATTAATGCAGCGAGGGGATGGAGGCAAACATTCACCCTCATGGGCGTCCCTGCCACAGATGGCGCTCTTGGCTGCATTAGGACAAGATTTACTGGTATGATTGTATCTCTGGCAATGGAAGCAGCGCGTAGGATTGGGTATATATGGGCGAACGGAAATGACTTCATAGCCCGCTTTCACCTTAGATGGTAGGTCAACCCTGTTGAAAGTCAAGAAGACAGTACGAGTCGGCATAAGGTCATTGTTAACCTTTTTTATCACACGATGAACAGCCGTAACTCCCTGAACGGACATATAGGTAAGTATATCTTCGTCCGATAACCCATCCAGGGATCTTGTGAAGACTACCCCCCCCCCCCCGCAAAGAGTTGAGGGTGTGGTGAGCTTCCAATTTTACTGGAAAAGTATGCACTAGTGTAGCCCAAAGTAACTTCTTTGCCTGAAATGCATTCTCAATTTCGAGCAACAAGGTCCCATTGCACTGTCTGGAGCAGGTCTTCAAGGGAGCTGCGATTGCATCAACACCCTTCTGAATGATAAAAGGATTTACAGCAGAAAAATCCTGATTGTCAGTAAGAGATACTACCAGGAACTTAGGAATGTTGGGCAAGACTTTCTGTGGCTGAGAATCTTCATGTTTCTGCTTTTGGTCAAGGTTATAGAAGATTTGGAAGGTTTCATAGCGGAGGTGTCCCCCATGATTACCGGCGTCTCCGCTGGCGCGCTCCTTCCTTGTGGGGGGCCCCTCTCTGAGGGCACACCCGCCTTAGGTGACTGTTCGCGCCTCGGGTCACACCTCCCGAGAACGGACGGAGGGACCAATCGGCATGTTCGGAAGGTACCAGCTCGGGTAATCACCCCTCCCTGCTGGGCCCGGCCTTTACCGGGAGGGAGGGGGGGGGGACGTACGTGCTGTACATGTCTACCTGGGGCGGGGAGTTACGTCTTACCCCGTCACTGGCTACGCAGAGTGTGGGTTGACCTTCAGACACGCACAGGGAGGAAAGAAGAGAGGAAAGAGAGAAAGGGATGAAGGAGGGAGAATCTCAAACGCCGAGGCGGAGATTAAAAGGGCGGGTCAAGGACAAGGAGAAAGAAAGAGGAGAAGGCTATAGAACAGGAAAGGAAGAGGACCAAGAAAAGGAGAAGTCTGAGAGGAAGTGAAAAAAGAAACCTGGGACAGAAGAAAGGTCGCTTCGGCTCGGGGCCCCGCGTGTGCCACACACATACCCACAAAAGAGCTGTGGGCCTCCTGGGGAGACCCCTATAGATGTGCCAGATGAAATGCACACCTCACCGCTCCAGGTTAGCTGTAATTCGCCATCCAATTGCAGCAGAAGATCCTTGTGGAAAATGATGCCCTGGACCATATTTAGGCTCTTATGTGGCGTGATGGAAACAGAAACATCACCCTGTTTGTTACAGGCTAACAAAGCCTGTGACTGCGCTGGGGATGATGTCACTGTTAGGACTGATCCACATCTCATTTTCGACGTGCCCTCCACCTCTTCTACTACTATTACTACTACTACTGTGTTTTTCATAAATGAAGGACAGTAAGGAACTTTCAAGAAGACCCCTTGCATACTAAAAGGAGATTTAAAATGTGATCCTCAGAGTGTAGAAGTTGTGTACCATTGCCTGAATAAAATGCAATAATTATGATTTTATTTTAGTCAGTATGAAGTACATTATGTCTGTGATGTTGGTTGGTAAATGCCTCAGATCAAAGAAGAAAAGTGATCTGGGATAATGCTTCAAGTCTAGTATCTACCTGCAGCCAATACCCTGACAGTACGAAACATGCTTAACATGAAGTGAGGTGTTGGCCAGAATTAGGAATAGTTTCACAGCTGAACAGTGTCTCACTGTTCATGTATCAGCCCTAGCAAGTGGTCACTCAGCCAGCAGAACTGATGGCATTGTTTGACTTATCAGTGCCTTGGCCTACCGATGGCTGGCTGCTGTGTTGCTTACGTCTTCCATTTCTTGTGTACATGAAGATTGCTGTAGTTTTGAATTGGGTAGTGAAAGAATTATGCAAAAACTACTACACACTTTTTTTTCCATCACAATTTTGAGAGAGAATAAAAGAACAATTGGTGGACGGTGTTCTACCTTGACACAATCAGCATATATAAAGTCAAAACGAGGTTTACTGGAACAGGATTTGAAAGATATTTTCATAAGGAGGTGCATGAATTTGGCTCTGTGATGTGATGAATGGCCTTTGTTTGACTTGTCTGTTATTTAGTTTAAAAAAGACTATATGGAATAAGAAAGGGTATTGTGATTTCAGTCATCTTAACACGTTGACTGCCACGGCCAAAATGAGTTAACTGCTCCCAGAAGCCATGTTAAGCAGTTCATACAGTTTGATTCGTCATCTCATTCGAAGTCCATCCGTATCATCGAAACTTTAAAAATAAAATTTTGGGCGGGAAAATGGGGCATGTGAGTTATCTCGTAGTTGGCTTATGGAGTAGAAAGTTCAGCTCAGACGCCAGCTACGAGATAACTGTTGTCAACAATCGGAGACGAGCTTGAGAATTTCGACGTACATTTGACAATACGACATGTCATTGTTGTAACCGTGTCAGTATTTATTCAGTCTTCATTGTAGATACTTCACTGACGTTTATCATTATCTGTGTTCAATTTTCCTCACAAAATGGCTAGTAATAAGAGGAAACTGAGTGACATAGAATTTTAACAGCTATCTTACGTGGACGAATAGCAGTGGAACGAGTTTATGGATGAATTCTCGGATGGTGGAAGTCTCTATGAACCATCTTCATGTGAGCACTCAAGTGAGAATTCAGATGCAGACAGCAGTGAATGCAATGAAGATGATGAGCAGGTTGGTACAACAGCAGCCACTACAAGTAACAGTGCTGAGTGGAGTGACATTCCTCGAGATCCACCAGTGTGTGTTCAACAAGAATGTGGGATTGAAATTAGACTTACAAAAATTTGGTATCACTGCACTTGTTGATTTTTTTCCCCCCCTGACGAGTTCCTAACATTGTTATGTTAACAAACAAATCTATATGCGAGACAGGAAGCAGAAAAACAGGGTGGGAGAAGATCAGCAAGGCTTTCCAGATGGAGGGATACAGAGGGATACAGATGTTGCGGAAATGAAAGTATTTCTTGGTCTGTTGCTGCACATGGGACCTTTTTGTTTTCCATCGATAGAACATTACTTGAGTACAAATCCTTTTTACAATGTCATGTTCTGGAGATCTATTATGAGTGGAAACAGATTTCAGCTGTTGAGATATCTACACTTCTCACACAACTCATTACAGTCTAATGATCGACCTACAAAATTATACCAGTTTTGGACCATTTCAATAACATCATGAGCAATTATTAGGTACCAGACAAGAATCTCTGCATAGACGAATTAATGGTTTTGTGGTGCGGCCGTCTATTTTTCAGACAGTATATCAAGAATGAGAAACACAAGTATGGTGTAAAACTTTATGAGCTCTGTGAATCTAATGGAGTTGTTCTCAAAATAAAAATCTACTGTGGCAAGTCAGAGAAGAACGCCGAAATGGGCCATGCGTCTGACGTAGTTTTACACCTTATGGAATCTCTCTTGAACAAAGGATATGTGCTTCATATGGACATTTTTTATAATTCTGTAACACTTACAAAACTCCTGTCGACTTACAAAACCTATGTGTGTGGAACATTACGTAACAACAGAAAGGAAAACCCAAAATAATTAGTTGCTATGAAGCTGAAGAAAGGTCAGATGGAATGGAAAAGAATTTACAATGTTGTTGTTTGTAAATGGAAGAACAAAAGAGACGTTCTGACCATTTCTAATATGCACTGTGCCAAAATGGTGGAAGTTCGCAATCGAAATGGCAAAGTTGCCTAGAAACCAAAGATTGTTAGGGACAACAACAATGGCATGGCAGGAGTTGATCAGTCAGATCAAATGCTGTCGTATTATTTAGCATTGCGAAAAACTGTTAGATGGCCAAAAAGGCTTGCTCTACACATAATGAAAATTTATCTTCAGAATGCTCATTGTTTCTATAATCAGACAGCAGAAACAAGTATCAAGTGTCTAGCTTTTAGAGAAAAATTTATTCAGGCATTGATTGGGGATAGGATGCCAGACACCCAGAAGAAAAGCAAGATGGAGGGCAGCTTTTATTATTTAGAGGCAATACCACCCGAAGAGAAAAAACTGCGGCCAACAAAGCCATGCAGAGAGTGCACACAACAAAAGAAACGTCACGAATCGCGATACTTTTGTCCCGATTGTGAAGAAAAACCGGCTCTTTGCATAAAAGAGTGCTTCAAGACATATCACCAGTAAAGAAAAAAACTTTTTGTTTCCATTGCCATTAGCGAGACAAAGTATACATTTTACGTTTAAAGCTAAAATATTTGTATGAACTTTTCTGTAACTATATTCAAACTGTGAAATTAAAAATCCTGTTCCACCACGCCTAGATGATTTACTTTACCTGTCCCCGACACCCAAGACCTGTAAATCACACTTATTTGCTACAAATGTTCTCGTATCTGACTTTATGTAGTAACTCGTTTCCTACGAGTTAACTCGTATTGGGCGCCGGTGACCAGTTCGGCACATACAAGGTAACTCTTAGTTGGCAGTCAACGTGTTAATATTGTAGGTAGGAAAGAAACCCATGGTTAGTCTTAAATTTATCTTTATACTTTTTTTAAACAAATTTATTGCATGCCCCGATAGAATAATAATGAAATTTCAGAGAAGGGCGGCTCATTTTGTATCATCATGATATAGGGCAGAGAGTGTCATGGAAATGATGCACGAGTTGGGAAATCATTAAAAGAAAGGTGTTATTCAATGCAGCAAGACATTTGTGAAATCTCTTTTACCAACGTTTTCCTTAGAATGCAAACATATTTTGTCAGCACCCACCTACACAGGAAGACGTGGTCATCAAAATAAAGTAAGAAAAATCGGATAGGGAATGGAAAGATTTAGATGTTCCTTTTCCTTGTTCACTATTGGAGAATGAAATGGTAGAGAAGTATCGTAAGACTAGTTGGATGAACCCTCTGCCATGCACTTAAATGTAATCTGTGGAGTATTTATATAGATGTATATTTACAGGGTTGGTAGTAAAATACTGTTTTGTACGGGGTATTTTCCACGAGATGACTCATGGTATTCTCAGTAAGACATATCTGAATGTATATCATAAGTATCATTACCGTCCTTGAACAAGCTGCCATTTTCGCCTATCTGCTTTTCAGGATCGTAGTAAGGTTTGATGGGTAGTAAGGTTTTTGTCGTTTCGACGTCAGCTCATAATCCTCAACTTCATATGTGACGTCTGACAGGAGGCGTACGTCACGATACGGACGAAAGAATCATTTCAATAATTTTTCTGATAGTCCAACTTATCGTATAGGGGTAAAAATCCATACTAGATCTCCTGGTCTGTACACAACAGGTCGGTGCTTGTCATTATACCGATGACGGTCCTTCTCCTGGGCGTCCAGTGTCTGTATGCGAGCCAGCTGTCTTGCTTCTTCAACCCTGGTGATGAGCTGTTTCACATAGTCATCCTGAGTGTCGTCCGGTTGAAACGGGAACAACGTATCCATTGCCATCTCAGCTTCACGGCCACGGAGCAGCAAAATTGGCGTGAAGCCTGTGGTGTCTTGTCTTGCGATATTATAAGGGAATGTCACGAATGGCAGTATTGTATCACAATCCTTCTGCTCCACATCAACGTACATCAACACCATATTTGCTAACGTCTTGTTAAAATGTTCTGTAAGACCATTTGTCAGAGGATGGTATGCAGTTGTCATTCTGTGGACAATGTCGCACCGTGACATTACCCTCTGATACTAGTTTTGACTGGAATAATTTTCCACGATCATATATCATCATGCATGGTGCTCCATGCTTCAAAATAGTGTCTTCTACAAGGAATTTTACGATCTCTGGTGCTTCTGCATTTGGCACGTTTGGTGACAGTGTAGCGTGTGAGGTAGTCAACGCAAACTATTATAGATCTGTTACCGGCTGTCGACTTCTGGAACCTCCCTAAAAGATTGATCCCAACTCGGTGGAATGGAACTGTTGCAGGTGGAATGGGTACAAGATGCCCTGGAGGTAATTGCGGCACATGCTTCCATAGCTGGCACTGTTTACAGTGACTCACATAGTGCTCGACAGATCGGTAGAGGCCTTTCCAGTAATACCTGCGTCTGATCCTGTTTAGGGTCTTCACGAATCCCAGATGACCGGATATTGGAGCAGCGTGGAAGTACTTCAGAATAGCTGGCTGGAGATGAGCTGGAATGACCAGTAGCCATTTGGGGCCCAATGGATCGTAGCTGCTCTTATTCAATGACCCGTTTATAAGTCAGAACCTTCCATTGGTAGGTTCTCCTTTCTCCAAGGCCTCTATGGTTTTTAATAGAGCTCTATCTTCCCCCTGTTCAGCTGTAATGTCACCTAATTCAGTGAGGGCTGAAATTGCTGCTGTTTTCCACTAATGGATTCCTCGAAAGGCAGTCAGCATTCTTTTGTTTGCGCCCGTTCTTGAATACCACTGTGACGTCGTACTCTTGGAGTCTTAGTGCCCATCTTGCTAGTCGACCTGATGGATCCTTCAAGCTAGTTAGCCAACACAAGGAATGGTGGTCTGTCACGACGGTAATGGTTTGCCGAATAAATACGATTGGAAATTGTTTATAGCCCAGATAACTGAGAGATATTCTTTCTCAGTTGTAGAGTAGTTTATCTTGGATTTTGAGAGTACTCTTGATGCATAGGCTATCACCTTTTCAGCGCCTTCCTGAACTTTTACAAGCACTGCACCAATCCCATAAGCACTGGCATCTGTGTGAAGTTCAGTTTGCGCATTCTCAGCGTAGAAGGCTAGAACTAGTGCGGAAGTTAGAGCCTCCTTAAGTGCCCAGAAAGCTCTTTCTTTTGTCTGATCCCAGTAAAACTTGGCATCTTCCTGTAGAATTCCTTGCACTGGACGTGCCTTGTAACAGAACCCTTTTATGAAATGTCGGTAGTATGAGCACAGCCCGAGAAAACTTCCCACATCACGAATGTGCTGAGGAGTTGGAAATTCTGTGACTGCCCTTACTTTATCTGGATCAGGACTGACACCATCTCTGTTGACTAGGTGCCTCAGGATTTTTCTCTCTTTGGCAACAAAGAGAGACTTCTTTGGATTGAGGCAGAGTCCTGTAGTCTGAACACACTACAACACAATTGACAGGTGACTCAGATGTTCTTCAAATGTTCTAGAGAAAATGACAATGTCATCTAAATAGCTAAGACACATCATCCACTTAAGCTGTCGAAGCAAGTGTCCATCATGCGTTCGAATGTGGCCGGAGAATTACATAATCCAAATAGCATTACTTTGAATTCATAGAGGCTGTCAGGTGTAATAAAAGCCGTCTTCTCCCTGTCAGCTTCGTCAACCTCGATTTACCAGTAACCTGTCTGCATGACCGTAGTTGAGAAGTATGTAGCTCCTTTCAAGCAGTCTAAGGTGTCGTCAATGCGCGACAATGGGTAGACACCTATCTTTGCGTTTTATTTCAGCCCCTGATAGTCGACACAGAATTGCCACGTGCCATCCTTCTTTACGAGGTCCAACTGGAGATGACCAAGGACCCTCTGAAGGTTGAATAATGTCATCATGCAACATCATCTTCACTTCCTCCCAAATTATCTGTCTTTCAGCTGGCGACACTATTCGAATGCTAGCTAATTGGTGGACGATCCCAGTATTGATACGGTGCCTTATCGTGGGTCGTTTCGTCTGACTGAACTCATCAGCAGGTGACTGCCTGGGATAGAACTACTCTGATGACTGATGTCTTGTGGCAAAATAATCATCGAATACTCGGCTTCTCTCTCTGCAGTAGCGTACTACATGTCCAAGGCGCCCACAGTGGAAACACAGTGGTGTGTTGTTTTCTGTCCTCCAGACGTATGTTGTTCTGTGGGGCGTCATAGTTGCTGGGAGAATTGGTTGTGGCCGCGTTGGTCGGTTCATAGGCTGCTGTTTGGTGGCTGCAGCATAAGTTATAGCACGGCGTGCCATTCTTCACGTCGGGTGCAACTGGCGGGGCAGACAGGAGCTAATGTCTGAAATACCTCTTCCTCCGCAGTGTCAGCTCCTTTTAAGGTTAGTACTGCCATGCACATTTCTGCATTTCTCTAGACTCCAAGCTTTCCCCAAGAGTTAATCTTATGGTTTTGCTTGTATTATTCTCTTTTTTCTCCGATATACAATATACAATTTTTTAAGCAAACTGATGTATCAAAGCAAGTAAATTTGATTTCTGTAGGCCTATTTGTCTCAATGTCACTGCTACAATTTCAAGTGGAAAATTCTACTTCCCATAGATCGTAAGTAGACAAATTCTTCAGATATGTTTCTTTGTAAATCAATAAAGTAAAAAATAAAGGAAAATTAGCCTGTTTTTTGACATCTTAACCTATTTGCTAATTTCATGAACTAAACCACCTGCATTCCTACTGCACTGCAGAAATAGGGTCAGGGGCAATTTTCTGGCGTGGATAAGCACTGTAAATAGGATATATTTCTGTTATGAAGTGCAGACATCTTTCCTCTTATGGGCACATTTTTGTCGAATATGCTATGGTCTACCGTTGTTGGGTTTTCAAAACTGAGAACTTTTGTAACAGTGACCAAAATAGACCAATTTGGGCACTAGAGACATGGTTCACCTTTAGTAGTACAGCTACATAAACACACTAAGAAGTCACATAGAAGTGCATGGCAGAGGGTCAATTGAACCGCTTTTATGGTATTTCTCTACAGTTCCATTCTCCAATATCTCATGGGAAACGGAACACCAAAATATTTCCATTTTTTATCCGATTTATTTTATTTTGATGATCCTGTCTTCCTATGTACACAGGTGCTAACAAAATATGTTCGCATTCAGAAGAGAAAGTTTGTGAAAGAAATTTCATAAATTGATCTCATCTCAATGAATAATGCCTTTCTTTTAATGATTTCCATCCTAAATCATGCATCATTTCTGTGACACTATCTCCCGTATATCGTGATAATACAAAATGAGCTGCCCTTCTCTTAACTTTCTCTAAACCGTCTCTCAGTCCCACTTGGTGGGTATCCCACAATGCACAGCAATACTCCAAAATAGGACACGTGTGATGCAGGCAGTTTCTTTAGTAGAACTCTTGCATCTTCTAAGTGTTCCGACCACAAAACACAGTCTTTGGTTCACTTTCCCTACAACATTTTCTGTGTGTTCTTTCCAATTTCAGTTTTTCGTAATTGTTACTCCAAGGTATTTAGTTAATTTTACGGGCTGCAGTTTTCACCAATTTATCGTGTAAATGTAGTTTAATGTATTTCTTTTATTGGTCAGAGTGATGACTTCACACTTCTCACTATTAAGGGTCAATAGCCATGTTTTGCACCATGCTGATATCTAAATTTTGCAGTTGCTTTTTATCTTCAGGTGACTTTAGTAACTGATAAATGAGAGCATTATCTGTGAACAGTCCAAGAGAGTTAGTCAGATTGTCTCGTAAATCATCTATAAAAATAAGAAATAGTAGGGGGCCCTGGAACATTCCCTGGTGAACACCAGACATCACATGTGTTCCACTGAATGTTCTGTCAGTAAAAAAAACTAATAAATCTGTTGCTTGATTGTACCAATGTAGCATTATAATAAATTAAAGCTTTATGTGTAGCTGATGCATGTGGCAAACAATATTTTGCCCCTTCGAGAGCAACTAATAGCACTAGGTTTGCTCTCCGCTGAGAAAGATTTCATGCACAGCTTTGTAGACTTAATGAATGATTCCCTAACAAAGTCTCTGTTCTGAAGAAGAGGAGACAGGGAATGGTGATCTATGTAGAGGCTCACCTTGCTTTCTCCACGCCTAAAGTTGCGGGAGACCTAGCAACCCCACTATCGACGAACGATCAGATATTGAAGTTTCCGCCTAACAACACAAAGTAATGCAGTCGCCTAATCAGAAGCAGTACCGATGACATGTATGTCCCCATAGTCCAGCAAACAACGTGGCCAGCTACCATGCAGGCGGCTTGGGTTCGAGGATTTTCTCCGTTAGGAGACTGTGTTGTGTTTTCCTCCTCATTTGTGCAGTATCATCATCATCATACTATTCACTGAAGTGACGTCAACGAAACAAGACTTGCACCTGCTTGCTGAACAATACCTCAACTGGGGTCTACCGGCTAAACATGTCACACGATCAATTACCATCGGTGAGGAGCTGAAATTCTTAATTGAACAGGGGCGATAGCAACAATGTACCATAAAGGAATATTCTTCTTTTGCCTTCTCCCCATATGCGCAGAGTGAGCGTGTTTAGTTTCAAGGGGTGGCCGCATGACATCCTGACATCGGATTGTGTCATCGTCCCCCTCTGCGGAGGAAATATGGCCCAGTATTTACGTTTAGGATGTGGGAAACCAACTATAGATGACGCTGAGGCGGGCCAACACCACCTAGAAGACAAGGCCTCACAACTGGCCATGCCTACATCACACTTACAGGCCGCGGCCGCTGCGGCACGCCCACCACCGTGTAGCGGCCGGCCAGTGAGCTGGCGGCCTGTAAGAGTGACGTAGGCACTAGTTTTGTGTAGTACGGGAATGAACTAGTTCAGAAGAGAGCTCCCACAGGCAAACTACGTGAACTAGTTCGCAGATCCCTCGGCTTTTAGTTCGTCCAATGCTTTTCCGAAGACTGACGGGAACAGTGAGAGGACGCAAGAGCGCGCAGAATCAGGTGATTCCCTTCTGCTAGTTACCTTCATTTTGAGCTGAGATGCAGCTCAGCTGTAGTTTCATAGTTCACTGCCACAAGAAATCTATTTTAAACATAAAGTACTATGAGTACTCTGTATGCAAAGTAGTTGAATACCATTGGATCACTCATTCGTGTAAATAACTGGTTTATTTGCCTAAGTATTTGATGTCAAATTGCCCAAAAATACGGGTAATCGCAAATTCTTTGGCAACACTGATTCATTACATAATAAAGCTGTCATAAAAAGAGAGCTCTTTTAGTAGCGGTAGCAAAAGCCAAAAAGAGCGGACGAACTAGGAGCAGCGGACAATTACGCCAAATGTATCTCGCTTCATAGTTTGTTGGATTCTTTTAAGAAGACCGACAAGCAATAGCGAGAGGGCGCATAGCAGCATTGAAGATCGCGCGTTTGCCTTCTTGCTGATGAGTCATTTCGCGGTGAGCGTCTGCCTGCTAGATTACATAGTTCAGTGCTACAAAATTTCTGTTTTGATGTGTTCTGCACCCTGCAATATCTGTCTAATAAATTCCATAATGCTAAGATATAGAAATAACTCTAAACTTAAACGCGAGAAGTTATCCACAAACTTTCTTTTGGTTTGTATGATATCGTTAGCGGCTCAAGCAGCAAACGCATGAAGCGGCTAGGTGGGGGAACTTCCCCCCTCCACCTGCACGCGCAGAGCACGGCGCTCAGCCGTCACTGGGAACTGACGAACTAAACGAGCGAACTAAAGTGAGCGCTCCCGATCGTGAAGTCTAGTAGGCACGGTTAGTTGTGAGGCCTTGTCTTCTAGGTGGTGTTGGGCGGGCTGACCATCTACTGGGGCGCGGCCGGCACCCCCCCCCCCCCCCGAAATGTAGCACCGCGCGAAAAATCGGTCACGAGAAAGAATAACGAAGCAAGGAAAAATGCTGCTGATGCTATGGTAAAATAAGTTTCTTCGTTAGCACGCAATGTTTTGTTATGTCAAAGGCATGCGATAGGTCATAAATTTAGCAGTAGCTGGTCTTAACAGCTTAATTTGTGGGGAAGTTCATTATTCGTGACAAAGTCTGTGCCAGAGTGAGACTGTCACGGCAATCAGAGTGCAGTTTCAGAAAGCAGTTTTTAGGATCCAGTCCATATACGGAAAAGTTTAAACCGATATAACGCTCAATAAATTGTATTTGATGTGATGTAACCCTATGTGCATGAGAAAAAAATTCTCGGGTTAGTTAACTCGGAGGTGGGGGGAGGGGTTGGAGAATGAATAAATTCTTATTTATACTTTTTTCCCTACATGAGTATGGATTGCCGTCATGTAGTATTAAAGTGATTCTCGCCCCTCCTCAAGACATGAACTTAGCGAATGCAAACCTGCGACGTCTATTTTATCATCATCTAAAGATTTTAATTAAAAAGCTTAAAAACTTAGACTGGATCGAAATACATTCAGCCGTTTATTATGAATTTTCTTCACCAGTGTTTAGAAAAATATTGCATTTACTTGGTTTGGTGAGAAACTGTGCGATGAAAGAAAAACCGGCTATGAATATAAACCCTGTTTTGTATAGGCCCGCGTAGATGTAAAAATACGGCGTTCATAAAGTGTGCAACAAATTGCTGAGTGAACTACTGCTTCCAAATTTAGTATGATGAATGTAATCGCAACCCGTGTATATTATTAATTGTAAAATAATGAAAGTAAATAATTGTGTACATCGAGCTCTCGTGTACACCTTACTTCGAGAGTATTATTTCAAAATTGCAAATTTTCCTTCTGGCTTAATCATCTTTATATTGATAAGTGAACACGAACATTTACGTATAGATTTTTAATGTTGATTATACAAGGAGACCAATGAAACTTTTATAATAATTCGAATGGTAGATGCCCACAAAATAATAATGCCTGTAAGTAACCGTTGATATCTGTAAATGCAATAGATGCCTACATATCAATAACCCTTATATTACCTTCTCTGTCACGCAATAGGTATCCAGGATATAAAGAAGCTGATTCTATCATTGATCATCGAGGCAGGTTGAAGGAGTCACTGTAACCAAATATACCTTCCCCGCACATTGTCTTGCTTTTGAATGGAAACATCGTGTATTAATGGAAAACCTGGTAACTAGCGGTAGAGAACAACAAATTAAGGCAATGTGGCCCTAGATGAAGTAATCCGAACGAGTTTTATAGCCATTCGCCCCGGCTTCACACAGTTGCTAAGTACTAATGGAGAAAATAAGAAATGCGTTTAGAAACAATTTAGACATCCAGTGGTTTAGGCTGTTCATTTTCAGTCAGTCAATTCCGTCGAAAGGGGATTCATCAAACTGAAACTTTCCTAGTATTTACATGAATTAAAACAAAGTTTCAGTGCGTAATGAATTCACTGAAATGAAGTAAATAGTAATCAACGGTTTTCACGACTCATTTACTATTGTTTTAACGCATTCATCGCGACGCTTGGTGAATTTTTTGTCTTTTGTCATTCCATCTCCTGCTAATATAATTTACACTAGTATTTCCTGTTTTTGTTGTCTTCAGCGCGGAGACTGGTTTGATGCAGCTCTCCACCCTACTCTATCTTGAGCAAGCCTCTTCATCTCCTCAAAAGAACGGCAACCTACATCCATTTGAATCTGCTTACTGTATTCATCTATTGGTCTCCCTCTGCGATTTTTACCGCACACACTTCCCTCCAGTGTTAAATTTACGATTCCTAGATGTCTAAGAATGTGTCCCACCAATCGATCCCTTCTTTTAGTCAAGGCATGCCAGAAATTCCTTTTCTCCCCAATTGTGTTCAGTACCTCCTCACTAGTTACGCGATTCACCCACCTAATCTTCAACATTCTTCTGTAACACTACAGTTCAAAAGCCTCTATCCTCTTCCTGCCTGCACAGTTTATCGTCCATGTTTCACTTCCATACAAGGCAACACTTCACACAAATGCCTTCAGAAAGGACTTCCTTACGCTTAAATTAATATTCAATGTTAACAAATTTCTCTTTTTCAAAAACGCTTTTCTTCCCATTGCCATTCTGCATTTTATATCCTCTGTACTACGACCATCGTGTGTTATTTTACTGCTCAAGTAACAAAACTCATCTACCACTTTTATGGTTTCGTTACCTAATCTAATTCCTTCAGCATCGCCTGACTTTCTTAGACCTCACTCGATTATCTTTATTTTGCTCTTGTTGATGTTCATTAGTGTTTCCTACGTCATTTGTTCTATTAGTCCATCTCCTCCCCTCCCTTTTATCTCTTCCTCTCAATTGCCCATCTCCTTCTCCCCTTTCATCTCCCCATCCCCTTTTTATCAATTCCCTCCTCCCCATCTTTCGAAGTCTGTCATGAACCATACGATGGCTTCAGAAGTATAAAACCGCCATGAAAAAAAAAAAAAAAAAAAAAAAAAAATGTGCCAAATATGATAGTGATCTGGAAAATATTTCATTCCATCGACAATTATGATCGTCAGTGTATTCAACACTTACGATTTTTTCTGTTTTCCGCATTTTTTTTTTAAACGATTTTCAGTTGTAATGGTCCCAAATTTTGTTTTCCTTGAAAATTTTTCCAGGTCCATAATGAACACAAAAACTGCAAATCAATCGTTTGAATCGTGAATTGCGGTTTTGAGTTAATAGAAAATTCTCACAGAAAAAGCTGTATTTGTTATTCCCGGTTTGTCCTGTATCTGGGCAAATTTCCCAATTTTTCTTTCATATAAACCTTGTACTGGTAAATACAAAAAAAGGATCGGTAGAGCCGTTCTCAAGTGAAGATCTTTCATACACGCGGCAAAATCTCTTGGTTCATGGCTAGAAAAATGATCCGTGTATTTGTTATACATTTATTCTGTAAGTCAGTAGCGGATACTTTATTGTATTGTGCGTTAAGATTTCATTCAGAGATGGAACGTGGGAAGAGTGACTGCTTCTCCATCAACTGTTCCACCAGATATTTGTCTACTTGCACGATCTGTATGGGTGAGCCTTGCTGTTGGTTGTAAACCTTTTGGACCAAACTGCTATGGCCATCAGTCCCTAGACTTACGAACTACTTTAACTTACACTAAGGATAACGCAAACACCCATGCCCTAGTGAGGACTCTTTTTTATGCTCCACATGCACTTTAATCCGACCCGATATGGCTGTCGGACCTTTTAACTGTGTGTGTTATCTTTTATGGATTAACCAAAACTAGACATACTTGTCAGCAGTGAATAATCAGCAATACCTATTTCTAGAAAATATATTTAAGCTGTCTTTTGCACTTAAATAACAAATTTTATGATCATTCGTAATTACTTAGAAACACAACAGACACTGACACTGTTGTGTTTTGGGAAAATTGATAATTATGTAACTATGTATGATCTGAAAATTGTGGACTATGTGAAAATGGTTATTAGGGGATAAAAAAGCGATTGACAGAGTGAAAATATATTTTCTCATTTACTTTGCCTGCAACTGAAACAATGTGATTGTTCCACTTATCTATTAATATTGTTTCCAGATATGTGTAATTCTTTAATCATGTACACAGAAGATAACTTATGATGTCCTAGTCTCCAGGCATAACATTTTAACCATCTACGCTGTAGACCCATAAAAGACCTGCAGAGTCATGTGGGCTTGCCTTCTATTTTAGGCTGCTTCCTCGCCCTTGCCTACGTCATATGCTTAAATTTGTCATATATGTATCCGCGCACCTGGCGATGGCGACAGGATCGCTCGCCGAAATTTTCTGGGCTTTTGCCACTTCTAGTTGACAGTACACCTACAGATTCTTATACCATCAAATACGCTGAGAGAGAATTACGAAGCTTGCTGTCAGACACTCACCCGACAATCAGGAAGACAATGATTTCAATGTGCTTTTCAAAGTCGTGTGAAAGCTTGTAACTTAAAAATTGTTTATAAAGTTAGAAGAGGTAGAAATAATTTACTATGTATATGAAACGTCAAACCGCGATGGAATGGCTGAGCGCTCTAAGGGACCTTGCTGCGGACCGTGCGGTTGCTCCCCAACGGGGATTCAAGTCCTTCCTCGGGCATGGGTGTGTGTATTGTCCTATGTTAGTGTAAGTGGTATGTGAGCCTAGGGAGTTAGATTTAGAAACATTTGAAACGTCAATATAGTCGGAGTAGAGCATCACATACCCGAATACACATCAGCTGAACCCTCGGTTAACCCAGGTGTTCCAGTTGAAAGTTTCGCTGGCTCTGGGCCTACTAATTCGGCGCTTTCTCCCTCCCTGCCAGGCATCGTTGTCGCTCATTCCTCAACTTTCCTTTGTGACACCATGCTACTGTTGTGTCGTCCTCAGTCCGTGTGGATTCTCTGCCATGGCTTCCAGTTCTCTCGGCAAACACGAAAGTCGTGTCGTGCTTTCGACGTACCACTTGGGTATTTAATGCGTGCAGGTTCTGCCAGTCACCATTTTTTCGGACTCCTCTTTGATAAAAAGCTGACGTTGCTGCCCTATATTCACTGACTCAAGCAGCGTCTTCCAAACTTGTGATCATGGCGACACACTTCTAATACAAAAGTTTCAAGAAATACCATTTCACTAGCTTTAATTATATTCTAGTGTTGTAAATGATACTGCAAACAAATACTAATTTTTGTACTTCAGTTGAGGAGCATTATAAATCTGTCTTATATTAGCTCAGCTGTAGGACAAATTTATACGCATAACCTAGTCTTTCTCAGACTTCCACATTTCGCTGTACCTGTATTAGTCAGAATATAAACAGTACTTCTAAACTAAAGTGAAATCTTGAGTGCTCTTTTGCTTTCATGATGGTAATCTTGCTATTCAGAAATAAAAAGTTGCGTAAATATGATCCGTCTTACATCAGTTTTGAAGGACGGTTGTTCTTCAGGTCTGGTGGGTCCCCTCCTCACCACTTGAAGTTCGCCATTACTGGAAAGCACGATATGATGGTTTACCCAGTCATACTGGTTTAAGTTTATAGTTGGGAAACATCCAACGAACCTCTCATTTGCACTATATTGTCATTAAACTTGAGTTGAATTTTGTTGTTAAATAATGACGTGTCACGAACGAAACAAATACTAAAGGAAATGTGTCAAACGTCCTTTAGCCGCTCGAAGAACTTTTTAAGACATTGCCCATAGATAGCGGGTCAATTTATAGCGGCAGAAGAGTCAAGTGCGCAGAGAAAACAGTGGCACTCAAAATATGGATCACTCATTTAGTACGTGATCTATTGTTGCACTGAAGAAAGAGAAATATTCTCTGCATTATTTAATAACACGTTTTTCCATGTGTTTTTAATTCTGAGTTTACTATTCAAGGGACTATATTGCTGTCGCTACTCGATGCCCCATGGTGTCAGGACTCCCAGTATGGAAAACTTTGGACTAAAAGAGTAGCTGCATGAAGCTTTGATGCACCTGTTGGGGTGCGGATTGCACTACTATCCATAATTTCTGTGGAGTAAGACTGCCTTCAAGACAGTGTCTCGTTGCACAGGAAAGAGGGGAGGGATCTTCACTCTTCCAACGTCGGAATGCGCCTAACCCGCTAGAAAGTATAATTTTTTAGAATAGTCAACCAGTTGTGTTAAAATGGGTTTAATTAGAAAGTGCTCTCAGTGTTTTGACATAACCTGCACCCTCCCCCCCTCCCCCTTGGTAAGATCCCAGACCACGAATTAGGACTGTCTATATGAAAGAAAGTTTATACACTGAATTTGAAACGCGTATTCCTCTCAGCTCTTCAGAAGTAATAGAATGCTACTGTGATTGATATTGACGGTTGTAACAAGGGGCTGCACCTAATAATCATCACAGATTTCGTGCAGAATTATATATGTAAGACTTGGCTATAAATGAAAGTAACGGAGTGGCAGCTACAGATGAAGCATTTAGAAGAAGTAGAATTTTTTGTGAGAGTCGGGCGAACCACGAATCATTTCTGTTATACTCCGATTAAAATTACTTTGTGACTGACAGATAGCAGTGGGTGGGGGACATGGTTGCCAGCGCGCGCATGGATCAATAGCTGCGCGCACAGCCACAAAGAAACAAGTCGTCTATGTAGCGACTGTTGCCAGCGTGTTAGTATTGTTATTGTTATGGTCTTCAGTCCGGAGACTGGTTTGATGCAGCTTAGTATAAGCCCAGGAAAATTAGTCCGGATAGGGGGCGTGCTGGCTAAAACATAAGCACAAAGCATCACAAATAAGAGTAATATGAGTTTGCAATGGTTTATGGCTTGTGCGTAAGTTTTGAGAGTAGTTTTTTTGCCTTCCTCCAGCTTTTCGCCTGTAACTAGAAAATAACACGGCCTAAGGAGGTATTTGCGAATACCAAAATGAAAGAGCATAAACTTTCGGGTAAAATGAGCTACTTATAAGTTAAAATCGATTCGGCCGTTTAGCCACAATCGAGCGTCTAAAATCTGCATTTATTACCTACTTAATGGAAAAGTGAGTTATGCTCATGCTTCAATGCCTGTAACTCTGAAATGGATACTCCACATGCAAAATGTCTTGCATCAACGTTGTAGAGCATTAAATTCTGCGCAAAAAGACGTCCTGAATTTTAAACTTCGGTCCCTCGTGCATAGATACTACACTACTGGCCATTAAAATAGCTACACCAAGAAATGCAGATGATAAATGGGTATTAATTGGAAAAATATACTAGAACTGACATGTGGTTACATTTTCACGCAAATTTTGGTGCATAGAGCCTGAGAAATCAGTACCCAGAACAACCACCTCTGGCCGTAATAACGGCCTTGATACGCCTGGGCATTGAGTCAAACAAAGCTTGGATGGCGTGTACAGGTACAGATGCCCATGCAGCTTCAACACGGTACCACAGTTCATCAAGAGTAGTGACTGGCGTATTGTGACGAGCCAGCTGCTCGGCCACCATTGACCGGACGTTTTCAATTGGTGAGAAATCTGGAGAATGTGCTGGCCAGGGCAGCAGTCGAACATTTTCCGTATCCAGAAAGGCCCGTACAGGACCTGTAACACGCGGTCGTGCATTATCCTGCTGAAATGTAGGCTTTCGCAGGGATCGAATGAAGGGTAGAGCCACGGGTCGTAACACATCTGAAATGTAACGGGCACTGTTCAATGTGTCGATGTGAACAAGAGGTGACCGAGACGTGTAACGAATGGCACCCCATACCATCACGCCGTGTGATTCGTCAGTATGGCGATGACGAATACACACTTCCAATGTGCGTTCATTGTGATGTCGTCAAACACGGATGCGACCATCATGATGCTGTAAACAGGACCTGGATTCATCCGAAAAAATTGACTTCTTGCTGTTCGTGCACCCAGGTTCGTCGTTGCGTACAACATTGCAGGCGCTCCTGTCTGTGATGCAGCGTCGAGGGTAACCGTAGCCATCGTCTCCGAGCTGTTAGTCCATGCTGCTGAAAACGTGTCGCACTGTTCGTGCAGATGGTAGTTGTCTTGCTAACGTCTCCATCTGGTGACTCAGGGATCGAGACGTGGCTGCACGATCCGTTACAGCCATGCGGATAAGATGCCTGTCATCTCGACTGCTAGTGATACGAGGCCGTTGGGATCCTGCAGGGCGTTCCGTATTGCCCTCCTGATCCCACCGACTCCATATTCTGCTAACAGTCATTGAATCGCGACCAACGCGAGCAGCAATGTCGCGATACGATAAACCGCAATCGCGATAGGCTACAAACCGACCTTTATCAAAGTCGGAAACGTGATGGTAAGCATTTCTCCTCCTTACACGAGGCATCACAACGTTTCCACCAGTAAACTGCTGTTTGTGTATGAGAAATCGGTTGGGAACTTTCCTCATGTCAGCACGTTGAAGGTGTCGCCACCGGCGCCAACCTTGTGCGAATGCTCTGAAAAGCTAATCATTTGCATTCACAGCAAGTTATTCCCGTCGGTTAAATTTCACGTCTGTAGCACGTCATCTTCGTGGTGTCCAGGAGTGTAATAAAACCGTCAAGGTAATCGTAGCGGTAAAATCCTGCGAGGACTTTTGTGCGAAGTCAAATTACCTTTGAACACCCCAAATCAACACAGTCATCGAAATATTCAAATTTAAATGTAATTTAGTTGGCTACGTATCTACCTAGTTTGTTGCCGCTGTGTATAATATAAATTACTATGTCTGTCCCAAATGATGATAAACCTATTCAATAACGAAAGCAACTCAAAGTTTTTCGAATCCGACCCATACATGATTTGACCGAAACTGAAACCTTAACCGAATATTGGGTTCCTCTTCTGGTTTCGGCCAAAACTGTAACCGAAAATTGCGTAATTCAGTTAAAATTTTTGTATGTTTATGTTACACAACAAATCACTAGTTTTTCCCACATTTTTCAAGATTCCCTCCTTGCACAAA
The DNA here is from genome assembly GCA_026315105.1 of Locusta migratoria. Taxonomy (NCBI): domain Eukaryota; kingdom Metazoa; phylum Arthropoda; class Insecta; order Orthoptera; family Acrididae; genus Locusta; species Locusta migratoria. Next base: position 106,838,989 of record CM048755.1, read on the forward strand.
ACCTTCTTGCTCGTGTGTAAGTCTAATCAGGAGTCCGTAGAAGATGACATCGAAGGCAAACACGTTTAGACAAAAGTGGAATTCTTTCTTTTTTTCTACACAGTAAGTAAACTGAACTCGACATAGTTGATTCTAGATATTTCGAGTCTTGGAATTAAAGAGTTTAGTATAAATACAATCGTCATAAAACAACTGCGGGTACATTATATCTTGACAGAAAAAGCACTTCATTATAACGCGAAATAAACAGTGAAAGACTATAAAACCTTTAGGCTGCCGATATAAATGTCTATTTAAAACTTCGTTTTAAAGGGTTTTTCCTACATGTATTCTTTTCGAGGTCGATTTTCTTCTGTTTCACACGTAAATTTCACTAGTTCATGTGATCCCGATGCCTTTCACGTCGAATTAACGAGACTACTGTATAGCTACCACAGTCCTGCACACCTTCTTGTAGGAAGATAGTCTTTAGGTACATAACAAATATGGCGAATAGATACCACGAAATGTCAAGAGCCTCAACACGACTACCACAATACAAAATAGGCAGAAAGTAAACTTTGTTTGCTTCGATAATTAGCCTTTACGAGTTTGTTCTCGAGAGTGCTGGCTACATGAGGAGCATCGTTTCAAATCGTATTATGTCAACAAAAAACTAAAAATTGCACGAGAAGCAAGAAACTGATTACTAATAATCTGAGGAACATTTCACAAAATTTTAAAATTTGCAGTTCTTTTATTTTAGGTGTACTTCTAGGTACGTGAAAAAGTAAAATAAATTTTCTGTCGAGTTCTTGCAATTCAAAGAAAATGTACTGCACTTAATATGCTTTGACCCAACAATGAGTAAAACACAAATAAAAAACGACTACTGTAGTAAATATATAACTTAGTATTTATTTTTGTTTCTTTGGCTCACATTTAAATTGATGGGTATGTTTGGTTATCTTTCCCCTCTTTCGCCTTCCCGTTGAATTATCACCAACATCAATTTCTTCATCCATAATCGAAAAACTACTGTCTCACACTAAGTTCACAATGTCCGATTTTCTTGTCTTGCGCATTATTCCGTCGTCATCAAAAAGAGAATGGTTATGGGGCTAACTCAAAGGCGAAATATGACTCGAGCTGTTGTGATGATCTCACAAGGAAAGAAGACAAGGAATAGGAATGGACAGCGCGGGGTTTTTTTTTTTTTTTTTTTTTTTTTTTTTTTTTTTTTTTTTGTTTTTTTTTTTTAAATCTATCGGACTGAACTACTGGGTTATTAGACCGTAGCTTACAAACCACTTAAACTAAGGTAAACTAACCTAAGGACAACACAAACACCCATGCCAGAGGGGGGACTCTAACCCCTGACGGCGTACGGCCGCGCCCACCGCGGCACGGCGCTCCAGCACGTACGGCTAATCCGCCGCAGCGGACGGCGTTTTTTCCGTGGGACCATCGCGAAAAAACAAAACCATTCTACGTAAATGTAGAATAGTAAAAACAAGGTTTGTAAAACATTCATCAGTTTAATATTGTAATTTAAGTATATTTCCATTAACAAACTTTTCATTTGTTATTTTTCTTTTTAAATCTTTTTATCATCAATTTGGACTGGTAATTAATTCGTAGTGTGCATAGAGGTAGTAAACTAGGTAGATAGGTACCTAGCTAAATTACATTTAAATTTGAATATTTGGACGACTGTGTGGTTTGGGGTGTTCAAAGGTAATTTGACGTCCCACGATCTATGCATATGAGGGAGCTAATTTTAAGATTCAGGACGTCTTAAAGCTGAATTTAATGCCCTACAACTTTGATGCAAGAAATTTTGAATTTGAAGATGTTTTAGAGTTACGAATGTTGAAAAATGGACGACTCACTTTTCCGTGAAGTAGGTAAAAATGAAGATTCGTGACGATACATTGTGGCTAAACGGCTGAACCGATTTTGTACTCGAAATTTTATGCTCTTTCATTTTGGTATTGGCAAAAAATTCCGTAGGATGCATCATTTTCTAGTTATAGACAAAAAGCTGAAAAATTTATGCAGAAGCCAGAAACCGTCGCAAACTCTTATTTGGGATGCCTTAATATTTCCAGCTGGTGCTTATTTTTTATAATTAGCCTGGGCTATTGGTACTGGGGAGGGGACCACTGCCTCTGTGTAAGATACCGCAATCACACGTTATGGGCGGACAACTTACTGTAGAGCCAGCATTCTCTCACACGCGTCTTGTATGTAACAAACTACATAAATAGATGGAGAAAATTCCAGGGACTGAAAACAACTGAAATTTTAGTAACATACTAACAACAGACACGCGATAGTTTAGGGGCCTAAATCTCCGAATCACCTTGAATATCGTGTATGTTTTCACTGTAATAGCTGTCAGAATTAAATAATTCGCCGATCAGTGTTTTACAGTTCACAATCCCTCAGGCTTTCATTATTACGTCCTTCCTGTGTCTTACAACTTTATACAAGACCTGACTAAGTATTTCCAGGCAACGTTTGTCAGCAACAGGAGGAGTAAGAAACGGTTATCCGAGGGTTGTGGGATCTAATCGCTATACGGATTTTTTTTTAAGTTTTCGTTAAACAGGAAACGACCGAAATAATGTTCAATATTTTTGTATTTATTAGCACTAGCTAAACTCTGCCACGCTTGTCTAGTACGAAATGAATGTGAGAAATACATGAAAGAATTCTTGCAAATATAGACGCACCAACGAAATACACCAATCAAATGAATACCCCATTTCCCTGCTTTGGGTTTCTAGGCCTATGAGAAATGAACACAAATCACTTACTGTAAAGCTAGCTAGTGGACTTTTTCTGTTTTACAATTTTCTGTAAAAGCATAAAGATCAGCTACCGACTCTGCAGTATACGGCGTACTGTATAACTGTTCTCGAGAACAGCAGTAATTTTGTACGTCCTGATCGTCTAATCACCACGTCTCTATCCCCCATTCTGTTAATCTCCTTTCATTCCTCCCGTCTTTCCCTATGTTTACCTCATCTCTCTGACCATCACCTTTTCCTCCCTCTGCCTCTTTCCAATCATCGTAGCAACGTCGTAGGGTTGCAGAAGGGGAGTTCGTGGGTTGTTGTTGTTGTGTGTTTTTTTTTTGGGGGGGGAGGGGGGGGGGGACGGAGAGGAATTACTTTAATACTGCATGATGGCAACCTTACTCATTTAGAAAAATCACGGATAATTATGAATTTGTTGGTTCTACCACACCTACTCCACCTCAGAGTTATGTAGCTCATAGTGCATAGGGCTTCATCATAGCAAATACAAAGGATTGAGAATTATATCTATGTAAGTGTCGCCCTTACAATCTCTGTAGGAAACACCTTGGAACAAATGATTAATCATCGGCTTGTCTGGATGTCAAGAGACGCTCTCAATGTGGATTCAGGAGACCACTCCATTTTCGAGTACCTGTGCCAGTCAGCTATCCAGTAGGTTTGCCAACGCAAACAACTTGTATAGGCATATTCTTCGACATCAGCAAGGCGTACCACACAACTTGGGGAGACGCCGTATTCTAGACAGCTCCATCAATGGGGATTCCGTGGTCACCTCCACGTGTTCATACGGTCTTTCCTGTATAAAACAGATTCTTCGATGTACTTAGATTGAGACAGTTTGAGGAACAGGTTGGTGTTTTACAGGACGGTATTGCAAGTGTTACCCTATCAGCCATAAACAGTATCATGTCTACAGTATGGAGTCCTGCACAATGCTCTGTATTTGTTGACAACTTTGCAATTTTCCCTTCATTCCAAATACTGCAGTGACTAAGTTGCTACTGACATTGCAGAGGTTAGAGAAGTGGTCTGCAGACTGGTTTCCAGTTTTCTGCTGATAAGTGTGCATGTGTTCAGTTTAATAAACCTCGTAGACTTTTAATCGCCCAGACTTGCAAACAAGGGTCACCATTCTACCCTTTAAAGACTCTGCGGGTTCTGGACCTCATTGCTTATTCCAAACTTTCACTACTACTGTACTTGACGGATATGTAAACTAGGGTGAAGAGGAAACCTAATGTTTTAAAATACCTTAGCTACAGGTCTTGGGGAACAGATGTGGCACGTCGGCTCTAGTTATATAGGGCTTTTGTGCGATTGTAGCTAGACAAAGTACACCTAATCAGTGAAGTCTTCCTATCTTCAGATAACTCATATGATGGGATTAAGCTGGACACAGGTGCTTACAGAGCCAGCCCCATACCCAGTCTTTGTGCTGAGGTTGCCAAACCGCCGCTCACCATCAGGTGGCAACTCCTCATGGTGCATCACGCAAGCAACTTCCTCAATAAGAATAATACCGTCTAGACTGCTAAAATTGACTATTTATTACATCATTTCGGCATCTGCCATCATCACATCTGTAATTAAGATGAAAACTACGTACACCTATCGGTTGTACAATCGAGCTCCACAGAAAGTCTCACACAGTCTCTCCATGCTGTACCTAGCAGATAAAGTAGCCCACAACATCCAGGAAGCCCTTTCCCCAACCCACAACTACAGGGAACAAAAGGGCAGCTGTAGTAGTCAAGGAAATGTGTTCCATACCCCTCCATGCTGTCATGTCGCTGAAGTGCTACAAAGACATTTGTCAATTGGAAGATGAGTTATGGGAAATTACAAGCAGTTAGCTATTACTTGTAAAGTCCGCCACACAACTGTTGACGCACCTACTTCCTACTGTACAGGAGGGATGAGGTCTTGCTTGGTCCCTCTCAAAGGTCTTAATATATACCACTGCCTCACAACATGTGACTTCTTGCTCTGGCAAGAGGATCCTCCAAAGCGTTATTTTAGTAGAATGTGTTTTCTTTTCAGAATAAATATGGCAGCATTTCTTTTTCCAAGAGATCTGCCATCTATTATAACTTCTGATCAAATGAATGTGGTATGACTTAAATTTTGTGAAGGAGCAAACTTATTCCTGAAAATTGTAGGGCAAATTTCATAATGTGTCATCAGGTTGACTGACTCTTAGCTATTTGTTCTTTGTTGATGGCAGCCAGTCACATATTCCTCTGAATGTATTTTAGTTGTCTCCTTGTATCACTTACTTTTACTAACCAATTTTAGATTAGATGAACACTTACATTACGTTCCTTCATGGGAGCAAGGTAAATGCATGTAATGAAGGCTGAATGCGTATTTAATTCAGACTCCACCATCTCCATTGAAGTCGTTAATGTGTTTTGACACTATTTGTCTCTGACTGATAGGCTACAGAAAAGACAGAAAGTGGTCCTGTGTTTTCCAGCAAATGGCAGCCTTTACATATTGCTTATATTTTTTACGACCAACCTTAAGCTTCCTACTTATTATTATATTTATAATTATTTATTGTTCAGTTTAATCAAATCGTGTATAATTATTATAGTGCCTATTTGGGACCAATTTCTTTACCTACTGCTGTGCTTGTTTTGTGGGACTGTTTACCTTGCTAATATTTGTAACAACTACACTCTTATTAACAATCCCAGAGTAGGAGCTCCAATGGATACGCCTGCCAGTCACCAACAAATGTAATATGATGGATAGATTTTTGATGAACTATCTGTTTTAAACTTTCAAATGAAAGATATAGAACATTTTTCCCAAGTAGTTTTAACATGGACATCAATTATAGAATAGTTATTTTCGAAATATTTAGTGGGACCATTGAAAGAAAGTACAGCACTACTGACAAATGCGGTACAATGAAGTTCACAACACAGGGCGCGTTAAAAGCCACAGTACACCTTTTTTATTTCAAATCCTCTGCGGATATTGGAAAATATGGATATTCCAGTATAGTATGGGTGACATGGTCTGTCTTTTACAGTATGTGGCTGAATCTAAGTCCACTAGTTTTAATGGAAAGGGGTATTGTGAGCTATCAATCATCAGCAGCATTTTCTGATAACTTCATTCTTGTAAAAAGATTCTATGTAGTAGTTATCTTTCAAATGTTACAAGATACCTCTTATGCACAAGGTATCTTGTTCTACATCTACATAACCTACATACTCGGCAAGCCAACCAAAGGTGTGTGGTGGAGGGTACTTTTTTATTTATTTTAATTTTTTTCTTCTTTGGGTGGGGGGGTTCTTAGCAAGATCTTTTACTAACCTACCTTGTACGCTATTTATGAAGGGCAACAGGCAGACTACATATTTCTCACTTTTTGAAAGGCATTTAACACGGTACCAAACTACAGACTGCTAATGAAGGTACAAGCGTACGAAATAGGTACCTAAATATGTGAGTAGCTCCAAGACCACATAAGCAATAGAACCCATTGTCCTAGATGGCAAGGGTTCATCAGAGATGAGTATCATTAAGAGTGCCCCAGGGAACTGTGATAAGACTGATCTTGTCATCCTGGAGAATCTGGTTTCTGCCAGTAATCAATGTTATACTAGCACAATATTCCGATCGAATTACTCGCGATCGAAATATTGTGCAAGCACAACGCGGATTACTGTCAGAAACCCGGTTCTCCAAGATGATAACACCCCGCCGGGAAAGCCTTATTATGCCGCGGTGGAGTAGCCGAGCAGTCTAAAACGTCTCGCTGCGGAGCACGCGGTTGCTCACCGTGGAGGTTCGAGTCCTCCCTGGTGTGTGTGTTGTCCTTAGGTTAGTTTACCTTGGTTTAAGTAGTTTGTAAGCTACGGACTGATGACCACACAGTTTCGTCCGATAGAATTACAAACATCTGAAAGCCTTAATATGCAAGACTGTTGTTATTTTCTATCTGTATAAATGATTTGATGGACAGAGTGAGTTACAATCTGCAGCTGTTTGCTGATGATGTTGTGGTGTACAGGAAGGTTTTGTCATTGAATAACTGTAGTAGGATGCCGGACAACTTGGACCAAATTTCTGGGTGGTGTGAGGAATGGCAGCTAGCTAGAAAAATGTAAGGTGATGCAGATAAGCAGGAGAAACAATTCCTTAATGTTCAAATACCGCATTAGTAGTGTGCTACTTTAAATAATCACTTCAAATATCTTGGCATAAATCTGCACAGCGATATGAAATAGAATGAGCATACAATGACAGTCGTGGGGAAGGCGGATGGTAGACTTTGGGAGAATTCTGAGAAGATGTGATTCGTCTGAAAAGGAGACTACACATAAAACGCTTGTACGACCAAATGACGAAGCAAATGACTAGGTTTGTAACTGGTAGATTTCATCAATGCACGAGTGTTACTGAGGTGCTTGGGGAACTCAAATGGGAGTCACTGGATGGAAGGCAAAGTTCTTTACGAAAAATAATGTTGGAGAAATTGAGAGAGCCCGACTTCAGAACGATTCTACTGTCACCAACCTATATTTTGCGTAGAGACCACAAAGATAACAGGTATGACAGTGATAGTTACTGTATGCTTTGTGCATTGATCTCTTAATGGATATGTGAATCTCTACTGACTTTTGCCTGATTTGATTTGCTTGACTTTTTTGAACCGAGAATGCAACTGACTTTGCTTTCTCAGCATTTTTCAAATTTTACTATTGAACCATAATGGACCTTTTGTATCCTTAATCCATTTTGTCGGCACATATTTCCCTCTTATTTTCAAGAGTCAGGGGCTACATCACACTACAGAGCAGTAGTTATTCAGATGTTAGATGGACAATTTTCTGGTCCTTGGCCCATAACTGCTATGTCTAATGTGTTCACAGGCACAAACTTGTCAGAGAATGCTGATGTTATTTGATGTATCAAACAACCAACTTTCATTTAAAAATAAATAAATAAAAGATAATGAATTGGATTCAAGACAGTACCAATGTTAAGTATATACCATAAAAGATACAGAACCTCAACCATAATTTACTTGAAACTACCGAGTATTTGAAATGTAAGGGTGCATTGTGACTTTTGATTTACCCTGTACTGCCATCCTCTTTTGACCAATAACAATAAAGAGAATTGGTGTACCACAATGTTTAGAGCTGCTGAACCCAGCAGATGTATCATGACAATTATCTCTTTTTATAAACTGTGCAAGCCCACTTAAAATATTTGTTTTCTCGGTGTATCATAGCATTTTCAAGCTTACCACCAAACAGCCCATATTTCAGTGATTGTAAATAATGACCAAGGTGATGGATTGAACATGCTTCACAACTTCCTCCAAAATACACATTCAAATAAATTGCAAACATCTATAAAGTTTTCACCTACTTCGCGCGAATCTGATGGACAGGAGGACTGAACTGTAACCTTTGACTAAATTTCTGGTTCCATTCATTTTATTATCATGGCATTATCTGACCTGCTTTTATCAGAAGTACATATTGATACACAATTTGGATCCATTTACATCTTTATTTCTACTGAGTGCAGCATTGCCAAATTAAATAAAACACTGTACATATTTTGAAGCATATACAATTGCAGTAGTTGTCTCCCTGAAACAATAAGACGAAATGTAGCCAATACAGTCCAAGAAGTTCGACATCATCTGAATTGCCTATATCTCAGTTGATCTTGGTAATATTGAGCGTTTGAGAGTTTGCTTGACAAATGACATCATACTTGAGTTTAAGATGGTTTGTTTACAAGCAGAACATAGATTAAGATTTTCTTTTTAAAAAGTGATCCATAGCTTCTCTCTGATAGCAAAGTATAGGTTAACTGGGAGGACCTCCCCCCTCCCCTCCCTCTCGTTAGTGAGCTGAGACATGTGATCAATGGTACATTCTGTTTGTGGTAATCTGCAATTAACAAGGATAATCACTGATTATTTATTATCTACAATACATAGGTATTACAATATTATCCAATATGTTTATATTTGTTGATAGTGTGTTTTGCTAGTTGGTATATCTACATAGCATATCTACTGAGACTCAGATATGAAGTCACTTGTCTCAGCTGACAGGTTGTATCCTGGTTTTCAATTATGCTGATTGTTCTGACATACTAATTTGTAGCATTCTCAATGTTATATTTCCCTGTAATGTGACAGTTTGAATCTGAGCCAGAGAAGTAAACAAATTTTTCCACTACATTACACCTTCTGCAGCTATATTTAAGTTGCTGATGAATCCTCTTCCCAACCCTCAACTCTGATCTTCATATTGCGGTCTCATACTTTCAAGTTTTTATACTTTAAGGTATAGCAATAACACTTTTACAAAAATCTCTTATTTCTCCTGGAGCCTCAATATTTTTACAGTAAGAATAAGGATGTCATCTTATAGAATTGGTGGTCCATATCTTCCCGACAATATTCTGATGTCGTAGCTCCACATCTTCATCAAACCATTCTCAAGACACATATCAGACTTCCGATTCTACAAGATGACAAATTCCTGGGACAGCCTACAATATTACAAGAGTAGGGTTGTTGTATGGTGAGGGGTTGTTGCACATTGTTAAATACTTTTGTGAACATATTATCATACTTGTCGCCCCCCCCCCCCCCAGCAAAAAATTACTTTTTCCCCTTCTTCAAGGAGTGGGCCATATTAAAACTACAGAAAATTTCAATTCCCTCTGTACATGCTGTAACCTAGAAACAGATTCTGAGGGCATACCAACAGGAGAAGTGTGTCATACTGTCTCAAATTGAATATCAGTCTTAGACAGCACTTTTACTTGTTAGTATGAGGTTCTCTCCCATTACAAGAGTATCCAGTTATGCTTCTAGAACGCTGCTCACAGTCAAGTGATACTTACTGGCTACTCCTTCGTGGACAAATAACACACACACTTAAAAACAGTGCATATATATATCTGCCACAGTGCAGTGGATCATAGGAAAGAAAAGTGGGAAAGAAAGTACGAATCATATTTCATGGCACATACCTTGTACTCTGAATAACCACCTGGACACACAAGAGTACACTTTCCACACAAATGGCAAATTAGGCTATGTTAAATGTCTTCCTCTTTTCTTTGAAGCAGAATAGCACATCAATTACTGGGAATAACAGTGTTCGGTTGCAATAGATCTGTTTATTAATCACATATCTATTTAGGCTGAGACTAGCCATCTTCAGTGTCACATCACAGGTATGTTTCGCAAGCTGCCGTTTAAATTCAAATTTAAACAGCAGTTTGAGAAACATACCTATGATATAAACACTGATGATGGCTAGTTACCTAGCCGAAATCTGTGATTAATAATCAGATTTATTGCGGCCGAATACACTTATTCCCACTCATATCAATGCTCTCTGGGCACAACAATCCAAATTTTACGGAATCAAACAATGTTAATAGTAAATCCACTTAAATCCAAACACTTTCAATTAATATGAAACCATTTTTCAGTATTCTTTTTACAAACAATAGATTGTACAAAAGCATGAAAAAAGAATACATATCACTTGCTCATATAACTTAATGGAATGTTTTGTGCCTGCTGGTATACAAGAGCAGGATAGTTTATAACCACACAAAGCACCTTCATTTCCTTAATACACACGTTTGGTGGTATATCAAGCTGTTACACTCCATTTTCATTTAATTGAAACACATTATTTACTTTAAATAACCTACATAATAGATTAATAGAAATATGAAGAACCCACAACTTAATTTTTTGTCTTTGGTTGACCATAGGCCTACACATTCAATTGACAATCAATGAACACAAATTTCTCACGTTTGAAAGAAGTTCAACATGGGCAATGGATGACCACCAAAACGATAAGCAGAGTAGGCCTACTATCATCTTTGCCAATTTATAGTAGCCCCACATTCAAGTATTGTGATATTGAACCTGGTTACACACCAGAAAACATTACAAACGGAAGAATGATGCAACTCATACGTGAAATGATAAAAATGTTTAGTTTGAGGCAGTACCAAAGGTCCCGATATCACCTACCTGCTTTGACCCATCAAGTGATGGACGGAGACATACTAAATGGAAAAACGCAGAAAACAACATTGTGAAACAAAACAAAATTCATAACATATAACTTTCCATTAAGCACAAAGAAACTTTCATTCACCACACTGCTCTGCTAAGCAGTTATCATTAGGCAAACGATAAGTTTCAAGTGGGCTAAACTGCAGATTCTGTTGCAATAGCAGGTGTCAAAGCCAATGGGATGTTTCCCATGCTTAAGTTGACCCAGTTTATTTATCACTTCCCATACCTATACTGCAGTAATTTAACTGAAAATAAATTTGCAGTACTACCATTATCATTAAAACAACAATATTCTTATACTTAACAGTTCTGGTCTTAAATCTGGGTCACTCATCATATCACGGGGGAATCAAAAGTGTAATACCACTCCGCCCTAATTTCACACAACTGGTCACATGAATACTATTTCTAATATGTGAAACCGATGATTTTAAAAGAAATGGTCACAAAACTCAGAACTTTCAAATTTGTTATTGCACATATGTATTAATTTGAAAGCAACAACCTATCAGTCCATGCACTTTACATATGATCTATCTTTACTCATAGGCCTACTTACTAAACAGCGAACACGACATAAAACTTGCATTTATACTTTGGCGTATACTGTCATATGAACACAATCATACATATATGAAATAAACAACCAACTTCTTCATAAATATGTCACCATTATTAACAGGATGATGGCACTACAAATATGCTAGGACGATAAAATGTTAGATTACAACATGAAAAAGTAGAAATTTTACTATTTTTCCTCCACATATCGTAAATATATAGCAGAAATGATAAATAAATAGTGCCAAAATGAAATGTAATGAATTAGCACTTAAGTATAGCGAAAATACAAGATTATTTGCTCACCCTCTACAATGCAACCATCAACTCTATCTAGTGGCAACCAAACTTCAGTTTTAAAAGCAACCACTGGGTCTGTCATGTGACCAAGCACGAAGCATTGATTGGCGAGGTGGGTGTGGTGCAGCCGTAAGACCACTGCAGTGCTGTTTTCATGCAAGTCGATATACCGTACGCCGATGCGCTTGCTACTGAATAGTCCTAAATACATACTGGGATGAGCTGTTATAGATTTTACGAGGGGGCGTTCCAACAGTATAACCACTATTATTCTAAGTTTTTAGCCGTGTTATCTAGAACCACGATATTCTGTGAAATTTACCAGCAAACCGAAAAGTACATAGTTAAAAGAAAACTAATATCTTGAAAATAACAATTTCACTAGCTAACGCCAGTTACTATTATCCAACGCTTGTCATATTTTGCGCTTGAAAATTAATTATATGGTATAAGGTACAAATAATCAACACTTAAAACTGAATTATTCACTATTTTTTATAATACCATTAGTTAAAGAGCGTTCTTTTAACTATGGGTGTGGCAGTTAATGAGCTTCTGTCAACAAATAACACTGAAATTACAAATTCTCCGACATTTTTAAAACACACAGTTGACCAAAACACATAAATAAACAAATCCTACATACCAGACACCAGATATCCAAAATAATTTCACTTATTTCCAGCTTCGAATCCCATTAACACGATCAACACTCGACACTTCTCCACACAAGTGAGAGATAACGTCAGAGAGTGACATCACCACTTGAATATATCGATCACTATTGAAGGCAATATTTATGATATTAGAATCAAAGAAAATCAGCCTGTGATTAAATTTAAAAATGAAAAGACAACTGTTGAAGCATCTGAGGAAAATGTATACATGGTTTTTATACAAATCAAGTAAATCATTTACTAGTGGTGATGTCTATGTATACGTTTAGCAGCGAGTGTAGTTACAGCATGATATCTTTGCTTGGGGTGGAAATGTCATGTAATGTGTTGTTTGTGTGCATAATATATCGGCTTTAGGGAAGTAATAAGCAATGTGAATACAATTATATTGTTGCATAATACACTGGCCGTAGAAATGGCTGTGCAGACATCAAACGAACCGTGGAAAGAGTGTTCAAAGTGGTTGGTACGATGCGATGTTTTAAGGCCCGATCACAAAACAAATTGGTTAGACGCTTCTGTACACGATTTAGCATACACGCTTAGAGACGGGGTCCTACTGTGTAATTTGCTAAATACACTGGAGCCAGGCTGTATTGATATTAAAGATGTAAACCGGAAACCTCAGATGGCACAGGTGAGCTTAGCATATTTTGTTTCGAAACAACTATATTATGTTATAAAACATAGCAGTAAACATACATGTAAACAATCGATTCTAAACCGTGATATATGTACTGTTTTTACTGTAATATTCTTGGATCTGTTAAATCCCTAAACGTTTCGTGTTTCATAGATATTCGTATGTATTAATGTGTCGCATGTTAATGCTTCCCCTTCATTGTGTTTGTGAGCAAATATTGCCTCAGAGCTTGTGGACTCTCTAACTAAAATACGAAAGTAACCTTCTTTAAACGGTAATTCAGTGTGCTACATGATTTAATAGCCCAACCACTATTTTAAACGTGTATTCCGAGTAGGGCTACATTTGCTATATCATTAAAATAACGATACAAACGGTAGTTTGGTTCAATTAGTTCGCAGGCGATGTGTATAGCATATCAGTTGTCAGTTAGGATATTCTTCCATATGTAATTTTCACGATATCTTATATGTCATCTTAATGCAAAGAAACAAACAATTATCCTTTTTAATGAATTCAAATGTTCAAATTTAACTTTATTGTATAAAACATGTGTTCCATGCATTACAATACGTCATAATTTTTTTTCTCATATATTTGTTACAGTGGATTGAGATAAGGTAGAAGGTAGAAAATCATGCCATGCAGTAAAACAAAACATGCAGGATTACATATAATGTTAGATCATAAAAAGCAAAAATTAGAAATAGATATAATACAGCTAAAAAAAATCATTCCAAGATCAAGAGTAAAAGATAAAAAACTTTTTGAGGTATAGACATACCTTAAAACATTACATTAAAAAATCAGATAGAAAAGAGAATGCAGTCCACTATAAAAATGAGGTAACATGCACCCCAGTGTAAAAATGATAGCTAAAAATGCTGTAAGCCTATGTTGTAATTTAATCATTGTAGGCTATATTGTATTTAACAAAACAATACGTAAGAGCACTGTTTAGCTTTGTTGTGCCTTTGCAGTTAGTACAATTCTACATAATCCGTAGGAATATCCATATTGTGATAATATTTTTACTTTATCTGTATAGAACCAAGTCAATGAAATCCTGCTGATAAACATGTTTCTCGTTTTTGTTCCGTTCAAATCCCTCGTAGAAAGTACTGTGTTGTGTGTATTTCCGCATTGAAACATTCACTGTGAGTATGTTATGTGCACATTAAAACTAATTAACTTATGAATATCATCATTGTTATTGGTAATTATTTTTATATGCCTGAATCGAACTGTATGTAGTGTACTATGTTCATTGTATTTTTTACCTGTAAATGACAGGATAAACATCAAAGATGCACCCTCCAATCTCAAAATTGGTAATAACTGCATCTCGTAGGTTGAAAGATTTTACATGGTTGGATGATTGGATTACAGAAAATTGCAATGGAAAGAAATTTTTGGAATCGAGGCTCCAGAAAATGGAGAGGGCTTTTCAGTTAACAAAATGTACTTTACCAACAACAAAAAGAGTCTCTTGGAACTGGAAAATTTGTCAACATGCAAGAGTGATTAAATCTGCATCTTTCTATGCATTTGTGACAATTTTTAACTCAAAACACTAAAAGGGCTATTAGAAGTGAAGGAATGTAAAATAATGAGGAAAATCCTAGGATCAAGAACTAAAGATGGTGTAAATTATCCAAAACCTAATGCAGAAATATACTTAAATATCTTAAAATGCACAGGGACAATGTGCATACAAAGAATCCAATACCTGGGCATTTGGAAAGGCTGGACTGAAACAGGTTAACACAACATCAACAATCTCTTAAAGAACTGGTACACACAGACAGAAAAAGATCTGAATGAATTAGGATCAACAGGGTCAATTAGAAAAATCACAAACACAATGTTTTGGGAAAGTTGAGAGAATCCAAGTGATATATTTTTTGTGTCCAATGGAAACACACTAATTTGTTATGTATGAAAGAATACTGGTAACACTGAAGTACCCGATACCACCTGCTTGATTTGACCTATGGCATATTGGCGGGGACATACTAAACAGAAAAAAAAAGCGGAAAACAACATTCCAAATCACAAGAAAGCACTCCTAATTTAAAAGTTTACATTATGCACAATATAGCAATGACCTTCCATCAGCAACATTACTGGATGCAAAGTTGGTTTTATTCGCACGTGACATAAACATAGCAATAAATAATAAATCAAGTATAGCCTAGAAAGGTTGGCTAATGAAATTTTCGTGGACATTAATAAACGATTCCTAGCCAATTCGTTGTCACTAAAACACACACACACACACACACACACACACACACACACACACACACACACACACACAATCTATCTTTAAAAATATATCCTTTTTTTTCCAAACCAATAGCTCAGTTCATGGGATGAATACTGAAAACAATAACAACTTCCAGAAAGGTTTACAGTCACTTACTTTGGCTCAGAAAGGTGCCCACTATCCATCAACACATTTTCAATTACATAACAGCAGCCATAAAAATTTAACTCACAATAAACTTCAGTTTGAAAAGAATTATAATATGCATCTAGTAGCCTATATTCAACATGGTCATTTATATGATGTGATTCCATCCATTGGCTTTGACCCGTAGCATTGGCATGTTGTGCAGTAAGCAAATTATTTTTGCAAGCTAAACTGTAGATAACTATTCTAATTGACAAAAGTAATTTAATACTTTTTACGAATATGGCATAATTTTAAAGGATGTAGTTAGGCAGGAAACTAAGAGTACAGCTTAAATTGTTGCAAGTGAATAAGCAACAATGGCACTGCGATGCTTGCATGTTTGAAATGTATCAATAGTAGGTTGCAACTATGATATGCAACGCTTCTTTCAAATAACCAGTAAAATTTTAACATGCCCCGTAATTTAATTAAAAGCAGTAATCAATTGGAGAAATTGTTAATTTGTTGTTGGCTAAGACTTAAATACGGGTTTCCCAACATGTTGATGACATGCGGAATAGCACATAGATGATGTGTGGAATAGCATCATAAAATTATACCATTCAATATTTAGTTTGTGGTAATAAGTTATACGTCCTTTAAAATATAAATATTCTTAAGATTTCATTTTTTCTGATCAATTCCACATCCACAAATACAGTTACCATATATTGAGCATCTGTGGAAGGTTGGCCTACATTAACATATCTGATCTCATTTTGTAAGTGTTTATAGTGTAGCCTATCTTGTTTTCTGACATGTTCTTCATCCAAGAGGATCTTCTAATTATGGCTATACTGGAACGTACAGTGTATCTAAGAAACTTTACTTTTCAATATTCTTGTGCCATGCAATTGTTATTATGAATGATTAACATTTCATGTTAGTAGTGTATTTTAGTTACAATATGGGGCTTGGGTAGTTGGATTGGTGAATGTAAGTTTATTTGTCTGTATTGTAGTAACTAGTGTCACATTCCTAACGAAAGAAAAATGATCAATGTTTAGAGTCACACATCGCAACATGCCGATGTCATGGGTCAAAGACAATAGGTGCTACCGCATGCTTCAGTTGACCCAGAATCCTGGGCAAAAAGAAGGCCTACAAATGTTAGAACAACATGATCTAGTGTTGGCATATTTAGCTTGAAGCTCATTGAGACACTCTGAGATAGGGGGTGTAGTTACATGGAACTTGTTGCGGTAGAATTATTTGGTAAATCAACTCTTTTGGAAGATTTCATATTTATCAGTGAATACGCTTCCCTTTTTACATATCAATAAAACTCCATGCAAGTCAACTTGTAGTTAAATTGGCACTGTAAGATTGAATAAGGAGTCCCTGACAGCAGTCTGTTTCTTTTATCAGTATGATGGGCTAACATCAGTGAAAATTTCACAGAGGCATTTTCATGAAAATAGTACTTGAGCCAAGCTCGTGTTCACTATTTTGCAAAATCTGAACAAAACCGGCCCTTGTTGGGATACAGGACAGGTTCATATTAACATTGATGGTCCTGATATATCAGGGCAGTTGGCAACCCTAGACAGAACTGATAAGTGCATTATAAAGTCCTAATCAGGACTAATTACTTAGGCTGAACATTTCCAATAGAAAGATTTGTCAGTACTGTAAGCTCTATGACTTAGAAAATGTATGTGGTAGTAATCGGGTTAAGTGCGTCATTAATGGCTATCTCTAGGCTTTTTAGCTGCTTAAATGAGAAAAGAAGTTGCATAAAACTGTCAGCTGTTAACATGGACATAAGATACAATATTGTATTAGTCAAATGTATTTTCATCAGATAGCTTTCCATAAATGTTTCTTGTGCCCATGACTATATGATTTCCAAATGGTTAATTTGCAGCAATCGGCCGAGAGAGAGAGAGAGAGAGAGAGAGAGAGAGCTGTATTGCGCAGATCTGGATTTCTAGAAGTGTCTTGCCATTCTCAATGCTAAAATTACAGTACATAATATATAACATTGACAAATTAGATGAGAAACACACAGATCTAGTTTGCTGTACATAGGTAACATACAATTTTTTTTATTAGTATGTTACACAAGTGCGTTCTGTAATACCCGTAAATGCTATATAGTCCACTTGTCACACTTTACTTCAGATGCAACACTATTGCAAGTAAAACTGGGCAGGTCATAGGAAAGGTCAGTTGGGCATGAGGTGTCCTCTATATTTTACATGCATGTTATATTTGTTTTTACAATTTGATACCAAATATAAAATAAAACATTAAAAATAACAGTTTTTTGTTTATGTCTGGTTTTTTTAAGCCATTGTAATACACTTAAAACATAGCCAAGATATAAAAGTAATTAAAGCTCTTAACAAACACACAATTTCACAGTTCAATAAGAGCAAGCCTGTCTTGCCAGTTAAATTAGAATGATCCTTAGAAATATACCCGTATGAGCAATAAGATGCAAACATGTTCAGTTGCTTTTAAAAACCAAGTACATAAATCTAAAATAATATAAACAAGAGATAATGACACAAGTTTGTACTTTGTATACAAAATGCTTACTATAATATTTTAAAGTAAAAATGTGACATACATGGAATTATGTGTATGTTAAGAGTTTTAATTACTTTTATATATTTTGACAATGTTTTAACTCTATTAAGAATGTTTAAAAGGGTCATACACAAACTGTTATTTTTAATGTTTTAGCTTATTTTATTACAGGAGTTGTAACACATATAATGTGCGTGTAAAGTATAGAGGGTA
The DNA here is from genome assembly GCA_026315105.1 of Locusta migratoria. Taxonomy (NCBI): domain Eukaryota; kingdom Metazoa; phylum Arthropoda; class Insecta; order Orthoptera; family Acrididae; genus Locusta; species Locusta migratoria. The sequence goes on from CM048755.1 coordinate 106,857,281, forward strand.
CCACAAGCCCAACCAACCTCTCCTGTGACCTGCCACTTTTACTTGCAATTGTGCTGCATTTCAACTAAAGTGTGATAAGTGGACTATATAACATTTATGGGTATTAAAGAATGCATGGAATGTATGGTATGTACAGTAAACTAGATCTGTGTGTTTCCCAGCTATTTTGTTAATGTTATATGTTAAAGGTAAAGCAGTCAACAATCCGAAGATGGGTTTGAACACCACAGTGCTTTACTAGGCATGGTCCTGTTTGGAGGTGGTATGCCGTTGCCTTCCTCCGACCTTTGAACTGACTTACCCAGCCAGTTATAGGGGGACCTACAGTTTAACGTGGGCTCCGAACCACGGTGCTACTCGGTATTTTTCACATGAGCAGTACTGCCAGAGGTGAAAGAAGTGGAAAGTGACAGATAAAAATACTAGGACCTGGAGGGGATCGAAACCGCGTCCTTTGGATTTGCAGTCTGGCACTCTACCACTGTGCAACCGAGACGCAATTGTTATGCAATGTATTTATACTGACGGTGAATTTCTTGTACTTTTAGCATTGAGAATGACAAGACAGTTGCCAAAATCTAGAGCTGTGCAATAAAGCAGCTTTGAGAAATATAATGACTGACTGCTGCAAATCACCCATTTACAAATGTATTTTACCAGTAACAAAATTATTGTGAATGAATAGCATAACCATGGTTTAATATATGACGTGAAACTTCATAGAGACCAGTCTGCTCCATGAGTGTAATTCAAAGAAGACTATGAGTAATTGACAATTCACTTCAGTAGAATGGCTATGTTCTATATGTTTTTATATGGTTTGGTGACAGCACTTTAACTTGCCAAAATATTTGTTTACGCAAAGAAACCTAACAAGTAGGTAGTGTGAAAAAACTACCACACTTGAAAAATTACAGCCACCTAACGTTCACATTATATTACATTGAGGGAGGAAAGTGAAAAAAATCAAAAGTTTTATGTGAACTCTTTTACACTACATTTTAAGGAAATGATTAAAAAATAGATATTAAATGGCACAGATGAAATGTAAAAATGTATGAATAATAATTAAAAAAGACGGCACAACCATTATGGACTGGAGCCACTGAAATGAATGGCGAATTGCCGTTCCATGAACCCTATGTAGTTCCTCGGATCTTCTGTTCACTTTTGTGAAATGTTCCTCTGAACGTGTTCATTTGTGAATGGCTCACCTCTACTGTGTATCCACTGCTGCATGGCCATTGACAGCTTTCTTGTGCCTATAAACCTGATTAAGCATGGAAAAGATTCACCGTGGTATAATAATAATGTTAGAAAGCAAAGGCTGTTGCACTCTCAGTTCAAAAAATGACATGCAAATGATGACTGTCGAAAGTTAGTAGAGATTCATATGTTTATAAAAAGATCGACACACAAAGCATACAATAATTACCACAGCCATACCTTAGCAAAAGATCTGTCCGAGAACCCGAAAAAGTTTTGGTCCTGCGTAAAATCGATAAGCAGGTGAAAGTCCACCATCCAGTTGATCATTCTGGGGCAATAATAGAAGAAATAAAACGAAGAGCTGAAGTTCTAAATTTAACCTTTAAGAAATCTTTCACGCAGGAGGAGCGCACAAATGTACCACCATTTAATCAACGTACTAACTCTGAAGTGGAGGACATAGTAATAGGTATTTCTGGTGTAGAGAAGCAGCTGAGAGAGCTAAATACGAAAACGTCTCCTGGTCCGGATGGAATACGAGTTCGGTTTTACAATGAGTATTCTGCAGCATTGGCCCCTTACTTAGCTTGCATTTATCGTGAATCTTTATTTTAGCGCAAAGTTCCTAGTGGTTGGAAAAAAGCGCAGGTGACTCCCGTTTATAAGAAAGGAAAGAGAACTTACCCACATAATTACAGGCCAATATTGTTGACATCAGTTTCCTGTAGAATTTTGGAGCATATTCTCAGTACGAATATAGTCAATTTCCTTGAGACGGAAAAGCTTCTTTCTATGAATCAGCACTGGTTTAGGAAGCAGCATTCATGTGAAACTCAGCTTGCCTTTTTCTCAGATGACATTTTGCGAGCCATGGATAAAGGGCAACAGGCAGATTGTGTTTTTTCTCAATTTCAAAAAGGCATTTAACGTGGTACGACACTGCAGACTGCTAATGAAGATAAAGCATATAGAATAGGTTCACAGATTTGTGACTGGCTGGAAGACTTCGTAAGTAATAGAACAAAGTATGTAATTTTCGACGGCAAGTGTTCATCGGAGATGAGCGTATCGTCAGGCGTGCCCCAAGGGAGTGTGATAGGACTGGTATTATTTTCTATGTATATAAATGATCTGATGGGCAGACTAACTTGTAATTTGTGGCTGTTTGCTGATGATGCTGTGGTGTATGGGAGGGTGTCGTCTTTAACTGACTGTAATAGCATACAGGATAACTTAGACAAAATTTCTAGTTGGTGTGAAGAATGGCAGTTAACTCTCAATGTAGAAAAAATGTAAGGTGATGCACATGAATAGGAAAATCGATCCCACAATGTTCGAATATAGCATTAGTAGTAAGCCTCTTTCAAATATCTAGGCGTAACATTGCAGAGCGATATGAAGCGGAACAATCACATGAGGACAGTTGTGAGTAAGGCAGACAGCCGACTTCATTTTATTGGTATTATTTTGGGAAGATGTACTTCATCTGTAAAGGAGACCACGTATAAAATGCTTGTGCAACCATGTCTTGAATATTGCTCAAGTGCTTGCGACCCACAGCAGGTCAGTTGAAAGGAAGGCATGTAAGTAGTTCAGAGGTCAGTAGGTAGGTTTGTTACTGGTAGGTTCAATCAGCATGCGAGTGTCAAAGAAATGCTCTTGGAACTCAAGTGAGAATCACTGATGGAACAACGACATTTTTTCGATAAATTCTGTTGAAGAAATAGAAGCTGACTGTAGAACGATCTTCTGCCACCTTTTACATTTCACATAAAGCTCACGAAGACAAGGTTACTGAAATTAGGGCTCCTATAGAGGCGTGTAGACATTCCTTTTTCCCTCGTTCTATTTGAGACTGGAATAGGAAAGGAAATGACCTCCGTGAACCTGGCACCCGACTTAAAGAAATTGTTTTTTACTTCATCCTATCTTAAAGAACTTCGTTTGTAGTGGATTGTAGTGCAAAAATTTTCGTTTGTAGTTTTTCGGAAAAAAAGTTATAGGTAACTCAAAAAATAGCCAGCACCCCACTTTTAAGAAATTAAATTCTAATGGATGATATGGGTAGGGAATCGTTTGTAGTGGTTTGTAGTGAACGAATTTTCGTTTGTAGTAACTTGTATATCCCACAAAACGTGTTCAAAATGGAAGGCGCGAGGCCCATACTGCTGTGCACTGCACCCACTAGCAGCACCCCACATTCGAGAAATTTAATTCTAATGGATGATATGTGTAGGAAATAGTGTGTAGAGGTTTGTAGTGAACGAATTTTCGTTTGTAGTAACTTGTATATCCCACAAAACGTGTTCAAAATAGAAGGCGCGAGGCCCATACTGCTGTGCACGGCACCCAATGGCAGCACCCCACATTCAAGAAATTTATTTCTAATAGATGATATGTGTAGGAAATAGTGTGTAGAGGTTTGTAGTGAACGAATTTTCGTTTGTAGTAACTTGTATATCCCACAAAACGTGTTCAAAATGGAAGGTGCGAGGCCCATACTGCTGTGCACGGCACCCACTGCCAGCACCCCACTTTCAAGAAATTTATTTCTAATGGATGATATGTGTAGGAAATAGTGTGTAGAGGTTTGTAGTGAACGAATTTTCGTTTGTAGTAACTTGTATATCCCACAAAACGTGTTCAAAATGGAAGGCGCGAGGCCCATACTGCTGTGCACGGCACCCAATGGCAGCACACCACTCTCAAGAAATTTATTTCTAATGGATGATATGTGTAGGAAATAGTGTGTAGAGGTTTGTAGTGAACGAATTTTCGTTTGTAGTAACTTGTATATCCCACAAAACTTGTTCAAAATGGAAGGTGCGAGGCCCATACTGCTGTGCACGGCACCCACTGCCAGCACCCCACTTTCAAGAAATTTATTTCTAATGGATGATATGTGTAGGAAATAGTGTGTAGAGGTTTGTAGTGAACGAATTTTCGTTTGTAGTAACTTGTATATCCCACAAAACGTGTTCAAAATGGAAGGCACGAGGCCCATACTGCTGTGCACGGCACCCACTGGCAGCACCCCACTTTCAAGAAATTTAATTCTAATGGATGATATGTGTAGGAAATAGTGTGTAGAGGTTTGTAGTGAACGAATTTTCGTTTGTAGTAACTTGTATATCCCACAAAACGTGTTCAAAATAGAAGGCGCGAGGCCCATACTGCTGTGCACGGCACCCAATGGCAGCACCCCACTTTCAAGAAATTTATTTCTAATGGATGATATGTGTAGGAAATAGTGTGTAGAGGTTTGTAGTGAACGAATTTTCGTTTGTAGTAACTTGTATATCCCACAAAACGTGTTCAAAATGGAAGGTGCGAGGCCCATACTGCTGTGCACGGCACCCACTGGCAGCACCCCACTTTCAAGAAATTTATTTCTAATGGATGATATGTGTAGCAAATAGTGTGTAGAGGTTTGTAGTGAACGAATTTTCGTTTGTAGTAACTTGTATATCCCACAAAACGTGTTCAAAATGGAAGGTGCGAGGCCCATACTGCTGTGCACGGCACCCACTGGCAGCACCCCACATTCAAGAAATTTATTTCTAATGGATGATATGTGTAGGAAATAGTGTGTAGAGGTTTGTAGTGAACGAATTTTCGTTTGTAGTAACTTGTATATCCCACAAAACGTGTTCAAAATGGAAGGCGCGAGGCCCGTATTGCTGTGCACGGCACCCACTGGCAGCACCCCACTTTCAAGAAATTTATTTCTAATGGATGATATGTGTAGGAAATAGTGTGTAGAGGTTTGTAGTGAACGAATTTTCGTTTGTAGTAACTTGTATATCCCACAAAACGTGTTCAAAATGGAAGGCGCGAGGCCCATACTGCTGTGCACGGCACCCACTGGCAGCACCCCACTTTCAAGAAATTTATTTCTAATGGATGATATGTGTAGGAAATAGTGTGTAGAGGTTTGTAGTGAACGAATTTTCGTTTGTAGTAACTTGTATATCCCACAAAACGTGTTCAAAATGGAAGGCGCGAGGCCCATACTGCTGTGCACGGCACCCACTGGCAGCACCCCACTTTCAAGAAATTTATTTCTAATGGATGATATGTGTAGGAAATAGTGTGTAGAGGTTTGTAGTGAACGAATTTTCGTTTGTAGTAACTTGTATATCCCACAAAACGTGTTCAAAATGGAAGGCGCGAGGCCCATACTGCTGTGCACGGCACCCACTGGCAGCACCCCACTTTCAAGATATTTATTTCTAATGGATGATAAGTGTAGGAAATAGTGTGTAGAGGTTTGTAGTGAACGAATTTTCGTTTGTAGTAACTTGTATATCCCACAAAACGTGTTCAAAATGGAAGGCGCGAGGCCCATACTGCTGTGCACGGCACCCACTGGCAGCACCCCACTTTCAAGAAATTTATTTCTAATGGATGATATGTGTAGGAAATAGTGTGTAGAGGTTTGTAGTGAACGAATTTTCGTTTGTAGTAACTTGTATATCCCACAAAACGTGTTCAAAATGGAAGGCGCGAGGCCCATACTGCTGTTCACGGCACCCACTGGCAGCACCCCACTTTCAAGAAATTTATTTCTAATGGATGATATGTGTAGGAAATAGTGTGTAGAGGTTTGTAGTGAACGAATTTTCGTTTGTAGTAACTTGTATATCCCACAAAACGTGTTCAAAATGGAAGGTGCGAGGCCCATACTGCTGTGCACGGCACCCACTGGCAGCACCCCACTTTCAAGAAATTTATTTCTAATGGATGATATGTGTAGCAAATAGTGTGTAGAGGTTTGTAGTGAACGAATTTTCGTTTGTAGTAACTTGTATATCCCACAAAACGTGTTCAAAATGGAAGGTGCGAGGCCCATACTGCTGTGCACGGCACCCACTGGCAGCACCCCACATTCAAGAAATTTATTTCTAATGGATGATATGTGTAGGAAATAGTGTGTAGAGGTTTGTAGTGAACGAATTTTCGTTTGTAGTAACTTGTATATCCCACAAAACGTGTTCAAAATGGAAGGCGCGAGGCCCGTATTGCTGTGCACGGCACCCACTGGCAGCACCCCACTTTCAAGAAATTTATTTCTAATGGATGATATGTGTAGGAAATAGTGTGTAGAGGTTTGTAGTGAACGAATTTTCGTTTGTAGTAACTTGTATATCCCACAAAACGTGTTCAAAATGGAAGGCGCGAGGCCCATACTGCTGTGCACGGCACCCACTGGCAGCACCCCACTTTCAAGAAATTTATTTCTAATGGATGATATGTGTAGGAAATAGTGTGTAGAGGTTTGTAGTGAACGAATTTTCGTTTGTAGTAACTTGTATATCCCACAAAACGTGTTCAAAATGGAAGGCGCGAGGCCCATACTGCTGTGCACGGCACCCACTGGCAGCACCCCACTTTCAAGAAATTTATTTCTAATGGATGATATGTGTAGGAAATAGTGTGTAGAGGTTTGTAGTGAACGAATTTTCGTTTGTAGTAACTTGTATATCCCACAAAACGTGTTCAAAATGTAAGGCGTGAGGCCCATACTGCTGTGCTTTGCACCTACTGGCAGCACCACACATTCAAGAAATTTTTTTCTAAGGGTTGATATGTTTTGGTAATAGTACGTAGAGGTTTGTAGAGAACGAATTTTTATTTTTAGTGACGTGTCGAACCCACAGAAATGCATTAAGCAAGAGAAGAATGGGTAGCTCTGAGAGATAAAACTGCAGAAAATTATATCGGCAGTAGAACAAGGCCTTAATCCCTGTATATCGCAGGAGATACGAAACGCGACTGGTGAAAGGAGAAAATGTAAAAATGTAGCAAATTGTTGCACGTAAAAAGGAGTATAGTCGGTGGAGAAATGACGTTGACAAGAATTGCATTTTCGGTAAGCTGGAGTCGCTACATGACAAATACAACTTCGTAGAAGAATGTATAAGTAGGTGAAAGTTAGATGTTGCCTAGAGGAAGGTAAGAGACATTTCGAGACAAGAAAAGGAGCTGTATGAATATCAAGACCTCAGATAGAAATCCAGTACCAAACAAAGAGGGGAAATCTGAGATGTGGCAGGAATATGTAGAGGACCTATAGAAAGGAAGTAAACTTGAAAGTAGAATTCTAGAAACGGAAGATAAAGTAGAGGAAGATAAGAGTTATGATGCTGAAAGAAGAATTTGACAGAGTACTGAAAGATCTAAATGGAAAAAAGGCTTCTGATAATCCCTATCAATTGCTGATATCGTTAGGAGAGCCAGTAACGCAGAAATTGTTCCACTTGGTATGCAAGATGTATGAGACCGTGGAAATGCCCTCACCCTTCGAGAAGTATATCGTAATTCCAATACCAAAGAAAGCAAGTTCAGCCAATTACAGATCTATCAGGTTAACAAGTCATTGCTGCAAAATACTAACACGAATTATTTGCAGACGATGGAAGTTGGTTGAATCCGACCTTGGGGAAGATCTGTTTGGATTTGGGAGAAATGTAGGAGCACCGGAGGCAATACTTACATTATGACTTACCTTAGAAGGTAGGTTAAGTGAAGGCAAACCTACGTTTATAGCATTTGTAAATCTGTAGAATGCTTTTGACGATATTAACTGGAATACACTCTTTCAGATTCTTAAGGTAACAGGGGCAAAATACAGGGAGCGAAATCCAGACAGCAGTCAAAGTTGAAGTGTATGAAAGGAATGTAGTTGTTGGGAAGGGAGTAAGACAGATTTTTAGCCCTTTCCCAATGTACATTGAGGTAGCTGTTTAGGAATGCTATGTGAAATTTGGAGAAGAAATTAAAATTCAGGGACAAGACATAAAAACTTTACGTTTACCGATGACACTAATTCTGTCAGAGACAGGAAAGAACGTGAAAGAGCAGTTGAAAGGAATGGACACTCTTTTGAAAGGAGGGTATAAGATGAACATTAAGAAGAGTAAAACACGGATAATGGAATTGTAGTGTTAGAAAAACAGACGATGCTGAAAGAATTACATTAGGTAATGAGACAATAAGATTAGTAGATGAGTTTTCTTATTTGGGTAGCAAAATAATGTCAGATGGCCAAAGTAAGGGAAATATAAAATTCAAAATGGCTGTGGGAAGAAAAGAGTTTCTTGACATCCAGTAGTAATATAAATGTTACTAAATTTCTAAAAGCATTTGTCTGGAGTATAGCATTGTATGAGAGTGATACTTGGAGGACAAGGAGCTCAGACAAAAAGTTGATAGAACCTTTCGAAATATGGTGCTACAGACGAATGATGAGAATTAGATGGGTACATCATGTAACTAATATGGTGCATAAGAGCATTGGGAAGAAAAGAAGTTTCTGGCATGTCCTAAGAGAAGGGATCGGTTGGTGGGATACATTCTGAGACATCTACAAATCTTAAACATTAGCATTAGAAGGACGTATGGGGTATAAATCATAGAGGGATACCGAAGGACGAATACAGTAAGCAGACTGAAAAGGATGTAGGTTGCCGTTCGTATTCTCAGATGAAGGGGCTTTCGACAGTGTAACGTGGAGAGGTGCATCAAGCCAATCCGTGAAATGAAGACCACAGCAGGAACAACAATGAGAACTTGAGGTATATTTGGTCATTCTTCCAGGAACGCAATAACTAGGTCTGCAGCCGTTGTGGGAGGTGCTGGTCTTACTGCAACGCATCTGCCAAGTGATCCCAGACATGTCTATTCCTGTTCAAGTCAGGTGAAAAGCCGGCCCTCCATTCGTTCAATTACCTCAGCTTCAAAGATGTTGTCCACCAGTACAACTCTGTGGAGATGAGCATTATCGTCCACCACACCAGAAGGAACCCATCTCCTATGGCACCAGTATAGGGCAAAGCATAGATCGATGGATCTTGCCTCTGTGCGTTTGAACAGTCAAAGCGCCATTCTGGTCCGATGTCCGCCAATACTGACTCCTGTACATAAGCAAGATTGTTGCAAGTTCCACGTTCTCTTCAGATGAGGGAACGACGATTGTCCGGCGGAAAACATGTTGACTCCTATGTGAAATGAACACTGCTCCATTTTTACGGTTCCAATTCCGATGTTCCTCCGCCCAGTTTCTGCCGGGTTCCTGGTTTGAATGGGACACGCACCATAGGCCTCTGTGTGTAGAAGCCACATTCTCGAAGGCGATTTCCGTACTGTGTGTTGATATTGAGCGTCCTGTGGTTTTTGGAGGGTGCGTTGCAACTGAGTTGCATTCAGCCTCCTGTCTCGACGGGCTGTTCGTTAACTGGAGATAATGGTCCTCTCTAGCTGATGTTACCCGTGGACGACCTTGGCCTTGCCTTTTTTTAGTGGGTCTTGTCTGAAATCGCGTCCAGCTCATGGAAACTACACTTTGGGACATTGCAATAGTTGCAGCTGTGGCTGTTTCGCTTAGAAATTTAGCGACAAAATTGCTACTTTGGTCACCCTGGACGTATGCACGTAGCCGAGTAGAAAATGACAACGTTTGCGTCACCAAATTCTTTTCGCCTGTTACCGGTACATAAAAGAAAGCCCACCCTTGGCACGCATTCACGCACTACATATGTTTCTTAACGTTTCAGATATTTCCTTTTTGAATACTTTGAAATTATTCATAAAAGTAGACTTCTGAACTTCTTGAAGAAGGAAAGACATGTTCCTGGCACTTTAAAAATAGAATAAGAAATGGGATCCAGAAATTCTTTGTTGCAAACAGGTCTTTAAATAATCCCTCCAGATGGCTTTCGAAATCCTGCGGTTTTACAATAAAAAGCTCTAAATTTTTAATTCAGTTTTTGTAATAATAGTAATATGAAAAAGAGTAATTTCCTAGTTGATGCGGGTACAACGCTGACTGTGCAGCTGCTCGTCTGAATTCGTCAGTAGTGACGTCACTAACAAAACTATCGCGTACAGTAATGCACAGAAATGAGTATTTTTGATAGTGCAAGCTTTGGAAAATGGTACATATATACTGTTTTACCTTACTGTGCCGTTTAACCGAAGTTACGTCCAGAGACCTGAAAGTCCTGGAATAACGATACAGATTTCCGAAAGCTTGCCATAGCGGAAATACTTCCCAGTCGCCGGGTCTACTACTGGTGAACGAAGATACTAAGGCAAGAAAAGTATTTATTTAAAATTGTTTTCTCCACCTCGCGCTGGAGTCTAATTTGCATTTCGCTTAGCCACTTATTCCGAAAATGTTGCTAATATTGAGGTGCCATATCTTAAAATGTTATAAATAAAGAGCACAATGGTATTGTAAATACCGTATCGCACTACATATTGTAATATTTAACACTGTCGCGTAACACGTCTTTCTGAGAGTAACACCCTGTAAAGAAGTAAAACAAATTTTAACTAGCGGAACCCCCGCTGCTTCGCATGCGTAGGCTGGTTGGTCTGCACCAGTTGTTTCTTTTTAATCCTGATGAAGAATCCATATCCTAACTTTCGTAGTGATAGCTTGAAATTTGAGTTAACAGCATCATATTTCAGAAAATCAATTTTTTGCGTCACCTACTTTACCCCCTTATTTGTCGAATTAAAAAAAAAAAAAAAAAAAAAAAAAAAAAAAAAAGCCGAAACACGTGTCTTTTAAATTCGAACCCTGAATTAAAATCCAAAATTTTGTAGTTCTATCTTCAAAATTGCCTAAATAGTTATGTATTTTCAAAAACCTTTCATCCCCTATTTCACCCCCTTACGGACGGAATATTAAAAAATCGCTTCTTAAATGACGCATACAGAATAAGATCAACACCCTCCACAAATTTCAAGTTTCTATCTTCAGTGGTTTGGGCTGGGCGATGATGAGTCAGTCAGTCAATCAATCGGGACACTTCCTTTTATATATAGAGATTTCTAATAAAACACAGTCTTGGTTGCAAAATTCAAATCTTCAAATGTTTGTAAAGCTTACAAACTACTTATGAACTAACTAATACTAAGGACGGCACAAATATCCATGCCCGAGGGGGGATTCGAACCCCCGACCGTAGTGGCCGTGCAGACCGTGACTGGAGCGCCTCAGTCCCCTCGGCCACCGCGGCCGGCTCTTGGTTGCAACGAATTATTTTTAAACGCTTTTCGCCTTTTCGAGACACCATCAGAATCTGGAAATTTTGTTTGGGGATACTTTACAGTCTTATGTACAGCGATAGTACGAAAACAGATTGTTACTGACGTTGTAATAATGCTTCACATCGCGCCAAAGCCTAGCAGCGACAGTATTTGGTTATGGGCATCCGTGAAATTCAAATGTTTAACTAAGTTTGTCATTAGTCCCTACACTTAAAAACCATTATACTGACTTAAAGTAACTTATGCTAAGAACAACAACAAACACGCATGCCCGAGGGAGGACTAAGCTCCGACAACGGGCAGCCGTGAAAATCCGATATAAACAGCAAAATAGAAGACAGCTTAATCACGTAAAATATTAGTCCAAGACAGCTGCAAGTGTTCAATTTTTACGGTCTGAATAAAAACATACCAAGATTACGTTTTATTATTGTCCGATTGCTGGAATCGGCCAGTACTAAATTTACGAAAATACATTAAGGATGAAACATGATGTCATTTAAGAAACATTAATTGAACGTGGAGGAACAAAGTATACAGTCTATTACTCTCATCAACAATTCTGTGTGTTCACAAGATACTGATATTCAACAAAATTCCGAATCGTATAATGTTCACTCCAATAGATAAGATTTTAACTAAATATTTCCAAACTACTCCAAATGATTCTGTGGCTACCAATATTTATAGCCCGTTCTCCATGAACTATAAACTTCCATATAAACCACTATCAAACATCTATATCTATTTAGAAAATTAATTATAAACAAAATCTTTAATACGAAGAACGTGTCGGCCCACTTCTAGATTCCCTAGCCAGTGAAGGAGGCAAGCTACCCTAAATCTAGAGGCCTGCGCGGATAAGAAAAGTGTTATCCGCACCACATCCGCAAGGCACATATCCGCATCCGCGGCACTTTATCCGCATCCGCAGACATTAAAGTTTTGAATGGGTAACAGTAACAGATGGCAGTATTTAAAACCATGATATAATTATTGTTAGAGTGTCATTTCTGTGACATCTATTTCTGACTTCTCGAATCATGGTAACTGTTCCATACCTACTCCAAAACAGGCTATTCCAAACAAGAGCCGCGGCGGAGCGGCCGAGCGCATTGAGGGGTTACGCTCCGCTGTGCGAGGCCGTCCCCCGTTGGGGGTTCGAATACCCACTTGGGCATGGATGCTTCTGCTCTCATTAGTATCAGTTAGTTGATAAGTAGTTTGTAAGTTTAGGGACTGATGACCCCACAGTTAAGTCCAATACGCTTAGCAAACATTTGAATTCCAAACAGGAAAACATTGGCGCTCCGGACACACATAGTAGCGCTTCGGAGCCCGTGTGGCCGGAGCACTACGTCAGGCATTTTCATAAATTTCAGTGGTTAAAACTGATCGGCATAGAGGAGATTTTACTGTGTTTGCCGCGCGGGAGTAGCCGAGTGGTCTGGAGGGTCACGTTGCGGATTGCGAGGCCTTCCGCGACGGAGGTTCGAATCCTCCCTCGGGCATGGATGTGTGTGCTGTTCTTAGGTTAGTTTACCTTAATATAAGTAGTAACCAAGCAATTGAGTCCGATAGATTTACAAACATTTGAATATTTACTGTGTTTACATTTAAAAAGAAAGAAACGGTTCTTTCGGAGTTTTACAAAAGGGACACTTTTTTTTTCCCCATATTAACACACTAGAGGATATGTGACACAACACAAAGCATGTCATTTCAAGTGTTAAAACTGCCGTCTACTTGTAACTGGTAACTGTCAGCAAAAAGAGACTAACAACTGCAGCTACGTCCAGCCTATACAACTAACATTGTGTATCTTCCTAAATACCTTTCTTTGACCGTACACCGTATCTGATTATGAAAGTTGCAATAAGATGCTATTGTCAATCTTTACTACCTATGTCACCGTTTCTCTAACACAGAAACGTTAAGGTTTGTTTGTATGTTTATGCGCGGCTGTACAGTTCATTCGGTTGCGATGAAACTTTGCCAACATATTGCTTGCATTTTCGTGACGGTTATAAGCATATTTAAATGACTATAAAACACATAGTGCATCAAATATGCCACCACATCTATAGGAAACTGCCCCTCACGAGAAACCCAGATCGACACGCAACTTAGAACGGTGAAATGCCTTTGTTGACAAGATTCATAAGTTTTTCGGTCGCGGTTGTCTTCATATTTGGCGGAACTTCAGGAACTTTTGCATCTGTCATGGGATTTTAATAACTAATTACGCTACTTTGTCCTGTCTAACACGAATGTTACAGGTAATTTGAAGTTCTACTTTTGCGCCCAGTGTAAGAATATACTTTTTACACGCAAAACAAGCTACTTTGTCGTTGATGTTTCCCATGCCATCAAATAAGTATCCAATTTCTTTTTCCAACTTCACGATTTCAATTTGTTTTACTTGAGTAATGCCGAATCACCTCTTTTCACTTTACTCGATATAATATCCATTGATATGTTAATTTTAAGAAAGAACTGTAACGGTATTCCTTGCAATATAAGTTGTCACTCGGTCACTACAAAGCACGAACTGAAGGCACGGAAAATTTGGCATAGCATCTCTGTTGGGCAGTGAGCCGGTTTGCCAACCAGAAAGCATTTGGCAGACCCCAGGTAAGACACGGTCGCGGAAACGGATTAGGCGCAGGTCCCTCGGGTACAGCTACGTCCGCTGTGGCACAGAGTAACATATTTGTCTGTGGCTGTGGCCAGGGGATGAGGACAACAGACTTCCGCTCTACCTGAGCCCTGCATGGATTCCGAGAATATCCATTAACATTTCGACAGACGTACTGGGCAGAACCTCGCTCTTTATCCCCAGATAACACTAGAATATCTGCGTTGCTCACAATTTGAATCGAAACAGTAAAAAATACTGTAGATATCCGCGGATATCCGCATCCGCGCAGACGTCTACCTATATCCTCCACACAGACTGCATGCATTCCCATGCACTCTCTATAACTGGCAGAAGAGTCCAGCGCGACCTCTCTATCGAGGAAGAAAAGAATAATGGCCGGACAGTCAAAAAGACCTATACACACAAATACGTTCACTCCAAAAATTACATACGATACCAACACAAACCAAACATAACACTTAATTTCTTCAAAACGGGAAGCAGGCTATTTCTGAGTGCCAGATTTTTTCGTAAAACTGTATGTAACAAAATTAAATACATTCAATCAAACACAATCGAAGCGTAACTATTCAAGCCAGTAAAAAAAAGAAAAAAAAATCTTCCGCAAGTGTAGGTACCCAGCAGCACGCTGAGCATGAAGTTCCTGTAATGTGGGATATACAAGTTAGTACAAACGAAAATTCGTTCACTACAAACCTCTACACACTATTTCCTTTACATATAAAGCATTAGAATGAAATTTCTTGAAAGTGGGGTGCTGGCAGTGGGTGCCGTGCACAGCAGTATGGGCCTCGCGCCTTCCATTTTGAACCCTTTTTGTGGGATATACAAGTTACTACAAACGAAAATTCGTTCACTACAAACCTCTACACACTATTTCCTACACATATCATCCATTAGAAATAAATTTCTTGAAAGTGGGGTGCTGCCAGTGGGTGCCGTGCACAGCAGTATGGGCCTCGCGCCTTCCATTTTGAACACGTTTTGTGGGATATAAAAGTTACTACAAACGAAAATTCGTTCACTACAAACCTCTACACACTATTTCCTACACATATCATCCATTAGAAATAAATTTCTTGAAAGTGGGGTGCTGCCAGTGGGTGCCGTGCACAGCAGTATGGGCCTCTCGCGCCTTCCATTTTGAACACGTTTTGTGGGATATACAAGTTACTACAAACGAAAATTCGTTCACTGCAAACCTCTACACACTATTTCCTACACATATCATCCATTAGAAATAAATTTCTTGAATGTGGGGTGCTGCCAGTGGGTGCCGTGCACAGCAGTATGGGCCTCGCGCCTTCCATTTTGAACACGTTTTGTGGGATATACAAGTTACTACAAACGAAAATTCGTTCACTACAAACCTCTACACACTATTTCCTACACATATCATCCATTAGATATAAATTTCTTGAAAGTGGGGTGCTGCCAGTGGGTGCCGTGCACAGCAGTATGGGCCTCGCGCCTTCCATTTTGAACACGTTTTGTGGGATATACAAGTTACTACAAACGAAAATTCGTTCACTACAAACCTCTACACACTATTTCCTACACATATCATCCATTAGAATTAAATTTCTTGAAAGTGGGGTGCTGTCAGTGGGTGCCGTGCACAGCAGTATGGGCCTCGCGCCTTCCATTTTGAACACGTTTTGTGGGATATACAAGTTACTACAAACGAAAATTCGTTCACTGCAAACCTCTACACACTATTTCCTACACATATCATCCATTAGATATAAATTTCTTGAAAGTGGGGTGCTGCCAGTGGGTGCCGTGCACAGCAGTATGGGCCTCGCGCCTTCCATTTTGAACACGTTTTGTGGGATATACAAGTTACTACAAACGAAAATTCGTTCACTACAAACCTCTACACACTATTTCCTACACATATCATCCATTAGATATAAATTTCTTGAAAGTGGGGTGCTGGCAGTGGGTGCCGTGCACAGCAGTATGGGCCTCGCGCCTTCCATTTTGAACACGTTTTGTGGGATATACAAGTTACTACAAACGAAAATTCGTTCACTACAAACCTCTACACACTATTTCCTACACATATCATCCATTAGAATTAAATTTCTTGAAAGTGGGGTGCTGGCAGTGGGTGCCGTGCACAGCAGTATGGGCCTCGCGCCTTCCATTTTGAACACGTTTTGTGGGATATACAAGTTACTACAAACGAAAATTCGTTCACTACAAACCTCTACACACTATTTCCTACACATATCATCCATTAGAAATAAATTTCTTGAAAGTGGGGTGCTGCCAGTGGGTGCCGTGCACAGCAGTATGGGCCTCGCGCCTTCCATTTTGAACACGTTTTGTGGGATATACAAGTTACTACAAACGAAAATTCGTTCACTACAAACCTCTACACACTATTTCCTACACATATCATCCATTAGAAATAAATTTCTTGAAAGTGGGGTGCTGCCAGTGGGTGCCGTGCACAGCAGTATGGGCCTCGCGCCTTCCATTTTGAACACGTTTTGTGGGATATACAAGTTACTACAAACGAAAATTCGTTCACTACAAACCTCTACACACTATTTCCTACACATATCATCCATTAGAAATAAATTTCTTGAAAGTGGGGTGCTGGCAGTGGGTGCCGTGCACAGCAGTATGGGCCTCGCGCCTTCCATTTTGAACACGTTTTGTGGGATATACAAGTTACTACAAACGAAAATTCGTTCACTACAAACCTCTACACACTATTTCCTACACATATCATCCATTAGAAATAAATTTCTTGAAAGTGGGGTGCTGGCAGTGGGTGCCGTGCACAGCAGTATGGGCCTCGCGCCTTCCATTTTGAACACGTTTTGTGGGATATACAAGTTACTACAAACGAAAATTCGTTCACTACAAACCTCTACACACTATTTCCTACACATATCATCCATTAGAAATAAATTTCTTGAAAGTGGGGTGCTGCCAGTGGGTGCCGTGCACAGCAGTATGGGCCTCGCGCCTTCCATTTTGAACACGTTTTGTGGGATATACAAGTTACTACAAACGAAAATTCGTTCACTACAAACCTCTACACACTATTTCCTACACATATCATCCATTAGAAATAAATTTCTTGAAAGTGGGGTGCTGGCAGTTGATGCCGTGCACAGCAGTATGGGCCTCGCGCCTTCCATTTTGAACACGTTTTGTGGGATATACAAGTTACTACAAACGAAAATTCGTTCACTACAAACCTCTACACACTATTTCCTACACATATCATCCATTAGAAATAAATTTCTTGAAAGTGGGGTGCTGCCAGTGGGTGCCGTGCACAGCAGTATGGGCCTCGCGCCTTCCATTTTGAACACGTTTTGTGGGATATACAAGTTACTACAAACGAAAATTCGTTCACTACAAACCTCTACACACTATTTCCTACACATATCATCCATTAGAAATAAATTTCTTGAAAGTGGGGTGCTGCCAGTGGGTGCCGTGCACAGCAGTATGGGCCTCGCGCCTTCCATTTTGAACACGTTTTGTGGGATATACAAGTTACTACAAACGAAAATTCGTTCACTACAAACCTCTACACACTATTTCCTACACATATCATCCATTAGAAATAAATTTCTTGAAAGTGGGGTGCTGGCAGTGGGTGCCGTGCACAGCAGTATGGGCCTCGCGCCTTCCATTTTGAACACGTTTTGTGGGATATACAAGTTACTACAAACGAAAATTCGTTCACTACAAACCTCTACACACTATTTCCTACACATATCATCCATTAGAAATAAATTTCTTGAAAGTGGGGTGCTGGCAGTGGGTGCCGTGCACAGCAGTATGGGCCTCGCGCCTTCCATTTTGAACACGTTTTGTGGGATATACAAGTTACTACAAACGAAAATTCGTTCACTACAAACCTCTACACACTATTTCCTACACATATCATCCATTAGAAATAAATTTCTTGAAAGTGGGGTGCTGCCAGTGGGTGCCGTGCACAGCAGTATGGGCCTCGCGCCTTCCATTTTGAACACGTTTTGTGGGATATACAAGTTACTACAAACGAAAATTCGTTCACTACAAACCTCTACACACTATTTCCTACACATATCATCCATTAGAAATAAATTTCTTGAAAGTGGGGTGCTGGCAGTTGATGCCGTGCACAGCAGTATGGGCCTCGCGCCTTCCATTTTGAACACGTTTTGTGGGATATACAAGTTACTACAAACGAAAATTCGTTCACTACAAACCTCTACACACTATTTCCTACACATATCATCCATTAGAAATAAATTTCTTGAAAGTGGGGTGCTGCCAGTGGGTGCCGTGCACAGCAGTATGGGCCTCGCGCCTTCCATTTTGAACACGTTTTGTGGGATATACAAGTTACTACAAACGAAAATTCGTTCACTACAAACCTCTACACACTATTTCCTACACATATCATCCATTAGAAATAAATTTCTTGAAAGTGGGGTGCTGCCAGTGGGTGCCGTGCACAGCAGTATGGGCCTCGCGCCTTCCATTTTGAACACGTTTTGTGGGATATAAAAGTTACTACAAACGAAAATTCGTTCACTACAAACCTCTACACACTATTTCCTACACATATCATCCATTAGAAATAAATTTCTTGAAAGTGGGGTGCTGGCAGTGGGTGCCGTGCACAGCAGTATGGGCCTCGCGCCTTCCATTTTGAACACGTTTTGTGGGATATACAAGTTACTACAAACGAAAATTCGTTCACTGCAAACCTCTACACACTATTTCCTACACATATCATCCATTAGAAATAAATTTCTTGAATGTGGGGTGCTGCCAGTGGGTGCCGTGCACAGCAGTATGGGCCTCGCGCCTTCCATTTTGAACACGTTTTGTGGGATATACAAGTTACTACAAACGAAAATTCGTTCACTACAAACCTCTACACACTATTTCCTACACATATCATCCATTAGATATAAATTTCTTGAAAGTGGGGTGCTGCCAGTGGGTGCCGTGCACAGCAGTATGGGCCTCGCGCCTTCCATTTTGAATACGTTTTGTGGGATATACAAGTTACTACAAACGAAAATTCGTTCACTACAAACCTCTACACACTATTTCCTACACATATCATCCATTAGAAATAAATTTCTTGAAAGTGGGGTGCTGTCAGTGGGTGCCGTGCACAGCAGTATGGGCCTCGCGCCTTCCATTTTGAACACGTTTTTGGGATATACAAGTTACTACAAACGAAAATTCGTTCACTATAAACCTCTACACACTATTTCCTACACATATCATCCATTAGAAATAAATTTCTTGAAAGTGGGGTGCTGCCAGTGGGTGCCGTGCACAGCAGTATGGGCCTCGCGCCTTCCATTTTGAACACGTTTTGTGGGATATACAAGTTACTACAAACGAAAATTCGTTCACTACAAACCTCTACACACTATTTCCTACACATATCATCCATTAGAAATAAATTTCTTGAAAGTGGGGTGCTGCCAGTGGGTGCCGTGCACAGCAGTATGGGCCTCGCGCCTTCCATTTTGAACACGTTTTGTGGGATATACAAGTTACTACAAACGAAAATTCGTTCACTACAAACCTCTACACACTATTTCCTACACATATCATCCATTAGATATAAATTTCTTGAAAGTGGGGTGCTGCCAGTGGGTGCCGTGCACAGCAGTATGGGCCTCGCGCCTTCCATTTTGAACACGTTTTGTGGGATATACAAGTTACTACAAACGAAAATTCGTTCACTACAAACCTCTACACACTATTTCCTACACATATCATCCATTAGATATAAATATCTTGAAAGTGGGGTGCTGGCAGTGGGTGCCGTGCACAGCAGTATGGGCCTCGCGCCTTCCATTTTGAACACGTTTTGTGGGATATACAAGTTACTACAAACGAAAATTCGTTCACTACAAACCTCTACACACTATTTCCTACACATATCATCCATTAGAATTAAATTTCTTGAAAGTGGGGTGCTGGCAGTGGGTGCCGTGCACAGCAGTATGGGCCTCGCGCCTTCCATTTTGAACACGTTTTGTGGGATATACAAGTTACTACAAACGAAAATTCGTTCACTACAAACCTCTACACACTATTTCCTACACATATCATCCATTAGAAATAAATTTCTTGAAAGTGGGGTGCTGGCAGTGGGTGCCGTGCACAGCAGTATGGGCCTCGCACCTTCCATTTTGAACACGTTTTGTGGGATATACAAGTTAC
Organism: Locusta migratoria; assembly: GCA_026315105.1. Taxonomy (NCBI): domain Eukaryota; kingdom Metazoa; phylum Arthropoda; class Insecta; order Orthoptera; family Acrididae; genus Locusta; species Locusta migratoria. Next base: position 106,877,424 of record CM048755.1, read on the forward strand.
TACAAACGAAAATTCGTTCACTACAAACCTCTACACACTATTTCCTACACATATCATCCATTAGAAATAAATTTCTTGAAAGTGGGGTGCTGCCAGTGGGTGCCGTGCACAGCAGTATGGGCCTCGCGCCTTCCATTTTGAACACGTTTTGTGGGATATACAAGTTACTACAAACGAAAATTCGTTCACTACAAACCTCTACACACTATTTCCTACACATATCATCCATTAGAAATAAATTTCTTGAAAGTGGGGTGCTGGCAGTGGGTGCCGTGCACAGCAGTATGGGCCTCGCGCCTTCCATTTTGAACACGTTTTGTGGGATATACAAGTTACTACATACGAAAATTCGTTCACTACAAACCTCTACACACTATTTCCTACACATATCATGCATTAGAATTAAATTTCTTGTAAGTGGGGTGTTGCTAGTGGGTGCAGTGCACAGCAGTATGGGCCTCGCGCCTTCCATTTTGAACACGTTTTGTGGGATATACAAGTTACTACAAACGAAAATTCGTTCACTACAAACCACTACAAACGATTCCCTACCCATATCATCCATTAGAATTTAATTTCTTAAAAGTGGGGTGCTGGCTATTTTTTGAGTTACCTATAACTTTTTTTCCGAAAAACTACAAACGAAAATTTTTGCACTACAATCCACTACAAACGAAGTTTTTTAAGATAGGATGAAGTAAAAAACAATTTCTTTAAGTCGGGTGCCAGGTTCACGGAGGTAAGGAAATGCCTAGTAGTAGTAGTAGTAGTAGTAGTAGTACAGTATACCCTCCACCACACACTTGATGGTGTTTTGCGGAGTATAGATGTAGGTATATTACAGAATACAAATGCAAAGACGTGGGGAATGGGGATTGAATTTTTTTATTTTAAAATGGGTGAGGCAGTCTATTTACATCACTATGTACTTTATTCTTGAGGTACAGTCATTGTCATTTGGATGCAGTTGTCCAGATTTTCATTTGTTTGCTAATTTCTATATTCGTTTTCATTCACACTCATGATATAAAAAGAAGTGATGTACACGTGGTTAGAGCTTAATAATGCTTTCCCTTGTATTACTCTGATACAGCACAATTTTCTTAGGACACAAGGATCTAAATACATTGAAAAGTAGGTGGCACAGGCTTCAACAATACTTTAGATTGCCACAAGCACAATGTCTGTTCCAGGGCTGTCTTCTTGACAGAGCCTGAGAAAACAAGTTGAAAATTCATGAACATTGTGTTTCATGAAAATGATGCAGGAAACTTGGTCAGAAGCCAGATTTTATTTATTTGAAATCCTGAAACTGTGTGTCAGTATTTAATTCAGAAATAATTTCAATGTAACTGTCATCCAGTGGCGTGGGAATAGGGACAGGTTCCGTCTGACTGGACAAAAGCAGTAATCATGCCAATTTTCAAACATGGAAACAGAAAAGATTGCAACAACTATCGGGGTATCTCTTTAATTAGCGTTTTAGGCGAAATATTCTCAGGTATTGTTGAAAGGAGAGTGTGAGTATTAATTGAGGACAAGTTAAATGAAAATCATTGTGGGTTTAGGCCTCTTAGAGGCTGTCAGGACCAGATCTTTAGCCTACGGCAGGTATTGGAAAACTGCTATGAGTGGAACAGGGAACTGTATATATAATTCATAGATCTGGGAAAGGCTTATGACCGTGTACTTAGGAGGAAGATACTGTCAGTTCTACAAGATTATGGTATAGGAGGTAAACTTCTGCAGGCAATTAAAGGGCTTTATGCAGACTGTCAGGCAGCAGTTAGAGTAGATGGCAAATTAAGCTCATAGTTCAGGGTAGTTTCAGGGGTAAGACAAGGCTGTAACCTGTCATCACTGTTGTTCATACTATTCATGGATCATATGTTGAAAACAGTAGACTGGCAGGGCGGGATTTAAATAGGTGAAAACAAAATAAGCAGTCTGGCATATGCGGATGACTTAGTTGTAATGGCCGATTCGATTGAACGGTTGCAAACTAATATTTCAGAGCTCGATCAGAGGTGCAAGGATTATGATATGAAGATCAGCATCTCCAAAACAAAAGTAATGTCTATGGGAAAGAGATTTGAATGGATTGAGTGCCAAATAGGAGGAACGAAGTTAGAACAGGTAGACAGTTTCAAGTACCTGTGATGTATTTTCTCGCAGGATGGCAACATAGCTAAAGAACTGGAATCGAGGTGCAGCAAAGCTAATGCAGTGAGTGCTCAGCTAAGATCTACTCTCTTCTGCAAGAAGGAAGGAACTACCAAGACTAAGTTAGCAGTGCACTGCTCTATCTTTTGACCAACTTTGTTGTGTGGGAGTGAAAGTTGGGTGGGTACAGATTACCTTATTCATAAGGTAGAGGTTACAGATATGAAAGTAGCAAGAATGATTGCAGGTACCAATAGCTGGGAACAATGGCAGGAGGGTGTCCATAATGAGGAAATCAAAGAAAATCTGGGAATGAACACCATAGATGAAGCAGTTAGAGCGAACAGACTGAGATGGTGGGGTCATGTTACACGCATGGGAGAAGCGAGGTTACCCAAGAGACTCATGAGCTCGGCAGCGGAGGGTAAGAGGAGTCGAGGTAGACCAAGAAGAAAGTACTCTGATTTGGTGCAGAATGATTTTGAAGTAAAAAGCATAACATCAGACGAGGCATCAATGTTAGCATTGAATAGGGGATCATGGAGGAATTTTATTAGCAGTACTCTGCTCCAGACAACGCTGAAAGGCATAATCAGTCTCTGATGATGATGATGATGATGATGATGATGATGTCACCCAGTTTTATGCTGACAGCTGATTTTTCCAGCTTATTATTCAAACTGTTTGACTTATCACCTGGCCTAAGTTGTTTTCCACCACCCCTCAACTCCTTCATGCCAAGTGTTAAAGGTGCCTGAAAATCAGAAGAAATTTTTCTCACACTTGCCTTGGACTGTTTTAAATTAAACCCACTCAACAAGCTATGTCCTCTCTTTTTTTCCACTTTTATCCACAAAATTCGAAATTGGATATATTTAGAGATACATTATATGAAGAGTCTCTCATTGGATGTTACAATTATGGGAAAAGAAACTGAGCAAAGCTTTAATACTGATGACCTGTTGCTACAAGTCCATTCTCATCTCCAAATGTTCATAAAATGCCATATTTGGCAACCCACTATTTTACACATAGGAATTTTCTGAGAAGTGATAAATGTTTTTGTCTCTGAAAACATGTTGATAATATTCGTCATTACAGTCGGCTTCATTTGCACAGTGATGTTGACTGCGGTTGTGCGGTATGCCAGGCCAAAGCAGTATGTGTCAGCTGTTTGTCTGTGTGTGACAAGTGAGACAGACATGCTCCACTGAAAAAAATGATGAAATATTTTCATTCTGCAGCCATTTGCATTGCAAATTATCACTGTTTCAAGTGATTAGTATTTTTAATTAAATTGTGTTGCTTGTTAGGTGGATGGATGAATGTAAATGGATTAGGTTGTATTGTAAAAGTCAAAGTGGTACAGCACTGGCAACACAAAATGTGACACATTACCAACCTGTGTGTTCTATGAAAGTGGTGCTGACATTCTTCTTTACCATGATGCTGACTTTAGCCAAACATGTTGTAACAGTTTGAGGTTATTTTTATTTGGGCTTGTGGGTTTTGTGTTGCAAGACAGGTCAGTTTTCGGCAGAAGAAGCTGGTCATGGTGAACAAACAATAGTATTTCTTCCTCAGTCATTAAAACAACCTGGCGGATTTTCAAGCAAGTTTCCAACTCCACATAATATACTGTTGTTGAGATGGTAGCTAGTGATAGGTGACAGTACAGCCAGAACTGTGGTGATCAGATGTCCTGGCGGCAGCAGCAGAATGTATCGTCCTTTTGTGTCTCCATGTGAAGCGAATGCTGCAGTACCTCTGGAACCTCTATCAGCACCTGAGGCCCCCAATGCCAGTGAATCTTCAGGTACCCGTGCCCCTACCAGTCAGTACTTCCCTGATGGTGATTAGTGAACTGTGGCAGAATCACGGGCCGGAATAGGTTTGAGGAGTTCCCCACTGCTGATAGTACCTCGGAGACAGCATGGACTGCCTAGCCTGCTGGAACAGTGACCAATCATCATGAGAGATCTGAACAAGCACAGAAGGTTGGATTTCTTGCCACTGGTAGCTCTGTTGGGGGTGATGGAAACTCAGGGAAATAGTGAACAGGCCAGGATAGAAGGCTAGTCTCCACTCTGTTTACTTGCCAAGGGATCTCATCCAAGATGTGGAAGGGGCTCTGCCAGCAACGATAGAGCACATGGTCTGTTCCTGGTTGCATATCGTTCTTCATGTTGGCACCAGTGATCCTTGGTGCCTGGGTTTAGTGTCACTCTGGAATGGCCATACGGTATAAGGCGTTATGATAATGGCATGTGGCCACTCCCTATTGAAGATAAGAGTCCTCCCTCAGGCATGGATGTATGCATTGCCCTGAGTATAAGTGTTTAAGAAGATTGTAGTTCTAGAGGCAAATGACCTCAGCAGTTTGGTCCCTTTGGTTTACATACCTGAGATTTTTATTTATTTATTTTTATTTAGTGGAGTGGAAGGTTAAACCGAGACTACGACAATTTTGTGGCAGTCATGGATGCAAATTTCTTAACCTGTGCTGCTGGGTGGACAGACGTACACTACACACAGGAAGCTGCTACTAGAATAGAAGAGTACATGTTGTGTGCACATTTAATTTTTATTTATTTATTTAGTTTACAGAAATCCCTCCACAGGCCTGAAAAGCTGTGTTCTGGTTCAAGGCAGAATGGTGTTTGTAATAACATAATGGAGATAGAATATGTTAATTTCATGATAGTTAACTGCATGATCATCTATGGAAAGAGCCCAGAATTGCTCTTACGTGTAATTGACCACAACACCAATGTAGTACTTTGGTCAGCAATCTGGTTGAAACTAGATGTCACTAGCAATGAAATTCTGAAGTCTGACTGGAATGTATAATACAAAGATAGTCGGTGCATGGTAAAGGTGTGCTTGTAGCTATAAAAATATGATAGTATTTAGTGAGATTAGTGCAGATTCAGAGTGTGAAATAATTTTGATGAAGATCAGATCTGAAGGTGGATCAGATATGATCATTGGAATTTTTTATAGATCCTCTACCACAGTATCTGAGTATTTGGAAAAATATTTCACATACATTTTCAAAGCATGTTATATTTTTAGGTAGAGATTTTAAGTAACTGGATATCAAAAGAGAAATGTAAATGTTTGTCAGATTGCAGGGATAGAGGCTTGAGTGAAATTGAGCACAGAACCAGAAATCAGCATCCCTGAATATTGCTGTAAATATTATTTTCAACAAGTGTGATAAGAGACAGATTTCTGATTACCAGGCAGTTCCAGGCAAAAAATTTCAGTTCTAGCACTCAGTGTTGAGCATCAGTGGACAAATTGCAAGAGCATTGTGCAGTACACTTTAGACAATTATGTTCCGAGTAAAATTCTGGTAGATATTTCTTAGTTTCACAACAGAGTTAAAACACCGTTGTTGTTGATGATTTTTGGAAGGGACTAGACTACAATCATTATCAGTCCCTAGAAAGCTAGTATGAAAGCAAAGTGATCATCACTACAAATTTAAACAGAACCAGAACCATGCAGACGAGCAAATAAATAAATAAAAATAAAATGACAAAAATTAGCAAAACTGAGTGGGGGGGGGGGGGGCTATGTGTGATGCGTTCAACGAATTCGAAATCACAGTTCTATGTACTGACTTGGCACAAAACTGAAGGAAGTTTTGCTCTCACATTAAAATAGTAAATTGATCGAAAACACGTGTTAAGACGCTATTGACCACAAAGGCAGAGGATGACATACAAAACGCCGATACCTTGCAAAGATAGACCACAGTGTTCCTCCTCCTCTAAATTGTCATGTGAATGACAAAATTCCAGATATCGAAATAAATGGCCAAGAGATATAAAAGCACCCAGCTGGCCATATTTATCCACAACGGTAGATACTGGCAGGTGTATTCTGTGCTTCTTTTCTTTTGAAAGGTACTTGATATGTTTCTGCGCTCTTCTAACAACATACAAACCTACAGAATATCAGACCAACAGTGTGCCTGAAGAGTTTCTAGCCAACAGAACACAGCAGGACACTGTTAATGAAGATACGTCTTCTGATGTGAAAGTGATTTTTGTACTACCCCAAGGTAGTGTTACAAGAATTTTACTTTACTGTCCCACTCTGCGGCGGAGTTGCCGAGCTCATTGAGGCACTATGCTCCGATGCGTGAGGCTGTTCCCCATCGGGGCTTCGAATCTCCCCCCCCCCCCTTTTGTATGTGCTGTATCACATGGTTTGGTACGTGAATAGGTCGAAGTAAAAGTAATTCGAGTAGGCTAGAGCAGTATTTGTCAATCTTTCAGAATACGCGACCCCCTTCTAACAAGGAGACCACTTGGGTAACGGATTTTAGAATTTTTTTTATATTTATGTTATGTGAAGTTTATAACTTGAATAACAATCGGCCAAAGCTATTCGACGCAACGTCAAAAATTCTCAAGAAAATCAACTTTGAAGTTTTGCAGGTACACATCAGTATCAGTAATTGAAACCGTTGCACTAACAGGTGGTGTAGCTCAGGTCGTAGCGTTGTGACCTCACATCCATTTGGTCGGTGGTTCGAATCCTGCAGTAACTATTTTTCTACAAAATTTTAATATCTGACGGTATTTTTTTATGAAAAATGCACGTATTTGTGTTTATTCGTAATTTTCTCTATTTTATAAAATAATGATTTCAATAAAAAATACACTTTTTACAGTATCAGCTTCACTATTAGTTGACGACGGTAGTCTTTGATTGTAAAGTTTGTGAAGAGCTATTTTTTCGTTGTTTTCGAATTAAGTTACCTAAAACATTTATGGATCTCTAATTCCATGTTTTGTGTCAGTTTTTGTTTATGTAGACGAGCTGAACACCTTGTCACCTAAAACGATGGTCGAGTAAGTTAGCTGCTTGAAAAGCCATTAGTAGCTATGGAAAAGTCTTTCCAAAACCAGCGTCTTTTGATTAAAAACATCGTTATTTTATAAAATATAGAAAATTACGAATAAACAAAGCTACGTGCATTTTTCATAAAAAAAATGCCATTAGGTATTAAAATTGTGTAAGTATTCGCACACAACGAAAAGAATAAAAATATAATTGTTACTGCAGGATTATATGCTTGCGGCCAGAACGCTACCACGTGAGCTACTGCAACAGCTGGTGCAACTGTTTAAATTATTGGTACTTCCGTGTACTTGCAAAACTTCAAAGTCGATTTTCTCGAGTATTTTTGAGAGTTGCGACGAATGGCGTTGGCTGATTGTTATTCGTGTTCTTAACTTCGCATACAATAAATGTAACATAATTCGGTACCCATGTGAGCTCCTTGTAAGTAAGTCTTCTGGCGATCCCCCTCCTCACGAACCACAACAAAAGCATGTTCTCCAAAGAAACACATTTAATCTTCTTTGTTTTGCTTCAGCTTTATTTTAAATTGTTGGCCGAAGCTGCTCTTGTGTAATTTTCGGAATGAAGCACATTATACTATTTCTATAATATTTCGGACAGAAAAATATATTTTGGTTATATAAGTTACATACATGTGGCGTCGGGGTTTTTTTTTTTTTTTTTCCGGACATGTCCGAAAGAACAGACGTCACTTTTGATCTTGCAGTTATTCTGGTGGGCTGTGTAAAGTTGAGAACTTGTATCTGAAGGGAGACGTACTTGAGTAATTCCGTGCAGGTGTGGTGATTGCTGTGTTCCCAGTGCCGGCCGCGGTGGCCGAGGGGACTGAGGCGCTCGGCACGGTCACTACGGTCGGGGGTTCGAATCCCCCCTCGGGCATGGATATTTGTGCCGTCCTTAGTGTTAGCTAGTTCATAAGTAGTTTGTAAGTTTAGGGACTGATGACCCCTTAGTTAAGTCCCATAAGCTATACAAACATTTGAAACATTGGTCCCCAGTGATGCAGAGGTCAGCGCAACTGCCTAGAAAGCTGGAGTCTCGGCTGGGTACACATTTTCAACTTTAACCAATCGCAGTTAATGCCATACATTCCTTGAATATTTTGCTTAACCAGTGTTTCAAATTTCACGCAAAAATGTTAAAATGTTTTGTTAAGCTTATGGGACTTAACTGCGGGATCATCATTCCTAAACTTACAAACTACTTATGAACTAACTTATGCTAAAGACAACACAAACATCCATGCCCGAGGGAGGATTCGAACCCTTGACGGAGAATGGCCTCACGCATCGGAGTATAGCGCCTCAATGCGTTGGGCCACTCCGCCGCGGCTTCACGAAAGACTTAAATGCGAATTGTGCTTATTAATAAAGGTTCTACTGTGTATACAATTTATAAAAGTTTTTTCGACTTTTTCATAATTACTTATTGTATCATGTTCTTTTACCTGTAGGTTGGTTTCTAAAGACATTTTTCAGGTTTCGCACTAATTCATCCTTAACTCACTTTATTATAAAGCAAATTATGATTTATTTAAATAACAATGTTACACAAAGAGCTCCGTAATCTTAACATTACATAAATTTCACTTAGGCATACGTTTTTGTATTACTGAACCCCTAGTTATTTTATGGTACAAGTACTTCCTCTTGTTTCATCGATCCCCCGAGGGGTCGCGACTCACAAGTTGATAAACACTGGGAGAGAGCATATCAGCTGTTGTAAGCTGTCACAACACAGCAGAAATTTCACTGCCTAGAAAGGACGAAATTTCAGATAAGTTCGCCCGCCTAGAGAAATGTTGCTTGCTCGAATTTTTGTTTGTTTAAAAATGAAATTTCACAGGGTGCGAACAGATGTATGTCTTACTGCAATAATAGAGATGCACACATCAATGTGTAGATTAAAAAGAAAACCTCACGGGATGCGGCCAGATCTTTGGTTTATTGCGCTAATAGAGATACGGAGATCAGTGTGTTGGTTAAAAATTAAACCTTACTGAACGCAGACATCTATGTTTCATTGCGATCACATAGATGCCCAGATGAATAGTTACTAGCGGCGAGAAATTGAAGTTACTATTCCTTGACTAAGATGCTCTTACTTTGTGTTGCGGTTGGCTGATGTTATCAGGTGCCCTGTGCTCAGGTAGCATAAGAAAGAAACATTGTGCTGCGTAAACTACAGTTCACTGATTCGAAAGTGATTGTGCCTTATTTGACGGATTACGCATTTATACATCCACATCGGATACTTTGCAAATCACATTTAAGTGCCTGGCAGAGGGTTCATCGCGCGGGAAGTAAGAAAGGACATGAATCTCTCCGTTCGAGCTCCGATTTCTCGTATTTCTCTGATGATCATTTCTACCTATGTAAGTGGGAGTCAACAATACATTTTCGCATTCGGAGGAGAATGTTGGCGATTGCATATTAAGAAAGTCTTAAAGGAAATAAAACGATGCATTAAAGATATCTCCTAAACTCGTATTTGAAGATAACGTTTGTTGTAGCTACGTACCAGCAGTGCGGTGTACAAAAACTTAACCGTAAAATTTAACCGATTAGTGTTTCAGATTATTAGTGTCTCTAACGTAAATCATGGAGCTCAGTAGTCGAGTCAGTGAACGTAAATGGTTTAGCTTATATTGTAAAAAGTAAAGACACATTCGTAAGAAAACAAATAGTGGCAATTTAAGGAATCCATAAACATCAATAATAACTGTTATGTTAACAAGACGAACAGAACATACTAGTTGTTTGGATCATACACTGCTGCAGGTTTCAAAAAACATAAGAACAAATGAGATTAAGTTCTGTGCTGCTTTCTCCAGGCGTATTCGAAGAGGTAGGTATGGATAAATTTCTTGCATTGCTTGTTACCATGTAAAGAGCGTTTAATGACAGCGCACGTCCCTTCTATTGCGTTGGTGTGTGTACTTGTCAGGATCAGTTTGTTAGTCACTGTCATGTGCTTAAAACCTTCATCTTCCAAATATTTGTAACTTGCGAAACAATTTGGAATTATCATTTCACGTAGTAAAATATTGTTTTATTAACTTTAAAAAGTTTGGAATGCTTCTTTACATCTACATATATGCTCCGCAACCCACCGTGAAGTGCGTGGCTGAGGGTACACTGTACCACTACTAGGAATTTCCTTTACTATTTCACTTCCAAATAGAACGATGAAAAAAAAGGATGTCTATATTTCTCCGTACGAGCCCTAATTTATCTTGTCTTTGTGATCATTACGCGAAATGTAAGCAGGCGGCAGCAAAATCGTTCTACACTCAACTTCAAATTCCGGCCCTCTAAATTTCCTCAACAGAATTTCTAGGAAAGGATGTCGTGTTTCCTCCAGCGATTCCCATTTGAGTTCCCAGAGCATTTCCGTGACACTCGCGCACTGGTCGAACCTACCAGTAACGAACCTAGTTGCTCGCGTCTGAACTGCTTCAATGTCTTCCTTTAAGCTGATCTGCTGCCGGTCTCAAACACTTGAGCAATACTCAAGAGGGTGGCCGAGGGGACTGAGGCGCGCCAGTCACGGTCTGCACGGCTTCTATGGTCGGGGGTTCGAATCCCCACTCGGGCATGGATATTTGTGCCGTCCTTAGTATTAGCTAGTTCATAAGTAGTTTGTAAGTTTAAGGGTTGATGACCCCATAGTTAAATCCATAAGCTATACAAACATTTGAACAATATTCAAGACGTGGTCGTACAAGCGTTTTAGTCTTCGTCTCCTTTACAGGTGAAGTACATCTTCATTATAGTCGATATGGTCGATTATAGAGAGTCCGCAACTGCACTACGTTATTTTAAATGTGTTTATTTCCGTCAACAGTTGCTATAAAATTGTTTCATAACATGTTTCGATCACTTGGATCATCTTCAGATCTTATAGTTGCGTCCGCAACTCGTCTGGCTGAGTACTAATTGGTACCAATTAGTACTCAGCCAGACGAGTTGCGGACGCAACTATAAGATCTGAAGATGATCCAAGTGATCGAAACATGTTATGAAACAATTTTATAGCAACTGTTGACGGAAATAAACTCATTTAAAATGAAGTACATCTACCCAAAATTCTTCCAATAAACCGAAGTCGACTGTCCGCCTTACAACTGTCCTTACATGTTTGTTTCGCTCTGCAATGTTACGCCTACACGTGTGAAAGACGCGACTGCATCAAGCAGCTCAATAGCACCACCCATTTTGCACGTTTCCTGTTTTCTCGGCCAGACTACTATTATTTATCGATTTCCACGATGCGGCTTTCAGCACCCTGTTTCTGTACACATCTCACGGCAAAATTGTCGCTAATCGACGACAACAGATCTGCAAGCATACACCCATAGGTAAGCCAACTGCAGGACCAGGAATTTCTTTCTAATACTACACTTAATGTAGTGTCCGCATAACACAGACTGTGGACTTGTTCAAGTCCGTGTCTAATCCGCATGTCGTACACTGCCTTTTCTGTACTATTAAATGTTCAAATGTTTGTTAAGCTTAAGTGACGTACCTGCGGGGTCATCAGTCCTTAAACTTACAAACGACTTATGAACTACCTTATACTAAAGGCGGCACAAACATCCATGCCCGAGGGGGGGGGTTCAAACCCCCGACCGTAGCGGCCGTGCAGACTGTGACTGGCGAGCCGCAGACCGCTCGCCGACTGCGGGCGGCCTCCGTGCTATTAAACCGAGGGACATACATGGTGTGTCTAGAAAGTTCGGCGAATGCTATGAAAACAAAAGATACAAACAAATGTTCGTTATTGCCTTTCAAACCACCACCGGCTACGACACACTTTTCATAACGTTCGTACAGCTTCTGGAAACCATCAGCAAAGGCCTCCAGTGGAATCGATTTTAGAACGGGTGTCACGCGATCTTTGACGGCATTCACGTCCGCAAAACGTTCCGTTTTCATAGCAGCCTTCAAGCGGCGAAACAGGCAGAAGTGCAGGAGCCAGATCAGGGGAGTGCGGAGAGTGTTGAAGAGCTGAAACTTCCTGGCAGATGAAAATTGTGTGCCGGAACCGGGACTCGAACCTGGGACCTTTGCCTTTCCTGGGCAAGCGCTCTACACAATTTTAATCTGCCAGGAAGATTAATATCAGCGCACACTCCGCTGCAGAGTGAAAGTTTCATTGTTGAAGACCTGTTTCCACGTTCTCACACGGACCGCGCAGGGCATCGTCACGGAGCAGGCCTGGCCGCATACGCTCCAACAGGCGGTTCCAAACGTGCCGGCCGCGGTGGCCGACGGGTCTGAGGCGCTCCAGTCACGGTCTGCACGGCCACTACGGTCGGGGGTTCGAATCCCCCTTCGGGCATGGATATTTGTGCCGTCCTTAGTATTAGTTAGTTCATAAGTAGTTTACAATTTTAGGGACTGATGACCCCGTAGTAAAGTCCCATAAGCTATACAAACATTTGAACATTTTGTTCCAAACGCACTGCTGGCTTCACCTGTGGCTGATGCCGGCGCTCCATTGCCTGTGACACTTCCTGGCAGCTGTTCGCTCTGCCATCACGTGCAGTGCGTGTTGTATATCGATTTTAAAGTCCAGTGCGCAAGCACGCGCACGTGCGCCAAGTTTCCCTTCACACACACCGCGTACTCCATTCAGTAATGTCGCCGAGCAGAATGTCACTCTAGGCCGACCGTGTAATGGAATCTCCTGCCGTGGTGATGTAAAAAGTACTTTCAAAAACTGTCTGAAGAGTTTCGTCACTTAATAATGGCCGAAAGTCGAAACCTGGTCGTGGAAATGAACAATATTGCAGTCAAATGGCGGTGAAGTCCTTTAAAAAGTTTTACATGACTGATGTCCAAGATGCATACAAAATCATAAAAGTATTTGACTGACTTCCTTGGCAATTAGTAAAGGTCTTAATCCAAATTTAAATCTTTTCTATTTGCCACACCATCCCCCAATATTCTTTCCTCACATATTGATTGCCTTTCTTTGGTAAGACCTTAAAAAATATACCTAAATGTAGTGATAATGGAAACGGACTGTTTTTCTTTTAACTCTGCCGCCAGGGGGCTGACGGCTTTTTCGTAAGTACGTACGTGGCCCCGAGCTAATGCAGCCTACATCTACATACATACTCCGCAATCCACCGTAAGGTGCGTGGCGGAGGGTACACTGTACCACTACTAGGCATTTCCTTTCCTATTCCACTCCCAAATAGAACAAGGAGAAAAATAAAAGAATGCCTATATGCCTTCGCACGAGCCCTAATTTCTCTGGTCTTTGTGATCACTACGGAAATATAAGTAGGCGGCAGCAAGATCGTACTACACTCAGCTTCAAATTCCGGCCCTCGAAATTTCCTGAACAGAAATTCACGAAAATAACGTCGTCTTTCCTCCAGCGATCCCCAATTGAGTTGCCGGAGCATTTTCGTGACACTCTCGCATTGATCGAACCTACCAGTAACAAACCTAGCTGCTCGCCTCTGAACTGTTTCTATGTCTTCCTTTAAACTGACCAGCTGCGGGTCCCAAATACTTGACCAATACTCAAGACGTGGTCGTACAAGTGTTTTATACACGGTCTCCTTTACAGGTGAAGTACATCTTCCCAAAATTCTCACAATAAACCGAAGTCGGCTGTCCGCCTTACTCACAACTGTCCTTACATGCTCGTTCCATTTCATATCGCTCTGCAATGTTACGCCTAGATATGTGAACGACGCGACAGCATCAAGAAGCTTACTAAAAATGCTGTATTCGAACATTATGGGATTGTTTTTCTACTCATGCGCATCACCTTGCATTTTTATACATTGAGAGCTAGCTACGATTCTTCACACAAACTAGAAATTTTGTCTAAGTTATCCTGTATGCTATTACAGTCAGTTAAAGACGACACCCTCCCATACACCACAGCATCGTCAGCAAACAGCCGCAAATTACAATTTACTCTGTCCATCAGATCATTTATATACATAGACAATAATAGCGGTCCTATCACACTCCCCTGGGGCACGCTTGACGATACACTCGTCTCTGATGAACACTCGCCGTCGAGAACAACGTACTCCGTTCTATTACTTAAGAAGTCTTCCAACCAGTCACAAATCTGTGAACCTATTCCATTCGTTAGCAGTCTGCAGTGTGGCATCGCGTCGAACGCCTTTTTGAAGTCGAGAAAAAACACAATCCGCCTGTTGCCCTTCATCAATGGCTCGCAACATGTCATGTGAGAAAAGGGCAAGCTGAGTTTCACATGAACGATTTTTCCTAAACCCGTGATGATTCATAGAAAGCTTTTCCGCTTCAAGGAAACTGTATTCGAACTGAGAATATGCTCCAAAATTCTGCATGAAACTGATGTCAACGATATTGGCCTGTAATTATGTGGGTCAGTTCTCTTTCCTTTCTTATAAACGGGAGTCACCTGCGCTTTTTTTCTAATCACTAGGAACTTTGTGCCTAATTAAAGATTCGCGATAAATGCAAGCTAAGTAGGGGCCAACGTCGCAGAATAGTCTTTGTAAAACCGAACTGGTATTCCATCCGGACCAGCAGACTTTTTCGTGTTTAGCTCTCTCAGCTGCTTCTCTACACCGCAAATACCTATTGCTATATCCCCCATTTCGGAATTAGTACGTTGATCAAATGATGGTACATTTGTGCGGTCCTCCTGCGTGAAAGATTTCTTAAAGGTTAAATTTAGAGCTTTAGCTTTCCGTTTGCCTTCTTCTATTACTGCCCCGGAATGATCGAGTGACTGGACAGTGGGCTTTGACCCGCTTATCGATTTTACATAGGACCAGAATTTTTTCGGGTTCTCGGAAAGATCTTTTGCTAAGGTATGGCTGTGGATGCTTCGCGCATCGCTGTTTTTATAGACGCACGAATCTCTATTAACTTTCGCCTGTCATCATTTGCGTGTTCTTTTTTGAATCGAGAGTGCAACAGTCTTTGCTTTCTCGGCAGATTTCTAACATTATTATTATTATTATTATTATTATTATTATACCACGGTGGATCTTTTCCTTTCTTAATCGTCTTTACTGGCACATATTTCTCTAACCCTTTATTTACAATGCACTTACATTTAGTCCACAATTCCTCTACATCAATAGTCCCGGAATTAAACAATGCCCATTCATTTTCTAAGTGCGATTTGCTTATCGGCTCTTCCAAACAAAATCTCGCTCCTAGCCTTCTAGATTGGTTTATGAACTTTGTTCACCATCGACACTATGTCGATATCATGATCACTAATTCCTGTCTCTACACAGACATCGTTAATAAGGTCAGGCCTGTTCGTGGCTATAAGGTCTAAAATATTTCCATTGCGCGTGGGTTGCCGGTTTAACTGCTCAAGACAGACTGCTTGTCTGTGCCGCCTGAAATGTAACTAGAGTGGTCCCAATCTATACTTTTAAAGTTGAAGTCTCCCCTCCCCCCCCCCCCCACTAATATTACATGGCCCGGATACCTACGCACTACCTGGTGTAGACTTTCTTTGAATGACTCCAAAACTGCTACAGCAGCACCCAGCTATTAACTTTACTTCTTTTAGACCTGTTATACGTGCTCAGGTAACTTCAAAGTTGCTTTCACCCTCGATCTCAGTAGAAACAATATCTTTGTCCACAGCGATGAACACTCCTCCAGTTGTATCCGATCTATCTTTCCGATATACTTTCCACGCCTCGCTAAATATTTCTGAACTTGCCACATCATGATTTAACCAGCTTTCGGTGCCTAAAACTATCTGAGCGCCTAGCCTAAAAAAAAAGAAAATACCATGTGTTCTCCACAATTACTGTGCTACACGAGTAGCGTCTTCCTTTGTGTAGTGCACCGCTGATCTATCTAGGGGCACCCTACAATTCCCCACCCGAAAACGCAGATCCAGAAATCTGCAGCCATGACTGTCAGTCAGCGAAGCCTCTGGTTCAGACCCTCCACTCGGCTCCAAACCAAAGGATTCCAATCAACCCTGGGAACAATGCTACAAATCGACAGCTCTGGTTGCACCCCGCATGCGAGGGCAGCAGCCTTCACCAATTCCGCCAGCCACCCGTAGGACATGAGGATGTCCTCAGAACCCAAGCGACAAGCGTTATTGGTGCCGACGTGAGCCACAACTTGCAGTCGACCGTACTGTCGATAGACCGCGTCCACATCTCGGATGAGGCTCCGGGGCAGACACACAGAGTGACGGTGGACTTCTTTCCGGATTTCTTCGCTATCTGTCTAAGGGGCTCCATCACGCGCCTAACATTGGAGCTCCCAATAACTAATAATCCCCTCCCCCCTTGCACCTGCTCGGACTCTGCTGAAGGAGTGGCCACACGTCCACTCACAGGACGAACGGGCGTGGACGGACGTCCAGCCTCCACATTGGCCTTCCGCCTCGAGCGACGCGAACGCCCTTCAACCGCCACTCCCCTTGCGGAGAGGGCGGCTCGACCACGTCCGGTACACCTGGAGGTGCCTCGGTAGCAGGGGCACAGGGCGAAGCATGAGACATCTGAGGTGTCCCACTCGACGCACCAGACTCCCCACCACCGCCGTACCCCCAGCCAGCAGCCTGAAGACGGCTGACCGTATCCAACAGCACGCTCAGCTGTTGGCGATCCGCGGCCAACTCATCCTGCGTCCGCACACATCCTATCCATCCTATCGATACAATTAACTGTAGAAAGTAGAAAACTAAATAATGAACTTATAAGTAGCCTGGTACTTCAATAAAGGCGGCTGGCAGCTGACTGAACTGTGGTCAGTGGTAAGTACACTGTCAAAACAACGAATCTGAGTCCGGTAGTTTCCAAAGAAAACAAGAAAATCTATGGAGTAGACTGTTATCAAACGCGCGGGGAAATAAGCTTTCTCAAAGCAGAACACGAAATAAGGAAGTGACAATATGACAAATCATGTAGCTTGCAGTAGACGAAAACTATACACACGGTATTTATCAAAATACGCGGGAATAAGCTCTTAAAACAGTAGTACAAACGAAATCTGTCAAGTAGGTGAGAAGAAACATCTTAAAAAGAGAAACACTAACGAAAATTAAGAAATTAACTGGCAACGAAATTTCACGCAATTAAATTTTGATACTTAGCGCTCCGGCCGATGAGGCAGCGACAACAGCTGGCACTTCTTTACTTTCTGAACCGCATTTCCTTTCCCCTCCCCTCCTTTCCTATCCTCACTCCTTCCCCTCCCCACCGGGGGACTGATAACCTCAATAGTTTAGTCCCCTTATCCCAAACAAACAACCCAACCCAATCCAACTCTCTTAACTCTTTCGTGCACTGATGCGTTACATATTTTGGCCCTTATTGCACAAGACCTTTATTTGTTCGACAGTTTTATAAAAAAAATGTGAAATGTTAGAGAATTACATTATAATGAGAATGTTAATGAACACTGTATTTTTTTTAATCCGAAAACAGTTGTAGTACATTAAGTGTACCACACCACCCTGGGTCGTCATCGCTAAAAACTGCCTCTTCAGGTAGCGAACTCTGACATTATGGTGTTTCACATAGAGCACTCCTTTTCCACCTTTTCGAATATGCGCCCCCCCCCCCCCCCTTCCAAGTGTGTGGTGAGCCCCTTACAAATAAAAATATTCTGACGTCCCCTCCTCATGAGCTGTAACAGAACTATCTCAAAAAGAAACAAATTTAATCCTCTTTCTTTTGCTTCAGCTTTCTTTTAAATTGATGGACGAATTTTTATGTCTATTTTTCGGAATTGAACATGTTATCCTATTCTTACGTGATTTCCAACAGAAAAATATATTTTGCTTAACGAGTGTTTCGTGTGTCAGGCAAGTCTCAGAAGCTAATTACGCATATTTAGAAAGTTCCCACTGTGTAGACAATTTGTAAATATATAATTTTTTGCACGACTTTTTTCAGAATTACTTATTGTATCTCGTTCTTTTACCTATCGATTGGTTCCTGAAACAGTTTGCAGACTTGGCGCTTGTTCATCATCAACACAATATATTATAATGATTTGTTCAATTCATAATTAATGTTACACAAGGAACTCCGTAATTTTAACAATAAATTTTACTGAGGCATACGTTTTTGTATTACTGCCGCAGCGGATTAGCCGTGTGCACTGGTGCGCCGTGCTGCGGTGCGCGCGGCCGTTCGCCATCGGGGATTCGAGTCCTCCCTCGAGCATGAGTGTATGTGTTGTCCTTAGGTTAGTTTAAGTAGTTCATAGATTTACAAACATTTGAGTATTACCGAACCCCTAGTTATTGTTAAAGTACTTCTCCTGTGACGGCTACCCGCCGGACAACATTATGAACCCCCCTGCGGGTCGCTGGCATAGTGTTGCCATTAATCATCTTCCTTTAGTATTTCCACAAAGTGTTTCATTAGAAAATGAAATTTTGGGTTACGCCTCGAATTACGTGGAAGACCTTTGGTGCACGCTGATGCAAATTTTAAACTCTGAGTAACTCATGAATTTTCCTTTTCTATAGAATAAATTCAGGAACCGTCACTTTTAAAAAATGTTCAAATGTTTGTAAATCTTATGGGACTTAACTACGGGGTCATCAGTCCCTAAACTTACAAACTACTTATGAACTACTTGCGAACTAGGACGGCACAAATATCCATGCTCGAGGGAGGATTCGAACCCCCGACCGTAGTGGCCGTGCAGACCGTGACTGAAGCGCCTCAGTCCCCTCGGCCACCGCGGCCGGCTCACTTTTACAGTGATTCGAAACGTATAGACACCATTAATCAACAATATATCACATAAAGCAATAAGCACTTTACCGCACAGAGGAAAAACACTGTTCACGCTGTGGGGAAATAACTATTGCCGCAGATTAGCAATACTACTCCTGACACCTCTCGGTCATTATGGGAACTACCACCTTCCATTCAGCGGGTGTTTCAGGTAATAAACCTTTATGTTGGATGAGTCAGAACGTCATAATTATGTGGTACGTTTGTTGTACCACCATGCATTTACGAGAGGCGGATTGGTGATAAACAAAACGTTCCACCAACCCTGAAAGAGTTAAAATAAGTACTGCATTGACATTTCTGTCTGACGCAGATTTCTGAATCTTCTGTGTTAATATTAAAAAATAGAGACAATTTCCATTTAAGATTATTTATGATATATACATATTCCAAGTGCACCACTTGCCTAGCGGTCTAGCCACATGAACTGGTCACTACACATCACCAAACAGGCCGTAAGTAGAGACGAGGCCGCGACCGGCAGCCAGCCTCTAGGGCACAGTCCACTGCCTCGCAGCCTGACAAGGGCTGTTGTGAGGTGGTGGTGCTGTAGGCCACTTAACTGTTCCAAACACTGGAGACGTCCGTGGATCCTGTCCCACCCCACCCTCGAGGACAGCGCTTCCCGAGTCACCACGACGTCCAGGATCCAGGGCGACTGGATCCACCAGTCGTGACGACGGGCCCAGCGACGACGCATTGGGCAACACAGCTGACTGCAGAAATGGTTCCTGCCTGGAAGGAGTAACGCACTCCCAGCCGCACAGTGGGGCGGACTCCCCTACACGTGGCCAAGCATCTGACAAATGAATTTCCAATTCTTGGAATTTTGACGGGGGGTTGGGTAGGGTAAAGATTGGTGCATCTCATTCCAGAAGGAGAGGTCGCCACCTTCGATATCTGTCGAGTTACGTCACTTCAAATGTGACCCTCGTCGAGAGCACACGCGGCGCTGTGAAAGCAGGGCAAATTTACTCTCGGTTTGTGAGTGAATATTTTGGTAGTGAAGTGAAGAATTTCAATTCTACAAGTTGAAAACGGTTGCTACAGCTATTTATAAAATTTTCGTACACTAAATCGGTATAAACTTCATGGTTATCCTATTTATATTTTTTTCAATGACTGTGCAAAACGACCCTGCTTCGCCGAACTTGCATTATCAACTAGAGCAAAAGTAGCATATAACGTAATATACCGCGGAATCTCAACTCCCAGACTATAGATTTATTTAATTATCTGATTGAATTGACAAGAAACAGTTGCCAAAATCTGCCATTTCTCTTGTATAATGAATATTTACAGGTGCCCGTGCGGCCGATATTTCGTAGCACAACATGCTCGATGCAACATTATTGAATATTGATTTGATGCAACGGTTTGACCTCATCTTACAAGTCATTGCGAGTGGACATTACACAATTATGCGCTGATAACTGTGAGAAAATTCGTTCAGCCATATTCGTGGTATTACATGCCTACCGTCCTTGCATAAGTTATTGACTCATGGTTCGCAAATAATAGCCTACGCACTGTTGCCAATCGGTCAATTAACCGAAGACGGGCAGGAAGCGAGGAACAAGGACATTAAAAGATATCGGGAAGACTTTTCCAGGAAATGTTCAGGTGTAAAAACATTAGAAGACGTTTTAAAGAGGCTTCTGGTAACTTGGAATGCATACATATCCAGTATTACGAAACTACCACAAACACGTGTGAAACGTTTTTCAAAGGAAGAAATAAAACTGTTACTGTCCCCTGCAATACCAATCCACATCACGATCGCCCATGGAAAATTCCGATATGGGTTCTGACTCTGAGTGTTAGATATAATACCAATCATACCATTTAGTTTGCGTCAGACCAACATTATCAGTTACATTAAGTTTTGAATGTTGAGAACTATTGTGTTTATTAGCTACACGTATTACTTCTATCGATGATTATATTATTACATTTATTATTTGTGTTCTGTCACCGACTTTGAAGATAGTTTCATTATATTATTGAATTACAATGTGTGTGAGATCGAAGAATTTTTTCCGATATATTTTTGACAAATATTCAGTTATTTTGTTCCACATCTTTGCACACTCCGTTGCAGAATGAAAGTTTCATTATCGTTGGAATTTTTGTTTTTCCGAATTATTATAATGTTTAAATAGCATTGTCAGTCATTATTCTTACGAAACGTGTTATTCTTCTGAAATTAAAGCTTAAATATCGTTAGATTTGAAGACTAGGTCACGTCATAGAAAACGTTCTGTCATTGGCTGGAGCTCCGGTGACGTTACATAACTCGAGGACGTGGCCAACGACACGAGGAAGACGAATCTGTATGTGTGTGTATTATAGCATTGTCGACGAAAGTTATTATATTTTACTTAGTTATTCTGCGTATGATTTTTTTTAATGATGGAAAATACATTTACAACTTTTATGTATGAATGGAAAAGAATTTTATAAAGTCTGATAATGTAAACCTTATGTAAGTTGATGCTTTCACGATATCGTAGTTTTTCGAAAACAACACATTTATGTATCGGAAAGAAGATAGCTGAAAACTGCGTTTACATTAAATGATACCTACATTTAAACCAAACTGTTGTTTGTTTGTATCAACAGCATACCTCTAAAGATACTAACCATTGTACAGGATAAACGTGTGTAAATAAGCATTGTATCTTAGATTCAGTCTTCGAATTTCTACCAAATACATTTTACTTTTAAATCAACACTTATTAGTGGCCACTATGTATACGTAAATTAATCTTGCGCCCTGGTCATTTTCCACATATCTGTATGCATTTGTCTCGTGTTCATTGGTTACAAATAATGCCCCAAGACCCTAAGTTAACCGACTGCCGGCGTGGCGACATGGATAGCATCACCGATTGCGTTGCTGAAGGTCGCCGGTTCAATACCGTCCGCCGGCCGCAGTGCCCGAGCGGTCTGCGGCGCGCCAGTCACAGTCTGCACGGACGCTGCGATTGTGGGTTCGAATGCCCCCTCGGGCATGGCTGTTTCTTTTGTCTTTAGTATAAGGTAGTTAATAAGTAGTTTGTAAGTTTAGGGACCCCGCAGTTAAGTCCCTTAGCTTAACAAACATTTGAACATTTTTTGAACAATCGCGTCCACCGGCAAAAATTTATTTCTTTGTAATTAACATTTCCAGAATGTTCTGTATGTTTCTTATGTTCACTTGTAATTTCTACTTTTTCTTATGTTATCTATTATTCTAATTTCTGGTGCATTCTGTGTATAAATAGAAGAGCACTCTGCCCAAGGGGCAGTCAGTAATGTGTGTACGTTTCAGTTCGCAATAAACTTGCTTTCACTATAAATGCTGTGTTCAGTCGACAACCCTGCCTTCGAAGTCAAGCCTGCTTCCATTTCAACGCGATATTGTTTGGTAGAGGCGCCGGGTATCATGTGCAACAGCTTCATCACCATGGCTCCGATTAGGCAACATAAAAGCCGTCGCTTACACGTACTAGAACTGGAATACAAGGGATATACCGAATGCATCTTTCAGAAAGTTCTTATCAGCAGAAGAACCTTGGACACGAAACCAGCGGTAAGCCAGATGTACATCAGACACCCGTCGGTGTTCTCTGGAGACGCTGGACAGTACAACAGGTGGGATCATACGATGTGCTTGGCCAACGTTTATTTCTACCTGGATGGAACAGCCCAGCAACGGTTTTAAAACAACGAAGAGATGCTGAATGACTGGGTAACGTTCCAGACGGAACTTAAGAAGACTCCGCTCGGCGGAAGAACAACTTTAGAACCGGGCCCAACGACATGGTGAGCCGAGACAGTCGTACATACAGAATGTTTTGGCCCTGAGTAACATAGTCAATCCGAATATGACTGAGGCCGACAAAATCACGCACCTGATGAAGGCATCGCTACGACAGAAGAGTTCATCAAGTGGTGCCAGCGTATTGAAGAGATGCAACAAAGGAGGGTTGGACGAAAGAAGTATGACAGACTTCCGAATGTAGTCCCTATGGCCGTTGTGGAAGACCAGCATGACTTCGCTTCTCTCATACGACAAATTGTGAGAGAATAATTACAACAGTTTATGGCATCCAGGACTATTAGACCGAGCGAGCATCAGATTATGCCCATGGATGTAAGCCCTCTAAGTCACGAGGGAGCCGATGCCGCCGAGGAAGAGGTATTTCAGACATTAACTCTTGTCTGCCCCGCCAGTCGCACCCCACGTGAAGAATGGCGTTGCCCTGCTATGACGTACGCTGCAGCCGCCAAACGGCAACCTTATGAACCGACCGACGAGGCCACAACCAATTCCCCCGACATCTAGGACGCCCCGCAGAAGAACAGACGTCTGGAGGACAGAAGACAACACACCACTGTGTTTCCACTGTGGGCACCCTGGACATCTCGTACGCTACTGCAGAGAGAGAAGACGAGTATTCGATGATAATTTTGCCGCAAGACGTCAGCCATCAGAGTAATTCTATCCCAGGCAGTCACCTGCTGATGAGTTCAGTCGACCTATGGGAAGAAGCCCATCGCCTCACCCTGGACGAGGTCGCTTCCTGACTCGCCGCTGCCGTTCACCGTCGCCATACAGAGGTACCAGCCGCGCCCAGGAAAACTAAGCGAGGCGACCATCTACGGAGGTGAGACCGCCGCAGATGAAAATCCTCCATGGACGACAGTCGCTAAGATGTCGGGAAATCTCATCGACGTCATAATCGACGGCCAACCTGTCCGGGCACTGGTTGATTCAGGAGCTTCTTTCTCTGTATTGTCGGATAATTACCGCCGCACACTAAAGAAGACAATGTTCTGTGATACGGGGGCAACTGTGCTGAAGGTTGCAAATGGAAATTACGTCCAGCCAGCAATAACTTGTGTCACAAGTATAACCATCAACAGCAGCACCCAGTAGTTTGAATATGTCGTTTTAACAGAATGTAGTCATGTCATCCTCGGATGGGACTTCCTTCAGGCATCCCAAGCTATCATTGACTGTGGAAGATCTGATCTGCAAATTGAGGAAGTCATTCCGATGTGTACACGTAATACAGAATTTTCTGGGAAGTTATATGTCGTTGATAATGTGATGATCCCTCCTTTGACAAAGAGAAGAGTTACAGTCACAAACACAGATGACCGGTTAAACTGTGAAGCATTTGTTGATAGTAAAATCTTTATCAGGCTCACCAAAGAAATTTACATACCAGCGCTATCATAAGCATTACCGGTGGTCGACGAGAGATTTGGATCACTAATTGTCATGAGCACTCACAACTTATCCCCAAAGGAATGTGTATCGGGACAGCTGAAGCAATCCAGGACAGTGAGCTCAATGTCATCAACGAAGACCCATGCTCTGCTGTTAATAAAGACAACGCGCTGGAGAAAACTGTGGAACTGCCTATAGGGGCTGAACAGAACAAGGAACAAAACATCATCAGGTGTTAGCTATACTATGCCGATTTTCAGGTGCATTCATATCTTAGCAGGGGAAAAGTCAGGCGAAACGGCCCACGATAAGGCACCGTATCAATACTGGGGATCATCCACCAATTAGCCAGCGTTCTTAAGAGTCTCGCCATCTGAAAGACGGATAATTCGAGAGGAAGTGGAGAAGATGTTGCGAGATGACATTATTCAACCTTCGAAGAGTCCTTGGTCGTCTCCGGTGGTCCTCATAAAGATGAAGGATGGCACGTGGCGATTCTGTATCGACTCTCAGCGGCTGAACAAAATCACAAAGAAAGATGTCTACCCATTGCCGTGCATTGACGGCACCTTAGAGTGCTTGAAAGGAGCTACATACTTCTCAACTATGGACATGCAGACAGAATACTGGCAAATCGATGTTGACGAAGCTGACATGGAGAAGACGGCTTTTATTACTCCCGAGGGCCTCTTTGAATTGGAAGTAATGCCATTTGGATTATGTAATGCTCCGGCCACGTTCGAACGCATGATGGACAACTTGCTTCGACACCTTAAGTGGACAACATGTCTTTGCCTTTTAGATGACATTGTCGTTTTCTCTAAAACATTTGAAGAACATGTGAGTCGCCTGTCAACTGTGTTGAAGTGTGTTCAGACTGCAGGACTCT
The DNA here is from genome assembly GCA_026315105.1 of Locusta migratoria. Taxonomy (NCBI): domain Eukaryota; kingdom Metazoa; phylum Arthropoda; class Insecta; order Orthoptera; family Acrididae; genus Locusta; species Locusta migratoria. Next base: position 106,902,342 of record CM048755.1, read on the forward strand.
GCCTCAATCCAAACAAGTATCCTGGGGCACCTAGTCAACGGAGATGGTGTCCTTTCTGATCCAGATAAAGTAAGGGCAGTCACAGAATTTCCAACTCCTCAGCACATTCATGATGTGAGAAGTTGTCTCGGGCTGTGCTCATACTACCGACGTTTCATAAAAGGAATTTGCAACAAGGCATGTCCATTGCAAGAACTTCTGCAGGCAGATGTCAAGTTTTACTGGGATGAGACAAAAGAAAGAGCTTTCCGGGCACTTAAGGAGGCTCTAACTTCCACACCATTTCTAGCCTTGTACGACGAGAATGCGGAAACTGAACTTCACACAGACGCCAGTGGTTATGGGATTGTTGCAGTACTTGTACAAGTTCAGGAAGGTGCTGAAAAGGTGATAGCCTATGCATCAAGAGTACTATCAAAGTCCGAGATATACTGCTCTACAATTGAGAAAGAATGTCTCGCCGTTATCTGGGCTATTAATAAGTTCTGGCCGGTTGACTAGCAAGATGGGCACAAAGACTCCAAGAGTATGACGTCACAGTGGTGTTCAAGAATGGGTGCAAATACAATGATGCCGACTGCCTTTGGAGGAATCCATTAGTGGAACACAACAGCATGAATGAAATTTCAGCCCTCACTGAATTAGGTGACGTTACAGCTGAACAGAGGGAAGATCCAGCGCTTTAAAAACAATAGAGGCCTTGGAGAAAGGAGAACCGACCAATGGAGAGTTCCAACTTATAAATGGGACATTGTATAAGAGCAACTACGATCCGCTTGGCCCCAAATGGCTACTGGTCATTCCAGCACAACTCCAGCCAGCTATTCTCAAGTATTTCCACGATGCTCCAATATCCAGTCATCTCGGATTCGTGGAGACCCTAGACAGAATCAGACACAGGTATTACTGGAAAGGTCTCTACCGATCTGTCAAGCACTATGTAAGCTACTGTAAAGACTGCCAGCAACGGAAGCATGTGCCGCAATGACTTGCAGGGCATCTCGTACCGATTCCGTCCCCTCAGGGGCTCAGCATTAATTTGCTGAGTACGGGCTTGGCGAATCTGGGGTCCTGAGCTGTGGGCTGTGTCGCGCCAACAGTCCGCTACACTGTAAGCTCTGTGCGTGCTTCAACGACCATCGATCGGCGCGACGGTGGAACATTGTACGTTTCAGAGCCTGGGGATCTTTGCTTAATCGCCCAGGTCGCGAGGACGGTACAAATCTCTATAAGAAAAACCCTCAATCTCAAGGTGGGCTACATGCCGAGGAGATGTTGAGGTTGAACAGTCGCTAGCGAGCAACCTCTGGGGAACCTGCCGCACCTCAGTTGTATAAAATTTACCCAGGCAAGTGGGGCTCTGCCTGGGTGGACCTTTAGTTCCCTAGCTGCTCGTGGGACCAGAATGAAATGAGCAAACAATTGTGTCGCCACACGCAAACCTGGCGTCTCAAAGCATGGTAAAACGGAATTTGATGCAACTGCTTACGATCCTAAGACGTTCCCTTCCATTGGCATCTCTTGGGAGGAACGTAGAGGAATTCGCCGAACTGAACCATACTCGCCACGATATCTGGTGTGTGCCCGTTCTGATGGAGAGTCCTTTATGTCCAAGAAGTCACAGTTCTTTGTCGAAAATCTAGAAGACAAGTTTGGCGAAGTGGAGTTGTTTTCCAACATGAAAAGTGGGGCTGTACTGATACAGACGGTGTCCCCAGCCCAATCGCATGCATTACTTGCCTGCGATAAGCTGGGTGAGATCCCGGTGTCACGCCCCACAAGTCTTCAAACATGGTCCAGGGTATAATGTACCACAGAGATCTGTTGTCCCAGACCGATGAAGAGTTGCGAGCAAACCTGCAGCATCGAGGTTTTCATTTCGTCTGTTGAGTGTACAGGGGACCTAAGGAAAACAGGGTTGCCACCGGTGCTTTTATCTTGGCCTTCAAAGGCGATACACTGCCTGAGAGGGTCAAGATAATGATATACCGATGTGATGTAAAGCCATATGTCCCTCCCCCTATGCGGTGTTTCTGGTGCTGGAAGTTCGGGCACATGTCGTCCCGATGTACTTCCAGCTCGAACTGCAGGGAATGTGGGCGGCCATCACAACTGGACCCCATGTACCCCACCTCCCGTTTGTGTAAACTGTGGCAACATCATCCACCATGCTCGCCGACCTGTACTGTTCATCGGGAAAGAAAAATCATGGAAATAAAGACCCTGGACCGGCTCACTTTCTCTGAGGCACGTAAAAAATGAGCCGCTCCATCCTGTAAAGATGATATCTTTTGCTGCAGTCACAGCAGCGCCAGTCTCTTTGCAATCAATGGTACCAGTGACCTCTCCATCTGTAGGCCCTAAGGGCCAACAACCTTCTACTGCCCCCTCAATGGGTGGGGGACCATCTTCGTCCATTGCTCCCCCAAAACCTGTGGGAGCCATACCCACCCTACAATTGGGGACTCCAGTTCCCACCCCCAGCCAGGGAAGCAACGGTCTTCCCTGGCCCCTCACGCCCGGAAGCGGTCCCTTGTGGTACCCACTCCCGAGGCTTCCACGAGTGGATTGGAGGATCCCAGGCACAGGCTGCAGGATCCACCTGCCTCCAGTTGACGCGCTGCCCGATCGACATCGGGCCCAGAAACCACTTGCAAGAAGTCCTCCCAGCCCTTAAGACCAAAAGAGCAGCGAGAGGCTAAGAAGAAAAAGCTTAAGAACAAAGTCTCCTCTGTGACTTCAAAGTCCATTCCTACGTCATCTGCCTCAGAAGATGAGGTGCAGATCTTTGTGTCTCTCGAGGATCTGGCCCTCACTAAAACACTTGAGCCAATGGTCCTAGATGATGTAGATGCACAACGCCTAGCAGACCGCAAATCTTTGGACTGACGATCTTTAGTTTTATATCATGGCTTTCCAGCAAGGAGTGAATAAAATTCTCCAATGGAATTGCGGAGGATTTTTCAACCGTTTAGCTGAGCTGCAGCCATTGTTGTGCCGTTACCCAGGAAACCAGCTTTACTGCTCAGCGGACCCCAGCCCTTTGTGGCTATCGGGGCTACTTCGACGACCGTTCCGACTGTGATAGAGCCTCTGGCGGTGTCTGTATATACACCCTTGCCACTGTCCCCAGTATTGCTGTGCCTCTCCACACACCTATTGATGCTGTTGCTGTTCGCCTTCGGGCTACACAAGAATTCACTGTCTGTTCTATATACCTTCTTCTAGACAGGGATGTTTCGCCCACTGATCTTGCTGCTCTGGTAGCGCAGCTGCCCCCACCGTTTCTTCTTTCGGGGGACTTTAACGCCCATCACCCTTTATGGGGGGGAACAGATACGACTCGACATGGTAGGGATGTTGAAACTCTTCTTGCACAACAAGACATCTCCCTACTAAATACTGGTTCCCCTACGCACTTCAGTGTTGTGCACGGCACTTTTTCAGCCATAGATCTCTCGGTCTGTAACCCGATCCTTCTTTCACACCTCACTTGGAGGGCCCACGATGACCTCTGCGGGAGCGACCATTTTCCTATATTTTTGTCGCTCCCACAGTCTCAACAGGCAGAACACCTGCCTCAATGGTCCCTCCGTAGGGCTGATTGGCAGCGTTACACCTCTGCTGTTGTCATTCCTGCCCAACTGCCAGCTGATGTGGATATGGCGGACCAACAGGTGACTGTCACCATAGTTTCTGCTGCTGAGGCCATTGTTGAAACCACCTCAGGGTCCCATCAGCGCAAATCTGTGCCTTGGTGGTCTCATGCAATCGCTGAAGGCACTTCAGCACTACCGGCGACATCCCATCATCGATCACCTGATTGCTTGTAAACGGCTCCGGGCTGGAGCTCGATGGCTTATATGGCAAAGTAAGCAAGATTGTTTGGAGAGGTACGTCGCCTCTATTGGATCTCGTGCCTCACATTCTCTGGTGTGGACCCATGTTCGACGTCTTTTCGGGTACCGCCCACCAGCGGGACTCCCCTGTCTTCGCTTACATGGTACTGTCTGCTCTGACCCGCTTGCTGTCGCAGAGCACATGGCACAGTTTTATGCAGGCATCAGTTCGACTGCAGCTTAAAGTGCAGCCTTCTGCACCAAAAAAGAGCAAGTTGAGCGGAAGCCACTGTCATTTTACACACATCACCCAGAGCCATACAATGCACCCTTTAGCGAGTGGGAGTTTCAATGTGCCCTTGCTGCATGCCCCAATACTTGTCCAGGACCAGATCGTATCCATAGCCAGTTTCTTCAACATCTTCCTGTGGACGCTCAGAACCAACTGCTTGCCTTGTTTAACCATCTCTGGGCAGAAGGTGTTTTTCCCTCACAATGGCGTGAAAGCACCATCATCCCAGTGATAAAACCTGGCGCTGACTTACAGGTTGCTGACAGTTACTGTCCGATCAGCCTCAAGAACGTTCTTTGCAAGCTCATATGGTGAGTCGGTGGCTTATGTGGATCCTCGAAGACTGGGGACTCTTGGTTGCACAACAAGGGGGGTTTCCGTCAGAGCCGCTCCACAATTGACAATCTTGTGTCATTGGAGTCGGCTATATGTACAGCTTTTACCCAACATGAACACCTTGTTGCTGTAGTTTTCGATCTTCGGAAAGCGTACGACACAACCTGGTGCCACCACATACTGGCTACATTGTATGACTGGGGCTTACGGGGCCCACTTCCGGTCTTTAACGGGAATGTTCTCTCCCACCGCTCTTTTAGGATTAGGGTGGGTACCACTCTTAGTGCCTCACACATTGAAGAGAATGGTGTCCCACAGGGCTCCGTCCTCAGTGTGCCTCTGTTTTTTTAATCGCCATAAACGGGCTTGCCACGGCTGTGGGATCCTCTGTTGTAGCTTGTTTGCTGATGACTTTTGTCTGTATTTTAGTGTGGCTAGTATTAGCGTCCGAAAAGCTGAATCGTGGGCCTCTACCCATGGTTTTCAGTTTTCAGCGCAGAAAACCCGTGTGATACACTTATGTCGCCTCCGGGCAGTTCACATGGATCCAGAGTTATATCTGGGTGGTGAATTGCTCATTGTCGAAGGACACATCGGTTTCTTCGCATGGTATTCGACATCAGACTTACTTGGGTGCCACATCTGCATCAGCTGCGACAAAAATGCTCGTGACATCTTAAAGTTCACCGCTGGTTGAGCCATACTGCTTGGGGAGCTGCTCGTACCACCCTCCTGCAGCTGTACAAGTCCTTGATACAATCAAGGCTTGATTACGGGTGCCTGGTATATGACTCGGCTGCACCATCCGCCCTGAGGATCCTTGACCCCATCCACCATAGTGGTATCCTGCTGGCGACTTGGGCTTTCTGCACCAGCCCTGTGCCAAGTCTTCTTGCCGAAGCAGGGATTCCTCCATTACACTTTCGCTGGTAGCAGCTTCTCGCTAGCTATGTTGCTCCAGTCCATGCCACGCCACACCATCCGAATCGCAGGCATTTGTTTCAGACTGCTACCCCTCCTTTTCTACCATGTTGACCTTGATCAGATCTTCCAATCGTGACCGGGTTCGTACACTCCTTTCTTCACTTCATTCCCTACCTCTCCCTGACACTTTTTCCTGCCCATCCCGTCTTCCTCCTTGATCCATCCCCCATTTGAAGCTCCACCTGCAATTGTCCTGCGATACAAAGGCATAAGTTTCACCACTGACACTCCGTTGCAAGTATCTGGCACTCCTTGCTGCTCACCGTGATGCAGAAGTCTTGTACACTGATGACTCCCTGGTTACTGGCAGAGCCAGTTACACTTTTGTTCATGGCGACCGCACAGAACAACGGTCCCTGCCACCTGGCTGTAGTATTTTTACAGCCGAACTGATCGCCATTTCTCGTGCTCTTTATCACCTCCAAAACATGCGCCCGGAAGTCGTATGTCGTGTGCAGTGACTCCCTTAGTGGCCTGCAAGCCCTTTCCAACTATTTCTCTTCCCATCCGTTGGTGCAATCCATTCAAAACGCCATCGCTTCACTCGGCAACTGTGGCTGTTCTGTGGACTTTATTTGGACCCTCGGACACATTGGCATCCCGGGGAACGAGCGAGTCGACCGGCTGGCTAAGCTCGCCACCACCGCTCCTCCCCTGGAGCTCCGAGCGATCAAGTCCTCTATGGCCGTCTGGAAGTCGTCTTTCCGGCCTTCCCGTAGGGACTCTGTTGTCCCGTGTCACGTATTGGCCATACGTGGTTGACACATGGCTACCTCTTACGTAAAGAGTACCCACCAAATTGCCGTTGTGGAAGTTTGTTGACAGTAGTCCACATCCTGTCGAACTGTCCGCTTTTAGCCACCTTGCGGCAGTCTTTTAATCTACCTACTGCGCCTGCCTTGATTTTATCTGACAATGCCTCAATGGCTGACCGCGTTTTAGGCTTTATAAGCGCAGCTGGATTTTATCATTCTATTTAGTGGTGGGCTTGTGCCTGGTGTCTCAGGCTCCCACCTCTCATATTTTACTCTGATGTTTTCTTACTTCTACCCTGTTTTTACTTCAGAGTTTTTAGACTGTGCAGAGTGACTGGCTCATCTTGTATTTGTTTGTGATCAGCCAGCCACTGTTACCTGCTTTATTTTAGTTTAGTTCAACACTTGGACTCTCTTATTCCTGTCTTCTTCAGTGTTGTTGAGAGTATCGAGTTCATTGGCACTGTGTGCCCGTTATGCCTCTCTTCTGGGTGTTGAGCTATATTTTACATTTTCCTACTTGGATGTGTTGTCTTCGCTAGGAACAGGGGACTGATAAGCATGTAGTTTAGTCCCCTCTAAACCCCAAACAAAAACTACCGATTCCGCAGGCAGCAGCTCCATTCCACCGAGTTGGGATTGATCTTTTAGGGAGATTCCCGAAGTCGACAACCGGTAACCGATGGATAATAGACTGCACTGACTACCTCACATGCTATGCTGTCACCAAACCTGTGCCGACTGCAGAAGCTCCAGAGATCGCAACATTCCTTGTAGAAGACATTATTTTGAAGCATGGAGCACCACGTGTGATGATACTTAACTGTGGAAAAGTATTCCAGTCAAAACTAGTGTAATGTATATACCCTAGAAAATCCCGTTTGATGGATTAATGAAGTATCTGATACCACATTTGATCGTAGTATTATGCCCTAATATTCCGTGTTTGTATTATATAAGCATTTTAAGGCACTTCTGGCTGGTCACATAATCACTTTCATTACTTGGGTCTTTTAATGAACTAAATAAATTAATTATTGAAAGTCGTAAGTTTAATGTTGGACAATAATGTTTGTTAATGAAATTGTTAACTAACAATATCTGAGGTCGTCTATAATGTATTGACCATAATGTAATACTTCGCTGGTTGTAGAATTGATTATTTGCTTTGATTTAACAATTTCAAATAATGTAAACATATCTTAATACTGTGCTAATTGTTGTTTACTTACGATCTTTTTTATTGTTTGCTTTGATATGAAAAACTTATTTGTCATGATTTTGTGTATTTTTACGTAAAGCAAGATTCATAAACAAATTATTTAATTTAATACACTGTAACTTCTGTGTTCTAGAATACTATGTATGTATTTATACGCGCGAATTGGCGCTAACTCAGCAGTTGTAAAGTTAGTTGTAAGTAATAAGTTGCAGAGTTGTACAGTCAGCCCTAAGTCAGTTGGGGAGTTGTCAGTCAATCTAAGTGTAGTCGTGCAGTCTTACTTTTGTCGTTATGTAACAAGCAGTCATCAAGAGTGAAAAAGAAATTCATTATCAAGTGAAAAGTGTCACTCTTATGCTTTCCATGAAGCCAATAAACCCGACGTCCTCATATAATTTTGTGATGTTTTAATGGCAGGCGAGCTAAGAGATCTACGAGACCACTGAACATCTAAAAAAGGTGATGTATTTATAATGTGGCTTTAATCTTGTGCATAAAAAGCGCCACACTAGTATCAGAGGTAAAGTCACGTTGCGACATTGTCTACAGAATGACAACTGCATACCATACTCAGACAAATGGTCTGTCAGAACGTTTTAATAAGACGTTAGCAGATCTGCTGTCGCTGTACGTTGATGTTGAGCAGAAGGATTGGGATACAATACTCCCAGTCGTGACATTCGCTTATAATACCGCAAGACAAGAAACCACAGGCTTGATGCCGTTTTTCCTGCTCGATGGCCGTGAAGCTGAGACGCCAATAGATACGCCGTTTCCGTTCCAACCGGACGACACTCAGAATGATTATGTGAAACAGCTCATCACCAGGATCGGAGAAGCAAGACAGCTGGCTCGCATACGGACACTGGACGCACAGGAGAAGGACCGTCAACGGTATAACGACAAGTACCGACCTGTTGTGTAGTGCCCAAGAAATCTGGTGTGGATTTTTACCCCTGTACGGAAAGTTGGACTGTCAGAAAAGTTGTTGAAGCGATACTTTGGTCCGTATCGTGTCATACGCCGCCTGTCAGACGTCACATATGAAGTTGAGGATTATGAGTCATTGTCGAAACGACAAAAACGAAGAGACATTTGTCTCGTCCTCCACATGGAGCCTTACTCCGGTCCCGTGCGTAATGCCACTGGTGGCGGACCACCATAAAAACTACCAACACCAGAGTGATGCTCTGCTCAACAATTTTTGAACTTCAAAGTACACAGGAGTTACAGGTTTGGTGTAATTCCACTGTATAAAAGTAGCAGTTTTTAGTTCGCGAGGAAATTATTGAATGATCAGTATTTAGTACAGTAGTTAGTACTTCAAAATTATTTTAGTCTATAGAAGTCTTTTTCAGTGTACACAATTGTATGGTATGAAATAAGTAAATATAACTGTATACATCTTTCTTCTAAAATCATAAAAAATATAACTTGAAGAAGATTAGAGAATAAATAACGATATCCTTCCTCTGGTTGGAAGGGCTGCAGTTGCACTAGGCGGTTCAGGTGTCACCACTGTTACTTCACCCCAAGCATCTGTAACTTAAAGGTCCGAGTGATTTGTAAAGCTTCCTCTAGAGACGGATTTCCACACACTATTGCTATGACGGTCTCCTTTATCGGGCGTGAGACAAATCACGACTTGGCGAGTCTCGGTGTGCATTGAAGTGGCAGCTGCGGCTGCTCAGTCCATGTAGTTCCGCGGTCCAGGCCTTCCCTCCTGCCTCTCCACACCACCTAGATACAAGGCCGCGGCGCTCTCGTCTGACGTCACGCAGAGTAGGCCGCGATCGTGTAGCTTGCTGGCTGGCCGCTACGGCATAGTGGGCCGTGCCCTAGCGGGATGGCCCCCATATTAGATTGCGGACCCTAGACCCAGAATCAAAGACGGGCCCTCCCTCTCCTGTTTTTATTTATTTATTTTAGTGTTGTGTGCAGTAGTTTGTAAGTGCAAGTTTATATCTCAGTGATGCTGTTTTTAGAATGTACTTCGCACGAAGTTAGCGAATGGTAAAAATCTATCACTACATTACACCAAAAGTTGATTCATCAATTCCTTTTCAAACCACGCCTGAAGTAACGTCAAATTGCTGGGAATGAATCCCTAAGCGGTATGACAGCCAGAATAAAATGGGCAAAGGAACTAATTATATCATGTTTTATAGTTGTTCACTAGTTTTCTTGGCATTTAATAGAAGTTTTATTGCTTATACGGTCAGAATGTGAAACATAATTCAGTACAACCACCTTATGTACTTTTATTGATTTTTAACAGTGAAAGGTTCAAATTGGAATAGTGCATAGCTAGCAACTCACCATAAAGATAATCGCTGAGCTGCCAACAAACTCATATTCACATTCATACCACTAATAAATTTTCGGCCATGACCTTCGTCAGAAAAGATCACACTCACACAATCAATCACTCAGGCATAACACGTCCTTACATGACCGCCATCCCTAGCTGCCCTACCGCAAATAGTGCTGGAATGTATTACATTGTTATCGCATTTTGAAAGAACAAGAAGACAACATTTGGTTTTGTTTCATACACAGTATTACAAGGAAACGTGCCGAAAATACAGAGGAACGCTTCGGGCCTTCTAGGTAGTAATCTCAATATTTAGGAATCTATTTGAAGTAGAACACTGTAAAAGAGAGTGCACAATACGTTATATAAAAGATGGAAAAAATCACAGAAGTTAACTCATGTCGGCCGCGGTGGCCGAGCAGTCTGCGGCGCGCCAGTCACGTTCTGCTTGGCCACTACGGTCGGGGCTTCGAATCCCCCCTCGGGCATGGATGTTTGTGCCGTCTTTAGTATAAGTTAGTTCATAAGCAGTTTGTAAGTTTAGGGCCTGATGACCCCATAGTTAAGTCCCATAAGCTCTACAAACATTTTGAACATTTGTAAAAACGCCCAAGTACCGGTATTAACTTTACATCTTTTAGACCTGTTATACGTGCCCAGATAACTTCAGATTTACTTTCAACCTCGATCTCAGTAGAAACAATATCTTTGTCCACAGCGATGAACACTGTCCCTCCAGTTGTGTCCGATCTATCTTTCTGATATACATTCCACGCCTTGTTAAATATTTCTGAACTTGCCACATCATGATTTAGCCAGCTTTCGGTATCTAAAATTATCTGAGCACAATTTCCATGTAGCGCGGCAAATTCCGGAACTTTGTTTTTAATACTTTGAAAGTTCACAACTAATATTTTGATGGTCGAATTTTTTAGTCGAACGCGGCATGAATTCGCTGTCTGAATGTTGACAGCATCAGAGTTAGCGCCTAGCGTAAAAAAAGAAAAGAAAAACCATGTGCACTCCACAAGTACTCTGCTACCCGAGTAGCCGTTTAGTTAGTGTAATGCACCCCTGATCTATCTAGGGGCACTCTACAATTCCCCACCTGAAAACGCAGAACCAGAAATCTGCAGCCATGACTGTCAGAGTCGGCGAAGCCTCTGGTTCAGACCGTCCACTCGGCTCCAAACCATAGGACCCCGATCAACCCTGGGAACAATGCTACAAATTGACAGCTCTGCTTGCACCTCGCGTGCGAGGGCAGCAGCCTTCACCAATTCCGCCAGCCGCTCGTTGGAACTGTGGATGTCCTCAGAACCCACGCGACAAGCGTCATTGGTGCTGACGTGAGCCAGGTCTTGCAGTCGACCGTACTCTCGATAGCCGCCGGAAAGGCCGCCTCCACATCCCGGATGAGGCCCCCGGCAGACACACCGAGTACACGTTGGACTTCATTCCGGATCTCAACGCTGTCTTCCTAAGGGGCTCCATCACGCGCCTAACATTTAAGCTCCCAATAACTAATAATCCCCTCCCCACGTGCATCTGCTCGGACCCTGCTGAAGGAGTGGCCACACGTCCACACACATGACGAACGGGCGTGGACGGACGGCCAGCCTCCACATTGGCCTTCCGTCTCGAGCGACGCGAACGCCGTACAACCCGCCGCTCCACTTGCGGAGAGGGCGGCTCGACCTAGTCCTGGTACACCTGAAGGTGTCTCGGTAGCAGGGACAGAGGGCGAAGCATGAGACACCTGAGGTGTCCCACTCGAAGCACCAGACTCCCCACCACCGCCGTACCCAGAGACTGCAGCCTGAAGACGGCTGACCGTAGTCAACAGCACTCTCAGCTGTTCGCGAACCGCGGCCTACTCCCCCTGCGACCGCACACAGCAGGCAACACATCCTATCCATCCTATCGATACAATTAACTGTAGAAAGCAGAAAACTAAATAATCAACTATTAACTAGTCTAGTACTTTAATAAAGGCGGCTGGTAGCTGACTGAACTGTGGTCAGTGGTAACTACACTTTCAAAACAACGAAACCGAGTCCGGCAGTTTTCGAAATAAACAAAATCTATGGAATACACTGTTATCAAACGCGCGGGAATATAAGCTTTCTTAAAGCCGAGCCGAAATAAGAAAGTGACAATATGACACTTAAACTACGTAGCTTCCAGCAGACGAAAACTATACACAAGGTATTTAGCAAAAGACGCAGGAATAAACTCTTAAAACAGTAGCACAAACTAAATCTGCCAAGTAGGGGAGAAGAAACCTTTCAAAAACAGAAGCACCAACGATAATAAATTAACTGGCAACGAAATTTCACGCGGTTATGATACTTAGCGCTGTGGGCGATGAGGCAGTGACAACAGCTGACACTGATACCAAAATGAAAGATCATAAAAGTAGATATTAAACTAGAGGCCTGCGGCAAAAATCAAGATGGCAGCGTTTCGGGGGCCGACCTCAAATCCAGACTTGTCCACCCCCGACAGATCCAGACTTGTCTGGCTGCCACCCCCAAAAGGTTCTGACTTGTCTGACCTCACCGCCCCCAACGATCGCACACTTGGGGAACAACTGCCCCCAGGCCATCCACCACCGCTCCCGATTATGTTTTTATCCCTAATTTGCATATCAAATTAATTGCAACAACCTATGTTTACATTAAAAATTTCCGAACTTGTCCACTTTCGAGAGATGCTCAGTTGGCCAGCTGCCACCCCCAACAGACACAGACTTGTACGTCCCCAAGCTCCACCCCCAGCCACCTGGCGGTAAATTTGAATTTTTTCCTCGAACGCTATTGATGATAGCCCAACTATTTTTTGTAGTAAAATCGATTTAGGTCCACCACTAGATGTTAGCATCACAACCCCTCACCACTCCCCTCCCCCACTACAGAACTGGCGGGAAATAGTCAGTCTGCTCCCAGAGCCAGCTGAAAGAGCTCCTATGCAGACGACATACAGTCGTGCTACACGTAAGTAATGTTTAACAACAAATGTATAAATAATTAGCTGTGACATCAAGCGATCTATGCTTGCATTGACAATTTCCGAAGAAACATTTCGTTCGTCGGAAATCCACTCCCTTTTTTATCATTTTCTTTTTTTAAATAGGAGTGGAGCCCCTCTACGCTCGCATTAGCATGGCGACCAACTCAATAGGTCTACTGTCACCTCTTCGTGTGTTAGTATTTCTAATGTAGGAGTCACAGAGCTGGAACTGTGATGTGTCGTATGTGTGGGCAAGATTACCCATTAATACCGTCCATCGGAAAATAGTAAGTGGTCGAAAGCTTTTTGAAACGAGCGGGTTTAAGGGCATAGGGGAAAAAAGTGCCAAGGGGGGGAAAAAAACTCTGCAGCAGTCGGGGACGGGTAGTAAGAGCAGTAGCGGATTCCTTGCTATCTGCGACAGATTATGCAAGAGTTTGGTTATGTTAGTTACTCGGTATCGTGCAAGGTCAGTGCCATTTTCATTGCGTTTTTGTCATATATTTTCAGTCTGGTTTGCTCAGTCGCCACACTACAGCTGGCACTGGGATGTCTCCTGGTCCACCATCAGCACCTGCTGGCTGCAACAAATAAGATTGACGAATGAGCGATCGATTTTGGTTTCAACCTCTGTGTGTGTGCATTGTTGGGAGATTTGTTTTTGTGTGTCGTACTTGTTCGTGTTCCCAATTAGTCGGCTGTATTAGCTCAACGGGCATAGCCAGTCAGTTTGCTGAGGTGCAGGGGTTTGACGAACAGTGATTTTGTGATAGATAAGCTTACCATAGGTTCTTATCTATTCCTTAGAAATAGTGTTTTAGGTCGGTTGTGCTTCCACCTATGTCCAGATTTAGGATGAAGGTGTTGTTCGAGTGTCTTGAGTTTTTGTATAGTCGTGCGCCTTGTTTTTTAATTCCTCTGTGAGAGTATCAAAGCGGTATTAACGACGAAGGTCCGCTGTATGCGTGTATCTTGGAGCATTGCTTATGATACGCAGCACCTGGTTCTGTATGAGCTGCAAGCGGCGCAGCCGTGTCAGTGCTGCGTAAGCCCAGCACGGAGCAGCATACGTCATCTGAGGTCTCACAAGTGTGGTGTACATGTTCCTTGACACCCGCCTATTCAGTTTGTTTTGCCTGTTGAGCATCGGGTAGAGTTGTTTGAGCCTCGCGTTTTCCGGGTTGGTGATGTGTTGTATGTGGTGCCCCTAAGTGAGTTTTCGGTCCAGCCAGATACCGAGTAGACTTTCGAACAGAAATGTATTGGCGTGTGTGTAATGTAACTGGTCTGCAGTGAACAATACTGCCTCGCACTTGTAGACGTTTACTTTCACACGTCATCGTTCCAACCAAGGCTCTGCAGTATTGAGTGCAGTCTGTAGTCGTGAGTTGTTGATCAACGGTTTCCAATTTTGCACTAGGATGGCTGTGTCATCCACGTAGATGGCGACCGCCGTGTTATGTGTAGTTGGAAAGTCAGTAATGTAGAGGTTATACAAGAGGGACCCCAAGATACTGTCTTGGGGTACTCCAGCTTGTATACCATGTCGTGTTGACTGTTTGCCCTGAATGTCAGTGTTGATACATCTGTCGGTGACGTATGAGTTTGAGACGTACGAGCCTATCAGGAAACCCAGCATTCTTGAGTTTGTGTATAAGGTCGTTGTGCCATAGATGATCGAAAGCCGTTTCGATGTCCGGGAACAGGGCCCCGGTGGCTTTGCCTGTGTTGTAACTATGTGTAATATGTTCAACTATGTGAAGGAGTTATTGTGTTGTGGAGTGGTGATTCCTGAAGCCGAATTGCTCCGGTCTCAGGGTGTCATTGCTTATGCAGTGCCTAGTGAGTCATTTAAGAATCACCTTCTCAACAATCTTGCAGAGCGAGCTCAGTAAGCTGATGGTTCGGTAATTTTATGGGAGGAAGTGGTCTTTCCCTTGCTTCCTGAACATCAGGACTTTGGCTGCTTTCCAAAAGGCAGGGAAGTATTGGTATTGTAGGATGGCATTTGTGATGTGTGTGAGGTATTGTATGGCTTTATCCGTGAACTCCTGGAGGAAACGATTTTGAATGCCAACAGGAGTAGTAGCTTTTCTAGCAGTGGTGTGCTTAATAACCGATGTGATTTTTTGGTGCTAGTATGTCGGATGGCATCGCAGGCAGGCTGGGCTGTAAGTTGTGTGGCTTCCTGGTCCTTTAAAGTGTGAATGGTAGGTCGGATAGAACCAGATTCGGAGTGAAGGACGCTGCTAGTGTTCGGGACATCAGTTCCGCCTTCTCTTCCGCAGAGTATGCAGGTCCATCCGGTCCTTGTAATGTGGGTGTGTAATGTTTTTCCCTGGTGAAGCGTCAAGCAATTTGCCACACTCCAGGACGTGTGGTATCCAGCCCTGCGAGTTTCTGATCCTACTGTGTTGCTCTAAATGTTTGTATCTTTTCTTGTTTAATTCCCTGGAGCTTGTTCATGTGTTTATAGAATGGACGACCGATACACAGCCAGTATCCCCTGAGACGGTTTCTCATTGAGATAATCCCCAGGACCTCCTGGGGCAGGGCCGCTGAGAGGTGCTGTGTTGTGAGAACTGGGATAGCATCGGTTACTGTGTCTTACACGGCGGCTGTGAGTATTTCTACAGCTTCGTCAATTTATGCTGTTTGCGTAATTTCGTGGATATCAGGCGTACGACTGTCAAGCGTTTCCTTGAACAGGGTCCAATTCGTGCGCTTGTAGTTTAGTATTTTGTGTTGTTCATTGTTCTGTAGTGTTTCTTTTGTCTATAGTATAACGGGTGTGATTAGAAGGCAGATCGTTTACAGCCTCAAGGTTGAGGGTAACTGTTATGCCCTTGTGAGGGCCATGTCTATCACGTCTGGCCTTTGTTTCCTTTGGTAAGGAATGTACGTCGGTTCAACCGGTCAAGTGTAATGTAGTTGCGGCCTAATGAATGTTCGTACAGTTTTTTTGCGATTGGCGTTGTGGAATCATGAGTTCCAGTCGCTTTCGCGTTTAAATCGCCAGCGGCTATAACTCGTGGTGCTATGTTGAGTACTGTGCTGATATCGCGTGTCACCAGTGCAGTGTATGCTCCGTTGAACTTGACCCTGACGGCCGTGGATCCTAATCTTTCAAGTGCAGGGAGCTCGATAATTATGTGTTCAGCTGTGATGTGTATGATGATCGCTGTTCCACCCAGTGGCGGACTAAGGCTGTTGGTGATCCGGGGGGGGGGGGGGGGACGGCAATACAGAATGAGGCCCCCCGTCCACTTGCTAATACATAAAAAAATACGGTTTTGAGATATGGAGGCTCCCACGACGACTTAGTCTACATGGGATACTCTGCAAATCACATTTAAGTGCCTGACAGAGGGTTCATCGAACCACCATTATACTATTTATCTCCCATTCCATTCTCGAATAGCTCGCGGGAAGAAAGAAACCCTGAATCTCTCTGTTCGAGCTCTGATTTCTCGTATTTTATTCTGATGATCATTTCTACCAATGTAAGTGGGAGTCAACAATATATTTTCGCATTTGGAGCAGAATGTTGGCGATTGGAGTTTCGCAAGTAGCCTACGCCGCAGCGATAAGCGCCGTTGTTGTAATGATTCCCATCCCAGATCCTGTATCATTTCCGTAACGCTGTCTCCCCTGTATCGTGACAATACGAAACGCGCTACCCTTCTTTGAACTCTTTCGATGCCCTCCGTTAAACCCACCTGATAAGGATCCCACACTGGGCTGCAATACTCCAAAAATGGACGGACAAGCGTAGTGTATGCAGTTTCTTTAGTATTTCTGTTGCATCTTTTAAGGGTTCTGCCAATAAAACGCAGTCTCTGGTTCGCCTTTCCCACGATATTATCTACGTGTTCTTTCCAATTTAAGTCTGAAGTAATAGTAATTCGTAGGTATTTTGTGGATTTTACGGCCTTCACTATTGATTTATTTATCTTGTAATCAAAGTTTAACGGATTTCTTTTCGTACTCATGGGGACGACTTCAGACTTCTCATTATTTAGAGTCAATTGCCAATTTTTACACCATACTGATATCTTATTCAGATCGTTCTGCAGTTGGTTTTGATCTTCAGATGATTTTACTAGACGGTAAATGACGGCGTCATCTGCAAACAACCTAAGAGAGCTACTTAATTTCCCCTAAATCGTTTATGTAAATAAGGAACAGCAGAGGACCAATAACACTACCCTGTGGAACGCCCGATATCACCTCTGTTTTAGTCGATGCCTTACCATCGATTACTACGAACTGTGTCCTCTCTGACAAGAAATCCCCTATCCAATCGCAAATTTGGGGCTATATACCATAACCACGCCACTGGTTCCACCTCCGCCATCTCTGTTTGCTCGGTCGGTACAATAGACGCAGTAGCGGGTGAAGTTCAGTCTGTGTTGAGGCTTGAGCTTGGTTTCATTTACCATAACAATAAGAATACTATAAAGTCTGTAAACTCATTTTAGATAACGTAATACATTGAACCTTTATTACAACTCGTATGGCATGCAAATTTACATTCACATATTGAGGTAACGTAAAGAAAATCATCGTTATTGCCAGAAGTATATACTCTATTGAATTATTTAGGAATTATCGATCCACACACATGAGAACGATCTGCCGCCTCCTGGTGGAGCAAACCGTTGCCTAAGGCCTGCCGATAGAGGCCTCTGCTGTTTCTCCCCGTCACCCAGACTTAGCCTTTCAAACAAACAGCCAAGTTTGCTACACATCCCACTACACTCCCTCTCCCCTAAACCACCACAAACACACAGTACTCTCTCAGCAACCTACGTAAACAAACTTACAGTCCTGTCGATAAACATGTACTAAATGTTTAAACAAAATATCATAACGTTTTAATATTATTTTAAGTATTCTCACTCAAAAACATCTAAGCTACATCTCCAAGTGATCTAATAGGCAGCATCGCCTTCGTTCGATACGTACGCGAGACGTCTGCGGACTCCACGTTGGATAGCGCGCACATCATATAAGGACTATTGATTTAAACGGAGCAAGCACAGAGCCTCCGCCCGGTGCTGTGAAGGCAGCCCGCCGCTGTACCTGTGCAGGTAATCCTCCCATTGTATAGACAGACTTGTGACAACCCTCTGTCTTAGAGCTCAGATCAAATGTTTGTAGAGCTTATGGGACTTAACTACGGGGTCATCAGTCCCTAAACTTATGAACTAGCTTATGCTAAGGACGGCACAAACATCCATGCCCTAGGGGGAATTCGAACACCCGACGGGGAACGACCTGGCGCATCGTAGCATAGCGCCTCAATGCGCTAGGCAGCTCCGCCGCGGCGAGCTCGGATCACCTGCACTTTGTGACCGCTCAAAATTATCAAGTCCTGAAATTTAATGCTCTCCCTCTAGCGACCATGCACTGTTACAATATTAGGCACTGCAAACAATTCTTTTCGAAAGGTTCCAAGTCTTTACAACATTTAACTTACACAGGTCAAATTTGCAAATATCGATGATCGAGCGGTCCACAAGATGGATAACATCGTCGTTTCTCTACGTCTAAAGAAAACGAAACCCTATTGTAGAACATTTCCTTAGATCGACATCGGTTTCTCCTATTTCCTCCCCAACCAGTAATTCGACACGAACAGGTTTTCCTGCATAACACAAATGGTACAGCAGTAAACATCATCTTGCGTGTACACTCTCTGCTCTTCTAAAATGGAATTTAAAGTTTACAGTTTTTACAAATGAGCGGTCATTATAGGTAGCTATTGCATCCGTCTCAAACTCCACAAACGGCTTCTCTGTTGCTAAATATACAACATCCAGTCCAACGCATTTACACACAATGTAACCATTCTTTTTAAGCCGATCGAGGTGGGAAAGGAGAATTCCACAAAACAGCATCATGCCTCACATACTTCGAGGTCCTGTGCCAAAAGAACACACGTCATGATAGATCCTCCAGCCAACTAAATAACAGGCGATTTTGGTTAAACACCAAGTCAGTTGTGCAATCACACAGAAAAAAATAAGCGCTAAATCAAATTAGATAAATTCTTTACACTAGGTAACGTATAACTACCAAAACATCGTAATATGAGTGGCACATACTCATAGAATAGTTTACCAGGAAAGATCGATATGTTAAGCAAAGCCGGCCGCGCTGGCCGAGGGGACTGAGGCGCTTCAGTCACGGTCTGCACGGCCACTACGGTCGGGGGTTCGAATCCCCCCTGGGGCATGGATATTTGTGCCGTCCTTAGTTGTAGGTAGTTCATAAGTAGTTTGTAAGTTTAGGGACTGATGACCCCGTAGTTAAGTCCCTTAAGCTTAACAAACATTTGAACATTTGCTAAGCAAATCCCACCGAAATTACCAAAATCAAACCCTGTGGGAAATGATATCTCTAGCGAACAAGTAATTCTCACTATGCACAATTGTTTAAACAATATTTTAATTTACACACAAAGTTCGCACCAGCCTGGACTTACTTCTAAGCTGTTTTTTGACCGCAATCGTAAAGATCAACATCCTCCACAGCAAACATGCAACGCATCGATTTGTTAGATTAATCCCTAACCATTTTTACAACCACATGAACGTAATCCTAAGTTGACGTCTTTACAGCCCTATCGTAACAGAACATCATATACAAATGGATACAGACACTGTCGCTTGTTTAGAGTATTTCAAACACTTTTTACTAAAATTGTATGACGTCACGTCAAAAATGGAGCGATAACCCCACCGAGTGTATATATTTTTACTCGCCATGATGGTCCACTGCTATGCAAATGTGCAAAGTCATAGATATGCAAATTAAATATAATCCTCATTAATGTTATTTTTTTTATTAAAACCATGCAAAAAGATCCAACACCCTAAATCTTCAAGCACGGTAGCAAGATAATTGATCAGAGTGCACCAAATAATAAACACAGTCCTCTACCTATCTATCTTAATTACCCCTCCAAACTAGTGAGTTAGGAATTTGTAAAAGAAAGTAAATTTATGACGTAAATTAATACATTTATTCATTAAAGCACACAGAAATTTTGGGGATAGTTAACAATTAGTATAAAGGATTTTGTAAATGAAATCACAGTTAAAAGTGTAGTCAAGCAATGGGTTACAAATGAAAACAAATATTTATAAAAAGGACATCATATGCAGTAACATCGCTTAACACCGCGGAATACATGTGTGACCAGCAAATTGAGTTTTAACAAATAAGTTTACAAATCAATATACGAAGACTAATAGGAATGAAACAAATGGATCTGTAACTTTTACATGTAAATTATTTAGGACTAAATTAATCAACACAGAGAAATATCTGGCTATACATGTGGCGTTGTCCTATCGTGAAAAAATATAAAGGTGAACAGAGGCGCTAAGAAATTAGTTATAGGAAAGACCAGCAACGATCATAGGCACGCACATACACACTGATGAGTGATTACTGCAACTATATAAAACAACCCTAGCAAATAGCGAGCATCACTTTACCAATAACCTTGAGTTGGCTTGATCTGTTGACGCTGGATCTCGCTGGCGACTGGACGATGTTGAAGGAGTGGAGCTGAAACAGAATAAATTCTTCCGCCCGGGAATCTCACTATGATCTGTGTAGCAGTATCGACATTTAACTGTAACAGCCACACTATCACGGCAGATAGCAGTTGTCAGGTAAATGCTTCCAGTGTCGGCTAGGACATACACTCAAAAACTCAAGCGCAAAACACAAGTATTGAACACAAGTGTCCCCAGAATGGAATTGCATAAACCACTAGTAAGTCGGTACGGCCAGTACGGCGGTGGCTGTCTAATCTCAAGTCTCGACCGAACAAGAATATAACACACAGTTGTTTCACAAAGCGAACAACTGCAACTGAGTTCCTGTCTGGGTCGACACGTGAAATTTTCAAAGTCAGCGATACGCTGCAGGCGGATACCTCAAAAAACTAAAGTCCCACAAAAGCTGAGGACTCAGCCCAGAAGAACGAATAAAGTCTTCAGGTCCTATCTCAAAGAAGATACACGAGAAGTCACTCGCCACTCTTCGTCCGCTCACGCCAAAAACTGGATATACCAATCACTGGAGAGCTCTAACCCTCCGGTCAATGAGATGGACAGGCAGCTATGACAGATAGCTAGCCCTATCGCCTACAAAAATTGAGCCAATCGGATCGCCTCCAGAGGAAGGCACCCAACCGTCCTTTCGAAACATTCCACACGTCCATCGTTTCCCAGCCTTTTGCTGTAAAAGGAATTTCAATTCTTAATTAGCGAGCTTGTAGCCCAAATAGCCGCAGATAAAAGAGCAAAGTGGAAAGGGGACACGAAACACCAGACAAGAGAAGACTCCATTGCACACAGAAATTCCACAGGAACGCCAGGAAGTATATCACGCTGAAAAAACATGACCCGAGTCAGCCCCCGGCTGTAATTCTACAGACAAGATAGGCTAACGGATACTTAGAAGATAACCTCCCCAAAGTTGTACACTAAGGGGCTCCATGATGATAGGAACCCCGCAGAATGCGGCCCATACTGCCCAATATCTTAAAGGGAAGTGATAAATTATCGAGTGTTTTCTAGAGTGTGCAGCCACCTCAGGTAGTGAGCCTACCAACAGATAGGTCCCGCCTTGCTAACTGCCCCCATAAACATGTCGCCAGCGACCAGCCTCCCTCGACAAAGCCAGCCTAGCTCTGCCTTCTGCAGGCAGGGAGAGTGCCTAACAGCTAACGAATACAGTTTCCAAGAACAACGAGAAAATTGTCATCCAAGACACATAATGCAGATTCACCAAACAATACATTCCTGAGGCACACCCTTATGACATGCAAGAATAAATTAAAAAAATAAAAGGACTAGCAAATTAATCCCACTACACACAGTACACAAAGGCACCAGAAAGAGAGAAAATAAATGAACAAATAATTGACAACTCTTCAAAATTCTAACCCAACTATCCTGCAACACTATCTGTAAGTGCTATCTATAACAACAACCATTTCCAACCCAGTGACAGGACTACCCCTGCAGTCAACAATAACCTACAACAAACGGATCTAGCCATTCCAGCTCTTTTTCTTTAGTAAAGTTCTGACACAACTAGCATGCAACAATCTTTGTATATGACAGTAACAACTTCCAAACTCCAACCAGACAGGACTATCCTTGCGTCATCACTAAACCAAAACAAACAGACATAACCATCTCCATGTTCTCCCCATACACTTTGCACAAACAAATTACCACAGACAGCCTTCTAACAGCGATCGATAACATTAAAGATCTCCTTGACACAATGTAAACTGTTTCCATCTTTGAAATTTAATGAAGTTTCGAACTCTCCCCACCCAATCACTGCATTTGTCGGTGGATTCATCCTGAACATCCAACCGATTGATCCTGAATCTTTTTGCATTGCATACTCCACTAGACAATATATCCGTCACTAGACTTGCATGATGAAAATTTAGTTAACGATAAACTATTTTACACACACACACGCACACACACACACACACACAAACAAACAAAAAGAAACGAACACAGTCGGATGAGCGCTAATTTGCAGTATATCTATTACAGAAACTAAAAATAGTTTTCGGATAATCGATAAGAAGAAGAAAGAAATTTCTACAAGATGAACTTATGCACAGTAATTCAAAGTCCATTCCATTCACCAATATAACGCACAACATCCATTTAAACAAACGCTTGCTTAGCTGTAGACTAGAACATTACAGAATTACATCTCTGATTGCCGACCAAGTAACAGATACTCTAGCACTCGAGGCACTGCTCTTCTGGCATGTAACCTGTCTTCCTGTATTTTCTCCTAGCTCCTTATACCTGAAAAACCGGAACATTCTACTCGAAAAGCTATAAGTCTTTACAACAAATAGCTGCTGCAGATGCAAATTATAACATATTTTAGGTAATCACATCCATGTTGAAGTGCTCCAAATGACACATCGATCTCCCTACAGAAGCATTACCAGATATCTTATGTACTACGGCAGACACCTCGTAATAACGGTCTATATACACCACAGAAGAGAAAAAGGCTCATTCAACAGAGGGAAGAATCCTAGTATGCTTATACTTTACTTCCCACATCGTGAACAAGATACTGTGATACAGCAGCTTACAAAACGTTAGATACAACTCTAATCTTTCTTTAGAACAAAGCTACACACAGATCGGTGATTTTTACATCAAAACCATAGGATTACAACACAGTAGACACACATCTAACCCTTTTAGGACAAAACGAGCCACAAATCGGAGAAATTCAAGTCAAAACCACAGGATTCTTTTCCTAGTAAGACACCTAAATGTTATTTGAAACGTACTTTTTACGTGATCATTCTATACCAAAACTATTTAAAACTAAAATCAGCACGTTTTATATGAATCTTATAACCATAACCACATCTTTTGTAACCCCCTATCAACCCACCAGCCCTGAATAATTCCAGTACAGCCGACACAACAAGTTCTAAGTCTTTACAGCAATTAAATGACTAAATCGAACTTTCAGCCACTAATGAATCCCCCGTGGTTCAAGTAGACAACACACTGAACGATTACTCATTTTCAGTACTTTGCATCCTCCGACACCGTAACATGTCGGCATGCTTCAGCAACCACCATGTGATATGGCGGTGGAACATTGTATTTACCAGGGAACGGAGGTCTTGGTTAGACCGCCCACGTCCTGAGGAAGGAAATACCTCTATTACAAAAAAACTCAATCTTAAGGTGTGCTACGTGCTGATGGGATGCATGGCTGTTGGGCTGGAACAGTCACTAGCGAGCAACCTCTGGGGATACTGCCGCACCTCAGTTGTATAAGGCTTACCTAGGCATGTGGGACTATGTGTAGGCGGATGTTTGGTTCCCTAGCTGCTTGTGGGACAGAGATGAACAATTTTCACTTGTCCCTCCAACCTTCTAGTGGTATTGGTGTACCACTTGGGGTACTGACACTCAACCATCAAAAAGGGCTTGGGCCCCAGACCAATGAGTGTCAAAAAAATTTTCAGTACTAGTAACAGAATGCATGCTGGTAATCAGAATGGGTTTTTAGTCATAAAAAGAAAAGGCGATTTCTAGAAATTGTCGCCATTCTACATTCAAAAGGGTTTGGAAGACTTTGCTGGCTCACTGAAATCTGTTAAGCGTTTGCACAATGGGACTCTGCCAATAGAAACATCTAGCTCTCAACAAGCTGCAAACCTTCAAAAAGTAACTTGCCTTGGGAAATATCCCATTGAGACAGACCTACACAACACTCTGAATTACAGCAAAGGAGTTGTTACGTGTAGGGATCTTGTGGACATTCCCAGAGAAGAATTAAGGGCTGAGTGGGCACAAGAGGGCATCATTGGTGTGCAACATATAACGAAATGGATGGATGAAGAACTACAAAAATCGGACTCATTTCTCCTTACATTTAATACTCCAAATTTCCCTGAGCATGTTAAGGCAGGACTCCTGTGACTAAAAGTAAGACCTTTTGTGACAAATCCCATGTTCTGCTTTAAATGTCTGTGCTTTGGGGACACAATGCAGGGATGTAATGGAGTATCCACCCGTGGTGCATGTGGTAGACCCGCCCATGATGGGGTCGCTTTTTCACCACCTCCAAAGTGTGAGAACTACGGGGAACACCCTGTGTGGAGTAGGGAATCCAGGGTTGTTTGTTTGTTTTTTGAAGAAAAGAAGGTCCAAGAAATAAAAGTTACTAAGCGCATTTCCTACACAGAAGCCAAGATCTTCAAGGCCATGCAACCTTTAGCACTTAACGCCTCCTTCGCTGCTATCCTTCAAAAGTCTGTTCCAAAAGTTGATCCTTCGACACAAATGGAGGTTGTTAGTGTTGGCACTAACACCTGTGTTTGTCAATGCACTTGCAAAGCCATGGTCCGCGCAGTGCCTGTACCTCCTTCAAACAGAGCATAGAAAGCTACAGTTACCAGCGTTGTTGAGGCCCTGGCAACTCCAGTGGTAGAGAATGGCCAAAAATCCACCATGGCCGCTACTACATCTACTGTAGCCGGTACAAAGCAAGTGAAGTTAAAAAAGGCATCTGGTAAGTTCCAAGCTAAGTCAGGCAATAAAGCTTCAGATTATAGTGACGTTCTCATACAAGATAATTCTTCACTCCACTCCAGAGCTTATGGAGCTGGATGTCAATCTGGGGCACAATTCGCACGCCAAAACTGTACCCCCACCTAGTTCAGTAGCTCCACCTTGGCAGAAAGAAAAAGTGAAGGTGCTACATCCACAACCCATGACTCTCATAGAAGACCTGAAACTGCTAGCACACACAGGCGTCTATGCTTGTGTTTACAAGAAACCCACTTGAAAGCTTATGATACCCCTATACTTGGGGGCTATACCATGTACAGTAAGGATGACCTTACTGGCTAGAGGGCCAAAGGTGGAATTACTGTGTTTGTCAATGATACACATCACTCCTCAGCCATTCCTTTGGTTACTGAGCTACAAGCTGTAGCAGAGGAAGTTCATGAGGGTCTGAGGATCACGGTTTGTTCCTTATATATAAATCCCCAGGAACCAATAGACTTTGAGGCTCTCACCAGTCTCATAGAGCAATTCCACCACCCATATAATGGGAGACTTAAATGCCCACAATGTGTTATGGGGCTCCAATTCTATCTGTCCAAGGGGTCGAGTTGTAGAGTGCCTCGTGGCGGCGCAGGAACTCTGCATGCTCAACATGGGCAATCCCATAATTTTTTTTGCCACCATGGGGATGTTCTCAGCCATTGACCTTTCTTTCTGCTCTCCAGCTCTTGCAGACTCTGCTCAGTGGGAAGGCATTGATGAACTCCACAACAATGACCACTTTCCACTGTGGATCCAAAGGCAAACTGGCCTTTGTTCAGTCGTCTGGCCGTATTTGAACACCGAGATGACGTCCCTGCATGTGGACCATATAACACAAGTGATCTACAGTGCTGCTGACCTTTATATTCCTAGGTCATCGAGTGAACTTCACAATCATTCTGTTCCTTGGTGGTCATATGAGTTCCACGTGGCAATTAAAGCCAGGTGTGTGGCCCTACGACAGTTTAAAGGTGCTCCAACAACTGACAACCTTACATCCTTTCGAATTGCAAGAGCCAAGGCTCAATTCACTATTAGGGAGAGCAAGAAAAGGTCATGGCAAGCGTTCCTGAGCTCTGTCAACTGCTCCGCCTGTTCCACAAAAGTATGGGAAGCCACCAAGGGGATTTCTGGTAAAGGCAGTCGTTTACGTATCACAGCTGTGTTGAAACATGGGTGTCCGCAAACACCACCTGGAGACAATGGCAGAGCATTTTGCAAATACTACTGCCACGGCTAGCCAGGGCCTCGAGTTCCCGAGATATTGTGTGACTCTGGAGTGGTCCAACAAGGCTTAATCCTACAATAGCCCTTTCTCCATGCGGGAGCTGCAATCTGCTCTATCTGCATCTCATGACACTGCGCCTGGCCATGACAGTATAGAGTACATTATGCTTCGGCACCTGTCTGGAGAATCAAAGGAAAGCCTCCCTGCATGTTTTAATTTGATATGTCAGGCTTCCCATTTCCCCAACTTGTGGAGGGAAGCGATTTTAATTCTGCTTCTTAAACTAGGAAGGAGCGAACACTTCCTAGTAGTTCCAGTGTCGCTCTAACGCGCTGTGTAGGAAAGACCCTGGAATGAATGGTCAATTGCTCCTGGCCTAGATGTTAGAGACGAGGCAGTCACTTAGAAGCTCTGTGCTGTTTCAGGAGACCGCTCCACTATCAACAACCTGACGATGTTAGTCTGCTGTCCAGCAGACATTCTTATGTAAACAACTCTGTATCAGAATCTTCTACATAAGTAAGGCGTACAACACTACCTGGCGATGTCTTATTCTAGAGCAGCTCCATCAGTGGGGCTTCCATGGCCAGCTCCCCATTTTTCTACAGTCCTTCCTGTGTAAGCGAGTTTTTAGATACTGAGTTGGTGATATGTCAGACCGTTTTGAGCAGGAGAATGGTGTCCCTTAGGAAAGTGTTTTAAGTGTTACCCTTTTGTTATAGCCATCAATAGTATCACATCCACTGTACGAAGTCCTGTACAGTGCTCCTCATTCGTAGACAATTTTGCAGTTTTCTGTTCTGCTGCCATGACTTGTCAATTGTGACAGTGCAGAGGCTGAAGGAATGGGCTGCAATGACGGGATTTCAGTTTGCTCCTGATAAGTGTATGTGTGTCCATTTTAATTGTTCTCGTGATCCACTTACTGGCCATTAAAATTGCTACACCAAGAAGAAATGCAGGTGATAAACGGGTATTCATTGGACAAATATATTATACTAGAACTGATATCTGATTACATTTTCACGCAGTTTGGGTACATAGATCCTGAGAAATCAGTACTCGGAACAACCACCTCTGGCCGTAATAACGGCCTTGATACGCCTGGGCATTGAGTCAGAGCTTGGATGGCGTGTACAGGTACAGATGCCTATGCAGCTTCAACACGATACCACAGTTCATCAAGAGTAGTGACTGGCGTATTGTGACGAGCCAGTTGCTCGGCCACCATTGACCAGGCGTTTTCAATTGGTGAGAGATATGGAGAATGTGCTGGCCAGGGCAGCAGGCGAACATTTTCCGTATCCAGAAAGGCCCATGCAGGACCTGCAACATGGGGTCGTGTATTATTCTGTTGAAATGTAGGGTTTCGCAGGGATTGAATGAAGGGTAGAGCCACAGTGCCGTCGATGCGTACAAGAGGTGACCGAGACGTGTAACCAATGGCACCCCATACCATCACGCCGAGTTATACGCCAGTATGGCGATGACGAAAACACGTTTCCAATGTGCGTTCACCGCGATGTCGCCAAACACGGATGCGACCATCATGATGCTGTAAACAAAACCTGGATTCATACAAAAAAAAAAAATGGCGTTTTGCCATTCGTGCACCCAGGTTCGTCGTTGCGTACACCATCAAAGGTGCTCCTGTCTGTGATGCAGCATCAAGGTTAACCGCAGCCATGGTCTCTGAGCTGATAGTCCATGCTGCTGCAAACATCGTCGAACTGTTCGTGCAGATGGTTGTTGTGTTGCAGACATCCCCATCTGTTGACTCAGGGATCGAGACGTGGCTGCACGATCCGTTACCGCCATGCGGATAAGATGCCTGTCATCTCGACTGCTAGTGATACGAGGCCGTTGGGATCCACAACGGCGTTCCGTATTGCCTACCAAAACTCACCGATTCCATATTCTGCTATCAGTCATTGGATCGCGACCAACGCGAGCAGCAATGTCACGATACGATAAACCGCAATCACGATAGGCTACAGTGCGACCATTATCAAAGTCGGAAACGTGATGATACGTATTTCTCCTCCTTACTCGAGGCATAACAAGAACGTTTCACCAGGCAACGCCGGTCAACTGCTGTTTGTGTATGAGAAATCGGTTGGAAACTTTCCTTATGTCAGCACATCGTAAGTGTCGCCACCGGCGCCAACCTTGTGTGAATGCTCTGAAAAGCTAATCATTTGCATATCACAGTATCTTTTTCCTGTCGGTTAAATTTCGCGTCTGTAGCACGTCATCTTCGTGGTGTAGCAAATTTAATGACCAGAAGTGTATTTTTAATCTTCCCGATCTTCAACTGGGTGCGGTTTCTGGGCCTCATTGAAAGCTTCCAAACTTTCGTGACTCCCACACCTGAGGGATTTGAAAACCAGGGCAAAAAAATGTGCAAATGTTTGTAAAGCCTATGGGACTTAACTGCGGGGTCATCAGTCCCTAAACTTACAAACTACTTATGAACTACCTTATACTAAAGACAGCACAAACATCCGTGCCCGAGGGGGGATTCGAACCCCCAACGTGGAACGGCCTCGCGCATCATAGCTTAGCGCCTCAATGTGCTCGGCCGCTCCGCCGCGTCAAAACCAAGGCCCAGAAGGCGCTGAATATTTTAAAATGCCTTATCCACAGGTCGTGCGGAGCAGATAGGGCACGTCTGCTCGAGTTTTATAGGACTTTCGTACGGTCGCGGCTAGATTATGGGTGCACAATCTGTGGGTCAGCGCAACCTTCATATGTAAAAACGATTTCTGCTGTTCACCATGAGGGGATTAGACTCGCCGCTGGTGCTTATAGGACCAGCCCCATCCCCTGTCTGTGCTGAGGCTGGTGCAATCAGTGCACTGATGAATTCTTCCGTATTCACATATGGTCAACTGCAACTGTACATACACTATGTGATCAAGGTATAAATTTTTCATATTAGGTGCATTGTGCTGTCACATATTGCCAGGTGCTCCATATCAGCGACCTCAGTAGGCATTAGACATCGTGAGCGAGCAGAATGGGGCGCTTCGCAGAACTCGCGGACTGGTCAGGTGATAGGATGTCACTTGTGTCAGAAGTCTGTACATGAGATTTCCATACCAGTAAACATCCCTAGGTCTACCTTTTTTGATGTGTTAGAGAAGTGGAACGTGAAGGAACACATACAGCACGAAAGCGAACAGGCCGAACTTGTCTTGTCTTTTGACTGACAGAGACCGCCGACGGTTGAAGAGGGTCGTACAGTGTAATAGGCAGGCATCTATCCAGACCACCACACAGAAATTCCAAACTGCATCAGGATCCACTCCACGTACTATGAAAGTTTGGCGGGAGGTGAGGAAACTTAGATTTCATGATCGTGCGGCTGCCATCATGCAATCAGTGCCAAATGACGCTTAACCTGGTGTAAGGCGCGTAAACATCGGATGATGGAACAGTGGAAAAGTGTGGAGTGACGAATCGCGGTACACGATGTAGCGATCCGATGGCAGGGTGTGGGTATGGCGAATTTCCGTGAACGTCATCTGCCAGCGTGTGTAGTGTCAACAGTAAGATTATGAGGCGGTGGTGTTAGGTGTGGTCGTGTTTTTCATGGAGGGGGCTTGACCCCTTGTTGTTGTTGTGGCACTGCCACAGTACAGGAATACATTAATGTTTTGAGCATTGTCTTAATTCCCACTGTTTTTTGAAGTGCAATTCGGGGATGGCGATTGTATCTTTCAACACGATCGAGCACGGTCTGTGGCGCACTGGTTAACACGACAGTAACATCTCTGTAATGGACTGGCCTGCATACAGTCTTGACTTGAATCCTATAGAACACCTTTGGAATGTTTTGGAACGTCGACTTGGTGCCAGGCCTCACCGACCTACATCGCTACCTCTACTCAGTGCAGCACTCCGTGAAGAATGGCCTGCTATTCCCCAAGAATCCTTCCAGCGCCTGAAATGACTGTGTGCCTGCGAGGGTGCAAGCTGTCATCAAGGCTAAGGGTGGGCCAACACCGTATTGAATTCCAGCATTACCGATGCAGGGCGACACGAACTTGCAAGTCATTTTCAGCCAGGTGTCCGGATAGTTTTGATCACGTAGTGTAA
The DNA here is from genome assembly GCA_026315105.1 of Locusta migratoria. Classification (NCBI taxonomy): domain Eukaryota; kingdom Metazoa; phylum Arthropoda; class Insecta; order Orthoptera; family Acrididae; genus Locusta; species Locusta migratoria. The sequence continues at coordinate 106,932,577 of CM048755.1, forward strand.
CACTGTCGAGAGTGAAAAGTTGGGCAGATTACATCAAACAAATGCCGAGTTCATTAGTATCGAAGCTCGATAATCGCTGAATATAATCCACGTAGAAGCATTTCCGTCCAGGCTTGTCAAAAATTGTTAGATCAAAGCCTCTGAGAAGTACTTTGCTTACACAAAGCCTACAAAATCTAAGGCATATTACATTTATTAATGAATATTTAAAGTCTATTCTCTAAATAAATACAATCACACAAGAGTAATCACTAGACCAGGGATTCTTAGATAGTAAACTATTCCTTTCTGAGTTTCTAGTTGGAAATAAACTTGAGCTTATGCGTTTCATGATTAATTACAACAGAAATCGATACTTTTATAGCACCTAAATTAACCTATTTTGGCGATAACGCCTATTTTGCATATTTAAGCTTTAAAATCCTAAAAGGGAGATATTTCTTCTACTTCGGAAAGAGTTGCTTCGAAGAATCAAAGGAAAGTGTATTGCCATCGGTCTATTCGCTGCGTTAACGCTGCGTAAAAAAAAAGAAATGATGTGGACTTAACTGATACGGACGCTCTGCAAAGAATCAGAGAATATATTGCGTTTGGCTTTCTGTAGATGAAACTACTGACAGCCGCGGCGGAGTGGCCAAGCGCATTGAGGCGCTATGCTTCAATGCGCGAACCGCTCCCCGTCGGGGGTTGGAATAACCCCTCGGGCATGGATGATTGAGCTGTCTTTACTATAAGTGAGTCGATAAGTCGTTTGTAAGTTTAGGGACTGATGACCTCGCAGTTAAGTCCCATAAGCTTAATAAACATTTGAACATTTTGAAACTACTGACAATCTTTGCCGGCACATTTCAAAACATTGTTGGCAATCCAGAGCTTATTTCATTTGTTCAAAACAACTCCCTAAGAATAAAGAACAAATAATAGCATACTTTGTCAACGCTGGGTTGATGGTGGTATATTCAGATGGGGTAAATGAAAATGAAGTGCTTCTGGCTTTGAGAGATGCCGCTGCACATACGCTTCCGCCGTTTCATTGCTCCAAGTCTTCTACCGTTCGATGCTGCCTGTAACTAGTGTAGCACATGTAATGAACCGTGGAGCAAAGCTCCTAAGGCTACAGTTCCCTAACGTAAATACAATTATTAATCTCCATGATGAGGCATCGATGAGGGTGCAGGCATTCAAAGAATATTTTCCAGGTGTCCCCTTGCACCTGAATCGACTGTTTCCCACCGTGGAATGTGGTTAGCAGCAATAGAATACTACGGTGAGCACCTCCCAGCTTTACAGAAGGTAGTTGAAAATTTACCAGAGGGCGCCACTTCTGTAGCTTACTCAGCTCGACTTGGTTTATATTAGATCCAACTTCACATTTATGGCGGTAGTTAGTTCCGAATTAGAAAGCTCAGGAAGATGTATCTACGAGAACAGTTATTCGCTGAAGTAAGTGAAAAGGAAAATCAATGAATTGCCGTTGCAGTTGAGGAAAAAGTACATGAAAAATTCAGCAGGTTTTCCAGAACACCGACCTGAAGGATGTTTGGGTGGCATCGGAAAATTCTGCTCCAGCGGTCCTGTCCGACACATGCCGAAAGTGAGGAACTCCCCTGTCACATCTAGTGATGTACGGACGTTCGTTCTTGGCACTAAGACGAAACGACTAGAGCCATGGCTTTTCTCTAGAAAAATTACTATTTCAGTCATTTACTGTGAAGCCAACTATGTTCTGAATGGAATTCGTAGATTTTCCCGGCATAATAATTGTTGCTGTTCTTCACGGTTCTGCGGCCGGATTTCGTCGTTCTTCTGACACGATATTTCAGCGGTCCATCTTCAGGTGCGACTGGTGCACAATCAGTTCCGGCGTGATGGACCGCTGAAATATCGTGTCAGCAGAACGACGAAATCCGACCGCAAACCCGTGAAGAACAGCAACTATATTCTGAAGGTTTGAAATCACTGGTTTATTCGGCGTTTGTATATAACATGTGTATAACATGTATTTCACCATATTATGGCCTCTGATTTTCATTGCATTTTTATCTTCGAAAATCTACGAAAGTTTGGTATCAATTTGATCAGCAATGTTGTGCGATACTTTCTGTTCTGAGGAACTGTGCACGTTTTCATTTCCATTATTGTAAACGAATAAAAATTTGCTCATAGTTAACACTGCGAATTCTACATTTTTGTGCTCTGATGAACACCTGTGATGGCCTATTCTAGATTTTATTTGGCCTAAATGAGGTAACAAAAGAGCATTGATATGGGGCCTAAAAATCTCTTTTTACGACCTAAAAATCCGTGATCTAATAATCACGTAAGAAACAAGTACAGTACGGGATCGATAGTTTGAGGCGAACGGGACCACCTCGAAATACTGGAAACTCGGTCTATCGATACTTTCATTGAAAAAAGGAATAAATAGAAGTTGAACAGAATATAGGTGTCATCTGGGGGCTTGTCAAAAGTACTTTGTTACTTTTTACGAATTTGTCATTTAGGCAAGAATACCTGCTTGTGAGCAGGAACATAAAAGTATAGCATAAACTGCATCGCGAAACTAGCGACAGTAGCATCTGTAAAGGCATGGTTACACAATAAGAGCTGCTGACCTGGCATAGGACAGCTACTGCACCAGTGTACTCCCATGACAGCAGCTCGACTCGCGTCACATAAGTAGTCAGGTATTTTTACTTGTAAAGTATTCCGAACTTAATGAAATTTTAGTATGCTGTGTGGGTACTCTGTGGACTGGAATCTGACTATTCGACCTCGAAGACCCTGTGATAACTTTGCAGAGGCCGAAAAACCTCGAAATTTTTGGCCTTTTCAACAATTTCGCTTATACCTTCTAAAGCATGCGTTTTTCGCAAGACATACCAAAGTTGAAGAGCATAAAATTTCCTACATATTTCAATGGTCAGAAATGTTTTTGACACACTAATGACTGAGATACAGATGGTCAAAAATATAGTAATTTTCTAAAATTACCAAACATAGCTCCAAAACTCAATTTTTTGCCTTATACTCCAGTAGCGATAAATCTAAAAATTGGAGAAATCGGAAATAATTGCTACAAAAGGTTTTATTGTTTTAATTACTACTTTTGTGGCCCAATATGACTATCCTAGCCGCGCGGGAGTAGCCGAGCGATCTGGAGCGCCACATTGCGGATTGCGCGGATTCCCGCGTCGGAGGTTCGAATCCTCCCTCGGGCATGGATGTTTGTGTCATCTTTATTATAACTTAGTTCATAAGTAGTTTGTAAGCTTAGGGACTGATTACCCCACAGTTAAGTCCAATAACATATTTTTGGAAACATATTTGTTACACTTATGGGAAACATCACTCTTATTTAAATTTATATATAAAGAACAGTCTAGAGTGCGAAAAAAAAATATTTTTTCGACTAGTTTCGGTCTTATTTAAAACATCTTCAGGAAATTAAGCTCCATTGATGTTGTAGAGCTGGCAGGAGACTTGGAGCCTTCTAGTGCGTCACGAATCGCAATTTGTTTAGTGTGTCTTCTGCCCTACCTCCATAGAGCGTTGTTAAAACTCGGTGACCAGCTTCGACAATAGCTTCAGCTTGCTCGAAGAAACGTTTGATATCTTCTAGAAGACATTTATTTTTGACCGGTAGATTGACCACCTTTTTCTTGCCCTGACTGAAGAGTGCTGAATTCGTGTGACAGTCGCTTATGCTGTGGAGAAATATGAGTGGCCTTCTGATGATTTTGCCAGTTTGAAACTGCTGGAACGAAATACTTTTGATGAGGTCTTTCCTCTACCAGGTTTCAAGAAATATACATTTGTTGATGGTGCGGCTAGGGCATTGAGCATGATGAGAAGATCCGTATCCTCACCAACTACCATAACCTCCTCATGCCCCTGTGAGACCTCAAGCGTTGTGGTAACTATCAGGTGGTCTGCGCCTTCATTAGCTTGCTTTTTGGTATGTTTTTTGCTGGGCAAGCCAGTGTAATAATGACCAAAATGTATCTTTTGTACTTCCTGAGATAATGGACCAGAAAGTTGCTCAAAAAATGTTCAAATGTTTGTAAATTTATCGGACCAAACTGCGTGGTCATCAGTCCGTAGCTTAAAAAACTACTTAAACGTAGGTAAACTAACCTAAGGACAAACACACACACCCATGCCCCAGGGAGGACTCGAACCTCCACGGCGAGCAACCGCGCGCTCCTCAGCGAGACGCTTTAGATCGCTCGGCTACTCCACCGCGGCAGGGAAAGTTGCCTCCAAAAAAAAAAAAAAAAAAAAACACTATATTTGACCAAATTTGCAGACAAATATCTCTGTATAGGTTAACTCAGATTTTAATTAAAATTGCACCATTAGAAAGAGCGGCTTATTGTCTACTAGAAAACTGTTTCTTTATCGTCGTTCTATGGGTTGAATGGTTATAGAACTTGACGCAACTGGTCATATGCAATGTATGTATTAATATGCAAAAACATGGTGCTTTTACTTGCGATGGCACAAGGGCGGCGAGGTCTGGTGACTCGTAAACGCGTCAGAGACGGTCCGAGGCAAAGGCGTCGCGGCGCGGGTGGGAGGCACGTTGGCATCGCGGCGCGCTGCACGTCGCACGTTGCGGTCGCGCCAACCGGCACTTATCGCCGCATGGCGTGGCGTTCGCTGTGGTTAAATAACTGCGTCGTTTGGCGGGCGTCCTCCCCGGAAGAAAGGTGGGAACTGGCGAGACCCGGCCAGAAAAAGCTTTTACCTGGCTCAGACCAACACCACCTAGAGATAAGGCCTTACAACAGGCCGTGTCTACGTCACACTTAGAGGCCGTGGCCGCCATCTGACTGGCCGGCCGCTGCGTGGCGGTAGGCGTGCCCCAGCGGACAGCCAGTGAGGTGGCGGCCGGGGCCTCTAAGTGTGACGTAGACACGGCCTGTTGTGTAAGGCCTTGTCTTCTAGGTGGTCTTGGTCAGACCTGTCTTGTCCGTGGGTGGCGCCGGGCGCCTCGACAGAGAATAAACTGTTGTCGCCTAGTGGACGGACGCAGGAAGCTACCGTGTGATAACTGCACACTCACATTATTCACAATATTCTAATAAAGCAAAATCTACTCGTCCTGATGGAAGAGGTGACCAGATTTTGAAGAGTACTAGCAGTGGCGTAACTAGGACTTGGCTTTTGGGGGGGGGGGGGGGGGGGGGTGATAGATCTTCTTGACGAGCAAAATTTTAGTCAGTTTCCAGACAGACTACCATCTAGCACTCCCGTTGAAGAAACTAATTCACTCCCTTCCAATGAAAGCTTATGGTAAAACATCCCAAGTTTCCAATCTTTACCAGATTGCTGTTATACGACTTCTTTTTCTTTACTTTTTTCTCTTTCTCTCTGTGTTTTTCTTTTCTTTTTTTTTTTTTTTCTTCATTTTTCTTTTTTCTCTTTTCGGGTTCTTGGGGGGGGGGGGGTTCTATCCCTCTCATCCCCCCATAGTTACGCCACTGAGTACTAGTATGGATACGGGTGGTCCAAAAAATATTCGAATGGTCTCATTTAATGTAGAATTTCATGCCCATCACCTTTTAATTCCTCTGTGTTTTCGATATTGTCAGTCATTTACGAGATATAATCACAAAACCGAAAAAATACCCGTTTTGGGGTACATTTTTGCCCCCCACCACTTGGGTACAACTCCGCCGAGGGGGGAAAGCCTAGGCCGGCCGAGGGGACTGAGGCGCTTCAGTCTCGGTCTGCACGGCCACTACGGTCGGGGGTTCGAATCCCCCCTCAGACATGGATATTTGTGCCGTCCTAGTTCGTAAGTAGTTTATAAGTTTAGGGACTGATGACCCCGTAGTTGGGTCCCATAGGCTCTACAAACATTTGAACATTTGATTTGGAAAACCTAGGATAATGATTTTGGGCCACAAACGTAGTCATTAAAACAACAGGCAAGAGGCCTGTGAAAACTAAATACTTCGTAATAACTCATATGCGAGCTCCTGACCGACTTGACACAAAATCACAGTGCCAGTAGCTGCATTACAGTAGCTGACTACGTCAACTCAGATGCTAGCTCGTACTGTGTAACCAGGCCCTAACCTATGTCCCACTTCACTCAAAATTCTGCTTGTCAAAAGTAGGCTACTTTGCGCCTATAGTCGACATTGCTTTTTTGCATCGCCTGAATTTGGATTGGAATTTAAATAGTGGCAACTACTTATTCACAACCTTTACAAAAGCGTTACACGTTTGCACCTGTTACTGCTCTTCAAAGTGGTCACCAGCGTTGTGTAGAACCCGTTGTCAGCGATGTGGAAGACATAGTACACCGTTAGCAGAGTCTCATCTGTTGATGGCGCGAATGGAGTGGTCTAATACATACGTTGTAGGTCTACTTTAAAATGGCTTCCTCAAACCGAGATCATCTTTGGCGCTATCCACTAGTACACGAATTTTATTTGGTGGACAAAAGACCGTTCCAACTTGGTGTTTCTTCAAAATGCAGGCAACCTTCCCCGAGAGTGTGTTGGTATATGGAATGAACGCAGTGCCTACCTCCTCCTTCGTGTTTTCATCCATTTCCACAGGTTGTGCTGTAGTGGTTGGTTGGAGAGCCTGCTGAATCTGCCACTCTGAGTACCCATTTTTTCGGAATACAGTTCTCAGGTGTTCAAATTCCTGGGGTACACTCTCTGCATCGGAGATAGTGCGCGCCCTATGTACTGGAGTTTTAAGTACCCCATTCCTCTGTGAAGGGTGGTGACAGCTGTCTATGTGTAAATACGGATCAGTGTGCGTTGTCTTCTGATACACACTGTGACCCAGGGTGCCATCAGCTCTTCTCTTGACCAAGACGTCGAGGAAAGGCAATTTACCCTCCGTTTCAGTCTCCATAGTGGATATTTTGATTATCAAATATGCCGGGAGAAACTCAAGAATCATGTCACTTTAATGTTTGAGTAATAGAAAACTGGAACGTATACCTGTGAAATATTATTATTTTTAAGGAACTTATTAAGCGGGAGTACCAATGCTTTCTGTCTATTTTTATTATCGTAAATGAACAAGAATTGCAATTAACATTTCTCACACCACTTTCAAAGACAGCATTCCTTTTTCCAAAAGAAGTCTTTGGGGTATGTGGACTTATTTGAGCAAATAACGAAGTGGAAAACAGTAATCAATACCAAGCACAAATCAACACTACATTGACGATGTCTACGGTGTATAATGCTTTAGGTTGGTAGAGAGCATAAACAATATGAACTTAGCTGACTTCCGCCGATCACAGAGGGGCCTTGTCCTGTACACACACACGCACAAGGGACCTCCGACGGCGAGCAACCATGTGCTCCGCAGCAAGGCGCCTTAGAACATTCGGACAATCCACCATGACAAATTACTGCAAAGCTAACACTCAAAGGCAAAACTGTTGTCTTTCAAAATACGTTACATGACTCTGAAACCTTTATAAGTAGAAATTAAATTTAATGTAGTTTTAAGAGACAGATTACAAATGAACATTTCAGTCCTGTTCAAATGGTATAGTAGCAGCTGAAAAGGGTACCACCTTTCAATCACTTGGAAAGGGGAAAAGATATGACATAAGGAAAGAACTAGAAATGTAATACCCAATAAAGGAAGTTAATCATCTTTATATATAAAGCAGTGTGTTCATGTGTCTGTGTGTATGTATTGCATAAAAATCTATAGTTTCGTTACAATCTTTATGAAATTTTGCACACATTACCTTCAATCTATGTGAACGGTCTCCATAAATGTAAGTATCGCGTACAACATATAGTTCACGAGATATGACTTCATAAACAATGAGATGGAGAAAATTTTGCATTACGTGACAGTGTTGCACATTTCCTCCTAAACAACTGGACTGATTTCAAATAAATTTGGTACACTTATTCCTTACAGTGAGGTACCAATTCTGCAATGGCAAGACCGCATACGATTCATAGTTCAGTAGATAGAACATCATAAACAGTAGGAGATGCAAGAAACTGCCACATAATGTGACAATACATTATTAATACAGTATTATCAGAACAAGATTACTTAGCGACTTCCAACAAACTTTAAACATAATTTTCTTGCTGACAACCATGGCAAAATTATTAAAGGAAAAAGTTTCTCACTTACTACTTTTCCGCTGTTGATGGACTAAAACTGCGGCATTCAGTATGACGTTACAATTTATAATTTCTACACAACAAATTGTAGCCACAGGAAATTTTACAGGCAGTAAACACACATATAGCTGAATGCCTTTGAAATTGTAACACAGTAGAACACACAGTTTATGAGATCTGAGCACATAAACAGTAACATTCATGGAAAAATGCCACATCATGACCCAAGTTTTAATCTATTACTTCTTTACTACTAATTGTATTCGCAACAGATTTTATAGACATACAGCTCTTACACAGATGAAGATATACCTGAAAAATTATACAGTTGTATAACATATAACTCAATAAATATGAGATCTTACGAATTTTTTGTATTTTGATGACTATCTTTCTTTCTTTCTTTCTTTCTTTTTTTTTTTTTTTTTTTTTTTTTTTTTGATACAACACTTATAATTTTGTACATTATGGAAGACAGCCTTATTTCTTGTATATTTTCCAATAAATATAACATGTTTTTAGAAGAAAAGGAGAGGGGCAGAGAGAGAAGGGAAAGGAGAAGTACTAACTCAAGGCAGGAAGAAATAAATATCCGGGCAACGCCGGGTTTGCAGTTAGTATTGAATTAAACTCTAATTTCAACCCTGGGAATAAACAGTCGTCCTTTTCTTTATGTACATAAAAACAGTGGCGGATACAGAGTTCTTTTCGGGGGGGTTGCACAAGCCTGAGGAGGGTGAACACGGCCTTAAGGGCTTTGTGAGACTAATTTTAAAACACACACTCACACACGCATATATATAATATATTTTATTACAGTTATTGTCACATATAGTAAACACAAAATATGTTCCAAAGCCACAGTCGCTTCTTAGAAAAACCTTTTTTAATTGACTTCCATCTAACTAACAATGCACTATTAGTTTCTGCGCACTATGGTGTCATTTTCAAATGCCTATGATAACAAAAATATTACAATGATTCAGTCATAAAGGATGAAACACTTGCCAACAGCTGAACACTGGGCGTTCAGGCTCTGAATTTAATTCAATTTGTAACTGATTCTGAGCTTCGCCTGGTGGTGGGTATATGTGAATCCCTATACAGAGGAAGCCATGCGAAATTGACATAGGTTTCTCTACATATTTATAACTTTGGAATAATTGGACTATAAGACTGAATAAGACTGACAACTTAAAAATTCAAACAATTGTACAATATGGTCGTAAAATGTTTTGTACATATTAAATGAGCCAAATGACGTAATGGTTACTGTACAAAAACATAGGACATGTTGTTTCAAAAAACGTTCCTAAGGTCATCGGTCCGTAGTCTTACAATCTACTTTAACTTTTTCTAAGGACAACACACACACACACACACACACACACACACACACACACACACACACGCCCGAGGGAGGACTTGAATCTCTGGAGGGAGAGGCCATGTACTCCATGACGTTGCTCCCCAGATCACATGGCCATTCCCATGCGGCGCACATGGTTTGATAAATTATTAAACTTTTCAGTTTAATGTGGTTGAATCATTGTAATATTTATTTTTCATCACAGGAACTTGAGAATGACGCCATAGTGTGTCAAAACTAGTAGTGCATTGGTAATTAGATGGAAGTATGTTAATTTGACAAGGGAAGACAATTTTACCTGGTGATGCCAGTAGCACAAAACATCTGCACTACTTGAAGGACATCCATTTATTTCGGATTGCTGTCAATGTTATGTTGCTCTTACATGCGAAATATTACCACACTCATTGTTACGGGTAACATTTCAACACTGCGACGCTGCCTTCTGCTCGCTGATGCTCGCCCCCTGGCAGCCATAGTACACGCCTCCTGCCGCTGCCAACAGCCAGCGCACAAATCGTCAACTTACTGTGGATGAACAGTACAGTAACCGGAGTAGCTGTGTCATTATCAAACAGTGCAGACATTGGAAACAGTGTATCCTAAAAGGTCACCCAATTACTGGTCAGAAACAAACAGCCAGTAAATACGAGTATGTCGCCCTAAGTTTGATATTCCCTCAAAACCTAAAATCAGGTTTATTGTACTATGTATTGAATCAATTTCTTCTTCATTCTTTGTAAAGTTGCTATACAAAACGAGATAAGTTTTCATAAAGCTTTCGCGATCAACAAAATTACACTTGAAACATCCTGACAAATTAAAATTGTGGGCCAGAAACGTGATTTGAACCTGGGACATTTGCCTTTGGCAGTGTATATGTATATCACAATCTTCCATTAGTCCTACTTCCCACTTTCTCCTACTTCCCTCTTCCTTTGTTTATCTGCTGTTTCCATAGCTCTTTCAACTGTTACTCTTCCTTGTCCTTTTCTTCCTACCACTGTCAGTCTCTTCCTCTCACTTCTCTCTGTTTATCTTGTCCTATCCTTTTTTGCACACACCACCTCCCTTTGCTCCCCTCCCCCCCCCCTCTCTCTCTCTCTCTCTCTCTCTCTCTCTCTCTCTCTCTCTCTCTCTCTCTCTCTCTCTCTCTCTCTCTTCATGCTGTCCATGAAAAATTACATATATGTGCCAATTTTCATGGTGATTGATCAAATAGTTTAGAAATATGTTGTAAAGTACCTTCTGCCATGCACAATATGAAAACTTATGTTTGCAGAATTTCATCAGTATTGGATGAATGGTATGGCAACTCATAAAATACAATCAAACATTGATTTTTATATATTAGTACATGATTTGTACTTTACCATTTGCATAGGATTTTTAGTAAAACAATTGTGTTGTCTATATGTTTCAGTTTTTGTGCCTTCGAAATATTAAAACTTTCCTGCAGACTTGTCAGGACTGCTTTGGATTGAAGGAAAGTGATTTATTTGAGCCGTCCCAGTTATTCGACCTCACCGACTTTTACCAAGTGCTCAATACTTTGTCAAAATTATCTAACTGTCCTAAAGTACAAAGGAAAAACATTATGTAAGTACCATATATTTCTTCAAACAGTTAGTAATTCATAGATTTACAGCGCCATTTAGTTTTGTTGCTATATTTGATTTTATTCTTCTTTTTATTTCAGGGGATTCTCAATACATCGAAACCGGAGTGTCTCCCAGGAAGATATTTATAAACATTTACAAACTACGTAAGTACTTGTAGTGTATCTGTTTTAAAAGTAGATGCTGTGATTTTTAAACTAGATTTACTTCTCCCATCAACTGAAATTTCAGTGAATAATATGAACTCATTACAAAATCTGTTCGAATTCTTGCTGAACTGATACATGACTATCAAAAATTCTGAAACCTCATATGAATTTCCTTAAACTTGGACAAAGTTCTTTTGTTGGAGTCATCAAAACATTATTTATAGAATGTGATGTCTGTCCTGTTAGCTTTTTTTACCAAGCGAGGTGACACAGTGGTAACAAACTGGACTCACATTCGGGAGGACGGTGACTCAAATCCACCTCCAGCCATCCAGAGATAGGTTTTCTGCGATTTTCCTAAATCGCTCCAGGAAAAGCCACGATTATTCCCTTATTAACTTTTCCATTGTGTTCAGATTGTCCTACATTCTCAAATATGTGCTTTAAATCATACTATTTGTATGTTTCGCTGTTTGTGAATGATAGTGGATGTTGTAGCGAACCATAAGTCTTGTAGCTGTTTTCTATATTCACAGGCACAAAGTAAGTTGTTCTGCCAACACTGATGATTATATGTACCAAGTGAAAAACGCTATTTGATATATTTTCCCCTTCCCATTGAAAATTAATTCCAATATTTATAGAAATATTGCCACAAATGAAGACAGGGGCGAGTATCAGTATTGTCTAATGGATAAAACAGTTGGACTCTGATTCAAAGGATCATGATTTACCCTCTGCCAGACACTTAAATGTGAATTGAGAGTAAATATGTAGATGCAGAATTCGAGACCCACTGTATGTAAATTTTAATTTGAATGCTAAATTCTTATACCTTGTAGATGTATTGAGAATCAGTGTTAGAAAAGTTTCTAAGGGTGTATACATACAGTGTAGTCTTCTAGTTGGAGTCAATTTGTTTTGCAGTCATGATTGATTTTAAACTGCTGTTCATTAATCACTTATGTCCAAGGACATTATTCTTGTTCACTGTGTGACAGGATTGCCCCAAGAAAGTGATGTCTAAGGGATATATATGTCTTCACTGTAGGCGACCAATATGTGTGGTTTGCAACTGCTGGGATAGATGACAGGTATTTAATGATGCCCATGCTAGCAGATTGCAAGCAGAACTCAGTTAACACTAATAGCAGAATGATAAAGGACAAGAGGGTGTAGTTTCATGATAACATAGATCATAATTGCTGCAAACTAGCTGTTGGAGAAGATGCTTATCCATATATTGAGCTAGGTCTCCATCACCCTTAAGGAGCACTAACTTGGGAACTTAATGGTGCAATCTTCCCTGGAGGTGGGGCTACCAAAGAGAAAGATCCTTTGCTGTCAATCACTACAAAAATGGCGGGAAACTACATATCCTTATGGAAGGCCAACCAGCTGGAGCTCATGTGGAGTCAGGAAAATTCATATTCTGTTATTTTGGAAAAGTACCACTACCAGTTGCTGAAGACTACCAGTATTATTTATCAGTGACAAAACCATTCAGCTGAAGATGACTAATGGTCTAATGGGATGTCTTTGCAACCTACAGGACAATGGATTATTCAAGTCAGTGTAAGTGACCATAGCAGCCCTTTGAGTTTGTAATTTTATAAGAATGTAGTCATGATGACATTTTTTAATAAGACCTCCCAATAAGTTGTAGATTCTGATTACTGAAAGATAATCTTAGAGGAGAGGAGTGTCTGTTTAGAGGAAATAGGCATCCCATTCTGTGGAGACTGTATGTGTTGAATGAAATGGTTATTTTCGGTGATCAGTATTTCAGAGGCAACAGTTGTGTTACACTGCACATCCATGCTTGAACCTCATAATGAAATGTAATAGAAGAATCCCATTGTGGAAAGATAAATTCATCTCAACCTCTTTTGTCTCATTTAAGAATGCAATTGGTGAATTACAAATAGTTAACTGCAGTCAAGAGCCTTGTATATTCCCAAGAGGCTTGCTTATAACAAACCCTGGGCCATTACCTGAGTGTCATAGAAACCTCTCATGACAAATCTACAAGTGGTATTAATGGAACCACTTCGAGAAAAGATTTTCATGCGCGCCTCGGTTGCACAGTGGTAGAGTGCCAGACCTCAAATCCAAAGGTCGGGGGTTCGATCCACGCCAGGTCCTAGGATTTCAATCTGTCAGTTTCCACTTCTTTCACCTCTGGTAGTAATGCTCATGTGAAAAATACCGAGTAGCACCATGGTTCGGAGCCCACGTTAAACTGTAGGTCCCCATATAACTGGCTGGGTAAGTCAGTTCGAATGTCGGAGGAAGGCAACGGCATACCACCTCCAAACAGGACCATGCCTAGTAAAGCACTATGGTGTTCAAACCAATCTTCGGATTGTTGACTGCTTTACCTTAACAAAGGTACAACAGGGGAAGCTATTTGTCAATCCTCAAGATTTATCTGAATGTTTCAGTTTGCAGTTGAAAAGCAAGTTGGACATCTTGTTCTGCTGACTTTCCACAGCTTTGGACAACTTACATTCATATCTGAGTAAATAAAAAAGTTTAGGGTATTTATCGTACAACATACAAGCTTTGTGATTGGAGCAGCCACAGACGGTGGTCACATGTGCATGATTACGCCTGATGAAGGCCATGGTAGAAAAATTTAGTTATGTGCCTCTCTGTGTCTCAGTGGTTATCTTTACAGTGAGTTGCTATCTATCCTTCATTGTTGACATTCAAACCTGCATTTTCCATTGTTGGTATTTTATCATCATCATCATCATCAGAGACTGATTATGCCTTTCAGTGTTCAGTCTGGAGCATTGTACCTCTAATAAAATTCCTCCATGATCCCCTATTCAATGCTAACATTGATGCCTCGTCTGATGTTATGCCTTTTACTTCAAAATCATTCTGCACTGAATCTAAGTAGTTTCGTCTTGGTCTACCTTGACTCCTCTTACCCTCTGCTGCCGAGCTCATGAGTCTCTTAGGTAACCTTGCTTCTCCCATGCGTGTAAAATGACCCCACCATCTCAGTCTGTTTGCTCTAAACGCTTTATCTATGGTGTTCATTCCTAATTTTTCTTTGATTTCCTCATTATGGTCACCCTCCTGCTATTGTTCCCATCTATTAGTACCTGCAATCATTCTTGCTACTTTCATATCAGTAACCTCTACTTTATGAATAAGGTAACCTGTATCCACCCAGCTTTCACTCCCATACAACAAAGTTGGTCGAAAGATAGAGCGGTGCACCGCTAACTTAGTCTTGGTACTTACTTCCTTCTTGCAGAAGAGAGTAGAACTTACCTGAGAACTCACTGCATTAGCTTTGCTGCACCTCGATTCCACTTCTTTCACTATGTTGCCGTCCTGTGAGAAAATACATCGCAGGTACTTGAAACTGTCTACCTGTTGTAACTTTGTTCCTCCTATTTGGCACTCAATCTGTTTAAATCTCTTTCCCACCGACATTACTTTTGTTTTGGAGATGCTGATCTTCATATCATAATCCTTGCACCTCTGATCGAGCTCTGAAATATTAGTTTGCAACCGTTCAGTTGAATCGGCCATTACAACTAAGTCATCCGCATATGTGAGACTGTTTATTTTGTTTTCATTTTTTTAATCTCGCCCTGCCAGTTTACTGTTTTCAACATATGATCCATGAATAGTATGAACAACAGTGGTGACAGGTTACAGCCTTGTCTTATCCCTGAAACTACCCTGAACCATGAGCTTAATTTGCCATCTACTCTAACTGCTGCCTGACAGTCTACGTAAAGCCCTTTAATTGCCTGCAGAAGTTTGCCTCCTATACCATAATCTTGTAGAACTGACAGTAGCTTCCTCCTAGGAACACGGTCATAAGCCTTTTCTAGATCTATGAAACATAGATACAATTCCCTGTTCCACTCGTAGCACTTTTCCATTACGTGGCGTAAGCTAAGGATCTGGTCCTGACAGCCTCTGAGAGGTCTAAACCCACACTGGTTTTCATGTAACTTGTCCTCAATTAATACTCGCACTCTCCTTTCAACAATACCCGAGAATATTTTGCCTACAACGCTAATTAAAGAGATACCTCAATAGTTGTTACAATCTTTCCTGTTTCCATGTTTGAAAATTGGCGTGATTACCACTTTCGTCCAGTCAGACGGAACCTGTCCCGATTCCCACGCCTTCTCAATTATCCTGTGTAACCATTTGAGGCCTGATATTCCACTGTATTTGACGAGTTCCGACTTAATTTCATCCACTCCAGCCGCCTTATTGCACTGTAATCTACTGACCATTTTCTCCACTTCCTCAAATGAGATCCTGTTTCCATCGTCGTTTCTGTCCCATTATACCTGAAAATCTGACACAGCATTGAACGTTTCACCTACATTGAGCAATTCTTGGTATTTTAGGGAAATAAATTTACATTCATTTTCTGACAATACTGGTGTATGCTCCTGTTCAAATGTTTGGTGTGAAAGAAACAGTCTTGTTTATTTCAACCCAAAGTCAGCTTTGTAGAATCATATTGTATACATCAATTGTAATTTGAAACATTGTTGTCTGTACACTACTATTTATATTTGTTTTAATCTGATTCTTAAATTTGTTGGGAGAATGTTGCAGTAAAATTTTGTTTCGTTCTGAATGATAAAAGATACTTGTTCACAACTCACATTAGCAGCAGTTTTCAACTTCCCTATAGTCTGTTGCAGTCACTCACGCATAAATTTGCTTAAAATTCCTTTTGAAAATTCTTATATATTATACTATTAATGTGTACTATATAAATATTTGTTTATGTTATAGTGGATACAAACTTCTCTGTAGCTATTATTTAGATCAGTGTCCAGCTGCATTAGGTTTTGATGAAAGATTTCAATGATGTATATACAAGTTCTGTTTCTTCAATTTTAAAAATTTGCCTCCATTACAAATGCATTAACAATTTTGTATTCTGTGCCTGCAGTGAACAGTATAAAGAAATAGTTTGAGTCATATACATTCAAAAACATCTGTGTTTACTTACAAATTTTGTTTTATCCCCATGCTATTTTATCTTGATGATCCTTTTCCATGATATAATACAATGCTGCTATTAATAATGGATTTGGCTGTACCGCTTCTGACTGTTCTCCCCATCTATACCAACTTGCATTGACTTCTGTCTCAGTTGACACTTTTCTCATCTTCAACAAATTGACTTTCGTGTGGTTGTTGCTGCTCACAGCAGAACAATGTACCTGATACCATGGGGCCAGCGGCCACAGCTGACCAGCAAAACTAATGCTATGTGCTCTGCAGTTGCCACAGCAAAGCCTCACACCTAAATCTGTATGGCTTGCTGAACCTGGTAGCGAAATATCAATCAATAAGCATTTAAATCGTATATAATATAAAAGCACTGTATTTCAAAAATATTCACCTTATTTCACAAGAAGCATGTGTGATGATTAAGGTTATTGTATTTAAGCTCAAGGTTCACGAGGAATCACATCAAGAGTAAATGGCCCAGGAAGCACCCATGATTGGATCTCTAGGTGGGAGCAACTTTGATGTCTACATCTACAAGACAAAACTGTATCAATAATAAGATTCAGAACATACAGGTCAGCACCAATAATTGAGTCACTGTTAGGGAATGATAGAGTTCAAGAAACTGAGGAGGAACTGGGAAAAATCCACTGGAGTACTGTCAATGTAGCTGAAGTACAATACAAACAAGATTACTGTTCCTTTTTGAGATCTGTAACTATGTTCTGTTTCTCAGTGGGAAACAAAATGTATTTGAGTTCTTAATAAACATAGATGTTAATTATATCGGTAGTATAGCAGGCATCCAGCAGAATAGCTGGCTTGGTTTTAAACATTTTGTCAAGGTACAAAATGTACATATCTATGATCCCACTGCCTATGCTTATCTCTCAGGCAAAGGAATTCACTTCCTTTGTGAGAGTCTCAATGGCAATTGCAAAAAAAAAGGGGGGGAAGGGATTTCCACATTAATTATGTGTGGTTTTAATACCAACACCCAAACCTCCAGATGTCAGTCAGTCAGATCGGTACTAAACTTCGTATATCGATAATATATCAATGAAAACTCCAATATAATTTGTGCTATGTACTGTCATCCAGGACAACATGCATATACTATAATAATAAGTGACACCTGACCTACGGAGTAGAGGGAAAGTATAACTGTGGGAGCACATCACTTCAAGCGCCTGTGGGCAAATTGGTAGAGCATTAGTTTGTTATAACGACGGTCTTGGATTTGAGCCCTGCTCCTAGTAACTATTTTTACTGCAGTACATTGGCAATTGTTATATGGGGCAACATGTTTCTGACGTGTAAAATGACTGTTTGGATTTTATAGCAATGTGTTATTGGCAGTTTGCATTTGCTTTGTTTATTTGAAAGTAGCAAATCTGTTGGGTTTATTTGTATTTTCGCAGAATAAACAAACACAATTAGAACATTTGTATAAAGAAACAACTGCATCACACTCACAGTAATAATAGTAACCACAATAACAATACTAATAATAAAATAATAAACATTATTAGAGTAATAAAACTAGTAAAAATGAAAATAATAATAATAATAATAATTATTATTATTATTATTATAACAATAAGTACATAAAATTCAGGCACAAACACTAACACCACCACAGATTCACAGTGTCATTCATTCAGGAATGAAGGTTTTTACAATAGTGATTGTGAACAAAGAAGTGTATGAAGTAAATTACTTTGGTGCACCAAGCACATTTGTTGAATCCCATATTTGAGCATCTAACCTGTAGACTGCAGAATGGAAGCTTATGTATGAAACAGAATTGTGTCAATGTTTGAAAGGGTCTGGGTTTATCAATGACGTTAGCCAGTATCCATCCATGATGATGATATTTATAGAAATGCAGAGAACATGATTGATTGTATGTGAGTGACTGCAGCGTAAGAAAATTATTCTGTTGACATGATGGGTAGTTGATGGGTGCCGGCTGTCAGTGTCTACAATATTTCGGCTACGTAACTCGTAACCTTCATCAGGTGCAACCTGAGACTCTCAGGTCGCACCTGATGAAGGTTACGAGTTACGTAACTGAAATATTGTGCAGAGTAGCCACTGACAGCCGGTACAACTCCTGATTACCCTCATGTCACTAGATCGCCGGGAAAGCCTGAAGAGTTACAATTATTCTGTTGTTGAAGACTAATCTCTTCGAAAGAATCCCAAGCATCACTGGAGATTTTTCCAAACAATATGCTTGTATAGTCAGAAAAAATGAAGGTAAAGCAGTTGACACATGGAGACAGCGTTTGGTGGAATTATTCTGTGAAACTATGAATAAACAATACAGGTTTGCTACTTTTAAATAAATGGAGCAAAATCAAACTGCTAATAATACACTGCTATAAAATCTGAACAGTTCTTTTACATGTCAGAAACACGTTTCCCTACATAACAATTGCCAATGTACTGCAGTAAAAATAGTTACTAGGAGCATGACTTGAAACCAGGACCCTCGTTATAGCAAATTAATGATCTACCAACTTGCCCAAATAATTGGTAGTGCTGCAGGTATGCTGTCACAAAACATTTTCATAGAAATCATTCTTTAATTATGTATTTCAGAGATTTGATCATCAGATTTGTATCTGTTGGTGACTTCAGCCTCTCTGCCCATTGGAGACTACAGACCGGCAGTACACCTGTGGATATTTTGATTTTAGTATCACATTTTTTACGCAATGATGTGTGAATTCACTTTACCAGTATAGAAAACCAATGAAGTGGATGTATCGGGTACTTATTGATAATTGATGATATTATTATTCTAGTCATCATTACCGACAAACCCAGAAACACAACACTCTTCATCCTACTAAATCATTCACCTACTAAAGGCAATACACAACTCATATGCTACTGTGTAACACAATAGAACACAACAATCTAAAACACCATCAAATGACCAACAATCACAATCTATGAAGTGCTACCGTTTCAGCTGGTGTATATGACATCACACTTCACTGCAAAGCCTAGTTCTCGAAATGTCATTGCTTTGACTCCCACCATTCTCATGCAATAATTAATTCAGCATACAAAGTTATAAACTTTGTCACTCTTTTCAACTTTAAAATGAAATGGTCGATTCGTGCCGTGTGTAAACTTGAAGGATGTTCATTCAGTCTTCTCCAGTTGCTGTGGAAAATGGGTCTTATTAATTTTATTTCTGAATATACAAAAAGCACCAACACATAAGTTGGTGCTATCTTTCAGAAACTGGCAATTTTATGACAGTTTAAACACAGTAAGTTATTAGGTACCCTGCACATAATATACCTGAATCAGTGTCTTGTATCCTCACAGTTATTGTTCTGATGTGGAAAAAGGGCAAGATGACTTGAATTTGGTACCCTGTTACAACTGAAGTTGTTAAAGGTGTGTGTCAAACTGGCACAGGGCTGCAGAATATTATGGAAGATGACAGTAAATGAAACAGCTGTACTAAGTAAATTATAGCTAATGATATGTATCACATTTAAGACAAAGAAAAGTTGATAATGAAACTTAGCTGTTATAATCAGTGGCACTTTTTAAATTCATAATAATCAACTAGTGCGCCTCGGTTGCACAGTGGTAAGAGTGCCAGACTACAAATCCAAAGGTCACGGGTTCGACCCCCACCAGGTCCTAGGATTTTTATCTGTCACTTTCCACTTCTTTCACCTCTGGCAGTATTGCTCATGTGAAAAATACCTAATGTCACCATGTTTTGGAACTCACGTTAAACTGTAGGTACCCATATAACTGGCTGGGTAAGTCAGTTCGAAGGTCGGAGGAAGTTAATGGCATTCCACCTCCAAACAGGACCATGCCTAGTAAAGCACTGAGGTGTTCAAACAAATCTTTGGATTGTTGACTGCTTTACCTTAATAATCAACTAAAATATCAAGTGTTATGAGAATGCAAACTACGTGATAGAGAGAGAGAGAGAGAGAAAGAGAGAGAGAGAGAGAGAGAGAGAGAGAGAGATCATCTGTAATGACGATTATGGTGCTCCACTCTTCTTTAATTCTTTCATTCCCCAGTTCTCCAACTACTTGTTTCATTCTGCTTCAGCTCCTAGAGAAAGCTTATGTTTCAGTACCAGATTGATCTAATGTTGCAGAATATTGTCAGATTATATGTACTCTGCAGTCTTCAGTTTTGATTTCAGATACAGAATATAAGAACTGCATTCAACATGGATTCTTCTTCTTCTTCTTCTTCTTCTTCTTCACACAATTTGGACCATTTTCAAATGTGTGTCCAACCAGTTGTATTCCGGATTTCCAGTTTCTTAGCATTCAGTGGTTAATTGTATTTAACTTTTTTGTAACTCCAGGGAAAATTGTGTGATGTGAGGAACAATTTTGGGGGGGGGGGGGGGGGGCAGAAGGTACAGCAGGTGTGAATTCTGTATGCTACCTAGTGTGGTCTTTTTCCAAAGATAAATTACATTCAACGTATCCTTCCATTCTGAGTAACCTGTGTGAAATACTAAGGACCATTTTCCTATTAGGCACATATTTCGTACTTGCAGCAATACCTCTGTCGTATCAACAGTTAATAATATTAGTGGGGAAAGCAGTGATCGCAGCTGGATGCAGTTCACAATAAAATGTCCTTATTTTGAAGACAAAGAAGAAGCAATCTATGAGGATCTTTGCTATGTAACAATCTCTTCTTCACCTCCAGAGGTACAAATAAAGAAACTTATACTATTTGCATGATCTTTTAATCTTTTGGCTTGTCTGGGATGCATGCTAAACTGCTGGTACTATTGAAAATACACACTTAAATATTTACTTGTTGTTTTGCTTCAGTTTTCATTTTATTTAATGTGAGATTTAAAAATCTTAATTGTCTTTTCACAATCTCTGACGTCATATATAACTATTGTTGCACTGTTGAGGCTAGATACTAATGCACTGAGTGGCATACAGGCACATAGAAAGGGCAAAAAAATTTCTTATCTTTTGGATAAATTTTTGTCAGAAAACTGTGGAATTTTTCACCCTGTCTACTTTTCCTATTTCTTATGTTTTATTAATAGTAATTATTCATCACTAAAACTACTTCCTTGTATTTGTCACACATAAATGTATGTTACTGCCCCCTACAACTGAGGTTTCTGGGTCCTAAATTATGTCCCGTTATTTAAAAGCTGTCAAACCTATTCTTTCCTCTATTATTATTATTATTATTATTATTATTATTATTATTATTTTCCCCCTTCTGTGGATAATTAATCAATTTTTCATCCTTTGTTAGTGGCATCTTCTATTACAAACACATTCCTTTAATAAATTTTTCTCATTTAATAACTTTAGACATGATTATTATTATGTGACATGATTCATTATGGTTAACCACAATACCAGATAATTGTAATCCGATGTAATAAGAAAATATTTGGGACCAGTAATACCAGCCCCATGGATACAAATAACTTTTAAGTTATAAAACGAGTTGATAAATTTTTGTATTTAGGGCAATTGCAAAGAATGATGAGCATGAAATGAAATAAACAGAAGATTATTAATGACCTGGAGTGACTTTTAGCAAATTGAAATTCATTGTTTAAGTTTGAAATATATCTGAAAAGGAAAGTTAAAAGTCCATGTGTGTTGCCAGTTTAAATTTTGAAACCATAACTTTTCATGCAAGCAATGTGTGTGCGTGTGTGTGTGTGGGGGGGGGGATTACTAGGAAAAACATGAAAACAAGTAAATAGATAAAAGGAAGTGATTTATTTGGGAGTAGTAGTTACGGCCATCCCAACCTTTACTTAATCTTTAAATCAAGCAAACAACTTCCTTGATTCATCTACCATTCTCCTCGCCAGACTAATCTTTCTGACCACAAAAGGTAAGAAACCTTTTAGTTACAGCCAGAATGAAAATGAAATGTTTGTGGTCAGAAAACTTAGTCTGGTGAGGAGAATGGTAGATGAATCAAGGAAGTTGTTTGCTTGATAAGATATAAGTAAAGGTTGGGATGTTGATATTAGGTAACTTGGATGAGCTACAGAAGGAAATTCTAGCAGTTAATTTTAAATGTCTGATGATAATTAAAAGTAATTTAATTTTTTTAACTGGATTTTTTTTTTTTTTTTTTTTTTTTTTTTTTTTTTTTTTTTTTTTTTTTTTTTTTTTTTACACATTTACAACCAGACGTGGTGCTAATAACATAATGTGTAGATTCTGAATCATAAATATACTTCGGTGCTCCCAAGGTACCAACACACACTATACCGTCATAAGGATTTGCTGGTGTATAATGAAAGGCTTCCCTTCTTGACTGTCATGCTTAATATGTCACCTATGTTTTCATTATAATGTAACACGTAATTCACTGCACTGTCATTCATTTGGAATGGGCAATTTCATTTCCCATCTTTACAAAACCTGAGCTTGGTTTCACCTGTAATGGTTTATTTGTCAACAGGACATTTTCCCTTAATCTTCATTTTACTTAAAATTTAGTTGATACTTCTGTTATGTTCTTACAGGTTACTATGCATTGCATATAACTCATTACTCTCTTTGGATTGAAAACCTGTTGTGAAAAATCAAGGGAATGTTCTGATTTTAATGTATTATAGTATGACAAAAGACTTTAATCTGAATGCTCAGTTGCACATAACACACAAAGCAGAGATTATTCATGTGAAACAGCAACTGATGGAAAATGTATTGGCTACAAGCTCATAAATGAACAATGTGGAACAAAAAGATTAACCGGCCTGAATTATTTAAAGTCCAAGAACAGATCATTGCACATGCCCAAGCTCTCACAGGTTTGATTGGGTGAGGGGATAGGCTGACAGTTCATGAACACAACGGGCGCATGTTCGAATCCCACTGGTGTCAGTTTACTTTTTATTTTTTAGACCTCTTACAGGTAATATTTTAAATGTTAATTAGCTAAATATTGTGCAGTTGTAGGCTTTTATAGATTTCTAGAAGATTCTATTTTATAATAATCTAATGTTTAATCAGACAGGCACGTGTTCATAGTAATAATATTGACAATGGATTTGGTTTATTCTTCATGGAAGAGAATTGCCATGTATGAGGCCTTTTTCTGAAGACTTGCAGATTCTGTGCCTTGAAGGATCCGGGCTGTTCTTGATGCCAATGGCATGTCGACAAAATACTGAAGATATACATAGCCTACATTATATTATTTTTATTTTTATGGGAGGTCATACTAATATCAACCTCCAAGGAAGCTTATTTTTATTTTTATGAGAGGTCAGACAAATAACATCCTCCAATGTTGTTTATTTTTTTGTTATGAGAGGTCAAATAAATATTACTTTCCAAGGAAGATTATTTTTATGGCAGGTCAGATGAAAAATACCCTCCAACAATGTTTATTTTTCGTTATGCGTGGTCAAATAAATAATACCTTTCAAGGAGGATTTTTTTTTTTTTTTTTTTTTTTTTTTTTTTTTTTTTTTTTTTTTTTTTTTAGATATCAAATTGACAAACTGTAATTAGTTATTTACTAAAGAGGTTGCTGAAAAAAGTAAGGCCAATATAGTTTAATTAAAGAAAGAGACATTTGCACCATGATAAACAAAACAAAAATAAATTAATTGAAAAGTAAAGGTTTTACTGGCATCAAATCCAATGCACACCACTTAACCAGGAAGGCCGATACTCTATCAATGAGCTACCTGTCCTTTCTCATTAGCGGAACAGTAAAATGGTTCTACCGGAGTTGAAGAACGAATATTAAACTTGAAACAACAGATAATTGGAGGCACAGCCACTCACTCGTGTAAACCGCACACAAGGACTTAGAAAATTATGCCTAACTGCTGATACATTTATCTTACTTTAACACTACAGCTTCACCATGTGGCAGTTGGAAGTTTACAAATACGTGCGTCCATTTTCAACATTTTAACTATGGCTGTCATTTGTCTTGTTGTTTAAAGATTAGGCTATTACAAAATGGAATATGTTTAAGAATGTGGAATCTAGAAAAGCCTATAACTGTACAATTCATAGTGAATTAATGTTAAAAAATATTACCTGCTGTTGACTGCAGTGGTACTCGAACTCACGCCCCTTTTGTTTGGAAACTGTCAGCCTATCCAGTCAGCCAACGAAACATATGTAAGAAGTTCTTCATTGTAATAAATCTACCCACATGGAGTTCTTATACCACAACCACTTCAACATGCCCTAATAACATTTTCCAAAATAAATGATATGTGAGCTAAGCTGCTATGAATCTCGACATATCTATTTGACGATGTAAACAGCAAGCTGAAGCTCCGAAGACGGCTAGAGTTGACAAAACTGGTACTCGAAACTAGGCATTCACAATGCTGAGTTCTTGTACTTTAAATTATTTTGGCTGGGCAATCTTTTTGTCCCCCATTGTACATTATGATCTAATTAGAAGTAACTGCTATATGATATGCTTCTGTGGTGAATTACAAGTCTTGTTGCAGTGAAAAATTTTTGATAACTACATTGCATACTTCATATCATTACTTGCAACAAATTGAGTTATCTTGCTATGAATAGTAAATAGGTGTAATTATTTTGTTAAGTAAATGCACCTGTGCATGTAATTTTGGTTGTAATTACTTTTTCTCAAAACTGTAAATGGTAGTAAATATCAAAGTTGGTCATTATCGAATGTATTGACAATCAAGGCATTTGAATTTTAAAATGTTAGTAATCAAATTGCTTAGGAATGTTACTTTTCATTCATATTATCTGAAAGTACTGTGTGCTGTATGATGTAATTGAATAAACCAATATATATAATTTAAATGTTATGATTATACCCCACTCCCATGAACCACAGACATTGCCGAGGTGGGGTGGCTTGCGTGCCTCAATAATACAGATAGCCGTACCGTTGGTGCAACCACAGCGGAGAGGTATCTATGGAGAGGCCAGACAAACGTGTGGTTCCTGAAGAGGAGCAGCAACCTTTTCAGTAGTTACAGGGGCAACAGTCAGGATGATTGACTGAGCTGGTCTTGTAACATCAGCTAATGTGGCTTTGCCACACAGTTACTGCGAACGGCTGAAAGCAAGGGGAAACTACAGCAGTTACTTTTCCCAAGGACATGCAGCTCTACTGTATGAAAATATGATGGCATCCTCTCGGGTAAAATATTCCGGAGGTAAAATAGTCCCCCATTCGGATCTCCGGGTGGGGACTACTCAGGAGGATGTGATCATCAGGAAAGGCAGTACTGGCATTCTACGGATCGGAGTGTGGAATGTTAGATCCCTTAATCGAGTAGGAAAGTTAGAAAATTTAAAAAGGGAAATGGGTAGGTTAAAGTTAGATATGGTAGGGATTAGTGAAGTTTGGTGGCAGGATGAACAGGATTTCTGGTCAGGTGAGTACAGGGTTATAAATACAAAATTATTTGGGGGTATTACAGGATTAGGTCTGATAATGAATAAGAAAATAGGAATGCGGGTAAACTACTATGAGCAACACAGTGATTGCATTATCGTAGTCAAGGTTGATACGAAGCCAACACCGACCACAGCAGTACAGGTTTATATGCCAATTAGCTCTGCAGATGATGAGGAGATTGAAGAAATATATGAGGAGCTAAAGGAAATTATTCAGACAATTAAGGGAGAGGAAAACTTAATTGTTATGGGAGACTGGAATTTGGTAGTAGGACAAGGAAGGGAAGGGAAGATAGGTGAATATGGTCTGGGCAAAAGGAATGAAATAGGAAGCTGCTTGGTAGAATTTTGCACGGAACATAATTTAGTTATAACAAACACCTGGTTTAAGAATCACAAAAGAAGGTTGTATACGTGGAAGAGACCAGGAGACACCGGGAGATACCAGATAGATTTTATAATGGTAAGACATAGATTTTGGAACCAGGTTTTAAACTTTAAGACATACCCAGGGGCAGATATAAACTCTGACCATAACATATTGATCATGAATTGTAGGCTGAAACTGAAAAAACTGAAAAAGGTAGGAAAATAAGATGATGGGGCCTGGATAAACTGAAGGAACCTGAAGTTCTTGAAAATTTCAGAGAGAGCTTTAGGCAACAATTTACAGAAACGGTGGAAAATAAAACAGTAGAGGAGGAATGGGTAGCATTGAGAGATGAAATAGTGAAGGCAGCAGAGGACAAAATAGGTAGGAAGGAAAGTCCTACAAAAATCCTTGGATATCACAGGACATACTAAATTTAATCGATGAAAGGAGAAAATATAAAAATGTAGTAAATGAAACTGGCAAAATGTCGTCGAGAGCCGCGGTGGAGTAGCCGAGCGGTCTAAAGCGCCTCGCTGGGGAGCGCGCGGTTGCTCGCCGTGGAGGTTCGAGTCCTCCCTGGGGCATGGGTGTGTGTGTTGTCCTTAGGTTAGTTTACCTAGGTTTAAGTAGTTTGTAAGCTACGGACTGATGACCACGCAGTTTGGTCCGATAGATTTACAAACATTTGAACATTTGTCGTCGAGACGACTAAGAAATGAGATTGACAGAAAGTGCAAAATGGCTAAGCAGGAGTGGCTAGAAAGCAAGTGCAAGGATGTAGAAGAAAGTATAAATAGTGGAAAAATAGATACTGCCTACAGGAAAATAAAAGAGATATTTGGAGATAAGAAAAACAGCTCTATGAATATCAAGAACACAGATGGAAAGCCAGTTCTCAGCAAAGAAGGGAAAGTTGAAAGGTGGAAAGAGTGTATAGAGAGGCTCTATGAAGGAAATGAACTTAGAGGCAATATTGTAGGAAGGGGAGAAGAAGTAGATGAGGATGAAATAGGAGATACTATACTGAGAGATGAATTTGACAGAGCACTGAAAGACCTGAGTCGAAACAAGGCCCCTGGAGTAGATGACATTCCCTCAGAGCTACTGAAGTCTCTGGGGGAACCAGCCATGACAAAACTGTTTCACCTGGTGTTTAAGATGTATGAGACAGGCGAAGTACCCTCAGACTTAAAAAAAATGTAATAATACCCATTCCAAAGAAAGCAGGTGCAGACTACAGAACTACAGAACCATCAGTTTAATAACTCATGGTTGCAAAATATTAACACAAATTATTTACAGAAGGATGGAAAAGCTGGTAGAAGCCGACCTTGGGGAAGATCAATTTGGGTTCAGGAGAAATGTAGGAACACGGGAGGCAATACTCACTTTACGACTTATCCTAGAAGATAGATTAAGAAAAGGCAAACCTACATATCTACCTTTTGTAGATTTGGAGAAGGCTTTTGACAATGTTGATTGGAATAAACTCTTTCAAGTTCTGAAGCAAGTAAGAGTAAAATATAGGGAGAATAAGGTTATTTACAACTTGTACAAAAACCAGACAGCGGTTGTCAGAGTTGAAGGGCATGAAAGGGATGCAGTGGTTGGGAAGGGAGTGAGACAGGGCTGTAGGCTTTCTCCAATGTTATTCAATTTGTACATTGAGCAAGCTATAAAGGAAAGCAAGGAGAACTTTGGAGAAGGAATTAAAGTTCAGGGTGAAGAATTAAAAGCATTGTGTTTTGCCAACGACATAGTAATTCTGTCAGATGCAGCAAAGGACCTGGAAGAGCAGTTGAATGGAATGGACAGTGTGCTGAAAGGTGCATATAAGATGAAGATTAACAAGAGCAAAATTAGGGTAATGGAGTGCAGTCTAAGAAAATCAGGTGATGCTGAAGGAATTAGATTAGGTAACGAAACAATGAAGGAGGTAGATGAGTTTTGTTACTTGGGCAGTAAAATAACAAATGATGATCACAGTACAGAGGATATAAAATGCAGAATGGCAATGGGTAGAAAAGCGTTCTTGAAAAAGAGAAATTTGTTAACATCGCATACTGATTTAAGCGTAAGGAAGTCCTTTCTGAAGGCATATGTGTGGAGTGTTGCCTTGTATGGGAGTGAAACATGGACTATAAACAGTGTGGACAGGAAGAGCATAGAGGCTTTTGAAATGTGGTGCTACAGACGAATGCTGAAGATTAGATGGGTGGATCGTGTAACTAATGAAGAGGTACTGAACAGAATTGGTGAGAAAAGGAATTTCTGGCATAGCTTGACTAAAAGAAGGTAGGACACATTCTTAGACATTAAGGAATTATGAATTTAGCGTTAGAGGGAAGTGTGTGGGGTAAAACCCGCAGAGGAAGACCAAGAGATGGATACAGTAAGCGGATTCAAACAGATGTAGGTTGCCGTTCTTATGTGGAGTTGAAGAGGCTTGTGCAGGATAGGGTATTGTGGAGAGCTGCATCAAACCAGTCTCCAGACTGAAGACCACAACAACAACATGATTATTCAGAAGGTGCTTGAATAATGAAATCTATAAGCTCAATATTTCCTCAAACACATCTCATTGGACACAGTTCTAATTTATTCTCATCACTTAAAGTCATTAATTTCATTGCCATGGGTTAACACAATTTCAGTGGACAGTTATGACAGTATTACCATTGCCACCACCAAAGCAATTAAAATAAAAAGGAAAAACTCATTTATGAACATAAATATTCACTCAGTTTTTAAGTTTATTGTAAAATTATATATGTGATTAGGGGGAAAGGGGTTAAATTATATATCATTATAGTTTTGATCTCTCTGTGTAGGATACTGCTACTACCTGTGACCATAATGTTTATAATAAGAGGCATAGGTTGAAACTTTTTTTTCCAGTAGAATTAACTGTACGTGTGTGTTCACTCTGATTGAAAATTACAACTTTTGTTTGACCATATAACATTACTACATATGTGGTGATAAGTCAATCATTAGTTGGATACTTCAGTGTCAGATTAGTTTCAGAGTAAATGTGTAAGAACATATAAGAAATGTTAAGAGACATTGTATTGAAATACAGTTTCATGTTAGCATACTGATATATGGGTATCATTTTTCTTATCTTCTAATTTTTTATTACTTTTTGTTAAGAAGTTTGTTTGTAAGGACCTTTCAGTTAGAACCATGTGTAATTTAGGACA
Organism: Locusta migratoria; assembly: GCA_026315105.1. NCBI lineage: Eukaryota > Metazoa > Arthropoda > Insecta > Orthoptera > Acrididae > Locusta > Locusta migratoria. Next base: position 106,961,860 of record CM048755.1, read on the forward strand.
TTTAGTCATTATTTTACCTAATTAGTTTGTATTTTCAGTGTAGAATCATACTTTCTTTTTCCTTATGTATCTATGTTGGTATGTAGGTAGATTTGCACAATTTATATAGTAATACAATGAGCCCATTGTTATTCTGTTTTATATATGAATTACATAGTGCACATGTAAAAGTTCTACACTGCATAGCTCAATAGCACTCATTTTATGTTATAAGTAAAATAGGTATTAGATATCTAGGCTTCAAAGCTCTGCATGACAAATTCCGTATTTTATGTATCATTTCATAGCATTTGCATGCCTGGTCAACTTTAGTTTTGTGTGTGCATGTGTTGTAGTGATGATGAACCAATTCGAGGCTTCACTGATGAAGTGGAATATGGAAGCTACTACTCACACATCCGTAGTGAAGATATCTACCATGATCTCTGCTCCATAAGCAGTCAGTCACAATCCCAGGTGATTAGAGAATATGCTTTTCTGACAAACTTTTTTTTTAGTGTATAGTGATGGCGCTGTTCTAAAAAACGTGGTTTAACCCAAGTTCAGTTATAAATTAGTGACTAGATTAATTTGGCTTCCAATTTACATTTTGCAGCTGTTAATCCTCATTGTATACAAACATAGAAATTTATTAATCCTATCCAATTTAAGGTCAGTTCTGTTGAATAAAAGTGTGTGTGTGTGTGTGTGTGTGTGTGTGTGTGTGTGTGTGTGTGTGTGTGTGTGTAAAAGGGGGGGGGGGTTGTGGGTGTGTGTTCATCTCGGTAATGAAGTAGCAAGTAGATTGTTAAAGGAAAGCACAATCATGCATTTTTTGGGATCTAACAGTATATAGATAAATCAACTATTAGCCCAGGTTTCCAAAGTATGGATCACAAGCCTTGGCACTACTTCCTGTTCATTTTTACTCTCTTGTAATACTCATTTGCTGTGATGGTTGTCTCAGTTTGCATCATTTGACCGATCATTATGAAAGTTGTCTCATGTATGTATGTTTCTTTGATGAAGGTTTTAGTATGCTCTGCAAGCCACCATATAGTACACAACAAAGGGTACCTTGCAATAAACATCAATACAGGTTTGCTGAACAACATGAAAGTAGGCAGATACATATAATTTTCCAAAGACAGGGAGGAGCAGGAAATGGACACAGAGAGAGAAGGGGGGGGGGCAGGAGAGGGAGGACGCAGTGGAAGGGGTGTGCCCAAAGAAGCGGAGGACAAGATGAACAACAAAGGGAGATAGGAGGAAGTGTTACTATACCAGTGTGAGGCAGGAGAAAGTGATGGACGAAAGAGAGGACAGGTGGGGGGAGTAGCAGGTGAACATGACCGAACGCCGCTAGAGGGCTAGAGCCCTATCTCGGCTGTTACGTGGAATCAAAAACAATTCCAAGTAAATGTTATTCAGGATGTAATATTGAATAACCTGTGTTTGAAATTTTTTCGATATTTTGACTCTGAAATTTGGTACCCACATATAAAGATGCAATTCTTAAAATGCCTCTACTGTCATATTCTTTTTCAATTTCATCTAGGGATGACTATATTCCAGGATAATACATTCATAATCAATAATCATGATTCATTGTTATTGTATTGACATGAATATCTTCGAATGTGCCCCCAAAACATGAATTTTTACCATAATTGAATGTCTTAGAAAATGTCTCCCAAAAAGGCCAAAAAGTGAAAGAAATTATAGAAATAAAAATTGCACTGGTCTGTTCTTTGGCCCACTTTTGCAAATATTTTCATGTTGAAAACTGAATTCTAAGGCTCGTCCATTAATAGAGCAAAATACTTTACTCTTAGAACAGGTTTATGGCTAACACAAATGTACACTCGGAACAGACTGCCTCCTGATCACAGTACTCCGCTATTTATACATAGAAAGAATTTTCTGGAACTTACAAATATATCAGTCATAAGAAAAACACATCTGTAGAACATTCTGGAAATAGTAATACAAAGAAATAAATTTTTTCTGCCAGTGGCAGAATTTGAACTGGGGACCACAAGCACAGCACTCTGTGACAGTAACCACTGCACCATATGTTCCATCATATGACTTGTGGCAATATAAATAATGTAAATTTAAATATATAAAAATAATATGTATTATATTATTATTTTTATATATTTAATTTTCTTTGATTATATTAAATATTATCTTATTATTTTTTATATATTTAATTTTAAGTTATTTACATTTTTATTTTATGGAATGTTCTATCCCTTAATTGGGTAGGTAAGTTAGGAAATTTGAAAAGAGAAATGGATAAGTTAAAGTTAGGTATAATGGGGGATTAGTGAAGTTCGGTGGCAGAATGAACAGGATTTTTTCAGGTGAGTACAAGGTTATAAATACAAAATCAGTTGGGGGAAATGCGGGACTAGTTCCTATAATGAATAAGAAAATAGGAATGCGGGTAAGTTACTATGAACAGCATAGTGAATGAATTATCATAGGAAAGATAGACACGAAGCCAATACTAACCACAGTAGTACAAGTTTACATGCCAGCAAGCTCTGCTGATGATGAGGAGACTGAAGAAATGTATGAGAAGATAAAAGAAATCATTCAGACAATTAAGAGTGAGGAAGACTTGATTTTGATGGGGGACTGGAACTTGGAAGTAGGAAAAGGAAGGGAAGAAAAAGTATTAGGTGAATATGGATGGGGAGAAAGGAAAGAAAGAGGAAGTTGCCTGGTAGAATTTTGTGCATAGCACAATTTAATCATCACAAATACTTGGTTTAATCATCACGAAAGGAGGTTGTATGTGTGGAAGAGACAAGGAGACACTGGAAGGTACCAGATTGATTTCGTAATTGTAAGACACAGTTTTAGGAACAAGGTTTGAAACTATAAGACATATCCAGCAGATGTAGACTCTGGCCATAACTTGCTGGTGATCAATTGCAGACTAAAGCTGAAGAAACTGCAAAAATGTAGAAAAGTTACGAGATGGAACCTGATTAAATTGAAGGAACCAGAAGTTGTCAAGACTTTCAAAGATAGTATTAAGCAATGATTGACAGAAATGGGGGAATGAAATGGAGTAGAAGAAGAATGATTAACTTTGAGAGACACAGTAGTGAATGCCGCAGGGAGTCATATAGGTAAAAGGACATCATGTAATAGAAATCCTTGGATAACACAGGAAATACAGATCTTGATTGATGAAAGGAGAAAATATAAAAATGCAGCAAGTGAAGGAGTCAAAAGGCAGTACATATGGCTAAAAAATAAGGTTGGCAGGAAGTGCAGATTTGCTAAGCTGGAGTGGCTAGAGGATAAATGCAAGACCATAGAAGAATGTATAATTAGGGAAAGGATAGATACTGCCTATAGGAAAATAAAAAAAGACATTGGGTACAAGAAAAGCAGCTGCATGAATATCAGAAGCTCAGTTCTAAGCATAGAGGGAAAGTTGAAATGTGGAAGGAATATATATAGAGCCTATACAAAGGAAATGAACATCAAGGCAATATTCTAGAAAGGAAGAGGAAGTAGAGGAAGATGATTTAGGAGATATACTATGACAAGCATTAGACAGAGCATTGACACATATGAGTTGAAACAAGGCCCCCGGAGTAGATGATATTCCCTTTGAACAGCTGATATAGTTGGGAGAACCAGTCATAAAGAAATTGTTCCACTTAATGTGTAATATGTATATGAGACATGGGAAATATCCTCAGACTTCAAGAAGAATATAATAATTCCAATTCCATAGGAAGCAAGTGCATGCAACTGTGAAAATTACAGCATTGTGAAATACACTCCTGGCCATTAAAATTGCTACACCACAAAGATAACGTGTTACAGACATGAAATTTAACTGACAGGAAGAAGATGCTGTGATATGCAAATGATTAGCTTTTCAGAGTATTCACACAAGGTTGGCGCCGGTGCTGACACCTACAACGTGCTGACATGAGGAAAGTTTCCAACCAATTTCTCATACTCAAACAGTAGTTGACCGGCGTTGCCTGGTGAAACGTTGTTGTGATGCCTCATGTAAGGAGGAGAAATGCGTACCATCACGTTTCCGACCTTGATAAAGGTGGGATTGTAATCTATTGCGATTGCAGTTTATCGTATTGCGACATTGCTGCTCGCGTTGGTCATGATCCAATGACTGTTAGCAGAATATAGAGTCAGTGGGTTCTGGAGGGCAATACGGAATGCCGTACTGGATCCCAACGGCCTCATATCACTAGCAGTCGGGATGACAGGCATCTTACCTGCATGGCTGTAATGGATCGTGCAGCCACGTCTCGATCCCTGAGTCAGCAGATGGGGATGTTTGCAAGACAACAACCATCTGCACGAACAGTTCGACGATGTTTGCAGTAGCATGGACTATCAGCTTGGAGACCATGGCTGTGGTTACCTGGGTGCACGAATGGGAAAAAGTCATTTTTTTTTAATGAATCCATGTTCTGTTTACAGCATCATGATGGTTGCATCCTTGTTTGGCGATATCACGGTGAACGCACATTGGAAGCGTGTATTCATCATTGCCAAACTGGTGTATCACCCAGCGTGATGGTATGGGGTGCCATTGGTTACATGTCTCTGGGTGAACAGTGCTCCTTGTGGCAGCAACCAGGAACTGTGGCAGCCATTTTTTTCAACGTCTTGTGCGTTGAATATGAAAGTTAGACGCTATGTAGTATGTGCGTGTTTTGGCTTCAGATGTTATGTATCGTAGTAAGCTTGAAAGGTTATTTATTAAGCTGAAATCATGCCCAGTGTATGCGCAGCATATAAATTTACGAATCGCAGTAATAAGACTTTTGGAATATTGTATGTTTTCGTTTATAATATTTCGTGTACTCGCCTTTTGGCCTACCACATTTCTGCATACAATAGTCCTACTGCAACTTAAGTAAGCTGTAATTCTATTTCTCAGTTTTCTTTTTAAAAATGAAGAACTTACAAAACGATGGTTAGTCAATATGAGGCGAGATAAGTGGAAACTTACTGCATACAGTTGCATTTGTTCATTGCATTTTGAGGAGAAATCATGTATGCAACAAATGATACAAAGCGGCTTCTAGCTAATGTGATTCTGACAATTTTTTCATTCCCTGAACATCATCAAACAGCAAAAAAGCCAGCAAGGAGATCTCTAAAAAAAGTCAGATAGGTGAATCAGCTTCATTTGAAGATATGTCATGTAGCCAGGCAGGAGACATGGAACCTCTTTTATTACCTATTACAAATCATGATTTAAGTCATTCAGAGAGCAGTAGGCCTATTCATTGTGACCATTAGTATGTGTCAGAATACGAAATGCTGACATTATATTCCGAAAAAGTAGTTGAATATATGTCTGGAAGTATCAATAGGCAAGTGAGCAAAAAACTCAAGTGTTTAAATTGCTTGGAAGTTCTCCTTGCTCCTAAAAATGAGATTAAAGCAGGATTAATCGGATTATAAGGAATGAAAAACAGTCTGTTCAATCCCTCTAAAGATCTTGTAGAAATTTTTTTTCTTTTGCGAATGTATGTAGATGTATTTAAAATTTTGAGAAACAGACCTACTTTATTTACTAACTACCAGCACTTAACGGTATCCTCGGTATTTTGGGAGGAATCTCATTACTCCAGCCTAATAAAGCTGTTATTAAAACCTTACTTCACTTGTAGAATACATCATTTATGTAAAGCAAAATATGCAGAGGAAAGAGGTAAGCAGATTAGGCAGATGTACACAAAATTAATATTGTTTTAAGGACAATGAAAAGGCATGTTTTATTTGTATGAATGAGACGATGTTTACCCGATCTAGTGTATGTGCCATTTGTAATTAAACTTTCCGATTTGCCTGCCACACACTTGATTCCTATCATTAATCCTTTATCCATATTAGCTTGGCTACAAAAATAACAATAAGCAGGTAGAGAATCGTTTGTTAAAAGTCATTGCACAAGTGACACGATTCAGTGCTATAGCAGACAACTGGCTACACCTACGTGACATTCTAAAACATGGCGGCCGAGCTTTCAATTTGCTTCAAGTATGGCAGCACCTTAGCCAGTCTATGTTGTTTATATAAGTCGTTGGTTCACATCGAAGGCACTTTGAACAGTGGCCATTACATTTCAGATGTGTTATGATCAATGGCTCTACTCTTCATTCAATCCCTGCGAAACCCTACATTTCAGCATGATAATGCATGACCACATGTTACAGGTCCTCTACAGGCCTTTCTGGATTCAGAAAATGTTCGACTGCTGCCCTGGCCAGCAAATTCTCTAGATCGCTCACTAATTGAAAACATCTGGTCATTGGTAGTCGAGCAACTGGCTCGTCACAATACGCCAGTCACTACTCTTGATGAACTGTGGTACCGTGTTGAAGCTGCATTGGCATCTGTACCTGTACATGCCATCCAAGCTCTGTTTGACTCAATGCCCAGGTGTATCAAGGCCGTTATTACGGCCAGAGGGGGTTGTGCTGGGTACTGATTTCTCAGGATCTTTGCACCCAAATTGCGTGAAAATGTAATTACATTTCATTTCCAGTATAATATATTTGTCCAATGAATACCCGTTTATCATCTGCATTTCTTTTTGGTGTAGCAATTTTAATGGCCAGTAGTGTAATAACATTAATTATTTAGAGGCGAATGGGAAAATTGGTGGAATCTGACCTTGGGGAAGATCAGTTTCAATTTACAACAAATGTTGGAACATGCAAGGCAATACTCACATTACGAATTACCTCAGAAAATAGGTTAAGGACAGGGAAACCTATGTTTCTAGATTTTATAGATTTGGAGAAAGCTTTTGACAATGTTAATTGGAATACATTATTTCAAATTCTGAAGTTAGCAGGGGTAAAATATATGTAACATACATTTATATTCAACTTGTACAAAAACCAGATAGCAATTATTAGAGTAGAAGGGCTTGAAAGGAATGCAGTGGTTGGGAAGGGAGTAAGACAGGGCTGTAGATGTTATTCAGTCTGTACATTGAGCAATCTGTGTAGGAATGCAAAGAAAAATTTGGAGAAGGAATTAAAGTTCAGGCAGAAGAAATAAAAACTTTATGGTTTGCCAATGACGGAGGCAGCAAAACGCAATGGAATGGAATGGACAGTGTTTTGAGAGGAAGTTATAAGATGAACTTTAACAAGAGCAAAACCAGGGTAGGCTGTAATGGAATGCAGTGTTCAAGTAAGAGAATCAGGTGATGCAGAAGGAATTACATTAGGTAACAAGACAATAAAAGCAGTAGATGAGTTTTTTATTTGGGTAGCAAAATAACTTGTGATGGATGAAGAAAAGAAGATATAACATGCAGAATGGGCATGGGAAGGAAAGCATTTCTGAAGAAGCAAAATTTGTTGACATCCAATATTAATTTACATGTTAGGAAATCTTTTCTCAAAGCATTTTTCTGGAGTGTAGCATTGTACAGGAGTGAAACATGGACAATAAGGAGTTGAGACAGAAAGATGATATAAGCTTATGAGATGTGGTGCCACAGATGAATACTGAAGATTAGATGGGTAGATCATGTAACTTATGAGGAGGTTCTGAACAGAATTGTGGAGAAAAGATGTTTCTGGCAGATATTGACTAACAGAAGGGATAGATAGGTGGGATACATAAGAGACATCAAGGAGTTGAAGTGTAGGAGGGAGACAGATAGACAAATACAGCAAGCAGGTTCAAAAGGATGTAGTTTGCCATTCTTATCCAGAGATGAAGAGACTTGGACAGGACAGGATAGTGTGGAGAACTGCATCAAACCAGTCTACAGTCTGAAGACCACCATGTACGAGGTGACACTTCTGGTTAATTTTGAAGTAGACAGGACGTCATGAGGTATTGTAGTAGTCACGAAATCTCTCCTGTGTCAAAGTGTATTCTTGCAGATGTTCTTAATTTTGATGTTGTAATGGTACAATTAACTTTGATTTATTTATTTATTTTAATGAAATTATTGGAGGGCTTTTATTTACTTTGTATCAAGCCTTTTTACTTTAAAAACTATTGTAAATGGATACAATATCTGTGGAAGGTTGCTGTTAATTTTGCAGAAGTAAATGGTACATACTTTCAGAGTCTGAAACCAGTGTTTTGTATTTTTTTAAAAAGCTGTAGAATGTTGACAGAGTTTTCAGAACAAGAATCTAGGTAGTCAGAGTTCAGTTGAGGCAACTCATCTTTCATATTGTGTTTAATTTGTAAATTTTGCCTTGTTCGCTACTCATAAAAAACATATAGATGTAATAGCTCAGAATCAATTAGAATATCTTCATGTTACTATTGCCCAAGTAATTACTCTGCAGATTATTGTGAGTACATTAATTATATTTCTCCATTGCAGCCTGCAACATACATAGTTGATTTTCACAATAGAATTTGTTTGTGCAACTCTTTTTTACATCTAAATGTGGCATGCTTGTCATTTTCAGTGTAGGTCAAACTGTGTTTTATTTTATTTATTTTCCTATATGTAAGGCATGTTCTGTCATTTGTGATAGAGTTTTAACTTTTTGTAAATTGTAATGTTTCATTTTGTCCCAGACAATTTTCTTGTATAATCACTGCTGTTACTAAAATGCAGCAAAAATATGAAAGTATCAATTTTTATATTATTGTTCAGTTCTGTTTTTGATACTGTTAAATATTGATATGTTGCTTTCATCACCACAAAAATTCTGTTTGATAAGGTGTTGTTTCCATATTTGAGTAAATAAGACAAAATAAGAATTTAATAATGGAGGATAGGTAACAAGAGGCTCGTTGAGCTGCTGATGGAGACAAACGTGTATTTTCGTGTCTGTCAGCAGCTCGGTGAGCTTCTTTACAGTGAGTTGTTACCTATCCTCCATTATTGATGTTCCTATCGGATTTTCCATTCTTAAAACAAGAATTTAAACTGTTCTATAACAACAATATTGTCTGGGGTGATCATTTGAGTAATGGCAGTATCATTTTTACCATTTTTCTATCACAACAGATGTGATATCACAGACTTTACTCAAAATTCAAATAACAAAGCATGTTTCTCTGCAAATGCAATGAAGCATTATTCAGTCCACCTAAACATAATATTCACTATATAGTGTTTAGTTATTATTTGAGACCACCACAGTAATCACAAAGATTAAAATTTTTTTGATCAACATTGGTAAACTTCTACTAACCATTTAAAAAGAATTATTACCAGTTGGCCACTAAAACTGTAATGAGATTTGGATTGAAGTTAAGGAATTTGATCAAATGTGTCAAAGATATGTATTCGGATTACATATTGCTGAAATCAATTAAAACAATTTATTTATTGTACATAAAGTAAGTCACAGTATTTACTGAATGTTCCAGTGCACCAGAAATGAAGAATTGTAAAGCATCTGGTCCAGACCAAATACCCACTGAGCTGTGGAAGCCACTCACAAGTAGAGAAGTCACATAATTAAGCTTTCCATTACAGATGTTTTAGAGCCTGATACTGTTTCTTCAAAAGAAAACTATAGGCAGTCACATAAAAATGACTAGCTGTAGTTTTCTGTATTTCTATGGTGTCACATGACTCAACCAAAACGTCTTGACACATGAAGAGAAGTATGTCATTATGATTCCATAAAACTGAAAGTTAGATGCAGATTGTGAAAACTGTGAGGTCGTGAATCTAAACTTGTATACTCTCAAAACAATAACTGAAAACCAATTTGGTTTTACCCCAAGCACACAAACACAGCCACAAGCAAACACTGTGGCTGGTGTTTGTTGATCAAGAGAGAGTATTTGATTGTGTACATTCAGCATTAATATGGCAAGTTTTGAAGCCACATGATGTACCTGAACATTATGTTGAATGCTAAAAATGTGGTATTGATATTGGAAGATAATAAAAAAATTCAAGAGATTTTAAAGCAATAGGAAGAGTCAAAAGAAAGTGCTCACGTATCTATCATTTTTAGTAGATAATGATTCACAGCACTGAAGAATCTTTGGAAGATCATATTACCTGTATCTCTTCAATTGCTCTATTCCACTACTAGTTGCAGTAAGTTCCAGACCATCATCTCATATCCCAACATATTAGACACCAAAATAAGGCTCAATTTGTAAAGCATTTTTACAACTTTCTGGGAGTTTTATCAAATGGCATTGTGTTTGTTTGACACCTATCATGACAAAACCTGTACGTTAAATTTGCAACATGTTAGGTATAACGTATTATGTATTCATGTTATTTTATGTTTGAGACATTGTGCCTTTTGTAATTTTAATATGTCTAGACACCAGATAATGATCTGTAACTGACTGAAATTGGTAGTGAAATATATAATTTGAAGTAATACAGCTGTTGTGCAAATATGATCTTCCAAACATTAAATAGAATTCATGCTGTGCCTCTTTGTCATCACTAAATTCAGTCTACACAATGATGACATCAATTTCAAAGGAACCAAATTACCAAAGGTTAACAGCTTTAAATATCTACAATCAGGATTGGAGCTATGGTTGAAGATTGGATAACAGCAGCTTGGAATAAATGACGTATGTTTATTGGAGTCTTGTGTAACAGAAAAATGCCTATTGGACCAAAGGCAAAACAAAAAAAAATATATAATACATCATGTTCAGCAAAGTTGGAACAATGTCAGAAGTATTTATTATTATTATTATTATTATTATTATTAGGGCTTAAGACCCAAAATTATCTACTTAATTATAGCTCTCTGATAACATTAAGAATTCAGTTAACTAACACAGTAATCGCTAATAGAGTGAAAAAGAGAGATAGAGAAAGTGGGTTTTACCAGTTATAACATAGGTACATAAGTTGTCATTCATTGTTCCTCTTCTCTTGCAGATACCAGCTACTGTCACACATAGTTTTGAGAAACGTGATTATATAATAAATGAGTTAGTTGAAACTGAGAAAAACTATGTTGAAGTTCTGGCAACTGTACAGCGTTGTTTTATGAGGCCACTGAGTGGTATTCTCACAGGTCATGATTCAAAAATAATATTTGGGAGTATAAAGGTAAGCTATACACAAGGGAATCAAGTAGTAATAAAGCTACAGTGAATGTGTCTACTTGTAACATTAATACTAATTAATATATAACACTTTAAAAACAATTCCTTTTGAAAATATGCATCAGTTCCACAATCAAAATTGTTAAGCTTGTAAAATAGATGTTACACACTCCCTGCAACCCTTCAAACATAAAAGCTGGTGACCCAGAAGCAAGTCACACATGTTTAATATTAAAAAGCGACATGGTTCAAAATCCTGTTCATCCTATTTTATATTTATTTTAATTTGTTGTACCCTTTGAGTAATGCGTCATTATGTTTTTACCACTCTTGTTTGTTTTCCCTACTTATGATATTATCATTATAATTGATGTTTTCGGCAAGCCTTTGACTGTGTCATTCATTATTTGACTACTGAAATACTGCTCAAGTTGTGTAGTTCCATTGAAATAAATGACATTAGGCAATCTTGTACAAATGTATGCATTCTCTTGGGAACAATAATGAAAATAATTTTACGTGCCATATACAGCCAGAAAAATTACGCCAAAGTTGCTAAAAAAAATCGGCACCCAAAAAAAACTTCAAAGTTTGGCGTCCTATATCTCGGGGACTAAAACTATGCCAAATCTGAAACTGGGCATGTGGTAACCTAACAATACAAGGTTCTCAGGCATAAAGTTTCGTTTAGGTATCGCTTTCCAATACTGAATTAATTAACTGTGAAGTTGAAGATTTTAGAAAAATATAAAAAAATGTGGTATTTTGAACCTTATTTTGCAAAAACCTATGTTCTATAAAACTTTTCAAACTGGGCTGCCTAGAAAGACCATTATTTTAACTGCATATAAAAAGTGTATTTGATCATCCAACACGGTTTAACAATGCTAGATAATTTGAATCAAAGTTGAACGCGTAAATCACTGTACAAAAAAAAAAAAAAGTGAAATTTTGGATTCTTATATCTTCTAAACTAAATGCATGCTGAACGTGGAACTTTATACTTAATAGGTTGGCAGCAGAAGAATGTGGCATAAAAAATTTCAGCCTCCTATTCTTTCCCAATATTCTACAAATTTGTCTTAAACATGACGATTTTTGTGAGAAGGTGAAAATAGGGTGTATTTGACACTTTCCTTACAAATACCGGTTTCTAGTAAAGCTTTGAAAACCAACTCTTATGAAACAAGGAATCACAGACACATGGTATTAATTCCCAACACAGACGATTAATGCTACATAAATTGAAGCAAAGTAGGCGGATAAATAGAGCTGCAAAAAAGGTTTTACCTTTGGGTTTTTATATCTCTTTAACAAAAACTATGAGAAGTATGAAATTTTGCACACAGCAACTTAATGACATAAGGTTTCCCAATGTAAAATATCATTCACCTATTGCTTTCCTGATTTCTACAAAAATCAGTTCAAACTTTTGATTTTCATAAAATTAGAAATGTGTATCTTATTTAATTTGCTTTTTGATCATTTGTTTTCCGTAATTGAATTGAATCTATTCAGTTGGAATAAGCATGTTATCAAGCATCCAGAAAATCACTTTCGGTTTTTCCAATGTGTGCTAACAAAACCTGAAAATGATGGACAAATTTGAGGGAATCTACCGTGTTTCATTATTATTCCCAAGAGAATGCATACAGTTGTACAAGATGGCCAAATATAATTTCTTTCAATGAAATATTGCCAGAGTTATAACAACTCAGTCTTCAAAAAATTTACGCTCGCCATGCGCAAAGTCGCACATGGTGTTGAACAACTGACCTTATCTTGGACAATATTGCTTTGATGAGCCTTAAAATTTACCATTGTTCATCGGGGACATGTGCGAATGTCCACATAAAATTTCATCGAAATCCCCAATGGTCGAGCAGGGAGTGCTAGGTGAGTTGATATGGAATGACCCAAGGGAAGCGTGCCTGGATAGCCCAATTGGTTAAGGCGACTGCTGGCCCGAAGCGGGAAATTCAGGTCTGAATCCTGGTTCAGCACAAAATTTCAACCTTGTCCTTGAATTTATTTTAATACCCCAAAATCGTTGAACTGTTTCAATACTTTGATTTTGTAAAATATGAGTTTTGATAAACAAAAAGTGCCAAGAAACTTGCCTTTGTAACATTCATGAACACTGCTTGAAGGCAAAAGCCATGCAAGCGTCAATTTATGTGAATTACTTCAGATTTAATTTTCTCAACAACAAAAAATTGAAAATGGCGGGAAAATGTTAATACTGGAAATGTAAAATTGATGTTATACTGTATATATAAGTAAAATAAATAATAATAAATAAATAAATCTATGTTAAATACCTGAAGCTTTCTTCTCTTCTCTGCATAATCACCTCCTGCATTGAAACATTTGTCGAAACTAGTTACATGCTTCAAAATTTCCATGTTGTACGCTTCTGTCAGGTGTTCATAAAGCTATATGCTGACAGCATTCAAATAAAAGGTCAAATGTGCATTTCCACTGTGGAGCTCACTCCTCTTCCTCTTTCCATGGTCAACTGGTTTATAATGCTTCATAGTTCTTTTAAACAAATATTCTTTTTTCAGTTTGTGTAATGAAATGGCATTTATTTTCTAAATAAATCACAGAGTTCAGTTTGAGATGAGACTTCGTGTGTTAGTAGTATACGTCAAGGGTGTAGTGTACGTCATCTTGAGTGTCGTACGGCTGGAATGGGAACAGCGTATCCATTGTCATCTCGGATTCACGGCCACGGAGCAGCAAAAACGGCGTGAAGCCTGTGGTGTCGTGTCTTGAGGTATTACAAGCAAATGTCATGACTGGCAGTATTGTATCCCACTCCTTTGCTCATCATCGACGTACATCTACAGCATATCTGGTAACGTCTTATTAAAATGATCTGCAAGACCATTTGTCTGAGGGTGGTATGCAGTTGTCATTCTGTGCTCAATGTCGCAACATGACAGTACCTCTGATACTACTTCTACTAGGAATTTTGCAATCTCTTGAGCTTCTGCAGTCGACACAAGTTTGGTGACAGCGTAGCATGTGAGGTAGTCAGTGCAGACTATTATCCATTGGTTACCGGTTGTTGACTTCGGGAACCTCCCTAAAAGATCGATCCCAACTCGGTGGAATGGAGCTGCTGCAGGTGGAATTGGTACGATATGCCCTGGAAGTAATTGCAGCACATGCTTTCATTGGTGGCTCTCTTTACAGTGACTCACATAGTGCTTGACAGATCAGTAGAGACCTTTCCAATAATACCTGTGTCTGATCTATCTAGGGTCTTCACGAATCCCAGATGACTGGATATTGGAGCAGCATGGAAATTCCTTCAGAATAGCTGGCTGGATATGAGCTGGAATGACCAGTAGCCATTTGGGACCCAGAGGATCATACTTGCTCTTATACAATGTCTCATTGGAACTCTCCATTGGTCGGTTCTCCTTTCTCCAAGGCATCTATGGTTTTTAATAGTGCTGGATCTTCCCTCTGTTCAGCTGTAATGTCACCTAATTCAACGAGGGCTGAAATTTCGTTCATGCTGTTGTTTTCCACTAATGGATTCCTCGAAAGGCAGTCAGCATCCTTGTGTTTGCGCCCGTTCTTGAATACCACTGTGACATCGTACTCTTGGAGTCTTAGTGCCCATCTTGCTAGTTGACCTGATGGATCCTACAAGCTAGTCAGCCAACACAAAGAATGGTGGTCTGTCATGACAGTGAATGATTTGCTGAATAAATACAGCCGGAACTTGTTGATAGCCCAGATAACTGCGAGACATTCTTTCTCAGTTGTAGAGTAATTTATCTCGGATTTCGAGAGTACTTTTGATTAATAGGCTATCACCTTTTCAGCACCTTCCTGAACTTGTACAAGCACTGCACCAATCCCATAACCACTGGCATCTGTGTGAAGTTCCGTTTCCGCATTTTCGTCATACAAGGCTAGTACTGGTGCGGAAGTTAGAGCCTCCTTAAGTGCCTGGAAAGCTCTTTCTTTTGTCTCATCCCAGTAAAACTTGGCGTCTCCCTGCAGATGTTCTTGCAATGGATGTGCATTGTTACAAAATCCTTTTATGAAACATCAGTAGTATGAGCACAGCCCGAGAAAATTTCTCACATCACGAATGTGCTGAGGAGTTGGAAATTCTGTGACTGCCCTTACTTTATCTGGATCAAGACGTTGCCACATCTCCTTTGACTATGTGCCACAGGATTTTTCTCTCTTTGGCGATGAAGAGGCACTTCTTTGGATTGAGGCGGAGTCCTGCAGTCTGAACACAGTTCAACACAGTTGACAGGCGACTCAAATGTTCTTCAAACATTTTCAAGGAAATGACAATGTCATCTAAATAGCAAAGATATGTCGTCCATTTAAGGTGTTAAAGCAAGTTGTCCATCATGTGTTCGAATGTGGCCGAGGATTACATAATCCAAATGGCATTATTTTGAATTCATAGAGACCGTTAGGTGTAATAAAAGCTGTCCTTTCCCTGTAAGCTTTGTCAATCTCGATTTGCCAGTAACCTGTCAGAATGTCCATAGTTAAGAAGTATGTAGCTCCTTTCAAGCAGTCTAATGTGTCGTCAATGCGTAGCAGTGGGCAGACATCTTTGTTTGTGAATTTGATCAGCCGCTGATACTCGATACAGAATTGCCATGTGCTATCCTTCTTCTTTACGAGGACTACTGGAGACGACCAATGACTGTCTGAAGGTTGAATAACATCATGCAACATCTTCTCCACTTCCTCCTGAATTATGGTCTTTCACATGGCGACACGCTATACGAACGCTGGCTAATAGGTGGATGATCCCCAGTATTGATACGGTGCCTTATTGTGGGCCGTTTCGTCTGACTTTTCCCCTGCTGAGGTGTGAATGCACCTGAAAATTGGCGTAGTATAGCAAACACCCGCTGGCGTTGTTCCTTGTTCAGTCCGGCCCCTATTGGCAGTTCCATGGTTGTTTCCTCCAGCGTGTTGTCAGTACTAACAGCAGAACATGGGTCTTCATTGATGACGATGAGCTCACCATCCTGGATTAGGTCAACTGTCCCGATACACATTCGCTTGGGTATAAGTTGTGACTGCTCATGATCCAAATCTCTCCTCTACCACCGGTAATGCTTATGATAGTCGCTGGTATGCCTGAGCCTGATGAACTTTTTACTATCAAAAAGCACTTCACAGTTTAATCAGTCATCTGTGTTTGTTACTGCAACTCTTCTCATTGTCAACGGCAAGTAACTTCCCAGAAAATTCTGTATTATGTGTTTCTGTCAGAACGACTTCCTCAATTTGCAGTTCAGATCTTCCACAGTCAATGATAGCTTGGGATGCAGGAAGTCCCAACTGAGGATGATATTATCACTACATTCTGTTAAAACAACATATTCAAACAACTGGGTCCTGTTGTTGATGGTTATTTTTGCGACACAAGTTCCTGCTGGCTGAATGTACTTTCCATTTGCGACCTTCAGCACAGTTGTCCCTGTATCACAGAACATTGTCTTCTTTAGTGTGCGGCGGTACTTATCCGACAATATAGAGAAAGAAGCTCCTGAATAAACCAGTGCCTGGACAGGTTGGCCGTCGATTATGATGTCGATGAGATTTCCCGACATCTTAGCGACTGTCATCCATGGAGGATTTTCATCTGCGGTGGCCTCACCTCTATAGATGGTCGCCTCGCTTTGTTTTCTTGGACACGTAGGCTAGGGGAGCGGTTGGTACCTCTGTATGGTGACGGTGAATGGCAGAGGCACGACGGGGACTGACCTCGTCCAGGGTATGGCGATGGGCTTCTTCCCTTAGGTCAACCGAACTCATCAGCAGGCGACTGCCTGGGATAGAAGTGCTCTGATGGTTGACGTCTTGCGGCAAAATAATCATCGAATATTCGCCTTCTCACTCTGCATTAGCGTACATGTCCATGGCGCCCATAGTGGAAACACAGTGGTGTGATGTCTTCTGTCCTCCAGACGTCTGTTCTTCTGTGGGGTGTCATTGTTGCTGGGGGAGTTGGTTGTGGCTGTGTTGGCCAGTTCACAGGCTGCTGTTTGGCGGCTGCAGCGTAAGTCATAGCAGGGTGACGCCATTCTTCACGTCGGGTGCGATTGGCGGGGCAGACTGGAGCTAATGTCCGAAATACCTCTTCCTCAGCGGCATCAGCTCGCTCGTGACTTACAGGCCTTACATCCATGGCCCTGATCTGATGCTCACTCGGTCTAATAGTCCCAGCTGCCATAAATGTTGTAATTCTTCTCTCACAATTTGTCGTATGAGGGAAGCGAAGTCATGCTGGTCTTCCACAACTGCCATAGCTACTACATTGGGGAGTCTTGTCATACTTCTTTAGCCCAACCCTCCTTAGTTGTGTCTTGTCAATAAGTGGGCACCACTTGATGAACTCTTCCATCGTAGCGACGTCTTTTATCAAAAGGGGTTGGTACATATCTTCTGCAATTCCCTTCATCAGGTGCTTGATTTTGTTGGCCTCAGTCATATTCGGATTGACTATGTTACACCGGGCCAAAACATTCTGTATGTATGACTGTGTTGGCTCACCATGTCATTGCGCCCAGTTCTTCAGTTGTTCTTCAGCCGAGCAGATTTGTCGCTGGTGGTCTCCAAACGTCTTCTTAAGTTACATCTGGAACGTTTCCCAGTCATTCAGCTTGTCTTCGTTGTTTTCAAACCATTGCTGGGCTGTTCCGTCCAGGTAGAAATAAACGTTGGCCAAGCACATTGTATGATCCCACCTGTTGTACTTGGCAACTTGGTTGAACCCTTTAAGCCATTTGTTGGGGTCGTGTCCAGCGTCTCCAGAGAACATCGATGGGTGTCTGATGTGCAGGTGGTTTACCACTAGTTTTGTGTCCATGGTTCTTCTGATGATACAGACTTTCGGAAGTATGTACTCGGTATATCCCTTGTATTTCGGCTCTAGTCCATGTAAGCGATGGCTTTTACATTGCCTAATCGGAGCCATGGTGATGCAGCTGTTGCACAGGATACCCTGTGCCTCCACCAAATAATGTTGTGTTGAAATGGAAGCAGGCTTGACTTCAAAGGCAGGATTGTCGACTGAACATAGCACTTATACTGAAAGCAGGTTTATTGCGAACTGAAACGTACACGCAGCACTGACTGCCTCTCGGAGAGAGTGCTCTGCTATTTATATACAGATAGAATGTACCAGAAATTAGAAGATTAGTTAACATAAGAAACATGTAGAAATTACAAGTGAACATAAGAAACATGAAGATCATTCTGGAAATGTTAATTACAAAGAAATAAATTTTTGCTGGTGGACGGGATTGAACCGGTGACCTTCAGCACCACAATCGGTGACACTATCCCTTGCGCCACGCCAACAGTGGGGGCTCGTGGCAATATTGATGACCTTGAATGTATGTACTGAATCTTAACCTTTTGTGTTGTCTCCTCTAGATGAAATTGTATACCCTTCTAGGTTCTGTATTTCATGATTAAAGGCTAATATTTAAACTCGTCCTGCTCACTTCTATATACTGTGCCTTATTGTTTTGCAATATGATATCAAGTTTTTGCCATTATTTTGCGGGTTTTCTCTGGATTTATTTTGGTCAGTTGTTGTATAAGATTGCAGCTACATGAAAAAATTCTTGGCAATTGAGGTAAGACTTGTCAACAACAACTTTTAATATTGACAATTTTCTGCATACACAGTTGAAAAGGAAGAATGTTGATAAAACCATGACAGCTGTATTTCATTACACCACAACCCGTCCCATTTTAGATGAAAATCCATAGTTGTCAATGAAAATTCACTTACAATCTTTGTAACTAGTTCTCACACAGTGACATAAATGTGCATGTCTCATCACTCAAGTCTTATTGCCAAACGTAACTCCAAGAAGCTCATTCTGTAACACATTGCTTACTGCCTGGTACAAGCATATCTACCAAGATATGCAGTGAAAATTACAAGATCCTTTAACTGTCTGAGAATTAGTTGCAAATACAGTAGGTGAATTTTTATTATCACATAAAGGTGTTAATTTAGAATGAAACCATTTATGCTGTAATAAACAAAGACAGAAGTTTGTGCATTCCATCTGAACAACAGAACTGCATAACAACAGCTCAATGTTAACTCCTGCCAACAAAGGGTTAGACACAATTTCCAGGGGACTGATGACCTAGCTGTTTAGTCCCCTAAAAAACAACCAACAACAACAACAACAACACCAACACAATTTCCAGCCTAAATGCCTTGGTATTAAACTGCACCGGTCTTTAATGTATAAACGTCACTTGGAAAACACAGGCCAAAAGGTAAAGAACCGACATAACATCATTAGAAAAGTGGCTGGTAAAACAGCTTGTACCAGGCAGTAAGCCATGTGTTACAGAATAAGCTTTTTGGAGTTATGTTTGGCGATAAAACTTTTGAGTGATGAGACATGCACATTTCTGTCACTATATGAGAACTAGTTACAAAGATTGTTAGTGAATTTTATGATTATTAGTATATATTTGTTTACTTGTAATCGCATCTACATCTACATACATACTCCGCAATTCACCGTAAAGTGCGAGGCGGAGGGTACACTGTACCACTACTAGGCATTTCCTTTCCTATTCCACTCCCAAATTGAACGAGGGAAAAAAGTGCCTATATGACTCCGTACGAGCCCCAATTTCTCTTATCTTGTCTTTGTGATCTTTACGCAAAATGTAAGTGGGCGGCAGCAAGATCGTACTACACTCAGCTTCAAATTCTGGCCCTCTAAATTTACTTAACAGAAATTCACGAAAAGAACGTCGTCTTTCTTCCAGCGATCCCCAATTGAGTTGCCGGAGCATTTCCGTGACACTCATGCATTGGTCAAACCTACCGGTAACAAATCTAGCTGCTCGTCTCTGAACCGCCTCTATGTCTTCCTTTAAACTGATCTGCTGCGGGTCCCAAACACTTGAGCAATACTCAAGACGTGGTCGTACAAGCGTTTTATACGCGGTCTACTTTACAGGTGAAGTACATCTTCCCAAAATTCTCCCAATAAACCGAAGTCGGCTGTCCGCCTTACTCACAACTGTCCTTAACTTACCACTGTATTAAATTAGTAAGCTCCAGAATTCCCACATGTATTAAAGTAGTGTATTTACCACATTAGTAAATTTTAGAATTGGAATATATGTATTAAACTTCTATCTAATGTAAAACTAAATAACTGTCTCATATTAATGCTCATTGCTGTTGTTGTCACCATATGATAAATAAATAAAATAAAATAAGTGAACACACCTGAAGTATAGCTGTGGTATTTCTTATTTTCATTTATATGTCTAGTTTCAGACTGTCATTTTTTAATCGCATTATCCACAACTAAAGAGTACAGTACTGGAGACAAGTATACCATCGTTTTATTCCTATTTTATTTTGAATGTCCTCAAACCTTTACAGTTGTTGTTGTTGTTGTTGTTGTTTTCAGTCTGCAGGCTGGTTTGATGCACTCCTACAGTCTTCAGAGATTTCTCTTTTTGTCAGATGATCTCTGAGATTTAATGAATGATTCATGCAAATTTACTGCCACATTCGTACAAAATTCATTTATTATTCTCTATTCTCTTGGTGTCATTTATGTTGCCTTACCTGTTAGTGTTCTGTTTTCAATATATTTTTTTTTTCCTTCTGAACAGGATTTAGCAGAGATTCATGCTGGATTCCATAGCCAGTTGCGCAAGGCGATAACTCCTGGTACCAATAATCGTCTCAGTGATGTGTTTTTAAACTGGAGAGAGAAATTTCTGGTTTATGGTGAATATTGTGCTAATCTAACTAAAGCTCAGAACCATATTCAAGATTTATGTCACCGAAACCATGCTATTGATCAGGAAGTAATTGTGAGTATTTCATAAAGTTGCCTTTTTTTTAAAAAAAATACTTTTGTTGGTAAGTCTCACTCCATAGAATAATTTTTGGTATATTGTGTATGTGCATCCTTGTTTTATAAACAGCTTAAATGGTGTGTGAGTGGGTGTGTTTCAGTTTGTCAGTATAATAATAGCTCTAGTAGTATTATCTACCATCTATAAAGATAAATAGTGTAAGTTAAAAGTTCCCACCGTGGTTTCTGTCTGTATCTTAAGACTACTGTTAGGAACTGCTATAGAGATATGAACGCTACTGTTCGACAGGCTGAATAACAAGTACTACAGGAAAATGTCTACAGGGGGTATGTTAACCAGTCCTATATCATCCTCCTCCATGTTACCATGGATGATGCACAACAGTTTGAGTTTGTACCACAATGACAGTGTACGCGAGGGTTGTAGTAACTCCCCAATACACTGTGTGGAGAGTAGAGACTCTAAAAGTTCGCCAACCTGACTTCTTCTATAGATGTCCCCCGCAGATGATAGCATGCAGGTCGGAGTTCTTGAAGAGGCTGAAATTATTAAACTATTGGCGGGAACTCATCTAGTTACGGAATAAAACTGAGATAGTTCGGATGTCAGTTAATTAATTTAAAGAAAGCAGAAAACCAGCAAACTGCATAATAGCATCCACGTGACACACATTATCTTAACTGAAAGTAAATATAACGTCATTTTGCCTTGTTTTAAGATGATTAAACATTTCTTTATGACCGCCTACGTATGCGACATGTTACTCCTCCGAGTGCGTGTTCTGAACTCGCATGTTACTTCTGCAAGGCATGTACTGAACTGAACGTGGCGGCTTGATACAAGGCTGCCTTCACTCTGCAGTTTGGCGTGCAAACATGGCGGCCCTGCATCGTCCATCCTATATTAATTATTTTGTTTATGTTTTTATGAATAGTTAATATGTTTACCTACTCAGGGCTTAGCTTTGAGGGGTTTTTCTAAATTGAGTTTGACAATGAATAACTAATTAGTTTATTAAATATTTAAAAAATATGACTGCGTTTTGGCGTGTGACCGCCAGTACTACAGTACCTGCTGCTCAGGGACTTGCCTAGAAGTACCTATTGTACCACCTGTTGTGGTTCTCACCGGCTTTTACCATCTGTCGCCTACTGGTCCTAACCGGCTGTACTGAAGCAATACTCTAATCTTAATATGATGGCTTTAAGCCAGAAATATTACACATGGAAGGTTTATGTATATAGTGCCATATAGCCCACTGATTGCCAGCTGCCCCTTCTGATACAATTCCTGTGACTATGCTGCAGGCACTTCTCCACCAAAGATAATAAATGTATTGAGCAATGCAAAAACCCTGTTTGTTTGGCAACACTACAGCTGACAAACACAAGTATGACTGTAGACACACAAAACTGCAGCAGACACAACCAATGGTACCAGCATGTCCGCCCTTGTCTTTGAGTTCAGTCTAGGTCCACGCAATACTTGTTTGTTAAGCAGATGATGCAGTCATAGTGAACCAACCAAGTGCAGGCTACACGTGGCCTGTTGCTTTAGCATGGCTTGCTCTGGTCAACAGGTGTTGGCTATGGACAATCGCCCTAAAGCCCTCATACAATAATAATCACCGTTCTTAAAAGTTCAGTTTATAACAGCTAGTGGAACACCCACAGTGTCTCAGACATGAGACATTCACAGTGCATTTATGCCACTCAGCTCCAACCACTGATGTTTATCCACTGATCAGCCATATCCAAAGACCCCATGCTCTCCTCTCCATGTGCATTATAAAACTCTTGTCACGTGACCACCACCTTAGTCACAGTGCAAATGCTTTTGTATTTATATTCAGAATTATATAAATATTGCAGTTACATTAAAAAAATTAGTAAACCATTGCAATCATTTGAGGAATTCTTCAAATGTAAATATTTTTGCAATAAACTTAAATATCTGCTCTGCCACAACCAGTACCTTGGTTAATCTAATGGTAGTATAAATAAGAAACGGAATATAAATATATCTTTGTTACATGAGAATGTTCATCTATAAACTATATAATATTTAAAATGAAATACTTGGGTTTTTCTTTAGTATTTTCTCACTTCTCACTTGTTCTACATCAGTGCAAATAAATATCCAAGTATCTTAAATTTTACAAGAAGTTGACTGAAATGTTTCACATGTATTCATTTTGTTACAAACAGATTCAGTCTAGTATTTAACTCCATCAGACATATGAATTTTGGTGACAATGTATGAGTTAATTTGCATGAAAATATGCCACTTAATTAGTTTAACAAATATTGAGATGGATGAATATGAACAGTAATAACATTTTAACTTATTTTATTTGCCGGCAGACAATCATACAGCTGCCTTCTCCATACATGCTGCCCTACAGCCACACTGACTTAAACCACCCTGAGCTATCAAGTTAGCTGCTAGTAATTGCTTACAGCCTGCACCACACACATTGATAGCAATGCCACTACAATTGTGGAGAACAAAGTTACATGTGCAGGTCACTTGCTCACCAAGTGCCACACAGATGCTCTTCTGCCTGCTGCCTATTTAAGAGGTTATTCAAAAGCTAGTAGGCAACTCATGCTCACACTCTAGGCTTTGTACCATCCTCTCCCAGTGGCTGTCCAACAGAGTTCACACTGCTGACACCAGTGACCCAATCTAACATACCTCACACTAGCCATGCCCAATGACTCCATCCCTGCATTCTGCACCAGCCACATCTAGCAGCCATTCATGGAGGATACATAGCAGTTCACTACACCAATTCCCCAGCTGCCACATTACTAGCCTCAGTGTCCTCCATTGCTTGCTTTCACAGGACTTGGTATATAAAGAATGGTATTCTTCTATGTGATCCTGTACCTAATAGCAACTGCCATGATGTACTATCATCATGACTTATGCCACTATATACTTTGGCTTCATAACATTCCTGTCAGATCAGGGGGATCCTTTATGTTGAATCTTGTTCTTTCTGTATTACTTATACACTACTGGAGAACCATCATTTATTGATTGCATGCCTTCCACTCTGGATAAAAAATATAGTTTATAAATGTTAAAACAAGTAAATGTATGCTGTTGGATAACACCAACAACAGCCAATATTTCCTCAGATAAAACACCACTATTTTCAAGACACAACTGCAAAGAGGGAGTGCTATGCATGAGAATTTTAACCTCAATTTGCAAATAAAAACAGTATTGCAAAACTAAAGGTGACAAACATAAGAAATTTTGATGGTGAATGCCAGTAATCAACAGGTGAGGTGGCATCATTTATTATATGCCTCTGTTTTTTGGCAAGAGTGGAGAGGAGGCTTCCATGTAGAATTTAAGCAGAAACCTCCATTTATAATTAGAAGGTTATTTGCTGTTTTAATATCAACTGATTCATTAATAAGGCCAGTACTTACCATAGTTTGGTACTGCCCGTTGTACACACAGAAGAGACACAAAGGGCGATGAAGGTAAGGGTTTATACTGGCTTTCAGAAATTTATATTTCCTTTGTCAGGTGGCAGGAGGGGGTAGAAGGGGGACAGAAGGGAAAGGCTACTCGCAACCTAGGTCATGAGGTTGGGTGAATGTGGACATCAGAGATGTTGCATAGGTGCTGAGCCTGCCAATGGAAACCAAAGAGGATGGATGGAGAAGTGAACCGAATAATGCTGACTGGCATGGGGGAGGGGGTATAGACACACACACACACACACACACACACACACACACAAAAGGAGGTGGGGAGGGGGAGCGAAATTACTAATGTATAAGTGAGTTGCATATGGCAGAGGGGGAGAAGTGAATGTGAGTTTACACCAGAAGGATGGCAGGAGGAGAGGATATGTTGAAGGGCAAGTTCCCCTCTCCGTAGCTCTGAGGGACTGGTGCTTGGGGGGGGGGGGAGTATCCAAATGGTATATGTGATATAACATGTGTCAAGGTCCCTGGAACCATGATGGAGAGCATGCTCTGCCGCAGTAATTGATTGGCCCCCGGGTGAGCAGTCTGTCTGTGACCATTAATCTACTCAATTTGTTGGTCATCATACCAAAATAAAAGATTGTGCAATGAACATGTCAGTTTGTAGATTACATGTGTTGAATTGTGTAGGTTTTTTGTATGGTGGGGCTGGAGTAGATGGTTGTGGGAGGATGCATGGCACAGGTTTTGCAGTGGGATCCTTTACAGGGGTAGGAACCATTAGGTAGGGAGGGTGGTTTTTGGGATATTGTATGGTTTGACAAGGAAGTTGTGGATGTTGGGAGGATGGCAAAAGGCTACTCAAGGTGAAAGGGCTGATAAAACTAAGATATCTACCTTATAGACATGTATGTTAATGAAAAATGCCACTGGCAGTATAGTCAAAAGAATCAAACATGGTAAACAATGCTAAACTTTATAGGCCTAGTCGTATCATGAAGATAAAAAGTAGATTACTTCTGACCTTAAGATAATGTTTTACATTTGTAAGATGTGAAAGGGTTTCGTGCCAAAGCCTGACAGTGTCAGCATTTAAAAGCAGCACTGATGTAGAACGTTATTATGGGGTCAGTAGTAATCTATTTTTTATCATCACTGTTCATGATAAGACTAGGCCTGTAAAGTTTCCCCTAACTTATTTTTGGAGATTCTGATGATGCCCCAAAAAGGTGAAACACATTAATTAAAATAAATCATTGCAACCATGACTGTGTTTTATTAGAAGTTATATTTTATTGGTTGCTGTACCAGACAGGCTGATGGAGTGGAAGACATTAATTTTTTTGTCTACACGCCCTTTCCCCTCTCACGCCACTTGGCATTATTCGATTCACTTCTTGAACTATCCTCTTTGGTTTGCATTGGCACGGCTCAGTACTTATCGTGCAACGTCTCTGACGTTCACATTCACCCAACCCACCTCAAGACCTACATTGTGAGTAGCCTTCCCTTCTGTCTCCTTTCTCTTTCCTCCTCCTACCTGATGAAGGAAATATAAATTTCATAAAGCTGGTATAGGCATTTACTTTCATTATCTTTTGTGTTATTTTCTGTGTGTACTATCAGCAGTGCCAAACTATGGCAAGTACTGCCCTGCCACTCTAGCTCTTTTGCACATAATTTTCAAGTCTCAGTACAGAATTTCTGTAATTGATTGATTCCTTAATAACACAGTCCAAATAACTGTGGTGAGTGTCTTCAACAAGTGGTGAAACCATATCCAAACGTCAAATCGTTGAGCAGCCACCCCTCATTACATATGTCGAACTACTTAAGATGGTTAGATTGGTAAAACCGGACAGGTGGTGAACTGTGGCGGAAGTAACTTCAGACTTTAAACCTGGGCAGAGTACAAGTGCATGTGAACACACAGTATACCAAACACTCCTAGCGATGGGACACCACAGCCGACAACCCGTACATATGCCAATGTTGATTGCATTTGAATGACTTGGGTATTTTAGTGAGTTTTGATGCAGTTTCTCTCTTCAGTCATGTTCCTCTGTCTGATTCGTTGCACCACATTTATGTTAGGTTTGGTGGTTATACTCCGATTAAAATTACTTGCTAGTTGACAGTTGATGGGCTGTAGCTACCTTCCTCCAATCAGAGCGCTCAAAGTTACGCCCAGACTGCTCGCTGTTGCCAAGCTACCACAACAGGTGGACAGCTCGCGTCCATTGTTTGGCTAGTGCTGTGTAGAAGCGTGCGTCTTAGGTTAGGAACCGTTTTTGTTGCTGTCGTTGTGCGTGTGTGGTGTTATTTGGTGTCGTCGTAATGCCTGGAGGGCTGTTCTGATGCATACAAAGCGAGTAATAGATGAAGGTCTTCTGGAAGACAGTGTGACGGAACTTATCATTACTTTCAGTGGTTCATCCCCCTCTGAAACTTCTAGTGATTCGGAAATGAGTGGTATCTACCCTCTTTCCGCTGATGCAACAGCTTGCAGTTAGCAGTCGGTGAATGTATGTACACACAGAAAATTTCCTTAATTTTAAACGGTGGGCTTCGTTTTGCAATGTATGTGTCATGACTGTGTCGCCTATAAGCTGTAATGCTTCAGCTCATTGAAGACAGTTTCATGTAACTAATTAAGGCAAGAAATTATAATTTGTTTTTAGCATTGACTTCTGTTTCGAATTTGCTCATAGATGTTAGTTTTAATCCTCGAGTATTGACATGTTGACAGCATTCTACATTCGGGTGTTGACAAAGCTTCACTATTTCACTTAATCTCTTAGTATAACGACTGTCAGATTCAGTTTTTCAAGGGGTCTTTGGACAGTTTTAATAAAACTATGGAACAGTGGTTGTATTAACAATTTACAGTGGTTAACGGCACATTGACTATGGCATGTCTTTCTTTATTAATTTGGAAACATGGAAGTCCCTGCAGTATATATGTAAATATTCAGTGACTGTTAAATATGAATCAGCGTTATCAGATTACGAAAAAATGTAAAAATATATATTTTACGTTTGTTACCTGACTGTATTGTAGCAGCCCAACTGTAATTACTTCACTGGTTTTCTAATTACAGTTTTGCTAATTTTGTTTACTGACATTGCAGCACTAAACTGCTTGTCACCAATAATCTCAGTTACGCTACACTTAATCTATCATCCCATTAAAGATTTTTGTTTATCGCTCATCCCAGTAACGAATTTTATTTCTCGTATATTACATAAACGTTTTAGTCAGTAAATAACACAAAACAACTGTTCTTTTACATCCATTCACAGACGTATCTTCTTTCATCCATTCTCAGAAGTATTACGTCTTTTTCATTGTATTCGTTACAGTGAAAATAATTGCAGTACACGCTTTTTCATTTTGGTGTTCGACATCATAGCCTTGTAAAATCGCATTGTCAACAGTACTATTGATGTGGACAATGTTAAATATTGTTAACTGTGAAGGTTGCCTCAGTACATTTATAGCTTGATTAATTAGTATTGTCAAAAATGTGTGCAATTCACTGACAGTACTCGGCGCAGTGCCGCCTGTACGGAGCGCCAGCTCTCAACCGGCAGCTGTCATGGCAACACTAGCCGCAGCTGACAAATGTCAACTTGCAAGTGGTGACTACCTATCTGGTGCAAACATATATATATAATAAATTAAAAGAATTTATGAATTACAACTCCCCCTACTCAGTAGATGAATTGTTATATATAAATTAGTAATTTTGCAACAAAAAAGATCTTCTAATATCATGTAAAGATACCTTTTATTGAACTGACAAGTTCATTGTTATGAAATGTTGTATTCCTGATCTTTAGAACAAGTATTAATTTAATCTAATCAGATTATGCGGTTGCGATATCTCTGTACTTAAGTCATATACAACCACTAGCTCAACGAAGAATGTAAAGTTACATAGGTTAGATCAATATTTAAAAAAGGCAATAAAAGTGACCCACTAAATTACAGTATATATTGTTGGCATTGATTTGTAACAGGGTTTTGCAAAATATCCTGTACTCAAACATTATGGCAGCCACTTCCCATCAGAGGTTCAAGTTCTCCCTCAGGCATTGTTGTTTCTGTTGTTCTTGGCATATGTTAGTTTCAGAAGTTGCTAAGTTTAGGGACTGATGACCACAGCAGGTAGGTCTCGTAGCTTTACAAACATTTGAACATATTTAATCAAACTTTATAAATTATGTCAAACAGAACAATTTATTGACCTGAGGTCACTACCTTTCTTGTCAAACACAGCTCGTTCTTTACTCATATATGAAGTTGTGAGTGCTATTGACAAAGAATCTCAAGTTGGTTCCATATTTCTAGATTTCCAGATGCCTTTGGACATTGTAACTCATGAACAGTTTTTAATCAGGTTGTGGGGTTACGGAATATCATCTCAAATTTGTGATTGGATTGGGGATTTCCTGCCAGGGAGAACACATTCCACAGTGATTTATGAAAAGGCATTGACTAAAACAACACCAGGGCTGTTCCTTATCTGCATGAACTATAAGGGAGAAAATCTGAGCAGTGCCTCTTAGGTTGTTTGCAAATTATGCTGTCATTTGTCATCTAGTAAAGTAATCTGAATATCAAAATCAACAAGATAAATCATTCAAATCTGAAGGCCATAAATTAGACTCAATACTTGGGAATTACTATTGCAACCCACTTAACAACCCTCTTAAACTGCAAAGAACATGTAGATGTCGTCATAGGGAAGGTGAACCAACAAAGATTCAACAGAGCAATTAAAGAGACTTCCTATACCAAACTTATCCATGTTCTTTTGGAGTGTTGCTGCACAGTGTGGATTCCTTATCATGTAGGATTGACAGAGGACATTGTTGAAGTACAAAGGAGGAGAGCTTGTTTTGTATTATCATGATACAGGGGGAAAAGTATCATGGAAATTGTACAGGAGTGGAGTGATCTGGTTATTGCTACAACAATGGCATTTACCATTGTGGCGAGATTTACTTACAAAATTTTGATCACTAACTTTCTCTTCCGAATGTGAAAACATATTGTTGACTCCCACCAACAGAGGGAGAAAATATGAGAAATCAAAGCTCAAAAAGAGAGATTTAAGTGTTCTTTCTTCCCACACACTATTTAAGAATGGAATGGTAGATAAATAGTATGAAGGTGGTTCAATGAACACACTGCTTGGTACTTACATGTTATTTCCAGAATACCCCATATAGCTGAATGTAGCTGTAGATGCACCAGAGTTGTGTGGCAGATGCTGCCGCATGTCATGGTGCATGGAAGAGGGTACTTGTTGACACTGTTCGGTGGCAAAGAGACTATTAAATAACAAAGGAAGCTTCATATTAATGTTGCATGCCAAAGTGTGCTTCATACTGCCACACTGAAATGGAAGCAGGCTTGGCTTTGAAGGCAGGGTTGTCGACTGAACACAGCACTTATAGTGGAAGCAGGTTTATTGCGAACTGAAACATGCTGCATTAACTGCCTCTCGAGCAGAGTGCTCTGCTATTTCTGCACACACAGAATGTACAGAACAGATAGCATTTGTGCCTCCTGAGAAATTTCTGCAATTTACTATTTAAACCATTTAAGTTATATGCAAGCAATGATACCTAACAATACCCTTTGAATTTTAATTAAAACTCTATGCACTGGCCTGTAAACAGAATTACTGCTATGCCGGCAGAGTCATGTGATTGTAGATACTTAGGGCTACCTATGTGAAGTCTGTACAAGTTGGTATTACAAATAATTCTGTACCACTTTTGTACCTTGCCAATTTTTAATGATAATTTTACAATTTAAAGGCATCATTTTGGTAAATCCACATCTGTCAACAAATCGTAAAAATTCACTCGCATTTGAGTAAGTGGGGAAACCCAGAAAATCTAGAAAGACCAGAGGTAGAAGTTCATTCTTATAGGACATGTTTTGAAAAAACAATTAGCATTTCAGTCACATTGGTTCAGCATGTTTCTACATCTACATTTACATAGATACTCTGCAAATCACATTTAAGTGCCTGGCAGAGTGTTCATTAACCACTTTCATAACCTTTCTCTACAGTTCCATTCTCTAATAGCGCGCGGGAAGTAAGAACACCTAAATCGTTCAGTTTTCGATCTGATTTCTCTTATTTTATTGGGATGGTCATGTCTCCCTATGCAGGTGGGTGCTAGCAAAATATTTTCACATTCAGAAGTCAAAGTCGGTGATTGACACTTCGCAAATAGATCTTGCCGCAACAAATAACGTCATTCCTTTAATGATTTCCTCCTCAAATCGTGCCACATTTCTGCGACGCTTTCCCCCCTGTAACGTGATAAAACAAACCAAGCTGCCCTTCTCTGAACCTTCTCAATGTCTTCCGTCAGTCCCCCCTGGTGAGGGCCCCACACTGAGCAACAGTACTCCAGGTGAGGATACACAAGTGTGATGTAGGCAGTCTCTTTGGTGGAGCTGGTGCATCTTCGAAGCGTTCTGCCAATGAAACGTAACCTTTGGTTCGCCTTCCCCACAATATTTTCTGTGTGTTCTCTCCAGTCAAAGTTGTTCGTAATTGTAACTCCTAGGTATTTGGTAGAATTTACGACCTTAAGGTTTGACTGATTTATCGCGTAATTGAAGTTCAGTGGATTTCTTTCAGTGGTCATGTGTATTACTTCACACTTTTCTTTATTTAGTGTCAATTGCCAATTTTCGCACCAAGTAGATATTTTATCTAAATCACTTTGCAGTTGCTTTTGATCCTCTGTTGACTTCACTAACTGATAAATGACAGCATCATCCGCGAACAGTCTAAGAGAGCTCTTCAGATTGTCTCCTAAATCATTTATAAGCACAAGGAAGAGTAGGGGACCTATAATGCTTCCTCGGGGAATGCCATGTGTCACTTCTGTTTCGTTCAGTGACTTACACTAAATTACTATGAACTGTGTTCTTTCTGATAGGAAATCGTGAATCCAATCGCACAATTGGGGCAATATTCCATGTTGTTGTTATGGTCTTCAGTCTGGAGACTGGTTTGATGCAGCTCTCCACCCTACTCTATCCTGAGCAAGCCTTTTCATCTCCTCATAAGAACGGCAACCCACATCCAATTGAATCTGCTTACTATACGCATCTCTTGGTCTCCCTCTGCGATTTTTTCCCCCACACACTTCCCTCCAATGCTAAATTTACGATTCCCCGATGTCTAAGAATGTGTCCTACCAAGCGATCCTTTCTTTTAGACAGGGTATGCCAAAAATTCCTTTTCTCACCAATTCTTTTCAGTACTTCTTCATTGGTTATGCAATCTACCCACCTAATCTTCAGCATTCTTCTGTAACACCACATTTCAAAAGCCTCTATTCTCTTCCTGTCCACACTGCTTATCGTCCATGTTTCACTCCCATACAAGGCAACACTCCACACAAATGCCTTCAGAAAAGACTTCCTTACACTTACATTAATATTCGATGTTAGCAAATTTCTCTTTTTCAAAAATGCTTTTATTCCCATTGCCAGTCTGCATTTTATATCCTCTGTACTGCGACCATCACATGTTATTTGACTACCCAAGTAACAAAACTCATCTACCACCTTCATTGTTTCGTTACCTAATCTAATTCCTTCAGCATCGCCCGATTTTCTAAGACCGCATTCCATTATTTTTGTTTTGCTCTTGTTAATGTTCATTTTATATGCTCTCTTCAACACACTGTCCATTCCATTCAACTGCTCTTCCAGGTCCTTTGCTGTCTCTGACAGAATTACAATGTCATCAGCAAAACGCAATGTTTTTATTTCTTCCCCCTGTACTTTAATCCCTATTTCAAATTTTTCCTTGCTTTCCTTCACCGCCTGCTCGATGTGCAAATTGAATAACATCGGAGAAAGGCTACAACCCTGTCTTACTCCCTTCCCAACTGATGGTTCCCTTTCATTCCCTTCTAGTCTAATAACTGCGGTCTGGCTTTTGTACAAGTTATAAATAACTCTCCTTTCCCTATATTTTACCCCTGCTGACTTCAGAATTTGAAAGTGTATTCCAGTCAACATTGTCAAATGCTTTCTCCAAATCTACAAAAGCTAAAAATGTAGGTTTGCCTTTCCTTAATCTATCTTAAGTGAGTATTGCCTCCCGGGTTCCTATGTTCCTCCTGAATCCAAACTGATCTTCCCCGATGTCAGCTTCTACCAGCTTTTCCATTCTCCTGTATATAATTCGTGTTAAAATTTTGCAACCATGACTTATCAAACTGATGGTTCTGTAATTTTCACACCTGTCTGCGCGCGATTTCTTTGGAATGGGGATTATTACATTTTTCTTAAAGTCTGAGGGTATTTCGCCTGTCTCATAAATCCTACACACCAGTTCAAATAGTCTTGTCATGGCTGGCTCTCCCAGAGACTTTAGTAGCTCTGAGGGTATGTCATCTACTCCTGGGGCCTTGTTCCGACCTAGGTCTTTCAAGGCTCTGTCAAATTCATCTCTCAGTATAGCATCTCCTATTTCATCTTGATCTACGTCCTCTTCCCTTCCTACCACATTGCCTGTAAGTTCATTTCCTTTGTAGAGCTGCTCTATGTACTCTTCCCACCTTTCAGCTTTCCCTTCTTTGCTGAGAACCGGCTTCCCATCTGAGTTCTTGATATTTGTAGAGTTGCTTTTCTTGTCCCCAAATGTCTCTTTTATTTCCCTGTAGGCGGTATCTACTTTTCCCCTTCTTATACATTCTTCTACAGATTTGCATTTGGCTTCTAGCCACTCCTGCTTAGCCATTTTGCATTTCCTGACAATCTCATTTTTTAATCGTCTGTACTCCATTTTGCCTGTTTCATTTACTGCATTTTTATATTTTCTCCTTTCATCAATTAAATCTAGTATTTCCTGTGATATCGAAGGATTTTTTGTAGGTCTTGCCTTCCTACCTATTTTGTCCTCTGCTGCCTTCACTATTTCATCTCTCAATGCTACCCATTCCTCTTCTACTGTTTTATTTCCCTCTGTTTCTGTCAATTGTTGCCTAAATCTCCCTCTGAAATTCTCCACAACTTCACTTTCCTTCAATTTATCTAATTCCCATCTCTTTATTTTCCTACCTTTCTGCAGTTTTTTCAGTTTCAGCCTACAGTTCATGACTAACAAGTTATGGTCAGAGTCTATATCTGCCCCTGGGTACGTCTTGCAGTTTATAACCTGGTTCCGGAATCTATGTCTTACCATTATAAAATCTATCTGATACCTTCCGGTGTCTCCTGGTGTCTTCCATGTATACAACCTTCTTTTGTGATTCTTAAACCACGTGTTTGTTATGATTAAATCATGTTCCGTGCAAAATTCTACCAGGCGACTTCCTCTTTCATTCCTCCTGCCCAGTCCATATTCACCTATTATTTTTCCTTCTCTTCCTTTTCCTACTACCGAATTCCAGTCTCCCATCACAATTAAGTTTTCCTCTCCCTTAACTGTCTGAATAATTTCCTTTAGCTCCTCATATATTTCTTCGATCTCCTCATCATCGGCAGAGCTAGTTGGCATATAAACCTGTACTACTGTTGTGTATCTATCTTGATAATGATAATGCGATCACTGTGCTGCTCATAGTAGTTTACCCGCATTCCTATTTTCTTATTCATTATCAGTCCTACTCCTGTGATACCCCCAACTGATTTTGTATTTATAATCCTGTACTCACCTGACCAGAAATCCTGTTCATTCTGCCACCGAACTTCACTAATCCCCACTATATCTAACTTCAACCTATCCATTTCCCTTTTTAAATTTTCTAATTTTCCTACCCAATTAAGGGATCTAACATTCCATGCTCCGATCCGTAGAATGCCAGTATTGTCTTTCCTGATGACAACATCCTCCTGAGTAGTCCCCGCCCGGAGATCCGAATGGGGGACTATTTTACCTCCGGAATATTTTACCTGAGAGGATGCCATCATCATATGTTCATACAGTAGAGCTGCATGTCCTCAGGAAAAGTAACGGCTGTAGTTTCCCCTTGCTTTCAGCCGTTCGCAGTAGCTGTGTGGCAAAGCCACATTAGCTGATGTTACAAGGCCAGCTCAGTCAATCATCCAGACTGTTGCCCCTGTAACTACTGAAAAGGCTGCTGCCCCTCTTCAGAAACCACACGTTTGTCTGGCCTCTCCGCAGATACCCCTCCGCTGTGGTTGCACCTACGGTACGGCTATCTGCATCGTTGAGGCACACAAGCCACCCCACCTCGGCAATGTCTGTGGTTCATGGGGGGTAGCAATATTCCAGAAGTATGTAATTTCATTAGAAGCCGCTTGTGAGGTACAGTGTCAAAATCCTTCTGGAAATCCAGAAATATGGAATTGATTTGAGATCCCTTGTCAGTGGCATTTATCACTCCATGTTAATAAACGGAAAGTTGTGTTTCACAAGAGTGATACTTTCTGAATCTGTGTTGACTATTGGTTAATAGGTTGTTCTCTTCGAGGTAGTTCATAATGTTCAAACAAAGTATATGTTCCAAAAATCCTGTTGCTTAGTAGTCACATGGTCCACCATGTATAATAGTATCTGTGCATATAAGGCTCGAATGGTGTCCTGTGGTATAGCCAGCCCTGCTGCATTCACCTATTCCCAGAGTTGATCGACAATGGGTCACACTGCTGCACCCATCGTTTCTTTGTGTTCTGCCCATTTTCAATAGCCAGTAAGTCTGAGTCAGGATAAAAAGCTGGCTTCACCCTGGGCCACCAAGAAGGCATACATCCGTGTAGCATGCGGTCGTACACCGTCTCTCCAAAAAATGGTGTCTGCTCTATCTTCCCAAAAGGGTACAATTATTGACTGCAGGATGTCATTCACGTCAGTCAAACCGGTCACAGTGCTGTAAACGTACCGCACACCGTAAGGCCTCGAAGTCCCTGTCCGTATTTTGTGAATGCAGTCACTGTGATGGCACTCCCCCTGTAGGAACGAATCAAAATATGGCCATCATTTTCAAACAAACAGAACCTGCATTTGTCCAAAAGCACTATCTGATGCCACTCTTGTCCCCATTACTGCCGCATACACCATTGCTGTGTAGCGTGTGCCTGCAGCTTATTTAAAAGTAAGCAGAGAAGTTTACAACCCACACACGATCCGTGCCATAATAAATGGTGACAAACTGTCAACCCTGATTCTGTATGATGTGTTGCGCTGTTCTTCTGTTGCCCCATAGGTGAAGACGACACAGATCTGTCCTGGAATGCCTTTCGAATGAGGTGTTGATATTGTCTGTGGGGGAGGGGGGTCACATGATGAGACCTTGGTGGTACAGTTGTTTTTATTCTGTGACTATCTTTCCCAGGACACAAATGAAAATCAATGGAGAAAGTAAGTCACCTTGTCTCACTTCTATACAGATTTCAAATGGTTCTGATAGTTCACCTCTGAACTTGACCTTCTATACTGTGTTATATAAAGTGTCTCTGATTGGATTGATTGTTTTTCTATCCGTATCAAATTCAACAAGGATGTTCTTTATTGTTTCTTTATTAGTTGAGTTACATTATTTTTGAAAGTCAATGAAGGTCACAACAAACTTTTTTAATCTTGATTCAGCATATAATAGATTTCAAATTATGAATCTGTTCTGCGCAAGATCTTGACATCCTGAAACAGGCTTAATATTCATCCAATTGTTGATCTCTGACTGTTTCAGCTCTTTTTTTTTTTAACAATAGTCTGGAAAAGATCTTGTAAGTCACTGGTAGCAAAGAGATTCCTTATTTGTTTTTCAGATCACTCTTATTGCCTTTTTTATGAAATGAATGAATGACTCCTATAGTCCAATCTAAAGATAGAGTTTCTGTTTCCCAAATATTCTCTATGATATCATGGAGATGTTTTATTGTATCTTGACCTGCAAACTTCATATTCAGATTTGTTACTTTTCATGCCTTGTATAGTTACCATGGTTTCATTTAATGTGGGAGGAGAACTATTTGTAGGAGTAACATTAGGATAGAAGTCAAGCTGTACATTAGGATTTTCAACATTCAGTATGGATGAAAAGTAATTTCCAGTCTTGTCGTCACTACCAGTTGCTTCATTTCAACCTTCTTTCCACCATGGGTGTTTATATTTCTTATTGGTGAGGATAGTTTCAGTGGCTAATTGCATCATGGCTTCTTTAATTTCATTCCAGTTTGTTTTATTTGGTTTGATATGTAGAGTTTCTGCACATTTGTTGTTGACATCTTTCAGTTTATTTGTATCAAATTTTGGAGGTATATTTTTCTTGAAATGTTGGGAATGTTCTTTCATTTATCTGTGATGATTTTCATTTTTACCGATGACAAATAATGATTGGAATCAATGCTGACATTCCTCAAATTTTTTACATTTTGGAGTTCCATGATGGATATTTTAGAAATAGCCACATGGTCCAGTTGGTATTCTCCAAGCATTGGGTTGGGGTGTTTCCAATTTCTAGCTTTTAGAGGTAGATGCCTGAAAGCTATGCTACAGTTTACTAGTTTTCGTCCATCCTGGCTATTTAATTTCATCAGTATCGTCCATATCTGAGAGAGACATTCTCCTATTTGCAATTTGGAGAGGTGCCCGATTAGGGACTAGTAAACGCCACATGGGTGATACCTTGAGAAATTATTATGTTATTGATATTTGTTTTTATAATATTTTCTATTTTGTGCATTTACATGTGCTTGTGTCCTACTTTACTACTTTATAAATTGTCTCTTATACTTTCACATTCTAAGCTGTTTGAAGCCAGCAGGCCACAATATGTGTATCTTGGGCAGTAGATCACGCTCACAGCATCAGCTCACTTTTTACAAGACATGTATTTTCTAGTTGATACACTTTCTGGTGCCTTTCATGCATTAAAAAATAGTAAATTAAATTTGAGATTTAAAACTTGTGTCTTAATCATGTTAAATACATGCTAAAATGTATACACTGATTCAATGTTTTCCCATTTTGTAGAAATGTGAGCAAGAAGCAAACAAAGGGAAGTTTAAACTAAGAGATATACTATCTGTGCCAATGCAGCGTATCTTGAAGTATCCCTTACTCCTGGAGAAACTTATAAGTGAGACACAAATAGTAAGTCATGTTTGGACTGTACTTTTTTTAGTTTTGATATTTATTTTGTAATTTGCTTCAAGCTTAATCTTTTTTATGTGTACTTAGAATCATGAAGATTACAGAGGACTGGAAAGAGCAAAGGAAGCTATGGTTGATGTGGCTCAGTATATAAATGAAGTTAAAAGGGACAGTGATACCTTGAATATTGTCCAAGATATACAGGTAAATTTACTTATAATGGATGAAATTGTCATACCAAATACATATTTCATTTAGTGTTTATTGCTCTGTCAATTATTAGTTCACAATATTTAACAGATCATGATAAAACTATTTTCATACATACAGTAAATGAAGATTCTGCTATATTGTGCTGGTTACACTTTTCACATTATAAGTAAGTTTGGAAATTATATGTTAATAACACTTGCTGCATCAGCTATCTCTATACTTGTTAATTTTGTTAGAGTCCTTAGGGTCTTGTGGAAATCTAATATTTGTCTGGATGGAGCGATGAACAAATACATTGCATTAAACTTTTTCATTAAAGAACAGGGTACTAAAAGTGGCTAGAGAATGTCTTTGAACAGTAGTGTGTAAAGACAGGAAGAAGCAGACTACTTGGTGGAAAGACACAGTTAAGGCAGCCTATAAAAGCAAAAAGAAGGCACTTCAAAAATAGCTTCATACTAGAACCCAGGCAGACAGAGAAAATTATATTGAAGAAAGAAACAAAGCCAAACAGATAATTGCTGTATCTAAGCAGAAATAATGATTGATTTTGGAAATAAAACATCCTAGCAGATAAAACTTTGTGCCAGAACCAGAATAAAACCTAGGAACTTCACCTTTCGTGGGCAAGTGCTCTACGAACTGAGCTGTCCTGGCATGCTTCACAGTCCATCCTCACAGCTCTACTTCTGCCAATACTTAGCCTCGTGCTTTCCGACTTCACAGAAGTTCTGCGAACCTTGCAGGACTAGCACTCGTAGAAGAAAGGACATGCTGTAGCCACACCCTAGGGGGTTTTTCCATACTGATAATTTCTTTTGAAATAGGTTGGAAACTTTGGGCAAAGCCACTGGAAAATCTTTCTGGAGTGCAATTAGCAGTCTTTGAAAGGGAGGGAAGAAAAGAATCTGGTGAGTATTTTAGACTGGTCAGAAAAGCTGCCTTGGATGGATGCCTTGGGCAGATGGAGGGACTTTTTTGAAGAGCTGTTCAATATAGGGGAAATGCTCTGTAATGTTTCACATATCAGTGTACAATGGGATACAATTGATGATGGAAACAAGATCACATTTGAGTAAGTGGAGAGAATGATCAATAGATTGCAGTACAATATAGCAGCTGTGGTAGATGACATTAAGTCAGAACTCATCAGATACAGTGGAATGTCAGGTCTCAAATGGTTACACAGGATAATTGAAATGGCATGGGAGTCGGGACAGGTTCCATCTGTGTGGACAAAAGCAGTAATCACCAATATTCAAGGATGGAAACAGAAAATATTCTAACAACTATAGAGGTATCACTTTAATTAGCATTCTGGACAAAATCTTCTCAGTTATTGTTGAAAGGAGAGTGTGCAAGTATTAGTTGAAGACAAGTTTGATGTAAATCTATGTGGGTTTTGGCCTCTTAGAGGCTGTGACAGCCACATCTTTAGCTTACGACAAATAATGGAAAACTGCTATGAGTGGAACAGGGAGTTGTATCTATGTTTCATGGTTATAGGAAAGACTTATAACCATCTTTCTAGTTTATGGAATAGGAGGCAAACTTTGGCAGGCAATTTGAACCAACTTTGTTGTGTGAGAGTGAAAGCTGGGTGGATGCGGGGTACTTTATGAGGTTACAGATATGAAACAGGCAAGGATGAAGGTACTAATAGATTTGAACATTAGCAGGAGGATGTCCATAATGAATAAATCAAAGGAAAGCTGGGAATGAACACCATAGATGAAGCAGCTGGAGCAAACAGGCTGAGATGATGGGTCATGTTACACACATGGGAGAAGACTCGTAGGTTCAGCAGTAGAGGGTTGGAGGAGTCAAAGTAGACCAAGGAGAAAGTACTTGGATTGAGTCAAGAATTATTTTGAAGTAACAGGCTTAACATCAGACGAGGCATCAATTTTAGCATTGAATGGGGGATCATGTGGACATGTAGAAATTTTATAAGGGACTACTATGCTCCAGACTGAATACTGAAAGCCATAATCAGACTTAAATGATGATGTTGATAACATTCAGGTCTCACACTAGTAATATTCAGTAAAATGTTCTCAAGCTTCCATTTGTGTCAAATGGCCATGAGTGTATGTGCAGGTACCTGGTCATTTGTTGAGTCGCTATGAGACACTGTCAGTTCCACAGAATAATGTGGAAGTGTTTTCTATTTTTTTTTTTTTTTCGTTATCTGAGAACTTGTATATATTTTATGTATTTTCCCCCCTAAATCTGAACACTGTCAATGAACTAGACAAACAAGCCCTTCATTTTCTTATCTCAAGCTTACTGTTATTGATGTTTTGAGAAATCAAGGAGTGGTAGAAACTTATGCTTGGTCAGCTAGGATTAAATCCATGTGTTGGCAAGTAATTAGCTTTTCTGCATCTATCTGTTTCTCAATACCTTTTTGTATTTGTTACATAGTGCTCTATAGTCACACAAATTTCATGCCATCTTGGACTTTCCAGTTAAGTATATGACTAATTGAATTAAATACACCTACTCATTAGCACGTAAAATAGATTTTTCATGAATGTATGTGAGCATTTGAATTATTTGTGTATAGCAATCCTTTTACTCTGATGATAGGGTATTGCATTGTATTTTATAACTGAAAGTATTGATTAGCTTCAGTGATCTTTTAAAACAGAGGCATTTACACCTCTTTCAGCATCATCCCACATGCACTCGATATGGCTGAGGTTACACGCCCCGGTGGTCTACTCAAACTCCATTACATCCATGGTGTATTTGTCAAACCATTCTTACACATTTAAGGAGTTTGCCCATTGTGTCATTGAATACCCTAGTTGCTTATAAATTTCTGTATACAGACAAATGAATATAGTAACTTACTATGTTATTTACCATCAGCCCCATTTTGTCCCATGTAAAAAGCCTTACATCAGACTATCTGTATTAGCTGACTGAACAGTGTCAGGTTGACAATCGGACAGCATCTCCTCTTGTGGTTATCGATATACTCATATACCGCTGTAAGCATGTCCAACGTGTACTGTGCGTCATAAATCCAGGCAACACTTTCCCATGTTTTGAGCATCCACTGGCTGCATTTTATTATTAGTGCTAACTACTGTGTCTTGTGAATAGAGGAACTAGCTTCTGTACCCAGTAAAATGGTGATTTTTTTTCTGTTGCTCACTTATTGATGTTTTCTCACATTTAATTGTTAATTGAGTTTCTGCACTATGGCACATTTATATATTTTCACAATCTGTGATAGCCAGCAGTGACCTTTGTTCCCAATCCATTGTTTGCAATAATGGTTGACTCTTGTGGCAAGAGTTTTCCTGGAACTGAGGTACAAGGGTACACCCTTGACATTGGGTCACAAGAAAGGCCCATGTGTGCACATCCTCAGAGATAGGGCACTTCACACATCAAGCATTCACAATTGTACTGATATTGTAACTTTTGCTCATGTTTCATTTGACTGTAAACTGCTATTTATACCTGGATCACAATAACAAAGTGATTGACATCTAACCGTTTGCACGGTCGCTACCTCAGCAAGAGTCAATCAGAGAACGCACTCGGTCACACCTTCTGTTCGTCCACTGTTGCAAAATCTCACTACTACTACAGGAAGTGTCTGTTGTAGCCAGTTGCAGATGACACTAGCGGCCGGTAACAGCTAGTGATCCATTTCCGTTTCGTTTCGTTGTGTGCTTGCTTTCTTTGTGCGCGGAGTTTATTTTGTGCTGTAAAATATTGGAATCAGTTAGTGAAAGTGTGCAGAGGAGAGTGGTGGCAAAGTGTAAGCTTCAGCGATCTGGTCATGTTTTGCGTGGTCTGACACAAGAATTTGTGTGTTCACTGCAGGAATATTTTGAGAAGGAGAGACAATGGTGTGACCTTGTTGCCTCTAACGAAGGTAGTGGAAAGAACTGCAGACGTGTTGAATATACACAAAAATACTGTTGTGAAAATTTGCAAAGAAAAATACTGTGCAGAAGAAGACGAGCCAGGCTTGTCTAAACTACGGACACCCGGGGGAAAAAAGGGGAAGAGAAGCACGGGTAATAAATTTGGACTCTTTCCAACAAGATGCTGTTCGTCACCACATATATGGATACTACAAGAGAAAGGAGCACCCCACTATCAAGAAACTGTGCGTTACTCTTCATGAGGCAGAATTATTTAGTGGCAGTAAGTCATCTTTGTTAAAAGTTTCAACAGTATGCTGTTGATGAAATTGCTAAAGAACATGGACACATGGTTGTTAGGCTTCCACCATACCATTTCCACTTCAATGCAGTTGAAATGGTTTGGGCATGAATAAAACATTACGTGGCGACCAATAACGAAATGTTCACAGTTGCTGAAATTCGGAAGTTGTTAGAGGAAGCAGTGGCACAAATAACACCAGAGAAGTAGAGTAATGTTGTGCACCACACAGAAACAATTATTAAAAATGCTTGGAAAAATGAAGTGAGAATATAAAATAGCATTGAGAATGCCATCATATCCTTGGGCAATTCCAGTGACTCTTCCATGGACGACAGCACAGACAATGACAGTAACATAGAAGAAAGTGACTCTGAACTAAGTGGCATTTACCCTTTGCCATAGTTTGTCATGATTTTGTTGTGTGTCATATCAGATGTTTGACTGAATGGTGCATAGTACATTTCCAAACTGCATGTCATTTTGATAAGGCATACTTCTCTCACATGCATCCCAGTGATGGTAAGTACTGAAGTAGTTTCTTTTATTTCAATATTGTGAGTTACTGTATTAATATGAACAAATCAGATCCATTTCAATACCTTAATGAATATGCCAACATGAAATCATTATTCTTATTGTAGAAGACAGTAAATTGTTTTATGAAATCATTAACATTTAGAAGTATGAGGAAAGCAGTATTATTTTATATGCAGAAGTGTGTTCATTAGGCGAAACTGGTATATGATCGTTTCAACAATTTATAAACTGCACGTTAAAAGGTGGTGTGGGAAGGCAGTGTGGAAGCGGCAGCACACAGCTGTCACTGCTGCAGTCATGCCATGCTCACACAGACAACGTCGCTCCCCTCCACACTCAGCTCTGATTCACTGTCAATCACTTTCTTATTCTGATCTGGGTATTGTACAATATTTTATCACATACCACTATTGCACCTAACTCTAATTTTATTTGTCTTTAATATTGTTTTAGTAGATCAGTGGAATTAGTTATTACAATTACTCCATCTTGTTGTTGAGCAATAGTTTTACAACTTTTTACAGGATAGTATATCAGAATTGAATCTGCCAGAAAATAAATCATTGAAAGATTATGGCCGATTATTGTACGATGGGGAAATGCGAATTAAAGCTCATGATGACCAGAAAGTGAAATTCAGGTAAGCTTGTTTGCATTTTTATTCAAACATTGCTTGTTCATATCTTGTATTTATGAATTTTAGGGATATATTAAATGTGTTGAATGTGTTCACCATTTATGTGACTTGGCAGACTTTCTTTCTGTGTACCCGTTTTATTTGGTAGCTCACTATTTTTTTGAATAGAAAGATTTCCTTAAAATGTCAGTATCATCACAAAGAAATGTGAAAGTGTTTGATAGTAATTGTTCTCTTATTGTTGCAGTTTTATTTCATAATGTAAATTTATTTTTAAGAAATATTTAAATATTTGTACAGACTATAGTTGCAATTCTTATTGTTTGGTGTACCATACATACAGTGTGATTTCTTTACGTGCTTAAATCAAAATACACTAGCACTTTTTTTGTTCCAGATATGTCTTCATATTCGATAAAATAATACTACTGTGCAAGCAAATTAAATCGACCCGGGTGAGTTTCAATAAGGTCTTCAGCCCTATTACTCATATGTTGTAATAAAAGCATAGAATGGTATTGCTTTCTGTAAATGGAAGTTATTAAACATTTTTTACTTGATGTAATATGTTATTCATTTCAGTGTAGTTTACACTTATGCCAAAATTTCATATAACTGTAAAACCATTTGAACAAGGAAAATATTTTGGATTACACTTTGTAGCCTATGACATATAAATAGAAAGGGTCTAGGAGACAAGCTGAGCAAGCCTCTTACGTTGTTTGCAGTCATTGTGATGTGTATCTTAGCTGTGATTCTATTTTAAATTTAATGAGTTTTATGACTACAGTATAGAGTTTAAATGAGAAGTATTCTTATGTAAATATATTGATTCCTTAACAATATTTTCCGTAATGGATAATCTAAATATATTATGAGGCTTGTAAATGTGATTACTAAGTTGCATACAGGCAGATAAAAAAAAAAAAAAAAGACACACACTCACACAACTAAAGCTTTCAGCCACAGTTTTCACCAGAAAAGAGCACACACAAGTTGAGGCACAGTAGCTGGCGATGGTAGTCATGTGTGCCAGAGTTTTGATTGTATGAATGTGTGTGTGCGTGTGTGTGTGTGTGTGAGAGAGAGAGAGAGAGAGAGAGAGAGAGAGAGAGAGAGAGATGCTTTAGTTGTGTACATGTGGTTGTATTTTCTAAGTGCCTTTCTGGTAATCAGCAGTTGCCCTTATGGTAAGTTGTAATCTATTCTCTTAATATTGTTAATATCCGAACCTGGATTTTCCATTGTTATACTGAGTTTTTCCATATTTTTGTTGAGATAGGTTCATTTTAATCCATAGTTTCATTCTTCTGTGTTCTATTCTGACTGCATATTTTCCTCTATTCAGTCTAGTTGATGAAGATGCAGGTACTAGATTGAATATTTTCTTGATTTCAGGGTGACTTATATGCCTTTAGGGAGTACCTTTATTTAAGTGAATACAAAGTTGAAAATAATATTAACCGTGCTATCCTACGTAAAGATTCAAGATGGAATTATCAGTGGTTCCTGGTTAAGAAAGGTGAACATACTGCTTTTACTATGTATGCTCGTACAGATGATGCAAAAAGAAAGTGCATAAAAGCAATTGAGGAAGCATTGTAAGTACAGAATTTGTATTTAATATTTGAAATGTTGTCTAACCATAAATATGTACAGAATATTTAAATATGTTATGCCAAACATCACAGACTATATTTATTCAGTTATGAAAAACTTAAGTTGTATTTTCTAGCTTGTTAATTTTATTGTGTGTCAGCAGCCAAAATTTATTTTTATTTGCTGGTAGTAGTCCTTGCATTTATACACACTTG
The DNA here is from genome assembly GCA_026315105.1 of Locusta migratoria. Taxonomy (NCBI): domain Eukaryota; kingdom Metazoa; phylum Arthropoda; class Insecta; order Orthoptera; family Acrididae; genus Locusta; species Locusta migratoria. Next base: position 107,006,726 of record CM048755.1, read on the forward strand.
TATCACATTAACCTTGATAAAATATATTTAATACTACATCTCTTTACAAGAAATTTTGGCAGTTTGCAGTGCTGCTTTACAAATGGCTTTCTATTATCAACTGAGCATTCTATCCACTTTGAACTCTTTTGCGTGAATAGTTTGTTTTGGTTCCAAATTGTGATAAAGATACCACAAGTATACCAGTAGTATGCTAAAACTAAAAGAGGGAAGAGAACACTTCCATTATAATCTTTTAAGATAATGTTATGCTAAATGAATTTTTTAAATTCATAGTTTCAACACCCAGTAGTTTATTGTAAACCATAGTTTACAGTTTTACAGCAGCTTCCTGCACACTGTTGGTAATACAGTCTACCAACCCACTGACGGTCAGATCCTCCTCCATGCCTTTTTAAAGCTAATATGCTACATGACAACTTGAACCTTATTTTATTCCTAAACTCCTTCCCACGTACATTTTATGTGTCAACGTTTTTCACTTGTTGCTGCACTCATTATTGTTTTCACCATTTGCAACTGTTAGTTTATATTGTGTGTGTATGGGGGGGGGGTGTTCCCCATTTAATGCCTCAAATTTCTATATTACTTCACTTTTCACTTCTCTTTTGATTCTTTATTGCTTGCTTGTCAACCCTTAAAATGTGTTCCATAATAATCGAAGCATTCTACAGCTAGAAATGTGGCAAATAAAAGCCCATATCTTCTCTATCTTGACTTGTAAAAACCAAAATTATCATTTAAGAAAGAATTGAGGCAACAAAAATTGGGTTTGTGATGCACCCCTGACTGTTATAGAATGCAGAGATTTGCAAGTAAGTGTAAGTGATGGAATAATGTTGAAAGGAGCCTCATGTATCACTTGTGCCTTCAACGTGCACTATGTCTGTCTCCGCATCTGCTTTGTAAGTGTAATGAACTGTGTTGTGTTTTCAGTCTGAGGACTGGTTTGATGCAGCCCTCCACAGCACTCTATTCTGAACAAGCATCTTGATCTCTGAAGGACAATGACAACCACATATACACATGAACCTGGATATTGTACATTCTTGGTCTCCCTCTGTTCTCTTCCCCAATACACTCATACACTTCCCTCCTGTGCCAAATTGATGATTCCTTGGTGTCTTAGGATGTGTCCTGTCAACTAATTCCTTCTTTTGGTCAAGTTACGCTACAAATTTCTTTTCTCTTCAATTCTGTTTAGTACCTCCTCATTAGTTGAATGATCTACTCGTATAATATTCAGCATTTTTCTCACATATCAAAGGTCTCTATTCTCTTTTTGCCTGACCTACTAATTTTCCATTTATACAAGACTACACTCCAGACAAATACCTTCCAAACTGACTTTCTAACACTTTAATAAATTTAAGTTAAACCATATCATTCTAATTTTTGTCTCAAACATGTATTATGTACATTTCTAGACTGAAGTAATTTATACCAGGTGTGGGTTTCCAACCCATGTCTCCTGTTCCCTAGGTAGTTGTGCTAACCGTTATGCCACTCTGGCACAGTGGTTGTTCAAAGCTACTGTTCTGGGTTGTTAAAATGATTAGTGCAACTGTCCAGTGAGGTTGAGACGCAGATTCATATTCCAGTCGTCATACTTTTTGGCACACTTTAGGTTATGGTAGTAACACTAAAAGTGGGCCTTTGCGATCATCTTTTGACAGTTTGAAATTTAAATGAAAATAACAGCTTAACCATTCATCTGATATGAGAATTGAATATCCTAATTGGTAGAGGGGAAAATTCTCTACAACTTCGCTCTCTTATGTTTTTTTTTTTTTTCATATCTTGCATCGTTGCAGAGATATTTGCAAAAATAATGGTGATTTGACAATGTCTGTCTGTAACATGTTCCCACTTTTTAGGTCAAATCGTTCAACTGATCGGCACCAAATTTTACAGATATAATTGTTGGCTACCATAGACCACAACCTTGCTTTTTCAAATATTTCAGACAAGAAATACTACATCAGTAATACCAAAAAAAGCCGTTTGTAATGTAATTTTAACTGCAAATAAACATTTTATCTGATGCAAAAATTTAATAACTGAATTCGTAGAGGAGAAAATTCTCTACAACTTTGCTCTCTTACGTGTTTTCATATCTCATATCATTTGAGAGATATTTGCAAAAATAACGGAGATTTGACACCCTCCATTTAATTAACGAAAACCAGCAGTTCGAATATGTCACGTGACATTCCTCGCCCAGAACTCTCTCTTGCATATGCCATCTTGCGTTGCGTATGTGATGATTCTCTTATTGTAACTTACACATTCTCATTTCAGAGCAATGGCGCACTAAAGAATTAACAAAAATAAATTGTTCTTTGTACGATAAATGATAACCTAGTGTCTAAAAATGCCATATTAGCATCAGTTAACAACTGCCATCATTAGTATGATATTAAAGAACGCAACTTGTAATTGTTAGCTGTAGCGTAGTGGGCAATGTGTTGTTCTGTGATGCTGAAGGTCAGTGGTTCGGAACCCGCCACTACCAATTTTTTTTTTTTTTTCCTAAAAGGGTTTCAGACACTCTTATTAATTAAATAGAGCTATGTTCTTCAATGTTTAGAATTGTGCATATGTAAGAATGCTCCCTCTAAAATGCGTGTTTTTTCTATTTCGTGAACATGCCGTGAAATACGAAACAACAGAAAAATTAATAAAATAAGCTAATTTCAGTGTTATTTTGTTGGTTCTTGTTACTAGTGCGTAGGCCTGTTGTGTGGATAGAATTACTATATTTTTCACTTTATCAAGAACTACTCCTTTGTTATAATTGTATGTACTGGTTCATTCCAAGAGCATGGAGACTTGTTCCCTTGTTTGGTCCTGCAGTCCGTGATAGATATAAACACCATATTTGCCAGCATATAAGACGCACTAGCATATAAGATGCACCCCACTTTTTAAGACTTCTTTTATGGAAAAAAATAATTCACACTTAATACATTTATAATACATATGTTCTCGTACATCAAATATCTTGGCAGTACCTTAAGTGGTGTTCATAAATGTTACACCGTGAAGTTTCTTGACAGTTTGCACTTATTCAAATGGACATTTTGCCTTCCGCATTTCGTTGTTTATAGTACGCGCCAACTGATGGCTCACGACAGTGCTCCCTTCAGCCAACGCGCCGAGTATCAGTTTGCATTTGAGCTACAGTCAGGGGGATTTCATGTTTAAAATTATGCGTTTTGAGAATTTATTGTGAAGCGCAAATATTCTTGTAAGTATTTTTGTGACTCTTATAAACAGTTACAATGATGGTTTGTGTGTGTGTATTGTTCGGCACACTGTATCTGGCATACATAGCATGCCAAAAAATAACACCACAACAGTTTGAGACGCAGATGCCGTGCAAACATCACAAAAATACTTATGTAAATATTTGTGCTTGAGACTGTGAATAAATTATCAATTAACGTCAGGTGAAACATGGAAATATATGCAACTTGAGCAGTGTTTCATTATTCAAATAATGAATAACACAATTACAGGATCGATGAAAATATTGATTATGATAGATGAAATTATGTTGAAAGTTTCTACTTCCTATGAAGTTACCAGTTCCTATTATGCTTGGCGCTAAAAATAGTACCAAATTCATATAACCTTTATGACATAGGCCTAATAAAGATCCTGATGAGTGTTTTGGTGCATTTATGTACATATATTAAATATTAACTACGAAAATGTAAGGAAGGACCTTAAGAAAATTGTTCCACTTAAAACATTATTTACCCGCATATAACATCCTTTTTCTAAAGAAATGGAACTGGTAGGTACTTACCTTAACTAGCAACCATCATATAAGATCCATTCCATTTTAGACCTATTTTTGTTGGAAAAATAGTGCATCTCATACACTGGCTATTACAGTAAATAAATTATAAATGTCAGTAATGTACACATGGTCACATCTTCTGTACAAGTATCCCTCATGGAGCTCAGCTAATAATCCCTTGGTACTAGTGTGGCATATTATAATTTTCTGAGTTGGGGATTGCTCATTGTAACTAGTCTTTAGCTGTTAAATGCTCTGTATACTTCAGCAATTATTGTTTAGTGTGTCTGTTGAATGTTGTGTGTTTCCAAAAATGGAAATGTTGGTGTGGTTGTCTGGATTTCAAGAGTGGCATTTGTGACTTAAGCACATAGCTTTCTGTCTGAATGGACTCTTCTGTTCAGTGGCTTTTTATAGATTTCAAAGAAATGTTCCAAATTATTTTGTTCATATTCTGATTAAAATTTGTAGACCACATGTTAAAACTTACGTCCCAAACCCGCTTAAGCATACATGCTAGTAAAACCTCTTTTGAGTCAGACTACATATGTATTTCAGACTGATATTATTTCATCCATAAAATAAAGTGAAACAGGTGTGGAAAAACAACATTTGTATTTATTCATTTGCACCTGGGTAGACAGAAAAAAATAGTGAATTCTTATTGAATTTCATCTAAACAGAAAATTGCTAAAGGTGGACCATGGTAGTTGTTATTTTCTTTAATTCTCTGCTATACTTTTTAATGAATGTGTGAGGATCCACCATATTCCCTAGATTCACAACATATCTTTTCATCTGGCCTGTTTCAGAGATAATATTGAACCAAGTGTTTGTAAGAGCACAGACCACAAATTTGTAATGCACTCATTTGATCGACCATCATCATGCAACCATTGTAGTAAATTCTTGAAAGGAATGATTTTTCAGGTAAGTAAAAATGTTGTTTTTCATGATGCTGTAATAAATAATCTTTTGCTTGACTTTTTCCCACAATTCATGAAAAAAACCACTTAATATTGGTACTTAACTAGTTTTTAAATATAAGTAGAATCAGTAAGATGTAAGGAAGATAATTTCTGGTAATATAAACTCTCAAAAAGCCTTTTTGCATGCTGTATTTTATGTATGATAAAACAATGTATAATGCATTAAAACCTTGTTTCTAAAATGTGTGGTACACACAGAGAGAACAATTACATTGTTTTCTCAAGCTGTGTGGCTAGCTATCATAGAAGTAAGTCATGTACTGCATGATGTACTCCTCCCTATTCGATTCAAAAATTAATTGTATAATAAACTTGTCTTCCTGTTATGGCTGTAGATTGTTCCTCAACTCCACCCAACCTCATAAAAAGGAAGTGTAACATATTTTTGTTAAGGAGTATCTTACTCAACTATAACTTGTGTACAGAAAGGGTGTTAAGCATCAGTTACTTTATTTTTGCCCATCATCATACTTATTTGAGGCAATAGTTTGGCAAATTCAGCTTTACAATCTGCTTAAAATTTCCTGCTGATTGTATTTTGATATACATATCACTTGACACAAGTCTTATTGCTGTTTCTTCTTCCAAAACACATTACTGGTACAACAAAATAATGTGTTTTATTGCCATAATAACAAAATAACCAGTGAATTGTTTTAGTTTGTGTGCTAATATGTTTTACTTAATGGTGCTCCAAATGCAAGAGAAATACAAATTTGAAATAGTGTTAGGGGAAAAAATTGTGTGGATATGAAAACAATGGAAAAAATTTACTGACACACTGCATCTATTATACTTTCTTCTATTATTTCATTTTTGCTATCAAGAAATGAATGGTGTGGGGGTAGTTGCAGAACATTATATTGGTTTCCCTCTGTAGAACTGGTTTATGGGACCTAACAATTTCTCTTGAGATAAACACAACCTTTCTTTCAGATTTCTGCCAGTTGAGATTGTTCATACATTTTGTGATTACTTGTCATTATAAAAAAATCCATACATGTATTTCTGCATTTGATAAGACAAAATAACAATATTATAAAACATTTCATTTATTGATGAATTGCAGTGTTCCAGTGTACTTTCTGTAAATAAGAGTTCAGTATTTGGCTTTTACACAAATCGTCACATATCATTCTGCATTGCTTAACCAAGAAATTGAACTTAAGTAACTTGTGTCATTCACATCTCATTGGTATTGGAAATAAATATCGCAGAGTACTTTTATTTACTAGAGTCTGTTTCTCTAGTTTCAAATTGTCAATTCTGTTATTCTTCTTAGAAATGCACTTGGGAGCAAAAGGGTTCCTAGTTATGTCTTTGATCAAACTAGGTATGATTTAATTAGAAAAATATCTTCCATTATATTTGTTTAAACAAAAGTTATTAGGCACTATTAATGTACAGAACTTGGAGAGGCATGCAAAATCATCCATGTTAAGGATGATGAAACTAGTAATATGCACATAGTATATAAATGAGTTGTACTGGATGTATAATTTCAGTAACAAGCTCATGCTATTGCTTCTCAACTATTGTTAAACTTGAAAACTATTGTAAACATATCAAAGGCTCTGCAGGGAATAAACAACTTGGTGAAAAAATAAACATATTTGCAGGAGATAGTGAGCTTCTGTTGTTTTTGTTTTAGGTATTGACCATTATTATTACTTACTACTACTGCTACTATTATGGAGTAGGGGGAAAGAGAAAGCAGGAAACAAGGAATGGTTCACACTTATGTATATCTTCGTGTGATTATCGAAAATAGCATAAATTGAAGCTGTTGCATTAATCAAAGAATACAGAAGACAAGACTGTGGTCATTTTAATGAAGTTTGGTGTGTTGATAGTGAATAATCTTTGTTAAATTCTCTTGTGGCTCACTTTCCAGTATCATTTGAGTGTGTCATAATAAGGCAGAATCATTAGAGTTTAAAAAAGTCAAAAAGGTGCCTTACAGTTTGTCATTGCCATGTTTAGACTATACAATAGTGTTGTACATATACTTCACAGGCTCTTCTGTGTTGATGACTGAGAGAAAGTCTAAAGCCAGTTAGCGTGACTGTTGTGAGGAGCTTCCTACCAGACACACAAAATATGAGAATCATAATGATAAGCTTAAAGGATTTAGAACGTGTACAGGAGTGGACAAGAATCTCTCCTTTTCTTTATGATCTGTCTGTAAATTGTGTAAAACTGTAATAGAAAAATGTTTGTATCCTAACTATTTACTTATTGTTGTTAGAGTAATATTAATATACATGAAATTATTTGGTGTTATTTATTTTCTGTTATAGAGACAAGAGAATGCTGAAGCAATGGCTTTTGAAAACTGCTCATGTGTGGTATAGTAATGTATCATTCTCCTGAATTGGTCCACCATTGAGTCACTCCTTCTAATTGCTTCTTTTATTCACTGTAATTGGCTTCTTGCTCTTTGTCCATTTTACAACTTCTGTTTGTGTTTAGGATTTTCAGTATTTTTGCAGAAAATTCAGCACACACACAAACAACAATAACCAATTTCTTTCTTTCTTTCCGCATCATCTATCACAGCCTGGCTGGTAATGTATCTTGCCATTATTTATTCACCAAATCCAAATGACAATCCCTGCATATCTTTTTACTCTCTAGATGGTGGCACTCTTTTTTTCTGTCCTTTTGGTTCCAAACTTGTGATATCATATCCCCCCCCCCCCTCACTTACTCAACTCTGTGTAGTCACATTGTGAGTCAGATCACAAGTATACATGAAGTGCTTATTTTATTCTGCTACATTGTGGTTCCTTATATTTAATTCAGTCATTTATTCAACAGTTATCATTAATACTGAAAATGAATATTTAACCATGTTTCATTGTTTTACAAGAGAAAGTAACTACTGTAACTTCACTTGCCTTATGTTCATCTTTTATAGTATTATTTAGGACCAGTTTTATTGCCCTGTTTTTAACCAGAACAACAACATAATCTTCCACCAGTCACAATGAAGATGCTGTGTATTTTCATCTGAAACACTGGTCATAAATGCAGTAACTTAGATTGCCACATTTTCTACAATGTGAAAACTAACTCTGGTATTTCAGTAATTGACTCAATAAACTTACAGTAATTATAAATAATTTCAAATTTTCATTTTCCAAGTTACCAAATTACCCCATGTACTGCAACAGCAACAATTCATTGCTGAAAGTATAACAATCATTTTAAATAATTTGGTTGTATATTTAAAGTAATGCAGGATCGTGAACTTCAGTGCTCAGCCATTTAACTTTACTTTCATACTTTTTGTCATACCCGAATACAAGATTTTCTGATTTCAAAGGAATATTTCATGGAGAATGCTTTAAATACCACTTCTTCTATACCTCTGTGTTAAATACATTATAAAGAAAAGTATGATGAGCAACAAAGGCATTTTATATGTGTACCTGATTTTACATTCTGGTTTGTTGTGAATTGTGTGCCTCTTGGCATTTTTTGTTTTCCTCTCCGTACATCTGTAAATGTTCTGTGGAGAAGCAGTTTTATTTCTTGTTGTACTGTCAAAGCATCAACAGGTGTTTCTAAATCAAATTTACAGGGTTACAGATGCGAGAAATGTCAAATAGCAATTCACAAATCATGCATACCATTCTCCGGTCGATGTGGTGTGAGGAGCCAACCACCCGAATTTCCTCCGAGACCACCTGTCTCAAGGACTATCCCGCCTCTTCCTAATGGAGAAACTGTGTGTTGGAATGACCACAGAAAGCTGGAGGAATACCTCTGGTATGCTTACCGCAGCTGTATTTCAATATGGATCTATTAAACAATGTCAGACTATCAATTCCAGTTTGAGAATATCAGAGAAGAAATTGAACTTTGTTGAGTCGTATTTGTTTGGTTCATATTTTACCATCAGTGTGCCTAAAATACTTTAGAATATTCTTTGCCACTTTATTAACAGAGCAGCAGACTGAATCTTGTAAACATGTTGCCTGTGATGGTTATTGTGACCAGTGTGCCATTGAATGGAACATATGTGCAATAACACTAGCCTTTGAATGATCTAGACAATACATAAATTAGTTCATTTGCACAGTCACAGTTCACAATTTTCATAACAAGCAGCATGATTCTTTATTCATCCTTTTGAGGGCATTGATTGATATGCAAGCCATATTTTAGCTTAAGTCAAAACCTAATATTACTGGAGAATTTGAAGAAAAATAAATTGGGTGTTGTTTAGCAGCCATGACCAGACAAGGACACTAAAATATTGACTCCAAATGATTCATTCCTTTAAAAGAGATCTTTATTTTATTTATTTATATTTAGGGGTAGGGGGAGAAGAGACATTCTACAATTTTATTACTACTATAATGTAGTATCTCGCCACAATTAAGCTCAGCACAACTTCAGATAACCCATATTTTTATTTCAGAAACATATATTTATTTGTCAATTATTTTATTGCTCAGTCTTTTTACGAGAATGTTTGCCAAATTAATCAGGGACCAAGCAAAAAATGCAGTTACAGGTGAAACAAGCTATTTTCAGTAGATAAGAAATAAACATTTTGCTGATTTATGCAGAATCACTCAGAAAGAGTTACTTATCAAGGCAGCACAGTGGAAAAACATTCGACTTCCATTTGAGAGAATGACACTTCAGATTTGCATATGGCCATCCTGATTTTGTTTCCACTAATCACTTCCGGCAGAAGCCAGGATGGTTCCTTTGAAATGTCATGCTGATTTTCCTCTCACTGTTTGCTAATTAAGCTTTTGCTCTAATCTGTAATGCCTTTCTCATCCGCAAGATGATAAAGCGAAACCTTTCTTCCATCAGGAAGCAATTATTTTTGTAGAGTAATGTATATTTTTCGAATCACCAACATGCTCTAATGAATCGTAAAAGACAGGAGCTTACGTCGGTAGTGTGTTGATAAATTGACTGGAGGCATGTTATGGTACTTTTTGCAATCATGGTAATTACTGTGCCGTAGCTGCATAGTGGACAGCATGACTGCCTAGTAAAAAGAGAGACCCAGATTCGAATCCCCCTGCTGAGCACAAATTTTCAACTTTCTCCATTGATTTATTTCATTGTCCCCTTGCAGCTGATGAAAATTCCTTTGAGTGTCCTACATAAATAATCATGGCTATTGTATGTGACATACATACGGTATATAAGATACATAATTTCTTAGGTGGAATTGTTGTTATACAAGGATTAGACAAAAATATAAAAACTCTGTGAGAAATGCAGACTTTAGGCTAAATGCAAATATTAGCCAAGTCTGCTGGGTAAACTTTTGTATTTAACCACAAACAAAATCAGTGCAATGACCTCAAGAACAATGATGTGTGTAGTAGTGAGTGCATAATGTCAGAAGTCATTGATTTTTAACATGAACAAATTATTGGAATTTGAATGGTGGGTACTTCCAAAACCAAGGTAGCCAAAGTCTTTAATAATATGAAGATATTTTTTATCTTGTGTCTATGCAACTTCCATTTGTAGTGGCCTGGAAATACACCATAAATTTCCACAGATAAGACGATGGCTTAATCATAAAAAAGGTCCCAAAATCCCAGGTCGTCTTATACGACGGTACAAAAATAAATAAATAAATAAAAATTTAGTGTGAAATTGGTAATTTCTCAGATGTGGTGCATAGTGCGGCTATAGCAAGGCTTCAACCTCTAAACGATATATATATCAAAGCAGTTAAATATTGAAGTGATGGGTATCGAACAGGCGAATGTTATGATTTTTACGAATATGTCATGATTTTACAGGATGTGATTAGGAAGGAACCTAAGAGTACAGCTTTCTGGGTAATTTACAAGGAAGCTTACACTCGAAGTAGCTTGGCCTGAAATGATTATATATAATCTTGAACATACAACTGTAATTCGATTTAGTGTTTCTGAACCGTAGATTTGGGCACTAAGTGCCCTCATGTACTAAACCTTCTGAAGGCTACGCTATAGATAAATTTTTAAACTGAAAGTTAGGTGAGGTTAGGTTAGGTACAGGTCAAAGAAGAAATTTTTTTTTTAGTACGTGAGAGCGCGTACCACCCGAATCTCCTATTCAGAAACACTTTCTTATTCCATACGTATTGTTTCCAAACGTATCGAGATATATAGTTTGGAGGTCAAAGCCTCGCTACAGCTGCACTACGTAGCACATCTGCGAAATTACCCAGAAATTTATATCTTGGAGGAAAGATTTACGAAAACAAAGGTTTGCACAATTAAAAAAAAATGTTTTTCGAGCTTTATTAATTTACTGAGGGACAAGGTAACATACGATGTCGTAGAGCAGGAATAGAATTAATTATTTTTAATGCAGCTTGGTTTTACAATGTCGCTTGTCAAAAATAATTTCTCAAGATATCCAGAATCGCATTGAAACTATTAGCGTATATTTATGTACGGAGCAGTGAAAGGGTTAAAATATTTCGGAGCTATATGCAACAATTGTGGCTTCTTTCAAAATCCTATATCTTCTGTTCTTAGGCAATTTCGTTTTCACCTGCATAATATGTGCCTCGGGGCGATTAAATGTCATCTCGGCGAAATAAATTACTTTTTTCTTAAACTATGTTTCTTGACGATTGGATACAATGTAGCACCACATGCACGAAAGTTCAAAAGCAGACTGCAAACACAGCAACAAATTGGAAAATACAGGTGTAACAATCACCAAACCTACTTATGGTGCCTTCTAATGGTATTTTTTTGAACTTCCTGAAGCTTTGCCTCTGAATCTAAGTTGCAGGTGTATTTTTAGGGCCTGAAAACTGGAAAAAGTTCAGCTTGCATTCGGGTAAATACGGTAACTTGGGGGTCGTCTTATAGTTTTGCGGAAATATACGGTATACATGTGTATGTTTTACTCTATTTTGGTTTTACATATCTGACAGTTTAGATTTTAAACAGTTCTGAAATAAGAAACATGCCAGAACCATTTATAACTAAAACTTCCAGAAATGTGAAAATGAAATGGTGTAAAACACAAAGAAGTATAAATTCCAGACCACTGCAGATGCCTTGTAAATAAAGAAATGCAAAATGTTTAAGTCAAGAAAAACTCATTTTTTGAGTTGCATAGGTGGACCCAAGATAACAAATATCTGCACATCATTGCAAAGATCTGAGGAAAAGGAGGACAGCAAACGACAAACAAAGTGTTTACTGTTCCAAGGTTTATACTGCATACAGGGAAATCAGAAAAACGTTATCATCTAAAATCACAAAGAGGCTGAAAGTGGTTGGTTTTTTTGTGATCATGACAGGCAGTCACTGAAGAGGATTGTGACAAAAAATAAGAGGATGACAGCTACAAAAGAACTGTGACTCATATTCATGGACCCTTGTCAGTAACAAACCAACATGAAGGGAGCTCTGTAACCAGGGAATAGCATGGTGAGATGGAATTCCAAAAGCATTAGTGATGCAAATGCCTGTTACAGGAAAATATGATAGTGAAGTCATAAAACCTGAACTGTGGAGCAATAGAAGAAAGTCATTTGATAAGACAAGTCTGGTTCTTGCTGTTTCCAACTTCTGCTGGAGTTTATTTCCCAAGAGTGAAACTTAGTGGGGGTTTGGTGTTGGTAGCTGTATTGCGGTATTCCTTGGGCCTCTTGGGTACTCCACAAGGTCGGTTGCTTAACTGCCACTTTTTATGTGACCATTTTGTCTGATGCGGTCCACCCCACAGTACCGTGTTTGTTCCTTTGCATACCTGGCCTTGACAGTCATCAGAGTTAAATCTTATTGAGGCCTTTGTGGTGTACTTTGGGTAGACAGATGTGTCATCACTATCCATGTCCAGCATTGTTCACTGAACATACCATTAATTTGTCAGAGGAATAGTATCAGAGTCCTTTGAAAACCATACAGGACCCACATGTATCCATTCCAACATGACTGCAAACTGTTTAGAATGTCAGCAGTTTTGCTATACTGTAGAAGTCATGGTAATGTATTGTGTTTTTGGGTTTTCCATATTTTTTACCATCACCTGTATGTGAAACACAGTGTATCAGTTTCTTTACAGTAGTTATTGACAGAATAATGTCAAATTTTTGGAGAGAAATCATTATATACTGCAGTAATAAATATGCTATTATTGGTGGTAATTTATAGATCTTTGCTTATGTATTTAAGTACTGAACCATTCTCTTGCATAGACATAGTGATCAGTCATAAAAATTATGTTCTGATAAGTACATGGACACACATGAAATTTGTATTGGACATTACCTGCACATTGAAAACACATATTAAAATTGAGTTTCTGCCTCAAAAAGGAAGTTATGTTCTTCCAGGGTCCACATGATTAAAAAAGAAGCAGTAAAATAAACAGAACTCTAGTTCTGGCCCAAACTGAGAAAAGAGGATATATAATTCCTATGAACGTCAGTAAACTGTGCTAGAATTGTATACAAGAAAATAATGTACTTTGTGAGGACTTGTGCTCACACAGACACTTTATAGTGCTATACATCTACAGTAATGTGAAGTGATTGATACTGTAATGTATTACATATTACTGAAGTACTGTCAAGTATATGTATTAAAATCTGTGCTTTTACCTTGACATAATTTTTTTTAACATGAACTCTTTTTTTTTTTTTTTTTTTTTTTTTGTCCCTTCAGTTTCATGTTAACAAGGTTACATTTTATTAAAAACCAGCCTTTGGACCCATCTTCATGATTTTATAAGTTAGAGGTTTTTCCACTGTGTTGTCTCGATAGACCTGTTCCTTACCGTTCACTCTTTGTGGTAAGCATAAAAAACAGTACTTACAAATTGTTGTCTCAAGAGAAAGTAAATGTCATCCCCCAAAAAATCATTTATACATTCTCATACTGGAATTTAAAATATCTTCGGTTTTGAACTCTGCAAATAATCACTCGCAAATGGTTTACCCTATTAGCTAAATCTAAGCTGCACTCGAAACATGAGACTCTAAATTTAAGAGGGAAAGAAGTTGTGGGCTACACCTCAAAAACAAAACGATGTTGGTTCATTCAGTAATGAGATACAAATTAGAGAATATGAAAGAAGTTACAATTACAGTAGTTGGGTTCAAGTCATAAGTTTAGTAGTTGCACTTAAGCAAGGTTATGTTGCTACAAATGCACTTCAGGTGTCATCTTCTACCTTACATTTTTGTGTTTCAACTAGCACAGATGTTTTGACACCAGTATTTGTCTCTGTGTCTGCAAAGTAGTTTAGCACTGCTTATATTCGACAACAAAAGCTGCACAAAGCTTTTTGGATCCAAAAAATAGGCTTAGTTCCAAGTATATAAGGTACTCACTTATAAGGTCTTACTACATTCTACTCCATTGCGTTACTTACAGGTTTAAACTCTGAAAGTAAATTCACAGTTCTATTAATGAATTTAACTATTCATTGAAGCCAAGTGCTTGCCTAATAGATAAAGATCATGTACAGAAAGGGTTCACACTGTAAAATTACTCATTAGGACTAAATGTGCAACATTCTACATAGTAAATACAAGGGAAGTTCTTTTTTATCTGTACTCTATCTAAAGAAAGTAGTTTGAACATGGTGCACACATGACAGTAAGGATCCAAAGGCCTGTGCAATATTTACTCTATTCCCATTAGGAGTTACTGTGGTAGAGATAATTCTGCTCAGAGACATTGGCTTCCATCTGTGGAAGTAGTGGAGGCTGGCTGTACAGTTCCAATCCACAGCTGCTTTGATTATAGGTGTTGTAACTATCAGGTTACTACACTACTCCTTCCTTGCGATAGGAATGCTCCTCAAAAATTGGTGGCTGCAGAGATGTCTGTGGTGGCTTCGGAAACGGTTGCTACAGATGTGAATAGCTTCCGATCCACCTGTATCAACTCATACAGTTAGAAGTTTTGCGAATGAGGGCAACTCTCCAGGAGCCACATGGACACCGAGGTCCTGCCGACAGGCAGTACCGCGTGGACTGGTGAGGAGAAGCTCCTGAAGCAGTGACTGGGCTTCTGTCTCCATTGACAGCGCTCATACCGGAAGGGGTGGGCAGGCGTGTCCAGGTGCCACATTCACTGGGGAATGAAGTGTTGGAACTGCCACCTGTGGCACTGGGTGGCTACCCAGAGATGTAACTGGTTACTTTGGTGTGCCAAAAAATGATCTTCGGTGCTGACTGTGCGGATTTGGCAACTGCTGCGGTTTCACACAGTGGCTGGAATCCAGTGAGGTTGTCATCCAAATCCCCTTGGTACACAGCAGTGTACTAGGTGCAAATGTCAACGAAGCTAGTACTGTCAAAGGACACCTCGAACATGCCGGAGCACCTGGCCGACTGGCGGTCGACAGGACTCTCGGCTCTGAGAGGTGGAGCTTGAAAAGTGTGTGTGAAAGTCTCCTCCACCAGAAAATTTTCAACATACTTGCTCATCTCCGTATTAAATACTCATGTAGGTGTCCTGTCTTGCCATATGACTGTGATTGGAAAGTAGATGCCGTGAGGTGAAAATGCCATTGCATAACAAAAGTCCTTAAAGGATTGTTCAGTGGAGTAAGGCAAGACAAACCTACTATAAAGAAAATATTTAATAAGGCTAAGGCCTTCTCACAGTTATTCTCAATTATAGCTGGGTAATAAACTACGTAAGAAAACTGAGAAAATTATCAATTGCAAACCAACAGAATATGTCTAAAAAAAAAAAAAAAAAAAAAGAACCTGCAAAATCAATGTGGAATCTTTTCCAAGCCTGTATAGGAGCCCTGGCCATGGTGAGAAAACAGTGCATGGTCTTGTTTGCTGATCTGAGCACATTTTGCAGGGCATCACAAGATATCCCACTTCCTGATCGATGCCTGGCCAAAACATCTGGTGGCATGTCAGCAGGGGGGGGGGGGGGGGACCTCTCAGTGTAGTGTCACTGTAACCCGAGATGAGGAGTAAAATCTTCCATTGACAGGACTATAACACCACTCAGAGTGAAAGGTGATGACACAAGGCATAGGAATTATCAAACAGTTTTGATGCCTTGATTGTTGGCTTGACAGTCCATGTATCCTGTGGATGACCTACTGGAGTATGCATTGTGCCAGGAGATACAAAGCAGTATAAGAGCTGGTTATGGGAAGCCTGTACATGGTGTTCCTCACTTCCGTGCATAGTTAAAAACGCATCAGTTCATCCTGATTGAATGAGAGATCTAGACCTGTGGGAAGCTGGAACAGTGCATCCATGTTCACATGTTGGAAAGTGTGATGAAAATTATTCTCATAATTGCACTGGGACAAAAACAAATCCCAATGCTGAAACCAGTGAGTGGCTTCAGTAAGGCAGCAGATAGACTAAACAAAGAAACCAAGAGTGTATGTTTTACCACATACACAATAGGAAGAGCCTTCTTTTCTACCTGAAAATAATGTCAGCAAGCCAAATTGTGTATTTTTATACGAAAACAGTATGCTGGTTGCAACTGTCCGAATGGTGATGGGCCTAGACTACCCATACCCCATACTGGGACAATTCTGCATCTGTTCTTTTTTTCTGTGTTTATCAGGTTGAAATGTTGCAAAACACAGTGCAGCTGCTTACCACATGAAAGGAACATTTTTCTGAACCGACAGTTGTAGGGGGTGTGTGATAGTCACTGCTTTGTGAATGAAATGTGCCACTTTGCCAATGAATGCCTGTAGTTCCCATAGATTAGATGCCCAGACAGGTGAGTTTACAATGAAACACTGGCGTCTGTGTCAACTTATAGGGGTAATGGCTCATCCTTTACTTGCACTTCCATTAAAAGCTTGTTCTGACCTGCTGGCATACCAATGCTGACCATCCTTTTTTTGCGCCATAAGTCTCCTGTGACAACTGTGACAGACAGACACTTAAGATTGAGGTCACGAAGCTCGGTCACCCACGTCAGATGAAATGTTTTGGCTGTTTGGATCTCTGGTATAATTCAACATGTGCAGTAATCACGTGGGTGTGCTTGGCTGTGGTGGTGCCTGAGCTGACAATGTAGTCAACAACCCTTCCAGTACAGCTGTATGTGTCTGGTATTGTTTCAGAAGTCATTGAAACACAGCATCTGTGTATGACCTAAACATTATAACAATCACTGAAGTTGTATGCATACAAATTTGACACTGGTCACAGAGTGACGTACAAAAAGTTATGTGGGAAGCAGTTTGAATATAATGGGAACATGAAAAACAACTTAGGGCCATGCATTCCCTTATACTGACACATTCCTGTTAGAAGTCACTGTGATGGAGATAAGTGTGCACAGACGTCTCGGTGCCTTGTTCCATTCCGATCCACCACTGCTGTTGCAGTAAGTGTAGTAACTAGTGCATTGGTAAAACCTGTTTGCTCAAAAAATATATTATTGCTGATAAAACCATCAGAAAGGAGGATTAAATAACTTATATTTTTATGAAAGAATGTTACTTTGTTTTAAATATTTTAGAAGCAAAAATACTTATTTCAAGGGCTGTGTTAGTTTTGCTTGTCTCGTTTGTGGCTTTTTACCTTGGGAAACACTTAATTACTAGCTTTATTTATTTCCTTGTATGAAGAATGCTTAAGTATTTTTAGATGGTACTCAGTTGTTTAGCAGGTGATCACTAGAATCAAATCCAGAGTAGTTCTAGATTAGTGATGTAGATTTTGTCTTAGGAAGGCACTTGTAATTTATATTTACATTCTATGTAACTAACTTCCTTTTTTGTTGTATAATAACTGTGTTGTATGTACTATTTATAATTTATTGGTGCCTCAAAAGCTGACAGTAACAGTATACACAATTAGATAGTAGCATGTTATACCTTGTAGTTTGATGACATTTTTTTTTTCTTATCTTGTGTTTTGAGTATAAATAATTTATTTTTTATTCACAACTCATTCTGATTAAGAACTGTGCTCATCAGGGAGACGGGTAAACAGAACAAATATATAAAGTGCATGCTCTGTGTGTAACATTTTATTTTTAAATTCTAGTTAATACACATTTCATACTGATTAAGATTTTGTAAGTCAACTTTCAACATCCACCACAGGAAAAATATCATTAACCATATTAACAAAATCCTGAAGTTTCTCTCTCTATAGTTTAATGGAAGATTAAAGCCATCATCGTATTGACTGCAAAAATCATGATAGCGTATTGAGTGAAACAGCTAATATTCAATCAAAAAAACTTGTTTCATGAAATCCAGTATTGTTATTTACATGCTTTGCTTAGGATTTATTATTATTATTATTATTTTGATCATATTTTCAGGATAAAAATATGGTTTTCCACCATCAGCTAAAATTGTAATGCCATATTTGCATCAGGCCTCTTGTTGTCAGTGATGAACAATAAACAAGCATAGGGTTACCAGATGTCTGTCTTCAGAAAAGAGGACATTTCTAGATTCATAAAAGAACTCTCTATCTCTCTCTCTCTCTCTCTCTCTCTCTCTCTCTCGTATTGACAACTCAAGTACTAGTGATGTCTCTACTGTATTATCAGATTCTTGTTTGTAATACATCTCACGCATCTTACAAAATTTGTTCCTCTTCTTACAAATTAAGAAGCATGAGATGTTGGGACCCGTAGAACGAATTACATAACTATATAGCAGTAGACCCTAATATTTCATCACTTCACCACATGTAATTATCGTCTTAAGTGCTGAACATTTTTTCCATGCTTATACCTTGCCGATCACCCATGTTTTCACCTGAAATTTTAGGATGCGTCATTTATGGAAACCATAGTACTGTTGACTGCAAAAGTAATGAATAAAGTAACTGTAAAAATTATCGGAGCGTTCCTTGATATAACTATGCTCCCATTTCGGATCAGACCGACATGACTATATACATGATTAGCATCAAGATTCTAGTGAGTGAATAAAATATGAAAGTCCTATGCAAAAAATGCAATGAATTAAATATTACAAACTACTCAGTTTTTAGGACAAAAGCTTTAAATCGATTTTTGCAAAACACTGTTTATGTATTTACGTCTCTTCGGTCTTAAAGAAGCGAATGGTGAAACGGCAATGGTAACTGTGGCAGCCGACCTTATTTGTATGATGTTCTGAAAAAGGTTTTAACATAGCTTGCACTAGCTTTTGATCTTAAAGTCATAAGTGTGGTTGACAGATAACACACAGAATTGCGGAGTCCCAGCACGACAGACTGAACGTCGTATTTTTTGGGTGTCGCACAACACTCCGACCAGAGAAAGGGGGAGGGGGGGGGAGAGTTTCATACTATGTGTATTGTACTGTCTTGCATTGGGCAGGCGTATGTTTTTAATTGGTCGCCTGAAAGCTCTTATTTCGCGACGCCACGCCAATAATTTCAATTGTTCCGAAGTAGCTTGACCTCAGACCAGCAGCGGCACGGAAACTAGGGGGAAAAAATCACATTGTTTCAAGAAATGTTAAATTTTCTAGAGTTAGTGATTGTGACATTTTGTTAAAAACCCGGCCGGACCATTTATAGGATCCAAAAAAGAGGACGTCTGGTAACCATAAAGAAGCAGCTGGAATTCTTTCACTATAATCCACTCATTAGACAACGTAGCATGAGATTGCAATGAATGTTTGTGGCAGTAATGCTGATGGTTTCCTACTAAAAATATGAAAACTTGCAAATAACTAGAAAGAAATAAGCACTCTTCTTGGCAGTGTCTCAGAGAAGAGAGACTTTGTAGCAACTGATTGTTGATGTGTTTGGTGCTTCTTATTTCTTCTACCTAGTTTCAAAGGAAATTATCTTGAAACTTAAAGACTGATACCTTATGTGCTGAGCAGCAAGAACGTTTTTGAATCCAAAAAATAATATAGAAAATAACAACACACTTTACTGTCCATCAGAACACATGCGTACCTCATCAGTTACATATTTTTATCATTTGAAGCCTCCATTGTAAAAAGGTTATTTCTAAGATGTATACCGAGTAGATAGTATACCACCAGGAGGTATACTGTGTTGCAAGAAGTTGCCTTAACTAGCATGAAGTTCATCTCATTTATTTGAGCACCTGCTGTAACTGCCATTAAGTTAATTGCAGTTATTGCACCCTCTACACACTGAATCTGTACTTAATACTCTTCTGATAGTTATTAGATTATTAATAATAATCAAGTACTAAATGTTTTCATCGCCTTGGAAAAAAGAAATAGGAGAGAGTTTACTGATTTTTATACTTTATTTAAGAAGATAATTTTATGATTTCAAAGTTAATTACAGCAGCAACATGCCTGTAAGCTTGACTGTTAGCATCTTTTGATTTCAAAATTTCTTGTAGCCACCCAGTCTGTCTTTAATAAGTAACAATTTACATTTCCATCTGCCACTGGTGAGCTAATGACATCTTACATTAAATTTGATTAGCCTTATGAATATTTTGATTGTCATCTAGGTTTGTTGGTGAGATGGGTCGAGAACGTGCAACTGCACTGTTGGCGCAAGAAGTAGATGGGACATATTTGTTGCGTATCAGGCCACAGCTCTCGTCAAGGACAAATGACACTGTGTATGCATTGAGTCTAAAGTAAGTGAATAATATCTATAACATAATATTATTCTTCTGTTTCAAAATGAAGATTTAATTGACATTAACATGTTTGTTATCAGAGATGGTATGAGATTCTGCACATAGTTCCTTCATTAATTGTCTAGAATACTTATGTCTAAATTTTCAATTGACATTAATTGCTCATCATTGATTGATCTTCCTAAAAACAAAGGAATTTTGATGAGAATATCTTGTAGAAAATGAATGGTATTCAGTTTTTAAAATGTGCCATATGTTCTCAACAGTGAAAAGGGAAACCAATGTGGGTATTAAGGTATATAGAAATCATCTGGTGGTGGTTTTTATTTTTATTTATTTTTATTTTTTCACATTGATATGTTCAACCAAATTAGATTTTTGTCCAAGCGATTCATAAGGCAGTAGGTATGAGAGCTCAGGTTGATACCATGTTTCTTGACTTGTACAAAGGCTTTGAGACTGTTCTGCATTGTCACTTTAAAAAAATCTGTGATCCCATATACAGGGTGAGTCACCTAACATTACCGCTGGATATATTTCGTAAACCACATCAAATACTGACGAACCGATCCCACAGACCGAACGTGAGGAGAGGGGCTAGTGTAATTGGTTAATACAAACCATAAAAAAATGCATGGAAGTATGTTTTTCAACACAAACCTACGTTGTGTGTGTGGTTTTTTTTTTTTTTTTTTTTTTTTTTTTTTTTTTTTTTTTTTTTTTTTTTAATGGAACCCCGTTAGTTTTGTTAGCACATCTGAGCATATAACAAATACGTAATCAGTGCTGTTTGTTGCATTGTTAAATGTTAATTACATCAGGAGATATTGTAACCTAAAGTTGACGCTTGAGTACCACTCCTCCACTTTTCGATCGTGTGTATTGGATAGCACCGAATTAAATAGGGATCCAAAGGGAATGGTGATGTACCTTAGGTACAGAAGAGACTAGAACAGCATATTACGTCCACATGCTAACACCTTTATTGGTCTTTTTCACTGACACACATTTACATGACCATGAGGGGTGATGTACACGTACACAGATGGTTTCCGTTTTCAATTACAGAGTGGAATAGAGTGTGTCCCGACATGTCAGGATAATAGATGTTCAAAGTGGTGGCTATCATTTGCTGCACACAATTGCAATCTATGGCGTAATGAATGTCGTACACGCCGCAGTACATCTAGTGTAATGTCACCGAAGGCTGCCACAATACGTTGTTTCATATCCTCTGGGGTTGTAGTCACATCACAGTACACATTCTCCTTTAACGTACCCCACAGAAAGAAGTCCAGGGTGTAAGATCAGGAGAATGGGCTGGCCAATTTATGCGTCCTCCACATCCTATGAAACGCCCGTCGAACATCCTGTCAAGAGTCAGCCTAGTGTTAATTGCAGAATGTGCAGGTGCACCATCATGCTGATACCACATATGTTGATGTGTTTCCAGTGGGACATTTAATTGTAAGGTACATCACCATTCCCTTTGGATCCCTACTTAATTCGGTGCTCTCCGATACACACGATCAAACAGCGGAGGAGTGGTACTCGAGCGTCAACTTTAGGTTACAATATCTCCAGATGTAATTAACATTTTACAATGCAACAAACAGCACTGATTATGTATTTGTTTATACGTTCAGATGTGCTAACAAAGCTAATGGCGATCCATTAAAAAAAACGTAGGTTTGTGGTAAAAAACATACTTCCATGCAGTTGTAAATTGTCGTAGCTGTGTTGGGAAAATTCCAGAGCTCCAAGCGCTGATAGAAAGTACTGAGGCACAAATCATTATAGGTTCTGAAAGCTGGCTGACGCCTGAGATAAATTCGGCCGAAATTTTTTCAAAGGGCCAAATGGTCTTCAGAAAGGATAGAATAAATAAAACAGGGGGTGGCGTGTTTATTGCTGTTACAAACGGTTTATCCTGCAACGAAATTGAGGCAGATACTTCCTGTGAATTGGTCTGGGTAGAGGTTATACCTGACCACCGAAATAAATTAATAATTGGATCTTTTTATCGGCCCCCTGACTCAGACGATGCGGTTGCAGAAATGTTCAAAGAAAGCTTGAATCATATTTCAAATAGGTATCCGAAGCATACTGTTATAATCGGTGGCGACTTTAATTTACCCTCGATATGTTGGCATAATTACGTATTCAAAACCGGGGGCAAATATAAAACATCGTCCGAACTAGTTCTGAATGCTTTTTCTGAGAACTACTTCGAACAGTTAGTTCATTAACCCACTAGAATAGTACGTGGTTGCGAAAATACTCTTGATCTCCTAGCAACAAATAATCCCGAGATAGTAAAGAGCATCAAAACAGATACAGGGATTAGCGAACATCGAGTTGTAGTAGCGAGACTGAATATCAAAATTCCCAAATGCACCAAAAATAAACGAAAAATATATCTATTCAATAAAGCAGATAAAAATTCGCTTCACGCTTTCCTGAGTGATAGTCTCCAGTCCTTCAAAACTAAAAATGCGAGTGTAGATCAGTTGTGGCTTACTTTCAAAGACATAATATCAGTAGCAATCGAGAGATTTATACCAAATAAATTAATAAAAGAGGGGGCTGACCCCCCGTGGTACACAAAACAGGTCAGATCACTGTTGCAGAAACAAAGAAAAAAGCATGCAAAATTTAAAAAGACACAGAATCCGCAAGACTGGCAATCTTTTACTGAAACTCGCAACCTAGTGCGGACTTCAATGCGAGAATCTTATAGTTGTTTCCACAACGAAATCCTGTCTCGTAATCTTGCAGAAAATCCAAAGAAATTCTGGTCATATGTGAAGTACACTAGCGGCAAAACACAAACAATACCTTCACTACGCGATAGCAATGGTAATACTACCGACGACAGTACTGCTAAGACAGAATTACTAAACACAGCTTTCCGAAATTTTTTCACCAAAGAAGATGAAGTGAACACTCCAGTATTCAATCCAAGAACAGCTGCCAGCATGCGAAACTTAGAAGTAGATGTTCCTGGAGTAGTAAAACAACTTAAGTCACTAAACAAAAATAAATCTTCCGGGCCAGATTGTATACCAACTAGATTCCTCTCAGAGTATGCTGATGCAATAGCTCCGTACTTAGCTATAATTTACAACCGATCACTCAGCGAAAGATCCGTACCCAAAGACTGGAAAGTTGCCCAAATTACTCCAATATTCAAGAAAGGCAATAGGAGTGATCCCCAAAATTACAGGCCTATCTCATTGACGTCGATTTGCAGTAGGATTTTGGAACATATACTTTGTTCGAATATTATGTACTACCTCGAAGAGAACCACCTATTAACCAATAGTCAGCACGGATTCAGAAAGTATCGCTCTTGCGAAACACAGCTTGCCCTTTATTCACATGAAGTGTTAAGTGCCATCGACAAGGGATCTCAAATCGATTCCATATTTCTGGATTTCCGGAAGGCTTTTGATACTGTACCCCACAAGCGGCTTCTAATGAAATTGCGTGCTTATGGAATATCTCCCCAATTGTGCGATTGGATTCACGATTTCCTATCAGAAAGGACACAGTTCGTTGTAATTGACGGTAAGTCATCGAGTAAAACAGAAGTGATATCTGGCGTTCCACAGGGAAGCGTTATTGGTCCCCTACTCTTCCTCGTGTTTATAAACGATTTAGGAGATAATCTGAATAGCTCCCTTAGACTGTTCGCGGATGATGCTGTCGTTTATCGGTTAGTGAAGTCAACAGAGGATCAAAAGCAACTGCAAAGCGATTTAGACAAAATATCTACTTGGTGCGAAAATTGGCAATTGACACTAAATAAAGAAAAGTGTGAAGTAATACATATGACCACTAAAAGAAATCCGCTGAACTTCAATTACGCGATAAATCAGTCAAACCTTAAGGTCGTAAATTCTACCAAATACCTAGGAGTTACAATTACGAACAACTTTGACTGGAGAGAACACATAGAAAATATTGTGGGGAAGGCGAACCAAAGGTTACGTTTCATTGGCAGAACGCTTAGATGATGCACCAGCTCCACCAAAGAGACTGCCTACATCACACTTGTGCGTCCTCTCTTGGAGTACTGTTGCCCCTTGTGGGACCCTCACCAGGTGGGACTGACGGAAGATATTGAGAAGGTTCAGAGAAGGGCAGCTCGTTTTGTTTTATCACGTTACGGGGGGGAAAGCGTCACGGAAATGTTGCACGAATTGGGGTGGAAATCATTAAAAGAAAGACGTTATTCATTTCGGCGTGATCTGTTTGCGAAGTTTCAATCACCGACTTTTAGTTCTGAATGTGAAAATATTTTGCTAGCACCCACCTACTTAGGGAGACATGACCATCCCAATAAAATAAGAGAAATCAGATCGAAAACGGAACGATTTAGGTGTTCTTTCTTCCCGTGCACTATTAGAGAATGGAACGGTAGAGAAAAGTTATGAAAGTGGTTAATGAACCCTCTGCCAGGCACGTAAATGTGATTTGCAGAGTATCTATGTAGATGTAGATGTAGATTTTTTTATGGTTTGTATTAACCACTTACACTGGCCCCTCTCCTCACGTTCGGTCTGTGGAATCGGTTCGTCAGTATTTGATGTGGTTTATGAAATCCATCCAGCGGTAATGTTAGGTGACTCACCCTGTATACCATGTACCATTCATTATGTATATAAATATCTTGTCACATAATATCTGTAGCTCTTCAGACTATTCACACTACATGTGGTTGTAAAGGTAAATTGTTATGAAATAGAGAACAATGGAAATGGATAGTTGCAGCAGCATATGTCCCCATTGTGTGCCAAACAAAGTACAGAGGATTATTCTTCACCACAATTTTTAATTCATGAAAAAGTTAAAAGGTGATAGTAGGGGGTACAAAAGGTAGATTAGTGGGTAGCTAAAGATTCCACCTTTGTGTCTCCAATTGCTGGTCATTGTCAACCTTCCTAGATTGCACAATTATAAGCAAAACAAGAGGGAGGGGGTGCAAACTACTGCAGCCATGCTGGATAATCTTCTCAAAACCAAATGTGATTTCATAAATCTCTCTCTCCCTGTTTTAAATAACAATGCCTTTTATCCACACGACTCTCTGCCCATAAATGTGATGTGGACGAGAGCAGGAGCACCCATACTTTAGTAGGAACAGTTGTCATGTTATGGGCACTGTGTTGGATGCAGAAGATTGAAATAAAATATATTTTGCCCAGTCTTCATCCTTTGATGGGATGGTCTGATAAGTGCTTTCTCTCAGAGTGCTTATCACCTTAATTTTGATATCAGTGTTTTGAATTATCGATCAGCAGCTGTTCGTATGAATTTGATACTGTGGAAACAGAGCAACAGTTAGATGCCTAATGCAGTTGTAGTGACAATCGCTGTTATTTAAACGCTGTGAACTGTGATCCATTGTTGATGACAATGGTGTTTGGCAGCAAATGATAGTACATAAGGCACAAATGTTAGTCAAAATTTGTGACATGGCCATCCGTGCGACATGTGGAAAGTTATTGATGGTGTAGTTTCGTAGGCTTTCCCGGCATAATTATTCTTCGTAGTTTCTTTGGGTCTGCTGCTGCTTTTTATATCAGATGAAACTCGGTTCCACATCCTGCTAAGGGGAAAATCCTCATATTTGTTGATGAAGTTATTTGACAGCCTAATTTCGATTAACTCCTTATTAATACTGTGCCAAAAACTGGACATACTATACACTATAAGTGTATCATCAAACGTCTTCCTATGTCCTTCGTTTAAATAATGTTATGCAACCACTGATGTTTTGGGCTGTAGGAGCCTCTTGTGGCGGTGATGTTCTATACATCTATCCTGAACTGTGTGGATCGCCTTCCTACACTTGCATGGAATCCTGTACAAACCCAGATTTCTAAGTCCCAGGTCATCTTTAATGGAGCCTAGAAGTGCCTTAATCTTTGCTGGTGCGAAGAACACACCCAGGATTTTAAATCTCCTTAGGATTCTGTCAATCTTGA
The DNA here is from genome assembly GCA_026315105.1 of Locusta migratoria. Taxonomy (NCBI): domain Eukaryota; kingdom Metazoa; phylum Arthropoda; class Insecta; order Orthoptera; family Acrididae; genus Locusta; species Locusta migratoria. The sequence goes on from CM048755.1 coordinate 107,033,070, forward strand.
AAAATATGTCCCCTAAATAAAGAAAGCCACAGATCTAAGATTTTCAAAACCAGGAAAATATCATTTTTATTCAAATGTCTACAGAATATATTATTAAAATTTGGACCAATTTCTGTGGTTAGTTATTCAGCTATTTGTGGTCCACGGTGCTAAAACAGCTAAGAACAGATTTTCACAATTGTATGTGTAAGAACAGTAACTTCGAACCTGTTTTTTGACATTTATAAAAATATTTAAAATATTAAAAAAAGTACTGTTTCAGGCTTTCCTAACGTAATATATTCTTGAGAAGCTCACGGGATGGTATTGTAATACTTGCATAATATTTCAGCGAGACCACTGCTAGCCGTCTTCAGGTGCTACTGATGTGGTTGCTACTCTGCTCGTCAGTATATATATGCTGGTTTGTTACCATGGTGCAAGCACCGGTGCTGATGTGATGTAATCATAAACAAAAGCATCGATGGCAAAAAACATTGAGAGCCCCTACCAGATGACTGTTGAACTGGCCGCAAGTGGTCTGTGCAGACACGGTGCGGGCAAGAGCGGCCGCTGGCGGTTGACCCCTTGTACGCTTCTTTGATTATGGAATCCCAGCAAGTGGAAGCAGAAGAGAGGATCTTGGTCTCTTCATATTTCATGCCGTGTCCAGAATGAAGACAATGTTCAGCTACAGTTGACTTGCCCAATTGACCCAGTGTGACGTTTATGTTTGTTGCACATGTCTTTCACAGTGCGACACATCTGACCAATGTAAGACTTTCCACACTGGCATGGGATTTCATATATTCCTGGTCTTCTGAGGTTGTCTTTTACGAAGCCGAGCGATGACTGCCCTCTTGGTGGAGGGTGGAAGACACATTTCACACTATGTTTTTAAAGAGTCTACCAATCTTGAAGGACATGCCACCAACACAGGGAAGAAAAACCGTCCTTGTGGGTTTATCTGTTTCTCCTGGTTCCTCTTGAGATTTTGAGTGAGCTGGTAGAAACGCAGTGCGAATCTGTTTTTCAGAGTAGCCGTTCTGGCAAACACAGAGCGAAGATGGCTGAGTTCTGCTGATAAAGAATCTGCATCTGAGATAGCTTCTACCCTATGTATGAGTGTCCGTAATACACCACTGTGTTGAGAAGGGTGATGACAACTCGTAGCTTGCAGATACAGGTTGGTGTATGTTGGTTTATGAAACACACTGTGGCCCAAGGAACCGTCTTCTTTTCGATGAACCGTGACATCCAGAAACGGTAGCTTTCCATTTTCTTCCACTTCCATGGTAAAACAGATGTTTGGATGGAATGAGTTAAGTAAAATGTTCTAAGAATGAAGGCAGCATGGCGGACCCATGTGGCCATACAACAAAGGTATCTTCTACATACCTCCAGAAGCATTTGGGTTTCATTGGCACTGTCTGAAGTGCTTTGTCCTCGAAATCTTCCATAAAAAGATTAGCTACCATGGGAGATAAAGGGCTGCCCATAGCAACACTGTCTGTCTGCTCAAAATATTGGTTGTTGAATAAAAAGTAGGGCGAGATGAGACATATGTTTAAAAAGATGTAAAATGTCCTCTTCCAGTTCGGCCCATATGAGTTGTAAAGAATCCACTAGAGGTACCCTTGTGAACAGAGAGACCACATCAAAGCTTACTAATAAGTCTGTAGATCCAAGGCACAGGTTCTTAAGACGCTGTATAAAATCTTCAGAGTTTCGAATGTGGTGTTCACCCTTTTCAACCAAAGGACTGAGTAGAGAAGCTAGATGTTTACCAAATGATAGGTGGGAGCTCCAGTATTGCTCACTATAGGACGAAGTGGAATTCCATATTTGTATATCTTTGGTAGGCCATAAAGATGAGGTGTAACTGGCCCTCGTGTTCTTAAACTCTTTTTCAGATGTTCGGGAAAGTGGCTGGATTTGAGTAGGGCAGATGTCTTTCATTGTACTGCATCTGTTGGATCTTTTTGGAGATGATGATATGCCGAGTCCTGCAGTGAGTTCATCATCCTGTCCAAGTACAAGGTTACAGGCAGGAGAACAGTAACGTTTCCCTTGTCAACTGTCAAAATTATAATCTCTGTGTCTTCTTTTAAAGAATGGAGTGCTTTTCTTTCTTATAAGCTGATGTTTAGCTTGGGTGCGGGCATCCTTGTTATGGCTTAGCCAGCCTCTCGCCTTATTTCTTCAGCAGTTTCACTCGGAAGTTTAGACACACCTTCCTCAACCGCACTAATGAAATCCTTGATAGGTAAAGTCTTTGTAGTGGGCGCAAAATTAAGTCCCTTTTCCAACACTGACATTGCGGGTTCACTAAGTTATTTATCTGTGAAATTTAGCACAGTTCGTCCTTTAAATGTATTTTCTTGTGATGATTGACGTGTAAGATGCTGGAACTTGGACGTTTGATGTGCTGTGGTTTGCTGCCGTGTCCCGTCCAAAAGCGCCCATGACACATTGTCCACCCACTCTCAGAAATTCACTGACAGACAGGACAAGATCTTCAGATGGCGTGAAAGCAGATGTCTGGAGACACTGTCTAATTCTCGCCTGGTGTAGCGGATTCTTTCTCACCAGTGCCTTGCTGGCTCGTCGTTTGATCCTCTTGGCCGCCGCAGAGTCAACGTAATGGGTAAAATAAGCAAATGTGGGTATAATTTGCTGGTCCCGACATCTCAATAAGAATGCAAGTGAGCACAACAAGATGGCGAGCAGCTGTCTCGCTGAAACATTGTGCGAGTATTACAGTACCATCTGACGTAACTCCCGTGAACCCTTCAAGAATTAAAAAAGTAGTTTGAAAATATAATCCTGAGAATTCATGGCAAAAAATTGATTATTTGCAATGAATTAAAAAGGTGTAACCATTGTCTTCCCCACAGTTCAGAGTTAGAGTTTTTTTCCTTCTTCTTCTTCTTCTTCCAAAAATCAGTTTTTTTAGGTTTCTCAGGAACTGCCCATGAAAAATGATGCTTTTGTAACCCATATAAGCCCACCTGAGACCACAAGTAATGTATAAAAATTAGCTTATTTGTTCAATTTAGCTCACCTGCAGGATGTGTGTGATTTTTCAATTTTAACCCTGTACTCCAGGGTAACTACAGTATGCCCATTATTCTACTAGGTATACGAATGATCAATAGACCAAGGGCTATCCGAAACACTTGACACCTTATCTCTGCAATTAATACAACCGGAGTATGCTCACCTGAAGAATCACAATCTCACACATGGCATTTTTGAACATATTAATATCTTGGAGAGCTGTGAATAGTATTATTATTATAAAACTTCCTGGGAGATTAAAATTGTGTGCCGGAATTGGGATACGAACCTGGGACCTTCACTTTTTGCGGGCAAGCGCTCTATCAACTGAGCTATCCCAGCATGCTTCACAACTTTACTTCTGCCAGTACCTCACCTCCTACTTTTCAAACTTCACAAAAGTTCTCCTGCCAACCTAGCAGAACCAGCACTCTTGGAAGAAAGGATCTACCAGGAAATTTCATATCAGCCTACACTCCGCTGCAGAGTGACAGTTTCATTCTGGAAACATCCCTTAGTCTGTGGCTAAGCCATGTCTCCACCATATCCTTTCTTCCAGGAGTGCTGGTTCCGCAAGGTTTGCAAGAAAACTTCTGTGAAGTTTGGAAAATAGGAGGCGAGGTACTGGCAGAAGTAAGCATGAAGTGTGCTGGGATAGCTCAGTTGGTTGTGCACTTGCCCACAAAAGGTAAAGCTTCCAGGTTTCAAATCCTGATTCCAGCATACAATTTTAATCTCCCAGGAAGTTTTATTATTATTATTATTATTATTATTATTGATTATTCCCATTTAAAGAGAGTGTTTAAACCTTGCAAGCTTACACATGGATAATTTTGCATTAGGTGATAGTATAAGAAAAGTCAGTGATTCTTATAAATGTTTATAATTACACAGCTCGAGCCCCCATGTAATAATGCACAACACAAACAATTTTAATCACCCACACAAAATGATAGGGCTCCATGAGATATGGTTGGGATTGTAATAAATTGTCTACATTCAAGTCTGAAGGGGCACCAACCACATCCACCGCAATGTCCCCAAAATATTAATACAAACAATCAGTAATGTTCACTTTATTCCTTCTTTATTAAGTGTTTTTTATTCAGGCAACTTTTCAGAAACACGACAGTTTAAGTACTTCACTCGACTCTAGAGTATGCCCAAGTTATCTAAAGTTATCAACTCACGAAAACCAAGATCAAAGTATATCACCGAAAATGTTTCCAAGTTCAGCTCTGCAAATCTGCTGAAAATCACAAATCCTACAAAAGAAATATTTAGAAGATCCACACTAGGTGTAGAAAGTTTTAAATTCCACAAATGCAACTCCAAAAATTATTTGAAGTTCACTAACTTCGCCAAAAAATCAAAGTATCAAAAGACAGCCTGGTCGCTCAACAAACACACTCATCACACTCTGAACGACACGAACATACTCCTCTCAAACCAAAATGGCCAGCCCCCTTAAATACCCTTGTAGCAATACTCTGGAGTCAAATCATCTATTCAATAAAAATACTCCTTTTTTTAAAATTAATGTAAATGATAAAAATATATGTTATATATCAATAAAACAGAAACTTTCCTCTTAATTCGGAAATGCCATAAGAATTTATGTATATGTTTGGTCTTTAAATTTTTTAATAAATACGAAGTTTTTGTAATGCTTGAAAATCACTTTTCGTTCCCTTATTCAAATTGGGTTTGAGAAAAAAGGTACATACACCACTTAACATAACTGAATAAGGACTTTAATTTGAATTCTTCTTTGAGCAATTTGCTCAAAGTGTTTCCAAAATACATGTTTTACAAAATTATTTCTTAATGATAATATTCAATTTACTGTATCTCAAAAACTATTAATGTGACTGGAGGCATGTTTATATGAGTGCAACCAGCTATTCTTTAGCGTCAAAACGAGCCTACAGGCTCCTTTTGTACCATATCGGAGTCAACTGTTATTAATTTTTAAATAGTATGTAAGATAATGTTTTGCCCAAAAATTGGCCACCATTTAAACAGTTCTAACCGCCAGTATTTCCAGTCACATGATTATTATGCCTAAGCGATACTCATCAGAGGTGCTGCCATCTGTTGGCCAGCTCGTAAACTCGGTCGACTCATGTGTCAGATTGACACATGGCTACCATGTTTTTGTAAACTGTAATAACACAGGCCGACAGCACGCATCCGAGTCGCAGAACCCGATTGTCAACATTGCTTCACAAGGCTTCTTACCATACAACTGAATTCCTTTATGATGATTGTTTTTTATTTCTCTCTGTCCAAATTTTATTCATGTGCTAATTGTATTGTTTCTTTCGTTCTGCTGCCCATTTACATCATGGTCTCTTCTGTGTTGTGGTGTCAAATGTATGTTTTTTGTAATGTTCCTGAATTATATTCTGTTTTCTGCATCATTTATTGTTACACGTGCTTGTCTGAGGTCCTCTTCAACTTCTTTTATCCACTTGGTTTTTACCCTGCCAGAGTTGATGACTAAGAATCTGCTGTGAAATTCTATTTTCATTCCTCCTGTGAATATGGTCATAGAACTGCATTCTTCTTTTCTTTATTGTATCTGTAATCTTGTCAGTTTATTAACATATATTTCTGATGGTGGTCTCCTGTTCCAGATTCCTTGTTAGTGTACCGCACCAAAAATTTTCTTTAGAATCTTCGTTTCTTCTTTCTTTGATCTTAGTTTTCTGACTGATTTGTGTTGTTTCAACTGCATATAGTGCCTCAGGAAGTTTGGCAGTGTTGTAGTGTGTCAGTTTTACGTTAATGGAAATGGAATTTTTGTTGCAGTAGTTTACATGAGTTTGTATGCTTTTTGTAATTTTCTTATTCTTTCCTCATTGGTATTTAGTTTGATCCCTGATGGGTGTATGTTTTCTCCAAGGTACTTAAAATGTGGCCATGGGTTTTCATAATGGGCAATTTGTCTTGTGACACTCTTTCTGTGTATTGAGTTTTCTCATATGAAATTTGCAGGCCAGTTCTTTGTGTAATTTTGCTATGACATTAGAGGCATCTTTTCTATTATTTATGAAGATCATCGCAAAAGCTAAACACTTCAAAAGGAATCTCTTATCTTTTCTGCTGCCAGTTTGAATTCCTTTGACTTCTTTTTCCCATGTTCTGATCTTTTTTCGAGTATGATACTAAAGAGCAATGATGAAAGTCTGTCACCCTATCATACTCCAATTTGGATTTCAAATGGATCAGAGATATCCCATATAAATGTAACCGTAGAGACTAATAATATAGTAAGGACAGTGTACAACTCACCGCAAAGACGTGGCAACGAGCTGCGACAGGCACATACAAAAGACAGACACATACAACACTTTCAGCTATGGCCATGGCCTTCTTCAGAAAATAGAACACTCACGCAATCATACAGCACACAACACAATCATACAGCCATCACCTCTGGCTGCCACACTTCGAATCACGCTCTGCGGCGAATCGGGCACGGGAGGGGAGGGGAGAGGGGATAGGAAGGTTATGTCATGGTGGTGGGGATGGGTTAGATGGGAATAACGAGATGCAGCTTAGGAATGGAGTGGGGAGGCGGGTGATGGGAAAAATAAAATAAAATAAAATAAAATAAATATACAAAATGCGTGCACACTGCAAGTACACAAGACCGCAGACACACACACACACACACACACACACACACATACACACACATGTGCGCGCGCGCGCACGATCACACATTCACGCACCACTCAAAATAGGTGAGGCTTGGGATAGAGAAGTAGGAACTGTAAGGTATGGAGAGAAAATAGGGAAGTTTTCGTAGGTTGAGGCCTGGTAAATTTCGGGATCGGAGAATGTATTGTAAGGATAACTCCCATCTGTGCAGTTCAGAAAAGCTGGTGGTGGATGGGAGGATCCAGAGATGCAGCTTTTCTGAACTGCACAGATGGGAGTTATCCCTAGAACACATTCCCCGATCCCGAAATCTACCAGGCCTCAACCTACGAGAACTTCCCTGTTTTTTTCTCCGTACCTTACAGTTCCTACCTCTCTATCCCAAGCCTCGCCTATTTTGAGTGGTGCGTGCGTGCGTGCGTGCGTGCGTGTGTGTGTGTGTGTGTGTGTGTGTGTGTGTGTGTGTGTGTGTGTGTGCGGTCTTGTGTACTTGCAGTGTGCACACATTTTGTATATTTATTTTATTTTATTTTATTTTGTTTATTTTATTTTATTTTTCCCCTCACCCGCCTCCCCACTCCATTCCTAAGCTGCATCTCGTTATTCCCATCTAACCCATCCCCACCATCATGACATAACCTTCCTATCCCCCTCCCCTCCCCTCCCGTCCACGATTCGCCGCAGAGTGTGATTCGAAGTGCGGCAGCCAGAGGTGATGGTTGTATGACTGTGTTCTGTGCCTGTGTGATTGGGTGAGTGTTCTGTTTTCTGAAGAAGGCCATGGTCGATAGCAGAACGTGTTGTATGTGTCTGTCAGGGAATGTAGAAGGCCTGTCGCAGCTCGTCACCACGTCTTTGCGGTGAGTTGTAAACTGTCCTTACTATATTATTAATTCCAACCTGGACTTCCCATTATTATATAACCTTAGAGACTGTGTCGGATAAAGTTTTCTGAATGATTGCTCCTGTCCTTTTGTCAATGCTGGATTCTTACAGTGTGTTGTAGAATTGTAGGCTTTTTCAAGGTCTACAAAAGTGACCACTCTGTTTCTGGAGAAACATTTTCACAAGGTCCAAATTGTCTCAAAAGCTTATCAATCTTCCCCCATTCCTGTTAGTTCTCTTGTGAGCTGTATAGATTCCTGTGATTTTCCTGTAATACAGTAATATATATATCTTTTACTTGCCTAATTGTGAACTTAAGTCGCATAATAGGATTATTACATGGTGTTGGGCAATTTTGTTTGTTGTCTGTTCAGGTCATTCCAGAAGTCATCCACTAATCTTGAGGTGCTTCTTGTTAAAATCATTATTCTCTCTCTCTCTCTCTCTCTCTCTCTCTCTCTCTCTCTCTCTCTCTCTCTCTCTCTCTCTCTCTCACTGCGTGCGTGTGTGTGTGTGTGTGTGTGTGTGTGTGTGTGTGTGTGGGCGTGTGCGCGCTTAATGGATTTGTGGATTGCAAATGCTGAATCCAACTGTTTTGAGTCCTTTATCATTAGTTTTAACTGCTAGTATTCCTCTTAGATTCTGTAATTTTCTGCGTCAAAATAGTTTTCGGCCCCAAATTGTATTTCCTGGATTGCAAGTATTTTGATGTGGATTTTTTGCATCATGTCTGTAAGTTGTTTAACCTTGCCCAGTTTGCAGAGAGTGTTAATATTAAGTGTACTGATGAAGTGTCTTTTATGCATTATAAGTTTTACGTCTTCTGGTTCTCAACCTTAAGTGTAACATGATGCCCTTGGTCCCTCACAATCCAATGACCAAGAAAAGCAACATTGCGACTGGTGCCTGGAGTTGTGGATCCGTTCCTTGTGTTATCATCATGTTTGGTTTTCAAGTTTAAAGGTAGTTTGTTGGTGGTCCTTCTGAGGAAAAGTCTTGAGGAATATGATCCTACTGATGAGATTGAGAAGGTTGTTGCAGCCACACTATCTAGGTTAACAGACGCTGACCCCTAACACTGGATATTAGACAGACTTTAGTGGATTTTGGTTGATAGTTTTGGTCCACCCTGGGTATTTTATTTCCTTAGTATCCTACATATCTGAAGAGTATTCCCCGTCCACCATCTGGGGCAGTGCCCATTGGGACGCTATCAACTCCACAAAGGATTATTATTGTTATTATTATTATTATTAATGTCTGTGTACTATGAATTTAGATGTAAGTGAAGATTTGAATGTGCAAAATATTTTTACCATCAAAATTTTAGGATATCACATTTTGAGTACTTCATAAATCGATGACTTAAAATTAAGGTTTTAGGCTGTTATTTGCAAAGTTTAATAATACTCCTTTTTACTGTTTCAATATTAGCTCCTAATTTTTTGTATGTGGTTCTTGGTGATTATGTTTAATCCAGCACTACCTTGCTTTGGTAAGTGCCATTTTCAAGTGTTCACGTTGATATTACATATATCATATCTTTTTCCCCATGTCTGTATTTTTTCTATATTTCCTTATGTTATATTTACATCTATGCGGAGTGACATCCAAAGATCATCCTTTCAGAATGATGTCCTGAAAGAACAGACAGACAAAAACATAAAAAAATAATTGGAAAATGTTATTGACATAGTAGAAAAGTATAATGGATGAAGAAAACAATAGACATCATTTAGATCATACAACTACAAAATATACAATATCTATGACCCAACCCCCCCCCCCCCCCCCCCCCATGAATGAACCACAGACATTGCCGAGGTGGGGTGGCTTGCGTGCCTCAATGATGCAGATAGCCGTACCGTAGTTGCAACCACAGCGGAGGGGTATCTGTGGAGAGGCCAGACAAATGTGTGGTTCCTGAAGAGGAGCAGCAGCCTTTTCAGTAGTTACAGGGGCAACAGTCAGGATGATTGACTGAGTTGGTCTTGTAACATCAGCTAATGTGGCTTTGCCACACAGTTACTGTGAACGGCTGAAAGCAAGGTGAAACTACAACTGTTACTTTTCCCGAGGACATGCAGCTCTACTGTATGAAAATATGATGATGGCATCCTCTCGGGTAAAATATTCCGGAGATAAAATAGTCCCCCATTCGGATCTCTGGGCGGGGACTACTCAGGAGGATGCGGTCATCAGGAAAGACAATACTGGCATTCTATGGATTGGAGCGTGGAATGTTAGATCCCTTAATTGGGTAGGAAAATTAGAAAATTTAAAAAGGGAAATGGATAGGTTGAAGTTAGATATAGTGGGGATTAGTGAAGTTCGGTGGCAGGATGAACAGGATTTCTGGTCAGGTGAGTACAGAATTAAAAAAGGAATTTTTGGCATACCCTGACCAAAAGAAGGGATCGCTTGGTAGGTCACATTCTTAGACATCGAGGAGCATAACTTTAGCATTGGAGGGAAGTGTGTGGGGTAAAAATCGCAGAGGGAAACCAAGAGACGCGTATAGTAAGCAGATTCAAGTGGATGTGGGTTGCCGTTCTTATGAGGAGATGAAAAGGCTTGCTCAGTATAGAGTAGGGTGGAGAGCTGCATCAAACCAGTCTCCGGCCTGAAGACCATAACAACAATAACATGACCCAAAATGTCTCTGACTAAATACAATATAATTTACTGGAAACATAAAACATTACTGTAATGATCTGTCATTCAGACAACTGTAAAATAATAATAATAATAATAATTAATTAAAAATGCTATTGCACTATTGTCGCATTGAAATGGAAGCAGGCTCGACTTCGAAGGCAACTGAACACAGCATTTATACTGAAAGCACGTTTATTACTAACTTAACATACACGCAGCACTGACTGCCTCACGGGCAGAGTGCTCTGCTATTTATACACAGACAGAATGTACCAGAAATTAGAAGAACAGTTAACATAAGAAATAAGTAGAATTTACAAGTGAACATAAGAAAGATGTAGAACATTCTGGAATTGTTAATTTACAAATAAATAAATTTTTGCTGGTGGGTGGGATTGAACCGATGACCTTCAGCACTGCAGTCGGTGACGCTATCCCCTGCGCTACGCCGGCAGTCGGTTTACGTGGTGTCTCGCGGCACTATTATACACAAAATCTGTGACTATATTAACAACATAATACTTGACATGCTCTAAAGAACTAACTTTTAATGGTGATTTATGGACGTCACATGGCCTAGATGTAAGTATATAACCTAAGGAATTATAGAAAAATATTTGCCACAACACTAGAGAAAAATGATATAACAGCTGTAGTGTCAACAGGAACAGTAGAAAATTACAAAAGTGCAAATACTAGCTCGTTGTGGATTAATGTAATCAGCAAGAACAAACTAAAATAATGTGCAGCTAATATTATAACAGTAAAAATAATGTCATATTATAACCTCTTGATAGCTGCAGGCCCAGCTGAGAGGAAGCTGTTTAATAGTACTGTTTCAAAAAAATTGTTGTTGCATAAGCTCATTGGAACAATGTATGTGTAATTTTTTTTCCTTTTACAGGACAGATGATAAAGTGAAACACATGAAGGTGTATGAGAAAATTACAGAGAATGGAAAACAGTATTATCTATCAGAATCAAGGTTTTTTAAAAGCATTGTTGAACTCATAACATGCTATGAAACTTCCAGTCTTGTAGAAAATTTTTCAGGGTAAGTATACACTTAAATTTAAAATTTATTCAATCTATTTTATTTTCTACATCTCTGAGATTTTCATGTATGATAATATTTTGAATAAAGTTTTGGTTGATTTAAAATGTGACCAATCATTCACTTGCATTCATTTGTTTGTGTGTGTGTGTGTGTGTGTGTGTGTGTGTGTGTGTGTGTTTAAAGCTATTGACAAATCAACACTTCTGCTTTATTCCTAAATATTTACCTCCATCCAAAGTTTTCCAACTATAATTAAAGTTCTTGAAAAGGATATAAACAGGTGGAAAACTAATGAAACCATACATACAAATTTCACAGGTATCCAGATGGACAATCGGTCAAAATTGAAGGTGCAATCAAATGCATTATTTGCACTGAAAAAAAAAAAAAAAAAAATACTCTGAACTTTTGTGTGTGGTTCCTCACTTGGAAAGCACGATACTGAAGTTTGCCACTTAGTTTCAGAATCATGATGATATACTCATGTTTCATCACCTTCTATTGAATTTTTAAGCATAAAGAACCAACAATCCATTCTTCTGCATTTTTGGGCATCTGTCAGGGAATGTAGCACCTAAAGGGCAAAACTCTCGGTTAGGCCTAAATTATCGTGCCACAGTTGATCCAGTATTTCTGGTCACAAAATCTTCTTCAATCATTTTCCTCGGTCTTTTCTTGGATCATTGCCATTGCTGGGTGACTGGGTGGGGGTCATATTCAAAAGGCTCCAGAGCCCCTGAACATTTCCTGTGTATATAAATAGCAGGGGAAAGTTGCAAATAAAAATAAACTAGCCTTCTTTCTATTCCCCAAATTTTTTATGAATTGCCAAAGCTGCTCTTAGAACATTGCTTTTATTTGGCACCATATCCTGTGAAAGGTTTAACATTTGTGGTAACAATTTTCCTTATTACTGTAAATTAAAAAATACTGTCAGCCTCAACTCTTAGTTTTGCTGAGTGTATTATACATTACTATGAAACAAAGCTTAATCAGTGTGAACATAATATCTTTTAACCAGTATACACACTTATCAACCCAGAATTGTCTACCCTGTTTATTATTTCTTTTTGTTGCTTTGGGTTAATAGGAGCTGGAATATTTTGACTGTACACAACTGGATGCACTGTGTGTTTTACAAGTTTAAAACTAGCCCATTCATGCAAAATAATAAACATCATTTACTATTTTCTCTATTTATTCTGCTTTGCTCAGCTCACATCTATGCTTGTACCATATACAGTGGGATACAAAAAGATTACCCAGCCCAAATAATTTAAAGACCAACAACAGAGCATTGTGCATGCCCTAGTTCTGAAGTGTGTGTGTTGCCAACTCTAGCAGTCTTTGGAGCCTCCGCTTGGTGTTTACATAATCAAATAGAAGCAATATAATTGTTAGGATACAGTGTATGTTAAGATTCATAGCAGTTTAGCTCATGTATAATTTATTTTGGAAAACATTATTTGAGCATGTAGAAGCAGTTGAGGTATAAGAACATTAATTCACTATGAATTATGTAATTATAGGCTTTTCTAAATTCCACATTATTTAAACATATTACATTTTGTAATAGCCTAATCTTTAGACAATGAGACAAATGATAGCTATAGTAAAAATGTTGGAAATGGATTCATGTATTTGTAATTTCTTGGACTGCTGCATGGTGAATCTATAGTGTTAAGCTAAGATAAATGTATCAGCAGATAGGCATAATTTTTTGGTCCTTATATGTGGTTTATACAAGTGAGTATCTGTGCCTTCCATATCTGTTGTTTCCAGTTAATATTCCTTCTTCAACTCTGGTAGGACTGTTCGACCATTATGCTAATGAGAAAGAACAGGTAGCTCATTGATAGTGTGTCGGTCTTCCTGGTGTGCATCGGATCGGATGCCACCAAAGCTTTTAAGTTTTTATTTTATTTCTTTTTTATGTCTCTTGCTTTAATTACTTCTTGTTATTAAATTATTTGGTTTTACTTTTTTCAGTATTCTCATTAGTAAATAATTAATTACATCCATTTTCAATATTATTACTATGAACCTGTGTCTGTCTGATTAAAGATTAGATTATTATAAAATAGAATCTTCTAAAAACCTATAAAAGCCTACAACTGCACAATTTTTTTGTGAATTAATATTCAGAATATTGTCTGCAAGAGGTCTGAAAACTAAGAAATAAATTGACTCCAGTGAGATTCAAACGTATGCCCATTGCATTCATAAACCATCAGCCTATCCACTCACCCAATGAAACATATGTGAGAAGCGGTTCATTGTAGTAAATGTACCCATGTGGAATTGTTATACCTCAACTGTTTCTATGTGCTCAAATAATGTTTTTCAAAATAAATGCTATGTTAGTCAAAGTGCAATGAATCTCAACATGTACTCTATCTTAACTCCCCTCAGGGGCTCAGCATTAATTGGCTGAGTATAGGCTTGGCGAACCTGGGGTTCTGAGCTGTGGGCTGTGTCGTGACAACAGTCCGCTAGACTGTAAGCTCTGTGCGTGCTTCAACGGCCATCATTCGGCGTGACAGTGGAATGTACATTTCAGAGCCGGGGGATTTTGGCTTAATCGCCCGGGTCGCAAGTACGGTACAAACCACTATAAAGAAAGCCTCAATCTCAAGGTGTGCTACATGCTGAGGAGATGCATGGCTGTTGAGTTTGAACAGTTGCTAGAGAGCAACCTCTGAGGAACCTGCCACACCTCAGTTGTATCAGGCTTACCCGGGCAAGTGGGGCTCTGCCTGGATGGACTTCTAAATCCCTAGCTACTTGTGGAAACACCATGAAAAGACCCTGTTATGTTGCCGGACATATAACAGGTGTCTCAAAAGCATGGTAAAGTTGAATTTAATGCGGAGAAATATGACCCTCAATCGTACTGTTCTTTGGCAACGCCATGGGAGGAACGTAGGGCGAGAAATCGAGGTGAGGCGTATGTCCCCCCAATACTTAGTAGGTTCCCGGACTAACGGTGAATCGTTCTCAACACAAAGCTCCTGTTTTTTGTAGAGAACGTTGACGATAAATTCGGCAAGGTGGAGGGCATGTCGAAGATGCGATCTGGCTCTGTCATTACGACGTCATCCCCAGCACAGTCATGAACATTGCTTGCCTTTGACAAGCTGGGTGATGTTCCTATAATGATCACTCCTCATAAGAGCCTCAACATGGTACAGGGTATTATATTCCATAAAGATCTTCTGTAGCAGACTAATGACGAGCTTCGTAAGAACTTGGAGCGGAGAGGAGTCCACTTTATATGGCGAGTCCATAGGGGTTCGAAGGACAAAAGGACAATAGGGTCGCTACCAGTGCATTCATCGTGGCCTTTGAGGGCGATTCCTTGCCTGAGAAAGTCAAGGTGGTGATATACTATTGCAATGCCAAGCCCTACGTTCCTCCTCCTATGTGCTGTGTTAAGTGCTGGAGGTTTGGGCAGCTGGCCACGGTGGCCGAGGGGACTGAGGCGCTCCAGTCACGGTCTGCACGGCCACTATGGTTGGGGGTTTGAATCCCCCCTCGGGCATGGATATTTGTGCCGTCCTTAGAATAAGGTAGTTGATAAGTAGTTTGTAAGTTTAGGGACTGATGACCCCGTAGTTAAGTCCCATAAGCTTAACAAACATTTGAACATTTTTGAGGTTTGGGCACATGTCCTCCAGGTGTACTGCCAACTCCACCTGTTGAAAGTGTGGACGTGCGGCACACCCCAACGTACCTTGTGCACCTCTTCCATTCTGTGTGAACTCCCCTTGCTTGCCCACCTGTTCTGTTCTGCATAAAGAAAGAAAGAAAGATAATGGAATGTAAAACCCTGGATAGGCTGTCTTACTCAGAGGCAAAGAGGAAGTATGAAAAACTGCATCCCATCAGCAAGAAGTCATCCTTTGCTGCAGCTGCATCTTTGTCTACAGTCGTACCACCTGTACAGTTGGTCGTAGTGGGCTCCCAGGTCCATCATCCACCTCTGCCCCCTTGACCGAAGGGGGCACCTCAACTTCCATTGCCCCCAAAGACCCTGCTTTGGGATCGGTAATCCCCCAACCAACGGGGATATCAGTCCCCATCCCAGAGCCAGAGTTATAACAGCCTGCTCTGGCTCCTCGTTGCTTGGATCCCTTCCCTCTAAGGTTTCTCCTGCTGAATCAGCAGATGCCAGTGGATGGCAGAAAGTACTGCCAGCTGGTCGTAGGGCTTCACGCTGCTCCTCAGTCCCGGGGACTGAGCTGGCAGGGCCCTCCCAGCAAGAGAAACCCAAAGAGAAGCGCGAAAAAAAAAAAAAAAAAAAAAAAAAAGAAAAAGGGGAAGGAGCCACCCAAGCAGGAGGACACCCCTGTGGCCACCGTGACACCACCCCCCTCCACCTCTTCTTCTGAGGACGAGATAGAATCCTCACGTCCCCCAAAGACTTGGCAATTGCCGAGTCTTCGGAAGCCATTCTGTGAACCCTACTGTGCTGTCAAAATCAGCGTGTCCCAGCGCCACGGAGCGGTCTGATCCTTCAATGGAACTGTGGCGGCTTTTTCCGCCATATACCAGAGTTGAAGCAATTGGTGTGCCGCTTCCCAGCATTTTTTGTGGCCTTGCAGGAAACCTGGTTTCCTGCTCAAAGGACCCCCCAGCCCTTCGTAACTATTGGGGCTATTACAAAAATTGTACCTTATATGACAGGGTCTCTGGAGGTGTATGTATTTATGTCCTTGCCATTATCCCCAGTGCCGCTGTTCCTCTCCACACAACTCTTGAGGCAGTGGCTGTTATAATTCAGGCTATGCGGGAACTGATGATCTGTTCTCTTTACCTTCCTCCGGATGAGGTGGTCTTGCTTACTGACCTTGCTGCCCTGGTGGCACAACTTTCTCCACCATTTCTGCTTCTGGGCGGATCAATGCCCACCATCCCTTGTGGGGTGGAACGCAGACAACAGGCCGCGGTAGGGACATAGAGACACTTTTATCACAACAAGACATCTGCCTGTTAAACACTGGTGCACCCATGCATTTTTGCGTGTGCGAGGCACGTATTCAGTGATCGATCTCTCTGTTTGTACCCCGAGCCTCCTCCCGAATTTCCAGTGGAGGGTCCATGATGACCTTTGCAACAGCGACCATTTTCCTGTTCTCATGTCACTCCTGGAATGTCGATCTGCAGGCTACCCGACTCAATGGTCTCTTCGTCGAGCTGATTGGCAACAGTACACCTCAGCTGCTACGGTTCCTGTTCCATTGTCAGCCGACGTGGACATAGCGGTTCACCAGGTCATCAGTGCAATAGTTTCAGCCACTGAGGCAACCGTTACCACCACTTCTGGCTCCCCAGGGCGTAAGTGCGTGCCCTAGTGGACGCTGGAAATCGCTGAAGCCATCCAGGATCGTCGGCGGGCGCTGCAGCGCCTTCGATGCCACCCTACTGTAGAAAACCTGATAGCTTTCATACAGTTCCAGGCCCAAGCTCGACAGTTCATCCGGCAGAGTAAACGGGACTGTTGGGAGACGTATGTCACCAGCATCAGCTCTCGCGACTCCACGTCTCGGGTGTGGTCCCAGGTTAGGCGCCTTTTTGGGTACCATCTACCAACAGCGATCTCCAGCTTACACATCCAGGGTAACCTATGCACTGACCCGACTTTTATTGCTGAACACATGGCAGAGCATTATGCTTGCACCTCTGCAACATCAGCTTACAGTGCAGACTTCTGTGCACTGAAAGAGCGGGTTGAACAGCTAAGGCTGTCCTTTCATACGCACCGAGAAGAAACGTACAATTCCGCTTTCAGTGAATGGGAATTCCAAACTGCCCTTGCCACATGCCCAGATACCTCTCCAGGACCAGACAGGATCCACAGCCAGTTCATCCAGCACCTTTCCGTAGAGTTCCAACACCAGCTTCTTGCCCTGTTTAACCCTCTATGGGCAGAGGGGGCTTTCCCATCATAATAGCGAGAAAGCATCATTATTCCAGTGGTCAAACCTGGTGCTGATCCACAGGTGGCTGATAGTTACCAGCCAATAAGCCTCGCCAATGTTCTGTGCAAGGTATTCGAATGTATGGCGATTCGGCAGCTCATGTGAATAATTGAACATCGGGGTCTGTTGTCCCTACATCACGGGGGTTTCCGCCAAGACCGCTTCACTGTTGATAACTTAGTGGGTCTGGAGTCTGCCCCCCTCAGGGGCTCAGCATTAATTTGCTGGCTTGGCGAACCCGGGATCCTGAGCTGGGGACTGGTAAGCATAAACTCTGGGCACGCTTCAGCGACCACCGTGTGGCGATGCGGTGGAACGTTGTGTGTACCGGGGAATGGGGTCTTGGCTTGACCACCCGTGTCACGAGGATGGTACAAACCTCTATAAAAAACCCTTCAATCCCAAGGTGTGCTATGTGCTGATGGGATGCATGGCTGTTGAAGAGGAATTGTCGCTAGCGAACAACCTCTGGGGATATTGCCGCACCTCAGTTGTATAAGGCTTACCTAGGCACGTGGGGCTCTGTCTAGGCAGACACGTACTTCCCTAGCTGCTCGTGGGATCGAGATGCAAAACACTAATTTATCCCATGAACCTTCCAGTGGGATGGGTGTACCACTGGGGGCTACCAACACCCAGTCGAAGAAGAGGTCTCGGGTGGCTAGACCCCCAGACCAGTTCAGTAACAAAAAAAGTTTCGTCCAAGTAACATAACGCAGACTGCTAGCCAGAATGTGTTTATTGTAATCAAATGGAAAGAAGGTACTTTTGAGAAGATATTGCCCTTTTATATCAATAAGGGCTTAGAAGGTCTTGCGGGCACTTTGAAATCAGTTAAAAGATTGCGAAACGGTACCTTGTTGGTTGAAATGTCAACTTCCCAACAGGCGGAAAATCTGCAGAAGGCAAAGTTTCTGGGTGAATATGAAATTGATGCAGAACTACATAGTACCCTGAACTACAGTAAGGGTGTAGTTTCTTGTAGGGACCTGATGGACATTCCCATTGACAAACTCGAGGCAGAATGGGCAACGGAAGGCATAGTGGACATCCAGAATATTAAGAAAAGGGTGGATGGAGAACTTACGTCATCTGAGAGCTTCATCCTTACCTTTAATACCCCTAAACTCCCTGAGCATGTAAAGGCAGGGTTTTTGCGGTTTGCAGGTCCGTCCCTACGTCCCTAATCCCATGCGTTGTTTGAAGTGCCAGCATTTTGGACACACCACGCTCGGATGTAAGGGGGATGCCACTTGTGGCAAATGTGGAAAGGCAGCACATGAGGGCACTGCTTGTACACCACCTGACAAATGTGTCAATTGTTCAGGGGAACACCCTGTTTGGAGTCGGGAGTGCCAGGTGTATCTTGAGGAAAGGAAAATACAGGAGATAAAGACGATCAGGCGCATTCCCTACACGGAGGCCAAGAAGGTATTTGAGGCCATGCAGCCACCTGTATTTCCCACCTCGTTCGCTGCCGCCTTACAGAAATCCATCACCACAGTAGATGCCTCAACACAAACTGAGGCTGTCAGTGTCAGCACCAACACTTGCACATGTCCGTGCACATGTCAGGCAGCTGAAGCCCCACTTCCTCTTGCCCCACCAAATATGGCCGGAAAAGCTACAGGTACCATTTTTGCAGACCGTGTGGTCTCTGTTGATACAGGTGTTGTGCTCGATAAGGAACTGCAGAAAATCATTAAGAAGGCATCTCACCAGCGAAGTGTCTCTCAAAAGAATAATATTCCATCAAAGCAGAGTGCTCCCTAAGTCCCCCTTTCCTCCTCATCTTCTCAAAAGAAGAAGCCAAGCAAAGTAACTCCACGTCCGCTTGCAACTCTTTCAGGAGCGTCAGCGGACGTCTTAATGACGGCGTTGACTGACGAGGAGGACATTATTATGGACTTCGATGCGTCATCGCCTGAACCAAACAGTCCATCTGCTACCCATCTACATCTACATACATACTCCGCAATTCACCGTAAGGTGCGTGGCGGAGGGTACACTGTACCACTACTAGGCATTTCCTTTCCTATTCCACTCCCAAATTGAACGAGGAAAAAAAAGAATGCCTATATGCCTCCATACGAGCCCTAATTTCTCTTATCTTGTGTTTGTGATCTTTACGCGAAATGTAAGTAGGCGGCAGCAAGATCGTACTACACTCAGCTTCAAATTCCTGCCCTCTAAATTTACTTAACAGAAATTGACGAAAAGAACGTCGTCGTCTTTCTTCCAGCGATCCCCAATTGAGTTGCCGGAGCATTTCCGTGACACTCGCGCATTGGTCGAACCTACCGGTAACAAATGTAGCTGCTCGCCTCTGAACCGCCTCTATGTCTTCCTTCAAACCGATCTGCTGCGTGTCCCAAATACTTGAGCAATACTCAAGACGTGGTCGTACAAGCGTTTTATACGCGGTCTCCTTTACAGGTGAAGTACATCTTCCCAAAATTCTCCCAATTAACCGAAGTCGGCTGTCCGCCTTACTCACAACTGTCCTTACATGCTCGTTCCATTTCATATCGCTCTGCAATGTTACGCCTAGATATTTGAACGACGCGACCGCATCAAGAAGCTCACTACTGATGCTGTATTCGAACACTATAGGATTGTTTTTTTACTCATGCACATCACCTTACATTTTTCTACATTGAGAGCTAGCTGCCATTCTTCGCACCAACTAGAAATTTTGTCTAAGTCAACCTGTATGCCATTACAGTCAGTTACAGACAACACCCTCCCATACACCACAGCATCATCAGCAAACAGCCGCAAATTACAACTTACTCTGTCCATCAGATCATTTATATAGATAGAAAATAATAGCGGTCCTATCACACTCCCCTGGGGCACGCCTGACGATACACTCGTCTCTGATGAACACTCGCCGTCGAGAACAACGTACTGCGTTCTATTACTTAGGAAGTCTTCCAGCCAGTCCACCCAGCGCTCCAAGAGTGCCTCACCATCGCGGCACAAGGGTAGAGAGAAGATAGACCCACACAGGTGTCATGACTCCCATACTGCAGTGAAATTTGGCTGGATTCAGGACTCGTTTGGAGGAACTTCAGCTTCTTTGAAGGATAGGCCTTTCTGTGTCTCCCTTAAAGAGACACACTTCAAACAGACTGATATGCCTGTCCTGAGAGGCTATCAACTCTATAGGAAAGACGACCTAACGGGTGATAGAGCACAGGGTAGTGTGGCAGTGTTCATCAGGGACACTTTTCACTCCTCACCTGTGCCATTGACCACTACACTGCAAGCAGTTGCTGTTCGTATACTGGCCCATCATGATATCACAGTCTGCTCTCTTTACTTACCGCCTGGAGAGCATGTTCACAGTAATCTCCTGACAGAGCTTATTGGAGAACTCCCTCGTCCTTTTTTTCTTTTAGGTGATTTTAATGAACATAATTCATTCTGGGGCTCTAAAAACAACTGCCCCAGGGGACGGATGATTGAGACTGTGATACACTCCTCCGATGTCATCTTACTGAACACAGGCCAGCCTACGCATTTTAGCACTGTCACAGGTTCGTCTTCAGCCATAGACCTCTCCCTCTGCTCGCCTGCACTTGCACACACTGCTCATTGGAGCGTGGATGATGACCTTCATGGCAGCGACCACTATCCCATTTGGATAGACTTGCCAGTCACCATAGATTGCAGTGTGAATCCGCCGAGATGGCAGCTGCACAAAGCTAACTGGGCACTTTTTCAGCAGTTGGCTATTTTCGAGCAGTGTCATGATGTCGAAGAATGGGTGGATCACATCACAACAGTGATTCACAATGCTGCTGACGCTTCCATCCCGAAATCAAAGTCAACGCTTCAGCGACCAGCTGTTCCCTGGTGGAACGATGCTTGTCGTTCAGCGATTAGAGAGAGAAGAGCAGCATTGCGTCGATTCCATCGGTGCCCTACCGATGCGAATTTGGCCAATTTTCGAGTGTCAAGGGCACGGGCAAGAAGAATTATTAAAGAGAGTAAGCAGAGGTCTTGGCAGGAGTTCCTGAACTCCATCAATAGGTCCACACCTGCAGGTAAAGTATGGGAAGCCATTAGGAGGATTTCGGGACGGAACTGCTGACAGCTAATAGCAGCTGTGCGAGGGCAGGGATGTCTTTTACACTCGCCCAGGGACATTGCCCAAGTTATGGCAGAATCCTATGCAGCTGTTACATCCGATTCTCGGCAGGATCCAGTCTTCCGTCAGTATCACACGATACAGGAGAGGATTCGATTTGAACTCCATTCCTCCAATGTTGAGGACTACAACCAAGCTTTCTCAATGTGGAAGCTGGAATCCGCATTGTCAGCAGCTCGTGATTCTGCACCTGGCTATGACGAGATACCATACAGACTACTGAAACAGTTGGCACCCCAGTCAAAGGGGGTCCTCTTACACCTTTTTAACGCAATTTGGGTTACAGGGAATTTTCCATGTTCTTGGAAAGAATCCATTTTAATTCCAATTTTAAAACCGGGGAAAGATTGCACCGACCCAGGTAGTTATTGGAGCATTAGCCTCACGAGTTGCATTGGTAAGACGTTGGAGCGTATGATCAACTGACGCTTAGTATGGGTCCTCGAAAGGAGATCCTTACTTAGCCGCTCTCAATGCGGGTTTAGGAGGTACCACTTTACACTGGATAACCTCACCCTGCTTGAAAGTGCGATCCAACAAGCTTTCCTACCGAAGCAACACCTAATCGGTGTTTTCTTTGACCTGGAAAAGGTGTATGATACTACCTGGCGACGCCTTGTTGTACAGCAGCTTTACTAGTGGGGTTTTCGTGGACGTTTGCCCATTTTTATCCGATCTTTCCTCTCTGACAGGTATTTTAGATACAAGGTTGGGAGTGCCTTGTCTGACCGTTTTAAACAAGAGAATGGTGCCCCGCAAGTGAGTGTTTTAAGCGTAACGGCATTCCCCATAGCCATAAACAGCATTACATCCATCGTGCAGCTGCCTCTACAGTGTTCCTTGTTCGTGGACGACTTCTCCATTTTCTGTGCGTCCTCCTCCATTGCAACAGCAGCCCATCAATTACATTTGACGATCAGGTGGTTGGAGGAATGGAACTGTTCTCACCTTTCAGGACAAGGTCAAATATCTTGGCCTCACTTTCGACGAGAGGCTGACGTGGTTGCCGCATCTTAAAGAGGTCAAACTGTGATTCCTCAAGGCTCTAAGTATTCTAAAATGTCTCAGTCATCGGTCTTGGGGTGCCGACAGGGCACGTCTGCTCCAATTCTATAAAGCTTTCGTACGGCCTAGACTGAAATATGGCTGCCAGGTCTATGGATCAGCCAGGCCTTCGTACCTGAAAATACTGAATTCAGTACACCACGAAGGTATCAGACTGGCGACTGCTGCGTACCGCACAAGTCCAGTACTTAGCCTGTGTGCAGAAGCTGGTGAGCCCCCCCTCTCTATTCGCCGCCTTCTGCTCATGGCACGCCTGGCGTACAGATCTTTGTCAGCTCCGCACACGTTACTTTCCATCTGTGTTGTGCAGCAGCCCAACCAACGTTTGTTCCACAACCACCCACAGGCTACGAGACCGTTTGGGATTAGAGCAGAGGAGAGCCTTGAGTTGCTGCAGGTGCAGGGGAACAAGGTTCAACGCCAGGGGTGGAGTAGGGGTTCTCCCTCTCTCCTTCATAGGCCTACATTGATTTTAGATCTGACTGCTTGCAAGAAGCCTTGTACCTCAGACAGTTTCTATAAAAGTAGATTTTTGGAGATTTTAAACCACCATGCAAATTTTATTATTGTCTATACAGATGGTTCCAAGCAGGGAGATCGTCTCAGCTGCCCCGTTGTGTTTCCTGACTCTGTCCTTCGGATAGGGCTCCCAAAACAGTTTTCCGTTTACTATGCGGAACTGTTTGCTATCCTGAGAGCACTAGAACAGATTAAAAGGCATCACTGTATGAAATTCCTGATCTGCTCAGATTCCCACAGCGCCATCCTTGCTGTCGACCAAATGTATCCGGCAGATCGGATGGTGCAGGACATTCAGGACGCTCTCCTTGCATTGCAACGTCAACACAAGGAGATCTGTTGGGTCCCTGGGCACATAGAGATCCAGGGAAATGAGCTGGCCGATGCAGCAGCTAGGGAGGCTTGTTCTCTCCCCCCTGCCGTATGCTGTTCCGTCCCACTGAGAGCCGTCACCTCCTTTGTGACATGCACAACCAAGGCGTTGTGGGAGAATCAGTGGTTGGATGTGGCGGACAATAAGCTACGCGTGGTAAAATCCTCAGTCCGCCCATGGCATACATCCTTCCGCCCTCGACGAGCTGATGAGTCGCGCTCACTCGTCTCCAAATAGGACATTGCCCACTGACACACGGTTTCCTTTTACGCAGTGAAGAACCACCAGAGTGTGGCCGATGTAGGACACAATTGTCAATACGACATATTTTAACAGAATGCGTTTTATTTGCTGGTACCAGGGCAAATTTGGGTCTCTCACAGGACCTGAAATCTATATTAGCTGACGATGAGGCGTCTGTGGATCGTGTCCTACGATTTTGTACTATGACTGGACTACTTCCCAAAATACTGGGTGTGCGATTTTAAAGTGTGTTAGAGTGGCCCGGCCGCCCTTTATTTTTAAGTAGTTGCCGGGCCACATGTATGTCAATGTTTTATCCTCAGTTTTAGTCCTTTTAAGAGGTGTTTTAAGCTATTCCTACAGCTGTAGGTGTGCTTCTATATTTCGCAAGTCCATCCGATATGCGTCATATTTTTTCCATCCGTTCGAGTTTGAGCACGGGCGCTGATGACCTCGATGTTTAGCGCCCTATATCACTAATCCATCCGTCATCCTGGAGTCTGCCATTCATAAGGCGTTTAGCAGGCGTGAGCACCTTCTTGCCGTCTTTTTAGACCTCAGAAAGCCATACGACACCACTTGGCGCCACGATATTCTGGCTACACTGCATGGTTGGGGCTTGAGGGGTCCGCTCCACTTTTTATTCAAAACTTTCTTTCCTTCCGCTCTTTTCAGGTATGTGTTGGTACTTCCCTCAGCTCCACCTGCGTCCAGGAAAACTGTGTCCCGCAGGTCTCCGTCCTTAGTGTCCCCCTCTTTTTAATTGCCATCAATGGACTTGCTGAGGCAGTGGGGTCATCGGTTTCTTCCTCCTTGTTCGCTGATGACTACAGCTTATACTTCATCTCAGTTAGCATTGGAGTAGCTGAAAGGCATCTGCAGGGAGCCATTCGAAAGACGCAGTCGTGGGCCTCAACCCATGGGTCCCAGTTTTCTCCGTCGAAAACCTGGGTTATGCACTTCTGCTGCCGTCGAGCTGTCCATTTTGACCCAGAGCTTTATTTGTATGACGAACTTCTTCGTGTCGAAGAAACTCTGTTTTCTCGGCATGTTGTTAGACAGCTGGCTCACTTAGGTGCCCCATCTTTGTCAGCTCAAGCAAAAGTGCTGGCGTTACATCAATATACTACGCTGCCTCAGCCACACTAGTTGGGGAGCCACCCGTACAAGTCTTTTGCAGCTCTACAGGGTGCTGATTCAATCACGCCTAGACTACGGGAGCTTTGTGTACGATTCGGCAGCCCCATCTGCATTGCAGGTCTTGGACCCAGTACTCCACAGTGGCATCCGTTTAGTGACAGGGGCCTTTCGGACAAGTCGAGTGGCAAGCCTCCTTGCTGAAGCTGGAGTCCTTCCCCTGTGATTTCGCCGGCAGCAGCTATTATCCTCATATGCTGCCCATGCTCATGCATCACCTCACCACCCGAATCGCAGGCTTCTTTTCCCGGCTGCTGCACTCCTATCTCCACGACGACGGCCAAGGTCAGGTCTTCTGATTGTGGTCCGTGTTTGTTTCCTCCTGTCATCGCTTGAGTCCCTTCCCATCCCTCTTACTCTTCACTACCCTTACCTTCTTGGTCTCTTCCACGTCTGCAGCTTCGGCTGGACTTGTCTCATGCCTTGAAAGCCTCTGTAGCACCACTGAATCTCCGTCGCCAGTTTCAGGCGGTTTTTGGAGTCGTTCTGTGGCGCGAAAGTTGTGTATACGGATGGTTCTGTAATCGACGGCTGTGCTGGATGTGCTTATGTCCATGGTGGGAATATCAAATAGCAGGAATTGGTTGCCATCTTCCGGGCACTTGAACATCTCAGAGCGTGCCCTGGGGAGTCTCTAGTTATCTGTTCTGACTCCTGACTCCCTGAGTGGCTTGCAAGCCGTCGACAAGTGTTTTCCAAAACACCCTTTGGTGCAATACATTCAGGAATCTGTTTCCAGACTTGTTCGGTCTGGTCGCTCTGTTGTATTTGTTTGGATCCCGGGCCACATCGGCAATTCTGGAAACAAAAGTGTGGATCAGCTGGCTAAGCAGGCTACTACCTCCAGTCCATTGGATATTGGTCTTCCGGAGAGCGATCTCCGACTGGAGTTCCATCGGAAGATACTTGGCCTTTGGAATTCTGAGTGGGCTAACTCGGGGCAATCAAACAATCTCCATGCAGTGAAGCTATTTAAGGCCACATGGAAGTCCTCACTGCAGTCATCTCTTAGGGAATCGGTTGTTCTCTGCTGCCTACGAGTTGGCCACATGTGGCTGACACATGGCCACCTTCTTCGGCGGGAGGATGCACCACAGTGTGACTGTGGTGCCCCTTTGACAGTGGTCCACATTCTGGTGGACTGTCCACTTTTAGTTGCCTTGCGACAATCTTTTAATCTGCCAGATGGGCTTTCTTTTATGCTGGGAGACAATGCTGCTATGGTTGAACTTGTTTTAGATTTTATTCACGCAGGTGGTTTTTATCATGTGATTTAATAGTGGATACTTAAGCCTAATATTTCAGGCACGCACCATTCAAACGTTTTTTAATCTATTTTCACTTTTGTCCTGTCAGTCCTATCTTTGAATGGCAGTTCTAGTGTGTGCAGAATGGCTGGCTCATCCTTTATTATCTTTGTGATCAGCCAGTCACAATCTTCTGCTGTGCTATTTTAGTGCTGTTGTTTGTTTGGTCCACTACTTTAGTGGTTTTCCTTTAAATTTTGTCATCTTAGCACTCATTATCACTTTGAACGTCTCGTGCATTAGACGTGGAGTACTTTTTTACCCACTTATTAAATGATATGTTCTATTAGCTAGGATGAGGGAACTGATAACCTAGCCGTTTAGCCCCCTTAAAAAACAACAATAATATCTTAACTATTGTATTGCTTCTATTTGATTATGTAAACAGTGAGCTGAAACTTCACAGGCTGCTAGAGTTGGCAACATTTGTGTTTGAGCTTGGGCATGCACAAAGCTTTGTTCTTGGACTTTAAATTATTTGGGCCAGGTAATCTTTTTGTCCCCCATTGTACCTTATTTAAATGTATGGCCTGTGTACAAAGAGCATGGTGCATGTAAATCTCACCAACTCCCATTTATTTCATAAAAGTTGGTCCTGCATGAAGTGGTTCCAATTCTATTTCTAAATAATAATGTGAACTATATGCCTTCAAATTCCACAAATTTGCAGAAAATACACTTTTTTCTTAAATATAAATGACAAATGTTGAGATAAATTTTACATTCCTTATCACACTCCTGCTAAATTCCAGAACATTTCTTTCAACAAGTGAATGATCAATTCATTGTTGACTGCATGACAAAATGTTCCGCTTTTCAAGAGTTAAATGTTAGTTATACTGATAAAGATAGAATCTAATTTAACATTGGATGTCTGTTAGAATCATGAACATTGGATGTCTGTTAGAATCATGAAGATGAGCCTTAATCTTGTGAAGGAAAAAAAAAAAAAAAGAAAAGAAAACAGCAATGCCGCCAACATTTTAAAATATTTTCTTGTGTTTACAGATTGGATGTATGCTTGATGTGGCCCTATCGCCGGATAATTGCTGTTGCTGAATATGATTATAATCCAACTGAACAGAATCAGCTGCCATTGAAGCGAGGCTGCCAGGTGATAGTATTAAGTAAGGAAGGAGATTTTCGTGGATGGTGGAAAGGAAAAGTTCATGATAAGGTACATAAATTACAATTGAATTATTCAGTATTCATGATTAACGTCACGATGTGAAATGTCTTTCCATAAAGACAGTTGTTGAAAAGTCACCTACGAGGTATACATGTTTAAATCTCACATGTAATTTATTCAAATTACTTTCTTTGATCGATAGAAACGTTCTGTTCGACTGTGTAATTGTTCCTTGTCTGCAAGTTTGTTTATATGTTGACTGATTTGTGTTTCATTAAAGATCGACAACAGTATGGTTACAGTTTATACTCTCTTCAGTAAAACAAAATTACAATTAACCTTAACTTCAATTTGGGAAACTGCATGCTCCTCTATGTATTGTTCTATTCAAAGTGATACTCTTACTTTTCTTCCATTTATGGCTGCACTCAGCCAGTTATAATGGAAAGCACGTGCAAATAATATTATAGAGTGCAGTTTTCACATCCCTTACTGAAAGGCGTCTAGGAAAATTTCCCCAGCTTAACATCACTTTATTACTTGAATCATTCACTATTGTAGATCCAGAATTTTTCAGTACCTTTTTGTACTTATGAAAATGTGCAAATAAATTTGTGAACAGAACCTGGCACCATCCATACAACGCCAATCCTGATGTTTCTCCACCCAGTTTTTGGGGGCTAAACAATGTTTTAGTTTTAATGGGACATACATCATATCATAGGCCTCTGTGCATATAGGCCACATTCCTGAAGGCAATTTTGGACTGTTTTTGTTGTTACTGCACGTCGTGTTACTGTCTGGTGGGTGCATTGCAGCTGAGTTACATTCAACGTCCTATCTTGACGGTCTGTTAACCAGAGAGAAGGGGTCATCTCTTGCTAGTGTTATCCATGGACGACCTTGGCCTTGCCCTCTTTTAATGGTTTCTGTTGTCTGAAATTGCAACCTGGTCCTGGAAGTTGCACTTTGGGAAACTACAATAGCTGCAGCCACCTCCCTCTGTGTCTGTCCCACTTGCAACCTTCCTATTGCTCTCCATGCCATAGCTTCAGGTAAGTCACCTTGTCTTTGCATTGCAATACCTGCTCATTTCACTATCTGAACCCAACTGCTTGTGTAATGCGTTTGGTAGAGTAAACACAAGTCAACACCAATCCCCTCTGCAGCAACTTTCTGTTATTACTTATTACCACTGTCTCTGTCACCATAGTGTCACTTTCTCCACTCTGTAGAACTGACAGAAAGACATTGAACCATTTTAGTTCGTTCTGCTGATGACAGTACTTCAGTACCTAGATATTTCAACTGATCTCCTAATTGTTTTGAGCAGTGTATATACCCCGAGTGGTACTGCAGTTCCTTATGCCATTGCTCCTTCCTTCCATTTGCTATACTGAAAGGTTTGTTAACGGAAGTGGAAGGTTTTACACATTCAGTAGGCATGTGCCCTATCATTCCTATGTCTGCTGCACTTGTAATGTGAGATTGGGATTTTGGATATCCAAAAGATGTCCAGTTACTGATAGTCTGTGTGTCTGTGCTACTGTCTCCATTTTGACCCAGAGGTGCAGTGGAGACAGGTCTAATGTGGTCTTCATGCTGACAGTGGGTGTTCAACAAATTCCACTTGTTATTGTTATACAGGCCAATCTCTGCACCTTAGCAGCCACATTTTGTTCTACTTTATTCCACCATACTGTGGCCTCATATGTAATCCTGGGTCTAATTACAGAGGTGTAGAAGCAGTGCATGATGTTGCGGTTTAATCCCCAACTCTCGCCACAGGCATTTCTGGTGCACATGAAAACACCTTTGGCCTTGACGCCTATGTTATATATGTGGGGATTTCAGTCTGGCACCCAGAGTCACCCTTAGATACTTCACTGCCTTCTGGACTGGTAGAACTTTGTTGAAGAGTTTTAGCCTCCAGTCTAGGGCCAGAGTCCATTTCCTCATAGATGTGTTATGACAGACGTTTTCTTGGGATTAACACCAAGATCTTGATTCTTGCACCAATCTTGCATAATGTCTATAGCACCTTGTGCAAATATTCTGACTGTATCTACAAATCTGCCAAGTATTGCGGGGACTAAATAGTCAATGTATCCTTGGCAGGAGTAGCCTGTTATGGGTTCTTTCACCTCTAGGTTCCACAATAGGGGAGACAGCACACCTCTTTGGGGACAACCTCTGGTGGTGTTGATCACCATCATGACCTTTCAGTTGCTGAACATGGTCTTAACCCACCTACATATTGTTGTCTGTGCCATGCCCTTTTGCAGTCTTGAACCATAGATTTGAAGGTTGTGTTGTTAAAAGCCCCTTCGATATCCAGGAAGACTCATAAAGCAATTTCCTGAAAGTGAAGTGCCTTTTTGATATTCCCAACAGGTTGGTGAAGAGCAGTTCCACATGATTTTCCTGGACAGTATACATACTGGTTAATGTGCAGCCATGTTTAGTCTCCTCTCACAGGCATGTATATTTATCAGTTTTTCCTATTCCTTTAGAATAAAGAATGGCAGGCTGGTTGGTATCATGTCCCTAGCCTTGATACGATCTGATGTCTCCGGCTTTGGAATGAAAACCACCTTCACTGACCTCCAGACATTGGGGATAATTCCTCCTGTGAGGCTTCCTCTAAACAGCCAGCACAGGATTTTAAGTAGCGCATCTCCTGCTCGTTGAAGCAAAGCTGGAAACATACCATCTGGGCTTGGTGACTTCAGATACTTCCCCTAGCATCTATTCCCCTAGTATCTATTCAGTGTCTCTCACAGTATCACTAACACTAGGAATAAATAGAAACATAAAAAAGTAACTAAAACTGTAAAAAAGACTAAATCCAGGAAATGTGTAGAAAATCATAAGCAAAAATTGGTGAACAAATACTTAAATGATAAGGCACATGGTGGCAGACATACTGCAGAGGCTGATCGCAACTTAATAATGGTGTTGCAACTAAACAATGGCCAGGTTAGTTTCAAATTAGGCAGAACGGACTCCATATGTGATGAAGTTTGAATACTAGATTCCTTGTAAGTCGACTGTTAGCATCAGCCTGTAGACACTAGGTTAACTAAAAATTGCCATGTTAATCCCGCGGGGCGCCCACCAGAGGGTTAATGTACCTCCTGATTTCTAGGGAGTCTTACTAGTACCAAACTTTGTAGCATTAATGTCAAGGACATAGGGTAAAGAAATAATGCAGAATCGATTCAACTGAAACACTTTTATTGTGCTTCTACAATACATCATACCATTACATATTGGTACCTTTATTGCTACAAAAGGGGCTTAATATGAATGTATTGGTGTTTCACATGCAAAGTATTGGGGCAATTTTGTGTGTACATGTTCCAGCTGTAGCATTTACAGCTCCTTCAACACACACTAGCAGGAGATGAAGGGATACAGTTGGAATTTTGTTGCCAGATTCCTGAAAATCTCCAAGTAATCTTAACTGATGAAGGCCCTTTCACTTGTGCAGGCATCAATAACACTCATAATTCACATTAGTGGTCCAAAGAAAACACATTTTCAAGTACACTTTTCTGTAATGTGTGGTGTGGTTTGATAGGCAGACAGTTGATGGGCCTGTTGTGTTACTGTATTGTCTTGAAGGACTTTGTTAACTACACTGCGTTGATAATGAGCCTCCAGCATTATTGTAAGAGATTCCTTTTGCTACGAGAAATTGTATATTTTTCCTGCACGACAGGGTTCTTACACATTCTAGTCATTAGGTGAAACATAATTTAAAACTTACAAATTTCCAGAATATGGATTGGTAAGTATGGGCAAGTTTCTTGGCCACCAAGGTTCATGGACCTTACTCCTTTGGATTTTTGCCTGGGGAGGGTGTGGACTGCAAGAGTTAACATATGGAGAGGATAGCCACAGTCAGCACAAACCGGCCTCACTTCACATTGTGCAAAGACATTAAGCATATTGAAAGTCTGATATAAGGCTTTTCATCATCTACGTAGACCATAACTTTAATGTTTTCCTGTAGGGTATGTACTTCGAAAGCCAGGATCAAAGCACCAGCATTAATACAATTGTCCTTAGGACCTCTCTGGACATGCGAGATGAAATGAGTGCTGCACCATTCCAGATTAAGCTCAAATCCATCAGTTTTCAGGAGAACATCCCTGTGGAAAATGATGACCTTGTCATGTTTAACCCTTTAATGCATGACTTTTTATTTGAAACTATAAAAACTATCACAATTAAGTTATAGTGCACATATACTGAGAATAATATTGAAAAAAAAAAAAATCCTTAAAATTATTATGTACTACAAGCAACAAAAAGTTCATAGCTGATCAGCTATATAGTGCTTTCATGATGTACCCGATGCAATAATTGTCACTATTATGCCTTTAATCTTTCCAGAAAGTAACTCATAATGCAACAGTAGCATGCAATTGCTCACTTTTACATGGCAAAGGAGGAATACTAAAGTAAACAAACATACATGTTAGGAGTAACTCAATGCAGCTGTCAATCTGCAATTTATAATTTCTAGGACGAGCTACTAGCAAATGTAACACCAGGTATAGAAGCAGCTACAAATGAATTTGCGGTAAAATTTTGATCAGTTTGAGAGATAAAGGGAAAAATAAGGTATGTAGCTGGTCAGCTATACTATGCATTAAAGGGTTAAGGTCTGGTGAGAAGTGATACTTGCCAGAATGCCTCCTAACTGCTTGCAAATACGAAGAGAAGCTGACGGATTGGCCAAAGAGGTATTAATCAGCAGAGAGCCAGATCACATCTTACTGGTGATTAAACTTCTATAAACTTCTCCTCAATGTACTCCACAAAAAGGAGCGGTTTGGTAGTGGTGAAAATCTCCATCTGCCCTGGACCAGATTGAGTAACAGGGAAAGGGGTTTCGGACCAAGCTGGGTAGGCCTTGCTTTCTTTTTAGGGGGTGGTCAGACAGGGGAAGGACATGGAGGGAAAAGCAAAAGCAGAGAAAGAACCATTCAGCATACCGACTAGGGGAGGTCCTGTCACTGCACAGAGCGAGGTGGTGCATTAGTTAGCACACTGGACTTTCATTCAGAAGGATGGCAGTTCAAATCTATGGCCAGACAAATGCTTTGATGCTTCCTGTGAAAGGACACTACTGATATTCCTCCTGATCCTTCACCAAAAAAATTCGAGATTGTGCTCTATTTCTAATGATCACACTGTCAACAGGACATTAAACCCTAATCTTCCTGACTTCCTTCCTTCTCACTGCATATATGCCCCCTATGTGTTGCCAGGTTGTATGCTGTTGAAATGCTTGTACTATGGATTTGACATGGACAGAAGTGTGGACGGCACCCAAAGAGATTGAAAGGTCCATGTCAAGAAAGATAGCATGTTGGGTTGAGGAGGACCAGGTGAAGCAGATTAGAGAGCAGGTGTTTAGGTTGTGAAGGAATACGGGTAGGATGTCTTGGCCCTAAGTCCAGATAATGAAGATATCATCAATGAACTGAACCTGGCAAGGGTTTGGGATTTCAAAAAGCAAGGAAGGTTTCCTCTAGATGGCCCATAAACAGGATGGCGAAAGGGGATACATACCTGATTTAATTTTATACAGAGGTATGACTTGATGCAGTGCTAAAGTCATCATTTGCCCTCAGCCTGTTGCTGTGCAAAATAATTCCCCCAGGTTATTACCTGGTTCTGTGTGACTGATTCCTAAGGGCTTTTCGCATCCCTTAGCAATCCCTAAATTATCAGCCACCCAGCCTGGCTTGGCCTCTGCTAACTTGACCAACACCGGCCTAAAGAGAAGGCCAGAGTGCTGTTGTGCCAACCCGACTCAACCTGAACAGAGCCGTGTCGTGCAGTAATAGAACTGTATGTTCTGCTGCTCGAACAGTCCAAGGGTGAGCTGCCAGTTCATAGTGTCCAAGGGACACAATATTTCGGTGATCAGTAGTGTCACCTTCGTCAGGTGCGCTGATGAACTGAGCTCCTGAGGGCAGGCGGCCGTCTTATAACCCCCCTCATTTTCTTGTCTGTCATTTTTGAGAAATGTGATATTGTTTCTAGAAGCAGTTCTCGAAAATGTGCAATATATTTAATACAACGCATTTTAGGGCAATATTATCCCGGTATAAAATTCTTAAAATTAATATGACTGCCTAATGGCATATTAATTTTTAGAATATGATAATGGAATAATGACATATTTAAGTGTTAATTACATCACACATTTTAATAACTTAAGTTTCCATACTGTTTAACTATTGACTTAATCTCTGAATTTGGTATTATTAGCTGGTCAAATGACTGATGGGAATGCAGCAAGGAGGCACTGCACTGAGCATTTCTGGAAAGACTGCACACACTACTCTCTCTCTCTCTCTCTCTCTCTCTCTCTCTCTCTCACACACACACACACACACACACACACACACACACACACACACAATCTAAACACTAGTGCTACCAAACAACCTTAGATGACATTGGCCATTTTTGGTTG
Organism: Locusta migratoria; assembly: GCA_026315105.1. Taxonomy (NCBI): domain Eukaryota; kingdom Metazoa; phylum Arthropoda; class Insecta; order Orthoptera; family Acrididae; genus Locusta; species Locusta migratoria. The sequence continues at coordinate 107,066,847 of CM048755.1, forward strand.
TGTGGTGGATCGTGTGTGTGTGTGTGTGTGTGTGTGTGTGTGTGTAAGCTATTTGAACAAAACCTATATGGGAAAAATGTACATGATAGTTATGTGGTATATACAATCTCAGAACATGGAGTCAGATATAGAAGTTTAAGAAATAATACTTACATATTGCACATCAATTATTACAATTGTGATTATTCACTGGCAAATGCCCTTCATTGTACATCTGCTGTTGAAAAGTAGTGGCAGTTATGATACTAATTATGCTAATACCATAATTTTCACTACTTTTCAACATCAGATGTACGATGAAGGACTTTTCTAACAAGTAATAACCAATTATAATTTTGATTTTGCCATATTTGGCAGAAATGAACTCCTGTAATACGAGGGGTGTTCAAATGAAAAGGTATAAAATGTCTAAACATAAAACTGGTTGAAATTTGAATACGCTGCTTTAGGGTAACATAGTGAGACATCTACTAAGTGTGTGTCGTCACTTCCTAAAAAATTTGAGGATGTGCCCTCAGCAGGCATACTGATGCACACCATCTTTTTTGACAACCAAGGTCCGATACTCATCCAATTCCTTGAGTGTGGAAAAACCGTTAATAGTAACATGCTCTGCAAGAAATTCCATAGCCTATGCCAGTCTATCAAGAGCAAACATCCTGGACTGCTCACGGAGGCAGTGATTCTGCTCCACGATAATGCATGTCCACACATCTCCGGCATCACACAAAGTGTACTGTCCAACTTCAAATGGGAGCAACTTCAGCATCCGCCCAACAGCCAAGATATGTCACCCTGTGATTTCCATATTATTTTTTAAAGTTTTATTTCTGGCTCTATGTTATGAGATTGTATAGTACCAAGTTACTATGATGTATTTTTTTTTTTTTTTTTCCATGTAGCTTTCCAATCACTTGTTGATGACAGTGCCGAAACCATTAGGGGCTAATGAATAAAAATATTGTACAACTGTTAGTGAAAGAATGATTTTTTTCTAAATACATTGCGGCTGTAGATCACCACTTGAAAACAACCTTATTTGAACCAAGTGCACACCAGGAGAAACTTAAGTTTCTAATATTTTTCTTGTTTATTCCTGTTGTAGTTATAACCTGAATTCATGTCCTCTGTAAACATTGAAATAAACTATAAAATTTATTAAACATCTTTGTTTCCAGGTTGGATTCTTCCCAAAAAATTATGTTCGTGAACTCCCAAATGCATACAACCACAACTTTACATGAAACAGTTGAGTTTCACAAAGGCATGCTGTTGTTTTTTGTTAACCTCTTTTGATGGATGGTAGCAGTTTTCTTCTGCATTCCATTAACAAGGATTGCTGCAGGATATGGACAGTAGGCACAAATTATAGAGGTTGGAGATGGTTTGTACTATCCACCTCTTTGCTGCCTACTGTGTATAAAGTGGTAGTGTATCATCCATCAGGAGGAATTATGTGACTTATTTGAAGTACTGTATCCAGTATTCCATGTAGCTGAACCTCTCCTCAACAGTAAAAAGATAATTCTGCAAACAGTCATTTGTGTGTTATAATAAGTATGTGTAAAAATGTAGAGTGTAGTGTATATGTGAGTAAAAACTAGAAACCACTGAAAATTGTGAGTAAAAATTTTGAGTGTAATGGTAATTGATTATCTTAAACCATGAATCTTGAGGCATTCATTCAATGTGTGTATGTTCCATTTAATGTTTGTATTATTTTTGGTGCATTTATCAATGTAGACAAAAAAATCAAAAAGATTTGTGTCATGAACATAATATTAGGTTTTCATGGAGACTGGCTTACTGTTCAAGAGGATATGTTTGCCATTTGTAGAATTCCATGATCTGTTTCCATGGATATATGTTAAATAATTAGTCATAATAAACAACTTGGTGTGTGTGCTGACTGATGTGTAGATAGTATTCATCAGTTCCACTGCTGTTGAAAATCAAGCTGTTAGTTATGTGACTGCTAACTGTCAAATACAAAAATGAACATTTCTTTGTGTGTCACTGTATGTTAAAATGTCTAATCATTGTTATGCATGATTGATGTATTTTAGCCATTATTTGGGCTACGTTCCTCTGTACATTGTGTTCATATGAACACTCATTTGTGAATCAACTGAACCAACGATTAGGGGAGGGAAACACTGTATTAATGTCATTTACAGTGCTGATCTTCATAGTCTCTCTCTCTCTCTCTAGGCCTAAATGGTTATAAAATTATGGACATGAATTTTCATTGTGTAAAACTGCTATTGTCGGTTTCCCTAAAGGAAAATATAAGATATTTCTTTCTAATTATATGTCCATGTAACAAATAATGTAATTTGAACATTGTCTACCAAAGACTGTTGAGACAACATTTTTAATCCATCTGCATCAAACCACAAATTTAAATGTCTTTTTGGAAAGTACTTCATGATGTCTTTGTGAAATACCAAGTTAACACTTTCGCTGCAGCTGACACTTATAAGTGTCCACGCTCAATGTAGGATAGCGTCAGCCGCAGCAAAAGTGTTAAAAAGAAACATAGATCTAAGAAAAACACGATGATATTATACTAATTTTTGTATCCCTCTTCACATAGATTCACCATATGTACTCTTGTTTTTTTACTTTTGTTGGTAATTGAAAGTGAAAATGGTTTATAAAAATACTTTTGGAGTGTGTGTTGATGAGATCTATCACTCACCTGCTGAGATAAGAAAGGTGGTTGCAAGCACATGGAGTAAGGAAGATTATCATTAACTTCTACGTCAAAAATTAAGGCAGAGATTACTCTCTAATATTCTAGTTCCATACTGTGTTCCTCATGATGACAATAGGCACAAATGATTGCTGTGTCTGAGTGTGTTGTGAGTTTCCAGTGCCTATAGTAAAACGTATTGTATGTGAGGCACTCAGTAGAAACTTATTGTTAGTGCTTGCATGGCTGACTTGTATTGACCTTCATCTGATGACTGGAACTGGAAGTCATTAAGTGTCATTTTATTTTCAATTATGTAAGAACCACATTGTAAAATATTTTTTACTGTGGAACAAAATATTATTCGTAGACTAGGTCACTGTTGCTGGTAGATAACCTCACTCAAATTCCCACTTCCAAAATTCAAACAACATTCATTGATGATACTTGACACAATAATCTAAAATCCCTGTTAAATTCCAGCATCTGTGGTCTGTCTTTCTGTATAATGGCTCTTCAGCTATTCATAACAATGTTGCTGTTAAGTACATAAATTGAGTCTCCTTGGTCAGACTGCTTGGGCAGGTGCCAGTAGTCAGAAATGTGTTTATATTATATTGTCATTCATAAACACACCAAATTTTTCCACGATTCTCAATATGCATCATATTTTTCCTGGTGATCTTGGAGTTGAACTCATTTTTCTGTTTATGTATTTACCTTTGCTCCATAGTGTATTTTGTATGACATTAAATTACAAAGTGGATCATATTTTTCTGTCAATTCTGCGACTCTTTTCTATCAGGTCAGTGAATTACAAGTCACAATGCTCATGCCACACCCTGGTTAGTGTCTTCACATAGTTAGTTCTTCCATATCTTTATCATTACATAAGTTGATATCCCACCAAATAGTATCCTGGACTTGCCATTTGTTTTAACCTTGATAAAGAAAATACTCTGAGAAGCAATATATTTTGCCATTCCCATTTCCATTATGGATTTTGATGAGCACTGCCACAATGTTATTTGTCTGACAGTGTAGGCTTTACTCTGATATTGGGATTTTGTTTTAAAATATTAGGTTTTGGTAGGGTGTTTGTTCATCTTGATATTTGACTTGTCCATTTCCTGATTTTGGCTAAAAAAAAACACAAATTTAAACTTGGAACATGGGCATACTGTAAAATAAGAAGTCAGAATTATTCTTAATTACTGCTCACAGTTTCCTGAAAGAGTAACCTAATGACCATAAGTTTTTGCTATTTACTTTGTATCTGTATCAACATCTCTGAGATATTTTACTCAAAATATGTTGATTTTTTAATGTATATGGTTTTAGTACTTCCATGCAGTTATTGTCAACAGTTCATTGAGTGCCCAAAAAGGAATGACTCCTGTCATTTTTAAATGTTTTGGATTCATTAATTTAAAAAATGCTTTATTACAAAGATATTTTCATTTGGCAGTCATATCTTCAATGTCCTGCCATCATGTAGTTTAATAAACAACCTAGGCTCTTTACAATCGAAACCTTAATGTTGAAGGTAAACGAAAGTAATAAGTGATTTTCTGATTTTGTAGCATATCTGAATCTGATACCCTTTTGTGAAAATGGATATCTATGAACAATTAGCAATATATTCTTTCTGTAAACTTAAATGACTGGAAATTAAAGTTAGAAGTTGTTTCAGAGTTCTGCATATTTTAGATTAAATTTAGATATTCCATGTTCACATGTTAGTTGCCCATTTCATTTTAGGGAAATAAAAATTATTATTTTTGAAACAATATACACTTTTTCCTGACATTATCCACAGATTTGTAATTGTAACTGTAAGATAATATACCAATTACTACAATACCAATCAGAAGTTATATCTTCCATCCACTTTGTGTGGTTCTTTCACAAGGATGTTTTAGTCGGGGTTTTTGTCCCTCTTGCTGTTGTTCTTTTGATAGTACAAAATATTTCTCTGCAGATTTTGGTGTCATAGTGGCTTAGGAACACAGTGTAACTCTGGACAGAACATTAGACATTTAATCAAAGTTTATACTCTGTGTGAAACTGTTATTGCAGTTTATGGGTTTTTAATAAGCCTTAATGAATATTGACGAAATTAAAATGTGTGAAGAGCTGTAGATAGAGCATTTTAACTTCAAGATAATGTTCTTTTTCGCTATTGTTGAAGAAAATCTATTATTGCTGGACTTTCCTGACACAGTTGTGTATACTCTTTGTGAAGATTGAAATCAGGATTGCAACTTCCGACCATGTGTCTGTTACCATCCAGTACATCTAGTGAGTCAATCATTGTCAGTAAGAGATTATTGAAAAGTTAATCAATGACAATGTTTCACTGACTGTGATAAAAATAGTCTGTAGCTGTAATGCGTACAAAAAGTTGAGAATTATTAATTAATGGGAGTTAGTATTTCAACAGCATTTGTGAGAGTTAGTATTTCAACAGCATAATAAGACCCATAACTTTCCAAGTAACACCTATACCGTCCCATTTTGACACAATGAAAAATTTTGTGAACAAAATGTACCATAGTTGTTGTATCATCTCTGATACAACCAGGAAATATTTTAATAAGTTTAATGAAGTTCATGTTGCATTGTTTAGTAACATCATTTGCAAAGAAAATATGTCCTGTATTCCATGTAGGAACAGCCCATGCAGTGAGCTAAATCTTTCAAAACTGAGAAACACAAATGAGTATTTCTTCGTCATTATATTGACCATTGTTTAAAATTTATATTGAAGTCTGTATCTTGTAGATGTGCAGTTGGTGATTATTTCTAAACAAATTCCAGTGTTATTTTGACTGTGGCATTTGATGTTCTGGCAATCACAATATCGTCCTTTTTGTAATTGTGTGCATTAAAGCTTCTCTAAGATGAGAACCAATTATGTAATGTTTATAAATAGTAGATTTATATTCACTGATTTATTGTGTTGCATTATTTTTATGAGGTGACCCTCCTCTCTCTTTTTCTGTTTTTCTCCCTTATCCCCTCCTCTACTTATCCCCCTCCCAACCAACGTGGCTCCACCACTATTCCACACCTGTGTGTGTGTGTGTGTGTGTGTGTGTGTGTGTGTTGAACACAGGATTGTAGAACCTGCCACTTCATGATTTGGCAATAAATTTTATTTTAACATTGTGGTTGAGTACCCAACCAGTTGTCAATTAATCTAAGGTAAGGGAGGGAGGGAGGTTGTGTGAGCCAACTGTCGGTGAATTGTGTAAACTTCGTTCTGTGTGTTATCGTATATTACATGTTTGTGTATCATATTTTTTGATATGGAGACTGGAAACCAGCCTTGCATATGCTTAAAACATGTAGGAAACTGCCCGAAACCACATACAAGCTGGCCATTGAACCACAATTACAGTTGTTAATTCACGGATGTGGATTCAGTCCAAGTCTGGTTCGCCTCTCTTTTTGTAACATGGAATACTGTGTGTTGAAGACTGCTTCTATGAGTAGATTTAATTGTGAAACTTAAATTCTTAAAATAGTAGTAACTTCAGAATTGAGGAATGGTACCATTATTAGTTGCTCTTACCTAATAAACTTGTCATGTCTTTTGTTAATATCCATTCTGAGCAAATTAGTTCTTCGCATTCCAGTTATCCACTACAGTAATAATAAAAATTTCATCATTACTATGATTTAAAAAAGCAAACAACTCCCATACTAAGTCTGGTTTGTGTTTGGTTATGCTGGGTATATTCTGTGTGTTTCCATTTTTGCAAGTGCATAGCTCATAAAGCCATTTGTAGACTTTAAAGTTGTGGTTTGAATTTTTATAGTAGATTGGATGTTATAAGAAACTGCTTCCTTAACTAATTAAAACAATGTAAATGCAATTATAGTGCTGCTTAAATATTTAAAGAATGCAATGGCTGGTTCTGTTATCTAGGTAGCTTACGATTGCAGAACTGAGTCTGGAAGTCGGACTAAACTGTATAATATTCTTTCTTTTGGGAGCTGTACCTCGCAAATCATGTTTCACCAGAATTAGGGGCGCATAAATTACAATTGTCATGAAACCACAGATTTATAATCATGGAACTCATTGTAGAATATGTCAGCCATATTTTTCTGAAAAAATGTTTATTGTTTGTAATTTTTCATCATTTTAAATACCTGTTCATGAAAGTTTCTCAAATATCTTCATTTTGTTGGAAAAATAGGATGGACATGAGTGAAACAAGCTTTGTTTTTGGTGAATTTATACTGTCATTGTGCCAGCTTAGCTTGTAAACATCTAAAATTGAAACATTTGACTGTCATGTGTTTTACTGTCATTTTCTGCACATTAGATATTATTTGTAAAAAGTGATAATCTTGATCATATTTTCCATTTGAAGTCATTAGAATCTCATAACAAGGCTCTATTTGAATAATGCCTTTCACTTCTTATAAGTGAAACTCCCTTCACACCCCATCAGATTTAGTTGTAAGGTGGACCAGGGAACCCATCAAAAATGGAACTTAAATAAAGCATGGAAATGAGAAGGTATACAGAACTATGAAAAAGTGAACAAAACAGGAAGTGTGAACAGTCCACTTTACTCATGTGCGTAATTGAGTGTATTGGAAGAGACCAGACAGTGTGGCTATGTGGTCAAGGTGTTGGACTGGGAAGCAGGAGGCCCTTAGTTCAAATCTCCCTTGTTGTCACGTTTATTTCTTGTACAAAATTACGAACAGTCCATTCAGTCGTTGACATGTCATCTCTTTCTGTAGCTCTGACAATACTAAAAATTGGTTATACAATATGAATAGTGAGAACAGGGTAGGTGTCACAAGGATGTCTCACAGAAATAACAACAACAAATAAACAGTTTGTGAACTATGTCATAACAAAGGATTACAAGAGTCAAAACCTCCAAAATGATTGCAAGTGTCATAATGTGTGTTACTTGGATAGGAAAAAGTTTAGGTCCCTTCTTTACACCTCACTGTTACAAATGAACATTACACAATAACACAGGCATAAAACTGAATACATCAAAGAGACATGTCAGTGACTGGATGGAAAATTCATAGTTTAGTGGGTAGGGGTGAGGGGAATGAAAAGGTGCGAGATTTGTACACAGATCTCCCACTAGGGATCCCAACACGATGACCACATAACTACGACACCTCTGCTCTACCCGTCTGTTCTGTGTTGAACTTGGACTGTTCCTGTTTCTATTTTGCACTTTTCCTCATTTATGTACACATTCTTTGTGATACCATGTGTTCAATTTATGACTGGTTATCCACTGGGCCATTGTACACTAAATCTGAGACGGGGAGAGTCCTTTGTTATTGGGACATGCAGTATAGGTCCAAATTCATAATTGTTTCCTCATAGTTCATTATAAATTATAAGAAGAAAGTATATTTTGTGCTTATTCTGCAGTGAAATTGCCTTCATGCTTGAGTAATCATTGTATATATGTAGAGCATATGTCAGCAGAAAATTTTATAGTAATTAAGTAAATTTCTCAATAATTACCTGCCGAGATTTTATGGCAGCTGTCTCTCTACACCAGTAACGTAATAGGCTATTTATAATCTTTGGTGTACATTTGTTTCTCTTTATTATGTAAAATTGTCCCCATTATCTTAAAAATATTGTGGTTCATGCAGTATATTGTCTTTAAACAGGATTGAAATTGTGTTACATATAATGGTACTCAGAGTGTTCTGTTGGAAAGACTGTTATATAACAATTTGCAGATGTTCAAAACATTTGTGTGAATTTTTAAATAACAAAATGTGCCAAAGTGAGTGTATCAAAATAATAATGTTTATTGAATACATATCTTGTACAAATTATTTTGTAATTAGCATAGAACGATGTGCTGTTTGTATAATTACTTCACAGTATTTGTATATCCTAACTCCCCACTGCAACATAAAAAGGTCATCTGAGTAATGGTACTGCAACTGATCAGTTTGATATTTTTTGTACTTGAATTTTAATACCACTTTTATTTCATAGTAGAATGTTTTTGAGCAACTTATAGACGTGCATATTTGTAAGGAACTATGCAGTCATGAAGGTGCAAAATAGTTCGTAATTAGGATTTGTAAATATCTTAGTTGTCTATTATATATGTACCTGTACCAGAGTGTATATGGAAGTGCTTAAGGATGTGAATACTGCAATGATTAAACCCCAATACCATTACCATTAAAATTTGTTCATACATCTCATAAGGAAAAGGGAAGATTTAATGTTGGAAGATGCAACTGTGTGTATGAGAATACACAGTTTTCTGGTCCATATAAATTTTGTAGTTTTCATAATGTGGATTCCATCTCTCTAAATTCTTGTAGGAAAATAACAGTTCAGTGGTGATGTGTCTACTTTTGCAATTTCTGAAAGTGGGTACTCATCATCATACAGCAACTCTTTAGTATTATGACTACTGTGTTAAAGAACCATATTGTTTTGTCTTTACATTCTGATACATTGCCTCTTCCACTTTTTCCCTTAATTATCTTGCCAATTTTTGTAATAAACAATGTGCATTAATTAATGACAAAGAAAAATTCTCATTTACTAGGGAGATTTCCATTTTATGTTAAAGTCCCAGTAAACTTGCCAGTTATGGATTACAAGAAAAGTACCTGTAGGATATTTGCTTAAATACATTTGTGTACTTTGCAATCATTCCAGACTTCAAGACCCTCATGCCACTATCAGTATAGGTACCACTCTAGTGGTTTCCATCCAACACTAACTCTATGTTAATTAATAAGTTTTTGTGTGTTTTAACTTCCATCTTAATTTATGCTCCTAAAATGTTTATCACTCGTAGAAACTGTTAGATGTTGTACTTAAAATGATGGTGTATTTGAATATATATATATATACACTCATAAAACAGTCATGCTGAAATATATGGTGTTTACAAATACTTAGACTATTTATGACGTTATGTTGTACATAACCGAGTTTTTCAGTGAGCAGAATTGCTCTTGACTATGATACTGTTGTAAATTATTGTCTAATAAATATTGCAGTCAGACTAAGTCATCATTGTGAGTGTTACTGTACATCTTTGAAATTATGTTATAATTTATGGTTTGAGCAGAATTTTGCAGTTCATTTTAGTAGGCTTTCGGTGTCAAACATGAAAATAAGTAGCTTTCCATATTATGTATTTCTGTGAATTGCTTGTAATTTTAGTAGATCAGTTTCATTTTATACAATTGGATAAAATATATCATGTATATCCATGTGGATTTATATAAAGTTTTATCTAATTGAAGCTGGAAGTGTATTTTCTGGTGTTACCATCTGCTGAAATAAAACTTTTAAGTGTTACACAAAACAATTTGTCATTTCCAAATTATTTCAGTTCACTACATTGTAAGGACTCACACGCTGACTTAACATCACGTAGTTGTGGCTTCGTTAGACAAATTCTTAAAATAATACCTAGAAGAAGTAGTGTTGCTTTAAAATGTTTCCATCAGTTTATCAGCACTAAATGATTTGACAGGCTTCAGTGAGATTTCACATGTTGTTTCATTGATGGAGGCTTTTGATTCACTTCGTACACAATTACTTCAGGGGCAATCACTGGTCAACTGTGGAATAAGCTCTTCAGGAATATTGCCAGTGGCACATCGTGTGTGTTGAATGAGTCAGTGATCCATTTGCGTTTTCAAAGTATTTTTGTAAGTTGTGCAAAAGGCAGCATACATGCCATAACGTTGGCCAGGTATAGATTCTCTTCTGAACCTCCCGCGTCAGCCTATAGGCACTCCTTTGGTAGGGAGGGGCAAAGGGAAATTTCGAAAGTGATGTGTGTGTTTGCACTGGTGAAGGCATCAGTTCCTATGCTGCTTGGACTCTCACAAAATGGCCCGAGTACAAGATAAATGTTGCTAGTTTTCAGACCTCACCCTTGCACATGTGCAAAGCCTTCTCAAGGCAACATCATCTTAATTATTTTTGACACATTGAATGTTTATCAAAACCACATCATATTTGGTCAAATTTCTTGTAAGTAAATGCCAACTAATGGCATATTGCTGTAAAACCTCCGGAAGATCGTAAGTTGAGTACAGTAATAGTAGAGTTATTAGTCACAAGCTGTGGTTAAACACTTCTTGATGTGGAGTAAGAGAAAGAGGGTTTGCATCCGTCTATCAGCTATATTTTTACCCCGTATTCATGCTTATAACAAATTCTGGAACTAGCAATAACTTTTGATATGTGCGACAAATATTTTGCCATTATTTTCTGAATGTGTCACCAATGTTTATATTATACATTGTCACAAATGTTTATCTGTTTGAGAAGAGGTGAGGGAGAGCAGCCTTTTCGCTCGTGCTGGTTGCAGTCTCGTAGCCCGAACTTCCTGTGTCTCTTAATGTTAATGGAGCGATTTTCTTACATTCTAAATCATTCGTGTTGGAAGTACAAACAAGCACTAAGCTAAATAACTCTTACCATAGGTCATAAGCACAATCTCATGAAGAATGGCTACACTAGTGCCATATCTTGAAATTTCACTAATGTTAGGTGGCAGATATGATATGTTTTGAAACTACACCAAGATTTAAGTGCTCAACATTTTCTGTAACCAGTAAGAGGAAGTGACTCATTTTCCACCTAAATTGTGTCCACATCAGTAGAGTTGGAAAGTACATGAATCTCAATATGGTAGTGAAGACTTCCAGTTTTGGAGCTCATTGATTCAATTATTTCACAAGGTAAATTGTATAATGCAGTAAAAGTCATGGACCCAGCCATTTTAGTCACAGGCGAGCTGCTACTGAATATTGCTGACTGAGAATCATAGATCAAGCAATCTGAAGTACATGAACACTAAGTCATAAGAAATCTTAGATACTAAAAAAGATATATCATGTGCGACCATTCGGTGGAAGTAGAGAGAAGTTATGCAGGTGTAAGAGTTCATCAAGTAATGGTATTGTAAAGTTCTGGTAGAATGTGAATAATTCACATATAAGGATAACATGTCACACACACACACACACACACACACACAAATGGTAAGAAGATGTAGTAGGTGAACAGAATAGGACTGCAACACATTTAGAGGTGGGTGATCCATTCCTGAATAGATTCAAAGTGCCAGATCCTTGTGAGAAGTGAGTGATATGTGATCCAGAAGAAATAACTAGTAGGCCACCTGATTCAAAATGTGTCTGTGGTAACAGTAAGGAGTGGAATGAATATTTTGCAGTGGGTTGCTGTAACAGGACCACACCCCATATCTTTGCAGAAAATGTTTCCCAAATGAAGGACGGTCATTTCTTCAAAACATTGGATTAACATAGAAAACACTTTGCAGCACCATGTTTCAGCTCTTGATCTAATTTCCAAAGCCCAATAAATGTTTATTTACTTTACAATTGTTTATGTACTTTTGTGAGATTTGCTACTTCTTGTCCATTGACATAGCACCACTTGCAGTCTGTTGTAATGACAGACTGCTTTATATGATAAGCCAACAGACTCAAAACAAGTAGGAAAAATAGTGAACAATGTGACAGATTAGCAGTTTACTTTATAAGTACAGTTGGTCAATTTCACAGATGATATCTCTGCATTCACTTCCATTTCTAACCAGTACTGTGATCTACACAACTGCAGCACAAAGTAATAATGAGCAGTGTGCCAGCAACTGGCTGCTTGGACGGATGGCAAAGCTAACAAGTGGTGTCACGTGAAGAGCGCCGTTGAAAACGATTCTCTACCAGCGGTGGCCCTGTGGCACATCTGTGCTACACTACCAGCTACGAGAGGCTACCATAAAAGCCCGGTGGCACTGCAGTTGCGAAGGTACCATTTTAAGTCAATAAGTGCTGCTGAGAACCACTTCTAAATTGCTCCATATGAAGGATGCCTTAGGCCGTGTCCTACGTGAGTGATAGCTTCAAGTGACAAAGCTCAACAGCACGTACGGTTACGGGTCTATCTTAAGTGAGCAACATCTGCTGCGTCGCGTGTCAGATGCGACAGTGGGCGTCATTTGAGATTCAAATCTGCTTGAATCTTGCACCTTCGCATGTGATACAAAGTGTCGAGGTTCGTTAAGAATAGTCTGCTTGTCGAGGCTATAAAGGACGCCACGAGAATTCTGTGAACTAATAATCCCTGGAGTTTATGAAACTACAACTGTTTCTGAAATAACGGAATATAAAATTGAAGTTGTACGTATGATGATGAATTTTGATTTTGATAAGAAGTGTCCTAAAATAACTAGCTCATAAATTTCTTTTAGGCTTTATAGACTGAAGTTAAAGTTTTAAATTTACTTTGCTTGCTTTCATTCCATAATTTCATATAGTATAAAATTTTGGGGTAACTCTTCACCTCAAGCAAAAGTTTTCATAGTTCAAAATTGTGTAAAACATATTATTTGTGGAGTAAATTCAGGGACATCCTGTAGAAGCCTCTTCAACTGACTGGGTACACTAACTATTGCCTGTCAGTCAGGACTGGCACAAGGCACGTGTGGCCAGACAGGGCGGTACCAGACAGAGGCAGTGGCAGGTCTGGCAGTCCGTGTTGGATGAGGTGACGGAGAGGAGCCATGGTGAATTCTGTGACAACTCGTTTCTCTGGATTGAGGTTAGCCATTGTTGTGTTTGTGTGGTCACTGACTATGAAAGCTATTTTTTCAGTAGTTGTTAACTTATTTTCAGATGACCCATTCTAGCCATTGTTGCATTCATTATGAATGAAAATTACAAAATTGGTATTGTCAGTTGGCTGATGAAGTCGAGACCGATCAGACACAATTTCATTGCTTTTCCTAATTGTGGAAAAAGAGGTGTGCCACAATTAGTTTTAACTCATGGTTATAGGCTACAACTGAAGTAATAGGGAAGTGTTCTATACAATTAGACTTGCCAGATTGGAGGAGCAGAATATGTGGAAAAAATACGGTGTGTTGGGATTTTGGAATTATTGTCATGAGAAATAAATTTTATAAATTAAAATGCTACTTTTTGTTCTAATTAACTTCCTATAGTCTTAACACTACTGGCAGATAATTAATTTGCATTTAATTTCTACTTTTTCCACTTACACTTTGTTGTGGATTTTACAGGGCCAACCAATTTGGATCCTATAACAGTATTCAGAAAAAATTTTAAATTCAAAAAATTTACATCAAATTTCAACCTAATTATGAACTTGGCCTTTATTAAGGCAAGACACAAAGGTATTTTCGACTTTAGCTGCCACTAGGCTTTGATTTAAATAATTGTTGAAACATGAAATACTGTTCAATACCACAATAATTATAAATTATTTTTACACTGCTAAAGAACTTTATTATCTCACTATAAGCTTATTTTGACCTTAGGCCATCATCAGGTGTTCTGTAAATATGAGTAATATAGAAGAGTTGTTATATATATTCTTATAACATAATTACATACAATTTTTACAAAGTTTTACTTACTTTACTTATAATATTGTTGACGTTTATTTGCTGCCCAATTGATTTTAAAAGCTGATGTAATGCTTATCTATTGCTGCTTATCTGTATATGTGCAGCAGCACTGGTTATATTATTAGATTTTTTATCAGTTTTTTTATAGTGGCAGTCTTTAGTGGCAGCATCCAATGATATTATAACTTTACATGGTTACCAGTAATTTATACATTACTATATTTGGTTTATTGATTTTGTATTGAAATAAACCAAAGATATTAATGTATAAATTACTGGTAACCATGTAAAGTTATAATATCGTTGGATGCTGCCACTACAGACTGCCACTATAAAAAACTGATAAAAAATCTAATAATATAACCAGTGCTACTGCACATATACAGATAAGCAGCAATAGAGAAGCATTACATCAGCTTTTAAAATCAATTGGGCAGCAAATAAACGTTAACAATATTATAAGTAATGTAAGTAAAACTTTGTAAAAATTTTATGTAATTATGTTATAAGAATATATGTAACAACTCTTCTATATTACTCGTATTTACAGAACACCTGATGATGGCCTAAGGCCAAAATAAGCTTATAGTGAGATAATAAAGTTCTAAAGCAGTGTAAAAATAATTTATAATTATTGTGGTATTGAACATGTCGATCAAAGACATGCTCTACACTGCGGGCCCCAGAGAACGGAAAATGAAATACTGTGGTAGGCCACATTCGGCATCCACATTTCCTGCTTACTAGGCTGTCGTGCTGACCGCTACACCATCTGGACACAGTGGTCACATTTACACCAACTACCCTAGCACATTCCTGCCAGACCCAAATGTCCAGCATATCCAGACACTGTTGACGAGCAACACAAATGATATAAATTCTTTTGAATTTTTGTTATTTTGGTTTGGGGATTATGTTCAGTCTTTTTGACAATGAAACAAATGAAAGTGTGTGACGTTCTGAAAGTATTACACTACACAGAACTTCACCATGAGATTCTGTATTTTGTCTGGAGTCTCGGCACACGTGTCTTCCCAATAGCTAGAATGGAAAATAAAGGAAAGAAAAGTTAAGTGGTAGTGCTATGGAGACTCGTCTATTACTGAATAATCAGACACGAAAGAGTTGTCATGTTAAGGATGACATTCGTCCAGCTATCTTTTATGGCAATAGAGCGAGGGCCGTGCATTTCATAAATTTCTATATTTACCTTCCATTACGTCCTGAATTTCAGCTGAAGATATTTCTACTAATCACACAGTTTCTGACATGCACTACATCTGGAACAGTGAATTCAGAAGAAAGTTATGAAAATTTCGGATTTCAGCCTAATTGAGGCCGGACCTTCTCATGGGGATGCACTTTTCTGTAACGCTCTCTTCATCATTGTATGGTAAGATTAATGTCATAGCAGTCTTCAAGGTGCAAAACAGTGCAACTAGGAAAGGGATTAAAGATGATTTTAACACAACAATAGTAGACATTTTGGATTGTCCCGAACTAGAGGGTGCCCCGCCATGATCGCCTTCGAAATTTGTCACTATTTAACGAAGAATCTTGTTTCCTAGTAAAAGGGGAAAAAAATCATCTAATTTAGAATATTAACATGATGCATTCACACTAATCCCGCCATCGAGAGCACCTTTATTGTTGTCTCTACCATAGGCGCCGACTTTTGAAAATGTTGGGGGATGCTCAGTGGCCACAAAAACATGTTTCTTTTAACGTCTAGATTTTTCCAATTCCAAATACAGAGGTAAGTTTAAAGTAATGATTTTTTTATCTTAGTAGTACTTTTTCGTTTTTCGTCACCTTTTGTTAATTAACTGAAAGGAGAAAAGTAATTTTTTAATACAGTAATTTCAATTTTTCGTTTTCACACAACAAACAATGAACTCTGTCATCGTTTTCCTCATACTGAATTCATGTATATATGTTTACCCAATGTATTTGAAAAGTCCTTCCCCCGCGGCTACCACATTCAGTTCCGGAATCACTTTTGTTGGAATTAACAGAAACAGTAACAGATAATTTATTGTCGCAAGATGCCGCAGATGGATCACCTTTCCTGCTACACGCCGTCCATTTGTTATCACCATCACCATTTTCAGTCTAAGTCCTTTTGTGTTTCACTATATACTTATCCATTATAACGATTTTCACTCGCAAGACATTAAGATGTAGGCCTCATTCAAAAAATAGGTCAAACAGAACAGAGACTAAGGTCCGACTACTTTGTTCAATTGTTGAAAACAAATTGTCAAAGCCTGAAAATTGAAATGCAGCAAAAAAATAAATAAATAAAATAAAATAAACTCTCACTATTGTTTCGTTTCGTGATTTTTGTAGAGCTGCCAATTAAAACACAAAGACCTTCACAAGTTGTTATGAGGGCTGTCTATTGACAGACTGTTTTAGCTGGGAGGGATAGGGCACCCTTCGCAGCAAGTATGTCGGCTCACGGGTAACGTATGTGGTTGTCAAAAGGTTATCTTAAAAGATACCGCGAATTAAATTCGTATGATAAAAATTTTCACCGAATCGTACCAAACCTACTTCATTTCTAGTTATTTAATACATCAATTAAAGGTTACCACCTTCAGTTTACGATATTGATTTAACAAGCGGCATTCCATTAACATTCGGACTATTTAGAAAAAAGGCCGCTTCACTCACATGTCAACGTGAATTTTCATGCTTACGAAATCAGTTAGCTGTTTAAAATAAAAGATTATCAGCGGTATGTTACAAAAGCCAACCGCACATCAATGGGACGAGAGAGTCGATTTTAATTACAGTCAGGAAATATAGCGTAAAGAAAAAATAATAGCAATATTTTCAGTGGGCTATGCCGAGCATACCCACTCAAATTTTGGGATATGCTTGAGCGACCTCGCATACCTGTAGTCGGCGCCTATGGTCTCTACGTTTCCTTTAACGGGACAGTAGTGTTGAATACTTCACGTGAACCAACGACAGTACACATTTCGATTTGTCGCCCAGTCGGTGGCCGATTTGTGTCGAAACACCAAACATTTTTTATGTCGCCAACAGGTGCAGTTCGCCTTTTTGCGTACAACGCGGCGCTTTAGGTCCACAATAGTGCGAAACGTGCGGCCGCACGGGGCGGCATTTTCCGGGGGGGGGGGGGGGGGCGGCAAATCTGCCGCCCCCCCTTTTTTTCTGTAGTACAAACTCGACATTCATTCCCAAGAGGGGATTCGAAACCAAACCCGCCGGCCGCGGTTGCCGAGGGGACTGAGGCGCTCCAGTCACGGTCTGCACGGCCACTACGGTCGGGGGTTCGAAGCCCCCCTCGGGCATGGATATTTGTGACGTCTTTAGTGTTAGCTAGTTCATAAGTAGTGTGTAAGTTTAAGGACTGATGACCCCGTAGTTAAGCCCCATAAGCTATACAAACATTTAACATGAAACCAAACCTCGGAGTCAGCGGCTTCGGGAACTGTGGATGGCGTCTCGACTACCTGCCGGTCGCCCCTGTTGAACAAAGGAAGAAAGGAGGACTAATTTCTTCCTTGCCACTGTGGCAGCGCCATCGTGTTTACGCCGGAAGGGTAGCAGTCTGGCGCACACGCCAGTATTCTTATGGGTGGAGCGCTGCCAGCGTGTTACGCGTCGTGCGTTTACTCACAGCTAATTTTGCAGGAGACGAAATCTAATTTGGAAATTCGAATGCAGTGTTCGATACTGCGGTTACATGTTAAGTCTGAAGCAATTTTGCTAAGCCCTTCAATGTCAGTTTCCGAGTGTTTTATTCTTCCCGCGCTATGGAAAAAAATTGTTGAACATTACTACAGTCAAACATGTTCAACACCTACAATTGGCTGGAAGTATTCCGAATGGGTAAATACGCAGTGAGTAATTACAAAGGATAAAAACATAGTAAGCCTGGCATAAGTTGGGTTTCGACGTGTTTTTGAAAATGTTTGCTATCCGTTTATGAGTGATAGTCGAACGTTTTGGTTTTTGAGCCCTGAAACACCTGTCTCCGCCTGCATGAACACAATTAAACTCTGACCAGCCCTTTTGTGTGACAATACTACTCACACACTATCAATTTGCCTACATTTATTTACTGTATAATGCGTGTGAATCGATGTTTCGTCTAAGTAAACTACCGTCGCTTTGATTCTGATGAAAACCTGAGAAGATATGGTCTTTTAGCAACAATGCCTTCTCGTTCAAGCGAAACAAAACGTTAATTTTGACACCTTGTAAAACGAAAATCCATAGACAGAACATTGCTAGCTTTGAAGCTCATTTCTGTTTGACAAAAGTTGTGCAGTTTTCGCAAAGTTTGTATTTCTTTCTATTTTTCGAAATGCTATAAAATTACAGCCTGATAATACATTTATCCATATCGACGGTGACATACTTATGGTGAGCTTCTTGCTTCATCTTCTTGGGCGCTAGTTTAACCGTAGCCTTGCTGCACCTCGTCACGTGACCTAGTACGTGGCACTGCCGCGTCGCCACTTCGCCTTTGCAGACAATAGGTGGTGTTGCATTCTCTACAACGAAAACTACAGGAATCGTTTCGATAGTTGGCCGAGGGAGTCAAGATTGGTCAGAAGCACTTACGTTGCGTTTCACAAGAGCAGAATATTTGGTGCGTCCGAATTTCTTGTAGCCGGCCGCAGTGGCCGAGGGGACTGCGGCGCTCCAGTCACGGTCTGCACGGCCACTACGGTCGGGGGTTCGAATCCCCCCTCGGGCATGGATATTTGTGCCGTCCTTAGGATTAGCTAGTTCATAAGTAGTTTGTAAGTTTAGGGACTGATGACCCCGTAGTTAAGTCCCATAGACTCTACAAGCATTTGAACATTTTGAACAATTTCTTGTAACTTGGGATGTAATAAGTAAGTGCTTTTCATACAACCTAGAATTAGTATTGTGCATGTACGTTACTCATAAGTTAGAATTTTTCTCCTTCAAGAATGCAGAGCAGGAAAATTTATTTTTCTTATGATCTGTTACTAAAAAAATTGGCAACTCTCGCAAATAAGCACGCGTCACCCCAATAGAAAGAATGAAAATAAAACGCAGAAAAGTGACGTGATACGGACATGACTAATTTGTTACCCCTTATTCCATAATCACACGACAGAAATGACACATGCAAATTACGGCAGATGGCGAGTGTCAGATCTTTGAATTGAATAACTGCAGCGCAGTGAGTTAATATATTTCGACTAGCATCAGTATCCGTCTATTTCCGAGTATGTATTTATTGCATTATTATGTTACTCCATCTTATTCTTCCTCTCGCCATTGTCTTCTTCCCCACTCTATGGCCGTTTCAACTGCTTTTATTTTCCAGATCTTCGTAGATTTCGGATACAGTGTGGCTATTCTCAATGTTTTGAGTTGTGTTTACATCTATACCGTCGTGCTGAACGTAACTGTCAACGGTTTACATGTAAGCACATACTAAAAGCCTTGAAACTGGCCAATCAGTGACCGGAACCTAGGTAGATCTGAAAAGTAAAAACAAAAATTGCGATTGATTGCTGACTTTTCCTACAGATTTGTAGAGTTGTTTTTAAAAAATTTCACAAACGTGTAGTAAAATAATAAAATAAAAAAATTAATAAAAATAAATAAATAAAATACGGCCTGGGGGACGGCAATTTAGCAGCTCGCACGGGGCGGCACTTGGGCTTGCGCCGGTCCTCGTCTGCAGGGCTGCCCTTATCCGGTGTAACATCTGCAGATCCCTCCGTTTCTACGAATAATTTGTAAGTAGATTTTGTTATTAGATAAAAAAGTCTGCATATTCTTATTTGCCGTTAAATTATCATTACAACACCGGATATTGCAACAATGAATTTCTATTTCGGCAGCCAGAGGGGACTCCAGATAGGGTTACCAGCCGTCCTCTTTTACCCGGACATATCCTCTTCTTTGGACCCTGAAAATGGTCCGGGCGGATTTTTAGCAAAGTTGGAAGATGTCCTCTGTTTTTAAGTTATACAACTGCTTCAATTTAAAAGTGCAAAAATACACTTTTTCGAACTGTCATAAATGCTAACTATAGAATTTAGCTTGTTTTCCAACACTGAAATATTTTTTGTCTTCTAGATTATCATCATCGGATGCCGCCCATGCGTCGAGCTCAACTTACGATTTCATAGAACTTGAAATAATTAGAGTTGTAATTAGCGCGTAATACAAGTTGCGAGGTGGCCAGATAAAGGACTTACATATACAGAAATACAAGATTTACAATTTATAAACTTATGCTCATTTTTGTATAACTCTAGAAATGTCCTCTTTTTTGAGCGCTGACTTCTGGTAACCCTAACTCCAGAAATATGTCAAAAATATTCTACCAGATGTTAGCAAGGCCTTTATTAAAAATTTGGAAAAATATTTACCAGTTTACTATAAAGTCATAAATAAGATAAATATAGAACAGTTGTAGTGTCACTGTAACATTAAAAACACCTAATACATTGCATGTAGATGACTGCATCTGGAGTCCAGTGCAGAGCGACCACTTTAAAATTATTAAAACAGGGAGAAACAGCTTTGGTCGCATGGAAACCTCTACTTGAATTACAAAATAAATGTTTCATTGCGACCACAGCTGTTTCTCCCTCTTTTACCTAATACATTGTTACTTTCCTATGTCTACAGTTTCATGTTGTGATAATTTTAGGTAAAGTTCTTTGTTTTTAAGCTCGTATTGGTGTATTTTATTAATATTTTCCTTGTTTCAGCTTAAATTTACCGCATTTTGTGCATATTACACATATACATTTCATTTGACAAAGCCAATTGGTGAACTATCCGGGCGGTAGTACTGTCGTGATTAAATTCAGAAGAAAGATAAACAAAGGTGATAGAAAATTAATCTACCAGGTATTCTGAAAAGTACAGCTTAACACGTTATACGCCATTTAAAAATCGTTTTAGAATGGAAGGATCGAGAGGCCGAATTGGCTCTTTACCAATTTTTCCTGTGTCTCCTGATCAAACCGTTAAATGAAATCAGTTACCTTCTGCAATTTTTTCATCTTTTATATAAAGTACTGTGCACCCTCTTTTAGAGTGTTCTACTTCAAATAGATTCCTAAATATTAAGATTACTGTCTAGAAGGACCGCAGGGGCAATTTGGCCCCTCATAGCGTTTCTCTGTATTTTCGATATGTTTCCTTGTAATACTGCGTATGAAATAAAACCAATTGTTGTCTCCTTGTTGTTTCAATATGCGACAACAATGCCATACATTGCAGTACTGATTGCGGTAGGGCAGCTGGGGATGGCGGTCATGTGTGGATGAGTTATGCCTGAGTGATTGATTGTGTGAGTGAGTGAGATCCTTTCTGACGAAGGTCACGGCCGAATACTTACAAGTCGTATGAATGTGAATATGAGTTTGCTGGTAGCTCAGTGATCATCTTTATGGTGAGTATGGTAAGTTGCTAGCTATCATAATATTATCAACATTCCAATCTGGACCTTCCAGCGTTAAAAATCAACATAAGTACATATGATGGTTACAATGAATTATCTTCCAGAACGTGACCGCACAAGCAGTGAAACTGCATGGGGCCAATCTGGCCCCAGAGGTTCTTATACTAGTAGCTTGCATGCGATCCTTCTAGTATTAAATGCCACGTAGATTAGATAGCAGCTATAAAACATGCCGGCCGTGGTGGCCGTGCGGTTTGCGACGTGCCAGTCACGGTCTGCACTGCCACTGCGGTCGGGGGTTCGAATCCCCACTCGGGCATGGATTGATTGATTGATTTTTCCAGAGAAGCCAAAACAGTCTTGGTCCAAACCACCACTGCCCGCACCGAAACTAAGTTTATTGTGTGATATCGCTCCCTGTATATCTAGTCAAGCCAACCAATGCCCTTGAACAGTGCAAGGAGTCCCTTTACCAGTTCTTTATTAGACACAATTTCTTCGGGTCTGGTTGTCCCAAATATTGTGTGCCTTTTATTCTCCAATGCAATGCATTCGAAGATTAGATGTGATGCAGTTTCATCACCATCATCACAGATCCTACATTTAGGGTCCTCTTCTGTTATTCCCATTGTACGTAGGTGTTTTTTGAAATTCCCATGGCCTGTCAGCAATCCAACCATGAGTCTAATCTCTCTCCTGTTCAGACCCAGGATTGCAGGGCTTCTTTTAAAACATGGCTTTGGCATCATTACCTTGCCATGTTTTTGTTGGTAGACTTTGGTCCAATATTCTACGTGCTGTCTTCTGAGCCAGTTACGTAGCTCCAATTTGATCATTGCCTTGGTGATTGTCAGGACAGGTTCCGGTCCAATAAATGGAGTCTCTGCCCCCATCCTGGCTAATCTGTCGGCATGTTCGTTGCCACTGATCCCTGAATGGCCAGGGACCCACAATAGGTTTACTTTATTGCTTTCCCCTAGCTCCACCAGAACCCTGTGACATTCTGCAACAATTTTAGACCTTGTTGCAGGAGCTGCCAGTGATCTCAGGGCTGCCTGGCTGTCTGAATAGATATAGATGCTACGATCTTTGTAGCACCTACCCAAATTCTCCTCCACACACGCCCTGATGGCAGTGATTTCGGCCTGGAATACTGAGGCCAGTTTTCCTAGTGAGATGACGCCCTCCAGTCTTGGCTGCACCCCATATACCCCGGCTCCAACACCTTGGTCTGATTTTGACCCATTAGTGAACCAGACAATATCCCCCGTATGGTTTCGAACCATTTCCTCTCCCACTGCTCCCTACTTCCAATTGTTATATTAAAAGCATGGATGTTTGTGCCGTCTTTAGTATAAGCAAGTTCATAAGTAGTTTGTAAGTTTAGGGACTGATGACCCCTTAGTTAAGTCCCATAAGCTTTACAAACTTATAAAACATAATATAATTACCAGAATAAAACTTTCACTCCGCAGCGGAGTGTGCGCTGATATGAAACTTCCTTGGCAGATTAAAATTGTGTGCCGGACCAGGACTCGAACCTGGGACCTTTGCCTTTCGCAGGCAAGCGCTCTACCGGTAGAGCGAAAGGCAAAAGTCCCACGTTCGAGTCCCGGTTCCGGCACACAATTTTAATCTGCAGGAAGTTTCATGGTATAATTAGTTCCTTTGCCTATTTTACTCTGGTTGTCATACCACTTAACGATTCGTTTTCAAGTCATACCGCTGGCGCAGCAGTTTGACGTTACTTCTGGCGTGGCTTGAAAAGGAATTGATGGATCAGCTTTCGGTGTTATGTAGTGATATATGTTTTTTCTTTTCGCCAACTTCCTGCGAAGATGAGATTATCATGTGTGTACAGAAATTCCGCCTTACCTAGCGCTGCGTCTGCCAGAAGTACGAACAAGTGTTCTGTTAAGCTAAACTAGGGCTTACTGTGGCCCAGGGTCGTAGCCGGGGGGGGGGGGGAGAAGGGGATCAACCCCCTCCCCCCGAAAAACCTCACTATTCACTAAATTCCTGATAAAGAAATTCAAAATTATATGCTGAAGTTGCTCCTTCGAGATTTGTATTGAATTAAATTTAATATTGTCTCTATTGAAATACACATGCATATGCATGTGCGCATGCGCCTTTTGATCAACTTAGGTTATAAAGCTTCACCAGTTAGAATATACGTCATAATTGGCTGATACGTCGCCCCACCCACCCCCCCAAAAAAAAAAAAAAAAAAAAAAAAAAAACCCTAATTCTGACCACGGGCCTGCTGTGGCCATTGTAAGTAAAGTCTCAATTTTAAGTAAAATAATTTTATAAGCGAAGCTTACCGTATCAAATTTTTGCCTTGTTATACCAAGTTAAAGTACATTCTAAAAAGAGCATGATTAAGATATAAACTTGCAATTACAAACTACTGCACACAACAGTAAAAAAAAAAAAAAAGACCGGGAGGGGGCGTCTCTGATTCTGGGTCCAGGGCCTGTAATCGAATGTGGGTGCCATGCTGCTGATACTTTGTTTGCCATTACTTTGAGCAAGGGCAGATTCGGGGGGGGGGGGGGGGGCGGCACAGGGGCACGTGCCCCCCTCCCCCCCCCCCAGACGGCCCGTCGAAAAATGAGAGAGAGAGAAGGGAAGGGGAGAGAGAGAGGGGGGGGAGGGAGGGAAAGAATCTTAGCATTAGTATAATTAACTTTTACTTACGGGCAGCATATAATTGTGAGTTTAAAAACGCAAAATCCCTTTAATTAACATAATTTGACTTTTTGTCTTATGCTTTCGTTTAATTGCTTCTTGCTCTTTTTTGTCAGTAATTTACGATAACAATAAATAAAAATTGCTTGGGAGAGTAATGAGCTATTGTCTATGTTTTACTCATACGTAAATAAAGTTAAAGGATTTAACTATGTAAAAAAATACTGTGAATTTCAAGGGCTGCTTTCAGGCTGGCGCATTCAGATGTTTTGGGTAAACCGTTTATCTGATTCTTTTCCTACACACCAAGAAATGGTACTCCCACCAATATAAACAGTTTGATTCGAAGCTACACGTTTCGATTTTCCAGTTATTGGAACAAATTTGAAATTTCGACGGCATTTATCCACACATAAGATACAAAGGATTTTCATGGTAGTAGAAATTCTTCTTGAAACACAGTCAAGTGTAATTTTCAGACTGCAGCGGAGTGTGCTGTACTCGGGATTCGAACGTGTGACCTTTGACATTCGCGGGCAAGCGGTCTACCGGCTGAACTATCCCTACACGCTTAACAGACCGTCGTCACGACGTTTCTTCTGTCTGTTCCTCACCTCCTACTTCCCAAACTTCGCAAAAGTCATCCTGCGAACCTTGCAGGACTAGCACTCCTGGAAGAAAGGATGTGGTGGAGACACGGCTTAGCCACAGCCTAGAATGAGGAGTGCTAGTCCTGAAAGGTTCACAAGAGAACTTCTGTGAAGTTTGGAAAGAAGGAGGCGAGGTACTGGCAGAAGTAAAGTTTTGTGGACGGACCGTGAAGCGTGCCAGGATAGCTCAGATGGTAGAGCGCTTGCCAGCGAAAGGCAAAGGTCACACGTTCGAAACTCGTTTCTGGCCCACAATTTTTATCTGCCAGGAAGTTTCTTGAAAAGTTATCTCATTTTGCATAGCAAATTTACAAAGAATGAAGAAGAAATTGATTCAGTACAATGCAAGCACAGGAAATATATTAGGTTTTGAGGGAATATCAAACTAAGCGCGACATACTCGTATTTACTGGCTGTTTCTGACCCGTAGTTGGGTGACCTTTTAGGATACGCTGTTTTTCCAATTTCTGCATTGTTTGGTAATGACACAGCTACTCCGATTACTCCGTTACTGTACTGTTCAATCAGTGGCGTAGCTTCTACACCAAGGGCCCCGGGGCAAAAATGACGTTGGGGCCCTCTCTAAACTAAAACTATACCACAGGCGCCGACTTTTGAAAATCTTGGGGTGTCCTCAGTGGCGTTTCTACTAGGGGGGAGGTAGGTGCCAGCCTGCAGCCCCCCCCCACCCCGACAGGTATTTTTTTTTAATCTTTATTATATTTTTCGAATTCCAGGTACAAAGGTAAAGTAATAATTTTGTTTTATTTTAGTAGTATTTCTTCTTTTTTGCTTCATCTGGTGTTAATTTAGGACCATTTTAATCTCTGAAAGGAGAAAGGTAATTTTTTAACATACAGTAAAGAAATTAACAGCCATTAATTTCAATTTCACGTTTCAGAACTACTGGGCGGTTTTTCCGACCATTTGAACCTGTTTTCCCGTTGTACTAAGTACAGAAATCATTTTCAGAGTTTTCGTCTTCTGAGACATTCATATCAGATAATGATGTGTCTGTATTGTGAATACTGTGTTCATTATACTAACATCGGATGGTCTCCCTGCCTTCTTTCTCTTGCATATTTATTTTCTATACAGTATTACGAAAATAGTCCATAACCACTTCTGCTGTCGTACCATGTCTGTCGATACCAATAGGTTTACAACCCATTGTTACATCTTACACCAATTCAGTAAACAGGATGAAAAATGTCACGACTTAACACTAACACGATTCGTTGAAGAGAATTGACTTCTAAGAGAATACATAAATGTTAAATTAGTAGTATACACATTTTCATCGTATCGTGCCAAACCCACTTCATTTCTAGTTATTTAATGCAACAATTAAAGGTTACCGCCTTCAGTTTACGATATTGAACTTACAAGTAGCATTCCATTAACATTCGGACTATTTAGAAAATGATCACTCCTATGTCAACATGAATTTTTATGCCTACGAATTCAATTACCTGTTTGTCTTAGATAATCTTTTTACAGTGGTGTATTACAACAGCCAGCCGCCCATCAATTAAATGAGAGAGTCGAATTAATTACAATTAAGAAATATAACGTAAAGAAAAAAATAATACCAAAATTTTCAGTGGAGTGTGCCGTGCATACCCACTCAAATTTTGGGGTATGCTTGAGCGACCGAGAATACCCGTAATCGGCGCCTATGAGCTATACAGATGCAATACTATTTCATCGGGTCCTTACCGGTTACTGGAAGACATAATAAGGCAAAACTAAATACTCTTAAGTAAATTACCGTGTGTCACGCAGCAGATAATATTGAATCGTACTCTCTAATATAATTATAACTGTGAAAGTTAATTATGCTTTCAAGCAGAAACTACTGGGTGGATTTGGATGAAATTTTGGAGAGGGATAGAGTTAGACCTGGGTAGGACATACAGATAAAACTACCATGGAATAGTTTTTGAAGTTTCTCCATACTAGGTGAATGAAGTCGCAGGCAGAAGCTAGTAAAAATGAAGTTTTATTTAACCACGAAAATATGGCCCCCTGCCGCGAATCAAACCATGAACAGTATTGTCACACACTGCTAGTAATTCAGCAGGTGACAGGGTGCACGTCTTAGCGGACAGGCAATACCTTTTTATGTTTATATTCTGAGATAGGAATAATTTTTGGATTTCACTTCGTGCGTTTGAAGTTTGTTGGCAGTGTTCAAAAAGTTAAAAGTCGAAAATCCTTCATTCGGCTAAAATATTCAGTAGAACTTCGATTATCCGAAGTGTAATTGGGGGACATGGATGTTTGGAAAACCGATTATTCGTATAATCGAACTGTACACTTCTACTTTCCAATAAGAAGTACTGTACAGTTGCGCGATCCTTGACATTGCGCCGAGTGGCATGCCGCAACACTTGGAAGGCGCAGCAGTTGCTGCGAACAGCTTTGATGCTGTTGCTACTGTACTTCTGCCGCCTGGAGTGTGCCGATTGTTGTACTCAGCGACTGTCAGCAGGCCCCACTAGAAACAATGTTCCGTCGCCCTGTGGCCTATTGCGGCTACTATGGAAAGCTTAGTTTGACGGGAGGGGGAGTTGATGGACGGTAGGGTGGGAATGAAAATAATAATAATAATAATAAAATAAAAATTGACGTTCAACTGACTTTTTCCGAACTTTGCTCACGGAGGCCGAGGGGTCCCTTGACCTCGGGGGCCCCGGGGCACTGCCCCGCCTATCCCTATGATAGCTACGCCACTGTTGTTCATCCACGGTAAGTTAACGATTCGTGCGCTTGCTGTTGGCAGCGGCAGGAGGCGTGTACTATGGCTGCCGGGGGTCGAGCATCAGCGAGCAGAAGGCAGCGTCGCAGTATTGCAATGGGTGCAGTGATATTTCGCGTCTAGGGGCAGCGTAACGTTGGAAACAATCCGAAATAAATGGATGTCCTTCAAGTAGTGCAGATATTTACTGCTGCTGGCATCATCAGGTAAAATCGTCTTCACTTGTCAAATCAATATATTTCCAACTAATTACCAATGCACTGCTAGTTTCGGCGCACTATGGCGTCATTATCAAGTTCCTATGATTAAAAAAATATTACAATGATTCAACCACATTAAGCAGTGAAAAGTTTAATAATTTATCAAACCAAGTGCGCCGCACGGAAATGGTCGTGTGGTCTGGGGCGCAACGTCGTGGAGTACGCGGCCACCCCCACCAGACGTTCGAGCCCTCCCTCGGGCATGTGTGTGTGTGTGTGTGTGTGTGTGTGTGTGTGTGTGTGTGTGTGTGTGTTGTCCTCAGAATAAGTTAAATTAGACTGTAAGACTAGGGACCGATGACCTTAGCAGTTTGGCCCCTCGGATTACAAACAATTTAACTTTTTTTGAAACAATATGTCCTACGTTTTTTTTCCAATCACCATTAAGTCATTTGGCTCATTTATTATTTACAAAACATTTTTCGATCATATTGTACAATTGTTTGAATTTTCAAGTGATCAGTCTTATTCAGTCTTATAGTCCAATTATTCCAAAGTTGTAAATATGCCAATTTCGCATGGCTTCATCTGTACAGGGATTCGCATATACCCACCTGGCGAAGCTCAGAATCAGTCACATATTGAATTAAATTCAGAGCCTGAATGCCCAGTATTGATCTGTTAGCAAGTGTTTCATCCTTTATGATGATGAAGGATGAAACAAGTGTGCCCACAGCTGAACATAGGGCATTCACGCTCTAAATTCTCTGGTTTTATTTTTATTTTATAGTAAATTTAGAAAATTTAGACTGGTTAATGTGATTGAATCATTGTAATATTTTTTGTGATCATAGGCATTTGAAAATGACGCCTTAGTGCGTAGAAACTAATAGTGCATTGGTAGTTAGATGGAAGTAAATTAAAAAGTTTTTTTTTCTAAACAGCTATTGTGGCTTTGGAACATATTTTGTGTGTTTCCTGCAGCAGTTATATGTGAACTGTAATGTCTGTGTGTGTGTGTTTTAAAATTAGTCTCACAATGCAATTAAGGACATGTCCACCCTCCTCAAGCTTGTGCCCCCCCCCTCCCCCCCCCCAGAAAAAATTCTGTATCCGCCACTGACTTTGAGCATTTCTTTTTGTGCATTCTAGAAAATATATGATGTTTTCAATGAGTATATGCAGCCACCGTAACACACAAAGATCATAAATAATACCAGACGCGGTTAAAATTACCGTATTGTGATATAAATGGTGTTCTGTATCTACGAGGGCGCTCTCCTCTTCACAAGCCGAAATAAGAGCCTTAACGTGAAGTAAAAATGCCAGTGATGACAAACTAAATTTTTTTTTATTCCGTACTATAGGCCTACTACTTACCACGTGCCTTCGTTGTTTACAAAACTGTACCTCGCGTCTTCTGCTGGGCAATACACCCGCTTCTTTTGCGCATGCGCAATGTTCACCGTACTCGAAAATTTAGAATTCCACACTCGGCACAATCTAAAGATTATTGACGTCATAGTCGCACTCGCGCCGTGGTTGGCTCCTGATTTACACGATGACAGAAAAGCCGTCCATGCTTCGAGTAGCCGATTTTCGGAAGAAAATGTATCGTGTAAAAGGGGCTTAATCCTTCAATGCATGACTTTTTATTTGAAGCTATAAAAACTACCACGATTAATGTATATTGCGAATATACTGAGACAAATATTGAAAAAAAATTCTTAAAATTATAATGCACTACTAGCAACAAGTGCGCCTCGGTTGCACAGTGGTAGAGTGCCAGACTACAAATCCAAAGGTCGCGGGTTCGATCCCCGCCAGGTCCTAGGATTTTTATCTGTCACTTTCCACTTCTTTCCCCTCTTGCAGTACTGCTCATGTGAAAAATACCGAGTAGCACCGTGGTTCGGAACCCACGTTAAACTGTAGGTCCCCCTGTAACTGGCTGGGTAAGTCAGTTCGAAGGTCGGAGGAAGGCAACGGCATACCACCTCCAAACAGGACCATGCCTAGTAAAGCACTGTGGTGTTCAAACCAATCTTCGGATTGTTGACTGCTTTACCTTTACTAGCAACAAAAAGTTCATAGCTGGTCAGCTATATAGTGCTTCCGTCATGTACCCATGCAGTATATGACAGTGTTATGCCTCTAACCTTTCCAGGATGTAACTCATAATGCAACAGTGGTATGTTACTGACTACTTTTAAATGGCAAAGGAGGAATACTTAAGTAAACAAACGCACATGTTAGGAGAAACTCAATGCAGCTAAATGTCGAACTGACTCAGTAGCGCTCTGCAATTTATAATTTCCAGGACGAACTACTAGCATATGTAGTACTATGTATTGAAGCAGCTGCAAATGAATTTCTGGTAAAATTTTTATCAGTTTAAGAGAAAATGTGAAAAATAAGGTATGTAGCTAATCCGCTACACTATGCATTAAAGGGTTGAGGCTGACGGAGGCCCGGGGCGGCGGCAAAGCAAAATGAGCACCCCCCCCCCCCCCCCGTCCTACTGTAGAAAAGTAACTTTTGAGATCTGGAGGCCCCTCAGGACGAGAGGCGCGGGACAGTCTAAAAAAATTTCTTTCGAGGTTTGAAGGCCCCAGAATGAGAGGCCACGGGCGCTCAAAATAAATAAATCGCAAAGCTCCTCTCCTGCCTGCTCACTGCTCCCCATCACAGTTACCAATTTGAATGTGGTTCACCTGTAAAGGAGCCTGCGTGTAGAACACTTCTGCGACCCCTTCTTAAGTATTGCTCAGGTAGTTGGAATTCATACCAGATCGACTTAAAGGAAGACATTGAAGCAATCCAGAGGCGGGCAGCTGGGTTTGTTACTGGTAGGTTCCATCAATGTGCGAGTATTACAGAGATGCTTTGGGAACTCAAATATGAATTTCTGGAGGAAAGGCGACGTCCTTTCCCAGAAACATTGCTGAGGAAATTTACAGGATCGGAATTTGAATCTGACTTCAGAACGATTCTACTGCAACCTACTCACATTTCGCATAAAGACTACAAAGGAAAGATCAGAGAAATTAGAGCTTACACAGAGGCATACAGGCAGTCATTTTCCCTCATTCTATCTGGGAGTATAATAGAAAATAAAATTAGCAGTGTTTCGTGATACCTTCCACCACGCACCTTACTATGGTTGTCTAGTATTTATATAGATGTACTTCAGGCATGCTCTCTCTTCCCTGCCGCTCTCGTGGATGATTGCAAAGTTTCTCAACTGCTCTCCATTCCCTACTAATTTCGCGGATAAGATCGCAATGCGCAAGGCGCACAAGGAACAGATCAATCACAAAGCAACTTGAAGGGTCACTCCATCTTCCTTACATTTTCTTAAAATCTGCGACATATAGCGAGAACATGTCGCAGTACAAATCTGAACTACCATAGCTGCCAAATATTATGGATTATCCGGAATTTTTACGAATTCAACACTTTATTTACGAAGTTACGGGAAGTTTGTAAAAATAAGTAAGTAAAAGTAAAAAAAATAATAAAAATGCAGAAATAAGACATTTTAGATCTGATGATTGTAAAATGTCATTAGTGGTACTGTTTACATTTCGCTAATCATAATGCTAATTTAAGTTTTATCTAAAGCTACATGAATACTCTGCAAGTCACATTAAAGTGCACGGCAGAGGGTTCATCAAACCGCTTTTATGATATTTCTCTATAGTTCCATTCTCTAATAGCTCGCGGGAAAAAGGAAAACCTAAATCTTTCAGTTTTCGATATGATTTTTCTTATTTTATTACTAGCTGGAACCCGGCGCCTTGCTGCCGCAGAAGAAATAATTGTGCAAGTAACGTTCGAAATTTGAAAGTGTTAGTCTATCTCGTCCTCTCCCTTCTCTCTGTTCACCTCCTCCTCCTGTCCCTTTCTCTGCCCATTTCCTCCTCCCCCTCCCTCTCTTCACCTGTCTGTCACCATCTCCCCTCTCTCATTCTCCTCCTCTCCCCTCTCTGTTTCCATCTCCTCCCTTCCCCTTTCCTGTCCGTCTCCTCTTCCACCTACTCCTCTGTCCCCTACATATGAAAACATACATATATGTAACTAGTTTCACGTGACAGGTCAAACGGTGTCAAGTCATAAGGTGCCCTCAGCCATGCTAAATTCACTGGCTTGCAGATCATAAAAATCTCCTTCATGGAAACATCCATTTATATCTGAGTGTAAGCCATATTTATGCCACACTTCATTCAATTCCGTCCAGCCTTTAGCCACGTTAATGAATTGAAATGATTGTAGGTAATCTGAATATATTAATACTGCACTGATGAACTGAGTTGTTCTATCATATTTAAAAATTTCATCAGGATCGGAATACAACTGTAGACTCTGACGAAGTCCATATGTAAAGTATCCTCCGTCATGCACCATCCAAAATTTTATGTGACAGTGACCTTCCTCTTGAATGTGAAGTGTCTAAAATGTCATGAAGATTTTAGGATGAATTAAGTGTCCTTATCGCATATCGCATGATACCACAGGTTTTCAACCATATAATTGTTTATGATGTCATATCTCCTGAACTACAAGCCGTAAGCAATTCTTACCCCTACGTCAATTGTTACCTCATGAAAGGGACGTGTCTACCAAAGTTGGTTGATATCGGTAGCAGACGTCGCATGATGCAGCACTTTTCCGCGAATTTCATTGTTTATTACTCATATCTCCTGAACTATTTGTCGTATATTCATTTAATGGTTCCTATGACCATTGCGAAAGTGTAAGCAATATGTTGACAAAGTTTCATCACAATCAGTTGAACGGTACGGCCGTACATAAAATAAGAACACACAAAAATTCATTTTTATATAATAGAAGATGATCATGTCTCCCTATGTAGGTGGGTGCAACAAAATATGTTCGCATTCGGAAGACAAAGTTGGTGAAAGAAATTTCGCAAATAGATCTCGTCACAATGAATAACGCCTTTCTTTTAATGATTTAGGTCCTAACTCGTGCATCATTTCTGTGACACTCTCCCCCCTATATCGCGATAGTACAAAACTAGTTGCCCTGCTCTAAACTTTCTCTAAACCGCCCGTCAGTCCCACTAATTGAGGATCCCACAATGCGCAGCAATACTCCAAGATAGGACGCACAAGTGTAGTGTAGGCAGTTTCTTTACTAGAACTGTTGAGTCTTCTAAGTATTCTGAACTGAAACGTTGTCTTTGGTTCTCCTTCCCATCTATATTTTCTATGTGTTCCTTCCGATTTAAGTTGTTCGTAATTGTTACTCCTTGGCATTTAGTTGGATTTACAGCCTGTAGCTTTGGTTTATCGCGTAACTGAAGTTTAACGGATTTGTTTCAGTGGTCATATGGATGACTTCACACTTATCATTATTAGCCGGCCGCGGTGGCCGAGGAGACTGAGGCGCTCCAGTCATGGTCTACACGGCCACTACGGTCGGGGGTTCGAATCCCCGCTCGGGCATGGATATTTGTACCGTCTTTAGTATAAGGTAGTTGATAAGTAGTTTGTAAGTTTAGGGACTGATAACCCCGTAGTTAAGTCCCATAAGCTTAACAAACATTTGAACATTTTATCATTATTAAGGGCTAATTGCCAATTTTTGCACCATGCTGATAACGAAATCATTTTGCAGTTGCTTTCGATCTTCTAGTGACTTAACTAACCAATAAATGGCGGCATCATCCGTGAACAGTCTAAGGGAGCTACTCAGTTTGTCTCCTAAATCGTTTACAAAAATAAACAGTGGGGGCTCTATGACACTTCCCCGGGGAACGCAAGATGTCACTTCTGTCCTATTCGATGACTTACCGTCAATTACAACATACGGCCTCCTTTCTGACAGGAAATCACGAACCCAACCTCATAACTGTGGCGATATTCCATAAGCACGCAATTTTCTTCGAAGACGCTTGTGAGGTACAGAGTCAAAAGCCATCCGGAAATCTAGAAACACGAATTCTATTTGGCATCCATTGTCGATAGGACTGATCACATCATGTGTTTCACAAGAACGATACTTTCTGAATCCTTGTTGACTGTGGGTTAATAGGTCGTTCTCTTCGAGATAGTTCATAATATTTGAGGGAAGTATATGATCGTAATGTATGAGAATAGATCGTAATGATGTCTTTACCAAGTACGGGGCAAATATGTTGAAAACGTTAAAGATGGTAGTTTTGCTGGAACAAGTCCCGCTTATTCATCCCCCTCCACACCTCCAAGGCACTCTCACTCAGCAAGAACTACGTAAATTCTTTGGTCTACAACAAGTACATGGTCTTTGATCCCAGGTTAACGGTCACTGTGTTTCACCGGGAGGGGGAAATTA
Source organism: Locusta migratoria (assembly GCA_026315105.1). Taxonomy (NCBI): domain Eukaryota; kingdom Metazoa; phylum Arthropoda; class Insecta; order Orthoptera; family Acrididae; genus Locusta; species Locusta migratoria. The sequence goes on from CM048755.1 coordinate 107,101,083, forward strand.
GCCATTTCGTTTCCGAATAGAAAAGTTGTCAATGAGTTTTCTCGCGTGTACTTGTTTTTATAAGCACTGTTGTGCAGTTAGATCTAAATATGTGATTTGTGACATTATAAGTGTTCGGTGATTTTATTCATCGTTTTAAAATTCAAGGCCGTTGTGTGTATAGTATTAGCTCCCACGTATTTTCTATTATCTCAAGAATGCAAGGCAACTTTTCAAAAAATGTTCAAATGTTTGTAAAGCTTATGGGACTTAACTGCGGGGTCATCAGTCACTAAACTTACAAACTACTTATGAACTAGCTTATACTAAAGACGGCACAAACATCCATGCCCGAGGGGGGATTCGAACCCCCGACGGGGAATGGTTCTCGCGCAACGTAGCATAGCGCCTCATTGCGCTCGGCCGCTCCGCCGCGGCAGGCAAGTTTTAAAAGTTTCCGTAAAGAAAAGCCCGACGCAAGTGGCGATGCGAAATTAAATAGTGCAGATGATGATCGAAGTGAAAGTGAAAAATAAAATAAAGATTGTAGCTCCCGTAGATGAACGGAAAGTGTTATAAATGTAGCATTTAATGGTCCAAATCAGGTTGACAACTTTTAATATTTTCTTGGGGAGGGATCGCGTCCCCCCCCCCTCCACAACACACTCTCCTTTGTCTGACAACCTCTTCTCTACATTAAATTTCCTATTAAAAAGGTTCCATTCATTTTTCCTCTAGGATTTACAGTCTGCACAACAAGAGCCAGAGAATACTGAAAATGTTATGTTACATATATTTAATGTGGGGTAGGCAGTTTTTATAGAGCAATTTCAGACAATTTTTCTGACTTTAATACAACATGTCTTCTTCTGTCTGAATGTATCTCTCAGTCAATATAAAAGTTGGGATTTTTGTGTACTATTTTCTACAGCAGGCAAAGTTAAAAACTTTTGAATATAACCTACTAGTGACAGGACCAAATAACATAAAAATATAGGTATAATGACCTGAAATAAAAAGGCAATGCATCTTCGTTTTACTTAGATTCGCGAGTGAATAGTGAGGGGTGAGTCACGAATAAGAGCTACATCATTTGAGAGAGTGAGCAGTTTTGATCTTATCTCTGTAAAAAGTGGTTTTGCCCATCTCTGGTTACACAGTACTGACACACGTGACATGGTGCAGCACACTATGGTAGCAACGATGGTATCATGTGGAGGAGTGGATTGGGACAGGATGACAGAACAGAGGAAGGGCAGGCTGTGAAGGTGTGGATACAAGATCAGTGATGGGTCCTGGGCAGGCAGAGATTCTGGCCATGTGGATTACAGAACAAAGCAAGTGTTGCATGTTTAACTGACATCTATGAAGATCTAGATGACACAGGTTGTGAAGCATGCATTAAAATAAAGCATGTTTTGCTCACCTGAGCTGGTGTACATCATGAATTCTTTCATAGGCGGTCCTAACTCTGATAGTGTAAGATGTGCTGATTTAGTGCATTGTAGAAGTTTTGCACTGACCTATATGGCCATGGACTGGGAATCAGTGTGGCATAAGTATGGAAAAGGATATTGCATAAATTGGTTAGGTGCATAACATCATATTTTGAGGGGTGGGAAAAATTGAGGGGATGTTCAAATCTTTGTATAGCTTATGAGACTTAACTACGGGGTCATCAGTCCCTAAACTTACAAACTACTTATGAACTAACTAATATCCATGCCCGAGGTGGGATTCGAGCCCCCGACCGTAGTGGCCGTGCAGACCGTGACTGGAGCGCCTCAGTCCCCTCGGCCACCGCGGCCGGCGGGGGGATGAAGATCCTCATTTATGAACACGCTGATAAGTAGTTGAAGTACAAGCAAAGGATATACACTGCTAAAAACAATTAGGGATCAGGTGAGATATCACACACAATATACATATGGTAAGGCATTTTATGCAGATGTTGATTACAATCGTAATTTGTGTGTGCTACAGTAAGACGTTTTGCTGCCACGACTCTTGACTCGAGCTTTATATGGTGTTAGAGCGAGGCAGCATGGGACCCATAATACTGAAAAAGTTATTTTTGTTGCTTTCTAATATGGAGTGTGATCACGTCGGATGGCCAGTGCAGTTGCACGCCTGCATCGCATGGGCAGTATGAGGTTATCAATCAGTTCTTGAGTGATATTTGGCCATTCTTCCATGAGTGCAATAACCAGCTTTGCAACTACTGTGGGAGGTCTGGCTGCAATGCATCTGCCAAGTGCATCCCAGACATGATCAATCGGGTATAAGTCCGATGAACACGCGGGACACTCGATTCGTTAAATTCCCTCTGCCTCAAACATGATGACCACCAGTGCAGCTCCGGGGACAAGCTTTATCGTCCACCAGAAGGAACCCATATGCTATGGCATCAGCATAGGACACAACAAAATGTCGAAGGATATTGTCTCTATAGCTCTGGGTAGTCAAATCGCCATTCTGAACGACATAGAGGTCCGCAAGTCGGCCAATAATGACTCCTACCCACACTCTTCGTCCACCACCACGATATGGCGATGTCTCCTGCACATAAGCAGGATTGTTCCAAGTTCCACATTCTCTCCAGATGAGGAAATGACGATTATCCGGCTGAATGCAAGACTTTGAACCTCCACCATTCATTAAGACTCCAATCCTGATGTTCCTCTGCCCAGTTTCTGTAGGCTAAATGGTGTCGTGGTTGTAATGGGACACACACCATAAGCCTCTGTGCGTAGATGCCACATTTCTGAAGGCGATTTTAGACTCTTTTTGTTTATATTACGCATCCTGTTGCTGCCTGGTGGGTGCGTTGCAACAGAGTTGCATTCAGCCTCCTGTCTCGATGGGCTGTTAACTGGAGGTAATAGTCATCTCTTTCTGATGTTACCCATGGACGATCTTGGCCTTGCCTTCTTTTAACGGTTACTGTTGTCTTAAATTGCGTTCATGTCCTGGAAATTATACCTTGGATACTCCAATAGCTACAGCTACCTCCCTCTCTCTCTGTCCCACTTCTAAAGTTCCTATGGCTCTTTATGCGATAGCTTCAAATAAGTCACATTATTGTTGCATTGCACCACTTGTTCACTACAATATCTGAACCCAACTTCTTGTGTAATGCGTTTCGTAGAGTAAACGCAAGTCAAAACCAGCCCCTTCTGCAGAAACTTTCTGATATTACCTCTCTCTCGCTTGCCATAATCTTGTTGTCCCCACTCTATAGAACAGACAGAAAGATGTCGAACCATTGTAGTTCAATCTGTTATTGGCATTACTTCAGAACCTAGATATCTCTACTGGTCCCCCTTTTTGTTTTTTTGACCAGGGTAGTTCAGTTGTTTCAGGCTTGGGTAGTACTGCATTTGAGGAAGGGTGCTCCTCTCAGGGAGACGATCTGGTGTATTTGCAGACTGTGATTGGGTTGATATTGGCTTACATTAAAGGCCTTAGTTAGCCTTCAGTATACTGGATAAATAGCTGTCAAAATGCTGATAATGTTTGTTGATAGTTAGTGGATTGGATGTGGACAGAAGTATGGGTGGAGTCATCAGAGAGGTGGAGGTGGCTCATAAGTTAAGGTTAAGTGAAAGAGATAATATATGGAGGAATGAGGATGTTGTGTCTTGGCAATGGATCCTGATCATGACGATATCATCAATGAACCATACAAGGGATTTTGGAAAACTCGGAAGGTGTTCTCTAGTCAGCCCATAAACAGGTAGAGCAAGTGCCCATGGCTATGCCACTGATTTGTCTCTGTATTGTCCCTGAAAAGCAGCGATAGGTATGTGTGAGGATATAACTAGTTAAATGTAGAAGGACTAACGTGTTGAGTTTGAAAGCGGAACAACATTGATAGAGGACTGTTCAACAGCAGCAAGGCTATGGTCATAGAGGATGTTGGTGTTTTGCTAAGGCAGCAAGGACTGTAATGAGTGAGGATACAGATGGTGATGGAGATGGTTGAGAGTCTGTGAACAAAAGCAGTTAGTTTCTGATGTTGACTGATAAGAGTGAAGCTCCTTTCATTGAGAACGCATTATCTAAATTCAGTGGGCCATACTACGATTGTTAATTTAATGAACGTATGAAGAGTATGGTGTGTAGGTTAGGAGGGAGATGTATTCTACATCTACACACATACTCCGTAATCCAGGCAAAGGTGCGTGGCGGAGAGTACTCACTACCACTACTAGTTACTTCCTTTCCTGTTCCACTCGCATATAGAACGTGGGAAAAACGAATGCTTGTACGCATCCGTATGAGCATTAATCTCTCTGATTTTATCTTTGTGGTCTCTACGCGAAATGCAGATTGGCGGCAGTAGAATCGTTCTGCAGTTCGCCTCAAATTCCAGCCCTCTAAATTTCTTCAACACTGCTTCTCGAAAAGAACGTCGCCTTCCCTCCAGCGACTCCCATTTGAGTTCCCGAAGCATTTCAGTAACACTCGCGCATTGACCGAATCTACCAGTTACAAACATAGCCGCCCGCCTCTGAACTGCCTCTATGTCCCCCTTTAAACTAATCTGGTGGGGATCAAAACATGTTCAAATCTTTGTATAGCTTATGGGACTTTACTACGGGGTCATCAGTCTCTAAACTTACAAACTACTTATGAACTAGCTAATACTAAGAACGGCACAAATATCCATGTCCGAGGGGGAATTCGAACCCCCGACCGTAGTGGCCGTGCAGACCGTGACTGGAGCGCCGTAGTCCCCTCGGTCACCGCCGCCGGCCTGGAGGGGATCCCAAAATCTTGAGCAATACACAAGCAGGGGTCATACAAGTGTTTTACATGCGGTCTCCTTTACAAACGAATTACACCTTCCCAAAATACTCCCAATAAACCGAAGTCGACCATTCGCCTTCCCCTCAACTGTCATTATATGCTCGTTCTATTTCATGTCGCTGTGCAGTGTTACATCTAGATATTTAATTGATGCGACTCTGTCGAGCAGCACACTATTAATGCTGTGTTCATTCGAACATTACAGGGTTGTTTCTCCTACTCATCAGCATCACTTAACATTTTTCTATATTTACCGCTAGTTGCCATTCCTGACACCACCTTGTCCTAGTCATCCTGCACCCTACTACAGTCATTCAATGACGACACCCTTTGTACACCACAGGGTCATCAGCAAACAACTACAGATTACAACTTGATCGTAGGCCTCCCGTGTCGGAGGTTCGAATCCTCCCTCGGGCATGGATGTGTGTGTTGTCCTGAGGTATGTTTAACTTAGTTTAAGTAGTTTGTAAGACTAGGGACTGATGACCAAAGTAGTTTGGTCCCATAGGATTACAAACATTTGAACATTGCAACTCACTCTCTCCGTCGTTTCATTTGTATAAATAGATAATAATAGCGGTCCTATCACACTTCCATTGGGCACCCCTGTCGATACCATAGTCTCTGATGAACACTCGCCATCGAGGACAACGTTCTGGGATCTATTACTTAAGTAGTTTTTATATATATATGGGTACCTATTCCAGAAGCTTGTACCTTTATTAGCAGTCTGTAGTGCGGTACCGTGTCAAACACCTTTCGAAAATATGCAGTCTGCCTGTTACCCTTCATCCATAGCACGCAAGATGCCACGAGAGAAGAGGAAAAGCTGGGTTTCACACGACCGATGCTTCCTAAAGCTGTGCTGATGCATGAACAGAAGCTTATCCATCTCATGAAAATTTACTATATTAGAACTGAGAATGTGTTCAAGAATTCTACAGCAGACTGGCGTTAATGATATAGGGCTGCAATTCCGTGGGTCCGTTCTTTTGCCTTTCTTATACACAGGGCCGGCCCCAGCAATTTTGCCGCCCCGTGCAAAAAATTCAAGCCCCCCCCCCCACCCACACACACATTTTTCGACTTTTTGAGCTTTATTCAAATATGACGTCTTATTTTCACATATTACATGCGTCTCTTTGTAGTGAATATGTCTTTTAAGATCAAAGCAGCGTCAGTGTCACAGAATACAATAAATGTCATGGGCTCAGTAACAAAGTTTTACAGTGTTCATTACTAGATATCAATATAAGAGTTTTCAGGCCGTAGTAAATAGTAGCATTCTGTTCCTTTGTGTTTATGCGTATATCGTACTTGTTTTCTTAAATTAATGTTAATTAAATGGAACAGTGCTGTAGCCGAACGCAAGAATACACCTCGGCCGCGGTGGAGTAGCCGAGCGGTCTAAAGCGTCTCGCTGCGGAGCGCGCGGTTGCTCGCCGTGGAGGTTCGAGTTCTCCCTGGGGCATGGTTGTGTGTGTGTGTGTGTGTGTGTGTGTGTGTGTGTTGTCCTTAGGTTAGTTTACCTGAGTTTCAGTAGTTTGTAAGCTACGGACTGATGACCACACAGTTTCGTCCGATAGATTGACAAACAATTGAACATTTTGAATACACCTCGCCCTTCTACCGCTTCTCACAATACACAGTGACGTCAGGCGGGAGCACCCGAACGCTGCCGAACACATTGGCTCAACCCCGCACGTTTATATTTTGCTTGTAGGGTGACGCATACCACTGTTGTCTGTATTAATGTCTATCAATCTGTAAGAATTCGTATTTCCAACTTATTTTCACATTTCTACATTTATGCAAGACACTTCCACTTTTCAATGTCTTGTTTAATTTAACCTATCGGAACTACATAAAAATTGAGGAATTTGCCGCCCCCAAAAGTCTGCCGCCCTGGGTGACTGCACGGTTCGCCCCTCCCCAGAGTCGGCCCTTACTTATACAGGGGGTTTACCTGTGCCTTTTTCCGGTCTCTTGATACTCTGCGCTGGATGAAAGATTCGCGATAAATGCAAGCTAAGTAAGGAGACAATGCCGCCGAGTGCTCTTTGCAAAAGCGGATTGGTACCCCATCTGGACCTGGCGACTTGTTTGTTTTCAAATCTCTCATCTGCTTCTCTACACCTGCTATGCCTATTACTATGTCCTCCATTTCGGAGTTAGAGCGACCATCAAATGAAGGTATGTTTGCATGGTCCTCCTGCGCGAATGATTTCTTAAATGTTAAATTTAAAACTTCGGCATTCGTTTTGCTGTTTTCTATCACCACCCCAGAATGTCAACGAGTGACTGATTCGCTTACCAGGATTTTTTCGGATTCTCGGCAAGGTCTTTTGCTAAGGTATGACGGCGGTAGTTATTGTATGCTTTGCGCACTCCTCTTTTTATAGACGCGGGAATCTTTACTATCTTTTGACTGATTTGAGTTGCTTGACTTTTTTTCAACCGAGAGTGCAACTTGCCTTTGCTCAGCATTTTTCGAATTAAACCACGGTGAATCTTTCCCATCCTTATCATTCCCTCCAGATATCTCTGAAGTGGCACAATTATGCAACTAAAAATCTGTAGTAAAAGTTGTAAGGTTTGAAGGGGGTAATGGAATGGTTATCTCAAAATGCCCTTGAAGCTTGTTTTCAAGGTCAAGTTCATTATTTCAAAGGGTAATCCTTATTTTTATTCCCTATTCGTATTCTGCGTGAAATAATACACATTTTTGTAGGGAATATATATACATTTTTTTTTTTTTCGAAAAACCAATAGTTTGTCGCCAGGAGGACTTTATTGCAAGTTTCCCGGATTACCAGTATCTAGAGAACGAAGCGAGATCCGGAATAATTTTCAATGAAAATGTTGTATGGTTTTACTAAAATTTCACCAGTGGACAGAACTTTTCCAAAAATGAAAATGTGCCCTATAAAAAATTCGTATTTTTTCAGGTAGAATACGAATATGGAATAAAAAATAGCGGTTAAAATTTGAAATAAAGCAAGGTCATTCCGAGATAACCATTCCATGACCCCCTTTAAACTTTATAACTTTTGACATCGGCCTGTATGGATTAAAATGAGACACCTTGTATATACAACATGTCGGTTCAAATGTTTGTATAGCTCATGGGACTTAACTACGGGGTCATCAGTCCCTAAACTTACAAACTACTTATGAACTATCTAACACTAAGGACGGCACAAATATCCAGGCCCGAGGGATGATTCGAACCCCCGACCGTAGTGGCCGTGCAGACCGTGACTGGCGCGCTTCAGTCCCCTCGGCCACCGCGGCCGGCCCAACATGTAGGTGCCGCGAATTTATGTAACGTATTAAACCGAACCTCATTTACAAATACTGTATTCAAATTTGCAGGGAAATAAAGATGAGATGTAAAGAAAGTCATATGTAGGACCGCAGATACGTACCCTTATTGCAAAATTATTCATAAAGTTAAATACGAATTCATAAACGCAAACGATTCCGGAACCATCTGGTGACACTCGTATGCCTGTGGAAAGCACAGAACTGGCCTTGCCACACTTATTGTTATTCTGCGTCAGCGTGTAACGGGACGCAATGTCACGCCAGCGCCGCGCCCGCCGACAGAGGTCGGCGTTTCCTTGGCAGCGGCAGCGACCGAGAACTCGCTAAACACTCTCAACGCTTACACAATTCCATTCCTACTGTGCAAGTCCATGTCACACAGCCGGCGCGATGGCCGAGGGGACTGAGGCGCTCCAGTCACGGTCTGCACGGCCACTACGGTCGGTGGTTCGAATCCCCCCTGGGCATGGATATTTGTGCCGTCCTTAGGAATAGCTAGTTCATAAGTAGTTTGTAAGTTTAGGGACTGATGACCCCGTAGTTAAGTCCCATAAGCTGTACAAACATTTGAACATTTTTTGAATTTCGCAAAACGTATTTTCAAATGTTTTGTTTGTAAATCTATCTGACCAAACTGCGTGGTCATCAGTCCGTAGCTTACAAACTACTTAAACTTTGGTAAACTAACCTACGAACACACACAAACACACACACACACACAAACACACACACATGCCCCAGGGAGGACTGGAACCTCCACAGCGAGCAACCGCGCGCTCCGTAGCGAGGTGCTTTAGACCGCTCGGCTACTCCACCGCGGTAAAGACGTATTTTCTCAACTCCTGTGATGTATTGTACCTGTGCGTGACGACGGTAAAAAATGCTTACTTACCGAAATAGACAAAAATCAGCCCTATTACGGTATACTCTAAAATGTAGAAGTTGTGGATTTTGAACACTGCTGACACTTCCTGGCAGATTAAAATTGTATGCCGGAACCGGGATCTGTGCCTATCACACACAAACGCTTCCGGCACACAAGTTTAGCCGGCCGTGGTGGCCAAGCGGTCTGCGGCGCGTCAGTCACGGTCTGCAAGGCCACTACGGTCAGGGGTTCGAATTCCCCCTCGGGCCTGGATATTTGTGCCGTCCTTAGTATTAGAAAATGTTCAAATGTTTGTAGAACTTATGGGACTTAACTACGGGGTCATCAGTCCCTAAGCTTACAAACTACTTATGAACTACTTACAACTAAAGACGGCACAAATATCCACGCCCGAGGGGGGATTCGAACCCCGACCGTAGTGGCCGTGCAGACCGTGACTGGAGCGCCTCAGTCTCCTCGGCCACCGCGGGCGGCTTAGTATTAGATAGTTCATAAGTAGTTTGTAAGTTTAGGGACTGATGACCCCGGTGTTAAGTCCCATAAGCGCTACAAACATTTTGAACACAACTTTAATCTTTCAGGAAGTTTCATATAAGCGCACACTCCCCTGCAGAGTGAAAGTTTCATTTTGAACACTGCTATTAACTCCCAATATGTTACCGATAAATGTTACGATTGAAAATTGTACACAAAAAATACCGCCCCGCAATTTCGATAACTATAACGAAATATTAAGCTTGCGCACTAAACATGTTAAAAAAGATACATACAGCCGCGGGGGAGCGGCCGAGCGCATTGAGGCGCTATGCTGCGAGGCCTTTCCCCGTCGGGGGTTCAAATCCCCCCTCGGGCATGGATGTTTGTGCTGTATTTAGTATAAGGTGCTTCATAAGTAGCTTGTAAGTTTAGGGTTTGATGACTCCGCAGTTAAGTCCCATAAGCTTTACAAACATTTGAACACACACACACACACACACACACACAGAGAGAGAGAGAGAGAGAGAGAGAGAGAGAGAGAGAGAGAGAGAGAGAGAGAGAGAGAGAGAGACGAACTCAACTGTGGTCTGATGAGCCCTCTAAGAAACATAGCCAGCAGAGCCCCAGACATCCCCCCTCCGTTTAAATAAACAAAACTACTACGACAGTTACAGAAGTATCTTCAATTCCGTGTACGAAGGCGATCTCGCTCTTTCTCTCTTTATAGCCATTGCCGGGTATTTTAACTTTATTATTTTCGCAAATATACGTAAATGAATGCACGGCACGTCCACGCAAGTGCTCAGCTCTCAGCACGCGTATGTCTGAGTGACGGAGCGGAGAGCCCTTCCATAGGTCAGCGAACTGCCGCCATCTAACGGGACGCAGTGTTTCACACAGGCAGCTGCACTTAGCGGGCCGACGTCTGGCACACCTCTCAATAGCCTTACACTTTAAAGTTCGATCCCACAAAACCTGCCCATATAATGATAAAATACAAGTTTCAATGTGCTATTCAAGGCAGTGGCGTAACTAGGACTTGGCTTTGGGGGGAGGGGGTAGATCTGCTTGACGAGCAAAATTTTAGTCAGTTTTCAGACAGACTACCATCTACCACTCCCTTTGAAGAAACTAATTCGCTCCCATCCAATGAAAGCTTATGGTAAAACACCCCAAGTTTCCAATCTTTACCTTTACCAGATTGCTGTTATACGATTTCTTTTCTTTCTTTCTTTCTTTTCTTTCTTTTTTTCCTTTTCGGGTTCTGGGGGGGGGGGTTCTATCCCCCTCATCCCCCCATAGTTACGCCACTGATTCAAGGTACAAGCGCCGACACAGTGACGGATCTAGGGGGGGGGGGGGGGGGGGCAAAGGGGGCAAGTTGCCCCGGGCGCAGAGTTCAAATGTTCAAATGTTTGTACAACTTATGGGACTTAACTACGGGGTCATCAGTCACTAAGCTTACAAACTACTTATGAACTAGCTAAGACTAAAGACGGCACAAATATCCATGCCCGAGGGGGGATTCGAACCCCCGACCGTAGTGTCCGTGCTGACCGTGACTGGAGCGCCTCAGTCACCTCGGCCACCGCGGCCGGCGGCGCAGAGTTCAAGGGGCCAAAATGGGCAAAAGTTTTACTATAATTACATGAATTAAATCCATTTTACTGTAAGCAATAGTATGAATTTCGTTACATTAGCAATAGGTAATTATAAGTACTTTTATTTGCAGTTTTGGCCGTTTGCAGCTATTAAACACGTAATGTCTCGGCTGCCCCTGTACCCGTGCAATTTCGATTACAGAAGTATTACCCAAGTTATCCCGAATGTGCTGACCACGGACCATTCAATACGCTTATCAGTAGTTTTTCGTCACCCGCACCGGAGTGGCTGAAAGACGAGCTGCGGCTTTCTTTGTTGTAATCGTGTCAATGTTCTCTTTGTTGTCCCTTCTATGTTCTACTTTTGACGGATGCATTTGAATTTTTTAGACAGAGTTCTGACTGATGTAACTCTGAAGTATCAAGTATTAGCTTACTACTTAGGTGTGAAGTGTGAGAAGATGCCAAAAAAACTATCTGGAGCGGCATTCAGGAGGAAAGCCCGAGAAAAAGAAGGGGAAGCTCAGAAATCTTCTTCGTTAATGTCAACTTGGTTGAGAGGAAATGTGAAAGGTGAGTTATTAGGTATATAATTTTTAGTTAAGCCAGAATCTCGATGCTTCAATTCCAATTTTTCTTTTTTTTTTCTTTTTTCTTTTTTTTTTTCTTTTTTTTTTCTTTTATTTTCTTTTTTTTTTTTTCTTTTTTTGTAGTCGTGAAGTGATCACACTTTTCTCACAAATATATCTGAAATGCAGGAGTTGTAATTACTATTCGGAATATATTACCATTAAAACATTTTTGCAAAAATCCATTTCTCATAAAGCTACAGGCACACTACATCTCCGGTTTGTAAATGTAACTTAAAAGGAACACTTGTTCATGACTTACATCAGTCATGAATGTTCAGTGAAGTCATTACAAACTTCACGTTGGACCTACAGTGGCACCATCTTTTCTATCAGATATGGGGACCTTAACGATGACTTTTATAAAATTGCTAAACCTGCTTCCACCGCTGCTTGACTTGGCATCCGAAGCCCTGCAACATTTAACGATCAGATCACGCTAAGGCTGTGGTCACAGTGACTCCGATATCGGTGGGTCTTACCGACGACAGACGTCCGCGGAAATCGGCCAATCGTTTCAAATCAGTACTCCACTATGGGCACGGTCACAGTGTAGCCGATCTCATCGTCCGAACGTACAGACGTCGGACGACAGTCGGTGAAATTCAAATCAGTTTGTTTTCTTCGGTAAAATCGACCGACGTTCTCACATGCTAGATATGGACAGTGAGTAATTGATATGCTTAGTGAAAGAAAGAGAGATATTATAGCACCCAGAAGAGTAGAAATATCACAATCGGGATATAATTAGGACTATATGGTCTGATATGACAGTTTATTGGAAACGTCAAGTTGGTTAAATCCTTTATCAGAAATTTTAGGCGTAAATTATAACCTCAATATATGTTCAATCCGGAATTGTGCCTTATCTTAATGTTATTGTAGTTCTCTCTTACAGTGTTTTGCACTGTGATAATCGGGTATTAGCTGTCCACAAATTATTCTTACTGGTTCTGGCGTTCTTTAACAAGGTGATGAGTCTGTTCTATGAAATGGCCTGCAAATATGGTGCAGGTTTACGTGTGCTTTCGCTTTTCAGTGGTTTCTGTGTTCAAAATTATTCTTAATTTCCCACTTGTCTTTCACAAATATATTTAATGACAGTCATTGAAGTTAAATGTACCGTAACTTCGTTCATCATAATCGGATGTTTCTGGGTGGCCTATAGCCGTGTTCTTCATGGATTTAAATACTGAGAAACTACATCCATTATGTATTTTTATACTTACCATAACGCATTTCGAGAATTTTTCATGCCTTCAGTGCATTTGTTTAAATAATACATTGGGATTTTCCAAGTGTGATTTTATGCAGCTCTGGCACAGGTGTAGTCTTTTTGAGGTTACTTTAATGAGGGAAATAAAATATTGGCAACTTTTTACATACTAAATAGTACGCCTGTCTATACTTGCAGGTATTGTGTCTGCTCCATTAAACTGGTAATCACAACGCAAAAATCGTCACACTTGTTTTTGTACACAGGTAGGCCTAAGTCAGGATTATTATGTTGATATTCTGAGTAATGGAAGAGGCACAATACCTTTAAGCTGACAGGAAAAGTTATGATTTCTAACATTAGGCTAAAACACACACCTCAATATTTATTCTATTCGATTTTCCGAACTTTAGTAGCTAACCTAAAAGAGACAACTGCAGTGCAATTGTGTCAAGAAATCATACATTGAAACGTCGAAAAAGTACCGTAGTTATGTAAACTATAGAAGATGCGAATAAATCCTCGAAATTCGTTGTGATAAGCAATAAACTTCACTAACAGGTGTAGTTCATTATTTAAAGCATGGAGGTGTATGTCTGCACAACTTCAAATAAATTCAACAAAACTGTATTATTGCTTGGCAATGACAACACGAAATATCACAAGTATGTAACAGAAATTTCTCCTTTTACCGGTACCTCACACATTCGTAAAGATTGTCTGGGAGCAGTAATAACTTAGGACAGTACACAATCCTCGCCACTATTTTTTCCAGAGAGTTGTAGCTCATTCGTATGCATTCGAAGTCTTTATTAATAACAAAAGCTGCATTGTAGCACTAATTTCGAAGCATAAAAATGTCGGTGGAACCCATTGCACCCCCCATGAATTGAAATCTAATTTAGTTCAGACACAGAATACAGTCAAACCTAACCTAACTTTCTCTTCTAGTCAGACCAAGTGACAAACTATATGGGATGCAGTGTGACTACACCGTTGGTCGATGCTTTCAGTGGAACTCGGTCGACGGCGTCTGAAGACGGTCTGTCGGCGCCACTGTGAACACAGCCTTTTAACATGACTAAACGCGTAATTGGACATCATGATCAATTACAAATTTGAGACTGCTCACAATTTAAATTATTTACCCAATATTGCATCCCCAGGCAACCATTATAAAGTGGAATAAACATTACAACTTACAGTTCTTGTTGCCGCGGTGGAGAGGCCGAGCGTTCCGAGGGCGCCTAGCTGCGGAACATGCCGCTGCACGCCGTCGGAGGTTTGAGTCCTCCCTCGGGCATGCGTGTATTTGTTGTCCTTAGCATAAGTTAGTTTAGGTAGTTTGTAAACCTATGAATTGATAACCGCAGTATTTAAGTCCCATATATCTACAAACATATGCACAGTTCTTGTTCATACTGATTCATTTTTTCAGTAAATATTTCAAGATTTTATTCTATCACCTATTATACTGGATAATTTTACTTTTTAATCTGCATTTATGTTTTATTTAATACTAAATATTTTGCATTGTTTGTGAATATATTTTGGTAAAATTTTTTCTTAACTTAGGCCTAGGCCTCAAATGTTTAAATTAATTTTTATTTAATATTTATCTTTATTCATTTATGACTTCATCATACAGTACATTTTCTCCTGCTTGTGAATAAAGGAACTCAATATAAACCCAGTTTTTGTTGTTTTTATTAAATCTCATACTTCGTCATTGCGACGACGAAGCAGCTAGAGGGGGGGGGGGGGGGGCGCCAAAAAGCCTAGATCCGTCCCTGCGCCGACACTTAGAACTACGGCAGCTTTAATTTATTCTGAACCATGCTATTCCTCCCCCCCCCCTCTACCATCATAAACATACTCTCGGCATTGTTAACACAATTTATTACGTGAAATAAATATTCTGCTTCCCCGAGGACCGACAGTCAGCGACGCGTCGATAGGCAGACACGAGTCGAGAATACTGCGCACCTTTCTATTTGGAACTCATTCCATTGCACGGAACTTGGAATTTCTAACCGTCAATTACGAAGATATCACTCCACAGTGCCACATGAACGTCGTCACCATCTCCTTATAGGGAATACTGTGTTTTCTTCCATTCCGACACAGTGCATGCCGAGAACGTCGCAGTGATATTCTAGCTACCAAATGCCACAACTACACACACAAGACTCAACGTTCCATATGATCGTTTTAGTAACAAACACACTGACTGTATGTAGGACAAGTGCGGTAATACCACCATAGAAGACGATATCACAGTACGCTAATGAGATGTTTACATTTCCCTACCCTGCCTACTCTACAACAACATCGACATTGATCGCACAACCAAGTGCACAAATATACTTGGATATGTGGAGCAAGTCAGTTCGGTTTTACAAAGAGTATTCTGCGGCAATGGCCCCTTACTTAGCTTGTATTTATCGCGAATCTTAAATTCAGCGCAAAGTTCCTAGTCATTGGAAAAAAGCGCAGGTGACTCCCATTTATAAGAAAGGAAAGAGAACTGACTCACATAATTACAGGCCAATATCGTTGACATCAGTTTCATAGAATTTTGGAGCATATTCTCTGTTCGAATATACTAAATTTCCTTGAAAGCCGTGGTGGAGTAGCCGAGCGGTCTAAAGCGCCTCGCTGCGGAGCGCGCGGTTGCTCGCCCTAGAGGTTCGAGTCCTCCCTGGGGCATGGGTGTGTGTGTTTGTCCTTAGGTTAGTTTACCTAGGTTTAAGTAGTTTGTAAGCTACGGACTGTCGCTGGAGGAAAGACGACGTTCTTTTCGTGAATTTCTGTTGAGGAAATTTAGAGGGCCGGAATTTGAAGCTGAGTGTAGTACGATCTTGCTGCCACGTACTTACATTTCGCGTAGTAATCACAATGACAAGATAAGAGAAATTAGGGCTCGTACGGAGACATATAGGCATGCCTAGTAGTGGTACAGTGTACCCTCCGCCACGCACCTTACGGTGGATTGCGGAGTATGTATGTAGATGTAGCGTAGCACAAGAGATGAGACCTATCGATTTCCAAAGCTTTCTAATGGGTTGAACTCTGAATTTTACACTTATTATTATTATTTATTTGCTGCAAACTCCATAAACTGGGTTTCTGCCTGGGTAGGATGGTGACTATTTTCCTGTGATGAAGCTTCCTCAGACTGTTTAAATAAAATTTCTCCTCCTCCAGATCGACACTACATACGCTCGTCAAAAATTTCTTTCAGCCTCAGCAGAACACAACAGCAACTCCCAAATAATTCAACGTCCTTTGTTAACTGGTAGAATTCAATTTCCAAATGCCATTATTTAGCATGCAGACTGGCTTATCTCGCTCATATCTTGACTTCTGCAGATGCAGCGATCAAATACCTCCCGACACAATGGATAATTACCGACGTATCTTACAGGGGAACATCATTAACTCGACCTCATATTTTCTTGAGAAAAAATACATGAGCGAAATATCAACCCCATAAATCGATATCACGTGAAAATTTGGGCCATTATTCAGATACTACGCAGTTCCGGCCTCCTCAGAGTACAGCTTTTAAACATTCGAGCGCTCAGGTGTTCCTCACTCGGCCCGCTTCACTGCGGCCGCTTAATACCCGAACGTCTAGTACTGTGAGCAGAGTCCAGTAAGAGATTTTTTTTCACGATGTCAATTAAGACAAAGGCTGTAGTGCGACACCTGCAGAAGCGGTATGGAATAATAACTAATCTGCAACGATTAAATGTCAAAGGACTAGAGCTCTTTAAATTCGTCACCGGTAAGCATAATCATTTGCAGTTATTTTACGTACTTTACACGGTAAAAGAAAATACATGGCGCTTTTTTTATGCTTTTCCGTATATCTTGGAACTGCATTGCAGATATCATAGACAATTGCACTGATGAAGACGTGTTGTACATTGAAGAAAATAGCGGGTTGACGTTCGGTGCAGGTTTACAAGATGACGTCGACGATAACGCCGCTGCCATTTCACCACCGTCAGATTCGTCGAGCACTTTCATTGCTACAACGGGGCTTAGCGTGGAATTAAGGTCGTCAGTGATGGTGACAGACACTTTGATGATTTTAAATCGTCGAATACCACTTTGTCCGTCACCGTAACAGAAGAATATATGCAACGAGCTGTTGCTTTTTAGAAAAGTGGAAAAAAGGGGAATCTATATTTCAAGACCGTCGAGAGGAACTTTGAATTATTAAAATATAAAATGGATCTGTACGTTTGGAACAAATACGTTGAAAACTGTCATACACATCGTTAAAAGATTGCAAAAGTAAATTTAATATGTTTCGAAATATTTAATAATGCATACAGCGATAAGCTGGTGATCCACGACGTTGACAGTTCAGCCTGCAATGGAGGTGGGCCTAAAAATTCCAAGGCATCTGTTGGGTTGGTTTACGGTTTCCAGAAGATATATGGTATGTGCCACGAAAGATAACTCATTTTACAACAACAACAAATTACGTAACGAAACAGTCATAATTAATGCCTGTGAAAAATGCGTTGCCGACACCAGAGCTGTTATTGAAGTGGTCGGTACACATAATGTTTATAATATGGATCAAAGTGGATTTAATTTAGAAATGCAAAAAAATTGGACAAAAAATATCGTCACAGTCGTGCAGTTCGTCAGTAATACGACTCATAGCTACACAATAATTCCAACGATATCTGCAGACGGGCATTTGCGTTCACCTCTGTTCATTGTTTTAAAAGAGCTGACGGGATCGATTGTGCCGCGAGTCAGACAAAATTTGTTTCACGCGGACAATACATGTATATTTTTTATTTTTTATATTTTATTTTATTTAATTTTTTCTTCCCCATGGACAGAAAAATTTTACTACAAAAAAAAAAAAAAAAAAAAAAAAAAAGAAAAAAAAAAAAAAAAGAAAAAGAGAAAAAAGTAAAGGGGCCTACGTGCCACCGCCACTTTTGCCCTAAGAACAAAAAATATTTGTACCTCTTCAGGCGTTGGCTCCTGTCTATACCTATTCCAAATCAAACTAACCTAGATACACTAAGGGATAGGAGGAAAATATAGGGAATGGGAAGGAGGTATTTGCAATTATTTATTTATTTATTTTGCCGGCCGCGGTGGCCGAGGGGACTGAGGCGCTCCAGTCACAGTCTGCACGGCCACTACGGTCGGGGGTTCGAATCCCCCCTCGGGCATGGATATTTGTGCCGTCTTTAGTATAAGTTAGTTGATAAGTAGTTTGTAAGTTTGGGGCTGATGACCCGCACTTAAGTCCCATAAGCTTTACAAACATTTGAATACTGTACATACTATATTATTTTTTATTGCAAAGGAGTGGATGCTAGAAAGAATCTAAATATTCTCCACAACAGGAACAAGGCAAATCATATCTTGATGATAGTCAAATGTGGATTGGAACACGAATGACAGTTAGAAACGTACGTGAAGCTTTCAATATCATATGTAGCATTATCAGAGAAACATTTCCTGACTAACATTTTTCGGCACGTGGATGCCGTCAATGGCAAAAATATAAGTGTACAGACACTCTTTGGCTAGACGAGAACCTTGATTCGTTTACATAGGGAAATGAAGAAATATTGATGACTCACATTGTAATTACTGATAGTGGTGTTGAAAACCAGCTCAGCTCTCTAAAGCACGCTGATGTCCAGGGCTCGACAGTTTCTACACAACCTCTCCGCCGGATTTAGTCCCCCTCTTTACCGTGGGTACCTTGAGCGTTGTTCCTATACTCCATTCGCCGAAACAGCGGCGGACTGAGGGTTCGATTTTGGAGGGGGTCACAGGTCACTGTTTGTTTTCGGCCCCGCCCCCTCCCCTTCCAGAAAAATATACCTTTCCACGTATATAAGTGCACATTTTAATATAATTATTTATGTTGGTCATAATATACTGTGTATGACATTTTAGTGTAATTTTTCTCTCATTTCGGCCTGCTATGGACCACAAAAGTTTTTATTCCTTCCGTGATGGTATTTTCCTCTTCTGCTTCTTTTCTCTATGCTGACCATTTGCTGGCAGGACGTGGAACTGGCGTAGTAATCAGAATTAGGTGTTAAGTAATTTTGACTTTTTCTCTGAAAATTCGTTGATAATGAATGTCCTCAAATGAAATTTCAGCTTCCTGTAAATCCTTTTTAACTACGCTTGCCCATTTCGAATACGATTTTGCTTTTTAAATGGATGAGTGTATGTGATAAGTCTTTATGGGTACATTTTAGTGAAATAATAATAGTAATAATAACTAAAAATTTGTTTACACGGATAAATACCACGTCCCGAGAACAAAAATATCATAATTCTTCAGCATAATAATGAAGTAATTGCAGTTCCGTAAAATGCTGTTTTTAAAAAATATATCTCCAAATCTTTGCAAACTAAATCTGTCACGTAGTTAAATTATGAACTACAAAATGTTCAAATGTTTGTAAAGCTTATGCGACTTAACTACGGGGTCATCAGTCCCTAAGCTTACAAACTACTTATGAACTACTTACGAACTAGGACAGCACAAATATCCATGCCCGAGGGGGGATTCGAACCCCCGACCGTAGTGGCCGTGCAGACCGTGACTGGAGCGCCTCAGTCTCCTCGGCCACCGCGGCCGGCTTATGAACTACAATAGGATCCTTGATAACGTCATGAATTCCACTGTGTGAAATCGAAGAGTGCATTCAGTGTTTCACTTTGCGCTACGACTGGAATTTGGTATGCAGACTGTGGCTATAACAGGGTGTTTAGGAGAGAAATACTGATTAAGTCGCGTATGTACAGGGTGGCGGGTGTTAGAAAAGGCTCGGATATAAGTGAAC
This sequence comes from Locusta migratoria, assembly GCA_026315105.1. NCBI lineage: Eukaryota > Metazoa > Arthropoda > Insecta > Orthoptera > Acrididae > Locusta > Locusta migratoria. Next base: position 107,120,864 of record CM048755.1, read on the forward strand.
AATGTACAATGACGATATCTGAACTGGTTAATATGACCAATAAATATAAATCAAACTATTTAAAAAAAATAAATGTCTGTAATTTTTCGTATTGGCGTAATAAGCTTAATAAGCAGAAACAAAAAATACGTCTACAGAAGAAAGAGGTTTTTTTTTTTTTTTTTTTTTTTTTTTTTGCGGGTGGGAACGGGGTCATGACCCCCATGACCCTCCCCCTGGATCCGCCACTGCGCCGAAACGAAAGACGTACTGTAAACACAGCAAGGCGCGTGACCACAGCGAGGGGTGTACAAGGCAGGGGGCGCAGTCAGCGTGGCCGTCTCTGTTGCAGGCGTGAGCTCGTTAGTACGTGTTGTACACCGGCGGTTTCAGGATTTCTCTTTAAAGACGCTTGAAAGACTAGTTGAACCTTCGAGAAGTGGTTTTAAGATGTTCTTCCTCGGCTTACAGTCACTGTTGTTGATAAAGCGCCGTACCATTGTCGTAGAAAAAAAGTTCCCAGTGCGAATTCCAATAAGCACAAAATATCAAAGTGGCTAAAATCTAAAAACGTCGATTTTTAAGACGGTATGTTGAAGAAATAACTTTTAGACATATTTCAAAATTACCGAACAGCGCACAACGAATACGCGATAGATGAAATGGCGAAGAATGCAGGGAAAAACTGTTCTTAGAATTCCTTCGTACTTCTGTGTATTAAACGCCATTGAGTAAGTGTGGGCCAAAATCAAAGGCAAAACATACAAAATGCCGGAAGTTAAAGAACTGCAAGAAGAATCAGTAAAAACAAGTGATTGCAGAAGTTTGGAACAAGTGCGTACTCCGTGTCATATATTTAGTTGAAAGTCAAATGTGGAAATTGTAGAGACGAGAGAGAGGAGCTGTTTGGTATAAACCTTAATGAAAACAGTTCAAGTTTGACAGAATGAACCTTGATTCGCCGTCCTTTACCATTATTATTATTGGTAATGTTATTAAAAATTGTGTATGAATGCAGCGTTTTGTTAACAACCTGTATGAAAACAAATCAGTTTTGACAGAATGAACTCAGTTTCATCGTACTTTTAACATAATTATAACTGGCTTTGAATCTTCCATGTCGTGCTTTATTTCGTTACATTGTCGTCCAGGTTTCTCAGGGTCCGCTATGACGTCAGCTCGACAGTCAGCCGACGCCACCAGCTGCAAAGCGTGCGCCAAGGATTTTGTACACCCCTTCGTATCACGTGAATACCGAACGCTTTCTCTGGAAACGATCGTAGCCGCGGTGGAGTAGCCGAGCGGTCTAAAGCGTCTTGCTGCGGAGCGCGCGGTTGCTCGCCGTGGAGGTTCGAGTCCTCCCTGGGGCATGGGTGTGTGTGTTGTCCTTAGCTTAGTTTACCTAGGTTTAAGTAGTTTGTAAGCTACGGACTGATGACCACGCAGTTTGGTCCGATAGAATTACAAACATTTGAAACGATCGTAGTCGCTCACGTGACACTGTTTACGTTTCGTCCCAGCTCTCGGTGAACGGATTATAGTGTTTGCAAAACAACAGTGGCGGACTAAGGCCCAGGACGGCGGCAAAACAAAATGAGGCCCCCCGTCCACATGGAAATACATGCATTCCTATCAGGAAAGTAACGTAAGAGATTTGGATGCCCCGCAGGACGAGAGGCATGGGACAGTCTAAGCAAAATAGCTTTCGAGATATTGGAGGCCCCAAAACAAGAAGTGGCCAAGGGCGCTCAAAATAAAAAATAAATAAATATAATGCTTTTGAGGTATTTGGTGGCCCCCCAAGACAGGAGGCCCGGGGCGATCTACCCCTACCTTAGTCCGCCACTGCAAAAAAGGGAAGTCACACTCATCCATAAGGAGCAGGCATGGTAAAAGAAGACACCTGGCAAAGAACTTAGTAAAGTGCTCAGCATTTCTGTAGTAATCACCGTAACTGTTAATACACAATTCTAGATATAGTATCTGCAACAGTACTCATCGAAAGTAAGTTTTCAGTTACAGACACTTTGAAATTATTAGTCTCTAGTGACCAAATACTCGTTTACATATCTTTCTGCTTAGACAAGCTAGCAACCTAATACATCTCGGAATAAACTTATACAGCACTTTACGAAACAAGTTATTCAATTACAGACACGACCAACAAATCGTGAACGTATGTATCTGTTTAAAACAAGTTCTCAACCTAACGCTCCTCGGAATAACATTACACTTTAACGTATTGAATTACAGTCAACTCCACCCACACTTTGACATTATTAACCTCTATCGATCACACGAATGTCGACGTCACCATCTGTTCTCACAACCTAACAAAAAAATGTTCAAATGTTTGTATAGCTTATGGGACTTAACTACGAGGTCATCAGTCCCTAAACTTACAAACTACTTATGAACTACTTACTAACTAGGACGGCACAAATATCCATGCCTGAGGGGGGATTCGAACCCCCGACCGTAGTGGCCGTGCAGGCCGTGACTGGAGCGCCTCAGTCCCCTCGGCCACCGCGGCCGGCTCACAACCTAACACACATCAGAATGGCCTTACACAGTGCCCTATTATACAACGGTATTTCCATGGAGAGTCACAATAAACAATAGCAAAAAAATGCTTGAAATAATTTAAGATCATCAGTTTACCGATCTCCGCCTGTCTACACTAAAACTTCTTTTTCGAAAGCACTGACCTAAGAACACCCTTCTTCGAAATGACTCTCCCCCTGACCGAGAGGACATAACAGTAGTACTTTACCTTGGATACAACACAATTACTACAGATTTTCAGTTTTCTAGCGCTAGATCGACCAGCCCTTTACCCAAAATATAGACAGAAAGAGACAAAAAAATTTACTCCTCCTTTCCTTTGTTAACTAAGATTTCTATTTCATTCCACAAAACCGATTTCGGATTTATTTTTTCAAATCGATAATTACAAGTAGATGTCTAACGCAAACGAAGATGTCTAATCTGTAAACTAGGATGCTGAACTACACACCACAACGCCTAATCATTAAAATAACACGGTGTGTCGACATTTTTTTTTTAACGTAATGAATGCAAACGCTTCTACCACACCCTGACAAGAGACTCTTTCGACATGTCATCACAATGCAGGAAAACGCGTCAGACCTCCGACAGATATGCATACATTGAACATATATCTCTACTCTTTTTTCTGATTATCATTCAAGCGCATGCACCAATCAACTAATCCTTAAGTACACTACATAGATCGCAAACATCCTATTGGACAGAAGAGTTCGCTAGATTTACTGACACACCAGTCAATTCTTATTAACCCAGTAAACAATTTGTTGCAGAACACGATTGAACACAACACAACAACTGTTCGCTAAGGAATTTGTTAGCCAAGGCCACATGGACGGGGTTGACACACTGTACAGAGGTGCACTTTGTAAAAATTGGCTATCCTCGTTTAAAACACTTAAATATTATGGTAGAGACTCAAAACCATGATCTAGTCAGTAATTGTATATTGTAGCCTCCAGCCTGGTAATGCCATGTTCTCGACCAAACGAAGAAGTAAATGTGTCCTGCAAACACCTGTCAGGACACTTAATAAAATCGATAAGGTGATTACCGGTAATTTTATTGACATCAGAACTCATGATTCAACAAATATATGTATTATAGCCGGCCGCGGTGGCCGAGGGGACTGCGGCGCGCCAGTCAAGGTCTGCACGGCCACTATGGTCGGGGGTTCGAATCCCCCCTCGGGCATGGATATTTGTGCCGTCCTTAGTGTTAGCTAGTTCATAAGTAGTTTGTAACTTTAGGGACTGATGACCCCGTCGTTAAGTCCCATGAGCTATACGAACATTTTGAATGTATTATATATTTTTTACTCGGCAATTCGAAGTCTACCACATTAAACAATGGATCCCGGTGCCCTACCGATGTCCACAATCACGTTTCTGTTCCCTATACAGTTTCCTTCCAATCGAAAGTCATGGGTGGATACTAGGTACTCGCGCATGTCCACTTTGTTAAAAATCCCTGCGAAATCTTCTGGGATGTCCAAATCCAGGAGATAGTCACCTATACGTAGCTACTCCATTACAATATCTAGTTTAACGTCTTATAGCCCCATTTCATAAGGTACAACCCCCGGATTTGCAAATTTCCTCGAGATGTTCTCCAGTGCTTCCTTGCCAAGTTTTTCCAGTATTCCTAGTGCTCTTAGAACTTGCCACCGGGAAGGAGAAATGGTAACTTCGCGTTATCTCTGTGGCTTGCAATGACGAACTTGTCATATTTACAACGCATGTATAAGTTAAAAGATCAGCAATAATTTACCACCGCAAACATCTACGCTACATAAATGGTACCAGTCGTAAAGTAAACACCACTAACACACAATCAAACAGGCAATACTTCATTACGTACATAGCGCAAAGCTTTTTACAACCACAAGAACATAATCCCAAATGGACTTCTTAAGAGCTCTATCGCAACAAAATATAATCCACAACTGGAAACAGACACTGCATCACATAGCTTAGAGTATTTCAAACACTTTTTCTCTTGTCGACTTGCCTAAAGTGTACACTTGGTGAGAATCTCCTTTGCCCGATTTAGGTTTTCTTAGGGATGTGATAATCACCCCCCAAAAGTGATGAAAACATGAGTTTGTCACATAAACTGAACAAATTAATACAACAGTTTCACACTCCACAGTTTTTCCTGTGCTCTGTCAAAACAGATGTTTAGATATTTGTTTAGGCGTAGCGTCTCCATAAAACGGCGCAGTTACCTTGTATATCGGACAGACGGACGGAGAGATAATAATTTTCTGAAAATGAAAAAATTAAAATTTTCGACTGTAGGAAGGCTCGGACCAAATACCTCTCCATCCACATCTCCTCGCGCTAGCCACAGGATCACACTGCTCCTGTACTCACACCCTCCTATAAGATGCTTATCTTTCACATGGACTGCTCAGTTTTTATATTGTGCTTATTTTTTTCATAGTTCTACGCAATTTCTTCCTGTTTTCTCGGTTGATCTGTGTTCATCTTTTCACGCCAACTTATAACTACATCTGAGGGGTGTGTGATGAGGAGGTTCCCTTGTAAGTATCAATATGCAGTCCACAAATTTAGAACACCTACATGCTGCAACGAACCGTACAACTAAACATATCGAAATCGGTATTTCGCACAAACCAGAATACATCGTCTGCACTAGATTACGAATACAAGAGAGCTAATTTTACGGGAATAGAATATTACATTGCTTCTGTAAACAGCCATAAGAATTTAAAGAAAACGATTTTTCACAGCTATACCATCGCTCTTAATGCACAATCAGCAGAATAAAGACCACCTCTAACCTCTACAGGTCATAAAGAGACATCCAAACACAATCGTATTACCGAGAAATACTGCACCACTTCTATGGATCACCGTCTCTAATGACCACGCTGTCGACGGGACGTTAAACTCCAGGCTTCCTTCCTTCTAGTAGACACATGCGAGGTATTTAGGTATAAGTTGACTACAACACCGTTGTAACTTGCATGATGAAAATATAGTTAGCGATAACTTGTTTTGTACACACTCACACGAACAGTCAGATGAGCGCTAAATTACGATGTAAAGTCAAACTCCAATCCATACTCCAATGTATCACACAACATCGATTTCAACGAGTGCTTGCTTAGCTGTAGACTAGAACAGCACAGAAGTACATCTCCGATAAATGATCAACATATACTCTACTAATCGCAGCAATGCTCTTCTGACATGTAATCTGTCTTCCCGAATTTTCTCCTAGATCCATAGACCTGTAAAACCGAAATGTTCTACACGAAAAGCTATAAGTCTTAACAACAAATAGCTGTTGCAGATGCAATCTATTATATATTTTAGAAATCTCATCAACGTTGGAGTGCTCCTCAGCACACTTGATCCCCGTACAGATCTTATGATCTACAGCAAACACCTCGTAAGAGTGGTCTATATATATTGCTGAAGAGTAAAAGGCTCTTCCCACAGATGGAAGAAACTTAGGATGCATATAACTCGATTTCCACATCACGTAAAAGATATTGTGCTACAACAGCTTGCAACACATTAGATCCAACTCTAACCCATTTTAGGACAAAGATCGGAGATTTTCACATCAAAACCATAGGATTACAACACAGCAAAAATAATGTTCAAATGTCTGGTAAGTTTATGGGCTTTAACTGTGAGGTCATCAGTCCGTAAACTTACAAACTACTTATAAACTTCCTTATATTAAGACAACACAAACATGCCATTGGAAAGCGAGCTGTATTCACGTTACTCTTAGGCATAGGCGTTTTCATTTTTAAAACTGAGTTCTTCTCTAGATCATTCGTTGCTTATGATTATCGTTTACATTGTGTCTATCGAGAGAAATTGTTTAAGGTAGTTGTGCTACACGTCTAGACATCAAAAGAGCACTCCAACGTTGATGAGATTTCCTAAAATATGTAATAGATGTTGTACAAGTACTTACCATGTCGAGGATATTACCAAATGTTATAAACATGAAGATATTAAGTTCCCTATGAGCCCCCGGGACTTTGGTAAGTTTGAACTCCAAAACCCTCATATCTCAATTCATGTTTATGGTCTGAGTGAATGTAAGCCAGATAATGTTGAGAATGTCGAGCAGCCCGAGAATAATAAGCAGTATTAAGTAGTTGGACCATACTGTATGTCCCAGCACACGGATAGACGTCATCATGCAAATTTGCAATTAATATCTAATGGCAAAGACAAGCTTCATTACACATGGATTAGAAACATGTCCCACCTACTCTCCTCCCAAATGTCTAAAAAAGGTCACAAACGACACTTTCGGCTTAGATGCCTGAACTCTTTTACGTCGAGTGAACGTTTAACGAGACATCAGGCCGACTGCTCTACCAAGGAAGCGGTTCGTGTAGAGATGCCTAGTGAGGCCGATAAGTTCTTAAAGTTTAAGAACTTCATTGGTGTACGCTGATTTTGAATCATCACTCGTCCCTGTCACTGGATGTGAGGGTAATCCAGCTGCTTCACACACTACTCTCACAAAACGTCACGAACCGTTTGCAGCGGCTTATCAAGTTCTCTGCACATACGAATCCAGCCTCAATCATTTCGGATCGTATGCGGGGACTAGTCCTGTGGATTGGTTGCTCTCTGAACTGGGAAACATTGCAAGAACGGTTGATGCTATTTATAGCAAAATCGTTCCAATGACCGAAACGCAGGATGATAAATTACAGTACAGTAACGTGACTGACTGATATATTTGCGGGCAGCCTTCGGATAAAAAAGCGGAAGTAGGGATCATTGTCACCTTACAGGGAAGTTCTGCGGCGCTGCTCAGAACAGCTGCAACTTGAACTGTCAGCTTCCTGGACACATACCGGTTTTCGTCCATAACCTAAGCGGCTACGATGGACATTTCCTAGTCGAGCCATTGGCCGATTAGGGGAAGAGCAGAGATCAGGTTAGCGTGATTCCTGACACAACAGAAAAGTACATTTCGTTTTCGAAGAGAATAACCAAGAAAATTTCGTTGCGGTTCCTCGACCCTCTGAGATTCATGCATTCACCGCTACAGAAACTAGCCGAAACCATGCGTCATGAGGACTTGCAGCTCACCCGAGCTGAATTTCCTGATGATGTGAAGTTTTGGCTGATGGCGAAGAAGGGGGTTTTCCCATACGAATATATGGATTCGTGGGAGAAACTCAACGAAACTACACTGCCCGAAAAATCTGCATTTTATACCGAACTTTCAGGCTCATCCATATCAGATGCAGAGTTTAATCATGCAGTGAGTGTATGACAGGAATTCAATATCCGCAATTGAAGGGAGTATTCTCAACTCTACATGAACACTGATGTGCGACTACTTGCGGATATTTTTGAACGATTCAGGAACGTATGCCAGACATATGACCTGGGCGCGGCATACTACTACACTGCACCAGGGCTTTCGTGGGACGCTATGATGTAAAAGACGCATCTCAACATTCAACTCTTGACCGATGTCGACATGCTATTATTTTTCGGAAAAGTGTTTCGAGGTGGACTTTGTCAATGCGTACCTAGACATGCCAAGGCAAATAACCCGCGAATGCATGAACAGTTCTGCGAATTTAGCGAGCAAAGCTTGAAAGACGACCGTCTGTCGTCTTCCATAATTTTTTTTACAATTGTAATTTATTTGATGTCGCTAGATTAGCATTTTGTTAAAACTAGAACCCAACTCTTTTTAAGGCAAGAGGAATAGCATTTTTATTTCATGTTTTAAAATATTAGTTTCTGAAATGTTAGTTAATATTGCTAGGATTTTGTTATTTTAATAATTTATTACTGTGGTTATTAATGTGGCAATTAGTATGGCATCTCCGGTATGCCACTGTCCCTGTGAGAATGTGTACTTGTTTTACTTTTAAGTGGATGAGCGAGGATCTAATGGCTGTCTGAATGTGGGTGGTAATAGCTCGCTTTGCATGGTTCTCTCTGGCTCAGAGTCGATAGTTAGTCGTTACCAACCCCTGTTGCTGATGCGACCAAAGTAGTTTCTACACCGTTTGGTTACAAGCCAGTCGACGAGCCCTCTCCAGGGTAAGTCTTGCGATCTTCTCTCCCCACCACCGCTGTTCTCGTGGGTTTTGTCCAGTTTCCGGTAGCTTTCGCGCCTCCTGGCCGCTCGGTGGTCACTATGTGCTGGGATCGTGGTGAGGTAAGGTTGGTTCTGCTCTTTTGTCTGTGGAGATGGTAGCGATTTGTTGCCTAGCATGTTTACCCTAGACTCTTGAACTTAGATTCATTTTTTGGAATATTACTTCCGATCGTGTACGGAAATGTGTTCTAGTTTTTCAATCCAGTATTTCCAATAGATAAACGCGGTGTATGTGTTACTAGTTGCAGTTTGATAACAGCCTGGTATATTCAAATCTTTTGTGATTATGTGGCGGTGTATGAACTCTGTGTAAATTTTTTCTAGCTTTGTGGGGCCCGATTTCTCACTGACGATATGTTCATTTTTGTACAGTACATCTAAAATCTTTCTTATCGTTTCCTTCCGTCAGTGATATGTGTTCCACCTGGATGGTTCTTAGAACAAAGCCTTCAGCTTCCACTATTGTTTGTTCCATGCCCATCAGGCACGTAACTTTGCGTGTATCTTACTGATTTCCACTAACATTTCGCGATCTTCTCTCCCCGTCTATTTTAATTTTGCTGTTTCTTCTCTGAACTTGTAGTATGCACTTAGTCCTTATCAGTAATTCTCTCCGAGCCTTGTACAACCTCCTTCAGTAGCTTGCTTATGAAATTCTATGTATGTCTAAGGGTTGCATGCCGTAGTTTTTATTCTCACTTTTCCGTCTTTGTAATTATTTAGCTTTTCTGGTTTTTGAGACTGGACATCATCTGTCCCTGTAATCGCTCCCTATCGCGTGTAGCTGCATTTCATTCGCTTTCTTTTGTAATTCTAAACATTTCTATGGGTTGCATGCCGTAGTTTTTATTTTGTTTTTCCGACTTTGTAATTATTTCACTTTACCGGGTTTTGAGACTGGACTTCTTCCGTCTATGTGAACACCCCCAATGGCATGTTGCTGCATTTTAGTAGCTTCCTTATGAAATCCTACGCAATTCTAGGGGTTGCATGCCGTAGTTAATTTTCTTTATTTTTCGTAAATTGAATTTATACATTTTTATCGGTTTTTGGAACCACGTGGGTTCGAACTCCGACTTCAGGAGTTTTCAGCTAGTCATCTGAATTCACGCCACTTCTCATAAAACCAGTGCCTATATAGTTTACTCTCAGATTGCCACTTAAGTGTCCGCCGTGATTTTGTGTAATGAATCCGATTTTTAACCACTTCACCTTCAGTGGAGTGCGATCATTAACGTAGCCGTGTGTCGCCGTTACCGTATTTGCTCGCGGTCTAATTTAGATGCAACTTAACTTTGCTATACTCACGCACCGTCTCAAATCAGACCAGACCAGAGCCATCTTCTCCGTTTTATTGTATATTGTGTTGTGTGGTACCTCCGGGTTTGCTGAATTTCGCCTACGATAGCGGCCCTGCTTCTGCCTCGTTTCAGCACGCTGACTTTGGGTGATTTTCGCTGTTGCATTGCGTGTGTGTGAGCGAGTGAGCGTTGTTTCTAAATCCTCCCCCCCCCCCCAGTAGCGTTAAGTTCAGTGTGATTTATGTTAAATTCAATACTGTGCATCGTCAGTATTAGCTCATGTAAGTGAGATGCATTTTTATTGTATTAACTAAATTGGTTCCCCATTTTGCTTGTGTTCGACCTGAATAAATAATTTAAGTTCAGAATGAAACTTTCACTCTGCAGCGGGAGTGTGCGCTGATATGAAACTTCCTGGCAGATTAAAATTGTGTGCCGGAACCGGGACTCGAACCTGGGACCTTTGTCTTTCGCGGGCGAGCGCTCTACCGACTGAGCTATCCCGACACGACTCACACCTTTAGTTCCGCCAGTACCTCGCCTCCTACTTTCCAAACTTCACAGAAGCTCTTCTGCGAAACTTGCAAGACTAGCACTCCTGGAAGAAAGGATATGGTGGAGACTTGGCTTAGCCACAGCCTAAGGGAAAGTTTGGAAAGTCGGACTCGCATGGGTGCCTGATAAGCATCTCGCTAGGTTGGTTACTGACATCAAATATGTGTCGGCAGAATCTGACACACGGAATGTTTTAGAAGTAGATTTGAAGTATTCCGCTTTGTACATGACGCGCACAGCGATCTACCTTTATGTCCAGAGCGACGTGATTCGCAAAATAAATCCGGAACAACCCCAAGCTGTTGACAACACTGGACGAGAAAACGAGGTATGTTATTCACTATCGCAACCTCCAGCAATGTCTCAAGTTGAGTTTGGAACTGGGTAAGATACATCGCGCTATTTCCTTCAACCAGCGTCCCTGGTTGAAGGAATATATTGGTTTGAACACCGAAAAGAGGGCTCTCGCGACGTGTGCATTTGAAAAGGACTTTTATAATCTGATGAATAATTTAATATTCGGGAAAACAATGCAAAATGTACGAAATCACCGCGAAATTCATTTAGTCAACCGATGGGATGGGCGTTATGGCGCATCTGATTATATAGCCAGGGCTAGCTTCAAGCGAGCCACAATCTTCAACCCTAATTTCGTCGCTCTGGAGATGAGTAAAGTTTCGGTACAGTTTACAAAACCTATTTACGTCGGTATCTAGACCTATCTAAATTAAACGTGTACCAGTTTCACTACGAGTCCTCTAATGAACATTTTGCTGATCCAAAGTTACTTTATATGGATACCGACAATTTCATATACTGGATTAAGGGTTGCGATCCATATGAAATGATAAGGTGCCACCCCGATGCATTCGATACGTCTGGATATGAAATCGATAATCCTTACGGAATTACACTGGGAAATAATAAGGTTATCGGTCTAATGAAAGACGAGGCGAATGGGTCGCAGATAGTGGAATTTGTAGGTCTGCGTTCAAAAATGTACACATATCGTACACAAAGAGGTCCACCCTTACACGGGCTAAGGGTGTACGTCGCGCGGCATCCAGGGCACTCACGGTTGAAGACTACTTGAAGTGTCTGTATGGGGAGGATGAAGATCCTCCACATATGGTACGACAAGCCACTATTCAATCGAGATGTCATGTGGTGCACACTGTATCGCAACTGAAGGTCGGACTGTCACGGCATGATGACAAACGATTTATATGTAGTGATAGAGTTAGCACATTATCATTCTCTCATTACGCGATTGCAGATGAGGAAAGTGAGAATTTGTAAATATGTAAATATTAGGAGAGGGTTTGCAAACATTATTTTTCACCAACACACACACACATATACTATGTGTCATTATTCGATTGCAATTATTTATTTTTCTTTTGTAAATCATTGGTGCAATCATTATTTCACACACACACTAGGTGTGGAGGGTAATTTGTTATGGGTTAAGTTTTTTCCCTGCTGTCGGCTATACCAAAAATGATCATATAGCTTTTTTTCTGTTTAGTTTAGTGTTATGTCTCACATGGTAATTCAATAAAGAATGGAAAAAATGTATATAATGTACTGCATCTGCTGCAATCAAAAAAAATTTTGAAGATATATCGTTCACATGATAACTGTTGAATGTGGGAAAAAACTATACTGCATTTGTTGCAAGAAAAACCTTTGAGATATATAGTACTTAAAAGAAAAAAAATATATAATTTACTGTTGAATATATACAGGGTGTTACAAAAAGGTACGGCCAAACTTTCAGGTTTCAGGAAACATTCCTCACACACAAAGAAAGAAAATATGTTATGTGGACATTAGTATCTGTAGCACTTCGAACCAGAATAAGTTCCTGCTTAGCATTCATAATAATTCGACGATTGTCTTCAAAGAACCCACTTAACATGCTGAGAGGGACGCATACACTAAATCGTTTATGATCTGTATAGGATCTAGCAGATCGATCATCTACAAACCATCCGGCTCTCGCTAAACTTTTTAATTCTAACGTGGACGCTGAAATATATGTTTTTAACATTGATGCAATGCCTACATTACGGGTCCTATCGACTTCTACACCATTTAATTCATAGCGTATCTCTTGAAATAGAAATGCTATGGCGTTGCTTGTAAGATACGATGCTTGTACTGCACCACCATCACTTTTTGTAAATTTAGCCTCTTTGTACAGGTAACTGTTACATGGATCAGTTATAACATCCTGATGCTTGGTGGGGATTCGTATTTCAGCATTATTATTATAAGTTGTTGAGGCATAGGGTTTAAGCAAATGAAATTCGTAACTTACAATACTGTCATCGAATTCGACTGCTGCAGATATGGCGAGCAACGTCATTGCGAGGTTTCAACCCTATCGATTTAAGGAATAGATAGTTCTCATGTGTTATCACGTTGCAGTCTCGCTGAGAAGTGTTCTGTCGATAATTGTTTATGCTCTTTTTATAGTAAACCCTTATTTTCTTGCTTCAGGTGTAGTCGTACTATGATTTCTTCACCACGAAAGTCAACGAGACGGTCGTCTTGATCAAAAATATGCAGCTCTAAATGGTCTAATACCTCAACGGATACCGGGAGGTAAATGGCGTTGGAAGGGGATTCAAGAATCTTATATCCTGGTCCTACTGTAGGAAAGAATCCGTGGATTGTGTGAATCAGTCTGTCATTGAGATTTGAGTTCGTCGCGATGTTGCAAACTACTCGAATCGTTTTGACTGGTAGTATATCAACTTCCCCATCGGACTCGTGGAATTTTAAGAGGATTGCTTTTCAAAACGCGACTTCTTGAAAACCCTAGCAGAGCTACTATTGAACCGTCTCGGTTAAAGGTGATGGTCTCATCTTTTGTCCTTATTTTTTGATTTAAATGTATTGATGTTTGGACGTAGCTCGATACCCTTTCCAGACTCTTTAAAAACCTCATTTAGATCATCTATGTCGTATGTACCAGGCTGTATCTCCACAACACCACCACTTTTTTTAAATGCAACTTATTAATTTTCACTGTGATTTTAGGAATAGATTATACGTCTCTAAACCAATCAGTGAAATTGACCATTGCCCTCTGCTTAAATCGATCGGAGGGAAGTATGTTCCTTGTAATATCGGCGACCTACCCTTTAACGTCAGAGTATACGACATGACATCTAACCCTCAAGTGAGTGCTGTACTTGTAATGTCAACTCTTATATATAATAGTATACAAAGAATAGAAGAAATATGAGACAGAAGTGACCACAGAGAAACGTATTGAATTTTTGGTATCGACGGAAATTGTATAAAACACGGTTGCCGGTAAAGTATCTACGTAACTCTTCCAGCGGTCTCAAGTCCCCCATCGAGTCGAAATAGTTTTTTTTTCCCTTTTTTTTTTACATAGGCAACCCAGTGAGTCCCAGGTCTTCCTACAACATCTAAATTCACAGTGTCACATTCATTACCTTTCCACATAGACGTAGGTGTCGTATTGCGCATTAACACTCCACGAAATCTTGGTATAATCAATTTTTTACCGTATTTCAGCAGATCTGTATTTGAAAGCCGAGACCTTTCATGTACGGTTTTAAATATAAACCTTTTGCGATAGTTACAGCTTCCGTCATCCGATTATGTCTTTTAGCCTCGTCAAATTGAGTGTGAGCATTCTTGGCTGCATTGACTGTTCGAGCTATGGCTGATGCACCACCTGCTAAACTCCCAATGGTTGAAAGACCTGTCAGCGCAGGAATTAAAAATGGGATAATTCCCCCTGTTGTATTGGGGACTGCTAGAACTCTAGGTGGTTTAACTCCTCCTCCTCTTCTTCGTCTTACACCCTTTTGCTTCAAGATACTTTTAGTCGATGACAACGCTGTTTTAATACACGAGTTTAAGCATCCTGCTCGTCTTCCACCAGTCTTCAGAGTGCAACGAGCGGCATTCATAACTTTCCGGAAATTTACTCCTAGACCCATTTTAACTTTAGTGCACATAGCTTTATCAACCGCAAATGCGGTAATACGCTGACCTATACCTATGTCTCTTCTTCCACGTATAGCTTCTTTATCAGCTAATATCTGGCCAGCGGTGTGAAGGTGTTTATTTGTAGCGTATGCAATATCGTGCTCTTTGCATGCTTCGTCCAAGAGGTTAATACCTTTATCGCCGCGCGCCAGACGTTTTTGAAGTTCCGTTCCAGGACCGCAATAGTTATAACCGGGAATGTGAAGTTCGTCAGGAAGTTTATCAAGGATACTATCACCAGCTCTGACCCTCTTCCTTCCACTAATACCCTACTACTGTTGTGTTTGAAGTTTGTGAGCTCTATTATATACCAAATCAGCTGTATTCACCCAACTGTTGTGGTGTGATGGGAAACCAAGCCATTTAACTAGAGCCTTATTCCCCCTACGTCTTATGACTCGCTCTATGAGATATACGTCTGGTTCAGAACTTTTCTGTAACTCTTCACTTTAAAAACTTCCAGCAATTTCTTCTCCTTTACCGTCCTTTAACAGATATGTTCGAGGATTTCTTCTCTGCACTTTGGAAACTGTAAATATCTCTGTTGACCAGTTAGGCATATAGGATTTCTCGAATGCTGTCTTGTATTTTCAAATACGCATAGAATCGTTAATATTAAATTTGTGTTTGCGGGATCAATCATTTTAATACGATTGTATACTGTTTCGAGAAGTTCATTATCACGAACATCGATTGGTTTCTTTTTAATTGTACGATGAGTTGTTCGGTTATACTCGTCAATCATCTGCGGTAGAAGATCCAGCCATTTATATGATCCTCGAAGATTAAACTGCATCCACATTTTATTTTTGATTGTTCTGTTCAAACGCTCTACAATACTCGCCTTCAAGCGCGTGAATGTTGAGTAGTGTTTAATTCCATATCGCTCCATCACAGTCTTGAAGAATCTATTATAAAACTCACCTCCATGGTCAGTTCGTAAGTGTTTCGGCTGACAATTAGTTCCTGCCTGAAACGGCTGTTCAAACACACGTGCAATATCTTTACCTGTTTTCGTTTTCACTGGTAGTCCCCATGCGAATTTAGAATACGTATCAATAACCATTAAAATATATTTGAATCCATTATTTGCTCGTGAATATTGCTTCATATGTACAAGATCCGCCTGCCATAAGTCATCAAATCCTCGTATTGTAACCCGTCTACAAGGATATGTTTTACGTGCCGGTTTGTGGAGTTCTCCAACTACATTCTCCATTGTTATTCAATTACACGTCTTTCTCTAAGCTCTGAAATGATTGAAACAATTTCGTTTGTGTGAGCCTTATTACCTGCTGCAGAAGATACTGTCAGCAGCCGTAATCGTTCTATTATCTCATTGGAATCGTCATAATATATGTACTTCAGGGGTCGGTTGTTCAGTCTTTTATACTGAGTGTCAATAACCCCACCTGTGGAATTGGCTAACACGCGTTTAATAATGTGTTTATATTTCTCTCTGTTGGGGGTTTTTATTCGACCATAGTACTATTTCACCATACATTTTCAGATCCTTGGGTAAATAGGTGTTGGGGTTGGATGTTGTAATATATTTAGCCAGGAGGGTCCCATTTGTTTAAATAAGTGAAGTATTCGATACTGTAGTTGGGCGTGGAATTTTAACCCAATATTCCATATTTACAATATATAAGCATCTTATGGCGCTTCTATCAAATCTCATTATTATTTGCATTACTAAGGTTTTCTAACAAACTAAATTAATTACGTATTGAAAGTCGTAACAACAATGTAAACATATATTAACACTGCTCTAATTGTTGTTTACTTACGATCTTTTGTATTGATTAATTTTCAAAAGAGAAAGTTATTATTACATCTGTCATAATATTGTGTATCTCCATGTAAAGCAAGATTTACTTTTTTTTATAAACAAATTATTAAATGTAAAACTTTATAACTTCCGTGTTCTAGAATGTTCTAGAAAAACTATAACAGATATTAATACGCGCGAATTGGCGCGAACGCAGTCAGTATGAAGTAGTAGTAGTAGTAGTAGTATGGAGTAGTATGAAGTTAGTAATGTAGTAACAACTTAGTCTTGTGTTAGTATGGAAGTGTGTCGTGAACCAGTCTTACTCTTGCATCACTTTTGTGCTTTATCAGGAATGGATAAATAAACATACTTAAAAAGTGAAAGTGTCACAAATGTAGTTTTCTGAAAACCCAAGAACCCGTCGGCATAACATAATTTTGTAATGTGTTAATGGCAGGCGAGCTACAAGATCTTCGAGACCACTGAACATCTGCAACAGGTGATGTATGGAAAAATGTGGCTTTAATGTAAGTCAAGTAAAAAAAAAAAAAAAAAATCGCCACATATGGTGCATCGTCACGGGAAAATTGTCGATTTTCGGAAACCTACAAATGTGACAATGTTTCAGAAACAACGAAAATGGAAGCTGAAGAAGAAACTATATATGTTCAAATTTTTTATGGATGAAGTATTAATAAATTTCAGAACGAAATGAAGATCTATAATAATTGGTTAACAAAGGACACTGAAGCAAGACAAAAATTTCGGAATGATTGAACTGGATATGGACTGGACGACTAAACCTGTAAGTGCAATTTAACTTTGATTTTTAGTTATCTGAATGCAGTTTATTCAGAATGGATAAAGTAAATATTAAAATGTCAAATGTAGATGGGGATTTTGCTTCGGACATGCTACAATCAATACTGAACGAACTGGAAAATAAATTATAAAAAAAGTTAACTGACCAACAAAATACAATTGAAAATGAACTAATTAATGAACTTAAAATTTCGTGTGAAAATGCCGAGTTAGGCCTAATAAATGAGAGTTATGTGAAGACTTGTTTTCATGAAATTGAGACAGTAGAAAAAAGTGCAGACTTTGTTAAAGAAATTAATAGGGAAAAGGTTAAGTTATCAGGTGATCGTGTGAATAATAATCCTGTAACTAATGTCATACACAATTTTGGTTCATGGTCTAAAATTCCTGTAAAGATGTTTCCAGAACACGATGTACACCCTGTAGATTTCATTTTAAGCTGTGAAAATAGTTTTAGAGAAGGTAGGCCTACATGTGATGCTGATAAAATTAAATATGTAATATATCACTTAAATGGTGAGACATTAAGCTGGGCTAATATAAACAGAAAACTTTGGAAAAATTTTGAAGAATTTAAAGAAAGTTTTTTAAATACGTTTTGGTCAGAAAATGACCAACACAGGGTTAAAAGTAGATTTTTGTTTGGACCAGCATACAATGGAAGACCAGGAGAACTGTTTGATGTTTGTAAAAATGAATTAAAGAAACTAATACACTTGAAGTACCCCTTAGATGTTAGGACAAAAATTAATGTGTTAACAAATATGCTACCAAAGTATTTACAATAGGACTTAATGCTTGCTCCTGATAATAATATAGAGGAATTTTTGAATTTTGTGTATAAAATTGACAATTTGGTTAAAATGCAAAGGTCTAATTACAATAATAGATGGAGTGGGGGGTGGAAAAGAAACAAACACAATAAATATGGTAATACACATTTTAATGAGAATAGAAACTACAAACATGCTAATACACAAATAAAACCTAAATGTGATGATTTATTTGTATCTGAATGTGATAATGGTAACTTAGACTTTGTACATGATACTGAAAGCCATAACATTTTACCAGCGTGTGACAATTGTATTGTTGAGGTTAATTATAATGTTCATACTGACACAAGTGAGATATCTAATGTTTTTTGTAAAATATTATCGAATGAAAATGATGGTAAAACTGATGTTATAAGTAATGATGTGTCTGTGTTGTGTATGACAATGATAATGTCGAAGTTCATAATGATGAAAGGTATATGGTTTGTAATAATAGTTGTGAACATGAGAATATTACAAATGATACTGGATCTAAATATGAAAATATTGATGTTTATTATTGTGATGATATTATGCTTAGTAATGAGAATGCTTTATATGATGAAAGTAGGGAATTTATGGAAAAAGGTAATGAAACTAACAGTATATTGTATATTGAAGATGTAAAATTTGAAAATAGGATTCTAATGCTAATGATGAAGGGTTCAAAAATGTTTGTGATGAAAATATTGAAGGTAGAGAACATGTTGATGAAACTACATTGTGCCGGCCGCGGTGGCCAAGGGGACTAAGGCGCTCCAGTCACGGTCTGCACAGCCACTACGATCGGGGGTTCGAATCCCCCCTCGGGCATGGATATTTGTGCCGTCCTAGTTCGTAAGCAGTTCATAAGTAGTTTGTAAGTTTAGGGACTGATGACCCTGCAGTTAAGTCCCATAGACTAAAAAAAAACTACATTGTGTTTTCAAAATAATACTGAGAATGTAAACTTGAATGATACTCTCTTAACTAAAGTTGACCATAATTTACCTGATTTGACTTTTGTAAAGAAAACATTAAGGCAGAAGTTTAAAATTCACATATACTTTATATGGAAAAAGATAGAATTAAGCTGGTAAAAATTGTACCCAGAGTGGTAGAAACACCGTAAAGTAAAAATAAATAGGCAAATGATTGTTGGCATGGGATCTCTAATATCTGAAACACAATCCCAAGCAAGCTCAGGCATTATAATTGAATTTGTTTGCTTTAAACTGGAGTATACAGTTATTTATAACATTTATTCATAAACCTTTGGTAAACTATTTGACATCTGATGATTCTTTTGAAGTTTTGGTAAATTTTAATGTGTAAGTTTAAAATGTTCACTGATGGTAGGCCTGTGCATGTTGTAAAACAATGTTCTGTGTAATTGCTATGACTGATTTTCAAAGTGACCTAGTATAAGAAACATAATGAGATACATTTTCATGAAACTGACTAAAATATCATTCTGTAAGCCAAGCTCTTTTTCATATTTTTCTGTGCATTCTGTCTCTTGGTAAATGTGTCAAACTACATACTATACATTCAGATGTGCTATCACATTATTTCTGAAAACTATAAGAATGTTTATTGCTTAAACTGAAAGACAGTTTCTGTAAGGATAGTATTCTCTCTAAAGTACTTGGTGCAAAACATTTTGAGATTCTTTATGACATAATCGAATTTAACTTTCTGTAATGTAAATTTTTGGATAAGATAGTATTTTTCTGGCCACACAGTGTTCTGCTTAATTAATATGAAAATATTTCGATAGTATTTGCCACTGTCATAAAAATCTTGTAATAGCCATTAGTAGACACTTTCATTGTAAGGAAATCCTTGGCTTGATTTAACAGCTGGCTGTATTTTTCATGCTTAACTAAAATTGTTACATAATCCAAATAATTTACAGATGCCATAAGCTATAGTTGTGAAATGTTTACTGTTTAAATTTATAGTGAAAGTTTTTGATGTGATGTTTTTACTTTCCAAAGTACACTGTGTAGGATATTCTAAAAGTCTTTGAACACATTTAAAATTAACGGTCTGTAATATTATTCTTTTGGTAAAACTGTATTTTCATGTCACACAGTCTCTCGTTTGATTAATCTGAAATACTCGCATGTTACTTGCTTCTGTTACTAATGTTTTTTTTTTTTTTTTTTTTTTTTTTTTTTTTTTTTTTTTTTTTTTTTTTTTTTTTTTTACTGAATCTTGAGATCTTGAATAAGTAACTTTTATGATTGGATACTTTCATTTCATGTAATTGCAAATTGATCTGTATAAGCAAAATCTATGTTCATGCTTTACTAAATATGTTACAAATCAGTTTTTCTAAGTAGGATGTATCTTTCATGCTTTACTAAATCTGACAGACACCATAATCATGAAATGTTTTTAAACTGTATCAACAACAGATATTTTTATCGTTAGATGCTTTCATGACATTTTTCAAATTAATTGCTGACTTTTGTGTATTGTTGCAATTTTTTATGTTAACAACAGTCTTGTACAAAATTATTTATAAAGTGGGGGGTTAAATGATCTTTGGCTAAGATACTTGATGGGCTACCTGTCATTTAAAATTTGCTTATGTCTACTTAACTGATCTGACACATTGTATGTAAACTTTGACTAGGACTCTTGTGTACCAAACTTAACTATGCATTTTGTACTCTGATTATATGAAAGTTTTGATGTGGTTAACTTTGTGACTTTGATGGCTGGGGTCTTTTGTTGTCATTCATGGAGGTTAGTGAGATGAAACGTATCTTAAATAATTTATTCATAAAATATGAAGAATAATGCATTCATGAAATAATATGAATTTAATCATTTTTATAAGTGAATTTCTTTGGTAAACTCAACAGCCGTGTATTTGGTGGCGTCGTGCCCATCTGCTGTCCTGTAGCTGTGAAGGCTGTGGATGTAAAATTTACAGCAGCATATTTTTTTTGCAAATTTTTAGGTGCTTGTATGCGGTTTGTACAAGTGTCGAACTGGTAGGGTTTCTGTTTACATAACTTCTTGTTACATTTGCTAATGTATGTCATAATCTTACTTTACACTTTTATATTGTCATTAAGCTACATTACTTGTTATTAACAAATTATTTTGCTTTCAATGTTCTCATAGCCGTAATTATCATGATTAATGTTTTTTGTGACTGTTTGCTAGATGTGTTATGATAAAATTCTCATATCTGTTTGCAATTTGAAACTTGGTAATTATTTTGCATTGCCTAAATTTATTTTCAGCATTAAAAATTGTAATAACTTTTTATGAATTCAGTCAATGTACAATTGTAACCAAAAGATTGTTCTAGTAATCAATTTGATACTGTCTTGCTGGTATTTAATATTCTCTGATATTTTTAAACTTGTGTACTGTCTACACAAATGTAGGGTATACCTTTTAAGATGCAACTTTATTAAGCTTATCATGTATAACTTCAGACTGTACCCATACTATGTAAATCTGGTTCAACAAAACTTTGTCTGCTTGCTCATGAGTTTATATAAACAATTTTTTCTTCTGTGTCTAATGTCATAGCAGTTAATTTTAAAGACTTGGGCATTTCAGTAATCATATCATCATCAGTAGTAGAAATATTTTGCTTGGTAACTGTTTTCTATAAAATCAGTCATTTTATGCTTGAAATGCTATAGACTGTAACATGATTTAAAATTGACGTTCACAGATACATAGTTTCAAATTAAAATTTTTGCTGATTGTAAATACTCCACATTTCTGTTATCACACAATGTCATCCACATATGATGTCTGACATTGTGTGAGGGGGATATTGTAATATATTTAGCCAGGAGGGTCCCGTTTGTTTAAATAACTGAAGTATTCGATACTGTAGTTGGTCTTGGAATTTTAACCTAATATTCCATATTTACAATATATAAGCATCTTATGGTGCTTCTGTCAAGTCTCATTATTATTTACATTACTAGGGTTTTCTAACAAACTAAATTAATTACGTATTGAAATTCGTAACAACAATGTAAACATATATTAACACTGCTCTAATTGTTGTTTACTTACGATCTTTTGTATTGATTAATTTTCATATGAGAAAGTTATTATTACATCTGTCATAATATTGTGTATCTCCATGTAAAGCAAGATTTACATATGTTTATAAATAAATTATTAAATGTAAAACTTGATAACTTCTGTGTTCTAGAATGTTCTAGAAAAACTATAATAGATATTAATACGCATGAATTGGCGCGAATGCAGTCAGTATGAAGTAGTAATAGTAGTAGTAGTATGGAGTAGTATGAAGTTAGTAATGGAGTAGTAACAACTTAGTCTTGTGTTAGTATGGAAGTGTGTCGTGAACCAGTCTTACTCTTGCATCACTTTTGTGCTTTATCAGGAATGGATAAATAAACATACTTAAACAGTGAAAGTGTCACAAATGTAGTTTTCTGAAAACCCAAGAACCCGTCGGCATAACATAATTTTGTAATGTGTTAATGGCAGGCGAGCTACAAGATCTTCGAGACCACTGAACATCTGCAACAGGTGATGTATGGAAAAATGTGGCTTTAATGTAAGTCAAGTAAAAAAAAAAAAAAAAAATCGCCACATATGGTGCATCGTCACGGGAAAATTGTCGATTTTCGGAAACCTACAAATGTGACAATGTTTCAGAAACAACGAAAATGGAAGCTGAAGAAGAAACTATATATGTTCAAATTTTTTATGGATGAAGTATTAATAAATTTCAGAACGAAATGAAGATCTATAATAATTGGTTAACAAAGGACACTGAAGCAAGACAAAAATTTCGGAATGATTGAACTGGATATGGACTGGACGACTAAACCTGTAAGTGCAATTTAACTTTGATTTTTAGTTATCTGAATGCAGTTTATTCAGAATGGATAAAGTAAATATTAAAATGTCAAATGTAGATGGGGATTTTGCTTCGGACATGCTACAATCAATACTGAACGAACTGGAAAATAAATTATAAAAAAAGTTAACTGACCAACAAAATACAATTGAAAATGAACTAATTAATGAACTTAAAATTTCGTGTGAAAATGCCGAGTTAGGCCTAATAAATGAGAGTTATGTGAAGACTTGTTTTCATGAAATTGAGACAGTAGAAAAAAGTGCAGACTTTGTTAAAGAAATTAATAGGGAAAAGGTTAAGTTATCAGGTGATCGTGTGAATAATAATCCTGTAACTAATGTCATACACAATTTTGGTTCATGGTCTAAAATTCCTGTAAAGATGTTTCCAGAACACGATGTACACCCTGTAGATTTCATTTTAAGCTGTGAAAATAGTTTTAGAGAAGGTAGGCCTACATGTGATGCTGATAAAATTAAATATGTAATATATCACTTAAATGGTGAGACATTAAGCTGGGCTAATATAAACAGAAAACTTTGGAAAAATTTTGAAGAATTTAAAGAAAGTTTTTTAAATACGTTTTGGTCAGAAAATGACCAACACAGGGTTAAAAGTAGATTTTTGTTTGGACCAGCATACAATGGAAGACCAGGAGAACTGTTTGATGTTTGTAAAAATGAATTAAAGAAACTAATACACTTGAAGTACCCCTTAGATGTTAGGACAAAAATTAATGTGTTAACAAATATGCTACCAAAGTATTTACAATGGGACTTAATGCATGCTCCTGATAATAATATAGAGGAATTTTTGAATTTTGTGTATAAAATTGACAATTTGGTTAAAAGGCAAAGGTCTAATTACAATAATAGATGGAGTGGGGGTGGAAAAGAAACAAACACAATAAATATGAGAATAGAAACTACAAACATGCTAATACACAAATAAAACCTAAATGTGATGATTTATTTGTATCTGAATGTGATAATGGTAACTTAGACTTTGTACATGATACTGAAAGCCATAACATTTTACCAGCGTGTGACAATTGTATTGTTGAGGTTAATTATAATGTTCATACTGACACAAGTGAGATATCTAATGTTTTTTGTAAAATATTATCTAATGAAAATGATGGTAAAACTGATGTTATAAGTAATGATGTGTCTGTGTTGTGTATGACAATGATAATGTTGAAGTTCGTAATGATGAAAGGTATATGGTTTGTAATAATAGTTGTGAACATGAGAATATTACAAATGATACTGGATCTAAATATGAAAATATTGATGTTTATTATTGTGATGATATTATGCTTAGTAATGAGAATGCTTTATATGATGAAAGTAGGGAATTTATGGAAAAAGGTAATGAAACTAACAGTATATTGTATATTGAAGATGTAAAATTTGAAAATAGGATTCTAATGCTAATGATGAAGGGTTCAAAAATGTTTGTGATGAAAATATTGAAGGTAGAGAACATGTTGATGAAACTACATTGTGCCGGCCGTGGTGGCCAAGGGGACTAAGGCGCTCCAGTCACATTCTGCACAGCCACTACGGTCGGGGGTTCGAATCCCCCCTCGGGCATGGATATTTGTGCCGTCCTAGTTCGTAAGTAGTTCATAAGTAGTTTGTAAGTTTAGGGACTGATGACCCTGCAGTTAAGTCCCATAGACTAAAAAAAAAAAAAAACTACATTGTGTTTTCAAAATAATACTGAAAATGTAAACTTGAATGATACTCTCTTAACTAAAGTTGACCATAATTTACCTGATTTGACTTTTGTAAAGAAAACATTAAGGCAGAAGTTTAAAATTCACATATACTTTATATGGAAAAAGATAGAATTGAGCTGGGAAGAATTGTACCCAGAGTGGTAGAAACACCGTAAAGTAAAAATAAATAGGCAAATGATTGTTGGCATGGGATCTCTAATATCTGAAACACAATACCAAGCAAGCTCAGGCATTATAATTGAATTTGATTGCTTTAAACTGGAGTATACAGTTATTTATGACTTTTATTCATAAACCTTTGGTAAACTATTTGACATCTGATGATTCTTTTGAAGTTTTGGTAAATTTTAATGTGTAAGTTTAAAATGTTCACTGGTGGTAGGCCTGTGCATGTTGTAAAACAATGTTCTGTGTAATTGCTATGACTGATTTTCAAAGTGACCTACTATAAGAAACATAATGAGATACATTTTCATGAAACTGACTAAAATACCATTCTGTAAGCCAAGCTCTTTTTCATATTTTTCTGTGCATTCTGTCTCTTGGTAAATGTGTCAAACTACATACTATACATTCAGATGTGCTTTCACATTATTTCTGAAAACTATAAGAATGTTTATTGCTTAAACTGAAAGACAGTTTCTGTAAGGATAGTATTCTCTCTAAAGTACTTGGTGCAAAACATTTTGAGATTCTTTATGACATAATCGAATTTAACTTTCTGTAATGGAAATTTTTGGATAAGATAGTATTTTTCTGGCCACACAGTGTTCTGCTTAATTAATATGAAAATATTTTGATAGTATTTGCCACTGTCATAAAAATCTTGTAATATCCATTAGTAGACACTTTCATTGTAAGGAAATCCTTGGCTTGATTTAACAGCTGACTGTATTTTTCATGCTTAACTAAAATTGTTACATAATCCAAATAATTTACAGATGCCATAAGCTATAGTTGTGAAATGTTTACTGTTTAAATTTATAGTGAAAGTTTTTGATGTGATGTTTTTACTTTCCAAAGTACACTGTGTAGGATATTCTAAAAGTCTTTGAGCACATTTAAAATTAACGGTCTGTAATATTATTCTTTTGGTAAAACTGTATTTTCATGTCACACAGTCTCTCGTTTGATTAATCTGAAATACTTGCATGTTACTTGCTTCTGTTACTAATGTTTTTTTTTATTTTTTTTTTTTTTTTTTACTGTATCTTGAGATCTTGAATAAGTAACTTTTATTATGGATACTTTCATTTCATGTAATTGCAAATTGATCTGTATAAGCAAAATCTATGTTCATGCTTTACTAAATATGTTACAAATCAGTTTTTCTAAGTAGGATGTATCTTTCATGCTTTACTAAATCTGACAGACACCATAATCATGAAATGTTTTTAAACTGTATCAACAACAGATATTTTTATCGTTAGATGCTTTCATGACATTTTTCAAATTAATTGCTGACTTTTGTGTATTGTTGCAATTTTTTATGTTAACAACAGTCTTGTACAAAATTATTTATAAAGTGGGGGGTTAAATGATCTTTGGCTAAGATACTTGATGGGCTACCTGTCATTTAAAATTTGATTATGTCTACTTAACTGATCTGACACATTGTATGTAAACTTTGACTAGGACTCTTGTGTACCAAACTTAACTATGCATTTTGTACTCTGATTATATGAAAGTATTGATGTGGTTAACTTTGTGACTTTGACGGCTGGGATCTTTTGTTGTCATTCATGGAGGTTAGTGAGATGAAACGTATCTTAAATAATTTATTCATAAAATATGAAGAATAATGCATTCATGAAATAATATGAATTTAATAATTTTTATAAGTGAATTTCTTTCGTAAACTCAACAGCCGTGTATTTGGTGGCGTCGTGCCCATCTGCTGTCCTGTAGCTGTGAAGGCTTGGATGTAAAATTTACAGCAGCATATTTTTTTGCAAATTTTTAGGTGCTTGTATGCGGTTTGTACAAGTGTCGAACTGGTAGGGTTTCTGTTTACATAACTTCTTGTTACATTTGCTAATGTATGTCATAATCTTACTTTACACTTTTATATTGTCATTAAGCTACATTACTTGTTATTAACAAATTATTTTGCTTTCAATGTTCTCATAGCCGTAATTATCATGATTAATGTTTTTTGTGACTGTTTGCTAGATGTGTTATGATAAAATTCTCATATCTGTTTGCAATTTGAAACTTGGTAATTATTTTGCATTGCCTAAATTTATTTTCAGCATTAAAAAATTGTAATAACTTTTTATGAATTCAGTCAATGTACAATTGTAACCAAAAGATTGTTCTAGTAATCAATTTGATACTGTCTTGCTGGTATTTAATATTCTCTGATATTTTTAAACTTGTGTACTGTCTACACAAATGTAGGGTATACCTTTTAAGATGCAACTTTATTAAGCTTATCATGTATAACTTCAGACTGTACCCATGCTATGTAAATCTGGTTCAACAAAACTTTGTCTGCTTGCTCATGAGTTTATATAAACAATTTTTTCTTCTGTGTCTAATGTCATAACAGTTAATTTTAAAGACTTGTGCATTTCAGTAATCATATCATCATCAGTTGTAGAAATATTTTGCTTGGTAACTGTTTTCTATAAAATCAGTCATTTTATGCTTGAAATGCTATAGACTGTAACATGATTTAAAATTGACGTTCACAGATACGTAGTTTCAAATTAAAATTTTTGCTGATTGTAAATACTCCACATTTCTGTTATCACACAATGTCATCCACATATGATGTCTGACATTGTGTGAGGGGGGTATTGTAATATATTTAGCCAGGAGGGTCCCGTTTGTTTAAATAACTGAAGTATTCGATACTGTAGTTGGTCTTGGAATTTTAACCTAATATTCCATATTTACAATATAAGCATCTTATGGTGCTTCTGTCAAGTCTCATTATTATTTACATTACTAGGGTTTTCTAACAAACTAAATTAATTACATATTGAAAGTCGTAACAGCAATGTAAACATATATTAACACTGCTCTAATTGTTGTTTACTTACGATCTTTTGTATTGATTAATTTTCATATGAGAAAGTTATTATTACATCTGTCATAATATTGTGTATCTCCATGTAAAGCAAGATTTACATATGTTTATAAACAAATTATTAAATGTATAACTTTATAACTTCTGTGTTCTAGAATGTTCTAGAAAAACTATAATAGATATTAATACGCATGAATTGGCGCGAATGCAGTCAGTATGAAGTAGTAATAGTAGTAGTAGTATGGAGTAGTATGAAGTTAGTAATGGAGTAGTAATAGTAGTAGTAGTATGGAGTAGTATGAAGTTAGTAATGGAGTAGTAACAACTTAGTCTTGTGTTAGTATGGAAGTGTGTCGTGAACCAGTCTTACTCTTGCATCACTTTTGTGCTTTATCAGGAATGGATAAATAAACATACTTAAACAGTGAAAGTGTCACAAATGTAATTTTCTGAAAACCCAAGAACCCGTCGGCATAACATAATTTTGTAATGTGTTAATGGCAGGCGAGCTACAAGATCTTCGAGACCACTGAACATCTGCAACAGGTGATGTATGGTAAAATGTGGCTTTAATGTATGTCCAGTAAAAAAGAAATGTGCCACAATGTTTTTAGGAATATTAGATCCACTAAGCCAGAATCCAGATGTTCTTTCAAATTCTCTACCCCTCACACGTGTCGCATTTTTGTTTAGGCTTATTGGATGTGCACCTAGCATATAGGGTCCATCTCTGCCAACCCCATACGTCCACTAAATCGCATTATCGCTATGACGCCTAATTAAATCTGAGATAGTGTATCCTTCTTCTTCCTCCTTAATCATTTCATGTGTATGAGTCAGACGCTTGATTGATTCAGTAACCGGTTTAAACGCCTCTATCAGAGTTTGATCTTGTTGTAGACGTCCTAGCCGCAGCAGTCGTAGCTTCTGTCGAATCGCCTTGCGCGCTTTGATGACTTTGCATTTCGTTGTAGACATGCTGACGCATACTAAACATGCATGACAACCACATGCGTCTTATATATCCCCAGATCAGATTTGTAACACTGTTTCAATATCCTTAACATGTGCATTTAATTTATCGACAGCATCCGAAATACCTCGTATGCCACTAAAATTGATTGAATTTACCCTTGCTTCAGTTGCATCAAATCTTAATTTCTGAAACATCTCCTGATGTAGTCGTTTCTAAATTTGTGACTCTGGAGGTGAGAGAATTAAGATTCTCGTTCAGATGTCTGAGAACTTCCTCCAATGCTATAACACTGCTAGCAATCCACCTCTGTTGCTTGCCGAGAGGTTCTACAGTATCATTTAACGCTGTAATTCTGAAAGAGAGGTTTTCACCAGACCATCTAACTTCTTCAGTAAGATGTTTAAGACTTTCATTTATAGATTCAATTTTCGCCGTCAGGTATGAATATCTACTTCCTCCACTGTCAGACCGAGCACCTGACACGCATGCGAATTTGTCCATTGCGTGGTGAATACTGATGTAGCGATGTTGCTCATCACCATATTTATCCAGTTAAGAGATACTCACGCAAGTTCCGTCTATATCGACCGTCACTCAGTTTTCTAGTTTTATCAATAACCAGAAAACCGTACTGTGCATGATTCCAACAATCCCCACATATCCTTATAAACTCATTGAATGTCATGTCAGCCCCTACATGAGCATATGTTTTAAATTCATTTTGTCTTGTCTGAAAGCGATGATTAGATTGGCATTGTCCCTCACCACTTGTTTCGGTATCCTGGAATACGTCTGACTCAAATAAAATACATCAACACCCACATGTCGGCCGAAATAGAAATATTTACGTATTTGATCTTGGTTTTAACCACAACATCATCGAATATGAACACAGCGTTCGGCTTTACTCTCTCAGGTTGCGGAATATCAGCGCTCTCACTGAACGCAGTTCACTGGTTCTTCGGCGCTGTCGCAAGATCAGTCACTTACTACGAAGTTCTTGTGACAAGGATGTTTAGCTCACTCGCCCATGCTGACAACTGAAGTGCTACATTAGCAAGCGTGAGGTTTTATAGGGGTAAATTAAATACCGACACTATATCACTATAAAACATTCTTTTAATATATATATATATTTATAAAGTACCACAGATGGTTGGGTATATATACATCCCTAAATACGATCGTAATTCTAATCGTACATCAGACATGTCGGGTTCATACATATCTACATTTATTACTTCTCTGCAGTAGTCGTAGTGTTGAGCAATGGTTGCTTCCGATGGATGTCGCAATCTACTTGCAAACTCCAACAGCTTGGACCACTTTCCCTCGTAGAATCTGTACACATACGACTGCCAGCTTAGTCGCTCGTTGAAAGCATGATCAATCTTGAAACTGCTGTACATTAAGTTTTTAAACGCTTCCTCCAATCCAATGTTCCAATGTTTGTTAAGCTTATGGGACTTAACTACGGGGTCATCAGTCCCTAAACTTACAAACTACTTATGAACTACTTACAAACTAGGACGGCACAAATATCCATGCCCGAGGGGGGATTCGAACCCCCGACCGTAGTGGCCGTGCTGACCGTGACTGGAGCGCCTCAGTCACCTCGGCCACCGCGGCCGGCAAAAACGCTTCCTCATGCAAATGAATAAACTCGTTACTGCTGTAAGGTTTCACAGTTTGTGGAAAGCGACCTGAGGAGACTATGTGATCACCTAACTCTAACGATGGTGCTTGAGCATAACTGCAATATACATTGAGGAATCGCAAAAGTATTCGAGCAAAGTCGGTTCTACCCCAGTACCTCTGTCATTGACCCCGATAACGTCATCCAAGATGGTGGCCAAGGTCATTTACCTCTGAAGTCATCTAAGAAGGCGTAGTTCCAGTTCCGGAACGAAATGGCCGCCGTGACTCCGTGACCTGATCCCTATTGCCGGTTCTACCCCCAGGGTACCCATAATGCATTGCGCGATGACGTCATTCAAGATGGCATCCCCCGGGAAATTTGAATTTCGAATTTTCCTTGAATGCTATTAGCCCTTTCCATATTTTTGGTGGGAAAAACTTGTAATTTCAACCACTAGATGTCAGCACAAGAACCCCATACCCTCCCTCCCCCTTCCACCCCTACGAAAATGGCTGGAACATCTATCAGTCGGCTCCAGGAGCTCAAAGGGAGAGGTCAAAGCAGCAGCAGCAGAGTCCAACACTGAATGTGAGTAATGTTATTGCATGTGTGTACATATGAAAATTACCTCATTACACTCTGATGTTCGAACCCAGTACTCCTGATTCAATGAACCCCCATCACGCATTTGCTCCACAGGGCCACGCCCCCTTCCCCTACTGCCGCTTCTGCGCCAGGGTACCCATCATGCATTGCACGATGACGTCAACCAAGATAGCGTCATTTCCTGTTCCGGAGCAAAATGGCCACCAGAGAAAATCCAGGACCACACCATCATCACTCAGTCTGCTGCAAGAACCAGCAGGGTGAGGACCTCTTCCCTCCAGAAGCAGCAGTTGTAATGTTGTTCATAACTATTGTTTAACAACATCAATGTTTTTAAACAATTCTATTTAACATCAAAAATTTATTTTGGCAGGAAAGCCAGAATATCCGAAACATCACTATGTTTATTGGAAATCGTTAGTTGGATAGGAAGGGAGTCTCAAAAGACACAAATCAAAAATTAGTTTTGGCTGGAAAGCCACAATTTCCGAAACATCACTGTGTTTATCGAAAATCGTTACTTGGATAGGAAGGGAGCAACAACCAAAAAGCACAAGAGATCAGCCCTTGCAAGTCGATGTGATTTCTGTAGGAAGGATGCCCATCAAACAACCACAAATTTTTAAGAAACCAATTCCTGGCTGGTCTGGAAACTTTCGCCTCCAGGCTGGTGGATGCCCACTCACTTTTCTTTTCTTCCTTTATTGTTACTTTAACGCTAACCTACATACAGTTAGCAGGCTGGCAGCAGCGACATTGGCTGCTCTTCAGCCTTGTGAAACATATATTACGACAAGTAGTAATGAACATGATAAGTAGAATAAAAATTGGAGAGTTAAAACCAGAGACAAGTTGAGATTTCGGAGAACATACATAAAATGACAATTAGACAGGCGTATATATGGAAGACAAATAGGTACAAGCAAGCGGCGATAAAATACACACATATTCATAAAAACTGTTCAGAGCCACAGTGACGGTTGAAATTACATTGAGAGACACACACACATATCGAAAACAGTTGACGGTTCACACAGTAAAAATCGTAGATCGTGGTTGGCGAGGCACTAGTTAAAACACATGGAAGTCACTGATCACTGACACTGGCACTGGTGCACTGTTTAAAATGTTCGAGATGCCCCCGTGGGGTGGAGGTGGGGGGAAGGAGGGGGAGGGGATGGGATAGGGATGGTGGAAGGGGAAAGAGGGGTTGATGAGACTCTGGGGGTAGGATAGGGGAGCCAAGCGGGAGGAAGGAGGGGATGGGGGAGAGGGGAGGGGCTCTGATGCTGCGTGGAAGGGATCAGGGTTTGTAGGAGGGGTATATATTGGGACGAAGATCGTTATCCGGTAAGGGAAGGGTGTGGAAGTTGCCCTGGGAAAGTATATGGAGCATATGTAGGTGAAGGGCGGAAAGGATATTTTGATGGAGGTGTGGCAGAGGTTCGGGATTGGTGAGGATAGAGTGTACCAGGGGGTTTTGGGATTCTATTTTGCGGGTAGTGTAGAGGATTCGGAGATGTTCAAGGTGTTGTAGGAGGACAGTGAAGGGGATGATGTCATAGAAGATCTGCGTGGGGGAAGGGAGTCGGATTCGGTAAGCGAGGCACAGGGCGTGGCGCTCGAGGATTTACAGGGTTTTGTGGAAGGTGGGAGGGGCTGATATCCAGGCGGGATGGAAGAAGAAAAGAACGGGGCGCATGATAGATTTATAGGATGTCGCTCCGGAGCGAGGTGGTGCCGAACTGACCCCACCACTGGAGATCAGCGGGCGGACGGGAAGAAAGGTTAAGGTTGGCGGCAATCACATAGGTCGTGAAGGAGCGGTCTATATGGGAGAAGAAGGCATACGGGAGGTGAGCAGTGCTACGAATATAAATGGTGGCGCGGGTGACTGTAAGGGATGGGAGGAAGAGGCAGAGGATCAGGTGTTCGGTGGGATCATTAAGGAGAGGTTGGAGCCAGACGGGATGGTGGCAGAGGTGGCCGATCGCCACTCTGCCTGGGGCGAGGGGTGGGGAGCCATCGGTAAGGTGGAGGATATAGGGAGTGGTGCTCATAGGACGACGGGGTTGGAGGAAGGTTTCGTTCAGGAGGAAGGCATCCACATGGTGGTGGGAAAGGATGTGCATAAGGTGGTGTTTATTAACAGGAAGGGAGCGGACATTATGACAGTGGAAGGTATAGGAAGGGCTTGCCATAGGGGCCGAATGGGAAGGACGAACGGAGGGAGAGGGGGCAACGGGAAAAGAGGTTAGGGCGTGTCTAGACTAGGGTAACCTGCTGGGAGAAGGTGAAGTGGGAGTGTGCACGGGAGAAGGTGGCGAAGGTTTCTAGGTGAAAGATGGAACGCGTGGCAAGGGCTATCTGTTGAAGGGTATGGGGACGCTGGAAGGGATGGATGTTTTGGAGGACAGTTGTGACAAAGAGGATGACGTGATCTATGGTGGGAGGGCGGCAGAGGGAGTTGTTGGGATGCAGAGGGGGATCGACAGGACGAACAGGGACAGTAAGTTCGAGGTTGGTGGGGTTGGGGATGGATTTACACGTATAGGAATAGGTGGGATGGGGGCTGCCACAGGTGTTGCAGACAGGAGGGGAGGCGAGGTATGGACAGTTTTGTGGAGGTGGTTGGACTTGCAGTGGGGACAGGTGGGCGGGTTGCGGCAGTGCTGTGTCAGGTGGTCGTTATAAATGAGACACCTGGCACAGCGGTAGGATTGGGGCGGGGAGTGGGAGGGTTCCACCTTTTGGCGGCGGTCGTAGATAAGTGCCCCCTCGAGGAGAAGGCGATCGATGGAGAATGCAGATTCGGTAAAAATCCACATCAGGTAGGTGGGGCTAGTGGCATTACGGATCCGCTTGGCAGAGCGAATGGAGATGTCTGGGTGGGCTTTAAGTTGGCCCAACACCACCTCCTCTGTGATA
Source organism: Locusta migratoria (assembly GCA_026315105.1). Taxonomy (NCBI): domain Eukaryota; kingdom Metazoa; phylum Arthropoda; class Insecta; order Orthoptera; family Acrididae; genus Locusta; species Locusta migratoria. The sequence goes on from CM048755.1 coordinate 107,154,630, forward strand.
ACTGGACCTAGTTTGGTTATCACGGCAGTGAGGGTGGCCGGATGGCGGGGAGGGAGGGGTTGATGGGGAGAGGAGGAGGTGTAGAAGGGGGTGAGGGTTGCGTGGGGGGCGGGGTGGATGGCAGGGAGGCGCTGGGGCATGTCTGTATGAAATGTGGGGCTGGGAGATTTGATGAGGACCGAGTTCCTACGGGGGATGAGTTGGGCGATAGGAGCTGCGGGGAAGTACTTGCGGAGTTCTAAGGAAAGCGGGGATCTGGACGGGAGAGGAGGTAGGTATACAACTCAGGCTGGGGGGAGATGGGTGCAGTGTCCATGATGTCGGCGGGGGTGGAAGCGGAGGAGGAGGAGTCTTCTTAGAGGCAGCAGGAGTGGGGTCCACGCTTCCGCATTTGATGGGGGTCTTCTTCTGCGTGCCGGTGGAGGAGCAGAAGGACGGGGCGGGGTCGATGGGAATGTGGTGGGGGACGGGGCCCTGTTGCGTTGCAACGGAAAGAGGCGGTGACTGTGGGGTGTCGGCCACCGTGGCTCGGTGATGGGTAATGCGAGAGGGTGAGATGGGGGGGAAGTCTGCAGGGGAGGTGAGAAGCAGGTAGACAGTAGCTGGGGAAGGAAGAGAGACTTGGGAGGCTGCTGTGGTGGAGAGGAGAACGGAGAGGGGGATTTCTTGGGAGGAGTTGGTGTACGAGGAGCTCCATGTTGTGACGGTGCGGGCGGTGGTGGGGGTGATATATAAAACCTCGGTTGTGGTGATTGGAATGTTCGCAATTGTGGCTAATTAAAAAAGAGGGAAAGAAGTCAAAGAAGAAGAAAAGGTGGACAGTCTAAGCGAAAGTAAGCGGCGACCACAGCTGGTGGCCAGTTGGGGCTGGCGGAAGCCTCGGGCTGCGGAGGGGCAGCTAGAGGCCACCGGCAGCTGATGTGAGGGCGGCAGTGACGACGACGGCGGCGGCGGCACCGGCGGCGGTAGCAAACGGGGAGCGTGGAGCGACCCAAGGGATTGGGGCGGCTCCGTAGCGGTGACGGCGGGGCGGTGAACCAGTCCGGCGGCCGGCGGGACTAGCAGGACCTCCAAACAGCAGAACCCCCAGGCCGGGCTGGGCTGGGCTGGGCTGGGCTGGGCCGGCGGCGGCGGCGGTGCGGCGAAACCTATCCAGCTGACGGCGAGGCGGTGAGGCGGTGAGCAGGTCCGGCAGGACCTTCAGGCTGCAGCGCCTCCGGGCTTGGCTGCGCAGCGACAGTGTCGGCGATGAGCTGGATGGACCCACTCACTCAGACCAGTACAATATATACTACAAAGTCTGTGCACTCAGTTTTGGTAACGTAATAGAAAGCACCTTAATTACAGATCATATTGTATACAAAATTAGATGTACACATACTTGGGACATAACGAAAGTCATCTATAAAGCTACGTCCACATACCCTAATTACGCAACTACATATGCAGTCAATTACAAAATCGCACGCAAGAAAACGATTTGCTGTGTGTCTCTCCTGGTGACCACTGACCAAAGCAGAACTCAGACAGTTCAGACTTCTGGCAATAGAGGCCGCTGATACCTGCTTCCCTCCACTCCTTTCAAACCCTGTCGAGAGAGGCCGCTGCTACTTGTTACCCCTCCATCCTGTCCCAGCCTTTTCAAAACAAACTGCCAGGACACTGGGGAAAGCTTTGCGTGTATACATAAGGGGGTCCCAGTCTCTCTTCTCCAAGCCATATCAGTATTCTCTCAACAAGCAACATAAACGTTCTTACAACGATAAACATTGCTTGACGACGAGTCCAGGTGTCGCAGTGCATTTAAGGCAGATGCGCGCGTAAAAGTAATCTCTCCACGCATGGAGCGCCAGCCCAGTCAGTGACCACGTGCGCCGCCGGCCGCGGTGGCCGAGGTGACTGAGGCGCTCCAGTCACGGTCAGCACGGCATGGATATTTGTGCCGTCCTAGTTCGTAAGTAGTTCATAAGTAGTTTGTAAGTTTAGGGACTGATGACCCCGTAGTTAAGTCCCATAAGCTTAACAAACATTTGAACATTTGAACCACGTGCGCCCCCGCGGCGCGGTCGGTGCGTCACTCGTCTACTTATGGGGAAACGGCTATTGTGTCGTACTAAAAGCAAACATGCTTCTCGCCACACGCGCGCTTGTCAACAGATGCTAGCTGACCGGAAGCGCTCTTAACACTATCAAAATTATCAAACGTATATTGCTTCTCAAAAAATAAAAAATAAAATTAAAAAAAAAATCAGTGACAGCATCGAGTCATGGCTATCTTCAGACAAATTGAACCTCACTCTCGATCCTTTTCCACAAATGAAGGGCTTGACAAAACAGCGTAATAAGTGATTCGAGATAGCATAGCGATTAGGTGTCTTGTATCTGATTAACACCACATCTTCTGCTAATGCCAGTCGTTACAACCGATAAACAAACGTAACACCCAACCAATTACGTCGTAAAATTATCCAGCAGTAATGTAATATAGTTACAAACCATCCGAACACATAATTCCCCAACAAGAGCCGCGTACGTAGAGGTTCTGTGAGTCAAAAGACTCTTCTTGTAGTGATGTCCACCCGAAGTCGTGCATTTTAGGACTAATGTTCCGTCTGCTAGCCTAGGCAAAATAACTGTATAGCCGATGCTCACATCAGCCGACGAACGTAATGTAACGGTAACGACCATCCCAAACCCGAGCGTCAAACACTATAGGCGTGTAACACAACTTCCTTAGCACTTTCTCACGGAAACAGTATGAACGATCCTCGTTTAAATGCTTAACAGTATCGTAGCTCGATCTCCAGCAGGATCACAAACACAGTGTTCTCTGGACAGAACACATAAAGTAAGCATATGCTAAATGTTTTTAATAAAATTTCATACCTTTTTAAACATCCTCTCTCAAAAACATCTGAGCTACATATTCAAATAATCAAAACCTTCTACGCAAGACCTCTGCACACACAGCACTTTGACGCGGTTAGCATGCAATGCATTTATTTAATGGAACTGAACCTTAAAAGACGACCGTCTGTCGTCTTCCATATATTTCTGTAAAATTTATTTAATGTCGCTCGATTATCATTTTGTTAAAACTTGAACCCCACTTTTTTCAAGGCTTGAGGAATAACATTTGTATTTCATGTGTTAGAATATTAGTTAATATTGCTAGATTTTTCTTATTTTGTTATGTTAATAATTTATTATTATATTAATTAATGTGGCATAAGTACGGCTTCCTCACTACGACACTGTCCCTGTGAGAATGTGCAGTTGTTTTACCTTTAAGTGTGTGCTGTTTGAATGTGGGGAGTGACAGCTCGCTTTGAATCGTTTTCTCTGGCTTAGTATCGATAGCTGCTGATACTACCAAAGAGGTTTCCACACCCTTTGGTTGCGAGCTGGTTGGCGAGTCTCTCGGTCCCCCACCACCGCTGTTTTCGTGGATTTTCCAGCTTCCGGTGGCTTTCCGCGTCTTCCCGCGCCCCGGTGGCCGCGCGGCTGATCATTTGGTTCTGGGCATCTGGTGAGGTAAGGTTGGTTCTGCTCTTGTTTCTGGAGATTGTAGTATTTCATTGACTAGCACGTTTAATTTAGCCGGCTGTAGTGGCCGAAGGGACTGGGACCGTCAGTCACGGTCTGCACGGCCACTACAGTTGGGGGTTTGAATCCCCCCTCAGGCATGGATATTTGTGCCGTCCTTAGTCTTAGCTAGTTCATATGTAGTTTCTAAGCTTAGGGACTGATGACCTCGTACTTAAGTCCCATGAGTTCTTCAAACATTTGAACATTTTCGTTTAACTTACATTCGTGAACTTAGAATCTTTTTTTGGAATATTTTCTACGATTGTGTGCGGAAATGTGTTCTCATTTTTCAATTAAGTGATTTCCAATAGATAAACGCGGTGTATGTGATTCTAGTTGCAGTTTGAAAACGGCTTGGTATGTTAAAGCCTTTTGTGATCATGTGGCGGTGTGTGAACTCTGTGTAAATACTTTCTAGCATTGTGGGGCCCGATTTCTAATAAGTGATATGTTCATTTTATATAGTGCATGTAAAATTCTTCTCATCATTTCCTTCCGGGAGTGATATGTGTTCCACGCAGTTGGTTCATAGAACAAAGCCTTCAGTTTCCACTCTTGTTTGTTCCATGCCCATCAGGCAAGTAACTATGCGGTTATCCTTCTGATTTGCACTAATATTTCGCGATCTTCTCTCGCCGACTATTTTAATTTTGCCATTTCTTCTCCGACTCGTAGTACACACTCTGACTTGGTCTGTAATTCTCTCTGAGCCTTATACAACCTCCTTCAATAGCTTCCTTATGTAATTCTAACAATTTCTATAGGTTGCATGTCGTAATTCTTAATTTTATTTTTCTGACTTTGTAATTATTTCACTTTTACGAGTTTTTGAGACTGTACTTCATTCGTCTCTGTAATCGCCCCCTATCGCGTGTAGCTATATTTCATTCGCTTCCTTATATAATTCTAAGCATTTCTATGGGTTGAATGCTGTAGTTAATTTTCTTTATTTTTCGTAAACTGAATTTATTCAATTTTATCGGTTTTCGGAACCACGTGTGTCCGAGTTCCGACTTCCGGGGTTTGCAGCTAGTCGCCTGATTTCACGCCACGTCTCATGTAAAACCAGTACCTAGATCGATTGCTAACAGACTGCAACTTAAGAATCCACCGTGATTTGTATAATGAATCCGACATTCAACCACTTCACCTTCAGTGGAGTGCGTTCAGGTAGCGTAGCCGTGTGTCGCCATTAGCGTGTTCGCTCGCGGTCCAATTCAGATGTAATTTAACTTGCTATATACTCGCACCATCTCAAAACAGACACGACAGACCAGAGCCAGCTTCAAAGTGTTTGTATATTGTGTTTTGTGCTACCTCCGACTTGCTGAATTTCGTCTACGATAGCGGCGCCTGCTTCCGCCTCATCTCAGCACACTGTTTTTGGTGAGTTTCGCTGTGGCATTGCGTGTGTGTGAGAGAATAAGTGTTGTTTGTGAATCCTTCCCCCCAGTAGCGTTAAATCATGTATAATTTAGGCTGGGCACTGTCCGCATTAATCCATATAAGAGATGCAGTTTATTGTATTAACAAAATTGGTTCCCCATTTTGCTTGTTTTCTATCTGAATAGACAAGTTTAAGTTCAGCATATTCCATAAGTTGCCTATAAATTGTAGTTTTAGAGCACCTTCCCTCTTTTATTTAATATTGTTTCACAATTGCTGAGAACATGCTCAGATGCAATGTTTCTTACGACTAAATTCCGTTGCGCCATAAATGTTTTCTTAGCCACTTTACTAAGATAACTTTAATTGTGATGGCTTGCTTATTAATGTCTGTGTATAATAACGTGTGAGCTGCTATGTATATTGACCACTTTAGTATTAACTTCCTGTTATTGAAGTAATTTGAAACGAGTCTGTTCTCAGTTTGGGCCAGGGATCTAGGCTTTGTAGCAGGGAGTAACCAGTAGTTCACACGGACCTCATTTACTAATTTTAGTGACAAAGCAAGGCTCTTGTTACGTACAGTGGTCGACTTTTAACCTAGCTGAGTGCTTGACAGCAGCGGACACTGTCGACCCCCCTCCCAAAAGCAAACATGCTTTCACATACAAGCCCCATCTAACGACAACCCTCTCTCTCTATCGTGCAAATCATACCAGTCGCGCTTAAAATTATCAAGTTCGGAAATTTAATACTCCCTCTTGTACTCTGATATAATACACATAATTCTTTCCGAAACATACCAACAGTTTCTTAGATCGGCGCATTGCTGTCTCCCACATAATTTTTCGGTCTTCCTGTAAACCACCACTTTTATGGTTTTATACGCCTTCCTACAATTCCGAGAATTCGGGTAGTTTAATTCCACCTCCTGCGTATACCTATCTAAGGAATCTCTATGTGCTGTTACAATGCAAACGCTTCTTTACAACAGGTCAAATATCGATAATCGAGCAGCCCAGAAGACATTTAAACCCTATTGTACAACGGAGAATCACAATTTAAAAATTTATCCGATTTCCGACAGTCTACACTAAAAGTTTTTTTTTTTTTCTCGAAAGTATTGGCCTAACACCACCCTTATTCGACAGTACAGTAACCACGGAAGCGAGGAAGTACTTTACCTGCCCAATGCAACATAGATTTTCAGAACAAGATCTATCAGCCCTTTACCCACAAAAATTCCTACTCCAAGTTCCTTTCCTGTGACTATCTTTTTCATTCCACTAAACCGAACTCAGATTTATTTTCTTAAAGTAGCTGTCTACCGCAAACGAAGATGCTAACCTACACACTGCAACACCAGCAAATTTATAGCCAATAAACCTCGCATATTTCGAAGCCCTATGTCGAAGTACAGGCGATGATAGATAACCCATCCTAATAATAATAGTAGACACAGCGAAATTTAGTAGACCCTCTAGAGACCAAAACATTCATCAAAGAGGCCGTATGCACTATCATCCTCTCTATCGGATTAGTATTACACACACAAAAACGTTTAAAGACAAAGTAGTGCGACTTAGGGCTCAAACGACACCACACAACGCAGGAAAACGCGACGTCGATCATAATATTTCTACGCATTACCATGCAATCGCAATCAACTACCCCTTAAGACCACAAACGTCCCAGAGTTCGCTAGATTTACGGACACACCAGTCAATTTTCGGTGTTGTTAAGCCAGCAAAACACAGCACAAGAACTGCTCTCTAAGGAGTGGCTGGGAGTGACAGGATGTGCAAATGTTTGTAAATCTATCGGACCAAACTGCGTGGTCATCAGTCCGTAGCTTACAAACTACTTAAACTAAGGTAAACTAACCTACAACACATACACCCATGCCCCAGGGAGGACTTGAACCTCCGACAGCGAGCAACCTAGCGCTCCGCAGCGAGGCGCCTTAGACCGCTCGGCTACTCCACCGATCTAGAATCATCGATTTCAATTAGCTCCATAGTTAGGTGATTTAAAGCTGGGTAGTTACCTACGTTGGGAGGCACGTTTAATCGTTCGTTTAGTCTCTAAAGGATTGCTCTTGACATTCGATAACATTTTTCGGGTGTTGTAGGTTGGATTTGACTGCTGTTACGGTCTCTTACAGGGAGTTGAGTTGTAAAAGCAGGGGCGTCGCGTAGTTGTAAATGCGCACATAGAAACAAAGTATAATGGTTGTACTTGGGATGCGGTGTATTCATCTCAGCTGTTAGTGTTGCTTACGATGCGATTGGATGCCTCCTGCTAGCGTTGTGGCGATGTTTACGGTGGTAAATGCTATATCGATAGGTGCGATATAGCGCCCGTCACATGGATGGGTTGGCAACATCACCGCCACAGAGAGCGCCTCGCGAAGCCACGGCCGATGGGGCGCCGCCAGCGCCTTCCTACTGAGCGACAGCAGACACCACGCCAGAAGACCTTCTCACGGCGACCTGCACTCATCTAAATACCTTGCTTGTAGCTCCATATGATAGCTGCTATTACCTGGTTTCTATTAAGTTATGTATTGTAATTATTCTGGAATATACTTATGACTAATTTTTCGATGTCTGTAGAAATTCCTCAGAGTTCCCGTCTGCGGCGTACAACTTGGAACCCATCTTCCTTCTGTGTGATCACTAAGGACACAACAGAAACATGGGGACGAGGATGGGATTGTAGATACTATTGTAATTGGCGTTCGATGCGGTGCCACACTGCAGACTGCTAACGAAGATATGAGCTTATGGAATAGGTTCACAGATTTGTGACTGACTGGAAGACTTCCTCAGTAATAGAACGCAGTACGTTGTTCTCGACGGCGAGTGTTCATCAGAGACGAGTGTATTGTCAGGCGTGCCCCAGAGGAGTGTGATAAGACCGCTATTATTTTCTATCTATATAAATGAGCTGATGGACAGAGTAAGTTGTAATTTGCGGCTGTTTGCTGATGATGCTGTGGTGTATGGGAGGGTGTCGTCTGTAACTGACTGTAATAGCATACAGGATGACTTAGACAAAATTTCTAGTTGGTGCAAAGACTGGCAGCTAGCTCTCAATGTAGAAAAATGTAAGGTGATGCGCATGAGTAGAAAAAACAATCCCATAATGTTCAAATACAGCATTAGTAGTGAGCTTCTTGATGCTGTCGCATCGTTCAAATATCTAGGCGTAACATTTCAGAGCGATAAGAAATAGAACTAGCATGTAAGGACAGTTGTGAGTAAGGCGGACAGCCGACTTCGGTTTATTGGGAGAATTTTGGGAAGATGTACTTCACCTGTAAAGGAGACCGCGTATAAAACGCTTGTACGACCACGTCTTGAGCATTGCTCAAGTGTTTGGGACCCACAGCAGATCAGTTTAAAGGAATACATAGAGGCGGTTCAGAGACGAGCAGCTAGATTTGTTACCGGCAGGTTCGACCAATACGCGAGTGTCACGCAAATGCTCCGGCAACTCAATTGGGGATCGCTGGAAGAAAGACGACGTTCTTTTCGTGAATTTCTGTTGAGGAAATTTAGAGGGCCGGAATTTGAAGCTGAGTGTAGTACGATCTTGCTACCGCCTACTTACTTACATTTCGCGTAAAGATCACAAAGACAAGATAAGAGAAATTAGGGCTCGTACGGAGGCATATAGGCATTCTTTTTTTCCTCGTTCAATTTGGGAGTGGAATAGGAAAGGAAATGCCTAGTAGTGGTACAGTGTACCCTCCGCCACGCACCTTACGGTGAATTGCGGAGTATGTATGTAGATGTAGATATTTGTAAGTAGCGCACTGCATTGCCTTACCGACGTAGCTTAGGTGGTCAAATTTTTCGCAGGCATTGCGACACCACGCACACACACGTGCCAATATGGTTTGTTGTTTTGGTCTTCGTTCAATGCTCTGGCATATTGGTTAATTTTGTTGTTTGGGAAGGTAGTTAACAAATTTGTTATATTGCTAGGAAATGCGTGTTTTTGTTGTTGTTTGAGGTATTGTAAGCATGACTGCTCCCCCACCCATAGTTTCTGCCGGGCTTCCTCAACTGTCACAGCCAGGCAACGCGCCACCTACAATTGTTGATTTATTCTGTTATTCAGGCACAGGCGCAGCAAACAGCAGCTCTGCAAGGACTACTGTCTCAAGTACTGCAGGCTCAAGCCCAGCAACTGTCGCAACAGCAGCCAGCAGCCACCACACGGAAGGTCGTGCCGTCTTTCCGTCCCTTCAACGAAGACAAGGAGGACTGGGAAAAATGTGTTCAGCAGTTGGAGCAACATTTCATCGCCCATCGCGTACCAGGTACTGACAAAATTCATTTTTTTCTGTCGTGGTGTGGCCCTCAAGTCTTCGCGATTGCTGAAAAGCTGTTCCCGGATCATAAACCCGATCAAGTACAGTTCTCCACCTTAATAGACGCCTTACAAAGTACTATTCAGACCACGTGCATGTAGCGGCCGCCCGTTATCAGTTTTTTAGACTTAGAAAAAAGGAAAATCAGACGTATCGCCAATGTGTGACAGAACTGCAGGGAATGACCAAAAAAATGTCAATTTAAGTGCGTGTGTGGTGCTTCCTATGCAGATTCTATGATCAGGAACGAGGTAACACAAAATGTGACAGATCACAAAGTTAGGGACAAAATTTTACAATATAGTAGTCCCACATTACAACAAGTATTGACTATTATTGATCATCAGGACGCATGTGAATTAGCTACCCAGTGCTTTGACTCTCCTCGAGTGTGTAGTGTAGCGGCACAAAATGAGCGACACACAGCTCCCCACAACGGCCGCAGCGTCCGCAGAGACAATAGACATAGTTCCCGGAAACTGCCACAGACTTCCCGCTCGGACGCCTTACGTCAGAAAGACAACAAGCGCCAGAGCCACACGGACACAACTCGTAATGTTAGAAAATCTTGTCCACGTTGTTTGTCCACACATAAACGAAGTAACTGCCCCTCGCGAAATGCTCAGTGTTTCGCGTGTGGAAAGCAAGGACATGTACAATCGGTGTGTTTACAAAGACAGCGACAGGCACTTAGTGAGCCGTCTACAAATTTAATCACTTCTAGTTCAGTGAATGAGCATTTCATAAATGTTCTCTCAGACAAATCTCGTGTTGCAGTGTCCGATAAAAGTGAACAGACCCCCTTGCTTCGTAAGAACAAATTGTTTGTGAACCTTCAGATTAAAAACTTGCCTGTGGAATTAATTAGATACGGGAGCGTCACTTTCGTTACTAAATTATAGAACTTACAAATTACTGAACCAACCTCCTTTGCAACCAACCCCTGTACACTTGTCAGCATACAATGGGGACACTATACAGGTACTCAATAAATGTAGCTTGCCCGCAGAGTACCGAAACTGTATACAGTGACTTTCCATGTACTGTGTTCGGAAGATTCTACAAACATTTTTGGACTAGATTTGTTCGACTTGTTCAACATGAACATACAGGAAAATGTGCTAACTGTTCAATCGTGTGCGCCCACCGACAGCTTAGATAAATTGTGCAACGACTTCGCTGTACTGTTCACAGACGGCCTTGGTAGAACAACCAAGTTTATGCACAAGTGACACTCAAAGAATCAACCCAACCCAAGTTTTGTCGGGCGCGCCGTGTGCCTCTCGCCCTGAAGGACCAAGTGGCATTTGAACTGGCAGAATGGCAACGCAATGGCGTTATAGAACCTTTCTCAGCCAGTCAGTAGGCCTCCCCCATAGTGCTTATCCGTAAGCCGTCTGGTCGGCTCCGTATCTGCGCCGATTTTAAAAAGACAGTTAATCCTCAACTGGTTGTGGACACATTCCCGCTACCACGCCCAGAACAACTCGTGGACAAACTCGGGGCGGGAAAGTATTTTTCTAAAATTTATTTAAAAGATGCTTATTTGCAAGTGCTTTTAGATGAGAAATCACAGAATGTTTTAGTTATCAATACTCCGATTGGTTTAAGTTTTTGCGATTGCCTTTTGGTTGCGCATCTTCTCCTGCTATTTTCCAGCAGTTTTTAACACAGTTGACCGCCAAGGTTCCATGTTGTTCGACGTATTTGGACGATATTTGGGTTGCTGGTCGTGCCCCCGACGAACATTTGAGAAATCTTCTTTTGTTGTTTGTAGTGTTGTCGGACGCGGAACTCCGCTGTAATGACAAATGTGCGTTTTTTCAAACATAAATTATCTGGGTCATCGCATTAATGGGCAGGGTGTGCATCCCCTGCAGACACATCTACTTGCTATCAAGAATTTGCCGACTCCCAAGAATCTTCGAGAATTGCAATCTGTGCTCGGTAAATTGTTTTACTATTTCAAATTTATTCCAAATGCTGCTCAAATCGCTGCACCCTTACAGCGTCTTCGGAAACGGAATGTTCCTTTTCAATGGACACCTGAATGTGACGCCGCTTTTCAAACCTTAAAACGGGAACTCTTGAGTGACAGATGTTTCGTTCATTTTGATCCTTCGCTTCCTGTAGTCTTAGCTGCCGATGCCTCGGCCTTTGGGATTGGCGTTGTGTTGTCACACCGGATTGGTCAACAGGATTGCTTTTGCGTCCAAATTGCTTACTGATGCGCACCGCAGGTATTCTCAAATAGAAAAGCAGGCGCTTGCTCTGGTATATGGTGTCACGAAGTTCCACCATTATTTATATGGTCGGAAATTTTTTCTTGTTACAGACCACAAACCGTTGCAATCGTTGTTTCACCCTCACAAACCTCTCCCGAAATCGACTGCCCATAAATTGCAACGCTGGGCTCTGATTTTGTCTTCTTACAATTATGAAATTTTGTATCGCCCGTCATCGAAACACGCCAACGCGGATGTTTCATCCCGCCTTCCAGTGGGCTCTGATCCAGATTTTGATTCGTCGCCGGCGTCTTGTTTTACGTTCGGCGCTCAGGTTTCCGACTGGCTTGAATCTTTTCCTCTTGATTCTCGGACGGTGGCACAGATTACCGCCGCCGATCCGTCACTGAACCTTTTAGTACATTATCTTCGTTCGGGTTGGCCCCGATCTTCGAAGCACATTACAGACTCCGAAGTTCGCCGATTTTTTGCGCACCGTAAAATGATCTCTCGTTGCAAGACTGTGTCATCTTGCTCCGCAGCGGAGCGGATCAGTTGCGAGTGGTGCCAACGTCATTACGCGCACAGGTCTTGCGACTTCTGCACGAGGGCCATTGGGGTGTAGTCCGAACGAAGCAGTTAGCCCGCCGCCATTGTTCGTGGAAGGGCATCGACGGGGACATACGGCGAATGACGTCCCGTTGTCGCGTTTGTGCAGAGCACCAGTCCGCTCCACTGTGCCGTTTCTTTTCGTGGCCGAAAGCAACCGGGCCTGGCAACGTCTTCATGTCGATTTTTCGGGACCTTTTTGGAATTCTCGTTGGTTACTGTTAGTGGATTCTTACAGTAATTTCCCGTTTGTGGTGCCTATGTCTTCTACCACGACAACTGCCACCGTTAAGGTTCTACGGTCCATCTTTTGCCTCGAAGGTCTACCGCAGACGATCGTCACTGATAATGGCCCACAGTTTGCCTCGTCAGAGTTTGCGTCCTTCTGTCGGAGCCAGGGTATCGATCACGTCACTAGCGCGCCGTTTCATCCTTCGTCGAACGGTGCCGCGGAACGTCTCGTGCGGACGTTTAAAGAACATGTGACCCGCCTCAGGCATGACCATTCCCGCGATGACGCCTGGCTCATCTTCCTGCCTACCTATCGGTCGCAGCCTTACCGTGGCTCCTCGCCGGCGGAACTCTTGCACGGCCGCCCGCATCGCTCTCTGCTTCATTTGCTACACCCACGGCAGCGTTGGCAGCATGGCACAATTGAAGACCTAACATTCTAAATGTGCTAAGTACCATTTTTTTTCAAATTTTTTTTCGCTCTAAAGGTGCTACATCAATGCAAGAATATTATACTAAAAGCGCTTTGTCATATGACAAATGTAAGACGTTCTTACAGTCACTGACAGATGGCATTGGTGTCAACTACACAGCCTTCTTCGTTCTCGTCAATCGACTTCTGTATTCATGCTTATGACATCAGTGAAGCAATAATGTGTTTATGACATAAGGGTGAAAGGTCTCGAGGAGCTAACAGCATAGCAACATGCCTGTTCCATGTCTTGAATTGCACTAAAAGTATTATCAGTGTAACTGGTAAAAAAAGGAAACTTGTGATTTGGAGTGACAAGTGCTGTGGACAAAATGGAAACCGTGTACTTATATATATGTACATGTTTGCAGTGGCTTGTGGTCTATTTGACTGTATAGTCCATAAGTATCTGATTTCAGGCCACAGTTTCCTATCTTGTGATAGAAATTTTGCCTTAATAGAAAAGCACAAGAATGTAGTTAAATATTACGTACCCGATGATTTACAAGAAGTAATTACTTCAACGCGCCCTTCTCTCCCATTCAAAACACTCAGAATGGAAGAAAATGACTTTGACTTTGGGCTGCTGCTGATAAAGTGATCAACACAACGAAGCTACACATCAGTTCCGCTGCACAAATTAAAATCACGTCACCAGGAATAGTGAACATCAAAAGGACATTCAGTGAAATTGAACAATGGGAAAGTGGAAACATCCTGAAGAAAGGGAAAACTGACGATTTCATTCATACACAACTTTTAGTGTTTCCACGAGTTCCACGATTGTCTGCTGAAAATAAATAAATAAATAAAAAAATAAATAAAAATAAATAAAGACTTGCTTGCTAGGGTACCCTTTATACCACATCTTCGTCAGTTTTTGCTGATTTGTGTAATGATGCTGCAAACTGAAGATATTTATCTCACATTGTGTGTGTGAGAGAGAGAGAGAGAGAGCTTACGGGACTTAACTACTGGGTCATCAGTCCCTAAACTTACAAACTATTTATGAACTACCTAATCCTAAGGACGGCACAAATATCTACGCCCGAGGAGAGATTCGAACCCCCGACCGTAGTGGCCGTGCAGACCGTGACTGGAGCGCCTCAGTCCCCTCGGCCACCGCGGCCGGCTCACATTGTTTCATTTCCTATTTATAGATACGTTTCGTCAAGCGCTACAGCTTGATATCTCTATTGAACTTGGCCCATTTAGTGTGAATAACGCAATGTGTAAGACACCGTCTGCATTCACGTTTTTAATTTTCTTCTTCTCGCCAGTTCCATGCAAATTTTCTCCTGACTTGCTCTATAGTTTGTATTAACTGGATGTTAATAAACGGTATAATACTAGAAATTGTATATATTAATTTCGTACGATAAAAAATAGTTTTTTTTTTAATCTCAGAAGTTTACTTTTGGTCCTTAGCTCATTTAGAATGTTAGATCTTCAATTGCTCGCCGCCTCGGCCGCGCAATGTTGTTAGTTAGTACTGCGCGCGGCTTGCAGAAGCGGCACCGCAATCAGCTCCGCCTCGGTGTTTGTGGCGCGGGCTCTATGTTTCCAGCCGCGGAGTCCCGCAGCAGCACCAGAGCGCGGCCGCCACGCCTCCGTCCCAGGAGCCCAGGAGGTGGACGTCCCACCGCTGCCACTGCCGCCGTCTGCGCCTCCCGGCCCGGCGCCTGCTCCTTGGACGGCTGTAAGTCGACGCCCTCGTGGGGCGTCCCTCACACCTGCCACACGCCGGACGTGGAGACGCGCGCCGCCGCCGGTTTACGGTGGGCGCTCGCGGTGAGATCCGGGCGCGCGAGCCGGGCGTCCCCCGCTAGCAGTCCGACGCCGGGCTTCGTCAGTGGTCTCCACCCGGCTCCCTCTCCCTCACGGCCGTCAGCGCCCAGTGTACTGAGACGCGCCGGCCGTGGCTCCCGAAGGGGGGAGGGGTGCTATATCGGTAGCTGCGATATAGCACCCGTCACATGTATAAGTTGGCAACAAAGACCTATATAAACAACATAGATTGGCCACAGCGCCGCCATAGTTGAAGCCAATTGAAAAGGTTGCCGCCATCTTTGAGAACGTCAGTGTCATGCTGGGTGTTTACTGGGCGTCTGCTAACGCTCATTCATAGGCTTTATATTAATCACAGCCAGTCTTTATTTTTCCTCAATTTCTGGGCGACGCAATTCGGAAAGTAATTCCCACTACGAATAGCGTTTCTCGTTTTCTACTGCATCGTAAGTGTAATGTTTACAATCGCCGAACTGCTGCATTATTTGATGTTACTATGTTAATAATCGTTTGTATTTGCCGACATATCTCCCCTATAAATACAGGCGAATTTCTTTAAAGTCTTTAATTACCTTTATTCTGCCTGTGGTCAAATGATGTTTCATGATTTGAAGTACATTACGTATTTTCAAGCTCTCCACAATTTGACTCTCCTTACAGCTTTTGGTTTCTGTAGGTGTTCAGGAAACGAAAATAGTGTTGGAATGGCAGTTGGAAATAGCCTCTTTCGATCGGTGGTAGCATCCATAACTTTTCTTCAAAATGACAACAGCATATGCAACTATACTTTGTAGGCTGCCACTTAATACGCGTCATACTGGTCACCCATTGGGTTAGCAACTCCTTGTTTTTCAAAGGAAATCTGTATAAAGAATAGTTTAATTATAGTTCATATACCTAGGCTACCTACCCAATGGTTAATACGCTTTTGTACACTATATAAACAACTGTCATTACATTAAAACACACCAATTACAACCATCTGCCTACATTTTTGATGGTCGTGAAGTAAACATAATTTTGAAACTTGGTAATTGCGAAGCTTAAGTATAACGAATGTTTATAGACAAATACACGCTGATACAGAACGACCTATATAATTACATATCTCTTTCTTTATGTATGATATTCCAACAGTTTTATCACTGCAGTTGCTGCAATTGTACGCCGAACATACACTGGGCTTGATTTACCACTAATAACAGCGCTTACACGTCAGTTTAGATTACAAACAGAAGCGTCTGCTCACGCTGCTGCTTCAAACTGACGTTCTCAAATATGGCGGCCAGTGTTGCTTAGTGCTGCCACCTAGAGCGCTGTAACTTGCCTGTAGCCTCTCTATGTTGTTTATATACCTCTTTGGTTGGCAATATCACCTTCGCGGGCCGCCACAGAGAGCGCCCCGCGAAGCCACGGCCGATGGGGGCGCCGCCAGCGCCTTCCTATGGGGCGGCAGAAGACACCACGCCAGATGACCTTCTGACGGCGACCTGCACTCATCTAAATACGTTGTTTGTAGCTCCATATCATAGCTGCTGTTACCTGGTTTCTATTAAGTTATGTATTGTAATTATTCTGGAATATACTTATGACTAATTGTTCGATGTCTGTAGAAATTCCTCAGTTCCCGTCTGCGGCGTTCAACCTGGAACCCACCTTCCTTCTGTGTGATCGCTAAGGACACAACAGTAAATTATTGTTCTTCGGTCGAGAAGCATAGGGTTCGACAAATCTCAGATAGTTTGGTGTCTTGGATGTATCTTGCTAGTGTTTTCAGTGGTAAATTATTGTTCTTCGGTCGAGAAGCATCGAATTCAATAAACCCTAAGGTTAGGTGATTTAAAGCTGGGTAGTTACCTTCTTTGGGAGGCGTGTTTAATCGTTTGTTTAGTCTCTGAAGGACTGCTCTTGGTGCTCGATAAAATTCTCGGTTGTTGTATTAGTTGGAAATGGTCTAGACTATTTTTTTCGTTGTCAGTTGTAAGGATTAGATATATAAATATAAGAAAGGAGCTTGTTGTTGATCTGGATCGTTCCTTGTTAGCTGCTCTGTGTGTCTGTCATTTTTACAATGTAATTGGATGTTTTACTTATGTTTATCGGAGTACTGATTCGTTAGAAGGTGGAATACGATGACTGTTTGTTCAAATTTTTGTATAGCTTATGTGACTTAACTACGGGGTCATCAGTCCCTAAACGTACAAACTACTTATGAACTTACTAATACTAAGGACGGCACAAATATCCATGCCCGAGGAGGATTCGAACCCCCGACCCTAGTGACCGGCAGACCGTGACTGGAGCGCCTCAGTCTCCTCGGCCACCGCGGCCGGCTGACTGTTTGTGCTCGAGTGATTGTCAAACGTACGAGGTATGTAGTCTAGTGACTGATATAAAACTTTTCAGAAGTACTGTCTGGTGGAGTATGCAATGCAAAAACATGCATGATCAATCGGTTAGATGTTCGGAAAGAATACACCAACTACGCAGAGTTACCGAGTTGTCGTTTGCTAGTTAGTTTAGTACTTTAGTAGAAAAGAGCTGCGATGGTTAGATCCTTTTGCTGTAGTTCAGTCGTTCGGTTGGAGACGGTTGTTATTACATAGTGTCGTATGCTAGTTGGGGTAGAATTTAAGTAGAAAGTGTTTGAAATATGCGCTACAGTGTCTCTTTCCAGTTGTGGATGATGTGTTAAGTTATAGCTCTAAAGAAGTCGCCTTAGGATTATGTTCTTAAAACTGCACTGTGTACGTTACGAAGAATTGCCTGTTTGATCGTGTGTTAGTGTTTAATTTAACAGTAGTGTGTGATGGTAAATTATTTCTGATCTTTTAACTGATACATGCGTAGTAAATTCGACAAGATCGTCATGGAGATAAGGCTGTTACCATCTCCCCTACCTGGTGGCGGTGTTGTGAGAGCACTCGGAATACTGGAGAAACTCGGCAAGGAGACACTGGAGAACATCTCGAGGAAATCATTTGGCTGTACCTTATAAAGCGGGGCGAACCGATGTTAAACTAAATCTCCATCTTCGTGTTGTTGGGCATCCCACACAATTTCGCAGTAACGTTTTATTATTATTATTATTATTATTTTTAACAAACTGGATATGTGTAAGTACTTAATATCCACCCATTACTTTCGCTTGGAAGGAGGCTGTATAGGGCAGCTGGAATCGAGTGACGTCGAATACATTTATTTGTCGAATCACGAGTTCTGGTGTCGATAAACTTACTGGTAGTCACCGTATCTATTTTATAACAAGCGTTTGCGGAATACTTTTATCTCTTCGTTTGGCATTACCAGACTGGAGGTTGCAATATACACTTAAGGACAGACAATATTTATAAAGTGCAACCCTGTACTGTATGTTACTCCCAGCCGCGGTGGAGTAGCCGAGCGGTCTAATGCGCCTCGCTGCGGAGCGCGCGGTTGCTTGCCGTCGGAGGTTCGAGTCCTCCCTGGGCATGGGTTTGTGTTCTCCTTAGGTTATTTTACCTTAGTTTAAGTAGTTTCTAAGCTACGGACTGATGACCACGCAGTTTGGTCCGATAGATTTACAAACATTTGAACATTCTGTCACTCCCAGCCATTCCTTAGAGAGCAGATCTTGTGCTGTGTTTTGCTGGGTTAATAACACCGAAAATTGACTGGTGTGTCCGTAAATCTAGCGAACTCTGGGACGTTTCCGGTCTTAAGGGGTAGTTGATTGCGATTGCATGGTAATGCGTAGAAATATTATGATCGATGTCGCGTTGTCCTGCGTTGTGTGCTGTTGTTTCAGCCCTAAGGCGCACTACTTTAGTCTTTAAACGTTTTTGTTTGTGTAATACTATTCCGATAGAGATGATGATAGTGCATACGGCCTCTTTGATGAATGTTTTGGCCTCTAGAGGGTCTACTAAATTTCGCTGTGTCTACTATTATTATTAGGGTGGGTTATCTATCATCGCCTGTACTTCGACATAGGGCTTCGAAATATGCGAGGTTTGTTGGCTATAAATTTCCTGGTGTTGCAGTGTGTAGGTTAGCATCTTCGTTTGCGGTAAACAGCTACTTTAAAAAAATAAATCAGAGTTCGGTGTAGTGGAATGAAAAAGGAAGTCACAGGAAAGGAACGTGGAGTAGGAATTTTTGTGGGTAAAGGGCTGATCGATCTTGTTCTGAAAATCTGTGTTGCATTGGGCAGGTAAAGTACTACCTCGCTTCCGTGGTTACTGTATTGTCGAATGAGGGTGTTGTTAGGCCAATACTTTCGAGAAAAAAACTTTTAGTGTATGTAGACTGTCGGAAATCGGAAAATTATTTAACGCATTTTTCTAATTGTGATTCTCCGTTGTATAATAGGGTTTAAATGTCTTCTGGGCTGCTCGATTATCGATATTTGACCTGTTGTAGAGAAGCGTTTGCATTGTAACAGGACATAGAGATTCCTTAGAAGGGTATACGCGGGAGGTGGAATTAAACTACCCGAATTCTCGGAATTGTAGGAAGGCGTATAAAACCATAAAAGTAATGGTTTACAGGAAGACCGAAAAATTATGTGGGAGACAGCAATGCGCCGATCTAAGGAACTGTTGGTATGTTTCGGAATGAATTGTGTGTATTACATCAGAGTTCGCGAGGGAGTATTAAATTTCAAATCAAATGTTCAAATGTTTGTAAATCTATCGGACCAAACTGCGTGGTCATCAGTCCGTAGCTTACAGACTACTTAAACCTAGGTAAACGAACCTATGTACAAACACATACACACACACACACGCACACACACACACACACACACACACACACACACACACACACACACACACACACACATGCCCCAGGGAGGACTCGAACATCCATGGCAAGCAATCGCGCGCTCCGCAGCGAGACGCATTAAGCCGCTCGGCTAATCCACCGCGGCTATTAAATTTCAGAACTTGATAATTTTAAGTGCGACTGGTATGATTTGCACGAGAAGGTTGTTGTTAGATGGGGCTTGTATGTGAAAGCATGTTTGCTTTTGGGAGAGGGTCGACAGTGTCCTCTGTTGTCAAGCACTCAGCTGGGTCCAGTTCCATTAAATAAATGCATTGCGGGCTATCCTCGTCAAAGTGCTGTGTGTGCAGAGGTCTTGCGTAGAAAGTTTTGATTATTTGGATATGTAGCTCAGATGTTTTTTGAGAGGATAATTCTTAATAGGTATGACATTTTCAAAAAATGTTCAAATGTTTGTTAAGCTTATGGGACTTAACTACGGGGTCATCAGTCCCTAAACTTACAAACTACTTATGAACTACTTACGAACTAGGACGGCACAAATATCCATGCCCGAGGGGGGATTCGAACCCCCGACCGTAGTAGCCGTGCTGACCGTGACTGGAGCGCCTCAGTCACCTCGGCCACCGCGGCCGGCTATGACATTTTTTTTAAAAACATTTAGCACATGCTTACTTTATATAGTCTGTCGAGAGAACACTGTGTTTGTGATCCTGCTGGAGATCGAGCTACGATACTGTTAAGCGTTTTAAACGAGGATCGTTCATACCGTTTCCGAGAGAAAGTGCTAAGGAAGTTGTGTTACACGCCTACAGTGTTTGACGCTCGGGTTTGGGATGGATGTTACCGTTACATTACGTTCGTCGGCTGGTGTAAGTGTCGGCTATACAGTTATTTTGCCTAGGCTAGCATACGGAACATTAGTCATAAAATGCACGACTTCGGGTGGAGATCATTACAAGAAGAGTCTTTTGACCCACAACCTCTACGTACGCGGCTCTTGTTGGGGAATTGTGTGTTCGGATGGTTTGTAACTATATTACATTTGTTACTCTATCGAAGTGCTGGATAATTTTACGACGTAACTGGTTAGGTGTTACGTTTGTTTATCGGTTGTAACGACTGGCATTAGGAGAAGACGTGGTGTTAATCAGATACAAGACACGAAATCGCTATGCTATCTCGAATCACTTATTACGCTCAGTTTTGTCAAGCGCTTCATTTGAGGAATAGGATCGAGGGAGAGAGGTTCAATTTGGCTGAAGATAGCCTTGACTTGATGCTGTCACTGTTCTTTTGATAAGAAATATACGTTTGATAATTTTGATAGTGTTAAGAGCGCTTCCAGTTTGCTAGTATCTGTTGACAAGCGCGCGTGTGGCGAGAAGCATGTTTGGTTTTAGTACGACACAACAGTCGTTTCCCCGTAAGTAGACGAGTGACGCACCGGCCGCGCACGTGGTCAGCGACTGGGCTGGCGTTCCATGCGCGAGAGATTCATTTTTCGCGCGCATCTGCCTTAAACGCACTGCGACACCTGGACTCGTCGCCAAGCAATGTTCATCGTTGTAAGAACGTTTATGATCTGCAATTGAGGTACTTTCTATTACGTTACCAAAACCGAGTGCTCAGACTTTGTAGTATATATTGTACTGGTCTGAGTGAGGGGGCATCCACCAGCCTGGAGGTGAAAGTTTCCAGGCCAACCAGGAATTGGTTTCTTATTAATTTGTGATTGTTTGATGGGCATCCTTCCTACAGCAATCACATAGACTTGCAATGGCTGATCTCTTGTGCTTTGTGGTTGTTGCTCCCTTCCTATCCAAGTAATGATTTTCGATTAACAGTGATGTTTCGGAAATTGTGGCTTTCCAGGTAAAAATAATTTTTGATTTGTGTCTCTTGAGGCTCCCTTCCTATTCAGCTAACGATATCCGATAAACATAGTGATGTTTCATAAATTGCGGCTTTCCTGCCAAAATAAATTTTTGGTGTTACATAGAATTGTTTAAAAACATTGATGTTGTTTAACAATACTTATGAACAACATTGCAGCTGCTGCTTCTGGAGGGAAGAGGTCCTCACCCTGCTGGCTCTTGGAGCAGACTGAGTGAGGACGGTGTGGTCCTAGATTTTCTCTGGTGGCCATTTTGTTCTGGAACAGGAAAGGACGCCATCTTGGATGACGTCATTTCGCAATGCATTATGGATACACTGGCCCAGAAGCGGCAATAGGGGAAAGGTATGTGGTCCTGGGGAGCATATGCAAATTGAATCAGGAGTACTGGGTTCGAACAGTGGGATGTAATGAGGTAATTTGCATATGTACACACATGCAATAACATTACTCACATTCAGTGTTGGCGGCTGCTGCTGCTTTGACCTCTCTCTTCGAGCTCCTGGAGCAGACTGAAAGATGTTCCCGCCATTTTTGTAGGGTGGGGGGGTTCTTGTGCTGACATCTAGTGGTTGAAATTAAGTTTTTCCCGGAAAAAAAAGAAAAAAAAAAGAAAAAGTGGAATGAGCCAATAGCATTCAAGGAAAATTCGAAATTCAAATTTCCCGGGGGACGCCATCTTGAATGACGTCATCGTGAAATGCATTATGGGTACCCTGAGGTAGAACCGACAATAGGGATCAGGTCACATGGTCACGACAGCCATTTTGTTCCCTAACCGGAAACTCCGGCCATTTTATTCCGGAACCGGAAACGACGTCATCGCGCAATGCATTATGGGTACCCTGGCGCAGAACACCCTTTGCTCCAATACTAGCATAGTTATGGGAATTTACAGAATCTCTTGGATAGCAATCTAAATCCCTACAACTTTGTTGTTGTTATTGTCTTCAGTCGGGAGACTGGTTTGATGCAGCTCTCCACCCTACTCTATCCTGAGCAAGCCTTTTCATCTCCTCATAAGAACGGCAACCCACATCCACTTGAATCTGCTTACTATACGCGTCTCTTGGTCTCCCTCTGCGATTTTTACCCCACACACTTCCCTCCAATGCTAAATTTACGATTCCCCGATGTCTAAGAATGTGTCCTACCAAGCGATCCCTTCTTTTAGTCAGGGTATGCCAAAAATTCCTTTTCTCACCAATTCTGTTCAGTACTTCTTCATTAGTTATGCGATCTACCCACCTAATCTTCAGCATTCTTCTGTAACACCACATTTCAAAAGCCTCTATTCTCTTCCTGTCCGCACTGCTTATCGTCCATGTTTCACTCCCGTACAAGGCAACACTCCACACAAATGCCTTCAGAAAAGACTTCCTTACACTTAAATTAATATTCGATGTTAGCAAATTTCTCTTTTTCAACAATGATTTTCTTCCCATTGCCATTCTGCATTTTATATCCTCTGTACTGCGACCATCGTATGTTATTTTACTACCCAAGTAACAAAACTCATCTACCACCTTCATACTTTACACACGAATAATATCTTCTATACTATTGTTCTCACATCGTTGTTTTCACTGATCATATGTTTTCATTTCTATTTAGTCGTAAGAAATTGTGATGAAGATGATTTTTTGATTTATCTTTAATGCGCTGATGGCCTGAAATGGCCTACTCTGGGTCTGTTTCGCAGCAGTACCTACTTGGCTGTTTTGACAGTTGACCGGAAATTGATATCACGTGACCAGTCAATTTGTTTCAAGATGTTTTCCATATTTCATTCTGCTCTTTGCTGCCACCCTGGGCGCTACGTTTAACTTTGTTGCTGCTTCTTTATTTCGTTGTTGGTGTTTTCTGTTAATTCATTGTTGCTGTCTTTCGATGAGTGAACATGAGTGATTCGCACAAAAAACGTTTCAAAAGCACGAGGAATGCAGTTCCGAGTTCAATATGTGGAAGAACCTCTACATTCACAAGAGGAAAGTTCATTTAATTGAGAACATTTGTATGTTGAAAAATGGAAAAGGTAGTGCCCACAATGCGAAATTATACTATCAAGATGCAGTTCATTAAAACGCCATCAATTAAAATGTTAACCCACTATACTCCATTCGAATAACTTCCTACCCTATAGTTCTGTGCCATTGAAGTACCTGACATGAAACTGTACTGCACAACGAAATACTGCTAATTGTCTACATAGGTTTGTTATAGTATTTGAATGAATAGAAGATGGTAAAGTAATGGGATTTCTGTCATGTTTATACTGCAGTGCATAAGGACCCAATATGAAAAATTGGATGCTTATGTCATGCTACAGAATTTCTCTAAAACTTGAAGTGGTCTGATATTTTCATGTTTGTTATGTCAAAACACTTTATCACACTCACAGCAAATTTTTTTATGTACTTGATTCGTGATTGTGTAGTCAGAAGATAAATTGGTATGCTTAATTTGAATCACTACATGTGCGAATTTACCCACTTTAGGCACAACTGGAAACAGTTAATGGAGTACTTCTTAATCATTTAAGAATATTGCCTAGTTTGGCCAAATGTAACAGTGAACAGTGAAATCTTAAAAAAAATTGACAGTCATCCCTAGTGCCAAAAAATGAGACTGTAAAATAAGTCGTGGTGGGAAACTGATCTGCATTGTAGCATAGTCAACGTTTTCGCCACATTTATTTTGATTTATTTGGCACATTTGGTTATAAGAATTAAAACTTCCAGATAATCACAGGGAAAAAGAAAACAAACACATCTTCGTTGTGTATTTTGGTCCATCCTCTGCAGATATAGTATAAACTAAGTAAATTACGATGACGGCCTGATACGTAACTTTTACCACGTTTTGTTTATTTTAGATAAATGACTACAACAAGAGGAGGGAATTACACAGCTGACGCTGAACTGAATCCTTCAATAGCTCAACAACAAATTCCGTGAGGAGCAGGACTGCCGCCTCGTGTTTACATACGGGACAGTCACGTGACGTAAACTTCCTGCAGCTAAACGTCAGAGCAACCCAGTGCGTACTGCCTCGAGACAGACCCGGCTCACTCTCAGTTATAAAACCAAAACTGAGAGACATATGGCAAAACAAGATGGCGTCTGTGACATGGAAGGAACAAGTGAATGTCGTTTTGACGCCACTTTCCTGGTTGTCGTCCATTGGCTAATGTCACAACAAATTTAATTGGTGGGAAAGAAATTTTTGCTTGGGATATAAGAAGTTCGTTCCAGCGTGAGTGCCAGATCGCCGCTTCGCTCGCTGAGCGCTACCCAGCCCTCCCGGCCGCCGCTACCACTGCAGCCACTGTCTGGAGCGCCTTCCGGCTCCCCTGCAGCCTCTTCTCATCGCTGCCGCCCGCCGTCTCCACAGCCGTCGCGTCGACGCCCCAAGGACCGTCGCCTCCCCGCCACCCTCCGCAGCCGGGACCGACAGCCCCAGCATCGTCACTGCCTTCCGGACGTCCTGCCGCCCTCCGGGATCGGTAGCCAGAATACAGGACGTCGAGATCGGTCTTTGCTCTTCTTCTCTTCCTATCCTTCCCCATCGTGGACACTCCTCCCACCTCTGTTCTTTATACCTCCCTGTCCAAAGCTCCCACCACAATTACGTGGAGCACCTCCTCCACCCACACTCCTCAATCTGCAATTCCTCTCTCCGTCCTCCTCTCTGCCACCGTGTCCTCCCCAGACACCGCCGCTCATCGGATCTCCCCCTCCCAACCTCCATTTCCACTGCCATCCCTCCTCCTCCAATTACGTTTTCGCACGAGTTCCCTAAATTTGCCAGCCACCCCAGCTAAAATTCGACACCGCCGAGTCACAGTGGCAGACTCGCCACAATTGCTGAGCCCTGAACATCGACACCTGTCGCAGCCATGACCAACTCTCTGCCACATCCCCATCTGACCCATCTCCCTTCCCATTCTTCCCGCCCCATCCACTTCTCGACCAGAAGAATAAAACTGCCACTAAATTTTCCAGCGTTAGCCCCACCTGTGGCACCTCCGAGAAAGCTCCTTCCACCAATGTCTCCACTCCTCCTCCTCAACCCACACACCCCATGGACACCGCCCCTCTCCCCACCCTCTCTACTGCACCCCTGACCTTCACCTATGTCCTTTCCCAACCAGACCCCAAATTCCTCAATAACTGCACCCTTTCCCTGGATATACAAAAGTACTTCCCATCCGCCCCTCCTATGCAACTGATCCCCCACAAGGACTCTGTCCTTATCAAGTCACCCTCCCCCACCTTCCACACTGATCTCCTTCAGCACATCCCCTGGGTCCTCTTTGGGCCCCACGCCACTGTCACCCCCTACATCACCTTGTACACTCCTCCCCAACTGTAGCCTCCCCAACTGGCACCCACCCTCACCACCGTGATTAACGAGCTCAGCCCGGTGATCCGGAGGAGGAGGTGTTGGCGCACCTCAACTCCCACCCCGACACCTCCATCCACTCCGCAAAGCGGATCCAAAATACATCCAGCCCCACCTTCCTGATGTGGATCT
Organism: Locusta migratoria; assembly: GCA_026315105.1. NCBI lineage: Eukaryota > Metazoa > Arthropoda > Insecta > Orthoptera > Acrididae > Locusta > Locusta migratoria. Next base: position 107,180,510 of record CM048755.1, read on the forward strand.
TCACTGAGTCTGCATCCTCCATCGACTGCCTCCTCACCGAGGCGGCGTACATATACAATCGCTGCTACAAGGTGGATCCTTCCCGCTTCCCACCTCAGTCCTATTGTTGTGGACGCTGTTTGGTCTACAACGATCACCTAATCGAAAAATGCTGCAACCCCTCCACCTGTCCCCATGGTAAGTCGACACATTTCCTGAAACAATGTCCTAATGTGGCTTCTACCCATACCTGCAACACCTGTGGTGGCCCCACCCCACCTATTCAAGCTCGCCCCGTCCCTATCAACCCTCAGCTGACAGTCCCCGTCCATCCAATCAACCCTCCCATCCACCCCAACAACTCCCTCTCCACCCTCATACTGTGGAGGACATCATCCACTTTGTTACCACAGCCCTCCTGAACATCCACCCCTTCCAATGTCCCCATACCTTCCAGCAGATCGCCCTCACTGCCTGCTCTGCTTTCCAACTACAGACCATTGCCACCTTCTCCCGCAACCACTCCCACTTCAGCTTCACTCGAAATGTTACCCTCATATAAAGCACACCCGTAACCCTTTTCCCATCGCTCCATCCCTCACTCCCCCCGTAATTCCATATGGCATGCCCATCCTACACCCTCCTCTTGCACAACATCCACTCCCTTCCTGCCAACAAGCCCCTCTTCAGGCATACCCTCTCCCAGCACTGCGTGGATGTTTTTATCCTCAATGAAACCTTCCTTCAGCCCTGCCATTCCGTCAGCACCGCTCCCTACATCCTCCAACGGACTGATGGACCCACACCATTCACTTGAGACGGAATGGCAATTAGCCACCTCCGCCACCACCTGGTCTGGCCACAACCTTTCCTCAACGATCCTACCGAACAGCTCATCCTCAGCCTCTTTCTCCCCTTCCTCATAGTCACCCTCGCCACCTTTTATATCTGTAGTACCACGCCCATCCCCTAAGACCTCCTATCCTACACAGATCAATCCTTCACAACCTATGTGGTTGCTGCCGACCTGAACCTTTCTTCCCGATCTGCCACTGAACTCCGGCGGTGGCGTCAGTTTCTCTCCCAACTCCACTGAGATTACGTTCCCCTCCCGCAACCTACTCGGCCACAGAGCAATACCACCACCCCCAATGTCGTCCTCGTCTCTCCCTATCTCCTGGGCCGCCTGCAGGCGGACGTCTTCACCTTATTGGCTGTGACCATGCCTTCGTACTCCTTACCCTAGACCCCCGCGGCCGTCAGGCTCATGCTCCCTGTCCTGAACCCTCTCCTAAGATAGTGCATGACTATATCCACACTGACTTGGATGCCTACCGTCGCTCGATAGACACCTCAGTCGCCATCCACCCCCTGCCCCTCCATACCCCCACCGATATCGACCAGACTGATGCTGAAGCCATCCACTCCCACATCTCTACCAAAACTATCCAGCCGCACCGACCTACCCTTCCTCCACAGGCTGTACTCCTTCTCTGTGAATCTCATCGCCTCTACCATTCCTTCCTGCGGACTCCTGACCAGGACACACTCCGTCACTACCGGTAAATCCAACATCACATTAGAAATCTCTTGCACGCGAAAAGACGCCTGGACTGGCGTCAGACATGCACCCATCTTAATTTTTCTCTCTTGCACAATTCCTCCAGGTACTGGCAAGCCTTCCACTGCCTTCCTGGCAGTCACTCAACCCCACACTACCCGCTCCTTCATAATGACCTCCCTTTTCCTGACAATGCCAGTATGGCGAACCACTTTGCCACCCACCCTAATGAAACCTTTTCCATCCCAGACAATCCTACGTTTGTCTACTCCCTCTTCCCTGACGTCCACGAGCGAACCAACACCTCCATTCCACCACTTGCCCCTGGCTTTCAGTACTTTGACAGCATCCCCCCCCACCCACAGAACTCAGCACACCAATCACGCCACTTGACATTGCATCAACACTTTGCACTAAACGCAACACAGCTCCCACCCACAACCGCCTGACCTACAGGCACCTTCGAGCCTGACCCCATTCTTTCCACACAGCCCTTGCTTCCCTCTATACCATCATCCTATACACTGGCTTCTTCCCCGACCTGTGGAAAACCTCCTGTATCCTCATGTTTCTTAAACCCAGCAAGCCGCCCTCTGACTCCTCATCCTATCATCATATCAGCCTCACCTCGGTGTTCGGCAAGGTCCTGGAAACCATCCTATCCCACCGCATCCACCAGCATTTCCATCAACACCAGCTCCTTCCCCTCTCCCAACGTCGCTTCCAGCCTTCCTTCTCTTCCAATGACCAACTTCTGTGCCTTACCGACCTCCTTTCCGTCCAGATTAACTCCCATCGTGCTGCTATCCTCGTTTTCCTTGACATCAAGAAAGCTTATGACCGCTTATAGCAGTCCTGTCTCCTTTTCAAGCTCCAACTCTACACCCTTCCTGTTAACTATGCCCAATTAATCGCATCCTTTCTAGTCCACTGCCCATCCTATGCCACTGTCAATAATTCCGACTCCCATTTGTTTTACCCCTCTGCCAGGGTGCCCCTAGGCTCCATCCTTTCCCCTCTCCTCTACCTCCTGTATTTGGCAGGCATGCTGCAGCCCCAGCCTCCTGTCTACCTCCTGTCATATGCTGACGACACCACCTTCCTTGCCCTTGCCCCTTCCCTCGCCCGTTCCCAACACCTCCTTCAACGCCATCTCCCCGAATTCTCCACCTGATGTAACCAGTGGCTCCTTACCATTAACCCCACCAATTCCCAGGCAATAATCATAGGTCACACCACCCCATCCTTCCGTCACCTTGACCTCTACCTTACCCTCCATGACTTCCCCATCCCGCAAACCAAAACCCTGAGATACCTAGGCCTTACCCTCGACCGCTCCCTGTCCTGGAAACCCCATCTTCAAATAGTCCATGATAAAGCACTCTACTGTCTAAACCTCATCAAACTCCTTTCCGACCAGACAAGGGGCCTCAGTCCTTCCGCTATCCTCTTCACCTACCGTTCCATAATGTGTCCTGTCCTCTGCTGCTTCCACTCCACTTGGGTTTCTGCTTCCCCTGCCCACTACCAATCCTTTCAGATCCTTGAACGCCATGCCCTCTGCCTCGCTTACCACATCCGCCTCCCATCACCCACGTGGGTCCTGTATGATCTTATTCCTTTCCCACAACTGCTCAAATTCCTTGAACACCTCCTCCTCAGATATGTATCCCACAAACTCGATTCCCAGCACCTGCTTGTATCCCATATCTTGTTGCACCCAGGGCCTCTGCCACGCCGTTACCTTGTTATCCGCCCTCCCTTCACCTCCACACTCTCCACATCCTCTCTGAGGGTGATTTACATAACCTTCCCCTCGCAGATGACGCCCTCCATTCCGACATCTACCCATCCTACCAACCCTAATCTTTCCCTGTATTTGTCTGCCCCCTCTCTACTTCCCTCTCCCATCCTATTCCCCCCCCCCCACACTTGGCTTTCCTCTCTCTTCCCTTTCCCAGGAGACCTTGTGCTATCCTCCCTCATCCCCCCTCCGCCCTCACCTAACATCCATCCCCCTCTGCGCCTCCCCTCCCATCCTCATCCCCTGGGAGGGACCTGTGCTATCAGTTTTTAGCAGTGCATCATCTGTATTACAGTGTCTGTGCTAGTGTCCATGTGCAGTGTCTCCAGTTTTAAAACTTCAGCAAGCGCTGCATAGGAGCGAATATAGTGTTGCCATGTGATTTTAAGTGTGTGCTCTCATCATAGTTTGCTATCCCCCATGAGTGTGTTTTCATTTATGACTTTTAATACTGCATATATGTGAGTGTTAACCACTGTGGCTATTTTAATCTCTGAATATGTGTTTTAACTGCTCTATGTTTTGTCAATTCTTCATTTTTATCTCCTTCTAATGTTTTAAATTATGAATTTATTTTTCTCCTATGTTTTAAATCTGCCCGTCAAAGTTGTTTTTCTGTGGGCTGAAGAGCAGCTATTAAGCTGCTGCCAGTCTGCCACCATGATGTGGCTTTAAAATTACAATTAAAAAAAAACAAAAAAAAAAAACAAAAAAAAAAGGCCTAGCAGCTGCCAGACTGCTTGACGCGCCTTCTCATGCTTCTGGCTACTTGGAGTTTAGATATCTGGTGCTCCAGCAGTTGTAGCAAACAGCCAGATGCTACCTGGAAAAATATTTCTGGCGCTGTCAAGTTGCCAGTTTCGTGCATGTGCAGAAAGGGCTGAGTGGAGGTAGCCATCACATGACGTGTGTGTTTGTGGCAAGTTTTTAGATTATTTCGAAGCCACTGCAGATCCCACTTGAGATCAGATATTTCTCTTTTACACTTCTTCGTTATTATTAGGAATGTAATACTTAATTATTCCTTTAAACTCGCCTTCACAAACAGATGCACAAAAGAAATGTAATTGGTTGAAATGTGGAACTTACAATTGCCATTTCCAGATGTCCAGTAAATTCGAGTCTGATGTATAGTCGAGTGACGAGGAGTTTGAAGTGATACATACAGCTGAAAGACAGAAAGCTCGCCGCAATATAGCGGCACAGAATTGGTAAAACATTTTCGTATACGGCATCATGTTGCAGAGGAGTGGTCCGAAAAATTCAGGAATTCTAACTATTACATTTATCAGGCATGGGAGAAATGGGACACTGCTACCACTGCAACAGATTATGATATTTTTGTCGTTTGCTGACCATAAAGTGGCAAGTTTTACAGACATGACAGGCAGGTTCAATCAGTATTAGTTCCTTGCTCCATGACATAAAGTGACCTAGTTTGTTATAGTTGGCGTCAGCCCAATTTTCAGCTGTTCTGCACATCCCTCTCCATTACCACAATGACAACCAATAATGTTCATTCTGTAGCCACTTCGAGTTATGCAATGTTTCTCCCTCATGCACAACTGTTGGTAATCGGCCATATCTCATCCCCTCCTCACTTCTCCCATTGCTCCGCCTCTATGCGTGGAACCGTCTTCTTACATGACGCCAGGTATAGTAATTAAGGGATCAGTGTTATAAAGTGGCCGACAAAGAAAGGGGACAAATAGAGGCCAATTTCAGGAAAAATGAACTTCTAGGTACGATTGGGGCAATCAATTGGACTCACATTTCAATAGACAGACCTACAGATGATGCCCAGTCGTGTTTCAACATAAAAAAACTTTTTCTATGCAGTTACAAATATTTTGTGATGACAACCGACAGATTCGTGATTTATTCATCGGTTTCTTTTAAATGAATGGCCGTAGTATCCCATAACTGTTATTCTCTTTTCAGGCCCTTACCACATTGTTTATTATGTTGCCAGTGAAACTCTATTATTTTTAATGTTAACTCTCTGTCTGACAAGGGTTCCAGAACATTTGGTTCCTGTGCATAACTAAGGTGAAAAGTTAAGAAATCTTCTATCACTTCAAAATCTGAAAACAGGACTATTTTATAATTTCCATATTATCTGCCATAAATAATATTAACAAAAAATAACACACACTTTTTTTCAGATTATGTAACTAAAATATCTTAATTCCGACATCTCTTTCCCACATTGTACAACATTATTGCTGCTACACATATCAGCTGTTCATCTAGCACTGTGCAGCAAACCAGTTGGAAACAGTGCAAAATGTGTTCCAGCAGTGCAAGTATCAAACCTTATCCTTACATCTTAGTAGTTACACATGCGCAGTAACACCTGTTTTTAGCACTGGAAAGTAGCAGTCTAGCAGATGCTGGAGCAAACCTAAGAACTCCTAAGTCAACACTATCAAATTATTGGACAAATAAATATTGGGTGTAATGTAATGGGAATGTCATCCAATATTTCATCAAATCTAAGATTTGATCAAATAAATCGCTCGTCTTCTGTTTCCTGCAGTCAGAAATGTGACTGCCATGAGCGCTACTAGTAGTACAGTCTCCTTGCCAATACAGCTGTTTTATTTTGAGGCTAATGTTTGACATAGCGTTCGTATTCGTAAACATGGAGACTAAAGGCAAGTAGCAACAACAAAATTGATTGGAATGTATAAATCAGATGGAGCGTTGTATAACATGTGGCCAGGCCAATTCACACTATCCATCACGTCCCTTCACTTAGCCCAGTACCCAGCTGTGAATGTGAGATTTTTAAACTAAAATTCCTAAATCTTGTTTACGGCCAAAGCAGACTTTTAATGTATGAGTTTAATCAGCTTGGTGTGCTAAGCACTGGGAAGTGAAACAACATTCAAAACAAGCGATAATATATACATATAAAAACGTCAGACAATTTTTGTAAGGAAATAAATAGAGCCTATTTACTTTATCAGCTATGTTTTCCCCCTCTTACATTGTTAATAAATAACATCATAAACGACTTTCGTCTTTGTCAGTGCTGATAGTTTCCATTTAAAACGTTATTTGATGAAACTTGCTTTATCAACTTACTATCTTATGCACATACAATGTTTAATCAGCTTTTCCATTACTCTATTGCAAACTGTGAAGAATGGAGAGCTACAAAATAATTACCAGTGAATTAGGGCCTGTCTGTACTGCCGACGAGATAAAAAATAAAACCCTCCCATTCCCATAACAAATTTCATTGAACACTTATTTATCTTGCTGTGACACACAAGGTTTCATCCAAGTACGTTTCCTTTCCTATTTTCCCTCATTCTCTTCTAATGCAGACACAAAGCAACTATAGTATAATCAACAGCTGAGCATAACACCGCCATTTTGAGGCAACCTTGACAAAATATTGGATGATAGTGTAATATCCCCTTTTAGCGTTTCATCAAATAACTTTGTCAAAGAATTAGACCAATATCTCAACCAATTTTTTCATCCAATTCTTTGTCCAGTAATTTGATAGTGTAATACCGGCCTAAGGCCTTGTTTTACGTGAGCGACAAATGTCAACAGCGTGTATAGTTACTGGTCTGTCCTACATGGGCGACATCTGCTGTGTTGCACGTCAGACGCGACTATGAGCTTGATTTCTTGAATCTTGTCGCTGACGCATGCACTACAAAGTCTCAAGGTCGTTGAGAATAGTCTGTTTGTAGAGTTTATAAAGGATGTTGTAATAATTCTGTAAGCTAATAATCCCTTAAGTAAAGGAAATTTCAACTGTTTCTGAAATAACAGAAAATAAAATTGAAGTTGTACATATAATGAAGAATTTTGATTTAGATAAGAAATATCCTAAAATAACTACCGCTAGCTCGTAACTATTCTTTTGGGCTTTAAGGTACATTGACACTGGCCACAAAAACAGCGCCATAGCATTTGGCATAACAGCTTATATGGAAGTGATGTCACTGCCGTTTCCACTCGCTCCTGTCAGAATCCTGGTTGCATGGCTGCCAACATGGCATCAGCTGATATTTTTCGAACAGACATTGGTGTTGTCATTTAGGTTATCATATTAGAATTGATATAAAACTACAGTAAGAGGGAAATAAAGTGTAAATGTTGTTGTTTGGAAATGTACTTTGCGTATAAACAACACTCATATATTAAAAACAGGTATAAACCATGTAGCACACGTAAACAAACCTCTATTACTGAACCCATTACGAATAAAAAAAAAGTAAATTTCGATTGGGATCTGCTTATCGAGCTCTGTAAGAAAGTCTGATATCAGCAATACAAACACAGTATGTGATCAAGTGATACAATAAGTGTCATTGTGATATTTGACACCTGACCATTACCTATTATTTCTTCAAACTTGATACCTTGTCATCAAAACAAGTTCAGTGTGCTGATGTAATGTTCTGGGTGGTATTTACAATGTAATAGACGCTTATTTGAAACATAATTTAGCTACCTACACTTGCCCAAAGTTAAATACGACGACTTTTTAATTTATATCGATTTTTGAGGTTATGCTTTGTACAACTGCACTGACAGTTACTGTAACACAGTTCATTCCTTTAATTAACAGATACACTCAATCAGAAATTACAACATGAACCTTGCCACTTCCTTACTAAAATCCATGTGGCAATCATTTATAAGAAATGAAAATGCCAATTCCAGAATCTGAATACACTGCAAGCTCCACACTGATTTTCTGCATTTGTAGAATTAAATATTCTGTTGTGTACTTACAAATCTCCCTTCAGTAATCACTCAATAACACCTGTTTAGTCACACGCAAATATTAAGCATACACTGTATAAGAAAATCATAAAATACGCAAATTAACTACAGTATGCTCATGAAAACTCTGTGCTGCATTCCAATGTCTATCACTGTTAAGGCCAATTCACACTGTATGTCACGTCAACATCATGTCACAGAACCGACACATCAAGTTGTATTCACACTATCCGTCATGTCAATTCGCTTTTTCCTCTACCCAATGCTCAAAGTGAGGTTATGAGTGGCGATGTGTTATGTAGAAAGTCATATTATAATACAGGGACTGGAATTGAGGAAATAACAATGCTAAATGTTATTGATTGCCAAAGTCGACTTTACAATGTATGTTTTGGGCTAACTTAATGTGGTAAAGTGCTGGGAACTGAAACACTTGAAAACATCGCCATCTATTTTCAAGCCAAAAAAATAAACATACGAATTACGAACACATCAAACAATAGTTATGGGAGCATAAATCAAGCCTGTTTATTTTATCCGTTATGATTTGCCCACTGAAATCATTAATACCATCATACACAACTGAATTTTTTCCCTTCATTAGCGATGACTTTTTCATTTGAAACTTGCGTCATCAAATTACAATCTTATTTAAATAAACAATTTGCTTCACACTTTTCTGTTACAATATTGCAAAACATAAACAATTTTTCGGTTTCTGACATCCGACCTTGCCTTTTTTAGGAGCCCACTCAACTGAGAAAAATATTTAAGTTGTCATGAAACATTTGGAATTTCCTGCTAAAACAAAGTGAAATACAAAAGAAAGTTTAATATGGCATATTTGAACGTGAATGTGTAACTGTCAACTACAGCATGAAAAACGTGTGACGAAAATAGGGTAGCTTCCAATGTAAGCAGACAACCGTTCCGTCAAAACATTCATCTCGAGAAAGCTTGACATGACGTGACGGTCTGGCGACAGACAGTGTGAAACCGCCATTAGAAATACATTGCGGAATGTTCTGACGGACGGTGACATGACGTGATGGACAGTGTGAATTGGGCTTTGCCGAACAAACCATACTTAAAAGCAAATTTCGGTAAAGATCTTTAACTTGACGAGCAATTAAAACGCACATTGTTTGTGAAACATAGGCATAAATGCACTAAAACACCAAATACGGCAATAGCCTTCAAATAAACATGATGGTGGTTTGTTTTGATTGTGAGAAGTGGCTTCACAAAGTTCAATGACCTGAATTTTGTCAAGGGGCGCCTGCCAAATTTTTGCAATTGACACTAGCATTTTCCGTGACATATCGAATTGCGCCATTTTTGTGGTCAGTGTCAACATACGACTGAAGTTAAATTTTTAAATTGTTTCTAATATTTTTTATTCTGGGTGGTGAACATGTTTTGAACTATTATTCGTATTTGTGTGCTTTATGCATTTGCAAATCTTTGACAGTAACAACAAACTTACTCCTAAGAGAGAGAACACTGGGATGTCAAACAGATGCGAGTAAAATTACGTTTCTGAGTAAAATATCTTGATATAACGTATCATAAGAATTCACTGAGTTTAGTACAGTGTACGGTGTACAATTAGAGTGCACACGCCTCGATCAAGAACTCCAGATATGTTAAAACAGAGAATTCAGAATGACATTAACAGTATCTCAACTGAAATGTTACAGCGGTCAATGCGGAATTTCAACAGCAGGTTCTGAGAATGCATTCATACTAGAGCACAATATCTGCTAAACATATTGAAAAAAAAAAAACGTATATCATTGTTTCATAAATGGAAAGTTGTGATGTTACAATTACTATGAATTAAATGTTTTTCTTTCAACACTTTTTGTTTTATTGGAATGCTAAAAAGTTCCAAAATTATGTGCAACCTTGTAGGAATTGAAACTAGGAATTACCGTTCTCATTCAAGAATAAAAGGCTGAATATAAATACGTGGATTTGCAGAATGATGGAATTCACTATTGACACCCAAAAAGTAGTGTTTTCCTCATCTCAGCTAGTGTAAACACTTGTTAAGGCCAATTCACACTGTCCGTCACGTCAACGTCACGTCACGGAACCGTCACGTCATGTTGTATTCACACTGTCCGTCCGTTTCCGTCAAGTCAATCTCAATACGCGATGTTGAAAGTGAGGTTATGAGTGGCGATCTGTTATGTAGAAAGTCATAGTTTAATACTAGAAAGGGGGAACTACAACGCTAAATGTTATTAACGGCCAAAGAAAACTTTACAGTGTGTGTTTTTGGCCAACTTACTGGGAACTGAAACAACATTTCAAAACATCGACATCTATTGTCAAGCGAAAAAATAAACATATGAAGACATCAAACCATACTTGTAAGAGCATAAATATCGCCTGTATATTTTAACCATTACGGTTTGCTCGCTGACATTGTTAATACCGTCGTAAACAACTGAATTTTTGCCTTTCATTAGAACTGACATTTTCATTTAAAGTGTTATTTAATGAAAAATGCGTAATCAATTTACAATCTTATTCAAATAAACAGTTTGCTTCAGTCGTTTCTGTTACATTGTTACGTAACATAAACAATTTTTTGGTTTCAGATATCCGACTTCGATTTTAGAGGGGACACTCAATTGACAAAAATATTTAAGTCGTCATGAAACATTTGAGATTCACCCTTAAAACGAGGTACAACCACAGTCTACAACAACAACACAAAGATGAATAAGACGCATTTGCATATAAAGAGTGCAATCGTCGTCTGCAACATGTAATTCGCGTGACGGAAATAGGTTAACTTCCGATGTTAGCAGACGGCCGTTCCGTCAAAACATTCTTCTCGAGAAAGCTTGACGGACGTTGACGTGACGTGACGGTCCGGTGACGGACAGTGTGAATGCCGCCATTAGAAATACATTGCAGAATGTTCTGACGGACGGTGACGTGACGTGACGTGACGGACAGTGTGAATTGGCCTTTGCTGAGAAGTGTGGTAGCAAATGTAAGTGAACACTAGAGAATTTTTTCTCCTGAATACTCATTCTCTTTGACGTACAGGCATCTTTGCAAGTAAATGAGTTTTAAAAAGCGGATGTTTTTCTGCCCATTCGATAGACCGCCTACAACGTCCACGCTGCCAACGAGGCCTTAAAACTCCAGTCTTTTCGTTCAGTATGAGGATCTGAAATTAGTATAGTGCAATGTTTAGTTTGTAATAAGAGGGACGGTAAGTCGGGTCCACACGCAACCATCTGTCTGCGCACACCAATCGTTGCGTCTGGACGGGTGTTTACATCGCTGCAAATTCTCGCGCCTCACAGCTGTCGGTAAAAAAAAAAATAAATAAATAAATAAAATAGGTACTACAGACTGCAATCTGGCTGGCTAAAGGCCAATTCACACTGTCCGTCACGTCACGGAACCGTCACGTCAAGTTTTATTCACACTGTTCGTCCGTGTCCGTCACGTCAATTCGTTCATCTCAATACGCGATGTTGAAAGTGAGGTTATAAGTGGCGATCTGTCATGTAGAAAGTCATAGTTTAATACTAGAAAGGGGGAACAACAACGCTAAATGTTATTAACGGCCAAAGAAAACTTTACAGTGTATGTTTTTGGCCAACTTACTGGGAACTGAAACAACATTTCAAAACATCGACATCTATTTTCAAGTGAAAAAATAAACACATGAAGACATCAAACCATACTTGTAAGAGCATAAATATCGCCTGTATACTTTAATCATTACGATTTGCTCGCTGACATTGTTAATATCGTCGTAAACAATTGAATTTTTGTTTTTCATTAGAACTGACATTTTCATTTAAAGTGTTATTTAATGAAAAATGCGTAATCAAATTACAATCTTATTCAAATAAACAGTTTGCTTCAGCCGTTTCTTTTACAATGTTACGTAACATAAACCATTTTTGGTTTCAGATATCCGACCTTGATTTTAGGGGGACACTCAATTGACAAAAATAATCAAGTCGCCATGAAAGATTTGAGATTTACCCCTAAACAAGGCACAACAACAACACAAAGATGAATAAAACACAATTGCATATAAACAGTGCAATCGTCGACTGCAACATGTAATTCGCGTGACGAAAATAGGTTAACTTCCAATGTTAGCGGCCGTTCCGTCAAAACATTCTTCTCGAGAAAGCTTGACGGACGTTGACGTGACGTGACGTGACGGTTCGGTGACGGACAGTGTGAATGCCGCCATTAGAAATACATTGCGGAATGTTCTAACGGACGGTGACGTGACGTGACGTGACGGACAGTGTGAATTGGCCTTAACGAATAGGATACGCTTTTTTTCGAAGTTTATTTTTGCCAGTGATGGAGGAAATCTTGTTATGGTCACATAAAAAGCAAACAAATAAGCGCAATAAACAGAAGAGACGAACGAAATGGACTAGGCAATAGCTGCTTAAATGAAGGCAGTTGTCACATGCGATGTTTCGTGAGTTGGAGTGCGAACCCGATGACTGGCGTAATTATTTGCGAATGGATGTGGATCTTTTGACACTGTTAACTCCTCGGATAATACATAAAGACACTTGTCTTTACTCCAACTCCAACTTCCAGGTTTGCACACATCTCAAATCTGCACAAATGTGCTGTCCACACGCAACGATTTGCAAGGTGTGCGCAGACAGATCCGGAGCGTGTGGACCCGGCTGTAAAGCACGATGATTGACGCTGCGTGGCCGTAAAATTCTACTTGGGACCGAGTGGTGCAATCGCTGCTGGTGACGTGCTTATTCTTCATAAAACAATGATAATACATTTTACGGATATCGCATCAGAATAATTCGTTATCGCTCCGTGGAACGGGCATTTTAAATTCGACTTTAAAAATTATTTTTCGTTAACAGGGAACAAACCCATATTTCCTGTTAACATGTCGCATGACAGTGGTCAAAGGCGCCTTTTTTGCGATGACAACAGCTACACATAGAGAAAACGAAATTGTACATTTTTGGTGAATTACCAAGAGAGACATTGTTTAGATATTGCAAATGTCTTGCGCATTACCAAGTGAGAAATAATGTCGTCGACTATTAATTTAGATTATCGATTTGTTTTGGAAGTATCATTTAATCATTACACTTGCTTTTGTTGTCCTAAGGTGATGTATAATTTTAACTTAATACAGTAAGTGAGACTGGTGCCTAGTTTTAGCCCTCAAGAAGAAGAACGACGATATATCGTCATTATTTTTCTACCACTTCTGTGTTAAATAAGGTCATTGACTTAAGAGGACTCCTGCGACCTGCCATGCGTGAACCAATAGGATTTAGCCACCTCTGAGATTACGGACCAATAGGGTTTCCGAGTACACACACTATGACCAATAACTCCAACTCGCAGAATTGACGTAGCTTGACTTGTAGTCGACGATGTGTGTTTGAATGTAAGGTGTTTTTACAAGTGAGGCAGTGTATAGGCGAAGTTGTAAGTGTAATTACAGTAAGTAATTACTATATCGTAAATTATATACATATGTAACAAACGTTTTTCGTTCCAAATCATAAAGTTTGTGTTATGACATTCGGTCTGTTTTCAGAAACCATGCGTGTCCTAAGTTTGTCGGCGTTTTTAGCCGTAATAATAGGCATTTCCTTGGCGAAGGAAGAGAAAAATAAGGATGTCGGCACAGTAATTGGCATTGATTTAGGTACAACTTACTCCTGGTGAGTAAATTTCGGGTGTGAGATGTGTACTTGTTACCGGCATATGGACTCTCTCTCCTACCCTAAAGTAGATATTTTTTTACTTAATTCATTTTGTTTTATCTTGCTAGTGTTGGAGTTTACAAGAACGGGAGAGTAGAAATAATTGCTAACGACCAAGGTAATCGTATTACACCTTCATATGTTGCATTTACGCCCGACGGCGAAAGATTAATTGGAGATGCTGCAAAGAATCAGCTTACCACTAATCCAGAAAATACTGTGTTCGATGCCAAGCGTTTAATCGGCAGGGAATGGACTGATCCAACAGTACAGCATGACATTAAGTTCTTTCCTTTTAAGGTATGTTTAATATAACTTAAGACACAAAGCTATTTTATGTAACTTAAAGCAGTTGCTTTAATAACTATCTTGATTGCTTGTTTAGGTGAAGGAGAAAAACAGCAAACCACACATTCAGGTGGCAACATCACAAGGTGAAAAGATGTTTGCACCTGAGGAAATTTCTGCAATGGTGCTTGGTAAAATGAAGGAAACTGCAGAGGCATATTTAGGGAAAAAGGTAACTTTCCACTTGTTAATTGGACAAGTGTTTAAAATATGGTGTATAGTGTTGGACGAGAAATTGAATTCCTGTACTGGCCGGTTTTGTTTGTATCAGAGTGTAGGCTCTGATATATACGGTATAGGGGAGACAACAAGCTCCTATAAGTATTGCTTATCAAGTAACAATATGGGCATTCTCCCTGTAAGCTTGTGCATCTCCATTGAAAAGCTGATGGATTGTAGTTGCTTAAGTAGGGCTAGTCTTCCCAGTTCATTGTCGTAATTATTAAACGTACACCTTGGCCTATATAAATTTGTTAGTGTGTATGCGAGGAATGATTGCAAGGCCTTTTTTGCCACCTTCCTTCACTAAAAATCTGGTGCTCCCCAAAGTCCATTGGACGGTTGTCTAGCCTTGCATATTGGTGGTTCAGCAATGACTGGATACTTTATACTTTTGCCCAGGACCTTGCTGCTAACCAAGTGTAGTGCTGAACAAGGAAATAATGGAAATTTTAATATTGCATGTGTTAGTGTATTGTTTGTAGCAGACGAGTCTAAAATACTGTAAAGAGAAATGTTAAAATTTAATAGGTTTCTTGTTTCATCTTGAAAATTCAGAAAGTTATTGGTTGCAGCTTTATTCGGTTACAAGGACTAAGTTAATGTTATCTTTAGTTGAGCAATTATCCAGGGAAAGTACCTGGTATTGGCTTGTAGATCTCCCATAGTAGTAGTGATTGGCTGGTGGGTTCTTGCAAATAAATTCTTGAATAATTCGTTAAATAATTATGAAAGTTAACCTTGAGATAAGTTTTTTTAGAAACTGGCCTCAAGGATATTTTGAGAAAGGGTGTATCACTTTATTTAGCATTGTATCTATTGATCACTATTTTGAGTGGAATGTACCTCTATCACAAGTGATCAGAAGTACCTAGATCTACTTTTAAGAAATAGGGTTTTGGGAAGAAAGTTTGTAGTCAGTTTATTTCAATGACTAAATAATTGAAGTAGCCACACATGGTTCTAAATTAAGATACTGTTTCATTGTTAAAATCTGGGTATCAGTAACTGAAATGTGATGAACTAGTGGTGGAAATGGTTTGTCTTGGTTACTTGTGTTAGCTGTTAATCAGTAGTGGGTACTTGTAATGGCCCTGAATGTTATGTTGTCAGTTTGTAGGCGTAACAATGGTTGTTAGAGATCAAAATTTGATCTCCTCTAGACATGCCATTGCTTTTTCCATTTGCTAAATGTAAATTTTAATTTCATTATGCATGAAGTACAGATCTAAAAGACTCAAGTGTATTAGGGTGCATGCTGTTGCAATTGTCAGTTTATTAAAAAGACTGAAGCACTTAATCATTGCAAATTTTTCCATGTGGATCTAGTTTCTGATCCCATGCAGGGATATGGTAGTCCACTTTCATACTTAAAACTTTGCTCATCTCACTGGCAAAGGCCAAGTGATGTTCAGCATGTGTGTTGTTGCCCAATTATTCATACTTACTGCTGAAGTCAGATAAAAGTACTCTATTATGTACAAAATTGGTAAGACTTAGTGTTGGAGTTCGTGAACAGAAGTTTGATATACACATGTGAAATTTTGAAAACTAATTAAAATGTAAGATAGTTAAATGTTACGTACTGTCTTGAAGACCTAGTGTGATAATGTTGGAAATCATGGCGTTGGAGTTAGCAAATTGGATGATGGCACAAATGTTGTCATGAAATCTTAGTTTTAGGGGGAGGGTGAGCAGTTAAGTTTACTAAGTGGACAAGGGTACATAACTTTCACTCTGTGTGTGTGTGTGCGTGTGTGTGTGTGCGCGTGTGTGCGCGTGTGTGTGCGTGTGCGCGTGTGTGTGCGTGTGTGTGTGCGCGCGCTAATATGAAAATTCCTGGCAGATTAAGCTTGGAAAGTAGGGGGGGTGATGTAGTGGCAAAAGTAACTTTTGAGGACGGACTGAGTCGTGTTGGTATAGCTCAGTGGTAGAGCCCTTTCTCGCGAAAGGCAAAGGGTCTAAACTGCAGTCTGTTGCCCCTGTGCTGCAGATGTTGGCAACACGAAACAGTGATCATTTTAAGCTGGGTATAGGTTAAGCTTTTTTAGTATGTGAGGGTGAGTAGTGCCCGAATCTTCGGCTCTGAAATGCTCAATTGATTTACAGTTTTATTTTATGATCTTTACGAAACAGTGAGCAAATGATTTTAAATCTTCATATTGTAAGAACAATTATTGCTTTCCCATAGTTGCTTCTGGCAAAGTTGCCGACATATGTGCCATGCTAATAACACAGACAACAGTCTGCAGTTTTACTGGCAAAGGTCCCAGGTTTGTGTCCCAGTTCAAGCACAAAATTTTAATCTGCCAGGAAGTTTCATATATGGTTTGGATTTCCATTAACATCTTGGCAAAAATTTTCTACCATGTTTATATTGTTAATGTAAGCACCCAAGGCTGCTAGGATGGTAAGTAATTTTGCTGATTGTCATCTTTTAGTAATATTAGCAAGTCATGTTTTGGCAGTTCAATTTCTCACTCTTGAATAGTGTGTGGGTAGAGTACTTAAATCTTTCAAATTCTGGTACTTGAAAAGCATGAAAGGGACACAGTGGTTGGGAAGGGAGTATGACAGGATTGTAGCCTTTCTCCAGTGTTGTACAGTTTGTACATTGCACAAGCCGTGAAGGAAAGCAAAGACAAATTTGGATAAATAATTAGTTCGGGGTGAAGAAATAAAGTTTTGCCGATGCCATTGTAATTGTCAGGAGAGCAAAGGACGTGGAGGAGCAATTGAATGGAATGTAGTGTTGAAAGGAGCATGTAAGATGAACATTAGCAGCAAATCGAGGGTAATGGAATGCAGTCTTAGAAAGTCGGGTGATGCTGACGGAATTATATTAGGCAAGGAAACAAGTGATAAGTTTTCTTACTTCACCAGTAAAATATGGTCACAGTACAGAAGATACAAAATGCAGAATGGCAATGGGAAGAAGTGTTTTTGAAAAAGAGAAATTTAACATCAAATATTAAGTGTAAAGTTGTTTTTCTTTTTTAAACATGTGTGTGGTGTTCCCTTGTACGGGAGTGAAACTTGGACAATAAATAGTTTAGACAGGAAGATGATAGAGGCTTTCAAAATATGGTACATACAGGATGCTGAAGATTTTGTGGGTAGATCATGTAACTAATGAAGAGGTACTGAGCATAATTGGGAGAGAGAATGAATTTTTGGCATACCTTAACTGAAAGAAAGGATCAATTGGTAAGACATATTCATAGACATCACGGAATCATAAATATAGTATTGGAGGGAAGTAGGAGAAAATTGGGGATCAAGGGACGAATACAGTAAGCAGTTTCAGATGGATGTAGGTTGCTGTTTTTGAGACAGAGGCTCTCTTTGATTAGAGTAGGGTAGTAAGCTGCTCAAACCAGTCTCTGGACTGAAGACAATGACTACAGAAATCTTTCTAAGAGATCTAATCATATTTTATGATTTCCTATGTAATTAGGACCAACAAAATATTTTAACATTCAAAGGAGAAAGTAGATATATAACGGGGGAAAAAGATTATCTGGCTCAAATAATTAAGTCCAAGAACAGGGCATTGCACATACCCTAGTTCTGGAACGTGTGTGGTCTTCCAAGCTTCAGCTTGGTTTCACATCATCAAATAACAGTATAACTGTTAGGATACATAGAAATTCGTAGCAGTCTAATTTATTTTGGAAAACTTTATTTGTGCATGTAGAAGTAGTTGAGGTATAGTAACTCTGTGTGGGTAATTACAACAAAGAACTACTTCTTACATGTTTTGTTGGTACAATGGAAAGGCTGACGATTTATGAACCCAAGGGGCAAGAGTTTGAGTACCACTGGACTCAACTTTTCTTTAGACCTGTGCAGGTATTATTTTCAACATTCACTAAGAATTGTGGAATTATAGGCTTTTCTAGATTTCACATTCTTAAACATTCCATTTTGTAATTCTCAACAATAAGATAATCATAGCCATAGTAAAAAATATGAAAATGGACTGCCATATGGTGAATCTGTAGTGTTAAGCTAAGATAAATGTATCACCAGAGGGCATAATTTTCTGAGTCCTTATGCGAATTTTACATGATTGGGTGGCTATGTCTTCCACTATCTGTGTTTGTCTTCAACTCTGGTAGGACTATTAAACGATTATGCTAATGAGAAAGGACAAGTAGTTTGATAGTGTCCGCCTTCCTGATTACATGGTGTGCATCGGTTCTCTTTATCATGGTTCAAATGTTTTACTTTTTGTTGGTTTCACTTTTTTCAGTATTCTCTTTAGTAAAAAACTCTATTTTATATCTAAAAATGATCTTCCTTGGAAGGTCATATTTGACCACCCATAACAAAAAATAAACATCCTTCGAGGGTATTTTCATCTCATGCATTTTGGGAGGTCAATTTCAAATATTCTATGAACCCATGTCTGATTAGATTATTATAAAATACTCTTCTAAAAACATAAAACTGCACAATTTATAGCAAATTAATATATTAAAATATTACTTGTAAGAGGTCCAAAAAATACTTGTTTATTTTATTAACCGTCAGCTTATCCACTCGCCTTATGAAACACATGAGAAGCAGTTCATTGTAGTAAATGTACCCATGTGGAATTCTTACTGTTTCTACAGGCTCAAATATTTTCCAAAATGATAAGAGTTAGTGCAATGAATCTAGACATGTACTGCATCTTAACCCTTGTATTTCTTCTATTTGATTATGTAAACAGCAAGCTGAAACTGCAAAGACAGCTGGAGTTGGCAACACTCAAGCTTATGAGCTTGGGTATGCATGATGCTCTGTTCTTGGACTTTAAATTAGTTTTTCTGTGTACAGAATTCTCTGGTTAACCTCCACCCACAATATTGTGGTCTTTCCTATTTTTCTTTGTAATTGAGTACTTGTTTGAAGTTTTTTTTACAAATAACTATCAAAATTGTGGAGAAATTGAATTTAGTACTAAACATTAATTTTGGACATCGATGTTAGTCTAACAATAAGTCCTACAATAACAAAGTACATAACCATTGACTTGATTTTTGTGTGGTTGTGCAGGTGTCTACTCTAAAATGAATGGTCCCTAATGTGTGGTCTGCGAAAGATGGAAAACTTTGTAAAACATAACTGGCCACATAATTTATTGATATCAAAGTTCTGTAAATTTAATAAATGTGTTAAGTTTTGACTAAAGTATATTTTTAAATTGTTTTTCTTCCACTTTTGTGGCCCCTGCAGACAGAGGAATCAGTAGACACTAGGTGCAAAATAGGTTGAACCATTGCTCTAAAGCAGTGGTTGCCAATCTTTCTGGTTTTGGGACCCACAATATTTCTGGAAAATCTTTTGTGACCCTATAAAACACACACACACACACACACACACACACACACACACACACACACACACACACTCTCACTCTCACTCTCACTCTCATGTCCGAGAGGACTCGAACCTCCACTGGGAGTGACTGCCCAATCTGTTGCATAATATCTCTCTCTCTCTCTCTCTCTCTCTATGCATTCTTCATCCACCCAAAGTGAAATAAACATAAAATAGAAATGTACTATTTAACTAAACTACCACTACAAACATTGATACACACATTAAACAACAAGCAACTAAGGTACGATCTTGCAGTCGGAGAAAGATTAAATTGTAAAGTGGTCAGATAAATACTTTGTTCATTTGGTAAGAGAATTTTTCACAGATGTTTGAAAATCGTAGAGCGACCCACCTGATGAGACCCCACGACCCACTGGTGGGTTGCAACCCATAGTTTGGTAACCACTGCTCTACACAAAGCATGCAATAAACTACTTCCTTCAATAGTCATGTGGGTGATCTCGCACTTTAAGCTCAGTTGCTACTCTTTCTGGCAGTGTTTTACCTTGAAGATAAACAGCTGTACGGATAGTTTTATAGATTGAGTTGGCAGCTGTGCACCATTCTTTATAATGGCACTGAATGTTACATAAAACAATGAGCTGCTGCTGCTGCAGTGAGTGCATGTAGCAGTACTTAATTTGTACATACATAAGACAATTATCCTTGCTTGTGGTTGCAAATTACTCTTTCCATGTTTTGAATGAATTTTCAAACTCCAGGGAAATGGATTTAACAAATCTAATATAATTACAGTATTACTCTGGAGCCACTAGAGATAATTAGTCCATCACACTGAAATATTCAAATTCTCTGAAATCCTACTCATTTTTGTTACCATTGTTGGCAATTTTGTCAGTGACAATAGTATGGGAACAATTACCAGAGACTGGGCTTTGAAAGGTCCACAAATGAATGGTGGCTTCAGTTAAATTTTACTGAAAGTGAAAGTCATTCTGTACAAAATGACCTCTTGCAAACAATAAAATGTGATTTTCATGAATAGTGTCCTGGCTGTAAACTGTAACTTTGATAACACCTTATTTTGTGAATTCCACCGGTTCTCTTTGCAAACTACCAATGCTTTTTGCTTCGTCAGTTGTCTTCTGATTTTTCATAATTTCCCAAATAAGGGCACACAAGTTGGCTGAAAGTTTGTTACTTGAGTGTTATTAAAGCATGTTATTTTATTAATTTGTGTGTATCTTAGTTTAAATTGTTTCTTTTGTGCTGTAATTAAAATAAATCTTTTATAGGTTACCCATGCTGTAGTCACTGTGCCAGCATACTTCAATGATGCTCAGCGTCAAGCAACAAAAGATGCTGGCACTATTTCTGGACTTGTTGTGATGAGAATAATAAATGAGCCAACAGCAGCTGCAATTGCTTATGGCTTGGATAAGAGGGAAGGAGAGAAGAATGTCCTGGTCTTTGATCTTGGTGGTGGTACTTTTGATGTATCATTGCTTACCATTGACAACGGAGTGTTTGAGGTATGTTGCTACTTTTATAAATCAGTGGTAGCCTAGGTCTGTTTTTTACCTGTCCCAGTAAGTTTTTAAATTTCTTGTTGGTGTGTATGTTCAGCCTTTTCAGTTAAATGGATCACACAAAGTTTGCTTCATATCTGATGCATTACTAGATTTAGAACAGCTTTCTAATAATGCCTGCTGTGCTCCACCTTTCATACAAAAGCTGTCAATACAGTAGGACTTTGATAATGTGGCAGGCTTGGGGATACAGTAGAACCCCATTTTTCAATGGACTTAAAGAAAATGGTGTAAAATGTGAAATGTGGGAAATGTTTTAAATGGAAAAATGTAGTTACTGGATCACCCTTCCATTTTTGTAGTTTGTGATATATGTGCATAATAAGCATCAAAAATTCTCGCTAGGAAGTTTATTTATATAATAAGTGTTGTCCAAATTTTGTATTACTTTGAGTGCAAATATATGCATAAGTATTTTGACATTCAGAGTTGGCATCTCACACGATAATTTTTGAGGTTATAATATACTGTGCTCTCCCTTCAGTGTGCAGAAAAACACACAAGCAAACTCAGTCTGGCCATTTATAAAGGTTCACAAAAATACTTAAATATTTGCATTTCATAATAAGAATAAATTCTCCAAATGCTTTATGCAACTGGTAGTTTTTCATAATTTGCATGAACAAAGCTAAGCTGAATATAGGTACAGTGCCTGATGGCAGGGATAATCCTATTGGTCACAGGGTCATGAGTCAACTGTGTGCACATTGCAAACAAAAAAAAAAAAACGTGAAAATATGTTTGGAAAAATGCAAAATATCAAGAAACTAGACACTGTAGCGTTCATAAACACTATACTTAAAGATGAAAGCAATGCCAGCATAAATTTCTCAGTTACCTCATTTTCTTATTCACGAACATGGTTTCAAAAAGTGTAAATTGCAGAAAAAGTGTAAATATGTTAATGCAAAACGGGGTGAATTAACTTTTTAAACATAGGAAATTTGACAAATTGTGTAAATGGCGGGAAAACATACAAGCAGGTTGGTGATAAAAGCTGTGTTTAAAAATGTGACAAAATCTAAAATTTTAATGCACGAATAAGTTATCAATAGAATAGGAGAGAGCATAATTAACTTTGTTTTTCTGTAAAATCAAAATTGAATAAATTCACCCACTGCATTGCCTTATCAGTTTGTTGCTCAATGTTGGGGAAAGTGTATTGTGGTCATTTCTTCTTTGTTGCTGTTAATGTGCCTCCTGTGATTTGGGAGTACTTTCAAAGAGCAGTTGGCTCATCCTTTGATAGCTAAGTATGTCATTTTCATTTTTTAAGATATCGGAGCAATTGCAGCTGTGAAAGTGTAGCAACTATTTGATACTGCAATCAGAGTTCAGTGTCTTTTGCACAAATGTTCATTTGTACTAGCATTTAAAATTTTGTATGATACCGTGGACCATTGCTTAAATTACTTATGTAATATTGAAGAAAGAAGGAAAAAAATGTGCAGAAAATGCATGACAAACTCTAGTTCTTAATGGTGAACTATGGAATTGTCAAGAATGAGAACTGCTTAGAATTTATAGATAGTATCTTATTTCAAGCTACACTTAAAAATTGCTTATTGTATGATGTAGTCTCACCTTTCAAGGGTTTGTGGGAAGCGGTTCTTATTTGTAGTAATTCAAACGAAATTAAGCCTCCAGCCATAGGCAATGCAGACTTGCTCATTCAGCAGTTGCTTGACATTTTTTCTGATTAGAAAAAGCAGTTTAGACCACAAATTTCATCAAAGTGGATGTGCTTGTTTTGGATGATTGTAATGTAACAGTTGTTGAATAATCTGAAGAACAGTTCCAACAGTTATGGAGTGATGACAGTGGAAAGATTAAAACTTTCAATTTTCATGAGGCAGCGGTGTAGACATTACTCAGACCCAAATGTCAAACCATGTAGTTGATGATACCGTAGAGCAAATCCAGTGAAAATGACATTAGATTGGGATGTGACAACTGCATTTAGAGACAAATTTGAATAAAATTCATGTTTTGAAAAGGGATGCAGTTTTAACATTTCCTGCAATTTTTCTTTTAAAATCTATTTAAATTAAAAAAAAAAAAACAAATTCCCTGCAATTTGTACAGAAAAATTGAGAAATTGTCTATAGGTCAAGGCTAAAATTAGTTACATTGCAAATACTAACAGTAGTGAGAATTAATGATACATATTAAAATATTCAAAGTGAAATGGCAGCTGAGATCATTTAAAGCTTTTACAGACTTTACGACTGATTTTAGTTGTCAGTCTTATCCACCTCATAGATGCCATCTGAAGTATTTTTCAATTTTTTGTGGAAAAATTTTTCAAACTTGTACTTTCCATGTAACTTTTTTCCCCTAAGATTCAGCTCGAGTATCGCACTTGCCTATTTTAAATGCCAAACCATATTTTGTCTACACACAATCATTTGCTGCACAAGTATGTAATATGAAGTGAAAACTGCATTATCATTGTGCAAAATCCCTCTTGCAATGTCTTCAAACATGTATGAATGTTGTTAGGCAAACAATTGAGGGGCATGGCATGCCCATTTAAAATAACTACTTGCTTCTAGGGGCATTATTCCAAAGTCCACTGGCTTTGCCCACGATACCAAACTGCAAACACAATATTGGACTGAAAATAAAGTATGCTTGCAATTGTGTAGCTACAGTATTGCAACATTTGGAAGAAAACAGAACTGCAGTTGTCTCTGGCCATCTGTTACCTGTCAGAGCATTTTGCATTCTCATCAGTGGCAACTTCTAACATTGCCATTGCAGAACTTTAAGTTCTGCCGTGGTTGTCACTTACGACCAAAGTGGCTGCTGGAAGCTAATGTGGTGTCCTATAGTTATCTTAATTGAACTATAATAGTATGTGTGCTGTAGATGGTAATGCATGTTCAGGTTTCCATTGTTTGAAACTGTAACATTGTGGACATTTATAAGTAGTTCATCTGGTGTTCAATTTTAATTCATTTGTCCAGTAATTTAGATTTTCATCTCGGCATTGTTGGGATCGTGCAACAACCATATAAAGCTGAATTGAAAACTAACATTTACTCTTACCATGTAGGTGTTCTGTAATTGAAGTGTTTAACAATGGAAGTCAAGGTTGTGATGTGAGGATAGATTGCAACTCACCACCAAGGTGTCAGAGTTGGGGAAAGACATGTGGAGCACTCGTGCATGTGAGGAGTTCGCTTTCTTCAGAAAAATGTGCACACATAGCTGCT
This sequence comes from Locusta migratoria, assembly GCA_026315105.1. Lineage (NCBI taxonomy): Eukaryota > Metazoa > Arthropoda > Insecta > Orthoptera > Acrididae > Locusta > Locusta migratoria. The sequence goes on from CM048755.1 coordinate 107,205,070, forward strand.
GTCTATGGCTTGTGTCCCTCGTGCTGCCCACACTGAGTGAGGTGCTCAGTACAGCAACTGGAGACGGGTCGTGTGCGAGCGTGCGGGGTAGTTGTGCCTGTGAAAGTGTATGCTCTTTGTGATACAGGCTGTAGCTAAAATATAGTCTGCATCTTGTCTTCTTTACTGTAATTTAAAAAAAAAATGTGGACTGTGAATGAACGTGGGCTCATGGTCTGTCTTCATATAAATACATCACTTAATTGTAGGAAAATCTTCAGTAAAACTAAATGCAGGATGTTTATCAGAGATTAATTGCTAGTAGTTGTGAATAATGGTTATTAATGTCGGTTGAAATGACTGACAGGTGCAACTTATGGGGAGGCAGTTATTGGTGTTTGCAGAAACTGGGATTGAATTTTAGTTCTAGAAAGAATTGTTAAAGTAATAACCACTGATTTGGTACAGGTGTCAGTTTTTAAAGATTTTTTCCTGCACATAGAGTATAATGGATTGCCATATAAGGCAAAAGAAATCTGAACAATGCAGTTTTCAAGATTTAGAAGTTTTAACATTAAACAGGCGAGTTGAAACATTCCACTCCTTCAAATGGCATTACTTGAACATGTCGATTTGTACACTGATGTGTATTTTTAACTAAATTTAAAGTATAAGAATGTTTTGTGGCAAGAAAGTAAATATTTTTTAAATGTGCAACTAGATTTTAAAATGAAATATTAAATTTTGGTTGTAGGTAGTGTCGACAAACGGTGATACTCACTTAGGTGGAGAAGACTTTGATCAGCGTGTAATGGACCATTTCATCAAACTGTACAAGAAGAAGAAAGGAAAGGACATCCGTAAAGATAACAGAGCTGTGCAGAAGCTTCGCCGTGAAGTTGAAAAGGCGAAGAGAGCTCTTTCTTCTGGCCACCAAGTCAGAATAGAAATTGAAAGTTTCTTCGAAGGAGATGATTTTTCGGAGACACTTACAAGAGCGAAGTTTGAAGAGCTTAACATGGTAAGTTAATAAGCTCTGTGGCTTACTAGTGTCATCTCACTGTGGGTATTCATAATGGCTGTTTGTTGCATTTAGGATTTGTTCAGATCGACAATGAAGCCCGTTCAGAAAGTATTGGAGGATGCTGACATGAATAAGAATGATGTCGATGAAATAGTGTTAGTAGGTGGAAGCACAAGGATACCTAAAGTACAACAATTAGTAAAGGAATTCTTTGGTGGCAAAGAACCATCGAGGGGTATAAATCCTGATGAGGCAGTTGCATATGGTGCTGCTGTGCAGGCTGGTGTGTTATCTGGTGAACAAGACACAGATGCAATTGTTCTTCTGGATGTCAATCCTCTGACTATGGGCATTGAAACTGTGGGAGGAGTCATGACTAAATTGATACCGAGAAATACTGTTATACCAACAAAGAAGTCGCAAATATTTTCTACAGCATCTGATAATCAACACACAGTAACAATACAGGTATATCTTAAAAAGCTACTTTTTTATTTCCATAGTGTGAACATATTGTCAGCATTATAAAATTGTTTTGCTTTTTAGGTTTATGAAGGAGAAAGACCTATGACAAAGGACAACCATCTGCTAGGAAAATTTGACTTGACTGGAATACCACCAGCTCCACGAGGTGTTCCACAAATTGAAGTAACATTTGAAATAGATGCCAATGGTATTCTTCAGGTACGTGAAACTTAAAATACAGTAATGTTGTATGAAATATTCACTTATCCATACCTCACTTGAAAGCTTATGTAGAGTCTAAAAGAGGCCATAGTCACATGGTAATGTGTGTGTTTCTGGTATTTATAAACACAAGTAAAAAGAAAAATAGTGGTGTTAGTCATGGAATTTAGTAACAGTGAATAAGAGTACAGCTTGATAACTATTAACCTCACCAGTAATAAGGTGTTCAGCAGTGCATGACAGTTTAAAATAATTTTCACTGTTCTACAATAATTTTGAATTTGTAGTATCTGAATTCACCTACATGCTAAAGGTAGCCGAACTATTTTGATATGTCCTCACACTCTTGCTTTAAAGTGCCCAAAATCTTTTTGTTTAAAAGGGTGTGATGTTGATTCTTGGAAGTATGGTTCTCTAGCCGTATGTTTGATGTTGTGGTAACTGCACAATACTTAGTCAGCACAACAGACTGCTATCTTTCAGTGCGATGACAAACTTCTGAGCCATGATCGCATTCCCATTTATATCCTTCTAGGAAGGTAATGCTGCAACCTTGAATGCAGCAAAACCTGTGGTCAGTGGTGTGGAATACACAGTTGGTAAAAAGAGGCAGTTATTCCCCCTGTAAGTTGATTCTTGGAACTTGTCTGCATTTTGCAAATAGTTTTAATATCAAAAGCAAATGGAAATAATTGGAAAACACTTCAGAAATATTATACACTTCCACTTTCCACACAAGTAAAAAAGTAAAAATACTGAAGATATTGTTCTATGGCTGATATCAATGTTGGATTTCTGTATATACATCTGTTTTGAATACAGAAATTGCAGACACATTAAATAATAGATTTGTTGGAGATAAGTTTCCCATTTAGTTTGTGGTTTACAAATGTAGAAAATTCAGGGAAGAAAATATTAAAAAAAAATGTTGATGATATAAAATCTTAACAATTTAGCTTAAAGATCACATCCACTTAATTTGCACCAACTAGTTCCATGCAGTACTAAAAGTAGGTGAAAATGTGAAAGTGTATATTACAGTGAATTGGATAACATAACAGCATTTATATTTAATATTAACTAATACTTTTATGTTCTCCAATACAGTAAGTATTAAGCTGTCATAATTTAATATTTGTTACACCTAGAAAATTTCATATTTCCAGGTATCGGCAGAGGACAAAGGCACTGGCAATCGTGAGAAAATTGTAATTACAAATGACCAGAATAGATTAACTCCTGATGACATAGAACGTATGATTAAAGATGCAGAAAAGTTTGCCGATGATGATAAGAAGCTGAAAGAGCGTGTTGAAGCTCGCAATGAATTAGAATCATATGCCTACTCTCTGAAAAACCAGCTCTCTGATAAAGAAAAGCTTGGGGCAAAGGTAATAAAATTATCAGCATTTAATATAAATAGCATGATAATATCAATGTTACTTCTATATTTACTAGCTTAAGGATCTTGGTACCAGTTAAATAAAATGTGATTTTTGCCTTCATCTAGTCACTCTGCTGAAGAAATTTAGTTAAATCAGTTAGAGATTTCCTGATGGCCATATAACTAGTACTGTATTGCTTTATATTGTATCACATTGCATTTTGTGCTGACTGTCATGCATGATGCAGTTTCCAGTGATTCTTACATCTACTTAGTTCTGCAAGCCCTCCTGATGGTGTGGCAGAGGGGTACTTTCTGTACCATTGTCACGTCCTTTGTGTGGGCTGTATTTTTCTCCGTGCTCTTTTTGTGCTCTTTTATGTAGCAGGAGTCAATATATTTGACTATTAAAGAAATGCATGCTATTGGAACTTTGGAAAAATATTTCAGTTACGGCCACTGGAGTTTCCCAATCATCTGTGACACTTATTAAATTAGCCTGACACGAAGTGTGCTACTCTATCAACCCTATCTGGTACTGGCCACACACTACTGGAAAAAATATTAACACACAAACTGAAAGTTTTGCATCCTACAGTAAACCCCCCCCCCCCCCTTTTTTTTTTTTTTTTTTTACTCTGCTACTTTGAGCTGAGTACAAAAAAATTGGTGCCATACATCAGCTTTAAAAAACACTATACCTGAGAACTGACAGACTGCTCAATGTACTTTTTCTAAAGTTCTCCAGCGCTTTTTTCCACAGAATATGCAATCTGTAATTTTTACTAATACATAAACTTCAAAATTTTCGTCATTGTTTTCCCCTGGTTCGATGTATAAATAACTTTTTATAGTCTGTATCTTCAATACAAAACACTTCAAAAATTAATTTCCATTGTTACTTCATCAAAAACATTTTCTACAAATACTGATGGATAGGGAGTTTGGTCACATGACAAATAGGTCTTTAAAGCTTCTAAAAATGTTAATATTTTCGATTAGGTTATGCCGGTAACTACTATAGTAGCAGTTTTACTTTTTGCAAGTTAAAGGAGCAAATTTGTCAAAACTTAAATGTATCTTAAAGTGAGTCATGATTTTGTGATACATTACTTGTAAAAAAAAAAAAAAAAAAAAATAATAATCAAATCCACAACATGTTTCATTTTTCATGTTTGTTCCTTAACAGAGGACTTTTTTTCCCTTGAAGTGGGGTTTGTTAAAAACAGGAAAAAATAACCTTATTCTAATGGGAGTTTCGCTGGGACTGAGGAAATATTCATTAATAGTGGGTTTTCCTTTAAAGCGGGTTTGTTAAATCGGGGTTCTACTGTATTCTTCTGTTGATAGAGTACACTTCCTGAGGATTCTTACAATGAATGTTCGGTAATTGTGAATAAAGCAATTTAATACGGTTGCATTACTTTCCTTTTCCAGTGTTCATTTATTGATGTCTGTTAAATCATGTCATTGAACTTCAGACGAGTTCACATGTATGTATCACTCTTCTGTCGAGGATGACGTGTTCTGTTAAAGACTCTTCAAACTTGTCATACAGTTATCGTGATATTTCGTAGGGTCACATTTTGTTAATCATGGGACAGTGTGTATTGTCTGCATTGAATCTCATTGTATTTACATAATTGTTCATATATCTTTTTTGTTTCAAATAAAATATTGTAAAGCAAGATTTTAATGGATTGGTTAGTGTTTTCATAGTATGGGAGACACTGCTTATAGAAACGTAAAAGTTCTTTTATATTGGTTTCTGCAGATACAAATTTTTTGGGGTCACAGAAACTGTACTGTCACTTTTTTTAAGTGCACACAAAATAAGCCAGCTTGGGGAGAAATACTTGGAGTAAAAGTGCATGTGCTTTCAGTGGTACTTGTGCCATATTTTGTGCTTGCATGTAAACTCGAACAGATTTCTTCTGAAGGTAACAAGTTTCATCTTCAATGAGTGTTTTTTCAGTACATCAATTAAACCAGATAACATGGAATTATTTTTTGTTCAAATTTTTCTTCAGATACTATTAATTACATTCATATGACTGCATAAGATTGTTAAAAGTGGTTGTGAAATAAATCATTCCATTAGTTTTTAAATACTGGCCTTCTTTCTGCAAGAACATCAAAATGAATGAAAAACTTCCTGGCAGATTAAAATTGTGTGCCGGAACCGGGACTCGAACCTAGGACCTTTGCCTTTCGGGGGCAAGCGCACTACCAACTGTGCTATCCCGACACGACTCACGATGCCGCCTCACAACTTTACTTCCGCCAGTACCTCTCCTCCTACTTCCTAAACTTCAGTGTCTCTCCTGCGAACCATGCAAGACTAGCACTCCTCAGCATCAAAATGAATGTTTCAGAATTTTAATCTGATTTATTATTGAAACACCATTTAAGGTGAAATATATAGGTACAAATGTTGCAAAAGTTAAAGAATATTAAAGAAATAAAAACCAACTATGAGGAAGTCTTTAAATACCTCCTGTATGTAGCTAAACTTGGTAGCCATATCCAACCACTTAGCAATCAACGATACAAGCTAAAATTGATCTGCAATGGTAGCAGGCTAATCAAAGAAATAAATTGACACTGTCCATGAATTCTTAAATACAAGAATTAAAAAAGTTGCCGTTCTCGTCCTTCTGGAAGGATGTCAGGGCTAGCTGGGTTAAATGAGTAATCCCCTCTACTTACTTTTTTTTTTTTTTTTCAGAACTTTACTATATTTTTGCTGTTTTGTCAGTGATACCTTTATAAATGTAAAACAGGTACACAAGGACTATGTAGAAATAGGTTAGTTACTAAAAACAAAATACTTAACATGGAAATAACAAGGATAGTGAATGTGAAAAAGGATAATCTAACCGATGGGTTCTGAATATATAGCTTTTAAGCTACCACTCTGTTTTCAGTTAGTTTTGTACTCAACTTACTGTGGTAAGTGTGTTGCATTTATCCATCCATGTGCCATTATTCTCTCAGGATACACAGATGACTCTTGTTTCTTATATCCTCCATGAACTTAGACCATACCATTCAAAATATGAAGTTGAAGCCATTGGAATTGCAATAATCAGATAATGATTTACACACTTCAGAAGACAATTTTTCATGTTTCCATAGCAGTACTATCAACAATCATAGAAGTAAATATCTGTAACAAAAAATAAAATTGACTGGGTAGTGGTGCCCTGTAAACATGTTGTTCTACGCACACCTGGGGTGTGTGAAATAGCATAAATACTTTTTCATCCACTCCCGTGAACCAGACATTGCCAAGGTGGGGTAGCTTGCGTGCCTCAACGATACAAATAGCCGTACCGTAGGTGCAACCACAGTGGAGGGGTATCTATGAAGAGGTCAGACAAACGTGTGGTTCCTGAAGAGGGGCAGCAGCCTTTTCAGTAGTTACAGGGCAACAGTATGGATGATTGAGCTGGCCTTGTAACGTATGCTAATGTGGCTTTGCCACACAGTTACTGCGAACGGCTGAAAGCAAGGGGTAACTACAGCTGTTACTTTTCCAGAGGACATGCAGCTCTACTGTATGAACATATGACATCCTCTCGGGGTAAAATATTCTGGAGGTAAGTCACCCATTCGGATCTCTGGGTGGGGTCTGCTCGGTAGCAGATTTCGTTTGTGCTACTGCTTTGAATTTATTCCCACATATTTTGATAAATACTGTGTGTAGTTTTCGTCTGCTGCAAGCTACGTGATTTCAGTCACTTCCTTATCTCGTGTCCTGCTTTGAGAAAGCTTATATTCCTGCGTGTTTGATATCTACTGCATAGATATTCTTGTTTTTATTGAAAAATGCCGGACTGTTTCATTGTTGTGACAGTTTACTTACCACTGACCACAGTTCAATCAGCTGCCAGCTGCCTTCATTTAGGTACCAGGCTACTTAAAAGTTCATTAATTAGTTTTTACTTTCTACAGTTAATTGTATCAATAGGATGGATAGGATGTGTGGCTGTCTGCAGACGCAGGAGGGGTTGGCCGCAGTTCGCGAACAGCTGAGTGCTGCTGACTACGTCAGCCATCTTTAGGCTGCTGTATCAGGGTGCAGCGATGATGGGGTGTCTGGTGTGTCAAGTGGGAAGTGGGACACCAGTTGTCTCATGCTTTACTCTCTTCCTGCCACTGAGGCATCTTCAGGTGTACCGGAGGTGGTAGAGCCGCCCTGTCCGCAAGGGGAGTAGCGGGTCGAACGGTGTTCGCATCGCTAGAGGCGGAAGGGCAATGTGGTGGCTGGACATCCGTCCACGCCCATTCGTTCTGTGAGTGGACGTGTGGCCACTCCTTCAGCAGGGTCCGATCAGGTGCACAAGGGAAGGGGGTTATTACTTATTGGGAGCTCCAATGTTAAGTGCGTGTGGTGTGTCTACTGGGGGGCCTCATCAGAGTTGTGGAGGCGGCCTTGACGGCGGCTATTGAGGTTGCGGGGTGCGGTCGACTGAAAGTCATGGCTCACGTCAGCACCAATGACTCTTGTCGCTTTGGTTCTGAGGACATCCTCAGTTCCTACGGGTGGCTGGCGGAATTGAAGGCTGCTGCCCTCACACGTGGGGTGCAAGCAGAGCTGTCGATTTGTAGCATTGTTCCCAGGGTTGATTGGGGTCCTTTGGTTTCAAGCCGAGTGGAGGGTTTGAACCAGAGGCTTAGCAGACTCTGTTACAGTCATGGCTGCAGATTTCTGGATCTGCATTATCAGGTGGGGAATTGTAGGGTGCCCCTAGATAGATCAGGGGTGCTCTAAAGAAGCGGCTACTTTGGTAGCAGGGTACTTCTGGAGTGCACATTTTTTTTTTAGGCTAGGCGCTTACTCTGTTGAGCACTCGTCTGTCAACATGCAAACAGCAAATTCAGGCCATGTTCAGCTCAAAAGTTCGAATATCAAAATATTATCTGCGAACTTTCAAAGTACTAAAAACAAAGTTCCCGAATTTGCCGCACTGCATGTAAATTTTTGTGCTCAGATAGTTTAGGCACCGAAAGCTGGCTAAATCTTGTGGCAAGTTCAGAAATATTTTGTGAGGCTTGGAATGTATATTGGAAAGATAGATCGGATAAAACTGGAAATTTGTTCATCGCTGTGGACAAAGATATTGTTTCTACTGAGATAGAGGTTGAAAGTAACTGTGAAGTTATCTGGGCACATATAAAAGGTCTAAAAGTAAAGTTAATAGTTTAGTGTTTTTACCGGCCTCCCAGTACTGCTGTAGCAGTTTGTCATTGAAAGAAAGCTTACACCAGGTAGTGCCTAGGTATCAGGGCCATGGAATATTAGTTGGAGACTTCAAGCTTAAGCTTATAGATGGGGACCTCTAGTTAAATTTCAGGTGGTACAGACAAGAAGTCTTGTGAGCTACTTTTGGACACATTCTCCAAAAACTGCCTTGATCTGTTAAACCGGCAACCCACGCGCAATGGAAATATATTAGATCATATAGCTACAAACAGGCCTGACCTTATTGACGATGTCTGTGTAGACACGAATTAGTGATCATGATATCGTCATAGTGTGGATGGTAACCAAAGTTCATAAACAAATTGAGAAGGTTAGGAGTGTTTTTTGGGAAGAGCTGATAAGCAAATGTCAGGATCGCACTTACGAAATGAATGGGCATCGTTTAGTTCCAGGACTATGGATGTAGAGGAATTGTGGACTACATTTAAGTGCATTGTAAGTAAAGGGTCAGAGAAATATGTGCCAGTAAAGATGATTAAAGATGGAAAAGATCAACCGCAGTATAATAATAATGTTAGAAAGCAAAGACTATTGCACTCTTGATTAAAAAAGAACATGCAAAAGTTAGATTCGTGCATCTATAAAAAGATCGATGTGCGAAGCATACAAAAATTACCACAGCTATACCTCAGGAAAAGATTTTTCCGAGAACCAGAGAAAAACTCTGGTCCTATGTAAAATAGATAAGCGGGTCAAAGCGCACTATCCACTCACACGATCATTCCAGTTCAGTAATATAAGAAAGCAAACGGAAAGCTGAAGTATTAAACTTACCCTTTAAGAAATCTTTCACGCAGGAGGACTGCACAAATGTACCATCATTTGATCAACGTACTAACTCCGAAATGTAGGACATAGTAACAGGTATTTCCGGTGTAGAGAAGCAGCTGAGGGAGCTAAATATGAAAAAGTCTGCTGGTCCAGATGGAATACCAGTTCGGTTTTGCAAAGAGTATTCTGCAACTTTGGCTCCCTTACTTAGCTTGCATTTATCGTGAATCTTTAATTCACCGCAAATTCCTAGCAATTGGAAAAAAGCGCAGGTGACTCCCGTGTATAAGAAAGGAAAGAGAACTGACCCACACAAAGGCCAATATTATTGACATAAATTTCCTGTAGAATTTTGGTCATATTCTCAGTTTGAATATTGTAAATTTCCTTGAGACGGAAAAGCTTCTTTCTGTGAATCAGCATGGGTTTAGGAAACATCATTCATGTGGAACCCAGCCTGCCATTTCCTCACATGACATCTTGTGAGCCATTGATGAAGGGCAACAGGCGGATTGTTTTTCTCTACTGCAAAAAGGCGTTAGACACGGTGCCACAGTGCAGGATGCCAATGAATATACGAGCTTATGGAATAGGTTCACAGATTTGTGACTGACTGGAAGACTTCCTAAGTAATAGAACACAGTATGTTCTCGACTGTGAGTGTTCATAAGTGACGAGTGTATCGTCAGGCGTGCTCCAGGGGAGTGTGATAGGACCGCTATTATTTTCTATTTATTTAAATGATCAGATGAACAGAGTAACTTGTAATTTGCGGCTGTTTGCTGATGATGTTGTAGTGTATGGGAGGGTGTCACCTTTGACTGTAGTAGCATACAGGATGAGTCAGACAAAATTTCTAGTTGTTGCAAAGAATGGCAGCTAGCTCTCAATGTAAAAAAAATGTAAGGCGATGCGCAAGAGTAGGAAAAACAATCCAAAAATGTTCGAATACAGCATTAGTAGTGAGCTTCTTGATGCAGTCGCGTCGTTCAAATTTCTGGGCGTAACATTGCAGAGCGATATGAAATGGAAGGAACATGTAAGGACAGTTGTGAGTAAGGTGGACAGCCGACTTCGGTTTATTGGGAGAATTTTGGGAAGATTACTTCATCTGTAAAGGAGACCGCTTGTACAACCACGTCTTGAGTATTTCTCAAGTGTTTGGGACCCGCAGCAGATCAGTTAAAAGGAAGACATAGAAGCAGTTCAGAGGTGAGCAGCTAGGTTTGTTACTGGTACGTTTGACCAATGCGAGTGTGTCACGGAAATGCTCAGACAACACAATTGGGGATCGTTGGAGGAAAGACTATCTTTTCTGAATTTCTGTTGGAAATTTCGAGGGCCGAAATTTGAAGCTGAGTGTAGTAAGATTTTGCTGCCTCCTACTTACATTTCACGTAGTGATCACAAAGACAAGAGAAATTAGAGCTTGTACGGAGGCATATAGGCATTCTTTTTTTCCTAGTTCTATTTGGGAGTGGAATAAGAAAGGAATTGCCTAGTAGTGGTACAGTGTACCCTCCGCCACGCACCTTACGGTGGATTGTGGAGTATGTATGTAGATGGAGGATGTGATCATCAGGAAAGACAACACTGGCATTCTATGGAATGGAGTGCAGAATGTTATATCGCTTAATCAGGTAGGGAAGCTAGAAAATTCAAAGACAAATGGATAGGTTGACGTTAAAGTGGGATTACCGAAGTTTCGTGGAAAGAGGCACATGATTTCTCGTCATGTGAGTACAGGATTATAACTACAAAATCAGTTGGTATTACAGGAGTAGGTCTGATAATATGAAAATAGGAATGCAGGTAAACTATTATGACCAACACAGTGATCGCATTATTGTAGTCAAGATATACGAAGCCAACACTGACCACAGTAGTACAGGTTTATATGCCAACTAGCTCTGCTGATGAGGAGATCGAAGAAATATGAGAAGCTAAAGGAAATTATTCAGAAAATTAAAGGAGAGGAAAACTTAATTGTTCTGGGAGATTGGAATTCGACAGTAGGACAAGGAAGGGAAGGTAAGAGTTTGTGAATGTGGTCTGGGCAAAAGGAATAAAAGAGGATGCCACCTGGTAGAATTTTGCACAGAGCATAATTTAGTTGTAACGAACACCTGGTTTAAGAATCACGAAAGGTTTATACGTGGAAGAGACCAGGAGATACTGGGATATACCAGATAGATTTTATAATGGTAAGACATAGATATTGGAACCAGATTTTAAACTGTGAGACATACCCAGGGGCAGATATAAACTATGACCATAACTTACTGGTCATGAATTGTAGGCTGAAACTGAAAAAACTGCAGAAAGGTAGGAAAATAAGATGGGACCTGGATAAACTGAAGGAACCTGAAGTTCTTGAAAATTTCTGAGCGAGCTTTAGGCAACAATTGACAGAAACAGTGGAAAATAACAGTAGAGGAGGAATGGGTAGCATTGAGAGATGAAATAGTGAAGACAACAGAGGACAAAATAGGTAGGAAGGCAAGACCTACAAAAAATCCTTGGATATCACAGGACATACTAAATTGAATCGATGAAAGGAGGAAATATAAAAATGCAGTAAATGAAACAGGCAAAATAGTCGAGACTAAGAAATGAGATTGACAGAAAGTGCAAAATAGCTCAGGAGTGGCTAGAAGGCAAATGCAGAAGAATGTGTAAATAGGGGGAAAATAAACAGCCTACAGGAAAATGAGATATTTGGAGATAAGAAAAACAGCTCTATGAATATCAAGAATGCAGACGGAAATCCAGTTCTCAGCAAAGAAGGGAAAGCTGAAAGGTGTAAAGAGTGTTATAGAGAGACTCTATGAAGGAAATGAACTTGGAGGCAATATTGTAGGAAGGGGAGACGAAGTAGATGAGGATGAAATAGGAGATACTATACCGAGAGATGAATTTGGCAGAGCAGTGAAAGACCTAAGTTGAGACAAGGCCCCTGGAGTAGATTACATACCCTCAGAGCTACTAAAGTCTCTGGGAGAGTCAGCCATGACAAGACGTTTTCACCTGGTATGCAAGATGTATGAGACAGGCGAAATACCCTCAGACATAAAATGTAATAATACCCATTCCAAAGAAAACAGGCGCAGACAGGTGTGAAAACTACAGAACCATCAGTTTAATAAGTCATGATTGCAAAATATTAACATGAATTATTTACAGGAGGGGGGGAAAAGGTGGTAGAAGCTGACATCGGGGAACATCAGTTTGGGTTCAGGAGAAATTTAGGAGCCAGGAGGCAATACTCACTTTATGGCTTACCCTAGAAGATTTAAATTCAATTATAATTTACGCCATCAGGCCCAGTGGACCATGTGATGATATAATGAATGCTGTCCATTCACTGTGGTTCTTTGTTGCCTGTTCCCAGTTTTTCCAGGCCTCAAGTTTTTGCAGTTCTTCTTATCCCGTCCATCCACCTCTTCCTTGGTCGTCCCAGTGGTCTTTTGCCTGTTGGTATCATCTCTATGGCCACCCTAGGCCATTGCTCCTCACTCATATGTACCACATGCCCTGCCCATTCTAATCTTCTCATAAGCCCACAATGTTTGGTTCACTATAAAGTTATTCTAATTCTATATTGTGCCATCTCCTTTCAAAAACTGCGAGCTTGTTTAATTCCTGTTTTCTAGTGGTCCAGCTTTGACACCCATATAGAATTACAGAATTAATGTTTTAAACAATCTTAGTTTGAGGGCTCGTGATATGCTCTGGGAAGTCAAAATGTTGTGTATTGAGTGCGAGCATCTACTACCCACTTGAGTTCTTGCCTTTATTTCCATTCCAGATGATGAATTTCCTAGAAGATAAAGGAAAGGCAAAGCTACATTTCAAGCTTTTGTAGATTTGGAGAAGGCTTTTGACAATGTTGATTGGAATAAACTCTTCAAAGTTCTGAAGCAAGGAAGAGTAAAATATAGGGAGCGTAAGGTTATTTACAACTTTGACAACCACTGTCTGGTTTTTGTACGAGTTGATGGGCATGAAAGGGATGCAGTGGTTGGGAAGGGAGTGAGACAGGGTTGTAGGCTTTCTCCAATGTTATTCAATTTGTACATTGAGCAAGCTATAAAGGAAAGCAAGGATAAATTTGGAGAAGGAATTGTTCAGGGTGAAGAATTAAAAACATTGTTTTGCTGATGACATAGTAATTCTGTCAGATACAGCAAAGGACCTGGAAGTGCAGTTGAACGGAATGGACAGTGTGCTGAAAGGTGCATATAAGATGAACATTAATAAGAGCAAAACTAGAGTAATGGAGTGCAGTGTAAGAAAATCAGGTGATGCTGAAGGAATTAGATTAGGTAATGAAGCAATAAAGGAGATAAATGAGTTTTGTTACTTGGGCCGTAAAATAACAAATGATGGTCGCAGTACAGAGGATATAAAATGCAGAATGGCAATGGGTAGAAAAGCGTTCTTGAAAAAGAGAAATTTGTTAACATCGAATATTGATTTAAGCCTAAGGAAGTCCTTTTTGAAGGCATTTGTATGGAGTGTTGCCTTGTATGGGAGTGAAACGTGGACAATAAACAGTGCAGAGAGGAAGAGATTGAGGCTTTTGAAATATGGTGCTACAGAAGAATGCTGAAGATTAGGTGGGTGGATCGCGTAACTAATGAGGTACTGAACAGAATTGGGAGAAAAGAAATTTCTGGCATACATTGACTATAAGAAGGGATTGATTGGTAGGACACATTTTTATACATCAAGGAATTGTGAATTTAGTGTTGGAGGGAAATGTGTGGGGTAAAAACCGCAGAGGAATACCAAAAGATGGATACAGTAAGCAGATTGACAGATATAGGTTGCCGTTCTTATGTTGAGTTGGAGGCTTGCTCAGGATAGGGTATTGTGGAGAGCTGCATCAAACCAGTCTCTGGACTGAAGACCACAACCACCACCTGTTTCATTGTGTGCTCTCCAGCAGTCTGGGCATGTGCTGCCAGTGCATGTAGGCCATGGAGTTGCACTGATCTAGTGGATACCATCTCAGCGTGACTTAAATGACAAATTGGGACTTGCAATTTCTAGAACAATAAAAATGAAACAAATTTCACATGGGGATTTCATGCCTCATTGAAGTAATCTGTAATGAACAGATTGCCTCAGCATAAAAATAGATTGAGCTTTATTACAGAAATGGACTGATTGTTTAATGTAATTACGTCTTGTTGTACTGTTGTATGATTTTTAAAATTGCAACTTTTACTCATTTTTAATCTGTGTGCTTTTGGATGGCAATTCTAGGTGGCCAGCTGTTTGTTAATCTTGCCATATGCAGGCACTGATATGCTGTAGTTTTGTAATTTTAGTCAAATGTTTTGTGTGTGGTTTAAAGTTTGGAGCAAAACTTCACACTGGCCAAATGACTGAAGTTAGCCTTGTAGTAAAAATTCTACTTACTGCAATAAATAATTTAGATGTTTACATAAGGAAATTTTGTTGTAGGTGAGTGGCTCAGATAAGACCACAATGGAGGAGGCAATTGAAGAAAAGATTAAGTGGCTTGAAGCCAACCAGGATGCATCTACTGAAGAATTCAAGAAGCAGAAGAAGGAGTTAGAAGATGTGGTTCAGCCAATAATAGCAAAATTGTATCAGAGTAGTGGAGGACCACCACCATCTGGTTCTAGTGAGGATGATGACTTAAAAGATGAACTTTGAGTATTTACAGCATTTGGGTTGCTGAATGCATTTAAAGTGGTGTAAGGTTGGGTTTATTCACCACAGATTTATAATGTATAATGGGATCCTCTTTGTGGAAGGAGCTCCTTTATACAAGTTGACATTAATGAGATACTGAATGTAAAATAAACAGTATTTATGGAAGAAATAGAAGTATTTAACATACTTGCATAATTGTCAAAATTACACTTTTGTGTAAAACACACACACACACACACACACACACACACATTTTTACATAACAAGAGTTAAATATTTCTTTTATATTATAATTCGACCACAATTTGTAAAAAGTACTTTTCAACCAACTACTTAACATGTAACTGGTGTTTTTATGATACTTAGCTCTACATATCTGAATTTGTTAATTTATTGTACCACAAAAAGTGTTGGAAATTGTGATAAATTTGATTCCTCTTTTCTACATAGTGTTCATTCAACTTATAAATCCTTGTTTGTGAATCTGAACTACACAACCTAATAAAATCTAAAAACATCTTTCTGGCAGGTCTTTGGTTATAACAAGAGGATGTGATATCCATTTTTAGGCATTGGACTTGTTTTCCAAACACACCAAATTGATGTATTAAAATTGTAGGATCAGATAAGAGTTGTTTGAAGTAAAATTTTTCTTAAACACTTGCTGCTTCCCACAGAAAGTGTTATTAGGAAGGGGGGGCAAGGGAAGTGTTTTCAGCCTTTACTTTTCATTGATGTTTTGTGGTTATGTTAAGTAAATATTTTAAGATTTATTATAGTGTGTTCAGCTAAGAGTATGGTTGTCTGACAATGCATTTAAATCGTCAACATTTAGGAACTGATCATCTGTTTTTTTCCAGTGACACCTGTCACCACCCCTGCACTACCCATTTGTGCCTGTTCTATTGCTGTTCACTCACACTTCTCCAGCCACCTTGTTGCTGTTATGTGAATAGATATTAAAGAAATCTAAAATAATTTAAGTCAAAGCAGTTTGAATAGTATATCATCATTATTGGTTGGAGAGCAAAATTTAATTTCAAATAGTGCATTGGTGTTGTCAGTTGTATGTATTGGGGGGGGGGGGGTATGGGGAAGTGAATGTAGACTAGTTGGATTGCATGGACTGCCACATGCTTAGTGACAAATGTTCTATTGCCAAGAACATGGCGCCAAGGGTGGGCCTCTGCTGTGGCTGCCACTGGCTATGTTGGACATGGAGTTAAGTTCTGCTTGTTGGTGGGCACATTAAACACCACCTAGGGACAAGGCCTTTGCACTGCCTGCCAAGAGTAGTCATAACACGAGCAAATTGTCTTATGCAATGTTAGGAGTTTTGCAATATGTACACAATGCACAGGGTGTTTCAGAATGTTCTTAATGTCATTTGTAATTCTTCGTGCTGATTTTTGCTGGTGAGACAAAATGCGTAATAGGAATCGCCAGATTCCAATGTCAGTACCATATCCTAATAATTCATAATTAGCTTATACCACCACAAATTTGTCTGAATCACATAAGATAAAGAACATTCTGAAACACTATGCAGTGTGCATGAACTCCTAAACTCAGTGAAACACTAAGTAAGACAGTTTGTGTTAAGACTACTCTTGTGAGGCAGTGAACAGGCCTCGTATCTAAGTGGTGTTGACATATTGCAGTTGATATGTTAAAGGTACTGTATAGACTGCGGCAGAGTAAGAAAATTTTCGAATATTTGTTGGAAGTCGTTACAATATTGACTGTAGTGCAGAATTGCGGTTGTTAGCCACCATATTAAACATGTGTATAGTACATAATACTTGGTTAAAGGAGTAAAATTTTGTAGTTAGGATCTTGCCACAAAGGGAAGTCTAATGAGGTAAACTATTAGTCCTGATTAACATAGGTTGTGAAGGTTGGGGACAGTCTGTAATTAATGGTCCTTAGATTGAATGGCTCTTCCACAATCATATGACTAAATCATTCCACAGTTGCACTTTACCATAATTGCATCTTATCACTCCTGTATGGACAAGTCAGCAGTGCACTCCCTATGAAGGATGTACCTATCACCATCAGTGGAAGGCCAGGACACTAGTTTTGCTCTTAAAACATGGGCCAAGAGGTTGCCCAGGTGGTAAGAACCCAAGCCCACTGTCAACTGGAAAGTTGAGCATGAAATGGCTTTTGTGAGTTGTCAGCTGATGTTTTGTGGGTGGCCTTGTGATGGAGAGAAGAGTATTTTCTTATACACCCTGTTAATGACAGATTGGGAAAGGGGGGGGGGAGCTATATTGTAATTGGGCCAAGAAAGTAACACCCCCCTTGTGGCTGTTAATTTAGACATCTCACATGTGCCCATTGGTCAGCCAAATGGGCACAATATACAGTTGTTGAAGAAACTGGGGGAGGGGTATGCATAACTTGGGTGTTTCCAGGATTGCAGAACTTGGGTGACTTTAAAAGAGACATGGATCTAATTTTGATCCCAGATATTTTGGGTAGTCATTTTCTCCCCCCCCCCCCCCTTCTCTCTCTCTCTCTCTCTCTCTCTCTCTCTCTCTCTCTCCACACTTTAAAGATGGGTGTTAAGTTTCTGTTTGGCTAATCTTACTAAAGTTTGTTTTAAATTTGGCTTTCACTACAAAGTTTGAACATATTCTTTAGAGGTGCAAAATCATTTTTGTGTTGCTTCTGTGCTGGGTAGGACAGTATGCTGGGTTGCTGGAGCAATGTCATCAGCATTAATAAATCTCTTAAACTGAAATTTTGATGGTACATGTCAAGACATGGGCTCTCATAATTAAATTTACATTTACATAACTAGTTCTGATGCTATCACCATTTGTGTTGTATAAAATGTGAAGTCACAGATGTGAATGTTTTTAATACAACAATCACAATCCTCCTGAGAATTATAAAGAATGCATTTGAACTAGGAACTGAAGCAAAACTGCCCAAAGCAATCCAGATCACTCCAACCTGCTGCTAGATAGGTTTAAATCCGTTTTTGATTGGTTGGTTCGTACCTGAAATGTCGCAAGTTAGATTTTTGTTAGTCTATACATCTTGAGTCACTTTTTGTAATTGCACCAACTATACTTTAGTGCAGCAGAGATGAGCTGCCTTGTGAGAAGTAATAGTTCAGGTGAAGTCTTGTGTGGATAAAGTGCACACATCTCAAAATTAAAATTAAACTTGCACTATGGCAAGAACTAGAAATATCAGTATTCATCAAATTGTCACCAGTTTCATAATGTGAGCAAATGTAAGTAAATGTAAGTACACCTTTTAATTGTACCATTCAGTAATCAAAATCATAGTGGCAATTCACACCCATGGAAAATGTTTGTTCTAGCCTCTGTTGTCTCTTCTAAGAATGGAATTAGAGAATTGTGGATAGCTCCAGAGGTAACGGGTTCGATCCCCGCCAGTCCTAGGATTTTTAGTCTCTTTCCACTTCTTTCACCTCTGGCAGTATTGCTCATGTGAAAAATAGTAACACAATGGTTTGGAACATACGGTAAAGTGTAGGTCCCCCCCCCCCTGTAACTGGATGGGTCAGTCAGTTCGAAGGTCGGAGGAAGGCAACAGCATACCACCTCCAAACAGGACCATGCCAAGTAAAGCACTGTGGTGGTAAACCAATCTTTGGATTGACTGCTTTACCTTTACTGCTGCAAAGAGCTACAGCTCCTACCAAGTGGTATGTGAATTGAAAGTGTTCAGCCATTAACAGAAGGGCAGCCGAGCGTCAGATACCTCTTAGGAGTTTGCTGCCCCTAGGAGAAAATCTTCATTACTGTCACTAGACCTAACAGGGGATGAACAGGAGAAGCTACTTGTCATTCAAGAGTTGTGTTTGATCCAAAAGTGAAGACCAAATCAGACCAGCTGAAGGTTGAAACACCAAATTCTGGCAGTCAGCCAGAATGTATCATGTTTCAGCAACATTATGTTGAATAATTCATGAAGAGGTAGAGAAAGATGGCGACATTAAACTTTCTCAGAGCCCCCCAGGGTTTTCACTAGTAGATATTATCACCAAGGATGGTAATTGGTGGTTCTGTCAACTACAGGGAACTTAAGGAAACCAAAACGATATTTAACCTCTTCCAGAAATTGACTGAGGAGCTAAGTTTTTGTCAACCATGAACCGTTACTCTGAATATTGGTAAACAGAAGTCAATGAAGCTACTCGTGAGAACTGCTTTTGTTATCTCACAGGGCTTGCTTGAGTTTAGAACACAGTAAAACTTCATTTATAGGTTTTCACTTACACGTCTCTCACTTATACATTTTTTTTATTATTATTTTCTTTTTTCTGGTCCCTCCGAAATGTCAAGTGTGCGCAAGTTTGATGTCTGGTTTCAGCCCTGGTAACAAATTAACACTTACCTTTTTGTGACAGACTTGAAACTTTTTATATTTATATTGTCACATAAATAACAGAATAAACTGCAAAAAAAACTGTCATCACTAAAATCACATTTTATACTGTATAGTATACAAAAGAAAAAGTAGGAAAGTTGCATTTACTTTGGTGGCAATAGCCAAACCATGTTTGTCAGTCCCTTGTTTCCTGACGAAAGAGTACGTGGCCACCAAAGAACATAGTACAGTTAAAATAGTGTACACATATGCAGAGAAGCAAGTTAATTAACATGAATATTACAGGCAGCTGTTTTTATTTATACGTACTGTGCTCGTCGTTATCTTGAGGGCCAAGGTGAGTGTAAGTAAAAAGACCAGCATTACCATTGCTGAACAGCAAGGATTCTGTGGTTAAAGAAAACGTGGACATTGCTAAAGAATTACGACCCCAAATGTCCACATTAAAGTCTATCATGGTGTAGGAAATAGTGCAGCAGTGTTTGTAATTTCTGCTAGTAAGCTGACAAGAATTCAGGGTGGGAAGTATGAAGTTGTTGAAGTTTGTTTGTTTGCAGTGGTTTTAGAGCAGAAGGGATACCTATTAGCAACCCTATGCTTTGCAAAAAAAAAAGAAAAAAAAGCAGCTCAACTGGCACTCCAACTTGGTGTGTCAAATTTCAATGCATCATCAGGTTGGCTGCATAAATTTAAGGCCAGACACTGCATCAACTGCCATGTGTGTGGCAAAAGCCTATGTTTCGATCCAGACAGAGACTGGAAAGAAACCAGTTTGAAGAGACTAACTTCCCAGTATGAACCTTAGAATATTTTCAATGTGGCTTAGAGGGCATATTTTTCGTTATGCTTGACTGGAAAATGGCCTTCAAAGGTGAGAACTGCCCTGGAGGGAAGGAAAGTAAGGTACGAGTAACAGTTTTCTGATAGGCAATGCGCTACATCAAGGCAGTGTTTCGGGCATTACCATTCGGAGCTGTTTCCAGAAAGCCGCTTTTGCAAGTATGCGCGATGATTGTGGAAATAATGCTCATAATGCATTGCCCCCAAATGACAAAGAATGGTCCTGTCTCGAAGATGCGGCATTATCTGAAGATTACGTCAAAGTTGACTATCACCGAGATATTACAGGATGCATCTCGTGACTTGGGCGAGGAAATTGGTGACGATGAGTACAATACAGAAGAACCAAAAGATTCCCGACATTCAGCAATGCAATCTACGCGTTAGAAACAGTTCGTAATGTGCCATAATGTATCTGACGAAATAATGGCAGACTTGTCACAGTTTGAAGGAACTGTTTACGCTGTAGCTGCGGCAAAGGGAAAGTGGTCGAAAATTACAGACTTAATTGTGAAGTGATTTTTCCTTACTAATGCTTATTTAATGCCTTGTAGGCCTATACATTTCTTGCAGTGTTTGTTTATTGTATTTTGTTAGTAAAAATACAATTTTCATATATTTTCACGCTTATACATTTTTTCTCTTCTCTTTTGTCCCCTGGAAAACGTATAAATGAAATTTTACTGTTATGTCATTTGGTCTGTGTAATGAACCAACTACTTTCCAAACAGATGGTGGTGAATCTTTTGTCACCTCAAGTGGCAGGGTGGCCACCGAACCTTGAAACCGGGAAAACCGGGAAAAAGCCTTGAATTTGAAAAAACCGGGGAAAACCGGGAAAAGACCTTGAATTTCAGCCAGAAACCGGGATTTTTAACCCATGAGATTTCGCGGCTTTAAGAGTTAAATGATCGCGTGTATAGACTTTTGCTCAGATTACACGACCAGTTAGATATGTACTTAATAAGTGTAAATAAGTAATCCCTGTAGTTTTAGTAAGATAAAACCTCAAAGTTTAATATTTAAAAGTAACAAAATGCCAGTCGTTTCAAAATTACAGCGAGAAAAATGCTCAGATCGCCAGTGCCCGCGGGTTAAATAATTTTCATCGCTTTATTTTTGTGTACAAAAACATTTTCAAATATATGTCTTGGCGATTTAAAACGTTTTATAATTATAGGTTACGTATTCCGATTTCTATTCCTGTATTTATCTCGAAGTATTGTTCAACCAGGCGACTCGATTCCTCGCGATGTTACGTGGAAGAGACGCGATGTTAACGTAAGGCGCGACTACGAAATCGCAGCTAGAATGAAAGGCGATATTTATTTGTACTAAATTTTAAAAATTTTCGTAATTGACCCCCCCTCCCCCACCAGTGATATCTCCAACACAGATCTCTTTTGTCTGATTCCGTGTTGAAAAATCACTTCACGGTAGCATTTTGTTGATTTTAACTACAAACTCCGTAAAAGCTGATATTGCGATGCTTCGTTAGCATAGGCGCCGACTACGGGTATGATCGGTCACTCAAGCATATCCAAAAATTTGAGTGAGTATGCTAGGCGTACCCCATCTTTACGTTATATTTCTTGACTGTAATTAAAATCGACTCTCTCATCCCATTGATGGCCAGCTGGCTTTTGTAAGACACCGTTCTAAAAATATTATTTTAAACGGGTAATTGAATTCGTAGGCATTAAAATCCACGTTCACATGTGAGTGAAGTGGCCGTTTTCTAAATAGTCAGAATGTTAATGGAATTCCGCTTGTTAAGTCAATATTGTAAACGGAAGGCGGCAACCTTTAATTGTATTAAATAACTAGAAATGAAGTGGGTTTGGTACGATACATTGAAAATGTTTACACTACGAATTTAATTCCCGGTATTTTTTAAGGTAACCTTTTGACAACGAAATACGTCACCTGTGAGCCGCCATATTTGCTGCGAAGACTGCCCTATCCCTTCTAGCTAAAACATTCTGTAAACAGAGAGTCCTCATAACAGCTTGCGAAGGGCTTTGTGTTTTAATTGGCAGCCCTACAAAATTCTCGAAACGCTACAGCTAGTGATGGATTCTTTTTCTGAATTTGAATTTTCAGGCTTCAACAATTGAACGAAGTAGTCGGACCTTAGATTCTGCTCTTTTTGACCTGTGTCACCTGTGCATGGAATTAAGTCTTAACCCTTTCCCTCCCCTCCTCTTTATCTGTCCCTATAGCCACAATCATTTATTCAAAGATTGTAAATAACATTGCATAACTTCCAATAATTCATAGTGACTAGATTGTCTAGCATTACCTCGAGGAAACAAAGAGCATTAGGCTACAATGCATTGTCGAAATATATGTCATTGCTTCATGTCTAAGTTGGAGTAATGCAACAATACTTACAAATAATTTTATCAAGGTAAAGGAAACAAAATAATTTAAAAACTTTATCCTAAATAATTGGACAATGTCTAAATCAGTAGTCAACAGTTTGAAAATGTTATTAGTTACGGTAAAGGAAACATATCCTGCACACTGATGCCATCTGTAGACACCCAAAATTTCCCTCCAAAAACCTAAAAATAATCAAAAAATTCTGTCAAATATACATTGATCCAATCATTATATATATGCAAAGAAATATTTTTGTTCATAAATCAATAAAATTTGGGGTTAAAAGGGTTAATGTCTTGCGTGTGAAAATCGTTAAAATGGATATGTATATAGTGAAATACAAAAGGACTTCGACTTATAATCGTGATGGTGATGTGATATGCTATCGACAGCCTGTATGTTTTGTATAAGTTTTTGGCTTTGCTTTGTATTTATTTATTTAGAGATACCTGGGTACGCCACAGAGCATACCCCAAGATTTTCAAAAGTCGGCGTCTATGTTCGTTAGTAATAATTATAGACGATTGCTGTGACTGACGTAACATTGGTAATTAGAGGTCCTATAAATACCCAGGCTGAATCGTCCGCCGTGTTTTCCCCCAACATGGTTGGAATTGCGCTGCTCCAACAGCATAGAGGCTCACGTCCTGCCATCTTTCACAAACGATTTCGCGAAAACTAATTGGTAGAAATATTTAATTTTTTCGCTTCTTAAATCTTTGTGTGTCAGCATTTTGACGAAATCTGCATAATTTCGTGAATAGCCATGGTTAGTAAGATATTGGCTTTGAAATAAGAGTTTGCAGTAAAAAATAAGGGCTGCTATGTTATTTCGTTTGGTGCATGTTACACCATATGTTGCTGCGGATGAAATTTTCCTGACGTATTGAAATTTATTTTAAATTCAGCAGGAGATCTTTACCTTTCACTCATATTGCTAAAATTTATTTTATGTAGCGAACTCATTTCCGACGGTGATAAGGCCAGCATGAAATATAGTGCGTCTCATACTTGGTTAGAGACATCAAAATGATGTTTTGTCAAATGATAAAATGCAAAGAGGGGCGTATTTTGCCATATGGTTAATACGCAAAACTTCATTAACTGTCCCTTTATTCAAGGAAACGTAATTTTTTAACGAAAAAGAGTAAAGTTATGGATTTATTAATCAGTGTTTCAGGTATTCCTTCATCAGTCACAAATGTTTATTTCTTTGCTTGTCCAACGTGTTTCAGACCTACTACTCAGTTTCCAAAAACTAATAGGAGTTACGTTTCTTAGCAGTAATAGAACGAAAATTACTAAATCTAACGTGGATTTTATGCGAGAATACTAGAAAATGACAGATACCAAGAAACTCTTCACTACCTAATGAACTGACTTGTTCTTATTTCCTCACAAGCATTTAATAAATAAAGCACTCTGTATTGAGGTATTTACAATGTCCTTTTGCTATAACTGAAAAATTGAAATTGAATATTACATAGAAACACGGCACTTTGTAGTTTTCAACTTTTGAATTTAATGGGTTAAGAAGTCAGTACCAGTATCGTCAAGTATGGACGTTATGCAGTAACAACCTGTGCTTGGCTCTAATACTGAAGACGAGGTATTACCAGGCAGGCGAGCGAATCCCAATGGTGCATGTTTAACTGACATCTTAAGATATACATTTCTCACATACTTACTGTTTGGAGACGATGAAAATTTGATGTATTTTGAACATTTCATTTGCTTAATGTGTTAACTTCAACAGAAAAAAAGTTCCTCGCATGTCAAAAATTCAGTAACGTCGTCAGTAAGCGCATGTTCGTAAACTGTCAGTATATCCTCTTAATAAAGTATTACCGCAAACGAAACTAAAACGAAAATGTAGTGTAGTCCTTAACGAACACATTCATAAAAATTGCAGGTTCATACAGCGAGTAGTTTGCGAGTATGTTGTTGTTATGGTCTTCAGTCCGGAGACTGGTTTGATGCAGCTCTCCACCCTACTCTATCCTGAGCAAGCCTTTTCATCTCCTCATAAGAACGGCAACCCACATCTACTTGAATCTGTTTACTATACGCGTCTCTTGGTCTCCTTTTGCGATTTTTACCCCACACACTTCCCTCCAATGCTAAATTTACGATTCCTTGGTGTCTAAGAATGTGTCCTACCAAGCGATCCCTTCTTTTAGTCAGGGTACGCCAAAAATTCCTTTTCTCACCAATTCTGTTCAGTACCTCTTCATTAGTTATGCTATCTACCCACCTAATCTTCAGCATTCTTCTGTAGCACCACATTTCAAAAGCCTCTATTCTCTTCCTGTCTGCATTGCTCATCGTCCATGTTTCACTCCCGTACAAGGCAACACTCCACACAAATGCCTTCAGAAAAGACTTCCTTACACTTAAATTAATATTCGATGTTAGCAAATTTCTCTTTTTCACAAATGCTTTCCTTCCCCGTGCCATTCTGTATTTTATATCCTCTGTACTGCGGCCATCGCATGTTATTTTACTACCCAAGTAACAAAATTCATCTACCACATTCATTGTTTCGTTACCTAATCTAATTCCTTCAGCATCGCCTGATTTTCTAAGACCGCATTCCATTATTTTTGTTTTGCTCTTGTTAATGTTCATTTTATACGCTCTCTTCAACATCCTGTCCATTCCATTCAACTGCTCTTCCAGGTCCTTTGCTGTCTCTGACAGAATTACAATATCATCAGCAAAACGCAATGTTTTTATTTCTTCCTCCTAAACTTTAATCCCTCTTCCAATTTCTCCTTGCTTTCCTTCACCGCCTGCACGATGTACAAATTGAATAACATCGGAGGAAGGCTACAACCCTGTCTTAGTCCCTTCCCAACTGATGCTTCCCTTTCATGCCCTTCGAGTCTAATAACTGCGGTCTGGCTTTTGTACAAGTTGTAAATAACTATCCTTTCCTTGTATTTTACCCCTGCTGACTTCAGAATTTAAAAGAGTGTATTTCAGTCAACATTTTCAAACGCTTTCTCCAAATCTACAAAAGCTAAAAATGTACGTTTGCCTTTCCTTAATCTATCTTCTAAGATAAGACGTAAAGTGAGTATTGCCTCCCGGGCTCCTACGTTCCTCCTGAATCCAAACTGATCTTCCCCGAGGTCAGCTTCTACCAGCTTTTCCATTCTCCTGTAGATAATTCGTGTTAGAATTTTGCAACCATGACTTATCAAACTGATGGTTCTGTAATTTTCACACCTGTCTGCGCCTGATTTCTTTGGAATGGGGATTATTACATTTTTCTTAAAGTCTGAGGGTATTGCGAATATGGGCGAGTTGAATGAAACGGGAGGTAACGCGTGAGCTTCGTCCGGAACATGGCAACTGCTACAGCTTGGGGAAAAATGGCGGACAGTTCAGCTCGGTTTTATTAGAGTGTTAATGGTAATATATATATAGTAAACACAGTCATCATGTACGTATTGTTGATGGCTGAACTGTTTTTCATGGGAGCGGGCTAGCGCCAATGAGGAGTCACGGTAACAATTACGAGGATAATTAATTTACTCAGCGAGGTGAGTGCCAAGTGTAAAATTTTAAATGGGAACACAGATTTTTTATTGCAGATTCGGATTCTAAGGCCCACATCATGTATAGTCTGGTTGATGATTTCTTTTTCTTTTTTATTTACGGTAGATGGCGCTGTAATAAGAAATACTTGCCATAATGCTGCAGAAAAGTACTAAATAGGAAATAAAATAAATGAAAACCATATTAATGATGCTCAGAACGCTACCAAATGATCCCAAAGTGATCCCTCCCTTTCCCCGCAGTGGACAGGGCAGTCTTCCAAAGTGATACCTTAGTCCAGATTGCCCTTGTCTGAATACCAGTTATAAATTGTCGAAAAACTACTTAATTGAACTAGCCGGGAAGAAATTTTACATCTGGTATCATTTGATTGGATTCTGAAGCATCATCAATATGATTAACCTTTATTTTCTTTCCTGGGTGGTACATTTCTTCAGCAGTATGGCAGATAATTCTTACCATTACAGTGCAATATGTTGCCAATTGAAAAAAAAAAAAAAAAAAATCAACCAAACTATACATGATTTGGTCTGTAGAATCTGAATCTGCAATAAAAAAATGGGAGTTTCCATTTAAAATTTTACACTAGACACCCACATCACTCCCAAATCCTGGAGACAGTTCAAGTTTAGTATCATTTCCTAAGCTGCCGGCCGTTCATAATGCTGAAAACTGTTGTTTTTTTTTCTAGTTTTTCTGGTTTGTCAACATAAAATGTACACCCTGTACTATACATTGCGTCAATGTCGAATCTGGGGTGGGGGAGAGGGTCTATGGGACTGCAGATCCCCCAAAACAATGAGAAAAACCTCATAATATGAGCTGGTTCTTTTTAGATCAGTTTCAGGTACAATCCCACAATTTTTATGAGCTCTGCTCCCTCCCCCCCTTTCCCAACACAAATCCTAGATTTGCCACTGCTTGGTGTCTATTACAACATGACATGGTTCAACTTGGATGATATGTGTTTTAAAAATATGTAACTAGTTTCTTTACGGTATAGTTGTTTGCTAACCCCTTTGAGCAAAATTAAGTTTCGTGAAAACCTGGAAAATAATTATTCTTAACCGGGAAAACCTGGAAAAAACCTTGAATTTGAAAATGAAGATTTGGTGGCCACCCTGAGTGGTCAATGTCTGTTAATTTGATGACATAGTATGCTGAAACTTTTTGACAAACACATACTGGCTGTTCTTGTGTGTTTCGGACAAGGTCACGTAAAACTTAATCCATGAAAGGGCCTGTCTGGAGTGAAGGTAATCGGAATACTTGAATATCTTGTCAAATGATATGTAACCTAATAGAGGTGAAAACCATAATAGAATTTGTTATTAACAGTGGTGATGTGGGATGCTTTCTGGGGTTTTCTCATTACTACCATTTTATTAGCGATATCTCTATGAAAGCCAGAGCCCTCCAGGAGCTGTTAAACTCTGTTATCAAATTCGTTTGGGGCAAATCTCGACAAGATTCTTTCAGTATCCTTTGAAGTGGTGACGACTCATCCTATACTTGGACTGTATGACCAAAGAGCACCTACAGAGTTGCATACAGATGCTAGTGGATATGTATGTGTGCTGTTTTGGTACAATTGTAGAAGCAAAAGAGAAGGTAATTACCTATGCCTCCAAGGCACTTACAAAAGCTGAAACAAACTACTCTACTACAGAATAAGTGTCTTGTTGCAGTTTGGGCCTTCTCCAAATTGATGGTATCGCTATGGTAGGCCATTCATTTACTTTGTAGGCTGAGATCTTAAGGACACATCAGGACTACTTGCCAGGTGGGCACTACTTCTACATTGACATTACTATAGTGTACGAGAGTGGAAGGAAACAAAAAGATGACTGCCTCTCAAGAAATCTGGTGGAACATCAGCAAGAGGATGATGATAGTGATTGTGTTGCTGCACTTTGTTTCTGATGAAAAGGACAGCAAGCTCTCAGAAATTGTACCCTGAATCCATCAGAGCACATGAAAGGGGAATTTGAGATAATGGATTGCTTTTCAGGAAAAATTTTGAGTCCTTTGGAAAGAGGTTGCTACCAGTGATTCCTAAATAGATGGAAAAAGGACTTTCTACATAAATTCCACAATGCACTTGATGCTGGATACATTGTGCTTATAAGAACTTATGAGAGAATCCACCATAGGCTTTTGGCCAGGATTACAGTATTTAGAGGTGTTAGTCACTGTGTCGAGAGTGCCAAAAAAGGAAGAAACCACCAGGACAACTTGTACCAATTCCACAAGTGGGATACCTTTTCAATGTGTTGGGATTGACCTATTAGGACGATTTCAAACATCTACCAGTAGCAATAAGTCGATCATTTAACAAGATGACAGCTATGGCTCCATAGCCAAATGTATCGTGGAAGACATATTGAAATGTGAAGCACCAAGATCTATAATTACAGATAGAGGAAAATTTTTTTTCGATTAAGACTTGTGGCAGACACAAATGATAAGTGCAACATTACAAACCGAATGACTGCTTACTATACCCAAAATAATGGGCTCACTGAACATCTTAAGACCTTGGCTGACATGTCCATGTATTGTCAACAGAGAGCAGAGTAACTGGGATGAAACACTGCCTTTTGTATCAATCACCTACAACACTGCCAAACAAGAGGCCACTGGATTTACTCCTTTCTTCTTGGTCCGTGGACATGAAGTAACAATGGACACCGTTTCCATTTCAGGCTGACAACGATTACATTGGTCAATTATTAACCAGGGCTGAGGCGGCTCGGCTGTTGGCTCAACTCCATACACTACAGGCTTAGGATAAGGATTGCCAAAGGTATGTTGCAAGCCATCACTCAGTTTTATTCCAGCCTTCTGACCATGTCTGACTCTTTACTTCTGTTCATGTAATTGGATTGTTTGAGAAACTATGCAGATCTTTGAGTCATAGGTCACAAGACATCTATCAAAAGTTACTTATGAAGTCGAAGATTGTCATGCCAAGAGACAAGGAAAGGTTATGGATACAGTCCGTCCTGTCTATTAAGTTATACAGAGATCCCATAGCTCAGAATAAATTCAAAGTTCCAGGAAAACTAATATGCAACGAAAGTGAAAATGTCGACAAATGTTTGATGGGGTGCACTACCAAAATAAAAGCACTAGCCACCAGGAGTTGCAGAATTCAAAGCCAGCATCTAATTCCTGCCACTGGGAACTGCAGCATACATGGCCGACGACTCATTCCTGCAGCAGGAAGACATGAACATTGACACATTCAGTTTGTCCTAGTACCATATGGATGTACTGAGTAATAATGTTTCAGAAGTTTGTCAGTGTATAAGTACTGTGTCAACTTCCAGTCAGAGTTAATTCATTCTATGCTCTTGTATGGGTGTGTGACAAGTTCTAAGTACCAGTAAGTTTAAACCAGTGCTTTTCCATCAACTAGCTACATTCTACTACATCACTACATGACAATATTATGAAAACTATACTATCCAGCATTTTTACTGAATTATATGCTAAGCAGACTAAATTGGCTGCAAATGTTATTTGATGTGTTTAGTTTGCTTTGTAAAGCTATGCTGTGCATTTGATTACGTGCATAATCTAAGATGTAGATTTGGCATCAACGGTAGAAGGGGTACTTGATACTCTTAACACCCCCCCCCCCCCCCAACACACCTTGATTCCAGTGTAAATAAACTTGATTTTATCAAATGAAGTTTGTAGCCTATTTGCTTGTCCAACTCGAGTGGGTTTGTAGTAGTTCTGATTTTTGAGTTCTTTCTGTCATTCTCTAAAGATTTTATCAAGGTTGAAGAGCAGTGGTGACAGTCACCTTGTCACACAGCAGTCTTTATCTCAAAAGGCTTTTGTATCTCGTAAATTTTATCAGCTAGTGTTCAATGAGGAGTCGAGTTGTGGGTAAAGTTCATGATCTTCTAGGACATTACAAAGGAACTGTCAATCAATGGAATCGTATGCATTTTGAAGTTGACAAATATGCAAATGAGCTGATATTTCTCTTATATTTATATTTTTCAGGTTGAAAATTTGCTCTCTTCCCCTCCCCACCAGGGGACTGATAACCTCTGTAGTTTAGTCCCCCTAACCCAACTGAACCCTACTCAAGTGGTGGGTGAATGAGTGTAAATTTCTAGCCTATATATAAAAGTGTTCCCTTTGTCACATGTCTGTGAGGATTTCTAAGAGTGTTTCAAGTGGTCTGAAGTTAGTGTTCTGGAAATGTCATCTTCTGCTCTGTAGCACAGTGGTGGTGCCAGGCTAAGAATCCAAAGGATGTGAGTTCAACCCTTACCAGGTCCTGGGATTTTTCTCACTTTCTACTTCTTTAACCTCTAGCAATGTTGATGTGAAAAAATGTCAAGTAGCACCATGGTTTGGAATCTACATTAACTATAAGGTGCCTCTATAATTGGCTGGGTAAGTCAGTTCGAAGGTTGGAGGAAGGCAACTGAATACCACCTCCAAACAGTAGAGCACTGTGGTGTTCAGACAGCTAAGTTGCTCTGATAAATACAAAGCCACCTTTATGAAGTTTTTTGGTTAGTCAGTGCAAGTTTTGCATCTTGTTTTTGAAAGCATATTTTAGGGAATTTACTTACAGACGTATAATTTGTGCCACTCTCTGCAGTCTTTCTCAATGTAGTTCAGTTACTCCCTCATGCATCTTCTAATTGTTCGCCTGATTAATTTTGAAGCTTGCTTTCTGGTCTCAAAAATATGTTGATGAAACTCCCCCATTCCATTATAGTCTTTCTGAAAGGCTCTGTCATCCATGCATGTTTCATATTAAAGTAAGCACCTCCAACCACATAAAGTGAAGACAGTAGCTTGGAATAACTTAATGAGGAACTTGTGATGTTCTCTGTGAGAGTCATGTCTGTGCAATGGAAAGTCTGAGCAGACAGCAAACTCGTGCAGAGTGTAACAAATCAAAAAGAGCTTGAATACATTGCAGTTAGAGGGCTGGCAGTTGATATGAGTACAGGGATTATACCAGTGGCATATCCTGGGTTTGTAACTTGGGCTGTCACTACTATCTCACTTTCTAAGGTTGTACTGAAAAAGATATGCTAATATATATTAGCATATCTTGTGCTGTTTCTGAGATATTGCCGCAAGATCACAAGTTATCCGACTGCCGGCATGACACAATGGATAGTGTCACCAATTGTTGTGCTGAAGATTGCCGGTTCACTCCCGTCCACCGGCAAAAATGTATTTTTTAGTATTTATCATTTTCAGAATGTTCTACATGTTTCTTATGTTAACTATTCTTCTAATTTCTGGTACATTCTGTCTGTATAAATAGCTGAGCACTCTGTCCGAGAGCCAGTCAATGCTGCATGTTAGGGATGGGCTATGAGCACTCTCAGGGAAACGCGCGACTGTGAGGCAAGTTCTCAAGTACTTTTGAGAAGTTGTTGACAGTGCTGCACTCTCTGGAGGTTGAGCGAAACTACTCTACAAGGAAGCATTGTGACAGAGCAGTCATAATCGCTGTCTTCCAAATGTGCAAGGAAAAAACTGAATTATTATTATTATTATTATTATTATTATTAGTCAGTAGTAGTAGTAGTAGAAGAAGAAGAAGAAGAAGAATGTTTCACAAAAGGCAATCATTTAACACATATCTTACCTGAAAGAAAATCTTCATTGTTGCCAAAAACATATATGCATTTCACATGTATTTAGATTTACATGAGAGAAAAATGCTACAATTACTGCTTATAGAAAAAAAATTCGGCAGAGCTTACAGTATTAGTCAGCCTTACATACCTAAGCTTCCGTCCTTATTTCAGCTTGAATTTCTGGTACTTTCTTAACACAGCCACCACAATTTACAACTACACTGCTGAAAATTGGTTGTTATGTCCTCATTTTATTCAAAAGTTTGGATAGTGTTAATATTGATCCATTTTGGATGTTATTGCAGCCAAATTAAAAATTATAGTTTTCCAATACTGGCCGACTGTTTCAGGCACTATCCAGCCTTTTACCCAATTTCCTTTTAATGTAGATTGAATGGATAACGTACACAATAGCTGAGTATTTTGTCTGGCTTGTATTAATATATGACTGTACTTTTGTATCTGTGAACGTATCTGTTGGATTGCTAGATGAATTGTGTAATTTAAAATCTGACCATGCCAGATGTATTTTCTGCTACACTACAGATCTTTGCAACAGACGTCTCCAGCCTCCATAAAGTACTGCCAGCTTTGTGAGTTTGGTTTTTGTGTATCCAATGCTCGTATTTCAATGATAAACGCTGCAAATAAGCGCAGCGCTTGGCGTGTCGTGCTGCCGCAGTCAATCATCGAACAGCAGCACACGCCACAGTGCTGCGCTGTCTCTCGTGAGCTTCTCGAGAACTGCTTAAGCACCTGCAACTCGATAAATTCTCGGTGCGCTCGAGTCGCCGCGTCTCACAATCCCATCCCTACTGCATGTATGTTTGAGTTTGCAATAAACATGGTTTCAGTATAAGTGCTGTGTTCATTTGACTGCCCTGCCTTCAAAGCCGAGCTGCTTCCATTTCAACGCAACATTGGTTCGTGGAGGCGCCGGGTATCCTGTGCAGCAGCTGCATAACTGTGGCTCCGATTGGGCAACGTGAAAGCTGTCATGTACATGGACTACAACCGGAATATAGGGGATATACCCAGTGTCTTTCCAAAATTCCGTATCATCAGAAGACCCATGGACACGAAACCAGCAGTAAGCCAGATGCACATCAGACACCCGTCGGTGTTCTCTGGAGATGCTGGACAGGTCCCCAACAATTGGCCAATAGTGTTCGACTGAGTCGCCAAGTATAACGGGTGGGATCATACAATGTGCTTGGCCAATGTTTATTTCTACCTGGATGGAACAGCCCAGCAATGGTTTGAAAATGACAAAGAGAAGCTGAATGACTGGGAATCGTTCCAGATGGAACTTAAGAAGACGTTTGGAGACCACCGGGGACAAATCCTCTCGGTGGAAGAACAACTGAAGAACTGGGCCCGACGACATCATGAGCCAACACAATCGTACATACAGAATGTTTTGGCCCTAAGTAACATAGTTAACTCGGATATGACTGAGGCCGACAAAATCGCAAACCTGATGAAGTGCATTGCAGAAGACATGTACCAAGCAAGCTCTTCTTATAAAAGACATCCCTATGACGGAAGAGTTCATCAAGTGATGCCAGCGGATTGAAGAGATGCAACAGAAGAGGGTTGGATGAAAGAAGTATGACAGACTCCCGAATGTAGTACCTATGGCCGTTGTGGAAGGCCAGCGTGACTTTGCTTTTCTCATACAACAAATTTTGATAGAAGCATTACAACAGTTTATGGCAGCTGGAACTGTTGGACCAAGTGAGCATCAGATTATGACCATGGATGTAAGCCCTTTAAATCATGAGGAAGCCAACACCGCTGAGGAAGAGGTATTTCAGTCATTAGCACCTGTCCGCCCCAGCAGTCACACCCGACATGAAGAATGGCGTCGCCCTACAATGACATGCTGCAGCTGCCAAACGAAAGCCTAGGAACTGGCTGATGCAGCCACAACCAACTCCCCCGGTAACTATGACACTCCACAGAACAACAGACGTCTGGACAACAGACGTCTGGACGACAGAAGACAACACACCAGTGTGTTTACACTGTGGGCGTCCTGGACATGTCATACACTATTGCAGAGAGAGAAAGTCAGTATTTGACGATTATTCTGTCGCAAGACGTCAGCCATCAGTACAGTTCTATCCCAGGCAGTCACCTGCTGATGAGTTCAGTCAACCTATAGAAAGAAGCCCATCACCGTACCCTGGACGAGGTTGCTCCCCGACGTGCCACTGCCATTCACTGTTACCGTACAGAGGTACCAGCTGCTCCCCTAGCCACTGCGTCCAGGAAAACTAAGCTAGGCGACCATCTGCGGAGGTGAGGCCACCACAGATGAAAATCCTCCGTGGAAAACAGTCGTTAAGATGTCGGGAAATTCATTGACGTCATAATCGACGGTCAACCTGTCCAGGCACTGGTTGATTCAGGAGCTTCTTTCTCTGTATTGTTGGATAATTACTGCCACACACTAAAGAAGGCAATGTTCTGTGATACGGGAGCAACTGTGCTGAGGGTCGCAAATAGAAAGTACGTACAGCCAGCAGCAACTTGTGTCGCAAGAATAACCATCAACAACAGGACCCAGTCGTTTGAATTTGTTGTTTTAGCAGAATGTAGTCATGTCATCCTCGGATGGGACTTCCTTCGGGCATCCCAAGCTAACATTGACTGTGTAAGATCTGAGTTGCAAATTGAGGAAGTCGTCCCGACGGGTACACCTAATACAGAATTTTCTGAGAAGTTATTTGCCGTTGACAATGAGATGAATTCTAGTCACAAACACAGATGACTGGTTAAGCTGTGAAATGCTTGTCGATAGTAAAAAGTTTATTAGGCTCACGAAAGAAATTTACATACCAGCGGCTATCATAAGCATTACTGGTGGTCGAGGAGAGATTTCGATCACTAATTGTCACGAGCAGTCACAACTTATCCCCAAAGGAATGTGTATTGGGACAGGTGAACCAAACCAGGACGGTGAGCTCAATGTCATCCACGAAGACCCATACTCTGTTGTCAGTACAGACAACATGCTGGAGGAAACAACCGTAGAACTGCCAATAGGGCACGGACTGACCAAGGAACAGTGCCGGCAGGTGTTAGCTATACTACGCCAATTTTTGGGTGCATTCACACCCCAGCAGAAGAGTCAGACGAAATGGCCCATGATAAGGCACCATATCGACACTGGTGATCATCCACCAATTATCCAGCGTTCATGTAGTGTGTCGCCAGCCGAAAGACGGATAATTCAGGAGGAAGTGGAGAAGATGTTGCACAACGCCACTTGTACCCCGCCTCCAGTGTGTATCAGTTGCAACCAGCAGCATCATCATCCTTGTTCGCCCAACTGCTCCGTTCTCCACAAAGAATGACAGATCATGGAGTACAAGACCCTGGACCGGCTGACATACCCAGAGGCAAGGTGTAAATACATGAAGCTCCATCGAGTGAACATGACGACTCCATATGCTACTGGTGCTTCATCATCAATCCCTCTGCAACCAGTCCACAAAATGTACCAGCAATGCCAACGGGCTCCCTGGCCCGATCTACTGCACCTACTCCCTTGACAGTTGGGGGCGCTACTTCTTCGGTTGCACCCACATTCTTTACGTTGGGAGCAACAACCACCCAATCACAGGGGACTTCTGTCCCCATCGCACAGCCAGAGAAACAACAGCCTTCTCCGGCGCCTCTCGCCTGGGATGCTTCCTTCCGATGCTTCTCTCCATGGCAAAGAGGGTCGTAGCAAATTGCTGAAGGATCCCCCCAGCTGCTGATCGAAGGGTCTCCTGCTCTTCGTCAGCCCCTGCAGCCCCTTCTGAGAAGTCCCCACGGCCCTTAACACCAAAGGGCCATCTAGAGGTCAAGAAAAAGACCAAACAGAAAAAGGATTCTTCAGTGGCTTCCAAGCCACAAATACCCACATCCCCCCTCAGGGGCTCGGCATTAATTTGCTGAGTTCGGGCTTGGCGAACCCGGGGTCCTAGGCCGTGGGCTGTGTCGCACCAACAGTCCGCTACACCGTAAGCTCTGTGCGT
Organism: Locusta migratoria; assembly: GCA_026315105.1. Classification (NCBI taxonomy): domain Eukaryota; kingdom Metazoa; phylum Arthropoda; class Insecta; order Orthoptera; family Acrididae; genus Locusta; species Locusta migratoria. The sequence goes on from CM048755.1 coordinate 107,240,696, forward strand.
GCCTCAACGACCATCGTTCGGCGCGACGGTGGAACGTTGTACGTTTCAGAGCCCGGGGATCTTGGCTTAATTGCCCGGGTCGCGAGGACGGTACAAACCTGTATAAAGAAACCCTCAATCTCAAGGTGTGCTACGTGCCGAGGAGATGCATGGCTGTTGAGGTTGAACAGCAGCTAGCGAGCAACCTCTGAGGAACCTGCCGCAACTCAGTTGTAAAAGGCTTACCCAGGCTAGCGGGGCTCTGCCTGGGTGGACCTTTAGTTCCCTAGCTGCTCGTGGGACCAGAATGAAATGGGCAAACAATAGCGTCACCATACACAAACCTGCCATAGGAATGAATAAAATGCCGCCGAATACAATCCCCAAATGTTTCCCTCCCTGGCTACGCCATGGGAAGAACGTAGGTCACGGAATCAAAGAGAGCAATATGCTCCAAGATACTTAGTATGTACCAGGTCGGATGGTGAATCATTTGCAGCTACAAAGCCATTGTTTTTTGTGGACAGTCTGGAGGACAGGTTTGGAGAAGTGGATGGACTGTCGAAGATGCGTTCAGGATCGGTGCTGATAATGACGTCATCCCCAGTTCAGTCACGGGCATTGCTCACCTTTGATAAGCTGGGTGATGTTCCCATTACGATCAAACCGCATAAAAGCCTCAATATGGTCCAGGGCATCATATTCCATAGAGATCTCCTTTTGCAAACCGACGATGAATTACGCAAGAACTTGGAGCTGCGCGGAGTTCATTTCATCCGCCGTGTCTATAGGGGTCCGAAGGACAACAGAGTTGCCACCGGTGCATTCATCTTGGCCTTCGAGGGCGATACATTGCCTGAGAAGGTCAAGGTGATGATTTACCGCATTGACGTGAAGCCCTATGTTCCTCCCCCTATGCGCTGCTTCAAGTGCTGGAGGTTTGGGCACATGTCCTCCCGGTGTGATGCTGAATACACATGTCGGGAGTGTGGACATGCATCACATCCTGACGTCCCTTGTGTCCCCCCTCTAGTCTGTGTCAACTGTGGACTACACCATCCTCCTTGCTCACCCACTTGCTCAGCTTTGCTTAAGGAAAGTAAGATCATGGAGTATAAGACCCTGGACCGGTTGTCCTACTCAGAGGCCAGCTGATCAGGCAGGGCAAGCAGGACTCCTGGGAGCGGTATGTAGCCACTATTGGCTCTCGCACCTCCCCTTCGCGGGTCTGGTCCCAGGCAGAGGCGTGCAGCGGGCCTGCGCTACCCGCCCGGGCCCGTAGCCGCGCCTCCCGGGCGGGCCTGGCCACGCGCTGCCCGGCCTGCCGGCTCGAGCCCCACCGGACGGCGGCGGGCAGCGCGGGTACCCGGACTACCCGCGCGAGCCCTGGTCCGCCCGGCCGCCCGTGTCGCTCTGCTGCTAGCCGGGACACGCGCCCACCAGCCGCTGCATTCTTAGCGGGAAATACACTGTTCCGATTTTCACACTGTAAAAACTGTTCACGTTACAAACGACCATCCCACATCGGCTTATTAACTTAGTTTTACCTTAAAATCTTTACTTTCCTTGGAAAAAATAACATGTCTGCTTTTCATTCCCCGTGAATTTTCAGTTTCATAATGCTTTTCACTCGATTATGAAGAAACTATGAGGTTAAATCTGATTTTTGGACATCTGATAATACAGCAACTTAGCTTTCTAACAAAGCATTCAACTTTTCATTAACAAACCATGTATTGAAAAAGTTAGATAGCGGGAAGCTTACTAACCGATGCATTTTAGAACACTCATTAACGTGAGTGTAATAGAGCGGTCTCAAATCGTGAGTAATTGCGAGTTAATGAGCAGCATTAGTGCTGCGATAGCAAGTATACGCATTCAGCACGTGTTCGAACAGCGTTTCTGTGGACATTTCGCTAAATTGCTTGATGTTTCCTTGCTGCTAAGAAAAAGTAAGTAAATAAATATAAATAAGAATAAAAGTTCAGTTGCAATCGAGGTCATTAGAAACGATTAACTGGTAGAATGTTAGGAGGTTCAGCTTACGCTTAATCACTCCAAGGGAAGTAAACTAATTACTGTTACTCGATACAGGCGTGTGGACCATTGTTGTGGTTTTCTATTATTTCATATTCCTCCTTTTCCCTTTGGCTGGTGGTAGCTGAAACCCCGAGGGAGTCACCACTATTCGAGAGGTGACATTCAAGGTCGCAGTCGCTGGACAGTCTTTCATGTATCTTGAAACACTTGTGATTTTTCCTCACTGACTGAATTGTCAGTGTAGTATCAGTTGCGAGGAAAAAAAAAATTGACGTGTGCAGTAATGCACCTGGTAAAAGCAGATCGTGCAATTTTGTGGTGCAGAAGCAAAACGGTAGCCGAATCGGCTCGCGCCGGAAATTAAACATGTTGAAAGTCGTTGGCTTCGCGTTAGCCGGCTCCAGCAAATTTGTAGGTAGTTTTATACTTTGCTCAGTATTTACTTACACAGTGTTTCACTTTAACTTCATATTAAACTATGTGATGGCTCTAACATAAAGAACAAGATTATTCCTTAAATCTCTTCAGTTCCTTGTTGCTAGTAAATCTATGTATTTCATGTATGTGACAAAAAATTATATGCCCTACGATGATGTGATATTTAATTTTGTTCAAGGTTGTCCAACTAATTATCTAGCTAAAATTCTGCCAAGGTAAGCAGGAAATCTTTAAAAAGCCAGTTGTTTGCGAACAGGTATTCGTATGTTATTCTTTTTACGTTTCTAGAAACTGTTGAAGGATGAGGAAGAACGTCTTTGGCACTTGCAGTGGGGTACTGTGCTCCTATCTCCATCAAAGTCTGTGCGAGGTCTCGAAATCCTTCTGCCGCAACTGTGCTGAAGGGCCGCAAATCTATCGCACACATTCTTACACATTTCTCCAGCACAAAAGATTTTTCTGACCCTGGAATATTGCTACAACCGTTCAAATCAGTATTAAGATAAGCTTTGCAGCTATTCAGGTGCCATAACAGCGTAGTGGTACTGCCATCACAGAACGCCAATAATTTACGGCAGCCATTACACTCTGCAAATCCCACAGGTTTATTTTCATTACCTACAATCAGCATAAAACGCTCCCATACAATGCTGTCTCCAGATATCTTTAAACGCTTGTAGATTCTCTCCGCGAGTTTCCTGGAAACGTCTTTTTTCTCTTCCTCGGATCGTCTACTCCTTGCACGTTGGTACGATCTGTCCTGTTCGCTATTTATTTCAGACATAACGATCGATAACTTATAAATGGCAATGTAGGTAACATAAAAGGTGCGTGAAGCCTACGCTGTGAGTATTACAACGCCTTGCTCAGAACTGTATGCATTCCCCCGCTCGCAGCGCCTTGTGTAGCGCTGTTGCACGGGCCCGGCGGGTACCCGCTCGCCCGGCAAGTGTCGGGACTCGACGGCGCACCGCAGCTCGCTCGCTGTGTACAGCGGTGCATTGGGACTCGACTACCCGCGGTGCGGGCAGCAGAGCGCAGCGGCCGGACGCAGGCGAGCTCGGGCGGGTAAATGTGGCGCGCTGCACGGCTCTGGTCCCAGGTACGACGAGTGCCCGCAAAGAGCGTATTGAAAGGCGGCGACAGTTCTCCTTCCGCACGCGCCGCAAGGATATATATAACGCCCCATTTACTAAATGGGAATTTCAAAGTGCTCTTGCTGCGTGTCCTGACACCTCCCCAGGCCCTGACCGAATCCACAGCCAGTTCGTTTGTCACCTGCTGGCGGACTTTCAACATCATCTTCTCGGCTTATTCAATCGCCTCTGGGTAGATGGTGCTTTCCCGTCCCAGTGGCATGAGAGCATTGTCATCCCAGTGATGAAACCTGGTGCTGACCTGCACGTGGCCGACAACTACCGCCCGATTAGTCTCACCAACGTTCTCTATAAGCTCTTCGAACATTTGGTGAGTCGGCGCCACATGTGGATTCTTGAAGATCGGGAACTTCTTGTCCCACAACAGGGGGGCTTCCATCAAGGCCATTCCGCAGTTGACAAACTCGTGTCATTGGAGTCCGCTATCCGCACTGCCTTCACCAGGCGTTAGCATCTGGTCGCGGTCTTTTTCGACCTTAGAAAGGCATATGATACCACCTGGCGTCTCCATATTTTATCTACACTTTATGACTGGGGTCTGTGGGGGTAGCTCCCAATTTTCATAGAGAACTTCCTGTCGTTCCGCTCTTTCCGGGTCCGGGTTGGCACCTGTCTCAGTTCCACTCGTGTCCAGGAGAATGATGTCCCACAGCGCTCAGTTCTTAGTATTCCCCTTGTTTCTGATAGCCATAAATGGTCTTGCTACCGCGGTAGGGTCGTCGGTCTCCAACTCTCTATTTGCCAACGACTTCTGCATCTACTTCAGTTCCACGAGCATTAGTGTCGCTGAACGTCGGCTGCAGGGTGCTATTAGAAAGGCGGAGTCCTGGGCCTTTGCCCATGGCTTCCAATTCTCGGGCCCCAAGACCTGAGTAATGCACTTCTGTCACCATCGGGAACTTCACCTTGATCCCGAGCTGTACCTGGGCGATGTACCTCTTCGTGTTGAAGAAACCCATCACTTCCTCAGCATGGTCCTTGACTCCCGGTTGACTTGGGTGCTGCACCTTCATCAGGTGAGACAGAAATGTTGGCGGCATCTTAACATCCTTCGGTGCCTCAGCCACACTGTGTGGGGAGCCTCTCGCCAAACACTTCTACAGCTCTACAGGGCCCTAATACAATCACGACTGGATTATGGGAGCATAGTGTATGACTCGGCGGCGCCTTCAGCACTCCGGGTACTGGATCCTGTTTTACATAGTGGTGTCCGTTTGGCAACGGGAGCTTTACGCACAAGTCCGGTCACGAGTCTCCTAGTCGAAGCAGGGGTACCTCTCCTGCGGTTCCGGCGGCCAGTGGCGGCGATTGGACGTTAGAAGTGGGGGGGCAAAATAAAATCTAAAACTAAAATGGCATTGTAAGAAATTGTTTCATGTTATAGTTTGAGTTTTGCACCTACAGGCCTATAATACCAAATGCGAGGAAAAACAAGAAACAATATACAATTGTAATTGCCATAAGTTGTTTAATTAAGTTGTCTAGTAAAATAAAAATGTTCAAATGTTTGTATAGTCTATGGGACTTAACTACGGGGTCATCAGTCCCTAAACTTACATACTACTTATGAACTACTTACGAACTAGGACGGCACAAATATCCATGCCCGAGGGGGGATTCGAACCCCCGACCATAGAGGCCGTGCAGACCGTGACTGGAGCGCCTTAGTCCCCTCGGCCACCGCGGCCGGCTGTCTAGTAAAATAAAACTGTTACAAACAAAGAAATATAAGTTTAATTATAAACAAAAATAACAGACAATAGCGTAATGTAACATGATATGTCTTTTCAAAGCATAATTGCTTTAAAACAAAGCTATGTGCCTTGGTTTCCGCCTGGCATAAATTTCTACACATTCTTCTAATTTGATGATTTTGGCCGCAACTTTTTTGGTGGCTAGTATAGCTAAATGTGTTAAACGTTCTTGAAGCATAGAATTCCTCAAGTAGTTTTTGATCCGTTTGAGGACATTGAAAGATCGTTCTGCCGTTGCAGTGAAAATGTTCAAATATTTGTAAATATATCGGACCAAACTCTGTGGTCATCAGTCCGTAGCTTACAAACTACTTAAACCTAGGTAAACTAGCCTAAGGACAACACACACACACACACACACACACACACACACACACAGGCCCCAGGGAGGACTTGAACCTCCACGGCGTGCAACCACATGCTCTGCTGCAAGGCGCTTTAGACCGTTCGGCGTTGCAGTGGACACCGGAATAGTCAAAAACAGTTGCAGTAGCTTGAACAAATTAGGGAATACATACTGGTTGTGAACATTTTCAGACTTAAATTGTGACACCAAATTTGGCACAAGATGACGATCTATTTTGTCTGAATCATGCTTCTTTCTTGAAAATACGTCGATTTCTGAGACTAAATCATCATTTTCCAAACCAAATGTGGAACTCACAGCAAAACATGCTTCTTTGATACGGTCGTTACAAATTGAGTTGTTCTTCATCGAAGCCGTCAGCAGTAGTTCCATGTTGCAGAGTAGAGCCAGCCACTTTTTAAAAAGTAGGCTTCAGATGTATCAAATTCAGGATTAACATTTGCTCCTCCTATTTTTTGTGGAAGTTTTCTTTTGCGTTGAACTGTTTGCCCATCAAAGCCATGTCTTTCACAAAAATCAATTGCTTCAGTAAAAAACTTTTGGAACTGTTCTTCATTTCTCAAACAATTTATGGACATAACTACGCTGTCAGCCACCTGGACTACTTCATGAATGAATACATCATGATTCTGTATGTAGTTTGAAAGAATGTTAGTTTTTTAAAAAAAGTACTTCATAGTATTCAATACAAAAATAAACTCAAACTTGGTAATACATGTGATCAATCCGTGAGCATCTCTACCAGTTTTGGACTCAGTAGCTTCAATATTTTCCAGAGTGTGCAGTATGTCTATTAAGTGTTGTTGAACTGCTCACAAGCTTTCATGTCTGCTGCTAAATCTCGTGTCACTTAGTGCTTTCAAGGACAAATCCTTATTTATTCCTTCTTTGACTGCAAATGCTGCACTTTTTACTGTGGCATATACTGCATGTCTTTTAGGCGAAGCCTCAATAAAACAGTATAGTTGTTGGACTGTGCTAAAAATGTTGCAAACAGAAGGAATGTTTTTAGATGGATCGGGAAGTGCAAGATTTAGAGAATGCATATAGCAATGTATAAACATAACATACGGGTTTTGTTCTTTCATCCTCACAGCGACAACCTTGTAAGATCCATTCATGTTTTCTGCTCCGTCATAGCACGGAGCAATTATATTTTTAAGGTCAAAGCCAAGTTCACCGAAAATTGAAACAAGCAGCTTGTATAACGTTTCACCGTCAGTCAAATCAGTTTTGTAAAGACCAAGAAAGCTTTCTTTGATTTCGAGCTTTTCTGTTACATATCTTATAACAAGAATCAATTGTTCTTAATGTGACACATCTGGAGTTTCAACAACAAACACGGAGAATTGTTTCAATTTTTTATAGCATCATCAAATATGTACTGCCTGGCCAAATTTGCCATGATTTCAATCATTTCATTTTGAACATCATGATGAACATAATTGAAAAACTTATCTCTGTCTAAAAAAATTTTTTTTTTAATAAAGAGTTTTCTGTTGATCTCAGCTTCAATAAATCGACATAATTACCCCTGTTATCAGTCCTCATTTTCTTTATGACCCCAAAGTGCTATTCCCTGCTTGGCCATGAAAAGTAGGGACTGGAATAAAATCTTCAGATAATCACGATTTTTTTTTAACTTCTTCTTGGTGATGTGTTGATATTTTGCTTACCGCACTTTCTTTACTTTTAAAACCTTCCTGCCAACATTGAAGAGCAATGAGGTGAGAAGAAGTTTTTTCGTGCTCTTTAAAGCGTTGGACTGCCTTTTTTTTTTCAGTTTTTAAACCCATTAGATATGAATGTTTCATCAGAACAACCTGTGGAACCGAACAAACGACACGGGAAGCAAAAAGCTTTATCAGCAGCAACACTGTATTCTAACCAATTGTAATTTGTGTACCACATACTTCTAAACTTTCTACCCTTTGTTTCTGGGTACTTATCAATAATAGGTTGAAAAGGACCATTTTCAAAAAACTGTGATGCTGCTTGTCTACCATGAATTGGATCTCTTGGTTCAAATTGAAGCTGAGAAGGACTATTAGACCGAGTAGTCTTACTTACAGGCAATACACTCTCAGCACTTGAAGGTGTAGGTGTAGGTATACCGGTAACTATTTCAATTGTTGATTCTGTCACTGATGAAATTCTCTGTGGTTCAGGTATTGCTGGTGTAGCCGACACTGACCCTTCAGCCAAGTCACTATATGGATCCGGAGCAACAGCAATTTTTAAGGGCTGTGTGGGACTGTAATCCTTCTTGGGATTTCTGCCTTTTGCTGAAGAAATCTTATAACGTTTTTCCTGAAGAACGCTTCATTGTTAACTAAAAGACACAAAAGTGTGTACCCAAACACAACTGCATTCGATTTGACCAGAACTACGACAAAAACGAGGACAACCTTTGTGCTGGAACAGTACTATCCGCAAACTCAACCTGGCTTGCGGGCCACCTCTCGGAAACTCTTGGCAGCAGTCGGTGGATTTCGTGGCGTAGCGAGTTGCAGATGTTCGTTGCCAACTGTGCAGCGTCGTTTCCTTTGTTGCTTAGCCGTGCTGTTGCTGTCAGTTTACACGAAAAGGAAGCTTGATCCTCTAGAGGTTGTTGTTGTAGTCTTCAGTCTGAAGACTGGTTTGATGCAGCTCTCTACGCTACTCTATGCTGTGCAAGCCTTTTCATTTCAGAATAACTACTGCAACCTATATCCTTTTGGACCTGCTTACTGTACTGATCGCATGGTCTCCCTCTTACAGTTTTTACCCCCACACTTCCTTCCAGTAATAAATTGGTTATACCTTGATGTCTCAGAATGTGTCCTATCAATTGCTCCCTCCTCTTAGTCAAGTTATGCCACAATGTTCTTTTATCCACAATTCTATTCAGAAACTCTTATCTAAATTTCAGCATTCTTCTGTAACACCACATTTCAAAAGCTTCTATTCAGTTCTTGTCTTCACTATTTATCATCCACGTTTCGCTTCCATACAAGGCTACACTCCAGACAAATACCTTCAAAAAAGATTTTCTAACACTTAAATCTGTATCTGATGTGGACAAATTTCTCTTCTTCAGAAATGCATTTCTTGCCATTCCGTGTCTAAATTTTCTATCCTCCCTGTTTCGGCCATCGTACCTGTAGAGTTATAGCTAATTAATGCACTGCACAGAAAATCCAGTCGGCATATGCCCTTTTTTTAGCGGGATAGTTCCAACTCTGGAATCATGTGATGACAAGGAGGTAGTAGAATGTCAGTTAAGAGTAATGCAAATTGTTTCTGAAATTAAGAAATGTAAAATGTCATGGGATAAAATTAATACTGCCGCTCACCCTAATACATCACGTGCATATGCGCCCCGTTTAACCCTTTATCACTAACAAGCACTTAACAAATGCAAAAGAAAAATATCTCACCTGCTACCGACACAAAGCGATACGAACAAGCAGTGGAGCAAATTTCAGGGACATGTTTCAGATCCTCCACGCCATCACAAATCTGAAAATTCACGTATTGGGTCGTTCGATTTTTAACCTATGTTTTACTTTTTTTAATATGATTTGAAAAATGTACATTCTTTAGAATAACAAAACTTTTTAAAATTTTTAACTATTGGTTTTTCCACTCATCGGATTGTAATTGCTAACATCTGTATAGGCTGGAAACATTCCCAGAAGGATGTGTTGCTGTGCTAAATGGAACTCTTCATCCGTGCACGTAGTCATCAAAAGTCCATAAACTCATCCGAAAATAATTAAAAACTTATCTCCCCTTAATTCCTCAAGAAGGACAGAGAATGCATCCACTTCGTCTATTCTCGTATTGAGTGGATGGACCCAATGAAACCTTCTTCTTCTTCTCCTCTTCAAACGTCTGTACAAGACAAGCCACGCTAATAAATTATCGTCCTCCATTTACTACTACGACGCTAAAAAAGTGAATAATTTAATCATGTTTTTCCCCAGAAAGTGGGGGGGCAACTGCCCCCCCTGGCCCTCCCTAATTGCCATCACTGCCGGCGGCAGCAGTTGGTCGCTTCATACGTTGCCTGCATACACTCTTCACTGCACCATCCGAATCGCAGGCTTCTCTTCCCGACTACCGCCCGCCATTCTCTGCAGATCGGGTCTCTCGATCTCGGTCCGTCTCCATTCCCTTCTCTCATCCCTTGACTCCCTTCCTATCCCTCGCAGTTTCCGCTGCTCCTTCCATACCCCTCCCTGGAGTATCCCTCGCTTGCAGATTAGGTTGGACTTGTCCTGGAACTCGAAAGATTCGGTCCCACCACAAGCACTCCGTTGCCAGTTCCAAGCGCTGCTAGATTCATACCGTGATGCAGCAGTTATCTACATGGACGGCTCCCTCGCGGATGCTCATGCTGGGTACGCATTTATTTGTGGTGACCATACTGAACAACGTTCATTGCCTCATGGAAGCAGTATCTTCACTGCGGAGCTGGTCGCTATTTTACGAGCTCTTGAACACCTCAGAGCCTGCCCCAGGGGGTCGTATGTTATCTGCAGTGACTCCCTGAGTGGCTTACAGGCCCTTGACCAGTTTCTCCCCAAGCACACTTTAGTTTGAGCAATACAAGATGCTGTCGAGTTGGCGAGTCAGGCCGTTCTGTCGCTTTCATCTGGACGCCAGGCCACATAGGCATCCCAGGCAATGAATGTGTTGATCAGCTGGCCAAACAGGCTACCACTTCACGGTCTCTGAATATTGGCTTACCAGAAAGAGACCTCCGATCCCAGTTACGTAGCAGGGTCCTTGGGGTTTGGAACTCTGAGTGGGCGAGCTTGACCGAACCAAAGAAGCTCCGCATTGTCAAGCCCTCCACCGCTGCATGGAAGTCCTCACTGCGGGCTTCTCGCAGGGAGTCGGTGGTCCTTTGCCGGCTGCATATTGGCCATACCTGGCTGACGCATGGACACCTTATGCGTCATGAGGACCCTCCTCAGTGTTGTTGTGGTGTGACTTTGACAGTCGCCCACATCTTAGTGGAATGCCCCAATCTAGCCACAGACCGACGGAATTTTAATATCCCCGATGCTTTGACGCTTGTTTTAGGTGACAATGCCTCCATGGTTGGTAGTGTTTTAAATTTTATTCGTGAGTGTGGACTGTACCAATCCATTTAAAGTCTCTTGTGTGTCTGTCATTTATCTGTTCTCCGCTTACCTAAGTCTATTAGGTAGGTGTTTTAATGTGTACAGAGTGGCTGGATGTGATACTTATATTTATGTGATCACCCAGCAAAAACACTCTTGTCCTGTCCCAGTACTTTTATCCCTTCTTCGTATTTATGTCAACCCTTCGCTTTTACATGTTCCTTTTAAACTTTGACGTGTTAAAGCAGATGCTTTGGAACACTTAACACAATGTTTTATCTCTAAGACTGGAAGAAGGGACTGATAACCCTTGAAGTTTAGTCCGTTTGAAAAACCACCAACCAACCAACCAACCAATACATACCCACATCCTTGCTTCCCCTGAGGATTTTGCACTTTTAGACTCACCAGAATCTATGGTTTTAGATTCTGTAGGTGCTGAGCAGAAGGCAGCAGATGTCCCATGGAATGATCCCCTTCCTTTATTTCTTTAATTTTATGGCGTGAAGAACAAGTCATTCTCCAGTGGAACTGTAGCGGCTTCTTTAACCATCTGGCTGAGCTGTGACTGTTATTTTGCCGCTACCCTGCAGTTTGTATAGCCCAGCAGGAAACATGGTTCCCTGCACAGTGGACCCCTGCCCTCCATGGGTATCTGGGCTACTACTGCAACCAGTCTGTATATGATCGGGTGTCTGGTGGTGTGTGCCTGTACATTCTTGACACTGTGCCCAGTGCCCCGGTACCACTCCACACCACTCTCGAGGCAGTGGCAGTCAGAATCCGGGCAAAGCAGGAAATAACGATCTGCAGTATCTACCTTTCCCTGGATGAGGTCGTGTCTCTCGACAACCTTACTGCTCTGGTCTCCCAGCATCCCCCCCACCATTCCTCCTTTTGGGGGACTTTAATGCTCACCACCTGTTGTGGGGTGGAACACAGACCATAGGTCGTGGTAGGGATACTGAGATGCTTATGGCTCAACAACACCTTTGCCTTATCAATACTAGTGCCCCAATGCATTTCAGCATGGAGCAGGGCACATATTCGGCCATCGATCTCTTTGTCCGCAGCCCTAACCTTCAACCACACTTTGGTTGGAGAGTGCATAATAACCTTTGTGTCGTTCCTGCAGACCGCTTGCCCCGTTGGTGCCTCCGTAGGGCTGACTGGCCTGCTTATGCCACGGCTGCTGTAATTGATGTACCATTACCAGCTGACATAGATAATGCAGTCCAGCAGCTGACTGGCAGTATTATCGTAGTCACTGAGGTAGGAGTTCCGCAAACCACTGGTTCCTCTCTTTGTAGGTCCATGCCTTGGTGGACACCGAAGATTGTGGAGGCTATCCGGGAACGTCGGTGGGCGCTCCAGTGCCATCGACACCACTGTTCCATGTAGAACAGCCTTTAAATGGCTTCGTGCATGTGCTAATACAGCAGAGCAAGCAGGACTCCTGGGAGTGGTATGTAGCCACTATCGGCTGCTGCACCTCCCTGACTCAGGTATGGACACAAGTAAGGCGTGTCTTTGGATACTGCCCACTTACAGGAATCCCATCCCTCACCATCCAGGGTATGCTCTGCACACTTCCAACAGCTATCGCCGAGCACATGGCAGAGCACTACGCATGTTGCTCCGCGACTGCCACATACAATGACAACTTCCACTCCCTCAAAGAGCGGGCCGAGTGGAAACAGTCATCTTTCCGTACTCGTCGTTAGGAACTCTACAACGACCCATTTAGTGAGTGGGAGTTCCAAACTGTCCTTGCTGCGTGCCCTGATACAACTCCAGGACCAGATAGGATTCACAGCCAGTTTCTCTGACACGTTTGACCAGAGTTTCAACGCCGAATTCCCGCCCCATTTAACCATCTATGGGCAGAGGGGGTTTTCCCGTCACAATGGTGGGAAAGCCCTATCATCCCGGTGCTGAAATCTGGTGCAGGTCCCCAGGTGGCTGACAATTACCATCTGATCAGCCTCACCAACATTCTCTGCAAGCTTTTCGAATGTATAGTAAGTCGGTGTCATATGTCGATCTTTGAAGAACGTGGACTCCTTGCTCCACAACAAGGGGCCTTCTGCCAGGGCCGTTCTACCATTAACAACCTTCGTGTCACTGGAGTTGGCTATTCACACTGCCTTCACTAGGCATGAGCATTTGGTTGCGGTATTTTTTGAACTTCGCAAGGCGTACGATACCACCTGGTGCCACCATATATTGACTACTTTGCATGATTGGGGCTTACGTGGCACCCTTCCTATTTTTATCTGGAATTTCCTCTCCCACCACTCATTTCAGGTTAGGGTTGGAGCCTCTCTTAGCTCCCCCCTGTATTCAAGAGAACGGTGTCCCATTGTTTTTAGTGGCAATAAATGGTCTTGCTGCAGCTGTGGATCATCGGTCAGTTGCTCCCTGTTCGCCGATGACTTATGCCTGCATTTCGGCTCCGTTGCTATCGGTGTAGCTGAACGGCAGCTGCAGGGTGCCATCTGAAAGGCTCACTCATGGGCCTCTACTCATGGATTTCAGTTCTCCATGCAGAAAACCAGCATAATGCACTTCTTTCGCCGTCGGGTACTTCACCCTGACCCAGAGCTCTACCTGGGTAGTGAACTACTTCAGGTCGAGGATACACATCACTTTCTGGGCACGGTTTTTGATGTCCGGCTGATGTGGGTGCCACACCTACGTCAGCTAAGACAGAAATGTTGGCGGCATCTAAATGTTCTGCAATGCCTCGGCCATACTGCAGTCCGGTCCATCCTCCTGCTGCTTTACAAGGCTGTGATTCAGTCATGGCTAGATTATGGGAGCTTAGTCTATGATTTGACAGCCTCTTCTGCCTTGCAGGTTTTAGACCTCATTCTCCACACTGGTGTGTGTCTCACACGGGGGCTTTTCGCAGTAGTCCCGTAACTAGTCTCCTAGCTGAAGCTGGTGTTCCCCCTTTGCGGTTCTGCCCACAGCATTTGTTGGTATCATACGTTGCCCACCATCCAAACCACAGGCTTCTCTTCCCAACTTCTGCACTCCCCCCCCCCCCCCCCCGCAACGGCCCAAGTCAGGTCTTCCGATTACTCTCCATGTGCGTTCCCTTCCCTCCTCACTTGATTCCCTTCCTCTCCCTCCTCCTTTCCACTACTCCCTCTGTACCCCTCTCTTGGACAATTCCTTGTTTGGAGCTTCGGTTGTATTTGTCCCGGGATCCAAAAGCCTCCATTATTGCACCACTGATTCTCTGTTGCTGGTTCCAAGCACTGCTTGACACATTTCGTGGTGCAGACATTACTTACACGGAGGGTTCTTTGGTTGATGGCCATGCTGGATATGCGTTTGTTTGTGGTGACCACGTTGAACAGCGATCGTTGCCTTGTGGAAGCAGCATTTTCAGAACTGGTCGGTATTTTGAGAGCTCTTGAACACCTCAGAGCTCGCTCCAGGGGGGTCGTTTGTCATCTGTAGCAACTCCCTAAGTGGCTTACTGGCCCTTGATCAGTATTTTCCCAAGCAAAATTTGGTGCGGTCAATCCAAGATGCTGTCTTTGCCCTTGGCGAGTCGGGTTGATCAGTCGCTGTTGTCTGGACACCAGGCCACATAAGTATACCGGGCAATGAACGTGTTGACCAGCTGGCCAAACAGGCCACCACTTCATGATTCCTAGACATAGGCCTCCCAGAAACAGACCTCTGATCCCAGACTCGACCAAACCGAATAAGCTCTGTGTAATTAAGCCCTCCACCGCTGCATGGAAGACCTCACTGAGGACTTCTCACAGGGAGTCGGTTGTCTTTTGCTGGCTCCGTATTGGCCATACTTAGCTGACACATGGTCACCTTCTGCGTCGCAAGCCCCCTCCTCAGTGTCAATGTGGCGCACCTCTGACGGTCGCCCACATCTTGCAGGTATGCCCAAATTTAGCCGCAGAGCGGCGAAATTTTAAATCCCTGACGACTTGAAGCTTGCTTTAGCTGACAATGCCTCCATAGTTGATTCTGTTTTAAATTTTACCCATGAGTGTGGATTGTACAATTCCATTTAAAGTTACTTGTGTGTCTGTCATTGCTCTGTCTTCTGTCTGCCCAAGTCTTTTAGGTAGGTGTTCTTAATGTGTACCAGAGTGGCTGGATGTCTTACGTATATTCTTGTGATCACCCAGCAAAAACACTCTGGTAATGTCTGTCCTTTTATCCTTATTTCATTTTTACTTGTTCTTTTTAAACTTTGACATGTTAATGCATTTACTTAGGGAACCTTAACACACTGTTTTACCTCTATGACTGGAACAAGAGACTGATAACCATTGTAGTTTAGTCCGTTCCAAAAACAACAACAGATTTAGCACGATGACATTATTCAACCTTTGGAGAGTCCTTGGTCGTCTCCAGTGGTCCTGTTAAAGAAGGAGGATAGCATGTGGAAATTCTGTGTTGACTCTCGGCAGCTGAACAAAATCACAAAGATCTTCCCATTGCCATTGATTGACAAGACCTTAGACTGATTGAAAGGTGCTACATACTTCTCAACTATGGACATGCAGACAGGTTACTGGCAAATCGAGGTTGACAAAGCTGACAGGAAGAAGACAGCTTTTATTACACCTGATGGCCTCTGTGAAATCGAAGTAATGTCATTTGGATTATGTAATGCTCCGGCCACATTCGAACACATGAGGGACAACTTGGTTTGACACCTTAAGTGGACGACATGTCTTTGCTATTTAGATGACAATGTTGTTTTCTCAAAGACATTTGAAGAACATCTGATTCGTCTGTCAACCGTGTTGAACTGTGTTCAAAATGTTCAAATGTTTGTAGAACTTAAGGGACTTAACTACGGGGTTATCAGTCCCTAAGCGTACAAACTACTTATGAACTAGCTAAGACTAAGGACGGCACAAATATCCATGCCCGAGGGGGGATTCGAACCCCCGACTGCAGTGGCCGTGCAGACCGTGACTGGAGCGCCTCAGTCCCCTCGGCCACCGCGGCCGGCTTGAACTGTGTTCAGACTGCAGGACTCTGCCTCAATCCAAAGAAGTACCTCTTTGTCACCAAAGAGATAAAAATCCTGGGGCACCTAGTCAATGGAGATGGTATCCGTCCTGATACAGATAAAGTAAGGGCAGTCACAGAATTTCCAACTCCTCAGCACATCTGTGATGTAAGAAATTTTCTCAGGCTGTGCTCATACTACCGACATGTCATAAATGGATTTTGTAACAAGCCACGTCCATTGCAAGAACTTCTGCAGATAGACACCAAGTTTTACTGGGATGAGACAAAAGAAGAGCTATCTGGGCACTTAAGGAGGCTCTAACTTCCACACCAGTTCTAACGTTATATGGCGAGTATGCGGAAACCGAACTTCACACTGACACTAGCGGATATGGGATTGGCGCAGTGCTTATGCAAATTCAGGAAGGTGCTGGAAAGGTGATAGCCTATGCATCAAGAGTACTCTCAAAGATCGAGATAAACTACTCTACAACTGAGAAAGAATGTCTCGCAGTTATCTGGGCTATTAACAAGTTCTGGCCGTATTTATTTGGCAAACCATTCACCGTAGTGCCAGAACAGCATTAATTGTGTTGGCTGACTAGGTTGAAGGATCCATCAGGTCAACTAGCAAGATGGGCACTAAGTCTCCAAGAGTACGATGTCACAGTGGTATTCAAGAACAGGCACAAGCACAAGGATGCCGACTGCTTTTAGAGGAATCCATTAGTGGAACACAACAGCATGAATGAAATTTCAGCCCTCACCGTATCAGGTGACATTACAGCTGAACAGAGGGAAGATCCAGCACTATTAAAAACGATAGTGGCCTTGGAGAAAGGAGAACCAACCAATGGAGAGTTCCAACTTACAAACGGCACATTGTATAAGTGCAACCATGATCCACTGGCCCCAAAATGGCTACTGGTTGCTCCAGCTCGTATTCAGCCAGCTATTCTCAAGTATTTCCAGAATGCTCCAATATCTGGTCATCTGGGATTCGTCAAGACCCTAGATAGAATCAGACACAGGTATTACTGGAAAAGTATCTACCGATCTGTCAAGTCACTGTAAAGAGTGCCAGTGATGGAAGTATGTGCCACAATTACTTCCAGGGCATCTCGTACCAATTCCACCTGCAGCAGCTCCATTCCACCGAGTTGGAATTGACTTTTTAGGGAGGTTCCCAAAGTCGACAACCGGTAACTGATGGATAATAGTCTGTACTGACTACCTCACACGCTACGCTGTCGCCAAACCTGTGCCGACTGCAGAAGCTCCATAGATCGCAAAATTCCTTGTAGAAGACATTATTTTGAAGCATGGAGCACCACGTGTGATGATATCTGATTGAGGAAAAGCATTCCAGTCAAAATTAGTATCAAGGTAATGTCACATTGTGACATTATCCACAGAATGACAACTGCGTACCATCCTCTGGCAAATGGTCTTCCAGAACGTTTTAACAAGATGTTAGCAGGTATGCTGTTGATGTTGAGCAGAAGGATTTGGATATAATACTGCCAGTCGTGATATTTGCATATAATACCGCAAGGCAAGACACCACAGGCCTCATGCTGTTTTTCCTGCTCCATGGCCGTGAAGCTGAGATGACAATGGATACGCATTTCCCGTTCTAGCCGGACGACTCTCAGGATGACTATGTGAAACATCTCATCACCAGGGCTGAAGAAGCAAGACAGCTGGCTCGCATACGGACACTGGACACCCAGGAGAAGGACCGTCAGCGGTATAACAACAAGCACCGACCTGTTGTGTACAGTCCAGGAGATTTGGTATGGAGTTTTATCCCTGTATGGAAAGTTGGACTATCAGAAAAGATATTGAAGCAATACGTTGATCCGTATCGTGTCATACGCCTCCTGTCAGACGTCACATACGAAGTCGAGGATTATGAGCCGTCGTCGATATATTATATTATATTTGCATATAATACCCCAAGGCAAGACACCACAGGCCTCATGCTGTTTTTCCTGCTCTATGGCCATGAAGCTGAGATGACAATGGATACGCATTTCCCGTTCTAGCCGGACGACACTCAAGATGACTATGTGAAACATCTCATCGCCAGGGCTGAAGAATCAAGACAGCTGGCTCGCATACGGACACTGGACACCCAGGAGAAGGACCGTCAGCGGTATAACAACAAGCACCGACCTGTTGTGTACAGTCCAGGAGATTTGGTATGGAGTTTTACCCCTGTATGGAAAGTTGGACTATCAGAAAAGATATTGAAGCAATACGTTGATCCGTATCGTGTCATACGCCTCCTGTCAGACGTCACATACGAAGTCGAGGATTATGAGCCGTCGTCGAAACAACAAAAACAAAGAGACATTGTTCACATCCTCCGCATGAAGGCTTACTTCTATCCTGAAAAGCAGATAGGTGAAAATGGCTTCTGGTTCAAGGACTCTAAGGAAGTAATGATACTGATGAAGCCATGATAGGAACATCTGTAGTTGGTAATTGTGCAGAAGGGAAGGATTCTCCAGAACTGCCATACAGAGGATCCATGTCAAGATCCAGATCCAAAGGGAACCTAACAGCAGGTAGCTCTTTTTTTATGAGAGGGATCAATGCTGCAAGACCACAAGTTATCTGACTGCCGGTGTGACACAATGGATAGTGTCACTGATTGCAGTACTGAAGGTCACCAGTTCAATTCCGTCAACCGGCAAAAATTTCTTTGTTTTTATCATTTCCAGAATGTTCTACATGTTTCTTATGTTAAATATTTTTCTAATTTCTGGTACATTCTGTCTGTGTATAAATAGTAGAACACTGCCCGAGAGGCAGTCAGTGCTGTGTGTATATTTCAGTTCGAAATGAACCTGCTTTCAGTATAAGTGCTGTGTTCAGTTGAGAACCGTGCCTTCGAAGTTAAGTCTGCTTCCATTTCAACACTACAATATTGATAGTGACCGTGCCAAATATCTCAAGAAATTAGCAGCAAATGAAGAAACGGTTACCGGCAAATAATTAAAGTGTCGAGGGAGAACCCAATGACACTACACTGCCCCCCCCCCCCACCCCCACCCCATACCAAAACTTGTAATGGGTGGTGGGAGGCAACTTTGAAATCTTTTAAAGGAACGCCTACTTCTTATTGCAGATTTGGATTCTTCATGAAAAAATACTGTATGTAACTTTTGTATCAAACCCTTTTTTCGTTTCATGATAAAATGTGCTGTAATTGGCAAAACTGAAACTGTAGCATACCTGTGATGAGCTGCTTCAGCATTTCAGTGGACCTCATAGTGCCAGGAAATGATATATATAAATATCTCTCTCTCTCTGGAATCGTTAATATTGGGGAACAATTGCGTAGATGTGGGTACAGTCCAATCATTGAAATACAACAAACTGTCTGGTCACAGATTGATAGTATGATTGTGGTTGGTGTTTCATTCGATTGTGGGAGATGTCATGAGATAACATAGGGTTAACAGAAACATGAAAAACTGTAATGTGATCTTCCTGATCCGATGTGTATTTGTTTGAGATATTACCGTATTTCAGCTGCGAGAATGGTCTGTACAGTAACTGTTTAATTGCACATTGCCCATCCATTTTGAAGAATTAGCACTAAGAACTGTCAAAGTACACTGCACACTGTGAAATAAATAACAGTAATACAGCTGTTGTGAAACGTAACAAACACTCTTTGTTGCTTTAAACTGATGCGGAGTTCGCCAAGAGCGAGCCATGTCCGTTTGGCACATTTCAGAAGCACTCGCGCTTGTGTTGCAATGAGCTATTCCAAAGCCTTGGCACGCTGTTGGCCGAACTACCCCACCCCTCCCTTACTCTCACCTTAGTGAAGGCTGCAGCAGTGAGTGCCTGAACCTCTGTTCTCCCACTGTTGGAATTAAGCGAATGAGACATTCCACACTATGCGCTAATTCTTCATTACTGAAACTGGCTACTATTGCCACTTTTGTTAATATTGGTTCTTAATTTCTGGTTTGCTGTAGATATGTGCTTCAGTGACAGCTTTGATAGCCCACGATATATGCCACTGGATTATACCAAGTCAAATTCACAGTAAAAAGTAACCACTCTGGATTTGAGAGTATATACAGGGTGTTTCTGTAAATGAGTCAGCATCTGTAACTTACAAAGTAATTGGTGTCAGGAATATCAATGGCGGTAGATAAACATAAATGTTACCCCTTTTTTGTGTAGCTATGCTGATAGTTTGTGTTATATTCCAAAGAGCTGTAGCAAAAAGGTACAATTTTCTAATGGAAAAATAGTTGTTTTTCTTGTGCACTGGAATCATTTAAACCAGCTGTGTATACATTTCACACACCACACATTCCTATCATGTTTAGTTTGGGAACTATGGACCATCAAAGTTTCAGGGGGGCAGACACCACACACACTGTACATAAGTTTGTAGTGATGAATGTTCTGGAGGTAGAAAGTAAATGTAAATGAGATGTCCATGTTCCTGTATGCACAACACAATGTGCAGTCTAAAGGATTTGTGCAAGTGGTGTAACATTACTGGTGTTACAGGGCGACAGTTTCCTCAGTCTGCCATTTTAGATCTGGAGTTGTGGGCTCAGTGTCATAAACACCATTCTACATATCACCACAAAAAGAAATCTACTGGTGTTAAATTGGGCAGCTGTGTGTGCCATGATGCAAACAATGACATCCCAACCATCTTCCAGGGAATCTTATGTTCCTTCTTCACACTCGAGCATGTGAAGAATGTCCTGGGTGACCATTTTACTGTGTCAATATATATATATGGCATTTGATGTTGGACAGAACCCAAACTGTCAACTGTAAAAGCATCATACATCTCACCTGACAGTGTACTTGGGAAGTTATGTGGACTGATGATTTCATCCCCAAGGATTTCACACTGTACCTTAAGAGATCAGCGATATTGAAATTCGACTGGTGGTACCCACAAAGTATTGTCTGCAGCAGGTCCACACACAGATTGGGAGGGGGTAGAGATCACAGGATTGCCAACCCCCCTCTCAAATGTTTGGACTTATGCTAATTTCAATGAAATATTTCTACTATTCTACTACTGATTTCTTAATAATATTCTTGATTGAGTTAATGTAAAGTGAAGAAGTTAAAAAACAGCAGAGGAAGATTCATGCAACTATCGCGAGGTTTTGACGCTTTTAAAGCAGAGTACATGAACAGTTTCATAAAATTTCTAACTATTTACTTCCATAAAGATTTCTATGTAGCTGAAAATAGATCAGTCAGGGACAGGTTTGAGGCAATTAGCTTACTCTGTGCCACATTTAACCATAAAAGCAAATATTTAGGTGCCATAAGGCTGTACCTGGACTAATTTTGAAAGAA
Organism: Locusta migratoria; assembly: GCA_026315105.1. Classification (NCBI taxonomy): domain Eukaryota; kingdom Metazoa; phylum Arthropoda; class Insecta; order Orthoptera; family Acrididae; genus Locusta; species Locusta migratoria. The sequence continues at coordinate 107,261,910 of CM048755.1, forward strand.
AGTCTCAAGATTAGTATCTTAGTTCAAAAACTGTGAAAGAGTAAATACACCTTAATGTGGAAAAAATGCATCAAATGATTTGGGGGTCACATGGAGTAGAGTAGATCCATTGTTAGTTTAAGTGTTTCACAAGAACCGCAATTGCTGCAGGCACAAAAATTGAGAGGGGTCCTGAAGTTTATTGCTGACCTTATGTAAAGAACAATCTGGTTTCTTGCTTTTTTTTAAAATCTAATGTTAATAGGCAGTCTTCACATTAGTCGTGCTGTTGAGAGAAACATAATTGTTCATTCTACTTTTCTGTAAATCATTCAGCTTCGATGAATACTGTTGCATTCATTCTTAAAGAGATCCAGTGACAATACAGATGTTCATTTCTCTCCTACAACACTAAATTAAGTGCAACATAATGGTCTAAGATATCCAGGTAGAATTTGGTGACAGCCCTCAATCATCACAATATCAGTAGTAATGTTTTCTCTCAACTAGAAGTTTGTTACAGTATAAAATAGACACATGCTTGTTAAATGTGTGACTTAAAAAAAATTAGATGTTATGAATCCTAGCATACTTTTCAAAGATCAGTTTGCAAATGATACTGCAACAATGTAGATATATATGTTGAAAAAACAGTCTTGATCACAGGTTATTATATTTATCTTAGGTCATCTTCAGAACATGTGCAGCACATGTGGCTGGTGCTGACATCACCAGGCACTTGGGCTGTATATATGAATAATTTTTCAAAACATGATTAGTCCACAAATAAAAATTTTACAGGAGAATCTTAAAGCTAATATTAGGCAAAGTTGTGGAGTAAATTTGGATGTGTGTATGAAAAAAAAAAATATTTTGTTTCCTAGAAGATGGGAGAATGGAATGAGTGACACAAATCTCACCCTTTTAAATAAAGGCAGTGTTGCCAACTGAATTTTTGACTAATTGTTTGAAAACATCATGAAATAACAGTGATCTTAATGATTAATTTCTTACAAAAATCAGTCTAGATCACAAATTTCATTCTTTTTGTAACTGGTTTCGGCCCCTTAAATGACCATCTGCAGACCATAACAACCATAGTGTTGGCCACCAGTTGTGTTCAGATGGAGCTGCCTGGAAGACTGAATGTCGACATCACACATCTTGAATCCAGCACAAATAAACTTGGTTTTCACAAAAGAAATTTGTTGTCTATTGGTTTCAGTGAATTCCTTGAGAATATGTTTTTTGGTTAGCAGTGATTCCGCTGTCCTCTAGTATCACTAGATTATCTCCGAATGCCAGGTAGCTGATATTAAAGTTGTCTTTCACTTGTCTAAGTTTATTGGTTTTTAGTAGTTCTGATTTTTAAATTCTTTCTGCCAGACTCTAATGATTTTATGTAGGTTAAAGTGCAGCAGTGACAATCCACCACACAATGGTCTTCATCTCGAAACACTTTGCTACAGCCTATCACAAATAAATTTAATCAGTAAGAGTTTGATGAGGAACAGTGTTTTGTGTCATGTCTATGATCTAGGATATTAAAGAAGTACTGTTGATTGATGGAACCATACATTTTTTTAAAGTCCACAAACATACAAAGCAGCAGCTGAAAATGTACTCTGCATGGGATAATCTTCATCAGACGTTTGCTAGATCTTACCCAATCTTATCTTTGAGCTGCCCTTCAGTTCTTTGACAAAGACAAGCTAAGAGGATCTTATAAATCATCAAGACTATGGGAACTGCACTGTAGTTATTAACATTAATCTTATCTACCAAATACATAAAAAGGTGATGAGTGTAAAATTTACAGCCTTAAGATAGGTATTCTGTTTATAGGATTTCATTTGCCACATGTCTATGAGACTCTGTGAGATCCTCAAGTACACTTAGATTCTTAAAGAGGTACACAATTATGACATCTTATTCAGAAGTTCTGTTGGTTTTTAGTTTGAGGATGTGTATGCAAATTTCATATTTGTTGGGTTGATGAGACCCATGATTTGTGTACATAGGAGTCTCTTCATGGGATTTTTGTAGTGTTACTGGACATTTGGAGAAATACATATCCACCTCCATGCAGTTTTCCTAGTCAGTCAGTGCAAGCCTTGCATCTTATTTTTGGAAGCACAAGTTTAATGGGATATAACTATGGATCTCTCCTGCAGCAAATACCTTCTAGGGTCTCATTTGTTGTGACCTCTGAATATTTCTCAATGGAGTGAAATTGTTTCAAATATCTATAAAGCTATGAGACTTAACTGCTTGGTTATCATTTCCCAGACTTACAAACTACTTAAACCTGAGGGAGGACTTGAGCCTCCAAAGGGGAACAGCCATGTGCCCTGCTGCAGGGACCCTTAGTGAGTTTGGCCATTCTGGCACAGCCCAATTGTTTCCCCACATGTCTCCACTATGTTTGTCTGATTAATTTTGCAAATTGTTGTCTTTGTTTAAGGCTCTATTCTAATCTTTACAGTGGTTCTTCACATAGAATGGCATCCTGGCTTGTGTTGTATTTTTCTTGCTTGACTTACAACCAATAATGGTGCAGTATGTATGTACTCATGACAACTGCAGATTGCGTAAACAAAATTATATTCTAGAAGGAAAAATAAAGGAGCCCCAAAATCAAACTTTGCAGAGGACCCTGAAATACCTTAAAACTGACCTAATCAAAGTGAGGGTGATATTTAAGTCTTTCTACAATGACATTAAAGTAAGCACTTCCAACCACATAAAAACTGAAGGCAGTAGCTCAGAATTTTTCATCAATCACTTGTTAGACAGTTTTCAACCCAGTTAGCTACTGGAAGTAAATTTTCACTTTGTGTGTGTTATCAATGAAGAAGGCAGATTTCTAAGCCAAAACATTTAATAATTGCAGCCCTTTTTTAACTGCACTATAAATACATACCATCTCCAATGACTGCAAGTGATGTGCATCTTGTACTTCTTTATTTCGATTCTACACATGTGCAATGGCTTTAAGCATTTCATCCACATTACAAGCCAGAAAAATTTATTTAAAGCTACATCTGGTCCATAGATAGCAAAAATAGTAATTAATTTCTGATTATAAAATGTATAGTGGAGATTTAAGTTTGCCTCGGAACATATTGTATTAACATGTCGGCTGTCACGTGACATCAGAGGTGCACCAGAGCCGCCTGCTGTGGCGGCCACACGGCAGCCGCTGTGTTAAAGTATAGAGCTAGCTGGAAACTGTAAATTACAATAACTAGGATTCCAAATCACAATATTGGACAAAATTTGTATTCATCCATTCAATATAACAAATATTATGAGCGACGACCCCCCCCCCCCCCCCCAAATGCCCAAATGCCTCCTCCTGGCCTTACTTCAGAGGCATGTTTTCACTATCTAGGTAACTTGCGACGGGAAAGTGTGACCTGTACAATTCATTCAGGACAAACCTAGAGAAATAAGTAGTATACTTGTAGGGCGTGACCTCATAGGAGGTATACAGTACACTAACCAGGCAATCCAGAGAGGGAAAAGACTGTAAAATTCAAAATGCAGCTGTGTGTATTTCAAATATTTTCACGTAGTAGCCAACTTTGAGAGAGCAAAGTTCTTTTGTGAGTTGTACAACAGTAACCAAATAATAACAATGAACTTTGTTACAGTGAAGCAGAAGGCCACAGCAGGCTGATCAGATTCGGGCGTGTATGTGCTTGTCAGCTATTAATGACAGAATTTTGTGACTGTTTTAAAATAAATGTAACCATTGCCATTTGATGATGAATGTCATGTTGTGGGTGATATGGGAAAGTTTATTTGTAGGGTCTGTTCAAATTAGTAAGATGCCTCTGTTTAAATGGAAATTGCTTACTCATATCAATTATTTATCATGGAATGAAATCACAATTAATTGCTTTGACAGTCATTTGTTGGTGTTTTTGATGCATTGGTCACAACATTTGTTGACAAATGACATTTTCTGTCTTTCCATTTGTGTTTTAATGTTTGGTCTTCTGTTAGTCCATCTACACTTAACTCCTCACACTGTCCATCTTCTCATCCCTCCTCCTGATATAAATGCTGGTACATGTAATTAGAGGTCGTCAAACGCTTCCTGGCTCCCGCTTGTTCCTGCCAGCGAGACCGCCTGGAGAGACCACCATACCCGGGAGCTGGCCGTGCCGATAATGCAGTCTCGGGAGCGAGAAGACTCGGTACTCCCAGCTGGCATGTAAAACAGCCGACAGCAGTGCGCATGCACACGGCCAGCCCCCCTCACAACGCCGTTAATTATTGCACACGTCTACGACGGTGCGTTCACAGTACCGGCTGGGCCGAGCCGAGCGGGGATGTGCCAAGACAAAAAAGAGGGGGAAAAACAACTTTTTCAATTTTCAAGTTGTAAGAAATTTTGACGACGTATAATGCCGCGAGAGACCACAGATGCCGACTGCCGGCGTGGCGCAGGGGATAGCGTCACGGACTGCGGTGCAGAAGGTCGCTGGTTCAATCCCACCCACCGGCAAAAATTTATTTCTTTGTAATTAACAATTCCAGAAGGTTCTACATCTTTCTTATATTCACTTGTAAATTCTACTTGTTTCTTATGTTAACTGTTCTTCTAATTTCTGGTAAATTCTGACTGTGTATAAATAGCAGAGCACTCTGCGTGAGAGGCGTGTATGTTGAGTTCGTAATAAACGTGCTTTAAGTATAAGTGCTGTTTCAGTTGCCATCGAAATCAATCCTTCTTCCATTGCAATGCGACATTGTTTGGTGGAGGCGCCGGGTACACTGTGCATCAGCTGCATCACCGTGGCTCTGATTAGGCAACGTAAAAGCCGTCGCTTACACGGACTGGAACCGGAATACAAGGGATACGCCGAGTACATCCTTCCAAAAGTCCGTATTATCAGAAGAACGATGGAGACGAAAACAGCAATAAGCCAGCTGCACATCAGACACCCGTCGGTGTTCTCTCGAGATGCTGGGCAGGACCCCAACAAATGGCTAAAAGGGTTCGACCGAGTCGCCAAGTACAACAGGTGGGATCATACGATGTGCTTGGCGAACGTTTATTTCTACCTGGATGGAACAGCCCAGCAATGGTTCGAAAACAACGAAGACAAGTTGAATTAGGACAAGTTGCAGGAGGAACTTAAGACGACGTTTGGAGACCGCCAGCGACAAATCCGCTCGGCGGAAGAACAAATGAAGAACCGGGCCCAACGACATGGTGAGCCGACACAATCATACATACAGAATGTTTTGGCCCTGTGTAACATAGTCAACCCGAACATGACTGAGGCGGACAAAATCACGCATCTGATGAAGGGAATTGCAGAAGATATGTACCAAGCTCTTCTGATAAAAGACATCGCTACAACGGAAGAGTTCATCAAGTGGTGCCAGCGTATTGAAGAGATGCAACAAAGGAGGGTTGGACGCAAGAAGTATGACAGACTCCCAAATGTAGTCCCTATGGCCGTTGTGGAAGACCAGCATGACTTCGCTTCTCTCATACGACAGATCGTGAGAGAAGAATTACAACAGTGCATGGCAGCTGGGACTATTAGACTGAGCGAGCATCAGATTATGGCCATGGATGTGAGCCCTGTAAGTCACGAGGGAGACGACACCACTGAGGACGAGGTATTTCAAACATTAGCTCCTGTCTGCCCCGTCAATCACATCCGGCGTGAAGAATGGCGTCGCCCTGCTATGACTTACGCTGCAGCCGCCAAACGGCAGCCCATGAACCGGCCGACGTGACTACAGCCAACTCCCCCGGTAACTATGACGCCCCGCAGAAGAACAGACGTCTGGAGGACAGAAGACAACACACCACTGTGTTTCCACTGTGGACGCCCTGGACATGTCGTACGCCAATGCAGAGAGAGGAGGCGAGTATTCGATGATTATTTTGCCACAAGACGTCCGCCGTCGGAGCAGTTATATCTCAGGCAGTCACCTGCTGATTAATTCAGTCGACCTATGGGAAGAAGCCCATCGCCGTACCTTAGATGAGGTCGCTCCCCGACGCGCCACAGCCGTTCACCGTCGCCGTACAGAGGTACCAGCTGCTCCCCTAGCCGCTGCGCCCAGGAAAACTAAGCAAGTCGACCATCTACGGAGGTGAGGCCGCCGCAGATGAAAATCCTCCATGGACGACAGTCGCCAAGATGTCGGGAAATCTCATGGACGTCATAATCGACGGCCAACCTGTCCGGGCACTTGCTGATTCAGGAGCCTCTTTTTCTGTATTGTTGGATAATTACCGCCGCACACTAAAGAAGACAATGTTCTGTGATACTAGTGCAACTGTGCTGAAGGTCGCGAATGGAAAGTACGTCCAGCCAGCAGGAACTTGTGTCGCAAGAATAACCATCAACAACAGGACGCAGCCTTTTGAATTTGTCGTGTTAACAGAATGTAGTCACAATGTCATCCTCGGATGGGACTTCCTTCAGGCATCCCAAGCTATCAATGACTGTGGAAGATCTGAATTGCAAATTGAAGAAATTGTTCCGACGGATACACGTAATACAGAATTTTCTGGGAAGTTATTCGTCGTTGACAATGTGACGATACCGCCGTTGACAATGAGAAGAGTTGCAGTCACAAACACAGATGACTGGTTAAACTGTGAAGTTCTTGTTGATAGTAAAAAGTTTATCAGACTCACAAAAGAAATTAACATACCAGCGGCTATCATAAACATTACCGGTGGTCAAGGAGAGATTTGGATCACAAATCGTCACGAGCAGTCACAACTTATCCCCAAGGGAATGTGTATCGGGACAGCTGAACCAATCCAGGAGGGTGAGCTCAACGTCATCAATGAAGACCCATGCCCTGCTGATAGTACAGACAACACGCTGGAGGAAACAAACGTGGAACTGCCAATAGGGCATGGACTGACCAAGGAACAACGCCAGCAGGTGTTAGGTATACTACGCCAATTTTCGGGTGCATTCACACCTCAGCCGGGGAAAAGTCAGACGAAACGGCCGACGATAAAGCACCGTATCAATACTGGGGATCATCCGCCAATTAGCCAGCGTTCGTATAGAGTGTCGCCAGCTGAAAGACGGATAATTCGGGAGGAAGTGGAGAAGATGTTGTACGATGACATTATTCAACCTTCGGAGAGTCCTTGGTCGTCTCCAGTGGTCCTCGTAAAGAAGAAGGATGGCACGTGGCGATTCTGTGTCGACTATCGGCGGCTGAACAGAATCACAAAGAAAGATGTCTGCCCATTGCCGCGTATTGACGACACCTTAGACTGCTTGAAAGGAGCTACATACTTCTCAACTATGGACATGCAGACAGGTTACTGGCAAATCGAGGTTGACGAAGCTGACAGGGAGAAGACGGCTTTTATTACACCTGACGGCCTCTATGAATGTAAAGTAATGCCATTTGTAATCAAAATATCCACGGGTGTACTGCCGGTCTATAGTGTCCAACGGGCACAATATTTCGGCGATCATACATGTCGCCATCATCAGGTGAACTGACGGACTGAGCTCCTGGAAACGCGCCGGCACGGAGATCCGCACGCTACGGCTGTTCGAAGGGAACTGGGTTCTAGCCCGGTAGCGGGCCGTTTAAATACCTTCGGCCCACGGAGCGTCCCCTCCGCGGTCCGCGCCCCGCGCCGCGGCCGCACAGTGGAACCGAATGCGACGGCGTCTGAGATGACGTCGGTGTGAGGGCTCTGTCCGCCGTGGTCGTCACTTCGTTACGTTTGCTAGATTTACTCTTAATTACACCAATCGCCGGTTCCCAATCTTTGCTAAGATTATAGCCACAGTCACGGTTTATGAGGTCGTCACTTGTGCGAATTTCAATGGCCTCTCTAACGATGCAGTCCCAGTATCTCGACGTCTGTACCAGAATCCTAGTGCTTTCATACTCCATCGCATGATTCTCCGACAAACAATGTTCAGCGACCGCCGACTTGCTTGGATACATCAATCGTGTGTGCCTCTGGTGTTCAACACATCGATCCTCGACGGTACGCATCGTCTGTCCAATCTATGACTTTCCATACTGACACGGAATCTGGTATACGCCGGCCTTCCTCAAACCGAGATCATCTTTAGCGCTCCCCACCAGTGCACGAATTTTATTCGGCACTTTTGTTTTTTGTCCGCCGAATAAAATTCGTGCACTGGTGGGGAGCGCTAAAGATGATCTCGGTTTGAGGAAGGCCGGCATGTACCAGATTCCGTGTCAGTGTGGACAGTCATATATTGGACAGACGATGCGTACCGTCGAGGATCGATGTGTTGAACACCAGAGGCACACACGATTGATGTATCCGAGCAAGTCGGCGGTCGCTGAACATTGTTTGTCGGAGAATCATGCGATGGAGTATGAAAGCACTAGTATTCTGGTACAGACGTCGAGATACTGGGACTGCGTCGTTAGAGAGGCCATTGAAATTCGCACAAATGACGACCTCATAAACCGTGACTGTGGCTATAATCTTAGCAAAGCTTGGGAACCGGCATTTGGGTTAATTAAGAGTAAATCTAGCAAACGTAACGATGTGACGACCACGGCGGACAGAGCCCTCACACCGACGTCATCTCAGACGCCATCGCATTCGGTTCCAATGCGCGGCCGCGGCGCGGGGCGCGGACCGCGGAGGGGTCGCTCCGCGGGCCGAGGGTATTTAAATGGCCCGCTACCGGGCTAGAACCCAGTTCCCTTCGAGCAGCCGTAGCGTGCGGATCTCCGTGCCGGCGCGTTTCCAGGAGCTCAGTATGTCAGTTCACCTGATGATGGCGACATGTATGATCGCCGAAATATTGTGCCCGTTGGACACTATAGACCGGCAGTACACCCGTGGATATTTTGATTATGAAATACGCCGGGAGAAACTAAAGAATCACATAATGCCATTTGGATTATGTAATGCTCCAGCCACATTCGAACGCATGATGGACAACTTGCTTCGACACCTTAAGTGGACGACGTGTCTCTGCTATTTAGATGACATTGTCGTTTTCTCGAAAACATTTGAAGAACATCTGAGTCGCCTGTCAACTGTGTTGAAGTGTGTTCAGACTGCAGGTCTCCGCCTCAATCCAAAGAAGTTCCTCTTCGTCGCCAAAGAGATAAAAATCCTGGGGCACCTAGTCAACGGAGATGGTGTCTGTCCTGATCCAGATAAAGTAAGGGCAGTCACAGAATTTCCAACTCCTCAGCACATTCGTGATGTGAGAAGTTTTCTCGGGCTGTGCTCATACTACCGACGTTTCATAAAAGGATTTTGTAACAAGGCACGTCCATTACAAGAACTTCTGCAGGGAGACGCCAAATTTTACTGGGATGAGACAAAAGAAAGAGCTTTCCGGGAACTTAAGGAGGCTCTAACTTCTGCACCAGTGCTAGCCTTGTACGACGAGAAGGCAGAAACGGAACTTCACACAGACGCCAGTGGTTATGGGATTAGTGCAGTGCTTGTACAAGTTCAGGAAGGTGCTGAAAAAGTGATAGCCTATGCATCAAGAGTACTCTCGAAATCCGAGATAAACTACTCTACAACTGAAAAAGAATGTCTCGTGGTTATCTGGGCCATCAACAAGTTCCGGCCGTATTTATTCGGCAAACCATTCACCGTCGTGACAGATCACCATTCTTTGTGTTGGCTGACTAGCTTGAAGGATCCATCAGGTCGACTAGCAAGATAGGCACTAAGACTCCAAGAGTACGATGTCACAGTGGTATTCAAGAACGGGCGCAAACACAAGGATGCCGACTGCCTTTCGAGGAATCCATTAGTGGAACACAACAGCATGAATGAAATTTCAGCTCTTACTGAATTAGATGACGTTACAGCTGAACAGAGGGAAGATCCAGCACTATTAAAAACGATAGAGGCCTTGGAGAAGGGAGAACCGACCAATGGAGAGTTCCAACTTATAAACGACGGAACATTGTATAAGAGCAACTACGATCCACTGGGCCCCAAATGGCTACTTGTTGTTCCAGCTCATCTCCAGCCAGCTATTCTCAAATATTTCCACGATGCTCCAATATCCGGTCATCTGGGCTTCATGAAGACCTTAGACAGAATCAGACGCAGGTATTACTGCAAAGGTATCTACCGATCTGTCAAGCACTATGTGAGTCACTGTAAAGAGTGCCAGCGACGGAAGCATGTGCCGCAATTACCTCCAGGACAGTTCGTACCAATTCCGCCGGCAGCAGCTCCATTCCACCGAGTTGGGATCGATCTTTTAGGGAGGTTCCCGAAGTCGACAACCGGTAACCGTTGGATAATAGTCTGCACTGACTGCCTCACACGCTACGCTGTCACCAAACCTGTGCCGACTGCAGAAGCTCCAGAGATCGCAAAATTCCTTGTAGAAGACATTATTTTGAAGCATGGAGCACCACGTTAATGATATCTGAACGTGGAAAAGTATTCCAGTCGAAACTAGTATCAGAGGTAATGTCACGGTGCAACATTGTCCACAGAATGACAACTGCATACCATCCTTAGACAAATGGTCCTACGGAACGTTTTAACAAGACGTTAGCTGATATGCTGTCGATGTACGTCGATGTTGAGCAGAAGGATTGGGATACAATTCTGCTAGTCGTGACATTTGCTGATTATACCGACAGACAAGACACCACAGGCTTCTCTCCGTTTTTCCTGCTCCATGGCCGTGAAGCTGAGACGACAATGGATACGCTGTTCCCGTTCCAACCGGACGACAATCAGGATGACTATGTTAAACAGCTCATCACCAGGGTTGAAGAAGCAAGACAGCTGGCTCGCATACGGACACTGGACGCCCAGGAGAAGTACCGTCAGCGGTATAACGACAAGCACAGACCTGTTGTGTACAGTCCAGGAGATCTGGTATGGATTTTTACCCCTGTACGGAAGCTGGTCTGTCAGAAAAGTTATTGAAGCGATACTTTGGTCCGTATCATGTCATACGCCGCCTGTCAGACGTCACATACGAAGTTGAGGATTATGAGCCGTCGTCGAAACGTCAAAAACGAAGAGACATTGTTCACGTCCTGAGCATGAAGCCTTACTACGATCCTGAAGAGCAGGTAGACGACACTGGCTTCTTATTCAAGGACTTTCAGGATGGTAATGTTCCTGATGAAGCCACGACAGGAACGTCTCAGGTCGATAATCGCGGAGAAGGGAAGGTTTCTCTTGAACTGTCAGAGGACACATGACACGGTCAAATAACCTTACGCTCCCTATATTGTACTCCTGCTTGCTTCAGAACTTCAAAGAGTTTATTCCAATCAACATTGTCAAAAGCCTTCTCCAAATTTTCAGAAAAAAAAATGTTCAAATGTTTGTTAAGCTTATGGGACTTAACTACGGGGTCATCAGTCCCTAAACTTACAAACTACTTATGAACTACTTACGAACTAGGACGGCACAAATATCCATGCCCGAGGGGGGATTCGAACCCCCGACCGTAGTGGCCGTGCTGACCGTGACTGGAGCGCCTCAGTCACCTCGGCCGGCTCCAAATCTTCTCGGGTACGTCCGGCGCACAGTGTGAACCACGCAGCCGGCCGCGTGCGCCGACTAGGCTGAGGCGGCTCAGCCAACCTCAGTTAGTCCCGGCAGGCGCGACGTGAACCCGGGAGTATCGTGACTCGTCCTGCCCGAAACGTCTCGCTCTCGCGAGTGTGACGTCATCGCTCCCCCTCTACCAACCCTTTACCCGCCGTCAGCCGTCGAGAGCGACGCGCGAGCGCTGCGGGAACCGAGCGGGAGTGGCGGCCGTTTTGACCGGCTCTACATGTAATGCAGATTAACATTTTGTAAATTATGTATTTCTGCCACATTTCCTTGAGTCGATCTCCTCTGCCCCCCGCCCCCCTCCCTACCTACCTTAACCCCTCTCTCTCTTCTCATCTGTTCCTCTCACCTGATCATCGTTTCCTACCCTCTATCAGTGACCTCTTCCACCCTGTCTCTGTCAATCTCATCCCAGCCCCCTCCCATTCTTGACACATCACCTCACTACCACCTCTTCGTCAATCTCCTCCCCTCTATGTACATCTCCTCCTACCGTTTATCTGTGAGAAATTACAAATATCTGCAAACTTTCATGGTGAGCAGTCAAAGAATGTCGAAGCCTACTGAAAGATAGCTGCTGCCATTCACCAGATAGTGTGAGGAGACAGACTTTTGGGTGAGATATGTAGGCCACAATCCTGTTGCAAAAGGAAATCCCAGCCACCTGGTTGTCAGAAGTCTGGCACGTTTGTATACGATGTGATAGGGATGGCGGTTATCACTGAAACAACCGGGTTTCGGTTATACCGGTTCTTTTCATCTCCAGTTTCACCGCACCGTAAAAATTGCTCAAGATAACCGGTTTTTAAAATAACCGGTTTTCGGTTTTTTATTGCTATTACTTCCAGTAAAGTTCGGCCGAAACAGAAACCGTAATCGTCGGTTCTTCTAGTTTCGGCCGAAACAGAAACTTACGAAATTTAGTTAAAATTTAGGTAAATTTACGTTATATGACAAATAGCTAGTCTTTCCATATTTTCCAAGATACCCTCCCAATACTACGCCTTCTTGAGTGTGTGTAAGCCTAGCCAGGAGTCCGTAGAAGACGATATACGAAGCATACAGATTTACTGGCCTAGTATTTCCATCCGGCAGTTGCGAATATTGAACCAACCACTCTGTAAGTTGGACTTGTGAGCCAGCACATACGAATATCTCGTTATATACACATTATGTATAAGTTACAGTAAGTAAATGAACTTCAGTCAGTGCTGCAGAAAGTCACAGTTCCAACTAACAGTATGACTGTTGTCACTAAATTTACGCAAATTGAACTAGGAAAACTGTGTACCACATGATCAAAGAATGTTCAAATGGGTTTGAGTTCTTATGAGACCTAAATGCTTAGGTCATCGGTCCCTAGACTTACAAAACTACTTAATCTAACTTAACCTAACTTACGCTAAGGACAACATATACAGCCATGACCGAGGAAGAAGGGAGGACTCGAACCTCCTACTGGAGCAGCCGCGCAGTCGGTAACATGGAGCCTCAGACCGCACGGCTACTTCGGAGGCACCACATGATAAATGTTACCTAAACCCATATTGGTTATTAAAAAAGCCCCTCGCTTTCAAGGAATCACATTAATAGAACTTGTTAGCATAACTATATGATAATACATGAAAAGTTAGTATTCTAAGCTTAGAGCACATCACTTACATAATAGGTATATGAATATAATTTACACTCTCTTCCAAGGAACATTTTGGATGTTTTCTCCTTAAATGACATAGCATGTTTGTAGTACCTCCACCCGTTTTCAGGTTTTTAAAACAAATGGAGCATTGTGCCTCACTGCTCCTGTACTTCGTAAAGTACTTCCACACTCGGGATGGTGCCATTTAAGACACAACCGACGTCTGGCGACGACAGCAAGGAACTGCCGCATGACCAGACCACAGAATAGGGAGTATACAGAAGGGAAAGCTGGGGGCGGCGCCTTTGATCTGCATGTTACCAAGCGTTGCGCTCGACGCCATATTGAAAAGCAGTAAACGCGGAACTATAGCCACTTAGTACTTTCGTTGGAAATGGACTTGTTACGAACTGCAGCTAATCTCACCGACTTTTACGAAAGGAAACGGCTTTCATCTATTTTGCGCCATCTTCTTGCACCTAATTGTAATCCAACGAAAAAAATGGGCCTAAATTTTAATACAATTATGAAAATGTACAGTGGAATCGATGATCGTTTTATTTGGTGCTTATCTCTAGAAAAATTCCAAATAATGCCGAGTTATGTGTGGGAAATTAGTAATAAACAAGAAAGTGACTTTACAACTGCCAAGTTTTATTTGACACGAATAAATTCGCACAAAATATTGAGTCAGACTTAGCAGTAAGTCGGCCGCTGTTGCCGAGGGGACTGAGGCGCTCCAGTCACGGTCTGCACGGCCACTACGGTCGGGGGTTCGAATCCCCCTTCGGGCGTGGATATTTGTGCCGTTCTTAGTGTAAGCTAGTTCATAAGTTTGTAAGTTTAGGGACTGATGACCCCGAAGTTCCATAAGCTTAACAAACATTTGATCATTTGAAACTTAGCAGTACAACGTGATTACACAGAACTAATGACGTCTGGGCATATACAAAAGTTGTATTTGCTTTAGGAGTATCATTAATTTACTGATCGGAGAAGGACAGATAGAGGAATCTGTCAACCACAGAGCAGGAACAGCATAAAATAATTATTCCTCTTCATCTATTTGAGTATCCTAAGTGCATTCGTTGCCAACATTAGCACACTACGCCTCCAATGCCGTAAGTAAAATTTTACCTGCCTACTTACGCACTATTCTTTGTCATTCATTTTATATTAGTCCCTGCAACGTTAGACTTATAAAATGTAAATGTACTTCAACATTTCGATGCTGTTGAACTGCTGCAGCAACACCAACAGCGAGAGTTATAGTCAAGAGAAGAAGCAAGGCTACTTTTAATAATTACGCACACATTACTCTGATTCGAAACTGATAACATTTAACTTTCACTACACATATAGCGACGTTCCCTTACTGCTCAGCATCTTTTGGGAAGGTGAAGAAACTTATATCCTTATTTGTCTTCGAATTATTGCGGCAATTAGGTGCTGAACACCATCGGCCGCCTTTTCTTTTATTGATGCTCATAATAAAAACGGAACAGCTCCAACTACTGACACACAGTTCTTTCTTTTCACTGTACCAAATACTTGTTTACTTTTATGCGATTCAGGCAGTTAAAATACAGAATTAACAAACAAAGACGGCGCATTACTACGCCACAGAGTAGGGATTGATCACACGTTTACTGCTTTTCAAGATGGCGATTCTGCGCATGCGCACCAAATTTTGGACGACAGACTGCAGCGGGAGTTTCCTTTCTGTATACTCCTTATTCTGTGACCAGACGGGGGCAAGTCTCGTACACTGCCGGTGCACGCGCGTCGTCTAATAGGCCACGCCACACGGCAACAGGTGCATCGATGCCTCAATAGCTGCACCAGTCCTTTTTCTTATGCCTCGCGTTTGTTGCGCGTTTCTGACTGCCATGATTGTTCTTAAATTATCACTGATCGCTTTTCTTAGTTACTGCGATGACCTAATATTTCACAGCAGTGAAAGTTTTAAGAATAGCTCTAAATATTAGGGTCTACTAGTTTTAATTGTTTAAAATTATTTTCATAAAACACATTTTGAACTACTACTGCAGGAAGTAGTCGTACCGGTTTTTTACCCGGTTCTTGGCAGTAGCTAAAAGAAACCGATTACAACCGACACCAAGTACCGAAAAAAAAACGGTTATTCAAAACTAAAATACCGGTATCGGTTTTAACCGGTCAGTTTTTCCCATCCCTACGATGTGACTGACAAATAGATTCTGACAAGTGTAGAACTGTTAAAGTTCAGTGATCGTTCAACAGATGGCAGCAACATAACGACAGTTCTGGCTGAGTTCCTGACAATGTGAGTGGAAATTCCGACTGTTGGATGTACGCTGATAGCGGTCATCCCTGGGCCTTGTTCCAGCATCGAGGAAATGAGCAAGGTAGTAGACACAATGAAAAATTAATAAAAACTGTTCCCGATATCGCACAAAGGAGCTTGTAGGCTGATTTTAAAGTGGGATAGTAGCCAGTTGCACTCATATGAACATGCCCCCTGTCACTCTAGTAGTCTTTAAATTAGAATAAGTTGAATATTGTAATAAATTATCAATTTTGAAAAGTCTATCTTGGAAATGCTTGACCAATTTACAAATAACAACACCAAAACTAGATCATTTACAAAAAATCTCTGAACAAATTCAACAGAAAATTTCCCTCCAAATAGAGATGTTACTTGTATTTTTCTTACGCATATTAAGTACAAAGATATAAATTTTGAGTAGAAATAAACTTGATTTGACTTAGGAGTAGCAGTGTCAAGAGTATTTTAGGGTAGCCATTTTCTTTGGTGGGGGCATTTAGTTTTTCGCGTTGTAAATGTTAATACATGTGCTTATGGGCGATGGATTTTGTAATCCTATTGGTCAAGTTTTAGAGTTGAACTTAGAATTTTTCCACTGTGAAGTCATGCAAACTTTAACTTTGGACATTTGCTGTAGGACTTAGTCAGATTCAAGCTTGTGGCTGGAGTTGGAATTATTTTTTTTTTTTTTTCCGGTCTATCACTGAAGTCATATCAGTGTAATGCAAGATTTACTATGTGAAAATACATTGTATTCAATTGCCGCTCAAATGGCCGCTACAAACAAACGTAAGTTTTGTTTAGCTTTTCCTGTTAATCAGTGTGTGTGTGTGTGTGTGTGTAGAAAAAGACAAGTTTTTCCTGAATTTTCAAATTTTCTGGAAATTTTTTACAAGCTTTTCTTCCATACAAACTTTGTCCTAAACTACTACAAACATAACAATTCTGTCAAGCCGTTCTCAAGTAAGGGTCTTTCATACCTTTGGGAAATCTTTTTGTATAAATATGATGCGAATAGGTTACAACTCACTTTAAAGACAATTGCAAACTGTGGACAACCACGATAAAAAGGATAATCATACTCACAGAACTTAGCTTGTGGCCACAGCCTTCAGTGGTCTCAAGTTGGAGCACATCAGCCTGAGATGGTACTCATGTGTGCACGAGTTGTACTTGTATGTGTAAGTACGTGTGCTCTCTTTCTGATGAAGGTTGTGGCTGAAAGTTACATTGTGCGAATGACTGTGGTCATTACTCGAGAACGACTTGACAGAAGTGGCTGGGTTTAGTTTGTCATGTTTGTAATTGCTGGGACAGGGTATTTCAGGATGGTATGGGTTAAACTTGGGGCCCTGTACTACACGTCACACGGATGTAAGAATGACACTAGCGACTGTTACATCTCATACGATGACATGAGGATCGTAGTTTATGGCAGCTAAAACAACCACCTCTGTCTCCTCACTTCGTGAAGGTCTTTGTCAGTGCAGCACATTCCTAAGCTGCCCATTTCCCGAAGTTTTTATTCTGGACATAAAAACATAACAATTGCCGGAGCTCCTGTCCTACGATATCTCAAGGCATACGCCATGGTTGCTGTAGTGGCATTGTGTCAGCACTCACTGGCATTAAAAAATGTCAACATACTTACTGTATGTGTGTGTGCCATCTTCATCTGACATCACTAACCATTGTACACCGAACCCTGTTTGTTTATGTGGTTTGACCTGTTGCATATACGGCCACGTCCTGCGACTCTCGGCAGTCTTACAGCACATTGAGGAAGCTTCTCTCTCCGTGACACTGTCAACATTACAACTCATCTGCACCACATTCAGAAGGCACATGTACAGTGTGTAGTATCTCTCCCTGAATCTTTGAAGGGTTGTAGCTGCCGAACTAAATGTGATTTAAACTGTTGTATACACGGATGGTGTCAATGATTCCAGTGCATGGTTGGAACAAATACTGCACATTAAAAAAATTTACTTCTACAGTAACTCTTTGAAAAAAAAAAACACAAAAAACTATGTTCATAGCTCTGCAGAAAGTGTAAAGTTTCTTTTGTTGACCTACTGCAATAAATATTCCTGCCACCTATTACTATGTTAGTTATAGAGGCAAACTCATTTACTGAAACACCCTTTATATACAATCATGTACACCCCTTGAAAGACTAGGAAGTTCATACTCACAGGACATTTGTCTCTAGTGATGTCGTTCCGTACATTGTTGCCATCTAGATGTTTTTGCACTTTAGTCAAAGGTAGGTGGAAAAGTGGACAATGCACATGGTACTGTGCTGTAATAACCAACTACAGACTGTCACTCCTGATGGAGTACAATGTATTACACTGTTCCACTATTGTTCCAGAGCTGAGAAGGATGCATATCTGTCCTGGAATGAGGTGTCAATCTTCTAGGTGGGAGTGATCTGACCTACCACATTGTGTTCTATGGCCTCTTGTGAACCATTCTGTACACACTCACACTGCCGAAACTCTTTGTCCCACACGAGCAGCAATTTCTTGCATAGATGCATCACTTTCTTTTATGTCAATAATGTGCCCTCTTCCAAACTCACCGATTTGACAGTACGGTTCGTGCACATGTCTGCAAGGGATCCTGCACATTTGCTCAAGTAACAGTGATCAATTACTTTTAGGTGGAGTTATACCACAATATCATTGTTGACCCTTAACCCACAGTCTAACATGCTTCAAATGCTAATCATTTCTGAAGAACATTCTAATGTACATATCCTGTGAATATGAACTTCCTAGCGTTAGTGACTGTATGGTCTAGGGTGCCATGTTGTGGATTATGTGGCTCCTCCTGTTGGAGGTTTGATTCCTTACTTGGGCATGGGTATGATTATTGTACTTTGCATGATTTAAATAGTTTGTAAGTCTAGAGATTGGTGACCTCAGCAGTTTGGTCCCTTTGGTTTACAAACATTGCTACATTTTGTAAGAGTTGATCTCCCAGAAATGAACTGAAACACGAATGTGTGGTGCCATTACTTACCTGAAATACTGCTGTAGATGCTGGCAGAGACTAGGCAACGATGAGATCACAACCGGAGAGCAGCCTGTCAAGTGACAAGGTACCTTCAAAACATTTCTAGCAGTGACAACAGCTGTGCCAAAGTTTTCTCAGTGAAGGAAAACATGTATTTATGAGCATACATGATCGAGATAACTAACATACAAAGGAACTAAAGAAATTGTCTAGAGAAGTGTTACAGTTCGGTTATTACTGTTTTTTTATTTTCCAGACATTGGACACCTAATCTGGCAGCTTACCATATACGAACAGTAGAATCCATTCTTCATTTAAGCTCTCATTAGCTGATACATTGCATGCCAATTTAATATAAAACTGTGGCTAGTAAACTTTTTGGTGCACCTATAGCATTAAAATATCCATAACCATTTGTCTTCTGGTCGATACTTGTATGATTGTGTTAGCAACTGAAACTTATCAAGTCAAGAATATTATAAAAAAGGGACTCTTGTAAAATATAAGAAACAGTGCTGTACCACTAGTTTGTCATTCTAAAAACACTTAACATGAATATGGTACATTCATGATGAGAATAAAAAGAAGAAAAAAACTAGAAAAACATAAATGAAGCTGTTAGGGAGTAGAATTTGAGAAAGAGTCTTGTACCATGGATGGAAACAGTGAGCCTTGGGCGTTTTAGTAATGTGTTTTATGTGCAGATAGCTGAAAGTGGAAATTTTAAGACTTTTAAGTCTTTCCTTTCTTCAAATTTCAAGTAATTGTAAATAGCGTAAAAATTATTTTTATTTGCATGAACTCAACTGTAAATCAAAGAATTCAGTTTAAATTTCTGCAGGTTGTGAAAAGCATTATAGTCATTTTAAACAGCAGCCCCCCTTTTACCCCACAGAAAAAAAAAAATTACCTCAAAATTTTGATTTAATGGTGATTCAGAATTAAGTTACAGATCTTGTATTAGGGCTTCAAGACAATAATACTTGGGAATAAACCCACTTATGAAAAAACCCCACTTGGAAGGAAAATTACTTTGAAGGGTGGGATTCAATGCCCATTGACATTGGGCGGTATCATATTTCACATGTCTTTTGCGACGTCATTACACATATCATCTGAGAAAAACCAAATAATATGAAACTCGTGCACCCAAGTTGCATGAAAGAATTCCAGGTCAGCCCTGTCCATCAATGCCATTTTTGCAGGATCTAAGCAATGGCTTAAAGTATAATATGATTGCAAATTCAAAATATTTAACCATTTCAACTGTTTCAGGGCATTGAAATAAATCCAATGGCAAAGATGAAAATTTGTGCTGGACTAGGATTCGAACCAGGTTTTCTGCTTTGGGCAAGCACTCGTCTTAACGAATTAGGCTATCCAGACATGCTTCCCTTCCAACCCAAATTCTCACCTTGTAGCACACTATGATTGTAGTGACCCCTGCCCATTTCGTCGCAGCCTATACTGGATTCCCGTAAGCAATCATGCGTATTAATGTGTCCGTATTGAAACTGTCAATTGCCTGTTGGGGCAGATACACAATTGTTTATATGGTGTCAGTTCTTTTTAGACATGCCTGAAAAGAACAGACACCATATAAATAATAATAAGATTGGTTGTGGTCACTATTGAACATGGCACACTGTTCAAGCGGAAGAACAAGTCCTCCAACTGGTCGATCAGAAACCATCGACAAGTACCGACAAAATCACAGGTGCCACGGATATATCACAGAGCAGTGCGTGGAGAGTTGTCAATTCATCCTTACCACCTCTAAAGAGTTCAACTGATTTTGCCGCATGTGGCGATTATTGCACAAGGTTTTCCTACACTGCTGTGTCAACATTCCATACCTCTCTGGGATAATTCATTTCACAAACTAATATGTACTTAATCATTGTAACAGCTACATTTGAATGAGAAAACCTTCATGCCACCCATCCCACAAAAATTTCAACATCTTTCCAGTATTACTGGATGTGCTTGTATAATTCATAGGTGTGTGTGCGTTGCTCATGTATGTAGTCTAACACCATGTCATAACGGATCACAGCTACTTGGCCTTCACATACTGGTGAAGCATTAGGAAGATGTGCCACTGCTTATCCACTGAATGATTTGATTCCAGCATTATGGTACCCCAGCCTGCTGTTCATGAGATGAGTGTCAACACATCCACCAAACATTTAGAGACTGGTGGATAGCTTGTAGTGCACCAAATGGTTGGCCACCATGATAGCCCAGTTTAACAGCTCTGAAATTTTTCCTTTAGAGCTACATAAAGAGCATTGTTTATGAGCCCTCTGTGGAGTTACAGGACAATCACCCTGTCCATGTAGTGGTTACAGGAGAGATTGTTATGGACACCTCCAGGCTGCAAGAATGTGTTTGTGTGAGCACTGCTTGCAAGTACATTTCCTGCAATGAACTCGTGGTCGCCACTTTGAGTGTATGTCATTGATCACAGAGGTACAAGTTGGTTGATGCATATGCAGCATGCCATTTCTGGGTCTGGTTTGATTACCAAATATTGTTGTCCTGAGCTCCCTCCACAACACAATTTGGTTGATGCATGTGCAGTGTGTCATTTCTACGATTGGATTAATTGCCAAATATTGTTGTCCTGAGCTCCCCTACAACACCTATAAGTGTGTAATTCTAATTATCTGAAAAATACTAATTTATTATGATAGTATACAGCACAATATGGCCTTCACAGTGCAAAAGAATGACTACACAGTGCACATAAAGTTGACGTGACAATCTTGGACCTACAAACCCACAAAGTAATCCTCTGTTACTGTCACCACATGCTGCCAATGATATGAGTGGCACTGAATACCATCTGTCTCAGCATTTGCTGCACCATAGGGCAGCTACTGCAACTTTGGGGATGGGAAGAATTGGAGCACCCACCATACTCTCCCTATATTTCGCCCTGTGACTTTAGTCTGATTCCAAAGATTAAAGAACCACTATGTGGTAGGCAGATTACAACACAAGAGGACATTGCTAATGCTGTGAGCAAATAGGTGACCTGATTCAGACATGGTACAGCAAATGCTGGGGCATATGGGATTCAGTGCCTCCCACATCACTGGCAGTGTGTGGTAACATTAACAGCGGACTACTTTGTGGGTCTATAGGCCTAGGTTTGTCATGTCAAACATATATGTACTGTGTTATCTTTCTTTTGCACCGTGAAGGCTATATCGCCCTGTACCCTACTGTAATAAACTAGTATATTACAATATTTCAGTGCTATTCATTGTCCACACATATAGTTAACACCTTGTCCTTTCATCTGTATATGTTATATTTTCCAACCAGACTGGTATCTGCGAGAAAAAAAATAGTTGTCATGACTTTTGCTCTCATACATTTTTGCATTAATTTTTTACACTTTTTTGTCAAACATAAAAATAAAGGAATGGCCTAAATTATATTTGAAAAATAAAACAACCAATAGAGAGGACCAAAATAAGCAGATTTCGTACAGGAATGTGTGGTCGGTAATGATGCCTTGAGCCGGTACAGAGCACTGAAGAGTGTGTGGTTTACAAGTGCTTTTCTAGTGGGATTCATTATTTACCACACGGATCTCAAGCAGCATGCATCGTTTCACCAATGCATAGCTGGTCGACATGCATTTCGTGTATGGGGCTGCACAAGGAAATGGATTGGCTGCTCAAAGGACATTAATGGAACGATTTCTGGATAGGTAACAGCCAGATTGTCGAACATTAAAGTGTTTTCATCGGGAGTTACACTTGAGTGGATTCTTTTCTGCTTCCAGATGTGGAGCTGGCATTAGAAGATATCGCAGAACTCCTTCAGTGGAAGAAGGAATATTAGACACGGTAGAGGATAATTCTTCGACAAGTTCAAGAGCTGTAGGACATGCGTTGGGTGTGAGTCATCAAAGTGTTAGAGGACTTTGCATGAAAACGGAATGCATCTGTACCGTTTACAGAGAGTGCAAGTAAGCATTTACATCTGATGATTATCTTCCACGCCTCAACTTTGCTCATTGGTACCTACAGCAGACTATAGCCTATCACACTTTTCCTGTCGATGTTTCATTTACTGATGGTGCTACCTTTAGGCTATTGGGTGTGTTTAACATCCATATTTCTCATCTGTTGGCACAATAGCACATACCCACCAAGAATGGTTTTCCATTAAAGTGTGAGTAGGCATACTTAGGAGGGCTGTACATTCTGCCTAATCATATAACTGACTGCACATACAAAATATTCCTACAGGAGGTCTTACCTGAACTTCTGGATGATGTTCCACAAGCTGTTCACAGATGAATGCAGCTCCAGCACAATGGAGCTCCAGTGCACTTCAGTGGAAACATCAGGAATCACCTGTGATTTAACCTGTGTGGATTTCTCCCTTTGGGGTCATATTAAAAGCCTGGTGTGCGAGAGTCCTGTCACATCTGAAGACAATGTAGTTGCCCGCACATCCGGTGGTGCCGGACATGTGGTTGACATGCCTGATGTCTTTTCTAATGTATGCAGACCTATGCGTCATTGCTGTAAATCTATTTTTGCTAGTGGTGGCTGCTCTTTCGAGCACCTCTTCTAAACTATCAGTAAGCAAACTTTTTGTCTTTACTTCCCTTTTTTAGTTTCCTTTCTTCCATACTTCTGTACATGCTAGTGTTGTACTGTCATTACTGACCACACATTCCTATATCAAGGTGGCCACCGAACCTTGAAACCGGGAAAAGCCTTGAATTTGAAAAAGCCGGGAAAAAACCTTGAATTTCAGCCAGAAACCGGGATTTTTAACCCATGAGATCTCGCGGCTTTAAGAGTTAAACGATCGTTCGCGTGTGTAACCTATTGCTCAGATTACACGACCAGTTCTAAATGTGCTTAAGGAGTGTTAATTAGTAATCCCTGTAGTTTTAGTAAGAAAAAACCTCAAAGTTTAATAATTAAAAGTAACAAAATGCCAGTCGTTTTAAAATTGCGATGAGCAAAATGCTCAGATCGCTAGTGCCCGCGGGTTAAATAATATTCATCGCTTCATTTTTGTGTACAAAAACATTTTCAGATATATTTCTGGGCGACTTAAAAAGTTTTATAATTATAGGTAACGTATTCCGTTATCTATTTCTGTATTTATCTCGAAGTGTTGTTCAACCACGCGGCTCAATTCCTTGCGATGTACGTCAAGAGACGCGATGTTATCGTAAGGCGCGACTACGAAATCGCAGATAGAATGAAAGGCGATATTTATTTGTACTAAATTTTAGCAATTTTCGTAATTGACCTCCCCCCCCCCCCCCTCCCAGTCATATCTCATCAACACAGATCTCGTTTGTCTCATTCTGTGCTGAAAAATCTCTTCACGGAAGCATTTTGTTGATTTTAACTATTAAACTCCGTGAAAGTTGGTATTGTGATGCTTTGTTAGCATAGGCGCCGACAACGGTATTCTCGGTCGTTCAAGCATACCCCAAAATTTGAGTGGGTATGCTAGGTATCATTTTTTCTTTACGTTATATTTCTTGTCTGTAATTAAAATCGACTCTCTCATCCCATTTATGGCCGTCTGGCTTTTGTAAGACACCGCTTTAAAAAGATTATTTTAAACAGGTAATTAAATTCGTAGGCATTAAAATCCCCGTTCACAATTGACCGTTTTCAAAATAGTCCGAAATTCAATGGAATTCTGCTTGTTAAGTCAATATTGTAAACTGAAGGCGGCAACCTTTAATTGAATTAAATAGCTAGAAATGAAGTGCGTTTGCTACGACACATTGAAAATGTTTGCACTACGAATTTAATTTCCGGTATCTTTTGAGATAACCTTTTGACAACCACATACGTTTGCAGTGAGCCGACATACTTGCTGCGAAGACTGCCCTATCCCTTCTAGCTAAAACATTCTGTAAACAGACAGTCGTCATAACAACTTGCGAAGGTCTTTGTGTTTTAATTGCCAGCTCTACAAAATCTCGAAACGCAACAGCTAGTGATAGATTTTCTTTTCTGAATTTTCAGGCTTCAACAATTGAACGTAGTAGTCGGACCTTAATTTCTGCTCTTTTTGATCTGTGTCACCTGTGCATGGAATTACGTCTTAACCCTTTCCCTCCCCTCATCTTTATCAGTCCCTCTAGCCACAACCATTTGTTCAAAGATTGTAAATAACATTGCAGGGCTTCCAATAATTCATTGTGACTAGATTGTCTACCATTACCTAGAGGAAACAATGAGCATTAGGTTACAATGCATTGTCAAAAATATATATCGTTGCTTGATGTCTAACAAAGGAATGGTCAGACTTGTCATGACGAAACATGTATTCATTTTTTTAGCACTGTTAGTTAACATTGAAGGAAGTATGTATGCAGAACGTTAGCTGCTGACATGACCTGGAAGTCACCTAAAGAAAAAACACGAAAATGTCTGTTTTTCCTGCTAGGAGCTTGCGGTGACGGCCGGCCACCCCTGGAAATTGCGAGTCGCGAGCTGTTGTTATGTGCCGGCCGCGGTGGCCAAGCGGACTGAGGCGCTCCAGTCACGGTCTGCAGGGCCAGTACGGGCGGGGGTTCGAATCCCCCCTCGGGCATGGATATTTGTGCCGTCCTTAGGATTAGGTAGTTCATTAGTAGTTTGTAAGGTTAGGGACTGATGACCCCGTAGTTAAGTCCCATAAGCTATACAAACATTTGAACATTGTTGTTATGTGAGCGTTGTACGCATGGTCGGGAGGTGCGGCCGTCTTATCGCGGCGTTCACTAAAGAGGAATATCGTTTCACGGTTTTGGTGGAAATGGGAAACGAATATTCGTTTCTGTGGCATGCACTTCCTTTCCATTTCTGGTACATATTTCTAAACATACCGTCCTGAAACTGGTTAGAGATGTGAAAGATATTCTGTACATCTACATCTATACTCCGCAAGCCACTTTACGGTGAACATACAATCTCCCCTCACAGGTGATGGCAAAACCTGTAATGGTTTTGCTACTTGCCATGGAGATATACCTCAGACGCCAAATGAAGCGATAAACAGAAAACACGCGTGAAGACTATGTGATGTGTGACATGGTAGTTAAACTTCTAGACGAGCATGTAAATAGCACAGACATGTGGCTAGAAACGACTGAAACACTCGATATTGCAACCTGTGAATCTACAGACGGCGAAGAAACGGAAGAAAGTTGCACACATGAAGACTCTTCGAGTGATAGTGCCACGTACCATCATCAATGATCTCCGAAAGCAAAACCAGCAACTACAATTACATTATCAGACAAAGAACAAGCGGTGAAGTATTGGTTGAACGAAAGTGGTAAGAAACGCCTACATGTCAGTACTGTTCAAAATAGGTATCGCTTTGTCCGTTCTGAACGGGAATTGTATACACGGAAAAAGAAGACGCTGGACGACGTAAGAGTTGATTGGAAATTGCGACGGAGATAAATGCGCGACTTTTTGAGCAATTTACTGATGCCAGACAACAGTCATTGAGTGTCGGCGACACAACCTGGAGTGATTGGGCGTTAGAGATTGCCAACGCGATAGGCGCTAAAGAATTTACAGCTTCTCAAAGTTGGATTAGCCGCTTCAAAAGATCACAGAAAACTGTGGCACGAAAAATAACAAATTTTTTATCGAGAAACAGTTCGGAAAATGAAGTGACTCAAATGGAAAAGGCCGGCCGCGGTGGCCGAGGTGACTGAGGCGCTCCAGTCACGGTCAGCACGGCTTCTACGGTCGGGGGTTCGAATCCCCCCTCGGGCATGGATATTTGTGCCGTCCTAGTTCGTAAGTAGTTCATAAGTAGTTTGTAAGTTTAGGGACTGATGACCCCGTAGTTAAGTCCCATAAGCTTTACAAACATTTGAACATTTTGAAATGGAAAAGATAGAAACTTTTCTTACGACTGCGAAAAATAAGATCTCCACTTTTAGTGAATCTTACGTTTACAAAGCAGATCAGTCAAGTTTTCAAATATAAATGCGTGCGAAAAGAACACTATCATTCAAAGGGGAAAAACATATTGAGGCAATTGCGCAGTCCACGACTGCACTCACCCATTCATACATAATAATGCCTATAATTAGTCTGGATGGTTCATTGCTGCCTAAACTATATGTGTGTCTTCAAGAACCAACTGGACTTTTTGGACCACACGTCAAACAAACAATGTTCTACGCAGACAACCTTCTGGTAGACGCATCGAAGTCTGGAAAAATGGGAAATGATGACGTTACACTTCTCATGCGTCATGCTTTTCTTCCGTTCTGCGGGAACAAATCTCCTTCTAGATTCGTGGTCAGGTCTTAAAAGTTCTGATTCATTGAAAGCTGTATTTAGAGCTGCCGAGTTTTGTCTACGGACGTCTAACAACGTCTGTGATTCGCAGGGCTGTCATATGTCGTCTTTGCTTGTATGTTCTTGGTGCACAAAAAACCTATGTCTTGAACGTTGTATCAATATTTCGCATTTTTGCGGTAATTACAAGAAATAAAAGTTTGGCGTGTTCTAAACCGTGTATGTATTTGTGTCTTTCATAGCTATTTGAAAGGAATGTTGTAGATAACATATCAGCTACATTTGTCAACGAATTTATTATTATCGTATTTATTAATTATCGTACGATCGCTTTCACTGGGTGAATCAGCTCTCTGCTGTGGCAGGAGAGCGGCGCGTAGTTAACGCTACCTTGTCCCTAGATGGCGTTGGTATAACGTAGCCAGAGAGGTCAGGGTTGTACAACAGGCAGTTATACGCGCGGAAACCACGCGACAATAATGTCATACTTCATAAAAGTTTTTACTGACTTCCAGGTCATGTCAGCAGCTAACAGGCTGCATACAGCTTCCTTCAATGTTAACTCACAGTGGTAAAAATAGCAGCACAGGATTCGACATGACAAGTGTGACCATTCCCTTGTAAGTTGGAGTAAATGAAACAATACTTTCAAATAACTGTATCAAGGTAAAGGAAACAAAATATTTTAAAAACTTTATTACTAAATAATTGTCCAATGTCTAAATTAGTAGTCAACAGTTTGAAAATGTTATTAGGTACGATAAAGGAAACATATCCTGCACACTGACATCTGTAGTCATCCCAAATTACCCCCCAAAAACTAAAAATAAACAAAAATTATGTCAAATATACATTAATCCAATCATTATTTATAGATATATGCAAACACACATTTTTGTTCATAAATCAATAAAATTTGGCGTTAAATTGCGTGTGAAATTCGTGAAAATGGATAATAATATAGTGAATACAAAAGGACTTCGACTTATAATCGTGATGGTGATGTGGAATGTATAGCGTGTATGTGTTGTATAAGTTTTGGCTTTGCTTTGTATTTATTTATTTACGACAGATGGCGCTGTAGTAGTAAGAAATACTTACCCTACCGGTGAAGAAATGTACTAAACAGGAAATAAAATAAATGAAAACCATATTCATGAGGCTTCAGAACGCTACCAAATGATACCAGAAGTGATCTCTCCCTCACCCCGCAGTGGACAGGGCAGTCTTCCAAAGTGATACCTTAGTCCAGATTGCCCTTCTCTGAATACCAGTTATGAATTGCCGAAAAAACACTTAATTGAACTAACCGGGAAGAAATGCACATCTGGTTTCATTTGGTTGGGTTCTGAAGCATAATCAATATGATTAACCCTTTCTTTCCTGGGTGGTACATTTCTTCAGTATATGACAAATAATTCTTACCTTTACTGTGCAATATGTTGCTAACTGAAAAAAAAAACAACCAAACTATATGTGATTTGGTCCGTAGAATCTGAATCTGCGATAAAAAATGGGAGTTTCCGTTTAAAATTTTACACTACACATCCACACCACTCCCAAACGGTAGACTGTCCAAGTTTAGTATCGTTTCCTAAACCTCTCTCGTCTGTTCATAATGGTGAAAACCGTTGTTGTATGTATACTGTTCTTTTTTCCCTAGTTATTTTGATTTCTCAACTTAAAATGTACACCGTGTACTATACATTGCGTCAGTGACGAATCTGGGGTGGGGGAGGAGGTCATGAGGCTGCAGATCCCCCAAAACCATAAGGAAAACCTCATAATATGAGCTGGTTCTTTTTAGATCAGTTTGAGGTACACTGCTACAATTTTTATGAGCTCTGCCCACCCACCCTCTCCCAACACAAATCCTGGATTCGCCACTGCTTGGTGTACATTACAACGTGACATGGTTCAACTTGGATGACATGTGTTTTAAAAATATGTAGCCTGACTAGTTTTTTTCAGTGTAGTTGTTTGCTAACCCCTTTGAACAAAATTAAGTTTCGTGAAAACCTGGAAAATAATTATTTTAACCTGGAAAACCTGGAAAAAACCTTGAATTTGAAAATGAAGATTTGGTGGCCACCCTGCTATATGAAATCTGCCTATTTCAGTCCCCTCTACCTGCCATTTTATTTTTTACATATATTTTAGGACCACCCTGTGTATTTTGATTTTTAGCATCAGCTTCGACCGACCCTTCAATGCCTCCACTCTTTAAAAAATTGGACGAAGTGCAATTCATTGCTTCAAATGAACAAAATAACAAAAGATGGAAATAAGATTAGGGTTTAACAAAAATAATAAAGGAATTTGTCTGATTTCTACCAAAGTGTGTTAGCAGAAGTAAACCCTTTTTCCAGCCATGTCATAAAATTGAACAAGAGCACGAGTTACTGGATTTTCAAACTAGAAACAAGGAGCAGAGGTTATAAGATTGTGCATAATAATTCTATTTTGATTAATTTCCAAGAAGCACTAAAACATTGAAATCACTATTGTCATTACCATTAAAACAAATTAAATATAATAAAACAGTTATTGAAAATACACAAAATGTCAGGGTACAGAATGAATTTTAACCATTACCTCTTACCAATATGGTTCCATTGAAATATCAGATGCCATATTTTATAATTAAAAGAAAGAAATGATTAAGGCACTGCATTTTCATCTTAACACTAACATTAAAAGTAAGTCTAACTAGATTCAAATTTCACTGATGTAGAAACTGAGTTGTGATGAAGGGACAAATTAACAAGGCCTGAAAAAAGAAAAGAGAGAGAGAGAGAGAGAGAGATTGTAAAAGCAAAGTGGGGTTCCCGGTGGTCGGCAGAGAGAATAAGCAAGGACCACTGTGATGCCCCGGTGATAGGTACAAAGCTCCACAGCTGACATTTACATCAGTGGTTGCACCCACACATATAGCAGACATTGCTGATGATGTTTAGACTGACTCATGGGAAGAGGTGAAGAGAGGCTAAAACTTGATGGCTGTGATGGAACAAGAGAACGTTTACTTCACGAGACTTGCAGGGAAATTCTGATAACAGGTTTGGGAAGGCCAGAATAAGAGGGTTCACAGACAATGCACAGTGAATAGCTGGGGAACTGAGTCATAAATTAAACATACTGTTAAGTTGTAAGGGGACAGCCAGGTTCCACAAATTAGTTTGCAGAGAGAGAGTAAATAAAGAATGGGAAGGCAATCACTTGAACATGGCCTGCTCTGAGTCTTAGAGAGGGACAAAAACTTGATAGCTTATTCATTGTAGAAGCAGAGAGGGGATTTTAAAGGCTTGAGATTAGACACAAAGGTTTTTGGAGGGAGATGGTATGTTGAAATAAAAAAACAAATCTTATTAAGTATGAACAAAGAGTAGGAGAAGGGCACTCACATTCCTATATTCTCAGACAAGACAAGTGTTTGACACAGGTGGATAACATGCCGTGTAATGGCTTGAGAATTAAGCTGGTGAATACTTGCTCACAAAATAGAGGATTTGACAGTCATTGGTCTGACTGCAATACCTGTAATATTTCTCAGAGGAGAGTACACAACACAAGCCACCATAGTTAGTTGTTCTTGTGAGAACTGCAACTTTGATTTTGAGAGCCTAAGAAATGAGAAGTTTGCTGTGTCATGGAAACTTAGGACAGTTTATGGCTTCAATTGGGTTAGACAGGGTAGTAATGTGATTAACTTATGAGGGACAGGGTGTTACGAAAGAGTCACGATTTTGGGTAATAAAAAATTTAACAGGAACTTTTGATTGGTTACATTAAGAATTTGGCATTTGCTTAATTTTTATGATTACTTACACTGTTGGAGAAAACATTTTGTAAATAATTTATGAACAGTTGTAAGGTTATAAATAGCATTGTTTGTGGCTACATTTTATAAGAAAATTTCATAATTTCATTAAGAGTTATAAATGGTTTTGTCAATATTTGTTTAATTTTCTGAAGACAAAAATATTGATTTGACTGATTTCAGTATTAAATTTTGTTAGGGATTAGATGTAAAAAAAGACTAGGAAAATAAATTAATTGCAAGGAGAATCAGCATTTTGACAAAGAGATAAAATCCTGTTTCTCATAACTAATTTCAGAATCACAATGCATATTCATCCAGTGATGTACTGGCCACAGTTTGCAAGACAAGGACTCCTGTCATCGCAGAAGTGGCAAATGAAATGTTGCAATGTAAGTACGTGGTATCATTACACATCCACGGTGACACTGTGCACAAGTGTGGTGAAATACATTCATTTTGTGATTATCAGTACAGCTTCTGCATGATACAATGATTTTTGTATTGAATTACATTTTAGTAAATGAATATCTTCAAAATTAACTTTAATTATCTTCAAAAAATCTCCATTGTATGAATTTTTCCTCTATTTCAATTTCTAGGTGTGGGTGGGGGGTGGATGCTGTTTTGGTAACTGCCGACTCTGACGAAACATGAACTGTAGTCCTGGCAGTTATTTTCACATCACCTACATGTACATAGATGCTTTGCAAGTCACACTGAAGTGCATGGCAGAGGGTTCATCAAACCAGTTTTATAATGTTTCTCTACAGTTCCACACTCCAACAGCTCGCGGGGGAAAAGGAACATTTAAATCTTTCTGTTTTTGATCTGATTTATTTTATGCTGATCATGTCTCCCTACGTAGGTGGGTGCTAACAAAATATGTTTCCATTGGGAAGAGAAAATTTGTTAAAGGAATTTCACAAATAGATCTTGCTGCAATGAGTAATGCCTTTCTTTTAATGATTTCCGCTGCAACTCATGTATCATTCCCGTAAGACTCTCCCCTATATTGTGATAACCCAAACGAGCTGCTCTTCTCTCAACTTTCACGTCATCATCCATCAGTCCCACCTGGTGTGAATCTCTCAATCTGCAGCAATACTCCAAAATAGGACACACAAGAGTAGTGTAGGCAGTTTCTTTAGTAGAACTGTTGCACCTTCTAAGTGTAGCTATTTGTTCACCTTCCCTACAATATTTTCTGTGTGTTCTTTCCAATTTAAGTTGGTCATAATTGTTATTCCTATATATTTAGTTGAATTGATGGCCTGTAGATTTGACTGATTTATCATGTAAATGAAGTTTAATGGATTCCTTTTTGTTGTCATATGGATGACTTCACACTTTTCATTATTAAGGGACAATTGCCAATCCTTGCACCAATCAGGTATCTTATCTAAATCATTTTGCAGTTGCTTTTGATCTTTTAGTGACTTGACTAACTGATAACAGCATCATCCATAAACAATCTAAGAGAGCTACTCAAATTGTCTCCTAAGTCGTTTATAAAAATAAAATACAGTAGGGATCCTATAACACTTCCCTGGGGAATGCCAGATATCACTTCTGTTCTATTCAATGACTTCACGTCAATTGCAATGTACTGAATCCTTTCTGACAGGAAATCACGAATCCAATTGCACAACTGTGGCAATATTCCACAAGTACACAATTTGATTAGAAGGCGCTTGAGAGGTACAGTTCAAAAGCCTTCCGGAAATCTAGAAAAACGGAATCTAGTTGACATCCCTTGTCAATAGCACTCAAACATCATGTGAATATGGGCTTCCTACAGTATGTCTGCCTAGGTGTGTTTGCATCTGTGTAAATGTGTGAGTGTGTGTGTATTTGTTTACCTTCCTTTTCTTCCCCCAAGGTAAGTCTTTCCTCTCCCGGGACTGGGATGGCTCCTTACCCCCTCCCTTAAAACCCTCATCATTTCCTTTTCCCTCTCCTTCGCTTCTGCCTGAAGAAGCAACTGGGTTGTGAAAGCTTGCATTTGTGTATGTGTGTTTTATTTATTTGTGCACTATCACACCTGTGCTCTTTCGCCTGGTGAGTAATCTTCATCTATTTTTTATATATAATTTTTCCTGCTAGGAATTTTTCATCTATAATATTTGTATCATAAATTTAGATAAATTAATTGTTTATGTTTATTTAACAAACTCTGAAACAATAGTTATGAAATTGCAATTAAATATGCACACATTAGCAAAACTATTTAATGTACAAGGTAACTATTTACAGCACTGGAATGCTGATGAAATTTCTGATCAAACTGATATAAAACTTCCATTTAACAAGTCCTATCTAAAGTACTTGTAAAATAGTCCAGTTAGAAAACCCTACAAATGGGGTCCATCATCTTGATTTTGGGCAGTCTGAGTCCAGGCCTGCTAGAAGCAGTAGCTATGCCAGTCTGTGGCATGACTAGCAATCTAAAAAATCCACTTGTGGACCTAGAAGAATTTTTGTGTCTGGTGGTTAGGATACAGATGTCTGGTATCAATTCAGACCAACTTTCTGGTTGAACTACATGGGTGCTGCTGTAACGCACACTTCAACGTACGAGGCTCACCTTGTCAAGTCTGAGCCTGGACTGCTGACAAGGCTGCCTCTGCTTCGGCTCTGCTCGCCACTCTCCGCTAGGTGTCGTGGCAGTAGCTTTGTTGAGCCAAGGTCTATATAGGAGAGGTCTGGTCAGGCTACCATGATCCTCTGCAGTGGCGGCCATTTTGGTTCTAAAACGCGACTGTAGCAGACACTATTCAAACAATGTTTGTGAGTAGAAAGTGTTAGTTGCATACAGCAGCAAATGTAAAATTGTAACAGTATGCAGATTACAGAGAATGTGGCTGTATCCATTCTCATTGCAATGTATATGTGATATGGCTAACGATACAACCACAATTATGAGGAAAAAGTAGCCTTTTCATTAACAAAATTCTGCTTCTCCCCCAGTCATATCTGTGTAATATAATGCTGTACATGTTTTCTTCCGAAGTATATAATGTCAAGTTTCTATTCAGTATGGTACAGATGAAGGAAAATCAAAAGTTTATTGTGTTGAACTATCTGAAAACAGAATCTTACTTGGGATGTCGGCTTGCACTCACATGAAATTTTCCTGTGATTCGACATTATGGAACTGGAAGAACTATGTCAGACAAACGTAGGGCAGATAGTAGTGTTTCTATTGAAATTAGGTTGGAAAAGGTAAGAGAGATATCAGAAATAGTGCAAGAAAGTCATTGTGTCAACTGAGAAATTACAAAACTGAGATGTATTTATATAAAATCAATGTATTAGTTTCAGTTATAATTACTTTGCATATGGCCATTAATGTAGGAAACCATTTTCATTATTTGGTGAAGTGCCCACTGAAAAAATTATTTACAAAAAATGTAGCAGTTATCTGCAAAAGTTATATTACATTTTGTGTGATCATCGTTAATAAACGTAATATTTACACCATTTACATGTTTTCACCAAGAGATTTTTTTCCAAAAAGTGCTTTAGTGCGAAGCATACTTTGTTATCCAAATGTGGTTGTACTTCTTGTATTCTGAAATCGGAAATCTTTCATGGGAATTTTTCTTTTCCTACGGTCCAATCAGGCCACATATTTCAGAAATTTAAAACATCCTTCTAGCCGGTTCTTCTCACATAGTTGGAGTCAAACCTGTGAGAATCGTCTTGTGGCATCTCCTTGTAAGACTGAGAAATATAGGGTTTCGAATTATCAGTATTTTATTACTAAACAAAGAATATAATTTCTGACTCAAACAGTATGCAAACTGGCTGCAGAATAATAATAATAATTTGCGAAAGCAGCTGTTTTCTCTCCTAGCGATATTGCGTTGCCTCATCCACTTTAAACCCAAAATGGCGGCTCTGTAAGAAACATTGGTGTCCAGACCTGTCTTCTATAGACCTTGTGTTGAGCAATGAGCGAGACCTCTGGCAAACATTTGGAGTATGTTGGTGTGATTTGAAATAGTCCGCATCTTAGTCGAATGTGCTTCGTAGCAAGTGCGAACTTTACACAGTCTCTCAGAAGATTGTTCAACTTTACCGAGGAATATTTCAGATGTGTTTATTGTAGTTTTGGAACTCTGACTTGAAAAATTAATTTATTTTTGAACATGCAAATTTTGTGTATTCATTTTGGGAAGGCTGAACTTGTGCTAAGTGATACATTTGGACTTGCTACATTCTCACGAAAGGGACATCGGAACAATCAAAGCACATAAATTGTGAACTTAAATTCGGATTTTGAATGGAAAGTGCTCACATATTGACTGAACTGGGTCAGAACTCATCAGGGTTTGTGTCTGTGTGGAGAAACTGAGCAAATAAACATATTAAAAAGACTAAACAATCCCTCATTTGTAGAGGTAACACTGTCTGTGGTGATTTATTGAACTGTGTTTTCATGTTTTATAAATAATTTTGGGCATTGAAGCAAGTAGTACACAGTTGGTCCTGGATTTCAAAATGAGTCCAAACAGTATTTAGAAATACAACAGTGTCACATTGCCCACGTTGGTGTTGTGCAGCCTGGACAAACTATTTTATTCATTTCACACAGGGCACTGGGGTTCCGAGCTGCAATTCATATAAACTGAAATTTCATATCATGAACTTAAACTTTTGTGCAGTGCAAAAGGAAAGGTTCAGCCAAGCACAACCACATGCAAATCTCACAATCTTCATGATATTAGATTCCTTTATTTCTCAAATATATGTACTTGAGAATTTGATGTTTGAAAAAATGGAAATGATCAGCCTGATGGAATGGAGGGTGTAGTTAATTCCTTGAACCTTTTAGATAGGTCAAAAATGGCCCGGAGGGTGAAACAGAACCAACCCTGTATTTTGTTGCACCATGGGCATTTAGTTTACTAGAGACATACCAAAGTGAAGATGACTATGCAATAGTTAAATTGTTGAAAGAACATGTAGAAACCTTCCTATGAGAGAAAGTTGTTAACAAGCTGCAGGATTCTCTTTTTAAGGCTTATGTTTTTCATCCATACTTCAAAAAACTGTAAGTACTGAGTGAAAAGAGGGGAAAATTATATGAAACTATTCATTGGAAGCTAAATATTGTAGTTGTAGAAGAAGAGAAGATCCCACCCCTCTTCTGTAAAGAAGTTCTGAAGTTGACACTTCTAAAATTCTAAACCTTAAGATGAACTTGAGAAATATTTGAATATGGACAGCCCAGGTGATAACTTCAAGAACATTTTGTGATGATGGAAGTTCAATGCTTTTGCATTTATGAAAGTTTTTAAAGTTTTAAAAGAAGTACTTTGCAGTGTAAGGGAGAGGAAGTTTTAAATGATTGGCTTAAATGTATCTGAGAAGCACTGCTGCATCGACACAGATAATGTCAATGACTTGTTTTAATCCGTAACAATGCGAGGGAATAGTAAATTATTTTGTTTTTGTGCAGACAACCATTTTATATAACATTAAATACAAATACGTGTAAATAACCACCACTTAGATACAATTTTGTACTGGGCAATTTGTGTTTCAAGTAAGTTTTTTGAATTGTAAACAAGCTATCATATGTGTTGTATTAGATTATCATCAACTTCTACTGCATTAACATAATCAATTTTATCCTTCATTTATCTAATATTTTTAATTTTATTTTTCATTTAAGTATAAAGATTGTTATTGAACAGTCTTTAAATGCCAGGTGCCAGTGGGAAGCAACGGTGACTCCGTCTATCTGTCGATAGAACTTTCCATCACATAGGACATTTGTGGTAGAGACCATGTGACAGATCAGTTACGTAGTGTCTACACTGAGGCGACTATGTCAAGGTGTCCTCACTGCTGGCCACACAAAATGCGACACCCGGAAGTTAGTGTCCAAAAAAGGGGAAATTTCCAACACAATCAGTGTTTCAATGCAGGTACACATCACAGGTGCCAACAGCGCCACCTGCAAGTGCACTGTTGTTGTTCTTTGGTGCAGATGTTTTGTGTAAGAGACTTTAAAATGCCTCGTGGGAGACAGCGAACTTCTTTCGAGTATGTTTGAGTTTGGCCAAGGAAGTATAGTTCCCTATAGGGATTGCACATTACCCTCAAAGACACCAATGATTGTGTTGTGTGCAACCAATCAACAGTGATGCAAATCTTTACTGAATGGATGCAAGAGGGAATAACTGATCAGCAGGACTGACTGCCCTCATCACAGATGACAGGCATATTGTTTACACGGCAGTGACGGATTGGTCAGACACTGTAAACAGTCCACAAAAAAATTTTGTCTGCTGCTCGATAAGCAGTGACTGTGCATAGCAGTTCGAAGCAGAGTGAAGGTGTCCATTGCCGCATTTACCACCGAGTCAACAACACGGGCATTTGTGCAGGAAATGGTGTGATAAAAGATGGATGTAGACAACTGAATGGAATGACATTCACGATTCTGTTTGCACCACCACAATGGTCAGATTAGAGTCTGGAGAAACTGTGGTGGGGAGGGGGGGGGGAGGAGACTTTGAACTGTCATATTATGTATCACAATACTGTTCCTACAACTAGCATTGTGGTTTGGGATGGTGGTACTGGATGCCATCCCCTGAAGTAAATATTACGGGTACACTGACCAGCCAGTCTTATATTTCTGAAGCGTTGGAGCCTGTTGTCCTCCCAAATATTTGGAGGTCGCCTACACTCACACTGCAACAGGATAATGTGACCACACATGGCATACGATGTTCAAGACTACTTCATTGGCCACCGAATTAGGGACGGGCTACAAGAAAAGTGTGATGCTAAGGCAAATTCTAGATAATTTCTCATGTACTCTCGAGAAGTTCTCGATAGTGCTGCGCTCTCTGGAGGGTGAGCGAAAATACTGTAAAAGTAAGCATTTAGCCACAGCAGTCATAATCATTGTCTTATGTGCGTGCAAGGAAGAATGTCTACTTTACACACCAGTCTCAAGTACATGGATTACTTTTATTTGTAATTAATTAGTAGTAGTAGTACAATTTTTAACAGAAGACAGAAGTCATAGGACTATTTATTCTCTGACGTAGCCTCACTACAGTTATATTGTATTGTGTTTATGACCTGTTCACTTATATGAGGATACATTTTATCCTTTGATTTTAGTCACTTATTGTAGATTATGTGTCACCTATTTCATTTTTATGAATGATACATATTATCCTTTGACCTAGCTCTGCTACAGTTATTGTACTATTTCATTAACAATACTTCTGACCTTGATTGTGTATTATTGCCACAAGTTGTTCTTTACATTTGATATGTATACTGTATTTACAATACAGCCTTTGAATGGCTTCTTGTTTTTGAGATTATCTTTTTGTGCAGGCGCATTTGGCCTCTTAATTTATGTTTTGCATCTATAGTGATTTGCATATTAATCGCCACACATTAAGAGCTCTTGTATTGTATTTCATTCTACCTAATTTTATTGTTATGTAATTTTTATATTATATTTTATCTTATATTTGTATCTCTGCTTACGGAAGTAAGCTTACTTTTGACGATTTCCATGACGTGCATATCTGTAAGTACACTAGTTTCACATGTCGGTTATGTTAACCTTCAACGAACTGTACTCACCAGAATCAGTTTGGCACATAACTTCTGTACATTCACACCTTCCAACATGCATGCATCTTTTTGTATCTTTCTTATTCTCACTCACACTCTTGAGCTTGGTATCTCAATGTGATATAAGTTTCAGTTATATTAACATGTTTATTGTATGTTTTTCCTATAGTGAACCTAAAAGTATGTATTCTGAATGTATTTATCCTTATATAAGAGAGTAATGCTACAAAAAATTACACCTAAAAACTCCTTACATGCATTTACTTACTGTAGAAAAAATTTTGGCAGAGCTTACAGTATCTTTTGTTTTAGACGGCGTTAAGTACCTACAAAGATTTCAGCTTCTGTGCTTATGATTTCAGCTTAATTAAAGCTCTGGTACTTTCTGAACACAGCTCATAAAGTTTACAACTACAACACTGACTACTGGCTCCTCTATCCTTATACTTTTCAAAAGTTTAGATAATATTAATTGTGATGCATGTTGTATGTTATCACAATCAAAATTAAAAGTTAAATGTTTTCATTACTGTTGGTCTGTTTCTGGCACTAACTGACCTTTTCACAAAATTTATTTTTAATGTCGTTTGAATGGATAACATACATACATACTCAGTATTCGTGTGTAAGCAGAGCTATAGTATATACAAACAGTCAGTATGCAGAAATTTGCAACAGTTATGCAAATGTACAGATGGTTAATGTGCAAAATTTTAGTAGAGAACTTTACACCACTCACGCGCTGCACTTAAATTGGTGTGGAAAAAGTCATTTAGCGTCCATTATTTGTGAAATCGTCATAAATGCTAGGAACAATGTGTACTCAAGACATACATTTTTGAAGAATGAGTACTCCACAACACAAGAAGACAGCAGGAATGAATATAAACAGAAGACATTGAACAATTGGTTGCTAAAAACACCACATAAAGCTGATTCTTCTCAGTCTCCCAGTACATGGAAACAGACTAACTTGGATAAATGGATAGTGAGTAACATGAAACCCACTCTGTCACCTGATACTTCTTTTTTAGGAATAACTGTACAAGAGGTTCTGGAAAACAAAATCGATTTGTCATCAAAACATATTTAGTCTGAGCAACAAGATTAACGAACTCTTAATTAATATCCAGTAGTGAGCACCATGTTATGTCAGGTATTGAAAAACTAGCGCAACATAATCACTGCTTAGGAACATCTTGTTGTTGTTGTTGTGGTCTTCAGTCTGGATACTGGTTTGATGCAGCTCTCCACAATGCCTTATCCTGAGCAAGCCTCTTTAACTCCACATAAGAACGGCAACCTACATCTGTCTGAATCTGCTTGGCCTTCCTCTGCGATTTTCACCCCAAACACTTCCCTCAAAAGTTAAATTCATGATTCCTTGATGTCTAAGAATGTGTCCTACCAATCAATCCCTTCTTTTAGTCAAGGTATGGCAGAAATTCATTTTCTCCCCAATTCTGTTCAGTACCTCCTCATTAGTTACACAATCCACCCACCTACTCTTCAGCATTCTTCTGTAGCACCACATTTCAAAAGCCTCTATCCTCTTCCTGTCTGCATTGTTTATCGTCATGCTTCACTCCCATACAAGGCAACACTCCACACAAATGCCTTCAGAAAGGACTTCCTTAGGCTTAGATCAATATTCAAGGTTAACAAATTTCTCTTTTTCAAGAATGCTTTTCTACCCATTGCCATTCTGCATTTTATATCCTCTGTACTGCAACCATCATTTGTTATTGTTTTGCTCTTGTTAATGTTCATCTTATATGCACCTTTCAGCACACTGTCCATTCCGTTCAACTGCTCTTCCAGGTCCTTTGCTGCTCTGACAGAATTACTATGTCATTAGAAAACACACTGTTTTTAATTCTTTGTCCTGAACTTTAATTCCTTCTCCAAATTTCTCCTTGCTTTCCTTTATAGCTTGCTCAATGTACAAATTAAGTAACATTGGAGAAAGGCTACAAGCCTGTCTTACTCCCTTCCCAACCACTGCATCCATTTCATGCCCTTCAACTCTGACAACCGCTCTCTGGTTTTTGTAAAAGTTGTAAATAACCTTACGCTCCCTATATTTTACTCCTGCCTGCTTCAGAACTTGGAAGAGTTTATTCCAATCAACATTGTCAAAAGCCTTCTCCAAATCTACAAAAGCTAGGTATGTAGGTTTGCCTTTTATTAATCTATCTTCTAGGATAAGGGGACTGATGACCAAGCAGTCTAGTCCCCTCTAAACAACAACAACAATCTTCTAGGATAAGTCGTAAAGTGAGTATTGCCTCCTGTGCTCCTACGTTCCTCCTGAATCCAAACTGATCTTCCCCGAGGTCGGTTTATACCAGCTTTTCCATTCTCCTGTAGATAATTCGTGTTAAAAATTTGCCACCATCAAACTGATGATTCTGTAATTTTCACACCTGCCTGCGTCTGATTTCTTTGGAATGGGGATTATAAATTTTTTTTTAAAGTCTGAGGTTACTTCGCCTGTCTCATACATCTTACACACCAGGTGAAAAATTGTCATGGCTGGTTCTCCCAGCAGCAGCTGATCTGGTGGAGCAGTAGTTCCACATTCCTCAACTGGATGTTTTCAATAGGCACGGAATTGGGAAACAGCGAGGCTGAGGCAGCAGTGCCAGTCAGCATAGGGACACTGTTCTTGCACAGTGGGCAGTGGCAATGAGGCTGCAGCAATGGATGTAACCATTTGTACAGGGTTAAGACATTCATATTTGATTTTAGCCTCTGTGTACATCAGTTTGTCCAGTTTGTCACTGAGAGGGGAAAGCTGAGTTAAAATAAAGACTGAAAAAGTCCGTGATCTGACCAGGTTTTGAATCCCAGATCCTTTGGTTTCCTGTTAAGTGCTTTACCCCGAGACCACCAGGCCTGATATTTCCAGCACTTAAAGCACAACATTGGGGGAGAAATGTAAGGTTTTACATCACACTGGTGAATCATCATGTTAACCTTTTCCGGCAAAGAATCACCTTTAAAGGCTACAATGACGAACACGTTGGAGAGGGTGCAACAGCTTCGTGACACCCTTTCAAATGAAATCAATCCATCCAGGTCAAAGGGGACACAAGATCATACAGATATTTTGGAACATGGATAGTGCCACAATTTTTTCCTTACAGAGATAGTTTTACATCCAGATCCTTATTGTTGTCTATGCCTTCCACTAGATGATGACTAAACTCTGAAAATATATAGTCATATTTGACTACCTTTTTGCATCTGGCTTGATCCAAGTGCTGAAAGTACTGCATGCTGATAAACACTATGTTGTACCCCTTGTTTCCTTTTCATCAAAATCATGCTGAAAACAATAATTGGATTTTGTAAGAACAATGTCTATACTTCATCAGCTTCCAGCCACAACAGAAGGACGACCATTTAATCATTTTAGCATTACAATCAAGCAATAGCCATGTGTCTTCTTTATAAAATTTGTAAACTTTTATTGTAAGGTAAACTTTCAAATGGAAAGAACAAATATAAATGAGGGATGTTAAATATGAACCACAGCTGACAAAA
Organism: Locusta migratoria; assembly: GCA_026315105.1. NCBI lineage: Eukaryota > Metazoa > Arthropoda > Insecta > Orthoptera > Acrididae > Locusta > Locusta migratoria. Next base: position 107,303,721 of record CM048755.1, read on the forward strand.
ACATAGCAGAAAGGTGTATCTGATGGTACATAAAATTTCATTAGCTTTCTATAATGCTACTACTCCTTCCTTTCCTTTTTTTAAATTAATTTAAATGCTAGTGAAATGCGTATATGCACTATGTATCAGTCACCTGATTCAACATTTTCATGTCTTTAAACTATTGTTTTATTCTGACCAACAAGTCCAGTCAATATGTATTTTTACCAGGAAAGTTTTGGGGTAGTTTTGATTTCTTCGATTCCGTATGTTTTTTGGTGTGCTGAATCCGAATCTGCCATTTCCCAGCAAAATTTCGTGACGCAACATTGAAAAAAATGCAAAAATTCGAAAAATTTAGCATTTTTCAGCGGTTTTCTGCTTATAACTCGGAAACTGTCATCTTTTCACAAATTGCCTCCCAGTACAAAATTGAAGTAGATACAATTTCCTACAGATTTCACTACTTATGTTTTGCTGTCAGACAAGGCGTTCCGTCTCGAGCGCTAATTGAAAATTGGCGTATTTTGGCTGTCTCCGCTAAAATCCACTTTTTCCACTCAAGAATAATTCATTATTAAATGCTGACATTCACTGAATAATTTTACTTTTATTTATTCTCTCCCGACCTCTTTATATCGTTTTATAACTGACCCATATGGTGATTGAATCAATGGACCTTTCGTCAACAGTGGTCGATCAGTTGGAAGAGATCTTGTTCAACATGGACAGGGCAGTGATTCTATCTACTAACATGAAGGAGATTGTGAAACTTGTGCAAGAATAATTCAAGTCTACGCTTCAGGTGCTGGCAGAACGTGGACCCACAACCAAGCTCTGGGTTGTGTATTTTGAAATGGTGACTTTGATTAAGCGCTTTGTTGAAGCAGAAAGAAGCAGCAACTGGGAACTACACCTCCAAACCATATATGAAATCAGAATGAATCTTTCACTCTGCAGCGGAGTATGCGCTGATATGAAACTTCCTGGCAGATTAAAATTGTGTGCCGGAACCGGGACTTGAACCTGGGACCTTTGCCTTTCGCGGGCAAGCGCACTACCGACTGTGCTATCCCGATACGACTCATGATGCCGCCTCACAACTTTACTTCCGCCAGTACCGCGCCTCCTGCTTTCCAAACTTCACAGAAGCTCTCCTGCGAACCATGCAAGACTAGCACTCCTGGAAGAAAGGATATGGTGGAGACATGGCTTAGCCACAGCCTAAGGGATGTTTCCAGAATGAATCTTTCACTCTGCAGCGGAGAGTGCGCTGATATGAAACTTCCTGGCAGATTAAAATTGTGTGCCGGAACCGGGACTCGAACCTGGGACCTTTGCCTTTTGCGGGCAAGCGCACTACCGACTGTGCTATCCCGACACTCATCATGAGTCGTGTAATCATCATGCACGTAATAATGTATTCTATGTAATAATATGTATAAAATTTTCAAAATTTTGTTCGGAACTTCAACTTTCTGTGACAATTTGTACAATTTCTGATTTTATTGATAACTTAAACTTCATGTAATTTCTTTTTTAATTTCCTATAACTTTACATATATGATCTAAAGAAGGTGTGTATAGAGAACTGGGGGAAGCAGTGGATACCAGTCTACATTCTATACGACTTAGAACTTGTAGGAATTCACTAAACGTCAGCTTTTAATAACGAATTAGACTTCTGGAGTGGAAAAAATGCATTTTAGCGAAGACAGCCAAAGTACGCCAATTTTCAATTAGCGCTTCAGCCGCAATGCCTCGTCTGACAGGAAAACATAAATAATGAAATCTGTAGGAAATTTTATGGAGTTCAATTTTGTACTAGGAGGCAATTTGTGAAAAGTTGACAGTTTCCGAGTTATAAGCAGAAAACCGTCAAAAAAAGCCTTTTTTCTTTTTTTTTCAATGTTGCATCACAAAATTTTGTTAGGGAAATGCCAGATTCAGATTCAGCACACCAAAAAACATACGGAATCGAAGAAATCAATACTACCCAAAAACTTTCCGGCGCGCGGCCCTATTAAGCACAAGTTGACTGGACTAAACAGTAACATATGCCAATCTTATATTAAGTCATTTGTCAAACTGTTTGCAACAAAAACACCACATCCTTCTTTTCACAACAATATTCTGATATTTTATAACTTCTTCACACTAGGGGGAGAAAAAGAAGTGTCTGTGTGTGTGTGTGTGTGTGTGTGTGTGTGTGTGTGTGTGTGAATTTATTGGTACCTCAAAAGAAAAGAGCCTAAATCTTTAGTTCAACTTGACATGTTAACAACAGTGGTTCAAGCTCTGATTTGTATAAAATATGATTGACACCATGAGTTACTTTTATAATACTTTCTGCTTCTTCCAGTTCCTTGTGAGCAGCTGAGAAGTCTCCAAGGTATACACATATCTTACCATACTTCATGAGTGAAATCCCAAGCAGAGGGTGTCGATCTCCATAATATTTCCTGTAACATAAATATGTAATGGAGTTGGAAGAAAATTTACTTTGTTCACAGGAATAACAAGGAAATTTTAAAGTATGAGGAGGAGGAGGAAAAGATCTCACACTAGCTTTATACTTTTCTAGAATGCAACTGTTACTGATACACAAGAGCACACACACTGTCTATTATAATTATTTTAAAAATTCAATAGACTGAAGTGAAACATGTTTGAAAGACAGTAAACATTAGTAAGCGATTTCTACACCTACACTTTTAAAATCATAAATAGTACACTTCCATTCTGCATTGATGCACAGCATTGTTCTATGAATTTATTAATAAAGAACAGTCTAGAATGCACTAATTTATTTCATTCAACTAGTTTCAGTCTTATGTAGACCATCTTCAGGAATTTGTCTCTGAAATATATCACAGTTACATTTAGAGGAGTTTGGAGCAATGTACATTACTGTAAAAGCTAAACTAAGTTAATAAATAGAAATAGAACAAAATAAAATAAGCGATGTTATACCCTTCGATGTTGTGGAGCTGGCAGGTTGCTGGGAGCCTTCCAGTGCGTCACTGCTGGCTGGAGCAAGGTTTGCTGCTCTTAAATAGCTGAGGCTCCGCCCCTTTGCCAGCTCCACCCATCTTTGATAGCCAATGAAAAGATTAAATACATGAATATAGCCAAAATATATAAAATTATAATTAGTAACACATTTCTTGGTTAATGCCTAAAATAAAATAATTATAGTCATCTTAGTGGTATTTAAAATAAAGATTAAAACATTAAAATAGTGACATGAATTGCATCCCGTTCTTTTCAGTGTTTCCAAAGATATTCTGTAAGTGGTTCTACAGTATCTACAGTGTTTTATGTAAGTTTACTGGTATAAAAAAATTTTAACTGTATGTTTTATACATATTTTTTTAATATACAAAGAAACAATTCAAGATATAAAACCTTACAAAAATGTATGGTTCGTTTGTCATTGTAATTTATGTAAAGCTAATGTTTTTGTTGTAATATACAAAAATGGGTTGATCTTAGTTAATTAAAATGTTGTTATAATAGAATTAAGGCACAGGGTATATATATTGTATATACATGAAAAGTCCTTGATTTATTGTGTGATGCTTTAGGTTGTCATTAAAAATTAAAAAATAATATAGTGTGCTGTAACATTGTAAAATATTAGGAATGAAATGTAAAAAACATAACGGATACAATTCAAATGGCGTCATGGAGTAAACTACATAATTATTTCTTAATAGTAAAAATAAAATACAATAAAGATATTTACCCAAGTTGAGGGTGATCAGAATGATCTTAAATTTGTATATATGTTGCCTTAGGTGGTCACACGTATAACAACATAAGTAAGATGAGACTGATATGTCAAAAACATAGAAAATTACCATTCAAATGGCATCTGTCAATGATAGTAAAGTTGTCAGTTAACAGTTAAAAGGATAAATTTCAGGCTTAAAATGTGTCTAAGAATAAAATTTAAATTATTGTACATTACAATTATGCATAATGTACATGGCTATCAACCACAAGGATCGTAAAACAGTATAAAGTGGGTATAACATCGCAATAGGAATATATACATACATATATATATATATATATGATACGAATATTAAGACGAAAAATTCCTAGCAGGAAAAATAAAATATAAAAAATAGACGAAGATTACTCACCAGGCGAAGGAGCACAGGTGTGACAGCATCACAAATAAATATGAATACACACACACACACACACACACACACAATCGCAAGCTTTCGCAACCCAGTTGCGTCTTCAGGCAGTAGGGAAGGAGAGGGAAAAGGAAATGATGAGGGTTTTAAGGAAGGGGGTAAGGAGCCATTCCAATCCCGGGAGAGGAAAGACTTACCTTGGGGGAAAAAATGGAGGGTAAACAAATGCACACATGCCCACACATTCACACAGACACAAGTACACCTAGGCAGACATACTGTCAGTATGTCTGCCTAGGTGTACTTGTGTCTGTGTGAATGTGTGGGCATGTGTGCATTTGTTTACCCTCCATTTTTTCCCCCAAGGTAAGTCTTTCCTCTCCCGGGATTGGAATGGCTCCTTACCCCCTTCCTTAAAACCCTCATCATTTCCTTTTCCCTCTCCTTCCCTACTGCCTGAAGACGCAACTGGGTTGCGAAAGCTTGCGATTGTGTGTGTGTGTGTGTGTGTGTGTGTATTCATATTTATTTGTGATGCTGTCACACCTGTGCTCCTTCGCCTGGTGAGTAATCTTCGTCTATTTTATATATATATATATATATATATATATATATATATATATATATATATATATATACACATACATATGCATATGTATACATACATGTTGTACATGTGTGTCATTGATTAAAAAAGACTTCAGAGGAGTAAACTATTAAAGGATCTCTTCGAATAGGTAGAATTAATTTTTTTTCCCTGAAATCAATTTGTTCGTTTAAGAGTTGAACAGGATTCTTTTTATGTTGCACATAGATTTCTATTTGCTCTAGTAGGTTGAGGCGTAATCCTTTTGGAGCTGTGTGCAAAATCTTTAGGTTGTTTTCAATTGTGCCATGGCAATGTCTATTTTCAATTATATGCTGCCCAAAAACAGACTTACTACTTGCAACACCTACTGTGTGTTCACGGTATCGTGTTTGGAAACTACGTCCCGTTTGTCCAATATAATATTTTCCGCATGTGCTACATATTACTTTATAAACACCAGATTTTGAATGTTTATTATCACATGTCTTAATTGTATGTTTCAGCCGATGTTGTAGGGTGTTGTCCACTGAAAAGGCAAGAGTGAGATCAGTATTATTAAATAGTCTACTTATTTTTTTCAGAGACATTCCCTTCTTTTTGATCTGTTGTAACAGTTTTTTGTACTTTATTGAATATTGAATCTACCAAGTGCACATTGAAATTATTAGATTTTGCTATTTGCCTCAGTATTCGAAGTTCCTTCTGTACTTCGTCATTATGCAATGGGAGTTTGAAAATTCTATGAATCATTGCTAGGAAAAAAGCTCTTTTGTATTTGTATGGATGACAGGAGTCTGCATTTATTATAACATCTGTGTTTGTAGGTTTCCTGTAGATTGCAAACTGATGTTTACCTTCCTTTTTTGAAATAGTCAAGTCCAAAAAATTTATACTATTGTCTTTTTTGTGTTCTACTGTAAATACAATATTGCAGTTAATATTGTTCAATTTCTGTAATACATCATTTATTTCAGCTTGAGTTCCCTTATACAAAATGATTGTATCATTTACAAACCTCTTATAATAAATGATTTTCTCTGTAATTTCAGGATTATTTGCAAAAAAAATTTGTTTCAATGGAGTTAACAAAGAACAAACCATACATTTTTGTAATGTTTTATATCTTGAATTGTTTCTTTGTATATTAAAAAAATATGTATAAAAATACAGTTAAAATTTTTTTATACCAGTAAACTTACATAAAACACTGTAGATACTGTAGAACCACTTATAGAATATCTTTGGAAACACTGAAAAGAATGGGATGCAATTCATGTCACTATTTTAATGTTTTAATCTTTATTTTAAATACCACTAAGATGACTATAATTATTTTATTTTAGACATTAACCAAGAAATGTGTTACTAATTATAATTTTATATATTTTGGCTATATTCATGTATTTAATCTTTTCATTGGCTATCAAAGATGGGTGGAGCTGGCAAAAGGGCGGGGCCTCAGCTATTTAAGAGCAGCAAACCTTGCTCCAGCCAGTAGTGACGCACTGGAAGGCTCCCAGCTACCTGCCAGCTCCACAACATCGAAGGGTATAACATCGCTTATTTTATTTTGTTCTATTTCTATTTATTAACTTAGTTTAGCTTTTACAGTAATGTACATTGCTCCAAACTCCTCTAAATGTAACTGTGATATATTTCAGAGACAAATTCCTGAAGATGGTCTACATAAGACTGAAACTAGTTGAATGAAATAAATTATTGCATTCTAGACTGTTCTTTATTAACAAATTTAAATAGTGTGCTGTATACCCAAAAATAGAGAAACAAAAATGTTTCCAAAAATGTTGTTGTTATGGTCTTCCGTCCGGAGACTGGTTTGATGCAGCTCTCCACCCTACTCTATCCTGACCAAGCCTTTTCATCTCCTCATAATAACGACAACCCACATCCACTTGAATCTGCTTACTATACGCATCTCTTGGTCTCCCTCTGCGATTTTTACCCCACACACTTCCCTCCAATGCTATATTTACGATTCCTCGATGTCTAAGAATGTGTCCTACCAAGCGATCCCTTCTTTTGGTCAGGGTGTGCCAAAAATTCCTTTTCTCATCAATTCTGTTAAGGACCTCTTCATTAGTTATGCGATCTACCCACTTAATCTTCAGCATTCTTCTGTAGCACCACATTTCAAAAGCCTCTATCCTCTTCCTGTCCGCACTGCTTATTGTCCATGTTTCACTCCCGTACATGGCAACACTCCACACAAATGCCTTCAGAAAAGACTTCCTTACACTTAAATTAATATTTGATGTTAGCAAATTTCTCTTTTTCAAAAATGCTTTTCTTTCCATTGCCATTCTGCATTTTATATCCTCTGTACTGCGACCATCACATGTTATTTTACTACCCAAGTAACAAAACTCATCTACCGCCTTCATTGTTTCGTTACCTAATCTAATACCTTCAGCATCACCTGATTTTCTAAGACCGCATTCCATTATTTTTGTTTTGCTCTTGTTAATGTTCATTTTATACGCTCTCTTCAACACACTGTCCATTCCATTCAACTACTCTTCCAGGTCCTTTGCTGTCTCTGACAGAATAACAATGTCATCAGCAAAACGCAATGTTTTTATTTCTTCCCCCTGAACTTTAATCCCTATTCCAAATTTTTCCCTGCTTTCCTTCACCGCCTGCTCGATGTACAAATTGAATAACATCGGAGAAAGGCTACAACCCTGTCTTACTCCCTTCCTAACTGATGCTTCCCTTTCATGCCCTTCGAGTCTAATAACTGCGGTCTGGCTTTTCTACAAGTTGTAAATAACTCTCCTTTCCCTGTATTTTACCCCTGCTGATTTCAGAGTTTGAAAGAGTGTATGCCAGTCAAAATATGCCTATGAATTTAGTTAATGTACTGTTAGTAACTGAACATATTTTTATTTGGAGTACTGTAAAATTTTACTTTTTATTTTAACCTAATTATTCTGTACTGAGCTACAAAGTTGTGTCATGAGTGTTGAGGTGGGTGAGGTATCTGGAAATTTCATACATTTCATGTGGTAACGCACAGCGCATATGTTTGAATGGCGCACCGCCCGTTACCAGGACTGGCCGTTGTGTGGTGCTGGCTGGGCTATCGCGCTGCACCCTGCCAGCCGTACGGCCGTTAAAGAGAGCTGCTGGGTCCAGCTTCAGCCACTTCCATCCAGTATGGCTTCATCAGTGTTTATGAACTAGCGTGTGCTTCATGACTGTAATTTGTGCTGTTCGCATGAGCTGGAGTGGGAATCGCTTGCATCGTAGGTCCTCCGACCCCAAATGAGACAGTTAAAGACTTCTGAACTGGTCGCAGCTTACATAGCTTGCATAGGGGTGTTACTCAATGCAACCTTCCTATCGGTACTCACCAATAAGAATTGGGCAATACATAACTCAGAGTAGTAAAACATTTATGGCTCATTGCCTCTGTTCATAGGGGTGAGTTATGTATGTCAGCTTCTATGCCCTAAACAGCTACCCAATCTGTTTAAACAAGATCAATAATTATTCTGTAGTTTAGCCAGTCTATCAATATGCATATGATGATGCGAACATATATTTAAACAAACACAAATTAATCCTCTGAATAACCAACAAAATGGATTGTAAGATAAAGAAGTGGTTCACTCATGACGTAATTCTTTATAAATGGAGTTTATTGCTCTTTCTGGACATGAAAATGTGGAGGTGGTCATACTTTATACATTGGTAAATGCCTGAATATTTCGCCAATTATTGTTCATGAGAGGCACTATAAGTATCACACGCACTCAAGAGTAAAAGTTCCTAATTATCACTCGTAAATTAGTGAAGTCCGTCGAACGTTGCAGCTCCAAATTAATCCGCAATTACAGTATTTGTTATAAAACACAGTTCGTCATCACATGTGTACATGACTGCTGATTTATCACAGTTCCACAGCGCTACTACCATGCATAGTTTATCATTTTTCACCAGAGACTAAGTTCTGCTGTCACAATCCCGTAAATTTTCTAAGTCCACACATGCCTATCTCTTCAAATCACAAGTCCGTAATGCGGCTTCTGACCACACAGCGTCACAACCTTTCACCACCATGTCCAAGTTACGAGTTCCCTCACAAGCATTCAAAAGCGTGCTCTCTCTGCTCCAAAAATTGTATCCTTCCGCACATCCTAACGCCTCATCTTTAAAATATAATTTCCCTCCCAAAATATTATACTTTTGAATATCACAGAATTAAATGCTTTGACCACCTCCCTACAAATGTTATTTACATTGAACAAACAAATATATATTTAACAATACTAAAAACAGTTGAGACTGAAGTTCTTGCTATTGAGAGTGGCGTCTCACTGTTCAAATATACTGCTGCCTTCAAAATATAGTTACATAATTAATATTTAATTTATCATGGCTTTTTAAGCAAATAAATTTAGTTCTTGTGCACAAATACATATAATTGTTTATATACAAATTATCTGCTGCATATCTACTATTTTTAGTCAGCCATGAAATATTTATATATATCTGTGGCGTCTGTTCCGAAAGAATAGACGTCACTTCTGATCCTGCAGCTGTTATTATTTAATATTCATAGAATATATGACATCAACTGCGATTGGGCAAAGCTGAAAATGTGTACCCAGCCGGGATTCGAACCCGGGTCTCCTGCTTTCTAGGCAGTTGCGCTGACCCCTACACCACTGGGGACACAGTGATCACCGCACCTGCAAGGACTACCCATGCACGCCTCCCGTCAGATACAAACTCCCAGCTTCGCCCTGCCCATAGTACTCAAACTCGTAGTTTAACTAATTCCCGTAAGAGTAAGGGCTTCAAACTTGCCCACCCCTCCCCACTAACGATAGGACCATTGCTGGTGATGGGCAATGATCCTATCGTTAGTGGGGAGGGGTGGGCAAGTTTGAAGCCCTTACTCTTACGGGCATTGCCAGTGACGGGCAATGACCCTATCGTTAGTGGGGAGGGGTGGGCAAGTTTGAAGCCCTTACTCTTACGGGAATTAGTTAAACTAAGAGTTTGAGTACTATGGGCAGGGCGAAGCTGGGAGTTTGTATCTGACGGGAGGCGTGCATGGGTAGTCCGTGCAGGTGCGGTGATCACTGTGTCCCCAGTGGTGTAGGGGTCAGCGCAACTGCCTAGAAAGCAGGAGACCCGGGTTCGAATCCCGGCTGGGTACACATTTTCAGCTTTGCCCAATCGCAGTTGATGTCATATATTCTCTGAATATGAAATATTTAAGTGGCAGTCTACAACATAAAAATGAACATTACTAAGAATGTTACATATAATAAAATACATATATGAATGTAATGCGCTTCGCTGGGCTCATGTTTTGTGTTTCTGTCATGGAATCTATGTTCTGACACAAGAATATTGTTACGTTGAAATTGAAGCAGGCTTGACATCGAATGCAGGGTTGTCGAGTGAACACAGCACTTATACTGAAAGCAGGTTTATTGCAAACTGAAACGTACACGCAGCACTGACTGCCTCTCAGGCAGAGTGCTCTTCTATTTATACACAGACAGAATGTACCAGAAATTAGAAGAATAGTTAACATAAGAAACAAGTAGAATTTACAAGAGAACATAAAAAAGATGTAGAACATTCTGGAATTGTTAATTACAAAGAAATAAATTTTTGCCAGTGGATGGAATTGAACCGGCGATCTTCAGCACCACAGTCAATGATGCTATCCCCTGCGCCACGCCGGCAGTCGGTTTACATGGTGTCTCGCGGCAATATTATTACCTCAACAAAAAGCAGAACAAGAGAGTGAAACAAAATTAATTGAAAGAATACAGAAATAACGTGGTATGTCTTTTAAGACAGGTAGCGTGGTGCAATGCTGCCAATTTGCTTCTTAAACTGTTACTGATAAACACTATGTATCAATAATTGTAAATACAAGTCTTATAATATTATTATTATAGTTATGAAATTTGTCAGCTTTTTATCTGTAAAGGATATTGAAACTGTAATTACAGCATTTGAGTCTCCCAAGTCTCCAGAATCCATTCATATAATTATATTTGCCGTATGATCATTGCCTGATTTTATATGGATTTTTAGAATAATGTGTGTGGCTATATTGTATTTGAGTTGCAACCTGGAACAGCCGCACTCGCTCATCCAAGACAGTTTCTGGTTTCCGAGCACATTAGGAAAACCCTGACTACCTGTATCCCATTAACTACGCCCAAACTGTTAGCCGGTCGGCTGGGGAACCCAACAACCTGGCAAAACCCGCCTTTCACATGGAAACAATCAGCTTCCTCCTGTATCTGTAATGTCACACATCTCCACTTGATATGATACATTGCCTGCCAAATTATCATGTCAAGTAGCACCAAAATTTTTGATCATTTCCTCTTAAATTAATAAATATATTAAACATTAAAATTTATGGCAACAACGAAATTGATGGGTGGAGTAAAGTTTTGTGTACTATTGATATGGAAGAAAAGGGAAGAGAAATTGAGAATGACTTGTTACATGAAGATCTTTTAGATAGGGAAGAACAGATTGTTGTAGAACCAATAGTTGAGACAGATTTTGAAAAGCAAGAGTAACATATTAGCTGTGTCAGAAAGTTTTCTGACCAGAATAAAGAACAAACATTTAGCTATATTCCCAGGAAATAGTGTAACAATTAAGAAAGCTACAGGGGGAAGAGTAAGCCCATCAAGCAGGAGATGAGTTTAGAATTTAAACATTGTGGATATGAATTTAATATCAAATGGTTTGTCTTAAGGGGGTTGGTGAAAGATGTTATATTAGGTTCAGATTTTCTTTGTAAATATAAAACATCTCTCAACTGTGTAGAAAGGTATCTAGAGTTTGAAGTAGAAGGAATAAGATGAAAGGTGGAATTCAAGAACTTATTAACAAGGGAGCAATGTGTTGCCCATATTGTAATGGCTGGGGCAGAGGAGGAAAGTATTCCTAAATGTGAACAGATCAATATGTCATATGTTTGCTATGGATGCTTATTTCAGTGTATTTATGTTTACTATATAAGAATTTTGGGGGATATTTGTGTGTTTATTGTATGTTGTCTAAAATAAGTTACTATGCTGAGGAAAACAAACAAGAATTGTGTGGGCGCATTTTGGTGCATGGAGGTCAACAGTTTGATGGGATAATGTTGATGAAAATTATTTATTACACATTTCTATAATTTGTGGCTTAAAAATATGAGGATAGTTGTCAGAATTGTGGTATTATTTTAAAGAGTGTTGTCACATAAATTTTGGTGTGAGGAGGTCAGGTTAATTGCTCAGTAAAAAAAAAAAAAAAAAGTTATGTGATAATTCTATTCATGGGAAGTAATGGTTTGTTCCTTTGAGTTTCCTTTTAAATTTCATCAGTCGGCACTGGGGGAGACTAGTGTTGCAGAAACAAAAATTGCTAAAGTGTGGCCATGTTTTCTTGTGGGAACATGGACAGATTGATGGTAAAAGCAAGTATATTTTGTATGTTGATAATATTTTATTGCATTGCTGTTGAAGGGTGTGTATTGATTCCACTGGGGGAAGGCGTCCAAAGCTGGAACCTTGGGGATTTGGATGGGTTTCTATATATTGGCAACTATACCGTAGTTGAATTTCGACAGGTCTTTTCATTTTATCCAGGGGAATCGGCTACAGAGTCACACACATTCCGACAAGGTACGACGCTGGCAGAGAGATGGTGACAGTGCAGCAGTTGGTGGAACCACATTGTCAGAACAATGAGGTGCAAGGGCTTGTTAAAGTGATATTTGCCAAGTGAAATTAGTGTGATTCGAACCATATCAACATATACTTCTCTGGGCATTTAATTAATATTCCATATAATTTATAATTTATGTTATTTTAGAATTAAATCTTATACATGACGTGCAAATGGTACGCTGGTTCATACACCACTACAGTTTTATACACTTTGTTCTAGCACAGTAGTTGATAATAACTTTAATGTTTTTATTAATTTAAGAGAAAATGATCAAAAAATTTTGGTGCGACTTGACATAATTTGGCAGGCAAATGTATCATATCAAGTGGAGGTGTGTGATATTACAGATACAGGGGGAAGCTGATTGTTTCCATGTGGAAGGTGGGTTTTGCCAGGCTGTTGGGTCCCCCCACCGGCCGGCTAACAGTTTGGACCTAGTGAATGGGATACAAGATGTCAGGGTTTTCCTAATGTGCTCGGAAACCAGAAACTGTCTTGGATGAGCGAGGGCAGCTGTTCCAGATTGCAACTGAACTACAATATAGCCACACACATTATTCTAAAAATCCATATAAAATCAGGGAATGATCATAGGGCAAATATAAATATATTCAGGAGACTTGGGAGAATCAAACGCCGTAATTACAATTTAAATATCCCTTACAGATAAAAAGCCGATAAATCTCAGTACTATAATAATAATATTATACCTAAGACTTATATTTACAATTATTGATACGTAGTGTTTATCAGCAACAGATTAAGAAGCAAATGGGCAGCATTGCACCACGCTACCTATCTCAAAAAACATACCACGTTATTTCCGTATTCTTTCAATAAACTTTGTTTCACTCTCTTGTTCTGCTTTTTGTTGAGGTAGTAATATTCTTGTGTCAGAAAATAGATTCCACCACGGAAACACAAAACATGAACCCAGCAAAGCGCATTACATTTATATATTTATTTTATTATATTTAATATTATTCTTAGTAATGTTCATTTTTTATGTTGTAGACTGCCACTTAAATAGTTCATGGCCAACTAAAAATAGTAGGTGTGCAGCAGATAATTTATATATCAACAATTATACGTATTTGTGCACAATAACTAAATACATTTGTATAAAAAGCCATGATAAATTAAATATTAATTGTGTAACTATATTTCAATGGCGGCAGTTATTTGAACAGTGAGACGCCACGCTTAATGGCTATCTGAGCAAAGAGTTTCAGTCTCAACTGTTTTTTGGTATTGTTAAATACATACTTGTTTGTCAAACATAAACAACATTTGTCGGGAGATGGTCAAAGCATTTAATTCTGTGATATTCAAATGTATAATAATTTTGAAGGGAAATTGTATTTTAAAGATGAGGCATTAGAATGCGCGGAATGATAAAAATTTGGGAGCAAGTAGAGCACGCTTTCGAACGCTTGGGAAGGGACTTATAACGTGGACATGGTGGTGAAAGGTTGTGACGCTGGGCAATTTGAAGTCACATCATGGACTTGTGATTTGAAGAGATAGGCATGTGTGGACTTAGAAAATTTATGGGACTGTGACTGCAGAACTTAAGTCTCTGGTTAAAAGTGATAAACTATGCATGGTAGTAGGGCTGTGGAACTGTGATAAATCAGCAATCATGTACATGTGTGATGACAAACTGTGTTTTATAACAAATACTGTAATTGCGGATTACTTTGTAACTGCAATGTTTGATGGACTTCACTAATTTACAAGTGATAATTTGGAACTTTTACTCTCGAGTGTGTGTGATACTTATAGTGCTTCTCATGAACAATAATTGTGGAAATCAGCATTGTAAAGTTATCATCGATATGTCAAAATTGAATCCCAATGTAGTTTTATCAGCTCAATTTGTTGACTTGTTGGAGCATCCTCTGGGTGCAACGAAAAAGGTGTCAAAGACTTTTGAGTGCAGGTTTAGTTATTTTATTTCTTCAAACCTATCTAAAAAAATTTTATGCAATGACTAACACTTTTGTATACTCACTGATGTGGTCATAAATACTTAAGTTCAAGGATTTTAGAGAGGGGAAAATTGTTCATATTTCCTTCTTGAAACTGACTTTTAAAAAGCAAAGCTCAAATTTGAAACTTGCAATGCGGTCACAGATAATACCAATTAATTTATTTTTACCTCTCAACAATTTATTCACATTATGTAAACACCGCATGATGTCTTTCATCTTCTGTCTGACTGTGGAGAACCTTTCATATCAGTCAACAGAGCAGGTCTCTTTCTTGCTTCTAATTGAAAAAGATTGAGAGTAATTTTGAGCAACGAAACCATCTTGCTGCAGAATAAAAAGAAATGCCTTTGTGAACCAATTCAAGATCCTCCAAAAATCATCCAATCATCCTCCATTTTAATATCCATCACACATTTAAAAAAGTAAGAAAGAAATCTTCTCAATGAGCAACAAAAATGGCACACTTAAATCTGAACCTTTTCTATTGATGTTGAACATTATCAAGATACATTAACAGTGTCCCATTTCAAAAGATTCAGAATGGATATTTCAGTATAACTAAGAAGAAACGAGAGCGAGTTCTGTCTCTGTCACACACATGCTGCTGCATGGAGAGAAAACAGTGAGGGAAGGAAGCACCGGTGCTTTTTGGCGCGGCACTGGAACGTGCAACCACCGAGTGCTCAAGTTGGAGTGGCCTGGTTTATCATTGACACAGTACAACTCATGTGTTCTTATCATATTGAACAGCTTAATTTGTTTGATTGCCTTATCTCAAAATTACTGTGAAAAAAATTAAAATTCTCTATTTATGTCATTTATCAAAGTGTACAACCAGTTCCTGTAAGACCAGAAAATATTAGGGTTGAACAAACAGAAATACACCAAAATCATATGATAGATCATATAAAGGTCCTTTATTTCACTAGTGATACTCCTGCATCTGCAAAACTTTGCAGTCGCCCATTAGAGGCCTCTGCGTGTGCCACACTGCATTGCACTTTGACCTGCCGGTACGCCAGTAGTGACGGTGCAGTGTGGCTCTGAAGTTGTGTTTTGTGACTTTATTTGTGTAGTGAAGCGTCGGATGGGTTGGCAATCTGTAATCAATCCTGCTAATATTGTGTGACTGGTTGAGACAAAGTTACGAAGAAACCTTCTTCATGAAGATGGTACTGGTGTAGAAAATGAATCATTCATATGTTACCTGGTATCTATTATAGTGTTTCTACATCTACATCTACATACATACTCCGCAATTCACCGTAAGGTGCGTGGCGGAGGGTACACTGTACCACTACTAGGCATTTCCTTTCCTATTCCACTCCCAAATTGAACGAGGAAAAAAAGAATGCCTATATGCCTCCGTACGAGCCCTAATTTCTCTTATCTTGTCTTTGTGATCTTTACGCGAAATGTAAATAGGCGGCAGCAAGATCGTACTACACTCAGCTTCAAATTCCGGCCCTCTAAATTTACTTAACAGAAATTCACGAAAAGAACATCGTCTTTCTTCCAGCGATCCCCAATTGAGTTGCCGGAGCATTTCCGTGACACTCGCGCATTGGTCGAACCTACTGGTAACAAATCTAGCTGCTCGCCTCTGAACCGCCTCTACGTCCTCCTTCAAACCGATCTGCTGCGGGTCCCAAATACTTGAGCAATACTCAAGACGTGGTCGTACAAGCGTTTTATACGCGGTCTCCTTTACAGGTGAAGTACATCTCCCCAGAATTCTCCCAATAAACCGAAGTCGGCTGTCTGCCTTACTCACAACTGTCCTTACATGCTCGTTCCATTTCATATCGCTCTGCAATGTTACGCCTAGATATTTGAACGACGCGACCGCATCAAGAAGCTCACTACTGATGCTGTATTCGAACATTATAGGATTGTATTTTCTACTCATGCGCATCACCTTACATTTTTCTACATTGAGAGCTAGCTGCCATTCTTCGCACCAACTAGAAATTTTGTCTAAGTCAACCTGTATGCTATTACAGTCAGTTACAGACGACACCCTCCCATACACCACAGCATCATCAGCAAACAGCCGCAAATTACAACTTACTCTGTCCATCAGATTATTTATATAGATAGAAAATAATAGCGGTCCTATCACACTCCCCTGGGGCACGCCTGACGATACACTCGTCTCTGATGAACACTCGCCGTCGAGAACAACGTACTGCGTTCTTTACTTAGGAAGTCTTCCAGCCAGTCACAAATCTGTGAACCTATTCCATAAGCTCGTATCTTCGTTAGCAGTCTGCAGTGTGGCACCGTGTCAAACGCCTTTTTGAAGTCGAGAAAAACACAATCCGCCTGTTGCCCTTCGTCCATGGCTCGCAAGATGTCATGGGAGAAAAGGGCAAGCTGAGTTTCACATGAACGATGTTTCCTAAACCCGTGCTGATTCATGGAAAGAAGCTTTTCCGTTTCAAGGAAATTTACTATATTCGAACTGAGAATATGCTCCAAAATTCTACATGAAACCGATGTCAACGATATTGGCATGTAATTGTATGGGTCAGTTCTTTCCTTTCTTATACACGGGAGTCACCTGCGCTTATTTCCAATCACTAGGAACTTTGCGCTGAATTAAAGATTCACTATAAATGCAAGCTAAGTAGGGGGCCAATGCCGCATAATAGTCTTTGTAAAACCGAACTGGTATTCCATCCGGACCAGCAGACTTTTTCGTATTTAGCTCTCTCAGCTGCTTCTCTACACCGGAAATACCTATTGCTATGTCCCCCATTTCGGAATTAGTACGTTGATCAAATGATGGTATATTTGTGCGGTCCTCCTGCATGAAAGATTTCTTAAAGGTTAAATTTAGAACTTCAGCTTTCCGTTTGCTTTCATCTATTACTGCCCCGGAATGATCAACTAGTGACTGGACAGTGGGCTTTGACCCGCTTATCGATTTTACATAGGACCAGAATTTTTTCAGGTTCTCAGAAAGATCTTTTGCTAAGGTATGGCTGTGATAATTATTGTATGCTTCACGCATCGATCTTTTTATAGACGCACGAATCTCTACTAACTTTTGCCTGTCATCATTTGCGTGTTCCTTTATGAATCGAGAGTGCAACAGCCTTTGCTTTCTCAGCAGCTTTCTAACATTATTATTATACCACGGTGGATCTTTTCCATCCTTAATCGTCTTTACTGGCACATATTTCTCTAACCCTTTATTAACAATGCACTTAAATTTAGTCCACAATTCCTCTACATCCATAGTCCCAGAATTAAACGATGCCCATTCATTTTCTAAGTGCGATCGTAACATTTGCTTGTCGGCTCTTCCCAACAAAAACACACTCCTAGCCTTCTTGATTGGTTTATGAACTTTGGTCACCATAGACGCTATGACAATATCATGATCACTAATTCCTGTCTCTACACAGACATTGTTAATAAGGTCAGGCCTGTTTGTGGCTATAAGGTCTAGAATATTTCCATTGCGCGTGGGTTGCCGGTTTAACTGCTCAAGATAGTTTTCGGAGAATGTGTCCAAAAGTAGCTCGCAAGATTGCTTGTCTGTACCGCCTGAAATGTAACTAGCGAGGTCCCAATCTATACTCTTAAGGTTGAAGTCACCTCCGACTAATATTACGTGGCTCGGGCCGGATACCTACGCACTACCTGGTGTAGACTTTCCTTGAATGATTCTAAAACTGCTACAGCAGAACTGGGGGGCCGGTAAAAACACCCAACTATTAACTTTACTTCTTTTAGACCTGTTATGCGTGCCCAGATAACTTCACAGTTGCTTTCAGCCTCGATCTCAGTAGAAACAATATCTTTGTCCACAGCGATGAACACTCTTCCTCCAGTTGTATCAGATCTATCTTTCCGATATACATTCCACGCTTCGCTAAATATTTCTGAACTTGCCACATCATCATTTAGCCAGCTTTCGGTGCCTAAAACTATCTGAGCGCAATAACTTCCATGCAGCGCTGCAAATTCGGGAACTTTGTTTCTAATACTCTGTAAGTTCGCGGCTAATATTTGTATGTTCGAATTTTTGTTCCGAACGTGGCCTGAATTCGCTGTTTGAATGCTGACAGGTGAGTGCTCATCAGAGTTAGCGCCTAGCCTAAAAAAAACCCATGTGCACTCCACAAGTACTCTGCTACCCGAGTAGCCGCTTCCTTAGTGTAGTGCACCCCTGATCTATCTAGGGGCACCCTACAATTCCCCACCCGATAACGTAGATCCAGAAATCTGCAGCCAGAAGCCTCTGGTTCAGACCCTCCACTCGGCTCCAAACCAAAGGACCCCGATCAACCCTGCGAACAATGCTGCAAATCGACAGCTCTGCTTGCACCCCGCGTGCAAAGGCAGCAGCCTTCACCAATTCCGCCAGCCGCTCGTAGGACCTGAGGATGTCCTCAGAACCCAAGCGACAAGCGTCATTGGTGCCGACGTGAGCTACGACTTGCAGTCGACTGCACCCTGCACCCTCGATAGCCGCCAGCAAGGCCGCCTCCACATCTCGGATGAGGCCCCCCGGCAAACACAACGAGTGCACGTTGAAATTCCTTCCAGATCTGGACGCTATCTGCCTAAGGGGCTCCATCACGTGCCTGACATTGGAGCTCCCAATAACTAATAATCCCCTCCCCCCGTGCACCTGCTCGGACCCTGCTGAAGGAGTGGCCACACTTTCACTCACAGGACGAACGGGCGCGGACGGACGTCCAGCCTCCACATTGGCCTTCCGCCTCGAGCGACGTGAACGCCGTTCAACCCGCCACTCCCCTTGTGGAGAAGGCGGCTCGACGACATCTGGTACACCTGAAGGTGCCTCGGTTGCAGGGACAGAGAGTGTAGCGTGAGACACCTGAGGTGTCCCACTCGACACACCAGACACCCCACCATCGCTGCACCCCGAGACAGCAGCCTGAAGACGGCTGACCGTAGCCAAGAGCACGCTCAGCTGTTTGCGAACCGCAGCCAACTCCTCCTGCGTCCGCACAAAGCAGGCACACATCCTATCCATCCTATTGATACAATTAACAACTTTAAAGAAGCCTAGTACTCTAATGAAGGTGGCTGGCTGCTGACTTAACTGTGGTCAGTGGTAACTACACTGTCGAATCAACAAAACTGAGTCCGGCAGCTTTAGCGCTGTTAACGCTGCGGCACTCATGGCAGCTGGCACTGGACTGACTGATAACGAGCTTAGTAACGGTCTCTGACTTGTATTGAAATACACTGGTCAAAGACGAAGACTAAACACAGCGGCATTTATCAAATACGATAGAATAAACTATTAAAACAGTAGTACAAACGAAATCTGCAAGTACGCGGGAATAAACCTCTTAAAACAGTACTACCGAAAATGAACTAGACTGGCAAATTAAATTTGACACAAATTAAATTCAGATACTTAGCGCTGTTAACGCCGCGACACTGGTGACAGCTGGGTTTCTAATCTATGCTCATATTTCTGCACTATAATATATACCAGAAAACATGTGAATGATTCATCTTCTACACCAAGACCATATTCAAGAATAACGGCTCTTCAGAATTTCATCTCAACCAATCCCAATACATTAGCAGGATTGATTACCAATCGCCAACCCATCTGACACTTCACTACACAAATAACGTCACAAAATGCAGCTTCAGAGCCACACTGCACCGTCACTACTTTGATGCATAATGGCTGAATATTACAAATCCCGAATCCAAATTCAAAGTGTTATCTGGAAACCTTCAGTTGTGAATGTTGTAGTTTACTTTGAATAACAGTGTGCTTTCATTTGCATTATTTACTTTATTTTCCATATATCCGCTGAAAGACACAACGTTATAAAACAAAATAATCTCACTTTGAATTTATTCAGGTGAAACAACTAAGAAACTTATGCAGTTGTGTGGCTTTGTGAAAACAATCTACTGTATTTACCTGAATCTAAGCCATACTTTTTTCCGGGATTTTGGGATCCAAACAACCACCTGCGGTTTACATCGAGTACAAAGTGAATGAAGTTATGAAAAATGGCACTAGGAGCCGCCACAAGTAACTTTTCCCATCTAATAGCAGTCGAACACAGGCTTGCAATGCAGGTGTAAATATAAATACTGGTGCTAAAACTTTTGCACTCGTAAAAATAAAAAAAAGGAAGAAAAGTGTTAATTTCCTTTTTACTTTCATTTATTGACTTAATATACCATCCAACAGAGGAAATGGAACTTTAGTATTGCTCAATTTCAAATGTAGTAGCCTTTCAAAAATTAGTAGCAAAAAAAAAAAAAAAAAAAAAAAAAAAAAAAAAAAAAAAAAAAAAAAAAAAAAAAATTTCTTTATGTAAATACCAACAATACATAAGGCTTTAGGCTTCTTGCACAAGTCGCCTCATTCTGATTACACGTATCGTCGAATTTTGTAAAGTGCTGGGGTACGTGAACGGTAATGAAGTACTAGGATTTCGAGAAGAAAGTTATTTATTATGTGGAAAAAATGTTCTAATTGTGCACCATCCAGGTGGGATGATATCATTTCAGCAATCACTTGATGTCTGTTTCAATAAATCATTTAAGGTCAAGCTTAAACACATGTACACCAATTGCCTTTAAAAAAGTGACAGACAACTGACACCAATGAGTCATGTAAAATGCACAAGTGTACCAATGGAATGATGATACATGGAAGTGAGTTCCAAATCAGATTGCTCAGGCATTTGAAATGTTCAATATCGAATGCACTAGATTGTACAAGGAACTGAAGAATGAGGAATCAAGTAATAGTGATTCAGAATTACCATACCAGTATCTAATTGCTATTATTAACATTTTGTAAAATTTGTATTATAAGTCTGGATTGGATGTTATAAGTTTAATAAAATTGTTTTATATTTCTGCAGTTAGTTTCAAAGTTATTTCCATTCTTATTTAGTAAGTGTTTAGTGTTGCTACAATAGCCGTACATTTGAAGTCTTATCTAAAAGCTACTATGTAAAGCCAACTGGCATGCCTGTGTTGCGTCTATATGCCTAATGCTACAACCACTGCCTCTGTGCTACAACTTACATGTTTTTCTATTAGGGGCAAAGGATTGTTCATATGAATCATGATTCATAAATTCCACACACTCTTTGCCATAAGAATAATACAAATGCAAACACTATGTCATGTAACCTTCTGTCTTAGCTGTTACCGCATTTAAATTCCGTCTGCCTAACAAACCCGAAAGACAACAGCAAACGCAGAAGAATGTAAGTATCATGTTAATATTTACGTTTGTATTATTCTTATGGTGAATGGAAATAATTAGAAATGAAGTATGCCAACTGACTTCTAGTAATGATTTTTAAATCTTCTACAAATATAAATTCTGTGCAGACAAGTTAAGTAATCTTAAATATTTGAAAGAATAAATAAATCTACAAAATACCCATGCTTAACCCTCCAGAATGCGCAATCTGCACATTAAGTACTTTTCACAGTTTTGAAATGTCTTCGTGGCAATAACAAGTAGACACATGTCTAATAAACACGAATTTTCTGTGTGTAAATGTCCTGTCCATCACTCATGGAATGCCTGATATGTCACTATAAAATTATTTAACATTTATACATCCTATTTTTTAAGAATCTATTTTTCCAACTTCCAAAATATCTACTCATCTTTTCAGGTTTTATTTTTGACTCTTCCCCTATGAAAAAAGAAAAATATACATAATCCTTTCCTTTCTAAGACTTCATTATGCAATAATTTTTTATTTCATCAAAATGAAACAGTTTTTAATAGAGTGAAGTGAATTTCTTATTATCCTTTAGAGTATCTAAACAACATTTATCTCTAAATGTTTCATACAAATTTCTTTTAAGGGGAGGGGGTATTAAAATATCTTTAAAATTTAAAATAAAAATCTTATTGAAATTTTAATTTCTCAAATTTTATTGTAATATTGTCACTTGGGATCCATCACAGAAGGCTTCATCTTCATCACTGTCTGTGATAGAGTAGTAATTCTTTTCAAATACATGTACTTGAGTTGACAGATTATTTGGGTTCCAGATTCAGAAGATTTGATTCGGGTACAGAATTCAGCACATGTTTTATTTAAGATTTGGTATTCGGATTCAATTCGATAAAATTGGGGTTTGACCCATACCTAAAGAAAAATATTTCAATACTACTACACACAGACACAATTACAAGTTTGAAAGTAAATGCCACTGAAATGAAAGTCTGTGCCTCCAAAAACTGCCTTGAGCAGTTAAACCGGCAACCCACATGCAATGGAAATATTTTAGGCCTTATAGCTACGAACAGGTCTGACCTTATTAATGATATCTGTGTAGAGACAGGAATTAGTGATCATGATATTGTCATAGCATCATCGGTTACCAAAGTACATAAGCCAATCAAGAAGGTTAGGAGCGTGTTTTTGTTGGGAAGAGCCAATAAGCAAATGTTAGGATCACACTTAGAAAATGAATGAGCATTGTTTAGTTCCAGGACTATGGATGTAGAGGAATTGTGGACTAAATTTAAGTGCATTTTACATTTAGGGTTAGAGAAATATGTGCCTGTAAAGGAAAAGATCCACTGTGGTAGAATAATAATGTTAGAAAGCTATTGAGAAGCAAAGACTGTTGCACTCTCGGTTCAAAAAAGAACACGTAAATAATGACAGGCAAAAGTTAGTAGACATTCGTGCGTCTATAAAAAGATCGATGCACGAAGCATACAATAATTACCACAGCCATACCTTAGTGAAAGGTCTCTCCGAGAACCCGAAGAAATTCTGGTCCTATGTAAAATCGATAAGGAGGTCAAAGCCTACTATCCAGTCACTCGATCATTCCAGGTCAGTAATAGAAGAAAGCAAACGGAAAGCTGAAGTTCTAAATTTAACCTTTAAAAAATCTTTCATGCAGGAGGACTGCATAAATGTACCATCATTTGATCAACACACTAATTCCGAAATGGAGGACATAGTGATAGGTATTTCCGGTGTAGAGAAGCAGCTGAGAGAGCTAAATACGAAAAAGTCTGATGGTCTGGATGGAATACCAGTTCGGTTTTCCAAAGAGTATTCTGTGGCATTGGCCCCTCACTTAGCTTGCATTTATCACGTATCTTTAATTCAGCGCAGAGTTCCTAGTGATTGGAAGAAATCACAGGTGACTCCCATTTATAATAAAGGAAAGAGAACTGACCAACATAATTACAGGCCAATATTGTTGACATCAATTTCCTGTAGAATTTTGGAGCATATTCTCAGTTCGAATATAGTAAATTTCAATAGGTTCACAGATTTGTTGCTGGCTGCAAGACTTCTTAAGTAATAGAATACAGTACGTTGTTCTCAACGGCGAGTGCTCATCAGAGACGAGTGTATAGTCAGGCGTGCTCTAGGGGAGTATGATAGGATTGCTATTATTTTCTATCTATATAAATGATCTGATGGACAGAGTAACTTGTAATTTGCGGCTGTTTGCTGATGATGTTGTAGTGTATGGGAGGGTGTCGCCTTTAACTGAATGTAATAGCATACAGGATGACTTAGACAAAATTTCTAGTTGGTGTGAAGAATGGCAGCTAGCTCTCAATGTAAAAAAAAATGTAAGGTGATGTGCATGAGTAGGAAAAACAATCCCATAATGTTCGAATACAACATTAGTAGAGAGCTGCATCTAGAGAGCTGCTTGATGCAGTCACGTCGTTCAAATATCTAGACATACATTGCAGAGCAATATGAAATGGAATGAACATGTAGGGACAGTTGTGAGTAAGGCGGACAGCCGACTTCGGTTTATTGGGAGAATCTTGGAAAGACGTACTTCATCCGTAAAGGAAACAGCATATAAAATGCTTGTACGACCACATCTTGAGTATTGCTCAAGTGTTTGGGACCCGCAGCAGATCAGTTTAAAGGAAGACATAGAAGCAGTTCAGAGGCGAGCAGCTAGGTTTATTACTGGTAGGTTCAACCAATGGGCGAGTGTCATGGAAATGCTCTAGCAACTCAATTGGGGATCACTGGAGGAAAGACGACTTTTTTTTTTTTTTTTTTTGTGAATTTCTGTTGAAGAAATTTAGAGGGCTGGAATTTGAAGCTGAGTGTAGTACGATCTTGCTGCCGCCTACTTACATTTCGTGTAGTGATCATAAAGACAAGCTAAGAGAAATTGGGGCTAATACAGAAGCATATAGGCATTCTTTTTATCCTTGTTCTATTTGGGAGTGGAATAGAAAAGGAAATGCCTAGTAATGGTACAGTGTACCCTCTGCCAGTGTACCCTCCGCCACGCACCTTACGGAGGACTGCGGAGTATGTATGAAGATATGTAGATGTAGATGATATATATCCCCTCTATAGTTTTGTTTTTGTATTTGTACACCTCTTAAGTCACTTAGTGGTACACACTGATTTTCACTTAGCCATTGTTTATTAACATATAATATGTAATGTTGTTGTTCACTCTTACCAGGGGGCTGAAATCATCAGCTTATTTTTTTTAAGACCTGATATTAACATGTATAAATAGTAATGCATTATCTCCACAAAGGGAAAGTTCTAGAATTTTCTGAAGCAGCACATCAGTTTTCTCACTTTTCTTGTAGCTTCTGTCACTTGCAGATCGTGTATTTACATCTATGGCTAATTTCCTCATCACACTGGATCCAGAAGATGTCATCACAGTGATTTCCTCAGTGCCAGCCATAAATAATAATAATAATAATAATAATAATAATAATAATAAATCACTGCCCCGATCTGGAACTTTTATTGTTCTAGAAGACACATTTATCAGTAGCTTGTCATCTTTCATACATCAACTGGGTATTTTTTCCAGCTTGACTGTCTTTTACTATTGTTTTTATACATTGATGAGCATTTAGTTTTATTGCCTTTGTAACTTGACTGGTTTTACACTCTGATTGAGCACCTGCTGTTAACAAATCTACATGGGCTGGAGATGGTAACTTGCCATTAATATGGATAGGTGGTGACTTTACTTTCTTTCTTGCTGAGAAGATGTGGGCTAGATAAAGGTTTCACTTCTCTGCATTATATACATAAGGTAAAAGGCAAAGCAGTCAACAACCCGAAGATTGGTTTGAACACCACAGTGCTTTATTAGGCATGGTCCTGTTTGGAGGTTGTTGTTGTTGTTGTTGTTGTTGTTTAGAGGGGACTAGACTGCACGGTCATCAGTCTCCCTGTTTGGAGGTGGTATGCCGTTGCCTTCTTCCAACCTTCGAACTGACTTACCCAGCCAGTTATACGGGGACCTATAGTTTAACGTGGGTTCCGAACCATGGTGCTACTCGGTATTTTTCACATGAGAAATACTGCCAGAGGTGAAAGAAGTGGAAAGTGACAGATAAAAATCCTAGGACTTGGCGAGGATCGAATCCGCGACCTTTCGATTTGTAGTCTGACACTCTACCACTGTGCAACCGAGGTGCACCATTATATACATAAAATGTCACAAAGCTAATTTCAGTGTATAAGTAGTTAGCTACCTTTATTAATGTTGGCTCTTCCATGTGCAATAAGAGGCAGCAAAACTTATGCATATTACCCGTTTTTTTCTTGTGTTAAGGTGGATCCCATGTTTTCTGTAATTTTCTCGTTGTAGAAGCTGCCTCATGTTAATTATTGTGATTATAAAGTCTGACATTATCAGAGGAGGAGATGCAATCTTCTAACAAATTGTTAAAACTTTAAAACATTTATTAAAAATTTCTTTAAAAGGCCTTGACAGCAGAACTTAAAATTTTCTGCAGCTTAGGCCTTTTGAAGAATTTTTTAATATTTCTTCATAAGTTTTAACAATTACTGTGATGTTGGCAATCCATTACAATACAATTAAGATTGAAAATCATATAGTTGAGTTCTCTCTTGTCATGCCTCTATGGGATAGTACACAGTAACGGAATTGGACAACTCATTCTTGAAATTAATCTCTGTACACTCATCTTAATATCAGTTTTGTTCCTATTAATGTCACTGAAACCTTGCAATAGTTACCACTAAGTCATCCAGTCCACGAAGAGTCTGACTACTTCCTTGATGACATTCTCAAGCCATGCACTTAGTTTTACTACTGCTGATGTGCTGTAGTCAGGAGATGATATATTTAAGAATGATGGACATCCACACCCTTGACTATCAGATAGTGGCAGTATCTTGTTTTATTCTTATCCTTAATCATTTCACTAACCATTTTTGTGTAATTGGTGGTTTTTTTCCAGTCTTGGACGCTGAGTGTTTTGTAGCTGTTGTATTATTGTTTGGCATAATACTGGCACTAATAGTCACTGATTTCATATTGTATGCCGTAGAACTACTAGGTATTGCACTTAGTTTTAAACTGTGATGATTGAGAGTGTCGTGTATTTCAGGTTCACTTCATTTGCTTTTTTCCAATAATGCATCATTGTGATGTTTTTAGAAATTGAATCTCATCCAGTAACATAAAGATAGCTTCGTCTTTACTGTTAAATGTTTGGCCTACAACTTGTTTACAACATTCTTCACACAGACAAATTTTTAGCTTCATGTTTGCATTTGTATAGCTGTAGTGATAAACAGTCCTGCATTTAATGCAGGAAACACCTTTACTGACACTTTTTTTTCATCAATAGCAATAATTAGTATCTGTCAGTTCCTGAGTTGCACACAGTTGATCATGACAGGGAGTGGCTGCTAAGCACATCGCTTCAGTAACATATTCTGTAGCTTTAGTACTCCTTTTATCTGCTACAATAATGCAGTATAACACACAATGCACAATGAGTTTTTCACACATAATGCATACTTTCTCATCATCATCATCATTACAGACTGATTATGCCTTTCAGCGTTCAGTCTGGAGAATATTACCTCTAATAAAATTCCTCCATGATCCCCTTTTCAATGCTAACATTGATGCCTCGTTTGATGTTATGCCTTTTACTTCAAAATCACTCTGCACCGAATCTAAGTACTTTCTTCTTGGTCTACCTCGACTCCTCTTACCCTCTGCTGCCGAGCTCATGAGTCTCTTAGGTAACCTTGCTTCTCCCATGTGCATAACATGACCCCACCATCTCAGTCTGTTTGCTCTAACTGCTTTATCTATGTTGTTCATTCCCAGTTTTTCTTTGATTTCCTCATTATGGTCACCCTCCTACCATTGTTCCCATCTATTAGCACCTGCAATCATTCTTGCTACTTTCATATCTGTAACCTCTACCTTATGAATAAGGTAACCTGTATTCACCCAACTTTCACTCCCATACAACAAAGTTGGTCGGAAGATAGAGCAGTGCACTGCTAATTTGGTCTTGGTACTTACTTCCTTCTTGCAGAAGAGAATAGATCTTAGCTGAGCACTCACTGCATTAGCTTTGCTACACCTCGATTCCAGTTCTTTCACTATGTTGCCATCCTGTGAGGAAATACATCCCAGGTACTTGAAACCATCTACCTGTTCTAACTTTGTTCCTCCTATTTGGCACTCAATCTGTTTAAATTTTTTCCCCAAAGACATTACTTTTGTTTTGGAGATGCTGATCTTCATATCATAATCCTTGCATTTCTGATCGAGCTCTGAAATATTAGTTTGCAACCTTTCAATTGAATCGGCCATTACAACTAAGTCATCCACATATGCAAGACTGCATATTTTGTTTTCACCTATTTTAATTCCGCCCTGTCAGTCTACTGTTTTCAACATATGATCCATGAATAGTATGAACAACAGTGATGACAGGTTACAGCCTTGTCTTACTCCTGAAACTACCCTGAACCATGAGCTTAATTTGCCATCTACTCTAACTGCTGCCTGACAGTCTTCGTAAAGCCCTTTAATTGCCTGCAGAAGTTTGCCTTCTATACCATAATCTTGTAGAACTGACAGCAGCTTCCTCCTAGGAACACAGTCATAAGCCTTTTCTAGATCTATGAAACATAGATACAATTCCCTGTTCCACTCATAGCACTTTTCAATTACCTGCCGTAAGCTAAAGATCTGGTACTGACAGCCTCTAAGAGACCTAAACCCACACTGATTTTCATCTAACTTGTCCTCAATTAATACTCGCACTCTCCTTTCAACAATACCTGAGAATATTTTGCCTACAATGTTAATTAAAGAGATACCTCGATAGTTGATACAATCTTTTCTGTTTCCATTTTAAAAAAATTGACATGATTACCGCTTTTGTCCAGTCAGATGGAACCTGTCCCGATTCCCACGCCTTCTCAATTATCCTGTGTAACCATTTGAGATTTGATGAGTTCCGGCTTAATTTCATCCACCCATCTGCTTTATTGCACTGTAATCTACTGACCATTTTCTCCACTTTCTCCCGTTTCCATCGTCATTCCTATCCCATTCTACTTGAAAATCTGACACATCATTGAACATTTCACCTACATTGAGTAATTCTTCAAAATATTCCCTCCATCTTCTCAAGACATCCACAAGATTGACTAGCAGCTTTCCTGACCTGTCCAAAACACTTGTTAATTCCTTCTTCCATTCCTTTCAAAGATTGCTAATTACGCTCCAAAATGGTTTTCCCACAGCTTGACCCAGAGTTTCTAGCTTATTTCCAAAGTCTTCCCATGATCTCTGCTTGGAGTCTGCAATTATCCGTTTGGCTTTGTTTATTTCTTCAACATAACTTTCTCTGTCTGCCTGATTTCTAGTATGGAGCCATTTTTGAAATGCCTTCTTTTCTTTTTACAGGCTGCCTTGACAGTGTCATTCCACCAAGCTGTCTGTTTCTTCCTGCCTTTACACACTACTGTTCCAAGACATTCTCTACTTGTTTCCAATAGTGTGTCCCTGTACCTTGACTATTCCTCTTCCACTGACTGTAAATCATTACATTCAACTAACTGGTACCTTTCCGAGATCATTGTTATGTATTTGTGCCTAATTTTCTTGTCTTGAAGCTTCTCCACTCTTATCCTTCTACACATGGACCTGACTTTCTGCTCTTTTGGCCTCGCAGAACCAATTTCACTACAGATTAAATAATGATCAGTATCATCAAAGTACCCCCTGAAAACACGTGTGCCCTTGACTGTCTCCCTGAATTCCTGGTCTGTTATTATATATTCAATGACAGATCTGATTCCCCTTCCTTCCCAAGTATAGCGGTGAATGTCCTTATGCTTAAAGAAGGAGTTTGTGATAACTAAGCCCATACTGGAACAGAAATCCAAGAGCTGTTTTCCGTTCCTGTTGGCCTCCATATCCTCTCCAAACTTACCCATAACCTTCTGCTTGATTTCCTGGCATTGAAATCACACATGAGTAAAACACTATCCTTATCCTTCACTCTAATAACTACATCACTAAATGTGTTGTAAAATCTGTCCATCTCATCTTGATCTGCCCCCTCACAGGGTGAATACACTGCCACAATCCTAATTTTCTTGCTAGAGATGGCCAAATCTATCCACATCAGTCATTCATTTACATACCTTATTGCAATTACACTGGGTTTGATTGATTTCCAGATGTAAAACCCTACACCCCACTGTGCTCTTCCTACTTTGACTCCTGACAGGTAGACCTTGTATTCTCCGACTTCGTCCTCTTTCTCTCCCCATACTCTAACGTCACTAACAGCTAAAACATCTAATCACATGTTACTCGAAGCCTCTGCCAGGTCACCTTCTTCCCAGTGTAATCCCCACTGATATTATTAGCTCCCCATCTCATTCCAGATCGTTTGCCAAGTCATATCGGAGGAGTCCCTGGTCTGTCAATTAGAGGTGGGACTCCATCACCTCCAAAGGTCTGAGGCAGTTTGCTCTGATTGTTGCCAGCATGATATTGAAGTACCTGGGAAGCAGGTTGCTAGCCTCACTTGCCCAGGGCCCCACTGGGTTTTACCTTCAGTTTTTATGTAAATTCATAGAACATGCACGCTATTTTTAACTTCCACCATTTTCCCACAGCAGTAGTTGTAAGCCTCCCCCTTGATTATTAAAGCATTTATATTTACTGATTATTACTGCTTATGTAGCAGTTACATATGAGATGAAGAAATTATTTCTGTAAACAGGCAGTACCTGCAGTTACTCAGATTTGCTAACTATCTCAACAAATTGTTTATGTGGGGGACTGTATCAAGGCTTGGTATAAATCCTAAACCATTATTCCATTTGAAAATTAAGTTTATATTCCTAACTGGTAGTCTTAAAAAAAGATTGGCTATTTATTCAACTTCTTTGAGATAATCTAATTAACACTTTTAATTTATGCAGTTAAATTATTAAAAACAACAATTGCATGCCTCCCTCTCATACCACCACATATGTGCAATTAGTCCCAACACAGTGTACAAATTAATATAACCTCATTTTCACAACACATCCAGATTAATTTAAAATGAACATATGTTGCTGCAGCTAATTAAAATTAATTGGAATAATGCCTAGGAGAGCTTAACAGGAAGCCTGAAAAGAAGCTTCAGCACACAATCTGAGTGTGTTACACTACAAGGTTTAGAGAAATTTGTGTGACATCAGCAGTTACTTAAAATTAGTAATTACCTGAGGCCTGGAATTAGCTCCTCACCATATTTTCTTGCCTGTGTAAATAAACCCATCTGAATAGCAGTTTCAAATGCCATATCCAGAGTTTTTACATGCTGCAGATTGTAAGGATGGAAAAGTCCTTCCTGTTTTCTTAAACAGCTAATGCAGACATCCAGATCTATTAATAAGTCAGGAACACAATATAACTTCACAGAGTTTTGTACACACATGTATGTATTTAATGAATTTACTCATTTAGACATTATTTATTAAATCTACACATACCAATAATAAAAATGAAACTTAATAATCTATTATTTGTCACTGTATCTCGCAGTATTGTTCAGATTTATCTAAGTAATATTCTAATTAATTTCATAAAAATTGTGTAGTTAATATAGAGCAATGTGCCCAAAAAAACAGTGATTGATGGTTGGCAGAGTAAACCAGTCATAAATTGCATTAATAACAAAAAAAATCACACAATTATTGACAAAACTGTTCCATATAATCCAGAAATATGAGTAGTTAACAAGAAGTATGAAAAAATTGCTGATTGTAAATGGGATCAATAAGTCTCAGAATTAGGTCATATATCTATAACACAAATACAGTTTCCTGTCACATGTTCTCTGCTCTACACATTATTATGCTTTAAATGAGTGGTTACCTTTCCCTTAATTAACACAATTCTGTATCTAAGATTTTCAATTATTAATGCACACACATAGAACGAATGAAAATGAGAAAATTATGGCAGTATGGACACTTTATGGAAATGAAGGGTAGAAGACTGCCATTAAAAATATGGAGGCCCTTGGAGGAAAGCAAACAAGGGAAAAATAGGAAAAGCACTAGCTGGAGGAAAGCAGGAATCAACGAATTATACCCTAAACAGAGAAATATAGCTTTAAGTGTGGGGATTTTGAAAAATTCCAAAATATGTAAATAAAAATTCAGCCATGTTGAAGAATATAAAACAATTAACAAGACCATTAAATGGGACATATCAGCCTACTTTGAAAACTCTGCAAAAATATAGCTTGACGTGTCTTCTGTCCGGTATTATCCACTATCAGTACCATGGGCAGGGAGCCACCACTACCATTAGGGCAGTTGAGCACCTGAGGCTGCTGTTATGCTCTGCTTGAAGTATCAGCCAAACATACCAGTGCCACACCCCCTGAAGATTGCAGCACCACCAGCACCAGAGCCACACGATAAGGAACCATGCAGATAATGTCAGAGCAGTGTACTACAGTCTACATTGAGTTTTTAGTCTACCCTATCCTGAGAGTCTCTATCCAGTTATCACAGGCCGTCACGTGTACAGGTTAGAAGAGTCCCTAGTCAGCCAACTATGCTACAAGTTCCAGTTCGTGACACTGCTAGTGCATGCCAATATCAGACTCTCAGAATAAGCCATAGAGAGACAGAAGGGGGAAAATTCAAATGTTTGTTTATCTTATGGGACTTAACTGTGGGGTCATCAGTCCCTAAACTTACAAACTACTTATAAACTACGTTATACTAAAGACAACACAAACATTCTTGTCTGAGGGAGGATTCGAACCCTCAACAGTGAGCGGCCTTGCGCATTGGAGTGCCTCAATGCGCTCGGCTATTCCACTGTGGCAGAGACAGAAGATAGTCAGACTTATGATACATAAGAACACCATTGTATTCAAGTGTCACTCTAGATAGAGTTACGACAGTAATATTCAGGACTGTATATCACAACATTGAGCTGTGTATTGGAAGATGTTCTCCCAGTTTTAACATATGTATTTTAAAACTGAATATTATATCCAAATATTTTATTTATGCTGTGTCTATCCATCCTTGCTTTATTGCTCCAATAACCCTGCTCTACTTCATGAAGATGAACTGTAACTGCACACAGGCTACTTCACCCTATTGGCTATCAAATTCTGGCAACAAGTGATCCAACACAGCATATTGATATACGAGATGTGGAGATCTGCCAAACCCAGATGAAATCCATGCCAAATAACTGACCATTGGTCTGTTAACCAGGCAACTTGACTATGGT
Organism: Locusta migratoria; assembly: GCA_026315105.1. Taxonomy (NCBI): domain Eukaryota; kingdom Metazoa; phylum Arthropoda; class Insecta; order Orthoptera; family Acrididae; genus Locusta; species Locusta migratoria. Next base: position 107,336,741 of record CM048755.1, read on the forward strand.
TTTAAAATGCTTCCTACTTTCCCAAGTTCTGACTTAGGAAATAAGTCACACAGTAAAAATATTATAATATTCAGAATAAAAGTGTGTGTTTCATAAACAGATGATGCACATGACCTCTCTTCATTAGGTTAACTGATGTCTATGGTGATAAGAAGAGCATAAAACTATAAAAGTAAATTGAAATAAATGGTCAAAACATGGAGGAGCAGATGCCAACAGGGATGGGGTGAAACAATCTGAAAATCACAAAGAGGAGGGGGAATAATAAGAAACTAGTTTTCTTACACCATAAACATATAAGGTAATGAACAGACAGAACACTACAGGAAATTGTTAGATCTGTACATACAAAATCAACATTCCAGTACTGTCTACCAATGATCAGTTCATGACAACCTGTACACCTAGCATAAACACCCAAACAAGTTTATAGAAACTTCCTGGCAGATTGAAATTGTGCCCCCGAACTGGAACTCGAACCTGAGACCTTTGCTTTTCACGGGAATGCGCTCTACCACTGACCTATCCCGACATGATTCATGGTCTGTCCTCACAACTTCAATTCTGCCAGTACCTCACCTCCTACTTTCCAAACTTCACAGAAGTTCTCCTGCGAAACTTGCAACACTAGCACTCCTGGAAGAATGGATATGATGGAGACATGGCTTAGCCACAGCCTAAGGGTTGTTTCCAGAGTGAAATTTTCACTCTGCAATGGAGTGTGTAGTGATATGAAACTTCAGGGCAGATTAAAATTGTGTGCCAGAACTGGGACTCAAACCTGAGACCTTTGCCCTGCAGTCAGAACTTCTGTGAAGTTTGGAAAGTAGGAGGTGAGGTACTGGCAGAATTGAAGTTGTGAGCATGGACCGTGAGTCGTGTTGGGATAGCTCAGTGGTAGAGCGCTTACCTGTGAAAGGCAAAGGTCCCAGGTTTGAGTCCCAGTTCTGGCATACAATTTATCTGCCAGGAAGTTTCATACCAGCGCACACTCCGCTGCAGAATGAAAGTTTCATTCTGAAGTTTGTAGAATTTCCTCAAGATGCTAAAAGAAAAGGTAGCTCAAATTTCATGTCTGATCAAAATTTATTACTGAACCACCAGCAACTGGTAAATACATGGAACATTTTCAGAATTATGAAAGACACCAACAGCCTGTATTTAAAATGAGAATTAAAGAGCTTCAGATGTACTTGAAAGAGTAACAGAAAGAAGAAATTATATAAATGATCAAACATCTCTGCAGAACATAACATTATTCAGTAGACTAAAATTTTCCAATTTTTATATAAAAAAACTAAAAAACATCTTACTTACAAAATATAAGACCAGTTAATGGAGCATTATAGTTCTCTGTTAATAACGAAGTACTGTAGTAACAGCTGGTATACAATGTCATGAGCAACAGTGCTGACTGTGTTGACCAGGGGGAGAGGGGGAGTTGGGAAGAGGGGGGGGGGGGCATCAGCACCACGATTACCTGAGCCAAGTAGTATTTTGATATAAAGAAAATGCATAGGCTCAAAATAGCAATAAATATTTAACAAGTTACCACACATTGATCAACCTAGAAGATTTATTAATTTTGACAACATTATCTGAGGAGAAAACAGCGATCTATTTGGTATGATCAATATACAAAAAACAGTCTTGATCGCAGGAATTAACAGTTTCAATTAACTGGTTTCGACCTGATGTAGGTCATCTTCGGAATTACAAATAGCCCCTGGGGCCAGTGCTGCACTCGGCCGGGCTGGGCTGTCCTGGGCTGTTCTGCTGCCAGTAGGTAACAGTTACCTACTGGCAGCAGAACAGCCCAGGACAGCCCAGCCCAGCCGAGTGCAGCACTGGCCCCATGGGCTATTTGTAATTCCAAAGATGTCCTACATCAGGTCGAAACCGGTTAATTGAAACTGTTAATTCCTGCGATCAAAACTGTTTTTTGTATATTGACGAGAAGATTTAATTTTATTAAATGATAAAGCTATATAGCTTGCTGTCAGATAGCCCACTGTGTAATGTAAAATATTTCTACAATACCTATAAATATTAATTTCAGGTACCATTGTCTTGATTATACTAGTACTGTGTTTATGACATATATTGTTTTATTACACATGATCAATAATGAGGAAAAATGAACCATTATTATTGAATGAACCAGTGGCAGATACAGAATTATTTCTGGGGGAGGGGGGGGGGCACAAACCTGAGGAGGGTGAACATGTCCTTAAGGGCTTTGTGAGACTAATTTTAAAACACACACATGCGCGCGCACGCGCACGCACACACACACACACACACACACACACACACACACACACACACACACACACACAAACGACGGGATGCTGAAAAGTAATGCCTCCAAACTTTTTTTTGTCTGTTTGCAGCATGGATGATGTTTCGCATGTCCTGCATATTACTCGGTTGTCCTTGCCGCATAGCTGACGCAAAGTACAACCCTCTGCTGCTAGAGGGCTTCGAGTAGTACCGAGTAACATGGCAGTCTGTAAAGCGACTATGTCGATGCGTGAGGAACAGCGGGCTGTGATCTAGTATCTAACCGCAGAAAACATTCCTCCAATTGAGATCCACAGAAAAATGAAAACTGTACATGGTGACATTTACATCATTAATGTGCGCCGGTGGGCTGCCCGTGCTTGTAAACATGGTCCTAACCTCAATGTCTGTGACAGAGCATGGAGTGGACGACCATGTACGGCAACAGACGAGACTCATCGGAATCAGGTTGATCAACTCATCTCGTCAGATAACACAGGCACAACTCTCATTGCAGTGTGGCATATCATGGGAGCATGTACAGGCTCTGATTGCAGAACTGCAGTACAGAAAAATGTGTACACGGTCGGTGCGCCGTATGCTCACCGCTGATATGAAACAAAGGAAACTGGACATCTGTCAACAATTGCTGTTGCATTTTGAGCAAGAGGGTGAGGGGTTCCTAAACAACATTGTGACTGGTGATGACAGCTGGGTGCCCTATTTTGACCCCCTGAGCCAGTGAGCATCATAGGAGTACCGCCACCACGGATCACCACCCACAAGAAAGTGCAAGACCATGCTGTCGGCAGGCAAGATCATGCTCACTGTTTTCTGGGATGTTCGAGGTGTCGTGTATATGGAGTTCACACCTAAAGGCACCATCATAAACTCTGCACGGTACAGCGGGACTCTCCGCAAACTGAAAGCATGCATTCAAAGAACTCGTCCCCACATGGAACACTCTCTCCTTCAGCATGACAATGCCAGACCGCACACGAGCACTGCGATGTCTGCAACAATCCGCCGCCTTTCATTCACTGTCATCGATCATCCTCCATACAGTCCAGACTTGGCTCCATGCGATTTAAAGAATACCTTTGTGGTGTCCACTTTACAACTGACGAAGCATTGCAAGCGGAGGTGAGGTGGTGGTTAAGACAATGAGGTCCAAACTTCTACAGTGACAGGATCCACAAACTGGTCTCTCGTTGGGAGAAATATGTGCGTCACCAGTGTGACTATGTTGAGAAATAAATATGTAGAAATGGTGAATAAAGCTGTGTTTTTGTAATACAGTTTGGTTTATTTCAAAAGCTGTAAGGTATTCCCAGAAAAAAATCGGAGGCATTACTTTTCAGCATCCCTACACACACACACACACACACACACACACACACACACACACACACACACACATATATATATATATATATATATATATATATATATATATGTGTGTGTGTGTGTGTGTGTGTGTGTGTGTGTCTCCTATAACTGCTATAGGAAACACAAAATATGTTCCAAAACAACAGTCGCTTTTTAGTTAAAAAAAATTAATTTACTTCCAACTAACTACCAATGCACTATTGGTTTCTGCGCACTGATTCTGAGCTTTGCCAGGTGGGTATATGCACATCCCTATACAGAGGAAGCCATGCGAAATTGGCATAGGTTTCTCTACATGTTTACAACTTTAGAATAATTGGACTATAATAATGACCACTTGAAAATTCAAACAATTGTACAATATGTTCAAAAAACTATTTGTACAATTAAAATGAGCCAAATGACTTAATGGTGACTGTACAAAATCGTAAGAAATATTGTTTAAAAAAAGTTCAAATGTTTTTAATATGTAGGGACCAAACTGCTAAGGTCATCAGTCTTTAGTCTTACAATCTACTTTAACTTAATCTAAGGACAACACACACACCCATCCCCTAGAGAGGACTCAAACCTGCGGTGGGAGTGGCCATGTACTCCACGATATGGTGTGATAAATTATTAAACTTTTCACTGTTTAATGTGGTTGAATAATTGTAATTTTTTTTAATCACAGGAACTTGAGAATGATGCCATAATGCATCAAAACTAGTAGTGCAATGGTAATTAGATGGGAGTATATTAATTTGACAAGTGCAATGTTTCCAACACTGTGACGCTGCCTTCTGCTCGCTAATGCTCACCCCCCTCCCCCCCTGCCCTCCTCCGGCAGTCTTAGTACATGCCTCCTGCCACTGCCAACAGCCAGCACACGAATTGTCAACTTACCGTGGATGAACAGTACAGTAAACAGAGTAGCTGTGTCATTACTAAACAATGCACAAATAGGAAAAACATCATATCCTAAAAAGTTGCCCAATTATGGGTCAAAAACAAACAGCCAGTAAATACCAGTATGTCACGCTAAATTTGATATTCCCTCAAAAACCTAAAATCAGATTTCCTGTGTTTGCATTGTACTGAATCAATTTCTTCTTCATTCTTTGTAAAGTTGCTATGCAAAACGAAATAAGTTTTCAAGAAAGCTTTCGTGATCAACAAAATTGCACTTGAAAGTTCCTGGCAGATTAAAATTGTGGGCCAGAAACAGGATTCGAACCTGTGACCTATGCCTTTTGATCTACCATCTGAGCTATCCTGGCACACTTCACGGTCCGTCCACAAAACTTTACTTCTGCCAGTACCTCGCCTCCTACTTTCCAAACTTCACAGAAGTTAACCTGTGAACGTTTCAGGACTAGCACTCCTCATTCTGGAAACATCCCTTAGGCTGTGGCTAAGCCATGACTCCACCACATCCTTTCTTCCAGGAGTGCTAGTCCTGTAAGGTTCGCAGGAGGACTTCTGTGAAGTTTGGAAAGTAGGAGGCAAGGAAAAGGCAGAAGTATAGTTGTGACGATGGACTGTGTAGCATGTTGGGAGCATGATGAGTGGAAAAATGCTGTTGAATTTTCTAATATGCTCCAATAACTGGAAAATCGAAATATGTAGCTTGAAATAAAACTGTTTGTAATGGGTTGGAGTACCATTTCTTAGTGTCTAGGAAAAGAATCAGATAAACTGTTTACCGACAATATCTGAATGTGCCAGCTTGGACTGCAGCCCTTGTAATTCACAGGTTCTTTTTTTTTCATAGTTTAATCCTTTAACTTTATTTATGTATGAGTAAAACATATACAATAGCTCATTTATCTCCCAAGCAATCACGAAACAATAAACATATTTTATTTATATCGTAAATTATTGCCAAAAAAGAGCAAGAAGCAATTAAATGGAAGCATAACAAAGAAAGTCAAATTATGTTATATTAATTACAGGGATTTTGCATTTTTAAACTCACAATTACATCCTGCCCATAAGTAAAAGTTAATTATTCTAATGCTAAGATTCTTTCCCTTCCTCCCTTCATCACCATCTCTCTCTCTCCTCCATTCTTTCTCTCTCTCTCTCTCTCTGTCTCTCTCTCTCTCTCTCATTTTTTGTCAGGCCATCTGGGGAAAGGCTCGTGCCCATGTGCCCCCCCCCCCCCCCCCGACTCTGCCCTTGGAATGAACCTATTTTAATTTTCTACGTTACTTCAATGATGTGCTGGATTTAAGGCCAGGTGAAAGGGGTTAAAGTAAATGGCCACAATTACTACAGTTTGAATTTGGCAAATATAGAATAAATATTTCACTCATAATTTTAATTTGTGTGTCACAAAATAAGCTTGTTGCCAAAGTCAAGGACCATTACAACTTCAATAATGACTATGTTAAATTAAGCAAGTAATAAGCTGGTTTTATATTTGTGCATCACAAACTTTTACAGGTAAAGATAGAGAGAGAATGCAACTCGCAGATTTGAGATACATTGAACCACAATGAAGTGTGAGGTGACAGTGATGCAGTTTGATATAGACTAGCTTGTAAGTTACAAAGTCTTCCTTCCTTTTTATTTAAAAAGGTCTGACTTATTTATGGAAATGAGACATGAGATAAATATTTTGACTTAATTCAAAGTTCATAACATTGTCATCATTTCCCCTTCCCCTTCTCTCTCTCTCTCTCTCTCTCTCTCTCTCTCTCTCTCTCTCTCTCTCTCTCTCTCTCTCCACTCCTTCAGAAAAGGATACAGCAATATTCTTTCATCTCATTCAGATGATGCTCAGTGAAGGCTGAAGCATTCTGATATTCCTCTATTAACTCTTGTGATATGTTTGCCCCACACTCTGGACATTTGCTTTTAATGCCCTGTAACAAATACAAATCTTTACTCTCTCATTTATTTACAAATTTTGCTTTTTCTTGACATATAAGAATATTATTAGTGAAATGAAAAAAATAGATCATAAAACAAGTGTTACAAGTACAGTGGTTCTTCTGCTTGTGAAAGACATTAATTTGAATAACATACCTAAACAGCAATCTAAAAGGTTACATTAACTTTTCCTCATTTACTGTAAATATTAGCAAAAAATTCTTTAATAGCAACTGAAAGATTTATACCAGATGCATTAATAAGACATGGAGCAGATCCCCAAAGGTCAAAACACTGTTGCAGAGGCAATGAAAAAAGCATATCAGATTTAAAAGAACACTAAATTTCCAAGATTAATAGTGTTTCACATAATGAATTCTAAAATTTGAACATTTCGAGCATTTCAAGGCATTGAAATATATTCAATGGCAAAGCTGAAAATTTGTGCTGGACTGGGATTCAGGGTTTTTGTTAAGTATATGGGACTTAAGTGTGGGGTGATCAGTCCTTAAACTTCCAAACTACTTATATACTAACTTATACTAAAGACAGCACAAACATCCATACCCGAAAAGGGATTCGAACCCCCGACGGCAAACGGCCTCACGCATTGGAGCATAACGCATCAATGCACTCGGCCACTCTGCCGTGGTGATTGGGATGCAAACCCCGATTTCCCGGTTCAGGCCAGTGGTCACCTAAACCGATTAGGCTATCCAGGCACGCTTCCCTTCCAACCCAAATTCTCACTATTATTGTAGTGCCCCCTACCCATTACTTCCTCTTGCTTGCAGCCTATACTGTATTCCTGCAAGGGATCGAGCATAGTAATGCGTCCACATTGAAATTGTCAATTATCTGTTGGAGCAGATATACAATTTATTGATACGGTGTCTGTTCTTTCCAGACATGTCCTGCACCATATCAATAATTGTTTCACATAAGCTCACAATTCAACAGAGATTTCAAAGAAGTTATTTTAACACATTGTTGGTCATCCTACATGCAACACAAAGAAGAACAGGTGATATCACAGACAAATTTATTTGAGAGATTCCATGTTGTACTAAGATCACATGACTGAAACTACAACCCCTGTGAAGGGAGGAAGATGATCAAATCAATATTGAGTGTTGATTTCACAGTTGGCTCTAACCACTGCAATGCCTCAGCATTGAATCAAAGAGGCTCAAGGATGTATAGCTAGGGTATAGCATCCACATATTGCCACAAGCTGATTTAGTGAAGCAGCAGGCGATGTATTTTGGGTCAGTTGTTTTGCAATAGACATTTTCGATAGGTACGAGATTTGGAGAACAGGGTACCAAAGTGGTAATGCAATCAGATGAACAACAATGAGGTCTCAAACATTGTGTGACATGTGGTTGCCCAGTATCCTGATGCAATGTAGCCATCAACAAGCTTTGTAAGTATGAGGGGACAATAGGTTCCAACACTTTAGAGATGTAATACTGGCTGGTTAGTGTACCAGCAATGTGTATGTAGTGGGGGGATACAGGAATGGAAGCCAATACCACACTAAACCATAATTCCGGCTGTAAGGCCCAGTGTGGTGACACATATTGCAACAGCCTCTCGCCACGTTGCCTCCAGACTAATCTGCTTGTTCTTGTGAGGTGGCTAAAATCGGGATTCAACAGAAAAATCAATGTCATTCAATTTGGTAGTCCGTGACCATCATTCACCACACCAGCGCTGGCACTGATGCCAGTCGCATTAATCCACTGGTAAACGCAGCTTCACAAACAGTTCACTCTGCTGTTTACACCACATGGTATGCACAAACACATTCGGTTATGCAGTAACCGAATTTATTGTGATACGGTCGAGCAATCTGTCGCTGCCACGTGCACAGTATGTAGTGGTACAATGAGATGGGTGCAATTGGTCTTGTCAGTCTGTTATAACCCTCCAGCATCCAGGGAGAACATATCTGCAACACAGTTGCTTGGTTATGGGCAACACAATCACCAATTTCTCTGAAGTATAGCCCACAATCCCTATAGGCAACTACTCTTCCTTGGTTCAACTCTGAAACATGCTCAAAGATACTTACTGTCTTCTACAAGGCATACTTAAGCTGCTAAAGTAAAGCAACTACATGAAAGAAGAATTCCAGTATGTCCACAAGATCATCAGTTCCCCTTTATATAGAGCTCGCAGGTGGTGTTAGGGGAACCTCTCATGTGTGCTTGCACTAAAGTGTTAATAGTAGGAATTCCTCATCACCACAAATGCATGTTGCAAATTTCACCTGATTTGGCTGCTTCGTTAAGGGTACTGTTTTTTGGTGCCTGGCAGTTTAGTTCTCTTAACAGAATGGCATAAAATCCAGACAGATTCTGGTTGTATGTAAAGTACACCAATGGCAAGACACAATCAATGCCTTCACTGTGCAATAGCAATGAGAGTGCCAGTGGAAGTGACTAAACACAGTTTGTTGACATTCCTTCACCAAAGAGAATGAAATAAGTGTTGCAAAATTATAACCAAGAACAGCTGCCAACATGAGTAACTTAGAAGTAGATATCTATGGTGTAGTGGATTCATTTAGCTCACTCAATACAGGCAAAAATATAAATTATAGAAGTGGCCATCCTCACAACTGGCAATCTTGGTAATCAAAATCAATTATGGCCTTACTGGTTTTTATTAGGAACAACCTATGAATAAAGGGTGCCTTTCTAACACATTTCATTCAGTATGTTAGTAAATAACAATTATACCAAAGTTACAAGTTTTTAACTGGTGGTCTTCCTTGATGGCTGGATTTTACTAGCAAAGAGAGACACACCACATAAAAAAAAATTACTTACAGGGTTAAATAGTGGTCTACAACAGAAGAGAGAGATGCAATATTTTTGAAAACCAACAAACAAACAGCACACTTACATAGGTATGTGAAACTGGAGCACCACATTTTGAATTAGGACATAACATACTGTCCATAAGACATGCTTCCTCAATGTCTTTACACTTTAAGCATGAGCATGTAAAATAATAGGTTTGCTGTAGTTCTGCTTGACGGTCTGTTGCATAATTCAGTGTATCAATGTAAGCAATAAACACCTGTAAAAGAAGAAAAGTAACTACAAATTTTATGGAAATTTCAAATTAAAGATTGTAACATGTGATATAACAGTCTAATGTCTGCTGTGAAAATCTACAAAAGAGATACTCAAAAAGCATTTCACATTTATTTAGACAACAGCCACAAATTGTGCACATCTCAATGAAATCAAACTGGACAGACTTTTTGTGACTGATGCAGTTAACCTTGCAATGAAATTTAAGTCATGTCAAAAATCTCAGAAAAAGTTTAAAGAAAAATTGCATTTACATAAAAAAAAAAATTTCCGAGGAAACTTAACATTAATAAAAGAGCTTATCAAGTCATGCAACTTTGAACTTGCATAAGAAGATGAAAATTATGAGTCATTTTATGTAGGGATGGGTCGAACCCCAATTTTACCGAATCGAATCCGAATACAGAATCTTAAGTAAAACATGTGCCGAATCCCGAACCCGAATCGAATCGTCCGAATCTCGAACCAAAGTAATCTGTCACCTCAAGTACATGTATTTAAAAAGAATTACTACTCTTATCACAACCTTCTGGAGTGAATCCCAAATGACAATATTAACAGTAAAGATTAAGAAATATAAATTTCATTTAGACTTTTAAATTTTTTAATACCTCTAGACTTAAAAGAAATTTGCATGAAACATTTTGATATATATGTTGTTCAGATGCTTTAAAAGGTAATAAGAAAGTTTTTCACTGTATTACAAACTGTTTCATTTTGATGAAATAAAAAATAAAGAATGAAGACCTAGAACGGATGGATTACATATTTTTTCTCTTTTTTCAAGGGGAAGAGTCAAAAATAAAACCCGAGTAGCTATTTTGGAAGTTAAAAAAAATAGATACTTAAAAAATAGGATGTGTACATGTTAAATAATATTATATTCACATATCAAGCATTCCGTGAGAGACGAACAGGACATTCAGACAGAGGGAAATTCGACGTGTGTACTTGTTATTGCCACGAAGACATTTCAGAACTGTGAAAAGTACTTAACGCGCCGATTGCGCATTCCGGTGGGTTAAGCAAGGATATTTTGTAAATTTATTTATCCTTTAAAACATTTAAGATCATGTAACATGTCAGAGCAAAATTTGTAATCTTATAAGATTTAAAAATCAGTACCGGTACTAGAAGTCAGTTCCCTTGCTTCAATTCTAACTATTCCCATTCAGCAAAAGAATGTTACAAGTGTAAATATTGACGTGATATGTATATTCTCCCGTGTTCGCCGTTGTTTTTCGGGTTTGTTAGGCGGATGGAATTTAAGTGTGGTAACAGCTAACACGGAAGATTACATGGCGTAGTGTTTACATTTGTATTATTCTTATGGCGAAGAAAGTGTAGAATTAACAATCCCTTTCCCCTAATAGAAAAACACGTAAATTATAGCATGAAGGCAGTGGTTGTAGCGTCAGGCATATTGACGCAACACATGCAAGTCGGCTTTACGTAGTAGCTTTTAGATAAAACTTCAAATGTAAGGCTATTGTATGAAACTAAATGCGGAAATATAAAACAATTTGACCAGACTAATAATAAAAATTTTACGAAATGTTTATAATAGCAATTAGATACCGGTGCGGTAATTCTGAGTCACAGTTCCTTCTACTACAGAACATCATCCCTCGTACAATCTAGTGCATACGATATCGAACATTTTTAAATGCCTGTTACGCAATCTGATTTGGAACCCACTTCCATGTACCATCATTACATTGGCACACTTGCGCGTTTTACACGACCCGCCATGCCAGCTGTCTGTCACTTTTCGAAAAGCAGTAGGTGTACTTGTGTTTAAGCTTTACCTTACCCGATTTATTGAAACAGACGTCAAGTGGTTGAATTGACACCATCCCACCTGGATGGCACATAATTAGATTTTTTTTTCCAAATAATAAATAACTTCCTTCTTGAAATCCTAGTGCTTCATTACAGTTCACACACCTCAGCACTTCACAAAATTCGACGAAACAATACGTGAAATCAGAATGAGGCAACTCATGTAAGAATCCTAAAGCATTATGTATTGTTGGTATTTACGTGAAAAAAAAAATTATTTTTGTTGCTACTTATATTTGCTCCGGCTGCGGTGGCCAAGGGGACTGAGGCGCTACAGTCACGGTCTGCACGGTCACTACGGTCGGGGGTTCGAATCCCCCCTCGGGCATGGATATTGGTGCCGTCCTTAGTCTTAGGTAGTTCATAAGTAGTTTGTAAACTTAGGGACTGATAACGCAGTAGTTAAGTCCCATAAGTTCTACAACCATTTGAACATTTGAACTTATATTTGAAAGGCTGCTACATTTGAAGTTGAGCAATACTAAAGTTCTATTTCCTACATTGGATGGTGTATTAAAATTCATTAGTCGAAAATGAAAAGGAAATTAGACTCGTTTTCCTTATTTTATTTATTATTTTTATGAGCGCAAAAGTTTTAGCGCCAGACGGGAAAAGTTACTTGTGGCGGCTCCTAGCACCATTTATCAGAACTATTCAAAGTGAGGTCGTTTCGTTTAACGGAATCGTATTTCAGCGGATCTATGGAAAATAAATTAAATGACGCAAACGACAGCGCACTGTTATGCGAAGCAAATTACAACATTCGTAACTAAAGGTTTGCAGGTAACAATTTGGATTCGGGATTCGGTAGTATTCGGCCATTATGCCCCGAATCTCGAATCCGGAAGCCAGTGTGCTAGATTCGGCGAATAATGGATTCGGCCGAACCACCCGGACACAACCCTAATTTTATGTACAAAACAGTGATTTCATATTACTTGCTTCAAAGGAAAATACAGGGTGACACAGTTAAAAGTAGCCAGTCTCCCCCTTTGTATGCAAATGCAATATTTTGACTTCTGAATAAAGTAAACAGCTACAGCAATGACTAGTTATATGCAATCATCGATAGTTAACATCCTTCTATCAGCTTTACAGTTTATTTCATCAGTGACACGTTTCTCCTAGTGTCTACAAAATGACTTTCTTGATAGAATAAAGAATTGAAAATGTGGAAGCATACATGAAAAACGGTTCTATTAAGGAAACTTGTGCAATTTTTGTGTCAAATTTCTGGATCTGGATAGAGGATTACCAGCAAAGAGAGAAATACAAAGTCTGTATAAAAATTGGCAAGTCTATAGATCTGTGGAAAACATAAAAAGACAAAGCATTCCTTCAGTTTGCACACCAGAAGTTATTGCAGACATTCACTGAACAGTTATTCAGAGCACAAAGAAGCCTACATGTAAAATGGCCCAACAGGTGAATATAAGTAGAAAATGTTGGTATCAGATATTACAAACTCTCAATTTTAAGCCATATAATGTGACAATATTGCAGCTATTACAGGAGAATGAAAATCAGAAACATGCAGACATCAAACAAATATTCGAATTTCCCGAGACAGTCTCATTATATCAAAGATATTGAATAGAAAGAGAGGCATTGAATTAAAATTTGTGCCACAGCGGGGATTTGAACCCAGGACATACTACTTAATAAGCAGACGCTTTATCCACTATCATGGCCTCATGGATAACACAACTGCATGGACTGTCTTAAAGCACATCTCCATCCATAACACAAATTATAATTCTGTCTCGATGTTCCCCTACGTAATACACATCATAGTTGCCACCCTCATGAATTACAGACACAGCAAAGGTCGGGTGGCTTGAGTGCCTCAACGATACAGACTGCTGTACCGTAGGTGCAACCACAGCGGAGGGTATCTGTGGAGAGGCCAGACAAACATGTGGTACCTGAAGAGGGGCAGCAGCCTTTTCAGTAGTTACAGAGGCAACAGTTTGGATGATTCACTGAGATGGCTTTGTAACAACAGCTAACATGGCTTTGTCATGCAGTCACTGCAAAAGGCTGAAAGTAAGGGGAAACTACAGTTGCTACTTTTCCTGCGCACACACAGTTCTAATGTATGAATATATGATGATGGTGTCTTCTTAGGTAAAATATTCCACAGGCAGAATAGTCCCCCATTTGGATCTCTGGGTAGGGATTACTCAGGAGGATGTCATTATCAAGGAAAACAAAGCAGACATAATACGGATCAGAGTGTGGAATGTTCTAACCCTTAATCAGGTAGGTAAGTTAGAAAATTTGAAAAGAGAAATGGGTAGGTTAAAATTAGATATGGTGGGGATTAGTGAAGTTGGGTAGCAGAATGAACAGGATTTCTGGTCAGATGAGTACAGGGTTATAAATACAAAATAAATTGGTGGTAACACAGGAGTAGGTCTGATAATGAATAAGAAAATAGAAATGTGAGTAAGTTACTATGAACAGCGTAGTTACTAAACATAGCTTTTAGAAACTTATTCACCATAGAAGACAAAACCAATATTCCAGATTTCGAATTACGAACAGAGGCCATAATGAGCAACATAGAAGTAGGTATCATCGGAGTAGTTTAGAAGTTAAAATCACTTAACAAGAACAAGTCTTCTGGTCCGGACTGTATATCCATTAGATTTCTATCTGATTATGCTGAAACGATAGCTTCTTACTTAACAGCCATATACAACCGCTCTCTGAAAGAAGGATCTGTACCAAAAGATTGGAAAGTTGCACAGGTCATACCTATATTCAAGAAAGGTAGCAGGAGTAACCCACTTAACTGCAGGCCTATTTCATTGACGTCAATTTGCAGTAGGGTTTTGGAACATATCCTGTATTCAAATATTATTCTCAAACAGAATGATCTATTGACCCAAGGTCAACACAGATGTAGAAAATATTGTTCATGCAAAACACAACTAGCTCTTTACTCACACGAAGTGATGGGTGCTATCGACAAGGGTTCCCAAATCGATTCCGTATTTCTTGATTTCCAGAAGGCTTTTGACACCGTACCTCACAAACGGCTTTTAATCAAATTGCGTGGTTATGGTATATCGCCCCAAATTTGCAACTGGATAGGGGATTTCCTGTCAGAGAGGACACAGTTCGTAGTAATTGATGGTACGGCATTGACTAAAACAGAGCTGATATCGGGCATTCCACAGGGTAGTGTTATTGGTCCTCTGCTGTTCCTTATTTACATAAACAATTTGGGGAAAACGTAAGTAGCCCTCTTAGGTTGTTTGCAGATGACGCCATCATTTACAGTCTAGTAAAATCATCTGAAGATCAAAACCAACTGCAGAACAATCTGAATAAGATATCACTATGGTGTAAAAATTGGCAATTTACTCTAAATAATGAGAAGCGTGAAGTCGTCCACATGAGTACAAAAAGAAATCCGTTAAACTTTATTTACAAGATAAATTAATCAAAAGTGAAGGCTGTAAACTCCGCAAAATACCTAGGAATGACTATTACTTCAGAGTTAAACTGGAAAGAACACATACATAATGTCATGGGAAAGGTGAACCAGAGTCTGTGTTTTATTGGCAGAGCCCTTAAAAGATGCAACAGAACTACTACAGAAACTGCGTACACTACGCTTGTCCGTCCTTTTTTTTTTTGGAGTATTGTTGCCCAGTGTGGGATCCTTATCAGGTGGGTTTGGCGGAGGATTTCGAAAGAGAACAAAGAAGGGCAGCTTATTTTGTATTGTCACGATACAGGGGAGACAGTGTTATGGAAATGATACAGGATCTGGGATGGGGATCATTACAACAATGGCGCTTATCGATGCGGCGTGGTCTACAAAACTCCAATCGCCAACATTCTCCTCCAAATGCAAAAATATATTGTTGATATCCACTTACATAGGTAGAATATCAGTAGTATCAGAATAAAATACGAGAAATCAGAGCTCGAACGGAGAGTTTCAGGTGTTCTTTCTTCCCGCGCGCTATTTCAGAATGGAATGGGAAATAAATAGCATAACGGTGGTTCGATGAACCCTCTGCCAGGCACTTAAATGTGATTTGCAGAGTATCGCATGTAGATGTATAATGCATTATTGTAGTAAAGATAGACATGAAGCCAATACCGACCACAGTAGTAATAGTTTATAAGCCAACTTGCTCTGCTGATGGTAGTAAAGTGAGTCACATTGACAATCGTGATTGGGATACAATAATAAATTGAACTCCACCAACATGCTACACATGTAAATTCTGAATGTTTTAAGCGCCTGGAGATGTACACTAGCCCCAAACTGGTCGTGTTAAAATAAATAATATGATATTTAATGTGACTGCAATAGGAACAGTCACGGAATTCAGACACACCCATCATGGATAAAACACACTTGCTGATAGGAGATAGAGGAAATGTATGAGCAGATAAAATAAATTATTTAGAGGGTTGTTAAGGGAGAGGAAAATTTGATTGTCATGGGGTCTAGAACTCAGTAGTAGGAAAGTGACGAGAAGGAAATGTAGAACATGATTATGGCTTGGGGAAGAGGAATGAAAGAGGAGATCAACTAGTAGAATATTGTGCAGAGCACACTTTAATCATCACAAAAACTTGGTTTAATCATCATGAAAGAAGGTTATGTATGTGGAATAGACCAGGAGACACTGGAAGGTACCAGATTAACTTCATAGTGATAGGGCATAGGTAAACCAGATTTTAAACTGTAAGACATACCCAGGGGCAGATATAGACTCTGACCATAACTTATTGGTTATGAACTGTAGATGAAAACTTAAGAGGTGAAAAAAGGTAGAATATCAAGGAGATGAAACCTGGACAAACTGAAGGAACCAGAGTGGTTGGGAGTTGCGGATGAAGCATTAGGCAAAGATTGTCTGAAATGGGGAAAGTAATACAGTAGAAGAAGAATGGGTAGCTCTGAGAGGAAGAAAAGTGAAGGCCACAGACTATCATGTAGGCAGAAGGACAAAGCCCAATAGAAGTCCCTGGATAATACAGGAGGTATTGAACTTAATTGATGAAAGGAGAAAATATAAAAATGCAACAACTGAAGCAGGCAAAAGAGTACATACGGCTGAAAAATGAGGTTGAAGAAAGTGCAGACTTCCAGCAAAGAGATTTAAACATATTGAGTACCAAATAGAGGAACAAAGAGCATGTCAACAGTTTCAGGTACTTATATTTTCTCATAGAATGGCAACATAGTGAAAAAGTTGAATCAAGATTTAGCAAAGCTAATGCAGTAAGTGCTCAGCTACAATCTAATCTCAAGACCAAGTTAGCAGTGCATTGTTTAATTTTTCAACCAAATTTGTTGTATAGAAGTGAAAGCTGGGTGGATACAGGTTACCTTATTAATAAGTTTGATGTTACAGATATGAAAGTAGCAAGGATGAATGTAGGTACTAATAGATGGAAACTATGGCAGGAGTGTGTCCATAATGAGTAAATCAAAGAAAAACTGGGAATGAACAACACAGATGAACCAGTTAGAGTGAACAGGATTATATGACAGGGTTGTGTCACATTCATGGTAAAAGCAAGGTTACGTAAGAGATTCATGGGGTCAGCAGGAGAGTGTAGGAGTAGTTGAGGTAGACTAAGGAGAAATTACTTTGATTACGACAAAAATGATTTTGAAGTAAGAGGCTTAACATCAGATGGGGCATCAATGTTGGCACAGAATAGAGGATCATGGAAGAATTTTATAAGGGGTACTATGCTCCAGACTGAATGCTGAAAGGCACAATCAGTCTCAAAAAATTACGATGGTTTCCAGCACAGCCTTGTACGGGAAAGAGCAGAGGAGAGTGACTAACAGTAAGTTTTTAGGGCCATATGACAGCATTAGAACACACACACACACACACTCAGTCTCATTGACCCCATGTATAAATAATTCAAGGATGATAAAGGCCATAATAATTAGTCACATGAGGCTTTAACTGAGAAGTCTCAAAAACAGGCTCAAAAGGGTCAGATCCTGGTTACAGTGAGTATTCAAGGTACACTAGGATGTGTATCCATCCATAGTTTAGATAATTCGTTCACCAACACACCTGCAGGTAAAATACCTAACCAACAATATCAGACACTAACAGGCCACACACAGCTATACATTCAGGACTTTACACATTTATTAAGTTCTGAAATCTATTGATTTCACCCTCAGACTTCACAGTGAGCTTTAATGCCCAAGTCTTTGTTTACCAACATACTGGCACAAAACACTGAAAATAAAACAGTAGCACATTGTGATACAGTCCACTTGGAGTGGCGGCAGTTTCTGCGGGTCAGGGAGGTTTACCACAGCCCGCGTGTTGAGCGCAAGAGGGTGTGTGTGGGCACAGGCAAAGATTTGGCACAGGAGGAAGACCGAGGGGACTGTTGTGCTTTGGAGTGGTCTGTGGAGGATCATTTTGTTTTACTGGGATCGTCGAAAGTGGCAATGGATTCTGAATGGTGTGGGATTGTATCTGCAGTGAAATAATTTCGATCCAAAAGTTCCTTGAAAAAGGAGCCCATATAGTTGAGAGTTGTTCTCAGCTTTCACTGAAATGAGTTTTTACACCAGCATATGTTGAAAGAAAAACCGGCCTCAGTGCTGTAAACAGCAGTGCCTCTGTGTGGATTTGGTTGTATATGAGAGCTTGTGAGAGTGTCAGTGTGGACAAAAACTGACATCATTATCGAGCTTACTCGACAGGAGAGGCTAAGGAATATTACTCTGGTCACAACTCCATTCACACCTGTCTTCTTACTTGATCTGTCAACTAAGGTACTTTATTACCTGTGTCTACGTGAATTTAGTTGTTGCTGTCTTGGTCGTGTGTGACAGAGTAACAGCACACAAAGTGTGACACTGGAACATTTCAGTTCCGAAACCTATTGAACATCCAGCCAAGTAGAGATGTGTTTTAGTGGAGGCTAATGGTTGCAGTTTGAAGTAACTGTACTTGAGGCCTAAGGCCGTCCCATTAAATTGTGCTATTACATTGTTTTACCTTAAATTTAAATTTTTGGCTCAAAAGTAGTAGTTGACTGCTTGTAGTGTAAATTAGTTACTGTACATGATGCCCACAGCCACTGTGTAAATTGTAAGAGCTATTCTAGAGGCTTCAAATTGACATTCGGCTGGATAAAGATCGTTTACTGCGAGTTAGAATGTAATGTGTATTTCTGATAATAGTCTGGGCACTGGCCACTGTTTGCTTCCCAGTGTAAATGTATAGTGTGTACCTAATAACTGTACTTCAGGTCCAAGGCTGCCCAGTTGAAGTGAGGAATTATTTCTAAATTGTACCTTAAGAGTCTGAATTGACTGGAAGAGTTGCCATTGATTGCCTGGCTGTGTAAGTTTAATTTTGTGAACTGGGAACCGTTGTGGCGCATGGGCACCTCCTTAAATTGGAGGGACTATTTCAGATTATTTTAAGATAGAGATTAATTGGAATAATGGCCATTTCTAGCTTTTGGAGCTTAACTTAAGGTTGTTCAGTCAATAGCTGGTCTTGTGTTGTGGCAAGCTGGTTAATTTGTGGAATTATTACTATTATCATTATATTTATTAATATTATTGTTATTATTAGTATTATTTTAAATGTTACCTTGGACTCAGAATTTAGGTGGAGAAGCATCTATTGATTGATTTGCTATTAATTTAAATAGGATAACTGGTAATATTTTCTCTGCTGTTATTATATACATGTATGCATACCTACCTTTGTATAGTCTTGTGTCTCAAGATATGTTTAATGAACATGAGTCAGTCAGAAGAGTTCCACAGATTCGAACCCTTTAAGCCAAATCCTACCATTCATGGGACCTTACCCAAGCCCTGCCTGCTCTAAGGCAGAAACCACCCACGGAAAGAGATTGCAAGGGGATTATCACATTGTGCTGAAATGGTGTATCATCCTTGGAGCACTGCCTAATGACCCTTAATTTCAAGTAGAAATCAAGATCTTTGAACAAAGATACAATTATTGTGGGTTCCTGACTTTTTCCATTAACAACAGTCTCATGTACTGACCACGAACATTCACAATGAATATCGCTAAAAGGGGTGCTACCTCTACTGGATGTCAAAGCATGAAGATTTCAGTGACAGTACACTTAACCAATAAGAGTGCACTTGAGATGCTAGCAGCACTAGGACTAAACTAGAGGAGGTACAAATAATTACCGATAGATGGACACAGTGAAAATATATTTTAAAAACAGAGAACAAGGTGAAAACACTGAGAAGTAACAATGGAAAACTGCTGATTTATGTTGCTTGTAACAGGAACTCAAATACCGAAGCCTTGATTCAATCACAGGGCTAAAAACAATTTACTGAAATGGACTATGGGCACTTCATTTGAATACTTACTTTGTTCCAATCTGGACAAGGAATATCCTCAACTGCTCTGATGTATATCTTGGTTCCGTCAAAAACTGCTACTGCATTTGGACAACATGAGTGGTCAATAACAGATGCACCCAGATAAATACCTGTTCCAATACCATGCATTTCAGGATCTAAAATACTGAAACCATTTATACACACCTACAAAGAAAAAGAAACATTATGTTTTATCAGTATTCAGATATTCATTTTTCACTGATTTTAAAGTAAACTGCTAAACCTTTAATAAATCATACTAATAACACAAATAACTAACAATGGAAGGTCCAGATTGGATTTTAAAAATCTAATGAGGATAGTTTGCAACTCATTGCATAGGAATCTATCAAGCCACAACAGTCACATGAAAAAAAAAGACCAATACACACACAACTTAGCTTTTGGCCAATCTTCATTAGAAAAAAATCACATGCTATCAATAATAAAATTACACAGACCCACTTCACAGACACAAAACTGTCTGGCTGTTGCATTCTGAGTAATTCTCTGTGGTGATGAGATGGGAGGGGAGCGGAGGGGGTGGGGGACAGTAAGGATGCAAGGCTAAGGTGGGGATGGATATAGTGTGGCCTTGCAGAGCCTGTGTGTGTGTGTGTGTGTGTGTGTAAAATAATTTTGTTTCCTTCCCGCCCCCCCCTCCCCCCTCACAAACTGCATTCCTAAGCTGCATCTCTTTCCACCCATGTAGTACCTACTTGTCCTGTAACACCACACTATATCCATTCCCAACTTTGCCTTATATATATCCTGCCCAAGATATATTTTACACCCACACGGACCAGAAGTTGGGGCGGTAAGGTGGGCGACCGAACACCACTTTAGATGGGGTGGGGAAGATCTTGGCTAGGATGTCTCTCATTTCTGGGCACGATGATAGAAAGTCAAAGCCTTGACAAAGGATGTAGTTTAGTTGTGGCAGTCCAGGGTGGTACTGGATGATGAGGACAGGCACTTTTTTGTAGCTGCTTATTGGGGAAGGGGGGGGGGGGGAGAGAATCTGCAGTGTGGGGGATATGGTACAGGAATTATATTTGTGGACTAGATCTGGGGGGTAGTGTCTGTATGTGAAGGTCTTTATGAGACCTTCAGCATACCAAGCAAGGAGTTCAAGACACTGCAGATAAGCCATCTGTGATGGCTACACTGTAAGGGAGGGGTTTTTAATGTGGAAGGAAAGGCAACTTGCGATGTGTTGATCACTGGTAGGTTCAATGTCCAGGAATGTGACATAGTGGTTGCCCACCTAACCTCCACAACATCTTAGTCCATACCTATACATGAATCTGTAAGGCAGTATAATTGGTGTAATATTTAAGTTCGTAATATGGTGCAGTAGTAGGATACACAAGTTGATGTGATGTGGAAGGGTTTCTGCCAGATGTGAACTGAGAACAATATTTCCATATAAGTGCACGAGTCAGAGGCAGGCCCAGGATTGGCTGACAGGGTTAGAACTAAGAAGTGCCACCAGGCTTCTGGCAGGATGCCCAGACCTGAGCAACAGAAGAAGCCAGGCTTCTCATTGGACAAAGGTTCTAGAGCTAAGTTAGGGCACCCAACACATCATTTCAGCAGTTAGGGTGATGGAAGCTATAGGGGGTCCGTGTTAGATGTGACTCTTACAGTGTTGCAAAATCAAGTATGCAGGGTATTGAATAAGTGTGGTAAGCTGTTGTAATCACGGACAACAACACTTACACAACTACTACACTGAACACTGGCACGCATTGGCTGTGCGAACACCCGCGAAGTGAGCTCGTACCTGGTAAACGACACATTGAGCGCGGAGCACAACTCCACCTGTTTACGTCATTGACTCGCCCGTGTCGTGCTCTGGCGTTTGCCGCAGTTTCCCGTGGCGCGCACTCGCGGCCGACTCCCGACGTATGTATTCGGCTGTGTCTGTGCCTTACAGCATAAGCGTTTCTGTATGATAGTGTAACAGTTTACGATCTTAACTGCAAATTAATAGCCATCTCATAAAACATTTAAACGTGTAATGTTTACTGCATGTGAATAGACAATTATCACAATTACAGTCTCAGCCACAGTTTCTGAACTAGCTAGCAACAAGCCCATCCACTGCAGCTATTGGGACACACTTCTTAAGACACAAGATTAGTGGCTTCCAGAAACCGTTACTAGACGAGATGGATTTGTACATCTCCAGCTGCAGTCTAACACATACAGTTTCTCTGTCACAACCAGACTCTGGGGCACCTCTTTCTAAGGGAGGAAGAGTCTTGTAAGAGCATATACTCAACTTCAATGGCTGCTTCAGAATCTGGGACATCTAGAGCCTCCTACCCCATCAGATTTTCTGAACTGCACAGATGAGAATTATCCTTACAGTACATTCTCTGGTCCTGACATTATTCACCAGGCATCAATCTACAGTAACCTATTTTCCCCTCACCCAATTGTCACTGCCTCCACTCTATCCTTCCTGTTCCCCATACCATCACCACAGCATGTTACTCGTGTTTCAGCAGCCGGAGATGACAGTTGTATGTCTATTAAGTGTATCTGTGTGATTGTATTAATGAAAGTATGTATCTTTCTTCTGATGAAGGTTATAACTGAAAGCTAAGTTGCATGCATACGAGTCTCTTTTTTATGTGACTGTCGACGCTTGATGAATGTCTTTGTGGCGAGTTTCAAACTGTCCTCATTACATTGTTAACAACACAAATAATTATATTTATCCAGTACCATTGAAAATAAGAGTTTAAAGAGGAAATAATAAGTTACAATTATCTAATTCTAAATATTGTTTTTCAGTTTGTTTCCTGATCTGAATTAGTTCCTATATATGTATGTATGTATCACTGTTTTTCTAAAGAAACTCAGAGGCTACTCCATTCCTCTTGGCAAGTACATCAAGGTAATAAATGTCTGTAACTATTACTTAAATCTCATGTCAATAAACAGTTCATACTGTTTAACAGAGCTCTACATTACTGAAATAACTTACTACAATGATGAAAATCTTGGTGGTAATATAAACAATGTTCCAATAAAGTTCATTATGTGTGGCCAAGTAGTTACCATGTCTGAGTGCAAATGAGACGGAGGATTATCCCTGGTGATGTTAGATGGTCCCTACTGATGTGCCCCCTCCTCTATGATCTTGATACATGGATTACAGTAATTTACATCTTCTTTATATGTCTCTCCACTGCTGATTGCCTCAGTTACAAAGCAAGTGGCTCTCTTTAATGATATAATAGTTCAGTGGAACTAATACCATATTTTCTTCTACATAACAACCCAAAAAGTTATGTCAATAAAAATAATGTGTAACATTTAATGGAATGTCAGTTTGTTTAATTGTTATAAAGCTGTCAAATTAGTTAAGCAGAAGTCTACACAGGGGAAAATGAAATATTTCTATAAATGGCAAGAAAAGTGAATTCATTAAGTAATTTTAGTTTACGAAACAGTACCATACATATGATTAAAGCTTTAAGAAAGTACCTATACTTAAAATGTTAGCAACAAAATCTCATTTTAGAGAAAACTGTATGAAAGTTGTTGCATAAGTAATGGGGCTGCAATAATAACTACAATTAACAATATCAATGATGGGAAAAAACAATACCATCCTACAAAGTTTTGTAACCTACACAGAACTGTAAATAACTAATGAGAAAGGAAAATTCTAACCAGAACTGACCGACCTGACCTAATGTGTAAACAGCTTCATCTCACCCTTCCATATATTCCCATGAGTTCAGCATGGTTTGGCATGTTGGCTGCTCCAATAAAGTCAAGAAGAACACCACAGATAGACGTAAAATGCTCCATTCTCCGGTCATCCTTCTTTATGTCAGGATAATCTAAAAGCAGAAAAGTCAAAAGTATGAGCA
Source organism: Locusta migratoria (assembly GCA_026315105.1). NCBI lineage: Eukaryota > Metazoa > Arthropoda > Insecta > Orthoptera > Acrididae > Locusta > Locusta migratoria. Next base: position 107,360,509 of record CM048755.1, read on the forward strand.
GACTCACTGTATATACTAACTCACATAGCTGAAGTTCTTTCAAAATAATGTATTTTAATGTAACTTCAGTACAGCATAAACAGTCACAGCAATAATACTGAGCCTTACAACTACAACAAATTTGTGAATATCTTCTATTTTCTATCACTGTAGAGAGGCATACTGTAACATCAACTATAGAAAAATGTTTGTTGAAAGTACTGTCTCTGGTTTCATCCGGTCATTATGTTACTGAGCTACATAAAACATTGTGTTAGTGCAACTCTTTACATATTCCATGAGATGTGGTCCATCTATGAAACTACAGTTTGACCTACGAAAGATGGCGGGTCACTCATGTCTAGACAACAGCATCTTTGCCGGTTTCGAGCAACAGTTGAAGTATGCATATATACATGTTTTGTGCTTGAAGAAACCTTATCACCAGGAAATAATGGCTCTTGCTCTCTTAGATAGAATTTGTTACGTGCCAACTCCATCTGCGATGACAACTTGGAGCAAACATACTAAAATACACTAACTCACTACAATCAAGTTTAATTTTGGAAATGGCTACGAAAGTCACAGCAGATATTTAATGCTCATTAGCTGTCAAGGAATGTGTGATGAAGATGTGCAGACCAAGTCTATACTCAACTACCATCATTCGTGTGTCCAAATCTATATGTAAGAATATAGAAACAACTTAGGAGACACTCAAAACATAAACAAGTGATGTCAGTGCATGTAAATTCTTATTACAAACTTCAAAGACTCCTGCAGGAGAGAGTACATAATATTTTGAATAGGAATGTGTGTTCAGATATGTACTGTTTCCAGACGACAACAGTTTTGATTCGGACGTGTAGTGTGTTTACATTTGCTGAGGGAAAGAAAAAAGTGTTAAGAGTTACTTGTCCTGGTATGCAACAGGGTAGACCTGATGAATGTGGCACGTCAGATAGTCACCTAATGTCACATAGTGTGTGCCTTCCTGAGACAGCTATTCGCTGCTTGTACATACCTGAAGAAGTAAACAGGATTTAGTACACATTTTAGGAAGACACAGACATGCTCCTTGTGTCTGGTGAAGCTCGAGGTAATGGAAGAGCTACTAGTTGCCTGTATCACAAACTTTTCCCACAATGTAGCATGCCATCACACAAGCGTTTTGCCTAAGTTACACAACGGCAATGAGGAACAGATACTTTCACCATGAGGAAGCAGCAGTGTGGTGCTCCATGACAATGCCACTTGCCTAAATTTGAAGAAGTTGTGGTGCATTACACTAAAGAGCACCTGTCGATGAGTATACAGACAATTGTGAATGCAGTATGTCTCAGACACACTATCATCTGGAACATTCTGTTCAAAAATGTTTGTTAAGCTTAAGGCACTTAATTGTGGGGTCATCAGTCCCAAAAACTTACAAACTACTTATGAACTACCTTATACTAAAGATGACACAAACATCTGTGCCAGAGGGGGAGATTCGAAAGCCTGACGGGGAATGGCCTCGTGCATTGGAGCACAGCACCTCAATGTGCTCAGCTGCTCCGCCGCGGCGGAACATTCTGTGTGAGTAATGGAACACCATCTGTTTGCCAATTTTCTGCAGTGCATTGTCCACTACACTTGGTTGTGCACAATTGTATGATCACACCTCTATTTCTGTGCAAAATTATGTTCACAGATGAATGGAAGTTCACAAGGGACTGTCTTATTAAAAAAAAGACACACAGATCTGGGGAAACAAAAGCTCTTGTGACGTAAATGTTCATGAATTACAGCACTAGTTTGGTATTTAAGTGTGGGCAGGTATTCTTGACAGTCATGTGATGCCAGTACCTCCTTCCAATTAAGCAAACATGTCCTATGTACTTGATCTTCCAACAAAATGTATGAGACCAGTTCTTAGAAGTTGAATGGTTGTCATGATATGTGGTTTTGGCATGGTGGTGAACCTCCTCATTCCACATGTGGATTTGAAGACATCATGATCCGACTGTGTGGACTCCTATGGACTGCTTCTTGTAGGGTTGTATGGGAAGTTTAATTTATGAGACTCCTGCAGGGACAGAGGAAGATCTGCTAGTATGTGTTCTGTTGCTGCACTAGAAACTGAAGAGAGACCAAGTTGAATGAGTGGTGTATATCACAACATGCTTCATTGGTACAATGTGTCCAACAATGTTAGCAGTCAACACATCAAGCCGCAGTTGTAATGCCTAAGTATTGTTCTGTACATACTGTATGGTGGGTTCTTTTTCATTTTGGAATAATGTTTAAGTATTAATATGAACAAATGTGCTAATGTGATGAATGGATGTTTTGTTAAGTTCCCTTTTGAATTGTTACCTAATATTGTACTATGTCATGCCTCAAGAAGAAGTGTATATGTTAAAGATTTCCATTCAAACTGCCATAAATTTGAAACTGCATTTCAGGAAATGGGTTCCCAATTGAAATACTATCTGCTCATTCCCTACTAAAAATCTTAGAAGTTTGTAATGGGAATTTATGAATACACGGTGCACATAATCTTTTGAAGTTTTTCAATAACACTTTATGGGTAACAAAAGCCAATGAGCATATTATATCTTCCTAAAAATTTAGGACATCTTAACAATACTGATGTGATTACTAAAGTGGCTTCAAGGCACACAAATTGCTAATTTTTTGTCACATAGGGACTATAAGCAATAAAATTTTTCTAACCTGGATTTCTGAATAGTAAATAATTTGTCTCACTTCTCAGATGACCTGATGTAACAAACAAACAAACAAAAAAAGAAAAAGAAAACAAAAAACTGAAATTTTACATTCAACACACAAATGCTGCAAATAGTCCATCATCTACAGCTACATAAATACTCGGCAAATTATACTGAAGTGCACAGCAGAGGTTTCATTAAACCATTTTTATACTACTTATATACCATTCCATTCTTGAATAGCATGAAAAAAGAGAACCTAAATCTCTCTGTTCACACTGACCTCTCTTGTTTTGATGATCATTTTTTTTCCTATGTAGTTAGGAATCTGTAGTTTCACATTTGCAGGAGAAAGTTGGTGATCAATGTTGTAATGATTCCCACTCCAATCCCTGTAACATTTCTATGACACTCTCTCCCCTGTATTGTGTTAATACAAAATAAGCTGCCCTTCTTTATACTTAGCATGCTTTTTTCAGTGTTTCTGAAATAATATTCTACCCTGTTTTGTGTATCAAGGGGGTCAGCTGAGTCCTTTATCACTTTATTTGGTACAAATCTATCAACTGCTGTTGATAGTGGCGCAAGACCCCAAGATAACCAACTGCCGGCATGGCGCAATGGATAGCATCACCGATTGCAATGCTGAAGGTCGTCAGTTCAATCCTGTCCACCAGCAAAAATTTATTTCTTTGTAATTATCATTTCCAGAATGTTTCTTATGTTCACTCGTAATTTCTACATATTTCTTATGTTAACTATTCTTCTAATTTCTAGTTCATTCTGTCTGTGTATAAATAGCAGAGCACTCTGCCCAAGAGGCAGAGTGTATGTTTCAGTTCACAATAAACCAGCTTTCAGTATAAGTGCTGTGTTTTGTTAACAACCCTGCCTTCGAAGTCAAGCCTGCTTCCATTTCAATGCGACATTGTCTGGTGGAAGTGCTGGGTATCCTGTGCAACAGCTGCATCACCATGGCTCCAATTAGGTAATGTAAAAGCTGTCGCTTACATGGACTAGAACCGGAATACAAGGGATATACCAAGTACATTCTTCCAAAAGTCCGTATCATCAGCAGAACCATGGACATGTAAACAGTGGTCAGCCAGCTGCACATCAGACACCTGTCGGTGTTCTCTGGAGACGCTGGACAGGACCCCACCAAATGGCTAAAAGGGTTTGACTGAGTCACCAAGTATAACAGGTGGGATCATACAATGTGCTTGACCAACGTTTATTTCTACCTGGATGGAACAGCCCAGCAATGGTTTGAAAACAATGAAGAAAAGATGAATGACTGGGAAACGTTCCAGACAGAACTTAAGAAGGCGTCTGGAGACTGCCAGCGACAAATCCGCTCGGCAGAACAACAACTTAAGAACCGGGCCCAATGACATGGTGAGCCGACACAGTCATACATATAGAATGTTATGGCCCTGTGTAACATAGTCAATCCGAATATGAATGAGGCCGACAAAATCACACAGCTAATGAATGGTATTGCAAAAGACATGCACCAAGCTCTTCTGCTAAAAGATGTTGCTAAGACGGAAGATTTCATCAAGTGGTGCCAGCGTATTGAAAAGATGCAACAAAGAAGGGTCCCTATGGCCGTTGTTGAAAACCAGCATGACTTCACTTCTCTCAAACGACAAATTGTGAGAGATGAATTACAACAGTTTATGGCAGCCTGGACTAGACTGAGCGAGCATCAGATTATGGCCAAGGATGTAAACCCTGTAAGTCACGATGGAGCCGACACCACCGAGGAAGAGGTATTTCAGACATTAGCTACTGTCTGCCCCACCAACTGCACCCGACGTGAAGAATGGTGTCGCCCTGCTGACTTATGCTGCAGCTGTCAAACGGCAGCCTATGAACCAGCCGACGCGGCCAAAACCAACTCCCCGGCAACTATGAAACCCTGCAGTAGAACAGATGTTTGGAGGACAGAAGACTACACACCACTGTGTTTCCACTGTGGGTGCCCTGGGCATGTCATATGCTACTGATGAGAGAGAAGGCGAGTATTCAACGATTATTTTGCTGAAAGACGTCAGCCATCAGAGCAGTTCTATCCCAGGCAGTCACCTGCTGACGAGTTCAGTCGACCTATGGGAAGAAGCCCATCGCCATATCCTGGTCGAAGTCACTCCCCGATGCGCTGCTGCTGTTCACCATCGCCGTACAGAGGTGCCAGCCGCTCCCCTAGCCGCCGCACCGAGGAAAACTAAGCAAGGCGACCATCTACAGAGGTGAGGCCACCACAGATGAAAAGCCTCCATGGACGACAGTCACTAAGATGTTGGGAAATCTTATTTTCAAGTACTTTACTGATTCCAAAGCTCTCCCATGAGTGATGACAAACCATTACATTACTACAAGTCTCTGTTTATCAACTTTAACATTGGAAGAAAATACTATTTACATTGCAATTTAGGAGCTATTACACTTGCATTACATTATTAGAATAAACTTATATAAATATCTGTTGCACTAACCTTGTATTTAATTATGTTATCTCTTACTGAAATTATTAATAATTATTGTACCTCAAGAACTGAATAGTTTATTGTGCATGACCTTGCTATTGCAGATGACTGCCTTAGGTTACTAATATTGTTATTATCTACTATGTGGAAGTTACTCATAATCTAAAAGAGGTGGATAATTTTGAATTCTGTCTGTTCATTCAGTATCAAAGTTGGGGATATGCGCATCTGTTTTTTTTTAAATTTCCAAACTTTCTAGTTGGGTCAGTTTTGCACCTTTGCCTTCTATATGTAAGACTTCTACATCTATGGTGTATTTGTGCTCTTGTTCTAAGCAGTGTTGGGCAAAGGCAGAATCTGGATTTCTTAATCTCCACCTCCTGTGGTGTGCCCTGAGCCTAGTACAAATTGACCGACCTGTCTGTCCTATATAACAGGACTGGCACGCTTTACAACTGATTTTACATGCCACTATTCATAATGGCTGGCTGTTTGTCCTTTGAATTGAAGAGACTTTTGTCTAAAGTATGTGGGACATAGAAAACTACTGAAAATCCCTTTGTTTTCAAAATATTACATATCCTATTGGAAATTTCACCTATGAAAGGCAACCTACACCATTTTTTTTTTTTCTGTGGTATTTACTGGGTAGAGTAGGGATCTTGCTTGTTTCTTCTTTTTCTTGTCAAGAATTTTGCCAATTATGGAAGAATGAAAGTCATTATTTGTTGCTGCAATTTTTATTGTGTCTAGTTCTTGGTCATGGAATGGACAGGAGTCGGTTTGTCATAAGGTGGAATGCTTCAGGTTTGTAAGATGTTGGGTGTTGAGAGGAAGCAGTGATGAAGGTGTCAGTAAAGGTGTCTTTTCTGTAGATCTTAAATTTGTGGCTTCTATTTTCTATTTTTCTTGCTGATGTCAAGAAAATTAATGTTTGTTTGTAAATCTATTGGACCAAACTGCATGGTCATCAGTTGGTAGCTTACAAACTACTTAAACTAAGGTAAACTAACCTAAGTACAACACACACACACACACACACACACACACACACACACACACACACACCCATGCCCCAGGGAGGACTCGAACCTCTGACGGTGAGCAATCGCGCGCTCCGCAGCGAGGCGCCTTAGACTGCTCGGCTACTCCACTGCGTCAAAAATTAATGGTGGGGCCTCCTAACTCCTGCTAACCTTAATGTTTGAATGCCACTGGTTCATATTTTCCAAGAATTTCTGGAGTTGTCTACTGGAACCTTTCTTCAGGCAAAGGATATCGTCAACATATCTATACCAGTATACTGCATGTTGTGCCAGTTGTTCACTTTTGAGAAATTCTGTCTCACATTTATCCACGGACTTTTCTGCCAGCAAGGGGGACTATGGAGAGCCCATTGGCAAGCCATCAGCTTGTTTGTAAAAGTTCCCTTGAATGTAGAAATAATTTTGATTGAGACAACATTCTACTGTGTTGAGTATGCTCACGTATTCCTCCTTTGCTGTACAGAGCCTGTTCTCAAGCATTCCTGTGAAAGACTGTCTAGATGTGTTGTCATATTCATTGTTTGTACAAAATATTACTCATGAGGAACACCTGAGCGTAATCAACACAGTAGAATGTTGTCTCAATCAAAATTATTTCTGCTTTCAAAGGAACTATTACAAACAAGTTGGCGGCTTGGCAATAGGCTCTCCATTGTCCCCCTTGCTGGCAGAAATGTTCCTGGATAAGTGGAAGACAGAATTTCTCAAAAGTGAACCACTGGCACAACATGCAGTACACTGGTATAAATATGTATTTTGTTCCAATGTTAAAGTCAATAAACAGAGACTTGTAGTAATGTAAAGGTTTGTCTTCACTGGTGTAAGAACTTTGGAATCAGTAAAGTACTTGAAAATGTACTCATAACATGAAACCTAGGTCATACAAATAAAGTTTTGTGAAACAAGACAATAACAAATGTTCAATTATTTAAACAAATAACAATCAGAAAGTTTATTCCAATACCCACACATGCAAGTTAATATTCTCTAGTGTGCATGTGTGAATTCATGGTAGTTTAGAACTGGTCTTTACTCTGGCACGTTGATATTCTGTCTATTAATAATCATACTTCCACTCATTCTGATGGTTCTCATGCAAGAACACGTGTGTGTCCAATTTTTATTGAGTACAGTGAAACAACTGTTAGTATGGAATCCAAACAAACTTATAGCAATGGCAAATGAGGACTTTTTCACTTATTTGTTGGTTTTTGGTAGAACATCATGCTGAAGCAAAAGTACAACTTTGTGTACATTCAGACTTTAAAATCATAAGCTGAAAACTGGTTAACTAAATAAAAATAAACTTATTGAACATACACAAAATTGTACTTTTCATTCAATGTGATGATTTTCCACCAAGAACCAATGAAAGAATCACTGAAAATGTCCTCATTGTCTTTGCTTTAAGTTTGTTTGGATTCCATTCTAACAGCTGTATCTCTATACTCAATAAAAATTGGACACATTATATTTATATGGAATTTTATTGCAAATTGTGTAGACTACCACCTGTTAAAATGTTTACTATTACTCCTGAAACACTGTATAGTCATCTACCTGTTATTGCCTTTGAATGATTAAATCAGTTTTAATTTCAATAAGAAAGGATAGGTAACAGCAATCAGTCACAATGCCATTGTTGTTTTTATTATTATGGCATATCTAGATTTCAGCTATAAACAGCTATCTTCAGTGCATTTGTGTGAGTTGTATGAACACAATACGCTCACAGCAGTACATATAACATTACCGTCTATGGCTCTGTTTAACCATACACCAATGCCATATGTTGACATGCTCTACTGTGAACTTATTGGCTTCAGTTTAGTCAAACATTGTGACATCATATGGTAAGATGCTTTGCTATGAGCTTATTGGGCTCATGTAACTCTCAAAAATGCACTGAACATAGCTCACTAAAATTGAAATCTAGATATGTTACAATAATAAAACACCAATGGGGTTGCAACTGATTGCTGTTACCCATCTTTCCTAGTCATAATCTACAGTTGTGGCCCATAGTGATTCTCTATGGAATAAAATCTGGTTAAGCTTTAATTTTATCAAATAACTTAACATAAGAGAGCATTATATCATTTTTGTCAATTATAATTTGGGCAAAGCATATTCAAGATTTCTTTAAAATGTGATATAAAAATAATACCATATATTTTTTTAATCTCTTCTGAGCAAAGGTGATGTGGCCGACTTACATTTTGCATAATTGACAAATATGTTATTTGGAAAAGTAAAAGACTATTCGGAGTCACTTTTTAAATAGTAAAAATTCAAAATGATTATTAATATACACACAGCATATTCCATAATCTACAATTAACAATAATACACGCATAAAATTTAATTTAACATAATGTACATACTGTTGATTTGATTTGATTCTTTCAGGGAAGCCAAAACAGTCTTGGTCTAACCCGCCACTGCCCGCACCGAAACTAAGTTTATTGTGCGGTATCGCTCCCTGTATGACTAGTAAAGCCAACCAATGCCCTTGAACAGTGCAAGGAGTCCCTTTCCCAGTTCTTTATTAGACACAATTTCTTCGGGTCTGGTTGTCCCAAATGTTCTGTGCCTTTTACTCTCCAATGCAATGCATTCGAAGATCAGATGTGATGCAGTTTCATCACCGTCATCACAGATCCTACATTTAGGGTCCTCTTCTGTTATTCCCAATGTATGTAGGTGTTTTTTGAAATTCCCATGGCCTGTCAGCAATCCAACCATGAGTCTAATCTCTCTCCTGTTCAGACCCAGGATTGCAGAGCTTCTTTTAAAACAAGGCTTTGGCATCATTACCTTGCCATGTTTTTGTTGATGGACTTTGGTCCAATATTCTACATGCTGTCTTCTGAGCCAGTTACGTAGCTCCAATTTAATCATTGCCTTGGTGATTGTCAGGACAGGTTCCGGTCCAATAAATGGAGACTCTGCCCCCATCCTGGCTAATCTGTCGGCATGTTCGTTGCCACTGATCCCCGAGTGGCCAGGGACCCACAATAGGTTTACTCTATTGCTTTCCCCTAGCTCCACCAGAACCCTGTGACATTCTGCAACAATTTTAGACCTTGTTGCAGGAGCTGCCAGTGATCTCAGGGCTGCCTGGCTGTCTGAATAGATATAGATGCTACGATCTTTGTAGCACCTACGCAAATTCTCCTCCACACATGCCCTGATGGCAGTGATTTCAGCCTGGAATACTGAGGCCACTTTCCCTAGAGAGATGACGCCCTCCAGTCTTGGCTGCACCCCGTATACCCCGGCCCCAACGCCTTGATCTGATTTCGACCCGTCAGTGAACCAGACAATATCCCCCGTACGGTGTCGAACTATTTTCTCCCACTGCTCCCTACTTCCAATTGTTATACTGAAAGGCTTGTTGAAGCAGTATGGGGTTATAATATAGTCGGCTGGCATTTCCCCAACCTTTCCTATATTTACCTCACTCACTATTTTAGTGTGTGATTCTGGATATCCCAAAGAGTTCCAGTTGTTACCAGTTTTGAGTCTGTAGGCACCATCTGCCGCCTCCATCTTGACCCAAAGGTGTAATGGGGGCATATCCAGCATGGTTTCCATCCCAGCAGTTGGTGTGCTACTAATTCCGCCTGTTATGGCTAAGCAGGCTAGTCTCTGCACCTTACCAAGCTCCTTAGCAGCAACCTGCTGTTCTACCTTCTTCCACCACACGACCACCCCATAGGTGATCCTGGGTCTAATCACTGTGGTGTATATCCAGTGCATACCCTTGGGGCTCAGGCCCCAATTTTTGCCACAAGCTCTCCTGGTACTTACTAAAGTACCTTTTGCCTTGGAGCAAATATTCCTAATGTGAGGGGTCCATGTCAGTTTCTCATCTAGGGTAACCCCTAGATATTTCACTGTCCCCTTCACAGGTAGTGCTTCATTGAAAAGCTTTAGATTCCAACTTGAGTGTTGGATATGTTTCCTTGTGAATGGTACAACAACAGTCTTCTTAGGACTAACCCCCAGATCCTGTTTTCTGCACCAGTCTTGCACAATGTCCAAGGCACCTTGTGCCATATTCTTCACTGTGTCAGCAAATTTGCCTAGTATTACTATGACAAGATCGTCTGCGTATCCTTGGCAAAAGTACTGCCTAGAGTTTAATTCTCCAATGAGATCATTCACCACTAGATTCCACAATAAAGGGGAAAGAACTCCTCCTTGCAGGCAACACCTAGTGGTGTTGATTACCATTTTTTCATTCATCATGGTAGCCTCTACCTTTCTTCCACTGAGCATGTCCCTAGTCCACCTACATATAGTGGTCCCTAGGTCATGCACCTCTGCTGCCCTAACCATGGAATCGAAGGTCGTGTTGCTAAAAGCCCCCTCAATGTCCAGGAAGATACAGAGGTCTGAAAGTGTAGTGCTTTCTCCACCTTCCCAACAAGTTGGTGGAGAGCTGTCTCACATGATTTACCTGGTTGATATGCATGTTGGTTTGAATGTAGAGGAGCCCTACTTAACCTCCTTTCTGCAACATGCACATTAACCAGCTTTTCCAATGTCTTAAGAATGAAGGAGGACAGGCTGATTGGTCTCATATCCTTGGCCTTGGTATGATCAATTCTCCCTGGCTTTGGAATGAAGACAACCTTCACTGCCCTCCAGGCATTGGGAATGATTCCTGCTGCTAGGCTAACCTTGAATAACCTGCATAGGAATCTAATAACATTTTCTCCCGCTTGTTGCAGGAGAGCTGGATAGATTCCATTGGGGCCAGGTGACTTGAACGATTGAAATGTTCCCACCGCCCATCGGACCCTGCTGAAATCGACATACTCCTTGGCCAGATCCCAGTTCTCTTTGCGAATACCTGAGAACTGTTGTCTCTCAGGAATCACATTCTGGTCTGAGTTATCCCCCAGAGTATATTGAGGAAAGTGAGTCTTGAGGAGCATTTCCAGCGTTTCATGTGCTGTCTTTGTATACTCCCCATCCTCCTTCCTCGATGTTCCTCCTGGATTAGTTGGTACCCTAGTGAGGATTTTATGAAGTCTCGCTTGAGCAGCCGTGCCCTCCACTTCCTCACAGAATACCTTCCAGGATGCCTCCTTTGCCCGTCTGATGGCAAGGTTGTAATTGACAAGGGCCTCACGATATTTTGCCCATTGTCCTTTGTGCATCGCAAGGTTAAACAGTCTTCGTACCTGTTTCCTTTGCATTTCCAGGTTATTATTCCACCAAGGCACACTCCTATTTGTGCACTTCTTGGTGATTGAGCAGTTGTCCTGGTATGAGGTCACTATAGCAGAGGTTACGGCCTCTGCTACTTCTTCAAACTTTGCTGGATTCCTTATCAAAGTTTTAATTTCTGATAGGCTGAAGTCAAGGTCTCTCCTATATGTCTCCCAGTCCGTTTTCCTGGGATTCCTATAGGTCATGGTCTGTCTGGTTCCCATTTCAACCTTGAATTTAATATACATGTGATCTGACGAGGATGGCTCCAGGACCACATGCCACTGTTTGACATAACTTCCCATCATCATGGAACCAAAAGTTATGTCAATTACTTCTTCCCTTATACTATTCCTGAATGTAGGTTCATCACCCCTATTCAGGATCTCCAAGTTGTTAGATAGGAGAAATTCAAGAAGGTGCTCACCTCTACTGTTGGTGTCCTTGCTGCCCCACGATAGATTGTGGGCATTGGCATCACATCCCACCAACAGTTTGTCACCTTGCCGATGGCAGGCTTCCGTCAGTCTCCTCACTTCCAAAGGAGGAGGAGAGCTGTCTTCGTAAGGAAGGTATGCTGAGGCCAAAACAATTTCCCTCTTGATACCTTCCTCACATTGCTGCATCCTGATGGTCACCAGGTCCCTGGAACAAAAATCCATCATTGGTATGAAAGGTATTCCATTTCTAACATAAATGCATGTTCTGGAGTTTTTGAGATTTCTGGCATAAATCAGCTTAACTCCAGTACCACCGAGGCCCGATACACCCCCTTTGTATAAATAGGGTTCTTGTATCAGGGCCACGTCCACCTCCTGTCTCCCCAGGCGACGGCTCAGGGCAGTAGTGGCCCCTTTACTGTGCTGCAGGTTTATCTGCAGCACTTCCAGTCCCCATCTTGCTGCCATTATTGCCTTTAAGATCTTTGATTACCCTGACGGCGACCTGCGAGAACCCTAAAAACAGTTTCAGGCCTTGCTCTCGCATTGCCTTCAGGGACTTCTCTCCGACCTCCACCACCAGGGTTCGTCCTTCCGGAACGACCTTTTGGTTAATTACCCTCCAATCCTCTGTTGAGACTTTTGGGTTCTGGACCCTTTTGGGGGTCTTGGGCTCAAGTCCTTTTGATTCCCTCCACTTATGTTTAGGAAGCCATTCTTTTCCTTCCTTTTGCTTCTGTTCCTTGAGAAGTTTCCTCCTCTGAGCCCCAGACAAGGCCTTAATCCTAATCTGGTCCAACTTCTCTGTTACAGTTCCCACTTCTTGCTCACGTCTAGACCCTGACTGAGAAGTAGGAGTGCACTCCATCGGTCCTGATCCCGATGTTTGAGTATCTGAGGTCTCAGATTTCCCCTCAGATTCTTTTAAAGTAATTTTTTTCTCCGTGTTCATCTTAGTCCCATGAGATTTGGGGATTTATATGGTCCACACCATGATAACCCCGCGCGGTGCAAGGCAACTTACTCAGGGAGGTCGCCTGGTATCCCTGAGGCTCCGTTCGAGACACATCCACCCATGTGCCACGCACTCCTCAGCACGGGTCGCACCACACCTTGGGTTGGGAGGCAGTTTAACGTCGTGCCTGGGACGAATGTACATACTGTTATTATTATTATTATTAAGAATGTAGCAAAGCAAACTCAAATGGAAAGCACTGAATGAAGGAAGAATCTGATAGATCTTTGAGCTGAAGCAGCAAATGAGCCAAGAGCACAAAGAGAAGGTATCTTGCTATCTGCTCCATGTGGACTCTGTTGTGGTGAATGGAGAGTTATCTCACCTACTCTGGACACTCAGCTCCTCAGAGATTGGTCACTCACGAGTGACCTGTCGAGTGCTGTTGCTCAGCTCTCATACAGTAAAGCATCACATGAGGTGGTATGACAGCTTCTAAAGAGCTTTCTTTTCAAATCAAGAGAGGAAGCAAAGATGACAAAGTGTTTGTTACATTAACGCAATGTTCTAAATAACTGACCTTCTTCACATTTTTTTTTTTTTTGTGCACAATCAATATCACTCCTGCAAGTTAGTGTGCAGATGCTGACAGCAAACCATCAATGCCCATCACTCCAATTGGCCACCACACGAAAGACCCCCTTATCCTCAACTACCACCACCAGTGACACACAATCGGGGTGCAATTTAAGGGTGGTGCCTCGGCATCAGCAGACTATTCTGCATACTATTCTTGCATACTTGTTGTCAGATGTAGCAGTGATCCTTTAGTGAATGTATGCTCGTCTTGTGTGGATCAGATCTTGAGTTGTTTATTATATTTTGTACAAGGTGGTGCTGGGCTGCAGAGATGCCATCAGAATCAACTCCATATATGTAGGCTGCATTAGCCTGTAACAACAATTTTTGTTTATAAAGTCAATGCTCAGGAGGATCTTGCAGCCACAACTACCTTCACCTCCCAGATGTTGGTAGCAAATGAGTGATGTCTTTTGCTCCAATAGACTGATATGAGCAAGACATGCCCCTCCCTCTCCCCCTCTCTGAGTTGAGAGAACAATCAATTCTGTAACATTTCCAGATTTGTTTGCCCATTTACAGTTATACCTTCAAAGAAGAAAAGGACCAAAATCTTTATTGACTGATATGGCATAGAATACATGTATCTTAGGTGAATCATGTTTATGCTGAATTGTTTTCCCATGGATTCTCCATGCCCTATATATGGACATTGTGCTGATTGATTTTCCTGTTTGTATGAAATGTAGCTTCATTGCTAAACACCACCTTCAAAATTAACAAGTAATATGTTTCCTTAGCAGCTTTGGAAAGAGCTTGAATCAGTTTCAGATGGTAACATTTCATCACTAACGTTTCCCTTAGGACCTTCCATATGATCACTTGTGGAATTTGCAGCTCTCTGTTATCTCGGCTGGTCAATTTTCTTGGACTACAAGGAAATGCTTCTCGAATGAGGTCAACACATTCTTCAGTCATGCACAGCCATTCAGACCTTTCCCCTTTGCAAAACACCCTTTCTCTGTGAATTTTTTAAACCAAAGTTTGATATGCTACCTATCAGGATGTTGAACACCATGCTGAATAACTGCCACTGTTCACTTTTACCATAGTTGATAACACAAAAAGCTTTCTTTTACATTAACAGGAATGGACCAACAACACTCCTAGCAACCAAGTGAAACTTCAGAGCTTCATTAAATCAATGACAGAAAGAGCTTAGCAATCCTTACCTTCCTTGGAGACTTCTCGATTTTCAAAGTTGTAATATTCTTTTTTAATCGCCCCTTTTTTCTGCAGAGACTGAAGACATTTCTTACTGTACTGGTCTATGCTATAATGACTTGTACAGTAAGTTGTGTGGGATGCTCTTACAACAGTCTGACCTGGACTCTTCATCCCCCTCTCTGGTGCCAATGGAAATAAAATTGGGATAAAAAAAACTACCGTTCCTTTTTCAAGGAGTTATTCAAACGCTCACTCTGTAGAAAGATCTCATTTTTTGATTCAGTTCAGTAGTGGATTTGTTGTTTCTAATAATTTCATGTACAAATGCAAATGTTGACTTGTATACTTGTCTACTCAAACTGCAAATCTTCTCTGATACTCTTTCTATAAGCTGAAATTACATGTGAAAGCAGGCTGCTAAGGAAATTTCATTCCTGAAATCTTCTGACGTTACTAGCCAAGTTGTGTCATCTGTTGCCACAGTATTTCAAAGAGTTTATTACTTGTCATCTTCAGGCAAAGACAGTACTACAAACTACTCAAAATATTGTAATAATACAAAGCAATGACTCAGCTTATATATGGCATCTGTTCTGAAAGAACAGACATAACTTCTGATCCTGCAGTTGTTATACTTTCCTATTCAGAGTATATATGCCATCAACTGTGATTGGGCAAAGCTGAAAATGTGTACCCAGCTGGTATTTGAACCCGGGTCTCTCACTTTCTAGGCAGTTGCACTGACCACTACACTATTGGGGACACAGTATCACTGCAGGATCAGAAGAGACGTCTGTTCTTTTAGAAGGGACGTCACATATATATGTAAATAATATGCCGGGACGAGCAATGATCCTTTCGTTAGTGGGGAGGGTAGGTAAGTTTGAGGCCCTTATTCTTACGGAAATTAGTTTCTGAAACTACGAGTTTGAGTGCTGTAGGCAGGGTAAAGCTCGGAATTTGTGTCTGACAGGAGGCGTGCTTAGGTACTCCTTGCAGGTGTGGTGATCACTGTGTCCCCAGTAGTGTGGTGGTCTGCCCAACTGCCTAGAAAGTGGGCGACCCGGGTTTGAATCCCAGCTGGGTACACATTTTCAACGTGGCCCATTCGCAGTTGATGTCATATATTCTGTTAATATATAGGACTAGTCGTAAAAATACATTTATTGTATTTTATTATGCTTTCACCAAGTCATTTATCAATGATCTGACCTTTACTTCAACATTTAAAATTACATACTATGTGTCACACTTCCATTGTACTTTTAATAAAAATGCAAAAGCATAGACGATTTTACAGCATACAGTACTCACGCGACATCAAATCTCGGAATTTACGGTACGTATTGTCAGTATAAAATCCCATTTCTTGATCTGCTCCTCTCTGAAAATGTGTACAACCCATAGTTATAAAATAATAGTGAAGATGAAAGTATTTTATAGAAAAAAAGTACCACTGGTACTAACCTGTAATTTCAATATAATTCTTGCAACAAGCAAAGCAGCATCTGGCACAACACGGGGTGAAATATTTTTCAGGGAGTGACATTCATATTTGTGGTCAAGCCAAGCTGATTTTTGACACTCACGACCACAGTAATAACAGAACTGGCAACCAGAACATCTCGACAGTTTACCACTAGAATGAGAAATTAATCTGGTAATGTCACAGACAAAAGTACACAGTCAGCAAAACTTATTCATTTGTCAGGGTGATAAAAGACTTCTCAAATAGCTTTTTCCTGCTCTATTTCTCCTTCTGAGATTTGGGTTGTTACAGATGGAATTCTAGCTGTAAGGCAAGGCTTGAATGTAAGAATATGGATATGCTGCAGCCTAGCTTTGAAAAAAGTGATGGACTGAAATTTTATAAATTCTTAATATTCCAATGGGATGTGAACTCTACTCCTTTCACATACAAGTCATTTGACATAACCATATTAGTTCACTCAAATCAAAACTGGTTTTACTCTACTATTCATCATAATATTTTTCAGTTTCTGACATTTAAATTTCTGCCACAACTTCCATTTTTTTTTTTTTTTTACAGAATTTTTTAAATGTCTTATATTATGTACTTTAAACATATTCAAACTTTTTTGTTAGTATGTGATGGAATAAATCAAACTATTTTTACTGTACCAACAGTCAACTATGTTTGGTTTGAACTGGTAGCATAATAGTCTTACATAGGAGATATGAATTTATAAAATGGAAAATTGTAAAACTCATAATTTTTCAAATGGCCTGACACTTCTGAACTTAACTATGGAACAGATATTATTAATGTACTATCTTCAACACCTTACTCTTTATGGTGCCTTTTCTTCAACTTTGCCAACCCTTATCTTCATACAGAATGGTTATAATTAAACTGATGGTGTTTGAGTGCTGTATTGTGGGATGTATCACAGTACACTGAAATCAGTAAGCTCAAGGAGTATGATGATAAAAAGTGTAGTTCCACTTTCTCTGACCAGACGAAAATATGGTGCTCTAAGCAGTTAGAATGTGGTGTGGATGCAAGAATAGGCGAGGAACGATCAAACCATGTGATAATGGTGGTTTTGGAAGATTTATTAGGATATGGTAAAATGTTACAACATGTGTACAATATGGTCTCCTGACTCAGCAACATGTGGCATCTGTAACACGGCACAGCTGACTGTTGCGCACAGCATATCCAGTGTAATGTGAACGACATGTCATTGTGTGCTATCCTTTAGATCAGGAAGAGTCCGGATACATTCCTGACAGACATGATCTTTCAAATATCCCCACAACCAGGAGTCACATGGATTTAGATTGGGGAATTTGGGAGGCCAAACATCTTGAAAATGCCTAGAGATGATGCAGTCGTCACTGAAAGTTTCTCAAAGGTTTCACGCAGTGAGCAACATGTGGTGTCACCCCATCTTTAATAAAAATATTAAGTGTGTACACAGTTGGTTTCTTGCAAAGTTGGGATAACTCTTGCATGAGGTGGTCTTTATAATGGGCAGCAGTTACAGGCCCACAAGGTGTCATCTCCTCAAAGAAAAACAGACTGAAAATGAATGAGCTTGTGGTAACACACCATAAAATCACATAAGCTGAATGCTGAAGCCTTTGGTTAGATAGCATATTTGCTTCAGCTTATGCCAGCCAACCTTCAAGATCCTACAACACTGTAGTGAAGTACCAGCAAAAACTCCAGTGTTAACTTTCAATCAGCTGTTTATTTGGCAGCTGTAGCACTGCTAACACATAAATTACGTGGTGTCTGTCTGAAAGTATTGTCATTTCCTTATGGAGCTACCTGGACAAAATTACAGCATATGTTGTTGTTTGGGGATTTTTAAGGTGCTTAAACAGCATGGTCATCGGTTCCCTGTTCTTATCTAATACACTATAGCAATAGACTAAACATAGTAAAATTTAATGCTCAGAACCCAGATGGGAAACCCCAAGGTGTATAGAGTGGCAACGAAAGCTACTTTGACAACACAGAAGAGTCGAAACATAAGGTGTTGTGCAAGTGGTTGACTTAACTAAAAGATGACACCATGATACCATGACTGTCTGATCACAAGGATAACAAAGGATGAGCCAGCCACTCTGCATACACTCAAAACATCCAGTCAGAAGCAGGACAGACTACACAAAAGTGGAAAACAGCTTAAAAATTCTGAAGGGGTGGGGGCCTGAGAGATCAGGTACCCACAACTAAATGGAACGACAAAATTCACCTTTATGAATAAAATGTAAAACACATTCTGCCATATAGACACCGACACTAACAAATTAAAGGAATTGTAACACACAGATTGAAGAACTGCCACAAAGGGGCTGAAAGGGGACAGTCCAACAGGATGTAGACCACTTTCAAGAGAGTGCCACAGCAACACTTTGCGAGTCCTCTTGATGAAGAAGGTGCCCATGCGTTAATCAGGTATGGCCAATATGCAGGCGAGAGAGGACAACTGAGTCCCTATGACAGGCCTTCAGTAAGGACTTCCATGTGCCCATGGAGGGCTTGATCATGCAGAACTTTTTTGGCACATTCAATTCAGACCATTCTGAACTGCAATACCCAAGGACCTTGTGGTTCAACTCCATTCAGAGATCCCTTTCCGGGAAACCAATCTCCAGGAGCCATGTGGTGGTGGTCTTCTCGGTCAGCTGATCGGCGCATTCATTCCCTGATATGCCAATGTGGCCTGGACTCCAAATGAAGGCCATTGAATGGCCAGACTTGCAAAAGATGAAGACACTCAAGAATAGACTGCACCAAAGGATGTTGTGGAAAACACTTGTCAATGGCTTGCAAGCCACTCAGGGAGCCACTATAAACAACAAAAGACTTCCCAGGGCTGGCTTGGAGATGTTAAACAGAGAGACATGCAGCAGCTGGAAAAAAAAGCCTGCAATTCATGTGGTCAGTCAAAGCATCAACACAGGCAACATATAAAGCTAGCAGCTGTTGCCAGTGGAACCACATGGGAGGGACCCCAACTTCAATAAGGAGGCTTGTTACTGCACTCACGCAAATAGCCCCTGTTGCTAAATGAACACTACTACGGAGGATTGGGTCCACAACCCGCAATTCTGAAGGCGCTGCTGAATCATACACCAAGCTTCCATAGTCAAGGCATGATTGGATGAGGGACTTCTAGAGTTGCATGAGAGTTGAACGTGTGGCTCCCCAAACAGTGTGGCTGAGACAGCAAATTGCCTAGAAATGAGGAGGAAGAAACTGATGGTCCCACTGCCACAGCAAGACCATTAATTGCAACCAAAAATAGGGGAACACAAAGGATGGAGCCCTGTGGGACACTTTTCACATGAACATGAGGGGAACAGAGCACAACGACATTCTAGATAAAGATGAGAAGTGGACCCCATAAGCCACATTCATGCAGCACAGCTAGAACATGATGGTGCCAGGTGGTACCATACGTCTTCAGGAGATCAAAAAAATGACAGCAACAAGACCTAGTTAAAGCAGTACAAACAGCCAACTCCGGTGACACAAGATTGTCAATAGGAGAGCAGCTCTGACGGAAACACCTCCCTCCCCCCCCCCTCCACTGTAGGGCCAGAAGACCCCAAGATTTGAGGAGCTACATGAGCCATTGACTCACCATATATTTGAGGAGCTTGCACAAAATGTTGGTGAGGCTGATAGGGTGGTAACTATCAACCACCAGCCGATCTGCACCAGGTTTCATCACTGGAATGACGGTGCTATGCAGCTATTGGGTGAAAGCCATGAAGGCACCAATATTGCAACCACATCTAAGAAGGGGAGGCACAGGAACCAATGGTGGCAAAGTACCATTCCCAACAATCCTGCTTGCTCTGCTGCATCAGTTCTATGGAAGAATGCTGCTGGAGGATAATGTCATTATCACGACTGAGCCAGAGCTCATTTTGACATTTCCCTCCACCTCTCCAAACTTGTCTTCTAGGCTTTCTTCAAAGAAGAGAGGTTTTGTATAAAACATTCTCAGACTTCTTGCTGCATCAAATCTTGATAAAACTTCAAGCTTCCGGTAATTACCTCCATCGCCTTCGTCAGGAGCAACTGACTGGTTGTTTAGAGCTGCAGTGTTCTTAAATAGCAAGTAGACAGCTTGTGATTGGTCAGTGTCTGATTGGCTGGCGGCTATGTAATGCTGTCGCAGATGGTGTCTACGTCTGCGCTGGTGGCAACACCGCTCCCGTAGTATCGAGATGTATGGGATGTCTTTGCCGCTTCTCTGTATCGAGTGCTAATTTCCATGCACTGCTAAGATTGTACCCACTGTCCTTGCACATTCTTATTTCTACAGCCTCTTTTAATTACAGAACCCCAGTACGTGCAGGGAAAGACATTTTCTTGCAGACTGAAGACGGGAACACGAATGGTGAGACAACTCATCTGCCTCTTCCAGTTATTTCTTAAATAGTGTTTTTCATTGATTTCAGCCATCCCCTTCCCTCAGAGTCAGCTTTTGTGCCTTCTTTGTGCCTGGGCCTGTGGCAGGAGCATATCTCAGTATGGTCCAACACATATGTACAGTTAAAGATATATGAAATAGCATATGCCAAAGGCACATAAGACGAACAAACCAGTACATTTTATTTGAACAGTTACCATCAAGAAACATTTGTACAAAATGGGCACCACAATAGTAAATGTGTCATCTTTGGACTAGATGCCTTTGACATATTTGGATTTCAAGA
The DNA here is from genome assembly GCA_026315105.1 of Locusta migratoria. Classification (NCBI taxonomy): domain Eukaryota; kingdom Metazoa; phylum Arthropoda; class Insecta; order Orthoptera; family Acrididae; genus Locusta; species Locusta migratoria. The sequence continues at coordinate 107,381,371 of CM048755.1, forward strand.
CATAGTGCTGCATATTCCTTCAAATACACGAGCTGACATTGTTAAAGTCTTATGTGAAGAATTTAAAGATTTCAGAATGAAACTTTCACTCTGCAGCAGAATGTGCACTGATATGAAACTTCCTAGCAGATTAAAATTGGGCGCCAGAACTGGGATACGAAACTGGGGCCTTCGCCTTTCGCAGGCAAGTGCTCTATCACTGAGATATCTCGACACGACTTATGGTCTGCCCTCACATCTTCAATTCTGCCAGTACCTCATCTCCTACTCAGGTCAGCGGTAGAGCACTTGACCGTGAAAGGCAAAGGTCCCAGGTTCAAGTCCCGATTCCAGCACGCAATTTTAATCTGCCAGAAAGTTTCATATCATTTAAAGATTTGTTTGACAATTCTCTTTAGTATGCAAAATATTACAAAAGACATATCACTCTGCACCCAGATGTACAGCTAAAATTTCAAAGAACATGCAATGTTCATGCCTTTTGTGATAAAGTGGCAGCAGAATTGCGTCATTTACAAAGCATTAGTGTACTACAGCCTAATATGGCTAGTTTGTGGGTGAAACCTGTACTCATTGTGCTAAAGCCAAATGATAATGATATCTTTTGCGTTAACTTCAAATCCACTGTGAATGACCAGACCATCACTGATTCATTTCCACTACCTCATCTTGAAAATTTATTTGACAAATTTCAAGTTGTAAATACTGATCAAAATTGTATGTGAAGGATGCATATCTTCAAATACCTATGGATGAACAAAAACAACAGTTTATGGTGAGTAATTCTTACATCGACTTGTTCCAAAACTGATGTTTGCCATTTGGAAGCTCATCTGCACTTGCTTTGTTTCAAAGGCAACTGGATTGGGCTTTATGTTATATTTCCTGTTTTGCAGCTTATTTGGATGATATTTAGTTTCCAGAAGACGCAAGTGTGTATTTTTTTATTTATTTATTTTTTTGTTCCAAAACCAAAATACTACGACCATGTGATTGACAAATTGGGTATTCACCCAGCACAGAAATATTTTTATGCCATTTGTAAATTACCAGCAGTGAAGATTTATCTCCAAGGCGGCTCGAATTACCACTCCACTTCATTGACTTTGTTGGAAGCATGTATCATTTAAGTGAACAAAGGAATGTCAGTGTGCTTTTCAAAAACTTGAAGATGCTCTTATCAGTGAACCGTGTCTCATGCCTTTGCTCCTGAGAAGCCACCAACACTTGCCACAAATTCTTCCCCTCGGGGTATCAGTGCTGTTTTGTCACCCAAAGAAGGCACCTCTGAGTAACCCATTGATTCATCATCATCATTAGAGACTGATTATGCCTTTCAGCATTCACTCTGGAGCATAGTGCCTGTAATAAAATTCCTCCATGATCCCCTATTCAATACTAACATTGATGCCTCATCTGAAGTTGTGCCTTTAACGTCAAAATCATTCTGCACCGAATCTAAGTACTTTCTTCTTGGTCTACCTCGATTCCTCTTACCCTCCGCTGTCGAGCTCATGAGTCTCTTAGGTAACCTTGCTTCTCCCATGAGTGTAACATGAACCCACCATCTCAGTCTATTTGCTCTAACTGCTTCTTCTATGGTGTTCATTCCCAGTTTTTCTTTGATTTCCTCATTATGGACACCCTCCTGCATTTTCCCCATCTATTAGTACCTGCAAACATTCTTGCTACTTTCATATCTGTAACCTCTACCTTATGAATAAGGAAACCTGTATCCACCCAACTTTCACTCCCATACAACAAAGTTGGTTGAAAGATAGAGCGGTGCACCGCTAACTTAGTCTTGGTACTTACTTCCTTCTTGTAGAAGAGAGTAGATGTTAGCTGAGCACTCACTGCATTAGCTTTGCTGCACCTCGATTCGAGTTCTTTCACTATGTTACCATCCTGTGATAAAATACATCCCAGATACTTGAAACTATCTACCTGTTCTAACTTTGTTCCTCCTATCTGGCACTCAATCTGTTTAAATCTCTTTACCACAGACGCTACTTTCGATTTGGAGATGCTGATCTTTATATCATAATCCTTGCACCTCTGATCGAGCTCTGAAATATTAGTTTGCAACCTTTCAATCATAATTACAGCCAGATTGAAAAAGAGGCCCTGGCCATTATTAATGATGTCACAAAGTTCCACCAATACCTTTACTGCTGATGTTTCACATTGCTGTCAGACCTTATTTCACCAGTCCGATATTCCCAATTGAATGTTTCAAAACTGTAGCAATGTATGCTGCTACTGTCCAATTACATGCAAATGTAGATACTCTTCACACCTGCTAAACAGCAGAGATGTATCTTTTGACACATTAGACATAACTTCTTATTAACTGGATCAGTTTGACCAGGAAACATTGCACCTTTTCCAATCAATGCACAAATCATTACTTTTTTTTACCACTTGCAATCTGCAACTGAAACAGCTTTTGCCATTCATTCAAACACAATGACCAACTAACAGGTTATGGATTACAGATCTTGAAGTCAGATGTTACTTTCTGTAATGTCATGCTTTGTCCATTCAGAAACGAGGTATTTTAGTACATCTACATAAATACATTAATCAAACAAACATGCTGTAGCCATAGTTCTTTGCAAGTGCCAAGCTTCTGTTTTATGCCAGCTTCACAAAGGTTATTGGGGTCTGGTCAAGACCAAACAAGTCACTCATTGCCCGTGTACACGGTTTGGACTCGACAAACAGATTTAACACTTCACAGAACTTTGGTGCACCTGCTGTGTGATTCTGTAGCACCACTGCAACAGCATTTCAGTTGGTCATATCCTTCTGCTCCATGTGAATGCACTCACATTGACTTTCTAAAATACTAGGTGGTTGATTGTAGTAGACGCCTACAGTAGATACCCATTCTGCAACCCTATGAATTATACTATGTATACAAACACTGTCAGATCTCTGGAGACTATTTTTTGCTAATAGGATTGCCAGAAGTAATATTTTGGGATTAAGGACATCAATTTATTTCTGCTGAATTTCAACAGTTTTGTTCTCTAAATGGAATCAGACATCTGAATACAGCACCCTTTTTCGCCTAGAGTAACGGAGAAGCTGAACTTTTGGTTCGTATGTTCCAACATCAGATGATAAAGCTGTGTCAAGAACACTCCAGAAAATATGTTCTTTCATTTCTGATTTCTTATCACTCAATACCTCTTAATGACAAGACTCCAGCTGAGTTTTTACATGGACATACTCATGGTACAATTTTACATTTATTATATCCTCAAGTTTTCTGTCTCCAATCATGCATACTTTTGCATATACATCCAAGGTCACACCTGGGAACTGGGTACTACTGTCACAATGAATGTGAGAGCTCTTTACGGTGTCCGACCTTCCTTTGGCCACAACTTATGCCATCATCAAAACCAGCTTTGACCTCGCAAGTGTGAGTACGGTTATTCTACTGAAAGTTTTCCTTGCAAAATTCCGGGTGGTCACCGCCACCAGAATCGGCAGAATGTAGTCGGCCTAAGGGCTGCAGGGCCTTCCTCCTGCACTGTAACATCTCCTCTGGCCTGCACCGCCACCAGGTGTAGCCACCTTTACTTGGCAACATGCAGCTGTAGCCTCTGACGCCACCATTCCAGCAATCAATCAGTACAGATGAGGACCCACCATTGCCAGATGTCCGGCCCCCACCGCTCTATCTTTCAACCAACTTTGTTGTATGGGAGTGAAAGTTGGGTGGATACAGGTTTCCTTATTCATAAGGTAGAGGTTACAGATATGAAAGTAGCAAGAATGATTGCAGGTACTAATAGATGGGAACAAAGGCAGGAGGGCGTCCATAATGAGGAAATCAAAGAAAAACTGGGAATGAACACCATAGATGAAGCATTTAGAGCAAACAGACTGAAATGGTGGGGTCATGTTACACGCATGGGAGAAGCAAGGTTACCTAAGAGACTCATGAGCTCGACAGCGGAGGGTAAGAGGAATCGAGGTAGACCAAGAAGAAAGTACTTAGATTCGGTGCAGAATGATTTTGACGTTAAAGGCACAACTTCAGATGAGGCATCAATGTTAGTATTGAATAGGGGATCATGGAGGAATTTTATTACAGGCACTATGCTCCAGAGTGAATGCTGAAAGGCATAATCAGTCTCTAATGATGATGATGATGATGATGATGATGATGAATCAATGGGTTACTCAGAGGTGCCTTCTTTGGGTGACAAAACAGCACTGATATCCCGAGGGGAAGAATTTGTGGCAAGTGTTGGTGGCTTCTCAGGAGCAAAGGCATGAGACACGGTTCACTGATAAGAGCATCTTCAAGTTTTTGAAAAGCACACTGACATTCCTTTGTTCACTTAAATGGTACATGCTTCCAACAAAGTCAATGAAGTGGAGTGGTAATTCGAGCCGCCTAGGAGATAAATCTTCACTGCTGGTAATTTACAAATGGCATAAAAATATTTCTGTGCTGGGTGAATACCCAATTTGTCAATCACATGGTCCTCTTTTCATCTCCATCGCCACAGTCACCTGCAACCTCCTCCGTGGCCACCTTACTGCTGACACCCGTGACAACCTTTACTGGACTTGCACCTTCCCAGTGTTTTGTGTGGACATTTTCGTTCAGACTCTCAAGGTGAATGCTGGGATGCAATTTAATCAATCCACCACTATTTTGTCCTCAGTTTCATATTCTGTGCTAAAGGCAGCACTCCTCTCCACTGTCATTTGTCACGGTTTGACAATGGTACGCTAATTCGGGGAGGAGGGGTGTAGTATTGCAGATAGTGATATCGCCAAAGACAACTACACCACTATCGATATGGGTAGTCCCAACCGAGGGAAAACTGGCAATTGGCAATTGCACTCCCTAGATTCCGATCAGAAGCTACACAGTACAAACAGCATAACATGTCTCAAATCTCATTGGCCAAAGCACAGTTAAATATCCAAAACTTATCTACATACACACTCCGATGTACACAACAGGAAACTCCGAAGACCGTTAGAGTTGGCAACACTCGCACTTCAGAACTAGGGTATGTGCAATGCTTTGTTCTTGACCTTAAATAATTTGGGCCAGGTAATCTTTTTGTCCCCCATTGTACATGTTGGAGAGAAGACATTAACTAGGGTTCCTCTATATTCAAACCAATGTGCATATTAGCCAGGCAAATCATGTGAGACAGCTCTCCACCAATTTGTTGGGAAGGTGGAGAAAGCACTACACTTTCAGGAAATAGCCCTCTGTATCTTCCTGGGCATCAAGGGTGCTTTTAAGAACATGGCCTTCGATTCCATAGTTAAGGCGACAGAGGTGCATGAACTAGAGATCACTATATGGAGGAGGACTAGGGCCATGCTCAGTGGAAGGAAGGTGGAGGCTACCATGATGAATAACAAAATGGTAATCAACACCACCAGAGGTTGTCCGCAAGGAGTAGTTCTGTTTCTTTATTGTGGAATCTAGTGATGAGTGAACTCATTGAAGAACTAAACTCTAGACAGTACTCTTGCGAAGGATACACAGATGACCTTGTCATAGTTGTACTTGGCAAATTTGATGACAGGCAGGAAAGTAACACAAAGTGCATTGGACATTGTGCAAGACTGGTGCAGAATCTGGGGTTAGTCCTAAGAAGACTGTTGTTGTACCATTTACAAAGAAGCATATCCAACATTCAAGTTGGAATCTAAAGTTTTTCAAGGAAACTCTACCTTTGAACATGACAGTAAAATATCTAGGGGGTAACCATAGATGAGAAAGTGCCATGGATCCCTCATATTAGAAGTATTTGCTCCAAGTGAAAGGTACTCTAGTGAGTACCAGGAGAGCTTATGGCTGGGACCTGAGCTCTGAAGGTATATATCCAGTGATATACATCATGGTGGTTAGACCCAGGATCACTTACGTAGCTGTTGTGTGGTGGAGGAAGGTAGAACAGCAGGTTGCTGCTAAGGAGCTTGGTAAGGTGCAGAGATTGGCCTGCTTAGCCATAACAGATGGAACTAGCAGCACACCAACTGCTGGGATGGAAACTATGCTGGATATGCCCCCATTAAGCCTTTGGGTCAAGAGTGTGGCAGCATCTGGTAGGTATAGACTCAAATCTGGCAAAAACTGGATCTCATTGGGATATCCAGAATTGCACACTGAAATAGTGAGTGAGGTAAATATAGGAATAGTCGGGGAAATTCTGGCTAACTATATTATAACTCCCAACTTCCTCAACAAGCTTTACAATATAACAATTAAAAGCAAGGAGCAGTGGGAGAAAACAGTTTGACGCCATACAGGAGGCACTGTCTGGTTCCTGACTGATCAAAATCAGACCAAGACATTGGGACCGGGGTATATGGGGTGCAGCCAAGACTGAAGGATGTCGTCTCTCTAGGAAAACTGGCCTCAGCGGCAATGAACAATGGATCGGTGGCAATGAACAAGCCACAGATTGGCCATGATGGGAGCAAAGATTCCATTCATTGGACTGGAACGTGTTCTGACAATCACCAAAGCAATGATCAAACTAGAGCTACATGACTGGCTCAGAAGACAGAATGTAGAATATTGGACCGAGGTCTATAAACAAAAACATGGCAAGGTAATTGTGCCAATGCCATGTTTTAAAAGAAGCTCTGTAATCCTAGTCTTGAACAGGAAAGAGATTAAACTCATGGTTGGACTGATGATCAGCCATGGAAACTTCAAAAACCACCTACATAGAAAGGGCATAATGGTAGAAGACCCTAAATGTAGGATCTGTGATGAAGGTGAGGAAACTGCATCACACCTAATCTTCTAATGCACTGCATTGGAGAGCAAGAGACACAGAATATTCACTACAACCAGACCTGAAGAAACTGTGTCTAATAAAGAACTGATAAATGGACTCCTAGCACTATTTAAGAGCATTTGTTCAGTTTACTAGATATACAGTGACAAATACCACACAATAAACTTGGTTTTGGTGCAGGCAGTGGTTCTTTAGACCAAAGCTGTTTTGACATCTGTACGAGCTCTAATCTCTGACCTTATATTTGTTGCCTTTGCACAAAATGTAGGTTGGCGACAATAGAATCTTTATGTAGTCCGCTTCAAATTCCACCCAACTAAATTTCTTCAACAGTGTTTCTCAGAAATAACATCACCTTCCCTCCAGTGACTCCCACTTGAGTTCCTGAACATCTCAGTAACTCAATTGTGCATTGATCGAACCTGTCAGTAACAAACCTAGCCACCCACCTCTGAATTGCTTCTGTATCTACCTTTAAAGTGATTGGGTGATGATCTCAAACACTTGAGGAGTACTGAAGACAGGGTCACACAAGTGTTTTATATGCAGATACCTTTGCAGATGAATCACATCTTCCCAAAACTCTCCCTGTTAACTGAAGTCAACTATCCACATTCGTCACGACTGTCATATGCTTGTTCCATTTCATATCACTGTACTTTAGGAAGCATCAATCGTGCAAAACCCAGCTTGCCCTTTTCTCTCATGATATCTTGAGTGCTATGGATGAAGGGCAACAGGCAGACTGCATATTTCTCAATTTTAGAAAGGAATTTGACATGGCACTGCACTAAAGACTGCTAACAAAGATACGAGCTTATGGAATACGTACCCAAATATGTGCATGGTTCGAAGACAACTTAAGTAATAGAACCCAGTACATTTTCCTCAATGGTGTGTGTTCATCAGAGACTAGGGTATCGTCAGGGATGCCCCAGGGAAGTGTGATCGAACTGCTATTATTTTCTATCTACATAAATGATCTGACAGACAGAGTGAGTTGCAATCTGTGGCTGTTTACTGATGATGCTGTGGTGTACAAGAGGGTGTCATCATTGAATGACTGTAGTAGGATGCAGGATGACTTGGACCAAATTTCTAGGTGGTGTGAGGAATTCATGTGGAAAAAGGAAGGTGATGCAGATGAATAGGATAATCAATTCCATAATGTTCAAATACAACAGGAGTAGTATGCAGCTTGAAAGTCGCATTAATTAAATACCTAGGCATAACACTGCACAGCAATATGAAATGGAACGAGCATATAAGAACAGTCATGGGAAGTCGAATGGTCAACTTTAGTTTATTAGGAGAATTTGGGAAAGGTGTGATTTGTCTGTAAAGGAGACCACATATAAAATGATTGAATATTCCTCAAGTGTTTGGGATCACCACCCGATCGGTTTAAAGGAGGACACAGAGGCAGTTCAGAGGTGGGTGGCTAGGTTTGTAACTGGTAGATTCGATCAATGCACGAGTGTTACTGAAATGCTTTGGGAACTCAAATGGGAGTCGCTGGAGGGAAGGCAACATTATTTTGAGGGCTGGAATTTGAGGTGGACTGCAAAACGATTCTACTGCCACCAACCTACATTTCACATAAATACCAGAAGGAAAAGATCAGAGAGATTAGGGCTCGTACAGATGCATTTGATTTGATTTGATTTGATTTTTCCAGGGAAGCCAAAACAGTTTTGGTCCAGCCCGCCACTGCCCGCACCGAAACTAAGTTTATTGTGCGGTATCGCTCCCTGTATATCTAGTAAAGCCAACCAATGCCCTTGAACAGTGCAAGGAGTCCCTTTACCAGTTCTTTATTAGACACAATTTTTTCGGGTCTGGTTGTCCCAAATGTTCTGTGCCTTTTACTCTCCAGTGCAATGCATTCGAAGATCAGATGTGATGCAGTTTCATCACCGTCATCACAGATCCTACATTTAGGGTCCTCTTCTGTTATTCCCATTGTATGTAGGTGTTTTTTGAAATTCCCATGGCCTGTCAGCAATCCAACCATGAGTCTAATCTCTCTCCTGTTCAGGCCCAGGATTGGAGAGCTTCTTTTCAAACATGGCTTTGGCATCATTACCTTGCCATGTTTTTGTTGATGGACTTTGGTCCAATATTCTACGTGCTGTCTTCTGAGCCAGTTACGTAGCTCCAATTTAATCATTGCCTTGGTGATTGTCAGGACAGGTTCCGGTCCAATAAATGGAGACTCTGCCCCCATCCTGGCTAATCTGTCGACATGTTCATTGCCACTGATCCCCGAGTGGCCAGGGACCCACAATAGGTTTACTCTATTGCTTTCCCCTAGCTCCACCAGAACCCTGTGACATTCTGCAAAAATTTAAAACCATGTTGCAGGAGCTGCCAGTGATCTCAGGGCTGCCTGGCTGTCTGAATAGATATAGATGCTACGATCTTTGTAGCACCTACGCAAATTCTCCTCCACACATGCCCTGATGGCAGTGATTTCGTCCTGGAATACTGAGGCCAGCTTCCCTAGAGAGATGACGCCCTCCAGTCTTGGTTGCATCCCGTATACCCCGGCCCCAACGCCTTGGGCTGATTTCGACCCGTCAGTGAACCAGACAATATCCCCCGTACGGTGTCGAACTATTTTCTCCCACTGCTCCCTACTTCCAATTGTAATACTGAAAGGCTTGTTGAAGCAGTATGGGGTTATAATATAGTCGGCTGGCATTTCCCCAAACTTTCCTATATTTACCTCACTCACTATTTTAGTGTTTGATTCTGGATATCCCAAAGAGTTCCAGTTGTTACCAGTTTTGAGTCTGTAGGCACCATCTGCCGCCTCCATCTTGACCCAAAGGTGTAATGGGGGCATATCCAGCATGGTTTCCATCCCAGAAGTTGGTGTGCTACTAATTCCGCCTGTTATGGCTAAGCAGGCTAGTCTCTGCACCTTACCAAGCTCCTTAGCAGCAACCTGCTGTTCTACCTTCTTCCACCACACGACCGACCCATAGGTGATCCTGGGTCTAATCACTGTAGTGTATATCCAGTGCATACCCTTGGGGCTCAGGCCCCAATTTTTGCCACAAGCTCTCCTGGTACTTACTAAAGTACCTTTTGCCTTGGAGCACATATTCCTAATGTGAGGGGTCCATGTCAGACAGATGCATACAAGTGTCATTTTTTCCCTCATTCTACATGGGAGTGGTACAGAAAAGCAAGTAACTAGTAGTGGTACTGAATACTCTCTGCCACGCACCTTTGAGTGGATTGCAGAGTATGTACGTAGAGATAGATGTAAACATTACACCTAGATATTTAATTGACGTGACTGTCAAGCAGCATACTACTAATGTTTATTTGAACATTACAGTATTGTTTCTCTTACTCATCTGCATTTCCTTACATTTTTCTACATTTAGAGCTAGCTGCCATCCCTCACACCACCTAGAAATTTGGTCCAAGTCATCCTGCATCCTATTACAGTCATTCAATGATGACACCTTACTATAAACCTCAGCATCATCTGCAGACACACACAGATTGCAACTCACTCTGTCCGTCAGATCATTTATATAGCTAGAAAATAATAACGTTCCTATCTCACTTCCCTGTGGCACTCCTGACGATACGCTAGTCTGATGAACACTTGCCACTGAGGACAATGTACTGGGTACTATCAATTAAGTAGTTTTCGAGCCATTCACATATTTTGGTACCTATTCCATATGCTGGTAGCTTTGTTAAAAGTCTGCAGTGCTTCACTCTGTCGAACGCCTTTCAAAAATCGAGAAATACGCAGTTTCTCTGTTGACTTTCATGCACAGCACGCAAGATGTGATCCGCATGATCAGTGATTCCTAAATCCATACTGATGCACGAACAGAAGCTTTCCATCTCAAGGAAATTTACTATATTAGAACTGAGTATATGTTCAAGAATTTTACAACAAACTGATGTTAATGTATTGGTCTGTAATTATTTGGGTACTGCTCTCTTGCATTACTTATACATGGGAGACACCTGCACCTCTCTTGCATTACTTATACATGGGAGACACCTGCACCTTTTTCCAGGAGCTTGTAACTTTGTTCTGGATTAAAGATTCATGATAAAGGCCAGCTAAGTAAGGGGTCAATGCTGTAGAGTACTCTTTGTAAAACCGGATTGGTACCCCATCTAGGCTTGGCGACTTTTTTGTTTTCAACTCTCTCAGCTCTTTCTCTACACCAGCTATGGCTATTACTATGTCCTCCATTTGGGAGTTGGTGCAATAATTAAATGAAGGTATTTTTGCACGAATGACTTCTTAAATGTTAAATTTAGAACTTCAGCCTTCATTTTGCTGTTCTTCTACGGCCACCCCAGAATGATTAGTGAGTGACTGGACGGATGCCTTCGATCCACTTACTGATTTTACATAGAACCCGAATTTTTTTGAGTTCTTGACAAGATCTTTAGCTAAACTATGACAGTGGTAGTTATTTTATGTTTAATGCATCAATCTTTTTACACACACACAAATCTCTACTAACTTTCACCTCATTTGATATGCTTAACCAATTTTGAACCCAAAGTACAACTGCCTTTGCTTTCTCAGCATTCTTCATTTATTATTAGTAAACAACTGTGGGTCTTTCCCATCCTTAAATCACTTTGTCAGTGCATATTTCTCCAATGGTTTATTTGCAATGCATTTAAATTTTGCCCATAATTCCTGTACATCCACCACATGGAAACTAAACAAGTCCATTAATTCCTAAAGTGGGGCACTATCAATTGGTTATCTGCTCTTTATAGCACAAACACTCTGCTAGCCATCTAGCTGGCTTTTTTTGGTGACTACTGTTGCTATGACGACATCATGACACTAACCCCTGCCTCTACAGTGACATCGTTAACAAAATCTGGCTGGTTTCTGGCTATAACATCTAAAATATTTCCATTGTGTGTAGGCTGACAATTTAACTGGTCAAAGTGTGTTTGGAAAATGTGTTCAACGGTAGTGCCTCTCAGTACCCCCTGTAGTGAAACCATAGATGTCCCAGTCTACACTTGGCAGGTTAAAATCACCACCAACAAATAATGCACGGTCCAGATACCTTCACACTACTCAGTGTAAACTTTCTTGGATTGACTTTAGCACTTTGGGGAGCTGGAAAAAAAACTGTACCATTAACTCAATTTCACCTATACCTGTTATACGCGTCCAGATAACCTCACAGTCACTCTCAACTTCGATCTCAGGAGAAACAATATTTTTGATAACTGCAATGAACATACCCCCTTCAATTGTACCTGATCAATCTTTGCGATATAAATTGCACTCTTCGCTATATATTTAGGAGTTTCCTACATCAGGATTCAGCTAACTCTCGGTTCCGAGGATTATCTGAGCTAGTGAGACAGAGCAGTTCATGTTAGCAGAGTGCTTCATATTCTCCAGAGTTATTGTGTCATCCGTTGTGCATTGCTCCATCGGAAGTGTGACCTCACCTAGATACAGTGTTTCACAGTGCCTCAAAACTTGTTTACGCATTGAGATTAGAAATTACTGTGGACTGTCAAGGTAACTTTGAAGCATGAACTCAAATGTCAATAATACATTTCATAGGTTACTAAAGTTGTGGAATCTTTCTGTTAAAGTGCACCTAAGAAAAAAAAAATACGCAGGAGTGGTCCAATAGTACCCCATTTTTTGGTATCCCTGTAAACCATTGATGTGTGAGTAAATGATCAGATTTACAAGGATCTCTAATGAGTAGGATGCCAACCTGTGTGCATTCATGATGTCACTGCCCTGCTGTTGTGAATTTGGTACCAGTCAACTCCCATGAGTCAGACGGTGAAAGAAAAAGTTTACATACAGTATGAGACACCTGCAATGCCTTGTGAACATTTGCAACCACTTATTTTGAATGATGGCATACCTCGGAGACACGGACAGAGGACTAATGGTGTTACATCATAATCAGTGACGAGTCCCGCTTCTCCATAACCTACAATGACCATTGTGTTTGGTGTCAAGAGCAGAGGACATATCCTGTCAATATTGTGGAGAGACACAAAGGCATACTCACTGGCATCATGGTGTGGGGAACCATAGAGTATTGTAGGGTGACCAGATTTCCCACATGAAAAAAATTAGCAAAGGTCCTACGATTTTTATCTGTCACTTTCCACTTCTTTCACCTCTGGAAAGGTTCCTGATGTGAAAAATATCGAGTAGCACTGTGGTTTGGAACCGACGTTGAATTGTAGGTGCCCCCTATAACTTGTTGGGTAAGTCACTTCGAAGGTCAGAGGAAGGCAATGGCATACTACCTCCATACAGGACCGTGCGTATTGAAGCACTAAAGTGGCCAAACCTATCTTTGGCTTGTTGACTGCTTTACGTTTTACCTTTATGACTACATAGCTTTACAAAAATGGATAAAAACTAAAAATTATATTTATTTATTATTTATTGGTTTTTTCTGTTCCATAGGATCCAATTGAGGAGTGACACTCCATGGTCATGGAACAAGTCAATACATCAATTGTAACACAAGAATGGTTATAGAAAATTTTTTAGTAGTCCTTTGCACATGATAATCTTAAGACAAAGTGAAAAGAATCAATAAAGAAAAAATGAATTAGCTTAATTGTTTAACTTTTCTAGGAGTTCCTCGACCAAATAAAAGGAGTGAGCCATGAGGTAACTCTTCAATTTAGATTCGAAAGCTTGTGGATTATTGCTAAGATTCTTTAGTTCTTGTGGCAGCTTATTGAAAATGGATGCCGCAGAATACTGTACCCTTTTCTGCACAAGTGTTAAGGTGGTATGATGCAAATGTAGATTCGACTTCTGTCTAGTATTCACCGAGAGAAAGCCACTAACTTGTGGGAATAAGCTGATATTATTAACAACAAACAACATTAAAGAAAAAACGTATTGTGACGCCAGAGTCAAAATTCCCAGATTACTGAAAAGGGGTCGACATGATGTTCACAAATTTACACCAGATATTGCTCGAACCGCCTGTTTTTGAGCCAGAAATATCCTTTTTGCATCAGGCGAATTACCCCAAAAAACAATGCCGTACCTCATAAGTGAGTGAAAGTAAGCGTAATGGACTACTTTTCATGCTGAAAAATCACTTACTTCAGATATTGTTCTAATGGTAAATATAGTAGAATTTAGTTTTGGAACAAGATCCTGAACATGGGCTTTCCACGACAGCTTACTGTCTATATGAACACCTAGAAATTTGAACTGTTCAGTCTCACTTATCACATGCCCATTATGTGTAATCAAAATGTCAGTTTTCATCAAATCATGTGTTAGAAATAGTAAAAACTGAGTTTTACTGTGATTTAACATCAACTTGTTTTCTACAAGCCATGAACTTATCTCTTGAACTGCATTATTTGATACTGTGTCAATATTATGAGCAACATCCTTCACTACCAACCTGGTATCATCGCAAACAAAAATATTTTACAGTCACCTGTTATACTCGAAGGCATATCATTTATATAAATAAGAAACAGCACTGGTCCCAAAACAGACCCTTGGGGCACCCCACACTTAATTGTGCCCCATTGGGATTGTATGTCATAGCCATTTTCTACACTGCGGAGAATTACCTTCTGTTGTCTATTATTAAAGTAAGAGGTGAACCAGTTGTGAGCTACTCCCTGTATTCCATAATGTTCCAACTTCTGCAACAATATTTTGTGATCAACACAATCAAATGCTTTTGTTAAATCAAAGAAGACGCCAAATGTCCGTAGCCTCTTATTTAACCTATCAAGTGCCTCGCAGAGAAAGAAAAATAGAGCATTTCCAGTCGTAAAACCACTTCTAAAACCAACCTGTATGTTTGACAATAAATTATGTGAACTGAAATGATCAATTAATCTTGAATATACAGCCTTATCAATAACTTTAGAAAAAACTGATGGCATAGAAATAGGTCTATAGTTGTCTACATTATCCCTTTCTCCTTTTCTATAAAGTGGCTTCACTACTGAGTACTTTAATCTGTCAGAAACTGACCATTCTAAAGGAAAAATTACAAATATGGCTTAGTATTGGGCTAACATGTGGAGAACAGTACTTCAGAATTCTGCTTGATACCCCATCATATCCACAAGAGTCCTTAGTCTTTAGTGATTTAATTATTGTCTCAATCTCGCCTATGGAAGTATCATGAAGGACCATTTCAGATAACAGCCTCGGAAAGGCATTTTCTAAAAATGTTATATGATTACCTGTAGAAACTAGGATTTTGTTTAGTTCCGCTACTATATTCAGAAAGTGATTATTGAATATTGCACATATATCTATCTTGTCAGTAACAGAAACATTCCTACTATGCACTGACTTTATATGTTCTACCTGCTGCTGCTGACCAGACACTTCCTTCACAACTGACCAGATAGTTTGACTTGACTTGTATATACTCGTAAAAAGACATGTATTTTAGCAAAATACATCAAAACATGCTTGTAGTGGAACTGCAACATATGATAATTCATTGTTTTTCCAAGAACTGATTATAATTCAAAATATCTAGAAACTGATAGATTTCTAACAAATTAACAACAATGTAAACATCAAAAATCTGTAGACTGTTGAGCTCCTGTATCAGAAACACTGCTACTGGTGCCAAATTTGTACTTATCAGAAGATCTAATATCTTTCAAAAGCTTTGGATTGGTTAATAACAGGTTGTAGAACACCTCGCAGTTAAGGTCTTGATAATGAGTCTTAACTAATTGCTTCAATAGTTTCAGTGGTAAAACTGTTTTTCTCATCAGTCCAAAGGGAATTTTCAATTGAAAACACCCTTTACACATCAGTATTTGTGCCTGGTACAGCAACAGCAAAACTCCCAAGTGTGTGTATATTTTTACATGAAGTACTTGCACTTTTAAGTGTATGAAATACATCACACCATCTCTTATCTGTTTTCAAATTAGCTTTTTTCCCATTCCTCGTGTTTCTTGGATACAATTTTGTTCACAAATCCTATCTCATCAAAAATACATCTTCATCCCTCTGAAATGTTGCATCTGAATCCATTGTCTCAACAATTTTCAGATTATTTAAAATCTCTGACCAACAAATAGAATTTTTCAATGTCCATCCCCTCAGCTGATTCTGTAGCTGAAATCATGGTTCTTTCCAACTTTTGGATTGAATTTGAAAACATTTTCAATTGACTTTGTGTGAAATGAAGCCAAAGGAGTGACTGTGGATTCTTAAAAAAACTGTTTCAGCAATGTAGGTCACCTATGATGGGACAGAAAATATGATTTCAAAGGATCATACATATCAATAACTCTTAACTCCTGGCAACAATGACAACCATCTAGTTTTAATGCTACCTAGAACTTGTGTATATTACATTCAGATTCACGTTAAGTATCGGGCTAGTGTATTCTTTCGCTGTGTGAATTGTGACACTTATCTGTTTATGTTTTGAAGTGAATTATAGTTGGTTTAGTACTGTTAACTATCAACAGGTAGCGCCGAGAGTGCACAACCGATAAGTTTCAGTGAGCTATTTTCATTTATTTGTCTGCTCAGCAGTTTTAATTCTTGAGTTCGTTGCTTGTTTTAGAATTTAGAAGCCCACTCTTTGATTTTTCTAAATGTGTGTAGTTTGATAGCTGTGTCTCCTTTATCACAACAGTCATTTGTTTCATTTTCATTGGAGTTGTACCAGCACTAGTCATCTTTATTTATCTTTGTTACTCACTGTAGATTCTACACCTAGCCTTCATAGTAATTTGTTTTTCTGAGAACTGTAGTCATGGATACGGACTGTACTGCTGTGTGCAGATGCAAACTGAGTTGGTTACACTTTGCTCCCAATTTCAGTCTGTGTTAACCTCAGCTGCACAGCTGGAGGCTGCGGTCGAGCGATTCCGTTGCTGTGGACCAGCCGTGGGAACCGAGCGGGTGTCTATCACATCTGTCACGTCCAAAAATCGTCCCACACCTGTGGCGAGTGCTGTTACTGCTCAAAGAGGCGGGCACCCCATCCGTGGTTGCGTGGGAGGTCATTCGCTCTAGTGTGTGGCAGGCAACTAAAGAATTCCTGGGGGGGCAGATTGTGAGGCACCCCCAGTTTGTCTTGCTGACAGATCTGAGGCATTATCTGTGCCAAACAATGTTCCTCAGCCAGACGGCGTTGCTTATCTTGAGGTCACCTCCCAGCCTGCAAGATCTGAACTGTCACAGAGGGTGGGTTTACACTACATCTAACTTTAATGCATTCATTTCCCTTTTCAAATTTTGTAATCTTCCACCCTGATTAAATAATCTAACATTTCACACTCCAAGCTTTACTGATGAAAACCTCCACCTAAGTAGTTCCTCCTAAAGATACAAATGAGGGACCATTTTAACTCAGGAATATTTTAGCCATAAGTGACCTATGATAATTTATAACCATCCATTAGAGCAGCAAGTCCTCTAGAAAAGTAATGGCTGTATTTTCCCCTTACTTTCAGCTGTTCACATTACTTGCATGGCAATGCCACACTGGCTGGTTAAAAGGCCATAGTCAATCATCCAGACTGTTTCTACAATTACTGAAGAGGCTGATGTCCCTTTCAGGAGTCACACAACTCTGCTGTGGTTGTAACTACAGTACTGTACAGCTATCTGTATCACTGAGGCACACAAGCCACCCCACTTCTTCAATGGCTGTGGTTCATGGGAGGCAGTCTACATGTACACCTACACCTTTACCCTGCTAGCCACCTCACGGGCGTTGTGGAGGGTGCTTTGTGTACCCTGTCACTTTGTCCTTTACCTATTCCAGTTGTGTATGGTTGGTGGAAAGAAAGATTGCATACATGCCTCTATATGGACTATAATCTCTCTAATTTTATCCTTGTGATCTTTTTGCAAGATATATGTAGGAGGAAACAATATATTTGTTGACTCTTCAAGAAATGTATACTCTCAGAACTGTCTACAGAAGCCCATACCATGAAGCAGAACGTCTCTTCTACGGTGCCAGTTACTGGAGTTTGTCAACCATCCACCATCCATGTGATGCTTTTGCGCTCCCCTTTGTCTCTTCTCCACCCCTTCTAGAAAATCTATTTGGTACAGATCCCAAACTTATGAACAAAATTCAAGTAGTGGGTGAACAAGTGTTTTGTAAGCTACTTTCTTTGTTGATGGACAACATTTCCTAAGGATTCTTCCAGTGAATCTTTCTGGCATCTGCATGATTAATTTTATGTGGTCATTCCACTTCAAATGGCTCTTTGTGCCAGTTCTTACAAATTTTAGGGAAGTAACTGCATTCAGTGAGACAGCTATGACTCACAATAGCTGTCCTATATTTTGGTATTAGCTAATATGGTGTGATTATGTATTGTTGCCTTGTGAAATACTGCAGTATATCTCCAGTTGTCAGTGTTACAACCATTTCAGTTATATTCACTTGTCTTTAATTGCATCATTTCAGAAATCAACATGCAGGCATTCAATGTTAACTAAGTACTTCGCCCATTGATGTGTCAGTGTTATCATGGTTTATGTTTATAGTATTGACAACATTCTGCTACAAAATTTATGTATGGACAGAAAATCTAAAGATTCTTTTGGAAAAAAAATTATGGCATCTTTTGTAAAATCAGAAAATAGAAGAAATCAGAAAAAAGAAGACATGAAATTTGCTATATTGTTCTTCAGCTCTTTATTGAATGTCTGAGCTTCCCTTTAATTAAACTAAAGATTGTTCCAATTGACAATAAACTGTTGCAGAAACAGGCGAGTGGTAAAACAAAAATAAGGACACCACAGTTTTTAATCTCCGATTACAATTACTTTGTGATTCATGTTTCAGTGAGTCAAGTAGTAGAAGCCATCTGCCATCCAGTTGTATCTCTTTCTCTAGCACCACATGCTCACTGTGTTGCCTGTACATGAAGCATCTTATCCAGAGCAGCTGGCTGATTGCTGGTAACACTGCTACCCCCCCCCCCCCCCCATTGTAACTGGTCAATAAGAAAGTTATTTTAATGAGAATGTAATAATGTCATATGTGGTGCATTGAATATTTGACATTTGAAAATCATTAACATTACTCCAAAGTGAAAATAAAGTAAAATAAATAAATAAAACAAAGACACATGATAGGTTCTTGTTTGAGGTTACTCACAATATGAGTATGATGTGGATCCAATGTCAACTTGAATCTTAAAAATATGTTGAAGGGGCCCACAATTTGTTTTGGACGGGTAATTTTTGTGCATTTAAGACTTCTTGATGTTTAGCACTATGACATTAAATAATCTATTGAAATTTGAGTAAGGGAACTGCTATCAACCATAATAGTGACTATATTCTTATTAAGAGTCTGATTAAGAAGAGGAAGAAACCATCCCAACAAGAACTGACAAGGACAGAAGAGCAACAACAGAGACACCACCAGCACACATCCCTGGGCAGGAACAACAGACAGAATGACTTAGCAGTGGGAGGATGGGCAGAATAGATGTTGGGATGTATGCCCACAACTAAGTATGAACCACATTTAGGATATCTGGTGGAAGGGAAGGGCAAAGAGCTACATGCTCATCATCAGTGCCTCAATTTTATAAGTTCATCACTGGAACTGACAATCTCAATACAATTGCTTTCTGAAACATTGTGTCTGTTGGACACTGAGAGCTGCTGTTCACCTGTGAACTGTTTCACCATGAAGTGTGCCAGGTGAAACTTAACTATCTCATTACATACCTTTAGGGGAGGGTCAACAGGATTTTAAACCCTAATCTCCCTTCCTTCTTTAGTGTGGTGGTGGTGTATCACAAAATAAGATGATTTGAAAAACTGCTCCAACAGATGAGCCATCTGCTGAGTGTAATTGTATTCCTTATGAGATGCCATGAAGAAAGTGTGATGCTGAACTTCACCAAGGTAATGAACCACATCAATTCAGTGGCAGCCATAAATATCAAGAAATGTGTCAGTCAAGCCATGGTATCATACAGGAGAATATGATTTATTCACCAGTGCTTGGACTTGCCTAACAAAGAACTTTTCAAACTACATATACAGTAAAACTGTACATAAGGCCATTAAGGCTATCACATTGAGGGGTAAAAACAACAAAAATGATTAATGTTTCAAATAATTGGTGTTTTTTAATTAAAGTGCAATACCATTTAACTTAATTTGATCCATTTGTCAACATCTGCAATGTTTATCCAACAAGGGCATCACATGGATGGCCCATAGTAAAGTAGCCACATCTACAGCTGGCCAACCAGTTCTTGGGCATGGAAATAGATTGCTGGTATCACATAAGCAGAGGTGCCCACGGGGGGGGGGGGGGGGGGGTGCTTTATAAAACAACTTACAAAATAAACAATAAACCAATGTTTATATACAAAATAAATTTATCTTCTGAATCCAGACCTAATATGTTCTGTGTGTGTGTGGGGGGGGGGGGTGAGTCATTGGCCAATATTTGGATGACTGACTATGATCCAACCAAGAGAGTGGAGAGTGAGACCATAGTCTTCCTTAAAGACTCTGACAGTGTTGAAAAGAAGCCACCACAGAGAGAACCCGTTATACCGGTACTTCATGGACTTCTGAAAGTTCACAGAGTTGGGTGCCTACATGCCCACTGTTAGTAACATTCATGTTCCAACATATGCATGACCTAAATACCCAAAGGATATGCTTAGCCTTATATTGAAAAAGAAGTGCCTCATATTCACACCTGTGTGTGTTTTGTCTGGATTCTTATCGACTTCAGGCTCAATGATTCTGACGTCCCTGTAAGTTTTGATGTTGTCTGTCTTTTAACCAGGGTGCCTATACAAGAATTGTTCCAGAACTGTTAGAACATAGTGGCCAGCAATTTAACACAGACACCAGCTCTGGAATAAGTCCAATGGAAACCTATTATTTTTACTATTTTTTCGGTAATCTGAAGACACCTTCCTCATATGGCCACATGAAAGAAACAAGATGAATGATTTTCTCATAAGTATCAATTCCATGCACCATGGAAGACAAAGCAGATGGAGTGCTCCCCTTTCTCGTTATCTCAGTAAAAAGTAGAGTGGATGGTACACTGGTCCACAGTATGTAATTCATACTGACCTGCACTTAAATGTGAACAGCTGACACCACCTAGCACACAGGATCAGTGTGCTCAAAACAATGGTTCACAGCGCTTGCATCCTCTCTGACAGAGAGATTTAACCAAAAATTACAAAGGAGCAATTCAGGAAGCTCCACACCCCACACCAAGTAGCAAAAACAGCCATAATACTTACACCATTTTGTGATGCATTATCTGGAACATCAAGAGAATATTGTCTTATGTTCACCAGCTAAGACACAGGTACTGCTTGATAGTGTCAGACAATATAAATCGAGATGTCACAACTTACATAGGGCAAATATTGTGAACTAGTGAAAATCATTGCTGAGAACATCAAAAGCACACTAGACTTGAGCAGCCTAACAAGGTGGTAGTTTCACACAGTCCAAATTACACAAAATTCACTATAGCCAGACATCTAAATTCTGAGACCATGACATTAATGAATATATTAAGTTCTGAATAATGAAACTGCTGATTAATTGCAATAGTGCCTACATCCTTAGTAAGGTTTGGAAACCCATATTGAATCTGATTAGGAAGAGGAAGAAAACATCCCACCACAAACTGACTGAGGAAAGAAGACCAATAGCAGAGATGCTACTAGCCCACATTCCTGGATGCAAACTGCAGATGGCATGACTTGGCACTGGAAAAAGGGGCAGAAAACATGTTGGATGCACACCCATACCAGGTGGAAGAGGACAGGCCACATCTGGAAAACCTGGTGGGGTGGGAGGGAGATTGTAAACTCTGTTGCCAGATCTTTGACTTTCAGTTCATTAGCACACACAGTGATGCCAACTTGGACACTTGCCAAAAAATTACTCCCATTTGACACTGACAACCAGCTGTCACTTTATGAACTAATTTGTAATTGAAATCTAATTTGCATTGCAATTTTGTGAGCTTTCATTGTATGCCTGCAATTTTACCATACTTCAGGAAGCTTTCATTTTGTTATTGGTAGTTCTAATGTAATTGTCATTCCCCACTTTCTTTTTCCTTCCATAATTTTTTAGGCGCATGTTGTTTTGCACTCTTTGAAATACTAACAAAATTCATCTCTTTCTTTACGAGGTATTTGAACTCTCATTGCATCTTTGTTTTTCTGTGGAAGACTTCTGTGTCTTACTAGATAGATTTCTGATACAGGTTTAACACTGGTGTTTCTTTTCTTTTTTTTAATTAAAAAAAAAAAAGGAATTATATATTTACATTGCATATGCCGATAGCTCAAATTATTGCATTCTCTTAACTGGGTAAATTTTGGCTGGCATAATTGAAGATGGGGATACCACCCATTGGCTTTAACCAATGCTGTTATAGGGATGGAGGTTATTAATGAATAAGTGCGGTCAACTTACATTACCTAAACCAAACTGTTACAATCAAGTAGTGACTGGTTTGAGATGCACTTCTTTGAATCTCGAACTGGTAGCAATTTGTATTCCCAAATAAAATCTATGAACTTTACTGTGTCTAAGATATTACATCGTTCGTCAAATCCAATGGGTGGTATCCCAGTCTTCAATTGACCCTTTTAGCTTTATGAACATTAAAGTGTGTACCCTATATTGATATTTCTCACCTTATGACAATGATTTGAAGTATTTGTGAATATCTTATCAATATTGGTGACCAATAACTTGCTAATTCTGGTTGATGTAATTATATGCATATGGTATGTCCTATACAGATATTTGGTATTAGTTTATCTTCAGAGTACTTTATTGAAGTTACTGCATATAATAACTCTTCAGTTAAGCTATCGATGCTATTTAGGTAATTTTCAGTTTCCTATATGGAAGTGCTCAGGTTTCCACCTGGATTTATATTAGTAGGCGTACTAGCAATATTTACTACTGCATGTTCGGGTGTAGATATTTCAAAGAAGGAGTGTTGACCACCCTCTTTAAGAAATGTATGTGATCCTCCACAAGCATAAATTTTCATATTGAGATATTATGTCGATGTAAAACCATGTAGTTGTGCTACACCTTTATGAATGCTACAGTTTATATAGTTAATTTGCGTTCCCCAGGAAATTATATATAATTTCATACGACAAGATTGTTAGGAAATGACAGGTAGGATGGACCTAAAAAAGCTAATTTTCAGTGACAAATATTAACATACTGCCGAGATATAGTGGTAGATGGGATGCGAAGAAAGTACAGTAATGGTAACTGTTGTTTTTAGTTAAAACTATATAGGGTAAACAGCAACTTTACGATCTATTCGTTTGAGTGCGGAACAACGTGTCATACAGCAATAAAACTACCCCCACAGATAGTGGCAATCGAACATGGTGTTTGAATGACAAATGTGTTGCAATGTGTAGCAAATGTAAACAGATAATACGCCACGCGGTGACTATGTACGTTACGTTAACATTCATTTTGTATTTTGGCTATCGTACGTATATTGTTCCGCAGGTACTGTAGCCAATACAAATTACAACGAAACACTTTGCGCGTTGGATTTTTCAGTTTCACAAGTAACAATTCAAACTATCAGGTAAGCGCAAAGATCTATGTACTAAAATCGCGAAAACTGGGCACACGGAATTCATTTTATGGAATTTATGAATTAAATTCTAAAATACTTTGTGATAGATCACAATCGACCTCCCCGCTTCTTGACTGAACCGGAAAGACAGTAAGATATGAAAAGGTAACTCAGTCATCATTCCGAAGATTGGTTTGAACTTCGTAGTGCTGTAATAGGCATGGTCCTGTTGAATGCGATATGCCGTTGCCTTTAAACTGACTTATGTACCCAATTATAGGGGAGCCTATGGATTAGTGCAGACTCCGAACCACGGTACAGCTAAGCATTCCACACAACACTGCCAATTGTGAAAGAAATCATATGTACCAGATAAAAATCCTAGAAGTGACCGGGGAACGAACCCGCGAGCTTTGAAATTTTAGTCACACACACACACACACACACACACACACACAGTCACCGATCCGCGATTCATAAATATGTCTTCGTTAAAGCTTAATATTCCATGTCAAGGAACTTTAACAGCGATATGGATGTTCCCTGTAAAGACAATGTTGTGTGAATAATATACAGAACTGAAAAGGTATAGGCCGTGCACATCACGATGCGAGTATCATTGTTGCAGTACCGGTGACACTATGCCACTTATTTTCGCAAGATTCTTAAATGGAAGTCATTTACGGAAGTAAATGTTCTATAGGAACAACACATACAACACATCAGTCATATCATTTTACTGCAACGGTATGTACAAATATGAACCTCCAGATTTCAGCAGTGTTGTATGGCACTAGCAATTGTTAGGTGCATAAAATGCGACTCTTTGTCGATTATGTGGAACAGTAATAAATTGGACATTATCTAGGGCCTATACTGCTACTGAAGGATTCACCACATGAGGCTGAGGTATCATTAGAATTAAGTTCACTATTGATATGTGAAGGGGAGATCAGTGAAACAAGGTAGCGATATGATTTTCACCTCTGAAACAAGCTTTTCAGAAGATAACCGTGAGGCAGTGGAAGAGGGGGGAAAAATGCTGTGTTTGTGGGGCATAATTGTGTTAAATGGTGAACATTTACATAAGTTCTTTACAATGTGATGTATTAATAATAGTAATAATGCAAACAGTCATGCACACTTAAAACATTCTCATGCCAATGACAGTGTTCGGCTACGACATAATGAGACTCGTATCTTGAGCCAGTGGAGCAATACAGAAGGGCTGTGTTTGGATTCGGTGTGTTAATATCTCTTAAATCACGCGTGAATACAAATAATGTATATTTTATTTTATTTTCCCCCTATGTATGCTTTGATAATTAGATGACAAAAATGAAATTATCTATTTAGGATATATCTAATAGGTACCGGTACTCACGTTTTGAAACAGAAGGCACACCTTTCTGCTCGTAAGGAACTCTTCAAAACGAAAGCAAAGGGTTTTTCTATAAGTAGCACAGACCCCTTTTTTATGTCACATAAGGAATCTTTACCACTTTTCTGAGTCATAGAATACTCTACATTATTCGGAAACATGTTTCTGAGCATGTTGGCTAATGTAGGCAGAAGTGTATTCTCAGGGAATTCAGTGTGTTATCTTCGTCTCAATAAGCAGCGGAAAACAAAACTTGACTATGTCAGTGTAAATATAGGAAAGCCTCCCACTGTTTCAGCTAAAATTGTCTGGAACAGGCATAGCGCTTTATTTCAGATATCCGTCAAAAATGTTGATATTGTCTTCCACTCATGTTTCTAATATTTCGCGTTACTGAATACTGGTCTTTCGAGTGCATTCCCTATATCCACAGCTTTCACTCAAAGAAACAAGTAAACAACTATTATTAATACTACAAAGTACAGCGGTAACCTCTCCCACTCCCTGCTGTGTTCCATATGGCGGGGCGGGAGGGGAGGGGAACAAGCGGCAGATCAAAGCGGTCAGTGGGGACGGGGCGAAGATGCTCCTTCTCGCTCTAGCCCCGTTGGTTGCATTGTGGCAAACGCTGGCGCAAAAGGACCAACATTTACGTTGACAGTATAAACCTTCCGTCGTGTGCCGAATGGTACACGTATAAGAGGACTTGTATAGTTAATAAATACTTACGTGTGTAATGTAATCAAAAAAGAATTCACGAAGAGCCGTACGCGATACAGTTATCGACTATTAATCGATTCATTTTCTCATTTCGTAAAAGACACTAGCAACATAACAAAACGATGATGAGTTTATTTTATGAAGGTTGTTGGGGGTACTGGTATTCTTTACTATATATTTCACGCAGCTATTTGAAAGGGAACTATTTAATGATGTATATATCTTTATCCTACAACTATGTATTCTTAATTTACACCAAAACAAATTCACGACAACAAAAGAAAGCCCTAAACAGATTAAAAACTAAGACCTTGATTACATACTAATTTCGAAGTATTGCATCACAATTATTTGTCCCAAAAAATTAAAACGTAACTTTGGTAATTAAAAATTATGCATAGTACACATTAATTTCTACAGTACAAAACTAAGTAAAAACATTAATGTAAATTTCTAGTTTGTTCCATTCACTGAAGTTAATTTTCTTTTAATTACACACTCAAAGCAGATTGATCATTTTCAAAAGGAGAAGCTGGCAACACTACCTAGTGAACGGTCGTCTAAAAAATAAAATAAACCTGACAAGGATTTGAACCTTATCTTCATGGTGGGAGTGGGTAGATAGCGTCGCGCCTACAAAATATATTTTCATTTTCCTTCCAATGTCTCGTACACTTGGTTTGCCGCGAAATTAATGTCAATGTGTGGAACCTTTAAGAACGTTTACGACGTTTCATACCCAAATGAGATTCATGTGAGGAACCTCCCCTTGCACAGTGCTCATGATATTCAGAATTTCAATGTTTCGAATGTTTCTACGATCAGAATCGTGCACAGGAAGGTCCCAATCTTTCTGAAATGTGAGAATTAATATCAGAGCTGAGATGCAAATAAAGTAAAGGAATATGTACATTAAGAAAGATGGTAACCATGGAAATACGTTACAGTCATGCATTGGCGGAAATAAAAATTAGTACACCCTCCTGGAGTTTCCAATTCAATTAAGGTTTATTGTTGAAACAGTCCATATAGAGTACATTAAATTATTATATTTACAGACCAATATCTCGTGTGGTGCTGAGGTACCAGGTGTCCATCCACGCTGAAACACACTTATTAGTACGTAGTGTAGCCTCCACTGGCGGTAATGCTGATTTTGGCATCAATTCGAACATACAGATGGCGACTACTGTCTTGGGATGCACTATTCTACGTCTGCTCGACCTGCTCACGTAGTTCCGCAAGAGATGTGGTTGACGAGTCATACAGTCACTTGTTGTCCCATCATATCTCACATGTGCTCGATTGGAGACAAGTCTAGAGACCATGCTAGCCAGGGTAGTTGCTGCACGTCTCGCAAAGCACGTTGAGTTTTACGCGAAGTGTGTAGGCGAGAATTATCCTGTTAGAACAGCATATCACCTTCGTGTTGCATGAATGGCAGGCGAACAGGTCTTACAAAATTCTGCACTTACTGAGTGCCGGTCAGCATTCCCTCCACAAACACCAGAACGACAGTTGCAGCTTCTCACACCACAAACCCTAAGGTCTCGGATGGCGTGAGGGTGTCTTGAACGAATGTAATCTACGAGATACCCTCGCCAGATCTACGTCGTATGCGGAAACAACCGTCACTTGCATGCGGGCAGAATCTGCTTTCATCACTGAAATCATGTTAAAAAAAATGTTTGTGTAGTCTATGGGACTTAACTACGGGGTCATCAGTCCCTAAACTTATAAACTACTTATGAACTACTTACGAACTAGGACGGCACAAATATCCATGCCCGAGGGGGGATTCGAACCCCCGACCGTAGTGGCCGTGCAGACCGTGACTGGAGCGCCTCAGTCTCCTCGGCCACCGTGGCCGGAACTGAAATCATGACCGGCCATTCCATCTTCAAGTGATCCTCTGACGGCAACAGTCGAGCCATGCATGTCCATGCTGTGGCGTGACTGGAAGATGCGTTAGAGGTGGCGTGCCCGTAGTCCCACTGCAAGTAACCAGTTGGCAACAGTTTGTGTTGACACATCTGGGCCCACAAACCCTCGTATCTCTGTTTTGGTAATGATCTTCCAATTGTGACCATACGTATATGACGATCTTGGCGGACATCTGTGCTTTGTAGACATCAGTGGCGGCGCGTCCCATGTGTTCGCTGGTTCAGCAAACCCCCAGAGAAAAGCTCGTCGTAGAAAAAAGTAAATAAATAAAATAAGAAGTGTTTCTAAACTACCATTATTCGTTTCGTTCTTCTATCAGATCATTTTATATACACATTCATAGTATTCATGAGAAACGTTTTACGTCACGGAGACGGTATGTATAGGTGTCGTAGCACGGCCACTTAATATTTGGCAGTGGCCGCAGTGTTACAATGTGCATGCGCGGCTGAGGTTCAAATTATCTTCTGAACCCCCTGGAGGCAGGGGGTATTAGCAGATTTGTGTTTTATTCCCACACATTGTTTCCTGTTTTCACAAATGTTTTTATAATATTCGCAGTTTTGCCTCTTATGCCATAGAAGTCTAGTTTGTGTAGAAGAATTTTGTGACAAACGCAAACGAAAGCTTTGAAAAGGTCTAAATACACACCAGAAACTTTTCTTCGGGTTATGTGGCTTATGAAATTTACCACTGCAGTCTTGGCAGATCTCCTTTTTCTGAATCCATGTTGTACATTATTTAGGATGAAACCTTAACTTTTCCTGGCATAATGAATGTTCAAACAACTTACGGGTATGTTGACGGGTGACGTCGTCGATAACCGCCGATATTTCGGCAGGAGGACACCCTGCCATTCTCAAGGCACAACTGGACTTAAGGAAGCGATGTGCAAGCGTATTTAATACCTTGGTTTGCAAAGGGTAAACAAGGAAGATAACACACAGTACAAGTCACTGCAGAGTCAACACAATCAAAGATGACCAAACCTCAAAAATATCGATAGTGACTTAATCAACAGGTGAGGCAGCATTAATTTTGTCCCTCTGTTTTTTGACGAGAGACAGTACCCAAGCAGAATTTAAACAAAACCCACCATCTCTGTTTATAAGGTCGCTTGCTAGTTTAATTTCAACAGCTTCCTTAATAACACTATCCCAATAGGTGGAAGTGCATGCCAGAATCTACGTGTTGTTGTATTCCATAGGATGACCGGTGCCAAGACAGTGTTCTGCAACAGCGGATTTGTTTGGCTGTTGTAAGCGTGTGTAGCGTTTATGTTGAATACACCGGAACTGATTGTCTGACCAATATATGACATGCCACAACTGCAAAGAATACGATATACACCTGCATTACGCAAACCAAGATCATCCTTTACAGACCTCAACAGGGCCTTTATCTTAGAAGGTGGTCGAAAAACACATTTCACATCAGATTTCGCAAAATACGACCAATCCTGTTGGAAATGCTTCCTGTGTAAGGCAAAAAGGCCCTAGATTTAGGTGCCACTCCATTACTATCGTAACTCACCCGTTACACAGAAGGCTGATAGCGCAAAGCACGATTTATGTGTCTCTCACTATAGCCATTCTGACGAAAGGTCTCCTCGAGATGGGACAACTCAGCTGACAAACTTTCATGGTCTGAAATGACTTGTGCCCTGTGAATCAACGTACGAAGTACTCCTACACGATGAGCTGGATGGTGACAACTATAGCTCGCAGATACAAATCAGTGTGAGTAGGCTTCCTATAAAAATAATGTCCCAATGTACCATCAACTTTCCTTCTGACCAACACATCAAGGAAAGGAAGACAGCCATTCTTTTCCACCTCCATAATGAACTGAATATTCGGGTGGATTGAATTTAGGTGTTCCAAAAAACCGTTTAAATTCTCACCACCATGAGGCCAAACGACAAAAGTGTCGTCTACATATCTGAAAAAAACACGCAGGTTTCAGAGTCGCTGACACTAAAGCACGTTCCTCGAAATCTTCCATAAACAAATTATTTAGGATGTTTTGTTTCTCTATAAAATTTATTATTCTGTCTTTAATCACTGTTTCTACTATTTTAGACAGTACTTGTGTTATTGATATGGGTCTGTAGTTTCCAGGATCTTCTTTATCTCCTCATTTAAAAACTGGTACTACTTTGCAAATTTTAAACAGACTGGGAATACTCCTTCCTCCAACACTGAATTTATCAGGAATGTGAGAGGTATTATTAGTTGTTTGGCACAGTGTTTTACTATTTTTGCTGATATACCATCTAGGTCTTCTGTGTTTTTATTTTTCAGTGCACCAATTATTTTTGATATTTCCAGTTCACTTGTAGGAAGTAGGTATAAACTCTCGGCCACTATTTTGGGACTTTTCATAACCTTTGTTACTGTTTTGTTTCGTTTTAGAAGATTCACATGTTCAAATGTTTGTAAAGCTTATGGGACTTACTGCAGGGTCATCAGTTCCTAAACTTACAAACTACTTATAAACTAACTTATACTAAAGACAACACAAACATCCATGCCCGAGGGAGGATTCGAACCTCCGACAGGGGAGGCTGCGCGTTCCGCAACATGGAGCTCTAGACCGCTCAGCTACTCCCACAGGCTTTTAGAAGATTCTTCACTAAACCTATATAGTGCTGGTTTAGAATGTTACACACTTTTTGTGGGTCTGTCTCCTTCTCCCTTCCATTTTAAATATTATATTTTTATCATTTAAGAGATGTGACTCTTTTCTTTTTTCATTTATATCGTTCCAGGGATGTTTGCAGAAGCGTAGGGGCAATTTAAATGTTTCCATTAGGTTTGTTCCTAACCATATAATCGAAAATCGTTACATATTTGAAAAAAAAGTCAAATATTTGTGGAAATGAAGAACTGAAATCTCATTGCTGGTGATTTGAATTGCAGAATTTCATTCTCTGTTTTCTAATCAGACAGAAGTCACCAAATCGATGTTACTGATTCCTGAGCAGTGCTCTCTTACAGGTAACAGAGTATTGCAGAACATACTACTTTTATATTAATATGAAAGTTCCATAATATGTTATGTATAAGGAACTCCCACAATGTGTTACAAATGGTACGATAAAAATAATAATTTCACTAGGGGAGTTTCGAACATAACACCTCCAACTTCATGTATTATGACGCTAACTACTACACTAAAAAAATGTTCAAATGTTTGTGAAGTCTATGGGACTTAACAATGGGGTCATCAGTCCCTAAACTTACAAACTACTTATGAACTACTTACGAACTAGGACGGCACAAATATCCATGCCTGAGGGGGGATTCGAACCCCTGACTGTAGTGGCCGTGCAGACCGTGACTGGAGTACCTTAGTCCCCTCGGCCACCGCGGCCGGCTACTACACGACACTGACTCGCTATCTGATGTAGCTAAAATATTATATATAATTTGGTAATGACAGTAGAGATGCGCAAAACCGATGTTTTCAGAGATCGGATCAGAACTAGTCATTCACTGGGATGAAATAATTCTTTTTCATGGCTCACCGACTCACCAAATGATAAAAAACGTAAAACAATGTCACATTGCTTTTTTGTCACTATAGCTTTATCTGATTTGGCCATATTGTGAAAGAAGAGTAATAATTTTATTGTAAGTCCTTAGTAGTTTCGAGAATTAAAATTTGTTAGTTACACCTACATTAAAATTTAAAAATGTTATAACAGAATTTAAATATTTTTGAAGGTGAAATAATTGGAAAAAGAAAAAAAATATTATTTTTGTATTTGTATACTTTCATTCAAAAAATAGAATATTTTGCAGAATAAAATGATACTAGTTCCATATTTATACAGTGAGTAGTTTGAAAGTTGAATGAAACGTGATGGCGCGAGAGGTCCATGCAGGACATGGCAAGTGCCACAGCAAAATAGCCATGCACACTAATGCCGCGTGCTACTGTGCAACAAAAGCGAGTGACAACAAGCGATATTCAGCGACGCGACAGGGCAGCTACAAGCAGCGACCGGGTGTCTTATGTGAGCGCGACAGATTCTCGCTACAAGATGGCCGCTAGAACCGATCACCTGTTTCTAAAGTCTGGCACTCATAAACAGTAAAATAATGTTAGCTCCATAATAAGCAATAAAGTTGTATTTAATTTTGGAAATAAGGCGTCAAAAGAGTAATGTCCATTAAATTGACAAAGCAAGAAATGTTCGTGGACTATTTCATTCATAACTTCAAATACCAAAAAAAGACTGAAGATATCCAGCCAAATTCTTCGAAAATACGACGACGAGTACAGATACTTTTGACTATGTCGTCAATAAGTTTTTCTTTTGTGAGTACAAATCATCAACAACTGATTAAGTTCGAAAAGAGTCTTACCAAAAGAAATAATTAGGTATATAACTGCAGTGATACTCTTAAGGCCAATTCACACTGTCCGTCACGTCAACGTCACGTCAAGTTGTATTCACACTGTCCGTCCATGTCCGTCACGTCAATTCGTCCATCTCAATACGCGATGTTGAAAGTGAGGTTATGAGTGGCTATCTGTTATGTAGAAAGTCATAGTTTAATACTAGAAAGGGGGAACAACAACGCTAAATGTTACTAACGGCCAAAGAAAACTTTACAGTGTATGTTTTTGGCCAACTTACTGGGAACTGAAACAACATTTCAAAACATCGACATCTATTTTCAAGCGAAAAAATAAACATATGAAGACATCAAACCATACTTGTAAGAGCATAAATAGCGCCTGAATACTTTAACCATTACGATTTGCTCGCTGACATTGTTAATACCGTCGTAAACAACTGAATTTTTGTCTTTCATTAGAACTGACATTTTCATTTAAATTGTTATTTAATGAAAAATGCGTAATCAATTACAATCTTATTTAAATAAACAGTTTGCTTCAGTCGTTTCTGTTACATTGTTAAGTAACATAAACCATTTTTTGGTTTCAGATATTCGACCTCGATTTCAGGGGGACACTCAATTGACAAAAATATTGAAGTCGTCATGAAACATTTGAGTTTTACCCCTAAAACGAGGTACAACAACAACACAAAGATGAATAAGACACATTTGCATATAAACAGTGCAATCGTCGACTGCAACATGTAATTCGCGTGACGAAAAAAGGTTAACTTCCGATGTTAGTAGATGGCCGTTCCGTCAAAACATTCTTCTCGCGAAACCATGATGGACGTTGACGTGACGTGACGGTCCGGTGACGGACAGTGTGAATGCCGCCATTAGAAATACATTGCGGAATGTTCTGACGGACGGTGACGTGACGTGACGTGACGGACAGTGTGAATTGGCCTTTACAGTTGGCATAGTACAGGGGTACGATTTCCGTTCCATCTTATATTTTAATTCCTGTAACTACATCCCTTTCACCTGTTTTTGTGCAAGTTTTATATATTCTCTATACAGAGCAAGTCAAATATTTTTAAGTGCTTCCCAATATATTTTATCTTTAATTGCAAACACACACATCTCGTTGTACCAAACACATTAAATGCGTAATGAAACATTATAGCAAGATATTTTATTCAGAAACGTAATTTTAGACACATCTCGTTTGACATTTTAGTGTTTTCTCTCTCATGGGAAACAAGTTTGTTGTTACTGTCAAAGATTTGACGCCAGCAGCAAACATTTCAAATGGACACATTCCCGAAACTGAATGGTTTCAGAGATAGATAACATTAATGCATATTGTTATTTTCTTTGTTATTCGATTATATAGTCATTATTTTCAATGAGCTAAAATAGTGTAGATGCATAAAAGACGCATAATTTGTTACAGGACACTCGTCTATCAAATCAGGAAACTGTGTGATATGGGCTTACAAAATCTAAGCAACAGAGAATGCACATCGCACAAGACTTTGTCTCTCTTTCTCCCTTCATGCAAACTACAAGTCTTCGAGAAAAATGGAGTATGATCTTTTTCGAGGAAATTTTATATAGTTTAATTTTGTACAGTAACGCGTTTTTGCTACAGACCACATATTTCCTGTTATTAAGAAAAAACATGTGATATTAAATAAATACGTTTCATCTCGAGTACTATTCGAAATAGGACATTAGCCTATATGACGGTTTCTGTTGCTTCAGATGATCGTTTCTGTAAGTGAGCTGCAAGCTTTATCAGAACACAGGAGTTGAGAGAACAGAGAGATGCGCGGAGTCGCTTTGTTCGGCACCATGCGGTTCACCAGAGGAGTGGGGGGGAATAATGAGCAGTGCACCACACGGGCGGCTCCGCAAGCCAGCAGAGTCGGAAGAGTGGTGGGGAGAGGTGAACCAGTGAACCAGGTAACTCACCGCCTCAGATGGCGGTCGGATCGCCCCGATCGCCAGAGTCATGCAGAGCAGCGAGCTAATGTGATTCGGGAGCCGCGCGATCACTGAACCGTGGTGCTTGTGTGACTTGCCGACTCTCAACTCACCGATTCTCGACTCGCAGCACGGAGGCGCTGCACATGTTTAGGCGCTCATTTTTTGAAGTTTTATACTCGCACATGGTCTTTACCACAATTGTTTTGTAGCTTAGGAAACTTCTGAAGCATATGGCGAGGGGTTTAGGAAACTTCTGAAGCATGTGGCAAGGGTTGCTTGCCGGCTGCGGTGGCCGAGGAGACTGAGGCGCTCGTCACGGTCTGCACAGCCACTACAGTCAGGGGTTCGAATCCCCCCTCGGGCATGGATATTTGTGCCATCTTTAGTATAAAGTAGTTGATAAGTAGTTTGTAATATTAGGGACTGATGACCCCGAAGTTAAGTCCCATAAGCTTAACAAACATTTGAACATTTTTTTTTTTTTTTTTTTGAAGGGATGCTTATGCAACTCATTGCTGTCACCAGAGGGACTTTTCGGATCGGATGAACTACCACTCTTTTTTTTTTTCAGATTCATCCTTCAGTCACTCCTTAGAAGGATCTGGCTCTTTGAATCAGTTCAGGAGCAGATTGCCCATCTCTAAATGACAGTGCTTTAATTGTTGATGTATTTATATATAATTCAAAGAAACTGAGCTTGAGATATCTTTTGTGATTCATTATTAATGTGCTTGTGCTATGAAGTTATAATAACAAAACTGTGAGAATTACAGCAAATAAAAATAGCGCCCATCATATGAAAGGAACAAGTGAATATCGCCTTGGCATCAGTTCCCAGGTTGCCGTTAATTGGCTAATTTCATCATGAATTTCATTGAGGGAAAAAGACATATTTTCTTGGGATATAAGAATTCCTTGTCTGGTCACTCTACCATGGTTCTTTGGCGTGGCGGTCATTTTGGGTCTAATGCGACTTAGCAGACTGTATTCATGTACGTCCAGTCTCTGTTGACAGAAAACGTTCGTGTATAGAAATATGTTGTTGTGCTGCACCAAATTGTAGCAGTAATTCATCTAAGGGGACCAGAATGATCAGATTTCCTACAAACAAATACCTGAGAGCTAAATGGTTACACAACTGTAGGAGAGACAAATGGAAAGCAACAACACATTTAACGTTCTGTGAGTTAAATAAATTAAAGGAATTACAGCTGAAATATGGTGCTTTTTCTATACTGTATCTATGTTTACAGTTTACTTAAGCTTCCTTTTGAGGAATCAAAATTCTAACTGAAGAGAGCTGACGGAAGAATACTCTTGAAGTGGAATGCAATTCCTATGAAATTTGACACCCAGGTCCACCAAAACCAGTCTCTTCTAAGCAGAAACATCCCAAATCAATGATAATAACCAAAGCAGACATTAGTGCATGGCAGATACCCATCAGTGGTTTTCAGTTTTGATGTAGCCTATCCATGTTTCCAACAGAACGCAGTCTGAGCGCACTTTACACTGTTGAACATAATTAGTAAGCCTACTAATGTATGACCAAATGACATCACATGTGCAGCTTGGAATTATGCTGCTTTATAATAGTACCCACTAATCTAGTGGGGTGCAGATTGTGTCCTCAATTATATTATGGATACATAGATATTTCTATGAATCCCATTAAAAACTTTATTGTACTGTAATTTAGATTTCGGTTGATTAATTGTACTAGCATTCATTCTGTGGTCAACATGGATTTGTACAGTTTGTTACTTTGTAATGTGATCAGTGAAATATTTCAAATAAAGCAGAAATTTAAAGATAGCAACTGTTGACAGTTGATCAACTATAGGACTGGTCAGGTTTTCCAAAAAATATTGAAAAATTAGTTCTGTCATAATGAACTGACTTTTTTTAACGAAAACAATTCTCAGGGTGTTAGCATGGCCTTAGGCCACACTGCAGTACTGAAACAGCCACTTTCAACCTCGTAAATCGTATCTTAAATGCAGTTGAGAACCACAGAAATGTTTCAGGGATTTTGCTAGATTTAACAAAGCCTTTGATGTAATAGATTGTGAAATTCTGCTAAGAAAGTTAGTGTGCTATGGTGTAAGAGGGCTGCCAAACGAGTGGCTGAAATACTGTTTAATAAATCACTCTCAGGTAACAGAAATTAAATATATGACAAAAAATTAACTTCAAGTTTATCACTCAGACCACCGATATTAACCAATGGTGCCTCCTTAATTTTCATGAATGATTTATCTCTTGATGTTAGAAACTCCAAAACCATTCCTATTTAACAGCAGTGTATTGATTGAAAGTGAAAATGTAAATGCACTTAGTCTGTGTGATAAAGTCATAAATGAAAATCATCTCTTTCACAATGGTTAATAAAGCATAAGCTACTAATAAACCTTTAAGAAACAGTGCAACACTTTTCCACACACGGCAATGTGGTGTCGCACAAGTACAAAGTGCGCGCCACCTACTTTCGCCGCGCGCCGTCATGCACGCACGGCGCGGCGTTCTCACGACGACAGCCACGAGCGCCCTCTGCGACAACGCCGCTCGTGGCCACCACTGAAGGACATCGTTCACTTCGCTCTTCGGACTGAGATAGCAACGAGTTCACTTCGGACTGAGCTAGCAAACAGTTACGACCTTCGTAATCAGATAGGCACGATTGAAGACTTCGCTATTGTACAGGCACTAGGCAGGCCTCCAACAACTATGTATCAACATTCTGCAGTACTATGTAAAAGTTAAGTATTGTTACATTCTGTGCAATATATATCTTTCTAATTTACTCGAGTGTTTATAGTTTCTGGCTGCTCCCCTCCGTACCTGCACCAGCGTGTCGGTCTCGTTTCACTCGGCTACCGACACCTACGACGAGGCTGGGACACAAAAGCGGCGACGAAGTCGGGACACAAAAGTGGCGACGAGGATGGGATAGAACCTTGGACCAGCCCGCTTACAGCAGCCAGACAGCAGCAGTCGGAGCACGCAAAAATTGCTCCCGCCCACCCACCCTTATTATAAGATTTTTGGGGGAACATATTCTGTTACGTATTTTGTGGACTTTTTTGTTGCAGAGCGTCCTCTTTCATATTGCATTTGTGTTTTGTTATAATTTACTTGTATGCGCGGCGCCTAATCGGTCAGCATGGCCACTACCCCGAACCCAAACTTAATGGAAATTATTCAGTTACAGACGGCGCAAATTACACAACTTCTCCAGGCGGTGTCGCAGTTAACTTCACAGGCTGCTCACCAACAACAACAGCCGCCGCTTCAGCAGCCCACACCTGCCGCCGCACCGCTTCCGACGTTCCGCCAGTACAACGAACGTGAGGAAGAATGGAGCGACTATTTCGCACAGTTTCAAGAACTCGTCGCGGCTCATCAAATTACAGGTCAGAGAGTGAAGAACCTTTTCTTATCGATTGTGGGCCCCCAGACTTTCGTACTATTGCAAAAACTTTTCCCTCTCGCATCTCCTCGTGATGTAGACTTTGAACAAATTGTAGATGCACTGAATGCTCATTATGAGAGAAAAGTTCTTGTAGCCGCTGCACGGTACCGATTTTTCAGACTTAAAAAATTACCGCAGCAGTCACACCAAGAGTGGATTACGGAATTGAAGGGCTTAACCCGCCAATGTAAATTTACTTGCTCTTGTGGACTTTCGTATAGTGACGTGATGTTGAGGGATGCGATTACGCAGAATATTCAGGACCCCAGAATTAGAGCAGCAATTCTGAAACAGTCTGACCCCTCATTAGACAGTGTACTGCAGCTTATAGAAGCGCATGATACTTTTGACTTAGCAGATGTAGAAATGCAAAGCCACAGTGTAAATTCAGTGCGCCGCAACGGACGCTTTCCTAGCCGTAGTTCTCAGTATAGCACTAGTGATTCTTATTTTTCTACCGGCCGTGCTGAACAGACAGTGAACAGTAGCCAGTGTAAAAGTGCGACGCAAAGGTCGCCCCGTAGTGTTAGACACAGTAATTTGAATAACGGGCGCCAACGCTCATTTCAGAAAAATGTACGTAAATCTTGCCCCCAGTGTGTGTCTCGCCACAAGCGTGCTCATTGCCCTAGTCGCAACGCAACCTGTTATCAATGTGGCAAATCGGGACATGTGCAGTCTGTGTGTATGCAAATTAAAAACTCAAAGAACAGTAACGTTAGAAACAGTGCTTCGCAGAGTGCGAGAACAGTTCATGCTGTAAATGTTATACGGGCTGTGGAATTGAACAGTGCTTTAGTTGGTTCTCAATTACAAGAAAGTTCTTCTGCACCTATTGCAAAACTATATAGTGCACCACGTAGCAAGCGCCGACGAGCGCGTAAAACAGTGCAACGGAAAAGGGTTCGGGACAAGCAAAATGACTATGAACAGTGCATTCCTGTAGTGAAAATAGTGCCTTCTGCAACTTCTAATTGTAATAGTGCCCAGTACTGTGTAGCTAGTGACAGTAGAATTGGTGTAGCTACTCAAAGTAATTTTAGTGCAGTAGCCTCGCATTGCGCGGACGCCGGTCCGGCGGTAGTGTCATCTAGTGACAGTGTGGTTAATCCGCTGTGTGCCGAGTATGCGCCGCTTCCTACCGCACGCAACCCGCGCAAGCGCAGAAAACAAAATGTATTAGACGTTGCCCACATTCGCGCACCTGTCGTGCGCCAGAAGCACAAACTGTTTGTGACTCTTTCGATCGAAAATAAGTCTGTGCAATTTCAGCTTGACACTGGTTCCGCTGTTACCTTAATAAATAAAGATACTTATGAACTTCTGGGTTCGCCAAAATTGTCGCCGTCACAGCAAGTGTTAACAGCTTATACAGGTCAAAATATTCCCGTGCTAGGAACGTGTAGCCTGCCTGCCTCTTTTCAAGGTGTTACGAAAACAGTTGCTTTTGTTGTTCTTCAGGCCAAATCTACGCAGAACATTTTTGGACTAGATGCTTTTGACTTATTTGGTTTATCTATTCAAAGGGATGTGCTTCAGATTTCGTCAATAGTGCCTCAGGATAAAATCAATGCATTGTGTGACAAATACAGTGACTTGTTTTCGCCGGAACTAGGTTGTGCAAAAGACTTCGTGGCACATGTAACTTTAAAAGAATCTGCAGTTCCAAAATTTCGTAAAGCTAGACCAGTGCCTATCGCCTTGCGTGATACAGTTGCCGAAGAACTTAAACGTTGGCAAGATAGTGGGGTGATTTCTCCTGTTTCTGCGAGTCAGTGGGCCTCGCCTATAGTAATTATACCCAAGCCGTCAGGAAAACTTCGTCTCTGTGCGGACTTCAAATCAACAGTGAACAGTCAAACAATTGTAGACACTTACCCCCTGCCCAGACCTGAGGAACTGATGGACAAATTAGGACAGTCTCGCTTCTTTTCTAAGATTGATTTAGCAGAGGCATACTTACAGATTCCACTTGATGACGAGTCAAAAAAATTTTTCGTCATTAATACTCACATGGGCCTTTTTCAATTTCAACGCCTACCCTTTGGCAGTTCTTCCGCTCCCGCTATTTTTCAGCGTTTTTTGGAACAGCTGACAGTTTCTGTACCGTGTTGCTCGAACTATTTAGATGACATTGTGGTATCCGGACGTACAGTTGAAGAACATTTAGCAAACCTGGAGTGCCTTTTCAAAGTTTTGACTGCAGCAGGTCTACGTTGCAATAAAGCAAAGTGTTCGTTTTTTCAAACTGAAATAGAGTACCTAGGCCATGTGATTAATGCCCAAGGAATTCATCCCTTACAGTCACATCTTCGAGCAATCAAAGACTTGCCTCCTCCTAAGAATGTGCACGAATTGCAAGCAGTAATGGGGAAGCTGAACTATTATTTCAGATTTATTCCCAATGCCTCTCAGATTGCAGCTCCACTGCATCACTTACGTAGGAAGAATGTTCCTTTTGTATGGTCTAAAGATTGTCAGGTTGCCTTTGACAAATTAAAGTCTGCACTACTCAGTGATGCATGTTTGATTCCCTTTGACCCACAGAAGCCTGTAGTGTTAGCAGTTGACGCCTCGTCGTACGGTCTGGGTGTTGTTCTGTCGCATCGTATTGGATGTCACGATCGTCCTATTGCCTTTGCATCCAAGCTACTGACGCCGACGCAACAGAATTACAGTCAGATAGAAAAGGAGGCCTTAGCAATCATTTACGGCGTCACAAAGTTCCATCATTATCTCTATGGCAGAAAATTCTATTTGTTGACAGACCACAAGCCTCTCACGTCGTTGTTCTCACCCACAAAGCCAATTCCGCCACGAACGGCACAAAAGCTTCAGAGATGGTCCTTGATATTGTCTAATTATCAGTATGAGATTTTGTACCGACCTACCACTAAACATGCTAACGCGGACACACTTTCCCGACTTCCGGTTGGCCAGGATGTAGCATTTGATTCTTCAGAAATGGCATGTTGTCAGATAGACTCCAGAGATGCTTCCGCTGTCGCAGACTTTCCTTTGAACGCTCGTCGGGTTGCACAGGAAACAGCTGCGGATGCAGACCTAAGTGTGGTAGCACGTTTTGTTCGCTCAGGGTGGCCTGCCAGAGCCAAGGACATTGATCGGCCTCTGGTTCGACGTTATTTTGCACAACGTCATGCATTATCTTTAAGTCAGGGTGTACTGTTGTTGCATACCGACAACGACCAAGCAAGAGTGATTGTTCCTCGTTCCCTGCAACGAGAAGTGTTACGCCTCCTGCATCAAGGACATTGGGGTATTGTTAGGACAAAGCAACTGGCCAGACGTCATTGTACCTGGGTTGGTATGGACGCTCAGATAGAGAGCATGACATCACAGTGTACAGTTTGTGCGGAGCATCAGGCGGCTCCTCCACAGCGTTTCTCAGACTGGCCACGCCCCAAGGGACCATGGCAACGTTTACATATTGACTTTGCCGGACCTTTCTGGAATACGCGCTGGTTAATTGTTGTAGACGCTTTCAGTAAGTTTCCTTTTGTGATTGCCATGAACTCAACGACAGCGTCTAGTACAATCAGTGCCTTAACATCAGTGTTTTGCATCGAAGGCTTGCCTGAAACTATCGTCAGTGACAATGGACCTCAGTTTGATAGTGCGGAATTTCAACAGTTTTGTCGTGTGAATGGCATTCAGCATATCACCACCGCGCCTTTTCACCCTCAGTCCAATAGTGAAGCAGAACGTTTCGTTCGAACATTCAAGTCTCACATGGAGAAGATGAAAGGTCAGCACTCCAGGCAGCAAGCTCTTCAAATTTTCCTGTCTACGTATCGGTGCATGCCACGTGACGGCCCGTCTCCTGCCGAGCTGCTACACGGCCGCCGTCACCGCACTCTCCTTCACCTGCTGCAGCCTCCCACGCACCGAGTCGGTTCGTATGGCGCTACGCGTTTTCAGGTTTCCACGCCGGTGCTGTACAGGGTGTTTGCTGGAAACAAGAAGACATGGTTGCCGGGCACCATTCAACGCGTGCTTGGGCACAATATGTTTGTTGTACGTTCTTCCACAGGGTCGGAGCTGCGGCGCCACGCAAACCAATTGCGCCTGCACAGACCGCGCGATCCTGTCTCCGGTTTCTTGATTCCAGACCCAGTTCACCGCCAGGGAGCACAACCACATCGTTCGTTCCCGGACTACGAGATCCCTATGGACGTCGACGTACATCCGACGCAGTCGTCGCCGCCGCTGTCGCCGCCGCAGATGACAGCGTCACCGAGAGGGACTCCGGGACCGTGCGGGCCCCCCCAGCTTGGGCCACGCACCTCAGAAGAAGATGACCTGCTCCCTCTGGGCGGGGGCGGGCGCCCTTCCCCAGGTTTCGGCGGGTTCCCTGGAGGATCGCAAGGCGGATGCCGGGGCGCGGACGGCGTCTCGATCCCGGCCTCCGCTACGACGCCCGTCCCACCAGTAACGCCCCCGCCCAGGCCCTCCTCCCAGTGCCGTCGCCGTGGCCCTCAGCCCTACGCCACGACGGCGCGGCGGTTTGGGGGGGAGGGGTGTGGTGTCGCACAAGTACAAAGTGCGCGCCACCTACTTTCGCCGCGCGCCGTCATGCACGCACGGCGCGGCGTTCTCACGACGACAGCCACGAGCGCCCTCTGCGACAACGCCGCTCGTGGCCACCACTGAAGGACATCGTTCACTTCGCTCTTCGGACTGAGATAGCAACGAGTTCACTTCGGACTGAGCTAGCAAACAGTTACGACCTTCGTAATCAGATAGGCACGATTGAAGACTTCGCTATTGTACAGGCACTAGGCAGGCCTCCAACAACTATGTATCAACATTCTGCAGTACTATGTAAAAGTTAAGTATTGTTACATTCTGTGCAATATATATCTTTCTAATTTACTCGAGTGTTTATAGTTTCTGGCTGCTCCCCTCCGTACCTGCACCAGCGTGTCGGTCTCGTTTCACTCGGCTACCGACACCTACGACGAGGCTGGGACACAAAAGCGGCGACGAAGTCGGGACACAAAAGGCAAAATAAAAATCAGTTAAAACGAAATATGTTTACAGAAATTAACACTGTCTGAAACAAAATTTCTTGGCATTTACTTTCAGGATTATCTTAATATATAGAATTCAAACATCATAACCTTAAATTCTAAACTATCGAATATGATGTATACAATGAGAATTATATGGAACAACACAAGTGTTGAAGCAATTAGACTAGCGTATTTTGCTTGCATGCTTTTCTTTTGAGGTGTGGCATCCTATTTTGGGAAAATTCCCCTCACTTTCCAGATAGAAAAAATGGGAGAATAGCGAAAAATGCAAACAGTAAATGAATCACACAAACCATGTTGTCATGTAGGGCCTATGTAAAAAAGAGAATGCTGAAAAAAAGAAAATGTGCTTATTCAAAATAAAACTGTACATGAATAACACACAATGTCAAATAGAGACACACATAGACATCATTGTTATATCACCCTGTGCAAGAAAGACATATGTCACTCAGGATCACAATTGTTTAATAACCTACTAACTTAAAAGTTATAAACAAAATACATATATTTAAAAACATGGAACTCTCTATCTTATGAAAGACTATTTTTATTCAGTATCATAGTACCTTGAAAACTGAATTTTGTAAAGCACCCTCATACGTAATATGTGTATGTAACTACTGTGAGAAAGAAAGTGCAAAAGTGCCCCACTGCATGAATGTGTATTGTATTATATGTTCAGCAAATCCAACTTATTGTGGGAAAAAGTATGAGTAATGTCCACATTGAAAATTTTCTCTGTTGCATAATCTACATCTACATCTACATAGATAGTCTGCAAATCACATTTAAGTGCCTGGCAGAGGGTTCATTAACCACCTTCATAACTTTTCTCTACCATTCCAATCTCTAATAGCGCGCGGGAAGAAAGAACACCTAAATCGTTCCGTTTTCGATCTGATTTCTCTTATTTTATTGGGATGGTCATGTCTCCCTAAGTAGGTGGGTGCTAGCAAAATATTTTCAGATTCAGAACTAAAAGTCGGTGATTGAAACTTCGCAAACAGATCATGCCGCAATGAATAACGTCTTTCTTTTAATGATTTCCACCCCAATTCGTGCAACATTTCCGTGACGCTTTCCCCCCCGTAACGTGATAAAACAAAACGAGCTGCCCTTCTCTGAACCTTCTCAATATCTTCCGTCAGTCCCACCTGGTGAGGGTCCCACAAGGGGCAACAGTACTCCAAGAGAGGACGCACAAGTGTGATGTAGGCAGTCTCTTTGGTGGAGCTGGTGCATCGTCTAAGCGTTCTGCCAATGAAACGTAACCTTTGGTTCGCCTTCCCCACAATATGTCTCTATAAATATCATAAAAATGGTCCTAGCAAATATCATGAATAAACTGGTGAAAGTTTGTCCAATATCGAGAGTATAATACATGCACTGTAAAGATTTCAGGACAAATAAATAAGTGAATAAGAGTAGTATAGTCTACCAAAGCTCTGGTGCATTTCAAGGTCATTCTCGGAATGCTGATTCATCAACGCCACCGGTCTCCATGAGAGGGGAGGGGAAATTCCCCCTCCATTCTTGGTATAAGAATGCACAATTACTCTAACTACTGCTTCCCAATCCATTTATTTTCTAAAGAAATTTGTCATTAAAATACTTTTTTTTTTTTTTTCAAATCAATAACTCAGTTTATGGAATCAAATACAAACAAGAATAACTTTCACAAAGATTTAAAGTCACTTACTCTGGTTCAGAGAGGTGTTCACTATTCAGGAATACACATTTTTCAATAACATGCCAGCAGCCATAAAAAATTTAACTCAATATAAAGTTCAGTTTGAAAAGAGTCTAACGGATTATTGGTAGCCAAGTCCTCTTACTCCATTAATCAATTTCTTAGCAGAAGTGGTTGATGTGTGTTATTGTATATAATATTCCCGAATGTGAATATCGTTTTCAGTCTGATTTTAGTACTAATCTTGTGCAGTAATGTGATCACTGTAAATAAGTGTTGTAAAAAAGGCCTAAAATTATGATATGCACTTACTTTATTCAAGATTTAGAACATAGTATTGAGTTTTATGTCCTTTACATGTAAATATTCTTAAGATATTGTTTTTTCTGACCTATTCCATATCCACAAGAGCAAATATATTTGCGATCTGTGGAACGTACATTAACACATCTGCCCTCATTTTGTAAGTATTTATTGTGTATTTTGTTTTGACATGTTCTACATCCAAGAGGATTTCCTCAATTTGGGTCTACTGGAACGAAAGGTACATTTAATCTAAACTACATCCAATCAGAGCACTCTCAGAAGGTCACCAGTCTCTATGAATCAAGGAGAGGGGAGGGGATCCTTATTGGTATCAGATCACACAATTATACTATTTCCAATCAGAGCACCCCTTCCCCGTTTCCTG
This sequence comes from Locusta migratoria, assembly GCA_026315105.1. Lineage (NCBI taxonomy): Eukaryota > Metazoa > Arthropoda > Insecta > Orthoptera > Acrididae > Locusta > Locusta migratoria. The sequence goes on from CM048755.1 coordinate 107,426,095, forward strand.
CATATCATAATACACAATCCTATCAAAGTAGTCTGACAAGGTCACTGGTGTCCACATGTCAATAAGAGCGCATATTTTTATGAAATTAAGTTTCACAATTCCAAGAAGTTTCCCTCCACCCCAGTCATAGTCTTTCTTTAAATAGCCTGAGCGACATACAGAGATTTCTGCAGTGCAAGTCCATCCAGAACTATGTATGACACAGTGGCGTAATTAGGACTTGGCTTTAGGGGGGGGGGGATAGATCTGCTTGACGAGCAAAATTTCAGTCAGTTTCCAGACAGACTACCATCTACCACTTCCGTTGAAGAAACTAATTCACTCCCATCCAATGAAAGCTTATAGTAAAACACCCCAAATTTCCAATCTTTACCTTTAACAGATTGCTGTTATACGATTTTTTCGGGTTCTGGGGGGGGGGTCTCTCCCCCTCATCCCCCCCATTGTTACGCCACTGGTATGACGTATTTCTTGAGTGCCAAGGTTCCTACAGTATATACAATCGCATTATCCCAAAGGAAATAGCATATCACATGAATACTTGTGCGTTAAATTCAATGGTTGCTTCTGGCTTTTGTGGGGGACAAAACCCTACTATGAACTGGATGTACGTTCAGCAAAATGGTTAATGTAATATAATCACCTTTGCCACTCTATGGCTTCAGCAGGCATGCCTGTAGGTATGGCACTGGCTGGGCTGCATTCATTTATTCCACCTGAATCGAGGGTATTCATGAAAGGGTTGGAGAAACTAAAGTGAATAAAATACTTATAACCTGAAGGCAGCGTGTATAAGATTGAGGACAAAAGCTGCCCATTTGCTGTGGGAGAAAATAGGGAATTTTCTGAGACATAATGGAATAGTCAAATTAGCATTGGAGGGAAGTGTGTGGGGTAAAAATTGCAGAGGGAGACCAAGAGACGGATACAGTAAGCAGGTTCGAAAGGATGTAGCTTGCCGTTCTTATGCAGAGATGAAGAGGCTTGCACATAACAGAGTAGTGTGAAGAGGTGCATCAAACCAGTCTTTGGACTGAAGACCATAACTACAACAACAACAACTACATAGGCATGCAATCTGATTAAACGTCGCCTGCAAGGAATGTGGTAAAAGCCTTATGGAAATCTAAAAATTGGAATCCATTTGAGATTCCCTGTCAATAACACTCATTACTTCATGAAAATAAAGAGGTAGCTGTGTTGGACAAGAACTATATTTTCTGAACCTGTGTTGGTTATGTATCAATATATAATTTTCTTCAGGGTGATTCACAATGCTCATAAGTAGTATATGCTTCAAAACCCTTCTCCAAGTCAGCAACGTTAATGTGGGTCAGTAGGTCAACGGATTGTTTATATTTCGGTTTGTGAATTCCAGGAATTCTGGAAACATCCCTTAGGCTGTGGCTAAGCCATGTCTCCACCATATCCTTTCTTCCAGGAGTGCTAGTCATGCGTGTTTGCAGGAAAGCTTCTGTGAAGTTAGGAAAGTAGGAAACGAGGTACTGGCGGAAGTAGAGTTGTGAGGCGGCATCGTGAGTCGTGTCGGGATAGCACAGTCGGTAGTGCGCTAGCCCGCGAAAGGCAAAGGTCCCAGGTTCGAGTCCCGGTTCCGGCACACAATTTTAATCTGCCAGGAAGTTTCATATCAGCGCACACTCCGCTGCAGAGTGAAGTTTCATTCTGGAAACATCCCTTAGGTTGTGGCTAAGCCATGTCTCCACCATATCCTTTCTTCCAGGAGTGCTAGTCTTGCGTGTTTGCAGGAGAGCTTCTGTGAAGTTAGGAAAGTAGGAGACGAGGTACTGGCGGAAGTAGAGTTGTGAGGCGGCATCGTGAGTCGTGTCGGGATAGCACAGTCGGTAGTGCGCTTGCCCGCGAAAGGCAAAGGTCCCAGGTTCGAGTCCCGGTTCCGGCACACAATTTTAATCTGCCAGGAAGTTTCAAGTACAGAACTGTTGTGTTAGCATTCTCCCAGAATATCTAAAAGGAATGTAATTGGTATACAATTTGGACTGGGAGACATTCCTTCATAATGATCTGAGTCATAAGTAGACAAAATCAAATAATTGATACGTTTAAAATATTTAGTAGTTTATTGTTTTGCTTCTGATAGTGCCAGTCATACAACCGTTAGACAGTTACAACAACAACTGATGTCAGTTCAATTGTCAATAGCAATACATAGGAACAGATATGAATGCTAATGAAATTATATATTATTCACAAGTAGTTATAAAACTGTATGATATAGCTCAAATAGGCCTATAGCAAACGTAACAATAAAGCACTTAATATTTTAAAAATAGCATTGATTTGGTTTTTTCAGTTTGTAATGTCTCTGAAAGGCAAAGGATGAGTCACGTAAGACGTAACACCCCTTTTATTTTGTGAATGGTAACACATATCGAAACACATAAGCACATGCTAAAGCGTCTAGTGGCACATACACTGCTCAAAACAATTAGTGGGTCAGATATCATACACAATACACATATAGTAAAGTATGTCATTCAGATATTTGTTTCAATTGCAATTTGTATGTAATATAGTACGATATTTTGCTGTATCAACTCTTACTTGAGGTTTACATGGCGTTTGCTTAGAGACGCACACCCTGGGGATCCATAATAGTGAAAAAGTCATTCTTGTTGCCCTCTAATATGGTGTGTGATCACCTCTGACGGCCATGACTGCTGCACACCTGCGTGGAATGGACAGTACGAGGTTATCAATCAGCTCTTAAGGGATATTTGGCCATTCTTCCATGAGTGCAATATCCAGCTCTGCAACTGTTGTGCGAGTTGTTGGTCTGGCTGCAATACGCCTGCCAAGGAGATATGTAGGAACACGCGAGGCAATACATTACGACTTATCTTAGAAGATAGTTTAAGGGAAGGGAATCCTACGTGTTTAGCATTTGGAGAAAGACTGATAATGTTGACTGGAATACACTCAAATTCTTTAGGTATCAGGGTTAAAATATTTACTATAAAAAAAGTGTCATTAAGTTCTGCCAACCATCGACAGAAAATCAGTGGCACCTCGTAAGCACACATTTACAATTATCTCGCTCGGCTAACAGTTCGTGTTGGGAGTGACCCATGTCTACCACAAAGTGTTTGTTTTTGCTATAGTGTTTTTCCACGCGTATATGATTTCGCTATTAATTGTGATTAACCCTTCAAGTTTACGAATAAATAATTAATAAATCTTGTGTGGATCACAGATTGGTGTAAATTTCATGTGACCCTATTTCAGTGATGGGCGCGTAGAGCCGGCCGCGGTGGCCACTGAGGCGCTTCAGTCACGGTCTGCACGGCCACTACGGTCGGGGGTTCGAATCCCCCCTCGGGCATGGATATTTGTGCCGTCTTTAGTATAAGGTAGTTGATAAGTAGTTTGTAAGTTTAAAGATGACCACGTAGTTAAGTCCCATAAGCTTAACAAACATTTGAACATTTTTTTTTTTTTTTTTTGGCGTGTAGATTTAAATTGTGTACTGTCACCAGTTATTGAACCCAGCGTGAAAGCTACCATTCTGCTTCGAAAGTAAATGCGGAACTCTTCGCCAGTTCTCAGTAATGAGGAACCGATTGTTTACGGACACGTAATGACACGCCCTAGTCAGTTCCTTCTCCACTGCGTAGGCGACAACAATGACATCCAAACAATGTGGTAGCAACACTCGATTTCAAACCGCATTGTTAAGGCGGGTCCACACTGAGCGCGCCGCGCTGCTCAAAACTGGTGTGCGCGGGTGTGCGCGGGTGTGCGCGTCCAGTGTGGACTAAAGCTCTGTATAGGGAAAGTATGGCCAGCCTGCCAGCGGCAGCCATGTTGGGCCTATTCCGCTGCTTCATACACGCCGACCGCTACAACGTTCCAGCGCTTAACAATACTTATCAAACGATTTTGAGAAAACTATTCAATGAAAAAAGTTAATTTTTTCACATGTTATAGTGTTACATATTCGCTCGATAATGATCTAATTTTTTATTCATTATTTCTTATAGTTTCAGTTCTACGTCAAATTAAGTAAACTACTGCGCAAAATTTTGAAGAGTTTGCAGAGGAGAAATCGCATTGCGTAGAATTTTTGTATGGTTGATTTTAGCACATACAATGCTGCGGACGAAATGTAGGTAAGATATCGAAATTTTATTTAAGGCTGAGAGCAGAACGATAACTTTTTTCATTCTCGAGATACAGGGTGTTGTATCCGACGGAGAGATGCGGGAACTTAGCGTAGTTCTGTCCATGCGGACCTAGCGCCTTTACGAAATACTTATCGCCCGATTTTAAGAAAACTGTTTGGTTGTGGCTCCAGATTTAAAGAGTTCGCCTGTAAATTGAGAATGACCTGTTTCATAGACAAATATTCGAATAGACCGCGAACATGTCGTCAACGGAGCATACTATAGATTAAGAAAGCAATTGAGATTGGCCGGCCGCGGTGGCCGAGGAGACTGAGGCGCTTCAGTCACGGTCTGCACGGCCACTACGGTCGGGGGTTCGAATCCCCCCTCGGGCATGGATATTTGTGCCGTCCTAGTTCGTAAGTAGTTCATAAGTAGTTTGTAAGTTTAGGGACTGATGACCCCGTAGTTAAGTCCCATAAGATTTACAAACATCCCAATTGAGATTATGGATTGATGAGTATTTTCTTGCGTATTGTGTTCTTATACCTTAGATGAACCACGAAAAATGACTTTTAGCAAAAAGAGAAATCAAAGGTGCCTTTACAACGCCAATTGCATTTCAACATCTAATATTTGTCTTGTTTCAATTCTTTGTTAACTGTAATGATACACTTAACACATGAAAATGAACGAGAAAAGCTTGCTTCGGGTATTATATATTACTTTTGTATCTAAACGAGAATCTAGATCAGTCACAAATATGTCCAAAAATTGGGTGTTTTCGGCAGCTGCCTGGAGATAAAACCAACGACGCGTGAATATCTTAACCTCACGACATTTTCTTCTGACTTTCATCTGTCAGACTGTTCATCTTCCTGCATTTCTGATATCTAATGGAAGTACTATAATGTTTCATTCCCTTCTTCGTTTCTCAAGAACACCGAAAAGTACAACACAGTGGCATTATTCAAATCCAAACAAACGAATATTCACAAGACTTCTCATGGCAGCCAAGAAACGTATAGGACCAAGATGGCGAAAGGAACCACGTGACTCTATTTCAGCCAATAACGAGCTGCAGACGGCGGCAAGCGGCGCGGAAAAGGATGACCATACTTTCCCTATACAGAGCTATACAGAGCTTTAGTGTGGACGGCGAACCGCGCCGCGCAGTGTTCCGGCTGTTGTCGGTACATCAAAGGCAGTGGCGCTCAGTATAGACGGGGCATCGGCTGGCGGGCGCGCTAGTTTATCGCGTGCGTCAGTTCGCGGTGACAGGTAGTGTTCTCTCGTAGGTGTCCTCGTTATGGAGTGGCACCGGAAGCAAACCTCATAGAGCAGATACATCAGACTTGTAAAGGAATCTCCAGTTGCCAGAAGGCGCAAAGTTATTGCCAGTCTCTCTTTGGTAAATATAGCACGTCTACAATGTGTGTCTTTCTTCATTATGTCTGGTGCGATCACTTTCAACAGATATTCGAAGTCTTCGAAAGACATTCGAAAAATGTTCAAATGTTTGTATAGCTTATGGGACTTAACTACGGGGTCATCAGTCCCTAAACTTACAAACTACTTATGAACTACTTACGAACTAGGACGGCACAAATATCCATGCCCGAGGGGGGATTCGAACCCCCGACCGTAGTGGCCGTGCAGACCGTGACTGGAGCGCCTTAGTCTCCTCGGCCACCGCGGCCGGCAGTTTACAGCTGTAAGGTATTTTACGAAATATGACGTGTTTTTGATGAATCTTCAATGCGCCAAAAACGAATATGAAGGGCGCATGTTGCCTTCGTGGAGGATTGGCGCATGCGCAAGGCGAGGTGCGCAGTAGCTCCGTTGTCTTACTTCGGGACCATTCGTGAACCGTTAGACCTCGGGTAGCCAGGAGCTGGTGTCTCTACCAGCTCCAACGCCAATGTTAAGGGGGTATTATCAACTATAGTCCATTCACCGAGACGAGAGACGTACTGTAAACACAGCAAGGCGCTTGACCACAGCGCTGCCCTCGAGGGATGTACAAGGCAGTGTGGCCGTCTCCACTGCAGGTGTGAGCTCGTTAGTGCGCGTTGTACACCGGCGATTTCAGGATCTCTTATCTTTAAAGACGCTTCAAAGACTAGTTGAACTTTCGAGAAGTGGTTCTAAGGTTTTCTTCCTCGGCTTGCAGTTATTGTTGTTGATAAAGTGACGTACCATTATCGTAGAAAAGAAAAGAGTAGCTAAAATCTAAAAACCTCGATTTTGAAGACGGTGTGTTGAAAAAATAACTTTTACATATATTTCAAAATCGCAGAACAGCGCACAACAAATACGCGATAGATGAAATGGCGAACTATGCAGGGTAACTGTTCTCAGAATTCCTCCGTACCGCTGTGAATTAAACGGCATCGACTAAGTGTGGGCCAGAATCAAAGGCTATGTTGCAGCGAAGGACAAAACATACAAAATACCGGAAGTTAAAGAACTGCAAGAAGAAGCAGTAAAAACAGTGACTGCAGAAGTGTTGATCAAGTGCGTCCTTCGTGTCGTATTTTTAGTTGAAAGTCAAATGTGGAAATTGTAGATAGTCCAGTCAATGAGTGCTCAAAAGAGGGGCGTAGAATGCATGGAATATGCGAGAATTTTTGACTTCAGGACTTTGTTAGGGATAGTTAGGAGGTGAACATACTAAAAGTCCCCGCCCCTAGGGGGTGAGCTAAAGCGGGGAGGGGGATGGAAAGGTACCATTTTTTGGTTTTCCGCTTATATCTCGAAAACGGTCGGCTTTAGGAAAAAATTGTCCCGAATAAAAATTAAAGATAATTGAATTTGCTATAAAAGTGTTTCGATACATATACGTCGAATTCCAAACAGTTTTCGAGATATACGTTATTGAAAATCGACGGTTTCGGAAAAAATCACCTTTACCTCACTAATTTTGTCAAACATTTACTTCTAGTGACTCACTCGATCGTTTCACAGAAAATTTGTCAGGAAGAAAGTTGTAGAGCATTAAATTTCCTTCAATTTGATATGCCCATTTGCTATCTTATCTTCACCCAATTAGAAGTTACATCATTTATAAGATGTGCACTCAATTTCGATGTCCCTCCAGAAATGAGTGTTTTGAGGGGTTGTAACGTTTTTACCTTATGAAACTTGCTAGTATGGTAGTAACAACAGTTTAACAATGACAAGAACGTACTTGCAATTGAAATCTTTTCATAGTTGTAGCTTTTTTTACGATATTATGAATCATACAATGAAAGGTTTTAGAAACACAGTGGGATTCAGAATGAAAAATAAGTGCATTCAAAGCAACATCTTTGTTTTTCTGAGGAGGAATGGTCAAGGTTCTTTCATCTTCTTCAGTAGTGGAGACGTTGTCCAACGAGATTGGTGGAGTCTCGATGTCACTGTCGTCATCTTCATCCTGAATTAATATTCCGAATCCGTTGTTGCAGTTGCCCTTGCAGTTGAGGCATGTAACAGAGCAGTGTAACAATGCTTTTCTGCATCCACATCTGCCGCGGTCACATTCTTTATTGCATCGAAAAAAAAATCTTCAAGATTTCGTCAGGGGCGGCGTCTATGTCTGAGAGTTTCGGAACTAGTTGGCCATTCTAACCCCAATTCGGCGCTGCACCTTTAGGTTCCTCTCCTAACCAAAGGCGTACATGGTGGTAAGTTCGGAATGCATGCTCCTTAACAGCTCCTTCAGGTGGAGAGAGAGTTGAGATATTAGGCTTCATGTTCCCAGCTGCTTTTATAAATGATTTGTAGCGGAACTCTATGTATTTTGTAGTGGCTGGAGCTCCATACCATTATAGAGTACTGGTGAGTCCCACTGTCTCAATGGAATTGGGGAAAGAAGAACTGTTGGCAAATATCTCAGCAGCATGTTGTATGATTTTGGACTTCTGGTGCATTTTGACAAACCCCACTTTACTCTTGCAATACGCTACGGATGTTGTGTCACAGCCTGTAAATACATGTCAGAATAACAAATGGTCATTTTCCTTCATTTTCAATTCCTGCTGCAGCTGATGTGAAGAATATAAACACGTCTTAACCTTTCCTCTTCCTGGTTCTACAAGCAGAATGTCACGATCAGTTGGAGATTTTGCTATTAAGAGAACAGTCGATATCCTTTCCAATAATGGCAATCGAGGAATTATATTATCTGTTGATAGCTGTCTCCACAATATAAACGTCAGCATCACCTGAATCTTGAAGGCCATTTATCCCATTTTTCTGTAGTTGCATCATTAACAGGTTTACCAGCTGATTCTTATTGTTAAATGTGTAGTGGAAATTCTCTTGCTTCATTGTAATTTTAGTTTCTACACAGACATTCATTTCCCCACACCTCCTGAGCCGATATCGTCGACTTTGTTCAGCTGCTTTTATGCTCTATGATATGTCAGAGTACCATTAAAAACCTCTGTACAATCTCTCCCAAGACAATTGGTCTTCAAAAATCTAACGTAACCATTGCAACCTGATGTAATTTTTTCGACATTCATTATGAATCAGAAGGATGTCCAAACCTTCAAAAGATGAGCCATTGCTATCTCCCCTTTCTACTCTAGCTTTGATGAGTGACAGTATTCCTTTTTTTGTAACGGGGGAAACACCTGGTCCATCTATTGTTTCATCACATACAAAACACTGAGTAGCCATTGCGCGCAATATACAGTCAACGTTTTCATAAATAAATAAAAAATATCTCGAAAAGCTGGCACACAATACCGACACACAAACTTTCTCCACGGTTGGCGAACTTATGAAGTGATCGAAAGTAAGAAGTGAGAACACTCCATTCCACTCCCCAGCCAGTGACAGGCCTTCGATGTTCGTCGTGGGGCTTCCCCATCGTTAACCCTCTCCCGGGCGTTAGGTACTGACGACCTTGACGACATATCCACTGCAGGCGACAATAAATGAGCCTCAACTACTCAGCCTCAGAAAAACGAAGATGTTGCACTGAATGCATTTTTTTTTTTTCATTCTGAATCACTTTCAGTGTTTGTAAATACTTTAATTTTATGATTCATAATATTATTAGAAAAGCTACATTTATAAAAAGGTGTTCTGTTTCGATTGCAAGTATCTTCTTGTCATTGTTAAACTGTTGGTATTTACCATACTAGCAAGTTTCATAAGGTAAAAACGTTACAACCCCTCAAAACACTCATTTCTGGAGGGACATCGAAACTGAGTGCACATCTTATAAATGATGTAACTTCTGATTGGCTGAAGATAAGATAGCAAATGTGCTTATCAAATTGAAGGAAATTTAATGCTCTACAAATTTCTTCCTGACAAATTTTCTGTAAAACGATCGAGTGAGTCACTAGAAGTAAATGTTTGACAAAATTAGTGAGGTAAAGATGATTTTTTCCGAAATTGTCGATATTCAATAACAGATATCTCGAAAACTGTTCGGAATTCGACGTATATCTATCTAAACACTCTTATAGCAAATTCAATTACCTTTAATTTTTATTCGGGACAATTTTTTCCTAAAGCCGACCGTTTTCGAGATATAAGCGGAGAACCAAAAAATGGTACCTTTTCACCCCCCTCCCCGCTTTAGCTCACTCCCCAGGGGCGGGGACTTTTAGTATTTTCACCTCCTAACAAAGTCCTGAAGTCAAAAATTCTCGCATATTCCATGCACTCTACAATGCATTCATTGACTGGACTAAGAGGAGAGAGAGAGATTGAGGAGGGGTTTGGTATAAACTTCAATGAAAACAGTTCAACTTTGACAGAATGAACCTTGTATCGCCGTCCTTTACCATTATTATTACTAGTAATGGTATTAAAATTGTGTATGAATGCAGCGTTTTGTTAGCAACCTGAATGAAAACAAATCTGTTATGACAGAATGATCTCAGTTTCATCGTACTTTTAACATTATTGTAACTGGCTTTTTTATCTTCCATGTTGGTGCTTTATTTCGTTACATTGTTGTCCTGGTTTTCTCAGGCTCCGCTATGACAGCTCGGCAGCCAGCCGATGCCACCAGCTGCAAAGCGTGCGCCAAGGATTTTGTACACCCCTTCGTATCACGTGAACACCGAATGCTTTCGATTGTTGTCGTTCACGTGACACTGTTTATGTTTCATCCCAGCTCTCGGTGAACGGACTATAGTTGGTGTTGGTAGAGAGAAGGCCGCGGCGCTCTCGTGTGACGTCATGCAGCGTAGGCTTCGCGCGCTCAGCTGACTGGGTGGCTGCTTCGGCAGAGTGAGCCATGCCCCAGCGACCACCCAGTTAGCTACGCGCGCGCAGCCTACTCGTCTTTCTCGTTGGCCCCGGCCTACTCTGCATGACGTCACACGAGAGCGCCGCGGCCTCGGTATTACACGACGATCCGGCGCGAAAGGTATTGGTCCAGCGCGACAGCCATCTACCGCCTGGCGCCAGATCACATGGTTAGCAGCCACTTAATCCGCACGCCAGAATAGAGACCAGTTCTAAACTCCCGTGACTTCGCGCATGCGCAATGGACAGCGGTAACGCGCGCATGCGCAGAAGTAGCAGCATTTGTGTATGACATTCGTGGTTAGAACAGATTTCAGACTTCCGTGTTACAGATTTTGCCCGTTTTTTCAGTTAGTGGATTTCTATAAATGCATTAATTAAACAAGAAACATTTGTTTGCCTCCAGACTTTTAAACTAGGTGTTTATGAAAAAGAGTTTTTACATTGGTTGTTTCATACTTTAGAAATGAAATGGAATAGAGATCCGTTGAGTCATAATTCAGGCGTACAAGGAGGAATGTTGTTTGTATAACCCACTCAATATGTTCTGTCAACAGTCGTTTATTCCTCAATGATATGCATACAACTTTACAGACAGTAGCTCTTCAAAATAGCTCACGTCCTTCCTCACGAAGTTCCGAAATTGTTGTAGATCGCCGGGGCTCGAGGCTTTAATTAGCTGTAAGTATATTCCCCTGCCTTCCCACTTCCGGGGCACAGTCGAACCCAACGTCTGGTTTTCGTTGTTGTTGTTGTTGTTGTTGTTGTGCCCTAATCTGAAGATTTACAGTCACAGCTCCAAAAAAATGTGTTCTATGAGCAAAATGCTGTATAAATGTAAATTTAGATAGATATAAACTTTTGCAACCAAGGGTCGTAATATAAAACTGTTGCGCGGTCTGAGGCTCCATGCCATGAATTGTGCAGCCGCTCCCGCCGAAGTTAAGAGTCCTCCCTCAACCATTTGTGTGCATATTGTCAGTGGCATAAGTTAATTTAAGCTGTGTTTAAGTCTAGGAACCGATAACCTAAGTAGTTTGGCCCTTAGCTACACAAACTTCCAATTTTAATATAAGACGAAAGTGTCGAGTCTGTAATTCAAATCAGTAGGCAGTAGTGACTCATTTCCGTGCTAACTACGAGTTGTTGCTGCATAGGTGTACGCCGCAGGTGTATCGTGCAATACGGCCATTAAAAACGGCGTTTTCCCCCGCCCCTCCCTGCCGCGCGGGCGCTCATATGCTGGCTATATGGGGTTTCCTACTGTGGGATTTCCTACAAGGGTGTCGCATGTAGCTTAGCTGTCCCGACGACGTGCCTTTATTCGTAGAGTCGTTTTCGAGTGGTACTTCGGCTCTAAAAGACGTACTTTGGAGGCAACGATAAATATATGTCTATGGTTGTCAAGTCTGCGGTAGCCATTCTAGCAGACGAATTAAACCAGTTGTTCATTACTTGTTTAGTTGTGTAATTGGAAAGTGTTACATGCATTTCCGTACCTGTTATGTATTTATATTCCTAGTTGAAAGTAAAATGTTGTTTGCCGGCCGCGGTGGCCGAGGGGACTGAGGCGCTCCAGTCACGGTCTGCACGACCACTACGGTCGGGGGTTCGAATCCCCCCCTCGGGCATGGATATTTGTGCCGTCCTTAGTGTTAGCTAGTTCGTAAGTAGTTTGTAAGTTTAGCGACTGATGACCCCGTAGTTAAGTCCAAAAAAAAAAAAAAAAAAAAAAAACCCTGTCGTTTGTACTTTCCGATTCCTAAACTACAATCCACTGCCAGAATGCTGCATTTGACTAGCGATTATTTGGAAAAGTTTCGCGTTTGAATTCCGAGGCACATAGCTTGCGTATCATTGAACAATGCAATTTCAAAGCTAACGTACATTAAATAATTACGACAAATACTTTATTTTTTACAGTTAAATGCCTTTGTTTACGTTTTAAGATCTTAAAGAGGACAACGAACACAATGCCTATAGGCCTGAAGACTGCCCATTAAAGGCACGTGTAGAGATGCCAGCAGACGACTTGTTCTGAGTATTCTGTATGCACTTGCAACAGAAATTAAATTTATCCTGTCAGGATCTTAGTTAACCGCACACACTGTAATCGTGACATATTCAGAAACAAACCACCAAATATTGATGACAAGGAATATCGGTCTAAGCACACTCTCGGAAATCGCTATATATTCGAAACTAAGTAGCAAAATATTGGGGAGAAATATAGAATAGCCTTTCCATACCCTCGGAAATCACGAGATATTCGGAAATAAATAGCCAAATCTTTCTGACTAGCGAATGGTGCAGGCCTAAATGTCATAGATAGGCCTACTCATTTCACTTACTGTACCAGCAATTTTAACGTTCTCCTAGTTTTGCCTCTAACCATATTCTCGAAAATCGTAACATAGTTGGAACAAAGTCAAATATTTGTGAGAAGGAAGAACATAAATGTCATTGCTGATCGTGCCACTTGCAGCAGCAATTTCATTCTCCGTTCTTCAGTCACACATAATAAATCACCAAATCAATGTTATTAACTTCTGAGACAGCATAGAAGAATACTGGATAACATAATACTGTTATGTGAATAACAAAATTCCACAAAGTATTGTGGATAAACAACTCCTACAATGTGTTACAAACGTTAAGGAAAAATAATTGCAAGGGATGACTTTCGTTCAAATAACCTCTTGCTTGGTAGTCTACCACTCTATCCATTACGCTACAGCAACTCGGCGTTATTAGTTTGTTTTTCAATGTTAGTATGATTTTAATTACGTTTAGTTATAATAAATTCACCCAGAAATTATTTTGTAATTCATCGTTAATTCGCTGTTGCGCTGAAACAGTTTACTGTGAGATATAAAAACCAAAAGTGTGAGATATACGGCAAATCAAGATGGCGTCTGTGACATGGAAGAAAGAAGTGAATATCGTTTTCACGTCATTTTCCAAATTCGTCGTTCATTGGCTAATGTAACAGCGATTTTCATTGGAGAGAAAGAAATTTTTGCTAGAGCCGAAGTACCGCTCGAAAACGGTTCTACGAATAAAGGCACCGATGAACCGATTCTGAAAGAGGTGTTTGCGAACAGAGCCTCCCCCAATGCCTGTCTCCCCCAGTCGTTCACCATCATTGCAGGTGTTGTCACCGTTTCTCAGACAACGTCGTCGCCGATAGCTTTCGCTCCGTGCATTTTCGCATGCGATTTCTGTTCTGCGCATTGTACACGAAGGAAGTGATAACAACAACGAAAGGCAGGCCGCGTCTTGGCAAGGATGGTCATCGCTGCCGTATTTATAAGAAAACTACAGAATATAGGAACTGGATGTGCGTCAATTATGAGCTGAGTATGTGCAGAGGCTGGCTAAAATCGCAAATGGTTAAATCGTTTTTCAACGGCAACATTCTTGTCCACCTGACAAAAGAGATGTGGAGATAAAAGAATACATAATTACAGAAAAAGAGTTCGTTAAGAAACAACAGTGCTGTATCGCAAATTTTTAAGGAGGAATTTCAAGATCTGAAAGTTATAGGATTGGAATTCTTTGCAAATATTCCGAATTAGGACAGCTCCAAGACTCAATCGTGTAAGGCGAGACGATGAGCTATCGGGACAACCCAGAACCCTGGCTCTATTTAGGAAATTCGACTTAGCGGAGAGCTTTTAAAATTTACTGAAGGTAATCGTTTTTTGAAGATAGATGATGGGTCTGTTCCAGGTAAGAGAATTCTGCTATTTGCTTGTGAAGAAACAGAGAAAATCCTTTGCGCAAATGGAACTGTGCTTATGGATGGGACATTTTACAGCTGTTCGAAACAATTCAAATAACTCTACACAATCCATGTTGACATCGGAAGTACAGAAGAGGCAACGAAGATATTTCATGTTTTATTTGCTTTGTTCCCCGACAAAATTCAAAATTCATACAAAAGACTGTTTTCTGTATTTAAAAGTAAGTTGCCTGGCTGGTTACCAAAAACTACAGTGCAAGATTTTGACATGGCTGCATTTAAATCAATGAACACGGTGTTCCCTAAAACACAGCTTTCCGGTTGAAATTTTCACTTCAGCCAGTGTCTGTGGAAAAAGATATAAGAAGACTATAGGGATAGGGAGGAAGTCCGATAGTTTTGTCGCATGTGTGCTGCAATGGCGCATCTTCCACATAACACTCTGGATGAAGCGTGGAGTTTAATAATGGAACAATGTCGAGTGGAGAGATCATAGCATTTGCAGACTATATGTTGGATCAGTGGATGGAAAATCCTAATATACCTATGGAAATATGGAGTGTTTTTAACCAACGACACAGAACGACGAACGCTGTCGAAGTTTGGCATAGAAAACTGAACTCCTCAAAGAATCAGAAACACCCAAATGTGCACTTCCTGATTCAAAAGCTGAGGGAGGAGGAAGTAAATGCTATTTTTGAAATTAAAAAAGATTCCATTGGCTTACCTCTTCAAAAAATAAATAAAAGGGACATAGATCTAGAGAAAATATTAAAAGACATTATACAAACATATGAAGACTCTGGAGATATAAAAAGTTGTTTAAAGTCTCCTTTTTACAAAAAAAAGAATAATAAATCACGATTCATAAAACAAGAAAAAAGGGTACCAATTTGCTACTGTAAATTTGAACAACAATAATAAAAAATAAATAAAATAAAAAATCTAAACATGCCTATGTACTACGTGCATAGCCAGTACTAAGCTTTGATAAAATGTGAAGGGATGTTCTTATTTCCATTTCAGTGGGAAAGTTCACATTACGATATTTATTTGTAATCGGAAACACGAGCATCACCACGCAGGGAAGTCTAAAGATTAGAAAAGATGTTCTCTGTGAAAAATTTTCTGTGGGACTTAAAATTATTGATGTTTGAAAACGGTTTGTGGAGATAAAGTACACATTGTACCAGCATCAAAAATTTCGCTAAGTAAACTTATTGATTCTGGAGTTTCATCATATGTGTTATACAAAACTAATAATTAGTTTAATAATTACTATTTGTATTTGGCAGCTCTCATTCAGAAAAGTACGCTTTTAACAGTGTTTCTAAAGTTCTAATACTAAATCTGCTTTTTACTGAATTCTTAATGGAACAAAACTGAAATTTTACTTGGTAAATTTCTGACATAATATGGTTACTCGTCCTGTGAAGCTTCCAACGTAAGTGGCTGACAGTGCCAGAGGAACAAATAGAGGTGGACGTAACTTGAAAGTTCCGGATGGCTGAAATTGCATGAAACTTTTGTATGTCTGAACTGTTTCACAACATACAGAATATCAAACGGGAATCGAAAACTCTTGAACACCACAGGTGTTCCTGCTGCCAACTAGAGTTCTTTGACTTGATATTTCTCTAGAAAGGACTTGGTCATTCTCAGGTCTTCCTGTGGATTATTTAAAGTCGCGATATTGAAAATAAGGTTTTTTTGAAGACATCAGTCAAATATATTTCATGATAGGCAGTTATAAAATGAGAAGTTCCTAGCGAAGACATCCAAAACACCGTTAATTCGTAGTATAAACATAACAAAAAAGGAATTATTCAGCACAAAATAAAAGTTTCTCATATAGTTTTACACGGAATTAAACAATAAAGATTTTACGATTGATCTGCTGGTTCTTTAATAATTAATACCTAAGCTCAATTGTCCGTAATGAAATGGTATCACATACCGGTATGCCTTTGTAGTTACTAGCTGTTGCTTAGCTGATGACGAATTCGTAACCCAGTTTGCTGACGGAGATTCTACCGTCAAAATGGTAAATAAACAGCTATTGACAACCGTTTCAATAACCCCAGTGTAACGTAATCTTCATAACAACAAGGTTGAGTGCCCTAATATTTCTGTACCCTTTTAGCTAGCGGCTGAAAGACTGGTGTCCAAAACGGTTCAACGTGTAGCACAGCTCAACGAAAGTTTCTAACAGGACGCAGTCTGACGTTGGTGGCCCCATACGCATGGAAAATATAAACATACCTGTCCGTATTATCTCGACATAGAGAGTGTATATGTTTTCAGAATTTTTAGAATGTTTGTAAAACTTTGAGTGAAACCAAATAGCGTAGAATAATTACCAATTTTCTGCTAGACTCAACTATTCTACTACGTGAAACGTTTTCGATACCGGTACTACCTGCACAGGAGTGCTGTAAGTACAGTACAAAAATAACCACATACTTCTATTGAAGTGGTAGCCAGTGATTTAGTTTTTAAGCTTAACCCAGATGTTCCTGAATTTTTTTTTCGGTTACTTCTGGTTTAAAAGATAGTTTATTACATCTGTAATAGATCGTTCAAATGTTGCAACATTGACGTTACACGAATTACATCCTTAGTCTCGGCATAATAGGCCGTCCTTCTGGAACGAGGTAAAAATGAGGACACTAATATTATATGTTAGATATGACGTTTTAATTATAAAGCCATCCCTATGTTCCTGAATAATAAAAATGAAATTGATGGGTAAGTACTTATACATCCAAAATCATCAGTTAATTGATACGTTGCTTTTGAATCCCTAACTTCAAAGATGACTAACGTAAAATCACGTGCTAAAACAATGATAGTTAGTATTTGCATGTCAGTGACCGATATCCAGATAACAGTCCGATGTTGGAGGAAGTGTTTTGTGCCAAAAGGAAACAATTTACTTTAAATGTTTAAACAAACGAAACACCATCCTTCTGGAAGGACGTCAGGATCATCTGGGTTAAGTAATAAATTCCAAATATTACTTCTTCAAAGGTCATACATAATTATTATATAGTTCAATTATAAAGATGAAATTCCAACTAGATGAACTTGGGTGAACTCATATATATTAAGCAACGAATTTTAACATCTGTAGACATCAAGAACAACACTCTAGTTCAGCGTTCGTCAACTGGCGGACCGCGGAGGGCAAAAACTGGACCGCCAAAAATATTTTGAAACTATAAGTTACATACTAAAAGTATTAAATAAAACCTTTTTTCTGTGGATAACAATTCGTATGAGAGCCACCCTTATAATTTTTCTAGAATTTTACAGTTATCTGCTGAGTAATTAGAACCTTTAATCATTATAGGTAGATTAAACAAATGGTTGTCCTGATGTGCGACGCTGGAGTGTTGGTGACAAGCGGCGGTAAAAGGGAGCGAGCTGGCCGGTGATCAGCGTAAAAGCTCTGTACACACGAATGCAGCACCAGAACTTTATCTAACCAAGGAAATTCCATTAGTCTGACAGTCTCTGAAACCTATATTTAAGCGGTCAGGGCATATCCATTTAAACACCATTTTTGTGCTCTTAAAAATAATCTTTTGAGGTTTCTCCAGTAGCAGAACGGACGGATGTGGCTGCGAAGTTGTTCCACCTTTCAAAGCCTTTACTCCAAATGGAGATAACAGACTGGCAAGACGACATTTCCTTGCAAACATATATATACTTAATATAAAAATGAATCCTCTAGCGAATGTCCCGGAAAAATATGAAAATTGCAAAACATTAGGCATCTACCTGGCTACAATGTTTGGCTCCACATATATACGTCAAATTTCATTAAAAAAACTAATTTGTTGAAGAATACGTATCGCTCAAGATTAACGGCAACCCACTTTGGAGACACTATTCACATAAGCTGCTCCGCATGTGAACCTAACGTTAAGAAACTGACTGAAGACCGCAAATGTGATTTCTTGCGTAGATTTTTTTTAACACAAATACCTACAGTTCATTGTATTTCGTATTTTTTTGTGAAAATAAGCAAAAATAGTATGTTTAATATATGACCTGTTACTGGGTTTTTCAGTAGTTTTTCAGTTTGACTACACATTTTTATTCAATATTTTTTGAAGTGAAAATAAAAATAAATAAATACCAAATAATTTAAGTTTTACTGAATTGTTATACATTTTTATTTCACATCTTTTGTATTTCATATTAGTTTGAGACTGAAAATTAAAATAAAATATTGATGAAGAACATGTGGTTTTACTTCTGGACCTTAATAAAAATTTTCAAAAGTATCCGAACCCCATATAAGATTACTTGCAGACCTCTGCTCTAGTTCTCTCGACTTTATACGCCGAATCTAACCGTAGCAAAACATTCTGAAATTTCTTTCAGACGAATATGTCCATTATTGCGTAAATCTTTATTTCATTATGTTAGGCACCTTAAAGGGGTGCACTCCGCTCGCTCTATGGCGATTTAGTTGCCAAACGTATATAATAGACTCGAACAAGAGAAATCATGTAATGATTACTGTCGTATAAGGGGCAACATAGTTATTAAAGAATAGCGACGAGATTACGAGAGCAGTCAGTTTCAATGTTACCACTGTAAAACTACGTTATGGCTTCAACCTGTCACGACAGAAAATGAAGATGATAACCAATGTGGGACTTTCTTCCGTCTTGCGTTTGAAACTCTCGGAGAATTCCTGCACGTGGAGGGATGGGGAAGTGGGAGGGAGTGGCAAGGTGAGCCTCAATTTGTTATTCCGGCCCGGGCCAGTAGGAAACCCCACGGTAGGAAACCCCACGACACCCATATGCTGCCCTCAGGGGGTTCAGAAAAGAATACGAACCTCAGCCGCGCATGCGCATTGCAACGCTGTGACTCGTATACGTGCTGTCTCCGGTACGTAAAACGTTTCTCATGAGATAAAAAGAACGAAACGCAGAATGGTAGTTTAAAAACGATTTTTATTTTATTTATTTAGTTTTTTTTTTTTTTTTTTTTTTTTTTTTTTTTTGTTCACGACGAGCTTTTTTCAGGGGTTTCACTGAACCACGTAGGACGTGCCGCCACTGCCTATGACAGACTGCTGTAGAGAGGCGCTTTTGGAACAACTGACGTCAACTTTCTTGCCGATAAGAGAGGTAGCAGATTTACTCCGGCAAATTATAGAAGAAAATTGCCTAACGGAGAAGAAATCTGCAGAGAATGGCTCATTTATTCTGTTTCAAAAATTCTATTTTTTGTTTTTGTTGCAAACTTTTCAGTGGTGAAACTACCTCGCTTGCAGGTACGTCAGGGTTTTCGGACTGGAAAAATATGTTCGGATTTCTAGCCAAACACGAAAGATCCTCAAATCACGTAAAAGCATACCAGCCATGACGAGAATTACACTAACGTTTGCGTGCTGGCAAATATTGGATGAAGAAAATCAGAGACTCGTTCAAGTTGAGACGGAACATTGGTATGAAGCATTAAAAAGGTTGCTTTGCGTAACACAGTTCCTTGGCACGCATGGGTTGGCGTTTCGACTGTTATGGCAGAACGCACGGGCTAGGATAAAAGGGGGAAACGGTTGACTGAGTTACCGTTTAGCTTGTGTAAATTTACAACATTTATTAACTAAGATGTACAAGAGATATTGAAATTTCTGATAGCATCAAACTTAATTCACTTCGTATACCAAACAATCAATATACAAGATTCATAAACTTCAATAATAACTACAGATTTAATATATGCAGATCAATCATCAAACAGAACATAAACAATAATTTAAGAATGTGTGCTTCCCTTGGTAATTCTTCTCACGATCAAACCGTCTTCAGAAACAGGTACTTCCTCTAGGATTAGTCCATTACTAGAAGTACAAGACGTATGTACTTTGCTCTGAATTGCGTCCACCCTAGTTCAGCCAGTGTAATGTGCCATTAGATACAATGTTACGAAAATCTACAGAAGGCGTACGTGCAACAAACTCGCATTAACAATAGTTCTAATGAGTCACAAAACATAACTACAGCTTCACTGGCACCGCGTATCTAACACGGCGGTTGACGGTACAGTGCAAGAACTATAGAACACAAGAAATCCCTGACAATACCGTCACTTAGCTTATACACCTTAGCAGTGGTTAACCCTTTAGACGACGTGGCGTAGCCACAGAACTGTTCACAACCCACACACTGAAATGCACTCACAAGGAAAGTACATGGGCTCGAACAAATATCTGTAGGAACGTTTGGTTACAGGATCTCTACATACACCTCATTGAGCTGGTGGGTGTCGTTTCTCTGCAAAGCTCTGCAACCATGCTCTAGATAGCACTGTAGATGTAATAGAGTATTTGACTGTTTTCTGGAAATCGTTTTAAATTGTTAATTATGTCATATTATGGTCCGAACATGCTTTTTTACCTCGTGGATTTCAGTACTTTTTTAAAAAATAATTTAATAAATAATTTGAAAGCCCGCTAAAACGCTGCATTTGAGTCACGTGATGCCTGTGACGTCATACAACACGCTGCTGCTCTCGTAAGATGAACAAATACCTGTATATTGTTTGGGCCGAGGCCTCGTGTTTGGGCGTTAACGTTTGCATAATGACCTACAAATATTGCTTAGTTCCGCACTATACCAATACATCTATCAAGACTCCAGAAAAATTGTTCTTGCAAGTACCAAAAAATGAGAAGATACGCAAAAAGTGGTTGACACTGGAGCGAAGAGATCCAAATGAAATAGCGCCTACTTCATGCGTGTGTTTCTGTGAGGATCATTTTGATCTAAGTAAACGATATTATTTCATTGGTAAACTAAACTGTTTAGTATCATTCTCTTTTTCTGCAAAGGTGTAAAGTAGTATTTTGTGTAGGTTAATGACCTGATGTTTACATTTGCGAAGTAAAACTTCATAACGTTACACGCCTACGATTTATGTGTAATTAAAGCCGTTTCATAATATATTTGGTGAAAGAACAACTGAATATTGTTGCAGCCCACTATAAAAGTATAGCACTGATTATTTTTCTCCAGTAAGTGCAATTTTACCACCAATAGATCTTAGATAAAATAACGTAAGCCTTTTCTTCAGCACAAGGCTCTACCAAGCAATTTTCATTGCAAGTAAATAACGTTTCAATGGATTTGTTTGTAGTGTCAAAAGTAGTGACACATTCATATCAAGCCAAATATTGAATATGTAAGGAAAATACTGATTTACATGGCAGATAGTTTACACACAATCGCAAACATCCACTCACAAGAACAACAAACTAGAAAAGCGCTGTAATTTCGGCGCTATAAATTTATTCCATCGTGTCTCGCTCGCAATGGTTACGTGAAAGTCACATGCCTTTGGCTACGCGAAATGTGCGTTGCCAACCTACGACCGATATGAAAACACCGCCGACGCAACCCGCTGTCCCTGTTCTAGAATATAGATATATTGTATAACTATACACAAGGCATTTTTGCTGTATATTCCAGGTTTTGATGTTTCACTTTGCACCAGTATTGAAGTAGTTAAATAAAATTACTCCATTAACTGCGCGCTTTACTGGGTTAAATTTTACTAACTATCCCGGCGGCTTCCTGTGACTGTGTTGGCAACAGATGCTGAATAGCGAGAATCATGAGACGTCGCCATTAGCCAATCGCGTGACAGCGCAAATATTTTGTCGTGAAACGTTTGATTTACGAGGGCAGTTACTTTTACTGACCGGACAAGGGTACATACAAGAATCATAGAGCAGGAACAGCATTATTTATTTACTTCATGGTCTGTACGATACACTAATCTAGTCATTCTATGTGGTCTGAACATCTGGACAAAGATTTTCTATCTTGTTGTTGATGTTGCCAACATAATCACTCAAGGCCGCTTGGATAGAAGATAAAATTTCACCCTTTATTGCATAATATGGTGACTTCAGATGAGGTCTGCTGACATCAACAAATAGGGTTTTTTTTTCCAATGGCATAAAATATCTCTCGAAATAATTAGCTTTAAAATGTAGGTATGCGTTACTTACAATGCCGTTTTCACGTTTCCTATTTTGGCACGTAAAAATTTGAATTGTTTTTAAAGAATGAAGACACCATAATTGCATCAACTTTAGGGAGGTTTCCGCTGTCAGCCTTCACATAACCATCGTCCATTGTGGCATAAAAACTGTAAACGCGTTTAGGTCACGAAAAAACTGAACTTAAAGCTGCGAAATGGAGGAAACGCGTACAATAATACAGCTCCGACTTCTAGTTGCCGCGCTGTAGGTGTTCTATGACGTCACCAGTACTTCAGCCAACAACGGAACGTTTTCGATCACGTGATCTAATCGTGAAATTTGATGATTTTTAAGCTTTAATTACGTAAAAATAACAGATGTTTTGTAAGAATTATGAGCGAAAATGCTGTCTGAATGTTATAATCAATCAGAATAACAACAATTCGAACCATATTTTTAACACAGGAAAATACCCTATTGTTGACGCCATACGTAATGCAGATATCTTAACTATAACTTATGTAATAATCATCGTACATGTTCTCTAGCGAATTGTCATCAAAGGCCGTGATGATAGTTGCAACTTTAACCTTCTTCCCGAAAGACTGTTGGTATTCACTGTCACTGCTTCCATCGCCTCTTCCCGCACTTACCGTAGCACTAACGCTTGTAATGAGTCGTTCGTCATTATCATCCCTATTATCAGTGCCGGCCGCGGTGGCCGAGGGGACTAAGGCGCTGCAGTCACGGTCTGCACGGCCGCTACGGTCGGGGGTTCGAGTCCTCCCTCGGGCATGGATATTTGTGCCGTCCTAGTTCGTAAGTAGCTCATAAGTAGTTTGTAAGTTTAGGGACTGATGACCCCGTAGTTAAGTCCCATAGACTATACAAACATTTGAACATTATTATCAGTATTATGAGTTTGTAACAACAGTATCTAACTTATGCTCATATTTCTGTACCATAACAGATACGAGAAAGCATGCGAATGATTCATCTTCTACACTAATACCATCTTCACGAAGAAGAGTTCTTTGTAACTTCATCTCAACTAATCGCAATACATTAGCAGGATTGATTAGCAATCGCCGCCCCATCTGACGCTTCACCACACAAATAACATCACAAAACGCAACTTCGGAGGCACACTGCACCGTCCCTACTGGCGAACCGACAGGTCAAAGTGCAATGTGGCATGGCACACGCAGAGGCCTCTAACGGACGAATGCAGAGTTTTGTAGATGCGGGAGTGTCACTAGTGCAATAAAGGATCTTTACATTATCTCTCATACGATTTTGGTGTATATGTGTTTGTTCGAGCCCAAGTACTTTCCTTGTCAGTTTTGTGTCGTGGATAACCAATAACCCAAAGTCACACACAGTACCTGAACTGCTGTCCTTCCAGTCCTATCACCTGTGCCAAACGTGTATTATCCTTCCTCGACGTGTACCTAAGCATTTACTTACTCACGCCGATCACATACACAGAATAGTTTGTCCAAATTGTATTTCCGCATGCCACTTCTCCAGATAACAGCAACATCTGTCCTCCAACACACTAGCAAGCGTGACTGCTTGCGTTTTGCCGTGCTGTCTGTCGGTACTGCAGGCCGCAGCGGACACCACAAGTCATTCACTCCCGCTGCCCTGCAAGACCCACGCTCTCGTTCGTCCGGTCACCGACTGGTCTCTTCCTCGAGCACACAATCGATGTTTTCCTCATACTAGAGATTTGTTAGCCGATGGCAAAACAGGGTAGCCAACCCAGTCATGTGCCTACCGGCACACGAGAAACAACAGATATTCTCTTTAAAGAAAATAATGGAAATTTCTAGAAACAAATAGAGCATATCGCTTCATTTGATGTTATATTAGAAGAACGTTTGTGAAGAGTAAATTCTCAGGAAACCAATGTTCACTAGTTAGTAAAGAAATACAAAATGAATTCATCGCTCTGTTATCAACACGTGTTCAAAATCACATTTTAAATGGACTTAAAAAAAAGCAACATACAACTCAGTTATTTTAGATTGCATTCCTGACGTGAGTCACACAGAACTGTGGTGTCGCACAAGTCTTGAAGTGCACGCCACGTACTTTCGCCGCGCGCCGCCATGCACGCATGGTGCGGCGTTCTTACAACGTCGGCCACGAGCGCCCTCTGCTGCAACCCTGCTCGTGGCCACCACTGAACTGCATCGTTCACTTGGGATTTGGACAGGCACCGGAATAGACTCTTCTCATTAGGCAGGCTTCTACCTAGTTAAACCATGTATCTGCATTCCACTAGTCTTCAGTTAACAAAGTTAAGTATTGTAAAATTTCTACGAAATACAACTTGTTCTAATCTAGCTTAGTGTTTCTAGTTTCTGCTGTCCCACTGGCTGGTCACCTCAGACTCTGTACCCGCACACGCGTGCATCCTACTTTCCTGTGTCGGTCTCTCTCTACTCGGCCACCGACACCTAGAACAACCGGCGGAAACGAGACACAAAAAGAACAAATGTCAATAATCGTCCGGTTTGTTCACATAGAGTCTGGCAAAGAAATTATTACCAAAGAATATTTCCTCGGCTTTATTCCAGTCATAGACACCATTGGCGAATGCCTCAACGACGTTCTCTTAAACGAATTGGCAAGACGGCAGATATTTTTGAAAAATATGCGAGGACAAGGATACGATAACGGTGCAAATATAGAAGGAAAAAAATGTGGGAGTCAAAAACGAATCATAAACCTTAACCCTCGAGCTTTCTTTGTACCTTGTGGGGCTTATTCGTTAAACCTTGTGGTGAACAATGCAGCGCTTTCATGTCCTATTGCTGTGAACTGTTTCAATACATTCTAAGAACTTTTCAGTTTCTTTTCTGCATCTACGTATAGATGGGGTATTCTGAAGAAGCATGAATCCAATCTGACTGTAAAACCCTTAGCGGTACTCGTTGAGAAAGTCGAATAGATGATTTGGAGCCTCTTAGATACTACGTTGAACAAGTGTATGATGCTGTTTATGAAGCTAGAGAAGATTCTAAAATAGATGCTTTTGGAAGAAACAGCGCCACTGGTATTGCAAGAGACCTAAAAGAATTTTGATTTCTTGGTTGTACAGTGGTATGGCTTTGGTATGAAATTATGTTTAAGATCAAACAAGTCAGCAAAGCTCTCCAGAGATTGCTGTTGATCTAGTTGAAAGTGTTCGCAGTTTTTTCAAGAAGATGAGATTAGAAGAAGGCTTTAATAGTGTGGTAACAGATGACAGAGAGCTTGTTGACAAACTTGGATCTCATTCAGTGTTTGAAAGAGAAAAGAAATTTCGTCTCAGGAGAGTGAAGAAGCAGTTCATGTATGAGTGTAACGATGAACCTACTGAAGGTGGAGCAGAACGCTCATTTAAGGTAACAGCTGTTCTCGTTTCGAATTCTGGAATATTTACTTCATATTCTTTGGGGAAAGAATTTCGAAAAACTGTATTTAGTTATTCCGCTTGCCATCATAAACAACGCCAGTAGAGCCATGTATACGTCTGCAGGAATTCAGAATGAACTATGTGTTAACGCTACTCAAACACCTGTACTTCAGAGGGTCAAAGAAATCTACTGACTGGCGAAACAGTATACATAACACGACGAGAACAGCTAGTGTTATGTTTAAAATACGTAGACGCTCAAGCGGGATATGAATTAGTAAGGAGGATTTTCTTGAATTTATCTACGTAGAAAATATTTCAGCTCAATTATTGGCAACGGTGATTACAGCGCATAACTTATTTTACAATTTGGGTATGGATAAATGAAGCCGGCAAGGCTATAATGGCGCTGCAGTGATAAACGGCCGGTTACGAGGCGTGAGAATGCAGAACAATACCCGACACCGGAATTCAGGCGCTGTGGGACACGCTATTAATCTAGCGATCGCGAATTCGTCAGAGGTATCATTGATACGGAACTCTATCTGAATAACAAAATGTATAGTAAACTTTTTTCTTCAATCTCCAGTTCGGGACAACCATTCGAAGAAATTTAGAATCAAATTGATTCCTTTCATTCAACACTTATCTCCCTTGATGGACTTGGTAGGCAATAATAATAATAATAAAGGCACTCGAAAGATTTGCATAATGCTACCTGTAATAAACACTTTCAAGATGCTGCTAATAGGAGTTTCACCTCTCAAGAATACCAACTGTAGACTGTCCTGGAAAACAGTGTCGCTGGTTATACAAAGAAAAGTTTTATCGTAAAATACTTCCAACTCCATCCGGCCGTCTGGCACGGTAAGAATATGCAGGCAGATTTCCAGTTACACAGTTTCAGTTGCTAAGATTTTACCTTTTAATGCGTTTCGCTTTTTTGAGGTATCATCAAAATGATGTAGACATTTCTTTTACATCACACTAAAATAAAACTCGGTGTCATAGTCAGGCAGACGTCAAATGATTTAAAAGAAGATTGGCTGCAGGAAACCCGTCAGCTCCTGAACCAGGGCTGCAGAAACTGCCACAATGGGGTCACATCCACATTTCATACCTATCGCAATATTACAAGTCATGCTGACGCCGGTCTTGCACTGCTGGAACCGTTTGAGCATGTGACTCATTTCCTAAGGCTGACGTCTGCCTGACTACGGCACGGAGTTTTTTTTTTTTTTTATTGAAAAGTGATGTAAAAGAAACGGTTTAAGCGCTCTGACGATGTCTCGGAAAGGCGAGACGCGTTCAATAATTAAATAAAAATGGCAGCCAACACTGTGTTTATGTAGAAGTCTGAAAAGTTGGATCCCTTAAGCAAAATAGAGAAGATAGTCAATATGGACTTGATCTATACTTGCAGCTATGCGAAAATAATAGAAACTACTCTAGAAAATATTCGGAATGAAAATCAGTTTTCAATCCTTTTCGAGCAGGCAAAGCAGATGATTTCAACTGACATGGTTATTACACAAATGACTCTGAGGCAGCAATGTACCAAGAAAAACTACTGAAATATATCCTCTTTGAAACATATTCTATCCTTTTATTGAACATGTACATACAGAACTTGATGCTCGTTTTAAACCTCACGATAAACGATCGAAAGGGTTCAGACTCTTCTGCCTAAGTAAACCAGTAATGTTTCCAGTACAAAAAAAAGTTTTAAACAGGAAGCACAGTGACTTCTGGTTAAAATATAGGCACAATGTATTTGAAAGAGTATGGAATGTGGCACAATCACTGAAGAAAACCTTTAGAGCGGAAACATCCCACTGCATTAGAAGATATTGATCAGCACGTTGACGATATTCCCGTAGAAAAAAAAATGATAAAAAATAATAATTACTCACATTCCCAGTGTGTCTCTGTGATGCTTGAAAAATGAATCTCCATTCTAAAGAGGCTAAAAACTTATATTAATATAAAATAGGAGACGAAAGACTTACCGGTCTTGCTATAACGAGTATTCAACATATTAGATTCCGAAGAAATTATAAAGAAATTAGCAATAAAATGTAAAAAGGTGAAAATAATACTTTACATTAAAACAATGATATTTATTTATTAAAATTCGCGAACTAATGACGCAAGGCTGGCCGCGGTGGCCGAGGAGACTAAGGCGCTCCAGTCACGGTCTGCACGGTCACTACGGTCGGGGGTTCGAATCCCCCCTCGGGCATGGATATTTGTGCCGTCCTAGTTCGTAAGTAGTTCATAAGTAGTTTGTAAGTTTAGGGACTGATAACCCCGTAGTTAAGTCCCATAGACTATACAAACATTTGAATGACACAAGGTTACAGCTAATGCCAAAGTGAGGCTAACTTAAACATAAAATGTTCAAATATTTGTAAACGTATTGCACCAAACTACTAAGGTCATCAGTCCCTAGACTTACAAACTACTTAAACTTACGCCGCCGCGGCAGAGCAGCCGAGCGCATTGAGGCGCTATGCTCCGATGTGCGAGGCCTTTCCTCGTCGGGCGTTCGAATCCCCCTACGGGCATGGATGTTTGTGTCGTCTTTAATACAGGGTGTCTCACGAAAGACGCCTGTCAGGCGTCCGCGGATCGCACGGTACGGCTTCTGCCCGCCGCCACCGCATCCGCCGGCCACGGCCATCTGAGTAACCTAAACTTACCTTTATTTACAGTAGATGTTCAAAATGATGTCCCCCTATGAAAAGAGCGGCCTGACATCACTTGAAGACATTTGCGAACACTCGACGAATTTCGGCTGCGAAATCTGGGAAATGACTAGTCGAATCCTGTCTTCCAACTCTTCGAGTGTGTGGGGATTGCTTACATACACCTTGTCTTTTAACATTCCCCAAAGATAAAAGTCACAGGGATTTAGATCTGGAGAACGAGGAGGCCAGTCAACTATCCTAGCATCAAAAATACTTCGTATTGCTGCCATAGAAGCTAAAATGTTCAAAAATGTTTCTATAGCTTATGGGACTTAACTATGGTATCATCAGTCCCTAAACTTACAAACTACTTATGAACTAGTTAATACTAAAGACAGCACAAGTATCCATGCCCGAGGGGGGATTCGGACCCCCGACCGTAGTGTCCGTACAGAACGTGACCGCTCGACCACTGCGGCCACTGCCATAGAAGCATTGGCAATGTGTGGTCTTGCATTGTCCTGCATGGAATAACCGTACAGCTTTTCGTTGGGTGAAAGTTCTTGAAAAAATGGATGTAGGATATTGTTCATTGGCCCAGTTATTCACCTCGGTCTAATTGCACACCAAACTCCATTTTTCACGTCGTGAAGAGGTTGTTGATGTAACTCATGTGCATTTTCTGAGCTCCAACGTCGATTGTTCTGCGAACTTACGTAGCCTGACAAATGCAGCCATGTTTCATCAGAAAAATGAAGCATCTCAGGATCAACTTCCCCGTCGTGCACAGACTGTAACAGCCAGTTACAGTAATGATGTCGAACAACAGTATCTGAGTTCGTGAGTTGAAGCACTACGGCTTCATATTCAGTTTGTGTACTGCTCTGTGAGCAGATGCTCTTGACACACCCATCTGAAGTGCCAAATGGCGAAGGGATTTTCTCGTTTTGTTTCCAAAGCCTCCCCTATCTCGTCTATTTTCGGTTAGAACACTACACTAGATCTTGTCCCCTCCCAAAACCAACCTGCCCTGGCAGTAACACCATCTCTGACACCATCCTTTGCTTCTTATAACCTCATGAGCTGTATGATGGTGGAAGTCCTTGATCTAATATGCAGTGACCATGCTCCCGTCCTCACCCTTGACCACTATTATCACCACGCCAGTGCCCCTGATCCTGCTTCTCCCACAAAAATGGTCTATGATTACTCCTGAGCCACTTGGGATACCTACCGTTGCCTCATATATACTTGAGTCGCCAGCCACCCTCTTTCGTAGTGCACTCCTGAAGAGATAGACGTCGCTGCTACTTTCCATCACCAGACCTTGACTGATGACATCCAATCCCATATAATCATTAAGTCCATCAACCCTCATTGCCCAACCTCCCTCTATAGGCTGTCCTGCATGAATCCCATTACCTCTATCACTCCTTCCTTTGCACCCATGATCGGAACATACTAAGACGCCACTTACAGTTCCAACACATCCGAGACCTTCTCACCATGATAAAACGCAGGGACTTGTGACAGATATGTACCAGTCTAAATGCCATACTTAGCACCAACTCCTCCAAGTAATGGCATGCTTTTCACCGCCTTACTGGTAGTCGCCCCTCACCCCAACACCCTCTCCTTCATCATCTCTTCTCTTACAATGCCAGTAAGGCCAATTACTTTGCCACTAACCTCACTGACACCTTTCGAGGTATTTGGAGGCCCCTTAGACAAGAGACCCGGAGCGGTCAGCTACCCCCTCCCCCCACCCCACTTAATCCGTCACTTATCTTGCCCCCTTCCCCTGCCTCTCTGTCAACACCAGCTCCTCCCCCCCCCCCCCTCCTTCACCTCACTCACCTCCTTTATCTCCAGTTAAATTCCCATTGCTATGCATCCTTGATCTCCCTCGATATCAAGAAAGGTTACAACTGTGTATGGCATCCTGGCCTCCTTTTCAAATTTCAGACCTACACCCTTCCTATTAATTAGGTCTGCCTCATTGCATCCTTTCTCTCCTGCCACCCATCCTATGTCACTGTCTACAACTCAGACTCTTGTTTGTTCTACCCCTCTGCTGGAGCGCCCCAAGGCTCCATCCTGCTCCCTCTTCTCTACCTTATGTATACTACAGACATGCTCCAACCTGCACTATCCCTTTTTAGTATGTTGATGATACTGCCTTCCTTACCCTCCCTCTCTCCCCCCAATGCTCCCATCATTTCCTCCAGCAGCACCTTTCCCAATTTTCCTCCTGTTGTAACCAGTGGCTCCTCAATGTCAACCCCAACAAATCCCAGGCTATGCTCATAGATCACATCACCTCTTCCTTCTGTCTTCACAACTTCCATCTTACCTTATATGATCACCCTACCCACTTCACACACACCCATAAGTATCTTGGCCATATCCTTGATCGCTCAATCTACTGGACTCACCGCCTCTGGACTATCCAACAAAAAGCCCATACATGAGTCTGTCTCCTTAAACTCCTTGCCAGCCAGATATGGTGCCTCCACCATCCTCTACACCTACCATTTCCTCATGCATCCCGTCCTGTGCATCTTCCACCTCACCTGGATTTCTGGCTCCCTCAGCTTCTATAAAGCCCACCAGATACTCTAATCTCATGTACTCCATCACACATACCGCATCCGCCTCCCATCCCCCACATGGATCCTGTATGACCTCATCGAATTTCGCTACCTTCTCCAATTCCTTGAACACCTCTGCATCCAATAAATAAGCTGCAAAATAGACTCCCACAAACTGTTGGTATACCTTATCCTTACAAATAATAGGCCTCTGCCACATCTCCACCACTGAATCCCTCCTGCCCATCTTCACACTCCCCATGTCCTATCTCAAGGCAACGTCTGTTGCCTCCCCTCCCAGATGATACCCTTCCTACCAACTCTGATCCAGCCCCACCTCTCTCTCTCCCATCGTAAATCAGCCCCTCTTCCAGTCCCTCTTATCCCCTTCTTCCAACCCCAGAGTCCTTGAGCTCCCCCTCCCAACCTTCAACTCCTCACCATGTGCACTCCCCCCCCCCCCCCAATCATCTTCCTGTGTTTCTGTGATGTAGTGGTATTATGGCAGTGCCTTTTTTATGTGGTTTTAACTTCTTGCACCCACTGACAGTGGCAGAACAATAAAGGTGCCTGTGCATTTTAATAGCCATATTTCACCTGTGTGTCGTTATGTGTTGTACTTTGTCCCAGTATATGTGTGATTTTACACCGTGGCTCATTTTAAGGTCAAGATGTGCTTTTAAACACTTCTTTTGTGTATTTTAACTTTCACCATAAACTGTACTTTTCACTGAATATAAATTCGCATTTGTGTCCTCATGTATGCTGTATGATATGTTTGCCAAAACTGTACATCCATGTGTCTGACGAACAGCATGATACACTGCTGCCAACCAGCCCAGTCTGGGTGTTGAAATAACAATAAAGATAAAAAAGGAGATAGATTTCTTAGAAACAATTTTTTTTTGAAATAGTTATTGCTAACATATTTACCTGCAAACTGTGATGTCAATGATAACTGTTTAAACAATACTTACATATTCTGTAGTTGTTGCTGGTGCAGAGTGAGAGTTTCCCTCCATATTCATGGTGGGGGGAGAGGATGGTGGGAACATCTAGTGGCGAAAATCATAAGCTTTTTCAGAAAACAAATAAAAAAGAAGTATGATGACCTATACAAGCAAGTAAAATTCAAAATTTCCAAGTATATTTTGAATCTTCCACCAAAGTGGAGCCAATTCTTGGAGGGGGTGGTCTCCCAAGTGAGGAGTGTCATGGTGACTGTCTGGGGGAGGGTTACTGGAGTTAAGTGCTTCATTATTCAAAGCGGTCGAAAAAAAAGGGTTGTGCCTGGGTGGTGGAATTGGTTTGCTGTCCGGGGGCGGTGGTGGCAGCAGGGGCAGTGGTTCCCCTAGTGAGGAATGTTGGGGGCAGTGGCTGTTATGTCAGCTTTCACCTTATCCTTAAGTGGGTTGAGAGGACTTAAGTGCTATTTCATGTTAACTGCCAATCGTCCTAGCGGTATCCTTTGTTGTGGAAGAGCGGAATTGATTGGGGGAGGAAGGGTAAGGGTGGGTTTTCCCCAAGATGCCATCTTGTAGGTGGGGTTGATGGGGTCAGTCGCCGAGCTTGTTCCAATAGTAGCAATCTTGCTGTACTAGGAGTGTATAAGGAGCATAAACAAGAGCAAAACAAGGGCTATGGAATGCAGTCTAAGAAAATCAGGTAATGCTAAAGGAATTAGATTAGGAAATGAGGCAACAAAGGATGTATATGTGCTTTGTTAATTGGGTAGTAAAGTAAGTTCTGATGGCCGATATAGAACAGAGATAACTGCAGAATGGCTATAGGAAGAAAAGCATTCCTGAAGGAGAGAAATTTGTTGACATCCAGATCCAGTCTAATTTAAATGTCAGGAAGTCCTTTCTGAAGGCTTTTGTCTGGAGTGTAGCAGTGTATGGAAGTGAAATGAGGAAGGAAAATAGTTCAGACCAGAAGAGGATAGAAGGTTTATAAATGAGTTGTGACAACCGAATAGTGAAGATTAGATGAGTAAATTACATAACTAATGAGAAGGTACTGAACATAATTGGAGAAAAAAGAAATTTCTGGCATATTTTGACTATAGCAAGCGATTGATTGGTGAGACATGAAGGAATAATCAGTTTGGCATAGGAGAGCAGTGTGTGGGCTGCAAATCGCAGAGAGACGAATACAGTAAGCAGATACAAAAGGAGTAGGTTGCCATTCTTATTCCGAGCTGAAGAACCTTGCACAGGATAAGGTATCGGGGAGAGCTGCATCAAACCAGTCTCGGGAGTGAAGACCACAACAACAATAACAATGCAAGTGCTACCAGTGGTTAGTTAAAACATAGTTACCCCAAACATAATCTTTCAGTTTAGATTTAAATGTTTTACCAGCTGTCCATATTTTATTGGTAAATTATCAAAGATTTTTAGGGCGTGCCTTGAACATATAATAGCTTTCGTTGTCTCCTTTTTGGATGTTCCATGAGTACCATCTACGTTGCTCCCCAATTTTTTCTTCTTTGTAACTTCTTTTGCGTTTTTCCTCAGTCACGCATATTTATTGGTGCTGCAAGCCATAATTGGTAGACACTGAGGGCATACGAATAAAAACATTTCAAACCTTACGTTGGTGCTGAGGCAATCAAACTTACGCATGAACAGTTGATACATTTCGTCATACGAGTAAGTCTGCTGTATGAAAATAAGACGTTATACTTGAGTGGCGTGGTGAGAAAGGTTGATTATCTCAAGTAGAAGAAAAGGGACGAATCCTGGAAAATGAGGTTGGGGAACTGTTCAAATGTTTGTAAACGTATTGGACCAAACTGCTATGATCATCAGTCCCTAGACTTACAGAGTACTTACACTAAGTATAACGGACATACCCATTCCCGACGGAGGACTCGAAACTCCGGCGGGAACGGCGGCTGAGTTAGTATCATGACGCTTAAGATCACACGGCCATGCCGGCCGCGGTGGCCGAGCGCTCTGCGGCGAGCCATTCACAGTCTGCACGGCCACTACGGTCGGAGGTTCGAATCCCCCCTCGGGTATGGATATTTGCGCCGTCCTTAGTATAAGTTAGTTCATAAGTAGTTTGTAATTTTAGGGTCTGATGACCCCATAGTTAAGTCCGATAAGCTCTACAAACATTTGAACATTTTTGAACACACGGCCATTCTGCGCGGGGTGAGAGCGGTGCTTGAGATTTTCGCACCGGGCTGCAAAATTGGTAGTGTCGGGCATGACAGCACAGTGGTTGACGGACTAGACTTATATTCAGGAGGTCGGTTGAAATATCGTCAGCATTCAACATTAGTATATTATTTAGAAAGATACACGAGATGTCTGTGCAAAAATCGGGATTCATACTATTTATTTCCGCGAAATGTTAAAAAACAGCCTTATTTGAGCGGCTGACGTCGTCGATCACTAAGTTTAGGGTACGGTATAAGGTGCCAACCCACGGATTGCGCGGCAGCTCGTCGTAGAGTTTCGAGTACTTCCGCGGGCATGGGTATGTGTGGTGTTCTTAGCGTAAGTTAGTTTAAGTTGTTTGTAAGTCCAGGGACTGATGACAGCAGCAATTTGGTCCCTTAGCTTCACAAACATTTGAATTACGTTCACTTGGAACATATCGTCCGGAAGACGAAAACCGAATTTTGTAACCCCTTTCCGCTATTATGTTTACATGCTAAAGCCGAAGCGGATTTTCTACCCCACTGAAATATGCCGCGTGGTAAATTGCTGTTTCAAAAAATGTTCAACTGTTTGTAAATCTATCGGACAAAACTGCGTGGTCATCAGTCCGCAGCTTACAAACTACTTAAACTAAGGTAAACTAACCTAAGGGCAACACACTCACACCCATGCTCAAGGGAGCACTCGAACCTCCGACGGCAAGCAACCGCGCGCTCCGCAGCGAGACGCCGTAGACCGCTCGGATACTCCACCGCGGCTTTGCTGTGTTATTTCCTGCTGTAGTCAGCAGAATCGCTCTTTCTCTTTACTTAATCAGACAGATTCATTCTCAGTGTGCCGGCCGCAGTGGCCGAGCGGTCTGCGACGCGCCAATCACAGTCTGCTCGACCGCTACGGCCGGGGGTTCGAATCCCCCCTCGGGCATGGATATTTGTGTCGTCTTTAGTTTAAGGTAGTTCATAAGTAGTTTGTAAGTTTAGGGACTGATGATACCGCAGTTAAGTCCCTTAAGCTTAACAAATATTTCTGATCATTCTCAGTGTGACCGAGCGAGGTGGCGCAGTGGTAACACACTGAACTCCCATTCGGGAAGGACGGTGGTTCAAATCCACCTCCGGTCATCCAGATTTAGGTTTTCCGTGATTTCCCTAAATCACCCCAGGCAAATGCCGGGATGGTTTCTTTCAAAGGGCCCGGCTGATTTCCTTCCAAATCCTTACTAAAAAATCCGAACGTTAGCTCCGTCTCTAATGACCACGCTGTCGACGCGACGTTAAACTCTAAGCTTCCATCCTTCTATTCTCAGTGTAACGTTTATATTGGCCCACTTTAGGTTACGGTAGTAACACTAAAAGTGGGCCTTTGCGATCGTCTTTTGACAGCTCGAAATTTAAATGAAAATAACGGCTTAACCATGCATCTGACACGAAAATTGAATAACCGAATTTGTGGAGGGGAAAGCCGGCCGCGGTGGCCGAAGGGACTGAGGCGCTTCAGTCACGGTCTGCACGGCCACTACGGTCGGGGGTTCGAATCCCCCCTCGGGCATGGATATTTGTGCCGTCCTAGTTCGTAAGTAGTTCATAAGTAGTTTGTAAGTTTAGGGACTGATGACCTCGTAGTTAAGTCCCATAAGCTGTACAAACATTTGAACATTTGTAGAGGGGAAAATTCTCTACACCTTTGCTCTCTTGTATTTTTTTCATATCTCGTATCGTTTCAGAGATATTTGCAAAAATATCTCCATTAAATTAACGAAAACCAGCCGTTCGCATATGTCACGTGACATTCCTCGCCCAGAGCTGTCTCTGGCATACGCCATCTTGCGTTGCGTATTTGATGTTTTTCTTGTTGTAACTTACACGTTGTCATTTCAAAGCAATGGAGCACTGAAGAATTAACAAAAAGACGTCGTTCTTCGTACGATAAATGATAATTTAGTGTCTACAAGTGCCATATTAGTATCAGTTGACAACGGCCATCAATAGTATGAGATTAAAAAATTCAAATTCTAACTGTTAGCTGTAGCGGAGTGGGCAATGTGTTGGACTGTGACGCTGAAGGTCAGTGGCTCGGAACCCGTCAGTACCTACAATTTTTTTTCCTACAAGGGTTTCAGACACTTTTATTAGTTAATTTTTTATTATTTAGATTATTATTTTAGTCCAAAATGTTTGCAAAAACTTATAAAACTACAAATCTAAAGTGGGCCGTAAAACATGTCAGTGCGATTTTTTTTCTTTCAATGCAGCAAAAGTAACTGTTAATATTAACCGAAAATTGTTAATTAGAAGACATAATCTGACAAGCCAAGCACCTTTCAGAAACGGTTGAATTTGCAAGGGCACGAAAATCGATTGTGGAAGTGGAAAACAGCTTTATAGAAGTGGATTTCCATAATCGATTTTGAAGTGTTTACATGACCAACCAAAAGTGAGATTGGGAAATCGGTTTTTGGAGCGTATGTAAACGGAGTGTATGGGACGTTAGAAGAGTGTGCAGCTGCGGTGAGCCGAAGCACGGCCGCCTAGTTAAGGAGGTAGTTGGGCTTGAGAAGCGGCCACTTAGGCGGCAGCCAGCACAAAGGAGCGGCGCTATCACTAATACTCCGCCCCGTCGCGACAATGACTCACACACAAAACACGATAGCCTTCCTGCCGTCGCCTCAGCCCAAAGTCTGCTTTAGTGCACTGGTTCCCATACTTCTGTGGTTTAGTGAACCCCCGGAAGAAAGCTCGTCCTGAAATAAAGTAAATAAATAAGTTAAATAAAAAGCATTTTTTTAAACTGTCATTCTTCGTTTCGTTCTATCGGATCATTTTATATACACATTCATTTTTATCGCATGAGAAACGTTGTACGTCGCGGAGACAACACGTATAGAACGTCAAGGGAGGCCTGCGAAAACCTCCAGTGACGTCACAGCCTGAGTGCTACGCACAGGCACAAGCGCAACGGGGCTAGCAGCTCGCTCGCAGTATTGTATACTGGCATCATTAACACTTCTTATTGCCTCTTGCTGAGGGTCTCCGAGGCGACAACCTGTCTTGGGAGAACGAACATTCACGATCTTCCACCACGAAACAATAATCTGAATAAATTCTGCTCTGCCTACGAAACATGGCTATTTGAAATTCAGTGTAGAGCTGACACGTTCTTTTCATCAAAAAGAAGCACTGCCAAGGAAACATTTTCATGTTGAATATTTGAGGGATGCAATACATCTTTGACAATGATGAAGGGTCTTTAAATCCTTCAAACTAACAGGTAAAACTTTGGACGAATCCTGAAGCCGCGGTGGAGTAGCCGAGCTGTCTAAAGCGTCTCGCTGCGGAGCGCGCGGTTGCTCGCCGTGGAGGTTCGAGTCCTCCCTGGGGCATGGGTATGTGTGTTGTCCCTAGGTTAGTTTACCTAGGTTTAAGCTGTTTGTAAGCTACGGACTGATGACCACGCAGTTTGGTCCGATAGATTTACAAAGATTTGAACATTTTGATCGAATCCTGAAAACAAGGAAATTCAAACGTTTGTTCCTCATCACATTGATTTAACCAGTTATTTAGCATACTTTTAAATAGGCGAACAGTGCCAAAAAGCAAAAATATTTTCTAGCGGATTGAAGTGTTGAGTGTGAAATTCTTTATGGTGTCACCACAAAGAAGTTGTAATAAATTACCAGTGACAAAACGGTATACCTGGGTGTACCCCACATCTGTAAGTGTTTTAATGACATCAAGAGCAGCATCTATGAACTTATCTGCGTGAAATGTCTTTGAAGGACTAAGGCCAATCACATCTTCATTATCAGAAAAAAAAGAAGTCAGCATATATGCCTGGATTTTCGTAGAAACTTCATTATTTTACGAGATTCCCTCTAAACGTTCTCCCCTGTAAGTCAACTTTGGCAGAATATGTATTTTATGCGGAAGGTCGTTCACAATTTTCTCATGTGGGCATAACTGATTACATTTGCCTCTTAAATACACGACCTGTCCTGTTCATAATCCCACTTCACTCTTCATATCACCTGAAAGTTTTCTCAAATGTGACGCATGAGGTAATGATAAATAGCACGATTCCTAATGTGGTCATAGGCACCAGGAAATGGAAAAAAAAACTCTGAAGAAGCCGAAAGGATAGTCTCAGTGGAATATCGTCGTCGATTAAGTAAATTGTTTTCAATTTCCTCCTTCACAAACTGTACCTTACTAACAAAACATAACTGATCACTATCACTTTTTAAGTCACTAATGCACTGATCCATTTTGGAGCAAATATTGTCCAGTTTGACCTTAATACTCACACTTTCAACATTCTGAAAGCTACTCATGTGCCAAAGCAAGTTCTCTAATGTAGAGTACCTGGCGCAAAGTAGTATGCCACTAAATATCCACTTGTAGTTGCTGGAAGGCACCTAACAGCTATTCAGACATATTTCTACACTAAAATCTCTTAAAGGTTTACAGAATACAAAATAAATGGGTTGCCTTTCACATAAAGTCTGTAAAATAATACGAAATCCGTGGTAATCTTATATGAAAAGTCCATTAAACGTAGTTAATTTACTCTGTTCGTAAAACTAGCACAGTTTGTAATCTCCTGTTCGCACCTTGCACTAAGAGATCTTTTTTGTTCGTTCATTTGGCGATTTTCTTTCAGCAGAAAGGTGAAAGACATGTAGGATGGTTGTCCAGAAAGCAAAGAAGGAACAGCATCTGATGTCAACTTGAATTATCCTACGAACTGTCAACACAGAAGCATCTGCTTTACTCACTGTACCTTCAGTAATTATGTGCTTTACGGCGAAGTGCTTAACACAAACTACAGAATTCTTTCCAGGAGTGAAATCTGCCCAATGAATTGCTCGCAACCACTTAGCCCGAACGTTTGCGTCTTTTGAAAATGAAAATACTGAAATATTTCTTTACTTGTTCGTCCTGTAATTTACAGTGGAACCCAGTACACAGCATTTACGCCCCATTTCAAACACCTACAACAAGCAACAGATCGATGTATTAGTTACTGCACCAAGAAAACCACACTGCTCACGATTAAGCATAGACTGTTCATCTCTGTCAGCTTGTGGACTGTTTTCTAATATGGAATGTTCAAATGTTTGTAGAGCTTAAGGGACTTAACTACTGGGCCATCAATCCCTAAACTTGTTGTTGTTATGGTCTTCAGTCCGGAGACTGGTTTGATGCAGCTCTCCACCCTACTCTATCCTGAGCAAGCCTTTTCGTCTCCTCATAAGAACGGCAACCCACATCCACTTGAATCTGCTTCCTATATGCGTCTCTTGGTCTCCCTCTGCGATTTTTACCCCACACACTTCCCTCCAATGCTAAATTTACGATTCCCCGATGTCTAAGAATGTGTCCTACCAAGCGATCCCTTCTTTTAGTCAGGGTATGCCAAAAATTCCTTTTCTCACCAATTCTGTTCAGTACCTCTTCATTAGTTATGCGATCTACCCACCTAACCTTCAGCATTCTTCTGTAGCACCACATTTCAAAAGCCTCTATTCTCTTCCTCTTCACTGCGTATCGTCCATGTTTCGCTCCCGTACAAGGCAACACTCCACACAAATGCCTTCAAAAAAGACTTCCTTACCCTTAAATTAATATTCGATGTTAGCAAATTTCTCTTTTTCAAAAATGCTTTTCTTCCCAGTGCCATTTTGCATTTTATATCCTCTGTACTGCGACCATCGCATGTTATTTTACTACCCAAGTAACAAAACTCTTCTACCACCTTCATTGTTTCGTTACCTAATCTAATTCCTTCAGCATCGTCTGATTTTCTAAGACCGCATTCCATTATTTTCGTTTTGCTCTTGTTAATGTTCATTTTATACGCTCTCTTCAACACACTGTCCATTCCATTCAACTGCTCTTCCAGATCCTTTGCTGTCTCTGACAGAATTACAATGTCATCAGCAAAACGCAATGTCTTTATTTCTTCCCCCTGAACTTTAATCCCTATTCCAAATTTTTCCTTGCTTTCCTTCACCGCCTGCTCGATGTACAAATTGAATAGCATCGGAGAAAGGCTACAACCCTGTCTTACTCCCTTCTCAACTGATGCTTCCCTTTCATGCCCTTCGAGTCTAATAACTGCGGTCTGGCTTTTATACAAGTTGTAAATAACTCTCCTTTCCCTATATTTTACCCCTACCGACTTCAGAATTTGAAAGAGTGTATTCCAGTCAACATTGTCAAATGCTTTCTCCAAATCTACAAAAGCTAAAAATGTAGGTTTGCCTTTCCTTAATCTATCTTCTAAGATAAGACGTAAAGTGAGTATTGCCTCCCGGGTTCCTATGTTCCTCCTGAATCCAAACTGATCTTCCCTGAGGTCAGCTTCTACCAGCTTTTCCATTCTCCTGTAGATAATTCGTGTTAAAATTTTGCAACCATGACTTATCAAACTGATGGTTTTGTAATTTTCACACCTGTCTGCGCCTGATTTCTTTGGAATGGGGCATTTCGCCTGTCTCATACATCCTACACACCAGTTCAAACAGTCTTGTCATGGCTGGCTCTTCCAGAGACTTTAGTAGCTCTGAGGGTATGTCATCTACTCCTGGGGCCTTGTTCCGACCTAGGTCTTTCAAGGCTCTGTCAAATTCATCTCTCAGTATAGTATCTCCTATTTCATCTGGATCTACTTCCTCTTCCTTTCCTACAACATCGTCTCTAAGTTCACTTCCTTTGTAGAGCTGCTCTATGTACTCTTTCCACCTTTCAGCTTTCCCTTCTTTGCTGAGAACTGGTTTCCCATCTGAGTTCTTGATATTCGTAGAGTTGCTTTTCTTGTCCCCAAGTGTCTCTCTTATTTTCCTGTAGGCGGTATCTACTTTTCCCCTTCTTATACATTCTTCTACAGATTTGCATTTGGCCTCTAGCCACTCCTGCTTAGCCATTTTGCACTTCCTGTCAATCTCATTTTTTAGTCGTCTGTACTCCATTTTGCCTGTTTCATTTACTGCGTTTTTATATTTTCTCCTTTCATCAATTAAATTTAATATTTCCTGTGATATCCAAGGATTTTTTGAAGGTCTTGCCTTTCTACCTATTTTGTCCTCTGCTGCCTTCACTATTTCATCTCTCAATGCTACCCATTCCTCTTCTACTGTTTTATTTCCCCCTGTTTCTGTCAATTGTTGCCTAAATCTCCCTCTGAAATTCTCCAGAACTTCACGTTCCTTGAATTTATCTAGGTCCCATCTCCTTATTTTCCTACCTTTCTGCAGTTTTTTCAGCTTCAGCCTACAGTTCATGACTAACAGGTTATGGTCAGAGTCTATATCTGCCCCTGGGTATGTCTTGCAGTTTATAACCTGGTTCCGGAATCTATGTCTTACCATTATAAAATCTATCTGATACCTTCCGGTGTCTCCTGGTCTCTTCCATGTATACAACCTTCTTTTGTGATTCTTAAACCACGTGTTTGTTACGATTAAATCATGTTCCGTGCAAAATTCTACCAGGCGACTTCCTCTTTCATTCCTCCTGCCCAGTCCATATTCACCTACTATTTCTCCTTCTCTTCCTTTTCCTACTACCGAATTCCAGTCTCCCATCACAATTAAGTTTTCCTTTCCCTTAACTGTCTGAATAACTTCCTTTAGCTCTTCATATATTTCTTCGATCTCCTCATCATCGGCAGAGTTAGTTGGCATATAAACCTGTACTACTGTTGTCGGTGATGGCTTCGTATCTATCTTGACAATGATAATGCGATCACTGTGCTGCTCATCGTAGTTTACCCGCATTCCTATTTTCTTATTCATTATTAGTCCTACTCCTGTGATACCCCCAACTGATTTTGTATTTATAATCCTGTACTCACCTGACCAGAAATCCTGTTCATCCTGCCACCGAACTTCACTAATCCCCACTATATCTAACTTCAACCTATCCATTTCCCTTTTTAAATTTTCTAATTTTCCTAACTTACAAACTACTTATGAACTAGCTAATACTAAGGACGGCACAAATATCCATGCCTGAGGGGGATTCGAACCCCCGACCGTAGTGGCCGTGCAGACTGTGACTGGCGCGCCGCAGAACGCTCGGCCACCGCGGCCGGCTTTTCTAATATGAAGACACACAAATCTTCACCCAAATTCAACTTAAATGCAGGCTATGGTCCTCACACTGTCACTAAAAGCTGAACCGTAGCCTAAGGCACGCAAGCCTCGACTGAACCCATGAATGCCGCACCGGAAGCCTGGGCTTACCCCGCGGCTCGGCACTCAGCGAGGCCAACGAGAAAGACAGGCCCCAGCGCAGACGTCGCCACGAGCCGGCGCGATCGCTAGCTCAGTGGCTGGCCGCTAAGAGGCAGTGGGCTGTGCCCCAACGGCCGGCCAATCGGCTAGCGATCGCGCCGGCTCGGAACTACCTTGCTTACGTGGCACGACGTTTGTGCTGGGACCTGTCTTTCTCGTTGCCCTCGGGCACTCGGTTCGTGACGTCATATGGGCTACCTGTCAGTTGTCACAGGCTCTATATCCCGTAGGCTACGATAGAACTCGTAGTGCGGACGCTTTTATTGGCGGCAGTGGCTGCAGCTTTACAATGTGCATGCGCGGCCGAGGTTCAAGTTCTCTTCTGAATCCCCTGGAAGCAGCATATGGGTGCTGCCGCGGAAGGGAGGGGCAAGGGGAAACGCCGTTTTTAACATTGGCGTTAGAACTGGTAGACACCAGCTCCTGGCTACTAGAGCTCTGGCGGTTACGCACGAATGGACCTGAAGCAAGACAACCTCGCCTTGCACATGCACGAATCCGCCATGAAGGCAGCATCCGCCCTTCATATTTGTTTTGGTGCACTGAAGATTCATAAAAAATCATATCATATTTGGTAAAATATCTTATAACTATAAATTAAAGGCTTCAGAA
Source organism: Locusta migratoria (assembly GCA_026315105.1). NCBI lineage: Eukaryota > Metazoa > Arthropoda > Insecta > Orthoptera > Acrididae > Locusta > Locusta migratoria. Next base: position 107,469,013 of record CM048755.1, read on the forward strand.
GATCTGATCATGAATAATAATGAAGTCATCACTCTCCCCCCTGGCAAGAATAGCTGCGTGGTTAGCGGCATCGCGCTGTGGTATCGAAAGTATTAGGTTCGAGACCAACTGCAAACAATTTTTTTAAACACAAACTTTTTTGTTTCATAAGATATGGAACAACAGTGACATTTGGATTATTACTTGCTACATATCTTTGGACGTTTTTGCAAACGTGTAGCGATTTTTAGGGTAAATGAAATTTATACTCTTCATTGTAACAAATATTTAACTATTTGAAAAGATGCGGATTAGATCAGCCTTTGCGCATGTATAAGGTTAGGAGGGGGTTCTGCTTACAGTGTCATATGACCTGAAGGTAGCTTGTCTCTTCGTAGAAACAGATTCATTTTGTTTGCCTTCTTTTTTTACAGTCACTTAACGTGTTATCAGTTACTTACTGTGTTTTAGTGTTCATGTGCATATTCATAAGTTCTTGGTGTTTATTATCAAATAAAAATGAACAACGTTCAGTATGTTTTAGAAACAAATTACTCAGCTTTAAGCTTGGAACAAAAGTGTGAAATAAAGAAGCTTGGTAGGCCGACGCCTCAGCTCGAGTTGAAACAAGCGCTAATAAGCCGAGGTAAAACATTTTGCAGATCTTTCAACGAAAATATATCTAAAGAGGGGGATGGGGGGAGCAAACCGGGGCGCTTTCATCCGGTGCCACTCATAGAGGTGCGACAAATTGTCTCTTTGGACGCCGAGAGGGGGAAGGGGGGGCGCCGGAACATCGACGCGCCGATTAGGGGGGAGGGCACAATCAAGATCCGGCACTCAAAGAAGTGAACCCCCAGTCATCTGAAGCACCAGCCGCCACTGGGTGGCGCAAACTTACAAAGTACACGGTAATAGCAGCAAGAATGTCCCAGTAAACATGGGCCCGCAAACAGGCCGTTTGCGAGATAATAAAAACATATGGTTCCAAGCCGAAAAAAAAAAAAAAAAAAAAATGTTGAAATGTTTGTAAAGCTTATGGGACTTAACTGCGGGGTCATCAGTCCCTAAACTTACAAACTACTTATTAACTAACTTATACTAAAGACAGCATAAACATCCATGCCCAAGGGGGGATTCGAATCCCCGACGGGGAACGACCTCGCGCATCGTAGCATAGCGCCCCAATGCGCTCGGCCGCTCCGTCGCGGCTCCAAGCCTCCACTGACATTGGAAACGTGTCCTAGTTAGTACACATTAATTTGAAATTTACACTCTACCATTAAGATATATATATGGTATTTAGACCACATTTCCCTGACTGTGTTGTAAACATCGTCCTAGTTAGAGGGAGCTCCGCACATTTTGCTGCTGCTGTGAGACGCCATCTAACGCGCAGGTACGGCCAAAGGTGGATAAGTCGAGGCCGACCTGTACCTTGGCCTCCAAGATCTCCCGAGCTAAAGCCTTTGGATTATTGTGTCTGGAATCACTTTAAAAGCCAAGTGTACAGCACAGCCGATAACACGGTTGAAGAACTGGAGCAGAGGGTTGTACACCTTTGTCAAGAATTCTGAAATGATCCAAGGATTTTCGAAAGAATTCGATATTCGTTGCAAAGACGAGCTTAGTATTGCATCCAGATTCAAGGAAGACACATCGAACACCTCCTTTGAAAGGTAACCCATACATGAAATGTAAACCAAATGAGATGTAAAACCTAATAGTAAAGTTTAAATTTCTAATTAATTTGTACTAACTAGGACGATGTGTACAATAAAGTCAGTGAAATGTGGATTAAATGCTATGTAAATCTTAATAGTAAAGTCTAAATTTTAAATTAATGTGCACTAACTAGGACGAAGTTTACGATGACGTCAGTGGCGGCTTGGTACCATACATTCGTAATTATTCCGCAAACGGCTCATTTGCGGACCCATGTTTACTGGGACATTTCTGCTACAATTGTCGTGTACTTTCAACCGTGTAGATATATTTGAGTGTTTTGTGGTTTCAGTCCGGGGACTGGTTTGATGCAGCTCTCCACCCTACTCTGTCCTCAGAAAGCCTCTTCCGCCCTGCTGCGGTGCGCGCGGCCGTTCGCCGTCGGGGTTTCGAGTCCTTCCTCGGGCATGCGTGTTTGAGTTGTTATACTTAGCGTAAGTTACTTTAAGTTAGTGTAAGAAGTTGTTTGTAAGCTTAGGGACTAATGACCAACATAGTTAAGTCCCTCAGATTTTTGAACATTTGAAAGCCTCTTCATCTCCTCATAAGGACGGCAACCCACATCCATTTGAATCTGTTTACTATATTCGTCTCTTGGTCTCCCTCTGCGATTTTTACCCCACACACTTCCCTCCAATGCTAAACTCACGATTCCTTGATGTCTAAGAATGTAAAGCGCCATGATGCGGAGCGCGCGGTTGCTCGCCGTCGGGGGTTCGACTCCTCCCTCGAGCATGGGTGTCTGTGTTGTCTTCAGGTTTAAGTTAGTTTAAGTAGCTTGTAAGCTTAAGAACTGATAACCACAGACGTTAAGTCCCATAAGATTTACAAACATTAAACATTAAAGAACATTATTCTAAGAATGTGACCTACCAATCGATCCCTTCTTTTAGTCAAGGTATGCCATAAATTCCTTTTCTTCGCAATTCTGTTCAGTACTTCCTCATTAGTTACCCGGTCTACCCACCTAATCTTCAGCATTCTTCTGTGTCACCACATTTCAAAAGCCTCTATCCTCTTCCTGTCTGAACTATTTATCGCCGTCGGAGGTTCGAGTCCTCCCTAGGTCATGGGTGTGTGTGCTGTCCTTAGGTTAGTTTACCCTAGTTTAAGTAGTTTTTAAGCTACGGACTGATGACCACGCAGTTTGGTCGGATAGATTTAAAAACAAAAACTATTTATCGTCCATGTTTCACTCCTGTAAAAGTTAACACTCCAAACAGATGCCTTCAAAAAAGACTTCCTTAAACTGAAATATTCCATGTTAACAAATTTCTCTTTTTCAAAAACTCTTTTCTTCTCATAGCCATTCTGCATTTTATATCCTCTGTACTGCAACCATCATATGTTATTTTACAGCCCAAGTAAGTACTCATCTACCAATTTTATTATTTCGTTATCTAATCTAATTCCTTCAGCATCGCCTGGTTTTCTTAGATTGCATTCCATTGCCCTTGCTTTGCTGTTATTAATATTCAAGTTATACACGCCTTTTGCCGCGGCAGAATAGCCGTGCGCACTAAGGCGCCCAGCTGCGGTGCGCGCGGCCGTTCGCTATCGGGGGTTCCAGTCCTCTCTCGGACATGGATGTTTGTGTTGTCCTTAGCATAAGTTACTTTAAGTTAGTGTAAGTAGTTTGTAAGCGTAGGGACTAATGACCGAGGTAGTTAAGTCCCTTGGATTTACAAAGATTTGAACACGCTATACATTCCGTTCAATTGCTCTTCCAGGTCCTTTGCCGTCTCTGTCTACATTGCATATATACCACTCAACTCTTTCACCCCAGATATCTCTGGAACTTGACGAGATATTGATAAATGACTTTCACGGTCATGAACGTACAGCAGGGGAGGTACTATGAAACAGTCTAAAACGTAAACAAGTATTATTTTTAACGCAAACTTATTTTTATTAAATAGATACCTTATATTATTTCTTAATCAATCAATAGCGTGAAAAATCACAAAAAGAATGGCGTTGGTTGAATCGCGATGCGTTAATTACGTCCATAGAAATTGCGAAGTTGACGTTTGAAACAGATAAAGCGCACAGCTAATAGGCTAGTAAAATTAGGATTCTGCCTTCCAGAAATTAGTGGAAATCTGGAAACTGTTTTAATCATTCAAGTAGGCCTATGGTGTGCATAACCTGAGTTTGCCCCGATTTCTGAGTGGAACTTCAGCTGTGATGAAAAGAAAACCACCGAAATTTCGGTATTGTTTCTAGTTTCTTTCAGATTCCTCGAAAACTAAGCATTTAATCGAAAAAGCTAAGATTACAAAAAATGTAGAGCATTAAATGTTCAAATGTTTGTATAGTCTATGGGACTTAACTACGGGGTTATCAGTCCCTAAACTTACAAACTACTTATGAACTACTTACGAACTAGGACGGCACAAATATCCATGCCCGAGGGGGGATTCGAACCCCCGACCGTAGTGGCCGTGCAGACCGTGACTGGAGCGCCTTAGTCTCCTCGGCCACCGCGGCCGGCAGCATTAAATTCCGCATCGATTGAGTTCCAAAACGTATCTATTTGATTAGATTGTACCAGAGAAATTCTACGTCAAAGATTGACAATTTTTCACACTTACCGAAACACACTAACATCGTCGGTATAACAAGTGCAGCATATGGGAATTGGCTTGTTTGACGCAAAATTTTATAAGAGAAAAGTTATACAGCATGAAATTGTGTTTTTCAAATGTCAATGAAACTGTCGAAATACCTTGCTGATCAGTAAAAATTGCCGTTATTCAATTACATCTAATGTGAATGACAGTTGGTGCAGATCTTTTAGTGGCTCTGCGTAGCCACTCAGCCGATTTCGTGTTTCTGTTACTTGTAACATCAGAGTAGCCATCAAACACTATTCCTGCCATACCAACACTTGATGTAATCTACATACTTTCCACTTATGGAAGAAAAAACTTCATTTGCTTCCCATGCCACTCTATGCAACAGAAATCCTCCATCTACAAAGAATTCTGCCTTTCCGAAGTCAATTAGATCTTTAAATGGAGCAAATAACTTGTGAAACACAGACCTTTGTGTTTTCCGCATACCTACGCCGTCAAACAAAGATAAAGGATATGGAGCTAGCTCGTGCTCAAAATAGTGCTGAAGTTCTTCATTGGAGCTTTTGTGGAATGCTATTCTGCGAAAAATCGTTTCAGCGTTGATAGGAATGACTTTGTCGTACATTGTGATTTTAGATGTCATACATTTAAGGGTTGGAACTCTTTTCCTTCTTTCAAATTTCACATTGTTGATTAGCAACGTTTTTTGTCCGTTTCACTGATTTTTGAAAAACCCAATTTGAAGCTGTATAAGTCTTCCCTTATAAAATTTTGCGTCAAACGAGCCAATTAGGAATAGGAGGGAGGGAAAATTGATAGTGGTACTCAAGGTACCCTCCGCCACACACCGTCAGGTGGCTTGCGGAGTTTGGTTGTAGATGTAGAATTCCCAAATGTTGCACGTCTTATACCGACGATGTTAGTGCTTTTCAATAAGTGTGAAAAATTTTCACTCTTTGACGTAGAATTTTTCTGGTAAAATCTAATCAAATAGATAAGTTATGGTACTCGATCGAAATTTAATGCCCTACATTTTTTGTAACCTTATGTTTTTCGAATAAACACTTAGTTTTCGAGGAATTTGAAAAAAAGAAAAAAACCCTAGAAAGAAGTCCGAAATTTCAGTAGTTTTCTATTCATCACAGCTGAAGCTCCACTCAGAAATCGGGGCAAACTCAGATTATTCATACCAGAGGCCTACTTGAGTGATTAAAACAGATTTCCACTAATTTTTTGAAAGGCTGCCTCCTTTTCGGAGCTACACTACTGTCATTAAAATTGCTACACCAAGAAAAAATGCAGATGATAAACGGGTATTCATTGGACAAATGTATTATACTAGAACTGACATTTAATTACATTTTCACTCAATTTGGATGCATAGATACTGCGAAATCAGTACCCAGAACAACCACCTCTGGCAGTAATACGTTCTTGATACGACTGGGCATTGAGTCAAACAGAGCTTAGATGGCGTGTACAGGTACAGATGCCCATGCAGCTTCAACACGATACCACATTTCATCAAGAGTAGTGGCTGGCGTATTGTGACGAGCCAGTTGCTCGGCCACCATTTAAGTTGGTGAGAGATATGGAGAATGTGCTGGCCACGTCAGCAGTCGAACATTTTACGTATCCAGAAAGGCCCGTACAGGACCTGCAACATGCGGTCGTGCATTATCCTGCTGAATGTAGGGTTTCTCAGGGATCGAATGAAGGGTAGAGCCACGGGTTGTAACACATCTTAAATGTAACGGCCACTGTTCAAAGTGCCGTCGATGCGAGCAAGAAGTGACCGAGACGTGTAACCAATAGCATCACATACCATCACGCCGGGTGTTACGCCAGAACCGGGATTCATCTGAAAACATGACGTTTTGCCATTCGTGCACCCAGGTTCGTCGTTGCGTACAACATTGCAGGCGCTCCTGCCTGTGATGCAGCGTCGAAGGTAACCGCAGCCATGGGGCCGTATGAATAAAATGGAGTATCTACTTTATACTCTGGATTCCAGAGAACATACTCAGGTTCGCATGAATAAAGGGAGTCGGAGAATATACTTCAGCCGAGTATGTTCTCGGCGCGAGTAACGGGGTGGGAGAAGAGAACATTCTCCAATTTCATATGAATAAAACTACAGAAGTTTCTCACGACGGGAGAACATTCTCAGATTTCTGGAGTGAGCTCTATGGCATACTCCGTGCTGAGTAACTTCTATTAAGGTTACGTTTTACTGAGGTTTATAATAAAAATGACAACAATTTTGTTACTTAGAAGGCAAAAACAAGTTCCTTTATATGTAGTCTTTAAGAAATACGAGGGGATCTATAAAGTTAATACAAATAAAAACATTTTGTTGACGAGTATCTTCCTTCGGAAAAATCGTGTGACACTTCCAGCATTTTATACAGTGACGAGAGTGATGTAAGAGGTGTTTTCATTACCGGCATAAAAATGAAATACAAATGGATTAATTTGCGTGTTTACTCATTTGTTTGGCGTGTATATTTACAGTTGTAAACAGTCACATAGCAAAATAATATTGTTTTAAAATAGGGTCTATTAGTAAGACCTTATGCTGTTAGTTACAAATAAAGTGTATCCCAGGACTTCAGTTTCTATCACAAAATAAATATTGCTGCAATACCAAGTAGGCCTACTGAAGTACTGTTTCTATCCAAACCGGTTGGCCTATTTATGATGCGTTTTCTGACTTCGTAATCGTAGCTTCTGTCATGTTAGAAGTAAGTAAACATGACAGGAAAATTAATAACTGATTAATTACATACCAAGCAGCCTGTTTCTTGTTCAAAATCACATGGCCTAACGCTTATGAGCAAACCACTGGGTGTCATATTTAACAAGGCCTATCTCATGTTAGAACACTCCGACAGCATTCCACGTTGTAACAGATGAATATGTGATGCATTCTTATTAAACCGTTCGCAAATTTTGCTAACCCTACTTCATTAACAAACGAGTTTCTCGCCTGACGAAAATTTTGTATCGCCAGCAGAACACATTTTCGTAAAAAGTGCATATTTAGTCTAAATAATATGCTCCTTCACAACAAACTAATATCTAAAGCCGGCCGCGGTAGCCGAGGAGACTGAGGCGCTCCAGTCACGGTCTGCACGGCCACTACGGTCGGGGGTTCGAATCCCGCCTCGGGCATGGATATTTGTGCCGTCCTTAGTCTTAGTTAGTTCATAAGTAGTTTGTAAGTTTAGGGACTGATAACCCCGTAGTTAAGTCCCATAGACTTTACAAACATTTGAACATTTTTTAATATCTAAACACAGTCCAGTTCTTTCTTAACACGTCGATGCCTACTCCATATTTGTACACTTGATAATTTGCCTGATTGGGCTATTTTAAAGAAATACACGATTGGACAGCTGATCTGTGGCCGACATGACACGCGGAGAACTTACTCAAGTAAGAGCGGAGGTAGCGAGAATGAACTACCTGCTCAGAGCATATGTTTTGAAGTTTTTATTCATACGAAATTGAGAACTTACTCAGAGAAGGTTCTTTTGCTCTGAGAATCTTCTGTGGAGCATGTGCTCTTTTTTATTCATACGACCCATGGTCTCCGAGCTGATAGTCCATGCTGCTGCAAACGTCGTCGAACTGTTCGTGCAGATGGTTGTTGTCTTGCAAACGTCCCCATCTGTTGACTCAGCGATGGTGTCCGGACACTTGCCACGCCGGACACTTGCCACGCCGGACATTTGCCACACTTTTACCTGCTCCGAAAACAGGATCATTGCAAGAGAAAGCTGTTTTCGAAGAACGGAGACGTCTTGAATGTAGAGAACACCTGTGAGGACCACCTAACGATGCGACCTTTATTAATTGTAAAAATAAAAAGAGTGTATCAGACCTCAGTATCCTTAAATAACTTACTGATGAAGCTAACTGGTCACAGTTCGGTTCACTAGCGTTTAATCAATATGCGGTAAAAATTGACTCAACGAAGCAAATACATTAATCATCACTCAAATGGTCCTCCTGCAACCAGAACTTATAGTTAAATCTATCGCTTTTCAATTTGTAATTTCATAGTTAGGTAAAAGCTCCTACAGTTGACATGTTAAGAGAACTTTTTGCTACCTTCTAATATTATGGCCATAACGTCAAAGATTGTGAGTTATAAAATTATTCCTGTAACTTCAGAGCCGCAATTAGCTCCTAAAAATATCATTTTTGTTAAACTGATAAGGTACACTTTAGGTTTTAAAAAGGATCTGAACTTTTGAATTGCACCTAAAATACACACCCTAAAACAGATCTTCTCTTAAGATTAACAAGTTCGGCAGCTATAGTGTTGAAATAATTCCCATATCCCCAAAATTAGACAAGGATAGAAATAACTTTACATTAGACGTAGATCTCATGAAGTACATTTAGATGTAGTCCTTAAAAATTAAAGTTTCTCACCATGTTGTTGATTATCTTTAATCAGACCAGTAAAAGCTATGGAAACAAGGCAAGGAGCTTACTATTCAAAAATAATTGTTACAAAAGAATATCATAAACAAATGTATTAGACTTATTTTTCTTATTCGTTAGAAACTTTTGAAAACATAGTTTATCATTCCGTTTGCAACATCACTTATTTGATAGGGTGATTTGCTTTGCATCAACAAGAGTATTTACTTTTATGTTAGGTTTTCAGCAGTTCTCATTTCGAATTGTGGAATATTTACTTCGACTTATTTGATGAAAGAATTTCTGAAAACTGCATTCAATAACTCCGCTTTAGTGGCACTGTGTTCAGTAACATTACCGTCCCTATCGCGCAATAAAGGCATTCACTTAGTCTTCCCGCTGCTGTAGATAACACAGGACCAGACTCTCTTTGGATTTTCCGCCACATTTCTACAAAAAGTTTCGTTGTGAAAAATATCAAACGAATGTCGCATTGAAGGCCGCGCTAAATTTCGAGCTTCAGTAAAGCATCGGCGGTCTTGGGGATTTTGAATTTGTCTAAATTTTCTGCAAAAGCTTTCTGTTCTGTTTTATATTCCATGGGGGACCAGTTCAGTCTCTTATTAATTTGGGAGGAATCCCTCCAATGCAGTTGATGTTATTTCTTTGAATGTAAGCCACATATGGTCTTCACTTACATAGTTAATTTAGAAAAAAATGGGACTGTCTCCTAGGAAGATGTCAACCGAATTTTTATCTTTTTTTCCTTTTTTAATAGACGTATTTAGCGTTTAGTTTTGGTGAATATCTTTGTTACAGATTTGAGCACGCTACAACTTTGGGTTCACTTATCCCTGTATCCGTCGTGATGCTCAGGAGTATTTGTGACTAAGAGCTCAAGTGTGTTTCCAAAACCATCTACAATTTTAATGGGTTCGTGAACTAATTGTTCAAAATAATTTTTAAAAAAGCATTTAGAACAATATCGGAAGATGTATCTGCCACCATGTCAGAAGGTGTATTTTTGTCAACACACGGATGGTAGATTTAAGTCATCGCCAACTATAATCGTATGAGTAGTGTACCTATTTGTGTTGAGACTCAATTTTTATATGAACTGTTCAGCGGCTGCATCATGAGAGTGCTGGGGTCGGTAAATTAAAATGTTCAAATGTTTGTTAAGATTAAGGGACTTAACTGCGGGGTCATCAGTCCTTAAACTTACAAACTACGTATGAGCTAGCCGGCCGTGGTCATGGTCTGCACGGCCACTACGGTCGGGGGTTCGAATGCCCCCTCGGGCATGGATATTTGTGCCGTCCTTAGTATAAGATAGTAGATAAGTAGTTTGTAAGTTTAGGGACTGATGACCCCGTAGTTAAGTCCCATAAGCTATACAAACATTAAAAAAAAACTACTTATGAGCTACCTTATACTAAAGACGACACAAACATCCATGCCCGATGGGGCATTCGAACCCCCGACGGGGAACGGCCTCGCGCATCGCAGCATAGCGCCTCAATACGCTTGGCCCCTCCACCGCGGCAGTTATTAATTTATTCCGGTAGTCGAGTATAACATCTGCTCACACTAACTGACAGGAACTAACCACTTCAGTTTCGCGTGTGAGCTAGTACACAGATTACATTGTGCTTTTTGTTTCTTTTGTAGTGCAGATCATAGGAATTATGGAATTTCCATTAAAAAAACTAGGGTGTTTCCTCTGCGACTCAGCTAAACAATGTAGAACAACAGTGTACTTTACAAGCATAGCATTCTATATTCCTTCATTTCTTTATTTCAAATTTGTATGTCGACTTTAGGTGATCTGCCAAACATAGACGCTCTTATCTATATTTTGTAAACGTATTTTCTGTCATTGATTTGAACATTGTCCCAATTCGCTTTATTAACTAATATTTCGCCGCAAAAGAGTAAATTTTTGAAGTGTATCGTTCTTCTTTTCTCCTTTTTTCTCACGCAGTTGTAGCAATTAATATATGTGCAAATGCAGTGGTCAAACTTGAATGATAAGCGAACATTCGAATTATCTTTATATCGTTCCTTTCATGGCGATGGACTGTTTCTATCACAATCAGTAAGTGTGGAAGAAAGCTACCGTACAAACGGAGGGAGAATGGATCCATATTTGTGGTTGGAAGAACTAATTACGCAGTGACACACCCGACGGTACTGCTTTCGTTTCCCAAAAGTTATAAATATTTCGATTTCGGGATATTGAAAAGAAGTTGTACATTTCGGCGAGATATCGAACAGAAATATCTCTTTCGTACTGGCTGTATCGAGTTAGATCGGAGACGGAGGTTTGGAAGCAAACAGCAGGAGTACGGGGAAGGGCGTCCCTTGCCTGAGGGGCCGCTAATCCGACTACCTGGCGAAGGGTCAGGTGTGGCAAATGTCCGGCGTGGCAAAAGTCCGGCGTGGCAAGTGTCCGGCATCCCTCAGCGATCGAGACGTGGCTGCACGATTCGTTACAGCCATGCGGATAAGATGCCTGTCATCTCGACTGCTAGTGATACGAGGCCGTTGGGTATCTAGCACGGCGTTCCGTATTGCCCTCCTGAACCCACCGATTCCATATTCTGCTAAGTCATTGGATCGCGATCAACGCGAGCAGTAATGTCGCGATACGATAAACCGCAATCGGGATAGGCTACAATCCGATTTTATCCAAGTCAGAAACGTGATGATACGCATTTCTCCTCCTTACACGAGGCATTACAATAACGTTTCACCAGGCAACGCCGGTCAACTGCTGTTTGTGTATGAGAAATCGGTTGGAAAACTTTCCTCCATGTCAGCACGTTGTAGGTGTCGCCACCGGCGCCAAGCTTGTGTGAATGCTCTGAAAAGCTAATCATTTGCATATCACAGCATCTTCTTCCTGTCGTTTAAATTTAGCGTCTGTAGCACATCATCTTCGTGGTGTATCAGTGTTAATGACCACGTGTGTAATTTTACTGGTCTATAACGCGTCCCGAGACTCAAGCGAGACACGCTAGACTCTCGGACACATGCTAGTAGCACGCCTTACGTATTTCAAACGTCAACTTCGCTTCGCAGTTTCACCGGATTTAATGGACGCATTGCGATGCAACCAACGATATTCTCTTTGTGATTTTTCATGCCATTGAGGTCTTAAGAAATAATATGTGGTATCCATTAAAAAAGAGAAAAAACAACATAAGTTTACGTTAAAAATAATAATTCTTTACGATTTAGACTGTCTCATAGTATATATATGTGGTGTCTCACATAACTCTGCCACCTCAAATACCTCTGGAACAAAATATATATTCAAAAAAGGTATCTACCAACATGAACGGACGGCAAGGGCTTTAGGAAACTAAATACTATCCGAAATTTTATAATGTAAACAGATACTAATTTCAACACAAACTTGTGTATTTTTTAATGGACACCCCCTATTATTTTGTATGCAATCAATAGTATGAAAAATCATAGAAATAATGGCGCTCATTGTATCGCATTTCGCAAGGGCGCCCGGAAGGGGAAGGGACAGTTGCCCCTGGTGAGAATTCATGCAGTTTACGAATATAAAAAAGGCCAATACCTTTGGGACTGTATGATTAAAAATACCTGTAAAATTACCAATAAAGTAAACATAAAAAACCTATAAAATGACACAAAAAGCACAACAAACAATGCACACAAACACACATTGGGCACGAACTGAACACTACGATATTAAGAGTCGTAGATTCAGTCAGCGGTCAGCCACTGAGATGAAGGACTTGGGGACTGCGGGCAAACCGTGCCGAGAGAATGTTTCGGGAGAGTGAGAACTCCCTGGGAAGAGGGTGGCAGCCAGCTACAGGAGATGGTGAGCGAGGAGCGGGCTGCAGGTAGTTTACAATTACACTCCCAGCAACTGTCACCATTTTGTGGTTGGGTGTGAATGCTGCTGGCTTCGATAGTCACATATTCGCTTTCAGCTTCCGTTCTCTAGCCATTATTCAGCTAGGCATCGCATCGCGTCGGAGTACTATATATTCAATGTCAGTTTTAAGAGGATATGGTGCACGATTGTGGTTTGCTAGACTTATTTGCATTCTGAAGTGTAAAAATATATTGAATATAGAGGCAAACTGACAGACATACGTAATTTTGTTTTACCTCTTTAAGACTTCAAATGAAGGAGATTGCGTCAAAAAAGGTATTGTCTCAAATATTCCAATGTTTGTAAATATATGGGACTTAACTACTGCGGTTATCATTTCCTAGGCTTACACACTACTTAAACTAACCTAATGTCAATACACACACATAGACACACACACACTCACACACATATGCCCGAGGAAGGACGCGAACCTCCGACGGGAAGCAACTGCGCGCTACGCAGCAAGGCGCCTTAAAGCGCTCCGACATTCCACCGCGGCTATATTGAGGTATCACAGGAAAGGGCTGAGTCAAACGCAACTATCACTATTAAAAATTCAAGTAACTGCACTGATGGAGAAAACAGACACCGAGCTAGTACATCTGTAGGCTTCAAGTCGCTGAAAAGGACTCATTATTCTAGATGTCGTAAATTCCTTTGAAAAAAGGATACTGAAATTTGCCTCAAATATAAGATTTTCTTGAATTCATGGTAACCTGTAAAAAATTATGATTTTAAGAACGACGAAGTCGGCACAAAAAGCACATTTCGACCACGCTGGCTGTCATTATATCCGTGGCTGGTTTCTTCTAAAGCAGTTAAAGGTGCCCTCTGCAAGTTGTGTGTGCTTTTCCGCCCACGAATGACGCATGGAATTCATCATGACGCATTCATAAGCCACCGATTCACAAACAAAGTTGAATTTTTTTGTCACATGGCATGCCTTTAAGAGGAAAAAACAAATTCAGATGCCATATTTGATGTTTTATTGCAATTTAGAGTGTAGTCAGGTGACGAAACATTGGAGAAACATTTTAGAGTGCTCCTAAAAATGCTACCTATGTTTCCCATAGGACCTAAAATGATTTAATTCAAGCATGTGCCGAAGTACTAAGAGATGATTCACACCATCAATAACAGCAAATCATTTTCAATTTTGGCAGACGAAACAATGGATATTACAGACACAGAACAACATTCTGTTGCTGCACGTTATTTTGACCTTGCAACTAATGCTCTCAGAGAAGATTGCCTTGGATTTACTCCATTACAAGGCTAGATGGAAAACATATTTCTCACACAGTACTATCTACTTAATCTGATTGGGGTAAAAAAACCTAGATAAAATGAAAAATGGTAAGACACGTTATGATGGGCGCAGTAAGATGGCCATAACTGGCGGAGTACAAAAGATAATTGCTGGGAAATATTCCAAGGCTCGCTTCTATCATTCAGCCAATCTAGAATCTGTCACCAATCATTGAACATTAACTTGTTAGAAGTTTCGGAACATAAGCAAGAAATTAAAAAATGTTAATCGATGAGAAAATGCGGAAACCGAATTCGAAATTATCATGTCAAGTGCTGAACGCAACAATAGCGCAATTGGAACAGATGCCACTGGCATTCGACAGCCGCTAGGTGTTGCGCGACAGCTGCATCGTTCCAGTCACCTATTAGTTTTTATCACGGAGTACTACAGAAAATATCTCTTTATTTCGTATTTGGATTCCGTAGTCCAGTCCATACGAGAACGGTTTCCATAAGAAAACAAGGAATCTTTTGAGATTTTCAGCTTGCACCAAAAGGTAATAAAATCTCAAAGTGACGTAGATATGAAAATAATAATAGGAAATATCAAACGAGTTTATGGCGATCAGTGTTTTTCAGCCTTATGAACATGAGGCCCTCTTCCAAGTTAAAATATTCTCGCGATCCCCTTCCAAATAAAAAATATTCTGACGACCCCACCACCCACAAACCCTCACGAACCGTAATAAAACTATATTATCTCAAAAGAAATAACTTTAATCTTCCTTATTTTGATACAGCTTCTTTTAAATTATTAGACGAAGTTTTTTTTTGTATTTTTTTAATGGAATACATTATCCTATTTTTAGATGATTCCCGACAGAAAAATATATTTTGCTTCACAATTGGTTCGTATTTCAGGCAAGACTGAAGCGAATTATGCTAAGAAAGGGCCCACAGTATAGACAATTTGTAACGAAGCAGATTTTTTTCCCACTTTTTCCGAATTACTTATTGCATCATCTTCTTCTACCTATAGACTGATTCCTGAAAACAATTATCAGCCTTTTCGCTGATTGGTCATCAACACACGGTGTTATAAAATAATATACGATACATTCAGTTCATAATTAGTGTGCCGGCCGCAGTGGCTGAGCGGTCTGCGGCGCGCCAGTCACAGTCTGCACGGACGCTACGGTCGGGGGTTCGAATCCCCCCTCGGGAATGGATGTTTGTGTCGTCTTTAGGATAAGGTAGTTTGAAAGTTTAGGGACTGATGATCCCGCAGTTAAGTCCCTTAAACTTAACAAACATTTGAACATAATTGTCACACTAGGTACTCCGTAATTTTAACAGTAAATAACTTTCACTTAGCAAACGTTTTTGTATTACTGAACCCCTATTGTGGTATGGCGCAAGTAGTTCCTCCTCTGACGCCGACCCCACAAGAAAGAGTTTGCGTGGTTGAGAAACACTGATCTACATCATTTCACTGAATAGATCAGTATGTGGAAACGTGATACAGTAACTGAAAGAGATGTAGCTGAATTAATCCAAACTGATGTATTGGACAAGGTCAAATGCTTGTCCGCCGTGCCATCAGCCCTGAAGATATCCCTCAGCTTATCAGCAAGCACCTGCTCTGTGGAAGGATCATTCAGGTACTTAATTGCCATAGTTACATTCTTCTGAATGTAATTACTTAATCAGAAACACTTTCAAACAATTTATTAAGCCAGATTAAAGAAAGTTTTTTTATGTACAGAAAATTTTCCTTATTTCTTCTCATTATTTTTATATCTTGTTCGACAATTGTCATAATAAAGTACCGTAACTGAAGAACGTTATCTGTAAGTATTAATATACGTCATGTTCGTTTGTAGCACACTCAGGTACGTGAAAACGTGGCTAAGAAGTATCATGGCAGATAATTAGTTCAGTGGTTTGTGCATAGTGTCAGCTCATCGTGATGAGATACAATCAGAGCCGGTCAGACACTTATGGGAGGGACCAGCGGCGAATTCAGCTCTGTTTAAGTAATGGAGACACGTGAGAAGTGAAGTTTTGCACTTTGTTACAGTCAGAACAAAGTTCTACAGCCGGCCACGGTGGCCGAGGGACTGAGGCGCTCCAGTCACGGTCTGCACGGCCACTACGGTCGACCTCGGGCATGGATATTTGTGCCGTCCTTAGTATAAGGTAGTTGATAAGTAGGGACTGATGACCCCGTAGTTAAGTCCCATAAGCTTAACAAACATTTGAAAATCTTTTTGAAAGTTCTACAATCATTGCCTTCTTTCGTCCTTAATAATAAAACTGTAGTACTATATTACTTTAAGAATAGAAAGTAAAGCCTTGTTTTTCACTTTTCGGGGGTACCAACAGAGAAAAGTATAAAGAGCAAGATAATGTAAAATACGGGCATTTACATAATACACAATCAGTCGAAAATGATGTTTACACACATAAACAATTAAAAATTGTTTTATACCTATTTAACCATCTGAAATTACTTATTATTTTAAGGACCTACGAACATGTCTCGGCAGGGGACCACTTGTTGTGTGGCGTTCTACCTCAAAATGTACCTTTCCCATAGAGAAGCCAAAATATTCCTACACATAATGTTAAAATTATATATCTTAACAGCAGAATGTAAAAAGTGAAATACAGCGTATTCATCCAAAACCGATGTTTCAGTTTCTGAGGAGTCATGGGGGGCACCTGTGTTTTGTTTCTATTATAGATACCTGATATGCTGGTTTGCAAATGTAGGACAGGAAGGGAAAGATAAAAGCTGATTGTCAAGGTGTGGCTCTGCTGCCGCTGTCACGGACTAAACCTCCCCAAGTAGCAGCCTACACGTGCGCTGTCAAACGTCCGTTGTCGAATGTATCAGCAAGCGCGGCAGCCGCTCTGGGCAGCTGGGGATCTGTCGCCTAGAGCTGGGTTTGAACATGACTCGAACTATGAGATCAATTTACGTCACAGTTCGGGAAAGCTCGGGATATGTTCGAATATTCGATGAGGACGCTATCTATCAATGCAAGGAGGTACTATCTCTACGATTTACAGCGATGATATTCATAAATCTTTTAGGCGCTGTGCAGTAAACTATTTATAAGTAAGAGAGTCTCATTAATAGGGATTAATAGGTGAGAAATGCAGACTGTAGTAGTTTATAGGGTGCAGGTTATAACTGAAAACAGTAACGAATTTAAACTATACATAACCGATAGCAATCGCCATTTAACATTCTAGTGCTGCGATCTAGCGACGCCTGTTGGTACTACGTACAAAGCACTGTTTGTTCCGTGGTAGCAATTACAGTTTACTTTTATATGACTTATTTCCGTTATTGGGTATTAAATTTCTAATTTTTTCCCTATTTCATCTCTTGTAATCTTGTTTTCAAGGCGATTAAAAGCTGGTAACACTTTTATCTGTTAATGTACCGTATGAACAGAGAATGGAATGGTCATTTGCAACCTATATCTTATAATCACATTTCTACTTATGAAGGATTCACAGTCATGTAACATACTTCCAGAATCTACATTTTTCGCCTTTGAGTGTTAGCTTTGCAGCAATTTGATGCTATAGGTCTGTTATAGTAGCAGATATTTTATCAATGGAACATATATTGTAGTAATATCAGTATGCACTGTTTTAAACAAAATATACAGTTTTTGAAATAGTGATGCCTTTTTGTTACATGTACTTATACAACAGTCAAACATACGTTAGACTGTGCTTGTACTGTCTATGTAAATAGTTCTGAGGAAAGCGACAGCCCAATAACTTCAAAATTTCCCGCGTATCATTTGGAGATAACGCAGCGGGAGTCATTTGCCATCTGAGTGTTCGAACAGTTCGATCCTGTATCGAGTTCTCCACTGTATCGGAAATCTCGAGCATGTTCGAACGCGAGTATCGATTGCGCAGCCCTTCTGTCCCTGCAGTGAAGAACGTACCCTCCTGTCTGTCTGCTCTTTAAGGCCAGCGACAGGCCCTTGGATAAAACTGCGAACATAAATCTCATCAACAATGGAAACTATATTTCTCAATGCTTAATTACGCTTCATTCATCGATCACTTTCATAGCTTAGTGGTATCCAAAATATTTTTTACCATACCCATAATCTGATACGTAGCTAAGGTAATTAGTACTTGCTTAGAATGTTTAACGATTTTAAATAAAAAAGTATAATTGCTGTAAGGAAGTATCCCCTTTGAATTCTATAATACCGAAAACTGTGTCAGAAAGAGCTCTAAAAAGTATATCAGAAAGTGCAGCTCATAACATATATGCTATTTCACACGTAAAACATAAATGAAAACACTTATTTCCAGTAATTATAATTCTTTTCTTTGAAACAAAACACGTATAACTAGCAACTACGTTCACAGTATGAGCAGTAAAAATTGTTAATAAAATGTATTAAAATTTGTTTTTACGCGCTTACAAATTATTAATGGTAAACAATTGTTGACAGAATATGGATAGATAGCGCACGTTCCGAGACAAGCGTGATCCTCACGCTGCCTATGTCAGGGACTCACACAATGGGAAGGCATGCATAATCCACAAAAATAAACAAGTAACACTTCCAACTCCAAGTCACGTTTTTCAAATCGTTAATGTATGTTTCCTCTAGCGAAATGACAACTGGAGCTACAATTAGAGATAACACACTTGGTTTCACTTTTCTAAACACATTTGCTAGTGCCCTGTCGCCCACAGAAACGGTATGGTTGTGCATTATGCATTACATCTAAAATAGAAAATACACCCACATCTTGACCAATGAAACTGAGTCACGTCAACAAATGTTCGAAGTGCCCTCCGTTTGCATTAATACACGTTTGGAGAAAGGTAACGAGATAGTGTTGCACAGATTGTAGAGTTTCCACAGATATGGCAGCACACGCCGCAGTAATACGGTAATGCATATCCTCTAGTGTCGTTGGGGTTCTTTATACATTCTGTCTCTCACTGCGCCCATAGAAAGAAGTCTAATAGTCGGAGGACCACATCGCACAGTACCTTCCCGCCCTATCCACCTATTTGGAAACGTCGCACCTAGAACGTCTCTGACAACTTTTGCATTGTGCGCGGGACGTCCATAATGTTGGAACCAGATTGATAGATGCAGTGGCGTAACCAGGACTTGGCTTTGGGGGGGGGGGGATAGATCTGCTTGACGAGCTAAATTTTAGTCAGTTTACAGACATACTACCATCTACCACTCCCGTTGAAGATTAATTCACTTTTTTTTTTTTGGGGGGGGGGGGGGGGTTCTGGGGGGTTCTATCCCCCTCATCCTGCCCCCCCCCCCCCGTAGTTACGCCACTTGATAGATGTGTTTACAATCCCAGATCCTCCATGAGAAACGCTAGTGTGTGCTGAAGAAATGATACATATCGCTGTCCGTTTAATGTTCCACAGTAAAAACAGGGACCTACAATACAGTTAGCAATGATATCTCACCGAACATTGGCACTCCGCTGTCCTTGATGATCAAATTGACGAACTACGCAGAGTCACATTACCGTGATTTGTAAATGAAACCTCGTCCGTAAACAACGTATTGCTTAGGAATAAGTCATTCCCGTACAATTCTGGGCGCAGTGAGATATGGAACGGATGAAACTAATGCCGATGCTACTGTGTCTTATTCCTACACCTCGTGCAATTTGTCGTACACACTTGTGCAGCAATTTCGTTTCCATTGGTAGTCGATGGCGTTGTATGTCGACGTTTTGTGGGAGCCTAGCTTCCTATTTTCGTGAGTGTCTTGCAGATGTTGCCAATGGTTCGACGTGACGGACACCGCCAGTCTTGATAGCGTTCAGCATACAATATCACAGCCGCGGCTGCTTTTCTGTGATATTCACTATAAAATAATATCTAGTTTTTCTTCATCACTGAAGGCTGGCATATCGACTAGATGACGGCAAATGTAAAAAGCCACACGAGAACATGTTTTAATGTGTCAACGTGTGTGAATTGCGTTACAGTTTGAGAGTAGTTCAGCAGATCAGATTAGGAGACACTTGTACACTGAAGGTAGAGCGTGCCTTGGTGATAGTGGTTTGTTTATATCAGAATACAAGCGCCAGTACAGACAACAGTATTACATGCGATGCATTACGTCAGAAACTGCGACGCCGTTGCTATCCTTTGGAAGACACATATTTCAGAACGTATAAGGTTTATGAACGTGAAACTACGCGTGTTACCACTAATTGTACCTCTAGTTGTCATTTCTCAACAATAAAAATTATGCCCTGGGCATCCATCACTCTGATACCGCATTATTTGACACATTATAAGAGGGGGATCACTTAAAGTAAGGTACAGCTCAAGAAAGAGCTAAACTATTCCCTTTTAAGAGTGCCATCAATGAAATTTGGGCCAATGATGTGTTGTCATACAATAACACGCCATACATTAACACTCCACTGACAAAGTACGCCAATAACAAGATGAATACCGCTAGCGAAGCGTCAACTTCCCAATTTCTCGGGATGTAATTGACGTAATACTATGCAACCAATGCCATTGTTTTTACGATTTTTCATGATACTGACTGAATACGAAGTAATAGGGGGTTTTAATTTGAAAATACACAAGCTTGTGTTGAAAATAGAATTTGTTTAAGTTTTAAAATTTCGCCCCGTATTTAGTTTCCTAAGCCCCTGCCGTCCGTTCGTGCTGGTGAAAACCGTTTTTGAATATCTATTGTTGTTGCAGAGATATTTGGGATGGTAGAGTTAGGTGAAACACCCTGTAATGTATATATACTGTATATATGTGTGTGTGTGTGATACAGATATGTTCAAATGTGTGTGAGTTCCTATGAGCTCAAACAGCTAAGGTCATCCGTCCGTAGACTTACACACTACTTAAAAGAACTTATACAAGGACGACACAAGCTCGAGGGAGGACTCGAGGCTCCGGTGGGAGCGGGCGTGCTCTCCGCGCCGCTATAGGCATATTCGGTCCTTACTGCGAAGCATCATTCGCTGGTGGCACATAGTTCAGGAGAAATGACGTCATAAACAATGAAATGCGCGAAAACTACCACAGCATGTGTATATGCTGCATACCAGTTCCTCAAGCAATGGACCGAATTCAGCCAAGCTTGGAGCACATATTCTTTACCGTCTGGTAACAATAGCTGTGGGGTAAGAACCAATACAACAGATACTTCAGGAGATATGACATCGTTAACAATGAGAGTCGCAGAAAACTGCCGCGCCATTTGATATGCATATAACGAGATTTTGCGAATGAGAGCACTTAGCGACTTGTAACAAACTTTACACACATTTTCAAACGTTTACGAAACGTTTTTCGCTGATAACCCCAGCAGAATGATGAAAGTGAAGAAGTTTATCGCTTACTACTTTTCTGCTGTTCATGCAGTAAACAACTACGACATTACATTTGTTAATCATACGTAACTAAATGTGTTTGCGAGACATTTTATAGTCAGTATGAATGTACCTTCGGCTTCATATAATACGTCACACAGTTCAAGAGATATGACGTCATAAACAATGCGATGCTTATAAACCACTCCATCACGCATGAGGCAGTAATTTGTTACTTGTTTAGAGTTCACAACACATCTTTCAGGCAGTATCCAGTCCACGTACCTGGAAATTATATTACTGTAGGACATATTATTCAGGAGATATGACGTGATAAGGATTGCGCTGCATGAAAACGATACATAAACGGGCGGAGAGTGGGGCGGACTGACGTAACAATGGAGCAGATACACAGGTGCCCACCCGGTAACACTAGCGTGTGACCTCAGGAATAGCAAACTGATTACTGTATGTGTAAATGCTTTGCTGAGTACGAATTTTGAAAATGGTGAAGGTAACATTATTAAAGAAAAGAAACAATACTTCTCCAATGAAAAAAATTATTTAAAACAAATGAAATAGTCAACTCATTGAGATTTGTGGTATTGTCAACTATTTGTATTAATGCTGCTTTCTACGACTGGATTGGAGCTTATGAGCTTAGACGAAAATCGTTTTCGACCCAAAGCTTGTTTGATACTTTTTTTTAAAATAACCAGAATAAAAAAATGCGGACTCGCATAAGCAAGTGGTTGTGAAACCCATTAATTAATTAATATTTGCAAGCACTCGATACTCTTCCTTTATTTTAATCCAAAATGGGATTTGGCTTGCGTCTTTCAAAGAAGAATAATTATTACACGATAGTTCAATTAGGGAGTCTTCCTCGGTTGCTAACAGCTTAAACTTTTTGCAGTTTTCCACTACAAACGGATTTCTTTTCCAAGAAAATTCATTAGGAATTCTTGGAAAGTAACTCCTTAAACAAGAACAAATTTTAAGTAATTCGCGTGAATAAATCAACAACTTTCAGTAGGCCTAACGTAAAAACATCGGCTGGGAAAAACTTTACTCGTAAAACATAAACCCAAAGTCATAATGATAATAAACAAAGAAACGGCAAAATTGTTACTTTTCTTTAAAGGGTTAAATATAATATCATGAAAAGAATAAGTCTTATGTTTAATAAGAAATACTTGAAATCTCTGTTGTTCTTAATAAAATCACTTGAGAATTATTACCTAAAACTAAAGGACAGTGCTTCAAGACATTCATTCATGGCAGTTGCAGTTTCCTCGTTAACTTTAATTCCATATGTATCCAGGAAGTCACTGAGGAGTGGAAATGCACCAAAACAATAATTGTCTTTACGTGACTATCTTTCAAGTTTTTTAATAGTTGCTTCTATTTTATCTGGTATATAAAACATATGGACATCCTTACCTTCCAGCGATAAACTGAGGAGATTAGCAGCACTAAATATGTTACTCAAATACAAGGCGTGTTTTTTAAGCAAATACCGTCTTGCGACACCGGGCCGCAATGCTGCAGTCGGCGTTCTGCGCATGCGCACTGGGTACATCTGAGTATACGTAGCGGCGGAAAAATACCACTTCCGTTTTGGACCAGAGACTATACACAGCACAAATACAATCTTTGGCACGATGTGACAGGCGCCATTTTAAATTGAGCTTATTCAGAAATTGTGAACTTCAAACATTAAGAATGCAATTGTGATGCCCTTAAGAGTAATCACTAAAACGCTTACCTTATAAATAAATAGTAATTTGTAGCGAATTAACAACGTAACTATTCAAGTGTAACTTTATATAATCAGAAGTCTCTATAAGTGCATGTCATTGTAGTGTAATGGTAGTGTAGTGGATTAGTAATCTGTACTATTCCCCTGCCGGGCGCCGTGGCTCAGCGCGCCCGGTCAGATGGCTCAACGCCCTCTGTAATAAAAAAGTTGAGCCAATGACACTTCGAACATCAACGAACAAAAAAAAACGATCAGAGTCCGCAATGAACAGAACCACCCATTGAGCAAAAAAAAAAAAAAAAAAAAAAAAAAAAAAAAAAGAAAGGTGTAGGATCGGATCGTTGCCTCTCCTAATATTTTTATTTTCGTCTTTACGTTTTTAAATGACTTCTCTGAATGTATTAAAAGTTAGTTCTATGTTTCTGTCTTTTATTTACATTTACAACTGATCAGAAAACAAAGGACGAAACAGTTATTTGGATAGTAATTTCCGAATATGTGACGATTTCCGAGTGTGTGCCCCAATAACAAATCACTGTAAATGTAATAATATTTTCGGATGGGTAATATCACTTAACAAAGTACACTACGAAGGATAAATATTTCTGTATTTGAGACTTTACAGTAGACATTATTCATTGGTGGGGTCATTAATAAAGAAAACGTTGATACCCTAACACAGGTTTGTCTGAGTAATGTGATAATACAAATATTTTAAAGCAGCTTCTTATTCATCTGCAGAACAGGGGCTAATGACACAGTATGCATTAAAATGTTTTATTGTGGGCACAAGGTAGGTACAATCCAAACAATCTATTGGTATCGGCAATTATAAGATAAATAACGGTCGCAGTAACTGGAGCTTCAAGATACTGAGAAAAACTGATGTTTAAAGATGTTTCCCAAGTTCTTATCTATTGTACATTTTAAGCTTTTATGGCCGTTTGTTGACATGTTGTCCGTTGGCATCTGTCTCGAGATTTTCTGTGGAAGTTTGAGGTCAGTCAGACGTTTCGCCCCATTATGAGCTGTTGACATTGCCCAAGTTTCAACCACCAAGAGCAATGAAGTATAAAATTTTAACAGTGCTGGCCAATCTGAATCTAAATTGGTGGTCGTGAAACGCAGTGGCGTAACTAGGACTTGGCTTTGGAGGGGGGGGGGGGGGAATAGATCTGCTTGACGAGCAAAATTTTAGTCAGTTTCCAGACATACTACCATCTAGCACTCCCGTTGAAGAAACTAATTGACTCCCATTCAATGAAAGCTTATGGTAAAACACCCCAAGTTTCCAATCTTTACTTTTACCAGATTGTTGTTATACGATTTCTTTCTTCTTTTTCTTTCTTTTTTTTTCAGGTTCTGGGGGGGGGGTTCTATCCCCCTCATCGCCCCCCATAGTTACGCCACTGGCGAAACGTAAGTTGTAAAATCAAACAAACGTTGGCTGAAAACTCCTAGACAGAAGCCTATGTACAACATTGATTGTGGGTGGGTACACGATTTAAAGAACGTTATTATTGAATATTTATTTAAAAAAATAATTAGTTGAATAGTCACTGAAAGATATGTACTGTCTATGAAACTTTTATTTTCCACGCGGACAGGAAAGACAATTTCGTAATACCTAAAGAAACACCAAGCTATTTCGCGAGTAATGAACAGACTGAGGTCAAAACTGCCCAAGTGTCAACACAAAATAGCATGATCGTCTGCTTGTTTTCTTTCTGAGCTGTCACTTTTGCGTTGCGTAGCCTACTCAAAGATCTTGAAGACACAGATACTATACTTCTGACTGCGAAATTACAGGCACTTCCGGTTGGTATTTTTCCGTCGCTAACGTCATGTCTACATCTGTTGTCTACGCACTGACGCCATTACAGTCTGATTCTTCCTTGTTTACGTTGTGTACTGAGTGTTTAAGATGCCCCCGATAATCGTGAGTCCCGCCGACTGTGACGTACGGGCTGTTATAAGATTTCTTAGTGATAAAGGTCTAAAAGCGATCGATATTTATCGTGAGATCTGTACAGTTTACGGAGAAAACATTATGAGTGATGGAATGGTAAGAATATGGGTGAGAGCATTTAAAGATGGCCGCACAAATGTGCATGATGAACAAGAGTGGGCGTCCTTCGGTCGTTGATGAAAGTTTGGTGCAGGAAGTGGACAATAAGGTAGAGAAAACAGACAGCTCTGCTGACGCTCAGTGACTACCATCTGTTGCTGCACTTGAAGAAACACCTGCACGGTCAGCGTCTTCAAGGCTATGAAGAAGTCAAAACAGTTATGATGCAGTGGTTAACAAGTCAGGCGGCAGACTTCTATGAGGAGGGTATTCAAAAACTTGAACAACGTTATGACAAGTACTTCAGTATTAACGGAAATTATGTAGAAAAGTAGATTAAGGTACAGGCTTTCATGTACAAATAAAATTATTGAGATATCTTAGCATGTCTTTTTTTAATTTGGAAACGGTACTTACTTAATAAACATGCCTCGTATGAAAGCTGTATAAGCCAATTTTCGTCATTTAACATTTTCAAGAAACTGCTCACAGAATTCGCATTACTTTTGTGCTCTAACAGAAACTTTCTCAGTTCATATCAAAGCTCAAATAATCTCTACAGTATGATACTTCCTGGCAGATTAAAATTGCGTGCCAGAACCGGGACTCGAACCTGGGACCTTTGCCTTTCGCGGGCAAGCGCACTACGACTGTGCTATCCCGACACGACTCACGATGCAAAGGTCCCAGGTTCGAGTCCCGGTTCTGGCACGCAATTTTAATCTGCCAGGAAGTTTCATATCAGCGCACACTCCGCTGCAGAGTGAAGTTTCATTCTGGAATCTCTACAGTACGTTCCATCTTCACAACCAGCGTATTCCACAATGCAGGAGATGTAATTTGTGCTCACTGCCCATCTCATCACAAAGTATGTCAAACAGTCTTCTATTTTTAGGTCGTGATTTAACAAAATTCACTATTTTGAATGCATCATTAATGATTCTCTTTAAGCTTTCGTCCATACCTTTAAGTAGAAGGGCCTCTCGGTGTAGACTGCAGTGAGTCCACCGAACTGAAGGAGCAACTGTCCTAATTATGGCAATCAAACCAGAGAAATGGCCAGTCACAGTCTGCACGGCCGCTACGGTCGAGGGTTCGAATCCCCCCTCGGGCATGGATGTTTGTGTCGTCCTTAGTATAAGGTAGTTTGTAAGTTTAGGGACTGATGACCCTGCAGTTAAGTCCCTTAAGCATAACAAACATTTGAACATTCAGAGTAAATGGCAGACAGCATCGGCACCATCAGTCATCAGTGCAACACATTTTGCACAATCTATTTCATTTTCTCGTATAAAGCCATCAAGACATTTAAAAATTTCTTCCCCTGTTGTAGTCGATAGCAAACACTTGTAGAAGAGCATTTCTTCTTCTAACCTGCCATCAGATTCAAACTTAACAATAGATAACAGAACAGCCTCACCAGCTACATCTGTACTTTCATTTATCCGAAGCGAAAAGACAGCACTTTGCTTTAAAACTGTGATCATGGACTGTTTTACTGTTTCGATAAATGCAGTATCAGATATTAACTTGGCAGCTGGCAGTAGCGGCTGGGGGTTCACTTCTTTCAGTGCTGGATCTTGATAGTGACGATCCCCCCCCCCCCTCTCACGCTCGGCGCGGCGCGTCTGAGAATTTTGGAGCACCTCTGAGAGTGGCACCGGGGGAAAGCGCCCCGGTTTCCTCCCCCCCCCCCTCGTCTTTAGATATATTGCCGTTAAAAGATCTGCAGAATGTCCTACCTCAGCTCGTTTGCATAACCTCAACTCGAGCTGACGTGTCGGCCTACCAAGCATCAATGAATCTGTTACGATGAAAAGACAAGCTACCTTCGGGTCACGTGATACTGTAAGCAGCACCCGCTCTTAACCTTACGCATGTGCAAAGGCTTCTCTCCACCACCTCTTTTCAAAGAGTTAAATATTTGCAAATGAGTGATAAAGGAGAGGAAGGAAGAAGGATTAGGAAGGAAAGGACTGATAGTTGGTGCTTTAGGACATTGAAATGAAACAATGGCGACAAGGAAAATGTGAGCTGGGCCGGGAATACAACCCGCTTCGGGCTAGCGGTCGCGCTCACCTTAACCTCGCTACCCCTTCCCGCCTCCCATCTGTCTCAAACTCCCACAAGTCGAACGCTATGGCTGTAGCACCCCTATCGTCCATGCCCTCTTACACTCGCCATTACGGATTCCCGTGCTAGGTTGAATGTATGACAGTATCTGCGGTGAAGTAATTAAACCTAATGCCGTCTTCACGTGTAAATACTTATTACATTGGTGTGATGTCTGTTCTTTCAGACATGTCCGAACTAACAGACACCACACCTGCTTCGCAGTCATATTGCATTTGCAAAT
Organism: Locusta migratoria; assembly: GCA_026315105.1. Taxonomy (NCBI): domain Eukaryota; kingdom Metazoa; phylum Arthropoda; class Insecta; order Orthoptera; family Acrididae; genus Locusta; species Locusta migratoria. Next base: position 107,496,472 of record CM048755.1, read on the forward strand.
GATTGATAAAGGAGAGGAAAGGAGAAGGATTAAGAAGGAAAGGTTTGACAGTTGCTGCTTTAGGGCTTTGAAATTGAAACAATGGTGACAAATGAAAATGTGAGCCGGGCCGGGATTCGAACCCAGGTCTCCCGCTACGGGCCAGCGGTCGCGGACGCCTTAACCACTTGGCTACTCCCACAAGTCGCACGTTATGGCTGTAGCGCCCTCGTTCATCCCCTCTTACACTCGCCATTACGGATTTCTGTACGAGGTAGAACGTATGACCGCATCTGCGGTGAAGTAATTAAAGCTAACGCCGTCTGCACGTGTAAATACTTATTTTATTGATGTGGTGTCTGTTCTTTCGGACAAGAAATGCGTTATTCGTTGCGGTGAGATTTATTTCTCAAATTACTTTCACCAACTTTCTCTTCCGAATGCGAATATAGTATTTTGTTAGCACCCACCTACCTAGGGAGACATGATCATCACAATAAAATAAGAAAAATCAGATAGAAAAGAGAAAGATTTAGGTGCTCCTTTCTCCCGCGCGATATTAGAGAATGGAACGGTAGAGAAATATCATAAAGGCTGGACCGAGCGAGGTGGCGCAGTGGTAAGACACTGGACTCGCATTCGGGAGGATGGTGGTTCAAATCCATCTCCGGCCATCCAGATTTAGGTTTTCCGTGATTTCCCTAAATCTCTCCAGGCAAATGCCGGGATGGTTCCTTTCAAAGGGCACGGCCGATTTCCTCCCCATCCTTCCCCGAAAATCCGAGCGTAATCTCCATCTCTAATGACCACGCTGTCGACGGGACGTTAAACCCTAAGCTTCCTTCCTTCCATAAAGGCTGTTCGATAAACCCTCCGCCATGCACTTGACTGTGCGTGGTAGAGTGTTTATGTAGATGTAGATGATGCTGCCTATGACGAAGCCCCAACTATGTCAGACGATATTTGTCGTCGAATTGCCGGTGCATGCTCTAATATCATCCAGTGTAATTACGTCTGTTCATCGTTCTTTCGAATGGCGATTGCAAATATCCCTTTCAGTCCATGGTGTACCTTTTTAACACAGGTTGAAATAAAAGATAAAGTTATGTTTCTGTAATATAAACCTGATGTTACGTGCTTGGGGTAGTTACCAAAGCATTGTTTATAACAGTCAGATGTGTACGAATTTGCACTGCAATATCAAATAAGGCGATATCTTGTATTGCACGTAGCTGATAACACTGTAATTACGCACGTTCAGCATGAAACGACGTTTCGTTAAGAATAATATTTATTTTGCGGTGTACAGGTGGTCACCAAATTATTTTTAATAAAATGTTTAGTTCAATTAATGTGTGCCATATGATATAATTTAGAACATTGTAGGTTGAGACAGTTGTCCGACAGCATGCGTTGTACAGTACCTCTTAGAAGCACACAGCCAGGTATAGGAAACGATAGGTCAATTATTCCTTGTATAATTTAGATATTCTGTACAGTAGTTGCTTTTTGTACCATATAAGACCTTTTTATTTTCGAAGAATGAATAAGTGATTTCTATGTTTCAGCTCATGTACAGTTTTCCTATGCACTTTTTGATGCGGTACATTCTAGTCTATGTTATACAACATTCGTAGGTCAATACGCCTCCACTGTAGGTCTTTAGTTGGCTCAAGGGGAAACAAAGCGTTACTATAGTCGCGATAGTGTGTGCCCTGCTAACGTCGATTCCCGTCATCGTCCCCTCAAATTCGAGGATATTTCTCAAAATTTTACGATAGGTTTCAACATCAACATTAACAAACGCTATATCAATGTAATTTCCTTCTCAAGAGCTATAGAATGCAGTTATAAAAGTAAGCGGTTCCATTAAAAAATATACTTGCTTCAATATCTCAATTAATACCGTCAATAAACGATACTGTATGTGCCCCTCGACGCTCTAGCATGTGCCGAAAACCGATGTGTGTAACCGTTCACGAAATAAAAGGGGTGTTACGTCTTACGAGACTCACCCTGTATATGTATGTGGTGTCTGTTCTTGCGGACGACGCATTCGTTGAGAGGACAGGATGCTCTCTCTACAAGCCAATAACTCAGCGATCAACATAGAACAAGCACGATCTCATGTCCACAAGGAACCGATCTATCAGAAATATTAAATGGTTTTTTAGGCGGCCGCTGGCCAGAAGAAAGAGGTCCGATTTCAAATCCCGATCTGACACAAATTCTCGCCTTCGCCATAGAACTTTAAATTTATGCCCTGCAACTTCCGAGATGTTTAAATATTTAAAGTATGAACTGCAGAGGAGTGATGTACATATAGAGAGCTTATTATTAGAATGTATGTGAACGCGACGTTTTGGGGGACCAGAAAGACAAACACTACCGCAAGAAAGGTACCGTATGTTGGAAAGATGTTCAGAATTTAAAAACACGCATCACATATGAAAACTAAAGTATGTAAGTACAGAAAAATTACTTTTTCTTGCAGATCCAATGAAATAAAGCTGACAATATTTTCAGTTCTTAACGAATTGTTCGCGATATAAATTGCATTAATGGCTGTTAACATAATCTTTGAAATTACGACTGGACTTCTCGCTCTTACAGAACTACTAGTGGTTGTTCCTGAAGCTGCCAGATGTGCCTTTACTCCCTTTTTACGTTAGTCCAACTCCTTCTTCCCTGTATGTCCATAATTTTCTGCTCTAATATGTATTCATCTCAGTTTCGTTTACAAGCAGATCAATCCTTATGACGTCGTATCTTCTTAACTACGTGTCCTACAATTATATAACTTTCCAGGTTCGTAGAGTGGAGTATTAAAAAACTGACTGATAACTGTGTTGCGAATAGAGTTGGTTGTAAAGACGTAATAATTACAGATTTTCATGCATTTTTTTAAGTTTTGTTTTCAATGTCATGTCTCCTGAACTTTGTGTTGTACTACGATATGCTGTATGCGCATACTCTCTGCAAAATACTTCGTCAATGGAGTAAGGGGTAAAGACGTTATAAATCGAAAGTTCATACATGATGTGGTGGTTTTTCATTATGCAAATTATTTATGACGTCATCTCTCCTAAACTATGTGTTGCAGGATGTTTTTACCCCCTCCCCCCATATCATTTGATTCCTGGTGGTAAGGAATTCCTGTACCAAATTTGGTTGAAATCGATTCATTAGTTTAGGAGGAGATATAGAATATTGTTGCATGATGGGGCAGTTTCGCGGCCTTCATTTTTTATGACGTCATATACCCTGAACTCCTTATGAACCACAGACATTTTCGAGGTGGGGTGGCTTGCGTGCCTCAACGATGCAGATAGCCGTACCGAATGTGTAACCACAGTGAAGGGGTAGCTGTGGAGAGACCAGAGAAACGTGTGGTTGCTGAAGAGGGGCAGCAGCCTTTTCAGTAGTTACAAGGACAAAAGTCTGGATGATTGACTGCGCTGGCCTTGTAATATCAGCTAACGTGGCTTTGCCATGCAGTTACTGCGAACGGTTGAAAGCAAGGGGAAACTACAGTAGTTAATTTATAATTTCCCGGAGGACATGCAGCTCTGCTGTATGAATATATGATGATGGCGGCGTCTTGGGTAAAATATTCCAAAGGTAATATAGTCCCCCATTCGAATCTCCGGGTGGGGATTACTCAAGAGGATGTTATCAAGAAAAACAAAAAAGGGATTCTACGGATCGAAGCGTGGAATGTTCTAACACTTAATCAGGTAGGTAAGTTAGTAAATTTGAAAAGAGAGATGGAAAGGTTAAAGTTAGATATGGTGGGGATTAGTGAAGTACCGTGGCAGGATGAACAAGATTTTTGGTCAGGCGAATACAAGATTATAAATACAAAATCGGTTGGTGGTAACGCAGGAGTAGGTCTGATAATGAATAAGAAATTAGGAATGCGGATAAGTTACTATGAACAGCATAGCGAACGCATTATCGTAGCAAATATAGACACGAAGCCAACGCCGATCACAGTAGTACAAGTTTATATGTCCATTAGCTCGGCCGATGATGAGGAGTTCGAAGATATGTATGAGGAGATAAAAGAAATTATTCACACAGATAAGGAAGAGAAAAACTTGATTATGATGGGGACTGGAATTCGGTAGTAAGAAAGGGAAGAGAAGGAAATGTAGTAGGTGAATATGGACTGGGCAAAAGGAATGAAAGAGGAGATCGCCTGTAAAATTTTGTGCAGAGCACAGTTTAATAATCATCATGAAAGAAGGTTTTATACGTGGAAGAGACCAGGAGGCACTGGAAGGTACCAGAGTGACTTTATAATGGTAAGGAATAGATTTAGAAACCAGGTTTTAAACTGTAAGACCCATCGAAGGGCAGATGTAGACTCTGACCATAACCAACCAGCAATTATTAGAGTCGAAGGGGTTGAAAGGGCCGCAGTGGTTGGGAAGGCACTAAGACAGGGTTGTAGCCTTCCCCGATGTTGTTCAATCTGTACACTGAGCAATCTGTGAAGGAATGCAAGGAGAAATTTAGAGAAGGAAATAAGTTCAGGGAGAGGAAATAAAAAACTCGCGGTTTGCTGACAAAATAGTAATTCTCTCAGAGACAGCGAAGGACCTGGAAGAGCAATCAAACGGAATGGACAGTGCCTTGAAAAGAGGCAAGAGCAAAACAAGGGTAATGGAATGTAGTGTCAGAAAATCAGGCGATGCTGAAGGAGTGAGATTAGGTAATGTGGCAGTAAGAGAAACAGATGAGTTTGTTATCTGGGTAGCAAAATAACTTCTGATGGCCAAAGTGAAGAAGACATACAATGTAGAATGGCTATAGGAAGAAACCCGTTTCTGAAGAAGCGAAATTTGTTGACATCCAATAGTAGTTTAAATGTAAGTAATTCCTTTCTGAAAGCATTTGTCTGGATTGTAGCATAGTATGGATGTGAAACATGGACGATAAGGAGTCCAGACAAAAAGATGATAGAAGCTTTTGAAATGTGGTGCTAAAGACGAATGGTGAAGATTACATGGGTAGATCACGTAATAATGAGGAGGTGCTCCACAGAATTGGGGAGAAAAGGAGTTTCTGGCATATCCTGACTAAAAGAAGGCATAGGTCAGTCGGAGACATTCAGAGACATCAAGGAATCGTCAACTTAGCATTAGAAGGAAGTGTGTGGGTAAAAATCGTAGATGGAGACCGAGGGACGAATACAGTAAGCAGATTCAAAAGGATGTAGTTGCCGTTCTTCTTTGGAGATGAAAAGGCTTGCACAGGACAATGGTAGCGTGAAGAGTTGCATCAAATCAGTCTGCGGACTGAAGACCACAACAACATATCCTGACTCGGTGTGCCGTATGTGGTTCTTACCACCAAAAAGATTGTGGCCTGATAGTAAGGAATATGTGTACCAAGTTTGGTTTAAATCGATCCACACACACACGCACACAAATATATATCTATAAATGTGAATGTCTGTTCGGTGTACGTTTATCACGTCTGAACCACAAGACATAAAGAGCTAAAAATTTGTACAGTTACTGTCTACCCGGGGAAGGTTTTAGGCACGGTTTTATGGCGATCGGATAGCTATCTATCTATATTAATGTGAATGTCTGTTCGGTGTACACTTATCACGTCCAAACGACAAGACGCAGAGACTTAAATATGTGTACAGTTACTAACTTATACCTGAGGAAGGTTTTAGGCGCGGTTTTAAAGCGATCTGATAGATAGTTAGTAATTTGAAGAATATAACGCGAAATTCGGAACAATAATGATTCTTTGAAAATTATATTTACTCTTTGAAAATGGTATTTTTGGTTGAATTGTTGCTTGAGGATTGATAATGATAAAAGGATGGAAAGTTATCGGTGTATATAAAATTCTACGTGTGTGTGTGCGTGTTAATATTTCGCTCTGCAGCGAAAACTACAAAACGCAAACGAATGGTGTGAGTGTAATTGTTGTCCGAAGTCTCCCGTTGTACACCATAGCAGTTCCATGCCGACAGCTATAAGGAGGTGGAAGATACGGTGGTTGAAAGTCGTCAAATTATAAAAAAATTCGGACTGAAGGCCAGCGATGACGTTTGCGACTCTATAGCTAGGAGGTTACGTACAGCGAAACGTGATGCCGCAGACCATATCTTTGGTCTATGCGTGCTACAATGTCTTCAGCTCTTTCTCTGTAAGGATAAGCACACGAATAATGAAATATAATAATAAATAAATAAAGTAGTAAAAAGGAAACTTCTTTTAATACATCTCTTTAAAATATCGATTTGACGTTCCGCGCATTACATCAAGTGATCCATCTGTGATATTATTACAATCATCATTGTTGAATTTCGTGATTGGACTCTTCGAAACGAGTGCATTTTTACCTGTCATTTCTTAAATATTCTGTGATAAAAGTAACATGTTTGTAGAAAAAAGGAGATGGACAGAGAGAGAGAGAAAGAGAGAGAGAGAGAGGGAGTGGATAGGAACAAGTACTAACTCAAGGTTCGAATAAATAAATAAAATACTCCGGCAACGCCGGGTTTTCAGCTAGTATATACATATACAGGGTGTCCCAGCTATCTTGTCCACCCAAAATATCTCTGTAACAATAACAGCTATTGGAATACGACTTTCACCGGTATCAACGTACGGCTGGGGCCCATGAATGTACATATTTGGAAACATTCTAAAACGAAAGCAAATGTGTTTTTTAACATAAACTTATGTTTTTTTAAATGGACCCCCTACATTTTTTTCAGCAATCCATAGCATGACAAATCACATAAACAATGGCGTTGACTGCATCGCAATATTCCATTTACATCCCGAGATATTGCGACGCGAAGTTGAAGCTTGAAAACCCCGAAATGCGCTGCTAGCGCACGTCCTGAGGCTCAGGCGTGAACCCCATGCTGCCCGTAATCGCGATGTGATTGACATGCGTAATCGCACTTCCATACTTGCCAAGAGGTCTAGAGATGGGCAAAACCGATCTTTTCAGAGATCGGATCAGAAATAGTCATTCACTGGGATGAACTAGTTCTTTTTCATGATTCACCGACTCACCAACGGATAAAAAACTTAAAACGATGTCACATTGCTTTTTTGTCACTATACTTTTATCTGATTTGACCATATTATGAAAGAAGAAAGAAGAGTAGTAATTTTATTGTAAGTCAGTAGTTTCGAGAATTAAAATTTTGTTAGTTACACCTACATTAAAAATTAAACGTGTTGTAACAGAATTTAAAAATTTTTGCAGGTGAAATAATTGGAAAAAGAAAAAAATATTATTTTTATACTTTCATCAAAAAAATACAATATTTTGCAGAATAAAAATACTAGTTCCGTATTTGTACAGTGAGTAGTTCAAGCGAGTTGAATGAAACGTGATATATCGCGAGAGTTCCGTGCAGAACGTGGCAACTGCCGCAGCGGAATTGCCGTGCGCAATAAGGCCGTGTCCTACGTGAGGGACAAAAGCGAGCGACAGCGCGCGATATTCAGCGACGCGACACGGCAGCTACAAGCAGCGACATTCGGCTACACGGCCGGGTGTCTTACGTGAGCGCGACAGATTCTCGCTACAAGATGACCGCTAGAACCCCTCACTTGTTATCTAAAAACTAAAGTCTGGCACCCATAAACAGTAAAACAATGATAGATCCAGAGTAAGCAATAAAGTCTTATTTAATTTCGAAAATAAGGCTTCAAAAGAGTAATGTCCATTAAATTTACAAAGCGAGGAATGTTAGTGGTCTATTTCATTCGTAACTTCAAGTACGAAAAAAAGACTGTGAAAATCTCCAGCCAAATTCTTCTTAAATACGACAACGAGTACAGATACTTTCGACAATGTCGTCAATGAGTTTTTCTTTTATGCGTACAAAACATCAACAATTGATTAAGTTCGAAGAGAGTCATAGCTCAAGAAATAATTAGGTAAATAACTGTTGTGATACTCTTACAGTCGGCGTAGTACAAGGGTAGCGTTCTGGGCTCCTATATTCTAAGTTTTGCAGCTGCTGGTAAGATTTCCGTTCCACCTTATATTTTTAGTTCCTGTAACTAAAACCCTTTCACCTGTTATTTGTGCAAAGTTTTATATATTCTCTATACAGAGCAATGCGAATTATTTTTTAAGTGCTTCCCAAATATAGTTTATCTTTAACTGCAAACACACACATCCTGCTGTACCAAACACATTAAATTCGTAATGAAACATTATAGCAAGATATTTTGCTCAGAAACATCTCGTTTGAAATCCTACTGTTCTCTCTCTCTTCGAAAACAAGTTTATTGTTACTGTCAAAGATTTGACGCCAGCAGCAAAAATTTCAAATGGACACATTTCCGAAACTGACTGGTTTCAGATATAAAAAACATTAATGCACATTGTTGTTTTCTTTGTTATTCGATTTTATAGTCATTGTTTTCAACGTGCCAAAATAATGTAGGTGCATGAAATACGCATAATTTGTTACGTCTATCAAGTCAGGAAACTGCGTGATATAGGCTTACAAAATTTAAGCAACAGAATGCACATTGCACAAGACTTTGTCTCTCTTGCTCCCTTCATGCAACCTACAAGTATTCGAGAAAAATGGAGTAGGATCTTTTTCACAGAAATTTTATATAGTTTAATTTTGTACTGTAACGCGTTTTTGCTACCGACTGCAGATTTCCTGTTGTTAAGAAAAAACATGTAACATTAAATAAATACGTTTCATCTAGAGAACTATTCGAAATAGGAATATGACGGTTTCTGTTGCTTCAGATGATCGTTTCTGTAAGTGAGCTGCAAGTTTTATCAGAACACAGGAGTCGAGAGAACAGAAAAATGCGCGGAGTCGCTTTGTTCGGCACCATGCGGTTCGCCAGAGGAGTGGGGGGAATAATGAGCAGCGCGCCACACGGGCAGCTCCGCAAGCGAGCGGAGTCGGCAGAGTGGTGGGGAGAGGTGAACCGGTGAACCAGCTAACTCACCGACTCAGTTGGCGGTCGGATCGCCTCGATCGCCGGAGTCGTGCGGAGCGGTAGTCGGGAGCCGCGCGCTCACTGAACCATGCTGCTTGTGCGACTCACCGATTCTCGACTCGCAACGCGAAGGCGCTGCACGTGTTTAGGCGCTCATTTTTTGCGTTTTATACTTGCACATGGTCTATAGCACATTTATTTTGTAGCTTAGGAAACTTCTGAAGCATATGGCAAGGGGTTTAGGAAACTTCCAAAGAATGTGGCAAGGGTTGCTTATGCAGCTCATTGCTGTCACCAGAGGGACTTTTCGGATCAGATGAACTACCACTCTTTTTTTTTTTTTGGATTCATCCATCACTCACTCCTTAGAAGGATCTGACTCTTTGAATCAGTTCAGGAGCAGATTGCCCATCTCTAAAGAGGTCCGAAACGAATAATACGGTCTGCTGCCATCCTGCATTAAAGTCGTACATTCCAGCAGGTACTTATCCCATAGGCTAGGGGTGATGCGGTTCTGTAACATATCTGTGTACCGCAACGTTAGTCACAAAGTTAACTTCCCTTATCGTTAATTCGTTACTAAAAAGGTAATGCCGTTCAACGTTAAAACTTTACTGTAGATCTAGCGCAAGTTACAGTGAATCATTCACTCATAATAGTAAAATTCATGTTGATGGTTTTAGTTCAAAAAATGTTCAAATGTTTGTATAGCTTTTGGGACTTAACTACGGGGTCATCAGTCCCTAAACTTACAAACTACTTATGAACTAGCTAACACTAAGGACGGCACAAATATCCATGCCCAAGGGGGGATTCGAACACCCGACCGTAGTGGCCGTGCAGACCGTGACTGGAGCGCCTCAGTCCCCTCGGCCACCGCGGCCGGCGATGGTTTTAGTGGAACGAGGAAGTGGACTAAAGGTTTTACCGTTGTTTAGGTAAAAATGTTTTGATTTGGGACGTTCAGGTAAGACATAGAAGATGAATGTAAACATGTTTAACCAATTAGTTTTATTATCACATAATTATCAATGTTATGTTTATCTAATGCGTTACATGACAAATTGTTTCAAACAAATGTTTCTGAACATCACTGGGTAAAATGGCCCTTTGTAGAAACTTGCACTGTGATTCCAGCACTACATACTAAAGATAAATATAATTATGTGTTAAGAAACACATTTGCTTTCGTTTTAGAATGTTTCCAAATATGTACATTCATGGGCCCCAGCTGTACATTGATACCGGTGAAAGTCGTTTTCCAATAGCTGTTATTGTTCCAGAGATATTTTGGGTGGACAAGATAGCTGGGACACCCTGTATATAATAGTAATATACATATTATGTTTGGTTGTGTAGACAACTTCCGCAGCCGCTGGTGCACTGGGATTGGACCACCAATACATACTAAGACAATTCCAGATGAAGTTAAGAAGCACTCTGAAAATCACTGAATATACACTGGAAGACAATGAGATAAGAAAACTAATACAGACAAATCCCAGTGCACCTTTCCTCCGAAGCCAACAAAAGCTAGAGCTACATAAGAATGATCTCTCTGTCACAGTTATCGTGAACCATAGAAGTGTTCCCACATAACCACTTGCTAGACACATGTTAAAATAATAACAGAAAATTACAAATTAGAAGATGATAGAACCTTAATTGATTCAGCATATAAAAGACATATAGTTCCCAGACTCTGCCACCCTCCTCTCATGTGGAAAACATGTAACAGAAACAATTTCAAAAATGAATTTTAGCTGATACGGCAGACACCAAAAAGTCTCTTCAGTTTTATTCAGTATGTTTTTAGACAGCACCGTTAGACACAGAAGACACGAGACTTTTTACGGAAAGAAGGGGGTGGAGACCTACATCCTTGCCACGATAGAGAGATAGAGAGGTGGTGTAAAAGCTAATCGTGATAAAAACAAGAAAGGAAGGATTGAGAATTATCGTGGAGAGGCACATGAGTTGAAGTGGAAGTGAAGGATTACCAATGGGCTCCCCAATTTTCGGCACTATAGAAAACATCTTCATGGACTGTATAGAACAGGTCATATTTAACAACATAGTCACAAACAGATACAAAATTCTATACTGGGTTACATATATAGATGACATCGATCCTATGCCTCATAGATGAACAACGCTGTAAAATAGACCACAAATACTAACATAAATTCTGTTCATGACAAGATCCAATTCACAACAGAAGCAGAACAAAATAGGCAGATTTATTAGATTTACTATAAAGATTCAGAACATATATTTGATATGGTAAAGTAAGGTATATTCACAGTATTGGTAATTTTGCAGTATTTTAAGCTCCTTGCACTGCAACCCACAGACCGTGCGATACCCAATTTGAAGCGCGATAAGAACATATGACACCCTTTGTTGACGAAAATTGAAAGCCTTACATCGAAAGGTTTCTGTGCAAGGAGCTTAAAATAAAATATTACACAAGTGAATTATACTGCAAAAATACCTCACTTTGCCCTATATACAGGAAATCAACAACAACCAACACAATGATACACCAGACATCGAATCACCCAGATGCACAGAAAATGCAGCACTTAGATATATGTTCCACATATTAAACACCATCCCACTAGACACAGGTAACTACCAGAAAGAAATGAATACCGTACCATAGTACAAATAGCCACAAAAATGGATACAAAGGAAACCAATTAACAAAGTTGAACAATAAAATTAAAAACAAACACACCAATACCACCATGACAAAAACAGAATACCACACAAACAGACACGCAAGATAGAAATACAAGAACAACACAAAGTGAGAAAATGCAGAAAACAACAGTTGTTATACAATAACATACAACCAAAAATATACACATAGAATATCCAACATTTAAAAAAAAAACAAAGCATCAAAATAGCTCACCAAACCAACAATCCACTTCAAAAATATTTTCCAAAACCAACAGGAAAAATAGATCCGGGCAGAAAATCAGGAATATACCAACATAAATGCAACACATGTGATGGAAGAAGATACATTGGTCAAACAAAGAGAAAATTTGACACTAGAGCCTGTAAATATAAAACAAGTCACTCAATCTTTGCAGAACACTTACTCCATAACCAACATAAAATCACATCCGGAGAGACAGACAGGGGAATCATAAGAATAAACAGCAACATGGAATACCTTCTCACCCTTCAAGAAAACTACCATCTACAAAAAACAATAACAGAAAAGAAACATGTCACAAATGAGCGAACCACACACTTTTCAAGCTTATTGACGACGTAGCATAACAATGAACAAGAATATACAACTACAGTCCCCACTCTTTAAAGCCAGTCCCCCCCCCCCCAACATACACAAACCACTACGCACATCCCTCCCCTACCCGCACCACATCACAACCAAACCTACAGTTACGTATCTGAGTAACATCTCAGACATCCTGTTTTCTAAATTTAAAAATTACAGATGCACACACACACACATTGATTCAGAAATTATGTATATATATATATATATATATATATATATATATATATATATATATATATATATATATATAATACTTTGGGAACACTCATAGACCATACGAAAAACACTTGAACAGACAAAAACAACAAAGCGACACTGTGGTGAAGCGATAAAGCGAAAGACATCCCACTAAAACACGAGTGGTTTGGAAACTGTACGCAGTTTAAAATGAGTGAAGTGGTAACAAATGGAACGGAAAAAAAGAAGGTATAAAAATAGACGACAGTTGCCGTATAGAATCAAAAAACGCACACCACAAACCGACCAACTCCAACCAACAAGATGGAAAAACAGCAGTGGGATGTAAGGAAATAACACAGTGAGTACACTGTATATCAGTTTAAAAACACACACCGTGCACAAAAAGTTAAGAAACCTTTTTAATTTATATATATACGAAACGAATTGTACAGACCTTATACACCATTCACAGAAGATTATTTTAAAATAAAAAGCAAAAAGCTTCTGGTGTAAAATAATTGTCTTTATTGCAGCTAGCACAAGACGGAAAACCTGTTATAGTTAACAGTAATATGTATATACTATATATTTCTGTTATTGCCCTAGAGCTTTGCTATAGAGCTAACAAAGCAGTGACATCAATAATACCTCGTCAATACTCAAATGAAGTGAGGGGGGGGGGCTTTCATCAGCGATCAATACTGATGAAACTAGTACACGAGTACTGCGTAACTTTTAAGGTGGTGGCCAGGTTTGTGGATCGCTGAAGATATTATTTTACAAATCAGCCCGCAATAAACTCTGTACACTACCTGAACAAAAGATCCATACATTCCTATGTACTGCAGGACTGACCACCATCATCGTATGACCGATTTTGATAATCTCCGGTGTTGATTGTTATTACTAAACTTTCAACATCGGCAGCAGAAAGTAAATCAAAAGACAGAAAGATATTAATGTTTGTAACTCATTTTTTCCAGAATGTGTTTCCGTTCACGACGTCTATGCATTTCGGAGAAAATATGCGTACACTGATTTAACACAAAAATGGTCGCGTAAGATCTCTCAGATACATCTTCCTTGCAAAGTCAAACCGCGCGTCAGCGGGACTAAACTTTCTTTTGCTAATTTTCATAAAATAAATGTTCAGTTGCGTAATACTTACATGTTTGTTCCCTCGTTTTGTTTACTCATTCACTGCAACATCTGAGGTTAATTAAAGCTAACGATGCAGTGTTGACCCTGTATCTGACAGATACAACGCGAACACCAACGTTCCTCCTCGTGACGCGACCATTGCAGTGTTAAACCATGGAAGAGAGGTGCACAGGGCACAAATATTTCATTTCCGCACGCACCGACCGTGTTATAATCACAGGAAATACAAACATCGTGGCACACTGCCGCACTTGACCAGCTGGACAAATGCAGAAGTGCAGGCCAATGCAGCAGATTCTGCTGCCGCACTGATGTCTGTGACGATCTTAGCAATGACACGGTATCTGATGCATGATACCCACGACTAACATAACCTAGCCTTGCATGAACTGTCGCAGTTAGCAAGGAATCTGCTACTGTCCTTACTACCCTTCCCCGACTGTCGCAGAAGTGATTTTCCCACTGCCCTTAAAGCCGCTCTTACTTCAAAGCTTTTGACCTCTTACTATCTCCCAATGGACCGTTTTAATGGGTAATCTTACCCACACGTACGGCACACGTCACAGTTCCCGCTCCTGTGACTCCTACATTAACTAACAATTGCAGAAGTTGGTCTCCATGCTAGTGCGAGCGTGGAAGAGTTTCAATCTTTAACTGGAAGTACACTGCTGGAAAAATCAGTAAACCTGGAAATACGACGTCGATTTTGATGCGACCACGGCAATGCCACTTGTGGTAGAGTAGACGTACTGATAATAGTTTCAACGTCGTCCACCAACAGACAGCGTAGAGACACACCTGCCAGAGCGGCACATGTGTACCCTTTAATTGGGAATGCTTAGGCTTGTGTTTGTGAACCAAACAAGGCTTTCCAAGGTGACACATTCGAGGTCTCTACAGCCAACTGAGCAACTTTGAAATGGTTCAAATTGTATTCTTCGTAGTGGCTGCGTGGTCCTTTCGGAGAACTGCCACATAAGCTGGTCGAGCTGTGTCTGTTGTAAAAAGGATGCTAGTTACAAAAGGCCACATGAACATTCTTACACTCGTAGATGAGGTACGTCCACGCGACGTAGGCGTCCGCCATTCTGGTATTTCAACGGCTGCAGTGGCAGATGGTACAGCTATCACAGCGCAGATAAAAAGGCCACAAGTGTCAACACCAGCTGCTGCCAACTACAGGGATGCCCACATCAAGGCCATCGACATGCACGCCTCAGTTGGAAGATGGAATGACGGGCTCTGGTCTTCAGCGATGCCTGCACCCTAGTGATGGCGTTTTGCGCGTACGACATAGACTTGGCGAACGCTGTCTCGTAGGGAGCAATCGTCCGAGTCACACTGCCCCACCCCGGCCCATATTGTATGGGGTGCGATGAGCTCCATGTCTCGTTCACTTACGGTGTTTGTTGACCGGAATGTTGTAAGACCCGTTCTTCTGCCATTCTTGCAACAGGAAGGTGACGTGTTGTTCCAACAGGATAATGTTCGCCCACAATGCGCGTGAAACTCGACGTGCTCTGCAAGACGTGCAGCACCTTCCCAGGGCAGTATCATCTGCTCTAATCGAGCACGTGTGGTGTATGATAGAACACGTGCGACTCGTCAACCCACAATTGTTTGAACAGGTGGAGCAGGCGTGGAATATTGTCTCCCAAGACCGTATTTGCTATCCATATGATGAATGGATGCTAGAATCACCGGCTGCATTGCCTCCCGTGGAGGCTACACCACTCACTAATGTGAGTGATGTCGACACGTGGTACCTCAGTAAATCCGTAAATGTAATCATTTCACAAGCACCATGTCAATAATAAACCCTGATTGAATTGGTAAACCCTAAGGGGGTTACTAATTTTATTTCAGACGGTGTAATTGTGACACAATACGGAAAGACATTCCGATTATCATAAACCAAAAACAGGAAATGAGAAAGTTATCAGTCATAAAGGCAACACATGAAATTAAGGACTGATTCTAAAATTCTAACTACAAAATATAATCGTACGTATTATAACGCCTGCATTTTCTCGGAGAGCTGATGAGAGATCAAAGAGCAGCGGGCAGAAAACGAGCGTCAACACTCATCCGACCACCTTCCATTGCTCTTTATTCCTGGTTTAATGTTTCTAGGGCCACGTTTTATTATTATAGGCATTTGCATCACTGCTGAAAGGTTTTGGAATTCCTAATCACCCAGCAGATGCCTGCTTTGGAGCTCCCTTGGTGTTGTTTTTCTGTGCTGACAGGGTTCGTGAGAGTAACATTTAGTTCTGCAATTACATTTAAGGACGTCATTCTCTTATTTTTGGTCACTATCCTCTTCAATGACCGGCTGACACGTTCGCTCATCGTTGTGATTTCGGGGATGATTGTTTACTCTACCAAAAATACTAAAATAGTCTCCTATTTATGATGATCGACAGCTGGCTTTTGGACGGTTATCTTACAAAGTAACGGAAAGTGGGTAGCCGGTGACCTGGAGAAGTAGGGAAAACTAGGTAGTCGAAAGTATAACAAGAGAATAACTAAACTTCTTGGACACTCGTAAAAATGCAAACCTTGAGTTCTATACAGAAATTCCGTGAGGTTGTGAAGGAGAAGAGCTGTTAGTATGTACATATAGGGAGATGTGGACTACTTTAACAATTGTGCGATACAGGACCTAAGAGAAAAAATTAAACTACCTAAATGTTCTGGCCTAGAGGAACTGTGAGAAGCAACAGAACAAATTATTAAAACAATATAACAGCTCTTTACAGGTAGAAAATTATATATGTTTTTCAATTCGCCGGCCGCAGTGGCCGAGCGGTCTGCGACTTGCCAGTCACAGTCTGCACGGCCGCCGCGGTCCGGGGTTCGAATCCCCCCTCGGGCATGGATATATGTGCCGTCTTTAGTATAAGCTAGTTCATAAGTAGTTTGTAAGTTTAGGGACTGATGACCCCATAGTTAAGTCCCATAAGCTGTACAAACATTGAACTTTTCTTTCTACTTACATTTCGAGAATGTAGTGTTGTTGATGTTGTGGTCATCAGTCCGCAGACTGCTTTGATGCAGCTCTCCACGCTACCCTGTCCTCCGAATACGAACGGCAACCTAGATCCTTTTGTATTTGCTTACTGTATTCGTCCCTCGGTCTCCCTCTACCACTTTTACGCCACACAATTCCTCATAATGCTAAGTTGACGACTCCTTGATGTGTCAGTGTATGTCCCACCAACCTATCCCTTCAGGATATGCTAGAAACTCCTTTTCTCCTCAATTCTGTTGAGCACCTCCTCATTAGTTACTTGATCTATCCATCTTATCTTCATCATTCGTCTGTAGCACCACATTTCAAAACCTTCTATCCTCTTTTTGTCTGAACTACTTATTGTTCACGTTTCACTTCCATTCAATTCTACATTCCAGACAAATGCTTTCAGGAAGGACTTCCTAACATTTAAACTAATATTGGATATCAACAAATTTCGCTTCTTCAGAAACGCTTTTCTTGCCAAGGCCATTCTGCATTTGATATCTTCTTTACTTCGACCATCAGAGGTTATTTTGCTACCCAAATAACAAAACTCATCTATTTATCTTATTGCCACATACCTCATCTAATTCCTTCAGCATCGCCTGATTTTCTGGCACTACCTTCCATTACCCTTGTCTTGCTCTTCTTAATGTTCATCTGATACCTTCATTTCAAGGCACTGTCCATTTCATCCACATGCTCGTACAGGTCCTTTGCTGTCTCTGCTATGTCATCTGCAAACCGCAAAGTTTTTGTTTCTTCTCCATGAACTGTAATTCCATATCCAAATATCTCCTTGCATTCCTCCATAGCTTTCTCAATCTTCAGGTTGTTATATTTGTCAAATCTCTGACTGGAGGAAGAAATAGTTGCAGCGCGGAAACTGCTGCGCGATTTGGGGTGTCACATCGAGGATGCACGGTCGCCCCCGCTGGAGGTTCAAATCCTACCCTAGGAGTGTGTTGTACTTAGCGTAAGTTAATTTAAGAAGTTTGTAAGTCAATGGACCGATGATCTTAGCAGTTTGATCCTTTAAGATCATAAAAATTTGAAAGAAATATTTAATTCAGCTGCAGATTTAAGTTATAACTTAACTCTTCCAGACCTGATTTTTTTCTGGAGGATGGAAATTATTCTTTTTGCTGTATTCCTCTTAATTTAGGTTTTTAATGATTTTAGATGCAAGATTTACGCTGTTGTATGCATCCATTTACATACTAAAAATTGCATATGCTGAAAAGCAAGGCTCCTTTTTATGGACTAAAATAATTAATTTTGTAGAACTAACTTTTGTACTAAATAAAGTGATCATTAAATAGTTGCCATGCAAAGTAATTATTACTACTTTCCAGTTGTACAGTGGAATACAAGTAACCCATAACCTGCGTGTTCTTTGGAGTTCACAAGCTGCTGCGCAGTGCAACACTGACTACATGGTATTTTTATAGTGATCTTCCGCAGTTGACAGTAAGTGTGCACGATGAAAAGGTTGAATACGCATGGTCATATACATGTTGTTTCAATTGAGAAAAAATGTTTCTGATCTTTCTTAGACACTGTAAAAGTTATGTACACAATTGTAGCCAGATGGTCTGAAAGGGTTAAATTGAAGCTGGATGTATTGAAAATACTCGAAATATAAATTAAAAAATACCTATTGTATGAGTATGTTCAAAAACGACAAAAAAATTGTTCTACGATATTTGTTTTGGTATTCTTTACTTGACAAAAAATGCTAAAAAGTGTTCTTTTTGTGATGATTTAATGTGTGTCTGTGAATGGAGGCCGTGGCTACTCGTACTACCTTGTTGTTGTTTAAAGGGTACTAAACTGCGAGGTTATCAGTCCCCTCGTACTTCCTTGAAAACTAAATGAAACTTGGTAGTAGAAATTGTAACGGAACTTTTTTTCTTACCTATTGATGGTCCTCTCCGTATGGAGAGCAGTAATTAAAGGCAACTTCTCTGGTAGTAAAATTTCAATATTTTAAACATCACTGCGTCTCAGCAACGGTTATAGGATATAAAATTAATAAACAGCCAACCAGTTGCAAATAGTTGTTTAATAAACTTTTGACCACAGTTTCGACAGATATAAACCCGTCTTCTTCAGAAATACATGTATACCTATAGACAATGTGACATCATAAATTAAAAATTCATAATCGTTATGCCTGAAATATGCGTCATACCAAGCCTATTGTCTAAAACATTGTGAAATACAAATCAGAATAAAACTGTTACTTACTATACTTGCATATCCCAGGAATTTAACATCCCTATGATCTAGGGAATGTGGTTTAGACTGAAAGATGCGTCAGCGCATCTGCAGACATTCACACTTACTGATTTGAAGCAAGGAGCGTGCATACCAGGACCGGTGGCGCATGCGCTGTGGAACTTTCAGTGGGTTACGTAGCTATTGGCAGAATGTACATTGAATTTATAAAGATGTCAATAAATGGAATATTTGGATAAAAACAGGGTGAGAAGTTTGAGGGAAGCTGTGGAAACTAATATTACAAAGGTCAATTGTAAAAATATGCTGACTAACAAATACTTTTGAAATACATTGCGTAAACGAACGATAATAATAGAAAAGTGTACCTATCAGATGAATAAAATGAACTGGATTAGTACGTGGCATTTTACTATGGAGACGCAAATGAGATAAAATGGCTGTCATGCCAATTACAAAACAAAATTACAAACGTAAGCAGGTTTTAGATTTTTGAGGAAATGAACAAATCGCAAAGGCTACCGTTAGCTGTAAGATTTCGGGAGCAGTATGGGTTTGAATCCTTCGAAATATTGTTTACAGGCGAGATTTAACTGATCATTTAATAAATTGCCATTCTTGAGTTCTAGATGTTTAAAGATCTCAAGTTCTTCCCAAAGATCAAATTTTCACCCTTTAACTTCTCTGTGTAGAATGATAGTGTCTACTAATTTTTTCGTAGTGTGGTTGGCAATCAGTAAGTGTTCTGCAAACGTAGAATTATGTATGTTCGCTCCTTTCTTTCCTAATAAGTGCTCTTTGTATCTTTTCTTCACGGCTCTGCCTGTTTGGCCGATATAGTAACACGGACAGTTATCACATATTAATTTATAGACTCCTGAATTAGAGAACAAATTACCTGTATTTTTCACTGTGTGCAACAATTTTCTCTTTAGAGTGTTGTCTGTAGAAAAAGAAATAATACAATTGAAATTTTTCATTAGAAGACGTTTGATTCTGTAGGAAATATTTACCAAGAAAGGAATAGATATGAATTTCTTTGTATTTTTGCTGTCACTTGAAGAACTGTTGTGCAATGTCGAGCATTTTGGAGTGGTTTTCTTCCTCAAAATGCGATCTACCAAAAAATATCAGGTTATATGCTGTAAACCATCCAAATGCCCGACGATCACGTGACCGGTATCGAATTAGATCATGAATATTCAACCCAAGTGTGTGATCAGAACGGGCGCTCTGCTGGATGACCTTGAATACAACTCGCCCAACTGCCTCAGGTGTAACCTGATATAGTATTCCAGACGTCCTTAAAACTGACCTTAGGATAAGAAAGTGGTAATGACTGCTTTTGACCTCTGCATAAATACTCATATCTACACCTTGTCACTTCCGACTATCCATCCCAAAACATACGTTTCCTTCATGCCCACACATACATCCAGCAGACTCATATATTGATGCCTCCGTACTGTAACTCTAAGGAAGACATTTTCCACTCCCTAAATCCTTTTTCCTAAATACGCCCTTCAGCTTTTTAATGAAAGTACAGCCTTCATCTTTAAACGGATGTCACTATTCCTGCAATGCGTATTAAGTATTTATCTTGTTTTTATCTCTGTCTTTTAGTCCGATTTTAAAAGTCAAACACCGACGTTAATCAACAGTTTTAATATTGGATAAATACCTACAAAATTCATCCTTTTGTAGGTTTTAGAAATACCTGTAAAACTATCATCTTTGAATCATATTTATTTCGTCTTTATTTCTTATGTATTTATTTATTTTACCTTTTGTTAATGTTCTATCACTGGCATCCCGCCCTTGGGCAGTAGGGAGCGAGTGAGATAAAATAATAACGAGTGAAAATAGAACTTGTGCTGCTGACCAGAATCGCCGAATATTGAGGAATTATAAGAAGGGTTGCTCTGGACTAAAAGGATCCGGGAGTCGATCTTGAACCACTGCAAAGTGTTGAAGTGTGCGACGCACGGAGCGAAGATTCGGTATTTTGACAATTGCTATCTTGGAAGCTGGATGTTGCGGTTCGGCTCTGGTAGGTGCTATTCTTAGACAGCAGACTGCGCCAGGTAGCAGGTAAAAATACCAGATGGTAAAGGCTATAGTTGAAGGATTGGACTTGGCAAAGTTTTTTAAATGTGGAGACCGTAAACTTGTAATTTTTTGTGTGTAAAAAGATAGTAACAGTGTTCATACTAATGCCACAAAAGCCAGCAGTGAGAGTAACCCATAATAATCTTGTAGGCACCTCTTAAGTGAATTAGGTACTCTAATTACACCTTAGAAATACTTATATTCGCCACAGATATTCGTCATTAATAACCACTCACGATTTTAAAAGGCAGCACTGTCCACATCAACGACACTAGAACAAAAATGTGTTTCGTCGTTGTTACAATAACTATCCTATTCAATGACGATCACATTTGTGATTTAGCGGATGATGTTTACTACACCAAAAATATTATAGTAGTCTCCTATTTGAGATGTCTTTTGGATTCTTATTTCGCAAAGTAGCGGAAAGTGGGTAGTCCGATGACCTGGAGAAGTAGCGAAAACTAGGCGGTCGAAAGCACTAAACTTGGGTTGATACAGGCCATTATGTAGTTGGCCACCAATCCTCTTTGTTTCAACAAAAGTGAAGGTTCCACATCGTCAACAATCTTCCATATATCCTCATATCTAGACCTGACCCTGAGATTCTTTCCTTTCATGTTCAATCTGGTACAGTTCTCAGAAACCAATTAGTATGAACCCTGCCGTTCTAACTCTTCGTGTTATTATAAAACATTTATTAACAGAGGACTTATTGCAGGACTCTTCATTCCTTACGGAACCAATCCATTTTTATATTCAATAGTCTTCTATGAAATTACGTTTCAGAGGTTTATAGTAATCTCCGATAACCACGCTTCTAACTGATAGAAAGCTGCGCTAAAAACATTCCTTTTAATTTTTTTTTATCTCAATGTTTACACTTTTGGATGATAGAAAATGCTCCTTTTTACATAATGCCTTTGTATACTGTGCAATACTTGTTAATTTGTCTTATTTTCACTTTCTTATTCATTTTATTTAATTAATTTTTTTTTTTCAATTTTGTAACTAACAAATATTAGGCATCTCTTCAACACTTTTCTTGACCAAGCTTAAAATTCAGCTTGCTGTACACATATCTTTGCTTTCTTCTACTTTCTGTAGTAATGAATTATTACTGGATCCATGCCATTAATAACAAGACGCAATACCTATTCACTCTTAATAATCATTGCTATTCCTTTCGTGAAGTGTCCTATTGTGAGACATTGTCCGTGTCAAATACAGAGCGTGTCAAAAGTTGCTATACATTCTTTTATTTTAAAAAATGCAAGAATTGGGAAACCTAAATATTCCAGTAAGGTATGACTGTCGTGGTCTATCTTTCACGGTATATATCCAACATGGCGCCTATGGATTATTGTTTTATGGAAAGGAGGTCGTGTGATATATTAAATAACATCAGCATTTTCTGACAAGTTTATTCCTGTAGGCAAATTCGACGTAGCAGATATGGTTCAAAAGTTACAACAAATTTTGTTTGGAGGTACAGACTGTACTGTTCTCCATAAAAAAAAAAAAAGAATCGTTTAATGCGTTCAACAAGCTCTCCCTCTTGGTCAACACACATTGTCGTGCACTCGCAAAGGATTTCCGCACAAGTGCTGGCACACGCTTCTTAAATACGAGATTTCTTATTTTCTTTACATATGTGATTTGCTTGAAATGGCCACGTACATAAAAGTCAGGTGGTGTGAGATGGGGTGACCTTCAGCAGTAGAGGATGAGAGGAGTCGAGATAGATCAAGAAGAAAGTACTTGGATTCAGTCAAGAATGATTTTGAAGTAACAGGCATAACGTCACACGAGGCAGCAAAATTAGCACTGAATAGGGGATCATGAAGGAATTTTATTAGGGGAACTATGCTACAGACTGAACGCTGACAACATAATCAGTCTCTAACGATGATGATATATTTTACTGCGATATATTCTTTTCTTTTTTCTTTATTGATATTTTAAACAAACCTGTGGTGGCAGGCTGGCAGCAGCTTCAGTGCTGCTCTTCAGCCGATCGGTTGTACAGATTTATCAAGTTGGCACAAAACATGGAAGGTTGATAAAAATCGCAGAATTAATAACTTAACAGGAGATGAAAAATGGAGACATACAGAAAACAAAGAATTTTAAAATACATATTCAGTAATTAAAATAGCCACTGTGGTTAAAACACACATATATACACAGTTAAAACTCTCAGAGATGAAAACACATTCATTGGAGGACAGTAGACGATGGCGAGAGCACACGTTTAAAAGCAAGAGGCAACGCAATATTCTGCATGCTCGGCTGTTGCGGACGTTTTAAAACTTGAAACACTGAACACTGATCACTAGCACTGACACTACGACACTGACGGCACAGTTAAAATTGTTGGGCACAGGTACCCCGCAGGAGTCGAGGGAGGGCTGGGGAGGTGCGGAGGGTAGGGACTGGAAGTTAAGGGGTGGGGGGATGGGGGCGGAAGGTGCAAGGACTCCAAGGGCTGGGGGAGAATGGGGAAGCCAAGCATGGGAGGGAGTGGGATGGGTTGGGAAGGAGAGGGGGCATACAAACACAGGGATGGACTAAGGTTGAAAGGATGGGTAGATATCGGGACGGAGGGCGTCATCTGGGAGGGGAGGTGACGGAAGTTACCCTCGGAGAGGATGTGGAGAGTGTGAAGGTGAAGGGAGGGAGGGATAATATGATAACAGCGTAGCAGAGGCCGGGATATAGCAATAGGTGGGAGACAAGTGGGTGGTGGGAATCTAGTTTTCGGGTGACATATCAGAGGCGGAGGTGTTTGCGATATATTCATCCCTCTATGAATTTTTTTTCTTTATTGTAATTTCAATTTCCCTAAAAGGGGCGGGCTGGCAGCGCTCGCAGGCGCTCTTCAGGCTACAGAAATAAAAAACTTGATGCAGAAAAAAAAGATAAAATAGAATGGAAATAAAAGGTTGGACCCGAGGAAACACCACACATACGAATAAATATACAATTAAAACTGATGGTGTCGGCTACGGGGTTGGTCGTCCACTGTTGTTAAAATAAAACAATGTAAATTAAAAGACACCACATTTAATGAAGCATTCGCATGGAAGCACATTAGAATATTCCAAATATGGCAGAGCACTCAGAGTATTAAATATGTGATGTGGGGGGAAAGGGGATGAGAGAAGTGGAAGATGATGGGGAGGAGCCACAGGGCCAGTGGGGAAGAGACTGGACAGGGGAGGGGGATGATGTCCCAACAAGCCATGGGGAAGGGGAGGAAGGTAAGGGGAGGAGCCGGAGGGACAGCTGGGTGGAATGAGGAGGAGAGAAGGGGCAGGAGGGGAGGGAGGGAGGGATAGTCGGACCCTCAGGGAGAGAAGGGGAAAAGGGAGCAAGGGGAAGGATCACAGCTGGTAGGGAGGGTAGATGTCAGGACGGAGGGCATCATTCGGGAAGGGGAGGGTACAGACGTTGCCATGGGAAAGGATCTGGAGTGTGGACAGGTGTAGAGCAGGGGCAATACAGTGGTGGAGGCGCAGCAATGGACCAGTTGCAGAGAGGAGGGGATGGAGTAGAGGATTAGTTGGGTCTCATTTGCGGGATATGTAATGGAGGCGGAGATTTTCAATAAAGAGAACGAGGCGGGGAAAGGAATGAGATCGTAGAGTTTCTGTGTGGGAGGGGGGGGATAAAAGGAGATACGGAAGGCGAGGCAGAGGGCATGGCGCTCCAGTATCTCCAGAGATTTATAGAAGGATTGGGGGGGTATGGAGATCCGGGCTGGATGGACGTCACATTAGGATAGGACAGATGAGGGATTTGTAGGTATAGAAGATGGTAGAAGGGTTTAGGCCCCATGTTCGGTCAACAAGGAGTTTGAGGAGGCGGAGGCGGGAGCGGTCTTTATATATATATATATATATATATATATATATATATATATATATATATATATATATATATATAGTGCGGAGATGGTGACTCCAGGATAGGGTGCGATCAATAGTTATGTCTAGGTACTTTCGGTAGGCGTGAGGCCGATGGGACAGCGGATGAGGGTGAGATAGAAATCACAGAGACGGAAGGAAAGGGGGTATGACTTACAATGATTGCCTGGGTTTTGGTAGGATTTATAGAGAGGAGCAACTGGCTGCACCAAGTGGCAAAGAGGTCAAGGTGTTCTTGGAGAAGACGATTGGAACGGGCGAGGGTGGGAGTTAAGGCAAGGAAAGCGGTGTCATCAGCATATTAGAAGAGGTGTATGGGAGAGGCAGACTTAGGCTTATCGGAGGTATACAGTAGATATAGGAGGGAAGAAAGGACAGAACCTTGGGGCATTCCAGCAGAGGGATAGAAAAGACAAGAGTCGGAGTTGTGGACAGTAACATAGGTGGGGCAGTTGGAGAGGAAGGAGGCAATGACCCAGATGATGCTGATGGGAAGAGTGTAGGTTTGGAGTTTGAAGAGCAGGCCAGAATGCCAGACAAAATCGTAGGCCCGTTCAAGGTCCAAGGACACAAAGATGGCGGCACAACGGGAATTTAGCTGCTGGAGGGAAAGGAATTGGGTAAGGCAAAGGAGGTGGTCATCAGTGGAGAGGGAAGGACGAAAGTCACATTGGGTGTCAGGGAGGAGGCGGTGTAACTGGTGGTGTTGATGGATGCGACGGGATAGAATGGATTCGAAGACCTTGCTGAACACCAGTGTGAGGCAAATGGGACGGTAGGAGGAAGCATCAGAGGGGGTCTGTGGGGATTATGGAACATGAGGACTCGGGAGTTTTCCACAGGCGCGGGTAGCAGCCGGTGTAGAGAATGGTGGTATAGGATGAAATTTCAAATTCAAACCATTCTTCAAAGCACCATTAAATGACGTAAAGCAAAAGAATATTATGGTAGAGCCATGTTAAGAATGATACCTTTTTAGTGTGTATCAACGTTCAGAGTAAAAAAAAAAAAATGGAAACAATATTCAAACAAATGTTGCTCTATATTAAATTCTGAACAACTCTTACTTGACATTTTTTTCAATCCGACGGATAATAGCCGAGATAGGGCACAGTGCCGCTCTCTAGCGGCGTCCGGCTATGGCGCTAGAGGGAGTGCTGGTCGCTGGCGGCCGGCAAACATGTCAGAAAATTTGGTGCCGATCGGTTGAACGTCACAGTGGGAACACGTTACACGCAGCCACTGTCAAATCGCCGTTATTTTTGCAGATACGATGGGGAGTTGGAAAATAAATTTCCCCTATCAACTGTGGGCAGAGTTGTGTATGAAAAGAAAAAAATAGAAGAAGACATTAAAGATAAGACGTATCTTCATTTTTCTGCATGATTACCAGGTACGCAGACATTTGTCAAACCGCTTTATAAGCTTCAAAAAGCCGTCCAGAAAAAAATGAGGGCATTGCATACGGAAGAAGCGTTGAACGGCTATGGAGTGAAAACATCCGTCGCCGGCCGCGGTGGCCGAGGGGACTGAGGCGCTCCAGTCACTGTCAGCACGGCCACTACGGTCGGGGGTTCGAATCCCCCCTCGGGCATGGATATTTGTGCCGTCCTTAGGATTAGCTAGTTTATAAGTAGTTTGTAAGTTTAGGGACTGATGACCCCGTAGTTAAGTCCCATAAGCTTTACAAACATTTGAACATTTTGAAACATCCGTCATCACCTGACCCAAAGAAGTTCAAAAGCACTCCGTCTGCAGGTAAAGTGCTACTCACCGTTTTCTGGGAAGCGCAAGGAGTTTTGTTGCTGGACTTTTTGGAGGCTGCAACCATCAATGCCGGCGGTGCTGTGAAACTGAAAATCGGCGACGGCAACGCAAAACCATATTACAACTCTTGGTTGGGAACGCCTATACCATCCACCATACAGTCCTGATCTCGCACCAAGTGACTTCCATCTGTTTCCAGCTTTGAAGAACTCTCAGCGGAAGGCGCTTTGAAAGCAAAGCAGACGTCAAACAAACCATTCAACACTTCTTCCGTATGCAACACCCATATTTTTTTCTGAAAGGCTTTTTGAAGGTTATAAAGTGGTATGACAAATGTCTCAATGTACTTGGAAATTATGTAGAAAAATAAAGATATGTGTTATCTTTAATGTCTCATTCTATTTTTCCTTTTCATACGCAACTCTGACCACAGTCTACAGGGGGAACTTATTTTCCAACTCCTCCTCGTATCTTTAAACAGTGCTAGATAGGAAAAAGCATAACAAAGCGAAGTTGTGGAGAATTTTCTCCCCTACAAGTTTATTTATTCAATTTTTGAGCCGCGGCGGATTAGCCGTGAGTACTGGGGCGCCGTGCTGCGGTGCGCGCGGCCGTTCGGCGTCGAGGGTTCGAATGCCTCTTCGGGCATGAGTGTTTGTGTTGTCCTTAGATTAGTTTACTTTAGTTTAAGTAGTTTGTAACCTACGGACTAATAACCAAGAAGTTGAGTCTGATAGATTTGCAAACATATGAACATTCAGTTTTTGTCTCAAATGGAAGATTACGGCGTTATTTGAATTAAATTCGAATTGTAAGAAAGCCATAGCAAACGGCGCACTTTTAGTGTTACTAGTCTAACGTAAATTGTTACTAATCTAACCTAACGTGGGTCAAAAACTGACTTAGATTCAATATGGTCCAATTCACGATGGCGCCCACGTTCGATACATACCAGAAGAGATATATTACCTCACACATACCTTACTGGAATATTCATGGTTCCCATTTCTTGCTGAGTTCTTGAAATAAAACGGTCTACTGCAGCTTTTGATCAATGCTGTATTTAGCATATAAAGATGGGCAGCTCAGATTTACATTTCCTAATTTTGCTCTTTTGTATCAGTGCTAACGATGCCATTCTGCTTCGTAAAAGAGACTGGATTATGCTGTCCCTGTAGAAGATAGTACATTATATACAAAAACCTTTTTATATTATTATACATTACAAAAAGCCTTCTCCAAGTATTTGAATGTATTTTTCTTTCCTCACATTTTCCTAAATCTGCCCTCTGTTATTAAAAAAGCGTCAAAACTGCTTCTCGGTTGCCCCTGATGTCCAAAAACCATAGTAGTCCTCTCTTAATCTTTCGTTTTTCCCTTATCTTTGTCGAAAATGCACGGTACTACCGTTTATAATGGGCCACTTCCTAAACTGGACAGAGTGAAGAAACACTGGAAAATAAATATGGTGCCGTGGCGGATTAGCCGTGCGCACTGGGGCGCCGTGCTGCGGTGCGCGCGGCCGTTCGCCGTCGTGGGTTCGAGTCCCCTCTAGGGCATGGGTGTTTGTGTTGTCCTTAGGTTAGTTTACTTCAGTTTAAGTAGTTTGTAAGCTACGGACTAATAACCTAGGAGTTGAGTCCAACAGATTTACAAACAATTGAACATTTTTTTAGAAATATTGTGGAGCACACTGTTGTTGTTGTTGTGGTCTTCAGTCCAGAGACTGGTTTGATGCAGCTCTCCACCCTACTCTATCCTGAGCAAGCCTTTTCATCTCCTCATAAGAACGACAACCCACATCCACTTGAATCTGCTTACTATACGCGTCTCTTGGTCTCCCTCTGCGATTTTTACCCCACACACTTCCCTCCAACGCTAAATTCACAATTCCTTGATGTCTAAGAATGTGTCCTACCAATCTATCCCTTCTTTTAATCAACGTATGCCAGAAATTTCTTTTCTCCCCAATTCGGTTCAGTACCTCCTCATTAGTTACGCGATCCACCCACCTAATCTTCAGCATTCTTCTGTAGCACCACATTTCAAAAGCCTCTATCCTCTTTCTGTCCACACTGCTTATCGTCCATGTTTCACTCCCATACAAGGCAACACTCCATACAAATGCCTTCAGAAAGGACTTCCTTAGGCTTAAATCAATATTCGATGTTAACAAATTTCTCTTTATCAAAAACGCCTTTCTACCCATTGCCATTCTGCATTTTATATCCTCTGTACTGCGACCATCATTTGTTATTTTACTGCCCAAGTAACAAAACTCATCTACCTCCTTTATTGCTTCGTTTCCCAATCTAATTCCTTCAGCATCACCTGATTTTCTTACACTGCACTCCATTACCCTAGTTTTACTCTTGTTAATGTTCATCTTATATGCACCTTTCAGCACACTGTCCATTCCGTTCAATTGCTCTTCCAGGTCCTTTGCTGTATCTGACAGAATTACTATGTCATCGGCAAAACGCAATGTTTTTAATTCTTCACCCTGAACTTTAATTCCTTCTCCAAATTTCTCCTTGCTTTCCTTTATAGCTTGCTCAATGTACAAATTGAACAACATTGGGGAAAGGCTACAACCCTGTCTTACTCCCTTTCCAACCACTGCATCCCTTTCATGCCCTTCAACTCTGACAACCGCTGTCTGGTTTTTGTACAAGTTGTAAATAACCTTGCGCTCCCTATATTTTACTCCTGCTTGCTTCAGAACTTGAAAGAGTTTATTCCAATCAACATTGTCAAAAGCCTTCTCCAAATCTACAAAAGCTAGAAATGTTGGTTTGCCTTTTCTTAATCTATCTTCTAGGATAAGTCGTAAAGTGAGTATTGCCTCCCGTGTTCCTACATTTCTCCTGAACCCAAACTGATCTTCCCTGAGGTCGGCTTCTACCAGCTTTTCCATCCTTCTGTATATAATTCGTGTTGATATTTTGCAACCATGACTTATTAAACTGATGGTTCTGTAGTTTTCATACCTGTCTGCACCAGCTTTCTTTGGAATGGGGATTATAATATTTTTCTTAAAGTCTGAGGGTACTTCACCTGTCTCATACATCTTACACACCAGGTGAAACAATTTTGTCATGGCTGGTTCTCCCAGAGACTTCAGTAGCTCTGCCGGGATATCATCTACTCCATGGGCCTTGTTTCGACTTAGATCTCTGGCTCTGGCTCTGTGAAATTCATCTCTCAGTATAGTATCTCCTATTTCATCATCATCTACATCCTCTTCCCTTCCTACAATAGTGTCTCGAAGTTCATTTCCTTTGTAGAGCCCCTCTATATACTCTTTCCACCTTTCAGCTTTCCCTTCTTTGCTGAGAACTGGTTTTCCATCAGTGTCCTTGATATTCATAGAGCTGTTTTTCTTATCGCCAAATGTTTCTTTTATTTTCCGGTAGGCTGTATCTATTTTTCCCCTATTTATACATTCTTCTACACCCTTGCATTTGCCTTCTAGCCATTCCTGCTTAGCCATTTTGCACTTCCTGTCAATCTCATTTCTTAGTCGTCTGTACTCCATTTTGCCTGTTTCATTTACTGCATTTTTATACTTTCTCCTTTCATCGATTAAATTTATTATCTCCTGTGATATCCAAGGATTTTTTGTAGGTCTTGCCTTCCTACCTATTTTGTCCTCTGCTGCCTTCACTATTTCATCTCTCAATTTTATCCATTCCTCCTCAACTGTTTTATTTTCCCCTGTTTCTGTCAATTGTTGCCTGAAGCTCCCTCTGAAATTCTTAAGAACTTCAGGTTCCTTCAATTTATCTAGGTCCCATTCCTTATTTTCCTACCTTTCTGTAGTTTCTTCAGTTTCAGCCTACAGTTCATAACCAACAAGTTATGGTCAGAGTCTATTTCTGCCCCTGGGTATGTCCTACACTTCAAAACCTGGTTCCGAAATCTATGTCTTACCATTATAAAATCTATCTGGTATCTCCCGGTGTCTCCTGGTCTCTTCCACGTATACAACCTTCTTTTATGATTCTTAAAACAGGTGTTTGTTATAACTAAATTATGTTCAGTGCAAAATTCTACCAGGCGGCTTCCTCTTTCATTCCTTTTGCCCAGACCATATTCACCCACTATCTTCCCTTCCCTTCCTTGTCCTACTACCGAATTCCAGTCTCCCATAACAATTAAGTTTTCCTCTCCCTTAATTGTCTGAATAATTTCCTTTGGCTCCTCATATATTTCTTCGATCTCCTCATCATCGGCAGAGCTAGTTGGCATATAAACCTGTACTACTGTTGTCGGTGTTGGCTTCGTATCTATCTTGACAATGATAATGCGATCGCTGTGCTGGTCATAGTAGTTTACCCACATTCCTATTTTCTTATTCATTATCAATCCTACTCCTGTGATACCCCCAACTGATTTTGTATTTATAATCCTGTACTCACCTGACCAGAAATCCTGTTCATCCTGCCACCGAACTTCACTAATCCCCACTATATCTAACTTCAACCTATCCATTTCCCTTTTTAAATTTTCTAATTTTCCTACTCGATTAAGGGATCTAACATTCCACGCTCCGACCCGTAGAATGCCAGTATTGTCTTTCCTGATGATCACATCCTCCTGAGTAGTCCCCGCCCGGAGATCCGAATGGGGGACTATTTTACCTCCGGAATATTTTACCCGAGAGGATGCCATCATCATATGTTCATACAGTAGAGCTGCATGTCCTCGGGAAAAATAACGGCTGTAGTTTCCCCTTGCTTTCAGCCGTTCGCAGTAGCTGTGTGGCAAAGCCACATTAGCTGATGTTACAAGGCCAGCTCAGTCAATCATCCAGACTGTTGCCCCTGTAACTACTGAAAAGGCTGCTGCCCCTCTTCAGGAACCACACGTTTGTCTGGCCTCTCCACAGATACCCCTCCGCTGTGGTTGCACCTACGGTACGGCTATCTGTATCATTGAGGCACGCAAGCCACCCCACCTCGGCAATGTCTGTGGTTCATGGGAGCACACTACTGTCTTTAAAGTAAACCTCGCCATCTAATCTCTACAGAGGGGGAGCTGCCCAGAGCTTTTTAGTGTGTACACATAAGGTAACAGGTGAAGCATTAATCAAGGTGGAACTATACGCTTTTCAAATGGTAAACAACACTCAACAGTGAAAAATCTCGAACACTCTTGTTTGCCTACGTATCTTGTAATTGTGTGTCCTTGGCTGAAATAAAAATTCTTGAATTGTTCGTCTTATTTGGAGTGGTTCTATGCAATCTATTACCCAGTTTCTGATGAGTAAAATATTTGGATAATCGTATGGCGAGCTGCAGCTGTTGACAGTTTTCTAAACAGTTTCAAGAAGACTGAAGTTTGACCGCTTAGCAGGAATGTTTTCGATTCAGCGAAGCAGCTCAACAGATACATACGTGTATGGTACGACTGCCGATAGTGAAAGCTCGGCGGAGTGACCGAGCGCATTGAGGCGCTATGCTCCAACGCGTCAGGCCGTTCCCCGTCGGGGGTTTTGAATCCTCCCTCGGGCATGGATGTTTGTGTTGTCTTTAGTATAAGTTAGTTCATAAGATTAGGGACTGATGACCCAGCAGTTAAGTCCCGTAAGCTTAACAAATATTTGAACTTTTTTTTCGATAGTAAATACGGAGGCCTGCTCAAGGGCACAGGGGGCAGCTAAGAGAAAGAAGGCATGCAGGTTGTCATATAAAAAGCTGGAAAACAAGGACGCGAGGAATGACTTTAAAAAGTTTGTAAATCTATGGGACTTAACTGCTTGGTCATTAGTTCCTAGCTTACAAACTACTTAAACTAAGTTAAACTAACCTAAGGACAACACATACACCCTGTAAAACTACAGGGGGTCAGGTTGGGTGCTCTGAGAGGTACAGATGTTTGGGAGATGGGAAGCACAAGGACGAGGATGAATTTGCACAACCCTTCTCATCTGCGCTGACAATGGGCACTAAGTGATTCTGGCCTCCTTTTTTTAAACACCCACCAAAAGTCTATAGGCCTATAGGGGAATGTAACTACAAATCAGATGCAGGGTTGAATTAAAAATGCACCTAATTTATTTCACCAAGAACAAGAGATAGGAGCAGCTCCATTAATTTACATAAAAAAGATGAACACTATACTTATGAATTTAAAAATGTCAACCATATCAAAATAAAGGTCAGGAATCAATACAAAAACTACACTCATAAATGACTGGCCAGTTGCTACGATAACGGTAACTTTGGACTAACAAATTCCTCACGGCACGAAGGAGACCAAGGGAGCGTGTTATAATGACGCGCGCTTTCCACCTAAACTGATGTTCAAGAAAACCATTAAAAAGGAAGAATTCTAACTCTCGCCCAGATAAGAATTTACAAGCGATACTCAACAAGATGCTGCTGACGCCGGCGTTGCAGGAGCTGGAACGGCGACGATGGAGGCGTTGCAGTGCTGTAAAAACGCGGCGCGATCCAAACAAAAACACTTTTCAAGGTAGAAGCGTGTGCACTGTTTTCGGCCTCTGTGTTCACGGTCTGCCACAGTGTCCAACGTAACCGCAGACTCGGCTATGTCTCGCCAACTCAGACCATGTGTACTAGACACACGTTTGTCGAGTGCGCAATTGACACCAGAGCTCTTGATTACGTTATCAGCGCGTCGGTGCAGCTGATTTAATTTGGCTGAGCCTATTCACGTCTATGACGCTTAGGTCGACGGAAACAAGTTTCAGACAATGTCTGAAAAATGAATCCTGAACTCTAAGTTTGTTGTTGTTGTGGTCAGCAGTCCGCAGACTGGTTTGATGCAGCTCTCCACGCTACCCTGTCCTGTGCAAGTCTCATCATCTGAGAATACGTTCGTCTACCTACATCCTTTTGAATCTGCTTACTATATTCGTCCCTCGGTCTCCCTCTACGAGTTTAACCCCACACGCTTCCTTCTAATGCTAAGTTGACAATTCCTTGATGTCTCAGAATGTGTCCAACAAATCTATCCCTTCTCTTAGTCAGTATATGCCAGAAACTCCTTTTCTCCCCGATTAGGTTAAGCACCTCCTCATTAGTTACGTGATCTACCCATCTAATTTTCATCATTCGTCTGTAGCACCACATTTCAAAAGCTTCTATCATCTTTTTATCTGAACTCTTTATCGTCCACGTTTCACTCCCATACAATGCTACACTCCAGACAAATGCTTTCAGAAAGGACTTCCTAACATTTAAATTAATATTCGATGTTAACACGTTTCGCTTCTTTAGAAACGCTTTTCTTCCCATAGCCATTCTGCATTTTATATCTTCTTTACTTCGGCCATCAGAAGTTATCTTGCTACCCAAATAACAAAATTCATCTACTACTTTTATTGTCTCATTACCTAATCTAATTCCTTCAGCATCGCCTGATTTTCTGACATTGCATTCCATTACCTTTGGTTTACTCTTGTTAATGTTCATCTTATATCTTCCTTTCAAGACACTGTCCATCCCATTCAATTGTTCTTCCAGATCTCTAAGTTTACAGTGCGCAATAGGTGACAAAAATAACCGCAGTGTAAAGACACACTAGAACACCTAAGTTAAGTTGACAACCCTAGTCGGCTTCCCAACACAAGCAAGCCTCTAAGTCACGACAACCGTGCGGGTCGGCTTCCCAACACGACGTCCCGTCCAGAGCGCTGCTCCACATACTCTCCGCTCACCAAAGAACACGAGCCAATCACACTTTAGGCGCCAATCCTCCTCCAATCTGCGGACAGGGCGCCAAGCCAGGTTTGGGAAAACCGTGCTGCCGCTCGGAACCGCCCACTGAGGAGTATTCCCGCGCTGGTCACTAACCCCTGTCTAATGAGAGGTGTTTGTGCGGAGTCGCCTTCACCTGGGGCGGCCCTCTGCAGGTAGTTAAGACAAAATGTTACTCTGTCTGTGCCACCAGCCAGCGGCCTCGGCCTTTGTACTGAATGGACGCCTTCTAGGAAGGTATACTCTCTGTCTCATACGGACCGAACGCTCTCGCTCTCTCTCTCAACCCACAGCGCCTCGCTTTAACAACCAGTGGAACTTGCTGTCTTGGTCTCCCCGTGAAATTCACTGAATAAGAAATATTAACTCGTAAATATGAACATAAGATTGGCGGACTGTTCTCGACGCCTTTCAACCCAGCCCGAGAGGGGACTCGAGCCCCCGGCGGCAAACGGCCGCGCTAACCGCAGTACGGGGCCTCAAAAAAAAAAAAAAATAAATAAATAAATAAATAAATAAATGTTTGTAGAGCTTATGGGACTTAACTACGGGGTCATCAGTCCCTAAGCTTACAAACTACTTATGAACTAACTAATACTAAGGACGGCACAAATATCCATGCCCGAGGGGGGATTCGAACCGCCGACCGTAGTGGCCGTACAGACCGTGACTGGAGCGCCTCAGTCTCCTCGGCCACCGCAGCCGGCACGGCGCCTCAGTGCGCACGGCTATTCCGCCACGGCGGAATGACTTCCTCGCCTAAAAGGAGTCGCAAATGAGATACTCACCTGCATTTGTAAAATATGCCAGAAATGTGAATAGAGGGATGTGAACCAGAAAAAAATATTTTTATTATGCATGTAGTTAGGTTTCTTTTTTAATTTAATTTAAATCTTGTCTTCACATTTATAGTGGCTCAAATTAGGTAACCAATGGTCCAAAGTTGGAGCAATGATAGAATATAAGAAAGAGTTTTTTAGATCCTTCATAAAAAAAGGTAAAGCAGTCAACAATCCGAAGATTGGTTTGAACACCACAGTGCTTTACTAGGCATGGTCCTGTTTGGAGGTGATATGCCGTTGCCATCCTCCATCATTCGAACTGACTTACCCAACCCGTTATAGAGGGACCTTCGGTTTAACGTGAGTTCCGAAACACGGTGCTACTCGGTATTTTTCACATGAGCAATACTGCCAGAGGTGAAAGAAGTGGAAAGTGACAGATAAAAGTCCTAGGAGCTGGCGGGGATCGAACCCGCAACCATTGGGTTTGTAGTGTGGCACTCTACCACTGTGCAACGGAGGTGCACAGATCCTTCATCTATTTTCAAAATAATTTGTGTATTCGCAAAAAATGTTTCCTTGAACATATTCTTTTTTTCCTTATTTTTCACTCTTTAACTTTTTTGTTATAGTCACAATGTTCTTAGTGATAACAATTACATTCTTTGCAAAATATGAAGGAACTTGCCTATTGACATGTATTTCATTCTCGAGTTGGTATAGCTCTCTGGCCTGATGCTCGTAACACTTCCATTTGTTTTCAACAGTGTCTAGATATTCGTTCCTTTCGAGTTCGTACGTACGATTTGGAATCTCCCCTGTCATCTTCTTCCGCGGTAAGTTTGTTTTAAATTGTTCCCATTTCGTCAGAGAGACTGTAGAACTTCTCCGAGTCTTCTTTCTGTCTTCTCTTCTTATTTTTCATTTCAGCTACCTATTTATTATTTGCATCTCTAATCATTGTGCTATTTGTTTTCATTGGCTAGTGACAACTAAGGCTATTATAACTTCAAAGTGCGCCATAAAAATCTTTGATAATTTACCAAATAACATAAAATGTCTGGCAGCTGGTAAAGCACATTTTAAATCTAATCTGAAATATTATGTCTGATGTAACTCCTGTTAACCTAACTACTTTTTAACTAACCAATGGTAACACTTGCACTGTTGTTGTGGTCTTCAGTTCACAGACTGGCTTTACGCATCAGAAGTTATTTTGCAACCCAAATAACAAAACTCATTTACTACTTTTATTGTCTTCTTACCTAACCTAATTGCTTCAGCATCGCCGATGTTCTTGGACTATGTTCCATAACCCTTGTTTTGCTCTAATTAATGTTTATCTTATACCCACCTTTCAAGACACAGTCCGTTCAATTGCTTGCACTTAAAATATAGTAATTCAAACTGTATATATATATTTGGTGTCTGTGATCCGGCAGTTATTATCTATTTATATTCACCATATTCATAAAGTGTATGACATCAACTGCGAATGGGTGAAATTGAAAATGTCCGAAAGACACTATATATATATATATATATATATATATATATATATATATATATATATATATATATAGTGAGACAGCTAAGTCATAAAACCCCTTGTATCTCCCCACCTTAATATATACGAAGATTCCGTTTGGACAGTGAATTGCAGAGACTGGGGCTCACCCAGTATATATATCGATGACGGCCAATGTCCTTGTCTTCTGTGCGAAGGCATTCCTAGGCCCTTCCTCTTACTGGAATCAGTTTACAAAACTACGAGTTTGAGTAATAGTGGACTGTATTGGCTGAGCGCTGTACGTTGAGAAGTCGGTTAGAACAGCTCACATGGGGAAGTTGATGACTTAGGGAAAAAACCCGGCAGTTGGGCTTTTGGCGCGCGCGCGCGCGCGTGCCCCAAGTCGAGGCAGTGAGTCGGGAGCGAGTGGTGTAGCTGGCCGGGCACGGCGTCGCTCTCCACAGTCGGCATGTGGATCTCCAGGTGAAGACTATAGATTTTTGTGTGGCAATTGCCATGAGTGGTTGCTCGTCATAGACTGCACCAAGTTGAATCGAGTGCTACTATGTGTTGTGAATATTTAGCTGGTGGAACAAGGTGTGCATCGCACTGAATTAAAGTGACTGTGTTTTGTTAATGTAACACGTGTCCTCGGATAGGCATGAACATAAACGGTGTTTGAGACAGGCACATGGTGTGAAAACAATTCGCGACAAATATTCATTTTGTCTGGGGGCTCACGAGCTATAACTTTATTTGATAAATGTGTCAATGTACAGACGTATCAGCCACAGGGTTCTAATATTGTGAAATAAACAACATAAAGTGAACTTTCACGTGTTTTCAAAAATAGTAGTTAGTACACCCTTTTCTCACATCGACTTACTTTATTATGATTTTGTTTTGTTTTGTTAATCATATGCAGGGAAGGAAAGCTGCGAACGTGTGATATCATCCCCTAGAAAACGAGTCAAACAGTAGCAATCACAGTTCCAGTGTTTTTGCATGTTTAGGAATTTGGTTCGCAGTTGGTGGTTGTGAGTTTTAAAAATTAAACTTTCCATCTTTAAACTCTCACCCCGATCCTTACACCCTCGCAAGTTGGAGAGAGGAGTGAGTCGGTGGCTGCGGGGATAGAGAAGAGGGTATCCAGCAAATTTTCATACGTTGCATGGCATCGCCAGGGTCAACTTATTTTGATTAAGGAAACCGTTTGTGGCCGGGCCCGGCGTGTGCATCGAAATCCTTCTGCCTGGGACTCTATTTGTCGGTGAGAGCCATGCATGCCATGAACTGAAGAGCTGAAGATGTTTCGAAGAGGCTTTTCTGTCAAGTTATAACAGCACCTTTTTTTTTTTTTTTTTTTTTTTTTTTTTTTTTTTTTTTTTTTTTTTTTGAAACCCTTTTAGAAAAAAAAATTTAGATAGTAACGGGTTCCGAAGCAGCGACCTTTAACGTCATACTCCAACGCCTTGCCCACTACGCTATTTTTTTTTTTTATTTTCTCTTTTTTTTTTTTTCTTTTTTTTTTTTTTTTTTTTTTTTTTTACTGGTCGCCTCGACCCTTTTTCAAATTTATCTTTATTGAAACAAATTAGGGGAAAAGGAAAAAGGAAAAAGAATACAATATAATCAAAACGAAGGAGCCCTTCAAGCATAAACAAAAGATTATCTGTGACTTCTTTGTAATGAAATGAATGACTCCGTCGGACCTGCACATCCTCACAAGACTGGCGATCGCTGTGATTAGCCGCACGAGAATAAAAACCGCACGGCTGCGATACATCATTAGATCATCCATACACGTCTTCTCGAAATTATTTGAGGATTACCGGTGTAAAGATCCATCATAAACTGGTAATAGGGAACGTAAGTCAGCTTCTCCCTGCATGGATGATCCAGCTGCGAGGGGGGTCGCGGAATGCACTCTGGAGGAAGTTCGAAAAGTGTTGCTGGTACTTCGGGTTCTTGACAACTGCGCAGTGTCGTTCATTGATGTATTGCCAGAAATCGAGAACTGATTTATCACCATTTCCAAACAGGTAGTGGACAGCGAGACCGCTAATCCATGTCACTGTGTGGGTCTTCGCTCGTGGGAAATAGTCCTTATCGGGGAAGAGAAGCATTTCGGCAGTGATATTGTCAGGGGTTGTTCGTGTAAAGAAGGCCAACATCTGGCGGACCAAAAGCCAAACATTGCCTGCCTCGCCGCAGGCAAGTCGATGGCCGTCGTCGTCTTGCACGCCACACGTGGCACATAATGGCGATGCTGCTAGGTGGATCCTGTGGAGGCGCGTCTGGCAGATCTGCTTCCCATTGACCGTGAGGTACCAGCTGGACTGGGCATCTGATGTAAGCGTAGGATCATGCACTGCTCGCCACACTGCTGTCCAGCGAACATGCGGATGTTTGCGTTCAATCGCATTCGGCGGAAGTCTCGATTGCATCGCTGAGTACACCAGCCGAGCCGTTGACATACGTGGACGTGTAAGTGTGGTTCGAAGATAACTGTACTCTAGGAAGAGGTATCTCAAGTAGAAAAAGGGCGTTGGGACGGCGGTCACCTGCACTGGTGCGATTAGCGAGCTTGGGGCAAGGGCCCTCATTAGTAGGCTGGAAAGGCAAGTCGGAGTACGTCGCCACATCTTGATATGAGTGCTTACAAAGAGGGCCGTCGCTCGATGCGGTACGTGACAGAGGTAAAGGCCTCCTTTGCTCCTTGGGAGGGTTAGGGATTCATAGCTGACCTTGAATAACATACCGTGGCTCACAAACGAGCCCAATGCCGCCAACATGCGCTTGGCCATCGTCGAAGGTATGGGGAACGTCTGTGCCACGTGTGGGATACGGGATGCGACATAAACATTAGCGTACTGGGTGCGTTGCAGCATGTTCAGGGCTCGAAGGCGGTGATCTACAAGTTCCACCCGGATCCGTCGTAGAAGACGTCTACTGTTGAGAGCCACAGATCGCCGCAAGTCGGCTGTGAAATCAATGCCCAAACATCTTATTGTGTCGTGGACCGGCAGGGGAGCGACGTCAGGCTGTCCGCATCCTATTGGCAGTGCGCGTGATTTGCGAATGTTAAGGATGCTGCCTGACGCAGCGCCGTAGGACTCCACCCACGCCAGCGCGTCTTGGACGTCGTTGTGGTTTCTCAAGAAGAGGACCAGATCGTCCGCATAGGCTGTGCAACAGAAGGTGTGGCCCTCATAGGTTATCCCCATGAGGCGTTGGCGGAGGCCACATAGGAGCGGTTCCATGGCAATAGCGTAGAGGATTGTTGACAGAGGGCATCCCTGTCGTACTGACCGTTGTACCGTGATCGGTGGTGTTAGTCGGCCGTTGTATAGAATCCGCGATGTCGCACCTCGAAGCAGGCGCATCGTTATCTCCACGATGTTGTCTGGGAATCTCATATTCCGCATCACCGCAGCCAGATATGTGTGATCGACCCTGTCGAAGGCCTGACTGAAATCGAGGGAGGCTAAGACCCCTTCCATGCGCCGTGTCCGCGCTAGTGCGATCATGTCTCGGTATCGATTTAACGCAGTCCGTATGTTGTGATCGCCTCCTAAGGACACTTGATCGTGGGATATCACGTAGCAGGTGACCTTCCGGAGACGTGCTGCCAAGAGCCGCGTAAATATCTTCATGTCGCAATTCAGGAGTGATAGTGGACGGTAGTCTGTGAGGCGTGTTCCACCGTTCGGTTTGTGGACGGGAACAAGCAGTCCTTCAAGGTATTCATCAGGAATTTGTACTGTCGGCGTCATTAATTCGCGACATATGTCTATCCAGGCCGGTGTTAGCAGCTGGCGATAGGTCTTGTAAAACTCTAACGGGAGGCCGTCAGGTCCTGGTGACTTGTGTGGTGCGCCAGCCAATATTGCTGCAGTGACCTCTTCCTCAGTGACATCCTCAAGTAGACCCAATTGTTTATCCTGGGGTAGTACTCCGTATGTTAGGCGAGAGATTTCCTCTATCACTTCTGTTGAATGATACTGAGCTGCGTATAGTTGACGATAGTGAGCGTGGAGAGCAAGACCTATTTCACGTTGTGTTTCGATACAGCGACCATCATCTAAAGTTATACTCTGAATCAGGGCCCGCCTCCGTCGTCGTCGTTCAGCGAGGATATGGTACATTGACGGCCCTTCGTGGTCCATTCTGTCTATGGTGCGTGCACGAACAATTGTTCCCTCAAGGTGACGCTTCGTAAGTAATGTGATCTGCGCTTTCGCGTGATTCATTGCTTGCTGGCGGGTAGGCGAGTGCATCATTGTTGAACAATCACGTAGGATGCGGTAATAAAAGTCCATTGTGTGTCGTCGCCATGCGGCTGCCTCCCTTGCATGTCCAATCAACGCTTTCCTCAAAGCAGGCTTGGCACATTTTACCCACCAAGAGATTGTTGTTGGGTAAGCTCTTTTCCGGCGTTTGCATTGTGTCCACGTGGCCTCCACGATCTCTCGGCATTCTGGCGAATGTAAGTGTGCAATGTTCAGCTTCCAGGGGCCCCGCCCATGCCACGTCTTCTGTCGGCGCATGGTAAGTGTGCATATATATGCTGCATGATTGGAGAAACTTACAGGCCATATTTCGGCGGCCTGTGTGCCCTGAACGAAGGGTCGCGAGAGATAGATGCGATCGATACGGCTGGATGAGTGGCTGGTGTAGTGTGTAAAACCCGGCCGATCGCCATGTATGTACTCCCACGTGTCCACTAGACGTAGGTTGGTGATGATGGCAGCGAGCGCCGCACATGGAACATGGTGTGGTAGTTGGTCCTTGGGCGCCTGGGTGGAATTGAAGTCTCCACCGATGATTAAGGCATCCTGACGACCCAAAAATAGGGGCGTGACGGTTTCAGCGAAGAAAGCAGTCCGTTCACGGCGACGACCAGATCCAGATGGTGCGTAGATGTTAATGATTCTGACGTCATGTAGGGTGAGTGCCATGCCTCTTGCATCAGGTGTGAAAGTGATGTCTTCTGCAATTAAGCCGTCACGGAGAAGGATTGCCACGCCGCTGCCTGTGTCAGAAGCGTGAGAGACATGAGTGGTATATCCATAAGGGCCGACGAACTCAGCAACATAGACCTCCTGAAGAAGGGCAATATCTATATCCGCCGCATTCAGCATCTCTTGTAACATCCTTAGTTTATGGTGCGCGCGAATAGTATTGATATTGATAGTGGCCAGTCTGTATTGTTGGGTCTCCTGGAAGAAGTTTGCTGCTCCAGCGGTGTCCGTTCGGGATGGAACAGACACAGCAGCCATCAAGTTGTCAGTTACTGTGTCGGAACTATGTCCGACAATACCATGGGGACATCCCCTTCATTTTCACCTTCGTCCAACGTTTCGTCCGCCCACGATCGCGGCAGTTCAGATGTAGTGTCCATCAAAGTATCGTCCGCTGTGCCCGCAGGTGGAGGTGGCACGGCAGGTGGGACACCTTCTGGGACTCTCCTGGGAGTGGGCGTCGTCGTCGCATCACGATTGTTGGAAGCGGTCGGGGGGTGAGATGTCGGCGCATTGACGTCTGACATCTGCGTGTCAGAAGACCTGCCGTCATCGGACAGGGAATCGTCTTCTTGTAGCCCCATTCGTTGTAAACAATCATCAGAGGGCAGACGATGTTTCTTCCGGCGCTTCCGAGGGTTCTTTTGTTTGCGGTTATGTTGTTCAGAGTCGGAAAGAGCGTGGGTGTCTGCCTCGTTCTTGTTTGTGGGAATGAAGGCAGAAGTTGGCACGACGTCAAGTGTCGGTTCCTTTGCATCTCCTTGCTCAGCGGAAAGGGGTTGCTGCATTTCTTCTTGCACTGCGTCTGGTTGGCATGGCGTCGAAGGTGTGAGAGTCATGTCTATGTTTGCGGTCGTTGTCGGTGGTTGGTTAGATTGACCTTGTAGATGATCGGCCGGTGGTGCGGCGGCTGCAGCATAAGTAACAGGGAGTACTGTGGACGGCGCAGAGAGGGCGTCGTCGTTGACAGGCGTTTGTACAGGTCGACGTAGGGGACATTGTTGGCGGACGTGTCCTTCCTGGCCGCAACCGGCACAGGTACGTGGCTGACCGTCGTACATGATGATGGCCCTGCATCCTCCTATATTCAGGTATGACGGTACGTGCTTCTTCAGTTCTATTTGTATTTGCCGTACACCGTTGAGGACCGGGTAAGTCTCAAACGTTTTCCATTTTTCGGCCGCGTGACCGATGACGTTTCCGTACGGGCGGAAGGCTGTCTTGACGATATCTTCTGGGACCTCAAACGGGAGTTCGAAGACCCTGATTGTACGCAGGCCGTAACCCACATGCTCGATCACGACGGCACCGATGTGGCCGTCAGGGTGTTTGAACTTGTGTCGTTCCGCGTGGCGGTTCACAATGTCGGTACACAGTTCTTCAGTGCGCATCTTCACATAGACAACATTTCCGGTAATGGAAAAGTGTATGCCGATTACATCTCGTGGATCGAGGTGCAGATCGTCTCTTATAAAGTTCTCAATTTCAAAA
The DNA here is from genome assembly GCA_026315105.1 of Locusta migratoria. Lineage (NCBI taxonomy): Eukaryota > Metazoa > Arthropoda > Insecta > Orthoptera > Acrididae > Locusta > Locusta migratoria. The sequence goes on from CM048755.1 coordinate 107,539,676, forward strand.
GGTCGTGGTCGTGCGTATTCTGCTTGGAAAGAGATCTTGATAGTCGTTCGGCGGTATGAGTGCGCCATGGCTCAATAGTACAGGGGACTCAATACACAATAGCACGACGCGAAGTAAACAAGGAAAACGCGAACGCGTACCTCGCCAGGCGGGACGCTAGCGGACGTCCTCGCCTCACGGCTGCCCGAGCCACACTGAACTGTGTTTTGTTAATGTAACACGTGTCCTCGGATAGGCATGAACATAAACGGTGTTTGAGACAGGCACATGGTGTGAAAACAATTCGCGACAAATATTCATTTTGTCTGGGGGCTCACGAGCTATAACTTTATTTGATAAATGTGTCAATGTACAGACGTATCAGCCACAGGGTTCTAATATTGTGAAATAAACAACATAAAGTGAACTTTCACGTGTTTTCAAAAATAGTAGTTAGTACACCCTTTTCTCACATGGACTTACTTTATTATGATTTTTTTTTGTTTTGTTAATCATATGCAGGGAAGGAAGGCTGCGAACGTGTGATATCATCCCCTAGAAAACGCGTCAAACAGTATCAATCACAGTTCCAGTGTTTTTGAATGTTTAGGAATTTGGTTCGCAGTTGGTGGTTGTGAGTTTTAAAAATTAAACTTTCCATCTTTAAACTCTCACCCCGATCCTTACACCCTCGCAAGTTGGAGAGAGGAGTGAGTCGGTGGCTGCGGGGATAGCGAAGAGGGTATCAAGCAGATTTTCATACGTTGCATGGCATCGCCAGGGTCAACTTATTTTGATTAAGGAAACCGTTTGTGGCCGGGCCCGGCGTGTGCATCGAAATCCTTCTGGCTGGGACTCTATTTGTCGGTGAGAGCCATGCATGCCATGGACTGAAGAGCTGAAGATGGTTCGAAGAGGCTTTTCTGTCAAGTTATAACAGCACCTCGGCGCGGGCTGTCTGCCGGCTATGTGGTCGCGTTCCTAGCGGCCGTGCGACACCGCGTCCGTCCCTCGCCAAGCGTCGGAGCTGTCAACAGCTGCTAGAGTACTCCGCACTCAGCCCCGGCTGCGCCTCGCGTCGTTCCAGCCGCTTTTCATCTGGGATCTATGAAGTGTTTCGGGCGTTGGTTCACACCCTCCTCCTACACCATTGCGGGGTACCTGCACTTTTGGGGTGTAAGAAATAAATAAGTTAAGTGACTGATACATGATACAGTCCTGCTCCGCAAATTTGTGAGTGTGAATTTGTCAGGATCGGTGGTCGTTCCCCAGGAGCCGTCGTTGCCCTTGCCTTCGTCGTTTGTTGTTTTTTCATGTGTCATGCCGCACTTCTAGTTCGGTTCAGTTGAATTATTTTTTCTCTTTGCTCTGAGTAGCAAGTTCTCTATATCCATTAACTTGGTTAACGTAACTGGGGAATTTATCTGGTTTGTGCCCCTCTGCTAGCTCGCATCTGCACGGGCGGTAGTTGTATAATTTTGTTTTTCTTTTTAACTTCTCCTTGTAGAAATTTTCCCTCCGTGAGGCATCGCCACCCTGCAGTTATTATTTGGCGTTCAATCCGTTTGTGTAAGCCCCTTCGTGTCGGAGCTATAGTTATTGTTGACCGTTGGGCACCTTATTCCTCTCCTTCCTGCTTCAGTCGGCTCATATGCTTTACCTGTGTGGGTGTATTAAATTAACGAGTAGCCAGCTCCCCACCTCAGTGTGATTTTCCTGTAACTAAGTTGAACTGCTGTCATTTAAATTGCAGGACTCATTTGTAAATTTTATTGTGAGTTGTTTGATTGGCCTTCTGCCTATTGATAACATTGAGCGCAGTTTCCTGTTACCACCCTCTGTTAGTTAAAGTAAAACTCAGACTTTCACTTAAATTTTTGAGCTCGTCTTCAGTGTGTTTTGGTAATTGTATTTTTAAAGGGCTGTGTTCACTTAAATTTTGGAGCCCCACTTTAGTCTGATTTTGATAATTAAGCTAAGCTGTTTTCATTTTAATTGCATGGGTCATTTGTAAATTCTATTGTATTTAGCCGGCCGCGGTGGCCGAGGGGACTGAGGCCTTCAGTCACGGTCTGCACGGTCACTACGGTCGGGGGTTCGAAACCCCCCTCGGGCATGGATATTTGTGCCGTCCTAGTTCGTAAGTAGTTCATAAGTAGTTTGTAAGTTTAGGGACTGATGACCCTGTAGTTAAGTCCCATAAGATTTACAAACATTTGAACATTTATTGTATTTACAGGGGTTGCTTTTCATTTAAAATTTTCCATTTTCACTTGAACTAAGGTAAACTAACCTAAGGACAAACACACACACCCATACTGAAATGTTTCTAAACCTAAGGGACCCAATTGCTGTGGTCATCTGTCCCTTGACTTCCAAACTAACTTATACTAACGAAAACACACACACACACACACACACCCATACCCGAGGGAGGACTCGAAATTCCGATGGGAGCGGTTGCGCACTCGGTGAGTTGGCGTCTTAGACCACGCGGCCATACCCGCGCGGCTGCGTTATAGTAGAAACATTTTCTTTATTTGTTGTGAAATGTTGTGTTTTCCTGGCATCATCAAGAACTAATAAGTTCTTCATTTATTAAAATTAAGCCACAAACATTTTAATAATCTGTAATTAGTGAACAAGTATTCCGTGATGATGTTACAAATTTTCGGGGATAATGAGGAAGGTTAACTGCATTAATTTTATAAATATCAAATTAACAATGTGCAAAGACATATTTTGTCTCGATATCTATTAAAGATGTTGTTATGGTCTTCAGTCCGGAGACTGGTTTGATGCAGCTCTCCACCCTACTCTATCCTGAGCAAGCCTTTTCATCTCCTCATGAGAACGGCAACCCACATCCACTTGAATCTGCTTACTATACGCGTGTCTTGGTCTCCCTCTGCGATTTTTACCCCACACACTTCCCTCCAATGCTAAATTTACGATTCCTCGTTGTCTAAGAATGTGCCCTACCAAGCGATCCCTTCTTTTAGTCAGGGTATGTCAAAAATTCCTTTTCTCACCAATTCTGTTCATTACCTCTTCATTAGTTATGCGATCTACCCACCTAATCTTCAGCATTCTTCTGTAGCACCACATTTCAAAATCCTCTATCCTCTTCCTGTCCGCACTGCTTATTGTCCATGTTTCACTCCCGTACAAGGCAACACTCCACACAAATGCCTTCAGAAAAGACTTCCTTACACTGAAATTAATATTCGATGTTAGCAAATTTCTCTTTTTCAAAAATGCTTTTCTTCCCATTGCCATTCTGAATTTTATATCCTCTTTACTGCGACCATCGCATGTTATTTTACTACCCAAGTAACAAAACTCTTCTACCACCTTCATTGTTTCGTTACCTAATCTAATTCCTTCAGCATCGCCTGATTTTCTAAGACCGCATTCCATTATTTTCGTTTTGCTCTTGTTAATGTTCATTTTATACGCTCTCTTCAACACACTGTCCATTCCATTCAACTGCTCTTCCAGGTCCTTTGCTGTCTCTGACAGAATTACAATGTCATCAGCAAAACGCAATGTTTTTATTTCTTCACCCTGAACTTTAATTCCCTCTCCAAATTTCTCCTTGCTTTCCTTTATAGCTTGCTCAATGTACAAATTGAATAGCATCGGAGAAAGGCTGCAACCCTGTCTTACTTCCTTCCCGACTGATGCTTCCTTTTCGTGGCCTTCGAGTCTAATAACTGCGGTCTGGCTTTTGTATAAGTTGTAAATAACTCTCCTTTCCCTGTATTTTACCCCTGCTGACTTCAGAATTTGAAACAGTGTATTCCAGTCAACATTGTCAAAAGCCTTCTCCAAATCTACAAAAGCTAAAAATGTAGGTTTGCCTTTCCTTAATCTATCCTCTAAGATAAGACGTAAAGTGAGTATTGCCTCCCGGGTTCCTATGTTCCTCCTGAATCCAAACTGATCATCCCCGAGGTCAGCTTCTACCAGCTTTCCCATTCTCCTGTAGATAATTCGTGTTAAAATTTTGCAACTGTGACTTATCAAACTGATGGTTCTGTAATTTTCACACCTGTCTGCTCCTGATATCTTTGGAATGGGGATTATTAAATTTTTCTTAAAGTCTGAGGGTATTTCGCCTGTCTCATACATCCTACACACCAGTTCAAATAGTTTTGTCATGGCTGGCTCTCGCAGAGACTTTAGTAGCTCTGAGGATATGTCATCTACTCCTGGGGCCTTGTTCTGACCTAGGTCTTTCAGGGCTCTGTCAAATTCATCTCTCAGTATAGTATTAAAGATATTAAACTGAATTAGAAGCATTCTAATCCCGGCCATGACATGAATTTTAATTCAGTGCTTTACTTCAGTTTAATAGCATCAATTTTAAGTAAGGAACACTGATGTGGGAAGTTACTCATGTTGTACCTTAGCTTCACACCACTTCAAACCAGCGAATCCAACTTCCGAATCTTGATCACGGTGTACAAAATCCCGTCGAATACTCGCCAGGACCCTCAGAGAATTTCCTTTCTTGCTGGACTAGTAACGGCATACATAACTTTATCAAAGAGACGAAAATACTGATTGTACGCCTCAATAATAATAAATTCTATTTATCTTGACAAGTTTAAAGTTTCACAGCAGTCGATCAAAATGGCGTCCTGTAGTGACACTGCATCGCTGCAGAAAGTTGTCTTTATACTCTCCCCAGTGTAGTCTGAACAAGCAGAGAGAATTTGGATGGCAGCAGTATTGCCCTCTCGCTATCTTTCCACTTTATTGAGAAGTTAGGAGAAATAGTTCACACGAGAGGGAATCGTGTAAACTGGTGACAGTAATTTGAAAAGGTAAAGCAGTCAACAATCCGAAGATTGGTTTGAACACCACAGAGTTTTACTAAGCATGGTCCTGTTTGGAGGTGGTATGCCGTTGCCTTCCTCCGACTTACTCAGCCAGTTACAGGGTTACCTACAGTTTAACGTGGGTTCCGAACCACGATGCTACTCGGTATTTTTCACGTGAACAATACTGCCAGAGGTGAAAGAAGTGAAAAGTGACAGATGAAAATACTAGGACCTGGCGGGGATCGAACCCGCGACCTTTGGATTTGTAGTCTGGCACTCTACCACTGTGCAACCGAGGCAATTTGAAGTAAGTAAAAAATCGTCTTGTTTATTGTGCAAACTTTAATGTTAACTCTATGGCACGAGATGCAGTATACATACGATTGAGACAGTAGCGAGATGTAGTTAGCCATTAGCAAGGGAAGTATATAGAAATAACTGTGCGCCAGCCAGCAGAGCACCTGTCAGGCAGAGTGGATGAGCTTGAAACCGTGGCGAATTGGAGGCTGTTCGTCTTCGCGAAAAAGATAGCCGGTGGGTATGTTATTGCGCGCCGCTATGTGGATCCAGGGGCAATGAAATGAATCCATTATGCATCGGAGGAGAGAAGGGACGGATGTGGAGTGAGCCTTGGACGGCGGAAAGCAATATGTCCTGCTAAGACATGTGTTTTCGGGGCTTATGATTTGCTGACGCCAGGCATCAGCTATGAATCTATGCAATTTCAAATGTTTGTTAAGCTTTGGGACTTAACTGCGAGGTTATCAGTCCCTAAACTTCCAAACTTTTTATAAACTAACTTATACTAAAGACAACACAAACATTCATGCCCGAGGGGGGAATTCGAACCCCCGACGAGTAACGGCCTCGCGCATCGGAGCATAGCGCATCAATGCGCTCGGCCACTCCGCTGCGACGTGAACCTGTGAGTTCAGTGCCTTGTTAAGTTGGCATCTGTTTGTTTCGGACAGTCTCAAAGTGTGAGGTATGCTCATTGGCTTGACGTCAGCTCATGTTGGAGCGGTTTGGCACCATATATGAGGCAGTGTGGCTGATTCTTAGCCATATACGCTTTGGTGGGACGTTGAGTCACATCAAAGAACGAACATGATTGACGTTGCTTTTGCAACGACGAAACGCATTGGATGTTTGCTGTTTTTGCGCGCGCACTCCACGAGGAAAAGCGGTCGAAGTGAAGGACTCTGGGTGATGGATGCGACTGTTCTGAAGGACGACTCGCGCCACTCTGAACTTGGCGACTTGTACAATTGTTGGTAACGAGTGTGCAGCAGTAAGACTCGTACTTCGGTGCCTAACCCTGCTCTACATCAGCATCAAAAAGGTGACGTACTCATGGCTACGATCAGGGGATAAATAACTTAATTTTGCCAGCTTAATTGAGAACACGGCAGGATCAGGGCCCTGTTGTTTGAGCTACACAGTTATACTTGGGAAAAGTAGTTAGGTCGACAGTGTCACAACGAAACGTGACTACGCTTTTGACCACCATCCTAAACGAAGCCTTGGTGCAAAGTTCAAGGACATTTATCGCAGAGCTCAGCGGTGTATGGTGGTGGAAGGTGACAATTTCTAAGATCAGGAAGGTAACTGTAGTTCATCTTTATATATAAAGCAGAGTGTCCGTATGTTTGTGTGTACGTATTGTATACAAATCTACAGTTTTCTTCCATCGTTTATGAAATTTTGCACACGTAAGCTTCAATCCATTAGGACCATGGAGGTAAGGTGAGGACGATCGCCGTAAGTGTTAGGATCACGTAAAACACATTGTTCACCAGAAATGACGTCATAAACAATAAGATGCGCGAAAAATTGCTGCATCAAACGAGAGTGTTGCAAATTTCTTCCTAAGCCACTGGAACGATTTCAACTAAATTTGGTGCATTTATTCCTTACCGTGAGGTAAAAATGTTGGCGGGGTAAGAACCACATACGACACATGGTTTAGGAGATACAACGTCATAAACAATATAGTTGCAAGAAACTGCCACATAATACGACACTTTATTCACACATTGTATGGGAATGGCGGTACTTAGCAACTTGCAACCAACTTTAAACATAATTTCAAACCTCGATTGAACTTTTTCCCGCTGACAACCGTATCAAAATTATGAAAGGAAAAAATTTCGCGCTTACTGATTTTCCGCTGTTCATGGACGAAAACTACGGCATTCGGTATGAGTTACAATTTATAATTTCTACGCTACAAACTGTAGTCGCAGGAAATTTTACAGACGGTATACACACATATAGCTGAATGTACCTTCAAAATTGTATCACAGTACGACAGGTAGTTCATGAGATATGATAACACACACAGTAACGTCCATAGAAAACCGCCCTATCATGTTCAAATGTTTGTTAAGTTTATGGGACTTAACTACGGGGTTATCAGTCCCTAAACTTACAAACTACTTATGAACTACTTACGAACTAGGACGGCACAAATATCCATGCCCGAGGGGGGATTCGAACCCCCGACCGTAGTGGCCGTGCTGACCGTGACTGGAGCGCCTCAGTCACCTCGGCCACCGCGGCCGGCGCCCTATCATGCACCAAGTTTTATTCTATTACTTCTTTACTACTAATTATAATCGCAACAGATTTTACAGACATACAGCACTTATTCAAATGAATATATACCTGAAAAATTATATAATTGTACAACATATAATTCAATAAATATGAGATCGTGCGAATTTTATATGCCATTTGTATTTTGATTGCTATCTTTCTTTGTTTGGACATTACACGTATAATTTTGTACATTATACAAGGCAGCCTTATTTCTTATACATTCTCCGATAAATATAACATGTTTCTTAGGGGAAAAAAAGGAGATGGAGAGAGAGAGAGAGAGAGAGAGAGAGAGAAGGGATAGGAGAAGTACTAACTCAAGGCAGGGATAAATAAATAAATACCCGGGCAACTCCGGGTTTTTAGCTAGTAGTTTATATACGTTAACGTTACAGGACTATTCACCGAACTTTACTGTCGGAGCTTGTGTGCTATTTTCTGCGGCGGTGAACACAAATGATAGGTGAAAAACGTGATCTCTCACACTACCAAAGAGGACAACTCGATGGTGGCAGTTACTGGCAGCATCTGTGATGAGAACGGCTGTACTGTTTAACGTCTCACTGCTGACAGTATCCTCGATGATGACAGTGTACACAGGACAAGGTAAAACATCTTGGCGAAGAGAAACAATGGCTGAAACCCAAAGACAACTGACAAGGACTGACGAGTCTGAAGAACTACCACGGCAAAAGCGCCTGCAAAACTCAGTACTCACTTGAGTAATACTACTTCGATAGAAACAGTACGGCTGGAGCGTAACATTCATCAAAGGACTGAAGTTGCCAAAACCATTAATACTGCAAACCAACGCAAAGCTGCGAAGGAAGTGGTGCCACGGTAATTCATCCTGGACGCTTGATGACTGGGAGTGTGTGGTATGATCATCGTTTACATTGTTTCCTGCAAACGACGGTTTTTATGTATCGAAAACCAGGAAAGAAACCGAGCGAGGTGGCGCTGTGGTAACACACTGGACTCGCATTCGGAAGTATGGTGGTTCAAATCCACCTCCGTCCATCCAGATTTAGGTTTTCCGTGATTTCCCTAAATCACTCCAGGAAAATGCCGGGATGGTTTCTTTCAAAGTGCACGGCCGATTTCCCTCCACATCTTTACCCAAACACTCCGAGCGTAAGCTCCGTCTCTAACGACCACACTGTCGACGGGACGTTTAACTCCAAACTTCCTTCCTTCCAGAAAAGAAGTATACAATACGGCATGCCTTCTTACTATAGGCAAGCCTGTGTGAGTTTCTGTCATGATTTAGGCATATATATGTGGTATTCAACTATTTTTATCATTACCTTCACTGGTGGCATAACTGTGAATGAATATCTCACGATCCTCGACAACGAACAGCTTACTATGATTAACATGGTACTAACAAACATTGCCATATTCCAAAATGGTAATGCGCTCACACATATAGCCAAAAAGGTCCACGTACAGCATCAGAAAATTATCTGACATTTCCCACCGGACAGCAAAATCGCCATGTCTCAACATTACTCAACCGTTATGGGGAGTTCAAATGTTCAAATGTTTGTATAGCTTATGGGACTTAACTACGGGGTCATCAGTCCCTAAACTTACAAACTACTTAATACTAAGGACGGCACAAATATCCATGCCCGAGGGGGGATTCGAACCCCCGACCGTAATGGCCGTGCAGACCGTGACTGGAGCGCCTTGGTCCCCTCGGCCACCGCGGCCGGCAAGACAAGATTTGCAGCTCGGATATCGTTACCGAGCAAGGTGGCGCAGTGATAACGCACTGGACTCGCATTCAGGAGGATGGTGGTTCAAATCCACCTCCGTCCAAGATTTAGGTTTTTCGTGAGTTCCCTAAATCACTTCAGGTTAATGCCGGGATGGTTCTTTCAAACTGTACGACCGCTTTCCTTCCCCATCCTTACCAAAAACTCCGAGCGTTAGCTCCGTCTCTAATGACCAAGCTGGCGACGGGACGTTAAACTCTGCGCTTCCTTCCTTCCTTCCTTCCTTCGGATATCGTTGAAGTAATTTGCGGGTATTTTGGTACAATAATGGATGTCATTATGTTGGAAACGATAAAGTAACGTTACTAATCTGTTCCTCGAAGAGTTGCAGCTGTTCTCAAAGCGAATGGTGGGCCAACTCCTGACTAATAAAGAAATATATTGTCTACGATAGGCGTTCATTTTGTTTCGTCCGCCGCCTCCGTCGTTTCAAGACCAGGGTTCCTTACCTCAAAGCGATATAATTTACCCTCTCCATCATCCATAAAAGTTTGTGACATCATCACGGAATCATCCTGTAGCTTGCCTGTGAACTGACACATTCAATATTATTTATATTTAAGTCGTGCAAACATGTACGGAACATATAATGAACAATAATTTACCATAGAACAGATCCAGTGTCGTTTGTTTTGTAAAGTTGACTGCTTCCTGTAGATGCTTCTTTCAGACTTCTAACTCGCTGCAGAGCTATGTTACGTGCCACAATCTTTTCCGGTCAGCAGCACGATATGTTGTTCCGCCACTGGAATTCTTGACACCTGTGACTCACGTGTTATCGCCTGCCATTGTGAGTAGTTAGAAGGCGGACACTGCTGTGATTCACAGATTTCTGGTCAGCTGCTGGCGATGCTATTTAGCTTTCCCACGGCCCGATCCATGTAGCATGTTGCCTTTATGCTTGGGAATGCCATATACTGGTCAGCGAAGTTCTTATATTAATCCAGTTCGCGTGAAAAAGCAAAAATACCTTGTTTTTTGTATACTTGTTAAGCCAGATTTAATTATAAAACATCTGCATCTCGTGTACGCTTTCAGAGAACCATGTTACAAATGAAGTTCTTCATATTCTGAATTTTCTCTTCCTTTTCTCACTGTATTCCTTCATACTTTCACCGCATTGCTTCTTACTGTTCTTAGATAATTTTCATTTTTTTCCTTCCTGCCTTGGAATTATTCAGCTTGTAACGCTTTTATTCCAAAACTGTCCCTATCTGTTGTTCGCTCTTCTCTGTTTTAGTTATATCTATATTCCAGTTTCCAAACTATTACCTAGTATTGTAAAAGAGACTCTTCTGTTGGTTAAATAATAAAGCCAGAGTTAAATGAGAGTAAAATATTGTCCTCGTTGTTATTGTGGTCTTCAGTGCTAATAGTGGTTTGATGCATTTCTCCACACTACTCTACCCTGCCACCCCCATGAACCACAGACATTGCCGAAGTGGGGTGGCTTGCGTGCCTCAACGATGCAGATAGCCGTACCGTAGCTGTAACCACAGCGGAAGGGTATCTGTGGAGAGGCCAGATAAAGGTGTGGTTCCTGAAGAGGGGCAGCAGCCTTTTCAGTAGTTACAGCCGGCCGCGGTGGCCGAGGTGACTGAGGCGCTCCAGTCACGGTCAGCACGGCCACTACGGTCGGGGGTTCGAATCCCCCCTCGGGCATGGATATTTGTGCCGTCCTAGTTCGTAAGTAGTTGATAAGTAGTTTGTAAGTTTAGGGACTGATGACCCCGTAGTTAAGTCCCATAATCTTAACAAACATTTGAACATTTTTTTTAGTAGTTACAGGGGCAACAGTCTGGATGACTGACTGAGCTGGCCTTGTAACATCAGCTAATGTGGCTTTGCCACACAGCTACTGAGAACGGCTGACAGCAAGGGGAAACTACAGCCGTTACTTTTCCCGAGGACATGCAGCTCTACTGTATGGAAATATGATGATGGCATCCTCTCGGGTAAAATGTTCCGGAGGTAAAATAGTCCCCCATTCGGATCTCCGGGCGGGGACTACTCAGGAGGATGTTGTCATCAGGAAAGACAATACTGGCATTCTACGGATCGGAGCGTGGAATGTTAGATCCCTTAATCGGGTAGGGAAGTTAGAAAATTTAAAAAGAGAAATGGATAGGTTGAAGTTAGATGTAGTGGGGATTAGTGAAGTTCGGTGGAAAGAGGAACAGGATTTCTGGTCAGGTGAGTACAGGATTATAAATACAAAATCAGTTGGGGATATTACAGGAGTAGGTCTGATAATGAATAAGAAGATAGGAATGCGGGTAAACTACTATGAGCAACACAGTGATCGCATTATTTTAGTCAAGATAGATACGAAGCCAACACCGACAGCAGTAGTACAGGTTTATATGCCAACTAGCTCTGCCGATGATGAGGAGATCGAAGAAATATAAGGAAAACTAGTAGGTGAATATGGACTGGACAGGAGGAATGAAAGAGGAAGTCGCCTGGTAGAATTTTGCACGGAACATGATTTAATTGTAACAAACACATGGTTTAAGAATCACAAAAGAAGGTTGTATACATGGAAAAGACCAGGAGACACCGGAAGGTATCAGATAGATTTTATAATTGTAAGACATAGATTTCGGAACCAGGTTATAAACTGCAAGACATACCTAGGGGAAGATATAGACTCTGACCATAACTTGTTAGTCATGAACTATAGGCTGAAGCTGTAAAAACTGCAGAAAGGTAGGAAAATAAGCAGATGGGACTTAGATAAATTGAAGGAAAGTGAAGTTCTGGAGAATTTCAGAGGGAGATTTGGGCAACAATTGACAGAAACAGGGGGAAATAAAACAGTAGAAGAGGAATGGGTAGCATTGAGAGATGAAATAGTGAAGGCAGCAGAGGACAAAATAGGTAGAAAGGCAAGACCTACAAAAAATCCTTGGATATCACAGGAAATACTAAATTTAATTGATGAAAGGAGAAAATATAAAAACGCAGTAAATGAAACAGGCAAAATGGAGTACAGACGACTAAAATATGAGATTGACAGGAAGCGCAAAATGGCTAAGCAGGAGTGGCTAGAAGCCAAATGCAAATCTGTCGAAGAATGTATAAGAAGGAGAAAAGTAGATACCGCCTACAGGAAAATAAGAGACATTTGGGGACAAGAAAAGCAACTCTACGAATATCAAGAACTCAGATGGGAAGCCGGTTCTCAGCAAAGAAGGGAAAGCTGAAAGGTGGGAATAGTACATAGAGCAGCTCTACAAAGGAAATGAACTTACAGGCAATGTGGTAGGAAGGGAAGAGGACGTAGATCAAGAAGAAATAGGAGATACTATACTGAGAGATGAATTTGACAGAGCCTTGAAAGACCTAGGTCGGAACAAGGCCCCAGGAGTAGATGACATACCCTCAGAGCTACTAAAGTCTCTGGGAGAGCCAGCCATGACTAGACTATTTGAACTGGTGTGTAGGATGTATGAGACAGGCGAAATGCCCTCAGACTTTAAGAAAAATGTAATAATCCCCATTGCAAAGAAATCAGGCGCAGACAGGTGTGAAAATTACAGAACCATCAGTTTGATAAGTCATGGTTGCAAAATTTTAACACGAATTATCTACAGGAGAATGGAAAAGCTGGTAAAAGCTGACCTCGGGGAAGATCGGTTTGGATTCAGGAGGGACATAGGAACCCGGGAAGCAATACTCACTTTACGTATCTTAGAGGATACATTAAGGAAAGGCAAACCTACATTTTTAGCTTTTGTAGATTTGGAGAAAGCATTTGACAATGTTGACTGGAATACACTCTTTCAAATACTGAAGTCAGCAGGGGTAAAATACAAGGAAAGATTCAAATTCAAATGTTTGTATAGCTTATGGGACTTAACTACGGGGTCATCAGTCCCTAAACTTACAAACTACTTATGAACTAGCTAACACTAAGGACGGCACAAATATCCATGCCCGAGGGGGGATTCGAACCCCCGGCCGTAGTGGCAAAAAAAATGTTCAAATGTTTGTTAAGCTTATGGGACTTAACTACGGGGTCATAAGTCCCTAAACTTACAAACTACTTATGTTCTACCTTATACTAAAGACGGCACAAATATCCATGCCGAGGGGGGGATTCGAACCCCCGACCGTAGTGGCCGTGCAGACCGTGACTGGAGCGCCTCAGTCTCCTCGGCCACCGCGGCCGGCTATAGTGAAAGGAGAGTTATTTACAACTTGTACAAAAGCCAGACCGCAGTTATTAGACTCGAGGGGCATGAAAGGTAGGCATCAGTTGGGAAGGGAGTAAGACAGGGTTGTAGCCTTTATCCGTTGTTATTCAATTTGTACATCGAGCAGGCGGTGAAGGAAAGCAAGGAAAAATTTGGAATAGGGATTAAAGTTCAGGGGGAAGAAAAAAAAAACATTGCGTTTTGCTGATGACATTGTAATTCTGTCAGAGACAGCAATGGGCCTGGAAGAGCAGTAGAATGGAATTGACAGTGTGTTGAAGAGAGCGTATAAAATGAACATTAACAAGAGCAAAACAAAAATAATGGAATGCGGTCTTAGAAAATCAGGCGATGCTGAAGGAATTAGATTAGGTAACGAAACAATGAAGGTGGTAGATGAGTTTCGTTACTTGGGTAGTAAAATAACATGCGATGGTCGCAATACAGAGGATATAAAATGCAGAATGGCAATGGGAAGAAAAGCATTTTTGAAAAAGAGAAATTTGCTAACAACGAATATTAATTTCAGTGTAAGGAAGTCTTTTCTGAAGGCATTTGTGTGGAGTGTTGCCTTGTACGGGAGTGAAACATGGACGATAAGCAGTGCGGACAGGAAGAGAATAGAGGCTTTCGAAATGTGGTGCTACAGAAGAATGCTGAAGATTAGGTGGGTAGATCGCATAACTAATGAAGAGGTACTGAACAGAATTGGTGAGAAAAGGAATTTGTGGCATACCCTGAGTAACTGACATTCTTAGACATCGAGGAATCGTAAATTTAGCATTGGAGGGAAGTGTGTGGGGTAAAAATCGCAGAGGGAGACCAAGAGACGCGTATAGTAAGCAGATTGAAGTGGATGTGGGTTGCCGTGGGTTGCCGTTCTTATGAGGAGATGAAACGCTTGCTCAGGATAGAGTAGGGTGGAGAGCTGCATCAAACCAGTCTTCGGACTGAAGACTATAACAACAACTCTACCCTGAGGAAGCCTCTTCATCTATGAATACCAACGTCAACCCGCAGATCTCTGAAGCTGGCAAATGTGATGGTACAGGCAGCTAATATCACGTGGGACTGCAGAGACGCCGTGACACCAAACAGTTCGCAGAGCGGCGGTCAGTTCTGGTCTGTTCGTGGGTGCAACAGCCACAGCACGGAGCCTGTGCCCTCGCGACACCTCAGACGTGCTCCATGCGGTTCAAATATGAGCCCCAAGTTAGCCATCTCAGTGTTTGGACCAGCCCTGAAAGTACCTGGAACAATTCCCGAGAGGAGTGAGAGCGCTGCTGCGGCGTGTTCTCGTTTTGAAACACCGCAGAACCGCCAGTGTTGGAAGCCAACAAATGGCTGGAGATGGCCCAACAGAACACACCGCGGGCCAGTCAGAGTCCTTTCCAGAATAATAAACTGACCATTCTTTGATTTCTATGAGTGTGTGCTATCAGTCAATCGCTACTTTTAGTCTAAAGATCCCACTGATTTCTTTTCTCCCCGATTCTGTTCAGTAACTCCATCCACCAATCTAATCTTCTGCTGATCTACATTTCGACAGCTTCTAACCTACCTTATTTATTTATTGATATTTTTCATGTTCAGCACGACCGAACTGGGGAGCAGTGGTCATGAAACGAGTCAGTACACCAGAGTGTAATAAAGCAGTAGTAACTGATAAGTAAAACGTATAGCAATCGTAAGTGCAAGACAGGTCTAAGCATAAATACAAAGAAGCAACAACGTAACGCAGAAATTAGCTTAATTTTTAATTCTTCCATGAATTCCTCGACAAAATAGAAAGAGTTAGCCACGAGCAAACTTTTCAGTTTAGTCTTGAAAGTGCGCGGATTACTACTAAGCGCTTTAAATTCTTGTGGCATCTTATTAAAAATAATGACGCGGCAGAATACTACACACCTTTCTACACGAGGTTTAAGAAGGTGTGATCCAAATGCAGATTCGATTTCTGTCCAGTATTAACTGAATGAAAGCTGTTAACTCTTGGGAATAACTAAATATTATTAACAACAAACGACATTAAAGAAAATATGTATTGACAGGCAATGTCAGAATTCCCAGGCTACTAAACAAGAGGTCGTGAGCTTACCCCACATATTGGCCGAACCGCCCGTTTCTGCGCAATAAATACCCTTTTTGAACCAGACGAGCTACCCGAAAAAATAAGCGAACGAAAATATGTAAAGTAGACGACTTTTCGTGTTGAATTATCACTTATTTCAGATACTGCTCGAATGGTAAATAACGCAAAATTTAGTTTTTGAACAAGATCCTGAACATGGGCTTACCACCACAGCTTATTATCAGACTGAACGTCTATAAGGTTAAACTGTTTTGTCTCACTTATCAAGTGCCTATTCTGTGTAACTAATCTGTTTTTGCTGAATTCTGCGTTAGAAACTGTAAAAACTGAGTCTTACTGTGATTTAGTATCAATTTATTTTCTACAAGCCATGAACTCATTTCTTTAATCAATATTGGCAATAACTTCTTTCACTACCAAGCTAATGTCATCAGCAAACAAAAATACTTTGTCTGAACAGCTTATATTTTACGTTTCAGCAGAGTCTTCCCAACACTTAAATTAACATTAGATGTAAAAATTTCTGTTCTTTAGAAATGCACTTCTTTCGATTGCCATCCTGCATTTCATATCCAGTTTTCTATTGTTCTGAACAAAATTAAAATTAATATTTTACTACCACGATTTGTTAAACTGATAGTCCTGTAATATTCATATCTGTCAGAACCTGCTTTCCTTGGAATTGAAATTGTCAGAGTCACCTTGAAGTGTGAGGTTGTTTCGCCTGCCTTATACATCTTGTACACGAGCTAGAATAGTTTTGTCATCGCTGGTTCTCCCAAGAATATCAGTATCTCCAGTTGCGTCAGAGTCACTCAATGGCTTCGAGGTCAACAGGTTCACTGATAGGTCTATGTATGCTTAAGATGACATTGTGAAGGAATCTGAATACTTAGTCAGTTTCAATGTGGATAGTAGTCTCTGTATATCTTTCTCCAGAGCTTCATGGTTGCAGGACGCATTTCCCTGATTCTATGACACATTGTCACATCTTGAGTTTGTTTATGTTCTAGGAGGCGATCCAATTATGATATTGTAGAAAGATATAAAAAAGCCAAGATCGCTGATCATCAATTTTTATTTAAGACGACCGGTTTCGCTGAACTATGTCAGCATCATCTGGTCCAATAAAATCATTTTACAAGGCCATAATCTTGTAATGTTAATCAGTTGCTATATAACATAATTTACAGTGCATATGTGCACTATGTCATTATAATAAAACATAATTATCACTGTGAGTTTGCTATTGTCACTCACAGTGATAATTATGTTTTATTATAATGACATAGTGCACATATGCACTGTAAATTATGTTATATAGCAACTGATTAACATTACAAGATTATGGCCTTGTAAAATGATTTTATTGGACCAGATGATGCTGACATAGTTCAACGAAACCGGTCGTCTTAAATAAAAATTGATGCTCAGCGATCTTGGCTTTTTTTATATCTTTCTACAATTGTCACATCTATTGTAGAGCTTCGCCGTAACACGAACTTGTTCATCGCTCTCTCTCATTCCTTGGGTGAGAAGACTAGTGCCATGATAAATTCCACGAACATGGTACTACGAAGGCACCAGCGAGCTCGTCAACATACTGGTGCGGTTCTCCCAGCGCTGCTGTTAAAACTGGCGCACTCGACTCGCATTTTGGAGGGCGATGGTTCAAAGCCACCTCCGGCCATACAGATTTAGGTTTACCGTGATTTCCCGAAATCACTCCAGGCAAATGCCGGGTTGGTACGTTTGAAAGGGCACGGCCGAATTTCTTCCCCATCCTTAGCCAAACATCCGAGCGTGAGCTCCGTCTCTATGACCGTGCTCTAAGCTTCCTCCTGTTAAAGCTGTGCAGGTAGATGGCCGTGCTAGGTTTTTGGGAACTAAGTAGGTAGCGTCATTCAAATGAAGGTGTGACTTTGAAGCCATTTTGTACAGCGAGTCAGCAACGTTGTCAAGGATCTGCCAGGCCGACTCGTGATGCAGATCTCCACAGTAGGCTGTGAGTGTTTCAGGACTATCTCCTTGCTGGCCGTCTTTTACTCTCCCTCCTCCCCCTCTGTCTTTATGAATGACATTCTTTGGTACACATTTCTCCCCCAGCCACATCCCTACGTGTAAATTTCTAAATTTCGTGGGAATTTCAGAATAACTCGATTGTCTAGAGCAGTGTGTTTCAAACTGTGGGTCGCGAACCCCAGTGGTGCCGTGAAGTCTTACGTAGGGGATCGCGGCCGAAATAACAGTATGGCCGAGAACGTTTCGTGACGATAATCTGCAACTGTTGAATGTCACACCAAAGTGAAAAGATTTCCTGAAAGCATAGTACGAAGTCCCTTACGTTCAGATGTGGCACTCGTTTATAGTAATGAATACGAATCATTTTAAACCTGTGGAACACCGAATTTGGTAAGGTTTGCAGTGGGAAGGAGTGACAAAATGTCTGTGTGCAGAATAGAACTAAGGGCGGCGACACAGTTCTTTACAGATTATTCATTAGATGCGATGAGAGAACAAGGACCACAATAACTTCTGGGTGGGAACGATGGTGCGGTAACAATGTCTTCCGTTTCGATGAGAACCTAACAATGGTTTCTTGTTGACAGTTGATGCCTAAAAACCACTTAAATTATAGTTAAAGTAGAAAAACACGTTCATAATCAAAATGTATGGTTATTATTAATTAGCATTGTGTCCAAGTTATTACTTTACTCAACAAATAACAATGCTATTTTGCTAAGCGAATCATTGTGTTTGCTGGGTGCGGACGATGGTGCGGTAACAATGTCTTGCGTTTCGATGAGAACCTAACAATGGTTTCTTGTTGACAGTTGATTCCTAAAAAATCACTTAAAGATGTAGTTAAAGTAGAAAAACAAGTTCATAATCAAAAATGTATGGTTATTATTAATTAGCATTTTGTCCAAGTATTACTTTACTCAACAAATCACAATACTATTTTGCTAACTGAATCATTGTGTTTGCTGGGTGGGAACGATGATGCGGTAAGAATGTCTTGCATTTCGGTGAGAACCTAACAATGGTTTCTTGTTGACAGTTGATTCCTAAAAAATCACTTAATGATATAGTTAAAGTAGAAAAACAAGTTCATAATCAAAACTGTATGGTTATTATTAATTAGCATTTTGTCCAAGTTATTCCTTTACTCAACAAATAACAATACTATTTTGCTAACTGTCTAATTGTGTTTGCTAGGTAGGAACGATGGTGCGGTAACAATGTCTTGCGTTTCGGTGAGAACCTAACAATGGTTTCTTGTTGACAGTTGATGCCTAAAAATCACTTAAAGATATAGTTAAAGTAGAAAAACAAGTTCATAATCAAAAATGTATGGTTATTATTAATTAGCATTTTGCCCTTAACTCAACAAATAACAATACTATTTTGCTAACTGAATCATTGTGTTTGCTGCTAGTTAAGGGATTTTAGTTTAAAATTTTAAACATGGCTGCAATTCAGCAACGGTGGAACACGATCCAAAAGTCAACGCAGTTTCAGCCGACCAGTTGCATAAAGTGGTTTACATGCATAAACCTTTACCTAGGTTTCGGCAAAAGTAATTTTGCCTTCTTCAGAAGTATACATAATAAAATGTAATACACAAATATGAATAATAGTAAAACATTTTTTTTCTTTATTGTAATTTCAATTCCCCTAAAAAGGGGCGGGCCGGCAGCGCTCACTAGCGCTCTTCAGCCTACAGAATTAAAATTTGACAGAGGAGAAACATAAAAACACAAAGGAGATAAAATTTTGGAGATAACACATACATAAAATGGAGATTTAAAATGGAGATAAAACAAAGCACATAAAATGGAGGAAAACGATGGTGACATAAAACATTTGGAACGGCGAAAGTGGTGAATAAAAACAGTTGCTCGAAGTCAGTGGCACACACACAATTAAAATGAGCATAGGGCGGCGGCTATGGTGAGACCGTCCGCCATTGTGGAGTTAAAACAAAAAACACAACACACACTCGGAAAAATACACAAGTTAAAACTGACAGTGTCGGCTGCGGGTTGGCCGTCCACTGTTGTAAAATAAAACGATGTAGCTATAGCACACCACACTTGTCGAAGCACAAAGGAGGTTCCGTAGATGGTGGGGCACTGACAGCATTGAAGATGTGGTGTGGGGGGAATAGTAAAATACAAAAGTGTTTGTAAAATAAGAAATTAAAATTACAGCATTGGTGAGAATGTACTTACATAAAGCTCACATTAAAAAAGTTGTTAAATAAAATGTGGCTGACTCCATGTCAATAGACTAAAAAGTAAAATTTAAAACAAAGTCACATCATAAAATTGTGGAGCACGTCCACACACAGGTCGAGTGAGCACTGCGTACTGGCAGAGGCGTAGGAACCCTAGTGACGTGCGCCCGCACTAGGTGGCGCCAAGAGGGCTGATGGGTGTGCGCGCAGTCGCAGACGCGAATGAATTTGACAAGCAGAAACTATGTGTAATATGATACTGACATAAAATAAAGAAAGACGGGAAATAACGTGCAAAGAAATCTGGATCTGAGTAATGTGCATGGCAGAATATATATACGTGCGTACACGCAAAAATTGAAGATAGAAAAGTTAGGAAATATTCAGCAGCCAAACATAGTGCATGAAACACCTCATCATCAACGATGGTCATATGCTGAACGACTAACTCCAACTTGCAAGTAGATAGTACCTAGAAGGTTTCAAACCTATACTGTTTTAGACATTTGTTAATGCAATACTTGCTCCTGCGTGGTGTTTATTGTCCTCAGAATTCTAATGTTGCATTTGTTTATAGTTTTATACTGTTGTGATGCATAATTTTTATCCTCAGAATTCTAGTGGCGCCCTTGTTTATAGTTTTCTAATGTTGTGATGCATAGTGTTTGTACCGTTCCCTCCCACCGCGTGCGTGCTGTTTGTTCTTAGTTTGTGTTTCATGCACTATGTTTGGCTGCTGAATATTTCCTAACTTTTCTATCTTCAATTTTTGCGTGTACGCACGTATATATATTCTGCCATGCACATTACTCAGCTCCAGATTTCTTTGCACGTTATTTCCCGTCTTTCTTTATTTTATGTCAGTATCATATTAAACATAGTTTCTGCTTGTCAAATTCATTCGCGTCTGCGACTGCGCGCACGCCCATCAGCCCTCTTGGCGCCACCTAGTGCGGGCGCACGTCACTAGGGTTCCTACGCCTCTGCCAGTACGCAGTGCTCACTCGACCTGTGTGTGGTCGTGCTCCACAATTTTATGATGTGACATTGTTTTAAATTTTACTTTTTAGTCTATTGACATGGAGTCAGCCACATTTTATTTAACAACTTTTTTAATGTGAGTTTTATGTTGTAATTTTAATTTCTTATTTTAGAAACACTTTTGTATTTTACTATTATTTATATTTGTGTATTATATTTTATTAGGTATACTTCTGAAGAAGGCAAAATTACTTTTGCCGAAACCTAGGTACAGGTTTATGCGTGTAAACCATTTTATGCAACTGGTCGGCTGAAACTGCGTTGACTTTTGGATTTCAATTTCATTTGGAAGAAATATAGCGGTTTATCAGCTTCCTTGGAACGTGTACATGAGAGGTAATGTACGGTGTTACTTCTCATGTGACAATACTTTGCTATAAATTACACATTGAGATGTATTGGTCATGACAGTAAAACCAACTTTATATAACAGCCAGACTACATTTTTTTCTATTCTGATTCGCTTCGCGAATGACAGTTGCACTAGAGATGGACGACTGCGCGAGTTTCTTGAGGAGTTTCTCCATTTCCCGGAGCGCCAGGACTCAATAATCAGGGCTGTACTACAGAGTAACATATACAGAGGAGCAGCCACTCCTAAACCACTGTCCTACGCACCCCTTGTAGTTCCGTAAGATGCTAGCAGGTGTCAGGCCGTTCCCTAGCTTAGGGTGCCTCTCGCACGTCAGAGGGTAGCGTGGAGGGGAGGCTGAAGGGAGAGCCCGTGCCGCCTGCCACGAGGCCACGGCTGTGTCCGGCTTGCTGACGTTTGAGGGGAGGTGGTGGTGGGGACAGCCGCTACCTGCCGCCTGCTCTGGCCAGTTTAAAGGGCTGCTTCTGACCGCAGCGCCATCATGGGACAGCTTACGGAACTGCTGGAAACTCTCCCTCCCCGCACCCCTGAGCGTAGGACCGGGCCCTTACGGAGGTTTCCCGTCTGTATATATTTGTCTGTGGCTGTACCCAGGCATCCCTCACCCCATCCCGCCCCCACGCCTTCGCGCTGCGACTACCTTCCACAGAGCACTTGACTTTTTGATAGGGTTACCAGAAGTCAGCGCTCAAAAAAGAGGACATTTCTAGAGTTATACAAAAATGAGCATAAGATTATAATTTGAAATTATTAGAAACTAAGTTATCTTGTATTTTTGCATACGTAATTCCTTTATCTAGCCACGTAGCAACTTGTATTACAACCTAATTATTTCAAATTCTCTGAAATCGTAAGTTGAGCTCGACGCACAGGCGATTTCAGAGGATGAAAATCTAGAAAGAAATATTACAGTGTTGGAAAACAAGCTAAATTCTATAAAGTTTGCATTAATGAGAGTTCGAAAAAGTGTATTTTTGCTCTTCTAAATTGAAGCAGTTGTATAATTTAAGAAAAGAGGACATTTTCGAATTTGCTAAGAATCCGCCAGGACCATTTGTAGGGTCGAAAAAAGAGGACATGTCCAGGTAAAAGAGGACGTCTGGGAACCATACTTTTTGATCAGTATAGTATCAATAGAAAAAAGTCGCTGACATTATTCTATTAAGATTCTGGGGGATCGCCACAATTGTTTATACTTCGAATGGGGTCGCGTATTAAAAAAGGTTGAAAAACGCTGGTCAAGAGATTTCCATCTACCACCCTCCCCCACTCCTATGCATCACTGCTACAACCAGTATGATTGTCCTAAGTGTAAACTGGTGGGAGGTCCAAGATGACGAATATGATGTTGGAGAAGTATGGAACATAAGCTGGCTAGCCACGGAGGAGTGGCCGAGCGTTCCAAGCGGCCTAACTGCGCCGCTGCTCACTGTCAGAGGTTCGAGTCCTCCCTCGGGCATGGGTGTATTTCTTGCCCTTACCATAAGTTAGTGGAAATAGTTTGCAAGCCTAGGGACTGTTAAGCAGAGTAGTCATAAAACACTTTTTAAGCTGGCTTACTTGGCACAGGCTGCTGCTTTGGCAGTTTCACCAGCCTGCAGCCCAGTCTGCTGTTAGCACCAGGTGCTTGTTTTCCCTGCCTGTTAGATAAACGTTTTTATCTCCTGACAGTGTGACCGTGTTCCTACATCAAACATGGCCTTCACTCAGCAGGGAGTAACGTGCTTGATGGCCGACATGAAGAACCACTTCAGATATTTTCCCCTAGCTATTATTCACTATGCCCCTTGCACCTTTGCACTTTAGGTGCATATAAGATGAAGATTAACAAGAGCAATACTAGGGTAATGGAGTGCAGTCTAAGAAAATCAGGTGATGCTGGAGGAATTAGATTAGGTAACGAAACAATAAAGGAGGTAGATGACTTTTGTTACTTGGGCAGTAAAATAACAAATGATGGTCGCAGCACAGAGGATATAAAATGCAGAATGCCAATGGGTAAAAAAGCGTTCTTGAAGAAGAGAAATTTGTTAACATCGAATATTGATTTAAGTCTAAGGAAGTCCTTTCTGAAGGCATTTGTGTGGAGTGTTGCCTTGTATGGGATTGAACATGGACGATAAACAGTGCGGACAGGAAGAGGATACAGGCTTTTGAAATGTGGTGCTACAGAAGAATGCTGAAAATTAGATGGGTGGGTCGCGTAACTAATGAGGAGGTACTGAACAGAATTGGGGAGAAAAGGAATTTCTGGCATACCTTGACTAAAAGAAGGGATTGATTGGTATGACACATTCTTAGACATCAAGGAATTGTGAATTTAGCGTTGGAGGGAAGTGTGTGGGGTAAAAACCGCAGAGGAAGACCAAGAGATAGATACGGTAAGCAGATTGAAACAGATGTAGGTTGCCGTTCTTATGTGGAGTTGAAGAGGCTTGCTCAAGATAGGGTATTGTGGAGAGCTGCATGAAACCAGTCTCCGGACTGAAGACCACAACAACAACAACATTATTCACTAAGAAGAGTAGGGACCTGTATGACCATTTATGACACTCTGATTGTCAATTCAGTTAAAAAAAAGCAGTGAATGCATAGACCTAAGTTTAAAATTGTTGCTAGCCCAGCTGCCCAAAGTTTAAACAATTGCCTCTCTGACATTACAACTTAAACAACTACCTCCACTGTTCTGATATCACAATTAAACAGGCCCCCCAGGCCAGTTACCTTAGGTTTGAAATTCAAGAGCTCGCATCTATTAAGTTTAAAATGGCAGAAAAATTCACTACACTAAGTTTAAAATCGTGAGGAACCAGGTTTTAAATAATGGCAAACTCCACAGTTACCAGAATTACGCTGTTTGTGCTAACTTTAAAGCTGCATAACTCACTGAAACGTTATGTATGGGTCACTGTTAGATGAGTGCGTAGTGCGATAGGAATGAAAGAAGTGTGTTCTTGCATCGTATTTGTTTAAATACACAGCATCAATCCTCTCGAAGAACTCCACTGCAGGTCTTGTTCTGCACTACGCAGGACTAACAAGGGACACCTTTGAGCTCGAACGCTCGGAACCGCAAGAAACCCCACTTAGAATAACAAGTAATCATAAACAAGACATGTAATGATACTTTCTCTATTTTTATGGCTGGTATTGTCATAACAATCAAAGTTAAATGCCGGTATTAGCCAACCGTGAAATAAGCCAATTAATATTGGCCGGCCGCGGTGGCCGAGGGGACTAAGGCGCTCCAGTCACGGTCTGCACGGCCATTACGGTCGGGGGTTCGAATCCCCCCTCGGGCATGGATATTTGTGCCGTCCTAGTTCGTAAGTAGTTCGTAAGTAGTTCATAAGTAGTTTGTAAGTTTAGGGACTGATGACCCCGTAGTTAAGTCCCATAGACTATACAAACATTTGAATTAATATTGATTTTAAAAAACATAACAACACTGTGCACGGAAGATTCCGCCATCAGTATTTAGTAGCAATGGTAGTTAGAATAAAGACAACACCAGAAAGCATCACTACAAAAGAAAACAGCGGAATCTGTTTGTTACCTGGTATCATTCATAAATGGGAGCCGTCACACTGCAGGCGTACCTGTGTGAAGTAATTGATCTCTTCTTTATCGTAAATTGATGCTTGGTTGCATGATCTTTGAATACTAAAGTTTCAGAACCGTGTTTAATTTCAATTAATATTGATGTTGAAAGTTACTAAATTATCGGACTTCGTTTTAAAAGGGAGAAGTATTACTGCTGGCATTGAAATAATTTTTAACATAAAATGGGCGTAAGTGAAATTAGCGTAAGGGAAAGTTCTTTCGAAATCGTGACGCAATGTACAAAAATGGCCAAGCATCATTTTACAAACAAAGATTTTTGACAAAAGTGAAATATGGGAAAAATTTTCATTTTAAATAAATTAGAGATTTCAAATGAAATTATTGAATTTATTACAATTAGAAGATCCTAACAGCTCACACTTACATTTCAATGTGGAGAGGTCGAGAGAGAGACGTCCGCTCGAGACAACGGCAGAAAAACGAAAGACGAAAAGCGATTCCGTTTTCTCCCCAGCTCATTCCAAAAAATTGATAGTATCTTTTGAAATAAAATAGACAGAGCTTTATTGGCAAAGAGAACGGATGCTAGCGACAAGCGTCGCAGATATAATTTTAATAAAAAAATATTCAATGTAACGCTACAGACAGAGGTGTGCGTCATTCCATGTAAAACACCGCAGTTGTCTGCTAGCGCCGCTAGATGCTGGCCTATTGTTGTGAGATTCCTGGGCGGCTCATACAGATCGTACCCTTCTAGATCAAAGTTTTCCGAGCAAAGTTATTACGCTGAATATCTTGCCACCGAAAACAACAAAATATTGCCAACCCCTTCATGTTTACTTCTTTCAGCAGTATAAACTCTATATCAGAAGGATTACTGATTTTGTACGACTACAAGGTGCTAAACCACAAGTGAAGGAACATAAACGTTATTTCATCCTAAAACTTCCCTCTCTGATTTACAATCAATTTGCTGCACCTACGTATAAGCCTATGTTGCAATAAGCTTGGCGAAAAGCAGGGTACGACATTAACATACCAACATCATCATTTGAAACTGTAATTAGTGTGGCTTTTCATATTGGATTGCGTGAATGCGAAAGTGATTTAAAATGTGACAAGTGTCTTTAGTGAGGTGTGCACACTGTTCTCTTCAGCTTTGTTTTAACCACTTCATCGAAATCCCTTTTGCATTTTCAGGACTGATATAAGCACTTTCAAGTGCTATATGTGCGTTTTGCGCTATTATAAGTATTTTAAGCAGAGAGTTTTTGGCGCTGCTGATTGAATGTGTAATAATACACTGATGATTACGGTACTGATATCTCGTTACGTGCCGCGGCGGAGTGGCCGAGCGCGTTACCGAGCGCCGTGGCTCAGCGCGCCCGGTCAGGGGGCTAAACGCCCTCTCTAATAAAATAGCTCAGCCAAATACTAAACGATTACCAAGGACGAACATGACCTAACGACCGCGAACCATCGATATACCTGGAGGGGAAAAAAAAAAAAAAAAACGCATTGAGGCGCTATGCTGCAAAGCGTGAGGCCATTCCCCGTCGGGGGTTCGAATACCCTCTCGGGCATGGGTGTTTGTGCTGTCTTTAATATAAGTTACTTCATTAGTAGTTTGTAAGTTTAGGGACTGATGACCCCGTAGTTAAGACCCATAAGTTTTACAAACATTTGAACATTTCTTGTTACTTTGCTTCCCTCTGTTAAAATGTTACTTGAGGTACAATGCAACCTTTTGTATGTAAATGAGACACCACTGTTTTGTCTATGGTTGGTTGTTATTCTAAGCATGGCTTCGTGCCGTTCCGAGCGCCCGAGGTCAAAGGTGTCCCTTGTAAGTAGTCGCAAACCAGCTGCCTGCCTTATACTGTGAGCCAATGTCACACGCGATCTCCGTTGCGTACCAATGCTGGACATTGACAGTAATGAGGGACGTGATGATACATAGCCAGAGCTGAAAGTACGAGCATAACATGCCTAAAGATACAGATTAAATATAAATCGTATAATAATTAAGGATAGCGAATAATAGAATTAATGTAAAGTGCTGGCAATGTAGTCATGGTAACACTTAATCTGACACAAGCATTTAATGTATAGTATTAATAAAATCACTTCTATATTACTATGAACTACTTTAACTACGTTACACCCAAAGCTTCCTTTCTTCCTTTTAATGTGACTGGTGGTCAACGGCTCGAAGAAAACCACTTGAGGTACTCACCGCTAGTCACAAGCGGTGATGGCACTTACCAATCTTACCTCCGTCCCATCAGCTTTTTGTTGTTGTTGTGGTCTTCAGTCCGCAGACTGGTTTGATGCAGCTCTCCACGATACCCTATCCCGTACAAGTCTCTTCATCTGAGAATACGTTCGGCAACCTGCATCCTTTTGAATATGCTTACTGTATTCGTCCCTCGGTCGCCCTCTACGATTTTTACCCCAAACGCTTCCTTCTAATGCTAAGTTGACAATTCCTTGATGTCTCAGAATGTGTCCAACCAATCTATTCCTTCTCTTCGTCAGGATATGCCGATTCGGTTAAGAATCTCCTCATTAGTTACATGATCTACCAATTTAATTTTCATCATTCGTCTGTAGCACCACATTTCAAAAGCTTCTATCATATTTTTATCAGAACTCCTTATCGTCCACGTTTCACTCCCATACAATGCTACACTCCAGACAAATGCTTTCAGAAAGGACTTCCTAACATTTTGCTTCTTTAGAAACGCTTTTCTTCCCAAAGCTATTCTGCATTTTACATCTTCTTTACTTCGGCCATCAGAAGTTATCTTGCTACCCAAATAACAAAATTCATCTACTACTTTTATTGTCTCATTACCTAATCCAATTCCTTCAGCATCGCCTGATTTTCTGACATTCCATTCCATTACCTTAGTTTTACTCTTGTTAATGTTCATCTTATATCTTCCTTTCAAGACACTGTCCATTCCATTCAATTGCTCTTCCAGATCTTTTGCGGTCTCTGACAGAATTATTATATCATCGGCAAACCGCAATGTTTTTATTTTTCTCCCAGCACTTTAATGCCTTCTCCAAATTTCTCCTTCCATTCCTTCACTGCCTGTTCAATGTACAGATTGAACAACAGTGGGGAAAGGCTACAACCATGTCTTACTCCCTTCTCAACCTCTGCTTCCCTTTCTTGCCCTTCGACTCTAATAAACACTGTCTGGTTTTTGTATAGGTTGAATATAACTCTTCGCTCCCTAATTCTGATACCATCAGAATTTGGAAGAGTGTATTCCAGTCGACATTGTCAAAAGCTTTTTCCAAATCGACAAACGCTAAAAACGTAGGTTTTCCTTTCCTTAGTCTATCTTCTAAGATAAGTCGTAAGGTGAGTATTGCCTCCCGTGTTCCTACATTTCTCCTAAATCCAAACTGATCTTCTCCAAGGTCGGATTCCACAAGTTTTTCCATTCGTCTGTAAATAATTCGTGTTAGTATTTTGCAATCATGACTTATTAAACTGATAGTTCTGTAATTTTCACACTTGTCTGCACAGCTTTTTATATTCTTCTAAAAACGAGAAATTTTTTTTTTTTTTTGCCTTTTAACTTCAATTTATTACTCAGTTGTTATTTTAATATATTACAGATAAAAACAAACAAAAAAGATGTTAAATTGATTCGTAGCATGTACGTAAGACCTAATTTCCAAACAAGGTAAGAGGTCAATAATTTGCAAGATATGAAATGAAATACCAAATAACGACACGCGATGTCCAACTACTGCAAATCACTGCTAAAGGATGCTGCTTTCGCTGAGTCTCTGAACTGCCTGCGCTACGTCATGCACATAGGGCTGTGCGCAATTGGTTGTGCAGTTTGTAATAAAAGTCAACACACATGATTCGATGTAGGCTGGGTACCCCAACTGAGCGCTGTACGGCGACCTCCAAAAACCACAGACGGGACCTCCTTATTGACACAACTGCAGCCAATGCTCTGCCCTTCCCTCTCCACCTGCGTTCACTCGGTGTACTAGCGCCGCGATGTGTTTCTCTAGTATGTTGAGCGCCACCAGGCTATGCAGATGCATACTTTCACCCTTCACTCCATTTGCGAGTGGAACATGTTCTCTTTCTGAAACATTAATGCGAACTTGTTAATGAAACACACAAGATAAGCCGGCCGCGGTGGCCGAGGGGACTGAGGCGCTCCAGTCACGGTCTGCACGGCCACTACGGTCGGGGGTTCGAATCCCCCCTCGGGCATGGATTTTTGTGCCGTCCATAGTCTTAGCTAGTTCATAAGTAGTTTGTAAGCTTAGGGACTGATGACCCCGTAGTTAAGTCCCATAAGTTCTACAAACATTTGAACACAAGATAACTGAGATATTCTGCAAATTTATTGGTTTACGAACCGGTTTTCAGCTGTTACGCCATCATCAGGTAAACATTACAAGTTTAATTTCGAAAGATCTTAAGTTGGTAGAGATACAACTTTAAAGGGAGACTAGTGCTTCGGTTTATAACTACCTGAGGGAAAATTATTACAATGCAAGTTGTGGTGTAAATACCTGACGTTGATAACATATGTGACAGTATAATAAATTACGACATTATCCTAAGAAATATAAATTGAAACAATATAAATTGGCTGAAAAGAAACTGCCCCCCAAAAATTATCTTTTCTTAAACACGTCCAATGTCTGAAAACGTGGAACCGTTGTGAATATATCTTAAAATTTTAAATGGTTAAATTAAACTTGACAAAACATTATCTTTAACAGGTACAATGTCTGGAACATGGAGGCGTGTGGCAAAGTTGAATGAAACATTCTTTCATTACATTCCACCCTCTCATATCCCTCTTCATCTCCACCTCCCCCTCTCTCGACCCATTTCTTTCACTCCCCTCCACCCTCTCATCTGCCTCACTTGATCTCACCCATCCCCCCAATCTCGGAAGTCTCCTACCTATCAACTTTCGTGGTGGTCAGTGAAACAGAGTCAAAGATTTTGCAAACTACTCCTTGACATGCATCGTACGGTTGTTTCCTAAAGGTAGCTCATGCGTTAATTCAGTGTAAAAGCTACCTGCATTCCAAATTTCATTCAAATCGGCCCATCTGTTTCTGCGTGAAGAGAAATATATTAACCTATTGTAAGGTACCCTACGCCACGTACTGTGTTGACGAAAGGTAGGCCATGTATTAATAAGGGTAAATTTCATTCGTATCCGTTCTGCCATTTCAGCGTGAAGGCGTAAGAAACGAATTAACTAATTGTAAAGCATTCTCCGCCATGCACGATACGAAGTTAATCTTAGTATGCCTATAAACTTCGCGCGAGTGCAAGCAATGAGTTGACAAAGTTTTATCGCAGTCAGATGTACGGTATGGCCGTGCATAAAATATGGAAAAACGAAAAACAAAGAAACATTAACTTTTATATATACATGTGGCGCCTATTCCGAAGGAACAGACGTCACTTCTGATCCTGCAGATGTTATTCTTTCATATTCACAGAATATATGACATCAACTACGCTTGGGCAAAGCCGAAAATATGTACCCAGCCGGGCTTCGAACTCGTGTCTCCCGCTTTCGAGACAGTTGCGCTGACCACTACACCAATGGTGAGACAGTGATCATCGCACCTGCAAGGAATACCTAAGCACGCCTTCCGTCAGACACAAATTTCCAGCTCTACCCTGCCCACAGTTCCCAAACTCGTAGTCACTATGTACTAATTCCCGTATGAAATGTTCAAATGTTTGTACATCTATCGGACCAACTGCGTGGTCATCAGTCCGTAGCTTACAAACTACTTAAACCTAGGTAAACTAACCTAAGGACAAACACACACACCCATGCCCCAGGGAGGACTCGAACCTCCACGGCGAGCAACCGCGCGCTCCGCAGCGAGACGCTTTAGACCGCTCGGCTACTCCACCGCGGCAATTCCCGTATGAGTAAGGGCTCCAAACTTCCCCACCCCTCCCCACTATATATAGGGTGTTTCACCAAGTTTGTTTGCCTCTGTAACTTATAAAATAATAGGTGACGGGAAATTTTAATGCGGTAGGTCAACACAAGAAATGTTACACTTTCTGCGGAACTATGAACATAGTTTATTGTATCAGTTTCCAAAGTGTTACAGCAGAAAGATATAATTTTTAAATGGAACAATAGTTTTTCTGTCGTGCATTGGATTCGTTGAAACCAGCTGCGTGCAAATCAATTTAAACTACATTCCTATCACTGTTAGTTTGGAAGCTACAACCCTTCAAAGTTTCAGGGGCAGATACCACAAACGCTGCGCATAATGCAATGCGCCTTTTTAATGTGGTGCGGCCGAGTTGTAACGTCGCCGGTGTCACGGAGCGAGAAGCTTCCTCGATGCGCTGTTACATTGCCGACTGTCGCCGCACACGGCCGTATACCCGACAGTTGGAGCCACACAAACAACCTGGGCTCAATATACCACAGTTACTGACATCGGATGACGATGGCATACACGAACAACGAGTAAGTTGACATGTTGCTGATGCTCGGCGAGTGCCGACACGATGCCACTGAAGCAGCCACGGCGTATGCCGTGAGATATCCTAGGCGAAGAGCCCCGGCAGCCATTACGTTCTTACGTGCCGAACAACGACTTCGGGAAACAGGCAGCTTGGTAATGCGCCGCAGTAACAGACGAAGACCTGCAAGAAGTGAGGAGACGGAGGTGTTTGTTTTAGCTGCACTACACCACGATCTTCATGTCAGCTTACGAGCCGTTGCTGCAGTCGCTGGTGTCAGTCTCACATCTGTGTGGCGTATTGTACACGGCCACAGGTTTCATCCGTACCGCCTGTCACTGACCCAGGAGCTGCATGTGAACGATTTCCGTGCAAGAGTGACATTCTGTGAGTGGGCCATGCGTAATTTCACGCTGGAGTCTTTGCAAAGTGTTATGTTCTCTAATGAGTCCACGTTCACAAATTATGGTGCAGTGAATCGCCATAACATGCGCTACTGGGCCGCAGACAATCCTCGGTGGGTACGAGCTGTGCCGCGGTGGAGTAGCCGAGTGGTCTAAAGCGTCACGCTGCGGAGCGCGCGGTTGCTCGCCGTGGAGGTTCGAGTCCTCCCTGGGGCGTGGGTGTGTGTGTTGTCCTTAGGTTAGTTTAGTTTAAGTAGTTTGTAAGCTACGGACTGATGACCACGCAGTTTGGTCCGATAGAATTACAAACATTTGGTACGACCTGTCGACCGTCAACGTAGGTGGTCTATTAATGTGTGGTGTGGAACCCTTTGGGATGAAATCATCGGTCCACACATCTTCCCAGGTACACTGACAGGTGAGTTATATCGCGCTTTTATAGTCGACAATTTTGGTGGGCTCCTTGAACATGTGTGTCTACACACGAGAGTCCATATGTGGATGCAACACGATGGTCATCCAGCCCATTCTGCGCGTGCTGTTGTGGAAGAACTAAACAACAGATTTGCAAGAAGATGGTTGGGGCGCCATGGTCCTTATTCATGTCCCGCAAGGTCGCCCGATTTAACACCAGTAGATTTCTTTTTGTGGGGATATCTAAAGGATCGAGTTTATGTCACTGAGCCCACATCCCCAGATGATCTAAAACGGCGCATCGAGGACGCATGTCGCCCCGTCAAGGCGGCGATGTTACATCTCGTCCGCAGATCATTTTGACAGCGCATTGCAGTATGCATTGAGGAACATGGACACACATTTGAACATCTCATGTAAATCAACTTCCCACCGCCATAACATCCATCACCCACCACACAGCCATGTATTATGTACAGCGTGTGGTATCTGGCCCTGAAATATTGAAGGGTTGTAGCTCCCAAATTAAAGTGATAGGAATGTAGTTTAAATTGATTTGGACGCAGCTGGTTTCAACGATTCCAATGCACGATAGAAAAAACTATTGTTTCATTAAAAAAATTATATCTTTGTGCTGTAACTCTTTGGAAAATGATACAATAAACTATGTTCATAGTTCCGCAGAAAGTGTAACATTTCTTGTGTTGACCTACCGCATTAAAATATCCCGTCACCTATTATTTTATAAGTTACAGAGGCAAACACACTTGGTGAAACACCCTGTAGGGTCAGCGCAACTGCCTCGAAAGCGGGAGACCCGGGTTCGAATCCCGGCTGGGTGTCGTGTATTCTATGAATATGATTAATTTTTATGTATTAGATTACTGGAGTGTGGAATTCACAAATGCCCACCAGAAACTCTTCAGAAACGCTCGGCTAACAGCGCTCATTAGTTTTGAGTACAAACCATTGGCCTTTCCTAGATTTCCGTCGATTTGGACAAACCCCCGATACCTGACCTGTCTAGCAGCTTGGCGCGTATACTGTCAGACCTTTATCTTTCCAAACAATAGCGTTACTTGTACTAATTGTGTGACTCTATGCACACTACTTACGTAAAGTCACAGTATCTATCGTTGTAAGTACCTGACTGCAGCTATTAAACTAACAAAATAGCAAGGTCTGGAAAAGGAAAAGCAATCGGATATTTTTACTAGCGTGAGGGAGCAATTAGATAACTTTGCCAAAGACAAACTTGGGTCTATTCTTTAGAATAATCCAGACACTTAGGAATTCGGTACTTCTATAGAGATGCCATTCCTACTGGACACAAGTTTTTCCTCGCTGGTTTTTATGGATATCGAAAGAAGCTTTAGAATCTACAAGGACATTCTATCTCCTAATAGAAACAGACGCACTTTTATAAATGTAGAGATGTGTGATGTCTTGAAGTGCAACAGCTTCATGCTTTTGCCTTCCATTTGTGAGTGATGATTTGAGGTACATTTATTTAATTCAATAAATTCAAATAAAAAAAGAGAGATCGTTGAATTAGTTGAATAAACCAGCACCTGTTCCCATCATTTTTCCAGATGTAATTTTCAACTAAATCTCCTAGCCCTGGTTATAAATCACACATTACAACCGGATTCTTTCTCAGCGGAGGAAGATTTAACGCTTCAAATTCAAAAATGTTTGTATAGCTTATGGGACTTAACTACGGGGTCATCAGTCCCTAAACTTACAAACTACTTGTCAACTACCTAACACTAAGGACGGCACAAATATCCATGCCCGAGGGGGGATTCGAACCCCCGACCGTAGTGGCCGTGCAGACCGTGACTGGAGCGCCTCAGTCTCCTCGGCCACCGCGGTCGGCTTTAACGCTTCTAATAGTTGTTAAGTAGTCACACATATCAATTCCCTTTAATAAAATCTCGCATTTTATCCCTATCCATAAACTAATACTCACCCAGACAAAGCCGTTGCGATAGTGCAGGCTGCTAGTTCATTTTAATGTGAGTGAGTTTCTGCTATATACGGATTTTTATTATTCTACTGTCTATATACCAGTCTATCGTTGTATGACTCTTGATGCCACTGGCCTGAACAACTGTATTCTTCTGCTGTATTTTATTCCAATGGAAGGCAAAATACTTTGACAAACGGTGGTAATGTCTGTAAATTCTACGTCTCGACATTAAAAACTCATGATTCTTTACTGTAGGTCGGTGGTTGTTTTCCGAGATAAGTGTTAATATCATGGTGTAACCAAAGCTTACATATTGTTGTAGGAAGAAAAGCATGTGATAAGATTGTGCTTTATTTTCCACAATGTGTAATAACAATGTAAAAAAACATAATGAAATAATAGTATTTCCCTCAAAATTGTTTTCGTCTTACAACAGTTGAAAGAGGTCTCTGACACACAGCAAAGCAGGAAAACGTAGTTCTACATTTAACACAGGAAGCAGTCTATCTGTAAAGAAGGAATATCAGTACCGTTTCTTCCACTCGGAAGTAGATTTTACGCAGATGGTAGTTCTGACACATAACGTCTGAGGCTGCTTGCAGATTTGCTAGTAGTTTAATATTAGCCGTACCCTTGCAGTGCGAATGTATGTTGTGACAAATATTATGAGTTAGCCACAAAATGTTTACAATTCGCAAAAATTACAATCACACACTTGGAAAACCAGACAGCATGTTCTCTCCATGGATTTTGCGTTTGTTACCTACATTCGCCACATTGAATACGTATGGTTTGATTTCTGTTAATAGTATACAAGAATCCAGCTCCACTTACTTTGTCAGCACGTTGCTTAAGAGCTAATGACAACCATCAAACGTTGCCGTGAGCTAACCCAATATCTTGCACATCAAATCAAATGTTTGTTAAGCTTATGGGACTTAACTACGGGGTCATCAGTCCCTAAACTTACAAACTACTTATGAACTACTTACGAACTAGGACGGCACAAATATCCATGCCCCAGGGGGGATTCGAACCCCCGACCGTAGTGGCCGTGCTGACCGTGACTGGAGCGCCTCAGTCACCTCGGCCACCGCGGCCGGCTCTTGCACATCACATGGGCATTCTGTTAGTAGAATAGTGAATGGCCTTTAAGACCACGAAACACAATTTTTTTTCTTTAAAAAGGTTTAGCACTCAAACATCTATAAAACATAATTATAAACTATTTAGAAAAATTAATCCAGTTGCAATAGAGACCTTTCCAAACCTTTCATTCACTGACATTGGCCTCTCCATAAATATTTTCTTTCGTATCGTTTGTTGTTAATAATATTTCGTTATTCCCAAGAGTTAACAGCTTTCACTCAATTAATACAAAACAGAAATTTAATCTGCATTTGAATCACATATCCTTGACCCTTGTGCAGAAAGGTGTGCAGTATTCTGCCTCGTCCAATTTTAATAAACTGCCACAAGAATTCAAAATGCTTAGTAGTAATCATCGGACTATCAGGACTAAACTGAAAAGTTTCCTCATTCCGTATTTGTAGATTTCCGAAAGGCTCTTGTCACTGTACCTCACAAACGTATTCTAATCACATTGCGTACTTATGGAAGATCGCCACAGTTGCGCAACTGGATTTGTGATTTTCAGTCAGAAAGGACACAGTACGTGGAAATTGACGAAAAATCGTCAGACGTGATATCTGGCGTTCCCCAGGGAAGTGTTATAGGACCCCTACTGTTCTTTATTTTTATAAACGATTTAGGAGAAAATCTGAGTAGCTCTCTTGGACTCTTCGCGGATGATGCTGACATTTATCGGTTAGTAAAGTCATCAGAAGATCAAAAGCTAATGAAAAATGATTTAGTTAAGATTTCTGCATGGTGCAAAAAATGGCAATTGACCCTCAATAATGAAAATGTGAAGTCATGCATATGACCACTAAAAGAAACCCGTTAAACTTTATTTACACAATAAATCAGTAAAAACTACAGACCGTAAATTCAACTAAATACCTAGGAGTAACAATTGCAAACAAATTAAATTAGAAAGAACACAGAAAATATTGTAGGGAAAGCTAACGAAAGACTATGTTTTGTTGGCAGAACACTTAGAAGATGCAACTGTTCTCCAGTCCTAAAGAAAGTGCCTACACCACAATTATGCGTCCTATTTTGGAGTATTGTTGCGCATTGTGGGATCCCTACCAAGTGGGACTGACAGACGGTTTAGAGAAAGTTCAGAGAAAGACAGCTCGTTTTGTATTATCGCGATATAGGGGAGAGAGTGTCACGTAAATGATGCACGAGTTGCGGTGGAACTCATTAAAAGAAAGACGTTATTCGTTGCGGCGAGATCTATTTGCGAAATTTCTTTCACCAACTTTGTCTTCCGAATGCGAACACATTTTGTTAGCACCCACCTACATAGGAAGACATGATAATTAAAATAAAATAAGAGAAATCAGATCGAAAAATCGTAATTTATCAGACCATGCTACGCCCTGTCATTGCGCTACCGTCCAGTGACGATGGTCACTTGCTCATATCAGTCATAGCTACCGATTTCATAGAATAGAAAACGATAAATACTCAGTGTTAACATCGGCATCTGATGAGGTTCATTGTTAGAAGTGTTCGATGCACTATATGTTCAGACACAATTGTACTATGTCCAGCATTAAAGTCTGATGTTAGCCGCTCAGTTCAAATATATGTAAAGTTATGTGACCTAACTGCAGAGGTCATTGGTCCCTAAACTTACAAACTACTTGAACTAACTTATCCTAAGAAGCACACACACACACACACACACACACACACACACACACACATATGCCCGACGGAGGACTCGAACCTCCGACGGAGAACGACGGCGCGCGCGCGCGCGCGCGCGCGCGCGCGCGCGCGCGCGCGCACTGCAGCAAGGCGCCTTAGTGCGCACGGCATTTCCTCCGCGACCCACCCAGTTCGCTGCGTATCCTGGTTTAGCCGTCTACTCAGACCACAACGTCCAGCATCTGTAATGAGGGTTAGCAGCCTAACCCCTCTGCAGTTGGACGTGGTTTCACCTTGGTTTTACCACTTGTTGAAGACACTCACCACAACATCCGATAAGTTTCCGAAATGCTCTTGCCAAGCCTCCGTGTCATCATTATCTGTCCTCAGTAAAATTCAGATACAACAGCTGGAACTTAAATAGTGGCAACACTGTGAAACATTGAATGTGTGGTGGTGTTCCATTCTGATTTATTCATTAACCTAAAGTGTTTCTGCACCATTAATGTTATCTATCTTCCCAAGATCTTGCTTATTTTAATAACAGGCTACTTTCAACTGCTGTGAAGACACTATGCAATGGAATCTACTATTGTCGCTGATAGCACGCATTGTTGACATATCTACTTTACCTCAGAACAAATGGAATCGCCCATCCCACGCCACCAGCGTGCGCACAATCGAGGGAAACACAGTCACTTGCGAGCGAGTGGTCTAACGTAACGGTGTCACTATGTTTTCGAAACAGGAACAACGGAGTTGGATCAAGGTTGAATGTGCGAGAGGTCGTACAGCACAACAGTGTCATCAAGGTCTTCAAGAGACTTGCGGGGAATTGTCATTACCGTACAGAACAGTGGCATGTTGGGTAAAAGCCTTCAGTGAAGGTCGGCAAACTGTGGCAGACATGCATCGGGCAGGTCGTCCTAGCGTCTCTGCATACTGTTGCCGCGTTGGTCGACAGTGATCGAGCCAGACAATTCGTGAGCTCGCCCACGAAACCGGATTTGCACATACGACTGTGCTTCGCAACCTAAAGGAACGCCTGGGCATGCTCCGTTCGGTCGATGGGACTTGGAAGTACTATACCGTCCACCATACTCCCTGCACTTAAGTCCCTGTGATTTTGATTTGATTCCGAAGATGAAGTAAGCACTTTGTGGCATTCACTTCAGAACTGTTCCATAGATTCGAAAAGCAGTAGACCGCTCCATTCGCACCATCAACAGAACAGGCTCTGTAACGGTATACTACGCCTTCCACATCGCTGACAACGGGTTCTACTCAACGCTGGTGACTAATTTGAAAGACAGTAACAGGTGCAAACATGTAACGCTTTTGTATCGGTTATGAATAAATAGTTGTCACTTTTACGCCCCTCGTTCT
The DNA here is from genome assembly GCA_026315105.1 of Locusta migratoria. Taxonomy (NCBI): domain Eukaryota; kingdom Metazoa; phylum Arthropoda; class Insecta; order Orthoptera; family Acrididae; genus Locusta; species Locusta migratoria. Next base: position 107,577,843 of record CM048755.1, read on the forward strand.
ACAGACGGAGATGCTGATACAACATATACCGTGTCTGACTAGCGGTCATTTATCGGCAGATTTGCTGCTGTCACCTGAACTGGTTTCTATCGATAGTAGGGAGGTGGTCATAATGTTCTGGCCGATCAGTGTAAACTGTACGGATCCAAAATGGCAACACTTCCGGCCGCATTATCATGACGTCGCTTTGTCTCGTGTAGTCTACAATTGCTTGTAGATGCAATCCAGTTGCAAACATTTAGCACACTGGAGCTAAATTGTTTTTCACCTATTGTTTTGTCGCTAGGAGCCTCCAGACCAAACCAGTCACCTACCGTTAATAGATCCTCCGCAGGTACCACCCTCTGCATAATGTTTCGTGGATCCATGTTTCAGTATAGATCTCAAAGGTCGACCCACCACGCTGTTACAGCGTAAAATAGTAACAAACAAACTTGTTAAAATCTTAGATTGCGCAAGCTATCGCCAGCCAAGCTAGGCGCAAGCAGGCCATCGGTTGTGTCGTAAATGCAACGCCAGTCTCTCAGGAGGCAGCAGTCACTGAGACGGCGATTTGAAAGCCTACAGTCAGCAGTCTGTTGACTGCGACAGAAGACAAGAGAAGTTCGTTATCTTGTAAACGTTTCATAAATACACCTGCCTTTTTCAAAAGTATGAATAACCAGGTGATAATTCAGCGGTTAACAGGTTCATTGAGTGAACGCTGCACTCGCAAGTGGGACACATTTAGTCCTTACAAACCGAGCCACACGTCGGGTTCAATGACGCTCAGGAGAGTAGCTGTCGGTCCAATAATCTAATCACTGTATTCGGCTTATGTTCAAATGTTCAAATGTTTGTATAGCTTATGGGACTTAACAGCGGGGTCATCAGTCCCTAAACTTACAAACTACTTACGAACTACCTAACACTAAGGACGGCACCCCCGACGGTAGTGGCCGTGAAGAACTTGACTGGAGCGCCTCAGTCCCCTCGGCCACCTCGGCCGGCTTCGGCTTATGTCTCAGATAAAGCAGTACATGCTAGTAGTCACTAATCATAGCTAAGAGATAGAACTGATCCTCATCCAGGGAAGATGCTGAACCGATATACTACCTTCTTCACAACGTTGAGTATGGTTGCCTCAGACCAGCTCAGACTTCATTGGTTGGTTTCCTAAAGGCCAATGATTCTGTGCTAACACTCCGGTGCTAACCCTGCTTGCCGGTATCGAAAGTTCATCGGTCACTACAGGATCTGACTCCAGTGGTTCCATGTATAGACCGACAAGCAGCCGCAAAGACCGAAAATGGGACCGAGTACACTTTCTTTGACGGTCTCTCCTTCGACTCCCAGACGCAACGGCGCGAGTACCGCCCGTCCGAACGGGTAAATAAAATGCGTTACACCTGGGCTAGGGCTCGAAGGTGAATTCAACAGGTGTTATGTGCAAATGTTTGTATAGCTTATGGGACTTAACTACGTGGTCATCAGTTCCTAAACTTACAAACTACTTATCAACTAGCTAATCCTAAGGACGGCACAAATATCCATGCCCGAGGGGGGATTCGAACCCCCGACCGTAGTGGCCGTGCAGACCGTGGCTGAAGCGCCTCAGTCCCCTCGGCCACCGCGGCCGGATTCAATGATGGAACCACCAAGCATTAACACCGAGATAACTCTCCACCATACGTTACGGCCAGTTAGGGCTCGCAGGTGTATCCATCACCTATTACATACGTTAAAGGGTTCAAAGAGGAATCCACTTGTGTTACATCTGGGGCGTTGTCTGACGGTGGATCCACATGAATGGAGTATGTGGATGCTCCAACAACTGATAGGTTGACTTATGTGTTATACCGTATCTAATGATCACGACGACGACGGGACGTCAAAGTCTAATCTTCCTTCCTTCCTTCTTTTGTGTTAAAGGCGAGCAACCATAAATACTGCCCGCATGTCTCCTAGAGCCTGTAATACTATAATTCGGACCGACGTTAAGTCCTTGAATTGTTGTCTACAAGAAATAACTTCCACTTCACCTGAGTATTGCTCAGGTGGAAAAGATCTCCGTCTACACTGATCCCAAACCAGAGTGACGTGGACTGGTGCTGTTTAGTGTTGAATCCCGATTCGATTTGGAGAGTGATCATAAGCACATACGAGCGCCGAGGCCACATAGAGTACAGTTCCAGTCACAGCTGACATAATGGACTGAAGAGGCGGACACTACAGTCTCCGGGGTCTTCTGTGGCACGTGGAACGTTAATGGGCCAGTGGTATGTTGATGACAGTTATCAACCCTGTAAAATGTTGAAAATACTGTAAAACATTTAGAATGTGGAAAAATTAAGCCTTTGTTTTTATACTGATGGGTTAGTAATACTTTGATCCATAAGCAGTAGATTGTATGTGAGCCATAAACACCAATATACTTAGGAAGTGCCGGCCGCGGTGGCCGAGGCGACTGAGGCGCTTCAGTCACGGTCTGCACGGCCACTAAGGTCGGGGGTTCGAATCCCCCCTCGGGCATGGATATTTGTGCCGTCCTTAGTTGTAGCTAGTTCATAAGTAGTTTGTAAGTTTAGGGACTGATGACCCCGTAGTTAAGTCCCATAAGCTCTACAAACATTTGAACTTAGGAAGTACCGTAAGCGGGGGTCACTTTGGGACACTCAATTCATTATTTTCCATGCAAACCAGATAAAAATGATTCAATCTCAGATATATTTACTACCATGTGTAGCTATAATCTTTCGTTATATAACAACAAACAAACACAAACTAAATATCAAAGTATGACCTTATTACAGTTAAAAATAACTGCCACAATGTCAACCCGCAATGTGGGGTGTCTTTGTGACAGTTTGGTTTTTCTACTAAAACTAATAGGGAAATAATACGATCACAATGTAACTCCATAAAACAATGTAACCCCATTTTAACACCAGGAACAAGGAAACAAACAAACAAACAAACAAACACAAACTAAATATCAAAGTATGACCTTATTACAGTTAAAAATAACTGCCACAATGTCAACCCGCAATGTGGGGTGTCTTTGTGACAGTTTGGTTTTTCTACTAAAACTAATAGGGAAATAATACGATCACAATGTAACTCCATAAAACAATGTAACCCCATTTTAACACCAGGAACAAGGAAAAAAAATCATAAAAATGAATTTTAAATGCTAGGCAATGCAGCGTAGATCGAAACTGGTAATTGGAAATCCATATGCAGACATGGAAACCACATGTACTGTAAATCCCATTTCCTCATTGTCTTTGAAAACTCGTTGACCACCTGGTTTTTTCACTGGTACTGGTGTTGCAACTAGAACATTTCGGGTCTCTATTGTTTGCAGCCACAGTGTGTTCTTATGAATGTTGTCCCTGAGAAGAAAAAATAAATTAATATTATGCATTATAATAACATATTTTCATAGTGATTCCATTTATGAGTATGTTACTGACCCGCAGGAAGCTTCTCTTAGTGATAGGCGTTTCTCCAAAACTTGTTTGACAGCTTCTGCCAGAGTTTCCTCACTATACTTGCGGTAATAGCGACTTCCAGTCCTCCTGACATATGTCCTCGTCATGCTGGACTGTTAATATAGTTGGCTGAACTGACAATAAATTGGAGAATATAATTGGAGTGACTTTGTGAAAACTGTACCTGTCACATAGTCACCCCACCAACCTTCGAAATTTTGGTTATGTCTGTAGAACTTTACACAAAAAGAATATATTTAAGTTCTTTAAACATTAAATGATTGCTAACAAGTATGGTTATTAATGTAATTACCTGTAGGAATACAAGCTAGTGAGTTGAACGTTGTGCAATACAAAGTTTGCAGGTTTTCTCCTGGGAAGAAAAAAACACCTTTTAACTAAACCACTGAAGCAGCCATGACAGTTCGCGTAGAAGTGTAGGTGATGACCAACACATAGCAGCACTTGTTAGGCATGTGATAGAATCGCTCTTAGCCCTGTGGCAAGCGCAGAAATATTTAAACTCCTCAAAAAAGTTCACATGTCACAATGTCACGCAAGGTCGGCCGCAGTGGCCGAGGGGAATAGTCTCGTCGCGGCTACGGCGATGTGCGGACCTCGGGCAGAGCCGCGCGCCGTGGCGAGTTTATTTACGTCTTCGCGGTAGGTCGCGTGCATACAGCGTCGTCCTGACTGTACAGAAAACCATGAATCAGACCAAGAGAATAGATACCCTGAAGTTCACCTTTGACACGACTCTCCCTAGACCGAGCTCTTTCGAGGTAGAAAATTGGTTAGAAGAAACCGCTAAGATATCTGCCGATGAAGTAATTGGAATTAACTTTTCTATCGTCACTAGTGTTGTTTACCTTAAAGTTATCAACTCCGACGTATGTGATCGAGTAGTCGCAAGCAGTGGAGGGGCCTTGACATTTAAATACAGGGACGGTGTTGTCGGTGAGGTGACTGTCATACATGCATGACTTGGCATCCGGACAGTGCGCGTATTTGAGCTGCCCTTTGAAACAACAGTGGAACAAATTAATGCGGTCCTTGCGCCTTGTGGCAGGGTGTTGAACACGTTTGCGGAAAAGTTCTCTCCGTGCCATAAATACCCTGTGTTAAGCGGTGTGCGACAGGTTAAGATCGACCTCACAAAACATATCCCCTCTTACATAACTGTAGGCGGACACCGTGGAATTGTTATATACGATGGACAGCCGAGAACTTGCGCTGGCTGCGGCGCGACAGGCCACGTCAGAGCGCAGTGATTACAACGCCGCGTGGCGCAGATACCAGCCGGGGAGGCCGCACGTCCTTCCGTGACAACAGCGCTGCCCCTGACTTACTCGTCGGCGCTAACTGCAGTGCAAACCGCGACCCCACCTTTAGATGTCCCGCCATCAGACGGCAATGATAAACCTGCTGCTGCGCAGACAGTCACCGAACGCGTACCTGCAAGTTCAAACGTTGATGTCCTTTCAAGTGCCGAGATTCACTCAGACACACATATGGAAATGAGTGATGATGCAGGACCGAGTGAACCAGACCGCGAACAAACAGGTTTGACTGAAGCCCTCCCTATACCTGGGCCTAATGAAGTATGGGAGTCGATGGATCTTGGATCTATTGATGAGTACGAGTCGACGGAACAACGGACTTCTGATACCGATGGTTCGGAGTCATCAAAGGGGTCGTCCTCGACAAAGAAGACTAAGAAACGGAGACGAGCCCACCAAGGCGCCAACCAAGTCTCCCCATTACTGCGGGAGAAAGCTAACAAGATTATAAACAAGATCCGTCATGAAAATTCTGTGACTGCTGATGTGCGTCAATTGGTCTCTTCAGGAATGGATGTCGAGATGTCTGCCTCTTCTGAATCGATTTCACATCAAGGGTCGAGTGATGGCACAGCGTCTATCCCTGTTACACAACTAGCGCTGACCCCATCTGCAGAAATAAGACAAGCAGAGGCTTTGCTTCAGTCAACATGTTCCAAATCCTGGGCAGAGGAATTGGAAGAAACAGAGGAGAACGCTGACACGGCCGCGGTCCAGAAATTGCGGACGGAACCCTCTACCATCTCGACGGAGCAGACTACAACAACAAAAGATGGCACGATGGTCACCTCGACTGAAGCCTAACCGCCTTCTATTCCCAGCCACCCTAAGAGGACAACTTAACTGCTGGAAAACCTTAAAACCATGAATCAGTCGCAAGCTTATAAAATAGCCACTCTCAACATCAATAAGATCAGGTCAGGGTTGCGACTGTCCATGTTACAGGATCTCTTACGTGCTGCCGACATTGATATCATCTTGCTTCAGGAAGTGGCCGGATATACGGCTATCACCAATCCGGGAAGTGGAGCGGATCTCGGAACAGCTATTTTGGCAAAAGAAGGTATCATAATGACTGATGTGGAAAAATTACCGAATAGCAGGGGAATTGCAATCACGGTTCACCGCACTCGCATAATTAATGTGTATGCGCCATCCGGCAGTAGCAATCGGCGAGGCTGGGCAGAATTCTTTACCAGTGAAATTGTACAGCTTTTTGGAAGGAATTATGATCATCTAATACTTGCAGGTGACTTTAACTGTGTGCTGCACCGTAAAGACCAGACGCCCAATTTTAACACATCGATGGAACTGAAACGTATTGTCAATGATCTGCTTTTAATTGACACCTGGGAACACCTGCACGGCATGTTACAAGGATTCACGTATGTCACAAACCACTCTGCAAGTCGGCTGGACAGAATATATGTTAGTGAACAACTTATTTCCGCCGTCCTACATTCCGAAATTTGGCCGACAATTTTATCAGACCATGCCGCATATATATATATGTACAATTAACATGTGCAAACAAGGCACATACCGGGCCAGAGGCACGTGGAAACTAAATAACTCCATTCTCCATGATGTAGAATGCTAGCGTGTATTTAATGACACATGGAGGGCATGTGAAAGTAAAGCAGCACAGTACAACTCAGTGACGGAATGGTGGCTCAAACATGCCAAACTAAGGATACGGAGAATGTTTCAGACTTATTCACGAGAAAAGTATTACTGGCAACAAAAGACTACAGAATTTTACATCTGTTGCTTAAGAGAGTTATGTAAATCGGACGCGACGATAATTGACAATTATGTACAAATAAAGCGTATCAAAGCAAAACTTGTGACACTTAAACGACAACAGTGTGAAGGATACAAAGTCCGGTCTCGGTCCGATAACCTGATAGAACAGGAAGAACCTTCTATGTTTCACGTAATTCGCGAGAATAAGAGAGGCAAAAGAAAAATTATAACGCATCTCCGGTTACGTGACGGGACCACCCTCGTGCAGCAACACGACATAAAAAATCAATTCATACTCACCTGGAATCGTTGCTGGCAACGGAAAGCAACGACGCAATAATGCAACAGGAGCTGCTACACAACCTTCAAGGGACACTGAGTGATGCACAAGCCGAGAACCTTGTTACAGACATTGATGAGGAGGAACTGGAATATGCCATCCAACGAAGCTCCAAAAACAGGTCACCGGGCCCTGACGGACTCACTGCGGAGTTCTATCATACTTTTCGAGAACAATTGCAGCCAAAATTATTAGCTATGTACATTGAATTGTTGCAGCCACATTTTAATCTGCCTCAAGAGCTGGTAGAAGGAATTGCAGTTTTCATCCCTAAACACCCAGGAAGCAGACATATTGACGATTTTAGACCTCTGACGCTCCTAAACTGTGATTACAAAATCGTGGCACGAATCTTTGCCCGTAGACTGAAACTGATGCTGAATACAGTAATAGGCAGATAAGAGACGTGCGTGGGTCTTGACAGAAAAATCCAACAAAACTTATGTGAATACAGAGACGTGATCGCTACAGCACAGGCTTGCAAAATTCAGTGTGCCGTAGTAACACTTGATTTTGCGAAGGCATTTGATCAAGTGAACCACCAGTACCTCTTGAGCACCATGCTTGCTATGAGCTCTCCGCAGCGCTTCACGAACTTCATCCTCAGTAAAGGTATAACAAGAGCATTAGTGAATGGACAGCTCACAAAAGAAATTACAATAAAGAGCTCGGTGAGACAGGGCTGCCCTTTGTCAATGGCACTTTTTGCTATCGCCATTGAACCCCTGCTTGCTACACTAAATCAACGTCTACGAGGATTGACAATCAATGGAATCAAGATAGCCTGCAATGCTTACGCGGATGACGTGGGTTTTTTAGTCACGGACGACCAGGAGTTAGGAGCAGCTCTCCAAATCATTAACAAATACGAACTTGCTTCAGGGGCGAAGTTAAATGAAAGAAAGTGTGGTTTTATGAACATAGGATGTGGGGTTGCAGTACAGCACCATGGATACATAACTCCAGTCTCCAAACTGCAATGCTTAGGCATCGAATACCGGAGTGACATAAGGCACACGATCGCTGTCAATTACAGGAATCTTCTCGCACGTTTACGTGCATGCATACAGAGCCACTATATCAGAAAACTTGATGACGTACAAAAGGTTACCCTCGCCAACGTTTACATAACATCGAAGATCAATTACGTTGCACAAGTTTTACCGATGCCACACGAGACAATGAAACGAATTATGTCAGCTTTGGGTCACTTCGTCACTCGAGGGTACATCTTCAAAGTAAAATACGACACTCTCACTTTGGCCATTTGAGATGGTGGATTAAATCTTACGCATGTTGCAAATTAGGCACGGGCGCTATAAGTGTGTAATACATACAAGATCTGGAAGAACTCACCAAACAGTTTAACAGCCCACATGTTAAACGAGATCACGCCTACCAGTCTGCAGCCTCCAATCAACGTCCGACATATTCCGAGCGCTATGTCGCATTTTCAAACCTTTTTAGTCGACTTGAGCTACTTGCAGCTAAACATGCCTGATGATGAGCTCATGACGGCGCATAAAGTTTATAAGAAGTTAATGGAAAACAAGAACCGGAACGTCATTGAACAAAAATATCCCAATCACAGATGGCCAATAATCTGGAAGAACACCCACTGCCGTGATTTGATAACTGCGGTCAGAGCCTCCTGGTACCGATTAGTGAACAGGAAAGTCCACACCAACTCCAAGCTACATTCCATACATTTGGTGGACTCACCACTGTGTGCAACGTGCAGCTTAATGGACAACGACGAACATCTTTTTGTGTGCTCCAAGGTCAAAGGCGTCTGGAACTACATTCGTAAAAAGCTTGCAACCATCACAAGAACATCGGTTCTTCGTATTACACCTTACGATTTCTTGTACCCAGATACTGTTCCGTACCCTAAAACAAAACGGAACTCAGTTAACTGGTTGAAAGGACACTTCGTCCACTATTTAATGTCAAGCACGACTAAAAGCGAAGAGGACTTCTCCATGTATATAGTTCAGCAACTCCGCCAGTTATTACATAAACAACATTACAAGCGAAACTATGCAAACTTTTTAGAAGGAGTTTTCAGAGAAGATTGTAGAAATTACTGAGAATCCCAGACATTGAAAAACATGGAACACGAAGATAAAATGTAATTTGATGTCCTTCTAATAAGAGCATTTTTACCCGTTTATTTTCTGTTATGTCAACATTTTTTGTTCAATAAGCTCTACATTTAAATGGCGAGAGGACGCATTTCCTTTAATGATGTACTAAACATCCCCCTCATGGATTAACGTCTATCGTCATAAAAATACAAAACCTGGCAGCTCACGATTCACGAGTTAAGAGAAGATAAATAAAGAGAAGAGGCAAAGAAGTTAACTGACTTGCAAAGGAACGATAGAAACAAAACGGTAACATTCATTTTTCGAAAAGACGAACTCGGAAGCGTTCGGAGAGCCAGGAAAAAAAGTGTCTTTGAAGGAGCTACGTCAGTTTTATTTTGTTATCTATGGAGGAAGATTTTGATTTCATCGTGGAAGTGATCCACTACCTTCACCGGCAGAAGAAGAAGAAATTACTTTACCTAAAGGCCGATGAAGCCGACGCCGATTAAGGCGAATTTGGTGAGCGGAAGGACGGGTTGTAGGGGAGGAAGGAGACCCGAAAAAAAAAAAAAAAAGTAGAGAGAAAAAGGGGGGACTGAGGCGCGCCAGTCACGGTCTGCACGGCCACTACGGTCGGGGGTTCGAATCCCCCCTCGGGCATGGATATTTGTGCCGTCTTTAGTATAAGCTTGTTCATAAGTAGTTTGTAAGTTTAGGGACTGATGACCCCGTAGTTAAGTCCCATAAGCTCTACAAACATTTGTCACGCAAGCACTCACAAAGTCGCCCCCGCTTACGGTAATCATTATATGTTATGTAGATGAGTTAGAGTGCCTCATATGACCCTACTAGATATATAGTAGTCGGGATGACTCACAGTGAAAAGACGAAACCATTCTCCCTACAGTTACAAGTTTTTACTAAGAAACACAACTATTAGCGAACAATGAAATGTATGCTATCCTAAGCGACCATACTGTTGAGGTCATAATTCCCTAGATGTACTAACTACTTAAACTTACTTACGCTAAGAACAATATACACAACCATAGTCGAAGGAGGACTCGAACCTTTGATGGAGAGCGGCAGTCCGTGGCAAGACGCCTTAGACCGCACGACCATTCCCGTGTGGCTAACTATTAGAATCGCAGCCCCAAAAATGACATGGATCTGCACCAGAAGTTGCGAGAGAGAACTCGCAAAATGCAGTTTGTTGTTCACGCGTATAGGTTGTCAAATAAAGACGCTAAATGCATGGGAGAAGGAAGACTTCATATTGAGTAATCGAGATATATGCTGGAGAGATCAGAACATTTTCGTCTAAATTAACATGTAGTAGTGTTACTTAATTTTTACATTTTTACGATTTGTTAAAATAGCAGCAACAAGACGCAGGAGATTGTACTTTGCCTGTGCAACTGATTATTGCTGTTTCTTAACAACAATTTATTATGCGGTTGCTGAGGATGGAGAAAATACTAAAATTCTCCGATTGTGCTCTCAGGCATTATTAACTGTGGGGTATACGCAGAATGAAAGATAGACGTTTGCTGGTGAAGTTAGCGTCATAAATGTCCGTATTATACCGCGTGGCGTGCCACTGCTGTTGTACCTTCGTCAACAGTGACATTGATTTATTTCCACAGCCAGCCTGCCTGTGCGCTGTTACGCCATGCTATTGCTTTTTAATGTTTCAGTTTTTCTTAAATACGTAAAAGCTTGTTTGTGTACACGTACCACCCGCGTAATCAATAAGAGTCATTTCCAGCTCTGTGTGGAAGACTACGCAGTTGCAACGGAATATTCTGTCATTGCGACAGAGACAGAAAAGTGCACACATAGCAGAGGCACTTCTGGTGATTACACAACCTGCACCATTATAGCGGCAGGTTTCTGCCTGCCTATCGTGCGATCGGTCATTATTTCGACTTCGCGCGCCACTGGTATGAGATGCTTGTACGGTCTCCGACTTTCTCCACATTTAAACGGCCCTGGTCAAAAATAATATCAGCTCAAATACTGCTACAAAGTAAAAATTTACTGTGATCACATAGCTCTTCCTAACCAGAGATGGAAAATAGTATTACATTGCTCTTTATAATTGTGGTGCTTGCACTACACATAGCCGGCCGCGGTGGCCGAGGTGACTGAGGCGCTCCAGTCACGGTCAGCACGGCCACTACGGTCGGGGGTTCGAATCCCCCTTGGGCATCGATATTTGTGCCGTCCTAGTTTGTAAGTAGTTTGTAAGTGTAGGGACTGATGACCCCGTAGTTAAGTCCCATAAGCTTAACAAACATTTGAACATTTTGAGCACTACACATAAATTCTATAACCTACTGACTTGGGACTGAAGTCAGCCCCTTAAAGACAATCAGGATCGAAAAATGATTCCAAGCTTCTGAACTGCTCGTAGTATTTTAGACTATTTCTACGTTGTCCAAATACGACAATATGGTTATTTTAACCGATCTTTCTTTAAAACTTTAAACATGGCTCCGCTTGAGCAACGGCCGTAGACCCGATCCTCCAGGTGTACGAGGGACTTCCATTCTGATTTGTTTATGCGTCTGGAAAGTTCCATTAGGTATAATATCATCTGATGACGCCATAAATTAAGTGTATTCCTTTAACTTTCTAACTGTACTGCCACAGAAATATGTATTGGCCAAGGTGAAACATCAAGGGTGCCACATTTTTCAAGCCCCTGCTCTGCACATGGCATAATACGACCCTGGCTTCCGCAACGGTGTATGTTAACAATTGATAGATTAAATAACAGACAACCAGTTGGGGAAAATAGAATTATTCTATCTTTACCAATTATTTCGACAAAAAATTGTAGTACTCATTACTGCCAGAATGCGAGTCAATAATTGTGGTAGCCACTGCGCTACCTCTCGGTGGTTGCGTGTTTGAGAGTCTCTGACTTTCTTTCTGTCGCTGAGGACTACAAATGCTGCGTCGTTATGTGGAGGATGACCAGATGTCCCGGTTTTGCCGGGAGAGTCGCAGTTTTCACAGAAGTGTCACGATGTCAAAATAAAAAAATAAAATAAAATAAAAAAAATTCAGCGCACATAATTATCTCAGTTCTCAATCCGAAAAAATGCATGCATTTCTCACTTAATATTTGCGAAAAACAAATCTCACAGAAGCACAACGTTTCATAACTACATATCCTGCAATATAAACCGCATTTGGCTTAAGTCGCCTTGTACCCAAAGAAAAAAAAATCGCACTGACGTGTTTTACGGCCCACTTAGATTTGTAGTTTTATAAGTTTTTGCAAACATTTTGGACCAAAATAATAATCTAAATAATTATAAATTAATTAATAAGAGTGTCTGAAACCCTTTTAGAAAAAAAATAATTTAAGTAGTGGCAGGTTTCGAACCACCAATCTTTCGCGCCACAGTCCAACACCTTGCCCACTACGCTACGGCAATACGTCGAATCAGCAGCTCTTTACTCTCATGCTATTGCTGGGCGTTGTTAACTGATGTTAATATGGCATTTATAGACATTAGATTATCAAAATGTTCGTTAAGCTTATGGGACTTAACTACGGGGTCATCAGTCCCTAAACTTACAAACTACTTATGAACTACTTACGAACTAGGACGGCACAAATATCCATGCCCGAGGGGGGATTCGAACCCCCGACCGTAGTGGCCGTGCTGACCGTGACTGGAGCGCCTCAGTCACCTCGGCCACCGCGGCCGGCATTAGATTATCATTTATCGTTCGAAGAACGATGTGTGTGTGTTAATTCCTCAGTGTGTCGTTGCTTTGAAATGACAACGTCTATGTTACAATAAGAAAATCATCAAATACGCGAGGAATTTCACGTGACATCTCCGAACGGCTGGTTTTCGTTAATTCAATGGAGGGTGTCAAATCTCCGTTATTTTTGCAAATATGTCTCAAACGATACGAGATATGAAAAAAACATAAGGGAGGTAAGTTGTAGAGGATTTTCTCCTCTATTAATTAGGTTATTCAATTTTCGTGTCAGATGAACGGTTCGTTTGCAATTACAATTATATTACAAACGGCTTTTTTTGGTTTTACTACCATATTTTTTGTCCGAAAAATTTGAAAAAGGGAGGTTCTGGTGGCCTACAATCATGTCTGTAAAATTTGGTGCTGATCGGTTGAACAGTTCGTCTTAAAAACAGGGAACACGTTACGGGCAGACAGACGGACGGACAGACAGGCAGACATACATCCCAAAATCGCCGTTATTTTTGCAAATATCTTTGAAACGCTACGAGATATGGAAAAAACATAAGAGAGCAAAGTTGTAGAGAATTTTCTCCTCTACAAATTCGGTTATTCAATTTCCGTGTCAGATGAATAGTTAAGTCGTTATTTTCATTTAAATTTCGAACTGTCAAAAGACGACCACAAAGGCCCACTTTTAGTGTTACTATCGTAACCTAAAGTGGGCCAAAAGTAAGTCATGTTGGAAAGGAACGTGGATGTTACCTCTCCAACTCTAAGTTACCAACTCTCCACGTTAATTCCCGCGATAGGAGTAAAACCAAAACCAACCCGTTTTATGGAAACAGAAAACAAGTAGCAGGAATTCATGCAATGTATCAACTAAAGTGCTTTTTACTAATCAGTGAGGACTGAAGGCATTTTGTATCTCTGAATTAACCCGATCTTCATATATGTCTACACCTACATACATACTCCGCAATTCACAGTAAGGTGCGTGGCGGAGGGTACACTGTACCACTAATAGGCTTTTCCTTTCATATTCCACTCCCAAATAGAACGAGGAAAAAAAGAATGCCTATATGCCTCCGAACGAGCCCTAATTTCTCTTATCTTGTCTTTGTGACCACTAAGCAAAATGTAAGTAGGTGGCAGCAAGATCGTACTACACTCAGCTTCAAATTCCAGCCCTCTAAATTTCCTCAACAGAAATTCACGAAAAGAACGTCGTCTTTTCTCCAGCGATCCCAAATTGAATTGCCGGAGCATTTCCGTGACACTCGCGCAATGGTCGAACCTACCGGTAAAAATCCTAGATGCTCGCCTCAGAACTGCTTCCATGTTTTCCTTTAAAACGATCTGCTGCGGGTCCCAAATACTTGAGCAATACTCAAGACGTGATCGTACAAGCGTTTTATACGCGGTCTCCTTTACAGGTGAAGTACATCTTCCCAAAATTCTCCCAATAAACCGAAGTCGGCTGTCCGCCTTACTCATAACTGTCCTTACATTTTCGTTCCATTTCATATCGCTCTGCAGTGTTACGCCTAGGTATTTGAACGACGCGACAGCATCAAGAAGCTCACTACTAATGCTGTATTCGAACATTATGGGATTGTTTTTCCTACTCATGCGCATACCTTACATTTTTCTACATTGAGAGCTAGCTGCCATTCTTCGCACCAACTAGAAATTTTGTCTAAGTCGTCCTGTATGCTATTACAGTCAGTTAAATACGTAGTCGTAAGTTAATTTGTCCAGACTGTGTAGTATTCTTAGAAAATAGAGCGCACAGCTGTGAGAAAGAATTATTCATAAAAATCCACCACGAGATGAAAGAACTAGAATTTTAATGCATCTTTATCGCCCATTTTAAAGGATTTTCTGAAGGTATTATTTACTCTTTCAATTCCACTCTGTAAGTTACCTTTACCTGTAAAACCTTTAACAAACATGAACTACCTTTCACAAACAAATTAAACGGTAGTCGATTAATGATAAATGTTACGCCAGGGATTTATTATTTGGTCTTTTTGATATGCCATCTGTGTTACTAACCACTTTTCACGCACTGGCCGCGGTGGCCGAGGGGACTGAGGCGCTTCAGTCACGGTCTGCACGGTCACTACGGTTGGGGGTTCGAATCCCCCCTCGGGCATGGATATTTGTGCCGTCCTTAGTATTAGCACAGAGTAACACACACAGAGGAGAAGCCTCCCCTAAACCACTGTCCTACGCTCCCCTCGTAGTTCCGTAAGATGCTAGCAGGTGTCAGGCCGTTCCCTGGCTTAGGGTGCCTCTCGCACGTCAGAGGGCTGCTTCTGACCTCAAGCTATACAAACATTTGAATTTGAACTTTTCACGCAGCTGGAAAATTTCCGTTAACCCGAATGTTTCCTGTTTATTACAATGAAATGTACCTAATAACTTACGCAAATCATTCCCTAACCAATTTTCCCAAAGATAGAGACATAATTATGGGTAGCCATGAAAGTGTAATGAATACTGACCTAAATTTCATTCAAGCAGCAGCTACAATTAAAGCTTTTGAATCTTCCAGTAATGCTAATTCATACTGCATCGTAAGTATTGTGTTCTTTGTGCTTTCATTAATGTGTCTTTTGTCTACAGCATATGTAATGTACGAAATTGTTGTCTTGAAAACACGCTCGTCAGTAGCAGTCGTGACTGTGTCTGCAAACAGAGTAAATGTCGAAGTGCCTTCTGATGCCGTCGCCGGTGACGATGCTCAGTAGGTGGTCTCGAGCCACTTCCGGTAGCTGGTTTTCGTGGGGGAGAGTGGTGGCAGCGAGCGAACAGCGTGCAGAGCGCGTGGGAGTCGCTCATCGCGGAATGCGGACGGCACGCAACCCCAGTACGTGCTTCCCTGGCCAACGAGGAGCTGGCAGTCTGCTTCTGGAATCCTTTTTTCTAGAACACGCTCTGAGTAACGTGCGGAAAAACTTCTCACTCCACAATGTAGCCTTTGCGGAATGCCGACTCGTCCGACCGACGTCAGACACAGTTATGACTGGATTACTCGGTGAGCGCGGTATCTCTAATACCTTTATTAAACACAACTGGGAAAACTCACTTCTCAATGTTCGCATATTTCTGTACTGTCCTGACCCACACGACTACGCATCCTAATAATTATCAAGGGAACAGCAAAAATACACCGACCCATTTTACAACGGCGTATTTCTTTGCGACGAGAACTACTTACGGAATTTCTATCGCCGAGTTTCCCTTCCGAAAGTGAAAATATATCGTTGACTCCCACCTACATAGGGAGAAATGATCATCATATTGAAATAAGATAAATCAGGGCTCGAAAGGAGAAAATTTTCCGCGCTCTATCCGAGAATGGAACGATATACAGGGTGTTACAAAAAGGTAGGTGTTACACAAAGAAAGAAAATATGTTATGTGGACATGTGTCCCGAAACGCTTAATTTCCACGTTAGAGCTCATTTTAGTATTTCTCTTTAAATGTAAATTGAAATAATTCGTGCAGACAATTGTCAAACTACCCAATTGTTTCGTTAGTATGTACTGTACTTCCTCGATTCATCGCCAGTTGGCCCAATTGAAGGAAGGTAATTTGACTTCAGTGCTTGTGTTGACATGCTACTCATTGCTCTACAGTACTAGCATCAAGCACATCAGTACGTAGTATCAACTGGTTAGTGTTAATCACGAACGTTGTTTTGCAGTCAGTGCAATGTTTACAAATGCGGAGTTGGCAGATGCCCATTTGATGTATGGATTAGCACGGGGCAATAGCCGTGGCGCGGTACGTTTGTATCGAGACAGATTTCCATAACGAAGGTGTCCCGACAGTAAGACGTTCGAAGCAATTGATCGGCGTCTTAGGGAGCACGGAACATTCCAGCCTATGACTCGCGACTGGGGAAGACCTAGAACGACGAGGACACCTGCAATGGACGAAGCAATTCTTCGTGCAGTTGACGATAACAGTAATGTTAGCGTCAGAGAAGTTGCTGCTGTACAAGATAACGTTGACCACGTCACTGTATGGAGAGTGCTGCGAGAGAACCAGTTGTTTCCGTACCATGTACAGCGTGTGCAGGCACTATCAGCAGCTGATTGGCCTCCACGGGTACACTTCTGCGAATGGTTCATCCAACAATGTGTCACTCCTCATTTCAGTGCAAATGTTCTATTTTCGGATGAGGCTTCATTCCAACGTGATCAAATTGTAAATTTTCATAATAACATGTGTAGGCTGACGAGAATCCGCACGCAATTGTGCAATCACGTCATCAACACAGATTTTCTGTAACTGGAGCACGTTATCATGATTTCATACGGGATACTCTACCTGTACTGCTAGAACGTGTTCCTTTACAAGTACGACACAACATGTGGTTCATGCACGATGGAGCTCCTGCACATTTCAGTCGACGTGTTCGTACGCTTCTCAACAACAGATTCAGTGACCGATGGATTGGTAGAAGCGGACCAATACCATGGCCTCCACGCTCTCCTGGCGTCAACCCTCTTGACTTTCATTTATGGGGGCATTTGAAAGCTCTTGTCTACGCAACCCCGGTACCAAATGTAGAGACTCTTCGTGCTTGTATTGTCGACGGCTGTGATACAATACGCCATTCTCCAGGGCTGCATCAGCGCATCAGGGATTCCATGCGACGGAGTTCAAATGTTTGTAGAACTTATGGGACTTAACTACGGGGTCACCAGTCCCTAAGCTAACAAACTACTTATGAACTACCTAAGACTAAGGACGGCACAAATATCCTTGCCATATCTCATCAGTTAGGTTTTAACTCGAAAAATTCAAATGTTTGTATAGCTTATGGGACTTAAACTACGGGGTCATCAGTCCCTAAACTTACAAACTACTTATGAACTAGTTAATCCTAAAGACGGCACAAATATCCATGCCCGAGGAGGGATTCGAACCCCCGACCGTAGTGGCCGTGCAGACCGTGACTGGAGCGCCTCAGTCTCCTCGGCCACCGCGACCGGGCATGCGACGGAGGGTGGATGCATTTATCCTCGCTAACAGAGGACAGTTTGAACATTTACTGTAACAAAGTGTTTGAAGTCACGCTGGTACGTTCTGTTGCTGTGTGTTTCCATTCCATGATTAATGTGATTTGCAGAGAAGTAACAAAATGAGCTCTAACGTCGAATTTAAGCGTTTCCGGATACATATCCACATATTTTCTTTCTTTGTGTGTGAGGAAAGTTTCCTGAAAGTTTGGCCGTACCTTTTTGTAACACCCTGTATACACAGCTTAGAAGTAGTTCTATGAACGCTCTGCCAGGCATTAACTGTGATTTCCAGAATAACCATGTAAATGTAGCCGCAGGGACGACGAAACGTGTTCTTGGCCTTATTTGCAGTAATTCTTTGAAATGTTCACGGATAATCTTTTCCACTGGCATATATGGGATGCTCTCGGGGTAAATCTCTCGAAAATTGTTTATCTACATACACTACTGGCCATTAAAATTGCTACACCAAGAAGAAATGCAGATGATAAACGGGTATTCATTGTACAAATATACTATACTAGAACTGACATGTGATTACATTTTCACGCAATTTGGGTGCATAGATCCTTAGAAATCAGTACCCAGAACAACCACCTCTGGCTGTAATAACGGCCTTGATACGCCTGGGCATTGAGTCAAACAGAGCTTGGATGGTGTGTACAGGTACAGATGCTCACGCAGCTTTAACACGATACCACAGATCATCAAGAGTAGTGACTGGCGTATTGTGATGAGCCAGTTGCTCGGCCACCATTGAGCAGACGTTTTCAATTGGTGAAAGATCTGTAGAATGTGCTGGCCAGGGCAGCAGTCGAACATTTTCCGTATCCAGAAAGGCCCGTATATGACCTGCAACATGCGGTCGTGCATTATCTTGCTGAAATGTAGGGTTTCACAGGAATCGGATGAAGGGTAGAGCCGCGGGTCGTAACACATCTGAAATGTAACGGCTACTGTTCAAAGTGCCGTCGATGCGAATAACAGGTGACCGAGACGTGTAACCAATGGCACCCCATTCCATCACGCCGGGTGATACGCCAGTATGGCAAAGACGAATACTCGCTTCCAATGTGCGTTCACCGCTATGTCGCCAAACACGGATGCGACCATCATGATGCTGTTAACAGAGCCTGGATTCATCCGAAAAATGATGTTTTGCCATTCGTGCACCCAGATTCGTCGTTGCGTAGACCATCGCAGGTACTCCTGTCTGTGATGCAGCGTCAAGGGTAACCGCAGCCATGGTCTCCGAGCTGATAGTCCATGCTGCTGCAGACGTCATCGAACTGTTCGTGCAGATTGTTGTTTGTCTTGCAAACGTCTCCATATGTTGACTCAGGGATCGAGAAGTGGTTGCACGATCCTTACAGCCATGCGGATGCCTGTCATCTCGACTGCTAGTGATACGAGGTTGTTGGTATCCAGCACGGCGTTCCGTATTGCCCTCTTGAACCCACCGATTCCATATTCTGCTAACAGTCATTAGATCGCGACCAACGCGAGCGGCGATACGATAAACCGCAATCGCGATAGGCTACAATCAGACCTTTATCAAAGTCGGAAACGTGATGGTACGCATTTCTCCTCCATACACGAGGCATCACAACAACGTTTCACTAGGCAACGCCGTTCAACTGCTGTTTGTGTATGAGAAATCGGTTGGCAACTTTCCTCATGTCGGCACGTTATAGGTGTCGCCACTGGCGCCAAACTTGATTGAATGCTTTGAAAAGCTAATCATTTGAATATCACAGCATCTTCTTCCTGTCGGTTAAATTTCGCGTCTGTAGCACGTCATCTTCGTGGTGTAGCAATTTTAATAGCCAGGAGCGTATTTCGTATCTTTTTATCAGACGAATACAAAAATAATATTCGTATCCATAGAGTAATGGAAATCCATAGGTAAATAAGGAATATTACTGGCTGTATTTTTCACCGTCATTCTGCCTCTAAGGTTGACTTCTGGAGGTGATGCAGTCTGCTGCTTGACAAGGCCGCGCTTCCTGCTGTCGCCAGTGTCAGGCTAGCGGCGTTCTCTTACGTTTGGGGACATTTCGCGGATATGCAGGGCGGAGAAAAGAATTTTAGACTGTTGTGACAAATGTTATATAAGTGTGCAAACTCCCCACCAGTAAGAGAGCTGTGATAACTAAGATGGCGCTTCCCTCGCTGTTGTCAATTTTTAACTGTCTGATACTCGGAAAGGACAAATGATCATTCACTTGCTCACAGGTCAGAGTCAGAAATCGGGCTGCGTGACATTTTATCCAACTACTGCAGAATATTTTTTTCTAACTGCCAACGTGTTCGCAAATTGATTCCGTCAGTACAGATAACACTAATGTCACTTCAAACCGGTGAGCCGCCGGCACAACGAAAGCCTGGGAGACGAGCTTGTTCTGTAAGCGGAGTCAATACTCTGCCAAGCCACTGCTGTGTGTAGACCGCTGAACGTCACACCAATAGTGCAACCGCCCTAACATCATGTTGACAGAGATGCATCAACTTCCGTATCTCAGATTTGAAGTGGGACGAGGTGGGAGTACGCATGAATATTTTGGATGAAGCATGTGATGACTTAGTACTGCCATGCAGGAGTCGCACGATCAGTGCCGGATTAAGCGCCGTTTAGGCCCCTAGGCAGTACAAATCTTGGGGCTCACTGAAAAATCGACTCTTAATACGTTAATAATACCGTAATGATATTTTCACTCTGCAGTGTGAGCTGATATGAAACTTCCTGGCATATTAAAATTTTATGACGGAACCGGGATTCGAACCTGGGACCTTGTTCTTTCGCGGACAAACGCTCTACCCCAATCGCTCTACCAGCAGAGCGTTTGTCCGCGAAGGGCAAATGTTCCATGTTCGAATCCCGGTTCCGGCACAAAATTTTAATCTGCCAGGAAACGGCTGTAACGATTTGGATGAAACTGTGTGTCTACACTATTTTTTTTTATTTCACCTAAATATTCGGACAAGATAGAGAAGATATGTTAGCCTCGAAAACGCGTGAGTAGCAGTATGTACCACTATGTAACAGAAAATAAAAAATGCCCAGCCACCCGATATTAGTAATTAATATGTCCAACCGTCATGTAATATATCGACATACGGGCTGAATAAAGTGACATTTGGATATAAGAATAATTATAGCAAAGTTTACTAGTTTCCCTTTTCAATACATACTGGAATGTACTCTGGGTTTCCCCGAGTCCTTAGAGCCTCATTTTACACAGGTGATGCAACACCTGAAGGGATTTATGTACTACAACAGGTGTGTGTGTGGAAAACTGCCGCTGAAAAAAAAGCAGGGCCCCAATTCTCCGTCTGTGCTCCTCAAACTCTTGTGAAGTATCCCGATCAGTTTGCCACCACATTTTCAGTTAGTTGCAGACGAAGAATGAAAAGGCAACAAATTTTTATTTAAAACTCAAAATTCTTTCTAGAAGCTACAAATTATCGTTGTTGTTTCGGTGCACAAGGGGCCCCTAAAACGCGCGGGGCTCCTAAGCTGCTCCTACTCTGCCTTATGAATAATCCGGCACTGCGAACGATGGGTGAAATCGCTCAGATTAGGCAAAGATGTGAAGGTCACTGCCGTAGGCCTACAGGACGACCCCAAGTGGAAACCAATACAGTTCAACTTCTTACTTCATTCTTGGACGGCCCGTGAGTAAGAAACAGAAGTCGCCATAAACCTGCAAAATTGCAGAACATTGGATATCCCATGAAATGTCCGAAATGCAGCAATGGTGCGGCTATACCGTGCACAAGATTTGTTGGGCCGATACCAAAGAGAAGGCAACGACTTTCTTGGACGCGTCATCTTTGTCGACGAGAGCTTGGCGTGCACATAATTCAAACACCATCAAGTGGATGGCCCCCAGGGGGCCACGGTTCTATCGTGAGTACGTGCGTGGCGAGCACGGGGCCCCGAGCTAATGCAGTCTTCCTTCCTTCTTTACTTCCCAGGCTGCATTTCATTTCCCCCTCCCCTCCTTTCCCATTCTCGCTCCCTCCCCTCCCCACCGGGGTACTGATAACCTCAGTAGTTTAGTCCCCCTATCCCAAACAAACAACCCAACCCAATCAAGTAGATGGAGGCAGCCCATCTCCTCGTCCACAGAAGGTGCGCGTACGCCAAGTGCTGTGGACTGAGGTTGACTGGACGCTGGGTACTGCTGCAACACCACACTCACCCAGCGCTCAGACACTCCGCATGACAACGCAGGATGCCACACCGCTGCGGCTATCCGCGACATCTTGCACCGCTGTCAATGAGGGATTCTCGAATATAAACCGCACTCCACCGACATGAGTCCCTATCATCAGAATCTTTTGACAAACTGAAAGAACGCCTGCCACGTATCCGGTATACCACCTCCGATGACAGTATTTACGCCTTAGCACGGTCAGTACGGGTCATCAACAGAAAAACACTCGAAGATCGTATACGACACCTTGCACACATAAAACGTCGCAAAAAAACAGGGCGATAATATTGAAAGCGTGTAACTATTAGTACAGCTGTAAGAAAGTCATTTCAGAGTACAGTAATAGTTTTAATTACTTATTATCCAGCATTTATATATCCTCTGTATCTCGGCCGTCTTCCCTTATTTTACTGCCCAAATAGCGTGATTATGGAATATCGCCACAGTTGTGAAATTGAATTCGTGATTTCGTGTCAGAAAGGACACAGTACGTTGTAATTGATGGGAAGTCATCGAGTAAAATAGAAGTAATATCCGGCGTTCCCCTGGGAAGTGTTGTACGGCCCGTACTGTTCCTTCCCCTTTATAAACGATTTAGGGGACAAACTGAGCAGTCAATTAGACTGTTCGCGGTTGAAGCTGTCGTTTATTGGTTAGTCAAGTCACCAGAAGATCAAAAGCAGCTGCAAAATTATTTAGATATCTTCAAGGTCTAAAACTGACAATTGACCCTAAACAACTCTGTCGTAAACCATGTAAACCTAGGATAATGTGTTGCATTCCAAAAAATACGCAAAAATGTATGCAATTTACAAGAAAGCTGTAACATCAGAAAGAAAATTAATGAAAATTCATTGACTTGTAGATAACATTGTTTTATTATCGTTCGTGAGTACGGGCGGGTGGTTTTAGGTTGGAAGGCGGTGGCATGTTCGAACAGGTTGAAAACTGCACGAATAACACAAGAGAACACAGGAGTATTGTTTGGACCATGCTCAGACATAATAGTTTCAACAAGTAATACTAAACTTGTACATAAATACAATATGTCTGAGACTCACCAACAACTCAATAATTAAAAAATAAAAAAAATAAAAAAAAATAGGTTGATCTAATTCGTTCTGTTAAGGATAATGATACTGTTTAGGGAGCTGGAACATCTTCGTTAATAACTGGATTACAGCCAAAATGCAAGTAGAGTCCACATTTACTAGTTATGAACAAGAGATTAATTGTTTCTTATCCTCCCATTTTATGAAAACAAACAGGAAGCAGGAATTCATGCAATGTATTAACAAAAGTGCTATTTACTAATCAGTAAGGATTGAAGGTATTTTGTATCTCTGAATGAACTCAATCTTCATATATGTAAACGTAGTCGTAAGTTAATTTGCCCAGAGTCTGTAGTATTCTTAGTAAGTGGAGTGCACAGCTGTGAGAAAGAATTATTTATGAAGAATCCACCACTAAATGACTGCACTAGAATTTTAATGCGTATTTATCATCCATTTTAAATTATTTTCTGAAGGTATTATTTACTCTTTCAATTCCACCCTGTAAGTTACCTTTACCTGTAAAACCTTTAACAAACATAAACTACCTTTCACACACAAATTAAACTGTAGTGGATTAATTTTAAATGTTACGCATTGTGATTTATCGTGTAATCTGTTTGATATGCCTTCTGTGTTACAAAACACTTTTCACGCAGTTGTTACCTGTTTATTACAGTGAATCATACATACTAACTTATGCAAATCATTTTCCCAGAGATAGTGATTTAATTGTGGGTAGCTATGAAAGTGTTATTAATACTGAGCTAAATTTCATTCAAGCAGCAGCTAGAATTAAATCTTCCAGTAATGCTAATTCATACTTCATTGTAAGTATTGTGTTCTTTGTGCTTTCATTAATGTGTCTTTTGTCTACAGCATATGTGTGACTGTGTCTCCGCTGCCGAAGCGACATCACGACGCCCTGGAGATTGTCTCGAGCCACTTCCAGCGTTGCCAACTTAATGGATTTTCCACTAAAACTGGCGGTTATTTCTCTCCTTTTAGTGGGGAAATATTGCCGCTAGACCCCAAGTTAACCGACTGCCAGCGTGGCCCAATGGATAGCATCACCGATTACGCTGCTGAAGGACGCCGGTTCAAATGTTCAAATGTTTGTATAGTCTATGCGACTTAACTACGGGGTCTTCAGTCCCTAAACTTACAAACTACTTATGAACTACTTACCAACTAGGACGGCACAAATATCCATGCCCGAGGGGGGATTCGAACCCCCGACCGTAGTGGCCGTGCAGACCGTGACTGGAGCGCCTTAGCCCCCTCGGCCACCGCGGCCGGCAACGCCGGTTCAATCCATCCACAGGCAAAAACTTTATTTCTTTATAATTATCATTTCCAAAATGTTCTACAAGTTTCTTATATTCACTGGTAATTTCTACGTGTTTCTTATGTCAACTATTCATCTAATTTCTGCTACATTCTCTCTGTATAAATAGCAGAGCACTCTGCCCTAGAGGCAGTCAGTGCTGCGTCTATGTTTCAGTTCGCAATAAACCTGCTTTCAGTATAAGTGCTGTGTTCAGTTGACAACCCTGCCTTCGAAATCAAGCTGCTTCCATTTCAACGCGACAATATTGCTTCTAGTGACTGATGTATTTTATAGTGGTTTTGTAGTATTCAGCCGGCCGCGGTGGCCGAGGGGTCTGAGGCGCTCCAGTCACGGTCTGCACGGCTACTACGGTCGAATCCCCCATCGGGCATGGATATTTGTGCCGTCCTTAGTCTTAGCTAGTTCATAAGTAGTTTGTAAGCTTAGGGACTGATGACCCTGTAGTTAAGTCCCGTAAGTTCTACAAACATTTGAACATTTTTGTAGTATTCAGTTTCAGTTACTGAAAATGCGATCTATCAGCAATTAGGCTATTTTGAAATATGTTATTTCTACTTGATTTCAGAAGTATTTAACTGTTACTACGAAGACAACACTGATGCATTACAATATGACATCAAACGAACCACCATACTCGATAGACTACATATCGGGCAACCCTGTGGAATGAACTGTATTTAAAAACACCTAGTTATAGTTCATATGACGAGTTATACAAAACCATAAACGATGGCTAGAAACCGTTAAAAATAGTTCTAGCGTGTCAGACAAGTTGGTTATCAATAGAATCCGCTGTATCAAGAATGTACATGCAACGGTCGGTGGAAATGGTAAAAACACATTTCTTTCGTTTCTAAATTGCGCGAAAGATGTCACATGTCAGAGTTATTGCAAATTAATTAGGCATACGCATCTATTTCATTTCTGTATCCAATAGGGCCTATTAATTGAAATTAATGAGTTGACTAACCTGATTGATATGCTTGTCAGGAAAGTTATGTTACCTGTAAATAAAGTTAATATTTCCACTAAAAATATCCGTGATTTCTTGGCTTGAAGAAGTTATCTGGGATTCCGCTTTGAAAAGTAGTTGCTTGAAATGAGAGAAAAAGTATTATTACGGAAGATGAAGAAATGTTGCGTAATAGCTGCATAACATTTATAGTAAGTCTGACTGAAGAATAAAAGGCAAGTGACCACGAAATTTGACTTTGATGAAAAAAAATTCCAGAATTGGTATTGAACAAGCACTTAATCACAACAAAGAAAATTTAATTGATGTGCTGGTTCACTTCAATAAAAGTGTAGAATTTATAGGAAGAGTGGATGATTAGTGACGACAGATTAATTTGTTGAAATTGAACGAGAACAAAAAAAATCGAATTAAGTATTGCATATCATACATGCTCAACGGGTATCCATATTTGAGTTGTTGTTGTGGTTTGTTAAGCTTTAGGGACTTAACTATGGGGTCATCAGTCCCTAAACTTACAAACTACTTATGAACTACCTACAACTAAGGAAGGCACAAATATCCATGCCCGAGGGGGGATTCGAACCCCCGACCGTAGTGGCCGTGCAGACCATGACTGAAGCGCCTCAGTCCCCTCGGCCACCGCGGCCGGCTCCATATTTGAGAAATTACCGACTTTTACGATTACTCTCCTAATACTACCTCATACTAAAGCCAATGCTGGGAGACTAATTGGAAGTATGAATGTAATAAAAAACAAGCGGAAGGATAAAATGAAGTTAAATCTTTTAAATGCTACATTAAGGAAACGCTGTGATTTGTAGTTGGAAGGAAAACGATGCAACGATTATGAAATTCCACTAAACGTTGTAAAACCAATTCCAAAGAATGGTATCAATCTGAAACGGGCGATGATGATACAGACAAAAATGATTCATCTGAATAAGACGAATTCATTTAAATAAGTAGCTATTGTCATGAAACTTTTTGTACCTTCCTGACCTTCACTTGCTGATTTATTTCTTTTGTGTTCATTAAATTGTAGTAATATTTTATTACTTAATAATATATGTAACATTGTTAATTTAATTATTGTTTTCTTTCATTATATATCTATATCTATAAATGTGAATGTCTGTTCGGTGTACGTTTATCACGTCTGAACCACAAGACATAAAGAGGTAAAAATTTGTACAGTTACTAATGTCTACCCAGGGAAGGCTTTAGGCACGGTTTTATGGAGATCTGATAGCTATTTATCCATATATATTAAAGTGAATGTCTGTTCGGTGTACGCTTATCACGTCCGAACGACAAGACCCAGAAACTTAAATATTTGTACAGTTACTAATTTATACATGAGGAATGTTTTAGGACGGTTTTATAGCGATCTGATTAATAGTTAATAATTTGAAGAATATAACGCGAAATGCTGAACAATAATTATTCTTTGAAAATGGTATTATTGGTTGCATTGTTGCTTTAGGGTTGATGATGATAAAGGGGTGGAGTATATTAGGATGGAAAGTTGTCGGTGTACATAAAATTCTACGTGTGTGCGTGCCTGTGTGTGTGTGTGTGTGTGTGTGTGTGTGTGTGTGTGAATATTTCGCTCTGCAGCGAAACCTACAGAACGCAAACGAATGGTCTGTGTGTAATTGTTGTCCGAAGTCTCCCGTTGTACACCACAGCAGTTCCATGCCGATAGCTGTAAAGGGGTGGAAGATATGGTGGTTGAAAGTCGTCAAAGTTACATACAGCGAAACGTGATGCCACAGACCATATCTTTGGTCTATGCGTGCTACAATGTCTTCAGCTCTTTCTCTGTAAGGATAAGCATACGAATAAGGAAATATAAGAATTAAAAAAATAAAGCAGTAAAAAAGAAAATTCTTTTAATACAGCTCTTTAAAAAAAAATCGATTTGACGTTTCGCGCATTACATCCAGTAATCGATCTGTGATATTACAATCATTAAACGTCGCAGGAATCCATTTACAGCCCTCATGTTTTTCACATGGCCAATTATACGTCGCTTGCTCAAGGGTGGGCAACCCAAGAAATCTCTACATTTACTCTCCAAACAATACTACAAACAACGTAGTTTATCAGAATTCCCTAAAATGAAATTAAAATGAATTTTGACATTACTCTCACCATATGTGTTGAGATATTGCAACACAGGCTATAAGGAATAATGTATGTATTATTTATTGTAAATTATTAAGCACTTCACATAATTTTATTTTTTTATTTGAATGTTGATTAAAAATGTTTGTTTCTAAAGTAGGTATTGTATTTCATTTCATCCTTCAAAACCAGTCTCATAGCACACCACCGAAAGATAGTTTATCATAGTCAACCAACTCGCGTGCGGATCCGCGGGCTTAAGCTAGTGTATATATATTAGTGGAAATTTTAGCGATTATGATAGTAGGGTCATTTTTGTTAGTGGATTTCTGGTGGTTTCTGCACTTGAAACTGGTGGGCAGCTCACTTGAGCTGTTGGTAACACTGGGCACTTCCGGTAGCTGGTTTTGGTGGGGGAGGGTGCTGTAAAAGGCGCAGCGTGGGAGTGGCTTATCGCGGATTGCAACCCGAGCAGCGCTTCCTTGTCCGCTACGAGCCTCTGGCAGTCCGCGCCGCGGATCAACGGCTCCTCCACAATGTAGCCTTTACGGAATGCCGAATCTTCCGACTTTGGACACCAGACACAGTTATGACTGGTTACTCGGCGTGTGCGGTAACCCTAATACCCTTATTAAATACAGCTGGTGAAACTCACTTCTCCGTGTTCGCGTATTTCTGCACTATCCGGACACACACGCCTACGCATCCTAACAATTATCAAGGGAACAGCAACAATTCAACGGCCCCTTTAAACAACGGCGTATTTCGTTGCGACGAGATCTACTTACGAAATTTCTATCGCCGACTTTCCCTTCCGAATGTGAAAATATATCGTTGATCCCTATCTACACAGGGAGAACTGATCATCGTGTTCAAGTAAGATAATTCAGGGCACGAAAGGAGAAAATTTCCCGCTCTCTATTAGAGAATGGAACGGTATACAGGGTGTAAATTTTAAGTTGACAAACCAGAATAACTCGAAAAATAAGCTTCATACGAAAAAATATGTAAAATCCAAAGTTGATTATTTTCGAGGGGAACATCTGCTGGTGATAAATTTAGCCAGCCTCCTGGGAGTGGTGCAGGAAGCAACTTTAAAATTTCAAATGGAAACCCCAATTTTTTTAAATTACAGAATCAGATGAGAGATAAAAAGCTTACGGACATTTTGTCTTAAATATTTGTTTTCATTCTTGGTAGTTGGCGCTGTAATTCAAGAAAATCCATGTTCTCATTTTTGCGTGGAAAATGGTTACGGGTAAATAAAAAGGACTTATTTACTTCGTATAGTTTAATTAGCTAAAACTAAAACTCTCCCTCTCTCCTCATATTGTGGGGTTTTGCTCCTACCAGTCGCGTTTGACGCGGAATTAGTATTTCTAGACGGATTTAAGAAAAAATGTACGTAGTTCTTTTTTATGTAGAGTCTGATTCTGGGATAAAAAATAGGGTTTCCATTGGAAATTTTAAAGTTGCCTTCCGCCCCGCCCCACCCCCAGGAGGCTGGGGTGGCGGGCTAAATTTAGCACCAGCAGATGTCCCCCTCGAAAATAATCAACTTTGGATTCTACACATTTTTTCGCCTGAAGCTTATTTTTCGAGTTATTCTGGTTTGTCGACTTAAAATTTACACCCTGCATATGTAGTTTGAAAGTGGTTCTATGAACGTTCTGCCATGTATTAACAGTGATTTCCAGAGTACCCATGTAGATGTAGTCGCAGGGACGACGAAACGTGTACTTGAACTTATTTGCAGTAATTCTTTGAAATGTTCACGAAGAATCTATGCCCTTGGCATATATAGGATGTTCTCGAGGTAAATCACTCGAAAAATGTTTATCAGCATATTTCGTATATTTTTTACCAGACGACTACAAAAATAATATTCGTAACCCTAGAGCAATGAAAATGCATAGGTAAATAACTAAGTAATAATGGTGGCTGTAGTTTTCACCGTCATTCTGTCGCTTGGGGAGGTGATACAGTCTGGCCACGTGGCAAGTCCGCTCTTCCTGCTGTCGCCGAGCACGGGCCAGTGTCAAGTCCAGTGAAGTTGGCACCCCTTTTTTGGAAAATGTAAATTTTTTTCAGAGTTCTAGACAGATATGCAATAGTTCTGGAGTTCTCTGTACAAAATTTAAATAGTTCTGCAAAATTTCGCCGAAAAAATACAAAATATTACCACAAAATATAGTTTTTTCAAAATAATTTCTTGCCTATTAGTACAAACATAGTTCTGATCACAGTTCTAAATAGTTCTCAAAGAGTTCTACAGGAAATCCTAATGACATTTTTCTGTGCGGATTATACTTCATGAGATAATTGCAATTATGGGGAATCCATTTACACGCTACTGTGAAGTTGGCACCCCTTTTCTCAAAAATGTGCATTTTTTTCAGAGTTCTAGGCAGATATACAATAGTTCTGGAGTTCTCTGTACAAAATTTAAATAGTTCAGCACAAATTCGCGAAAAAATTACAAAAAATTATAACAAATTTTAGTTTTTTCCAAATAATTATTTACCTACAAGCGTAAACATAGTTCTGATCACAACTCTAAATAGCTCTCAAAGAGTTCTGCAGAAAATCCTAATGATATTTTTTTTGGCCAGATAATAGTTCATGAGCTAATTGCGTAAATGAGGGAATACACTACACAAAATTGCGCCAGAGTCGTGTGAAGTTGGCACCCCTTTTTTCAAAAGTGTAAATTTTTTTCAGAGTTCTAGACAGATATGCAATAGTTCTAGAGTTCTCTGTAAAAAATTTAAATAGTTCTGCAGAATTTCGTGAAATATCGCAATTCTGAATAGTGGGAGAGCTGTGAAGTAGGCACCCCTTTTATCAAAAATGTAAATTTTTTTTAGAGTTCTAGACAGATATGCAATAGTTCTGGAGTTCTCTGTACAAAATTTAAATAGTTCTGCAGAATTTCGCCGAAAAAATAGTAAAAATTACCACAAACTTGAGTTTTTTAGTTTTTTTTAAATAAATATTTGCCTATTAGCACAAACATAGTTCTGATCACAGTTCTAAATAGCTCTCAAAGAGTTCTACAGGAAATCCTAATAACATTTTTCTGTGCAGTTTATACTTTATCAGATAAATGCAGTAATGTGGATTTCATTTTCACGTTACTGTAAATTGGCACCATTTTTTTCGAGAAATACACATTGTTTTTTGGGGTTCTGTGTACATATACTGTAGTTGTAGAGTTCATGTGAATATTTCTATGTAATTGCCCGAAAAAAAATTATGTTCACAATTTTGAATATCTGCTAAGCTGTCTTATTTGTGCCCCTTATTCGAGAAATATACGTTTTTCTTAGGCCTTGACAGATATTCTATCCGCTGCACATTCAATTTGTTGTTTTTACGTCTGAGTGATTATTGCTTATCGTAAACAAGAACTATTGCACATGTCCCTAGAACTCTGGAAAAAAGTTTAATTTTTTGAAAAAAAAAAAAAAAAACGGGTGCAAATTCCACAGTTGCATTTAAATGGATACTCCATTATTGTAATTATCTCATAAAGTATAATCTGCAGAGAAAAATGCTATTAGGAATTCCTGTAGAACTCTTTGAGAGCTATTTAGAACTGTGATCAGAACTATGTTTGTGCTAATAGGCAAATAATTATTTTTTTAAAAACTCAAGTTTGTGGTAATTTTTACTATTTTTTCGGCGAAATTTTACAGAACTATTTAAATTTTGTACAGAGAACTCCAGAACTATTGCATATCTGTCTAGAACTCTGAAAAAAATTTACATTTTCCAAAAAAGGGGTGCCAACTTCACAGGACTCCAGTGTCAAGTTAGCGGCGTTCTCTTACGTTTCGCGCGTATAGAGGGTGGAGGAAAGAATTTTTGACTGTTATGACAAATGTTAAATAAGTGTGCAAACTCTCCGCCAATAAGCGAGCTATGAAAACTGAGATGAGGCTTCCATCACTATTGTCCATTTTTAACTGTCTGATACGTGCAAAGCGGACAAATGTTCATTCAGTTGCCCACAGGCCAACGTGTTTGCAAATTGATTCCGTTAGTACTCGTAACACTGATGTAACAAGTGTTCAAATGTTTGTTAAGCTTATGGGACTTAACTACGGGGTTATCAGTCCCTAAACTTACAAACTACTTATCAACTAGCTTATCCTAAGGACGGCACAAATATCCATGCCCGAGGGGGGATTCGAACCCCCGACCGTAGTGGCCGTGCAGACCGTGACTGAAGCGCCTCAGTCCCCTCGGCCACCGCGGCCGGCCACTGATGTAACGCCAAATCTGTGAGTCGGCGAGTCGCCATCTGTGTTGTCACAACGAAAGCCTGTGAGAAAAGCTTGTATTGTGAGCGGGGCCAACACTACTGCTATGTGTAGACCGTCGAACGTCATAGCAATAGTAGAAAGGGGGGTCGAAAACTTTTATACAGTCGTCTCCATTTTTTTTATTTTTTGCAGGAGTAGAATGACATTTATTGTGAACGTACCTGGAAAATTTCACTATAGGTTGGTATGTAAAAGTATTTCCTTTTATTTACAGGTGTGCCATAATGGACCGTGAAGTACATGTCGGGTTCCGTCAACGGTGGAGTTCCTCTAGAAGACCAGCGATCGATTCACAGGAAGTTGCTCCCTGTTTATGGGAAGGACACAGTCGATCGCGGCAGTATCCCTCGGTGGTTGCAGACATTTAAAGAAGTTGATTTCTCTCTGCTGAACAATTCGCGATGCGGAAGACCATCGACGACAGTGACTGATGTGAATAAGGAGACCATTTATCACCTGGCTCCACCATTACCGGACCGTTATTGTTTGTCATTAGACAAGCTGCGACGTGCCCTCAAAACCCACACGCCACAGCTTCAGATTACACCATGACAATGCCAAACCCCATACAGCCTTTATGACGCAGGAGAAAATCAGGAAAATGGGTTGGAAAATTGTTCCTCATCCTCCCTAAAGTCCGGACTTGGCTCCATCTGATTTTCACCTATTTGGTCCTCTGAAGGCCCACCTGCGCTGTAAAACATTTGATAGTGAGAAAGACCTTCTATCCTGTCTCAAGCGATGTTGTAAAAGTCAATTTCTAGAATTTTACCCAAGTGCATTTACGTGATGCATCACAGCTAATGGAGGCTACATTGAGTAGGCTAAAAGTATAGCTAAATGTTTCAAGTACGATCACAAAAAATGTAATTCTCCTCCTGCAAAAAGTAGAAAAATGGAGACCACTGTGCAAAACTTTTTGAACGCCCTTTTTACAACCGCCCTAACATCATGTTAACAAAGACAGAGCAACTTTCGTAGCTCAAATGTGAGGTGGCACAAGGTGGCAGTACCCAAGAATATTTTGCAGGGACTGCGTGAAGCCTGTGATGACGCAGCATTGCCACACAGGCACAGCAGATTAGGCAGAGATGCTGTAAAGCTCACTACCGTAGGCCTACAGGACGACCCCAAGTGGAAACCAATACAGTTCAACTTCTTACTTCATTCTTGGACGGCCCGTGAGTAAGCAGCAGCCGGCCGCGGTGGCCGTGGAGACTGAGGCGCTTCAGTCACGGTCAGCACGGTCACTACGGTCGGGGGTTCGAATCCCCCCTCGGGCATGGATATTTGTGCCGTCCTTAGTATTAGTTAGTTCATAAGTAGTTTGTAAGTTTAGGGACTGATGACCCCCGTAGTTAAGTCCCATAAGCTCTACAAACATTTGAAACATTTTTGAGTAAGCAGCAGAAGTCGGCACAGACCTGTGCTCCACATTCTGGATTACCGCAAAATTGCAGAACTCTGGATACCCCATAAAATGTCCGAGATGCAATAATGGTGCCGCTATGCAGTCAAGGATTTGTTGGACCTACTTCCTTCGACGCAACGTCACTGCTGACAAGACCTAGGCGCCCACATAACTTAAACGCCATCCAGTGGATCGAGGCAAACTCGTTTTCCTCGTCCACAGAAAGTGCGCGATGCCAAGTGCTGTGAAGCTGATGTTCATTGCGGAGTATGAGATCGATGCGGTAATAATGAAACACACTGTACCATCAAGTAGTGGCGGACTAAGGTTGTTTTTTTCCCTCTCTCTCTCTCTTTTTTCTTGTTTTCTTTTTTTTTTTTTTCCTGCGCACTTGGCGTCTTATTCTCGGGTCTCAGAATCTCGAAAGCTCTGCAGCTCTAAAAAAGTCATTTGAGAGTAAAATACTAGTTCTAATTAATTTTTATCCAGCATTTGTATATCCTCTGTACCTTGCCCATCTTCCATTATTTTACTGCCCAAATTGCGTGCTTATGGAATATCGCCACATTTGTGCGACTGAATTCGCGATTTCGAGTCAGAAAGGACACAATACGTTCTAACTGATGGAAAGTCATCGAGTAAAATGGAAGTAATATCAGGCGTTCATCTGGAAAGTGCTATACGGTCCGTACTGTTCGCGGTTGTTGCTGTCATTTATTGGTTAGTAAAGTCACCAGAAGATCAAAAGCAGCTGCAAAATGAATTTAGTTATCAGCATGGTGCATAAACTGACAATTGACCCTAAACAATGAAAAGTGTGAAGTCATCTACATAAAACCTAAAATAAATCTGTTAAACTTCTTTATACCATGAATCTATCAAATATAAATGCCGTAAATTCAAGTAAACAGCTAGGAACTACAATTACGAGAAACTTAAATTGGAAATAACACGTAGAAAATATTGTATGGAAGGCGAACCAAAGGCTCCGTTTCATTGGTAGAGCACTCAGAAGATGCAACAGTTCTAATAAAGAATGTTCCAATACTACACTTGTACGTCCTATTTTGGAGTATAGCTGCCGATTATGGAATCCCACCAAGTGGGACTGACGGAAGATATAGAGAAAATCAAAGAAGGGCAGTTAGTTTTCTATATAGGGGAGAGAAAGTCACAGACATGATGCACGAGTTAGGGAGGAAATCATTAAAAGAAAGGCATTATTCGTTACAGCGATATCTATTTGCGAAATTTCTGTTACCAACTTTCCCTTCCGAATGCGAAAATATTTTGTTAGCACCTACCTACATAGGGAGACATGATCATCATAATAAAATATCCTTTATCCGCGCGCTATTGGAGAATGGAACGGTAGAGAAATATCATAAAAGCGGTTCGATGAACTCTCTGCAATGCACTTAAACGTGATTATCGGAGAATTTATGTATATGTAAATAACAGAACTTAACTACCACCCCAAGTGTCTCGTTTCTTACTCAGTTTCCCTCGTCTTCGTCAGATTTTAATGTATTGTTTCCTTTTTTTTATGGTGATCTTATATCCTGTTTTCAAGATACTGTCCACTCCGTTGAACGGCGTTACTATGTACTTGGCTATGTCTGGCGGGTATTATAATGTCACTGGCAAATCTCAGAATCTACTTCCTAAATTTCTCCGGTATCCAGACTGATCTTCCCTGAAATCGGCTTCTATCATCTTTTTTTTCGTTCCTTTGTGAATAATTTGTGTCAGTATTTGTTCAAATGTTCAAATGTTTGTATAGTCTATGGGACTTAACTACGGGGTCATCAGTCCCTAAACTTACAAACTACTTACGAACTAGGACGGCACAAATATCCATGCCCGAGGGGGGATTCGAACCCCCAACCGTAGTGGCCGTGCAGACCGTGACTGAAGCGCCTTAGTCCCCTCGGCCACCGCGGCCGGCTCAGTATTTGTTAAGTGTGTGACTCGAAGAAAAGAAAAAAAAAAGCAGGTAGCAAACTGGGAAAGTGAAGACTGAATCTGTAGATCGCCAGTTCGATCCACGCTGTCACCTTTTTTTCTTTCACATTTGCCCATGTTGTTTATGTGAGCAAAATGAAGAGTTGCACGGTAGTTCTAAATTTGCGTTAAACTGTAGATCCCCGTATAACTGACAGGATCAGTCACTTCAGAGGTCGTAGGAAGGCAACGGCGTACCACCTTAGAACAGGACCATGCCTAGTAAAGCATTGTGTTTTGTGAGTACCGGTACGGTAGTTTTATTACGATACTAGACACGAGTAGAAACGACGACACGGTTTAGGTGACAATAAAAACGGGGTGTTGTCGTGACTTTGGCAGCGTGTAGTACACACCGGGCAGCATTGACGCAGGCTTCATTGATCGGCGTTGGCGGCTGCGCGCTGTTTGGCAACCGCAGGAGACGGGCATTGCAGCACAGCTGGCGCGCGCCTCACTTTCGACTTCCTTGGTCACATGAAAGTGTACGCCCGATTGCCATAGCCGTCTAGACCACTGGCTCCCCAACTACTGGCTTGTGGGCTTTCTTCAGGCGGCTCGCCGGACGACTGTAAAATACCTGAACAAAGTGCCTTACCCACTGAAAAACATATTACGGTTTACTTCAAGAGGAAGGTTTTATAATATGAAGAGTTATGTACAAAACCCATTCTCAATACGAAACCAATATGGCTAATAACGTACTCTTGGCAATACGAGAACAACAGAGCCGTAGCGTTCGTTCGTAATAGCAATTTAACAACGCCACGTGCTTTTCCACTTGCGAAAAGTGCCACATGAGTAACGTTCCAATGATTTGTTCAAATTCAAATGTTTGTAGAAGTTATGGGACTTAACTACGGGGTCATCAGTCCCTAAGCTTACAAACTACTTATTAACTAGCTAAGACTAAGTACGGCACAAATATCCATGCCCGAGGGGGGATTCGAACCCCCGACCGTAGTGGCCGTGAAGACCGTGACTGGAGTGCCTCAGTCCCCTCGGCCACCGCGGCCGGCAATGATTTGTTCTCCTTGTTGTTTAGTGTGTGTACCCGGGGTTATAGTGGCGGTTTGTTTTATTTTATACCATGTTTCCGTGTGGTATTTATTTCACTACTAGCTGAAAACCCGGCGTTGCACGGGTATCTATTTATTTATTTATTCCTGCCATTTTTCAGGTTTATATTTATTCGTATAAAGGATGTATGCCTGTAAAATCTCTTGAGAATACAGCTAGTATTAAAGAAGTAATAGATTAAAACTTGGTGCGTGATGAGGCGTTTTTCCACAAACGCTACTGTTTATGTGCTCATATCTCATGAACAACGTGTCGGAATGAGATACAATTTTAGAAGATACATTCACCTATACGTGTGTATACTGTCTGTGAAATTTCCTGCGGCTACAATATGTAGTGTACAAATTATAAATTGTAACGTCATACCAAATGCCGTAGTTTTAGTCCATAAACAGCGGAAAAGTAGTAAGCGAGAAACTTTTTTCCTTTCATCATTTTGAAAAAAAAAAAAAATGTTCAAATGTTTGTATAGTCTATGGGACTTAACTACGGGGTCATCAGTCCCTAAACTTACAAACTACTTATGAACTACTTACGAACTAGGACGGCACAAATATCCATGCTCGAGGGGGGATTCGAACCCCCGACCGTAGTGGCCGTGCAGACCGTGACTGGAGCGCCTCAGTCACCTCGGCCACCGCGGCCGGCTTCATCATTTTGCTATGGTTGTCAGCGAGAAAAAGTTAAATAAAGGTTTTAAATTATGTTTAAACTTTGTTGCAAGTCGATAAGTACTCTCATTCTCATACAGCATATTTTTAAAGTTGCACCGCATTATGTGCCACTTTTCTGTGATTCCTATTGTTTATGACGTCATATCTTCTGAATCATGTGTCGTATGTGATTCTCAACCCCGCAGCAATTGTTACCTCCCGGTAAGGGATGTGTGTACCAAATTTGGTTGAATTCGGTCCAGTGGTTTAGCAGAAAATAAGCAGCATTGTCTCTAAACGCAGCAGTTTTTCGCGCATCTCGTTGTTTATGATGTCATATCTCTTGAACTCTTTGTTGTATGTGATTCTTACACTTACGGCGATCGTCCTTATGGATTGAAGCTTACGTGTACAAAATTTCATAAAGATTTGTATGCAACACATACAAATATACGGACGCTCTGCTTTAGATATTAGAAGAAGAAGATGGGCGTGCTGATAACTACTGTATCGACCCACATCGAGTGGCGAGAGTATCGCAGTGTTTAAAATACAGCTTTGAGGCAGGCAATTAATGATATCCACAACTACTTAGTTATGCAGACGTGCATTTTTTTTTTCATTTATCTATTTTATAAACTTTGCGTGGTTAATGATTTACGGCTAAAACTAACAAGTTTCAATCCACATGTAGAAAGTATCATTGACACCAAAACCAAACATTACCATAAATCTAAATGGCTTCATCATATAAGATGCATAAAATAATTTTTTATTTCTGAAAATATAGTTTCTTATTTTTATATAGACGTTCCGTTCACCAGTTTCAAAAGTCTTACTCAGCAAAACATCTCAAATGTTCGTAAATCTATCGGACCAAACTGCGTGGTCATCAGTCCGTTGCTTACAAACTACTTAAACCTAGGTAAACTAACCTACGGACAAACACACACACCCATGCCCCAGGGAGGACTCGAACCTCCACGGCGAGCAACCGCGCGCTCCGCAGCGAGACGCTTTAGACCGCTCGGCTACTCCACCGCGGCGCAAAACATTTATAAATTATAATGACTTCAGTTCCATATTTCATATAATTTTTTACATTACTATTAATTACCGTGCAGTTTATATACAGCGTGTAACTAAATATATGGGAAAGCTCCAGGGATTCGATAGAGGAGCTGACAGCAAGCAGAACATATCCTGCACACATACTGTTTATTTGCTTTCGTTGCCGTGTTACAGGCATTTCTTGTGGTGTACAAAACACAGATCACTTCATTATACAGATTCAACATTTGTGTTGATACAGTGTAATTTACTACGTACAGTTCTTTAAAGAAGGTGCTTAAAATGGCGCCGCGGTGGAGTAGCCGAGCGGTTTAAAGCGTCTCGCTGCGGAGCGCGCGGTTGCTCGCCGTGGAGGTTCGAGTCCTCCCTGGGGCATGGGTGTGTGTGTTTGTCCGTAGGTTAGTTTACCTAGGTTTAAGTAGTTTGTAAGCTACGGACTGATGACCACGCAGTTTGGTCCGATAGATTTACAAAGATTTGAACACAAACGCTACTGTTTATGTGCTCATATCTCATGAACAACGTGTCGGAATGAGATACAATTTACAAGATACATTCAACTATACGTGTGTATACTGTCTGTGAAATTTCCTGCGGCTACAATTTGTAGTGTACACGCAGTTTGTTCCGATAGATTTAAAAACATTTGAACATTTGATTCCTTAAAATGGCTATCACGAGCTGTAATGCACACTTCTGTGCATCGCATCACTGACTCACTTAGCTTGCATTTATCGCCAATCTTTAATTCAGCGCGAAGTTCCTAGTGAGTGGAAAAAAGCGCGGGTGACTCCCATTTATAAGAAAGGAAAGAGAACTGACCCACACAATTACAGGCCAATATCGTTGACATCAGGTTCATGTAGAATTTTAGAGCATATTCTCAGTTCAAATATAGTAAATTTCCTTGAAACGGAAAAGCTTCTTTCCATGAATCAGCACGGGTTTAGGAAACATCGTTCATGTGAAACTCAGCTTGCCCTTTTCTCACATGACGTCTTACGAGCCATGGATGAAGGGCAACAGACGGATGGTGTTTTTCTCGACTTCAAAAAGGCGTTTGACGCGGTGCCACACTGCAGACTGCTAACGAAGATACGAGTTTATGGAATAGGTTCACAGATTTGTGACTGGCTGGAAGACTTCCTAAGTAATAGAACGCAGTACGTTGTTCTTGACGGTGAGTGTTCATCAGAGACGAGTGTATCGTCAGGCGTGCCCCAGGGGAGTGTCATAGGGCCACTATTATTTTCTATCTCTATAAATGATCTGATCAACAGAGTAACTTGTAACTTGCGGCTTTTTGCTGATGATGCTGTGGTGTATTGGAGGGTGTCGTCTTTAACTGACTGTAATAGCATGACTTAGCATGACAAAATTTCTAGTTGGTGCGAAGAATGGCAGCTAGCTCTCAATGTAGAAAAATGTAAGGTGATGCACATGAGTAGGAAAAACAATCCCATAATGTTCAAATACAGCATTAGTAGTGAGATTCTTGATGTTGTCGCGTCGTTCAGATATCTAGGCGTAACACTGCAGAGCGATATGAAATGGAACGAACATGTAAGGACAGTTGTGAGTAAGGCGGACAGCCGACTTCGGTTTATTGGGAGAATTTTGGGAAGATGTACTTCATCTGTAAAGGAGACCGCGTATAAAACGCTTGTACGACCACGTCTTGAGTATTGCTCAAGTGTTTGGGACCTTCAGCAAGATCAGTTTAAAGGAAGACATAGAATCAGTTCAGAGGCGAGCAGCTAGGTTTGTTACTGGTAGGTTCGACCAATGCGCGAGTGTCACGGAAATGCTCCGGCAACTCAATTGGGGATCACTGGAAGAAAGACGACGTTCTTTTCGTGAATTTCTGTTAAGTAAATTTAGAGGGCCGGAATTTGAAGCTGAGTGTAGTACGATCTTGCTGCCGCCTACTTACATTTCGCGTAAAGATCACAAAGACAAGATAAGAGAAATTAGGGCTCGTACGGAGGCATATAGGCATTCGCTTTTTCCTCGTTCCATTTGGGAGTGGAATAGGAAAGGAAATGCCTAGTAGTGGTACAGTGTACCCTCCGCCACGCACCTTACGGTGAATTGCGGAATATGTATGTAGATGTAGATTCCAGGCGTCTGTCGTATCTGATGGTAGCGTTGCTATATGCGCTAACGCAGCAGTTGGACTTTATGAAGAGCTGTGGTATACACAATGGCGTTCAAATAAGCCCATGAGTAGAAGTCTAATGGATTGAGGTCGGGAGAACGATCAAGCCACGGTGTCGGCCCCTATTCATTTGTTTGGGAATCGTGGGTTTAAAATGACTATAGCAGCACGAGGCGGTGCTCCACAATGCACGAATCAATGCGGTGAACTAAATCAAGTGGAACCTGAGCGCTCTAGTCCAATGATCGACCTGCACAGTGAAGCGGTCTGTGGTATGGACACCACAAGAGATGTAACACGGTAACTAAAGCAAAGGACATGTTCTGCTTGTTGTCCGATCCTCTAAACAATTCCTGGAGCTTTCCCATATACGAGGTTTGGAACTAAAATAGTGGCAACTATTTATTCACAAGCGATACAAAACTGTACACATGTTTCCACCTGACACTGTCCTGTCATCAGCGTTGTGTACTATGCGTTCACTGGTTCAGTAAGCCCTCAGAAAAACGCAAGTCGTCAAAATAAATAAATAAAATAAAATAAAAAAACTACCATTCCTCGTTTCCTTCTTCTAATCAGATCAATTTATATGCATATTCAAAGTATTTTTATCGCATGAGAAACGTTTTACGTCGCGGAGACAAATGTTAAAATGTCTGTAAAGCTTATGGGGCTTAACTGCGGGGTCATCAGTCCCTAAGCTTACATACTACTTATGAACTACCTTATACTAAAGACAACACAAACATCCATGTCCGAGGGAGTATTCCAACCTCCGACGCGGGAGGCCGCGCT
The DNA here is from genome assembly GCA_026315105.1 of Locusta migratoria. Lineage (NCBI taxonomy): Eukaryota > Metazoa > Arthropoda > Insecta > Orthoptera > Acrididae > Locusta > Locusta migratoria. The sequence continues at coordinate 107,618,827 of CM048755.1, forward strand.
GGTGTCCTGACAAATGCACCCAGTGACAAAAGCACCCAGTGACATTAGCAGCCAGTTCTGGTCAAGGGGCGGTCCGCTAATCCCCCCCTCCGGTCTCTGGCCGGCAGGTAGAAGAGCCGACGGCTGTGAGGTCGCACTGACACGGGCCGTCCTTTACGGCAATGCGTGACCGCAATAGCATTGCTGCAATGTATAATGGCAGCGAGACTAAAGAACAACCAAGACATATTAATAAAAATTTGTGACCTGAAAAAAGTCTTCAATAATGTAAGGTGCTGGATGATGTTCGCAACTCTGAGAAAAATAGGAGTAAGCTTGTAGGGAAAGGCGGAAAATACATAGTTTGTATAAGAACGAAGTCGATACAATAAGCGTCGAAAGGCAAGAACGAAATGCTCAGATTAAAAATGGGGTAAGAAAAGGTTGTGGAGTGTCGCCATCACTGTCCAACTTGCACAATGAAGAGACTTAATGTACATCTACATCTACATCGATACTCTGCAAATCACATTTAAGTGCCTGGCAGAGGGTTCATTAACCACCTTCATAACTTTTCTCTACCGTTCCATTCTCTAATAGCGCGCGGGAAGAAAGAACACCTAAATCGTTCCGTTTTCGATCTGATTTCTCTTATTTTATTGGGATGGTCATGTCTTCCTAAGTAGGTGGGTGCTAGCAAAATATTTTCACATTCAGAACTAAAAGTCGGTGATTGAAACTTCGCAAACAGATCACGCCGCAATGAATAACGTCTTTCTTTTAATGATTTCCACCCCAATTCGTGCAACATTTCCGTGACGCTTTCCCCCCCGTAACGTGATAAAACAAAACGAGCTGCCCTTCTCTGAACCTTCTCAATGTCTTCCGTCAGTCCCACCTGGTGAGGGTCCCACAAGGGGCAACAGTACTCCAAGAGAGGACGCACAAGTGTGATGTAGGCAGTCTCTTTGGTGGAGCTGGTGCATCGTCTAAGCGTTCTGCCAATGAAACGTAACCTTTGGTTCGCCTTCCCCACAATATTTTCTATGTGTTCTCTCCAGTCAAAGTTGTTCGTAATTGTAACTCCTAGGTATTTGGTAGAATTTACGACCTTAAGGTTTGACTGATTTATCGCGTAATTGAAGTTCAGCGGATTTCTTTTAGTGGTCATGTGTATTACTTCACACTTTTCTTTATTTAGTGTCAATTGCCAATTTTCGCACCAAGTAGAAATTTTGTCTAAATCGCTTTGCAGTTGCTTTTGATCCTCTGTTGACTTCACTAACCGATAAACGACAGCATCATCCGCGAACAGTCTAAGGGAGCTATTCAGATTATCTCCTAAATCGTTTATAAACACGAGGAAGAGTAGGGGACCAATAATGTAGAAAATAAAGAAGATGTTCAAGGCTCTGATAAAAGTCTGGGTAAAAGGATATCAGTGATAAGATTTGCTGATGACATTGCCATCATCTATGAAAGTGAAGGAAAATTACAGGGTCTGTTGAATAGAATGAAAAGACTAATGAGCACAGACCATGGACTGAAGGTAAACCAAGGAAAGATGAAAGTCATAAGAAGTAACAGAAATAAAAGTAGCGAGAAAATAACATCCGAATTGGTGATCACAATGTAGTGCTGTAGCCGGCCGTAGTGGCCGAGTGGTCTGCGGCGTGCCAGTCACGGTCTTCACGGCCGCTGCGGTCGGGGGTTCGGACGCTCCCTCGGGCATGGATGTTTGTGTCGTCATTAGTATAAGCTAGTTCATAAGTAGTTTGTAAGTTTATGGACTGATGACCCCTTAGTTAAGTCCCATAAGCTCTACAAACATTTGAATTTGATCACAATGTACACAAAGACAAGGAATTCTGCTACCTTTGCAGTAAACTAACTCACGACGGAAGAAGCAAGAGGGACATAAAAAGTAGATTAGCACAAGCAATGAGGGCATTCACGGGAAAGAGAAATCTACTGCTGTCAAACATCGCCCTGGACTTTAGGCAGAAATTTCGCAAAACATAAGTTTGCAGTGCGAACAGAAGAGAATTGAAGCATTTGATATGTAGTTTATAGAGTTGTACAAAATATCACGTAATTTTTTTGTAGGTACTGCTTTTAAGTTTATGTTTTAAAGCCATAAATGCCTGGGTATTTATGAATTTTGGGCATTTGCCCAAGCATTCGTTCTAGGCATTTGCCCCAACTTGCAAATGTCGAGGCATTTTACATCAATAGGGGAAAAACAGAATGGAAACATCAAGCAAATAATTGAGGATGTAGGTTGCAATAGTACTCTGAAATGAAAAGATTGGCTAAGGATTTGGTGGCAGGTCACATCAAAGCAGTCAGAAGACATGACTAGGGATGCAAACGATAAATCTAGGTTTTGAAAACATCGACGTTTTGCCCCAAAACGTCGATGTTAACAGCGATTGTTTGAACATCGATATATCCCTATGTATCGGCGATAGAAGTCGAAAACTATCAACACCGTTAAATTCTGGTTCTAAGCCTTTTTACTGTATATGAAAAGGATGTTCTACAGTATTGTATGTTACTTTTAGAAAAGAAAGGAAGAAACAAATATTTGGGTTTTATTTCCGAAAAAGTGATAATTTTCGAATGTGTGGTTACGAACAAAATAAATAAATAAGTAAGTAAATAAATAAATAAATAAATAAAATAAAAACATATTCACAGAATAAATGACTGCGAATGGGCAAAGACAGCTGGCACAAATACACAAATTACACGAACCAAACACTGCGATCTTTATAATCGTACTGACAGCAGACATCCGCTGAGGTGGACAAGGACCTCGGGACTGCAGCACAGACAAATATATATGTTACTCTGTGACTGCAGGCAGACTGTGTCGAGAGAGCGTTTCCGGTGAGCGAGGACTGGGCGGCGTGGCATTACCGCGAAAACAGGGACGGCTTAGGGAGGGTACGGGCTGCAGGTAGGTCGTGACGTAGTAAACAGGTCAGACTGGGTGCAAATGTCGCAGATTTGGGGTTGGGTGCAAATGTCACTGGGTGCTTTTGTCACATATCCGGCCGCGCTATCCGCAACGTGGGTCGCGGAGACGGCACGTATACGAGATTTTTTATTATTATTATTATTTCAATACCCCTAAAAGGGGCGGGCGCTCTTCAGCCGAGAGAGATATAAAAATACAGAGGAGTATGCAAGAAAGTAAACGTGATAAAATGTGAAGATAATTAAAATTGACATGAAGACAGTGTTGGAATAAAGTACATGACTTTTAAAATGGAGCAAATTAATTTAATTAATGTTTATATAGTCTATGGGACTTAACTACGGGGTCATCAGTCCCTAAACTTACAAACTACTTATGAACTACTTACGAACTAGGACGGCACAAATATCCATGCCCGAGGGGGGATTCGAACCCCCGACCGTACTGAATGGAGCAAACATTGCAGGCTTGTTAACATGGACATGGTGACAAAATGAAGAGAAAAAAAATGTAAAATAGACTCGGAGACCACATAGCACATAAAACAGCCAAAGAAAACAGGAGGTGTCGGCTGCGGGTTGGCCGTTCACAGTTCATTAAAATAAAATATCACAGTGAGACGACACCAAAATCTCGTAGCACACAGTAAAACACCGAAGATCACAGATGAGTGGAGAGGGGAAAAGGGGGGAGAGGGTGGTGGAGAGCAATGGTGATTTAAAACACAGTCGATTTAAAACACACTCGGCATCGGGGACAGGTTGGCCGTTCGCTGGTTGCTTTTAAAAAGCACTCTTTGTAAAATACACGTGGGCCTAGCACCAGCAAAGAATCGATGGGACTGAATGAAATGGCTGGGAGCTATGGGGGAGGTGGGGTGGGAGTGGGAGGAGGATGGAGGGGGGAACAGGGAGGGGCCACAGGTCCGTGGGGAGGAAAGTGAGGTAGGATGTCCCAGGAAGCCTGGAGGGGAGGGAGAATGGTGGGATGCTGGAGGGACAGGGGAGCGAGGAGTGGGTAGAAGAGACAAGACGGATGGGGCCCTTTGGGAGAGATAGGTGGAGGGAGGGAGGTGGAGGATCACAGCTGGTAGGGAGGATAAATGTCAGGGCAGAGGGCATCATCTGGGAGGGGGAGGGTGCGGAAGTTGGTCGTCTGTGGAGAAAGAAGGTCGAAAGCCACATGGGGTGTCAGGCAATAGGTGATGAAGACGGAGATTGTGGTGGATACGACGAGAAAGGACAGTTTCGAAGACCTTGCTGAACACCAGGGTGAGGCAGATGGGCCTATAGAAGGAAGTGTCAGGTGGAGGCTTGTTCGGTTTCAGGAACATGAGGACACAGGACGTTTTCCACAAGCTGGAATAGAATCCAGTGTAAAGGATAGTGTTGTAGAGAGTAGCCAAGGTGGTGAGGAAAGGGAGGGGGCATTCTTTGAGGTAGCGATAGGTGATGCAGTCGTGGGCAAGAGCTGTGGTACGTTTCGTGCATAGTATTAACTGTATATCGTGTGCTGTGATGGGTGTGTTAAGGTCCAAAAGGGGGATGCAGTCCAGGTATTGGAAGGCGGGAGCTAGTGGTGAGATGGAGACGTCGGTTTTCTCATGGACGTCAGGAAAGAGGAAATAATCAAAGTTTGGGTTATCAGGGATGGATAAGATGTCAGAGAGGAAGGAAGCGAAATGATCAGCCTTACTGGAGTTGTCAGGCAGGGGCTGGTCGTGGTGGAGGCGAGGGTAGGTGGACTTGGTGTTGGAGGCAGTGAGACGGTGGAAGGCATTCCAATACCGAGACGAGTGGATGGGGAGGTGAGCATTAAGCCGTGTAACTGTCTAACGCCAGTCCCGGCGTTTTGTGGCAGTCAGGAGGCTGTGCACGTGTCGCTGAAGCTGCCAGTGGTGGAGGAGTGTATCCCGGTCGCGGGTGTGGAGAAAGGAGCGGTGTAGGCGGCGGTATTCCCATAGGAGCAGGACAGCCTATGGGGGAAGGATGGGGCGGTGGGGCTGGATGGCTTTCGTGGGAATATGGGAAAGGATGGTGTCAGACAAGGTCTGCTGGAGGAAGGAGGCAGCATGGTCAATATAATCAGGAGAGCGGAGGGGGAGGAGATGACTTTCGACTTGGTGGGTGATGGAGAGGTGAAAGGCATCCCATTCTGCCCAGGAGTAGTCATGGACGAGTTAGGGTGGTGAAGGTGGGCGAGGATTTTGAGGGGGGGGGAGCGGATATTCGGGGTGAAGGGGGGGAGAATCGGGTCACGGTTACTGCCAATGGGGTCAAGGGTATACGAGTCATTGCGCGGCTGCTTAATATAGGCGGCAGTGGCCGCAGCGTTGCAATGTGCATGTGCGACTGAGGTTCAATTTCTCTTCTGAACCCCCTGGAGGCAGCATATGGACGCTCCCACAGCAGGGAGGGGTGAGGGGAAACACCGCTTTTAACATTGGCGTTGGAGTTGATAGAGACACCAGCTCCAGGTTACTCGAGCTCTGGTGGTTACACGCAAATGGTCCTAAATCAAGACAATGGAGATACAGCACACTTCGCCTTGTGCATGGCTAAATCCTTCATGAAGGCATCATCCACCCATTGTGTTTCTTTTCAGTGCATTGAAGATTCATCAAAAGCATGTAATATTTGGTAAAATATCTTATACATTAAAGGCGCATCAACTGTAAAATCCTGCAGAATATCCGATCATGAATAATAACGAAGTCACTAATCTAAAAGAATCGGCGTGTGGTTAGCGGCATCGCGCTGCACTGTTGAAGGTTGTGGCTTCGAGACTGACTGCAAGATTTTTTTTAAAACCCAAACTTCGTTGTAATAGATATGGAAACAACAATGACTTCTTTGTTGTTACTTGCAACATATTTTTGGACGTTTTAGCAAATATGTCGCGATTTTGAGGGTAAATGACATTTATACTCTTCGCTGTAATAAATATTTAACTGTTCGAAAGGATGTGAGGGAGAGCAGCCTTTGTGCGCGAATAAGTTTAGGAGGGAGTGATGCTTACAGTGTGATGTGACCTGAAGGTGGCTTGTCTCTTCATCGTAACAGATTCACGTGTTACGGTCATTTAACAATGTAATTAGTTACTTACTGTGTTTTAGTCTTCATGTGCATATTCATATGTTCTTGGTATTTATTGTCAAAGAAAAATGAATATCGTTCATCTTTTAGAAACAAATTACTCAGCTTTAAGCTTGGAACAAAAGAGTGAAATAAAGAAGCTTAGTAGGCCGACGCCTCAGCTCGTGTTGAAGCAAGTGCAAACAAGCCGGAGGTAAGACTTCTGCAGATCTTTTAACGGGAATACATCTAAAGAATGGGGGGGGGGGGGGGGCAAACGGGGGTGCTGTCCTCTGGCGCCTCTCACAGAGGTGCGCCAAATTGAAGGCCGTGCACGGTGGGGGGGGGGGGGGGGGCGATACAGCAACGCACTGCACTGAGTGGGAGCATGGTGCCACTATCAAAATCCCGCACTCAGTGAAATGAAACCAGCCGTCACTACTTGGGTACCATCCAAATTGGCAACAGCTTCATGCAACAGATTTTCCACCTCTGTTATTATGAAAGACTTATTGTTCCTTAAGTAATTCTTCGCATCACTCCATACTGGGTTAAAACGGCAGTGAAATGAGGGCAGATTCATTACATTTTGCGATTTCGTCTACTGCATATGTGGGTGTAATAGGCTTATTTTGTTTCACGGGCGGTTATAAAAGAAGTTTTGACATTGACATATCTGCAGCAATATTTCTTTCTTGTAACCACTGCACCATAACTTCTTTCCGATCGTTTGAAGTGAGAATGAACTTCCTGCTCAGAGCATAAGCTTCGAAGTTTTTTTATTTTATTATCATGACGCGGCAAATAGCTCAGAAGAATTTTAACGTTAACAATGATGACCGCGAAAGCCTACGTTCGTACATTCGAAGTTTTTATTCATGCGAAATTGAGAACTTACTCAGAAAACGTCACTAGACAAACGTCTTTTGGTGACATTATCCAATTACTTGAATTCGGAAAGTCAAGTTAAACCACTCACAGTAAAACAAATCGCAGCGAAAAAAGCACACACAACATAAACACGCGATAAACACGATACACAACTTTGTTTACGGTAGAACTGAACAAAGCCGGCAACGCGGGAACGTTGACGTCACGGCACGTGATCACTGGACGTGTTTATCGCGCTGTGATTGGATCGTTCCTAGCGACTAGCGCCTCGCGCTTCTTGCTCTTCACTTGTTATTTCTAAACGTCAAGTGCAAAGTTTCAGCGGCCCGCCTATAGGCGCCTAGAACGCTCGGCGGATGTTTAGCTACTGATCAACACTTTATTAAATACAGATATAGAGAATCACTGTCACAATGAGAGGTTGTCGGTTACCAGTTGCTACGAAAGGGTTTGCACAAATGCAATGTTTCATACTTTTGACAGGGATAATTTTCGCTGAATTGGGATCTGCAGTAAACAGGGATGTTGCTCGTTGTTGTTGTGTTTGACAGCGACAGTAACTTAGTAATATGCATTGCGGGGCGGGAGACGTGGTGGAAGTGTGTGTGGTCTCTGGTGTGACGTACGCGCCACGGCCTGTCTGTAGCAGTTGGCCCCGCCTCCAGCCCAAATGACGTACAAGCAGCGTTCCGGTCTGTCTCAAATACTTCTCATCCCGCACTAAGAAAACAATTCGGTGAAAAAATTACACATGTTACAGTTGATATTTTCGCTCGATAAAGGCCTGCATTTTTATTTATTTATTTATTTATTCGTTATTCGTGACTGTTACTGTGGAACATTAACTTAGGTAAAGTATTACACGGCATTTTAAAGATTGTGCAGTGATAAAAACACATTGCGTAGACTTCGCGTACGGCTGATTTTACCTCATATGATGCCGTGTAAGAAATATAGACAGGGTTCCGAATTTTTATTTAAAACTGAAAGCAGAACGATACGTCCCAGAGATACTGGTTGATATAGTAGTGGTCGGCGCTCCCAGGAATCATGTGGTCACGAGTCAAATTTCATATTTATTCTGAGGACGAAGAGTTGCTTTAAATGCCAGAGAATTAAAAATTCGAATCCAGATAAATAAATTAGCCTGTAAGAAAAATCTGTGGACGATTTCAAACTAGTACAAAGGTAAGTGATGCTGATTTTGTATATTACACGATTATGATCAGAAGGAAGTTTTTGAAGTGTAATGATATGGGATTATACTGCAAACCACCGACTTAAATGAATGTAATGTGCAACAGATGATTGCAATTGAACAGAATTAGTAGTTTTTTTTTTTTTTTTTAGGCATGTGATGAAAGCTTACAATACTTTTTCCGTTCCCGCCTCCCGTCGGAGGCTCGAGTCTTCCCTCGGTTATGTGGTGTGTGTGTGTGTTGTCCTTAGTATAAGTCAGTTTAAGTAGTTTGTAAGTCTAGGGACTGATGACCATAGCAGTGTAGTCCAACACGTTTACAAACATGTAAACAATATTCCTTGTATTAACTAAACGAAAGCCTTGTTTCCCAGCATTTATTAATAAAGCAAGTCTTAGGTTTCTGAAAATTCTACATATGAAAACCAAGTAAACATGCTAACTTCCTAAACTAACGAATGCTAAAGGTTCAAAAATTCTTTAGTTATAATTACAAAAATTCTGACATTTCTGACGATATTACCTTTGGATTTAGCAATCCCTTGGAAACAAAGGACTGATTTTCTTTATTTAAGGATTTTTTATATGTTGCATCCATTTATCTATTACATTATCGACGCTGTTTCACTATAAATTTAAAATTTTCTGTGTTGTTTCTAGGTCATACGACAGGCATGGCCAACATTTCCAACCGGCGGGCGCGCCCGCACTGTACACTGTAGTTCACCGCCCCGGCCGCGACCGTGTGTCGCTAGTGTCAGCAAAGGATCGAGAGAGATAGCTGCGGAAAGCGGGTGAGCTTAGTGACACGCTAGGCAAGCGTCGGCCTGACGTCATTAGTAGCTGAATGCGATACATCGACCTGTCGACATAAGTCCTTATTTCGACACGCAGAAATTGTCTCCGGCCAATGAGAACTCGGTAGCTCTCAGCCAATGAGCTACGCCATAATACTGGCAAACAGATGTAGCGATGCCAGCAGACGACTATGTTCTGAGTATGCTGTATACATTTGCAAAAGCAATTAAAGTTATCCTCTTAGGAGCATTGTTAACAACATCGTGACATATTCAGAAATAAATTACTAAATATTGGTGATAAGTAAGGAATATCGATAAAACCACAATCTCGAAAATCGCGACGTATTCGAAAGTAAGCAGCAAAATATTGGGGGCAAACAAGCAATATCGGCCTAACCATACTCTCGGAAATTACGAGATATTAGAAAATAAACAGTCAAATGTATCGGACTAGCGAGTAGTGTAAATGTCACTGATACTTATTTCGCCGGCCCCGGTGGCCGAGCTGTCTGCGGCGCGCCAGTCACGGTCTGCACGGCCCCTACGGTCGGGGGTTCGAATCCCCCCCTCGGGCATGGATATTCGTGTCGTCTTTAATATAAAGTAGTTTGTAAGTTTAGGGACTGATGACCCCGCAGTTAAGTCCCTTAAGCTTAACGGACATTTTGATACTTATTTCATTTAGGCCTACCAGCAATTTAAGCGTTTCCCATACATTTGTCACTTAACATTTTCTCGGAAATCGTAACATATTTGGAACAAAGCTCAAATATTTTTGTGAAGGAAAAACAGAAATATTATTGCTAGTCTTATCACTTGTAGCTGTTCCATTCTCCATTTTATATTCACACAAATTTCCAAATCGATGATACCTATTCCTGACACAGCATTTTGTTATAATTAACATCGAGTACTGTGTAACAGACTACTGTTATATGAATAAGAAAATGCCACAAATTATGAATAAGTAACTACTACAATGTGATACAAACAATGAGATTTTTAAAAAAAGATTTTAGGTTGCGGAGAGTTGAACCCCACTGCTTTGGCTTAGTGACTTACAACACTAACCACTACACTACGAAAGCTGGATGTCATCTGTGTCTCTAGTTGACCTTAGTAGGTGTTTTTATTGTTAATGTATGTTATTATTTACATTTAGTTATAACAACTTGATCCGGATACGATTTTGTTATTCATCTTTGATGTGCTGTTAGCCTGAAACACCTTACTGAAAGTTATAAAACCAAAACTGCGTTATATACGACAAATCAAGATGGCTTCTGTTAACATGGAAAGAAAAAGTGAAAATCGGTTAGGTTAGGGAAATTCAAACTCGATGGGTATCGAATCTCCGGTTAAGAAACACACAGCACCTCATTGGCCGGAGACAATTTTGCGTGACAAAATGAGGACTCGTTTGGTCTATAGCCACAAGGATCGATAGCGCCCGGTCGTGGCCACAGTCGAGGGTATTTTTTTTTTTAGTGTTGTGACTGTGACGTCTGCACGACGCTTGCCTAGCGTGTCACTAAGCTCACGCGCGGATAGAGACCACACAGCACTGTTCTGCGCTGGACTGTCCCGCGGTCAGATCCAACGTAAAATAAACCGCAGCTCTCTAATATGGTAGAAGAACGGAACAAGCAAACCATTTACTGTTTAGGTAACAATTAGTATTTGTATGGCAGAATCACTACGCGAAGCTTTAGAAAATATCCAAAACACAAATTGAAGAAAAAGTTAGTAATTTTGTGACCCAAATTTGATTCATCTACATCTACATAGATACTCTGCAAATCACATTCAAGTGCCTGGCAGAGGGTTCATTAACCACTTTCATAACTTTTCTCTACCGTTCCATTCTCTAATAGCGCGCGGGAAGAAAGAACACCTAAATCGTTCCGTTTTCGATCTGATTTCACTTATTTTATTGGGATGGTCATGTCTCCCTAAGTAGGTGGGTGCTAGCAAAATATTTTCAGATTCAGAACAAAGTCGGTGATTGAAACTTCGCAAACAGATCACGCCGCAATGAATAATGTCTTTTTTTTAATGATTTCCACCCCAATTCGTGCAACATTTCCGTGACGCTCCCCCCCCCCTCCCGTAACGTGATAGAACAAAACGAGCTGCCCTTCTCTGAACCTTCTCAATGTCTTCCGTCAGTCCCATCTGGTGAGGGTCCCACAAGGGGCAACAGTACTCCAGGAGAGGACGCACAAGTGTGATGTAGGCAGTCTCTTTGGTGGAGATGGTGCATCTTCGAAGCGTTCTGCGATGAAACGTAACCTTTGGTTCGCCTTCCCAACAATATTTTCTATGTGTTCTCTCCAGCCTAAGTTGTTCGTAATTGTAACTCCTAGGTATTTGGTAGAATCTACGACTTAAGGTTTGACTGATTTATCGCGTAATTAAAGTTCAGCGGATTTCTTTTAGTGGTCATGTGGATTACTTCACACTTTTCTTTATTTAGTGTCAATTGCCAATTTTCGCACCATGCAGAAATTTTGTCTAAATCGCTTTGCAGTTTCTTTGGATCCTCAATTGACTTCACTAACCGATAAACGACAGCATCATCCGCGAACAGTCTAAGGGAGCTATTCAGATTGTCTCCTAAATCGTTTATAAACACGAGGAAGAGTAGGGGACCTATAACGCCCCCCTGTAGATCGCCAGATATCACTTCTGTTTTACTCGATGACTTACCGTCAATTAGAACGAACTGTGTTCTTTCTGATAGAAAATCGTGAATCCAATCGCACAATTGGGGAGATATTCCATAAGCACGCAATTTCATAAGAAGCCGCTTGTGAGGTACAGTGTCAAAAGCCTGCCTGAAATCCAAAAATATGGAATCGATTTGAGATCCCTTGTCGATGGCACTTAACACTTCATGTGAATAAAGGGCAAGCTGTGTTTCGCAAGAGTGATACTTTCTGAATCCGTGTTGACTACTGGTTAATAGGTCGTTCTCTTCGAGTTCATAATATTCGAACAAAGTATATGTTCCAAAATCCCACTGCAAATCGACGTCAATGATATAGGCCTGTAATTTTGGGGATCACTCCTATTGCCTTTCTTGAATATTGGAGTAACTTGGGCAACTTTCCAGTCTTTGTGTACGGATCTTTCGCTGAGTGATCGGTTGTAAATTATAGCTAAGTACGGAGCTATTGCATCAGCATACTCTGAGAGGAATCTAGTTGGTATACAATCTGGCCCGGAAGATTTATTTTTGTTTAGTGACTTAAGTTGCTTTACTACTCCAGGAACATCTACTTCTAAGTTTCGCATGCTGGCAGCTGTTCTTGGATTGAATACTGGAGTGTTCACTTCGTCTTCTTTGGTGAAAGAATTTCGGAAAGCTGTGTTTAGTAATTCTGCCTTAGCAGTACTGTCATCGGTAGTATTACCATTGCTATCGCGTATTGAATGTATTGTTTGTGTTTTGCCGCTAGTGTACTTCACATATGACCAGAATTTCTTTGGATTTTCTGCAAGATTACGAAACAGGATTTCGTTGTGGTATCTACTATAGGCTTCTCGCATTGAAGTCCGCGTTAGGTTGCGAGTTTCAGTAAAAGATTGCCAGTCTTGAGTATTCTGTGTCTTTTTTAATTAGTATTAGTATTGTACATACACACACGCCATATATACAGTAGGCTGTTTCTCAAAGATATATGTCTCTTAAATGAAGTAGTATCATAAATATGCTTTGTTGAAACACAAATAAAAAACAAAAAAAAAAAGATTGGTTTTAGGTGCATTTTTCCCAGTTCCTCTGAAAACATGCTAGGCGTACTTCGGGCGCGAGTCGTTTTCACGGGCGCACTACTTCAATGCTGGCCGCGGTGGCCGAGGGGACTAAGGCGCTCCAGTCACGGTCTGCACGGCCACTACGGTCGGGGGTTCGAATCCCCCCTCGGGCATGGATATTTGTGCCGTCCTAGTTCGTAAGTAGTTCATAAGTAGTTTGTAAGTTTGGGACTGATGACCCCGTAGTTAAGTCCCATAGACTATACAAACATTTGAACTTTTTTTTTTTTTTTTTTTTTTTTTATTTTTTTTTTTTTTTACATCAATGCCTCCAGCATGTGTGGGAGTGAGACGGCTAAATGCAAAACGCTGCATGGGGCACACGAAGGACGACAGTTTTTGCAACACAGTCACCCCCATTACATGGGCTCCCGAAACCGGATTTCGTAAACTGATTTCCTAAATCCGCTTTTGGTTGGTCATGTAAACGCTCCAAAATCGATTCTGGAAATGCACTTTTGTAAGGCAGTTTTCCAGTGCCACAATCGATTTTCGTGCCCATGTACACGCAACCGTTTTGAAGCGTTCTTGGCTTGTCAGATTGTGTTTTCTTGTTAAGAATTTTTGGCACATCTGGACAGAGTGACAGTTTCTAGCGTGAAATAAAATTATAAATATTAGAGTGAGCATGAATCTGTGTATTTAAGTAAAGAAAAGTAGCGATTGTGCTGACTAAATCAGGAGCTGAATCAGCTGATTTTCAGCCGCCAAATTAAGTGGGATAGGAAATCCAATTCAGGCTGTGATATGCAAACACGACAGCGAAAAACGGTTTACGAAAATCGGTTTTCGTCTTCCGGAAGATGTGTTGCATGTAAACGTAGTGAGTGAGGCTACTAAGTGGAGATGACAATGTCGTAGAGTACTTTTATGATCAGGATTTTAGCACTAATATATATTTGCTGCATTTTTTCGTTCGCCAAAGCAGTACCTTTATTCTTTAGCACATCACGCAGTATTCACGTGATTAGCAGAAATACATATCGTTGTTCCTGTTGCCTGTCATACGATGTTACAATATTTTGTACTTTTTCCTTAACCAATGCTATACAGATACAAGTAACTGAAAAATGTAATTCACTGATGAAAAAAGAACGAAGATTTAAGTAGGGAAATACGAAATACTACTATCTGACAAAATGAAGCTCAGTAGTAAAGAGATATTGTTCGGACAGCCAATAACAGCAGTGGGCATAAGCGCGGTGCGAAGGCAAAGAACGGCAGATTGCTACGTTTTTCCGCTCCCCGCAAAACCTTTCTTTCCTATGGTGCTCAGCGCAGAAAGACCACGCGGCCATATTCCTTCTTGGTCTACGTTGACTGGGCTGTATTGGTTTCAAAGACGATCATCTCTTCCTAAGGACGTCTGAGAAACTCACCGTTTCACCAGAGAAGGCAAGGCTGGAGTTATGGAAGAAGATGACGCCTCACCATCATGGATGGATGCCTGAAACCGAAGAACTACCACCTGGACACAATGAAAACTGGCTCGTGCGGAAAGCTTTGAACAGATTACGATCAAGAGTTGGACGATCCCGAGACAACTTGTAGAGATGGGGTTTCAAAACAGAAGACACTTCCTGTGACTGTGGAGAACAACAAACCACAAGCCATATGCTCCAGTGCCCTTTGATCCCTACATCCTGCATAAAGACTGATCTCCTGCAAGCCACTCCTAACACCTTGGAGGTTGCGAAGTAGTGGGCACATGTAATATAACTGCAATTGTACCTATTTATCAATTTACGATATGTATGGCTACTGTAAATTTGTATGTTTCTGACTCGAGAATAATAAATAATAATCTCTCGCTCTCATTGTTGGCCATTTAGACAGTAGATATTACTGTTAGATGGCAGAGCTCTTCCTAGACTCGGGGGGGGGGGGGGGGTTCGGGAAGCAGACATTTGTTTTTTGGCTTCTGACATCATTACTAGCTGACCGTACTGTGGGAGGTAGCCACTGTTGATTGAATCATTTTTGTTTTCCATACGATTGATAAGAGTGTTTTGTATTGTCAAGTACGTTATTAAAATGAGTGAGTGTGCAGTTACCAGTATTTGTCCGTGCACAATACTTTCTGGCCTACAATACCTTCTGGCACAGAGTAACATATATTTGTCTGTGCTTCTGGCAAGCAGGTTGGGGAAGGGGCAGGATGAGAAGGAGAATGAGGAAACAGAACTAATGATACAATCAATAATACAGGAAAATTTTTTAATGTCAAGAAAAGTTGTAAACAATTAAACTGAATCATACAAGGTAGTAAAACGTAAATAAATGTAGTTAAAACATAATCTCCACAGGTTCTTTTTTTCTCTTTTTGTAAATTCTTACATAGTTTATGAATCCTTTGAATTTGTAGGGCGGTGAGGGGCTAGGGTAACTGCCCCTTTCTGGCGACACCCCTGCCTTCTCGTTGCTCTACTGTTTCAGTTTTGTATACGAACAACATTTAACGCGATGTGCACGACTTTGTTTTCTGCCATAGTACGGCCGGTGTCTACCTCTTCTCTTGGAAGCCTCCGTGACGTTATCTGAGCTGCAGTGGAGTGGCAGAGCGTTCTAAACCACCTTGCTGCAGAGCGCGCAGTTGCTCGCCGTTGGGGCACGGGTGTGTGTGTTGTCCTTACTATAAATTAGTTTAAGCAGTTTGTAAGCCTAGGGAATCACAACGACAGCAGTGAAGTCCCTTAGGCTGAGTTCCCACTGACGCGACGCGACTGATCGCGCGCGACTTTTTGCATACGACTATATGCGACAAGAATCCGTTTTAGATTAGAAATGGACGCTGAAGAGGTAGCCACTCTGTTTGCACTATTGTTAAGGCAAGTTAGTTCTGCTATATGGGCCAAAGTGACTGGCATATGTTTACGGGAACCCACAAAGGAAGAATGGAAGAACATTGCAAAAGCGACTACGGTCGGGGGTTCGAATCCCCCCTCGGGCATGGATATTTGTGCCGTCCTTAGTATTAGCTAGTTCGTAAGTAGTTTGTAAGTTTAGGGACTGATGACCCCGTAGTTAAGTCCCATAAGCTCTACAAACATTTGAACATTTTATTTGCAAAAGCGCTTGACAAGCGCAGAGTTCCCGAACTGTATAGGTGCTGTCGATGGAAAGCACGTAAGAATCAAGAGCGGCCTCATAGCAGGTCTCTGTATTACAATTGTAAGAGATATTTTTCCAATGTGTTACTCGCTGTTTGTGATGTAGATCACATCATCATTGATGAGGGAGCCTACGGAAAGTGCAGTGATTTTTCAATATTCAAGGTTTCTGCAATCCACCAGAAACTTATAAATGGGGGAACTGCAAATTCACCATAAGAGTCCAATGTCTACAACCAATACTACACCTATGCCGTACGTATTTGTTGCTGATGAGGCTTTTCCTCTTTCAGAACACGTGACGCGTCCATATACCGGCATTAATTTAACTGCTGAAAAGAATTTAAATTACAGGCTTACTCGTGCTCGGCGATACATCTAATGTACTTTCGGGATTTTATATAATAAATGGCGAATTTTGCATTGTCCACTAGATGTAAAAATTGATTTTGCCATTGATATTCTAAAGACTTGTTGTGTTTTACACAATGTCATTAGTATCAGAGATGGCATTAGAGATGATGACGGATTACATTATTTTAAACCAACATGCAAGACGTCCTGCATATTACCGAGATTTCTTTTCAATATATTTTATTAATGAAGGCCAGGTTTCAAGGCAAAACAAATATATGTAACTATGTTAAATTTAGAAATCCATGTAGATACAACTCTGAAAATACATAACTGTTTGTGTATCTTGTAGCTGACCTCCAAATCTCTCCACTACTTCTTCCCACAAAGCTTTTCGTTTATTTTTGCCACTATATTCCTTTATAGTACAGTTCCATAGTGCTGGTATTTGTTCCACTTCCATTTTAAACAGCTCTGTATGCAATTCTCGGATAGCGACATTTTGACACTACTTGGTGCTGTGTCGCTCGCAGAGTTCTGTCCGCTTGCTGCTCCTCGTTTGTTTGGCCGCTGTGTCGCGTGTACGTCGCGCCCGCAAAGCTGGTAGCGCCACTGAGTTCTGCCACAGAATAAGGAGTATACAGAAAGGAAACTCCCGCTGCAGTCTGTCATCCAAAATTGTGTGCGCATGCGCGGAATCGGCCATCTTGAAAAGCAGTAAACGCGTGGTTACTCCCTACTCTGTGGCGTGGTAATGCGCCGTCTTTGTTTATTGTGTATTTTAGCTGCCTGAATCGCATAAAATCAAACAAGTATTTGGTGCAATGAAAAGAAAGAACTGTGTGTCAGTAGGTGTAGCTGTTCCGTTTTTATTATGAGCTGCAATAAAAAAAGAGGCCGATGGTGTTCAGCACCTAATTGCCGCAATAATTCTCATACACATAAGAATATAAGCTTCTTCACCTTCCCAAAAGATGCTGAGCAGTAAGTGAACGTCGCTATATGTGTATTGAAAGTTAAATGTTATCAGTTTCGAATTAGAGCAATGTGTGCAGAATTATTAAAAGTAGCCTTGCTTCTTCTGTTGACGATAACTCTCGCTGTTGCTGCAGCAGTTCAACAGCATCGAAATGTTGAAGTACATTTATATTTTTTGTGTCCCAACTTCGTCGCCGCTTTTGTGTCCCAGCCTCGTCGTAGGTGTCGGTGGCCGAGTGGAATGAGACCGACACGCTGGTGCAGGTACGGAGGGGAGCAGCCAGAAACTATAAACACTCGAGTAAATTAGAAAGAGATATATATATTGCACAGAATGTAACAATACTTAACTTTTACATAGTACTGCAGAATGTTGATACATAGTTGTTAGAGGCCTGCCTAGTGCCTGTACAATAGCAAAGTCTTCACTGGTGCCTATCTGATTACGAAGGTCCTCACTCGTTGCTATCTCAGTCCGAAGTGACCGATGTCCTTCAGTGGTGGCCACGAGCGGCGTTGTCGCAGAGGGCGCTCGTGGCTGTCGTCGTGAGAACGCCGCGCCGTGCGTGCATGGCGGCGCGCGGCGAAAGTAGGTGGCGCGCACTTTGTACTTGTGCGACACCACACCCCTCCCCCCAAACCGCCGCGCCGTCGTGGCGTAGGGCTGAGGGCCACGGCGACGGCACTGGGAGGAGGGCCTGGGCGGGGGCGTTACTGGTGGGACGGGCGTCGTAGCTGAGGCCGGGATCGAGACGCCGTCCGCGCCCCGGCATCCGCCTTGCGATCCTCCAGGGAACCCGCCGAAACCTGGGGAAGGGCGCCCGCCCCCGCCCAGAGGGAGCAGGTCATCTTCTTCTGAGGTGCGTGGCCCAAGCGGGGGGGCCCGCACGGTCCCGGAGTCCCTCTCGGTGACGCTGTCATCTGCGGCGACGACAGCGGCGGCGGCGCGTCGATCTCCATCGGGACGATCTCGTAGTCCGGGGACGAACGATGTGGTTGTGCTCCCTGGCGGTGAACTGGGTCTGGAATCAAGAAACCGGAGACAGGATCGCGCGGCCTATGCAGACGCAATTGGTTTGCGTGGCGCCACAGCTCCGACCCTGTGGAAGAACGTACAACAAACATATTGCGCCCGAGCACGCGCTGAATGATGCCCGGCATCCATTTCTTCTTGTTTCCAGCAAACACCCTGTACAGCACCGGCGTAGAAACCTGAAAACGCGAAGCGCCATACGAACCGACTCGGTGCGTGGGAGGCTGCAGCAGGTGAAGGAGAGTGCGGTGACGGCGGCCGTGTAGCAGCTCGGCAGGAGACGGGCCGTCACGTGGCATGCACCGATACGTAGACAGGAAAATTTGAAGAGCTTGCTGCCTGGAGTGCTGACCTTTCATCTTGTCCATGTGAGACTTGAATGTTCGAACGAAACGTTCTGCTTCACCATTGGACTGAGGGTGAAAAGGTGCGGTGGTGATATGCTGAATGCCATTCGCACGACAAAACTGTTGAAATTCCGCACTAACAAACTGAGGTCCATTGTCACTGACGATAGTTTCAGGCAAACCTTCGATGCAAAACACTGATGTTAAGGCACTGATCGTACTAGACGCCGTCGTTGAGTTCATGGCAATCACAAAAGGAAACTTGCTGAAAGCGTCTACTACAATTAACCAGCGCGTATTCCAGAAAGGTCCAGCAAAGTCAATGTGTAAACGTTGCCATGGTCCCTTGGGGCGTGGCCAGTCTGAGAAACGCTGTGGAGGAGCCGCCTGATGCTCCGCACAAACTGTACACTGTGATGTCATGCTCTCTATCTGAGCGTCCATACCAACCCAGGTACAATGACGTCTGGCCAGTTGCTTTGTCCTAACAATGCCCCAATGTCCTTGATGCAGGAGGCGTAACACTTCTCGTTGCAGGGAACGAGGAACAATCACTCTTGCTTGGTCGTCGTCGGTATGCAACAACAGTACACCCTTACTGAAAGATAATGCATGACGTTGTGCAAAATAACGTCGAACCAGAGGCCGATCAATGTCTTTGGCTCTGGCAGGCCACCCTGAGCGAACAAAACGTGCTACCACACTTAAGTCTGCATCCGCAGCTGTTTCCTGTGCAACCCGACGAGAGTTTAAAGGAAAGTCTGCGACAGCGGAAGCATCTCTGGAGTCTATCTGACAACATGCCATTTCTGAAGAATCAAATGATACATCCTGGCCAACCGGAAGTCGGGAAAGTGTGTCCGCGTTAGCATGTTTAGTGGTAGGTCGGTACAAAATCTCATACTGATAATTAGACAATATCAAGGACCATCTCTGAAGCTTTTGTGCCGTACGTGGCGGAATCGGCTTTGTGGGTGAGAACAACGACGTGAGAGGCTTGTGGTCTGTCAACAAATAGAATTTTCTGCCATAGAGATAATGATGAAACTTTGTGACGCCGTAAATTATTGCTAAGGCCTCCTTTTCTATCTGACTGTAATTCTGTTGCGTCGGCGTCAGTAGCTTGGATGCAAAGGCAATAGGACGATCGTGAGATCCAATGCGATGCGACAGAACAACACCCAGACCGTACGACGAGGCGTCAACTGCTAACACTACAGGCTTCTGTGGGTCAAAGGGAATCAAACATGCATCACTGAGTAGTGCAGACTTTAGTTTGTCAAAGGCAACCTGACAATCTTTAGACCATACAAAAGGAACATTCTTCCTACGTAAGTGATGCAGTGGAGCTGCAATCTGAGAGCACCTAATTGCCGCAATAATTTTCATACACATAAGAATATAAGCTTCTTCACCTTCCCAAAAGATGCTGAGCAGTAAGTGAACGTCGCTATATGTGTATTGAAAGTTAAATGTTATCAGTTTCGAATTAGAGCAATGTGTGCAGAATTATTAAAAGTAGCCTTGCTTCTTCTGTTGACGATAACTCTCGCTGTTGCTGCAGCAGTTCAACAGCATCGAAATGTTGAAGTACATTTATATTTTTTGTGTCCCAACTTCGTCGCCGCTTTTGTGTCCCAGCCTCGTCGTAGGTGTCGGTGGCCGAGTGGAATGAGACCGACACGCTGGTGCAGGTACGGAGGGGAGCAGCCAGAAACTATAAACACTCGAGTAAATTAGAAAGAGATATATATATTGCACAGAATGTAACAATACTTAACTTTTACATAGTACTGCAGAATGTTGATACATAGTTGTTAGAGGCCTGCCTAGTGCCTGTACAATAGCAAAGTCTTCACTGGTGCCTATCTGATTACGAAGGTCCTCACTCGTTGCTATCTCAGTCCGAAGTGACCGATGTCCTTCAGTGGTGGCCACGAGCGGCGTTGTCGCAGAGGGCGCTCGTGGCTGTCGTCGTGAGAACGCCGCGCCGTGCGTGCATGGCGGCGCGCGGCGAAAGTAGGTGGCGCGCACTTTGTACTTGTGCGACACCACACCCCTCCCCCCCAAACCGCCGCGCCGTCGTGGCGTAGGGCTGAGGGCCACGGCGACGGCACTGGGAGGAGGGCCTGGGCGGGGGCGTTACTGGTGGGACGGGCGTCGTAGCTGAGGCCGGGATCGAGACGCCGTCCGCGCCCCGGCATCCGCCTTGCGATCCTCCAGGGAACCCGCCGAAACCTGGGGAAGGGCGCCCGCCCCCGCCCAGAGGGAGCAGGTCATCTTCTTCTGAGGTGCGTGGCCCAAGCGGGGGGGCCCACACGGTCCCGGAGTCCCTCTCGGTGACGCTGTCATCTGCGGCGACGACAGCGGCGGCGGCGCGTCGATCTCCATCGGGACGATCTCGTAGTCCGGGGACGAACGATGTGGTTGTGCTCCCTGGCGGTGAACTGGGTCTGGAATCAAGAAACCGGAGACAGGATCGCGCGGCCTATGCAGACGCAATTGGTTTGCGTGGCGCCACAGCTCCGACCCTGTGGAAGAACGTACAACAAACATATTGCGCCCGAGCACGCGCTGAATGATGCCCGGCATCCATTTCTTCTTGTTTCCAGCAAACACCCTGTACAGCACCGGCGTAGAAACCTGAAAACGCGAAGCGCCATACGAACCGACTCAGTGCGTGGGAGGCTGCAGCAGGTGAAGGAGAGTGCGGTGACGGCGGCCGTGTAGCAGCTCGGCAGGAGACGGGCCGTCACGTGGCATGCACCGATACGTAGACAGGAAAATTTGAAGAGCTTGCTGCCTGGAGTGCTGACCTTTCATCTTGTCCATGTGAGACTTGAATGTTCGAACGAAACGTTCTGCTTCACCATTGGACTGAGGGTGAAAAGGTGCGGTGGTGATATGCTGAATGCCATTCGCACGACAAAACTGTTGAAATTCCGCACTAACAAACTGAGGTCCATTGTCACTGACGATAGTTTCAGGCAAACCTTCGATGCAAAACACTGATGTTAAGGCACTGATCGTACTAGACGCCGTCGTTGAGTTCATGGCAATCACAAAAGGAAACTTGCTGAAAGCGTCTACTACAATTAACCAGCGCGTATTCCAGAAAGGTCCAGCAAAGTCAATGTGTAAACGTTGCCATGGTCCCTTGGGGCGTGGCCAGTCTGAGAAACGCTGTGGAGGAGCCGCCTGATGCTCCGCACAAACTGTACACTGTGATGTCATGCTCTCTATCTGAGCGTCCATACCAACCCAGGTACAATGACGTCTGGCCAGTTGCTTTGTCCTAACAATGCCCCAATGTCCTTGATGCAGGAGGCGTAACACTTCTCGTTGCAGGGAACGAGGAACAATCACTCTTGCTTGGTCGTCGTCGGTATGCAACAACAGTACACCCTTACTGAAAGATAATGCATGACGTTGTGCAAAATAACGTCGAACCAGAGGCCGATCAATGTCTTTGGCTCTGGCAGGCCACCCTGAGCGAACAAAACGTGCTACCACACTTAAGTCTGCATCCGCAGCTGTTTCCTGTGCAACCCGACGAGAGTTTAAAGGAAAGTCTGCGACAGCGGAAGCATCTCTGGAGTCTATCTGACAACATGCCATTTCTGAAGAATCAAATGATACATCCTGGCCAACCGGAAGTCGGGAAAGTGTGTCCGCGTTAGCATGTTTAGTGGTAGGTCGGTACAAAATCTCATACTGATAATTAGACAATATCAAGGACCATCTCTGAAGCTTTTGTGCCGTACGTGGCGGAATCGGCTTTGTGGGTGAGAACAACGACGTGAGAGGCTTGTGGTCTGTCAACAAATAGAATTTTCTGCCATAGAGATAATGATGAAACTTTGTGACGCCGTAAATTATTGCTAAGGCCTCCTTTTCTATCTGACTGTAATTCTGTTGCGTCGGCGTCAGTAGCTTGGATGCAAAGGCAATAGGACGATCGTGAGATCCAATGCGATGCGACAGAACAACACCCAGACCGTACGACGAGGCGTCAACTGCTAACACTACAGGCTTCTGTGGGTCAAAGGGAATCAAACATGCATCACTGAGTAGTGCAGACTTTAGTTTGTCAAAGGCAACCTGACAATCTTTAGACCATACAAAAGGAACATTCTTCCTACGTAAGTGATGCAGTGGAGCTGCAATCTGAGAGGCATTGGGAATAAATCTGAAATAATAGTTAAGCTTTCCCATCACTGCTTGCATTTCATGCACATTCTTAGGAGGAGGCAAGTCTTTGATTGCTCGAAGATGTGACTGTAAGGGATGAATTCCTTGGGCATTAATCACATGGCCTAGGTACTCTATTGCAGTTTGAAAAAACGAACACTTTGATTTATTGCAACGTAGACCTGCTGTAGTCAAAACTTTGAAAAGGCACTCCAGGTTTGCTAAATGTTCTTCAACTGTACGTCCGGATACCACAATATCATCTAAATAGTTCGAACAACACGGTACAGAAACTGTCAGCTGTTCCAAAAAACGCTGAAAAATAGCGGGAGTGGAAGAACTGCCAAAGGGTAGGCATTGAAATTGAAAAAGGCCCATGTGAGTATTAATGACGAAAAACTTTTTTGACTCGTCATCAAGCGGAATTTGTAAGTATGCCTCTGCTAAATCAATCTTGGAAAAGAAGCGAGACTGTCCTAATTTGTCCATTAGTTCCTCAGGTCTGGGCAGGGGATAAGTGTCCACAATTGTTTGACTGTTCACTGTTGATTTAAAGTCCGCACAGAGACGAAGTTTTCCTGACGGCTTGGGTATAATTACTATAGGCGAGGCCCACTGACTCGCAGAAACAGGAGAAATCACCCCACTATCTTGCCAACGTTTAAGTTCTTCGGCAACTGTATCACGCAAGGCGATAGGCACTGGTCTAGCTTTACGAAATTTTGGAACTGCAGATTCTTTTAAAGTTACATGTGCCACGAAGTCTTTTGCACAACCTAGTTCCGGCGAAAACAAGTCACTGTATTTTTCACACAATGCATTAATTTTCTCCTGAGGCACTACTGACGAAATTTGAAGCACATCTCTTTGAATTGTGAAACCAAACAAGTCAAAAGCATCTAGTCCAAAAATGTTCTGTGTCGATTTGGCCTGAAGAACTACAAAAGCAACTGTTTTTGTTACACCTTGAAAAGAGGCGGGCAGGCTACACGTTCCTAGCACGGGAATATTTTGACCGGTATAAGCTGTTAGCACTTGTTGACACAGCGATAATTTTGGAGAACCCAGAAGTTCATAAGTATCTTTATTAATTAAGGTAACAGCGGAACCAGTGTCGAGCTGAAATTGCACAGTCTTATTGTCAATGGAAAGATTCACAAAAAGTTTTTGCTTGCGGCGCTCGACAGGTGCGCGAATGTGGGCAACGTCTGCTACGGTTTGTTTACTGCGCTTGCGCGGGCCGCGTAGTGAAGTAAGCGGCGCAGACTCGGCACGCAGCGGATTAACAACACTGTCACTAGATGACACTACCGCCGGATCGGCGTCCGCGCAATGCGAGGCTACTACAGTCACTAACTACTGCACTACACTTTTGAGTATCTACTTGATGTCTACTGTCACTAGCTACGCAGTACTGGGCACTATTACAAGGAGCAGTTGCAGAAGGCACTATTTTCACTACAGGAATGCACTGTTCATAGTCATTTTGCTTGTCCCGAACCCGTTTCCGTTGCACTGTTTTACGCGCTCGTTGGCGCTTGCTACGTGGTGCACTATATAGTTTTGCCATAGGCGCAAAACTACTTTCTTGAAATTGAGATCCAAGGAAAGCACTGTTCAATTCCACAGCCCGTACAACATTTACAGAATGAACTGTTCTCGCACTTTGCGAAGCACCGTTTCTAACGTTACTGTTCTTTGAGTTTTTAATTTGCATACACACAGACTGCACATGTCCCGATTTGCCACATTGATAACAGGTTGCGTTGCGACTAGGGCAATGAGCACGCTTGTGGCGAGACACACACTGGGGGCAAGATTTACGTACATTTTTCTGAAATGAGCGTTGGCGCCCGTTATTCAAAGCACTGTTTCTAACACGACGGGGCGACCTTTGTGTCGCACTTTTACACTGGCTACTGTTCACTGTCTGTTCAGCACGGCCGATAGAGGAATAAGAATCACTAGTGCTATACTGAGAACTACGGCTAGGAAAGCGTCCGTTGCGGCGCACTGAATTTACACTATGGCTTTGCATTTCTACATCTGCTAAGTCAAAAGTATCATGCGCTTCTATAAGCTGCAGTACACTGTCTAATGAAGGGTCTGACTGTTTTAAAATTGCTGCCCTAATTCTGGGGTCCTGAATGTTCTGCGTAATCGCATCCCTCAACATAACGTCACTATAAGAAAGTCCACAAGAACAAGTAAATTTACATTGGCGGGTTAAGCCCTTCAATTCCGTGATCCATTCTTGGTGTGACTGCTGCGGTAATTTTTTAAGTCTGAAAAATCGGTATCGTGCAGCGGCTACAAGAACTTTTCTCTCGTAATGAGCATTTAGTGCCTCTACTATTTGTTCAAAGTCTACATCACGAGGAGATGCATGCGGGAACAGTTTCTGCAGTAACACAAAAGTTTTGGGGCCCACCACGGACAATAAAAGATGCTTAACAGTCTGACCTGTAATTTGATGAGCCGCGACGAGTTCTTGAAACTGCGCGAAATAGTCACTCCATTCTTCCTCACGTTCGTTGTACTGGCGAAATGTAGGAAGCTGTGCAGCGGCAGGTGTGGGCTGCTGATGTGACGGCTGTTGTTGTTGGTTAGCTGCTTGCGCCGTGAGCTGGGCCACAGCCTGGAGAAGTTGTGTTATTTGCGCCGTCTGTAACTGAATAATTTCCATTAAGTTTGGGTTCGGGGTAGTGGCCATGCTGACCGATTAGGCGCCGCGCATACAAGTAAATTATAACAAAACACAAATGCAATATGGAAGAGGACGCTCTGCAACAAAAAAGTCCACAAAACACGTAACAAAATATCTTTCCCCAAAATTGTTATAATAAGGGTGGGTGGGCGGGAGCAATTTTTGCGTGCTCCGACTACTGCTGTCTGGCTGCTGTAAGCGGGCTGGTCCAAGGTTCTATCACTCCTCGTCGCCACTTTTGTGTCCCAACTTCGTCGCCGCTTTTGTGTCCCAGCCTCGTCGTAGGTGTCGGTGGCCGAGTGGAATGAGACCGACACGCTGGTGCAGGTACGGAGGGGAGCAGCCAGAAACTATAAACACTCGAGTAAATTAGAAAGAGATATATATATTGCACAGAATGTAACAATACTTAACTTTTACATAGTACTGCAGAATGTTAATACATAGTTGTTAGAGGCCTGCCTAGTGCCTGTACAATAGCAAAGTCTTCACTGGTGCCTATCTGATTACGAAGGTCCTCACTCGTTGCTATCTCAGTCCGAAGTGACCGATGTCCTTCAGTGGTGGCCACGAGCGGCGTTGTCGCAGAGGGCGCTCGTGGCTGTCGTCGTGAGAACGCCGCGCCGTGCGTGCATGGCGGCGCGCGGCGAAAGTAGGTGGCGCGCACTTTGTACTTGTGCGACACCACAATATTTTATAAGTTTAAAGTTGTAGGAAATGATATAAAATGAATGACAAAGAATAGTGCGTAAGTAGGCATGTAAAATTTTACTTACGACATTGAAGGCATAGTGTGCTAATGTTGGCAACGAATGCTCTTCTGATACTCAAACAAATAGATTAAGGGGAATAATTATTTTATGCTGTTCCTGCTCTGTGGTTGACAGATTCCTCTATATGCCCTTCTCCGATCAGTAAATTAATGATACTCCTAAAGCAAATACATCTTTTACATATGGCTAGACGTCATTAGTTTTGTGTAATCACGTTGTACTGCTAAGTCTGACTCAATATTATGTGGGAATTTATTCTTGTCAAATAAAACGTGGCAGTTGTAAAGTCACTTTCTTTTTTATATCTAATTTCCCAAACATAACTCCGCGTTATTTGGGATTTTTCTAGAGATAAGCACCAAATAAAACGATCATCGATTCCACCGTATATTTTCGTAGGTGTATTAAAATTTAGGCCTTTTTTTTCGTTGGCTTACAATTAGGTGCAAGAAGAGGGCGCAAAACAGATGAGAGCATAATGAAAAGCCGTTTCCTTTCGTAAAAGTCGGTGAAATTAGCTGCAGTTCGTAAAAAGTCCATTTCCAGCCAAAGTACTAAGTGGCTATAGTTCCGCGTTTACTGCTTTTCAATATGGCGTCGAGCGCAACGCTTGGTAACATACAGATGAAAGGCGCCGCCCCCAGCTTTCCCTTCTGTATGCTCCCTATTCTGTGGCTCTGCATCATACATCACAGTGCAATCACGCGACAATGCGCGACTAGCCGCGAGCGACTTGTCGCGTCAGTGGGCACTCAGCCTTAGATTTGCAAACATTTCAACATTTGATTTTCGACACGATAACGCAAGACGACATGTTACTCTTGCTGCCATGATCCAAGAAGGCGATCGATTGTTGTCGTGACCCGTACATTACGCAGTTCCCTCACTCACTGAAAATATTTGGGCCTGTATTCCAGAGAGAGGCCCAGTGCCACTCTTAAGCCGCTAGGATTCGCTTGAAGCAGAGTGGAATTGCGTGCAAGTACAGCGTTGTCAATACAGTCGATTTTCGGTTGATTCTGACAGATTTAAAGAATAGAAAACCGGAAAATATTATGGTTAGCAGACAGGCGAAAATGAGAAAGTTTTTTCGCATTGCTTCAAATACGGTTAAATAATTTATTTGGCTTAATGCACTTTGTCATTAAAATAATAACGTTTACACAAAAAGTTCCTGAAACTCAATAAGAGGATTAATATTTTGGAAGGTAGCTTTATACATTATTCCAGTCAATATTTTGTATTAGCTACTGTGTGACGTTTGCCGTAATAAGACAGCATAGGACAACAACGGATTTGTTAAATAAATATCGCACTTCCTAGAATAAGGTCAGCAGTGCTAATTCAACAATTCTTATCAAAAATATACTGACAGCAGTCTCTATCCTTATCAGTCCATTTATTTAACGCTTTTGACTTCGATTAAGAAGTTAATGACCCTGAAATACATTTTTATGTGGGCTGACACGTCCGATTCAATTCACATCTTCTATTGACGAAAAATATTATCTTTATATATAAAGTAGAGTGTCCGTGTTCTTGTGTGTTTGTTTGTGTGTACGTATTGCAAACAAATATACAGTTTTGTTCAAATCTTTGTCAAACTTTGCACACGTAAACTTCAATTCATGATGACGGTCGCCGTAAGTGTAAGAATCACGTACAACACATTGTCCACGAGATATGACGTCATCAACAGGAAAAATAGAGTACAGACGACTAAGAAATGAGATTGACAGGAAGTGCAAAATAAGTAAGCAGGAGTGGCTTGGAGGCAGATGCAAGTCTGTAGAAGAATGTATAACTAGGGAAAAAATAGATACCGCCTACAGGAAAATAAAAGAAACATTTGGAGACAAGAAAAGCAGCTGTATGAATAC
Source organism: Locusta migratoria (assembly GCA_026315105.1). Taxonomy (NCBI): domain Eukaryota; kingdom Metazoa; phylum Arthropoda; class Insecta; order Orthoptera; family Acrididae; genus Locusta; species Locusta migratoria. The sequence continues at coordinate 107,646,944 of CM048755.1, forward strand.
AAAGAACTCAGATGGAAATCCAGTTCTCAGCAAAGAAGGGAAACCTGAAAGGTGCAAAGAGCGTATAGAGGGCATCTACAAAGAAAACGAACTTAGAGACAATATTGTAGGAACGGAAAAGGATGTAGATGAAGATGAAATGTTCAAATGTTTGCGAAGCTTATAGGACTTAACTACGGGGTCGTCAATCCCTAAACTTACAAACTACTTATGAACTACATTATACTAAAGACAGCACAAACATCCATGCCCGAGGGGGAATTCGAACCCCCGACGAGAAGCGGCCTTGCGCATCGCAGCAGCGCCTCAATGTTCTCGGCCGCTCCACCATCGCGAAAGTGCAATAGGAGATACTATACTGAGAGAAGAATTCAAAAGAGCACTGGAAGACCTACGTCGAAACAAGGCCCCTGGGGTGGATGACATTCCCTCAGAACTACAGAAGTCTCTGGGAGAGTCAGCCATCACAAAACTATTTCACCTGGTGCGTAAGTTGTATAAGACAGGGGAAATCTCCTCAGACTTTAAGAAAAATGTAACAATCCCCATTCCAAATAAAGCAGGTACAGACAGGTGTGAAAATTATAGAACCATCAGTTTAATAAGTCATGATTGCAAAATTTTTACATGATTATTTACAGAAGGATGGAAAAGCTGGTAGAAACCGTCCTTGGGGAAGAGCAGTTTGGAATCAGGAGAAATGTAGGAACACAGGAGCCAATACTCACCTTAGATGGTAGATTAAGGAAAGGCAAACCTACATTTCTAGTTTTTGTGGATTTGGTGGAAGCTTTCGACAATGTTGATTGGAATACCCTCTTTCAAATTCTGAAATCAGCAGGAGTAAAATATAGGGAAAGGAAGGTTATTTACAAATTGTACAAAAACCAGACAGCGGTTGTCAGAGTTGAAGGGCATGAAAGGGATGCAGTGGTTGGAAAGGGAGTAAGACAGGGTTGTAGCCTTTCCCCAATGTTGTTCAATTTGTACATTGAGCAAGGTATAAAGGAAAGCAAGGAGAAATTTGGAGAAGGAATAAAAGTTCAAGGTTAAGATATAAAAACCTCGCGTTTTACTTTTGACATTGTAATTCTGTCAGAGACAGCAAAGGACCTGGAGAAGCAATTGAACGGAATGGACAGTGCATTGAAAGGAGCATATAAGATGAACATTAACAAGAGAAAAACTAGGGTAATGGAATGCAGTCTTAGAAAATCAGGCGATGCTGAAGGAATTAGATTAGGTAACTAATCAATAAAGATAGTAGATACGTTTTGTTACTTGGGCAGTAAAATAACAAATGATGGTCGCAGTACAGATGATATAAAATACAGAATGGCAATGGGTAGAAAGGCGTTTTTGAAAAAGAGAAATTTGTTAACATCGAATATTAATTTAAGCGTCGCCTCGTATGGGAGTGAAACATGGACGATAAACAGTGCGGACAGGAAGGGGATAGAGGCTTTTGAAATGTGGTGCTACAGCACAATGCTGAAGATTAGGTGGGTGGATCGCGTAACTAATGAGGAGGTACTGATCAGAATTTGGGAGAAAAGGAATTTCTGGCATACCTTGACCAAAAGAAGGGATCTATTGATAGGACACCTTCGTAGACATCAAGGAATTGTGAATTTAACGTTCGATAGAAGTGTGTGGAATAAAAATCTAAGAGGGAGACCAAGAGATGAATATAGTAAAATAGATTCAGATGGATGTGGCTTGCCGTTCTTATGAGGAGATGAAGAGGCTTGCTCAGGATAGAGTAGGGTGGAGAGCTGCATCAAACCAGTCTCCGGATTGAAGACCACAACAACAACAAACAATGATATGCGCGGAAAACTACTGTATCAAACGACAATCTTGCAAATTTCCTCCAAAACCACTGGACCGATTTCAACCAAATGTGGTACACATAATCCTTACTGTGAAGTAACAACAATGCTGTTGGGGTAAGATGCACATACGACACATGTTTCAGGAGATATAACGTCATAAACAACAGGAGCTGCAAGAAACTGCAACATAATGCGACGAGACTTTATTCATACACTGTATGAGAATGACAGTACTTTAGCGACTTGCAACCAAATTTAAACATAATTTAGAACCCTTATTAATCTTTTCCTCGCTAATAACCACATCAAAATAATTAAACGAAAAAAGTTTTTCGCTTACTACTTTTCGCTGTTCATGGATCAAAACTACGGCATTCGGTATGACATTACAGTTTATAATTTCGACACTACAAATTTTACTCGCAGGAAATTTTACAAATAGTATACACACATATAGCTGAAATGTAATTTCGAAACTATATCACAGTAAGACACGTAGTTCATGAGACAGAAACAGTAACGTTCATGGAAAACCGTCTCATCACGCACCAGGTTTCAATCTATTACTTCTTTACAGCTGACTCTGTTCGCAATGGATTTTACCGACATACAGCGCTTACACAAATAAATATGTGTTGTGTGTGTTGTGGTCTTCAGTCCGGAGACTGGTTTGATGCAGCCTCTTTAACTCCACATAAGAACGGCAACCTACATCTGTCTGAATCTGCTTACTGTATCCATCTCTTGGTCTTCCTCTGCGGTTTTTACCGCACACACTTCCCTCCAACGCTAAATTCACGATTCCTTGATGTCTAAGACTGTGTCCTACCATTCGATCCCTTCTTTTAGTCAAGATATGCCAGAAATTCCTTTCCTCCCCAATTCTGTTCAGTACCTCCTCATTAGTTATGCGATCCACCCACCTAATCTTCAGCATTCTTCGGTAGCACCAAATTTCAAAAGCCTCAATCCTCTTCCTGTCCGCACTGTTTATCGTCCATGTTTCACTCCCATACATGGCAACACTCCACACAAATGCCTTCAGAAAGGACTTCCTTAGGCTTAAATCAATATTAGATGTTAACAAATATCTCTTTTTCAGGAACGCTTCTCTACCCATTGCCATTCTGCATTTTATATCCTCTGTACTGCGACCATCATTTGTTATTTTACTGCCCAAGTAGCAAAACTCATCTACCTCCTTTATTGTTTCGTTACCTAATCTAATTCCTTCAGCATCACCTGATTTTCTTAGACTGCACTCCATTACCCTTGTTTTACTCTTGTTAATGTTCATCTTATATGCACCTTCCAGCACACTGTCCATTCCGTTCAACTGCTCTTCCAGGTCGTTTGCTGTCTCTGACAGAATTACTATGTCGTCGGCAAAACGCAATGTTTGTAATTCTTCGCCCTGAAGTTTAATTTCTTCTCCAAATTTCTCCTTGCTTTCCTTTATAGAAATTATATTGAATAACATTGGAGAAAGGCTACAACCCTGTCTCACTCCCTTCCCAACTACTGCATCCCTTTCATGCCCTTCAACTCTGACAACCGCTGTCTGGTTTTTGTACAAGTTGTAAATAACCTTACGCTCCCTATATTTTACTCCTGCTTGCTTCAGAACTTGAAAGAGTTTATTCCAATCAACATTGTCAAAAGCCTTCTCCAAATCTACAAAAGCTAGAAATGTAGGTTTGCCTTTCCTTAATCTATCTTCTAGGATAAGCCGTGAAGTGAGAATTGCCTCGCGTGTTCCTACATTTCTCCTGAACCCAAACTGATCCTCCCCGAGGTCGGCTTCTACCAGCTTTTCCATTGTTCTGTAAATAATTCGTGTTCATATTTTCCAACCATGACTTATTAAACTGATGGTTCTGTAATTTTCACACCTGTCTGCGCCTGTTTTCTTTGGAATGGGGATTATTACATTTTTCTTAAAGTCTGAGGGTACTTCGCCTGTCTCATACATCTTACACACCAGGTGAAACAGTTTTGTCATGGCTGGTTCTCCCAGAGACTTCAGTAGCTCTGAGGGAATGTCATCTACTCCAGGAGCCTTGTTTCGACTTAGGTCTTTCAGTGCTCTGTCAAATTCATCTCTCAGTATAGCATCTCCTATTTCATCCTCATCTACTTCTTCCTCCCTTCCTACAACGTTGTCTCTAAGTTCATTTCCTTCGTAGAGCTTCTCTATATACTCTTTCCACCTTTCAGCTTTCCCTTCTTTACTGAGAATTGGATTTCCTTCTGTGTTCTTGATATTCATAGAGCAGTTTTTCTTATCTCCAAATATCTCTTTTATTTTCATGTAAGCTGTATCTATTTTCCCCCTATTTATACATTCTTCTACATCCTTGTATTTGCATTCTAGCCATCCCTGCTTAGCCATTTTGCACTTCCTCTCAATCTCATTTCTTAGTCGTCTGTACTTCATTTTGCCAGTTTCATTTACTGCATTTTTATATTTTCTCCTTTCATCAATTAAATTTAGCATTTCCTGTGATATCCAAGGATTTTTTGTAGGTCTTGCCTTCCTACCTATTTTGTCCTCTGCTGCCTTCACTATTTCATCTCTCAATGCTACCCATTCCTCCTCTACTGTTTTATTTCCCCCCGTTTCTGTCAACTGTTGCGTAAAGCGCCCTCTGAAATTCTCAAGAACTTCAGGTTCCTTCAGTTTAACCAGGTCCCATCTCCTTATTTTCCTACATTTCTGCGGTTTTTCAGTTCAGCCTACAATTCATGACCAATAAGTTATGGTCAGAGTTTATATCTGCCCCTGGGTATGTCTTACAGTTTAAAACCTGGTTCCGAAATCTATGTCTTACCATTATAAAATCTATTTGGTATCTCCCAGTGTCTCCTGGTCTCTTCCACGTATACAACCTTCTTTCGTGATTCTTAAACCAGGTTTTTGTTATAACTAAATTATGTTCCCCGCAAAATTCTACCAGGCGGCTTCCTCTTTTATTCCTTTTGCCCAGACCATATTCACCTACTATCTTCCCTTTCCTTCCTTGTCCTACAACCGAATCCCAGTCTCCCATAACAATTAAGTTTTCCTCTCCCTTAATTGTCTGAATAATTTCCTTTAGCTCCTCATATATTTCTTCGATCTCCTCATCATCAGCAGAGCTAGTTGGCATATAAACCTGTACTACTGTGGTCGGTGTTGGCTTCGTATCTATCTTGACTAAAATAATGCGATCACTGTGTTGCTCATAGTAGTTTACCCGCATTCCTATCTTCTTATTCATTATCAGACCTACTCCTGTAATATCCCCAACTGATTTTGTATTTATAATCCTGTACTCACCTGACCAGAAATCCTGTTCCTCTTTCCACCGAACTTCACTAATCCCCACTACATCTAACTTCAACCTATCCATTTCTCTTTTTAAATTTTCTAACTTCCCTACCCGATTAAGGGATCTAACATTCCACGCTCCGATCCGTAGAATGCCAGTATTGTCTTTCCTGATGACAACATCCTCCTGAGTAGTCCCCGCCCGGAGATCCGAATGGGGGACTATTTTACCTCCGGAATATTTTACCCGAGAGGATGCCATCATCATATGTTCATACAGTAGAGCTGCATGTCCTCGGGAAAAGTAACGGCTGTAGTTTCCCCTTGCTTCCAGCCGTTCGCAGTAACTGTGTGGCAAAGCCACATTAGCTGATGTTACAAGGCCAGCTCAGTCAATCATCCAGACTGTTGCCCCTGTAACTACTGAAAAGGCTGCTGCCCCTCTTCAGGGACCAAACGTTTGTCTGGCCTCTCCACAGATACCCCTCCGCTGTGGTTGCACCTACGGTACGGCTATCTGTATCGTTGAGGCACACAAGTCACCACACCTCGGCAATGTCTGTAGTTCATGGGAGTGGAAATAAATATATAACAGCAAAATTATACAATTGTAGAACATATAATTCAGTAAATATGATATTATATATACTGCAATGGGTAAAAACCTGTCACATCATGCACCACGTATTAATACATGTACGTATTTATCGCTAAAGCACTCCTGTATTCCAGTTAGCTTAAGGAAATTCCTGAAAGCTGACTGCTACTTACAACTTTGAATCGTGAAGCGCACACAGCTACAGGTGGCAGCAATACACTTCTACAGATCTACAAGGACAGGAAGAGAATGAAACAGTGTACATCCAAAGAAATAACGAATACCCATTATTTCCGACAGATCTAGCTTTTAACTTCCACAGACTTCAGTTTCTAGTGAGGCGTGCATTTTCTATTACGATTAATAAATAACAGGGCAATCTATTCAATACTGCGGAGTGGATTTTTCTCAAACGTACAACTTTCTCAGGGATAGGCTCAGCATAGAAATTATTCAGATTCGATCCTGGACAATTCACAAGACATGTTGTTTATACTAAAGTTGTGAATTAAATGAATGTATAAATGTTACGTATCATTTGTATTTTGATTAATGTTGTTGTTCAAATGTTTGTTAAGCTGATGGGACTTAACTACGGGGTCATCAATCCCTAAACTTACAAACTACTTATGAACTACTTACGAACTAGGACGGCACAAATATCCATGCCCGAGGGGGGATTCGAACCCCCGACCGTAGTGGCCGTGCAGACCGTGACTGAAGCGCCTCTGTCTCCTCGGCCACCGCGGCCGGCGTTTGATTAATGTCTTTTTTGTTTGGATATTGCACTTATAATTTTGTACAGTATGCAAGACAGCCTTATTTCTTGTATATTCTCTAATAAATATAACATGTTATTGGAAGAAAGGAGATGGACAGAGAAAGAAGGGATAGAAGACGTACTATTTTTTTTTTTTTTCCTCTCTGTCGTGTGTTCAGGCCCATCGCTCATGCGACTTGCTATGAAATAGTGTACAGGGTTTGGGTTTTACATTTATTCATACATTTATTAACAATTAATTTCACATAAAGGAACAGGCCAACTGGGCCTCATGGGCCTTCGGCCGACCTTTTATGGTGACCCGTTAATTAGGACAATTTGGCTTAACTATACAATATTTAACTCAAAAATGTTCAAATGTTTGTAAATCTATCGGACCAAACTACGTGGTCATCAGTCCGTAGCTTACAAACTACTTAAACCTAGATAAACCAACCTAAGGACAAACACACACACACACACATGCCGCAGGGAGGACTCGAACCTCCACGGCGAGCAACCGCGCGCTCCGCATCGAGACGCTTTAGAATATTTAACTAAAGAAAACATTAAGTAGTTTGTTGGTTCAAAAAGCATGATTTTGCTGGTCTTGTTTGATTACTGTGTCATGATCGTGAGTGGAAATTTGTACTTGTCTCGTGGGCGTGGTCGCACTGTAGCAAGGTTTTGTAAGTTTGCAACTGTGTTGCAGAGATTGTTGATCTTCTCGAAAAGTTGGGTGGCCCGTTTTCGGATGGTTTCTTGTATGGTGTCCATGTTGGTGCTGTCGTGTAGGTCCCTAATTCGGTCCCAAGGGGGGCTCGAAGTATTCATCGAAGGGCTCTGTTTTGTAGCACTTGGAGTTGGTTCAGTTGTGTGTTCAAGGCGATCCTCCAGGCTGAGCTGCCATAGAGCATCGACGATTGAACTGTAGCTCGGTATAGTCGTAGTTTGGTACTTTGATGAAGCTAGTAAAAATGGCGTTAGAGCTTGCGTCATTTGTTGACATTTTCTTTTCTTGTCCTGGATATGTTTAGCAAAGTAGAGTGTCGGGTCCAATGTTACTCCCAGGTATTTGACTTCCGACGACCATGGTAATCTATGACCGTGGATGGTGAGTTGGTCCAAATTTGGTTTTCGACGTGAAAAATAGATGGCTGTGGTTTTATGTCCGTTTAATATAATTTTATTCGTTCGGCACCATGTGGTCACACGTTGGAGTTGTCTCTGGATTTTTCACACATTGGCGAAGTGTTGTGGTCCAGAAGGAAAGAACGCGGTGTCTTCCGCAAATTGTGCTAGTTGCACTCCACGTTCCAGTGGTATGTCGTCAATGCAAATATTGAACAGTGTTGGAGATAGGACGGAGCCTTGTGGAAGTCCTGCGGCGAGAGTCTTCCGGCTGGAGCGTTTCCCATCTATGGTGACAAAGACTGTGCGATCCTGAAGAAAACTATCTATAAGGTGGATATAGCAGTCAGGTATAGTAGACTGTGTGATCATTTTCTGGATACGTTTTTCTGGCCAGACCTTGTCGTAAGCTTTTTCCCAGTCAAGAAATGCTACAGCAGTAGATTTGACTAACTCAAGGCTTGAATAAATGATACCCGACCAACGCCGGGGTTTCAGCTAGTCATGGTATAAGATGTGAATGTTCGGAAGGACGTAAAAATAAATACTAAGCAAATAAAAGAGTGGTTGCACCTTTACATCACCGGTATGTAATAAGAAAACTTGTTCATGATACAGGCAGATTCTTCTGACCGATTTCTAGGAGATTTTGAAAGTTTGTTTAGCAGAAATACGCGTGAAGGGAGTTTGCAAAGCTGTACACTAGTGTTTTTGAACCTTCTTGGTTCTTGAGTACGCTCTGCCCCCCCCCCCCCTTCCAAGTAAAAAAATTCTGACGAACCCCATCCCCACACCGCCCTCACCATAATGAAGCAAAACTATTTGTGTGAAACCAAACACAGACATTTTATATTTTCTTCTGTTGATAAAACATCCTTGTAAAAGAAAAAGGGGTACGGTATTCTCCATTATAGGGTGGATTTCTTTGTCTATTTTCCGGAATGGAACTCAATATCCTATTTTTACATTAATTTCGACAAAAAAATATATGTTGTATGACTAATGTTTCGCGTTGCAGATAAGATTCGAAAGCGAATTATGCGTGTTAAGTCCCACAGAATAGGCAATTTCTAAAGAAGTTGAGGATTTTTTGAAATTGTCAAAATTACTTATAGCGTCTCCTTAACCCTTTCGGACCCTCTGGCTACAAATGTGTACATAACTTCTACGGTGTCTAAGATGGTTCAGAAGCGTTTTTTTCTCAATGGAAAGAACATGTATACGACACCTAAGTGTTCAATCATTTCATCATGCACAATTACTGCCACCTGCGGAAGATCACTATAAAAATATTAAGAAGCGAGTGTTGCACTACGCAGCAGTTTGCGAACTTCAAAGGACATGGAAGTTGTCGGTTACTTGTATTCCACTGTATAACTGAAAGTAGTAGTTGTTATTTTGCGATGTAGTTATTGAACGATCTGTTTATTTAGTACAACAGTTGGTACTACAAAATTAATGAATTTAGTCCTTAAAAAAAGCCTTGTTTTTCAGTATACGCAGTGTTGTAGAATGAAAATGGGTGCATATAATTACATAAATCTTGCTCCTAAAATCAATGAAAATTTAACTTAAGAGTATTACAGCAGTAAAAATAATTTCATTGACAGAGAAAAAAATCAGGACTGAAAGGCTTAATTTAGTTATCGATTGGTTCCTGAAAACAGTTTTCAGGCTTTTCGTTTATTCATCGTTAACATGGCGTATTTATCGTAAAAAAGTCTGTTCTATTCAAATCAGAACTGAAGATAACGGAGAATTAAGTAATTTTTTTATAAAATAAATTTCGATTTAGACAATTTTGGAATTGCGGAAGCCCAGGTACTGAGACGAGCAGTGGTCTGGTTGTTTTCTCCTTTGATCGCGACCTCCCGAACAAGGCTTAGCGACCCACCGGTTGAAAAACACTGCTGTGCACTATCTGCCTTCCAAGCTCAGTTCCGCATTGTACACGTGGATTAAAGAAGCTACTGCTGTCAGGGGCGGCAGCTCTGTGTACTAAATTACATCCTGGATGTCACCAACATACCTTCAAGTTAAATCGTGTGTTCTTCCTAGTGTACTGTGTACGCAAAATCAGTAAATTTTTGTTTTTGCTATACCACCTGGTGTAGCAATTTTGAAGGCCGGTAGGGTAGGGAAAAACGCGGAAGTGCACTGGTGAGGTGACCTCGCGGCTACAAACGTTTCGACCTGGCAAGGCCAGCACGTGGCCTCAGGAACGCGGGCGTCCCACACTTTACGGGATCGTTCCTTACTTCTGAACGTCAGAGGTAAAGTGTCGTAAGTGGCATTTCGATAACTTTACAGGAGAACGCGAAGAAGCTGCTGCGGCTCGGACTTTGATACCAGTAAAGTAACTGAAATACATACTGTCACTATCGTAACAAATAACATGACAAAGAGCATGTTGGACAATATTCAAATCAGTCGTCATATGATGATTTACCATTGACGACCGCCGAATTATAATGGGTCATAAAATTGTAGCACATTTTCAAATTTCTGTTATGTAAGACATACACGTACAGCACTCTACCAGTAAGAACGTATGCCTTAACCAAGCTACATGCGATAAAAACCTCAAAGTCATCATTTTCGCACTTACGATAGTCTACTTCTAACGTCCAGATTTTAGCCTCAGCGTCCCGCTGTCCTGACAAAGTAAATACGGGACGCATATTGTCCCGTAGTTTACTAACCGTCCCCTATGTTTTGAATAAACATTTCTTAAAAGTAAAGTTAGCGTAACCAAACGGAGAACAAATGTAGTCATAATCAATAGGATTCACCTATTTCTAACATTTCAACCTTTTGGCCCACTTTAGGTTACGGTAGTAACACTAAAAGTGGGCCTTTGCGATCATCTTTTTTTCATACCTCGTATCGTTTCAGAGATATTTGCAAACATAACGGCGATTTTGGGATGTCTGTCTGTCTGTCTGCCTGTCCGTAACTGTTCCCTGTTTTTAAGACGAACCGTTCAACCGATCAGCACCAAATTTTACAGGCATAATTGTAGGCCGCCAGAGACCAGAACCTCCCGTTTTCAAATTTTTAGGACAAAAATACGGTAGTAATACCAAAAAAAGCCGTTTGTAATATAACTGTAATTGCAAACGAACTGTTCATCTGACACGAAAATTGAATAACCTAATTGGTAGAGGGGAAAATTCTCTACAACTTCGCTCTATTATGTTTTTTTCATATCTTGCATCGTTGCAGAGATATTTGCAAAAATAACGGCAATTTGACGATGTCTGTCTGGGTGTAACGTGTTCCCACTTTTTAGGTCGAACAGTTCAACCGATCGGCACCAAATCTTACAGACATAATTGTTTGCTACCAGAGAGGAGAACCTCGCTTTTTTAAATATTTCGGACAAGAAATACGTTAGTAATAGCACAAAAAAGCCGTTTGTAATATAATTTTAATTGCAAATAAACCATTCATCTGGCACGAAAATTGAATAAATTAATTTGTAGAGGAGAAAATTCCCGACTACTTTGTTCCCTTATGTTGTTTTTTTTTTTTTTTTTGCATATCTCGTATCGTTTGAGAGATATTTGCAAAAATAACGGAGATATGGCACCCTCTATTGAATTAACGAAAACCAGCCGTTCGCAGACGTCACGTGACATTCTTCGTCCAGAACTCTCTCTGGCATACGCCATCTTGCGTTGCGTATTTGATAATTTTCTTGTTGTAACTTACTCGTCATTTGAAAGCAATGGCGCACTGAAGAATTAACAAAAACACATCGTTCTTCGTACGATAAATGATAATCTAGTGTCTACAAATGCCATATTAGCATCAGTTAACAACGGCCATCAATAGTATAAGATTAAATAATGCATTTTGTTTATTGATAGTCGTAGCGTAGTGGGCAAAGCGTTGGACTATGATGCTAAATGTCGGCGGTTCAGAACCCGCCACTACCTAATTTTTTTCCTAAAAGGGTTTCCGACACTCTTATTAATAAATTTTTTATTATTTAGATTATTATTTTGGTCCAAAATGTTTTCAATAACTCATAAAACTACAAATCTAAAGTGGGCCATAACACACGTCAGTGCTATTTTTTTAACAATAATGCTTTCACACTACGTGTACAAGTCTTCGAACTATACAAATTCTGTGATTAATGATTCATTGCAAGAAGACGGCGTGCTGAAAGAGCCTGATTTCATGGACATTTTAAGTTCATTTCATGAGAAATTAACTGATTATATCGCGAAATGGGCTTATCCATTTCATGTGCTGAACGCATTTAACTAGTCTAAGCTCAAATATTTTCTTGTACGGAAGCCTGTTCAGTGAATAATTTAAAATTTACCTAAGTTTGATGAAAATATTTTGCGAGAAAGATGTGAAGATCAGCTTAGATCAGCTTATTCAGAAAGTGAACCATCTTCAGTATATACGTGAAGAGAAAATTTATTAATTGAGAAACGTGTAGAGAGTTGGTAAATACTGGTCCCTCATTTTCAACTTATTTGCTTCAATGGATATGTGTAGCAAATGATGACGTGGAAACTGTTCTCCATCACAAGTATTTTATGGTCTGCGAAAACTACATATTTTGTGAGCAAACTGTGAAGGAAGTAATTATAATAAGAACTCATTTTCACAATACTTCATGTGGTGATCAAATGTGAAAATACCGACCCCCGAAATTACACACATTCTTCCATTAATTACATGACGTGTTTTTTTTTAGGGGGGGGAGGGTCGAACCGAATTTCACGTGGTGGAGAGAGGGTCTCGGCAAATCTAACGTGTTTTTTTTTTTTTTTTTTTTTTTTTTTCCCGGAAGAAACATGTAAAACTGGGTTAAATTAGGTAAAACATGTTTCACGCCTACAGTGGCTAAATCCTATACAGTAATACTTATCAGGACTATGCAAACATCACACAGCAACCCTTGAATTGTTTCTCTAAGGATACACGACATTTTTCCCCACGCTCGGTTTTGTCGGAATTGGAACGCAACACACGCGGCAGCAGTGCTGGCCACCCGGGCGCATCTCACGCTGCGTGAAGCCCAGGCCAGTCCGCTCGGCTACAACCACACGATCGTACATTTTGGGCGCGTTTTTTTAAAATTATTATTATTATTATTTACTGAAGCACTACTTCAAGGATTGAAGACGTCCCATTGTTCACTTGTGCTGGAGCAGCGGCATATTATAGTTATGTTCTGCTAATAGAGGACATGTGCTTTTTACTTTCTTCAAGAACTTTTTCTTTTTCAGCTTTCCTTTTCCGAGTTTCTGAACCAGAAATCTTTTTTTAATCGTTTCCATCTCTTCTGGCACGATTTAATAATCTGGCAAATTATGGCATTGACACTGCTCTACTTCGTGACCACAATATTAGATCTATAATAAATAACATCGCCTATCACTAGACATAACTAGAAAAGAAAACGTGTACTAAACGATAAAAATGTTACAAGAAAATTAAAATGTTGTCCCCGTCACGACACTTTTCAGTCACTATGATGCAAAACGGTAACACGAACCCTGCCTCTGCCTCGTACTAACAGTTTCTGGGATGTGGGTGTAAATCGTAGCGCTGCTAACGTATGCAGTCCAATACACATTGGGTGACGTTAGGGGAGTATTCTGCATGAATACAGTGCATTATCTATAAATTGCTATAGATGAGTCATTAAGTCACAAATATTCGTTATAAAACCATTCAAATCAATTAATTTCAAATGTAATATCTATTTCACAGTCCGTCCTTTCCTTTACTTGGACCGGCAGCTACTAGTAGTTTCTGCGGTGCATGGGCGCTCCCTTTTTGCAGTTGTTGAAACAAATAACAGACACGCTATGGTAGACCCGTCTCCCAGACGTCAGACAAAGCTTACGTGAAACATGGATGGCTGCAATCAACAGGGAGATATGCAAATTTAATAAAATTAATCGGAAGCGGAGGTCGAGCAATTGAGCGTCTGCTGGGGCTGGAGGGGCGGGGGAGTAACGATACTTCGGCGGCTGGGGGAGGTGGCGTCAGTCTGTTTGTTCAAATGTCTGTAAATCTATCGGACCAAACTGCGTGCTCATCAGTCCGTAGCTTACAAACTACTTAAACTAAGGTAAACTAACCTAAGGACAACACACACACCCATGCCCCAGGGAGGACTCAAACCTCCGACGGCGAGCAACCGCTCTGCAGCGAGGTGCCTTAGACCGCTCAGCTACTCCACCGCGGCGCGTCGGTCTGGCGGGGGTGGACAGGTCTGGACATGTCGGAGGTGCTGCCAGTTGGGCGACATCGAAGTTTTCCCCAGAGGCAGCTCGAAGGCCGGTTTTTCGGCCGCCATATTGAATTTTGAATCAGGCGCCCCAATCTATTACTGCTCATGACTGTCTTGTTTGTTTGCATGCGAGAACTCTAAAAGAATGAAGTATTTCTTTGATTAGTAATGCAATTTAATTGGCTTTTAGTTGTGTGAGTAGTTATGTTTAAAACGTTCAAATGTTTGTAAATCTATTGGACCAAACTGCTATGGCCATGAGTCCTTACTTACAAACTAAAAAAAAAAAATAGCATTCCAAAACTGATCAAGATGGCCGACAGGCTTCAACTTACGTATGTGCTCGACGTAGATAATGCCATCTCCCTTAATTATAACCTCCTTGGGCACGGCGCAGACCGCTCGGCCACTGCGGCCGGCTTTTATTCTGGAAATCTGGTCACCCTGACTAGCCCCATTCGACTGCGCACTCCATCTCCATGGACTCTTGAACTGGGTTACCGAGAGTAACTGCCATTATGATGTACCGGTACACTGAAGAGACAAAGAAACTCGTATAGCCGGCCGCAGTGGCCGAGGGGACTGAGGCGCTCCAGTCACGGTCTGCACGGCCACTACGGTCGGGGGTTCGAATCCCCCCTCGGGCTTGGATATTTGTGTAGTCCTTAGTATTAGTTAGTTCATAAGTAGTTTGTAAGTTTAGGGACTGATGACCCCGTAGGTTAGTCCCATAAGCTATACAAACATTTGATTTGATTTGAAACTCGTATAGCATGCGTATGCAATCACAGAGATATGAAAACTGTGCCGCGCGGTAGTAGCCATGCCGCCCGGAGCGCCACGTTGTGGATCGTGCAACCTCCCGCGTCGGAGGTTCGAATCCTCCCTCGGGCATGGATGTTTGTGTTGTCTTCAGTATAAAGTAGTTTATATGTAATTTGTAAATTTAGGGACTGATGACCCTGCAGTTAAATCCCATCAGCTTGAAAACACTTGAACATTTTTTTTAAATTTGAACACTGCTGCGGCGAGAAGATCCTGCAACAACGTGATCAACGTGACTAAAGAGAATCGTGCAATGTGGTAGAAACGCAACCCTTCCCCAAAATTCTTCGAATTTCAATGCTGACTCATCAACAAGCGTCACCGTGCCAACCATTCAACGAAACATCATCGATATGCAAATCAGACTTAAAGTCTTGATGGAGGTAAGCAGCCATTAAAGCAATTAATATAAAACTGACTTTAAAAAGGTTGTTGAGCTGTAATAACGACGAAGATCCAGGTGGTGATGGAGTCTTTATTTTTCTTACGCTTTTCGGGCGATGCCCATATCAGAGATTCTAAAAATATAAATTACAAAGTTGAACATAGTTGTTTAAAATATAAACGTGAAATAGGGTAAACCAAAATTCACCATACCTCAGGTCGCACAGAAAGTACAAAAACAAGGCGTTATAGCCCTCGCATAGCAGATCTGAATAATCATGAAACAAAATGATGTGTTCAGCTTGACAAACTGTTCACGTATGCAAAAAGTCCGTAAGCCGTAAGGTAAGAAGAAATCCGCCAGAGGGCAGCACTATTATATTCTGGTTATTCATTGGTGCAGTGAATAAGATAACAGAAAGTTATACAAAATATACAAAGTCTAGTAAACGTGGGCTTGCAAAAATATTAAAATGTATGTTAGGTGCAGTACAAATAAGAAACTCAGATATGCAGCAGGTGCGTCTGGTGCGAGCCAAAGCTTTACGCCTCCATGGGCGTGTGTTGATGAGTGAAACACGTTGCCTGGTCTGACGTATCTCGTTTCCACTTGCATCGAGAGGATGGACGTGTACGGGTTTGGAGACAACCTCATGAAGCCATGGACCCTAAAAAGGACTGTTCAACCTGGAGGAGATTCTGTAATGGTGTGGGCCGTGTGCGGTTGGAGTGATATGGGACCTCTGAGATGTAAGTACGAATCTTGGCTAATCACCTGCCTTCATTCGTGTCCAATGTGCATTCCAGAGGACTTGTGCAATTCCTGCGAGACCCCATACGTCCAGAATTTCTGCAGAGTGGCTCCAGGAAGAGTCTTGGGAGTTTAAACACCTTCGCTGGCCACCAAACTCCCCAGACGTAGACATGCTGTCAGTTCCCTCCAGCGCTACTTCAGACGTTAGTCGAGAGCACGCCACGTCGTGTTGCACACATGACGTTAGCGGCGGAAAAATACCAACCGGAAGTGCCTGTAATTTCGCAGTCAGAAGTATAGTATCTGTGTCTTCAAGATCTTTGAGTAGGCTACGCAACGCAAAGTGACAGCTTAGAATGAAAACAAAGCAGACGATCATGCTATTTTGTGTTGACACTTGGGTAGTGTTCACTTCAGTCTGTTCATTACTCGCGAAATAGCTTGGTGTTTCTTTAGGTATTACGTAATTTTCTATCCTGTCCGAGTGAAAAATAACCGTTTCACAGACAGTACGTATCTTTCAGTGACTATTCAACTACTTATTTTTTTTAAATAAATATTCAATAATAACGTTCTTTAAATCGTGTACCCAGCCACAATCTATGTTGTACATAGGCCCTGCTGGCTTCTGTCTAGGAGTTTCCAGCCAACGTTTGTTTGATTTTACAACTTACGTTTCGCTACCACCAATTTAGATTGAGATTGGCTCGCACTTGGGCAATGTCAGCAGTTCATAATGGGGCGAAACGTCTGACTAACCTCAAACTTCGACAGAAAATCTCGAGACAGATTCCAACGGACAACATGTCAACAAACTGCCATAAAAGCTTAAAATGTACAATAGATAAGAACTTGGGAAACGTCTTTCAACATCTGTGTTTCTCAGTATCTTGAAGCTCCAGTAGCTGCGACCGTTATTTATCTGATAATTGACGATACCAATAGATCGTTTGGATTGTATTTACCTTGTACCCACAATAAAACATTTTAATGCACACTGTGTCATTAGCCCCTGTTCTGCAGATGAATAAGAAGCTGCTCATAAAATATTTGTATTATCACATTACACAGACAAACTTGTGTTAGGGTATCAACGTTTTCTTTATTAATGACCCCCACAAATGAATAATGTCTACTGTCAAGTCTCAAATACAGAAATATTTATTCTTCTCAGTGTACTTTGTTAAGTGATATTACCCATTCGAAAATATTATTACGGTACATTTACAGTGATTTGTTATTAGGACAGTATTCCCCTAAACGGACACTCGGAAATCGTCACATATTCGGAAATTACTATCCAAATAACTGTTTCGTCCTTTGTTTTCTAATCAGTTTTAAATGTAAATAAAAGACAGAAACGTAGGACTAACTTTTAATACAATCAGCGACGTTCATTTAAAAACGTAAAGACGAAAAAAAATATTGGAAGAGAATACGATTCGAACGTACACCTATGCACAAAACAAATTACCTATCCACAACGCTATCCATTACGCTACAACGACATGACTTAAAAACAGTCTTTTGATTACTTATAGCTACACTTGAAGAGTTTTGTTGTTCATTTGCTATAAATTACTATTTATTTATAAGGTAAGCGTTTTCGTGATTACTCTTAAAGACATCACAATTGCATTCTTAATGTTTAATGTTCACAATTTCTAAATAATCTCAATTTAAAATGGCGCCTGTCACATCCTGCCAAAGATTCTATCCTAGCTGTGTATAGCCTCTGGTGCGCCGCTAACGTATACTGTGTTGCACCACGTACGCCAACGCCACCTAGAGAGAAGGCCGCAGCGCTCTAATGTGACGTCAGAGTAGGTTGCGCGCGCATTGGTGACTGGGTAGCCGCTGGAGCACGGCCCACTATGCCGTAGCAGCGAGCCAGTCAGTTTTGCGCGCGCAACTTACTCTGCCTGACGTCACACGAGAGCGCCGAGGTGGTGATGCTTACTAGACTTGCGTATAATTGTTCGCGATCGGGAGCGCTCCGGACCGCCGAGGGAGTAGCAACGCAGTCGGAGGCGGACGCAGGGACATCGGCGCGGTACTAGAGGAAGCTGAGGCCAGGTTCCGAATGGTGCTGCATGCCGAAATGGAGGCCGCCTGCCTGCATATTAGGGAGGCATACTCTCGCATGCAACACACGAAGACAACAGAAGAACGGCGCACTAGCGGGCTGACTCGCAAACCGACGCCCGCCCGCTAGAGGACCGAGCAGCACAAACCATCACAACGAAGTTTACCAGTCCTCCGGTGCAGACGGAGGCCGCGATGGAAAAGAAGAAGAAGACAACGGACCGCTGGACGACCACAGAAGTCACTCCGCCGAAGGAGATGCCTAGCGTGAATACGCAAACGCCAAGTGAGAAAGTCAAGAAGAAGATGACGCTACTAGAAATGGAACACGAACTCTTCGACTGGTTCTTCGAGTACAACCGAGGAAAAAATGGAAGCGGCGAGGACGAAAGAAGAAACCACCTACATCAGGGAATGACAAGCGTCTGTCCCGGAAGTGGTACCCATCGGATACGAGGAGGACTCCTTCGAAACTGTAGCATACAAACTGAGCCAACATGAAAGAAAAGCGGGAGCAGCGATGGAAGCACTCAACCGACTAGTTCGTTCTTTTAGTTCGTCCGCTCCCAGTGACGGCTGAGCGGCGTGGTCTGCGCGTGCAGGCGGAGGGAGAGGTTCACCCACCTAGCTGCTTCATGCGCTTGCTGCGTGAGCCTCTAACGATATCACGCAAACCAAAAGAAACAGATGGTGGATAATTTCTCGCGTTTAAGTTTAGAGCTATCTCTATATCTTGGCATTATGGAATTTATTAGTTAGATATTGTAGAGTGCAGAATACTTCAGAACAGAAATTTTGTAGCACTGAACTACGTAATCTAGCAGGCAGACGCTCACCTCGAAATGGCTCTCTTCAGCAGAAGGCAAACACGTGGTTTTTTAATTCTGCTGCGCGCCTTCTCGCTATTACCCGTCGGTCTTCGGAAAAGAATCCAACGAACTAAGAAGCGAGATACGTTTGGCATAATAGTTCGCGACCGGTAACGCATGTTTTAGTTCGCGACCGATCGCGCATATCTTAGTTCGCGACCGGTAGCTCTCCTTTTAGTTCGCAGCTCGGCCGCGAAATAGGTCGCTCTTTTTAGTTCGTCCGCTCTTTTTGGCTTTTGCTACCGCTACTAAAAGAAATCTTTCTTTTGTTATGACATCTTTTTTATATAATGATCAGTGTTGCCCAAGCGTGTGCTATTACCCCTATTTTTGGACAATTAGCCATCAAATACTTAAGCGAATAAACCATTTATTTACACGAATGGGTGATACAATGATAGTCACCTACTGTGCATACAGAGTACTCGTAGTATTTTATTTTTAAAATTGATTTATTTATTTATTTAATAGGTCATTGAAGGAACATTATCTACAAATCACGCGATGCTGCGCGTCCTCTCGCTATTCCCCGACAGTCTTCGGAAAAGGAGCGGACGAACTAAGAGGCGAGTGATCTGCGAACTAGTTCGCGCAGTTCGCCTATGGGAGCGCCCTTCCGGACTAGTTGGTTCGCGAACTACACAAGACTAGTGCTTACGCGCGTTGCCCTACACGATACCATTGTACCAGTTTCTTTGGCTCGTCACTATCGCGCCCTCGTTCTTTGCGTAACTGAGGCAGCTGAACAATTGTATTGGACTTATCTTCACATAAAAAGTTTTACTGAGCTTTTCTGTCTGCTATCTACAGAAAAAAATATCTCCAGCGCTACCGATAAAGTTTTAACGGCAGTAATACTCTACAGCCCGAAAGACATGTATCAGTAACACTCGCCACGAAACCCTGCATCCGTACAGTTGTTCACGCCACATGTTAAGAACAAGTTACTTGAGCCTTTTATTCCTCCTTTTTACATGTTTAGATTACAACTGGATTTTCTAGTTTTAGCAGACTTGGCAGTGCAAAAAGAGCCTATCACTTTCGCTAGTCCCTGTCTATGGATTTAAAACCGCACTTATCTATTGTTTTTGTGTGCATTGCACTTTAATTATTTCTTTAGCCTTTGTTATTGCTTACTTCACAAAACGTCTCCTTTAGTTGTTTCCATATGCACTCAGTATTTTATTGTGATCATCTGTTTTTACTATATTTTGTGGACTTGTATCAATCGCGGTTAAACTTTGGTATTCTCTTGTGTGTGTGTGCGAGAGAGGGAGATAGAGAGTTTCAGCAGAGGCGCTACTAAAGTGTGCACGGCAGAGCGCTGCAAACACGTACAGAGGAATGGCAACTCATACTGCGAGCCAACGTCATCCCATTTGTACTGTCGCGCTTCATATCGGTGCGAATTTTCCGATCTGGCGGACTGCTGGAAGCCATTTAGCTCGGTGCAAGCATAAATATGGTTGTAGCGCCAAAAGACGCCTCAGTAGGTATCGCACGAGGAATGTTACTTGTAAGTTGAGGGAGGATGTAGAAGTGGAATTCTCGTGAGTTTAGTGGCCAATGAAGACGGAACCATCAAATTAATTCTCCCTAGTCTGTCTCAAATTCTTCAAAGCGGTTTGAGTTGTATTTTGAAAATTGTTTCAAAAGCCATTCTTACAGATGTTAAGGGGAGGTGTAGTTTGGCGAGTTCTCTTCCCCTAAACTACCGTATCCTAAGTAAAACGAGATTAAGAAGTCGGATCGTGGCCAGTAGGGCCATGTCAAACCTCGGGAAAAGAAGGTTGTATACGTGGAAGAGACCAGGAGACACCGGAAGATACCAGATAGATTTTATAATGGTAAGACATAGATTTCGGAACCAGGTTCTACAGTGTAAGACATACCCAGAGGCAGATATAGACTCTGACCATAACTTGTTGGTTATGAACTGTAGGCTGAAACTAAAGAAACTACAAAAAGGTAGGAAAATAAGGAGATGGCACCTGGATAAATTGAAGGAACCTAAGGTTCTTAAGAATTTCAGAGGGAGCTTTAGGCAACAATTGACAGAAACAGGGGAAAATAAAACGGTAGAGGAGGAATGGGTAAAATTGAGAGATGAAATAGTGAAGGTAGCAGAGGACAAAATAGGTAGGAAGGAAAGACCTACAAAAAATCCTTGGATATCACAGGAGATACTAAATTTAATCGATGAAAGGAGAAAATATAAAAGTGCAGTAAATGAAACTGGCAAAATGGAGTACAGACGACTAAGAAATGAGATTGACAGGAAGTGCAAAATGGCTAAGCAGGAGTGGCTAGAAGGCAAATGCAAGGATGTAGAAGAATGTATAAATAGGGGAAAAATAGATACAGCCTACAGGAAAATAAAAGAGACATTTGGAGATAAGAAAAACAGCTCTATGAATATCAAGGACATTGATGGAAAACCAGTTCTCAGCAAGGAAGGGAAAGGTGGAAAGAGTATATAGAGGGGCTCTACAAAGGAAATGAACTTCGAGACAATATTGTAGGAAGGGAAGAGGATGTAGATGAAGATGAAATAGGAGGTACTGTACTGAGAGAAGAATTTGACAGAGCCGTGAAAGACCTAAGTCGAAACAAGGCCCCTGGAATAGATGATATTCCCCCAGAGCTACTGAAGTCTCTGGGAGAACCAGCCATGACAAAATTGTTTCACCTGGTGTGTAAGATGTATGACACAGGTTAAGTACCCTCAGACTTTAAGAAAAATGTTATAATCCCCATCACTAAGAAAGCAGGTGCAGACAGGTGTGAAAACTACAGAACCATCAGTTTAATAAGTCATGGCTGCAAAATATTAACGCGAATTATATACAGAAGGATGGAAAAGGTGCTAGAAGCCGACCTCGGGGAAGATCAGTTTGGGTTCAGGAGAAATATAGGAACACGGGAGGCAATACTCACTTTAAGGCTTATCCTAGAAGATAGATTAAGAAAAGGCAAACCTACATTTCTAGCTTTTGTAGATTTGGAGAAGGCTTTTGACAGTGTTGATTGGAATAAACTCTTTCAAGTTCTGAAGCAAGCAGGAGTAATATATATGGAACGAAGGTTATTTACAACTTGTACAAAAACCAGACAGCGGTTGTCAGAGTTGAAGGGCGTGAAAGGGATGCAGTGGTTGGAAAGGGAGTCAGACAGGGTTGTAGTCTTTCTCCATTGTTGTTCAATTTGTACATTGAGCAAGCTATAAAGGAAATCAAGGAGAAATTTGGAGAAGGAATTAAAGTTCAGGGTGAAGAATTAAAAACATTGCGTTTTGCCGACGACATAGTAATTCTGTCAGATACAGCAAAGGACCTGGAAGAGCAATTGAACGGAATGGACAGTGTGCTGAAAGGTGCATATAAGATGAACATTAACAAGAGCAAAACTAGGGTAATGCAGTGCAGTGTAAGAAAATCAGGTGATGCTGAAGGAATTAGATTGGGAAACGAAGCAATAAAGGAGGTAGATGAGTTTTGTTACTTGGGCAGTAAAATAACAAATGATGGTCGCAGTACAGAGGATATAAAATGCAGAATGGCAATGGGTAGAAAAGCGTTCTTGAAAAAGAGAAATTTGTTAACATCGAATATTGATTTAAGCCTAAGGAAGTCCTTTCTGAAGGCATTTGTATGGAGTGTTGCCTTGTATGGGAGTGAGACATGGACGATAAACAGTGCGGACAGGAAGAGGATTGAGTCTTTTGAAATTTGGTGCTACTGAAGAATGCTGAAGATTAGGTGGGTGGATCGCGTAACTAATGAGGAGGTACTGAACAGAATTGGGGAGAAAAGAAATTTCTGGCATACCTTGACTAAAAGAAGGGATAGATTGGTAGGACACATTCTTAGACATCAAGGAATTGTGAATGTAGCGTTGGAGGGAAGTGTGTGGGGTAAAAACCGCAGAGGAAGACCAAGAGATGGATACAGTAAGCAGATTCAGACAGATGTAGGTTGCCGTTCTTATGTGGAGATGAAGAGGCTTGCTCAGGATAGGGTATTGTGGAGAGCTGCATCAAACCAGTCTCCGGACTGAAGACCACAACAACAATAACCGACAAATAAGTTTCAAATCAAATGTTTGTAAAGTCTATGGGACTTAACTACGGGGTCATCAGTCCCTAAACTTACAAACTACTTATGAATTAACCAGTGGCGTAGCTATGTCAGCAAGGGCCCCGGGGCAAAAATGACATTGGGGCCCTCTTTACACTAATACTGTACAGATGCAAAACTACTTCATCATCAGGTCCTTACCGCCCACTGGAAGACGCAATAAGGCAAAACTAAATACAACCAAGTAAATTATTATGTGTCACGCAGCAGATAAAATGTAATCGTACTTTCTAATATAAGTGTGAAAGTTAGTTTGTTATGCTTTCACGCAAAAATTACTATGTGATTTGGATGAAATTTCGCAGAGGGATAGAGACAGAGTTGGACCTGGGTAGGACATACAGATGAAAATCCCGCATGGGATATTTTTCGTCAGCGGTGACAGCAGGCGGACTTTTGTCAGTGCCGACAACTCACTCTGGCTAAACTACTGCGCTGTTGGCTCATTTCGTTGACAGCCCAGTCAAAGAAGGATAACAGGGGAAATATTCGTGTAGGATGGTTTCATCAAAAGTAAGTTGCCGGATTTTGTTTGATGACACACTTTGGATTGAGCCGTGCCCCTACCAGGCTTCTTGAAGTTTAAGTTAGTGTGTGGCCAGGTAAAAGTAATAAGTAAAATAACTAAGTCGATATCTCCGCTTATTACAGTGACAGTGGGGTAGAGTGCAGCGTCTTGATGCACAATTCACTACTGAGACAAAGCAATTATTACATGAAACTTCTGATCCATGAATGTAATTAAACCTTTAAATGGCAGAATGTCGGCCGCGGTGGTCGAGGGGACTGAGGCGCTCCAGTCACGGTCTGCAAGGCCACTACGGTCGGGGGTTCGAATCCCCCCTCGGGCATGGATATTTGTGCCGTCCTTAATATTAATTAGTTCATAAGTAGTTTGTAAGTTTAGGGACTGATGACCCCGTAGTTAAGTCCCATAAGCTATACAAAAATTTGAACATTTGAAATGGCAGAATAAACAAATTGTGTGCGGGTAGAAACGTACCTTAAAAGATTGCGTGAAGTGCTGAATTCTCACCATTACTTTGAAACACAGTGAATTTGTTTGTTTTTCACGTAGAACAACTGAGTAGAATGCGGTGGAGGGTATAGTGTTAGTATGAACGTAAACTGAAGAGTTTTTGGTATGGGAAGGCGCCGTTCCCAGAAAAAAGCCACAGAATGCCGAATCCATTTCCCACTTTCCATTGCAAGGTAATGTGTAGAAAGGAGACCACGAACATGCTTCTTTACTGGGGCCATAACGTACTGTAACACCAAGTCACAGCACGCGACTGTGAGTTACAACTGCACTACGGAGCTTTAAATAGAAAAATGTTCGCGAGTTGTATTTACTTAACGTGGCCCGAAGAGAAGACTTCCTGTGACTTATATTTAACTCACGTGGCAGTCAATGTGTTAAAACATTGTTTTCTAAAAGTTGGGAATTTTTCTATTTCTTGTAACACGAATACTCTTAGTCCTTGAAAAAAATCCATAATTATTTTTCGCGCCTCACTGTGTATCGTGAACTTAATGAGTGACTTTTTTCAAGTCGTGGGGATTTCGTTCGTGTTTCCTCACGCACCGAAGTCAGAGTGAAAGAATATCTACTGAAGTAATACAGTGCTTCAAACTGTTAGATTGCAGATGTTGGCAAAGATATGATTTCTGATCGGTAATTATCGGTAAGCGTTTTCGTGACTGCAGTACATTATAGTAATAATATGGGTACACAATTAAAAAGTAGTCAATTTTATTTTAACAATTATTTTACAATCTTTTCCTGGTTTTGCTTTTTGCAAAATCATCAATAAGGTCTGTTAAATCTAGACTTGATGCAGCCTTGTTTTCGATTGCTATGAGTGCCAAAATGTCCGAGTCGAGCTTGAACCATACTGTACCTCAGATGCGTTTTGATAATTTTTAGTTTGCTGAACGACCTTTCGGCTGCTGCAGAAGAATAAAACTAAATGCTTCCGTAACCTCACATTCTAATAATGCATATTTTGTCATAATTACCTTACATAATTGACGAACTGTCCATGTTGGGGTCAATTTCGGTAGGAGAAATTAAAAGTCGAAATTCCTTCATCCAAATAAAATATTATATACAGTATAACGTCTATTATCCGAAGTAATTTGGGGAGATGGATGTACGGAATACCGTTTTATTCGGATATTCGAACCATACACTTCTATTTGCCAATAAGAAGTACTGTTCAGTAAATGTATTTATACTGTATTTGGAGTAGCGAGATCCTTCACATTGCACGCCGCAACACTTGGAAGACGCAGCAGTTGCTGTGAGCAGCTGTGATGCTGCCGCTACTTCTGCCGACTGAAGTTGGACACATTGACTGGCAGCTTCGCCTGTCAACAGCGCGTCTTGTGAAGGCCCAATTAGAAGCATTGTTCCGCCAGCCGGTGGCCCAGTGCGGCTACTGTGGGAAACTTGATTGTTGTTGGTTGTAAGTCTTATGGGACTTAACTACGGGGTCCTCAGTCGGTAAACTTACAAACTACTTATGAACTACTTACGAACTAGGACGGCACAAATATCCATGCCCGAGGGGGGATTCGAACCCCCGACCGTACTGACCGTCCAGACCGTGACTGAAGCGCCTCAGTCCCCTCGGCCACCGCGGCCGGCTGGGAAACTTGGTTTGAGGGGAAGGGAATATGATGGACGATAGCGTGGGAGGGTAGAAAAATCAAATAAAAAATTCGACGCCCTACTGTAACTTTTTTCGATCGTCGGTCACAAAGGCTGAGGAGCCCCTGGAGCTCGGGGGCCCAGGGGCACTGCCCCGCCTAGCCCTATGATAGCTACGCCACTGGAACTAACTACTACTAAGGACGGCACAAATATCCATGCCCGAGGGGGGATTCGAACCCGCGACCGTAGTGGCCGTGCAGACCGTGACTGGAGCACCTCAGTCTGCTCGGCCACCGTGGCCGGCAAAATAAGTTTCATTTTATAGTACGATACATATGTAAATGATGATATATGTAATGCATTCAAAACAGGTCTTCCGGCATTAAAAATATATGCAAGGGACACGAAATCAGCAGTACATGTCAAACTCAGGAAAATGTAGATTTTAAATTTAAGAAAGAGATCAAAATAATGAAAAATTTAGATTTTAAAATTTTCGCAAAGTTCCTTAAAAGCTATTTAAGAAGCATTCAGATGGTAAAATATGGTCTTAGTAGAAGTTAGAACTGATTCTCGCACTCGCAGACGTAAAGTGTGATTCAAGATTTTCCTCAGTTTTGCCTGACGAATAGAAAAAAGTTCAGAATTGGCCCAATCTGAAGAAAAAAACAGTGGTTTTGGAACTCACAGATTGTTTCTCTACAACGTTTAAGCAGAATCGAATAGAAAAAAATTTGATCCTGCAAAGTTACGGCACATTGAAAATGGGTAAAACACCGTTTTTGGTAAAGTTGGTAAAATTTGCTGTCTTTTGGATCCCCATAAATATCAAACCAAGGTCAGTTGGGGCACCTGGGCCATGATTTTACAACGTGAGTGCGTGGTTCCTAACTTAATACTAGTCTAGGAAGTATTAATACGTTAAATTACCATCTAAAACATATTTTCTTATAGTACAACATTCTACCTACAAATATGCTATAACAGAATGTAATCTACATTATATTTAAACTTGAGAAGGGAAAAAGAAAAAAAAATGCTCAATGGGCCCGGATACCCCCATAGTGGACGATAGGGGTCTTAGTTCCATACTAATTATAGTTGTCTCAGTTGAGGTAAATGGGCCTGTTGGGTAACATGTAAACTCCATGAGAAAATTAAAACAAGTCATTTCAATGAGACTGTAGTCGAGTTATCGACTATGCACGTGAACCTCTACAGAATGACGGGTGTGAAATTAATTCAAATTTTTGAATAACTCAACTTTTACTACGAAACAAGAGTTACAGTTACACAAGTAAAGTTAATAAACCCAAATTCAGTTATTAATATTTAATTATATCTTGCTAAAAAGTTACAAAATATTCGTTAACTCACTCGTATGATCAGTGAAGCTGATCATGCCTTTGAATCTAGCAGAGGCTTTGACACCTTTCTTACTATCATTTTGCGGTAATATGTGCCTTTTCTCCTGTTTCCATAAAGTTCATGGTTTTGAAATGTCGTTTGAAAAACAGGACTTCATATCCAGCATTTGACTGGTTTGTCACTTTTACAACGTAAAACACGGTGTTCTTTTATTTATATTTTTTCTAAGTCCTCTTACAGTTTGACAGCTAATGTATCCCAATTGTAACTTCTATTTTATACCTTGACTGCTATTTTACACCTTGACTTTAGAAATGATTTTGTATGTAAGTCAACAGTCACTTACTGCAATTAATTTTAACGAAAACGAATCCACCAGTCAGATGAATGGAGTATAAAGCCTTAGGGGGCTACTGTATTTTAGTAACGACTGTGAACACTTGTTCATCACGGGACAGATTACTCTGTAACTTAATAGTTTTCATAATTTTATTTATCATTAACTTTTTTCGATTTCATAGGTTGTAAACAGTAGCTTACAATTAATTGTAACATTTGTTAACAGATCTGAATATGGGCAGCTGTCCCGAAACCGGTCATTTTATACAAAATAAAAGGGATCTGCAGACGGATATTCAAGAATTTTACACTAGATAAAATTAGCATAACTCAAAAGGAAAAAAATAAAAAAAATTGATTTCAGTAATGAATTAAAAAGAAGCAATAATGACAATATACTTGGGGTCAATGGGTGTGCTTGGGGTAGATGGGTCCTAGGAGGGCCCAGATACCCCAAGCACCTAGCCCACTTACCCCAGGTCTGAAAATTTCTAGTCGTAACTGGGCCACCACCTCAAACTAATAAAATAAACAACACATGTTGCCAGTAATGTTTCAAGTGACTGTTGTGCTTCTACTTTATGCTAACATACCTGTCACAGTGATAATACTCACAGTAAATATGTAGGTGCTCGGGAAAGTAAGGATGACATCACATTGCTACAGAAATCCAGCACTACAAAACTGAAAAAACTGCCACACGAAAACCACAACACTTAGATAGGTGAGACTGCTTGTTCAAGGGATACGCCATTGTTATTCAGTGCTGCCAGCCACTTGAAGTGAAATTATTTTCACAATTTTCATGAAAAAAACAAAAACAAAAAAAAAAACATGACCCAGTTACCCCTGGGCCCAGTTATCCTAAGTGACCTTACTGGATCAGTTTTCAATGTTTTTTTTTTTTTTTTTTTTTTTTTTTTTTTTTAATCGACGCAGGATTTTGTCGTCTTTATTTTACTATTGTACGGTTATTTCCTGTATGTGGAGCGTTTTCGAGTCATAGGTGAAAAACTTATGAAAGTTCGAAAATTTCGATGTTTTTCGGTCACCAAAAGTTGCCGTCTTCACTTTCGAGGCGAAAACTTACATCTGGCATACCCACAACATACCAAACGATCCTAGAGAAAAATCTTTTGCTGTATAATGTAAGTTGACTCCCCCTATATACTGGGATAAAGTGAAAGGTACTAGCGCACCATTGACACAGTGCTTGGCAGTGCGCGGGTACTGCATGCTAGGCTCTTTAAATATCAGCAAAGAATGGAACGTATTTGTTAACACGCCATAAGTAAATAGACTGTGTTGATTACGAGTGCATACCCGTTGAGAGAAGAAAGAGAAGAACACTTTGAAGTAAAAAGTCGAGATATGATGAGATAATAACAAAAGTTTCAGCAGCAGCTCCTGCACAGCAGATTGTTGCACGAAATCAAATATAAAACAATGCCCTACATTTGCTGTGTTTAAAAACCTATCTTATTCAAGATACGAACCATCAGGCTGTGGAGACAGAGGGACAGCAAAAGTTGAATCTTGTAGAAATATTCCCTTGTTAAACCTAAAAACACATTGTTTTATACGAAGCGTAGTGATCATGATTGAGGGGAGTAGTTCAAAAATGTTCAGATGTTTGTTAAGGTTATGGGTCTTAACTGCAGGGACATTAGTCCCTAAACTTACAAACGATTTATGAACTAACTTATACTAAAGACAACACAAACAACTATGCCCGAGGGAGGATTCGAACCTCCGACGCGGGAGGTCGCGCGACCCGTAACGTGGCGCTCCAGACCGCGCGGATACTTCCGCGCGGCGGAGAAGTTCTGCTCTATAGAGCAAGTCTTAATATTATATTGTTGTGGCAAGTTTGGTTGTTATTTGTTTTAAATTACCTTAATCTGCATCCGCATCAAACGTAATACTGCAATATTCTATCCCGTTTTTGTTCTCAAGGGAAACCTCCCTTTCAGATTTAGAGGCAAGCTGACGTAGTGGGCAGCACGTGAAAAGCTGAAGCACATAATGTGCAACATGGAGGCATGGTCGTCACCAGCACTAAATGATTGGGGGACGACTCAACTGGGACTTTTGAACATTCTGGATGCTTCAGACGCCGAGTGGTGGCAACATTCACATTTAATTTTATTGACAGTATGATTGTGATTATTACAGATTGTACAAAACAACTGCGAACTATTTCAAGCTGAATAGGTTTTCAAACGGAATTCTGCTATGATCAGGAATGAAAACGTAAGTAGTAAACCGTCAGAAACGATACTTAAATACCGTGTCAAAAGCTTAACGTGAAACGCTCGTACAAAGTTCATCCTACAGCGATCAAAATACAATATATATATATATATATGTGTGTGTGTGTGTGTGTGTGTGTGTGTGTGTGTGTGTGTGTGTGTGTGTGTTTGTGTGTGTGTGAGTGTGTGTGTGTTTGCCTGTATGTCCTCTATGTGTTCATAAACCATTCATTCGACTGCAATTAAACTTTGGTGAACTGTTCACCATACGCTCACGAAGGTTCCTGACCCGAAATAGAAGAGCACTACACATAGCTCAGGAGAAATGACGTCATAAATAATGAGAGTCCACCGCGTGGGAATACCAGATGTATGCGTCACTTATTGGAAAATGGCAATAGTTACGGACCTCTAAAAAAGTTTGCATCTAATTTCGGACGTTTATGACGCGTTTTGTAGCTGCCACCCTCCCTCCAAAATTATGAAATGAAAAGAAGTCTACCGCTCATAACAGTTTCGCTGTAGATGCCGTAAAACTGTCGCATCAGGCATGACCTTGTATCAAATAAAGTTAGCATTACAGATTTGCATGTTACTATTTATTTTTGGCTGCAAGTCTCCCTTAATTCTCTTGCATCCAAAATTAAGCAACCTGTTTTTTTTAATCCCTATATAAAAGCGAAAGGAAACTCATTCACTGCCTAAACACGAAATATCGAAAACTACTTCACCTATGAAGCTGAAATTTGGCAGGATGTAGTTTATAGGTAGAAAACGTTAGCTAAGAGAGTATTTTCTGAAGGAGCCCTCACACGGTCAATATTTATTGCGCAATACTCGGTATTGGACAATAATATTGACCGTCTGAACGCGGTATTGACGGTTTGCACAGTACATTGAAGGAGAGTACCGAGCTTTAAAAATATTGACGGTCGTTCAATATATTGCGCTATATATTGTACCGTGTGAGGGCGATATTGAGCAATACACGGTAGTTCCCGCCGAGACGTGATGTAGGTTATCCGGCGACGAAAATGAGCATGCGTTCTACAGGAAAGGCAGATGAGAGAACTGCGAGCGTGAAGGTCGGGGTGAGAGTTTAAAATATGGAAAGTTTAATTTTTAAAACTCACAACCACCAGCTGCGAACCAAATTCCTAAACATGCAAAACACTGGAACTGTGATTGCGACTGTTTGACTCGTTTTCTAGGGGATGGTATCACACGTTCGCAGCTTTCCTTCCCTGCATATGATTAACACAACAAATTCATAATAAAATCAAGTTCATGAGAAAAAAGGGTGTACTAACTACTATTTTTGAAAACACGTGGAAGTTCACTTTATGTTGTTTATTTCACAATCTTAGAACCCTGTGGCTGATACATCTGTACGTCGGCACATTTATCAAATAAAGTTATAGCTCATGAGCCCCCAGACAAAATTAATATTTGTCGCGAATTGTTTTCACACCACGTGGCTGTCTCAAACACCGTTTATGTTCATGCCTATGCGACGACACGTGTTACATGAACAAATCACAGTCACTTTAATTCAATGCGATGCACACCTTGTTCCACCGGCTAAATATTCACAAACACACAGTAGCACTCGATTTAACTTGGTGCAGTCTACGACGAGCAACCACACGTGGCGATTGCCACACACAAATCTAAAGTCACCACCTCGAGATCCACATGCCGACTGCTCCAGAGCGACGTCGCCCGGCCAGCTACCCCACGTGCTCCGGACTCTGTCACTTCCTGCCCACGCGCGCGCGCGCGCGCGCGTCAAAAGCTCAACTGCCGGGGTTTTTTCCCCTACGTCATCAACTTCCCCATGTGAGCTGTTCTAACTGATTTGCCAACGTACAGCGCTCAGCCAATACATTTCTAAAACTTCACTTAAAATCAAAATAATTACACTACATATTAAATAAATTGTCTTCTTAGGTTTTTATATTGGTATAAACATACTTTGTACTATTTATCATAATCGTGCAATTTCTTATGTCACAGATAAGTGATTTAACTGAATACTTCAAGATAAAATACACAAGATTAATTGAAAATAAAATGAGAAATAGTTAATATATTATTTTTATAAACAAACATTGCCATGCTAGTTGTGTAACTGTCTTGTATTCATTGATAATTTATTACTTTTCATTGTCAATTAAACATATTACGTCAGATATGACTATATCAGCTAATGTATTGTTTATTTATCAACAGGCTATTTTGTAATGAGGGCCTTAAAGGTTCCTAACTGCATCGTATTACTTCAAATGCCAGTAGTATTAGAATATTTTATTTCACACTGTGCACTGCACTGTGCCTGGCACTCGCCATTGTCCCTCTCTCCCCTCACTGGAAACGAACTGGAAAATCCTAAGCTGGAACAAGCTACCAACGTCGGCCTGCTCGCTGGCCTCCCGTCAGCTACAAGTACACAGCAAATATCAACGTGGAGAATTTCTACCTATGGCCTAACTATAAATGTTGTCACCCAACTGCGTACATACATTGCTACCATAATTAATAAGATTAAAATTGTGTAACATTTAGTGCATTGGCATGGTCAATGTTTGCAGTGAACTTCACTCTGTTTAATTTTCAAATGCTATTAATTACCAGTATTTCTATTGGGCGGTAATCTTACAGAACTTATCTGTTGAAGTGCATTCATTAAATATTTAATAGTTATTAGCTGCAGAAACATTCAATAAAAGGATTGGCCCAGAGAAATATCACAGAAACAGCTTCTTTGTTACTTTCCGCACAAAGAATTATTTCTCCAGCGCTAACTTCATATCCGTTCTCTAAAATAATGTACTATTTTCAGACATATAGATCGCTTCCAGCGTTATGGAAGATAAAATCGGACGAACACATGAATTGTGAGTTAAAAAATGAGGCCTACGATGTTCTCTTGAAAGTATTTCAAAAAGATACCTTTCGGTATTAATTTAATCGCTTCGTACAAATTTCAGAAAAGAGCTGAAAGAAGTCAATGAGAGAAAGGCGGGGAGTGGACGTTATGGTGTTTACGGAAGTAGTCGTTGGTATTTTGAGGAAATGTAGTTTCTCATAGACTAAGAAACACCTGATTCCTCATTGTCAAAAATTACGGAAGAAACTGAACAACACAGCATCATGACGGTAAGTGGAAATAATTGCCGTACTTATATTAGTTCTGAGAATTGATAAATAAGATTTGATCATACGTCCAGTGGACATACATAACATAATTATTTTTCTTGCAATAGCAGTCACTGTAGACACATAGATTATTTTAGAAAAAAAAATTGTTGTAACAGTAGTATAGTCCTCTGTACACACATCTTAATTTCTGCTGCTACAGAGCTCACTGTACACACAAAACTCATGTCACCAGAACTATTATTTTATTTTTTTGCAACAGTAGTTACAGTCAAGACATATTCGTTGAAAATATCCTCACTCATCCTTAAAAAAATTGCGATAATCATCCGGCTCTACTGCAAGTTCTTTCAGCGTGTTTGTATGACGAGTGTAGAACGCCTTACAGGCCACTTTTTCATCTACCGTCGCTACCTCTTGTTTTTCTTTCTGCAGCACGTAGTAATGACAATCGCTATACACGCCAGGTGCACGTCGGCGAGTGCCGACATGATCGCTCGGAGGCTGAGCTCTAGGCCGTGTCCTACGTGAGCGACAAAAAAGCGAGCGACAGCGCGCGACATACAGCTACAAGCAGCGACATTCGCGACATGGCCGTGTGTCCTAGCTCAATACTGAACTGAGCTCACTGGTCCTACGTGAGCGACAACTTGTCGCTACAAGATGGCGGCTAGAACCGATCAACTGTTTCTAAAATTTGGCACCTGTAAACCGTAAAATAACGATAGCTTCAGAGTAAGTTAATAAAGTTTTATTTTGGAAATAAGACGTAAAAAGAGTGCTGTGCATTAAATTTACAAAGTGAAGAATGGTCGTGAACTATTTCATTCATAACTTTAAATACGAAAACAGTGAAGATCACCAGCCAAATACAACAACGAGTACAGATACTATCGAGTTTTTCTTTCGTGACTACAAACCTTCAACAACTGAATATAAAATGATTCTTATTGTATGACGACAGTAAATCATTTAATTCTGGACGAAATTGCTAGCAATGGGCGCTGCATAGGGGTACTGATGTGGGTTACCAAGTTATACTTTTTTACCAAGCTAATACCGATATATTCATCTTTATTGTAAACACACGTATCCCGCTGAAGGCCTACCAAACACAAATTCCTATTGAAACATAACGTCAAGATATTTTATTCAGGTACGTGTGACATCCTAGTGTTATCTCTCTCTTTCTGGAGTAAGTTTGTTGTTACTGCAAATGCTAAAAAGCACACAAATCTAATTGTTGAAAACACGTTCATCATTGTGTAAACAAAATATCACTCAGAATAAAAACAGAAGACTGTCATATTAGAAGCAATTTAAAAATTAAACTCCAAAAGAAAATTTACGAGATATTTTGGACATTTCTATCCCAATCAAAATTCTTAATTACATGTACAACTGCAATTTTATATTCTGTTATTTCAGAAACAGTTGCAGTTTCATAAACATCAGGGATTATTAGCTCGCAGAATTCTTGCGACATCCTTTATAATCTCGACAAGCAGACGATTCTCAACGAACTCGACACTTCCTCGCGCGTGCGACAGCGACAAGATTCAAACAGGTTTCAGATCCAAACGTCGCTCGTCGTCGCGTCTGTCGCGCAGCGCTGCAGATGTCGCTCACGTAGGACAGACCAACGACCTATATCAGAGGAAGACAACTTGAGACGGTGTGACGTATGAACAGGAAGAGCAAGCCTGTCAAACCTTGTGACGTCAGGCGAGAGCTGTGTTCGCAATGTTGCCTAGACAAACAGGGCTGTAAGTACGGAGCTGGAGGGCTGTCAGCAGTAGAGTTGGGCAACACGATTCTTTTTTAGAAATCGATTCTTGCGATTCAATCCCACATTGTGAATCGATTCCTACGATTCGTTCACGATCCTTTCGCGATTCTTTAGTCTGCATTGGCGCGATTCTTACTTCTACATCTTGCTCATAGATGGCAATAGATGTCTGTGTCATGTATGTTGGAATCTTAACCTTTTGCATCTGTTCCTACGATTCGTTCACGATTCTTTCTGGTCTGCGGCGGCACGAATCTTACAGAATGCCAAAAAGGAGACAATATGGCTATAGGATATTTTAATATTTATGGTGCGTAAATTTCAGACTTAAAATAATAATGAGGCAAAGCCATTCGATTCAGCTCTCAAAAATTCTCGAGAAAATAGTCTGAAGTTTAGCGAGCGGTTATAAATACATATTACACTACCAGCTATTTCTGATGTCATCATAGCTCATTTAGTAGCGTTGTAGGTTTAGTGAACGCAGGTCACTTATTTCGAATCCTGCAATAACCTTATAAACTTTTTTTTCGTTCTGTTTGAATACTTCGGCTATTTAAATATAAATTTAATTAAATCTATGGTAAGTAACAGATATCTAATCATTATAAAATACGTATTATGTAAAATCAATTAGTTAAAGGAAACACGAAATAAACATTAAAAATAAAAATCCGTCACCAAATATTAAATTTCTTTCGAGATGCAAGAAATTCACGTTTATTAAAATGTTTCTTTTTTGTAAAATCGCTTTCATTCAGGGAAGCTGATAACGTAAAAACCAAAATGGCAAAACAGATTTTTGAAATGGCTTTAAAAACATTTTAAATCGCGGTTTTATATAAAAAATATTTCTTTAAAAATGAATTTTTACAAAAACTACTACTATGTAGATGAAGTCGAAAAGCTTAAACCTGTCTAAACACAAAATATAATCCAAAGTGTTACAGCCATTTCCGGGATACGTGAAATATAAATGTGTAAGGATTGATCGTTTAAATACATAATATGTAAACCTTATAAAAGACGTATATTCGTATGTATAGGCAGCTGTGTATTACGCTGCGTTTTGTTTCTGTCATCTGTAATTCGTGAATAGGCTAATAATTAACGGCTCACGATCTTCGTTCTGTGCTTCCTTTGTTCACACGCTTTCTGGCTTTCGTAATTATTCGGCACGATTCGCCACTTGCTTTTGAATCATGAATCGTTGGATCTTGGAATCGTCACGAGACAGACGATTCTTTTGAACGTCGATTCGTCCGGATCACGATTCGATTCTTTATTTGTATTCGTTCAAATGAACGACTCATTGACGAATCGCCACAACTCTAGTCAGCAGTAGCGCTCTGACGAAAATAACACGGCGAGTACAAGCAAAACGGAGCACTTAGTTTTTCATTCTGTGTGGGAAAATCTATTTCTGCAATGCAAGTGTTTGTTGTGTAACAGAGAATACGAAGAATAAAAAAAAGTAATTTCCAGTGTCACTATTCCCTGTGCCATGCAAATGAGTATTGGAGAAGAACGAGACGCCTTTATATCTGATTCGAAGGAAAGTGCTGATGTGGAAGACTGTCAGAGTAGCGAAGGACCTGTCCGCGTGAGCTACTGAATAGCTCTACATACAGGCACGAACGTTCATTTACTGAGGGTGACTATGGGAAAGACGTGACTGTGAGGGCTGCTGAAGAAATATGTCCACATTTGGTAGAAGATTTTGAAAAAGTGAGTTTCTCTGCGAAAACTGTTATGCGACGATTTCAGGACATGGCTGCTGATGTGCAAGAAGAACTGGGTGTTACGGCACGTAAGTTTATACATTATTCTTCAGCTGTCGATGAGAGTACGGACATACCGGATACTGCACGGCGCACGCATAGCTATTTCCATTCGGGGCGTCGATTATAAGCTGAATATAAGACACGAAATTTTAGATTTGATCCTGCCCAAGGGCACCAGCACTGGATTGGACATTTTCAAAGGCGTTGGCCTGAGTTGGAATAAGTTTGTTTCTGTTGCAACAGATGGGTAGGAGATAAAGTGGAATTAATAACATGGGTGAAAGAACGTATGAAACATGTTTCTGCTTAACACAAGAACTCACTGCCGTCCACTGCATACTTCATCAAAATCTATGCGCAAAGTATATGAAAATTATAAATGTTATGGAAACGATGGTACAAGTCACAGATTCCATCCAGTAGCGAGGCCTGGGAAATAAACAATTTAAAAGTTTTCTTGGGTGTGGTACTCAGTATAGTGATCTCCTTGTTTTTGTAATGTACATTGATTGAGCAGGGGTTATTCAAGACTAGTGAAACTCGACCTGTTTCTCAGCTGCAAGATGAAACCTGTATTTGTGATTCAGCATTTCAAATGTTTGTTTAGTCTATGGGACTTAACTACGGGGTCATCAGTCCCTAAACTTACAAACTACTTATGATCTACTTACGAACTAGGACGGCACAAATATCCATGCCCGAGGGGGGATTCGAACCCCCGACCGTAGTGGCCGTGCAGACCGTGACTGAAGCGCCTCAGTCCCCGCGGCCACCGCGGCCGGCGATTCAGCATTCCTTGCTTAAGCCACTTTAACGATTTAAAAAACCTCACTCCAAGGAAAAGGCCTCCTCATAACAGATAGGAACTATACAGCCTTGAAAATGGCACTGAATCTGTTGATGAATCAACTGCAGGCTGGAAACAATGCGCATATTCCAAAGCTATCGCACGTACATGATCTTGCTCTCTCTGAAGAATATGTGCAAATACTGGAAGCTCTTCGTAACCGATTTGAGTCCAGGTTTGAAAATGTGGAAATACAGTTTACTATTTTACAGATCTTTGTATTCAGTGGATTTTAACAATGTTCCCACCATGTTTCAAAAGGATCTTTTAAATTTACAGTTTTAAATTTACAATTTATTGAAGGACAATACCGAAACACCTTGTCAGATCAACACGCAGTCTTAGATTTTAAATATCCCAAACACTGCAACACAACATTGAGACACTTAACAAAAAACTGAATGGAAATTTCGGAAAATGTCTGTTTCATAGAACTGTACAGCTTTTTCTCTAAATTGAGAGAAATTCTACCCTCACATCTAAATTATAATGTTCTCATGATATAGACTCGATATAAAATTGTCTGTAATATGTGTCTATTATGTTTTAAAATTAGGATATGGTACACCTCGCTGTGTTCTTCGCACCAGACAGGGGCGCCGACTCCGTGGGTGCTCCGGGGCTTGTGCACCCCCCAAGAACTTTTTGGGGGTACTGAGCACCGACATAAAATTGAGGTGGAAAATAAAATTGTATAAACTAAAAAAAAAAAAAAAAAAAAAAATCGGGAAAAAATCAAAACCTACCATATGACTCAAGAGGCAATGCAAAACGTGACCATAGCGAGAAACGATATTCATACGTGGAAGAAATGATCAGTTTTGTACGCGGGTCCCAAAGCGAGTCGTAATGAGAGTCCGTGTTTTATCCACTATGCTAGCTTTATTCATCCTGAAGCACGTCGGTCCTTTTGACTTTTCAGGTATACGTATTTATGAACATTCAGTTGTGTTCTTTTAGGAATTTAGCTCGAAGAATCTGATGCTGATGCTAAAGTTAATCGTTTTTCATTATCTTTGTCACTTCCCTTGTTATTAAAATTATAAAATGTTCAAATGTTTGTTTATCTTATGGGACTTAACTACGGGGTCATCAGTCCCTAAACTTACAAACTACTTATGAACTAGCTAACACTAAGGACGGCACAAATATCCATGCCCGAGGGGGATTCGAAAACCCGACCGTAGTGGCCGTGCAGACCATGACTGGAGCGCCTCAGTCCCGTCGGCCACCGCGGCCGGCTATTAAAATTATAGATTCTGTTGAAATTTGTAATGCTTCTCTCAGGCTTAAAAAAAACCTTGGACTATATTAATACTGTCAGAGATTTCATGAAGTTATCTCAAAGTGATGAAAGTTTCGATGAAGTATACAGCTCTTGCTCGGAACTGACCAAAAAAAGTTGATGTCGGACTTCAAAATCTCAAAATATTTCAAAGATTTCTTTAAACCTTGGTGACGGTGTTCTACCAAACGCTTTTGTCAGAAAGAATAGCTTCGCACAAAAAGTGTTATATTAGTGTACAGTCAAAAATTATTTCACAGGTCTTGTAGAAGTTTTGGGGTGTTACTAATATCGAAATATCCACTTCGGCCAATTAGATCGCTTTATTATAGTGTCCTAATGCAGCCATGCTTACCTTTTCTTCCTCCTCTTTCTTCCTTCTATCTTTAAAAGGCCAGACGACTGCCTATTTGCTTTTATCAAGTATTCAAAAAAATGTTTGTAAATCTATCGGACCAAACTGCGTGGTCATCAGTCCGTAGCTTAAAACTACTTAAACCTATGTAAACTAACCTACGGACAAACACACACACCCATGCCCCAGGGAGGACTCGAACCTCCACGGCGAGCAACCGCGTGCTCCGCAGCGAGGTGCTTTAGACCGCTCGGCTACTCCACTGTATTGTTCATTCAAAAATGCACGAACATGATTTTCAGGAG
Organism: Locusta migratoria; assembly: GCA_026315105.1. NCBI lineage: Eukaryota > Metazoa > Arthropoda > Insecta > Orthoptera > Acrididae > Locusta > Locusta migratoria. The sequence continues at coordinate 107,686,038 of CM048755.1, forward strand.
GGTTGGTTTCGAACATTTGTGAACCGTGACATAGAGCACCAACACTGATTTTCAAAAGTTGGCGCCACTGGCACCAGATCTGTCTCTGTCTTACATAAATTTCTGCACTCCACACGCTGCATTCTGTTTCTCCGCGGCAGCGCGTGACGTCACACGGTCAGCTCTCCCTCCTTGTGAGCAGGCAGCCTGGGCTGACATCACACCGGCGCTGCCAGGCAACACCACCTAGAGACACTAGCAGGTGTTGTGCCAGGCCAGGGCGCGCACGTCATATCACGTGATCAAGTGAGGACTGACCTGCGGATTCGCCGGCCGCTATGGGGCAGTGGGCTGTGCCCCAGCGGCCGGCCAATCCGCCAGCGATCGCGCAGGCTCATTCCTCACTTGATCACGTGATATGACGTGCGCGCCGCGGCCTGTCTCTCTCGTCGGCCTCGGGCGCTGCCTGTCCTCCACTGACCTATATAAACAACATAGACTGGCTAAGGTGCTGCCATACTTAAAGCAAATTGAAAGCTCGGCCGCCATGTTTTACAACGTCACGTAGATGTAACCAGTCGTCTTCTATAGCACTAAATCATTTCATTTCACTTTCTGCAATGACTTAACAAACCATTCTCTACCTGATTATTATTATTTTTATAGTCATGCTAACATGGATATAGGATAAATGATAGACAACAAGTGTGTGGCAGACAAATCGGAAAGTTTAATTACAAATGTCACATACAATGGATCGGCTAAACATCGTCTCATTCATACAAAAACCATGCCTTTTCACTCTCCTTTAAACAATATTAATTTCGTGTACATTTGCCAATTCATCTACATCTACATAGATACTCTGCAAATCACATTTAAGTGCCTGGCAGAGGGTTCATTAACCACTTTCATAACTATTCTCTACTGTTCCATTCTCTAATAGAACGCGGGAAGAAAGAACGCCTAAATCGTTCCGTTTTCGATTTTATTTTATTGGGATGGTCATGTCTCCCTATGTTGGTGGGTGCTAGCAAAATATTTTCACATTCAGAAGTAAAAGTCGGTGACTGAAACTTCGCAAACAGATCACGCCGCAATGAATAACGTCTTTCTTTTAATGATTTCCACCCCAAGTTGTGCAACATTTCTGTGACGCTTTCCCCCTGTTACGTGATAAAACAAAACGAGCTGCCCTTCTCTGAACCTTCTCAATGTCTTCCGTCAGTCCCACCTGGTGAGGGTCCCACAAGGGGCAACAGTACTCCAGGAGAGGATGCACAAGTGTGATGTAGGCAGTCTCTTCGGTGGAGCTGGTGCACGTTCGAAGCGTTCTGCCAATGAAACGTAACCTTTGGTTCGCCTTCCCCACAATATTTTCTATGAGTTCTCTCCAGTCAAAGTTGTTCGTAATTGTAACTCCTAGGTATTTGTGTAGAATTTATGACCTTAAGATCTGACTCATTTATCGCATAATTGAAGTTCAGCGGATTTCTTTTAGTGGTCATGTGTATTACTTCACACTTTTCTTTATTTAGTGTCAATTTCCAATTTTCACATCGTGTAGAAATTTTGTCTAAATCGCTTTGCAGTTGCTTTTGATCCTCTGTTGACTTCACTAACCGATAAACGACGGCATCATCCGCGAATAGTCTAAGGGAGCTATTCAGATCGTCTCCTAAATCGTTTATAAACACCAGGAAGAGTAGGGGACCTATAACGCTTCCCTGTGGAACGCCAGATATCACTTCTGTTTTACTCGATGACTTACCGTCAATTACAACGAACTGTATCCTCTCTGATAGGAAATCTTGAATCAAATCGCACAATCGGGGAGATATTCCATAAGCACGCAATTTCATTAGAAGCCGCTTGTCGGGTACAGTGTCAAAAGCCTTCCGGAAATCCAGAAATACGGAATCGATTTGAGATCCCTTGTCGATGGCACTTAACACTTCATGTGAATAAAGGGCAAGCTGTGTTTCGCAAGAGCGATACTTTCTGAATCCGTGTTGACTATTGGTTAATAGGTCGTTCTCTTCGAGGTATTTCATAATATTGTCGCGTTGCAATGGAAGCAGGCTTGACTTCGAAGGCAACTAAACACAGCACTTATACTGAAAGCACGTTTATTACGAACTCAACATACACGCAGCACTGACTGCCTCTCAGGCAGAGTGCTCTGCTATTTATACACATACAGAATTTACCAGAAATTAGAAGAACAGTTAACATAAGAAACAAGTAGAATTTACAAGTGTCAGCTGTCAGCTTCGTCAACCTCAATTTGCCAGTAACCTGTCTGCATGTCCATAGTTGAGAAGTATGTAGCTCCTTTCAAGCAGTCTAAGGTGTCGTCAATACGCGGCAGTGGGTAGACATCTTTCTTTGTGATTCTGTTCAGCCGCCTATAGTCGACACAGAATCCCCACGTGCCATCCTTCTTCTTTACGAGGACCACCGGAGACGACCAAGGACTCTCCGAAGGTTGAATAATGCCATCTCGCAACATCTTCTCCACTTCCTCCCGAATTATCCGTCTTTCAGCTGGCGACACTCTATACGAACGCTGGCTAATTGGCGGATGATCCCCAGTATTGATACGGTGCTTTATCGTGGGCCGTTGCGTCTGACTTTTCCCCTGCTGAGGTGTGAATGCACTCGAAATTTGGCGTAGTATACCTAACACCCGCTGGCGTTGTTCCTTGGTCAGTCCAGGCCCTATTGGCAGTTCCATGTTTGTTTCCTCCAGCGTGTTGTCTGTACTAGCAGCAGAGCATGGGTCTTCAGTGATGACGTTGAGCTCACCATCCTGGATTGGTTCAGCTGTCCCGATACACATTCCCTTGGGGATAAGTTGTGACTGCTCGCGAATAGCTTCCCAGAAAATTCTGTATTACGTGTATCCGGCGGAGCAACTTCTTCAATTTGCAGCTCAGATCTTCCACAGTCAATGATAGCTTGGGATGCCTGAAGGAAGTCCCATCCGAGGATGACATTGTGACTACATTCTGTTAACACGACAAATTCAAACGGCTGCGTCCTGTTGTTGATGGTTATTCTTGCGACACAAGTTCCTGCTGGATGGACGTACTTTCCATTCGCGACCTTCAGCACAGTTGCCCCCGTATCACAGAACATTGTCTTCTTTAGTGTGTGGCGGTAATTATCCGACAACACAGAAAAAGACGCTCCTGAATCAACAAGTGCCCGGACAGGTTGGCCGTCGATTATGACGTCGATGAGATTTCCCGACATGTTGGTGACTGTCGTCCATGGAGGATTTTCATCTGCGGCGGCCTCACCTCCGTAGATGGTCGCCTCGCTTAGTTTTCCTGGGCGCGGCGGCTAGGGGAGCGGCTGGTACCTCTGTACGGCGACGGTGAACGGCTGCGGCGCGTCGGGGAGCGACCTCGTCTAGGGTACGGCGATGGGCTTCTTCCCATAGGTCGACTGAACTCATCAGCAGGTGACTGCCTTGGATAGCTCTGACGGCTGACGTCTTGCGGAAAAATAATCATCGAATACTCGCCTCCTCTCTCTGCAGTAGCGTACGACATGTCCAGGGCGTCCACAGTGGAAACACAGTGGTGTGTTGTCTTCTGTCCTCCAGACGTCTGTTCTTCTGCGGGGCGTCATAGTTACCGGGGGAGTTGGCTGTGGTCACGTCGGTCGGTTCATGGGCTGCCGTTTGGCGGCTGCAGCGTAAGTCATAGCAGGGCGACGCCATTCTTCACGTCGGGTGCGACTGACGGGGCAGACTGGAGCTAATGTCTGAAATACCTATTCCTCAGCGGCGTCAGCTCCCTCGTGACGTACAGGGCAGACATCCATGGCCATAATCTGATGCTCGCTCAGTCTAATAGTCCCGGCTGCCATAAACTGTTGTAATTCTTCCCTCACAATTTATCTTATGAGAAAAGCGAAGCCATGCTGTTCTTCCACAATGGCCATAGGGACTACATTTGGGAGTCTGTCATACTTCTTGCGTCCAACCCTCCTTTGTTGCATCTCTTCAATGCGCTGGCACCACTTGATGAACTCTTCTGTCCTAGCGACATCTTTTATCAGAAGAGCTTGGTACATATCTTCTGCAATTCCCTTCATCATGTGCGTGATTTTGTCCGCTTCAGTCATGTTCGTATTGATTACGTTACACAGGGCCAAAACACTTTGTATGTACGATTGTGTCGGCTCACCATGTCGTTGGGCCAGGTTCTTCAGTTGTTCTTCCGCCGAGCGGATTTGTCGCTGGCGGTCTCCAAACGTCTTCTTAAGTTCCTCCTGGAACGTCTCCCAGTCATTCAATTTGTCTTCGTTGTTCTCGAACCATTGCTGGGCCGTTCCGTCCAGGTAGAAGTAAACGTTGGCCAAGCACATCGTATGATCCCACCTGTTGTACTTGGCCACTCGGTCGAACCATTTTAGCCATTTGTTTGGGTCCTGTCCAGCGTCTCCAGAGAACACCGACGGGTGCCTGATGTGTAGCTGGCCTACTGCTGGTTTCGTTTCCATAGTTCGTCTGATGATACGGACTCTTGGAAGGACGTACTCGGTGTATCCCTTGTATTCCGGTTCCAGTCCGTGTAAGCGACGGCTTTTACGTTGCCTAATCGGAGCCACGGTGATGCAGCTGTTGCACAGGGTACCCGGCGCCTCCACCAAACAATGTTGCGTTGCAATGGAAGCAGGCTTGACTTCGAAGGCAACTAAACACAGCACTTATACTGAAAGCACGTTTATTACGAACTCAACATACACGCAGCACTGACTGCCTCTCAGGCAGAGTGCTCTGCTATTTATACACAGACAGAATTTACCAGAAATTAGAACAGTTAACATAAGAAACAAGTAGAATTTACAAGTGAACATAAGAAAGATGTAAAAACTTCTGGAAATGTCAATTACAAAGAAATAAATTTTTGCCAGTGGGCGGGATTGAACCGGCGACCTTCTGCTCCGCAGTCCGTGACGCTAACCCCTGCGCCACGCCTGCAGTTGGTGTTTGGAGTCTCTCGCGGCAATATTCGAACAAAGTATATGTTCCAAAATCCTACTGCAAATCGACGTCAATGAGATTGGCCTGTAATTTTGTGGATCACTCGTATTGCCTTTCTTGAATATTGGAGTAACTTGGGCAACTTTCCAGTCTTTGGGTACGGATCTTTCGCTGAGTGATCGGTTGTAAATGATAGCTAAGTACAGAGCTATTGCATCAGCATACTCTGAGAGGAATATAGTTGGTATACAATCTGGCCCGGAAGATTTGTTTTTGTTTAGTGACTTAAATTGTTTTACTACTCCAGGAACATCTACTTCTAAGTTTCGCATGCTGGTAGCTGTTCTTGGATTGAATACTGGAGTGTTCACTTCGTCTTCTTTGGTGAACGAATTTCGGAGAGCTGTGTTTAGTAATTCTGCCTTAGCAGTACTGTCATCGGTAGTATTACCATTGCTATCGCATAGTGAAGGTATTGTTTGTTTTTTGCCGCTAGTGTACTTCACATATGACCAGAATTTCTTTGGATTTTCTGCAAGATTACGAGACAGGATTTCGTTGTGGTAACTACTATAAGATTCTCGCTCTGAAGTCCGCGCTAGGTATCGAGTTTCAGTAAAAGATTCATAGTCTTGCGGATTCTGTGTCTTTTTAAATTTTGCATGCGTTTTTCTTTGTTTCTGCAAGTGATATGACCTCTTTCCTCCGCAGATTTGGCTTTACGTAAATAATGTATTCTACAACTGAAGTAATGTTTTAATAATAGCTTTATTAGGCTGGAGTAAGGAGATTCCTCCCAAAATTCCGAGGATACCATTAAGAGCTCGTAGTTGGTAAATAAAGTAGGTCTGTTTCCCAACATTCTAAATACATCTACATACATTCGCAAAAGAAAATTTTTCTTGCCCAATGAAAGCGGTTTTGTAATTTGAAGATGTTCAGGGAACGAAAATATCGTCGGAATCGCATTATCAGAAGCCGCTTTGTATCATTTGTTGCATACATGATTTCTCCCCAAAATGCGATGAACAAATGTAACTGTATGCAGTAGGTTTCCAATTATCTCTCCTTATATTGGCTAACCATCGTTTTGTAAGTTCTTCATTTTTGAAAGGAAAACTGAAAAATATAATTACAGCTTACTTTAGTTACAGTTAATCACATACACAACCCATAGGACTAATCTATGTAGAAATGTGGTAAGTACAAAAGACGTGTACACGAAATTTTAGAAACGAAAGCATACAAATACTTACTGAAAATACGATATTCCAACAGTCTTATTACTGCGATTTGTACAGTTATATGCTGCGCATGCACTCGGCATGATTTGAGCTTAATAATTAGCCTTTCCAGCTTACTACGATACATAAAATGTGAAACCAAAACACGTAAATAGCGTCGGTCTAACTTTCGTGTTCGGCGCACTAGACGTTGCAAAAAATGGCTGCCACAGTTCCTGGTTGCTGCCCAGAGATAGCCTCTCTATTTAGTTTATAAAGCTCGTTGGGACAGACCCGTAAGGCCGTGTCCTACGTGGGTTACAAAAGCGAGCGACGTCTTCAAGCGACAAATCGCATGTAGCATTACGGGTCTGTCATACGTGAGCGGCAGACGCATGCTGAATGAAACTGATTATGAAATTACAAAAAAAAAAAAAAAGTAGCTGATTGCATGGCAAAAGCATTTTTAATAAGTAATGGTACATAATTTTATGATACAGAGACACTCGAACTAAGAGTCACAATTGCTTACTAAATCGCTCGTATGAGATAAGAGTCAAGGAGAACGACCGAATGCGGTCAGTATTATTGGCGGGTGTGAGCCAGTAAAAGGACGCTACAAATAATAAAACAATGTCATTACGTCCTTGTACACTAAATGTTATTAAGTTTGAGATAAACAAAATTAAATGTTTGTAAATCTGAGGGACTTTGGCTTCAGTCCCTAGGCTTACATACTACTTAATCTACGATAAGGTCAACAAATAAACCCACGCCCGAGGGAGGACTCGAACCTACGACGGCGAGCAGCGGCGCGCTCCTCAGCTTTTTTTTTTTTTATGATCGTTTTTGTTCGCTGTATTTCGACATATTCTTGGCTCAGCTTTTTTATTACAGAGAGGCATTGAGCCCTCTTAAGCCCCGTTTACACCGAAGCGAACACGAGCGATCATAGGCGAATGCGCATTCGCCAGGAATTCGCCTATGCGTGCACGCATTGGCTTGTACTCGCGAATAGGCCTTTACACCGGAGCGAACGGAAAACAGCACACTGCCGCAAGGCGAGCATACGCTGTTTGTCGCATACGCTAGCGCTGAAGCGGAGAGTACGCGAACTTCCTTTGATGGTTCACCCTGAAACCGACACCCAGCGTATCACAAGCTTGCGAATGCGAGCCGAGCGTGACTGAACAGCACGCGCATAGTCGTTCGCTGCTGCTCGTTCGCTTGTGTTCGCTTCGGCGTAAACAGGGCTTTACCGGACGCGCTGAGCCGACACCAGCTAAAGACAAGGCCTCACAGCTGGCCGCGGCCGCCACCTGACTGGCCGTGCCCCAGCGGACGGCCAGCTGTGAGGCCTTGTCCAACACCACCTAGAAGACAAGGCCTTACAACAGGCCGTGCCTACGTCACACTTAGAGGCCCCGGCCGCCACCTCACTGACTGTTGGCTGGGGCACGCCTACCGCCGCGCAGCGGCCGGCCAGTCAGATGGCGGCCGGGGCCTCTAAGTGTGACGTAGGCACGGCCTGTTGTAAGGCCTTGTCTTCTAGGTGGTGTTGCCTTGTCTTTAGCTGGTGTCGGCTGAGCCACGGCGCCCCGTACGCGTACAGCCTTGGAACGCTCGGCCACTCTATCGCGACTTAGATCAACAGCGTAACTGTTATTACATTTAGTTCTTGTATGTTCTCTGTTTGACATGATAACCAGGGTATTGGGGAGGAACACATCTAGAACGTAGTCAAGTTGAGACATTCTTTCCCGTCTTCTCACTACATCCATGAACCGTCCCTATGCTCCAGGTGAAATTAGATGCACTCTTATGTATTTCGTTACTCAAAATCATAACATCATTTTCACTAAAGGAACCGTTAATTACATTTTTATCCGAGGTTCTACAATTACTCAAAGGTTCGCTTTAATTTGCTGGACAAGAATATTGCCGGGGGACCAGTCACGGTCTGCACGGCCACTACGGTCGGGGGTTCGAATCCCCCCTCGGGCATGGATATTTGTGCCGTCCTTAGTGTCAGCTAGTTCGTAAGTAGTTTCTAAGTTTAGGGACTGATGACCCCGTAGTTAAGTCCCATAAGCTATACAAACATTTTGACAAGAATATTTCGTCAGAACTATTATGCCATTTTGCTCTACAGTGTGTAAATTGTTAGATGGCTGAGTTGTGAGGGGGGAGCGGGGAGCAGAGGAAGCAAGTCCCGCCTCACACCCTGGCAGCCGCGTGGAGAGAGGCGAGCGTGGGTGACAAGCCAAGCCTACGTCCTGCAGTGCTGACACCACAAATTACGCGGCATGCTTCCGCGAAAGTACAGGTAGTGCACATCGCTTTAAATGTAGGTCGTAAATGAAACAAAGCAGCATACTCACGAGGATGGTTGATAACGATACCAACTACATGAATCACTTAACTTACGTATTACACAAAACGGAACACTTAGAACACTGGTATGCAAACAATAAGAATGCAAACGACTATTGTTGCCTCCCAAAGCACTTTCACTCAATAATGTTGGCTGCAGCCTCGAAACAAAGACTGCCTGTCGAAGCCGCCCGACGTCTGCCAACTTGTACCGATTCAGGGCTAGGGAGAGCTCTGCCATCTAACAGTTATCACACTATAGTTATACACAAGTCCGTTTTCTCAATAAAAAGCGTTCTTCGACAATTAGCTCTACAACCTAACACGTTAGTACCTGCGAAATATAATTACATGCTTAAGTTAATACATATGACTTACTCTCGAAAATTTGAACTGACATAATTTCCGCCACATTTTCCCCATTCCTTGATCGAAGCCTACATAACGCTGCGTGGGTTTCTTCTTAGGTTCTCGATATTTCTTGTTTAAAGGTCGTCCAATGTTTCAGCCAACAAGAATTATGGTAATAGACTGACTGACTTATGCCCCAGTAGAAGCAGTCACATTGTTTCCTTATGGCCGCGTGGTAAGGCGTCATGCTATGGAATGGGCGGCGGTTCCCGCCGGAGGTTCGAGTCCTCTTTCGTGTGTGTGTGTGTGTGTGTGTGTGTGTGTGTGTGTCATCCTACTGTACTAAATGTTTTCATGTCATGATAAGCAGTTGTGAAGTCCTCCTGACCCAAAAGAGCCGGAAGCATACAGAATTGAGCGTATTTGTCCCTATGCACCTATGTCCCTCTGACAATGAATTATTATTCACTTAACACAAGTAGAAGTAGTGTCGCGCGGTTCTAGACGCCTTGTCAGAGACTGCGAGGCTGCTCCCGCCGGAGGTTCGAGTCATCCCTCAGGCATGGGTGGATGTGTTGTCCTTAGTTTAAGTAGTTTGTAAGCCGTTTGGTCCCATAGATTTACAAACATTACAACATTTTTAAAGACTCCCATGACTTATATGAGAATAGCATAATTTACTTCTATAAAAGGCCTGCAGGTTCATAAATCCTATGTTATAAATTCTCAGCTCATGAATCTTTTCTTTGTTGAAACTATCTTAAATATATAAATAATTTTCGAAAAAGATTCGTTTTGCATAAAATTCAAATATTCAAATGTTTGTAATTCTATGCCCCCCTCGGGCATGGATATTTGTGCCGTTCTAGTTCGTAAGTAGTTCATAAGTAGTTTGTAAGTTTAGGGACTGATGACCCCGTAGTTAAGTCCCATAAGCTTAACAAACATTTGACCATTTTTTTGTAATTCTATGGGAACAAACTACGTTGGTTATCAGTCCATAGACTTACAAACTAATTAAACTAACAAGGGAATAGTCAGACTTGTCATGCCGAAACATGTATTGATTTTTTAGCACTGTTAGTTAACATTGAAGGAAGTCTATATGCAGAATGTTAGCTGCTGACATGGCCTGGAAGTCACCTAAAAAAATCTCGAAAATGGCTGTTTTTCCTGCTTGGCGCTTGCGGTGACGGCTGGCCACCCCTGGAAATGGCGAGTCGCGAGCTGTTGTTATGGTGAGCGTTGTGCGCATGGTCGGGAGGTGCGGCCGTCTTATCGCGGAGTTCACTAAAGAGGAATATCGTTGCACGGTTTTGGTGGAAAGGGGAAACGAATATTCGTTTCTACGGCATGCACTCCCTTTTAATTTCTGGTACGTATTTCGAAACATACCGTCCTGAAATTGGTTAGAGATGTGAAAGATATTCTGTACATATACATTTACACTCCGCAAGCCACTTTACGGTGAACATTTCCCCTCACAGGTGATGGCAAACCCTGTAAATGTTTTGCTGCTTGCCATTGAGATATACCACTGACGCCAAATGAAGCAATCAACAGAAAACACGCGTGAAGACTATGTGATGTGCGACATGGTCGTTAAACTTCTCGACGAGCATGTAAATAGCGCAGACATGTGGCTAGAAACGACTGAAACACTCGATATTGCAGACTGTGAAGCTACAGACGGCGAAGAAACGGAGGAAAGTTGAACACATGAAGACACTTTGAGTGATGGTGCCACATACCATCATCAATTATCTCCGAAAGCAACACCAGCAACAATTACATTATCAGACAAAGAAAAAGCGGTGAAGTATTGGTTGAACAAAAATGGTAAGAAACACCTACGTGTCAGTACTGTTCAAAATAGGTATCGCTTTGTCCGTTCTGAACGTGAATTGTATATATGGGTAAAGGAAGTCGCTGGACGACGTAAGAGTCAATTGGAAATTGCGACGGGAGATAAATACGCGACTTTTTGAGCAATTTACTGATGCCAGACGACAGTCATTGAGTGTCAGCGACACAACTTTGCGTGATTGGGCGTTGGAGATTGCCAACGTGATAGGCGCTAAAGAATTTACAGCTTCTCAAAGTTGGATTAGTCACTTCAAAAGATCACATTAAATTGTGGCACGAAAAATAACAAAATTTGTATTGAGAAATAGGTCAGAAAATGAAGTGACTCAAATGGAAATGACAGCTTTTCTTACGAATGCAAAAAATAAGATTACAAGTTTTAGTGAATCTTACGTTTACAGTGTAGATCAGTCATTTTTTCAAAAAGAAATGCGTGCGAAAAGAACACTGTCATTCAAAGGGGAAAAACATATTGAGGCAAATGCGCAGTCCACGCATTCAAACACTATAATGCCCATAATTAGTCTGGATGGTTCATTGCTGCCTAAACTATATGTGTGTCTTCAAGAACCAACTGGACGTTTTGGACCACGTGTCAAATAATGTTCTACGCAGACAATCTTGTAGTAGACGCATCGAAGTCTGGAAAAATGGGAAATGATAATGTTACATTTTTCATGTGTCATGCTTTTCTTCCGTTCTGTGGGAACAAATCTCTTCTCCTTCTAGATTCGTGGTCAGGTCATAAAAGTTCTGATTCATTAAAAGCTGTATTTCGAGCTCACCCTGACAAAGAAGTAAAGATACTTCAGATTCCCCACGAACGTAATTCAACCGTTAGACAGAGAATTTTTCCGCCCGTGGAAGGAATTTTACAGAAAACTAACAGAAAATTATTATGTGCAAATCACTGCAGTTTCCTATCACCGTGAGAATATTTTCAAGTTGCAAGCAGTCGTACATTATCAGTTTTCCTTCCCACGGTTTAAAAATGTGATTAAATATGCGTGGCACACCTCGAAATATACTGATATTAGGCCTGATTCCTTCCTAACACCGGCCGAGTTTTGTCTACGGACGTCTAACAACGTCTGTGATTCGCAGGGCTGTCATATGTCGTCTTGGCTTGTATGTTGTTGGTACACAAAAAACCTGTGTTTTGAACATTGTATCGGTATTTCGCATTTTTGCGGTAATTACAAGAAATAAAAGTTTGAGGTGTTCTAAACCGTATATGTATTTGTGTGTATTTCATAGCTATTTGGAAGGAATGTTGTAGATAACATATCAGCTACATTTGTCAACGAATTTATTATTATCGTATTCATTAATTATCCTACGATCGCTTTCACTGGGCGAATCAACTCTCTCACTGCTGTGGCAGGAGAGCAAGCGCGTACCTAATGCTACCTTGTCCCTAGATGGCGTTGGTATAACGTAGCGAGAGAGGTCAGGGTTATAATACAGGCAGTTATAAGCGCGGAAACCATGCGACAATAATGTCATACTTCATAAAAGTTTTTACAGACTTTCAGGCCATGTCAAGCAGCTAACAGTCTGCATACAGACTTCCTTCAATGTTAAGTCACAGTGGTAAAAAATAGCAACACAGGTTTCGACATGACAAGTCTGACCATTCCCTTGTATGTTAAACTAACCTAAGGACAACACACACATCCATGTCCGAGGGAGGATTCGAATCCCCAACGCGGGAGGCCGCGCCATCCGCAACGTGGTGCTTCAGACCGCTCGGCTACTCCCGCGCGGTATTTAGCATAAATGAAAGTATAAGAAGTATAAGAAAGTATGAGAAAGAGAGAAACCACATAACACGCACTGAAACGTGGCCCCTGAGCGGAGAATGTTGGGAGCTGAAGCTTGCATTCAGCTCGTAGCGCGTTGGCTGTTAGAACAGGCCCCGCCTCTTTCTCACGGTGCCTTCAGCTTACGTCGTATAGCTTTCATGTTTTAAAAGAAACAGCATGTAAGGGGTTAAAGCGTCACAGATGGAATACGAAAATAAGTATCACTTTAATGTTTGAGTAATGGAAAACTGGAACGTATATCAACGAAATAATATTTTTAAGGGACTTATTAAGCGGGTGTAGCAATGCCTTCTCTTTTTACTGTCATAACTGAATAACAATCGGAATTAACATTTTTAATACCACTTTCAAGGACAGCCTTCATTTTTCTAAAAGAAGTCGTAGGGATATGTGGACTTATTTTAGCAAATAACAAAGTGAAAGATAATAATCAATACCAAGCACAAATCAACAATACATTGACGATGTCTGATGTAAAATACTGTTACTGTTACGAGGTAAGGTTGGTAGAGAGCATAAATATTCCGTAGATACACGAACTCAACGGACTTCCGCCGATCACAGAGGGGCCATGAAAAAGTGCGTGACCTGTATAAGAAAATACCGAAAAAATTATGCAGGTAAAATAAATTGCATGGTTCCTATCTTCTTTTGATAATCACTAACCCAATACTGGTACTCATTTTTTATGAAATCCGAATATAGGGGGCAGCGGCAAATTTTGGGTTTGCACCGGGTAGCAGGAATTGACGCTACGGCACTGCGCACTGCTCAGGCAGGACGCCGGGCCGGCTGTTCCCTACTGCGTCGTCCCTGTCGCACAGATGGCAGGCTATAGCTGTCCCATTTGACTGCTTGGTCCCCACACCGGAGGCTGGCAAGGGGAGGGGGCGTCTGGTCTCGCGCTGACGCGGCTGACCTTGAGTGTGTTTAGTGCCTCGCCTGCCCGCATCCAGGCCTTTCTAGCAGCTCGGCCGCTTCCTGCCGCCCCCAAATAAGCCGCCCGGGGCCATGCCCCCACCTCCCCGGCACACAACGCTGCTCCACTGGGTCGTCAACTAGCATTGGAGGGAAGTGTACTGTATGGGGTAAAAGTTCCAGAGGGAGACCGAGAGACGAACACAATAAGCAGGTTCAAAAGGATGTATGTTGCCGTTCTTATTCACGGATGAAGAGGGTTGCACAGGTCTGGGTAGCGTGCAGACCTGCATCAAACCAGTCTTTGGATTGAAGACCGCAACATGGGGGTAAGTTTGCTCGGACAGGCCAAAAGAAGTTTTAAAGCTATAATTCTACACAGATGTACTGTACATGCAAAATGTGTACATACATACTATGGTTTCTTTTCTGATGATAAAAGGCTATGGGGGTAAGGACTCTTCCCAGGGGTGGATGTGAAATAAGAAGAGTAGCTCACCACGCGTAACCATATTTTTATCATCCACTATTTGAGAACGAGTGCACTTACTGAACTGTATCGTACTTTACACACACACTTTTAAACATCTATGAAACTTTTTCTCGCTGTCATCGCCTGAAAAAAAAAAAAAAAAAAAAAAAAAAAAAAAAAAAAAAAAAAAAAGATTATCGCTTACTTCTTTTCCGCTGTTCATGCAGTAAAATTACGGCATTCGGCACGGCGTTACAGTTTATTATTTGTAAACTACAAATTGTATTATGGATATATTTTTCGCCGGCCGCGGTGGCCGAGCGCTCTGCGGCGCGCCAGTCACAGTTCGCACGGCCACTACGGTCGGGGGTTCGAATCCCCCCCCCCCTCGGGCATGGATATTTGTGCCGTCCTTAGTATTAGCTAATTCATAAATAGTTTGTAAGCTTAGGGACTGATGACCCCGTAGTTAAGTCCCATAAGCTCTACAAACATTTGAATATATTTTACATACAATATACAAATATGCCCCTAAATGTATCCGGCAAATTATACCAACTGTTTAACCCGGTATTGCCTGGGTATATATGCATTTTTCCAGTCTTATATTAGAAACGAATAGAGTAAGTTATAAAGACGTAATAAATCGAAACACCATGTGTGTATCTGTCCATTTAAGTTTCGCGCAATACTTATGACATCATATATCCTTGACTATGTGCCCTACAATAAAATAATTTTCCAGTTTTGGTGAGTGTAATATTAGGAAACTTGTCTGCGACGAATAAATAGTGGATGAATGAAGTTTCGTAAACCACGCGTCGCTTGATGGGAAAGTTATTGTGACTCATTGTTTACGATGTTATATCTCCTGAACTACGTCTCGTAGATGGTTTTTAACCCCACCGCGATTGTTGTCTGATAGTACGCAATATGTGTACCAAGTTTAGTTGAAATCGGTCCATTATTTTAGGAGGAGATGTGGAAAAATAGCTTATGATGTAGCAGTTATTCGGAAATTTCATTGTTTATGACTATCTCCTGAAATATGTCTCGTACTATGATGTAAATTTGAAGGTACATTTAGTGGTATATGTGCCTAACATCTGCAAAATATGTCGTGAATGGTATTAGCAGTAAAGACGTAATAAATCTAAACCTCATACATGATGATGCGATTTTTCATGAACCAAATTCTTTATGACTTCCTACCTCATGAACTATATGTCAAACTGTGATATAATATCGAAGGAACATTCGATGGTATGTATGTGCACTGTCTATGAAATATGCCACGAATACAACTTACAGTGTAGAAGTAATAACATGTAATGTCATGCCGTAGATATACATAATGAACATAGGAAAGGTAGTAAGCGATAAACTTTTTTCCTTTCATCATTTTGTTGGGGTTTCAGCGAGAAAAAGTTTTGTAAAGATTTGAAATTAAGCTTAAGGTTTATTGCACGTTATCACGCGCCGCAAGATGGGGCAGTTTTCATTATTTATGACGTGATATCGTATGAAGTACATATGTATCGTAGGTGGTTTTTGCCACCTTAGCAAATGATTCCTGGCCTTAAAGATTTTATTTAATTTACGTATTTATTTACCAAATTTGGTTGAAATATGTCTATTAGTTTAGGAGCAGATGTTTTATCGCTTGATGCGACCGTTTTTCACGAATGTCACTGTTTATGACGCAATATCTCCTGACGTATGTTTCGTAGGTGGTTCTTACCCCGACAGCGATTGTTGCCTGATAGTAAGGAACATGAGTACCAGGTTTGGTTGAAATCGGTCCAGTAGTTTAGGAGAATATTTGGAACATACATACACACATACAGCCAATTTCATAAGATTTATTATAGACTAGCTGTAAACCCGGCGTTGCCCGGGTATTTATTCATTCCTGCCATTTTTCAGATATATATTCATTTGTATAAGTACCGTTTGTCTGTAAAATCTCTTGGGAATAAAATTAGTGGTAAAGAAGTAATAGTTTAAAAATTGACGCTTGATGGGTCGGTTTTCCATGAACGGTATTACTTATGTGCTCATATCTCATAAACTATGTGTCTTACTGTGATGCAGTTTAGAAGGTACACTCAACTATATGCGTATATAGTGTCTGTAAAATTATCTGTGACTACAATTTGTAGTGTAGAAATTAAAACTGGTAACGTCATACCGAATGCCGTAGTTTTAGTCCATGAACAGCGGAAAAATAGTAAGCGAGAAACTTTTTTTCTTTCATAATTTTGCTATGGTTGTCAGTGAAAAAAAGTTTAATAAAGGTTTGTAATTGTGTTATAAGTTTGTTGCAAGTCGCTAAAGTACTCTCATTCTCATATAGCGTATTTATAAAGTCTCGTCGCATTATGTGGCAGTTTTGGCGATTCCTATTGTTTATGACGTCATGTGTGATTCTTAACCCTGCAGCAATTGTTACATACAGTGTATTTCGAAAGTCTTGAACCATGTGCCGTATGTGATTCTTAACCATGCAGCAATTATAACCTCACGGTAAGGAATGTGTGTACCAAATTTAATTGAAATCAGTCCAATGGTTTAGGACAAAATGAGCAGCATTGTCGCAAAAAGCAGCAGTTTTTCGCGCATATCCTTGTTTATGACGTCATATCTCGTGAACTATATATCGTATTTGATTCATACACTTATGGCTACCGTCCTACGTGTACAAAATTTCATAAAGACTGGAACAAAACTGTAGATTCGTATGCTCACGTACAAACATACGGACACTCTGCTTTATATATTAGAAAATTACGACGCATAATTCACGAGATATGAGGTCATTTACAATTTGATGCATTAAATAACGCCTCGCAGCGGAATATTTTACTACACCTTTACTAGTAACCCTATTCGCGACAGATTCAGCACAGAGTATCCTAATATTCTCAATAAAGGAACCTGGAAATTTCTAGGGTTTGTTGTTCAGCAGACGTGACTTCATAAGAACTGCGCTACATCAAAAGGAAACTGCAGGCGATATCCGCTCAGATACAGGTGGCAGAAGGCGATGGACAGTAATTGATAACGAAACAACGGGAAAAATACACACACAAGCAGCGCCGGATGCTTAAGCTAGTTTTGTAGTAATTATTTACTTACCACTATTTCTTTGTCTTTTAAGAATGACGATATTGATGAATTGTCATTTAGTCTATTCATAGCTGTTCCTCTTATGTGCATTGACTGTAACCTTACCAACACTTGCCAAAAGAACTGAGTAGAACTTCACTAATAAACAGTGTACAGACGACCGTCGGATGGCACTGGTCAGTTGAGGCGCATTGTCACGCCGTGTAGACTATATACAGTAGTGTTGGCTCCCAGCTGTCTTGTCGGATGCTTGACAGGTGTCCGTGCACCCAACTGATTGACCCATCAGACTATCTGTATACCTGTCGTGTGACAACGGCTCTATGGTTGGTTGTACTAGCGCGTTACTAAATCGTGGAAACGATTGTCATATCGAATAAAAACTTTAACCTTCCGGTGGGTGCGCCAAAGTGGAGAATTCGCATTCAACCTTGGCTGCTGACTGCTACAAGGAAGGAAAACGACATCTGGCGAAGGATTGTGTTGACGCAGTATAGCCGGCTGCAGGTACAGAATGTGCCGAGATGATTCAAACAATTCATTACCACTTATCAAATATACATCAACGTGGGACTCTACCGGAAGGCTATGTATGTGTGATTAGTTATACTCGAACGTATTCGTTCAGCGTTGTCAGTTTTTGTCAACTAAAACAAAGACATTGAAATAGTTTTCAAAAACTTGGGGGGGGGGGGGGGGGGTGGATCGTCCTCACTCCCCCCCCCCTCCCCTTGCTGTGACGGCAAGCAGGGGGTAAGTGTCAATAAGCATGACGCATTGGTTATGTTGTCCTGGTGTTGGACTACGAGGCTGGAGATCCGTATTCAACTCACCGTCGTGCTGTATATTTTTATTTTTCACAAATTATCAACTGTCCGTCCTGCCTCTGACGTGTCTGCTCTTTGTATTCAGTGTTGTGACTGTGTTGTGGTGTGAAGACCGTGCTGCACAGGTGCTCTATTACCTAGGAACCACGAACGACGGCGGTCGAGTTTGAAATTGGTCTGCGCATCTACATCACGCATTACTCGACAGCCAATGAGCGTTCAGTAAAGTTCCGGTCGCTCTGCTGCGATTGTCATAGGCATTGCCAAAATTAGACTTGATTGTAGCGAGTTATTCAGTGTATTTCAGTCTATTTGTTGCAAGTTATTATCGCTGATGGTGCCGTCATGTAAGAAATTCTATCTAAGTAAGCGCGAGCCATTATTTGCTGCGCTATTTCTTCAAGCGCAAAGCCCTTATATATGCGTACTTCAACTGTCGATTAAAAGCGGGCGCGGTGGAGTAGCCGAGCGGTCTAAAGCACCTCGCTGCGGAGCGCGCGGTTGCTCGCCGTGGAGGTTCGAGTCCTCCCTGGGGCATGGGTGTGTGTGTTTGTCCGTAGGTTAGTTTACCTAGGTTTAAGTAGTTTGTAAGCTACGGACTGATGACCACCCAGTTTGGTCCGATAGATTTACAAACATTTGAACATTTTTTTTTGATTAAAAGCGGCAAAGATGCTGTTGTCTAGACATGCGCAACCCGCCATCGCTCGTGCGTCCAAATCGCAAGGTAGTGGCTTTTGGATGGCTTTTTGATGACAAGACGACACGCGAACTTCCACTGGGAAATACGTCTGTTCATACATTTTTGTGCAGGTGGACCTGTTCAACCTGCCTACTGCAAGTGCCGCTACTTGGACGACTTGCGCGTCGAAGATGATGAAATGATTATGAGGTCAACACAACACCCACCCCCTCGAGTGGAGAAAATCTCCGACCGAACGGGGACTCGAACCCAGGGCCCCTGCGTGATACGCTGTCCACGGGACTACAGAAGCGGTCAGTTAGTGCGTCATAGGACAGGAATCGCTTATCGGCGCACTTAACCTGTACCCCTGTGGAGTGAGTGAGATATGCCTCCTTGTCTGATATATGCGTTCGTATGAATGTGAAATGTTTGTATAGCTTATGGGACGTAACTAGAGGATCATCAGTCCCTAAACTTACAAACTACTTATGAACTAGCTAATAAAAGGACGGCACAAATATCCATGCCCGAGGGGGGATTCGAACCCCGACCGTAGTGGCCGTGCAGACCGTGACTGGAGCGCCTCAGACCCCTCGGCCACAGCGGCCGGCGTATGAATGTGACCACTCCAAAGAACTAATAAAAACATAATACTCTGTCGCAATAGTGCGACAGATGAGTACAACAGTTTCATAATCACACACTTTTCTATGTGCGCTATGTTTCAATGTATTTGAAGTTTTTGACATGTACACCATCGGTTTCTGCATATATCCTAGATAATCAGTACATGTCCTAGAATTTCGGAAAGCGATGTTGATAACGTGTATTATGGTTTGTTTTCATTTCTGCGAGAGGTCTCGTCTTCTCTCAATATCATCACATTTACTTGTTACGGTAATATATACTTACCACATGACATATGTATAATATGACAATTTCCAAGGTTACAAAATGAAAGTGGAGATGTCAATGATCGAACGGATAGTTGACAATTTTTTGAGAAACAAAAAGTAAAAATACATAGACTGAAGGAGGTTTAAATATTGACCTCCAGCACTGCAATCCATCACCATTACCACAGAACCACGACCATTGGCGAATATACCTTAAGTTCTTAGAAATTTTATGGCATCATATCCAAAACTAATGGCATTTTCAAACGAGGCATAAAACGACTGACCGGATTTCTATATAAAAAAAATCCAGATCTATTTTCCTTTCTTTATTTCACGGTTCCATACAATTTCTTCCCATTTGATCAGTTTTTTCATGGGCTCTCCGCTACCACCATCTTACCCCAAAATCTTGGACGGAGGGGTGCAATGGGAATGGGGAGTTTCCCTTAGTAGTATACATGGGATTCCTTGTATCTGCTTAGTTGCTCTGAAACACGTTTGGTCTATAACAATGCGCACAAACTGACTGTAATGAAATAAACCGAAACGCACACAGAAGTAGTGGCAGCCATCACTTGTACGGCACAATTGTTACTCACTTTTTGACTCATGCAAATATTGGCAATTAAGTTTCGCTGTTGTTTCGTTTTATTATACACAAACTGTCAGTAGTTCCCATTTGCGCGCGGGTTGTCAGTCGGCGCCCTTTATTTTTGTATTTGACAGATTGTGCGCAGAACATGTAAAGTATATTGTATTCTATAATTCATACTCGCCGCCTTGAAAACTCGTTTTTTACATACCGCCTTTGTTAATACGCCACCTACCACGGGATGCTGTTTGCAACTTCGTGTGACGTAATATATCGCCACCAATCGAATTCGCCGTTGATCCTCAGACTTTGCCCCTCGTACAGTCAGCTGTTTAGTAGTGCGGGAGAAGGATGCTGCCTGTCGCGCGTCAGTTTCAACAGCGTTAACACGAAGTGAGCGTTTCATGGGATGTAACAATTAGTTAAAAATCCAGATGAACATGTGTGACCACCAGCTACACGAGAAAGACAGTAGGAAAATTTAATGAGAAGAAGAGTATACGAGCACGATGTTCAGTTTGAATGTGCTATATCTAAAAGAATACCTTTACGGATTCGGCGATTATATAGGGTTTGAAAAATGGTCCGAGACAATAACAGCAGTAGTACAGCGGAACCTGGTATGTACTATTTGTTTATGTATATCATGTTGTTGATGATTACTGAACAAAGAGTCCAAGTCACTCACATCAGAGTAACTGTCACTTAATAAAGCTTCTGATATACTTAATATTAACTGCAAACCTGTACATTAACAGGGTTTCTTTATAATTATCTCTGTGCCATTCAAGACATATTGATTAAAGAACATTGTTCATGAGATTTATGTTTCTGAATGTGTAGCTGATTGTTTTAAGCCTTTAGGCTACTCATGCCATTAGAGCTTAATGTAATAAAGTATAACTGATGAAGGAACAATAAAGTTTTTATACTAGTATCATCCCTGTAAGGTATTTTAACTATGCCACCCAATACAAATAAGAATATCAGATGTCTGTCTACTCATAAATGTGACTGATGCAAGTCATTTCAGTCCAATGTTTACACACAACATGAACTAAGCCCTGAGCTATATATTGCATGGAACAATGAAGTATATGTTTGTCACAATAAAAGACACATATTTGCTTAGAGCAATACTGTATCAGTTGTAATAAAACTGTTTGGAGAGGTTCAAGAACTGTACAAAATCCACTCTTTACTAACTCTTGGATTGAAGAGAAATTTTTGTGCTCACATTGAGCGTATGGTACTTTTATAAAAACAAAATAACAGAGGCACATTTCAGTATGTGATAGTCTTTATTATTGTCATTCGGCTACCAATTGACATTTTTCTGGCCCTGGGGGGAGAGGGGTGTGATGGACTCTACAAGTTGCTCAAGATACTCAGGCTAATTATTTTTATTACACTGCCAAATGGTGTTTAGAAATATCCAAGCCTTGCACAAGATGTCAGTATCATTTAATGATTCTATTGCTATTATTGTTAATGCTAAATCATAGCATTCTTTTATCTACTTACGGTATGTAATTAAACTTGGAATTACTTAAGTGTATTTTATTTTTTTCTTCTTTTAACTAAGAGTGTAAAGTGTATGTAAGGTTAGAGTTATGAAATACTAAGAAATTTTCTGAGAGCCCTGCAAGGTAATTTAAAATGAAAGTCATATTTTCTGAAGGAATGTAAAGTTATTGAGGTAAGGAGCTAGGAAAGGGGATGAAATAGAACAAAAGTAATAATATTGAAGAAAGGCAAATCACTGTTAATAACAAATCAAAGGTAGGGAAAAATCTGAAAATGAACAAGTGAAAGACTTGGAGCTGAGGTGGAACATTAATATGTACTGATATAAACCCCAATACTACTGACACACATCACCATTACATGTAACCATGTTGCAGTGAAAAATCTGATAAGACTTTGCCACAGCAGCAAGACTGAAGGTTCTGTTGCCACCAATCTGCTTTGAACCAGAAATGCAGAAAACATTCTGAAAAACGAAAAGAGAGAGAGAGAGAGAGAGAGAGAGAGAGACAGAGAAAACCAACTTCTAAAACAACACATGAAATAACAGTTGCCATTACAAATGATCAAAGTTTGTATTTATCAGTGTGTTTTAATTAAATCATGGTGCTCAGAAATGCTACATTTGTATGGTCAACTGAAGACTGGGATACCACATATTAACTTAGACAAATGATATTATATCTTGGTCACAGTAAAGTTCATATAATTTATTTGGGAATACAAATTGTTACTAGATTGTGATTTGGAGAAGTACATTGAGAAACACTCTACATGACTGTAACACTTTGCTTTAGGTAATGTAAATTCACCACATGTATTCAGTAATAATTTCTATTCATATGATATGGGTCAAAGCCAACACGTGGTATCCCCATCTTCACTTATGTGTACTAGTAAAAAAGAAAAATACCATTTGCGTATGATCAGTGATGGGTGGTTTTTAATTAAGACATGGAGCTCGGTATGTGGATGGGTGAATGTAAATGGAGCTGTCATCGTACTTTGAAACTATTCTGCTGGTCTACATTGCAAATGTGGGATTTAAAGACCTACAAGCCCACATTCATAAAAGCATCTTTTTGGTTAAAGCCTTGATCTCCCTTTCTTGGAAACAGTCTGAGGGACAGCACAATCAATAGTAAACCTCTTCAAAAACCCTTGTTCAGAATAGGTTTCCCTTTACCTCCTAAAAGTACTGAAGTTAAACTATGCTTCTAATCAGTGTGCCACTACAACCAATGGTAGATTGTGAGCTGTTCTTGTTGAGTAAATTCTCTGCCTACAAGAACATTGCTTTTAATCATTTTAAACCCAAATAATGGGGAGGGAAGGTAGCAGGAGGAAGACTGAACGATGTATTGAAAAACTACTAAGCATGCTATGTTGATTTCTAGCTGTGCACCAGCAAACACATGAAGCTCTAGGCACTGTTTTATCAACATCATAGACACATTTTCTACTGAATGTTAGGTAAGGGAAATCAGTTAGTTTCGAAGGGGCATTATATTAAGGGCTTGGAAGCTCAAGCATTCTGCCAGATTTTTTATGATGCGAGGGAGGAATTCTGCTTCAGTATCATTGCAGGAAAGAGCTTTCAGTGGGTAATCAACTCTACAATGTACTGGCCTTTGATTCCAAGATCTGAAGTTCCTTAAATGTGACTTTCGGAGCTATTTGAATATTAATTGAATCACATGATACCACTCAGACTATGCACAAGCAACTACCTTTCTAACTAACCTAGACCCTGGGTTACACTACAGATCAGCCTCTCATCACAAACTATCTCCCTCCCTCCCCTCCCCCCCCCCCCCCCCACACACACATTCAAACTCTGTTCTGTTCTTTTTGTCTTTGCATACATATGATGTTACAAGCCACATAATAAGTGTCTTGTTTCAAAGCTGATATGTTTAGATTTGTCCAGTTGACCTCCATAAGAGGCATATTGGCAAAAGCTCTTTTTAAGAATTATTCAAGCAACATATGTCTGGTTAAGTTGTAGTCCATCTTGTAAGAGATACTCTTTAGGAAATTTTCTAAGTTAATATGTGATAAACCACATTGACCACAATGAAAATGCTTTGTGATTTTGCAATGCCTGTTGGTATGATTCAAAGATTTGTTGTTGCTGTAGTTTTCAGTCCAGAGACTGATTTGATACAGCTCTCAACCCTATTTTACCCTGAGCAAGCCTCTTCATAAGATTGGCAACCCACATCCATCTGTATCTGCTTACTATATTTGTATCTTGGTCTCCCTCTGTGATTGTCCCCCACACATTTCCCTGCTAAATTTAAGATTTCTTGATGTCTATGAATGTGTCCTACCAATTGATCTCTTCTTTTAGTCAAGGTATGCCAGAAATTCCATTTCTTCCCAATTCTGTTCAGTACCTCCTCATTAGTTATGCAATCTACCCAACTAATCTTCAGCATTCTTCTGTAGTATCACATTTCAAAAGTCTCTATCCTCTTCCTGTCTTAACTATTTATCGTCCATGTTTCACTCCCATACAAGGCAACACTCCACACAAATGCCTTCAGAAAATACCTCCTGACACTTAAATTAATATTTGATGTTAGCTATTTTTTTTTATTTTTTTTTTTATATTTTTTTTTTATTTTATTTTTTTTTTTTTTTTTTTTTTTTTTTTTGAAAAATAGAATACTCCACTTTTCTTCCCATTGCCATTCCTCTCTTTAGACCTTCCAGCATTCCTTTCTTTACTTG
Organism: Locusta migratoria; assembly: GCA_026315105.1. Classification (NCBI taxonomy): domain Eukaryota; kingdom Metazoa; phylum Arthropoda; class Insecta; order Orthoptera; family Acrididae; genus Locusta; species Locusta migratoria. The sequence continues at coordinate 107,710,440 of CM048755.1, forward strand.
CTACTGGTTTTCCATCTGAGTTATTGATATTCATAGAGCTATTTTTCTTGTCTCCAAATGTCCATTTTTTATTTTCCTGTAGGTGGTATCTATTTTCCCCATAGTTATACATTCTTATGGAGATTTGCATTTGGCTTCTAGCCACTCCTGTTTAACAATTTTGCACTTCCTGCCAATCTCATTTCTTAGTCGTCTGTACTCAAAGATAGACAGTGTAGTCAAAGATTTATGTAGCTTAAAATATATTGTGCTGACATACTTTTCTGAACTATGCTTTGTCAGAATATGTGTTACAATTCTTTGAATGTCATAAATATTGTTTGTATATGAGAAGGGAAATGATTAACAAAACAATTTGTATGCTTTAACTTTTTCTACATTGGTCATGCAGGCTTTCAATAGCTAATTGTTTATCTCTGCCGTATTTCAAGATCTTTGCCTGTGAATTATCTATTAAGAACAGTGAATAATATTTTTTGGTAATTGTGTAATGTCTCACAAGTTGAATATGATTTTCTGCATTGTATTTATATTGTGCGCTGCAAACTTTGAATGAAACTGTTGTTAACTTGAAATGAGAACCATCATTCCTAACAACATGCTTCATTCTGGAGTTCAACAGGCACTGCTTTGTACTTTTTGTCAGGTAAAAGCTGTTGGGTGGCACGGGAATGCAGCACAGGAACTTATCTATTGCCAGAGTGTATGAGATGTATTGACAGGTTTAAATTCACAAGGGTTCATGAATAGGTAGCTAATTTATTAAGAATGTTGTCCACAAAATAAAGTATCTATTGTAAAGTCCCTGTATAGCACACCACTTTAATCTGCCAAGTTTTCATTTACTTTCATATTTTGTGGAACAATGTTGGTGTATGGTCTAAAATATTTGTGTGTATATCTAGTAGAACTGTATTTCCAAACTAGGACCTTACATAATTATTCAAATGTTTATCATGTTGCAATTTTTGCAAAACCAAAGGGACCATTTCCACCCATTTAGTACGACTTGTGTCAGCAAGTTGCGCATACTCCTATTCCAGCACAAACACTATGGCAACAGTAACATCAGTAAATAGGCCTACTCTCACGCAAATGATACAAAATATTTCACTCATCACTTGACTTTCACAGATGAAACGGAGACCTTGAAACAAGAATGATGACACTACTCAAAAACCCAAGCTTAATTTGAGTAGTTAAAATACACACAAACAGCTGTAAACCAAAACAAACCTACCATTATAATGCATGAAAATCAAATAAACATTTGAACCAAAACCATTGACAAATAAAAGTAGGTGGTGGCACAACCACAAAATTTATATAGAACAAAGATGACAATGAACATAATTCTGCAATTACTCCAAAACCCTGTAAAATTTGATTGCAGTCATGCTGTTGCTAATGGAATGTGCAGAATATGACTGGTAAACTTTTACATCATATGCACCAATTAAAACAAACAAATAAATAAATAAAAATTTAAGTCAGTCACAAGTTACGCAGCACACTATTTAATTCAACCCCACACAATAAAGAAATGTTATCAAATGACTCCTGCAATATCTAACACAAACACCAACAATGAACATTCAACACAAGAACAACCTGACTCAAAACCACATCACCAACATGACATCACAAAACATACCATACTAGAATCATGGGTCGAAGCAGATGAGTGGGATTGGACTCTTCCATTGACCCTCAGTTTTTCATATATGTAAATGTGAGTTTCTAACAATTGGAAGTCCAGGTTGGAATGTCAGCAATATAATGGAAGATTGGTAGGAACTAGTCATAAAAATTATTGCTGAGCTGCAGATAGGACTGTAGGACAAAACAATCACATTCATACAACTTTAAATTTTCATTCAGAGCCTTTATCAGGAAGAGAGCATAGATACATTCACGCAATCACTCAGGTACAACTTGTACACACGACTGCCGTCTTTGGATGATACTGCTCAACTGTGTTTTAACAGGGGATGGGGAGGGGGGGATGTAGGCATGGGTGGGGATAGAACACTATGTACTATTCAGTGCAGATTGCAAGTACTGTTTGGTGGGAATTTAAGATGCAGTAAGAAATGCAGTGAAGGAATTCTGGGAGTGAAAAGTGGAAGTGCAAGAAAAGGGGAGGCGGGAGAGGAGGCAGCATACAGTTGTGAGAGAGACATGAATTAAAAGGAGGTTATGGGATAGGGAGGAGAGGAGAGGGACTGTTAGGTGTGAGATGTAGGGACAATAGGTTTACTTTAGATTGATGCCAGATTGTTCCAAGACTGTAGAATGTGTTGTAAGGATAACTCCTATCAGTGTTGTTTAGAAGCACTTGTGGTGGAGGGAAGGATCCAGATGGCCTGGGTTGTAAAGAAGTCATTGAAATTGAGCATGTTATGCTTAGCTGCTTGCTGTGCTGTAGGGTGGTCTACTCTGATCATTGCCACAGTTTGTCTGTACCCAATCACTCTTATTGACAACTGGTTGTTAGTCATACCAATGTAAAATCTGTGCAATGAAAGCAGTGGAGATGCTACATCACATGGCTGATTCTACAGAGGGGAAAGGATAATGCTGTGAAGGGACTGGAATAAGAAGTAGTGGGTGGGTGGACTGGGCAGGTGTTGTAACATGGTTTACACTACTTTGCCTCCAGTTCCTTGATATAAAAGTCAATTTAATGCCAATATTGAACCCTGCCTCTGCCAGTTCACATTGCCAACCAACTGTTACCCTTCCTTACTTCCACCTAACCACTGCCTTGTCACCATCCAGGAATTCTTCACCTCCAACTTGACCTCACCCTCCTTCCCAAAGTCCCTTCCTAAGAACACCAACCTTTCAGTAGAAGAAAGGGCGATCATAAAAACCACTTCAAAATAGATCCTCCCTGCAAACAAAGGTTCCGTCACTGTTTGTATGAATAATTGTCACTACAAAGCAGAAGGCCGTCACCAATTGCCTGACTGTTCTACCTGCAATTTGTGCCAGGATCACCCCATCCCAAAAGTCCAACATGACTTCCAATCCCTACTAAAATCATATAGCATTTCCCAGAACCTCTCCTCCAAATCCATCTCCCTCTTTACAACAACAGTGCCTCACTTACCCATCTATATGTTTCCAAAAATACATAAACTAAATAATATTGGATGCCCAATTGTTGGTGGTTATGTGCCCCCACAGAAAGAATTTTTGGCACTCATTGAGCAACAGGTCCAACCTATTGTTCGGCGGCTAGCCTTTCACATCAAAGATAACTATCACTTCTTTCACCAGCTATCCACCATTCCCAATCCTTTACCTCCTGTATCCTTTCTTGACATTGTTGATGTATTTTTCCTATACAGTCACTCATGCCCACAGTATTGTTGCTCTCAAACACAACCTCTCCCGTCTGTCAGATGTCAATCGCAATACTTCATTTCTCATAAACCTTACCAACTACATCCTAACAAACTATTACTTTTCATTTGAAGGAGAAGAATAGAATGAAATCCCTGGCACATCCATGGGTACCCATATGGCCTTCTCCTATGCCAGCCTATAAATATGGACTGTGTAGAGGAAAACTTCTTAGCCTCTCAAAACCCCAAACCCATCATCTTGTTAAGGTTTATTGATAACCTCAACTGCTTTTCCATCTGCTTCCTGGTTCTCATCAACCCGACATGCCATCTTCCTGGATATTAATGTCCATCTTATGTGTGGCTCTATCCACATTAAACACACCAACAGCACCTGCAATATCCATACGGCTTTGTCACCTGTGATCAACATATTTGCAGTGACTATAACTCCCTTACCCAAAATGCTGAAGGTCTCACAAAGACCTTCAGAGTCAGTCATACCCCACACCCCTCAGGGGCTAGCATTAATTTGCTGAGTACGGGCTTGGCGAACCCGGGGTCCTGAGCTGTGGGCTGTGTCGCGCCAACAGTCCGCTACACCATAAGCTCTGTGCGTGCTTAAACGACCATTGTTCAGCGTGACGGTGGAACATTGTATGTTTCAGAGCCCGGGGATCTTGGCTTAATCGCCTGGGTTGCGAGGATGGTACAAACCTCTCTAAAGAACCCCTCACTCTGAAGGTGTGCTACGTGCCGAGGAGATGCATGGCTGTTGAGGTTGAACAGCTGCTAGCGAGCAACCTCTGAGGAACCTGCCGCACCTCAGTTGTATAAGGCTTACCCAGGCAAGTGGGGCTCTGCCTGGGTGGACCTTTAGTTCCCTAGCTGCTCGTGGGACCTGAATGAAGCAAGCAAATAATAGCGTTGCCACACGCAAACCTGGTGTCTCTCAGCGTGGCAAAATGGAATTTGATGCAACTGCTTACGATCCTAAGACGTTCCCTTCCCTTGGCACCCCATGGAAGGAACGTAGAGGCCTTCGCTGATCTGAACCATACTCGCCACAATATCTAGTATGTACCCGTTCCTATGGAGAGTCTTTTCTGTCCACTAAGCCACAGTTCCTTGTCGAACAGCTCGAAGACAAGTTTGGCGAAGTGGAGTCATTCTCAAAGATGAAGAGTGGGGCTGTATTGATACAAATGGCATCCCCAGCCCAATCGCGGGCATTGCTTGCCTGCGATAAGCTGGGTGACATCCCTGTGACTATCACACCCCACAAGTCCTTAAACATGGTCCAGAGTCTAATCTATCATAGAGATCTGCTGTCCCAGACCAATGAAGAGTTACGAGCACACTTGTAGCCTCGAGGGGTTAACTTCGTCCAGCGAGTATACAGGGGACACAAAGATAACAGGGTTGCCACCGGTGCTTTTATCTTGGCCTTCAAAGGCGATACAGTGCCTGAGAAGGTCAAGATAATGATATACTGGTGCGATATAATGCCATATGTCCCTCCCCCTATGTGATGTTTCCGGTACTGGAAGTTCGGGCACATGTCGTCCCGATGTACTTCCAGCCCAAACTGCAGGGAGTGTGGGCGGCCATCGCACCTGGACACCCCTTGTACCCCTGTTTGCATAAATTGCGGGCAACATCATCCGCCATGCTCGCCAACTTGTACTGTTCTTCATCAGGAAAGGAAAATAATGGAAATCAAGGCCCTGGATCGGCTCACTTTCTCTGAAGCACACAAAAAGTACGAGTGACTCCATCCTGTTAAGATGACATCTTTTGCCACAGTCACAGCGGCACTGATTTCATTGCGATCGATGGTAACAGTGTCATCTCCATCTGTGGACCCTATGGGCCAGCAATCTTCTACTGCCCCCTCGATGGGTGGGGGACCATCTACATCCCTTGCTCCCCCAATACCTGTGGGAGCAATATCTACCCCATCATCGGGGACTCCAGTCCCCAATCCCCAGCCGGGGAAGCAAGTCTTCCCCGGCCCCTCTTGCCCAGAGGGGTTTGCTTGTGGCACCCCCTCCTGAGGCTTCCACAAGAGGTTTCGAAGGTCCCAGCCAGAGGCTGCAGGATCCACCTGCCCCCAGTCGACGGGTTTCCCGATCAACATCAGGCCCAGAAACCACTTGTGAGAAGTCATCCCAGCCCTTAAGACCAAAAGGGCAGCGGGAGGTAAAGAAGAAAAAAACCGAAGAAGAAAGTCTCCTCAGTGACTTCAAAGTCACAGATTCCTGCATCATCCACATCGGAAGATGAGGTGCAGATCTTCGCGTCTCTCGAGGATCTGGTGCTCACTAAGACACTTGAGGCAATGCTACTCGATGATGTAGATGTGCAACGACTAGCAGACCGCAAATCTTTGGACTGACAATATTCAGTCCTTCATCATGGTCTTCCACCAAACCATGAATCAAATTCTTCAATGGAATTGCAGAGGGATTTTGAACCATCTAGCTGAGCTGCCGCAGTTGTTGTGCCGTTTCCCAGTGCTGCGTATGGCTCTGCAGGAAACTTGGTTTCCTGCTCAGTGGACCCAAGCCCTTCGTAGCTATCGGGGATACTTTAACAACTGTGCCGAGTGTGACAGAGCCTCTGGTGGTGTCTGCCACTGTCCCCAGTATTGCTGTGCCTCTCCACACACCTATTGAGGCTGTTGCTGTTCGCCTTCAGGCTATGCAAGAATTAACTGTCTGTTCTATATATGCTCAGAACCAACTGCTCGCCTTGTTTAAACATTTCTGGGAAGAAGGTGTTTTTTCACTCACAATGGCGGGAAAGCACCTTCATCCCAGTGATAAAACCTGGCGCTGACCCACAGGTGGCTGACAGTTATCGTCCGATCAGCCTCACGAACCCCCCAGGGGACCCACAGCTCTTTTGTGGGTATGTGTGTGGCGCGCACGGGGCCCCGAGCCGAAGCAGCCTTTCTTCTGTCCCAGGCTGCTTCACTTTCCCTCCCGGTTTATGCCTTCGCCTGGAGACAGGCTTCCTTTGCGAGTTAAGGTGGTTTCTTGTTGTAGTTTCTCTTATTCCTTGGTTTCTTCCTTTCCTCACCTTTGCTTCTGTCTTTCTCTCCTTGCTGTACTCTCCTAGCCTTCTTCTTCTCCTCATTAGTCTCCGCTTCAGCTTTTGAGACACTTCTTTCTCTTCACTTCCTCTCTTCTTCTTTCCTCCCTGTGCGTGCCTGAAGGCCGACCCACGCATTATCATGCGTAGCAGGTGACGGGGTAACGCGTAATTCCCCGCTCCGGGTAGACAAGAAGGGCACGTACGTACCCCCTGGTAAAGGACAGGCCCAGGGAGGGGTGATTACCCGAGCTGGTACCTTCCGAATATGCCGATTGGTCCCTCCGTCAGTTCTCGGGAGGTGTGAACAATCACCAAAGGCAGGTAAGCCCTCAGAGAGGGCCCCCACTAGGAAGTAGCTCGCCATTGGAGACGCTGGTATTACGGGGGACACTTCTGCAATGACTTCCTTCTTTTCTTCTGTAACTTTGACCCAGAAACGAAAGATAGATTCGCTCAGCAAAAGAAAACTTTGCCTAATCTTCCGAAATTCCTTGTTGTCTCTCGAACCAATGGTAAGGATTTCACTTCTGTAAAACCTTTCGTCATTCAGAAAGGTGTTGATGCAATTGCTGGCCCTGTTAAAACCTGTTTGCGTCAGCGCAATGGAACGTTGTTGCTGGAAGCAGACAGTGCCTCCCATGCCCAAAAACTCATACGGACTACGTTGTTACACACCTCTCCTGTCAAGGTAGAAGCGCATTGTACACTCAACTCGTCACGGGGGGTAGTTTTCACGACATCCCTTGACGGGTTGTCTGACAAAGACATACAAACCTATATGTCTGCTCAGGGTGTCACAGCCGTGCATAGGGTGTTGAAAGAGGTAGATAACCAGCTGACATCGACTCGTACTCTGTTTTTGACATTCGACAGAGTTGAACTCCCGTCGAAGGTCAAAGCAGGGTACGAAGTTATCTCCGTCCGCCCTTATATACCAAACCCAACATGCTGTTTCCAATGCCACAGATACAACCATACCAGTTAATCTTGCCCAAATGCAGCAAAATGTGTCACTTGTGGTAGGGACGCCCATGAGGGGGATTGCCCACCTCCGTCCCCTCACTGCCTTAATTGCAAAGGTGACCATGCGGCTTCCTCTCGGGACTGCCCTGTATATAAGGATGAAAAGGTCATTCAGCAAATTCGGGTTACGGAAAAGGTATCAACGTCTGCCGCACGAAAGTTGTTGGCGAGTCAAAAGCCCACTGTCCTCCCAGTGGGCACATACAGTAAGGTCCTCACCTCCACTCGACCTACTAAGGATTCAGGTACCCAGACCTGTGACTACTTTTGCTGACACAGTTGTGTGATCCGACAGCCTGAAGATTGCCCGTTCCACGTCCCCGCTTCCTCCTGCTGCTTCTAAAGTTCAGTCTTCGGCAACCTCTAATAAACCACGGGCACCTAAACAAGATGCCCGGACTTTGAAAAAGGAACCCGTCTGTGAAGATTTGCTGCGAACTCAGGCTTCCCAACCATCAACTGCCTCTTCTCACCGTCACTCTTCCAGAAGAGCCAACAAAAAAGAGTTCCTCTCCTTCCCCGCTGAGGCGTGACCCATCCGTCACGCTGCCCAACAGTAGTCGGCCCCAATCATCTTCTGTCTCGCTGGGACGCACTACTGTTAGCCGGTAAACCGGCATTTTACCGGCAGCGGAAGCTGCCTCTCCTGATAAAGTCTGGAAGGTGGCAGATGTATCGTTTGAACCTATGGAACATGACTCTCTTGCTCTAGATGGCGACAGTAGTGCTCCCTCGAAGTCCGGTCCTCAGCGGCCGTCGAGGTGACCCCACCTGCTTGTTCCTTTTTATCTTCCTCTTTTCTTTTAATTTTTATCATGGCGCTCCTTCAATGAAATATTCGCGGCTTTCGTTCCAATCTGGAGGAATTAAAACTTCTCCTTCGATTGCACTGCCCGCTTCTAGTTTGTCTCCAGGAAACTGTTACGTCCAAGTGATCGTGCAGACTTTCCACACTACACCTCTGTGCGTTTCGACCGGCCCCCTGTGGAAGGTACCCCAGCCCATGGATGGGTTCTGATGCTCATTCGGGATGACGTCTATCACCATCCTATTTCATTGCATACTCACCTACAGGCAGATGCCGTCCGCATCACTCTATCCACCTTTTCCTTTTCCCTCTGTAATATCTATTCGCCTTCATCATCCGCCATTACTAGGGTAGATATGCTACACCTCGTTGACCAGCTCCCTTCACCTTTCGTGTTGGTAGGCGACTTCAATGCCCACCACCCCCTATGGGGCTCTCCGGCACCTTGTCCAAGAGGCTTCCTTTTGGTGGACCTTCTCCAACACCTTAATCTTGTCTGCCTCAACACTGGTGCACTGACCTTCCTTTCCGACACGACACACACCTATTCCCATATTGACCTCGCGATATGCACTCCTCAGCTTGCCGGTCGGTTTGAGTGGTATGCACTTTCCGACACGTACTCGAGTGACCACTTTCCTTGTGTCATACACTTCCTGCATCATTCCCCATCTCCTAGTCCCACCAGTTGGAACATCTCTAAAGCCGACTGGGGGCTTTATTCTTCCATGGCAGTTTTTCACAATCAGGAATTTTCCAGCTGTGACAGTCAGGTCGAATACCTCACAGAGGTTATTCTCACAGCTGCCAAACATTCCATACCTCGTACATCCTGTTCTTCACGTCGCGTCCCGGTCCCCTGGTGGACTGCAGCCTGCTGTGACGCTCTTAGAGCCCGGCGCCGTGCTTTACGCACCTTCCGCCACCACCCAATGTTGGAGAATAGTGTCAATTATAAACGACTGCGAGCGCAATGTCGTTGTGTTATAAACGACAGCAAAAAAGCTTGCTGGACTGCTTTTACTAGTTCTTTTAACCGCTTTACTCCCTCCTTGGCTGTCTGGGGTGGCCTACGCCGTTTATCCGACATAAAGGTCCACTCCCCGATTTCTGGCCTCACCATCGAGAACGCAGTCCTTGTGGACCCCGCTGATGTTTCCAACGCATTGGGCTGTTTTTTTGTGGAGGCTTCGAGCTCTGCCCGTGACCACCCTGCCTTCGTCCCTCGAAAACAGGTAGAGGAGGCACGGCCGGCCGCCTTCTTTCCACTCTTTTAATTGTGAAAGTTACAATGTCTCCTTCACTATGCAGGAGCTAGACCGTGCTCTCGCCCTGTCCCGATCTTCTGCACCCGGGCCCGATTCCATCCATATTGAGATGCTGAAAAACCTTTCTCCTGCGGGCAAATGTTTCCTACTTAGCACCTATAACCGCATATGGAATGAAGGTCAGGTTCCCACAAGTTGGCGTGGAGCCATTGTTGTCCCCATCCCCAAACCAGGAAAGAACAAACATCTTCCATCAAGTTATCGCCCTATTTCTCTTACTAGCTGCGTCTGTAAGGTGATGGAACGCATGGTTAACGCTTGGTTGGTCTGGCTCCTCGAATCTCGATGCCTCCTGACTAATATCCAATGTGCTTTTCGTAGACACCGCTCTGCTGCTGATCACCTTGTCGACCTTTATTATGAATAACTTTTTAAGGAAGCATCAAACGGTAGCAGTGTTCTTCGACTTCGAGAAGGCTTATGATACCTGTTGGAGGGCGGGCATTCTCCGCATATTGCACACTTGGGGCCTTCGTGGCCGCCTACCTCTCTTTATTCAAGCGTTTTTGGTGGATCACAAGTTCCGGGTACGGGTGGGCTCTGTTTTGTCAAATACCTTTCGCCAGGAGAATGGAGTGCCACAGGGCTCCGTCTTGAGCGTGGCTCTTTTTGCCATTGCAATCAATCCGATCTTGGACTGCCTTTCAGCCAACATTTCCGGATCCCTTTTTGTAGACGATTTTGCAATTTATTGCAGCGCCCAGTGGACGTGTCTCTTGGAGCGTTGTCTTCAACGCTGTCTTGACCGCCTATATTCCTGGAGCATTGCATACGGCTTCCGCTTCTCCACTGAGAAAACAGTGTGTATAAGCTTCTGGAGATACAAGGAATTTCTTCCACCATCTCTGTCTCGGCCCCGTAACTCTCCCTTTCGTGGGGACAACGAAATTCTTGGGACTCATGCTGGATCGTAAACTTTGCTTGTCCCCACACGTGTCTTACCTGGCTGCCCGTTGTGCCCGATCCCTAAATGTTCTCCGTGTCCTCAGTGGCACATCATAGGGAGCGGATCGTACCGTCCTGCTTCCCTTTACCAGGCCATTGTTCAGTCGAAGCTCGACTAAAGAAGCCTTGTATACTCTTCTGCACGGCTGTCGATTCTCCGCCGTCTCAACTCCATTCACCATCGGGGATTACGCCTGGCGACCGGTGCATTTTATACCAGCCCTGTTGACAGTCTGTATGCCGAGGCTGCTGTATTACCCTTGACCACTTGGCGTGACATACTCTTGTGTCGGTATGCATGCCGCTTGTGGTCGATGCCCAACCATCCATCTTACAGATTATTTTTTGACGACTCACTTGATCGCCAATATCAGTTGTCTGCGGTAGCCTTGCTTCCACCTGGAGTTCGGTTTCGCTGCCTGCTTCAGCGGCTTGATTTTACCCTTCCTTCAACCTTTAGGTTGAGAGAGAGCCCATTGCCACCATGGTATTAGGCCCAGGTTCACACTCACCTTGACCTTAGTTCGCTGCCAAGGAGAGCACCCCGGATTTGGTATACCGCTCGAGGCTTGTCTAACTCCGTTCGCGGTTCGATAATGCCATATTTATCTACACTGATGGTTCCAAGAGCACTGATGGTGGCGGATGTGCCTTCGTCGTCATGGACAACCGTTTCCAATACAAGCTCCCTGACCGGTGCTAGAATTTCACGGCTGAGCTTTTTGCCCTCCACCAGGCTGTTTTATATACCTGCCACCGCCGCCACCCTTTTTATGCCATCTGTTCGGACTCCCTCAGTGCCCTGCAGAGTCTTACAGGGTCTTAAGGACCCTCTCTCGACCCATCCTCTCGTGTATCGGATCCAACACTCTCTCCAGTTGGTAGCAGATGACAGCTGTCACGTTTCGTTTCTGTGGGTCCCTGGCCACATGGGTGTGCCCGGGAATGAGACTGCCGACATAGCAGCCAAGGCAGCAGCTATTTTGCCTCGCATGGCTACTTTTTTCGTCCCATCGGACGATGTTCAACGGGCTCTTTGCCGGAGTATCGTGTTGTCATGGCACAGTGCGTGGTTCTCACTGCGTGACAATAAATTGAGAACTGTAAAACCAATCCCGACCGCTTGGAGGACCTCCTCATGCCCCTCTCGGCGAGAAGAGGTCATCCTAGCCCGGTTGCAGATCGGTCACTGCTGTTTCAGCCACCGTCATTTACTAACTGCCGACCCTGCACCGCTGTGCTCCTGTGGTGAATTGCTGACGGTGCGACATGTTTTACTGTCTTGTGTTAATTTTAATCATCTCCGTGTAGCCCTTCACTTTCCATCTACTCTGGAGGAACTTTTAGCTGATGACACACGAGCAGCTGCTCGAGTTTTGCGTTTTATCAACATGGCCAATTTATCAAAAGATATTTAACCCTTTTAATTGTTTTTATCTTTGTTTTTAGCCTTCTTTTGATACTCTATCTGGTAGTTACTAATTTTTTTGAGATCTAGCGAATCTCCATTCTTATCTGGGCGCTAATGACCTTAGCAGTTGTGCCCCCTAAAACCACAAAAAAAAAAAAAAAAAAAAAAAAAAAAAGAGAGAGAGAGAGAGAGAGAGAGAGAGAGAGAGAGAGAGAGAGAGAGAGAGAGAGAGAGAGAGAGAGAGCCAGCCTCATGAACGTTCTATGCAAGCTTGTTGAACGTATGGTGGGCCGGGTTATGTGGATTCTCGAAGACCGGGGACTCCTGGTAGCACAACAAGGGGGTTTCCATCAGGGCCACTCAACAATTGACAATCTTGTGTCATTGGAGTCGGCTATACGTACAGCCTTTACCCAATGTGAACACCTTGTTGCTGTATTTTTCGATCTCCGGAAAGCTTAAGACACAACCTGGCGCCACCACATACTGGCTACATAGTACGACTGGGGCTTACGGGGCTCGCTTCCAGTATTTATCAGGAGTTTTCTCTCCCACCGCTCTTTTAGGGTTAGGGTGGGTACCACTCTTAGTTCATCACACATCCAAGAGAACGGTGTCACACAGGGCTCTGTCCTCAGTGTGCCTCTGTTTTTAATCGCCATAAACGGGCTTGCCATGCCTATGGGATCCTCTGTCTGTTGTAGCTTGTTTGCTGATGACTTTTGTCTGTATTTTAGTTCGGCTAGTATTAGTGTTGCTGAGCAGCGAATACAGGGAGCCATCCAAAAAGCTGAATCATGGGCACCTACCCATGGTTTTGTTTTCAGCGCAGAAAACCCGTGTGATACACTTCTGTCGCCACCGGGTAGTTCACTTGGATCCAGAGTTATATCTGGGTGGTGAATTGCTCACCGTCGAAGAGACGCATTGGTATCTTGGGATGTTATTCGACAACAGGCTTACTTGGGTGCCACATCTGCGTCAGCTGCGACAAAAATGCTTGCGACATCTTAATATTCTCCACTGCTCGAGCCATACTGCTTGGGGCGCTGCTTGTTCCACCCTCCTGCGGCTGTAAAAGTCCTTGATACAATCAAGGCTTGATTACGGGTGCCTGGTATACATCTCGGCAACACCATCCGCCTTGAGATCCTTGATCCCATCCACCATAGTGGTATCCGCCTGGCAACTGGGGCCTTCCGCACCAGCCCTGTGCCAAGTCTTCTTGCTGAAGCAGTGATTCCTCCATTACACTTTCGCTGGCAGCAGCTTCTCGCTAGCTATGTTGCTAGAGTCCATGCTACGCCACACCATCCAAATCGCAGGCTTTTGTTTCCGACTGTTACCCCTCCTTTTCCACCACGTTGACGTAGATCAGGTCTTCCAATCGCGATCCGGGTTCATACACTCCTTTCCTCACATCATTCCCTACCTCTCCCTGACGCTTTTTCCTGCCCATCCCGTCTCCCTCCTTGGTCCATCCCGTGTTTGAAGCTCCATGTGCAATTGTCCTGTGATACGAAGGCGTTAGTTTCACCACTGACACTCCATTGCAAGTTTCTGGCACTCCTTGCTGCTCACCGTGATGCAGAAGTCCTGTACACTGATGGCTCCCTGGTAAATGGCAGAGCCAGTTACGCTTTTGTTCATGGCGACCACACAGAACAACAGTCCCTGCCACCTGGCTGTAGTATTTTTACAGCTGAACTGTTCGCCATACCTCGTGCTCTTGATCACCTAAAAACATGCCCCCGTAAGTCGTATGTGGTGTGCAGCAACTCCCTTAGTGGCCTGCAAGCCCTTTCTCAGTATTTCCCTTCCCATCCATTGGTGCAATCCATTCAAAATGCCATAACTTCACTTGGCAAATCTGGCTTTTCGGTGGACTTTATTTGGACCCCCGGCCACATTGGCATCACGGGGAATGAGCGTGTTGATCGGCTGGCTAAGTTGGCCAACACCGCTCTTCCCCTGGATATTGCTATCCCAGAACGAGATATCCGATTGGATTTGCGCCACAAGGTTTTTGAGGCTTGGAACACACAATGGGCAACACTGACCACTCCCTACAAGCTGCGTGCGATCAAGTCCTCTACGGCCGTCTGGAAGTCGTCTGTCAGGCCTTCCCGTAGGGACTCTGTTGTCCTGTGTCGCTTACATATTGGCCATACGTGGGTGACGCATGGCTACCTTTTACGTCAAGAGCACCCACCGAATTGCCGTTGTGGAAATTTGTTGTCAGTGGTCCACATCCTGTCGGACTGTCCACTTTTAGCCGCCTTGTGGCAGTCTTTTTATCTACCTACTGCACCTGCCTTGATTTTATCTGACAATGCCTCAATGGCTGACAGAGTTTTAGGTTTTATACACACAGCTGGATTTTATCATTCTATTTAGTGGTGGGCTTGTGCTTGGTGTCTCAGACCCCCACCTCTCAACTTTTACTCTGATGTTTTTCTTACTTCTACCCCCCCCCTTTTTTTTTTTTTTTACCTCAGAGTTTTTAGTCTGTGCAGAGTGACTGGCTCATCTTGTATTTGTTTGTGATCATCCAGCCACTGTTCCCTGCTTTATTTTAGCTTAGTTTTACACTTGGTCTCTCTTATTCCTGTCTTCTTCAGTGTTGTTGAGAGTATAAAGTTCATTGGCACTGTGTGCCCCTTATGCCTCTCTTCTGCGTGTTGGGCTATATTCTACCTTTTCCTACTTGGATGTCTTCTCTTCGCTAGCAACAGGGGACTGATAACCATGTAGTTTAGTCCCCTCTAACCCCCCCCCCCACCACCACAAAAAAAAGACCCATACCCCACAAACTTATACTTAAATCAGATTTCCTGTGCCATATCCCCTGCACACACCACAAATCCTCCTCCCGACCCTAACAGCCTGCCAGAAAAGAGCCCTCCTCTCGATACTGAGTACCATCCATTACACACAACTGACCCACATCATTCATCGGGGCATTGATTTCCTATCATGATGCCCCAAAATGGAAATCGTCCTATCCAGCCTCCTTATGATCCCCTCCTAAAGTGGTGTTCCATTGCCCACCCAACAGTCATAACCTCTTAAGAGGGCACCATCAGAAGTGTAAATAACGAATTTTGATGGGTCTCAGATATGTTGTAGAGACACATACACTGAGTATGAGGCTATCTGCTCTTATAGTGATGGGCCTTGGTTTTCAAGAAAATTGATGTTGAAGTTCACTGCTTGATGTAGACACATAACGTTAGCCATGCTCCAAGCAGTTGAGCATGGCGCAGCGGTTAAGCTCTGCAGCTACCACGCGGAGGTACCGAGTTCAGGTAGTCTTTATATTTCTTTTTCTTTTTGTAATCACAATAATCTGACATTTTTCCATTATATTTTACATAATGTTAACACGTTGCCTGAAATTAGTAACAAATATTCAATTTTGCCATAGTAATTTAATCTTCACGTCATTATTACAAAATCGTACTCTCTATCACCTGCATCCTTGCTATGCCACAACAGAAATACAGATGGTAATTGTAATAAAATAAACTGAAACAAAACTGTTTACAGCACCAAGAACATTTCATAAAAGCTACTGTCTTGCAAGTGCACAGAGTTTTTAAGAGCAATTCCAGAAAAAGTTTGCTTACATTAACAAAGAGTTCTCTTTCATCCATTAAATTTGATGTGAACCATGCATATTTGACTATTTTTGAAAAAGCTTGTTCCCTGAATTGATGGAAAATTAATGATGTGGTTTTATGATAAATATCATTCGGATTTCTATTATGGCCTAGCAACTAGAAAATTCTATAAGAAAGTTCAGGATCTGAAGAAAGGCTTCCAATCACGTACAGTATTCTGCAGAGATAAAGAAGGAAATTTTATAAGAGGAGAACAACAGGTTCTAGACCGATGGGCCGAGTATTTCAGTGAGCAGCTGAATATCACTACAGAAAGAGAAGAAAATGAAACAGAGGCAGACCAACCATGGCAAAATGTTAGTCAGGATGAAAGACCTGTAGCTATACCAACAATAGAGGAAGTTAGGGAGGCAATTAAAAGCCTAAGGAATAATAAGGCTCCAGGTAATGACAATATTTCAGCAGAGATGATAAAGGACAGAGGTGAACATCTAACAAGATTGGTACATTAGCTGATAGTGGAAATATGGGAAAAGGAAGAGATGCCAGACCAGTGGAACACGGCCATTATATGCCCGATTCATAAGGAGGAGGACAATGCAAACTGTGAAAATTATTGTGGTATTGCATTAGTCAGTGGGGTGTACAAAGTATTAGCCAAAGTCATTGCTATGAGACTCGCCAATTACATAAGAAATCCTTGGAGACTACCAGTGTGGTTTTTGACTGGGCAGATCAACAACTGACCAGATCTTCATTATAAGGCAAATAATGGAAAAGTGTCACGAATATAATGTGGATGTACAACAGATTTTTGTAGACTTTAAACATGCCTGTGATAGTGTTAAAAGGAGATAGCTATATGAGACCTTAATGGAGATGAATTCTCAAGTAAACTAATCAGACTGGTACAAATGACCCTCACCGGCACAAAATGCAAGGTAAAAGTAGAAGGAAAACTTTCTAAAGAATTTGAGGTCAACAAAGGGTTAAGACAGGGTGATATACTATCCACGCTACTCTTCAACATAGTGTTAGAGAGAGTAATGCGAAGGGTAGAGATTGATAATCGAGGTAGCACTCTGTTTAACCACATGTACCAAAATCTAGCTTATGCCAATGATGTCTGCATGCTAGCTAGAAGCTTAAAAGAACTGGAAGAAGGATTTGGCAGACTGGAAAAGGCGGCAGAACAATTGGGACTTAAAGTAAACAACTCCAAAACACAGTATCTCTTTGCTTCCAGGAAAAATGCTGTTTCTAAAGAGGAAATTGAGAGATGTGAGAAGTTCCAATGCCTGAGAGTGCTGGTTACAGAGGGTAGCAGGATAAAAGAAGACATACAATCAAGAATTGCTGCAGGAAATATAGCTTACTTGGCCCTGATGAAGATGCTTCAGTCACATAGCCTGAGCAGAAAATCGAAGGTGACTGTCTATCGAACAGTCGTAAGACCTGTGGTAATGTGTGGCTCAGAAACATGGTCAATGACTGTGGCAGAAGAACATAATGGAGGATAAGGAGAAACAAGGAATTGGGAGAACTGTACGGAAATCCTGACTTGGTGACTGAAATTAAGTGTAACAGATTGCAATAGCAGGGCCATGTAGAGAGGATGTCGGAAGATTGACTTGCCAAAAAGGTTTACACAGGAAATCCAGGAGTCAAAAGAAGCAAAGGGAGGCCTCAGAAATGATGGCTGGAGGATGTAGAAAACAATTTGAAAAAGATAGGAGTCAGGAGATGGAGGAAACGAGCAGAAAATCATCAGGATTGTGCTGTAATCACCAGAAGCTGTAGTGCCAAGGAGTAAGTAAGTATAGCAAGCAATGCAGCCGATAGCGAGTAAGATTTTGTAATAATGATGTGAAAATTAAATTACTATGGCAAAATTGAATATTTCTTACTAATTACACAGTGTACACCGTTTGTTGATATTCTGTAAAATAAATTGGAAAAATTTTGGGCTATTCTGATAAAAAAAAAAACACCCTCGAAAAGGACCCGAACACGGTGCCTCCAGCATGGTAGCTGGTGAACTTAACCACTGTGTCACGCTCACTTGGTTGGAATGTGGATAATGTTATGCATCTTACATGAAGTCATGAACTTCAACATATATTTTCTAGAAAATCAAGGCCTGTTGTTAACAAAACTGGATACCCTCATACTCAGAGTATGTCCCTATACAACATATCGATCCATCAGGATCTGTTATTTACACTTCTGATGGTCCTCTTGTTAGTCCATCTCTATGCCACTCCTAATCACAACTCCTTCCCAACCAGCTGTCCATCAGAACTGTAGCTAAGATCAGTGTGGACCACTGTGTAGTAAAACATGCAGTTGAGCATAACATGCTTGATTTGAATTTGGCTGCTTTGCTACCCAGGCAGTATGAATCCTCCCTCCACCACCAACTCTTCTTAATTGTGCAGGGAGTGTTATAACAACCACACAGTCTACAGTGTTGCAGTCCCTCTGGCCTCAATCTAAGGTAACCTATTGTCCCTAAACATGCACACCTAACAGTTCTCCTCCCCCCCCCCCCCCCCCCCGCACCTCCTGATCCTAAACCTTTTCCCAATCGATGTCTCTCTCCCAACTATGTGCCGCCACTTACCACTCTCCCATCCCCCCCTTCCTGCTCTGCACCTTCCCTTCCCCTATTTGTTCCTTGAATCCCTTCACTGCATTCCAAGCTGGATATCCAATCCCCACCTATCAGTATGTGCAAACTCTGCTAGACAGTGTTGAATTTTCTATCCCCTCCCTTACATCTGTATACTCCGCAATCCACTGTAAAGTGTGTGGTGGCAGGTATACTGTACCACTCCTAGGCATTTCCTTTCCTATTTCACTCCCAAATAGAACGAGGGGAAAAAAGAATGTCTATATGCCTCCGTATGAGCCCTAATTTCTCTTGTCTTTGTGGTCTTTATACGAAATGTAAGTAGGCAGCAGGAAGATCATTCCACAGTCGGCTTCAAATTACGGCCCTCTAAATTTTCTCAACAGAATTTCTTGAATAGGACATCGTCTTTCCTCCAGCGATTCCCATTTCAGTTCATGGAGCATTTCTGCGACACTTACACATTGGTCAACCCTATCAGTAACGAATTTAGCTGCTTGCCTCTGAACTGTTTCCATGTCTTTCTTTAAACTCATCTGCTGCAGGTCCCAAACACTCGAGCAATACTCAATATGTGGTCGTAAAAGTATTTTATATGCAGTCTCCTTTACAGATGAAGTACTTCGTCCCAAAATTCTCCCAATAAACTGAAGTCGGTTGTCCGCCTTAAAAGTTTCTTTATATGTTTGTTCCACTTCATATCACTCTGCATTGTTACACCTAGATATTTAAATGATGTGACTGCATCAAGACACTGACTACTAATGCTGTATTAACATTATGGGGTTGTTTTTCCTACTCAAGTGCATCACCTTACATTTTTCTACATTTAGAGCTAGCTGCCATTCTTCACACCAACTAGAAATTTGTCTAAATCATCCTGTATGCTATTACAGTCAAAGATGATACCTTTCCATACACCACAGCACCATTAGCAAACAGCCGCAAATTACTCTGTACATCAGATCATTTATATACATAGCAAAAAATTGTGGTCCTATCACACTCCCCTGGGGCATGCCTGACGATACACTCGTCTCTGATGAACACATCCCATCGTGAACAACATACTGTGTTCTATTACTTAGGAAGTCTTCAAGCCAGTTGCAAATCTGTGAAACTATATATATATGCTTGTGTTTTTGTTAGCCTGCATTCTTCCCTCTCCCCTCCCCATTAATTCCCCTCTGGGGCTCAGCATTAATTTGCTGAGTAAGAGCTTAGTGAACCTGGGGTCCTGAGCTGGGAACTGGTAAGCGCCGCCAATTCTCTAGCAATTGAAACTTCTGGGCATGCTTCAGCGACCACTGTGTGGTGCGGCGGTGGAATGCTGTGTATTCCAGGAAATGGGGATCTTGGCTTGACCGCCCAGCACACGAGGAAGGAAATATCTCTATTAAAAAAAAAACTCAATCTTAAGGTGTGCTAAACGATGATAGGATGCATAGCTGTAGAGGTGGAACAGTCGCTAGTGATCAACTTCTGGGGATCCTCCCACACCTCAGTTGTATAAGGCTTACCTATGTACGTGGAGCTCTGTCTAGGTGGACATTTACTTCCCTAGCTACTCGTGGGACCGAGATGAATAATTTTGTCTCTCTAACCTTCCAGCAAAAAGAGGGCTCATTTAGGCAGTCCTCCAGATTAAGCACATCCTGAAAAGAATATAGAAATGAGTAACAGAGCATATGATGCTACCCAAAGTGTCTTTCTCATTGTTGAATGGAAAGAAGGATCATTTGAAAAGGTGTCGCCATTCTATATTCAAAAGGGTCTTGAGGGCATAGCAGGTAACCTCAAATCTGTGAAAAGGTTGCGTAACGGAACTTTGTTGGTTGAGACAGCTACCTCCCAACAGGCCGCTAATCTTAATAATGCTAAGTAACTTGGAGAATATGCCATCAAAACTGAACTCCACAATACATTAAATTACAGTAAGGGCGTGGTTACAAGTAGCTAGCGACCTTGTTGAGATTCCTAACGAGGAATTGAAAACCGACTGGGCTTCCGAAGGTATTGTGGATGTTCAGAAATATTATGAGGTGGTTGGATGGTTAAATCGGAGTCCTTCATCTTGACCTTCAACACTTTGAAGCTGCTGGACCATGTTAAAGCAGATTTTCTTAGATTAAATGTACGGTCTTATTACCCCAACCCAATGTGCTGCTTCAAATGCTAGCGCTTTGGGCACACCACCTTGGGTTGTAATGGACAACAGACCTGTGGAAAGTTTGGTGATGCTGATCTTGAAGGGGATGATTGCTCACCGTGCTTTAGGTGTGTCAACTCTTCATAAGACCACCCCTTTGGAGTAGATCCTGAGCAGTTCACCTTGAAGACCTCAAAGCGTGTTTTGTATGGTGAGGTGTAAAAGATATAAAAGGCCATGCAACCGCCATCATTTACCACCTCTTTTGTGGCAGTTCTTCAAACGCCAGCTCCAAAAACTGATGCATCTATGTAAACTGCAGTCACTAGTGTTGGCACTAATACCTGCTCCTGCCAGTGCACATGCACTGCGTCAGATGTTTCAGCATCTAGTCTCCCCCCCCCCCCCCCTCCGAAAATGGTGGACCAAGGTATGGCTACTGACATCAGCGGGCCCCTGCCATCTTCACTGCCAGAACCCATTTCTAAGATAAGTGTCGCTACCGCTATAGCAGTGGGGAACACCCAAAAAGCAGGCAAAGGTCAAGAAGTATAAAGAAAATGCTGACTTGAAGATTGTAAGATTGCTCGACATGCCAACTGAATCTGCTCCAGAGCCTATGGAGTTTGATGTTTCTCTGGGGCAATCAACTCACCCCAAGACTGACCTTCCACAGGGGCAAACATCTTACCCCAAGGGTGATCCTCCACCCATTACGGGCTCCCAGTCCCGTCAGAAAGAGAGAGTGAAAGTTAAACCATCTTGATAGATGGCTTCCATATTGCAATGGAACTTGAAGGGATTTAGGACATATGAGGAGGAACTATGGTTATTATCTCAGGATGACCTCTGTGTATCTGTCTCCAGGAGATGAATTTCAAGCCTTCTGATACCCCTGAGATACGTGGATATGTTCTCCACAGAAAAGACAATATTAGTGGAGAGAGAGCTAAAGGGGGAGTGGCTGTTTTCATCAACACAGCCTACCACTTTGAACCCCCCCCCCCCTCTCTCAATACTAACCTACAAGCAGTTGCTGTGTCAGTGCATATGCACCGACTACTATATGCTCCCTGTGTTTGCCACCACATGACGCACTTAATGAAGAGGCTTTGGAAGACCTTCTTACACAGCTCACCCAACCATTCATCCTCTGTGGTGATTTTAATGCACATAATGTGCTTTTTGGGCTCAGTCACACCTGCCCCAGGGGTCGACCAGTTGAAGAGGCTTCTCTTGTCTTCAAGTGTCAACTTCCTAAATAAGGGTCAGAGCACACACTTCTGCGCTGCAACAGGGTCGTTCTCTGCCATTGACCTGTCCTCTGCTCTCCAGCCCTTATCCACTCTACCCAATGGGAAGTAGATGATGACCTGCATGGTAGTGATCACTTCCCTATTTGGATTAACCTTCCAGAAAGGGTAGAATTGAAAGACAGCCACCTTGATGGATTCTTCACAGGGCAGACTGGACACTTTACAGCAGACTTGCCGAATTTGGGCCCCATGACAATGTCCAGGAAAGGGTGGATAATATTACCGCTACGATCCATTATGCTGCCTCTTTGTCCATTCCACAGTCTTCAGGGCAACCAAAACAGCATCCAGTCCCTTTGTGGAATGGTGAATGCCGTACTGCCATTAGGATCAGATGTGCGACTCTGTGTTGGTTCAATTGTAGGCCGACTGCAGAAAACCTCGCAAGCTTTCAGGTGGCGAGGGCCAAGTGTCACCGGATTATTCGAGAGAGCAAGAAGAGGTCATGGCAACAGTT
Organism: Locusta migratoria; assembly: GCA_026315105.1. Classification (NCBI taxonomy): domain Eukaryota; kingdom Metazoa; phylum Arthropoda; class Insecta; order Orthoptera; family Acrididae; genus Locusta; species Locusta migratoria. Next base: position 107,732,584 of record CM048755.1, read on the forward strand.
CCTAAATTCCATTAATCATTCTACTAAGAGTTTTATTGTATGGGAGGCCATTAAGAGGATATCAAGGAGAGGTAGCAGGTGTCCAGTAGCTGCTGTGATGGGTAATGGTAGTCTACAGACCAACCCATGAGACATTGCCCAGACCATGGTGGTCTATTTTGCTATAGTAACTGCCACCACCAGTTACAATCCAGCTTTCCAGCACCACCGGGTGGCTGCTGAGCGGAGAATTTTGGACTTCTGGTCCGGCAATGATGAACAGTATAACTGCCCCTTTTCCATGTGGGAGCTGGACTCCGCATTGTCTATGGCCCGTGACATTTCCAGGTCACATTGGTATTCACTACAGCATGTTACGACACTTCACAAGGCCGAACAAAGAAATCCTCAATCTCTTTAATTTCATCTGGGCATCAGGCCAGTTCCCTGACTCATGGAGAGAGGCCATTTTAATTCCTATTTTAAAACCCAGGAAAGACCGCACCAGCCCAAGTAGTTCTCATAGTGTAGCTCTCACTAGCTGTGTGGGAAAGACCTTAGAGCAGATTATTAACTGCCACCTTGTTTGGATGCTGGAATCCACGCAGCTTCTCAGCCGCTTTCAGTGTTGGTTCAGGAGATATCGCTCCACCTTTGATAACCTGTCCTTCCTGGAGGTGGCATTCCTGCACCGGCAACAACTTTTGAGTATATTTTTTGATATTGAGAAGGCCTATACTACTACTTAGGCAGCTCCATGATTGGGGTTTTTGTGGTTGTCTTCTCGGTTTTATTCAGTCCGTCCTTTTCCCATGTTATTTTAGATATCGGGTCCGTAACGCCCTCTATGATGGATTTGACCAGGAGAATGGCGTCCCTTAGGGTAGCATTTTAAGTGTGACCTTGTTTGCTATAGCAATTAATAGTATTACTTCTGTCATGAAATATTCTGTCTGGTGTTCCTTATTTGTGTATGACTGTTTTTTTTTTTTTTTTTTTGCTCTTCATCCAATCTGATGCCGCAGCAGACTGGCCAAGTGCATTGAGGCACTATGCTCTGATACACGAGGCCGTTCCCCTTCGGGGGTTCGAATCCCCACTCGGGCATGGACGTTTGTGTCGTCTTTAGTATAAGCTAGTTTGTAAGTTTAGGGGCTGATGACCCCACAGTGAAGTCCCTTAAGCTTCACAAACATTTGAACATTTTCCAATATGGCAACGACTACACGTCAGTTGCAGTTAACTCTTTAGTGGTTGGATGAATGGGCAGGGACAACTAGTTTTAAGTTTTCGACTGAGAAGTCGTGTGTGTTCTTTTTAACCATTCACATACTATTTTTAAATCTACCTGAACTGCAGATGAGGGTCTGCATTTTAGACACAGTGAGGTTTCTAAGCCTCACAGATTCTAAACTCACATGGCTGCCACATCTGAAGGACTTGAAGACACTGTGCCTCAAAGCACTGTCGATTTTAAAGTGTCTTAGCCACACTTCTTGGGGAGCAGACAGAAACTGTTTCCTCCGGTTTTCCAGAGCCTTTGTGCGATCTCGTCTCGATTATGGGTGTGATGTGTATGGGTCTGTGCGCCCCTCTTATTTAAAGGTGTTGGACACAGTACACCATGCAGGGATTTGGCTGGCCACTGGGGCATTTAGGGCTAGCTCCATACCAAGTCTTTGTGCTGAGGCTGCAGAGCCGCAACTACTCATCAGGAGACAGCTACTCATTGTGTGCCAGGCATTATAAAATGCTGTCCACACCTTTCACACTGACAGTCCTTACTGTTGCTTGGCCTCCAATACTCGACAAAGAACCACAATACCATAAGGGATTCACACAGAGGATTTCCTCTTAGAAATGGGAGTGGCTGATTTTAATGTTTTACATAGAGATTGGTGGCAGGGTCCCACCTTGGACTCTCCAGAGTCCCAGGACTATTTTCGACCTGACGAGTTTTGGGAAGGAACAAACTTCGGATTTTACTTATCAGTCGTTTTTAAATGTTTTAGTTAGGTATCACAATTTCACAGTTGTGTACACTGATGGATGCAAGCATGGGGACTAATTTGGATGTTCCATTGTGTTATCCAACCGTGTTATCAAGATTCACCTTCCCAAGAATTACTCTTGTTTTCTCTGCAGAGTTCCGTGCGATCTTGAAGGCACTAAAGCTGTTACATCGTGCTCAGGGCAAATGATTTCTTCTCTGCTTTGATTCTCTGAGTGCACTGCAGTCGTTGAATGAGCTATATCCATCTGAGACCTTACTACAGCATATACATAATGAACTGTCCTACCTTCAACGTCGCGGGAAGGTGGTGTTTTGCTCGGTGCCGGGACAGGTGGGCATTTAGGGTAATGGAGATGCCGATCAGGCTGCCAAAGAGGCCTGCAGCACTCCTGATGTGACATGGTGTTCTAGTCCATTGTGGGATATTACTTCCCTGTTGCGGCTGTGGTCCCTCCAGTTGTGGGAGGAGGACTAGCTCTCAGTGACTTACAATAAGCTGCGTTATATGAAGCCCACTGTCCATCCATGGCATTCCTCCTACCGACCACACAGTTTCATTCAGCAAAGTGAGGTGCCCCCGCTCTGTGATGCCTGTGGCGCGCAGCTTACTGTCCACCACATTTTTTAATAGAGTGTGATTTATATCGTGTACAGAGGGTTGCAGCGAATCTTGGTTTAGATTTGCTCTCTATTTTAGGTAATGACAGAGTGAGTGTGAGCAAAGTTTTAAAATTTTGTGATTTGTCTCAACTCTGGCCTAAGCTTTTAGGCTGGAGGTTTTAATATGTTGCAGGGTGGTTGGCTCACCCTTTTTCATCACTCTAGTCAGCCAGCCATGGTCCTCTGCTTAGTTGTTGTAACTCTTTCTCCAGCTTCTCCAATGGGGTACTCTTCCCATCTTCGTCTGTAATGTTCAGCTTTAGCATTTCACTTCAGCTGCACGTGTTACTTGCTGTATTGCTCTCCTTTATCAGTTTCTTTACTGTTCACACTTATTGGTTCTTAACTTCAATTTGATTGGGCACTGAAGATCTAGATCTCGACTGCCTAAAACCCCCTACATCATCATTAGGATCATCATCAATAATTGTCAAAGCACAATTGGACCATAGCAGCCACCTTCTTGGCAGTCATGTGTGGACGGGTTGTGTCTGAGTGATGTGCCTTTTTCTGATGATGGGTGTGGCCAAAAATTTAATGTTGTATGAATGCAATTGAATCAGTCATTTTGAAAAAGCCATATTTCCTTTCCCACCACATTTCCATTTTAGTTTAGAATCTGTAAGAAACACACATTTCTTGTGAAAGATAATGTCCTACACAATAATCTAAATATAAAAAACACATTTTACACTTTGCTATTGCAATAAACAGCAGTATTTTCTTTTTCTCAGAAAATTTACTTTGGTGGATACATGACCTTTTCCAAATGACTAATTCAGTTGTATTTTTTACACAACTGTCTGTGGCTCAGCAATCATCTTTATGGTGTATTGCTACCTATCATCATTGTATTATTGAATGTGAGTTTGTGTTCTGAAAAAAATAATGATTTGTTAATCTTTAGTAATCATAAAGATACTTGAATGTGCATTATTAACTGTGTTGTTTGTTCATATACTTAAAGCTGATCTTTATATTTTGATGTCACTCAATTTAACTTTTTCTTTAGATTTTTAAAATTCTTAATTATTTATTTATACCTGATTTGATATGTGGATCATCAAAACAAGATGATACTAAACAGAATTGGAGGGAAAAGAAAATTGTGGCATATTTTGACTAAAAGAAGGGTTTGATTGCTGGGACACATTCTGAGACATCAATTTAGGATTGGAGGAAAATTTGAGGGGGGGGGGGGGAGGATAGGGGGTAGGGTCAAAATAATAGAGGTAGTAGAAAGGGAAAATTTGAGAAATGTTTCTTTTTTTCCATTATTATTGGCTTTTATATAATTATTATTCATTTTTGGAAATTAAACTGATGCTTTGCTGTCCTAAGGTAAAACTTATTACAACAAGACATTAAAATTCAACAGTTATTGTCATCATCCACATTCACCTTGAATAAGAGGAGGTTCTCCTCATAATGTTGCTGTTGTGTTGCATGTGGAGGTTCAATTGAAGTCTGCAATATGACCCGCCGGCTTTGACCACTGACATCATATCTGAGTTAAAAATAATAGTTTGTTTGCAAGCGGAACATAGTTTATAATTTTGTGTTTAAGAAGTGATCTGTAGCTTCTCTCTGATGGTTAGGTATAGGTCCACAGAGAGCTGATTTTTGGGATTAGAACTGTGATCAGTGGTACAATACATAAGTATTAAGATATTATCCCATATGTTTATTTTTGTTGATAGTGTTTGTTTCATTAATTGGTATATCTACGTAGTGTATTTTGTGTGACTCAGATGCGACGTCATTGGTCAAAGCCAACGGGTTGTATTGCGGTCTTCAATTATGCCAATGTGTAATATTGGGGAAATTGGTACTTACATATAGTCTATGCTCAAAATTATTTAAATTAATAAATAGTTCATTGTTTTCTGACAAACATGGTCATTTTCAAACTGTTAACTAAAATTCAGAGTGTCCAAAATATTTTTCAGAGGACTAATTTAAGCTTCTAGCACAGTTTCAGGATTACTGAAGCCTGGGTACAAACCGTTGACTTTGACCAACAATAAAAGTTATTACTAACTAAATGTGGTCAGTTTTCATTACATAAAACAAACTGTTACACCCATGTTGTGCCTTGTTCTCGGTGTACTTTTCCAAATCACTATCTGGTAGTAATTTGTATTCCCAAAGAAATTTTATGAACTTATCTGTAACTAAGATGTGACATCATTCGTCAAAGCTGACGGTTTGTATCTTGTGCTTCAGTTGACCTGCAGTTTGTGTGTATTCATTGAAGACATGGAGAACATTGGATTAGATTAGAACAGATTATATTAGATTACCCTGTGCTAAGGTCTGATTATATCACACTATGGATTGCAGTGTATCATAGCTAGTGAATTGCCAGATTTTTTAGAGAATTTATGTCAATATTTAGACAAGAAAAATTTATAAAATCATATGGAATTTCTAATGCTGTTGGGTTGTGTGTTTCAGTTTATGTTCCAAGTGGTAACTGTGCTGCTCATTCTCTATGCAATTCAGATAGTTTTAAACTATGTCCGAGATTGGAGCAACAAAGGTAAGTGTTCGTTGTTTATTACATTGAATTCCTATATGGAACACTCATTCTCTTTAAATTTTTAAGTTGTGGTTGTGTAGAGTACTTACATTTCGTAATAATTAATATTAATGTAGAAGTAGTTCTTATGTGGATATTCGGATGATGGCAGTCATGCACACACCAGTGAAATCGTCATTTAGTATACTGATCAACAAATACCAGCATGCTGTCTGTCTGCCTTAGAATATTTTTTACATTGAAAATGCCCAGGGACACAAAAGAATTGAATTAACTTCACTTTAAAAGCAGTGGAAATAGTAGAAGCAGCAGCAGCAGTGTTTTTGTAGGAAGAATTTCAAACATTATAGCTAGCTAGCTTTTTCTTGTTCTTTTTAGAGGAGGATAATGATGATAACTGCTGTTACTAAGGGATATGGTGAATGGAGGCCTGAGAACAAACTGGAAAGAAAGCTGTGGGGAGTATCAAAACACATACTGCAATGAGATTGCTGATGGAAACTGTCATAAAAGTGGGAACAGGAAAATGAGTGCAAAGGAAAGAAGGGAACTAATAAGTGTTTCCCAGCTATAAGAACTATGCTCAGATATATTAATATTTATAAGAAATTAACTATTGTATGACCATCTTAGTATTATCTACCAAACTGAAGATCTCTTCGTTTTATTGACAATAATTTTGGACACTTTGTCCACTTTGAGCTGAAAGGTGGAGCAAAAAATTGTGTTTAATTCAATTAACTTGTTAAAAAACACACAAATTCTTTATTTAACTGCGCCTCTTATTTAGATAACTTACCTGTTGTTTACATATATCCCATATCAGATATCTGCCAAAAGGACACAGTAACACTCTGTTCAGTCATAAGTAGAGTTAAAAATTTGTTCAGAAAAGGTCCTTACATTTTCATCAACTTTCCTGTTTACTTTTTAAATATCAAAAAATGTCAGGAAAGAAACTTCAACTGTGTCTAAACATTCCTTTGTTTTTGAAGACTAGAAGGATTTTGTGTCGTGCTGTTGGCAAGGTCATTATAGATGTTGTACAAACTCAGATTGGAATGCATGTGGTCAGTTTCCTTTCCCAAAGGTTCCATCATGGCATCTTAGGGAATCCATGGGCATCTAAATTCGGATTGTGTCAAAAGTAATTGCACAGAGTTTTCCCATTGTTCTACCCAGCTCATTAATTCTCGTTGATACAAACAAGATCAAATTATCCGCTGTGAAACTCTGAATAAAATAGTATGGAAGCCATTATTTTTACATACAAATGTAGTAGGAATATGTCAGAATGGCATGGAAATAGCAGTCACCTTTCCAACATCAAGCGGGACACAATCGTGGTTAAAGTCTGGATCAGGACCAGTGGCAGCAGACTTGGTGTCAGTTCCCTATCACTTATAGATTGACAACACATAACAGTTCATGTAGCCATTGAAAGGTGAGAAAAGATTAATGAATTTATAGCAGCAAAACTGAAGTGATTGTTTGGTGTTTTTGATAGTGAGTATTTGTGATTGTGTGGTGGTGTTTGATGTTACTATGGCAGGCCATTTCATTAAATGGATTGAATTAAATTAAATGAATTGTTATTGATTTTTTTACAATAAAACTAATCCATTGTTGCCTCCCACTTACATAGGTAGAAATGATCATCAGAATAAAATAAGAGAAATCAGAGCTCGAACAGAGAGATTCAGGTGTTCTTTCTTCCCGCGCGCTATTCGAGAATGGAATGGGAGATAAATAGTATAATTGTGGTTCTATGAACCCTCTGCCAGGCACTTAAATGTGATTTGCAGAGTATGCCATGTAGATGTAGAATTCTGTTCACCCATCTATCTACCAAACCCCATGATTCAATTTAAAAACACAAATAATTTTTAAAAAAGTGATCATTTTAAAATGGAGATAAGTGGTGGAATGTTGAAATTGTTTTTCTTTTTTCTTTTTTTTTTTTTTTTCCTGTTAGAATCTTGTATTTTATTAAGTTTCTCTTCCAAGTTATGTCTTCTGGTTCATCATTCTATTCTTAGAAAACATCTGACTCATGCACTTTGATTCCATTCATACCTCACAGTGAGCACTGAGAACAGTTCTGACACTTCTGCACCAAACACCTGTATACGCCACTGGCCATATTCTACACTTTTACACACAATCTTAGTACCTTTTGTTGTTTCATGGTCTTCAATCTGCAGTCTGGTTTGATGCAGCTCTACACCCTACTCTATCCTGAACAAGCCTCTTCATCTTCTCGTAAGAGCAGCAACCCACATCCATTTTAATCTGCTTATTATATCCATCTCTTGGTCTCCTGCTATTTTTATCCCTCACACTTCCAACTAATGCTAAATTTATGATTCCTTGATCTATTTTGTTATTAAGAGAGAAAATTGACCTATCAATGACAGGATGATGTTTACTGGACATGTACTCTAATTTCAATTACTTGTGTTTCATGGGCAGTGATAAACAGGAAGCTCCTTATAGAGCTTGCATAATGTTGGTTGAGAATGAAGATAATGTATTTGAGTTCTTGAAATGGCTTCCAATGAATGTTTTAACACAGAAGATCATGCATATGCCTTCTAATTTTGCTGTAGATTATTTATTGATTTTAAGCAAAGTAATGTATGAGGGCGATGCCTGCCCCTGGGTACATAAGGACGGGAAATCTCTCAGCCTGGTGGTCTGGCTGAGTCACGGGCTGTGCCACGTGCCTGCTGCTGGGAGTTTCCACACGATGCAGGTTCCCGACACGTGCCTGTTGATTTGGCACTCATGGTTGGCTTGGCTCTGCTGACAAGGGTCCGCCGCCCTCGGAGACTCTGCAGAACCCAGCCACCAACCAGAAGCTAGCTACGTGAAGAACGGACACTCTCTTATGTCCCGGCCTCCAACCTGATCGGACGTGCTCACTTGAGCCCGCCCCTACTTAGTTCATTCTAATATGTACCTCTAGGGACAGGTATCGACCTCCCACTGAGTCCCCATTAGTACCATGTAATAACTTCAGGCAATAAAAGCCTTTTTTGATGCTAACTTAACTTCACGCCTACTCATGCCCACTACCCTGCTCAACTTTCCTGGCCCTGGTTAAGACTGATTATGCCTCAGCATTAAGTCTGGAAATACTTCCCCTTACAAAACTCCTTCACAATTTCCTATTCAGTATGAAGTTTGAGGTCTTGTCTGATGTTGAGCCTGTTACTACAAAATTATTCTTGACTGACTCCAAGTACTTTCCCCTTGGTCTACTAGCCATTGTTTCCATCTCTTAGTTAATCTTTTCCTAAGCTATTTAGTTACTTAAGTAAAATTTTAATTTTTTGAAGTTTATGTGGTTGTTACTTAATTTTTTTAGTTTATAATATTAAGTTATTGTAGGGGAGAAAATTCATCCTAAGTACTTGAAACTGTCCACATGTTTAAATCTCTTTCCCACAGACATTACTTTCATTTTGGAGATGCTGATCTTCATTCTGTAACCCTTGCGCCTCTAATTTAGCTCTGAAATAGTAGTTTTCAACCTTTCAATCAAATCTGCGACTGCAACTAAGTCATCCACACGTGTGAGGCAGCTTATTCTGTTCCACTTATTTCAATTTTACCACGCCAATATATCATCACATTGAAAACTGCAGGTGGCCCGGATTTCGAAGGCTGGTTGTTAATAGAGCACACTTTACACTTAGAACACATTTATTGCTAACACAAGTGTACACTCCATACAGACTGACTGCTGCTTGGAGTGCTCCACTATTTATACACAGAACGAATTTTCTGGAACTTAAAAGTACATCAAACTTAAGAAACATGTAAAACATTCTAGAAATAGTAAATACAAAGAAATAATTTTTTTTCCTGCCCATAGCGGGATTTCAACTGGGGACCTCAAGAACAGTTATCTGCAATGCTAACCACTACGCCATGCGTGTTGTTGGAAGACTTGCGACATTGCCCCCCTTTCTGAAAGAACAGTGACCTGCTGTTCGGTTCCCTTTGGAGCTAGCTGCAGTGTCCTGGATATTGTCATGGGTTCTCTTGTATAGAAGTTCCAGAGAATCCTTTCATTCTGCCTGCACACCTACCTTATGGTGACAATGACCGATGCCAGACCCTCCTGTCGTGGCTTCATCATTATCATAATGATCTTCAGAGTCCTTGAACATGAGGCCGTTTCTGTCTGTTTTTGGGATCATTGTAAGGATTCATATGGAGGATGTGCACAATCTCTGTTCCTTTTTGTCATTTTGTGGATGGCTCATAATCCTTGACTTCATATGTGATGTCTTACAGGCGGCATATGACATGTTACGGACCAAAGTATTGCTTCAGTAACTTTTTCAATAGCTCAACTTTCCATACAGGGGTAAAAATCCATACCAGATCTCCTGGGCTGTACACAACAGGTCAGTGCTTGTTGTTATACCGCTGGCGGTCCTTCTCCTGGGCGTCCAGTGTCCGTATGCAATCCAGCTGTCTTGCTTCATCGATCCTGGTGATGAGCTGTTTCACGTAGTCAATCATGAGTGTTGTCTGGTTGGAACGGGAACAAAGTATCAATTGTTGTCTCAACTTCACGAACATGGTGCAGGAAAAATGGCATGAAGCCTGTGGTGTCTTGCCTTGCTGTATTATAAGCAAATGTATTGGCTGTATTGTATCCCAATCCTGCTGCTCAACATCGATGTATGTTGACAGCACATCCACTAACATATTGTTAAAATATCCTGTAAGCCCATTTGTCTGAGGATGGTAGGTAGTTGTTGTTCTGTAGACAATTGTCACAACGTGACATTATCTCTGATACTAGATTTGACACAAATACTTTTCCTCAATCAGATATCATCACATGTGGTCACCATGCTTCAAAATAATGTTTTGTACTAGGCATTTTCTGATTTCTGGAGCTTCTGCAGTTGGCACAGATTTGCTGACAGTGTAGCAGGTGAGGTAATCAGTGCAGACTATTATCCATCGGTTACCGGTTGTTGACTTTGGAAACCTATTTAAAAGGTAGATTCCAATATAGTGAAATGAAGCTACTGCAGGTGGAATTGGCACCAGACAACCTGGAGGTAATTGTGGCACATACTTCCGCCTCTGGTTTTCCATACAGTGACTCACATAGTGCCTGACAGATCACTAGGGATACCTTGTCAGTAACACCTGTGTCTGATTCTGTCAAGGGTCTTCATGAATTCCAGATGACTGGATATTGGAGAATTGTGGAAATACTTGAGAATAGCTGGCCGGGGATGAGCTGGAACAACCAGTAGCCAATTGGGGCCCAGTGGATCATAGTTTCTCTTACAAGGGAATGGTCAGACTTGTCATGCCGAAACATGTATTGATTTTTTTTTAGCACTGTTAGTTAACATTGAAGGAAGTCTGTATGCAGAATGTTAGCTGCTGACATGACCTGGAAGTCACCTAAAAAAAAAAAAAAAAAAAAAAAAAAAAAAAATTATATATATATATATATATTTATATATATATGGCTGGTTTTCCTGCTTGGTGTTAGCGGTGACGGCTGGCCACCCCTGGAAATGGCAAGTCGTGGAGCTGTTGTTATGGTGAGCATTGTGCGTATGGTCGGGAGGTACGGCCGTCTTATTGCACCATTCACTAAAGAGGAATATTGTTGCACGGTTTTGGTGGAAAGGGGAAATGAATATCCATTTCTGTGGCATGCACTTCCTTTTCATTGCTGGTCTGTATTTCGAAACATACTGTCCTGAAACTGGTTAGAGATGTGAAAGATATTCTGTACATCTACATCTATACTCCGCAAGCCACTTTACGGTGAACATTCAATCTCCCTTCACAGGTGTTGGCAAACCCTGTGAATGTTTTGCTGCTTGCCATGGAGATATACCACAGACGTCAAAAGAAGCAATCAACAGAAAACATGCATGAAGACTATGTGATATGCGACATGGTAGTTAAACTTCTAGACGAGCATGTAAATAGCGCAGACATGTGGCTAGAAACGACTGAAACACTCGATATTGCAGACTGTGAAGCTACAGACAGTGAAGAAATGGAAGAAGTTGCACACATGAAGACTCTTCGAATAATAGTGCCACATACCATCATCAATTATCTCCGAAATCAACACCAGCAACTACAATTACATTATCAGACAAAGAAAAAGCGGTGAAGTATTGGTTAAACGAAAGTGGTAAGAAACGCCTCCATGTCAGTACTGTTCAAAATAGGTATTGCTTTGTCCGTTCTGAACATGAATTGTATAGATGGAAAAAGGAAGTCGCTGGACGACGTAAGAGTCGACTGGAAATTGCGACGGAGATAAATGCATGACTTTTTGAGCAATTTAACGATGCAGAGTTCGTTTTGTTTGCAGATGATACAAGTATTGCAATAAAGAGTACGTCAAGTATAGTGATAGAAAAGTCTGCTAATGATATTTTCATGAACATTAATAAATGGTTTAAAGCCAACTCATTGTCATTAAACTTTGAAAAGACGCACTACATGCAGTTCAGAACATGTAAGAGATTTCCTGACAGCATATGCATTAAATATGAAGAAGAGCAGATAGAAGAGGTTGACAGAATTAAATTCCTGGGATTACAGCTTGATAATAAATTTAGTTGGGAGGAGCACACCACAGAACTGCAGAAACGACTCAACAAATCTGTATTTTCAATACGAGTGTTATCAGACATAGGAGACATAAAAATAACAAAGCTTGCATACTTTGCTTACTTTCATTCCTTAATGTCATATGGTATAATATTTTGGGGTAACTCTTCAAGTCAGTCAAAAGTCTTCAGAGTCCAAAAACGTGTAATACGTATTATTTGTGGAGTAAATTCACGGACGTCTTGTAGAAGCCTCTTCAAAGAACTGGGTATATTAACTACTGCCTCTCAGTATATTTATTCCTTAATGAAATTTGTCATAAATAATATATCCCTTTTCCCAACAAACAGCTCAGTTCATACATACAATACTAGAAATAAAAATGATCTACACAAGAATTTAAAAGCACTTACTTTAGTTCAAAAAGGGGTCCACTACTCAGGAACACACATTTTCAATAATTTACCATCAAGTATAAAAAAATTTAGCTACAAATAAAGATCAGTTTAAGAGGAACCTAAAAGACTTTCTAGTGGCCAACTCCTTCTACTCCATTAGTGAATTTCTAAATTGTACCAAATGATGCATGCACTCATACTATATTAGTATTATTATATTATCACAAAAAAAACCCTTAAAAAACCTTAAAAAATTATGTATCTGTATTTATATTATAAGTGTATGTATTTATATTATTAGTATTATTTGTTATTCAACTTGTAAATTTTGTTTCTTGACATGTTCCACATCCACGAGGATCCCCTCAATTTGGATCTACGGAACAAATAAATAATCTAATCTAATGTAATCCAGACGACAGTCATTGAGTGTCAGCGACACAACTTTGCGTGATTGGGCGTTGGAGATTGCCAACGTGATAGGCGCTAAAGAATTTACAGTTTCTCAAAGTTGGATTAGTCACTTCAAAAGATCACATTAAATTGTGGCACGAAAAATAACAAAATTTGTATTGAGAAATAGGTCAGAAAATGAAGTGACTCAAATGGAAATAATAGCTTTTCTTACGAATGCAAAAAATAAGATTACAAGTTTTAGTGAATCTTACATTTACAGTGCTGATCAGTCAGGTTTTCAAAAAGAAATGCGTGCGAAAAGAACACTGTCATTCAAATGGGAAAAACATATTGGGGCAATTGCGCAGTCCACAACTACACTCACCCATTCATACACTATAGTGCCCATAATTAGTCTGGATGGTTCACTGCTGCCTAAACTATATGTGTGTCTTCAAGAACCAACTAGATGTTTTGGACCACGTGTCAAACAAACAATGTTCTACGCAGAAAATCTTGTGTTCACGCATCAAAGTCTGGAAAAATGGGAAATGATAACGTTACACTTTTCATGCGTCATGCTTTTCTTCCATTTTGCAGGAACAAATCTCTTCTCCTATATTCGTGGTCAGGTCATAAAAGTTCTGATTCACTAAAAGCTGTATTTTGAGCTCACCCTGACAAAGAAGTAGAGATACTTCAGATTCCACCCGGCATGACAAACGTAATTCAACCGTTAGACAGAAAATTTTTCCGCCAGTGGAAGGCATTTTACAGAAAACTAACAGAGAAAATTATTGTGTGCAAATCACTGCAGTTTCCTGTCTATCACCGTGACAATATTCTCAAGTTGCAATCAGTCGTACATGATCAGTTTTCCTCACCATCATTTCAAAATGTGATTAAATATGCGTGGCTCGCCTCGAAATATTAGGCCTGATTCTTTCCTAATACCGGCAGAGTTTTGTCTATGGACGTCTAACAACGTCTGTGATTCGCAGGGCTGTCATATGTTGTCTTTGCTTGTATGTTGTTGGTGCACAAAAAATCTATGTTTTGAACATTGTTATCGATATTTAGCATTTTTTGCGGTAATTACAAGAAATAAAAGTGTGACTTTTGTAAACCGTATAGTATTTTTCTATTTCATAGCTATTTGGATAGACTGTTGTAGATAACATGTCAGCTACATTTGTCAACAAATTTGTTATTATTGTATTTATTAATTATCGTACGATCGATTTCAGTGGGCGAATCAGCTCTCTCACTGCTGTGGCAGGAGAGCAGTGCGTTGCTAATGCCACCTTGTCCCTAGATGTCGTTGGCATAACGTAGCAAGAGATGTCAGGGTTGTACAACAGGCAGTTATAAGCGCGGAAACCATGCGACAATAATGTCATACTTCATAAAAGTTTTTACAGACTTCCAGGTCATGTCAGCAGCTAGCAGTCTGCATACAGATTTCCTTCAATGTTAACTCACAGTGGTAAAAATAGCAACACTGGTTTCAACATGACAAGTCTGACCATTTCCTTGTTAGACAATGTCCCATTTATAACTTGAAACTCTCCTGTGGTCAGTTCTCCTTTCTTCATTCATCTACAATTTGTAATAATGCTGGATCTTCCCTTTGTTCAGCTGCAATGTCACCTAACTCAGTAAGGGCTGAAATTTCATCCATACTCTTGTATTCGGGTAATGGCTTTCTCAAAAGGCAGTTGGCGACCTTGTGTTTGCACCCATTTTTGAATACCATTGTGACCTCCTCCTCTTGGAGTCTTAGTGCCCATCTTGCTAGTCGACCTGATGGATCCTTCAAACTGGTCAGACACCATAAAGAATGGTGGTCTGTCATGAATAAATCTGACGGAACTTGTTGATAGCCCAAACAATGGTGAGACATTCCTTCTCGGTTGTAGAGTAGTTTATCTCGGTCTTTGAGAGAACTCTTGATGCACATTTTCAGCACCTTCCTGAATTTGTACAAGCACTGCCCCAATCCTGTAACTGCTAGCGTCTGTGTAAAGTTTGGTTTCCGCATTCTCATCATATAAGGCTAGAACTGGTGCGGAAGTTAGAGCCTCCTCAAGTGCCCAGAAAGCTCTTCGTCTCATCCCAGTAAAACTTGGCGTTTCCCTGCAGAAGTTCTTGCAAAGGACATGCCTTGTTATAAAAATTTTCTCTGAAATGACGATAGTAGAGCACAACCTGAGAAATCTTCACACATTTCAGATGTGCTGAGGAGTTGGAAATTCTGTGACTGTCCTTACTTTATCTGGATCAGCATGCACACCATCTCCGTTCACTAGGTGCCCCAGGATCTTTATCTCTTTCGTGAAGAAGAGGCATTTCTTTGGGTTGAAGCAGAGTCCTGCTGTCTGAACACAGTTCACAGGCGGCTTAATGTTCTGTAAATGTCCTTGAGAAATCTACAATGTCATCTAGATAACAAAGACATGTAGTCCATTTAAGGTGTCAAAGCAAGTTGTCCATCGTGCATTCGAATGTGGACGGGGCATTACATAGTCCCAACGAGATGTCTTTGAATTCATAGAGGCCGTCAGGTGTAATAAAAGCAGTCTTCTCCCTGTCAGCTTCACCAACCTGAATTTGCCAGTAA
Source organism: Locusta migratoria (assembly GCA_026315105.1). Lineage (NCBI taxonomy): Eukaryota > Metazoa > Arthropoda > Insecta > Orthoptera > Acrididae > Locusta > Locusta migratoria. The sequence goes on from CM048755.1 coordinate 107,747,811, forward strand.
CATGTCTGCATGCCCATGGTTGAAAATTATGTAGTTCCTTTCAAGCAGTCTAAGGTTTTGTCAATGCAGTAGACATCTTTCTTTGTGTTTTTGTTCAGCCGCTGACAGTCAACACAGAAACGACACGTGCCATCCTTCTTCACGAGGACCACCGGAGACGACCAGGGACTCTGAAGGTTGAATAATGTCATCGTGCAACATCTTCTCCACTTCTTACCAAATTATATATATACATGTGCTGTCTATTCCTAAAGAACAGATGTCTGAATTATCCATGTTTCAGTTGGCAACACGCTGTACAAACGCTGGCTAATTGGTGGATGGTCCCCAGAATTTATAAGGTGTTTTATCGAGGGCTGTTTTATCTGGCTCTTCTCCTGCCTGGCCCGGAATACATCTGAAAATTGGTGAAGTATGGTTCACACCTCGTGACAGTGTTCCTGGTTCATACCGGGCCCTATATTTAATTTCATAGTAGTTTCCTCTATAGTCATTGTCGGCAGTAGCATTACAGCATGAGATTTTGTTGACATTGAGCTCACCATCCTGGACTGGTTCAGCTGTTCCAATACACACTCATGAAAATTAGTGATCCAAAGTTCTCCTCGACCGTCTGTAATGCTTATGATAGCCGCTGGTGTGTAGATTTCCTTTGTTATACTGATTAGGTTTTTGCAATCAACAAGCACTTCACAATTCATCTGGTCGTTTCGGCTGCTGACTGGGATTCTTTCATTGTCAACAGTGGGATCTCAACATTCTTGACAGCAAACGACCTCCCAGGGTAGTTCGTGTACTTGACGTTAACGGTTTTATCAATTTGTAGCTCAGATCTTCCACAGGCAATGATAGCCTGGGGTGCCTGAAGGAAGTCCCATCCAAGGATGGCATTATGGCTACATTCTGTTGAAATGACAAATTCAAATGGCTGCTTCCTGTTGTTGATAGTTATTCTTGCAACACATGTTCCTGCCGGCCAGATGTATTTTCCATTTGAAACCTTCAGCACAGTTGCTCTTGTATTACAGAACATTCTTCTTTAGCTTGCGGCAGAAGTCCTTCAACAATGCAGAGAAGGAAGCTCCTGAATCGACTAGTGCCCGGACAAGTTGGCCATCGATGACGACGTCAATGAGATTTCCCAAGATCTTAGCGACAGTAGTCCATGGAAGATTTTCATCTGCGGCAGCCTCACCTCCATAGATGGTCACCTTGCCTAGTTTACCTGAACAAGGAGGCTGGGTGAGTGGCTGGTACCTCTATAAGGTGGCGGCAAACTTCAGTGGCGTGTTGTAGAGCGACCACATCCAGGATACGGCAACGGGCTTCACCTCATTGGTCGACAATAATCATCTGCAGTTGACCACCGTTGAATTGACTGCTCCAATGGTTGGCATCTTATGGCATAATAATTGTCAAATACTCATCTTCTCTCCCTGCAGTATGTGTCCAGGAATCCCACAGTGAAAACACAATGGTGTATTGTCTTTTGTCCTCCAGATATCTGTTCTCCTGTGAGGCATCATAGTTACCAGAGGATTTGCTTGTAGCCACGTTGTTCGGTTCCTAGGCTGCTGCAGTGTAAATAATAGTAGGACAAGGCCATTCTTCATGTCAAGTGCGACTGGTGGGGCCGATAGGTGCTAATGTCCGAAATACCTCTTCCTCAGCAGCATCAGTTCCCTCATGACGTACAGGACCGACATCCATGGTCATAATATGCTGCTCACTTGGTCCAACAGTCTGGGCTGCTATAAGCTGTTGCAGTTCTTCTCTCACATTTTGTCGTATGAGAGAAGCAAAGTCGTACTGGTGTTCCACAGTGGCCATAGGGACTAAATTTGGGAGTCTGCCATGCTTCTTTTCTCTAACCCTACTCTGTTGCATCTCTTAAATGTTCTGGTATCATTGGATAAACTCTTATCTCGTTGAAACATCTTTTAACAGAAGAGCTTGATACATGTCTTCCACAATGCCCTTCATCAGGTGTGACACTTTATCGGCCTCTGTCATCCAGGTTAACTATGTGACATAGGGCCAAAACACTCTGTATATACGACTGTGTTGACTCACTACATCGCTGGACCCTGTTATTCAATTGTTCTTCTGATAAACGGACTTGCTGCTAGTGGTCTCCAAATATCTTCTCAAGTTCTGTCTGGAATTTTTCCCAGCTATCGAGCTTGTCCTAGTTATTTTCAAACCACTGCTGGAAACACATAATGTGGTCCCACCTATTATACTTGGCAACTCGGTCAAATCCTTTCAGCCATTTGTTTTGGTCCTGTCTAGCGTCTCCAGAGAACACCGATGGGTGTCTGATGTGCAGCTGGCTAACTGCTATTTTCGTATCCATGGGTCCTTTGATGAGACGGACCTTCGGACAGATGTAGTCAGTATACCCTTTGTATTCCAGTTCTTGTCCATGTAAGTGACGGCTCTTACGCTGCCTAATCAGAGCTACGATGATGGAGATGTATTGCAAGATACCCGACACCTCCACCAGAAAGTGTCACATTAAAAACTGCAGGTAGTCATGAATTCAAAGGCTGGTTGTTATAGAGCACAACACTTTATACATAGAACACATTATTGCTAACACAAGTGTATGTACACTCAGTACAGAGTGACTCTTGCTTGGAGTGCTCCACTATTTATACATAGAAAGAATTTTCTGAAACTTACATCAAACATAAGAAACATGTAGAACATTCTAGAAATAGTAAATACAAAGAAATAATTTTTTTCTGCCCCCTGGTGGGATTTGAACTGGGGACCTCAAGCACAGCGATGTACAGTGCTAACCACTGCACCCCATGTGCCATCGGAAGACTTGTGGCAGTATCACTTTCCCCATCTGATCCGTAGATAATATGAACAACAGTGATGACAGGTCATAACCTAGTTTTACCCCTGAAACTACCCTGAACTATTAACTCAATTTACTGTCCCTGACACCGCCCATGGGCCAGACAGAATTCACAATCAGATGTTAAAACATCTTTCTGCTGTCTCCAAGCGACATGTCCTTGCACTGTTTAATCACATCTGGAATTATGGTGTCTTCTCATCACAGTGGCGAGAAAGCACCATTGTCCCAGTGCTCAAGCCGGGTAAAGATCCGCTTTATGTGGACAGCTATCGGCCCATCGGCCTTACGAACATTCTCTGCAAACTACTAGAATGCATGGTGAGCCAGCGGTTGTATTGGCTCTTTGAATATCGGGGCCTACTCGCTGCATGCCAAGGTAGTTTCCGCAAGGGGCGCCCAACCTTGGATAACTTGGTATATCTTGAGTCTGCCATCCGGACAGCATTTTCTCAACGTCACCTTCTGGTAGCCTTATTTTTTGACTTGTCAAAGGCGTACGACACGACCTGGTGACACCACATTTTACCTACATTACGTGGGTTGGATCTCCGGGGCTCACTTCCACTTTTTATCCAAAACTTTTTAGCTGTCTGTACCTTTCATGTTCAAGTTGGTGCATCTTGTAGCACCCCCCCATGTCCAGGAGTATGGGGTCCCTCAGGGCTCTGTTTTAAGCCTTCCACTGTTTTTAGTGGCCATTTAATGGCTTAGCAACAGCAGTTGGGTCATCAGTATCCTCTTCATTGTATGCTGACGACTTCTGCATATATTTTAGCTCGTCTAGCATGTGTGTTACAGAAAGGGAGCTACAGGGAGCCATACCAACACCACCTAGAGATAAGGCCGCGGCGCTCTTGTGTGACATCAGGCAGAGTAGGTTGCGTGCACATAGCTGCCTGGGTAGCCGCTGGGGCACGGCCCACTATGCCGAAGCAGCTAAGCCAGTCAGCCATGCACACGCAACCTACTCTGCCTGACGTCACACGAGAGTGCTGCGGCCTTTGCTCTAGGTGGTGGTGGCCATACGCAAGGTGCAGACATGGACTCTCCCCCATGGGTTCCAGTTTTCTGCTGCTAAAACGTGCATTATGCACTTCTGTTGACAATGGCCAGTCCACCCACACCTAGAGTTGTACCTTGACAGCCGACTACTTAATGTAGTTGAAACTCGCTGCTTTTTACGACCTGTATTCGATGACCGGCTCATATGGCAGCCACACATTTGCCAACTGAAACAGAAGTGCTGGCGACAGCTCAATGCCTTCCACTGCCTTAGCATTACCACTTGGGGTGTAGACCAGAATACCCTGCTACAGTGCTACAAAGCTCTTGTCCTGTCACAACTTGATTATGGGAGCATAGTGTATGCTTCTGCATCTCCCTCGGAGCTGCAGATGCTGGATCCCATCCGCCACTGTGGAGTTCAACTCACGACCTGGGCTTTCCGAACTAGCCCCGTGGACAGTCTTCTTATGGAAGCTGGGGTTTCTCCACTACGAATCAGGCGGCAACAAGTGCTAGCCAAATACACTGTCAACATCCGTGGTTTGCCAGGGCATCCAAACTACCATCTACTTTTCCCAAATTCTACGCTCCATATTCCTGAACAGTGCCCGAGATCAGATATGACTATTAGTGTCAGTGTCAGATCACTTCTTAGTGGCTTGGAGTCTTACCCACTACCATCTCTGTTCAACTTCCAGTCATGTACACAACCATGGTGTATACCTCGGCCTCTTATTCGACTGGAATTGTCACTGCACTCCAAACACTCTGTCCACCCTGAGACCCTTCGCAGCCAATTTCTGCCAATTCTTGACAGATACCGGGGCTCCACAGTGATCTACACAGATGGTTTGATGGCGGAAGGTCATGTTGGCTTCGCTTATGTCCATGGAGTACATAACGAACAGCATTCCCTACCAGAAGGCTGCAGTGTGTTCACTGCAGAGTTGGTAGCCATCCTTCGTGCACTAGAGTATATTCCTGCCTGCCCTGGGAAGTCCTTCATCTGCAGCGACTCCCTGAGTGGTTCCCAGGCCCTCTATCAGTGCTTCCCTTGCCACCCTTGGCTCAGGTCATCCAAGAGTCCCTATACGCTATCGATCGACGTGGACAGTCAGTAGTCTTTCTCTGTACCCCAGAACATGTTGGGATAGATGGAAATGAGCTCACTGATAGGTTAGCAAAGGATGTTATCCATAAACCTACACTGGATATAGGTATCCCAGCTAATGACCTCCGTTTGAAGTTACACAGTCAAGTTCTTGGGCTGTGGACTGCAGACCGGTGTTCTCTGCAAACACCTAACAAGTTATGGGCGATAAAGGAGACGACTGTGTGGAGGTCATCTATGTGGACTTACAACAGGGATTCCGTCATCCTCTGCCGATTCCGTAGCGGCCATACTTGGCTGACGCACGGTTACCTTCTTCGGCATGAGGAAACTCCTCGGTGTCAATGTGGTGAGCATTTGATAGTCACCCACATCTTAATAGAATGCCCTTATTTCACCATTTCACAACTCAAAGGCGGACTTTAATATTCCTGACTCCTTAAACCTTGTTTTAGGTGACAATGCTTCTATGGCTGATTCTGTTTTAAATTTTATTCGTAACAGTGGATTATACAATTCCATCTGATATTCATTGAGTATGTTTTATCTATTTCTTCTGCACCTGCTTAACATTTTTAGGCAAGTGATTTTAATGTGTTACAGAGTGGCTGGACATTCTACTTTTATTTCTAGTATTCTTTTACAACTCTCTTCTATCTCCCCATTTATTTGCTTCTTTTAATTATGACACCTTCCACATATGGTTTGATGTAGTTTAACACTTTTTATGTCCTATTTTAGCAATCTTTTATGTCACCTCGGCGATTGGAATAAGGGACTGATGACCATAGTAGTTTGGTTCCTTTAAAACCCCAAGCCAACCAACCATTTTCAATGGTTTCTTGAGAAGTCCTGACAAATAAAAAAAAAAATCCCCTTGTTTCATTTGGAGAACTTTAAAAGGCTTCTTATTACCTACTTGTCTTAAAAGTTGAACCCAATTAGTGAGTGATCAGTGTCACATTCCATGTACATGTGACCTGCCACAAAAAATTTGTAATCAATTAATTTCCAATGGTGGGTGATCTTTAATTTTCTGACTGCCGCATGTCAGAATATATTACACTCTGCTTGATTTTGAAGGCAAACAATTTAGATTTTTCACCAGGTATGATATTACCTGATCAGCTCCTATGTGTGACAATAAGCTTGATCTTTCTCAAAGATCATGGACAGCCAGATTAAAATTCCACAGAAGACATTTGAGAAGATAAAAGAACTTTCCAGGGGGGGGGCGGGGGGGCGGGGGGGGGGGGGGAGGAGGCAGTTGTTGCTGTATGTCAAAAGTGAAAATTGTGGTTCTGTTATCACTTAAAGTACTTTACTTGTCCTAGGCTTTCACCTTGTATGCACTGCCTGCCAGTTCTTTGTGAATGGTCAACTGTTATTGCTCTAAAGCATGAGAAATTTGGTTTCTTAATATTAATGATTAACTGATGGAAAATATTCTGGTAGATTGTTAACTTACAGGCTGCTTCGACTCACTACACATGCTCTCAACACATAGCTACATAAATCTACATTGCTCAAAACAATTAGGGGATCAGGTGAGAATCATACACAGTATACGTACGGTGACTTATTTTATTCAGATATTTATTACAATTGTGATGTGCTGTCACAACTGTTTGCTTGAAGTTTACATAGTGTTTACCATAGGATACCACAATAGTGAAAAAGTCATTCTCATTGCCCTCTAATCTGGTGTGTGATCCCCTCGGACTGCCAGTACAATTGCACACCCATGTGGCATGGACAGCATGAGATTATCAATCAGCTCTTGAGGAATATTTCTTCATTCTTCCACGAGTGCAATATCCAGCTCTGCAACCGTTGTGGGAGGTGCTGGTCTGGCTGCAATGCATTTGTGAAGTGAACCCCATACATGCTCAGTTGGGTTAAGTCTGGTGAACAAACTGGCCACTCCATCTGTTCAGTTACCTCAGCTTCAAGCAAATTGTACACCAGTGCAGCTCTGTATGGACAACTGTTATTGTTCACCAGAAGGAACCCATCTCCTATGGCACCAGTGTAGGGCATAACAAAAGTTCGAAGGATCTTGTCTCTGCCTCTGAGCAGTTAAAGCATAATTCTGAACAGACATAGAGGTCTGTACATCTACCAGTACTGACTCCTGCCCACACCATTCATCCAATACCAAGATATGGTGATGTTTCCTGCACAGAAGCAGGATTGTTCAGAGTTCAATATTTTCTCCAGATGAGGGAACTACAATCGTCTGGCTGAACACAAAATTTTGACTCATCTGTAAACAGAATCGGCGCCATTTGTTACAGCTCCAATCCTGATGTTCCTCCTCCCAGTTGGTGCAGACTAAACGGTTTTGTGATTTTAATGGGACTCACTACAGGCCTCCGTGCATAGTGGCCACATTCCCGAAGGCAATTTCAGACTGATCATGTTGATATTGCGAATCCTGTTGCTGCTTGGAGGGTGTGTTGAAGCTGAGATGCATTCAGCATCCTGTCTTGACGGGCTGTTGACCGTGGACGACCTTGGCTTTGCCTTCTTTTAATTTCCTCCTGTCTGAAATCATGTCCAGACCCTAGAAATTACACTTTGGTACTCTCCGGTAGCTGTAGTCACCTACCTTTCTGCCTGTCCTGCTTCCAACTTTCCCATGGCTCTCCGTACCATAGCTTTAAGTGACGTTGTTGTTTCATTGAACTACATGATCACTACACTATATGAATGCAATTGCTTGTCTACTAATTCATTAGATAAACACAGGTCAACACCAAACCCCTCTGTAGCAACTTTCTCTTATTACCACTATCTCGGTTACTGTAATGTTGTTGTCTCCACGCTGTAGAACCAACAGAAAGATGTCAAACCATTAATTTAGGTCATTCTGCCAATGACAATACTTCAGAACCTAGATATCCCAACTGGTACCCTAATTGTTTTGACCAGTTTACTTTCATCAGTTCTTTACATCACTTTGGTTGCAGATGTTTTACATTAAACGTAGTGTATGACTCCCCTTTGTTTCTTCTTTCTGTTTCCTTTTAATGCAATTGTTTTTCCATTAATGCTTAATCTTTACTATCGCTATATTGCTGACTGCAGATGTAAGTGAATTCTTTCTTCTGTTGTTCCTGTTGAAGTATCTCTATCTATTGGACTGTTGGAATTGCACTGTTGCTCATATGTAGGATCTGCATCAGTCATCATAATTATATAAAATATTAAATGTTTTGGTAAAGTGCAAGTTAACAGCCATCAAATATTTCATAAAATGCATCTTAAACCATCAGCTGTATATTAATTCCTTAAAAATCAACTAGTTTTGGTCATAGACCATCGTCATATATAAAAATGTATTAAACATTAGACAAATGCATTAAAAATAAAATTGACATATTTGAATATCCTATCAGTCAAGCAATCATAAAACATGAAAATGGACTCCATTCTGGATTGTGACTAAAGAATAAAACAGCGAAGCTAACAATGACACCAATAAAGTATGAAACACTGAATATTGTACACAGCAACAAGAAGTCACTGGAAACACTGTTATCTCAGTTTGTGCAAAAGGGCATATACAGCCATATACCCTTATGTCCATAAAAAAAAAAAAAAAAAAAAAAAAAAAAAAAAAAAAAAAAAAAAAAAAAAGAGCATGAATGTGGGTGGTCCAAGTCACTTATATCCTTCTGCCTGAAGTATATTTACACTTTTGTATGTTAAACCCAAATGCTCAAAAGCTTTTTGGCTACACTATTTGCAAATTAAGTTGTGCTCATTTTCTCAAATAAAATTATCATTATCCCATGCAGGGGAATGGTATTAACTCATTCTGACACATTTCTGGATTTACACCCTGTCTTAAATCTAAAACCTGTTTGATTTTTCACCTTTTGCTTATTACAATTCTTCTTCTTTACAGATTTGCCAGAGGCAAGACGCTCTGGAAAACGCTTCAGGAAAAGGGATAAGATGATGTACTATGGCAGGAAAATTATGCGAAAGGTGAGAAGTGCTCATGGTGCATTTTACATATTGTGAAAGAAACCGTTTTCCTACAATAATGTTTTATATTGAGCTACAAGAGTCTTTGCAGCAACTTTTGTAGTACAACTGTGAAAAACTTATATTCTGCTGTTGGTCAGTATCATATTCTGTCCTGTCCTCTAGGATCAGTAAAGGAATTGTGAATATTTTTCTTGGAAAAGTCATAGTTAAAAACATTCCAGTCTTTCCATACTCTGTCAATGATGTATGTATGTTTTGTATGTTCATTGTGATGATTACTTTGTTGGATGCCTTTGCCATGAAGAATTTTTGATTTCAACAATTAAATAAGATAGTGCATTACAATAAAAGCAGTATTGTACAAGAAGACAAAGTCCCCCCCCCCCCCCCATATTTTATGAATGATCAATATCTCATGATGTACATCAAGTTGTGAAACTTGTCTGATAGACTGTGTTCTTTTGACATAGCATTTTTAGGAGGAGCAACCAAAAATAAATAAGACTGGCCATGGACACAGAGCATATGTAACTGTGTGATTAGAGTATTTCTGATTTGACTATTTGTCATCATTTGTAGATCAAATTTTCAGTAGGTCCCATTGGCGAGCCCAGGTTTTTGGTCCTCAAACTGATGTGCCGTGCAAAATTGTTCAGCTTGAAGTGGACATATATGTTCAGTTGCAACCACTAACTATTCATGAAAGTAGTGCAATTTTGTAACTCGTCCCCTTCGTCATACTCTTCAAATAATTTCAGCTTTTAAGCCTTCTGTAGATCCTTACGTCCTTTAATGTTTCAATACTCCAAATATTTTGTGAATCTGTACTTTGTGTAAAATAACATGTATTTTTAAGAAATGGAGGTTAAATAGTAAGTACAACATTGCACTTAGTCTAAATATAAAACACACAAGTTATATTATTGACTGCTTGTAAGAAGTCTCTTAAAGCAGTCCGTATTATAACTTTTTGTATTTTGTATTTTGACTAAGTGCAATGTTGCACTTTCTGTTTAACCTCCAGAAGATGATGGCATAGCCTATTGAAACTGACTGTCAATAAATTAATTAATCATCTTGACATTATTCCTTTTGGAGATAATTAATCAATGCAGATCGCCCCATCCTGAGATATCAGGCAATTTCAGTTTTAGGATTTTTTGCCATTTATCACTTTTTCACCTCTAGCAATGATTTGTGAATGAGAAAAATGTTGCCCTTTGCTACATTAAACTGTATGCTCCCCTAAAATTGACAGTATAGAATTTTCACCAATATCTGTAAGACTAAAATATCATTGTAGTAAACTGGCTTAGGCTGGGCTTTGGTGTGACTCCAGCTGACTCACTCCCCTTCCCCTATTACTGAATAGCTTATTTTCATCACAACACCATAGATGTTCAGACTGCTCTGAACTACTACCCAGCCTTCCAAATGGCATCAATTTATATCAGCAAGCACACCTCCAGCTAAATGAATCTATGGCATTTCACTCTGTAATGGGGTGCTGCCCTCTGCCCCCTTTTGTAGTTGTTCCTGTTTTGTTATCATAGTATGGCGTTGGGTACAGGATGGTTCGGTGGTAGTTCTGCCGCCCTGTTGGGGCACCGTCTGTTCTTCTCTCTCCACCCTGCACCCCCCCCTCACCAATCTTGTGTACTATTTGTGCTACCCCATGTGGTTTCTGCCTCTTTCTTTGCCCACTTTCTTTTCTCCATCGAATGGAATGTGCCTTTGGTACTGTTTCTTCCTTAGTATCTGTCATTTTGGTCATGGGACTAAGGACTCTGCTGTCCCTGCCTCCCCCCTTCCAAAAGAAAGAAAAAAATAGTCTTATGCACCTCCAAATCTTTTTAAGCACAAAAATCAGAGAGGTATGTTTAACTTTTTCTCAGAGTACTCGGGCATTTTGAATACAGCACGCTTGAATGAGCATGAGGAAAATCGAATGCAGTTGATCACAGCATGCTAAGCGACAACGTTGAACTGTCACAGAACTCTGTACATTCTCCAGTTCGAGCGAGCCTTGACGCCAGGTGCAAACATCTAGTCTGTGACCACGGTGGAGTGTGATGTCATGGAGGAGAAAGGAAGGATGAGAACAGAGAGGAAATCAGCAAAGGGTGCATTAGCATTTCACTTTGTTCCTTTGAAATTCATAAGTTTGCTCCAGTCCTGTATTGTGGTTTAAATGTTATTTGAGGCAAACATGTTTATTATTTGTGATCTCCACCTCGTATTGTTACATATTCAAAAGTTAACACTTATAACGATACCAGTTAGTTGTGAAAATATCCAATTATTCTTAAATAAAAGTTAAAATACTGTATGTTTATGAAATCTTTCAGCATCATCCTATACCTCATGTCAAAAATGTGTATCATGTTCTGGAGAATTAGGTGTTAGTAACTGTGACAATCTTAATATCCAGATGTGCCAGTAAAAAACAGTTTACTCACTTTTGTTAATTAATTATTGTATTTTTATTTTGAACCATGTATTTAGTGTTAAAGAGAATTCCTCCATTATAAACTGAAATGGCTAAGCTTCTATTGAAATTGTGTACCTAAACATGAATTTTATATTTCCTTTAGGTAAAATCTGTAGCCTCATCACAAGATATGAAAGGTCAGAGGCGGAAAATAGCAATATCAAAATTTGCCAAGCAGATTCTTCTGCAGATGAGTAAGGATTCAACACCCACACAGCTTAAGGTTAGCAATTACGCAGACTGACATTTAAATTTAGTCCCAGTGTGATGTCCCAAAAGTAGTTGCCTGATTTTTTTTTTCTTCTAAAGGTCTTAGAACCTCCTGCTGAATATTTGGAGGAGGATGTTACAAGCAAAACAGATAAAGGTGTCCCTCCTGATGTTGTGTATATGTTGCAGAGTATAAGGTGAGAATACAGTATAGATTTTAAGACAATAAACAAGTGTTTTGCATGTTCTGTATGTAACAGAAAGAAATCTTTGGGAAAGTGATGATACAGTTTGTGCAGAAGATTCTTAAGAAGCCACTATTATTATGTTCTCACTTTTCATTGATGCATTGTCTAGCTTAACATTAATATTAATTAAAATAATTATTGGTTTTCCATTTTTTCTTTTACAGAGTTTTTGGGCATTTTGAAAAGCCTGTATTTTTGAAACTGTGCAGGCGGACGGAGATTATTAATGTTCCTGCTGGATCCTTTCTTTTCAAGATTGGTAGGTACTCAACTGACATTTGCATTTTTATCTTCATAAATGTTACTGAAAGTTGACGTGTCACCTCCTAAACATTAGGAAGTTGTTTGCTTACATGTAACACTTAAGCTTTTACTTTAAATCCATATGGTACTATTGTCAAATAAAAGAAAAGTCCATTTCCTGTCTATTAAAATTGGAAAATCATGAAGGCACTTTGCACAGAACATAAAATTTGCATAAAGTGTGTCACATGTAATTCCATCTACAATCTGCAAGTGAAACAATTATGCAACAGGTTACTTATTCATAAATCCCATTTGACTGTTGTTTACTTGTCAGATGATGATGATGGTATGCCTAATGTAGGGAGCAGCAACATCTACCAGCCTGTGTTTTAACTCAATAACAGGGGGATAGTGGCCAACTGGGACTACATTCCTATTGTTACATGATATTTATGCTATTGTTATACAGGATCCGATGACTGTCATGCAAGTGATGGATTCCGGATGCCCATATTCTGTCTCTCACAATCTCATTGCTGACTCAGCTTTGTAGTATCGTATAGTCATACTGTGTGCAGTGATTTAGGAAATGGGCTCATTTACAGCAAGAATAGTATCCACACCTTTAGTGGATCACTGTATAAAGCATCACAGACTGTGTTGTGACCATTCAAAAAATGTTTGTATAGCTTATGAGACTTAACTACGGGGTCATCAGTCCCTAAACTTACAAACTACTTATGAACTAGCTAACACTAAGGACGGCACAAATATCCATGCCTGAGGGGGGGATTCATTCGAACCCCCGACCATAGTGGCCATGCAGGCTGTGACTGGTGTGCCGCATGTTGTAACCATTGTTACAGCTTACTCTGATGTGGCAGCAGAGAGATCAGCACCAACAGGGGTGCATCTACCAACACTGTACACTAGTGGTATCACATTATCTTTTCTGAAGAGTCATATTTCTATGTATATCATCACACTGTATATAAATGTTTGAGGAAGCTCTCCAGAGAATGAACATTACCAGGTTACAGTTAACCTCCTCATGAGCTACGCACCTGAGATTGATAGTGACTTGAGAAGCCATTGGGAACACACTGTTGCTTGTGGTTTTCACATTCTGTAATTTGGTTTGCAGGTGGAATCACATTTCTGCTGAATTAGGGATGGTGGGTGTGCCCTGTCCACAAGTCCTTTGTGTTGTATTTCAATACATAATACACGATTGCATATTGGATGTACTGTCCTTTCCTTCTAGAGGTCTGCATATTAACTATTTTGTTTACACCAGATCTGCATGTCTGCAGGCTAGTGATCTATTCCCATCAAGTGATGGAACCATATGGACATCAGTATAGTTATGTTATACACAATCATTGCTGCATGATAGTGTCTAATGTTTGGGTGTGGAGGGGGGGGGGGGGGATTGAAAACAGTTAGTCACAGGTCACATCAGTTGTTCTACAAAACTGCCATGTCTTCACTGTTGCCTATGATTTTAGCCAATATACATTCAATTTAAACAACCCTAAAACTTCTGCAGCCATGCATTCACACAATTCAATCTGCAGGGAAAACTAAAGAAATTGAACGAAACAAATATTATTAGGGTCATTCGACCAGTCAGAAGTAATATTGTATGGGCACTGAAGTACCCTAAAATATTTAATGTGTCACAATTGACGTTTTAGGCAATAAGGAAGCCTAAAGTTTCTCCTCAGAAAAAAGTCACAGAAAATTTGGAGGGCTTAGTTGTTTTCACATTCCCACAAGAAATGGCCAAGAATGAATTTTCTAAATGTGCCACCATAAGCAGATGATTTCACACTGCAAATGGTCATTGCCAAGAGAGACACTTAAATGTATTTAGTTTCCTGAACATGGTCAATTAAAATCGCATGACATTCTGATACCTAGTACTGCTCAGATAGGTAGTAATTCATTTTAGTTTCCTCAAGTGTTTGACACAATAATCTAACTCTCACAAATTCCATTGGATTTTGATTGACCGTAAGCTGTTTTTTAATTGGGCTACATTAATAAACAGCTTATGGTCAACCACAATTAATTTTCAAAATTACCTAGCTGCTGTAAAACCCCATCTAATCACTTACTTTAACCATGTACCTACTTGTGAAAAATGACAGGTATTAGCACCCTACCTTTTCAAAACTCCTTTGTATTTTTAATGATCAAAAAGTTTTTTCAATGCAAGCTTTGACAGTCAAACTTGTGTTAGACAAATTTTATCATTTCACAAAGACGTTTATGTATTATGAAAACGTAAATGGTTTATTGAGAAGCTAAAATTGCACATTAACATTTGTGGGGAAAAAAATTTCCATCTCCTAAGATATAATAGAAGAGAGGGAAAAAAATTTAACAGCCTGACAGACCTTTCTCTTGGATTACTTCAGAATGTGAGCCTCCATGGACATAGAAACCAGCCACTTCCAACAAATGTTCGAACTCTGTGCTGAGATCCAAAAAGCTTATTTCTGTTTTGAACGCAACACCCACATCATAGGTGAGAACACCATTCACATAGTTTGTGAGAAAAGTGCTATTGATCATTCATAGTTGTTATCATCAGCAGTCTGAAGACTGGTTTCATGCATCTGTCCATGGCATGCCTATCCTGCACAAGCCTCTTATTCTCTGTATAACTCGTATATCATTCATTAATTTGAATTTATTTATTGAATTCAAGCTTTTACATTCCCTCTACAATAATCATCTCCTCCCACTTTTACCTGTTCCTAAATACCTCTGGATATGGCGTATCAACCTATATATATTTTTTAATCTAGCTAAGCTTCAAATTTCTTTTTCTCCCAAATTTGATTCAGTTCCTTGTAAGTAGCCATTTGAACTATCTCCTCCTCCTCCTCCTCCTCCTCCTCCTCCTCCTCCTCTCCCTCTTCCTCTCCCCCCCCCCCCCCAGGGATCTCAACGTTCATTTGCTGCATATGGGCTTGGTGAACTTGGGTCCCCCGAGCTGGGGACTGGTGAGTGCAGCCAATGCTCTTATCACTGTAAACTCTGGGCATGCTTCAGTGACCACTATGTGCTGAGTTCATGAGGAAGACACATGCCCGTGTAATAGTAGTTGCTAGGCAACCTCTGAGTAAGCAGCTGCACTTCTATTGTATAAGGCTTACCCAAGCAACTGGGCACTGCCTGGGTGAAGTTTTCTACATCTACATACATACTTCACAATTCACACAAAGGTGCATGGCAGAGGGTACTTGGTATCACTACTAGTTACTTGCTTTCCTGTTCCACTCCCATATAGAATGAGGGAAAAACGAATGCCCGTATGCATCTGTACGAGCTCTAATCTCTCGGGTCTTATCTTTGTGGTCTCAAACTGTAAGTTACTGGCAGTAGAATTGTACTGTAGTCCGCTTCAAATTCCAGCCCTCTAAATTTCTTCAACAGTGTTACTTGAAAAGAATGCTGCCTTCCCTCCAGCGACTCCCATTTGAGCTCCCGAAGCATCTTAGTAACACTCGTGCATTGATCGAACCTACCAGTAACAAACCTAGCAGCCCGCCTCTGAATTACCTCTATATCTACCTTTAAACCGATCTGTTGGTGATCCCAAACACTTGAGCAGTATACAAGATGGGGTCGCACGAGCATTTTATATAAGGTCCTCCTTTACATATGAATCACATCTTCCCAAAAGTCTGACAATAAACTGAAGTCGACGATCCACCTTCATCACGACTGTCGTTACATCCTCATTCCATTTCATATAGAGCTGTGCAGTGTTACACCTAGATATTTCACATGAATCTGTCAATAAGCACACTACTAATGCTGTATTCAAACATTATGAGATTGTTTCTCCTACTCATCCACATCACCTTACATTTTTCGACATTTAGAGCTAGCTGCCATTCCTCACACCACCTAGAAATTTGGTCCTAGTCATCCTGCATTCTACTACAGCCATTCAATGATTACACCTTCCTGTACACCACTAAATTATCAGCAAACAGCCACAGATTGCAACTCACTCTGTCCATCAGGTCATTTGTGTAGAAAGAAGATAGTGGTCCTATCACACTTCCTTGTGGCACTCTTGAAGATACCCTAGTATCTAATGAACACTTACCATTGAGATCAACATACTGAGTCCTATTCCTTAAGTAGGCTTTGAGCCATTCACATATTGGGGTGCTTATTCCATTTGCTCCTACCTTCATTAGCAGTCTGCAGTGGGGGTACCGTGTCAAACGCATTTCGATAAGAAATATGCAGTTTGCCTGTTGCCCTTCATCCGTAGCTCACAAGGCATCATGAGAGAAAAGGGCAAGCTGAATTTCACACTATTGATCTTCCTAAAGCTGTGCTGATGCACAGACAGAAGCTTTTCCATCTCAATTATATTTACTGTATTAGAACTGAGAGCATAATTATATTTACTGTATTAGAACTGAGAATATGCTCATAATTCTACAGCAGACGTTAATGATATTGGTCTAAAATTATGAGCGTCTGTTCTTTTGCCTTTCTTATACACAGGAGGTACCTGCACCTTCTTCCATTCACTTGGAAGTTAGTGCTGGATCAGAGGTTTAATTGAATCATTTCAGCACCCATAATTTGCTGTCACATCTACAGTTTGGTTTCATAAGTGGTTTAAGAACTGAAAATGCTATATTTTCTTTTTCTCTCTGGGGCACTTGATGGATTTAAAGAAAAACCTGCAAACTCTAGGTGTATTCTTTGATCTAACAAAAGTATTTGATTGTGTTGATCACAAGATATTGTTACAGAAGTTGGAACATT
The DNA here is from genome assembly GCA_026315105.1 of Locusta migratoria. Classification (NCBI taxonomy): domain Eukaryota; kingdom Metazoa; phylum Arthropoda; class Insecta; order Orthoptera; family Acrididae; genus Locusta; species Locusta migratoria. The sequence goes on from CM048755.1 coordinate 107,764,799, forward strand.
ATGGAGTAAGGAGAGCAGCTCACAGTTGCTCCACTTCTTAGTTGAATAACAGACAGCAGAAGGTGATCTTCTGCAGTGATGAAAATGGTTGTGATATGCACTCTCAATGGAGCACACTTAAGTGGAGGTGCCCCGGGGTTTTGTTCTGGGGCCACTGTTGTTTCTCAATTCTGTAAATGATATATCTTCAAGTATAAAAGGTAGTTCTAAGATATTTCTGTTTGCTGATGGCACTAGCTGGTAGTGAAGGATGTTGTTGGCAATATTTATGCAGCATCAAGTAATGTAGTTAAAGAAATAAGTTCATGCCTTGTAGAAAATAAACTTACATTAAATCACAGTAAGACTGTTCTTACAATTTCTAATACACAATTCAACAAAAAGCTGATATTTTAATAACATTTTTGTTCCACATGATATGTGAGTGTGAATAGTTCAAATTTATGAGCATTGAGATTGGTAGTTGTGGAAAGCCCATGTTTAGGATCTTGTTGAAAAACAAAATGCTGCCTTGTTTACCATTGGAACCATTTCTGGAAAGAGTGATAGTGAAACACAAAAAGTTGTCTACTTTGTGTCTTTTCATTCACTTATGATGTATGTTGTTATTTTTTGGGGTAGCTCCTCTGATTCAAAATGGGTATTTATTGTGCAGAGACATGCAGTTTGAGCAACATGTGGGGGTAACCTCGTGTACTTCTTTTCAACCCCTGTTTAGTAGCCTGGGAATTCTGACATTGATTTCTAAGTACACATTTTCTTTAATGTCTTTTGTTGTTAATAATATTTGACTATTTCCTGAGAGTTAGCAGCTTTCACTCAGTTAATACTATACAGAAATTGAATCTGCATTTGGATCACAGGGCTCCTTGACCTATGTGCAGAAAAGTTTGCAGTATTCTGCTGCATCTATTTTTAATAAGCTGTGATAAGAATTCAAAATGTTTAGTAGTAATCTTTGGAGTTTCAATGAAGGCTAAAGTGAAGAGTTTCATTCTGTCGAGGAATTCCTGAAACATTACAAAATTAAGCTGATTTCTGTGTTATGTTACGGTTCTTTTTACTTATGTTTAGGCCTGTTGTGTGCGTAGGATTACTGTGTGTTTCACTTTATTATTTATACTCTTTTTGTTACAATTTGATGTACCGACTCATTCTGTGACCATGAAGACTTGCTTCTCAGTTTGGTCCTGTGGGAAATGATAAATAAATACATAAATAAAGTTAGCCAACTATACAAGCTGTTAAATGCTAAGGAAATTCGTAAGTTGTCCATGAGGTGCACTCTCGATTAAACAGTATTATAGGATTGCAAACATGCTGGGATATTATAGACACCAAAGAACTGCAGCAGAAATGGGAAAATGCAAGGGTGTCTAATGATGAAAAAGTTAAATGGTGAGATTCCAAAATCAATGTCTCTTATCTCAATGTTCAGTTTGCTGAAGTTAGCTGAATATAATGTGGCAGGCTTTCTCCACCTTAATGTGAGACCTTACACTGAAAACCCAATGAGAGGCCTTAAATGTCAGCACTTTTGTCACACCACCAATGGCTGTAATGGCCATGCTAGATGTGATGCCACTGCCCAGAAACTGGACATGCAACACACTGTCCCGCCCGTGTATGTCAACTGCTCCCGTACCCTTATAGTTTGGAGCAGAGGCATTGCTGGAGAAAGGAAGGCTGAAGAGATTAAGGTCACCAAACATGTCTCCCACTCAAATCCAAATAAATAATTATTCACTTAACCATCAAGTTTTGTCAAGTCTTTTGCCTCAGTGTTGATGCAGTCTTTCCAGAATATTAGTGTTAGTTCTCAGACTGTGACAGTTGAGTGGGGCATATCAACTTGCACCCGTAAATGCAGCTACCAGCCTGCATCGTAGGTCCTGCAGCCTCACCTTTCCTCAGTTGTATCATTGGCAGTTGCGCTCAAGTAATGTCGAAAATGATAGCAGACCTTCACAGGAGACTTCTGAAGAAACCTGCCAAAGTGTTCAGATTAAAGTGGTGCTGCCTCTTTCCTCAGAATCCAAGCTGCAGACGAAGACCATTGAGCAAAAGTGATCCACTTCGAAGCATTCGACCTTGGTCCTGTCTGATGGATCAGACGATGACAAAATCATCATAGTACGGATGTTGACATCTGTATAAGGGGCCCAGTAAGTACCTCATGTTATGCCTCCTCTTCTACTGTAGTGCAGTGTCCCCACCATTGTGGAATGACAAAGACAGAGACAAACCCTATCATTAACATAGCTTTCATACTTCAGTGGAATTTTCAGAGATCCAGAACACATGTTGACGAACTACATCTATTGGATCAGGGTATACCTCTGTATGCCTCCAAGAGACTAATTTCAAATCATCTTACACAACTGAGTTATGTGGTTACCTTCCCCATAAAAAGGATTATCTTAGTGGACAATGAGCTAAAGGAGTGACTGTTTCAACCAACAGCATCTACCACCATTCACTGCCACCCCCATATCTCTCTCTCTCTCTCTCTCTCTCTCTCTCTCTCTCTCTCTCTCTCTCTCTCTCTCTCTCTCTCTCTCTCTCTCTCTCTCTCTGTCTGTGTGTGTGTGTGTGTGTGTGTGTTGTTTGCGCGCAGCTACCTGCTGCAGGGGTACAGTGACAGAGAGGATTCTCTTGTCCTTTTGTGCATGTTTGGGAAGTGGTGGATGACATGCATGGAAGTGATTACTTACTGATTTGGACCCACCAGCCAGTTGTAATGGAGCTCGTAAGAAAACCACCACACTGGTTCTTCAGTAAAGCAGAATGGACACTTTACAGGTGACTTTCTGCATTTGTTATCTAAGCACACAGGTCACACCTATATTCAAGAAAGGCCGTAGGAGTAACCCACTAAACTACAGGCCTATTTCATTGACTTCAATTTGCAGTAGGGTTTTGGAACATATCCTGTATTCAAATATTATGAATTATCTCAAACAGAATCATCTATTGACCCAAGGTCAATACAGATTTAGAAAATATCATTCATACAAAACACAACTAGCTCTTTATTCACATGAAGTGATGGGTGCTGTCGACAAGGGTTTGCAAATCGATTCCTTATTTCTTGATCTCCAGAAGGCGTTTGACACCGTACCTCACAAACGGCTCTTAATCAAATTGCGTGGTTATGGTATATCGCCCCAAATTGGCAATTGGATAGGGGATTTCCTGTTGGAGGAGATGCAGTTTGTAGTAATTGATGGTAAGGCATAGACTAAAACAGAGGTGATATTGGGCGTTCCACAGGGTAATGTTATTGGTCCTTTGCTGTTCCTTATTTACATAAACGATTTAGAGGAAAATCTAACTAGCTCTCTTATATTCTTTGCAGATGACGCCATCACTTACTGTCTAGTAAAATCATCTGAAAATCAAAACCAACTGTAGAACGATCTGAATAAGATATCACTATGGTGTAAAAATTGACTCTAAATAACGAGAAGTGTGAAGTCGTCCACACGAGTACGAAAAGAAATCTGTTAAACTCTTTTTACGAGATAAATCAATCAAAAGTGAAGGCCGTAAACTCCAAAAAATACCTAGGAATTACTATTACTTCAGACTTAAACTGGAAAGAACACGTAGATAATGTTGTGGGAAAGGCAAATCAAAGACTGTGTTTTATTGGCAGAACCTTTAAAAGATGCAACAGAACTACTAATGAAACTGCATATATTATGCTTGTCCATCCTTTTTGGAGTATTGCTGCCCAGTGAGGGATCCTTATCAGGTGGGTTTGATGGAGGACATCGAAAGAGTCCAAAGAAGGGCAGCTCGTTTTGTATTTTTATTTATTTATTGTTTTTTTTCTGTTCCATAGGACCCAATTGAGGAGTGACTCCATGGTCATGGAACAAGTCAATACATTAATTGTTACACAAGAATGGTAATAGAAAAATTTTAAGTAGTCCTTTGCACACGACAATCTTAAGACATAGTGAAAAGAATCAATAAAGAAAAAATAAATTAGCTTAATTGTTTAACTTTTCTAGGAGTTCCTCGACAGAATAAAAGGAGTGAGCCACGAGGTAACTCTTCAATTTAGATTCGAAAGTGTGTGGATTATTGCTAAGATTCTTTAGTTCTTGTGGCAGCTTATTGAAAATTGATGCTGCAGAATACTGCACACCTTTCTGCACAAGTGTCAAGGTGGTGTGATGCAAATGTAGATTCGACTTCTATGTAGTATTCACCGAGTGAAAACTACTAACTCATGGGACTAAGCTGATATTATTAACAACAAATGACATTAAAGAAAAAACGTATTGTGACGCCAGTGTCAAAATTCCCAGACTACTGAAAATGGCTCCACATGACGTTCGCAAACTTACACCAGATATTGCTCGAACCACCCGTTTTTGAGCCAGAAATATCCTTTTTACATCAGGTGAGTCACCCCAAAAAAAATGCCGTACTTCATAAGTGAGTGAAAGTAAGCGTAATAGACTACTTTTCGTGTTGAAAAATCAGTTATCTCAGATATTGTTCTAATGGTAAATATAGCAGAATTTAGTTTTGGAACAAGATCCTGAACATGGGCTTTCCATGACAGCTTACTGTCTATATGAACACCTAGAAATTTGAACTGTTCAGTCTCACTTATCACATGCCCATTATGTGTAATCAAAATGTCAGTTTTCATCAAATCATGTGTTAGAGAAATAGTAAAAACTGAGTTTTACTGTGATTTAACATCAACTTGTTTTCTACTAGCCATGAACTTATCTCTTGAACTGTGTTATTTGATACTGTATCAATATTACGAGCAACATCCTTCACTACCAAGCTGGTATCATCAGCAAACAAAAATATTTTGCAATCGCCTGTTATACTAGAAGGCATATCATTTATATAAATAAGAAACAGCAACAGTCCCAAAACAGACCCCTGGGGCACCCCATACTTAATTGTGCCCCATTGGGATTACACGTCATAGCCATTTTCTACACTGCGGAGAATTACCTTCTGTTATCTATTATTAAAGTAAGAGGTGAACCAGTTGTGACCTACTCCTCGTATTCCATAATGTTCCAACTTCTGCAACAATATTTTGTGATCAACACAATCAAACGCTTTTGTTAAATCAAAGAAGACGCCTAATGTCCTTAGCCTCTTATTTAAACCATCAAGTGCCTCACAGAGAAACGAAAATATAGCATTTTCAGTCGTTAAACCACTTCTAAAACCAAACTGTACGTTTGACAATAAATTATGTGAACTGAAATGATCAATTAATCTTGAATATACAGCCTTATCAATAACTTTAGAAAAAACCGATGGCATAGAAATAGGTCTATAGTTGTCTACATTATCCCTTTCTCCTTTTCTATAAAGTGGCTTCACTACTGAGTACTTTAATCTGTTAGGAAACTGACCATTCTGAAAGGAAAAATTACAAATATGGCTTAGTACTGGGCTAACATATGGAGAACAGTACTATATCCACAACAGTCCTTAGTGATTTAATTATTGACTCAATCTCACTTATGGAAGTATCATGAAGGACCATTTCAGGTAACAGCCTCGGAAAGGCATTTTCTAAAAACGTTATATGATTACCTGTAGAAACTAGAGTTTTGTTTAGTTCCCCTACTATATTCAGAAAGTGATTATTGAATATTGCACATATATCTAACTTATCAGAAACAGAAACATTCATACTACGCACTGACGTTATATCTTCTACCTGCTGCTGCTGACCAGACACTTCCTTCACGACTGACCAGATAGTTTTATCCCGAGAGTTTGCTATTCTTTTTGCGTACCATATACTTTTTGCATTCTTAATGACACATTTCAGAACCTTACAGTACTGTTTGTAATGAGCTACTGCATCTTCATTCTGACTGCTTCTAACATTTTGATAAAACTCCCGCTTAGTTCTACATGATACTCTTATCCCCTTTGTCAGCCACCCTGGCTGTCTGTTACTGGAAGTACCCTGTTTTGAGCGTTCTAGCAGGAAACAACTTTCAAACAGTGTAAGAAATGTGTTAAGGAAAGTATTATATTTATCATCTGCATTATCAGCACTATAAACATCCTGCCATTCTTGTTCCTTAATTAAGCTTAAAAAGGTGTCAATTGCAACTGGATTAACTTTTCTGAGTAGTTGATATTTATGTTTAACATTTGTTTGAAAACAAATACTTTTTAGAATTAAAAGTTTGGCATCGTGGTCTGATAGGCCATTTACTATTCTGCTGACAGAATAATGAAGAATGAACAAAAATATTGTCAATGGTAGAACTGCTATTTCCTTGCACCCTCGTTGGAAAAAAATACTGTTTGCATCATGTCATAGGAATTAAATAGATCTAACAGCTGATTTTTCCTTGAGCTATCACCTACACAATTAATGTTGAAATCTCCACACACAATTAAATTTTTATACTTCCTATACAGTGAACCCAGAACCAATTCCAGCTTGGGCAGAAACATTTTAAAATCTGAGTCAGGGGATCTATAAATAACAACTATTACTAGTTTAGTTCCATTAACATTAACAACTCCTGCACAACATTCAAATATCTGTTCTGTGCAGTGTTTAGAAAAATAGATTGACTCCGATGAAAAATAGTTTTTTACATACATGGCCACTCCCCCACACTGCAAGGAATTCCTGGAGTAGAAGGCAGCTAACCTGTATCCTGGCAAAAGAAGTCTCTGAATTGTCACACCACTTAAAAAGTGCTCTGAAATACCAATAATGTCAGAATCAGTATCAATAAGCAGTTCGTTAACTTTATCTTTGATACCCTGTATATTTTGATGAAAAACAGTAATTCCCTTATTACTTATATTCTTAGACTTTGTCAAAGGTGGTTCCTTTCTTAGAGGGACTTCCTTTAAGCAGGAATACCTATCAGCTGTCTTCAGTCTAAAAAATGTGCAGCCCTAACACCAACTACTACAGGAATTTTTCCATGAGTGAAACCCCCACCCCCTACTACACTGTCACATATGAGCTTTGCCAACCTCCCCTTCCCATACCTATTGAGGTGCAGACCGTGCCTAGTAAAATCCGACCTTTGGATAGTCTCAACTGGCACCACTGCAATGTGATCCGTGCCATCCGTCATCAGCGCCTTCTCAAGCCCCATGTTAACACGGCTGACAGCTGTATTAAGACAAGGCCTATCATGACGCTGAAACAGCTGCACGAAATGCACATTTGTGCCACCAGTTTGAGTTGCTATCCTTTCCATATTACCACCTATATCATATTCCCGTCCCTATCAAGACTATTCCCGGCCCCACCCACTATAACTACCTGATCCTCTTTTGAAAAATTCCTACATAAGTCCCCTATGTTACAAGTGACCTGAGCTAACCCTGCACTAGGCTTCACTATGCTGGTGACCTGGTACTCACTCCCAAGTACTTCCTGCAACTGTGGCCAACACCTCTGCCATGAGAACTGCCTAGCAGCAGAACCTTCTTCTTCCTAAGAGACCTCTCTACAGATTTCGGCTTCCTAAAAGCTGAGGTCTGCTGTGTACTTCCTACACCTACAGCTACAGGAGGTTCATCTCCACTCAACTCTGACAGTTGGTCAAACCTATTTGCAACTTGCGATGTGAAGCTATCTGAATACCTTCTCCTAACCCATTGTCATGATACAGGGGAGACAGCGTTACGGAAATGATACAGGATCTGGGATAGGAATCATTACGACGTCGACGCTTATTGCTGCAATGTGGGCTACTTACGAAACTCCAATCACCAACATTCTCCTCCGAATGCGAAAATATATTGTTGACTCTCACTTACATAGGTAGAAATGATCATCAGAATAAAATATGAGAAATCAGAGCTCGAACGGAGAGATTCAGGTGGTTCAATGAACCCTCTGCCAGGCACTTAAACGTGATTTGCAGAGTATCCCATGTAGATGTAGACGTAGATGTAAGCATCCAGAAGTGGCTTGTTCGTATTATCCAAATGATCCACTATGCCACTGAAGCATCCATACAGTAGTACTTAGGATGTGTGGAAAGGAATCCTGTCCTTTGCTGGAGTAAAAAATGCTGCCCTGCTATTAGGGCGAGGTGGGGACCTCTGGTTAGCTTAAAGTGCTGGCCAATTGTACAGAATCTTGTAATCTTTCTGGTGGACAGCACACAAAGTTGTTGAATTATTCATGAAAGCAAGAAGAGATCCTGGAAAAAGTTCCAGATCACTATAAACTGTTCCACTTAGAGTACTGTTGTATGGGAGAACATGTGGTTTTCTCAGTTGGGAGGTAGGCACTCAGTGGCTGCTGTAATGGGAATGGCACTCTGAAGCAGCCCACGAGACGTTGCCCTGACTATGGTGGCCTAATTTGCAACAGTTGTTGAAACTGCCAGTAAGGACCCAGTTTTCCAGCACCACAGAGTGGCTTCGGATATGGGAAATTTCAACTTTGTTCCGTCACAGATGAAGAGTATAACTGCCCCTTTTCCATGTGAGATTTGGATTCTGCATTGTGTGTAACTTGAGACACATGCCCTGGTAACAATAGAATACATTATAGTATGTTGTAACACATAAAAGGATGAAAAAGGAAATCCTCCTTGAACTTTTCAATGTTTTCTGGTCATTGGGCCACTTTCTCGATTTGTGGCGACAAACAGTTTTAATTCCACTTTTAAAACCACGGAAAGACTGCACATGCCCTAGCTCTCACTAGCTGCATTGGAAAGACTTTGCAGTAGATGGTCGACTCCCATCATTTTTGTATATCGAAATCCAGGTTCTCAGTCTTTCTCATTGTGGGGTTCAGGAGGTATGACTCCATATTTAATAATCTGGTCTCCCTGGGGGTGGCTATACTACAGGCTTTTCTGTACTGGTATCACCTTCTGGGTGTATTTTTACATTCAGAAGACCTACAATACTACTTGTAGGCATCTAATCCTCAGGCGGCACCACAAATGGGATTTTTGTGGATTTATTCCAATTTTTATTATGGCTTTCCTCTCACCTATTTTTATATGGAGTTGGTGACATCCTCTGAACACTTTGTGCAAACAAACCATGTCCCTCAAGGTAGTCACCTCAGAGGACGTAAGACTCTTTCGTAAGTACATGTGTGGCGAACATGGGCCCCAAGCTATTGTGACACATACTTTAATTCCAGTGCCACATTTCCCTTCCTGTTCTCATCCTTTCCCTTTCCTTCCCCTTGAACCCACCTCTCATTTCATCTCTCTCTCTCTCTCTCTCTCTCTCTCTCTCTCTCTCTCTCTCTCTCTCTCTCTCTCTCTCTCTCTCTGTGTGTGTGTGTGTGTGTGTGTGTGTGTGTGTGTGTGTGTGTGTGTGTGTGTGTGTGTGTGTGTTGTAATTTATGTCAACCTGGCCACCTTCTTGGTTTTTTAGCTTGGTACCTCTTGCTATTTTCTCCTTCCTTTTCAGTCCTCCTTAGGGGTTTGATATCCATGACTAAATTTTGTCTCCATAGTGTGAACCAACTGGTGAAAGCACCTTACCTGGCATTTTTGCCAAGTAGTCTTACTGCCCCCTTTCATCCTTAACTCAAAGCTGACACTTTGTTCCCCTTGTTAGGGTCTGAGTAGCCAGTTCATGGAGTGGTGTTGCTATGTACCCTTTTGGTTGAGTGCCCTAAAAACACAATGATCACATTTCTGATACCTGAGCTGTGAACTCCCTGTGTATGTCCAGGAGTGATTGCTTGTAATTCTGGTGCATTGGAACTCTCAGCAACAACTGCTTGCTAGGTGGCCCTTGCTGCAGCTGGGTGGCACCCTGCATCCAAGGGGAGAGCGCCTGATTGGAGTAGGTGATGTCAGGGTGGACACTTTCCATGAAACACATCATGCTCCAACATACTGGCTGTCCGGTTGCCTCTGAGGATAGGAATCAATCATTTAATGCTGATGAAATGACCTTACCACCCCTTTGGAGGGAGGCCAGGCTCTGGTAAAATGCTTTCTGCATTACCTGCTCAGCACCGAGCTGCTGTTTTTTTGTTGAACACGTAGAAGACATTTGGTGACATACACTCATTAAATAATGTGATCTGGTTCACTGCTTAGAGAAACTCTTTCTGCCACTGAATCTAATTCTACATCCGTACTCTGCAAGCAACCTCATGGTGTGTGGCAGAGAGTACTTTGGGTACCACCGTCACTTCCTCCTATTCAAATTGCGTATGGTTTGCGTAAAAATGATTGCCTGTACGCCTCCATGTGGTCTCTAATCTCTCTAATCTTACTCTTGTGGTCGCTTCATGAGATATATGTAGGAGGAAGCAATGTATTTGTTGACTCTTCATGACATATATGCCCTCGGAACTTTGACAGACAACTGTGCCATGATACAGAACGTCTTTCTTGCAGTGTCTGCCACTTGGTGACACTTTCGCACTTACTTAAAAAGAGCCCGCAATGAAGTGTTCTGATCTCCGTTGAATCTTCATTGTTTCCTGTTAGCCATACCTGGTGCGGATCCCACACTGATGAGCAATACTCAAAATGATGGCCGAATGAGAGTTTTGTAACCTACTTCCTTTGTTGATGGGCTACACTTCCTGAGGATTCTTCCAATAAATTGCAATCTGGCATATGCTTTACTCACAAATAATTTTATATGGTCATTCCATTTCAAATCACCCTTTAAGTCTACTCCCATATATTTTATGGAAGTAACTACTTTCAGAGTTTGTTCTGCTATTTCATAGTTATATAATAAAGGACCTTTCTTTCTATGTAAACACAGCACTTTACACTTGTTTATGTTGAGGATCAATTGCCATTCCTTGCACCATGTATCAATATGCTTCAGATATTCCGGCATTTCGTTATCATTTCCCAGTGTTGAGAGTTCTCGATAAATTACTGCAAAATATTTCCTTGAACGATTGATGTTATCTACATACATATTACATTTGCTCGCACTTTGTTCATCAGGTGATGGTGTAGAACAGTATTGAACAGTTGGCAGAAATCAAGAGCCACGCGGGAATAGTCGAGCGGTCTGGAGCGCCACATTACGAATCGCGCGGCTTCCCATGTCGGAGGTTCAAATCCTCCCTCAGGCATAGATGTGTGTGTTATCCTTAGGTTAGTTTAATTTAGTTTAAGTAGTTTGTAACACTAGGGACTGATGACCAACATACTTTGGTCCTTTAGAATTACAAACAGAAGTCAAGAAACACGGCAACTAGATCGTATCCTGTTCCTATTGCCCTCGGGATCTTGTGGATGAATAGTGTGAGTTATTGTTACATGATCATTGCTTTCGGAAACCATGTTGATTGCTACAAAGGAGATTTCTAGTCTCCAGAAATGACATAAAATGTGTTTCAAAATTCTGCAACTGACTGACGTCAGAGATACAATCCTATAGTTTTGTGCATCTGATAGATGACCCTTCTTGTAAATGGGAATGACCTGTGATTTTTTTTCCAATACTTTGGTTGGTATCCCATCAGCTCCAGTAGACTTTCCTCTGTTGCTCAATTTCAATTGCTTTTCTAGCCCTCTGACATTTATTTCAATATCTGCCATTTAGTCAGTTGTGCAATGGCCTGGAGGAGGAACTACAATGCAGTCTTCCTCTGTGAAATAGCTTTCAAAAAAGATGCACAATATTTTGGCCTTTTGTGTTTCAACACCATCAGTGTGTCTGGATATCTGGTTTCATCCATTTACTGATTTGATGTAGGAACAAAATTTCTTAGGATTTTCTGCCAAGTTGGTACATGAAACATTGCTCTCAAAGTCATTGAACAGCTTTTGCGTGGCAGACAGTATTCCAATTTTGGTGACACTTACATTTTGTTTGTCTGCAAGTTTTGGCTACATTTATATTTACAGTGAACTTCTCGTTGCTTTTGTAACAGTTTTCTAACTCAGTTGTTGGACCATGGTGGAACTATCCTATCTCTCATAATTTTACTCGGTACATACTTATCTATTGCATATTGTATGGTGCATTTAAACTCTATCCACAGTTGCTCAACACTGAGTGTTAGAGATGAAACCATTCTGTTAAGCAGACAAGTACTCTGAAATGAAACTTTCACTCTGCAGTGGAATGTGCACTGACATGAAACTTCCTGGTAGATTAAAATTGTGTGCCGGAACCGGGACTTGAACCTGGGACCTTTGCCTTTCGTGGGCAAGTGCTCTACCACAGAGGTACCCCTACACTAGCTCAGTGGTAGAGAGCTTGCCAGCGAAAGGCAAAGGTCTCAAGTTTGAGCCCCGGTTCTGGCACACAATTTTAATCTCCCAGGAAGTTTCAAGTACTCTGAAATCTGACCTTTTTCGCTTTTGTTAAGTAAGATCATCTTCCTATCTTTCTTGCTATTACTATTTACGTGTATTCATTGAGCCTGTAATGGCATTATGATCACTGATTCCCTAATCTACACTGACTGAATCAAAAGGTTCAGGGCTATTCGTCATCAATAGGTCTAAAAAGAGTCAGCTCTTTATTTAAACGCTCAAAGTAATTTTTGGATACAGTACTGAATGACATTGCTCAATTTTCTGTCCCTGCCATACGTCTTAAACATTTTTGTTTTCCAGCCTACATCTGGGAAGTTGAAATCTCTACCTACAACTATTTCATGACTAGGAAATCTACGGGAAATATTTTCTAAATTTTGCTTCAGATGTTCCACCACAACTGCTGCTGAGCCAAGTAGTCTATAAAAATTTCCAATGACAATGTTTGAACTAATTTTCATGCTGACTTTCACCCAAAGTATGTCACATTCCATGTGTGTACTAATTTTACTCAGTACAATTGGATTTTTTATTGCTACAGCCACACCTCCCCATTCAGTGCTCAACCTCTCTCTTTGTGGTATACTTTCCAGTCTGAGGTTGGGATTTTCTTATGTTCACATCTGGCTTGAATAATCTATCTGTCCCTAGATGTGGTCATAGTGACTATCCAAAATTGAAAGCTGTTCTGGGATCTTTCCATAGACTATAATCTTTTCTTTCTCTCTGATGTGGTGGAGTGGCCGAGCGCTCAAAGGCATCTTGCTGCGGTGTGTGTGGTTGCTCGCCGTCGGAGGTTAGTCCTTCCTCGTGTGTGTGTGTGTGTGTGTGTGTGTGTGTGTGTGTGTGTGTGTGTGTGTGTGTCGTGTGTGTGTGCGTGCGTGCGTGCGTGCGTGCGTGTGTGCGCGCGCGTGTGCGTGCGTGCGTTTCGTCCTTAGAATAAGTTAAAGTAGTTTGTAAGGCTAGGGACTGATAACCTCGTCAGTTAATTCGCTTAGATTTACAAACATTTGAACATTTTCTTTCTCTGTTCTATTGTGCTGAGTGCTGCCTTGACCTGAATCAGTCAGCATCTTAACAGGCATGTCGAGGGATTTCCCTAACCTAAAAAACCCACATATGCACTACACATGTACTCCACTACAGTAATAGTTACTTCCTGTGCGTAGCACACACCTGACCTATTTAGGGGGATCCTACATTTCTCCACCCAACAGCAGAGGTCAAGAAATTTGAACCTATGATCACTATAGAATCATCTGAGCTTCTGGTTTAAGCCTTCCACTTGGCTTCAAACCAGGGGACAGGGATCGGATCTGGGAATGATGCTACAAATAGATAGCCGCACTTGCAGGATAGAAGCGGAGCTAGCTGTCTTCACCAAACCTGCCAACCGGCTGAAGGAGCCGAGGATGACCTCTGAACACAGAAGGCAGGTTCATTGGTGCTGACGTGAGCAACGATTTGCAGCTGGGTGCACCCAGTGCTCTGTATCGCTGCTGGAAGGGTCTCCTCCACATCTCGAATGAGTCATCCCCCGGCAAGCAAATGGGGTACACTGGCATCCCTTACCACTATTTCCCCAAGGGGTTCCATCATCTGTCTAACTTTGGAGCTCCCAATGACTAGCAAACCTACCCTCTGTGTCTGTCCGAATCTCTCAGAAGTGGCCACCGTCACAACAGGCGAGGTGGTCTGTGCTGACTCAAAGGTATTATCAGCAGCGGCCAACAATTTGAACCTATTGCCGAGGTATGAGGGGACAGCGTTACACTCGGTTGCTGGTTTCACCTTCTGCCCAGAGTTTCTAAAGTCCTGCACAGTTTGCAAATCAGTCTGACATCTATAGAGTGACAGGTATGTCGGAAACAGTAACCACAGTGTCATTAGGGGCCAGAGACTTTGTGGTAGGCATCAGAGGTACCCCAGAAATCACCCCAGGTGCTGGGTGATACTGCCGCCCGGGCAGCAGCCTGAAGACTGTTGATAGTAGCCATTACAGCCTCCAGGTGCTTATGGACAGCAGCCAACTCCTCCTGAATCTATACACAACAGGTGCAGTCCCTACCCATCTCTGTAAAGTTACTTAAAATTACCATATGTATCAAAACACATGGGAATATAGCCCTTGAAAACAGAAACATGAAATTTACCAAATACATGAGAATGAAGCTCTTAAAAGCAGCAGCATTAACTACATTTAAGAAAGTGTCCTGTGCTGAAAATGCAGAAAAGTTAGCATTTTACAGAGGTGAGGCTGGTTGCAGCACAATTTGACTGCAGCTCTGTTTGTGTGTAACCAACTTTGTGGACAGTCCAGTGTTCATCACCCCCTCACCCCCAAGCAGTCATTAAAAATGGTCCAGGAACTTATCTTTAACAGAGATCTTATCCTTCAAACAGAAGAGGAACCCCGGGCCAATCTTGAATGCCGAAGTGGCCATTTCGTTCACCGCGTTGAGAAAGTTCCTAAGGATAAGTGACACCTGCACCTTCAGTTTGCCCTTTAAGGCAAGGGGGATTTACTCCCAGAGAAGGTGAGGGTTATGATCTACCTGTATGATGTGAAGCCAGACATCCTGCCTCCCATGAGAAGATCTTGCTGTTTGCGATTTGGGCACACGACTTCCCACTGTGGTGATTGCTGATGCCCATTTCATGAGGGAAGTCCTTGTTCTCCACCACCAGTGTGTGTAAAGTATTATGAACATTGTTCCCCCTGCTCTTCAGATAATCCAATATATCAGGAATAAAAGAAAATTCAGGATTCAAAATCTGTAGATCGGTTGTCATACACTGAGCCTCATTGAATATTTGATCGTCTCCATTCCGTTCGTGTCTACCTTTTCCTCTGTTACATCTTTTCCCACTCCCTCTTCCACCTCTCCTCTCCCTCTCCTCTGAGCTCCACTCTCTCTTCCCACCAGGAGTACTGTTCCCCTTCTGCGACACTTGTTGGTGATGGAGTCCTCGCTAGAGGCTCCTCCTCCCAGTGTTTCCCAGATTGAAGGTCTGCTTCCTCGAGTCGGCCACTGGACTGTCTTTGAGTCCCCAGGTTGTCCGCACTTTGTTGGTCCCATTCCTCTATGAAGCAGGTCCTCTCTCTCTGGGCCCTGCCCTTCACATTTTATGAAAGAGGAGGAAGAAGAAGAAGAAGAAGAAGAAGACTGGCTTCAGCCTGTTCATCTCTCTTTTTGCTCCCCCCTTCTTTGCTCATTTGACGGAATTGCAATGTCTATTACCATCACCTTCTGAGGTTAAAGCACCTTATTTCTGTATACTTCGCATCTTGTGTAATTCTGAAAGGAATCACATTTAACTGATGCTGTCTCACCAACCCTCCATGGGTTGTGTGCCTTCTGTTGGAACTGGGTTGGCCTTCCACATGCATCTGGTGGTGTTTGCACTTTAGTCCTTATGGGTATGTTTAGTACATGGATTCCACACCGTACTGCTTTGGAAACGGTTGCACTCTGGTCCATTACCTTCCTTCTGAAAGTCCATCGCCACCTGCTGACCTGACTGTCTTCCTTCAGCAGCTTCCCCCTCCTTTTCTTCTCATTGGGGACTTTAAATGCCCTCACCCTTTGTTGCAGTGTTTCTATCTCCAGCCAGTTCCTTGAAGACCGTGAGCTCTGTCTTCTTGATGATAGCTCTCTGACCCATTTTAGTGCCGCTCACATCACTTTCTCTACCATAGATCTTTCACTTACTTCTCCTTTTCCCTCCATTAAACTGGTTGCCATATGATGAAATTTGCGATAGTATCCACTTTGCGTTGATTCTGTCAGGCTGTCCTGATACATCTGATGTGATTACTCTAGCCTCTAGCATCGCGGTTCCTTGATAAATTCCCTCCTGGCCGCCAGCTAGTTCCATGGTGGAACTTGACCATTGCTGTTGCCATCTGTGATTACCATTGAGCCTTGCTACAGCTTAAGCTTCACCTTCTGAGGTTAAAGCACCTTATTTTTTTATACTCTGCATCTTGATTTTACTGTTGTTAACGTAGAAAAATAGTGCTGACAAGTAAGAAAGAAAACAATGCTTGTTATGACTGACACACACATATACGACACACACACACACACACACACACACACACACACACACACCTCTATATATTTCTGGTACTGTTTATAATCTGCACTTCCATTTCCTATTTTGTTCAGGAAATCCGGATGAAAATGTATATATTGTACAGAATGGAAAATTAGTCGTTTTCACACAAGAAGGTAATACACCACCAGTGGAGCTAAAGGTTGTGAGACCTGGTGAGACTGTGACTTCGTTACTCAGTTTTACAGATGTTTTAACAGTAAGTGTACATCCTTTTTGGTGTATTAAGTTATATAATTTAAAGTCAATGCTTCATACATGTTCTGTAGATGTAGCAAAGAAAGTATTTTTACTCATGAAATTTGTCGAAAAATGCAAGAGATCAGTAGTAGTTCTTTAGTTACTATTTCAAAATTAGCAGTGATATTAGTAATGAGCAATAAATGTGATTTTGTCAGAATGGTTTGACCCTTTCTTGTACAAATATGTTTGGATTAATTTTACATAATTTTTCAATTTTTCTTAGCAGATTGAATATACATCCACCTTTCTGGCATACTCCCATGATATTAATTCTTTTTCCAACATTTGATGCATTTATCAAGGTGATTCTCTTCAAGGATCTCTAAATCACTTTACACTGTGGAATGAACACGCATGTATCAAAGATAACACTGTTAATGAGTATTAGTCATAAATGAATTTTGTATATCTGAGGTGCATCTTGCAAAACAAGTGCAGAAATGGTGAATCAATTGGTACTTAGTATCTGATTAATTATTGTGGATGGTAATCTTGGAATGCCAAGCAGTGAGGACTTAGACTTGCAGCTGTCTAGCTGTATCATTCTTCACAAAATATGGACATACATAAAACTTTAGTACCCAGGACTCGTGTAGTGTCCAATGCTGATAGCCTACATGAAGAGGGGTGCTCAAAAGAAATATTAAATCAGAATCAATACATAAAACATCAAATAAAGGTATATCATCCACAAACCACCATACAGTGCATGGCGGAGGGTACCCTGTACCACTACTAGTCATTACCCTTTCTGTGTGTGTGTGTGTGTGTGTGTGAGAGAGAGAGAGAGAGAGAGAGAGAGAGAGAGAGAGAGAGAGAGAGAGAGAGAGAGATTGTGTGTGTGTGTGTGTGTGTGTGTGTCAGTCAGTCTATATGACTCTGTACGGGCCCTAATTTCTCTTAGATTTGTGGTCATTATGCAAGAAGTAAGTTGGTTACAGCAAAACCATTCTGCGCTCAGCTTTAAATGCTGTCTGTCTAAATTTCCTCAGTAGTTTCCCTCTGATCTTCCCTCCAGAATTCACATTTCAATTCCCAATTTCCCTCTGTAACGCCAAACTCTCCAGTAATCCATCTAACAGCCTGCCTCTGAATTGCTTCTATGTCTTCTTTCAAAGTGATCTGATGGGGAGTTCAAACAGATGAACAGTACACAACAGTGGGTCACAGTAGTGTTTTAATATATTGTCTCCTTTACAGATGAACCACATCTTCCCTAAATTCTCCCAATAAAAGAAAGGGTACCATTTACTTTCCCCACAACTGTCCTTATATCATTATTTGATTTCATATTGCTCTAGAACATTATGCCTAAATATTTAATCTACACAACTGTGTCAAGCTGCTCATCACTGTTACTGCATTGGAACATTATGTGATTGTTTCTTTACTCTTCTGCATCACTATACATTTTGAGCAAATTGTCACACCTCAGGCCAACTAGAAATTTTGTCTGAGTTTTCTTGTATCCTACTGCATTCACTTAATGATGTCACCTTCCTGTACACGATAGCATCATCAGCAAACAGTGGCACATTACTACCCACTCTGTTCATCACAACATTTATGTAGATAGAAAATAATAGTGGTCCTCTTGCACTTCCCTGGGGGACTCCTGACGATACCCTTGCCATCAAGGACAACATACTGGGTCCTGTTACTTACAATGTCTTTAAGCCATTCACATATCTGGGTACCTGTACTATATGCTCGTACCTTTGTTATCAATCTGCAATGCAGCACCAAGTCAAATGCCTTTCAGCTTGTAAGTCTTGCAAGGAATGTGTTCAATAATTCTGCAGCAAACTATGTTAATTATATCGGTCTGGAATTGTGTGTTTCTGTTCTTTTACCTTTATTATAAACAGGAATCACCTCCAATTTTTTGCACTGGACCAAATTTTCATGATAAATGCAAAGAAAGTAAGGGCCAGTGCTGCAAAGTACTCTTTGTAAAACTGATTTGGGATTCCATGTGGACCTAAGTACTTGTTTGCTTTCAGTCCTCACAGTTGCTTCTCTACATGAAGGATGCATATTACTATGTCCTCCATTTGTGAGTCTGTGTGATGGTCATATTACAGGATGTTTGCATGATCCTCCATGAATGATGATGTAAATGTGAAATTTAAAACATGAGCTTTCCTTTTCCTTTTTGGCAAAGTATGATGGTGGTAGTTGTATGCTTCATGCATTGATGCTTTTACTGATATGCAAATCTCTACTTTTCCTGTCTTCATTTAAATGTTCTTCTTTTTTGAATTGAGAGTACAACTGTTTTTGCATTCTCTCCATTTTCTGAATATTAGTATTAAGTTACAGTGGAGCTTATATAGCAACATTAATCCAGTTAGTTGGTACACTTTTTTTACAATTCATTTAAACTTTGTCGATAATTTCTCTGCATCTGTTGTACCTATACTGAACAATGTTCATTCATTGTCTAAGTGGGAAACAAGCAATTATCAGTTCTTTCTACCAAAATCTCTCTTCTAGCATTTTTGAGTGATTTATTAACTTTGTTAACCATTGTCACTATGACATCATCATGATCACTACCCCGTCTCTACACTTGCCTTTGTGTGCTACACACAGTTCACCCCATATTACAAAGAATCAGAAGTGAATTCACTCACTTACATCCATTGGAGCCAATGTGGTGCTCCTATAGGTTCCTGGCCATGTTGGTGTGTCAATAAATGAAACTGAGGATGCTGTTGCAGAAAATGCAGTTCTCCTCCCTCAGCTTGTCAACTATTTTGTTTCCTCAGGTGATCTTCATGCCACTGTCTCTGTGCTTGTATTGCTCTGGTATACACAGTGGTCTTCCTTTGAAGGAAAGAAACTCCACGACATTAAACCTTTCCATATTGCTTGGTTGACCTTCTCTCATTGTGAGATCATTTTAGCCGGCTGCGCATAGGATACTGTCATTTCAGCCACCACCACATACTTCTTGGAGACCCTGCTCCACTTTGTGCTTATTGTTATCATCCCTTGACTGTATGCCACCTTTTGATCCAGTGACCATTTTTTGTCTGTCAAAATCTGTGTCTACTGGATGACACATGCTCTGTTGATCATTTCTTACTTTTAATTCACTGCACCAATATGGTGAAGGAAATTTTAATTCCCCTTCCTCTCTTGGGAATCCAGCCATGTCTTTAATGTTTTGATGTATCTTTCCCTAGGGATGGCCTTGTCTTTCTGTTCGTTTTCTAACTTTGAATGTGTTGTGCCTTTTTCATCTTTGCCCCTTTTTAGTCTTTGGTTTTAACATGGTCCGACATGGGTTCTTGGGACCTTAGTAGTTTTGTGTCCTAAATAAAATTAAACAATAAATAAAAAAACACAACAGTCATTTATGAGGTCAGGTCTGTTGTAGCTGAAATATTTCCATTGTGTATGGGCTGTTTATTTAGCTGCTCAAGACAGTGTTTGGAAAAAAATCTTCAACAGTAGTTCACACTACTGCTTTTCTGTACCACCTGAAATAAAACCGTAGATGTCCCAGTCCACACACAATAAGTTAATGTTGCCTCAACTAATACTGCATAGTCTAGATATCTTCCCACTACTGAGTGTATACTTTCTTTGACTGATTCTAGAACAATCACAGTGGAACTAGGTGATTTGTATAAATGCCCAACCATGAACTTTCTCTTCGACCTGTTATATGCATCCTGATAAATTCACAGTCACACTCTACTTTGACAACAAAAGTGTGGTCAAATATCATATTTTCTACTGTGCATGCTCCCTGAACTTTGAAATTTTATAATCCTGTAGAGGAGGAGGAGGAGGAGGAGGAGGAAGAAGAAGTAGAAGTAGTAGAAGAAGCAATTCAGATGCAGGCTGCTAGGTTCATTATTGGTGGGTTTGATCAGCATGCAAATGTTACAGAGGCACTTCAAGAACTCAAACGCGAATCACTGGATCGAAAGTAACATTTTCGAGAAACAACTGAGGAAAATTTGAAGACTGTCATTCGAAGCTGATTGCAAAACAATTCCATTGCCACCAACTTACATTCTGCATGAAGACCACAATGATAAGATAAATTGTGGCTCATACAGGGGCATAATACCATTTGTTGATCCCTCACTCCTGTTTGAGAGTGGAATAGAAAATGAAATGACCACTAGTGTTAAAGGACCCTTCTGCTTCACACCTGATGGTATAGATTTGTAGAAGCAGGACCAAGAACTCTTGTTGTGTGAACAGAGTGCAGTTGCCATATAAACCATGTTTGTGGTAGTTATCTTTTAGATAGTAGTTATTTATGATACTAATTGGTCAATAAAGCAGCGTAGAAATGATAACTGTGACAACAGTAAACGTCTTCAGTTGTAGACCGAGAAAAAAGGATAGGAACATAAAGATTGGAGACTGTGTATCTGTTACCATCTTGTGTATTTTTCCTGAGTGATGTGACGCAGTGCTCACCTCACTAGACTTACGTTCGGGAGGACGGCGGTTGAAACCCGCCTATGGTCATCACGATTTAGGTTTTCTGTCATTTCCGTAAACCATTCCAGGTAAATGCCAGAATGGTTTCTTTCAAAGGACGTGGTTGATTTCTTTCCCCATCCTTAAACAAAAACAATTTGATCTTGTGCTCCATCTCTAAATGACCACATGGACATTAAACCATATCATCATTCCTTTTTTCTTTTGTTTTCCTCTAGTTCTTGTAACCCTTTGTACCTGTGCCCATGGTGTGGACCTGCCTTGCTACCCTCTCGGTATCATCCCAGTTATGGTCACAGGGCACCCAGTTTGGTGGTTGAAAGCTCTAATGAATTCAAGAGTTAAGAGTTATCAAACTTATTCAGTCAGATTTGAACTAATTACTCCCAAGTGAAGTGCCACTCTGAGTTAGCCTAGGGTGACTTGTTAGATAACTTAGGCTCAGAAGACAATGGACAGACAGGTCTCAATACATTTGCATTGTGATATTTGTTTTATATGCCATGAATGTGGACTGGGTGAGGGCATAATTCAAAACTCGGCCTGTCGAGCACTACGTTGCCACAATACTTGAATACAACAAAGGAAAGTCCAGGTTGGAATTCAGTAATATAATGAGGATAGTTTACAACGCACCACGAAGGTGCACCTCGAGTTGAGAGGCACACAAAAAATACACTTACACCCAACTCCATGTTCTTTTACCATTAGCCATCATCAGAAAAGACATCACCCACACAATTACATACACACACTTCAGACACACAACTGTCATCTCTGGCAGCCACACTCAGTGTGCGTAGCCAGAGATGACTGTTGTGTGTCTGAAGTATGCCTGTGAGATTGATGTCTTTTCTGAGGAAGGCTGGTGGCCAAAAGCCTGAGGTGTGTGTGTGTGTGTGTGTGTGTGTGTGTGTGTGTGTGTGTGTGTGTGTCCTTTTTCGGTGCCTGTCGCAATTTGATGTGGGCCTTTGAGTTGTAAACTATCCTCGTTATTGGATCCTTGAATACAGCTAGCTTGTTGCTGTACCCAGAAGATGAAGGGATGACATCAATCCCATCAAGTTTGATTGTGCATTAACAATTGTAGGCATGAATATTTTTGGTGATCTGTCAGTAGTAAACACAGTAATGAATCCAGAATCATATTTTCACTCTACAGCGAATTATGTGCCGATATGAAACTTCCTGGCAAGAATAAAACTGTTCTGGACTGGGATTCAAACCCAGGATCTTTACCTTTTGCCAAAGAACTCATTTGCCAACAGTCACTGGCAGGCTGATTGTATTTCCATGAACAATGACCCAAATGGCTAATGTAAATGCTAAATAAATAAGAAATGGTGTAATTATAGTTTTTTCCTTAACAATTATTTATCAGCACAACATACCTCTCGGTACCCTTACAACCTTTCCAGACTGCTTCTGACCAGCCTGTGTAATTGTCTGCTTATGATATTGATTTGTTCTATTTTTCATCAATAACATTAAAGTATGTGTTTTTTCTATATGATATTGATGTAGTATACTTCTGTTGTGTGTGTGTGTCTGCCATATTAAATGTATGCTGTACTAAAGGCATGGCTAGAAAATAACCTTAAATTGAGTTTATAAAAGTGTTCATGTAAACAACTGACTCTTCATGTGTTACTAATTTGGCAATTAATGCACAATAGGAAGAATAATGTGCTGTGGTTATTATACGATGGTTAACTTCATAAGTAAGGCTTTTCGTTAAATTAAAGGATACTAATTGGTTTAGCAAAAGTGTGATACAGAGGCTTTTTTTTATAAAATAAAGTGATACTTGGATGAAATTTGTGGCATAAAGTGACCAACGTGACTGTGTGTATTTTACAGGGCCACACTAGCTCTTACAAGACTGTGTCTGCAAGAGCTGCCGAAGACTCTACAGTGCTGCGTCTTCCCATGTCAGCATTTCAAGATTTATTTGAAGACTACCCAGATATATTTATCAGAGTGATGCAAGTTATAATGGTGCGTCTTCAGAGAGTAACATTTACTGCTCTACACCAATATCTGGGTCTGTCATCAGAATTAGTGAATCAGGTATGTTAGGTGAAATGATACAGAGAATGATCAAACCTTTATTTAATAATGAAGCCATGAAAAGTAACTCACATCTACACCTACATCCATACTCCACAACCTTATGATGTGTGGTGGGAAGTAATTTTACCACTGTCACTTTCTTCTTTTCCTATTGCAACCCAATAGGTTTTGCAGGGGGCAGCGAGGGGGGGGAGGGCTGTGACTAAGTTCCATATGGGCACTAATCCCTGTCATTTTAACTTCTTGGACAGTTCATGAGATATATACACAGGTGGAAGAAATATATTGGTGGTTAACACTTCAAGAAATGTATACTATTAGGACTTTGATAGAAGCCGGTACTGTGATGCAGAATCTCTCTCCTGCAACATCTGCAGGTGACACAGGTGTACTTACTAAATTAATCTGTAACAGAGTTGGCTGCTCTCGTTTGCATCTTCTCTGTTTCCTCTATTAACCCTGTCTGGTAACGATTCCACACTTATGGGTAATTTTCAAGCATTGATTGTATGACTGTTTTGTAAGTTACATCCCTTATTTGTGGACTACACTTCCTGAGTATTCTTCCAATGAATCTGTCTGGCATTTGACTTACCCACGATTAACCCATTGGCATACTTTGACGGATATATCCGTCACTGAGCAGGCGATTCAGAACTCCGCAGTTTAGCAGGACTCTGCCTTACCGGTCACTCTGATTTTAGTTTGCAAGCATTGTCAATTGATGGCAGAAACTGTATGTGTTGAAAGAGGCCAGTGATTCTCGAGAATAGGCATCTTGCAAAATGTAGGACTTGCGGACTGTTGGGTTCAAGGACAACCAAGTGAAGGAGGAAGCCCACTACAACTCATGTGGACCAATTTTTTTTAAATACTATCATACTCAGTTAAACTATGTCTGAATGTATCTAACAGTATAACGTAAAATATAATAATCACTGTAAGATAAGTGTTTAGATGTTGCTACAACAACCATCAAAAATTTTCAAAAATAAGTGCACGGCTGTGTGAAAATGCTAATAAAAAGCTTGTATGCCAATGGGTTAATTCTGTATGGTTGTTCCATTTCAAATCACTCCTTTTGCCTACTCCCAGATATCTTTTGGAAGTAACTGCTTCCAGAAATTGGTCTGCAACTGCACAATCATACAATGAAGACTTATTTCTTTCTATGTATTCACAGAACTTTGTCTGCTTACGTCGAGAGTCAATTGCTACTCTGCAGTGTGCATCAGTATGCTGCAGATCCTCCTGCATTTCTTTACAATTTGACAACTTTGACTTCTTGATATACATCAACATCTTCCTTTAAATTGTTGACTCATACCTATAATTTCTAGGATAAAATTTGACAACTATCATTCTGAAATAAAATTTTATGTCCCACAGAAACCTTTTGGAGTGTAGTATAGTATTTGACTGTTTTGACATTTAAAATGTTAAATACCATAGTTTCTATCTGCAGTGTGTGCAATTGTGGTTAATTAAAGATATGTTTCTTTCATTCACTGTGTTTGTAATAATGTTCAACCCTTTCAGCCCCTAGGTTGTAGGTGATGTGACATTAATATAGACGGGCATGTTTAAGATACAAAATACATATAGTAATTCATTGCTAAAAAGAAAATAAATTTATTTTCAAAAGTTTTGTACCCACACAATTGTCTGTTTTAGGCATTCACAACATTTTTTTTATGATCTGCACCATCTTACAGTAACATACCTCTGAAAGAAGTGACATAATGACATAATAACATCACAGGATCATATAAGATCAACTGACTGTCAGATATGATATTTTTACATGTCAAAACAAGGATATCAACACTTTGTGAATGAGTCTTTCTCGTCACCATTGGAAGTGTACTGGAAGTTTGGTGACAGCTGTTAACAGACAGTGTAGAAACAAGGAACTAAAACACATTGTGCACATTACTATAGTCCACCCATGACTGTGTTGCAGGCTTGAACTTTCTAGCATGAACCACAAAGGAATAAAGCAAGCAAAACCCAGAAACCCACAATTGTGCGTGCAGGCCCTGAAAGGGTTAGAATATATTTCCTATCTTTGCTTGCAAAATAATTGAACATTATAAATTATCCTATAACTTGGAGAAATCTCTTACAAAGCCCTATCCCAAGCTGTTGGAAATGAGCTGAAGATAACAATGAGGCAATTACAATGTGAGGTCAAACTACTACAGGTCTCAGTCACTGTAGGCAGCTGTTCTACTTAAAATATAAACCGAGAAGAATGAAAACAAAAATGGAAATGAATTGCACTACTTTTGTTACATGATCATTTAGTAAGCCAAAAATGTAATTGAGATACTCAGCCAACTCCAGTGGAATATGCTGCAACAAGAGAGATGTCCTGCATCAGAGCTTGAATTAATATTAAAATTATGATTCTCCTTTCTGTAAGAGTCAACTAATATGTCACTTCTTACTGCATATAGTTCTGAAAAAGACCATGAATGTTAAATTACAGAGATTCAATTTCAGTGGACACCTTCAAACAATAGTTTTTCCGTTTAGGCTATTTGTGAGTAGAAGAGGAAAAGGGGGTATGTGGTACTGATATGCAGAGTACCCTCTACCACATAACAGAAGATCTCAGTTGAGTATAGATGTAGACTGGTACTTTTAAGGTTTCTCAAAGATGCCATGTTTGTTTGTTTGTTTCAGCATACTCAGAAGAAAGAATCCAAAGCTCCACTTGCTGTAGTGAAAAAGCAATGTAAGTTTTACCTTCTACTTGTGTATAATTTGTGCTATAATGCAAAAAATCATATAGCCATCATTCTATGCAGTGAGCTGCTTTCATAATACACTAGTGTTTTACTAAGCAAGGTTAAACAACAGGAATAATTGGGCTCACATGATCATACTATTTGGAGTATTGGCATTGCTTTCGTAAAGCAGTGTAAACAAATGTTCTTAAACAGTGCCATATCTGATTCTTAGATATTTCTTTAAAAAACCCTGCAAGAAAGAGATATGGTTTCCATTATGGGGCTCTTCAGATATATTTTCCACTGATACACTAAAAAGGCTGTTTTGGAGTCCTCACTTTTCTTGCTGGAGTGCAATATGTTAGTATTTGCTACATAACAGGAATAAAAGAACAGTATAAAAGCACCTAGTTTCCCTTCACTTTGTTTCCAAGCAACTGAAGATCAGACTCACTAAATAGCATAAGTATCAAATGGTCAACATGTTTACAAAAGGAGGAGGAGGAATTTGAAAACATTACAGTTTGCCAGTTAGGGTAAGATGGTGAATTGTAGGCTGCAGTTGGTGAAGCAGGGGTGGATGTTGGTGCAGAGGTTAGTGAAAATTGAGGTAAGGATTATTATGGAAATGATAGATGTTGCGAGCAACTCCCATCCAAGTAGTTCAAAAAAACATGTGCTGGGGGAGGGGCATGGGATATCCATTTGCAATGGGTTGTTTAAGCAGCCATATAAATTCAGCACTCTGTGCTGAGCAATGTCTACTGTCTCTGTGTGGTGAACTCTGCTCTTGTCTAATTTGTTGGTGGTCATTCATTTGGGTATCAATTGGTTGGTGTTCCTGCCCACATAAAATGCTATGCAGAAATTGCAGCAGAGCTGGTTACAGGGTGTCCAGCAAAGGAATTCCTGATTTAAGAATTAAACATTTCAGAAAATGAGATCAATAGACACAAGCAACAAAAAGTATGTTTATTGTGAAAGCTGTAAGAATTTCATATCAAAGTTTTGAAATAGTTTGGGAAGCTGCTAGCAGCTGTTACTGCATCAGCATGCATATTCTTCCAGAAGCAGTCTTTGTAATCACATGACAATCTTTTCAAAATATCACAGTACAGAAGTTGCGAAGGAACATTGAAATTTTAAGAGAATGACATTATTAATAATAGGTCCAAATAGCTGCTGTTTAATTGTTAGTTTAATTATGACAGGCCTATTTTGGCTTTTATTGCCATTTTCAAGTGACTTCTAGATGAATCTGACATCCATGCGACATCTGTAGTACACTGTCATGTAACGGTCACTGCTTGGTTGTTGGTAAAATTACTACATAATGTCCAGAGACTTGCAGTTGTTTGACAGTACTTAGACAATTAAGTACTGTCAAAATATTCAATTTGTTTTAACCTCACAATGTGTCTCACACAAAGAAGTCACAAGGTGGCAGATTGGATGAATATAAAAAGGCTAGTCCATCCCTGCAACAGAAATTTGCAGTAATACAACACAATGATTCCATTACTAAAGTATTCATAAAAAAAAAGAAGCAAAATGCCTGATTAGTGTGATGTGGTCTGGCCCCATCTTGCATGAACCATTCAGTGTCCAGTTGTCTTCAAAACTAGCTACGTGGTGAAATATTGTTCCAAAACTACAATATAACTATCACTGGTGATTGTTTCTCGTGTCAGTAATGGAAACTAACACCTCTGCTGCATACCACAGCCTAAAGAGTAAATTTGGGAGAATACAGTGGTTTCACTTCACACAATTGGGGGATTTTGTTTCTGACTTGATTGAGGTGGAAGTGTGCTTCAGCTGTGAACCAGATGCAGCCATTATCAAATACTTCACAAAGTTGGTGATCTATCACACTGCCTGTACAAGTTATGGCCTGGTGGCTTTTTTTTTTTTTTGCACTCTGGAATGCTTCAAAGAAATCTCTGCTGCAATTCTTCAGATGGATTTTCTTGAAGATTGCTGAATAAATTCACAAATTGTGGCAACATTTTCAGGAGTAATTACAATTTCACAGGTGTCAACAATCCCCACCAGGACATTAGCCACAGTGCCTGTGGCTTGTGAATAGTTTTCATGTTGAATCTTTTTGGAATATTAAATATAGTTTAAAAGCTGTGTCTCATTGCTGTAGAATTGTTCTAGCCTGTGGTATTCCAGTACCAGGAAACATTTTGTCCAATAGCATAAATGATTTCGACCTTTTCCATCAGTAACACAAATCTCCTTTAATGTTTCAGTTGTGGAACTAACTGCATATGATATGCCTGCTTTCACAAGTGGTACTCCTTCTGATGGGAAATCCTGTAATGGGACTCCCCCCCCCCCCCCCCCCAGGGGGCCCACAGCTCTTTTGTGGGTACGTGTGTGGCATGCACGGGGCCCCGAGCTGAAGCGACCTTTCTTCTGTCCCAGGCCGCTTCCCTCTTTCCCCTCGGTTTGTGCCTTCACCCTGAGACGGGCATTTTCAATCAATCCAAGGTTTCTTTTTTTCGCTTCCTCTCAGACTTCTCCTTTCCTTGGTCCTCTTCCTTTCCTGTTCTATAGCCTTCTCCTCTTTCTTTCTCCTTGTCCTTGACCCGCCCTTTTAATCTCCGCCTCGGCGTTTCAGATTCTCCATCCTTCATCCCTTTCTCTCCTTCCTCTCTTCTTACCTCCCTGTGCATGTCTGAAGGTCAACCCACGCTCTGTGTACCCGGTGACGGGGTAAGGCGTAACTCCCCTCCCCGGGTAGACATGTAGGGCACGTACGTACCCCCCGGGAAAGGCCGGGCCCAGGCAGGGGTGATTACTCGCGCTGGTACCTTCTGAACATGCCGATTGGTCCCTCCGTCCGTTCTCGGGAGGTGTGACCTGAGGTGCGAACAGTCACCTAAGGCAGGTGCACCCTCAGAGAGGGCCCCCACAAGGAAGGAGCGCAACATCGGAGACGCCGGTAATCATGGGGGACACATCCGCTATGAAACATCCAAATCTTCTATAACCTTGACCCAAAAGTGGAAACATGACGATTCTCAGCCACAGAAAGTCTTGCCTAACATTCCTAAGTTCGTGGTAGGATCTCGTACTGATGATGAGGATTTTTCTGCTGTAAATCCTTTTATCATTCAGAAGGGTGTCGATGCGATCGCAGGTCCCTTGAAGACCTGCTCCAGACAGCGCAATGGGACCTTGTTGCTCGAAACTGAGAATGCGTTTCAGGCACAGAAGTACTTTGGGCTACACTAGTGCATACTTTTCCAGTAGAAGTGGAGGCTCACCGCACCCTCAACTCTTTGCACGTGGTAGTCTTCACAAGATCCCTGGATGGGTTATCGGACGAGGATATACTTACCTATATGTCCAACCAGGGAGTTACAGCTGTTCATCGCGTGATGAAATAGGTTAACAATGACCTCGTGCCGACTCGTACTGTCTTCTTGACATTAGACAGGGTTGACCTACCATCTAAGGTGAAAGCACGCTACAAAGTTATTTCCGTTCGCCTGTATATACCCAATCCTACGTGCTGCTTCCATTACCAGAGATATAATCATACCAGTAAATCTTGTCCTAATGCAGCCAAGTGCGCCACCTGTGGCAGGGACGCCCATGAGGGTGAATGTCTACCTCCATCCCCTCACTGCAGTAATTGCATGGGTGACCATGCTGCTTCTTCACGGGACTGCCCCGTTTATAAAGAAGAGCGGGTCATCCAGGAGATTAGCATCAAGGAAAACGTCTCAACCTATGCCGCTCGGAAGTTATTAGCGAGTAGGAAGCCCGCTGTACTCCCATCAGGTACTTACAGCTAGGTCCTCACCTCTCCTCGACCAACTAAGGAGGTAGGCATTCAGACCTGTGATTTAACCTTCTGTGACACTGTTGTCAGGTCGGCTAGCCCGAAAATTGCTCGTTCCACCTCTCCGATCCCTTCTGCCCGTTCTACAGTACATTCGTCGACCAGTTCCCGCACATCCCAGGCACCTAAATCCGCTGCCCAGAGTTCAAAAAAAGAACCCGTTCATGAAGATTTCCTTAAAACTCCGTCTTCTCAATTGTCAACCACTTCCTCTACCCATCATGCTTCTAAGAAGGCTCACAAAAAGAACAGCCACCCCCCCTTCCCTGCCACGGTGTGACTCTTCGGTCACGCCATCCAACAGTTGCCGGCCTCGGCCGTCTTCTGTTTCACCGGCACGCCCTGTCTGCCGGGCACGTGGCCCTTTACCGGCGGTGGAAGCTGCCTCTCCTGATCAACTCACGGAGGTGGCAGACGCGTCGGTCGAACCTATGGAACACGACCCTTTGCCCCTAGATAGCGATAGCAGTGCTCCCTCGAAGTCCGGTCCTCTGCGGCCGTTGAGGTGACCCCGCTTGCTTGTTCCTTTTTATCTTCTTTTCTTCTCTCATTTTTTTATCATCGCGCTCCTTCAATGGAATATTTGCGGCATTCGTTCCAATTGGAAGGAATTAAAACTACTCCTTCGATTGCACTGCCTGCTTCTAGTCTGTCTCCAAGAAACTAAGTTACGTCCATGTGATCATGCAGGCTTCCCCCAGTACACCTCTGTGCGTTTCGACCTGACACCTGTGGAAGGTACCCCAGCCCATGGAGGGGTTCTGATGCTCATTCTAGACGACGTCTATTACCATCACATTTCATTGCATACTCACCTACAGGCAGTTGCTGTCTGCATCACTTTATCCACATTTACTTTTTCCCTCTGTAATATCTATTCGCCATCGTCATCTACCCTTACTATGGCGGATGTGCTACACCTCATTGACCAGCTCCCTTCACCTTTCGTGTTGGTAGGCGACTTTAATGCCCACCACCCCATATGGGGCTCTCCAGCACCTTGTCCGAGAGGCTCCCTCTTAGTGGAACTTTTCCACCACCTCAATCTTGTTTGCCTCAACACCAGTGCACCGACCTTCCTTTCTGACACAACACATACTTATTCCCACATAGACCTCGCAATATGCACTCCTCAGCTTGCACGTCTGTTCGAGTGGTATGCACTTTCTGACATGTACTCGAGTGACCATTTTCCTTGTGTCATCCACTTCCTGCATCATTTTCCATCTCCTCGTCCCACCAGTTGGAACATCTCAAAAGCCGACTGGGGGTTTCATTCTTCCATGGCTGTTTTTCACAATCAGAATTTTCCCAGCTGTGACAGTCAGATCGAATACATCACAGAGGTTATTCTCACAGCTGCAGAACATTCCATACCTCGTACATCCTCTTCTCCATGTCGTGTCCCGGTCCCTTGGTGGACTGCAGCCTGCCGCGACGCTCTTGGAGCTTGGCGACATGCTTTACACACCTTCCACTGCCACCCAACAATGGAGAATTGTATAAATTATAAACAAATGAGAGCGCAATGTCGTTGTGTTATAAACGACAGCAAAAAAGCTTGCTGGACTGCTTTTACTAGTTCTTTTAACCGCTTTATTCCCTCCACAGTTGTTTGAGGTGGCCTACCCCGTTTATCCGGCATAAAGGTCCACTCCCCGATTTCTGGCCTGACCGTCAAGAACGCAGTCCTTGGGGACCCCGCTGAAGTTTCCAATGCTTTGGGCTGTTCCTTTGCGGAGGTTTCAAGCTCTGCCCATTACCACCCTGCCTTCCTCCCTCGCAAACAGGTAGAGGAGGCACGGCTACCTTCTTTCCACTCTTTTAATCGAGAAAATTATAATGTCTCCTTCACTATGCAGGAGCTAGACCGTGCTCTCGCCCTGTCCCGATCTTCTGCTCCCGGACCCGATTCCATCCATATTGAGATGCTGAAGAACCTCTCTCCTGCGGGCAAGTGTTTCCTTCTTAGTACATATAATCGCATATTGACTGAAGATACGAGCTTATGGAATAGGTTCACAGATTTGTGACTGGCTGGAAGACTTCCTAAGTAATAGAACGCAGTACGTTGTTCTCGATGGCGAGTGTTCATCAGAGACGAGTGTGTCGTCAGGCGTGCCCCAGGGGAGTGTGATAGGACTGCTATTATTTTCTATCTATATAAATGATCTGATGGACAGAGTAACTTGTAATTTGCGGCTGTTTACTGATGATGCTGTGATGTATGGGAGGGTGTCGTCTGTAACTGACTGTAATAGCATACAGGATGACTTGGACAAAATTTCTAGTTGGTGCGAAGAATGGCAGCTAGCTCTCAATGTAGAAAAATGTAAGGTGATGTGCATGAGTAGAAAAAAACAATCCTATAATGTTCGAATACAGCATTAGTAGTGAGCTTCTTGATTGTGTCGCGTCATTCAAATATCTAGGCATCACATTGCAGAGCGATATGAAATGGAACGAGCATGTAAGGACAGTTGTGAGTAAGGCGGACAGCCGATTTTGGTTTATTGGGAGAATTTTGGGAAGATGTACTTCGTCTGTAAAGGAGACCGCGTATAAAACGCTGGTACGACCACGTCTTGAGTATTGCTCAAGTGTTTGGGACCCGCAGCCGATCAGTTTAAAGGAAGACATAGAGGCGGTTCAGAGGCGAGCAGCTAGATTTGTTACTGGTAGGTTCGACCAATGTGCGTGTCACGGAAATGCTCCGGCAACTCAATTGGGGATCGCTGGAAGAAAGAAGACGTTCTTTTCGTGAATTTCTGTTAAGTAAATTTAGAGGGTCAGAATTTGAAGCTGAGTGTAGTACGATCTTGCTGTCGCCTACTTACATTTCGCGTAGTGATAACAAAGACAAGACAAGACAAATTAGGGCATGTACAGAGGCATATAGACATTCTTTTATTCTTTTTTTCCTTGTTCCATTTGGGAGTGGAATAGGAAAGAAAATGCCTAGTGGTGGTACGGTGTGCCCTCCGCCACGCACCTTGCGGTGAATTGCGGAGTATGTATGTAGATGAAGCCATTGTTGTCCCCATCCCAAAACCAGGGAAGGACAAACATCTTCCTTCCAGTTATCACCCCATTTCTCTGACAAGCTGCGTGTGTAAGGTGATGGAACGCATGGTTAACACTCGGTTGGTCTGGTTCCTCGAATCTCGACGCCTCCTGACTAATGTCCAATGTGGTTTTCGTCGACACCGCTCTGCTGCTGATCACCTCGTTACCTTGTTGACTTTCATTATGAATAACATTCTAAGGAAGCGTCAAACTGTAGCAGTGTTCTTCGATTTGGAGAAGGCGTACGATACCTGTTGGAGAGCGGGCATTCTCCTCACGTTGCACACATGGGGCCTTCGTGGCCGCCTCCCTCTTTTTATTCAAGCGTTTTTGGCGGATCGCAAGTTCCGGGTATGGATGGGCTCTGTGTTGTCAGACACCTTTCGGCAGGAGAATGGGGTGCTCCGTCTTGAGTGTGGCTCTCTTTGCCATTGCAATCAATTCGATCGTAGATTGCCTTTCAGCCGACATTTCCGGATCCCTTTTTGTAGACAATTTAGCAATTACTGCAGCGCCCAGTGGACGTGTCTCTTGGAGTGTTGTCTTCAACGCTGTCTGGATCGCCTATATTCCTGGAGCATTGCGAACGGCTTCCGTTTCTCCACTGAGAAAACGGTGTGTATAAACTTCTGGAGATACAAGGAATTTCTTCCACCATCCCTATGTCTCGACCCCGTTGCTCTACCATTCGTGGAGACAACAAAATTCTTGGGGCTAATGTTGGATCGGAAACTTTGCTGGTCCCCACACGTGTCCTACCTGGCTGCCCGTTGTGCCCGATCCCTTAATGTTTTTCGTGTCCTCAGTGGCACATCATGGGGAGCGGATCGTACCGTCCTGCTTCACCTTTACCAGGCCATTGTTCAGTCGAAGCTCAACTAATGAAGCTTTGTATACTCCTCTGCACGGCCATCTATTCTCCGCCGTCTCAACTCCATTCACCATCAGGGATTACGCCTGTCGACCAGTGCATTTTATACCAGCCCTGTTGAAAGCCTTTATGCCGAAGCTGCTATATTACCCTTGACCTCTCGGCGTGACATACCCTTGTCGGTACGCATGCAGACTGCTGTCGATGCCCAACCATCCATCTTACCCATTATCCTTTGATGACTCACTTGATCGCCAATATAGGTTGTCTGCGATAGCCTTGCTTCCACCTGGAGTTCGGTTTTGCCGCCTGCTTCAGCGGCTCAATTTTACCCTTCCTTCCACTTTTCGGTTGAGCGAGAGCCCATTGCCATCGTGGCTTCAGGCCCAGGTTCACACCCACCTTGAACTTAGTTCACTCCCCAAGGAGACCACTCTGGATTTGGTATACCGCTTGAGGCTTGTTGAACTCCGTTCGCGGTTCAATAATGCACTGAGGGTTCCAAGAGCACTGACGGTGTCGGATCTGCCTTCGTCGTCGGGAACAATATATTCCAATACAAGCTCCCTGACTGGCACTCGTATTTCATGGCTGAGCTTTTTGATCACCACCAGGCTGTTTTATATACCCGCCGCCACCGCCATCCTTTTTGTGCCGTCTGTTTGGACTCCCTTAGTGCCCTGCAGTGTCTTAAGGACCCTTTCTCGACCCATCCTGTCGTGTATCGAATCCAACGCTCCCTCCAGTTGCTAGCAGATAACAGATGTCACCGTTTCTTTTCTGTGGGTCCCTGGCCACGTGGGTGTGCCCGGGAATGAGACCGCCGACATAGCAGCCAAGGCAGCAGCTCTTTTGCCTGGCATGGCTACTTTTTGCGTCCCATCAGACGATGTTCAACGGGCTCTTCGCTGGAGTATTGTGTCGTCCTGGCACAGTGCAGAACTGTTAAACCAATCCCGACCACTTGGAGGACCTCCTCACGCCCCTCTCGGTGAGAGGAGGTCATCCTGGCCCGGTTGCTGAATTGGTCACTGCCGATTCAGCCACCGTCATTTACTAACCGCCGACCCTGCACCGCTGTGCTCCTGCGGTGAATTGCTGACGGTGTGACATGTTTTACTGTCTTGTGTAAATTTTCATCATCTCCGTGTAGCCCTTCACTTTCCGTCTACTCTGGAGGAACTTTTAGCTGATGAAGTATGAGCAGCTGCTTGAGTTTTGCGTTTTATCAACATGGCCAATTTATCAAAGGATATTTAACCCTTCTAATTGTTTTTATCTCTCGTTTTTAGCTTTCCCTTGATACTCTGACAGTTACAAATTTTTCGAGATCTAGCGAATCTCTGTTCCGATCTGAGTGCTAATGACCTGAGAAGTTGTGCGCCCTAAAACCACACAAAAAATTTTATTGGGACTGAGGTAGGATGTGTTGGGTGGATGAATTGAGTAACTCATGTATGTGGGTCTTCCACAGGGATATGACCTTTGTGGCAAGGGTTTGAGAGTGGAAGTGGAATAGGGATGAACCAGGATATTGCGTTAGTTGCATGGGCAGTGGAATATCCAGACAGGAGTAGTGAGAACATGATTCAGTTGGTCCAGTCAGAGATGACACTAAGTAATGTGGAGAATGCTCTTTCGCAGCTATTTAATGGGGGTAGGTGGAGCATTAGTGGTGTACAATAATATGGTTCAGGAATTTTGTTTGGGGGCCAGATTTCAAGGATTGTGCTTGTCACTGAAGGCCTTATTGGGCAAGGAAATTTTTGTCATTGCCCAAACCCCATTCTTGAGTGGCTGTACTATATGGGAGTGAATTTTTGGCCGTGGAAGTGATGGCAGCTGTCAAATGCAACTATCGTTAATGATTAGTGGATTTTATTGGGACAGAAAGTGGAGTTCAATGTCCTGTAAGTTGGCAAACAAGGGTGAGGAGGACCAGACGAAGTGAATGGTTGAATGGAGGAGAATTTGTATTGTCTGTGGAGGAATGTGATAGGGTGTTCAGATTATATGTCATCAGGAACCTATACCAGACAAGGGGGTGTGGTTTTTAACAGCTAAGAATATTTCTTCCAGATGTTCCATGAACAGACTGGCATTGAAGGTTGCTTTGTAGGAATCCAATAGTAATCAAAAAATATTGCCTGCATTTTGGCAGCTGTCGTCCTTTCCACATAAAAAGAATCTGTTCTGGCTACACATGGACAACCTATAGGCTGTTATAAGAATTCCCTTGACCAGTGTGGTGATGTCTCAAAAAGATTTTCACAGACAAGCCCTATGTCTAAACCTAGTCTACAAATTTTTCCATGCCTAATCATCATACGAGCCTCAAGAACAAGTTGCAATGTAGTTTGGTCCTCATTATCCAATATCATTCCCGACAGGAGCAACTAAACTTTGATGGAAACAGAGTACTGTTTTACTGTCTATCAATAAATGGACACCAATGACATTGATCTGAAAATTGGGACTCCTGTATCAGTGCATTGAGAAAATATGAAATTTAAATTTATTTAAAGGTATGTCATATTCACAACAAAAGGGGAGAAAGCAGCTATTTTGAGAAGATGGATGATGCTTTCATGAAATCATTTCAGATGAATCCTGGGATGGCTTCTGCTGATAGGTCATGGCCAATATCTTTCCTAGTCTTTGACTCTTAGCTTTATAAAAAGTAATCTACATTTGTGTACTGAATAATTAGTAGTTATCATCATTTAGTTCAGATTTTACTCTGCAGAACAAGTTACAGATGTGAGATGGTTTGTTCAATGGCAATATATCTAGTGATTTAAAAATAAAATATCAAAAAAGAATGTTTAAGGGGAGTCATACTGCCCAAAATGATAAAATTTCATATTTTTACTTTTATGCAAATTATGAAAATATGGATGTTTATGCTTAACTCACGAGCACTCGCCCTGAGAGCATTTTGCTCAGAGTAAATTTGAAACAATTGGTATTTTACCAGTTTTAAATAGTCAAATATGTGTGTTTTCTTGTAAACGCAACTAGAAATACTAATTTAGACATATTAAGTACATTACAACTGTTCTTTGACTGTCAGAAAAATACTGTACATGTGATCGACCGCATAACTTTTAAATGTGCGAGTTCTTGTGGGTTAATTTGGTGTTGGTTTTGTTGAAATACTCAATTATTTAGTATTTTAAATAAATATTTGAAAATAATCGTGCATTGACATTTCTGAGAATTTTGTTTTCCATCATTTCGCATATTGCATTTTCCTCTGGAACATACAGTCTACTAGGCTGTGGTGCAGTCTTTTGTTTTGTAGAGAACTGTCTTCATAAGTTGCTTACACTAGCAGTACTTCTCAGTATACTCATTGAACTGTACATTTGTTTCTTTTTGACAACAACAGTTATCCACTCGGTATGTTTTAGTTTCTCTGTTTCCTGCAATAGTTTTCATCATGACTAAACCAAAAGGAGTGTTTTCAAAAATATGAAACAAAGGGAACAGATACTACAGAACAAATATAGTGGCAATAAAAAGAGTGAGAAGTGCTGAAGGATATGATAATTTGGTTGTAATTAGTTACAGTCCTCCTCCTCAGAGTGCTTCCAAGAAAAAAACTGTTGGGAAATGATGTAAAATGCAACACAGCTTCAGACGGTGAAACAAACTGCAATATCATTATTAATCTCCATATACTTATTTCAGCTTTGTGTGACCAGTGTGTTGTTGTATATCTGGAGGGGAAAGTGAAATTTCTAAAAAGTTATCTCAATGCAGTGGTCTGGTGTGCACTTTGCAAATAATGTGTTTCTTCTGTAAAAGCAAAAAGTAGTAGCTGTAAAGACTGGACATTTTGACACTAAGATACTTCTATGGACTTGGATGCATAGGAAAAGGCCATTATGCTGGTAAGGTTCATTGTGGCTTGCTGAACCTCCCTAGTCCCCCTACAAAATCTATCAAATAAAATACCATAGTAAGTAGTAGTGTCAAGACGTATGCTATGGAGTCAATGACTAAAGCTGCAGAAAAAGCTGTAGCAGAAAATGGTAGGTCTGACACAGTAATTTCATTCAGCAGATACTGGCAAAGAAAGTTTTCCAGTCAAAGAATTCATGTGAATTTATCACCATCGACAATGGAAAAGTGTTGGATATAGATGTGTTGATCAAGTACTGTCAGGGTTATAGGCAAGAGTACTTAAAGGCAAACTAAGCATGAAATGAATTGACAGAGAAACTATGATGGAACTTGGGAAGGGATGGAGGTTACTTCTGCAGTGAAAATGTTCAATGTTCCCAGCATGATTGTGCAGTTCACTACATGAATATTCTTGAGGATGGTGACTCACAATCATATGAGGCATTGGTGGGGAATAAACCCTATGGTGAATTGTCAGTTACAAAACTAGAGTGCATTAATCATGTGCAAAAGAGGATGGGCACGAGACTGTGTAGACTGAAACAGCAATTGGGAAGTACAAAGTTATCTGATGGTCTTAAGTATAAAATGTTGACTGACTGATAAACAAATTGATGAGATTACACATCATTATGGTATGGCTATTAGAAGTAACAGAGATAATTTAGATGGTATGAAGAGAGCTGTTTGGGCAATTTATGTCCACAAGCTGTCTACAGATGCTGAACCAATACACAACCTGTGTTCCATTGAATGGTGTAAATACATGAAGGTAAAAGAGGAAGGTAAAGTAGACACTTCTCGCACAAAATCACTGTACCAAATGCTGTTATGCTTGCCATGAAACCTGTGTTTCAGGATCTTGCCCAACCAGAGCTGTTGAAGAAATGTCTCAAAGGCAAAACACAAAATGCGAATGATTCTTTTAACGATACTGTATGGTCAAGGATACAAAAAAATGTTTGTTGGAAGGTCAATCTTTGAACTTAATGTTTTTGACGCTGGTCTTACTTTTAATGATAGCTATTCTGTAAGACTACATGTTTTTGAATATCTTGGCATTCCTCAAGGTTACAACACTACTGAAAGTGTGATGGACGTGGATCAACTGTGAATCATGAAGTTAGAGATTGCAACAAGTAATATGTCAAGAGGTCAGATCAAAGAGGAGGGGGCAGCACTGGATGAGGAAGATGAAGAAAGGGATGAAGACTACCATCCAGAAGGATTCTAATGTATTTTTTATGTATCAGTTGGCTGTGTATTACAATTTTGTCTTTAAACACAATTTTCTCAAAATGATATTTTTCAGTATAAATGCCCATTTTTCTCAAACTTCTGAATCTACATCAGTGAATTATTTACCACATAACATAGATAGTACAATGACTTAGTATCTCTTCTTTAGTTGCATTTTCTGTAATAGTTTAAATTCAAGAAATTAAAATTGTGGAAATTTACACAAAAAATTATATGTTAGGAAAAAATCATTACTTTTTCTCCAGCTGTTATTCTAAAGTGATTGTAGAGCAATACTGTCACAAAACACGAGAGAACATGTGATAAAAACACCACATTTATATACTCACCAGTTCCTGAGGAAACAGGGCATTTAAATTGTCGAATTAGGGCGGTACGACTCCCATTATGTGACTTGATACTACAGTGATTCATGTAAAAGTGGCAATACTGATGCTTCCAAAATGATTGTATCTATTTTTTATGTTTTATATACATTGCTAATATAGTAGTAGTAGTAATAAATGTTATTTTCCAGCAAAAAATATACATCACAATACTTCAGATTTTGCTCAGCATGAATTGTTTTTGACTGGAAATCAGACTGATAATTTTAAGGCCGCTACAGATTCGGAGTTCCATCAATTTTCACTCAGTAATCCTCAACCAGATATGCTGGATTCAACGCCATACTTGCCTGCGGTAAGTGTTTCTTATGTTGTATAAAGATCTCGAATGTTTTTCAGTATTATGTAATAAATAGTCAACAAGGTTAAGGTAGTTGTGTGTGTGTGTGTGTGTGTGTGTGTGTGTGTGTGTGTGTGTTTTAAATATGTTGATGTGTGTGAATGATGAAATCACACTTTTACTTGAGAAACTGAGACACGGAATAAATAAAAGCAAGTATTACCAAGAGCTTCATCCAAGAATAAATGTAAACAGGAGTAAGAAAATAGAGGGTGAAGTTCTACAACAAAACTTAATAAAACCAGAATGGCTGTGCTTCAAAAAAGATGAAAGAAAAGAGCAGAAAAACGCTTTGAAAAACAATGCCACATTTGGCTATTATACATCTACGTACATACTCCGCAATCCACACAAAGGTAAGTGGCGGAGGGTACTCAGTACCACTACTCATTACTTGAATTTCTATTGCACTCTCATATAGAACGAGGAAGAAACGAATTCTTGTATGCATCTGCACGAGCCCTAATCTTTCTGACTTTATCTTTGTGGTCTTTATGCGAAATGTTGGTTGGCACAGTAGCATCATTTTGTAGTCCGCTTCAAATTCTGGCCCTCTAAATTTCTTCAACAGTGTTTCTTGACAAGAACATCGCCTCTCCTCGAGCAACTCCCATTTGAGTTCCTGAAGCATTTCAGTAACACTCACCTATTGATCGAATCTGCTAGTAACAAACCTAGCCAATCGCCTCTGAATTGCTTCTTTGTCTTCCTTTAAACCGATCTGATGTAGATCCCACACACTTGAGCAATACTCAGGACAGGGTTGCACAAGCATTTTGTATGCAGTCTCCTTTGCAGACGAATCACATTTTCCCAAAATTCTCCCAATAAACCGAAGTCTACCATCCAGCTTTCCCATGTCTGTCCTTATATGTTCGTTCCATTTCATATTGCTGTGTAGTGTTATACCTAGATATTTTATTGATGTGACTCTGTCAAGCAGAACATTACTAATGCTGTAGCCACTGATTGCAAATCACTGTCCGTCAGATCATTTATGTAGATAGAAAATAACTGTCCTATCGCACTTCCCTGTGGCATTCCTGATGATACCCTAGTCTCTGATGAACACTCGCTTTCAAGGACAACGTACTGGTTTCTATGCACTCTCATATTTGGGGGCTTATTCCCTATGCTCGTACTTTTGTTAGCAGTCTGCAGTGTGTTACCATGTCAAATGCCTTTCGAAAATCAAGAAATATGCAGTCTACCTTTTGCTCTTCATCTCCATAGCTTGCAACGTGTCATGAGGGGAAAAGGACATGTTGAGTTTCACATGATTGATGCTTCCTAAAGCTGCCATGCTAATGCATGGACAGAAGCTTTTCTATCTCAGGGAAATTTACTATATTAAGACAGACTATGTTCAAGAAGTCTACAGCAAACTGATATAGGTCTGTAATTTTGTGGGTCTGTTTTCTTCCCTTTCTTATACACAGGAGGTACCTGCACCTTCTTCCAGTCACTTGGAACTTTGCGCTGGATCAAAGATTTGCCATAAATGCAGGCTAAGTAAGAGGCCATTGCAGCAGAATACTCCTTTTAAAACCTAATTCTTACCCTCATCTGCACCTGGTGACTTGTTTGTTTTCAACTCTCTCAGCTGTTTCTCTACACCGACTATGCGTATTACTGTGTCCTCCATTTGGTAGTTAGTGCGACCAGCAAATGAAGATATGTTTGCATGGTCCTCCTGCATGCATAATTTCTTAAATGTTTAAATTTAAACTTTGGCCTTCATTTTGTTGTCTTCTATCGCCACCCCAGGATGATTGAGTGACTGGATAGAGGCCTTTCACCCACTTACCAATTTTACATAGCACCAGAATTTTTTCGGGTTCTCGGCAAGATCTTTTGATAAGGTATGATGGTGGTAGCTATTATATGCTGCATTTATCACTCTTTATAGACACCCAAATCTCTACTAACATTTGCTTGACCTTTATTGAACCGAGAGCAAAACTGCCTTTGCTTTCTCATTATTTTTCGAATATTGCTATTATACCATGGTGTGTTTTTCCCCATACTTAATCCACTTTGTCAACACATATTTCTGCAGCACTTTATTTGCAATGCATTTAAATTTTGCCCATATTTTCTGTATGTCCACCGTACCGGAACTAAACAATGTCCCTTCAATCTTTAGGTGCAATGCTAACATTTGCTTAGCTGCTCTTTGTGGCACAGACATTCTCCTAGACTTATTGGCCAATTTATTAACTTAAGTGGCCATTGTTGCTATGACAACATGATGATCACTAACCCCTGTCTCTAAAGTGACATCATTGACAAGGTCTGGCCTGTTTGTAGCTGCAATATCGAAAATATTTCCATTGCGCATGGACTGACGATTTAGTTGCTCAAAGCTGTGTTTAGGATACGAATTTAACAGTAGTTCACAAGACATATTGTCTTTACCCCATGTAGTGAAACCATAGACGACACAGTCTGTACTCGGCAGGTTGAAGTCGCCCCCAACTAATAAAGCATGGTCCAGGTTCTTTTGCGCTACTGATCATAAACTTTCTTTGAATGACTCTAGTGCTGTGATGGTTGAACTGTGTAGTCAGTAAAAACACCCAACCATTAGCTTCATTTGCCTATACCAGTTATATGCGTCCAGATAACCTCACAGTCACTCATGACTTTGAATTCAGTAGAAACAATATTTTTTGGACTGCAATGAACACACCCGCTCCAATTATACCTGATTTATCTTAGCAGTATATATTCCACTACTTGCTAAATATTTTGATGCTTCCTACATCAGGATTCAGCCAACTCTCATTTCCGAGGATTATTTGAGTGTGACTGCTTTCCTGCAATACAGTAAATTAGGGAAATTAGTTTTTAATACTCTGAAAATTTACTGCTACTAATTTGTCAGTTAAGGAGTACTTCTAAATGTGTCCTGATTTTACTGTATGCATGTTGACTGACAAGTGTTCATCAGAACTATTGTCTAGCATAAAAAAAAGCCATGTGCACTCCACACGTTCTCTGCTATCCGAGTAGCTGCTTCCTTTGTGTAGTGCATCCCTGATCTATCAAGGGGATCCCTACAATTGACATAGCCTTCGATTGAGACCCTTCACTCAGCTCCAAACAAAAAGACACCGGTCCACTCTGGGAACATTGCTGCAAATTGTAAGTTCTGCTTGCACCTCGTGAATGAGGCTAGCAGTCTTCACCAGTTCCACCAGCCTGCGTAGAATCTAAGGATGTCATTAGAACCCAAGTGACAGACGTCATTAGTGCTGACATGGGCAACAACTTGCAAATGACTGCACCCCATATGTTCAATAGCTGCTGGCAAGGCTGCTTCCACATCTTTAATGAGCTCCCCCCCCCCCCCCCCCCGTGCAGACATATCAAGTGCACATCAGAATTCTTTCCAGCTCTGGACGCTATTTGGCTAAGGGGCTCCATAAATTGCCAAACAGTGGAGCTCCCTACCACTAAGAGACAGCTCCCCTGTGTGCATGCTCGGACCCTGCCGAAGAACCGGCCAGCCCATACTCTCGCAGGATGAACGGGCAATGTCACATGGCTAGCCTCCACATTGGCCCTCCATTTTGAGATATGCGAATGCGCTACCCGTCACTCAGCCTGCGGCGAGGCCGAAACAACTGCATCCGGTACACATGAAGGTGCTGTGGCAGGGGGAAAATGGGGGTTGGCAGTAGTCTGTGGAATGCATTTGGGACCAATGACCCCATCATAATAGTAGCCTGTATACAGATATTTTTGGTTTTTCATAGGAGACATACTATAAAAGTCTTGACCCAGTAGTAACTGGAGGGATGAATAAATGAATGAATGAATGAATGAATGAATTATTAATTAATGAATTTGGTTGGTCACTCACAAATTCTGCATAGTAGTATACTTTGCCTTGTTAAGTTATTTAAGGTGCATTTCAAAGCCCTGGTACTGATTACAATTTCACTCAACTTAGCAGTGTTTTGGCTTTTGACTGTATATTGGCAATGTCCTTTGTTGTTTTGTACTCCTTGTGCACAACTAATTGGACATTCCATTGTTATAAAGTCCAAGTTGGAATGACAGTAATTTGAGAATAGGTAGCATTTAACCATAAATGCAACAGCTGAGCTGCAGTTAGTTGTGTACAAAAGACAATCACATTCACACCACTTAAATTTTTTGCCACAGTCTTGGCACAATACACAGTAAGTACAAAAGCAAACTAAATACAGCATGTGAAAATGTAGTGACGGTGTCCAGCAATAATTAATTTTCAAATTCAAGGTTTTTCAAGGAATTATCATTTTTCCCCCCAGGTTCTTCGTTTATTAACTTGACATAAGGGCATAACTGAAGACTGGGATACCACCCGTCAGCTTTTACCCATGCGTCTCCAACATGTCGGAAAACCCGTGTATGGGATATCTTAATACTTCTGCATTGTAGATAATATATAACCTGTAGTTATCGTTGTAATTAGAGATAACAGAATGTACCATCGCTCACAGGTCTCAGTCCAAAAATTCACACCTTCGGAAAAAATAAATAAATAAACCTCTCTGTTAACCTATACCTAACCA
Source organism: Locusta migratoria (assembly GCA_026315105.1). Lineage (NCBI taxonomy): Eukaryota > Metazoa > Arthropoda > Insecta > Orthoptera > Acrididae > Locusta > Locusta migratoria. Next base: position 107,808,961 of record CM048755.1, read on the forward strand.
TCAGAGAGACTTTATAGATAACTTTTTAAACATAAAATTATAATCTATAATGTATGTTCTGCTTGTAAACAAACTATCGTCTTTAACTCAGCCACCACATAATTATTCATTCCTCAAAACTATTGCGCTGTGATGACATCACGGGTCAAAGCTGACTGGCAGTATCCCCATCTCCAGGTGAGCCAACATAAGTACAAAGTATAAGCAATTATTATTCTTTAATAGTTTTTCTACATATTTTCAACTGCTTACAAATCAAAGGTGCCGAATATACGAATGCATTTGAAGGAAAGCAATTTTTATACATGAAGAACCCGTGCATGATCCAAAACATAAAGATGTACAATTACATTCCTTAATACATAATTATTGGTATCATTGTATATCTATTAAAAATTCAAACCAAAAGTTAATGTATAACACTTAAGAAAAATTTTAGTTTTTTGAATTTAAAAACAATGCTTTTAAACAAAGTACAGGTATGACCTCAGCAACTTAGAAAATATACTTAAGTTCAGGGCCATATTTAGCAGGTGCAACACGTGCAGCTGAATAATGATAATTTCAATTAACATTAAAATAATACTTAAAAAATATTTTTGATGGCAAAATTTTAATTTTGCTGCCCCCAAAATTTTGCTACTGGAAAAAAAATTATTTTAACATTAATTGAAATCATCATTATTCAGAGTTTGGATTACAGCAATAAATTTAATTTTAAAATTAGTGTTGTTGTGTTGATCAGTGGCATTTGCAGATGGCTGTTTCCACCCCCCCTCCCCTCCCCTTAGAAATCAGTTTGAATTCCAGATTCGAAGGGGAGGGGGGGGGGGGTCATAAAATAAATTACTGCACAGGGGTGTCACATACCCTCAAACGGCCCTGCTCATGTTTTTCGGCAAATTCGTTCTAATTAACGGGGTGTGGCATCTTTACAGTTCCTTTACTTGCCACATTCCTTTCTGACAAATGGAAAACTTGACTGTAATAGATCAATTTGCTATGTTACTGGCATGCTACAATATGCTATTTAAATCAATAAACTACCAGCATAAGTGTAAAAAATAAATAAGTGGAACCCCAATTTGTTTTTCAGGGGATTTTAAAAAATGGGGTAAAATACTGGAAATAGGTAACTTTCTTAGCGCTAAAATGTGCTTATAGGACAAACCAGAGGAAGCTATTGAGGAAGACGAAAAAGGTCCCAGTATATTAACTAGCGAAGTAGAGAAGTCGATAAGACATGAAAAGTAGGAAAGCTACAGATGATGATATACTGGTGGATTTGCTTAAAGATATCAGAAACGTCAGTTTGAAAGCTCTGACACAAGTCATTAACAAAATCTACGAAACTGGAGAATGCCCTAAAGACTTTCTGGACGTAACAATGGTTACCCTTGAGAAGAAAAAACAAGCCAAGAAGTGTAGTAATTATAGAACAATTAGCCTGATCTCACATGTGGCAAAGATCATAGCAAGGTTACTAAATAGACGGTTAGAACACAAAATTGAAGAAGTGATGGGAAAAGACCAGTTTGGCTTTAGAAAAGGAAAAGGGACCAGAGACGCCATTGGCATGAAGAGGATATTGTCGGAGAGAGTTTTGGCCGTCAACGAAGAAATTTGGGCGCGTTTTATAGACTGGCAGAAGGCCTTTGACAGAGTCAATTGGAATATATAAATGAACATCCTGAAGGAGATAGGCATCAACTGGAGAGGTCGGAGACTAATTAAGAATTTGTAGGTGGGACAAAGGGTAAAGGTATGACTGAAATGTGGAGAAACGAACAGCGTGGAAATAGGAAGGGGAGTGAGACAAGGATGTTGTCTGTCGCCAAGTCTCTTCAACCTGTATGGAAAAATGTTGGCAAGAGAAGCGCTGAAAGGAAGCGGAAACTTCAAAGTAGGTGGACGTCTCAACACCATCAAGTATGCAGACGACCTGGTAGTGCTCGCCAAAAACCAGAGACAGCTGCAACACATGATGAACCGTTTGGTGGAAATGGGAAGAAAATACGGCATGGATATCAATATCGAAAAATCAAAAGTGATGTGAATATCAAAACGTGAGAAACACTTAAAGGTAATTGTTGACAATCGGGAACTGGAAAATGTGAATCAGTTAAAGTACCTGGGACGTTTCATCATAAAGGATGCCCACTGCACAAATGAAATCCGAGCAAGAATCGCCATGGCCAAAGCTGCTTTCAGCAAGAAGAGGACTCTGCTGACCAGCAAGTTGAGCTTGGCACTAAAGAAGAAACTGGTAAAGTGCTACATTTGGAGCAGAGATGTGGACCATGAGAAAGAAGGAGAAAAAATACTTAGAGAGCTTTGAAATGTGGTGCTGGAGGAGAATGGAAAAGATCAAAATGATAGATCGCATGAAAAATGGTGTACTGAGAAGAGTAGGAGAGAAGAGAAGTATTCTGCATACAATTCTACAGAGAAAGGCCTACTGGATACACATACTTAGAAATGAGGGACTGCTATGTGATGTCATCGAAGGAAAAATAAGAGTAAATGCAGGACGAGGAAGGAGGAGGATTCAGCATCTGGACAACATGAAAAATGCAAGGATATACAACATACTGAAGGAAGCAGTTGAAGACAGGGAACAATGGAATCAGAAATTCTCTGTACGAAGACATGGACTTGCCACTAGGCAGAATACTACATAACATAGGATCACACTTGCATTTTCGTAGTTTTTATACAATATATAACATAATAGTCATCACAATACTAGGTAGGGCCGGTTTTTATTATGTAATAAACATTATCTGAATTTCAAAGCGTAACTGAAACTGGCAACTTCATAGGAAACATATGACATAATTTTGTCATAAGCGATGTTTTCGTGAATGCTGGATCTGTGTCATTCATTATTTAAATAATCAAACACTGCGTCACTTCTGAATTTTTTCATTCTTCGGATTTCCCCCCCCCCCCCCCCCCCCACACTTTGGGTGATGATTTTTGAGAATTTAATCACACTGTTCATTAAATGTCACAAAAGTAGTTACATAAGTATTTTCAGTTCACAATGAGAATAAATTCACTCTCAAAACACATTGCAATAGGTGCGAAAAACAACATTTGAATAAATAGGTGCGAAGCCTGATGGGAGCGATCGTAAATTACAGTCGTGCCCATCAGCAACTGCACCATATGGCAACTTTGTGCGAACTATATACAACAAGCACGAACTATGCATTCCAATGAACGCAAAAAATGTCAAGCAACTTTACTGTGTAATGTTAACTCCTCGAACATGGTTTCATAAAACGTAAATCTCAGGAAAAATGTAAATATGTTAACGCAAATGCCGGACCAAATCAAAATTGCGAACTGCCAAAAAAATTGTGTACAAGACTGGAAAATGTAAAATTGGAGAAAATATAAAGAAATTCAAGGTTTTTGAGTAAAATTCAAGGTTTTTTCGATTTTGAAAATTCCCTGTTTTCAAGATTTCAAGGTTTGCTGGACACCTTGAGTGAACAACTTTTCAGAGTAGAAAAATATGTGTGAAAGTCCACTTGCAAGAAGTCACCAAAACAACAAAAATAATCCTGCAGCTAAACAAGCACACTTTCATTTTAAAATGAAAGATAAGTATTTGTCCATAGTAAATGTGCATATTTTGTCTTTTATAAAACCTGGGCCAAAGTTTGCTAATGTAATAACCACTGTAAACAAAGACTATGCCAATTCTGTGAAAGTGATGTAGTCATTATCATAGTGGGATTAAATGGTGTTTACTGCAATGAGGCCAGCTCCTTTATTAAAAATCTAAGTCTTATTTTAATGATGCTATTTTAGACCATTGTGATCATGACAAATCTTTGGACAAGATTTGATCTGCCTGACTGGTCATGTGTGAATTGCAAAATCCAATCTACAAATAAAAAATTCATATTCACGGAATTTACGACATTAACTGTGAACAGGTCTCCTACTTGCTAGGCAGTTGCACTGGCCCCTACACCACTGGGGACACAGCGATCATCATAACTACGTGGACTACTCTAGCTCACCTCTTGTCAGATGCAAATTCTCAACTCTTATCTGCCCACTATTACTCAAACTCAGAGTTTTCTCAAACTGATCCCCATAAGAGTAAGGACCTAGGAGTGCAGCTTAACTGAAGAAAGCATCATTGCCTGTCATTGGCATATTATACGAATTATATATATGTGATGTCTGTTCTTTAGGACATGTCCAAAAGACATAATTTTTGCTCCTAGTTTAAAAAATGTGAGATTTCTGAACCTAAACAGTTACCAGAGAACTAGCTTCACTGTACATGGACTACATCTTAATCGTCATGATAAGAAGATGGTAGCAATAGACGTAAACAGAGCTATTGAGGAAATAATAACCAAGAAATCAAATTGACAACTCTGTAATTCAGATGTTGTGCACATCAAAGACAGAAGTAAAATGGTTAATTATATATGCATGCAGAGCAAGCAAATGGAAATAATTCCTCACTGTGATGACAAGAATGTCAGTTTTTTTAATAATAAAGATCACCAGAATTGTAATTTACACTTTTCAATTTTTGTGATTCTGATAGCCCTCAGGATGAGATACTCCCTCATGGTTGTACTAATGTAACATTTTTACACTATAATGTAGAAGGCTTAAGCAACAAAATTGAGGTATTTGAGACCTTAGTTACAGAACTGACTCCACATGTAGTTGTTGTTTGGGTAACAAAAGGCATCATAAAGTCCAGTAGAAAGAAAAGAATTCTTCATTCTATAATCAAGCAAAAAAAATACCACTCCAGAATTCAGAAATTATGTGAAAAAATATAACCAAATATTCAACAAGGTAATGAAAGAAGCCCCCCTCCAAAAAAAAAAAAAAAAAAAAAAACTTCAAATGCAAAAAATAAAATGAAAGCTGTCTGGAAGGTTATTAGAGCAGAAACTAGTACAGAACAGTCAGCATCAAAGAATATTTCTCTGAAAACTAGAAATAACATACTTTCAGATCCAAATGAAGTAGCTGATAACTTCAACATTTACTTTACAAATATAGCAAATAAGTTAATTAAAAGTCAGTATGAAGATGGACCTATGTGGCAACCCAATTATTTAAATGCTAGTGTTAAATCAATGTTCCTTCAAACAATCACAGAGAGAGAGAGATGAAGCAAATAATAAGGTCACTTAAATATTCATGCGGACTGGACGGTGTGCCGAACTATGTTTTTAATAAGTCCTCTGATCATGTAATAAAACCATTAATACATATAGTAAACACATCCTTATCAACTGGAATTTTCCCTAATTGCTTAAAAACAGCTAAAGTAACTCCACTTTTCAAAAAAAGGGGATACTGAAAATATAAATATCATCCCATATCCCAACTCAGTATTTTCTCTAAAATATTTGAGAAAGCTTTCTACAATAAGCTACTAAATTACATCACAAAAAATTCATTACTGTAATCAAATCAGCATGGATTCAGCAAATCCAAGTCTACAACAACAGCAATGTATGAGTATTTAGAAGCTGTTCTAAAAGCACTGGATGACAGAGAACATGCCACTGGCATCTTTATAGATATCTCCAAAGCATTTGATATTGACCAGGAAATTCTTATTCAAAAATTAGCTCAAAAGGGTGTAAGAGGGATCCCAAATCAGTGGATAAGATCTTACCTAGAAGACAGGCAGCAAGTGGTGGTTCTAAGGCATCATGATATTACAGGAAATACCATCACTAAAACTACACATATCCCAAATAAGTCACCAATAAAGTATGGAGTGCCACAGGGTTCTGTCATAGGACCTCTACTGTTCCTCCTTTCTATTGATGATTTAAATGACTTTATTGATTTGGGGAAACTAATCTTATTTGCTGATGGCACAAGCATATTAATATCAGCTGCTAACAAAATCTCTATGTAAGTAGCAATAGATACCTTAATGTACTAAATTACTGGCTGGTTTCAAAAAAATAGAATAATAATAAATAAAGAAAAATGTCTGTATGAATGTAAATTCTTCTCCACTTGTTCAAACAACTGAAACCACACCATACCTCAACAACACGTTTCTAAATTCTGTTATCGAAACTAAAGTTCTAGGGATATGGGTTCAAGATAACTTAAAATGGGACTGTCATGTGAAAGAACTTGAGAAAAAGCTTTCAAAAGCTTGTTATGCTCTTAGTGTGTTAACGAAAAGTGTGAGCAAGTCGACAGTTACTTAAGCATATTATGCATACTTCGATGCACTACTCCTATATGGGCCAATCTTCGGGGGAAATTCACCCATCAGCATAAAAATCTGTAGGGTGCAGAAAAGAGCTATCACGGCTATCTGCAACCTTAAAGAAAAACTGGAAACATGTAGACCACATTTCATGCAGCTGAAAATGAGTTTACCAAGCCTCGACATATAAGAGTCCATCCTGTTTGCAAATGATTATCTCGTAAATCAAACTGGATATCTTTGTCAAAATAAGCATATTCACACACACACACACACACACACACACACACACACACACACACACACACACCATAAACATGAATGATATCCACATGTCTCAATGCAGAACAGCTTTATATAAAAAGTGTATCAAACATAACAGTTCAGCTCTACAACAGCCTACCTCATGACTTAAAATTACAGTGGCATACAAATATGTTTAAACATAAACTTAAGTCATTCTTGGTGGGAAAGTGTTTTTACTCTATAAAAGAATTTTTGAACTACAGAAAATAGCATTGTAAACGAGAGTGAAGAGTATATTTTTCTTATTATAGAAATAGCATTGTAAATAATGAATATGTAATTTTGGTTTTTACTTGTAACTTATCATTGTTATCTGAAATTAATGTTCTCTCTCTCTCTCTCTCTCTCTCTCTCTCTCTCTCTCTCTCTCCCTCTCTCCCTCTCTCTCTCTCCAAATTTTGACTTGTCCTATATTCAATGTACTCCAAGTATGTAATGATTCAATTGGACCAATAAAAATGAAATGAAATGAAATGACATTGTTACAGAACACCAGAAAACTAATGACAATATTCAGTATTATAAGTTACAGGATTTTAATCTTACATCATTTTACTGTAGAGCAGAAAGTAAAGGTGGTGGTGTTGCTGTTTATGTAAGGAAAAGTCAGCTAATAAGTTCTGTAAAAAGTGTCATGGGATAATGATTTTGCCGGCCACGGTGGCCGAGGAGACTGAGGCGCTTCAGTCACGGTCCGCACGGCCACTACGGTCGGGGGTTCGAATCCCCCCTCGGGCATGGATATTTGTGCCGTCCTAGTTTGTAAGTAGTTCATAAGTAGTTTGTAAATAGTTTGGAAGTTTAGGGACTGATGACCCCGTAGTTAAGTCCCATAAGCTTTACAACCATTTGATAATGATTTTGTATTGAGAAAGATTTTAAATTAGTGATAATTAATTTAGTGCTTATATCCCTCCCACATATTATTGTAGAGATATGTAGGGTCCTTTTTGGTAATTCTGAGGTTTTCTTGGAAGCACTGAATAGTGTATTGAGGAAGCTAACCATGGAAGGTAATACAGTAAATATAATCAGCAGAAGTTTGCAGCCGGCCGCGGTGGCCGAGGGGACTGAGGCGCTTCAGTCACGGTCTGCACGGTCACTACGGTCGGGGGTTCGAATCCCCCCTCGGGCATGGATATTTGTGCCGTCCTAGTTCGTAAGTAGTTCATAAGTAGTTTGTAAGTTTAGGGACTGATAGCCCAGTAGTTGAGTCCCATAAGCTTTACAAACATTTGAACATTTTGAGAAGTTTGCAAGACTGTATCCAAACCTATGGTACTGAAGGTTTACTTGATGATATACCCATTAGAATAACTGATTCAAGCAGCAAGTCCTTAGATCTTCCACTTAGGGAGCTCAACAGTAATTTGCTGGGTATAGGCTTGGTGAACGTGGGGTTCCTGAGCTATGGTCTGCTTCATGACAACTTTCCTCCATACCGTAAGCTCTGTGCCTGTCTGTGACCACCATATGGTGGGACGGTGGAACATTGTATGCTACAGAGCCCTGGGACCTTGGCTTAAGTGCCTGGTTGCGAGGGTGGTCAAAACCTCTATAAAAGCCCCTCATTCTCAAGGTGAGATGCGTGCTGAAGAGATGTGTGGCTGTTGAAGTGGAACAGTTTCTAGTGGGCAACCTCTGGGGAACCTGCCGCACCTCAGTCGTATCGGGCTTCCCCAGGGAAAAGGGACTATGCCTGGGTGGACTTTTACATCCCCAGCTGTTTGTGGGGCCGAGATGAAATGAGCAAAGTGGATGCCAGATCACTATCTCTAAGATTGGGAAGTTTGAATTTAATGCAGTGAAATATGACTCTTAATCATTCCCTTCCCTGGCCACACAATGGGAGGAATTTAGAGCCCATAACCATTCTGAGCCAAACTTGTCGCAATACTTAGTATGCACAAGATCTGATGGAGAATCTTTCTTGCTGACCAAGCCACATTTCTTCATAGAACATCTTGAAGATAAGTTTGGCGAGGTGGCATCATTCTCCAAGATGAGAGACGGAACTGTTTCGATACAGATGGCATCACCTGTCCAGTCAAAGGCATTGCTCACCTGCGACAAGCTTGGTGATGTTCCCATCAGTATCATGCCCCACACGACGCTAAAAATGGTCCAGGGTCACATTTACCACCGGGATCCCCTGTTACAGTCTGACAAAGAGTTGCATGCAAACTTAGAATGAAGAGGTGTTCACTTTGTCTGACATATCTATAGGGGACTGAAAAGGCACAGGGTTGACACTAGTGCTTTCATCCTGGCCTTTGAAGGTGATAAACTGCCCGAGAAGGTCAAGGTTATGATACACCTGTGTCGTGTAAAACCATAGGTTGAAGAACATATGTGATGTTTCAAGTGCTGGAAATTTGGGCATGTCCTCCTGATGCATTTCCAGCCCCCACATGCTGGAAATGTGGGCAGCCATCACATCCAGATGCTCCATGCACCCCACGTCCTGCCTGTGTGAACTTTGGGTGGTACCATGCACCTTCCTCACCTGACTGCTATTTTGCTCTGGAAACGAAAAATCATGGAGATCAAGACAATGGACTAGTTAACGTATACTGAGGCAAAAAAGAAATATGAGCAGGTGTATCATGTACATATGACAAATTCTTTTACTGCTGTTTGTCATCCACACTCTTTGTGACTGATGAAATAAAAAGCATCACTTTCCTCTATGGGCCCTATGGGCCACCAACGTCAAACTGCCCCCTTGATGGGTGGGGGCTCCCCTTCCATTGCTTCCCCAGTACTTTCTATGGGAGCAATTTCACCCCCAACCATCGGTGACATCAATCAGTCCCCATTCCCCAGCCGGAGAAGCAAAACTTCCCCTGGCCCCCTCTCGCAAGGAAGGGGTTTCTTGGTATGCTCCCTTATGAGGTTCCTCCCAGTGGAAATGGAGACCCCAGCCAATGACTGAGGATATCCATTCTGCTAGTCACAGGGCTTCCAGTCTTTATAAGGCCCCGAAGCCACCTCAGAGAAGCCCTTCCAGTCATTGAAATCAAAGGGCCAGTAAGAGGCTAAAAACTCTGAAAAACATAAAAAGAAGGAATCCTCATTGGCTCTAAAGCCATATCCTCTTAAATCTTCTGCTTCTGAAGGTGAAATGGAGTTGCTCGCATCCCTTGAGGATCTTGGGCTAACGGGATCCCTAGAACCAATGATTCTTGATTCTGTGGACTCTGAACAGTTGGCAGCAGGTGATCCTATGGCATAACCCTCATATCTGTGATTTTATGGCTTTTCAGCCCAGTACAAAATAAGTTCTTCAGTGGAACTGTGGTGGTTTCTTCCAGCATCTGGCTGAACTGCAACAATCATTGTCACTTTCCTGTCTGGAGGACCCTTGCTCTTTGTGGTTATTGGGGTTATCATACAAACCATTCTGTCTATGACAGGGTATCCAGTGGTGTTTGAGTCTCTTTGCCTCCATCCCCAGTGCTGCCTTGTATCTCCACACGACTTTTGAGGCAGTGGCTGTTAAGAATCCAGGCAGTGCAAGAATTTACAATCTGTTCTATCTACCTTTCCCCAGATGAGTTTGTCCTTTCTACTGACCTCATTGCCTTGGTCGTCCAACTTCCCCCAAAATTTCTCCATTTGGGGGACTTTAATGCCAACCACCCTTTATGGGGTGACATACAGACCTCTGCCTACAGTCGATATGTTGATGCACTCTTGACGCAGCAGAACATTTGCCTCCTCAAAACCTGTGCTTCCAGACATTTTAGGCCCCTCCCCGGGGGGCCCACAGCTCTTTTGTGGGTATCTGTGTGGTGCGCATTGGGCCCTGAGCCGAAACAGCCTTCCTTCCCGCCCCAGGCTGCTTCAGTTCCCGCCCGGTTTATGCCTTAGCCCAGAGATGGGTGTCTCATGAGTTTAGGTGGTCTCATGTACCAGCTTTTTTCTTTCCTCGGTTTCTCTTTTCCTAAACCTTGCTTCTGCCTTTCCCTCCTTACTGTACTCTTCTAGTCTTCCTCTTCTCCTTTAATCTCTGCCTCGGCATTTGAGACTCAACCTTTCCCACTTCCTTCTTTTTTCCTTTTTTCCTTCTTTCCTCTTTCCTTTCTTCATCCCTGTGCGTTCTGACGGCCACCCACGCACTTGCTGCATAATAGGTGACTGGGTAATGCTTAAGTCCCAGCCCCGGGTTGGCATGTAGGGCCGCACGTACCCCCTGATAAAGGCCAGGCCGAGGGAGGGGTGATTACCTGAGCTGATACCTTGACCATGCCGATTGGTCCCTCCATCTGTTTCTCGGGAGGTGTGACCTGAGGTGTGGACAATCACCTAAGGTGGGTGAGCCCTCAGTGAGGGTTCCCCATTAGGAAGGAGTGCGCCATTGGAGATGCCAGTAATCATGGGGGACAACTTCACAATGGCTGCTGCTGCTTCTTCTTCTTCTTCTTCTTCTACTACTACTACTACTACTACTACTACTACTACCACCACCACCACTACCACCACCACCACCACCACCACCACCACCATCACCACCACCACCACTTTGCCCTTTACCCAGAAAAGGAAACTTGATTCATCAACTCCAAGAAAATTTTGCCTAACTTGTCAAAGTTCCTTGTCGTTTCATGCACTGATGGCCATGATTTCTCGTCAGTGAATCCCTTTGTAATACAATGGGGTGTCGATGCGATTGCAGGTCCTGTCAAAACTTGTTCCTGCCAATTTAATGGGACATGTTGCTGAAACTGAAGGTGTCTTCCAAGTCCAGAAGTTGATTCGCCCTACACTTTTGCACACTCTTCCTGTTAAGGTCGAACTTCATCGTACCCTGAACTCGTTGGGGGGGAGTAGTGTTCTCACGATCCCTTGATGGCCGGCCCGTTGAGGAACTACAGGAGTACCTTTCCGACCAGGGTGTAACAGGTGTACACCTGTGATGAAAAGAGTTAACAACCTAATACCGACCCAAACAGTGTTCTTGACCTTTGACAAAGTTGACCTCCCCTCAAAGATAAAAGCAGGCTATGAAATCGTATCCTTTTGGCCATATGTCCCTAATCCCACACAATGTTACCAGTGTCAGTGGTACAAACATACCCGTCAGTCGTGCCCCAATGAAGCAAAATGCATCACCTGTGGTAGGGACGCCCATGAGGGTGACTGCCCACCTCCGTCCCCTCACTTCATCAACTGCATGGGTGACCGTGCTGCTAATTCTCGTGAATGCCCTGTATATAAAGATGAGTGGACCATCCAGGAAATCTGAGTCAAGGAAAAAGTTTCCACCTTTGCTGCCTGGAAATTACTAGCAAGTAGAAAGCCTGCTGTGCTCCCAGCAGGTATCTACAGCAATGTCCTCTCCTCTCCTCGACCAACAAAGGAGATGGGTATGCAGATGTGTGACTTTACCTTCAGTGACACAGTTGTCAGATCAGCCAGCCCAAAGATTGCCTGCTCGACATCCCCAATGCCTCTACTCACTCTAAATCCCAGTTCAGATCGGTTTCACAGAAATCAAGGGCCACTAAGTCGGAAGCCCGTACTTCGAAAAAAGATCCTGTTAGCGAAGATTTTCTTAAAATTCATCTTCCCAACCATCAGCCGCTCATTCTTCAAACAGAACTGCCTCCAAAAAGGCACATAAAAAGAGAAGTTTCTCTCCTTCCCCGCCATGGCATGACTCTTCGGTCACGCCATTCAGCACTAGAAGGCCCTGGCCATCCTCTGTCTCGCAGGTACGCTCTACTGCTTGCCAATCTGCCGGCATTTCACTGGCGGAGGAAGCTGCCCCTTCCGATCACTCCAGGAAGGAGGCAGAACAACTGTCTGAACCCATGGAACATGATTGTCCATCTGTCGATTGCAGTAGCAGCGCCTCCTCGCAGCCAGGCCCTCAGTGGCTGTCGAGGCAATCCCCTCTTGCCTTCTCCCTTTTTTCTTCTCTTGCTTTCTTCATCACACTCCTTCAATGGAACATAAGAGGCATTTGCTCCAACCATGATGAATTCAGACTACTCATTCGACTGCACTGCCCGCTTATAGTCGGTCTGCAAGAACCGAAGCTCCGTCCAACCGATCATATAATTTTCCCACAATCCACTGCAGTGTGTTTCGATTTACCTCCTGTGGAAGGTATTCCTGACCATGGAGGTGCTATACTGCTCATTCGGGAAGATGTCTATTTTCATCCCATCCCATTGCAAACTCCCCTACAGGCGGTTGCCGTCCGTGTCACCTTCTCTCTTTGTAATATCTACACCCAGTCATTGTCTGCCGTTCTTAGTTCGAATGTTCAGGATACGAGTGGGCTTTGTTTTGTTGTACACCTTTCGCCAGGAGAATGGGGTGCCTCAGGGGTCGGTTTTGGACGTAGCAGTTTTCGCCATTCTGATCAACCCAATTCTGGATTGCCTCCCAGCTGACGTTTCAGGCTCCTTGTTCGTGCACAACTTCACGATCTATTGCAGTGCTCAGAGAACGTGTCTCCTGGACCATCGTCTTCAGCATTGCCTTGACGGTGTATTCCTGGAGTGTTGCAAACAGCTTCCATTTCTCCCATGAGAAAATGGTCTATATCAACTTCTGGAGGTACAGAGAGTTTCTTCCACCATCTCTCCATCTCGGCCTCGTCGCTCTCCCCTTCGTGGAGATGACGACATTTTTAGGGCCAACATTGGATAGGAAACTCAGCTGGTCTCCACATGTGTTTTCTCTGGCTGTCCGCTGTACTCGTTTCCTCAACGTTTTTTGTATTCTTAGTGGTACATCATGGTGAGCAGATCATACCATCCTGCTTCACCTTTATTGGTCTACTGTCAGATCCAAGCTGGATTATGGGAGTACTCTTCTGCACGGCTGTCCATTTACACCGCCCAAACTCGATTCACCATTGGGGGCTACGCCTGGCAGTAGGAGCCTTCTACACTGCCTTGTTGACAGCCTCTATGCTGAAGCTGCTGAATTACCTTTACCCTATCGACGTGACATATTGCTGTGTTGGTATGCATGCCTTCTGCTTTCGATGCCCCACCACCCTTCCTCTCCATCATTCTTTAATGACTCCCTCAATAGCCATTACGGACTGTCCGCGATTGCCCTGCTCCCTCCTGGAATCAGCTTTTGTTGCTTGCTTCGGCAGCTTGATTTTACCCTCCCTTCCACATTTCAAATAGGTGAGAGCCCATTGCCACCTTGGCTTCATGCTCAAGTTCGCGTTCACCTTGAACTCACCTCACTCCCAAAAGAGAGTACTTCGGATGCTGTTTACTGCTCGAAGTTTCTTGAACTTCATGCATGGCTCAAAAATTCCGTCTTCATATATACAGATGGCTCTAAGACAAATGAAGATATTGGATGTGCGTTTGTTGTCGGGGATGACGGTTTTCAGTACAGGCTTAATGACCACTGCTCGAATTTCACAGCTGAGCTCTTTGCCCTCTATCAGGCTGTACTATACATCCGCCGACACCATTCTCCTTCCTATGTCATCTAATCTGACTCCCTCAGCGTCATCCAGAGTCTGAGAGACCCGTTTTCGGCCCATCCTGATGTGCACCGAATTAACTGCTCCCTTCAGTTATTAGCTGCCGACGGCCCTCGTGTTCACCTCCTGTGGGTACCTGGCCACGCAGGCGTGCCTGGTGTTGAGGCTACTGATGCTGTGGCCAAGGCTGCAATTCTCCTACCTCAGACAGCTACATACTGTGTCCCATCAAATGATATTCGAGGGGCTCTTTCCCATCGCCTTATATCGTCATGGCATAATGTGTGTGCCTCGCTTACAAATAATAAGCTTCGAACCATTAAACTCTTTCCGGTGGCTTGGAGGACCTCCTCACGCCGCTCGCGACGAAGAGGTCATCTTGGCCTGGTTGCAGATTGGACATTGCCAGTTCAGCCACCGCCACTGGTAACCCCCACACCATTGTGTTCCTGTGCTCACCCGCTGACAGTGTGCCATGTTTTATTGTCTTGTTCAAATTTTACTCCTGTTCGAATTGCACTGAATCTACCGGATACACTGGAAGAAATTTTAGCTGATGACGCACGAACTGTCACTCGAGTATTGAATTTTATCAACTTGACCTATTTTTCAAAGGACATTTAGCTCTTCCTTTTGTTGCATTTTATCCTATGTTTTTAGCTGTTTTCATATAGGCCTATTATCCTTGGGTATAGCCCCATTTTGATTCGGGCGCTAATGATCTCAGCAGTTGTGCGCCATAAAACCGCAACAAGAAAAACACACACATTTTAGCATTGTTGGTGGCACATACTCGGCCATAGCCCTGTCTGTACGTATCCTGAGCCTACTCCCACATCTTAATTGGAGGGTCCACAACAATCTTTGTGGCAGTGACAATATTCCCATTTTTCTGTCATTTCCGTGGTCTCGACCTGCAGACCATCCACCCCGATGGTATCTTCTTCGGGCTGACACTGTGGATGCTGTAGTAACTGCTCCACCACCTGCTGACACTGATACAGCGGTTCAACAGATCACTGACTCTATTGTTTCCGCTACTGAGACAACTGGACAACTGTTTTGAACACAACTGACTCAACTTCGGTGCTCGTCCGTACTTCAGTGGACCCCGGAGATCCCTGAGGCCATCCGGGAACATCGCGACCACTACAGTGCTATCAGTGCCACTCTCCCACAGAGCATCTAACTGACCTTAAAAGACTCTGAGCCTGTGCTCAGAGACTCGTCCAGCACAGTAAGATTCTTGGGAGAAGTTCATAGCCTCCATTGGATCTCAAGCCTCCCTATCCCAGGAGTGCTTCCAAGTTCAGCTCTTCTTCGGGTGCCGCCCAACATTAGGAATCCCCAGTCTTCATATTCGGGATTCGCTTTGTACTGACTCCAGCACTATCGTCGAGCATATGGCAGAGCACTATGTGTGCAGTTGTGAAACTGCATCCGACAATCTGGATTTCCGTGCCCTTAAAATACGGAACGAGCGTAAGCAGTTCTCATTCTGTACTCGCCGCCACGAAATATACAATGCCACATTTAGTGAGTGGGAGTTCCGAAGTGCCCTTGCTGCTCGCCCTGATACTTCCCCAGGACCAGACTACTTTCACAGCCATCTACTCCGTAACCTTTTCAGCGGACTGTCAACGCCAACTCCTTGCCAAGTTAAATAGTCTCTGGGCAGAAGGTGTTTTCCTGTCCTAATGGTGGGACGACATCATCAGAGTGATGAAACCTACCACCAATCCACAGGTGGCTGATACTTACCATTCGATTAGCCTTACCAATGTTCTGTGCAAGCTCCTCGAACATATGGTAAGTCGGCGGCTTGTGTGGATCCTTGATGATCGGGCACTCTTGGCCCAACAACATGGGGGCTTCAGTCATGGCCACTCCACTAATGAAAATCTTGTGTCACTGGCGGTTATTCGTACAGCTTTTACCCACCATGAAACTCTCGTTGCTGTCATTTTTTGATCTTCGGAAGGTGTATGACACCACATGGCACCATTACATTCTATCACAACTTTACGAATGGAGTTTACAGGATCCACTTCTGATATTCATACAGCACATTCTCTCATTCCATTCTTTATGGGTCAGCGTTAATGCCTCCATCAGCTTACCCCATGTTCAGGAAAATGGTGTCCCATAGGGATCCATCTTTAGTGTACCTCCATTTTTAGTTATGATTAACGGTCTTGCTGCAGCTGTGGGGACATTATTTTCTTCTTCCTTGTTTGCCGATGACTTCTGTGTGTATTTCAGCTCAGTACACTGAATGGCAGCTGCAGGTAGCCATCCGAAAGGCCCACTCTTGGGCCTCTGCCCACAGTTTTTTTTTCCAGTGCAGAAAACCTGCGTAATGCACTTTGTTGCTGTCGGGTAGGTCACTTGTACCAGAGCTATACCTGGCTGATGAACTTCTTTGTGTTCTTCCGTTTAGTCATGCTTTTCGATGCCTGGCTCTTGGATGCCACACCTCGGTCAGCTGCCTCAGCCTCACTGTTTGGGGAGCTGCCCAGCCCACCCTCCTGCAGCTTAGCATTCCCATGCTAAGGAAATCGTTGAGTTAAGAATCTTGGGAAGCAGTATATAGAGCTGAGAGAGCAGACATCAAATGGAAAGTATTTGTGGAAATTTTAACAAGGCACATGGATATTGCTGTCCTAGTAAAGAAAATCAATGCAAAGAAAAGTAAACTTCCATTAACTGAAGGTGTAACAGTAGGTGAAAAAAAAGACTCAAAGAAGGAATGGAGTACATCTATAGGCTACACAGAGAAACCACTCTTGATTCACATAAAGAGGCGTATAAAAAAATATCACAAGGAAGTGAAGAGGCTAAAAGAAGAGCACATTAGCAAACAGATTTGAAGTTCTGATTGTCTATCAAAGTCAGGCTGGTCAGTAGTTAATGATATGATGCACACTACTTCTAAAACTAAAGTTAATAATATTGAGATAAGAATACATAAAATTTATAATCTTTTTGTAGTTAGCTATATATTTAAATATTATTTTATAGATGCTATTGAAAGCAGTACTTGTATGAAACAGAAGAGATAGTTTAAATATGTTAAGAAAAATGAACCAGACTTTTGCAAGATACCATCATTAACCATTAAGGACATAATGCAGCTAATTGGCAGCCTGCAAACAAAAAAATCTGCAGGCTGAGATGAATTTTCTCCTTTGCTCCTGAAAAAAAAATGCAAGGGTGAGCTAGCCAGAATATTAGTCCATGTAATAAACTGTGTGCTGGAAGGAGGTGTGTTCCCACAGAATTTGAAACTTGCTAGAGTTAAACCATTGTGTAAAAATGGGGATAGAAAGCGACCCCAGAACTACAGGCTAGTTGCCTTCAGTATTCGACAAACTAATAGAAAAAATCCTGCAGAAAATCTTAATTGAGCTCTATAATATAACACCAAAGGTGACTTCCAGCATGGCTTTAGAAGTGGTTGGAGTACCACATTTGCAGTACAGTTTGTCTGCTGTCTGACGGAGAAAATAAGGGCCACAAAACTGTAGGATTTTAGCTTTTTTTTAATGTGATGACAGAGTCCATCATGGTGTTCTCTTAAGTAAACTTGCAAATAATGGTGTCAGTGGGAAGCTGATGTTTTTAATAGAATCCTATATTAAAGATAGCCAACAGTGCATAGAAGTTGTGTACAATAATGGAGAGGTAATCAAAAAGAGAAAATCTAAGATAAATATAAATTTTTGTGTGTCACAAGGCTTCGTTTGGGGCCTCTTCTTGTTTATATGCTATGTGAATGATTTTCAAATGTATTACACATCAATCACCTACTATTCTGTATGCTGATGACACCTCTGGGGTATGGTGAGAACAGAGTATTGACAACATAAATTCAGTAATACAGAATGTTGTTGAAAAATCCAAAACACATTTTGAAAATGTAAACCTGAGAGTTAATCATAACAAATGTAATATAATTTATTTTAAACCAAGTGGTATAAATAAAATTACTGGTGAAAATAAAGACATTCTGATTAATGCCTCTTCAGAATGTAAATTTGTGTGTGTGTGTGTGTGTGTGTGTGTGTGTGTGTGTGTGTGTGTGTGTGTATAGACGACAGGTCTCTCTAGAATCAGCAAATAGATCATCTCTGTGAAAAATTAACATGTAGTCTGTATTTACTAAGGAGATTAGCTCAATACCCTGATTGGAAGCAATAAAAGCAGAGTATTTTGGGTCGGTGTAGCCATTTCTATCTTATGGAATGTATTGTGGGCTGGGAGTAGCGAAACCATTATAACAAGTGTATTTGTATTGTAGAAGAGAGCTGTAAGAATTATGGCAAAAGTAAGGCCTTGAACTGTACATAAAAACCTGTTTATTAATTTTAATATTGTGACCATCCATGCAGTATGTCTGTTTCAATCTGTAATGTTAGTGAAAGAACTTAAAGTTACATATAGGAATATGGAAATTCATAATTACTATACAAGGCAAAAACCAGACTTTCACATGGTAAGCAGAATGTAACAACAAATACCCCATATATTAAAGGAGCAATATTTTATAATTTATCCTTTGCCTATTCCTATTGTGCTCTAGGCACTGTTTTGTAATGATCATGTTGATGTTATCTATATGCTATGGGGAATATCTACCACCTTTAATTATTCAGCTGAAAAAGACGTTGTAGACTTAAGTTGTCTGGATTTTCCACATTAATGAAACAATACCGTAACCACTTCAGCCATTCATCATACCCATATGTGACATCCCAACACCCATGTTCCCCTTGTACCCTGTACTATCTACTAACAACAGGTTGAATGTATAACAGGACATCCTGCACAGAAATTAGTATGGTGTGTGTTCTTTCCGATTTGTCAGACACTATACCTATAATTTTAATTGCTCTACTAGATGCATATTTTGTAGTGATCACTCGACTTTTCATTTAAACTTGCGCCACAGTTCCTTTATATACCTCCCAGACTTAATCAAATAACTAATTTCTTTTAGAAATGCAATAACCAGCTCCTCAATGTGTCTTACAGTAATACATTGTGGGACAATGATGTTTAAAAGTTCTATGTTATTTCCATTACCTCAATTTTTCTGTTTCTCCTGCCTCTATTTCCCTTGTTACTTGTCCTATATCATGTACGTTTGACAGCATACATGTGATTAGTTGCTATCATATTTACAAGGTACCTAACTTTGTGTTATTTTTGTCTGCTCAATAAACATACTGCCGTTATGAGTTATAGTTCAATTTTATGTAACAGGCACCAGATTCGAGAGCTAGCCCAGAGACCTTCATCCAGTCAGAAAGTGCTGCTTATGATGAGGCCGCATTAGTTGAAATTGCAACAGCAGCATTTGTTAAAGAACTTGGTCTACAGGATTCAAGTGTTCTGTCTGATGGAAAAGTTGAAATACGTGAAGTGCCAGCAGGAACTTATCTCATGAAAGAAGAGAGCCACAAGGTAATAACTATACAAAACAGCAACCTTGGGGTTGCACAGTTATAAAACCATAACTTATTTCAGATATATAGCTGACTGTTCTAATTTAAGTTTTAGTTATATCCCCACCCCTAATAACAACAACAACAATAATAATAATAATAATAATAATAATAATAATAAGAAAAACATTGTTTTTATTTTTTGGGAATGTGAATTTGTGATGGTACCAATGCATAATTGAGCTTCTGCACTGATGTTCCCACAAATACTATTTTGTGAAATTTAATTTCTCCTGATACAAGTGCCTTATTACTATAGTCCGATTAAAATTACTTGCTAGTTGACATTTGTCACGTGACACTAGTGTTGCTACATAGACCGTCAGTTAGCATTCATTTATGGGTGACACAACGTGGGTCACTTCACAAATACTATTAATATGTAACATGAAGCAACATTATGAAGCATCCACCGGGGTTATGTTGTGATTGCGACAGCTGATTTTAAATGACCATTCACAATGTTCCCTTCTCCAGTAAAATAAAAAAATAAACATGTTTTGTGTTCTTCGATGATTGACTGGTCTGGCAGTGGCGGTGATGCCTGATTTAGATATAACTGTAATCGTAAAGAAAGAGCTGTACCATTAGTACTTGGAATGGGTAAGAACTATGGATAGGAGGGTCACAATCTTACATTATCATTTACCGGGCAAAAATAAATAACATGCATCTAACAGTTAGTGTGTGACCATAGTTGCCTGCTTACAGTGACTGCACATACATTTCTCCTGTAAGAGAATACTCCCTTTCATCCCTCAGCAATTATCAGCGTTGTTTATTGTATGGTTCTCAAACGCCGTGCAGGAATAGCTGAATTGTTATAAGTTCCTTGTCAGGGAGTGTGTGTGTGTGTGTGTGTGTGTGTGTGTTTGTTATCTTTAGGTTAGTTTAAATAGTTTGTAATCCTAATTTGGTTCCATAGATTTACGAACATTGAACATTTTGGTCTCAAACTTGATGACACTGGCTGCCATCAACAAGATGGCAAGGTGGATTGTACTTTCTTTATGCTTCTATTCGCTCTCTCCCGTTTTGGGTACATTACATCAATCCATATTTAACTTTATCTGAGATTTAATACAGGTACAAATGTATTCTCATACACGACAAAGTTTCTTGTAACAATTTGCTACAAACTTTTTATAAATTGTATACATTTTATGAACCATTATATTCAATTAAGAATGTATTTGATTAGAAGTGATTGTATTTTGAGATGGTCTTCTGTTAACAGCCTGCAGTAGTTTGATTTTGTTTAGAGGAATATGTTTGGTCAGTTACACAATAATTTTTACATTAAGAATGTTTCCACAATTCGTGATAAAT
Source organism: Locusta migratoria (assembly GCA_026315105.1). Classification (NCBI taxonomy): domain Eukaryota; kingdom Metazoa; phylum Arthropoda; class Insecta; order Orthoptera; family Acrididae; genus Locusta; species Locusta migratoria. The sequence goes on from CM048755.1 coordinate 107,829,797, forward strand.
AGTTCTCACCTAAATGCATATTTTACAGAGATTTATGCAATATATTAAATGTTTTAATCTATAACTCTATGGGCTTCTGAATTTTAATATCCAAGACTGTTTATTAGTAGTCCTTTGATTATTATCAATGTGTCTCACTTGTTACCATAAAATTAATATAACGTCATTTTACCAACAATTTATGTACTGTATTTAAATGTACAATCATTTCATAACATTTAGTTTTTTTTTTTTTAATTTGCCATGTACTTAACTCTCACCCCTCCTTTTATTTATTTTTCCACTTACACTAAGGGCCTGATAATGTTTTCATATGCAGCCACCACAAGCTCCAGTGTCTAAGTAGTAATTCTCATTTCAGTCCTCTGATTGACATAATTCCTCTTTTAGCATTTATAATCAAGTAAAAATAAACTAAACAACTTTCTCTAGCAGTTCCTAATAGTATTCGCATTCTTTGGAGGGCTTTGGCATTTGTGTTTAATGTACACATGTGCCTTTTATCTTTTGGTAATTATCAAAATAATGTAGTCACTTAGTTGTCTGAAGATACTTTACACCTGCATTTCATATCTTTTCTTTGTGCCCACAGAAAACAATACATAATGCTCAAAAGTTTCATTCTTCTCTTCCTCAAGTTGTAAAGACAGATCAAGGTTGTGGTTTTTTTTTTTTTTTTTTTTTTTTTTTTTTTTTTGGTGGTGGGGGGGGGGGGGAGAAGAAGAAATGTTGAGGACTATCCAAATTTATCAAATTTATCTGCTCGTGCTGCTTGGTGTGAACTTCAGAAAAGTTAGCATTTGTTTTAGGGAAAGGCCATGTAGACTTTACAATGGGAACATATATCAGAGAATTACATAGTTCACATCCACTATCAGAATGCACAGATTCCACTTATGAATATGAACAGCTCAGGTCTGTTTCAGTTCTGGTACTAGGTGACATGTTAATAATACGACATACTGAGAGGTCCCCCCCCCTCTCCCTCCCTCCCCCCCTTCTCTCTCTCTCTCTCTCTCTCTCTCTCTCTCTCTCTCTCTCTCTCTCTCTCTCTCTCTCTCTCTCTCTGATTCAGATGACATTACTTTAGTAGTGTACACTATCTTAACTTTTTCCCCTCAGGATGTTGCATTGGTGTATCTAGTCACGGGTACCTTAGTCGTATCACAGAAGCTGACTGATATTGATGAAGAGGTCTTGATGTTTAAAGCCCTTCCAGGAGAAATAGTAGGAGGGCTTGCTGTGCTTACTGGAGAGCCAAGTTTTTTCACCATTCGTGCAGAAACTCCGTGTATTGTTGCTCTGATGTCAAAAACAACATTCTATGAGTAAGTATATGTGGTCTTTGAAATGCATGTTTATTCTTTGTTGTTAATAATTACATGTTACATGCAACACACAGAAATTAATTTTATACTGATCAATATAGTAAATGCAACCATCTACTTTTTATTGTTTTGGAGAATCAGAAACTGTGAAATTGGCTGACAAATTGTGCAAGTACACAATTTAGCTTTACTATTGTTCACATAGTTTTAAAATTTATATGGTCATATTGCAACAAATGACTTGATAACTATTGAAGAACAAATGTTGCATAATTTCAAGTTTTAATTGTAAGCTGGAGGGCTGGAAAAAATGGAGTGAGGGAATTTGATAGAAGAACAGGTGCAGACCAAAATTAGTATATAGAATAAGGTAAAGCAGCCACCGATTTGAAGACTGATTTAAACACCACAGTGCTGTACTATTGGAAGTGGTATGCAGTTGCCTTCCATTCTGAACCAAAGTGCAACTCAGCATTTTTCACATCATTGCTTGGGGTAAAGAAGAAATAGGTAATAGATATATATCTTAGGATTGACCGGGAATTTTTGATGCTACATACTCCTTTTTAATTACATTTTTTCTGTGACTTTTAACTATGTATAACTATTGACCCATTCCCAATTTTATACATTTGACTGTTATTTTTAATCATAACTTTATCAGGGTGTTGTAACCCCAGCTGATGCTCATCACATAGGTTTATTTGGAACTAATCTGTTTCTTGATTGTTTTATTAATTGATTTAAATCATGTCTAACCTGGCATTTGGTTTTAGTGTTACTTTGATTAATTTGCCTGCGTAGCCTAACCTTTTCTTTCGGCTTATAGACTGCATCCAAAGCCACTTGCCCTTCTAACATCGAATTACAGTATTTGCTCTTTAGAAATGACAGCCTTGTTTCCCTGCATTCTACATTTGGTAGCAGACTCGTGTTGACATAGCAAGTGTTATCTTAACTCGTGTGAAGCATGCAGTGTCTGGCAGCAGGTTAAGGTAAATTATCTCATAGATCTTGCAGATTCCACTTCTTTTCAGTGCTTTCTTAACTGATAATTTCTATGAGATTCTTCCATCACTTTTAGTTTTTTCCTCATTGTAGAATGCCAATGATAATCATACCATTTACCAGCTTATAATCCAGGCACTCTTGATGTGTTTGCTCGGTGCACATATCACAATTCACGAACTGTGCATGCCCAGGCGAATAAATGGAAGTTGTAGCATTAAATTCCTCCATCAGGTAGTGTATGCATGCACAAATTAGGACCAGCACAGTTTCCTAATTACTCATTTTTCTTTGTATATTATTTGAGGATGCCTACTGTAGGCAGAACATATAATTAAAGTATAAAAATCTGCAACCCAGGCTGTTTATTTATATCATCCTTCAAACTGTTTGCTGCACCAACCACAAGATGGAGTTGAATAACTCTTATATGCAATAGATGTTTGAGCAAAAAATGCTTTTAAAGTTAAAATTTGAGCACTGTGGTCTGAAAGGCCAATCATTATTTTGTTAATAGAATGCCCTACCCCTCTAATAATGAAGAATGAATAAAAATGTAGCCTATGGTTGTGCTGCTGTTCCCCTTCACTCTCTTTGGAAAGAATATAGTTTGCAGCATGTGATAGGAATTAAGAGCGATATAAAAGCATCCTTTTTCTTGTACAGTCATTAAACAACTAATGTTGCAATCACCATGTACTACTAAGTCTTTGTACTTCCTGTAAAGTGAACGTAGAACCCTCTCTAGCTTGAGCAGGAAGGTTTTAAAATCAGTCATGGGACCTATAAAGAACAAAAATTGGAAGTTTAGTTTCACTACATTCAATCACACCTGCACAACATTCAAATATCCTTTCAGTGCAATAGTTAAAACTTTAATACCGTTTTTCTCGTACATGGCACTCCCCAACACTGCAATGAAATCCTGGAGAAACAAACACTTAACTTGTACCCCTGTAAGGGATGCCTTTCTGTTGTGACATGATTTTAAAAAGTGCTCTGAAATAGCAGTAGCACCAGAGTCAACATCTACAGGCACTTAACTAGCATTATTTCTAATACCTTGTATAGTTTTGGTGAAATATCCTAATTTCTCTAAGATTTGGATATGTGATATTTGCCGAAAGTGGTTCCTTTGTTAGAGGCACTTCCTTTAAGCAGGACTGACTTCAGTCTAAAAAAAGTGCATCTCTAACACCAACTACTACAGGAATTTTTCTATGAGTGATCCCCCACCACCCACTTAACTGTTACCTATAAGCTTTGCCAACCTCCCCTTCCCATATGTATTGAGGTGTAGGCTGTGCCTAGTGAAACCCAACCTGCTGATAGACTAAGCTGGTACCACTGAAATGTGAGCCATACCTTCTGCCATCAGCACCTTCCCAAGCCTCGTGTTAATACACCTCGTGTTAATACACCTGACAGCTGTATAAAGATGTCAATCATGATGCTGAAACAGTTCCATGAAATGCCCATTTGTACCAGGTACCAGTTATATAGGTAAGGTGTTGGTCCACAAGAGCAGATATTCTCTCAGTGGGGCACCATAGCAGTCCACAATGGGCCCTGCCAAACTTTTCTAGAAACAGATCTCAAGTGCCCTGTTTACCCAGTCACCCATGACCTCCCTCACACCCACCATTCGGTCACAAATGAGCATTCCTCTTGTGACCCAGTACCATCCAGGACTGGAGAAATTAAACCACATTCTCCAGCAGGGTTTTGCCTATCTTTCATCCTGCCCTGATGTGAACAATACCCTACCTAATAACCTCCCCAACCCCATCTACAGTCTACAGGGTGACCCGCATAGCGGGCCGCCTGATGTCTGCACTGAATGTAATATGGTTTGGCGCACAAATTATTTCTGACATACATAACACAAACACTTAGAGATAAAAGGTTATTACTCACCTGTATTATGCAAGGAGATGCTGTAACTGCCTCCCTTTGTTGTTCGAGCATTTCTGACACCTGGTGAGGAAGTTGCTCCTTACACTCTGAAGTTCCCTCTCAGAAATTGCAGCGATTTCATGACAAATGTTTGTTTTTAGTTCATATAAAGTGTAGGGATTTGATTTGTACACTTTCTCTTTTAATGCTCCCCACAGATAAAAATCTCCCGGGGTTAAAGTGGGAGAACGATTGAACACATTACCAATTTCCCATAATGATAAGTTGGCTGTATGTGCCGTCGCAGTCTTACTGAAATGTCGCGAAAGCATGTTCCCTCTGTTAATTGGGCAAAAAAAAAAAAAAAAGCCGCAATATGTTTTCAACATAGCTGTCATTATTAACTGTTTCCTGGAAGAAGAAGAAGAAGGAAGAAGAAGAAGAAGAAGAAGAAGAAAAAATAGGGAATACTATTCTCTCATCATTAATAGTGCACTGCACTCCTGTTTTTTGATTGTGCAGGTGCTGCTTGTGAACTCCAGATTTAACACCATGCAGATTTTTATCTGTGGGGAGCATTAAAAGAAAAGTTTACAAATCAAATCCCCACACTTTATATGAACTAAAAAGAAACATTTGTCATGAACTCACTGCAATTTCTTAGAGGGAAATTTTCTTTCTGTTTGTGTTATGCACATCAGAAATAACTTGTGCGCCAACCCGTATTAAATTTAGTGCAGACGTCGGGCAGCCCTCTAAGCGGGCACCGCAGCTACCATCACCGGCAAGTCGTATGTCACAAAGACGGTTGCACTGAGGACTGATCACCCCATATATCGGTATTCTGCCATCCGGCAAATGTGTGTAATTTCTGCATCTGTCCCTATCTTGTGCCCAGACCCTGGCCCCACGGATCGTACCCTTGCAATAGACCTAGATGCAAAACCTATCCTATTCACCATCCCACCAACGCCTACTCCAGTCGCGTCACACGAATTTCCTATCCCATAAAAGGCAGAGCAACCTGTGGAAGCACTTATGTGATCTACAAACTGAGCTGCAACCACTGGGCATCTTTCAACGTGAGCACAACCAGTAATGAACTGTCTGTCCATGTGAATGTCCATCTTCAAACTGTAGCCAGGAGATAGGTGGATCATCCTGTTGCAGAGTATGCGGCCCTGCACAATGTGGCTCACTTCAATGACTGCTACACAGCCTGTGCTATACGGATCCTCCCCGCAAACACCAGCTTTTCTAAATTGTGCGTGTGGGAAAACTCCCTACAATATATCCTACTCTCCCACAATTGACAAAGGCCTTAAAACGTCACTAGTTCCTGCCCCCATAACTCTTCCCCCCCTCTTCCCTGTCCACACTGTAGCCTCTCACAAGTGTTATATTCTGCCACACACTCCAGTCCCTCCCCTTCCCTTCCTCCCTGTCCGTTAGACAGCACTGGTGTATCCCCCCAACCATTCTGAGCATCTCTCACCTACCTTTCAGCTTCCCTCTCTAAGCTGCCTGCTCATCCCCACCACAGGTTGGCTGGAGATTAGATGGTCTCGTGTGTGTGTGTGAGAGAGAGAGAGAGAGAGAGAGAGAGAGAGAGAGAGAGAGAGAGAGAGAGAGAGGCCTTAACGCCTGAAAGCTATTCAGTAAGTTGTATTGTTATGTGAGCCTTTCTCCAGCTCATCAACAAGTCTCTGGTGAGTAGCAACCTATCGTTCTCAAGAATATTGTCAAATCCTTCCTGGAATTGTCATTGTTTATTATTATTATTATTATTATTATTATTATTATTATTATTATTATGTCTCATTCTTGCTTTCAGGGTTATGTGCCATGAACCACGCGTTGTGCTCCATATTGCCCACACAGTGGTGAGGAGGCTATCACCATTTGTTCGTCAAGTAGATTTTGGTCTGGACTGGGTGTTTGTTGAAACAGGACGTGCTGTCTACAGGTTAGTTTTTGAAAGTGTCTAATAAGATATAACTGATAAATAACATATATTTCTTTTTATGCCTACAGGTTTTGCCCTCCCCCCGCTGACCATTCATGTGAGGCACTAAGATACATGTGAAGGATGGTCACAACTTTGGTTCATCTATATATATTTACCCTCTGTTTCCTACAGTTGTGGTCACTGAATTCTGCCATCTTGATTGTCTAGTCTTTTGCATAATCTGGTTATAAAATGATCAAATGTTTGTTAAGCTTAAGGGACTTAACTGCAGGGTGATCAGTCCCTAAACTTACAAACTACTTATGAACTACCTTACACTAAAGACGACACAAACATCCATGCCGAGGGGGGGCTTTGAACCCCCCGACCGTAGCGGCCGTGCAAACTGTGACTGGCGCACCGCAGACTGCTCGAAGCTGGTTATCTGTGTTGGATGACTTGTGCTAGTGCTGTTAAAATATGCTGAGTTACTCACATGAGCAGAACTGCTCTGAATGTACTTAGTGATAGCAGCAATGCCTCTTGTTGGTAGAGTTTTGCCATTACCCAGACAAACAAAATATTGTACTATGATGGAAATTCTCATCAGAGATGATAAATTATTTTTCAAAAGAGAGAGATTGGCTGGCCAGTACATACATTTGTGCTGTACCGCCGATAGTTACAGAAATGATGAAAAAAGGGGACGAAAAAGGACAAGCTTTCGGAACACAGTTCCTTCCTCAGGTGGGAGAGAAGGGATGAAAAAAGGATGGGAATGGAAGGGAAAAGTAATTCATGACCTAAGTCATGAAGGTGGTGTTTGAGGAGTGTGGAAGTCAGAGATACTGCATGTTAGTACTGAGCAAAGTCAGAGAGGATATATATAACCTAAGAGGAAAGATCAAGTAGTGAAGAGAAGAGAAGATGAGTGGAGTGAATGATGCTGAAGGGTGTGGGAGGGGCAGGGTGTTGTCTAAAACGTTTTTGATTTCCAGGGAAAGATCACACACACACACACACACACACACAGAGAGAGAGAGAGAGAGAGAGAGAGAGAGAGAGAGAGAGAGAGAGAGAGAGATCTTTCCCTGTTAATCAAAAACGTTTTTGACCTACTTGATCTTTCCTCTTAGGTTATATATATGTCTTCTCTGGCTTGGCTCAGTACTAACATGTAGTATCTCAGACTTCCACACTCCTCAAACACCACCTTCGTGACCTAGGTCGTGAATTACCTTTCCCTTCCGTTCCCATCCTTTTTTCTTCCCTTCTCTCCCATCTGGGGCAGGAACTGTGTTCCAAAAGCTTGTCCTTTTTCATCCCCCCCCCCCTTTTTTTTTTTTTTTTTTTTTTTGCTTCATTTGTGTAACTATCGGCGGTACAGCACAAAGGTGAGTACTGGCCAGCCAATCTATCTCTTTTGAAAAATAATATATTAGATATGTAATAGTTCCAAACAATGCTAAAACTTGGTTTCTGTAATTACAACACAGATTGAGGATAAAATTGTTTCTCTCATAAAATTTCTATTTGTTTTAATGTGGCATATATTTGTATTTTGATGATCTCTTGTTTTAAATGTGTGTGGGTGTTTATGAATTCTGCATTAATCAAAATGAAAATAGAGTACAACTGTCCTTGAAGCTATCTTAACCTATACACTTTGTAACTTGGACTGGGGCACCAGTAGGAAATTTGTCTTCAAGCTTGTTGATCTGATGTGGATGCAGTGACTGTTTATCACACTGTCAACTACTCTCACAGTTTGTTCACGGCAGGTACTATGAAGCAGAGTTTCGCACATCACAGCTACTGGACATTATGGATCATGAAACAGATTTGAAGACTTGCCGGAACTTGTACAGTCAAATTGTAACTTTAGAGATTCTGTTGTGATTTACTTGAAGACAGTGGACTGTAGTTGGGTGTGTGATCATTTGGAAGTGTGGCTGTCTCCTATACTCATGACTTGCCACATAATTCACTACCTTCTAGATCAGATTTATGGTGTCAAAGTTTATACTACTGTTTATGATGGCACACAGAGTTGTGTGTTTATCTGTAACACAATGTTTCTGCAAGGTTTACAACCAGATACTCATAAGTGTCCAAACATGGTTTACATGCCCAAAGAGTATTTTATATCATCTTTTATTTTTGGAGATTTAAACAGTATTATTGTTTTGTAATATGGTTCCAAGAACTGATCAGTTTTCTGGTATGGGGCTAAGTGGAAGGCTTGAACCAGGGGCTCAGATGATTCTATAGAGATCTCAGATGCAGACTTCTTGACTTCTCTTATTGGATGGAGAAATATGGGGTTCCTCTTCATAGCTCAGACTTGTACTACAGGCTTTCATTACCCTGCAAAGACCTGGGATTTTTGTCTGTCACTTTTTACTGCTTTCACCTCTGACAATGTTGCTGATATGAAAATTGTCAAGTTGCACAATGGTTTGGAATCCACATTAAACTGTAGGTCCCCTATAACTGGCTAGGTAGTCAGTTCGAAGGTCAGAGAAAGGCCACGGCATTCCACATCCAAACAGAATCGTGCCTAATAAAACAATGTGGTGTTCAAACCAATCTTTAGACTTCTTTTCTTCTTTTCAACTGCAGGAACATCTATGGAAAGGTCCTAGAACCACTCTTGCCTCCATGTAGTACTAGGGACAGAAAACTGAAATCTACATAATTACTCTGCAAATCGCATTTAAAAAAGGGCACAGCAGAGGGTTCATCGAAATGTGTTTATAATATTTCTCTACTGTTACTTTCTCTAATAGCATGGGGGAAAAGGAATACCCGAATCTTATTTTATTACGATGATGATGTCTCCCTATGTAGGTGGGTGCTAACAAAATGTATCTGCCATTTGAAGGAGAAAGTTGGTGAAAGGAGTTTCAAAAATAGATCTTGCCATTATGAATAACACCTTTCTTTTAATAGTTTCCACCCCGACTCATGCATCATTTCTGTGACACTCCCCCCCCCCCATATTGATTAATACAAAATTAGTTACTCTTCTCTGAACTTCTTCTATTCCTGTCAGTCCCTCTTGGTGGGGATCCCATAATGTGCAACATACTCCAAATTAGGATGTGCAAGTGTAGTGTAAGCAGTGTTTCTGTAGTAGAACTGTTGCAGCTTCTAAGTGTTCTTTCCAGTTAAGGTTCTTCATAATTGTAATTATTAGGTGTTTAGTTGAATTTATGGCCTGTAGATTTGACTGAATTATCGTGTAAATGAAGTTTAGTGGATTTCTTTTAGTGCTCATGTGGATGACTTCACACTTACTATTATTTAGGATAAATTGCCAATTTTTACAATATGCAGGTATCTAAACTGAATCAGTGTTTGTTAAAAGGGTGTAACTCCAAAAATACTAATTTTACAGGAGAGACAAATACCTTGGATACTGGCCCTCTGTTTTTGGTCTTAAAATTTGTTTTGGCTTATAGATTGTCACTGAAACCGTTTTTAAACACTTTTCATTAATGTAAGTATGAAATACAACCTTAATTAGCTATTGGATTTACGTCCTTTTAACAAATAATGGAGCTTAAGAAAATGTGTTTTCTTGGAATCTGACATAAACCACATTTTATAGCTAAAAATTTAATGAATAATGAGTAGCATATTACAGAGTGATAACACTGACAGTTATTGTTAATATAATGTGTATATTACAATTTTATTATTCATAAGAAAATAATCGTAGATAGAACACACACTGAGCGGGCAATTTTAATGTAGATTCTGTCAAGATGTAATTTTAATTTTTCCAAGATGAGAATGTTAATCGATTACTTCTTAATAAAAGTTTTTGTATGCATCTTCAATGTATGGTAGAATTTTCTTCCTGTTCTTCACCTTTTCTTTCTTAACCCTTTCGCGGCTGAAGGGGCGAGCGCCCTGGCTGCCCGCCTGGCTGACGGGGCGAAACCAGCTGTGGGCCTGAGCGGCGGCGGCTGACCCGGCCCCACGGCCGCTGTGGGCTACGGCCGCTGCAGCTGCACGCTAATCGCTCGATGCGGTGACTACACAACTGTCCCCAATAACATTGTTTATAAAATCAGTCTCTCTGCTCTGCCACAGCGGTTGTAATTTGTGATACGAAACAGCCTTTCAAATCTAATCGACACTGTTATAAGATTATCCTCGACTGAGAACGAAAAGATTTAAGTAAATTCTAGTACATTTTTATTTGTTATTAAAAAAAACTACAACTTGCGATGTACGTAACCAAAATATGTTACTACAATGTATTAAAATTTAATTAACATCGGTCGAGTATGTTTCGCAACATTTAGTTTTAAAGTGAGTTGTTCGTAGGGAAGACCTGCAAAACTCCGACAGTTCTAGTAATAATCGTAAATAAAACATGTTTATTGAAATTTATGTTGTGCCATGTAGCATAATGGAGAATTAAACAAGAAAAATAATGATGTAATAATGAAATGGAAATAATAAATAAAAATACTGATAGGCTTAGTTTGAAATTAAAGCCTAATTTCGATTCGCTATGCTAAATAATCCGATAATAAGAATCTACATGCTTTCTGCTATCGGATTTATTTTTCAGATGTTCACGGAGTAGTAGAGTCTGACTTAGTGGTTTCCCATCCTCGTTTCTGACTGTCCTTCTGGCTGTCCTTTTTGGTGTCCGTAGTATCTTGTTTTCTTGTTATTTATGAATTAAACTCTCCAGTAACTGACGGATTACTTCCAAGTGGAATTTCGCTAGTGACTTCTTCTGTTTATTTTGCATTTCAAAAATAGTTTTTGCCTTGAGGATACTAGAGTCAGCTAAATGAAAGAAAACTTTCTTGTACCAATTCAATGTTTTTTGTATGCACTGTACAGACAGTGTACTCCCAACAAACTCTGGTCAATTTACAGTGGAAGGCATCCAGACTTATTTACTGTCCATCCCAGACTTCAGTTGTATTTTCTTCAGTTTATCAGGTATAGGTGGTAAATGTTTCTTGTTTTTACGCACTGTGCCAATAGTATTAGTGCACCTCGCATGGTGCCATAACAAAAATTCAGGACTTGAATACCAATTGTCTAAAAAAAAGTGCTATGATCTTTGTTGAGGTACGGTAACAAACTGACAACGACCTCACCTGATTTGCCCCAGTCAGCATTTCTACTTCAGTAGCGGCACCAGTGTAGACAATATAATCCAGAATATAGATGGTCTGTACGCCACAATGCACGAAAATTTTAATCCCTAAACGGCTACGTTTGTTTGGAATACACTGTTTGAACCGTAGCCTTCCTCTGAAAAGTAGCAAATTTCGTCACTTACTAAGTTCTTAAATGGGACTACAGCCTCTCGAAATCTCTTATTGGCGTGTGCCACAGTCATTTTCACAAGAATATCTTCGATGAGGACGAATTGTCACTCAAGCTTAATAAACGCAGTATCGAGTGGCTGAGCGCGTTGAGGCGCTACGCTTCGATGGGCGAGGCCGTTCTCCGTCGGGGGTTCGAATCGTCCCTGTGGCATGGATGTTTGTGTTGTATTTAGTATAAGTTAGTTTATAAGTAATTTGTAAGTTTCGGGACTGATGATCGCGCAGTTAAGTCCCATAAGCTTAACAAACATTTGAACAAAGGCAGTATCACCTTGTACTTCTCTCTGGCCATTATGTCAGAAAATACTAGTGTTTGCAGCAAGGAATCTTTTGACCAATATTCATTCACTGCTAACTGTTTGTACCTTGGCTTAAGGAGGGAACAAGCCAAAAAGCAATAAAATTCTGGAGGGTCTATAGGTTCCCATCTTGTTATCTGCTGGGCACTGTCGTCATTTTCTCGGTGAGAAATGTATAATACTTGTTCATATCTATAAATAGCTGAGACACATTCAAATGAGATAAAGTACAATAAACAAATAAATCTAAATGAGTCGCTTATTCTTCGAAATCTACCTTTAAACCACTAAAAGTGTTCGCGAAATTGTGGCGATTCGCCGCAGGACGATTATCTGACCAGTCATAAAATCTTTTTCGTGTCGAAATTTCACTTAACACATCCTCTTAAGAAGAGGAATCTTCTGCAGAAGTTCTTCGTTGTGTTGAATAAATACCGTTAGTTCCATACACATCCAGCTCTTCGCATAAAGAAAGGATGTAGTAGCACTATCATCATCGTCACTACTATTCATGAGGATGTTCATTATTTCCTTGTTTGATAAACAACGTTCCGATGTTGTAATGACAGTACAGTGAAAAGCTGTTCTCTCGCCAGACAAAAAATACAGGACGGGCCCGATGGAGAGATCGTGAGCAGGAAGGCCCGGAAGTGCAAACTGTAGTGCTTACCGACATAACAAAGAAGACCTGTTAATGGCAGTGACACCAAGAATGTTGAGCCGCGGGTAAAACCGAGTCGTCGCCGCTCCATTGTGCGCCCGGGTTCCAGGCGTAAATGAATGCCCTTAGCCTTCAGGCTGCTCTACCTGCTGGGCGTATATGAATGCCCGTAGCCGTCTGGGCCTCCTGCCTGCCGGGCGTACATATACGCTCGTAGCCGTCTGGGCCTCCTGCCTGCCGGGCGTAGATGTATGCCCATAGCCGTGAAAGGGTTAAATGGCAACTTTCCTTAAGGGTAGGCCACTAGATCTGGGAACTGAATCGTAATGTGGGAAGAATGAACGTGTTGGCAATTAAACCATTAATGAAATGTCTCGTAAGAACAGTCCCTGGATGCTGATTATCATACACAAAATGGTAGAAGTTACTAATTCCAAAGTGAACTCTCTTAGCAGGGCCCTTCTCATGAACAATTTCAACAGTTTCAGGTTTTTCGGTTAATATTTCGGCCACCAATCCTTGAAATTTTATATTATAGGGTTGGTGGTACCAACTTTGAACACTGTAAATTTAAGAGATGCACTACTTTGAATTATCAGTCCATCACTTCCGCTCTTTTAACATAGATGCTCAAATTTGATTTAAGAATTTAACCATTTGCAATGGGATTTTCAAAACCCTGTTAACATAAAGTGATGTGTCTAAGGTAGGGGACCGCAAATCGTCAAAAAAATGGATTTTGGAAAAAAAATGTTACGCCCATTTCATAAATAGCTATTCAATTGTTTTGAAGCTGCTTTTGCTCTTCTGGTGACTTTAACTGATAAATGACAGCACCATTTGTGAACCCCCCCAGGGGGCCCACAGCTCTTTTGTGGGTACGTGTGTGGCGAGCACGGGTCCCCGAGCCATTGCAGCCTTTTTTCCTGCTTTCCCCAGGCTGCATTACCCCTCCTAGTTCCCCCTCCTTCCCATCCCAATTCCTCCTTCCCACCCTCTCCAACCCCGTCTCTCGGTGGTACTCTGGATGACGGCTTGGCTATCCCATGGTACCGATTGTCCTGCACTTTGGTTTTGTCTGCTGTGCACACCGGTTTTTGGCCCAGTTTGGTCCCCCTCGGGGTTTGACCTTCCATACCAAAATTGTCCGATAATGTGTGAGCCAATTGGGGAAGAACTCCCGACCTAGCCCCTACAGCGCGGGTCCTATCCTTTCCTTTCCACTTCCTTTCCTCGCTGTAGCCCCCATCCCCCGCTAGGTCCCCAGCACGTGTAGCCAGTCCGTGTGGGGGGGCTGTTATGTACCCTTTGGCTGAGCCCCCTGACACCACAGGGATCACACTACTGGTGTCTGAGCTGCGACCTCTCCATGCAAGCCAAGGAGTTGATGCCTGTCCTCGGGGGTATCATAACTCCCGGCAATGGCCATCGTGCCAGGTGGCCTTTGCTGAGGCTGGGTGGCGCCCATGGAGAGAGCCCCGGTTTCGGAGTGGGTGACACCAGGGCGGACGGCTAGCACTATGAAAAGAGTTAGACTCCAAAATGGTCGTGCATCGGCCGTCTCTCAAGACAGGAAGAGATCATTTAATGCTACTACTGCGGATAAGAGGATGTTTCCCTCCCTTGCTACACCTTGGGAGGAAGGCCAGGCTCGCCGGTTAGGAGCAAAACCCTTTCCTCGCTATCTCGTCTGCTCAAGGACTGATGGAGGAACTTTTACTTCCACCAAACCTCTGTTCTTTGTCGAGACCATAGAGGACAAGTTTGGTGAAGTGGAATCTATGGGTAAGCTTAGATCTGGCTCATTACTCATTAAAACAGTCTCGGAAGCCCAGTCTGAAGCTTTGCTCGCCTGCACCACCCTTGGCGACATTCCAGTAACAATTTTCCCGCACAAATCCTTGAATATGGTACAGGGTGTGATATTCCACCGGGACCTCCTCCTTCAAACTGATGAGGAGCTTAGGGCCTATCTCGAGCGGCGTGGTGTACATTTTGTTCGCCGCGTTCAGAGGGGACCTAAAGATAACCGCGTCGATACTGGGGCCTTTATCTTGGCCTTCGAGGGGGACACACTCCCAGAGAAGGTCAAGATAATGATATATCGATGTGAAGTGAAGCCCTACATTCCACCTCCCATGCGGTGTTTTCGATGTATGAGGTTTGGTCATATGTCCTCTTGCTGTACAGCAGTCCCAGTATGCGGTGATTGTGGACGCCCACTACATGAGGGGAGCCCCTGTGTTCCTCCGCCGGTGTACGTCAACTGTCAACAACACCACTCTTCACGGTCGCCAGATTGCCCTATGTTCAAAAAAGAAAAGAAGATTCAAGAGTACAAATCCCTGGAGCGTTTGACGTACCCTGAGGCCCGCAGTAAATATGAACGTCTGCATCCCGTGCAAATGGCGACGACCTTCGCTACGACGTTATCGTCTAGCCTTTCACCCTCCCCTTCCCACTCCCATCTCCCCCCTACACCCCGTCCACACCCCTCCCTCACATCTCCCTCTCCTGTAGCTCCTGTAGCCCTCCCTTTGTGTCCCACCCCTTCCCAGCCGGAGAAGTGCACCCCTTCTCCGTCGCCTGCCGGTGACAGTGCCCTATCTCAGGGCCTTCCGTCCCGGCGTTCCCCAGATCGGAGATCTTCGACCTCCAGCCGGCCATCGGACTCCGTCAGTGAGTTCAAAGGTCGCCCGATCCTCGGCAGTACCAGACCTAACTGACAAAAGTCCTCTCTCTGGGGTGGGTCCTGCCCGTCCCACACGAGAGAAGGAGAAGGAGAAAGAGAAGGAGAAGAAGAAGAAGAAGAAACCAAAGTTACAAGATAAAGCCCCTCCGGTACCACCGGAGGTGCCGACTGTGCTTTCGCAACTCGCTCATCCCATTGAGCCCGAGGCTGATCAGCTATTTATGGATGTTGTCCCTTCTTCTTTGGTGACGGACGCTGACAAAGCAGCGTGACAGACGTTATGCCATTTGCTTCCCGCCTAGATCCTCGTGATGTGATCATCCAATGGAACTGTAATGGTTACTACCGTCACCTCTTGGAGATTAAACAGCTAATCTCTCTCTCTTCTGCGGCCTGTGTCGTCCTGCAGGAATCGAGGTTTATGGATGCACATTCACCGACCCTCCGTGGGTTCCGTGCTTTTTGTCGGAACCGGGTTGGTCCCCTCCAGGCGTCTGGTGGGGTTTGTACTTTGGTCCGGACAGATATTGTCAGTACCTGGATTCCTCTCCAAACTCCATTGGAAGTGGTTGCTGTCCGGGTTCACTTGGACACTCCATTGACCATTTGCAACCTCTACCTTCCACCTGACAGGCCACCTACACTCACGTCCCTAGTGGCCCTCCTTCAGCAACTTCCCCCTCCTTACCTCATCCTTGGGGACTTCAATGCCCACCATCCTTCGTGGGGCAGTGCTTATACATCTAGCCGGGGCCGCCTCATAGACCAGTTTCTTGCTGACCGCAATCTGAGCCTTCTCAACGATGGTTCCCCAACTCATTTTAGTGCCGCTCACGGCACCTTTTCTGCCATAGACCTCTCTCTCACTTCTCCTTCTCTCCTTCCTTTATTTCACTGGTCGGCGTATGACGACCTCTGCGATAGCGACCACTTTCCGTTGATCCTTTCAATTCCCTCACGCCTACCACGAGCCAGGGTACCCCACTGGGTATTCCGTCGTGCTAATTGGCCGCTATATACATCCCAGGTTGTGTTCCCATCTTCCCCCTCAGGCTGTATAGATGATATTATATGCCAAATGACCAACATGATCACCCAAGCTGCCAACGCCGCTGTTCCCCGGTCGACAGGCCCTCCTACTCGCCGGCCTGTCCCTTGGTGGAATGCAACTGTTGCCACAGCCATTCGCGAGCGCCGTAGGGCCTTGCAACATCTTAAGCGCCACCCATCGCTCGCTGGTCTAATAAATTTCAAACGTCTGCGTGCCAGAGCTCGTTACTTAATCAAACAAAGTAAGCGGACATGCTGGGAGCATTTTGTCTCCTCGTTGGGTTCTTCTGTCCCTTTGACAAGAGTGTGGGCTATGCTCCGATCTATCCAAGGTAGCTGGCGGCCGTCTTCCGTCCCTGGTCTTGCCCTGCCTGATGGGGTCTGCACGGAGCCATCTGTTGTTGCAGAACATCTTGCAACTCACTTCGCCAATGTCTCGGCGACAACTTCATATCCGGCGACCTTTCTCCTTCAGAAACAACAGGCCGAAACCTTCAAATTAGGCTTTACTTCTCACCAGGTGGAACCATATAACGAACCTTTTACTGACTGGGAGCTGTCGCTGGCCCTCTCCTCTTCTCGTGATTCAGCACCTGGCCCTGACGATATCCATAGTCAATTGCTGAAACACCTTAACCCCTCACAACGACAATTTCTCCTAAAAGTTTTTAACCGTATTTGGCTTCAAGGGGTGTTCCCCTCCCAGTGGAGGGAGAGTATTGTGGTCCCTGCCCTCAAGCCTGGCAAGGACCCGTCGGCGCTGGACAGTTATCGACCAATAAGCCTGACAAGTGTCCCCTGTAAACTACTTGAGCGGATGGTAGCCCACAGATTATGCTGGGTTCTTGAATCCCGGGGACTTCTCTCACCTTACCAGTGTGGGTTCCGGGAGGGACAATCCCCTATTGACCATTTACTTCGACTGGAGACTGTGATCAGACAGGCCTTCTCTAAAAGACATCATCTGGTATCAGTCTTCTTCGATCTGCATAAGGCGTACGACACTGCTTGGCGTCATCATATTTTACGTTCTCTTCATGACTGGGGCCTCAGAGGCTCCACACCAATTTTTATCCGTCAGTTTTTATCCCTCCGCCTGTTCCGTGTCAGAGTTGGCTCTTCCTTTAGCTCCCCTCGGATACAGGAGAAAGGTGTCCCCCAGGGCTCAGTGTTGAGTGTTACACTTTTTCTAATCGCCATCAATGGGTTGGTGAGCTCTGTTGGGTCACTGGTAACCCCGGCATTGTATGTCGACGACTTTTGCATATGGTACAGCTCCTACTCATTAGCCTCTACTGAACGTCAGCTCCAGAGCGCCATTCGGCGGGCTTCAGTGTGGGCTACGTCCCATGGTTTCCAGTTTTCCTCATCAAAAACGAGGATGGTGCACTTTTGTCGTCGTACTACAGTTCACCCTGATCCAGAACTGTTCTTGGGTATTCAGCGCCTGGAAGTTGTAGCACAGCATCGTTTCCTGGGTCTCCTCTTTGACAAAAAATTGACTTGGGTGCCCCATATTCGCCACCTAAAGATTAGTTGTATGAGGAAACTCAATGCCCTACGTTTCCTTGCTCATTCATCTTGGGGTGCAGACCGAACAACTATCCTCCGTATCTACCGGGCTCTAATCTTGTCCCGATTGGACTATGGGTGTCAAGTTTATGGCTCGGCAGCTCCTTCTGCCCTGAAATTATTAGACCCGGTTCACCATTATGGTGTCCGCTTGGCTACAGGTGCATTCCCGACTAGCCCGGTCGACAGTCTCCTTGTTGAGGCGGGAATCTGCCCTCTTCAGGTCAGGCGGCATCAGATTCTGGCATCTTATGCCATCGCCATCCAGCAATATCCTGCTCATCCCGCTTACCAGGTTCTTTTTGCATATGAAGGGCTTCGACCCCCTGATACCCGGCCGCGGGCGGGCCTTCCCGTCGGACTGCGGCTTGCCTCTCTTTGCCGGGATTTCCATTTCCCTTCGCTAGATTGCGCCCCCCATTTTACTGCACGCACACCTCCGTGGATGGTGCCGCGACCACTAATTCGGACGGATCTCTTCCAGGGCCCAAAAGCTTTAATTTCCCCCATGGTCTTTCGGCGTTTGGTGCGCCCAGTACTAGAAGAGTTTCAGGGAGCCTCTATCTTCTACACTGATGGCTCGAAAACAGCGGGCCACTCCGGATATGCTTTTACATCTCCTGTTGGGGCGGAATGCCATTCTCTGCCAGAGGCATGCAGTGTGTTTACGGCAGAGCTGATGGCGATTTATAGAACCCTCTGTTTTATTAAACATTCTGCCGTGGAACGTGGTTTAATCTGTGCTGACTCCATGAGCAGTCTGCAAGCCATTGATCGTTGTTTCCCCTCCCATCCTTTAGTTATTTCCATCCATGAACTCCTTGCTGACCTTCATCGTGCTGCCTGCTCCGTTACCTTTCTCTGGGTGCCAAGCCATGTTGGTATTACAGGGAATGAAGTAGCTGACCAGTTGGCTAGATCGGCAATTACTCGCTGCCCGTCTCCCTTTCAAATTCCGGGTGCGGATCTGCGGGTGCAGATCAGATCTTTGCTTCACTCCTCATGGGATAGCAGTTGGAAAGCTACTGCCCCTTCCAATAAACTCCGCACCATCAAAGATACGACTGCAGCTTGGAGTTCATCTTTACGCCCTTCCCGAAGAGAATCAATTGTCCTCTGTCGCCTCCGTCTTGGACACTGCAGGCTGACCCATGGATTTCTTTTACAAAATGACAATCCACCACATTGTGATTGTGGAGCCGTACAATCCGTGTCTCATATTCTGACTGAATGTCCTCTCCATTCGACACTTCGTGGCGTCTATGGCCTACCGCCTGCATTGCCTTCAGTTTTGGCGGATGACCCACGGATGGTTGATCGCGTCCTTGCCTTCCTCCGTGAAAGTAGATTTTATTGTCAGCTCTAGGACTCGCTTGGTAGGGGTGAGTGGGTTTGTGATTCTTGGCTGATTGTGGGGTTTAGAGCCTTATCCCCATCAGCCCCCCCCCCCCCCCACTCTTTTACATTTTAATGTAGTTTTATTTCTCCCTGCTCTGGAGCTATGATACGTTGACCACTGTGCCATTAGTACCTCGTGGTTTAGGCTAGAGGTCGCTTCCAGAGCTGTGGGATCGGACACTGTAGCATGTGCTGCCCTGGGTTGGTCTTAGTCTTGTTGGCGAGTAGATTTTACTTCCTAGTGTAATGGTCTTTTGGCTTTCACCTATTTTTCGTTGGGTTCCGTGGCGTATAAAATTTGGGGTTGAAGGGACTGATGACCTCGTTGTTTGGTCCCTCATGTCCACCACCACCACCATTTGTGAACAGTTTGAGCTGCTCAGATTGTTACCTGAATCATTTATAAGATGAGGAACAGTAGGGGCCCTATAACACTTCCCTGGGGAATGCCAGATATGACTTCTGTTTTAGTCAATGACTTTCGGTCAGTTACTATGTACTGTGTACTTACTGACATTACGTAGTATATGTTCTAAAATTCTGCTGCAAACTAATGTCAATGAGGTAGACCTATAATTTTGCGGTTCACTCCTATTTCCTTTCTTGAATAATGGAGTGACCTGTGCAACTTTTCATTCTTTCGACACAGGTATGAAGTTTTTGCATGAGCAGACTCTTAAAGGAACCCAATTGGTTTAAAGTCTGGACCAAGAGACGTGCTTTTGTTTAGTGATTTAAGTTGCTTTAATACTCTGGGCATATTTACTTCTAACTCACACATGCTGCCAGCTGTTCTTGTTTTGAATTATGGAGTATTTGTGTCATTGTCTTTGATGAAGGAATTTCGGAAAGATGTGTTTAGCAATTTCTACTATAGCAGAATTGTCATCAGTAGTATCATCATTGCTATCAAGTAGTGAAGATATTGATTGTGTTTTGTTGCTAGTATACTTTACATATGACCAGTGGTGGCTGGTGATGTGCTGCAGCACACTGTAAATATATTACTAAAATTATGCCATTTCTCTTCGAATGCAAGCGAGAAATCGCTGTAAAATTACATCCTTTCTCTTGGAATAAGAGCCAGATATCACAATAAAATTATGCCAATTCCCTTACAATGCGTATTAGAATGCTAGTAATAAGGATGAAAACACATTTTGGAGCCCACTCCCCACGATATCTGGAAATCAGCTACGTGTGCTGAAGTGGGATTCAGCCCCACTGGTATATGTGCAGAGAGGCGGCGCAGACGTGACGTCAGGCCTGGAGACTCGTGTGCTGAGACTGACTGCAGCACCACATCAATATTTCTCTTCGCGCTGCGTGTGATGGCTGCGGAAGAATAGTATATGAAGAATATTGCGGCTTACAGACTCAAATAGCGCGCTGATTTCAGGCGTCTTGTGCATTGTCTCTCAATGCCTGTGTGAGGCTCGTATTCAAATACGTCAGAGTCTAAATTTTTAATTTATGTAAATAAAATTAATATTTTTTAAACATTATGTTTACTACCTGCAGTGAATATATATAGTTGACAGCGCTGTTATAGATTCCCCTGAAGGTCTTACTGCCAATACAGTATTAATTGATATTTAATTAAAGGCAATCATACAAAAGTTGAATTTTTATTTTAGTATATTTTGTTTCCTGTTTATTTTTGTAATATTGTAGCACACTGGTCAAATTTTGTACAAGCCGCCGCTGCATATGACCAGAATTTCTAACAAGTTACGTGACAGGGTTTCGTTGTGGAAACTGTTATAAGCTTCTCGCATTTAAATATGTCCTAAATTTAGAGTTTCTGCAAAAAGGAGAAAATGGAGTAATAAGTTCGTCAGACACACTAGTAATGTAATATATTTTTGTTTCAGGCAAGGTGATGAGTCAGATAGCACTTTTATTGTACTAAGTGGTCGTCTAAGATCTGTAATCACACACAGCAATGGTAAAAAGGAGCAAGTTGGTGAATATGGCAAGGGTGACCTTATTGGAATAGTAAGTAATATTATGTTAAAACTGCTTACTTACTATGATGTCAGTAATTTGAGAACTTATTGGAAAATAAATTATTTCACGTAAATAATTTAAATTCCCAATCAAAATTAATAGTAGTAGTGTAGCATTATATAGTGACATACAATAACAAGAACATTATATTGCAACTTATAACTGAGTTAAATGTAGAACAAAATTAGTCCTATTGCATCAGGCAATAGTGTTTAAAGCACATAACATATTTTGAATCCATCATTATTAATGTTACTTGCACCTCTAAATACATACGTAACCCCCCCCCCCCCTCCCTCTCTCTCTCTCTCTCTCTCTCTCTCTCTCTCTCTCTCTCTCTCTCTCTCTCTCTCTCTCTCTCTCTCTGTGTGTGTGTGTGTGTGTGTGTGTGTGTGGGGGGGGGGGGGGGGGGTGGGCACGCACATGTTTGACAACACTATAACTGTACTGTAATGGCTGAATTTTAGCAGTGGTGTTACTAACTGTATCAGTTTGTCATCTCCCTCATTAGCTGTAGACATTATTAATAGCTTGTACTATTATTCTTTCAGGTTGAGATGGTGACACACACTCCTCGAGGCACAACAGTTATGGCTGTTCGTGATTCTGAACTGGCAAAACTTCCTGAAGGACTTTTCAATGCAATTAAACTTAAGTACCCGGTTGTTGTAACAAGACTGATTCATCTGCTAGGCCATAGAATACTGGGTAAATATCTTCCTATAAAGATGTTTCTTTAAATGTGAAACTTAATTATATTGCATGCTAATGTGTCCAGTCTTAAGCTTATCACCAAACATTAGTGAGCATTTGAAGGTTTTCTCTGTGTAATAAATGTTGCCAAGTCTCTCAGAAATTGAGTTAGTGTCAATGAAACTTTGTAGCATAACAGTGGAGTACCTGCTTCATTGTGTACTAATGTTGACTACTGGTAGAATACTCGAGCATGGCACTAAGTATTGTCACAAAACTGAAACAGTGTTGTTCAGCTCTATGACGTAGTTAATTGTGCACTCTATTAGAAATGAGTGAAAATAAGCTTTCAATTGGGCTGCCAAATCTGAAGGTCCAACACATTCAAGTCAAAATGAACAGTGAATCCACAGTTCAAAAATACACTTTATGTCTAAAAATGTCCTGTCAACAAACTTGTAACCTTCCAGACCTGAAATGGCTCATGTGTTTACAACACTCTAACCTCCAGTTACTGCACTGAAATAGGTTGTGAAAGTTTGTTTTCTGAAGACACTGGTTGGTGTACTTTTCTTCACTGCAGTCACCCTGACTCAAGATGCTGTCTTTTTGGTGCATGTTGGAAAATTCAGTTGAGAAAACTGTAAAAGTACTAGAAGACTTAATGGCTAGCCAGTACATAACTTCAGGAGCAAAATTGAAAGTGCTGTCAACACACACATTTCAAGGTAGGGAAAAGCTTCAGAAACGTTAGTTCCTTCATCAGAAAGGTACAAGGGACAGGTTGGAAAAAGTCAGAAGTGTGGAACAGGTAATTGAGACCTGAGATTCATAGGAAGTCATAATCTGTTAGAAAACTAGAAGATAAAGGTTGATATCACATTACTGTAGTAAGCATTGTTAGTGGCAGTGCTCCACAGGGACATTTCATTCTAGATATTTTTCCATACATGAAGAACAGTGTAGGTTGTGTGTGATCATTTAGTTAGTTAGTTTCAGAAGAGAAGAGTAGCTGGTAAAGTTGATAAAATAATTTTTAGTGACAATGGACACTCAAAAGCACTGATCAACTGTGGAATTCGCCTATTCCCTGTGTGCTAAAGTTTGCGTTCCTTATGATACTCTTTACAGACCTGATTGAACGTTCACAGTAACAGCAACTATATACTAATAAAATACAGCACGTATACTATAAGACACATAAGAATATACTTATAAGAGCTCAATAACTACCATTTTTACTAACATTTACTTTCTGAATTAACACATATTCATGTACAGCAACTTGAAATGATAAGCTTCACAAATTTTGGAATAATTCCCTTCCAAGACTGGTATGTATTGAGGTGCTCAGAGAAGTAAGTCTTGTCTTGATAACTTGTAAATAAATTGCATCCTTACATTTTTATCAACTTACTAAGTCTCTAGGAAGAAATTGATAACAAAATGTCAAACATTGAGCACCAAAATTATGAAATAAAGTCTTAGAGAATAACAAAATAACTGGCCTCACTACATATCGACTTTGAGATAATTTTCCTCAAGTAGCTTAAGTCACAAAATGTATGAAAATCTTATGCCAGAGAAAATATCCAACTCCTAAAGCAATTTGTGATCCAGTTGTAGTATTAATAATAATAATAATCCTTCACTGTAAAGATCGCTGAGCTGCAGACAGACATGTAAAATAGACCATCACATGTGTTTGTTTATTTTACATGCCTGTTTGCAGCTCAGTGATTGTCTTTATGGTGAGTTATCTAGTCTCTCTTATTGACATTCCAACCTGGAGTTTTACAGGTATAATGTGTTTTACTGTCATTGTTTCATTCCTTACGGTAAATGTATGTGCTAAACTTTTGTGCAGGCTCTGTGGTTACACAGGCATGCTGCTAATTTTTAAGTTCTATCAATGGGTCCAGAGACAATTTAATGCTGATGGGTGCTATTAAGTACATTCAATTAGATTTAACAAAAAAAGAAAAAAGAAAAAACTGCCCATTTTGTAAGTTACCCATGCTGGAAGGAAATTGCTGATAAGTCTCAACAAACATCTAAAGGGAATGCATTACTGTTATTACAGAAATTTAACACTAATTAATCATTTTCTTTTCATAAGTATTCCTCTGTCATATGTGGGTCCTACATGATGAATGAACCTGAAGTTTGTTTAGCTGTTTGCTGATTGGAAAATCTGTAGTGTGTCACAAAGTATGACTATTAGAGGAGCATATTGAACCAATATTGTGAGAAGACCAAAATGTGCAAAGGTTTTCCTCAGATTTTCTTAAAGAATTCCGTTTAGCAATTTGATGCACTGTTAAATAAAATAGAATGTAATAACAGTGAGTACTCTAGATTTTTTCAACTTGTGGGTCGCGACTCCCAGAGGTGTCGTGAAGTCTTGCTCGGGAGATCACCCTCACAAGGAGGAAGTACATGCACTACAAAACAGCCAGCCCTCTATACAAAAACATAGGCCTAAGTGAAATCTTATGTATTAAAAGAATCTACAAAAACTAAAGTTAGTCAGCCAGACCAAACTACCCGGCCGATTTCCTTCATTTTTGTTTTAAACAAAAGGTGTTCATGAACAGATTTGTCATCAAGTAGCAGAATGAATTTGTCTCTCCATCCTTTATTTTTATTCAAACGTGGTATCCTTTTAATCAATGTAGTTTCATTTTATTCTGGATTTGGGACTGCGACTAGTTTATTTTAAATCCAAATAATAAATGTAATTACCAACAGCCGTAAAGTTCAATGTTTTATTTAACTACTGGTTTCGGTATTATAATAATACCATCTTCAGATCTTCTGTAAATAAGGTTACAAATCAGTGTTGTATTTTATCATATTCTATATACGACATAAAAAATATATAAAGAACAAGTAGTACAATGACTCAACAATCAGCACTGAAGCAATATAATAAGCTATAGTGGTTGGTATAATAAAATAGGTAATAAAATAATATAAGAATCTGCAGTGTGTGTGTGTGTGTGTGTGTACACTCTTAATCATATGGAAGTAGGCTTGACTTTGAAGGCAACTGAACACAGCACTTATACTGAAAGCACGTTTATTACGAACTTTACATGCAGCACTGACTGCCGCTCGGGCAGAGTGCTCTGCTATTTATACACAGACAGAATGTACCAGAAATTATAATAACAGTTAACATAAGAAACAAGTAGAATTTACAAGTGACCATAAGAAAGATGTAGAACATTTTGGAACTGTTAATTACAAATAAATAAATTTTTGCTGGTGGGCGGGATTGAACCGGCGACCTTCAGCACCGCCTTCGGTGACGCTATCCCCTGCGCCACGTCAGCAGTCGGTGTACGTGGTCTCTTCCGGCATTGCTCCCTCTCCTGGAAAAACAGCGAACCACTGTTATGTTCCCTGTGGAGCCAGCTGCAATGTCCTGGATCTTGACCTTGTCATGGGTCCTCTGTATGGCAGTTCTGGAGAATCCTTCCCTTCTCCACGATTATCGACGACAGACGTTCCTGTCGTGGCTTCATCACTAACATTATCATCCTAGAGCCCTTCAACAAGAAGCCATTGTCGCCTACCTGCTCTTCAGGATTGTAGTAAGGCTTCATGCGCAGGACGTGAACAATGTCTCTTCGTTTCTGTCATTTCAATGACAGCTGATAATCCTCAACTTCGTATGTGACATCTGACAGGCGACGTATGACACGATACGGACCAAAGTATCGCTTCAATAACTTTTCTGACAGTTCAACCTTCCGTACAGGGGTAAAAATCCATACCAGATCTCCTGGGCTGTACACAACAGGTCGGTGCTTGTCGTTACACCACTGTCTGTCCTCCTCCTGGGCGTCCAGTGTCCATATGCGAGCCAGCTGTTTTGCTTCTTCGACCCTGGTGATGAGCTGTTTAATGTAGCGAGTCAACACAATCGTATATACAGAGTGTTTTGGTGCTATGTCACATAGTTAACCCGGATGACGGAGGTCGATAAAGTGTCACCTGATGAAGGGCCTTGTGGAAGACACGTATCAAATTCTTCTGTTAAAAGATGTTTCGATGACACAAGAGTTTATCCAATGGTGCAGAAAATTGAAGAGATGCAACGGAGGAGGGTTGGACGAAAGAAGTACGACAGACTCCCGAATATAGTCCCTATGGCCACTGTGGAAGACCAGCATGACTTTGCTTCTCTCATACGACAAATTGTGAGGGAAGAGTTACAACAGTTTATGGCATCCAGGATTGTTGGACAAAGCGAGCATCAGATTATGGCCTTGAATGTCAGTCCTGTAAGTCATGAGGGAGTCGATGCTGCTGAGGAAGAGGTATTTGAAACATTAGCACCTGTCGGCCCCATCAGTCGCACCCGGTTTGAAGAATGGTCTCTCCGTACGATGACTTATTCCACAGCCACCAAACGGCAGCTTAGGAACTGACCAACGCGACTACAACCAACTCCTCCAGTAACTGTGAAGCCTCGCAGGAGGACAGATAGATATCTGTACAGGCGACAACATGCCATGGTGCTTTCACTGCGACCTTCCCGGACATGTTGTATGATACAGTAGGGAGAGAAGACGAGTATTTGACAATTATTATGCTGCAAGATACCAAACATTGGAACAGTCCTTTCAACAGCAGTCAACTGCAGATGATTACTGTTGACCTATGGGATGAAGCCCATTGCTGTATCCTGGATGTGGTTGCTCTCCAACACGCCGCCACTGTTCAGTCTCCTTACAGAGATACCAGCAGTTTGCCTAGCTGCCGTGCTCAGGAAAACTAGGTGAGGTGACCATCTACGTAGGTGAGGCCGCCACAGATGAAAATCCTCCGTGGACGACAATCGCTAAAATGTCAGGAAACCTCATTGACATTAACGGTCAACCTGTCTGGGCACTAGTCGATTCAGGAGCTTTCTTCACTGTATTGTCGAATGAGTACTGCCGCAAACTAAAGAAGATAATTTTTGGTAATGCAAGAGCAATTGTATTGAAGGTCGCAAATGGAAAACACTTCCAGCCGATAGAACATGTCGCAAGAGTAACTATCAACAACAGGATGCAGCCTTTCGAATTTGTCACTTTAACAGACTGTAGCTGTGATTTCATCCTCAGATGGGTCTTCCTTCAGGCATCCCAGGCTGTCATTGACTATGGAAGATTTGAGCTACAAATTGAGAAAGCCGTTCCGACGAGTACAGGTAACATGTAGTCCCCTTGGCGGTTGTTTGCTGTTAACAATGTTGAGATCCCACCATTAACAATGAGAAGAGTTTGTCAGCAGCCAAGATCACCAGTTGAACGGTGAGTGCTTGTCGACCGCAAAAGCTAATCAGTTAAATTTACCGTCTCAATGTTAGTTAAATTTATTGACACTTAGAGAGTTTGTATTTAATGAGAATATATTTGTACATTTACTATTCTTTCACATTAAATACACTCCCATAGGTTCAAAACATCTTCAGCAATATTGCAAATTCTCAGCTGCATTAGCTATGTGAAAAACTTCATGAACAGCCCACAAATTCCTGACTGCTTTTCACAGCCTGGTTCAGTGTGTATTCAGTGGAAGTATGGTATGAAAGACTGATCTAAGGAATGCCACTGACTGACTACAGATTACATTATTGAGAAACGGAAATGATTTTTACAGTAATCCTATTTGGTATGTGACAAAAGTGTATTTTAATAACTAAAAATATTGAGAAACGGAAATGATTTTTACAATAATCCTATTTGGTATGTGACAAAAGTATATTTTAATAACTAAAAATGAGTGCTAAATGACCTTGTTCAAAATGTCAATCAGTAAGAGAGTAAATACTGTAGATCTTAAACAGATTATACCTATGTCTGGTATTAATGGGGAATATGAGAATATAGATAACAAACTACTACATTGATATCACAGAACTACACTGATATCACAGAATAAACAAATTATCAATACACAAAAAATTGAATAACTATTGAAGCAGAAACAAACAGAATGAGTAGGGAAGTGTTGAGTTGCACACTTTTGTATGATTTACGCTGCTAACGTTAGAATATTTATCTATTGGCGTTCTACATATAATTTATTCCAGTCATAGGTCCCCGCACATTGGGAGAGATCATTGGCATTCATTGCTGCAGGAGGTAGCAACCAGTCCAAATTTTAAATAGGATTGGGGTCTGGTGACCTTTACAGAAAAGGAAGTTTTTTTCTTTGTTGATATTGCAGCTAGTTCCAGATGAATCTACTGTTGTAGTTGGGGTCTATGGAACTGTAAGATATTATCATCTGTTAATGTGGATATAATATTTCTGACTGACATATTTATCTAAATTTAAGCCTTACTTTACCCTGTTTTGGGATCAAAAAAGCTGTCTGTGGCTTAGATTTAGTTGCAAAGCAAACAGTACTAGGAACCTTCTGCATTTGAGGGGGAGGGGAAACCTCGATAGTGCCAGGAAAGCTCTCTTTTTTTTTTTTTTTTTTTTTCGTTTCATCCAGTAAAACTTGGCATATCTTTGCAGAAGTTCTTATAATGGACATGCCTCATTACAAAAATCTTTTATGAAATGCCGGTAATATGAGCATAACCTGAGAAAACATTCTCGCATCACTAATGTGCTCAGCAGTTGGAAATTCAGTGACTGCCTTTACTTTATCTGGATCAGGACGCACTCCATCTCCGTTCACTAGGTGCTGCAGAATTTTTCTCTCTTTGGTGACGAAGAGGCACTTCTTTGGGTTGAGGCGGAGTCCTGCATTCTCAACACACTTTAACACAGTTTACAGGTGGCTTAGATGTTCCACAAATGTCCTTGAGAGAACGAGACTGTCATCTAGGTAACAAAGACATGTCGTCTTTTTAAGGTATCAAATTAATAGAGGCTGTCAGGTGTAGTAAAAACAGTCTTCTCCCTGTCTGTGTGTCTATGGTTGAGAATTATGTAGTTCCTGTCAAGCAGTGTAAGGTGTTCTCAATGTACGGCAATGGCTAAACATCTTTCTTTTTGATTTTGTTCAGTCGCTGATAGTCGACACAGAAATGCTACGTGCCATCCTTCTTCTTCACGAGCACCACCTGAGATGATCAGGGAGTCTGAAGGTTGAATAATGTCATTGTGCAACATCCTCTCCACTTCTTCCCTAATTATCCGTCTTTCTGCTGGCGACACATTATACAAACGCTGGCTTATTGGTGGATGATCCCCAGTATTGATATGGTGTTTTATCTTGTGTTGTTTGTTTTGGTCCTTCTCCTGCCTGGCCTTGAATGCACCTGAAAATTTGTGTAGTATGGCTAACATCTGTTGACGTTTCTGGGTCAGGTTGGGCCCCATATGCAATTCCATAGTAGTTTCCTCTAGTGCATTGTCGGCAGTAACAGCAGAGCACGAGACTTCGTTGATGCTATTGAGCTCACCATCCTGGACTGGTTCAGCTGTTCCAATACATATCCCTTTAGGAATGAGTTTTGATTGCACGTGAAAATTAGTGATACAAAGTGCTCCTTGACCACCTGCAATGCTTTTGATAGTGGCTGGCATGTATTATACTGACTAGTGGTTGACAAGCACTTCACAGTTAAACTGGTCATCTCAGCTTCTGACTGCGACTTTTCTCATTGTTAACGGCAGTATCTCAACAGCAAACAACCTCTCCAGGGAGTACCTGTTAAATGTACTCGATGGAACAGATTCCTCAATTTGTAGCTCAGATCTTCCCCAGTCAGTGACGGCCTGGGATGCATGAAGTGAGACCTAACCAAGGATGGTGTTATGGCTACATTCTGTTAAAACGATGAATTCAAATGTCTGTGTTCTGTTGTTGGTAATTATTCATGCAACACTTTTTTCTGCCGATTGAACATATTTTCCATATGCAACCTTCAGCTCCGTTGCTCTTGTATCACAGACCATTGTCTTCTTTAGTTTGCAGCGGTAGTCATTTTACAATACAGAGGAAGCTCCTGAATTGACTAGTACCTGGACGGGTGCGCTGTTGATGATGTCAACAAGATTTTCTGACATCTTAGTGACTGTCCTCCAAGGAGGATTTTCTTCTGCGGCGGCCTCACTCCCATAGGTGGCCGTCTCGCCTAGTTTTCCTGAACACGATGGCTAGGCGAGTGGCTGGTATCTCTGTAAGGCGTTGGTGAATGGCAGCAATGTGTAGGAATGTGACCACATCCAGGATATGGCTACGGGGTTTGCCTCATAGGTTGACAGTAAACATCTGCAAATGACTGCTATTGAAAGGACTGCTCCGATGGTTGGCATCTTGGAGCATAATAATTGTCGAATACTCACCTTCTCTAACTACAGTATTAAACGACATGTCCAGGAAGTCGCAGTGAAAACACAATGTCGTGTTGTTTTCTGTCCTCCTGTGAGGCGTCATAGTTGCTAGGGGCGTTGGTTATGGTCACAGTGGTCGGCTCTTAGGATAGGGCAACACCATTCTTCATGTTGAGAGCGACTGGTGAAGCAGACAGGTGCTAGTGTTTGTAATACCTCTTCCTCAGCAGCGTAGGCTCCCTCATGACATAGAGGACTGACATCCTTGGCCATAATCTGGTGCTCACTTGGTCCAACATTCCCGGTTGCCGTAAACTGTTATAATTCTTCTTTCTCAATTTTTTAAATGGGAGAAGCAAAATCGTGCTGGTCTCCCACAGTGGCCATAGGGACTAGATTTGGAAGTCTATCATATTTCTTTTGTCCAACTCTTCTCTGTTGCATCTCTTCAATTTTCTGGCACCACTGGATAAACTCTCGTGTCGTTGAAACGTCTTTTAACAGAAGAGCTGGATACTTGTCTTCTGCAATGCCCTTCATCAGGTGTGAAATTTTATCGGCCTCAGTTATATCTGGGTTAACTACGTGACATAGGGCCAAAATATCCTGTGTGTACGACTGTGTTGACTCACCATGTCGTTGGGCGCTGTTCTTCAATTTATCTTCCGATAAATGGACTTGGTGCTGGTGGTCTCGAAATGTCTTCTTAAGTCTGTTAGGTGTTCATATTATTTTACCCATTTCCTGTAATTCTGAAGGTACATTCAATGCTATATTTGTGTACTATTGTCACAAATTGAGTTAGTAAAAAAAGATGTAATAAATCAAAACTTTTTCATGAAACATATTGTTTTTGAATTCATGTCTCCTAAACTATGTATCATAGTGTGATATAATTTCAAAGATATATTCAGTGGTTTATGATGTATTTTCTGTAAAACGTCCTGCAAATACAATTAGTAGTGTAGAAGTAATAAATTGTAATGTCATGTCAAATAGCACGAACAGTGAAAAAGTAGTAAGCGATAAACTCCTTTCATCATTTTGTTGGGGTTATTGGCAAGAAAAAGTTTTCTAAAGGTTTGACAGTATGTGTAAGGTATGTTGCAGGTTGCTAAGAGCTAGCGCTCTCTCTCTCTCTCTCTCTCTCTCTCTCTCTCTCTCTCTCTCTCTCTCTTGAATAATGGATAAATGAAGTCTTGTTATTAACACAATGCGTAATGCATTTTTTTTTGTTTTGTTTGTCACATTATGATGTTGCATCTCCTCAACTATATATCATAAGCAGTTCATATGCCAACAACAATTGTTGCCTTGCAGTGAGGAATATGTGTACCAAATGTTGTTGAAATCGGTCCATTGCTTTAGGAGGAGATAACAGGACAAGGATGCAGCATTGTCTGCGGTTTATGACATCACATCTCCTGCAGTATGTCATAGGTAGTTCTTATGTACCCAGCAATTGTCACACAACAGTAAGGAATATGTGGACCAATTATGAGTGAAATAAGTCCAGCAGTTTAGGAGGAGACATGAAAACACGTGCACTCATGTGGATGTGCGCACACACTCAGACATCCATTTTTATAAATTTATAGAGGTCATTTTACTCTTATTCTGACTGTAATATCTGTGAAAGTAGTCCATCTCTAAATGATTTTTTCTTTGTTGATTTTTTAAAGGTTCCTGGCAGAGACCCCATGGAGGTGTACCTGTCGATAGCCGGCCATCTCATGGAAATTTTTCAACAGTTGCGATAGTTCCAATTTCTGATGATGTTCCTCTTCTTCCTTTCACGTATGAATTGTACCATGCATTGCGCAGTATAGGTGAGTTTTAAATGATAGAAAATTCTTTGTCATTCAGTTTTTTTTTTTTTTTAATTTTCATGTGTGTAAATATTACATTATTATATAAAATAAGATTATATAATTTTATCTGTTTTGTAATTCATTGATTATTTGCTTATAGAGGTGGAAAGCATGATTAAAAGGGCCAGGTAAATATTACAGTTTCTAGGCATTTTTGTAAAAGTGCATTCTGTAAGTTCTGTTCTGGTAGGCGTCTCAGAACAGAAGAGAGTGAGCACTGGAGCCATGGCTATAAGAGCCTGAATTAGCACACTTATTTTTCTAAATTATTCACACTTGCATCTGGGATGCTTTGTACCTCTCCTCCCCTCCCCTTTGTGAAATCACCACAGGTGACTTAGACAATCCCAACTGGACCTAAAATCTAGGGTCAACAACATTTAATTTCACATTCAGTATTTCAGTTCCAATTAATAAGTTTAAGTATTGGATTGTGAATAAAATTGTTAAGTTGTTGAGTGGTAACTACAGTTAGCACTGTGGTGGTGGCAGTGCTACAAAGGTTCAGATATGATTTTCAGGAGTACGAGCAACTCTGACACTTGTATGACAAGGATTAGAACAGATTTTATGCAAATCAATTGATACATATTTTATGATTGATGAAGAAAGTGGATGATTTGACTTCTAGCATTATTGCAGGAGGTAACGAATCTGGTGTGATGTGGAACAGAAAACAAGTTGTTTGACACTGAAAGGTCTCCTTGTCAGACTGTAATAGATTTCTTTCTTTAAGACGATGTGGGCACAAAGTTTTCAATGCCCTTACGGTGACTGGGCAACACCAAAGTGGCACAATTGTTTTACCAACTTGACAATAGGTGGATCTAAAAAAGCAGAACATAATTTTGAAACACAAGTTTGTTTAAAGTGTAATCAGGAAGGTAGAATAATTGTAAATGGAATTTATTTTGAATTTGATAGCAATATCAGTTTCATCCTCTAAGTAATGTGGTAATTATGTAACTAGGCAAAGAAAAATCATAAATCTGAAAATATCAACTATTTGATAAAATATTTCAAATCATCAACAAGAATGATGTGTGAAGTGACAGATTTAATTAACAAAAATATTAAATGTCAATTTTAAAACATTACACTTTTCATTCAAGTAGCCAAACTAAGTCTAGTTGAACTTAATAAAATTCCAAAACTAACACACGAAAGAGCAATCAATGAACAAACAAGTTCAAAACAATTACAAAAGCAATCAGCTTATACGACAAATACCAAGACTAGTTCTAAATAAAGAAAACATTGCAAAATTACAGCTCATGACAGATAAATAAATTTAGTCATTACCGTAACTTTTGAACTTCATCTGAGTACAATCTGCAGATATTAGGCAAGGCACATTATTAGGTAGAGTGGGTTTGTGAGTTTTTCTATACAATTTGCTTGTGTAACAGCAGTATTTAGTCTTGCTCAGTATCAGAATATCAAGCAAGGTGAAAACCTACTTCAAGAAATGATTGTCGTGCCGAATAAGCCGTGCATACTAGGGCGCTGTGCTGTGGTCGTGGCCGTTCGCCGTCGGCGGTTTTGAGTCCCCCCTCGGACATGGGTGTCTGTATTGTCCTTAGGTTAGCTTAACTTAGTTTAAGTAGTTTAAAAGCTAGGGACTAATAACCAAGCAGTTAAGTCCCATAGATTTACAAATATTTGAATTTTTTGAAGAAATGATTGGATTGATAGAATGCTGTAAAAGGAGTTGTAGCTCAATCTAGTGTGACTTATTGCTGCTTCTGCTCCTACAACAAATCGAAGTTCTGAGCAGTAGTGTTAATATTTGTGAGGACTGATGTGATGTGTTGAGAGAGGCGTTAAAGTGTTTAATGAATAACAAAATGATTAGTTAGTGGCATTCAGAGTTTCTTCCTGCAGTGTGAAAAACTATGTTTACAATTACATTCACTTACCTTAAACACATACGATACCAATTTCTGGGCCTGGTAGGGGAGAAATCGATTGGTCCTTTGCAAGTTTTTTAATTATAAACTTGTCTGTAATCTAAATCTGTGACATCCAATAACTTGTTTAAATTACATATTATCATTTCTACATAGCAAATGGGGCAGCTCAGTTCAAGCACAAATAACATTAGCCCAAAAGTGAGCAGCTGTGTTATTAATTCAAAGAGCTCATTTATGTTTGTTCATTAACATGTTACTGATTTTTACACTGACATCTCAACATATTACTTGCTTATATGTTTTACAACATAATTTTTCTTAGAAAGAGCAACAGTAACCAACTAGTGATGACAGAGGACTAAGCTTTACATTGCAAACAAATCATTTATTGTTGTTCAGTAAAGTATTTAACACACCACACCACACCATATATTTTCAGTAGGTTTACTCCTAAGTTGTATGTTGTTGGTGACAACCCTTGAAGAAATTCTTTAAAGAAATTTAAGGTTGATTACTGTGATTGTCATGCTACTTTGCTTTTTCCTTTTTTGAATTCATTCCAAGCAAATATTAGGATAGTTCCTTGTCTATTATTATTTTACAAAATAAAGTGAAATTTATTCCTTTAAATTTGTTGTTATTCTATCCTTTATGTTAATTCTGAAATTTCACAATTTATTATTTTATTGTTGTGAAAATTTTCTCTTAAAATACTGTTACTGGATCATGGCAAGTTCCATGATTTTTTTCATTGACACACAAAATTATTGGATGAGACTGAATTCAATAAAAAGAAAATTACTGATAAAAGAGCCTGTTTATAATGTAACCACATAGTAATGCAATAATAATAAAATGTATATGAACTGCTATGTTTTAGGTCCCACTTTAAGACTGACATCAGATGTGATCCGGAATTCTTTGGGGCCATCCATTTTGGATCCAAAAAATGACTACAGGTTAACATCATGGTGTCTACAGCAAGAAGACCAACACAAAATTACACTTTATCAGTGCGATTTCCAGTTTACTCCATGGACTCAACGCTGTGTACGGCAGGCTGATTGCATTCTTATAGTTGGTTTGGCAGAAAAGGAGCCAACAGTTGGAAAGGTAAATATTTTTTTATTGTGAAGACGCTACATAAAGTTTACTTATTTCTGTATTTTTTTTTGTTGAGTAAAGGTAACAAATTAACTTATAGTTGGAAGTATTGACTGACTAACAGCTAAATAAACATAATGTTGCTAGCTTTCGGATGCTTCGCAGTATTGTTTGATGTGCATGTTAAGACACAATGCTGTAACGGTATGGTGAGTTATTACTTTTACTCCTTCCATTATATATATTAAACTAAGGAATTTACATGACTATATAGCATTTCTAAATGTTGATTTTTTTCCCACCACATAGCAACTCTAGCGATTGACTGTGGAGAGGGTATGCAACAAAACAGGTTTAATCAACTTATATTTGAAAATACATGTTTTCCATATTGGAGGCCATTTATTCAATCAAACTTTGTTACAGAGACTCTGGTCTAATATTCGCTGTAACATTTAGCCATGGTTTCCTCCTAGAGAGTGGTACTGTTCCTCATACTGAATGTACCATTGATGATTTCAAGGGTTATGTGGCTGCTGCATTGTGGTGCTCGAGCCCACTTCATCGTTAATGTTTGGACGCATCTCAGTCATGTGTTACCTGGTCAATGGATTGGACGAAGAGGTGAATTCTACATCTACATCTACATACATACTCCGCAATCCACAGTAAGGTGCGTGGCGGAGGGTACACTGTACCACTACTAGGCATTTCCTTTCCTATTCCACTCCCAAATTGAACGAGGAAAAAAAGAATGCCTATATGCCTCCGTACGAGCCCTAATTTCTCTTATCTTGGCTTTTTGATCTTTATGCGAAATGTAAGTAGGCGGCAGCAAGATCGTACTACACTCAGCTTCAAATTCCGGCCCTCTAAATTTACTTAACAGAAATTCACGAAAAGAACGTCGCCTTTCTTCCAGCGATCCCCAATTGAGTTGCCGGAGCATTTCCGTGACACTCGCGCATTGGTCGAACCTACCGGTAACAAATCTAGCTGCTCGCCTCTGAACCGCCTCTGTCTTCCTTCAAACCGATCTGCTGCGGGTCCCAAATACTTGAGCAGTACTCAAGACGTGGTCGTACAAGCGTTTTATATGTGGTCTCCTTTACAGGTGAAGTACATCTTCCCAAAATTCTCCCAATAAACCGAAGTCAGCTGTCTGCCTTACTCACAACAGTCCTTACATGCTCGTTCCATTTCATATCGCTCTGCAATGTTACGCCTAGATATT
This sequence comes from Locusta migratoria, assembly GCA_026315105.1. NCBI lineage: Eukaryota > Metazoa > Arthropoda > Insecta > Orthoptera > Acrididae > Locusta > Locusta migratoria. Next base: position 107,866,134 of record CM048755.1, read on the forward strand.
TGAACGACGCGACAGCATCAAGAAGCTCACTACTAATGCTGTATTTGAACATTATGGGATTGTTTTTTTCTACTCATGCGCATCACCTTACATTTTTCTACATTGATAGCTAGCTGCCATTCTTCGCACCAACTAGAAATTTTGTCTAAGTCAACCTGTATGCTATTACAGTCAGTTACAGACGACACCATCCCATACACCACAGCATCATCAGCAAACAGCCGCAAATTACAACTTACTCTGTCCATCAGATCATTTATATAGATAGAAAATAATAGCGGTCCTATCACACTCCCCTGGGGCACGCCTGACGATACACTCGTCTCTGATGAACACTCGCCATCGAGAACAACGTACTGCGTTCTATTACTTAGGAAGTCTTCCAGCCAGTCACAAATCTGTGAACCTATTCCATAAGCTCGTATCTTCGTTAGCAGTCTGCAGTGTGGCACCGCGTCGAACGCCTTTTTGAAGTAGAGAAAAACACAATTCGCCTGTTGCCCTTCGTCCATGGCTCGCAAGATGTCACGTGAGAAAAGGGCAAGCTGAGTTTCACATGAACGATGTGATTCATGGAAAGAAGCTTTTCCGTTTCAAGGAAATTTACTATATTTGAACTGAGAATATGCTCTAAAATTCTACATGAAACTGATGTCAACGATATTGGCCTGTAATTGTATGGGTCAGTTCTCTTTCCTTTCTTATACACGGGAGTCACCTGCGCTTTTTTCCAATCACTAGGAACATTGCGCTGAATTAAAGATTCGTTATAAATGCAAGCTAAGTAGGGGGCCAATGCTGCAGAATAATCTTTGTAAAACCGAACTGGTATTCCATCCGGACCAGCAGACTTTTTCATATTTAGCTCCCTCAGCTGCTTCTCTACACCGGAAATACCTATTGCTATGTCCCCCATTTCGGAATTAGTACGTTGATCAAATGATGGTATATTTGTGCGGTCCTCCTGCGTGAAAGATTTCTTAAAGGTTAAATTTAGAACTTCTGCTTTCCGTTTGCCTTCTTCTATTACTGCCCCAGAATGATAAACGAGTGACTGGACTGTGGGCTTTGACCCGCTTATCGATTTTACATAGGACCAGAATTTTTTCGGGTTCTCGGAAAGATCTTTCGGTAAGGTATGGCTGTGATAATTATTGTATGCTTCACGCATCAATCTTTTTATAGACGCACGAATCTCCACTAACTTTTGCCTGTCATCATTTGCGTGTTCTTTTTTGAATCGAGAGTGCAACAGCCTTTGCTTTCTCAGCAGCCTTCTAACATTATTATTATACCACGGTGGATCTTTTCCATCCTTAATCGTCTTTAATGGCACATATTTCTCTAACCCTTTATTAACAATGCACTTAAATTTAGTCCACAATTCCTCTACATCCATAGTCCCAGAATTAAATGATGCCCATTCATTTTCTAAGTGCGATCGTAACATTTGCTTGTCAGCTCTTCCCAACAAAAACACGCTCCTAGCCTTCTTGACTGGTTTATGAACTTTGGTCACCATCGACGCTATGACGATATCATGTTCACTAACTCCTGTCTATACACAGACATCGTTAATAAGGTCAGGCCTGTTTGTGGCTATAAGATCTAGAATATTTCCATTGCGCGTGGGTTGCCAGTTTAACTGCTCAAGACAGTTGACAGTTCACAAGATCTCAACACATTTGATTTCTGGCTATGGGGCCATCTCAAAAGCACCGTGTCTGCATACCCCGTTCTACATGTGGAGACACTGGAGCATTGTATTCATGCAGAGTTGTCACCAATGCAATTTTAGCACTTGTGGCAAAGACAGCACAAATATGCAAGTGTTGAGACACATGGAAACCAGTTTAAACACATACTGTGACTGAGGCTGCATGCTACAACCCATATTAGATCAGTCTCTATAGCAAAATATTGTTGAAGAAACTGTCTAGCTTGGAAACCATGCATTTCTTGATATAAATTCATTAGAGCTTTATTTATCCACATCCTCTCATTGATAATTTCTTAGTGTTTGTATACAGTGGGAGAAATCGCCCTGTGTATTTGTGTGTTATACATGAGAGTAATTACTATTTGTGTCACAGGCCTATTTGTGTGTGTGTGTGTGTGTGTGTGTGTGTGTGTGTGTGTGTGTGTGTGTGTGTAAGGTTTTCATTTATTTTTGTTTTGACATATATTCTCCTACATTAAATTTCAGATTGAAAAAGAAATAGAGCGCCTGGCAGTCCGAACGCAGAAGGAGCTTGTTCTGCTGCATCGTGATCGTAGTAAAAAGCCAAAAAATACAGTGTCATGGTTGAACAACAGAAACTGGGTATCAGCACACCACCATATTCTATGCAAAAAACGTCTCTTTACTGAAAGGACAAATGCTAGACTTGTGAGTAGAGAGATCATGCCTATATTTTTTATTCCCTTAATATTAACCTTAACTGTTGGATTTCATACATAAATGTGAAGTATAGGTAACAGCTGTGAGGCACATTTTAAGTGCATTGTGGTTCTATTCAACTTCATGAAAATGGATGAAGAGGAAAGGAATAATTTGATACCAGCAACTGAGATGAATAACTTGTGTCCATACTTTCAGACATCCTGGGCAACTTATACTTTGTATACATTTGTATACATTTTTTATGTAAAAACCATGTCACAAATTGCATGAATATCTGTTTTATCTTGGATTATTTCCCCATTATCTAGAATATACCGTTACAAATCTAATTACCAATTTTTATTTACAAGACCCTGCAAGAGATATCATATTCTGTTATGTTTGTTCTCGGTGTCATCAATTCATGTATGCTTCCAAGAGCCATTGTCATGTTTATTGGAAAATTTTGTTTGTAAATAGCAAGTTTTGTGTCTCTACCTTTTGCCAATAATGCTTACTTAGTTAAATTCTACCTATGACATTGGTACTTTGTAAGAAAACTTGATATCTTAGGGCAATATCCTTCATTAATTTAGTACGAATTTATAAGGAGTATAAATTTTGAATTACCTTAAAAACTTCTCTTTAGTCTCTATTGATAATGTACTATTTTTTAATGCATATTACTCTGTTGTAACCGCTAACTCAGAAATTCAGAAACTTCAGAAACTTAAGTTACACATTTAATTCCAGCCTGAGTCTGCTATTACAACCAAGAGCATTTTCACCAGCGAGTACATGTTTGTTCCAAGTTTCTTACACACACACACACACACACACACACACACACACACACACGTGTCTGTTGTGGTACAAATAACAGGTGCATTACAATGTGCAATTAAAATGGACTGGAAACTGAAAATACATTCCAAAGTTGAAGTATATGGGAGAGTACAGGTTTTAAGGGAAAAAATCTCAGTTGAACATACATTTACTGTGTAATTCTGACAGTATAAAGATCAAATGCACCCATATTTAGCTTTTGTGAAATAGTGGTAACAGTTTGACCAGGGTACCACAGACAAGTGGTTACTGCACAGATGTTAGTGATGTTGATTGGATGCCATTGACATTCAGCACAGACGGGAATCCATGCAATCAACATTATCAAGGCATTTCTTCAAATCTACAAAAGCTAGAAATGTAGGTTTGCCTTTCTTTAATCGATCTTCTAACATAAGCCATGAGTACTGCCTCCTGTGTTTCTACATTTTTTGTAAATCAAAACTGGTCTTTCCCAAGGTCAGCTTCTACCAGCTTTTCCATCCTTCTGTAAATAATTTGTGTTGGTATTTTGCAACCATGACTTATTAAACTGATGGTTCTGTAATTATCATACCTGTCTGCACCTAGTTTCTTTGGAATGGTGATTATTACTTTATTTGTAGTCTGAGGCTATTTCCCGTCTCATACATCTTACGCACCAGGTGAAATAGTTTTATCGTGGCTCTCTCTCTCAGAGACTTCAGTAGTTCTGAGGGAATGGCGTTCACTCCAGGGTCCTTGTTTTCACCTAGGTCTTTCAGTGCTCTGTCAATTTCTTTTCTCAGTGTAGTATCTCTGTTTCATCTTGATCTACTTCCTCTTCCCTTCCTGCAATATTGTCTCTAAGTTCATTTTCTTTGTAGAACCCCTCTGTATACTATTTCAACCTTTCAGCTTTTTCTTCTTTGTGGAGAACTGGTTTTCCACCCGAGTTCTTTATATTGAAGAAAAATTGAGGACTTGGCTGCAATAACAGCATTAGTCTATTTACACTATTATTGTAAAAACACCAGTTTTTAAATCCTACAACCTTCTGCTATTAAACATGCTAGCTCTTGGTTCCATATGATGTTCATAGAGACTCTGGGAGCATCATATGGAACTAAGAGCCGGCTTGTTAAGTAGCAGAAGGTTCAAAGATTTGTTTACGCAACAGCAGCATAATTAGACTAACACTGTTATTACATACAAGTCCTTAATTGTTACTAAAGAAAACATTTAAATGCTCAATATTACCCAATGAAAATTTGATTTGCAATAGATAGTTATATAATGTGTGGCTGGGTGAGCAGTAGTAGAGTGCCAGACTCTGAATCTGAAGGTCACGGGTTTGATCCCTGCTGGGTCCTAGGATTTTTATCTGCAATGTTGCTGATGTGAAAAATATTGAGGAGGACTGTGGTTCAGAATCCACGTTAAACTGTAGGTCCCCCTTATGGTCCCTACCTGACAGCTTGACTCGCCCAAGGATGTAAGTTTTTTGCTCTGTTAGGGCCCTCCAGTTTGTTCCTGTAAATTTTCTTCCAGTGACACAGCAGAGTTCCCACAAGCTATGGGATAGTGTTTGTAGTTTACTGTCAGTCTCATTATGATTTTTTAAGTTAGTATTAGAGATGTACTAAAATTACAGCATTGATTTGCTGCAACATTTCCTCATGAAGAGACTAAACAATTGTAAACCAACTTTATATATATATATATATAATGATTGATATTTGTTTTTATATAAATTATAATATTTGGTTATTTACAGTCGTAGCTATTAATGTTTAGAATATTATAACTTATACATACATCTGCTTGTGTTTTATTTTGCAGGAGGAACTATATAAAAGAGTCTTGCAGACTGTTCCAGATACGCAGTCAGACTTTTCCCGTTTGGCTCGCTGGCTTACTGGCACTTCAATAGGTCTTGTTCTAGGAGGCGGCGGCGCACGTGGAGCTGCACATGTCGGCATGGTGAAAGCAATTGAGGTATGAACAACATTTCTTTTATTTTACTTACAAGGAAACAGCATCAACCTTGCATTTTAAAGAGGGAGGGACACCACACACACACACACACACACACACACACACACACACACACACACACACACACACACACACCCATCCTCAGCCATTGATCCTGTGCTAAAATTTGGTCTCTTTTCCTGATAAAATAGACATATAACTTTCTGAAGGTTCAGCTTTTAAACACCTCATTGCATTGCTTGCTTGTGACTTGCTGTGCCCCATTACTTAGTTACTACCCTGGTGCAAAGGGAAATGACAATGGAGTAAGTAAGAGGCTTTATTCATAGTGTTGATCTGTCAACAATTCAATTGCCATCATCCCGTGGTGGAAGACTGCTTCTTATTCAACACCTCAATCCAGATTTCATTCAGTTTCACACCCTCCTCTACCCTATTGAAATTATTCGGGTGTTTCACAATTCCTATAGCCTCTCTGTACAGTCTTTCGTGATATCCGTTTGTGGCTGCCAAAACCTGAGTCTTATCAATTTGAATAAGGTGGTCCCCTGGTTGAAAAACATTTTAAGCAACAATTGACCTGTCAATATCTCCCTTTCTATACTTACCTAGGTGTTTTTCTAATAGTTTCTTTGGCTGTTCTTTTCGTGGTACCAAAGTATACATTTCCACAGCTATGTGGAATCCTATAAATTCCTTCTTTTTCCAGCGGTTTGTGAGCATCCTTTGCTGAATTCAGGTGGTACTGTATCTTCAGAGTAGATTTGTATATTATGTCGACATTCCATTTTTTTCAAACTTTTACCGATATGTTCGGTGATATCCTTAATAAAAGGCAGGAAGAATCTAGATTTCACAGAAACCTTTTTATCATTCTGAATTCTACATGGCAGGCTCGACACTATCTCTGTGGATGAATAGCCATTCTTCAGTACAGCATCAGTCGGGTATTTTAATTCCACATCGAGTCGTTCCGGTTCACAGGTGTTCCTTGCCCTGTTCACCAACACCTTTATTATGTGCTGCTTTGGTTGTGGGAGGTGGTTTGAATCCAGGTGCAGATAAGTCTGTGTGTGGGCTTCCCATAAACTGTATGCCCCAAACTGCCATTCCCCTTTTTGAAGACTAACACGTCAAGAAAATTCAGTTTTCCGTCTGCCGCCTCCCCCGTGGTAAACTGAATTCTAGGATTAATCCTGTTGAGGTGTTAAAGTGAATGATCTAGTTCCTTTTTGCTATGCCTCCACACAACAAATATATCTTCTGCATAGGGGAACAAAATGGCAGGTTTTTTGTTTACTGTTTTCAGTGTCTGTACTTTGAAATTTTCTATGTAGAAATTTGCTATAACCAGACTTAACGGGCTCCCCATAGCTACACCATTTGTCTGTTCATAGAAAGCATCGTTCCTTTTGAAATAAGTAGTTGTGAGGCAATATTTGAACATTTACAATAATATAGTAAGATAGAAGTGCAAATAGAAACGTCAAGAGGAAATGACTCATCAGTACCAGGAAGATTAAATCAACATGTGAAACTGTGTGTATTGCAGTTGAAAAAAGGTTTCCGTACCAAATTTGTTGCAATAGATTTTATCACTTGGTGTCATCAGATGCCAAAGGGGGGACTCGTCACTGATTACTCACTTAGGTAGTAAGGAAAAAGGGAAACACAAAGATAAACTGCACTAGTAAGATAATGTCAGTTGTACAGTGGGAATTGAATGAGTTCATTGCCTATATGAAAGAAGCAGGTTTACTGAGACTGGTAAGATGCCTTTTAATTTGTCTCAGAGACTTGCTGCAAACCTGAAATAATTTTCCCCCAAGCATGACGTCACTAGTGAGACAGGTAAGGAGGGTATCGTATTTATTACACCTCATCTGTGATTTCATATGAGATTCACAAGCAGAGGCAGTAACAATATAACCCCAGAGGAAAATAACTCATTCTCCAAGAGAACCAAACACTGTGTGTATTTGGGATTTGTCTTAATGTTTTGTGATTTTAGTGTTTACTCATGCTAGATAACTCTTCTACTTTTAGTCAGGTTTGTGTGAGACTGTATATTAGAGTTTTAAAGATATCTTTCTTGCCATAACAATATGCATAAAATGTAAATTGACAACAAAAATCTTTATACATATTTTTTCCCTTTATACATACTTTTTCCCTTTATTTTAGGAATCAAATTTTTTGCTTGAATACTACTGCTGTAAACATTTATCAGTTTCCATTCTTTCTTTTCAGGAAGCTGGCATTCCAATTGATATGGTTGGAGGTGTTAGTATAGGTGCCTTCATGGGTGCACTTTGGTGCATGGAGAGGGACGTTACTACGATGACACAGAAAGCGCGTGATTGGTCTAAGGTATGGTTACATATATGTTTAATCAGGAGATTACGTTACAGACAGAAAATTGCTTATGTTACGTCTAATAAAGACAGAATGTTTAAGATCACTTGGACATCAGCTGAACTCCTGTTCTTTCAAATTGTTTATGCAGTTTCCTGTGGAAGAAAGGTTAACTGTCAATATGATTTTCTATTAAATGCACCACATATTTACACTTCATTAATGGAAATTACAAGTTTATACAATTACTCACAGGTGGTAGTCAAAGTTTAAATAATAATCAACAGCTGGTTGTATTGGCATCATAAATTGAATAATAAAAAAAGAGCTGTGATGCTAATACTTTAAGCCAGTGTTTTTTCAACTTGTGGGTCACGACCCCCACGGAAATCAGAGACTTAGTTGGGGGTCGCCGTCGCAGGAGAAAGTAGTTGTGCCATAAAACAACCAGACCACTGCATGTCTTAATACTAAGGGTTCTGTAATGCAGAAATATAGGCCCAAGTGAAATTTATTTTTTGTTAAAAGTATGTAATTCAATGTTTTACCATTAATTCTGAAATGAATAGACCATAGATTGTTTTATAGTAAATACAGCCTGTTAACGACGTATAAGCTCAAAGCCTGAAAACTTTACAGGAACTAATTGATAGGTAAATGCGGAAGATGCAATCATTTAATCTATAAAATTCAGAAGGGAATCTACTTCCTCACAAAGTGTCTGTGCATTGGGACCTTTCTTAATGAGCATAATTTGCTTCTGACTCGTGCATGAAATAAGAAACACTCATGAAAAATTTATATTTCTGTCAGTAATCAAATAATAGGTATAATGCCTTCCATTCTGTAAAAATACATTTAAAAAAGTCTAACAGTTTACTAGACAGTTGTATCAACAGAAAGTAAATTAAATTCATTGCCTTTCAGACTCCAAAACAGTTTTGTTAGGGTAAGTAATAATGACGGGGGTCGAGTTCTGCAGAATATTTATTCTTGGAAGTAGGTTGCTGGAATATTTTTACTTGCAAATGGGTTGCACATTCAAAAAGTTTGAAAAACGCTGCTTTAAGCCATTGAAATTATTTTGCATTTCCACAAGCCCAATAGGTGCACTTGTAGGAGTCTCAACTGGCAGGTCATTCCACATCCATGTGCAGCATCAAGAAAAACCAACACATGTGTGTGGTTTTCAGGTGTGCATTATGTGGAATATCCCATGTTGTGAAAATAGTATATGTGATAGTTGTCATTTATCATGTTTGTCTATAGTCACAATGTCTTGGCTGTAGGTGAAATGTACCATGTATTTAGATACCTATGGAGTGGTAAGCCCAAAAAAAGTTACATGGGATGACAACTACTACTAGAACAAATTGAACAGCTGCAGCAACAATTGCAGCACTTGTTATGACTGGTACAACACAGCAGCAGCACTCCTACTGTCCAATCAGCAGTAGCTGTATGTGTAAAAGAGGAGCACTCTGCAACAATGACAGTACTGAAACCTAAGGGATCACCTACCATGCAACTAAAGGAGTAGCCATAGTCACATAAATAGGAAAACAAGTGTCTGGATATACTGGTGTCACTGGCAGCCCATCAGTGGCCAATGTCAGCTCTACCTGCATCCCAAAAATCTCTCTGCCTGTACCTACTGACAGAAAAAGTCCTAAAAGTCTGCCATCCCCTGAGACTATCCCAGCAACTCAAATGAATAGTGCATCATTTAAAACATCTTCCATCAAACAGATTTTCCCTCATTGTGGTTCATACACATTGAATGTCATTTATTCATCACAGGGATGATACAAGGCTACACCAAATGCGTGACAAAAATATTGGACTACTGTATACAAAGCAAAAGAGAAAAAGAAGAGGAAAAAGCTAAAAAGGTGGCCCATTTGGCAATAGCAGCTTAAAAATGGGTCAGGGCATGACAGTGAGAGAAAGTGGGGAAGCTTGTCATCAATTCAGGAAATGAAAGATACAGGACGCTCACTCTCTGTATTCAACAATTCGTCATGTGCTTATTTTATGACTTGGCATATGGATTTGATTGACTGTTTGAATCACAGTGTTTGCTTTACGTAATGTAAATTGACCACATTTATTCAGTAATAGCTTCCATTCCTTTGAAAACATTGGTCAAAGCCAACGGATGGTATTCCTGTCTTCAATTATGTCAAAAAACATTATGTATGTTGAAGTGGTAGTGGAACAGGGATGGACTTCTTAATCCCCCAAAGATACTTGAGTGGAAGCCACTGAGATGCTTAATTTAAAAAACCTACTGTCACAACCAATATGACAATTGGAGACATTGGTACAGTGAGTAATTCATTCTAATGTTTGTTTTTAAATTTAAATATATTAACAATTTTAACAAATACAGCCCAACACTAGTAAATCAGTTTCTCACAGTACCTCAACCCTTTGTGTCAGTGGTTTCACTGCGAAACCACTTCTTGCAGTGCCGTATCCCCTTGTGGCATAGATGACTTACTATGAAACCGTCGTCTCACCCTAAAGACAATCCAATGAACTGCATTTGCCTGTTCATAGCAAATTGAAACGGTGTGCAAATTGTAGTTAAAAAAAAAAAAGGAGCCATTTAGCATGAGATGGTCATGCAGTGTGTGGGATGTTGGATTGTGGATAACTGATAAAAATAAATGTTTTTGGAATATCTTGAGAAATAGAAGAAAGTGATGTATGTAATGTGCTTAGAAATTTTGCATAAACTCAAAAACATTGGTTTTAGTTTGAAAAGAAAACTGTAACTATGAATAAAGTAATATTATTGTGATAATAAATGTTAAAAATTAGTGGACTCTTTGAAGGACATTGAAAAATCTCTTGTCACAGTGGTTTCACAGTGAAACTACATCTGTGTGTGTTTTATAAAAAAGAAGTGTAATATGCTCCATTAAGGCAATAAAGAAGGATAAATCAAATTTCAGTGTCTATCATATCCAAAAGTATTTGTGTGTCACAAAGGATTAATGGAGCTTAATAAGAAGCTCTAGCTCTGCAATAAATAAAACATTTTAAATGCAGAACATACAATTTCCTGTCGAATAAATTTGCCAAAAAGACAACTCTCAGCTCACATTACACGAAGCTTGAAGGAGCACGTGCCTTCTTGATTACTTAGACCAACTTCAAAATAAAAGTTCTAAGTAATGCCTGCAGGCCATGTTAATACCACTTAAAGTGAACCAATTTAAAGTAACCTTTTTTTAACTGTGTTGCCCAAGATCCTGCCAGTATACTCGTATCAGTCATTAGATAAATCTTGCATGAGCAGATTTTACATTAGGAAACTATCAAAACAGGCAATAACTCATACAGAACGTAAAGGCACCAGCCCACTTACATTAATCAAATGTAAAATGAGACTTCTTTGAAATAGTACAAGGAAAGTAGTACCAATTTGTGCTGAATGAAGTGCTAGTGAGTAGAGTAACCACCAGACAGGATCTAACGCTGTCAGTTATTTGTTTGCTTTCTATGTGCAATTTTACATGTTATTCGCATTGACTGTATTTTGACTATTAGTGTTTATGATGTTTAATAAAGTAGAGAATGGGAGGTATATGGAGACAATCTTATGGATGAATCGTCTGTTCAGTGCTGGTGTCATAATTTCAACTTGGGGAGAGAGAACACTCGTGATGAGTGTTTGGGATGGCCAACTGTGATTAGTGACACTGCTTGGTTCAGTTGATGAATTCATAAAGAATGATCAGTGCCTTACCACTGACATAATTTGTGAACATTGTAGTAATGTTTCACAGGCACTTATTCATGAAATTGTTAAAAACCATTTGCAGTATTCAAAAATTTGTGCATGGTGGGTCCCTCATATGCTTATAGATGAAGACAAAACCAAGCGTATGGCTGAAATTGGTTCCATTAAAGGAGATTCCTTTTTTGACTCACATAGTCATTGGTGATGAAACATGGGTTTTGTATGCAATACCTGCAACTAAATGACAATAAATGGAGTGGCTGGCATCGTGTTCATTCACCATACAAACTAAAAAACTTGAAGAGTGTACTGTATGACAAAAAATAATGCCTGCTGTTTCCTGGGATTAGCAACAATTTCTCCTGATTGATTTCATGACCCCGTAGAGACACTATCAATGCTGTTGGGCAATGCTAGCCCTTATAAGTCTGGGATAACACTTCAAGTGGGAAACTTTCAACCATCCATCCTACAACCAAGGCCTAGCTCCTTCACATTTCATCTCTTTTTCTAACTCAAAGATTTTTTTGGCCAGAAAGAAATCCAAAAGTAATGAAGAACTGAAAGACTGCATGACTAGTTATCTTAAAACACTGGCGGTAAACGAATATGACACTGGAATACAAAAACTCGTGTATTATGACAAGTGTTTAAATTTGCATGGTGACTATGTAGAGAAGTAGTTTAATGTATATTCTTTTCATTAAAAATTAAACATTTGCTAATATGTACTAGTTTTTGATTCCCAAACAGGTACTTTTTTTTTTTCCCAGATGACCCTTGTAAATTCAGATCAATTAAATATCTCTCTCTCTCTCTCTCTCTCTCTCTCTCTCTCTCTCTCTCTCTCTCTCTCACACACACACACACACACACACACACACACACACACACACACACACACACACATACAGTCCTCGGCAACTACTCAGGCAATTTTGACATTCAAACATTTATCAGATTTTACACTAGGAAAATATCAAACCCAGCATTATCTCACTCTGGTGGAATAAGGTCACCAGCTTACTTAAATTATATACACCTTAAAATAACAATTTTTAAACACTAAGGTCAAATCAATTTAAGTAACTGACCTAGTACTGAGAAACTAGTTAGGCAATTCTGATAACAAACATATCCAATTTTTATTCTAGGAAATATTAAAAACTCTCTGTCTGGACAAAACAACCACTATCAATTCAGGCGGTGGACTCAGGACAGTTTTACACTGGAAGTGATAGAACGGGATCGTTGCCTGGGAGTTCCCATACGGGATTGTTCGGCTGCCGTAGTGCAAGTCTTTTTAGGTGATGCTGCTTGGGCAACTTGCATGGCAATGATGATTGATGATGATTAGAACAGCACACAACACCGAGTCCCCTGCCGGGAACTGAACCCGGGCCCCTTGCATCAGCAGTCCGACACACTTCCACTGAGCTATGGAGGTGGACAATGTTACAATTAAGAAAATGTATTCTTGTTTGCTAGAAGATTCTTACAGAGGGTGTGCAGTAACATTACAGTGAGTATATGGAGCTACAATTAACTGCTCCATCAGCCATGACACACAACAGAAGTAACTGAACAGCTATTATATCACCCAAACTGTGTATACACTGTGTGGCATGAACATACTCTGAGCAGATGTGCAGTGTTTGACATAAATCCAGGTAAAACAAAACTTTGATTAATGCCTTAATCAAATCTTAAACAGGATGTTTTGAACTTTATGAAGCATGTCCAGTGTTCTGTCTGCCCTGGTTGTTGCAAACTCCAAAATGACCTCCTACAGCATATGCTGCTCATTGTGATTTGTGACTGCATCATTCTCCAACGATATTGCAAGCTGTCTAGGGATGCAAATCATACTGTGTGTTTACAAAGGTGGATGTGCGTAAAATAGTGGTTAACGCTTAGCGATAAGAACAATGACGTAAATTGCAAAGCTTGTTTTCGGCTCATCAGTGGCATGAACTCCAAATTGCTTGAGGTTAATTAGAAATATAACCAGTAGCACTTATTCGTTAATTGAATCTCCCATTATATTTTGGTTTTTAATTAAAAATAGTTCAATTTTAGCTTCCAATGACAGTTTTCACTTGCAAAATAACCATATTCTCAATGTTGTTTTCATTACCATCAGCCTGAAATAATGTACCTCAGTACATACATTTTAAGATCGATTTGTAATTTCTTTCAAGTGGTACAAAAGATATTTATTGAAAGTACTACATCATTGAAAAAAAAGTTAACTGGCAAGATAAAACATGAGGTAGTGCATAAAGATAATACATGGGTACATAAATATTTGTTACATAAAGATTCATAACAGTAAAATATTTTTAGCCATTAAAAAAACTTCCAATAGTTGGCCTATGCAACTATAATAGCAGCAAATATATTATTTATAATAAATAACTACTGCATATAATACCTCCATTAAAGTAATAAAAATAACCAGAATCTGTTAGAAAACAATAGACAAAAAAGTTATTTTATTGTAACAGCCAGCCGCGGTGGCCAACGGGACTGAGGCGCTCCAGTCAAGGTTTGCACGGCCACTACGGTTGGGGGTTCGAATCCCCCCTCAGGCATGGATATTTGTGTCGTCCTTAGTATTAGCTAGTTCGTAAGTAGTTTGTAAGTTTAGGGACTGATGACCCCATAGTTACGTCCCATAAGCTATACAAACATTTGAACATTTATTGTAACAAATTGCACCTAAATGAGTGTGTTTTGAAGAGACCTTCAATGTACTGGAGCTTGAAACACTTTATATTCATAACACTTTAACAGAAGAGAACCACTAATGAAACTTAAGTAACCTTTCTGTCATAGTCTGGCAGTCATGTTACAATTTCTGGGCCACCAGATGATATTTCTATTAAAGTAAGTGTGTTACTATAGTCTTCAGACTGGAGACTAGTTTGAGGTAGCTCTCCACCCTACTTTATCCTGAGCACACATCTTCATCTCCTTATAAGAACAGCAACATACATCCATTTGAACCTGCTTAAAGTATTTGTTTCTGAGTCTCTCTCGGCAATTTTTACCCCCCAAACGTTTCCCTCCAATGCTAACTTGACAATTTTTTGATGTCTAAGAATATGTCCTACCAATCATTCCCTTCTTGTAGTTAAGGTACGCTAGAATTTACTCCCTTCCCGAATCTGTTCAGTACCACCTCATTAGTTACTCAATCTACCCACTTCATCTTCAGAACGTGTCTGTAACACCGCATTTCAAAATCTCCTATCCTCTTCCTGTCTGAACTATTTATTGCCCATGTTTCACTACCCTACAAAGCAACATCCCACACAAATGCCTTCAGAAATGACACTTAAATTGTTGAATTTGTTTATAAATAATAATAATAATAATAATAATAATGCTACCAGTCACAACTTTTTATTTATTTAGCACGACACATTTCAAGAAATCATTCCCAACTTCTTGTGCATTTTTTGTACTGTTTCATATTATTTACGATGTTTTGCGTTTATGAGTTCCTGCTTCATTCTGCTCAAAAGATCATAAATAATGTGAAACAGCACAAAAATGCACTTGAAGATGGGAGTGATTTCTTGAAACGCATGGTGCTAAATAAATAAAAAACTGTGACTGGTAGCAGTATTGTTATTTATAAACAAATCTATTTATCTCAGTCATAGTCACAGGCTTTCAGAAAAAAACCATTTTCTAATGGATAAAATCAAAACTTAAATTTGTTAACATCGAATAATAATATATCTTTTTCAGTAACACTTTTCTTCCCATTTCCATTCTGCATTTTATATCCTCTGTACTTTTATTGCCTCATTACCTAAACTAATTCCATCAGCATTTCCTGATATTCTTATTCTACATCCCATTGCCTTTGTTTTGCTCTTCTTAATGTTCGTCTTTTATGCTCCTTTCAAGATACTGTCCATTCTATTGAGTTGTTCTTCCAGATATTTTACTGTCTCTGACAGAATTACAGTGTCATTGGCAAACAGCAATGTTTTTATTTCTTTGTCCTGGACTTTAATTCCTTCTCCAAATTCTTCTTGCTTTCCTACACAGTCTGCTCAATGTATAGGTTGAATAACATTGGGGAAAGGCTACAACCCTGTCTTACTCCTTTCCCTAACATGCCCTTTGACTCTAATAACTGCTGTCTGGTTTTTGTACAAGTTGTAAATAACCTTCAGTTCCTTGTATTTTACCCCAAATGACTTCAGAATTTGAAAGAGTGTATTCCAGTCAACATTATTGAAAGCTTTCTCTAAATCTACAAAAATGTAGGTCTAGCTTTTCTTAAGGTAACTTTTAAGATAATTTCTCCTTCATCCAAACTGATTTTCTCCGAGGTCTGCTTTTACCACATTTTCCATTCTTCTGTAAATAAATTATTACAATTTTGCAACCAGGGCTTATTAAACTGATGTTTCTGTGATTTTCATACCTGTATGCACCTGCTTTCTTTGGAATTATTATATTTTTCTTGAAGTCTGACAGTACTTTGTCAGTCCCATGTCTTTCATACCATATGGAATAGTTTTGTCATGGCTGGCTCTTCCAGAGACTTCAGTAGCTCTGAGGGAATGTCGTCTACTCCATGGACTTGTTTCAACTTGCTTTTCAGAGCTGTCAAATTCCTCTCTGTTTAGTGTTTCCTATCTCATTTTCATCTACTACTTCTTCTTCCCTTTCTACAATATTGTCATTTAGTTAATTTCCTTTGTAGAGCCCCTCAGTACATTCTTTCCACCTTTCAGCTTTGCTCAGAAGTGGTTTTTCATCAAAGTTCTTGATGTTCATACAGCTGCTGTTCTTGTCTCCAAATTTATTTTACTTTAGGTTGAGGGGATAGGTGCGGTTCAGTTATGAATGCGGTATCCACTATCCACTCTTAATAAATGTATTACCCTATATTGGTACAGATGATGTTAACAATTCAGATACAGGAGACCGACTGCCGGAAGTCCCAGTCAGCATAACACAGCTATCAATCACAGGATCGACACCACATAGCCCCCCCCCCCCCCCCCGCACTGCAGTATAGTATGCAGTACGTCCATGAGGGGGGTGGGGGGGGTGAGAATTTCCCAAAACACCACCACACTAAGTTCTTCGACGGCGTCAGGCACAGGCCGACACGATGGTGACTGGGGGGCGAACCCTGGTACGTCAACGACGAAGTCGGCGTGGTGTGCCGGCTGTTGAAGACGCCAACCGGTGGCAAACCGCAGGCCAATGTCGGTGGGAACATGCAGGAACACTTTGCCATTCGGACACACAAAGGCACGAACGTTATCAAGCACAGCAGTTTCTGACAGGCAAAACCTTTGCACCACAAGGGGAGAAGCACTACCTCCCTGCTCATCATAACACGCAATGCACACGAAAGCAGTTGAGCCGTCAACTAATACCGGGAGATTATGGATGTCGTCAGGGTGGACAAAAGTATATAGCTCGATGGTGGGCACTGCGGGTGAATGCGCGTGTTGGCGAGAGGTGGTAGGAAGCCCATAACAGGGCTGAGAGGCAGGTGAGGAGGGGCTGGCCAACGAAGCGGGTGGTGCGGGCGATGGCCCTGGGCAATCAGCTGTCGGCCGAAGGGGAGTGACCCGGAGATGGGTGGAGCTGTGAGGGCTCGAAGCGTGGAAAGGGTTACTGTTGCAGGACAAAGGGATGCCTACAGTAGACCCGAGAGAGTGATCAGCTCAACTTTGGGGGCTGCAAGAGGAAAAACTTCTAAATGATTGACTGCTCGAATTAGAACTGAGGGGCGAAGAAGCAGTGCTTGTGGGTTGAGCACACCGAAAGGACTCGGTGCCCGAATATGTGGCATGAGGGGGTGAGTGGCTCACGACGACAAAGGGCCGGGATAAGGAGGCATGAGAGGGGCTTTAATGGTGTCGTCGTGGAGAAAACCATGCTCACACTTGTCTAGCTCACGGGGCACGTACACATGCGGATGAGTGTGCGCTGCCGGAGGGGGCGGCCGAATGTTTTTGCAATGTGTGCGTACCCGATCTACCAAAGAAGGGAGCTCGGAGGGCGTGGTCGGTGGGGAGGGAGAAACTAGCTCACCAGGGAGCACAAGAGTTTGTCCATAAACAAACTCCACCACCGAGCCCTTAATATCTTCTTTATAAGCTGAGCATAGGCCGAGAAGCACCCAAGGTAATACCTCGGTCCAAAAGGGGCCTTGACATAGAAGAGCGGTTTTTAAGGTGTGATGCCAGTGTTCGACTAGCCCATTACTTTGGGGGTGATAAGCGGTAGTGTATTTTTGTGATACCGCAAAGGGTGCATAATTCAGAACATGTGGCCGATTCAAATTGTCAACCCTGGTCGGTTGTGATGAACACAGGGGAGCCAAAGCTGGAGACCCACGCATCCATAAAGGCATGTGAAATGGTATCTGAAGTAATGTTCAGTATGGGAAAAGCTTCTGCCCAGCAAGTAGTCCTGTCGATAGCTGTGAGCAGATAGCGGAACCCTTCAGACTGTGGGAGGGGACCAACCAAATCTACATGGATATGTTGGAATCGGCCCGACAGTTGCGAAAATTTACCCAGAGTTGGGGAAGTAAGGTGAGACACTTTGTTTTGCTGGCAAGGAACACACGCGCGGGCACATGACTGGCAATCACGGCACATGTCTCTCAACACGAAGCGTTCAAACACAAGGCGTGTCGATGCCTTAACACCCAGGTGAGCCAAACCATGAAGTTTGTCAAACACAAGATGTTGTAACCCTTTAGGGATGAAGGGGCAAGTGTGACTGTAGAACTGTCACATCAGACTTCGCCAGAAACTCCTGGAAAGGCTGGTTCGGTCGATTGTAACCCGGCTAAGTCTGACAAGTCTATCAGGCTACATACTGCGCCGACGCGGGATAGGAAATTGGCCACAACATTCTGTCCCTTTTATGTACCGAACTTTGTTCGTAAACTGCAGTATGTAATCAATGTGACGAAAATGACGAGGCGGGGGTCAGATGGAGGGTTTTTAATAGCCGACACCAAGGGTTTATGGTCCGTTAGAACGTAGAAGTCCCTACCCTCCAAATCTGTTCTGAAATTCTTGATGTCCTAATAGACGGCAAGCAACTCCTAATCGAAGGTCGAGTATATTTTCTGGGCCAAGTTAAGTTTGATGAAATAAATCGCAATTTGCGATCCCTTCTGGCTTCACTGTGCTAGGTTTAGATGTAATACCAATGTGTGACGAATTACATCATACTAGCACAGTGAAGCCATAAGTGATCGCAAATTGCGATTTATTTCATTAAAAATGAACGCTGTAACATCATCAAAAATATATAATAAAGTTAAGTTTCTTAGGAAACGACTGAAGCGGAGTGGCGACGTCATTAAAGGTCTGACTGAGCACGCCACCGACAGCATTGTCACTTGCATTGGTCATAATAAACAGTGTGGCATCAGAACGCGGGTGAGCGATAGTAACACTCAAGGCGAGTAGCTGTTTCAACTCATTGAAGGCCTTCTTCATAATAGGTCTCCAAGGAAGAGCGTCAGTGAGCGGGGCCTGAACTTCCGAAGCAGAAGGCAGATGCTTGCGGTAATAATTAATGGTCCCCAAAAGGGATGTAGCTCTTTAAATGTTAGAGGCCTAGGCATATCAAGGACTGGCTTAATTTTGTCTGTAGGTGGAGTGAGGCCATCTGGTGACACCACATAACTGAGGAACACAACCGACGACTGATGAAGTTAAGTCCTTTTGTTATTAAGTTCGATGCCGGCAGACTGTAAGGTGTCAGTCACCAATCTAACACGCTCTACACTCGATTTTTTAGTGGGAGCAAATACAAGCATGTCATCCATGTAGACGAAGCAAAAATCGAACTTCGACAGAGTATTTATCCATCTCTGGGGTGCATTTTTCAACCTAAAAGGCATAAAGTTATAATGAAAGAGCATAGTGATGGTGGTTTTCTCTCTGTCTTCAGGGGCCATCGGGATCTGGTGAAATGCCTCTTTGCAGTCTAACACCGAAAAATATTTTGCACATGCTAACGCCTGATTGACAAATACCCTGTACCGCCCATTGCTGATTTCAATGATGGTACGAGTATTAATTTTCATATAGTCCCCAACCATACGGTAAGTACCATCTTTCTTAAGAACGAAATGAATAGGGCTCACCCAACAGCTGGAAGAAGGCTCGACAATTCCCTTATTTTGGAGATCGGCTAATTATTCTTTTGCGATCTGCATAAACTCTGGTTTCAACCTACGAGGGCACGTCGAAATCGGCGGGCCATCCGTTAAGTGGAGTTTGTGTTGTGTTCCATCTGTAACTATGGCAATGCGATGCAGAGTACAGCAGTCTAATGTCTGTGACATGTCGCAGGCAGTGGCCACCGAGCAAAACATAGACGCTTCAGTCGTGTGGGTACAGGGGTGCGAACTGCCGGCTGCCGAAGTGTCAACATGCCGGCGGGGCAGAGTCAGGTTGGTACGCTAGGCATAACCACAGGTGCTGCTGAAGGCAATGGCTGGCGAGAAATAACAGCTCATGTGGAAATGTCAAAACACCAACGGGCTTAGGCAAAATCCCCAACGGTGAACACAAAATATGATCATTCGGATGTTTACAGTGACTGTTCAGAGGAGTGCGAGAGCAAGAAGCACAGTTCAAAACGTGAGTAATGTCTGGCGCTGGGGCCGGTTCACTGGAAACACACTTACTAACCTTGTGAGTGTGGGCGGGGAGTCCATCTCGAACACCAGGAAGGCGTTGACGAGCTTCAGCGAACTCGGCATATACCTTATTTATGTTGAGCAGATTCTCCAAACGTTCAATACGTTGAAGTAAGAGCTCGAGGCGCTGGGCGAGAAGAGTACTTTTCCATTTGTCACACTCTGCAGAAAGCTCTGATTGTTTGGTCACTAAATGAGCGTACAATTGTTTCTTAGGGTAGTACACGGCGTTGCACACAATGTCAATAGATAATTGAAAATGCCTGAGGCTATCAATGCCAAGTATACGTTCGTCGACTGGTGCAACGAGAAATGTCCACTTTAAGGCGCATTCGGAGGTTAACTGCAACGTATGTTTATAATAGCCCGAACACTTCAGGTCTGTCGAATTAACGGCTTGCACAATTGTTTAAAGTTGATGAATCTTCCCAAAGACAAGCGAAGGCAGCAACAAAGATACGTTGGCACCAGTGTCAACTAGAAAACGAGTGCGCAAATATGGCCTGAATGTTCACTGCTGTGTGACACAGAATGTCCTGGCGCCTATTTTTATCGCATGGGGCAGTGCCAGAGCCTACCTGCGAGATGTGTTTGGGTGCTGGCAAGGAGATCTACAGTGTCTTGCTTCAGCCCCTAAACGATAGTGAAAGTATCACCACCGATGACACAAGGGTAAACCAGTAGTAGTTTCCTTGGAGAGAAGTGGTGGATCGCTGTTCGATGGACAAGCGAAGGAGCCCATTAGCGAAGGCGGTGGGTGAGGAGCAGGCAAGGCAGCAAAGCTGGCGTTATTCTTCTTACCCAGAGCAGATATGGTAGTATCTTGCTTGCGGCCATGGCCGTGGCCACGCCAGGTGTTTCCTTGTTGAATGAGCCTGGGTCGAGTGTTGGGAGACCTCTGATGCCACCATACGACTGGTAAGCTGAGTAAACTTTGTCTGGAGATTCCAGTGTTTGGTCGAGCGGTGCAGAAGGGGCCTGTGACAAGGTCAAGCCGACGTGGCCCGGTAATTTGTCCATCCAGATGGTCAGCAGTGCATCATTGGGGAACAAGGATGGAGGAGCAATTGATCATTAATGTCTCCCCAGCTGCAAAAGTGTCTTCTTGCTTATCAGTACTCCATGTAGGATCTTCCTGACAGCGTCGTCGTTTGTGCGACCCAAGTGGTGTCGAATAGTAGCCTTAGCCTTAGCGTGGTCGTACCGGTGTGGGCGAGATGGCTGGCCAACAATGTCGCAGATCAAATCATCGAATTCAAACAGATCTGATATAACGCATAGGAACTTGGTCTCATCATCGAACCCACAATGCTCAAAAATGCCTTCAGCCACTTTAAACCACATAACAGCTCGTTGGGCTTTGAATGGTGGCAGCTTGGGCAGATGGGAAAGTGTGCGCAAGTTACTTGCTGCATCGACCGGGTTGAAATTTGCGTATGCAGCTGAAAATCCACTTGGCGATCAGGAAGAGAGGAGTACGCCGACGGAGCAGCAGGCTGTGGTGTAGCGAGAGTATGTGAAGTGCATGGCATCGCAGGGCGTGGGACCTGTTGTTGCGGCGAGAGCACATGTTGAACACCCGATGTGTCAGCAACAGGCTGAGGTGAGCCATAGGAAATGTCCAAAGCAACACTGTTCTAATGGGCCAAATATTGGCAGTGAGCATAGTTCATGGAATTATTGAAGGCATTATGCGAAGGCACACTCGACGAAACGTATAAGCCATACGCATAGCCATCACTGGGCATGGAGGGATACATCCGCAGTGTATTTGAAATTAAATTGCCGACTGGGGCACGTGAAAACTGATTATGGAGGTTAATGTTTACATGCTCCAGATTAACAGAATGCAGGGCTGGAGTCGATGCACTTCTGGCAGGCACCGAATTTGACAATTTGTACAAGTCGGGGCTCGCAAATGTGCAGGCCGTGCTGTGCCGGTAGGGCTGATGCCGAGCCAAATTGAGGCTGAATCGAGTACGTCTGACGATTCGCAGCCAAGGTAAAGTTGTGCTGGTCCATTGCGGGAACTCAGGACAGTGGTTGGAGCGATGAAACAGCCGATGGCAGCAGATAGCATGGATCCTTGGCTGAGGTGTAGCTAGCCTCACGGCGCAGACGAATTGCGAAATACCGATGCGGAAGGCACTAAACTTTCTAAACGAACTTGTTCATGACGAAATTGAAATGAAATCAGGGTCATCAATGAGGGGGTAGGTGCAGTTCAATTATGAATGTGGTATCCTCTCTTAATAAATTTATTACTCTATATCGGTGATGTTAACACTTCAGGTACAGGAGACTGACTGCTGGAAGTCCTGGTCAGTCCCAAAGAACATCCACCAAAGATGACATAATGCAGCTTTCAACCACGGGATCGATGCCACAAGGTGGTATCTATCTTTCTCCTAGTTATATATTCTTCTAATGACTTGAATTTACTCCCTAGCTACTCCTGCTGAGGCATTTTGCACTTTCCTTGAATCCCATTTTTAGTCATTTTAATCTCATCTGCTTCATTTAGTGCACTTTTATATTTTGTCCTTTAATCAATTAAATGCAGTGTCTCTTGTGATATCCAAGTATTTTTCTAGTTCTTGTCTTTATACCTATCTGGTCCTTTTTGTCCTCTACAGTCTTTACTATTTCATCTTTCAAAGCTACATATTCATCTTTTACTGTGCCCCCCACCCACCCCCTTCTATCAATTGTTCCCTAAAGCTCCATCGAAACTTTCAAGAACCTCAGTTTCCTTCAATTTATTGAGGTACTTTTTCTTAGCTTCCAGCAGTTTCTTAAATTTCAATCTATAGTTCATAACCAGTAAGATATAGCCCAGATTCTATATCTGCCCATGGATATGTCTTACAATTGAAAACTTGTCTTTAAAATCTATCTGCTAGCTTCCAGTATTGCCTTGGTCTATTTCCTGTTGCTTTCAGCCGTTTACAGTAACTGCATGTCAAAGCCACTTTAGCTGATGTTAAAGACCAGATCAGTCATTCATCCAGACTGTTTCCCTGCAACTACTGAAAAGGCTGCTGCCCCTCTTCAGGAACCATACATGTTTCTACCCTCTCAAAGGGCACCTGTGGTTGCACATATGGTCTGGCTACCTGTATCGTTGAGGCATGCAAGCCGCCTCACCACAGCAATGTGTGTGGTTCATGTAGGTAGAGTAAAAGGAAGAATAGATATAAAAATTTTGTGAAATCAGGTGGGGGCAAAACACAATTGGCAATTGAGACACTGTCAAGTGAGCAAAGGCTTCAACTCGTATGTTAGTGCTCATCTTATGTATACATATAGAAAAGCTCTACTTTAAAGTATTGTTCAATATTTAATCATGATAAATAGTATTGTAATGACACTTTTTTGATAGATGACCATTGTGCCATTGCATTGAAATTTGTATACTTTCTTAGCACCCAAATTAGTAAAAGCGTTAAATTCAAGCTGCCTTAAGCTAATGAAATGTGGTTTTCTATAACTTTATTGTAACAAATCACACTAAAATGATACTTTTTCAAAATAGTCTCAATTAGCTAATTCTCTAAAATACTTAGTCATACATTGTAAGCTGACTGTACAGGGACTTTGATGTCACACGATATGGTGGCTTTAATGTTCAAAAAGACCATATTATGCTCTGGTTTACTTTTATTTTGCAGTTAAATTATTTATGTTGATAGTTCTAATGGTTTCATAGCATAGTGTCAAAAACTAACATTTTTCTTAAAGAAAACAAAATCTAAATATCGCTTGGGCTTTAGATCTATTTGTTCCTTAAAATTTTTGTTTACAAGGGAGTCAGTGTGAATATATATTTAGAGTTCTTTTAGAATGGTCATTAAAATTCACTTGGCTGTACAGTGTAGAATTTTCATTGTATTTCCTACTCACTCTGCTTTGTGTTTATGGTCACATGTAAAATTGTTTACAGTCATCACATGAGACTATAAATTCTGGGTTTTGTTTTTTGTTTTACCATATTGTGTTTTCCTTTGTAAAGTGTTAGTGCATGCTGAAGGCCCATTTGAAAAGATATTTATGAATGTGATCATATCTCACTCTGTCACACAGTCTAACTAAGAATGGAAGATAACTTTTACCAACAACGTATGTGCACTCATGTTCATAGAGACTATACTCATGAGTGTTTCTTGTGGTGTAATGTTTAGTAGAGGTGAATGGTAATCTGAATGTGTCAAGTTCATTTCCCTATTTTTTACTGTTTGTGAGTCAAAACTAAAAAGAAAAAGTTGGCAAACTTTGACAGTGAAGTATGCAGTTTAGTGTGTACATGAAATAGCTGGCATTACAACATTCCACTGTAATTCAGATATCTTTCTTCAAATGTCTTTCTTCTAAAGTCATGAAAGACATAGTACAATTTGTTTTCTGCTTGCTCATTGGCGTTAACGCACGTTTACAATGACTTTGAAACCTGTTCTACAACATTGCTCACTGCTGGTTCTGGACTACAGTACCGATTTTCACAACATGCTGGCGACATCAAAGTTGCATTGCATGGCAGTGTTGGTAAAGAAACAATGCTCCTTTGCGGCAGCAATGTTCTTTATTTTTCTGTTTATCTATAGAGTTACATGTTGTCTCTCCGTGTGTTCATTCATGAAATTAAGTAGTCAAGAAGCAACATTTACAAATTTGTCACCTAATCAGAGGCAGAGGAGGCCTGTGAAATGTTTGATGTCATAAAAATAATTAAAAAGAAGCAAGACTACCCACAGAAAATTGTTACAGTTTTTGGCACCAGCCATAAATGAAGTAGATAACACAATTAAGCCTCTCATCTCTCAACACTGCAGCAATAATAATAGGATTCATTATCTTTATTTTGGAAAATGAGTTGTTATCGAGTTACCGAACATTACTTTCTGGTCAATAAAAGTGATGAAACATTTTGTTTTTACAGGGCTTTTTTTTTCCCCCAAGCAAAAATTAATGTAAGAGTAGGAGGCAGCAGTGTGTACTAATTGTGGACGCGAAAAGGGGATCATTAGCAGCAAATTCCTTGTCACATTCATTTGTAGTGTGAATCACTATAATGCTAAAGAAGCTTCCTTCATTGAAAATGATTTGTAATAATGTGAAAACATAAATAAATACACCATCAATTAAATATGTTTCAGTGCTATTAATATAACTGAATTACGTTTGCATAAGCCTTCATCCAAAGGTCTACAAACTGCGGGGACAGTAATGACATGGCTGACTTTGAAATGTGAACAGCAGCTAGTCTTCTCTTCACAGTAGCTGTTTTCTTGAACTTTGTTCCTGTCTTTGAAACAACTGGCCCTGTAATATTCATTATAATTTCAAAATTTTATGGTGACATCTTGCTGAAGTTACAAAGAGGAGAAATGTCTTCCAAATTCAGCTCCCACAGCCTGTCAGTCAAATACAATTGTTTATAAACCTGGTGGGCCAAACTGCGGTGGTCATCAGTCCTAGACTTAAACTATTTCAACTGGCTGGCCAGTACTTACCTTTGTGCTGTACCACTGATAGTGACACAAATGAAGAAAAAGGAAAAAAAGAAAGAAAGAAAAGAAAAAAAAAGGAGGGGGGGGGGGCGAAAAAGGACTAACTTTCGGAACAAGAAGGGAAGAAAAAGGAGGGGAATTACCTTTCCCTTCTGTTCCCATCCTATTTTCTTCCCTCCTCTCGCACCTGAAGAAGGAACTGTGTTCCAAAAGCTTGTCCTTTTTCGTCCCTTTTTTTCTTTTTCTTCATTTGTGTCACTATCAGCGGTACAACCCAAAGGTAAGTACTGGCCAGTCAATCTATCTCTTTTGAAAAATATTTTATCATCTCTGAGGAGAATTTCCATGATTAATCAAAACTATTTAAACTAACTTACACTAAGGAGGTAGGACTTGACCACCGGCGGGAGCGACTGCCCTGTCACTAGCATGACACCTTAGACGTCGCGGCCACTCCTGTGCAGTTATTGACGTCACATCTTCTACAGTATATATTTTGCCCTCCTTGGACAACTGTGTCTTCTTCCTCTGCTTATTTGGTCGAGTAGCCTACTATTAATACAGCGCCCCATATTCTTCCTCTTCACCTGTCATAGCGTAGCTCTCGATGAGAATACACAGTTTGAAATGTTTGCTCATTGCTACCATCTCAGCGTAAAAGATGCTGCAGATATATAATAGACAACAAATTCGGCAATTTTCACTGAGACTTGAACAACGAACAAAACAAAATGTAACTTTTATGAGATGGAACGTTGGAAAATCGTAAAAATTAACAAACAATGAAATTGAGATACAATAACATAGATGCTGTGGACAATTTTTATTTAATAATGCATTAATTATGTATTATTATTTGTGTATGCATTAATGTATGTAATTATTGATTGGGATTAAAGCTTGTTTCCTTTCTACATGAGTAAGATTTATTACATATTTACAAATGAGTTACCATGACAATTTTTAAAAGTAACTGTAAAGTTACTTGTAACTGATACAGTTACTTTTGATGTATAGTAACTATAATTGTAACTAAGTTACTTTACCTTTCTGGGAAGTAACTTTAACTGTAACTTAGTTACTTAAAAAAAAGTAACTTTCCCAACTATATATATGAAGTCTATTTACCAGGCGAAGGAGCACAGGCAGTGATAGTAACAAATACTATATTTGTTACTATCACTGCCTGTGCTCCTTCGCCTGGTAAGTAGACTTCATCTATTTTTTACATATATTTTTCCTGTTAGGAACTTTTTCCTCTATAATATTCGTGTGTGTGTGTGTGTGTGTGAGAGAGAGAGAGAGAGAGAGAGAGAGAGAGAGAGAGAGAGAGAGATCATCATTTAAAGTCACAAAATGAAGACTGAAAACATCCATAAATATTTTATAGCTTCTGTATTTCTGTACTTCCCTTCATTGCTGTCACTGCAGTTCAAACATTTTCAGCTCCAAAATGTGTCACGAAGTAAAAGATTCTTAGCACACAGGGAATAGGCGAACATATGGTAACTGATATCTTTAATTTCTTGAACTGATGACATGCTTCCTCCATCTAATATTGGTGCATGGTTTTTATGCTACTATTACGAAATGGTGCACTTTTTTACCTTTTTGTCTACAGTGGCCACGTATGTTTGTTATTGAGAATAATATGGTGGCAATACTGGACAGCGACTTGGTAATAAAGGTTAGTGACATTATCACTAACCTCCCTGACTCTATAAAGTATATGGGAAAGCTGTCATTCATCCTGGACACAGTGACTGAGGCTGCTGCTCTGTAGCTGTTTACTGCAGTGCCTGTTGGAGACAGCCTGGACAGCTACACTTTGTTGACACAATAGGTGGCAGCCATGGATTTATAAAAAATTACACCACATGCCCTCACAAGGTTGACACTGTCACATCCTTCCCCTAATGACATGATTGATTCGACCTGTGTCTGTTTCGACAACAGATCGCCATGTTTCAAGGTACGAAACCCAAATGGACGCATCCAATGCCTGGCAGGAACATATGCTATCAGAAAAGGAATAGTAAAGGCCAGTTTATCGTGGTTATCAGCTCAAAAATGGGAGATGTGAATTATGCCATCATAGAGCAGGATTTCCTGTCATTCTGTGTCACTGTCCTTGATGTGCGGTACTTTCCAATTTCGAGCCAGGTTACATTGTTGAAGGTTGCATGCTGGTACACACAGTATATCAGTCAGTGAGTACACTTTATCACTGTCTCCGATGCTCCTGATAAACCTATTCCCATCAGTCATTTGACCTACAGGAGTGTCTTCATTGCCTCTGCCCCCCTCCCCAATCCCTCAACAGTGTATCGCGTCTGGTTTTCCTGCTTGTATCTCAGAGTTTTAGGGATACCAACTGTATTTGTAACTATTATTATTTTTTTATCTCGAGCTAATGGCAGCCAGCTATCACTCCTTAACATTCTTGCAAGTTCTGAAGAGCATGGTTACTCACCTTCACTTACAAGGGAATGGTCAGACTTGTCATCTCAAAACCTGTGTTGCTATTTTTACCACTGTGAGTTAACATTGAAGGAAGTCTGTATGCAGACTGTTAGCTACTGACATGACCTGGAAGTCTGTAAAAACTTTTATGAAGTATGACATTATTGTCGCATGGTTTCCGCGCTTATAACTGCCTGTTGTACAACCCTGACATCTCTCGCTACGTTATACCAATGACATCTAGGGACAAGGTGGCATTAGCTACGTGCTGCTCTCCTGCCACAGCAGTGAGAGAGCTGATTCACCCAGTGAAAGTGATTGTACGATAATTAATAAATACGATAATAATAAATTTGTTGACAAATGTAGCTGATATGTTATCTACAACATTTTTTTCCCAAATAGCTCTGAAATAGACACACATACATCTACAGTTAAGAACTCATCAAACTTTCATTTCTTATAATTACCACAAAAATGCGAAATATTGATACAATGTTCAAAACATTGGTTTTTTGTGCACCAACAATATACAAGTAAAGACAACATGACAGCCCTGCGAATCAAAGACGTTGTTAGACGTCCGTAGACAAAACTCTGCCAGTGTTAGGAAGGAATCAGGCCTTAATATCAGTATATTTCGAGGCGTGCCACGCATATTTAATCACATTTTTAAACCGTGGGAAGGAAAACTGATAATGTACGACTGATTGCAACTTGAGAATATTGTCACGGTGATAGACAGGAAAATGCAGTGATTTGCACATAATAATTTCCTCTGTTAGTTTTCTGTAAAATGCCTTCCACGGGTGGAAAAATTCTCTGTCTAATGGTTGAATTACGTTCGTCGTGCCAGGTGGAATTAGAAGTATCTCTACTTCTTTGTCAGGGTGAGCTCGAAATACAGCTTTTAATGAATCAGAACTTTTATGACCTGACCACAAATCTAGAAGGAGAAGAGATTTATTCCCGCAGAATGGAAGAAAAGCATGACACATGAAAAGTGTAACATTATCATTTCCCATTTTTTCCAGACTTCGATGCGTCTACCACAAGATTGTCTGTGTAGAACATTGTTTGTTTAAAACGTGGTCCAAAACGTCCAGTTGGTTCTTGAAGACACACATATAGTTTAGGCAGCAATGAACCATCCAGACTAATTATGTGTATATTATAGTGTGTGAATGCGTGGACTGCGCATTTGCCTCAATGTTTTTCCCCTTTTAATGACAGTGTTCTTTTCGCACGCATTTCGTTTTAAAAACCTGACTGATCTCCATTGTAAACGTAAGATTCACTAAAACTGGCGATCTTATTTTTGCAGTCGTAAGAAAAGCTTCTATCATTTCCATTTGAGTCACTTCATATTCTGACCTGTTTTCGATACAAATTTTGTTATTTTTCGTGTCACAATTTTATGTGATCTTTTGAAGCGACTAATCCAACTTTGAGAAGCATTAAATTCTTTAGCACCTACTGTGTTGGCAATCTCTAATGCCCAATCACGCAAAGTTGTGTCGCTGACACTCAACGACTGTTGTCTGGCATCGGTAAATTGCTCAGCCCAGGAGATCTGGTATAGATCTTTACTCCTGTACGGAAAGTTGGGCTATCGGAAAAGTAACTGAAGCGATACTTTGGTATGTATCTTGTTATACCCCACATATCAGACATGCAGGAAAACCTCCGTGTACGTTCAATTTTAGACACCCCATTAGCATATTTCTGGTGTGCTTTGTAACACTAGCAATTTATTTTAGTGGATGCCTTGCACAACAAAATGTGAGTGGATACTGCCTGCCTCCCCCCCATCAGGTTGTTCAAAGTATGTGTCAATAAAACACTTTTAAATTCATTGATGT
Organism: Locusta migratoria; assembly: GCA_026315105.1. Classification (NCBI taxonomy): domain Eukaryota; kingdom Metazoa; phylum Arthropoda; class Insecta; order Orthoptera; family Acrididae; genus Locusta; species Locusta migratoria. The sequence goes on from CM048755.1 coordinate 107,895,973, forward strand.
TTTTGACTAAAGACCAGGGTGTATAGATAGTCTATTTGTGGCATTTTGTTCATATTTGTCAATACTTTTCCATTTTCATATTTCATTTTGTGGTGTAGAACATTTCAACCAGTAGAATGAAAGATATGCTCTAAACAGATTATCACTCAAGTGGTGACATCTTTTTTTTCCATCTTTTGGATGTTGCAATAGCAAACAGTCTCAACATGTAGAACTTGCTTTTGATGGGCAGCTTTCAGCTGGAATAAATATACAGAGAACAGAAAGGCAAGCAGTCATAAAAAAGTCATTAAAAAAAAATTCAGGCGTTCCTGATTATGTGCATTTACATATGCCGTTAAGAAACGCATTCCAGCAAAAACACAAGGTGGTGATGCAGTCAATGCAGCACATAGAAGTAACGGATAAGAATGTATTTCATATATAATTACTGCAAAGTACCACAATGTGTTCAGCCATATTTTGGAAAATTTCATAAAAATCCAAAGCTGATAATAAATAAATTTGTTTGGCATACTAATGGTAGTTTGTTTTTCATTTTTACAGATCATAACCCCAAGTAAAATAACTGGCTTCCTAAATTTATACCACCTCAAGTCCGTGGGTCATATACATCTCACTTAGATATGAAATTATACACAACCACCACAATTTAGAAACTTAGATTGCATCCATTCCAAAAGCTAGAAACCAGTTTATACAGTAATATGAAAATTTCATTTAATTTGATCGAGAAAGGTTTAAGAACTGTTGCACAGTAGTATCCCTTAAGAGTTTCCTGTCCTTGATTAGTGGGATATGCAGTTACCATGAGAAACCCACTGCAAATCTAATTGTATAGATTGCATGTTGGGGCTCAGGTCTTCACCCAAATTCTCTCTGAGATGTTTCATAGATTTTAAATGAATTGCTCAGCATATTCTTCCTCTTAAACATGCAAAAATGTGACCAAAAATGTTGATACATTGTTAGTGTTATAAATATTGTTATCATCAGTACTTGTTTAACAGAGACTCACTCACTGGTGGAGGCAGATGTTGGATCTCACCTACCCAGTAACATCAATGTTCACTGGTCGTGAATTCAATCACACCATACGTTCTACTTTTGGAGATACTCATATTGAAGATCTTTGGGTCCCATATTTTACAGTCACAACTGATATTACTGAAAGTTGCATGAGAGTGCATACACACGGTAAGAAAAGCATCTGATTCTTAGATATATTTCTACGTAGAATTTGTTTTACCTAAAAACACTACAGCTCTAAGAGTGTCTTTCCTTCCATTACTAATAATATATCTGGTGGTATTCTTCATGTAAATACATGTTTTGTAATATTCTTCATTCAAATATATATTTTTTATGTGCATCTCATGATTTTAATACTTCAGTAGTATTGGAAATTGCAGATACTCTTAATAGATGAACTTGATGACCAAATAGTTTAGTTACTATGCTTACTTACATAGCTGGCTCATTCATTAACAATTATGTGTTACCCGCAAAATTAATCAGATCTATACATAATGTGGAAAAGAACACATGTAATAATCAGAAAGATCTAAAAATGATTAAAAGTATGTTGTATTTATTTACAAAGTAACAAATCAAGAGCTTGTACGCAAAGGAAAACTTGTTAAATAATAATTTCATGAGTAAAGTCTCGAATGTTGAATAATGTAATTGTTTGAAATGGTGAGTATTTGTTAAAACATTGACATGTAACAAATTAAAATCTTATAAGAGGGAAGATATGAAGAATAATATAAGTGCTTTATATCGTGAGAATGAGAAAGAAGATTGTAAACATGAAATGTGACATGCATATTGAAATATGAACAATGAAGTTACTACTACTTTAAACTTCATTAATGCACTGTGGGTGTTTGTTTCCACCTTCCATATTGACATCAGTGAATCCTACTTCTATGCTAGATAACATATCCTAGTGTAATTTCAGACTTAAAGGAATCACAGGAGCAATTATCTGTGCAATCTGTCTTATAGTCCTAAACAACAAAATCATTTTGGATGTGTCTCATTTTTAATAACATTGCCTAAAAGGAGCAATATAGCAGTTCATGTGTTGCAGTAGTCCTAGCTTCAGCCACCCTTCACATTTATGATGGTTTGAACTCTTATGGGGTTCACTTTCCGTGAAGATTCTGTGCAGAAATGATATCACATACTTCCTGAAGAACAGAAACCAGACAAGGGAGGTCATTGGACACTATAGGCTGGAGGAAAGTTGTTCTGACTCATTCAAAACGTGTTCTATTCAGTTCAGGTTGGGTCCTGAGGTAGGCCATTCATTACATTTCAGGAATGCTGTTTTTGACAACTCATTGCCTTAATGTTGCTGTTTTATTTTTGGATTCGTTTTCATACTGATACAAGAAATCAGCATCTTCGAACTGTTCCTCTATAGTAAACAGCAAGCAATGCTGTACAATGTATTCATATCATTCTGCATTTAGTGTTTCCTTAAGTGCAATAACGGATCACAGTCTAAGCATGAAAGACCTCCCCCTCTTGCAATATTACCTCCTTTATATTTAATTGTTCGCACGACACATGACAGTAGGTAGTGTTCTCCGTGGATTTGTCCAACCCAAACTCTTCCATCAGATTGCCACAGAGCATTATGTAATTCATCCCTCCAAGTACCATAACTTCCAGGCTTGACATATTTCTGAGTGTCTCCACAGCTTCCTAACTAAGTATGTCAGTAAAAATCAGATCTGGCTTGGATTCAAACGCACAGTATCAATAGTAGTTGAGTGATTTATACCCAGTAAATTAATAAGAGATTGTACCGATCCCTCATGCTACACGAAACAGGACAGAAACTTGCAGAAATAATAATAATAAAACACACACCAGTTTTAAAGGAAAGTAAAATCCTCATGAGTGGCAAAACATTAGAAAAGTTTGAAATTTAGTGTTGACTTCAAATTGAGAAACTTTTAATGTATTCCACAATAATACTGTCTTAAAATCTGGCAGAAAATTCAGAGAGGTCCCTGTCAAATTGTGAGTTCACTAGCAGGAAGACACAATCAATACTTTCACTGCCCAGTTGTCATGGCAATGCTACCAATGACAGTGTCAAAAAAGCAGAATCACTAAATAAAATTTTCTGAAATCCATACACCAAAGAAGACAATTAATATTCCAAAGTTAGAGTAGAATGCTAACATGAGTAACATAGAAGTGAACAATTGATGGACAACTCTGAGAAAGTTAAAAGAATATTGGCTTCTTTTGTATTAATGTGATATTGGGGGGGGGGAGTTGTATAACGAAAATGATACAAAATATGAGGTGAAAATCATTTAAACAAAGGTGGTTTTATGTAATGATATCAATAATAATAATCGCAGGTTTGAAACCCGTTCATATCTCACATTTTTTGGCTCCGTGTTTTAACAGAGTTTTCACCTCTGAACAATATGAGGAGTTGTTAGGCTAATCATGGTTTGGATTCCGTGTTAAATTGTAAGTCATCTTCAATCAGATCAGTGGCGTAGGTGATGGACATACAACCACACAAAATAATAATATTATGGTAATGATGATGATGATGATGATAATAATTACATCAACTTGACCATTACCTAGAATTGTTTATAAAAACACACAGTTTCTAAGGAGCTGTTAAGCCATTGTACTCATTCTCTGATGAAACGCTCTACACACAGATGCTACGTGAACTGTTGGTAACCCCCCCCCCCCCCCCACACACACACACCCCTTTATACCCATATGGGGTGGGGAGAGGTAGGAGGTGGAGGTCGAGTTTGGTATCATTGGATGTCCCTCTCCTAGAGAAATGTGTGTCCCTGGCTCAGATAAAATGAACACCCTGTACAGATGAGACACAATAATAGTATGCTACTACAGTAAACATATTTAACAACCTGAGCAGAGGTATCATTGAAATACTGTGCGGTTCCACAACACTATCCAACTAAGCATATGAACCGTGGAAGAAATTTTCCACAATGTTTCATGGTTCCTGTCACTCAGTACATCAGGTCTGCCTGATATTGGTATAGTGGTGGTTGTTCCTTCACATTTCCATTTGTCACAATACCAACAGTTGACATGAGTTTTGTTAGGGTTAAAGTGTACCTAATGGTTTTGTTACTTGCATGACAGCCAATGATTAGTGCTGGTTCATAGTTACTAAACTATTGTGTCAGACCTATTTTGCTTTGAAACATTTCTCTGATGACACAATACTCTCCTCTTCCTCCTTTCACACCGTTAAATATTGCTTTTGTGACATCTAGTGGTCAGTTCCACATTATACAGGCATGTAAGCATCTTTCTGATCAGTTAACGTAAATATACAAAATTCTGAATCACTAAATGAACAAATACTTGGTGGAATTAACCACGCCACGTAATGGCTGGTTTAATGTTTTGCTGCACTGAATATATACCTGTGTCTATAGTCATAATAATATAAATTATTTTTAAAAAGTTGCCTTTTTTAAGTACATAAATCCATTGACTAGGATGCAATGTTAGAGTTGTGAGGGTTTGTCCACAAACTGCCATATAAAATTATGTTTACTCAGAGAATATTGAATTATTATGATTGTGGAAACCTATGTAAGTAGTAAAATGTGATTGAGAATTTGTTGTGGGGTCAGTGGTATAAGATACTCCTTGCATAGGTCTTAGACCAACTTCAGAGATACTCTTAAAACATCATAATGGCTCTTCCCTCCATTGCTGCTATTTCCTTCCAAATAGTGAAGTAAGTAAAAGATGGGTAAAATAACATACTACCTATGATTTTCAGTTGTTCATATAATGGATGAATGTAATACTTCCATAGCTATTAATGTTTATTTAAAAGCTTGAGTATTAACCTCAAATTTTAAATATAATAAATTCTGTTGCTGTTAAAGAATATTAAACTATTGTCTTTAATGATTCTTCAGCCATCCTAATAATTCTCATCTTGCCTCTGTCAGTACTACACCATACACCACACATTAAAATATCTCCATCCATCCAGGGCAGAAATAACTACATCATCAAGTGTTTTAAACAAACTAACTAACTAAGGAGACAACTATCATAAGATGTGATGTTTACACCTACGCTAACCACTCTGTCAATAATACAAATACACATGCACTTTTGAAATGAACAAAAAAACTTGTTTAGGAAGAAGAAATAATTGCTGGTTTATAATATTGTTGGAATGTTTAAAGGGGACTAGACTACAGTGTTATCAGTCCCCAGGTTATAATGAACAACAAAAAACTCTTCTTCAGTTGAATTAAGCTATGTTTTGCGTGTATGCCTAACGCCTGTACCAGTTAAAAAATCCATGCCACCCTCCTCCCCACTCCTTTCCTTCCCCCTGCCTCCCCCCTCCCCTTTGCCTCACTACCTCCCCCCTCCCACTTCCCCCTGCGCCCCCCCCCCCCCCCCCGTCCACTAGTTACTCTAGTGTTTTGGCTTAAAATGTTCATAATCAGACTTCAACTGACTGCTGTTGTCAAAAAAGTACAATATTTTTAAACAACATTGTATGATGTTACATATCTAGACTGAGGCACAGGCACGGTAATGCCATATTTGACAGTGCAGTCACGATGCAAGTACAAAAGGAAAACATTTGTTAATGAATATAAAGTAGCAAACCAGGAATAAATTTACACTAAAGTAGAAAAGTATATAAAAACTGTATAATTTAATTAATAATTCCCAATAAAGATTAGTACTTCACAAGAAAATGTAAGAATTGATTGAAATTGTATTTCATTTGGATCTCCGGGTGGGGACTACTCAGGAGGATGTAGTCATAAAGAAAGACAACACTGCCATTCTATGGATTGGAGCGTGGATTGTTAGATCCCTTAATCAGGTAGGGAGGTTAGAAAATTTAAAAAGGGAAATGGATAGGTTGAAATTAGATATAGTAGAGATTAGTGAAGTTCAGTGGAAAGAGGAGCAGGATTTCTGGTCAGGTGAGTACGGATTATATATACAAAATCAGTTGGGGGTATTACAGAAGTAGGTCTGATAATGAATAAGAAAATAGGAATGTGGTTAAACTACTGTGAGCAGCACAGTGATCACATTATCGTAGTCAAAATACAAAGCCAAGACCGGCCACAATAGTACCGTTTTATACGCCAAATAGCTCTGCTGATGATGAGGAGATCAAAGAAATTTATGAGGCGGTAAAGGAAATTATTCAGACAATTATGGGAGAGGAATTGATAGTAGGAAAAGGAAGTGAAGGAAAAATAGTAGGTGAATAAGGGCTAGGCAAAAGGAATGAAAGAGGAAGCTGCCTGGTAAATTTTTGCATGGAACATAATGTAATGATAACAAACACCTGGTTTAAGAATCACAAAAGGTTGTATACGTGGAAAACACCAGGAGATGCCGGAAGATACCAGATGGATTTTACAATGGTAAGACACAATTTCAGAACCAGTTTTTAAACTATAAGACATGCCCAGCGGCAGATATAGACTCTGACCATATCTTACTGATCATGAACTGTAGGCTGAAACGGGGGGGGGGGGGGGGGGGGGGGAGAAAAAAACTGCAGAAAGGTAAGAAAATGAGGAGATGGAAACTGAATAAATTTAAGTACACTGAAGTTCTTGAGAATTTCAGAGGTAGCTTTAGGCAACAATTGACAGAATGGTGCGAAATGAAACAGCACAAGGGGAATGGGTAGCATTGAGAGATGAAATAGTGAAGGTAGCACAGGACAAAGTCGGTAGAAAGGGAAAACCTCCCAAAAATCCTATTATATCATAAGGAATACTGAATGTAATAGATGAAAGCAGAAAATATAAAAGTGCAGTAAATTAAACGGGCAAAATGGGGGTACAGACAATTAAGAAATGAGGTTAACAGAAAGTGCAAAATAGGTAAGCAGCAATGGCTAAAATGCAAATGCAAGTCTGTAGAAGAATGTATAACTAGGGGAAATATAGATGCCGCCTACAGGAAAATAAGTGACATTTGGAGAGAAAAAAAAAGCAGCTGTATGAATTTCAAGAACTCAGGTGGAAAATCCAGTTCTCAGCAAAGAAGGGAAAGCTGAAAGGTGGAAAGAGTACATAGAGAGACTATGCAAAGGTAATGAACTTAGAGACAATATTATAGGAAGGGCAGAGGATGAAGATGAAACAGGAGATACTATACTGAAAGAAGAATTTGACAGAGCACTGAAAGGACCTAAGGTTGGTGTGAGTGCAGGGGAGCAGGACTGTTCTCCGCAAAAACTGTGCCAGCAATGGAAGGATTATGCTCTAACATTGACAACAGATACAGAAGACGATGATGACCTGGACAAGCTCCTTGCAACACCACTGTCTGAAGCAGCTGAGGCAACGGAAGGTATTACATCATGTAATATTTTGCAGCATTATCCATCTTTATTAACCACTTTCTCTATCAAAACATTAATCATTAAACTACCTTTTTTTGTAGTTGAAGATCAGCAACAACTTGCTGTTCAGTCTGGACCTTCCATTGATCAAGATCCTATACTTGGACATTTGTGCCCAAGAAACATTGCCTGGGCCAACAACATCCAAATGGAGATGGAATAAAATAACTGTGCATATGATGTCAGTACAGGAATCTCTTCACACAAGAATCACTACACGACTATTGTAACACTAAAGACACTTTTTCTTCTCCAGGTGGAGAACCTATAGGAAGAGGACTCAATCCTGAGCTCATCATTCACTCATTTCAGCTTTCTATTCAGTGTCATGTACCTAATATGTTCTAAATACAATTTGTTAATGTTTTCATTGAACATACTTTCTCATTCATCCAAAACAACCACCTTTTATTGCAACACATTGAAAATATAATGCCGATGAGGGATTGGCAGGTGGGAGGGACGTTTCACTATAGGGTACAAAAATTTTTTTGGTGTGCCCCCCCCCCCCCCCCCACTTGTGAGAAAATAGAATATTACAGATGTCCCTTGTATGAAATTTAATGTACTTTCACGTGGTGTAGGGATCTTGTAGCACACAACTAATTCTGTATTTGTAAATTGTAAGATTTTTTTTTTCCTACCCACATGTATCACCTTACATTTTTCTGTTTCAAACCAGCTGTCATTCCTCACACCCACTGGTAATTTGGATAAAGTCAAACTGCAACTAACTATAATCATTCAATGATGACACCTTCCTGCACATCACAACATCATCAGGAAATAGTCACAGATTATTACTCCTTCTGTCAGATCATTTCTGTAAATAGCAAATAATAATGGTCCTATCACACTTCCTTGGGGCACTCCAGGCGATACCTTTGTCTCTGATGAACACTTGCTATCAGGGATTACATACTGGGTCCTATTACTTCAGAAGTCTTACAGTCACTCAAATAACCGAAAACATATTTCATATGATAGTATCTTCATTAGCAATCTGCTGTGCGACACCATGTCAAACGCCTTTTGGAAGTAGAGAATTATGCAGTCTGCCTGTTGCCCTAAATTGATGGCTCACTAGATCTTGTGTGAGAATTGGGCAAGCTGTGTTTCACATGAGCAATGATTCGTAAAAACGTGTTCATGTGTGGAAAGAATCTTGGTCTCAAGGAAATTTGCTGTACCCAAAATGAGGAATATTCAGGAATCCCATAGCAAACCATTATCATCGACAATAGTCTACAATTATCAAGGTCCATTCTTTTAACTTTCTTAATAAAAGGAGTCACCTGTGCATTTTTTGCAGTTGAAGGAGCCAATGCTGATTGGTACTATCGATTTTGGCTTAAAAAGATGGAGTTGGTTTTGTAGCCCCATTCAATGGAATGAGGAGACTAAAATCTTGATCATTGAATAGTTTATATAAAATCTTCTTTCTGTTAAACCCAGATATCACATATCTATTCTGACCATGGTAGGAAATTACACCCTGTGATACCAGTTCTAGGTATGGGCCCCTCAGGGGCTCAGCACTAATTTGCTGAGTACGGGCAGGCTCAGTGAATCCAGGGTGCTGAGCTGGGGACTGTGTTGTGCCATCAGTCCTCCACACCATAAGCTCTGTGCATGCTTCAGCTTCAGCGGCCACCGTGCGGCGCGACAGTGGAATGTTGTATATTTTAGAGCGCAAAAGAAAAACCTCAGTCTCAAGGTGTGCTTCATTAGCATGCAACCTCTGGGGAACCTGCCGCATCTCAGGTGTATTAGGCTTACACAGGCAAGTGAGCTCTGCGTGGGTGGACCTTTATATCCATAGCTGCTCGTGGGACCACCATGAAATGATCTCCGAGTAACTTTGGTGGGTGTATAACCACTGTCTCTAAGTGTGGAGAACATGCCTTTAACACAGTGGCATCGACACCCTTAACGATCCCTTCCCTGGCTACAATATATATATATATGCCGGTGACGGGCAATGATCCTATCGTTAGTGGGGAGGGGTGGGCAAGTTAGAAGCCCTTACTCTTACGGGAATTAGTTTCATAACTAAGAGTTTCAGTACTGTGGACAGGGCGAAGCTGGGAACTTGTATCTTACAGGAGGCGTGCTTAGGTAGTCCTTGCAGGTGCAGTGATCACTGTGTCCCCAGTGGTGTAGGGGTTAGCGCAACTGCCTAGAAAGCAGGAGACCCAGGTTCGAATCGTGGGTGGGTACACATTTTCAGCTTTGCCCAATCGCAGTTGATGTCATATATTCTGTGAATATTAAATAACAACAACTGCAGGATCAGAAGTGACGTCTGTTCTTTTGGAACAGACGCCACATGTATATATTTAATAATCATTTTCATCAACATTATCCCATCAAACTGCCAACCTCCATGCACCAAAATGCGCCCACGCAATTCCTTTTTTGTTCTCCTCAGAATAGCAACTTATTTTAGACAACACACAATAAACACACAAATATCCCACAAAATTCTTATATAGTAAACATAAATACACTGAAATAAGCATCCACAGCAAAGATTTCACTTACTCTACTTCTCAACATACAGTCTCAATTTGGTTACGTCTCTCAGTCCTAATATTTTTCCAGACTGGGTGTTTTAACCTGTAGGCGTTTGGATGAGGACACTCAGCCACAAAAAAAGGTCCATAGTACAGTTCAAAGAGCTTTGTAATTTCACCATTGACCTCACTCGAACGCTCCTCCATCCTCACAAGTACCCTGTCCCCTACATTGTACTTTACCGGCTTATATTGACCATCATGTCGTCTTTTTTGCTCGTTAGCCAATTTCTCCATCTTGGCCTTTACCGCTGCCTCCCATTTCGCCGCTGTTTCCATCTGGCATGGAGGAAACTCAACAATTAGGCTTATTTCCTGTCATCACCTCTAGTGGAGAGTACCCTGTTGCATTACTCTTCACGCTATTGAGGACATCCTCAAACACACACACATATTCAGCCCATCAACTATGTGCTGAGCTATCGTACGTCCTCCACAAGCTTCTGATCTTTCGTATATAACGCTCACATGGGTTACTTAACGGATGCCATGCAGAAATCTTAATATGTTTTACCCCTTGCTGTTCCATGAACTCTCCCCACATTTTTGTGGTAAACTGTGCCCCTTTATCTGATAATAGCTTTTCTGGCTTGTCCACTTTTACAAAGTAGCCCTTCTCCAGCTTTCTGATTAATGTACAGGATATATTCTTATATATTTAATACAATAATTCTTGTATACTTTGAAAATAGATCAAATATCACAAAGATATGTTTCATTCCTCCGCATCCAGCCGGAAAGCGGTCTGAAATTGTCCACGGCAACTAGCTCTCCAACTTTATTTGGACTTCTCCTTGCTGTGCAATAGTTCTATATTTTACCTGCTGGCACTTATTGCATGCGGCCAACTGAGATCACACTCTCCTGGCTAGGTTGGTTACATTAATATATTTGTCAATGGTTTCTGTGCATTTTTGTGCTCTGTAGTGATCATGACGTAAATGCACATATGCTCTCTATATTTCTCGGAAAAGTACAGTCTCCATCGCTCCACATTTTCATCCTTCCTTTGGAATAGAACACCTTTATGCAACTTATAATAGTGAGGAACCTTTTCATATATCTTAGCATTAAAATTTACTTTTATATACTTCAGTTCCAGATCTTCATTCTGGATGTCTTTTTCGTTCTCAATTCCTTTCGTATACAATAACGCGTCAGCTACATAGTTTTTGCTGCTTTTTATGTAGCTGATTGAATGGTTGAACTGCTGCAAAAACATTGCCCACCTTCTCAACCAATCGTTCAACAACCTGCAGTCTTTTAAGAAGCCAAGTGCCTTGTGGTCGGATAGCACTATCACTTCATGGCCTTCCAAGTATAACCTAAACTTCTTAAAACAATGGACAATTGGAGCAATTCTTTCTCTGACATGGTATATCCTGCCCATGCTCATTTAACATCCTACTGGCGAATGCCTCACTACGGTGTTCTATCTTCCCACTCACCTCAATTTCTTGTAAGATTTCGCATCCTACTCCGTAATCCATGATGGCAGCTATATGTCGCTAGACAGAATGGTTTCGACATATCAGTATAATACAATAATTTGGTTTTGCACAAGCTGTCTTTGATAGCCTTAGACTCTCATTTGCAATCTTTGGTCGTTTTCCAAGGTGCATTTTTCTTAAGAAGTATGCTCATATTTGATGTATTTAGTATTCCATTATCTAAAAATTTTCTATAAAAGCTACACAGCCTATAGAATGATTTCAGTTGTTTCCTGTTGATCGGCCTTTTGCATTCTGAAATCGCTTTGTTTTCCTTCTATTGGCAGTATGCCATCTGACGAAAGTCTGTGACCTAAGAATTAGATTTCTGCCCTTACAAATTCACATTTTGACAATTTTAATGTCATACCTCCTTTTCGTAGAGCCTTCAAAACTTCCTTCAATAGATCAGTGTTGACGCCAATTATTTGTAGCTTCCAAAATATCGTCTACGTAAATGACCAGTCTGCTCAATAATGCCGCCCCCAGAACAGGACTGAGCGCTCTGACAAATACGGCTACAGAAACTGGCCAAATGCCACTACTTTGTATTTCTACCTTCTCCCTTCAAACAGAAATGCTGTATAAGACTTGCTTTCCTCAGCCAAAGCTATTTGCCAAACCCCACTAGTCAGATCCACGTTGGTCATTAATTTTACATTCCTTAGGTTGTGCAACATCTCTTCCATATTCCCTGGCTGATCTAGCTCCTTTATTATAACCTTATTAATGCTTTGGACATCCAATACAATCCTAACCAACTTATCTTTCTGTTTCACAGCCACAATTGGATTATAATAATCACTCTGGCACTGTTCAATAATTCCCCATTCCAACATTTGTTTCAATCTAGCCCACGCTGCCTTCCTGTTAGCAAGCGCAATTCCATATGGTTTAGCCTTGATTGGTTCATGTGGTTTTACTTTAATGACATACTCAAAATCAACTACCCTCCCAGGCTTGTTCGAAAACACATCCTCATACCGATTTAACAAATTATCATCTGATATATTCTCTATACTTTCCACAATATTCCTGATCTGTCCGCATTTAGGAATACTTTCCTCCTCTACCCCAGTCATTAAAATATGGGCAACACATTGCTCCCTCGTTAATAAGTTCTTCAATTCCACTTTTCATCTTATTCCTTGTACTTCAAACTCGAGATACCTTTCTACACAGTTGAGAGATGTTTTATTTTTACAAAGAAAATCTGAACCTAATATAACATCTCTCACCAACCCAGTTATCACACAACATCTGATATTAAATTGGTATCCACAACATTTAAATTCTAAACTTATCTTCTGCCTGATGGGCTTACTCTTCCCCCCGTAGCTGTCTTAATTGTTAAGCTATTTACTGGGAATATAGCTAACTGTTTGTTCTTTATTCTGGTCAGAAAACTTTCTGACACAGCTGATATGTTACTTCCCGAATCCAGAAGTGCATTTACTCTTGCTTTTCCATTATCTATCTCAACTATTGGCTGTACAACAATCTGTTCTTCCCTATCTAAAGGATCTTTATGTAACAAGCCATTCTCAATTTCTCTTCCCTTTTCTTCCCTATCAATATTAGACAAAGCTTTAGGCCACTCTTCAATTTTGTCATCCCCATAAAATAATTCCTAAATACCCTGTATGCTCCTTTGTCACCCTTTTTTCTTTAAAGTTCCCTTGCTATTTTAAACTTTTCTTTAACCTATAAGTGTGTTAACATTGACTTTAAAATCTTCCCATACCACCGCCAGTCTGTAACACAAAATTCGCATTCACTTTTGCCAAACCAGTCAACGTTTACCCCTTCTCCTAACTCACCATAATTGTTATTGATAACGCTGTCACTTTCTCTTCCCTTCGTAACTTGATCCCACAAATTATATTCATTTAACTCCTCTGCATCTCTGTCCTTGTCAAACTCAAAATTGTTTTCATGAATAGGAAAAGCCACTATATTAGCTGCTTCATTCACATAATGATTTTCAGAACATTCAATATCTTCCCCACATAAATCGTCATTCTTTCCAAATACCTCACAATAACAAATAACATTATCAATTTCAGCCGATGCACTTAAAACGTTATTACATGTATCATTTACTTCTGCCGATTATCGTTGAACACAGATTTATTCAAATCTATTTCCAAACAATGACTATGTATTACATCGCTACTGCATGGCTTATCATTCAGATCTTTAGTACACTCATTACTTGACCATTTCAGTGTCACATCTGCATCTGTTACCCACATCAAATTTTCCCCCGAAATATTTTCAGTTTTACCAATATTAAACTTTCTTTCCTTCACCAGATAATGGTTCCTTTAACGTAGAATCAACACTTTCATCCATCACCTTCCATTCACAATTCACAATCCCATCTATTGGATCATCCTCATCAACAGAAATAAAGGTGCAAATTTCTTCCTAAGTAGCATCTATCCCAGTAGCTTCAAATTTACCTTCAATCACCTATCATGCCACATACATAATTCATCACCAGCTGACGAGACCAATGCTATGCCGTTTTCCCTATCAACTTTACTTACATCCGCTGATTTACCACTTAAATTGCTATCAGCTGGCGTGCCCTTAGCTACGATGCCTCCACAAAATTCACCACTTACATCTGCCGCCTCAAATTCACAAGATTTAGTACACATATAGTTACATTTATTGCTACTGGTCAATAACTTCCCTGAATTTTCTGCACACTTCACCTCCACCAAATTCAAATTTTCCTCTTACCCTTTCTTAGATTTAGAACTATTTAGCATACATTCATTCACTCCATCACTCATTCTCTCTTCACAAAATAGCTTCCTCCTGTATCTGTAATGTCACACCGCCACTTGGTTGACCCTTACTCTTTTTAATCTCATGGTCTGTCAACCACAGACATCGGCTTTGTTGATTTATTCCCTTTCATTGTTCGGTGTTTGTGTGATTTTATCATTTCATGTTGTCCCTTGTCAACTTCGTGTCCCTTTTACTGACTCCCCTTTGTTATTTTAAACTGGCCTTTTTTTCTGCATGTATGCCTTTTCTTGTACTGCCCAGTGATGGAACAGGGGACTGATGACCATTGCAGTTTTGTCCCCCTAAGACAATTAACAAACCAATTATCTAGGTATGGGGTGGTACACAGTTTCCTGTAGACAGTGGGAGGAGTAGCAGATGAAATTTATGGGATGTGTATATTATCTTCAAATTTTGTTTCCTTAGTAAAATGTGGCCCATTAAGACAGAATTGTAGCCATTGCTTGAGGCAATAAATTTTATTATATCTAACTCTGCTTTGCAATCTTCTTTGGATAAGGGAACAGATATGAAGGTGTCTCATTGAGTGGAAAGCTGTGTGTCTGTATGTATCTGGGTGTTGTGGGCAAGAGGGTATTACTGTTTATGTAACTGTAGTTTTTCTACAATTTTTGAAACACAGTCATTGTGTAGTGATGTTACTGGTTAATCAAGAAAGTTTATGGATTTGTTTAATTTATGAAAATAAGTGTCTTGTGGTGCCTATCCATATACAGTGTGAATCTACATATCACAGCCAGGATGTAATATTTACATTCAAACTTTCTGGATTCAAAACAGTTTTGCAAAATTGTCCATGAATAAAAAAGAAACTGGTATTAGTTATGTGTTTAGTATGTCTGAGTGGCCATTTTTAAGTGGTTCGATCTAAGCCAGACTGTCAATACAGTTCCCTACTGGTATGTCGGAAGACAGACAGCAGGGTGTGAGACCTTGTAAATAAAAAATTTATCTACATATATTAAATTACCAAACACAGCTTCAGTGCTTCACTTCTGTTTTCCATTGGTTCCCACAATGTATGTTCCATGTTATTCCTTCTTTAGTTACTTCTGTTTTATTGTGATTCCTTTGTATCCCTTATATTCCCTAGTTCTTTTTCCTCTTTTTTTCCCCCCAATATTCTTTAAAAATCTTGTCAAGTACTAGGTTTCTTTTGTTGGGATTGTTAATTTACATTGTTAGACAAGCAATACTTTTTTAATTTAATGTTGCTGTTTTTTCCTGGTTTGCTATCTTGATATTCATTCATTGTTCAACTTATTTACTGTTTTAATTATACATTATTATAACTGTATTGTCAAAGATGACAGTTACTATAGCTTTTTGTCATGGTCTAGATTTGCAACATAATTTCCTTGTTGTTTACAAATATTTTAATTTATTTAATGATGATATTAAGTCTAGTGAATCTTGTAGCAAGTACACAACAGTTTGCTTTTCATTTATTATTATTAAATATGTTTATGTAATATTACTTTGTTCATAAAATACAAGCACATGTTGAATACTGTGTAAATTACATTATCTTTATTCAAAATTGAGCATGTTACTGGTGTTATTTCACATTTACCTTTAATTACTTAACATCCTCTAAATAGTAAATTGTTTTTATCAGACTACATCTAAGTATGTATGTTGTGTCAGACTAAATTTAGGTATTTACATGTGCACAGCACAAGTTCTCCATCACCAATATATCACAATGCTTACCAGCATTCAGCATGTTGTTCATTACCTAATTAAAATAAGTGTATAATAATATCAACAATTATGTGCAGTAGCGTGATAGACCTTCACCAAAACCATAACATAATGTAAACACCTATTTAAATTTAATTGTGTCTTTTAAAAATATTACTTTCACTTTATTAATTGCTTTTGAAGTCCAGCTTGCAACATAATTGATGCCACAATATTATGGTAAGTCCATTTTAATGCAAGAGCAGTATTAAACTAAGAATTAGAACCATCATTTGTCTGTGCTGTGTTTGGAGATGGAACGAGTTACAACCAAAGTTTTTACTGTTCATCTACTGTTAGGAATAAAGATAACATTGATACAGCAGACAATGTAGACATAATTTATGCTGGCACTACACATTTATGAAATGAGTTTTTCGGTGAGATATTTTGTAGTGGCAGCATTATTGAAATAAGAGCTTGTACTAATTCAGTATCAGTGTATTAGACTGGTCTCTGATAGTTTGTTATTAAATGTATACTTGCATTACAGAGAATCACAAATACAAGAATATTTATGTGGGGCAGAAATGGAGAGGAACAGCAGTGATTAAATTGGGGGTGACAGCAGCAACTACATCAATGTGTTGGTGAGGTACTAGTAGAAGACAGTGTTAGTAATAGTAGTAGTAAAGTCTGGCCTATTAAAACTGATTGCAAACTGCGTAGCGGAAAACACACAAACAAAATAAAATCATTATTAAGGTATGTCAAAAAATGTGTGAACTAAAGTAGACTGACGAAGCCTTTGCAAAAACTGAAACATTTATGCTTTGGCGAAAGAGAAGGGCATCTGAATAATAAATGTCAAATGTGAAAATTTTCTGTTGTAATAAGAACAGGCATTAATTCTTGCCTAATAGCTTTCTATTTTCTTACTGTGGTAAATCATATCAGAATGAAAGCCTTAGAAACCATTATTATAAGTGGAGCAGTAACTTTTGATTTTGGACTGTTTCAGTTATTGAAGGGAAAATGAACACTGCAGCGCTATAGTTGGCATTGCATCTAAGCAAAAATAAAAATAGGGGGGAGGGTTGCTGCATGCTTACGTGCATAATTTTACAGAAACAGTCTTAATTATTGATGTGCATTCTCTTTATGTGCTGTATTTCTTAAATAAGTGAATATATATTTTAACTAACAGACAGAGGGTTTAGATAGTTCGTGTTATGCCTGTAACATAATTAACTGACCTTCAAAATTATATTCATCAATTTGATATTAATGGAGCACTTATTAATAGAATAATTACCAATCGAATTTATTTATGATAGGGAAGATAGAGAATAAAACACTGTTGTTCCTGTAAGGCTCAACACCTCTAAAAATAAATTCACTGTTTATATATTATAATCGCCATGACTGCATTAAACAGAGACCAAATAAAACTTTGGAACCAGTGTAAAACTTATTCAAATCTTTCAAAAATCTTGAATTTTGGGATCTTTTCTTGTGTTACAAGAAACAACTCAGCCCTGACCTGTTAATAGAGAATATTTTTCCATCAAGTGTAATGGATGCATTTGAGGATCTTTCATACAGTTATTTGGGTTCATTTCCACAGTTGAATGTGTAAGTTTCTTATGACGTAAACAGTGGAATATATTTCAGGTTCTTTGTGGCGCTATATAAGAGCATCTATGTCCCTCTCAGGATACATGCCACCATTGTGTGATCCCTCTGATGGCCACCTTCTTCTTGATGGTGGCTATGTCAACAATTTGCCAGGTAAAGTAAATGAACACTTTGACCATCCTATTGGTCTTTACTCCTAAGAACTTGTTTGACTAGCCACTACACAATGCACGTATGTGCTGCCTTTTTGGTATGTAAAAAATAAAATTGTTTTGGTCCTTAATGCTTCAGTATAATTACTTATCAAAACTGTCTTTTCTGCTTTTTTATTATAATGTCTGGGGCATTTTACTTTCATCTCCTAATTGTACTGAGATGTTCTGCAGTATATTTGATTAGTTTTTATATCTACTTCAATTTAGCCTTGTTTATTACTTTCCTTTCTGAAGATATTTTTATGACATAGAAATATCGAAGTACTTATTACATTATAAGGGAAGTTTTTGTATTAGTGTTAGGAACATTATTCAAAACACACATTAAAATTACCTTGGTTTATTAGAAAACCTCAGTACCTAATTTCACTGAATTTATTTGCCAATGCCATGTGGCTAGAATTGATACTCCTAATAAGTGTAGACATAAGTACTTTTCACTTTGTAGCTTGGGTTGGGATAGAGTGAGTTTACTTTTCAGTGTGAGTATTTGGTGGGAGTGTGTGTATGGTTAGGTATAAACTTAACTAGCAGTGTTTAGTAAGCAAGGGAAATCGCGTTAATGCTGTTCTCAACAATATTTCCCATCTTATACAACAGGTATGACAACTTTTCAGATTTGGTGCAGTTTTTTTTTCTCTCCTTTACAATCTGCTATACTTTCATTTCTAAATCAGTTAGTAGAGACTGTAATGTCACAGTGTTGTAGAATGCACTTAATGCATTGCAGCTTACATTTCTTGCATGTTGTTCTTGTAGCAAAGTTGCTCTAATATTTTTTATAATGTTTTATATCATATGGAATGGTGCATATCAGCCTGTTGTTTGGCAGCTGTTGCATAACTCTTAACAATATTTTAATAGTATGTAATATTGATTTGTGTTTAACATTAAAAGCATGAACTGCATGTAAATTATCCTATACTACAATTTAAAGTAAAGAAATTAAATTTTTCTAACACCATATTGATGATTAGAAAAGATTATTGGTAACAAAAATTGTAGTCTAGAATAGTCTTGCTGCCAAATATTATTTTGTTGTACAGATAAGACTTAGTATTATTAACTAGCTCTTCTTTACAAAAGCCTTTTCATGTCATCACATGGAAAAAAAACCTAATCAATATCTCTCGATAAAAGTATTGTCTGAAATAGGGTAGACAAGAAGACTGAGGAAACATACATACATACGTGTGTGTGTGTGTGTGTGTGTGTGTGTGTGTGTGTGTGTGTGTGTGATGTGATTTTTTTCTGTAATATTTGCATTTGTCACACTTCAGAAGTAAATACATATTATGAACGAGTTTGTGGGGAATAGTAGCAAGTATACGTGATGATCGGATACATTTGCTTGTTGAGAATGATTGGTAACATGTTTTTTGTTTCAGAAATAGGCTAAAAAGGTTTATTCTGAGTTTGTTTCAGAATATGAAATACATAAAAATCTTTTGTTTATCACATTTGTTTTGATTTTAATGCTGTATTTATTTGGGCACAATTGATATACATGAAAAAATAGTTAGAGAAATGGGAGCTATCCAGAGGCTTTACTGGTGTTTCCAGTGGAAATATTTGTAATGCGATTGTTTTGAAAAACTTGATGGACTCTTTCAATTACCTGTTGCACAGCTTGTGTTTTGAATATTGTGTATTGTTGTTCATTACTAACAAATATCTCTCTCACCTTGTCCTGTGTAACACTTCTGTGCTTCCCTCCTGTACATACACTCTACAGAGCTGTGGTGGGTTCTTATTTATGTCAAAACTGGTTAGAAGGTGTTGCTTTAGGTTTCCTGTGGCGATATGTTCGTGCAAGTATGTCAATAGCTGGTGTCTTACCTCCAGTGTGTGATACAGATGGTCATTTACTTCTAGATGGATGTTATGTAGACAATGTCCCAGGTAAGAATTGGTAAGGTATTGTTGACAGTGCTTGTAGCAGTTAAAGTTGTACTCCGAATGCTTGTGTTCAAAGGCTGCATTTGTCTGTTTTCGTGCATCACGTTGACACACATTTCACTAACATTGGTGAGCTGTTTTACAGGTTTATTTGTTCCTTGTAAAAGTCCCTGTGTGCAGTATACAAACACATTAGAAAATTGGTAGAATATAGAATAGCAAATAACTGGAAGCTAAAATTTAACTGAAATGTTTATCTGCAATTAATTTTATAGGTTGAGCATACTAGGTGAAAACAAGTACAAAATTTACTGTAAAAACAAGGTTTCCAAGGAGGATTTTAATCTTGTAGCTAAATGCAACACATTTTAATATCTTTGCACTAAATGTCTAGTTGTTAATAGATAATGTCATGGAGGAAAACTTCTGTTAGGCACAAAATGTGCACTGATACTTCCTGACTACTCCAGACACATTTTATAATTCCTTCTGCCCCTGATATGTGGCAGTGTGTTGGCACTTTGTCACATCTGTATGCAGAGTGTTTTGCCTGTGATAGTAATCTGCTCCATGTGAAATTGGGTAGACTGAACTTGTAAAATGTATTTATGCGTAAAGACACTTAAGAAAGTTTTATAGTTGAACAGAACTCTGTTACAGTAATTTACTGGGCTAGGTACAATACTAAAGCAGCACATTTGGTTTGTAGATACTGCTAGTTCAGTGAAATATCATCATCCCAGGAAACATTAACAAATATTTCATGTGTAACAACAAAAGATGTACACGACAATTTGATCTGTCAGTCATATATGTTTGATACAAAGGATTGAAAAACGCTATTGAATAGCACAGTCCACCTATAGCTGGCTGCTGTCTGCTGTTTTCAATTCATGTATTTTTGTATGTCTCCATTTATCATGTTTAGTAACCTAAGAACTAGTGTTCCTTGTCAGCACTAGCCAGTTGTTTCCTGAAGGTGGCCTAATAAGTCAAAAACTAGTTCGAAATAAATGAAAATTAGTTGAACAGAAACAGTATGTTTTTAACATTAAATATGCAAATGTTCTGCCTAGAAGTGATGGAAGAATCCATGCATAAAATGATTTACAGAAAATTTGAGCTGCCTATGACATTGTTTGCAGGTGATAATATAATTCATTTCCAGAATGAAATTTTCACTCTGCAGTGGAATGATTGCTGGCCACAACACAAGACCTTTGCCTTTCCTATGCAAGTGCTCTGTGCACTGAGCTACTGTAGTACAGCTTGTGACCTGTTCACAGCTTTACATGCACCAGTACTTCAACTCCTACTTTCCAAACTTCATAGAAGTTATCCTGCAGACTGCACAGGATTAGTACTCCTGGAAGGAAGTTTGTTGTAGATATGTGATTTAGTCATAGCCTATTGGGATGTTTCCAGAAACTGCTTTCACTGCTGTAGAGTATTGCTGCACAGTATGGGAGTTTACCTGATTAAGTTGATAGAGAACATTAAACAAATTAAAAGGTCAGTTTGTTATATTACTACAAAGTGTGGGATAACAGCAACATTAGAAAAGAGGATAGGTTGTTACCATACAGAAGACCCATCAAGTACCATATTGGATCAACGAAAAGACTGCTCAACATTTAAGCTTTTGGACAAAAGGTCTTTGTCTGAAATATGAAAAACACTTGCACACGCAACCCAACCCACATGAAGACCTTTTGGCGGAAATCTTTAATATTGAGTAGTATTTTCGTTGTTCCTCTCTGACACTCCTCTGTCCTCTTCATGGTTAGTAGGAATATACCCTGTCAATAAAGTTGTTGTTGTTCATCCTGGATTTTTCATTGTTTAAAATATTGGATAGAGATTCACGAGTGCTATAAGAAAACAGAAGTGCCATTCATTGAAACAAAAACTTTGCAGCTAATGCTTTTCACAAAGTTACAACCATCAGCTCTGTGAGCCAAAATATTTTGTCCAATCACATGTACTTCAGAAGAAATGACAATGACAATTTCCCATAATAGAAATCATGGATTGATTTTCCCCACATTCTATTTGAGAGTGGAGCGGTAGAGATAGTCCAAAAGTGGTTGTACGACTCCTCTGCCAAAGATTTAACTATGAAGTGCTGAGTAATCATACAGACATATTAAATGAAAGGTAGGGAATATACTGCCTCTGGTAAAACATGGTTAGTAAATTGTTGTGATATTAATCAGTGTTCATTTGGATGACTAATTTAGTTGTCAGTAAAATATTCTACTGAAGTATGGAGTAGATCTTGGGAGATCTGTTTCTGTACTCAAGAAATATAGAAGGCCCAACGGT
Source organism: Locusta migratoria (assembly GCA_026315105.1). NCBI lineage: Eukaryota > Metazoa > Arthropoda > Insecta > Orthoptera > Acrididae > Locusta > Locusta migratoria. Next base: position 107,918,063 of record CM048755.1, read on the forward strand.
AGCCACCCATCATACAGTTGAGACATTGAGCTCTCAACTCACACTAAAATAAAGCTGAAATTGTCACAAAACTTTTGCCATTGTTCTTCATTGGAGCCAACAGTCTGTTAGCAGTCAGAGGAATGACAATGTGCAAAATCTTAGTAATGATTTTGGTGTAGTTTATGTGTCTGTCAACATCTCAAATATATAGTTATTATGAGGATGACTGAAATGTAAACAGTAATTATTTTTATACAGTAACTGATTTATTATGTACATAACCGAAATCAGGTGTGTTTTCCTGAATAGCCCTCTGCATACCCTACACAATTTTGCCAGTAATTTTGGAAGCTTGAATATTCCTTGTCCATAAAAAGTTTGAGAACATGTCATCAACCAATTGTGCACGTGCTCCTTGATATCTTCATTGTTTTCAAATAATCAAAGCAAACAATAGTCCTTGAGGATAAATCTGGCCTGTGGGTAAGGTTTCTCAGTGCATGTCTAATTTGTCCCTTGCAAGATTGACATTGTCATGAAGGATGAAATCTCTGATGTGCATTCCACATATTTTGTTTTGGTAGGCAGCTCTTGCTGATATTAACAACTAGCAGTAGTTAGCTGCAGTCACCGTATGTTGATTGTAAAGAAAGGCAATGAGTAACACTACTCTCTTGTGGGGGGGGGGGGGGGAGACAGAGTTGCAAGAACTTTTCTGCCTGAGATGGATTTTGGTCTTCATTGGGCATGCTTCACCTTTTCTTCTGCCCTCCTTACCCACCATTTAGGCTTTCTGGGGTGTAATGATAAACCCATGACTCATCATATGCCACAATACACTTAAAAAAAAAATTCCTCTCCTTCTTGTAAGAATTGATTCGAAATTATCTTGCAGATTTGCAGTCTTGCCTGTTTTTGAGGTTCTGCAAACATCTTTGGAACCCATCAAGCACTAATTTTCACAAAGCAAAGTTGTTTACTGATAATCATATGTGGACTCCCAGTACTGATACCCACTTGTGCTGCAATTTCTCCAACATTGCTCAATCACCTTCAAAAAGCTCTCGAACAGACGGATTTTGCCACAAGTAAGACTTGGCCTTCATTTCTACATGTTCTAGGCTACCCTTAAATTGTCTGGCCCAAGTAAACACTTGATTGTGGGACAATATAGTATCTCCAAACTGTGCCATCAAATAAGTTAAGGGTTATGAAGGTTTAACCACTTCTGAAGTTAAAACACACAAAGGAGCCTCTAATTTCCTCCTGGTTGTACTGAGGCCAGAACAGAGTGTAGCAGCAAATCAAGCTGGCTACCCCTCCCCAACAGACTAACGTTGAACCCCCCTCACTTTTCCATTCAGTGTAGTGCAGTACACTGGTGAATTTACTGTTTATATATCAATCAACCTTGTATTACTGCCATTATTGGAATTCTACCCAGGACTTTCCAGTTCTACATCCACTAAAAGAAAACTGCCATCATCTTAATCATCGTTATCATCAAGTAATGGTAATTTTTGATAACCAATATGATCTGCCAACTAAGTATTCAGTTTTTATCAAGTATTTTATGTTTGCATGACAACTAGAAAGCACTGAATAAGAACATCTGAGTATGCTGATGCAATAGCTCCACACATAACATTAGTACACAACTGCTTCTTAAATGAAAGATCTGTACCTGAAGACTGGAAAGTTGCATAGGTCACTCTGATATTCAAGAAACATAATAGGAGTAAACAACCAAAATTACAGGCATATCATTGATGTCAGTTTGCAGCAAGGTTCTGGAACATATACTATGTTCAAAGATTATGAATTACCTCGAACGGAATGACTTGTTGTCAACATGGATTTAAAAAATATTGTTCTTGTCAAACACAACTAGCTCTTTACTCTGATGAAGTGACGATTGGTATACATGAGGGATCTCAAAATTTATTCCATACATCTAGATTTTCAGAAGACTTCTGACACTGTACCTCACAAATTGATTTTAATCAACTAGGGTGCTTATGAAATATTGTCTCAGATATGTTATTGGATTTGTGATTTCTTGTCAGGAAGGAAGGAAGGGAGGGAGGGAGGATTGCAAGCAAGCAACAAAGGAAGGAAGATTAGGGTTTAATGTCCTGTCAACACCATGGTCATTAGACACAGTTTTCCTGTCGGAGAGGACACAGTTTGTATTAATAGATGGAAAGGCATTGACTAAAAAAGGTGATATGACATTCGCCAGATAATGTTACAAAACCCTCTGCTATTTCTTTTCTATATAAACAATACCGGAGAAAATCGGAGCAACCCTCTTAGGTTGTTTTTGCAGATGTTGCTGTTATTTATCATCTACTAAAGTCATCAAAAGATCAAAACCAACTGCAGAAAGATTTAGTTAAGCTATCTGTATGGTGCAAAAATTGTCAATTGACTGTAAATAATGAAGTGTAAATACTAAAAGCAATCCATTGAATTCAGTTTAAAAGATAAAAAAATCATAAATTCAACTAAATACCTAGTATTTAGTATTACCACAGACTTAAGTTGAAAAGAAAACGGAGAAAATGTTGTGGAGAAGACAAACTGAAGATTACATATTTTTTCACAGAACTACTAAAAAGCCTGCTTACACTATACATATCAGCCTCCTTTTTCGAGTATTTCTACATGGTGTGGAATCCTTATGATAGAATTTACAGAGGACAAAGAAGAGCAGCTCATTTTGTAATGTCATGAGACAGGGGAGAATGTTAGGGAAGTTAGTGTGGGAATCATTACAATCAGTCCATAATGACTGTATTTTTTATGATATTTCAGTATCTACTATCATCTATTTGTAATTACGATGAAAGAAACTTTTGAGTGTGTGTTTGTCCAATATCTTGATCCAAAGAAAATTGTAAAATACAGATTAAACAGTGAAATCTTTTTTACAACGTATTTTAAAATAGTCTCTCTCCTAAATACCGCTGAACTAGTGAAACAAACTTCAGTGACAGAGAAACAATCTTGTCTAGTGGGGGCATTGACTAAATTCTTGTTTAAAAAATTTGTACATATATGTATTAAAATATTGTTAGCTGACAAATGCCACTAGTTTTTGGTGTTGCCTGGGTGGTTTTATATTGTAGATTATATATTACAGTATACCACACTTTATGGCTTTCTTTGATAAATTTTTTTGTTTATAAAGTGCTGTGTTTTACTTATTATGTGTGCATAAATATAGTAACAAATATTACTTGTATAACTGCTACTTTGTGTCAGTTACATAAATATTAAATACAAAAGATCCAGGTGGATTTTTCCATTGAATTTATGAAAAATTTTACCAAATATTTATACATATTGTTAAAAAACATTTTTAAAGTTCATAAGAATTGTGTATACCACATAGAAAGTTATTGAAAGTAGCATGTAATTTTATTCAATGTAACAGAAAAAAATATATATATTTGGCTGTATGTATAATTTTTAATTAAAATTTGACTGTTTATTTATAAATGAAAATTGTAGAAAAAGTAAAATAATAAATATAAAAATGGATCTGATGCAGGCAGATGCTGAAACGTCATACTAAATACAGTTTTAGCTATCTAGACAGTTTTATTCGTACTGACAAGAAAATGAATTTTTTGTTCTAGCGAGACTTAATGATGAAATATCAAAAACTTACTTTCTTCTCAGAGTATGAAATTACATTTGTTTTCTGTCACCTACATAGGGAGAAATGATAATCATAATAAAATAAGATAAATCGGAACTCAAACATAGAGATTTAAATGTTCTTCCTTCCCGTGCACTATGAAATGGTAGATAAAGAGTAGGAAAGTGGTTCGAAGAACCCTCTTCCACGCACTTTGCAGAGTACCCATGTATATTAAGAACAAATTGCCACAAACTACAGACATACTGTATACACTACTAACATCAGTTTTCCTGGAACTGTGAAATGTTCCAGCAGTGTTTGGGTACCTCTTTTATTGCACAAGTAATTTTAATCCTGCTTTTCAAGATAAATGCTTCTGAACTCTAAAGCTGGCAAGTGGTTCCTCAACACATACTAGGGTGTTGCAATCCATCTGATCATAATTTAAATCAGGGGTCTCCAATTTACTAGGACATGAGGGCCACATTTCAAATTCCGAATCACATCACGGGCTGGACATTGCATATTTGGCGATTACTGAAGAATGCGATACTAACGCCTACTTTGACCTGTGACATCACTGATAAGGTAGAAACCCCAATTTAACCTGTATACATTATTATCACCATCCTATCACTATTTACACCCTCAAAGATCCGAACAATGTGAACTAGGTTAAATTGCTTAACATATATATATATATATATTGCTGGTGGTAAAAGTTAAGATCACCGGCAGCGGCGTACTGCACTTACGTAACTGTGTTTGCAGCAGTACCTGTGCTGCACACAGGGACAGTTGTGCTGGTCAGTTGTTTGTTTCATGAGCGTCAAGTGAAATGGTTAAGTTCTGAAGAAATTTATGATGGACATATTAAAGTTTCAGCACACTGTGATGTCCGCTGAAAAAGATTAATATTTCACATTTTTAGTATTTTGTAATTAAAACATGGGTGCTCAGAATATGGGTGCGTGAACGTAAATGGCTCAGTTTGTACTGTAAAATGTAATGATACATATGAAAAAAAGTTCATTTCACTCAGTTCCATTCATTTAATCGAATGGTCTGTCATAATGCCGCGAAAATATAACACACACTCACAAAAATAAACCAGACAGTCGCTTCAACTCCCGCGCTATAAATACAGTCAAGTGTTTCATGCCTGTCATTGGTTACATTGAAGTGACATGCCAGTGGTCATCGATCTTGGCACTGGTCTGATGAGAAGTGAAGGCAGCCAATCAGGAGTGGTGTTCAGACAGACAATAAGAATGTCTTTTTTTTTCTTTCCCATGGCATGAATTAATCATGAAACTATCTTTTGTTGCAAAGTATGTGGAACTCTTTTGGGAATAAAGATCATATTGGAAATATTACATGAAAAACCAGCCATTATAGAGATGTAACAGATTTTCTAATTAATGGAAATTGAGCACATTTACATATATTGGTAATTTAAAAGACTTGGTTCAACTGAAATCTGCAACATTAAAGCCATGCCCACGTAGTGACTGATTCTCTAACTGTGTGTTTTTAAAGTTTTTCAACAAACATAATGACTTTTGTTGCTAAGCAGGTACCTAAAAACAAAACTTAATTTCTACCTGTGAAAGAAGCAGCAATACCATTTACAAGTAAGTCTTCTAAGACAATGCATTTTCAACGCGTATGTCACAATTTTCCTATGTTACTCACCAAAACAGGCCGTCCACGAGCCCAATTTGTTTTCAAAGTATAAGGACATTCCTAACAGAATGAACGCTGCTCCTGATTAGCTGCCTTCACTTCCCATCATTCACCATGCCTCTGGAAACATTTCATTAACTAGAATCGGGTGTCACCAAACCTACAAAATTATTAACTGAGAGTTATTTAACTCAACATACCAGCTACAAACATGCGGAACAAACAAGATGAAATCCAAAAAAACAAAATACAGCCAGGAACTTGCTTGAAACAGGTGTGCGGGCCGGATGAAAGCGGTCCGCGGACTGGATCCGGCCTGCGGGCCATATTTTGGAGACCCCCTGATTTAAATTAATCTCTTGACTTCCCTCCTTGATTATTTCATTCTGGCTCTTTTTTTTATTTATTTATTTAAAAAATGCTGTAATTCATTTGCATCACGCATCATCACGCAAACACACTTTTGTTCTGTTTTTATTTTTTGCTTTATTGTTGTTAAGTGCATTTTTTTCTTTACCAAATAAATGTAGTGTGTTGTAAAATGTTTTTTGTGTCTTTTTCTCTCCTACATAACAACTTAATGATGTAGTTGAAAGAGATCATTACCCTTCTTGTGCTCTTTAAATTTTATAAAAATCTAATTTGGTGGTTGCTCATAACTCTCTCCCATGAGGTAAGGCAGGAAGCTTATGAATGAATAATGACATCACAACATATTTTTCTTTGTCTGTAGGAAATGTATTGGTTGTTACAAAAGTTTGTGGGGAAACTAATCAGTCAATATTAAAATGTCCTGTGTCATATTTTTGGTTAAGTTTTATACAAAAGGGTAGGTATTTAAACATTGTATTACTTTCAACTACATTACAACAGTATCACATTCCATGCAAAGAATCTGATATTGAACTGGTTCTCAAGGCTCTGTATTGTTTTATCATCTGTTCCTATGAGGTACTACTTGTGTGTTAAACTAGAAATCAGATGGAAAGGATTGAAGTTTGAAAACTAACATAGACAGATGCTTGAAACTACAAGAGATGCTTATCAGATGTGACTGAGAGATTAACTGCTAGCACATTCAGCTGTTTATTAACTAGTCTAATGCTGGGTACCCTCTTAATGTACATGAGTTACAACTAATGGTTCACTCAGAATTTCTCTTAATACTAAGAACCAGCAATAATAATAATAATAATAATAATAATAATAATAAACAAAAAAATCCTAATTCTGCTAGAGAAAATCATTTAAACTGAAATAGTTGCAAATTAATGATTGACATTGGCTATGAAAATCGTCTGGTGAGTGGCTTATGGACCTCTGTATGAAAAGGAATTAACCAAACGCTAAGTTCTGAAACCGTGACTGGTGATTATATTCTTGGAAATGACCAAGAGGAAACGCGAGAAACCAAACTGACTTCATATTAATAGATTAAAATTGACAAAAACTGTATTGAGAATGTGCGTGCTTGGACTGGGTGGGAGAGCAGAGATTTTTGCTGACCACTACTTATTAACATCTGAAAATAGGAAAAGGCCATGGAATGCACAAAGAGAGATTCCTGAGGTGGAATACAGAAGGGAATCCTGTGATAAGAACCATGAAGAAGGCGGGAGAAAGTATAGAAGGCTTAATAATCAATTGTAATGAGAAGTAAGCCAAACAGCAAGAGTGGCCAGAAGAGGACCAGAGGTGATGTTAAAGTTGTTCTTTGAAAATTTGAAAATAACAATATAAGTTGTCAAAAGTAGTCAGCATCTTCATAATTTTGAAATCCGGGCAAATAAAAATTTTCTGAGAGAACTACAACTTAGTTGAACGAGTCTAGAAAGAAATACAAGAACATAACATTAACTAAAAAATAGCTGTGACAAGATTGGTGCAAATGAAGTGATTGGGGAAAATGTCAATAAAATGTTTTGTTTGAAGTGTCCTATTTAACAATGGTGAAACTTGGACCCTGTGACAGCAAGACAAAAAGAAGAATCATTTGAAATGTGGACATGACAGAAAGTGGAAAAAAATAAATAAATGGGTGGGTAAAGTTATTACAAGCACAAAGGAAAATGGTAGAAGACTATCAATAGTTGTAATTGAATGCAGAAAAAATAAATGGATTAGGCATGTGCTGAAAACGTGAAGGTTTTAAGAAATTGTTATACAACACATTTACAGAAGAAGAGAAAGCAAGAGTGAAAGAAACTCAGATCATGGGTAATGCACTTAATGGCTGTAAGTACCGGGTAATCAGCAAGTCGGCATAAATTTGAAAACTTAATAACTCGCAGAATAATTTAGATAGAGAGGTAAAAATTGACAGACATGCTTGGAATGACATGGGATTTTATTGGGGGGGGGGGGGGGGGGGTGAAGAGTTTAAAAAATGTCCGACAGATGGTGCTGGACAGCAAAACTTAAGTGACTGCACATGAAAATCATGTATAAAAGGAGCTGTAATGAGAGAAAATGAGATGCACCAGCAGTCGCAGCATGTTGACGTTACCTGAAAAGGCACTTTTAGTTCAGCTGTATAATCAGAATGGGGAATGTGCTAGTTCAGCATTAGGATCCAATCACCACAGAAAGGGATTTGAATGGGTAAAGGTCGGTTGACAAATGCAGCTGTGGCGAGAATGATTTCGAAGTTCGAAGCCACGGGTTGTTTAGACGATATACCCCCCATAGTGGCTGACCGAGCACAAGGCGTAATGCTGCTGAGGCAGTTCAGGAAGAAATGGAGACTGTAGCAGGTTCGTCTATGCACGGGGAAGTCTGCGCTTGTGCAGTCACATGTTGCACCGGCATTCCATACACTACTGTTTCGTTGGCACTTAGGTGTACCCTCGGATTCTATCCTTACAAAATCCATTGGCATCATGAACTGTTACCTGGCGATTTAGTGAAGCAGATGGCATTTGTGGTGTAGGCGTTTCAAAAGATGGTGGAAGATGACGATTGGTTGAGGAATGTGTTGTGGACCGACAAAGCTCATTTCACGCTCCGAAGGTATGTCAACGCCCATAACTGCAGCATTTGGGCTACTGAAAATCCTAGAACTGTCATGGAAACTCCATTGCACGACGAGAAAGTCACGCTATGGGTTGGATTTACCACATCTACCGTTATCGGGCCTTTTTTCTTCAAGGAACTGCATGATTCTAGTTTTGTTAACTGCTACCGTGACGGGTGAGAGATACGCCAATATGTTACAGAATCGCATCGCCCCAGCCTGGCTGATAAACACCTGCTGGAACGTATGATTTTTATGCGGGATGGCGCTCCACCCCATATTGTTAGATGCACGAAATATCTCTTGCATACGTTGTTTGGTAATGATTGTGTGCTCAGCTGCCACTTTCATCATGCTTGGCCTCCCGGGTCCCCAGACCTCAGTTCGTGGGATTATTGGCTTTGGGGTTACCTGAAGTCGCAAGTGTATCATGATCGACTGACATCTCTAGGGATGCTGAAAGACAAAATCCGATGCCAATGCCTCACCATAACTCCGGACATGCTTTACCGTGCTGTTCACAACATTATTCCTCGAGTACATCTATTGTTGAGGAATGATGGTGAACATATTGAGCATTTCCTGTAAAGATCATCTTTGCTTTGTCTTAATTTATTATGATAATTATTGCTTTTCTGATCAGATGAAGCGCCATCTGTCGGACATTTTTTGAACTCACTCCCCCCCCCCCAATAAAACCCCATGTCATTCCAAGCATGTGTGTCAATTTTTACCTTTATATCTACATTATTCCATGATTTATTAAGTTTTCAAATTTATACTGACTTTTTGATCACCCGGTATAACGGCCTGAAGAAGGAAGTGATTGACCACATAAAGTACACACAAGGATCCGATAACAGAAAAGAGAGAGAATCTCTATGTTAATGTATACAAACAATTTTTTTTTTTTTTTTTTTTTTTTTTTTTTTTTTTTTTTTTTTTTTTTTTTTTTGCATCCAGAACCAATTGACAAGGGACAACTTTGAACTTGAATGCTTAGAACTGCAATGAACCATGCTTGGAATCACAAGCAATCATAAACAAATCAATGGTGTCTGTCATTTCCATGAAAAAGATGCACTTGTCTGTTAGCACCACTAGATGGTGGCATAGTGTAGGTGCACTGACCAGTGCTCCTGCTGCACAAGTGGTCACCTAGTCAGTGAGCCACCAGGGGAGGGACTTTTGGCCAAACCACATGCGAAGGTACAGGATTATTATTTCATCATGAAACTTCACTGTGTGTTTTACAATCAGTTTGCTACACCTATGTATAAGCTTATGTTGCAGTATGCTTGGCGAAAGCCAGGGTATGACATTTACATATCATCATTATTTGAAAATGTAATTAACATGGCTTTAGATATTGGTCTATGTGAATGCGAAAGTGATTTGGAATGTGATAACATGGCTTTAGCGGGGTGTGTGTGTGTGCACATTGTTATCTCCCACTTCGTTTTAATCACTTCATAGAAATTTCACATCTGCACTTTCAGGACTAATATGGGCACTTTCAGATGTTGGGTACTGTGGTATATGTGTGTGTTTTGCACTATTATAAGTGCTTTAAGCAGAGTGTATTTTGGTACTGTTAATTAGATATGTAATGATGCCATTAAATTATATATAATTTACTTGGTTTCTCTCTGTTAAATGTTACTTGTGGTGCAATGCAATGTTTTGCATGGATATGACACACACACACACACACACACACACACACACACACACACACACACACACACACACACCAGTGTCCTGTTTATGATTTCCTGTTATTCCAAGCATGGTTTCATGTGGTTTCAAGCGTTAGAGGTCAACGGTGTCCCTTGTGAGTAAGATTATGAATAAACTCCTGTATAATACTTCAAATGTAATGTGTTGGGTGTGTGTATTATACTGTGAAGTTTTGAGTATTTTCAGTCATCAGTTTTGACTCTTTTTTTGTCCCAACAGAAGTATGTTTCCTCCTTCTTGTGGTATAGGTCTTTTAACTGTAATTGTGTATGCCTTTATCAGATTTGTCCAAAAAAAATGGGAGAAAGTGTGTGTGTGTGTGTGTGTGTGTGTGTGTGTGTGTGTGTGTGTGTGAGAGAGAGAGAGAGAGAGAGAGAGAGAGAGAGATATGAGTTAAATGATCATCTCATTCACATATTTTTATTCACTGCATTGCCTGTAAATCCACTTCTTACTATTTAAAATGCAATTATACGTGCTAGATGTTATATTACAATTTCCAGCTGATGTTATGAGAAATCTTGGTGCAAAGCATGTTTTGGCTGTTGATGTTGGCTCACAAGATGATATTGATCTCACTAACTATGGTGACTGCCTCTCTGGGTGGTGGTTGCTATGGAAAAGGTGGAACCCCTTTGCTACACCGGTGAAAGTTCCTAATTTGCCAGACATTCAGTCAAGATTGGCATATGTTTCATGTGTGAGGCAGCTAGAGGTAAGTGGAATAATTAATTTTTAATATTTCTGTACACATCTTTATTACAACGTTCGACCTATGTAAATCAACCTTGAATAATATATATATTCCTTTTCAATTAATTGAGTGGTAGCTAGCTGAAATTTAAACTGGGGCTGGTACTTTCTCAGCAGTCAGTCATTCTGCTGTAAACTTCAAATGCTGGCCCTTTTAAATTCCCCATTGATGTTTATCGGAAGAACTGACATATTCCTTAAAGGAATTCCTATTTGAAATCCCAAACTATCTTTGTAACACTTGTGTTTTGATCAAAGCTACATGTAACAAATGGAGCAGCCTGCCTTCTGAATTGCTTCTGTTTTCCTTGTCATAATGCAGAATTTAATACCCAGTCAAGTGGGAGACACTTGAGCATCACAAAGTGATTATCAAGTTACTTAAAAAAGGCTCAGAAAGGTCAGTGATTCCTGTCAGATGTGGATGTGTTGCAGGCAGTTACGAACTACTTCATGCAGCATGACTCAAAGTTTTATCAAATAGGTATCTTCAACCTGGTATCTTGTGGGATGATTGCCTTAATGATCAAGGTGATTTTATCTGATTGGCATACTAATTCTGTACTGTATTGTCTTCAAACAAATTTTCTGATTGCTCCTTTACAAAGTGTCCTATTTTAATCTATACCAGCAGATATCTCTGAAGTGATTCAATTCTGCAAAAGAAGTCTGTAGTAAAAGTTGTAAGATTTGAAGGGGGTCATGGAATGGTTATCTCAAAATGTTTTCAAGGTCAAACTGTCACATTCATTATTTCAAATGGTAACCCCTATTTTATATTTCATATTCATAATCTAAGTGAAAAATATACATTTTGTTTACATAAAAGCTTTTTCTTCGAAAAAACAATGGGTGTTGCCAGGGGGCATTTCATTGGAAGAACAAACCCAGAGCAGGAAAATTTTGCAATGGAAATCTTGTATGGTTCTGAACTCTGTCCACTGGTGAAATTATCATGAAACCATACTATTATAGCAGGCTGCATCATAATTTCAAGCAAGCCGCTATGTGTAGTTCGCGCCAGTGCTCATAGAGGTGCCATGTGTAGTGGTGTCTGCATTCTCAACCCCACCACAGCACTGCGATAATTACAAGAGGCATCCTGCAGCACTGCACTCAGTGAGTAGTGAACAGCCAAGCAATAACAAGTTCTAGGCACATTGTACATAGAAAAGTTACAACACGTACAAGATTTCTATTAATAATTTTTACCAATCTCGAGTCATTCTTAACGAGTGAGGTGGCGTAGTGGTAACGCACTGGACTCATATTCGAGAGGATGGTGGTGTAAATCCACCTCCAGCCATCCAGATTAAGGTTTTCCGTGATTTCCCTAAATCACTCCACGCAAATGCCGGGATGGTTCCTTTCAGAGGGCACGGCCGATTTCCTTTCCCATCCTTACTCAAAACTTCGAGCGTTGGCTCAGTTTCTAATGACCAAGCTGTTGACGGGATGTTAAACCCTAAGCTTTCTTCCTTCACTTCATTCTTAAGATGCTAATAACCTGGGAAACTTACAATGAACTGTTCCCTGACAACAAAACATTGGTTTTTTGAAAAAAATTTCCCTACAAAAATGCATATTTTTTTCACATAGAATATGAATATGGAATAAAAAGTAGAGGTTACCATTTGAAAAAATGAACCTGACCTTTCAAGGTTATTTAGAAGTATCCATTCCACAACACCCCTTCAAACCTTACAAGTCTACTAGACTTTTTTTGCAGAACTGTGCTGCTCCATAGATATCGTCCGGTATACATTAAAATGGGTCACCCTATTATATGCAGAAATGAGAGGTTAAATGAAAAATAAATTTTACTGCATAAGGTTCTCTGCTTAAAGTAGATGATGCAAAACAGCATATTTTGGATTTGCTTGAAGTCAGTTTGGGTTACATTAAGTGGAACTGATAGTAGTTATGTAAAGATAAAGCAAGATTATTCCAAACTTTAGCATTAGTATTTCGTGTGGCTTTTACAAGAAGAGTGAGTATTCTGTGACAGAGGTTCACATGCTCTTAAAAGAAATTTAGAATGTGTTCTTCTCTTTGACGTATTCGTGTGCTCATGAGTGTCTCTGTCTTACTACTGTTGTATTTCATACAAAATTGTCAATAAGGATTCTGTCTTACATTATGATCAATGAATGCTGCACCAATAAAAACATGCTGCATATAATCAGTAGTCTGTATAATTTCTAACAGTTTCCACTGTTCTATGTACAGTTATTAAAATTTCATATTGCAATTCTATTTCTCTCTCTGTGTGTGTGTGTGTGTGTGTGTGTGTGTGTGTGTGTGTGTGTGTGTGTGTTGTAATTTTTGCCACTGCAATGTTACTTGTACAGTATACTAATAAAATTTGAATACATTAATTGTTTATGTAAAATTCAGCTCATCTAATTCAACACTTTCTTCCTGACTGAAAATTGAAAGAGGCCTCATAAAGATTTTTGTTGCCAATACTGATTTATTATGTCTTAATGATAATGGGTTCAGAGAATGCTTATCTGTGTATGCAACTTAAGATAGAGCATTTAACTAATATGTAAATGAATTTAAGATCACTTTTAACAATTTATCTTTTTCTTGTCTTTTTATCAAAAACCAGGAAGTAAAGACTAGTGACTACTGTGAATATATCAGGCCACCAATTGATAAGTACAAGACTCTGCAGTTTGGCAGCTTTGATGAAATAAAGGTATGTACTAATGGAGAAACTGAATTATGCAGGTTTTATTTCTTCTACATCTCAGAATTATACAGTTACATTATGTTACTGATTGCATTTTGAAAAATGAACACAATTTTTCCTCAAAGTTCCATAATTTTGAAGTCATTTTTTACATTGTCACTGTTTGATTTAAAAATCTCGCTTGTAGAAATTAAGTAATTGTTGCCATTGTTATTTGTTGTCACCTCTCTCTCTTCATTAGTGAATCTGCCAATTTCTGTAGACTCCAAAAGGTGAACACTCGCCAAGTAAGATGAAGACTAAAGGGAAGATGTTCTGCATATATCCCACTCTTCCTGATTTAACAGTATCAGTGTGTGTGTGTGTGTGTGTGTGTGTGTGTGTGTGTGTTTGTGTGTGTGTGTGTGTGTGTGTGTTTAACACTATCAAAATCTGGCCAAACTCTTATAATTTATTATTGTTAGAAATTACTGTGTACAACACTTCCCACATCAGAGAAAAATCTATCACAAAAAAAAATAATAATAATAAATAAATAAATAAATAAATAAATAATTGCCAACACTAAAACCTGTCCTAATCATGGTGTTAACGGGACCATAAACCGTGACGTGCCTCCCTCCTCGCTCTTACCATTTTTTCATTCATTATCCCTTTGTTTCATGAATGTAATGATATAGATTGAACAGCGAGAAAACTGAACCATATAATTCCTTAAGGGTAGAGATGAGTGAAATGTGACATGTAAGTCTGCAGAGGAAGCACCTAACATACATACTCAATTAGGAAATGCATTGGATAGGCTACTAATATTTTGTGTTGTCACCCCTCTTGCTGCAGACTTAACAAAACACCATGGAAATGAGCCTACAATTTCCTGGTTCTCCTCTGGATGTAGCCGACACCAAATCATTTGCAGAGTAGCAGTCAGTTTTGGTTTGTTCTTGGAGGCAGGATCCTTGGTATGGAGCCTGCATTCCCTAACATATCTGATATTCCCAATGTGGGCTCCCTCCAGAATGGCCATCTCTCTGTGGACCTCCTCTGCATGTCTCTTGGGTATTGTTGGAGCAAAGTGGTGATGCATTATCATCTCAAAACACTGGATAACCACCTGGATGATGGAAAGCCAAAATTGGATGGAAATGGTCCCAGAGCAGATCAACATACTGTGAACAATTCAAAGTCTGTTCCTGAACAATTAGGAGGTCTATTCTTTCTTTCTTTCTCTTAGGCCCCTTCTCCCTCACATGCAGAGTCAGCACCGAGTTAAATGCAGATTTGGCATGTGTTAATTTTTACGGAGTGACCAGATACCCTTCCTGCTGCCACCCCATGCCCCCAGGAGGAAATGTGTACCCCAAATGTCTGTGTATATTATGATGTGTGTGTGAAAGTGTAAAGTGTTACGAAATGTTTGCTAGTCATGTAACTGAGGCTGGACTTGGGGACCAGCCTGGTATTCACCTTGGGGGATATGGAAAACCGCCTAAAAACCACATCCAGGCTGGCCACACTCAGACCCCTTTCGTTAATCCGTCGGGCGGATTCGAACTGGGGCCAGCACGCCTCCCCATCTCGGAAAGCGGTGCGTTAGACCACATGGCTAACCGAGCGGGTAATTAGGAAGCCCATTCCATAATAGAAAATGCACATCAGACCATAAGAGATGCCAACTCCTTGCACACACCACCTTGGTAGATGAGATGCATCAATTCTTGTTGTCTACACAATATAGTGCCTCCCAGAGGTGTGGAGCAATTGAAATTGTGATTTTTTCCAGCTATATCATATTACAGCATTTTTCCAGTGCCCATCCTGGGACTGATGACAAATCCAAGCTGTTGTGCCTGATGACTTCATGTTTATGGCAGCACTGGGTATTGTTTTGGTTTCTGTGCCCAGTGGAACCCACGTTTTTATGGATTGTCCACTTGGAGATGTGTCTAGGATGAATAGAGCGAAAATTTGTTACACTATTGATGATCTGTCTAAGATCTCTCTGGTCACGGTTAGTGAGTGTGGCTTGATGGTTGGTTGTTGTGAACTGTGATGCTGGTATTTGACCATTCACTATATGCAATGGAAACAGCTGAATATGTGGAGCCAAATTCCTGCACCGCTACAGAAATCGAAATTTCCATCTGTCAGGCTCATATCACCATACCATATTTCATTGGGATCATGATTACATTGCATGTTACACAAATCACTTGCACAACCACACCTCAAAAGGTTTTTTTACACAACTTCAGTTGGCACAGAGGGAGTGTGGACTGTAAACAACACTCCTGCACAACCTCTGCCTTACTAACCCATGACATTTATTAACTTGGTTTACATTTACTTGATTATTATGCAAAACCTATTCTATGAATATACTAAATGGTAATGGACTTTCCGTTACATTCTTTTAATATGCTGTGTTTGAAACTTAGTAGATAATATTCTAGGTGGAAACATGTGGAAAAAATCCATTTCCTTGTTACAATGAAAACAAAATTGGTGCAGTATTCAACTTGAGTGGTGATAATGGCATCCTTATGGCTTTTTAACAAGTTCTACAAAGAGTGAAATAAGAAATTTTCATTTGAGTTTGGTTACACCCTTAAACTGGTATTAAAATTCCATAATTATCTTCTGACAAAAGATATAATTTGTAACTAGTCTGTAAGAACATTGATGTCAATGTTTATAATTAATAATTATAGGTATTTGCTTTAATATTACTAAACAATTTCACTAAACCATAGTCTCATAAAAGATTAAGGGATAATCAGTGGCATGGAGTCAATGCCAACAATTCTTTATAGAAATATCACAGAAAAAGTGATCAACATAAATAAGCAGAGTGATTAGAATCATTACTGTGTGGTGCATCTGGAAATAAAATTGTATTAATTTTAGAACTACATACATACTCAATTACACTTTTGTGTTTTTGAATCACCTGATGGAATTTTTTGTTTTATTTCTGTACGTAGGCTATGTAATTAATTATTGTGTCGGATCAAATACTTCGTTTATAGGACTACTATATATGTACCCCAGCACAATCATATGTTTACCCATTTTTACAGTAGTCCTAAAATGCTACTTTTATAAGCAGCACACCTACACAGTTGATTTGATATCGAAAGTACTTCAAAACACTTTAACCTTAACTGGTACCATACGTCTGTGAGACAACTGAGGAAGTTCTTGTTGGCCACCCCTTCCATTTCCGGTTACTTTGTGTTGAGTTAAAACAACTATATGGATAAAACAAAATGGTATAATTCAAAAGCAAACTTCAGGCATTTGACAGACACCGTTATACTAGTTAAGTGTTAAGTTAAAGCAAGTATTTCGTTATTGTAACTTCCTGGCAGATTAAAATTGTGTGCTAGAACTGGGATTTGAACCTGGGAATTTTGCCTTTCGCAGGCAAGCGCTCTACCAACTGAACTATCCTGGCATGCTTCATGTTCCATTCTCAAAACTTTAATTCTGCCAGTACCTTGCCTCCTACTTTCCAAACTTTCTGTAAAGTTTCATATCAGCGCACACTCCACTGCAGAGTGAAAGTTTTATTCTGGACGTATTCTCTTTTGTTTGTCTAACCATTGAGATTTAAGCTGTTGATGATATACATGCCATCAATTTGGACTTTCAGATAAATTTTAAACATGGCAGAAGATTAATGTACTGATATTCATTGTGTGTGCAATACCCTAACTTTGTTACTATCTTGGCACCCAGATTTTGTAATTTTGTTACATCAGCATACTTAAGAGTATCTTTGAACAGTGACTTTATTGTTCACACAGGAAGATTTCTAAAGGCCCAATGGGTTCCATATCAACAAAAGGTTTACATTTACTTGATGGTCTCTCAGGTATGTGCCCAGATTGATTAATCATTGGTGAAATGAACATTTAATGGTGTAACATGCAATCATCATTAATAGCCTACGGATCCTTGGGTTCAAGCCTGTTCTTTTCCTTGAGTTCCTAGTTGCCACTAAACTTGTGCTTATGCATTTCACTAATTAAAACTGAAACTGCTAATTTTATAGCAACTAAAATGACCTTTTTCAATGTCAAGGCAAATTTTTGCCTATTCAGCTTTAAATGCCAAAAGGCATCTATTTCGTCTATTTTCCAAAGATTAGACTTGCTTCAAAGAATCAAATATGAAGATTTTGAAAGCAATAGTTGAAAAAACTGAAAAATCTGTTCTCATAAAATCACAAAGAAAGATAGTCATAAGCCTTGACCTCAGACGGGGAAAAGGGAGGGGGGGGGGGGGGGCGGGGGAGAATTGGAAAAACTATAGTGAATGTATTTCTATTTTTATTTTGATAAACATAATACTTTTAAGAATGCCACTACTCCTGTATAGCAACATGTTTATGTCTTGTATTCGGTCTTAGTGGCGAAAGTCTCAATTAATACATTAAACATATTGAGTGTTACATAAGGCAAACGTTGATGGAAATGGAAATTGACACAGACAATTATAACGAATTAGTCTGATGAACCCACCAAAAGGAATCAGCTCTGCAGTGACCTGTGTCATGCTACTGTGGCAGCAAATGCCCCTTTTCGAAAACTAGAAAATCCAATTTTCAAAGGATTTCTTGAGAATTACTGCTATTAGTATGTTGCTTGCACAATCAATGTTGCATAAAAATTGACTCTACTTACACTGATGTATGACAAAGAATCCAAGAAGATATTTTGGAATCTTTCATATGGATTTCTGTAGATGAAACTGCTGACAGTCTCGACCGGTACATTACAAATCTGATTGTTGGCAAGTTGGAACCACATGCATCATCCAGAGCTTTTTTGATTTGTCCAAAACACCTCTCACAGACTAATGAACAAACAATCACACACTTTGTCAATAATTGGTTGAAGGTGCTATATCAAAATGGTATAGATGAAAATAGTGTTTTTGGCCTTGAAGATGCCTCTGTATAATATATGCTTGCAGAGTTTCATTGCTCAAAGCTTTCTATCTTTTGATGATGCATGTAATATGTATATCACATAGTATCAACCATACAGCAGAGCAAATATGGCAAGAGTTCTCTAAGGTAAAATAAATTAACCTGCATTGAAAGAAACTTTTGTTAAGGCTCCATAAAGGGTGCTGGCAATCAAAGAAAAATTTCCAGATGCCCCCTTGCCATCTAAACCTACTCTTCACCGCTGGGCTTGTGGATAGCAGCAGCAGCAGCAGCAGAATACTACTGTAAGCACCCTCCAGCAGTCCATCGTGTAAACTCCATCCTAGAGGCCTTGAGAGGCCAAACAGGTACTGCCTAGCCACCCCAGCATCCTCCTCCGTAAGGCAACAACAGATGCAATAGGGACAGGGGTATGGTCAGCACACCCCAGCCCCCTGCCACTCCCAGCTGTTGTCAATTTTCATGACCGGAACTGCTACTTCTCCATCGAGTAGCTTGTCAATTGGCCTCACGAGGTCTGATTGTATCCAGCTGGCCAACAGCACGTAGCAGACCTGGACAATGACCCATCAGAGTGCTAGCCGAGCCAGGCAGTGCTCGACTTTGGTGATGTAGTGGGAACCGTTGCATCCACTGCAGAACGGCTTTGGTGATGTAGCAGGAACCGTTGTATCCACTGCAGAACGGCTGTTGGCCATCAGTCCAGAAGGTAACTGCAAAAGTACCAAAGGATGCCACTTCTGTAACTTAGGTTACACAATTACTCAAAGATCCTTAGGTTCAAAGGGACTTGGCTTAGAGCCAATTGCACAGTCATGGTGAGAGTTATTTCCAAATCAGGAGACCCAGGAAGACCTGTCTATAAGAACATTGATTTACTGGAATAAGTAGAAGAAGAAATATATGAAGTGCCAAGATAAGTGGGAGAGATAGTCCAGGCAAATATGCAGCAGCTTATGAGCAAGAACACTGCCCTTGAAGGACCTGTACATAGCAGGAAACTTAGTTCCACTGAATGCACCATTTCTGTCTAACAAGTGTGTAAAGTGCAGTACTTCCCTATCACATCTGTCACTCTCTGCATATAAATTAATACTGACTGACAATTACCACAGTTTTTCTCTGGAAAACACAGAATGATTTTATTTGCTATAAAATCACCTATGATATGAATGTTTGAAACCTGGTTTATTCAATGTTTGTTAAATTATATTTTACATATTTCAACATATGACTTGTGTTTTGTGATATAAACTAGAAACATTTTGTGTTGAACATTTGTGTTGTCATACAATTCTGCTTGTTGTCATTTTCCATACTGGAAACCAATAAAAATTTGCTCACAAATCCACCATACATATTTTATATTATACATTTTTTAAAGGATAGGTTGCTACTTACCACAGAGACATCTCGAGTATTAGCATAAAAGCACCCACAAAAGATTATAACTTTACTTATCTTTTGGGCATTACGGCCTTCTTCAGAAATAGAAACATATTCTCTCTCTCTCACACACACACACACACACACACACACACACACACACACACACACACACACACACACAACTGCTGTCTCCAGCTGCTATGGCTAGATGGGGGGACTGTCCGGTGCCCACCGAGCGAGCTGACACAGTGGTAATACACTGGACTCGCATTCAGAAGGATGGCGGTTCAAATCCACCTTCGACCATCCAGATTTAGGTTTTCCGTGATTTCCCTAAATCACTCCAGGTAAATGCCAGGATGGTTCCTACTCAGAGCGTTAGCTCCATCTCTAATGACCAAGTTGTTGATGGGACGTTAAACCCTAAGCTTCGTAGTTAAATTTCTGTCTCTCATTTCACGTGGGCATTACACATCATGAGTCATGAAAGTAAAAGAGGAATGTCAAGTGAACATAGTGAGACAATTCAGTACCACTTGCGGAAGTAACTGCACTGTCACAGTGTTGCCAAATATCAGCAACGATGTTGCCAGTTCTTAGCTGTACTAGGCAGATCTGTGTAGCGATAAGCGACGCGAAATCGCGTACGTCTCATGCGGGCTTCTAGAGGGGAGTCGCGCATTTTGGTTAATATGCGGCGCTCTCTCCTGATAGATTCCGTCGTCACATTTAGGATGCAAATATTTAATTCGTCCAATGAGGCCGAAACTAGCGTTTAAATTTTTTGAGGCTTTACTTCATTATGATATATTTTCAGCAAATGACTAGAGAAGTTAAAAATACGGATATTGTGCTTGCAACATACGGCAGGTCAAACAAAGACTGAGATATATAAACTTCCATCACGATTTCAGTTTCATCCCCCCCCCCCCCCCCCCAAAAAAAAAAGAGACTAAAAGATTTGCTTTGTTACATTTCAACAAAACATAATGTTTTTTATGAAAAGTTACTGGAAATCAATGATGTCCCATCCATCTCGAAAACTTTGAAACTTGAAAACGACTGCATTTCAAAGTGCAGCCTTACGACTGCACAAGTAATATTTCATGTCTTCTACGTGAATACATAAATGTGTTGGTTTGTTTGACAGCCAGAAGAAACATAGTTAACAGATTATTTGTGCAAGACAGTAATTATTTCACTTGAGTATTAAGAAGACTGGATATTTAAAATTACGGCCATGAACACAGAAACTAAACTGTATATGTGGGAAATGTGCAATTCTGAGGTTTTTCGTCTGCAAACATATATATATAATCTATAGACTACTAAGCAGCTTTTTATTTCGTAGTGTTAGTCTTGTTGGGCCAACAAATGGCAGGGTAGTATCATTGTCTCAGTGATGAAACCTGGCGCAGACCTGCTGGTGGTCGATAGTTAACACTGATCAGTCTCACCAATGCTCTGAGTAAGCTTCTCAAACATATGGAGAGTTGCCGCATTTTGTAGATACTTGAAAATCGGAGTCTCCTGGCCCCACAACAAAGGATGTGTAAAATTCAGCAGTGCCAGCGCGTTGCATGTCCTGGACCCAATTCTACATAGTGGTGTCCGTTTGGCGACGGGGGCTTTCTGTACGAGCTCAGTGTCAAGCCTCCTAGTTGAAGCCGGGGTCGCTCCCCTGAAGTTCGACCGGCAACAGCTGCTAGCTTCTGAAGTTGCTTGTGTTCAGGCCTTGCCTCATCAGACAAATTGCATGCTGCTTTTCCCAGCTGCTGCACTCCCTTCCCTCTACAACGACCAAGATCAGGCTATCCGATTCTGGTACATGTTCATTCCCTCCTTTTGTCTCTCAAATCCTATCCAATCCCTCTCAATTTCCACTATTCCTTTCAAACCCCTTCTTGTTCCATACCTTGCTTGTAGCTTAGTCTGGACTTGACCCGTGTCTCGAAAGACACAGTTTTACCAACATCTCTCCTCCGCCACTTCCTGGCATTGCTCAATTTGTTTAATGGAGCTGAATCTATTTAGATGGTCATTGGTCTCACAGAAAGAGATCTTTGGTTGGCACTAAACCATAAGGTGCGTGGAGCTTGGCGCTCTGAAGAGTCTAGTTGAAGTTTGCCAAACAAGCTTCACGTGATCGTACCGTCCACAGCTGCAAGGAAATCTTCCTTGAGATCTGCCTCCATATTGGGCATACATGATTGACTCACGGCTATTTACTTTGCCCTGAGACCCCGTCCAAGGTTTGCTGTTGTGGCCCATATACTGAAGAACTGTCCCATTTTAGCCCCCTTGGGGCAGTCTCTTAATCTTCCAAGTGTGCTCTCTTCAGTTTTAGGTGACAATGCGTCTATAGCTAACTCCCTGTTTTACGTTTTATTCATGCAGCTGGTTTTTATCATTCCATTTAACGGACTGTGCTTTAGCCTGATTCTCAGGTTCACACCCCTCCAGCACTTTTAAGTTGTTGTCAGACTTTTTGCAGACTACTAGAAGTTTTTAGTGTGTACTATGTGGCTGGCTCATCCTTTATTATCCGAAAGATCAGCCAGCCATGGTATTCTGCTGTAAAATTGTAGTTCAGTTGAACATTCCATTTATTTGCTTTGTGTCATTCTCATTTGTGTTATCAATAAAATGTTTATTGTCAATCTGTACCCCTTGTGGATTTCCCTTCTGTGTGTTCATCACCAGTTTTCCTTTTTTGCATTACAATGTATCGTCTTCACTAGGAACAGGAGACTGATGACCTAGATGTTTGGTCCTCTCTAAACACCACCACCACCACCACCAACAACAACAACAACAACAACAACAACAACAACCCGACGAAAGAGCAACCAGTGCTGGGGATAAGGAGGCAGCATGGGGAGGGAAGCAGGAGGGGAAGGGATGCAAGGCTGGGGTGGGATAATACTCCAGTGCTGCCTGATGGAGAGGGAGGAAGGGAAGGGGAAGACTGGAGTGTATGTTGAAATGGAAGGTGTGCATAAGGCTTGAGTTTGGGCAGGGAGGGGGAGAGGAGTGAAGGTGGTAGAGGCAGGAACTAATAAAGGTTTAGGCCTTGGGGATTGCACAGTTCAGAAAAGCTGTTATTTGTGGGAACAGTCCATGTGCCACAGGCTGTGTAGCAGTTGAAGTGAGCCACATCGTGCAGGGCTGCATGCTCTGCAACAGGATGATCCCACTATCTCCTAGCTACAGTTTGGCGATGACCCTTCGTGCAGGCAGATAGCTTGTTACTGATCAAACCCACATAGAAGGCTGCACAGTGGTTGCAGGTCACTTTGTAGATCACATGACTGTTTTTACTGGTCGTCCTGCCTTTTATGGGATAGGAAATGTCTGTGACAGGACGTGGTGGTGGTGGTGGTGGTGGTGGTGGTGGTGGTTGTTGTGGTTGTGGTGGTGGTGATAGGACAGGTTTTGTATCTACGTCTATTGCAGGGGCAAGGGATTGGGAGGAGGAATGAAGTGAGGATGGACAAGACTATTACATAGGTTTGGTGTCAGCAGAAGGATGGTGGGTAGGGTCGAAGTGAGAAATAGCCTACCCAGCATACTCCCCACACCTACAGTGGTATTCTACCACCCACCCAACCTACATAATATCCTTATTCATCCCTACTCCTTACCTCTTGCCTCAATGGCTCATATCCCTGCAATAGACCTAGATACAAAACCATTCCAATCCATCATCCTACCATCACCTTTACCAGTCCTGTCACGGGCATTTCATATCCCATAAAAGACAAGGCAACCTGTAAAAGCAGTCATGTGATCTACAAACTGACCTGCAACCACTGTGCAGCCTTTTATGTGGGCATGACCAGTAACAATCTGTATGTCGGCATGAATGGCCATCATCAAACTGTGGCCATGAGATAGGTGGATCATCTTGTTGCAGAGCATGCAGCCCTGCATGCTGTGGCTCACTTCAATGAATGCTACACAGCCTGTGCTACACGGATCCGCCCCACAAACACCAGATTTTCTGAATTGCGCAGTTGATAACTCTCCCTAAAATATGTCCTATGCATTCGCAATACCCCAGGCTTAAACCTTTGTTAGTACCTGCCTCCACCACCCTCCCCTCCCCTCCCCTTTCCTGCCCATACTTTAACTTCATGTACATTCTCCATTTCGTCATGCACTCCAGTGCCTCACCCCTGCCTTCCTCCTTGTCCGTCAGACATCACTGTTGTATTCTCCCATCCCGCCATGCAACCCCCTCCACCCCCTCCCTCCATTCCCCCTCCCTCCTTTCTCTCTCCCCCTTCCCCTCCTGCTGTCCACTGCCCCCCCCCCTCCGCTGCTGGTTGTTCTCACATCGAACTGTCTCCCAGCCTAGCCACAGCATATGGAGGCAGCAGGTGTGTGTGTGTGTGTGTGTGTGTGTGTGTGTGTGTGTGTCAGAGAGAGAGAGAAACAGTTTCTATTTATGAAGAAGGCCATAACAGCTGACAGCTAAGTGACATTGTAATCTTTTGTGAGTGCATTTCTGAGAATCAAGCCATCTCTATAGTGGGTAGTAACTTATCCTTTAGAAAATATTGTTGAATCCTCCTTGGAATTTCCATTGTTTTATTTTACATATATTTATTTCTTCTGTATAATACATTTTAGGGCTTATTATAGACTTCATTTGGTTCGGATGAGGTAACAAGAGGGCCTTTTTAAGGTGCCTAAAATGCAGTTTCTCTGGCCTAGACATCCACTGTCTAATCACCAGGTTACTCTTGCTGACTGAGATTCTGGACTGGCAGGTGTGCTATACATATACCAGTGGTTCACCCATTCCACTGACCGTGTGTGTGGACAGCACAATGCTGTTTTGGTGGGGGTAACTCATGCTCTAGGCTTGAGGGGCACACCCCGGTCGGTGCTCTGCCTTCACCGTGTTTGATGTTCTACCTCTGCTACGATTGAAGATGAGATTTTAGTACCAGATTGTACCTTTTGCTCAGTTGAAACCCACTATTCTTATTTATAAGGTTATCAGATTGCTGAATTTCAATGTCTTCCTTGTGTAAACTGTCCCAATAGTGTGTTTGTTATGCAAAACCTTTGTATCTTCATAATTCATCATGTGGTTGGGTTCTAGGCAATTTTGTGGGCTGCTGGAGGTCAATGTGGAATTAATGTTCATTGCTGCACTCAAATGGTATGTAACAAACAATGTGAGAGTCTCAGATCATTCCTATAAGTAATCGTCTTTGGCAGAAGGTGGCACACACATATTTGTTGTTATGTCATCGGAAAAGTCTGCTCTCCCCCCCCCCCCCTCCGTCACCACACTGCTCCTATATTGAAAGTATGAAATCATTTAGGGGATAAATTCCTCGGGTATTATCTATGTTGTTCTCTTTTGCTTGAAAGCGTGTCAAATTTGGCAATTTATATAATCATTACTTTCGAACACTTCCTTGAAGTGGTCTAGTTTTAGTTTTATGATTTCTTAGAGATGGCACAAGCTCTGTGGACCAACATATATAGCGACCATTCCCATTGTGACAGATGGTGGCAGCTAGAGGTGTGGAGATCAACATCAAAGAAGAGCAGTTGACCAATTTGCACAACTTTCATGGTGAACTGAATCTGGTTGTGGCTGGAGTTTAGATGTTGGAAGAAAACTGGAAGTTCATCTTTCCCGTGAGGCCAAAAGACAACTGTGTCATCAACATACCTGTAGAAGACTGTCAGTTTTAGTGGTGCTGTGTCTAGTGCCTTGTCCTCAAACTCACATATCCGTAGGTCATCACAGATGACAGAGGACTGCCCATAGGCACACCATCAGTGTGTTCATAGTAATCTCCACCATAAAGAAAATACATAGATGTGAGCACTAAAGTCCCATTTGACATGTAGTGGAAAGGTGCAGTGTGAATGAGAGCAATTCCATTGGATCCACAGGAGGTGGTCAATTCTGTGGATGTAAATTTAAGGCCATTGTCCTTGATTGAATGTTTCAGGGAAGCTTTCAGCCATAAAGATGCAAGTCAGCCCACATATCGAATCCAGAGAGGATGTAGAAAACATTCTGGATACATATGAAACCCAGATCCAGTGTCAACCACAAAGAACCAAGAATGGCCCAGAAAAGGGCCCACAAAATCTAGATGGAGTTGTGACCATGGTGTTGCTTCTGGCCATGGGAATGTGCAGGCTGGTGCTATAGTGGCTATGTCAGTGATGATCCCTTTCCAGTAAACATGCTGATGCACCCAGAATTTAGTTAGGATGACACCTTAATGTCCACAGTGAAGCAAATAAAGGATTTGACATTGGAGGGATGATATGACCAATCTACTGTGGCTACTTTCAGCCTGGACCTGCAGGACACCATTGAAGGCAGAGAATTTCTTCTCAATTATGTCAGTAAGTTTGGACATCTTGGTTGAGCACTTTTTGGCACACCAATGAACAATCCTGCTGAACCAGTGGCAGTAGCTTATGAAGAAGCAGGTCTTGATGAATGCTGTGCTAAGAGCTTGTCATCTGGTGACTACTGCTTTGTTGACCCTATCCTACAGGCGCTGATGACCGCGATGTTGAGCGCCCTAAAGCTCCAAACAACAACATTGATCCTATCAAAGTGGCATCAGACTTTGTGATCCGTATCAAAGCAGTAATTTTGATCCACTGGCAATCTAGACAGCATGTCACCTTTGGCTTTTGTGGCTCATGGAATGGTACTGGATATCATAGTAGAAACTTGTGAGAAACAAAGATCAATCATGATTGAAGGTGATGAACCATTTTTGTTGGGATTCCTGCATCTGAGTGGAGTAAGGCAAGCAAGAGTATGTATTCAATTAATGGGGTAATACGTTGACTGTATATATAGTTGCTAACTTTTCTTCAAGGCAATGATGATGTCTAGAGCATCTTTTCTGATCTGCCCGTAGTTGCACTCACCTGATGTCATTGTTTTCAAGACAAAGACAACTGGTCATTTGACCCCATTGGCAATGTCTGAGAGTACAGTCCCCATCCCATAATCAGGTGTAGCTGCCACTACAACCACAGGAAGATAGAGATCATACAACAACAGACATGTGGGCCAAAGCAGCATATGTTCTAGTTTGTAGATAGTGTGGCCACATCCTGAGTCCAAGTTTGTCACAAATTCCTTTGTAGGAGACTGCAGTGATCATTGGAGCATGGGGGATAAACTTTTGGTAGTAATTAAGTTGGCCTAAGGTGGACTGTAGTTGCTTCACAATTTTCTCAGCATTAATTTGCTGGATACTGGTTTGATGAACCCAGGGACCCTGAGTTAGGGAGTGGGGGTACTGTCAGCCCTCAGTTGTATCAGGCTTACCTAGGCATGACGGACACTCTATAGGTGGACATTTAGTTCCCTAGCTGCTCGTGGGACCAAGATGGAACCATCAAGTAATTTTAAACCTCCTAGAGGGGGATGAGTGTGTCACTGGGTGGTACTATCACAAACACAATGTTATATTGTATAGGCTGTGGCCATAGATCATTACATACCATGGTTTTAAATACTGCTATTTATTATTATTACCCATTCAAAACATTAATATCTGCGGATGCGGATAACAAACTTACAGATGCGGATAAAGTGCCACAGATGTCATTGTGGATATGGGCCTTGCGGTTGCAGATAACACTTTTCTTATCTGTGCAGACCTCTAACTACAGGCTTAATTCATTGATGTCACATTGCACCAGGATTTTGGAACATATCTCGTATTCAAATATTGTCGCATTGAAAAGGAAGCAGGCTTGACTTTGAAGGCAGGGTTGTTGACTGAACATGGCACTTATACTTAAAGCGGGTTTATTGTGAACTGAAATGTACACGCAGCACTGACTGCCTCTTGGGCAGAGTGCTCTGCTATTTATACACAGACAGAATGTACGAGAAATTAGAATAATAGTTAACATAAGAAACAAGTAGAAATTACAAGTGAACATAATAAACATGAAGAACATTCTGGAAATGTTAATTTAAAAGAGAGAAATTTTTGCTGGTGGACAGGATTGAACCAGCAACCTTCAGCACCGCAATCGGTGACGCTATCCCTTGCGCCACGCTGGCAGTCGGTAAACGTCGGGTCTCGCGGATATTATTAATTATCTCATACAGAATGATCTACTGACCCAAGGTCAACACAGATTTAAAAAAATATCGTTCATGTGAAACACAACTACCTCTTTACTCACATGATGTGATGAGTGCTATTGACAAGGGATTTCAAACTGAGTCCGTATTTCTTGATTGCCAGAAGGTTTTTGACACCGTGCCTCATAAACGGCTTTTAATCAAATTGCGTGGTTATGGTATATTGCCCCAAATTTGCGACTGGATAGGGGGACACAGTTTATAGTAATTGATGGTAAGGCATAGACTAAAACAGAAGTGATATTGGATGTACCACAGGGTAGTGTTATTGGTCCTCTGCTGTTCCTTATTTACATAAATGATTTGGGAGAAAATCTAAGCAGCTTTCTCAAGTTGTTTGCAGATGACGCCCTCATTTACTGTCTAGTAAAATCATCTGAAGATCAAAACCAACTGCAGAATGATCTGAATAAGGTATCACTATGGTGTAAAAATTGGCAATTTACTCTAAATAATGAAGTGGGATGTCGTCCACATGAGTATGAAAAGAAATGCGTTAAACTTTGATTACAAGATAAATCAATCAAAAGTGAAGCCATAAACTCCACAAAGTACCTAGGAATTACTATTACTTCAGACTTAAAATGGAAAGAACATGTAGATAATGTTGTGGGAAAGGTAAACCAGAGACTGCATTTTACTGGCAGAACCCTTAAAAGATGCAACAGAACTACTAAATAAACTGCATACACTACAATCGTCCATCCTTATTTTGGAGTATTGCTGCCCAGTGTGGGATCCTTATCAGGTGAGTTTGACAGAGAACATCGAAAGAGTCCAAAGAAGGGCAGCTCATTTTATTGTCATGATACAGGGGAGACAGCATCACGGAAATGATACAGGATCTGGGATGGGAATCATTACAATAATGGCGATTATTGCTGCGGCGTGGGCTACTTACGAAACTGCAGTCGCCAACATTCTCCTCCAAATCCGAAAATATATTGTTGACTCCCACTTAAATAGGTAATAAAGATCATAAGAATAAAATACGAGAAGTCAGAGCTCGAACAGAGATATTCAGGTTTTCTTTCTTCCCGCGTGCTGTTCGAGAATGGAATGGGACATAAATAGTATAAAGATGGTTCGGTGAATCCTCTGCCAGGCACTTAAATTTGATTTGCAGAGTATCCCGTGTAGATGTAGATGTACCATTAACTGTGCATCACATTGTAGTTGTGTGTGTCTTATATTCAGATCAAAGGATGGCAGCTCTTTTGCCAAGTGATCTGCCCTATATTTTAAGTGATGATCAAACAACTGTGGTCTGTGTTTTAAAATGTTGATAATCCT
This sequence comes from Locusta migratoria, assembly GCA_026315105.1. NCBI lineage: Eukaryota > Metazoa > Arthropoda > Insecta > Orthoptera > Acrididae > Locusta > Locusta migratoria. The sequence goes on from CM048755.1 coordinate 107,947,387, forward strand.
TAGACTTACTCCCTAAATTATTAGGTTAGTCTGTCTTTATTATTGTTCGGCTAGTCATTTACACCTATAACTGTCCGTTAATGTTCTACTTTTACTAATCAGTTTTAAATTGGGCGCAAATGACCATGTCTCTACATGGACAAGTTTTAAATGTGCGTGTTTTTATGGGGAGATCTGGAAGGAAACGGAATAGCTTTTTAGGTGGCTCCCAATTTTCCCCAGGTCACGTTTTGCTTATGAGATTTTTGTTTGGATACTGATAACCTCGCTGTTGAGCAGCCCTCCAACCCACAAACAACAACAACAAAATTTTCTGAGGTCGTAAATCTTGTATGACGCCATACGTCATAAGTGAGTGAAAGTAAGCGTAGTAGACTACTTTTTGTGTTGAAAAATCACTTATTTCAGATATTGTTCTGATGGTAAATAAAGCAGAATTTACTTTTGGAACCAGATCCTGAACGTGGGCTTTCCACGACAGCTTACTTCTATATAAGTACCTAGAAATTTGAACTGTTCAGTCTCACTTATCATATGCCCGTTATGTGTAATCAATATGTCAGCTTTCGTCAAATTATGTGTTAGAAATTGTAAAAACTGAGTTTTACTGTGATTTAACATCAACTTGTTTTCTACAAGCCATGAACTTCTCTTGAACTGCATTATTTGATACTGTGTCAATATTACGAGCAACATCCTTCACTACCAAGCTGGTATCATCAGCAAACAAAAATATTTTACATCACCTGTTATACTCGACGGCATATCATTTATATAAACAAGAAACAGCAACGGTCCCAAAACAGACCTGTGGGGCACCCCACACTTAATTGTGCCTCATTGCGATTGTACATCATGGCCATCTTCAACACTGCGGAGAATACCTTCTGTTGTCTATTATTAAAGTAAGAGGTAAACCAGTTGTGAGCTACTCCTTGTATTCCATAATGTTCTTACTTCTACAACAATATTTTGTGATCAACACAAACAAACACCTTTGTTAAATCAAAGAAGACACCTAATGTCCGTAGTCTTTTATTTAACCCATCAAGTGCCTCACAGAGAAACGAAAATATAACATTTTCAGTCATTAAGCAACTTCTAAAACCAAACTGTAAGTTTGACAACAAATTATGTGAACTGAAATGAACAATTAATCGTGAATATACAGCATTTTCAATAACTTTAAAAAAAATCAATGGTATATAAATAGGTCTATAGTTGTCTACATTATCCCTTTCTCCTTTTTTATAAAGTGGTTTCACTACTGAGTACTTTAATCTGTTAGGAAACTGACCATTCTGAAAGGAAAAATTACAAATATGGCTTAGTACTGGGCTAACATATGGAGAACAGTACTTTAGAATTCTGCTAGATACCTCATCATATCCACAAGAATCCTTAATCTTTAGTGTTTTAATTATTGACTCAATCTCCGCTATAGAAGTATCATGGAGGCCCATTTCAGGTAACAGCCTCAGAAAGGCATTTTCTAAAAATGTTATATGATTACCTGTAGAAACTAGGGTTCTGTTTAGTTCACCTGCTATATACAGAAAGTGATTATTGAATACTGCACTGACATTATATCTTCTACCTGCTGCTGCTGACCACACACTTCCTTCACGACTGACCAGATGGTTTCAATTTTATCCCGAGAGTTTGCTATTCTTTTTGCATACCACATACTTTTTGCATTCTTAATGACATTTTTCAGATCCTTACAGTACTGTTTATAATGAGTTACTGCATCTTCATCCTGACTGCTTCTAACATTTTGATACAATTCCCGCATTGTTCTACATGATACTCTTTATCCCCTTTGTCAGCCACCATGGCCGCCTGTTACTGGAAGTACCCTGTTTTGAGCGTTCTAGTGGAAAGCACGTGTGGAAAGCATGTGTTCAGGAAAGTATATTTATCATCTGCATTATCAGCACTATAAACATCCTGCCATTCTTGCTCCTTAATTAGGCTTAAAAAGGTCTCGATTAAAATTTCCTAAGTAGTTGATAATTATGTTTAACATTTGATTGAGAACAAATACTTTTTAGAATTAAAATTTGGGCATTGTGGTCTGAGAGGCCATTTACTATTCTGCTGACAGAGTGCCCCTCTAATAATGAAGAATGAACAAAAATATTGTCAATGGTGGAACTATTTCCTTGCACTCTGATTGGAAAAAAAAAACTGTTTGCATCAGGTTATAGGAATTAAATAGATATAACAGCTGACTTTTCCTTGAGCTTTCACTTACACAATTGTTGAAGTCTCCACACACACACACACACACACACACACACACACACACACACACAACTAAATTTTTATACTTCCTATAAAGTGAACCCAGAACCAATTCCAGCTTCGGCAGAAACATTTTAAAATCTGAGTCAGGGGACCTATAAATAACAACAATTACTAGTTTAGTTCCATTAACATTAACAACTCCAGCACAACATTCAAATATCTTTTCTGTGCAGTGTTTAGATAAATCAACTGACTCCGATGAAAAATCGTTTATCACATACATGGCCACTCCCCCACACTGCAAGGAACTCCTAGAGAAGGCAGCTAACCTGTATCCTGGCAAAGGAAGTCTCTGAATTGTCACATCACTTAAAAAGTGCTCTGAAATACCAATAATGTCATAATCAACATCAATAAGCAGTTCATTAACTTTATCTCTGATACCCTAATATTTTCATGAAAAACAGTAATTCCCTTATTACTTAAGATTCTTAAACTTTGTCAAAAGTGGTTCCTTTGTTAGAGGGACTTTCTTTTAGCAGGAATACCCATCAGCTGTCCTCAGTTTAAAAAAGGTGCAGCCATAACACCAGCTACTACAGGAATTTTTCCATGTGTGACACCCCCACCCCCTACTACACTGTCACCTATGAGCTTTGCCAGCCTCCCTTCCCGTACCTATTGAGGTGCAGTCCGTGCCCTATTACCATATGTACAAGTAGAGACTGGCATAAGAATATCAGAACATAAAAGATGTATCTGGCTCAGACAGTGCACCAATTCAGCAATGCTAGAACACCTGAATAAGTTCAACATGCAGCTATTTTTCTGTAAATCCCAAATATTGGTGAAACAATCTTTTACAATGAGGAAGAAGATTAGAGAGGAAATAGAAATAGTCAAATAACCTGTCTATATAAATAGAGAAGATGGTCAAGGACTTCCGGCCTCCCGGTTGGCAGCAGTTACAGCACTCAGCAACACAAAGTAGCTCATGCAGGCACATGGGAGATCATAATGGCAGTTTGAACACACAACATGGGCTTCCTGCTAACCACATCAGGCAACAAGAATACAACAGCACCACACTGCAATGCCATCCATTTGCCTCACATTTCTATTTCAACCAGTGGGAAGTAACAATGCAACACCAATTAATGACATACATTTACAACAATGGGATAAAATAATGCAACCACCAGTTAAAAGGAAAATACCCATAGTAAATACCAATTGAGGACTCCCATTTCCAATGACGGGGTGAAATACTGCAGAGACCAATAAAGGACACCCAACATTTCTCTTCCTCCTCAAACAGTTGTTTTCCACTGTTATATAAGTGCACAGGATCACTGCTAACCACACCAGATCACAAATAAACAGTACCATGCCACATCTCCCATTTATTTTCCGCATTTGCCAATTCCAACCAATTCACCAGTCAAACACCCTGAGGAAGGCGACTTACAACAGTGGCCAAAACATCATGAAGAATTTTTATTGGCAGTTTTGTTAGTTGTCCAGCTGACTCGGGGCAACTTTGAGTCATAACATTCAAAGTGCCCCTCAGGGGCACAGCATTAATTTGCTGAGTACGGACTTGGCAAACACGGGGTCCTGAGCTGTGGGCTGTGTCGTACCAACAGTCTGCTACACTGTAAGCTCTGTGCGTGCTTCAGTGACCATCATTACACACGTCGGTGGAATGTTGTACGTTTCAGAGCCCGGGGATCTTGGCTTAATCGCCCAGGTCATGAGGATGGTACAAACACCAATAAAAAAACCTCAATCTCAAGGTGTGCTACGTGCTGAGGAGATGCATGGCTGTTGTGGTTAAACAGTCGTTAGCTAGCAACCTCTGATGAACCCTCTGATGAACTGGCCACACCTCAGTTGTATAAGACTTACCCAGGCAAGCAGAGCTCTGCCTGGGTGGACCTTTATATGCTATACATTCCCAACAAGATGAGGCTTAAACCCCAAAAACCTGGTCTGTAACAGGACGGATGGAGAATCCTTCCAGTTGACGAAGCCTCTGTTTTTTGTGGAGCACTTGGAGGATAAGTTTGGAGAGGTCAAGGGCATGTCTAAAATGAGATCTGGGGCAGTCCTCACAATGACATCATCCCCAGTGCAGTCACAGGCATTGCTTGCCTGTGACAAGCTGGGTGATGTTTCTGTTTCAAGTAACACCTCACGAGAGCTTAAACGTGGTCCAGGGCATAATATTTCATAAAGACCTCTTATTGCAATCTGATGTCGAACTGAGAGCAAGCCTAGAGCAGCGAGGCGTTCATTTTATCTGAAGTATTTATAGGTGTCCGAAGGAGAACAGGGTTGCCACCGGTGCCTTCATCTTGGCTTTCTCAGGCAATACATTGCCTGAGAAAGTCGAGGTGATGATCTACTGGTGCGGCGTTAAAGCCCTACATTTCTCCCCCTATGCGTTGTCAAGTTCTGGAGGTTTGGGCACATGTCATCCCAGTGTGATGCCAATCCAACCTGTCAGGAATGAGGACGTGCATCTCATCCTGGCGCCCATGTGCCCCTCCTCCAGTCTGCATGAACTGCAGCCAGCATCACGCACACTGCTCGCAACATTACACAGTTCTGCACAAAGAGAGAACAATTATGGAATATAAGACACTGGACAGGCTGACATACTCAGAAACTAAATGTAAGTACCTGAAGCTCCACCGTGTAACCATGACCACTTCATATGCTATGGCCACTTCATCACTATCTACAGCAACAAAACAACAATCTGTTCAGCCAGTTGCAGTGGGCCAACAGGCTCTGCCATCTTCACCTGCCTCCAAAAATGGTTGGGGGCACCTCTTCCTGTGTTGCTCCCAAAACTTCAACTTTGGGTGCGAGCTATCCCCCCCCCCCCCCAACACTGGGGACATTGTTCCCCATCCCCGGGCCAGAGAAGGAGCAACCTCCTCTGGCTCCTCTCGCAAGGAAGGGATCGCTTGCATCCCATCCTTCCTAGGCTTCATCCACTAAAAAAGCAGACCCCAGCGAGTGGCAGACAGTACCAACGAAGGCTGGTCATAGGGCTTCTCAAGGTCATCCTCAGTCCCAGAAACTGAGGCAGCAAAGCCCACCAGATGAGAGAAGCTGAAGGAGCAGCAAGAGGCACAAAAGAAGAAGAAGAAGAAGAAGAAGAAAAAGAAGGAAAGTGGGAAAAAGAAAGAGACCATGGTGGTTGTCAAACCACCACATCATGCCTCAGCCTCTGCCTCTGAGGACGAGGTGGAGATTTTAGCTCTCAACAGTACCTCTTAAATGGATATCAATGCAACAGCCTCTCCAGCAGTGACTGCAAGTGATTCTGAGATATAAAAAGTCCTCATTAGTACCTCATGTCTTCCCAGACCATCCTCCAGTAGAATTGTAGTGGGTTTTTCCGACACCTGACTGAACTAAGCCAACTCCTAAGCACAACACCTGCTTTCTGCATTGCTCTCTAGGAGAACTTGTTTCCAGTAATGCGGACCCTTGCCCTTCGTAGCTACAGGGGATATTATTGTAATTGAAATGTGTATAATATAGTGTCTCAGGTGGCATCAGTGTATATATCCTTAACTCTGTTTACAACGAACCTGTGGCCCTTCAGACACCTTTAGAAGCTTTGGCTGTCAGGGTAAGGATACCACAAGACCTAACCATGTGCAGCCTATATCTTCCACCAGATGGTGATGTACCAAACAAACACACTAGCTGTGCTGATCTCCCAACTCCCACAGCCTTTTCTACTACTCGGCGATTTTAACGCTCATAATAGTCGGTGGCCGTGGCAGAGATGTCGAGAACTTACTATCCCAGCTTGATCTCTGTCTTTTAAACACTGGAGCCCCCACGCATTTCAGTGTGATGCATGGCACTTTCTCAGCTATTGACCTGTCAGTTTGCAGCCCAGGCCTCTTATCATCTGTCCATTGGAGGACACACATGGATTTTTGTGGTAGTGACCATTTTCCTATTTTTCTATCACTACCCCATTGTCACTGCCTTGCATGACCTCCCCGGTGTGCTTTGAACAAGGCAAATTCGAATGGCTTTGTTCCTGCTGCCACTATTGGACCTTTCTCAGATGACACTACCGACATGGTGGTTGAAGTGTCACTCAGAAGATTTTATCTGCTGCTGAGCATGCAATCCCCCATTCATCAGGATGCCCTCAGCAAAAGACAGTGCCCTGGTGGTCATCGGAAATTGAGGGAGCCATCTGCGACCCTACTTGTGCTCTTCAGTGTCATAAGCGCCACCCATTGCTAGACAATCTAAACGTGTTTAAACGACTCCAAGCTCTTGTTCGCCTGGTAATACAGAGACGCAAACAGGAATGTTGGGAGAGGTACGTCTCAACCATAGGGTCGCATACAGGCCTCTTCCTAAGAGCCGGTGCCTGTATGGCTACAGACCCAGACAGCAATTCCTGGGATCTCTAAAAATGGAGCTGTCTATACGGATCACGGTGCCACCACCGAGGCTTTTGCCGAGCACTTTGCCCATGCTGCTGCATTCCAAATTTATCAACCTGCCTTCCACACGTTAAAACAGCAGATTGAATGCAAACACTTTCATTTACCACACACCACCCTGAGGTGTATAACGCTCCATTTAGTGAGTGGGAGTTTCTCAGTGCCCTTGCCCACTGCCCTGATGCCACCCCAGGGCCCGACAGAATCCACAATCAAATGTTAAAACATCTATATGCCGCTTCTAAGAGAAATGTTCTTTCCTTGTTTAATCGCACCTGGAGTGGAGTAGTCTTCCCGTCACAGTGGCGATAAAGTACCATCGTTCCGATGCTTAAGCCAGGTAAAGACCCACTAGATGTGGACAGCTATCGGCTCATCAGCCTTACGAACGTTCTCTGCAAACTGCATGGTGAGCCAGTGGTTGTATTGGCTCCTTGAAACCCAGGGCCTGCTGGCTCCATGCCAAGGTGGTTTCCGCAAGGGGCACTCGACCTCGGATAACTTGGTCCATTTTGAGTCTATCTGGACAGCATTCTCTCGACATCACCATCTGGTAGCCATATTTTTTGACTTGTCAAAGGCGTACGACACCACATTTTAACCACATTATATGGGTGGGGTCTGCGGGGCTCACTCATTTTATCCAAAACTTTTTGCTGTCCGTACCTTTCACATTAAAGTTGGTGCATCCTGTAGCTCCTCTCATGTCCAGGAGAATGGGGTCCCCTCAGGGCTCTTTTTAAGTGTTCCTTTGTTTTTAGTGGCCATTAACGGCTTAGTGACAACAGTCGTGTCATCGGTATCCCCTTCATTGTATGCTGACAACTTCTGCATATATTTTAGTTCCTTTATCATGTGTGTTGCTGAACGTCGGCTGCAGGGAGTCACACGCAAGGCGCAGACATGGGCTCTCTCCCGTGGGTTCCAGTTTTCTGCCGCCAAAACGTATGTTATACACTTCTGTCATCGACAGTCTGCCCACTCACATCCAGAGTTGTACGTTGGCAGCCAATTACTCAATGTAGTTGAAACACACAGTTTTCTAGGACTGGTATTTGATGATCGGCTCACATGGCAACCACATATTCGCCAGCTGAAACAGATGTACTGGTGGCACCTCAACACTCTCTGCTGCCTCAGCAGTACCACATGGGGTGCAGACCTCAGTACCCTGTTGCATTGCTACAAAGCCCTTGTTCTGTTGTGTTTGGACTATGGGAGCGTAGTTTATGGTTCCGCATCGCCCTGGGCGCTGCAGAGTCTGGATCCTATCCACCACTGTGGAGTTAAGACTCGCGACAGGGGCTTTCAGGACAAGTCCTGTGAACAGTGTCCTTGTGGAGGCTGGGGTGCCTCCTCTGCGAATCAGAAGGCAACAACTGCTGGCAAATTACGCAGTTCACATCTATGGTATGCCTACTCATCCAAACCACTGTTTCCTTTTTCCGAACAGAGTACTCCGTATTCCAGAATGGTGCCAGAGACCAGGTTTGACAGTTAATGTGCGTGTTCGGTTTCTTCTGAGTGAATTGGAGTCTTCTCCCCTACCATCTTTGTTCAAATTCCAGTCGTAAATGCCACCATGGTGTATACCTCGACCTCTACTTCGAATGGACTTGACACACCACTCCAAAGGCTCCGTTCACTCAGAGGCACTTCAACAGCAATTCTTGTCAGTTCTGGATGGGTACCAGCGATCCACAGTAATCTTCACAGATGGCTCGAGGGCAGACGGTTGTGTCGGCTTTGCATATACGCATGCAGAATATAAGCAACTGCATTCCCTGCTGGATGGCTGCAATGTATTCACTGCTGAGCTGGTAGCCATCCTGCGTGCAGTCGATCACATTCATTCCTGCCACAGGGAGTCTTTCCTCATTTCCAGTGACTCCCTAAGCAGTCTGCAGGCCCTCAATCATTGCTTCCCTCACCATCACATGATTCAGGCCATCCAAGAATCTCTATATGACATTGATCAGTGTAGGCAGTCGGTAGTATTTCTCTGGACACCAGGGCATGTTGGGATAGATGGAAATGAGCTGGCTGACAGGTTAGCAAAAGACGCTACCCATAAACCAACCCTGGATATGGGTATCCCAGCTAGTGACACCTGTTCGACGTTACACAGTCGCGTTCTTGGTCTGTGCAAAACAGAACGGTGTACCCTATGGACTCCCAGCAAATTGAGACTAATAAAGGAGACAACAAACATGTGGAGGTCCTCTATGTGGAATCTTCGCAGGGATTCTGTCATACTCTGCTAACTCCGTATCAGACATATTTGGCTCACACATGGTCACCTTCTCCATCGCGAGGACTCGACAATCATCGCGAGGACCCTCCTCATTGTCGATGTGGTGTGCCTTTGACAGTCGCTCACATCTTACTAGAATGCCCAAATTTCGATGCTCAAAGGCAAACTTTTAATCTCCCTGACTCCTTAAACTTTGTATTGGGTGACAGTGCCTCTGTGGCTGATTCTGTTTTAATTTTTATTCATAACAGTGAATTATACAATTCCATCTGATGTTCATTGAATATGTTTTATCTGTTTCGTCGGCACCTGCATAACATGTTTAGGTAGGTGATCGTAGTGTGTCACAGTAGCTGGACGCTCTACTTTTATTTCTGTGAACACCCAGCCTAGACACTCTGGTATCTTCTTTTAAATCTCTTCTTTCTTCCCTTTTATTTGCTTCTTTTATTTCTGACATCTTCCATCTACGGTTTGATGTAGTTTAACACATTATGTCCCATTTCTTTTATGTTGCCTCTGTGATTGGAAAAAGGGACTGATGACCATAGTAGGTTGGTCCCTTTAAAACCCCAGCCATCCATCCATCCAAAGTGTTGACTTCATTTGGAAAGTCCTGTTTTATTAACTTCAGTTGGTTCCTACCAGGATTGGACATGGACTATCATCCAAGAAAAAAAAAGAAAACTCAAACCCACAGTACATTGCAGTAGATGAATATCCTTACTGCCACAACATTTTTTCCCCTGAATGATGGTCCATGTCGGAAATTGGTAGGAATAAACTGAAGTTAAGAAAACAAGATACATATCTGTTGTTGAATGTCACCCTAATAAACTATTTGGAAAGTTCCAATATTAAGTCTCAAAGATTCACCTAAAAACAGAAGTAAATTATTAATGCTACTGTGTATTCAGGCAGTTGAAAAATTGTCTGTTGCCAGATGCAAACACTAACATATGTAATAGAAAACCACAAACATCAGAATACATTAGCTGTAAAAACAGATTAGATTTTTGTTTTTCCATAGATCCTTATTGAAGAGATCCTTGTGGATATGGAACATGTCAATATAATTTTTTTACAAGCTGCTATAATAATACTAATAGTATGAATACAGATACATATATCATTTGGTTCTATTCAAAAGTTCAACAATGGAGTAAAAGGAGTTGGCCCTAGTAAGTCTTTCAGGCTCTTCTTTCACTGATCTTTATTTGTATCTAAACTTTTTACGGTTGCTGGTAAATTATTGAAAACGTGTCTTCCTGAGTAGTGGACCCTTTTCTGATCGGAAATAAGACTTCCTTCACTTCACAGTTCTTCTGCAGGTTTAATTATGTGCAACCTTATTAGTTTGTTCTGTAATATAAACCAAGATAAAAACAAAGTGGTATTGTGGTTAAGGTATTGAAATTGTATTCAGAAAGGCAGTGCTCAAAACTCTGTGTTCGTTTTGGTTTTCTGCCATTTTCCAGGGTTACTCCAATCAAGTATTGGTATGTTTACTTGGGCAATAACTCAGCCAATCCCTTCTTCAGCTTACTTAAATGGACTAGTGTTCCATTACTAATGACTTAATCATTGATTGGATGATAAATTAAAAGGTTTCTTCCTTTCTCCAGTATTTTGTTTATTTACTTGGTATTGTAATAGACTAAGGTTTGAAAAGTTGCTGTGATCTGAGATCATTTATAAAAACTTACTGTATTTTAACTGTAACATTATTATTGTTATGACTAAGAGGCATGAAATATCAATTGCAGTACAAGAGCAGTCCAATCCCAGTTATAAGAAAGTTAAATGAAGAAACTTAAATGTCGTATAGATGTTGGACCATTTATTTTGGATAGTCATGTATTTCCTAAAGTAAATAAAACTGAAGTAAAAAAATATTAATAATAAAAAATAAAGCAGTGAAGAAATGAGTAAATGATTACCTGACTTTAAAATTAATTGAATAAATGGAATGAGAAAAACGGTTCTCTTTGTGCTGCAGGATGTTGGGTATCATCATGGAAGCACATATTTTGCTGGTTTAAAGAAAGCTGGCTGTCTGCCATTCTTAAAAACAGAAACAAGCAAGGAAGAGTTTATCGGAAGAAGTGAAACAAAATGTGACTTAAACCGCATAGCTGGATACAGTTTCACAGATTTAGCGCAATTGGTGTGTAGAGTACCTCAGCGTAAAAGAGAAACAGGTATGGTTAAATGTTTATGAAAAAAAACTTTTGCTCAATTTTTGTAGTTTATACAATTTCCATAAAGTATGTACAAAGTTCAGAATTATCATCTGATTATACATGATATGTATCTTTAGTTTTTCATAAGAGTGTGGAATTACTGGAAAAAATCTGTTCTTGGTTAATGTGTGAATGATACATGGAAGTCCATTTTTGAAGTATACTCTATGTATCTGAAACACACTATTAGACAGGTGATTACGTCTTTATACAAAATTATTTCATTATTTGCTATTGGATGTTAGATACATTTTTGACTTTATGGTTATTATTCACAGGCATACTCTAATAGCCTTGACAACTTGACTGATTTCATGAAATAAGGTACAGGATTCTCATGCAAATGGTTCATATACCCAATTCCATCATATTGTGTGATTGAAGTAAAGTTGGTGTTACAGAAATTTCAAGAGACTTTTTAAAATGGCAATTGTCACATAAATTTTGCCCTTTCTCTTGGAAAGCCATGCTCTGTAAGATACCAGTTTCAGATAAAAGCATAAATTTTTGAAGCTACCTTTGTTAAGGTTCAACAAGTTTCTTCTGTCATTTTCACCTCTCTTTTCTCTCTGTCCCTCTCCCTCCCTGTCTTCCCCCACCCCTCTGTCTGCCCCCCGATGCCATTTAAAGTGACTGGAATTTCTTGTGAGGTTGAACTAGGTGGCACATGAGAATGTTGTTTCTAACATCCGTTTTGCAGTAATAACTTATGTTATACAGTCTGTAGTGAATATTCAAAAATTATGTATGTTAATGAAATCACTAATTCTGAAAGAAATTTCATCTCTCTTATTTCTCTTCCTTGTGCATTCAAAGACACTGATGCAATATAGGGATATTGAAAGTAAATTAAAAACATTAAGCTAAAAACTACAGTAGTAGTAGTAGTAGTAGTAGTAGTAGTAGTAGTTGTTGTTGTTGTTGTTGTTGACGTCGTCGTCGTCGTCGTCGTCGTCGTCGTCTTCAGTCCACAGACAGGTTTGATGCAGCTCTCCACCCTGCTCTGTCCTGCGCAAGTCTCTTCATCTGAAAATAAGCTCGGCAACCTACATCCTTTTGAATCTGCTTCCTGTATTCATCCCTTGGTCTTGCTCTACGATTTTTACCCCCCACACTTTCTTCTAATGCTAAGTTGACAATTCCTTGATGTCTCAGAATGTGTCCCACCAACCTATCCCTTCTCTTAGTCAGGATATACCAGAAACTCCTTTTCTCCCCAATTCGGTTAAACACCTCCTCATTAGTTACGTGATCCACCCATCTAATTTTCATCATTCTTCTGTAGCACCACATTTCAAAAACTTCTATCGACTTTTTGTCTGAACTCCTTATTGTCCACGTTTAACTCCCATACAATGCTACACTCCAGACAAATGCTTTTAGAAAGGATTTCCTAACATTAAAGTAATATTGGATGTTAAAAATTTTTGCTTCTTTACAAATCCTTTTCTTCCCATAGCCGTTCTGCATTTTATATCTTCTCTACTTTGGCCATCAGAAGTTATCTTGCTACCCAAATAACAAAACTCATCTACTACTTTTATTGTTTCAGTACCTAATCTAATTCCTTCAGCATCGCCTGATTTTCTGACATTGCATTCCATTACCCTCATTTTACTCTTGTTAATGTTCATCTTATATCTTCATTTCAAGATACTGACCATTCCATTCAGTTACTCTTCCAGATCCTCTACAATCTCTGACAAAATTAGTATGTCATCGGCAAACCGCGAAGGTTTTATTTCTTCCCCCTGAACTTTAATTCCCTTTCCAATTTTCTCCTTTCATTCCTTCACTGCTTGCTCAATGCACAGATTGAACAACATTGGGGAAAGGCTACAACCCTGTCTTACTCCCTTCCCAACCTTTTCTTCCCTTTCTTGCCCCTTGACTCTGATAACTGCTGTCTGGTTTTTGTATAGGTTGAATCTAACTCTTTGTTCCTTATATTTTACCCATTCTACCTTCAGCTCAAAAGCTTTCTCCAAATCTACAAATGCTAAAAATGTAGGTTTGTGTTTCCTTAGTCTATCTTCTAAGGTAGATTGTAATGTATTGCTTCCCATGTTCCTACATTTTGCCTAAATCCAAACTGATCTTCCCTGAGGTCAGATTCCACAAGTTTTTCCATTCATTTGTAAATAATTCATGTTAGTATTTTGCAACCATGACTTATTAAACTGATAGTTCTGTAATTTTCACACTTCTCTGCAGTTGCTTTCTTTGGAATTGGAATTGCAATATTCTTCTTGAAGTCCGAGGGTATTTCCCCTGTCTCATACATCTTGCATACCAGGTGATACAATTTTTTCATGACTGCCTCTCCTAATGATATCAGCAGTTCAGACGGAATATCATCTACTCCAGGGGCCTTGTTTCGACTCAAGTCCTTCAGCACTCTGTCAAATTCTTCTCGCAGTATCATATCTCCTATCTCATCTTCCTCCACTTCATCTTCCATTTCTAGAATACTACTTTGAAGTTTATTTCCTTTGTATAGGCCCTTTATATATTCCTTCCATAGTTCAGCTTTCCACACTTTGCTTAGTACTGGTTTTCCGTCTGAGTTCTTGATATTCATACAGTTGCTTTTCTTGCCTCCAAATATCTCTTTTTATTTTCCTATAGGCGGTATCTATCTTTCCCCTATTTATACATTCTTCTACGGTTCTGCATTTGTCCTCTAGCCACTCCTCTCAATTTCATTTTTCAGACGTTTGTACTCCCTTTTGCCTGCTTCACTTGCTGAATTTTTATATTTTCTTCTCTCATCAGTTAAGTTCAGTATATCCTGTGTTATCCAGGAATTTCTATTAGGCCTTGTCCTTCTGCCTGTATGATGCTCTGCGGCTTTGACTACCCTATCTCTACAGTATAAAATTAAAACTGGTTTTGTTTATCTTTTCCCCTTAAGGAGTACTAAATTACATAATTTAAGCATCAGTCACTGTGCTTTAATAGCTACACTTCTTACAGTCCTAGCTTGTAGATTAGTATCAAATTTACAATCAGTGTGTGGAAAATCAAAATAGCATGGAAACTACATGTTCGTGCATGCTAGAGTCTTGAATCTAATTTCTTTTTCTCTGTAATGGCAGATGATGAATATATAGGAGATAAAAAAGATGTGGAAAAAGAAAGCTTTAAAATAGTGTCCACCCACAATACCGCAGAAATGAGAGAGACAGTGGAAGACAATGAAGAAAAGTACCATATAGATACTGTGGTAAGTGCTTAGACATATCTACTGGGGAAGTGAATGTGACAACTGTATGCTAGGGGACATTCTGACAAAACCTGTAGCCAATAGGCTAAATAAAAACTAATAGTGTGTATTGACTAAAGCATATATTATTTCAATAAAATGTCACCACAGCAAGATCTCTCACACGCCCACGAAAGTTCACGGAAAACCGACAAAACTAGTGGACTTGCTGACCGGCTACAGTTTTTGCGTGCTCACATTTCAAAGCTGTTTCAAAGTAACGTATAGCTCTCCTTTTACCAAAATTTTGCTCTACACATTCCACATATTCCTAATAACAGCAGCAGTGACGGAAGATCCCAATAGACTCCATAGGTACTAAATTATTGAAAACATTTCACTGAGATTCTAGGATTGGCTGGTTTCTTAAAATATTTATTTTCTAAGTAATCTATTCCAGCTGGTGTTCTTTAACTGTTTGTTTTTTAGTGTGTGGATAAAATGCTAAAATCAACCACATGCAAAGTCTTTTTACCTCTGCGAACTGTTTAAAAATGATTCAATACTTAATTTGATTCTACACAGTAACTGTGTCAAATAATGAAAATAAGCCTTCATTGAGCAAAAGTATCAAACTCTTAAGATATTCAGAAATAATTTTCTTACCAGTAGATTTCTTAAAACTAGATGGTAAGTTTTATAGTGTTCTGAAATCCATCTCAGCGCAATCACCACTTTTGGTAACCGAACATCATGATTTTTTTATGTGTATCTTGATAATGGATAAAGATTTGTGAAAACAGGACAATACCATTTGTAGATAAATGTTTACAGATGATGTTGTTGAAGCTTAGACATTTTCTATGGTTAGTTGGTTGGTTGGTTGGTTAGATACTTCCGGTCCATTGTGCAAACATTGATAAAAGTTTTGCTTTAATTTTGAGCATAAGTACAGTAACTTTTTACCCATACTGAAATTCATTGGTTCAGACATTCAAAAAATTCAAAAGTTCATATTCAGGTAATGTATGACATAACTATGAATGGGTAAAGTTGAAAATGAGTCTCCAGCTAGGACTCAAGAAACATCGGTGTCCTTTCTGCTAGGCAGTCATGCTGCCCCTACACCACTGGTGACACAGCGATCACCACAACTGCACAGACTACTCGAGCATACCTCCAGTCAGAAAGTCACAAGGATTTAAGTCCAGGGAGTATGGTGGCTGGTACAGTATTTCCCAATCCCATTGAACAAACAGCAGCCACAGTTTGCACTGTATGTGCCTGCTCACTGTCGTGAAAAATAATGGGTGGGTTGCACAGGAAGTGTTGTTGCTTCTTTCGCAAAGCTGGTTGCAGGTGATGCTCCAAAAATGAACAGTAATACTGCGCAATGACAGTCTGTTTTGAAAACATAGTGACACTGTTACATTAGACCGCTCGCTCCCAAGTGACTGTTTTTCCTCCCTCGATTGTGCTCAGGCCGGTGATTTGGGATGAGAGAATCCATTTGCTTGGCGGTAAAGTAGGTATGTCAACAATGTGTGCTATCAGTGACAATAGTAGATTTCATTGCACAGTGTCTCCACAACAGTGTTGCTGTCACTATCTATGTTCCAACCCTCGCATATTTATGTGGCACACCACAAGAAGCCAATGACGGGCAATGATCCTTTCTTCAGTGTGAAGGCACTCCTAGGCCCCTACTCTTATGTGAATCAGTTTGAGAAACAGTGCGAGTTAGAGTAACAGTGGGCATGGGGAAGTTGAGAAATTGTATCTGATAGGAAGCGTGCTTGAGTAATCCGTGTGGTTGTGGTAATCGCTGTGTCACCATTGGTCAGCCAACAGCCTAGCAAGCTGGAGACCCGTGTTTGAATCCCAGCTGGGTACACATTTTCAATGTTACCCATTCACAGTTAATGTCATACATTTCATGAATATGAATACATAATAACTGGAGGATCAAAAGTGGTGGTCTCCAGGCTCATACAAAGTGCACTGGCCAAGTTCAAGTGGGAGCTGCTCGAACATTCACTCCACAGCCTGAAGATGTCACCCTGTGACATCCCCCCATTTGCTCCACTAAAAAAAAAAAAAAAAATTCTCATAGGGAAGTACTTCAACTTGGATGGCGATCTGAAGAACACAGTAGAGAACCGACTCTTGTGACACCACATAAATATATAATTTAAAATTCATTTGAGAATATTGTCTTAGGAACTTACAATAAAAATTTCAACCATTTGCAATGATTAGAAAGTATAGAAGTGGCAATCATCACAATTCATTGCTTTGGTACCCAAAAATGGTTTAGCGCAATTTTCTTAGGAAGTGTCCACGAACGAATTGGTGCTTAAAGCCACATAAAGCCCATCCACGACCATACACAATGTGGGGGAAGAAAAAAAAAACCAACTGACTTCCCCAATTTCACTTGTCTGTAGGAAGTGTGTAATGTTTCAATTTTCACCCTGTACTGTAGGATAGCTAAGTATGTCAATTCTGCTGCTAAGTACACAAATGATCACTAGGCTAAGAACTATCAAAAAAAAAAAAACTTTTTCGCTTATATCTGTGATCAATAGAACATGAGATATGTGTCCCTGTAGGATCACAACTTTGCACATGGCATATTCCATATTAATACCATGCGCAGCTGTCTACAGTATAACTGAATGTACTACACACACAAACTTTCTTTTATTCAACTAATCATTCATTAGAATACTGTAAAATACTGTTATGAGCTATGAAACATTACGAGTCCAGAACTTCAGAAGACTTGTAATTAAACATGACAGTGGGGATGTATAAAATTGTGATGTTTTAAGCATTCACAATATAGTATACACCCTGGCCTGGTACAAAACATCTTAACAACCAAATTGGTTAACTTTTGAATATGCCTCTGTGGGATAATTTAGTTAAACATGTAGGGATGTGAATGTAATGTCATCACATCCCTCTAAAAAAAAAAAAAAATTCAAGGCCGTGCCCTCAGCCGGCAAGGTGGCGCTTACCATCTTTTTCAATGTACGAAGTCCGGTACTCCTTGAATTCCTCATGCCCAGAAAAACCATAAACAATGATGCGTATTGTGAGACAGTCTATAGCCTGTGCAAGTCCATTAAGAGCAAGCGGCCTGGGCTGCTCACGAACGGAGTGAATCTGCTCCACGATGATGCGCACCTGAACATTCTACAGGGTCATACAAAGTCTACTGGCCAAGTTCAAGTTGGAGCTGCTTGAGCATCCACCCTACAGCCTGGACATCTCACCCTGAGACTTCCACCTGTTTGCTCCGCTAAAAAAATCTCAAATGGAAACACCTCCACTTGGACGATGAACTGAAGGACACAGCTGAGGACTGGCTCTTGTCACAGCCACAGGAATTCTGGGAACAGGGAATCCTTTGGCTCATTAAACAGCGGGATAGTTGTGCTCAGGCCTCTGGTGATTACTTTAGAGTAAAGACTTGGATTATACGCACAATGTCGTTTCTTACTTTTTCATCTGACCACGCCTCGTACAATACAATCAGACATAACTCCCGTGAACCATTCAAGCATGTATAAAATTCTTTTGAAATTTCTAAGATAATTTGGGAAATTCCAAAATTATTCCATTTGATTTGTCAACTTCACAACACTAAAGACAGGAAGAGTGTCATCACACAGTTCCAAAGATATCAAACATAAATAAATGTCAGAATTCTCGCATAATCGACTTAACGTCTTACTTGTCGAAGCTACTAACACTAATAATATAAAAAGAATGGGGAAAATGAGAAACTGTTACATTATGATCAGTTTGGCTTTAAGAAGGGTAAGGGCACTAGAGAGACTATATTGGTGCATTTGGCAGTGGAGGCAATACTTAAGACATCGTCACTGGCTTCGTCGCTCTAGAAAATATATTCAGTGACTTGAAATGGTGCGAGATGTTGGAAATTCTCAGAAAAGTAAGCCATAGGGAAAGACATGTAATATGTACGAAAACCAAGAGGAACTGGAAAGAATGGGAGACTGGGAAGTGCTCAAATTGCAAATCTCATGATCAGGGAATGTAGTCTTTCTCTACTGTTCACACTGTATATAAAAAATGCAATGATCAGAATAAAAGAAAAATTCAAGAGTGGAATTAATTCAAAAGTGAGGAAGTACCATAGAACCTTTTAAGTGGAACGAACAGGCTAATGAATACAGATTGTAGACAGAGTAAACCAAGAAAGCCGGCCGCGGTGGCCGAGGTGACTGAGGCGCTCCAGTCACGGTCAGCATGGCCACTACGGTCGGGGGTTCGAATCCCCCCTCGGGCATGGATATTTGTGCCGTCCTAGTTCGTAAGTAGTTCATAAGTAGTTTGTAAGTTTAGGGACTGATGACCCCGTAGTTAAGTCCCATAAGCTTAACAAACATTTGAAACCAAGAAATATGAAAGTGATTAGAGTATCAGAAATAAGATTAGTGATAAAGCCAACATCAAAATTTAGGAGCATGTAGTAGACAAAGTATTTTATTACCTTGGAAGCAAAATAATGTGTGATTGAGAAAGCAAGGAATATAAGAAACAGAAATTACTTGCTGAGAGAAGTCTACTGGTATCAGGTATATGCCTTATTTTGAGGAAGAAATTTCTGAGAATTTATATTCTGATCACAGCATTATATGAAAGTATATGTTGAACCATATAAAAATCAGGAAAGAAAATAATAATGAGCATTTCAGATATTAGACTAGGACAGTAATTAATTAAGTGGGCTGATAAGAAATGAGGTGGTCTGCCACAGAATGAGCAAGTTAAGGAATAGATGGAAAATGCTTGAATACGGGAAGGGGCGTCGTGTATTCAGATATGAACAAATAACTTCTATGGTACTGCTGAAATCTGCACAGGGCAAACACTGTAAGACAGAGATCAAAATATATTCAACTAATAATACAGTAAGTATGAGTGTAAGTGCTTCTGTGAGATGTAGAAATATCAGTTACATGTTTGTTTTATTATATAAATTAAAATGTCAGTGTTGATGTTTGGGAACCTTTACTATTATTTTTAACATGCTCCTATTTAATCAGTTTTTTGTGTGTTTATTTTCTTTATATCAGCATTGTAATGAGGCTAGCTTGCAACTCACTGGGTGCGCGCCCACACACACCTTCCATTAGCCTTCATCAGCAAATGGGAAAAAAGGGGGAGGAAAGAAACCATTCACACAATCACACTTCACAGATATACAACCGTCATCTCCAACTGTTGCATCCTAAGTCAGTACGCAGTGACCAGAGATGACAGTTGTGGGCCTGTGTAATGTGCCAATGTGAGTGGAGTATTTTCTTCTGACAAAGTCTAATGGCTGAAAGCTGCAAAGTATACTCATTATAATGCTGAATTTCAGCCTGAACTTTCCATTGTTTTATTTTCTTTATATGCTACTTCTTACAACTAACAACGGGTGGGTGCATATTGTTCATCCTGTCACATTCCATGTCTGAACTTTTAATTATCTTTCTTTTTGTAGGTTTTAGAGTGATACTTGTTTCCTTTGCCTTCTTCTATGTATTTCCTTGTTACTTGTGTAGAATACAGTAAATTCAGTTTGATGATAATTTTATCTTCAGGACAGTAAAAGTTCTACACCACAGAAACGTGCTGCTAGTTCTCTTTCACTATCTGGTTACATAAAGGGCAGCAGTGTTGCAGAAGATAAAAACAGTATGTATGTGACACTGAGTCCTTTCACTGTCTTCTTTATTTATCTATTTATTTCGTTAAAGAATAAAATCGTGTTTACATTGAATTAACTCTCACAATTTCTCGCATTACAGGTAACACCAGGGTAACTGAAGATCAAATAAATAAAATTCCCACAAACCCCTGTTCTAGTGAAGAAGACACTCAAGTAAGAATATAAGTGGTGTGAAACATTGCTTTAATTTTACGGTGTTATGCTGTTAACACTTGGTTCTTGGAGATAATGGTTTTCCAAGAAGCTAGTGGTGAACTGTGAATTGCTGTGTCTATTTATTTATTTTTTTAATTATTATTAATTTTTTTTTCTATAGCTCCTCACAGTTTACATTGTGATGATGTGCAATTTGGACAATGACACGACATGTATGAGTTTTGTAAATTTTTGTACAGTAAACTTTATACTTAAATTTGTACTATGTTCATGATGAAACTCTTCACAATAAATGTCTCAAGATGCTATGGACATTGCTTTATTATTTGCAGAATACCCCAGTATCTTCGGACAACAGATTTAGGCAAAAGTGGGTTACAACTTATCATCCCATACACCAGAAATACACACCAGAAGCAGCATTGGAGTTGCTATTTTCACTACCTAGCAATCCTAAGGATTCTGGAATAGAAAGTGATGAAGCAACAGAACATGAAGTTGTTTCAGACGTTGTGCATGACCCTGATCTGTGTTTGGTTCCATAGCCTAATATCAATAATATTGCAAACAGTTCTTGTGCCATGGATGTTGAAATTTCTAGTGGCAGTACCAGAAGTGCAGAAGATCCACTAGCAGAAGAGGAATGGTCAGATGACACTGCTGTTTTTGACTTTCTTCATGTTGATACAAAAGGAGAAGCAGTTGTCAACCCCCCACTTTCTTTCTTTATGTACTACTGAGATACTGGAGTATTTGGTTTAGCAGATACATCTGACGCAGAACACCAGAAACAAAAACGGCAATCTGGTTAGACTGGGCAAATTACTCTGTAGACAAGTTACAGAATTGGATTGGAATGAATACCTTGATGAGTATCATTGTGTTAACCAAGATTACTGCACTGCTGGAGTACTTGAGCCTGCTTTAGCTCAACCTTACATATTGAAACCTATTACATGCAAATGTTTCAAAAAGCTATGTGAAAATATGCATATAAATGATGACAGGCTGAATCCTCCAAGACTGCATCCATACCATGATAAACTTCACAAGGTCAGACCTCTTATAATCTTTCTGAACAACACAATTCATAAGCCATACACTGTTAGTAAGGTATTTGCTGTAGATGAAAGCAAGATACCTTTCAAGAGACACACATCACTTAAGCAGTATATGCCTCTCAAGCCAATAAAACAAGGAAACGAGGTGAGGTGTTTAGCAGAATAAAAGACAGACTATGTCACAAAATTGTATATTTACACAGGAAAATAAAATAACAGATCTACAGAAAATTCTCTGGAAGTGCATGTAATTAGCCTCACCCTAGACTTGAAATATAGTGTGTGTGTGATAGTGTTTGAAAACTTCTTCACCACAGTGAATCTAATGCAAACACTGTTGAAGAATGATATCTAGTAGCTGAATAGAGCAAACTAGAAACAGCTGCTTTCTATAATGAAAGAGAAATTTAACTTGATAAGAGAAGTTTTTCAGTTTCAATGCAAAAGTGGTATTGCAGTTATAAAATGGACAACAAACCTGTCACTATTTTGACAACTTCAGACAACCATAGAGATACCACACTTGTCTCACGAAAGAATAAAGATGGCACTACCAGCATTGTTATGTATCCCACAGGCGTGGTAACATACAGTACCGTAATGGGAGGTGTAGATCACTTCGATCAACTTAGAAAACCTTGTGCAGTAGGTCAACATTCTCGTAAGTGTGTGTGTGTGTGTGTGTGTGTGTGTGTGTGTGTGTGTGTGTGTGTAACGAATAAAGTACAAGAGGGATATGATAATCAATTGAACTTTCAATGACAACTCACAAAACAATTGACAGATGGTTTCACATCCTGCACAACGAAAGGACATCCTGTAACCATTCTAACCAAGAACACCGTACCTGATCACATCCGACTGGCAAAAGTAGATCATATGCCTGTCTTAGTAAGAACATACACACAGTGCCGAAAGTGTTTAGCTATAGCTCCAGACAAGTGAACAAAGTATATACACTGCTATGCTGCTCCTGCACCATCCCCTGTGTACCGTGCTTCTGTCAGTTTCATGGAAAATAAAAACAAAATTTGCTATCATCATTTGAACATTTCCTTTAGAAAGAAACATTAGTTGTAAACGCGTCGCTGTTTTCTTTTACATGTCGTGGCAATATCTTGCAGCTCACAGAAAGGTAATGGGAAATCCTGTTACCACCAAAGTGTAAAGCTCACAACTCAGAAATCCATTTACCACCAAAAATGTAAAGGACACAAAGGTGTTGTGGTGATACATGTACCACCATAGTTTTAAGACCTAAATCACAAAAATAAAATATAATAAATTGAACATAATTCTAATATGATACCAAAAATAAATAAATTAGCTTCACTGAGCCACCACAAACAATGTGCACACAAAAGGGTTAATTTGCAAACACGTTTGCTGGGTTATGTGCAATACCAGTAATTGAAAATTGTTTACATTTTTTATATTATATGCATAAAAACAAAGCTGTTTTGAACCCTCTCTGATAGAATTTTTAATTTCAAAGCAATACACTAAACAAACAGAATATATTGGGTAATTTGGCATTACCACATTTTGATGCAAAATTCAAATCTACATTTGTGTTTTTTGCCGAATACAAATTTTTCCACTCTGTTGCAAGATGTTAGTCATGTTAAGCAGTTTGTTTGAAGGGTGGTGAGATATTCATCCACACTAATCTGACCAGTCAGAGTGAGTACAGAAACAGTAAAAAACCAAGATGTAGGTGCCCAAATCATGACAGAAACTACCCCATGCTTGACTGAAGGTAGAAGATATGCCATATCGGAAGCTTCTTTTGGGATTTTGATACACAAACCCAGTTGTTTATAAAAGCAATGTAAATGACGATTCATCAGGTCATACCACACACACACTTCTAGTCATAGAGTGTCCGGCTTTATGAATGTGGCACCACTTTCTTCGCAGCTTTGTGTTGGCTTACATTATTAGGGAATTAGAAACTGCAGCCCTTCAATGAGTGTTAAGCTCCAACAGTACTGTTTTTATTGAAACAGTATTACTCAACTGAGTGACAAGTTTTGCAGTCGCTTTTGCCATGGTAGTTTTATGTAGTCTGTCCATAATCATTCATAATGCTTGCCAGTTATTTCCAGCTAACTTCTGGTTTTGCCCGCTATTCCTCCTTGGCATTGACGTTTCACCTCTCAATCTCGTATTCTGTCATTATCGAGGATACTGTTGGTAGTGAAATATTAAACAGTCCAGCTGTTGTTGTCACACATGCTCTGACTACCTGACCTCTTTGGAATTGTGTGAGATCACACATTTTACAATCATTTGAGTTGACTGTCAAGTCTTTCACAGAAAAAAACTTATAATGCTGCAAGGCAATATCCAAGACTTCGTACAGCAGTTGTACACTGTTATGGTGTCTCAATGTTAATGTATACAGTGCCGCCAACTTACAAAAAGACATAATATACTGCATGCTGTTCATATTTTTTATCTGCCTCCTGTAATAGAGACGATAAAATATAAAAATGTATCAAATTGAGCAGTTTTTAAGGAAAACAAATTTATATAAAATGAGAGTGACAGAAGTTGCATTGTGGAAAAGCTGGAATAGATAGAATAGAAATGCCAAGTGATGGAAGTATGCATGAAACTAGGAAAAACAGATGAGTCATACAGGAAAATAAAAATAAGTTTTGGAGAAAAGAGAAGCAATGGTGTGAATGTGAAGAGCTCACATGGCAATCCAGTACTAAGGAAAGAAGGAAAGCTGTAAGGTAGGAGAATTATATGGATGAGCTATATGAAGGAAAGAAACTTTAAGACAACTATAGTGAAGGAGGGGTTGCTAGTTGATAAAGATGATGTGGGGGATCTGATACTAAAAGACGAATTTTACAGAACACAAAGAACTAAGCTGAAACAAGATACTCGACATACCCTCAGAGTTATTGAATTTTTTTTAGATAACAAACCATATAACAAAACATCCCATCTGATAAGCATGATATATCAAATAGGTAAAATACCCTCAGATTTCAAGAAGAATGTGGTGATTCCAATACTAAAGTGTATGGGTTATGCTGTGTGAGAAGGCTTATTAAAAAACCACCCTACTAATAAATCATTATTAAGAAAATATTGCCATAAATATAGAAGAATGGGATGACTAGTAGAATCTAATCTGGGAGTGGGGGAGGGAGGAGATCCATTTGGGTTTCTGAAGAAATACAGAAACACAAGACAGTACTACTCAATGCCTGCAAATTTCATGTTTTGCTTATAGTTTCAAAAATTGCCAACTGGCATCTAATGTGGGTTGTATTTTCACATAGCTACAAGAAATTGTAGATCATCCAGGTAGCCATGCAGTTTAAGCGCCACTTCCATGGTTTGGGGAGTTGTGACTGTCCCAGATCAAATCCACCCATCTGATCAGTGAAAAAGGGTTGTAGTGCTGGTCAGACTGTATGTGGTTTTCAGCTGATTCAAATCACAAACATTTCGAGAAGTTTTGCTCCCTTTTGCAAGAATAACACATCATCAGACAGATGGGTACATGAAGCCCCTCCAAGGTACGGGATATCAGGCCACCCTCTAATACTAAGAATACCACCACCCCTCAGGGGGCTCAGCATTAACTTGCTGAGTACAGGCTTGGCGAACCTAGGATCCCTGAGCTGGTAACTAGTAAGTGCCGCCAGTACTCTGACACCATAAACTCTGGGCATACTTCAGTGATTAAGCAATTATCGAGGGTCACAGCGGTTGGTACATTGTGTCTCAAGGAGTGGGTTTCTTGGCAAGAAAGAAAAAAGCCTATATAAAAAGTCCCTTAATTCCAAGGTGTGCTGTGTACTGATGGGATGCATGGCTGTTGGCCCCCTGCAGGTTTGCGGGTAAGAATAGGTATTCTGCCTGTCGTAAGAGGTGGCTAAAAGGAGTCTTCACACGTTTCGGCCACACATCTACGGTCCCTTATGTGGGTTTGACCCTTTATCTTCAAAATTCTTCCAAAGAGCGAACCATTTGGGGAAAGACACCTTATATGGTGCACCATGTATTTATGTTGCAGTGACATCCTATGCACCCATTATGGAATGGACTTATGACTGCATTTTCTCCTAAGCCATTGGGCAGGGCATCTCATTTCAGCATAAGTCCTGTACATTGTGCACTGACACCCATGCACCCTTTATCGTAATGGTCCATGTAGCACCAGAAAGCCAGCACGGTAGCCAGTCCGTTGTGGTGGGGTCGTCATGCATACTCTCAGCTGTAGCCCCTTGACAACGCAGGGATCGCTCTACCGATTCCAGAGCTGAGACCACCTCATGCAAGCCAAGGAAGAGAAGATTTTCCATGTGGGGCATCCGGACTCCCAGCAATGGTCATCCTGTCAGGTGACCTTTACTGTGGCTATGGGGCACCCGTGAGAAGAGCCCCTGATTGGAGTGGGTGGCATCAGGGTGGATGACCCGCAATGAAGAGATCAAAGTCAGGTTATGTTGTTGGATGTACAACTGCTGTCTCGAAGCAAGGAAAGTTTAATGCCTCAGTGTACGACCCCCAATCGTTCCCCTCCCTGGTCATGCCATGGGAGGAACATAGGGCCACGAAACAGGGTGAACGGTGTGCTTCACGATATCTCATTTGCAGCAGAATTGATGGGGACTCTTTCTGGGTGACCAAGCCTCAGTTCTTCGTGGACCATCTGGAAAACAGGTTTGGGGGAGTGGATAATGGTTCTCTTTTGACCCACACGGTACCCACTTACCAAATACGGATGCTACTCACCTGTGAAAATCTGGGTGATGTTGCAGTGACCATTAGTCTCTGAATATGGTCCGGGGTGTTATTTTCGACCGGGATTTGTTGCCCCAGAACGATGACGAGGTCAAGGTGATGGTCTATCATTGTGATATAAAGCCTTATATTCCTCTCCAACATGCCCCCTCCCATGAGATGCTTCAAAAGTTGGAAATTTGGACCCATGTCCTCACACTGTACCTCCAACACTACATGTAGGGGCTATGGGCATCCAGCACATCCCGATGCTCCATGCACACTGCCTCCCATCTGTGTAAATTGTGGTCAGAACCATCCTCCCTGCTCGTCAGAATGCTCCGCTCTGCACTGGTAGAGGAAAATCATTGAAGATAAGACCCTGGACCATATGACACTTACTGAGGCAAAGAAAAAATTTGAGCGGCTGCACACTGTACAAATGACAACCTCTCTTGCAACAGTAACGTCATATCCACCCCCATGGTGGTTGGGGGCTCTCTTCCTTCCACTACTCTCAAAGCAATTGCTTCAGGAGCAGCTACCGCCCCTCAGTTGGAGAAGGACCCTCCTTTTCTGGCTTCCCTCATTAGGAAGGGGTCCCTTGGAACACTCCCTTCCGCCAGTGTCGATATCGACACTGCCACAAACTGCTAGTTGCGGGGCTTCTCGCTCCTCCTCTGTTCCATACAACTGGGTCTGAAAAGCCATACATTTTAGTGTGGCACATTGCACGTTTCGGCCATCAATTTATCCATCTGTAGCCACAGCCTTCCACCATCTGTCCATTGGAGAACCCATGACGACTTGTGTGGCAGTGATCATTTCCCAATTTTCCTGTCACACCGTCAGACTCCAGGACACCCACCTAAGTGGGCTCTAAACAAGGCTAACTAGGAAGACTATACCTCTGCAGCCATTATTGGCCCTCCCCCACTCGACAACGTCGATGTGGTGGTTGAGAGCGCCGCACGATCCGTTATTCAGCTGCTGAAGCTACTATTCCTCATTCCTCATGGTGGAAGACAGTGCTGTGGTGGTCACTGAAGGTCGCTGAGGCCATTAAAGACTGCAGGCGGGCCTTACAAAAATGATCGAATGTTTGTAATTCTTATGGGACGAACCTATGTTGGTCGTCAGTCCCTAGACTTACAGACTACTTAAACTAAGTTAAACTAACCTAAGGACAACACTCACATCCATGCCCCAGTGGGGATGTAGGCCTTACAGCGGTACAAGTGACACCCCTCTCTGGAGCATCTCGTCGCGTTCAAACGGCTCCGTGCTCGTGCTCACCAGTTAATTAGAAGGTGGAAACAGGAGTGTTGGGAGAGGTACGTCTCCACTACTGGGTCAGCTACCTCCACCTCACAGGTCTGGAGCAAAATCAGATGCGTAAAGGGAAACCAGATGCCAGCAGGTATCCCTGGGATCTCCATGAATGGCATTATATGTACAGACCCGGCCACACTTGCAGAGATGTTTGCTGAGCATTATGCTTCTGCCTTTGCTACTGCAAACTACCCACTGGCCTTCCGTACGTTAAAGGAGTGGGTAAGTACACAAGAACCCTTTACCGCCCGTCGCACTGAGACTTAACAACACTTCATTCAATGAGTGGGAGTTTGGTGCTCTTCCACAATGGCCCCTAGGCCTGACAGCATCCATGTCCAAATGCTGAGGCATCTCTCAGCTGAAAACCAGGGTAATCTCCTTGCTCTCTTCAACCGAATCTGGTGTGACGGGCCTTTCCCATCACAGTGGCGGGAGAGTATAATCATCCCGGTGATCAAACCTGGCAATAACCCTGTTGATGTTGATAGCTATCTGCCCATTAACCTGACCAACATCATGTGTAAACTGTTGGAGCATATGGTGAGTAGGAGGTTGTGCTGGATCCTCAATAATCAGGGTTTACTGGCTCCATGACAGGGCAGTTTCCACCAGGTTCACTCTACCACCGATAACCTGGTGTACCTCGAGTCCGCAATCTGCCCATCTGCACAGCCTTTTCCAGGCACCAACACCTTGTAGCTGCCTTCTTTGATATGCACAAGGTGTATGATACAACCTGGCAACGCCACATACTCACTACTTTACATGGGTGGGGTCTCCGGGGCTCGCTCCCGATTTTTATACTAAACTTTTTAGCCATCCGTACCTTTTGTGTTCAATTTGGTGCTTCTTGTGACACCTCTCACATGCAGGAAAATCGGGTTGGTTGGTTGGTGTTGGGTGTTTAAAGGGGACTAAACTACCGGGTCATCAGTCCCCTGTTCCCAGCTAAGAGATCACAGGATTTAATGTATGGTTAAAAACAAGCACCCTGCAACCAGTACACAAGATGTACAGGAAGACAGTGCTGCCCATAATTGCAACATAAAAATAAAAATGAAACCACAATAGAGGTGGAACTAATAATGAACTATGCTTAAAATCACAGATGTTGTTGGCTGGCTGATCACTAGGATAATAATGGATGAGCCAGCCAGTCTGCACATACTAGAACTGCCAGTTGGAAATAGGACTGACAAGACAAAAGTGACAACAGGTTAAAACTACAAGCGGTGTATGCCTGAAGATCAGGCATACAAACCCACCATTAAAGCTTATGATAAAAACCAGCTGCGCAAATAAATCCTAAAACACAGTCAGCCATAGAGGCGTCGTCAACTAAAATCTAAGGAAGCGCAGTAGGCAGGTTAAAAGACTGCCGCAATGCAGCTAAAAGTGGACAGTCCAACAAGATGTGGACTACAGTCAACACTGTGCCACAATGGCATTCTGGCGGTTCCTCTCGACGTAAGAGGTGGCCGTGCATTAGCCACGTATGGCCTACACACAGGCGACATAGGATGACTGAGTCCCTTCGAGAAGGCCCGAGGGAAGTCTTCCAAGCTGCTGTCGAAGGCTTGATTGCACGGAGCTTATTGGGCATACTCATTGTTGCCCATTTCGAATTCCAGGCCTCAAAGATCTTTCGGTGTAGACCCAAGCGGATATCCCCTTCTGGGGTACCGATATCCAGGCGCTGGCATGCGATGGCCTACTTGGCCAGCTGATCAGTGTGTTCGTTCCCTGGAATGCCAATGTGGCCTGGGGTCCAGATGAAAGCCACAGAACGGTCTGATTTACCAAGACTAAACACCGTGACTTGGATGGATTGCACCAAATGGTGTTTGGGGAAACAGTGGTCGAGAGCGTGCAAGGCACTCAGGGAGTCACCGCAGATAAGATATGACTTCCTGGGGCATGCTCTGAGATGGTCGAGTGCACGGGTTATTGCAATCAACTCCGCCGTAAAGACAGTACAGCCAGGGGGCAGGGAGCGCTGTTCAGTGTGGTCACCATGAACATAGGCGTAACCCACTCTGCCGTCTACCTGGGAGCCATCAGTGTATATGACGTCTACATCACGGAATGTGCCGAGTATGTCCAGAAACTGGTGTCTAAGTAATTGTGGTGAAATCGACGCCTTTGGATCGCAGGACAGTTGCAGGTGAAGCTGGAAGCGAGGGATGGTCCAAGGAGGGATATGAGATAGGCAAGAGAATGCAGGACGGAGAGGAAAGGACTCGAGTGAAGAAAGAAGAGAATGTACCCGGACCGCAACTGGAAGACCCAATCTGGGTCGACGTTGTAGAGAGGGAAGGTCGGTATTTGGAAACAATAACCTGAGATTTGGATGGTGAGGCGTAGCATGGACATGGACAATGTAGGAGGCCAGCAAATGTTGCCGGTGGTACCTCAAGGGAGGGATGCCAGCTTCGGCAAGGAGGCTAGGCACAGGGCTGGTGCGGAATGCCCCCGTTGCTAAATGGACACCACCATGAAGAATGGGATCCAAGATCCGCAGTGCTGAAGGTGATGCAGAGTCATACACCTGGCTCCCATAATCCAGGCGTGATTGGATGAGCGCCTTAAAGAGGTGCATGAGGGTTCGGCGGTCAGCTCCCCAGGCAGTGTGCCCGAGACATCGCAATATATTTAGGTGCCGCCAGCGCTTCAGCTGACAAAGGTGTGGCCCCCAAGTCAGTCGGTTGTCAAACGGCACGCCGAGAAACCGATGGCTTTCTGCAACATGAAGCTGGTCAGCAGCTAGGTACAGGTCTGGGTCAGGGTGAACGGCCCGACAACGACAACAAAAGTGCATCACCTGGGTTTTAGAAGCTGAGAACGTAAAGCCACGTGTTGTGGCCCATGACTGTGCCCTTCGGATGGTTCCCTGAAGACGCCTTTCAGCAACACCAATGCTAGGAGAGCTGTAGTATAAGCAAAAGCCATCGGTAAATAAAGAACAAAAAACCGATGACCCCACTGCCACAGCAAGACTGTTTATCGCAATTAAAAAGAGCGATACACTGAGAACGGAGCCCTGCGAGACGCCGTTCTCCAGCACTCGGCGTGCGGCGGCGTGAGCTAACCCTAAAAGTGCGTAGCGAGAGGAAATTCTTGATAAAAATTGGGAGTGGACCACGTAAGCCCCACTCATACAGTGTAGCAAGAATATGGTGGCGCCATGTCGTGTCATAAGCCCTCCGGAGGTCAAAAAGACCGCAACGAGGTGCTCACGCCTAGAGAAGGCTGTACGGATGGCCGACTCCAATGACACTAAATTGTCGATAGTGGAGCGACCCTGGCGGAAACCCCCCTGTTGTGGGGCCAGCAGACTCCGATCTTCAAGGAGCCACATAAGACGGCAACTCACCAAACGCTCAAGCAACTTACACAGGACATTAGTTAAGCTGATGGGGCGGTAACTGTAAACTGCCAGCGGATCTGCTCCCGGTTTCACAACAAGGATAATAATACTATCCCTCCACTGGGATGGGAAAAAAACCCCTGTCCAGACCCTATTAAATAAGGCGAGCAATTTCTGATGCAAGTCCGCTGACAGGTGACGGACGAACTGGCCATGTATGCGGTCTGGTCCCGGAGAGGTATCGGGGCATGCTGCAAGAGCAGTGGTAAACTCCCACTCCGTAAATGGAGCATTGTACAGTTCCCGGCGGCGAGTGTGGAAAGATAGAGGATTTCGCTCCACCCGTTGTTTAAGGGAGCGGAAGGATGCACTACAATTTGCCGTTGCAGAGCAGCTCGCATAATGCTCTGCCATGCACTCAGCAACAACGGCCGGATCAGTACAGAGTGTGCCATCGACAGTCAGAGACGGGATTCCCGCTGGTGGGCGGTAGCCAAAGAGGCGCCGTACCTGAGACCAGATGCGAGAAGGGGAGGCACGAGAGCCTATAGAGGCAACGTACCGCTCCCAACAGTCCTGTTTACTTTGCCAGATGAGTCGTCGGGCTCGGGCCCTGAGCCTTTTAAAGGCTGTCAGATTTTCAAGTGTAGGGCGGCGCCGGTGGCATGTCAGTGCACGCTGACGGTCCCAGATGGCCTCAGCAATCTCGGGCGTCCACCAGGGCATGACCTTGCGCCGAGGGGAGTCAGTGGTGATCAGAACGGTCTCCTCTGCAGCTGAGACTATAGCAGCAGTGACCTGTTGGACTGCCGTATCAATATCAGGTGGTAGTGGAACAAACCACAGCAGCCGAGGTGAAACGCCGCCAGTCTGTTTGATGTAGACACCATCTGGATGGGTAACCTGCAGGTTCAAAGTGCTGGAGTAACAGAAGAATGGGGAAATTGTCACTCCCACGAAGGTCGTCGTGGACCCTCCAACTTAAATGTGAAATGTGGGAGCAGGCTTGGGCTACATACAGATAGGTCAATAGCAGAATATGTGCCATGCGCTATACTAAAATGTGTGGGTGCACCGGTGTTTAAGAGGCATATGTCCTGCTGTGTCAGTAACTTTTCAACGTCTCTACCACGTCCCGAGGGCTGTATACCGCCCCAGAGTGGGTGGTGGGCATTGAAGTCCCCCAAAAGGATAAATGGTGGGGGTAATTGCGCGACCAAGGCAGTGAGGTCAGCAAGGGACACGACCTCATGTGGTGGGAGGTACAGAGAGCAGACAGTTATGTCCTGAATTGTTCTGATTCTTACAGTCACTGCCTCGAGAGCCGTGTTGAGAGGCACGGCAGCACTAGGAACAGTGGCCAGGACATAAATGCAGACACCTCCAGATACCCTGTTGTAGTCAGTGTGGTTGTTATAGTAGCCCCTATAGCCGCGGAGGGCTGTGGTCCGCTGGACAGGAAACCATGTTTCCTGTAGGGCTACACAGAAAGCAGGATAGCGGCACAGTAATTGCTGCAGCTCGGGTAAGTGGCGGAAAAAGCCGCCACAGTTCCACTGCAAGATCATGCTACTTCTTGATTGCTGAGTCATGGCAGTATTGAGGGTGCTGTTGGTTCCACGGAATCACCGGTCGTCGCCAATGGTGGAGGCAGGGCCTCTACATCCATCGCCTCCAAAGTCTTGGTGATAGCCAAGTCCTCTAGTGAGGCGAGGAGTTCTACCACGTCCTCAGACATGTGAGGTGGTGGTGGTGGTGGTGGTGGTGGTACGGTTTGCACCGTGGAATCCGTTTGCTTAGTAGCCTTAGATTTTTTCTTCTCTCGCTTCTTTTTTGGTTTCTCTTGCTGGGAGGGCTTTGGGGCCTTGACCTCAGCCTCAGGGACTGAGGAGAACCTTGAAGCCCTAAGACCACAACCCGAAGTCCGTGGCTGCGTCAGCCACTCACTGGTACCCACATTATCAGTAGGAGAGACCATAGGAGGAAGGGAGCCTAGGGACCCCTTCCTGGCGAGAGGTGCCGGAGAAGGCTGCTTCTTCTTCGGCTGGGTGTTGGGGACTGAAGACCCCAACGGTTGTGGGGCAGTTGCCCTCACAGGAGGTAGTGGGGGGGGGGGGGGAGTGGGCTGTGGACACCAGAAGGGCCCCCAACTGTCAAGGGGGCAGTTTGATGTTGTTGGCCCGCAGGGGCCACAGGCAGTGGCGAGACATGGAAGGCTGTCGTCCCCATAGTGATCGGAGACGACGCAATGGCAGTAAAGGTCGACGACATCCGAATGGGATGAAGAGACTCATACTTTCGTCTGGCCTCTGGGTACGTTAATCTGCCCAGGGGTTTGAATTTCATGATCTTTTGTTCTTTATGGAGCATACTACAGGTCGGCGAGCAAGGTGGATGTTGCAGCCCACAATTCACACACACAGGAGGAGGTGTACACAGAGCGTCCGGGTGTGATGGACGCCCACAGTCTCTACATGTGGGGCTGGAAGTGCATCAGGAGGACGTATGCCCAAACTTCCAGCACCGAAAGCATTGCATAGGGGGAGGAATGTACGGTTTTACATCACACCAGTATATCATTATCTTGACCTTCTCAGGCAGTACATCGCCTTCGGAGGCCAAGATAAATGCACCGGTGGCAACCCTGCGATCTTTCAGTCCCCTGTAGATGCGCCGGATGAAGTGAACTCCTCGTTGCTCTAAGTCAACGCGCAATTCGTTGTGAGTCTGTGACAGGAGATCACGGTGGAATATTAAGCCCTGGATTATGTTGAGCGCCTTATGCAGCGTGAAACTTGCGGCGACGTCTCCTAGCTTGTCGCAGGCAAGTAAAGCCTTTGCAGGGGATGCCGCTTGTATTAAGACAGACCCGCTTCTCAGTTTTGAAAATGATGCCACTTCACCAAATCAATTTTCAATAGTGTCAACAAAAAATTGTGGCTTGGTGTTAGTAAAAGATTCCCCATCAGCCCAAGTACATATTAAGTACTGGGGCGAGTAAGGCTCAGATCGGTTAAGGGTCCGACGTTCTTCCCAGGGTGTGGCCAGGGAATGGAACGATCGGGGGTCATACTGTGCACCATTAAATTCATTTATTCCTCTCTTAGAGACAGCACTTTTGTGACTGCCCACGCTATTTATGGCTCGTTTCATTTCCGTCCCACGAGCAGCTAGGGAAATAAGGTCCACTCAGGCAGAGCCCCGCTTGCCTGGGTTAGCCTTATACAACTGAGGTGCGGCAGGTTCCTCAGAGGTTGCTTGCTAGCGGCTGTTCATCCTCAACAGCCATGCATCTCCTCGGCACGTAGCACACCTTGAGATTGAGGTTTTTTTTTTTAATAGAGGTTTGTACCATCCTCGCGACCCGGGCGATTAAGCCAAGATCCCTGGGCTCTGAAACGTACAACGTTCCACCGTCGCGTCGAACGATGGTCGTCGAAGCACACACAAAGCTTACGGTGTAGCGGACTGTTGGCGCGACACAGCCCACGGGCCAGGACCCCGGGTTCGCCAAGCCCGTACTCTGCAAATTAATGCTGATCCCCTGAGGGGAGGAAACTCGAGTCCCCAGAGCTCTGTTTTGAGTGTTCCCTTATTTTTGTGGCCAGTAACAGCTTAGCGACAGCTTTTGGGTCATCAGTATCCCCTTCTCTCTATGCTGACGACTTCTGTATCTATTTTGTATCTCCAGCATCCAGGTTGCTGAAAACAGATTGCAGGGAGCGATTCGGAAGTAGTAGTCCTGGGCTCTTGCCCACGGCTTCCAGTTTTCTGCCGGCAAGACAAGTGAGTGTTATGCACTTCCGTCAGTGTCGGACTGTTCACCCTCACTCCAAACTTTATCTTGATGCCAACTTACTCGAAATAGTGGAAACTATAGGTTTTTAGGGTTTCTTCACCACCTGGGCCGTACCACCTCGAGTGCTGATTGACTTTGGGTGCCTCGCCTACGGTTCTGCATCACCTTCGGCATTGCGCTCGCTGGACCCCATTCACCATTGTGGGGTCCGCAATCCGACGGGTGCCTTCTGCACCAGCCCTGTGAACAGTTTACTTGTGGAGGCCGGGGTCCCATCTCTGCGGATCCATCACCGACAACTGCTTGCGGCCTATGCAGCCCGTGTGCATAGCTCACCAGGCCACCCGAACCATCGTCTGCTCTTTTCCAATGTGGTCATCCATCCCCAAAGACGATGACCCAGATCAGGCCACAAAATTGCCTTTCGTGTCTGGTCCCTTCTGTTATAACTTGAGTCTCTCTCTTCCTTCTCCATTTCAAGCCCACACACGTACACCCCTGTGGTGCGCGCCAAGGCCGCTTTCTCAACTGGACTTGGCCCACGGACCCAAAGACTCAGTTCCTCCGAAGGCACTCCGCCGTCAGTTCTTCGCTGTTGTAGCTGAGTCTGCACGGATGGTTCAATGGTTGAGGGTCGCACGGGCTTTTCATACATTCACAGCGGCCATACTCGACAGCACTCTCTACCTGACGGCTGTCGTGTTCATACTGCCGAGCTGGTGGCCATTTACCGAGCTCTCGAGCATGTACGGTCTTGCTCAGGTGAGTCATTCCTTATCTGCAGCGACTCCCTGAGCAGCCTGTGAGCTCTGGACCAGTGCTACCCGTGTTCTCCTCTAGTTTTAGCCATACAGGAGACACTTACGGTCCTTGACCGGTCCGGTTCGTTCAGTGGTGTTTGTTTGGTCTCCGGGTCATGTCGGTATCCTTGGCAATGAACGTGCCAACAGGCTTGCTAAACAAGCTGTCGATGAGTCTGTGCTGGATAGCAGCCTACTGCCTTCTGATCTGTGGTCCGTTTTGCGCCATCGGATTTCTAAGCTTTGGGATATTGAGTGGCGTACCCTGACTGCCTAACAAACTTTGGGCTGTAAAGGAGACCACGGCTGTGTGGCTTTCCTCCATGTGGGCCTCTCACCGGGACTCTAGTCTGATCCCGGCTACACATTGGCCATACTTGGCTCACACATGGCCATCTCCTTTGTGGTGAGGACCGCCCCAGTGTTGCTGTGCCTCCTGCCTGACGGTAGCCCACATCTTGCTGGACTGCCCTATTTTTGCCACTATGCGGTGGAGTTTTAATTTCCCTGCAGTATTATCAGATGTTTTAAGTGACAATACCACATTGGCTGATTCAGTTTTAAATTTTATTTGTGACGGTGGTTTTTCCCACTCCCTATAAGTGCATTGTCTATATTCCGCTTGTCTTGTGTCCTCCGATTGGAGGTTTCATTGTGTTGTCGCATGGTTGACCCTTCCTCTTTTTAATCTCATGGTCAGTCAACCACATACATTGGCTTTTTCATTCCATTTCTTGTCATTGTTCGGTGTTTCTGTGTGATTGTCTCATTTTGTGTTGTCTCTTGTCGACTTTCTTGTCCTTTTAAGGACTCTGGAAGATATACTTCCCCTTTACTACTTTCAACTCTGGGCTCTTTTCCACATTTGCCTCTTCTTGTGACGCCCAGTGATGGAATGGGGGACTGATGACCTCTGCAGTTTTGTCCCCCTAAAACATCCAACCAAAAACAACAACATGGCTGTTGAGGCAGAACAGTCACTAGCGAGCAACTTCTGCAGATACTCCTTCACCCCAGTCATATAAGGCTTACCTAGGCATGAGGAGCTCTGTCTAGGTGGACTCAAAGATACCTATCTGCTCGTGGGACCAGCATGGATCCTTCAACATTTGCCTTTCCCCTCTTAGGCTTGATGGCACCAACACCCAATAAAGAAAGAGGGCTCAGATAGCCAGTCCTCCAGATATAACAGTTCATAATAAGAGCAATGTAATGAGTCACAGAGCTGAAGTTGCTAATAAAATTGTCTTTCTTTTCATTAAGTGACAAGAAGGTTTATTTGAAGAAGCTCCATCTTTCTATCTACAAAATGGTCTAGAGAATATAGTAGGTAATTTAAAATCAGTGAAATGGTTGCACAATGAAATCTTGTTTGTTGAGGTAGCTAACTCCCATCTGGCCATAAATTTTAGTAAAGCTAAGTACCTTGGAGAGTATGCCATCGAAACCGAACTCCACAATACCTTAAATTCCAATAAAGGCATTGTTACATGCTGTGATCTTGTTGATATTCCCAAAGAGGAATTGAAAGAAAAGTTGGGTTCCGAAGGTACTGTGGATATTTAAAACTTAATAAAGTGGGTGGATGGTGAGTTGTTTATATTAACATTCAACACACCAAAGCTAGCAGAATGTGTTCAGTCAGTGATGTAGTGTCCTATAAAACCAATAATAATAATAATAATAATAATAATAATAATAATAATAATCTTTTGTCAGGTTTTCCTAAATTAAACATTTGGCCTTATGTCCTCAACCGAATGTGCAGCTTCAAATGCCGGCATTTTGGGCATAGCACCTTGGCATGCAATGGAGAACAGATGTGCGGAACATGTGGTAAGTCTGCCCATGATGGAGACTTTTGTATATCTCCTGCTAAGTGTGTAAATTGTTGTGGAGACCACACCATGAGTCAAGATTGTACCGCATACCTTGAAGATTGCAAGTTCCAGGAGATAAGGCAACAAAGTGCACATCTTGTGGCGAAGCCAAAAAGATCGATAAGGCAATACAACCACCTTCATTTACTTTTGCAGTGGCTCTTCCAAAAGTTGATGGGTGTACACCAACATAGGACACTAGTGTCAGCACTAATTCCTGCATGTGTCAGTTGCAGCAGTTGTTTCAGCTCATGTAGCCCTCTCAAAAATGTTCAAAAAAGGTACTGATACCAACACTGGAGAGCTCCTGTCACCTTCAATGCCAAAACTCATTCAAAATGGCAGTGCAGTTACCACCACAATTATTGAAATGCCTAAAAAGCAGCCCAAGGCCAAAAAAGAGAAGGACACGTCACAGACATAGGTGAAGACTACAAGTAAATGGTCAACACATGTTGATGCCATTACACTTGACATGTTAGCTGATTCAGCTCCAGAGCCCATTTAGCATGATGCAACTCGAGGCCATTCAACTCCCCGCAACACTGACCTCGTACTGGGGCAAACGATCTTGCCCCGAGAGTAACCCTCCACATTTTACAGACTTCCAGCCCTGTCAGAGAGATAGAGTAGAGGTTCAACCTCCTTAATAAATTGCTCTCACACTTGTAGGTATTTATAACACATGTGGAGGAACTACGTTTACTATCTCAGGGATGGCCTGTGTGTATTTGTCTCCAGGAGACAAATTTCAAGCCTTCTGATAAAACTGAGATACACAGTTACGATCTGTGGCTGTTTTCGTCAACCACTCTGCACCCCCCCCCTTAAACTTACAAGCAGTTGCACTGTGAGTGCATGTGTGCCACCAACTGACTATATGCTGCCTGTATCTGTCTCCAAATGATGCGCTCAATGAAAACACTCTTGGAGACCTTCTCAAACAGCTCCCCTTCCCATTAATTCTCTGTTAATGCACACAATATGCTTTGTGGCTCCGTAGCTACCTGCCCCAGGGGTAGACAGTTGAAAGGTTTCTCTTGTCTTCGAGGTCAGAGCACACATTTCTGCATTGCTCAACAGGGGTCATTATATGCCAATTATCTTTCACTTTGCTCTCCAGCCCTTGTCCACACTACTCATTGGAAAGTGGTCAATGATCTTCATGGGCGTGATCACTTCCCAGTCTGGCTCAATCAGCCCAATGGAATGGAGCTTGTAAGACCCTCGGGCTCTGGACACCTGAGATCTGCTCGTCCCTCTCCACTCAGAGGTGACCACGGATGCGGACATCGTCTTCACTTCAAGGAAGAACTCTCCCACTTCTGGGTGGCTGCTCCCCTCTGCCCCCCCCCCTCCAAGAGGGAAGGGGTGGGATAATCCTCAGGTTGGTGCATAATGTCAGGTGTGAGTTGGATCAGTGTACGACAGCAAGTGAGGGCAGTGACAACCAGAGGCCTCCTCACGACAGACAGCAGTCGTGCATCCTATCAGGCAGCACCACAACTAGCAGTGAACTGACACGTCTGAGTCGTGCAGAGCAACAGTTCTACAGTGAGCGCGCTAGTGTACAGACCATGTATCACAGTTACCGTTGTGTGGTCCCCCACCATTGTACACAATGTGAGTTAATAAATGTAGTTAAGATTAGTCTCTGTGTTCGTGTTGAGATATAACACATACCAAGGTGCAGCACACTTCATTCCAGTACTTCCACCAAGGAAAACTACTTGGCATCTCCGCAGGTGGAAATACATACTGTGAAGTAACAGTCAATAATGTTCAAATGTTTGTAAAGTTATGGGCCCTAACTAAACGGTTGTGTACGCTGTAGCAAGGTTCCATAGTGTGCACGGTTATTCTGCCGCAGCAGTCAGTAATGATTAACTCCTAAAACAGAGGTCTACAAAATGATTAATGAGAATTCACCCCATATTCTTACGAAACAGTTTTAGTATTGAAAACTTACTTTCTTAAAGATAAGTTACCCCATAACATTCTTGAATGGAAACACTTTTTATGTGTAAACTGTTAATTCCCCACTGTGTGTTACATTTATCTTCAGAGTACCTCCTCACGATGTACAGATGTACAGAAATTACAATTAAAAATTGAGG
Source organism: Locusta migratoria (assembly GCA_026315105.1). Taxonomy (NCBI): domain Eukaryota; kingdom Metazoa; phylum Arthropoda; class Insecta; order Orthoptera; family Acrididae; genus Locusta; species Locusta migratoria. Next base: position 107,986,848 of record CM048755.1, read on the forward strand.
TAGAAACCATTTGTAGAAAATCACTCAATAATATTTTTAAGAGTGTATTATTGTTCCTTCTGTGTGTACGTACATTTCATTGACTAGAATACTAATGTGTCTATCTGTGAGAGGCCAGTGGGACTGACTGCCATGTGGAAGACCCAGATTCAATTCCCCATACTGACAGGTGGTTTTTTTTTCCTTGGTGGGAGGACTGGGACAGAGTGCACTCAAACCCAAGACACCAACTGAGGAACTAAGTGATCAAATAGTAGCGTACCACCTGGCAGCTGGTCAGCACTTGTGACTCACAAGGGCTTAACCCTCTCATTCCCAGTGTTGTCCCTTGATAACAATGTATTAAAAGCTGATTTATACTGTATTTTGTGTATCAGTCCTTAAAGTCGCATTGTTGTTGATGAACAACATGCTTCTGGTAGGACATTTTGCTGCTCGGTATGGCGTGTTCTGGGGCATTAATCTATCCATCTTGGAAGTTGTGTTACATTGCCATCTGTATGTGGCTGTGAGTGTGAGCATGAGTGTGGTTCATGTTATTTTATTTCAGCAGAGAATTGTCTTTTCTTTGGTGTTGTGGTGAAGATTATGGTAGCATTATTGATCTGATAGTGTTAGCTATCAACAAAATAATGTCCCAAGTAATAAAATACATCAATGCAAACATCTGTGTTGGGCACAAAATACTAAAAAAAAATGACAGTTTGAGGAAAAATTTTAAGACACATATTTTTATGTTTAGTGCACTGTATTAACACAAAAAACACTTCATTTTAATTTTTCCAAAGCTGAATTCATAATGTGGACGTTTGTTTGTAAATTTATCGGACCAAACTGCGTGGTCATCAGTCCGTAGCTTTCAAACTACTTAAACCTAGGTAAACTAACCTAAGGACAAACACACACACCCGTGCCCCAGGGAGGACTCGAACCTCCACGGCGAGCAACCGCGTGCTCCGCAGCGAGACGCTTTAGACCGCTTGGCTACTCCACCACGGCATAATATGGAAATGAAAGAGTTAAGGATATATTTTTTCAATTAAAAAATTAAAGTTGATACAAATTTCATCTGTAAAAAGAACTAAATTTGTTTATTTATCAGAGTGAAGGTTTATTATGTAGTGGATAGAAGGCTGCTTACATATGAGAACCAGTAGTTGACCTTAGACTGACATTTGCAGAAGCCCATAAGTGATTTGTACCTAATCAAAAGAATCTCTTCCATTACAATGGTTGAATTATTAACTTTATTAATTATTTTTATTGTTATGGCAATATACACTGGTTGGTTGCACAATCAATTCCATAAAATTTCAGTTTATCTGTTAGGATGTGCTAACAACTAATGCCTCTGAATTTTTTTTTTTTTTTTAATTATATTATTCATGTTGATTGAGGTATTCCACATAGTGCATATTACTCAGTTAACATTCCCACTGTGGAGATGTAAACTGCAGTCCTCTGCCACTAGAGACAGGGTGGTATGTAAGAAAACTATATTGGTATGTGAGAATCAATGTGTTGTGATAGAGTTTCTTAGCGCATAGGACATGCCTCTAATTGAAATCTGATAAAGGTTATCCTTTGTGGTAGAACTACATTTCTTGCTCTCTTGTTTTTGGGATCGCCATCTATCACAATGTTGTTAAGGGATCTCTCACTCGAAATACAAAAATAATTGTTGACAGATGTTCAGTCTTCTCTGTTTTGTGTCAGGAGTGAGCATATGAGGCACACACACCATGCTCACAGTTCTGCAATGATGGCTCGGGCTTGTTCTTGTTATTTGCCAATCTTGCCTCAGAGCTGTGTATGTATTATCTGACAATACATACATAATATTTTGAATAAGATATATATTTGAATCAATCTCAGTCTCTGATTCACTGCTGAGATTTCATCTTCTCACTTCACACCTGGCTATATTTTCTATTGTTTTCTTTGTACAGAGTTAGCTCCAAAATAGCTTTATCTATCGTATCTACAGTCCTCCTTGTGTTGCATTTTCAGCAGCCAGCAGTGTTGTAAACTCTCATAGAACATCACCACAAGCCCTACTACTGGCATTCTGCAAAATGCTGCTTCCAGCAAGTGCTAAAAAATTGCCAGCCTTACTGGAACACTTACTAGCCACCTCAGGATATCCCAACAAACACTCAGTGATATGAATATGTAAAGAGTGGGCCATCATATCCTGAATATAAAACTGGAAAGATTATCTTTTTTGTGTAGTTATTGCTGTTGTATACATCCTTGACTTGATAGTCAATAAAAATTGAGGTTATGTTCTCGAAACAAAGAGTCTTCAGAGTGGCATTGTGACTTTACAGAAGTAATGTCCATAGAGTCACACAGTTAGTATAAGTAATAGTATTGTTTGGAAAGATAAAGGACTGGCAGTGGACCATAGGAAGCAGTTGGAGCAGCTTCCAGACAGCCCAGTTAGCAGCGGGTTCAACTGAGCAGCTGGTCAGTGGTTTATCTAAATCGGCAGAAATCTGGGAAAGGCCCATGCTTTGTACTCAAAACTAATGAGGGCTGTTAGCCGAGCGTTTCTAAGGGTGTGTCTGGTAGATATCGGTAAGTTCCACACTCCAGTAATTCAGAATAAAATCTATATCTATAAATGTGAATGTCTGTTCGGCGTACGTTTATCACGTCTGAACGACAAGACATAAAGAGCTAAAAATTTGTACAGCTACTAATGTCTACCTGGAGAAGGCTTTAGGCATGGTTTTATGGCGATCCGATAGCTATTCATCTATATATATTAATGTGAATGTCTGTTCGGTGTACGCTTATCACATCCAAATGACAAGACGCAGGGACTTAATATTTGTACAGTTACTAATTTATACCTGAGGAAGGTTTTAGGCACGGTTTTATAGCGATCTGATAGATATTTAGTAATTTGAAGAATATAACGCGAAATGCGGAACAATAATTACTCTTTGAAAATTATATTTACTCTTTGGAAATGGTTTTGGTTGCATCATTGCTTGAGGGTTGATAATGATAAAAGGGTGGAGTATATTGGGATGGAAAGTTATCGGTGTATATAAAATTCTACGTGTGTGTGTATGTGTGTGTGTGTGTTAATCTGCAGCAAAAACTACAGAACGCAAACGAATTGTCTGTGTGTAATTGTTGTCTGAAGTCTCCCGTTGTACACCATAGCAGTTCCATGCCGATAGCTATTAGGGGGTGGTAGATGTGGTGGTTGAAAGTCGTCAAATTATAAAATAATTCGGACGGAAGGCCAGCAATGACGTTTGTGACTCTATAGCATGGAGGTTACATACAGTGAAACGTGATGCCACAGACCATATCTTTGGTCTATGCGTTCTACAATGTCTTCAGCTCTTTCTCTGTAAGGATAAGCATATGAATAAGGAAATATAAGAATAAATAAATAAAGCAGTAAGAAAGAAATTTCTTTTAATACATCTCTTTAAAAAAATCGATTTGATGTTTCGCGCATTACATCAAGTGATCGATCTGTGATATACCAATCATTATTGTTGAATTTCGTGATTGGATTCTTCGAAACGAGTGCATTTTTACGTGTGATTTGATCTCATAGCACACTACTGAAAGATAGCTTATCTATCATAATCAACCAACACGCGAGAGGAGCTGCAGGTTTAAGCTAGTAATCTATAAAACTGTTTACTGTCAATATTTAAGACATTTACGATGTTGGAATATTTACGCTCATCTCATGATTCTGAAAATACTTTCAATATCTCAAAAATTACAAATTTTTATAACTACTATATCAAAATATAGAAAAATCAAGCTTAAAATATTCAACTTTTGAATGTGTCATGCAATTTCATCAAACTCTGGTTTAGACAATAGCTTATTGTCTCTGGGGTGAAAGCATCACTTGTGTACCACATATTTATTTAATTACTGATTTCAATTGTTGTAAATTTATAATGGAAATCTAAACAGATAATCATATTCTGCATAGTAACACTGAAAATACAAGCATCACGATCTACCTCTTGTATATTTAACTTTGTGTGTCAATTTCTTGTAAAATTTGCCAGTAATTTACATAAATTTTGCATGGCCCGAGTAGTCAAGCTCATGAAAACTGGCTTGTATATTTATTGATTTCAGACTTTATGTAATATTAATTAATAGTCCTCCGGAAACTGAACATTAATATTTTGTGTATTTAAATAATGATATATTAGTAAGGAAGTGGTTTCAAATGGTCAGTTTTTACTTAAAGAAATATGTTAAGATGTACACAATTTTGGAAGGAATAACAATCGGCCTATGAGGAAGTGGCCAAGGGACAGAACTGGTGGGGAAGTACGTGTTTGGGAAGGAAGAGGTGAGAAAAGGGGTGTGCAGGTAAAAAAGAAGACTCCATGTCTAGTCTTGGCAGAAGAAGGACCTTCCAGGGTGATAGGAGTAATTCGATTGGGCAGAGTGTTAGGATTTGCGCTGTGAACGGTCACTTCTCGGGATTCTAAATTTGGCAAGAACTAGTAAACACCAGTGCAGCTGATGTGTGTTTATGTTTTTACACAAAAACTTATGAGTGTAGAAATTGTGTTCAGGAAACAAACTATTTTGAACTGTTGACAACTTCATGTTCAATGCTCGTGAAATATACAGAGTTTTTTAAAGTTATGATTACTTATTTGAGGGGGGGGGGGGGGGGAAAGCTATAAACTTCTTATCACAGACAATGCAACAGTTAACCATTTTATTCAGTTTATGATTAATATTTCATCTGACCACTTCCAATAAGAAACCAATTTGATTGAATAAACCTTGCTCATCTAAATCTCTGACTTTGTCTACCTCATTTGCAAATGTTAGAATACAACACCTTTTATTAATGAACCATTTATTTTATGTAATATTTCTTATTTGTTTTGAAAACTACAGCCTATGCATAGAGTGTTTTTAAATACAGGATCACAAGTAAAAGATAATATCTGCAACTAAGGTAGTTACTGGGGCATGAAAGCAAACACGTATTGTTAGACCCTAAGATAACATTGAGTCAAACTTCTAAATCAGAACCGTGCATAGCACAATATGCAGGTCCTTACAGCATATAGTCACTTGCTTTAATCTTAGCTCCGATAAAGGCAGTAAGGAAACAGCACAAGGTTGCAGTATCCCAGTGAGCGTCCTTCTGGCAGCAGCTGTATAAAGGAATTGCCTTTGTAAACAACACTCTGTAGGAATATAAACTAACAGAGGGAAGATGTATGCCAATAAAATGATTCCGTCTTACCAAGCTGTGGTTCACAAAGTTGTCAGACCCTGTTTGTAACCAGTCAGTGCACATGTGAAACCCTGTATGTGGTCAATATATCACCTTTTGCTCATCTTCTAGTCTAGGAAGTACTACTGCAGAACTAAAGCTAACAAGGGAATACTCTAATCTGGTCAGAAATCACATTTCAATTTTTTTCTCACATGTGTAAGCTACTTTTAATCACCTGAGTCACATTTTCAATCAATCTGAATTTCAGATCATGAAATTACTCATTTTTAAGGAATTAATACAGCATCTGTATCTCTCAATACAAGATATCTGAAGTCACTATGTATATTAACATCAACAGCTTTTGGAAGAAATCCTTTGACAAGCTCTTCCATATCAACAAACCCGTTTTCTGGTTAAGGTTCTCCGATATCTTTACAATCTGTAACCAAGGGGAACTGTAGGACGCCCCTAGATAAATTAGGGATGCACTACACTAAGGAAGCAACTACTCGGGCAGCAGAGTACTTGTGAGGTGCACTTGGGGGGTTTTTCAGGCTAGGAGCTAGCGCTGATGAGCACTTGCCAGTCAAAATTATTGTGATCAGATAGTTTTATGCACCGAAAGCTGGCTAAATCACGATGCGGGAAGCTCAGAAATATTTAGCGATGTTAAAGACAGATCATACACAACTGGAGAGCAAGTGTTCATCATAGTGGACAAAGATATTGTTTCTACCGAGGTCGAGGTTCAAAGTATCTGAGCACATATAACAGGTCTTAGAGAAGATAATAGTTGGGTTTTTACTGGCCCCCTATGCCGCTGTAGTAGTTGTAGAATCATTCAAAGAAAGTCTAAGCCAGGTAGTGCGTAGGTATCCGGGCCATGCAACGTTACTCGGGGTGACTTCAACCTTAAGAGTAAAGATTGGAACCTCTCTACTTTCATTTCAGGTAGTACAGACAAGCAGTCCTGCAAAATACTATTGCACATATTTTCCAAAAACTGTCTTGAGCAGTTAAACTGACAGCCCACATGCAATGGAAATATTTTAAACCTTATAGCTTCCATCAGACCCAACCTTATTAACGATGTCAGCATAGAGACAGGAGTTAGCGATCATGATATTGTCATAGCACCAATGGTGACCAAAGTTAATAAACCAGTCAAGAAGGCTAGGAGTGTGTTTTTATTAGAAAGATCTGATAAGCAATTGTTAGCATAATACTTAGAAAATGAATGGACATCGTTTAGTTCTGGTCCTATGGATGTAGAGGAATTGTGGACTAAATTTAAATGCATAGTAAATAAAGGGTTAGAGAAATGTGTTCCTATAAAGTCGATTAAAGGTGGAAAAGATCCACCCTGGTATAATAATAATATTAGAAAGCTACTGAGAAAGCAAAGGCTGTTGCACTCTCGGGTTCAAAAAAGAACATGCAAATCTAGACAGGCAAAAGTTAGTAGAGATTCGTGCGTCTATAAAAGGATTGATGTGCGAAGCATACAAAAATTACCACAGCCATACCTTAGCAAAAGACCTTTTCAAGAACCTGAAAAAATTCTGGTCCTATGTAAAATAATCAATAAGCTGTGCTGAAACTTTCACCAATGTTGCAAAAAATAAAGAGAATGATTACATTAGGCCTAGTAACAAGCCAGAAGAAGTTGTGGCCGGGGACACCAAAATTCAAGTTATGAGTTTACATTACCTTGTGTTTGTGTGCAATTATTTTGAGTAGTTTCTTTCGGATAGATAGTCTATATAAGTATGTATTAATCTGGATATCACAAAATCTAAAATTTTCAATTCTGAGGTAGAAAATAATTAGCTATTAAGTTTTGTTTCCCCCACCCACACACATTCCTCTGAACACATCATAATGATGTAGCAATATGCTGCAGCCTGTTTTCATAATTTTGATGATTCCTAATTCACTTATTCCCATTGGACCCCTTCTAAACCTCCCCCCCCCCTCCCCACTCATACATATTAGGTTGCATTACTATTTGCCACAGACAATGGAAACAAGAAAAAAGAATGAAAATACGGTTCTAGAGACCTTTTTTTTTTTTTTTTTTTTTTTTTTTTTTTTTTAAATGAAACAGCACTCTTTTTCAAAAGAAGAAAATCCAATTCCGAAGCTATTTTAGAGAATGCAATGGAAATGGTGTGGAAGCCTCCTGATGAATATTAGGTTTTGGAACACACAAACTAGACAATTGTCAGAAGCATGGGAAGGAGCATGAGACAATAAGAATTTTATGAAGTTCCTGTAGAGGAGGATATTTGAAATTGTTTGAAGTAATATTTGGATCTTTGAAGTCAAATTCCATAATTTATTCATTGTTGTACAAAATAAATATTTTCTGATACCACTGAAGTGGATTATTCATAATGTAATTACAAAACGCACACAGGAATGGTCGGAAGTAAATGAAAGTACACATAATGGAAGACCATGTGACTTTTATTATATTATGGGCTGTTAGCATTACAGGTGTGACCTCTGTGCTTCAGAACGGAGTCAAACAGTCTTTAGATTCTCACCTGAGGCACGTTCGCCCACAGTTGTTGCAGCTGTCCCACTAGATCCCACAAGTTGGTACTGCAAGAGACCCCCCCCCCCAATGTCATCTCACGTGTGCTCAAATGACAGGGAGGTCCAGGGATCTTGCTGGTCACGAGAGGACCTCAGCACGCTGCAGGCAGTTCACAGGCACACTAGCGAAAGAACATTTGCGATATATCGCCCCGCTATTGATGTCTGCAGAAACACGGCTCGAGATGACCTGAACACTTCGATGCCAGGTTTTGAGCCTGTGTGTGTCTCCACAACATTGGCAGGACTTAACCTTTGCCACTGACACCGCCAAACCCCAACACGACGGACGTCTGCGGTTTTGGAAAAAGACTCGTCACCGAGCATCGTGTGACACCATTTGTCCTCTGTATGTTCTGCTCAGACGAGGCACTACTACAAATGCCAGCATTTGCGTTCCACTATCGATAACAATCGACACACGAGGTAGTAATACCCCCGTCCAGCAGATGCGAGTGCACACTTGCGGACGTCAGGTGCCGAGATCGTAGGATACCAAATTACTTCGTTCGCCGTACAATAGCTCTTCCTCAGAATGGTGTTCCTCGGACCTGCTCGTCACGGCTGGATGCCCTCAGACGTCGGACCACTGTGACATTTGAATGGCCCGTATGCTTGGCAATTGCACACTATTATCATTCTGCTTTTACACTGCCATCTGTCAAATGCATTCTGTTGGTGTCTTAGGCATCTGTGATGCATTGCAAATGCTTTGGGCAGTTAACTGTTACCAGTTTTGCGACATATGGACAGTGGCATCTTGTGTGCACTATGGTGGGTGTTGTACACATTCATTTACCTGATGTTATGCAGAATGGCATAATATTGGATCACTGCTCCTGGGGACATCACTTTATTGTCAGTGACTGTATTTTGCAACTATCTTGCTAGTGCTTTCCATGGAATTGTGAAATTTCAAAATACCAACCAGGGCCATTCCGTGCCAAGTGGTCTAATATCGAGAAAAGTTCCCACATGACCCTCATGGATTTTGATGAAATTTTGTATGAAGATTCACACATGTTCTCAATGAACAGTGGTAAATTTTCAGTTTCAAAAATTCAATACTTCCGGAGATACAGTCACTTGTTTAAGACCATAGCACAGCTTCCAATAGTGCGTCCTTGAATTTTCAGCAACTTTGAGATGATATATCTCTGGGAGTTTTTGCATGAAAGAAACAAAACTTGGCCATCTTATACAACTTTTAGAGCTCTTTAAAGTAAAATATTAAGAACAGGATTTCTGAGCAATTTTCATATAGAAAATTTGGGGCAAACTTGGGCGAAAAAATTGCTGGTTAAAAAAAGTGCGAACTTTAGTTTTTTATATCTCCAGAAGTAATTGTGGGATGTACATGAAACTTTGCACACCACAACTCACCAACAGAAGGTCTTAGAATATAAAGTTTCATTCTCCTAATGCTTCCCATTATTTCACAAATCTAGGGTAAAGTTGACGATTTTTCAAAAAGTGCTAAAAATGGGTATTTTAATCAAATTTTTTAAAAAAGTGTTTTCTCCAAACTCCTTTAAACTATGCTCATTAGAAAGAGCATATTCTAAACTATCTAGAAAAGTGGATTTGGTTTTGCAATGCAAGCATATAAGGCCCTAAAAAGTAGCATAATCCTAGAGGCGCACTGGAAGTTTGAACCCATTTCTCTGGCACTCAAATTATACCTAAAATCTTTTATTATGTCTAATAAATATTTGTTAATGCCTGGGATAAGTGAAATAAGAAGTCCTGATGAATAGGATGTAGCTAAAGTCCGAATAGTAAAAAAATAAAAATAGAAACAATGTTATTTCTTAACTGTCCCCCCATCCCACATCTCTCTCTCTCTCTCTCTCTCTCTCTCTCTCTCTCTCTCTCTCTCTCTCTCTCTCTCACACACACACACACACACACACACACACACACACACAAAACTGAATTTAATTCATAAAATTTATTTCCATAATCATTATCTAATTATTAGTAGCCTGTTTAATGAACAAACACTAGCTTACTGATGGAAAAGAAATGTATAAATGAGTTGCTATGGTTTAACCACTGCTAGTTTCATTTCACCTGAGAAAACCAGCATCCCCAACCCCACAGGGGCAACAACAGCCACGGGTGGGTTCCTTTACCACAGGATATCCCAAGCGTGATAAGCATTTCTTTGCACAGGTTCCCAAGCCTGATAATAAAATTATTGAAGTGTCCTGGGCAAAATTAGAAGCCACTCATAGTTTGCTTAGTTTCCTCTAACCTATTTCAATTTTTGATAGGGTATGGTGGTTCAATTTCAATCATTTCAGACAAATGTAATTGTAACTGCAAACATATTGAGAAAAGAAATAATTTCAACTATGGCACTTGTTCTTGAATGTTTAATGAATATGTAACACAAATATTAGACAATTACATATGTTGGTATGAACACAAAAAAAGGTTACAGAATTGAGAAAAATCGATAGAAAATGTACCACACTAGGTATGATTATGATCACTTCCTCGTACAATTTTAATCACTGACTTTTTCCACATAAAAAGCACTTTTTCCCTTCGGGCACCAGTGCATACTTCACTGTACCAAACGTTGCACAATAACGAGTTTACAAGCACGTGGAAACTAGAACATTTATAAGAGCACGTTCGACGAAGTAGCTACAAGTACATCTTTACAGGAAAAAATTTATGTCTCCTTAACACAGAGTGTTGTATTCTTGAAAAAGACAGGAGGAGCTGTAGAAACCTGCTACACTGCAACGCCACACAAAGGCAAGTGCTAGCAACAATACGAGACTGAAAACTTATGTTGATCGGAATGGTACCTATATCGAATTTGTACCACCTTACCCTATGCTACAGTAATTTTCTGATGAATATCAAGAGGAATGGTGTATTGTCAGACAGACAAATTTACTGTTGGAGCTGGAATAACTGCACCTTAAAGGCCTTAAATGTTACCTGAAAAACAAAGAGCTTGTTGTCCTAATGGATTTTTTTGAAAATTATTCTTTTATTATTCAGGATGCTGTGCAAAGCTTCCACTGGAAAGCAACAATTCATCCATTTGTTATCTACTTTCATCAAAATGAGAAAGTGGAATCTTTAAGTTTCTGCATTATCAGTTCTTGTTTGTGACATGACACAGGTACAGTTAACGTTTTTGTCAAGGAGCTCATCAAATATATATAAAAGCACAGTTTGCACAGATATCTCACATGCATAATTTCAGTGATGGCTCCAGTGCTCAAACTTACTCACCTAGACCTGTTTCATTTCTTCTCTGAAAACATTAATCAAATCATATTTGTTTTCCTCAGTAAAGATGAAATGGGGGGGGGGGGGGAATTGTCACAAGAAGTGAGGTTTAAACTTGGACAAACTGTAACAGGCACTAGAGAAAATCGTCACTTTTTACCTATTGATGAAACAATAATTCAGGCCAGCAGAGTTTCAAACGATTGATCATCTTTTCTAGCTACAATGGGTCAGAGAACTAAAGAAGGCATATTAATGTCTGCTCTCCAACCTGGACAATATGTTGCATGAATCTAAGAAACTTTTTGCTGGATTGGGAATATCTGTGAGACTTCCACTGAGCAAAGGGGTGCATTAATAAACTTTATGCACCCTCATGGTCCAGCAGATTCATTGTATTGACCACCAATGAGTGACAAATGCTGGGTTCCATCACATCACATTATTGCAGTTATTCCAGCTCTGTCAGTAATTCGTCTGTGTTGACATTCATCAGGCTTGGAAACCTGTGTAAAGAAACTCACCCATAGCTGTTGATGCTCGAGCGTAGCCCCTATGGTGATGGAGATACTGGTTTCCTCAGGTGAAATGAATCTAGCAGTGGTTAAACCACAACAACTCATTTATATACTTATTTTCCTTCAGTAAGCTGGTGGTGTTCATTAAAAATGCTAATAATAATTAGATAATGATTGTGCAAATAAATTTTACAATTTACATTCATTCTAAATTATAATTTTGTGAGTGTTTGTGTGTGTGTGTGTGTGTGAGAGAGAGAGAGAGAGAGAGAGAGAGAGAGAGAGAGAGAGAGAGAGAGGTGGGATGGGGGGACAGTTAAGAAATAACATTGTTTCTATTTTTATTCTTTTACTATTCGGACTTTAGCTACATCCTATTCATCAGGACTTCTTATTTCACTTATCCCAGGCATTAACAAATATTTATTAGACATAATAAAAGATTTTAGGTATAATTTGAGTGCCAGAAAAATGGGTTCAAACTTCCAGTGCGCCTCTAGGATTATGCTACTTTTTAGGGCCTTATATGCTTGCATTGCAAAACCAAATCCACTTTTCTAGATAGTTTAGAATATGCTCTTTCTAATGAGCATAGTTTAAAGGAGTTTGGAGAAAACACTTTTTTGAAAAATTTGATTAAAAATACCCATTTTTAGCACTTTTTGAAAAATCGTCAACTTTACCCTAGATTTGTGAAATAATAGGAAGCATTAGGAGAATGAAACTTTATATTCTAAGACCTTCTGTTGGTGAGTTGTGGTGTGCAAAGTTTCATGTACATCCCACAATTACTTCTGGAGATATAAAAAACTAAAGTTCGCACTTTTTTTAACCAGCAATTTTTTCGCCCAAGTTTGCCCCAAATTTTCTATATGAAAATTGCTCAGAAATCCTGTTCTTAATATTTTACTTTAAAGAGCTCTAAAAGTTGTATAAGATGGCCAAGTTTTGTTTCTTTCATGCAAAAACTCCCAGAGATATATCATCTCAAAGTTGCTGAAAATTCAAGGACGCACTATTGGAAGCTGTGCTGTGGTCTTAAACAAGTGACTGTATCTCCGGAAGTATTGGATTTTTGAAACTGAAACTTTACCACTGTTCATTGAGAACATGTGTGAATGTTCATACAAAATTTCATCAAAATCCATGAGGGTCATGTGGGAGCCTTTAGACCACTTGGCATGGAATGACCCACCATTAACTCACTGGTAGTGGTGACTGTGTGTGTGTGTGTGTGTGTGTGTGTGTGTGTGTGTGTGTGTGTGTCAGCATATTAATATCCTCTTTTCGAATATTTACCATTCACATAAAGCCTCAGAAAAGTAAAAAATGATGTGATATCATTGCACACAGGGACTTCAGAAAGATGTGATTAGGAAGAATCTCCTGATAAATTAAAATTTATTTACTAAAAATAAAATATCTAACAAGTGACATTTAAAGTTTTAGTCTCCTATTTGTTGCTAAATGTAGAAGAGTAATTGAAAGGCGAATACTTGGTGATGTAGCTCACGTTTATTAATTCTGTTACAAATAACTGATTGTACAATATCTGAGATGTTGAAAACTGGTGAATTTGTCAGAAGGCTCTAAAATGTTTTCTGAAAACAAAACATTTACCCTTATCAACCCATTTTCTTGCCCAAATTTTTGTCTTTTAGGTCTACCTCCAATAACTACATATGCAGTAACCATGGAGGTTGCTCATGTTTTTAAGAACAGTTTTATAATCTTCCATCTCCATATCTCACAATGTGATTAGTGGAAACAATTCTCGAACTACTTAAAGCTAGTTTCTAAAATTAATCTCCCCAAGAAAAATAGAAAAGTTTTTGTGCAAACACCTTATCTAACTGCTAGTGGAAACACACATTAACCATAGTTTTAAAAAATCCTGTGATTTGTAATGAGGCACGAGCTGAAATATGAAATATCTGCCAGAAGATTTTTTAAGTTTGGGGAAAGTTTTGAAAGTCTCCAAACCAGTGATGGATGTATGCATAGTAGACAATTACTCATTTACATCTTGTTTCAGGCTGGTCTTCTACCAGTAATGTGCTGAAATGAAATCTGAGGTCATGGATCATCACTTAATTTTCTGACTAGTTTAACCTAGAGTTCATCTCAACACTTAAGTCCTGAGAAACTATAGGCTATGGCTCTAATTCAACAAAACTTTTGGACACCTAGCACTGGTTGGATAACTGGATCAATTAGAGACGTGCAAATCAATGAAGTATACACCAATTGTAAGACTTGCACAAGGCCACATGACATTAATATTTTAGTTTTTTAAAAAAGGGTGGGATTTTGTCTTCAATGTTCAGTATTTCGCACAGAAAAGCTGATGTTGAGTGTGATTACCTGTCGCATTGCGGCTCCTGTTCCTTGACTGTACAGTGTACACGGCGACCAATATATATGAATAAGCTATGAGCGCGCTCGAGAAACGCGCGACGCTGAAGAAAATTCTAGAATATTCTCGAGCAGTTGTCGACAGTGCTGCGCCCTCTGGGGACTGAGCGAAACTACTGTATAAGGCAGCAGTGTGACAGTACTGGAAATGGATTGGTTGTTCCTGAAGCGGAGATTTCGCGCCATTTCGTTCGGAGCATCCGGTTGGACATGTAGAATAGAGTAGACGCCATTTTGGAGACGAATCTTGCCGAATTTGTTCGATTTGGCAGTGAATTTTGCATAGTACGAAAACATGCTGTTTCCTGACATCAGTTCCATGAACATAAACCATGAACGAAGTTTTCTAATTCGAGTTTGTTATAATAAAAGTACATTTATTGATAGTTTCACGATGGCCCTTTACGATTGATGAAGTACAAATAATTACAGCACAACACAGGAAGCGCAGTTGGTAGCGTTCTAGATTGTTGATTGGTGGATCCTGTGTTCAATTTCCTACGACGGCAAACATTTTAATTTTCCGTAATTGTTCAAAATTTCTTATTATTTCACACTTCTACTATGAATGTGTATTATTATTATTTCAGGTAATACATTTGTAGAGTGTTCTTCAAAAGTCATATACCTTTTATCAAGGGGTGTTCCTACAGCTTTCTCAAGAAAAAGGAAAAAAAAAAAAAAACTCTAATCTGTTAATGTATAAACAGTGTCCTTCCGTCTTCATATAAATTTGTCACTTGTTTTATGAAATCAATTCGCAGTTAATGAACCCAGAGCAATGTGATTACCGCGTAACTGGAGACAAGCGTCTATTAGGGATGGGAAAAACCGACCGGTTAAAACTGATACCGGTATTTTAGTTTTGAATAACCGGTTTTTTCGGTATTTATTTGGTGTCGGTTGTAACCGGTATTTTTTAGTTATTGCCAAGAACCGGGTAAAAAAACCGGTGCGACTACTTCCTGTAGTAGTGGTTCATGATGTGCTTTTTGTAAATAATTAAAAAAAATTAAAACTAGTAGACCCTAATATTTAGGGCTATTCCTAAAATTTCCACTGCTGTGAAATATTAGGTCATCTCGATAACTAAGAAAAGCGATCAGTGATAATTTAAAAATAATCCCGACAGTCAGAAACGCTCAAAAAACGCGTAGCATAAGAACGTAAGGACTGGTGCAGCTGTTGAGGCATGGATGCACCTGTTGCCGCGTGGCGTGGCCTATTAGACGACGCGCGTGCACCGGCAGTGAACGAGACTTGCCTCCGTCTGGTCATGCGGCAGTTCCTTGCTGTAGTCTCCAGAAATCGGTTGTGTCTTAAATGGCACCATCCCGAGTGTGGAAGTACTTCACGAAGTAGGGTAGCAGTGAGGTACAATGTTCCATTTGCTTAAAAAGCTGAAAGCGGGTGGAGGTACTACAAAGATTCTGTGTCATTTAAGGAGAAAGCATCCAAAATGTTTCTTGGAAGGGAAGGTAAATTCGATTCATATACCTATTATCAGTGGCGTAGATACTACACCAAGGGCCCCGGGGCAAAAATGACGTTGGGGCCATTTCTAAACTAAAACTATACCACAGACGCCAAATTTTGAAAATCTTGTGGTATGCTCAGTGGCGTTTCCAGTAGGGGGGAGGTCGTTGCCAGCCTGCAGCCCCTCCCCCCCCCCCCCGACTGGTATTTATAAAAAAAGAAGAAAAAATCTTTATTTGGTGTTAATTTAGGACCATTTTAATCTCTGAAAGGAGAAAAAGTAACCAATCTCCGGATTGTTGACTGCTTTTTAACATACAGTAAAGAAATTAACAGCCATTAATTCAATTTCACGTTTCATAACTACTGAGCGGATTTGCGACCATTTGAACCTGTTTTCCCGTTGTAGTAAGTACATAAATCATTTTCAGAGTTTTCGCCTTCTTTGACATGCATATCAGATAATGATGTACTACCTGTATTGTGAATACTGTGTTCATTATCGCAAAAACTAACATCGAATAGTCTTCCTGCCTTCTTTCTTCTGCAGATTTATTTTCTATGCAGTATTACGAAAACAGTCGATAAGCACTTCTGCTGTCATACCATGTCTGCCGGTAGGTTCACAACCCATTGTTACATCACACATCAATTCAGTAAACAGGATGAAAAATGTCACGACTTAACACTAACACGATTCCTTGAAGACAATTGACTTCTAAGAGAATACATAAACGTTAAATTAGTAGTATACACATTTTCAGCGTATCGTACCAAACCCACTTCAATTCTAGTTATTTGATACAACAATTAAAGGTTACCGCCTTCAGTTTACGTCATTGAACTTACAAGCATTCCATTAACATTCGGACTATTTAGAAAATGATCACTTCACTCATATGTCATCATGAATTTTAATGCCTGCGAATTCAATTACCTGTTTGTTTTAGATAATCTTTTTACATCGGTGTATTACAAAAGCCAGCCGCCCATCAATGGAATGAGAGAGTCGAATTTAATTACAATCAAGAAATATAACGTAAAGAAAAAAATAATACCAAAATTTTAAGTGGTGGTATGCCAAGCATACCCACTCAAATTTTGGGGTATGCATGAGCGATCGAGCATACCCGTAATCGGCGCCCATGAACTATACAGATGCAATACTACATCAGGTCCTTACCGCTTACTGGAAGACATAATAAAGCAAACCTACTCTTAAGTAAATTACAGGGTGTCACGCAGCAGATAATATTTAACCGTACCAGGGCCGGCGCAAGCCCAAGTGCCGCCCCGTGCGACTGCGAGCTGCTAAATTGCCGCCCCCCTCTCCCGTATTAACACAAAAAATTGTGGAATTTTATTTAAACAAATCTGTAGCAGCAATTAATCACAATTTTCGTTTCTACTTTTCAGATCTACCTAGGTCTCGGCCAATCTCAAAGCTTTTAATATGTACTTACATTTAAACCGCCATGTTGACTGTTACGTTCAGCATGACGCTATAGATGTAATCATAACTGAAAGCATTGATAATAGGCACACTGTGTCCGAAATCTATGTGGATCCGGAAAATAAAAACAAAAATAGCGACCGATTAGTGACGTTCTCTACAGATTTGTACAAAACAGTCGCTGGGCACCAGCTCAAAAATGGAGTCAAACCTGATAGAAGAAATGTAGCTAATTTTAATAAGCCTTGGGAATTTACAAAAATGTTAAAATGTTCTGTCTATGGATTACGTTTTAGAAGCTTAAATTAACGTTTCGTTTTGTGCGGACGAGAGTGCATTGTTGCTATAAGACCATACTTTCTCAGGTTTGCATCAGAATCAAAGAGACTAGTAGTTTACTTATATGAAACATGGATTCACACGCATTATACAGTAAATAAATGTTGGCAAAGTGATAGTGTGCTAGTAGTATTGTTAAACAAAAGTGCCGGTCAGAGTTTAATTGTTGTTCATGCAGAGGGAGACAGGTGTTTCATGGCTCAAAAACCAAAACGTCCGAGTATCATTCAGAAACGGATAGCAAAAAATTTCAAAAGTACGTCGAGACCCCACTTATGCCAGGCTTACTACCTATGTCTTTATCCCTTGTAATTACTCACAGCGTATTTACCCATTCGGAATACTTCTAGCCATTGTAGGTGTTGGACATGATTGACTGTAGTAATGTTCGACCATTTATTTCCATAATGCAGGAGGAATAAAACACTCGGAAACTGCCATTGAAAGGCTTAGCAAAATTGCTTCAGGCTTAACATGTAACAGCAGACATTTCGTCTTCTGCAAAATTAGTTGTGAGTAAACGCACTGCGCGTAAGAGGTTAGCAGCGCTCCACTCATAAGAATACTGGAGTGTACGCCAGGCTGCTTCCCCATCTCTGTTCCTCCGGCGTGAACACTGCCGCAGTGGCGAGGAAGAAATTAGTCTTGTTCAATCCTTGTTCAACAGGGGCGGCCGGAAGTAATCGAGGCGCCATGGCACAGTTCCCGAAGCCGCTCCCTCAGAGGTTTGGTTTCGAATCCCATCTTGGACATGAATGTTGAGTTTGTCAAGGGAAAAAAAAAGAGAAAAAGAAGAAGAATGGAAAAAAGGGAGGGCGGCAGATTTAAAAGCCCCTCGGAAAATGCCGCCCCGTGCGGCCGCATGTTTCGCACGTGCCTTGTGCCGGCCCTGAACCGTACTCTCTAATATAATTATAACTGTGAAAGTTAATAATGCTTTCAAGCAGAAACTACTGGGTGGATTTGGATGAAATTTTGGAGAGGGATAGAGTTGGACCTGGGTAGGACATACAGATAAAACTACCATGGAATAGTTTTCGAAGTTGCTCCATACTAGGTGAATGAAATTGCAGGCAGAAGCTAGCAAAAATGAATAATGAAGTTTTACTAAACCACGAAAATATGGCCCCCTGCCGCAAATCAAACCATGAACAGTATTGTCACACACTGCTAGTAATTCAGCAGGTGACAGGGTGCACGTCTTAATGGATAAACAATATCTTTTTATGTTTATATTCTGAGATGGAAATAATTTTTGGATTTCACTTCGTGCGTTTGAAGTTTGTTGGCAGTGTTCAAAAAGTTAAAAGTCGAAAATCCTTCATTTACCTAAAATATTATATACAGTACAACGTCGATTATCCGAAGTGTAATTGGGGGACACGGATGTTCGGAAAACCGATTATTCATATAATCGAACTGTAGACTTCTACTTGTCAATAAGAAGTACTGTACAGTAAATGTATTTATGCAGTATTTGGAGTCGCGCGATCCTTCACATTGCGCCGAGCGGCACGCCGCAACACTTGGAAGGCGCAGCTGTTGCTGTGAACAGCTTTGATGCTGCCGCTACTGTACTTCTGCCGACTGGAGCGTGCCGATTGTTGTACTCAGCGACTGTCGGCTTGGCCTGTCAGCATGCCCCACTAGAAGCAATGTTCCGTCATCCTGTGGCCCAGTGCGGCTACTGTGGGCAGCTTAGTTTGAGGAGGGGGAATTGGTGGACGGTAAGGTGGGAAGGTAATAAAAAAATGAAAAATAAAAATATATATTAAATAAACGACGCTCTATTGTAACTTTTTCCGAATTTTGCCCACGGAGGTCGAGAGGCCCCTTGATCTCGGGGGCCCCGGGGCACTGCCCCGCCTAGCCCTATGATAGCTACGCCACTGCCTATTATGTTAGTCATGTACTATAAGATGGTATAATAACTTTTAATGTATTATCATATTGTTATGCTAACAAGTTTTATTAATGTGATTCCTTGAAAGCGAGGGGCTTTTCTAATAACCAATATGGGTTTGGATAACATAGATCATGTGGCGCCTCGCGAGGTAGCCTTGCGGCCTGAGGCTCCATGTCACTGACTGCGCGGCTGCTCCAGCCAGAGGTTCGAGTCCTCCCTCCTCCCTCGGTCATGGATGTGTATGTTGTCCTTAGCGTAAGTTAGTTTAAGTTAGATTAAGTAGTTTTTAAGTCTAGGGACCGATGACCTAAGCAGTTAGGTCTCATAAGAACTCACACCCATTTGAACATTCCTAGTTAAATTTGCGTAAATTTACACTGACAAGAATCATACTGTTAGTCGGAACTGTGACTTTACTTTTCGAAATACTTCTGCAGCACTGATTGAACTTCATTTACTGACAGTAATATATAATAAAACGAGATATTCGTATGTGCTGGCTCACAAGTCCAACTTACGGAGTGGTTGGCTCAATATTCGCAACTGCCGGATGGAAATACTAGGCCAGTAAATCTGTATGCTTCGTATATCGTCTTCTACGGCCTCCTTGCTAGGCTTGCACACACTCAAGAAGGCGTAGTATTGGGAGGGGATCTTGCAAAATAAGACTAGTGATTTGTCGCATAACGTAAATTTACTTAATTTTAACTAAATTTCGTATGTTTCGGTGTCGGCCGAAACTAGAAGAATCGAAAATTCGATTACGGTTTCTGTTTCGGCCGCAAAATATGTTTCGGTCGAACTCTACTGAAAATAATAGCATTAAAAAATCGAAAACCGGTTATTTAAAAAACCGGTTATCTTGACCTGTTTTTTCAGTGCGGTTAAACTGGAGATGAAAAGAACCGGTATAACCGAAAACCGGTTGTTTCAGCAATAACCGCCATCCCTAGCGTCTATACGTAACAAAATTGAAGACCTCAGGGGGAAAATAATGATAACCCTCATTTACAAAGTGCTGAAATATGACGACTTGTATGTTTGAAAAATAGTTTCTATTACATGTTTTAATATTTATATTTGCCATTTCTCCACAGATTCATGTACTACTTGAAGAAAATGACTCGTTCTGACGGATATAATTGTTAGCACCAAATACATTAAAAATACAAAAGTTGAGGGTTATCATTATTTTCTCCCGAGGTCTTCAATTAGAACCGAAAGTATCAGATTGCAAGCTAGTGTAGATATGTTGCGTTGCCAAACAATCATTTAAAAACTGTATATAAGCGGCAAAGAACGGAGTGGTATTAATGTTGTGTTTTATCATCGTTTCTTGTCGCTTTGCATGTGCTATTTTTATCGTAAAATTTCGAAAAAAATAAAATTTGTAGGTACCTCTGCATGTCTTCCACAATTACGAGTGTTTGCATTGTGGAAATAATGAAATGTGTTAAGTCATCGTCTATTTTCTGTTTTTCGACACTTCCTTTCCATAGTTTACCACTAACATATTGTTTTGCCTTTCATTCATGTAGGAATCTTTAAGAAATATTTTTAAATAGTCGTGAAGATTACATTACACTTGCGATATACTATTGCCCACACAACTTACATGTAGTCTTTTGCATCGTCACCCCCTGTCTCAAAGAACTGACACACATCCGATCGGGGTTTTGACATATCCAGAAGCATAGAGAGTAGTCACACTTATAAGAAAATTTTGCGAACGTTAATTAACTTCAAAATACGTACTTCTGAAGTGGAATACAAAAATACGAAAAGTACGCGTTCCCGCAAGTTGAAACCGTCCGGCCCATTTGCTTAGCCTATGCGGCAGTACCAGAAATGGAGCGCAATCGTCGGAAGCCCACTCTGGCCATCGATATTCCATCGCGTCTCCGAATAGCCTGGCGCCTCCTACGGTAATACCGGTGATCACCGGAAGTGGTGGGGCAACAGGCATATCAGAACAGTCAGATTCGCCTGTCTTTTGTTTGTCATCGACGCCACTGGCCGCCATCTTGGATGACGTCATTCCCCCGGGAAATTTGAATTTTGAACTTTCCTTGGATGCTATTGGTCGTTTCCAAATATCTTTTGCCGGGAAAAACTTATAATTTCCACCCTAGATGTCAGCGCAAGACCCCCCCTCCCCACATACTTGACGGCGTCCGCAGCTGCCGCCCCCGACATGTGCAGACCTGCCCACCCCGCCGCCAGTCGACGCCACCCCCAGCGATCGCGTCCTTGTGCTAGAGTGCATACGCCAAAGTATTGCCGCAGTGCATTTACGATGACCGCGTCGCGAGAAAAGCGTGCCGCACCTCGTACCTCAGTTCTGCACACAGTCCACCGCCCTCGAATAGTTTTATCAAATTAATTTTGAGCAACTTAACTGCCCCGCCCGCCCACGCCCTCACTCCCGACGCCACCCTCCACCTCCATCCCACCGACAGTCCTAAAGATTGTCGCCCCCACCCCCTGTGATCCGGTTCGAGACTCGAAACAGAGCCCCTAAAATAAAAATTCCAAAAGTTACTACTTATTGCTGATGGGCGCTATCGGCAAGGGTTCGCAAATCGATTCCGTATTTCTTGATTTCCAGAAGGCTACACCGTACCTCACAAACGGCTTTTAATCAAATTGCGTGATTATGGTATATCGCCCCAAATTTGCGATTGGATAGGGGATTTCCTGTCAGAGAGGACACAGTTCGTAGTAATCGATGGTAAGGCATCGACTAAAACAGAGGTGATATTGGGCGTTCCACAAGGTAGTGTTATTGGTCCTCTGTTGTTCCTTATTTACGTAAACGATTTAGGGGAAAATCTAAGTAGCTCTCTTAGGTTGTTTGCAGATAACGCCGTCATTTACCGTCTAGTAAAATCATCTGAAGATGAAAACCAACTGCAGAACGATCTGAATAAGAAATCACTATAGTGTAAAAATTGGCAATTGACTCTAAATAATGAGAAGCGTGAAGTCGTCCACATGAGTACGAAAAGAAATCCGTTAAACTTTGTTTACAAGATAAATCAATCAAAAGTGAAGGCCGTAAACTCTACAAAATACCAAGGAATTACTATGACTTCAGACTTAAACTGGAAAGAACACGTAGATAATTTCGTGGGAAAGGCGAATCAGAGACTGTGTTGTATTGGCAGAACCCTTAAAAGATGCAACAGAACTACAAAAGAAACTGCATACACTACGCTTGTCCGTCCATTTTTGGCAGTATTGCTGCCCAATGTGGGATCCTTATCAGGTGGGTTTGGCGGAGGACATCGAAAGAGTCCAGAGAAGGACAGCTCGTTTCGTATTGTCACGATACAGGGGAGACGGCGTTACGGAAATGATACAGGATCTGGGACTGGAATCGTTACAACAACGGTGCTTATCGCTGTGGCGTGGGCTACTTACGAAACTCCAAACGCCAACATTCTCCCCCGAAAGCAAAAATATATTGTTGACTTCCACTTTCATAGGTAGAAATGACCATCAGAATAAAATACGAGAAATCAGAGCTCGAACGGAGAGATTCAGGTGTTCTTTCTTCCCGCGCGCTATTCGAGAATGGAATGGGAGATAAATAGTATAATGGTGGTTCGATGAACCCTCTGCCAGGCACTCAAATGTGATTTGCAGAGTATCGCATGTAGCCGTAGATGTAGATCGACATACAGTTTGTATTACACCAACAAAGGATCTAATTATTCCGTACTTGTAAACAAATTTATCCTGCTAGTCGCTAGACCATCGACCACCGCTCCCAATTGTTAATTGCGACATCCAATGTTTTAATTAGAGCAGTCCGTTTAACACATCGAACCTTTGCAGGTAAATAAAGAAATTCGGGGTAATGTTAGAGATTGGTGTTGTACAAACATTTAGCTGTAATGTTCCGTCGGTTCGCCTGGGCAAAATAAATGCATAGACTCTAGACGTGTGACACAGCTAACTTAACAATTTCTCTCAGTAGACATCACGGAAAATAAAAGCGCTTAACAGTAACGTAGTTCGATCTCCACTCCAGTGCAATCACCAGGGCCGGCGGAAGGGGAAAATATCACCCGGGCAAAGAATCCATATGGCGCCCCCTACAACCCATTCGTATTACTGACTTTAAATTTGCTATGCTACCTTAAAGATAGCTGCTTTTAAAGGATAACTTCTTGAACTCTATAACTATAAGAATCAATTGTCAAACTGAGTAAGATCTTAACTTTTATCAGTTAAATACCCAGAGTAAGTTTTGGTTAACGATATACGAAACAATTATTTACACATGAGCATGCAGAATATTCTACGTCACTGATAAGAAATTTGCAGAACGATTCAAGAAACAACAATTTATATAAAATTAAGATTGATGATGCGATACAGAATTTATTTACACATATATACATAAACAACCTTGTTAACTGCGAAAGAGAACACATATATGAACAAAAGAATATAGAAATATATTTTGTAACAGCATTGTACAAAGATTTCGTAATACAAATAATACAATCAGTAATATAATTTTTATATTGTTTTAATGCAAATTGTTCTTTGAGTTGTGCAGAAAGCTAAGTAAAGTTAACTTCTCGTGCCTTTTTCTCTGCAAAGTCTTTAATTAATGTTGGTTAATACGCATCTAACGAGTAAAAGTCTTATCGCTTTGGTACATGTATCAACCATCAGTGTTGGTACAGAATGTAATTATTGCTACTTATATCAATGGGGAAAGAAGTTTCTTTGAGCCTAATTTCGCCGCCTGTGTGAGAGGCCGCCACCCTACCCACCCCAGCCTGCTAAGACGCAACGTGTGTAAACACCTCTTTTCTATTAAACGTAATAAAACGAAAATACGTTACGTAACGTAGGCCTACTTACCTGTACTGTGTTGTTATCTTCTGGAATACTTGTTGATTTCTTGCTGGTTTCCTCATTCTCTGGTTTTACGTTTTCATTCCCGTTATTGTCTGTTTCAGGAGTACGAAAGAATTTCTTTAACGCTCCTGCCTGTTTCTCATTGTCAGCCGCTAATTGTGCTCTTCTTCTTCTGTATACATTTCCAGAAGGCTTCTTTTTTTCCGACGTGTTGATAAAGAACACATTAACACAACGATTCTTCTACAAAAAGTCGAAATTCAGGAGACAAAAGAAGAACACGTACACCAAGAAGCCCGCACTACATGTACATGACTTCTGATTTATAATTTTCTTTCACGAGACATTCGACAGTACAAACAGGACTAATTTCTTTTTGGTTGCCGATAACTCAATATTGTTTGTGTATATTGTTAGAGCGGCCGTCATAGCTTTGTCGCAAGGAATGCAATTGTCGGCACCGCGGCGGTTGTAATTGTCAGAGCGTGTTATTGTTGCTCAAAACTCCCAACTCTCAACAATAGCTTTTAGCTTTGTCAGCGGAGATTTTTTATAGACAAATAAGATGAAGGGATTTTCTTTATAAGAGATTCAAGAAGAAACCGGGATTGTTACAAAGAGTGAGGCCTACAGCATGAGGTAGTAACCAATGTTGCTACACAATTTATGAAAAAGTTAATTTTTAGTTCACTGTTTACAATAATGTAAATTTAGCAAGGATTTTGGCGCCCCCCAAGCTAACCTAATATTTGGCGCCGGTACTGGCAATCAGAGTTGCCAGGTTTTTCTATTGCTCTGTCGCCAAATTTTAAACAAAAAGTAGCCAAAATGTCGCCATCTTTTCATCAATAAAATACCAAAATATAACCATCTTTTCATCAGTAAAAATATCCAAGTATCGCAACCTTTAATCTGTTAACATTATAATGCTATGGTAATTATGGCATGTTACTCGACAATAATAATCCTGAAATTCAGGGAGTAAGCTGATTACTGAGTAAAAAGTAACACAAACTGTGGCACTCTCACATTCACAGACATCAGACTGAACTTTCCAAGGACACTCATACTTCACAGAAACATTTATCTGAGTACATCCAGGAACTGAACCCAGACACACCACCAACTGACAATGAGGGCAGTCAAAATATTGTCACATTGTAAATTTAATAGAGAGACTCCGGAAATTCAGTCACATTTAACTATCACATTTATTAATTTCATAACTTCTAAAAAATAAAAACAAAACTGTTCAAGAATCGTTCTATCATACTTACACAAGGGATGTTCTCATGCATAGATTCGATTGCCAATCACTTTCATCTTCTTAAAAACAAATATTTACATATGTTAAATAGAGTTATTAAATCTTTCAAACATTTCTTTAATACACACAAAATCATTACAACATTTTGAGGTGAGGTAATTTATAATTGTAGACTAAGCATTTCATACTTTGAGGTGAGATGGACTTTAATTCGTAATAATGCGTCATTGCACATTGAAAAACCAGCCATGAGAACGACTGGGAAATCACCGCGTGTTCTCCATCGACATTTATACTCTGTAAACCATTGTTAACAATTGTTAAGTGCGTAGCAAAGGGCTCGCTTCACAGTAGCAGTTGTTACGAATTTCTGTTGTGATGTATGGAACGCGGAAAAAATACTGTTTAAATGCCTCCTTGCATGATGTAATTTATAAACTTATCCTCGTGTTCTCAGCGGGAGCCATACATACGGTATTGTAGTATACTTCGAGATATCATTTAAAGCCTGTTCTTGTTCAAAAATGTTCAAATGTCTGTAAATCTATCGGACCAAACCGCGTGGTCATCAGTCCGTAGCTTACAAACTACTTAAACCTAGGTAAACTAACCTACGAAACACACACACACACACACACACACACACACACACACACACACACCCATGCCCCAAGGAGGACTCGAACCTCCACGGCGAGCAACCGCGCGCTCCGCAGCGAGGTGCTTTAGACCGCTCGGCTACTACACCGCGGCCCCTGTTCTTGAACCATGGTAAGTAGGGTACATGAGGTAGCTTACGTCTATCTTCATGAGTCTGTAAGTTGAGTTTGTTTACATCTCCGTGACACTCTCCCACATATCCATGATACTTGAAAACATTTGTGCTAACTTGTGTAGGTTGATTACACTTCCCCAGCATTCTACCGAAGTTTAGCCGGTATCATTGAAGCAATGTCTAAAGAGTGATTGCTTTACATCCGTTGTATTTGATGTAAAATAA
Source organism: Locusta migratoria (assembly GCA_026315105.1). Taxonomy (NCBI): domain Eukaryota; kingdom Metazoa; phylum Arthropoda; class Insecta; order Orthoptera; family Acrididae; genus Locusta; species Locusta migratoria. Next base: position 108,013,198 of record CM048755.1, read on the forward strand.
AATAGCCTTTAAGTCGCCTACCAATTCCTTTAATAGCCAAATTTAATCGCCAGTCGCCAGACTGCTAGAAGGCTACTATTATAAGAAAAAGATAGCCAAGAATGCGAAAAACGCCACACCTGGCAACCCTGCTGGCAATTAGAGGTCTGCATATTGGCGAATTTGCTTGCTTGTACTCGCTCGATAGCGCCGCGCTCGGTTTTTGCTCGACCGATTATGAATCGTTGCGCGGCCAGCTGTGCTTGTTTACCGCGACGTGAGCGGGGCAGCGGTCGGCCTTTATTTACCTCACCGCTCCGCTGCGGCAAACACAGCAGCTCTGGGTGTCCGCCGCTTCCGTTATAAAATGTTCAAATGTTAAGTAAATCTTATGGGAAAACTACGGGGTCATCAGTCCCTAAACTTACAAACTACTTATGAACTACTTACGAACTAGGACGGCACAAATATCCATGCCCGAGGGGGGAATCGAACCCCCGACCGTAGTGGCCGTGCAGACCGTAGGTTCGTTGAAAGAGATGCAGGACTGCAGCTTCCTGCAGCAGCAAAGCAGACACTACCGCGCATTCGCGGTAGCGATGACGTCAGTCAGGCTGCAGGAGGAAATTTTCCCTGCAGCTCATGCAGCCAGCAAGCTGCAGGACGCTGCAGCCGGCAGCTTCCTTGAACAGCCGGTAGGCTGCAGGACTGCTCTTTGAACACGAATTTACGTACTGCGCATGCGCGGTTGCAGCCCTGCAGCTCTTTGAACGAACCCCGTGACTGAAGCGCCTCAGTCCCCTCGGCCACTGCGGCCGGCCTTCCGTTATATTCCTACCAGATGACCCGCATCATTTTATTTATGCAATACTACATTCTAGCAGGGTTGCAAAAGAGAATACGAGACACGAAAGTCTAAGAGAAAGACTATAAACTTTTGTAATGTGGACGTTATGGGAATGAAAAATTACATTTCGCACCTCTGCAAGAAGACTGACACAATTTTAAAACCGGCAGTTTTTAGTTTGTCGGTACCAATAGATGGGAACAATGGCAGGAGGGTGTCCATAATGAGGAAATCAAAGAAAAGCTGGGAATGGACACCATAGATGAAGCAGTTAGAGCGAACAGACTGAGATGGTGGGGTCATGTTACACGCATGGGAGAAGCAAGGTTAACTAAGAGACTCATGAGCTCGGCAGCGGAGGGTAAGAGGAGTCGAGGTAGACCAAGAAGAAAGTACTTAGCTTCGGTGCAGAATGATTTTGAAGTAAAAGGCATAACATCAGACGAGGCATCAATGTTAGCATTGAATAGGGGATTCTGGAGGAATTTTATTAGAGGTACTCTGCTCCAGACTGAACGCTGAAAGGCATCAGTCTCTAATGATGATGATGATGATGATGATGATGATGATTAAAAATATGTTTGACGATCTCCAACCTGGACTAAAAATTCACATTTTTATAGCAGTTTATACGCTTGAGGAGAACAGTATAATTTATGTTGTAGGATAGTCCATTATATTCGTCATGACAAGAAAAATATTGCTAAGCTCGAGTACCTATTACAGTTTTGAGTTATGTCACTGTTCAAGACGGCGTGAGATTAAAGTTTCTTTCCTACTATTATATACTTTATTGACTTATGTTCAGAAAAGTCAGTATTTCCACCTAATAAATTACAAAAATAACAAATAAAGCTGTCTCCATATCATTCATTATTTGCATTAGAATTACAATGAATGGTAAGGGTCTCATCGACCCGTTGTGGATCGAGTCTGCTTCTTTCGTCGGAGATAAGATTCCCTGCAACACTGAAACATCTTTCACTAGCCGCGTTTGAGGCCGGAACGCAAAATACTCTTCGCGCTAAAACAGCTAGCTTTGGAAAGAGACTGCTGTTACGTTTCCACCACTCAAGCGGGCCATCGTCTTCCTCAATATCCATTCTATTTCAGTACAACGCCACCTCATCAGTGGTCTGATTATCAGCCGGCCCCCAGTCTAGCCACTCTGAAAACAAAGACTTCATTTTTCTCGCTGGCGAGCGTGGGTGACAATCTCTAGATGGTCCTACATAAATATGTCATAGTTAGATATGTTGTTATGGTCTTCAGTCCGGAGACTGGTTTGATGCAGCTCTCCACCCTACTCTATCCTGAGCAAGCCTTTTCATCTCCTCATAAGAACGGCAACCCACATCCACTTGAATCTGCTTACTATACGCGTCTCTTGGTCTCCCTCTGCGATTTTTACCCCACACACTTCCCTCCAATGCTAAATTTACGATTCCCCGATGTCTAAGAATGTGTCCTACCAAGCGATCCCTCCTTTTAGCCAGGGTATGCCAAAAATTCCTTTTCTCACCAATTATGTTCAGTACTTCTTCATTGGTTATGCGATCTACCCACCTAATCTTCAGCATTCTTCTGTAGCACCACATTTCAAAAGCCTCTATTCTCTTCCTGTCCGCACTGCTTATCGTCCATGTTTCACTCCCGTACAAGGCAACACTCCACACAAATGCCTTCAGAAAAGACTTCTTTACACTTAAATTAATGTTAGATGTTAGCAAATTTCTCTTTTTCAAAAATGCTTTTCTTCCCATTGCCATTCTGCATTTTATATCCTCTGTACTGCGACCATCACATGTTATTTTACTACCCAAGTAACAAAACTCATCTACCACCTTCATTGTTTCGTTACCTAATCTAATTCCTTCAGCATCGCCCGATTTTCTAAGACCGCATTCCATTATTTTTGTTTTGCTCTTGTTAATGTTCATTTTATACGCTCCCTTCAACACACTGTCCATTCCATTCAACTGCTCTTCCAGGTCCTTTGCTGTCTCTGACAGAATTACAATGTCATCAGCAAAACGCAATGTTTTTATTTCTTCCCCCTGAACTTTAATCCCTATTCCAAATTTTTCCTTGCTTTCCTTCACCGCCTGCTCGATGTACAAATTGAATAACATCGGAGAAAGGCTACAACCCTGTCTTACTCCCTTCCCAACTGATGCTTCCCTTTCATGCCCTTCGAGTCTAATAACTGCGGTCTGGCTTTTGTACAAGTCATAAATAACTCTCCTTTCCCTATATTTTACCCCTGCTGACTTCAGAATTTGAAACAGTGTATTCCAGTCAACATTGTCAAATGCTTTCTCCAAATCTACAAAAGCTAAAAATGTAGGTTTGCCTTTCCTTAATCTATCTTCTAAGATAAGACGTAAAGTGAGTATTGCCTCCCGGGTTCCTACGTTCCTCCTGAATCCAAACTGATCTTCCCCAAGGTCAGCTTCTACCAGTTAGATATGACAAAAACAAAATATATTACTGCCTTTTTGCAACAGTTTTCTAGTTTACCTGGAACCGATATTTCACCGCAAATTTTTCGCACAGCATTTATCGTCTCCTCAGCTTCAGATATCATTTTTAACTGTCGGAAAGGTGGCCAAAGAAATGTTGCTATTCTGTGCAACATCTGAATCTCAACCTTTTCCTCCATGAGACGGAGGCAACGCTCTTTCACCATTTTTAGTACCTAGAGTTAACATAAGACAGGAAGTGTATACACTGACAAATACGAATAACACTCAAAGTGACTTTTATAGTTAAATACAATAAGCATTTTCTGCACACGCAGCACTTAACAAGGACATTGTAGTACAGTAATTTAAAGAAACTTTCCTCTGTATCACAAGACTGTCTATTGCAGTGGCTCTTCAGTTTATGAACCCACAACAAAACAAACTAAATCGTCGGATACTTCTCTCCTTCTAACAATTCTGTGGCATCTTTGAATGGCTTCAGAAATGTCTCGGGTGTTTTTGCAGTCTCATTGTCGTAACAGCAAAGTTTATCAGAGGCGGCCGTCTTTTCAAGCATTTCTCGGATTTGATCATACTGGCTAACTACAGAGTTTGACATTCTAAACAAGCTGTTCCATCTCGTATCCGTTTCTTGCTTCAAGCTTGTTGGTAGTGCATTCACATCACAAGTTTTCTTCATGTAACGATCAGTATTTCTGGCAGCATAAATTATTGTTCAAATGTTTGTATAGTCTATGGGACTTAACTACGGGGTCATCAGTCCCTAAACTTACAATCTACTTATGAACTACTTACGGACTAGGACGGCACAAATATCCATGCCCAAGGGGGGATTCGAACCCCCGACCGTAGTGGCCGTGCAGACCGTGACTGAAGCGCCTCAGTCCCCGCGGCCACCGCGGACGGCGCATAAATTATGACAAACCACTCCCACCTCTTGTTTTAAAATAGTCCTCATCTAAAACATGTTTTAGGGCAGTGTTCAAAAGATGTGAAATGCATGCGTAATGCGAAAAGCATTCCGGTGCCTTGCATAAAATAGCACCTCGGTCCGTAACAAAAGAAATATCATTAAGGTGCTGTGGATTTACTCCTAAATTAAAAAATGCTTCCTCATATATTCCCCGTATTTCTTCTTCACAGAAAAATGAGTTGTTGACAGAACTATGTTCCTTAATGTCCACTGTTCATCAACAAAGTGCGCAGTAACAGACATATAACATCTTTTTCGATACGGATCGGTCCACAAATCGGCTGTGCACGCACATGCATTTGCGTCTACAGCCTGGACAATGCTGGGCATAAAATTTGCCCGTATTTCATAGGCTTGCCTTTCTCTGTTTCGTGCCACTGTCGTAGGATGCGGTAAAATGTTGGAGACCTCCACCTGTGTAAATTCCGATTCAATATTTACGAGCTCCTGGCAAAAAGAACGAAATCCATTTCCTGAAAACATTGTAAATGATCGAAGATCCCTGGTACACATTTCGACACATTTTTAGTGACAGAGTCTTTAACTGAAGCCAGTAATGCTTCAGAACGTCCTTGTTACTGTTGTGTTCTGCAGACATGTGCCTTCAGGTGTGTTGTATTTCGATAAGATGGGAGCGCTGAACACTTGCCACAATAAACATAGCCAACGCAAATTCCCTCCTCACCATTTACTAATGAAAAAGTTTCCCAGACACTACTACGACCACTAATTTTCGTACTGAGAATATATTCTTTCCAATCAATTTTCGCTTTCACACTGTTCTTAGTCTCGCGTTCACGCACCACGATTCTTCTGCAGGTGAATGAACGGCAACCGCGTATCAGAGTAGACAACGGGCAATGCAAGCATCGAATGCTTGCAAGCATGAGGAAAATCAAATGCACTTGCAAGCAGCGGGCGAAGCGGTGACATTGACATCTACCGGAGTGTCACGGAACTACGTGCTCGAGCAAGCATGACCGCTAAATGCAGTCCTCTACTGGCAATCACAAACACATAGCGTTCTCTCAGATGCCTGCAGATAGAAGCAGAAAGCACATACGTATAGCCCTCGTATTTGCCCAGATGAGGCGTGAGGTCAGCAGTGTAGCGAGCGCATGGGACAACAGGTGGTGTTGCATGGGGCAGCGCGGCCAGCCAACCGTTACTGACAGTCCGCTCCAGGCCACGGGTTTAAAAGATGCGCGTCTCTAATTGAACTTGGCGTGACAAGGTGTTAATTCTCACATAACATCGCTTATTTATCATACGTAATGGCATTATCTGTTTATTGAAAAGACTAAGTACTACATTTTTTTTGTACGGTAGATACTTATTCGCCCCCCCCCCCCAATAGCAGGACTACTGCTCGCGAGTTGTAAGCGCGCGTTAGAATGTAACGGTAACGATCACCACAAACTTGCATGTCAAACACTCTTCCGGTAAATCAAGCCACTGATCACAAAATTCACACCACAACCCGCGGATTCTCTCCTAGTAAAAATGTTCAAATGTTTTTATAGTCTATGGGACTTAACTACGGGGTCATCAGTCCCTAAACTTACAAACTACTTATGAACTACTTACGAACTAGGACGGCACAAATATCCATGCCCGAGGGGGGGGGGGGATTCGAACCCCCGACCGTAGTGGCCGTGCAGACCGTGACTGGAGCGCCTTAGTCTCCTCGGCCACCGCGGCCGGCTCTCTCCTAGTAAGACTCCAGGACGTTCTCCAAATTATGGCTTCGACTGATATTTCTAGGTGAAGGACTAAAGAAGCTCCATATAGGCGAGAAGTACAACGCTTCCGTCGATTCTAGATGCATTTTTCGGGGACTTGTCGTATAGAGACAGATTCATCAAATGGCAGAGTACAGCACCGTTCGACTCAATCTAAATAACTTACTGTCATATGTAAGGACCCGTACTCTGCCATGTGATCAACCTGTCTCTATACCACAAGTCCCCGAAGAATGCATCTAGAATCGACGGAAGCGTTACACTTCTCGCCTATATGGAGCTTCTTTAGTACTTCACCTAGAAATATAAGTCAAAACCATAATTTGGAGAACGTCCTGGCGTCTTACATGGGGAAAATCCGCTGTTTGTGGTGTGAATTTTGTGATCAGTGGCTTGATTTACCCTAAAAAGAGAGTTAGAGGTCTATCTGATGCATTTGAAATTTTTCATACCTCTGCACATTTTTCGTGTTGTTGGAAGGACTCTTCTTCGGTTGACGAACCCTTTTAGCCGCGGTAGAGTAGCCGAGCGGTCTAAAGCGTCTTGCTGCGAAGCGCGCGGTTGCTCGCCGTGGAGGTTCGAGTCCTCCCTGGGGCATGGGTGTGTGCAGGGGGGCGCAGTAAGCGATGCGCAGTAGGAAACGCGCTTTCGACGTTCTGCGCATGACGTCACTGTGGGACACCAGGGAGTGAAGCAATATGCGGTGTTGGTTCCTAACTCGTATGTGTTACCGGTTCTGCTGCATTTGCTTAAACCTTTCATTCCCACATTATGAACTGAGCTTTGGAAAACTTAAAATTCAGTGTTTTCTATATTAATAAAACATCAAATTACGTGCTTCAAAATTTTTGATCGATCTGTTGTTTTCTTATGTCATGTATTTCATGCGTTAACACAGACGTTTGTATCGAGGTATTTTATTACTTGGGACGTTATTTTGATGATTTTTAACGCTGCCAGATCAATAATGCTAGCATAATCATCGCCTCAGCACCAAAGACAAGACAATTCACTGCTGAAATAAAATAACATGAACCACAATCACGCTCCTAATTACAACCACGTACAGACGGCAGCGTAACACCACCCTCAAGACGGACAGATTAATGCCTCAGGAGTGACTAAACACCGTACCAAGCGGCAAAATGTCGTACTAGAAGCAAGTTATTCGTCAACAACAATGCGATTTTAAGGATTGATACAGAAAATACGGTATAAATCAGCTTTTAATACATTGTTGTCGTCGAGGAACAACACTGGGAATGAAAGGGTTAAATAATATGTTTCGCTTCATAGTTTGGAAGTAAAAAGTTTATAGTGGAAAGTACATATATTGATTTCCCGAGTGCCTGTCGCGCGTGCTATCGTTTCTGCTGTAATTCTTTGAAATACTTCTGTTATTACTTATACAATGCCAGGCTGTGCTATTGCGGGTTGTAATTCTCACAGCGGGAACACAAAGGGAACTGAAATAAAGTATCATTTTTCCCTCGAGATGAAACGTTAAAGAAAGTGTAGCTCTCAAAGTGCTACAAGAAGTACAATGTAAATGTTGCACATTCTCGAATAGGCTCCCGGCATTTCAATGAAACCGATTATGTATGGGATTTACAGTCGGAGTTGCTTAATTTGCCACGGAAAAAGTGTTTGAAACATTCCTGTTCATATTAAAGAAATTGTCGATATGTTTGTGATTTGATATGTTACTGATATGTATCGCGTAAATGTACGATAGAATATGACCCAGCACTCTTAAATGGAATATTTTACAGCAGAATAGCACTTTGTATTTGAGGCAGAAACAATTTCTTTAGTCAAAAACTTATTATAAATGCACATTCCGTGCCGTACCGAAATAAGCTTGTGCAGGCCGTTTATGAGCGCGCAGTCCCACAGTGACGTCACAGCGCTAGCCAATGGCAGAGCAGAGCGCTTACTGCCCAACCTTATATTTACTAACCTTGGGTGTGTGTGTGTGTGTGTGTGTGTGTGTGTGTGTGTTTGTCCTTAGGTTAGTTTACCTAGGTTTAAGTAGTTTGTAAGCTACGGACTGATGACCACGCAGTTTGGTCCGATAGATTTACAAACATTTGATTTGATTTTGAACGCTTTTACCCCTCGGTGGTGCATGTAGATAACCGTTACGAGTTGTCAGTTGGCGTCATAAGATACCTTACACTGTTTCTGAAGTGTTATCGATGTGCGCTAATGCATATGTAGTTGACGATATGATTACCTAACATACTTTGTATTCTACAATGTTAAGCTAACTTGCTCTGGAATGTACGTTGGGTGGTCGTTAACGTTTGCATTGCCTTCTATCTGGAAAACCTGGTCGAAGATTGGTTCGATTCTGTGGTTAGTACAGTACCAGACCCTAACTATAGGCTTTTATATTCTATTTTTATCAGCTCTGTTTCTTCCTCAATGCCCTGATCTAACTTTCGGAGGATCGATGGGTAATATACGTCAAAGCAATTGCGTGTTGCACTTATCTGTGGGGAAACTAACTGTATGATCTATCTATGCGAGTTCCTCTTAAGCATAAAGACATGGTTAGTCGCAAGAGCCTTAAAACATCGCGTTGTACAGGGATTTAAATGATTCCTCACCTATAATATTACACGAAATCATTATTCTAGGAACATTCCGCTGTCTTAATAAAAAAAAAAAGGATTCAAAAGTTGTGACGTGTATTTCTTTGATCTGTGTGTCTATTTACCTTAAAAAGAGATATAACTGGGTCTGTTGTTATTTTTAAGTTATCGTAGCTATATACTATTTTCGCGATGCAGGAGGTAATACATAAACTACCTAGTCTGAACGTTGATCTAAACTTTTCCTTTCGAGCATATAACTTATACAGACAAACCTTACTTGGTGTTTGTTGGGGTATATAAAGCTAAAGGTATTGGCTCTGTTGTGCGAGAGAATTAGTATAGCACGTATCACAGAGTAATACATTTGTCTGTGCACGTACGCATCTGCCAGTTTTTGATTAGTATTGAGCCGCATTTGGACATCCACCGAGTACAAAAAGAAGTGGTTAGGGTTAGAAGAGTTGTACAACAGCGTGCTGTTTTTTGATTTTAAATGATCCTTCGTTTCGAATGATTACGTAAAAGCATATTTCGAATAACATCTTACTAGGTAAGGAACCAGTGGCTTTGATTTGAATTTCTATCTATGGCTCCTTTCGTCCTTAAAAATAAAAAGCGTCAGATGCGGGTCCGCTGTGTTGTAATCCTATGGTTTTGATGCGAAAATCACCAATCTGTGGATCACTTTGTCCTAAAAAGAGTCGGAGTTGGAACTAATGTGTTGTAAGCTGACGTAGTCCAGTATCTTTTTCGAGATATGGGAAGCGATGTATCATATCGATCGATATAGTGTCTTATTTGCTCAGCTACTGGATATGTAATTATGTGCTGTTCTAGTCTACAGCTAAGCAGGCGTTCCTTTAAATCCATGTTGCGCGATACATTGGTGAATGGAGCAGAGTTTGACTTTGTGCATCGGTTCATCCTGTATAAATTTCGTTCTTATTCTTCTAATCGAATTTCTAAAAAACTAGGTTTCGTTTCTGTAATAGATACCTCATAAATTAGCGCTCATCCGACTGTGTATTTGTGTACAAAATAGTTTATCGCTACCTATATTTTCATCATGCAGGTTATAATGACGGCTGTAGTCGTCTCGTACGATAAAAACCTCGTTTGTGTCACCTGCGAGGAAATAATATATGGAAATGTCGCAGTATTTTTCGGTAATACGCCGGTGTGTGGTTCTCTCGCTATGATATGTAGAGGCTAGTAAGAGATGGTGGAGTGATAGTCTAGCTGTGCCAATTCTATCGGTTTTTCTCTTTCTTTGTTAATTCTTCTGTTAGTTGTTACTCCCAGCATAATTCTATCTTCTTAAAGTAAGCTATCATGTATTCGTAACCTAGTGCGGACTATGTATCCTGGCTTGGGCGAAATACCGCTTTCGACCTGGTCAGTCATACGATTCGTTTTAACGCAGAAGTCTTCCATATTTGTAGAAATGCATATCGATACTGAGTAGTGTGGTTATGTGTTAGAGTTGCGGCGCATTTATCTCGTTTACTTTACGGTAGCGTAGCAGAGATGTTTGCGTTGGTAAATTACTGTTCTTCGGTCTAGAAGCATCTACTTAGGTCACTTAAGGCAGGTTAGTTATCTTTGTTGGAATGTGTGTTTAATCGTATGTTTAGTCTCTAAAGGATTGCTCTTGGCGTTCAATAAAAAAATCTGATATTGTATTAGTTCGAAATGGCGTAGACTATTTTGCGTTGCTGGTTGTATGGATTGTAAGAAAAAGAACTTGGTATTAATATGGATCTTTTCCTGCTAGCTGTTCTGTGTATACGTCAATCATTTTTACGATATAAGTAGTTGTTTATCGAGAGTAATGATTTGTTAGAAGGTGTGATATTCCTGGCCTATGGCCGTTTCTTTGCTAACATCGTACGTGTCTTAAACGCGGAAGAAAGACAGAAGTGCAGCATATGTTGAAATGTGGGATGGGGAGCAGTAGCATATGGCACAGTAGGTGCTGGTTCCCGTGGGAAAGCCCGCCTATGTTACTGGTACTCTCCTCGCATTGGCTGCTGCATTTCACGTCACGTGATTTCTTTTGAAATTAGTTTTGTTTGTTGTTGTTGTGGTCTTCAGTCCGGAGACTGGTTTGATGCAGCTCTCCACAATACCCTATCCTGAGCAAGCCTCTTCATCTCCACATAAGAACGGCAACCTACATCTGTCTGAATCTGCTTACTGTATCCATCTCTTGGTCTTCCTCTGCGATTTTTACCCCACACACTTCCCTCCAATGCTAAATTCACAATTCCTTGATGTCTAAGAATGTGTCCTACCAATCTATCCCTTCTTTTAGTCAAGGTATGCCAGAAATTTCTTTTCTCTCCAATTCTGTTCAATACCTCCTCATTAGTTACGCAATCCACCCACCTAATCTTCAGCATTCTTCTGTAGCACCATATTTCAAAAGCCTCTATCCTCTTCCTGTCCGCACTGTTTATCTCCCATACAAGGCAACACTCCATACAAATGCCTTCAGAAAAGACTTCCTTAGGCTTAAATCAATATTCGATGTTAACAAATTTCTCTTTTTCAAGGACGCTTTTCTACCCATTGCCATTCTGCATTTTATATCCTCTGTACTGCGACAATCATTTGTTATTTTACTGCCCAAGTAACAAAACTCATCTACCTCCTTTATTGCTTCGTTTCCCAATCTAATTCCTTCAGCATCACCTGATTTCCTTACACTGCACTCCATTACCCTAGTTTTGCTCTTGTTAATGTTCATCTTATATGCACCTTTCAGCACACTGTCCATTCCCTTCAACTGCTCTTCCAGATCTTTTGCTGTCTCTGAGATTATTACAATGTCGTCGGCAAAACGCAATGTTTTTAATTCTTCACCTTGAACTTTAATTCCTTCTCCAAATTTCTCCTTGCTTTCCTTTATAGCTTGCTCAATGTACAAATTGAATAACAATGGAGAAAGACTACAACCCTGTCTTACTCCCTTTCCAACCACTGCATCCCTTTCATGTCCTTCAACTCTGATAACCGCTGTCTGGTTTTTGTACAAGTTATAAATAACCTTACGCTCCCTATATTTTACTCCTGCTTGCTTCAGAACTTGAAAGAGTTTATTCCAATCAACATTGTCAAAAGCCTTCTCCAAATCTACAAAAGCTACGTATGTAGGTTTGCCTTTTCTTAATCTATCTTCTAGGATAAGCCGTAACGTGAGTATTGCCTCCCGTGTTCCTACATTTCTCCTGAACCCAAACTGATCTTCTCGGAGGTCGGCTTCTACCACCTTTTCCATCCTTCTGTATATAATTCGTGTTAATATTTTGCAACCATGACTTATTAGACTGATGGTTCTGTAGTTTTCACACCTGTCTGCACCTGCTTTCTTTGGAATGGGGATTATAACATTTTTCTTAAAGTCTGAGGGTACTTCTCCTGTCTCATACATCTTACGCACCAGGTGAAACAGGTTTGTCATGGCTGGTTCTCCCAGAGACTTCAGTAGCTCTGAGGGAATATCATCTACTCCAGGGGCCTTGTTTCTTCTTAGGTCTTTCAGGGCTCTGTCAAATTCTTCTCTCAATACAGTATCTCCTATTTCATCTTCATCTACATCCTCCTCCCTTCCTACAATATTGTCTCGGAGTTCTTTTCCTTTGTAGAGCCCCTCTATATACTCTTTCCACCTTTCAGCTTTCCCTTCTTTGCTGAGAACTGGTTTTCCATCAGTGTCCTTGATATTCATAGATCTGTTTCTCTTATCTTTAAATGTTTCTTTTATTTTCCTGTAGGCTGTATCTATTTTTCCCCTATTTATACATTCTTGTACATCCTTGCATTTGCCTTCTAGCCACTCCTGCTTAGCCATTTTGCACTTCCTGTTGCGAGGGTGAAGGTTGGGGCGAGAGTTTAAAATAGAGAAAGTTTAATTTTTAAAAACTCACAACCACCAGCTGCGAACCAGATTCCTAAACATGCAAAAACACTGGAACCGTGATTGCGACTGTTTGATTCGTTTTCTAGGGGATGATATCACACGTTCGCAGCTTTCCTTCCCTGCATATGATCAACAAAACAAATTCATAATAAAATCAAGTTCATGAGAGAAAAGGGTGTACTAACTACTATTTTTGAAAACACGTGAAAGTTCACTTTATGTTGTTTATTGCACAATATTTGAACCCTGTGGCTGATACGTCTGTACGTCGACACATTTATCAAATAAAGTTATAGCTCGTGAGCCCCCAGACAAAATGAATATTTGTCGCAAATTGTTTTCACACTATGTGGCTGTCTCAAACACCGTTTATGTTCATGCCTATGCGACGACACGTGTTACATTAACAAATCACAGTCACTTTAATTCAATGCGATGTACACCTTGTTCCACCGGCTAAATATTCATAAACACACAGTAGCACTCGATTTAACTTGGTGCAGTCTACGACGAGCAACCACACGTGGCGATTGCCACACACAAATCTAAAGTCACCACCTCGAGATCCACATGCCGACTGATGCACAGCGACACCGCCCGGCCAGTTCTCCACGTGCTCCGTAGTCCTCACATGCAGCCCTCGCACGCGCACGCGCCAAACGCTCAACTGCCGGGGTTTTTTCCCCTACGTCATCAACTTCCGCATGTTAGCTGTTCTAACCGATTTGCCAACGTACAGCGCTCAGCCAATACATTTCTAAAACTTTACTTAAAATCAAAATAATTACACTACACATTAAATAAATTGTCTTCTTAGGTTTTTATATTGGTATAAATATACTTTGTACTATTTATCATAATCGTGCAATTTCTTATGTCACAGATAAGTGATTTAACTGAATAGTTTAAGATAAAATACACAAGATTAATTGAAAATAAAATGAGAAATAGTTAATATATTATTTTTATAAACAAACATTGCCATGCTAGTTGTGTAACTGTCTTGTATTTATTGGTAATTTATTACTTTTCATTGTCACTTAAACATATTATGTTAGATGTGACTATATCAGCTAATGTATTGTTTATTTATCAACAGGCTATTTTGTAATGAGGGCCTTAAAGGTTCCTAACTGCATCGTATTACTTCAAATGCCAGTAGTATTACAATATTTGTGCATTGCACTGTGCCTGGCATTCGCCATTGTCCCTCTCTTTCCTCACCGGAAACGAACTGGAAAATCCTAAGTTGGAACAAGCCACCAACGTCGGCCTGCTCGCTGGCCTCCCGTCAGCTACAAGCACACAGCAAATCTCAACGTGGAGAATTTCTACCTATGGCCTAACTATAAATGTTGTCACCCAACTGTGTACATACATTGCTACCATAATCAATAAGATTAAAATTGTGTAACATTTAGTGCATTGGCATGGTCAATGTTTGCAGTGAACTTCATACAGTTTAATTATCAAATGCTATTGATTACCAGTATTTCTATTAGGCAGTAATCTCACACTGTCAATCTCATTTCTTAGTCGTCTGTACTCCATTTTGCCTGTTTCATTTACTGCATTTTTATATTTTCTCCTTTCATCGATTAAATTTAGTATCTCCTGTGATATCCAAGGATTTTTTTGTAGGTCTTACCTTCCTACCTATTTTGTCCTCTGCTACCTTCACTATTTCATCTCTCAATTTTACCCATTCCTCTTCTACTGTTTTATTTTCCCCTGTTTCCGTCAATTGTTGCCTAAAGATCCCTCTGAAATTCTTAAGAACCTCACGTTCCTTCAATTTATCCAGGTCCCATCTCCTTATTTTCCTACCTTTTTGTAGTTTCTTTAGTTTCAGCCTACAGTTCATAACCAACAAGTTATGGTCAGAGTCTATATCTGCCCCTGGGTATGTTTTACAGTTTAAAACCTGGTTCCGGAATCTATGTCTTACCATTATAAAATCTATCTGATACCTTCCGGTGTCTCCTGGTCTCTTCCACGTATACAACCTTCTTTTGTGATTATTGAACCAGGTGTTTGTTATAACTAAATTATGTTCTGTGCAAAATTCTACCAGGCGGCTTCCTTTTTCATTCCTTTTGCCCAGACCATATTCATCTACTATCTTCCCTTCCCTTCCTTGTCCTACTACCGAATTCCAGTCTCCCATAACAATTAAGTTTTTCTCTCCCTTAATTGTCCGAATAATTTCCCTTAGCTCCTCATATATTTCTTCGATTTCCTCATCATCGGCAGAGCTAGTTGGCATATAAACCTGTACTACTGTTGTCGGTGTTGGCTTCGTATCTATCTTGACAATGATAATGCGATCACTGTGCTGGTCATAGTAGTTTACCCGCATTCCTATTTTCTTATTCATTATCAATCCTACTCCTGTGATACCCCCAATTGATTTTGTATTTATAATCCTGTACTCACCTGACCAGAAATCCTGTTCATTCTGCCACCGAACTTCACTAATCCCCACTATATCTAACTTCAACCTATGCATTTCCCTTTTTAAATTTACTAATTTTCCTACTCGATTAAGGGATCTAACATTCCACGCTCCGACCCGTAGAATGCCAGTATTGTCTTTCCTGATGATCACATCCTCCTGAGTAGTCCCCGCCCGGAGATCCGAATGGGGGACTATTTTACCTCCGGAATATTTTACCCGAGAGGATGCCATCATCATATGTTCATACAGTAGAGCTGCATGTCCTCGGGAAAGGTAACGGCTGTAGTTTCCCCTTGCTTTCAGCCGTTCGCAGTAGCTGTGTGGCAAAGCCACATTAGCTGATGTTACAAGGCCAGCTCAGTCAATCATCCAGACTGTTGCCCCTGTAACTACTGAAAAGGCTGCTGCCCCTCTTCAGGAACCACACGTTTTGTCTGGCCTCTCCACAGATGCCCCTCCGCTGTGGTTGCACCTACGGTACGGCTATCTGTATCGTTGAGGCACGCAAGCCACCCCACCTCGGCAATGTCTGTGGTTCATGGGAGTGGTAGTTTTGTTTATTATATACTAAATATTAATTATTCAGAGCTGAGATTTTGTAATAAATATCTCTCAAGGACAGGCTAGGTTTAGACAGTTTAAAAAGTTTAAGGTGTCTTCTCTTATTGTAACAAGAGAATAGCGATTTTGCAGAAGGCGAGCGACGGCCCTGTTTTGGCGCGAAATAGAGGGTCAGGTGCCCTGTCGCAACGCGCCGCAGTTTCAATCTCGAGCTGACCACTATACACGCCAGACCGCACCGGTCATGAGTAAAGATTTGTGTAATAGTGATAACAGTCGAGGTCTCAGCATGAGCTATGGGCAGCATAGGCCGTGTCGTATTAACAAAAGTTGTTCATATTTAATTATTTATTTAATAAATGGCATCCCTGACAATTAAGAATCTCGCGAGATGCTTCCTATTCTTCCATCATACAGAACTTATTTTAGCCTCACTTGTATGCTGTAGAAGAACCAACGACCTGTGTGCTGTCTTCTGCGCTGGAGACACAACTATAAGTAGTATAATGATGGGCATTGACGCACAGTGACCTTGAACTTTCGGCCGTCGACGATAGGGTCATTGACCCCTCCTCCCTCGGCCAATTGCCTGACCGCAGATCAAAGGATGCTGTCAAACTCGAACAATAGCGCACTTAAGGATGATTGATAGTTTACATTTAGGTCCTTTTGATTCGCTACTTGTCCGACTGCTTATCAAACGATGCCGCCATAACGCACTTAAGGATGATTGACAGGTTGCAACAGCTCCCTCGGCCACACACGACGCCCCCCCCCCCCGCCCTCCCCTCCACCCCTCGGTGCCGCCGCCAGACAAGCGGCACCTCCGACAGGTCCAGACCTGTAGACCCCTCGACATGTCGGTACTCGCACCCTGGACCACACACCTGGCCGGTTCGACGCCCCCCTCCACTCCTCGGCACCGCCGCCAGACAGGCAGCACCTCCGACAGGTCCAGACCTGTAGACCCCTGTCTGTACTCGCTCCCGCGACCCCTACTCACTCGGCCGATTGCCGGACCGCCGCCGCTGCCGCCGACAGATGCTACCCCCCTCCTCCTCCGACGCTCGCGACCGGTTCTCAAAGGACGCCGCCACCCGCCCTACCCGAGAGAACAAACAATACCGCGACGATTGTCTTGACCGCACCGACACCGCCCCCACAGGCCGACCCCTGCTCTCTTTTTACGGCGACCGCGGCCCGACAGGTCAGCAGCCAATTAAATTGCATATTTATTATTAAGCGCGCCGCAGCGATCCGTACGCCAGATCTCGATTTATGTAACAACAACAATTTCCGCCGTTTATTATTATTCTTGGAAAAAAATAAAGCTACCATAGTGTTCTTCTTATGCTAAAAAACAATTTAGAACAGAAATGCTTAGTTGGTCTCGTATACTACAGCATGTAGTAGTAAAATATTAATACTCGTATGCAAAATTTGCAAGTAAGAATTTCCACTCCAATCTCTCTCCATGCTCTTCGCATAGACTACAACCGACAGACGTGTTTAATAATAATAATAGCGCAGGTTACGGTAACGAACGCCACAAACTTACGTATCCATCTTAACATATACTCTTTCGATATACAGAAACAATTCTAACGAAAAGAAAAGAAATGGTCCGTTTCGGAATTCGACCGCAACCTTAGATCTATAAATGTATCTCTTCGTTTAGACGATGCAAGCAACAGCCATCGAACGGAATGTAACTTCTATGCCAACAACTCTTTCGATAAAACAGCAACAGCGCAGCAGCAGAAGACGGCATATTGTTTATACAAAATTTCCAAATAACGAAAATCGGCAATGACATCTAGCACAACGTCTCTAAATATACATCTGCAAGCACCGTTAAACTTGTATGCAAAATTTGCAAGTAAGAATTTACATTCCCATCTCTCTCCAGGCGTGTTTAATAATCATAGCGCAGGTTAGATAATAAACGCCACAAACTTACGTATCCATCTTAACATATACTCTTTCGATATACAAAAACAATTCTAACCAGAGCCAATTAACGAAAAGAAAAGAAATGGTCCATTTCGGAACTCAACCACAACCTTGCATCTATAAATGTATCTCTTCGTTTAGACAATGCAAGCAATAGCCATCGAACGGGATGTAACTTGTATGCCAACCACTCTTTCGATAAAACAGCAACAACAGCGGCAGCAGCAGAATACGACATAGTGTTTATACAAAAATTCCAAATAACGAAATCGGCAATGACATTTAGCACAAAGTCTCTAAATAAACATCTGCAAGCACCGTTAACAATCGTCCAGAACGCAGAGCGCTCTCTCGGCAGACTACATAAAAGAAACATATGCTAAGTGTTTAAACAAAACACCTAAGTAACATCTCCAAATGATCAAAACCTTCTATGCAGACGCACCATTCTGACAAAGATAGCTCGCAATGCATTTATTTAATGGAGCTGAGCCATGCCGAAAGTTCCGAAATTTAACACTCTCTCTCTCTCTTTAGCGATCTTGCCCTGTTACGTTTCCTTCTTCTTAGATCGAGGTATAACTGGGCATTCCGAGAGTTCGGGTATTTTAATTTTACCTCTTATTTCCTTGCTACAGCAGTACACATCCCATCTAAGAAATCTATGTCCTGTTACGATGCAAACTACATTTATCTGACACCGATATTCCAGCGCCCCAGAAGACATTTAATCCCTATTGTGCAATGGAGAGTCGAAATAAAAGAAAAATACGTGAAATAATTTACCGATTCCGACCGTCTACACTAAAACTTTTCGAAATTATTGGCCTAACAACACCCTTATTCGACAATACAGCAACCACAGAACCGAAGTTACCTGCCCAATGCAACACAGATTTCCAGCTCGACCCGCCCTTTACCCACAAAATTCCTACTCCGAACTAAGATTTATTATTTTAATTACAAGTAGATGTCCACCGCAAACGAAGACGCTAACCTACACGCCACAACACATGATTCTATATAGGACATGGAGTGTTTACAATTTTTGTTTTGTTTATTACAGTACAACTGAGTACATGCAACGTAATGTTCGCAAACATATCGCAACCAACTCCCGCACACTTCGATCATAACCTGCTCTCTAAGGAATGGATGGGAGTCACACACAGTACAAACACGTTTGTCGTGTGTTCCGCTAATTTCGGCCAGTACAACGATGCGAGACCAATCCCCCCGCCTGTTTACTGTAAAAGCAAATATTTTTCCCCACACTATCTGTTTAAACCGGGCTTGCACATAGACAATAGCCTCCTTTTAAAAGCATGTGTCTTCGCCATATAACCCAGTTTTCGTTTACCCTTCTTCTTCTTCTTAGGACTTGTGGAATAACGTAGACGATATCTACGTCTGTGGATAATAAAGTCCTGGAATGCTAAAAAAAAAAAGAATATAGTTCCTTGCTCGACTCTACAAGTAATTTACAGTCGAAACTAAAAAAAACATAATGTCCGAGAGAGCGGTCAATTTTCTGGTACTCTTAATACCCAAGTATCAAATCTAAAAGCGTTTGCACAGTACAACGGCGCACTTTGTAAATACCGTATCTTCTCTTTTAGAACACTTAAACAATCTTCTTACACAATCCTCCATCCTGGTAATACCATCTTCTCGACCCGGCGAAAAAATAAAAGTCCTAACAATCAACTGCCTGGACTCTTTATAAAATCGATATCTTTGCTTACACCAGGGCTCGTGATTTTTTCGGCAAATTTATTTTGGTTCTACAATTCGACGCCAACCACGTTAAGCAGTCGTTTCCTCGCCAGCAACCACTTTGATATTGCTCCTCCCATCCGAAAGTCATGCTCGGATACGAACGCCACTCGGTTAAAGTATTGTCCAAAAATCCAGGAGATAGAAGCCATCTACACGAAGCTGCTGCTGTAGTATAGATGGGAGCGCCTCCATTAAAAAACATCGATTAGCTGCAGTTTATAAGATATATACCCACAGGACGTATATATTTCCCCCCATGTATTCCAGAAATAGTAACTTCGTCTTATCTCCAACGTTTGCAGTATCGAACTTGCGGAATTTACTACACACACACGCGCGCGCACTCCATTGGCTACAACTAGCGAACTTTAAGTAACGAAACTATAGGAGTTTTATAAAACACGTTGATTTTCGACGAAAGAATTATGATTTACCGCAGCAGGCATATCCGCTACGTAACGTGTTGCACACCAGCCGTAAAGTAGCCAATACTAGCATACGATTAAACAGACGATGCTTCGACGAAAGATCAATGCACCACCAAAGTCAGTTTTCTTTAGAGCTTTACCGTGACGTATATATTTAGGGTATATCGACACTTTTTACTTACATTCCGTCCCATCTAGCCTAAAGCACTCTCTGTAAGCGCCAAACATTTCCAACACAGTAACAGAACTACACCTTGCAGTCAACACGAACCTACAACAACAAAAGAATCTAGCCATTCCAATTCGTTTTTTGTCCCAACTAGCATGCTGCAAGCTGTGTATACGTTCGAACAACCCAGACAGAGCTATCCTTACATCCGTCACTAACCCAGTACCAACTCTAAACAAGTTACCACAGATGGTGTTATAACCGCGATCAGTAACAGACAAGATCTCCCAGACACACAGCGTTTTAATAAAGTTTCGATCTCGCTCTCTCCACCCAATAACTACGTTGGTTGCTTGACCTGTCCCTAACATCCAACCACAACTTTGTTTCCAATGCATAGCCCGGCAGACAATATTTCTGGAACGCTCTCTATCAGCCAATAGACTATATACCTCGAGCATTCGCGCACAAATCACCATCGTATTCCACTCCTTCTAACAAATTATTACTCTCGATAAACATCTGTAACACAGTGTAAAAAAATGAGCGACGTGCACACGCACAGAACAGCTAACAAGAAAAGATCTAGATCCAAGCCAAGTTCTTATAATCCTTACAAGCAGCAACGCAAAACATTCTACACCATTTCGAACTAGTGCAACACCAGATTTTTTTAACGATCTCCAAGAGCAATCCTTTAGAGACTAAACATACGATTAAATGCACCTCCAATGTAGGTAACTAATCCTCTAACTCGATGCTTATCGACCAAAGAACATTAATTTACCACTGCAATCATCTCCGATACGCTACCGAGAGACGTCCATTCGTAAACACAGCTAAAAGAAGATATAAATGCCCCACATCCATGCTACGAAGTATCTATATGTATTTCCACAATTGTGGACCACATCTGCGTTGCATCGTATCGCACGACTAAACAGTTCGAAATAGGTACTTCGCGCAAGCTAGCATGCATAATCACATTCCATGTTATTTCTGGCTGTAGGCGAGTGCGGACCTGTTGACTCATCGTAGACGCCGGTTTGGAGCGTGTGTACGTCCTATACATGTAGTAATACCTGTCCACTCTCGCACCTGACCCGGAGAAGTTTTCGGTTTAATTTTTCCTGGCCGCACCAGATTCCGAATACAAGAGAGCTATTTTCGCGAAGATAGATTTCCTCGCAGCTGACGCAAGCGATGTTTTTACCGTACGAGCAGTCGTTAAACTTTTATACGCAGATACATATACAGACAGTAGGATGTGCGCAAATTTGCGATGTAGCTCTTACAGAAACGAAACATAGTTTTTTTAGAAATTCGATAAGAAGAAGAAGAACGAAATTTATACAAGATGAACCAATGTGCGATAAGTCAAACCCCAATCCATGCAGCAATGTACCGAGCAACATCGATTTAAACGAACGCTTTGCTTAGCTGTAGAATAGAACAACACAGAATTACACCTCCCTAACAGATACTTTACCGAGGAGTTACTGCTCTTTGCTAACAAGAAACATGTCTTCTGGTATCTTCTCCTAAACCCTATAAGACCGAAACTTTCTACCCGAGAAGCTAGACACAGAATACAAATCGTTCTTTATTATTCTTGTTATGTGTAACTTTAATTTTCTCCGCTGTAACTCGTAGTTTTAGACCCAGTTCCAGCCAGAAGTTCGAAAGGTAGAGGGAAGGTATGTTCTCGAACTCCATTACGTATCTTCGTTTCCTCCTGCACCTTCGGGCAATGCTTCTAGACGAGAACAATCGTGTATTTTAACTTTTCCCATTATTTCCTGGTTATAGCACTATGCGTCGCTATGTGTGTACGTTACCAACTCCTGTGGTAATTTCCGTATGGAACACTAGGTTTTACGATTATTGCAAACGATTGCTTGTTATTCCATCCGTTTTTAACTCTGCAAATGACTGTCCCCAGTCCACCACATTTGGATGCAATGTAGTCCCTTCTCCAAACGATAATGCAATACGTTTCTCGTGTCTTCCGCTATTTTCGGTCAGTACACCGACGCGTGACCAATCTCCCTGACTGTTTACTGTAAAAAGCAAATATTTTATAAGTCCCAGTCGTAACCAGATTTCTCCACACCCTCCGTTTAAGCCAGGCTTACACATATGCCATAGCTTCGTCTTTCTCCAGCATTAGTTTGTACTCGTCCTTTATGGCAGTTGCTTTAGCCATATATTCTAGCTTCCTTCTCTTGGTCTCGATATCCACCATTTTCAGTTTTCTTTTCGCGCACATAAGACATTAACTGCACGTAGCGATGTAATTTCTTTAATGGGGGATGGCTTAAGCCTGTGTGATACATTTACTCTTTTCGCTGGGCTTGCAGAATGACATTGTTTGTAGGTACCAGACCTAATTCAGCGATATCTATATCTGGAGGCAGTGTGGAGAACAATGTTCTGAATTGGGAGAAGTAAGTTTCCCCTGCATTAATGTAGCTTTTAAGTGTACTACTTATATCGTCTTTGCCGCTGCCAGTATTACGAATCTCCACCTAATTTACAGGTGTTGTTGTTGTGGTCTTCAGTCCAGAGACTGGTTTGATGCAGCTCTCCAACCTACTCTATCCCGAGCAAGCCTTTTCATCTCCTCATAAGAACGACAACCCACATCCACTTGAATCTGCTTACTATACGCGTCTCTTGGTCTCCCTCTGCGATTTTTACCCCACACACTTCCCTCCAACGCTAAATTCACAATTCCTTGATGTCTAAGAATGTGTCCTACCAATCTATCCCTTCTTTTAGTCAAGGTATGCCAGAAATTTCTTTTCTCCCCAATTCGGTTCAGTACCTCCTCATTAGTTACGCGATCCACCCACCTAATCTTCAGCATTCTTCTGTAGCACCATATTTCAAAAGCCTCTATCCTCTTTCTGTCCACACTGCTTATTGTCCATGTTTCACTCCCATACAAGGCAACACTCCATACAAATGCCTTTAGAAAGGACTTCCTTAGGCTTAAATCAATATTCGATGTTAACAAATTTCTCTTTTTCAAAAACGCCTTTCTACCCATTGCAATTCTGCATTTTATATCATCTGTACTGCGACCATCATTTGTTATTTTACTGCCCAAGTAACAAAACTCATCTACCTCCTTTCTTGCTTCGTTTCCCAATCTAATTCCTTCAGCATCACCTGATTTTCTTACACTGCACTCCATTACCCTAGTTTTGCTCTTGTTAATGTTCATCTTATATGCGCCTTTCAGCACACTGTCCATTCCGTTCAATTGCTCTTCCAGGTCATCTGCTGTATCTGACAGAATTACTATGTCGTCGGCAAAACGCAATGTTTTTAATTCTTCACCCTGAACTTTAATTCCTTCTCCAAATTTCTCCTTGATTTCCTTTATAGCTTGCTAAATGTACAAATTGAACAACATTGGGGAAAGGCTACAACCCTGTCTTACTCCCTTTCCAACCACTGCATCCCTTTCATGCCCTTCAACTCTGACAACCGCTGTCTGGTTTTTATACAAGTTGTAAATAACCTTACGCTCCCTATATTTTACTCCTGCTTGCTTCAGAACTTGAAAGAGTTTATTCCAATCAACATTGTCAAAAGCCTTCTCTAAATCTACAAAAGCTAGAAATGTTGGTTTGCCTTTTCTTAACCTATCTTCTAGGATAAGCCGTAAAGTGGGTATTGCCTCCCGTGTTCCTACATTTCTCCTGAACCCAAACTGATCTTCCCCGAGGTCGGCTTCTACCAGCTTTTCCATCCTTCTGTGTATAATTCGTGTTAATATTTTGCAACCATGACTTATTAAACTGATGGTTCTGTAGTTTTCACACCTGTCTGCACCCGCTTTCTTTGGAATGGGGATTATAACATTTTTCTTAAAGTCTGAGGGTACTTCACCTGTCTCATACATCTTACACACAATGTGAAACAATTTTGTCATGGCTGGTTCTCCCAGAGACTTCAGTAGCTCTGACGGGATATCATCTACTCCAGGGGCCTTGTTTCGACTTAGATCTTTCAGTGCTCTGTCAAATTCAACTCTCAGTATAGTATCTCCTATTTCATCATCATCTACATCCTCTTCCCTTCCTACAATAGTGTTTCGAAGTTCATTTCCTTTGTAGAGCCCCTCTATATACTCTTTCCACCTTTCAGCTTTCCCTTCTTTGCTGAGAACTGGTTTTCCATCAGTGTCCTTGACATTCATAGAGCTGTTTTTCTTATCACCAAATGTTTCTTTTATTTTCCGGTAGGCTGTATCTATTTTTCCCCTATTTATACATTCTTCTACATCCTTGCATTTGCCTTCTAGCCATTCCTGCTTAGCCATTTTGCACTTCCTGTCAATCTCATTTCTTAGTCGTCTGTACTCCATTTTGCCTGTTTCATTTACTGCATTTTTATACTTTCTCCTTTCATCGATTAAATTTAGTATCTCCTGTGATATCCAAGGATTCTTTGTAGGTCTTGCCTTCCTACCTATTTTGTCCTCTGCTGCCTTCACTATTTCATCTCTCAATTTTACCCATTCCTCCTCAACTGTTTTATTTTCCCCTGTTTCTGTCAATTGTTGCCTGAAGCTCCCTCTGAAATTCTTAAGAACTTCAGGTTCCTTCAATTTATCTAGGTCCCATCTCCTTATTTTCCTACATTTCTGTAGTTTCTTCAGTTTCAGCCTACAGTTCATAACCAACAAGTTATGGTCAGAGTCTTACCATTATAAAATCTATTTGGTATCTCCCTGTGTCTCCTGGTCTCTTCCACGTATACAACCTTCTTTTGTGATTCTTAAACCAGGTGTTTGTTATAACTAAATTATGTTCCGTGCAAAATTCTACCAGGCGGCTTCCTCTTTCATTCCTTTTGCCCAGACCATATTCACCCACTATCTTCCCTTCCCTTCCTTGTCCTACTACCGAATTCCAGTCTCCCATAACAATTAAGTTTTCCTCTCCCTTAATTGTCTGAATAATTTCCTTTAGCTCCTCATATATTTCTTCTATCTCCTCATCATTGGCAGAGCTAGTTGGCATATAAACCTGTACTACTGTTGTCGGTGTTGGCTTCGTATCTATCTTGACAATGACAATGCGATCGCTGTGCTGGTCATAGTAGTTTACCCGCATTCCTATTTTCTTATTCATTATCAATCCTACTCCTGTGATACCCCCAACTGATTTTGTATTTATAATCCTGTACTCACCTGACCAGAAATCCTGTTCATCCTGCCACCGAACTTCACTAATCCCCACTATATCTAACTTCAACCTATCCATTTCCCTTTTTAAATTTTCTAATTTTCCTACTCGATTAAGGGATCTAACATTCCACGCTCCGACCCGTAGAATGCCAGTATTGTCTTTCCTGATGATCACATCCTCCTGAGTAGTCCCCGCCCGGAGATCCGAATGGGGGACTATTTTACCTCCGGAATATTTTACCCGAGAGCATGCCATCATCATATGTTCATACAGTAGAGCTGCATGTCCTCGGGAAAGGTAACGGCTGTAGTTTCCCCTTGCTTTCAGCCGTTCGCAGTAGCTGTGTGGCAAAGCCACATTAGCTGATGTTACAAGGCCAGCTCAGTCAATCATCCAGACTGTTGCCCCTGTAACTACTGAAAAGGCTGCTGCCCCTCTTCAGGAACCACACGTTTGTCTGGCCTCTCCACAGATACCCCTCCGCTGTGGTTGCACCTACGGTACGGCTATCTGTATCGTTGAGGCACACAAGCCACCCCACCTCGGCAATGTCTGTAGGTAGACAATGGAAACTAAAAGCTGATAGAACGTAACGTACAAGCTTTTATCGATCTGGGAGGTTTAACCTGTACACCGATCAATTTTCGGGTATTTTTATTACCCCAGTACACAAATTGCAGGACGTGGAGGCTTCTCCAACCATCCCTTATATATTCCAATACAACACCTTGTGGGAGTTGCGGAGGATGTGTGTCTTCGCTATAGCCTGGAGGTCCTCCCAGCTGCTGCGCTTCGGAACTCGCCACCGTCGCGTTGTCATATGCAGGATTCGATTCTACGCACTTGTCTCTATACCACAAGTCCCGAAGAACCCAACAAGAATCTCACCTATATGGAGGTTATTTAGTACTTCGCCTGGAAATATTTTCTCCATAATTTGGAGAACGTCCTGGAGTCTTACTAAGGGGATAAAACCGCTGGTTGTTGTGTGAATTTTGTGATCCGTGACCCAATTTACCCTAAAAAGAGAGATAGAGATCTGTTTGCTGCATTTAAGCACTTACTTCGTCGTTCGGTCGAGAACAGGGGTATTACAATATACGATTACCGGATGGAGAGTGTTTTTGATCTTGTGCAAGACTCTTTAAGTTTTTTAAACGGTATCTGCAAAGTGTTTCTCCACCATGTGGGGGGCGAATAACAAACATCTGGGACAACAGATGCTTTGTAGTGTTTAATAGTGTCCTGCAATTTGTGTACTGGGGTAATAAAAATACCCGAAAATTGATCGGTGTACAGGTTAAACCTCCCAGATCGATAAAAGCTTGTACGTTACGTTCTATCAGCTTTTAGTTTCCATTGTCTACCTGTAAATTAGGTGGAGATTCGTAATACTGGCAGCGGCAAAGACGATATAAGTAGTACACTTAAAAGCTACATTAATGCAGGGGAAACTTACTTCTCCCAATTCAGAACATTGTTCTCCACACTGCCTCCAGATATAGATATCGCTGAATTAGGTCTGGTACCTACAAACAATGTCATTCTGCAAGCCCAGCGAAAAGAGTAAATGTATCACACAGGCTTAAGCCATCCCCCATTAAAGAAATTACATCGCTACGTGCAGTTAATGTCTTATGTGCGCGAAAAGAAAACTGAAAATGGTGGATATCGAGACCAAGAGAAGGAAGCTAGAATATATGGCTAAAGCAACTGCCATAAAGGACGAGTACAAACTAATGCTGGAGAAAGACGAAGCTATGGCATATGTGTAAGCCTGGCTTAAACGGAGGGTGTGGAGAAATCTGGTTACGACTGGGACTTATAAAATATTTGCTTTTTACAGTAAACAGTCAGGGAGATTGGTCACGCGTCGGTGTACTGACCGAAAATAGCGGAAGACACGAGAAACGTATTGCATTATCGTTTGGAGAAGGGACTACATTGCATCCAAATGTGGTGGACTGGGGACAGTCATTTGCAGAGTTAAAAACGGATGGAATAACAAGCAATCGTTTGCAATAATCGTAAAACCTAGTGTTCCATACGGAAATTACCACAGGAGTTGGTAACGTACACACATAGCGACGCATAGTGCTATAACCAGGAAATAATGGGAAAAGTTAAAATACACGATTGTTCTCGTCTAGAAGCATTGCCCGAAGGTGCAGGAGGAAACGAAGATACGTAATGGAGTTCGAGAACATACCTTCCCTCTACCTTTCGAACTTCTGGCTGGAACTGGGTCTAAAACTACGAGTTACAGCGGAGAAAATTAAAGTTACACATAACAAGAATAATAAAGAACGATTTGTATTCTGTGTCTAGCTTCTCGGGTAGAAAGTTTCGGTCTTATAGGGTTTAGGAGAAGATACCAGAAGACATGTTTCTTGTTAGCAAAGAGCAGTAACTCCTCGGTAAAGTATCTGTTAGGGAGGTGTAATTCTGTGTTGTTCTATTCTACAGCTAAGCAAAGCGTTCGTTTAAATCGATGTTGCTCGGTACATTGCTGCATGGATTGGGGTTTGACTTATCGCACATTGGTTCATCTTGTATAAATTTCGTTCTTCTTCTTCTTATCGAATTTCTAAAAAAACTATGTTTCGTTTCTGTAAGAGCTACATCGCAAATTTGCGCACATCCTACTGTCTGTATATGTATCTGCGTATAAAAGTTTAACGACTGCTCGTACGGTAAAAACATCGCTTGCGTCAGCTGCGAGGAAATCTATCTTCGCGAAAATAGCTCTCTTGTATTCGGAATCTGGTGCGGCCAGGAAAAATTAAACCGAAAACTTCTCCGGGTCAGGTGCGAGAGTGGACAGGTATTACTACATGTATAGGACGTACACACGCTCCAAACCGGCGTCTACGATGAGTCAACAGGTCCGCACTCGCCTACAGCCAGAAATAACATGGAATGTGATTATGCATGCTAGCTTGCGCGAAGTACCTATTTCGAACTGTTTAGTCGTGCGATACGATGCAACGCAGATGTGGTCCACAATTGTGGAAATACATATAGATACTTCGTAGCATGGATGTGGGGCATTTATATCTTCTTTTAGCTGTGTTTACGAATGGACGTCTCTCGGTAGCGTATCGGAGATGATTGCAGTGGTAAATTAATGTTCTTTGGTCGATAAGCATCGTGTTAGAGGATTAGTTACCTACATTGGAGGTGCATTTAATCGTATGTTTAGTCTCTAAAGGATTGCTCTTGGAGATCGTTAAAAAAATCTGGTGTTGCACTAGTTCGAAATGGTGTAGAATGTTTTGCGTTGCTGCTTGTAAGGATTATAAGAACTTGGCTTGGATCTAGATCTTTTCTTGTTAGCTGTTCTGTGCGTGTGCACGTCGCTCATTTTTTTACACTGTGTTACAGATGTTTATCGAGAGTAATAATTTGTTAGAAGGAGTGGAATACGATGGTGATTTGTGCGCGAATGCTCGAGGTATATAGTCTATTGGCTGATAGAGAGCGTTCCAGAAATATTGTCTGCCGGGCTATGCATTGGAAACAAAGTTGTGGTTGGATGTTAGGGACAGGTCAAGCAACCAACGTAGTTATTGGGTGGAGAGAGCGAGATCGAAACTTTATTAAAACGCTGTGTGTCTGGGAGATCTTGTCTGTTACTGATCGCGGTTATAACACCATCTGTGGTAACTTGTTTAGAGTTGGTACTGGGTTAGTGACGGATGTAAGGATAGCTCTGTCTGGGTTGTTCGAACGTATACACAGCTTGCAGCATGCTAGTTGGGACAAAAAACGAATTGGAATGGCTAGATTCTTTTGTTGTTGTAGGTTCGTGTTGACTGCAAGGTGTAGTTCTGTTACTGTGTTGGAAATGTTTGGCGCTTACAGAGAGTGCTTTAGGCTAGATGGGACGGAATGTAAGTAAAAAGTGTCGATATACCCTAAATATATACGTCACGGTAAAGCTCTAAAGAAAACTGACTTTGGTGGTGCATTGATCTTTCGTCGAAGCATCGTCTGTTTAATCGTATGCTAGTATTGGCTACTTTACGGCTGGTGTGCAACACGTTACGTAGCGGATATGCCTGCTGCGGTAAATCATAATTCTTTCGTCGAAAATCAACGTGTTTTATAAAACTCCTATAGTTTCGTTACTTAAAGTTCGCTAGTTGTAGCCAATGGAGTGCGCGCGCGTGTGTGTGTAGTAAATTCCGCAAGTTCGATACTGCAAACGTTGGAGATAAGACGAAGTTACTATTTCTGGAATACATGGGGGGAAATATATACGTCCTGTGGGTATATATCTTATAAACTGCAGCTAATCGATGTTTTTTAATGGAGGCGCTCCCATCTATACTACAGCAGCAGCTTCGTGTAGATGGCTTCTATCTCCTGGATTTTTGGACAATACTTTAACCGAGTGGCGTTCGTATCCGAGCATGACTTTCGGATGGGAGGAGCAATATCAAAGTGGTTGCTGGCGAGGAAACGACTGCTTAACGTGGTTGGCGTCGAATTGTAGAACCAAAATAAATTTGCCGAAAAAATCACGAGCCCTGGTGTAAGCAAAGATATCGATTTTATAAAGAGTCCAGGCAGTTGATTGTTAGGACTTTTATTTTTTCGCCGGGTCGAGAAGATGGTATTACCAGGATGGAGGATTGTGTAAGAAGATTGTTTAAGTGTTCTAAAAGAGAAGATACGGTATTTACAAAGTGCGCCGTTGTACTGTGCAAACGCTTTTAGATTTGATACTTGGGTATTAAGAGTACCAGAAAATTGACCGCTCTCTCGGACATTATGTTTTTTTTAGTTTCGACTGTAAATTACTTGTAGAGTCGAGCAAGGAACTATATTCTTTTTTTTTTTAGCATTCCAGGACTTTATTATCCACAGACGTAGATATCGTCTACGTTATTCCACAAGTCCTAAGAAGAAGAAGAAGGGTAAACGAAAACTGGGTTATATGGCGAAGACACATGCTTTTAAAAGGAGGCTATTGTCTATGTGCAAGCCCGGTTTAAACAGATAGTGTGGGGAAAAATATTTGCTTTTACAGTAAACAGGCGGGGGGATTGGTCTCGCATCGTTGTACTGGCCGAAATTAGCGGAACACACGACAAACGTGTTTGTACTGTGTGTGACTCCCATCCATTCCTTAGAGAGCAGGTTATGATCGAAGTGTGCGGGAGTTGGTTGCGATATGTTTGCGAACATTACGTTGCATGTACTCAGTTGTACTGTAATAAACAAAACAAAAATTGTAAACACTCCATGTCCTATATAGAATCATGTGTTGTGGCGTGTAGGTTAGCGTCTTCGTTTGCGGTGGACATCTACTTGTAATTAAAATAATAAATCTTAGTTCGGAGTAGGAATTTTGTGGGTAAAGGGCGGGTCGAGCTGGAAATCTGTGTTGCATTGGGCAGGTAACTTCGGTTCTGTGGTTGCTGTATTGTCGAATAAGGGTGTTGTTAGGCCAATAATTTCGAAAAGTTTTAGTGTAGACGGTCGGAATCGGTAAATTATTTCACGTATTTTTCTTTTATTTCGACTCTCCATTGCACAATAGGGATTAAATGTCTTCTGGGGCGCTGGAATATCGGTGTCAGATAAATGTAGTTTGCATCGTAACAGGACATAGATTTCTTAGATGGGATGTGTACTGCTGTAGCAAGGAAATAAGAGGTAAAATTAAAATACCCGAACTCTCGGAATGCCCAGTTATACCTCGATCTAAGAAGAAGGAAACGTAACAGGGCAAGATCGCTAAAGAGAGAGAGAGAGAGTGTTAAATTTCGGAACTTTCGGCATGGCTCAGCTCCATTAAATAAATGCATTGCGAGCTATCTTTGTCAGAATGGTGCGTCTGCATAGAAGGTTTTGATCATTTGGAGATGTTACTTAGGTGTTTTGTTTAAACACTTAGCATATGTTTCTTTTATGTAGTCTGCCGAGAGAGCGCTCTGCGTTCTGGACGATTGTTAACGGTGCTTGCAGATGTTTATTTAGAGACTTTGTGCTAAATGTCATTGCCGATTTCGTTATTTGGAATTTTTGTATAAATACTATGTCGTATTCTGCTGCTGCCGCTGTTGTTGCTGTTTTATCGAAAGAGTGGTTGGCATACAAGTTACATCCCGTTCGATGGCTGTTGCTTGCATCGTCTAAACGAAGAGATACATTTATAGATGCAAGGTTGCGGTCGAATTCCGAAACGGACCATTTCTTTTCTTTTCGTTAGAATTGTTTCTGTATATGTTAAGATGGATACGTAAGTTTGTGGCGTTCGTTACTGTAACCTGCGCTATTATTATTATTAAACACGTCTGTCGGTTGTAGTCTATGCGAAGAGCATGGAGAGAGATTGGAGTGGAAATTCTTACTTGCAAATTTTGCATACGAGTATTAATATTTTACTACTACATGCTGTAGTATACGAGACCAACTAAGCATTTCTGTTCTAAATTGTTTTTTAGCATAAGAAGAACACTATGGTAGCTTTATTTTTTTCCAAGAATAATAATAAACGGCGGAAATTGTTGTTGTTACATAAATCGAGATCTGGCGTACGGATCGCTGCGGCGCGCTTAATAATAAATATGCAATTTAATTGGCTGCTGACCTGTCGGGCCGCGGTCGCCGTAAAAAGAGAGCAGGGGTCGGCCTGTGGGGGCGGTGTCGGTGCGGTCAAGACAATCGTCGCGGTATTGTTTGTTCTCGCGGGTAAGGCGGGTGGCGGCGTCCTTTGAGAACCGGTCGCGAGCGTCGGAGGAGGAGGGGGTAGCATCTGTCGGCGGCAGCGGCGGCGGTCCGGCAATCGGCCGAGTGAGTAGGGGTCGCGGGAGCGAGTACAGACAGGGGTCTACAGGTCTGGACCTGTCGGAGGTGCTGCCTGTCTGGCGGCGGCACCGAGGGGTGGAGGGGGGCGGGGGGGGCGGGGCATCGTGTGTGGCCGAGGGAGGTGTTGCAACCTGTCAATCATCCTTAAGTGCGTTATGGCGGCATCCTTTGATAAGCAGTCGGACAAGTAGCGAATCAAAAGGACCTAAATGTAAACTGTCAATCATCTTTCGTTCTTCCAGGAAGACCTATCAATCATCTTGTGGCGGCATCCTTTGATCTGCGGTCAGGCAATTGGCCGAGGGAGGAGGGGTCAATGACCCTATCGTCGACGGCCGAAAGTTCAAGGTCACTGTGCTAGAACTCCCATCATTATACTACTACTATAGAAGACAACAGGTTAGTCAGAACTCTATGCTTTCCATAAAGACTTGGACAGCAAGTACGGCATCTCGTGCGTACTGTATGGCGGTACAAACGCACACTGCTACGCAACAGCATCCTCAAGGATGTGGAGGTTTTAGGGGACTTGTGGGAGGAAGCAGTACTAACTTCTCCGTCTGCAAATAAAACCCTAGGAAGCTTGTAAAAGGAGGATACGATAGCTGTTTGTGTGCGAGTGCTCGTTAAATGCATTAGGTATGTGGTCTAGTGACTGTCGGAAAGCGTTTCAGAAATATTGTCTGCTTGACTATGCAATGGCCAAAAGTTGCAGGATCACTCGGTTGAATTTTTGTGACGGGTCAACCAACAAATGTAGTTGTTGGGTGGGGAGAGTTCGAAGCTTTATTAAATTGCTTTGGGGGAAAAAAAAAAAAAAAAAAAAAAGGTTTGTAAATCTATCGGACCAAACTGCGTGGTCATCAGTCCGTAGCTTACAAACTACTTAAAGCTAGGTAAACTAATTTAAGTACAACACACGCACCCATGTCCCAGGGAGGATTCGAACCTCCAGAGCGAGCAACCGCGCGCTCCGCAGAGAGACGCTTTAGACCGCTCGGCTACTCCACGGCGGCAAATTGCTTTGATGGACACAGTCTATGTTGTGTCTGGGAGTTCTTGCCTGTTACCGATCGCTGTTATAAGGCTGTCTTTGGTAGCTTGTTTATGCAGACTGTATGTGGAGATCTTGGAGATGGTTATGTCCGTCTGTAATGGGTTAGTGATGACTGTAAGGATAGTCCTGCCTGGGTTGCATTTGGGGGTTGTTACAGTCGTTTGGAGAGATGCTGCATGCTATTTGGATCAGAACATTTGTAGAAACGAATTGGAATGGTTAGATCAGTTTGTTGTACGTTAGTGTTGACTGCGGGTGTACTCCTGTCAATGTATTGGAAATAAATTAGCCGGCCGCAGTGGCCGAGCCGTCTGCGGCGCACCAGTCAGTCTGCACGGCCGCTACGGTCGGGGGTTCGAATCCCCCCTCGGGCATGGCTGTTTGTGTCGTCTTTAGTATAAGGTAGTTCATAAGTAGTTTGTAAATTAAGGGACTGATGACCCTGCAGTTAAGTCCCTTAAGATTAACAAACATTTGAACATTTTGAAATAAATTATTATTCTTTGGTCGAGAATCAACGGGTTTTAAAAAACTCCTATAGTTTGGTACCTTAAAGTGAGCTAGTTGTAGCCAATGGTGTGTGTGTGTGTGTGTGTGTGTGTGTGTGTGTGTGTGTGTGTGGAGAGGTAATGCAAAAAAGGAGATGTGCTGATCTTTTAACTTATACCGGCATAGTAAATTGGGAAACTCCTACAGTTCGGTAACTTAAAGTGGGCTATTTGTAGCCAATGGAGTGCGTGTGTGGAGAGGTAATGTTAAAGAAGGAAATGTGTTGATCTTTATGTTTTAATGGTGGAGCTTCCATCTATACTACAACAGCTCCGTGTAGATGCCTTCTATCTCCCGAATTTGGGCAACACATAAGATTTCGAAGGGATTTTTTTTAACAAAGTGGAGCTCGTACCCGCGTAAGACATCCGGATGGACGGAGACTAGGCATGAAACATCAATGTGTTTGTGGACGACGACAAGAGGAGTTGGAATCGGTTGCTTAACGTGGTTGGCGTTAAACTGCCGAGCAAAAATATATAATAAATTTGTCAAACCATACCCCTGGTTTCAGCAAAGTTATTGGTAACAACATGATCGATTTTATAAAGCGTCCTGACAGGCGATTGCGAGAGATTTTTACGTTTTCACCGGTTCGAGAACTTGGCATTACCAGGTTGGAGGAATGTGGTTATGGACTGTATTTACAAAGTTCGTCATTGTGCAGTGTGTCATTCCCATCCACATGGACTTGGCTAACAAATGCCTTAGAGAATAATTGTTGTATTGTGTTTGGAGAGAGTTAAAAACCTTATTAAACTGCGTTTATGGAAACAGTCTACGTTGTGTCAGGGATATATTGCCTGTTACCGATCGCTGTTGTAAGGCCGTCTGTGGTAACTTGCTTATGCAGAGTGTATGTGGAGAACTTAGAGATGGTTATGTCCGC
This sequence comes from Locusta migratoria, assembly GCA_026315105.1. NCBI lineage: Eukaryota > Metazoa > Arthropoda > Insecta > Orthoptera > Acrididae > Locusta > Locusta migratoria. The sequence continues at coordinate 108,047,613 of CM048755.1, forward strand.
CTGTGCTGGGTTAGTGATGGCTGTAAGGATAGTCCTGCCTGGGTTGCGTTTGGAGTTTCTTACGGTCGTATACAGAGATTAACACATGCTAGGTGAGTTAGAACTTTTGCAAAAACGGTCTGGAATGACTAGATTCTTTTGTTGTGTGTTAGTGTTGACTGGAAGTGTAGTTCTGTCACTGTGTTGGAAATGGTTGGCGCTTACATAGAGTGCTGTAGGTTAGATGGGATAGAATTTAAGTAAAAAGTGTTTGAATTATGCGCTGCCATATCTGTTTCCAGTTGTGGATGATGTTGTGTTGCGATAGAGCTCTAAAGAAGTCGATTTAGGATTATGTTTTCAAAACTTTGCGCTGTGTACATTACGAAGTATTGCCTGTTTGATCGTGTATTAATTGTGTTTAATTTACGAGTGGTGTGCGATGGTAAATAATTGCTGATCTTTTAACTTATACCCGCGTAGTAAATTCGACAATTTCGTCATGGAGACAATGCGAAGTTACCATTTCTCCTACCTGACAGCGGTATTGTGGGAGCAGTCGGAATACTGGAGAAACTCGGCCACGATACATTGGAGAACATCTCGAAGAAATCGTGTGGCTGTCCTTATAAAGAGAGGCTAGCTGATGTTTAACTTAATCTCCAGCTTCGTGTAGGTGAGTTTCATCTCCTGGATTTGGGCGTCCCACACGATTTCGTTGAGATTTTTTTAAACAGAATGAAACTGTGCGAGTTCCTAGTATCCACCCATTACTTTCGCTTGGAAGGAGGCTATATAGGGCAGCTGGAATCAATTGACGTTGAATTGCCGAGTAATACTTTTATTTGTCGAATCACGAGTTCTGGTGTCAATAAAATTACCGGTGGTCACCTGATCGATTTTATAACAGGCGTTTGCGGGATACTTTTACCTCTTCGTTTGGCATTACCAGACTGGAGGGGTTACAGTATATGCTTACTGACCAGATTGGAAACGAGGATAGTCAGTATTTACAAAGTGCAGCCCTGCACGGTGTGTCACTCCCAGCCATTCCTTAGAGAGCATTTCTTGTGCTGTGTTTTGCTGGGTTAATAAGAACATCGAAAATTGACTGGTGTGTCCGTAAATCTAGCGAACTCTGGGACGTTTAAGAGTTAGTTTGTGTTTGCATGGTAATGAGTAGAAATATTATAATCGATGTTTGCGGGCGTTGGGGTTTGATATAAGTGTTACGTTGGACGTAAGCAGTTGTACTGTAACAAAAAAAGTGTAGACACACCATGTTCTTTTAATGATCAGGTGTTGCGGGGAGCAGGTTAGCGTTATAGACATCTTCGTTTGCGGTAGACAGCTACTTGTAATTTAAGAAAATAAAGCCGAGTTTGGTTTAGTGCAATGAAAAAAAGAGATCACAAAAAAGGAACTTGGAGTAGGAATTTTTGGGTAAAGGGCTGGTCTATCTTGTTCTACAGAACTGAAAATTAGTGTTGCATTGGGCACGTAAAGTACTACCTCGGTTCCGTGGTTGCTGTATTGCCGAGTGTCATTTCGAATAAGGGTTTAGTTAGGTCGGTACTTTCGGGAAAAAAAGTTTAGTGTACACGGTCGGAAATCGGTAAATTATTTTGTGCATTTTTTATTGTTTATTGCAACTCTCCAAAGAAATACTGTTGTATAACAGGGTTTAAACGTCCTATGGGGTGCTCGATTATCGGTATTTGACTAGTGTCAGATAAATGTTGTGAAGAATCGTTTGCATTGTTTAATATTGTAAAAGGGTATGGTCGATAGAGAGAGAGAGAGAGAGAGAGAGAGAGAGAGAGAGAGAGAGAGAGAGAGAGAGAGAGAGTGCCTTTGCTATGTTTGGATGGGCAAACGCAAGATGATGTGTACTTTTCTAGCAAGGAAATAAGAGGTAAAATTAAACTACTCGAATTAAAAAAGTGTTTGTAGAGTCTATGGGACTTAACTGCGGGGTCATCAATCCCTAAACTTACAAACTACTTATGAACTACTGACAACTAAGAACGGCACAAATATCCATGCCCGAGGGGGGATTCGAACCTCCGACCGTAGTGGCTGTGCAGATCGTGACTGGAGCGCCTCAGTCTCCTCGGCCACCGCGGCCGGCCTACTCGAATTCTCGGAAGGCGCAGAATTGGATATTAAGTGCATTACAGAAAGACCTGACAGCGATACATCGATCTAAGGAAACGTTGTAAAGACTTGGTACATTTATAAAAGAATTGTGTGCATTCTAACAGGGCATGGTCGGTAAAGAGATACAGCATTACATTTCCGAACAATTCTTGCTATTCTTGTTGCTGTGGTACCGAAAGAGTGTCTGACATACAAGTTTGTGGTGATCGTTACCGTTACATTCTAAAGGCCGGTGACACACACGGCTGATTTTTTCCGCCGCGGTCATTTGACCGTCGGCGCTCACAGCTGGTTAGTGACAGTGTACTTTCATCTTCAAACCAGTTCACTTTAGTTTTGCTGTGATATTGAAATTATTTATTGCTGTTAAGCACACAGTGTTGTTCGAAATGAACAGAGAGCAAATTCTGCGTTTATTGTTACTGCATCGACGAATAAAACGGAGATTAAAAAATCGACTAATTTGGGTTCATTCAATTAATAAAAGAAGACGGGAGGCTGGAGCTTTCTACACGTTGTTTGAAGAGTTGAGGCAGGATGACACGAAATTCTTCAACTACTTCAGAATGTCGGTGACTTTCTTTGACGGACTCCATGAGCGGTTGAAGAATACTATTCAGCGCAAAAATACCAAAATGAGGAACTGTATTCAGCCTGTAGAAATGCTGGCAATAACACTGAGGTAAGTGTGGGATCCACTCCCATGAACCACAGACATTGCCGAGGTGGGGTGGCTTGTGTGCCTCAACGATACAGATAGCCGTACCGTAGGTGCAACCACAGCGGAGGGGTATCTGCGGAGAGGCCAGACAAACGTGTGGTTCCTGAAGAGGGGCAACAGCCTTTTCAGTAGTTACAGGGGCAACAGTCTGGATGATTGACTGAGCTGGCCTCGCAACATCAGCTAATGTGGCTTTCATAATCATATTTTAATAATGTTTGTAAAGTCTATGGGACTTAACTACGGGGCTATCAGTCCCTAAACTTACAAACTACTTATGAACTACTTACGAACTACGACGGCACAAATATCCATGCCCGAGGGGGGATTCGAACCCCCGACCGTAGTGGCCGTGCGGACCGTGACTGTAGCGCCTTAGTCCCCTCGGCCACCGCGGCCGGCTAATGTGGCTTTGCCACACAGTTACTGCAAACGGCTGAAAGCAAGGGGAAACTACAGCCGTTATTTTTCCCGAGGACATGCAGCTCTACTGTATGAATATATGATGATGGCATCCTCTCGGGTAAAATATTCCGGAGGTAAAATAGTCCCCCATTCGGATCTCCGGGCGGGGACTACTCAGGAGGATGTGATCATCAGGAAAGACAATACTGGCATTCTACGGGTCGGAGCGTGGAATGTTAGATCCCTTAATCGAGTAGGAAAATTAGAAAATTTAAAAAGGGAAATGGATAGGTTGAAGTTAGATATAGTGGGGATTAGTGAAGTTCGGTGGCAGGATGAACAGGATTTCTGGTCAGGTGAGTACAGGATTATAAATACAAAATCAGTTGGGGGTATCACAGGAGTAGGATTGATAATGAATAAGAAAATAGGAATGCGGGTAAACTACTATGACCAGCACAGTGATCGCATTATAATTGTCAAGATAGATACGAAGCCAACACCGACAACGGTAGTACAGGTTTATATGCCAACTAGCTCTGCCGATGATGATGAAATCGAAGAAATGTATGAGGAACTAAAGGCAATTATTCATACAATTAAGGGAGAGAAAAACTTAATTGTTATGGGAGACTGGAATTCGGTAGTAGGACAAGGAAGGGAAGGGAAGGGAAGGGAAGATAGTAGGTGAATATGGTCTGGGCAAAAGGAATGAAAGAGGAAGCCGCCTGGTAGAATTTTGCACAGAACATAATTTAGTTATAACAAACACCTGGTTTAAGAATCACAAAAGAAGGTTGTATACGTGGAAGAGACCAGGAGACACCGGGAGATACCAGATAGATTTTATAATGGTAAGACATAGATTTCGGAACCAGGTTCTAAAGTGTAAGACATACCCAGGGGCAGATATAGACTCTGACCATAACTTGTTGTTTATGAAATGTAGGCTGAAACTGAAGAAACTACAAAAAGGTAGGAAAATAAGGAGATGGGACCTGGATAAATTGAAGGAACCTGAAGTTCTTAAGAAATTCAGAGGGTGCTTTAGGCAACAGTTCACAGAAAGGGGGGAAAATAAAACAGTAGAGGAGGAACGGGTAGCATTGAGAGATGAAATAGTGAAGGCAGCAGAGGACAAAATAGGTAGGAAGGGAAGACCTACAAAAAATCCTTGGATATCACAGGAAATACTAAATTTAATCGATGAAAGGAGAAAATATAAAAATGCAGTAAATGAAACAGGCAAAATGGAGTAGAGACGACTAAGAAATGAGATTGACAGGAAGTGCAAAATGGCTAAGCAGGAATGGCTAGAAGGCAAATGCAAGGATGTAGAAGAATGTATAAATAGGGGAAAAATAGCAAAGAAGGGAAAGCTGAAAGCTGGAAAGAGTATATAGAGAGGCTCTATGAAGGAAATGAACTTATCAGCAATATTGTAGAAAGGGGAGAAGAAGTAAATTAGGATGAAATAGGAGATACTATACTGAGAGATGAATTTGACAGAGCCCTGAAAGACCTAAGAAGAAACAAGGCCCCTGGAGTAGATGATATTCCCTCAGAGCTACTGAAGTCTCTGGGAGAACCAGCCATGACAAAATTGTTTCACGTGGTGCGTAAGATGTATGAGACAGGCGAAGTACCCTCAGACTTTAAGAAAAATGTTGTAATCCCCATCCCAAAGAAAGCAGGTGCAGACAGCTGTGAAAACTACAGAACCATCAGTTTAATAAGTCATGGTTGCAAAATATTAACACGAATTATATACAGAAGGATGGAAAAGGTGGTAGAAGCCGACCTCGGGGAAGATCAGTTTGGGTTCAGGAGAAATGTAGGAACACGGGAGGCAATACTCACGTTACGGCTTATCCTAGAAGATAGATTAAGAAAAGGCAAACCTACATTTCTATCTTTTGTAGATTTGGAGAAGGCTTTTGACAATGTTGATTGGAATAAACTCTTTCAAGTTCTGAAGCAAGCAGGAGTAAAATATAGGGAATGTAAGATTATTTACAACTTGTACAAAAGCCAGACAGCGTTTGTCAGAGTTGAAGGGCATGAAAGGGATGCAGTGGTTGGAAAGGGAGTAAGACAGGGTTGTAGCCTTTCTCCAATGTTATTCAATTTGTACATTGAGCAAGCTATAAAGGAAATCAAGGAGAAGTTTGGAGAAGGAATTAAAGTTCAGGGTGAAGAATTAAAAACATTGCGTTTTGCCGAGGACATAGTAATTCTGTCAGATACAGCAAAGGACCTGGAAGAGCAATTGAACGGAATGGACAGTGTGCTGAAAGGTGCATATAAGATGAACATTAACAACAGCAAAACTAGGGTAATGGAGTGCAGTGTAAGAAAATCAGGTGATGCTGAAGGAATTAGATTAGGTAACGAAGCAATAAAGGAGGTAGATGAGTTTTGTTACTTGGGCAGTAAAATAACAAATGATGGTCGCAGTACAGAGGATATAAAATGCAGAATGGCAATGGGTAGAAAAGCGTTCTTGAAAAAGAGAAATTTGTTAACATCGAATATTGATTTAAGCCTAAGGAAGTCCTTTCTGAAGGCATTTGTATGGAGTGTCGCCTTGTATGGGAGTGAGACCTGGACGATAAACAGTGCGGACAGGAAGAGGATTGAGGCTTTTGAAATGTGGTGCTACAGAAGAATGCTGAAGATTAGGTGGGTGGATCGCGTAACTAATGAGGAGGTACTGAACAGAATTGGGGAGAAAAGAAATTTCTGGCATACCTTGACTAAACGAAGGGATAGATTGGTAGGTCACATTCTTAGACATCAAGGAATTGTGAACCAAGAGATGGATACACTAAGCAGATTCAGACAGATGTAGGTTGCCGTTCTTATGTGGAGATGAAGAGGCTTGCCCAGGATAGGGTACTGGGAGAGCTGCATCAAACCAGTCTCCGGACTGAAGACCACAACAACAACAACAAGTGTGGGATAATCACTTTCAAACTAATTTTAAAGATAACAGTATTTATTGATACACGTCTGTGAAAACATACGAAGTATCTATATTTCCAAACCTTTGCATACACAAATACACTATAATACACAATAATAAACAATTAAAAATTGATGTCAATTGTAGTGGAAGAATTGCAGAAATTTACTGAAGAACTTCTTTCACGGTCTTCTTCGTCAACATACTCAGCAAAATTTTCGTAATGTTCAGCTGCGGTATATTTTTTCGGTTTGTCGTTGATCGGTTGGGAAAGTGGAGCTGGCAGCTCACTTACGGCTGAAACTGAAGGAATAGATAGTGGGTCATAAAGTGGGAGATGTCGAGGAATACAAGCCGGCCGCGGTGGCCGAGCTGACTGAGGCGCGCTAGTCACAGACTGCACGGCCACTACGGTCGGGGGTTCGAATCCCCCCTCGGGTATGGATATTTGTGCCGTCCTTAGGATTAAGTAGTTCACAAGTAGTTTGTAAGTTTAGGGACTGATGACCCCGCAGTCAAGTCCCATAAGCTCTACAAACATTTGAACATTTGAGGAATACAAATCCAGAGTTTGTAATGTTGGATGAGTTTGCCTTGGTTGGGGTGGTGGAGTAGACTGTGCATTTTGAGTTGAAACTGAGGGAATCGTTGATGGGGCATAAGTTGGGAGATATGGAGGTTGTGGGTAGTGCAAAGTCGTAGGAATTGTGAAGGGTTGTTGAGATGGTTGTGGATAAATCTGTGGTTGGGGATGGTATGGTGTTGATTGGCTCTGTTGCTGGAATTGTGAAACGTACTGGGCAGCATTACCTAGATAGTGAAGAGGTGCAGCCTTTTTGTTCTTAATATTGGAAATGACTCTAAGAACCTCCATTTGAAATTGAAGCCATTAATTACTATTAAATGTCTCTGTATGAGGCAGCAGACTGTGATAGAAGGACATTTTGGAGTTTGGTTTCTCAGGTTCAATTTTTTCCAGTGCTTTTAAAATCTTCAAATCTATTTCGTCTATTTTCTTATGTTTCTTTCTTGGATGATTATTGGAAAGGGTTTTTCCCCCTTTGTTCCAGTTGTTATGGTTACTTCATGTTCTGTGGAGTTTGTTCCCAAGAACCAATAGCATCCTCTTTGTTTTCTTCTTCTGCGGCGAAACTCTCTGTCATCTCTGTTGTTTCGTATAATTTTTTTTAGAACTGGAGTTCGTCGTTAAATATTTACTTTATTTTTCTGCTACCTTGTGAGCCACTAGTTTCACTTTCTTTTGCCCTCTTTTCAGACTTGGCGTGACGTAGATGTTTCCAACGTTTTATAACTTCCTTACCTAAAATAATAATAATAATAATTAAGTACCATCTATGTTAGCTACGTAAAAATACAAAGTGATTATATGTTTCTTCTTTAGAAATTTATTATGTTTTTTGTTTTTCAGGTATCTAGCAAGTGGATGTACTTCATTATTCCTTCAGAGTAGGGGTATCAACAGCAAGAATGATAGTTAGAGATGTTTGTCAAGCACTATGGAAGGTTATGCAAAGCGAGTGTATACCTCCCCTCACAAAAGAAACGTGGGAATCAGTAGCAAATGGATTTGAGCGTGCAGCAAACTTTCCCCATTGTATAGGTGCAGTAGATGGGAAACATGTCCGCATCGTGAGTCCAATTGAAAGTGGATCTATGTATTTTAATTATAAAGACTACTACTCAATTGTCTTAATGGGAATTGCAGATAGTAAATACCGTTTTATTTATGTGCATATTGGTAGCTATGGAGAATATTGTGACTCGTCGGTTTTTAAACAGACTCAGCTGTGGAAATCAATAGAAAGCAGTTCAAAAACTCTACCTGATGAAAAGTGCCTACCTGGCACAGAAAGGCCGAAAGTGCCACATTTTTTTTGTTGGTGATGCAGCATTTGGGCTATATAAACATCTGCTAAGGTCTTATGCTAGGACACATTTAACAGTCGACAAGCGAATTTTCAACTATCGATTACGACGAGCAAGAAGGTATATAGAATGCGCTTTCGGCATTCTCAGCAACAAATGGAGGATATTTCATCGACCCTTAAATGTACAACCAAAATTTACTAATGACATTGTTAAAGCCTGTGTTATTCTTCATAATTATGTTAGGGATAGAGATGGATACATGGTTGAGGATACAACGTCAATTATAGGGCTAGAAGATATTCAAGGAGAGAATATTACAAGAGGAGGACTCAAAGAAAAGAATGTTAGAAATATTCTATGTAAATATTTTGTTTCAAGTGTAGGAAGTGTTCCCTGGCAGATGTCCAAGATATAAGGGTATTTTAAATGGCATGATGTTGACAGCAAATAACTACCTATGGGCCTCTTTCTTAATGAAGACAAGTATTCCAACAGAGAACTTTTTATGTTCTATTATTGTAACACTAGAAGTAAGTTAAAAGTATAATAAAACATTATAAAAAGGGTCGTTTTTACTAATTTTCCAATTATGTTTATATTTCTACAAATAAACCATTTGTTAATAACAGCCCACCTTAGTTGACACGACAATAAAACAGATGTAAAAGTAAATATGCTGTGCCACTACAGAGTGTGAACACCACCACTTCTAGAATTTCTGAATCGAATTTCGTCCAGTGGCTACATATAACATTTGAAAAGTATGTACTTACCAAAATCATTTCTCTGTCTTTCGTCCAACACATCAAAGTCGCTACGAATTTCCAGGCACACTTCACGCCAAGCATTTCTGGTAGCGTCTCGGTCTATGTATATGCCGAGGGTTTTATCCCACAAAACAGGCCTTTTTTTGAATTAATGAAATTACAATTTCGTTATCGATATCGAGATTATTCATGTTTTCACGAGAGAAAAATTCCAGTTAACGACTGTGTAAACTCAGAAGGCTCAACTCGCAATGAACAAAACGACTATCGACGGTAGAAAAAGCGCCGTGTGTGTAAGCGTGAATTTGGTCAAGTGCGCCACTGCTTGGCCGGCGACGGCGCCAGTGGCAGCCGGTGGTCGCACAGCTACCAAATCAAAATGTTCAAATGTTTGTTAATCTTATGGGACTTAACTACGGGGTCATCAGTCCCTAAACTTACAAACTACTTACGAACTAGGACGGCACAAATATCCATGCCCGAGGGGGGATTCGAACCCCCGACCGTAGTGGCCGTGCTGACCGTGACTGGAGCGCCTCAGTCACCTCGGCCACCGCGGCCGGCAGATCTACCGCGCGGTTTTTTTTTTCCCTTAGTGTGCAAGCTCCCATTTACTCCTGTGCACTACTGTTGGAAGGGCGGCGTCGGTCAATTGACCACGGCGGAAAAATCCGCCGTGTGTGTAACGGGCCTAACGCCCGCTCACAACTCGCGAGCAGTGGTCCTGTTATGGGGGGCGGGGGGGGGGGGGGAGGGACGAATAAGTATCTACCATCTACCGTACTAAAAAAAATGTAGTACTTAGTCTTTTTAATAAACAGATACTGCCATTACGTATGATAAATACGAGATGTTACGTGAGAATTAACACCTTGTCACGCCAAGTTCAATTAGAGACACACACATCTTTTAAACCCGTGGCCTGGAGCGGGTTTTCAGTAACGGTTGGCTGGCCACGCTGCCCCATGCGCTCCCTACACGGCTGACATCACGCCTCATCTCTTTCGGTCGGCTGGGCAAATACGAGGGCTATACGTATGTGCTTTCTCCTTCTGTCTGCAGGCGTCTGAGAGAACGCTGCGACCTTCCTATCGGTACTCGCCAATAAGAATTGGGCAATACATAACTCAGGGTAGTAAAAGGTTTATGGCTCGTTGTCTCTGTTCATAGGGGTGAGTTCTACTGTCGCGTTGCAATGGAAGCAGGCTTGACTTCGAAGGCAACTGAACACAGCACTTATACTAAAAGCACGTTTATTACGAACTCAACATACACGCAGCACTGACTGCCTCTCAGGCAGAGTGCTCTGCTATTTATACACAGACAGAATTTACCATAAATTAGAAGAACAGTTAATATAAGAAACAACTAGAATTTACAAGTGAACATAAGGAAAATGTAGAACATTCTGGAATTATTAATTACAAAGAAATAAATTTTTTGCCGGTGGGCGGGATTGAACCGACGACCTTCAGCACCGCAGTCCGTGACGCTATCCCCTGCGCCACGCCGGCAGTCGGTGGAAATGGTCTCTCGCAGCATTGCTCCCTCTCCTAGAGAAACAGCAACCCACTGTTATGCTCCCTGTGGAGCCAGCTGCAATGTCCTGGATCTTGACCGTGTCATGGGTCCTCTGTATTGCGGTTCAAGAGAATCCTTCCCTTCCCCACGATTATCGACGACAGACGTTCCTGTCGTGGCTTCATCAGGAACATTACCGTCCGTAGAGACCTTGAACAAGAAGCCATTGTCGTCTACCTGCTCTTCAGGATCGTAGTAAGGCTTCATGCACAGGACGTGAACAATGTCTCTTCGTTTTTGACGTTTCGACGACGGCTCATAATCCTCAACTTCGTATGTGACGTCTGACAGGCGGCGTATGACACGATACGGACCAAAGTATCGCTTCAATAACTTTTCTGACTGTTCAACCTTCCGTACAGGGGTAAAAAATCCATACCAGATCTGAAGGTAATTGCGGCACCTGCTTCCATCGCTGGCACTCTTTACAGTGACTCGCATAGTGCTTGACAGGTAGGTAGAGACCTTTCCAGTAATACCTGCGTCTGATTCTGTCTAGGGTCTTGATGAATCCCAGATGATCGGATATTGGAGCATCGTGGAAATATTTGAGAATAGCTGGCTGGAGATCAGCTGGAACTACCAGTAGCCATTTGGAGACCAGTGGATCGTAGTTGCTCTTATACAATGTTCCGTTTATAAGTTGGAACTCTCCATTGATCGGTTCTCCTTTCTCCACGGCCTCTATCGTTTTTAATAGTGCTGGATCTTCCCTCTGTTCAGCTGTAACGTCATCTAATTCAGTGAGGGCTGAAATTTCATTAATGCTGTTGTATTCCACTAATGGATTCCTCAAAAGGCAGTCGGCATCCTTGTGTTTGCGCCCGTTCTTGAATACCACTGTGACATCGTACTCTTGGAGTCTTAATGCCCATCTTGCTAGTCGACCTGATGGATCCTTCAGGCTAGTCAGCCAACACAAAGAATGGTGGTCTGTCACGACGGTGAATGGTTTGTCGAATAAATACGGCCGGAACTTGTTGATAGCCCAGATAACTGCCAGACATTCTTTTTCAGTTGTAGAGTAGTTTATCTCGGACTTTGAGAGTACTCTGGACGCATAGGCTATCACTTTTTCAGCACCTTCCTGAACTTGTACAAGCACTGCATCAATCCCATAACCACTAGCGTCTGTGTGAAGTTCCGTTTCTGCATTCTCGTCGTACAAAGCTAGCACTGGTGTGGAAGTTAGAGCCTCCTTAAGTGCTCGGAAAGCTCTTTCTTTTGTCTCATCCCAGTAAAACTTGATGTCTCCCTGCAGAAGTTCTTGTAATGGACGTGCCTTGTTACAAAATCCTTTTATGAAACGTCGGTAGTATGAGCACAGCCCGAGAAAACTTCTCACATCACGAAGGTGCTGAGGAGTTGGAAATTCTGTAACTGCCCTTACTTTATCTGGATCAGGACGAACACCATCTCCGTTGACTAGGTGCCCCAGGATTTTTATCTCTTTGGCGACGAAGAGGCACTTCTTTGGATTGAGGCGGAGGCCTGCAGTCTGAACACACTTCAACACAGTTGACAGGCGATTCAGATGTTCTTCAAATGTTTTAGAGAAAACGTCAATGTCATCTAAATAGCAAAGACACGTCGTCCACTTAAGGTGTCGAAGCAAGTTGTCCATCATGCATTCGAATGTGGCTGGAGCATTACATAATCCAAATGGCATTACTTTAAATTTATACAGGCCGTCAGGTGTAATAAAAGCCGTCTTCTCCCTGTCAGCTTCGTCAACCTCGATTTGCCAGTAACCTGTCTGCATGTCCATAGTTGAGAAGTATGAAGCTCCTTTCAAGCAGTCTAAGATGTCGTCAATGCGTGGCAATGGCTAGACATCTTTCTTTGTGATTCTGTTCAGCTGCCGATAGTCGACACAGGTTGAATAATGTCATCTCGCAACATCTTCTCCACTTCCTTCCGAATTATCCGTCTTTCAGCTGGCGACACTCTATACGAACGCTGGCTAATTGGCGGATGATCCCCAGTATTAATACAGTGCTTTATCGTGGGCCGTTTTGTTTGACTTTTCCCTTGCTGAGGTGTGAATGCACCCGAAAATTGACGTAGTATAGCTAACAACCGCTGGCGTTATTCCTTGGTCAGTCCAGGCCCTATTGGCAGTTCCACGTTTGTTTCCTCCAGCGTGTTGTCTGTACCAACAGCAGGGCATGGGTCGCGACCTTCAGCACAGTTGCCCCAGTATCACAGAACATTGTCTTCTTTAGTGTGTGGCGGTAATTATCCGACAATACAGAGAAAGACGCTCCTGAATCAACAAGTGCCCGGACAGGTTGGCCGTCGATTATGACGTCAATGAGATTTCCCGACATCTTAGCGACTGTCGTCCATGGAGGATTTTCATCTGCTGCGGCCTCACCTCCGTAGATAGTCGTCTCGCTTAGTATTCCTGTGTGCAGCGGCTAGAGGAGTAGCTGGTACCTCTGTACGGCGACAGTGAACGGCTGCGGCGCGTCGGGGAGCGACCTCGTCTCGGGTACGGCGATGGGCTTCTGCCCATAGGTCGACTGAATTCATCAATAGGGTACTGCCTGGGATAGAACTGCTCCGACGGCTGACGTCTTGCGGCAAAATAATCATCGAATACTCGCCTCCTCTCTCTGCAGTAGCGTACAACATGTCCAGGGCGCCCACAGTGGAAACACAGTGGTGTGTTGTCTTCTGTCCTCCAGACGTCTGTTCTTCTGTGGGGTGTCATAGTTACCGGAGGAGTTGGTTGTGGTCGTGTCGGCCAGTTCATGGGCTGCCGTTTGGCGGCTGCAGCATAAGTCATAGCAGGGCGACGCCATTCTTCACGTCGGGTGCGATTGATGGGGCAGACAGGTGATAATGTCTGAAATACCTCTTCCTCAGCGACGTTGGCTCCCTCGTCACTTACAGGGCTTACATCCATGGCCATAATCTGATGCTCGCTCGGTGTAATAGTTCCAGCTGCCGTAATTCTTCTCTCACAATTTGTCGTATGAGAGAAGTGAAGTCCTGCTGGTCTTCGACAACGGCCATAGGGACTACATTGGGGAGTATGTCATACTTCTTGCGTCCTACCCTCCTTTGTTGCATCTTCTCAATACTCTGGCACCGCTTGACGAACTCTTCCATCGTAGCGACGTCTTTTATCAGAAGAGCTTGGTACATGTCTTCTGCAATACCCTTCATCAGCTGCGTGATTTTGTCAGCCTCAGTCATATTCGGATTCACAATGTTACACAGGACCAAAACATTTTGTATGTACGGCTGTGTCAGCTCACCATGTCGTTGGGCGCGGTTCTTCAGTTGTTTTTCCGCCGAGCGGATTTGTCGCTGGCAGTCTCCAAACATCTTCTTAAGTTCCTCCTGGAACGTCTACAAGTCATTCAGCTTGTCTTCGTTGTTTTCAAACCATTGATGGGCTGTTCCATCCAAGTAGAAGTAAACGTTGGCCAAGCACATCGTATGATCCCATCTGTTGTACTTGGTGACTCGGTTGAAACCTTTTAGCCATTTGTTGGGATCCTGTCCAGCGTCTCCGGAGAACACCGACGGGTGTCTGATGTGCAGTTGGCTTACCGCTGGTTTCGTCTCCATGGTTCTTCTGATGATACAGACTTTTGGAAGGATGTACTCTGTGTAAATCCCTTGTATTCCGGTTCCAGTCCGTGTAAGCGACGGCTTTTACATTGCCTAATTGGAGCCACGGTGATGCAGCTGTTGCACAGGATACCCGGCGCCTCTATCAAACAATGTCGCGTTGCAATGGAAGCAGGCTTGACTTTGAAGGCAACTGAACACAGCACTTATACTGAAAGCACATTTATTACGAACTCAACATACACGCAGCACTGACTGCCTCTCAGGCAGAGTGCTCTGCTATTTATACACAGACAGAAATTACCAGAAATTAGAAGAACAGTTAACATAAGAAACAAGTAAAATTTACAAGTGAACATAAGAAAGATGTAGAACATTCTGGAGTATTAATTACAAATAAATAAATTTTTGCCGGTGGGCGGGATTGAACCGGCGAACTTCAGCACCGCACTCCATGACACTATCCCCTGCACCACGCCGGCATTCAGTGTAGGTGGTCTCTCACGGCAATATATTTCAGCTTCTAAGCCCTAAACAGCTACCCAATCTGTTTAAACAAGATCAATAATTAATCTGTAGTTTAGCCAGTCTATCAATCTGCATATGATGACGTGAAAATATATTTAACCAAACATAAATTAAACCTCTGAATAACCATCAAAATGGATTCTAAGATAAGGAAGTGATTCACTCACGAAGTAATTCATTATAACTGAAGTTTATTACTCATTTTGGACATAAAAATGCGGAGGTGGTCCTACTTTGTACATCGGTATATAACTGAATATTTCTCCAACTATTGTTCATGAGAGGCACAATAAGTATCACACGCACTCGAGAGTAAAAGTTCCAAATTATCACTCGTAAATTAGTGTAGTCCATCGGACATTGCAGTTCCAAATTAATCCGCAATTAAAGTATTTGTTATAAAACACAGTTTGTAATCACACGAGTATACGATTGCTGAATTATCACAGTTACACAGCCCTACTACCGTGAACACTTGACCACTTTTCACCAGAGACTAAGTTCTGCAGTCACAGTCCACACATGCCTATCTCTTCAAATCACAATTTCGTAATGCGGCTTCAGACTGCCCAGCGTCACAACCTTTCACCACCACGTCCAAGTTACGAGTCCCTTCCCAAGCATTCAAAAGCGTGCTCTACCTGCTCCCAAATTTGTATCCTTCCGCACATCCTAACACCTCATCTTTAAAATACAATTTCCCTTCCAAAACATTACACATTTGAATATCACAGAATTAAATGCCTTGGCCACCTCCCTACAAATGTTGTTTACATTTAACAAACAAATACATATTTAGCAATACTGAAAAACGGTTGAGACTGAAGCTCTTTGCTCATATAGCCATTAAGTGTGACGTCTCACTGTTCAAATATACTGCTACCGTCGAAATATAGTTACACAATTAATATTTAATTTATCATGGCTTTTTATACAAATATATTTAGTTCTTGTCCACAAATACTTATAATAGTTTATATATAAATTATCTGCTGCATATCTACCATTTTTAGTCGGCCATGAAATATTTAAGTGGCAGTCTACAACATAAAAAACAAACGTCACTAAGAATAATATTAAATATAATGAAATACATATATACATGTTATGTGCTTTTCTGGGTTCATGTTTTGTGTTTCTGCTGTGGAATCTATGTTCTGACACAAGAATATTATGAGTAAAACAAAGTTTATTCAAAGAATACGGAAATAACATGGGCCATTCTCGGTGGCCAAGGGGACTGCGGCGCGCCAGTCACAGTCTGCATGGCCACTATGGTCGGGGGTTCGAATCCCCCTTGGGCATGGATATTTGTGCCATCCTTAGTATTAGCTAGTTCATAAGTAGTTTCTAAGTTTAGGGACAGATGACCCCTTAGTTAAGTCCCTCAAGCTCTACAAACATTTGAACATTTGAAATAACGTGGTACGTCTTTTAAGATAGGTAGTGTGGTGCAGTGCTGCCTATTTTCTTCTAAATTTGTATCAATAATTGTAAATATATGTAAGTAGTAACTTTTGGAATTTTTATTTTAGGGGCGCCGGTTCGAGTTCCGGACCGGGTCGAGGGGGGGGGACAATCTTTATGACTGTCGGTGGGATGGAGGTGGAGGGGTGGCGTTCGGGGTGAGGGCGTGGATGGGCGGGGCAGTTAAGTTGCTTAAAATTAATTAAATATGTAAATTTAATAAAATTGATTGGGGGCGGTGGGTGGTCGGCAGGACTGAGGTGCGAGGTGCGGTGCAGTGCACGGTGAGCAGCGCGCCTTTCTCGCGATGCGGTCATCGTGAATGCACTGCGACAATACTTTCACGTATGCACTCTATCACAAGTATGCGATTGTTGGGGGTGGTGGGGGTGGCGTTGGTCTGGTGGCGGGGTGGGCAGGTCTGGACATGTCGGGGGCGGTGCCTGGTTTGTGGCTGTGGCATTTGCGGATGTCGGTGAAGTACGTATGGTGGAGGAGGGGGATGGGGGGAGGGGTGGGGTGTTGTTGTGATGACATCTATTGGTGAAAATTATAAGTTTTTCCGGGCAAAAGATATTTGGAAACGACCAATAGCATCCAAGGAAAATTCAAAATTCAAATATCCCAGGGAATGACGTTATCCAAGATGGCTGCCAGTGGAGTCGATGACAAACAAAAGACAGGCGAATCTCAGTGTGCTGAAATGCCTGTTGCCCCACTACTACCAGATGTGGCGCACTAGTCGCACCCTCACTCGCCCGTTAATCGCAGCCGCAGAGCAGTTCTTCTGCAACAGAGCAGTCGTAATCATTGTCTTCCATACGTGCAAGGAAGAGCCTCAGTAGTAGTAGTAGTAGTAGCAGCAGCAGTATAGTGTTTCGCAAAAGACAAAAATCTTAGGACTATTATCAATTAAAACTCGTACCGGTATCTCACATGAAACAAAAACACTACAAAAGAAAGTAGTTACAGAATGTTTCTCAGACGTCCAGAAAGGGGGAACAGGAAACATCAATCCAGAAAAGTCTCCTTTTCTGTTCTTTTTTTTTATGTCATGGCTATCAATAATTAGTGTTAAGCTCTTGGCTGAAGAGTAGCTTGCACGCTCCAGCCAGCCCGTCTCCCAGTTTGGGGAATTGAAAATATCAGTACAGGAAAACAAAAATAATAAGAACAGAAACAGAAAAACAGAAATAATAAGACTTACTAAAAAGCACGTCTCTCTCACGAAACAAACTTTATTATTATAGAACAAAAGTAGGAGAATGATGCTCAGAAGAGAAAAATCATAGGACTATTAGTAAAACCTGTATCTTACACGAAACAAGAACTTCATTGTTACGAAAAACAAATGTGCATTCCACATGTGTTTATTCTTACTTGACAGACGTATGCTACTACACGTTATACCCAAGAAATCCTTACATACATTTGCTAATTATAGAAAAAAATCGACACAGCTTACAATATTAGCCAGTGTTACTTACCTAAGCTTCCGTTCTTATTTCTGCTTACATCTCTGGTACTTTCTCAACACAGCCACCACATTTTACAACTACAATACTGACTGTTGGTTGTTACGTCCTCATTCCGTTCAAAAGTTTGAATAGTGTTCATTTTTATGCATTTCGCATGTTATTGGAGCCAAATATTAAAAAAATAAAAGTTATTCCGATACTGGAAGACTGTTTCAGGCCCATCCAGCTTTTTACCGAATTTCCTTTTAATATAGTTTGAATGTTTAACACATAATATCTGGGTATTTTGTCTGACTTGTATTATTATAAGAATGCCCTTCTGTATCCCTGAACTAATGTTTTCTAAAAATGTTTTTAAATCTGTTGGACACAACTGCGTGTTTATTAGTCCGAGATTACAAACTATTTAAAGTAAACTAACCTAAGGACAACAGAAACAACCATGCCCGAGGGCAGTGGCGGACTAAAGGCGAGGGGACGGACCGCCCCGGGCTTCCCGGTTTTTTTTTTTGGGGGGGGGGGGGGGGCTCCAAATACCTCGAATGCTTTTTTTTCCTCTGGGCGCCTATTTTGCTCTGGGTCCTACAAAATCTAGAAAGCAATTTCTTTAGACTGGTCCGTGCCTATATACTTGGGGGGCCTCCAAATCTGAAAAGTTACTTTTTTTTTATAGGAATACATGTACTTCCAAGTGGATGGGGGCCTCCGACAGCCTTTTAGTCCGTCACTGCCCATGGGGGGCGGGTGGACTCGAATCCCCCGACAGCGAACGGCTGCACGGCGATAGCGCCCCAGTGCGGATGCGGCTGTTTTCTAGACTTTCAGGCACAATTGTGCAGTTCTGGTTTTGCTCGCTTCATTTCTTTGCGATTCACGCTAGAACGTTCGGACCTGCATCACACAATCGTGGGCGGATTGTGGCGGATTGTGCGCAACATGTTTTACTTCCATGTTTGTACACTGTGTGGTACCAGCAGGTGTTATGATATCCTTGTTTTGAAATGTGAAGCTATCACATCTGACAGGCAGTTGCAGTTGATTTTATATGATCCGCAATGTTATGTCATTTCTTTCAAAGGCGTGTTACTGTAAGATGGTGCAGGTCATATAAAATTGTAGTCAAGGCCCAAAACAAAACTGTGGGTACAAAATTTTTGAAAATAAAAAACAGTACATTTAACTTTTATCCATTATGGGTCGGAACCTGCGACTAACTTGAAACAGGCTTCAGAAATTACTGCAACCAGTCCCCTTTTTTCTTGTCAATAAAGTTATTCATTTGACCATGACAGGTTTCATCATCAGATGGTACATATAAATTTCAGTGCAATTGGCCGTGTATCTGTGACAGGACAGAAAAACGAGAAAAAAGTAAACATTACATGTGGTATATTACACTGATTAATTACAATGTAAGTTCGTCTTCAAGATGTTACAGTTAGGAGTTTCATGTTGAGTATATCCATGTGTGTTCCGCTTTTGTATAACATTTTGAACATTTCACAACACTGCACACACATTACCACAGCACAGCAACTCCCAAGTGTTTTAAATTGTAAAATTTCATTATGTAATGAATTACTGTATGTATTTTGTATCGTAAACATCCGTATCTATATTAATGTCACATCACCTCTAACCTTGGTTCTGAAAGGGATGTTGCATAATTTTAAATGTATCATGCCTGCTGTATATTTTGCTACACTCCGGAGCTTTGCGACAGACGTCTCCATCCTCCGTAAACTAGTGGCAGGTCCGTGACTTTGGTTTTCGTGTATCCGGCGCCCATATGTAAATACGTGGCGTGCTGCGCTGCCCAGGCCACCAGCGCCTCTTCTCAACTGCTGGAGCGCCGACAGCGTTGTTCTCGACGGCGAGTGTTCATCAGAGACGAGTGTATCGTCAGGCGTGCCCCACGGGCGTGTGATAGGACTGCTATTATTTTCTATCTATATAAATGATCTGATGGACAGAGTAACTTGTAATTTGCTGCTGTTTGCTGATGATGACGTGGTGTATGGGATGGTAACGTCTTTAACTGACTGTAATAGCATACAAGATGATTTAGAAAAAATTTCTAGTTGGTTCGAAAAATGGCAACTGGCTCGCAATGTAGAAAAATGTAAGGTGATGCGCGTGGGTAGGGAAAACGATCCCATAATGTTCGAATACAGCATTAGTCGTGAACTTCTTGATGAGTCGCGTCGTTCTAATATCTAGGCGTAACATTGCAGAGCGATATGAAATGGAACGAAAATGTAAGGACAGTTGTGAGTAAGGCGGACAGCCGACCTCGGTATATTGGGAGAATTTTGGGAAGATGTACTTCATCTGTAAAGGAGACCGCGTATAAAACGCTTGTACGAACACGTCTTGAGTATTGCTCAAGTATTTGGGAGCCGCAGCAGATAAGTTTAAAGGAAGACATAGAAGCAGTTCAGAGGCGAGCAGCTAGGTTTGTTACTGGTAGGTTCGACCAATGCGCGTGTGTCACGGAAATGCTCCGGCAACTCAATTGGGGATCGTTGGAGGAAAGACGACGTGTGTTTCGTGAAATTCTGTTGAGGAAATTTAGAGGGCCGGAATTTGAAGCTGAGTGTAGTACGATCTTGCTGTCACCTACTTACATTTCGCGTAGTGATCACAAAGACAAGATAAGAGAAATTGGGGCTCGTAGGAGGCATATAAGCATTCTTTTTTTCCTCGTTCTATTTGGGAGTGGAATAGGACAGGAAATGCCTAGTAGTGGTACAGTGTACCCTCCGCCACACACCTTACGGTGGATTGCGGAGTACGAATGTAGATGTAGAAATTCTCGCTGCGCTCGAGTCGCCGCCTCACAGTCCCTCCCCTAGTCCTATACCGATAAATCCAAAAGCTTCAGTCGCCCCCAGAATCTTCCAGTGTTTGTTGCACCCAGTACTTGGAAAGTTCAGGTGTCACAATCTTCTACACTGATGGTTCGAAAGCTACCAGTCATACCGGATATTCTTTTACGTCTCCCATCCGTATGGAACGCCAGTCTCTGCAAGAATCGTGCCGTGTGTTTATGGCGGAATTGATGCCCGTTAGTAGAGCCCCTTCATTTTATCAAACGGCCCGCCCTGGACTGTGTCTTATTCTGTACCGACTCAATGAGCAGCCTGCAACCGATGCTACTCTTCCTATCCTTTGATCACTTCTATCCACACTCTCCTCACTGCGGGGGCAGAACAGCATTCATTATTTCATGGTGAACAGGAAAGGTGCATGCTCTTTAAAAACCCATTGACTGGATGAGGGGAATAATCTTTTGTGTCCTCCATGACATAAATAATGCTATTCCTGCTCTATGGTGTCTGCTGTCTATACTCCATTCACCAAAACGAGAGACATAGTGTAAACACGCCAACGCACGTGACCACAGCGCTGCCGTCGAGGGGTGTACAAGGGCCGGCCGCATGGCCGAACTGAGGCGCTCCAGTCACGGTCTGCACGGCCACTACGGCCGGGGGTTCGAATCCCCCCCTCGGGCATGGATATTTGTGCCGTCCTTAGTGTTAGCTAGTACATAAGTAGTTTGTACGTTTAGGGACTGATGGCCCCGTAGTTAAGTCTCATAAGAGGTGACAACTCCCAGAGACAGTCATCCCGATACTAACTGCCACCTTCAACACAATATTAGAGACTGGCAACTACCCACTTGAGTGGAAACATGCCTAGATAGTCGCAATACCAAAAACGGACAAGGACCCACGGTTGCCATCAAGTTATCGCCCAGTAAGTCTTCTCTTCTGTCAGCGACCTCCAAACTATTTGAGAGACTTTATATCAAACACCTCCTACAACATGTCAATGCTGAACATCTATTACCAGACGAGTAATTTGGCTTTCGAAGGAATCATGCCACCACCCACCAACTACTCCGACTTGTCGAAGAAGCATTCGGGGGGCATCGAGAGAAGGGAGTTCTTCGGCGCGGTATTCCTCGATGTGTCCCGTTCATTCGACTGTGTTTGGCACGAGGGAATGTTGTTTAAGCTGCTAGAGCAAGGAATCCCGGTGTCACATGTCCATCTCCTCAAAAGCTACCTACGATACAGGACTTTCCATGTCCGGGCACAAGATGGTACATCCTCCATCAGGAACATAAGAGCAGGAATACCCCAGGGCAGGGTGCAGGGCCCACTCAATACCCTTTACACTGCGGATCCTCCGAAAACTCCAGGAGCCCAACTCGCCTTATATGCCGATGACACGGCGTTATACTCCCGCAGCATGAATGCCAATCATCTGCAGACGAAGCTTCAAAGGGCATCTGATGAACTAAGCAGCTGGGCCAAGAAGTGGAGGCTATCATTCAATGCCAATAAAACCCAAGCGTTACATATCGGCACAAGACCACTACCAAATGACTGGAGACCCACCCAAATCAACGGAACACCAGTCACTTGGGGAACAACAGCCAAATACCTAGGGGTGGTGGTAGGTGTCTCACCTGGCGTCAGCATGTAGACGAACTCCGTGCAAGGCTAGAAGTAGAGTATTATACCCTTAATAAATCCTACTTCCATACTTCCACCAAGGCTAGCAGTAATCCTATATCTTTCCCTGGTACGACCAATACTGGAATATGCTGAAGTCATTTGGGGGAACGCCGCTGACACCCATGTGCAAAGACTTCAGCGAGTCCAAACCCGAGCACTAAAGAGGGCACTCCACTTACCAACACGTTTCCCCACCATAGAACATAGCACTTCATGATCTCGCAGGAGTTCCCCCACTGAAGGTCCGTTTTCGGCAATCGGAAAAGGCATTCTACGAGAGACTCCAGCTGTCCCAAAATCGGGTGGTCAGGGACCTAGGACAACGTGTGCACAGACTCGCCAGTACCAGATGGTCAGACTATCTTAGATATTAGCTGCATTCCTCACTAATAGCTGATATATATATGAACATATGTAAATACACTCACTGTATAGATAACAGACTGCAACACAATCGCTACCACATACACCACCCAAATATACTAGTTGAAAACCCGGCGCTGCCCGGGTATTTATTTATTTTTATTTATTTATTCCTGCCATTTTTCAGGTATATGTTCATTTGTATAAGGGCTGAATGAATGTAAAATCTCTTGGTAATACAATTAGTAGTAAAGAAGTAATAGATTAAAACTTGGTGCGTGATGGAGCAGTTTTCCGTGAAAGTTACTATTTATGTGCTCAGATCTCATTAATTACATGTCGTACTTTGATACAATTTAGAAGGTACACTCAACTATATGCGTGTATACTGTCTGTAAAATTTCCTGCCGCGGTGGAGTAGCCGAGCGGTCTAAAGCGTCTCGCTGCGGAGCGCGCGGTTGCTCGCCGTGGAGGTTCGAGTCCTGCCTGGGGCGTGTGTGTCTCCTAAGGTTAGTTTACCTAGGTTTAAGTAGTTTGTAAGCTACGGACTGATGACCACGCAGTTTGGTCCGATAGAATTACAAACATTTGAACATTTTGAACAAAATTTCCTGCAGCTACAATTTTAGTGTAAAAATTATAAATTGTAACGTCATACCGACAGCCGTAGTTTTAGTCCATGAACAGCAGAACGTTACTGTTTATGTGCTCAAATGTCAAGAACGACGTGTCGAAATGTGATACAATTTAGAAGCTACATTCAACTATGTATGTGTATACTGTCTGTAAAATTTCCTGTCGCTACAATTTGTAGTGTTCAAATTGTAAATTGTAACGTCATACCGACAGCCGTAGTTTTACTCCATAAACAGCGGAAAAGTAGTAAGCGAGAAACTTTTTTCCTTTCATCATTTTACTCGTTTGCCAACGAGAAAAAGTTTAATAAAGGTTTGAAACTATGTTTAAAATTTGTTGCAAGTCGCTAAGTACTGTCATTCTCATTCTTCCTGTCCTTGTAGTACGTCATCTTCGTGGTGTAGCAATTTTAATGGCCAGGAGTGTATTAAGTGAATTTATCACTTTTCTGTGTCATCCCAGAAGTAACACGGCGGTCACACCGGTGCCAAAGAGCTCTCAAACTTGTACTGTGCTAAAAAAAGAGACTTACCGAGAATGCGAGCTCGAGCTGAGTGTTGAGCTCATATTCTATAGAGTGCTTCTGAGTCGGTGCAAGATGTAGTTATCTGACTCCCTGACGGTACCAATTATGAACGATTTCTCCTCCCTGTCACAATATTCAAATGAGAATTATAGGCTTTTAGTATGACGGCACAGACAGGCAGACAGATCTTTTACTTGTAGAGACTATCCATACACTACTGGTTCTTAACGCTCAACTACGTCTGATTGTAGGACTTATTTTCTGCCCGTGAAAGAGTTTCTTAGCAGTGGGTGAATAACCATCCACATTCTGGTACCAAACACATAACCAGACAAATCATATGCCAGTTAATCGCAGTGATATGCAATATGACCGTGTCTTTCTGGTAGCTTCTATCTTTTCCGTTTTTCTATTTTCGGCTTTGCAGTAGTCTCATTTCGTTTTGGAAGTGAAAAAACGATATTTGCAGTCCTCCACCGACAGGAAGAAGATGCTGTGATATGTAAATGATTAGCTTTTCAGAGCATTCACACAAGGTTGGCGCCGGTGGCGGCACCTACAACGTGCTGACATGAAGAAAGTTTCCAAATGATTTCTCATACATAAACAGCAGTTGACCGGCGTTGCCTGGTGAGACGTTGTTGTGATGCCTCGCGTAAGGAAGAGAAATGTGTACAATCACGTTTACGACTTTGATAAAGGTCGGATTGTAGTCTATCGCGATTCCGGTTTATAGTATCGCGACATTGCTGCTTGCGTTGGTCGTGATCCAATGACTGTTAGAATATGTAATCGGTGTGTTCAGGAGAGCAATACGGAACGCCGCGCTGGATCCCAACGGCCTCGTATCACTAGCAGTCGAGATGACAGGCATCTTATCCGCATGGCTGTAACGGATCGTGCAGCCACGGCTCGATCCCTAAGTCAACAGATGGGGACGTTTGCAAGACAACAACCACCTGCACGAACAGTTCGACGACGTTTGCAGCAGCATGGACTATCAGCTCTGAGACCATTGCTGCGGTTACCCTTGACGCTGCATCGCAGACAGGAGGGCCTGCGATGGTGTACGCAACGACGAGCCTGGGTGCACGAATGGCAAAACGTCATTTTTTCGGAAGTATCCAGGGTCTGTTTACAGCATCATGGTGTTCGCATCCTTGTTTGGCGACATCGCAGTGAACGCATATTGGAAGCGTGTATTTGTCATCGCCATACTGGCTTATCACCCGGCGTGATGGTATGGGATGCCATTGGTTACACACCTCGGTCACCTCTTGGTCGCATCGACGGCACTTTTAACAGTGGCCGTTACATTTCAGCTTTTCTCAACATCTCTTAAGGAAGCTGATGATTATGTAAACCAAAGACCATGTGCTGTTGTGGTATGAAATCACAGTATATTCGACTGTGAGAAGGAATTTCCCCACCTTCAAAAGTCACAGCAGAGATTCACGACAATTATTCATCCAGATAGACCAAAACCAGCAAAGCTTGCAGCATTTCCTACTCCTCTCTTTGCTAATATAAATCTGTCATCCTCGCCAATAACAGAATCTTTATCTACCACACCCTCATTGTTGCTATACAACAGATACATCTTGGTGAAGAGGACAGGAATGCAGTATTGGTTGAAAAGTTAGGGTCTGGAGTATTAAATATAATCACACAGTTAACCTCTCCAAATACATACAAAGTGGACCTAGCAGACATTTATAACATGGTTACCTCTCTTATTTAAGTAATAAAACATGGAACAAAATCAGATAACCCTTGATATACTGCAATGGAGCACTAGGCCAGTAATTAAAAAAAAGGAGATACTAGAAAAAGAACTATATAATCACAATATTGCAATTGCAGCTATCCAAGAAATCGAGTTTAAAGCACAGAAATGTTAAATTCAAATGATTCAATTTACTGAGATCAAATAGACCAGATGGCAAAGCAGGAGGAGGAGCACTACTAATCAGAGATACCATTAGCTACAAAGAATTACTCCCGAGATGTAATCTACCATTTCAAGTAGTAGCAGCAGCAGAAGAAGAAAGAGAGAGAGAGAGAGAGAGAGAGAGAGAGAGAGAGAGTGAGAGACCACACACACACACACACACACACTGAAAGGTAACTTCAGTATTATGTCCATATATATAAAGCACCAAGGATAGTAACCAGTAGTAATACTTGACTTCAATTATTTGCTCAATTGCATCCATCATTCCTCATTTGTGGGGATTTTAATTACCATCATAGTGCTTGGGGGAACCCAGTTAACGACTCAGAAGGAATATGCCTTTTCAGAACAATTGAAGATCTAGATTTGATTATTTTGAATGAAGGCTCCCTAATGTTAATACCTTTCCCTCTTCAACGATTGATAGCAGTGGATGTGAACGTTGTATCTCGTGAATTCCATAGTATTACGAAGTGGGAGACTAGGTATTCTATCGGATCAAACCACTTTCTCATAAAAATAGTATTGGGCCTCGAAATAAACTCGAGAAGGAAATAAAACAGCCCATGGAAAACTAAAGATGACTGTTCAGAAAAATATCAGAAAATTATACAAGAACTACTCAAGAAATAAGAGTGCAACATGGATGCCAAGGGAAGCTTATCCCGGCCATCAATCTAGCAAGTAGTTAATACCACAGCATAAAACATTTCTATTTGACGAAACCGTGTGATTTTTGGTGGAATTCTGATTGTTCCAGAGCTGTAGCCAAAAGAAGACACTTTATCTAGATAGCGCAAGGAAAAGACTTTACAACAATATCTGGAATAAAAAAAAGACAGATGCAAACACTAAGATTCCTGAAGAAAAGGAAGAAGTAGTCTTGGATCAATTACTGTAACAGATTAAATAAGGTATCTAACATCTCAGAGATATGGACAGTTCGATCTCTTAAACATCCTTATACAGTAGCATCTCCAGTAGTGAATCCTGTGTGGTTTGAAGAATTTGCAGCAAAAGTGGCTCCTGTCCTGTGCAGAAGCACCAGTGCATATTCCACCAGAAACAATTTTAGTCACCCTCTACTAACACCATTCAATAGACATGACATTATCATAAACTTTAAAAGCACATCTCCAGGAATTGTGTTCATTATGATATGATTAAAAATTTGCATCTGGAGGCTTTAGATCTGATCCTGTGTGTTTTTAATGAAACATGGGGAAGACAGGAACTCGTGGACTTCACATCACACCTATATTGAAACTAGAAAAGACCCTAAAATGCCTACCTCATATAGACCAATTGACTTGTCGTCCTGTGTGGGGAAAACACTAAATGCTTGTGAAACATTGACTCGAGATGTGGCTGGAAAATAATTACTGCCAAGATCCCAGTTTGGCTTTATTGGACAACAATGCTGAGCAGCAACATTCTTGTTGCTTTCCATGAAAAGAAATACTTAACATCACTATTCTTATATGCGACACCAGCATACGATAATGTCCATATCACTATCTTTTAGAACAATTAAAGTGATTTGAAATTCCTGTCAGTTGGATATATGGTATCAGCATTCATGAAAACAATTTATGTATGATACCAGACCCAATTCATAGGACCTCTGATTCTATCTAGAGGCTTACACAGGGAGCAATCCTTAGTCCCTTACTGTATATTCTGTATTCTAAGGATATTTAAGAAATTATTCCTCCAGCTGTACATATAGTACAGTATGCTGATATATGACTATATACAATGTGTCAATTATAAGTAGGATCGAGTATGGATGCACGGTGTATGGGAATGTTAATATCAAGTAAATTGGATAATATCAATACAGTTGCATTCAAACATGTCTTGAAGCCACGAGATCAACTACCAATGCTCTCTTAGTACAGGCAATGGAAATGTGTCTTCATTTAGCATCTGGTTAGCTAGCAGATATGTATTACGAAGGTTGGCGATAATTCAACACCCAGTAACAGAGAAATGTTACTGGCTAACAGAACACTGCATCATCCCCAAGACAACTTTAGAAGTCTTAAAGACTTGAGCAACAGTATTATTACTGAAAGAAGACTTACTCAGTTTGAATGCCCTTTTTGTCCCCGACCATTTGTTCCTCCAGTGCTATATTTGGAATTCCAACTCTTGCACAGGTAACAATCCTAATATAGTTGAGAATTGGAATGATGTTCTACATACGAGTAGGCCAGATGCATAAGCCGCTAAATGAATTTGTTGATTTAGAGTTGGGCCAAATGCTATATAGATTTTTTCATTGACTACACAAGGGAATAGGTTTCGTGGTCCTAAACTCAGTAGAAACCATTGAAAATCACTGTAGAAAACTATGTTTGGTTGCAAAGCCCGTTAACTGTCCATGGTTATCAAAATCCGCCAAGTTCAACAGGCATGGTGGCCACTGTGCCATGTCCAGATGTAAAGCACACCAACTGACAGTTACCAATGTAGACATTCAAAGCTACCTTTCAGTTTGATACAATTAGAAGGAATATTTTTCTTATTCAGAGTTAAGTTGGCTGCACTCTAGCAAATGTGTACACAATGGTGCAGGTAGAAATAACACAGTAAGCACAGGTCAATTAATCACCAAGGTGCTTGTTGACATGTTTGGGTGTTCTGAAGAAAATGAGTGACTGGACTGAAGACTGGACAGATGACGGTACAGAGGGGGAATAATTGAAATAGCAGGAATTCTATAAGAAATCTAGCCCATTGTTTCAAGTGATCAGTGACAGACGGCAATGGTACCTCCCACAAAAGGAAGAGGTGCCCTGATCAGTGGAACAGAAACGTTTCCAAAACAGTAAGGTAAGAATGTGAAAGTTTTATTAAACCAATGAAAACTGTTTGCCCCTAAATCTTATGACATCACCTTAACAAGTTCATGGTAAGATCTGTGCTCTACTCAGTAACATAGTCCAACCAATTTAATGGACAATTCCTGCAAAAATGAAATTGGTAGTTATGTGGGTTAATCATGTCTATCTACAATACTTGATTTTTCAACTTTGCTTCTTGTAATTACTACCCCTTTAATTTTATCTGTGTGTACAGACTAGTGCCTACTTTGCGAGACTTATGATTTGCATCCTCCCACCACTTTACCATTTACTACTTCTACATACTTAAGATGGGACTGTTCCAGATACAAACCTAAGGGCTTCCCAAAGATGCCCAATTATAAACATCCCTTTGGAAAACTAAGATGTAATGAACTTAACCACACAACACATAAGAAAAATTCACCAAATATCTTACCAGAAAAAGAGTGGCAGGGCAATTACATAGCTCAGAATGTGTGTACCACGTCCCCTAAAAATACCTGACGAGGCTGGAAAAAGGAAACGAGCCATGACCACAATTTCCTTTTTACTGAAAAAGAGGGTTGAGGTGGTCTAAATTGTTTCTATTTGCAAAGCAGCTTTTTATATCAATTTTACAAATTAAGAAAGATGGTGTTACCAGTCTGTGGCAGAAAATTTTAGACCAAGATGCAGTTCCTACTGAGATGTGAGGTGACAGAAGAATGAAATTATATTAAGCGAGAAAAGAGTATGTGAAGAATCACATTAAGAAGTTCATCTCTTAGAATATCACTACTCATGAGGAACCAATGCCCAAACAGTATGTAGCAAACTGAACATAACTAAAATGTTGACCATATATTGTGAAGATAACCCTCAAAATGTTAAATACGATAACTACAGGAGCATTTTTGGTCAAAATTTCAATTTTGGCTTTGGTGCCCCATATGTTGATACCTGATAGACGTGTGTCTCATCAGAAAATCTTATTGAAGCAGAAAAGCAAAATGCTGAAGAGATCCTGCAAACCCAGCATAAAGTACACAAAATGAGAGCTGATGTGTTCTGCACAAAGCTGAAAGATAAGGGTGAGAGTCTCAGGTCTGTCAAAAGAATCTAGTTCTACCGAAGGTGCTAGACCAAGCAGCTTATTATTCCTGTCAAATTTACCTTTACAACTTTACAGTCTGTAAGGGCTCCTCAAGAGTCCCCCCAGAACACTGACAGTGTTTTCATACATTAGGTTGGAACACAAATATCCCTAGAATCAAACCAAATAGTGTCGATGGTTCACCTAAACTTTGGTTGTTTTCTGATGGGTGTGGAGGTCAAAATAAAAACATGACTGATCACAATGATATGTCACTGGTTTCTTCTCAAAGCTCCTGACACTCTAGAAAAAATAGAACTGTGGTTTCCAATAGCAAGTCACATGTTCATCCCACCTGACAGTTTTTGGTAACATTGGATGACAGCTTCACAGGTTAACTTAATTGAAAAACAATCTATACATTCAACACATTGAGAAGTTTGCACCAGCAGTATGTCTAGGACAAAATGCCTGGCCTCTTCAAGAATGGAAACAATACGCAGAAGGCACAGTGAAAATTCCTGGTAACTGGCGTTTCCAGATTCAAAAGCAAAAATAAGATTTGTCTAGTTCGTGGAGAGCCCTTCCACAATTTTAAATCTGGAGAGCGGAAGAGCATCCTGAAGAAGTGAAAAATTTCAGCACAACAAATGGTCCAACACCAGAGCAGGTGTAAAACTTTCAGAAGCCAAACTGAAGTGTCAAAAAGCTTTTGGCGCTCCAACAAAAAAATTGTACACTAAGGTGTTCGATGAGCAGGAAGGCACTGCTATAGTCGGTCCTGCCACTGATAACTCTCACAAGCAAGAAGCTGGAAACAATTTTGAGTTGGATAGTGTTGAAGTCTATGTCACTTAAAAAGCAAACTTTCATTTTCTAGAATATTGTCCCTTTTTAACATGTAGCTTTGTCAATTTCTTCAGTTACAAAAATTTGGGATTATTTTATTTCCTATGAATTCTTGTGATGTCTAAAGCATGTATTTTATCATAATGTTTAACATTAATTTGATATTTTTATGTTGAACAAGTCAATTTTTCCCGGTAAAATATCACTCATTTTTATAAGCGAGTTTTGTATAATTTTCAGCTTTCTCTTTAAAATAAAATTTATTCCATTTATATTGGCAATTAAATTGCATCCCACTGTCCTTCCTATCACAGAATAGCAGGTTTTGCAAGTGAACATTTAATTCTGAGTAATTTTTTATACTTTTACAGAATCTGAAGTCCAACTTTAATAGTTTGGATGGGATGAGTTTATTTATTTATTATGGTTTTCTGTTCCATAGGACCCAATTGAGTAGTGAGACTCCATGGTCATGGAACAAGTCAATACATCAATTTTTTTTTACACAAGAATGGTAACAGAAAATTTTTAAGTCGTCCTATGCACACAATAATCTTAAGACAAAGTGAAAAGAATCAATAAATAAGAAATGAATTAGCTTAATTGTTTAACTTTTCTAGGAGTTCCTCGACAGTACTAACTGGTGAGAATAAGCTGATAATATTAACAGCAAACGACATTAAAGAAAAAAACGTTTGTGACGACAGTATCAAAATTCCCAGACTACTAAAAAGGGGTCGACATGACATTCATGAACTTACACCACATGTCGCTCAAACCCCCCCGTTTCTGAGCCAGAAATATCCTTTTTGCATCAGATGAGTTACCCCAAAAAATAATGCCGTACGTCATGAGTGAAAGTAAGCGTAATATACTACTTTTTGTGTTAAAAAAATCACTTATTTCAGATATTGTTCTAATGGTAAATATAGCAGAATTTAGTTTTGGAACAAGATCCTGAACATCGGCTTTCCATGACAGCTTACTGTCTATCTGAACACCTAGAAATGCGATCTGTTCAGTCTCACTTCTCATATGCCCATTATGTGCAATCAAAATGTCAGCTTTCGTCAAATTGTGTTAGAAATAGTAAAACAGTTTTACTGTGATTTAACATCAACTTGTTTTCTACAAGCCATGAATTTATCTCTTTAACTGCATTATTTGATACTGTGTCAATATTACGAGCAACATCCTTCAGTACCAGCAAACAAAATTAGTCACCTGTTATACTCTAAGGCATATCATTTATATATGAGGCTATCAGTGCAATAGCGGCCTAACCCACATTTTTGTAAAAAATGAGATATTCACACAGAACATCACTTTAGGCCATACCATTATGTCCCACAATTGCCAGACATGTATTCGGGCCACATGGACAATGTGGCTGCGTCAGATGATGTTTATGCACTGTGCAGTGCTGTAAGAAACGGCGCAATAGTGGCCTATGCCACATAGGCCACTATTGCGTCGTGTATCCATAGCGAGTAGGCAGGTGGGACAGCGTACCATACACCATGTTTGATGTTACAGACGTCACCTTTACGGCATGAATCAGTTACTGGGGGATGAAAGGACAGATTAAATTTTGTATTAAATATCTGGCCAAACATATAGTACGTGACCTCTATAACAGCCAACACCGCACAAGAGAAGGGTAAATTGGAACGTGAAAGCGTTGCATTAATGAAAGGCTGAGAGCGCACGGATGGAAATGAATCGCGATGCAGCAGAAGGGAGCTATCAGGACAACGATACGACCGTGATTGCCCATGATTTGATGAGGACTTTTCCGACACAGATACTTACGACAGGTATCTGTTACTACAAGTGGCAATTGTGGAAATACTGCCTTGGAATACACGACCTATGTACCAAGAAAGCTACCATGTATGTATAGAGTCAGGGCAAAGCATCCCGAGAAACACAAGGAATTGGATCGTCTCTCTTGCATTACATTAAACATAATGTCCAAACAAAGCGAATGATTATGTACTCGGTGCAATGTGGCGGGCAAAATCGGAATATGGCCTTACTGTGTCAATACATGGTTTTGCATGCAGATTTCACACCAGAAGTAATCCACCATAAATTCCTAGTGAGTGGGCACTCATACCTACCATGTCACCAAGACTTCAGTATCATCTCAAAGAACAGGAAATTTCACCCAAACATATACAAGCACACTCTGGCTGGATGAATTCATTAACACTGCACGAAAACAACAACCCTTCACAGCTTTACCGATGACAAGGAATGATTTCAAGTCCACATTACGTTCAGAGAGAAATATACGTAACCATAAAGTATCGACACAAAATATCTGCTTGCAATAGTTCAGTGGCTTCAGTATAAAGCATCCTGTCCCCATATCATGTTTTATAAGTACTCCAATGATCCAGATGTCCCGTTTGCTGATGTCAATTTTGCTAAACGAGAGTTGATAGTAAATGAGACTCTAGACGTGCTATTTTCCAATCGACACATTGTTAGCGCGTTAAAAAAGGCCAATTTAATGAGCTTGCAGAAATTTGTACCCCCAGTGTACCATGGTTATTACCATAACTTGAAGACATCTGCACAACCATGTAGTGACACCATCCCTGTATATGATGATACGGGTGATGAACATTAACGCCTCATGTGTATCTTGTCCAATGTTTGAATCAGGTGTGTAAAGCAATAATGGCCTATTCCACATGATTTGTGTATTACGGCCAAGTACGCCGAAACAATAGTGGCCTAACCAACACAAAAATGGTTTAAAAACGCTCATACGATTAAGTGCACGTATAGCCGGTTACCACACACCATACCTTGTTACGTATGCCACAATCATTGCTATACACCGCAATCACTACCTTACACATCAATTCTGCAAACGTCAATATCTTCCAGCGGCCATTCCCACAAACCAGTGTGATGTGGGTTAGGCCACTATAGCGCTGATAACCTCATATATAAACAGCAAAGGTCCCAAAACAGATCCCTCGGGGACCCACACTTAATTGTGCCCCATTGCAATTGTGTCCACCATTTTCTACACGGCAGAGAATTAACTTCTGTTGTCTATTATTGAAGTAAGAGGTGAACCAGTTGTGAGCTACTACTATTATCCCATAATGTTCCAACTTCTGCAACAATATTTTGTTTTAAACACAATCAAGCACTTTTTTTTTTTTTTATCAAAGAAGACACCTAATGTCCGTAAGCTCTTATTTAACCCATCAAGTGCCTCACAGTGAAAAAAATATGGCATTTTTCAGTCAAACCAGTCCTAAAACCAAACTGTACATTTGACAAATTATGTGAACTGAAATGATCAATTAATCTTGAATATATACCCTTTTCAATGACTAGAAAAACCAGTGGCATAGAAATAGGTCTACAGTTGTCTACATTATCCCCGTCTCTTTTTATAAAGTGGTTTCACTGCTGAATACTTTAATCTGTTAGGAAACTGACCATTCTGAAAGGAAAAATTACAAATATGGCTTAGTACTGGGCTAACCTCTGGAGAACAGTACTTCAGAACTCTGCTAGATACCCTATCATATCAACAAGAGTCCTTAGTGACAATTATTGACTATCTTCCCTATGGAAGTATCATTAAGGATCATTTCAGGTAACTGCCTCGGAAAGGCCTTTTCTAAAAATGTTATATGATTACCTGTAGAAACTAGGGTTTTGTTTACTTCACGTACTATATTAAGAAAGTAATTGAATATTGCACCTATAACTTGTCAGTAACAGAAACATTTCTACTATGCACTGACATATCTTCTACCTGCTGCTGCTGACCAAACACTTCCTTCACGACTGACCAGTTGGTTTCAATTTTATCCCGAGAGTTTGCTATTCTTTTTGCATTCTTAATGACATTTTTCAGAACCATACAGTACTATTTGTAATGAGCTACTGCATCTTCATTCTGACTGCTAACATTTTGATACAATTCCCACTGTTCTGCACGACACTAATTCCCTTTGTCAGCCATCCTAGCTGTCTGTCACTGGAAGTACCCTGTTTTGAGCATTCAAGCAGAAAGCAACTTTCAAACAGTATAATAAATGTGTTCAGAAAAGCATATTTATCATCTGCATTATCAGCACTATAAACATCCTGCCATTCTTGTTCCTTAATTAGGCTTAAAAAGGTCTCAATAGCAACTGGATTAACTTTTCTGAGTAGTTGATATTTATGTTTAACATTTGTTTGAGAACAAATACTTTTTAGAATTAAATTTGGGCATTGTGGTCTGATAAGCCATTTACTATTCTGCTGAAGAGTGCCCCTCTAATAATGAAGAATGAACAAAAATATTATCAATGGTACAACTATTTCCTTGCACTCTCGTTGGAAAAAATACTGTTTGCATCATGCTATAGGAATTAAAATAGATATAAAAGCTGACTTTATTGAGCTATCACCTACTCAATGTTGAAATCGCCACACAAATTTTTATACTTCCTATACAGTGAACCCAGAACCAATTCCAGTGTGGGCAGAAACATTTTAAAATCTGAGTTAGGGGACCTATAAATAACAATTACTAGTTTAGTTCCATTAACATTAACAACTCCTGCACAATGTTCAAATATCTTTTCTGTGCAGTGTTTAGAAAAATCGATTGACTCCGATGAAGTCTTTACATACATGGCTACACCCCCACACTACAAGGAAATCCTAGAGTAGAAGGCAGCTAACCTGTATCCTGGCAAAGGAAGACTCTGAATTGTCATTACTTAAGAAGTGCTCTGAAATACCAATAATGTCAGAAACAACATCAATAAGCAGTTCAGTAAAATTATCTCTGATACCCTGCATATTTTGATGAAAAATAGTAATTCCCTTATTACTTAAGATTCTTAAACTTTGTCAAAAGTGGTTCCTTTGTTATAGGGAATACCTATCAGCTGTCCTAAGTCTAAAAAAGCCGTAACACCAATTTTTCCATGAGTGACACCCCCACCCCTACTACACAGTCACCTATGAGCTTTGCCAACCTCCCCTTCCCATACCTATTGCGGTGTAGACCGTGCCTAGTGAAATCCGACCTTTGGATAACCTCAACTGGCACCACTGCAATGTGATGTGATCCATGCCCTCCGTCATCAGTGCCTCATGTTAACATGCCTGACATCTGTATTAAGACAAGGCTTATCATGACACTGAAACAGCTGCACGAAATGCATGTTCGTGCCACCAGTTTGAGATGCTATCCTTTCCAGATCACCACCTATATCATACTCCCCCGTCCTTATCAAGACTATTCCCAGCCCCACCCACTATAACTACCTGATCCTCTTTTGAAAAATTCCTACATAAGTCCCCTACATTACAAGTGACCTGAGCTAACCCCGCACTAGGCTTCACTAGGCTGGTGACCTGGTACTCACTCCCAAGTACTTCCTGCAACTGTTGGACAACACCTCTGCCATGAGAATTGCCTAGCAGCAGAACCTCCTTCGTAACAGCCCCCTCTACAAATTTCGGCTTCCTAACAACTGAGTTCTGCTGCGTACTTCCTACACCTACAGGTTCATCTCCACTCAACTGACAGTCAGTCAAACCTATTTGCAACTTGCAATATAAAGCTATCTGAATACCTTCTAGCCAAATGCCAGTTCCCATTCCCCAGCCCCCCCTTCCCCTCCTCAACCTACCTAGTTCCTCTTCAGCATTTTTCAACTGCACCTGAAGGGTGCAGATCAAATGCTTCTGCTCCTCTATCTCATTCCTGCTGCAAATCCTACAGTTCCAGGAGAGAACCTTACCACAATGCCCACTGGCTTCCCTACTGCATTCCCCCATTAAAATACTATAAATCCCACACTGCAGCCCACTATGCACAACCCTACGACAGCCCACACTTCACTCATGGTAAAACTTCACAATTATCTGTTTCGCTTATCATGCAGTTGGTGGCAATTCCATCTGGGCTACTCATATACACTAATAGCTTAAGTCCTGCATCAGACAGTAATGTTGGATGTGATATTTTATGCCCACTAATGGGCCACAAAAATACAAGCTGCAATCAACCTCTTTACTGCAGAAGGAATAGTGAACATGGAAGCTATCAAGTACTCTTCAAGCCAAAATTTAGAACTATTTCTGGCTCAAAAAGCATTTTGATTTCCATAAGAGTAGACACTGGGGTAAATACAATAGTAAGCTGGCTATTGACATTGCATGGGAAATGACAATGCTCTTGAAATAGAGGTGTTTAATGAGGATAAAAATCACATGCAGGTATTTTACATAATGAAACTAGACCAGTTGGCAAAATAAGCAGCTAATTCCAGTGTATTTGGATATTCAGCTACCTTTGACTTCTTGCATCAAAACGTGGAATCAGATGACTGGAAAGAAGAATGGAAATCAGCTTTGTATAAAGGAAAACTTAATTGTAATAAGGACAGTTTACAGCTAACCACAAAGATGTGGCGACAGGCACATACAAAAGACACTTCAGCTATTGACCATGGCCTTCAGAAAATAGAACATTCAATCTCACAAGTCACCTTCAAAATGGGGCTGCCAGATGTGATAGTTTTATGACTTATGTGCCCGAGTGAATGTTCCATTTTCTGATAAAGGCCCTGGCAGATAGCTCAAGTGTTATATCTTGTCAACAATGGTTTCACAACTTGCTCTTACACAGGAAAGCTACTACAATATCAAGGATGATTTCCCCTTATTTATTCCATTTATAACTCAGGAATTTAGATAAATGTGACTAACAATTTTGTTGACATGAATAATTTGATATTCGCTTGTCCAAGGTAGAGTCAATACAGAGTGTTTTCGCAGAACTTGGGAGACAAGAGTTCCTCTCCCAACAAATGTCATCACCCTTCTAGTAATGGCAGACAAAGCAGTGCTTAGATGTCTGATAAGATTTATTTCAACAAGCAGTCTGAGGGTATGGCAATAACTGTGGGCCTATCAATAGTCAGGAAGAGATTTTTACAAGCAGTTTGGTCCACAAGCATTTAAACACAGACAGACAAAGCTCCGATCATTCAGTACAAAGTGCTTCGTGTATTCGCAAGTGCAGAGCTGCTTTGAATACAAAGTGTTTGGAAATTATGCCCAATAACAAAGAATCTTAATCTGTGCAGTTCTAAAATGTAGTTTAAATTTTTGAATTAAATGGCTAAAATAGTGTAGTTTTACTAAAGGCCAAATAAACGTTGTTATGGTCTTCAGGCCGGAGACTGGTTTGATGCAGCTCTCCACCCTACTCTATCCTGAGCAAGCCTTTTCATCTCCTCATAAGAACAACAACCCACATACATTTCAATCTGCTTACTATCCGCGTCTCTGTCCCCCCTCTGCGATTTTTACCCCACACACTTCCCTCCAATGCTAAATTTACGATTCCCCGATGTCTAAGAATGTGTCCTACCAAGCGATCCCTTCTTTTAGTCAGGGTATGCCAAAAATTCCTTTTCTCACCAATTCTGTTCAGTACCTCTTCATTAGTTATGCGATCTACCCACCTAATCTTCAGCATTCTTCTGTAGCACCACATTTCAAAAGCCTCTATTCATGTCCACACTGCTTATCATCCATGTTTCACTCCCATACAAGGCAACACTCCACACAAATGCCTTCAGAAAAGACTTCCTTACCCTTAAATTAATATTCGATGTTAGCAAATTTCTCTTTTTCAAAAATGCTTTTCTTCCCATTGCCATTCTGCATTTTGTATTCTCTGTATTACGACGATCGCATGTTATTTTACTACCCAAGTAACAAAACTCATCTACCACCTTCATTGTTTCGTTACCTAATCCAATTCCTTCAGCATCACCTGATTTTCTAAGACCGCATTCCATTGTTTTTGTTTTGCTCTTGTTAATGTTAATTTTATATGCTCTCTTCAACATACTGTCCATTCTATTCAACTGCTCTTCCAGGTCCTTTGCTGTCTGACAGAATTAGCATGTCATCAGCAAAACAATATTTTTATTTCTTCCCCCTGAACTTTAATCCCTATTTTTCCTTGCTTTCCTTCACCGCCTGCTCGATGTACAAATTGAATAACATAGGAGATAGGCTACAATCCTGTCTTACTCCCTTCCCAACTGATGCTTCCCTTTCATGTCCTTCAAGTCTAATAACTGCAGCCTGGCTTTTGTACAAGTTGTAAATAACTCCTTTCCCTATATTTTACCCCTGCTGACTTCAGAATTTGAAAGAGTATTCCAGTCAACATTGTCAAATGTTTTCTCCAAATCTACAAATACTAAAAATGTAGGTTTGCCTTTCAGTAATCTATCTTCTAAGATAAGACGTAAAGTGAGTATTGCCTCCCGGGTTCCTATGTTCCTCCTGAATCCAAACTGATCTTCCCCGAGGTCAGCTTCTCCCAGCTTTTCCATTCTCCTGTAGATAATTAGTGTTAAAATTTTGCAACCATGACTTATCAAACTGATGGTTCTGTAATTTTCACACCTGTCTGCGCCTGATTTCTTTGGAATGGGGATTATTAAGAATAGTAAAATGTTTAATGTATTTCCATACTTTTTAGTTATTTACAGTAACATTTGTTGCAACACCGTTTTTGTCAATATACATGTCTAATCAACCACAGAGTTCAATGTGTATTTGTAGTAAGTAACAAATGAATATTGTGCCTACACTAAGCTGTCACCTTAGGTCACAACGGAAGTGACCAATTACAGAATAGATGTCTTCCCATATTCAAACTTACTTCAATGGCCACACAAATGTTCAAATTTCCAGGTCTAACACTGCGAGAGTATTTTCCTTTGGAAATTTAGTTTGGTGACTCATGCATGTAATCATCTTTGGTTATTGCCAAGGTTAAGTCCATCTCACAAATTTAAAAAAGGTTACTGTAGTACTGCTTATCAACTTTTTAACCCCTATGCCATTATGTAAAATCTACAAAGATAGTCAAAATCTTCCAGAGCAGTCTGTATGTTGGTACAATTTGAAGTATATCTTAAGACAAACTAAGGATGGGACTAAAGCACAGCAACTAGTGCACCGATAATTTCGCTAGCTGCTAGTGTTCACGCAGTTCAAGGTCACAAGAAATGGCAATGAGGTGAGGCAAGCAAGCTGGTTGATTGGGACAGCACACTGGTTAATTTAACTGTCTGCTGACAATGCTTGCAGAACCCTGTGATTGTCATTCAGATATGGCCACGAGAACTAATCATGCAGTGGGGATGGCTATGAGCACTAAAAATGTGACTAATGCAAATTCAAGATTTGCATGCACTCTAGAAGTTTTAGACCGTGCTGCACTCTAGGGACAGCAAAATACAAGGACGCACTGAATTCAAGCAGTCTCAATAGTAACTTTCCGTACCTGCGAGGAAGAATTTGTAATTTATACATTGGTGTCAAGTATACAGCTCTTATTTGAACTGAATTAATAGTAACAGCTGCAGCATTTCACAGAAAACCATAGGACTTAATTAAAACAATGTAAAGCCACATATTTAATCTGCTGCTAGCTTGTCCACACCTGGCTTGAAAATGATTAAGTTTCTCAAAAGACCCCAGGATGGGAAAAATCTTTTCCTCTGCTGAACACTGCTGCCAGCTTGCCCTCCAAAAGTGGAGAATTGAAATTACTAAAGGGAAAATTAAAGGATGAAAGTGCAGCCCTCAGTCACGAAGATTTTTCAACCAGGTTTTGGCAATATCTAAGATTGCCAAAATCAGAATAAAAGTCTCAAGATACAAATCAGCAGTATATATTTAAGAGACTAGGGGCTGCACACACGCATCTGTGATGCCTCTGCACACATTTAGCCCCTAGTGGATATATATAGTGACAAGCTTTAGTGACAATTTGTATCTTTTGACTTATTGTTCTGATTTTGGCTATCTTAGACATTGCCAAAACCTGGTTAAAAATCTTCCCAAAGGCTGCACTTTCGTACTTTAATTTTGTAATGATCACTGACAGTTTCAGCTATGTTAAAAATTTAAAGGAAATCTCTGAAACATCGAACTGTTAAAAGCATGTATCTCAAAACAAACTTCATTTTCACTGAAAATTATGTATTCCATGTATATTTATACCTAAATACCATATTAGTCTCAAAAACTTGTTGGGGGAAAAGGTAGATTTACAGTATCTTCAGTTTTAGCCACCATTTAGTGTCTACAAGATTTTCAGTTTCCCCCTTAGGATTTCAGATTAAAGCTCTGGTACTTTCTCAACACAGCTACCACACTTTACAACTACACTGAGTATTGGTTGTTCTACCCTCACACTGATCAAAAATTTGGATAGTGTTAATTTTGATGCAAGTCCCTTTTATCAGGGACAAATTAAATTTCCCAATACCAGCAGACTGTTTCTGCTAATATGCAAACTTTTTTTACCAAATTTCCATTTAATGAAGTTTGGCTGGATTAAATACATAGTTCAGTATTTTGTCCGACTTGCGTATAAAACACTTGTACGACCAAGTCTTGAGTATTGCTCAAGTATTTGGGACCCGCAGCAGATCGGTTTGAAGGAAGACAGAGGCAAGCAGCTAGATTTGTTACTGGTAGGTTCGACCAATGCGCGAGTGTCACGGAAATGCTCCGGCAACTCAATTGGGGATCGCTGGAAGAAAGACGTTCTTTTCGTGAATTTCTGTTAAGTAAATTTAGAGGGCCAGAATTTGAAGCTGAGTAGTACGATCTTGCTGCCGCCTACTTACATTTCGCATAAAGATCACAAAGACAAGATAAGAGAAATAAGGGCTCGTACGGAGGCATATAGGCATTCTTTTTTTCCTCGTTCAATTTGGGAGTGGAATAGGAAAGGAAATGCCTAGTAGTAGTAGTACAGTGTAACCTCCGCCACGCACCTTACGGTGAATTGCGGAGTATGTATGTAGATGTACTAGAAGAATGCACTTCTGTATCTGCAGACATCTTTTGCTAGAGATTATATATATATATAGTTCAACTAAAAATACTTGTACAAGGGTTGTCCATAAAATACGGTTCCCATGGCACAACAGCCCTGAAAAGTGCTGGTTCCCTCACTAAATCTCCCTAGCGAGCTGCCTGCAGAGCTCAGTCTTGGCAGCTGTACATAATGGATCTCCCCCTCACTTTGCCCACCAGGTGTGAGCTGGTTGGTTGATCATCAAATACACAGTACATGATGGCGTATGTCAGTTCTGGGCGAGGAATGTCACGTGACATCTGAACAGCTGGTTTTCGTTAATTTAATGAAGGGTGTCAAAACTCCATTATTTTTGCAAATATCTCTCAAATGATACGAGATATGAAAAACATAAGCATAGCTGCCAACTATTACGGATTGTCCGTAATTGTTACTGATCTATTTACGGAGTTACGGGAAGTTCGTAAAAAATTACGGAATTAAGACATTGTAAATATGATGTTTTAAGAAAATCGGAATAGTTACTGTTTATATTTAGCTAATCATATTGCTAGGGAAAGTTTTATTGATCGCGATGATTTTCTACCTGAGTACGCAGAAAAGCTGTAGGAAACGACAGCATTTTCACTGCAAAAAGTCCCGCCTGTTCTCCATGGCTACCAAATGAACGCCTACCCGGCAAGAGCTACGTAAATTCCTTCGTTCATAACAAGTACTTGGTCTTCTGTCTCAGCTAAACAGTCCACGTGTTTTATCAGGCGTCAGAAGTTAACCAATTCGTTTTCGAAGAGAAAAGTGTCCACTTTTTTCCTTTCTTTTTTTGCCTGTTTTCGTTTTTATAGCAGTGTTGTGCCGCTAGAAATAAACACGAGTTATGATATTTCGGCAAAATGTGACAATTAGGGTAGGTTGGCTTATTCGTAGTTTTAAAAACCAAACCATTTGGTATATAGTGTTACCTGCTAATGATTTTATACTGTTTCATAAATGCAAGGAATTGCACACTTATTTATTTCTACAGCAACTGTTAACTTCCCTTGAAGACAAGAATATAAAAAAGGAACAACTTTATCATGTTCTGTCAAGTACCGCCGGAAAAATCAATTGAAGACAAGAGTTTGAAAATTGCAGGAATGTTTATGTCACCCTCGGTATTAACAAAAATAATTTTTTGGGTTATTCCTCCTAACCTGATCCTGTTCATTTAGAATTCTTTCTTTTCGAGGAATATATTTATGAACGGAGAGTGTCATAAATACACCATTTAATGGTCCAAATAGGCTTCCAAAAATTGTTGGAAGGATGCATGTATGACCCACAAACCCTCGTCCTCGTCATGGGTCTGTCGAATTATTACTGACGGTATCTTAAGGTTGGCAGCTATGCATAAGGGAACAAAGTTTTAGAGAATTCTTTTATTCAATTTTTGCATCAGATTAACAGTTTACTTGCAATTAAAATTACATTACAAATGGCTTATTTGGTATTAACGTATTTCTTGTCCAAAATATTTCAAAAAGCGAGGTTCTGGTAGCCATCTATTATGTCTAAAACTTGGTGCCAATCGGTAGAACGGTTGACCTAAAAAGTGGGAACACACTACAGCCAGACAGACATCGTCAAATCGCAGTTATTCTTGCAAATACCTCTGCAACGATGCTATATATGAAAAAACAGAGCTAAGTTGTAGAGAACTTTCCCCTCTACCAATTAGGTTATTCAATTTTCATGTCAGATGCATGGTTAA
This sequence comes from Locusta migratoria, assembly GCA_026315105.1. Taxonomy (NCBI): domain Eukaryota; kingdom Metazoa; phylum Arthropoda; class Insecta; order Orthoptera; family Acrididae; genus Locusta; species Locusta migratoria. The sequence goes on from CM048755.1 coordinate 108,090,567, forward strand.
GCAGTTATTTAAATTTCGAGCTGCCAGAAGACTAATGCAAATGCCCACTTAGTGTTACTACTGTAACCTAAAGTGAGCCAAAACATTGTGCTGGCAGAAATCCATTCCCAGCTATGTGAAATCTTTGGAGACATGTCCGAGTATAGACCACATACACAATGGCACAGAGAGTTAAAGAATGGGTGTACTGACATCCATCATGAGGAGCGTTCCATATGGCCATCTGTTTCTGATGAAACAATTGCATAAGTGGAGGCAGCAGTGCTCTCAGATCAAAGGTACTGCGAGACGCTGCAAAAATTATGCCATGCAATTTAATACAAGATGCGGGGTATGCTGTCCAAGAGGGGGGGGGGGCAGAGTGTTGTGCATCAGGACAACACTATATCACACTACTAAAGCCACCGACAAGCTCAAAAAAATTTGGGCAGGGTATTGTCAAACACCCAGCCTACAGCACTATCTCTTCCCTGACGAAAGTCTCCCAGGTGGAACACATTTCGGTGACAAGGCTGGGAGAAGCTGTACTCAAGTATCTGCACAGCTTGGCAGCAGATTTTGACTCCGGCGTTGAAAAGCACGTACAGGCATGCAAAAATTTATTTACCTCAGTGGCGACTATGTAGAAAAGCAGGTTTATGTCTAACTTTCCAAAAATGTATGTATTCATAAATATTTCACACTGCAAAAAATTAGGAATACTTTAGTCACCCCTTGTATTTTTTGCCATATTACAGAGCTTTACAGGACACTATTGCAAACATTACCCCCCCCCCCCCATCCTCCACAAAGTGCTGCCAGCTCACAACTTTCATGTATTAATATTTGAAAGAATCCCAGCAAGCTGTGAGCTTTGCCAGTTGCGAGTCAGTGGCATGCTGCCCTAGTCAAACGGCAACATACAGCACAGCACCATTTCTCACAAGCTTCTGGAAAAATGAGCACCAACAGATGAGAAATTTGTGCGCTCGAGTTACCGCACATCTCAGTCCCATCCCTAGCAGGCAGTATTCTACCCAGGATGGAGATGCCTGTTTAAACTTGTCTTAAAAAGCTGTGTAATGTAGGAAACAGGCATGAGATATTTAAAATTACACAATATATCTAACAGATCCATGTTTACAGAAGCACATTCTACTAATGAAAGTCAGACAAAACACCCAGTTAAAAGAACAGTCCAGTATTTGAAAACTAATTTGGCTTAGACAATACAAAAACATTATCCCAAATATCAGTATTTTAAGTTAAAAATTGTGGTAGCTGGTACCAGTGCTCAAGCTGTAATAAGGACAGAAGCTGAAATGTTTGTAGGTAATTACCACAATTTGCAGGCTATAGACTTAAGCTCTTCCAAAAACATTTTCTACAATAAATGAATGTATTTAAGAAGTTATTGGGTGACATTTTGCAGCATCTCATTTGAATATAAATATGAAATGCATATTAGCTTTTGGAAATCAAGTGTTTCATGTGAAATACATTTTTTATTACTAGTACTGCAATGTGTCTGAGAAAAATACAAGTAACTAGTGAAAGTTTCACTCACCCTCCAGAGAGTGCAGCACTATCAACAACTAAGGGTGCACAAGAATTTGCTTTAGCATCATTTCTTTATTGCTCACAGCCCATCCTTAAGATGTACAACATACACCAAGCAACCATTCAAATTTCCCAAAGACCAATTCCCACATCATCCAGTCTAAGCATTCACAAAATTTTAACATTTCCTTTATCTTACATTTGCCTAACATTTTGTATTCCCACAACTGTGGTGCTCATTTACACTTTGCAGAACTACTGTGGGCCCCACCCTGCCTATTTTGATATTTGTTTTAAAATGAAAGGACTTAAGAAATTTAAGAATAATCAACAGACACAGAATATTATTAATCCAATTGCAAACATGATACAATAAAGAAACAATGAGGTTGTGGAGGGGCACACAATCTGAGCTGACCACAGCCCGAGGTCCCCCATAGCATAAGAGCACCCCAAGATTCACCCAATTCCACTAACATTCCAGTTACTGAAGAAAGAAAAGGTGCCAGGACTACAGTAAAGAAATTAAAACAAATGCAAAAGGAAAACTGGAAAGCACAGGAGCTATGCTACATTTGGTAAAGGTTGCAAGAGGTCCCTTTGACAACCCACAGGAGATGCCCTGTCAAACATGCTCTACTCTTCAGCTACAATACTATACATTTTGTCTTACTATAATATGACCACCTAACCAACAAGGGTGAGAAAGTAATGGTTTTCAAAAATAGATAATTTAAAAAACTGAACATTACATGGGTCTGTATAGACCAGTCACTATCGCATACAACACTGAAGTGAAAAGGCTATATGACTGCTGTGTCAGCACAGTGGAGAGGGGATGGAAGGAACAAGCAGAATGTATCAGCAGTCTTGTTTAAAGTAACCATAAAGCACTTCAAATGTGGTAGATGAGAATGGTTAAGATTAATTCAGCAGGTATTTAAAACAGAAAAAGTTGCACACCTAATTGTCATGGGTGTCTCAGTATCAAAGAATGTAAGGTTGATTACAGTAAGCCGATCCAAATGGTTTGGCAGAAGGCTGGCACAAGATACATTAGGGGAGTGCTACAATTATGCATGTGTTAATGGAAGATTCTTACATCTGACAACTTTAAAATTGCATTAGTTATTTATCAATGTCACAGCTGGTGATAACTATCCCACCAGGAGCATTTTGTATGACAAGACTTCCCAATTTTTTTTCAGACCGAGGTGGTCATGAAATTTTAATTTAGAATATTTTACTACAAAGCAGAACCTAGAAAGCTACTTTTAATCAAATTATGGTCTGGTGCAAAATTACTGATCTCACTGCTGCAAAATAAGACCCTGAGATTAAACAAACCAAAATCTAGTCCACAAAGTACAGCAAACATGAAAGTACAAACTATCATTGCTTCACAGCCAAAATAACCCAAATTCCACAAGGACAGGCAACAACTCACAGTACAGATTATCCCATCTAAATTTTCAGCTAGTCACCAGAAAAAGCATGAATATTGGGTCTGTGAAAAACAGCAAGAAACATTTTGTTGGAGTGAATATTCTCTGCACATACTAGTACTGAATGTCTTGCTGTTCAACACCATATCAAGTAAAATGTCACTAACTCCCAACACGAAATCCTAACAGCATCCTTTAATACATTATGCTTCTGTAAGGTTTGCCCCCATAACTGACAAGACCAAAATGACAGCCTACTGCACAAAGTCACTGCTGCCTCCAAAGTTTAAAACCCTATTAGAATTGGTTTAAACAGAAATTTGGTAGATGGCAGTTTGCATGGTCCAACAAGACTGCTAATTTGGACCAAGTAACTAGTACGTAGTTTCACTCACCCTCTTAAGGTTACACATGTCAAGAGCAATCCCACACTAAATTGTCAAACATTTTTATAAATGGACCATTTGGATTGCACCAATATTACGAATCTTTAGTGTTAGGATCAACAACTGCCAATACTGCTCTTAGCAAAGTATGAAATAAGGGTACATTTAACAATTTAATTTTTTTTTCAAAGTTTTATTTTTCTTAATTTGTATTTTATAATGGATGTCAAATTTAACCCTGCTTTTGAGCCAGTTCTCTGGCCTTTGCCTTCTCAATTTTGGCAATCCTGGCAGCAGATTTAGAGCCCAAAAGACCACCACCCCAGTGCCTTCTGAATTCTTCATAGCGCTCATTGAAGTTGGTTTTTACAGACTCTACAAGCTTGGTCAATGCTGCCCTATCTGAAGACTCCACCTGTAAAATTATGCAATTCCACATTAGTAAATTCTGATGGTAATTTCTTACTAAATCATAATTTACTTTATCACATGACAGCTGCTGAGGAAATAATCTTGGTCAAATACAACAGATGTGTGCTAAGAATTAACCAGCATTGGCAAAAAACAGGACATGCATTATAAATTATAGAAAATTTTGAATATTAGATGGTGATTACAATAAGAATTACCTGGGTGATGGCAACACATGTGCATGTTTTCTTGTGTACTAAACGTCCAAGTCGGGCCTTTCCTTTAACTATACAGTAAGGGACTCCCATCTTTCGACACAAAGATGGCAGGAAAAGTACCATCTGCAAAAATGATTTGACTTAAATTATGGAATCAACAAAGGAAAAGATAACTATAGAAGTGCACCATTCAGTATATATTGTCATCAATTTAATCAGGTGAAGAAATTCAAGACATCATGGGATTTATATAGCACTACTGACTGGATACTTTAATAGCTATACCTCAATTGGATCCACGTCATGTGCAATTACAACCAGCTGGGCTTTCTTCTGTTCTATCAATTTTGTAACTGTCTGTGCTCCTTGCTTCACAGAAAGGATCTTCCTCTCATGTGTCTCTTCCTTCTTTGAAACTTTAGCCTGTGCTTGTGCAAACAGTCTCTGCTTCTTTGCCTGGCGCGTTTCTGGACGATACTTGTCAAGCAACTTGAAGAGTGCCGTAGCTATGAAAATGAAAAAACTTTTTGAACCTTCTCAAGTACTTTAAACAAATTAGCTATATTACTTGGCATATCAGAATTAAAAAGCTCGTTAAAAAGTCAACATCATAGTCAGATGTAATGTTCATCATTTTCTAAAATGTTCAAATTAAGAGGAGATTAGTAATACCTGTTTGCCTGTCCAATGTTTGAGTAAACTGATTAATTGGTGGGGGCACTTTTAGTCTTTTTTGCAGTACAGCTTTCTGCCTCTGAATCCTAATATATTTTGGCCATTTCACAAAACGGCTGAGGTCACGAGGTGGTTGAATGTCCTGACCTGCAAAACACTTCTATTAATAACTTAAAACAAACAAACAAACACACACACACACACACACACACACACACACACACACACAAAGACAAAGAATAATCATTTGTACAACCCAGTATTATTACATCTGGTTGTGAAAGCATTGTATGAATTTAGATTTTTACACTAAAATGTACTAAAGTCATTTCTTAATTTTTACACTTAGGTTTCATTTCTTTCGTAGCTAATTTTACAATGAGTAAGTTAGTGCAAAGCATTGATGATCTTTACTACACATTCAAATTCCTTAGGGCCAGTTTGTCAATGTCTCAAGTTCCAGTTAAGATTTTAATTTGGAATTAGTGGAGAATTGTGTGTCAACATTTCATTACGAGTTACCTTGACATTAAAATACAAACTGGCCATTACATTAATAAAATTCTGCTCATTACACAGCTTACAAGTGAGAATCTTTCAGAAAATGGCAGGATTCCTAAGTGCTAAAATACCACAATATATTCACGTGATAGATTTATCGAAAAATAACAGAAGCACTACATGTACAAAAAGCTAGTGTGGAAAGGAACTTTATTGGAAAATTGTATTTCTTGACCCATCCACGTCAGTAACAGATGAGTGATATTTCATATACACAACAATGTTAAGTGTTGCAATATCAAAACACACATGTTTAATAACTAATTAAGTGAGAATTAGTGCGATGAAAATCGCTGGAATAACATTATGTTGACAATGACCATGTCAATATTTGAGGATCTAGAGGTCATTGCCCCTATAAGGCATCCTTGATATTTTCATCCTAATTATTTTGAATGCAGGCATGTGGAATTTGTGACGCGGTCATCTTCAAAAAGCCACTTTGGAAACACTACGACCATCTGAAGATAACATATGTATTTTGTAAGTTATCTGTCTTAATGGAAAACAATACATTATGCCTGCAAGATTATTAATTCAGTATTTACTCAAGCTTGTTGCACCTAGAGTAAGGCCTAAAATGTGATTTCTTTCTCCAATCCACAGGAACAGTGCACTTTCATCTATGTGCAAGTTATTGCTTGCACAAAGGTACTATTCACTTTGCAGTATGTTGTCATTAGACCCCAAGCACTTTTGTTGTCCTACATGTTCCATGGACAGCATTGAATTCATTTGCCACAATGTCACTTTTCCTTCCATGTCTTAGTATTTGTTTTGTTTTTTCCATTCCAATGTGTTCTTATATTTCTCTATTAAGGACAAGACTCACCAAGTAGTAAAATTCAAGCTTACTTCACATTTGTTTACCATAGGTGCCAAATAACTGTCAGATAACCTCTTCCTTGATAGTCAAAAACAGACAAATGGCATTTGTTGAAGCAAGATCAAATTATGAAATATCCAACTTTCTCCTTTGGATGTTAATATTAGCACCCACCTACATAGGTAAGAAAATGAAAAATCTGATCAAAATGATTTAGGTGCTTCTTTCCTCCACATGCTGTTAAGAGAAATGCTAGAGAAATATAAAAGTGGTTTGATGAACAATGTCATGCACTTTAATGTGATTTGCAGAGTAAATACATAAATGACTTAAGCAACAGTTCAACTCCCCACTGAAGTACTAACCTATATTCACTATGATTAGAGAATGTAACTGAAGAAACATTTGCATGGAATTTTCATGAATTTCATATATTTGACTTCTTTCAATAAATTTAAAATTAGAACAAATATTTTTAACTACTGAAAAGGCAAATGTTAGTTTCCTTATAAACTTTTGCCTGTCAGGATTTGTAAAACCCCTCACATGCAGTCTGCCAAGGTACCCTGAACTACCACCTTGACAGTTCAAACTGCAGACCCTATTCAAACATTACTTGTTGGGACCAATTCATTGGCAGCACGATTAATGCTTTGAGGGGCTTGTCGGGCCTGGTCATCCAACTCCCCATATAAAATGTGCCATATGTAACACTACCAGACCAACTTCCTGCATGATTGTCTACAAAGCAAACACACAAAAAAAATTCAACCACACACCATAACAGGACGGTACTGCAATCACTGCATGCTGTTTGTGTAGGATGCTACAAATTTTATTGTTTTGTCAGTTGGTACTGTAGCAGGAAAAAATAGTGAAGGTTCAAATTTCAATATCACAATTTACACTTACTAAAAAAATTAAGGAGACCCTCTTTTAGTACCTTTCACAATGAATGTCAATTCAATGCACCTATTACTGAATAGTTATTCACATTAGTCTTAAAATATGCAATTTTCTTAATTATATTACCTTTCAAATGTATGACTAGTATAATGTATATGAAACTATTGATTTTCATGACATTTTGAGAGTAGTGCCCCTTAGTACATTTGTTCTTTTAATGGCCTAATTGTTTACAAACTAATCACTGCCTCTTCTGGCTGTAGAATAGTAGATATTAGGCTGATAAAGCAACAAATTTGTCACCCCAGTTGTGATTAAGTGTTAGAAGCCTCACAGCATTTGCCTCTTGTAAAGAGTTTGAAAGAAGTATATCATACATTTAGAGTTCCAAGTGCTCTGAAAAATAGGTTTTCACACCTAATGTGTATAGAAAAGAGAGTCAAATTTCGGTAATTGTGAACACCTGCTCGGACGCCCGTTTCGATAAATCTTGAAAGCGCGACACTTCAATATGTTGGGAGAATTATTTGTTGATGTACAAAACACTATCAGCTGCCACACAAGCAAAGGCATTGCTAACAGTTGCACCATAAGAGCACCGCCAATTCTAGAAGTTAGACAGTTTATGCAGATGACAAGTTCCTAAAATTACATTAAAGTAATATTTGGAACATCAATACAACAAATGCTTACCAATGCCAAAATTCCTTGTCCTTTTGTCAAACAGAGGATTTTCAACCTTTTTTGGTTCTACTTTCTTAACTGCCAACGGTGCAGCTGCCACCTTCTTCCCCACAGTCTTCTTCTTGGGCTGAAAGTAAACAATTTTCAAAATTTGATACAAAAGATTGAGAACTTAACTTTTAGGAATTCTGAAGCAGCTATGACAAAAACCACCATATTGCATTGAGATGTACACATTCACACAGAACCAGCTATTCCTGTGAAGTTATGGTTCTTTTATGACATAGAACTACCATTCCCTTAATGTAGAAAAGAGGACTATATTTCAAGTTGGATCACTTTTCACAGCAATGTCAGCACTCACCATGAAGTATGATTAAGAAATGGCCATAGCAGCTGGACTTTACTACACAGCCAAAGAAAGTGGAAATTTTCAAAATTAAGAGAAAGGAATTTTGACACCACAACCTACAATCTTAAACCCAACAAAACATGTTTAACGAAGATACTAGCTTCAAATTCAGCCCTAAAAATTGCTTACCACATTAGTAACCTAACGAATTTTCCTACAATACTCCAAGCAGAATATAACTTCCAACAAATTTGGTGCAAAAACAGTTGTCTTAATTATACAAAAGGACAAAAATCTTTAAGACCAGACAATGACTAGTGAATGCAGTTACCATATTGTCCATTTAATAACATATGCAGTCAACCATTGATGTATCTAATCTAGGGTTCAATATAACAAGGTTTTCTTCCTTTTTTTACTGTACTTAATGGGACTTGTGATTTAGGCCTATGTTTACTATTAGTAATATAACAGTTCAAGTTAGACTGTTATGCAGTTTTATTTTTCTGACACCTGGTTTGTTGTAGACAGGATCCTCTGTAGATTTAACTTCCCCCTCATCAGAAATTGTTATTTACACTGGCACTTTCCCCACTCATTTATTTGGAAAATAGTCCTCTGAAAATTTCAAGCCAACCATCACTTTAACAAAACATCCCATCACTGCTGCAAAATAATCTGCCTCTTTCAAAATATATCAACCAATGCTCACATTCTTATTCTACTACTGGAACCACTGCACTAAACACTTCTAAATCCAAAAACAAGCTTTCACAAGTCGTGGGAAGTGCAGAGCAACCCACATCTCAGCGATGCTTAATGGCTCTTCAACCACTCTTAACAGGCCGTATGAATAAAACTATCTATACTCAATTCTAGAGACACTAGTTCACATGAATAAAGGAAGTTTGAGAATATACTTCAGTGGAGTACTTTCTCAGTGTACAGGATGAGTTGCTCAGAGTAACTTTCTATGAATAAAATGAGATTTCTCACAACCAGAGAACATTCTATTTCTGAAGTGAGCTCTAGCATACTTCATGCTGAGCATGCCTCTATTAATGGTACATTTTACGGTGGTTTATAATGAAAATGACTTGTAAACAGCTACAGAGTAAAATGTGTTTTTAAATAGGGTCAATTATTAAGGCCTTATGATCTTAGTTCCAGTAAAGTGCATCCCAGGACTTAAATTTCTATCATGAACATTGCTGCAATAACAGGTAGCCTTACTGAAGTAATGTTTTTACCCAAACCATTTGGCTTATTTAAGAAGCATTTTCAAATTTCGTAATCTTATGTCAGAAGACATGACAGGAAAATAATTACATACCTAGCAGCCTGTCTTGTATCACATGGCCGAACACATAAGTAAACCAATGGGTGTCATAAATCTTGTTGGAAAGCTCTGACAGCATTCCACATTGAAACAAATCAATGATGCATTCTTAAAATTGCATTCACAAATTGTGCTAACCCACCTTCAATAAAGTAACTCAAGCCGAATATTGTTATCAGAAGAATATATTTTCTTAAAATGTGCACATTTAGTTTTAATAATATGCTCCTTCACGACAAACTAATATCTAAACATAGGAAGGTTCTTTCTGAACATGTAGGTGCCTACTCCGTATTTGTACACTAATTTGCCCAATTGGGCTAATTTTAAAAATGCATGAACAGCTGTTCTGTACTGGATATGACAGAACTTGAGGGGAGGTAGTGGCAAACTTCCTGCTCAGAGCATATGCTCCAAATTTTTTATTCATACGAAACTGAGAACTAACACTTTTTGCTCTGAGAATATTCTCTGGAGCATGTGCTCATTCATTCGGCCCAGTGGAGGGTTTTATTCAAAACCTGAAGGTTTTGGGTTTCCAAGGGAAGGGAATTAAGAAAACATTTGATATACAGAAGTTTTATGTAAACTGATTTTACAGCCTCAGATTTTGATGAAACTACAAATGTAGCCCCATATAAATTAAGGAACATAGAACTTAAAGACTAACCCATTTAAAAACTATAACCTTCAAAGTTACTACTTTTATTCGATGTCCCAGTACCTAGTAGTAACAAGATTTCACTTCTTTTTCCATACTTTAATACAGTATGTTTTTGATGCCCTCATCCCAAGAATGCTTTACTTTTTACAATCCCCACTAACACTTTAAAGCCTGGTAGGTTTTATAGCTCAGTGTTAAGACTTACATTTGAAAAAGTCTACCAATTATGATTTTTATGCCAACAGTAAGAAAACATGTCCCTTTGGTGGTAAAATGCTTTTCTAGATACCTTTCAGTTTCAAACAACTTAAAGAAAATTTAAGGAGTACAGACTGTCAATTTGCAGTTTTCACTGTCTTAGAAAGCAGTTACAATGAAAGGAAATTCAATAGTATTGTCAATTATGGCAGTCTACGACCAAAGTTCCATTGAGAGGGTTATACAGCATAACTAGACTGGGATACCACCCATCTGACCCATAACAAGATGTGGGATATACTTCTGTATTGTAAATACAAATAATCTGTAGTTATAGATAATGTACCATCGCTCACATGCCTTAGCCCAAGAGTTCACACCTTCAGCACTCTCATACGAAACATCTTAGCCTACACCTAACAGAAGCTACAAACTTTTTAAACAAAATAATCCGTAAACAAACGATCGTCTAACTACCACAATCACCTTCTTCAAACACGCAAGCACCTCAAAACTATCACGCTGCAATTACGTCACAGGTAGAAGTTGTGAAGTGGCACCCCCCCCATCTACAGGTGAGCCGGTTTAACTGCTAAGGCTTTATGCTGTAGCCAATTACAGGATATACACTTTCCACAACCATAATACACTTCAAAAGTACCCACTGTTGTGTGATAAATTGGCCAAGGCTAAGAGCCTCATCTTATCACCAAATTAAAGTTCTGAATCTCCCTCACTCAAAACAACTTTTTACAGAAGCTTTCCTTCTTAGCTAAGAAATGGAAATTCATAACAAGCTGATATAGATTATATTACTGAAATCCACTGTCAATTTCCTGCCAAATTTATGAAAAAATTTTTTACAGCTGTTTTGAATATTTTTACTCCAATTATACAAAATTGGAGTGGAATTTTCAAAAAATGTTTTACAAAGGGGTGAACCTATGAGAATACCACGTTCATATCTATTAACTTCTGCAAAGAAAAAAGTAAAATGTAGAAGTGTTTTCAAAGAAAACATTAAATATGAAAAGCAATTTCACCTCAAACCCATGTGATGCTACAGAAATTTTAAATTATTGCACTAGATGATTAGACTGACCATGGGAATTCATCTTTATTACCCTGTCGACATAGAACTTTAAGTACAGTTACTGCTAACACTGCAAAGAATACATGTACTTTAAATCTGATTACTGCAAGCACAATACATAACTGTAGTAACTAAAAAGCATAAGCCACAAATTTATACAATTGCTGATAACATAGTATCAATCTTAGGCACATGGTCAAAACTTTAGACTGAACAATTTGTAAAGTAAACCGTATGCACTTTTACACTATTTGGATGGACCACTACCTTAATTCATTAGGTAGGTTAGACCATGTGTTAACTTCATAAAAACCAGTTAATATGAAGGGTAACAATTTCCTACAGCAGATATGCACAGGAAATACTAAACAGTTAATCGATTGCCAAAATGCAATCTAGGACGCGTGACTGGACATGTGACAAGTCTAGTGATTCCTCGGCCATATAGACTACAGTATAGCTTACTGTATTGACGGTACACCATGCAAATGTCATCAATTTGCAAGACTGGCTGTCCAATAATATTATCAGCCTTTACATTGATGCCCTTATCGAGATGGAGTATCTTAACAGTAAATGTACAACTGGCTACTCATACAGAGTTAATACGAAAAATATATTTTTAGATAGTGAAACGCAACAGTGTGATAACCAGAAAGAGCAGAATTAATCTCACACTGTGCAAATTTACATTTTCCCGCTTTGAAAAAGTCTATACTTTCAACAAGGTAATAGTCAACATGTAGGTTAGACAATACAAAAAGCACAAATAAAATAACTACGATGATTATGGGAATACACAGTTTTCATACCTTCTTTTGGACCATCTTGTTGCTAACACACTCTACGATGTGCTTCGATTACTTCCACACGTGGCAACGCAACACGCTCTAACGATCCAGTCTCCTCTCCGCCTAAACTCCAAAGAATCCACATGCACCCTGATATCCGGAATGCAAAACAAAGACCCATAGGAAAGAGATACCACTTTAATGGACAAAGACACGAGCGATCGATCACAGCAATCTATCGAATGGAGGACCCTTGACTAGCTCAGGCGATCGAGTTGCTGTTGCCACCGTTTCGAAATGAAAATGACTGTCAGTGTGGCATTTCAGTTGCGGTGAGGAAAGAGTTGTGATATCAAACGGAAATTCTCCAGACCGACTCCAAAGCGTTTAATAACCTTGCACCAAGCAAGGACGTTATACCTCCTTGGCACCAAGTAAATAAAGGCCAATTCACACTGTCCGTCACGTCACGTCACATCACCGTCCGTCAGAACATTCCGCAATGTATTTCTAATGGCGGCATTCACACTGTCCGTCACCGGACCGTCACGTCACGTCAACGTCCGTCAAGCTTTCTCGGGAAGAATGTTTTGACGGAACGGTCGTCTGCTAACATCGGAAGTTAACCTATTTTCGTCACGCGAATTACATGTTGCAGTCGACGATTGCACTGTTTATATGCAAATGTGTTTTATTCATATTTGTGTTGTTGTTGTACCTTGTTTAGGGGTAAATCTCAAATGTTTCATGGCGACTTGAATATTTTTGTCAATTGAGTGTCCCCCTAAAATCGAGGTCAGATATCTGAAACCAAAAAATGGTTTATGTTACGTAACATTGTAAAAGAAACGACTGAAGCAAACTGTTTATTTGAATAAGATTGTAATTTGATTACGCATTTTTCATTAAATAACACTTTAAATGAAAATGTCGGTTATAATGAATGACAAATTCAGTTGTTTACGACGATATTAACAATGTCAGCGAGCAAATCGTAATGGTTAAAGTATACAGGCGCTATTTATGCTCTTACAAGTATGGTTTGATGTCTTCATATGTTTATTTTTTCGCTTGAAAATAGATGTCGATGTTTTGAAATGTTGTTTCAGTTCCCAGTAAGTTGGCCAAAAACATACACTGTCAAGTTTTCTTTGGCCGTTAATAACATTTAGCGTTGTTGTTCCCCATTCTAGCATTAAACTATTACTTTCTACATAACAGATCGCCACTTGATAACCTCACTTTCAACATCGCGTATTGAGATGGACGAATTGACGTGACGGACACGGACGGACAGTGTGAATACAACTTGACGTGACGGTTCCGTGACGTGACGTTGAAGTGACGGACAGTGTGAATTGGCCATAAACCAGCACACGTGTAAAATGTTTTGTATTTAGCTCGTTACTATTCCTCGAAGAAAGGTAGCGTGAAATTCTGGTTATCCTTTTAAACCAGGATCGGCCAAACCCTCCACACTTTGCAGAGGGGTGCATGTGCTGCACAGGTGCGCACATTTGAGGCAGTGACCACAAACGACATTTCTTATTAGAAACGTGTCTATAATTAATGGCGACGCTTCTACTTCCGGGAAGGAAGAGTGCAACACACCCAGTCTCATTTACCCCTGGCGACCCTTTGGGTAGAAACATGCACTACATGAGTGGAGTGGGTTGTGGCGTGCACGCCGTGACCGACCCGGAAGTTGTACAGTTGCATCAGCACCGCAAATGTGCAGTGTTTCTGGCCAACCTTGATTTAAACGAACAGTACATAGCAGGCACGTAAAAAAATTAATACATTATAATATTATTCTATTCCGTTGATGGATTTTTCTGCAGATATCTGTCGTTAAAATAAATCCAGCGATATTAAAAGTAGGATCTCCGATCTCCCTCCAGAAATTAAATAAATTGTGCCTCTGGTTCAGTGGTGGTTCATGGTGTGGGTTCCTGTAGTCAGGTGCAAGTTCATGAACCAAGGGCAACATATGAGTGACAAAGTAAGTGGTCCTGACAGTTGGGATACCAGTTACTTTCGAATAAGGCTGGGCATCTTGGACATATTCTGAGTTGTGACCACCTTTGTACTCAGATGAAAAAGACTACCAAATCCACCGGTTCGTCCCTCAACCGTTAGGGGTAGCCGGCCATGGTGGCCGAGGAGACTGAGGCGCTCCAGTCACGGTCTGCACGGCCACTACGCTCGGGGGTTCGAATCCTCCCTCGGGCATGGATATTTGTGCCGTCCTAGTTCGTAAGTTCATAAGTAGTTTGTAAGTTTAGGGACTGATGACCCCGTAGTTAAGTCCCATAGACTATACAAACATTTGATTTCGTTAGGGGTAAAACCCAGTGGGGCCCTGGGCAAGTAAGGCTAGCAACCTGCTTCCCAGGTACTTCAATATCATGCTGGCAACAATCAGAGCAAAATGCCTTGGACCTTTGGAGGTGATGGAGTCCCTCCTCTAATTGAAAGACCAGGGTCTCGTCCGATACAACGTAGCAAACGATCTGGAACGAGATAGGGAGCTATTAATATCAATTGGGATTACACTGGGAAGAAGGTAGAGCTGGCAGAGGCTTCAACTAAGATGGGGTTAGATGTCTTAGCTGTTAATAATGTTGGAGTAAGGGGAGAGAAAGAGGACGAAGTTGGAGAATACAAGGTCTACCTGTCAGGAGTCAAAGTAGGAAGAGCACAGTGGGGTGTAGGGTTTTACATCAGGAAAGCAATCGAACCCAGTATAATTGGAATAAGGTATCTAAATGGACAACTGATGTGGATAGATTTCGCCATCTCTAGTAAGAAAATTAGGATTGTGGTAGTGTATTCACCCTGTGAACGGACAGATCAAGATGAGATGGACAGATTTTACAACGAACTTAGTGATGCAGTTGTTAGAGTGAAGGATAAGGATAGCGATAGACTCATGGGTGATTTCAACGCCAGGATAGGCAATCAAACAGAAGGTTATGAAAAGGTTATGGATAAGTTTGAAGAGGATATGGAGGCCAATAGGAATGGAAAACAGCTCTTGAATTTCTGTTCCAACATGGGATTAGTTATCACAAACTCATTCCCCACTATACTTGGGAAGGAAGGGGAACCAGATCTGTCATTGACTATATAATAATTCAGTAAGACAGTCAAGGACACACATGTTTTCAGGGGGTTCTTTGATGATACTGATCATTAATTAATCTGCAGTGAAATTGGCTTTGTGAGGCCTAAAGAGCAGAAAGTCAGGTCCATGTGAAGAAGAATAAGAGTGGAGAAGCTTCAAGACAAGGAAATTAGGCACAAATACAAAGCAATTATCTCAGAAATGTACCAGTCAGTTGAATGTAATGATTTACAGTCACTGGAAGAGGAATGGTCAAGGTACAGGGACACACTACTGGAAGCAGCTAGAGAATGTCTTGGAACAGTAGTGTGTAAAGGTAGGAAGAATCAGACAGCCTGGTGGAATGACACAGTCCAGGCAGCCTGTAAAAAGAAAAAGAAGGCATTTCAAAAATGGCTCCATACTAGAAATGAGGCAGACAGAGAAAGTTATGTTGAAGAAAGAAACAAAGCCAAACGGACAATTGCAGACTCCAAGCAGAAATCATGGGAAGACTTTGGAAATAAGATAGAAACTCTGGGTCAAACCACGGGAAAACCATTTTGGAGCGTAATTAGCAATCTTCGAAAGGGAGGGCAGAAGGAATTAACAAGTGTTTTGGACAAGTCAGGAAAGCTGCTAGTCAATCCTGTGGATGCCTTGAGCAGGTGGAGGGAATATTTTGAAGAATTGCTCAATGTAGGTGAAACGTTCAATGAAACTTTCATTCAGGTAGAATGGGATAGGAACGATGATGGAAACAGGGTCTCATTTGAAGAAGTGGAGAAAATGGTCAGTAGATTACAGTACAATAAAGCGGCTGGGGTGGACGAAATTAAGCCGGAACTCGTCAAATACAGTGGAATAACAGGTCTCAAATGGTTAAACAGGACATCTGGGAAGCGTGGGAATTGGGACAGGTTCCGCCTGATTAGACGAAAGCGGTAATCATGCCAATTTTCGAACATGGGGAAGAAAAGATTGTAACAGCTATCGAGGTATCTCTTTAATTAACATTGTAGGCGAAGTATTCTCAGGTATTGTTGAAAGAAGAGTGTGAGTATTAATTGAGGAAAAGTTAGATGAAAATCAGTGTGGGTTTAGGCCTCTTAGAGATCTTTAGCTTTCGGCAGATGATGGAGAAGTGCTATGAGTGGAACAGGGAATAGTATCTATGTTTCATAGATCTAGAAAAGGCTTACGACCGTGTTCCTAGGAGGAAGCTGCTGTCCGTTCTACTAGATTATGGTATAGGAAGCAAACTTCTGCAGGCAATTAAAGGGCTTTACGTAGACTGTCAGGCAGCAATTAGAGTAGATGGTAAATTAAGCTCATGGTTCAGGGTAGTTTCAGGGGTAAGACAAGGCTGTAACCTGTCACCACTGTTGTTCATACTATTCATGGATCATATGTTGAAAACAGTAGGCTGGCAGGGCGGGATTAAAATAAGTGAAAACAAAATAAGCAGTCTCACATATGCGGATGACTTAGTTGTAATGGCCGATTCAATTGAAAGCTTGAGAACTAATATTTCAGAGCTCGAGCAGAGGTGCAAGGATTATGATATGAAGATCATCATCTACAAAACGAAAGTAATGTCTGTGGGAAAGAGATTTAAACAGAGTGCCAAATAGGAGGAACAAAGTTAGAACAGGTAGACAGTTTCAAGTACCTGGGATTATTTTCTCACAGGATGGCAACATAGTGAAAGAACTGGAATCGAAGTGCTGCAAAGCTAATGCAGTGAGTGCTCTGCTAAGATGAACTCTCTTCTGCAAAAAGGAAGTAAGTACCAAGACTAAGTTAGCGGCCAACTTTGTTATATGGGAGTGAAAGTTGGGTGGATACAGGTTACCTTATTCATAAGGTAGAGGTTACACATATGAAAGTTGCAAGAATGATTGCAGGTACTAATAGATGGGAACAATGGCAGGAGGGTGTCCATAATAAGGAAATCAAAGAAAAACTGGGAACGATCACCATAGATGAAGCAGTTAGAGAGAACAGACTCAGATTGCGGGGTCATGTTACACGCATGGGAGAAGCAAAGTTACCTAAGAGACTCATGAGCTCGGCAGCGGAGGGTAAGAGGAGTCGAGGTAGACCAAGAAGAAAGTACTTAGATTTGGTGCAGAATGAATTTGAAGTAAAAGGCATAACATCAGATGAGGCATCAATGTTAGCATTGAATAGGGGATCATGGAGGAATTTTATTAGAGGTACTATGTTCCAGACTGAACGCTGAAAGGCAAAATCAGTCCCTAATGATGATGATGATGATGCCTCTTCCATACAAGTATTGCATCACAAAATCCAATAACTGTGGGTCACATACTACACTCATTATAATTAATGATGTGTACACATTAACGTTCTCTGTTTTAGAAGGAAATCAGCATGCATTATATTTAAATTGATGAAATTAACACAGATGTTACAGAATTTTTTATCAGCTACTTCTAGTTAAAAATATAGGTTATTGCATCTGTAACAGGTCGTTCAAATTTTGAAACACTAATTTTACACTAATTGCACCCTTAGTCTCGTCATAATAGGCTGTCCTTCTGGAACAAAGTAAAAATGAAAACACTAATATTACATGTTAGAAACGACATTTTAAATGTAAAGCCACTCATATGTTTCTTAATAATAAAAATAAAATTGACATCTAAGTACTTACGCACCCAAAATCATGAGTTAATTCATACATTGCTTCTGAATCCGTATCATCAAATGTGACTAACACAGAATATCATGCTAAGAAAATGATTGTTAGTATTTGCATATCAATGATCGACATTCAAATGACAATCTGATGCTGGAGAAAGTGTTTTGTCCCAAAATGAAACAATTTACTTTAAATGTTTTAAAAAACGAAATACTATCCTTCTGGAAGGACATCAGGATTATCTGGGTTAAGTCGAATAAAGATTAACAATCTTTGTTGCAGTGATCACACAAAACAATATTATCAAACGTTTTGGTTTGCAAAAATACACACCTGTGCTCTTTTAATACCCACTTGTGAAGAAACAGAAGAGCAAAATGTTTTGCTCAAAATTAAAGTTACACTATTACTGATTGACTCACTATAAAAAGATTGGACTGTGCAACGACCACATTTTGAAAGCAACAATGTACCTCTGAAAAGCCTGCTAAGGTATGGTACTTTTTGTGTCTCGTTGCTGCCGGTTGTCCTAGGTGTTGGTGGCCGAGTAGAGAGAGACCGACACAGAGAAATAGGATGCATGTGTGTGCGTTTACAGAGTCGGAGGTGACCAGCCACTGGGACAGCAGAAACTAGAAACACTAGGCTAGATTATAACAAGATATATATTTCGTAGAAATAATACAATACTTAACGTGGAGGGCAGCAGAATAGTGGAATGCAGATACATAGTTTAACTAGATAGAAGCCTGCCTACTGTTGAGACTCTTATTTGGTGCCTGTCTGATTGGCAAGTGCTCGATCCAGTTCAGTGGTGGCCACGAGCGGAGTTGCAGCAGAGGGCGCTCGTGGCTGACGTCATAAGAATGCCGCACCATGCGTGCACGGCAGGTGTGGCGAAAGTACGTGGCGCACACTTTAGACTTGTGCGACACCACACCCCTCCCCCCCAAACCGCAGCGCCGTTGTGGAGTAGGGCTGAGGACCACGGCGACGGCACTGGAAGGAGGGCCTGGGTGGGGGTGTTACTGGTGGGACGGATGTTGTAGCTGAGGCTGGGATCAAGACGCCGTCCCCGATCCGGTATCCACCTTGCAATCTCCCGGAAAACCCACCAAAACAAGGGGAAGGGCGCCCACCTCCGCCCATAGGGAGCAGGTCATCTTCTTCTGAGGTGCGTGGCCCAGGCAAGGGGGGCACGCACGATCCCGTTCCTCTCGGTGACGCTGTCATCTGCGGCAGCAACAGTGGTGTTGAGAACGGCTGCAAGGGAGGCGCGCCGATCTCCATGGGGACGATCTCGTAGTCCGGGGACGCTGGACCCATCGATGAGCGATGTGGCGGTGCTCCCTGGCGGTGAATTGGGTCTGGAATCAAGAAACCAGAGACAGGATCGCGCGGGCTTTGGAGGCGCAATTGGTTTGCGTGGAGCCGCAGCTCCGACCCTGTGAAAGAACGTACAACAAACATATTGCGACCCAGCATGTGCTGAATGGTGCCCGGCATCCATTTCTTCTTTCCAGCAAACACCTTGTACAGCACCGGCATAGAAACCTGAAAACGCGAAGCCCAATATGAACCGACTCGGTGCATGGGAGGCTGCAGCAGGTGAAGGAGAGTGCGGTGATGGCGGCCGTGTAGCAGCTCGGCAGGAGACGGGCCGTCACGTGGCATGCACCGATACATAGACAGGAAAATTTGAAGAGCTGGCTGCATCGAGTGCTGACCTTTCATCTTTTCCATGTGAGACTTGAATGTTCGAACGAAACGTTCTGCTTCACCATTCGACTGAGGGTGAAAAGGTGCAATGGTGATGTGCTGAATGCTAGTCACATGACAAAACTGTAGAAATTCCGTACTAACAAATTGAGGTCCATTGTCAGTGACGATAGTTTCAGGCAAGCCTTCGATGCAAAACACTGATGTTAAGGCACTGATTGAACTAGACGCCGTTGTTGAGTTCATGTCAATCACGAAAGGAAACTTGCTGAAAGCGTCTAAAACGATTAACCAGCGCGTATTCCAGAAAGGTCCGGCAAAGTCAATGTGTAAACGTTGCCATGGTCCCTTAGGGCGTGGCCAATCCGAGAAACTTTGTGGAGGAGCTGCCTGATGCTCCGCCCAAACCGTACACTGTGACGTCATGCTCTCTATCTGGGCGTCCATACCCACCCAGGTACAATGACGTCTGGCCAGTTGCTTTGTTCTAACAATTCCCCAATGTTCTTGATGCAGGAGGCGTAAAACTTCTCGTTGCAGGGAACGAGGAACAATCACTCTTGTTTGGTCGTTGTCGGTATGTAACAACAGAACACCCTGACTTAAGGACAATGCAATGTAAAATAGCGTCGAACCAGAGGTCGCTCAAAGTCTTTGGCTCTGGCAGGCCACCCAGAGCGAACAAAACGTGCTGTGCAACCCGACGAGAGTTCAAAGCGAAGTCTGCGACAGTGGAAGCATCTCTGGAGTCTATCTGATAACATGCCATTTCTGAAGAATCAAACGACACATCCTGGCCAACCAGAAGTCGGGAAAGTGTGTCCACGTTGGCATGTTTAATGGTAGGACGGTGCAAAATCTCATACTGATAATTAGACAAAGTGAAGGAGCATCTCTGAAGCTTTTGTGCCGTTCGTGGCGGAACTGGTTTTGTGAGAGGCTTGTGGTCTGTCAACAAATAGAATTGTCTACCATAGAGATAATAATAAAACTTTGTAAATGATTGCTGAGGCCTCCTTTTCTATCTGACTGTAATTCTGTTGCGTTGGCGTCAGTAGCTTGGACGCAAAGGCAATAGGACGATCGTTAAATCCAATACTATGTGACAATACTGCACTCAGACTGTAAGACGATGCATCCACTGCTAGCACTACAGGCTTCTGTGGGTCAAAGGGAATCAAATATGCATCACTGAGTAGTGCAGACTTTAATCTGTCAAAGGCAACCTGGCAATCTTTAGGCCATACAAAAGGAACATTCTTCCTATGTAAGCGATGCATTGGAACTGCAATCTGAGAGGCATTCGGAATAAATCTGAAATAATAGTTAAGCTTTCCCATTACTGCTTGCAATTCGTGCACATTCTTAGGAGGAGGCAGGTCTTTGATTGCTTGAAGATGTGACTCCTTGGGCATTAATCACATAGCCTAGGTACTCTATTTCAGTCTGGAAAAACGAACACTTTACTTTATTGCAACGTAGACCTGCCGCAGTCAACACTTTGAAAAGACACTGCAGATTTGATAAATGTCCATCAACTGTGTGTTCGGAGACCACAATATCATCTAAATAGTTCGAGCATCATGGTACAGAAACTGTCAGCTGTTCCAAAAAAACGCTGAAAAATAGCGGGGGCGGAAGAACTGCCAAAGGGTAGGCGTTGAAATTGAAAAAAGGCCCATGTGAGTATTAATGACGAAAAACTTTTTTGACTCGTCATCAAGCGGAATCTGTTAGTATGCCTCTGCTAAATCAATCTTAGAAAAGAAGCGAGACTGTTCTAATTTGTCCATACGTTCCTCAGATCGAGGCAGGGGGTAAGAGTCTACAATTGTTTGACTGTTCACTGTTGATTTGAAGTCCGCACAGAGACGAAGTTTTCCTGTCGGCTTGGTTAGAATCACTAAAGGCGAGGCCCACTGACTCGCAGAAACACGAGAAATCACCCGACTAACCTGCCAACGTTTCAGTTCTTCAGCAACTTTATCACGAATTGCGATAGGCACTGGTCTAGCGTTACGAAATTTTGGTGCTGCAGATTCTTTTAAAGTTACATGTGGCACGAAGTCTTTTGCACAACCTAGTTCCGACGAAAACAAGTCACTATATTTTTCACACAATGCACTGATTTTGTCCTGAGGCACTACTGACGAAATTTGAAGCACATCTCTTTGAATTGATAAGCCAAGCAAGTCGAATTCATCGAGTCCAAAAATGTTCTGCATAGATTTGGCCTGAAGAACTACAAAAGCGAGTGTTTTTGTTACACCTTGAAAAGAGGCGGGCAGGCTACACGTTCCTAGCACAGGAATATTTTGTCCTGTGTAAGCTGTTAGCACTTGTTGAGACTGCGACAATTTTGGTGAACCCAGAAGTTTATAAGTGTCTTTATTCATTAATGTGACATCAGAACCAGTATCGAGCTGAAATTGCACAGACTGATTTTCTATGGAAAGAGTCACAAAAAGTTTTTGATTGCAGTGCACGGTAGCTGTGCGAATGTGGGCGACGTCTGATACAGTTTGTTTGCTGCACCTGCGCATGCGCGGGCTGCATACGGTAGGAAGCGGCACAGGATCGGCACACAGCAGATTAATAACACTGTCCCTAGATGGCACTACCGCCGGATCGGCTTCCGCGCAAGCGTGCGAAGCTATGCCAGAGTCACCAGCTACTGCACTAAAATTACTTTGAGTAGCTACATCAAGTCTGCTGTCACTAGCTACACAGTACAGACCACCTTTCCATGAGAAGTTGCAGAAGGCACTAGGTTCACTACAGGATTCCACTGTACATAGTCATTTTGCTTATCCCGAACCCTTTTCCGTTGCACAGTTTTACGCGCTCGATGACGCTTGCGATGTGGCTCACTACATAGTTTTGCAGTAGGAGCTGACGAACTACCTTGCATTTGCAAATCAAGAAAAGCACTGTTCAAGTCCACAGCATGTATGACATTTACGGTATGAACTGTTCTTGCACTCTGCAAAGCACTGTTTCTAACGGTACCATTCTTTGAGTTTTTATTCTGCATACACACTGTCTGTATATGTCCTGATTTGCCACATTGATAACAGATGGCGTTACGCCTAGGGCATTGCGCACGTTTGTGGCGAGATACACAGTGGGGGCAAGACTTACGAACATTTTTCTGAAATGAGCGTTGGCGCCCATTATTCACAGTACTATTTCTAACACGATGGAGTGACCTTTGTGTCGCCCTTTTACACTGGCTACTGTTCACTGTCTGTTCAGCACCGCCGGTAGAAAAATAAGAATCACTTGGGCTCGACTGAGAACTGTGACTACGAAAGCGTCCGTTGCAGCGCACGGAGTTAACACTGTGGCTTTGCAGTTCTACATCTGCAAAGTCAAATGTATCATGAGCTTAAATAAGCTGCAGTACACTGTCTAACGAAGGGTCAGACTTTTAGAATTGCTGCCCTCATTCTGGGATCCTGAATGTTTTGCATAATTGCATCTCTCAACATCACGTCACAATAAAAATGCCCACAAGAGCAAGTAAAATTACATTTGCGGGTTAAGCCCTTCAACTCAGTAATCCATTGCTGGTGTGACTGTTCAGGTGATTTTTTTCAGTCTGAAAAACCGGTACCACGCCGCAGCTATGAGAACTATTCTCTCATAATGAGCATTCAGTGAATCTACTCTTTGAGAAAAGTCGAGATCACGAGGATATGCGTGGGGGAAAAGTTTCTGCAGTAACACGAAGGTCTTAGTGCCCACCACTGATACGAACATATGTTTAACTGTCTGACCTGTAAGTTGATGAACCGTGATGAGTTCTTGAAATTGCGCCAAGTAATCGCTCCATTCTTCCTCTCGTTCGTTGTACTGGCGAAACGTAGGAAGCAGTGTGGCGGCAGGCATGGGCGGCTGATGTGACGGCTGTTGTTGAACTGCCTGCACCATCAACTGGGACAGCACTTGGAGTAGTTGCGTGATTTGCGCCATCTGTAACTGAATAATTTCCATTAAGTTTTGGTTCGGAGTTGTGGCCATGTTGGCCGATTAGGCGCCGTGCAAACAAGAAAATTAGAACAGAACACAAATGCAATGTGAAAGATGTTTGTCTCTGCAACAAAAAGTCCACAAAACACGCAACCGATTATGTTCCTCCAAAAATCTTATAATAAGGGTGGGTGGGCAGGAGCAATTTCTGCATGCTCTGACTGCTGCTGTCTGGCTGCTGCAAGCGGGCTGGTCCAAGGTTCTTCTATCGCTCCTCGTCGCCACTTTTGTATCCCATCCTCGTCGCCACTTTTGTGTCTCATTGTCGCCGGTTGTCCTAGGTGTCAGTGGCCGAGTAGAGAGAGACCGACACAGGGAAATAGGATGCACGCGTGTGCGGGTACAGAGTCGGAGGTGACCAGCCACTGGGACAGCAGAAACTAGAAACACTAAGCTAGATTAGAACAAGATATATATTTCGTAGAAATAATACCATACTTAACTTGGAGGGCAGCAGACTAGTGTAACGCACATACATAGTTTAACTAGAAAGAAGCCTGATGAGTCTTAATTGGTGCCTGTCTGATTGCCAAGTGCTCGATCCAGTTCAGTGGTGGCCATGAGCAGAGTTGCAGCAAAGGGCACTCGTGGCTGACGTCGTAAGAACGCCGCGCTGTGTGCGGCGAAAGTATGTGGTGCGCACTTCAGACTTGTGCGACATCACAGTACTGACCACTGTTTCCTTTAAATACGAAAGATTTCATATTTATTGCACTAGCGTGTAAAAAAGTCGTTAATATACCTAATACCTCCAGCACTGGCTGTATGTTTTCAGACTGGTCACATTGTAGCCTCTTCCTATCAACATAATGAGCAATAATTTTTAATCTATCTTGTTATTAGTTTACAGAATTGGTTCTGTTTGGGCAGGGACATCATTTTAGTTTATCAACATTGACATTAAATAGCAAATAATTAGTACCAATCAAAGGCGAAATTTATGACAAAATAAATGAGATAATTTAATTAAATTTATCCATTTTCTTTAATCAAAAAGTGTGAAGTAAAACAGGATGTTCATGGGGAAACTGGTGATACGCGTTCTACAGAACGTTATTGAACAATCTGACATAATTTCATTCAATATAATTCATATTTTTAGATATCCATTTCTTGATTAATGAAATACCGAATGATTTATGCACGTAGTTATGCTTTACATGGTGTGTATTGAGAACTACTCGAGATCAAGATCAAACGGTAATGTAGACTATTTCTGTGATTTAACTCCCTGACTTGCACTCACTATGTTTATATGCAAAACGTCTTCTGGAATACAGAAATCGAATCTCGTAAACCGTTTTGCACTTTCGTGTTTACATATCATAGCCAGAAGCATGTACCCTAGTCCACTGAATATCATGGCTGAAAAACAGCTGATTCAGTTCCTGATTTAGTCAGCACAATTGCTATTTTTATTTACTTAAAATACACAGATTTCTGCTAACTCTAATATTTATACTGCTCTTTCACTGCAGAAAATATTACTTTGTCCATATGAGTCGAAAATACTTAACAATAAAACACAATCTGACAAGCCAAGAATGTTTTCATAATGGCTGTGTATACATGGGCACAAAAATCGATTGTAGAACTGGAAAACCGCTTTACGCAAGTGGATTTCCAGAATCGATTTTGGAGTGTTTACATGTCCGACAAAAAGTGGATTTGGGAAATCGGTTTTCGAAATACGGCTGTGGGAGATCATGTAAACGGGGTGATTGTAATCGGCTTAAGGTTATAAAGTACTGCCTCCTCCTTTTCACACACATCACCACCACTATTTTCTGTATAGAATTTTCAGTGGTGTTGTACCTTATAACCTCTAAAATACGCCACAGTAGCCTATGGATAAAAATATGCAGGCTGCCACATATGTAAAAGTCACATAAATATTTGTAATTAACCATCCAGTAACGTGTCAAAAGGCATAGTGCTAAGGATAAAAAAACTGTTGCTTTTGCAGTGTTTCATTATTTAAATAGGAAACCTTTTATCAACGCAAGTGAGAGAGACCAAAAGGGTCAACTAGCACTATAGGTGACCAAACCAGGAAATGCGAGGAATAGGCGTTCAAGCATGCGTTTGCAGTTGCATCTGGCAGAGGCTGTGCATGCACAGTAGACATAGTAAGAAACAGTGGCTACTAGTAAATTTCTCACAGCTTGAAAGAACCTACTTCCTACGGGACATATGAAGGCAGATAATAGCAATCGATCACAGAACGCATGTGAATCCCAAGGAACCTAATGGATAGTATATGATTCGTGTTTGTTAATATTTCTACACGGCACAACCAGTACGGTACCAGCTGTCTCTAGATCTCTAGCAGCCAGTGCTTAAGGTGCAATTAGATACTGTTTTCCAGTATTTCCAGTATTCCACCATTACAATTTATACTCCTTTCTGTTCTTTCTGCCTAACTTCAGAAGTGCGACTTAAATATGCTATGTATTCTGAAGAATAAAGTGCAGCACGACAGAACATATATATTTTCCTCTAGTTCTACGTTTAATGTAATTCCTTACTGTAAAGGACTGTCTCAATGGAAATAATGATGTATGTTTGTATGCTCTATAGATAAAAGGACCGTCAATAGATGGAAGAATTCAAGAATTTTTATCTGGGGCATCCTGCTACGCAGATAAAATACAGAGCTTCGAATTATCGTTACAACACAGCTCTACATATCACTGTTTGGACAACACTACGGGTTGTGACAACAAAGCAATATCCCTAGCTAGCCGACTATATATTGCACTGTTATTATCCACATAGATATTAGCACTCCTGCATAGAGTACAGAATCTATAATCAAGTAAGAAATATGGGAGTTTTGCTGTGATATGGCATTAGTTAAGAAGGCATAAACAGCATACGCTATAACCATGTGTGGGAGTTTTGCGGTGATATGGCATTCAGTTAAGAAGACATCAACAGCATTCGCTATATCCAAGTATGGGAGTTTTGCGGTGATATGGCATTCAGTTAAGGAGACATAAACAGCATATGCTATAACCAAGTATGGGAGTTTTGCAGTGATCTGGCGTACAGTTAAGAAGATGTACGCGTGATGGAGCTCCAGCTGTGAAACATGAGTCGCAAACAGTTTTAAGTGATATGCACATTGGACGCCCACAATATTAATTTTAAGACATTTTCTTACTCTACATCATGAAAATAAGAATGTATAATACAACAACAAGCGGAAGAAAAATGCAGCACAGACCCCCCTCTGCAGCCACAACAAAAATTCTCCATAATGCTTCATAATCTTCTATAACATTCTTACAGTACAAGCAAGAAAATTCGTAATTAAAGTGCGAACTATGAATGATGTCTGCAGGAGGGACATCTGGGAGGTCGATCTCTTACTAGTATCACTCCTCCATACATACAGACTAGTACAGCACAATAGTGTGGAATAAATCCAACGCTGTACACAGTTTATCGCCTTGCATAAAGACCAATTCACATTGTCTGTCACGTCATATTCTCTCAGAACAATGCATTTCGAATGGCGGCATTCGCACTGTCCATCACCGGATCGTCACATCACATCAACATCAAGATTTCTTGGGAAGAAACTTTTGACAGAATGGTCGTCTGATAACCTATTTTCTTCACACTCACATATAGCTTATTCCAGATCAAATCACCAAATTTTTGAAAATGAAACTTGACCATCTTCAATTTTCTTTAGATTTAACTGTGATCTGGTTATCTTAAAAAAATCCTGTACAAATTTTAGGCTAATATCTAATGTGATTGAAACTCCAGGGCCCCTTTTGTGGAATGGTGTCATGCATCGTGCGTCTGTCTGACAAACTTTTGGGCAAGTTTGCACTTTCATTGTTCTGCATCTAAGGTATTTCACATTTCCAAGTGTAGGTGTCTAGATCAGTTTTGCCCAGAGAATTCAAAAATAACATTATCTTGGTTTAAGATTAAGTAGTTTTTTTAATTATTTTTCCAAGTGAGAAGTAATTTCCATGACCAAAAATGTAAGGTCAACTTTGGCTACTCACTTATTAAATGGCAAAGCCTTTTTACACCTACCTTTGTGTATACATTATGCATGACAAGCCAGTGCAATAATGAGAAAACTATATCTTTTTTAGTTCTCACAATAATAGTCCAGAAAGTTACCTCCAAAAACTCAGAACACTACATTTGATAAAATTTGGGGGCAAATACATTTATGTAGATTACCTCAAATTTTAATTTTAGTTGCATTATTATAAAGAGCAGCTTATTCTCTATCTGACTATTGTTTATTTCTGCTGGGTGCTCTATGCGTTAAATGGTTGCAGAACTTGAAAGTTGATGCAACTTGTAATATGCAATGTATGTATTAATATACGAATGGTGCTCTTATTTAAGATTTAGTTGTTGCTTTGGTCCATGGTGGATAAGCCACTACCAGTCTCACAGAGATTTTTTTCTTTGCAGTTCCCACACTAGGATGTGGGATCACGAAGGTTACACATATAGTCCACTGCACTGCAGTCCTTAAACGGCACAATAGAGCCATCACCCATGGCAGAAACGTAGCGGCGATGACAACACAAGGTCGGTGAGGCCTTGTGGTGCAAAAAAGGGGAAGGAAGGGGGGCTTAGCTGAATACAGCCAGAGGAAAATGAGAAATGTGTCGCCACACTGATAGGAGGTGTGGCATGGAGGTACACTGATGTTGCGGTATACTGTACGACATGCTAAACACCGACATTTATCGCCACGTGAAGCATTGTTCAGTATTAGTCCAGTGAAATAGTAGCTATACCTTGCAAAATATGGGATAGAAGATTTTTTAAACTCATTTTTAACCAACAAAATTTCTCTTGAAAAACTTTCTGCAGTCAAAAAACTTCGAAAATTTCGTGGTTTTATCAGTTTTATTTTCAAAATATTTCAATTTTTTTTTTGCTCTTACCTCGTTTACGTCTCAGTTCTTTTTTAAAGAGAACAAAATTCTCTACAAATTTCATTTTTACCAATTTTTTGTACTCCCAATACCTAATGCACTACAGTGCATCAAAAAAAGGCAATTTTTCAAAATTTGTGGAAAGTGACAAAATACTTAATTTTTGAATACTGTTGTTACAGTTTCTGTTTGTGTAATATAAATATATTATATACCATATTATACACACTACACTCAACACAGGCAGAGTTCGTAGGCTTTAGATCGCGGCCCGAGGCCGCTCAGATAACTCGCAATTACTTGTGAAAGGAGGTAGATATCAGTGCGATTACTATTTCAAAAAGTTTTTTGTTCTTTCAGATCCATTTCACTCGCTGTAATATATGGTCTAAAATGCATAGAACAGTAAGCTGCCAGCTATCTAACTTTTTCAATACACGATTTGTAAATCAAGTGCATATACTTGACAAATAGCGTTATTTGAAAACGACTGTTACGAATTACGAAAAAGTTGAATCTTTTATTTGAAACCTAAGATGTTTTACTATAATGTTTCCAAAAATCAGATTTTCTACCGCATACTTTCATCAAAATCGAGTGAGGAGCATTACGGAACTAAATACTTGTGCCAAATGAAAATTATCCTTTTTTATATTTTCACAGGCAAGATAAAGCTTGTAAGGAAAAAATAAGTTCAGAAGACGATGTAGCGTGGTCGTGTATACCATCAACAATTTTTACACAGTGAAAATCGAAAAAGTGTATTTTCCCACTTTTTTTGTCTTGACCCGTCCCAGCGCGCATTAGGACACGCAGGCTGGCGGCGTGCGCCGACTAGGCTGAGGCGGCTCAGCTCAGCCCGGCGGGCGAGACGTGAACGTGGGAGTATCGCGACTCGTCCCACCCGACACGTCTCGCTCTCGCCAGTGTGACGTCATCACTCCCCCACTACCAATCCTTTATCCGCTGTCAACCGTCGAGAGAGAGAACCGAGCGGGAATGGCGGCCGTTTTGGCCGGCTGTAAAGTACATTCAGCACGATTTTTATTTGTTTATTTATTATTATTTTCTTTAATAACAGATTCCCAGTTTGTAGCAGGATCAACCAATAGTAATTGTATGTAGCTACTGTATTTGTCTCTCTGACTATATTCTTTACATTTCTCTTACCACTGATGTATGTCAGTCATTCTCGTTCACTTGTGCTCAGACATGATGAAGAAAGTCTAGACTGACTCAAATTTACATCTTCTGTCCACACACCCCTACTTGCTGCACAGATTTGATTTGAACCCACGAATCTGAGTAATGTTGACCAAACATCCAACTCCAACTTCCAGGTTTGCGCACAACTTATATCTGCGCAAATCTTATGTCCATGCGCAACATTCTGTGAGGTGTGTACAGTTATTTATGCGGACAGATTCAAATGTTCAAATGTCTGTAAATCTATCGGACCAAACTGCGTGATCATCAGTCTGTAGCTTACAAACTACTTAAACCTAGTTAAACTAACCTACGGACAAACACACACACACCCATGCCCTAGGGAGGCGTGGGCAGATCATTGCGTGTGGACTGACTATTATACTTTTTTTATCGCTAAATTTCAAATGTTCCTTGCCGACTTTTTTTATTGAATTGAGCGTCTTTCTAAAACTGATGTCCGATATCTGAAACCGGAAAATGGCTTGTTATTTTTAATAGTGTAATGAAAAGACTGTTTTCGGTTGAAAATAGAAATTGATGTTAGAAATTTTGCTTCATTTCCCAGCGCTTGACCACTATAACTTGACCAAAAACATACATTATAAAGTTTGATTTGGCCATCAATAAAATTTAGCTTCGTTGTTTCCTTAATTCCAGAATTAAAATATGACTTTCTGCATAACGGATGGTAATCGATAACCTCACTTTCAACAGCGAGTATTGGGCTACACGAATTGATGTAATGGACAGTGTTAATCCACCTTCACATGACGATGCCCTTACAGAGGTTGATGTGATGGAGAATGTGAATTGGCCTTAATACCAGTATCCTGCCCAGTTATTGCCTTATACTAGGCCATATGTAGGCATGGCTGGTACTCATCAGAGAGCAATGTATCAGCCATCCCTCCTCAAGGAATATTATATAGTTTGCACCTTAATTACAAAATTTTCTCACTAGCGCTCCTATGCAATCCTATTCATCTCCAGACAAGAACAGCAACCTACATCCTTTTGAATCTGCATACTGTCTCCATCTACAACTTTTACCCCACAAGTTTCCCTCCAATCCTAAAAGCTTCTATAATCTTTTTGTTTGAACTCCTTATCGTCCACGTTTCGCTCCTTTAGAAGACTATATATACTACAAACAAATGCCATAAAAAATTCATAATACTTACATTAATACTGGATGTTAACAAATTTCTCTCCTTCAGTAGTGCTTTTCTTCTTATACTCATGCTGAATTTTACATCTTCTTTACTTCTGCCATCAGAAGTTATTTTAATACCGAAATAACAAAACTAATCTACTACTTTTATTGTCTCACTACTTAATCCAATTTCTTCAGCATTGTCTGATTTTCTTAGACTACATTCCATTCCCCTTTTTTGCTATAGTTAATGTTCACATTATACTCTCCTTTCAAGGCACCATCAGTTTCATTCGATTACTCTTCCAGATTCTTTGCTTTTCTCTGACAGTATTATAAGGTTATCAGCAAACGGTAACGTTTTTTCTTTTCCTTTTTTTCTACAAATTTATCCTCGCTTACCTTCAAAGCTTGCTCATTTTACAGACAATGGTATTGGGGAAAGGCTACAATCCTGTCTTACTCACTCCACAATTACCGCATCCCTTTTATAGCCTTCAACTCTTATAACTGCTATCTGGGTTTTGTACAAGTTGAATATAACTTGTCGTTCCCTATATATTACCCCTGCTACCTTCATAATTTGAAACAGCATATTCCAGTCAACACTGTCAAAAGCTTTCTCCAAATCTACAAAAACTAAAAACTACACTTGCCGTTCATTAACATATCTTCCAGGATAAGTCGTAAGGTATTACCTCAGAAGTTACTGCATTTCATGTAAATCCAAAGTGATGTTCCCTGAGGTTGGATTATACCAGTTTTTCCATTTATCTCTAAATAATTTGTGTTTGCATTTTGGAACCTGACATATTAAACTGACTGTACTGTAATTTGCACAATTACCTGCACTTGTTTTCTATGGAATTGAATAATTACATTCTCGTTCAAATCTGAGGGTGTTTGCCTTGTCTCACACATCTTGCACAAAAGGTTTATTAGTGATCGGCTCTCCCAAAGATATCAGCAGTATATAAGGAATATCATCTACTACAGTGGCCTTGTTTCTACTCATATCTTTCAGTGCTCTGTCAAATTCTTCTCACATATTGTATCTCCTGTCTCATCTTCATCTATGTCCTCTTTCATTTCTTCAGTACTACCTTCAAGTTCATTAACTTTGTATAGACCCCCCCCCACCCATATTTTTTTCTGTCTTTCAGCTTTACCATCTTTGCTTCAGGTCTTCACATGCATGCAGCTGCTTTTCTCGTCTCCAAACACCTCTCCTTTTTTATGTAGACAGTATCTATGTTCCCCATAGCTAAACATTCTTCTACAGACTTGAATTGCTCCTCTAGCTCTTCCAGGTTAGCCAAATTGCACTTACTGTCAATCTCATTTTTTAGGTGTCCAAACTCCCTTTTGCCTGCTGTACTTACAGCATTTTTATATTTTCTCTTTTCGTGAATGAAGTCCAGTATTTCATGCGTTATCCAAGGATTTCTATTAGACCTTGTCCTTCTACTTGTATGATTCTCTGCCACCTTCACTACTTTATCTCTCAACGCTACCCATTCTTGTTCTACTGTATTACTTTCCCATGTTCAGTCAATCTCTGCCTAATACACCCTCTGAAACTCTCGACAACCTATGGTTCTTTCAATTCATTCATGTTTTATCTCCTCACTTTTCTCCTTTCTCTTCTCTTCCCTACTACCAAGTTCCTGTCCCTCATTACAATCACATTTTCATCTCCTGTAAGGCCAATTCTCACTGTTCGCCATGCAACATCAACTCAGGTTCCTTCAGAACATTTCACAATACATTTCTAATGGTGGCATTCACACTGTCCATCAGTGATAAGTGCTTTTTACAGGAGGGTATGCCCTAATAGCGTAGTATATTATATATAATGACTGCATGAGGTTTCCCACTGTGGGGTTTCTGATCAGTGTGCTGCAGAGAATATTAGAGAATTCAATACCACAATCTCCAGAAGAATTATTGAAGTTGTTTATGACACTAAAAAAGTATTGAGATATATGATACTGATGTTGCAGGCACTTTTCTGCTTGATTTAAACAGAACAGTCGTAAAAATATATCACTACGTTTACATAGGCTCCCAATACCAGATTTCGTAAACCGATTTCTCAAATCCGCTTTTGGTTCGTCATATAAATGCTTCAAAATCGATTCTGGATTTCCGGTTTTCCAATTCCACAATCGAATCGTCTAAACACAAACGCTTTTGAAACATTTTTGGCTTGTCAGATTGTGTCTTCTTGTTAAGAATTTTCGACTCATTTGGACAGATTTAAAAATATTAGAGTGACCATGAATCTATTTATTTAAGTAGGGAAAAATAGCCATTGTTGTAACTAAATCAGGAACTGAATCAGCTGTTTTTCACCCACCATATTAAGTGGGCTAGGAAATCCGCTTTAGACTGTAACATGTAAGAACTATAGTGAAAACCAGTTTAAGAAATTCTGTTTTCGTCTTCTGGACGATGTGTTGGATGTAAACATAGTGTGTATCAGTGTGCAATATTTATGAAGTGATCTGTATCATTAACTGAGTGACAATTAATTACTGGGGATTATCATCCTCAATGAGATAATGTGATTAGTGACATCATATCGATGTCTTTTACAAAACTAACAGGACAGCTGTAATGATAGATGTAGAGATGTACAATTTTATCATATATAAGTAATCAACTCTTTATAACAAATGTATTTATTGATGTAATAGTTCTTTGTTAATCGTGATTTTAACTAACCTTTCATGTATTGGTCAATAATGTCTGCTACTGTACCCATTGTTTTGTGACCATATATATACTTGTCTGCTGTACTGCCAAAGGAGTTGATGCTTTAGTCAGTTTTTGGACATCAGATTTGTATTAGATTGTCTTTGGAACATTCGAGAAGTCTTGGTATTGTGAAAGATGTTTGGAACTATGTTGTTGATCTTTTGGAATAAATGACTCGAAATGAAACTTATGGGAACAGTTGTTTAAAGTATTTATTTTCTTACGAATATGTATGAAGGATAATATTGCAAGAAAGCAGATATCCCCAAAGCTTCGATGAGATGAAAGCAAAGTGTTATAAGTTCTAGTTGTGTATCACATTGGTATTATGAAGTGTGGTTATTTTATTTATGTTTACAATCATTTAGAAAACCATTACAATATGTATACTTGATGTATATTGTTCTCTCAAGTTACATTAGAAATAGAAGATGTAAATAATAGTATTAAGCATTAACATGCACTGTAACTAGTATATAAGGCACTTACTTATCCAAAAGACTGGAACAAAAATTTTATAAATAGTAATAGTGGATCAATAATAAATAAATCTGAATGCTTAATTGAATAGTGCTAGTGCATTAGGCGTGTAATTTAGAATGGACTCTAACATGAATAGTTAAAGGAACATTATACAAATATAAGAAGTGCAGAGCTAGTGTTAAACAATTCATAACACGTGGATTTTAATTAACATGTTAGAATTCTCCATCCTCTGTGTGACTCGTCTGTGTAAATAATATAACAAAATATTGGCCGCATCAGGTGGAATACATCTTGCTGCATTCTCTGTCTCAAAAGGGTTGGGGAACATGGCAGAAATCTGGTGCATGAATGACTTATAACTAGACAAAACCAATGTGAGAAATGACAAATTAAATTGCCCATGACATTGCACAATTGACACAAATAGTAACTGCATAATTCAGCATGTTGGCATTAGGTTTTGTCTGTATGAACATGTGAAATAAATAATAAAAAATGAAATTAATAGTGCTTGTAGATAGTTCTAGGTATGGCAGTTTGGCGGTTGCCCATAGAAAATATGACACACATAACAAAAGGCACAGACAATAAAAGACACAATAAATAAATGAAATTATTAATGATAAAAGATCATTCTTGCTAGGGAATTCCGTGGTTATTCATAGATTCATGACTTAAAAGTATTATTGCTGAAAGGCATCATGGGCACAACACTAAACTACATAACTTCCGAGAGGACACATACTACACAGCTACAAGAAAGTGGAGAACTGAAGACAGCTCACACAAAGGCACCGAAAAATATCTGCCTGAAAAGCAAGAAAATATGTTTGCTATAAATCGTGTATATTAACAACTAAAGTAATAAGTTTAATTTTTAATACTGTGTTATTGTAAAATAAGAAAAAAATTAAATTTGAATTTTCGTTGCAGATTTGTGTTCTATTTCTCTTTCTCAACGCTCAAGAAAATTAATTATGGAGCCATCAGTTATTCTAGATTCTATGTATTCATACAGTTAAATAAAACCTGTTATAATCATGGGACAATCATCATGAATGATCTTATAGGACATGAGGGCTATAAATAATAGTGCTCGCAAGTTAACAGCATAAACGTGTCACTATTAACTGTTGTGGTTCGCATTTAATATGCTAGGGAAATGACAGTAGATCAAATCTTTCTAGTAGACTTTCATTCACCATGCAAAGTGGGCTTAACATAGGAAATGATCGCTATTGCGCGCGGAATTGCAAGCCCTGCAAAGCCATATCCCTCTTTCACAAGTCTGGGTGGCAGATTCCTCTGCAGCAAGGGTCCCATCGTAGTGGACAAGCATTATACAAAAGTCATTCTACTTTCACTTCTGTCATTGCATTTCTTGAGGTTTGATAGTTTCGTTTTCTGAAAAATATTTTACGCTAAAACGATTCAAATTCAAATGTTTATAAATCTATGGGACTTACCTACGTTGGTTATGAGTCCCTAGTCTTACAGACTATTTAAACTAAGCTAAACTAACCTAAGGCAATACACATATCCATGTCCCAGGGAGGATTCGAACCTCCAATGGCCAGCAACTGCACGCTCCGCAGCAAGGCTCCTTAGAACGCTCGGCTACTCCAACGTGGCTAAAACGATTCATTACTAGGTAATTATCATTAAATATCACGAAAAACGTTTGTGAATGGATAGTTTTGCTTTGCGAAATGCGTTTTCACATTAGACACAATCATGTTTTGGAAAAAATCATGAGAGTAATATATCCATCTACTTCATTAACAAGGTTGTTATTAGTAACTATTTTTAAAAATTTTGTGTAATTAACACGAAAGACGAATTAAACAGAGAAAAAATGTTTTTATGCATATACAAATTCATGTAAACAATTATTAAAGGCATCAAAAATGTGTAAAGTAAAACATCATAACTGATAAAAAAGAAGACCATTTTTTATACATTTAAGATAAAAGTAGATAGTGAAATTTATGAAAATCAGGTAACATCTATTTTTAAACATTTATTCGTTCTAACATGTTTCAATAAATATGTTAGACAAACGTCAAATTCAACGCCTCGTTTATTTTTGAAGTATCGTCAAATGCTACAGCGTTTCATCATTGCCAGTCTCAATGAATTGACGAGGCGTTTATTTTAACAGACTCTCCAATCGAAACAGCGTCTAGTATCGTGTATTACATCGATACTATCAAATTTTATCGTTTGTTTTCATTGTTGTTCTCTAAGTTTTGAACAAATGAATATCGCTACATAAATAGCCGGTTTTTCAGTACCGCCAAAGTTGTTGTGATTCGTAAGTTTAGTGAAACCGGGAAATAATAACGCTAAGAAAATTGAACGTGCCGAAGAAATAAAGAGAGGTTCTAAATTTTCTGATAGTGAGAAAAGTTTGTTTGTTGGCCTTATTTGGAAAATGAAAGACGTCATTCCTTGTGAGAATTTCACATATAGGGGTCTCAGCGATGCAATTGCTTCTGAAACCTCCTTGATATATCGGCAGATGGTTGATTTCGAAACCTCATTTAAGACTGCTATTACCATTTTCAGAGATCCAGTAGCATAGAATTGCAAAGATAAAAGCAGCTGTTGTATTGGGCTTAATGGTCTGTTCCTGTTAGTTGGATACTCCAGTCTATTTTCAATTTGTTCCAGATTTTTTAATGCTACTTTCTTGGACAACCTGTACCTTGTAATGAATTTTATATAATTCATTGTGTAGAAATGATCATTGCGCTCAGAAATTATGCGTTCAGGCCCAAGATTTTCTAGCAAATCTATTTACAATACTTCTGCATCAAAGTTATCTTCCATCTTCACAGCCACAAGATGTGAACAGCAATAAAGTATCTATGTTATCTTTACAAAAACTCCTGGATATTCCAACTACAGTAAACCTGTCTCCTTTAAACGACTTGTCAAATAGTTTGACAACGCAAAGTCGGCGCGTGAGTTCTGATGGCGAGTTTAACGATCGTTACAGTAAACAGACGTCGATGAAACGCAAAAATGAAATATAAACGATCGTCAAAAATTAAACGATCGTCAAAGTCATAAATGATGCTTGGTGAAATCGGGCACTAGTCTCGTTCTTTCTGCATCTGTCCATATAAAATTACTATACATAACTTATATTCCACAATTATGAGATATTTTCATAACGCCAAAATTTGAGCATTTCTGCTGTCTCAACTTACAAAGCAAGACATATGGACTTTAAAGAATCTAACCTGAAAGAGCAATGGCTACAGAGGAAAAAAAGTGAACAACTCGCCAAACAGCTACATAACTAAAGACCTCAAATGGACTGCCAATAATTAGAATATTTTTTTGCCCAAAAACGTATTTGCCTAAGTACTTCTAAAAATAACAAAAGGAAAAAATATTGAATGTATGACCACCTAATACTCTGATAACGAGAAGTGCCTGTATCTGCCAAAAATTATGCATCAGACTCTCATCAAAAGGTGGGAAACAATGCGTTTTCCACATGACCTTCATGTACATTTGTTATGCACACTGGCATAGGCCCCCTACATAAATATGCATACCAAATAGATCGCTGTTTTTCTCTTGACAATGTTGTCAAAATTAATATGCATTAGTAGTTGAGCTGGTGGGAATTTTTGTGCATCTATGAGGCCGAACTGAGAAAAAGCATCATGTTAAGTGAGTTACTGCATAAATGCTAACACACAGACTGCGCATTTCAGTTATGAATTATCATTATGAATCAATTTTGCAACTGTATTGTATAATGTATATTAATGATCTATGTATAAACTGTGATTACCTTCTTATATTTCAAAAATATATTACAGGTAAAGCTTATTTACAAAATCATATTACAGCATATACAGGACTTATCATTTAGGAGAGATAAATGTGACTGCTCCTGAAGATTTGATGGCTTGCCAGTTGGTTTGTTAATGACGCTGTGGTGTTGAGTCTTGATCCATCTAGCTACAAATATTTCTGCATCGAAGCAATAAAGTGGAGGTCCATTTATTGAAATAAAATGTAGATTAAGAAGTGTCAGAATTTGTAAACGATTTCTCTGATTAGTCAACATTAGAATCTTGGCACTAAATCCGCAGTCAAGTTTAGCTGTAGATGTAGTTATAATTTATGTTGCTTTCACAAGTACTTTCACAGAAGTGGGCATGTGTTGAGGATTTTCCTTATAAATTCGAAAGTCTTTGACTAGTAACGCACATGTACTTCCACATATTTTAAAATCCACTTTCTTACATAATTGAGGAATTTACATGTCACCATAAAAACACATTCTGAATTGTCTGAAGGCCATAATTGTGAATTTAATACAGCCTGTAGTCCCTCGTTTGCCACTCCCTTTAATGTGTCCAGACAAACTGTGTCCATCCTGCAAGACACCGTTTTATTAAGAGGACTCGCAGGGTGGGTGAGGTTCATGGTATTAAAAATTCTCTACTTATCTTGTATTAGATGGCTGGTTGTGTTGTATTAGTTCTTGCAGCAGGATCTTGCAGCAGTTACTTTCACTTACACATGACAATGAAAAGATGGTCAAGGTTGAATGACAAACTCTCGTAGTTGCACTTTTCTTAATAAATCTTTTTCTTTCCTTATCGGACAATGTTCAAGTTGCAAATTACAAAAATGACCAGCAGCAGATTACAGAGCTGCTTACAGTCTCACATCCACATACAGAGTGCTGTAACATGCCTTCCCACTAATGGAACTGCATAATAAGATTAATGACAATGTTTTGCAGTTCTCAAATACAAAATACATTTATATTTGAAACAGGTGAAAGGGTTTAAATAGAAATATTGTTGTTGTTGTTTAGAGGGGACTAGCCTTCTTGGTCATCAGTCCCATAGAAATATTAAAGTTAGGTTTCAACTATTCAGCTTAATGTATGTAGGTGTTTCATGAAATTTGTATGTAATGTAATACTCAAACTAAAAGACGTGTTTTGACTCATGTTAAATTTACTCAATGTATTTACTGTATTGGTGATTTTGAAGTGCACGCATATATGTTTTGACAATGTTTAGATGTGCTGTTATTTAGACTCATAGTTTTAGTGTATGTCAATCTGTGGTTTAATTTTTTATAAATACAGATTTGTATAAATTCGTCATAATTTTGTTAATTTCAGCAATAGTTTCTTAGTGCCAAAAATATAGATGAAATGTGTTGAAATAATAATAAATGTATGAATTAGAATACAGTGATATATAAAACATGGTCTGCCATAATTTATTTAAACAAAAGGTAAGTATGTAATAATGTTGTGCAATAGTTATAACATATAGTGTTGTTCTATTTATACTACTACACAAATTTATGGGAACAGCATATTCCATAACTATGTGTAATGTATTTTTATTGTTTGTAGGTATTATTTACGAAAGTATCAAGCTGAATGTTATGTTACGTGATAGCCAAAGTTAAGTTTTTAATCAACATACTATCTCTTAAATGCGTTTTGCCGATAGTATTAACAGTATTTTAAACAGAGTGCGAAAATGTGATATTTTACATGTGCATTGGTAAACTTTTATTTAGATGTGCAAAATGTTTACGTCTGTAATGTTGACAATGCCTAGCAACTCACAATGTATGGGCTGTGCAACATAGCAGACCCATTACAAGCTGCAGCATAAAAAAAAATTAAGTCATCAAACCGGTTTTTGTAGGGTATACTAAAGACTGAAAAAATTTCTTTCAAAATATTTTTGACATTATTAGAAGAAACGCCAGTTAAAAACGCGCTATCAATACGCACACATTCCATGCTTTCTACCTTCAGTTCACAAACATTTGAACACATTACTGCATATTACTAGGTGATTGTGATTTACAGCCAACCACAGCTTAGACTTTTGCCAGTTTTGAAAACGTGATAATGCAACAGAATTACCTATCATTATTTCAAGCCTGCTGTTTACACAGCCCTACTTTGAGACTGCTCAAAGTTTTCAGTTTCAAAAGATTCAGTGCCTTCTTCCTTTTAACACGACTATTACCGTTTCCTTTTTATTCACCGTCCATTTTAACTCTCTTAGCAATACTCATAAGACCTTGATATCGTTGTTTGCAATAGTATCCAGTATTACACTGATCTTGAGCAATGGCAAATTTTTCACTGCTTGAAATATCTGCTGATATTCTGTAGTTCTTGCAGGCTTTGATGCACTCAACTCACTAACACTGCTGAAGTGGGAAGCTATGGAGATCGTAGTATCTGTTTCAAATGCAAAAGAACAACCGAACCGGGGGAGCCCACGTGAAGCTCGACCCACGTATTCTGTGTCTACCAAAGTAAGGACGCCGTTATGCTGCCACCTCGCTACTCGCCCACATGGCATGGTGATGGTAAGTCAAGCCCACTGCCTCTTACGGGCGCATTTAGCGTGCACCATCGCAGCATTCTGCGCCTCTCGCTACGATCCTCGCCAGCTGATGATATCAAACAGGTTTGTGTTTCACACTGTGACCATCGCCGTATGTCCTGAAACTCGAACTGTGATTGGTCACTCTAGCCTTGCCGCGTTTGATAGCTTCTCCCTGCATGCTGCTTCGCCGTGCAGTGCGTCAAAGTAATTATTCCTACACTAAATTCTAAATAAATACACCTTTAAAGAATTACAAGAATTTGTTACTTTCTTAAATCTTTCTCTATAAATGCTTTATCTGCTTGATGGAACTGGTTTTTCTGTAATATTTTTCTGTTAATTTCAGTAATAAGCAAAAAAGGAATAAAAAAGAGAAACTCTGTAACTGCAGTTCATGGAGAGATTGAATGTGTGTCCAATATACGGGTCAGGTGCTGCTGCTCACACAGGTCCAGTACTGTGGGAGCCGTATTTTGATTCGATGTTGTTTGTAAAAGATAATTTTGAACCTGGAACAGATAGTGGAAACTTGAATCCGGAGTAATTCAGTGATAACACTGAACAAATCAGCGAGTACAGTGTTGATTCTGGTGATATGCATACTTACAACCAACCCACATCACCTGTATGTCCTCGGAGCCAGCAGCAGTCACTCCTCTATGGAAATTGCAAGAACATTGATGGTCAAAATTTTTCATCCACTTAGCCATTTCTGGTCTGTTAATATTAAATATATAATGAAAAGTCAGTTGTGATGTTCGTAACTGCCCAAAGAAGCGCTCTGGATATTTTTTGAACTTTTGGTAGGCCTAGTGAAAGTTTTCGTACTTTGGACGTCTTGAATTCGTAGGATACACAACATACTTCCCCCTTTTTTTTGTTTTTTTTGTTTTTTTTTTGTTCTTTGCAAATACCTGTGTCTTTGCACCAAACAAATATTTCACTGTTGTCAGACGATGTAGGGAATATTTTGTTACGCTTCACACCACTCATAGCGATATGAACAGCTGCGAGGTTAACTGCTCCTGGCTTCGAGCGAGCAGCGATGTGCCATCAGCAACGGAACAGAACAAATGCAACAGAACTGGTGAGCTGCAAGGTGTGATGTGCCTGCAGTGCGTAATGAGGTGCAAGCCATGAGTTATCAGCTTCTGGAACGCACTTCTCAGTTCACACTACTTTCGCTGTTTGTGGACACAACACATTCATCCACACCCCACCATTGCCACAATCTGAAATAACAGTTAACAAGCATGCAGTTAGTCTACCTGTAAACTGCTGCTCGCGCTAATCCGTGCCGAGTTCTGTACCTGGAAAGGACACTCCGTCAAGGGGTCTAGTCGGAACACCCATGAGTCCAGCTTGCGTGTCTCTGTGGTACAGCTGCCACACTACTTGCCTGACAAGTTCGCAAGTACTGGATGATGGATGTCACATGAAAACAACAATTAAACAATGAATGGCATACATGTTAGTAGTATTAGTGGTGTATTAACCATTGGCGGCGCATCCTATGAGTTCACTCGTTCAATCACCAGAAAAAAGCTCATTATGAAGAAAATCATAAATAAATTAAATAAAAAATGTTTTTAAACTATCATTCTTCATTTCGTTTTTCTATTAAATCATTTCATATGCACATTGCTAGCTTACACACAGAATTTCCAAAAAAATACTAGGAAATAACACACTAATCTGTGCAGGGTGAAACAATTTTATCAGTTATTACCTTCAGTTGGTTTGAGCCCCCAGTGCTACAGCACAAAGAAAAAAACACAAATAAATCACACATTCACAGCTTGTGTTTACTTTGGGCTCCATGAAGTGTGGCTGAAGACATTATATGATACAAACTGGCTGTGTCGTGTCTAGCGGCACATGACGTTAGCTGCGGAAAAATACCAACCGGAAGTGCCTGTAATTTGGCAGTCAGAAGCATAGTATCTGTGTCTTCAAGATCTTTGAGTAGGCTACGCTTTGCAAAGTGACAGCTTAGAATGTAAACAAAGCAGACAATCATGTTATTTTGTGTTGTTTGTCTGTTGATTACTCGTGAAATAGATTAGTGTTTCACTACTTATTGCTTAATTTTCTTTACTGTCCGAGTGAAAAATAATTGTTTCACAGACAGTACGGATCTTTCAGTGACTTTTCAACTTCTTATTTTTTTAAATAAATATTCAGTACTGACATTCTTTAAATCATGTACCAGCTAAAATCTATATTGTACACAGAGCCTGCTGG
Organism: Locusta migratoria; assembly: GCA_026315105.1. Classification (NCBI taxonomy): domain Eukaryota; kingdom Metazoa; phylum Arthropoda; class Insecta; order Orthoptera; family Acrididae; genus Locusta; species Locusta migratoria. The sequence continues at coordinate 108,133,361 of CM048755.1, forward strand.
CTTCTGTCTCCGAATTTTCTGCCAACGTTTGTTTGACTTTGCAACTGACGTTTCGCTACCACGAATTCAGATTCAGATTGGCTAACATAGTTAAAGTTTCATACTTTATTGCTGTTGGAGGGTGAAACTTCGGCAATGTCAGCAACTCATACAGGGCAAAACGTCTGACAAATGTTAAACTTTGACAAAAAATCGCGAGGTAGGTGCCAACGGACAACATGTGTAATGCCCACAAAAGCTTAAAACGTACTGTAGATAAGAATTTCGGACACATCTTTACAACATCTGTGTTTCCCAGTATCTGGAAGGTCCAGTAGCTGCAACAGTTATTCATTTAATAATTGCTAATACCAATAGTTCGTCTGGATTGTAGGTACCTTCCTTGTACCCGCAACAAAATATTTTAATGCACACTGTCATTAGTTCATTCAGGGTTCCTTTTCTGCAGACAGAGAAGAAGCTGCATATAAAATATTTGTTTTACCACATTACTCAGACGAACCTGTTAGGGTAGCAACGTTTTCTTTATTAATGATACCACCAATGAATAATGTCTACAATCAAGTCTCATATACAGAAATATTTATCCTGCTCAGTGTACTTTGTTAAGTGATGTTACACATCCGAAAAGACTATTACACTTATAATGGTTTCTTATTAGGACAGTATTCACGTAACACACTCAGAAATAGTCATATTCGGAAATTACTATCCAAATAACAGTTTCCTCCTTTGTTTTCTAATCAGTTGTAAATGTAAATGAAAGACAGAAACGTAGAACTAACTTTTAATACATTCAGAGAAGTTCAATAAAAACGTAAAGACGAAAAAAAATTATAAGAAGGGAGGACCTAAACCCACTACCTCACATGTTACAAATTACAAATCCACAAAGCTATCCACTACACTACAATTACACACAGCAGGCACTAAATTAAATATACTTAATAATAATAATAATAATAATAATATTTATTCAACATCGAATAATACATATACAGTCTCTTGACATTGTACAGATTATTCTTCTGAATACGTCAGTTTCATAAATTATAAACTAATGATTACTGTTTCATATAGACATTATTTCTTTTATACAATTAAACATATTACATGTTTTTAAGTCTTTATCTGATAATTAAACACTTAACTACAGCATTACATGTTTTAAGTCTACTTGACAACTAAACAGTTAACTACAGTACATACTTGTCTTGGTTAAGAAACATTTTTCATATAGTCATAGAATTCATCTAGAGAATAGAATGCATTTTCAATTAGGATCCTTTTTAGTTGGTCTTTTAATTTATTTTTAGGAAGGGCTGCAAGGCTTTTTGGTAGTACATTGCTAAGCTTCAGGCCAACATGAAGTCCATTTTTTTCATATAATGCTGTTCTGTGGCTGTTTAAATGGTATCTTAGTTTTTGTCTTGTATTGTGTTGATGTAGATCACAATTTAGATCTGGATTGATTGTTTTCACATACATTATTATTTTTAATATGTATACACCAGTAATCGTAAGTATGCCCAATTTTGGAAAGAGATTCCGACATGATTCTCTTGGTTTGGCCCCACAGATAATTCTGACCACTTTCTTCTGTAGTATCAACAAAGTGTTAATGTTAGCTTGTGATGTTCCACCCCAAATTTCTATTCCATAGTTTGTGCTGGATGCAAATAATGCATGGTATGCAGTCTTAAGGATATGCATATCTTTACAATATTTGCTGATCTGGTTTATGGCAAAGATATTTTTAGACAGCTTTTTGGCTAGGGAATCTATGTGCATGTCCCACTTAAGGTTGTCTTGAATTGTGATACCCAAAAATTTTGTATATTTTTCCTTATTAATAGTTTGATTTCCTATTGATAATTTCATGTCAAAGTCTGTTTGCTTTCTAGGGTTAAATTCTACAATTGCAGTCTTGGAGGCACTTACATTTAGGTGGTTTTCATTGAAATACTTGACTATTTCATTAGTAACAGTGTTGCACAGCACTTCCAGACTGCCGTGGTCTTTGTGTTTGCACACAATTGTTGTATCGTCTGCATACAATATTATTTTATTATCTGGGGAACAGTACTTTATATCGTTCACATAAATCAGGAACAGGAGGGGTCCCAAGACGGAACCTTGGGGCACTCCGTATTTGACATCTGCTACTTTGGATTTGAAATACCCACTGTTTGTTTTAATCAAGACAAATTGTTTCCTGTTGCTCATATATGACTCTATTAGGTCAAAGCATGTTTCTCTAATACCCATGTTCCATATCTTGTCAAGTAGTATGGTGATATTAACGCAGTCAAAAGCTTTTTCGAGATCAAGGAACACTCCAGCAACTTGTTCGTTGTTCTCTATGGCAGTTATTATTTCATCTACGAGCTGTGCTGCAGCTACTGAAGTTGACTTGTTCTTCATAAAACCATTTTGATTCTCGAATATTAGGTTGTGTAGACTCAGAAATGCCATTAGTCTATTATAAATAACTTTCTCGATTACCTTGGAAAATGCAGGTAAGATTGAGATCGGTCGGTAGTTTTCAATTTTATTTTTATCACCTTTCTTGTAAATCGGAGTTACTTGTGCTATCTTTAGTCTGTCTGGAAAAATGCCCATTGTGATTATGTCATTTACTGCTGTCGCCAAGGCATCTGATATGTTGTCTATGCACCTTTTAAGTGTGCTGATAGACAATCCTTCATAACCTGCAGAGTTTGAGTTTTTTAGTGACATCACTATGTGTTTTATTTCCCTGCTGTTCGTAGGTGTCAAGTATATGCTATATCTTACTGGATTGCCCTTATATGTATACTGGAGGTTGTTGAACTGGTCATTGATGGATTTTCCCATAGAAGAAAAGTACTCGTTAAAAATATTTGCTATCTGGTAGGGGCATTTGATGTTACCACGTTTGAAATTGATACTCAGGTGACTAGCTGATTTGTCCTTACAGTCCCTAAAGCTATTTATAACTTGCCAGACAGCTTTGCCAGAGTTGTTGGAGTCTCTTAACATGTTAGCTACGTGTTTACTTCTGGTTTCTAGGAGGAGATTTTTGTAGTGATCATGATAGTTGTTAAACTCTTCCTTCAGTCTATGATTATCACTATTCTTTGTCATTGCGCATTGGAAAAGTCTTAGTTTTTCTCTTGCTGTTTTTACTTCAGTGTTTATCCAGTTATTCTTTTTTATTTTTTTACAGTCATTTACTGGCAGGGTTGTTTCTGGGCATGAGACGTTGAAGCAATAATAAAAGTCAGATGCAAATTCATTGAAAGTGATACAGTTATTTTCATTCCATTGTAAGCATTTGAGCACACTCTTAAGGTTTTCGATATTGTTGTCATGGGTGGCTCTTTTTGTTACATAGTGTTTCTTTTTGCTTGCAATATGAAGGTTTTCAGCTTCTATCAGTACCTGAACCGCATGGTGGTCAGAAATTGCAAGCTTCAGAACTGATGCAGTGTATTTAAATATCTAAACTTCAATAGTTACATTGTTGATTTGTTACAAACAACTATTTATTAGCAAGGTAAGCGTTTTTGTGATTACTCTTAAAGACATCATAATGGCATACTTCAAGTGTAGAGTTCACCATTTCTGAATAAGCTGAATTTAAAATGGCGCCTGTCACATCATGCCAAAGAGTCTACCCGTGCTGTGTATAGTCTCTGGTCCAAAACGGAAGTGGTATATTTTCGCCGCTAACGTATACTGTCTAGCCGCCATCCACACCTGCTGCAATGTCCCCAACATGTTTAGCTTTAAATAAATACAGGCAGGAACAACAACAAAAAAGGAATACACAAATGACACATTCACTTTTAACTACATTGATGTTTATTCCACCTAATATCCATCGGTGCATATTTGTTACACCTGACTTCAGAGCAATGTCGAGTTCCTTAAGTCTGCAACACCAAAAAATTGAAACTTGACTGAATAGTTTCTAAGTCACACAGTCGTTAAACAGAAATTAGTCTAGCAATTATCCAGAGAAACTCTAAGTTCCACTGTCACAGAATATATTTAGAGTTCATGAGTCACCACTGACGATTTTTTTCTAAGTGCCACAGACGCAGAATAAAATCTAAGTTCTCAAAGCACAACAGAACAAATATTTCTAAGTTCCACACTAGAACACTGCCGAAATTTTACAAATCCTCAAGGGGCTCCACAGTCGCCCATCATAACGACACGTCTTATCTGTCAAACCGACGTTAACAGACTGCCCCTAACGAGTCAAAATGGCCGCCTTAAGTACCCTCATTGGCTTACTCTGAAGTCAAATCAGTGTCTTATTTTCACAAAATTACCTCTTTTACATAAAATACAAATGAAATAAATACATGTAATGATAGTATTTAACGGAAATTTTCCGCTCAAACAGAATATGGCATTAAAAACAGTGTACATATCATAGTTTTCGCATTATCAAAAAGTTAAAGTTTTCTACCTTTCCTTTTTCACTATTTAACATAGATTATTCACTGTACTATTGATCCTGTGGTTTCATTAACTATTTACTTAAGTCTAGTTTACTGTACTGCCACTAATACTACAGTTATTATTGCTTATTTATTAAAAATCCAGCGTTTATATTTGGAAAACATGTTACTGATCTCTAATTCACATTTACTGAATTTGCGCAAAAAACTAATAATACTCACTCAGGTCTTAATAATACATCTTAATAATACTCACCTAGATCTATGATTTTACACCTTGTATGCAATATTTGGTTAAGCTGTTTTCAAGACAAATCGTTCACAAAATTATTTTATAATGATTTTTTTATTTACTATAACTCAACTACTATTAACATTACAGGAAGCGCGTTTATGTCAGCACATTTGTTTATTCTTTATCTTTAAAATGAGCCTACACGCTCCTTTGTATCATGTACGGATCGATAGTTATTAATTTTTAAGTGGTTTATTGTATATTTCTCCAAGGCCAAACAGGGCTTCTCCCACCGATCGCCATTGAGTCTCATAATGGCCTGGATTTTCCAGTCATGTGTCTATACACAAAGCGAGTGACCAAATGCTCGTTTGAGTGGTGAAAGGTGCCGCTATCTGCTGACTAGCCCCTGAACTACGGCGACTCAGTAGCTGTCAAAACACATCACGATTCTCGCGCATGTGCGCGATTTACCACAGAATTGCAGACTTAAAGTGTCCCCAAGAAACTATCCCCTTACAACATTCAAATTATTTTTATAACATGAGAAAAGTTTTGTCATAGAGACAGCATGATTATAAAGTCAATCTGGTACTGTCCAGTGTGTCCTGGTCTCTTCCATGTATATAGCTTCTTTCATTATGTTTAAACCAAGTATTGGTGATCATTAAATTGTGCTCTGCACAAAATTGTACCAAGCGATCTCCTCTTTCATTTCTTTTCCCCAGTGCATATTCAAATACAACATTTCGTTCTATTCCTTTTACTACTACCGGGTTCCAGTCCCCCATCACAATCAAGTTTTCGTCTCCCTTAATTTTCTTAATGATACTTTCCTCATTCATTTCTTCAATATCCTCATCATCGGCCATGCTAGTTGGCATATAAACTTGCACTACTGTGGTCGTTGTTGATTTTGTGTCTATCTTTGCTATGATGATGCGTTCACTATGCTAATCCTGCATTACCACAAACTGATTTCTTGTTTATAATCATGTATTCACCTGACAGAAATTCTGTTCCTCCTGCCACCGAACTTCACTAATCCCTACCATATGTAACTGTAACCTATACATTTCTCTTTTCAAATTGTCTAACTTACCTATGCGATTAAGGGTTAGAACATTTCACACTCCTGTCCGTAGAAGTCATGATTAGTTTTTCTTGATTATGACATCCTCCTGAGTACTCCCAGCCCGGAGATTCGAATGGGGGACTATTTTACCCCCATAATATTTTACCCAAGAAAACGCCATCATCATATATTCATACAATAGAGCTGCATGTCCTTGGGATAAGTAAAGATTGTAGTTTCCCCTTGCTTTCAACCGTTCGCAGTAACTCCATGGCAAAGCCATGTTAGCTGATGTTACATGGCCAGCTCAGTCAATCATGCAGACTATTGCCCCTGTAACTACTGAAAAATATATATGTTTTAAATAATTTTCCGTATTTCATTTGTTTTCATTGGTTTTTCATTTCAGTATAAAACAACCTAATGCTTTTTTGTTTTCTCCGTTTCCCTTCACATGGATATGTTCAGTTTTGGAATTGATCGCCCTAAGGTGCCTCGCTGCGGAGCGCGTGACTGCTCCCCATCGGAAGTTCGAGTCGTCCCTGGGGCATGGGTGTATGAGTGTGTGTGTGTTGTCCTTAGGTTAGTTTACGTTAGTTTAAGTAGTTTGTAAGCTATGGACTGATGACCACGCAGTTTGGTCTGATATATTTACAAACAAATTGATTGCCTCTCCTGTATCAGAATCCAGCTGAATTTGTTACTGCTTAGATACTTCCAGTAAAGATATTTTATTATTCCTCAGCGGAGAATACATCTTTCATTTACTAGCTGACTAGTTTCCGCTATCAGAGCTGTAATACTGAGTTGCTGCAAAATACACAAAGGGAGACATTCATTACACGTCTTTCCGGAATTCTGTGTATCAGACGAAGGGACAGTGGAGAACAAAGCTGACTTAATGCTAGTGTACTATCTGTAGAATAGGTCTAGCGTAAGTGATTAGTATTGCCCTCTTCTGGGAAGCAAGACACTGAAGTGTGAGGAACATGCGAGGAGTTGTGCCTGAGCCTCTTCTCGATCCCAATAGACAATGCTCCTGTATTAGAAAAAATGGATATTTTAGAAAGAAATTTTGTTAACTGCGAAAAATATAACGGAAAAATACCGCGGGATGCGCATCATGACCTGTTTGCATTGCATTAAGTCAAGGAAATACGTGTATAATAGCCAGAGATCAGGACAGCGGTAATATTTAACTTTCAGTAGAGTTCGAATTGTGATCAGTTAGAAAGGAATTCCTGTCTAAATCAATCAGAATCCAGCTTTCAAAGACTGAAACTTAAGTGGAACAGTTAACAATTTTTGATGAATTTATAATGGCCTGCAACATATACTGGTGCTCATTCTCTAAGGCTGTTGGAATGAAGAAGATGAAGAAAATCAGAACACAGACTTCAATATAAGAGAGTGTGAGATATATAAGGACAACTTTAGTGGCAGTAATAAATTGATATAGGTGGGCACAGGCGAGATTTAAGGAGGGTAGTTCGCAATCTTGTTAGTACATATGATTCTAGAGAGACACCATATTGAACATTTGTAACATTTATTTTCTCCCAAAAACGTTCGGTACAGCGTTGATACAGTTATACACCACAAACATTACTCTAAGGATTGTATGTGTTCTTACAGAATTTGACGAAGTGTAGAGAAAGAAATCAATGGGCATCTGTTTTTAGGGGAAAGATATCAATTCTGGAATGTCTGGTAACTCACCTCCAAATACGAGAATGTTGTCAGCTCCTGCTTACATACATAGAGATGAACAGTAATGTTACAGTAGAAGAATCGGCAATGGATGTACCATATACATGTTTTTCTCTATGATGAAGAGGGGAAATGACAGCATTTGTAGCCTCTGTGTGATATAATTTTAATATTTTAAAAAGTCAGTCAGGGGAAGGATGGAAAGCGACGTTAGTTGCGTCCAGAAGCTCCATGTGCCCTCCAGGTGGTTCTAACTGTGACAACAATCTCTGGTAGCTAGACCTGTCAGCATAGTTATGGCAGCTACCACGCCAGTGCCAAATGGCTCTTGCCACGGCCAACAAAATTGTCAACAAAACCAACAAAACTATCTGAAAAGACAATAGCTCCAGTCCTTAACATTTGCCATTGGAATGTTGAAAGTCAAATCGTTACTTTCTCAGTAAAAATCTTTTGAGTAACAATATTGACATCCTTACTCTACAGGAAACCCATGTAGAAGATCGTAAAATTGTGAAAGAGCCAATATTAATGGCTACAAATTTGCAGGAGAAATAGGCCATAGAGCCTATGGTATCACTGCATATGGCAGAGAGGACTTGGACGATTTATCAATATTCCATGAAAACTGAGACAATGACGTATTCGTATTGGCAGTGAAGGGGTCTGGAACTACGGTAGTTACTAAAAGCCTCCAGTGGCAAAAAATGCAGTTCTCACACTATTTGAACATCCATCCCTATACGTCGGCGATTTCAGCAGCCACAGTAGCCACTGGGGATACTAGTCCGCTAATGAATATCTGTAACAAGATTATCCAGGTTTTCCAATAAGAGCCATAATCCAAAGTGTTGGTCCTTTAATCTTGTGTTCCTTCTCAGCAGCTGAGGGATGTTTAGCACATTCGAGGAGTCCATATTGACACTTCCAGCCGTAACCAGTGGTTCCGTATTTTTTCCTTGCTCCATAGACCTGAAAAACCGAAACGACCTATAACAAATAACTGTTGCAGATACAAACTATAATGTATTATATTTACGAAATCATATCAACGACTGTATGTTCTTTATTACATATCGATCACTCTACAGAGGCAGTACCGTGTATCTTATGATCTGTACTGTGCTACAGAATCCTACAACACAATGGACCCACCTGAAACTCTTTTTAGGACAAAACGAGTCACAGATCAGTGAATTTCACATCAAAACTGTCGTATTACAACACAACAGAACAACATTTAACCCTTTTTTTAGTTCAGAATGATCCCCAGATCAGAGAAATTCACATGAAAATCATTGGTTCATTTCCCAGTAAGATACCACGATGTTATTCGAGACATAGTTTTTGTATGATGATGATGATTTCGTGTGACATTGTTGGCCGTTAGACCCCAGCTGGGATCGTGTTTGGCCTGCCTGGTGCAAGTCATTAAGTGACGGCACATGGGCGACTTGCGCTCGACGATTATGAAATAATGATGAGAACGACACAACACCCAGTCCCCGAATGGAGAAAATCTCCAACCCGATCGGGTATCAAACCATGGCCCCCTGCGTGGCAATCTAGCACGCTGTCCACTGGATTATGGAGGTGGGCTTTGTATGATCATTCTACACAAAGAACCTTTTAAAAATCAACAACATCATTGCACGACCATGATTCTCTTGACCCCACTATCGAAAACGAGACGATTCAGGTGTTCCTTTTCCCGCGCACTATCAGAGAAATATCACAAAAGCAGTTCAATAAGTCCTCTGCCATGCACTTTAATGTTGTTAGCAGAGTATTTATGTAGCTGTATATGTAGAATCAAATGGTGATGGCTGTTCTCACACAACAGAGCCAGCACCAAACGTCTTATGTTCTCCAGTAAACAATGCGTAAGAATTGTCTGTATGTACGTTCAAAAGGTAAAGTTTAGGCCCACGTTCCGTCTGCTCTATGCCCAGCCTGTATATAAAAGTCTCTAGCAATGGTCTAATGGCCTTATGACAATTACTTGCTCATAGGAAAGAGCAATGTTTGCATCTATCGCTAACAAGGAAAGTGCTGATGTGTAGAGGGAATAATCCTAGACTGTTTATATAATTCTTCTTGCAACGCAAACAAAGTATGGAGCTTCGAAATTTACACCATCTGTATAGAGGAAGCGCTATATAAATAATTATATACAGATTTTCAGAAGTTGAAAGTGTGTATTCCAGTCAGCATTGTCAAAAGTTGTCTCCAAATCTAAAAATGTGGGTTTACTTTTCATTAACCTATCTTGCAAGATAACTCATTAAAGGAATAAATCCAATTAATGCCTCGAGTCTACATGATACATTTACTTATTTTAGCTGCTCTTGTCAAATGAATTTGCCTCTAGGTACCAGACATAAACTGGCAGCATATGTAAAATGTTCTGGATTGAGAGAAATATGTTACTCCTGATCGTCCTTACTGGAATCAGTATTACCAATCTGCACGTGATTTACAGGTATGCAATTGAAACTAAAAGCTGACAGAACATAATTTATAAGATTTCTCGTTTTTTAGTGTCTGGGAGATTTACCTCTTAATTGTCGGGTATTCTTATTACCTCAGTAAATAAATTGCAAAACACGATTAAATACTACACAGTAGTTGTTCTGGGAGAAATTCGTTAAGTACTTCCACATGGAGGAGATTGCTACAATATACAGGGGTGCACATTGAATATACCGTTTGCTGTCGTTTACAATACTTAAACAGTCTTCCAGAGGGTCAAAACCATTATCCATTTGGTAAAAGTCTCTCACAATCGTCTGTATAAACACTTTCTAAAATCGTTACTGGCATCTTTGTTGTCACCAGGACTCTTGAGTTGACATACAAATTTATTATATATTTTTTACCCAGCAATTTGATATCAGCCACGATAAACAATCTACTCCAAATGTCTTATCATTATCCAAAATCATGATGCTGTTTATTGTACGTAGTCTCGAACATATATACTTTGTTAAAAATCTTGTGTAACGCCACAATTCAAAAGTGTGTCGGCGGGGTGTGAACTTTTATTTTATTTATTATCATTATTTTTTTTAACACAGGCGCTCCTCTGAGTTACACGTTAGACGGCTCGCAATCTGTCATGAATGGACCTCCCACACCATAATAGAAGGGTAGTGGGGGCAGTGAGCCTTTACGATGTCTCCTCTTATGATAAGTGACTGTACAGTGGGCAGGACGTTGATGTATTCACTGTCCCGGCCGCGACCCCACCCACTGTACAACCCTCTATCAGACACAGTCACAGATCACAAGAGAATATGTCTTAAAGGCTCACTGCACCCGCTATCCTGCTATACGTATATGTTCTGACCACAGTTTGAGGAGATAACCTATCGCACTGTTGCATTGTTCTGATCACAGTTTGTGGAGCTAACCCCTCTAGCACTGATGCATCGTTTTAATCCAAGGAGGTTAGAATAGAGATTCTAACCTCCTTGTTCTGTTCACAGTTTGCGCAGATAATCTCTTCCATTGTTGCATTTCATGTGTAGTTTGAGAGTCGCTATAAATAAGTGTTCAGACGCAAAGATTGGCAGGGCTACTCCTGTGCAGAAACTGCAGTATAATTAGCAGTTGACTGGCTTGACATAGCTCAGAGCATATTAAGTGCCTTCTGTGTTTCAGTGCCTCTGTAACTTAGTTTATAAGAAAGGAGACATGGCGTTCAAACAACCACGTATGTGTCTGTGTGTATGTGGGCTTCCAGCCTCTAAGTCTGCATGAATGAGAACGACTGTTTCAATGTAGTTCTTAAGAAAGTAGTTATGGTGCTTACAAGCCATTTGTGTATGTATGCGTATGTGTGTGTGTGTGTGTGTGTGTGTGTGTATGCGCGCGCGCGCGCGCGCATACGTGTGTGTGTATGTGAGCACGCGTGTGCACTTGTATGTGTTCATCTGAATGGTGAGCAGCGTATAACTGTATGTCTGTGGGCACCATTTTGTATATGGTTTGTTAATTATAGTGAAAAAAGCTAACTTTACAAATAGACATTCATCCAACTATTGATTTGTATCCAGATTATGGGCGAGTAACTGTCTAGTACTAGCTTTGTGTGTCTGTGAGAGAGACCATCTTTCCTAAATATTGTAGAAATGCTTCTGAACCACCATAAATTTGTCCTGATCACAGCTGACAGAGCAACTCTCTTGTACCAAAGCATCTTGAACTAAATTATTGGCAAAGTTTTTAGCATATTACTTTCTTGTCTTTCCTGTCACCATGTGTGTTAAAATAATTTATGTAACTATAAGCAGTAGTTGTTAAGTAAGCAGTTATGGTGCTTACTGGCCATTAGTGTGCGTGTGTGTGCTTCTATGTACTCATCTGAATGGTGGACAGCTAATAACTGTATGTTTTTGAGCACCATTTCATTTGCAGTTTGCTAATTATAATGAAAAAACTAACTTTAGAAATAGACATTCATCCAACAGTTGATTTTTATCTGGTAGATTGGCGAGTAACTAATTTAGTAGTAGCTGTGTGTCTCTGTGAGAGAGACCATCTGTCCTAAATCTTGTAGAAATACGTTGAAACATATTAAAATTGTTCGTTCTTTCTTCCTGTATCTGTCCACTACTGTCTTATAAACTCTCTAGTACAGTATTGTATCCATCTCAAGTTTGTTATTGACACGATCATGGTCCACCATAAAAGCTGTTCACAGTGATGTTAATGAGTGAAAAAAATTCTGTTCTAGCCTCCTTTAGGGATATCCTAGAGGGTTTGGAAGATGACCTGTGCGCCACAGCGCAACAGCAGCAGGCGCATGCCGCAACCCTATTGAAACCTCCTGCTGCTCAACCACAGCCCATTCCAGATGTTGATGGGCTCAATGAGATCCATAGGCTTATCGAGGTCATCCAGCAGCAGCCTATTGAGGAAGCGCCATGTAAATGCTGGTACATTCATTACAAGTTAATACTTTTTTATTTCTTAATAAAATACTGTTATGAATAACTGAAGTTATTGATCTTACAGTTTCTTATCTCTCTGACGAAAGTGTCAATGAGAATGTTTCCCTCAATGTGTCTATTGGCAGCATCAGGATGGGTTGATGTATGAGGAGGAGGAGGAAACAGATGGCAGCACCCCATCTCCTCAAACCCAACGCTGGACTCAAAAGAGGTATTTAAAATTCTTAGTAAAAATCTGTTTAAGTGTAGTAACTTGTCAGTTCCAAGTTTATGTGTACTCGTTTTTTACTGAACATGAGCTCATCGAGCTCACAGCTTCGTAGCCACTGCTTGTCTCCCAATTGACCTCAATACCCTCTGACAGTTGATCAACAACACTTATTGAGGGTGTTGAGAACCATGAAAAATGGAACGAAATAGGTATTTTAAAATCTTAGTTTTAAAAAAATCTATTTCCACTTGTAGTAATTTGTTAGTTCCAAGCTTATGTGTGTGCTCTTTATATATATATATATATATATATATATATATATATATATATATATATATATATATATATATTTACAGTACGTGAGCTCACATTGACGTCGTCAACACTTGTGTCCTCATTGGCCTCAACACCATCCAAACGAAGAGCTACATCACTGATCAGAGGTGTTGAGGCGAAAACACTGAAAATTATTAATAAAGCAACATCGTGTTAGTGAAAACAATATATATTTGGCTTGTTTGCTTCTTAGTCAGTGAGTGAATGAATCTGTTCATCCATTACCAATGTTACACTTCTTGTTACAGATCATATTCTGGAATTCGTCGGCTTAATGGTGGATGATGATGAAGTGCAGGCCAATAGTGAGGATCTGAGCAGTATCATCAGCTCATCATGGTTCTGTGCAGGGCATGATTCAATGTCCTCTGTATCAGGATTACATTCATGGACACATGGCAACAAAGGGGCTGTACTACATGTCTTTGATATGCTGCTAGCAGAGGACGTCTGTATGGAGCTCTCTGGTGTTTATGAATGGCAGAGCACAGTTGGAAAAGGTGAATAAATTTTTGTTTTCTTGAAGCACTATTGTGAAGAAGAAAAAGTAGTAGTCTATATTTCTATTTTTATGAGCATTACCATGTACTTAAATTCCCCATGTTTTATTATTGTTGCAAAACGATCTCAAATAGCTGTGGCATACATGTCAGGCGTTGCAGGAACATCCACCAATGCACTGCGTAAGTGAGCATCCCCTTTCAGAACTCTTCTAATAGGCACAGGCGGTTCTCTGATGCAGAAGCAACAGTTGAGCGGGGTTGGATGGCAGGCAGCCTCACCCCACCCAAGCTGCTCCCATTTGGCCATGCCCCTGTCCCTGCAGCAGCAGCCACAAAAGCAGTCCAGCCAACGCCACCATCACCTACATTCCCCGGTGCATAGCTCGCCCATCACCAACTCCATATTGCTTAGGGTGGTCATCGCTGTCGCCATCGGCCAATAGTAGTAGTAGTAAGATTAGTAACAGCAATAATCAAATGCTTAGTGGTAACTCTCCCTCCCATCCTATTGATAATGATGTAGGGCATCAGATTCTGGGTCTTACGACCCTTCTTCAGTACTCAGAGGTCACTTGTAATTTTGAGAGGCGCATATGCTTTGTGTGGATAGATAATCTGGCAGCAGGATACTGTGACCCTGTCTTGTTCCTGGAGGCCTGCTATCCCATGCTGGAGACTGAGCTTCTCAGAGCAATCCACGTAATCCTGCCCTTCAATGCAGTGCAGTAATGTGATGTGATTTAACCCATACACCCAAAGATTCTGAGGGTGCAGAGGAGACAAGCCTCCACTATGACCACTAAAAACAAATCCGCTGAACTTCAATTACACGATATAACAGTCAAACCTTAAGGTCGTAAATCCTACCAAATACCTAGGAGTTACAATTACGAACAACTTAGACTGGAGAGAACACGTAGAAAATCTTCTGGGGAGGGCGAACCAAAGGTTATGTTTCATTGCCAGAACACTTCGAAGATGCAACAGCTCTGTGGAAGATATGGCCTGCATCACACTTGTGCGTCCTCTCCTGGAGTACTGTTGTCCAGTGTGGGACCCTCGCCAGGTGGGACAGACAGAAGACATTGAGAAAGTTCAGAGAAGGGCAGTTCGTTTTGTTTTATCATGTTACAGGGGCGAAAGCGTCACAGAAATGTTGCACGATATGAGGTGGAAATCATTAAAAGAACGAGGTTATTCGTTGGGATTTGCGAAATTTCAGTCACCGTCTTTTACTTCTGAATGTAAAAATATTTTTCTAGCACCCACCTACATAGGGAGACATGACCATCCCAATAAAGTAAGAAAAATCAGATCGAAGATGGAACTATTTAGGTGTTCTTTCTTCCCGCACACTATTAGAGAATGGAACGGTAGAGAAAGGTTATGAAAGTGGTTAATGAACCCTCTGCCAGGCACTTAAATGTGATTTGCAGAGTATCTATGTAGATGTAGATCTAGGGCGATAACAGTGTGATTACACAGAGCACCTCAAATGCCAAGTGGTATCACGAATCCACCTTGAGTGTCATTATGAAGCGTTTCCTCGAGATGGAGGTTTATGGTTTGGCTCAGACAGTTAGCCAAGTCTTACACCTTGATATCCATATTCATGTCTAATATCCTGTAAGTGGAGGGTCCAGTTTCATTCAAATTCCTGTTCGTATTAAGGACAAGAAAGCTTGCATTAATGTAGACAACAAAATTAGAAACTTTGTAATGGTCAGACGAAGGTCAGAGACGAATACTGTTTCGCTTGGTCAATTCTGGCTTGTGATAAAAAATTAGAGAAATATTCACAGTGTACGCCAAATTACAAAGTATCTGGAGGAGAAATTAAAGTTCCTTATCAAACTCCAGGACATTCCCAAATTTGAGGCCCAGAATCCCACATTATCAGTGCATGTTTATGAGTGAACAAGACCTTCATGTTAACATGATGCTTATCACCAATGGTTAAAGACAGCATTACATATGGATCAAATACATGTCCACCTCCTTTCCTCCCAATTATGTAATCAACATGGCAAAACCTACATCTGTTATCGGTGTCTAAGTAATGTTTCGCAAGAAGAGTATTTAGAGAAACACATTGTAGACCATGAACCCAAGGAACCAGTAATGTGTTATTATGTCAACCCCTGAAAATAAGTTCAAGAATGCTCACTATCAGAAAAGATGTCCCGAGGCCATTTACAGTGATTCTGAGTGCTTACTTGCTCAAATTGATGGATGTGAAGGTAATAGAATAGCCGCACATAGTACCTTTGCAGCAATATACCAAGTTGTATGCACAGTCAACCCCAATCTGAATAAATTCAGATCTTATGTAGGAAATGTTCCCAAGATATGTTTGCTCACAGAGCTCAAACAGGTTGCGTGGGAAGATGACAAACTTTACAGTCAAAATGTTCCAATGAGTATGACGTGGGAGGATGAGGAGTCATTTGATAAGGCTGTAGATTGCAATATTTGTTGGTTAGCATTAGACAGAAAAGCGGAAACTCACCGTAGAGACCACTGTCATATAATCAGGAAGCACAGTCGTGTAGCCCACAATGTATGCAACTTGAAGTATCAAGTACCTGGACATATACCAGTCTTTCTCTACGATCTTTCTAATTACAACGCTCACTTTTTAGTGTGGCACTTGGTTAAATTTGTCAAGAAAGAAGATCAGGTTAATGTCCTGCCTGATAGCACAGAGAAATACATTTCATTCTCCAAATGAATTACGTCAAAAATTATGCTGTACTTACTTGATACACTTTGTTTTATGCAGTTGTCACTTTCCAAGCTTGTTAAGACTCTAGTTCAGAAGGATACACACATCACTCGATCTGCATATCCTGAAGAGAAAAAGTTTCAACTAGTGTTGCGAAAAGGGATTTTTCCCATGTGAGTACTTGGACTCTATGGCGAAACTCCATGAAACCGAGATTCCCAATATTTACCAATTCACTCACTGGTGATGCCATAACAGGTGCACAATATAAGCATGGCGTGAATGTTTGGTGGGAATTCAACATCTCCAATTTGTGTGAATATGCAAGGATCTACATGAACACAAGTGTGCACTTACTTGTAGATGTTTTCGAGAAGTTCAGGAGTGTATGTGTATGCTTGACCACATACTTCTTGAACACCGCCTTTTATTAAATGGCACATGGGTTGTCTTTGGATGCAATGCTCAAGAAGACAAAGTGTGAAAGTGTAACATTGAGCTTTTAACTGATTCAGATAAGCTTCTCTTCTCTGAGCACAGAATATATGGAGGACTTTCCCATTGTATTCATAGACATGCAAAGGCAAATAACTGACACCTGGGTGAGAGGTACAACACATCCCTCGATTCGTCATATATTCTTTATTCGGATGTTAACAACTTCTACGGACATGCAATGATGCAGCCTCTGCTAGTTGCAAGGTTTCAGTGGGTGTCAGACAAAGAATTAGAGGGATTAGGTGGCAAATTAATGGGTTTGTCTGTGGAATTTGATATTGGATATGTGATTCAAGTAGACACTTCATATCCAATTAGTTTGCATAGGATGACAAGCGACTTGCTGTTATGTCCACGGCAGATTAGTCATATGTACTGGAGCGCCGTGCTGCGGTGTGCGCGGCCGATCGCCGACGGGGGTTCGAGTCTGTTAGATTACGAACATTTGTTATGTCCAGAGCAACTTGTGCCACCAGGGGCCAAGTGTTCCATCCACAAGTTGATAACTGTTGCATCTATGCAGAGATACGTCATTAATTATCATAATCTGCAGCAGTGCCTCAAAATGGGAATGGAACTTGTTAGAATCACGTGAGCTATATCCTTGAACCAATCCTCATGGTTTAATCAATACATTGAACTAAATATGGCAAAGATGAAGGTTGCGATTAATGATTTTTTTAATTTTTTTTAAAAGTTAATGGATAATTCCTTTTCAGGAAGACCATGCAGAATGTAGGACATGAATGCAATATGAAAATTAGTACCAAGTGGGATGGGCATTATAGTAAAGGAAAATTAATTAATTGTGTTACCAACATTTAAGAGGCTCACCATATTCAATGAGAACTTTGTTGCTGTGGGGATGGTTAAGGCTTCAGTCAACACTACCTAGAAGACAAGGCCTCACAACTGGCCATGCCTACATCACACCGAGAGGCCGCAGCCGCCAGGTGACTGGCTGGCTCTGAGGCACGCCCACTGCCTCATAGCAGCTGGCCAGTTACCTTGCGTTCACAGCTTCTCAGTGTGACGTACGCACAGTCAGTTGTGAGGCCTTGTCTTCTTAGTGGTGTTGCTTCAGTACAGTTTACAAAACCTATCTACCTGGGGATGTGTGTACTTGATCTGTCCAAACTCCTCATGTACAGGTTCCACTATGAGACTGTTAAGTCTCACTTTGTGGAACCAAAGTTATTGTATAAGCATACGGATGGTTTCATCTACTGGGTGAAACACTGTGATCCATATGTAGTAATGAAACGTATTGGAAAGAATTCGATACTTCTGGTGATATGGCCGATAATCCTTACGGCATTGTTCATCAGAACAAGAAGGTTTGTACTCATCAGCTGTTTGGTCTTTGGGCTCATCGATGAAGAATACGGCATTTTACTCTTGTCTGAGGGCTTTGCAGAGGGTCAATGTTATGCCAATGTCGTGTATACAGTCAATCTCAACACTGTTAAGTTCAAAGAGTATCTCTTGAAACAGTAATGCTAGAGCATCAAGTGTAAGCTTTGAACCCTCTGTAGTATAACCATCCTTCTTCTTCTGAAAGGCGCCATCCAGATATATGAAACTCTTGCACAGGAGGGTTAAAGCGTCTAGATGTTGGATGACGATTCTCATTTCATCACTTTTGTTAAAAGTGCTTGAAGCATATGGTTTATGTGAGAAGTACTCCTGAGTAATAATCCGCTCATCATACTCTGATGATTGTTATATTGAGCAATGACATATTTGCAGGGTTTCAGGTCTACAGAATTGTGAAATTCGTTGGTGGCATGTGTGAGCACCTTGCGGTTCTGTTGAAAAGTAATGTGCTCCAATGTGCGGACACAGGCTTTATACTTTACTCCCAGTCTTTCTTAGATATAAGTCTCAGAATGATTTCTTCTCCTCAAAAGTCAACAAGTTGGTTATTCTGCTCCACAACACATAGTTCAAAACCGCTCAGTGCCTGAACTGTCACTGGGAGATATAGAGCATTGGTTGGATTCTCAATAATCTTGTACCCTGATCCAACTGCTGGGAAGAAGCCGTAAATTGTATGAACCAATCTACCGTTAGGTAGAAGTTAGTTGCAATACTACACTCAACACGAATAATGCTGACTTGGAGTACATCAACAGTCTGATCAGAGCTGTAAAATATATGAGGATTCTTCTTTAAAACTTGTTCTTTTGTGAAACCTAGTAGTTGACCTTTCGAAGCTTTCTGGCTGAAATTGAGCATTGTGTTCTGTGTCCTTATTTCTCATTTAAGAGTACTGATGTTTGCTTTTAGCTCAATCCGTTTTCCAAGCAATTTTAAAACTTTATGTAGTTCATCGATATCATAAGCGCCAGGTT
This sequence comes from Locusta migratoria, assembly GCA_026315105.1. Taxonomy (NCBI): domain Eukaryota; kingdom Metazoa; phylum Arthropoda; class Insecta; order Orthoptera; family Acrididae; genus Locusta; species Locusta migratoria. The sequence continues at coordinate 108,152,417 of CM048755.1, forward strand.
CTATTTTCCCAACCTCTTTTGCCCCATTAATTCCTAGATACAGTTTATTGTTGGCTTCTTTGATATTCGGAATAGAGTTATATGTTTCCAAAGCAGTCAGGGCTACACTCCAATCTCTGCTGCTTAGGTCAATGGTGGGGAGTAATCAGCACATAATACAAAAGATCGTTCCTTTAGAGTGTATGACATGGTATCGAAATATCAATAGTAAAATATGGTTATTCCACCTCCTTATAATCCTCTGTGAAAGTTAAGAGGAACATGATACACAAATGTCCAGGCAGGTAAGTATCAAACTCTTGGTATCGTCGGAAATTGTAGGAAACACATTTTCTGCTGTTTGTAAAGTATTCTGTAGTTCTTCTGGAGGTTGCAGGTTACTAAATGAATCGAAGAAGAATTTGGCGTTTGTATTCTCGTTACTGGCATACACTACCCAATGAGTTCCAGGTCCACCAGCAACATCTAAATTAACTATTTCACATAGTCTGTGAAAACGTATTACGCATAAACACACCTCTGAATCTTGGAATGTTCAACTTCTCTTTATCAAATTTAAGCAGATCTCTACTCGTAAGCAGTCTGTCAGGTAGAACAGTTAATGGGTTTTTTATTTATAAAGAGACCTAGTCCTGTCTTGTATGGTTTCAGGTACACTCCTTTTCCTATGGCTGATGCTTCCATCATTCGGTTATGTCTTGTCGCTTCATCTAATTGTTGATGAAACTGTTTCACATTATTCATTGTTCTGGCAATGGCCGCTGCCCCTCTGGCTAGAGAACCTAGGATGTCTTCAGTATTTGTAGAACTGTAGGTATTTTAACCCATTGTCTCTACCCAGATCCTATCTTCAAAGTGCCTTTAACTGCATACATTGCAGTGAAGATACAGTTCTTCAGACACCCATTATTACTATTCTTCATTTTCTTCTTTAGAGCGCGACATTCAGTGTTCATGAATTGACAGAAACCCAACCCAAGCTTTATTTTAGCATGCAAGGTTTTGTCAACTGCAAATTCTGCAAGGCATTGACCAAGGCCTATATCCCTCCTAGCACACTTTTCGAGGTAAAACTCTATCTGCGGTGTGGCGATCTTTACTAGATGCGTATGCAATGGCGTGCATCTTGCACGCTTTGTTCATTGTCAAATATGAATACAGTGTTGGGTTTTAACTGTTCTGCTAGTGGGATATTACTGCTTTCACTGTACTTTGAGTATGTAACGCCTTTTACATTTCATAGTATTTCCTTTCATGGCTGGTATTAGGGCTGGAACAGCGTTTTTGAAAATACACAATCATGTTCAAAGTGAACTCCATCAAAATGTGTTTGCAAAGTCGTTAGAATATTTGGTTTGCTGCAGTTGGAGGGACCTACAATTATTGCATGTATATTATCAGGAAGTACTGATCTTTTCTTATTCTTCTGTGGATCTTCTCCCAGCCCAATCAGTACTAAAAAATATGGTGCTGTATCCACCCTGCCATGATACCGATTATATCAAGTACAGGCGTGCAGTGGGTGTATATATACACATGAACAGTATATATCGATGAGCAATTGAGATAAATTAGACACAAACACATCTTTTTTAGATTAATAAGCACACCATTTATTATTAATAATCATACATAGAGTGCGCAAGTTCGTCCATTATATTCATCACTGCTGAACAGAGTTAAGAGAATAAAGCTTTCTTGTACACACATAGTTCACCTTGTATTTGCCTCAAGCTTAAGGATTGACAATTAATTTCACTCGACACCCTACAGAAATGTTGCTCAAAATTATTCACTTGGACATGCACACTGTTCACATGGAGATTTTCTGTAACGTCCCTAAATATAGTTTTAACACATGGTAGCTAGCAGCTCAGTCTTTCCAGAGCAAGGGATAGTGCAATCTGCAGGAAGAACAAGTTTGTAACTGTAGAATGCTGCAAATAAATGGACAAGTCCCCTGATTTTACACATAAAGCTGCAACATCATACACTGTAGTAATGGCCAGAGTAAATGCACCACAGTAAATGACAGAAGAATGGAATGGAGTGTACTCGGTGTTCATATGTTGGTTTATGTAGGACTGAATGGCACATCTCATCCCACTCTGATTCTGCGAATTGCACTTTTACACCTTTCACAGCATTCTCGATCTCTACGACTGTACTCCACTCACAGTCTACACTTGTTTCAATGCCAATATAAAAGTGTTTAGATCCACAAGCAGTTAATTTGTATGTCAAACAGAATAACACTTGACTGTGGTAATGCACTGAGAGTGGGTACCTTCTCATCCACGACACCCAGACCTTGAGACTCCACTTTGCAGGATGGTGAGTATGTCAGCTGCCAGTACAGAGTACCGCTGTCATAATGCTGCTGGTTCGGTGGTTGTGGGTTGCTGCATTTCACAGAATGAGAAGTTGGCTGAGTGTCTTCACAGGGGGAGAGAGGCACCAACAGGAGTACATCATTGTCCTGCTTGATCGTGCTGACTATGTGGGCGATAGGGTCCCAAGTGAATGATACTGTTTCAGGTCTACATTTTCCTGTCTCTGCAGGTCCTGAAGCTGTAGGTGGATCTGTTGAAGAAAATAATCGATATAGGATCTAATATGTTTATGATAACTTGGTAAAAGCGTTTACGTTTAATTAACTTTAGTACTATTGGATACTTACTCTTTCGCTTCCTCCCTCTCTTATGAGGCTGCAGGTATGATGTCAGCTACTGCTGCCGCTGTGGGTAGTTAATGTTAATCCTTCGAGTGTCTGACCGTGACTTAGGAAGAGCTCTAGTAGTTGAAGTGGCTCCTTAGATCATGTGACATTGCTGTGCTCTCATTGGCTGAGATCAGATTAGTTGGTTCATTCCATAGATCCGTGATGAGGAGATCCTCATGAATGTGGAACATGATTTTTTTTACAAGTTGATAGTATAATAATACTAATACAGGTACATACATTTTTTACAAGCTGATAATAGAATGATACTAATAGTATGAATACAGATACATACATCATTTGGTTCTATTTAAGAATTCGTCATTGGAGTAGAAGGAGTTGGCCACTAGAAAGTCTTTTAGGCTCCTCTTAAACTGATCATTATTTCTAGCTACATTTTTTATACTTGATGGTAAATTATTGAAAATGTGTGTTCCTGAGTAGTGGACCCCTTTTTGAACTAAAGTAAACGCTTTTAAGTCCTTGTGTAGATCATTTTTGTTCCTAGTATTGTAGGTATGAACTGAGCTGTTTGTTGGGAAAAGGGATATATTATTTATGACAAATTTCATTAAGGAATAAATATACTGAGAGGCTGTAGATAATACACCCAGTTCTTTGAAGAGCCTTCTGCAGGATGTCCGTGAATTTACACCACAAATAATACGTATTACACGCTTCTGGACTCTGAAAACTTCTGCTTGACTTGAAGAGTTACCCCAAAATATTATACCATACGACATTATGGAATGAAAGTATTCAAAGTATGCAAGCTTTTTTATGTCTCCTATGTCTGATACCACTCATATTGCAAATACAGATTTGTTAAGTAGTTTCTGCAGTTCTGTGGTGTGCTCCTCCCAACTGAATTTATTATCAAGCTGTAATCCCAGGTATTTTATACTGTCCATCTCTTCTATCTGCTCTTTCCATACTTTATGCATATACTGGATGGGAATCTCTTACATGTTCTGACATGCATGTACTGAGTCTGTTCAAAGTTTAATGTCAATGAGTTGGCTTTATACCAGTTATTAATGTTAATGAAAATATCATTAGCAGACCTTCCCAGAACATGTATCATCTGTAAACAAAACTTACTCTGCATCTGGCAGTGTAACTGATGAGAGGTCATTAATGTACACAAGAAAAAGCAATGGCCCTAAGATGGATACTTGCGGGACATCCCATGTAATTTCTTTCCAATCTGATGATGACTGTTGACTTAATTCACTAGTCCCTTTGTTTACTGTTAGCATGGTATGACTTGAACCATTTTGCAGCAATTCCCGTGACACCACAGAACTCTAATTTATTTAAAAGGATGTTATGGTTCACACAATCAAATGACTTTGACAAATTACAGAAAATACCTGCTGCTTGCAATTTATTATCTAATGAATTAAGTAGTACATTCTCACTGTAAATAGTGTAAATAGCCTTCTCAATGTCAGAACCTTTCAGAAATCCAAACTGTGTTCTGGGCAATATGTCATTTTAGGTTAGGTGGTTGCTTGTACATTACCTTTTCTAGAATTTTTAAGACTGCCGGTAAAAGTGAAATTGGTCTGTAGTTTGATGGTACCTCTTTATCCCCTTTCTTCAATAGAGGTTTAATATCTGCATATTTTAACCATTCAGAAAATGTTCCAGTTATGATAAACAGGTTACACAAATAACTTAAAATTTTGCTAAATTCACAAGAACATGCTTCAATTAACTTTGTTAATATTTTGTGATAACCACTAGAATGCTTTGATTTTAAAGATTTTATAATGGAAGTTAATTCTTGTGGTGAAGTGAGTGACATATTCATGTTCCTGAAGTTATATGTAAATGCTAGTTTCAAATATTCAAGGGCATTATTTACTGACCCTGACAATCCCATACTATCAGTAACAGATATAAAGTACTTGTTATATAGATTTACCTCATTATGCCCATCGGTTACTAAAAAGGATAGATGGTGGGGGTAAAATCACCGTACTCTGGTGGGTGAAAATGGAACTAATGTAATGGTGACATCGAGTGGTGGAAATTATAAGTTTCTGCCCCAAAAATAAATAAATAAATAAAAATGGAAATGGCCAATAGCAAGCAACGAAAGTTGAAAATTTAAATTTCTCATCAGCCAGTTATCTTGGATGATGTCATAAGGCTTGGAGGAGCAGGGGGGCATGGTTCTGGGTTTTGCCTGGTGGCCATTTTGTTCTGGAACCGGAAACGACGACAGCTTGGATCTTGCTATAGAGGTCAGACCTAGCAGCCAATTTGTATAATGTAGTAAGGGTCAATGACCGAGTTCCATTACTAACATAAGACCTGCTGGCTCTGTTGTGTGAGACAGTCGTCACTATTTGATTCTACATATACATCTACACAAATACTCTGCAAACCACATTTAAGGGCATGGCAGAGGGCTGATCAAACCGCTTTTATGATATTACTCTAATAGTGCATGGAAAAAGGAACACGTGACTCATCCCATTTTCGATAGTGAGGTCAAAAGAATCATGGTCGTGCAATGACGTTGTGGATTTGGTTTTCAAAAGGTTCTTTGTATAGAAACATCATAGAAAAAGTATGTCTCAAATAACATTGTTGTGTCTTATTGGGAATGAACCGATTGTTTTCATGTGAATTTCTCTGATCTGTGGATCATTGCGTAAATTGAATCGTACTACAGTTCTGCCAAACCCCCTCCAGACGGGTAGAAGGAGGCGGAGTCTCTTGAGCACTTGACTGGTCTTCAGTAGCGCATCCAAGCGGCAGACAGCAAAAGCTTCGGTCACTTTTGTTTACAGTTTACGTGCGTTATTGCGTGATTTTACGTGTAGGTTAGGTTGTGTGAATTCCATTCCCAGAGCAGACTCGGCAAAGTGACATGAAAATACTGTACAGCAGTCTGAACACAAGAGTGAATTGCTGCCTTCCTTATGTGATTTTAGTAGCCTCAAATGAAACGGGAAGCTTCAATACTTTATTCTTCTATTCGTGATGTCACTACCCGTGAAAAAAAAAAATCACTAGTTTTGTAATGAATGTCAATTGAGTGTGGAAGCACCTCTCACGTCTTTCCATCGAAGAAAATGATGCTGACAACATTCTTATACCGATATCCGAATATTAGAGCCGACGTGTGCAATTTATGCCAAGTTTCTGAAATAAAAAATATATATTTCTCACCATCTGATATAGAATGTCTCATTTGCTGTAAGTGAGTTTTAAATACATAATTTATGAAACATTTATAATTATATGTATCAAAGACATGTGGGCTACAGTCATCTCCCTATAATAATAATTTCGTGTGGCTTTGTTGGCCAGGTGCAAGTCTTTAAATTGGACGGCACTTCAGCGACTTGCGTAAAAGAATGTGTGTTGTCACATGCCTTTATTCTCTTTAAACTCGATGCCAGTAGCGTAGGTGTGATTTTGAGTTTACTGTTTATTAGTAAAAACACCAGTGGCAGTCAGTCAGCACAGACAGATAAAGACCATAATTTTTTATTCCTGTAGTGAAGACTATGGTAATTAGAACATAAATCAAATAATATATGAGATAAAATTTACGGTACAGGTAGGCCTAAGTTAATGTTTACACTTTTCCAATTCTATCATTTTTGTTTGTACCTCAGAACTGTCCCACTCCTTCAGGCTTGCAAGTTATGTAGCATATTGTAGGGATAGTAGGGAGAAACGTAACCTTGGTAGTATCTACTATGAAATTTCACTAAAATAGGAACATTCATGAGCTACATATGTCAAAAATAAAATGAACTTTGAATATAAGACAGCAACAGCTGACAGCGTGAGCTACAGACGTAAAAATATAAAAATGAACTTAGAATAAAAGACAGCAGCAGCTGACAGCGTTAAGCTTTTGCTTTCTGCCACTGGAAAGCGCTACTGCAGACTAGTCACGTGCACAACATGCCCCGCCTCTTTCTGCCCTCGTGGAGAGGATGTGGCAGAACTGTGGTACGATTCAATTTACGCGTGGATCATTCTGAACTAAAAAAAGGGTTAAAGGTTGTTCTGTTGTGTTGTAATCCGACTGTTTTGTTGCGAAATTCTCTGATCTGTGACTCGTTTTGTCCTAAAAAGGGTTACAGATGGGTCCAATACACTGTAGGATTGCGTAGCTCAGTACATTTTTTTACGATGTGCGAAGCGGGATATAAGCATCCGTGGATTCTTCCTTCTGTGGAAAGAGTCCGTTGCTCTTCAGTGCTGTATATAGGCAGGGCCGGCCCCAGCGATTTTGTGCAAAAATTTCAAGCACCGCCCGCCCCCCCCCCCCACACACACACACAAACATTATTCGACTTTTTCAGCTTTATTCAAATATGACGTCTTATTTTCACATATTACACTCATGAGTCTCTTTGTAGTGAATATGTATTTAAGATCAAAGCAGCCTCAATGTCACATAATACAATAAATGTCATGAAGCCTGTAACAAAGTTTTACAGTTTTCATTACTAGATATCAATATGTTTTCAGGCTGTAGTAAATAGAAGCATTCTGTTCCTTTTTGTTTATGCTTATATCGTGCTTGTTTTCTTAAATTAATGTTAATTAAACGGAACAGTGCCGTAGTCGAACACAAGAATACACCTCGCCCTTCTACCGCTTCTCACAACACACAGTGACATCACGCTTGTACAGTGACACATACCACTGTTGTCTGTATTAATTTCTATCAATCTGTGACAATTCGTATTTCCAACTTATTTTGACATTTCTACATTTATGCAAGATACTTCCACTTTTCATTGTTTTGTTTAATTTAACCTATCGGAACGACATAAAAATTGAGGAATTTGCCGCCCCCAAAAACCTGCCTCCCTAGACCCGGGCATGTATATAGGTTAACTTCACGAGGTATCTGTTGGAGATCATAAGATACATGGTATTGTCTGTAGGGTGAGTGATGCGTGATAAAGAACATACAGTCATTGATATGATTACGGAAAAATAATATGTAATAATTTGTACCTGCAACAGTTATTTGTTGTAGGACGTTTTGGTTTTTTAGGTCTATGGAGCTAGGAGAAAATACGGAGACACTGGTTACAGTGGAAGTGTCAATATGGACTCCTCGAATGTGCTAAACATCCCTCAGCTACTGGGAAGGAAGACAAGACAAGACAAGACAAACGGACAAACGCTTTCGATCATGACTCTTATTGTAAAACCTGGGTAATCTTGTTACTGATATTGGTAACATAATTTACATCTAGAATGCTACACTCCTCAACAAGAAGAATTTAAATGTCCCTACCCCATTACAGAGCCTTTGTAGCAATATTATGGTAGTTAAAATCTGTTATCAACTGTTCAGATGTTTGTAAATCTATCGGACCAAACTGAGTGGTCATCAGTCCGTAGCTTACAAACTACTTAAACCTAGGTAAACTAACCTAAGGACAACACACACACCCATGCCCCAGGGAGGACTCGAATCTCCACGGCGAGCAACCGCGCGCTCCGCAACGAGACGCTTTAGACCGCTTGGCTACTCCACCGCGGCAAAATCTGTTATCAACTGGACTGTCAGGAGCAGATAGAAAAGAGGCGGTCTGTAATGTTAAAGAATGAAATGTGTGGGTCATTTAACTACTACCTGCGGAGTAAATTCGACAAGTTTGTCACAAGGAGACATGGCATTAAGGCCACATTGCCATTTCCCTTACATGGTGGCATTGGTGTGGCAGCAAGAGGAATACTGTAGAGACTATGCAAGTGACCATTGGAAGTCATCTCGAGGAACTATGCAAATCCTGTGGCTATACCTTATAAAGTGGAATTAGCTAATGTTAAACTGGGTGTTTTAATGGGGGAGCTCCATACTATACTACAACTGCTTTGCGTAGATGACTTCTATCTCCTAGATTTGAACATCATGCAAGATTGTGCAGGAATTTTTAACAAAGTGGAGATGTGTGAGTACCTAGTATCCAACCACGACTTTTGCATGGAAGGAGACTGCACAGGGAACAGCAACGTGATTGTGGACAACGATAATACAGTTGGGATAGACTGTTTAACGTGGTTGATTTCGAATTGCCAAGTAAAAATATATAATGAATTTATATGTCAAATTACAAGCCGTGGTATCAAATTAGTTCGTGAGCCAACTAGACTTGTAAATGGATGCCAAAACACACTGATCTCTTTGCAACAAATAATCCCGAGCTCATAACGAGCAACAAAACGGATACAGGTATTAGTGAACACAGGGTTGTCGTAGCGAGATTGAATATCGAAAGTCCCAAAGTTACCAATAATAGACAAAAAGTAAATTTGTTCAGAAACGCCGATGAAAATACACTAAATTGCTTCTTGAAAGATAGTTTCGACTCATTCCAAACCCTAAACGTAAGTGTAGACCAGATGTAGCTCCAATTCAAAGAAGTAGTATCGACAGCAGTAGACAGTTTTATACCAAATAGATTAATAAAAGAAGGAGGTGATCCCCCTTGGTTGATAACACATGTGAGAACACTTTACAAAAACAACGAAAAAGGCATGTAAAATTTAAACAAACATAAAATCCCCAGGATTGGCGATCCTACACAGAAGCTTGAAATTTAGCGAGGATTTCAATGCGATACAACGAAATTCTTTCTCGAAATCTGACTGAGAACCCAAAGAGATTTTGGTCATATGTCAAATATACTAGAGGCAAAACTCATTACGTGGTACAAATGGCGATCTCGCCGATGATAGCGGGAGAGTTACTAAACACACCTTTTCGAAATTCATTCACCAAAGAAGACGAAACCAATATTCCAGATTTCTAATTACGAACAGAAGGCAGAATGAGTAATGTAGAAGCAGATATCGTCGGAGTAGTGAAGCAACTGAAATCACTTAACAAGAACAAGTCTTCTGGTCCGGACTGTATACCCACTAGATTCCTATGTGATTATGCTGATGCGATAGCTCCTTATTTAACAGCCATATACAACCGCTCGCTCAAAGAAGGATCTGTACCAAAAGATTGGAAAGTTGCACAGGTTACACCTGTATTCACGAAAGGCAGTAGGTGTAACCCACTAAACTACAGGCCTATTTCATTAACGTCAATTTGCAGCAGGTTTTTGGAATATATCATGTATTAAAATATGAATTATCTCGAAGACAATGATCTATTGATCCAAGGTCAACACGGATTTAGAAAATATTGTTCATGTGAAACACAACTTGTTCTTTACTCACACGAAGTGACGAGTGCTAACGACAAGGATTCTCAAACTGATTCCGTATTTCTAGAATTCCAGAAGGCTTTTGATACCGTACCTCAGTGGCGTAACTAGGACTTGGCTTGGGGGGGGGGGGTAGATCTGCTTGATATTATAGCCAGTTTCCAGACAGACTACCATCTACCACTCCTGTTGAAGAAACCAATTCACTCCCATCCAATGAAAGCTTTATGGTAAAGCACCCCAAGTTTCCATGCTTCACTTTTACCAGATTGTTGTTATACATTTTTTTTTATGGTTCTGGGTGGGTTCTATCCCCCCCCCCCCCAATAGTTACGCCACTGCCGTACCTCACAAACGGCTTTTAATCAAATTGCATGGTTATGGAATATTCCCCCAGATTTGTGGGTCCTCTGGTGTTCCTTATCTACATAAACGATTTAGGATAAAATCTGAGCAGCTCTCTTAGGTTGTTTGCAGATGACGGAGTCATTTATCGTGTAGTAAAGTCATCTGAAGATCAAAACCAACTACAAAACGATTAAATAAGAGATCAGTATGGTGTAAAAGTTGGCAATTGACTCTAAATAATGAGAAGTGTGAAGTGGTCCACATGAGTATGAAAAGAAATCCGTTAAACTGTGTTTACAAGATAAATCAATCGAATGTGAAGGCCATAAACTCCACTAAATACCTAGGAATTACTATTACATCTTACGTAAACTGGACAGAACACGTTGATAATGTCATGGGAAAGGCAAACCAGAGACTGCGTTTTATTGGCAGAATGCTTAAAAGATGCAACACAACTACTAAAGAGACTTCATACACTATGCTTGTCCATCCTCATTTGGAGTATTACTGCCCAGTGTAGGATCCTTATCAGGTGGGTTTGACAGAGGACATCGAAAGAGTCCAAAGAAGGGCAGTTCATTTTGTATTGTCATGATACGCTACAGCGTCACGGAAATGATACTGGACCTGGGATGGGAATCATTACAACTATGGCAGTTATCGCTGGAACGTAGGGTACTTATGAAACTCCAATCACCAACATTCAACATATTGTTGACTCCCGCCACATAGGTAGAAATGATTATCAGAATAAAATACAAGAAATCAGAGCTCGAACTGAGAGATTCGGGTATTCTTTCTTCCTGTGCGCTATTTGAGAATGGAATAGGAGATGAATAGTATAGCGGTGGTTCGATAAACCCTCTGCCAGGCACTTAAATGTGATTTGCAGAGTATTACATGTAGATGTAGAACTAAGCTGTTGGTAACCACATTATCAATTTCATTGTCTAGACAGGTGACTGCGAGAGACTTTTACATGTTGGATAAATAACACACTTGTTGGTTGTCACCCTGTACATTACTAGCCATGGCAGTGGAGGGGGGGTCATAAATCATGTCATTTTTAATTAGGTTATTAATCATATCCCTCGTTTGTATATCAAGAACTCGCATTGCTCTACTACTCTTTCTCACTAAAAAAACATAACTTTAGGGCTACCACAAACATATTAAAATGTTACACTCTTGGATATGAAACATAACTAGGTAGTCAGAAACTGGCAAAAATTGAACTACACTACTGGCCCTTACAATTGCTACACCAAGTAGAAATGCAGATGATAAACAGGAATTCATTGGACAAATATATAATACTAGAACTGACATGTGATTACATTTTCACGCAATTTGGGTGCATAGATCCTGAGAAATCAGTACCCAGAAGAACCACCTCTGGCCGTAATAAAGGACTTGATACACCTGGGCATTGAGTCAAACAGAGCTTGGGTGGCGTGTACAGGTACAGATGCCCATGCAGATTCAACATGATACCACAGTGCATCAGGAGTAGTGACTGGTGTATTGAGACAAGCCAGTTGCTCCGCCACCATCGACAAGTCGTTTTCAATTGGTGAGAGATCCGGAGAATATGCTGGCCAGGGCAGCAGTCGACATTTTCCGTATTCAGAAAGGCCTGTACAGGATCTGCAACATGCGGTCGTGCATTATCCTGCTAAAATGTAGGGTTTTGCAGGGATCGAATGAAGGGTAGAGCCACGGATTGTAACACATCTGAAATGTAATGGCCACTGTTCAAAGTGCCGTTCATGTGAAGAAGTGACCTAGACGTGTAACCAATGGCACCCTATACCATCACACTGGGTGATACGCCATTGTGGCGATGACAAATACACCCTTCCAATGTGTGTTCACTGTGATGTCGCCAAACACGGATGCAACCATCATGATGCTGCAAACAGAAGCTGGATTCATCTGAAAAAATGACGTTTTGCCATTCGTGCACCCAGGTTTGTCATTGCGTACATCATTGCAGGTGCTCCTGTCTGTGGTGAAGCATCAAGGATAACCGCAGCCATGGTCTCCGAGCTGATAGTCCATGCTGCTGCAAATGTCATCGAACTGTTCGTGCAGATGGTTGTTGTCTTGCAAACATCCCCATCTGCTGACTCAGGGATCAAGATGTGGCTGCACGATCCATTACAGCCATGCAGATAAGATGCCTGTCATCTCGACTGCTACTGATATGAGGCCATTGGGGTCCAGCATGGTGTTCCATATTGCCCTCCTTAACCCACCAATTCCATATTCTGCTAACAGTCATTGGATCATGACCAACACAAGCAGCAATGCGCGATTCGATAAACTGCAATTGCGATAGGTTACAATCCGACCTTTATCAAAGTCGGAAACATGATGGTACACATTTCTCCTTCTTACTTGAGGCATCACAACAACGTTTCACCAGGCAATGCCGGTCAACTGCTGCTTGTGGAAAAAAATTGGTTGGAAACTTTCTCATGTCAGCATGTTGTAGGTGCCACCACCAGCACCAACCTTGTGTGAATGCTCTGAAAAGCTAATCATTTGCATATCACAGCATCTTCTTCCTGTCGGTTAAATTTTGCATCTGTAGCACATCATCTTTGTGGTGTAGCAATTTTAATGGCCTGAAGTGTATTATATATCAAAAAATTAAATGTGACACTGAGCAGTATTTACTGTTAAAACATTAGTCAAGGGGGTACGATAATCATTAAAATATACCCCAGTTCCTAAAATTTCTCTCTTTTACAAAAGTTATGGTATATACCACATCTATCAAAAACTGAAATTAGGTCAAGGCAGAGTATAAATTCTCCATTAAATTATAATGAGGTACAGGGATACATCAACAAAACATTAACTAAATCTTACCAAAAAACATTTTCTAAGATGCAGAGGAATGGGGCAGCACCATCGCTGAGCACAAACTGGGACAAGAACACGTGACAACACACTGGGCAGAGGGTAGACCATCGCAAAGTACGTATGGTCATAAAATTTGAGGACGTTACTAGGAACCAGGTACTCACAGGATAAAAACACAATATTAAATTTAAAATATACACAAATATAAGAAAATTACACAGAATCTGGTACAGTAGGGGGGGGGGGGGAAGCCCTCTATAATTAGGCACTATGAAAAAAGCTGTACAGTGACTGCTTAAATTGTTAATAATTTAAAACAATTCATTAATCTAAAAGGGGTTCACATGAATAACTACACCTTAAAAAAGTTCCAAGGGTCCATTTAGGATTTCTAAAAGAAAGAAACTTATTAGGAGGCTGATGGTTTTGTCTACCCTAGCTGGTACAATGATAATCTCATTTGACATTAGTAACATGTAGTCCAACATACTCCCAGACCAGATTGTTCGTATTATTAGGAAAAACATCAACAGCACAGTGGTAGTCTAAGTGATGAAATTGATGATGTTTTCTCACTACTGAAGCTAGTAATCTGTTATAATTATTTTATGTTAGGGAATGAATTTTATATTCAGAGACATGGACTGGCCATGGAGTTCATCCGTGTCCTACAAAGTTGCTAATATTTTTATGTCCAATTTGGAACATCCTATTTCTACATCTACATACATATTGTGCCATCCACCCAAAGGTGTGTGGTGGAGGTTACTACTCATTACCACTAGAAGTTACTTGTGTTTCTGTTCCACTGCCATATAGAATGAGGGATAATTGAATGCTTGTATACATCTATGAGCCCTAATCTCTCTGATTTTATCTTGGTGGTCTTTATGCATAATGTATGTTGGCGGCAGTAGAATCATTCTGCAGTCCACTTCAGATACCAGCCCGCTAAATTTCTTGTTTCTAAAAAAATAACATTGCCTTCCATCCAATGATTCCCATTTGAGTTCCTGAGGCATTTCATTAACACACTCACATTGATCAAACCTACCAGAGACAAACCTTAGTCACCCATCTCTGAAATGCTTCTATATCTTCCTTTAAACCTCTCTGGTGGTGATCCCAAACACTTGAGCAATACTCAAGATGGGGATGGACAAGCGTTTTAAATACAGATACCTTTACAGACAAATCAAATTTTCCCAAAATTCTCCAAATAAACCTAAGTCGACCATCCACCTTCCCCACTACTGTCCTTATATCCTTGTTCCATTTCATAATGCTATGCAGCATTGCGTCTAGGTATTTAATTGAAGCTACTCCATCAAGTGACACACTACTGATATATTCAAACATTATGGGATTGTTTCTCCTAGTCATCTGCATCACCTTGCATTATTTTTCTACATTTAGAGGTAGCTGCCATTCCTCACACCACCTAGAAATTTGGTCGAAGGCATCCTGCCTCCTACTACAGTCATTCAATAACGACCCCTGCCTGTACACCACAGCATCATCAACAAACCCCTGCAGATTGCAACTCACTCTATCCATAAGATCATTTAGTATTTGGCCAAAATAACTTGAGAATTTTGTTGGTCCTGCCACAAACAAGCAGAGAAAATCAACACTAGTTGAAAGGTATTCATTTATTTACAAGTGCTCCTTGACATGAAGTATTACTGTACACATTGTTAGGGTAAAGGTTCCAGCACTGCAGCAAGCAGCAGATGCTGCCTTTCCCTCATCGCCCCACTCTTCACAACAGCCATAACGTGGATGCAAGACACACTTCTTTACAGCTCCCAACAGCCACCGCATGAATCATCAAGTTATCGTGGCCAAACAGTATATAGACAGATAATAATAGCGCTCCTATCACACTTCTTTTGGGCACTCCTGATGATACCCTGGTCTCTGGAGAACACTCATTAAGTAGTCTTCGAGCCACTCACATATTTGGGTACCTTTTCCACATGGACATACCTTTGTTAGTTGTTGCAGTATGGTACCATGTGAAACACCTTTCAAAAACTGAGAAATATGCAGTCTGCCTGATGCCCTTCATCCATAGCTCACAAGATGTCATGAGAGAAAAGAGGGGCAAGCTAAGTTTTGCATGATTGATGCTTCCTGAAGGCGTGCCGATGCCTGGACAGAAGCTTTTCTGTCTCAAGGAAATTTACTACATCAGAAGTGAGAATGTGTTCAAAAATTCTACAGCAAACTGATGTTAATGTTGTAGGTCTATAATTATGTGGGTCTGTTCTTTGGTCTTTCTTCTATGTGGGAGTTACCTGCACCTTTTCGAGTCACTTGGAACTTTGCACTGGTTCAAAGATTCAAGATAAATGCAAACTAAGTAAGAGGGGGGGGGGGGGGAGCCAATATCGCTGAATACTCTTTGTAAAACCGAATTGGTTCTCTGTCTGGACATGGAGTTTTGTTTGTTTTCAACTCTCTCAGCTGTTCTCTACATTGGATATGCCTATTACAATGTCCTCTATCAAATGAAGGTATGCTTGCATGGTCCTCCTGCGTGAATAATTTCTTAAATGTTAAATTTAAAACTTTGGCCTTCATTTTGCTGCCTTCTATCACCACCCCAGAGTGATCAAAGAGTGTCTGGATAGAGGCCTTTGATCCACTTACCGATTTTACATAGGATCAGAATTTTTTTGGGTTTTCAGTAAGATCTTTGGCTAAGGTATGACCGTGGTAGTTATTATATGATTTGCACATTGCTATTTTTACAGATGCACTAATTTCTAACTAACTTTTGCCTGATTTGATTTGCTTGACCTTTTTTGAGCCTGGGTGCCTTTACTTTCTCTGCAGTTTTTGAATCACATTATGAAACCATGGTGGGTCTTTCCCCATTCTTAATCCACTTTGTCAGCACATATTTCTCCAGTGCTTTATTACATTTAAATTTTGCCCACAATTCCTCTATGTCCATTGTACCAGAACTAAACAATGTCCATTCAATCCTTAAGTGGGATGTTAACAATTCCTTATCTGCTCGTTCTACAACAAACACTCTCCTAGCTTTTTTGACAGATTTAGTAACTTACGTGGCCATTGTCGCTATGACAACATCACGATCACTAACCCCTGTTATGTCATTGACAAGGTCTGCCTGTTTGTAGCTATAATGTCTAAATAATTCCATAGTGTGTGGGTTGACAATTTAGCTGCTCAAAGCAGTATTCAGAAAATGTGCTCAACACAAGTTCACAAGACTGCTCGTCACCCCCTCAGTGAAACCACTGACAACCCAGTTTACACTCAGCAGGTTAAGTTGCCGCCGCCCCCCCCCCCCAACTAATAATGCATGGTCCAAGTACCTTTGCAATGCTGAACGTAAACTTCCTTTTAATGACTCTAGCACTGTGGCAGTGAAACAGGGGGACCGGTAAAAACACCCATCCATTAACTTGATTTTTGCCTATAACTGCTATTTGCATCCAGATAACTTCACAGTCACTCTGGACATTGACCTTGAAAGAAACAATATTTTTGTGGACTGCTATGAACTCACCCCCTCTGATTGTACCTGATCTATCTTTACGAGACACATCCACTCTGTGCTAAAAACTTTTTACTGATTTGACCTGCATTTTTGAATGAAGTGATATTATGGACATGTTATGTGAATATTTTTCTCCTATATAATTGGCGTGATTCCAAATGTAATCAGTTTACTCGCTGCCATTTAGTTTTGTGTGTTCCTTTTTCCTGCGAGCTATTAGAGAATGGAACTATAGAGAAATATCATGAAAGTGGTTTGATGGACCCTCTGCCATGCACTTCAGTGTGCCTTGCAGAGTATCCATGTAGATGTATATGCCTTAACAGCCTCAAGGATCATGTACAAGTGACTACTGAATGTAGTACCAATAACATTTTGCTGTTTTTGGACCTTTGTCACATTGCACAATGGGTCTCAAGTTTGATACATATCAGAAGCCTGTTACTGCTGACTTAGTGAACACAAATCGCCCAATCACCAACTGCATTACAAAGAAGCTACTCTTTCAGGTAATGATTCAGAGGTTGTATAACACCCCACTCTCCAAGAAAGTGTTCAATCAGGCATACAAAGCCATACAGTTCATAGCATTTTCCAATGGAAACCATGGCATTTTTATGTAACTTTAATAGAACTATTCTAGAGAAACTAAAAAAAATGTTCAAATGTTTGTTAAGCTTATGGGACTTAACTACGGGGTTATCAGTCCCTAAACTTACAAACTACTTATGAACTGACTAAGACTAAGGACGGCAAAAATATCCATGCCCGAGGGGGGGGATTCGAACCCCCGACCTTAGTGGCTGTGCAGATCGTGACTGGAGTGCCTCAATCCCCTCGGTCACCGCGGCCGGCAGAAACTAAAAGGTTCCACAACTGCGGCATCAGATGATGAAGAGTGCCTAATCACATGAATTCAAATTTTTGTCAACCTATTGGACCAAACTGCTATGGTCATCAGTCCCTAGACTTACAAGCTACTTCAACTAACTTACACTAAGGACAATACACACCCATGCCCAAGGGACTTGAACCTCAAAGCAGAAGTGGTCGCCTAGTAAGTAGCATGATACCTTAGACAATATTGCCACATGAATTCCTTTCCATAAAAGCACCCCTAAGAAAGTTTTTTATCATAGTGTTCCATACTATAGTAGGATTTCAAGATGTATCATAAAACATCTTTCTACAAGTAGTATTGTCCCAGCTTATTTTATTCCCATAAAAAACAGGCAGAGCGTCAGACACAGAGAAAAAAAATTAAAGATGATTCTTTAAGTCTTGGGGGGGGGGGGGTGTTTACACAATTACTTGTAATTATTGCCCATACAATTATATTGGCTACACAGGTACAACATGTGTGGTCAGTTTCACTGAATATCTATATGTATTAGACACTGATTCAGCCCTAGTTAACCATTCTCTGCATCAGGTAATTTGGCTACTAGCATTTCATTCAATCTTCCAATGCTACATAGGAAAGGTAAAGGAAATATCCTTAACAAGTTGAAAGAGCTTGAATTATACCATGCTTTATAGGAATCACCAACTCATTCTCTCAACACCCAAGTTTAACTGAAGCACAAACATATTTTTGGCTAATTTCGACAACCATGATGTAAGACCTAGCCCATTCACTGCTTTTACAAGGTCTCCTCTGGCTTCCCAGCCACACTTGGGAGCTTTTCTTTAAGGTGTAGTTATTCCTGTGGACCTCTTTTAGATTACTCAATTGTATTCTTTTTTATTAACCCCAGTGTACACTTTATGACTTTTCATAGTTCCTGGTTATAGAGTTATTTTTCCAAACACTCACATTGAAACCTTGTTGTATCAGATTCTATGTAATTTTCTTACATTTGTGTATATTTTGAATTAAGTGCTGTATTTTTACCCTGTGACAAATTTCCTCAAGTTTCACTGCCATAAGTATTTGGTGCACGCTTGTCGAAAGTGTTAACACACATTCTCGTGCCAGTTTGCATTTGACCATGCCACTGTCCTGTCCCTCTGCTACTCAACCAACAGTTTTGGTAAGTGTTTTTTAACGTTTTTGGCTGTATTCCTCCATCTCACTACAGTTCAACGGAGTCTTTACAATCTGTTTCAGCTTCTGTCTTAGTCTTATTTAATTTTTTGACAGTCCTATTCTACCCTATCAGAGGCTGTGAAAGCAAGCACATCATATACCAGCATTGTTGCAACCATTGCCCATCTTCTCCACCAGCCCATCTGAACTATGCAGATGCGAATTATGCTTTTAGACCATCTTTTATTCACAAACATTGCTTGACTTTAACCTCCCTCCCCCACACCCTCCACCCAACTGTTTCCTCTTCATCTCCCCAAAAGTGTGTGTGTGTGTGTGTGTGTGTGTGTGTGTGTGTGTGTGTGTGTGTGTGTGTGTGCGCGCGCGCGCGCGATTTTTTTTACAAGTTAATAATAAATATTACTAGTACAGGTATGTACAATTACAAGCTGATAATCTAATAATACTAATTGTATGAATACAAATACATACATCATTTGGTTCTGTTTAAGAATTTGTCAGTGGAGTAGAAGGAGTTGGCCACTAGAAAGTCTTTTAGGCTCCACTTAAACTGATCTTTATTTGTAGCTAAAAAATTTTATGGTTGTTGGTAAATTATTTAAAATGTGTATTCCTGAGTAGTGGAGCCCTTTTTGAACTAAAGTAAGTGCTTTTGAGTTCTTGTGTAGATCATTTTTGTTCCTAGTATTGTAGGTATGAACTGAGCTGTTTGTTGGGAAAAGGGATATATGAAGTTTACTTATGAGGCGAAGGAGCACCAGTAGTGACAGCAAACATAAATAAAGCAAACAAAAAGCGAGCTTTTGCAACCTAGTTGCTTCTTCAGGCAGAGTACGGAAGGAAATATTTTTTTATATATATTTTTCCTGCTAGGAGCTTTTCGTCTATAATATTTATTTATTTATTTGTCCATGCACCCATGGCTGTTTTGTGTCACACTATCGCAGCACATACCTATATTGATGATTTAAGCATCTTCTTGCTTCCCACTGTTGAAGAGCAATTCGGTTTTGGTGATTGCATCTTTCAACACAATTGTGCACTTGTTCATAATGCACGGCCTGTGGCGGAGAGGTTACACGACAATCACATTCCTGTAATGGACTGGCCTGCACATAGTCTTGACTTGAAGCCTATAGAACACCTCTGGGGTGTTTCGGAATGCCGAATTGGTGCCAGACCTCACTGACCTACATCTATACCTATCGTAAGTACAGCACTCCGTAAAGAATGGGCTGCCATTCCCCAAGAAACCTTCCAGCAGCTGAGTGAATGTATGCCTGCAAGAGTGGAAGTTATCATCAAAGCTAAGGGTGGGCCAACACCATATTGAATTCCACCATTACTGATGGAGGGCGCCATGAACTTTTGAGTAATTTTCAGCCAGGTGTCCAGATACTTTTACTTTTTAATCACACAGTGTAGCTCAATCACCTAGCTGCACACTACCAACACCACCACATTCTCTCAGCTCGTGTATGTTTTGTGTGTAATGGGTTTACAGAGGAAGGACATTGGAGAAGGGCAGGAGGGGGGGGGGGGGGAGACAAACAGCAATGCAGTCATACTCAGCAAACAACTTTGGTTCATATTTTTCAACAACATAAATCAAGGCAAAATTTCACTATTATTTATTTATTCACTTTTGGCATGCTGCAAACATCATATACTTTTTGTCTGATATGGACTGTTAGTGTACAGACAATTCAGGGATTTGCAAACTCAGGTTCCCACAGTTATGACTGACTAAGAGACATAATCAGAAAAGGCCTTCCATAAAAATGTTGATCAAAGAATTTAATCACTTTTGAAACATCATAGTCAAAGTCTTACTGAGGAAAAGGATTTATGAGAGTTTCAATGCAAGAAAATTTGTTTTTCAACACATTTTACTACCATACAGCTGGCAGCAGTGACAATACAACCACACATGAGAGCACCAACACCAATGATTACAGCAGAGACTCGCACCTAATGATACATGCCTGGACTGGCCATAAAATATCCATCACTAAGTGTGCAGGACTCAACTTCTTAAAGAGGCATTACTCTGCACATAAATAATTTCCATCTGAACTGCACAAGTGTGCTTTCCACTTAAACGCAATGTCTTGAAAACAGATGCAGGATTCGTAGTATTGTGAAAATGTTTAGAAAATTATCTTTGTGATTCTTTTACAAACAATAAATTTTTCAAACCTTGCATTTTCTTTAGCACCAGTGAGCTTAGGAAAGTGGACAGGATCTTGTCAGAATATCTCTGTCCCTCAATGTGATTTTCTTTATAAATGCAGCTATATCCAGTCAGAAATAAGTTGTTTCTCTTTTTACAATGTGTCACTATCAGGTGTGTATAGTCAAATCCACTTACAATGTGATACCTTCAATCCATTATGGATTCTTTAATGTTCATTATTGTTCTGTTCCTCCCCCACCCCCACAGGTAAATTCTACAATAAGAAGTTTTAAGTCTAAACGTAATTAGACTTGACTTAAATTTCATACTTTGTAGAAATTAAGTCTCCATAACCATAGTTCAGTTCTATAGAAAAACTGGTGGAACTACAACAGAATAATGTGACTACAGAAAAATTACTATTCACACCATCAAATTCATCACCTTCTCCATACCTGCAAGTTTGTACAGTACAGCTTGATGAACAGAATAATTAATCCTGTCAATCAATTGTTGTAATTGGCTGCTCATTCATAATCAACTATACCTACAAGTTCTATCTGCAGTTGATGTAATGTCATTTTGTAGCAAACTTTTAGTACTTACCAATTATACAACTCCACAATAGATATTCAGAATTCTCATTCTTTTGTTAAGCCATTCTCATCCATTTTAATGGCTTGACCCCAATAGATCACTAGATTGCCTCCTTTCTGCAAACAGCCAGGGACCTGTAAACCCTCTTTAGACCACAAACAGATTATAAAGGATATACAGCACTGATGCCATGATTCTGATAAACTGAAGAAAGTTACACCACCTGAGAAATACGACACTGCAATCTGAAATAAAAGTAGGGATGAGATTATGAGGTGCAGTGACTAGAGTGCACTGAAAAATTCTCAAGCTGTGATGCTCAGGCAGTTCTTGAGAAGCTCATGAAAAATGGCACTGCGGCATGTGCCGCTCTGCGCCATTTGACTGAGGCAGTACGCCGCACAGCACCACACCACTGACAGTTGATTGGCAAAGTTCGCAGCCTGCTGTGATTGTCTTTCAAATATGAACAAATGAAACCAAAAGTCACGGAGCTGGCAGTACTTTGCAGAGGATGGAGATCTCTTATTATAATATTGTCTCGAAAAGCTCGATAATGTAGCTGAGTACCGCCAGTAACGGAAAATGTTAATTCTTAATTTGGATCTGATAAAAAGATCATGAATCAAAATTAACACTATCAAAATTTTTGATCAGTATGAGGATAGAATAACCAACAGTCAGTATTTTAGTTGTAAATTGTGTAAGCTGTGTTGAGAAAGTACCAGAGCTTTAAGCTGAAATCATAAGGACAGAAACTGAAAATATCTGTAGGCACTTAATGGTGGCTAAAACCGAAGATACTGTAAATTCTGCCAAAACTTTTTTCTACAATAAGTAAATGTATATAAGGAGTTTTTGGGTATAATATGTGGTAACATTACTCACTCATCTGAATGCAAATACATGCAGAACGCATAAATGTTTTCGATAAAAATTAAGTTTTTGTTTCATGTGAGATACATGCTTTTTTACAGTTCTAAGATTTTCCCCCTTTAGTACGGTAATTTAAATGCCCCTCCCCATTGGAGGGCAGGCTGGCAGCAGCATTCAGGTTGCTCTTCAGCCAAGGGTTCAACACTATTGTATAAAATTAAAACTATCTGGTCAGTCGTGAAGGAAGTGTCTGGTCAGCAGCAGCAGCAGCAGCAGCAGGTAGAAAATATAGCGTCAGTGCGTAGTAGAAATGTTTTTGTTACTGACAAGTTAGATATATGTGCAATATTCAATAATCACTTTCTGAATATAGTAGGTGAACTCAACAAAACCCTGGTTTCTACCGGTAATCATATAACATTTTTAGAAAATGCCTTTCTGAGGCAGTTACCTAAAATGATCCTTCATGATACTTCCATTGGAGAGATTGAGTCCATAATTAAATCACTAAAGACTAAGGACTCTTGTGGATATGATGGGGTATCTATCAGAATTCTAAAGTACTGTTCTCCATATGTCAGCCCAGTACTAAGCCATATTTGTAATTTTTCCTTTCAGAATGGCCAGTTTCCTGACAGGTTAAAGTACTCTGTAGTGAAACAACTTTATAAAAAAGGAGAAAGGGATAATGTAGACAACTATAGACCTATTTCTATGCCATCGGTTTTTTTCTAAAGTTATTGAAAACGCTGTATATTCAAGATTAATTGATCATTTCAGATCACATAATTTGTTGTCAAACTTACAGTTCGGTTTTAGAAGTGGTTTAACGACTGTAAATGCTATTTTTTCGTTTATCTGTGAGGCGCTTGATGGATTAAATAAGAGGCTACAGACATTAGGCATCTTCTTTGATTTAACAAAAGCCTTTGATTGTGTTGATCACGAAATATTGTTGCAGAAGTTGGAACATTATGGAATACAGGGAGTAGCTCACAACTGGTTCACCTCTTACTTTAATAATAGACAACAGAAGGTAATTCTCCGCAGTGTAGAAAATGGCTATGACGTACAATCCGAATGGGGCACAATTAAGTGTGGGGTCCCCCAGGGGTCTGTTTTTGGGACAGTTGCTGTTTCTTATTTCTGTAAATGATATGCAATCGAGTATAACAGGTGACTGTAAAATATTTTTGTTTGCTGATACCAGCTTGGTAGTGAAGGACGTTGCTCGTAATATTGACACAGTATCAAATAATGCAGATAAATTCATGGCTTGTAGAAAACAAGTTGATGTTAAATCACAGTAAAACTCAGTTTTTACAATTTCTAATACATAATTTGATGAAACCTGACATTCTGATTACACATAACGGGCATATGATAAGTGAGACTGAACAGTTCAAATTTCTAGGTACGGTATTTATATAGAAGTAAGCTGTCGTGGAAAGCCCATGTTCAGGATCTTGTTCCAAAACTAGATTCTGCTATATTTACCATTATAACAATACCTGAAATAAGTGGTTTTTCAGCATGAAAAAGTAGTGTATTACGCTTACTTTCACTCACTTATGACGTATGGTGTTATTTTTTTTTGGGGGGGTAATGCACCTGATGCAAAAAGGATATTTCTGGATCAAAAACGAGCGGTTCGAGCAATATGTGGTGTAAGTTCACGAATATCATGTCGACCCCTTTTCAGTAGTCTGGGAATTTTGACACTGGCCTCACAATACATTTTTTTTCTTTAATGTCGTTTGTTGTTAATAATATTAGCTTATTCCCACAAGTTAGTAGCTTTCACTCGGTGAATACTAGACAGAAGTCTAATCTACATTTGCATCACACAACCTGCATCACACAACCTTGACACTTGTGCAGTAAGGTGTACAGTATTCTGCAGCATCCATTTTCAATACACCGCTACAAGAAATAAAGAATCTTAGCACTAACCCACACGCTTTCAAACCTAAATTGAAGAATTACCTCATGGCTCACTCCTTTTATTCTGTCGAGGAACTCCTAGAAAAGTTAAACAATTAAGCTAATTCATTTTTTTTTCTTTATTGATTCTTTTCACTTTGTCTTAAGATTGTCGTGTGCATAGGACTACTTAACATTTTCCTACCACCATTCTTGTGTAAAAGTTCATGTATTGACTTGTTCCATGACATGGAGTCTCACTCCTCAGTTGGGTCCTATGGAACAGAAAACCATAAAAAATAAATATTGATAGATATGTATATAAAAAGAGAGAGAGAGAGAGAGAGAGAGAGAGAGAGAGAGAGAGAGAGAGAGAGAGAGGGGGGGGGGGGGACTTTTTTCTTTATCAATAATGTTTCCCCTTCCTGGGGTCTTCTGAGATACTTTTTTCTTTATTGTATTTTCTAGCCAGGTGTGGGTAGGCTGGCAGCAGCTTAAATATGCTGCTTTTCATGAGAAAAATTCTACTACTACTTTCTTTTGTAAGAACGTTTTTGTCCTGTGAAAGATACGTGTTTCAATTAATAGTCCTATAGTAGTCTTCTCTGAAAGATTATTCTACTACTACTACTACTACTACTACTACTACCACCACCACCACCACCGATAATAATAATAATTCAGTACAAATAAGAGCCGTATACTTGACATTGATGTGTAAAGTACAAATTCTTCTGTGCAGGTACAGAAGACAACTATTAGGACTGCTATAATTCAGTGCTTTTTGTAGTTTCGCTCAGTGTCCAGAGAGCGCAGCACTGTCAACTTCTCGAGAGTGCACAAGAATTTCTCGAGAATTTGCCTTAGCATTGTGTGTTTCTCAAGCTCACTCATAGTCCATCCCTATATAAAAGCACTGGGGAAAAGTCACGACATGTAGAGCACCGAGCCACAGGAGGCATGCACATCTAGTTCACATGTGGATTAGTATGCTGGGGGCAGACCCTCCCCCAAGCACTCAATACTTTATTCTTCTGACATACTCAAACTTGCAGCACAATTAGATGCATGTGCACGTGAAATGTAAATAATGTCTTGGATGCCCAGAAGTAGACCAGTAACACACACACACACACACACACACACACACACACACACACAAAACCACCACCACCACCACAAGGCTGCCAGTAGAGATAGCAGAACCTCACCATATACTCACTATGTCCACCAACAACCACACTCATGTAAAAGCCAAGTCATTTCACGTTAACATCAAGATAAAAATTATAAATCGCATCAAAGTTATTTTACTCATCCTTATTTATAAATTTCCCTTTTAGTTTAAAATTTTGAAAAATAAATCTGGGATGCCTACAGACATGTCAAACGTTAGGACAACAAAAACTCAGCACACCATGAGGATGCTACCTACATCATGTTAGTTATCTAATAACAAGAATACCAGCTAAGTGCTAGTGGTTTTACTCAAAGTGGGCAGAGCCATTTGTTCCATGCTTCTCAGTATATGATTATTTTCTTTTCAGACAATGGTTATGGGATGGGTGTGGTAGGCAAAGCAATGTTGAGAAAAGATGAAGGAAGTAAGAAAGAGCAAGAGGCACAAAACATCACCCTATTCCCATATGTACAATGGGTCACTGAAGGTGTGGGCAAAATTCTCCATCTAGTAGGCATCAAGCCAATCTTCTGAAGCAGCAACAAAATTAGGGACGTTTTGGCCTCAACTAAGGATACAACAAACAAATTAAAAAGTGTTGGTGTCTACAAAATCAGTTGCGAGTGTGGACTGGTGTATGTAGGTGAGGCCGGGCGACCAATCAGCACAAGAATATCTGGCTTGGACAGAACACCAAGTCAGTGGTGTCTGAGCCTCGCAGAGAGTGCAGGAAACAATTACTTTTCGGTGAAGCCCGTGTGCTGGCCAAACAACCATTTACCTTGAGAAGGAAGATCAGAGAAGCCATAGAAATAGCCAAACGACCCACCAACATGAATAGAGAAGACGGCTGCAGACTTCCAGCATCCTTGCTGCAAACAGTAACAGCACTACGACAAGGCAGTGAGCAAAGTGACTTGCGAAGGCGTGCACGGGGGTCCACAGCTGTCATACGTACACAGAGAGCCGGCTCACCCCAGCCCGCGCTATGCCCCTCTTGCCTATTCCAACCAATGGCAAACAGTAATGTAAACACCAATCATAGATGTCTGTTTCTGCCAATCAGACGGAAGAATGCAAACAACAGTGACAAGGAAAATACACCATAGAAACAACAATCTAGATTGCCCATTTCCACCAATAGCATCAACCAATGCAAAAAACCAATAAAGAATGTCCAAGTTTTCTCCTTCCTCTTCTTTAACAGACATTTCACGTTATTATATAAGACACAAGCTCTCCCACAAACACCAGTCAGACGAATACCCTGACGAAGGCGACTTGCAATAGTGTCTGAAACTTCAGTTGGTTTTACACGATGATGATGTGGTCTAATACCCTGAAGAACTTCATTGAAAGTCACAATGGCTGCAGAAGCCTATACCTACAAAATATAAATACTTTTTAAACTTAATATATCACCATAAAGAGGAGAAAAAATTAGGAAAAGTTATATGATTTCATTAACGAAGCAAATACACTGAATATGACAATGTAGGAAAAAAAAGTATGGCAGGGGTCATTTTGAGCCCTTCTGTTGTTCCAGTGTTAAGGAAAGGCCAACTCACATGTCATATTTGGAGAAATCTATTGACAATATTGGTCAGAACACACACTTTCAAATTCCGAAGTCAGCAGGGGCAAAATATAGGCAATGGAAGGTTATTTACAACTTTTACTAAACCAAACAGTTGTAATTAAGAGTTGAAGGGCATGAAAGGGACACAGCAATTGGGAAGGGAGTAAAACAGGGTTGCAGCCTTTCTCCAATGTTATTCAGTTTGTACACTGAGCAAGCTGTGAAGAAAAGCAGATAGAAATTTGGAGAAGGAATTAAAGTTGGGTGTAGAAATAAAAACATGGCAATGACATTGTAATTCTGTCAGAGAGAGCAAAGGACCTGGAAGACCATTTGAGCGGAATGGATAGTGTGTTTAAATGAGTGTATAAGATGAACATTGACAAGAGCAAAACAAGGGTAATGGAATGCAGTCTTAGAAAATCAGGCGATGCTGAAGGAATAAGATTAGGTAACTAAACCAGGGGCTCTGCAGATTATTAGAGCGTGAGGGCCACATCTCAACTTTAGATTCTCAATGAGGGCTGGATAAAATTAGTTTGGAATTACCGAAAATTGCAATAGGGCCTACCAGCCATATTTTTCGAGCAAGATGTCAGACACCCCTATTTCTATTGTATACAATGACAACCACATTCTCTCTCATTGCAGCATCAAAGAACCATAAATAAGATATGAATTGTTTTAACTCCACAAAATACTTCCACCTATCTGCAAACACGCTCTATGGAATACCAACTTTTATATCACAGACAAAATGTTCAGTGAAAATGTCACGTTAACTTCACTCTCTTCAGTACATTTAGTGTAACGTGTGGAATTTGCCTTTTGAATACACATTCCATGTTTTAATGTTTCGAATTCATGTTCATGTTCACGTACATTTTCATTGAATTCATCAAACTGTGCAAAATGCAGTTTTCTTAATGACGATGATTCCTCAAGCACAGCAATAGCTCCATTACACAGCCCACATGTTATTTTGTTGCCTTTCTGTACAACGAGGCATATCACTCTCCATGTTTGACTGAATATACAACTCTCAGTGTCAACTTCTCTTTTTAGGTTCAGCGGGCATATTACACAAGTACTCTGAACAAGAAATGTACAATATTTCAAACAAAGGAATCACGAAATAACAAAATACCTACTATAACACAATAAAACACAGTTTGGAACTAGAAATCATGGTCACCTGGAGAAATAGTGCTCCCTATTTAATAATTGGAGGTGATTTTGAACTTTTATTGAGTCCTGCAGTGCTCCTAGCAAACTCTGACTTAATCAAGAGAAAATCATGCACTTGATTACAAAAAGCTCTTCAAATGCGGACAAGATGGAATACCTTCATGGCTAGCACAAGCCCTGCGGGCTGTGTTTTGGACACCCTTGAACTAAACAATAAAGGTGGTAGATGAATTTTGTTACTTGGATAGTAAAATAAAATATGGCAGTCCCAGTAGAGAGGATATAAAATGCACAATGCCAATGGGAAAAAAGGCGTTTTTGAAAAAGAAATTTGCTAACATCGAATATTAAGTGTAAGGCAGTCTTTTCTGGAGGCATTTGTGTGGAGTGTTACTTTGTACGGGTGTGAAACTGATGATAAATAGTTTAGACAGGAAGAGGATAGATGCTTTCAAAATGTGGTGCTACAGAAGAATGCTGAATATTAGGTGGGTAGATGGCATAACTAATGAGGTGGTACAGAATAGAATTGGGGAGAAAAGGAATTTTTGGCATACCTGAACTAAAATAAGGAATCAATTGATAGCACATAAGGTCACTTGTGGTATCTGGGCCTAGGGGGTAAATGGGCCATGGGATTTTTTCATAAAAGTTCAAAGAATAATTTCACTTCAAGTGGTTGGAAGCATTGAAGAACAATGGCTTCTCCCTTGAACAAGCAGTCTGACCTATCTAAGTGTTGTGGTTTCCGTTTACCACTTTTTAAATTTTGTAGTGCTGGATTTCTGTAGCAATGTTAAGTCATCCTTACTTTATGGAGTTCCTACATATACATCTAGATTCATACTCCACAAGCTACCCGATGACGTGTGGCGGAGTACCACTATCGGTTCTCCCTCATATTCTAGTCACGTTTTGTTCGCGGAAAGAAAGATTGTTGGTATGCCTCTGTGTGGGCTCTAATCTCTGATTTTATCTTCATGATCTCTTCACAAGATAAAAGTAGTAGGGAACAATATACTACTAGACTCCTCGGTAAAGATATGTTCTTGAAACTTCAACAAAAGCCCATACGAAGCGACAGAGCGTCTGCCATCTACTTTACCGATGATTGATTTTATATGGTCATTCCATTTTAAATCACTCCTAATGCCTATTCCCAGATAATTTATGGAATTAACTGCTTCCAGTTGCTGACCTGCTAAAGTGTAGCTAAATGATAAAGGATCTTTCTTTCTATGTATTCGCAGCACATTACACTTGTCTACATTGAGATTCAATTCCCATTTACTGCACCATGTGTCAATTCTATGCATATCCTCCTGCATTTCAATACAGTTTTCCATTGTTACAGCCTCTCTATACACAACAGCATCATCCTCAAAAAGCCTCATCCCCAAAAAGCCAAGCCTCATCCGCAAAAAGCGTCAGTCAACTTCTGATGTTATCCACAAGGTCATATAGCAACGGACCCACAGGACTCCCCTGTGGTACACCTGACATCACTCTTACTTCGAAAGACTTCTCTCCATTTAGAATGACATGCTGCATTCTGTTAGCTAGGAACTCCTCAATCCAATCACAAAACTGATCTGATAGACCATATGCTCTTTGTTCATTAAATGAATATGGGGAAACTGTATCAAACGCCTTGCAGAAGTCAAGAAACACCGCATCTGCCTGAGAACCCGTGACTATGGCCCTCCGAGTCTCGTGAATAAATAGCATGAGCTGGGTTTCACACGATCGCCTTTTTCGAAATCTATGCTGATTCCTACCGAGCAGATTTCTAGTCTCCAGAAATGTCATTATACTCAAACATAATACATGTTCCAAAATTCTACAACTGACCGACCTTAGAGATATAGGCCTATAGTTTAGCACATCTGTTCGACATCCCTTCTTAAAAACTGGGATGATCTGCACAATTTTCCATTTTTTCGGAATGCAACGCTCTTCTAGACCTACGGTACACCACTGAAAGAAAAGGGAGGGTAGGGGGGCGGCAAGTTCCTTCGTGTACTCAGTGTAAAAGCGAACTGGTATCCCATATGGTCCTGCGGTCTTTCCTCTTTTGACCGATTTAAATTGTTTTTCTATATCTGTCAATTATTTTGATATCTGCCATTTTGTAATCTGTGCGGCAATCTAGAGAAGGAACTACAGTGCAATCTTCTGCTGTGAAACAGCTTTGGAAAAAGTCATTTAGTAATTCAGCCTTTAGAGTGTCATCACCCGTTACAGTGCCATTTTTGTCACAGAGTGTCTGGAGATTTTGTTTTGATCCACCTACTGCTTTGACACAAGACCAAAATTTCAGCCAAGTCGGTACATAGAACTTTACTTTCGAACTCGTTGAATGCCTCTTGCATAGCCCTCCTCACGTTACACTTCGGTTCGCTAAATTTTTGGTTGTCTACAAGGCTTTGTCTATGCTTATGTTTGCAGTGAAGTTCGCTTTGCTTTCATAGCAGTTTTCTAATTCGGTTGTTGTACCATGGTGACTCCTTTCCATCTCTTACGATCTTGCTAGGTATATATTCACCTAATGCATATTGTATTATGGTTTTGAACTTTGACCACTGTTCCTAAACACTATCTGCACTTGAGATAGAACTTCTGTGTTGAGCTGTCAAGTAATCTGAAACCCACTTTTTGTCACTTTTTCTGAACAGAAACATCTTCCTACATTTTTTAATATTTCTATTTATGGCTGAAATTATCGATGCTGTAACTGCTTTATAATCACTGATTTCCTGTTCTGCGTTAACTGTTTCAAATAGTCCAGGTATGTTTGTCACCAGAAGGTCTAATATGTTATCGCCACGAGTCTTATGTTTAACTGCTCAAGCTAATTTTCAGATAATGCACTCAAAACAATTTCACTGAATTCCTTGTCCCTGCCACACGTCAAACGTTTGGGTCTCCCAGTATATACGGTAAAAAAAATCTCCTCCCAAAACTATAACATGATCGGGAAATCCACTCAAAATATTTTCCAAATTTTCCTTCAGGTGTTCTGCCACAACAGCTGCTTAGCCAGGAGGCCTATAGAAACATCCAATTACCATGTTTGAGCCTGCTTTAACCATGACCTTCACCCAAATTATTTCACACTTTGGATCTCTGTCTATTTCCTTCGATACTAGAGCACTTTTTATCGCTATAAACATGCCTCCCCCTTCATTGTGCAGCCCATCTCTGTGGTATACATTCCAGTCCGAGTTCAGAATCTCATTACTGTTTACATCTGGTTTCAGCCAACTTTCTGTCCCTAGTATTATGTGGGCATTGTGACCATTTATTAATGAGATCAATTCTGGGACCTTTCTATAGACGCTCCTGCAGTTAACTACTACTATTACTACTACATTGATCTTTTCATTCCCTGTTGTGTTCTGCCTACTGCTACCTTGTTGCGACCAAGGAGGCGTCTTGTCAGGCCTAGGGAGGGAATTCTCTAACCTAAAAAACCGCCATGTTCACTCCACACGTACTCCAATACCTTTGTAGCCGCTTCTTACGTGAAGTGCATGCCTGACCTATTCAGGGCAACTCCACCCGATGGCGGAGGTCAAGAAATTTGCACCCTAGATCTCGCAGAATCGTCTGAGCCTCTGGTTTAAGCTTTCCACTCGGCTCCAAACCAGAGGACCGTGATCGGTTCTGGGAAGGACACTGCAAATAGTTAGCTCAGAATGCACCCTGCAAGCGAGGCTTTCAACCTTCACAAACTCCACCAACCACCTGTATGAACTGAGGATGACCTCTGAACCCAGCCGGCAGGAGTCATTGGTGCCAACATGAGCAACAATTTGCAGTCGGGTGCACCCAGTGCTCTCTATCGCCTCCAGAAGGGCCACCTCCACATCTCGGATGAGACCCCTGGCAGGCAAACAGAGTGCACACTGTCCTCCTTCCCCGACCTTTCCGCTATTTCCCTAAGGGGCTCCATCACCCGCCTCTCATTGGAGCTCCCAATCACTAATATACCCCTCATGCTGTGTGCCTGCTCAGACCCTGCTGAAGGAGCAGCCACATGTCCACACACAGGCAGAGCGGGAGCCGTCGCACGCCCAGCCTCCACATTGACCTATCGCCCTGAGTGACGCGAACGCCGTTGGACCCGCCACACCCCTTGAGGAGAGGGTGGCTCAACCGCATCTGGCATGCACAAAGATGTCCCGACAGCAGGGACCGTGGGTGAAGCATGTAACACCTGTGGTGTCCCATACGACACACCAGAACCCCCCACTGCCGCAACACTCCGAGGCAGCAGCCTGAAGACGGCTGACCGCGGCCTACAACATGCTTAGCTGCTCACGAACAGCGGCCAGCTCCGACTGTGTCCGTACACAGCAGTCGCACATCCTATCCATCCTAACAAATCAACAATTGCCTGTAGAGAGTTAAGTATCTTGTTACTAGCACAAGTTTATAGAAATTAACACTGCTCAGCTCACAAATAAATCACAATAGTTCACTCCTGCTAACTGTAACTTTGCAGGTGTTGCTGTGTGTGCAGCTGACACACCCAACACTACCTATCAAATACACATGAATGAACTATTACAACAGTAGCACACAGTAAACGTGCCAAGTACGCGGGAATAAATCTCTCAAAACAGGAGTACTAACGAAAATGAACTAGACTGGCAAATTAAATATGACACAAATTAAATTATGATACTTAGCACTGTTTACATTGTGACACTGGCAGCAGCTGGCACTGGACTACATGTTTACTGTAAGTATTATCACTGTGACAGGTATTTTTAGCATTAAGTAGAAGCACAACAGTCACTTGAAACATTACTGGCAACACATGTTTTTTTTATTAGTCTGAGGTGGTGGCCCAGTTACACCCAAAAACTTGGGTAAGTGGGCCAGGTACTCGAGGCATCTGGGCCCGCCACGGACCCATTTACCCAAAGTATATTATCATTATTGCTTCCTATTAATTCATTACTGAAATCTATATTTTTTATTTTTTTGTGAATTGTGTTAATTTTATCTAGCATAAAATTCTTTAATATCCATCTGCAAAATGCTTTTATTTTGTACAACATAACCGGTTTCAAGACAGCTGCCCATCTTCATATCTGTTAACAAATGTTACAATTAATTGTAAGTTACTGTTTACAATGTAAAGGTAAAGCAGTCAACAATCTGAAGATTTCTTTACTAGGCATGGTCCTAATGGAGGTGGTATGCCGTTGCCAGTTATAGGGGCACCTACAGTTTAACGTGGGTTCCGAACCACGGCGCTACTTGGTATTTTTCACATGAGCAATACTGCCAGAGTTGAAATTAGTGGAAAGTGACAGATAAAAATCCTAGGACCTGGCGGGGATCAAACCCATGACCTTTGGATTTGTAGTCTGGCACTCTACCACTGTGCAACCGATGCTCACGTTTACAATGTATAAAATAAAAAAACTAAAAAGTTAATGAAAAATATAATTATGAAAAACATACCAATTCTATGAAGTCACAGAGTAATCTGTCATGTGATGAACAAGTGTGCACTGTCATTACTAAAATACAGCAGCCTCCTGAGGCTTTATATACTGTTATTTCCATTATCTGATAGGTGAAAATAGTTGCTACCCCTGCTGCTACAAGTAGTAGTCTCTTGCTTAAAAGATGCAGGTGCAATTTTGCTGCAAGAAGAGCAAGCCAGTACATCCACAACTGCGGACCCACCAGGAGTAGCCAATACATCCACAGATGCAAACCACCCAGGAGTCGCCAATACAGTCACAGCTGTAAATCTACCAGCAATAGCTAGGACATCAACAAGAGTAAGTACAAACGTTTTGAAGAGCTATTGTTAGACATGCTTCAGATTAAAAAAAAATGCTGAAACAGCTGATAAAACAAGTACAAGACTTGTGACCAATTGTGAGATTATTACATCAAAAGAATATCTATTAATTAAAGAAAAAGAAAAAACAGGAGGATGTGAACAGAAAGTTACTCAAACAGGCTGCAAGACAAAACAACAAGAAAACTGGCAAAGGTGAACATTTCTAAGCCCAATGCCACAGCAAAACTAAAAAGAAGAAATGTAATAATACTCATTAAGAGACAAGTGAAAAACGTGAGCAGTTTTCTGCATGTGACAGTGACGATGATAATGATTTTATCAGTTATTCCAAAGAAATTTCTTCTTTGGAATAACTGAAAATCATTATCATCGTCACTGTTGAACAAGATGTGAATTCAGTACAAGTAGGGTGAATAGTGGGTGGTGAAAGTTTATGGAAAATCAAAATTAAATTTCAGGTTCTATGTTGCAAAAGTGACAAACCAGTCAAATGCTGGATATGAAGTCATGTTTATCAAATGACAGGAATCAGCAGGGGGTTTCGAAAAAGGCAGTCATATGAAACCCAGCTTGCACTATTCGTCCAAGAGACTCAGAGGGCCACAGGCAGGGGTTCTCAGGTAGATGCCGTGTTTATTGACTTCCACAAGGCATTTGATTCAGTTCCCCCACAGTCATTTAACACTTTCGCTGCGGCTGACGCTATCCTACAGTGAGCGCAGACGCTTATAAGCGTCAGCCGCAGCGAACATGTTAATGAACGAAGTAAGAGCATATGGTTTATCAGACTAATTGATTGATTGGATTGAGGAGTTCCTAGATAACAGAACGCATCATGTAAAAAGTCTTCTGAAGTAAGAGTGATGTCAGGTGTGCCACAGGGGAGTGTGGTAGGACCGTTGCTATATTTTCTCTCTCTCTCTCTCTCTCTCTCTCTCTCTCTCTCTCTCTCTCTCTCTCTCTCTCTCTCACACACACACACACACACACACACACACACACACACACACACCAAGGTAGACATTTGTAGAAAGCAAAGAAGTTGGGACAGAGATAACAGTTGAGGCAGAGGCTCTGTCCAGAGAACCGAGGCAAACATGTTAAATAATGGTGGGTGGGAATTTGAATTTAGTGGAGGTTGAGACCAGGTGGGCAATGGGAAGAGAGAATATGCTCTAGTCCATGCCTATAAAATCCCCAAACCACCTTCCCTACCCTCTGGCTCCTACCGATGTAACCACCCCAGTTGTGACACCTGCCCTATGCACCCTTCCACCACCACTTACTCCAGTCCCGTAACCCAGAAGGTGTAAACGATCATGGGCAGAGCCACTTGCGATAGCACCCACGTGATTTACCAACTGACATGCCAGCACGATGAAGCGTTCTATGTGGGAATGACCAGCAACATACTGTCCATTCACATGAACGGTAACAGGTAGACAGTGTTTTTTTGGTAATAAGGATCACCCTGTGGCTAAACATGCCTTGGTGCACAGCCAGCACATCTTGGTACAGTGTTACACCATCCGAGTTATCTGGATACTTCCCACCACCACCAATCTTTCAGAACTCCTGCCAGCAAAGACTTGTCCTGCAGTAGAAAGATTCTACAACAGCACATCTCTTCATTGGTTGTAAACAGACCTGTTTAGCCTTGTAGATATGAAAGCGGCACTCCTCAGATAACATTTTGTCTAAAACAAAGAACTGCAAAGTACTACTACAATACATTCATCATCAGGTTTCAACTTATTGAAGGGGGGTGAAGAAGTTGATAGACAATACTGATTGATGTCTTAGTTGTTATAGTGACTGCATTGAAAAACATAATTCATCTAAAAATATCATATGCACAATATTTCTGAAATTCAAAACTATTTATATGTTTCTGGTCCTATTGGAGGTTGGAAAAAAATGAAAAAAATAGGAAAGAAATAAAACAAAAATATACCCCTTATAAAGGGAATAAATA
Source organism: Locusta migratoria (assembly GCA_026315105.1). Classification (NCBI taxonomy): domain Eukaryota; kingdom Metazoa; phylum Arthropoda; class Insecta; order Orthoptera; family Acrididae; genus Locusta; species Locusta migratoria. Next base: position 108,188,484 of record CM048755.1, read on the forward strand.
ATTTTCATTGTTATCTCTCAGAATAAATGATTCACAGTTACAAAAATTAATGTTGGTAGTGGTAGTATGACTATAATGCACTTTAATGATTTGACAATTGGCCAAGAATTTTCTTTTAGTTTAGCATCACAGTAGCATGACAGTCTTTCAATGCATTCAAGTCTTATAAAACCCCATGATTATTTCTGTAACAGACAAATATTAAAGCCAAGCAACACTGTTGAGAAAAAATTTATTGGTTCAGCCAAGTATAAATAATTGGTGCTTAATAAACTGATACATAAATAATTGGAATGAAATCACAATATCACATATATACAATAAGCACAAAATATATCAAAGACATGCAATATATAATGTTCTGTGTAAATGGAAATAAAACTTAAGACTATATCATATATTACATATTACAGAAATATATTTCATACATCACAGAATATTCCATTCAAATTAAAATGACAATATCAGTTTAAATAGTTTCAATTGAATAAAAGTCTTTAAAACAAATGGTAATGTATTTAGCCTATAAGACTGAAAATGCAAATTAATTGGTCTTAGTTGGTTTAATAATACAGTTATTTACTAAATTTTAAATTAGCTGTTAAAATGATGTTAATAAACTTTTCAACAAGAAAGTGTGGCCTTTCTGCAAAATGCATAATATTTTCCCATGGAATATAAAAAGTCATAATCACTATACCACACTTGGTGTGTTCTTTCTAAAGTCACACCATAGATACTGATAGAGCCACATACAAAACACTCTCGTGCCAGTTTTAATGCCTCTCTGAACACCAAACTTTATGTAAACTACAGTGAATACAGTTTTGCACACATACAACATTGAAAACTTATTTGAGCATAAACTTATACATTTTTGCTATTACACCAGAATTTTAACATTACACTATGCCTTTCATATAGAAAGCAAATGCTCTATGATTCAATATAAAATGGAATCAATCAAGTCACTTGAAATATAAAGAATCACAGGAACTTTGTTACATATTTATTTACAAAAATATTATTCAAAATTTCCATCGTTTCAGATTGTATTAAAAAGAAACTAAATATAAAAAAAGGTGTTGAACAATGCATCACAGAACTTTTAGAATGCATCTGTTTCAAAAATTTGTACAATTTCACAAGTAGCAGACAACTGCATACTGATGCATTTCAGGTATGTAAAGGTATAAATTATTAAGTTATTTAGGTTACACATGACTAGACAGCCTTTAATGCTAATGTTCAGTTACTTAAACTACATACATCACATTGCACACAAAATATGGGAACATAAAATCATCATCTCCATACAGTCAAACAATGGAGTGTTATTTTTAGGCAATAATAATTTCATACATAATAAATGATGAAAATATAACACTGGAATACTTCTTGAATTCTCACACATAGCACTAACACACATTTACAAATATACACAAATACTGGTAATTTTAACCCTCCTACATGGCATTTCATACATTAAATATATCTAGCAAACACTATCAGCCACTTAGTCTCTACTGTTTCAATAAATGGAATTGACTCCCTGGCTTCTTTCAACCATGTAAAACTAAATCAATATTTCAGAATAATTTAATGAACAATGAATGAATGAATACCTAGTTTACTAATGCATTGAGTAATGAGTGTTGTTAACTTCATAAAATGGAAAAAAAGCACAACTCTTAAAACTGAACAGCCACAGAAGTACGAAAATACAAATTTCTGTTAAAATCTCATACAAAAACTTCACTCATACTTCTGCATGACACAATTTGTCGATCACTTTTTTTTCCAATACTTCCCTGGAAGACTAGAGTTAAAAGCAACCTTCCATCAAGCCCAAAAGGAGCAGCACTCATTGAATATGAAATGGTCATTTCAAGAAGCTGAAAACAAAAATAAACATTTATAGAACAATCATTACATTAACAAGGCCATAATAAAATTATAACTGAATTCTATACACAATGTTAAAACTAAATATCAAAAAATTCAAACTGTATTAGAGTCAAAGTCATTGTTGTAAGGGTTTAAAGAAAATTAATTGGGCACTTGGGGGGGGCAAACTATATATATATATATATATATATACAAATAAATTGAATTGTCAGCGTTTTGCAGAACATGACAGAAATATTAAAAAATAGAAAACACTTCCAAATGTTCTGCTGCAAATAATATTTAGTTATTCTATCACTAACTGGTTTTCACCTCCCTAGGCCATGTTCAGGTGACAATTTAATGTTGCACACTCAAATAAAATAGCAAATGACTTGCAAAAATGTTAGTCACACGTTACTTTATTTGTGTCTGCAACATTCAGTTATCACTGCAATATGGCATGGAAGACGGGGGGGGGGGGGGGGGGAGAGAGAGAGAGAGAGAGAGAGAGAGAGAGAGAGAGAGAGAGAGAGAGAGAGAGAGAGAGAGAGAGAGAGAGAGAATCAGTGACCAAATTATTATTTGAACAAGATTAAGAATTTTTTTTTTCCCTTTTTAAATATAAATACAAATTGCACAAATCTGAGATATGCATATAGTTAGAAAAAAACTTATTTATGGTTATTTTTTATAATAAGATTCAGAGCAAAATAACAATTAACTTGGATATAAAGCTGTATATTATATAAACAAAATGACACATTGCTGCTGCATTGAAGTGTATAGTTATAGTGCATCATTACAATTAACACAAGTGCCTATGATAGTTCAGAGTATAAAAGCACTGACCATTTTTTTTCCTACATCTACATCTAGATCCATTCTCCGCAAGCCACCTGATGGTGTGTGGCAGAGGGTACCTTGAGTACCACTATTGTGTCTCCCTCCTATTCCAGTCACGTATTGTTCACGGAAAGGATTGTCGGTATGCCTGTGTGTGGGCTCTAATCTTTCCGATTTTATCTTCATGATCTCTGCGCAAGATATACGTAAGAGGGAGCAATATACTGCTAGACTCCACGGTAAAGGTATGTTCTCGAAACTTCAACAAAAGCCTGCACCGAGCCACAGAGCATCTCTCCTGCAGAGTCTTCCGCTAGAGTTCATCGATCATCTCTGTAACGCTTTCTCGATTACCAAATGATCCTATAATGAAGCGCGCTGCTCTCCAATTTTATCTTCATGATCTCTGCACAAGATATACATAAGAGACTCTATAGTCCTCTGAGTCTCGTGGACTAATAGTGCAAGCTGGGTTTCACACGATCGCCTTTTTTGAAACCCATGCTGATTCCTACAGAGCAGATTTCTAATCTCCAGAAGTGTTCTAAAATTCTACAACTGACCAACAGTAGAGATATAGGCCTACAGTTCAGCACATCTGTTCCACGTCCCTTCTTAAAAACGGGGATGACCTGCACCATTTTCCATTCTTTTGGAACGCTACGCTCTTCTAAGAGACCTACGGTACACCACTGCAAGAAGGGGGACAAGTTCCTTCGCATACTCTGTGTAAAAACGAACTGGATTCCCATCTGGTCCTGTGGCCTTTCCTCTTTTACTTTGTTTTCCATATATCTGTCAATTATTTCGAAATCTGCCATTTTGTAATCTGTGCGGCAATCTAGAGAAGGAACTACAGTGCAATCTTCCTCTGTGAAACAGCTTTGGAAAAGTAATATACTAATTCAGCCTTTAGAGTCTCATCCTCTGTTTCAGTGCCATTTTCATCACAGTGTCGAGATTTTGTTTTGATCCACCTACCGCTTTAATATAAGACCAAAATTTCCTTAGGCTTTTCAGCCAAGTCAGTACATCGAATTTTACTTTCGAACTCGTTGAACGCCTCTCGCATAGCCCCCCCTCACATTTCGGTTCGTTAAATTTTTGTTTGTCTACAAGGCTTTGGCTATGTTTATGTTTGCAGCGAAGTTCCCTTTGCTTCCGTAAGAGTTTTCTAATTCGGTTGTTGTGCCATCTCTTACGATCTGGCTTGGTACATACTCATCTAATGCATATTGTACGATGGTTTTGAACTTTGACCACTGTTCCTCAATACTATCTGTACTTGAGATAAAAGTTCTGTGTTGAGCTGTCAAGTACTCCGAAACCCGCTTTTTGTCACTATTTCCAAACAGAAAAATCTTCCTACATTTTTTAATATTTCTATTTACGGCTGAAATTATCGATGCTGTAACCGCTTTATGATAGCTGATTTCCTGTTCAGCGTTAACTGTTTCGAATATTCCTGGTCTGTTTCACTAATATACCCCTCCCCCATGTGCCTGCTTGGACCCTGCTGAAGGAGTGGCCACATGTCGACTTACAGGCCAGCTTCCACATTGATCTTTCGCCCCGAGCTACGCGAATGCCGTTGAACGGTGATAAAAAGTGCACTAGTATCTAAGTAAATAGACTGAGATCCCAAGTGTGAAATAATTTGGGTGAAGGTCACGGTTAAAGCAGGCTCAAACATGGTAATTGGATCTTTCTTTCTATAGGGCTCCTGGCTCAGCAGCTGTTGTGGCAGAACACCTCAAGGCAAATTTGGAAAATATTTTGAGTAGATTTCCCGATCATGTTATAGTTTTGGAAGGAGATTTTAATTTACTGCCCCTTCTACTTATATTTCGCGAAGAGATCATGAAGGTAAAATCAGAGAGATCAGAGCCCATACACAGGAATACTGACAATCTTTCTTTCCGTTAACAATACATGACTGGAATAGGAGGGAGAACCGATAGTGGTACTCAAGGTACTCTCCACCACACACCATCGGGTGGCTTGCGGAGCATGGATGTAGATGTAGAACCCGCCACACCCCTTGAGTAGAGGGTGGCTCAACCCCGTCCGGCACGCGCGAAGATGTCCCGACAGCAGGGACCGTGGGTGAAGCATGTAACACCTGTGGTGTCCCATGCGACGCACCAGAGCCCCCACTGCCGCAACACTCCGAGGTAGCAGCCTGAAGATGGCTGACCGAGGCCAGCTCCTCCTGTGTCCGTATGCAGCAGTCACACATCATATCCATCCTAACAAATCAACAATTGCCTGTGTAGAGTTAAGTATCTTGTTACTAGCACGAGTTTACAGAAATTAACACTGCTCAGCTCACAAATAAATCACAATAGTTCACTCCTGCTTACTGTAACTCTGCTGGTGTTGCTGTGAGTGCCGCTGATGCGCCCAACTCTACCTATCAAATACGCGAGAGAAAACTTAAAACAGTAGCACAAATGAAATCTGTCAAGTACGTGGGAATAAACCTCTTAAAACATAAGTACTAACGAAAATGAAGAAGTAGACTGGCAAATTAAATTTGACAAAATTAAATTTGATACTTAGCACTGTTTACGATTTGACACTGGCAACAGCTGGCACTGTGTTTACTACTTTGAACTACCTTGCTTTTGTCTCAGAAGCTTGACCCCATGCTAAAGCACGTCTTTTCATAGGTGAGGGTAATCCACTTCAAATGGAGCCGTGTCATGTGGAGGAAGTGGGTAAAAATCAATAAGAAAGTGAGAGGATGACTAAAATTGTAATCAGCATTCTTGAAGATGACAGGGTGAATTAAAGATATCAAATTGTCAATGTCAGTGCATTAGTATATTGGCTGCTGGAAGAGCTGCACCTGAAGCTGCAGTTCAGTAGGAGTGAGGGCGGCCACCGTCATCACTCTGGAAAGGAGAAGGTAGATGTGAGACCGAGTGGAGAACCCCACATCTATTATTTATTTACCTTCTTTTGGTTTTATGAAAATATTTATATGTATTAAGGGTGCCTGGAAATTGGGGGGGACAAGATCATGTATACAGTACGTCTACTTCCCCCCTCCCCTCAATACTGATGTTACAAAATCAGATTCAGTTCATTCAGATAGAAAAGCTTCTATTGGATACCCAATTAACAAGGGGGAAAGGGGGGGGGGAGATTATAAAATGAAAACTGCCGAAAATTTTTGTACATTAGTAAGGGGGAATACCATGAACAACATACTAAAAATCCTATCCACTGGGGTCCAAGTGTTGGGGGTTTTGTGAGGTGGGCATTTGCAGACCACCTTTTTTTTTTTTTTTTTTTTTTTTTTTTTTTTTTTACATTTTTCTTGAATAACCACAGCTTCTAATGAAAATGTTTCCCAGTACAAAATCAAACTGAAATTCTCCACAAAAAAGTTATTTATTTTTTCTCGAGGACGATTCTGCATAGCAGATGATAGAAAAATTGAAAATGTATCTTTAAACGAAGGGGGTTTAAAAATAATTATTATATGTGTATACCACATCCAAGTGCAGTGGAGCCATATTAAGGGTTAAATTGTGTTACATGGGTGGAATTGTGGGAAATATGTGGGGTAGAAGCAAGAGTAATGGTAGGTCATACAACTATGATCATGCACTTCCCTCCTTCATAGATCTGCAAACTGGAGAGTGAGCAGGTGATTACTAATTATATTCCTCTGTTACATCACGAGAAGCACTTACAGAGTGTTTCAATAAGTTGTACAAACCCTCCAACCAGTGTCTTATGAATCACTGACAATACAGTACACAGACATGCCATGGGGTGTTTATTTTCCATGATCTTAACACTAAATGTAATGCAGATATGAGTTACTAATAACAATAACCCCAAGAGCTGATTCTTAAAAGGAGGAAGATTAGGTTTTAACATCCCATCAACAGCGTGATCATTAGAGATGGAGTTCAAACACTAATTTCTGGGTAAGAATGGGGAACAAATTCAGTCATGACCTTTGAAAGGAACCATCCCGGTATAGGTCTGGCAGAGTGATTTATGGAAATCATGGAATATCTAAATCCAGATGGCTGGAACTGGATTTGAACCATCATCCTCCCAAATGCAAGTCCAGTGTGTTGCCATCTCACTACCTTACACAGATTCTTAGTCATCCTACTATGGCAGTAGGTGAATAACTATTCCAGGAGAGGCCACTTCTGCTACGAGAGCTGATGACGTCGTTTACAAAATATACCTGCCCAGCATCTCCCGTTTAGTTTTCTCACACAATTACACAAAATAACTACATTGAGCTTGTGTTTAAATGGGGTTGACCACTCCGGGCCTCCAAATAACTCAAAGCTCTCCCCCCCCCCCCCTTTTCTTTTAGCACCCTCTTAGACTCCTTTTCTGGGGCCTCCAAACCTCTAAAGCATTTTTTGAGATTTTTTAGTTTTTGGAGGGAAACTTGGGATGACTTCATGTGGCATCATTGAGCAGGATATGTTTCCTTTACCAAACCTAACACCTTTTTCTAAGTGTTTACTACTAATTTAGACATTTTACAACAATTTATTATTGAAATTTTCAAATTATTTTGTTTCCTTTACCTTGATATAATATTTTTAAAGTCTTGCTGTTTGTATTCTAACTTAAGACATTAAGTGTGGTGTCGCACAAGTATGAAGTGCACGCCACGTACTTTCGCCGTGCGCCGCCATTCACGCACAGCGCGGCGTTCTTACGACGTCGGCCACAAGCGCCCTCTGCTGCAATCCCACTCGTGGCCACCACTGACCTGCATCGTTCACTTGGGAATCAGATAGGCCCCAGTTAAGACTTGGCTATTGGATAGGCACTAGGAATCATCAGTAGGCAGGCCTCTATCTAAACTATGTATCAACATTCTACTAGTCTGCTGCTCTCCAAGTTAAGTATTGTACCATCTCTATGAAATATATATCTTGTTCTAATTTAGCCTAGTGTTTCTAGTTTCTGCTGCCCCACTGGCTGGTCACCTCCGTACCTGCACACGCGTGCATCCTATTTCCCGGTGTCGGTCTCTCTCTCTCTACTCTGCCACAGACACCAAAGACAACCAGCGAAAACGAGACACAAAATTAAGAAACAACACATATTTTGTCAATGCGCTGTAGCCTAATGCTCCTCTGTTTTCTCGAAGTGATGATAGACAAGCTACATGCAATGAATTGGAAAGTCTTGTAGTGTTCTTTATAATCTTTGGCCAAATGGTTGGACCAAGAACAACAGATAAACATGATGATGCCAATAGCATCATTGGGCTGGAAAGGGTTAAGTAGTATATTAAGTTTAGGGACTGTTGATGACTGCAGTTAGGTCCCATAGCTTCACAAACATTTGAATACGGAACACTCCACAACTGCTATACCACGGATACTCACCAAAAGAGGACACAGTACAGAGCCCTGTGCAACCTTGGCTAAAACCAATCTGGGACATAGTCAAAAGTCCCAAGACTCTAGGAGTCAACAGTCATATGCTTACTGTATGTCTAAACAACTTTTAGAAGAAAATGGTGAGGCTAATTGGGCAACATCTGTCCATTTCTTGGGGATGCTTTACCAGTCTCATTACTAGTAAAATTACACTTTCTCACCACTGAGATTGGAACTTGCCCTGCCTCCACATATGGTTGAAGATGGAAGTGATGCCAGCAATACACCGATAGATGTGGTTGCGGTGGAGCCAAGAGGTTGTATCAGCAGAACAGAGTAGAATACAGAGGAAATGCCACTAATTGAATGAATCATTATACAGTTCCAGATAGTGTGAAGTAGAAGATAAGTACTTTCTCGCCATCCGCTGTTTCAGAACACGAAAGACAGGGTGAAAATTCTCAGAAGCATAGGCGCAAGCATAATACTTTGCAATATATTCAGTGACTGCATCTGGTCAATGTAGACAGCATCATTCAAGGAAATACCAGGTAAATCTTTTATCTCTAGAGGCACATGCTCCAATGGTAGAAATTTACCATTCCCAGCATTTTTGTTTTCATAGCTTTGTTAAGTAGCAGGCAGGGTGGCATGGAGCTATTTAAAGGCAATGAAGAGCTCTTGATAGGTGCTGATATGGTGTTGGAGAGCTTGCCCACCACCTCTGCCTCAGCTATCTCTGATGTCCCCTAAGCTATTAACTTCTAATAAGGGTATCCCAAGGAATGAGGGCTACTTGTGCATTGTGTGTGTAATCGTTCCTCTACCTCCCACAATTTATATTCATTTAAACAATACTGCAAACAATAACCAGCAATTTCAAAGTAGGCCACTTAACTGTTTCAAACTGTGCATACTTAAGCAATTGTTCTATTTAAACCTTAACCTTTGAGTACCATGTACTTTAACCCAATTCTCACTGAAATGACAGATGTTAAATTCCTTACCATTTACACCACGCATTTCTTACAGTGATGGTGAAACTTAATGCTCACATACCCACTGAAAGTCCATAAATATTGTCGTCGCCCATTTTCACAATTGATTAACTTCATTAAAAAAACCATGTAAAAAGTACTAATGTCAATTAGTAGTCTATTGTTGCAAGGAATTTTATTTGAACACTTTAATTTGTGGCAGAAGACTGCTCTGGTCAGTGCTGGAGTTTCTGAAATAAGGCTTGTAAACTTTAGCCATAAGTTCCACATACTGTAGGCCAGTCATGTAAGTCTATACACACAAATGTGCCTCAAGTTTCTCACACTTTTCTATTTCTCCTACTACTTATTATTTTGGTCTTTTTGCAGTTTACTCTCAGTACATATTCTGTTCTCAGTAGACTATTCATTGCATTCAACGAAAAAATTTTCTTCATTTTAATTGAGGACAGCAATGCCATTAGTAAATCTTATAGATATCCTTTCAGCCTAAATTCTAATACCCCTCTTGAACTTTTATTACCATCTTTGCTTCTTTGATGTGTATCTTATATTGATCAGTAGATGCAAAAGACTGAGTACTTCCTTAAGTGGGAAGCTAACAACTTCTTATGGGCTCTTTATACCACAACCCTCTCCTAGCCTTCTTGACTGATTTATTAACTTCAGTGGTGATTGTCACTATGACGACAACATGTCCACTAGCCCCTGTCTCTCCAGTGACATCACTGACGAGATCTAGCATGTTTGTAGATATAATGTGTAAAATATTTCCACTTCATGTGGGCGGACAATTTAGCTGCTCAAAGAAGCGTTCGGAAAGTGTGTTCAACAGTAGTTCATAAGTCTGCTTGTCTGTACCCCCTGCAATTAAACATCCCAGTCTATAATTGGCAGGTTAAAGTCACCCCCAACTAATAATGCATGGTCCAGGTACCTTCGTGCTACTTTGCTTAACCTTTCTTTTCCTCTGCATTGAACAATGGAATTCCCATTGCACTCTCCATGTTCCCATCATTGCTTTCAATTTCACAAAAGGATGCTCAGACTTTTCTATATACTATTAGCTGGCATCATACAGGTGGAGCAATAAAGAAAGCGTGGATGGGAGGAGCTACGGCCGAGCGCCAACGTTTGAGCCTGCGGGAGAAACATCGCGTAGCTGGCGGCCAGCAAAGTGCCTACAGAAAGAACATTATTGGCTATCATTGTGGTAATGGAGGGAGATGCACAGAACAGCTGAAAACTGGGCCGTCTTTATAAGTGTCACCGACTATAAGTCGGTCCTACAGACAACCATTTCCTTTCCAATTTTCTCACATTTTCCTGTAACCATTTCATCTTGTTTATTCCTGTTTATTTCTGAATTCCCAAATTCCCCTCAGTATTTTTGTACTTCCACGTTTTGCCTATCAGCTTAAGTATTTCTTCTGTTATGCATTATTACTCTTAAGTTGCCATCCTTCTCTCTCTATCCGATTGCCCTTCTCAGAGATGTCTACTCCTCTTCAATTTAACTGCCAACTCTGGTATTCCTCAGAGCAATGTTTGCAATTGTTTTAATGAGTTTTAATGAGTTTTACATGCACATCATCCCTCAACACTCTGATATTGCATTCTTTCCACACTGGTTCTTTCACATGAATTTCTTAAACTTCTTGGGTTGGGTTGTTTGGTTGGGATAGGGGGACTAAACTGCTAAGATTATCATCCCCCAGTGGGGAGGGGAAGGAGTGAGGATAGGAAAGGAGGGGAAATGCAGTCCGGAAAGTAAAGAAGGAAGGAATACTGCATTAGCTTGTTGCCCTGTGCTTGCCATGCATGTACTCACAAAGGAACCGTGAGCTCTAAAGGGGGGGGGGGGGGAGGTCTTAAACTTCAATTTACTCATTGTATCTATATCAGCCCCTGGTATGCTTTACATTCCAATATTTGGTTTCATAATCTCTATCCGACCACGATGTAATTCACCTGGAAACTCCTCACGTCTTCAGGTCTTCTCAAAGTGATGCTTTCACAGAGTATTCGTTATTACCATCTGAAATTTATTACAGAATTTGTTAGACTCTGTCCTCTAATTCCTAATGCCTAGCTAATTTCTCCCATAACATTTCCTTCTGTTCCTTCATCTACAACCTCAAACCAATTGCCACTATTATTAGTTATGGGCACTGAAGACATTTAACATTAAGGAAGGTAGGGGGGGGGGGAGGGAGCTGAAAAAGCACTTCACACACTGCCTGAAGGAGAGAGAAAAACATTACAGATGGTAGAAGTCTATTATGCCCTAACCCAAATAGCCATAGTGTCCGAAGTTGTATCATGAGCCACAAGTTTGCTATATTCCAATTAAAATTACATAGTGATTGGAGTTTTTGTGATCTGAGTTGGTAGGGGATGGGCATCGGGCTGCTGGCTCTACTGGCACAAGCCATGCCACACGAAGTGTCCACCAGTGGTTGGGAGGTGCAAGAGCACAGTCCACAGGGGGGAAGTGGAGGGGGAGGAGGAAGGGGAAAGAATGGGGCACTAAGTACACAGTCATGGCTGCAAGCATTATAAAAATATTTTCATGCAAAGAGAGAAAACTTCATGCCTTGCTGAAATTAGTACTGTTGTAAACATTTTAGTCTGTGCACAAAAATACTGAAAACAACAAGGTTCGATCCACAGTAATTATCGAGCAACTGTAAACAAACTATTTTGTTATTAACTTAAGACCTCTCACGTCTTGTACTATCACATCTTAGCTTGTTTGGTTGTCAAATATTATGAAGTTTTGAAATTTAAAAACCTTGAGCAGTTAATCCAGAGTGCCTGCAGTGAATAATTTTCTCACTCGATATGCCTACATTACCCTCAGTCAATGTTAGGTCACACATTACACTACACAAATTGCAGCCATTAGACTGAAATTCTTTTTAACTGTGGAATGAGAGTATCATCTTATTACAAAGTGCAGTAAATATTATGAGTATTTACAATGATGTGCTATGCAGCTGTGGACCAGATTCGAAGTTGCTCCGAGGACTACACAAAATCCACCTGTTTTTGTGTTTGTTTCTTCTGTCGTTTATCAGATCAATGATTTACAGAGTAGTGTACAAAGATTTGAAATTAAACTATCTATGTAACAAATAAGCACAGAAATGAAGCACTGGACTATCAATGGAAAGTTTGCGAGCTGAAACACACATTTAAACATTTTTGAAGCTTTTATCTTATTTTTATCCATGACGACTGGCGTCAGTGGCTGTAATTTGGCCAGAGAATTGATCACTGTAACTTAGTTAGCAAGTGCATGAATGTAAAATGCTGATACTTATAAATTATTATTTCTTTGTTTTAGTAGGTGATCCATGTCTTGAAATGCAATGGAAATTTGATCTGAGACCACAAAGAATTGAAATCTAAATAGTTGTGTAGCCCCTGTTGCTGTCAAACAGACACAGAAAACCTAAACAGACCATCAGGAAGGAAGGAAGGGAAGGGAAGGGAAGGGAAGGAAGGAAGGAAGAGAAGGTTTTAACATCCCATTGACAACGTGGTCATTAGTGGTGGAGCTCATGCTCCGATTTTTGGGTACGAATGGGGTAGGAAATCAGCTGTGCCCTTTTCAAAGGAACCTTCCCTGCATTTTCCTGGAGTGATTTAGAGAAATTATGGAAAACCTAAATCTGGATGGCCGGAGGTGGATTTGAACCACCGTCCTTCCAAATGCAAGCTCAATGAAAGAAAAACATTTCCGTACCTGACAACTGTGGTTATCATGGTTTGGGAAGGGAGGGGGAGAAACACACACTTTTGTCTAAATTTCATAGATGATCTGACAAAAAAAAATGGACATAAGGTCCTCATAATGCCACCAAATTACTGCTTTTTCGCTTAACTGAAATCATAGCAGTTTAAGGGTTATATTGCAAGATTCTGGGGGGAGGGGCAGTAAGTCTTTCAGTCTCTGATCCATTTTATTTTATTATTATGATCACATCATCTTATGTAGATGGGTGCTAACAAAATCAGTTTGGATTCGAAGAATACAGTTGGTGAAAGAAATTTCACCACAACTAATAACACCTGTCCTCTAAACTTCCTTTATATCCTCCATCAGTCCCTTTGGCGGGGATCCCACAGCGCATAGCAATACTCCAAAATAGGACGCACAAGTGTAGTGTAGGCAGTTTCTTTAGTAGAACTGTTGCACCTTCTAAGTGTTCTGCCAATGAAGCGTAGCCTTTGGGTCACCTTCCCTATGATATTTTTGGTGTGTTTTTTGCAATTTAAAGTTATTTGTAATTGTTATTCCTAGGTATTTGGCCTGTATATTTGACTGATTTATCATGTAAATGAAGTTTAACAGATTTCATTTAATGCTCATATGTAACCTGTGCAACTTTTCAGTCTTTGGGTACAGGTCTTTCGTTTAGTAAGTGATTGTATACGATAGCTAAGTATCAGCATCCTCTACTCCAGAAGAAACCTAACTGGTATATAATCTGGACAGCGAGACTTGCTTTTGTTTAATGATTTAAGTTGCTTGAATACTACAAAGACATCCATTTATGAATTACAGATGCTGGTAGCTGTTCTCCATTTGAATTTTGGAGTATTTTCTTCATAATCTTTGGTGACGGAATTTCAGAAAGCTGTGTTTAGCAATTCTGCTTTAGCAGAGCAGTCATCAGTAGTATCACCACTGCTCTCACGTACTGATGGTGTTAATTATGTTTTGCCACTTGTATACTTTAGAAACAACTATAATTTCTTTGGATTTCTACCAAATTACGTGACAGGGTTTTCTTGTGGTAACTATTATAAGCTCGCATTGAAGTTTGCACTAAATTTTGAGTTTCTATAAATGATTGCCAGTCTCAGATTTTGTTTCTGTTTAAATTTGAAATGCTTTTTTCGTTTTGCAAGAGTGATGTAACCTGTTTTGTTTACCGCGGCAGGTCAGCCCCCTCTTTTGTTGATTTGTCAACAGCTGTCAATACTATTTCTTTCAATGTAAGCCACGAATGATAGACTCTCACATTATTAGTATCAAAAGACTAGAGAATATCACTCTTGGAAGGCATTAATTGGATATTTATCTGCTTTTTTAAATAAATATATTTTTCATTTTATTTTATTGGACTTAGGAATTTCAATGTTCAGTCTCACAACGACTGCTCTGTGTTCACTAGTCTGTCTGTTTTGATGCTTTTTATTAGTTCCAGATTATTTGTTGTTACAAGGTTAAGTACGTTTTCACAACCATTTACTATTGTAGTGGGTTCATTAACTGATTGCTCAAGATAATTTTCAGAGAATGTATACTGTACAATTTCGGATGTGTGTGTATATTTTATAAACCTTAACTGACACATTCCACAATATATGAGATATGTGGAACAAGTATTAATCTAATCTTCACTACAGAATAAATCACTTGTGACCGCAATAAATACAGCACCACATATTTTATTCACTGTATCCTTCCTGAACATGATTTATCCCTTTATAAAAATTTTGGCTGAAGTTCTCTGGTATTAGCCGGCTTTCACTACCTACAATGATTCATGCTTCAGTACTTTTATTTGCACTTTGAGCTTCAAAACTTTCCCCCACACAGCTACGACAGTGTACAACTGTTAGACCAATGGTTCTTAGATCTGTGTTCATTCACTCTTTGACCTGTGTTCTTTGCGGCAAACCCTTTCTGTGTATTCTGTGTAACCACTTCCTGCATGTAGTGGATGCCTGACCTTCAATACCTGGAACCTCGCCACCTGATGAGCAAGTCTACAACCTGCAGCTTACACGATCGCAGAACGCAGGCCAATGATTCACACCCTCCACTCAGCTCTGTACTACAGATTTGTAGACAGTACTGTCAACTATGCTGTAGATGGTGAGCTCTGCCTTCATCTTGCAAGCAAGACTGGCAACCATTTCAGATAGCTACTCAAAACCAGAGACAATCTAGTCCGATACAAAGTGACACAAATTATTGGTACTAACATTAGCCAACACCTGTAGTTGGTGTACGATGGTCTTCTTCCATTCCTTAGGAGCCATAATTCTAAGGGGATCCATTACCCACCCAATGATGGAGCTTGCAACTACAAGCAATCCCACCCTCTGGCCCTCTGCGACCTTGCAGGCTGAGGTGTAACCGCAGAACAAGAGAGACCATTCAGCTCAGAATCATTGCTACAGACAGCACCCTGAATCTGTTAAGACAAAACTGGGAAAGCCTCTCGATGGGTACCCCATGAAGTCTTTTGCTGCCTGCCATGCACTGATGCAACCTCCCATGTGACCACCGGAGGGAGGGGGGGGGGGGTATTCAGCCTCAATTTGAGCAGGAACAGAGGTGGCCACAGCCGTGGGCAGATTACTGGACATGCCAGATGAGCAGGACTTCTGCTGGTTCCCCACGAGCAGCCCACAATAATGATGCCCCTGGACCACTTCTACCCTGATCTACACTAACTGCATCAAAAAGTTCTAGTCTACTCATCAGCAGGTCTAACACGTTATTGCCACGAGTCGGCTTTCTCTTTAATTTCTCTAGGTAATTTTCGGATACAGCACTTAAGAATAATATTGCTCAATTATAGTCCCTTCCACCAATCTTAAAAAAGTTTGTCTTCCAGTCTATATCCGGTAAGATAAAATCTCTGGGCATTGTGACTAGCTAAAAGTGAGAGCAGTTCTGCGATCTTTCCATAGACGCTCTTGCAGTTAACTATCACTATATTGATCTATTCTCCCTCTGTTGTACTGCAAAACTATGTTGCTCACGAAATTTATACTGCACTCAAATGTACAAACAGAGCACATACTATCCTCACTTTGCCCTACAGGAGACTAAATCAAATGGATGTGAACTGCCCCAATCCAAAAGAACTAAGATATATTGTAGTTTAGTATTATAAACCTAAAAATAAATTGACTTTACCTTAGAACAGCAGGTCAGCAGTGTTACCTTCACTCCAAGCCATTGTTTCTCCATCTTCAGCTGGCTTCAAGTGCGGGTCTGTATCCTCCGTCTCTTCCTTCTGCGAAGGTTCTTGGTTTGTGGACACTGGCTGATTAGCATTTGGTAGGGATCGAGTTACACCGAGCTGGAAGCCTTCAGTGCCCAGTACGACTTTGCTTGGCGTGTAACTAGCAAGACTACTGCCACCTACAAAAGCGTATTACATGTGAAGGGAATATTCTAACTTATACCACAAATCAAATTATAACATCAATGAAAATTGGTATGGTAAAAATAAATAAGTAGCCCTAATGTGGGCTAATTTATGTGGTATGCATTTCAACTTCCTCATAATTTACTGAATTTACATCCAGACTTATACAGAGGCTTTTGCACATTTTAATGCTATCACTTATGACAGTCAACAAAGCTACTTTTTACAGCATCATCATTCTAACAGTCAACTAACTATGGAATACTTTATTACCAAATATAAATACTAAGCAAAACTCATGTTGAGATTCATATAGCAAAATAACAGCAAACAATCCTTTTACAGTACTCAATTGACAAAGTTAAAAGGGACTACAGGTTTGTAATCCTGCTATTAAACGAGTGACTCAGTTCCTACAGGTAAAGTTTTAATAAGGGATGGAGGCTTCGGTGGAATTGGTGGTTTCTTCCGCACTGAAATATAAGGAAAGCTTCCTTTTAATTTCATCTTATTTTATGTGTGTGTGTTTAGTAGTACACAAAATCAGACCAACTTGCACAAATTCACAAGTCTATTATACACCACCTACTAACCACACATCATTCTTACTAGAATGTCTCCCATTACAGAAACTATCAAGAAATGAAGAACCCTAATATTATGAGAAGTAAATATGTGCTGTCAACGAAGAAATTTTAATCAATGTTTGTTTTACATATCGAGCAGTTACTGCAAAATGAAGATGTAATTACTAGTTTCTCTAGAACTTAATTGTACAGCAGCAGTGGTCTTCGTTTCTGCAGTCTTTGAGCACATTAATGCATAATATTAAATATATTATCTCTCTCTCTCTCTCTCTCTCTCTCTCTCTCTCTCTCTCTCTCTCTTTCTCTCTCTCTCTCTCTCTCTCTCTCTCACTCACACACACACACACACACTACATTATACTGCTCCGGACCATAACTTATTTCAGAAGCAGTTTCAAAGACCTCTCACACAAGCTGTTTTCATAATGTCTTAATTTCCAATACAGTGCTGTTACATTAAATATATGACACATCTCAGGCCACAGTAAGATATCTGAGAAACTATGTCAAATCCAAAAGTAAATACAGTCATTGTCTTATTTATTTGAAGGTTTATCAAACATAAAAAGATTACCTTTTCTATAACAAGAATGTATGCTATTTCCATCATCAGTTAATCAGTAAAGAACTGATATTGCTTATAGAAGGTCACAATGCCCACAAAGTACAAGGAACAAAAAGCTGGCTGAAACCAAGTGTCTATAGTAATAAAATACTAAATTCAGAATGAAACATAAATCAAAAGTTTAGGCTGACTACTGCTGTTTAAAATGTAGTTATAGCGATGAAAATTACAATAATACATAGTGAGGTAAGTACAGACCAAAATATGAAATAATTTGGTAGAAAATCAGAGTTAATAGTGGATGAAACATGGTCACTGGATCATTTTATACACCCCCCACATCAGCAGCAGCAGCAGCGGCGGCGGCGATGGTGATCGAACATCTAAGTGAAAACTTGGAAAACACTGTATACTTCCAAACCACATCTTAGTTTTAGGGGTAGATTTCAACTTACTGGCTACAGACTAGGCGATTCAGATTTATACGATGGGTGGTGTGGACAGAGAATGTACTGAGGTGCTAAACAGAGACCCAAAATCTCGACTCTGCACACAACAAGGGGTGACTGATCATAAGCCCATTGCAGCATCACTAAATACAGCTGTAAATATGAAGGAAGTTAGGAAGAAATTTCTCTTTAGCAAGAGTGCCAAGACAAATTTCTGAGTATCCAACAGCTCAGCATAAAAATTTCCATTTACAGTTGATAATGGGTAAGACAAATGTCAGATTTCAGTGAGAGTGTCCTCAGGAAGCGCAGTCCATCAACAAAGGAAGTTAACTTCCAGTGTTTTGAAACAGGAAAGAGGAGGAAGTGACAATATCACACACGGTATCCTCCACAAAACATCCTGAGGTAGATTAGAGAGTGTAGATGCCTGCTTTCATGGGCAATGTGTGATTTATTGCTGATTTTTATTTTGTTTAATTTATTTCTTTTTGCATTATGCCATGGTTCAATTCTTAATGCACTGCATAACACTTTGTTCTGCAAAGTAGGAGATACCATCGGATGCTCTAACAACTGAGAAAGCAGTTGCAGTCTCAAACTCAATAAGCCAAACTGCTGATACTTATCCAAATGAATAACTGCTTTTTGAATCTTTGAATCAGATGATGTCTCCAGCATTGGAACCCAAAACTTGGAAGGCAGAGAATTGTGCCTTATACCACAGCTGAATGGGGGCCAACTTGTTCCTATGTATTCCCTGCTGCTTCACTTGTCTGATTATCAAGTGACACTGTAACACTGATACTAATGTTGTTATAATGAAGTATAGCTTTCAATTTTGTACACATTTGTTTATTAAGAAGGAAAAAATAGAGCTAAAAAGCTTCAATATCACATGTTCTACATCCGAGAGGATCTCATCAATTTGGATCAACTGGAACGAAAAGTATGTCTAGTCTAATCGAATCTAATCATCACATGGCTTTAAAACAGTAAATAACTATCCAGCTGAAACACAGTGGTGAGTCTTATTATGAAAATAATTACAAGGTGTGCCTGAAAAGTTCTGTGAATGGTCTCAGGAAATATAGTAAACAAGAGATACAAACAATATACCTTTACTGGCCTTCAAAGTAACCACAATTGGCTACAATACACTTCTGACATCAGTTGTACAGCTGCTGGAAACTGTCAGCAAATGCTTCTCGTGGAATCGCTTTAAGTACTGAGGTCACGTGTTGTCGGATCTCCACAACCATTGTGAAGTGTAAACCTTTCAAGGTTAAGTGGGAAAACACAAAGAAGTCTGCCAATTATCTACAAGCATCCATCACACTCGTTCGATACTGTCTGGGACTGCAATTGTGGGCGGTCGACCCAAACGTGGCTCATCCCTGACACCTTTCTTTCTCCCTCTAAAGTGTTTATAGCACTCAAACACACACTTTTTGGTCACTGCCTTCAACCCCATACACTTTTACTTATATCCCACGGGTCTTTGTCACCACTTTGCACTCCATGTTGCAATAACACGAGTTCTGCAGTGCTTTGCATGATAGGGGTGCTCACTGCCATGTCCATCAATGTGTATGTGCAGGCAACTTATCTTCACCAACACGATTTGTAAAATATGTGACCATTCACCGAACTTTTCAGATGCACATTGTATATATAAACTTTTAAGACTATGGTATCTGAGAACTTGGAAACCCACTAAAACAAAAATAATTTATGTTGACAATCTCACCTGTTGGTGTAGATACACCAGACACTGGAGTCGCAAGGTCACCCATAAGGGAAGCTTCAGAGGGATACTCAAAAGTAGTAGTTGCAGAATCATTGAAAGAAATGTGCATCTGAAACAATAACAACATGTGCTCAAATTGAACTCTGGTAAAGCCCAAACAAACAAAACTTTAAAAACTACAATTTCATGAAAAGTTTTGTATCTCCATAACAGTCTAGCAATATAAATAGAAATATATAATCCCTGAGATGGATTTTCATCTCGAATATGTCAAAGACATTAAAGATAAATCTGAAGCATTGAATTAAAACTTGTGATGTGACCAGGAATCAAACCTGGACCTCCATGCTTACAAGGCAGACGTCTTACCACTACACCACCACACACTAACGATTAAGGCGCCTCGGAATAGTCTAAGCTGAATTAAAGTTTGTGATGTGAAGGAAATCATGCTTAAACTAATCCGAGGTGCCTTAATCGCTACTGATGTGGTGGTCTATCGGTAAGACATCTGCCTAGTAAGCATCGAGGTCCGGGTTCGATTCCCGGTCACATCACAAATTTTAATTCAATGCTTCAGATTTATCTTTAAAGTCTAGCAACACTCTGATGTTAATCACTCAGTTTTGAGTGTAATTCACAAAGGTACCAATTACACTGACTTCAAGCAACTTTGAACACTACAGGTTACACACAATGAAACCTTACTAGTTAATTCTAAACAACTTTTGGTATACAATGTAGGTAACACGTAACAAGACTGGAAAGCAAATTTGCCTTATTTTATTGAATGCCTCCATTAAACACATCTTTATCATTTAGCTACACTATAGCAGGGCAGCAACTGGAAGCAGCTAATTCCATAAAGTATCTGGAAGTAGTCATTAGGAGGGATTTACAATGGAACGACCATATAAAATCAATCGTCGGTAAAGCAGATGCCAGACTTAGATTCATTGGAAGAATACTAAGGAAATGCAGTCCAAAAACAAAGGAAGTAGGTTATAGTACACTTGTTCGCCCACAGCTTGAATACTGCTCAACAGTGTGGGATCCGTACCAGGTGGGATTGATAGAGGAGGTAGAAAAGATCCAACGGAGAGCAGCGCGCTTCCTTACAGGATCTTTTGGTAATCGTGAAAGCGTTACGGAGATGATCGCTAAACTCCAGTGGAAGACTCTGCAGGAGAGACGCTCTGTCGCTTGGTATAGGCTTTTGTCGAAGTTTTGAGAACATACCTTTACCGAGGAGTCTAGCAGTATATTGCTCCCTCCTATGTACATCTCGTGAAGAGACCGTGAGGATAAAATCAGAGAGATTAGAGCCCACACAGAGGCATACCGACAATCCTCCTTTCCGCGAACAATGTGTGACTGGAATAGGAGGGAAAATCGATAGTGGTACTCAAGGTACCCTAAGCCACACACCGTCAGGTGGCTTGCGGAGTATGGTTGTAGATGTAGATCTAGATCTTACAAGTAACACTATCCTATTACCCCTCTATTTCAATAAACTTCAAATATGTTGTTGTCTCAAATATGAGATATTTTATATATTTTAATTTGTGATCATACAGCTATTAAGTGGTGAAAACCCTCTCAGAGTAAATGGTGTCTTACTGAAAAAGATTTTTAAGAAATTGCCATGGTTTCTACTATACTTAACAATTGTGCAATCATATCTTTAAATATTTTGATATATTTCAAAATCCTCCCCTTAGGTCATCATTTTTGAAACTAAAAACTATCACCATGTATAACAAGCTATACAAGGTGGACAGGGTATGCACATAGTGGTATATAGGGGTACTTCCAACATATGTGAATACTGACTGAATTTGTTGTTAAATATACAACTACATTTAGTACACAATTTTTTTACAGTACACTAAAAGAAATGCTTTTTAACCTTATTTCACAAACTTTATTGGTTCTGTACGACCTAGGTTTCGGGTTATAAGCCCATTTTCAAGTACTCAACTCATTAATGATCCCAAAGATGATAAATAAACAAAGGTAAACATTATTTTATTTTTTATTTTATTTTATTTATCCGTGCGCTTCACTAGTGCTATGTGCCGCCAGTACTGGGGACTGTTTTTAATATTGACGAAGCACAGTATGCTGAGCTTTCTACGGAGACACGGTTACAAGGGAAGTAACAACATTTTCTTTTATTACGTTTTAGATTTTATTTGTCTCGGGTTTTAAAGATTCTTGTATATTTTATCTGATGATGAGGGCTTGACCCTTGAAACGCGTCATATTATAGTGTTTTATACACGATCTATGTGGTTGAGCCTACTTGACAAAATAATTAAGCATACAACCATGACCTCAAATCAATAATGGATATAATTTTAAAAAAGGTAAACATGTCAATCATTGACTCTTGACTTAAACATACAGCTTATCCTTGTGACAATTTTGACAAAATTACAGTGGATTATCAAATACAACAGCACAGCACATAAAACAAAATGGATAAATATACATTGGAATGAAATTATGCCTAAGAGTAGAATTTGAAGTCATATCACCCATAACCCAAAAGGGGGAAATAATTTAATTGAGTCTGCTCATTCAATAATAGTTGTGGAGATACACACCTCTGCCTTAATTTCTAATATTTCTAACCGAGTCAGCTTCGCACCCTTTTCTTGTGTGTGTAGTATTTCTACATATATAATGTATTTGCGATTTGCATTTAAACAGTGTTTCGCAAAAGATGAATCTGGCGTCCTCAATCTCCAGCTTCTGTGGTGATCTTTTGAGTGTAGTGCACATTGACCTCCCAGTCTGCCCAATATAGCATGATTGACACTCTTTAAATATGACCTTATACACTCCACTTTTTCTGAGAGCTGGTTGTGTAACTTTAGAATTAAAAGAGACATCTACCTAATGTCCATGGGACATAGTAAAACACAGTGAAGCCCTTTGCCTTTAGGATGTTGCTTATCCTGTTTGAAGTTTTACCTATAAAAGGTAGACTACACCATTTCCTTTCCAGTCTCTGTGTTAATCACTGGGTACAGTAGGGCTCTAGCTGGCTTCCTCCGTTTTTCTGTTGAGTATATACTGTTCCACCAGGGGGCGAATATATCTTACATTTTCGTAGGGGGGGGGGGAGGAAAGATTAATATAATTAAAGTAATTTTAAGCAGACACCCCACGATATAAAATATCAGTTTTGCAGCTCATATTCCGAGGATAATTTTCGCAGAAGCCTCTTGATAATTAAAAATGTTGCTATTTTCAGAACTTGCACAAACTTCACTAACACCCTACTCCCCTCACCAAAACAGGTACGTATAACTGTGTACTGGGGCGACATTCATTAAAATAATCCAGATACCGTCCTTTTTTATCCTTTATTATTTCGGGGGCGGGGAGGCCTCCTGCCCCTCTTATACACGCCACTGTGTTCCACTCACAAGGAGACCAACAGACCTGTTAATCAAGATTTTGTTGAGTCTCAGGTATATTTTTGGACAGTTCCTTCCAGAGTACCTGGCTTACTACTATATGAAACAGGCCCTAACTTATGAGGAAACTACTGAAGTTTTGTGCATATTGGCTACTTCGGTACTATTAGTGATAGTATAGTGGAGCAGTTACAACTCCCAGACACTACAGTGCGGTAGGGGTTCAAATACATGTATTTCATATGTAATTTATGTGAAAATTACAAATTTTCAGGGATTGTAACATCAAAGGGTATCATCAATGAAGAGTTTTCCTAAAAAATACTGTCCGTGTACTATTTTTCTATTACTCATTATCGCTTAGTACAACACAATTTCAGGTGATACGGATCTATCAAACAAGCATAAAAACTATTTCTCGGCAACTACAGGCCGCTATCCAGGGTACTCAGAATAAATCCCTCTATAAATTACTCTAGACTCGTCAAAATCCGTGATTAACGGGTCTGATTGTCTCCTTGTCAGAATATTCAGAGTGCTATTCCCATCCAAGCCTAGAGTGACGACACCTACTCCATCGTAAGTAGACCGTCGTTTACTCAAGGTCTATAGAAAACAGGTCTGGACACCAATGTTCCTTATGGAGCCGCTATTTTGGGTCTAGAACGAACAACGCAGTGCAGTATCACTAGGAGGGAAAACAGTCGCTTTCGCAAATTATTATTCTTCTGCAGCCAATTTGCGTACCGTTTGAGTCAGAAATTATATTCTTGCATTTAGGAACAAGATACTGATAATTCAAAAGGCCTATATTTCTCAGTCTTACCACAAGATGTCACAAGACCATTCACACAGATTTGACTCCAATTGTGTGAGAAGAACCGGCTAGATGAATGTTTTAAATTTCTGAAACATGTGGCCTGAGGAAAAGAAAAACTTCCATGAACGATTTCAGATTTCAAAATACAAGAAGTATAAGCACGTTTGGATGACTAAGTATGCTTGCACTAAAGCACTTTTCGGAAAAAATCTCTTGGCGAAAAATGCTTTCAAACATGTGAATGGCGTAAATATGTTTATTAACGATGATCACCCAAAATGTAATGTAACTTTCGCAGATAACTGCTAGATTTTTTGTAAATACTTTTTTCAGCGGACACTTCACCAAATAATGAAAGTGGTTAGACTACATTAATAACCATATTCAAAATAATTATAACAAACTTATGCACTGCTTTTACATAAATTTCAGTTTTGTAATTTCTCAGTTCTTGGACTTTTTCCGATATATCTCTTACCTTTCCGAACATAATTTCAGTTAAAACACTTGGATCTGCCCTATATTTGTCCGACACAGATCCAGAATCTCTAAATTTCTTCCAGTTATAATTCAAGCCGACATCCCATGTCAGATTGTGTTCTGGGATAGTTCAACACAAGAAACTTAGTTTTCATATTCACAGACTATATAACTTAACCTGCGAATGGACAAAGCCGAAAATGTGTACTCAGGCGGGATTCGAACCCGGGTCTCCTGCTTTCTAGGCAGTTGCGCTGACCCCTACACCACTGGCGACAGTCATCACCGCACTTGCAAGGACTGCAAACTACTTACCTTTGTCCGTCCTTACCATACCAAATATAAACTTTACAATATACTGTATATATGAGAAGAAAACATGTACAGCATTATGTTACACAGGGACAATAGGGGGAAAGCAGAATTTTTTCAATGAAAAGGGTACTTTTTCCTCGCAACAGTAGTTATCGTTAGTCATATCACATATACAGTACATTGCAATGAGAGTGGATATAGCAACATTCTCTGTAACCTGCACACTGATGCAATTTTATATTTTGTACTTTCTATTGACAAACATGATCTGAGTACAGTCTGCTGCAGCCACATTTTAGTACCAAAATGGCAAAGGATCATGGAAGCGTGACCAGATTTCTCGTATATAGACCTTGCGTTTGCTGTGTACACACTGGCGACACATACTTTATCGTGAGTAGACCGTCGTTTGCTGTGTACACACTATACAGTGTGAATCTAAATTCGCGCACTCTGGCTTCGCAGCGGGATTCCTCACATGCTAGCAAAAAAATGTATGTCACAAAATTTTGTCCTGCGCATATTTCTGGCAGTAAATGGACGTCTAAGATTGAGATGGGTATGTGTTCCATACGACTGTGTTTCAGTATTACACTACTACACCAACAAACGTCTAGGGGATGTGGGAGGTGTCCTGAAGGACAAAGTGAGCATAAAAACCCACGCCCGGAAACGTCATCCAATGACGCTACAGTGTGTCGAAGTTGCTGGAAGGGATGTCTAGCGGCAGAAGCTGGTGCCTGTAATTTGGTCTCTCCGTAGCGTCGTCGAATGGCATTTCCGGACATGGATTTCCATGCTCACTTTGTTTCTCAAGACACCTCCCGTGTCCCCTAGAAGTTTGTCGGTGTAGTAGTGCAATTCCCTAAAAATACTGACGTATGGAACACACACCCATCTCAATCTTCAACGTCCATTTACTGCCGGAAATATGCCCAGGACGAAATTTTTTGAGACATTTTTTTATTGCTAGCATGTGAGGAATTGCGCTGCGAAGCCAGAGCGCGCGAATTTAGATTCACCCTGTATATCTCATACCAAGTACAAATTGCCAATGAACCCAACCTCCCATTGGGAAGCTAGGACCACCATATCCGAAGTTAAAGCAACTGCAGCTGGAATATAATAACTATACCCCTTAGGGACATTGCAGCAACGCAGTGATATATATACCACACTACGTAGCCTGGAGGACTAAATATACTGGACAGGATAACCCAAAGAGTAAAAACGCAATTAGTGAACATGGTACTATTCGCAAAAAGAAAAAAAAAATGGCTTTCACCTTGGTTATTAAATTTTATTTACGTCTTTCAGAAAGCGTCCACTACAGTAAACTGCAAAAAACTGGCTAATGGACAGTCTGCACGATAAGAATTAACTGTGATATCTGTGCCAAAGTTTCAGTTGGACCCTCCAGTCTTTAATTCGTGTCAGGAAACGTCATCCGACTGCAGTGAATACAGTCGAAGTTATAAGGGCCAAAGCAAAAATTGGTAGGCTGACGGCGCTGCACTGTATGGCGGTATTGCGACAGGCGTGGACTCGTGTGGCGCCGCCGAATGCTGTCATTCCCACTGCGCCGGTTCCGCTTCCGGCCCGCCAGTGTACAAACGCTGCACAAGTCGTGTCCTAGCCGCAACGGCTCATCGCTCTGTAGCGTCACTGGCGCACGTTTCTTATCCTCAAGATCTCACTCTAAAACTGCGCTCTATAAACAAAGTCGAACCGTCTATCAAGATGACCCGTTCGCAACGTTTGAAAGTAATCCACGCAACGCGTTTATTGTCAATCAATTATAAGTCACAGGAATGAATACTGAACGGCGATGTCTGCAGTTCTTGCTGTGTCAACCCATTTACATTTCGTTGTGCCCCAGCCATTTCGGTAGACTAATCATCGGAAATTAAAGCGGAACCACGGAAATGAGCAACGCCAAGAATTTAATGGGCATCGGAAGATTAGGAGACACAAACAATGCGATAAAAACGGAACCTTTTCAGCCTGGTGTAAAGCAGGGCGCAGTTAAATTCCACGACACGGCGTTGGTTAAGGAAAACGACACGCATAGAAATTAGACGTGCTTGGTGAGAAGAGGAGGGTAGTAGTTTAAGGTATTGTTACAGGAGAAAAAAGCTTAATATTACTTCCAACTCTAGCAGGGTAGCGTTGTTGACCGTCTGTGAAAGAGGCGAGGAAGGGGGGAATATAAAAGTGAAAATTTTTACGTTTCTTTCGACCTGAATCGGTACGCTACAGCGTACATCTGATAGAAGGCAGTTTCCCTGGACCTTATGTACTGAAGTACTAAACTTTATGAGCTTTCAAAACAGTCTCTCTGCAGTGTTTAATAGGCATATACTACGAATTCCGCTCCTAATGGACACCTCTGCCTACTGCTCCAATATCTGAGTGGGAGCAGTGCAAATGGGCGTAGTGGTGTCAGCAAGTGACATTTCGAATGTATCAAGTCTCAAGGGTTACACTCTTAAGATATAAGCAAACTTGCTTCTCTACTAACTGTGCCATCAAGACCTCGTTGTCTCATCTGCTATTAAATTGTGTTGCCGTGTAATGGCGTATTGTTTCTTAGGCATGACTGTACGTATGGTGTCTTCCATCACTGCGGGCACTGCAATGCTGCAATACCATGGTCCTGGAAAGTTGCTTGCACTAACAATGTCCGTATCTGTGCATAATACTGCACTAATTGCTTTACTAGGAATAAGTCCTACGTCCACCCATCGTTGGTGACGTCAGAGACTGAGCACAAGCTCAGACTGGGGAAGGATTGAGTACGTACGAATTTAGGTGAGTTCTCCTCCCCCCCACCCCCGTAATTTGCCTAAAATTGTGATCTACGGAAATCATGTAAACCCTCCATCTGCATGACAGGACACTATTTTGAACTACCGTCCTCGCGAAATCCGAGTCCAATATCGCCATCACTGTACCAGTTCTTACAGTAGCTGCTCATATAAAACCATTTGTGGGCTTAGCTTGGGTTAATTTTATTACCATCTGTGCGACATTTTAACACAGTTTTGCGAAACGCATGTTCTGCCCCTGAAGAGCACGTCTCCCAGGAAGCAGGTGGTAAGGGCGTTGCTACTGCTTAGTGGTTTGGTTCACTAGGAAGGAGGCATCGTCAGATCAAGTGTGCTACGTCGGGCTCCTCAGTCTTGATTCGTTGCTGCCACGCGAGCAACTTATTAAAAGAACAAAACTTTTGTAAAGACTGAACATCTGTTTGTCTCGAGCCTTTCTTCCAGTTCCGTGAGTATAGGGTGCGCTTAAGACACGCAACTTTGCGTTTCCAACGGGTTTTGTATGTGCCGGCTGGCAGTAATAACGTGTTTCACATCCTCTGTCTCATTTCTGAAGAACAGAGCCATATGTATGAGACACACCATATTCCAGAAAAGTTATACTTTGTCATTTAATAAAGAAAGTTTTCTTGCAGACGTTTTAGATATTGTCATAATTTGTTGCAATTTATATTACACAGCCGTGTTGCACGATTCTCGCAAGTGAATTACTGCATATTTTGTATAAAGTCATTACCGAGATTAAAGATATGTTACTGAAATTTGTTATTAGATTTAGAGGGCATTAAAATTCAGTGAAGTGCTACATTTCATGAGAATTTTTATCAGAACGTTTAAGTTGTATTATCAAATTTTCATTTAATAATTAAAAAGAAAGAAAAAGGTTCAGATGTTCAGTAAAAAAAGACACGCATCCTATGTACAGGGCAAAACGGAAACAAGGAAACATTTAATGTCGCTTATTTTCATATCATTCACCGAAAATGTTTCACACTACAGTAGCTTTTTCATCTATCGTCAAAACCAGTTCCGTGTTTTTAGACACTTTTGAGGGTCGAGTCACAAAATTGAGAGTCGTGACTAAAACGGGGCGCGACGAACGCGGAAAGAACGAGGGTCGATTCAAATGTTAGTTACGCTTATGGGACTTAACTGCGGGGTCATCAGTCCATAAACTCACAAACTACTTATAAACTAACTTATACTAAAGACAGCACAAACCTCCATGCCCGAGGGAGGATTCGAACCTCCGACGCGGCAACCCGCGCGAACCGCAACGTGGCGCTCCAGAGCGCTCTGCTACTCCCGCACGGCGAGGGTCGATTCCCACTAATAGCTGGGGGGCTGGGAGGCTGTGATACGACTTGGGTAATTATCAAAGGCGTTTCCATACCTTAGAGGCATAGTGGTAGCCAATGACAGCTGTTCACGGGGACCCACGGAAGTCCTGTCTAGCGGCGCAAGTTTCCTCGTGGTAACCCTGGAGGGAGCCGGCCTAACTGTCCCATACAACACGTTCCCCGAAGTTCTAACCAGGTTAGTGTCACCTAACAGCTGCCTAATGAGCTCCTGTATATCCATTAAACTAATGTTAAGAGAATATAAGCTTTCTGAAATTTAAGAAGTCAATGTATTTCGATAAACAACTAGTTTTTTGACACTACAGCAATGCTTTGAGCGCAGTTCAATCGTAAGGTGCTGCGACACTGAAATGACATTCTGCAACTTCAATCTATACTTGCGTATCAGTTATTCCGCGAAGAAAAGAATATAAGGGGTGATCAAACGGCAAGACACGAAACGCCGCTGCGAGTGTAATTGAAAAGTAATCACCAGAGGCGTGCGCCTGCTGTGTGGCCGAGGCAGGAGCCGGTCGTGCCTACCTTTGAGATGTATTTTTAGCGGATGCTTCCCTTTGTGCTGGAGACGTTATCGTCTCCCTCCGGGAGCAGTGCAGCTCGTTTGCTTCTGATGGACTCGGCGGTGGCACACGCCGCTTAATGCTTTTTCCGTGCTCTACGAATTCTAGAACTATCGGCCCTCACAGAAAAGCGCTTCAACTGAAGGAGATGTTGCTGGCTGGCTACTCAGGAAACAGAATGCTTTGGGTCGTGAAACACTGTCAGAAATAAAAATTATTACACCCTCTTAGAATTTTCCAGTTCACTTAAGATTTTTTGTTGAAACAGTACAAATGGAGTAAATGAAATGACATTTACAGGTAACCCGGTGTCTATGCTGAAACTCAGTAGAACAAGGTTAGGCGGCAAGCAGACTCTCGCAGGGGATTTCACGGAAGTCGTCACTGACGCACTAGCTACTCGGGCAGGTAGAAGATTAACCTTCAAATTACAAAAAATAGTTAACCTTAGAAACCCATGGCAATAAAATGAGAGACCTATAGTGAGACGATGCAAAGTATTTTTGAGAGCTGTAGCATAACTCAACTGAATCTAGCTACGGTTCTGAACATCCCTTCAAAACACCACAAAAAAGCTGTTTTAGCAGCTACGTAAAAGGCTGTCAGTACTTAGCTGCTAATGGTTCAGTTATTTTTAGCGCTAAACCTAAATGCTAGCATTATCTCGTTATCAGTGTCAGAGATAGTGTGAAGGCGTTCAATCTGATAAGTTATCACGAAATAAGCAGCGGATGTTTACACACCGCTCTCTGCGAAATGGATCAGGAGAGTGACTCCCACTCGTGGGTGGTAGCCATCTATTTAAGCCGCGTAAGCACAAGAAATCTAAGCACAGCTTTGTTTACTGCCGATTAGGAAGCGATAGAGACTTATCTCCTCATATGCTTTAACTTCAGTGGAAATACCGTCAAACGTTTACTAAGATCTTCACGAAAGGTTAATCTAGTAACAGCCGATAAAATTCTCTAAGACAATCCCGGACACACGTCGACAGAAGACAGCCATTTAAAGCTTAGAGCATTGCTATGTCTCACTTTACCCCGGAAACCAAGCAGCAGTCAATGCACTGGCGTCACAGTGGATCTCCGCTCAAGACGAGATTCAAACACTGTCGGAGCAGAAAGTGATATGGGCGGTGTTCTGTTACAGGAAGGGCACAGATGTGAAACAGTAACGCTGACCATTACAATGCTGGTGCTGCGCTGCTCCATGCCAACGCTTGTCCCCACTCGCTATTTGCAGAAATTAGATTGGGAGCTGTCTGATCATCCCGCATACAGTCCTCATCTTTCTGTCAGCTATTTCCACCTTTTCTTGCGCCTCAAGAAATTCCTGTACTCCGGACTGCGTTTTGACAACGATGCCGACTGACACGCTGATTCCGTTCACAGGCGGCTAACATTTACTACTCAGTAATACGAAAGTTGATACAACGGTATGACAAGTGTGTCAATTCCTTCGCTGACTTTCTCGAAAAACACCTCAAACAATACTGTACCCACTGCCAATAAAGTTTTGATGGGACTATGTTTTAAAAATAGTGAAATCTTTCTGGCTGCTCGTGTTAAGATCCCTAGATAGGTACCTGATAGTATGCGGGAGCAGCTTTGCCGGATATTACGGACCAGTTACAGAAGCTGTGCCTTGATCGCGTGAGGAGAAAATAAACGCTATGTGACAAAACGAACCAGTGCAAGTTCCCAAGCCAGAGGGGCTGCCAAATCCAGAGTGCTAAGTGGGCTCAAACTGCCAAGTTGTGTAGTAACAAGTTTCATTTCCTTATACTCTTCTGGATGCTTCACTTTTTTTGTGAGGCAGCGCAGTAATCCCCCACAGGGCTACATCAAGTTATAATACTACAATGGCAATTTATTGCTCTACTTCATGCACTAAACTAGAATCGGAGATTGATGGAAAGTGTTGTGTCCCGAGCAGAAGTCGAACCTCACAGGAAGAGGCCAATATGTTATCTTAAACAATCAAGATAATTTGCCCTAAGAATACACCTCGATCACGGTCGGCAATGATTGGAAAGTGGGGGAGGAGGGTTAATGTACCTTAGAAACAATAAAAGACATATAAAATTTCAAATAAACGTTCTATGTGGCATTCTCTTTAATTGCTACAACTTTAGCTAGCTGTTCTTGCTAGTTATAATACTGCACCATAAACTTGTTTCGTTGTATCGACATATGTCAATGATTTACTGCAATTAAAGAAGTCCTGTGGTTTTTAATGTACATTAAAATGGTGCAGCCCTATTTGTCGGAAAAATATTTTTTCATGTCTTTCACCCCACCACTATTTTGATTTTCATTTAGACATCTAATAGAAAAACGCATGGCGGCATTAATACGAAATTCAATCCTATCTAATGGAGTGGTATTCTAAAGAGCTATCTTTCAGAAGTGACGCAGAAATATTGCTGTGTCGCGAACCTACGCCTGCTATCGAGGCATCTTCATACGTACCGGACGTGGTCGAACCGCCCTCTCGCCAAGTGTAGTGGCGGGTTGAACGACGTTCGCGTCACTTTTTCCTTCTTCAATCTTCAATTTTCATATTTCTTTATTAGTATAATTTACTGCTGGCAAAAATACAAATAATTCTTTCCCCAAACCTTAAGCAACAAAAACAATGATCTTGAGGTTTGTATGATAGTAAAGCTTCCCATGCACCAGATGAAGGACTTGTTGGTAATACCCAACCAATTGGAATTGCAGAAGACATTGGAGCACTCTTAGGGACCAAACATTTATCCAGGACTACCTGATACTAAGGGAATCTTCAAGGTTCCTCTCTGCTGCTGTGTAAAAGTGGTGAATGTCAGCTTCATGATGTCCAAATAATATTCTCGTCCATTTGCCTAGAACTGTCCTGTCTTATCTTACGTTCATCAACTGCTTCAGTTAACATCACCCTGAGGCCTTTCTCCTCCAAAGAATATTCTTCCATTTTCTCTTCCCAAAGACTTAAGATTATCAACACGTGAGAAACAGGCATCCAGATCTGATGAAACTTTTTTTCCTCGTCCCAGTGCCACTTGAAGACAGAGTTTCCTCAGCCGAGCCAACGCTGAAAGCAGTGCCAATTGCCGACGGGCCTAAGCTTTCCTTTTTGTCACATCAGACAATACACTGCCTCCAGCTTCAAAATTTCTTCCATTTTTGCCCTTTCCACTGATTCCTGCATATCTTCTATCCACGTGTATTTCTTTATGTAGCTCCTGTCTCTCTGCTTGTTTTTCAATCTTAACTTCCAGTTTTCTCTTTGTCGTTTCTGGTATTTTCTTTTTTTCTTGCGTTTTGCAAGTGAGATCTGTAACATCTTCAGAATGGCTGGATCACTTAGCTACATCAACATTTCTTGGAGATTGGCTCTCTTCTTATTGACGTCTTGAAATTCCATTTGCCGTTCTTAAGAATTAGCTGTATCATGTCTTGAAGACAGTTTAGCATGTAATAACTTGAGTTCCTCGAGAATAGTCAAGCACTTTATTAACATGTTCTTTGCTTCAAATATCTTCAGTTTTCTTTGAGCTGGTTTACACTGATGATACTGTCTTCCGGAACACAGGAACTCTTTCACCCACTTTTGACTTGAGTTTTTGCATCAATCTGTACATCTAAATTATCGTGAGAAGCAATCCAAGATGAGGTCTTAACTTGGAAACATGAGCTCTGCTGCAGATGTTGAACTGTGTGCACAGGGACTGAGGTGTTTCCATTAGTTTGCAAGTTCAAAAGTTGCTGTGCAGGAGTAATAAAAGGAGGATATGCGGAGAATGGAAGAGGAGGAAGAAGAGCGGGTGGGGGAAGAGGAGGAGGAGACAACCTATGTATGTGTGCTGAAGGAGGTTGTCAAGGGGGGAGGCTAATGTAAGAGACTGGCCGTCTGGCCACGCCCATTCGTCCTGTGAGTGGACGTGTGGCCACTCCTTCAGCAGGGTCCGAGCAGGTGCACGGGGGGGAGGGGATTATTACTTATTGGGAGCTCCAATGCTAGGCGCGTGATGGAGCCCCTTAGGAAGATAGTGTCGAGATCCGGAAAGAAATCCAACGTGCACTCTTTGTGCCTGCGGGGGGCCTCATCCGAGATGTGGAGCGTACAGGGGGCGGTTGGCTGCAAGTCGTGGCTCACTTCGGCACCAATGACGCTTGTCGCTCGGATTATGAGGACATCCTCAGTTCCTACGGGCAGCTGGCGGAATTGGTGAAGACTGTTGGCCCCACGTGCGGGGTGCAAGCAGAGCTGTCGATTTGTCGCATTGTTCCAGGGTTGTTCGGGGTCCTTTGGTTTGGAACCGAGTGGAGGGTCTGAAGCAGATGCTTCGCCGACTCTGTGGCAGTCATGGCTGCAGATTTCTGTATCTGCGTTATCGGGTGGGGAATTGTAGGACACACCTAGAGCCGGCTGCGGTGGCCGAGGGGACTGAGGCGCTTCAGTCGCGGTCTGCACGGCCACTACGGTCGGGGGTTCGAATCCCCCCTCGGGCATGGATATTTGTGCCGTCCTTAGTTGTAGGTAGTTCATAAGTAGTTTATAAGTTTAGGGACTGATGACCCCGTAGTTAAGTCCCTTAAGCTTAACAAACATTTGAACATTTGACACACCTAGATAGATTGGAGGGGGGGGGGGGCACTACACTAAGGAAGCGGCTACTCGGGTTGGAGATTACTTGTGGAGTGCATATGGCTTTTAGACTAGGCGCTAGCTCTGATTATCACTGCCCTGACAACATTCAGAAAGCGAATTCAGGCCGCATTCAGAACAACAATTCGACTATCTAAATATTAGCCGTAACCTTTCAAAGCATTATAAACAAAGTTCCCGAATTTACCGCGCTACAGGAAAATTATTGTGCTCAGATAGTTTTAGGCACCGAAAGGTGGCTAAGTCATGATGTGGAAAGCTCGGAAATATTTAGCGAGGTGTGGAATGTATATAGGAAAGACATCAGACAACTGGAGAGGAAGCATTAATTGCAGTGGACAGCACCCAGCATGCTGCTATCCACATGTAATTCTGTTTGTGCTCCGCCATTTGACGTTGAACCTTAACAAGGTTCGAAAACTAGTTCATGGAATAAAATAATTTCAAAACAGTGACTGGTTGTGGATTTGTCATTTCTATAGAATAAACAGTCACGGGTTCTAATACATCCATTACGGATAAGTTTAAACCTTAAATATGTTTTTAACAACATTCTTTACAAATGTTTAACACACATTTCAGTCTGAACATATACAAAACAACAAGTAACAAAACAAGCCTTGGGTACGAAAAAAATCGAAATATACAATGGGCAAAAGAATTCACAAACTCAGCAGTCAGTATTTGGTAATGCGTTCCTTTCTCTGTATTACAGCCCTCAGTCTTTGTGGCATGGAGTAAACAACCTTTTTTGTTATATCCGAACCGATATTTACCTATCCTTATTCTATATATGTACGCAAATGTGTCAAACTGCTCACATGTCTTTTTTGTAGTCTCGTTTTAAGTTCATTGCAGATGTTTTTGATGGGTTTGAGGTCCGGAGACTGCGGTGAGGCGTGTTGTATAATATCCACAATTTGATCATTTCCACCGTATGCATCATTGTCTTGTTGGAAATAAAAAACATCTCCAAGTTCCAACTTATCACTATTGATCAGATTTTGCTCGAGTATATCGAGATACACAAATTTGTCCACAGTGTCTTCAATAAATAGAAGTTGGCCTACACCTCCGGAAGACATGCATCCCACACCATCACTATGGCGCCTCCATGTTTAGCGGTTGCTTGCACGTTTCAGGGCTCCCACTCTGCTTGACGCCACACTGAACTGCTGCCATCCACGTGGCTCAAAGTAAATTTGCAGTCCTCACTCCACGGAATCTTGTCCCAACAGGTCACATCCTTGTCGACGAATTCTTCTGCAAAAACCATCCGCTTTTTCGCGTTGCACTTACTAAAATGTTCAAATGTTTGTTAAGCTTATGGGACTTAACTACGGGGTCATCAGTCCCTAAACTTACAAACTACTTAACAACTACCTTATACTATGGACGGCACAAACATCCATGCCCGAGGGAGGATTCGAACCCCCGACCGTAGTGGCCGTGCAGACTGTCACTGGAGCGCCTTAGTCCCCTCGGCCACCGCGGCCGGCGTTGCACTTACTGACGAACGGTTTGCGCTTTGGTACTCTGGCATTGTATCCAGCATCTGCGCACTACTCTAACTTCGGTACCAACGCCTTATGACAGTTCCGCCGCTATAGCAGTGGCCGTTGTCAGCGGGTCTTCTTTCACCATTCCAACTATCTTCCTCTTGTCTCCTCTGTTCCCGAGTTTGAGTTTCTGAGGACGCCCCTGTCGTAGACGATTGACTAGAGTTTCTTCTTTCCATTTCTGGACGATACTAAATATAGTCTTTCGGCGTCAGTTGACGACCTTGCCTATTTCTGCATAAGATTTTCCCTCACTATGTAGCCGCACAATGTGTGTTCGCTCTTCCACTGTCGTTTCCCTACCTTTACGGGGCAAGGCGCTACGTTGGTCTTTTTCGATGAGACCTGTGCTTTTCTATAGTACGAGACAGCTGCCTTGCGCACATTGATTGCTTGCTGCAGCCTTCAGACTGCAGTTGCCTTGTCAAGCGGGACAGTGTGTTTACTTTTGTCCCGCGTGAAACAAGCCTGTCATGGTAACAGAACTAATCGTTCCACGTAGAGGGTACGGTGACATTCGCATAGTCTACGTCTTCTGAAACATTCTCTGCATTATCGCAAATACGCAGATACACATTCCGTGAGATACGCATGTGACTTGTGTCTGAATACTTTTGTCTGCCTCTGTAGGTAAGCGAGCAGTTCGTGTTACAGTTGCCCGTATTGACACAGCGAGCGTGATTCATAAACACATAAGCAACTACGGCTTGTGGGGCTACGTCATTGTGATACGCCGATCGACGACAGTCGTCAAATGTTCAAATTTTTGTTAAGCTTAAGGGACTTAACTGCGGGGGTCATCAGTCCCTAAACTTACAAACTACTTATGAACTACCTTATACTAAAGACGACACAAACATCCATGCCCGAGGGGGGATTCGAACCCCCGACCGTAGCGGCCGTGCAGACTGTAACTGGCGCACCGCAGACCACTTGGCCACTGCGCCCGGCACGACAGTCGTCAAGTAAGCTGTGCAGACGTTATTGCAACTCTAATGGGAGAATGAAAGGGTCACGATATTTACTATCTCTGAACTATGCGATATTCATTTAATTTATAGCGACGCAAAAGGTGTTGCGAGGACAACTGTATGAATTTATGGATACCACTTCCCACAACGAAGACTTCCTCCTCCCCCACTGCATCCAGGTAGACCCTACTGGTAGTAGTAGTAGTAGTAGCAGCTGGTGCTGCATTGCCCTCCAGCTGGGTGTATCGAACACTGTCTTTCCTCGCACTTTGAAAGAGGAACGTCGGGGGGGGGGGGGGGGGGGGGGTCATAAATTCAACGCGTACAAGCGTTGGAAGAACAACATTTCCCTCCACGAAGAGAAATCGCATAGTGGTTTTTGATACAAAGTGCCCGGCACGATTTTGTGAACAAAATACTCGTCACAGATGAAGCGTATTTCAATTGCGACGGAATAACTTATTTCCATAACATGCACACGTGGCGTGTACACAATCCTCGCCAAATACGAGTCGCAATACATTTTCTTCATCGCTTTCCTATAAATGTTTGGGCGGATATGATCTATTATTAAATTTGAGCACTACGTTTTAGATGTACTATTGCCTAGTGAAATTACCGAACGTTTCTAGATTAAACATTGCTACCAACTTTACTAGAAGATATTCCGTTAGGCATACGCTATAACGTGTGGTTCGTCCACGATGGTGCTCCACCGCATATTGGTCAGACTACGAAGATTTCTCAACAGACAACTTCCAGAGGGTTGGATAGGACTTTTTACTCCACGTCGTTTGCCAGCACGAAGTTCTGATTTAAATGCTCTGCATTTTTGCTTTTGGGGCCATCTGAAGGACCTTGTTTATTTTCAGAAAGTAAATAATGTGGACTAAGTTACGAAAATATTCAAATTTTTGTAAATCTATCACCCGTGCCCGAGGGAGGACTCTAACCTCCGACGGCGAGCAGCGGCGCGTGCCGCAGCTAGGCGCCTGGGAACACTCGGCCACTCCACGGAGGACTTTCGATTCTGGCAATATCACAATAGCAGATGTGCATGTGTGTGAACGACTGTTACCCAACTGCATGTATAAAATGGAATGGTGGACATTTTGAAAACTACTCATAGTATTGTTGTAAGAGGAAACAATCTGGGTTTCAGTTTCGTTACGGTACTGTTGTAAAAAAAGTAAATAATCTGGATTTAATTTTCGTTATTGTCGTCTTGTAAAAAGATGAAATAGTTGATTGTAAGTAATGCACAATCAATTACTTTGTGTTTGATTTTGTACTAAAGGATACAATTTCTTTGATGTTAGCTTTTATTTACTCCCACGGTATTTTTGTAGAAGAGGAAACGCCCTGTTGTATTTAATTCACTGTTTATGAAAAATGAATTAGACGTTCTTGGCAACCCAATGACTGACTGCATTGTTTGAGTAGCACCTAGCCGCCGTGCAAAGCTTACATTCACGCGCGCTCTAGCACACCCAGGGCGCGTGCTGGCAGCGCCGACGGGCCACACGTGTATCGTCAGTTGACAATGTAAGCACAAATACGTCTACTATCTATCCTGAAAGTATTAGTTTTTAGAAATACAAAAAATTACGGCGCGATAAACTTCCTCCAGGCGCAATTGTAAATCAGCTGCAGTCAGGGATGCAGTGACCAACACGTTCTTTAGATGTTGCCACAAAAAGGAATTGCTGGTGTTAAGTCTGAGGACTATTTAATACATAGAAGAAAGTATCGCGTGAACACATTGTTGACGGATTAAGAAAACTTTACTTTTTTTTTTTTTTTTTTTTTTAGAATTCCAAATCTTTCACCAGACAATTCTAGCTTACAGCTTTCACAATAAACATACCGTTTACTGCATTCCTCTATCGATAATTGTTTTCGAGATATTTAATTTTGAAATCAGGGAGTCCTTTTCTGGACATCCTGTAGAACTATGCAAATAAATGAAACTATTAACTATTAATCAGAACATCAGTTTTTGTTAGACGCACAGTTACTGAAACCCAAGCTACAGCATCAAAACTAAAAAGAAACGTATTTCATTAATCAAATATTGGATTAAAGTTACCAACGATTTTGAGACGATTTTCCGTCAGTGACTTTCGCCTGCATCCCCCTCCCCCCAAGAAAACTAAGAAGTGCCTAGCAAAAAGTCGGGACATGTATTTATTTTCAATATAGACACAACCCTTCAAAATTAGTGTCCGACATGTAACACACTCGTTATTAGTGGAACCCGTTTCAGAATATTCCAACCAAGACGATGTGGCGATTAACCACCAGATCACAGAGGTAGCCTAACACCACTGCCATTAACCACTTTGCCAACACTCACTGGTGGTACACCCCCCCCCCCCCCAACTCATGACTTTCTGGTCACTATTCATTAACGCGAAGAGACATTAAAAGTATCACTGAGGAGTCATTAAAAAGTTACATATATGTCCGAAAGAACAGACACCACTTTTTATCCTGCAGTTATCTATTCATATTTACTGAATGTATGACATTAATCACATATAAGTAACTTATACAATTTGCCGATGACGGACAATGAGCCTTTTTCAGTGTAGAGGCACTCGTAGGCCCTTTCTCTTACGGGAATTCGTTTACAAAGTAACTACAGGTTTGAGTTCTAGTGGGCAGGGTGGGAATTTGTATCTGACGGGAGGTGTTCTTTAGTATCAAATGTTCAAATGTTTGTTAAGCGTATGGGACTTAACTACGGGGTCATCAGTCCCTAAACTTACAAACTACTTATGAACTACTTACGAACTAGGACGGCACAAATACCCATGCCCGAGGGGGGGATTCGAACCCCCGACCGTAGTGGCCGTGCAGACCGTGACTGGAGCGCCTCAGTCTCCTCGGCCACCGCGGCCGCCGTTCTTTAGTAATTCCGTGCAGCTGTGATGATCTGTGTCCCAGTGGTGTAGGGATCAGCCCAGCTGCCTAGAAAGCAGGAGACCCGCGTTCGAATCTCGACTGGATACACATTTTCAACCCAATCGCAGTTAATGTCATACATTCCGTGAATATGAAGTCATTAAAATCGTTAGTCCCCTCAACGTACAGTTTACTAAAGGTTAAAACTTAATATAGTCATCGTCACTGCACCTAATGATACTAATTCTATTTTTCTCAATTTTGTTCTGCGTATCATAACTTTATCAAAAGAAGGGGGGTACGTTCGGAGACATCAAAAACGTCAGTTTCGCATTAGAGAAGTACAGGGAATAAAAATCGTAGAGTAAACCCAAGAGAAGAGTTCAGTAAACAGGTGAAAATGGATGTGGGATGCAGTTCTTCGGACATTAAGAGGTTTGCACAAGATAGAGTGATGTGGAGAGCTGGTTCAAAGCAGCCTTCAAGCAATGTCATCAAAACATTTTTATCGGTTTATAGGTAACATTACTGTACCTTTGTGGCTCTCCCTTAATCAGATTACAAATCTTAAGGAATGAAGTATAATCCCCGATTATAGCAAAGATTCCTTTTTATGTTAATGTGACTTTCGCCTCTGGCAGTGTTGCGCTTATTTACAAATGTCAAGTTGCAGCTTATCCCGGATTAAACTTAGTTCAAAATGTTCAAATGCTTGTAGATTATGGGATTTAACTATGCTGGTTATCAGTCCATAGGCTTACGAACTACTTTTAAGTTAAACTAAGGACAACAAATACACCCACGCTCGAGGAAAGACTCGAACCTCCGACGGCGAGCAGCCTCACGCTCCGCAGCTAGGCGCCTTGTAACCGAGCCTTTTCTTGTAAAGCACTCCAATGTTCAAACCAACTTACACGGAAGTTAACGTAATTAAAGATGGGGCATAGGCTTGGATAGGGTAAGGACAGAACAATATCGGACCTCTGTTTATCCGGAGATGGCCGAACGGGAATTTGAACCAATAGCGTTCCGAACATTACTACAATCACGCCAACAGATCTACTGAAGACTGGGGAACGATAGTTAACACTGCGAAGCAAAATCCAAATGCTGGTGCACTTCGACATTTCCCACTGAGACTAACGTACCTTCAGCACAGCAAACTTATCTACGTCGATAGATAAGTGAATGTACATAAATACCTTAAGCGCCTTAGTCACTCAGAGATAAAAATTCTTAATTGCCAGAGAGTTCTTCGAAAGGACTACTACTATTTCCTATCCGACCTATTCATTCACAAGCTGAGGCGCATTATGTTATCGTGCAACTGCTTAAGAAGTCAGTTAAATGAACCCGAAGACATAAGAAGCGAAGTTTCACCACTAATCGAGTGTAGCAGAATGCCCATAAAATAATCGCTTCAGGCTTAAATCTAGCCAGAAGAATGGTTTATATGCGTGATACAAGCAAAACTCACTTATCGGATAGTATTAGAAGGATTTCACAGATGTATGTATAACGATACTTTTATCCAGTAAAACTAGCAGAATTATTCAGTTCGACCCCCACGAAATATCACCGAATCCAACCGCGTCATGTTAACAGAAACTAAGTAATGCATTTCGCAAAACACAAAAGCAAGGTGTTTCTTCGACAGTCGGATTAATCACAAGCGTCATTCACATCATATAAATATTTGAAAGAAAGAAATTAAGAGTGATGAAGAGTAACGGCCATACATGCTACGTTGCATGTAAAGGAAATGACAGGCTCAGATTCATCGAAAGGCTACTAGAAAACAATCACTCCACAAGATACTGCAAAGAAGTCGATCCTGCTGCATACACCTAACTACTGCTCGGCTGCATGGAACACTTAGCTATGTGGGAAAATAATAATTCATACATTGATTGAATATTTATATTATTCTTTGGCGGACCAGCCGAGTAGTAATGTTTTATTTATTCTGTGAGTTTTATTATTCCGTTGTTACAAGCTGATGTATTCGAGTTTTTCCGGTTTGCTTAAAGTAATAAAGTTTTTCAGTTCATGTATTTCGTTAAAAATGCAGGAAGCTTCCTACAGATTACAGGATGTGAAAATCGTTGAGTCAACGAATGCAAAGAGTGCTTCAGTTCGAGCGCATTGGTGATAGAACACCATCAGAATTTTGGCGACAATTAGGAGCATAGTAGAAGAGGGAGCAATGTCAGATGAAACATTACAACACATTTGGCTAATGCAACTACCAGTTTCAGTGAAAGCAGCGGTGGTGGCGTGTGATAGAGACATTAATTCAGTGCTTGCAATGACAGACAAGGTGCACGCTATAGGTGTGACGCACGTAATTAGCGATATAAGTACCGGTGAAACCACAGCTATACGCCATGGCCAAGAGACTAACGTCAGCGAACAGCTACGTAGTTCACAGCATCAGATGGAAGCGATACAGCAAAAATTGGAATTGACATTAGACAAACAGGTCAGCACTAAGCCAAGTAAAGAAGTATCCATACTGCCTACAAAACCAAGTAGACGCGAAAAGGGCACAAGAACAGAATCGACCAGTGTGTTGGTACCACAGACGTTTTGGCGATCGGGCTACAAGATGCCAGTTTCAACCGCGTGAGATTGGCACGATTTTTGGCGACAAACCAGCTGTGCAAACTTGTTTGCTCTCGTTATCACGACGTTTAAACATACAAGACGGGAAGGCAGATCGATGCTATGTTATAGATTCAGGCTCAGACGTGAGTACGCTACCATTCAGGAAGAATAAGACAGCAGCAACGGACTTACATTTTCCTCTCATGGCAGCTAACAACTTACCCATCACAACCTATGGCGAATGTGAAAAAACTTTGGATCTAGGTTTCAGAACATGGAGGTTCATACTGGCAAACGTTGGTGAACCAATATCAGGTGCAGATTTCATTACACCAACACAGACTGGAAATAAAAAGTTCAGCAGAGATTAAGATGGACAATGAAGTGATACTGGGTGTCCTTGGCAGAGGTACTAATAATGCTGTGTCCTCACCCCGTAAGTTAATTAATCAAGAAGATGGACATGAAGTTCCCACCCAATTACAGAAAGTTTTACATACCACAGTGCACCACATTAAAACGATAACTGGTCCACCTGTTTCTCAACGACCTCTAAGGGTAGCACCTGACCGATTCGCAGAATTTGAAGGAATGCTACAAACAGGCATAATACGGAGGTCTAACAGTGCGTGGACATCACCGTTACATCTGGTTAAGAAGAAAGATGGCACATGGAGACCTTTTGGGGATTACGGTACACTGAATGCACAAACTATATACTTGATCGCTACCCTGTACCTAATCTAAGGTATTTCGCAAACGTTTTAGCTGGCGCTACAATCTTCAGCTTGGTGGACTGCAAAAAGCTTACAACCAGATTCCAGTACCAGAAAAAGATATCCCCAAGACGGCTGTGATAACACCTTTTTATCTGTCTGAATACCTGCGCATGCCTTTTGGCTTGAAGAATGCAGCTCAGTCATGGCAGAGGTTTGTAGACGAAGTACTAAGGGGCCTGGATTTCTGTTTCGCCTACCTTGACGACATTTTGATATTCTCAAAGAAAGCTGATATACACGAACAGCACCTTAAAGCTGTGTTTGACAGGATACATAAGTAAATGAGGTACAATGCATCCTACATC
Source organism: Locusta migratoria (assembly GCA_026315105.1). NCBI lineage: Eukaryota > Metazoa > Arthropoda > Insecta > Orthoptera > Acrididae > Locusta > Locusta migratoria. The sequence continues at coordinate 108,231,698 of CM048755.1, forward strand.
AAAAACAAGTGACATTTCTTGGTCACACCGTCTCAGCTGCATGTATCTATCCTCTTAAAGACAAGATAGAAATCATTAAAAGCATTCCTCGGCCGACAGACTACCAGCAATTAAGAAGATTCTTGGGGACCGTAAATTTTTACCGACGCCACATACCAAGAGCAGCAGAGATACAGGCGCCATTGACAGACGCACTAGCAGGCAGCAACACAACTGGCAGACGTCCCTTGCCATGGACACATGCAATGCAACTACTTTACAAAATGCAGTTATGTTATCCCACCCAGCACATAACGCGCCATTAGCAATAGTAGTAGATGCTAGCCAAGAGGCTATAGGTGCAGCCCTTCACCAGTAAGTTAAGAATAGTTGGCAGCCTTTAGGGTTTCTTTCACAAAAACTGACAGATGCACAAACCAAGTGGAGTGCCTATGATCGTGAACTGTTGGCCATCTATGAAGCCAGACCGTTTACAGTATATACAGATCACAAGCCTGTAACTTTTGCTTTTTCTAAATTCAATGAAGGATTTTCGCCTCGGCAGTTCCGGCAACTAGAGTTTATTGGACAATTCACAGCCGACATAAGACACATACGAGGAGCAGAAAACAGTGGCTGATGTCTTGAGTAGGAACAATTTCTTTTGCTATAGATTACAATCAGATTTGAGCAGCACATGCCATAGATGAGCAGCTACAAGAATATTTGCATAACAGGAGGTCTCCAGCTCAGACAGGTGCAGCTGCTAGGCGCAGAGGGCCTTATATGCTGTGATGTGTCTCGAGCTTCACCTAGACCATTTGTGCCCAAGACATTACAAAGAGCAGTTTTTGACAGCGTACACAACCTTGCCCATCCCAGTGCTAAGGCAACCATTAGATTCGTGTGGCCAAGTATTAAGTAGGGCTGTCGCCAGTGGTCGAAAGCCTGCATAGCATGCCAGCGTTGCAAGGTTGGTAGACATGTTCACAAGCCAGTAGGAGAATTTCCTGAGATATCAAGTCGTTTCTCTAATGTTCATTTGGACACTGTTGGCCCACTTCAACCATCAGAAGGGTACCGCTATTTACTCACTGCTATAGACAGATATACACGTTGGGGAGAAGCAACACTAATTAGTGATATTTCAGCAGAAACGGCAGCAAGGGCTTTCTTGCAGACATATATATCGCATACTGTCTGCCTTGCTCATGTAACCACGGATCAAAAACGTCAGTTTGAGACAAGGTTCCTCGAACTGTCTAGACTGTGCGGATTCCATCATACGACCAGCTACCATCCTGAAAGCAATGGGATGGTAGAGCGCTGTCATAGAACGCTGAAAGCAGCGCTTATGTCTCATGAGAGCAGCTACCGCCAGACATTACCACACAATAAGAGGCCTTGGATGTCACACCAGCAACCTCAAGTCAAACAGTCATGGAGAATGACCAACCAACAACATCACCCTCAACCCTCGAGTAACAAGTACGCCAGTGACCTATAAAAGAGTAGGACGACGAGTGAGACACAAATACCCACACATTCCAGGAGCTCCGCTCTACCGCAGGGGGGCTGTGCGGGAAAATAATAATTCATGCAGTGATTGAATATTTATATTATTATTTGGCCGACCAGCCGAGTAGTGTTTTATTCATTCTGTGAGTTTTATTATTCCGTTGTTACAAGCTGATGTATTCGAGTTTTTCCGGTTTGCTTAAAGTAATAAAGTCAAGATTTTCAGTTCCTGTATTTCGATCTATTTATCGTAAAAATGCAGGAAGCTTCCTACAGGTAGATGGGCTCAGTGATATCAGACATATGACTCATGGTGGCTAGAAACGCGAAAGTGCGTAACAAATACTGAACATACTACAGGATACGGAGTGCATTTCACAAGAACTGTTTGGAAAATTTCAAAATCTGTCCCTCAGGGAATACAGCATTGGTATAGCTGTCGTTTGTACTCCGGAAAGTAACACCTCAATCTTTCGGTTTTCTCCATCTTATTGTCTCCCTATGTAGGTTGGTGCTCACAAAATGTGTTCTCATTCGGAAGAGAAAGTTGGTGAAAGAAATTTCGCAAATGGAACTCTAAGAAACGAATAACGCCTTTCTTTTAATGATTTTCATCACAATCTGAGAATTTCCGTGACACTCCCGCTATATCACGACAATACGATCTGCCCTTCCCTGAACTTACTCTGTCCTCCATCAGTCCCAATTGGTGGGAATCCCACAATGCACAGAAATACTCCAAAACAGGACGCACAATTGTAGTGTAGGATGTTTATTTCTTAGAAATGTTGCATCTTTTAAGTGTTCTGCCAATGAAAGGTAGCCTTCGGTTCGCCTTACATGACATTTTGTGTGGGTTGTTTCCAATTTAAATTGTTCGGAATTGTTATTCCTAGGTATTTAGTTGAATTGACGGCCTGTAGATGTGATTTATGGTGTAAATGAAGCTTAACGGATTTCTTAGAATTGTCAAGAGTGTGCCGCTAATACTAAATACTTCATTATGGAGAGCAGCGGCATCTGTGTAGAGGAGTCCGTGCTGACACACTAAACAAGGGTCGACACCGCCAATCAATTCCGTTCTTTTTCGACAGGTCGCTAGTATTTGAACAAAAATCAAGGACAAAGTTATTTTTGGCTCACCACCTTTCCAGTATTTGAGAAAAACTCCCTCAAAGTTCATTAAACTAAAACTCAAAATTAACTGAATCGATTGATGGTTGTAAAATGAGCATTTGTCATGGCATCAAGCTTATTTTATGTTTATTGATAACGAAATATATACTCAAGTGTACAATTAACTATCGATTTGATGTCATGAACTTTGAAGGCAGTTATCTCAAAATCTGGAAGGTAGTGAGTTGAAGTATCTAATAGTCCATTTCTGTTCATACAGAATTTTTGATAGGGCGCTTAACAGATGACTGACGGTCTGTAGAACAGCTACAGAAATCAATGTGGTACGTACGACGAAGGTATTGGTGAGGCAGTGTGGCGCAATTTAGGGCAGCAGATGAATAACTCGAGTGCCTCAGCTAGGAGCACGAGCGCATCGGCAATACTTCACCTCGTCTTCTTCGACCCATGACATCATCATGTCGGAAAACCCGTATACGGCATATCTTAATACTTCTGTATTGTAGGTAATAAATAATCTGTAGTTATCTTCGTAAATTACAGACGACAGAATGTACCATCGATCACAGTTCCCAGCCCAAAAATTCACACTCTCGGTGCTCACATGCGAAAAAAAAAGACATCTCTGTTAACCTATACCTTACAATCAGAGGGAAGTTACAGATCACTTTTTAAACAAAATATTTATATATAATCTGTACTGTTTGTAAACAAACTGTCGTCTTTAATTCAGCCACCACTTAGGCCTCACACACACACACACACACACACACACACCTCTAAACTACAGCGCTACGACGACGTCACGGGTCAAAACTGAGGGTGGAATCGCGTCCTATAAATGAGCCAGCGCATCTGCTGTGGCCATGACGCTGCCGGACTAGAAAACCGTGGCTCGGTCAAACGAGTCCCTATTTCGGTCGGTAAGAGCTGACGGTAGCGGTCCAGTGTGGCCCCACCAAGCCATGGACCCAACTTGTCAACAAGGCGCAGTGTGCCAGCTGCTGGTGGCTCCATAATGGTGGGGACTAGGAAGGAAGGAAGCAAGCTAGGTTTTAACGTCCCGTAGACAGCTTGATCATTAGAGACGGAGCTAAGGCTGGGAGTTTTGGGTAAGGACGGGGAAGGAAAGCGGCCGTGCCCTTTGAAAGGAACTATCCCTGCATTTGCCTGGAGTGATTTAGGGAAATCATTGAAAACCTAAATCTGGACGGCCGGAGATGGATATTAAGCACCTAGTTTTACGTGGAATGGACTGTCTCCTGCGGTCTGATCATGCCTGCAAATGGTTATATTCGGCTACTTTGAGACCACTTTTAACCATCGCGCGTTTCATGTTGCCAAACAACGGCCGAATTTTTATCGATGTCAATGCACGATGTCACTGGGCCTCAAAAGTTTGCGATTGGTTTGCAGAACATTCTACACAATTCCAGGGAATCATTTAGCCACTAACAAGGAAGGTACTTGGGCTCTAACAAACACATATACACCAAAATCGTATGAGAGATAATGTAAAGATCCCTTATTGCACTAGTAATACTCCCGCATCTGCAAAACTCTGCAGTCGTCCGTTAGAGGCCTCTGCGTGTGCCATGCCGCATTGCACTTTGACCTGTCGGTTCGCCAGTAGGGACGGTGCAATGTGCCTCCGAAGTTGCGTTTTGTGATATTTGTGTGGTGAAACGTCAGATGTGGCGGCGATTGCTAATCAATCCTGCTAATGTATTGCGATTGGTTGAGATGAAGTTTCGAAGAACCCTTCTTCGTGAAGATGGTATTAGTGTAGAAGATGAACTATTTGCATGCTTTCTCGTATCTGTTATGGTACAGAAATATGAGCATAAGTTAGATACTGTTGTTACAAACTCATAATAATGATAATAGGGATAATAATGACCAACTCATTGCAAGCGGTAGTGCTACGGTAAGTGCGGGAAGAGGCGATGGAAGCAGTGGCAGTAATACCAATAGTGTTTCGGGAATGTTAAAGTTGCAACTATCATCACGGCTTTTGATGACAATTCGCTAGAGAACATGTACGATGATTATTACATACGTCGTAGTTAAGATATCTGCATTACGTATGGCGTCTACAATTACATCTACAGTGCTATCTAGAGCATGGTTGCAGAGCTTTGCAGAAAAACGACACCCACCAGCACATTGAGGTGTACGTAGAGATCTTGTAACCATACGTTCATACAGATATGTTTGTTCGAGCCCATGTACTTTTCTTGTAAGATGGCTCAACATGAATCCAATCTAACATTCTGAGGCATGATCGAGAGGTCAGTTGGCGCACAAAATCTTGCAGCGGTAATACCATGGTCTATACAGGCAGCATGGCTCAATATGCCTCCCGGATACTTCCAACGACTTGTAGAGTCCATGCTACGTCAAGTTATCCGCAAAAGCAGACCCTCCGACACGGTATTAGTCTCCCATGATTTCTACTGTAGATACATAACGGTTCACAGGGTAAATTCTCGTTCTTTTCATACTCCCCTCGTGAACGGAAATGTTACAAAAAACACTATATATGATGACAATCACCACGAAATGTAGAAATAAAGTAATTTCGTGTACAAACTACTAGTTTATTGGTTAGGGAAGCTGGTAACAAAGGAAGCTGCGCCGGATAAGGCAGCAGGCATCCTGCCTGCACTGATTAGATAGGCGCTTCCTGCGTCACCCACTACCGTCAAGAGCCTGCGCAGCCAGGGCATAAAGCGTGAAATTCATTTGACTAACGGCAGTGCTGGGCTCGCCGTTATACTGCCGCGAGCCAATTAGCCCGCCCACCTACACACGACGGAGATAACATGTACACTGTATTACAGTACTCCCCGTTTGTGGTTCGCAACTGCGGCAAAGGTTTCGTGAAAACCTGGTGTAGAGCCAGCGAAAGGATCGATTCGAATATCGGTAGCACCAATCGGACTGCACTCAAACTGCAAGTCGTATCGTAGAACCTGTGATTATTCCATACGAGTCACACTCCGTACTTCACAGAATTTGCAGTGCACTCAGTCATCTGCCTACTCAACTACATATATTTAGCAAACAAATGATATTTTTTTCTACATTTCACCCAATATGTAAGGTAAACGGATAATAAGCAAGTACAGCAACTTCTTTAAAGGCTTTGCCTGCTTAAAATTAGTACGCCAGTGAGTGACCCCACTTTAGGATTAGATAAGGGTAAAAGAAAGTCTACGTATACTGCTAGAAGACACGTGAGAAAATTATGATTAACTTTTCTGAGATGTTTCCGATATAAGCCGATGGTATGTAAATCGGAGCACCGTCTGAATATATATATATATATATGAGAGAGAGAGAGAGAGAGAGAGAGAGAGAGAGAGAGAGAGAGAGAGAGAGAGAGAGAGAGAGAGAGAGAGAGAGAGAGAGAGATTTTTCAGCATTTCCTTTATATAACTGACGGTTTTGCAAAGAATCTTCTCCGACGCAACGTCACAGAGCGAAATAGGGCACACGATTATTTGCAAGCTGACTTTTCTCTCAATTCAATATTTTGGCATTGTTGAAGTTATATACGCCACAAAGTAGGTTGTATTACAATGATTCTATTTTATTAAGGGTTTCCAAAAATGTCAAGAAGAGAGATGTGCTTTGCAAGAGTTTAAAGTTATTATGCAGCTCTCTTCCTTTTGGGTTACTAGCATTGCTCCTGTTATAATTTGATCGTTGGTCTTTTGCAGAACCACATGCAACTCAATCACGACCAATCAGTTTCCACACCGTTAAGGATTCAACGACTACTTTGATATTAAACTAGAAGCAGCGTGATATCCGACGTGAGCTGGTTATTCAATTGTTATTTTACGTGTTAATTCCAACAATTCTCGTTCAGCCTACAATTCCACAACCTTGGTCATTATAGCTTTCTCTAAGTGCTCATGCATCTCTCAAAATAGTATCCAAATATCCCCGATGTCCTGCGCTATGTTCCCAGTGACTACACAAGGGACTCCTCTGCACTACCTGACGGCCGTGTCCTGCAGGGCATTTAAGTGGACTACAAATCAAAGTGTTGAAACATTGGCAGACGATACACCACTTATAACGACAAGGTTGCAATTAACCTAAAACAGCAGTAAGTTTATTTGAAACAATAACAAATGTAGAAGACAACTTGCACTTGGTAAATTAGAAAGTTGGGATTCAGTTTCACAGCGGAAGCTTATTCCAACACAAAGTGAAAAATTACGACATGTAACACTATGGTAAATAAAATGGTATTTCGTTCGGATCCCAAACAGCATGTGTAAATGGTCGAAAAATACCCAGCATTGATCTTTCACTCAGCAGTGCAGCAGTGCGTAATAATATCCATGACAGTCGCCATAAGCTCATACCCGATATTTTATTTAATACACTGGGCACTGGGTTGTAGATGTTGCTGGACGGGTACCAAGCGTGCACGAGACCCTCCACAGCTGACAAATTATGGTACAGTACCTTATGTAATGACGGGACATAAACCCTAATCTTCCTTCCTTTTGTCAAATTATGGTAGTGAAGTAGTATGTGGCAGGCGGTCGTGTGGGAGAAGTGCAGTAGTAAGGTAGTCAACGTGGGGACAAAAATTCATCAGAATAATGGATTAAACCCAAACGGAGGGACTCTAGTTCCCTTCCATCCCTGCCCCCTCCCAAAAATAAAAAAATAAAAAAATAAAACTCTAAAGATTGGTTTGAACACTACAGTGCTTTACTAGGCATGGTCAAGTTTGGAGGTGGTATGCCGTTTCCTTCCTCCGACCTTCGAACTGATTTACCCTGCCAGTTATAGGGGGACCTACAGTTTAACGTGGGTTCCGAATCACGGTGCTACTCGATATTTTTCAGATTAGCAATATTGCGAGAGCTGAAAGAAGTACAAAGTGATGGATAAAAATCGTAGGACTTGGCAGGGATCGAGTCCGCGACCTTTGGATTCATAGTCTGGCACTACCACTGTGCTAACCAGCCATCGCCATCCCTACCAAAGTTATCCAATCGTGTGCTCCGTCTCTAATGACCACAATGTCGACGGGACGTCAAACCCTCGTCTTCCTTCCTTCCGACCTAGAGCATAAGCACACTAATTTGCGGCTCCTTTAAAGTAAGAGATTCGTTTTTTAGGGCATTGCTGCAGTGTATACGCAACGTAGCCCGAGTCCGATGCAGGTATAGAGGGCTAAATATTTTAGGAGGTGACGGTAACTAATAGCAATGACGCGTCCAGCGTTTATTGAGTACAGAGATACTGTTCAGTTCAAGTTACGGCAACTCAAGTGGGAGAGACTCGAGTACTCGCCCTATTGTCTTAATCTCTCTCCATCACTCCTCCAGTCTTAAATGAGGCCTCAAAGGATCGACCAATCCTGTCGTGTAGTTACAGATCGCTTCAAGGTGTTTTACCCCAAGGGTATCTACCACCCCGTGCGTCAGAGGGATGATTGCGTCGGTGCTCACGCCGATTTTGGTTGATTAGCATACTGATTCTTGACTACACGCCCCTCGAATGAAAACTTCTTGATGCCGCTTACAACTCCTGTGGAAGGGTTTAGGTCACTGCGCAGGAATCGTTTCGAACGAAGTTCAACTATTACAAAAATGGAAAATAAGAATATTATACCCATAAGACCTAAAACTTATAATATCCGAAATTAAACACCTGTGGTCAAAATTCGTTTGTACCTATGCTGTTCACAACAACATTTATTTGAAACTAATTATCTGCATTCCGCGCCAGCTTTCCGCATATAGGTAAAGCGTAAAAGATATTACAAAAAAGATCAATTCGAACTTCCGCACACTGAAGATTGTGATCTGAACGCAGAACAACGCCCCAGCAACAAACTATATATGCACGATTCAAACTCTTAAATCCTTCAATTCTGTTAAACTGCGAGCTTTAATATTTATAAATCTAATATCCTTAACTTCTAGTGTGATAACGATTCTACCTGTTCCGATATGGCTCCTGCATCATTAACCTCTATTTTCGGAAGCATAGCGACAAACCCACAGACGCTACTTTCCAAATGCCTATTAGTATGACACCGTTCGTCTAAATCGGTCGCAAGATGTACCCTCTTCTTGTTAACCTAAACTATTGTTGATATTACTCATTTGCGTAACTAAATTATCAAAAAATGATGGTGATAGTACGAAAATACTCCATCTGGGTCTACACATCTTTAGTATATGGATAAATTATTCTTGTTACTTCCGCGTTAACTGTAATGTATGCTGGAGAACTGCGAATTTTGGAAGAGTAAGAGATATGTACTCACTGACTCTGTCAGTGAAGCATACCTCGATGACTCACTAGACGGGCGGTAACCGGAAAGGCATAGGTCGTGCCTAGATGCCCGGAGTGGAAAGCGGTTTCCATTAGTCACCCACGTTTCTTTCCACATCTCTTCGGTTACAGTTTTCCCTAGAAGGATTACGTTAAGGCCCCTTAGGAGCCACATCCTTGCTCAATATGTTATCCGACACAAGAGATACGGATTTCCGGCAGCCCAGCTCTGTTGGTTCCTTTTCTTTTTTGCGCAATATTTTGACGTAGTCTTCCTGCATCCGTGATAATGTTCCAAGGAACTGACGTCTGTTTCGTCTTTTCGATTGACGGAACAAATACCGAAGTCAAATGTTTAACTGGTATCCAAATACAGGACTAACAGTTTTTTAGACCCCCTCCGAATTAACCCTTAAGATCGTGTGTAATTTAATACTATAGTGTTATCCGTCGCTCGATATAAACTGGCACCACGTCTCTGTCTCCGAATCCGGAAAATCTTAATGCTCTTTACATAGTAGTATCTTTTGCAGAAGTTGTCCAACACTGCTAGAAGGGAAATGAAATTAATTCTGAAATACGTAGAGGTTTAAGCACACCTAGGACGCAGCAACTTTCCCTGGACGCTTGCTCACCTCGCCAGTACGCAGCTCACCTTGATGGTGGGGATATTTACTGATGTTTGGAACTTCCTAACGATCCTAATAAAAGGCAGAGGTATCCCACTGAAACACAGCATTCCGCTTCTGCGCCAAGGCTGCTCGCTAAAGCGAACTCATTCCATTTAACACATAGGGCACGCACCGAGCATGTATAATCGTGAACATTACTGACGGCTGAGAAGAAACCTTCAGAGGACCAAACTGCACGGGTCACGGGTCCCCGTTTCCATCCACAGAGCGCGAATTAAAAAACCAGTCACCATTTAAATACAACAACAATGTGTGAACCCCCACTGACAGTGAAACCGTAACGCGTCAAAATTAAAAACCTTACCTAAAATGAGATATGGGGAGAAACATTTTGAATTATCAGATGTCTTTGCTGGCTCATCATAGCAATACATGGATGACCCAGCCATTCTTGCCCAAAATTACTAGACAAGAGAAAAATAGATAAGAAAAGGACGAACAATAAAATTTAAACAGAATGATAACACTTATACGAATAAAATTTGAAACTTCATCAGCCGTTTGAGACACTGTCATCAATGTCAGGAATATTAAAACTCTGTCTCAAGGCGGACAGTTCAGGACAGTTCAAAAAGATGTGGGTCACTGTCCAACGCAAACCACACCACCACTGAGGGAGGGAGGGGGTCCTCACGAACGGAGGTGGTGCCATGTATCAGCCAGGTATGGCCAATGCGGAGCCGGCAAATAACAGTTATTGCAATAGTCTCGCATGGCAGATTCCTATACATACGTAATCTCCTTGACAACCTGTAATTTGTTTGATATATACAATTGCCACTCCCATGAACCACAGACGTTGCCGATGTGGGGTGGCTTGCGTGCCTCAACGATACAGATAGCCGTACCGTAGGTGCAACCACAGCGAAGGGGTATCTGTGGAGACGCCAGACAAACGTGTGGTTCCTGGAGAGGAGAAGCAGCCTTTTCAGTAGTTACAGGGGTAACAGTCTGGATGATTGACTGAGCTGGCCTTGTAACATCAGCTAATGTGGCTTTGTCACACAGTTACTGCGAACGGCTGAAAGCAAGGGGGAAACTACAGCCGTTATTTTTCCCGAGGACATGCAGCTCTACTGTATGAACGTATGATGATGGCATCCTCTCGGGTAAAATATTCCGGAGGTAAAATAGTCCCCATTCGGATCTCCGGGCGGGGACTACTCAGGAGGATGTGATCATCAGGAAAGACAATACTGGCATTCTACGGGTCAGAGCGTGGAATGTTAGATCACTTAATCGAGTAGGAAAATTAGAAAATTTAAAAAGGGAAATGGATAGGTTCAAGTTAGATATAGTAGGGATTAGTGAAGTTCGATGGAAAGAGGAACAGGATTTCTGGTCAGGTGAGTACAGGATTATAAATACAAAATCAGTTGGGGTATCACAGGAGTCGGATTGATAATAAGAAAATAGGAATGCGGGTAAACTATGAGCAGCACAGTGATCGCATTATCATTGTCAAGATAGGTACGAAGCCAACGCCGACAACAGTAGTACAGGTCTATATGCCAACTAGCTCTGCCGATGATGAGGAAATCGAAGAAATATATGAGGAGCTAAAGGAAATTATTCAGACAGTTAAGGGAGAGGAAAACTTAATTGTCATGGGAGACTGGAATTCAGTAGTAGGAAAAGGAAGAGAAGGAAAAATAGTAGGTGAATATGGATTGGGAAGAAGGAATGAAAGAGGAAATCGCCTGGTAGAATTTTGCACAGAACATGATTTAATCGTAACTAACACGTGGTTTAAGAATCACAAAAGAAGGTTGTATACGTGGAAGAGACCAGGAGACACCGGAAGATGGTGAGACACAGATTTCGGAACCAGGTTCTACAGTGTAAGACATACCCAGGGGCAGATATAGACTCTGACCATAACTTGTTGGTTATGAACTGTAGGCTGAAACTGAAGAAACAACAAAAAGGTAGGAAAATAAGGAGATGGGACCTGGATAAATTGAAGGAACCTGAAGTTCTTAAGAATTTCAGAGGGAGCTTCAGGCAACAATTGACAGAAACAGCGGAAAATAAAACAGTTGAGGAGGAATGGGTGAAATTGAGAGATGAAATAGTGAAGGCAGCAGAGGACAAAATAGGTAGGAAGGCAAGACCTACAAAAAATCCTTGGATATCATAGGAGATACTAAATTTAATCGATGAAAGGAGAAAATATAAAAATGCAGTAAATGAAACAGGCAAAATGGAGTACAGACGACTAAAAAATGAGATTGACAGGAAGTGCAAACTGGCTAAGCAGGAGTGGCTAGAAGGCAAATGCAAGGATGTAGAAGAATGTATAAATAGGGGAAAAATATATACAGCCTACCGGAAAATAAAAGAAACATTTGGAGATAAGAAAAACAGCTCTATGAATATCAAGGACATTGATGGAAAACCAGTTCTCAGCAAAGAAGGGAAAGCTGAAAGGTGTAAAGAGTATATAGAGAGGCTCTACAAAGGAAATGAACTTCGAGACAATATTGTAGGAAGGGAAGAGGATGTAGATCAAGATGAAATAGGAGATACTGTACTGAGAGAAGAATTTGACAGAGCACTGAAAGACCTAAGCCGAAACAAGGCCCCTGGAGTAGATGATATTCCCTCAGAGCTACTGAAGTCTCTGGGAGAACCAGCCATGACAAAATTGTTTCACCTGGTGTGTAAGATGTATGAGACAGGTGAAGTACCCTCAGACTTTAAGAAAAATGTTATAATCCCCATTCCAAAGAAAGCAGGTGCAGACAGCTGTGAAAATACAGAACCATCAGTTTAGTAAGTCATGGTTGCAAAATATCAACACGAATTATTTACAGAAGGATAGAAAAGGTGGTAGAAGCCGACATCGGGGAAGATCAGTTTGGGTTCAGGAGAAATGTAGGAACACGGGAGGCAATACTCACTTTACGGCTTATCCTAGGAGATAGATTAAGAAAAGGCGAACCTACATTTCTAGCTTTTGTAGATTTGGAGAAGGCTTTTGACAATGTTGATTGCAATAAACTCTTTCAAGTTCTGAAGCAAGCAGGAGTAAAATATAGGGAGCGTAAGGTTATTTACAACTTGTACAAAAACCAGACAGTGGTTATCAGAGTTGAAGGACATGAAAGGGATGCAGTGGTTGGAAAGGGAGTAAGACAGGGTTGTAGCCTTCCTCCAATGTTATTCAATTTGTACATTGAGCAAGCTATAAAGGAAAGCAAAGAGAAATTTGGAGAAGGAATTCAAGTTCAGGGTGAAGAATTAAAAACATTGCGTTTTGCCGACGACATAGTAATTCTGTCAGATACAGCAAAGGACCTGGAAGAGCAATTGAACGGAATGGACAGTGTACTGAAAGGTGCATATAAGATGAACATTAACAAGAGCAAAACTAGGGTAATGGAGTGCAGTGTAAGAAAATCAGGTGATGCTGAAGGAATTAGAATAGGTAACGAAACAATAAAGGAGGTAGATGAGTTTTGTTACTTGGGCAGTAAAATAACAAATGATGGGCGCAGTACAGAGGATATAAAATACAGAATGGCAATGGGTAGAAAGGCGTTCTTGAAAAAGAGAAATTTGTTAACAGCGAATATTGATTTAAGCGTAAGGAAGTCCTTTCTGAAGGCATTTGTATGGAGTGTTGCCTTGTATGGGAGTGAAACATGGACGATAAACAGTGTGGACAGAAAGAGGATAGAGGCTTTTGAAATGTGGTGCTACAGAAGAATGCTGAAGATTAGGTGGGTGCATCGCGTAACTAATGAGGAGGTATTGAACAGAATTGGGGAGAAAAGAAATTTCTGGCATACCTTGACTAAAAGAAGGGATCGATTGGTAGGACACATTCTTAGACATCAAGGAATTGTGAATTTAGCTTGGAGGGAAGTGTGTGGGGTAAAAACCGCAGAGGAAGACCAAGAGATGGATACAGTAAGCAGATTCAGACAGATGTAGGTTGCCGTTCTTATGTGGAGATGAAGAGGCTTGCTCAGGATAGGGTAATGTGGAGAGCTGCATCAAACCAGTCTCCGGACTGAAGACCACGACCACAACAAATACAATTGTTGCAATTCTGAATGCCATATCCCAAAGACTTTCCGGTGTAATACTGATCATAGATCAGCTTCTAGGATACCGGTCTCCAAAATCAGTTTACATGTAGTCTGGCTGGCAAGCTTATCTACTAGTTCGTTCCCCGAAATTCCCCATGTCTTTGTGTCCAGACGAAGATCACCGTACGTCCGGATAGATCAAGGACGTAGACAGACTCCTGCATAGCCACCACCAAAGGATGGCGAGGGTAACATGTCGTTTTGCCTGTAAGCTGCTAAGGGAGTGACTAAATATTAAGGACTTACCAGAGAAGGAACGGATATGCTCAAGACGCGATAGATAGCTACGAGCCCACCAGTAAGGAGCACAATTAAGTATGGTCTGCATGAGTATATGCAAAGTCGACATGACCAACTTCCAAGCCATCGATACAGATTTATTCAGAGCCCTGGGACGCGTCGAGGATAGAAATTGGCAGCAGAGAACCTCAGGATGAAGCGAATGTTTTCGGCAGTGAGACATGTCAAAACGAAGTTCTGGTTGCGGTATACACCAGGTAGGTGTATATGAGTGGATCTGGAATAGAGGTTCTAGAGATCAAGATTGGAGATCAGAAAGAAGGAAACGAACGCGAACTGTGATCGTATCTCCTGACCTGTTCCATCGTTGCGGGAGTTGGATGACCGTGTCTGGAAAAGGGGATTGTAATTTGGATGATTCTGTGAGCTACAAACATGTGCAATGTAATTCGCAAGCAGTTGGTAGCGCCAAATCCACAATAGAGGGACTCCAGCCTGGACAAGTAAGCTATTCATGGGACTTGTCCGGCAAGCTCCTAATGCTAGTCTAACCTCGCAATGGAGTATTGGGTCTAGTGTCCATAATGCCGAGGATGCTACGGAACTATCATCCAGCCTCCCGTAGTCATGACGGAACTGTGTTAGCTCTTTATAGACCCAGAGAAGGGTGAAGCGTTCTGCACTCCAGATGGTTCTACTCCAACAGCTAAGAGCGTTTAGGTAACGCCAGCACTTTTTCTTAACCTGACGAAAATGAGTCAAGTCAAAACGGTTGTCAAAACCAGATCTACAAAGCGGTAGGTTTCCATTAAAAAGCCGACAGAAGGCAAGTCTTGGCAGCTGAAAACTGAAACCGTGAGTAAGGCTCAAGTCTGCACCTCGAGTTGAAATGTTCATCAAATGTTTGTAGAGCTTATGGGACTTAACTATGGGGATCATGAGTTCCGAAACTTACGAACTAGCTAATACTAAGGATGGCACAAATATCCATGCCCGAGGGGGGGGGGAGATTCGAGCCCCCGAGCGCAGTGGCCGTGCAGAACGTGACTGGCGCGCCGCAGACCGCTCGGGCACCGCGGCCGGCCCTTGAGTTGAGCCCCTGCAGCCGTCGCTGTCACATTAACAGTAGTGGAGCACAAATAAATACAAAAGTGCGATACTGACAAGGGACACCTTTGACCTATAACCCTGGGAACCACACGAAACCATGCTTCGAATAACAAACAGGACAGTGGTGTGCGTCCTTTCCATGCATAACGTTGCATTGTAACCCAAGTAACAAAATAAGATATCAATACCATAGGAAGGAAACTACATATAATTAGTGGCATCAATGTATCAGTACATATTCAGCAGCGCCAAACTCTTAAGTACTTCCAACAGTGCAAAAGACACAGCAGTACCACACACCTGAAAGTCCTCAAAGAGCAGAGCCGGGATTTCGATGAAGTGCTTAAAACAAAATGGGAAAGAACAATATGCACCCCTCACTGAAGACACTTTATTACCTTCCAAATCACTTTCGCATTCACGCAGCCAACTATCAAAAGTCACTCTAATTATAAATGCTTTTGCCAAGTATATTGCAACATAGGCTTATACGTAGGTACAGAAAATTGATTGTAAATCACATAGTTAAGTTTCACAATGAAATAACTATCATGTATCTTCACTTGGGATTTGGCACCTTTTAGTCCTGCTGATACTGAGTTTATATTGCTGAAAGAAGTAAACAAAGGGGCTGGCTTAGGACGCACAACTGCTGAGGTCATTAGAGCCCGAATCAATACTGAGCTATACCTAAGGATAATAAGCCTCTATGAAAACAGCTAAATACATAGGGTATAATACAACAAAAGGAAGAACTAAATGTCCTTTCATAAATTGGTCAAGTTGATAAAATTCAAGACTCGAGCAGCAGCTCGTGCGTCATCAGCTAAAATTTCTTCCAGGATATTCAAAAAATGTTCAAATGTTTGTAAATCTATCGGACCAAACTGCGTGGTCATCAGTCCGCAACTTACAAACTACTTAAACCTAGGTAAACTAACCTAAGGACAACACACACACCCATGCCCCAGGGAGGACTAACCTCGACGGCGCGCTCCGCAGCGAGACGCTTTAGACCGCCCGGCTACTCCACCGCGGCCCAGGGCATTCGGTAGATTCAGTGCAACGCGAACAGGAGTAAAATTTGAACAAGACAATAAAACATGGCGCACCGTCAGCGGGTGACCACAGGAACATAACGGTGCGGGTCATCAGTTAACAAGTGGCGGTGGCTGACTCGGCAATGTCCGATCCGCAACCGGGCCAAGATGACTTCTCGTCGCGAGCGGCGTGAGGGGGCTTCCAAGCCACCAGCAGCGGTTTAATGATTCTGAGCTTATTAGTTCTAAGCGAGGACCTCACATTATGCCACGACGATAAAATGCGACAGGAAAGAGCCCCTCTAATATTCGATGGGGGACAGTGCGTAGCTGTCCGAGGTAGGAGAGTTGCAGCCTTGGCCGCAGCATCAGCAGCCTCGTTACCACGCACACCTGCGTGGCCAGGTACCCACAGGAGGTGAACGCGAGGGCCGTCGGCAGCTAATAACTGAAGGGAGCAGTTGATTCGGTGCACAACAGGATGGGCCGAATAGGGATCCCTCAGACTGTGGGTGGTGCTGAGGGAATCAGAGCAGATGACAGAGAAAGGATATATAGTACAGCCTGATAAAGGGCAATAAGCTCAGCTGTGAAATTCGATCAGTGGTTATTAAGCCTGTACTGAAAACTGTCATCCCCGACTACAAACGCACATCCGACACCTTCATTGGTCTTAGAGCCATCTGTATATATGAAGACAGAATTATCGAACCGCGCACGAAGTTCAAGAAACCTCGAACGGTAAACCGCATCTGAAGTGCTCTCCTTCAGGGGTCAGGTGAGTGCAAGGTGAACGCGAACTTGAGCTTGAAGCCATGGTGGCACTGGGCCCTCACCTATTTGAAGTGTGGAAGGGAGGGTAAAATCGAGCTGCTGAAGCAAGCGACGACAACGGACTCCAGGAGGGAGCAGGGCAGTATTTGTTCGTCGTCCTCTTTTCGGATGTGGAAGGTTGGTGGGTAATTGACAGATGCAGAACTCTGAGCATAGTGCTCGGAAAAGTGTTCAATTTTATCTGGATCTCTCAAGTCTCATCCATTCATAGAAATCCCAGGCATGCCTAATGTGCTCTGGTAACCATGAAGAAGTCTTATCTTCGTCCACACCTGTGATGGAGAGATACGTAATCCATTGGTAGACACGTACCTTTTCCAGCGTCTCCTGAGTAATAGTTGGGCTCGGGCACAGAGTCGCTTAAAACAACGGAGTTTTCCAAAGATGGAGGTGCCTTTTTTGACGCCGAAGAACCCGCCTGCTGTCTCTAATTCCCTCATCGATCTCTGTTGACTACCAGAACACTGTCCTCCGCCGAGGCGATCACAGAGAACTAGGGATTACACACTGCTGCAGAAATAATGGCTGTGGTAAGACTTTCGACCACTACATGTAAGTTACCACGTGCTGGAGGGCCCACCGTGGCGGCTGGAGTGAAAGAACCACTGGTTTAGGGGATCCAGTGAGGGCCAGATCCTCTGGAGGATACATGGATCTCCGCCTCATCTTCAGAAGCAGAAGATGTAGGAGTTCGTGGCATAGGAGCCACCGTTTCTTCGTCTTCTTTGCCCCTCATTGACCCTTTGGTTTCGAGGACTTTCAAGAAGTGGCTCCTTTTGTTCTTTGTTCCTGCAAAGTCCTAGCAAGCCTGTCCGAGTTATCGCACGCTTAGTTACAGAAAGCCTTAGCTGCTGGCCGTATTTTGGAGAGCCTGTAACAGTGGCGCCAGTCGCTACTCACCTTGCGCGACTTGCTTTCTTTGCGCATGTTGGAGCGTCCGTTGATGAGCACATTCCCTCCAACGAAGACCACATTGCAAGGGGACGGCGGGCTGTCGTCTACAAAGTCTGCGTCCGCATCTGTTGACGACTCGTCCGAACTGCCACTCAGTCGGATGTACCCCGACTCGCCCGGCTGTAATCAAAGATAATACAACTATGTAATAAACCGATGGCTGGACCACATAGCATATTACTTGTACTTTCTAAACCTATAGTCTAACGCGGTTCTTGGGAAGGGCTCACAGAACTATCATCCTTGTACAATTCTTAAAATATATTAGAAATATTCGTTTGCTATACAGATACATGGTTATTTCGTATTTAAGAAGGTAAATATTTGCATTTAATATTACGAGGACGATGTACTTCAAGAGGAAGAAAACATAACAGAAAATCTGTCCAGGTCTTTTAAAAGTAATCACATCATTTGCTTCTAGCAATTAAGGAACCTTTTCTTTGTTAATGATTTAACCAAATGTTCAAATGTTTGTAAATCTAGGGGACTTTACTCTGGCCATCAGTCCCTAGTCTTACACACTACTGACGCTAAGGACAACAAATACACACATGCCCGAGAGAGGACTCTGACCACCTAAAGCGAGCAGCGGCGCCCTCCGCAGCTGCCTTGGAACGCTCGGCCACTCCACAGCGGCATTCATTTAACCCCGGAGATTCGTTAGGGGAAACAATCCCATAATGTTCGAATACAGCATTAATAGTGCTCTGCTTGGCGGATTCACGTCAAATATCTAGGCGTAACGCTGCACAGCAATAGGTAATGGAACGAGCATATAAGGACAGTCTTAGGGAAAGTGTATGGTCGACTTCGGTTTATTGGGAGAATTTTGGGAAGGTGATTCGTCTGTAAAGGAGATCGCATATAAAACGCTTGTGCGACCCCGTCTTGAGTATTGCTCAAGTGTTTGGGATCCGCAGATCAGTTTACAGGAAGATATAGAAGCTATTCAGAGGCGCGCGACTAGGTTTGTTAGAGGTAGGTTCTATCAATGTGCGAGTGTTACTGAGATGCTTCGGGAATTCAAATGGAAGTCGCTGGAGAGAAGGCGGCGTTCTTACCGAGAAATACTGTCAAAGAAATTTTAGAGGGCCGGAATTTGAGGTGGACTGCAGAACGCTTCTACTGCTTCCTACCTACATTTCGGGTAAAGACCACAAAGACACGAGATTACTGTTCGTACGGATGCATACAAGCATTCGTTTTTCCCTCGTTCTATATGGGAGTGGAACAGGAAAGCAAGTAACTAGTTGTGGTACTGAGTACCCTCCGCCACAACTTTGTGTGGACTGTAGAGTATGTATGCAGATGTAGGAAACTTTTGTCTCCCAATCATATAATACGTATTATAAACAAGGGACACTCCAGTATTGGTCACATACACTTGTAACCGTTATTACTTCATTTCGATTCCAACCACAGAAAGGTCATTTTCAGTGCAAGGTAAAGCCCAGAAGACACACTAACAAAGTTTAACTTCAAAATTCAAGTTTTAATTGTACCTGCCAATTTTAATTTTCTTAATTGGGAACAGCTATGTTACCGAATTTATATTTTGAAAAATAAGTGAGCTGGACACTCTCTTCCACTGAAGATAACCACTCTATGATTGAAACAGAGTAGTAAACATTTAGACGACCAAATTCTGCAGTTCCCCCTGTTAATTTCTGGTCGTCACGATATCAATTTATTTGTATTTAACAAAGCCCATGTTGATGCCACGTTCCTTGACCTCCACAAGGTTTCCAAGACAGGTACAGTCGATTATCCAACGAAATAAGAGCTTTTGAAATAACTGGAGTAGGTTTTACACAGACCTAGGACCACCTTATTTATGGTAGTCAGGTCGTCGTTTTTACAGAGCTAACATCACAGTATGAGAGAGAGAGAGAGAGAGAGAGAGAGAGAGAGAGAGAGAGAGACGCAAATGATCTACATGAGGTCTGGAGTGCCATGTGGCTGACCGGGGACGATGCTTTTGGGTATTGGAAGGTATCAAAACCAAGTTGTTAGCAAACTGCAGGAAGCACTGCAGAGATCAAATTTAACTTATAGAGCACAAATACGTGAAAAGGTCCACTACTGTTTGACTATTCTACTAGCAATAAGTCGCCTCTTAAGCCGGGTTCACACAAGCAACAACGCGTGTCTTCTGCAGTTCACACACAACTTCACAAATACTACTTCAAATGATGTTCTCGGAAGACTATTGGTATTCACTGCCACTGCTTCCATCGCCTCTTCCCGCACTTACCGTAGCACTACCGCTAGCAATGAGTTCTTCGTCATTATCATCCCTATTATCATTATGTGTTAAGTGTTACAACAGTAACTTATGCTCATATTTCTGTACCATAACAGATACGAGGAAACGTGCAAATGATTCATCTTCTACACTAATACCATCTTCACGAAGAATGGTTCTTCGTAACTTCATCTCAACCAAACGCAATACTTTAGCAGGATTGATTAGCAATCGCCGCCACATCTGATGCTTCACCACACAAATATCACAAAACGCAACTTCGGAGGCACATTGCACCGTCCCTACTGGCGAACAGACAGGTCAAAGTGCAATGTGGCAAGGCACACGCAGAGGCCTCTAACGGACGACTGCAGAGTTTTGCAGATGCGGGAGTGTCACTAGTGCAATAAGGGACCTTTACATTATCTCTCGTACGATTTTGATGTATGTGTTTGTTCTAGCCCAATTACTTTCCTTGTTAGTTGTGCAGTTTGCAATATGGCGTCCGCGGCTTCCGCTGATCACGATTTGCACGGCGCATTTCATTCAGGGACAAACGACCGTTACACTTTGTTCCACAATCACACCAAGTGTTTTCTTCATTTATTCGACATTTAAGCCGCAAACGAAGACGCCAAAACAAACCTCTAACACAAACACACTGATACGAAGTAAAATGTTTAGAAATACCGCGCGAGGTGACAATAGAATGTCGATATTCGGTGATGGAGGAAGAAAGTGGCGAAATGAAGTACAACCAAGTTGAACTATTTGTTGCGTAGAAAAAGTAGCGTTTCTTAAGTGGCCCTACTAAAAACCGTTCACACTTACTACACTATGCAACTAGCAATTGCACGCCATTACTTGCTTGTCTGAACCGGGCTTTAGTTGCACTGCAAGTAAGTAAGTAAGTAAAGTAAGTAAGTAACGGAAACACGAGGCTCGTACACCTCGCGTGCAGGTGAAAACCGATAGGCATCTTATACGGACACAGAGCGGGTGTCAGAGGACTTTCCCATAGCGCATGCACGCCTCGCACCAGCAGAGCATATCGAGCTGAGCCTAAATACCCTCCAGAAGAAACTACAGCTGCTATCGTAACGAGTTACCGGCCGAGTCAGCGCTGTGCATGTAAAACACCCACCAGCAGTTCTGTAACTGCTGACCGACTACAAACTCTTTCTGCCTGCAGAGACCTACACTAAAGTTAAAGGAAGAAGCTAACTCCATTATCTTCGCCTCCTTAATTATTGACCAACTATCAATTATTAACAATTACCAAAATAGCGTCAGCAGGGATATAACTGAAATAGTGACTCCCTTACATGCACAGGACACACTAAGTTAGGGCAAAAGTCAGTTCTGCATAGTCGCTCTAATGTTTTAGTCACAATATCCACGCATTTTCACGAAGCTTGTAATTCTGTAGATTGGACTACGTTGTAAATGTTCGTGCTCGAAGACAACACACTGCGACAATTACTGGTGGGCACTTTAGAAGGGTCAGGACGGGAACAAGTGTAGGAAAGATTTTAAATCAGTACACGAGTTCGCAAGCTTACATGTAATGTCAACGATTTTTTTAAACTTTCTTCTGGAAAAAATAAATAGTGGAGGCATTTTAATGAAATTTTTGCTGTTAAATGTGTACAAGCTACAGTATACTACCAAGCCTTTTGTGATAAGGCTAATGATAAAGTTAACTTGCTGAATAAAATTTCAGCTAAAATTTTACTCAAAGCTGGTTTCAAGCTAGCGATACAATAATACTAACTACTGAATGCAGAGACCCACTGGTAGGTTGAAGATCACGTGGTGTAGAACGTATAGGTCTACAGCTTCCATCTGAAGGACAAAGCAATATGTAAGTTACAAAGGAACAAGGACGTAACACAGCTACTAAATACAACAACTTATTTGATTCGAAACAACCTATCTAGACGAACCCCTCTCGGAATCTCAAGGTGAGCAAGGTAACATACATCCAGAAGGTGAGCGAACAAAATTTGTAGCACAAAAATACGTCTGGATACAAAAGACAAATTTTCACAAAGTGTAAAATTTCAAGCAAAATACGGAAGAGAATACGTGAATTAGTAGGCACATCAAATGTTCAAATGGTTGTAAGTCTTATGGGACTTAACTACGGGGTCATCAGTCCCTAAACTTACAAACTACTTATGAACTACTTACAAACTAGGACGGCACAAATATCCATGCCCGAGGGGGGATTCGAACCCCCGACCGTAGTGGCCGTGCTGGCCGTGCTGACCGTGACTGGAGCGCCTCAGTCACCTCGGCCACCGCGGCCGGCGTAGGCACATCATGATGATGAATGACAAAAATACTGACCAAGGAGACTTTTAACCTTACAAACGTAACAGCGAAAAATCAGGTGTAAGGGTCAGGAAGATAAAGCAATTACTATTAGCGAAGTTTATTTATACACAGGTGCAGAATGGGAGAAGAAAGTAGCGGTGCATAAAGACCACAGTTTGAAATATACCATGACATGATAGAGTGTTACAGAATGAAAAGGTATTGGAAGAAAAAAGATGGACTGAACAAATCATTCTTGATACCGAAGGGTAAAACGTACCCGACAATAGCTTATTTTTTAGTCTTCAGTTATTTGTGAAGACAACATGCAACACGTGGAAGAGCAAATTTCGTGGCATTGTGGAGACAATGCCAGTTGGTTTTTTTTTTTTTTTTTTTTTTTTTTTTTTTTTTTTTTTTTTGTGGTTTTAGGGCGCACAACTTCTATGGTCATTAGCGCCCAGCTAAGAACATTGATTCGCTATGATCTCAAAAAAATGGTGACTGTCAGAACATCAGCAAGAGGCTAAAAACGAAAGATAAAAGACAATTAAAAGGGTTAAATATCCTTGGATAGGTTGGCCAAGTTCATAAAACGCAAAACCCGAGCAGCTGCTCGTGTGTCATCAGCTAAAATTTCCTCCAGAGTAGACGGAAAGTGAAGGGCTACACGGAGATGATTTAAGTTAACACAAGTCAGTAAAACATGTCGCACTGTCAGCAGTTCACCGCAGGAGCATAGCGGTGCAGGTTCGGCGGATAGCAAGTGACGGTGGCTGAAACGGCAATGACCGATCCGCAACCGAGCCAGGATGACCTCCTCCCGCCGAGAGGGGCGTGAGGATGTCCTCCAAGCGGTCGGGATCGGTTTGACAGTTCGCAATTTATTGTTGTACAGTGAAAGCCACACACTGCCATTGCGACACGATACTCCGGCGAAGAGCCCGTTGAACATCGTCCGATGGGACGCAAAATGTAGCCATGCGAGGCAAAAGAGCTGCTGCCTTGGCTGCTGTGTCGGCGGCCTCATTCCCGGGCACACCCACATGGCCAGGGACCCACAGGAAAGAAACGTGACAGCTGTCATCCGCCAGCAACTGGAGGGAGCGTTGGATCCGATACACGAGAGAATGGTTCGAGAAAGGGTCCTTAAGACTCTGCAGGGCACTAAGGGAGTCAGAACATATGGCATAGAAAGGTTGGCGGTGGCGGCAGGTATACAAAACGGCCTGGTGGAGGGCGAAAAGCTCAGCCGTGAAGGTCGAGCACCGGTCAGGGAGCTTGTATTGGAACCGGTTGTCCCCGACGACGAAGGCAGATCCGACACCGGCAGTGCTCTTGGAACCATCAGTGTAAATAAATACGGCATTATCGAACCGCGAACGGAGTTCGACAAGCCTCGAGCGGTATACCAAATCCGGAGTGCTCTCCTTGGGGAGCGAACTAAGTTCGAGGTGTGTGTGAACCTGGGCCTGATGCCACGGTGGCAATGGGCTTTCGCTCAACCGAAGGGTGGAAGGAAGGGTAAAATCGAGCCGCTGTAGCAGGCGGCGAAACCGAACTCCCGGTGGAAGCAAGGCAATCGCAGACAACTGATATTGGCGATCGAGTGAGTCGTCAAAAAATAATCTGTAAGAGGGATGGTTGGGCATCGACCGTAGGCGGCATGCATACCGACAAGAGTATGTCACGTCGAGTGGTCAAGGGTAATACAGCAGCCTCGGCATACAGACTTTCAACAGGGCTGGTATAAAATGCACCGGTCGCCAAACGTAATCCACGATGGTGGATAGAGTTGAGACGGCGGAGAATCGACGACCGTGCTGAAGAGTACACAAGGCTTCCATAGTCGAGCTTCGACTGAACAATGGCCTGGTAAAGGTGAAGCAGGACGGTACGATCCGCTCCCCATGACGTGCCACTGAGGACACGAAGAACGTTAAGGGATCGGGCACAACGGGCAGCCAGGTAGGACACGTGTGTGGACCAGCAAAGTTTCCGATCCAACATGAGTCCCAAGAATTTCGTAGTCTCCACGAAAGGGAGAGCAACAGGGCCGAGACGTAGAGAAGGTGGAAGAAATTTCTTGTATCTCCAAAAATTGATACACACAGTTTTCTCAGTGGAGAATCGGAAGCCGTTTGCGATGCTCCAGGAATATAGACGGTCAAGACAGCGTTGGAGAGAACGCTCCAAGAGACACGTCCGCTGGGCGCTACAATAAATTGCGAAATCGTCAACAAAAAGAGATCCGGAGACGTCGGCTGAAAGGCAGTCCACGATCGGATTGATTGCAATGGCAAAGAGCGCCACACTCAAGACGGAGCCCTGTGGTACCCCATTCTCCTGGCAAAAGGTATCTGACAAAACAGAGCCCACCCGTACCCGGAACTTGCGATCCGCCAAAAACGCTTGAATGAAAAGCGGAAGGCGGCCCCGAAGGCCCCATGTGTGTAATGTGCGGAGAATACCCGCTCTCCAACAGGTATCGTATGCCTTCTCCAAGTCGAAGAACACGGCTACTGTTTGACGCTTCTTTAGAAAGTTGTTCATAATGAAAGTCGACAACGTAACGAGGTGGTCAGCAGCAGAGCGGTGTCGACGAAAACCGCATTGTATATTAGTCAGGAGGCGGCGAGATTCGAGGAGCCAGACCAACCGAGCGTTAACCATGCGTTCCATCACCTTACAGACGCAGCTCGTCAGAGAAATGGGACGATAACTGGAAGGAAGGTGTTTGTCCTTCCCTGGTTTGGGGATGGGGACAACAATGGCTTCACGCCAACTTGTGGGAACATGACCTTCAGTCCATATGCGATTGTAGGTACTAAGAAGAAAACACTTGCCCGCAGGAGAGAGGTTCTTCAGCATCTCAATATGAATGGAATCGGGCCCGGGAGCAGAGGACCGGGACAGGGCGAGAGCACGGTCTAGCTCCTGCATGGTGAAGGCGACGTTATAGTTTTCACGATTAAAAGAGCGGAAAGAAGGCGGCCGTGCCTCCTCTACCTGTTTGCGAGGGAGAAAGGCAGGGTGGTAATGGGCAGAGCTCGAAACCTCCGCAAAGAAACGACCCAATGCGTTTGAAACATCAGCTGGGTCCACGAGGACTGCGTTCTCCACGGTCAGGCCAGGAATCGGGGAGTGGACCTTGATGCCGGACAAACGGCGGAGGCCACCCCAGACAACCGTGGAGGGAGTAAAACGGTTAAAAGAACTAGTAAAAGCTGTCCAGCAAGCTTTCTTGCTGTCGTTTATGATACGACGGCACTGCGCTCTCATACGTTTGTAATTGATGCAATTCTCCAAAGTTGGGTGGCGGCGGAAGGTGCGTAAGGCACGGCGTCGGGCTCGAAGCGCGTCGCGGCAGGCTGCAGTCCACCAAGGGACCTGCACACGACGTGGAGAAGAGGATGTACGAGGTATGGAACGTTCAGCAGCAGTGAGAATAACCTCTGTGAGGTATTCGACCTGACTGTCACAGTTGGGAAAAGTCTGATTGTGAAAAACAGCCATGGAAGAATAAAGCCCCCAGTCGGCTTTAGAAATGTGCCAACTGGTGGGACGTGGAGATGGGGAGTGATGTAGGAAGTGGATGATACAAGGGAAATGGTCACTCGAGTACGTGTCAGAAAGTGCATACCACTCAAACCGACCGGCAAGCTGAGGAGTGCATATTGCGAGGTCTATATGGGAATAAGTGTGTGTTGTGTCAGAAAGGAAGGTCGGTGCACCGGTGTTGAGGCAGACAAGATCGAGGTGTTGGAGAAGGTCCACCAAAAGGGAGCCTCTTGGACAAGGTGCCGGAGAGCCCCATAGGGGGTGGTGGGCATTAAAGTCGCCTACCAACACGAAAGGTGAAGGGAGCTGGTCAACAAGGTTTAGCACATCTGCCCTAGTAAGGGCAGATGACGATGGCGAATATATATTACAGAGGGAGAAGGTAAATGTGGATAAGGTGATGCGGACGGCAACTGCCTGTAGGTGAGTGTGCAAGGAAATGGGATGGAAATAGACGTCGTCTCGAAGGAGCATCAGAACCCCTCCATGGGCTGGGACACCTTCCACGGGTGGCAGGTCGAACCGCACAGAGGTGTAGTGTGGAAAGTCTGCACGATCACGTGGACGCAACTTAGTTTCCTGGAGGCAGACTAGAAGCGGGCAGTGCAATCGAAGGAGTAATTTTAACTCCTCCCGATTAGAACGAATGCCGCGAATGTTCCATTGAAGGAGCGCCATGATAAAAATGAGAGAAGAAATAAGGATAAAAACCAAGTAGCGAGCGGGGTCACCTCGACGGCCGCTGAGGACCGGATTTCGAGGGAGCACTGCTATCGCTGTCCAGGGGCAAAGGGTCGTGGTCCATAGGTTCGACCGACGCGCCTGCCACCTCCCTGAGTTGATCAGGAGGGGCAGTTTCCACCGCCGGTAAAGGGCCGGGCGCCCGGCAAACGGAGCGTCCCGGTGAAACAGAAGACGGCCGAGGCCGGCAACTGTTGGACGACGCGACAGATGGGTCACGCCTCGGCGGGGAAGGAGAGGAACTCTTTTTCTTGTCAGCTCTTCTGGAAGAGTGACGGCGGGAAGAGGCAGTTGACGGTTGGGAAGCCTGAGAACGCAGAAAATCCTCACGGACGGGTTCCTTTTTCAAGTTCCGGGCATCTTGTTTAGGTGCCCGCGGTTTACTAGATGTTGACGAAGACTGTACCTTAGAAGCAGCAGGAGGAAGCGGGGACGTGGAACGGGCAATCTTCGGGCTGGCGGATCGCACAACTGTGTCAGCGAAAGTGAAATCACAGGTCTGGGTACTGGAATCCTTAGTAGGTCGAGTTGAGGTGAGGACTTTACTGTATGTACCCGCTGGGAGGACAGTGGGCTTTCGACTCGCCAACAACTTTCGAGCGGCAGATGTTGATACCTTCTCCGTGACCCGAATTTGCTGAATGATTTTTTCATCCTTATATACAGGGCAGTCGCGAGAGGAAGCCGCATGGTCGCCGTTGCAGTTAAGGCAGTGAGGGGACGGAGGTGGGCAATCCCCCTCATGGGCGTCCCTACCACAAGTGACACATTTTGCTGCATGTGGGCAATGTTCACGGGTATGGTTGTATCTGTGGCATTGGTAGCAGCGCGTTGGGTTTGGAATATAAGGGCGGACTGAGATAACTTCGTACCCTGCTTTGACCTTCGACGGGAGGTCAACTCTGTCGAATGTCAAAAACACAGTACGAGTCGGTGTCAGCTGGTTATCTACCTTTTTCATCACCCTGTGGACGGCTGTCACACCCTGATCGGACATATAGGACCGGATGTCGTCATCAGACAACCCGTCAAGGGATCTCGTGAAAACTACCCCACGTGACGAGTTGAGTGTGCGGTGCGCTTCTACTTTGACTGGAAACGTGTGCAATAACGTAGTCCGGATAAGTTTCTGGGCTTGGAAAGCACTGTCCACTTCCAGCAACAATGAGCCATTGCGCTGACGCGAACAGGTTTTAACAGGGCCAGCAATTGCATCAACACCTTTCTGTATAACGAAAGGATTGACAGAATTGAAGTCTTTTCCGTCGGTGCGCGACACAACAAGAAATTTCGGCAAATTAGGCAGAGTCTTCTTTTGCTGAGGCGAATCTATCTTACGTTTCTGGGTCAGTGTCAGTGAAGAAGAGAAGGAAGTCATTGCGGAAGTGTCCCCCGTGATTACCGGCGTCTCCGATGGCGCGCTCCTTCCTAGTGGGGGCCCTCTCCGAGGGCTTACCCGCCTTAGGTGATTGTTCACACCTCAGGTCACACCTCCCGAGAACTGACGGAGGGACCAATCGGCACGTTCGGAAGGTACCAGCTCGGGTAATCACCCCTCCCTGGGCCTGGCCTTTACCAGGGGGTACGTACGTGCCCTACTTGTCTACCCGGGGCGGGGAATTACGCGTTACCCCGTCACCTGCTACGCATGATAATGCGTGGGTCGGCCTTCAGACACGCACAGGGAGGAAAGAAGAAGAATAGAGGAAGTGAAGAGAAAGAAGGAAAGGTGTCTCAAACGCCGAGGCGGAGACTAATGAGGAGAAGAAGGCGAGGAGAGGACAAGGAGAGAGAGACAGAAACAAAGGGTAAGAAAGGAAGGAACCAAGGAATAAGAGTAACGACAACAAGAAAACACCTGAAATCGTGAAATACGCCCGTCTCCGGGCGAAGGCATAAACCGGGAGGGAAAGTGAAGCAGCCTGGGGCAGAAGAAAGGCTGCTCCGGCTCGGGGCCCCGTGCGCGCCACACACGTACCCACAAAAGAACTGTGGGCCCCCTGGGGGGAATGCCAGTTGGAGCGACTTTTAGGGGAGCCGTATCCTGCTAACATATCACTCCGCTGGCACCACACACTTAAATTTATCATTTGGCGGTGGAATACAGGAAACTGTCTTAGGATAGCATGAAGACAATAACTTATCTCGCCTACAAATTTTATAAGACATATCACTACGCATTTTGGAAATTAGCATGTCTCTGTAAACTGGTGTTTTTTCAATCCCCTCTTTCAAACAAAAATATCGTTGCGACCTCCCCCTTCACCAACCGTAAACAAAAAAGTCATCTCAAAGTAAACAAATTTTATCTTCTTTTGCTTCAGCTTTCTTTTAAATTGTTGTACGAAGTTTTGGGAATGGTACAATTGCCTATTTTTACGTGATTTCCGACAGAAAAATATATTTTCTTAAAGAGTATTTCGCATTTCAGGCAAGACTCAGAATCGAATTATGCTTAGCAGGAAAGGTCCCACTATACAATTTGTAAGGAAGTAGATCTTGTTTTCGAATTTTTCAGAATTATTGTATCAAATTCTTTTTCTGAAATCAGACTGTGCTAATTCCTCATTAACATATTGTATTAAAAACAATCTATGATCAATCCATAATGAATATTACACAAAAAACTTATAACATTACATAAATTTCACTTTTTTGTATTACTGAACCCCTAGATACTTTACGGTGCAAGTACGTCATGTGACGGCACCCCCCCCCCCCCCAAGCAAGACTTCGCGACGCCCCTGGAGGTCACGACCTGCTGGTTGAAGAAGACTGGCTGTAGACTGTTACAGTGTCTAGAGTGGGTAGTCTCAAAGCTGTTTACAGGCAATGCAATGTGTGCAGCGACAGCTAATATTGGAGCATACTCAGCCCAAGGCCAGCCCATCTCGGATACTACTTTTTTTCTTTACCATCAGCACGCCTCATTACGAGCGTGTGCTGACAAAGACTCTGAAGTTTTTATTCTGTTCTTAATATCGGTTGAGGTATTACAAGTCATGCATACTACTGAGTTCAATTCGCTATTTCACCGACGAAAACTAAGTCTCCCCTAGAAGGATCCGAATCGCTGCGTGCAACATTGTAAGGTGCGTGGGGATAGCGGGAAACCTGAAAGCAGAAATTATAAGAAATGATCCACACGTGAAGCAGTCTTTTCTTAGCATGCGACTAACAACAATCAGGCGCCTTGGGCTACCGGCATCGAGCACCCTTCATACAGCTCCGACTTGGCAGTAACCGCTTTTCACCTCTTTCCAGAAGAGAAGGAATGCTTTCGAGGACTTCACTTTGACAGTGATGAGTCTGTGGAAGCAGAAGTCATGTTGTCACTACGTAAAAAATCGCATTGGCTTGTTTTAACTTTTACGGCCTACTTTAGGTTTTCCTGTAGTTTTATGTTTTTTGCAAACATTTCGGACAAAAATAATAATAAATTATGGACGATACGATTAAGACTCTACTATTGTGATAATATCTATACATTCAACGCGTAATATTCTCTCTGACCGTATTTTAACAAACGGCCAAAATAATTTTATTTTAGCTTTACAAGTTTACTTTTACCTTTATAAACTATTATCTTAATATATCTTCCATATTTTCATTATCTTTTCTGTTAAAATATCACCTGCCTTGCCGTGGTAGTGTGTCCTCTTTTTTAAGTTTATTTACTTTGACTGTTCTGGTTTACGTAAAATCAAGCGACAGTGTCAAATCGCCGTTATTCTTGCAAACATCTCTGAAACGGTGCGAGTTCTGGAAATAACATAAAAGCAAGGCTGTTCCGAATTTTCTCCTTTACAAATACGTTTATTCAATTTTCGTCTCTGTTACGACGTTATTTGCAATTAAATTTCCTGCTGTCAAAAGGCCATTACAAACAGGCTATTTTAGAGTTGCTAACCAATTTTTTTCCCCGACATATTTGAAAAGGGAGGTTCTGGTCGCTGGCGGCCAACAATTAAGTCTGCTAAATTTGGTGCCGATCGGTTGAACGGCGCGAGCTAACCAGTGGGAACACGTTACAGACAGTGTCACATCGCCCTTACTTTTCCAAATCTCTCCGAAACGATGCAATATATGTAAAAACATAAGAGCTAAGTTTGAGAGAATTTTCTCATCTACAAATCCGTGCATTCAATTTTCGTGTCAGGTAAACGGCTAAGCCTTTATTTCCTCTTAAATTTCAAGCTGTCAAAAGGCGATCACAAAGGCTCAGTTTTACTGGTACTACCGTAACATAAAGTGAGACAAAAATTCTGCAGTGTCGGTATGAACAAACTAGTCTCTCGTTGGAACAAAGATGTTCCGTCACCAGGGCGAATAAGCTGGGAATATATAAAGATGAAAAATAAAGATGAGATTATTAATAAAGCTTTTTCATTTATAAATCTTTGCAGGTTTTCACATAAAAAAACTAGGACACCTTCAAAGACTCTCTCCTCCTCTTTGCCGTGTTCCCGCACGTGCAGGGCCGCCTTGTTAATTTCGGATTTGGCGTGTGTTAATATTTACCCTGCGACCTCTTGCCCTTATGCACGACACCCCAGACGCCCCTTTTCAGCACGATCAAACGTGGCTGCACAATGACGTGCCTTCTGGGTACCACAGGATGCCAGCTTTTTACCATGGCCCGCCATATCACGAGAATTGCCGCCCATCAAAAATGTATGGGATGTGGTGAAACGACGGGTGCTTTGGAAACCACCACAGGTGTTTGGGACCAGGAGAATGCAGCGTGGATGGCTTAGAACACATGATGCCAGTTGCGCCTTATACACGTCGATGCCATCATACGACGGTTGGAACTTAAATACTGCCAACTATGTATTCACGACCGATACAAAAGCGCTACATGTTTGTACCTGTTACTGTACTTCAAAGTGGTCACCAGCGTAGTGTAGAACCCGTTGCCATAAATGTGGAAGGCGTAGTATACCGTTAGAGTGTGTGTTCTGTTGATGGTGCGAATGGAGCGGTCTACTGCCTGTAATCTCTGCAACATTTCTGAAGCGAATGCCACGACGTGGTTCCTTCATCTTCGGAATAAAAGTCACTAGGACTTAAGGCCGGGAAGCATGGTGGATGGTACAGTCCCATTGACCGAACAGAGCAGCAATAGCTTGCGCTGTGTACACTCGCGCATTGTGCAATATGATGGCTGGGTTGCGCATTCTACTGGGGGTCCTTGCAACGTCGTAACGCATTCATTTCTGCATTTTTGTCAATTCATGAGAAACTCTAATTGATTCAATTTTTCGCATGCCCAGGCGTTCCTTCATTGAAGGCTTTTACCCAACGTGCCACTCTACTGTACGGCAATACCACTTCCCCGCACGACTCTCAAAGACCTTGATGACACTGTCGTGCTGTACGACATCCGGCACATTCAATCTTGATCGAACTCAGTTGTTCCTGTTTCGAAAACATAGTTACGTTAGACCGCTCGATCACAAGTGGGTTCCCTTGATTGTGCGCACGCCGGTGACGTGGGAGGGGCGAGTCCATTTGCTCGGAGGTAAGGTAGGTATGTCGACAACGTGTGCTGTCAGCGACAGTAGTAGATTCCATTGCATAATGTCTCCACCGCAGTGTTGTCCATGGCGCACCTTGTATATCCCTAGCTTATTAACATCCGTCAAAATGACGGCTACGTTCAAATTGTCAGTGAACTGTGACGTTTCGAGGAACAATCGATGAACACGTCTACACGGGTAGAGTGTTGGTTTGGAATCACACTCGCCGAATTGACGGGTGTTACTAACAAAAGTTCAAAACTCCCTGAAAGACGGGTGTTAGTAGTGAGCGTTAAAACCAGATGTTAGTAACGCAGGGATATACTAGGCAACAGGACACATACTGAACTGAGGTGACAAATGCTGATCTTTTCGTCCTGTCAATATCAACTTCCTATATCTAGTATTTCAAAGTGTAAATGCGATTGCATTACAAACCGAATACGGCCACGTCTGAAAAAGAGCTTAGAGTTTAACGATCGTAGACGTAGACGTTATTAGACACGATTGATACCGAATTTGAAAAAGGATGCTCTCCCCTTGAACACGAATATGGTGCTACAGTTTAAGTAAGTACAGTGATTGCCGTCTGAACATTTTATCGACGCTGTTATCTATGTAGTAAAGGACGAATGGAAGCTTTGTAAACATCACTGTCACATATAATGAAAATTTGTCATATATAAAACATTACAAGCTAATCTAAAAACGTCTGCTAATCTACTATTCGGGCAACCGCGACAGAAATATGATTAGCGATAACGGCATAAATCCAGATAAACGCTGATACGACACCACGGAAAACATAAGTGCTGTTGCTTCTCAGGCTCGGGGGCGGGGACCAGCGTCCCCGTTGGTTGGAGTGGTATTTCTCCCGAGGTAGGGGGTTTGGGAGCAATACAGGAGGAAACGCCCACAGCTGTCAAGGGGGCGAGAGTGGATGATTGGGCCTGTGGGCCCACAGAGATTAGCTGAGCAGACGGCCAGAGATGACAGTGTTGACAATGGCTGAACTGCAGTGGCAAAAGTTTTAGCCATGTTCACGGGATGCAGCTTGGTATATTTGCGCCGTGCCTCTGAATAGGTCAGTCTGTGCAGGGTTTTATACTCCATGATTTTTCTTTCCTTATGGAAAACTGTACAATCTGGTGAGTAAGGTGAATAGTGTTGGCTAGAGACTGAAGGAGGGACACATGGGACGTCTGGGTGTGATGCACTCCCCACTCCCGACATGTGAGGTTGGCTTCACACCGGGAGGACATGTGCCCAAACCTCCCGCACTTAAAAGCAGCGCATAGGGGGAGGGACGTAGGTTTTTACGTCACATCGGTAAATCCTCACCTTGACTTTTTCCAGGTTGTGTGTCTCCCTCAAAAGCCAAGATGAAGGCACCGGAAGCGACCCTGTTGTCCTTCAGACCCCTATAGATGCACCGGATAAAATGCACACCCCTTCGCTCTAGTTTCGACCGTACCTCATCAGATTGCAGCAACAGACCATGATAAGGCTCTCTTAAGGAGTTACTGTAACGGGATTACCACCCAGTTTCTCACAGGTGAGCAACGCCCACGACTGTGCTGGGGATGACGTCGTTATCAAGACTGATCCGGATTGCATCTTGGACAGACCCTCCACCTCTTCATACTTTGTCCTCCAGATGCTCCAGTGGCTTAGTTTACGCGTAGGATTCCCCATCATTGTGTGAGCAAACTAAGTATCCGGGGGGGGGGGGGGGGGGAGGCCATACGCCTCACCTTGACTTCTTGGCCCTACGTTCCTCGCATGGCGCGACCAGGGAAGGGAACGAGCCGGGGTCATAATCAGCAGCATTAAAGTCTCCTCTCCCTCTCTTAGAGACACCGGTTGTACGTCCGGCAACGTTACGGGATCTTTTCATGGTGTTCCCACGATCAGCTAGGCATCTAAAAGGTCCACCCAGGCAGAGCCCCACTTGCCTGGGTAAGCCTTATACAACTGAAGTGCGGCAGGTTCCTCAGAGGTTGCTCGCTAGTGACTGTTCAACCTCAACAGCCATGCATCTCCTCAGCACGTACCACATCTTGAGGTGGTTTTTTTTTTTTTTTATACAGGTTTGTACCTCCTCGCGACCCGGGCGATTAAGTCAAGATCCCGAGGCTCTGAAACGTATAACGTTTCACCGTCGGGCCGAACGATGGTCGTTGAAGCACGCACAAAAGTTACGGTGTAGCGGACTGTTGACGCGAAATAGCCCACGGCTCAGGACCTCGGGTTCGCCAAGCCCGTATTCAGCAAATTAATGCTGAGCCCCTGAGGGAATTAAATTCGTACGTTACAGTGAATAAGTAAACGAAACGAGGGATACAACATTTAAGTACTACAATAGTAGCAACTGAACATTTTACGAAAATTAACAATAGAAAGTTAGTTCCGCTAACGCGTGGGTTGCCTACTCCGGTAATATGTATCTGAGATCCTACGCGACCACTGTGGTGTTAAACTGATGTTTCTGTAATTTTCATACATGTCTGTGCCTCTTTACTTCGTAATTGGGATAATTACATTTTTCTGGCAGAGTCTTACATCATGCCAAATAGCTGGAATAGTTTTGGCATGGAGGATCTTTTGGGTTATCGGAGGATTTCTACCAGGCTTTATCCTTCAACCTATTCGATCCTCTGCAGTATTCACTCTTATCTCCCCCCCCCCCCCCAAAAAAAAATTAAAAAAAAGTCAATCGTTGCCTAAAGATCCTTTTGAATTCAAGAACCTCTGGTTCGTTCAATTTATCCAGGTTCCAACTCTCGTTTCGACCTTTATGCAGTTTCTCGGGTTTTAATCTACAGTTGATAAACAGTAAGACAGGGTGAGTATCGGTATGTTCTCCCGGGTGTCTTAACTTTAAAACTGGCTCCGAACTCTGCCTTACCTCAACAAAATCAATCTCGTAGCTTTCGGTGTCTCCTGGTCTCTTCCATGTATGCAACCTTCTTTCGTGATATTTAAACCAATTGTGTGTGTGTGTGTGTGTGTGTGTGTGTGTGTGTGTGTGTGTGTGTGCGCGCGCGCGCGCGCGCGCGACCAAGTCTTCATTCTTTTCCGCAGTTCATATTCTCCCACTATTTTTTTCCTTTCTTTCTTTCTTTCTTTCCTTACTACCGAATTCCAGTCCCCCATCATAATCAAGTTTTCCTCTCCCTTAACTGTCTGAATAATTTCTTTGCCTTCTCATACATTTCTTCCGTCTCCTTATCAGCAGAGCTAGATGCCATATGAACTTTTACTACTGTGGTGGATTTTGGCTTCGTGTATATGACAACGATAATACATGCACTATGTTTGCCATAGTAGATTAGTGGCTTACTTGCATGCCTACTTTCTTATTATTGGACTTACTACTGCGTTACCTCCAACGGTATTTGTATTTATAAACCTTACTCACCTGACCAGAGTGCTATCCATTCTGCCAACGCAGTTCATTATCACCACTTAAACCTACCCCCTACATATGTCCCTTTACAAATTTTTTAACATATGTATCCAAATAAAGGACAGAATAGTCAAAGCTCCGATCCGATGAGTGCTCGGAGATCAGAATGGGGGAATATTTTTACCTCCGTAAAAATTTTACCCGAGAGGATGCCATCATACATTTGTACAGTAGAGCTGCATGTGCACGGGAAAAGCAACGATTCGTTTGACCTTGCTTTCAAACGTCTGCAGTTACTGCCTGATAACGCCACGTTATCATCTGTATCATTTTTCTCACGATCCAACAGCAGAACCGTGCTTCACTTCTTCCATCATAATTTTACTTTATCCAACAAATAATTCCTTTTCTCGGTTCCCCTATTCGCTTTCAAACTATTTTGTATCCACCTGTTGCCAGTCAGTTTGGTCATATTTACACGTTCATTACACTTTCTCAAATTAAGTCTTCTATTCGGCTTCCTTAATACTAATTTTAATCAATCGCCCAAGTTCGTAATGTTAAACATACTTAACTGATATGGCATGTTTAAAATCTTTATCAATAATCGTACTGTAGGGGGCTCCATTTCAGTTGTAGGCATTATCTTCTATAGATCCACGTTTAAAAAGTTCTACCATTCATTACACTTAGCAGACATCATATCCAAGTCTTCTGCATTTCTTGGGTGATGCGCGAGAAGTAAGAACTACCGTCATCTACTTCATCTTAACATGCAGTAATCATTGACATATTACATTTTGTAATCTGCATCCTACATATCATGCAACCCATGATGGCCGGCCGCGGTGGCCGAGGGGACTGAGGCGCTTCAGTCACGGTCTGCACGGCCACTACGGTCGGGGGTTCGAATTCCCCCTCAGGCATGGATATTTGTGCCGTCCTTAGTATTAGCTAGTTCATGAGTAGTTTGAAAGTTTAGGGACTGATGTCCCCGTAGTTAAGCTATAAAACATTTGAAAACAACCCATGGTGTCATTATAAACATAGTACTAACCTGATTTGGAAAACAAAAAGGGGCAAGGAGACAGAAAAGCTTTTCACAAACATTTGTTCAAGGGTGCACTTTAGTATTGCAGGCGCAGGAGAGTAAGTCCCAAGTTACTGTTGACTATTTATGAAACATGAAACTAATAGCGACACAGAATTACATATCGATAAAGTATCTGTTGCAAAACCTTGAGTATGTTTTAATTTACAATAAACCAACATTTGAGGGAAAAAGCAACTTTTAAAAAATTAAAGCAAATTCAACTGTTCCACAAAGTACATATTCAACTGATAATCTCGATATGATCATACATAGTGTCTTTCAGTAACATTTTCGTGAAGGATGTTTATATGTTACAATCTTGTCAAACGCGACTGTTGATGTTACAAGTAAGTGAATAACCCATGGAATACTTTGATTAGCTGCAATGGCATTTTTGATAGTGGAGCATTAATATTTGTTTTTGCAGGAAGAAAAAAAATCATGTGACATTCCAGACCAAATTATGGTACCATGTCTCCAGGCAGCTCTTGTGTGATACGGACGGAACCGATGTCGATGGAGAATGTGCCTGGCTCATGCCACTTCCCCGTGCATTGCGGATCAACTACGATAGCAGCCAACACATTAATTCCCCTACTACTGTTTTTCGTTTCCTGGGTGTTACATTAGCACATTCACGTAAGAGGTTGGCAAAATTATTGCAGAGATGTATGACGTCTATTGGGGTATGTTTCTGCATATAATGTGGAAGCACGGACTGCACTTCTACACTCTCCATTCACAATGAGCATGTGCGCCTTGTCTGCACCGGTAAATCTCTTCGTCCACACACAACCTACTGCTTTGACTGTCACACACTACTTGACAAGCTAGTCGCAATGCAATCAAGCAACATACATTACGATAAACGCAAACATAACATCGCACGTAACTACTACGCAGATTACATGGCGCAAACAAGTGTCAGATTCCAAACTTTTCACAATACGGTATCTCGTCAAGGAATAGCAATAGAGGACTACAACAAATACCACTGACATTCTAATTTATTCTACTTTGATAGTGTTAATAGGCATTGTTCCATTTAGAAAGTATGTTTGCACAAAACACACTTTCTAGGTATTACTAAAATGTTTATTGGCTAACAATACGAGGCCCCTGACAACCAATACATTCTGTGAAAACATAATCAATAGCACTTCCCATTAAGGCAATATTTGCGGTGCAAATTTTACGTGATTTATCCAGTATATCCATTAGAGCCCAATACTTTCTGGTTGTTTGATTAGTATTAAACATTTACAGCGGCATGAAATAAGAAACGGGCCAAGTCTGTGTCAGCGGGTATGAAGAATGAGACTCTAAAGACCTGTGGTATGTGTAACCGAGCGAGGTGGCGCAGTGGTCACACACTGGACTCTCATTCGTCAGGACGTAGCTTTAAATCAGCCTCCAGTCATCCAAATTTAGGATTTCCGAAATTTCCCTAAATCACTTCTGGCAAATGCTAGGGTGGTTCCTTTCGAATGGGACAGCCGATTTCCTTTCCCATTCATAGCAAAAATCAGAGCTTATACTCCGTCGACGGGAGGTTAAACGCTGATCTTCCTTCCTGCGTATGTGTAAAGCAAAATTAATGTCGAACTAGTTGCTTCAATGTTTGGAATGTTTACCAAAGGCGGATAATACCCATCAAACACTAATTTACGAAACATTTTAAAGAACTTCGCCATTATTCTAGTGAAAACTTGAGGATATTTAGAACAGTCCTATTTGCCTCAGACTGATGACCTCCAGTTGTTCCCTCTAAATTACGACAACCACCCTATTCGACTGTGCAACAATCTTCGGCCTCTTTGTATCGATGCCGCGCAGAGGAAAGTTTTTGTTGCTATATACAGAATATCCGACACCATGCACAGTGCAATGTCTTGACTGTGTTTGGTGTTGTGAAATGATTTACAGAGAGTGGAAAATTCATCACGACGGACAAACGGAGATTTGAACCACATTCCTTCCACACACGATCCCAGAGTCTCCATCGTCTTAACATTTTTTCTTTCTTTTCATAATCAGAAGATAGTGTATCATAGTCGTTCCATTGGAAATCATCAGATTTCAGCCGATGTGGGCTAGAGATCTGAATGAAACTTTGAACAGTTATTACGAGCACTAAACTACGATCGTCTCGTAGGTACTGAAATGTGAAACCCCGAGGAGGGGCTAAACCTTAAAAAGCTACAATTTTGGGCATATTTGTTTCGAAAAACATGCCACCAAGCTCCCAAATACATGTACTGAAACAGATACAGCCAAAATGTTCACCTCATTTGATAACTGACACCACCACCTATGTAGCAGAAAGCAATGTGTTGGGGTGGTTCAGAGTTCAGAAGTGGTACACAGACAAACTGCTACACTACTTATCAAATTTTGCAAATTCGCAATATTTTCATCTCATGTAATAACAATACTGAAATGATGTTTGGTGTTTATACAAATGAGATTGCACTGAAATCACTGAAAAATTTTGGTTGTGTTACTTGCATGCACACGCAACCTTTTTGGATTTTGCAAATTCCGAAATGGTCGAAAATCACTATTTTGGGGCCTCCCAAAAAATATAACGCGTCCAAGGTCACAACGCGCTGAAATTTCTCACACTGTGCAGCTTGAAACTAAGTCTAATTACCCCCAAAATATCTTTGTGTCACTCCAAAGCATAGCTTTTTACTGTACTCTGACAATGTGTATGTCTAAAAGAACAGTATTGCGATTGCCAAGGATTTTAAAGAGACAATTTATTGTGCAATATATTTTTTTTAAAATCAAGGAGAACGCCAACTCGTCATCGCCGAATTCGTCCAAATTTATGGTACATGTAGGGCGTGGTGAGATATTAAAGTGCACCAAATAGGAACTCCAGATGGCTAAGAGTTTAAGAAATAAATTTTGATACGGATCTGTCACCATATACACCTTAACTGGCCCTGAGAGTGTGTTTAGAAAGCAGTGTTTGGCTCAGCGATAAGAGATCGGATTTTTATTGAAAGGTTCGCGGGTTCGAATCCGCCCGGCGGAAAATGTTTTTTTGCTCCTTGGCAATGCGTACACTACTGACTTCACAATTAACCGCAATGTCATATACGTTATTTCGTATTTATATGTGCTCAACATCAGCATGAGACGTCATTTAAAACAAGCATATTATCTTGCAAACTTTGGGTTGTGAACGGTCCATAAGGTGCAAATACGAATAAAATAACCTATATGATGTTGCGATTAATTGTGACGTCAGCTACATCTAAATACTCTGCAAACCACGGAAGAGGGTACACGTCCCACTGTACCAGTTATTAGGGTTTTTTCCCGTTCTATTCACGTATTGGGCGTGGGAAGAATGATAGTTTAAATGCCTCCGTGCGTGCTGTAATTAATCTCACCTTGTCCTCGCGATCCCTACGGGCACAATATGTAGGTGTATGCATTGCCAAGGAGCAGAAAAAAATTTGCCGCCGGGTGGAGTTGAACCGCGACCTTCTCAATAAGAATCCAATCTTTTACCGCTGAGTCAAGCACCGCTTCCTAAACACGCCGTCACAGGGACAGTTGACAAGATGCATGTGGTGACAGATCCGTTTCAAACTTCCTTTTTTTTCCTACATGCTTGGCCATCTGGAGTTCCCACTAGGGGCACTTTCCTATCTCACCACGCCCTACATGTACCATAAATTTAGATGCATTCGGCGATCATGAGTAGGCGCCCTCTCCTTGTTAGTGTGTATGCCATTGCAGTCCAGTATGGAAATATGATTTTGTGTGTGTGTGGGGGGGGGGGGGGGGTGTATGTGTGTGGGGTGTGCGCCCCCCCCCCTGGAAAAGGTTTCATTAGTGCAGCACTAGGGCGGGCGTGTCACCTTACAGAAAAAAAAAAAAAAAAAAAAAAAAAAAATCAGGGCTAACATATCTGTGATTATACTGATGAGACAAAGCACCTATTGGCTGTTTGTACAGGATTACAAATTGGTGATTAAATGATATTCCACCATCATGAGAATGTTTATTTGCACAATGTTAGATTTTTTGGTCGTGCATTTTGTGGCCCATTCTCTCGTCACAAGGCTGGGGTAAAAAAAACTGAGTTATTTCCAAAGAGCTGTGTAGGCAGCTTTCTGGTATTGTTAATCTTATTCCTGAGAAATTTTTGTGCTGCAAGTTCTATTGCATGATTAACACCAGTATAAAAGACCATCGAGAGACTGAGGACTAAGAAACTGATGCTGAGGGGCATCTCTATGCCACTAGCCATGGGACGAGTACCTGTGATGGGGTTAAGGGTATATTCAAAAGACTGCCAGCCAGCAGGAGTCTTCAGGAACTTCACCAAACAATCCACACTGCTAAAGCACTTTTTGAATTTCCATCACAACAGTTAAATGATATTCAGTTCTGTGTGTCATCAGAATACAATGAAAATAATGCAGTGTTACTGATTGAAAAGTTTGGTCAGCGCAAAACAATGCAAA
The DNA here is from genome assembly GCA_026315105.1 of Locusta migratoria. Lineage (NCBI taxonomy): Eukaryota > Metazoa > Arthropoda > Insecta > Orthoptera > Acrididae > Locusta > Locusta migratoria. The sequence continues at coordinate 108,272,994 of CM048755.1, forward strand.
CATCAGACAGTACCACCACTTCATACCTCCTGGAAATTATGTACTAAGATATATCTAACTTCATCCATAAAATATGATCTGGGCATCCTATGCACCCTGAAGAGGCACATTATTAGTAACCTCCAGTACATTATCAAGTACCATCACTGCATAACATCAAACTGTCTTCAATTATTTGTGTCTAAGACTCCAAGTGATACCTTGCCTTGTTATAGACTTCTGAAGTGAACAAAGATTTTTGCATTCACCTGGGCCAGGAAGAGCTTACTTTACAACCAATGAAGCCAGCTGGGTAGAAGTCGGAGACATTCTAAAACCAAATATTGTGCCAAACACGAAACGGGTGTCCGTACACACTGGACAGGGTAAAAAAGTGACATACTTTGACATTTGTTTGACAGCTTTCAGCACTGAGGAAAGGGACTGACTCAAAAGCGAGTACTTCTGATATGTAAAAAATGTGAAACATACTGTTCCTGCCAATTTATGTCGTATGATGTGTCTTTTGTAAAATTCTGCTGACTTGCAGTATTTTTTTTTTCAAAACATGCACATTGTCACAGTACAGTAAAAAAGGTATGCATTGGAGTAACACTGCTATTTGGGGGAAATTAGACTGTTTAATGCTACACAGTAAAGTAACTTTCAGCACGTTGTGACCTTTATCACATTGCATTTGGGAGTACGAAAATAGTGATTTCCGACAATTTTGGAATTTTCAAAATCCAATTCAGCCTAATCACATCGTAAGGTAAAGCAGTCAGCAATCCGAGGATTGCCTTCCTCCAACCTTCGAAATGACTTAGCCAGCCAGTTATAAGGGGATCTACAGTTTAACGTGGGTTCCGAACCAAGGTGCTATTCGAGATTTCTCACATTAGCAGCATTTCCAGAGGTGAAAGAAGTGAAGTGACATAAATCCTAGGGCCTAGCGGGGATCGAACTCGCGACCTTTGCATTCATAATCTGACACTCCACTGTGATACCGAGCCACACATACGCAGTACTGTCATTCAAACATGAGATGAAAAATATTAAAAATTTGGGAAATGTGGAAGCTTGTGTAGCAGTTTGTGTATCACTTCTGAACCCTGAACCATTGCAACACTTTAGTTTCTGCTACATGGGGAGAGGTGTCAGTTTTCAAAATTGAGACCAACTTTTTGCTTTACGTTTTAGTAAACAACTAAGAGGTGACGCATGGTCAATTGTTTTTTGAAAAACATTAGCAAAATTTAACTTTAGTTACACCTACTTCAGCCCCCCCGGGTTGTTACACATTTCTGTAACCGAGATATGAACTTACATTAGTGCAGATAATAAATTTACCAAATTCCATTAATATCTGTATGATGCAACTTCGATTTGATGATTTCTAATGGAATGACACCGTTATTTGACTTTCATAAATTAAACTACGCTATTATATAAAAGCTAAAGTAACCACAGCGTTGCTACGGAAATATGCAATTGTAACAACGTGAATGCAAGGTTTCTATGTAAGCGTACCATCAGGATGTTTTGTTTCAGTATCCTGCACTTATTACCCATTTCTACTATCCAAGCAACTCTGCCAACAGCGTTGTCTATATGTAATACACACACACCTGCCCCACTGCCTATGGATAAATTTAGTGTCCTTAGTTACTCTCGTGGCATGTGGTTTCAGTCTACTTCCATCTGAATCATTACATTTTACACAATTGTGAAAGCTTCTGCACAGTCTCTTGCCAAATAATGAAAGTGGGTCACACGCCTCATTGAACGGGTCGATTTTTCTGCGATTACTGTTTATGTTGGTATAGCTTATATGAGCAGCATAACAAGAAAACTGATAATGCATGGAACACACTGCTCATTCACTACTGCAAGTAATTACTTCCAGAGTAGAGCAGGAAGCAAGGACGTGAAAGATCTCGCGTAAGGTTGTTCTCTTATCTCAAAAATGTAAAGCAACTGCATTGTTGTAATGTCCCAAAGCCACCCTAATTTCTTCTAAGCGAAGGAGATATTAATAAATTTTGAAAAACATGCACAACAGCAAGATTCTACTCTTGTATGTGTACAGCATGTTAGGCCTAATGTTTGTAAATTATGGACTTTACCACATTAGTTATCAGTCCCTAGACTTACAAATTACTTACACTAACTTAAACTAACCTAAGGACACACACACACACACACACACACACACACACACACACACACACACACACACACACACACACAATGCCCGAGGGAATAACCCGGCGCTCCGCAGCGAGACGCCTTAAAGCGCTCGGCCATTTCACCGCGGTAAATGAGGCCCTAAACTCGGTAGGGATAACGAGTAATTTCTTCCACTGCCTAGGAAAAGTAAACAGTTACGAAGAATTATTGCTGCGAAAAAAATTAGGCTTTTCCAACCAAAAAAATTTATTCTAGTGCGGTTTATTCCATAAATTTTAACTTATTAGTGATGGGGAAGTGTAACCCATCTGGGCACACTTTAACATTGTCCACGGAGTACTGTCTTAGGACATGCACGAGCCCTCAGCCGGTAACAAAAACGCAAGAAGAGACTGTGAAAGGCACTGGCGGCTGTTTGCGGTCTTAACGGAAAACTTGCAGTCAGTTTACAAAGATCGACAGTGGTTGAAATAATATCGTATGTCAGAGCTTAGGTCCACAGTGCTTCTGTACACCGAGCGAGGTGGCGCAGTGGACTGCAGGCAGCAGAACGGCGTTCCGAACCCGCCAGCTGCCACCCTAACATAGGTTTCCCGTGATTTTCCTAAATGCCGGGTTGGTCCCTTTTCCCTACCACATCCCTGACGAAAGCTATCCGGTAGTGTGCTCCGTCTCAAATGACAACGGTGTCGATGGGACGTTAAATCACAACTTCCTTCCTTTATTACTTTCAACACAAGATTTCTTTCTTATTTGCCAGATACAAAGCGAAGCCATAACGCCGGTTAAAATACATTAACTTTCTGGTGATCAGGGGAGGTGTGAGCTATGTAAATACTACTCCCGCTGATCTGTTTTTTATTTTATTTATTTTCATAAATTACAAAATGGGTAAAGTTCAAAATTTGTAGCCAGCCGGAATTCAAACACGGCTCTGCTGCTTTCTAGGCAACTGCGCTGACCCCTACACCACTGCGGACACAGCGATCACCACACCTGCAGCCGGCCGCGGTGGCCGAGGGGACTGAGGCGCTTCAGTCACGGTCTGCACGGCCACTACGGTCGGGGGTCAGAATCCCCCTCAGGCATGGATATTTGTGCCGTCCTTAGTATTAGCTAGTTCATAAGTAGTTTGTAAGTTTAGGGACTGATGACCCCGTAGTTAAGTCCCATAAGCTTTACAAACATTTGAAAAACACCTGCAATGGATTACTCAAGCACGCCTGCCATCAGATACAAATTTGCAACTTTACCCTGTCAACTATTACGCGAACTCTTATTTAAACTGATTCCCGTACGAGTAAGGGCCTAGGTTTGCCTCCGCACTGAAGAAAGGATCATTTCCAGTCATCGGCAAATTGTATAAGTTGTACTTATATGGTGTCTCGCAGAAGACGAGGTCATTCGAGACCGAAGTTCGGGTTGGGGATGGATGACTAAAGGTATAGATTCTCCCTTCCAAAGGAATGATTCCGGCATTTGCTTTAAAGTAACTCTAGTGTGGTACCGCCGCGCCCCCCATCTCTATTTTAATTGCAAGATTTGTAGTTGCTTTCCAATGTTGTTGCTGTAATAACCATTGGTTGTATGGTGGCTGCTACCAAAAGCTACAAAGAAAATAATTTAAATACTAGTCAATGCCTGCGTCATTACTCTGACGTGTGTGCACATTAACAGACAGTTACTGGTATGCAATACGAACCCATGTGCGGCTTGATCAAACTGACAAATTGCCAGATAAAATATTTTTGACTTCATTCCGAAGACTGATTTGATGCAGCTCTCCAAGATACTATATTCCGTGTAAGCCTCTTCATCTCCGAATAAGAACGGCAACCCAGTAAGCCGAATCCCCTTTACTGAATTCGTCTATCTGCGTCTGCGATTGTAACCACTATTTTCCTTCAATACTAAACTGATGATTCTTTGATGGCTCAATGTCCATTTAATCGATTCCTTCTTTTAGTCAAGTTTGCCAGATATTTTCTTTCAAAATTTGTTCAGTACTTTGTTATATACGCGATATAGTCACCTAATCTTCAGCATTATTCAAATGTTTGTTAAGCTTATGGGACTTAACTACGGGGTCATCAGTCCCTAAACTTACAAACTACTTATGAACTACTTACGAACTAGGACGGCACAAATATCCATGCCCGAGGGGGGATTCGAACCCCCGACCGTAGTGGCCGTGCTGACCGTGACTGGAGCGCCTCAGTCACCTCGGCCACCGCGGCCGGCCAGCATTATTCTGTGGCAACTAATTTTCCACGTTTCACTCCCGTTCAAGACTACACTTAAATGCCTTCAGAGAAGACTTCCTAACAATAATAATATCCGTACTGTGACTAACTTATTTTATTGCCCAAATAACCAAACTCATCCAGCACCTTTACTGTCTCATTTCCTAATCTAATTCCGTCAGCAACGCCTGATTTAATTCGACTGCATTCCATCACCCTTGTTTTGCTCTTGGTAATGTTCATGTTATACTACCTTTCAAGACACTGTCCATTCCGTTCAACTGCTCTTTTACGGTGCCCGACAGAATGACAATGTCATCGGCAGACCGGAGTTCTGATCTTTGTTTCCGTTTGCACAATGTGCCGACTGAGCAACATTGGGAAAAGGCTGCATCCCCGTCTTACTATCCTCCCAACCACTGCGTCCCTTCGTACCCTTCGACTATTAGCTGCTGTCTGCTTTCTGTACTGGTTGCATATAACTTACGTTCCCTATGCTTTACCACTGCTACCTTCAGAATTTTGAAGGGTGTATTCCAAGTTTACAGAAGCTTTGATTTGAGTTTGCTTTTCCTTGACCTCTCTTCTAACGTAAGTCATGTAGTGCCTCATGTGTTCCTAGATTTCTTCTACATCTAAACTCACCTTCCACGAGGTCGGATTCTATCAGTTTTTCCATTTTTCTGCAAATAATTCGATTAGTATTTTGTAACCAGGCCAAACTGAGTTCCGTAATTTTCACACCTACCTGCACTTGCCCTCTTTGAAATTGACACATCTTGACATCTGAGGGTATATCACCTGCCACAAACATCTTGCACACCAGACGGAATATTCTCGTCATGACTGGCTCTCCAAGTAGTTCAGGGCGGATATAATTTACTCCAGGTGCATTATTTCGACTTACATCCTTCAGTGCTTTGTCATTCTCTCAGTAAAGCATCTCCTAGCTCATCGTCGAAGTCCTTTTTCCTTTCTACAATACCGCCGTTACGTTCCTTTCCATTGTAGAACTCCCCTAAACATTATTTCCAACTTTCAGCTTTCCCTTATTAGTACTGGCTTTCCACCTGAGCTCTCCATATTCATGCAGTTGTTTTTCTTGTCTCCGAACGTTTTCCTGTATGCGGTATCTACTAGAATTCCTCCACGCATTTCCATTTGTCCTCAAGCCACTCCTGCTAATCTCGTGTTTAGTCGCCTGTACTCCATTTTACCGGGCCGCGGTGGAATGGCTGAGCGCTCTAAGGCGCATTGCTGCGGAGCGCGCGGTTGATCCTCGTCGGAGGTTCGAGTCCTCCCGCGGCTATGTGTGTGAGTGACGGGGGGGGGGGGGGGGGGGAGGTCCTTAGCGTAAGCTAGGTGAAGTAGTTTGTAAGCCTAGGGACTGAACCACAATAGTTAAGTCCCATAGATTTACAAACATTTGAACATTTTACCTGATTAATTTACTGCTCTTTTATATTTTCTCCTTTCATCAAATTCAGAATGTCCTGTAGATCAATGTTGTTTTCTAGATCTTTTTTACCTATTTGGACCTCTGCGACCTCCACTACTTTATCTTTAAAAACTACCCATTCTTATTCTGTCTTATTTCGCCCGTGCCGGTCAATGGTTGCCCAAAGCTTCCTGTGAAACTCTTAATAATCTCAGGTTCCCCAAATATATCCAGGTCGCATCTAATTTTCCTACCTTTGTCAAGTTTCTTCCAATTAAATCTACAGTTCATAACCAATAAGTTATGGTCACAGTAGAAATCTGCCCTGGGTGTCTTACATTTTAAAATCTGTTTCCGAAATTTGTTTTACCATTATGAAATTATTCTGAAACCTCCCGGTGTCACCAGGTCCGTTCCACGCACATAACCTTACGAGTTTGTGATGATTCAGTTGTGCTGTGTGTAGAATTCTATCAGCCGAATTCCGCTTTTATACGGCATACCTACCAACCTTCAAAACTTAAAAATCAGGAGATCCTATTTAAAAAATAGGGATATTCTTCAACAAATAAGGAGACATGAAACTGCAGCTCATTTTAGTATAAACCTCAAGATACATGATTTTAAATTTTTCCTATGCTCTCGCATCTCCATTTTATAACTAATTAATAATAACAAAAACAAAAAAATAAAAACCTCTTAGAGTAGCCCAAATGTTCATTGATATGATTCTGAGTAGCAGCCAGTCTACGTAATTTGATTGATTTTTGGAATAACACAAACTGCGCAGCTGTATTTGTGCTATACAGCTATCAGGGAACATTTTACAGAACAAGCGATCTACATGGTCATTGCATTTGATTGATAAATTGTGCTCTAAACTAAACGACGTCAGTAAGTGCTCGGCATGTATCATGAGATAACTTTCACTTCAATCAGCAAATTTAAGTTTTGTATTGTCACTCGGAACTCACGTTTAACTGTAGGTCCCCCTATAACTGGCTGAGAGTTGGGTCGCAGGAAGCCAACGGCATACCACCTTCAAACAGGAACGTACCTAGTAAAGCACTGTGGTGTTCAAACCTATCATCGGATTTTTGACTGCTTTACCTTTTATCGTTATATTTATTTTCTCTATACTTCTTTGTTTGCACGTGTCCTGACATCGTTTTTTCCACAGTGTGATATGAATATATCATATCGACAAACAGTCCAAAACACAAATAACAGATGTTTGATAGTGTATGGAAATTGTTCCGAAAACTGCTTTAAACAATTATATATACATATAATTTCCCTCCAAACTGGAACTCATACAATTGAATCGAAATGCTACAATCACGTAAAACAGCTGTTTACATGAAAGATGTCTTTCTGCGGTTCATATATGAAACTAACACTTAACTATGCACTCGAAAGATTTCAACTGATTATAAAACCACTCGAGGTACTTCATTTACGCACAATGAGAAAACATCAATCAAAAAGAGTACAACACCGAGACAGTACACCAATATCTGCAGATGTGCGGGAAAGAGCAGAAATCAATAACCAAGTATTGCACAACTCTTAATTTCTATTAATTTCGATATGTATATTGATTAAACATAAATGAGCAAAGGACTTTTGACCATTGACCAAAAGAACTGGTTTTTAAAAAAATAATCCTACGTTTCTGGATAAAAGCTAAAAATCAGGAGAAATGAAAAATCGGAGGGCAGAAGAAAAAGGGAAAAATCGGGAGATTCCCACCTAAATCAGGAGATTTGGCAAGTGTGTATTCCTGTTCCCTGGCCCACATGCACTTAACGTTTCCTTCTCTTCCTTTTACTACTGCCGAATTCCAGTCCCCCATAACTATCCAGTTTCTCTCTCCCTTAACCGTCTGAATATTTTATCTCCTCATACATTTCTTCAATATCATTATCGACAGAGATAGTTGGCATAAAAACTTATTACTGCGATGGATGTTTGTTTCGTGTCTATCCTGGCTACGACATTGCACCCTCCATGTTGTTCATAGTAGCTTACCCGCATCCCTATTGTTTTTAAAATTCCTTATTAGACTACTATTGTACTACCTCCGACCGATTTTTTAGTTACAACCCTTTACTGCCTGACCAGAAATCCTGTTCATCCTGCCACCGAGCTTCACTAAACCCCAATACATCTAACGTCAACCTCTCAATTTCCTATCATTTTCTGAACTCCCTTTACGATTAAGGGATATAAACATTCAATGCTCCATTCCGTAGAATGGCAGTTTTGTTTTTCCTGACAATATCTTTCCGAGTAGTCCCCGCTCAGACATCCGAATGGGGGAATATTTTACCTTCAGAATATTTTATTAAAGTCGACGAAATGGCAGTATTCGTGCAGTAGAGTTGCAGGTCCTAGGACAGACAGACTGCATCTGATGCCAGACTCTTACCCTCTCCAGGAACTCACTTTTGTCCACATATACCCGCTACCTTTATAGTGAGTAGCGCAAGCCACCAGAGACCGGCCAAGTCTTTGTTATTCGGGGTTGGCAGATAAAACACTATGATCGAAAGGTTAATGAACGGTCTTGCCTTTGCATGATTAACAACAACAAATTAGCGACCAAGACATGCTAAATACACAAATTTTGTTTCTACAATACGCATGTATAGAAATTTCTGTGCAGAAAACAATACAAATTAATGACAATCTTTGCTAGTTTAGACAGCTACTTTAAAATGTTCATTAGTTTTTGAATGCCTAAGGAAGAATATTTTACTATCCCGCAATTGTAAATAAATATAAATTCTCTCTAGCTGTTTATCCATTAAATTGATGCCAAATTAGCTGACATGAACGTATGAACTATAGCGACGTTGAATAGTTCAGTAATTTGAGGAACTATTTTATTCACATTGCAGCACGTGAATCTTTTTTAAACATTAGTTACCTTGCCGAGAATATAGTGACGGCATTTAGTTAGAAGTAAAGGCAGGTGATAAGAGAAAAACTCAGCACAAGTAACAGGCGCAATGCAATATTTCATGAAAAAAAATTTTATATATTTTTTTTCCAAAATGTTCAAATTTTTGTAGAGCTTATGGGACGTAACTACGAGGTCATCAGTCCCTACACTTACAAACTAATTATGAACTAGCTAATACTAATGACGACAAATATCCATGCCCGAAGGGGGATTCGAAGCCCCGACCGTAATGGCCGTGTAGACCGTGACTGGAGCGCCGCAGTCCCCTCGGCCACCGCGGCCGGCTACATTTTTCACCAGCGCAGTCTTAAAGGAGGTCAGGAACATAGTTACGTGTAACTATTTCGTGCATTGAGATGCATTTGTACAACTAAGCGAGTATCCAGAAGACCGGCCTATCTATAGCAACAGAAACTTTATTTTCAATATTTCACCTCGTACTTTGGCCAAATTTAAAGTGCTGTCATAATCTACTTATAAAAAGGTACAATCTTATGAAAAGTTTTATGCGAGTATTACAGTTAGAAACTGTGTTTTGAAGTAGCGTAACTGAAATATCCGACTTTATTGCATATAGCATATTTGAATGGTAGCATTTAGTGATGTCAAATTTTAAGCTCAGTTCCATGGCTTTAATAAAATTTATGTCGCTTACTTGTTTGACGTCTAAGTACTTCGATCTTCTCAATTTCATCCCACATTTTAGAGCCAGTGTGATCACGAACTACTTAATAGATGATATCGATACACTTACTAACTTTATATATGAGCAGACTTTCTTACTAGCCCGGCCCTGTACTTTACATCGCGTTCGTATCACCCCAAACAGTAGCGCCACGTTTTCCCCGCTCAGGACATGTAGATTCCTACTGAATCCGCAATATCCTAAATCTCTTATTTGCTTCTACAAGTGTTTTTACTATCTGAAAGGTAGACCTGTTTACAAGAAAACAAAGGGGTTAGATAAGAAGAGAAATATGTAATCAAAACAGCACACGGATTTCACTTAAAAGAACAAAGTACAGCACACAACACAGCAGAGGAAAGTACGAGCTGGAGGAGGAAATGTCACACGGCTAACTTATCAGACACGATCAGTAGTCTGAAGAGTTGATTTTATCACATTCTAGCAGTTGAAAATCATTTCCTACTATCACTTGACTGGCCTGTACAAGACTACAACGTACTTATTCATACGAAGTTTTATCACTCGGAGTTTCAACGTTTTATGTATCTAAGGCTTCATTTTCTTTTAACATCTCCTTCCCAATATTTAAGACAGTGTTTTGTTTTTATTCAAACTACTGATAAAATTTTTCAGAGCAAAAAGTGAAAACTAGTTCTCTAGATTGACATTACAGTTTGAATTTTACCACCTACATCCTTTTGGCACTGTTCAGCACCGCTCAACAAAGTATAGTAAGAAATGCAATAATTACTTCAGTAAGTATAAAAACAAAAAATACACCTATGAGAGGAACGTAAGCTGCCTGAAATAGTGCAAGTGGGATGTTTGTGTTGGTGGGTTGAGTTCGGCTGCTTGCTAAGACTACAGCAGGTTTAGTGGGATTGGAGGAATGGGTGTTTCTCCCGGAGTGCATGACACTTTTTCTAGTTTGCCTTTCCCTCTCAATTAACGCTTATATAACAAATGAAACTGATCCCTTCTAATAACTTTTGTACGATTTTGTAAATATACAAAATACGAGGCGCGTCCAGAAAGTAAGTTCCGTTTGGTAATAAAATGAAATTGTACACAGATACAGAAGAAATTTTTATTGCGCCAAATTCTACAACTACATTTCTACATAACTGCCGAAATTTTGTAGGCACTTGTCATAGCGTGCCACAAGCTTTTGCATGCATCCTTCACAGAAGGTTACCGCCTGTGTATTCAACCATGTGGTAACAGCTCTTTATCATCGTTGAGGTGTTTACCACCAAGGACAGATTTTAGGTGTAAGAAGAGCTGAAAGTCGCTAGGAGAGAGGTCCGAGCTGTATGGAGGATGATCAAATATGTCCCATTGAAATTTCCGTAAGAATTGTTTGGTCACATTCGCTGTGTGAGGTCAGGCATTATCGTGAAAAAAAAATCTTTTGACAGAAATCCTCTTCTTACACCTAAATCTGTCCTTGGTGGACAACACTTCAACGATGATGAGCTGAAAGAACATGTTACCACATGGTTGAACACACACGCGCGGCAACATTCTATGAAAAAGGCACAAAACCTTGTGCCACGCTATGACAATTTCATACAAAATTTCGGAAGCTATGTAGAAAAGTAGTTTAACAGTTGTAGATTTTTGTACAATCAATATTTTTTCTGTATCTGTACCCGTTCTTTTTATATAATCAAACGGAACTTACTTTCTGGACGCGCCTCGTAAATGCGAAAATTATTTCCGCGTCATAAGAAAATAAGTTACATTTTAAATCAAAGAAATATGAACAGTGTAGTTGCAAACGGCATATTATCCTTGAATCTGTGAAGTAGATGAACAAAAACGAGCGTGACGCACACAAGAAAGGTATGTAGTTCGTAGAGTGGCTCCTGCGTTACGTTACTTATACCAGTTCTCTGAAGCGGGACACTACTACAAAGATTCAACATGTAAATTATTTATTTATTTCCTTTGTGTATGTTCAGTAACTGAGGACGTTGTAACAGAACAGGCGTGGAATATCTAACTGGCACATTTTTGACGCGGTTAAACTGTAACAAAGAACTCAGATCCACACTTGCTACAGGACCGTGTCCAGATTAACGTCCTCAGATGCAGGTATTGACGATAGACAAATCTAAGGCGAGGTTACTACACGGCAGTGAGACAAATGTTGTAAATAGGGGGGCTGTGATAAGCGTCTTTAGCACTAGCTGGCCACTGGCAAGCACACACTTCTCTCTTCCGGCAGAGAAGAGTGATGACCGGTAGCTATGAAATGGACGAAGAGGCGTTTTGGTTAACCGACAATGTAGGAAGGGATTTACTTGTGCAGTCCAACACTGATAGAGTAAACACCGGGAACCCACGTCTCTCGCCCCACGGATGTAGGGCCACAAGCCGAGTTTCCGTCGCGCTAACAAATTTTAGTCACCCCACCACGTCATTGGTTTCCCAGTCAGCGGAGATACAAATCAATACCTGTCGCGCCTGCCTCTGTTGGCCGCTGCTCACGTGTTTCGTGGATAAACGGACGGCAGACTCCAAACAAACTACAGAAATAGCTTGTACAGTTCCAAATACCTTAAGCTATATATCAAAAAGAAAGCTAATTCTGAAATTCTGAAAGGAAAATTTGCAACTATGCCAACTAGTTTCTAACAGGCACCCCTCCCTCCCCCAATCTCTCTCTCTCTCTCTCTCTCTCTCTCTCTCTCTCTCTCTCTCTCTCTCTCTCTCTCTCTCTCTCTCTCTCTCTCTCCTGTGTGTGTGTGTGTGTGTGTGTGTGTGTGTGTGTGTGTGTGTGTGTGTGTGTGTGTGTGTGTGTGTGTGTGTGTGTGTGTCCTATATGAAAATCTGTCTTTTGGGCGATACTTACATCCTGTACCTCTGCTGGTAAAGTTTTCTGTTCTCGGACGTAGAACCTACAAAATACTGGGGCATATCTTTCAATAGTTAGGCACAAAATAATTATGTGAGGACATTCCACTGTTTCCTACAACTTCAGACTATGAGAGAACACTGGAGCGAATAAGCGTGAATACTTCTTGCGAAAAGAAGTATATAAACAAATATAATTCAGTTCACCATGTTAATATTATTTTAGGAAGCTGTAGCTCTCGGGCCCCCGATCGAAAATTTGTGTACAATTCAATACTTTTGCCAGATCCGTCCATGATTTAGCACGTAGAGGCTATCCTTGGTTGGTTATTAAGTTAGCGTTTACATGAAAGATGCTACTAATACTTGTCGACACAGCCAATGGACACGTATTTTACAATTTGGTATTATTTACCGAGCATTTACGCTTTTACACAGCCAGTGTACTATGAAGTGTATTATATTAGCTGTTGCTGTATAAGTATTCCATAGCTGTTAGAATGTTTCTTAATATACTTTTCGTATCTGCTACACTGTAGCTAAAAACGCATATTTCAATACACGTTTTTCTATGTCCCAAAACAAATCGCCGTGAAGGCGAAAAATCCTCAATTTCCTCACATTTGAAACAGAATACATTATGTAGGCTGTTTTTCTACGTTCTACAGTGATTGCGCGAAGCACATAAAATCCTTGGTATACCAGTCAGAGCCAATTGTATCATCCTGAAATGGCATCCAACATGTGTGTAGTACCTGCAGTAGTAATTTACTTCTTAATCAATAGAAAGATGGAGGTGTGGGAATAACCACTACTTTATTTTGGCAGTTAATTTGAAAAGCGGAGCAAAGCAAGTTGAAACCAACGGCTGATACGAAGCTACATAGCAGGTTTCTATGTAAACGCCCTTGGTCAACTTGCAGTCTTGACTCAACGCAGAACGGTACATTTCGCAGTGAATCATGCTTCGCTAGTCACCTGGCTTACGTGTAAGAGATTGGAGGGAACCGGCGAAGGCTCAGAAGCATTCCACCAGTAACACGAGCAGCCCGTCAAACCAGCGGTGCAAAATATTTTAACGAGGTTAAGAATCCAACACATTGTCAAGTACCAGCTTCTTTAACCTTCTCACTTGCAAAATGTGAAATATTCACAAATTTGGGAATTGAAAGGATGTGAGAAAAAAATAATACGAACACCTAACATAGACAATATGTATATTACCAAGGAGATGCCTGTTGAAAAAAGCAGTAACTCTACGAGGAACAGTTTCGTAAAATGTATACATGGTTTCAAACAATGTGTGTTCTTGTACCAAAACATCCGCCGATTACTGGGAGCTGTAAATTACAACCTGTTGGTCATAGTAAGCAGTTTGTTGTCTATGCAAAAAGTAGAATACCACGATATCGTCGTCAAAATCGTGATAGAACCTCTTCCATGATTTACTATAGGAATCAGGCGAACCGAATCTAAGATTCTTAAGGGATTATCGATATATAAACTGGGTTTGCAGCAAGTAATGTAAACGATGATTAAATTGACCATACCAGATACTTCCAGTCATGAAATGTTTTATGACCGCGGCACCACTTCGCAGCTGTGCGTTGGCTTCCGTAAAGGAAGCAGCTGCAGCCCTTCCATGAAGGTTAAGTTCCAGACATATTGCTTTCATCGAAACAGTATTTATCAGGTGAGTGTAGAGTTCCGCAGTCGATTTTCCTGTGTTTTACGTTATGTGACCACAATCTTTCTAATGCTCCTCGTAAGTTAACTTCGGGTTTCGCCCACTATTCCTCTTCAGGAATCATGTTTTACCTTGTGTGTACGCTTTCATTACCCAGGATGCTGTCGGTAGTAAACCGACAATCAGTGTGGCCATTTTCGTCACAGATGCTCTCACTAACTGTGCACCATCCAGTTGGTCTGTTTTCAAGTGTAAATAATAACTCATTTGACCCATCATTTGAGTTGACCGTCACAGAACAAAACGTATAATATACTGCGAGCTAACGTGCAACACTTTCAACAAGATGTAGTATACTGCAGCGTGTTCATATTTCTCTGATACTTATTAGATTAGCATTAGCACTATATTGCTTTGAATAATTTCCATAGGTGACAGTAATTGGTTGAACAGTGCAACAATTGTCTCCTGGTACCGGCCAGTGCCTCTATAAAACGATTTTCACGCTTTACTGATAACATGACAAGTACAGAAAACCAGGAAACGTTATATCAACCGTGTCTGTCTAAGCCGAAAGCTCTCTGAAGGCTAGTACAGTCAGGCCATATAAGCGGCAATTCAGGATGCCGTTCCATAAAGTCACAATAGAAATGCTTGCCGGCAGTATACACTTTATTTTTTTATGTACATCTCAACACTCGGCCAACGCAAATGCTAACCTCAAGAATTCCTTCCTACTAAGTGGCATGAACCAGTTGCCTAAATATTTCATGTGCAGAAGTGTGTTTTCGTATATCGCTGAATTATTTCTTAAAGCTTCCCATCTGATGAGTTAGATACACAGATGCATCTGCACTAATTACTTTTATTCGATCACCTGAATTGAAAGGACTCAGTCGCCTATCTTGTCATTTTCGTAGACTCTTTTCAGCCCATTTTCCCCTTACTGAAGAGGGAGGGTTGTTAGGTTACGGTAGTACTGTGTCGTGGCGGTAGTTTTGGACAACGAGGAGTGCCTTGCCCCTAAACAAGGACTACCACAAATATAGGCGTGATAACACGTGCAAAGACAAATGACGATATTAAATCATCAACTGAAAAAGATAATTCTGTCTGACTTCTTACAGAAGAGAAGTATCGAATGAACAAACACGATCCAACAGGTTTTACATGCAGTTGATCCTATGTGGTCAATAATCCCTGTAGGATTTACGATTGTTCGAAACTGTATACCGAAAATCGACTACCTTCCACCACTTCGAGAGAGGTACAAATATTAACGCCGGCCGGCCGACGCAGAGGCTAAGTCCGAGTCGGTCGCGCAGCATGGACAATAAATTCGACCGCCCCTCATAAAAGCGAATATACAAACAGTCGCGAGTTCGAATTCCACAACCTTCAATTTTTTTGTAACCGCACAACGGCTGTCTTTTTTATCATTGTGGATGAACCTCAAATGTAATAGCGAAAACTCCCAGAAATAATCACACAAAAGAGCTCGCGGCTGCATCAATCCAGAACTGTTCACTCTCGAGGTCCTCTACGTCTCTACCCTTGCAGTGGGCCCCGGCTATGGCGACGCGCCAGCGGCCGCATCGCGGCAGCCGTCTGCGGACTCAAGTGCGCTGTGAGACTATTTACCGGCAGTTCTAGTACTTATATTCCAGTTACGTACTGAATTCTTCTGACTGATATACGGACATAATCTAAACTTCGTAAAGAAGAATCGGAAAAAAAAATGGTCATAGGGGTGACTATTACTACATCTTTAACGACATCAGATCGCTCATTCAGGATTTCTACTCACGTTGTTACTAGTGACGAATTATGAAGCTCTCATGCTGACATCTTAAGAAAAAAATTAATGACTGAGTATTAAAAGATTTTTTATACTGAGCAAAGAGCAACCACAACGCCAGGGTGCGCCCATTTTATGCAAACAACTGAGACACCATTTAGTTGCACTGTAAGGACAAATGGACTAACAAATTACATCATGTGTTAATACTACACCATAATAGTTCCTGCTGATTTCACAAACAAAACATCCAATAGTGTGCTTTGGAGATCACCCATTTCTCACTCTTTCGATCATATGTCCTCAAATGTTTATCTTTCCTGCCCCTACTCGAATAACCTTCGACAAAAATTATTTCCAGACGAAAATACACGTCGAACATCGATTGCCGTCATAATTAGCTTGGAATCAGTTCGTTTCTACGCGGACAGAGTCGGTAAACTACCTGAACGGTGTCACACTTTCCCATAATTTGAGAGAATATAGCAAGTAACCACAAGCCGTATATTGTTTTCGATGTGGATTCGTGTAATTCCTGACACGAAAAAAACGATAAAAAATTCTACTCCAATGAGACCGGAACCTGTAATGATATCGATGGGAGTTGTGTGTTCAGTATTGTTGCAAACAAAGAATATCAAACTGTCCAGTGTTTTTTATACCTCCTAAGGAGACCATTAGACCTGAAAATCAGTACGCGACTTCCGTTTTTTTCTAGGAAATAGATATAGCTTTTGCGCATCTATTATAGAAAGAAATTAAATCGTTCGAAGGAAGATCAAGACATGTAATATAGCTGCATATAATTGGCAACTGACAGGTTCGTGTTACATCCAAGGGTGTCCATACTGTTCAACTGTTGAGCAATTCTTTCACAGACAGCACTTAATCTGCGATATAGTCAGACAATGACAATTTGGTGTTAGCCATTGGCAGCCTAAAAACAGTCATTGCTATTTCTATAACTATCTGATCATATTACGGCCCGGTGGTTCAGATATGAATGTGGTAGCCCGAAGCTTGTATTCGTATGAAAACGGCTGGGTTAAGAAAAATAACACTGTGAAACTGCTGTATATGTCAGCATTATACTCAGATTCGTTAACCCACAGTTATTTTGGGTTCTTTCTGCCGTGAATGTTCTGCACAGTCAAAAAGTTTACAGTATATCCGCTGTTCGTTTTTGTTAGCGGATATTGTTCAAAATGTTCAAATGTTTGTAAATCTATCGGATCAAACTGCGTGGTCATCAGTCCGTAGCTTACAAACTACTTAAACCTAGGTAAACTAACCTAAGGACAAACACACACACCCATGCCCCAGGGAGGACTAACCTCCCCGGCGAGCAACCGCGCGCTCCGCAGCGAGACGCTTTAGACAGCTCGGCTACTCCACCGCGGCTGTTAGCGGATATAATGGGACTCTAATCGACAGGTGATACGTTTCAATTTTGCAATATTTGTAGACTGAATGGCAGTTTGGTTTAAGATAAATTAAAATATACATTACTGCCCCTTTTCTACGTCCGGATAAAAGAGTCTCCTATTTTTAACTCCATGTTACGAAGCCTTCCAAGAGATGGTCACATCTTGAAAACAATGCTGCATTGATTTCTCTTCGTTTGTTTGCCTCTCTTCCTTTGTTTGTGCCACTGAAGCGATATCATGGAAAATATTTTTCAAGTCTATAATTAAAAAAGAAAACTGTTGCTTACAGCTAATGTTTTCAGTATAATCAATGTAAATGCTCGGATAAATGTGAAACAGCACTGGTGAATGACTTTTGTAGTCATTGCGCTGAAGGCAGAATACGCGAATAATGCAGATACTCTATGTTAGCGGTCTGTGCATCTCTATATGTTCATTAGTGTCAACGGTCGACTCATTAAAGCTAGCCGGGGTCATCGGCATATACTTCAGGTATTCGGATCCTCAGAAGACGCGCGAAGCGCGAGCTAAGTCTCTGTCGAGCCCGCTTGGCGATCACCTCGGCTCTTATTCTTCCTGCTAATAGTATGACTGAAGCTTGGCAACATCGCAGTGTAAGTCTGTCAACGCTGGTACCGAGGTCTTACTTCCGGAATGGCACAGAACTGTGCTCATAAATTCACTTTATTTTTCCTGTAATTTCCATTGAATAATCTGACTAGTTTCTCACTAGAGAGGCGACAGAAGGCTATTATTTCATGCATTTGGGTCTAGAAAATTGCTTACACGGCGAAATTGCAACTAATCTCGTCTCTTACGTTGAGAGTTATATGTTCTAGCGATGTATGTGGCAGTAAGTGTGCACAGCTCCTTGCTAGCTCTGAGGTAAAGTAGTCGTCTGCCACAGACGTGGCTTTGGTCAATGGTTTCGGTCTCATTGGAGTAGAAATTTTTTTTTGTACTGTTTTTGTGACCCTAGTTGCACGAATCCACATCGAAAATAACATGAAACTTCTTGTGGTTGCTTGCTATATTCTCTCAGATTATGGGAAAGTCTGACAACTTTCAGGTAGTTTACAGATTCCGTCCCTGTAGAAATGAACTAATTCTAAGCTAATTATTACGTCAATCGATGTCTGAAGTTTATTTTCGTCTGGAAATAATTTTTATCGAATGTTATTCGAGGAGGGACAAGAAAGATAAACATTTGAGGACATGATCGAAAGAGTGAGAAATGGGTGATCTCTAAAGCACACTATTGGATGTTTTGTTTTTGAAATCAGCAGGAACTATTATGGTGTAGTACTGACACATGATGTAATTTAGGTCTTTGTCCTTACAGTGCGACTAAATGGTGTCTCAGTTGTTTGCATAAAATGGGCGCACCCTGGCGTTGTGGTTGCACTTTGCTCAGTATAAAAGTCTTTTAGTACTCAATGTCTTCTTAAGATGTCAGTACGAGAGCTTCATAACTCGTCACTTGTCGTGAGTAGGATTCCTGAATGAACGACCTGATGACGTTCAAGAAAAATTTAGTAATAGTCACCCCTATGACCCTTTCTTCCGATTCTACTTTACGTTGTTTAGATTGTGTTCATATATCAGTCAGAAAAATTCAATACGTGACTGGAATGTAAGTACTAGAACTTTTAAGGATATAACTGCCGGTAAATAGACTCACAGCAGCGCGCCGCTGTCACAGTCCGCAGACGGCAGCCGCGATGCGGCCGTTGGCGCGTTGCCGTAGCCGGTGCCCACTACTCCCGAGAATAAACAGTTCAGTTTTGATGCAGCCGCGAGCTCTTTTGTATAATTATTTCTGGGGGTTTTCGCTGTTACATTTGAGGTTCTTCCACACTGATAAAGACAGCCGATATACGGTTTAAAAATGGAAGGTGGTTGGATTCGATCTCGCGACTGCTTACATATACGCTTGTAAAGGCGACTTTTACCAGGAGACCACGCGCTCCTACATCACAGAACTCCCTCTAGAAGGAGATTTTCCTCCTGACAGCACCGCATTCTACAGTGTTGCCAGATCGTGCATATCACCGGACTTAGAATTCTGAGGGGCGCTCGAATTTATTGTCCATGCTGCGCGACCGACTGACGTCCTCGCAAGCCGGCGACCAATTTTTTTTTTGTCCAAGACTGTACCTTGCTGTTTCCACAATGGAATCACAATTCTCTCACCCACGAACGCATTTTTTTCGGTTTCCTGCTGTTTTCAGTGCTATCCATCAATATGAAGGCAGCCGTTGCAAATGTCCTATTCATGGTTATCTTGCACGCACTGACAAGGCAAGTATTTCATCTCTACGTTTTACGTTACGTGGGAAATAAATCTGTAGTTCGACTGCAAAAATGACATTTCTCATGAATATATGACCTTACGGTTGGAAAGCTAGGCATTTCCTTAAAGGGGGCATATCCACCACTACATTAACCGAAACGAAATGAGCCTGAGATGAGCAAAAACCAACCATCTGCGAATACTTGCCGCAGAGAGATGACGCGCAACCACACAAATTTGTACCATATCGACACACGTTTAGGTCAGCAGCCAATTTCACTACTCAAAATATTAGTATATAATGATTGTAGCCCCTAGACCGATATGATATACTAAGAAGAGTGGTAAACTAATTAAAAAATCATTTCTTTTTATACTCATTGTTTCGTCTAACTTCCCTAGATTTCTCTAGTAACAGTGAACCTACCGCTGTACAGAGGTTGTGAACAGGTGGTAATGAATAAGCTGCCGAATTGGTTAAAAAATCGACGAGATATGTATCAGCTCCCTGCTGAGGCCGCTACAAGAGCCTGTACATATAAGGGGACACACACACACACACACACACACACACACACACACCTACTGAACGGAGAAACTGGCACAGTTTCTTCGCTAGAACCGGCTTCCAGCGTTATTAAAAGGCGTCAACGTCGCTTGTCAGAGCGAGAATATTACTTTGTCCTACAGGGCAAGCAAGAAAAAATTGTTCACCTTCTTCAGTTATTTAATTTAGCACCTTTGATATCCCGGCGATTATGGCTGGGGCCGATAATTTCCATATCACATCCTGATAACACAACTTTCAAACGACGAGTCAACAAACCCAGTCAAATGAATATTTCCTTTCGACGGTTTCTCCCTCCCATATTAGCACGTACGCGAATTACTTGAAGATCGCAGTAATCTCTCATTTAGACGTCAAACCGAGTTTCTATTAAAGGGCATACAATTTTAGAGGCTTTTAAAAATACTTCAGAATACTTATTTTATCACTATGTACATTTTAAAAATATTTCTGCCTTAAATGGGGACAGTGCGTACTTGCCCTCATCAGTCTGATACATCTGATGTGTAGAGGGTGGATAGATCTGTAAGGACGACGACAGAACTGTTTTCAATTTTTAAGTATGCTTATACTGAGTTCGCTAGTGGCAAGGAATCCGTAGCCGAGTAACAATCCCAGTGTTGAATCTCGTGAAAGGTCTTATTTTTTATTTATTTATTTATTTATTACCGTTGACTTTGATGTTAGCTGTCAACACGGGAATTCTTACCAATCAGATGTATTTTACTCTTAACTATTGTGCACATCTCTCTCTACTATTTTTTCACTATGATGACAAACGTGATACAGGAACGTCTGCTCAACCGTGACAACTAAATGACCATTTCAATAGATATATTCAATGTGGTATGCCTGTAAATGATCTTAAGACGGCAAGTGCCGAAACCGACCATGTCAGTGTAGAAATTTCCTTGCGATCGTGGCAAATCGTTTCCAGGTAAGGAGCAAACAGTAACAAAATTCTTTCTCCTATCCAGCGAACGATGTCAGATAATCATGGTAAAATAAATTCTCTCTAGATCAATAAGATACATTGCTAACTCTGGGCGTTTAAACACTAATCAGTATTTTCAACCCGACTTGCTGCGTGTGTTAGCCTTCTGCCCAGGACACTCCTCGCTATATCAATGTGTCATCATGGAGTTATTCCAACATCAGTCGACATGAATAGGTTTCAGGCATTATGCGCATATGACCTCAAGTGGTTCAAAACTACTCTGGCGATTCTCAGTTCGGTTTTTTCGTGTCTTCCGAAAAGTAGAAAACGACCTAGATCATGCATTTCTTTGATCAACAAATCTGGAGTGCCATAGATACTCATCATACTTTTTCAACTTTGAGAAAAATGATCCAGCCATTATTATATTTTAAAATTATTCGTTTCATTCAAAATATATTCTAGTGATTGCTGTCGTCAATTTTTTCCGCGTGTACTTGTGTCCAGACATATAGCCTTACACAGAGCAAGGTATTTGCACGACCCGTGTGTGTTAAGAAACAAGCATTCATTACCGAGACGGTGTTTCGTTTATCGCTGAAACACCAAGAAGGGTTTCAAATGGCTTGTAGATACACTGGAGAGCATTTCTTTCACCTTCTACCTTTAAAATTCTTCATTGATACGTCGTGTTTTGGGAGAACTGTAGCTTGTTTGTGTTTTTGCTACTGCAACGAATTTAAGGATTTATGTCTATGAACACTACCGCCACGTGTAACCGGGACTGCAGTGGATTCCCAGATTGCATACAAGGAGACCACAAAGGTATCGGTTTTCCTAACTTTCTAAAAATATTTATCATACGTGAAGTTAAAAATCCAAATACCAATCAGCCAAAGCCATTTAGATCAGACAAATTCTCGAGAAAAAAAAGTACTCCTCAAAGCGGAAATTCCAACCGTCTGCGTGGGTTATTGGGTGGCATTTTAGACTGTGTCAAATAATCGTATGACAGTTGGTTCGAAACCCACCATACCATTCTCTTTTTTTTCTTTCCGAATGGCTACACCATTTGAATATAAAATTCATCAAATTTACGGTTATTAACACACAGAATCTTAAATTTTATGAAAAATGGACGTACCTTTATTATTTTCAATATTTAATTGAAGGTTGTTAGTAACGATTGAATCAATTACAAATCCTATTTACAGCCAATAGTAGATACTTTTTATTTGGACTACGTTCATTGTTTTATACCACAGATGTATCACAAATGCCAGAGTTAAGCATCGTAAAATCATGGAAGGCAATTTTCGCGGCATTGAAGACATCATACAAATGCTACATTTTTACAGTAGCATTTTTATTCGATATAGCAAATGGAAAGCACACATTTGTTTTCGAAAATGTGTAGAGAAGTATCACGCATACCTATCATTTGATCAAACAGTGTAGAGAACAACATTACGAACAAGTGAATCAAGTTTTATGCAGTTTTCTCCATAAATTTCTCTTTCAGTGCAGGTATTTAGCGTCCTTGTACGATCGGATAGGGCCATTTACGGAGAAGCTTAATGAAGTTTTTTTTTACTTGAGAGTAAAAAAATACCTCTGAAGGCGCAATTCGCACCAGCGATCCTTCATTTCCTTGATTGTCAAACTACAACGTTACAGGATACGCCATGAAGACTGTAAAATTTAGCCTTTGCTACATGTAATACAACGTAAAAACAAACTATGTACACTGTACTTTTTTGACAGGATCGAATGGCTTTGACTGAATGTTATTTGAGTTCTGAACTTCTCATACCAGAAATATAAAATTAAAAAAAATCTCATTAATGAGACTGGGCCTTAAAAATCCAGTGGATTTTAGTAATCCTTTTAGTGTCAATTCATATTCTTCACAAACTTGTTGTCTTTGCCGTCGCATCCGTTCCTCTTAATCGCGGCCTCTTCTGCGCGGTTATTTCGGCGTCGGCGTGTTTTAAGGAGTGGCCGGATGACCTTCCTGTCTCCACCCCATTATCCCCGGGTAGAAATGCGAGTACCCCAATTGCCTGCCTACCGTGTTACACGTGTCAAAATGAGCTAACGTTTTCTATTTGCGAACCGCGTGGCTGAGGTGTAACTTCGGTACCAGTTCGGCATTCACCCAGAGAGATGTAGCATGTGGCAAACCACCTGAAAACCGCATCCAGGCTGGCCGGCACACCGACCCACGTCGTTAATTCGTTTGGACTCAGAACTTCCAGATTTGTGTTTCATGGTACTGAGTTATGACTCAATGACAAATGAGTAACTTTAACATAGTAATATTGTTTAAAGCATTTACTTTTCGTAATAGACAAACAATGAGTATGAAGTTCAACGTAAAATGACAAGTCACAATTTAAAGATCAGCCTAAATGTGCAATTTGCACGTTCACGTATCATCAATAAAGTGACCCAGACTTCATCACAAGAATTCGACAACCCAATTTAACTCACTGGGCTGGATTTTTTTTAACTAGGGTTTTTCTCAACCCTGAATTTAACAGTTCCATTTCATACTAATACTTTGCACGCTTGTAATAAATGATAAAGTAACAGTCAACCAGGTGCAACAGAAATCTGTATTTATAACTCGTTGCCAGTTGCTAAAATAACGAGAGTCTGGTGGAAAGTCATTCGGTACAAAAAACCCAAACAAATGTGTTCACTCTCTGAATATATTGTGCCACATGAAGAATGCAAGAAAAGGTTGAACAGATATTAAAAGAATTTTCAAGTCTATCTAAGGGAGGACCTAGCATAAAATGTTTAAGATTTGTAAGACATGAACTGAGACAGCTCGTGCTCGACTCGACTGTACTCAGAATTGTTGGCCAGATGAGTCAGAGCACCTGAATCACTACCTGGCCGGTTGACGTTATCGCCTCTGGAAGATTACGAGCCAAGCATTGACGAGCGACACTTGTCAGACGGTCCGCGGAGATAAGCGCACTTCCTCCAAATAAGCTGCTAGACAGAGCTGGGCGGCGGCTACGTGCTTTTCGCTCCGCGAGATACCACGCGGCGGTAACGAGGTCTTCTGATCTGAGCAGCGCGGTATTCCAAGAAGTACAGACACGCAGATCTGCTGATGCCAGGCTGACTTCAGTAACCGTCAAACATTCTCGTGCGCACAGCCCCCACGAGTATGCAACGTTTGTGTCAGGCTTCTGTTACATTTCTACTTCCTTCCCGAACAAACATTTTATTTCGCATTGAACATACAGAAACGTTATTGCATTGTTTTCGCCGTGAGATTGTGTTATCACTAACGCATTTTGCTGTTTCCATATACCTTGCACACCACAATAACTACCTCAATGTGTTGTGTTTTTTGAACTGTTGCTGTTACAACAACCTTCAGTCCAAAGACTGGTTTGATACAGCTCTCTATGCAAGTTCATTCTCTGCAGGTCTCATCATCTCGCAGTAGCAACAGCAACCTGTATTCATTTGAACCTCCTAGATGTATTCAAGCCTTTATCGTATCTTACTGTTCTTAGTTCACATACTTCCCTCTTGCCCAAATTATTATTATTATTATTATTATTATTATTATTATTATTATTATTTGTTCCCCAGAATGTATCTTATCAACCGATTCCTTCTTTTACTCTGGAATTGTCAGATTTATTTTCCAAAATTCGATTTCATGACTCAAATATGCCACCTACACACCTGTATTCCTTTTCACCTACTTTATCCGATGAATTTTACATTTTCTCCTTTCGTAAAATTCAATATCTCCTGTGGTATCAAGGGGATTACTGAGCCTTGTCTTTCTACATATTTGATGCTCTGCTGCCTTCACTAAGTCAAATTTATGTGACTGAAAAGTTATCCAAATTCTTAACACAAAAAAGAAACTATTTCGTCCACTGCAGTCAGAACGGGTTTGCGTAAAAAAATATTTTAATTTGTTACCCTGTAAATCTTCGTTACTGGGATTGTTACATTTCAACTTTGTACACAGGGTGTGGGAAAGAGACTATGAAAACGTATAGCAGGGGACAATATATCGAGCAAAAAGTGTTACGAAACTAACAAGTACTTGGGCTCGACCAAACACATACATAAAAATCGTACGAGAGATAATGTAAAGATTCCTTATTGCACTAGTGACACTCCCGCATCTGCAAAACTCTGCAGTCATCCGTTAGAGGCCTCTGCGTGTGCCTTGCCACATTGCACTTTGACCTGTCGATTCGCCAGTAGGGACGGTGCAGTGTGCCTCCGAAGTTGCGTTTTGTGACATTTGTGTGGTGAAGCGTCAGATGGATTGGCGATTGATAATCAATGCTGCTAAAGTACTGCGATTGGTTGAGATGAAGTTACGAAGAACCATTCTTCGTGAAGATAGTATTAGCGTAGAAGATTAATCATTCGCATGCTTTCTAGTATCTGTTATGGTACAGAAATATGAGCATAAGTTAGATACTGTTGTAACACTAACACATAATGACAATAGGGATGATAATGACGAAGAACTCATTGCTAGCGGTAGTGCTACGGTAAGTGCGGGAAGAGGCGATAGAAGCAGTGGCAGTGGATACCAACAGTTTTCCGAGAAGGTTAAAGCTGCAACTATCATCACGGCTTTTGATGACAATACGCTAGAGAACATGTACGACAATTATAACATAAGTTATAGTTCAGATATCTGCATTACGTATGGCGTCTACAATTACATCTACAGTGCTATATAGAGCACGATTGCAAAATTTTGCATAAAAACGACACCCACCAGCACATTGAGGTGTACGTAGAGATACTGTAATCAAACGTTCATACAGATATGTTTGTTCGAGCCCAAGTACTTTCCTTGTAAGTCAAAACCTGGTGTTTTACAGATACGGCCATTATACCGCAGCGCACGAAATAATGTTCATTCAAGCTGATTAGTTCCAGGTAGTATTTGCTATACTAAAGACAGCTGTTTGTAATTTATTAGTTCAAGCTAAATGTTTGGCTTAAACAGTCAATTGCCAGCAAACTTTATTGTCGTATGAAGTACGCTAGAAGTGCCGTAACCGTAATTTGTTAATGTAACATAGTGCACTACTAAAACAGCACTGACATGTAACATTGTAACACGCAAGTTTTGAATAATGGCAAGACAATTTTTGCTTCTGAACGTTCAGCATTGTTAAGTAACTGCAAACGAAGGCACAGCTTGAAAAGAAAAAAGGAATTTTGAACACTACTACTTTACAGTGCATGCTCGAAATTACTGCCCCCAATTACCACAAAGGTGACATCATGGAAGAAATTTTAGAACGCTACAAATTATTATAGCGTCATAAGAAATTCTTACGACCAGCTATTTACGGGTTGACTGTAACGCACTCGTCGCTGACTGGTGGCTAGGTACCGTAGTGCCACGCTTCCGTCCTGCAGTTATCTGGGAAATACTGCAGACTTTACGGTCACTACGCTGCTCAGGCTATCAGCTTTTTATCTGCACTCTGCATTTTCCAAGAGCCCACCTCTAGCGAATGCCAGCGAATGCACGTTCATTCCGAGGACCTCATGGAAGAGCAGCTCGTGTTCAGTTCCTTTCACAACGGGACTTTTCAGTACAAAATGATGTTAAATTTATTACTAGTTTAAATGGACAACCAACCTCCAAATTTTATATGGATCTGACAGCGGTTGCACAAACCTCCCGCCATAAGTGTTTCAGAAATTTTATTACTATACTAACTTCATTGGCACTGACAACATTATCTTTGCAGTGGGAGGAAAGTCATACTAGACAGCATGCTTTGTTTTTCTCTTTGAGGAAAGTTTTGCATTTCCAGCTTCCACGTTGACATTTTGTGGCACTGGTAGCCAGATCTTACCGTGCACTTAGGCACAGCAGGAAAACAGCTGCCTTCGTAATACTGTACGGTATGTAACTGGGCACACCTCTCAGCACTCTTTACTATCTTATCAAGTTATGTGACACCATGAGTGGCAGCAATAGAACTAGTCACTACGTAATTTAAATGCATCAGATTAAAAGCTTAAAAATATATACATTTAAAAGCTGTTTCCTTTTTCCATGTAACTGGAACTTTTTCACACTGCAACCTATTTAATCTTTCACTACTTTGTGAAAGTAGTATTACGTGCACCAAGTTGTTTCTGTGGATGAATACTATCACTCCTTTCCGAATTGTTACATATTATTTACTACAAATACTATGGCCGACCATAAGCACAGGTACTGCAGAGCGTCTGATTAACATCATTTAATCATAACTATTCCAGTTTTTATAATCAATACTAATTTCAATGAATGAATTTACGGAAATAATTTGGATCGTTGCTCACGAGTGCTATTAAATAGTTAACGTGTGAGACACGTGGAAACTTTAACATAAAACATGAAAATTTTAAGCAATGATTCATCTATGAAGTTAGGAAGTGATGGAAATGTACGAAAGAGATTTTGCACTTCGAGTAGCTACAAGAAGTATTACGATAAAGTGATACCTTTAAGGGAAAGAAAAGGGTTTAAATTCAATCATAGACGTGGCTCGGGAAACGACGGAGAGTGGGCCGGCCGTGCCATTTAAAGAACTACTGGCCTAGATGGCCGTCATCGCCACCCCCGTTGTAGAATTCAGAAATGTTTGTATAGCTTATGGGACTTAACTACGGGGTCATCAGTCCCTAAACTCACAAACTACTTATGTACTAGCTAATACTAAGGACGGCACAAATATCCAAGCCAGAGAGGGGATTCGAACCCCCGACCGTAGTGGCCGTGCAGATCGTGACTGGAGCGCCTCAGTCCTCTCGGCCCCGTTGTAGATGTTAGTAGCGAGCACCATAGGACGTGCACGCTCTCCTCGTGTGTAGTCTGCCGCGGCCGACCGCATTGAGGCGCTGTTGTACGATGCGCGAGGCCGTTCCCCGTCAGGGGTTCGAATCCCCCTCGGGCATGGATGTTTGTGCCGTCTTTAGTACAAGCTAGTTCATGAGTAGTTTGAAAGTTTAGGGACTGATGACACCGCAGTTAAGTCCCATAACCTTTACAAACCTTTGAACATTTGTTTAGTCTATCAACCGAAAGTATGGAGAGGGCAGTGCGTAGCAACACACGCCCCAAAACATACGACTTTAAGTAGGAGGATCCAGTTGGCCGCCAACAAGCTAAAATTGTTCCTAAAGGTATTCAGCCACCATATGACCCGGTCGTCTCTGCATTGTACTGCGAAACTATCACTTCTTAATTCCGCCATCCGTTGGTGTGTCTCCAAATTTGTAATGGGTGTTTCAGATATGTCGTTCTCCGTCACTAAAGTAAAATAAATTTTTTTAGAAAAGCCATCGCCAAAAATGAAAGGATGTAGTTCTGACATCAAAAGAGTACATAATATCAATATCTACATCTACATGGGATACTCTGCAAATCACATTTAAGTGCCTGGCAGAGGGTTCATCGAACCACCGTTATACTATTTTATCTCCCATTCCATTCTCTAATAACGCGCGGGAAGAAAGAACACCTGAATCTCTCCGTTCGGGCTCTGATTTCTCGTATTTTAATCTGATCATCATTTCTACCTATGTAAGTGGGAGTCAACAATATATTTTCGCATTCGGGGGAGAATGTTGGCGATGGTAGTTTCGTAAGTATCCCACGCCGCAGCGATAAGCGCCATTGTTATGATTCCCATCCCAGATCCTGTATCACTTCCGTAACGCTGTCTCCCCTGTATCGTGACAATACGAAACGAGCTGCCCTTCTTTGGACTCTTTCGATGTCCTCCGTCAAACCCACCTGATAAGGATCCCAAGCCGGGCAGCAATACTCCATAAAAGGACGGACAAGCGTAGTGTATGCAGTTTCTTTAGTAGTTCTGTTGCATGAACATGGAACAAGTAATACTATGTTAAAAAGTTGCGATATAAGTTCCCAATAGCGACTAAACAGCGCATACCATAAGCATTTTTATTTGCATTATCCATTCAAATTCAATTGTTTACAAACTACTGTAACTTATGCTAACACACACACAAACTTCCGACGGCGAGCGAACTCGCGCTCCGCAGCAAGGCGGCTTAGAGCGCTCGGCCACCCCACCGCGGCCATTATTCATTATAGACGACTTAGGCTTTTTTTTTTTTTTTTTTTTTTTTTTTTTTTTTTTTTTAGTTTCTCCCCTGTTCAGAATAGTCGTGTGAGTTGGAAACCATTATGTCGTCAGATATTTACCAGAAAAAGCAATCTACGACCACGCGAACCATTCGCAAGCCACGCGGCGTCCTATTTCAGAAATATGCAATTCAGTCCTTTGATAATATCACGCGCTTAACTGACTGGGTCAACATCGACAGGCAGCCTCATTTAATCCATAACGTCTAGACTGTCGTGTTCAAGGAGAGTACTTAAAAAATTTCTACGATGAAAGGTGTTACTTTCATCTCGGGCAGTGTTTATAATGAAAAATGCTGAGTTACACCGTGGTAAGCCACTTTGAAGGTTGGTGAAAGGCAGACAATCTATGGACTGATGTCTGTGTTACATCTCACCTGTTCTGTGAACCAATAAAATACTGACTACGAATTCAACACTACTAACTAATGAACTACCTACTTTGGCGATCTACTTGACGTACCCACCTACGACTTCCTAAGGCGCAGTAACGGATGTGACGACGGATCCAACCTTCACCTCTCAACGGTGTGAGGAGTCGCCAGAAACGACACGTGGTTCGGATTCCACGTTAAGCTGTAGGTCCCCTTAGGTTAGGGGCAGGCAAGTCGCCGAAGTGGCGTCCAACCGAAAGACTTGCACCACGCCACCGAGCCACTGCACCGTAATTTGTGAACATGGATTAATCACAAAACGTAACAAGTCTTTTCGCTCCGATGCAGCTTCAGTATCAGTGACAGTGAAACTAGTTACTATGCTCTATTTCGGCACAAATATCAACGGCCACAGCCACGTCAATTCTTCGCCCTTACTGCGAGACTCTTTCTGGTTACTGAAACTCTTCCACCAGGATTCCTATCGGAGTAAGACGTGATCCACGCCAATTTCCGAGGAAGACCAAATCTCTTGTTCCTTTGTTCGTTCTTTCCGACCCGCCTTGTGTACTACAATGGAAAGAAGTACAATCTAATCGAATATGACTTCAAACGGCGCGTCGGGGAAACTTGTCGCTATGACACCAGCCTACCTTCTTTTCCCTTGCTCTAATTAGTACTTTGCACGTTCATTCTATGAATAATCGCCTCATTTCTTATTACTCTGCTTAATTTTCGTGGTCCTGAAAAATCTTATCAAAAATATGATCATTTCTTATTTCCCCGTGTATAAAACAGGCTTCAGCTTCTCATTAGAAATGTTTCAAATGTTTGTATAGCTTATGGGACTTAACTACGGGGTCATCAGTCCCTAAACTTACAAACTACTTATGAACTAGCTAACACTAAGGACGACACAAATATCCATGCCCGAGGGGGGATTCGAACCCCCGACCGTAGTGGCAGTGCAGACCGTGACTGGCGCGTCGCAGTCCCCTCGGCCACCGCGGCCGGCTTCTCGTTAGACCAAATTATGTCTAATGCCATTTTGAAAGCATTTTGACACCTCATTGAGGTTTCTTGCATTCCTAAATAGAATCAGGTGTGTGTAGTGCGTGCGATTTAAAAGTTTCGCATTTGGCCTTTCTTTGACGTGCATTTTCTACCAGAAATGTGCACGCGACGAAATATGCATACTATTAGTATGCAAGGAATCACGCCGTGGCGTCAACTTATATACTAGACATATACTAAATGGGATGAATGAGGAGGAAACTCGACGACTGAAATACGCCCAGAAAAGATGAAGTTACGGTATAATTAATATGTTGTGGATAAAGAAATTTTGTGCCGGATGAGGACAGACATAGTGAGGAGTGTGTGTGTGTGTGTGTGTGTGTGTGTGTGTGTGTGTGTGTGTGTGTGTGTGTGTGGTAAGCAGGAGATCCGTGTTGGAGTCTAGCTGGTACGAATTTCCAGCATTCCTTAGCCTAGTGCACCACTGCAGTATTTGAGCAGGGTGCCGCCTACAGACCAGGCGTCGGCCTACTTTCAGACGTCAGTGACGTGACGCAAGCGGCGCTGGTTTGCGTGCGATACTTATCCGCAGCCACTGCCAACATACTCCGTGCAAACCGCTCAGTTTTTTTCGGGCTATGGCTCGCGGCATCTTCCCCTACCCGCTTAAAATAAACTTTACGAAAATTACTTCATTTGTAAAGTAACACATGCGTACAAAATAGTACCTACAGTAATACATTTATTGACGTCTAGCTTAAACCCGGGGCTACGCTCGCGTGTTGGTTGATGATAGATAAGCTATCTTTCAGTAGTATGCTATGAGACTGTTACTGTTGTAATATGTGTAAAGTAACGCAATGCACATTTATCTATGAAGTTTAAATAAATTAATGTAATTAACTTCACTCATTTTTTAGGAAAAGTCGTCGATAAAGTAGAACTGAAAAATATTCCTATCACATTGCAGAAGTCTATGCACTTACCGTTTATCAGGAAAGTAAGTAGTGTATATCAAATCACACGTAAAAATGCACTCGTTTCGAAGAATCCATTCACGAAATTCAACAATAATGATTGTAATAATATCACAGATCGATCACTTGATCTAATGCGCGAAACGTCAAATCGATTTTTTAAAGAGATGTACTAAAAGATTTCTTTTTTACTGCTTTATTTATTTATTCTTATATTTCCTTATTCGTATGCTTATGCTTACAGAGAAAGAACTGAAGACATACGCGTACACCGAACAGACAATCACATTAATATATATAGATAAATAGCTATCCGATCGCCATAAAACTGTGCTTTAAGCCTTCCCCGGGTAGACATTAGTAACTGTACAAATTTTTAGCTCTTTATGTCTTGTGATTAAGACGTCATAAACGTACACCGAACAGACATTCACATTTATAGATATATATTACTAGTCAACTAATAATCAGCCAGCTGACTCAATGTTCCATTTCTGCTTATGCTTAAATGCCTAAACAGCAACGTATACGAACAGTGTTTATACCTGTGTTTAATCTCCTTACAAATAATTTATAGCTACTCTCAAAGGTGAAATAAAACGGTTGATATTTTTAATATCTGAAGTATGTACGACAAGAATTCACTTCGAAATCTGTACGTAGAGATACCATGTTCGTAGTGACGTCGATGCGTAACTGTGTAGCCAACCTTCACGAGATGACAACAGTGCTGAAGCCTTCAAACAAGATATGCTTCATTATATTCCTTGTGATACTTTTGCTCGATACAATTTTTCGGTTCTCTCTCTCTCTCTCTCTCTCTCTCTCTCTCTCTCTCTCTCTCTCTCTCTCTCTCTTTTTCTGTAGAGATACATAATCATCAGTTTCAAGAGGATTGGTTTTTTTCTTGTAACAAAAACTTCATTTGGCAAAAGATGAAATGAGTTACCATTTGTTGGTGATTTCCTCGTAGAACTCTATATTAGAAATAAGAAATGTTCATCACACACTTCGACATAGGATACCACACACACACGAAATCGCCGTATTAGTAGATACGGTGCAATAAAATACAAAACCAACAACTTGAACTTCTGAACTCTGATTAACGAACTAGATTATATGATGAACGTAGTTTATTACTGCTCACCACTAAGAGTTTTGCTGTAGGACCGCAGCTACGAGTCAAGCGACAAGCCGCGGTTTCATTGGCTTCTGCTGGATTCCACAGTGGCGCGCCTCTGTGGATCCATCCCTTATGGCATTTCACGCAGTTTTCGAGTTCGTAGATGTTACTGTTAATACTGGAGATTTCCACAAGAACATACTAGGTGTTGCTCATAACCGGTTTACTTTTGTCGATGAAATCACACAAACGATCTCGAAAGGAAACGAGTTTTTGATGACTGAAAACGAATTACACCGATTTGTCATTTGAACCTGAAAATCGAAATTCTAGCCACAAAAATCGTAAACTCGTAATTTTAAACAATTACGATTAAATCGTAATGGTTGGAACCTCTGCTTACATGTCACATGATAAAATAACATAAGCGATAAAGCTTATAGTTCGCATCTGTTATAAAACAAAATAGCAGACCAGTCACAAAGGCCTGCTCACATATGTGAATGAGGCATAAAAAAAAAATGCAAATAGCAACGGCTAGTGAGATTAGACATAGACCCAAGGATAAACTATATCTGCAGAATCCCATACAAGTTTATGAGCATATATAGTTTTCCAGCCACATGTCGCATTATTTCCTTGCCCAAGCACCTTGGCCGATAAATCTTTGTAGGACTATCGTTAGATGAAGAAAAGGAACAAAAGAGGGAAAACAGCGTTGATCTGAACAGCCTGCCAACAAAGAGGTAACATTACGTCAGACGAGGAGAGGACGGGGAAAATATTTAACTGCAGCCTGGACGCGTGAACCTTTAAGACCCAAATACAAATCAAGGTAGCCTAGCGGAGTTTCGAATCCTTTCCGCTTGCTCTTACCAAACAAGAGTTCAATGTTATTTAAGACAGCTTTCCGACAACGCATGTCGATATCTTCAGTAATTTGTTCAATCGGGAACAGTTATAGTAGTTTCCTACCTACCTATGTGTACAGCAGTCGCAGAGTCTCTCGTTTTCTACAGGCACCTCCCGAATATTTAAAGTTTTACAACGAAGCGACCTTCAGTATGTTGGAGTGAATATTCGTACAATTACAAGACCTTTAAATTAGTAACGATCATAGTTGTCAGACAATCCTAAAAACTGAAACAGCCGCCGTGGCAGCCGTAAAACTTTGCAAAGAAGTCATAAAGGAACAGTCAACTCCACACTCGTATTCAGCGTCAACTACTGTTTGCCGCATTACCTCGCTGCACTCAAGTAGGAGATTGCAACACCGCCTGTGGCCTGTGCTAAGATCCGTCTCTCTCTCTCTCTCTCTCTCTCTCTCTCTCTCTCTCTCTCTCTCTCTCTCTCTCTCACACACACACACACACACACACACACACACACACACACACACACACACGTTCTTTCACTGCCAACATCCCCCTCCCCGGCCCCAAAAATTAATCTACGTACTTTACAAAACTCGTCACCGTTTGATGAGTCACTATCAAATAGTAAAATTTATATTGTACAAACGTAGCAACAGGATGAATGTAACTACATAACTTTGTTTCTTTCTCATGTTCAGAAATATCGCCATACCCCCACTGCTTCCGTAGTCTAGCGAACAGCGTGGTAGGTTGCCAAGCAGGGTCCACGGGTTCGATTCCCTCTCGGGCCGGAGATTCTCTCCGCTCGTCGTCATTTCATCACTGACACGCAAGTTGCACCAGGCCATTATCATCCCCACAGACATCACATCTTACAGCTGAACTAATTATGTAGCCGGCCGCGGTGACCGACGGAACTGAGGCGCTCCAGTCACGGTCCGCACAGCCACTGCGGTCGGGCATGGATATTTGTGCCGTCCTTAGGATTAGCTAGTTCATAAGTAGTTTGTAAGTTTAGGAACTGATGACCCCGTAGTTAAGTCCCATAAGCTATACAAACATTTGAACACATTTGAATTATTATGTACAAAAGGATTTGCTATTGTATAAAAAAATCAACTACATATTCGTCTATTTGGCAAGCCTAGCGCTACGTGGTGTTTCAATTATTAAGCTTATCTCGAGGGGGGGGGGGGGGTTGAGTGTAAAACGAAAGTGAGCAAATTTCACAGTTGGCATTGTCCTCTCTGCTACACGAATACAGAATCAGCACCCCCTCACGTAGTTGTCAAATACACCGATTCTCAACCAAATTAATCGTCCAAATCGGTTCTGTGATCTTATACAGCGACCAGAGCTGGAAAGTGACTCGTCTGCGAAACTTCTGACCACCTACGAAGTTTCACTCGAGAGTAATCAGCCAATCTAGTTTCAAACCTGTTCTTGTACTGCACCGTGCAAGGACGTCGAAGTATTTGGAGTTGAATGACAAGAAAGCGCGGGAGTAAACAGCTGCGCCGGCATTGTGACATCATTGGCGCGCCAGACGTGCCGGCAGTCAGCACCCGGTGGCTGAATAGGGAAAGGGCAGAGAGAGAGAGAGAGAGAGAGAGAGAGAGAGAGAGAGAGAGAGAGAGAGAGAGAGAGAGAGAGAGAGAGCCGTCGCGACCTCCAGCTTGCTTTCACACTCACGCCGAAGGTCGCCAGTCGTTTCCAGGCACGGCACACGCAACTCGAGGCCGGCTTCTTGCTTCTTTAGCCGATTCCAGTAGCAATAACTGATTTACTCTGCATGGTATTCTGCACGTGATACGCCTCTCACTATTCACAAAAACACCTGAGACAGACCAAAAGAAGTTTTCTTTTTATCAAAAGACAAGATTACCCTCCGCACATGCAACCAGTTTTCTTAGTTTCTGAAATTTATATCGTTTGCTTTCGTAACTGCCACCAATATGGAATGCACGGGACTGTCTCAAATGCAGCCAAGACCAAGGGTAAAAGCCCAAACAAGAGAAACGTCCTTGCATAGGGTAGTTCAAGGATACTGTACAATACGCGTCAGATAATGATGTGCCACGTAAAATTATAAGAGATTAATAAAGGTACAGCAAAACAGCTTAAATTTGCAAATCTCGGCATGACTTTTTTTTTATACTGTTCTCAAACCTAATCCATCATGCTTTGTTTCAAGTAACTATTGCTACCTTGTCGATTTATTTCTACACAGAAGGCTTTAATGCGGCATAACTTTAGAGATTATCAGCACAGTAAGTTAGCAGTAACTTTTTTTATTATACACTTCGGATTTTGAGTAGATTCCAGCACCGCCATTCTTTACACAAAAAAGATTATTGTACCCTCTGTAGCAGTGATAAAATTTAGGTACTATAATCTATTTCACAATTATCTATTCCTCTATAATTCAGATAAAATTAATTTTATAAAGACCATATATTGTGACAGTCCCGTATGTACCCGACGTATTTCCGAGATATTTTCAGACTTCCAAATGTAAACACAAATTTACTGGAATGGACATTCGATAAATACCGATGGTCCAGGTGATACAATTCAGCACCGACGTACTGGACCAAGGAACAATGCTTACTTGAGTACGTTATAGGAACTTTGTGTAAAGAGTTCTTAGTACAACAGATAAGGCTTCATTTGACGTCTTAACGACGCTTACGGTCACCAGGTAACTGGGCCAACAGTCTCCCCTGTGCGCACAGTGAGGTATTAAGTACAGTCGCGTTTACAACCAACACTGCTTAGAATTGGTGCATCGCCAAGCAGATACTCTGATTTCAAATCATCGTAATGACTTTACTGCCACATCACGGCAGTGTCGACCTCTTGTCCAGCAGCAGCCTCCGTCGCAACAGTTGCATAAAAGTCACCTCTCTGGCTTCACATTCTGCCGTGCCTAAGACAACGTTCCCCACCTGGTATTAACGCGCCAGACTTCCCACGCCACGAGTGAAGACAAAGGACTCTTATTCAATTCCCCTGCTGGCCGTTCTCATTTAGCTTATCCACGGTTTCCTGAAACTCCAATATTTTCCATTTTCCCCTTTCTTACTACTTTTAGTTCGTGGAGAGTAATGACATGTTTGTTGAGTACTGTAACAGTGTACTGAATTACCTATTTCGCGTAACTAGCCTGCTATGTTTTATAGGAGATTAATGGTAATGGCAGACGTTATAACGTTTGTAGGCAACCCAGTGCCTAACAACGACTGCACACACAGCGCTCAGCACCGCATTACACGGAAAAATATTTTCCAAACACTTTCACAAATTTATTAGGGTATTCGGGATAGTTTTGGTGCGGTTTTAGGTTTCATGAAATACTAGCCGCAAACCCGGCGTTTCCCGGGTATTTATTTATTTATGCCATTTTTCAGGTGTATATTCATTTTTATAAGGGCTGTATTTCTGTAAAATCTCTTGGAGTACAATTAGTAGTAAAGAAGTAATAGATTAAAACTTGTTGCGTGATGGGGCTGTTTTATTCGAACGTTACTGTTTATTTGCTAATATATCTCATGAAGTACGTATCGTGCTGTGATACAATTTAGAAGGTACATTCAACTATATGTGTGTATACTGCCTGTCAAATTTTCTGGGGCTACAATTTGTAGTTTACAAATTAGAAATTGTAACGTCATACCAAGAGCCGAAGTTTTACTTCATAAACAGCGGAAAAGTAGTAAGCGAGAAACTTTTTTCCTTTCGTCATTTTAATATGGTTGCCAGCGAGAAAGTTTAATAAAGGTTTGATATTATGTTTAAAGTTTGTTGCAAGTCGCTAAGTACTGTCATTCTCATACAGTGTATTTCGAAAGTCTCGCCCGATTATATGGCATTTTTTGCGATTTCTATGGGTCATGACGTAATATCTTTTGAACCATGTGCCGTATGTGATTCTTAACCATGCAGCAATTGTTACCTCACGGTAAGGAATGTGTGTACCAAATTTGGTTGAAATCGGTCCAATGGTTTAGGAGAAAATGAGCAGCATTGTCGCAAAATGCAGCAGGCTTTCGCGCATCTCATTGTTTATGACGTCATATCTCGTCAACTATATATCGTATGTGATTCTTACACTTACGGCGACCGTCCTCATGGATTGAAGCTTACGTGTACAAAATTTCATAAAGATTGGAACAAAACTGTAGATTTGTACAACACGTACAAACATACGGACACACTGCTTTATATATTAAACGTTTTAAAAGGGAGACTTTTCTTAAAAGACTCCCCTGTCACCTGCCAATGATAGCTTCTTGTTTTATTTACTTTACAACCGTGACCTTTAGCCAATTTCAAAGACAAGCGGAAATTTTAAAATGCAAGTATCTATTTCATTACTGTTATGAGAAGTCTATCTCATCGGTGTAGCTGATAAGGGATTAATAAGAACTTGTGTGTCTGCACAACGAGTAGAACAGGAACTTAACTATCCATAACAAAATTTTCCATGAATTGTGGGGCCACGATTAAATCGCTCCTGCTGGGATAGGGACTTACGCTACACCGAGCTACCAAAGTTGGGTTTAATGTCCCAGCGACAGCATCGCCATTAGAGACGGAACAGACGCTCTGATAGGTATTTTCACGGTTGGGAGTGGAACTCGACCGAGACATTTACCTGGCGTGATTTTGGGAAATCGCGGAAAACCTGACTCACAATGATCAGAGGCGGCTTTGAACTGCCTCGCTCGGTTTAGGTTAACAGGGTTGTGAATAATTGTATAAGGAAGGGACCGTTCCGTTAGTAAGGCACGAGAGATGAATACCGAGATAGCGGACACACGATCGCGCGCCGCGCCACTTGGCTGCACAAAAAGCAGAGGATGGCCTGCTTCCCACACCAACTGCCTGTGACGTGCCGTTTCGGCACTCGGGTCGAACGCTATCGTTCTGTCACACTCGGACACATCTTAACAACTAAAAATTTTCAGCCCTCAAGATGATTATTTAAAGAAAGTTAACATCGGTTATTGTGATCGCGTACGAGACGCATTAGGTACGTCCAGAACATATAAGACGTAAGATGTGCTATAGGAGTCGAGTACTGCTGCATTATCAAGAGCCGGCCACGCACTGTATATTAACAAGGTCAGGAGGAGCAGACTAGACGCGAGCGTATTTCAAAGTAGCATTAATTGGAGTGCCTTGTTTAGGCAAGAGAGAAAACTACGCGAAAGGGCGAGAAATTTTAGGACCGCAAACTGCCCAAGAGACATTCAATGTTAACCAACAGTTACATTTATTTCGACGTCACAATCATTCGTAAAGTCGCAAGATAATCTGAAGCTGTACACCTAGAACAAAGACATCCGCTCTCTAAAATTAAATCCAATTTTTTATGTCACAATAGACAAGCGACTGGAAACTAAGAAACAAAACCCCGCAAATCTTATCAAGGAAAACGGAAAGGGAAGGAAGTTGATAACTGAGGATACGCGTCACTTCAACAACGCAGTTACTGGAGATACAGCAAAAAGCTTATCCAGGACAATAACTGGTCACTAATAAACCTTTCCATTTTAAGATGAGTCAAGATGTTTGCTTTAATCAACATAGAGAAACTAAAAAATATAATCCTGTATAGGCACACGAGGATTTGCTTACCTCTTTATATGACTAACATTTGAATGGCTTAAACGCAGTGAGTAGTGTGACTAATACGCTATACATCTTACAAAGATGGCCATTTCCACTGTTAATCAGTGTAGGCAACCAGTTGTCTGAAAATTCGCAATTTAATAATTATTGTATTTTTCACACAGTTCGTCAAGGAAAACTCAGTCTCCAGAAATATAAACAAGATCAAGAACAGACATCGAGGGACTTCAAAGACCTTCTACTGGTTCTGCAACAGGACAATGTTGACTTTAAATGGATCAGAAATGTTTACTTTTCAACAAAATCCGAAACGACTGGAGAAGACGAATCTTGTGCCAGATGGCATTTGAAGTTGTCGATAAAACGTGAGAAAAATGTACTGCAATTGAGAGGCACGAGAATTTAAATCCATCATTGTCGAATAAACAACGCCTCTCGGCCTAGCTCCGTCATTATTCACGGAAAGACAGGCCGAAACCACAAATGCCAAACCTACATATTTTTGACCCGGCTTCATACAACAGACACGCTTCTTGCAGCGAGATTTTTGTGAATGCAACTGGTTCTAGAGCCCCATTTGACGGAATTTACACATCAGTGGCAGATTTCGTGCCACGTTTCCTCCAAATTTTAGGCGATTACTCATTTTTGCAAAAAACTTCAACTCCAACAATAACCATTATTACACAACAATCTTTTAACCAGTTTTCGATGTCTTTAAAATAAACCGTTCCATAAAAAATACAAGCGACTGTATATTAACATGATGGTTACGGAATATTAACCCAAAGGCCTGTTACGGGCGCCGTATCTGCAGAGTTTTTATGTTATCTGTTGCCGCACGTAATCTGCGCTGCTTCCCGCCCAGTCGGTAGACTCAAATAGTGACACTCATTTCGTGTCGACAACCTAAAATCTTCGTAAACTGATTTCTCAGAAAACTGATTTGGCAACCGTTTGTGCTGTACAAATCAAATGTACCGAAAGTCCCGGTGCTGTGAAAACTGCTGATACGCCAGTGAAACGCCTCATGTGAAAGGTGACTAAAACCAAACTTCCGCTCTGCGCAACGTCATTTCTCTGAAACCTCGTTTCAGATATGGACCCCCGAAACAACAGTGGTGTTAGGTTCTACGCATCTCGGCCGGTTTGATACACAAAAAATGCTTCAGAACAAAACAGACAACTCTTAACATTTTGCTGTACAGAGGAAGTTTTGAAAAGGAAGGAAGGAAGCTTGAAGTTTAACGTCCCGTCGACAGTGCAGTCATTAGGGACGGAGCTTGCCTGGAGTGGTTTATGGAAACCACGGAAAACCTAAATCTGAATGTTCTGAGGTGGATTTAAACCATCGTCCTTCCGAATGCGAGTCCAGAGTGTTAGCACTGCGCAACCAAGCTCGGTCATGAAGTTTTGAGCATGAAATTTGTTTTCCACGTTGAACATGTTTATAAAGGGCGTCAGAGAACATTCGAGAATGAATACAAAGTCAAACTAAACATCTAATACATCTGTTACAGTTGCTCTTCGGGTCTTGTGATTTAGCTGTATGAGGGAAACAACCAAGATGGCTAGACGTTTTGAACTGCTATCTTTCAGAGTACGGGTTCTTCATCTACATCCATACTCCGAAATCTACTCAAAGGTGCGTGGCGGATGAATCACTGCGCAACTTTTATAGGAAAAAAGTCCGGATAAGCCCATAAGGAGGTGGCGTGTGTGGTCTTTCATCGCCCAAATAATGGGCATTGAGGGGTGGGGAGGCAGTGTCCAGTGGACATCGGCTGCAAAAATGTTCAAATGTTTGTATAGCTTATGGGACTTAACTACGGGGTCATCAGTCCCTAAGCTTACAAACTACTTATGAACTAGCTAAGACTAGGGACGGTACAAATATCCATGCCCGAGGGGGGATTCGAACCCCCGACGGTAGTGGCCGTGCAGACCGTGACTGGAGCGCCTCAGTCCCCTCGGCCATCGGCTGCAGAAGTGGTGATTATGAGCAGCTGCCTCACCACTGTAGCACAGTCGTGCTCCAGCCAGCCTACACAATGCTCGACGGTCTGTCAGTGGGCAAAATATCAACACCGCACACTGACAACATTTATTTCCTTAGAAACGAGTTGGCCCAACATTGGCTTTGAAGAACAGCTGCAACTCTTCGAGGAACAGATTCGTAGGAGTCTTTATAGTTTCCTACAGAATTTTATCCATTCTTGTACCAAAACATCCGTCAATTACCTCAATTTTGGAGCAGTAAATCTGGTTCTCACTCTCAGCTATAAATCTCCGCATAAAGGAAGGAAGGAAAGAAGCTTAGCGCTTAACGTCCCATCGTCAGCTTGGACGGAGCTAACAGTCTGAGTTTTGGGTAAGGATGGGGAAGGAAATCGGCCGTGCCCTTTCAAAGGAACCATCCCGGCATGTGCCTGGAGTGATTTAGGAAAAATCACGGAAAACCTAAATCTGGATGGCAGGAGGTGGATTTGAACCACCGTCCGCATAACGTTTCAATTATGCTGAGACTTGACGATTCTCCTGTGCATGGGAGATGTCAATTTTCTGATGCTGTACAAAGCACTGTTTTGGCTGTGTGTGGGCGCATGTCTTTTTGAATATGGCAGTATTTATTAGCAATAAATTAGTCATAATAATGTGTTCTACAGAATGGTGTTATGTACAAAGTTATTAAAACCAATGTGAGTAATGGTAGAAACAGTTTAATACCATGATATAGATGCATATATTATGTAACCTCCCCGTGCTTGACTGTATGTAGCAGCCATATTGTGAGGGTTTTCGATATATAAACCCGGTTATTTGTAGGAAGCAACGTAAACTATTAGTCATAGGAACATACCACATACTTCCAGTCACTAAGTGCCCACGTTTTATGATCGTGGCACCACTTTCTCCGCGGCTTTGCGTTGGTTTCTATTAAGGTTATATCAGATACAACCTTTCCATTAACGTTAAGCCGTACTTTTTAATCAATTCAATATTACTTAAATGAGTGCCGAGTTTTGCAGTCTTTATGCCGTTGTAGTTTTGTGTTGTCTAGCCGCAATGGTTATTAACTCCTTCAGTCCCGAATTATTTTAAAAATGGAATAAAACATTCTTGCACTTTTTCATGTCTATAGGACCCTTTCTATTGTATATTTGAGCAAAATTTAAATTTTTCATACTTGGTTTCCAAAATAAAAACTGTCAAATTGGACACCGGGTTAAGGACGAGCAATAAGAAATCAACAGTTATATATGTCATTCCATATTTATTGTGGAACTTAAATAGCAAAGTGGAATTTGTGCAAAATTCATAAATTACTACACAAAATAATTTCAGCTACTGATATGTCTGACGCACTCCGCAATGGGTCCGCCATGTTCACTGTTTTTGACTGTAGCACGCTGTTCTGGCAGCAAGAAGCGCGAAATTAAAAGCGTCAGATGTCTAGTAAACAGGCCACTGGGTCTCAAAGCGAAATCTGATAGTGTTCTAAAATTAATAAAAAGTCGGTGTCCAATATGTTGGACGCCAGGTCTGAAAGGGTCAATGCGTGCCAGTCGACAGTGTCCAGTTTCGCCCACTATTCCTCTTCGCCATTACCTGGACACGTTGATCAGTGCAGCAGTTTTCGTCAGACACTCCCACCAACGGCGCGCCACCACGTTGGCCTCTTCGGAAGCCGGAGTTCGCATTTCACCCACCATTAATATTGACCGTCGCAGAATGAACGGTAATGTCTCAGACTTTCGTACAGCAATTGTACACAATGGTCGCGTCTGTCTGAACATGTACGCAGTGGGCCAACTTGCAACAAGACGGTATTCAAAGTTATTCTGCCGAACATTGTATGGCTTGCCCGTTCTCGGTTCAACAACTGTGGGTGCTCCTTAGCGTTTGCACTTCAGTATGTCAAACAGTCGACCTGAGGAACTTCAGAAGAGTTCAAATGTCCATGATAGTGTTTTTTTTTTCCTTTTTCTTTTACGTGACATCCAATTTCTAGTCCACACTAAGTCCCTGCGCTCTCCGCGCCAAACCATTCAGTTAACTGCTTCTCCATTGATAATATTCCCTACCTCTTTTTATACTGGAGCGGTGGATTGAAATACGCCTACTTCGCAATCTAGAGATGAATTCGACATTACATAAGATTGTCCGGATACTTTTGATCAGATAGAGCGCGTGTTGTGTTAA
This sequence comes from Locusta migratoria, assembly GCA_026315105.1. Taxonomy (NCBI): domain Eukaryota; kingdom Metazoa; phylum Arthropoda; class Insecta; order Orthoptera; family Acrididae; genus Locusta; species Locusta migratoria. Next base: position 108,316,463 of record CM048755.1, read on the forward strand.
GACTTTGGAGTAACCGGTGACACTAATATAGAAGAAACAAAAAACACTAATTACACGGCTCAAGGTTTTGTAAAGGTCTTTGACCAAAGGATGAACGAAAATGTTCATGTAAAAATGGAAGTAAAAATACGTCCATCCAGGGCACACAAATATCACATTATCACATTCTTCATCAGAACAAGATGACTCCTACAAACCAATCAGTGCAAAGAACGTAAAAAACGAACACTACACACAAAAAACATCTGTATGTACAAAGATGAGAGATTAGGGCTCTTACAGATGCGTCCAAGCATTCATTTTTCCCTCGTTATATATGGGAATGGAACAGGGAAGCAAGTAACTACTAGGTCCCCTCCAGCACGCACCTTTGGGTGGGTTGAGGAGTCTGTATGTAGATGTACCATAGACGCATTCCTCCTGGACCTACGTTAACTTGGTCCTTTGAACTGTCATAAAATGTAAACAATCTTGCTTATAGCAGTGTCCATCAAAAGCATACAATTTCATTGAATGTGCGAGATGCAGTAACATTTTTACCTTCATTCAATTGCCAGTGTAGGAAAAGTACAGAGAGCTCCGTAGTCACTGTATGGAAGTTCTACAATGCGAAGCAGAATATCAATGTTGAGCGCACATTGATTAGAATCCTTATTGGCATAAAACAATCAAGCAAGATTCGAGGCGGATAATCATGAGTACGAGTGATGTGGTAGCAAACAATTATTGACATACAGGTAATGTTCGTGACCTGTCCCGTACTGATCACCCTAGGGCAGAAACTGCGCCACAAGACCAATATCTCTAACTTCTCGCCCGAAGGAACCCCGCCAGACTACCAACTCGAAAATGACGATTTTGTGAGGGTCACCGGGAGGCGTCGCAAATAAGACTGCACGATACAGGCTCAACAACGTACTGTTTTCTAGACGGCCATGGAGAGCCCTGACCCTTATACCCAGAGACCATGCTGCCCAAAATCACCAAGAATTGATTATGGAAATTTGGCGCCAAGTTCTCTCCGCAGATGAACGCCCGATACCAGGTAAGCGTCGACAACGTGTTCGGGCAACCAAGCAACGCTGCACACTAGACGCACGCCATCAGTCGAGTTCAAGGTAGCGGATCACTGTGTTATACGGAGGTTTCTGACGCCATTGTTGCCGGTCAAAAGCTCCCCAAAGCTCCAGAACAAAAGGATAACACGCTCGAACCGCTCGATGAAACGTTTCATCAGCATTTCGAGAAAGAATTCAAGTTAATGGTCGACAACTGAGAAGTACATCGTGCAGGAATCATCAATAATTCCATCAATCATGCTCTTATTGCGCCGTTGGATTGGGTTGCATGTTGCCCACTATGAATCCTCTAACATGCTTGCGATAACTTGGAAAGAGCTTTGCAAGTATATCCTTACTAGCCAAGTATTCTACGCGAGTTAAGCAGGATTGCCATGGGTGGAGCCAGCAGAGACCTCTTGCGAGTGACCGCGTAGAGTCCGGGCTTGCATTCACGCAAGGGGTCAATGCACCAGTACACTGAACAAGGTTGCTACACAATGAAGAGGTAATTTCAGGTTCTGTTTGGATACAAAAAAGTAGTATGACGGGTTTTATCAATAAATAGAAAGTTGTATTATTTTGGAAGTACCAAGGTATCATGGAATACCTTAGAACTTTTGTTTGCTGGGTTATGCAAAAAACTGATGTTTCTTGAAGACGGTACCTGAGCATTATCGACACATCTGGTTAGATAGGTAGAAATGAGAACGTAAATATCGCGAATATACAAACTTGACAAAAGAATCTTACCACATGAGATATTTGCATGTACACTCCCCCCCCCCCTCCCAATATGCCATTTATATCGCTTGCAGAGAAATGTAACGACACTACAACCATTTCAAGACGGGTATCTGAACCTTGCTCCGTGGTGGAGCACCCTATCGACAACAGAAAGACAAGCTAAGAATAGGGAAGGAAATCCGTCCTATAATTTCCGAAAGAACCATCTTCGTGTTTGACTTACACGATTTAGAGAGAAAAAAGGAAAACGAAATACCTAAATTGGGATGGTTTGGCAGGGATTTGAACCACCGGCAACTAGAAAGAGTCTTGTGACATACCACTGCGCCACACCCGTCGGTGTCATTTATTAGATACCTAATTCATTAACCACTGACAAGGAGAGGACGCCTACTCGTCATGCCGAATTCGTCCAAATTTATTGTACATGTAGAGCGTGGTGAGCTATGAAATTGCACCAAGTGGGAACACCAGGTGGCTAAGCGTTTAGGAAATAAAATGATTTTGATACGGATCTATCACCGTATGCACCTTAACTGCCCCTGAGAGTTTTAGAAAGCGACGTTTGGCTCAGCGGGAAGAGATCGGATTTTTATTGAAATGTTCGCGGGTTCGATTCCGCCCTGCGGCAATTTTTTTTTTTTTTTCCTCCTTGGCAATGTGTACTCTACTGACTTCACAATTAACCGCAACATCATATACGTTATTTCGTATTTATGTGTGCACAACATCAGCATGGGACGTCATCATTTAAAACAAGCATTTTACCTTGCAAACTTTGGGTTGTGAACGGTCCATAAGGTGCAAATACGAATAAAATAACCTATATGATGTTGCGATTAATTGTGACGTCAGTCTTCCTCTACATCTGCATCAATACTCTGCAAACCACTGAAGAGGGTAGAAGTCCCATTGTACCAGTTATTAGGGTTTTTCCCATTTCATTCACGTATTGAGCGTGGGAAGAATGATCGTTTAAATGCCTCCGTGCGTGCTGAAATTAATCTAACCTTGTCCTCACGATCCCTAAGGGAACAATATGTAGGTGTATGCATTACCAAGGAGCAGAAAAAAAATTTGCCGCCGGGCGGAGTTGAACCCGCGACCTTCTCAATAAGAATCCAATCTTTTACCGCTGAGCCAAACACCGCTTCCTAAACACGCAGTCACAGGGACAGTTGACAAGATGCATGTGGTGACAGATCCGTTTCAAACTTCCTTTTTTTCCCTACATGCTTAGCCATCTGGAGTTCCCACTTGGGACACTTTCGTGTCTCACCACGCCCTACATGTAACAAATTTAGATGAATTCGGCGATGACGAGTAGGCGTCCTCTCCTTGTGGGTCACGTTACTGTCTGCATTGTACGAAGTGGCTAGTGAGTTGTTGGATCAACGCTCTCTGATGAAAGAAGGAAGATTGGGGTTTATCGTACTGTCGACTTCTGGCCATAAGAAACTGAAGAGCTAAAGTGGCGACAGTCGCACTCATTTGGAGGGAAGACGGGGGCGGGAAAGTTGGCGCCGCGCAGAGAGACAGAAAAGCGGCGCGCCTGCCCCGAAAGGAGTCCCGGTCGGCCGCGGCCGCGGCGGCGGCCCCACCTCGCTTGGTTAACCGCCTGAGAAAGTTCCAGCCTCCAGCTCCACTTCTGGAGTGGCCGCCAATAGCAGGCCGGCGCGCGGGCCACAATTCGGCAGCCGTCACCTGCGCAATTTCTGGTCAGAGTGGATTCCGCCCTAATAGTTTCAGCCACGCCAATTATGGCTTCCCGGCAGTAGTTGCCCAGTGGCCAGTAAAGAAACCCTAGGAAGCACCTGCGCTAAATGTGGTCATCCTTCACTCTCGCTCCCTCTTCCTTGTATGTACAAAGCACCTCTTTAGTCGCTGTCAGAACACTTCGGCCGACTAAAAATCAATTTGTAACTTGTTCAACTATTTACCGACGACGACTGTAATATATACGTGGCACCACTAGTTTTTAAATAATAATCGCAAAGAAGCAAGCAACAGTAGGTAATATGAACTATCAGGATATTTATCCTCAATTAGGGTGTTTAAACGAGCGAGTAAGATAAAACATTAACAAGAGCAAAACAAGGGTAATGGAATGAAGTCAGAAAAATCAGGCGATGCTGAATGAGTTTGGTTAGGTAACGAAACAAAGGTCATAGACGAGTTCTGTTACTTGGGCAGTAAAATAATATATGATGGTAGCAGTACAGATGATATAAAATGCAGAATGGCAATGGGAAGGAAAGCATTTTTGCAAAAGAGAAGTTTGCTGAAATCGAATATTATATTAATTTAAGTGACAGGAATTCTTTTCTGAGGGCATTTGTGTGGAGCGTTGCCATGTACGGGAGTGAAACTTGGACAATAAATAGTTCAGACAGGAAGATGATAGATGCTTTTCAAATGTGGTGCAACAGAATTATGAAGTTAGGTTGGTAGATAGCGTAACTAATGAAGAGGAGAAAAGGAATTTTTGGCATACCTTGACTAAAAGAAGGGATCCTAAGACATCGAAGAATCGTGAATTTTAAGGGAAGTGTGTGTGTGTGGGGGGGGGGGGGGGGGGTCGCAGAGGGAGACCAATAGGCCAATAAAGTACGCAGATTCAAATGGATGTGGGTTGTTTTTCTTATGAGGTGAAGAGGCTTGCTCAGGATACAGTAGGATGGAGCGCTGCATCAAACCAGTCTCCGGGCTGAAGACAACAACAACAACAACAACAACAACAACAACAACAGCAGCAGCAGCAGCAGCAACAATAAATAATTTTAAAACTGTAACAGAACAACAACATTCGGTAGCTTGCAAGAAAGGTCAATACAAGAAATGTTCAAATGTCTGTATAGCTTATGGGACTTAACTACGCGGTCATCAGTCCCTAAACTTACAAACTACTTATGAACTACTTACGAACTAGGACGGCACAAATATCCATGCCCGAGGGTGGATTCGATCCCCCGACCGTAGTGGCCGTGCAGACCGTGACTGGAGCGCCTCAGTCCCCTCGGCCGGCTTCAATACAAGATGAAGATGTGTTGTAATTAATCTCAATGGGAAACATCTATGTACTATGAAGGTGCCTGGAAAAAGGGTGAAATTCGGAGCAAACTGGGCCTTACATGAACTGATACGGGTGTCTCATACAGGGCTATTCAGAAAGAACACATTTCATTTATTGCTTCCAAACTACAAAGGATACAAACGCAAAAAGGTCAAATTTTTATGCATTCAATATGAGCACAATGTGTTACGCGACAAATATCGAAACGGCGGCTCATTCCGCGCCACACGTGAAGCAGCTGGTCTCCCGTTATCGAACACATCGCTTCCACAAAGCGTATCACAGACTTTCAAGGTAAATAGGGGATGGAAACGCGGTGATTTACGTAACCCCACAGATAAAAGTCACGGTGTGAGGTCCGGAGATGTGGGAGGCCACCAGCCACGAGGCTGATCTGCTGCTCGTCCATTCCAATGACTGCCATGTCACTCAGTTAACGCAGCTAGCATTAAGATGAAATCATCTACACCTTGAAGTTGACGCAATAACCAGTTCTGAAGCATGTATGGATAGGTTAGTCCTGTCACTGGTTTCTCTGTAACGGAGGATGCGTTTACGGATATGACAGAAGACAATACGCAGCCCGGATTCCAGTCGGGGGAACAACGCCTCGTCCCGATAAGCAGCTTACCGGCAAGGTGACCAGTGGACTGGAAATTTAGTGGCGATTTGTTCTGGTAAAAAATGCAACTACCCGCTTTTATCTATTTTTTTATTTATTCGCCCATAACTAATTTTCGAGCCACAACAGGCTCATTGGGGGTTATTGCAGGAGCTTCATTTTCTTGCAGCAAGTGTTGGTAGAAGCTGTGATTGTGGTCTGTGTTTTGACTCCTGGTATTACCAAAGTAGTAATATACTGTGAAGTGTGAATATTATCAGTGCCTAAGGTACAATATGGAAACGCACTTAAGAGTAAAACCGCAAACCACCACCATAGCTCCTACCAACACTTCGTGTAAGAAAACGAAGATGCTGTAACATCTCCACTGGTGAGCATGTGGTGGCTCGAAAACTAGTTGTGGGAGAAGAAAAAATCTATAGAAGCAGCTGGTTGCATATTTTTACCAAAATAAATCGACAATTTAGATTACTCTGCAGTTCGTTATCAAAGATGGATATTATGGGGAAAAAATAATAAAAGTCGGCAGATAAAGAAGGCGAAACCAGGGTACGTATACAGTATGATGATCCTAGGTGGTACCGTACCGTACCGTATGCTACATGTAGGTGAAAAGATCGTGATGATGTCGTTTAGAAAAAAATGACACCAGATGGCAAATGCCGGTTCCTCCCCAAAAAACACTGATATGAGGAATAAATGCCCATAAATATGAAAATCCGGCATCCTCAGTGGGCAAACATCCTGTCAAGCAATTTGCAAAACCCTGAGTACATGAAGTCTTTGCGTAATATTCAGGAACTTCTGATGGTCTAAATCAAAGCCTAGAGCTGGAGAATGAAACGAGGCAGGAACCTCAAGTTCCCAGTCAGTAAACAGTTAATTATGTAATTCGCCTTGATGAAAACGGGGGCTTGAAACTTCAACTTTACGTTTCTAAATTAAAAAAGTAGCCGTGTAATAAGAGGGCGCTGATGCTGACAATGACAGTTGCAAAAGCAAATCATGTTCACCAGATATTGGCCACGATCAGTGCCCATACAACAGTTCTCGTACGCCCATTTTCCAACTATCGCTGCTGTTACGCAAATATTCCTTATTGCCCTTGCAAGATGACGCACAAGAGAAAGAAACATAGGGAGCAGAGGACCTCCAACTTCTCTTAGCACAATAAATACCTCTCCAGCCAATTGATCACCCAGATTAACAATCGGCATACAAATTGATGATAGTTGATCTTGATAAACTCACTAGGTACCCCTAATTTCAAGAATCTTTTCATGTGCCTTTCCTCTCCAAATTACGATTGATCTGTGTTTAAAACAAATTTCTTGCTGAACGATGGGATAAGTTTGTTTAAAAAATTTCGGACCGATTCCGAGGTTTGCATCGCGTCGTCAAGTTGAGGCTTTGTTTGAAATCTCCTTATCTTACGTCTTTAAATTCTGTAGAACTGAAGTTATGCAACCGTTCACAACTAGCCTTGAAATTCTTGTAATCTATGTCACGAGTCTTTATTTGTAGAACCGTTTACGAGTGGTACTGCGGCTATCTCCTCAGGTGCATCGTTTAATGCGGCCTAATATCACATATTCGTAGAAAACGGCAAGGTGCTTTTGACAAGATACACTGTAGATGTCTATTCTGATTGACAATAGTACTATTTTTTTACGAATATGTCTTATGTTGAAGGATGTGGTTAGGCAGGAAGCTAATAGTACAGCTTAAATTGAAAACCATTTCTTTTTTCGTCACAGTCGCACTATTTAGAAGTTGGTAACTAGTTTCGGACTTGTTCGTCGATTTTCAAACCATATGCCTTATTCCAACCGTAACAACACACTGCATGAAGCAAATGTTTGATAATATCTGTACGTTGTCCACTGTTAAAACAATTATATTTAAAATTAAAACAGGTTAAAATAGATGTTGCGTTCACGGGCCTCTAACGTGTAATTATGTTTTAACAGTGGACAACGTACAGATTTTATCAGTTATTTGCTTCAGGCAGTGTATTGTTACAGTTGGAATAAGGCATATGGTTTGAGAATGGACGAACAAGTCCGAAACTAGTTACCAACTTCTAAATAGTGCAACTGTGACGAAAAAAGAAAAATAAATGGTTTTCATTACATATCCAGTTGCTGATCCTGCCCCATCTTCACGATGAATTTTTACAGCTTAAGTTGTTGCGAGTGAACAAGCAGCGATAACATCTACTGTCTAGCTTGTCAAAGTACTTCGTCCTTTTCTAAAAATATCTGATATTATGCCTTATTATACGATACACCTGAGGCGAGAGCCACGGTACCAGTCGAAAACCGTTATACGAATATAAAGGCACGTATCTATGTCGCACGCAGTTTGATGTCCACAACGCAGCAGGTCACTATCATGCAAATCCTGTAAATTTTATCCAGAAACCTTGAAATGCGCAAACACTAGTTTTTGTAACAAGTGCTTCGTGCCCTCCATTGAATATCCGTAGCTTTTCTTACTCTCTACATGGTCATATTGCTGAGGACTATCCTCCATGTACGTGCAGTAATTATGTTAAGTACCCGCTCCTTTAACGATTGCCCTTTACTACGTACCAACGGACACGGGATTTGTGGTTCACTGCACGTCAAGGATGGGTGACGAGCCACCTGTTTTAATATCAGGTTCACTTGTTAAGCATGTATCCTCATGTACAAGACATTCCACTTATCTTGTGAAAGCACTCATCTGCCACTTCCCACTGTGTGAAGGTCTTTGGGTTCATATCGGACGAATGACAACTTTAGCCACGCTTGGTTTGGCACTGCTGTGCTTTGTAGCGATGTTTTAAGATGTCCACTGGACAGTTACACTATGCTCGCCCGTCCCCGGTGCCATTAGTTGCCGTTAGTGGTCACGCGGCGGACAGTATGTGGGCGAGTCTAATACCGTACACATCATCGGCCTTTTGCCACATCGCATTCAATGGTGCCTTGTTAGCAGAACTAATTCCAATTAAAAGGCAGATTCATTCAGATGTGCGTGCTACCAAACTTTTAGGTTGGCGCGTTATGGTTGCAAAGTACTAATTGTAAACAGAAAAATTAGAACACATGTCGATTTCGAGGAAAATAAAGAGTTCTGAAGAAATGCAAGAACGCGCAAGGTTATACTTGACCATGTGATACACTAAGTAGAAGACCTACGAATCAATGGTATTTGTAGGTTCACAGGAATCTGACAGTTTTAACTCGGATTAAATACTTTTACATTTTGTCTACAGTAAGAATAAAATACGGGAAGCAAACGACTATTTATAACACTCAAACTATACTGCAAATATGAGAAGGACATAAACGGGAAGCAGATGACAGCTTAAGTGATGTTCGGTCTATCCCTGATATTCAATGTGTACTGATCAAGAAGTAAAGGAAACCGAAGTAAAATTCGGATGATTAAAGTAGGGACAACAAAACTTCAAGGTTTGCAATTATATGCTTTTACATTGTGCAAACCTGGGGGGGGGGGGGGTGTTAAAAAAACGCTTCAGGGAACATTGCTACCCCCATGTAGTAACAGCGCTTTGGAAGTACATTTGCGAGACCGCAATCGCAAACTTATGGAGACAAATATCTCTAGTTAGAGAGTGCATGCCGAAAGTAAAGGCAATGCCCTCAATATTTTTTGAGGAATCTGAAATTTACATAAACAATCCTCTCCACAAATACTGCTTAATAACTGAACAAACGATTGGAAGCCGAAAGTGGTATTTCGAAATCTTTGATGACCAAGTAGAATGTAGGTGAGGCTTTCCTCTGATGTGATAAAAAAAGAAAAAATAGAAATTTTAAAAATCAAACTATATGTACGAGACAACATTCTATTTGCATACCCTAACCATTTTATTCTTAACTTCTTAAATCCTATATTATATGCAACACATATTGATATTTTTATTCATAACAAAATTCCTGTCATTTCATTGTATAAACCATATTGTCTGGCTTGTGATTCAGATATGTAAATCCGTCTCAGCCGTAAAAATTTATACATAAGACATACCGTCTTCTTCAGAAAACACCACATAGGCAGCGTCCACTTGCGGCACTTAGCATAGGCGTGCCAAGTAGTAAATGTCGCTGAGGGTTACCATCTGATTGGATCTCAAAAAATATATAACAGAACAGGCAAAACAATGGAAACACACAAAAATCACGAACTATACATACGAAACAACATTCTACTTGTTTAGTCAATTTTATCTTTGTCATCCTAAGTTCTATATGGTGGCATAAACTTTTTGTATTTTTATTCACGATAAAATTTCTCTTGTGCCACTGTACACATCCTTTTATCTAGCTTGTGATCCAGATTATAAAACTGTCTTAGTCGTACACGATAAACTCTGCATCGGTGAAAAAAATACTGTCCAAGCCATGCCCACTTGTTGCGCCTAGCATTGAGGTGCCGTGCACTAGTGACTACTGGCAGTCATGTTATTCCATACTCCAAAATAATGTTCGACAGTACTGCATCCGACTATGTGCCTCTAACAAGGGGAGGCCGCCAACTGTGAAATTCAGATTCGATTCATACTGCGAATAATAAAAGGTCATGGCCAGAGGTGTAATTTGGCAAAGTGCCAAGATGCACTTCTCAGCCGTTGTCGAGAAAATCGACAATTAAAAAAACCGTTGCGGCGTGGCGCAGCGGTAAGCGCTCGGGTTGGTAATCCGAAGGTTGCCGGATATAATGTCGCGGCATGCAACTTTATTATTATTATTATTATTATTATTATTAATTCAAATATATATCGCACGAACCAGAGTGATAGTTATAGAAATATGGAAAGCAGAAAACAGCACGACATCGAGCACATCTGATAAACGATGTGTTTTTACAAGAACAATTGTTTTTTAAATTATCTGTTGGGAAAAACACCTGATTGACATTTTGAAAAATTGTTCTATCGTTCGTCAGGTTTGACTTACACTATACGCACTGGTTTCGGAATATCGTTTATACCTCTTCCGTTAACTATACGTGGTAAACATTATGAAGACAATAACATTTGTGAAATACAACTGTTTGCGGAAAAAACAATGATGTTCGAAATCGCCAGTTGCATATAATACGTTGTTCGAAAGTAGTTTGTCGTGGAACAACTGGCGACTTCGAACACGCGCGCAAGCAATTGAATTACAAAAAATAAAGTTGCATGCCACGAGATTCGATCCGGCGACCATCGGATTACGAACCCGAGCGCTTACAGCTGCGCAACGCCTCTACACAATATTACTAATCGTAGAGATCGTAGCGAGTATTTCACCGCAACGGCTTTCTTAAATTTTCGATTTTCTCGACAATGGCTGAGAAATGCATCTTGGTGCTTTGCCAGATTACACCTCTGGCCATGAGCTTTTATTATGCACAGTATGAATCGAATCTGAATTTCACAATTGGCGGGCTCCCCTTGTAAGACACCCTGTATAATCAGCATTTTATCATAGTTATTAACAGTGCATGACTGTGACACTAAACTTTAGTATGTAGTTTTCCATGTATATATTTGCTTCTTGTAAAATTGCTAGATTGTGTGAATATTACAAAATGTCTGGTGTATATGTTGTATGTTGTACATTAATAGGTCATCAGAAGATGGTTAATCTCTAAAGCGTCATCCTACCACTATCGCATCGCGAGCTTCAACTGCCCACAGTAGACGCCGGCCGTTGAGATTTGTGAATCGCGAATTCATATCGGAACTTTCCCATTAAAATTACCGCCGACAAACATTCTACCGCGAAAGGAGAAAAGTATGTCCGAGTCACCTGGTACGGTTTTGATAGACGCCTTTGAGATGGGCTACGTCACTTGGCGTACTAAAGGCCTGACAACACCAGTTAATTCCCCAAAGCCGCGCCGGGGCGCTGTACACCGTGGTGACGAAGATATCTTAATATCACGGCAGTGCCTACGATAAGAGCACAAGTTCTGAGCTCGAACGTTTCAGTAACGAGGTAGCTCATTTTCCGTGAGTTATCTTGAAATGCATCTGCCATCAAATTTAAACATTTTAATGAAGTCCGCTCTCAGAGTTCGTACTGAATTTACAAAATAAAAATTAAAGAGTTTTAAGCACCTTTTGGCCCACTTTAGGTTACGCTAGTAACGCTAAAAGTGGGCATTTGCAATCGCTTTTGACAACTCTAAACTTAAAAGGAAATAACGGCTTAATCGTTCATCTGACTTGAAAATTGAATAAACGAATTTGTAGAAGAGAAAATTCTCTACTAATTTTCACCAATTGTTTTTACATGTTTCCCATCGTTTCAGAGATATATGCAAAAATAACGGCGATTTGACGCTATCTGTCTGTCATGTTGTTTTTTTTAGGTCTAAGCGTTCAACCGATCAGCGCCAAATTTTACAGACAATATTTGGCCGCTAGCGACCAGAAACACTCTTTTCATTGGTTTTCCAGTTTCATCGGTCCTTTGTGGACGTTGGTTACTTTTGTTTCATTTCAATCATTTCGTCTTTAACTCAAATTTTTCGTTACAGAGGGCGTCGAGCCTTCTGACTGCACACACTGAGCTACCATGCCGGCAACCCTCTGACCGAGCGCGCTAAGCCAACACGCCCGGCAAGTTTTCAACCACCGTCTAACATGTTCGTACATCACTAACTATTCTCCGCCCATTAAGGTACACCGAACAGCTGCCAGAGTAATCTGTAATTCTCGTACCATCGATGGCAGGTGTTATATGCTAACATGGCATTTTTACACAGATTATAATTCATTATAATCGTGACGGATAAGCTGTATTAGCCGACAAATTTCCTTTGTGGATGTCTTCAGATGACAACCATTTTTTGTATTCTTTGTCTTTTCGCAGGCACAGTTGGCTAAACGCACATCTTTCCGGGAATTTTAACACAATTTTAAAAATACACCACTTTAGCAAATGTTACCACCGAACTTATAGGAGCAGCAATGGCCGATAAATCGCAGATGGTTCTTCTCACATGTGTTCTTGGTTCCCGCGCACCTTACCATTGCTGCCAACGTATACTGTAATATCCCCACTAAATGCCATTGCCGGTCACGCAATTCTTTTACCGCGCCTTCTTAACTTAGCCAAATTAACTGATTTACAAGTGTGAACATAATTGCAGAGGCAAAAATAAGGACTGTTAAGGACAGTTATTACAAATTAAGGACTTTTAAGGCACGGTATGAAAATTAAGGACTTTTAAGCACTTTTAAAAAAGTACGACTCCTGGCTCTGCTTGTATAATACTCTTATAAAGAAGAGTACATTAAAACATTTTCCGCTGACTACTGACAGCTTGGTTCTGGTGGCAGGCCGCGCCTCAGCTATTGGTGGTGCACTTTGTCACGCCCTCTGTGGTAGGCGGATGTTGGCCGAGTGTGTGCGGCTACGGAATGTTTACGCCCGCTGCCAACCTCAGTTGCGTAACAGCATTATGTGCCGTAGCCATTGTGAATATACTGTTGGTTCGGGTACAGTGTGCGGCGCTCTGTCACTGAGCGAGGAGGCTGTACCTGGCCCTTCGACTCCATGACTTGTTTCAGAAAGAGGAGGGCTGCCATTCAAAGTAATTATGAAAGCAGTGAGTGCCCTGCACTTTCGCCTGCCTCGGCCGGCCACGGCACCTTCACCTTCGCGACGTCATTTACTGGCCATCTGCAGAATACCGGCGCGCCCGGTTGCTTCTGCGGCATTTGCATACCTTTTCCCGGTTTTACTTTCGAGTTTGTTACGCGCACATTCTCTTCTGACGCTCCGCGTTTGAAAGCGACAAAGTCCCAGTAGTTTTCTATGTGCTTTTGCGGGCAGATGCAGAATTTCGGCGGGTATGTTCGCAGTAATGTACACTTTTGGCCCACTTTAGGTTACGGTAGTAACAAAGCGAGCCTTTGCGATCGTCTTTTGACAGCTCGTAATTTAAATGAAAATAACGGCTTAACCATTCATCTGACACAAAACTGAATAACCGAATTTGTGCAGGAGAAAATTCTCTACAACTTTGCTCGCTCTCCTTTTTTTTCAAATCTCGTATCGTTTCAGAGATATTTGCAAAAATAACAGCGATTTTGGGATGTCTATCCGTAACGTGTTCCCTGTTTTTAAGGCGAACCCTTCAACCGATCAGCACCAAATTTTACAGACACGATTGTAGGCCGCCAGAGACCAGAACCTCGATTTTTCAAATATTTCGGGCAAGAAATACGTTAGTAATACCAAAAAAAGCCGTTTGTAATGTAATTTTAATTGCAAATAAACCGTTCATCTGACGCGAAAATTGAATAACCGAATTTGTAGAGGAGAAAATTTTCTACAACTTTGTTCCCTTATGTTTTTTTCATATCTCGTATAGTTTGAGAGATATTTACAAAGATAACGGAGTTTTGACACCCTCCATTGAATTAACGAAAACCGGCCGTTTGCAGATGTCACGTAACATTCCTCGCCCAGAACTCTCTGGCATACGCCGTCTTGCGTTGCGTATTTGATGGTTTTCTTATTGTAACTTACACGTTGTCATTTCAAACCAATGGCGCACTGAAGAATTAACAAAAACACGTCGTCCTTCGAACGATACATTATAAACTAGTGTCTACAAATGCCATATTAGCATCAGTTAACAACAGCCATCAATAGTATGAGATTAAAGAACGCAACTTTTAATTGTTAGCTGTAGCGTAGTGGGCAATGCGTTGGACTATGACTAAGGTCAGTGGTTCGGAACCCGCCACTACATAAATTTTCTCTCTTAAAAGGGTTTCAGACTCTTATTGATTTTTTATTCTTTAGATTATTTTGGTCAATGTTTGCAAAAACTTATAAAACTACAAATCTAAAGTAGGCCGTGAAACACGTCAGTGCGATTTTTTGCTGGGATGATTCCCAGTACACTTTACTCAACTAAAGGGCATTGTCTACTGACTGAATCTCGAGGTTTCTCTGCGGTTGCTGGAGGTTATTACTTAGGTTATTTGAAACGACAAATGTAAATACATTAATAATTAAGAATTTACAACAGAGTTCCGAAACATGCCAATCACGTGGTTGATACGGCAGTCACTTAACTGTCATTGTTTCTGTGAACTGTACACTTTGCGATGCGTTACATGTTGTTATAGCAGGAGTATGGTGATGATAATGTGAAAGCTGCTGTCGGCGAATATCACCGCAGGTATCCTAATCGTAAGATTCCGAGTGGCAAAACATTTAGTGGAACATACTGAACATTGCTAGAAACTGGTACTCTTCCCACTATTCGTACTCACTCCGAAAGACATCGTGACGTTCAAGAAGAGGAAAACATTCTTAATTCAATAGAGTCCTCATTCCAGTACACGACGCGTAGATACCCGATTGAACGTTCCGTAATCTAAGGTATGTAGGATTCTTCATGAAAATGGACGGTATGCGTTTCATGTAAACTAATTCTTCCCTGGGTTCTTGGTAGAACTGCCAACCGTTTGCACTTTCGTAACTTGTTAAATGGAAATCGGCAGCTGTATCGCATCATAATGTTCAGTGATGAGCCAACCTTTACAACAGATGCCATCAACAATATGCATAACATGCATGTCTGGCCAGACCAAAATCCCCATGCCACGGCAGTATCTCAATTGCAACGCAGATTCAGCGTCAATGTCTGGTGTGGTTGTGTGTCACCAACCACTGTTCTTACTCTCGCCAAAGACCAGTGATTAGTAGCTTGTATTATTGTAAAAAGTATCTTCACGTAAGCAGCTTACAAATGTGAAGGTAGAACTTCCCTACAGGAGCAATGGAAACGAAGTAACTGAGTGAACTTTGTGCATGACTGAAGATGTGCAATGAGTAAACCAAACAAAAATATGCTCACAAATAAGCAGAGTCGAACACCTCATCGTCGCATTACTTCTTGAGCCATAAAAAATGACCAATGTTGTCTCCAGCAGCAGCATCGCCACGGACCCTCGACTACTGAACTCGGCTGCCAGTATAAGATTTAGTTGGGGTATTTTGTGTGGCTCTGTAAGAGTTGACATGACACAGGAAACTGTGGGGGCCGGCTACCCCAGCCTGCTCACCAGCCAGCTGCACCTTTGCACCACCTGCAAGGACTACTTCAGCACGTACCCAATATGTCGCCCCATTGTGGTGGCTCGCAGCTAACCGCCAGGAGGGGGGGGGGGGGGTCCTCGGGTGCATCTGCACTGAAATAAGCGCCAGTCCTCGGCTTGATGGATTACAATTTAAGAATGTACAAGTGTGATCATCGGGATATACGGCTTGTAGACGTAGTTCACGTGCACATTTTAGGATGTTTCTGATCTACCGATACCTATGGTCGACTCTTGCCAGAATATACTCTCTAGAGACTATAACTAGAGGTCTGCGCGCATGCGGTTATCCGCATTGTTTCTTACTTTGCGGATAAAATTGTGAGCGACGCGGATATGCGGATCAAGAAGAGGTATCTTCCCAGTACGTCTGTCGAAATGTTATCTGGAAACTTCAAGCCTGTGGACATTCTTTGAATCCATGCAGGGCTTAGGTAGAGCGGAAGTCTGTTGTCCTCATCCCCTAGTCACAGCCACAGAGTAACATATTTGTATGTGCCACAGCGGACGAGGGACCTGTGCCTAATCCATTTACGCGACCGTGTCTTATCTGCACCTGTCAACTGCTTTCTGGGTGGCAAATCGGCCCACAGCCCACCAGAGGTGCCATGCCGAATTTCCGCTGCCTTCAGTTAGCGCTTTGTAGTGACTGAGTGACAATGTATATAGTAGTGAATACAGTGACAATTCTTTCTTAAAATCAACACGACTCAATGATGAACTACAACATGTAAAGTGAAACGAGGTGTTTTGGCAGTGAAGGAAAACAAATTGAAATCGTCGATTTGGAGAGAGAAAAAAAAAAAAAAAAAATTGGATACGTATTTCACGGCAACGAAAAGATCAACGATGTAGTGGCCAGTTTTGCATATAAATAGTATATTCTTACACTGGACACTAAAGTGGAACTTCAAATAAATTGTCCCTTCTGTAAAACCGTTACTTTTTATCTAACACAGTAAAAATCTCCTCTATGCCAATGAGTTTTTAACCACTGAAATTTAAGATGATGCCTGTATTAAACATCTGACGTAGTGCTCCGACCACATGGCTCCGAAGCGCTGAAGTGAGTGTGTCCGGAGCGTCAATCTTTTCCTATTTGGAATAGCCTGTTTTGGAGTAGATATGAAACAGTTACCGTGATTCGAGAAGTCAAAAGTAGTTGTCACAGAAATGACACTAACAATAACTATACCATTACATACCATGGTTTTAAATACTGCTATCTATTACCCATTCAAAACTTTAATATATGTGGATGCGGATAACGAACTTGCGGATGTGATGCGGTAACACTTTTCTTACCCGCACGGACCTCTAACTATAACATTAAACCACACCTTGACGTAGAACGCTTATCTAGCATTGCCTGCCACTTGAGTTAGGCGAGCATTTACCACTTTCGTGCTTACTAAATGAAACTAACGAAACAATGTCTAGGTGGCCCAGTGCTGCCGATGGGGTAGCTCAGCGTGTCCGGTAAAAGGACTTTGAACACCCAAGGAGGTTAGAATAAAGGGACATGGTATCTATGCCAAACACCTACGTCAGTTGAAGCCTGTCCGCCATCTTTGTCAGTTTTTGAATGTTGTTTAACCATTAAAACTATGCGTTAAGTCGACCCTCTTACTGTTAATGCATTGAACTGTCACTGCAAAGTATGTACTTTCAAACAATATACGAGGCGCGTCCAGAAAGTAAGTTCCGTTTCAATTTATCTCCGCTGCAGCGCTGCGATTGCAGTTCCGCACATGCGCTGTAGACGATGTGTATCAAGGAGAAGACCGTGCGCCATTTGGAGATCGCTGTCAGTTAAGTACGCTTTGTTGTGCTTGTTCGAAATGTCGGCGATGATTGAAAATCCCGCCGCCTGTGAAATCAGGTCGGCGATTCGGTTTCTGAATGCGAGGAAAGTGAAACCAAGTGAAATTTATCGGCAAATTTGCGATTTTTACGGACCTGCGATCAGTGATTCAATGGTGAGAAGGTGGGTCCGACAGTTCAATGGCGGGCGTAGTGATGTGCACGATGAAGAACGAAGTGGGCGTCCACCTTTGGTTACAGAAGAACTGGTTCACGCGATTGATGACAGGATCCAAGAAAACCGTGGGTTTACAATTAGTGCTCCCGCTATGGACTCCCCAAATTTCACGATCACTGATGCATGAAATTGTCACCAAACAACTGAAATTCCGTAAACTTTGCTTACGTTGGGTACCAAAGATTCTCACCGAGCAACACAAAACACAACGGTTGGGTAGTGCACTTGAGTTTTTGACCCGTTATGGTGAAAGGGGCGAAGAATTTCTGAGACGGATAGTCACAGGAGATGAAACCTGAGTTTCTTACGACACCCCTGAGAGTAAGCGGCAATCAATGGAATAGAGGCACACTTAATCCCCACCAAAGGTAAAGCCGAAGCAAATCATGACACGTCGGAAAATGATGTGCACAGTGTTCTGGGACTGGAAAGGCAACCTACTCGTTGACTTCTTACCGCGTGGTCAAACAATGAAAGCAGATGCTTATTGCGAGACACTTCGAAAATTGCTACGTGCAAGTCACAATAAGCGTGGAGACTGCTGTCAAAAGGTGTTGTTTTACTTCACGACAACGCACGACCACACACTGCAAATGTGACGAAAAACCTCCTACAGGGATTTGGCTGGGACGTGTGAGCATCCTCCGTACAGCCCTGACCTCGCTCCTTAGCGTCTTTCATCTGTTCTTACATCCCAAGTCTTTCCTTGGTGGTCATCACTAATGACGACGAGCTGAAAGAAACTGTTTCCAACTGGTTCAAGACACAGACGGCAGATTTCCATGAAGAAGGTATACAAAACCTGGTGCCACGCTATGACAAATGCCTACAAAATTTCGGCAGTTATGTGGAAAAGTAGTTTAACAGTTGTAGAATTTTTGCAAATAAAAATTTCTTCTGTATCTGTGTACAATTGCATTTTATTACCAAACGGAACTTACTTTCTGGACGCACCTCGTACTTTTTTAAAATAAATACGCATATTTGAAAACTTATTTTTAACGGCTAATTTGCACTCAACACGTTGTACATCATGGCAAAACCGTCGGACGTTTTATTCCTGTTTTAAATGACATAAAACATTAACTCTACAATACGAAAAGTACTGCAAAACTTAGCAATATGGCGGAGATAGGCTTCTCTTTTTCAGCGTAAGAGCGTCTCCCTGCATTCTAACCTCCTTGGGAACACTAGGCCAAGAACAAAAACGGTCCCGCGTGAGCAAATAACCGATATATCTACATCTACATCGATACTCTGCAAATCACATTTAAGTGCCTGGCAGAGGGTTCATTAACCACCTTCATAACTTTTCTCTAACGTTCCATTCTCTAATAGCGCGCGGGAAGAAAGAACACCTAAATCGTTCCGTTTTCGATCTGATTTCTCTTATTTTATTGGGATGGTCATGTCTCCCTAAGTAGGCGGGTGCTAGCAAAATATTTTCACATTCAGAACTAAAAGTCGGTGATTGAAACTTCGCAAACAGATCACGCCGCAATGAATAACGTCTTTCTTTTAATGATTTCCACCCCAATTCGTGCAACATTTCCGTGACGCTTTCCCCCCCGTAACGTGATAAAACAAAACGAGCTGCCCTTCTCTGAACCTTCTCAATATCTTCCGTCAGTCCCACCTGGTGAGGGTCCCACAAGGGGCAACAGTACTCCAAGAGAGGACGCACAAGTGTGATGTAGGCAGTCTCTTTGGTGGAGCTGGTGCATCGTCTAAGCGTTCTGCCAATGAAACGTAACCTTTGGTTCGCCTTCCCCACAATATTTTCTATGTGTTCTCTCCAGTCAAAGTTGTTCGTAATTGTAACTCCTAGGTATTTGGTAGAATTTACGACCTTAAGGTTTGAATGATTTATCGCGTAATTGAAGTTCAGCGGATTTCTTTTAGTGGTCATGTGTATTACTTCACACTTTTCTTTATTTAGTGTCAATTGCGAATTTTCGCACCAAGTAGAAATTTTGTCTAAATCGCTTTGCAGTTGCTTTTGATCCTCTGTTGACTTCACTAACCGATAAACGACAGCATCATCCGCGAACAGTCTAAGGGAGCTATTCAGATTATCTCCTAAATCGTTTATAAACACGAGGAAGAGTAGGGGACCAATAACGCTTCCCTGTGTAACGCCAGAGATCACTTCTGTTTTACTCGATGACTTACCGTCAATTACAACGAACTGTGTCCTTTCTGATAGGAAATCGTGAATCCAATCGCACAATTGGGGAGATATTCCATAAGCACGCAATTTCATTAGAAGCCGCTTGTGGGGTACAGTATCAAAAGCCTTCCGGAAATCCAGAAATATGGAATCGATTTGAGATCCCTTGTCGATGGCACTTAACACTTCATGTGAATAATATCCCAAGAACAAAAACCGCTAAAGTGACAAAACACAAATCCAGAGTCCGTGGGTTCATTACGGCCAATCCTGGGATTTTTACCTGTTATCAATCACTTCTTTCACTTTGGGTAATGTTAATGTGAAAATGTTAAGTTGCATCGAGGTTCGGAATGCACTTTAAACTGCAGGCGCACCTATAACTGGCTGGAATCAGTTTGAAGGTCTAGCAAGGGAACGGCGCACAGACAGGGCGATGCCTAGTAAAACACCATGATGTTCAGCCTTCGGATTAATTTCTTAACGAAACATACAGCTCTTCTCTGTGGGGTTTCTGTTCCTCTGTCAACACTATTTAGAACGTAACCCAGACGAGAAATATTCCAATATTGGGATTTATAAGCAAATTGGATAGACTACATTACATAAAGATTGTTCAAACAAGTTTCAGTCTAGCACGAGTCATACCGTGATTATTTTCGTTCCACTTAATATACCTCCGTATTCCTACTGTAAAACATTTTGTACAAGTGACAGCTTTCAGCGACTGCTCTGCAATCGTGTAATCAACACAATACTGGCTCTTTCTTCCTATTTATACGTAATATGTCAGATCTGTTTATGTTAAGGGCAATTTCCTGTACCAAGCGCCGATCATTTAAATATATTACAATTTGGAAAAGGTGAAACACTAAGACCGAAAAATGTGAGCAGAGTGCAGTTTATTCCGCCGATTAGACATGACACTACACAAATTATTACTATTTAGCACCTGTACATGTGTTGTGACTGCGGAGATTCCGCAGTGCCTGAAAATGCTGTCTAGGTATATTCTACCACAGATTGTAGGCGCGTCCACAAAGCATCAATAGCCGCTGCAGGACGACCTGGGCAGGGAAGCAGTTTGCACATTCCTATCCACTTGCGGTCAGGCGTTGTCCTGCTGAAATTTGAGTACTGCACGTGGGAGGAGAGAGTGGTTCAGGCTATAGTGCCTGTGGAAACTGCCAACAGTTCAAGAGGGTCGTACAGTGTAATAGGCAGGCATCTATCCAGACCATCACACAGCAATTCCTAATTGCATCAGGATCCACTACAAGTACTATGACAGGTTGGAGGCGAGAAAACTTTGATTTCATGTATTTCACTGTACTGTTTTTAAAGAAAACGCCTTTTGCTACTGCAAATGAAGGATTTTTATTTTTATAATTTACCCACAAGCGTTTCGCCTTTGTAACAAGGCATCATCAGTGGGTGTCCTAAAATATTTACATGTTTCTGTTTACACATATAGGTTAGGTTTCTTACATATGTACAAAACATTTCGTTTCTGATTCAAAACAGTTCGTTGTTTGCTATAAAATGGTGTACTTACAGCACTTGTTACTCTGTATCAGTCTTTCCGGCAACCAGGTCAAAAGGATCCGCTGTTTTCTGAAAAACTTCGCATTTTCTGGTTCCGCTGTCATCTGCTGCTATACTGTGTCCACTGTAGTTTGTTTTGTAGTGTTGCCAACTTTTTCAGCTTATTCGAAATTCAACTGTTTCATTGAATGTGTGTGTGTGTGTGTGGGGGGGGGGGGGGGGTTGGGTTAGTGATTATGTGTTGGGATTTGTGTCTATCATAGGGTCAATCAGTGACTGATTAGTCAGGTTTATTTGGTCATTTAGTAGCAACTTTTCCTCAGCTTTTGTTTTATATATGTGATAATTTTCTTGTAATGTTAGATTTTTTCCAATATTTATTATAATTATCTTCATGTGTCTTTGTATCATGGTGGGTTTGTGGTCATATTCTTTCAGGTGTTCTGCAAAAGTGGAGTTGTTTGTCCCGTATTTCCAGGCCCTGATATGTTCCTTGTATGGGGTATCAAATATTCTGCTGGTTTGTCCTACATACTTCCATCACCTGAGTTGCACTGTAGTTGGTATATTCCAGCTCTTTGGTAGATATGCCTCTATTTTTGGGAAATATTTTTGGATTGGGTTGTCTGTTTTGAAAGCTATTTTCATGCCTTGTCTATTGAAAATAATTTTTATTTTGTGTGTTAGTTTGTGTGTTTGTATGTCATTGTGTACCATCTTAAATTTTCTTTTTGTTTTCATGTGTTCTTTGTACTGCAGTTTGTGTTGTGTGTATTTGTGTGCTGCTTTGCTGTGTTGTTTGTGGGTCTGCATGTTTGGTGTTTTTTGCCCACATCTTTTTTAATTTTTTTTATTTAATTGTTCTACTATATTACTATTGTATCCACTGTTTGTTGCTATTTGTGTGATGATGTCTAGTTCCTTTTGGTAATTTTCTTTGGTGGGACAAGACATCACACAAATAACAACAAACAGTGGATACAATAGTAATATAGTAGATAAATTTAAAACATATGGGCAAAAAACACCAAACATGCAGACCCCCAGACAACAACACAGCAAAGCAGCACACAAACTGCAAAGAACACATGAAAACAAAAAAGAAAATTCAAGATGGTACACAATGACATACAAACACAAACTAACACATAAAATAACAAATATTTTCAATAGACAAGGCATGAAAATAGCTTTCAAAACAGACATGCCTAAGGGTGGGCCAAACCATACTGAATTCCAGCATTACTGATGGAGTGTGCCACAAACTTTTAAGTCATTCTTAGCCAGGTGTCCAGATATTTTTGATCACATATTGTATTAATTTACTTCTTCTAATCCTTGTGTCATGCCAACTTTACTTTTTTTACTATGTTCTACATCTACGTACATACTCCGCAATTCACCCAAATGTGCGTGGCGGATGGTACTCGCTTTACTGTTCCAAATAGGATGAGGAAGAAAAAAACCAACCAACCAACAACTAATATTTGTATGCATCCATACGAGCCTCGATCTCTCAGATCTTCTCCTTGCTGCCTTTACATGAAATGTAGGTTGCCAGCAGTCCACCTCAAATTCCAACCATCTAAATTTCTTCAATGGTGCTTCTAGAAAATAATGTCACCTTCTGTCCAGTAACTCCTAGTTGACTTCCCCAAGCATTTCACTAACAGTCGTGCCTTTATTGCATCTATCAGTTATAAACCTAGCCACTTGCCCCTCTGAACTCCATGTCCTCCTCTAAGCTGATCTGGTGGGGGGTCCCAAACACTTTAGCAATACTCAAGAGGAGGAGGGGGGCGGGGGGGTCCTACAAGTGTTTTATATGCAGTCTCCTTTACAAATGGATCACACCTTCCAAAAATCTCCCAATAAAGCAAAATCTACCATTTGCCTTCCCCACAATTGTCCTTATATGCTCATTTCATTTCACATCACTGTGCAGTGATACAACTAGGTATTTGATACTGCTGTCATGCAGCACACTACTAATGCTGTATTCTAACATTACAGGATTGTTTCTCCTACTCATCTGCATCATTTTACATTTTTCTACATTTAGCGCTAGTTGCCATTCTTCACACCACCTAGAAATTTGGTCAAAGTCATCCTGCATCCTACTACAGTCACTCAATGAAGACACCCTCCTGTACACTACAGCATCATTAGCAAACAGTCACAGATTGAAACTCACAGTCTGTCAGATCATTTATATAGACAGACAATAAATAATAGCAGTTCTATCACACTTCCCTGGGACAGCCAAGACAATACCCTAGTCTCTGATGAACACTCGTCATCGAGGACAACATACTGGGTTCTATTACTTATGTATTCTCTGAGCCACTCACATATTTGGGTAACTATTACATAAGCTCGTACTTTCATTTGCACTCTGCAGTGTGCTATCTATCGAAAAACGAGAAATATGAAGTCTCGCCTGTTGCCCTACATCCATACCCCACACAGATGTCATGAGAGATGTCATGGATTTCACATGATCGATGCCTCCTAAAGCCATGCTGATGCATGGACAGCAGCTTTTTTGTCTTGAGGAAATTTACTATATTAGAACTGAGAATATGTTCAAGAATGCTACAGCAAACTGTTGTTAATGATATAGGTATGTAACTTCGTGGGTCCATTCTTTTGCCTTTCTTATACACAGGAGTGACCAAGTGCCTTTTCCCAGTCTCTTGGTACTTCGCACTGGATCAAAGATTCACGATAAATGCAAGCTAAGTTGTTTAGCTTAACATGAACAACAATTTTTTTTCTTCTTCCCTCCCTCCCCAAGAATGTGACATGTTTTGAGGGTCAAGGTCACTAATGTTAATTCTGTACATTGTTTATGCCTAAGTATCAATTTGTATCTCCCACTTTTGAAGATTATCGATTACAATGTTATATCTATATTAGAACAGAATTGACAGCTGGTTCTAATGGCAGCATTCATAAAAGTATTCCACACAATTTAGTACTTTGGGTCAATATTACTTTTGTCATACTTTTATGGCAATTCATAAAAGTCATTCTCTCCTCATGGGCAATGAACATACCAAATTTACTGCACATAGGAATCAGATTGAAAAAATATTTGGCTAAACTGCAGAGTCTGTTGTCCTCACTCTGCAAATGTTGGCAACACCATAGCAGTCAACCATAGAGCAGGTATGTGCTTTATTTATTTTGTGATCTGTACGAAACAGTGATCATTTTAAGTTGAAGTTAGGTTAGGTATAGGTTAAACAAGAAGGTGTGTTTTTTTTTTTTTTTAGCTCCGGTCCAGAAACTATATTTACAGTTGCCAACACCCACGCCGGTTAAAGTGCAGTTTATGCGGCAGCGCCTAGCCTCGCTAGGTTGGGAACGGCAGAGCAGCCAATTAGAAGTCGCCATGCCGCGGCCAATGAGATTGCGTGTTTCATGACGAGTAAATATGGCATCAATTTCGAAGTTTAATCGAGGATATCGGTGCGGCTTTTGTGTTATTGTAATTTATTTTCCATGTATAAGAGATTTTTAGATAATTGTCATATTATGGACATAAGTGACCTATTAATACACCACAGCAGTCAAACATGTTTTATTTGTTTTATGACCAGTATGAAACATTGATCATTTTAAGTGAAAGTTAAGTGTGAGGGCGCGTAGCGCCCGAATCTCCTGTTCAAAATCACTATCAATTTACAGTTGTACACTCGAGATATATATATATATCATTTCAGTACGAGCTACCTCGATTGCAAGCATTCTTGGAAATTATCACAATTACTTTTACTGACCGGACAAGGGTACATACAAGAACCTGTCAACCATAGAGCAGGTATAGCATGTTTTATTTATTTTATGATATAGTCGAAACAGTGATCAAGTGACATCCATACTAATAGCAACTGTAACTTTTAGATCGCCTAAAACTTTTGATACACCGCTTCGATTTGTTTACATAGTACAATTGTAATGCCCTTTCTTATTGGGCGCGGCATCGCGACTCCTGATTGGCTGCTCTGCCGTTCCCAACCTAGCGATCGCGACGGCTAGCCGCTGCCGTATAAACTGCACTTATACCACACACACCATGCTAATAACATGGGCAACAGACTTTGCAGTTCTACCAAATATTTTTCTGCATTTATTTGACATGGAATGACTGAAGGAATTTCAAACCTGGATGAAGGAAGGAAGACAAGATGAAGTTTTAACATACAGTGCACACACTTGGATTGTTTTTGTAAGGAATGGGTAGGATTCCTCTCAAAAGTACCATAATGGTATTTGTCTGGAATGATTTAAGGAAATCATGGAAAACCTAAATCACAATGGCCACAGGTGGACCTCCCTATGCGAGCCCCGTGAGTTACCGTACTACTGTTGCCACCTCACTATTTCCATACACGAGTCCAGTATCTTAAGAAAAGTGTTGTGTCACTACTTAATTGTCAACCCAATATATATTATAAACACAGATGACAATAACAGGTTTCAGTTGATTGCATTAAGTAAGACACTCACTTCATTTGAAGACAATGAAGCATTGGGCTCCATATCACAGAAAATTCAATTCAGGAATTCAGAGGTGACCTACCAGAATGGTTTGTGGTAGGTTTGATCAACATTTAGTATTATGGAGGCACTTTGGGAATTCAAATGGGAATCCCTGAAGGAAAGGCAATCCAATTTTTTGAGAAACATTACTCATGAAATTAGAGGGGAAGCAATATACTGTGTATACTGCTGCCATATGTATTTTGCACGAGGACCACAGAGGTAAGAGCATTTGGAGCTAGTATGTATGCAGTCATTTTTGTCTTGCTGTATTTGGATGGAAGTCCAGCAGGAAAGGAAATAACTAATAGTGGTACGAGGTACCCTTCACCACACAGTGGCTTGTGAAGTACACATGTAGAGTAGTTCTATTTATATATTATACCAATTATACACTGAATGAGTGGGGAAGAGGTCTGTAATTTAGTCCTGGGACTATCCTACCACTAACCTCAAGTTGCTCATTAACCAAAATAAGAAATGCCGTATTGTAAAGAGGTTTGAATCCTACATTAACCTATATATTTACATGTGATGTACTGGGTTACATTACTTAAAAAATAAGAAAAAAGCTAGTGCCTACGACCTCTTAGTACCATGCAAAGTCAACCAACCGAGGTGGTAAAATAAAAAGCGTTAATTACTTAACATTTCCATTTTAAGTGATCAGAATCCTAATACTATATATGGCAATGGATAGGCTGTATGACCACTTCAACATCACATACAGCTGTTTATTATTATTTTTAGGAAAGTGCAATTAATGCAAAGACTGGAGATACGCAAATGTTGCTCCGAGACACACCAAAATATGCCAGATGTACTGCAGACAGGATCTGACATCTCACAGTGTCCCACACACACAGAGGTCTACTGATCTTGTGGCTGCAACACAGCATCCTGCAGCAACAGCACAAGGAGGGGATGAATGATTTTGATAAATTCTGTACTGGTCAGTGTTACACCATTTGGTAATTTCAAAAAATGTTTGCAGTTGAAGTAGCATGATATAAATTGATATATATTGAACGTGAAATTGTAGTGTTTGCAGGAGATACAGTGTGGTTCTGTTGGTCACAAATTCAGATCATTGATACTTGCCGAAAGTGAAACTAAAGTAGGTGATGTATAGCTCACGCAAGAAGTCGTGGCCCATGCACAGAAACGCAAACTCTAGTTGTTTGCAGAGCAAGTCTATTCCTTTGTTTCTGACGGGCGGATGAATCAGTTGCACGTTGCCTGTTGGGCAGTACACTTCGTTTGTTAAGCCGGCAGTCAACTGCGCCCCACGGCAAGTAGGCAACATGCAACTGAGACTGTTGCCCCTACCAAACGAGGAAATGGACTTGCCCAGCGCTCAAGTTCAAAAGGCAGGGATCACAACTTTTGCACGAGCTCTAGCCTACTTATGTTACTGCTGAAACTGTTTTACCTGCTGTCTCCTGCAGTGTGTAATCGTATCCAACATGCAATTGATATAATACTTGTGGTATTGAGTATAATACTCTTGTCAAATGTTCCATCCTAACAATCTTCTTCACCACAACCACTTTTGTATTTTCATATCCATTGACTTCATCAACAACCAAACTGGCCTCCCAACCCAACATAGACCTCTGTCTATACTACAGATTAGTCTGTAAGCACAACCAATTTCTCACTGTCACATTCATTGGCTTTGCCAAAAGCAATAATCACACCACACCACCAACATGCAATGTTGCCAACCTACATGCACTACCTGGAAATACCACTAAAAATCCCCCTTACAGTGATCTGAACCTTACGCAAACATCCTTAACTACCACCACCATCAATAGAGACTACACTACAAAAAGTCAACATAAAAATAAATCTTGAAAAAAGTATGTCCCAGCGTACAAAACACTAGTGTAAAAAAAAAAAAAGCCACGCTCCATTGCCTTGACATCTTTTACATGATCCAAAAGTAATAAGAAATAAAGTGATATGCCCCATCATTCACACATTATGACATGGTTAAGTTTTATGTACTGCAGTGGAGTTGGGCTCAACTGAAGTCCTCAATCCGGCCCGTCGACTTTGGCCACTGACATCATATCCAAGTTAAAGATGATAGTTTGTTTATAAGTGGAACATAGATTATAACTTAATTACGATTGCATGTTTAAAAAGTGATCTGTAACTTCTCTCTGATAATTAGGCATAGGTCAACAGATGTGTCTCTCCCCCCCCCCCCCCCCCAAGTGAGAGTCAAAGGCCTGAATTTTTGGACTGATACTTTTAATCGATGATATAGGCCTACTCTGTTGCAATCTGTAATTTACAACAATAATCACAGATTATTTATTATCTACAATAAATAAGAATTATAACATACCATATTTTTATATTCACTGATAGTGTTTGTTTTGCTAGTTGGTATATCTATGTAGCATATCTCGTGAGAGACATACGTTGTCATTGGTCAAAGCCGATAGGCTGTATCCCGGTCTTCAATTATGCCCAAATTTTCAAGATGTTTCTGACGTAACTGTTGGACTTTCCCTATCGTATTTCGAACTAGGCATATAAAAACTTCAATCAAAATAGTACATCATCTTCAATTATACTTAATTACAGCAGGTAATCGGTGCTTGTCAATATGGGTTTTGGTTTCGATGAGCATAAAGAATTGTCTGACATACACATGAAAATCTTTATAGAAACTATGCTATGTAGCTCTATTCTGATTAAAAGCTAGTAGTGGGCTAAACATATCCTGTCGTGGACAAATGAAAGAAATGGATTTTCAAAACAAATGTCTTCTGTTTGACAACTAACTAAAAATATGGAGAAATAAAGGAATAATCAGGAAGCAGGATAAAGTGGAAAATTGTGAATCTCCTGCCTAAATCAGGAGAGTTGGCAAGTACAGATACACATGATGTAAGATGCTAAGACAAAGTTAACATCTCATATGGGTAGGCCAATGTGTTTCATTGAATCCAGTGAACAGCTACAATTCAAATATGAATTTTTGATTCATTACAAACCTTTTTCCATCAATATAACACTGTTCCAATGTATTAACAACACATGGCTACAACATTCCAGTAGGCCTAGGCCTATGTAAACTTTTTGAACTGCTCTGTTTGTACGTCAAATTCATGCACCCTGTTACACAATTTTTCTCTGAAAAAATAATGTAGCTCCCATTGCATCGCCTGTCACATTTCACTTGATTCCTAGCTACACTGAAGTGTAGCAGAAGGTCCAAAAGTTCCTAGAATCTTTTTTTTTTTTTTTTTTTGTAAATAAAATACTTTCCAAGTAATAGTCATAGTTTAAAACTTTCTGATACCCGCACAAATTTTGGACATATTTCAGCTAACCCAAAAAGGTGAACACTAACAGTAAAATTCACAGTATCTGTCTCTGTTCAAATGCTTGTACATCTATGGGACTTAACTACTGTCGTTATCAGTCCCTAGGCTTACAAACTACTCTAAGGACAAACAAACAAACACACACACACACACACACACACACACACACACACAAACTGGAGGACTCAAACCTCCAACAGAGAGCTACTGCCTACTCCGCAGAAGTCACCTTCAAACACACTGACATTACAGCACTGCATCTGTTTCAGAGACCAACACAGAAACTTTTGACATATGGATTGTTCAATTTGATTATATACTCTTACTAGTAGGTTTTCCACAAATTTTTATTTGTGGAAGCCACAAACACCAGTCACTCACACCATGTACAGAACATTGTCAGAAATAGGCCTACTAAGTGATATAGAGCCATGCCTGGATATATAAAACACTTGTAATAAACACACGTTAAAATCCTATGGAAGATCTTAAGTTTCACATTTTGTCGACCCAAGCCATTGTAATAATTCAACCAAACTTTTTTATTGCCAACATCTCACAAGGTTGTGCATAACATAATTATTACATCAGTCAAAGGATATACAATGTAAAATCCCTGTAGAGAGTAAATGATCATGGCTAGTAAGTAACTTTAAGAGACTTCCACAAATGAGGGATACATATTCGTGTCTACTTGACATAGTACATGACAGTACTTTACATTTAAAATTCTATAGGCCTATAACACAGGCCCTACTAAAATGAATTACAAATTTTAATAGGTAAAAATATTAGAAGGATGCTCTTTCTTACCTTGGGTTTTACAGGTGTCTTCCTCAATATGAGACCATCATTTGGAATGTAGTCCGGTATAGAGGTCTTGCTATTCACAAAATTATAAGTGAGTTCATTACTTGCAGGTTTCTTGTCCCACAGCCCTGGTCCTTTAGTCTCTCTAAGAATTCTTGATGGAAAAATATCACTCGCACTGTTTTCAACTTGACTTTTTCCTGTGTCTGAAGAACGAGCACTTGCATCTGAATGTTTGTTTATTGGAATTACATTTTGTTCAGCAGACTTTTCACGATTTTTGAAGTTTTTCTCCTTTTCACGGTTGTTAGGGAAAGAATTTGATGTAAACTTGCTTGTTACCATTGGTTTGATTATGCCAACCTGTTTTACTTGCACCTGTGGAGAATCTGCAGATTTCACACCAGGAGATACTTTTTGCAGTGAACTTGGTTCCGATTTTACTGGGGCTTTTACAGGAGCTTTCGTTTTAGGTATTACAGCCAGCTGGACTCCAGGAAGATGTGACTTTGGCTTGTCGGCTACACTATTATTAACAAAATGGTACCTCTCTGACATGCCACATTTTCTAATATTTTCTAAAGCATCCGGAGAAATAATTCTTGCTTGCCCGTCTATTGCTTCAACTGCACTTGCACTATCAGAAGAAATGTCAAGTTTGCTTTCACCACTTGCAGAAAGAGATGCATCTGATGATTCTAAATCAGAATCATTCATTGAAAACAGTTTATAAATTTCTGTAGTTGGTGATGGAGACTGCAACCTTCCCAACTGAGCTGTCAAGTTACTTGGAGAGCGACATGGACTAGGTGGTGTTTCTGGTGTACTGCCTCGTTTCTGTGAAAAGGGTGGTAACGCTTGCTCCATATTTCCTGGTGTTTTCCTAGGTGAGCTAGGTCTGGCCGGTGAAACATGAGAAATTTTGTCAGGGCTTGGTTTTGGTGACAGTACTGGCTTGCTAACAGCTCCTGCAAAACTTCCACTGGTGCTCACATTTGTTGAAGCTTTGGCACTGTTACTGGCTAAAGATTTACCAGCAATAGTTTCAGAGTCTGGTCTTCTCTCAAAAATTTTAAGTGCTTGCTTAACCAGATCAGAAGGAAGAGACTCTGTTTCAGAAGCAACACTTGGACTTCTAACTTTTGGAGAAGCAGAGCCTTTTGATACATGCTTGTCTTCTGAAACACTGCTGGAGTCCGTCTTTGACTTATTCTCGACTATTACTATGTCTTCTTTACATAGTGATTTTACTAACTGTGCACTTTTTCTTGAATCGGCTGTCTGCTGCTTTTTATAAACACGGTCAAATGAAGGCGCGTCACGGGCACTAGGACGACCCGTAGTTACTGTTCTGTTATCATATCTTAACAAAGTTTCAACGGAACGAGCTCGTTTCATGGAATCATTGCCTCGAGTAATACCCCTGTATCTATGATGCTGAGGAGCGGAATGTTTATTACTGGAATCGGTAGGGGCATCAGACTTTTTCGTATATCTAGGCTGGGTTTTAGTTGGTTGCTTTTCTATGTCTCGGTCGTCACTATCAATCATATTTTCCAAACTGGCTGCTCTCCTCATGCTACTAAAAGATGTCCTGGTGACTCTACTTTGGCTTTCGCGTAAAGTCATGCTCATATATTTATCTTTAAGCCTATTGACTATCCCTGGACCATACTGTAACTCTTCACTTGAGTCGGAGTCACTATCTTCAGCACAATTGTTTTCACTTAACACGACACTATTATTCATTGTTTTATTCGAAGCACGATGTTTGTTTAACTTTTCTTCGCCCATCCTGTCCCAACACTTCACAGAGTTAACAGCAACAGCGTTGCTGCCCATGCCAACACCATTCATCAAATCATTGCCCGCGTCCGCATGATGTTCAACCAACCGCATGTTACTGACAACAACTGGCGATTCCGCAAATGCCAAGGATGAGATACTGCCGCGATCTGGAGGGAGAAAGTCCGCTTTGACTTCCTCCAGCGAGCTTTTGCCCACCGCAGGCGGTGTCGGAACACGACGCTGATATTTACCTGGAGCGTCTTCCACAGGCGTTGCTTGGTCTGCTTGTTTTACAGCGGTAACAACACTCGGACAAGTCAACTTCACAGAAGCATTGCCGGCGGGTAGAGTACGACTAAGCGCTCGCCTCCGCAAGATAAGCTCTCTCTTCCATTTTGGAATGCTTTGATCTAAGGAGCTGTTATCCTGAGGGTTTACAGCTGCCATTCTTAAGAACTTTCACCCAGATTCACACTCTTCTGTACAGTTACGCACTCTCCTGCTGCGCCCTTAATGAGTAATTTTCTTAGCGAGCAAAGATAGACATTATACAACCATCCCGGGCAGTGTGTTGAATATAAGCAAACAAGTCAACAGACGCGTTTACAGGACTGCCTCGCCATAAAAGAAATGAATGCATATTGTGGAAACGTCACGGCATAAATTATTATTGTTCAAAATTTCGTCTGCACTAAACAAAAATATATTAATACTCTGGTACGAGTGACACAATCTCGATCACAAACAAAATCCAAGGAGAACCACCCATTCATACAATACATGCCTGACATCTAGCGGTGCTTTTCGGTACTTTTGTTAAATAGCAGAGATGTTACATGCGTCAATAACATGTCCAGGGCGAGCAAATCTTGGTGCCGCTACGGTGCGATCGGAAACAACAAGTTACATGCGACACATATTCCGGAAGACGAAAATCGAATTTTGTAAATCGTTTTGCGCTGCTGTGTTTATGCAGTTTATGAGTCCTCAATTGGTGCTTGATGTGTAGACTTTGGCAACGGCGCGATGAATGACGGGAGTCGTCTTCGAGCGGCCCATAAAGAATGCTTGTTTTAGTTGGCGTCAGTTTTGAAATTGGTTCTGGCGATTGTGTGCAGCTGTTTTGGCAATGTATTTAATATTTCATTTTTAATCCGAAATAATTGTGATTTTTATATCGGTTTTTACGATATATACGTAAGGTGCAATTGTGACAGAGTGATGTAGCCTATCGTACAACATACCATTGAAATGTAGTATTTACGAGGATGATTAACTTACTAACCGGACAAGCGTACATCAACAACCTGTCAACCTTAGAGCAGGAACAGCAATAATTATTTATCTTTTGGTGAACAGAAAATGTCTTTCAAAACTCATTGACAGAGAATGAGGGAAATAATGTTTTGTCTCCACCATGAAATAAATAAATAATGCTATTCCTACTCAATGGTTGACAGGTTCTTGATGTAAACTTGTCCGGTGAGTATATTAATTATCCTCGTAAGTACTACATGTTTACAAACCTTAAAAACTGAACCTATTTCTTATTGGCAGCGCGAACGCGAATGCTGATTGGCTGCTTTCAACTGTCTCATTCATTTCGCCGTTGCCAACGTCTCCGCGACAAGCACCGGTTGCGGAGTCATAAACTGCACTTAAACCCTGCTGTGTTTACATGTTAAAGCCTGAAGCAGGTATCCTAGAACAGTCAAATATGGTGTTTGAAAAAGGCTATTTCAATTCCTGATCTAAAGCCAATTCACACTGCTCGTCACGTTCTGTCAGAACATCCCACAATATATTTCTAATGGTGGTATTCACTCTGTCCGTCACCGGATCGTCTCATCATGTCACGTCACGCCAAGGTTTCTCAAGAAGTAAGTTTTGATGTAACGGTCGTCTGCTAATATCGGACGTCCACGTATTTTAGTCAAAAATGATTTAAGTATTGTAAGAAGGCTGATACAAACAGTTTATATGAATAAGTTGATGGAGGAATTTTCATTTAATAACGATTTAAATGGAAAATTTCAGCACTGGCAAAGTTGAAAATCTAACTTATTTATGATGTTATTAATAATGTTGTTGTTGTTATGGTCTTCAGTCCCGAGACTGGTTTGATGCAGCTCTCCACCCTACTCTATCCTGAGCAAGCCTTTTCATCTCCTCATAAGAACGGCAACCCACATCCACTTGAATCTGCTTACTATACGCGTCTCTTGGTCTCCCTCTGCGATTTTTACCCCACACACTTCCCTACAATGCTAAATTTACGATTCCCCGATGTCTAAGAATGTGTCCTACCAAGCGATCCCTTCTTTTAGTCAGGCTATGCCAAAAATTCCTTTTTTCGCCAATTCTGTTCAGTACCTCTTCATTAGTTATGCGTTCTACCCACCTAATCTTCAGCATTCTTCTGTTGCACCACATTTCAAAAGCCTCTATTCTTTTCCTGTCCGCATTGCTTATCGTCTATGTTTCACTCCCGTACAAGGCAACACTCCACACAAATGCCTTCAGAAAAGACTTCCTTACCCTTAAATTAATATTCGATGTTAGCAAATTTCTCTGTTTCAAAAATGCTTTTCTTCCCGTTGCCATTCTGCATTTTATATCCTCTGTACTGCGACCATCGCATGTTATTTTACTACCTAGCAAAACTCATCCACCACCTTCATTGTTTCGTTACCTAATCTAATTCCTTCAGCATCGCCTGATTTTCTAAGACCGCATTCCATTATTTTTGTTTTGCTCTTGTTAATGTTCATTTTATACGCTCTCTTCAACACGCTGTCCATTCCATTCAACTGCTCTTCCAGGTCCTTTGCTGTCTCTGACAGAATTACAATGTCATCAGCAAAACGCAATGTTTTTATTTCTTCCCCCTGACCTTTAATCCCTATTCCAAATTTTTCCTTGCTTTCCTTCACCCCCTGCTCGATGTACAAATTGAATAACATCGGAGAAAGGCTACAACCCTGTCTTACTCCCTTCCCAACTGATGCTTCCCTCTCATGCCCTTCGAGTCTAATAACTGCGGTCTGGCTTTTGTACAAGTTCTAAATAACTCTCATTTCCCTGTATTTTACCCCTGCTGACTTCAGAATTTGAAATAGTGTATTCCAGTCAACATTGTCAAACACTTTCTCCAAATCTACAAAAGCTAAAAATGTAGGTTTGCCTTTCCTTAATCTATCTTCTAAGATAAGACGTAAAGTGAGTATTGCCTCCCGGGTTCCTACGTTCCTCATGAATCCAAACTGATCTTCCCCGAGGTCAGTTTCTACCAGCTTTTCCATTCTCCTGTAGATAATTCGTGTTAAAATTTTGCAACCATGACTTATCACACTGATGGTTCTGTAATTTTCACACCTGTCTGCGCCTGATTTCTTTGGAATGGGGATTATTACATTTTTCTTAAGTTCTGAGGGCATTTCGCCTGTCTCATACATCCTACTCACCAGTTCAAATTGTCTTGTCATGGCTGGCTCTCCCAGAGACTTTAGTAGCTCTGAGGGTATGTCATCTACTCCTGGGGTCTTGTTCCGATTTAGGTCTTTCAAGGCTCTGTCAAATTCATCTCTCAGTATAGTATCTCCTATTTCATCATGGTCTACTTCCTCTTCCCTTCCTACAACATCATCTCTAAGTTCATTTCCTTTGTAGAGCTGCTCTATGTACTCTTTCCACCTTTCAGCTTTCCCTTCTTTGCTGAGAACTGGTTTCCCATCTGAGTTCTTGATATTCGTAGAGTTGCTTTTCTTGTCCCCAAATGTCTCTTTTATTTTCCTGTAGGCGGTATCTACTTTTCCCCTTGCTATACATTCTTCTACAGATTTGCATTTGGCTTCTAGCCACTCCTGCTTAGCCATTTTGCACTTCCTGTCAATCTCATTTTTAGTCGTCTGTACTTCATTTTGCCTGTTTCATTTACTGCATTTTTATATTTTCTCCTTTCATCACTTAAATTTAGTATTTCCTGTGATATCCAAGGATTTTTTGTAGGTCTTGCCTTTCTACCTATTTTGTCCTCTGCTGCCTTCACTATTTCATCTCTCAGTGCTACCCATTCCTCTTCTACTGTTTTATTTCCCCCTGTTTCTTTTAATTGTTGCCTAAATCTCCCTCTGAAACTCTCCAGAACTTCACTTTCCTTCAACTTATTTAAGTCCCATCTTATTTTCCTACCTTTCTGCAGTTTTTTCAGCTTCAGCCTACAGTTCATGACTAACAAGTTATGGTCAGAGTCTATATCTGCTTCTGGGTATGTCCTGCAATTTATAACCTGGTTCCGGTACCTATGTCTTACCATTATAAAATCTATCTGATACCTTCCAGTGTCTCCTGGTCTCTTCCACGTATACAACCTTCTTTTGTGATTCTTAAACCACGTGTTTGTTACGATTAAATCATGTTCCGTGCAAAATTCTACCAGGCGACTTCCTCTTTCATTCCTCCTGCCCAGTCCATATTCACCTAGTATTTTTCCTTCTCTTCCTTTTCCTACTACCGAATTCCAGTCTCCCATCACAATTAAGTTTTCCTCTCCCTTAACTGTCTGAATAATTTCCTTTAGCAACTCATATATTTCTTCGATCTCCTCATCATCGGCAGAGCTAGTTGGCATATAAACCTGTACTACTGTTGTCGATGTTGGCTTTGTATCCATCTTGACAATGATAATGCAGTCACTCTGCTGCTCATAGTAGTTTACCCGCATTCCTATTTTCTTATTCATTATCAGTCCTACTCCTGTGATACCCCCAACTGATGTTGTGTTTATAATCCTGTACTCACCTGACCAGAAATCCTGTTCATCCTGCCACCGAACTTCACTAATCCCCACTATATCTAACTTCAACCTATCCATTTCCCTTTTTAAATTTTCTAATTTTCCTACCCGATTAAGGGATCTAACATTCCACGCTCCGATCCGTAGAATGCCAGTATTGTCTTTCCTGATGACAACATCCTCCTGAGTAGTCCCCGCCCGGAGATCCGAATGGGGGACTATTTTACCTCCGGGATATTTTACCCGAGAGGATGCCATCATCATATTTCCATACAGTAGAGCTGCATGTCCTCGGGAAAAGTAACGGCTGTAGTTTCCCCTTGCTTTCAGCCGTTTGCAGTAGCTGTGTGGCAAAGCCACATTAGCTGATGTTACAAGGCCAGCTCAGTCAATCATCTAGACTGTTGCCCCTATAACTACTGAAAAGGCTGCTGCCCCTCTTCAGGAACCACACGTTTGTCTGGCGTCTCCACAGATACCCCTCCGCTGTGGTTGCACCTACGGTACGGCTATCTGTATCTTGAGGCACGCAAGCCACCCCACCTCGGCAATGTCTGTGGTTCATGGGGGTGGATTAATAATGTAAGGTGGAAAAAAGAACTGATAAAGTTAACAGGCTATATTTATTCCCTTACAAAAATTGTTTGACTTGTTTATATGTATATATTTTCGCTAGCAAATAGATGTCGATGTTTTAAACACTTGTTTCACTTCCCAGCACTTTGCAACACTAATTTGACCAAAATCACACATTATAAAGTTTGATTTGGCGGTAAATAAGCTTTGGGGGTGTTGGATCCCTGATTCCGATAGTAAATTATGACTTTTACTGTGTCACGGCAATACCATGTATCTGCTAATCCAAACTTGCACAGGAGAGACGAAAAAAGTCTATTTGTCATAATAATGGCATGATATATTTTTAAATAGTACGAGATAACTGAAAACTGGAAAAGTAACAGCATCCAGTAACTTTAAAAGATAAATATTGTCAAATTACGTTTTCACAGTAGATACGAGGTATTACATCAATATTTTTGCAGATGCTTGCTGTTACCACTAGAATGAAAACCATGTAAAAAAATTTTCAAATGTTTTTATAGCTTATGGGACTTAAATACAGGGTCATCAGTCCCTAAACTCACAAACTACTTATGAACTAGCTAGCACTAAGAACGGCACAAATATCCATGCCCGAGGGGTGATTCGAACCCCCGACCATAGTGGCCGTGCAGACTGTGACAGGCACGCCGCAGTCCCCTCGGCTACCGTGGCCGGCGAATACCATGTAACTGAAACGTGAACCTACATAATTAGCAATATCTCAGATACTTGATATTACTAAAGAAACTTAAAATTAGTTGTAAAAAGGAAAATTATAACAAAATGAAGCTGTAAAAATTATTAATACACAAAATTTAAACTGTACAAAGCTGTTGTGACTTATTAATATATATATTTTTTGTGACAAATTTAGTTGCATGTGGAAGTGTATTGTAGAATTCATGTGTATCTTGTGGCAAAACTTTCTTCAGTTTTTGCAGATCTTCAAATTTACTCATTGTGAGATGAAGTTGAGATTTTTACAGAGGTTTCAAATCCTTTTATTATTATTATTTTTATGTGTGATTTTTCTTGCCTCTACAGTAGTTCCTTAAATCCATCATTGAAACATAATTTATATTCTAGCCTTTGTAACTCAGGGTTGTATTCCAGAGCTCGTATGTCATTTACTTGGGGATGTCCGAGACCTTTTCCAGGTCTTATTGATTTGTATATCTGTGAAGTTTTTGGCGAATAGTCTAAGAAGTATGAGTGGTCCAAAAGGTCTGAATGATAGTAAGGCTTGGTCTTCTTGCATTCGTTTGCTATTTTTACATAGTACGATGGCAAATAAATATCTTTATTTCTTACACTTCATTCAGTGAGGGCATGAACACTGTCGCATTGCATTTGTAAATGGCCTTTCACCAAATATTTGTGTTCTATATTAAGACCATATTCAAAGCTGAAATTCAGCAAAGCATTTGCTAAAATATTATTGCAATTTTGATATCCACAGCCGTAAAAAATTACTTTTTAGCACTTTTCTGAGAGAGGTAGGCAGACTTTTTGTAGATGTTTGATAACAATTGAAGCAAACACTGATGGCTCCAATTCACCATCGCACTCATTCCACCAGTATGTGAAATACTGACTTGATCCTAGATCAAATATGGTCAGGTTGTATACTTTGAACTTCACACAGTAATACAAAGAACTTGCCATAGTCTTCTGACAAGTTTACAGATTGAAGGTCCACAGTAAAAACCATGCTTTCACCATCTTTAGCTTTCTCCTTATCAATTTCTTTGTCTTCTCTTGCTCTGTTCTCTTCAGTAATATGTTTATTGTACTCTTCATCTGTTACTGGCTTTGTTTTATATGAAATGCCGGTGTCGCTTTTGCCATTCCTTGGTTTTAATATAGAAATTCTGTTTTCTACAAAGACTTTCATTACACTGTTTCTTTTGAATGGTGTGACATTGTCGATTTTACCCTTTTCCAAGTAGAAATCGTATATCTCTTATTTAGTAAGGAAAGGGCCTTCTAGATACAACTGTTTACTGCTTTGCTGGAAATAGTGTGATTCCATTTGAGGTAAGAAACGATCCAGTCATTTAAGTGTTTCTTTTTATCCAGAGATCGAATTGTTCTATGTCTAATGTTTTATGTCCCCACTTGTTCTTCATCTTCTTCAAATTTCCCCCCTTTATGTGGAAGTCCATGATCAGATTTATCCACACAATTCTTGAGCATCCACTCGTTCAACCCCAATGTTCCCAAAAACATTGTTTTACAAACTTGTTTGCTGTAATTGTTTGCATATTGTAAGTGGTACTCCAGTGTAAAGTTACATTTTGATTCTTTGGTCCCTGCAGTTTCACGATTTTCTTACCATATTTATAACATACAAGCTTTTCTCATACCATGTGCATTTCCATAAATGTTCTAAGATATGTTTTCTGTTTACTTCAGTAAACGAAAAAAAGACTCCCGTTTTTTGAAATTTTACATTTGTTAGAATTACATGTTGGCTTTTGTGTCCTAGGCCCTCACTCAACATCATGGGTTATCTTAGAATTTTGCCTTTTATACCCAACACATCCCTTGCCCACCATATGACATTCTTTTGTCCTTGAATGTTTCCATGTCTTATTTTCGTATCATTACTTTCTTGTTATTTGCCTTTTATACCCAAAATGTCCCTCGTCCAACATACGACATTCTTTTGTCTTTGTTTCCATGACTTATTTTTATGTCATTACTTTCTTCAATATGACGCTTTCTTTTAGGCCTATTGGCAGTTTCTTCATTTGGAATATTTTCATTAATTGTGGGCATCAACTGAACTGAATATACTTCAGCTACCTACATCTCTAAATTGACATGATCATTCTCGCTGTCCTTTTTGTGGTCAAGGCCATTAAAAATGCCACTATTTTTTCCAACGACAGCATCTTCATCTATAGTTTCTTCAACTATAGATTATTTAAATACATCGCCATCATCAAACGAAGGCTTTGACTGAACTGAATCTGCAGTTACTTGACCTGTGTCACTGATGTCAGTGACATTTTCCAAGTCATGGTCATTACTTACGAATTCAATTATATCTGATGTTCCCACATTGAGTGAAAAAGAAACATCAGCTGGACATTCTTCAGCTGGATATTCCACATTATCAATGATCGGAGCTAAAAAAATGTTTGCTGCATTCGAAATAAGCTCCTCTTCAACAACATTCGAAACAAATATTACTTTCTTCGTAGATATTAATTTGTGGGTCTCATTCAATATCCACATTAATAGGCCTAAGCTTTTCTTGAATTTTGTTATGTTTCTCAACCAATTGTAAAATCGTCTTACCACGAATTTCCATTATGGTTCAAACTGAAAAATAAAACGAAATATTACCATTCAGCTTTGCAATCAATAGGTGAAAGCATGAATGGTAATACCAAGTAACTGACACATCTTGGGCAATCCTAACCTGAAAATCACTACGTTTACATGGAACACATCTTCCGGAAGACGAAAACCGATTTTCGTAAACCGTTTTTCGATGTCGTGTTTACATTGCACAGCCTGAATCGGATTTCCTAATCCACTTAAGATGGCGGCTGAAAAACAGCTTATTCAGTCCCCGATTTAGTCAGCATAATCGCTATTTTGCTTTACTTAAATACACAGATTCATGCTCACTCTAATATTAATACTTTTATTTCACATTAGAAAATATCACTCTGTCCATATGTGCCGAACACAGATTCATGCTCACTCTAATATTAATACTTTTATTTCACATTAGAAAATATCACTCTGTCCATATGTGCCGAAAATTCTTACCAAAAAAACACAATCTGACAAGCCAAGAACGCTTCAAAACGATTGCGTTTACATGATCACGAAAATCGATTGTGGATTTCCAGAATCGATTTTGGAGTGTTTACATGACCAACCAAAAGCGCAATTGGGAAATCGGTTTTCCCTTTCGTTGGGAGCCCATAGCATCGTTCGAGTGGCGCTGCTGACGGTCTGGAACGGTTTGAGGCGTTCGAGTGGCACTTTTGACTCTTTCTGACGATATCTGACTGAACAATCAGGTGTTCGAGTGGCGGAGCTGATAGTTTGCGACCGTTTGTTTAAGTCAGCGGATTTTCGTCAAACTGTTTTCTGACTGACTCCAAAGCGTTTAACAAGCCTCCTCCAAAAGACAATTCCGCATATTTACGAAGAGGTTTGTGTTCTAAGTCTTCGATTTTCTGTTGATTGAGGCTGAGCTTTGTATATTAGACAGGCATTCTTTCAACTTATGTGGCCTTCTAATACAGTACGTCCCCTTTTTATTACACCCATACATACTATAAATGAAAGGTGTCGAAATTTTCATAATATACGAATTTAAAGATGAATGCGTATGTTTTTGCAGTTTGGATTGTAATATATTCGCCTGAAAATGAAGTCAAAATAGTCCTACTGAGATTTTCTGTGCCATCTGTAAATGAAGTGATTGACACATAAGAATAATATAGTTCACAACAGGCATTAGCAGTGATAGATTTTTATAACCGACATCTAGCTTTATATGTGCCACTATAGCGTCTCACAATTAAGGCCAATTCACACTGTCCGTCACGTCACGTCACGTCACCGTCCGTTAGAACATTCCGCAATGTATTTCTAAAGGCGGCATTCACACTGTCCGTCACCGAACCGTCACGTCACGTCAACGTCCGTCAAGCTTTCTCGAGAAGAATGTTTTGACGGAACGGCCGTCTGCTAACATTGGAAGTTAACCTATTTTCGTCACGCGAATTACATGTTGCAGTCGACGATTGCACTGTTTATATGCAAATGTGTTTTATTCATCTTTGTGTTGTTGTTGTGCCTTGTTTAGGGGTAAATCTCAAATGTTTCATGGCGACTTGATTATTTTTGTCAATTGAGTGTCCCCCTAAAATCAAGGTCGGATATCTGAAACCAAAAATGGTTTATGTTACGTAACATTGTAAAAGAAACGGCTGAAGCAAACTGTTTATTTGAATAAGATTGTAATTTGATTACGCATTTTTCATTAAATAACACTTTAAATGAAAATGTCAGTTCTAATGAAAAACAAAAATTCAATTGTTTATGACGGTATTAACAATGTCAGCGAGCAAATCGTAATGGTTAAAGTATACAGGCGATATTTATGCTCTTACAAGTATGGTTTGATGTCTTCATGTGTTTATTTTTTCACTTGAAAATAGATGTCGATGTTTTGAAATGTTGTTTCAGTTCCCAGTAAGTTGGCCAAAAACATACACTGTAAAGTTTTCTTTGGCCGTTAATAACATTTAGCGTTGTTGTTCCCCCTTTCTAGTATTAAACTATGACTTTCTACATGACAGATCGCCACTTATAACCTCACTTTCAACATCGCGTATTGAGATGAACGAATTGACGTGACGGACACGGACGGACAGTGTGAATACAACTTGACGTGACGGTTCCGTGACGTGA
This sequence comes from Locusta migratoria, assembly GCA_026315105.1. Classification (NCBI taxonomy): domain Eukaryota; kingdom Metazoa; phylum Arthropoda; class Insecta; order Orthoptera; family Acrididae; genus Locusta; species Locusta migratoria. The sequence continues at coordinate 108,359,181 of CM048755.1, forward strand.
CGGACAGTGTGAATTGGCCTTTACTGTTCCGTGTTTCTCCTTGTGGTTATATGTTATAGAAATCTATTAGTGCCAATGTGGGCGTTTCTACACTAACTGTGTAACTTCTGGGAAAATCATGTACGATGATAATTATTGCACAACACCTGCAAATTTTTGTATATTAATTTGTATGTTTCATTTTTTTAATTTTATTGTAACTCATAATAATGGGACAAAATGCATATGAAGTTGTATGTTACTAAACATTCCTTTCACACACAACCATCCTAATTTACCTCATTTTTGTATGAGGTTTTGTCAGGTTAAATTGGCTACATTATTTATAAGTGGGGGGACATGTTTACATATATTTTGCGTTTTGTCGAAGTTTATGATCAGAATGTATTCCACAATGTATTTCTAATGGCGGAATTCACACTGTCCGTCGCCGGTCCGTCAACTCACGTCAACGTGAGCTTTCTCAAGAAGAATGTTTTGATGGAACGGTCGTCTGGTAACAATGCAACTCGCAAGTTAACCTAGTTTCGTCACGCGATTTTCATTTTATGCTCGACAGATATACGGTTTGCAGGCAAATGTGTCTTGTTAATCTTTATTATTATACTTTGTTTTAACGGTAAATTGCAAATGTTTCATGATGACTTAAATAGTTATCTCAACTGAGAAATACATAACATATCGGCAGTCATAGCCTCACTTTCAACATCGGTAGAGAGCAAAGATGCCAACTAGCGCTATGGGTGGCCTAACTGCGAAACAGGTGAAATAAGCGTTTGAGTTGGCTTCGAAGTTGGAAACTGTAAAAAAGCACCCATGCGTAGTGGAGGCCTTCCAAAACGTCAGTGACTATCAGGAACTCGAACGAACCTCATGTAAACGGGGTGAATATAACTTCTAACACCACGTAACTGAATGCAAACTAAAACGTTCAAAAATTACCTAAACTTTAGAGCGTACTTAGAAGTATTTAATAAATTATGTCCAGCAGTATTCATAATATAAGAATTGACTTACCTTCATATTAATAAAGACGCAATTCATGTATAAAATTGAAGAAACTGAGTAGCCACACAGATGTGCACTAACACACAGGACGTTCCTATGCAGATATGTGTTGATGCCCACCAGGTTAACCACCTGTAGTTAAGAGGTATTGCTAAAACTGAAATTCCCCAGTAGGAAAAAAAAATGTTCCCCCAGTACTGATGTTGCTAGGTTACAAAAACGTCCCCTCACATAACCACATGTAAGAAAGTAAAATCCCTATAATTTGCAAATACGTGGTATTGCCGTGACATAGTCGATATGATAACTCATAAACCTACTTTCACTGCAGTGTAGTGGGCTAAGCAAATTAACGTGACAGACACTGTGAATACAACTTGACATGATGGAGCCATGATATGACGGTGATGTGACGGCCAGTGTGAATTGGCCTTTAGTCAGCACAATCGCTGTTGCATTCCTCTCAGAAATAGGAGTATAATTCCGCGAATGTTCTTTGGTGTACCAGTCCTGTTTACTATAATTTATAAAGAAACAAATATGAATTTGCGATGTGGACGAATATATGAAATGTATTGGAGTGTGTTTCTTTCACAGTTTTTATCTTAAGTTCTTGTGTAATCACAAACGCAAAAATCGCTTTGTATTCCGAAGCAAACAGCCTTTTTTTTTTATGGAAAGCCAAGCCCTTGATTCTAGTCAGCATTTTATAAGTCATAATCATGTTTTCAGCCTTTATTACTGTACATGGCAGTGCTAGGTGATTTGTGAACGAAAGCAATCCAGGATGATACCAATGTGCTGACAATAACATAAATTTTACTTTCCTGTTGTCTCGTTTCTGTGCACTGATACAGTACATTTTCTGTTTTTGTTGAATTGTAGAGTTTGACAACTTATTTTATGAAACCAAATGTATGGATGATTTGAGGATGACATGGTTCCAGACATATCTGACAATTTTAATATTTTATGTGGGTCATGAGTATGGCTTATATGACCGAAATCGTAATTTTGAATTTAAAAATAATTGATGACATCACAATATATATAAAAAAATCTATATGACTGTGGTCTTCCACAAATGAACATAATCGAGCAAACAAATATTATCTACAATGGAGAACATACGAATAAAAGTCAGCAGCACTCATTTCATTCATAGTAATTCCACCTGTTTTCTTCGTTTCCTATCTAATTACACACTCACATATCGGTATCTACTTATTTATAAACAGCCAAATGTTTACGAAAGGTCTAAGTTTAAATGTCACTGCCAGGCCACTTGTTTCAGCTGCATTAATTTAAGCTATCTTCTTAGGTTTCTACCTAAGTACATACTTGGAAATCGTCACTCATTGTGAAACAGAAAGCCAACTACATCTTTATGAGAAGGAAGAATGTAAATATCATCTGTACTCGTTTTGATCACAGTGACTTTAAGTTGCCCAGTTAGGATTCTGCATAATTTAAACTAACGGATATTGTAATGAATTTGCGAAACACTACAGAATACTGCACAATTCACATTAATATTATCGTCCCAAAATCAGGTTACAAACGTATAAAGACGAAAAAAAACTATCTTTTATGAGAATGGAACGTAAACTTTGCATATCTTTACTTTCAGACCTAAGCTCTCTAACCAAAAGACCAAAAACAATTTTAATGCAAGACCTATACAGTTATAATTGATATATGTTCTACTAAATGCTTTCATTGTTATTTCACAATTCATTGATTTTCACTCTTAATTGACACTTAATGTACCAAAGTGAATCATTTGTGATAAATCTTCAAGGTAATAATGTCTTAATATATTATGTCACGATTGACACTTCAATATGTCGTCTACAAAGTTGGCAAAGAAATTCACACAGCAAAGTCCAACAGTGTAAGTATAGTCTTCGTATTGAGAGATATGCATCAGGCACTAATGCCCACGAAAAAAGTTTGATGGGATGGTCATCAGCTAACATAGAAAATTAACCTATTTTCGTCATACTCACTCATGTTACATTAGGCGATTAACCATGTTACATGCAACTACATGTTCTTAATCATTATTTTACTATTACGCTTCGTTTTATTGTTAAAGTCCAACTGTTTCATGCTGACTTAGATATTTTTTCCCTTGAATGTTCTTCCAAAATTTTGGCTGGATATCTAAAACTGAAAAATGGTTTATGTATTTCAACAGTCACAGAAAAGGCTGATGCAAACTGTGTATATGAATAAGATTAAAACTGATGACACAATTTTCATTTAATAATGCTTTAAATGAAAAAGAGAGTTGTTTATGATGTTACTAACAATGGGTGAAGTAAAAACATAACTGATAAAGTAAATAGGCTCCATTTATTCCATTATAAACTTCTCTTTATGTCTTTGTAATTATATATTTTTGCTTGTGAATAGATGTCGTTATTTTGAAATGTTGTTTCACTTCCCAGGACTTTGTCGCATTAAGTTCACCAAAAGATACATAATAAATTATGCTGTGGCCTTCATTAAGATTTATGACAGACCTATTTTACAGGGTAGGTGTCTACCCTGTACAAGTATATGACATGAAACTGGCTACTCAAACATGCCTACAGCAAAACTACTTTCAGTTCCACGGTACTATATAAAGATTGATTAATTAGCAATGGGATCCCCCCTCAGCCCCCTATTAGCTGAAATATTTATGGACTACTTTGTAAAACATTCTATACATAATGAACCCCTCAGTCATAAAGTTAAATATCGCTACAGATATGTGGACGATGTACTCTGCTTGTGGACTGGCACCAATAGAAAACTCAACACCTTCCTATAATGTGTCATCTCTAATAACCGAAACAAATATTTAACTATGGAGCTTGGTGAAAAATCCATCAATTTCTTGGACCTAAACATAGATATTACCGCGAGACCCTACATTAACCAACTGCAGGTGTAGCGCAATGAGTAGAATCATGGATTGCAGTGCTGAAAATTGTCGGATCAATCCTGTCCACCGGCAGAAATTTATTTCTTTGTAATTGTCACTTCCAGAATGTTCTACATGTTTCTTATGTTCACTTGAAATTTCTACAAGTTTCTTATGTTAACTATTCTTCCAATTTCTGGTACATTCTGTCTGTGTATAAACAGCAGAGCACTCTGCCTGAGAGGCAGTCGGTGCTGCATGTATGTTCAGTTCACAATAAACCTGCTTTCAGTATAAGTGCTGTGTTCAGATGACAACCCTGCCTTTGAAGACAAGCCTGCTTCCATTTCAACGCGACATTGTTTGGTGGAGGCGCCAGGTATCCTGTGCAACAGCTCCTCCGATTAAGCTCCAATTAGGCAACCTAAAAGCCGTCGCTTTCACAGACTAGAATCGGAGTACAGGGGATATACCGAGTATATCCTTCTGAAATTCGGTATCATTAGAAGAACCATGGACACCAAACCAGCGGTAAGCCAGCTGCACATTAGATACCTGTCGGTGTTCTCTGGAGACACTGGACAGAACTCCAACAAATGGCTAAAAGGGTTCGACCGAGTCGCCAAGTACAACAGATGGGATCATACAATGTGCTTGGCCAACGTTTATTTCTACATGGACGGAACAGCCCAACAATGGTTTGAAAACAATGAAGAGAAGTTGACTGACTGGGAAACGTTCCAGATGGAACTCAAGAAGAAGTTTGGAGACTGCCAGCAACAAATCCGCTCGGCAGAAGAACAACTGAAGAACCGGACCCAATGACATGGTGAGCCGACAGTCATACTTACAGAATGTTTTGGCCCTGTGTAACATAGTCAATCCAAATATGACTAAGGCCGACAAAATCACCCACGTGATGAAGTGTATTGCAGGAGAAATGTACCAAGCTCTTCTGATAAAAGATGTCACTACGGCGGTAGAGTTCATCAAGTGGTGCCAGCGTATTGAAGAGATGCAACAAAGGAGGGTTGGACAAAAGAAGTATGACAGACTCCCAAATGTAGTCCCTATGGCCATTGTGGAAGAACAGCATGGCTTCGCTTTTCTCATAAGATAAATTGTGAGGGAAGAATTACAACAGTTTATGGCAGCCGGGACTATTAGACTGAGCGAGCATCAGATTATGGCCATGGATGTCTGCCCTGTACGTCACGAGGGAGCTGACGCCGCTGAGGAATAGGTATTTCAGACATTAGCTCCTGTCTGCCCCTCCAATAGCACCCGATATGAAGAATGGCGACATCCTGCTATAACTTACGCTGCAGCCGCCAAGCGGCAGCCTATGAACCGGCCGACGCGACCACAACCAACTCCCCTGGCAACTATGACGCCCCACAGGCGAACAGACGTCTGGAGGACAGAAGACAACAAACAACTGTGTTTCCACTGTGGGCGCCCTGGATTTGTCGTTCGCTACTGCAGAGAGAGAGAAAGCGAGTATTCGACGATTATTTTGCTGCAAGACGTCAGCTAACACAGCAGTTCTATCCCAGGCAGTCACCCGCTGATGAGTTCAGTCGACCTATGGGAAGAAGCGCATCGCCGTATCCTGGACGAGGTCGCTCCCCGACGTGCCGCTGCCGTTCACCGTCGCCGTACTGAGGTACCAGCCCCCCATGGACGACACTCGCTAAGATGTCGGGAAATCTCATCAACCACATAATCGACGGCCAATCTGTCTGGGCACTTGTTGATTCAGGAGCTTCTTTCTCTGTATAGTTGGATAATTATCGACGCACACTAAAGAAGACAATGTTCTGTGATACAGGGGCAAAAGGAAAGTACGTCCAGCCAGCAGGAACTTGTGTCGCAAGAATAACCATCAACACAGGACCCAGCCATTTGAATTTGTCGTAGTCATAATGTCATCCTCGGACTGGACTTCCTTCAGGCATCCCAAGCTATCACTGACTGTGGAAGATCTGAGCTGCAAACTGAAGAAGTTGTTCCGACGGGTAAACGCAATACAGAATTTTCTGTGAAGTTATTTGCTATTGACAATGTGACGATCCCGCCATTGACAATGAGAAAAGTTCCAGTCACAAACACAGATGACCTGTTAAACTGTGAAGTGCTTGTCAATAGTAAAAAGTTTATTAGGCTCACAAAAGAAATTTACCTACCAGCGGGTATAATGAGCATTACCGCTGGTCGAGCTGAGATTTGGATCACTAATTGTCATGAACAGTCACTACTTATCCCCAAAGGAATGTGTATCGGGACAGCTGAACCAATCCAGGACGGTGAGCTCAACATCATCAACGAAGACGATGACATTTTTCAACCTTCGGAGAGTCTGTGGTCGTTTCCGGTGGTCCCCGTAAAGAAGAAGGATGCCACATGGCGATTCTGTGCAGACTATCGGCGGCTGAACATAATCACAAAGAAATATGTCTACCCATTGCCGCGCATTGACGACACATTAGACTGCTTGAAAGGAGCTACATATTTCTCAAGTATGGACATGCAGACTGGTTACTGGCAAATCGAAGTTGACGAAGCTGACAGGGAGACGACAGCTTTTGTTACACCTGACGACCTCTATGAATTCAAAGTAATGCCATTTGGATTATGTAATGCCCCGGCCACATTCGAACGCATGATGGGCAACTTGCTTTGACGCCTTAAGTGGACGACGTGTCTTTGCTATTTAGATGACATTGTCATTTTCTCGAAAACATTTGAAGGACACCTGAGTCGCCTGTCATTTGTGTTGAAGTGTGTTCAGACAGCAGGACTCCGCTTCAATCCAAAGAAGTGCTCTTCGTCGCCAAAGGGATAAAAATCCTGGGGCACCTAGTCAACGGAGATGGTGTCCGTCCTGATCCAGATAAAGTAAGAGCAGTCACAGAATTTCCAACTCCTCAGCACATTCGTGATGTGAGAAGTTTTCTCGGGCTATGCTCATAATACCGACGTTTCATAAAAGGATTTTGTAACAAGGCACGTCCATTGAAAGAACTTCTGCAGGGAGACGCCAAGTTTTACTGGGATGAGACAAAAGAAAGCGCTTTTCGGGCACTTAAGGATGGTCTAACTTCCACATCAGTTCTAGGCTTGTACGACGAGAAAGTGGCAACTGAACTTCACACAGACACCAGTGGTTATGGGATTGGTGCAGTGTTTGTATAAGTTCAGGAAGGTGCTGAAAAGGTGATAGCCTACTCTACAACTGAGAAAGAATGTCTCACAGTTATCTGGGCTATCAACAAGTTCCGGCCGTATTTATTCGGCAAACCATTGACCGTCGTGACAGACCACCATTCCTTGTGTTGGCTGACTAGCTTGAAGAATCCATCAGGTCGACCAGCAAGATGGGCAGTAAGACTCCAAGAGTAGAACGTCACAGTGGTATTCAAGAATGGGTGAAAACACAAGGATGCTGACTGCGTTTCGAGGAATCCATTAGTGGAACAAAACAGCATAAATGAAATTTCAGCCCTCACTGAACTAGGTGACTTTACAGCTTAACAGAGGGAAGATCCAGCACTATTAAAAACCATCGAGGCCTTAGAGAAAGGAGAACCGACCAATGGAGAGTTCCAACTTATAAATGGGACATTGTATAAAAGCAACTACGATCCACAGGGCCCCAAATGGCTATTGGTTCGTTCCAGCTCATCTGCAGCCAGCTACTCTCAAGTATTTCCGCGATGCTCCAATATATAATCATCTGGATTCGAGAAGACCGAAGACAGAGTCAGATGCAGGTACTACTGGAAAGGTCTCTACCGATCTGTCAAGTACTATGTGAGTCACTGTAAAAAGTGCCAGCGACGGAAGCATGTGCCGCAATTACCTCCAGGGCATCTCATACCGATTCTACCTGCACCAGCTCCATTCCACCGAGTTGGGATCGTTCTTTTAGGGAGGTTCCCGAACAGACAACCAGTAAGCGATGGATAACAGTCTGCACTGACTACCTCACACGCTACACTGTCACCAAACCTGTGCCGACTGCAGAAGCTACAGAGATTACAAAATTCCTTGTAGAAGACATTACTTTTAAGCATAGGGCACCACATGTGATGATATCCGATTGTGGAAAAGTATTCCAGTCAAAACTCTTATCAGAGGTAATGTCACATTGTGACATTGTCCACAGAATGACAACTGCATACCATCCTCAGACAAATGGTCTTACAGAACGTTTTAACAAGACGTTAGCAGATATTCTGTCGATGTACGTCGATGTTGAGCAGAAAGACTGGGATACAATACTGCCAGTCGTGACATTCGCCTATAATACTGCAAGACAAGACGCCCCAGGCTTCACGCCGTTTTCCTGCTCCATGGCCGTGAAGCTGAGACGACAATGGATACGCTGTTCCCGTTCCAACAGGACGACACTCAGGATGACTAAGTGAAACAGCTCATCACCGGGGTCGAAGAAGCAAGACAGCTGGCTTGCATACGGACACTGGACGCCCAGCAGAAGGACCGTCAGCGGTATAACGACAAGCACCTATCTGTTGTGTACAGCCCAGGAGTTCTGGTATGGAATTTTACTCCTGTACGGAAAGTTGGACTATCAGAAAATCATTGAAGCGATAATTTGGTCCGTATTGTGTCATACGCCGCCTGTCAGACGTCACATACAAAGTCGAGGATTATGAGCCGTCGTCGAAACGAATAACATGAAGAGACATTATTCACGTCCTCCGCATGAAGTCTTACTACTATCCGGAAGAGCAGATAGGCGAAAATGGCTTCTTGTTCAAGGACTCTAAGGACGATAAAGATTCTGATGAAGCCACGACAGGAATTTCTGTCGTCGGTAATCGTGCAGAAGGGAAGGATTCTCCAGAACTGCCATACAGAGGACCCATGACAAGATCAAGATGCAGGACATTGCAGCTGGCTCCAAAGGGAACCTAACAGCGGATCGCTGTTCTTTCAGGAGAGGAAGCAATGCCATGAGACACCAAGTTAACCAACAGCAGGCATGGCGCAATGGATAGTATCACCGATGGCGGTGCTGAAGGTCGTCAGTTCAATCCTGTCCACTGGCAAAAAATTATTTATTTGTAATTATGATTTCCAGCATGTTCTACATGTTTCGTATGTTCACTTGTAGTTTCTACATGTTTCTTATGTTAACTATTCTTCTAATTTCTGGTACATTCTGTCTGTGTATAAATAGTAGAGCACTCTGCCTGAGAGGAAGTCAGTGCTGTATGTATGTTCAGTTCACAATAAACCTGCTTTCAGTATAAGTGCTGCGTTCTGTTGACAACCCTGCCTTCGAAGTCAAGCCTGCTTCCATTCAACACGACAATATTGTCACAAACACACACATTTTCAAAATTTACAGAAAACCCACAACAACTGACACTAATACCATCATGTTCACAACATTCAATAGCACACCAACATGCTGCCTACCACTCCATGGTACATCGTCTTACATCCATACCACTATCAAAACAAGATTTTGAAACAGAATTAAATACTGTTAAATATATTGCATGCAACAATGGCAATAGCCCAAGATTAATAGATAACATTTTATAAAGAAAACAAAGAAGAAAAGTCGTACCCCTCCTCTATTCCCCAACTTCAGAAACAGTCATCACTCAGTCCAACTGGTGTACTATACGATATTTAGGAAAATTGTCTACCAAAATAGCCAGAATTCTCTAATCCTGTAAATACAGAACTTCATTTTATGTAAGAGGCATTGCAGCTAACATCCTATTCAACAGCAAAGGCAAAGGGATGCATTAAGCAACAGTGGGGCTTATAAAATCATATGCAATGACTGCAGCAAACTGTATATAGGTCAAACAGGCAGGGTAATTGAAATTAGTCTGACTGAACCTGAACGTAGCTGGAGATTACAGAAAGCAGACTCCACCTTTGCTGATGACGTTCTGAAAAAAGGACACAGCTACCAGATCCACACAGAAATGCTTCACATAGCCAGGAAACTAAACCTGTTAGCACTGGATATATACAAACATTTAGCCAAAAGACCCCAACTAGTGCTAAATAACCAAGTACAGTTGAGCACATCCCCACTGTTAAGCTGCACATAATGTAATCAATACAGCTACCTACCACAGACCATCTTAATATCACAAATCTTAATATCACCATTCCTATTAGACTTTAAGATCAAAACAATACCAATAATAAATTATACAGTAATATGAAATGTAATTTAAATATGTGAACCTTGCCAGATGCTGTCAAATAAGTGAATTGTAAACTTATAAAACATGAAACTTCCTGGAAGATTAAAATTGTGAGCCAGAACCGGGACTCGAGCCTGGGACTTTTGCCTTTCGTGGGCAAGCGCTCTACCGACTGAGCTATCCCGACACGACTCACGATGCCGCCTCACAACTTTACTTCCGCCAGTACCTCGCCTCCTACTTTCCAAACTTCACAGAAGCTCTTCTTGCGAAACCTGCAAGACTAGCAATGCTGGAAGAAAGGATGTGGTGGAGACATGGCTTAGCCACAGCCTAAGGGATGTTTCCAGAATGAAACTTTCACTCTACAGCGGAGTGTGGGCTGATATGAAACTTCCTGGCAGATTAAAATTGTGAGCCGAAACTGGGACCAGGCGAGGTACTGGCAGAATTGAAGTTGTGGGGCGGCACCGTGAGTTGTGTCGGGATAGCTCATTGGTAGAGCGCTTGCTTGCGAAAGGCAAAGGTCCCAGATCAACAGATCACGTGACCAAACTTATAGATAGCTTGATTATCGAAAACTGTGTTGTGAAGATCTTAGAACTGTAATAAAGGTGAACATTGTGTAAAGTATTTGTGGTATGCGTATTTCATTTTCACTGATACTCATAGGCCAATAAGACAGTGGGCATAGAAGCAACATGTACAACCGCCCCCTTAATAGGCGAGCGATTAGTAGACTATTTTTATTTCGGTTGTTCACATGCCCTAAGTTGGGTTAGTTAGGATATGCAAAACAAGAAAATGCTACTACTCGCCACATTGCATCCTGTTTGATCCTAAGGACCTACAGATCAAAAATGTGGGGCACAACGCGCACTAGAGATCAGACTATCAACTCCAGTCATAAAAAGATCCCCAAAAGCCCGCTGGAACCTGAGGAAAGCTAAGTGGAATAAATATTGATATCTCGAGAAGAAGATAAATCGGATACCGCCAAAAACTGACAATTAAAAAAGATTCAGAAACCTATTGCACAAAGTGGCCATAAATGCTATTTCACATGGGTCTAGGAAGGATTACACTCCCTGCTGGACGAAAGAGAGTGAAACACTAATGAAGGAATTTGAGAAGAGCAGGGACAATGAGAGCACAGACTAGCTGATCAACACTATGAATGAGTGCAGGAGCAGATGGAAGGAGGCAATGGAAAATCTAGATTTCACCCATTCCAGCAGGAAGAGCTGGGTCCTGCTGAGAAAATTAGCCAGTGCCTCAGAGGTCGTCTCTTGGCACTAGTGCAGCTGAGTTTTCGGCTCTCTTGAAACAGACCTCCAAAGTCCAGTTAAAGACAGCTGAAAGGAAAGTGATTTCCGAAAATCTGAGCAATTTGTTACTCAATAATGAAACCAATATGGAACTTGTAAAGGAATTGGGTACATAAGAGATTACCTAAGCACTGAAGCTAATGAAGAATGGAAAATCTGTTGGACCTGACGAGATCCTACCAGAATTTTTGAAGGAACTGGGAATTTTAGTAAGAAGGTGCTTGGCCAAATTCTGCACAGAATGTATCAGTATGGCTACTCTTCTTAAGATCTGAGAAGAAGCTTAAGTCATTGCAGTGCTGAAACCAGGAAAAACTGGAGGTAACCCAATGAATTATAGACTGACATCCATGCTACGTACCTCCTACAAATTATTCCAAAGTGTGTTACTGACTAGACTAACTCTGTAAGGTGTAGGTAAAATATGAATCGTGGGAGAGAAGGGAAAACATAATTGGAAGAGTTGCAAACGTGATGAAATGCGAATCTGAATATCAAATACTTCGACCACTACTTTTAATGTCAATTTATATCTTCATAAATTCCCCTATTAAAACCCATCAAAAATAATGATACGGATACTATATTTCTGTATTAATCTTGACTGCCATTTTAAGTATTTATTTCCTGTCGTAACGGTACACATTAGAACGTCAACCAAAGCACATTTACAATTATTGCAAATTTAATTAAATAAAAGTAACATAATACAAAGTGGTTTAAAATTCCTACAGTAAATGACTGGCAAGTCGTTTGTATGCAACACCTGTCCAAAAAAACAACCCACAATCACTGAGAAGCAGTGGCGTACTTGGGGCCAATATTCATGAACCCTCAAAGAATCAAAAAATAATCGTCTTCCCGCTAATCAGCTGGCACAATGAACCAGGTGGCGCATTAACAGATGCAGGCAATACTTTACCAATAATATAGCGGCGAGCGGAGATGTCATCAGCGACGGTCTGTGGCGGTGTACATCGATAACTGACATTCGCGGCCTCGAAAAATAAAGACTAGGCTTCGTATTACAGAGCTACAATCAGCCACTGTGATCCCGGTGGATCTCAGAGTCAACGAACACACAAGTTCGGATATGTCTAGCCACTTTAGCCAACGTGTAGTGCTACATGATAAAGATAAATGTTCTGATGACACAAGAACTATTAAATACGTTTGAGAGCGTCGGTGTGGCCAATATCAGACAGGCTGACCTTGTTCTCGACTCTCTACCACTCAGTGCAATAGCGCAAGTTCCGGAACAAGTCCGAAAGTTGCACCAAAACTACAAGTATAGCGACACGAAACAAGAGGCTGTGAGCAGAAGAGAAGCGACTGCTCCCTTCGGTTTCGTGAACCAGAGTCCTGACCACACTGTCCTTCCCTCCCTCGAAAATCCAAAGTACGGGGGTTCGTCCTGACTAAAGTAAAAGCACCAATCCCCTTCGAGCTATCCCGAGAAATGTCGGGCTGCCTACAGAAGATGGATTCTTAAAACTGTCACTGATATCTCAAACACCAAATCAGCGAGATTCCCACGTCTGCGCGGTTAGAGGCACACCTCCACGACTTGTATTCTCACGCTGAGGCCCTCTGATGTAATGGAAAACGCCGTCGGCGTGGTCGGCTTGGCATTATTTGAACACCACCCCCTGTCCAGACTGTTGCCTGGCACCAGTTTCCATTCTCGCCCACCACCCTGGTGCCTGCCCACCTGCACCAGAGGACTGCCAACCATAAACGTCCTGAGTTTCTTCTTCTAATCAAGAGTTTTCTAAAGGTCTCTTCGTTCAGACGACGCCACCGACCGCGGCGCCAGCCTAATGGCCAGAATCGTAGAAAACGTAAAAGATAGCGCCTGAGCTTACAATGCCGTATGCCGTGGAGCTCTGCGCCACAGACATACATTACTAGACTGGCAATGCCGAATACAGTATCCTTGGTGTCAGTGAAGTCTCGCCGCCATATTTCTATACTATAAACTAGCAAGCAGTCGTGTATGTTATTACAGAAAACGGCCGTAAAAATACGGATCAACTGACGTAACTAAGCTGTCTTCAAAGTTTTGACGTATAGGAAATTCGTGTGTTCTATATGGCTGTATTTTTTTTTTTTTTTTTTTTTTTTTTTAGCTAGAGTAGGCCCCTAAGCTTCGACACATACAGTAATGAATGTCATTGATTTGCTGTTGTTAATGTTACCAATTTCATTCAACTTCGGACTTTCTTTCAGTAGTATGGTCATTTTAAAAGTGTTGTTTATCATGGATAGCACGCATCCTTATTCTTTTGAAAGTTCTTACGAAATCTTTGACACATACACTAATGAGTCGCGTCGCGTTTTCTGTTTTTATTACGCCTAATCTGTTACCAGATTCGATCAACTTCGGCTTTTCTTTTAATAATATGACCGTTATAAATGTGGCATTTGTCGTTGATAACACAATCGTTATTCTTCTTAGCGTTTTCCGATAAATACAGTCTGCTTCAAATGTACCGGTAAGTAACGGTAAAATTTTACTTACGTCCCGACAGCCTTCTATGATTATGTTGGCAACAGCAACAAAACGGTAGAAAGCCCTCACTAAAGATGTTGATATTCTTAGAAATCTCCACAGTGTGACTTTATTAGTCTCTCGTAGATTATGAACTACATAAAAAATGCTGTTCCTTCTCTATGGTTGACAGGTTCTTGTGTGTATCCTTGTTCACTCAGCAAAAGTAATTGCCCTCGTAAAACGAAGATTTCTTGACAAAGTATTTGTGTTGTCACGCGATTGGCTAATGTCAATGTCACATGATTGACAACATAATCACACGATGCCGCCAGGACGGTAAGTAAAATTTAAGCGTATGTAACACGTTCTTCTCATAACACAATTCGACAATGTAAGCCTATATGTCAAATTCAACTATTGCTGAAGTATTAGCTTGAACGCAAATCATGTTCAAACGAACTCGTAAAGCTTACAACGTCATATCGTGTCAGAAGATCATGGTAGTACCATACGGAAACTTTTTGACGTGAGGTGAGGCAAGATGGCGTCATCAGACTTCAGTCACAGAGGCAAGTTTGCCAGTCTAGTAATGTATGTCTGTGGTCTGCGCAGATGCGGATATCCGCGAATATCCTCAGTATTTCTTACTTTGCAGATAAAACTGTGAGCGACGTGGATATCCGCGTGGTATATGTGGATAAAGACCCAGGTATCTGCCCAGTACGTCTGACAAAATGTTAGCTGAAAACTTCAAGCCTTTGGACATTCTTGGAATCCTTGCAGGGCCCAGGTAGAGTGGAAGTCTGTTGTCCTCATCCCCTTGCCACATCAAATGTAGCTGTGCCCGAGGGACCTGCGCCTAATCCGTTTACAATTTACAATTTGCATCAAGGTTTTCGAACATATCCTGTATTCAAATATTATGAATTATCTCGAAAAGAATGAGCTAATGAACCAAGGTCAACACAGATTTAGAAAATATCATTCATGCGAAACACAACTATTTCTTTACTCACACGAATTGATGAGTGCTATCGACAAGTGTTCTCAAATTGATTCCGTATATCTTGATTTCCAGAAGGCTTTTGACACCGTACGTCACAAACGGCTTTTAATTAAATTGCTTGGTTATGGTGTATCGCCCCAAATTTGCGATGGATTGGGGATTTCCTGTCAGAGAGGACACAATTTGTAGTAATCGATGGTAAGGTATCGACTAAAACAGAGGTGATATCGGGCGTTTCCACAGGGTAGTGTTATTGGTCCTCTGTTGTTCCTTATTTACATAAACGATTTGGGAGAAAATCTAAGCAGCTCCCTCAGGTTGTTTGCAGATGAATCCGTCATTTACCGCACAGAAAAATCATCTGAACCCTCTGCCAGGCACTTAAATGTGATTTTCAGAGTATCATATGTAGATGCATATGCTTCATCCTGTTCCATTCCTATAGTGTGTGGACGTAAAGTTTCGACAGCAACAAAAGATACAGAGTCGGGAAAGCCCTCTTCTGCTTGAAATATGACCGTATGTTGTCTTCCATATATTTTTGTTGTATATTTCTATAAAGTTATAATTTATTTAATGTTGCTAGATTATCATTTTGTTAAAAAATTGATTTCTGTAAAGTTATAATTTATTTAATGTCGCTAGTTTATCATTTTGTTAAAACATGAACCCCACTCTTTTCAAGGCTTGAGGAATAACATTTTTATTTCATGTGTTAGAATGTTTTACCTTTAAGTTTGTGTGTGAATCTATGGCTGTTTGAATGTGGGGAGTGACAGCTCGCTTTGCATCGTTCTCTCTGGCTCAGTATCGATAGCTGCTGATACTATCAAAGAGGTTTCCACACCCTTTGGTTGCGAGCTGGTTGGCGAGTCTATCGGTCCCCACCACCGCTGTTTTCGTGGATTTTCCAGCTTTCGGTAGCTTCCCGCATCTTCACGCGCCCCGGTGGCCACATGGCTGATCACTCTGCTCTGGTCGTCTGGTGAGGTAAGGTTGGGTTTTCTCTTGTTTCTGGAGATGGTAGCGTTTAATTGACTAGCACGTTTAACTTAGATTCGTGAACTTAGAATTATTTTTTTGGAATATTTTTCTCTGATCGTGTGTGGAAATGTGTTCTCGTTTTTCAATTGAGTAATTTCCAGTAGATTAACGTGGTGTGAGTGATTCTAGTTGCAGTTTGATAACGGCCTGGTATGTTAAAGCCTTTTGTGATCATGTGGCGGTGTATGAACTCGGTGTAAATACTTTCTAGCTTTGTGGGGCCGATTTCTAATGGGCGATTTGTTCATTTTTGTGCAGTGCATGTAAAAATCTTCTCTTCGTTTCCTTCTGTGAGTGATACGAGTTCCACTTGGTTGGTTCATAGAACAAAGCCTTCAGCTTCCACTCTTGTTTATTCCATGCCCACCAGGCAAGTAACTATGCGGGTATCCTTCTGATTTCCACTAATATTTAGCGATCTTCTCTCCCCGACTATTTTAATTTTGCTGTCTTTTCTCCGTCTGGTAGAACACACTCTGTCATGTCTGTAATTCTCTCTGAGCCTTGTGCAACCTCCTTCAATAGCTTCCTCACGTAATTCTAAACATTTCTATGGGTTGCATGCTGTAATTCTTAATTTTATTTTTCCGAGTTTGTAATTATTTCATTTTTGTGGTTTTTCTGAGACCGGACTTCATCCGTCTCTGTAATCGCCCCCTATCGCGTGTGGCCGTATTTCATTCGCTTCCTTATATAATTCTAAGCATTTCTATGGGTTACATGCAGTAGTTAATTTTCTTTATTTCTCGGAAACTGAATTTATTCAATTTTATCGGTTTTCGTAACCACGTGGGTCCGAGTTCAGACTTCCGGGGTATGCAGCTAGTCGCCTGACTTCACGCCACTTCTCTTATATAACCAGTACCTAGATAGATTTCTAACAGACCGCAACTTAAGAATCCACCGTGATTTTGTATAATGAATCCGACTTTCAACTACTTCACCTTCAGTGGACTGCGTTCATGTAACATAACTATGCGTCGCCGGTAGCGTGTTTGCTCGCGGTTCAATTCGGATGTAATTTAACTTGCTATACACACGCACCATCTCAAAACAGGCAAAACCAGAGCCAGCTTCAAAGTGTTTGTATATTGTGTTTTGTACTACCCTCGACTTGCTGAATTTCGCCTACGATAGCGGCGCCTGCTTCCGCCTCGTCTCAGCACGCTGTTTTTGGTGAGTTTAGCTGTGGCATTGCGTGTGTGAGAGAGAATATTGTTCTTCACAAGTGCTGAAAATAAGTTCAGATGCAATTTTTTTTAGTGTAAATTCCGTTGCGCCATAAATGTTGTCTTAGCAACCTTTTTAAGATAACTTTAATTGTGGTGGCTTAATGTCCGTGTTTAATAACGTGTGAACTGCTATGTATGTAGACCACTGTAGTATTAACTTGCTGTAATTGAAGTAATTTGAATCGAGACAGTTCTCAGTTTGGACCAGGGAACAAGGCTTTATAGCAGGGAGCATTAACGAAGGGGTAGTTTCACACGGACCTTATTTGCTAATTTTAGTGGTAAAACAAGGCTCTTGTTACGTACATTGGTCGACTTTTATGCTTCACTTGATAAGACATGGCCATCTCTTCATTGAGAGAGGCATAAACTCACAATGTCTTTGTGCATCAGAAAACGATTCTTTCGCCTAAGAATAATAGCGTCATTATGAACAAATAGAAGGGGATCTTTCTTACCAACAAACAGATAACCTGATCGCAGCAGTAATATACAGGAGGACTTAAGTAAAAAAATTATTTATTGTTTTTCCCCTTTGTTTATGTAGAAATGTAAGGCACGCCCTGTGTCATTTGGCGCCCTAAACCTTCTACTCTCTTTTGCCACTGATGATGTGTGCGATCTTATGACGCCCTGGGCGAAGTCATCAGCGCCCGTTGTATACAATAAAGTATGCAGGGCAGCGGGCAGCGCGAGGCCGTGAGGGCGCCCAAGCTGACGCGATGGACGGCGCTCCAACTCTGATCACGGGGTGATTGCTTCCCAATGCTACTCGTCTATTCATTAAACGCTTACTAGCAGAAATCTGAAGAGTCCAAGAGAATGCCTGTAACAATTACTTGCGTCTCGTCTCTTGCCTGTTGCCCTGTTCGTGTGTAGTAACCGTGAATTCATGGCTGCTGGAACGGCAGTGCAACAGCAAAGTAAACCGCACCGCGAGCTCACGGGGGTTCATCGCGCACGACAAATTTGGCGCCCCCTCCCCCAAATTCGAGCGCCCTAGGCAACTGCCTAGTTTGCCTATATGGACGGGCCGGCCCTGGAAACAAATGTCATTCTGCATGGCGATAGACCATGTGGGTATTCAAGGAAATGGACAAGCGATCGGGCTGCCATGGAGGCCTGCAGAGAACATGATGTGACACAGTGTGATAGATATTCCCTTACAGCATGTAATTTCTGAGTTGCGGCATGCTCCGTGCAGTTTTTGAACGAAGAATGGTTGACAGTGATGGACAATAAGCTGTGGTAGGTGACACCAATTATCAGACATTGGCGACCATCCTGCCAGTCACATAAGGGGGATGAAGTGACCCTTACACACCTCCAAATTTGGTATTTTTCCTAGGCACATCTCTTCTTACTCTGGAGAGAGGATCCTCTCTTCTGTTATACCTGTTGTGCCCAAAAACGTGTACGTTATATTTTAGCTGGGGGTGTTTTATATCGTGTTTAGAGGGCAACATCAAATTTTGGTTTGGATATGCCCTATATTATAGCTGTGGATAAGGCGAATGTGAATAAAATTTTAAGGTTTTGTGATTTGTCTGGAGTCTGGCCTAAGGTTTTGGACTGGAGGTTACCGTGTGTTGCAGAATGGCTATTCCTGTGATCAGTCAGGCACGTGCATCTGCTAAGTTATTTCAACTCACTTTACCAATTTCTCTTATTTAGACATGACACAACCTTTTTGTTCAAATGTTTGTTAAGCTTTTGGGACTTGACTGCGGGGTCATCAGTCCCTAAACGTACAAACTACTTATAAACTAACTTATATTAAAGACGACACAAACATCCACGCCCGAGGGAAGATTCGAAACCTCGGCGGGAAATGGTTTCGCGCATCGGAGAATAGCGCCTCAGTGCGCTCGGCCAATCTTTTTCTGATTCAGTATAACTTCACAAAGGGTTTTCCTCATTTTGTTATATTTTACGTCTGTTGCCCATTTCCCTCATTTAGTGTAATTTACTGGCATTCATCTCATACTGTTCGCATCTGGGAACTAAAGGCATAGTTGTCATATACCCAAATTACCACATCTATTTATTGGTTATTTTAATAACAGGATGGCCTCAGAGTGCATTCTCTTTCCATCGTAATACTCTGTCATTGGCAGTGGCACGCAGCAGGCATGTGTGCACTGGTGGCTGATGAGCCAGTGGTGGCGGAATGTGTCCACAACTGCAGAATCATCTTTGATAATGGCGAGCAGCAGCTGTTATATGATGGGTGCAGTGAGCAGAAGTCACTTTCCACTTGGTGATGTGTGATGCCAGTGGCAGCGAGTGGGTCATTAACCATTCTGACCAATATCTTTTAGACTAGCTGCCTGGTGCCTGCCATGGGATCTACTGGTAATGGCTTGGGTGGCTACTGCTTTTTACCTTTGCGTTATTCTTAGGAGCTACAGTAACAGTGGTAGTGGCAGCACTGGACTTATGTCTGGGGTCTGCCATTGAGACTGCCAGCAGCTGTTCAATGTTGTCAATGTTGGCTTTTCCTGACCACACTGGGGGAGTTTCATGGCTCAGAAAAACTGCAGATTAGGTGTGTACTCACAACCGGAGTTTTTAGTGGTGACATTGACATCCTCTGTTTGTATAGATTCATCAACTTTGGAAAAAGGCTTTTGAAGAACTGAGCCGGCCGCGGTGGCCGAGGGGACTGAGGCGCTTCACTCACGGTCTACACGGCCACTACGGTCGGGGGTTCGAATCCCCCCTCGGGCATGGATATTTGTGTCGTCCTTAGTGTTAGCTAGTTCATAAGTAGTTTGTAAGCTTAGGGACTGATGACCCCGTAGTTAAGTCCCATAGGTTCTACAAACATTTGAACATTTTGATTTTGAAGAACTGAGGCAAAAGAGGTGGTAAATGACTGAGAGAGCATGGGTTTAAACATAATTCATCCTCAGCGTACGAGATGCAATTCGTTCTTTTGATCTCCTCTACCTCTCATTCTTCATGGTGCTACAATTACTACTGCAAAAAGTGCGGTCTCCAGAGCAATTTACATATTTTGAGGAAAATGAATCGTGTACGTCCTTTCTACAGTTTCCAAACTTGGGTTATAAGTTACACCCCAAGCTGGTGAACCCAAAGTGCAGGTATTTGAATCAGCACACTGGGTTGGAGACAGGGTTGTACATTTAATCGAAGTCTTAGCATGCTCTAGAAGCTTTGGAGTGTTGAACATGAGGATAGATGATTCAAAATTTACCAACTCTCAATGAACCTTTCGATTATATTTGAATCTAATCCTATTTCAGTTTTTCTCTGCGAATATCGACCAGATCTCTACATGATGAAATGCCTTTGCTGTAGTTAAAGCTATTGTGCAGCTCTGTTCAATGCCATATTCCCCAAGGCATTTCTCTTTCTGCAGGTTTGTGGCGTGGTAACAATTAAAGGAAGGATAAAGGCTGGTGTTTAACACTGTCTTGACTGTGTGGCCATTAGGGATGAAGCACATGCTCGGATTCTTTTTTATTATGGATGGGGAAGGAAATCGGACATATCATTTCATAGATAACATCATGGTATTCCTTTGGAGTGTTGTAGGGAAATCACAGAACCTAAATCTGGATGTCCAGAAACAGAGTTGAACTGCTTCCTCCCTAATGCGAGTCCAATGAGCTAAGCACTGCGCCACCTCGCTCTATGCTTGCTGATAGCTAGACGTTTCCATCAACAATGCCTCATTTCATAGATGTTTGACAGATTTTAAGCTGCCAGCAGTTCCCCCAAGTCTTTTTGAATATTGTTGTTGTTGTGGTCTTCAGTCTGGAGACTGGTTTGAAGCAGCTTTCTACGCTACCCTGTCCTGTGAAAGCCTCTTCATCTGAGAATACGAACGGCAACCTACATCCTTTTGAGTCTGCTTACTGTATTCGTCTATCGGTCTCCCTCTACGATTTTTACCCCACACACTCCCTTCTAATCCTAAGTTGACGATTCCTTGTCGTGCTGGAGTAGTCGAGCGGTCTGGAGCGCCACGTCGCGGATTGCGCGGCTTCCCGCGTTGGAGGTTCGAATCCTCCCTCGGGCATGAATGTTTCAGTTGTCTTTAGTATAAGGTAGTTCATAAGTAGTTCGTAAGTTTAGGGACTTGAGCTTCACAAACATTTGAACATTTTTGATGATTCCTTGATGTCTCAGAATGTGTCCCACCAACCTATCGCTTCTCTTAGTCAGGATATGCCAGAAAGGCGAAATTTTCTTAAAACTGCCCTCTACATTTTAATTATTAAAACGTGATAGAAAATCCCTATTTTTCCTTCGCACATCAGGAGCTGTCTTGTTAAGCTCGTTCTGAACGGGAAGGGAAAGCTTACAAGATTACCCATGATGCACCGGTAACGCCGGCGCGTACCTTGTAGATGAGACCACTTGCACAAGATGCACGCATACGATAGCTTGTAGATCGAATAGGATGGGTCCTGTTGTCACGCGTCTGGAAGTGCTTCGCGCAGGCGCAGACGACCGAGTGGGGAACCCAACTGACAAACAGAGCAAAGTCGCGAATTTGTTTCAGAAGTGTGTACTTGTCTGCTGCTCAGAGGGAATATGTATAGGCTGTATCAAGATCAGGAGGTGATATTATAGATGAATTGCAATAAAAAAATCTATATAACATGTGTACAATTTTAATTGAGTATAGAGATATAACTGTTAATATCAAACCCAAACACACTTAGAGCAAATGTAAATGAAGACTTTTCACTGATTTTTCCGTCAGTTCTTGGTAGACCATCATACTGACTTTAAAAGTACAATTTTGTGAATGTTCTATAAGTTTCTTCCACTTAGTTAACCGGTTTTCGGCCTGCAGGGTCATCAGACTTTAATGTAAGTCGAAAACCGGTTATTTAAATAAAAGTCAATATGATGATCTACATAGAACCGAGTCTAAATATCCGAATTAGCCGGCCGCGGTGGCCGAGGGGACTGAGGTGCTCCAGTCACGGTCTGCACGGCCACTACGGTCGGGGGTTCGAATCCCCCCTCGGGCATGGATATTTGTGCCGCCCTTAGAATTAGCTAGTTCATAAGTAATTTGTAAGTTTAGGGACTGATGACCCTGTAGTTAAGTCCCATAAGCTATACAAACATTTGATTTTTTATCCGAATTTGCATTTGTTTTAAGTTTGTTTGGGTTACGTACTCAATAAAAATAGGACACACGTTAAATGTCTTCTATTTATTCTGAAACATTCTGTAGTTAACAGGTGAAATATGTGTTTTCGGAGAGCATTATTTGAATCTTTATCTCACAAGGAGACGGCACGACCGTGGCGTCGGGGATTTGTCCGAAATTTTGTGTCGTGAAAGAAGACCCCTAACACCTCGCATGGTTAAAATATTAGGACGCACTACTCGAAAAATCCCGAGAAAAATCGATCCGAAGTTTCTTAGGTGCTTTACGAGTTTAATATGTTAGTCCATTGCCGAGCCGCCTCTGGCGTAGATCGTGAGGGCTCTGACTTCCGCCAGAGGTCTCGGGTTCGATTCCTCCTCTGGCACTTTTATTTATCTTCTGTTTCATTTTCTTTTGTTATTCCACCAATTATTCAGAAAGTTTACCAAACCAACATTATCTTTAACAAATTAGTTACATTATTCAATAAAAATTATTTTCTTTTTGTCCAACAACACAATTAATGGCGGTGTTTTTTCCATTTTTCATTGTAACGTATATGAGGAGAAACATTGGGTTTCTAATCAGAATAACAAAGTCATTTAGGAAACATTCAATTTTTATACATATAATAATTATAAATAAGAACTTCATCTACATAGAT
This sequence comes from Locusta migratoria, assembly GCA_026315105.1. Lineage (NCBI taxonomy): Eukaryota > Metazoa > Arthropoda > Insecta > Orthoptera > Acrididae > Locusta > Locusta migratoria. Next base: position 108,382,208 of record CM048755.1, read on the forward strand.
ACTCTGCAAATCACATTCAAGTGCCTGGCAGAGGGTTCGTTAACCACTTTCATAACTTTTCTCTACCGTTCCATTCTCTAATAGCGCGCGGGAAGAAAGAACACCTAAATCGTTCCGTTTTCGATCTGATTTCTCTTATTTTATTGGTATGGTCATGTCTCCCTAAGTAGGTGGGTGCTAGCAAAATATTATCACATTCAGAATTAAAAGTCGGTGATTGAAACTTCGCAAACAGATCACGTCGCAATGAATAACGTCTTTCTTTTAATGATTTACACCCCAATTCGTGCAACATTTCCGTGACGTTTTCCCCCCAGTAACGTGATAGAACAAAACGAGCTGCCCTTCTCTGAACCTTCTCAATGTCTTCCGTCAATCCCACCTGGTGAGGGTCCCACAAGGGGCAACAGTACTCCAGGAGAAGACGCACAAGTGTGATGTAGCCAGTCTCTTTGGTGGACCTGGTGCATCTTCGAAGCATTCTGCCGATGCAACGTACGTAACCTTTGGTTCACCTTCCCCACAATATTTTCTATGTGTTCTCTCCAGTCAAAGTTGTTCGTAATTGTAACTCCTAGGTAATTGGTAGAATCTACGAACTTATGGTTGACTGATTTATCGCGTTATTGAAGTTCAGCGGATTTATTTTAGTGGTCATGTGTATTACCTCACACTTTTCTTTATTTAGTACCAATTGCCAATTTTCGCACCATGCAGAAATTTTGTCTAAATCGCTCTACAGTTGCTTTTCTTCCTCTGTTGACTTCACTAACCGATAAACGACAGCATAATCCGCGAACAATCTAAGGGAGCTATTCAGATTGTCTCCTAAATCGTTTATAAACACGAGGAAGAGTAGGTGACCTATAACGCTTCCCTGTGGAACGCCAGATATCACTTCTGTTTTACTCAAAGACCTACCGTCAATTACAACGAACTGTGTTCTTTCTGATAGAAAATCGTGAATCCAACCGCACAGTTGGGGGGAGATTCCATAAGCACGCAATTTCATAAGAAGCCGCTTGTGGGGTACAGTGTCAAAAGCCTTCCTGAAATCTAGAAATATGGAATCGATTTGAGATCCCTTGTCGATGGCACTTAGCACTTCATGTGAATAAAGGGCAAGCTGTGTTTCACAAGAATGATACTTTCTGAATCCGTGTTGACTACTGGTTAATAGGTCGTTCTCTTGGAGGTAGTTCATAATATTCGAACAAAGTATATGTTCCAAAATCCTACTGCAAATCGACGTCAATGAGATAGGCCTGTAATTTTGGGGATCACTCCTATTGCCTTTCTTGAATATTGGAGTAACTTGCGCAACTTTCCAGTCTTTGGTGCGGATCTTTCGCTGAGTGATCGGCTGTAAATGATAGTACGGAGCTATTGCATCAGCATACTCTGAGAACTGCAGTGGTAATTAACATAAAAACAAACAAAACAATAATTTTTACGACATCTTGTGGAACATATAAAAGCGGATTTTTTTACATTCACAGGGCGTTTGCAATAAATCTGTACAAAAACATGCCCCATTAACATTAAGAAAATTTTTCGAGTTCCTGATAATTTTGAGGCAAACCGGGCATATTGAATCATGTCTCCGAATATTGGTGACGATAATTGATGGTGAATTATAGAATGAATTTTTATACAATCTTCCGAGGAATTAATTCCACGATTCTTCTGTAACAATGCGCTGCAATTTTGCAAGCGCTTTATGGAATTTTTAACTTGCCTGTAAAAGTAAACATCACAAGGTTGCACCAAAGAACTGCATTCTGGAGGTATGACTTTTACATCCCAAGCTGCCATATTTTCGTCATCTTGAAAAATGATTCGTTTGACCTCCCCAAGAGTCAATGAGAAGTAAAAATTTATTCTCCTCGACGTAAGATTTTAAACATTTCCAGAGAAAATCCATGCATAAAACTGTTGTTAATTTTCCGGACTTCGATGATGTTACGATGACGTTCGTATAGGTATTGACATAGAAGAAATTACCGGTAGCTTCTTGTAAGCAAAAAAAAAAAAAAAAAAAAAAAAAAAAAAAAAAAAAAAAAAAAAAAAAAAAAAAATAAGCAGTGCCGGAGGAGGAATCGAACCCGAGACCTGTTATGTCAGAGTCCGGACGCTAACCATCTACGCCAGACGGCAGCTCAGCAAGTGGCTGACATTTTATACTCATAAGACAACTAAGATACTTCGGATCTATTTTTCTCGAGATTTTCCGAGTAGTGTGTCCTAATATTTTAACCACGTGAGGCGTCAGGGGTCCTCTTTCAGCACACAAAATTTCGAACAAATCCCCGACCCCACGGTGGTGCCGTCTCCTTGTCAATGAAAGGTCTATGTATAGACAGACTTTGACAGGCACCTAAGCTTCTTCTTCATAAATATATAGGCGCCTCGAACCGCGCGGCCAGGAAGTATTTTATCGCCTTTTATAACGAGGACGTTTACACATGTTAGCATCGTAGTTTTGCATTATTATTATTATTATTTCGTGTGGCATTTTTGGCCGTTAGGCCCTACCTGGGATCGTTTTCGGCCTACCTGGTGCAGCTATTTAGGTGCGCGTCGATGATGATGAAATGATGATAAGGACAACACAACAGCCAGTCCCCGAGTGGAGAAAATCTCCGACCCAACCGGGAATCGAATCTGTGCCACCTGTGTGGCAATCTTGCACGCTGTCCACATGCCTACGGAGGCGGGCGCAGTTTCGCATGAATTGCACGAAAACAATTAAATACAGTTTCACAATAGCAGTGTAAAACACAAATAAATGTTTTACATTACAATAATCACAATATATCTGACAGTCTCGAAAAGTGATCTTAACACAGCGATTCATTCGCTCTAAGATGACCATAAACGAAACAGACGACTCGACAAACGCTTCTTTGTAGATGGATGGTCTCTCGCAGTGTTTTTCAACATGTGGGTCATGACCCCCGGGGATCGCTAAGCCTTGCTCAGCGGACCAATGTCACAGGAGGCACCGGAAAACAAGCAGCCCAATGCGTCTCTCAATACAAAGGTTTCCGTAATACAGAAACATAGACCTAAGTGAAACTTATTTTATGTTGAAAGTATGTATTTCCTCGTTTAACATCAAAATGTTCAAATATTTGTAAAGCTTATTGGACTTAAGTGTGGGGTCATCGCTCCCTATACTTACAAACTACTTATGAACTACCTTATACTAGAGACAGAACAAACATCCATGCCCGAGGGAGGATTCGAACCCCCGACGCAGAGCGACGTCGCGCATCGTAGCTTAGCGCCTCAATGCGCTCGGCCCTTCCGCCGCGGCCTCGCCCCAGATAAGACTGACGTCCTTCTGGAAGGACGAGAACGGCATCTTACTTTTTCATTCTTGTATTTTTCGTGCAGTCTCATATTTCATTTGTCTGAGTAGCCTCTTCCCATTGCAGATCAATTTCAGCTTCATTGTCGATTGCAAAGTGATTGGATACGGTTTCGAAGTTGAGATTCATACAGAAGATATTGAAGACTTCCTGGTAGTTGTGTTTGTTTTTCTTGTAAATTCTTTAATTTTTTGCGACATTTATATGTATATATTTTATTTTAAATGTTATTTTAATAATAATGATTCACCAGATTAAAATTCTAAAACATTCATTTTGACGCCCTTCCAGAAAGAAGGGCAGTAAGGCAAAACTAATGGCGTGATTGTGAAAAAAATCACTTATAACGTTCATGTGCAGTCATATGAAGGTAATTAATAGCTTCTGAAATAAAATTTAAACCAAAAATAATTCCGCTATATCTGGGTTAACATCAATTCTGAATTGAAAAGAAGCCGCACAGTTTACGATGAATAAGCCCAAGCCTGACAACTGTTTTCAGGAACCAATCGATAGGTGAATGAACAATATGCAATGATTAAATCAAGAACAAGGAAGAAAGGAAGATTTGCGTTTAACGCCCCGTCGACTGCGTGGTTATTAGAAGCAGAGCTTACGCTCGGGTTGTTTGGGTAAGGATGGGGAAGGAAATCGGCCGTGCCCTTTGAAGGAACCATCCCGGCATTTGCCTGGAGTGATTTAGGGAAATCACGGAAAACCTAAATCTGGATGGCCGAATATGGATTAGAACCACCATCCTCCCGAATGCGAGTCCAGTGTGTTACTAAATCAAGAAATCCGGAAAAGGATATACTTCTTTACAAAGTGATTATACAGTGGGATCTATCTTAATGAGCATAATTCGTTTCTGAGTCATGCGAAACACTCCTTATGGAAGATTTATATTTGTGTCGGTTATCGAGTAAATATAGGGGCAATGCCTTCCATTCAGAAAAATACATAAGACAACGTCCAACAATTTACAAGAAAGTTGTATCAACAGAAAGAAAATTACATTTGTTATCTTTGAGATGCCAAAAATAATTTTGTTAGGGTACGTAACAATGTTCAAAATGTTCAAATGTTTCTAGAGCTTATGGGACTAAACTACTGGGTCATCAGTCCCTAAACTTACAAACTACTTATGAACTAGCTAATACTAATGACGGCACAAATATCCATGCCCGAGGGGGGATTCGAACCCCCGACCGTAGTGGCCGTGCACACCGTGACTGGCGCGCCGCAGTCTCCTCGGCCAACGCGGCCGGCTACGTAACAATGACGGGAGTTGTTTCTCAACAATATTTATTCTTGGAAGGGGGTCGTCAGAATATTGACCCACTTTAGTTTACGGTAGTAACACTAAAAGTGGGCCTTTGCGATCGTCTTTTGACAGCTCGAAATTTAAATGAAAATAACGGCTTAACTATTCATCTGACTCGAAAATTGATGTTTGTTTGTTTTTGTTTTTGTTTGTTTGTTAAGCTTAAGGGACTTAACTACGGGGTCATCAGTCCCTAAACTTACAAACTACTTATGAACTACCTACAACTAAGGACGGCACAAATATCCATGCCCGAGGGGGGATTCGAACCCCCGACCGTAGTGGCCGTGCGGACCGTGACTGAAGCGCCTCAGTCCCCTTGGCCACCGCGGCCGGCCCAAAAATTGAATAACCGAATTTGTAGAAGAGAAAATTCTCTACAACTTTGCTCTCTTATGTTTTTTTCCACATCTCGTAGCGTTTCAAACATATTTGCAAAAATAACGGCGATGTTGGGATTTATGTCTGCCTGTCTGTCCGTAACGTGTTCCCTGTTTTTAATACGAACCGTTCAACCGATCAGCTCCAAATTTTACAGACATGATTTTAGGCCGCCAGAGACCAGAACCTCCTCTTTTCAAATTTTTCGGACAAAAAATACGGTAGTAGTAAAAAAAAAAAAAAAAAAAAAAAAAAAAAAGAGAGAGAGAGAGAGAAGAAGAAGAGAAGAAGAGCCGTTTGTAATGTTCATCTGACACGAAAATTGAATAACCTAATTGGTAGAGGAGAAAATTCTGTACAACTCTGTTCCCATATGTTTTTTTCATATCTCGTATCGTTTGAGACATATTTGCAAAAATAACGGAGATTTGACACCTTTCATTGAATTAACGAAAACCAGCCGTTTGGAGATGTCACGTGACATTCCTCGCGTATTTTATGATTTTCTTATTATAACTTACACTTTGTTATTTCAAAGCAACGGCACACTGAGGAATTAACAAAAACACATCGTTCTTCGTACGATAAATGATAATCTAATGTATACAAATGCCATATTAACATCAGTTAACAACGGCCATCAGTAGTGTGAGATTAAAGAACGCCTGGTTTTTAGCCGTAGCGTAGTGGGCAAGGTGCTGGACTGTGACGCGCAAGTTCGCTGGTGCGAAACCTGCCACTACCAAATTTTTTTTCCTAAAAGGGTTTCAGACAATCTTATTAATTAATTTATTATTATTTAGATTATTATTTTGGTCCAAAATGTTTGCAAAAACTTATAAAACTACAAATCTAAAGTGGGGCGTAAAACACGTCAGTGCGATTTTTTTTACTTGCAAGGGGTTCGCATATTCGAAAAGGTTGAAAAACGCAGGTCTATCGCAATGAGCACTGCAGTTGACAACGACTTTCTTGAGCGTGTCGCCAAGTCCCGTATAGAACGGATTTTAGGCTGGGTGTTGGTGATCAGCAGCAGTACACCCATTCTTCTGGGTGTTGAAAAAGAAACAGATCATCTCAGTTAGTCTCGAGAGCAGCTAGGGAACTAACAGTCCTCTGAGACAAAGCCGCTCTTGCTGGGTAAGCAAGCCGCCATGTGGTCTGGAGCACCATGTTAAGGTTGCGCGCCCGCCGCGGCTTCAAGTACTCCAAGGAAGCATGGCTGTGTGTTGGCCGTAGCGTAATTTAGTTTAAACAGTTTGTTACGTCAAGTGATCGATGACCGTAGCAGGTTGATTCCTTAGGATTACAAAAATTTGAACATTTTGTGCCGGCCGCGGTGGCCGCGGGGACCGAGGCGCTCCAGTCACGGTCTGCACGGCCACTACGGTCGGGGGTTCGAATCCCCCCCTTGGGCATGGATATTTGTGCCGTCCTTAGTATAAGGTAGTTTGTAAGTTTAGGGACTGATGACCCCGTATTTAAGTCCCATAAGCTTAACAAACATTTGAACATTTTGTATCCTCAGAGGTTGTTTGCTGTGCCTGTTCAACCTCAATAGCCATGCACCCCATTAGTGTGCACTCAGGGCCCGTTCGAGAACATTTTTACACACAAGCGGCATATCATTTCGCGCCCCCCCCCCCCAACCCTGTGCTCTTGGTAAGACTTTTAAAAATAAACCTAGTGATAGTCGAACTGAAATTTTTTATTTTAAAATAAATATACATTTCTATATGTGGTGTGTGTGTGTGTGTGTATTTAACTTTGTAGCCAAAATTATTCACTGCAGATCAATTGCGTTTATACATGGAAGTAGTCTTGAGTCTTGCACCGTGCACCATAGGGTTTTTTTTCTTTCTTTCTTTCCTCTTTTTTTTTTTTTTTTTTTTTTTTTTTTTTTTTTTTGTGATCGTAAGGTGCCCCTTTCTTGGTATCACATATTGAAGGAAGAAGAGGGTTTGGCGTGTAACGCCCCATCCACAGCGTGATCATTAGAGACTGAGCATGCGTTCGGATTGTTTTGCTAAGGTTAGGGATAGAAATTGGCCGTGCTCTTGACGAAAGGAACGTTCCTCACATTTGCTTGGAATGATTAAGAGAAATCACGCACCAATTATTGACGAACGTTTATTAGCATTTCTACGAGTGTACTGAAAGATATTTTCGGTTTTCTAGATCAAATGTTTGTAAATCTATAGGAACAAACTGCCTGGTAATCAGTCCGTAGCTTACAAACTACTTAAACCTAGGTAAACTAACCCAAGGACAACACACACACACACACACACACACACACACACACACACACACACACACACACACACACACCCATGCCCCAAAAATGTTCAAATGTTTGTATAGTCTATGGGACTTAACTACGGGGTCATCAGTCACTAAACTTATAAACTACTTACGAACTAGGACGGCACAAATATCCATGCCCGAGGGGGGATTCGAACCCCTGACCGTAGTGGCCGTGCAGACCGAGTCTGGAGCGCCTCAGTCTCCTCGGCCACCGCGGCCGGCCCCATGCCCCAGGGAGGACTCGAACCTCCACGGCGAGCAACCGCCCGCTCTGCAGCGAGACGCTTTAGACCACTCGGCTACTCCACCGCAGCTTTTCTAGATTTTAGTAACACATAAGTAGGGTTGCCAGACGTCCCCATTTATGCGGACGTGGGCGCATTTTTAATATTTTATCTGGCGTCCGCATATGCTTTTACGATTTCCACATTTTTTAGTTTTCGGAAATGATATTTTGACTTTTGGTTTCATCTCATATCGTCAACAATGTATATACTTTTTACTTCGGCTATTGAATTACATAATTTGTTATTTGCTTGTAATAGTCTATCTGTGTGCCGCGTTGGAGTAGCCGAGCGGTCTAAGGTGCCTCGCTGCGGAGGTTCGAGTCCTCGCTGGGGCATTGGTGTGTGTGTGTGTGTGTGTGTGTGTGTGTGTGTGTGTGTGTGTGTGTGTTGTCCTTAGCTTAGTTTACCTTAGTTTAAGCAGTTTGTAAGCTACGGACTGATGACCACACAGTTTGGTCCGATAGATTTACAAACAAAGTCTACCTGTAATGCTTCGAAAATGTGTTTGAATGTAAAATATCGTTTTACATTGCTCACAATCTATATTTCGGTCTGTGTATCCTCTTATTGCTGTGTTACTATATTATATATAATAAGGGACAGATTCCTGACTTGAATCCTATAGAACACCTTTGGGATGTTTTGGAACACTGACTTCATGCCAGGCCTCAACAACCTACATAGATACCTGTCCTCAGTGAAGCACTCCGTGAAGAATGGGCTGTCATTCTCCTATAAACCTTCCAGCACCTGATTGAAAGTATGCCTGCAAGTGGAAGCTGTCATTGAAGCTAAGGGTGGTCCAACACCATACTGAATTCCATCATTATCAATGGAGGGTGCCACAAACGTGTCAGGCAGGTGTCCGGATACTTTTGCTCACATAGTGGAAGTTCTTAAGTGCACCAGAAATGGTTCTGCTCTTGAAGAGGCAGTTGTAGCTGTCGTGAGGTCATCATCTAAGTCCACAACAATACTTTAATTTGGAGAAATATCATCTTTGCAAGATTTTTCACTGCCTGAAGGGGGTGACATAAAAATTTTGTTATAACCTTAGCTTGTTTATAATTTTCCTTCCTTTCTTGTGCTTTTCTTTTTCGATAATAAGTGCTAGATTTTTTTTTCAGTCATATTTTCATCAGTTGATTTGTTGTTACAAACACAGAAAATGTACAGTCACATCACAAATGCTGAACAAGTCAAAACAGAACAATGTACTTCATCAGAAACACTAGTTCTCTAGGAGCCTCAACACTGTGGTCTGAAATAACATATTGCTACCAGTGTATGGATGTCATTGTTGTTGTTAGGCAGTGGGGAAGGTGAGGAGCAGGCACCCCAACTGGCTAGGATGTGTCACTGCATGTCCATAAACAGTTAATCCCGCATTATTGAGCACTGCCAAAGAGCTCTCTATTTATATATGAAGATCAGTTAATCAAACTGCATAATAACCCTTTTGCAGATGACTGATATCTTTTACAATTAATATAAACTAACACTCCATCATTGCAATGGGCTCAGATGAAAACTTGCACCAAGCTGCGATGGGTTCCTGCAGACACGAAATGTTTGCAACATAATTGCGAATGTAGGCTTATGAGTGTCACTGATTTCAGTATCGTGTGCTAGTTCATTTTACTGTATTTGAAAAGAAAGTTTTTCATTAACTGAATTTTCCGTTGGTTATTAGCATAACAACATTTATTTGGTTCCAAACAGACTTTCAACTAGACCATTGTCAGACGGCAGTTGAATGTTGGAAAACTATTTTTTTTTATTTTCATCTTTCTTTTAAATTTATAAGGGACCATACTGCTAAAGTCATCAGTCCTTAGAATTACACACTACTTAAACTAAGTTATACTAAGGACAATACAAACATCCATGCCGGGAGGAGAACTCTTATCTGGTGGAAGCAGCCACACAATCCGCTGGCCGGGTGTATAGTATACCTCGAGATTGAAGTGTTATATATAAAGGTTTGTACAACCCTCCCTACCCAAACGCAAAGCGAAGATTCCTGTGACACAGAATGTCCCACTGACACACCACTTAAGGGCTACTGAAGCATACTCTGAGGTTATGGTGTCCGAGAGCCAGTGTTGCTTACCTGTCTCTAGCTCAGGAAACCCAGACTTGGCATGCCTGAATGCCAAGAGGATTGTATATGACATGACCAGAGTTGTTTGTCAGTCAGCTAGCTAGTGCACATTGGCAGGTAGTAAGCAGCAGTGCAATAGCAAGACACTCACTCACTTCAGATATTTGTTTCATAGTTTAAGTCTTAAAATTTGTGTTTGTTTTTGTGTTCTACATTGCTCAATTCTTAAAATCCTTGCATATTTTTGAACTTGATAGGAATAGTATTGCCTTTTTTTAAATTTTTATTTATTTATTTTTTAGTAGTAACCTCAATGTGTAAATTTGCATAGTCTGTAGTCTTTTGTATGTTGTTTTGAACAGCAATTTAGCCCTGGATACACTTTAGGCTGTTATCAGCTGCCATTAATTGAAGCAGCAGTGTAGTAGCAAGCTGTATATTTAGCTTTTACATTTGTTTTCACAGTTAATTATTACAGCTAGTAGTAGAATGGATAGTGTGTTTGCTTGTTGTGTGTTAATGCAGGAGGAGTTGCCCGTAGTCTCCAAACATCTGAAGGTGCTGTTAGTTACGATCGCCCACTGCAGTCTGCTGCCTCAGGTTGTAGAGGCAGGAGACAATACATAGTGACACTTCAAGTGTTGCTCATTTTGCCCAGTCTCTGGTGCCACAGCACCTTCATACGTGTGTGACGTAGTTTCCTGCCCTCGCAAAAGGGTGAGTGAAAGTTGATGTGCATTCACTATGCTCGAGGCGGAGGGTCAATGTGGACACCAGTCACGTGGCCTCGCCTGTTCATCCTGTAAATGGGTAGGTGACCACTCTTTTAGCAGGTTCAAAGGGGGAGGGGTTCGATGCTTATTGGGAGCTCCAATGTTGGACACATTGTGGAGCCCCAAGGGAGATAGTGTACAGGGCTGCAAAGATTTCTGATGTGCACTTTATATCTGACAGGTGGCATCACCCAAAATGTTGATGTGGCTTTGCCTGTGATTATGTAGCACACTGGATGCAGTTGTCTGCACAATGACACACATCAGCACCAAAGACACAAGAGACATTTCCCAAATGACAGAATTATCAGCTGTCATTTCCGCATAGCCTGGCCATCAAGGTCACTTGACATCAGTCCATGTGACTTCTGGCTGTTGGGTTATTTTAAAAATGTTGAGTTCAGTGGCCAAACCTGGCTGTAATTATGACATGTATTACACAATATTTTCTGTGGTATGTTGTGAGACATGCTGTTTATCAATTTCAACTTCTGGAGGAAAAGGGTATACAGCACACTGAACATGACTTGATCAAGCCACGTGATAATTAATAGGTTTTACATTACCTGCTTTTCTGCAGCTTTTCGCCCAAGGACAATTAAAAACAATTTTTTTCGATCTGATGTGGTACGTTCTTGCTGTGGTGGAGGGACTTTCCACTAACAGCAGCAAAAGCTGTGCATGACTTGAACGTAATTTTTGACATTCGCTTTCCTTATGCTGCCAACTGTGCCATCTATTTATGAAGTTAGGATCTATTTTTTATCTACTTTTTATTTGTTTGTTTTTTTAATTTCTCACATGTGCCATTCAGTTTCTCCTTTTGTCAAGTCATTCTGCCCCCTGGTTCTTTTTGCGTAGCATTTTGAAAGTGGCACTTTAATTATGGACAACCTTATATAAAAGCCTCTGGAAATGTAGGACCACATTAAAAAACAGAGTGGCAACAACAAATGGTGAAAGAAAACAAAGGATACATCTACAGACAAGACTGAGACAATTTCTTTATTCACAACTATATATGAGAGTGTGTGGGTAAAGCTATTTATCTCAGCAAAATCAGTTGAGCTATTACATGTCCTGCCAGTGGCGTAGCTATGTCACCAAGGGCCCCGGGGCAAAAATTACATCGGGTTCCTCTTTACACTGATACTGTACAGATGCAAAACTACTTCATCATCAGCTCCTTACCGCCCACTGGAAAACATAATAAGGCAAACATAAATACTACTAAGTAAATTATTATGTGTCACGCAGCAAATAATATTTAATCGTACTAACATAATTGTGAATGTTTGTTTGTTTGTTAAGCTTTCACGCAAAAATTACTAGGTGATTTGGATGAAATTTTGCAGAGGGATAGAGTTGGACCTGGGTAGGACATACACATGAAAATGCCCCACGACATATTTTTCGTTAGCGGTGACAGCAGGCGGACTTTTGTCAGTGCCGACAACTCACGCTTGCTAAACTAGTGCACTGTTAGCTAATTCAGTTGACAGCCCAGTCAAAGAAGGAAAGTAGGGAAAATATTCGTGTAGGATGGTTTCATCAAAAGTAAGTTGTCGAATTTTGTTTGATGAAACACTTTGGATTGAGCCGTGACCCTACCAGGCTTCTTGAAGCATATGTTAGTATCTGGCCAGGACAAAATAGTAAGTCAAAGAAGTAAGTCGATATCTTCGCTTATTATCGTGACAGTGGGGTAGAGGGCAGCGTGTTGATGCACAATTCATTATTGAGACAAAGTAATTATTACATGAAACTTCTGATCCGTGAATGTAATTAAACCTTTAAATGGTAGAATAAACAAATAGTTTGTGGGTAGAAAAGTACCTTAAAAGATTGCGTGAAGTGCTGAATTCTCACCATTACTTTAAAACACAGTGAAGTTGTTTGTTTTTCACATAGAACTGAGCAGAATGTGGCGGAGGGTATAGTGTTGGTATGAACGTAAATTGAAGCGCAAATAGTTCTTATGGTATGGGAATGCGCCGTTCCCAGAAAAAATCCACAGAATGCCAAATCCATTTCCCGCCTACCATTGCAGGGTAGTGTGTAGAAATGTTTGTAGATTTTGTTCGGTATTCCTTTTAGTATTAACGCATTTGTGGAAAATAAACATGCCTGTTTCCTGGCGCAACGCATTTTTGGAAAATGCGCACTCTCCAGGTCTGTCTGCGCCGTACGTCATCTGTGATTTATGAGGTGCACTGTGGAAAGATCGGTGTAACTTTGTAAAACACCTTGTAATTTCCTTTTGCGACGTAATGGGGTAGACAGAGTGGGGGTTCGCTTTCTCTTATACTTTTTGCAGGCGCACAAACAACGGCAATGCCTGACCATTCCAGCGGTCTGCCCTTTCCCGCACCTTCTGCCCTCCAACCCCCACCCCCCTCCCCGCACCCCTCCTGCTGTAACCTGTCACATCCCTACAACAAATCATATGCCCAATACTGTTCTACTGTACTTAAATATGTTGTATACATTTAATATTTTGTCTTAGTCCATTCTGTTTAACAATAACTATATTAACATATTGGCTGCCAAAGGTATACTTGGGTTACCGACCCCTGGGGACCATTTACTTTTTTCCATATTCTGCTTCAGTTTGCTTGAAGTGAGCTATTTAAGTACAAATAAGTTGGAAATATTGCAATTAAGTATCTTGTGGTTCTTTTTGTTAGTTACATATGACTCACATGGGGCCAGAATAAAGTGCCAGGTGTGTCATTACTTATGTCGCTAATAATCTTGGGTTGGTACTCCTGTAAGTGTTTCATTCCAGAACATTATTTGCGCACAGTTCCATTATTGTTTTTCTGCATTGTTACTACAGTCTTTATTCAGTGTTGTTTGCTACATAAGGTAAGGCAAAACAGTCAACAATCCGAAGATTGGTTTGAACACCACAGTGCTTTAGTAGGCATGGTCCTGTCTGGAGGTGGTATGCCGTTGCCTTTCTCCGACCTTCGAACTGATTTATCCAGCCAGTTATAGGGGGACCTACAGTTTAACGTGGGTTTCGAACCACGGTGCTACTCGGTATTTTTCGCATGAGCAATACTGCCAGAGGGAAAAGAAGTGGAAAGTGACAGATAAAAATCCTAGGACCTGGCGGGGATTGAACCCTGGATTAGTAGTCTGGCGCTCTACCACTGTGCAACGAGGCGCACGTAAAACAGCAGTGATATTGTAGCAGGAGAAAGTGTCTCGTAGAAGTTATGTAGATGAACAAAGGCATGTACAGAAGCTTTTAGATGACGTTATGGACATAAGTAAAGAAGATGAAGATACTGCTGAAATGGAAAAACAAGAGGAATGCGTTGATGCTGAGTACTGTTCATGGAGAGGCAGAAGCTGAAGTTCAAACCAAGAGGGGCACAAAGAAAAAAAAACCAGCAATGATAACTGACTATAATCAGTCATTTATAGATCTCTTTCACCAAATGAAGTCCTATATTGTCTAAGGCGGGGTGTAAAATGCTACAGTATGCTTGCAATTGAACTGTTGACAGGATCAGCTCTGGTAAATGCTCTTGTGGTTTACCGACACATCAACAATAAGATCATCTCAGTCACAGAATTCAAAGAGGAAGTGACTTTGAGATACTCCATACAGAAGATGCCGATGCGCCTGAGAAATCTTGTGAAGGCCCAGTTAGAAGTATCGTTTTGCCAGCCGCTAGCCAGTTGCCCAGTGCGGCAACTGTGGGAAACTTGGTTTGAGGGGAAGGGGATATGATGGACGATAGGATGGGAGGGTAAAAAAAAAATTAAATAAAAAATTCGCGCTCTGCTGTAACTTTTTTCGATCGTCGCTCACGAAGGCCCGAGGGGCCCCCGGCTAGCCCTATGATAGCTACGCCACTGTGTCCTGCATACATTACAATTAATAGTGCAGCCATCCAGCCCCCTCCCACCATATCACAAGTGCACAATGTATCCACTAAGGCTATATGAAGTCACTAGGTGTCCATTGACATTTTTATTCATTCGCAAACTACTTCAGTCGACCTTACATTTTAGCTTTATAGCATAAAAAATCAGTTTTTAAGAATTTGCTAATTTTTCTTCTCCCATGTCTCGCAAAATATTGATTCTACAGAAATAATTAAGAGGAACTTTTTTTTTTAGTGTATTATATTCAGTTTAAGTTTATACTGTTGTACTTTTTCACTAGAGATCACAGTTTTTGAGTTATTTAAGGAAAACGTAAAAAAATGTACCTTTAAACACCCACCCACACTCAAACTCACACCCCAGAGGTCGGGTCTCTTAGTATGTCGTTATAACAGTCTTACCTACCACTGAACAAACATTTGCGACTACACAATTTTTCCCTCTATTTTTCCTTCATTGACTGGACTATAAGTTCATTTTCTGAGAGCTTAATCTGAAATATACTAAATTGTCTTCAATCAATATTTTAATTGCGTCGAAACAGGACCCCATATGTGCAGTGGAGTGTGATGCTAAACCCACAACATTTCTGTTTTTAATGCTGCAATATTTTAGCCTGTCTACTATAGCCTGGCCCCAAGTACTCTTCTGTTAACACCAAAAATGTTACAGTGAACCGTTTTGTCAGGAACAATCACAATAGGAACATACTTTGCTGTATGTTTCATTATTTCTTTCATTTTGTCACTGCACTGACTGACATTCTTCTTCTTGTTGTTGTTGTTGTTTGGATATTTAAGGGGGATAAAGCTACAATGGTTATCAGTCCCCCATTCCATCAGTAAGCATCAAAAGTGATACTGTCAATGTGAAAGAAATCCGCCCAGACATTACGCTTGCAATGTGGGAGGGGACTCCCACTGTGTGCAGAAACATCAAAAACAACAAGAAACAAAACGTAAAGGGACGATCACGCAAAGACAGCTTACAACAAAGAAGCTGATGGATGTGGTTGGCCGACCATAAAACTAAAATAGGAAAAGTCAACCACTCGGCAGCACAAAGAAATCTCCAGTTACAGAGAACGGTAAAAACCCCCTGGTAGAATAAAACGTAAAATGGAATCTGCCATTGTAGCATTGTCACCTACAATTCCGATAAAACATCAGGGAGGTTAAAATTGCGCCACAAGGCGGCTAAAATGGGGCACTCAAAAAAAGAACCGACATTGGTGCGGGTCCTCACCACGAAGGAGGTGTCCAAGGATGAGCCACGTATGGCCAATGTGGAGGCGACACAAAACCACTGAGTCCTGTCGAGAGCCACGCATGGAGGAGCACCATGCGGCCGTAGTCTCCTTGACAACCCGGAGCTTGTTGGGCGTGCTCAGGCTGCGCCACTCAGCATCCCAAAGCCGATGTACCATTGGCGCAACAATGAACGGAGATCAGAAGCCGGGAGGCCGATCTCTAGACTGGACGCACCGACAGCCTGCTTGGCCAGCCTGTCAACACGTTCATTGCCTGGGATACCAACATGACCCGGAGACCAGATGAACACCACCGATCGCCCGAACTGTGTAACGGCATAAAGCGACTCCTGTATGGCCAACATCAGGGTAGACCGCAGGTGACACTGGTCCAGAGCTCTAAGGCTGCTCAGGAAGTCATTGCAAATAACAAAAGACTCGCCTGATCTGAACCGGATATGCACGAGAGCTCTGTGAATGGCCACCAGCTCTGCAGTGTAAACACTGTAGCCATTCGACAGAAAGTGCTGTTCCACACGGTCACCATGAGTATAGGCAAATCCCACGCAGCCATCAACCAGAGAACCATCGGTGTAGATCAGGTCACAACCTGGGAACTCCGCTATGACAGCTGAGTACTGACAGCGGAGCGCCTCCAGTGGAACTGAGTCTTTGGGCCCATGGGCCAAGTCCATTCGAGTAGACGGCCTTGGCAAGCACCACAGAGGTGTACGCGCATGGACCCGATATTGAGATGAAAGGGGCTAAGACTCAAGCTCCAGGAGGAGGGACCGAACTCGATAGGCAATCGTATGACCTGATCTGGGGCATCGCTGATGGCGGGGAACGATCACATCCGAAAATAGAAGACGATGGTTTGGGTGGCCTGGGGAGCAATATACATTGGCTGCATAAGCCGTGAGCAGGTGTTGTCGGCGGATCCCCAAAGGTGGGACCCCAGCTTCCACTAGTAAGCTGTTCACTGGGCTGGTGCGGAAAGCGCCCGTCGCGATGTGAACCTCACAGTTGCGAATGGGGTCCAGTAGGTGCAGCGCCGAAGGTGCTGCTGACCCATAGGCAATGCACCCAAAATCAAGACGGGACTGCACCAGCGTCGTGTAAAGCCGCTACAGCGTCGAGCGGTCAGCACCCCAGGTCGTATGACCCAGGTGTTGGAAAAGGTTGAGATGGCGCTGGCAGTCCCGTTTCAGCTGACGAATGTGGGGGAGCCGCGTCAGCCGGGCGTCAAAGAGCAGTCCTAAAAACTGATGGGTGTATACTACGGTCAGTAGTTCATCGCTAAGATACAGTGCAGGGTGAGGGTGAACTGTCCGACGCCGACAGAAGTGCATCACTCTGGTCTTGGTGGCAGAAAACTGAAAGACATGGGTAAGCGCCCAGATCTGTGCCTTCCGAATAGCGCCTTGCAACCTACGCTTGGCAACTTGGGTGCTGCAGGAACTAAAAGAGATACAAAAGTTGTCAGTATAAAGAGAAGGGGAGACAGACGATCCAACCGCTGTCGCTAGACTGTTGATGGCAACTAAAAATAATCAAACGCTTCAAACTGAGCCCTGAGGAACCCCATTTTCCTGGATATGAAAGGTGCTCAGGGAGGCACCAATTTGGACACGAAAGGTACGGACAGCTAAAAAATTCTGGTTAAAAATTGGTAGGGAGCCCCGGAGGCCCAAGTCATATAAAGTGTTGAGGATGGGTCGTTGCCAGGTTGTATCATATGCTTTGTGCATATGAAAGAAGATGGCAATAAGGTGGTGGCGCCGGGAGAAGGCAGTGGGGATTGTAGACTCTAGATACACCAGATTGTTGGTAGTAGATCGACCCTGGCGAAAACCGCCCTGGCATGGAGCCAATAATCCCCGAGTCTCAAGAATCCAACACAACCGCTGACGACCATCCGCTCTAACAGTTAACATGGAACATTTGTCAGGTTAATGGGCCGATAGCTATCCAGGGAAAGAGGATGTTTGTCGGGTTTAAGCACCGGGATAATGATACTCTCCCGCCAATGTGACGGGAAAACACCAATCACACCAAATACGGCTATAGACTGCAAGAAGATTACGCCGACTATCTGCTGAGAGATGCTTCAGCATTTGGCTATGGATGCTAGCAGGCCCAGGCACCATGTCAGGACATTGTGGAAGAGCACTGAGGTGCTCCCACTCAGTAAAAGGAGTGTCATAAGATTCAGAGTGGCGGGTAGTAAAGGAGAGAGCCTGGCGTTCTACCCTCTCCTTCAATGTACGGAAGGCCAGTGGATAACTTGCAGAGGCAAAGGCACGAGCATAATGCTCGACAAACATCTCTGCAAGTGTAGCCGGGTCGGTACATATAACTCCATTTGTGGAGCTCCCAGGGATTCCCACTGGTGTCTGTAATCCCTGTAGCCGCCTGATTTTACTCCAGACCTATGAGGCTGAGGTACCTGTCCCAATAGTGGAAACATACCTCTCACAGCACTGCTGTTTCCGTCTTCTGATTAGCTGGCGAGCACGAGCGCGAAGCCATTTAAAATTGATGAGGTGCTCCTGAGAGGGGTGCCGTTTGTATCGCTGTAAGGCCCTCCTGCGGTGTTTAATGGCCTCAGTGACCTCTGGTGACCACCACGGCACTGTCTTACACCGTGGGCACCCTGATGAACGCGGAACGGTAGCATCCGCAGCAGAAATAATAGAACGCGTGGTGCTCTCGACCACCACATTGATGTTCTCTAGTGGGGGAGGGCCAATGATGGCAGCAGAAGCATAGTCTTCGCAGTTAGCCTTGTGCAGAACCCACCTGGGTGGGCGTGCTGGGGACTCATGTTGTGGGAGTGACAAAAAAAAAAAAAAAAAACGGGGAAATGGTCACTGCCACACAAGTCATCATGGGCTCTCCAGTGAACAGATGGTGGAAGGCTGTGACTGCAGATGGATAATGTGCCATACTAAAATGTGTGGGGGCACCTGTATTTAAGAGGCAGAGGTCGAATTGAGTTAGTAAATCCTCGACAACCCTGTCACGACCAGAGATCGTAGAACCACCCCACAAGGGACTGTGGAGTAAGAAAGGTGGGGGTAGTTGAGCTACGAGTGCAGCCAAAACATGCAGAGATACGTCACCATCTGGCGGCACGTAGATACTGCAGACAGTTAACTCCTGTGTGGTCCTCACCCCGACAGCCACGTTTATAATGGTATTCGAAGGGGCACGGGTTCACTATACACAGAGGTGAGGACACACACACACACACACACACACACACACACACACACACACACACACACACACACACTCCACCTGAGACCCTGTTATATATGCTACAATTCCAGTAAAATCACCTGTATCCACGAAGGGTAGGGGTCCGCATTGCTGGAAACCCAGAGGAATGCAGAAAGCAGGTGTCATGCTCAGAAGCTGCCGTAGCTCAGCCAGATGGGGGGAAGAAACCGCCACAGTACCACTGGTGTATGGCATTGGTTGAGTGCTGGGAAGACATGAATCAGACGAGTCGATGGGTTATAACTCAACATCACTTGCATCCACCGGCGGAGGTTTGTCATTGAAACTGTTCGTTTTGTCAAGGGCGTCCCCGAGAGCGAGGTCCTCGGGTGACGCAAGAATCTCCACCTCATCCTCAGAAGTAGAGGTGGAGGTGAGTGGTGGCATGGAAACCACCATGGTCTCCTGTGCCCTTCTTTGGCCTTGGTTTACCCCTCCGTTCCCTCGGGGGCTTTGCTGGTGGTAGGTGCTTCTCAGACTCGGCCACAGGGACTTAGGAGGAGTGAGAAGCCCTGCAACCAGCAGTCTGCGACACTGGCGGAAGGGAGTGTCCCAACGGACCCCTTCCGTGTGAGGGAAGCCGGAGAAGGTTGGTCTTTCTCCACTGGAGAGGTGGTAGCTGACCCCGAGGCTTTCGCCTTGGGAGCTGTAGAAGGATGACCCCCAACCACTGTGGGGGCAGGCTTAGGTTGGCGGCCCACAGAAACAGATGAAGTAGGTAATACCGCCGCCGTCAAGGAGAGTGGCGACGATGTTACTGCTGCGAACGAGTTGTTCATAGTAACAGGGTGCAGACGGTTAAATTTTTTATTTGCCTCATTATACAATATACGGTCCAGGGTTTTATACTCTGTAATTTTCCGCTCCTGTTGAAGTGTGGGACATTGCGACAAGCAGGGAGGACGGTTCTGACCACAATTGACGCAGATAGGAGGCGGTGCATATGGGGCGCCCGGATGTGCTGGACGCCCGCAGTCCCTACATGTAACACTGGAAGTGCAACGGGAAGACATGTGGCCGGACTTCCAGCATTGAAAGCATCTCATAGGGGGAGGAATATAAGGCTGCATGTCACAATGGTAGATCATCATCTTGACCTTTTTGGGCAATGTATCACCGTCAAAGGCCAAGATGAAAGCACCAGTAGTGAACCTATTATCCTTTGGAGACCTATGGATGCGCCGGATAAAATGAACTCCTCGTCGTTCAAGGTTCACCCTTAGCTCGTCATCCATCTGGAGCAACAAATCCCTATGGAAAATTACACCCTGGATCATGCCTTACACCCTTGTATGGAGTAATGGTCACTGCAACATCACCCAGTTTGTCACAAGCGAATAGCGCCCGTGACTGGGCAGGGGATACTGTGTGAATGAGAACAGAACCGTTGCACATTTTAGATAGTGACTCCATTTCCCCAAACCTGTCCTCCAGATGGTCCACAAAGAACTGAGGCTTGGTCGCTGAGAATGAGTCCCCATCAGTCCTGCTGCAAACGAGATATCTCTGAGCATATTCTTCACTCTGTTTTGCGGCCCAACGTCCCTCCCAAGGTATTGTCAGGGAGGGGAATGTTTGGGGGGCATTCATTAAGGCATTAAACTTTCTTTCTTTGAGATGGCAGTTATATGTCCGCCAATGTCACCCGATTTTTGTCTCTTCATTGCGGGTAAACCGCCCCGATGCCACCCACTCCAATCAAGGGCTTTCCTCACGAGCGCCACCCAGCCACAGCAATGTCACCTGGCGGGATGACTGTTACCGGGAGTCCTGATGCCCCACAGAGACAAGCATCTACTCCTTGGCTTGCATGAGGAGTATTCAGCTCTGGCATCGGTAGAGAGATCCCTGTGTTGTCATGGGGCTACAGCCAAGAGGGTACATTAGGATCCCACCACAATGGACTGGCTACTGTGCTGGCTTTCTGGTGCTGTGTGAACCATCAGAAATAAGAGTGCTGGGATATCAGTGCACAATGGACGCGACTTGCATGGAAAAAGAAATGGTGTGCCCAATGGCAGAATAGAAGCCGCAGTCTTTCCATGATGGGTGCATAAGATGACATGGCACGAGAATTACATGTTGCACCACGTAAGGTGTCCGTCCCCAAATGATTTGCTCTTCTGAATAATTTTGAGAAATGGAAGGTCAAACCCACATAGGGGACCACAGATGTAAAGCCGAAACATAGTCCTTTTAGTCGCCTCTTAAGACAGGCAGGAATACCGTGGGCCTATTCTTACCCCCGAACCCGCAGGGGGGCTGACATTCTTATCAAACTCTATATGAATTGGGTATACAACCAACACTGGGTACATGTTGTTGCTGTTGTGGTCCTCAGTGCGAAGACTGGTTTGATGCAGCTCTCCACCCTACTCTATTCTGAGAAAGCCTCTTCATCTCCTCATAAGAACGGCAACCTACATCCATTTGAATCTGCTTACTGTATTCATCTCTTGGTCTCCCTCTGCGATTTTTACCCCACACACTTCCCTCCAATACTAAATTCACAATTCCTTGATGTCTAACAATGTGTCCTATCAATCGATCCCTTCTTTTAGTCAAGGTATGCCAGAAATTTCTTTTCTCCCCAATTCTGTTCAGTACCTCCTCATTAGTTACGCGATCCACCCACCTAAACTTCTTCTGTAGCACCACATTTCAAAAGCTTCTATCCTCTTCCTGTCCGCACTGTTTATAATCCATGTTTCACTCTCATACAAGGCAACACTCCATACAAATGCCTTCAGAAAGGACTTCCTTAGCCTGAAATCAACATTCGATGTTAACAAATTTCTCTTTTTCAAAAATACTTTTCTTTCCATTGCCATTCTGCATTTTATATCCTCTGTCCTGCAATCATCATATGTTATTTTACTGCCCAAGTAACAAAACTCATTTACCACATTTATTAATTCTTTACGTAATTTAATTCCTTCGGCATTGCATGATTTTCTAAGACTGCATTCCATTACCCTTGTTTTGCTCTTGTTAATGTTCACCTTATATGCTCCTTTCAACATACTGTCCATTCCGTTCAATTGCTCCTCCAGGTCCTTTGCTATATCTGACAGAATTACAATGTCATCAGCAAAATGCAAGGTTTTTATTTCTTCACCCTGAACCTTAATTCCTTCTCCAAATTTCTCCTTGCTTTCCTTTATAGCTTGCTCAATGTACAAATTGAATAACATTGGGCAAAGGCTACACCCTGTCTCTTCCCAACCTCTGCATCCCTTTCATTCTCTTCAACTCTGATAACTGCTGTCTGGTTTTTGTACTAGTTGTAAATAATCTTCCATTCCCTGTATTTTACTCCTGCTGATTTCGGACTGTGAAAGAGTGTATTCCAATCAACATTGTCAAAAGCTTTCTCCAAATCTACAAAAGCTAGAAATGTAGGTTTGCCTTTCCTTAATCTATCTTCTAAGATAAGCTGTAAAGTCTTCCCCAATGTCGGCTTCTACCAGCTTTTCCATCCTTCTGTAAGTAATTCGTGTTAAAATTTTGCAACCATGACTTATCAAACTGATGGTTCTGTAATTTTCACAGCTGTCTGCACCTGCTTTCTTTGGAATGTGAATTATTACATATTTCTGTAAGTATGAAGGTATTTCACCTGTCTCATACATATTACACACCAGGTGAAATAGTTTTGTCGTGGCTGGCTCTCAGAGACTACAGTAGCTCTGAGGGAATGTCCCCTCCAGAAGCCTCCTTTCTACTTAGGCCTTTCAGTGCTCTGTCAAATTCATCTCTCAGTATAGTATCTCTTATTTCGTCTTCATCTACATCCTCTTCCCTTCTTACAATATTGTTTCTAAGTTTATTTCCTTTGTAGAGCCCCTCTATATACTCTTTCCACCTTTCAGCTTTCCCTTCTTTGCTGAGAACTGGTTTTCCATCAGTATCCTTGATATTCATGAAGCTGCTTTCCTTGTATCCAAATGTTTCTTTTATTTTCCTGCAGGCGGTATCTATTTTTCCCCTATTTAAACATTCTTTCTACAGACTTGCATATGCCTTCTAGCCACTCCTGCTTAGCTATTTTACACTTCCTGTCAATCTCATCTCTTAATCGTCTGTACTCCATCTTGCCTGTTTCATTTGCTGCACTTTTATATGTTCTCCTTTCATCAATTAAATTTAGTATTTCCTGTGATAGCCAAGAATTTTTTGTAGGTCTTGCCTTTCTACCTATTCTTCCACTGCTGCCTTCACTATTTCAACCCTCAATGCTAACCTTTCTTCAACTGTTTTATTTCCCCATTTCTGTAAATTGTTGCCTCAAGCTTCTTCTAAAATTCTCAAGAACTTCAGGTTCCTTCAATTTATCCAGGTCCCATCTCCTTTATTTTCCTACATTTTTTCAATTTTTTTTTTCAGTTTCAGCCTACAGTTCATGACCAACAAGTTATGGTCAGAGTCTATATCTGGCCCTGGGTATGTCTTACTGTTTAAAACCTGGTTCCAAAATCTGTCTTACCATTATAAAATCTATCTGGTACCTTCCAGTGTCTCCTAGTATATTCCACATATACAACTGTCTTTCATGATCTTAAACCAAGTGTTTGTTATGATTAAATTATGTTCCGTGCAAAATTCTACCAGGTGATTAGTCTCTGAAGTGTTGGCTTCGATTTTGGAAAAGATGCATTGGCAGCATTGTGAATTACTGTTATGATAAGATCCATCCAGTCCTGGACACCTTCACACCACTTGAAAATAGCCATCTCAACTGTTTCCCACCATGATCCATTCCATCTGGTAGATTCCTCCAATTTGGATAATGGTCACTGCCATGAAGGTTGTTGTCCACGCTCCACCAAATGGTGTTTGCAAGGGTAGGCGAGCAGAGGGAGAGGTCTACAATTGAACATGAACCTGTAGCAGTACTAAAATGTGTAGCCCCACGTATGTTCAGCAGAACAACATCAGAGGACAGTATCACATTCTCAACCATTTGTCCCGTGAGCCAACTGTTGTTAGAGCCCCACAATTCATTGTTTGTGTTGAAGTCTTCTAAAAGAAGAAAGGTGAGGGAATTCTCTGATAAGTTCTCTCAGATTACTGTCCACATGCACACCAGGTGGCAAGTACAAAGAACACACTGTGATACTTGTATGGGCCGGTACACAAACAACACCTGCTTGTAATGTAATGGTTAAGGGCACAGATGAGGAGTGGAATGTATCACTGAGGAACACTGCCACACCAACTTGTGCCCTAGCACCAGTAAGGTTGTCTTTCCTGTGGAGGTGATAGCCATTAAGTATAGGTGTGTCATACTGTTTAAAATATGTCTCTTGGAGGAGACACAGAAAAGCTTATTCTTCACAATAAATTGCAATTCTTCCAAATGAGTCCTCAATCCAGCCAAATTCCACTGCATTATGGGGAGCCACGATGGTGGGGTGGGCCTACCTTTTTCCTATCCTTGCACTCTGAGGCACTTTTGGAGCACCAGGTAACAGATGGACTGCCTGGCTCCGGCGATGAG
Organism: Locusta migratoria; assembly: GCA_026315105.1. Classification (NCBI taxonomy): domain Eukaryota; kingdom Metazoa; phylum Arthropoda; class Insecta; order Orthoptera; family Acrididae; genus Locusta; species Locusta migratoria. The sequence goes on from CM048755.1 coordinate 108,406,695, forward strand.
GCATCTACCTCCATGATAATGTTCTCCTCATCACTCAGAGTACCATGATGATGTCCGATGATGCCCTCGAAAGAGCTTGAATTGGAATTGAGACCCTTTCTTTGACTTCTTAGAAAATGAGGAGGAAAGGGAAACTTGGGAAGCATTCTGTTTTTGGGAAGCACTGCTTTTGACAGGCACTCCACTTTTGGGGTGCCTTCTCAATGATTTCTGTAGGTTTTTGTGCTCTCTCTTCTTCAACTGGAGTTGCCTGAATTTCATTTTCTTTGGGGGTAGGGCCTTGACACATATAGATGAAAATGCAACACCGGGAATGGGTACGGGCAACACATTCTAGCAACATAGGAGAGTTGAAGGTAACAAAGACAGTGGGTGTTTTCTCTCATCATTCCATTGTTGCTTTTTGTCTCTGATCCATATCAATTATACCTTGTTATGCCTATTCTCCCTTGAATTTTGTTGTGTCGATATCCATAAAAATATGACACCTCACTAAGCCTATGCAGGAATTGAATGAGTTTTGCAATTCCATGAGGATCTCATAATCACTCAGTTTTGTAGCTTTTGTAAGGAGGTCCACCCGATTGGATCTACTGGTTTCAACCAATAAAGAATCATTTTACAGCTTTTTTATAGATTTCAAAATCCCAACAAGTCCTTCTACATCTACATCTACATACATACTCCGCAATTCACCGTAAGGTGCGTGGCGGAGGGTACACTGTACCACTACTAGGCATTTCCTTTCCTATTCCACTCCCAAATTGAACGAGGAAAAAAAGAATGCCTATATGCCTCCGTACAAGCCCTAATTTCTCTTATCTTGTCTTTGTGATCTTTACGCGAAATGTAAGTAGGCGGCAGCAAGATCGTACTACACTCAGCTTCAAATTCCGGCCCTCTAAATTTACTTAACAGAAATTCACGAAAAGAACGTCGTCTTTCTTCCAGCGATCCCCAATTGAGTTGCCGGAGCATTTCCGTGACACTCGCGCATTGGTCGAACCTACCGGTAACAAATCTAGCTGCTCGCCTCTGAACCGCCTCTATGTCTTCCTTCAAACCGATCTGCTGCGGGTCCCAAATACTTGAGCAATACTCAAGACGTGGTCGTACAAGCGTTTTATACGCAGTCTCCTTTACAGGTGAAGTACATCTTCCCAAAATTCTCCCAATAAACCGAAGTCGGCTGGCTGCCTTACTCACAACTGTCCTTACATGCTCGTTCCATTTCATATCGCTCTGCAATGTTACGCCTAGATATTTGAACGACGCGACCGCATCAAGAAGCTCACTACTGATGCTGTATTCAAACATTATAGGATTGCTTTTTCTACTCATGCGCATCACCTTACATTTTTCTACATTGAGAGCTAGCTGCCATTCTTCGCACCAACTAGAAATTTTGTCTAAGTCAACCTGTATGCTATTACAGTCAGTTACAGACAACACCCTCCCATACACCACAGCATCATCAGCAAACAGCCGCAAATTACAACTTACTTTGTCCATCAGATCATTTATATAGATAATCCCTTGTTAAGGTAGAAAGGTGACACTTTTTCAAATGTCCTTTCCTTTCTCTTCATAACCACAAAAACATTGTGATTCATAACTCCTTGAGCCCTGTTACAGTGTACTAATTTAGTATCAGGACTAGCCTCCCTCATATGATTTGATTTGTGCCTGTTAGTGCTCCCGGATGATACACCCATCCTGATGGGGTTGAAAACATGCGAAGGATCCATCTTAGTCCCAGGAGCAGCTAGGAAAATAACAGTTCACCCAGGCAGAGTCCCCCTTGTCTGAGTAAGTCTAACAACTGAGGTGCGGCAGTATCCCCAGAGGTTGCCCACCAATGACTGTTCCACCTCAAAAACCATGCATCCCATCAGCATACAGCACACCTTGCGATTGGGTTTTATTTACTGTATTTTTATAGAGGTTTCTACTGTCCTTGGGATCCAGGCAATAAAGCCAAAATCCCCATTCCCTGTGACACAACATTCCACCGCTGCACCACACGGTGGTCGCTGAAGCATGCCCAGAGCTTACAGTAGTGGAGGACTTACCATGTCTCAGCTCAGGGACTCCTGGGTTGCCAGGCCCATACTCAGCAAGTTAATGCTGAGCCCAATGCCAGTGACATTTTTCAACAAGATAATGTGCCACATCACAAAGCTAGGAGTGTGATGAAGTGGTACTAAGAACACCTTGGCAAGTTACAATTAATGCGCTGGTCTCCCAAATCCCCAGATTAGAACCCGGTCGAACATAAATTGGATGTGATTGAACGTGGTGTCAGAGCTCATCACCCACCACCCCAGAATTTACAGAATTAGGCATAAAACATGCGCCCGCACACACATTCGTGCTCGTGCTCACAAATGCTGTGCCAACTCCCTTCAGGGACCAACCAATCCTTCACTGGTTCCATGTCAAGATGTATTACTGCTGTTATCTGTGCCACATATCTGGGTATGTGGTCATAATGTTATGGCTTATTGTATATGAGTTTTGTATATTTTAACATTTACCTTGTTTGATGAGAGAAAAGCTGCAGCTCACACAACAAGAATGAGATACAGTTACGAGTATGTTCCACTAAAGAAGCAAAAAATTACATTGTTACCCTTCAGACTTTTGAAACCAAGTATGGCAAGGAGTGCATCAAGTAAATAGTACAAAGTAAATGTACCACAAAAATTTCATAATATTTCACTTTTATTGTATATGTATTATGATATGAACTTTCTTTTCACACTGCACAAAAGGTGTACAGGGCATAAATAATTGGTGTAAATATGGTACAGATTGCATTTTCATTTGTAAATATACATTAACGATTCACTTAACAATATCTCCTCTGCTAAAAGTGTTTTTCCACCCTGTATGGGTGTATTTTGTTCGTGGTGTTTTTGTCCTCCTTTCTTAAACATACAAAGAAATTGAGAATATTCACATTGCTTTAGAAAATATAAATATGTCTATTACAAGGATATCACACAAACTTATGTGTACAGTCAATGCTTGGGCAATTTTATTTTTTTGCCATTTCAAATTTTTGAACATAATGGAATTTTGAAATTATTAAGTGCAAAATATTTTACTCACAAAGCCTGTACTCAATAGAGTGCACTGAAATAGCACTACAGGCAAAATGTAAAATCAATTATTTAAATTAGGAATTAAATCTCTGTATAAACTCAAGAGACATAATTGAGCAATCAAATAAAAAATACACCATTGATGACTGTGATCTGCAATATGGATCAATTAAAGATGTTAAAAGTTTCAATATTTACTTAACAGAATATCAGTTTCACTAACTGGAAGCTTATTGACTCTCACCTCAATGCAGATAACACTCATAATGGTTGACATACACTTTTTAAGCCTACATGACTTTATCAACATTAAAACAATGTAATTCTAAATATCAGAGTTACAAATGACACCAAGTGAAACATTCGGTGTCTATTAAATACATGTATTTACCAACATTACAAAAATACAAACAGAAATCATTTTAAACAGAATTGCAAAAATGATTTTAGAAATAAAATTTTCTACTTTGGTTCCTCAGTGTTTACTGGAGAAAAATGTGTGTTGGCTGAAAGACTGGTGAAAATGATGACTTTTTGATAATTAAATACACAAACATCTCAAAAAATTAAATACAGCTTCATTCATTCGATACACAAGTATGGTGAAGTACTCTTCAGACACGCACAAACTCACACAAGTGAAACATTACACCCACACACCGTGCGGGTTTTTACTTGTAGGAACAGCATTTTCTAGTTGTCTGGGAGAACCAATCATTTTGCGAGTGCTTCCAGGTTTATGGGGACCTAGAAAATTTGAAATGAAAAGATGATCAAAAAAACTTGAACACTCAGATAAGTTTTGCATTACATAATAAAGAACAGATTTTTGCATAACTGAAATGAGTTATTTCTTGGTTATCATGAACCAGTCAGATAACACCTCCAATATTAACAATGTCAATAATGAAGGATAGATAACAACTCACCGTAAAGAAGCTTGCAGAGCTGCTGACAGGCACAAAAAATAGACAATCACATTCACACAACTTAAACTTTCGGCCAGGCTCTTCATGAGAAAGAAAGACACACACACACACACACACACACACACACACACACACACACACACACACAAAAACTACCACCACAACCTCCATGTCTGGTCATTCCAGCACCATATGCATCTAGACTGTGAGTGAGGTGGGGAGTGGAGGGAGAAGGATGTCAGGTAAGGGTGGAGACATAATTCGCGTTGCATGAGCCTTTACAATTCATCATGCAACTCGGAACTTTCCATCCCCACCCTCACATGGCATCCTTCCCCCTCCAGTCCCCACCTCACTAACGGTCTGGATGCATATGGTGCTAGAGTGTTCAGACATGGTGGTTGTGTGTGTATAGTTGTCTGAGTGATTGTGTGAATGTATGTGTTTCTTTTTCTGATGATGGCCATGGCTGAAAATTTAAGTTATGTGATTGTCTATTTTTCGTGCCTCTCAACAGCTCAGCGAGCCTCTTTATGGTGAGTTGTTACCTATCCTCCAATATTTACATTCCAATAGGATTTTTCATTCTCAATATTAACAATGGACTTGTATATCAAATTACAGAACTGTAAATTTTTCTGTTTTCTTTTATGATTTATTCTAGTTTTCTAAATATTTGCACATAATTTTGTTTTTTTATTTTCATGTATGGCTACAAATACTGTGCTTCCTCAATGTCAACATAAAACTAAAATAAGGGGAAAAACCTCTATACTTTTTATGTCTGCATAAAAAAAATAATCATTTAATAATATGTTGATGATTACACAATTAAAAACAAAGCACAAGGGTTAATTAGGAATGCTAAAGGAGAAGCTAGTGCTTAGCATATTATCATTTAAGAATGATTGTACCTAGACAGCACACAAAGCTATCTCAAAAGAACGCTATGGTGATTTAGAACAATTGCTGTTCACTCTTGGAGGTGCAGGGAGAATTCAGGGTATATGGTGCTATATGGCACAAGAAATCTGTCCACGGATGAGGTCTGGGGGTCAGTGCCTGTCTGTAAACACCTTTGCGAGACCTGAAGCATATTGGGTAAAGGAGTTCTCATCACTGAAAGTACATCACCCATCGGTGGCACGGTTGCATGGCAGACTTTTTATGTGGAATGGATGGCAGCTGTCGAAGTGCAGTACTGTTGCAGTTGAGAGGGTTTAATTTCGACAGGTGTGAAGTTTGGGACATCAACAAACTGGAGGTTAACATCTAGAAAAGTTGCATAATGGGCAGTGAAGGACCAAGTGAAGCAGATGGGAGAGGAAGAGTAGAAGCTGTAAAGGAATGAGGAGAGGGTGTCCAGGCCCAGAGAACAAATTGCAAAAAATGTCATCAATAAACCTAGGAAGGCTAGGAAGGTTTCCTCTAGACAGGCCACTCCCACGGCCGGTGCAGAGACTAGCGCCCCCATAGTGCTGACCTAACCAGCCACTCGTTGTGTGGCCCCAGTCTATCGCCCATGGTACACAGGAGCAGCAGCAAGAAGAATTAGTATTATATTTACTCTGTGAACATGTAATAGCAGTCTTCCGCCTGTCTCTTTTCAATCCAGAAGAAGTATTTGCTTCTGTACAATAAATGTCTTAATGAGAAAGTTTATTCTAGTTTGCTTCCTGCATCCTGCTTTGTGTGCTGGCTGCTCTTACATCCCCAATAGCCGACACATCATACAGCGAAGAGAATACATATCATAAAGCATGGGCAATGTATGAGTGACCAAGTGGATGCGACAGTTGGGATACCTGTTACTTCAAAATAAATTTGGGCATCTCAGACATATTCTGTGTCATGGGCACCTTTGTGCTCTGATGGCAAAGACTAACAAATCCCCTTGTTAGTCTCTCAACCATTAGGGGTAAAACCTAATGGGACCCTATGCAAGTATGGCTAACAACCTGCCTCCCAGCTACTTTAACCTGATGGTGGCAACAATCAGAACAAATTGCCTTGGATCTTTGGAAGTGAGGGAGTCCCACTTGTAATTGACACCAGGACCTCCTCAGTTATGACTTGGGAAATGATGTGGATTGAGATGGGGAGCTATTAACATCAACGCGGCCAACACTGCAGAGAAGTTAAATCTGGTAGAGGCTGCCAGTATTAGTGACATTTGGGTTAAGGGAGAGAAATAAGACAAAGTGGGAGAATAGAAGGTCTACCTGTCAGGGGTCAAAGCAGGAAGAGCACACTGCTGTGTAGGGCTTTACATCAGGAAATTGAATACAGCGTAAATGCAGTAATGTATGTAAATGAATGCCTGATGTGGATAGTTTTGACAGTTTCCAGCAAGAAAAGTAGGATTGTGTCAGTTTGTTCACCCTGTGAAAGAACAGATCAAGACGAGATGGAAATATTTTATGACACATTCAGTGATATCATTGTTAGAGTAAAAGACAAGGACTGATTTGAATGCCAAGATAGGAAATCAAACATAAGAGTATGAAACATTTATGTGTAAGTTTAGAGAGGATATGGCCAACAAGAACAGAAAACAGCTCTCATATTTCTGTGCTAGTATGTGTTTAGTTAACATAAGCTCTCTTTTTAAGCATAAGAACATCTTCTGGTATAGTTGGGAAGACGGGGGAACCAGGTCTGTCATTGACTATACAATAACAGATCATGTATCAGGAAGGCAGTCAGTGACATATGGGTATTCAAAGGATTCTTTGATGCTACTGATCATTATTTAATCTGCACAGAAATTTGTTTTGTGAGGCCAAAACTGCAGGAAGTCAGGTCCATGTGTAGGAGGAGAAGAGTGAAGGAAATCAGGCACAAATAAATAACAATGATCTCAAATATTGTTGAAACGAGATAGAATGGCTGACCAGTACTTACCTTTGTGCTGTACCGCCGATAGTGACACAAATGAAGAAACAGAAAAAAACAGAACAGAAAATAAGGGGACAAAAAGGACAAGCTTTCGGAACACAGTTCCTTCATCAGGTGGGAGAGAAGGGAAGAAGAAAGTATGGGAGCGGAAGGGAAAGGGAAAGCTTGTCCTTTTTGTCCCCTTTTTTTCTGTTTCCCCCCTCCCCCCTTCTGTTTCTTCATTTGTGTCAGTATCGGCAGTACAGCACAAAGGTAAGTACTGGCCAGGCATTCTATCTCGTTTCAACAATATTTATCATCCCTAAGGAGAATTTTCATCATTAATCTAACAATGATCTCAGAAAGGTACCAGTTAGTAGACTGTAGTCATTTACAGTCAATGGATAAAGAATGGACAAGGTGCAGGGACAGTCTAATAGGAATGGCTAAAGAACATCTTGTAATAGTAGTGTGGAAAGGCAAGGAGAAGCAGACAGCCTAGTGAAAGGCACAGTCAAGACGTTCTGTGAAAGGGGAAAGAAATTGCTTCATATAATTCCAGCATCCAAGTAGAAATCATGGGAAGAAATAGGTTGGAAACTATGGGTCAAGTTGCTGGAAAACCTTTATAGAGTGTAATTAGAAGTTTTTCAAAAGGGAGGGAAGAAGGAGTTGACTATGTTTTGGACAGGTCAGGAATGCTGCTAATGAATCCTTTGCGTGCCTTGGGCAGATGTAGGGAATATTTTGAAAAGCTGCTAATGTTGGTGAAAACATTCAGTAATATTTCAGATTTTGGTGTAGAATGGGATAGGAATGATGGTAGAAACAGGAAGTGGAGAGAATGGTCAATAGATTGCAGCACAATAAAGCAGCTGGCGTAGATGAACTCATCAAATACAATGGAATGTCATGTCTCAAATGGTTAAAACAGGACACATGAAATGGTATGAGAGTTGGCATAGGTTCCATCTGACCAGACTAAAACAGTAATCACATCAGTTTTCAAGCATGGAAACAGAAAAGATAGTAACAACTCTTTGATTACTGTTGTGGGAAAAATCAACTCAGGTATTGTTGAAAGGAGAATGCCAGTATTAGTTAATGACAAGTTGGATGAAAATTGATGTGGGTTTATGCCTCTTAGAGGCTGTAAGGACCAGATCTTTAGCTTACGGCTGATAATGAAGAAGTGTTATAAGTGGAAAAGTGAATTGTATCTGTTTTATAGATCAAGAAATGGATGCATTCCTAAGAAGAGGCTATTGTCAGTCCCAGAAGATTATGGAATGGGAGGCAAACTTCTGCAGGCACTTAAAGGTCTTTACAAAGACTGTCAGGCAACAATTTGAGTAGATGGTAAATTGAGTTCATAATTCAAGGTAGTTTCTATGGGGTAAGACAAGCCTGCAACCTATCACCAATGTTGTTCATATTATTTATGGATCATATGTCAAAATCAATAGACTGGTGGGGTGAGATTAAAACAGATGGAAGAAAAAAGAAAAAAAGAAAACCAGTCTCGCATATGCAGAGGGTTTAGTGGAGATGGGAGATTTGATTGAAAGGTTGCAGTCTAAAATTCCAGAGTTAGATCAGAGATGTGTTATGGTATGAAGATCAGCATCTCCAAAACAAAAATGAAGTCTATGGGGAAAGAGATTTAAGCAGATTGTGTGCCAAATAGGGGGGAAAAGTTAGAACAGGCGGACACTTGCAAGTATCTAGGATGTATTTTCTCACAGGATAGCAGCATAGTGAAAGAACTGGAATCAACGTGTGGCAAAGCTAATGTAGTAAGCACTCAAGCTATGATTTACTCTGTTCTGAAAGAAGGAAGGCAGTACCAAGACTAAGTTAGCAGTGCACTGTTCAATTGTTTGACCAAATTTGTTGTATGGGAGTGAAAGTTGGTTGGATACAGTGTACCTTATTAATAATGTTGAAGTTACAGACATGAAACCAGCAAGGATGATCTCCAGTACTAATAGATGGGAACAATGGCAGGAGGATGTCCATAATGAAGATATCAAACAAAAACTGGGAATGAACACCATGGATGAAACTGTTGGAGCAAACAGACTCAGATGATGGGGCCATGTTATACGCATGGGAGAAGCAAAATTACCTAAGAGACACATGGGTTCAGCACGAGAACGGATGAGGAGACAAAGTTGACAAAGTAGGAAGTATATGGATTTGGGAAAGAATGATTTTGAAGTAACAGGCTTAACATCAGAGGAGGCATCAATGTTAGCTCTACATAGGCAATCATGGAGAAATTTTGTAAGTAGTACTATGCTCCAGACTGAAAGGCAGAATCAGTCTTAAATGAAGATGATGATATTACTGACACTGTAAATATTTTAAAGAAAGAAAGAAAGAAAGAAGAGAGCGCACCAATTTCAAATTCAGAACGTTTTCCGCCTATTAACATGTCAAAAGGCAACTAATATGACAAGGGTAATGGTAAAGATCATTCACAATGACACTTTCACTATATGGCAATTAGATTCCCTTACAAGTGTTTACCATAATTGTAAAAATTATTCTTGATTTTTTTACAGTCTGAATTCATCTAATAGCAAAATCTGGAAAAATAGAGGATATAATGCCATCATAGATAAGAGCAGTGAGGTCCCTAAATAGATAATGCAGTTGACATGTTTAAAAAATATTAAGAGTAATCTTTAAAAGCAGTATTGCACAACATGTCATAAATCTTAACTGGTGTCACTTTAATCCTGATAACTACAAAAATTAAAGTATGTATCTAAGATATAAATACCTTCTAACAAGTGTTTAATCTCATCTGCAGGAGCTATAGCAAGGCTTTGCAAATTAGCTTCCTTCATTTCTGTGACAAGGTGCTCCACCTGACGCTTCTTATCAGCGATTGCAGATTCGAGGGCTGCAACCTTTAACAAAACATTTTTTAACTGAATATTTGTTTCTAATCACTGAAAAAGAAATGCAGAGACTATGATACATTATTACACAGAAACTAAGTATATTAAAAAAAGTATAAATGAATAAACTCAAAACCATGTTATTTCTGTATTGAAACAGGTATGAAAACCTTCAAAACAATTTTGCGTTTAAGGTCATGTTAACAGTCAAAATTTACTTTATTATATGGAAGTTAAAGGTCATGGGAAGGCAACAGCATACCACCTCCAAACAGAACAATGTCTAGTAATGCACTGTGAAGTTCAAAACAATCTTCAGATTGTTGACTGCTTTACCTTACTATGAATCTAAGCGGACCTTTGTTTGTTATCTGAACTGATAATTTTTTTTCTAAGAAAACAATGGAACAGCATGTGTGAACTTTCACACATGTTCCCAATGAACAGTGTTAAAGTTTTCCTTTCACCAATTTAAAAGCTGCAGAGCATGATGGAGTCTCTATAAAATTTTTTTTCTGTAATTGTGGCTGAGTTGGCCCCTCTGTTAACTATAATCTATCTTAGATCCCTTGAAGAAAAAAAATTGACCAGTAGTTGGAAGAAAGCACAGGTCACACCCATCTACAAGAAAGATACCGGAAGTGATCCACAATACTTCCGTGCCATCTACTATTTATTGTAGAACATTAGAACATATTCTGATCTCTTACACATAAAGAGAAATTTCTAACAGAATAACCTCCTCCACAGCAACCAAACTGCATGGTTTATGAAAACATCTAGGCCTATCAAGTGAAATTCAAATTACACTTTCTCACATGACATGCTGAAAACAATGGCTCAAAGCAGTCTAGTAGATGCATTGTATCTGTCATATACGCGGGCCTAATGAAATAGTGTGCATGCAGTCTGTCTTTACGGCCGGCCGTCAAGTGCCACCAGGTGGTAAAGAAACCCATCCATGGCCACTGTTACACAACTATCAGATTTGGACTCTACAGTAACGCAGGTGCAAGTCTTCTCACTTTAAAAGCATCAAGCAACGGTTAAGCCACCATGGACCACAGCAACAAGTTTATGTAATTTTTCCATCAGTATGCTTATGTTCCGTATAAACTACAAACTATGCTAACACAAAATGTGACATACATTAAACTGGAATTAAACTAGGCCTATCACATCAACAGCACTGCAAAGTAGGAAGACTCCTTACAAATTGTCAGACAGGGGTCAAACTTTTAGTCATTTTATACGATGTGTGTTGCAGCAGTTCTGCACTACTCTGCTACCATCATCTCCAGTGCCTTGACAATGCACAGTTAAATTTATAAGCTCATAACTGGTTTGATTCTGTAGTTATTTGAGTCACAGGCATCCACTTGAGGTGGCACATGCTGCCCCCCCCCCCCCTCCCGACAATCTGGCACAATTTTTATTCATAAAACTATCAATTTACTGTTTTTTGTTTTTTTTTTTTTTTCCACCCATAAAAAGTAGAAATTATGGCAAGAAAAGTCACACAAGTGATCAACTTTTACTTCTATCAAAAATGCAAATTTGTGTGTTTTGTTTCCACCTCCATTGAAATATTCCTGTGGATTTCAATGAATACAGCAGAAAAACAGCTAATATATGATGGCCACTAATGGGGGGAAAAAATCATTTTTCCAGAGTTTTTCGAATACCTATCACTCCCTATTTTTCGGGACTTTTGGCATTACCCTTCCTAGAGAGTACTAAACAAATTGTACAATATAGTAAACATTGTCAGATTTGAGTGCCAGCACAAAGTGAGTACATTTTAACTATGCTCCTAGTTTGTTGCTGTTTTTAAGACTGTCTGTGCTCACATTACAAAACCAAACAAACCGTTTAGATGGCTCAGAACATGTATAGTTCGGCAATGAAAATAGTTTTGTTTGTAGGAAATACTTTTCGTAAAATAGGGCTCAAGCACTCCCCCCCTCCCTTTTTTTGCAATTTATAAAAATCGTCAGCTTTGTCATCAATATTGTAAACTACTTGAAAAGTAAGAGAGTGGAATTTTATAAGACCTTCACTTTGCAAGTTATTACATGCAAAATCACTTGTTTATCATGCACACATTTCCGGAGATATAAAAAGCTAAACTTCACGTTTTTTTGTTAATATCCTACCAATCATATATCTTTTAGTTTGGAATTTGTGTGGTGGCTTTCTTCGATCACAGAAACCTGGGTAATTTCCAAGAATGCTTGCAATCTAAATAGCTTGGCCTGACATATATCGAACATACAACTGTAAATCGAATGAGTGTTTCTGAACCGGAGATTCGGGCACTATGTGCCTTCTAATACTGAAAAAGAAATTTCACGTTTAGCTATACCTAACCTAACATTCACTTAAAACACTGATCTGTAGCTTAGCCTTAAAAATGTTAGGTACAGGTGAAACAAGATTTTTTTTAGTATGTGAGGGCGTGCAGTGCCTGAATCTACAGTTCAGAAACAATCTATTTACAGCTGCACATTTGTGATATATCGTTTCAGACTGAAGCTACTTTGATTGAAAGCATTATTGGAAATTACTGAAGCCTGTATGATATCTATATACTTGTAGCAGCTACATTACACCCTCTCCAAAACATACTGTTGTTGATGTTAGCTCAAACAACAAAAGTATATAACTGTACTGTTAGCGCTAAGTAGACATGACACGAACTTCCTTTGATTGTTCACTGAACAACAGACAACAAGCGGATCACATGGGAATATGAGAATGCGAACCATGCACTGCAGAATGTCGTTTGCGCACGAGGACTTACAGTTTACACCAGAGAGAATATGCACTCTCCGTTCTATGTTTGTTTGTAGAGCTGTGAAAGTTACAAACGTATCATTACTTGTTATTTTCGATACCGATGATATCTTAAAATGTGTATGGAATCCAATCCCATTCATAAGATTACATCCTGGCACAAAAGAACATTTTTAAAGGATTCCACTGTTCTAAAACACTTCATACGCACTGTAGCAGAGACAACCACTTAGCATAAACATTCAACATTTTGCGTGCGTTTTCACCAAAGATTTGATGATCTATCTTCCAGCATTTTGCATCTTTGAATTATTTTGCAAGTAATAAGAAATATAAATTAAAAGCTGTTCAATATTAATATTTACAAGACCATTACAGCCCTTTTCAGCTGGTAAAAGCACAGTCTTCGAAGTACATATTGTATTTTACTTAAAACTTACACCTTTGGAAACACTAAACATATTACTTGCATTGTCATATGTGAAACCTACACATTATCTCATAGAACCATTTCTTCTTTAGTTCTCTCGAATTGAGATAATTACAGTTGAAATCTGCATTTTTGGTAACGAAATGGGACAACTACTGGGTAGAGCTTTTTGTTATTCATATTGTTACTACCATCTGTTGCCAGGGAAAAGGGCTAAGGCTTCATTGACATTTTTCCCTCGATAATGGAAGTGACACTTTTAACTAGTGTTCCCATACAACCACACTTCGTGGCTGTTTTTGGAAACATTTTCTTGAAAAAATGTCCTCCACGGTCACTTCATATCAAAGGCAAATTGAGACACAGAGCAAGAGTGGACTAACCCACATTTGTTAGTTGCATGAAATTATGCCTATGTATAAAAACCCTACAAAACCACATATTTATTTTTACCATACAGAATTTATATATGTGGTTTTGTAGGGGGTTTCATATGTCACATAGGCATAATTTCATACAGACAACAAATGTGGATAATTCCTCTCAGTGCCTCAATTGTGCTCAACATGAGATGATGTAAATAACTATGCATTTATTACCAAATTTTCATCATCTGAAGATTAAGTAAAAATTGTTAAATTCTTGTTAATGTCCTTCAGCTTCACTATATCTAAATTCAATTTATGACTCAAAATAAACAATAAAAATGACTTAGGAATTAACACTAACAGACTAAAACAACCATAATACTAGTTAATACCTCTCTTTTCAAATTTTCAGCACAAAGAGCAGACATCTCAGCATTCTGACGTGCTTGTTCCACTTCCCGGTGTAAACGTTCCATCTCACCCAACAATGACCGTTCCAGAGATTGTCTATCTTCGTATTCACGTATAACGTATCTTTGCTCCAACTGTAATTCTTCTAGTAACAGCCTGGATGGACAAAAAATAGTATTTTAAAGTATATTAAAATCAGTTAGTACAGAAAAAATTAAACTAATAAATTACTTAGTGTTTAAAAAGAAGCATTTTCAATAATTCATTTCTCCTCTGTGTAAGGTAGTAATGACAAAAGACTGCATAATATAATTTTGGTGCAATGCTTTCACTACCCATTTTGGAACTACTGTAAACTTCAAGCACACAAGACGTAAGCACCAAACAGCAGTCAGCCATTCAGCAGACTGCTGCTTCCATGTAGCATTGACAAGAGAAACAATGCCTTGGATGTGCTGCGGCCAACTAGCAGATGCAGCTGACGCGTGCGCAATGATACTGGCACAATGAGGGACTCTGCGACAAAAGCATTGCTCGTGTCTCAGCTTACATTTCGTGTGTTGCATTCTGCCAGGGCTACACTTGCGATAGTTGAGCTGTACAATAACACCAGATTGTGTCCTGGGGCATTATCAAGCACAATTACATACATAATGTACCTTATACTGATTACTAATAATATCATACTTCCCTGATGATATTCAGGTATTGGTGCAATACCTGTACATCTGGAGGAAACGCCACTGGAGTACGGTTTATTGCGTTTGTGAGTACATGTTAAACTTTCGCGTCACTATGCCAGGAGATTCCATTATGTGATTGGACTTCAGTGATGTTATACTGCATGACAACATTATTGAATGGTCTATCTCCCATGATTTAATAACAGAGAAGTTTTGTTACAAATGAATATTACTTTTTATATTACCACCTGATCAATTTACATTCGCAGATCCAACTACCGAGCACTACGATTTAATTTAAAGACACTAATCACTTGAAACATTTATCATTTGCAATGGAGATTTCTCTTTTGTTAAAAATCTCATTACAAATACAAACTGATATGTTTACTTTCACACATCTGCCTATTGAGCCCCATGATTTCATTAAAAAACACAAATTGCTTGAAAAAATTGATCATTTTCAAAGGAAAATGTTGAGTTGTGAAAATATCCTAGACAAATTTAAGATAGTCACTGGTTCTCTGCATTAACATCTGGTGACTTAGTACTAGACCATGGAGGTAGTAAAATTGAGGATATAGGATACAGCCAAGGTGATGAAGGGTCAGCAGTAACATTATCAACAATGATTTTGGTTAAAATTTCCTTTACAATATGTTTGGAAATACATCAAATGTTTCCATCGTCTATGATTAATTTACAATGAAAGATCTCACTATCCCTTAACTAAAACCACGAGATTACAACAAACATGAAACAACTATTTTCCACATAATTTCTGTAACTTTAATACCAGAAGAGCAGGCCCATAAAAACTGTAATATTAAAAAACTAAATAAAACAATTATCAACTGTAATTTACCTTATTTTGTTTTTACACTGAAGCAATTCTGTCTCGCAGTTTGCAAGTTTTGAGCGCAACAATGTGAGTTCAGACTTTAATGTCTTCTCTTGCTGACGCACAATCTCACTCTCTTCTTCTACATTCACCAACTGCCGTAGCTGAAATCATGAGGGTAACTTTTCAATGTAGGTTATGAGTGTCTTTATGAACAAATACTCTGCCACAAGAGTATCTAATACGGAATAAATGTTCCGCACAATAACAGACACTTATAGGAACACATAATTAGTCAACTGTTGACACTGAAGCAAACTAAGAAAAAGATTAAAACAGCAAGAAAAAATGACATTTAATATTCTAGAAAAAAGGGAAAAAATCAACAAGTTTATGCTGTTGTATGCAACGTGCTTCACCAAACACGACAGGTCTGAGTGCCCCAAGAATTGGGTTGTATGCCGTAAATGTCATAAAAAAGGTAATATGGGGGTTGAATGGCAATCCAATGCTCAATATGCACCTTCTGAGAACCACGAGATGGATATTCAGGAAGTGCCGTTGGAGTTAGCTTAAGACCAGCATGAGAACAAACTGTTTATTCACATATTTTCTCCGAAAACTGTCTTGAGCAGTTAAACCGGCAACCCACGTGCAATGGAAATATTCTAGACCTTATAGCCACAAACAGGCCTGACCTTATGAACGATGTCTGTGTAGAGACAGGTATTAGTGATCATGATATCATCATAGCGTCGATGGTGACCAAAGTTCATAAATCAATCAAGAAGGCTAGGAGCGTGTTTTTGTTGGGAAGAGCCGACAAGCAAATGTTTCGATCGCACTTAGAAAATGAATGGGCATCGTTTAATTCCGGGACTATGGATATAGAGGAATTGTGGACTAAATTTAAGTGCATTGTTAATAAAGGGTTAGAAAAATATGTGCCAGTAAAGACGATTAAGGATGGAAAAGATCCACCTTGGTATAATAATAATGTTAGAAAGCTGCTGAGAAAGCAAAGGCTGTTGCACTCTCGATTCAAAAAAGAACACGCAAATGATGACAGGCAAAAGTTAGTAGAGATTCGTGCGTCTATAAAAAGATCGATGCGTGAAGCATACAATAATTATCACAGCCATACCTTAGCAAAAGATCTTTCCGAGAACCCGAAAAAATTCTGGTCCTATGTAAAATTGATAAGCGGGTCAAAGCCCACTGTCCAGTCACTAGTTGATCATTCCGGGGCAGTAATAGAAGAAAGCAAACGGAAAGCTGAAGTTCTAAATTTAACCTTTAAGAAATCTTTCACACAGGAGGACCGCACAAATATACCATCATTTGATCAACGTACTAATTCCGAAATGGGGGACATAGCAATAGGTATTTCCGGTGTAGAGAAGCAGCTGAGAGAGCTAAATACGAAAAAGTCTGCTGGTCCGGATGGAATAGTCAGTTCGGTTTTACAAAGACTATTCTGCGGCATTGGCCCCCTACTAAGCTTGCATTTATAGCGAATCTTTAATTCAGCGCAAAGTTCCTAGTGATTGGAAAAAAGTGCAGGTGACTCCCGTGTATAAGAACTGACCCATACAATTACAGGCCAATATCGTTGACATCAGTTTCATGTAGAATTTTGGAGCATATTCTCAGTTCGAATATAGTAAATTTCCTTGAAACGGAAAAGCTTCTTTCCATGAATCAGCACGGGTTTAGGAAACATCGTTCATGTGAAACTCAGTTTGCCCTTTTCTCACATGACATCTTGCGAGCCATGGACGAAGGTCAACAGGCGGATTGTGTTTTTCTCGACTTCAAAAAGGCGTTCGACGCGGTGCCACACTGCAGACTGCTAACGAAGATACGAGCTTATGGAATAGGTTCACAGATTTGTGACTGGCTGGAAGACTTCCTAAGTAATAGAACGCAGTACGTTGTTCTCGACGGCGAGTGTTCATCAGAGACGAGTGTATAATCAGGCGTGCCCCAGGGGAGTGTGATAGGACCACCATTATTTTCTATCTATATAAATGATCTGATGGACAGAGTAAGTTGTAATTTGCGGCTGTTTGCTGATGATGCTGTGGTGTATGGGAGGGTGTTGTCTGTAACTGACTGTAATAGCATACAGGTTGACTTAGACAAAATTTCTAGTTGGTGCGAAGCATGGCAGCAAGCTCTCAATGTACAAAAATGTAAGGTTATGCGCATAAGTAGAAAAAACAATCCTATAATGTTCGAATAAAGCATTAGTAGTGAGCTTCTTGATGCTGCCGCGTCGTTCAAATATCTAGGCGTAACATTGCAGAGCGATATGAAATGGAACGAGCATGTAAGGACAGTTGTGAGTAAGGCAGACAGCCGACTTCGGTTTATTGGGAGAATTTTGGGAAGATGTACTTCACCTGTAAAGGAGACTGCGTATAAAACGCTTGTACGACCACGTCTTGAGTATTGCTCAAGTATTTGGGACCTGCAGCAGATCGGTTTGAAGGAAGACATAGAGGCGGTTCAGAGGCGAGCAGCTAGATTTGTTACCGGTAGGTTCGACAAATGCGCGAGTGTCACGTAAATGCTCCGGCAACTCAATTGGGGATCGCTGGAAGAAAGACGACTTTCTTTTCGTGAATTTCTGTTAAGTAAATTTAGAGGGCCGGAATTTGAAGCTGAGTGTAGTACGATCTTGTTGCCGCCTACTTACATTTCGCGTAAAGATCACAAAGACAAGATAAGAGAAATTAGGGCTCGTACGGAGGCATATAGGCATTCTTTTTTTCCTCGTTCAATTTGGGAGTGGAATAGGAAAGGAAATGCCTAGTAGTGGTACAGTGTACCCTCCCCCACGCACCTTACGGTGAATTGTGGAGTATGTATGTAGATGTAGATCTTGATTTTCTCACAGTCGCTGCATCTGCAGGTTGATACCAGCACAGCCATTTCCTTGTTGAATGCTCAGAGCTGTGTTAACTTAGGCTCCTCACAGCTGTCACGAGTCAACAAACTCCTGTGGGGTAAAAGCAAATACGGAAGGAAGGAAGGTACTTTGAGTTTAACGTCCCGTCGACAGTGTGGGCATTACAGAGATGGAAAATCAAATATCGCTTGGTAACTCGCCTCATCACTTTCATTGTGGTTCATGAATTCTGTGCAGCTAACCTTTTCAGGTTACTTTCTGGTCACTTGGTTTTTTGCAGAATCCATACATCTAATGTCTAACAAGGTCCCTTATCAGTTCTTGGAATCCCTGCGTTTCTCATTTCAGAATGTCTTTGCTGAATGTCTTTGATGTGTCACTGATTTTCAGGCTCACCACACCCTGAAACCATTGGCACATGGTTATCATTTTATTTCATTTTTTTTTTTTTTTTTTTTTTTTTTTTGGCAGGGGGGGGTTATCAAGTTCCTTTGGCCCTCTGCACTCAAGGCAGAATTGGACCGCCTGGTCTCTCTCAGGATGGTTGTTCCCAGATCCCTGTTAATAGTGCAGAAACCCTCTAGAAAAATATGACTATGTGGAGACTTTAAAGCCACCGTCAATTCTCTAATTACAACGGACACCTACCCTTTGCCCCACTCAGATGAACTGTTCACACAAATAGCCGGGGGGTGGTTTTTCTCCAAACTGGACCTGGCAGAGGCATAACACCAATTACCTCTGGATGAGGTATCTAAGCATCTCATGGTTCTTAACATGCCTTAACAGTTGATGTTTGAGGTGGCAAGTGGCCCAGCCATATTTCAACGATACTTGGAGCAGTAACATCCTGGATTCCATACTTTTCAATTATCTAGACAACATTGTGGTTACAGAATGTATTATGGAAGAGCACCTGAAAAACCTTGGCACATTGTTGGAGAATATCTGGGTGGTGGGGTTATTTTCAGCCTGCAGAAGTCCAAATATTTCCAACTGTCCGTGGAGTATCTCGGTCATCTCTCTCATCAGGGTGTTCATTCCATGGAGTCTTCATGAGCCGTCCATACCCCCCCCCCCCACCTCCTCTATCGTTGCGTGAGCCGCAGGCATTTTTTGGAAGATAGCCTATTAATCCCTGGGGTCTCCTCCATTGCTTGCCACTTGTACAGTTTTCTCTGCAAAGGTGCCCATTTTGTTTGGTCGCCAGTGTGCTCCCAGGCTTTCACTGTACTGATGGAACGTCTCGATAGGAAACTGGTGCATTTGGTAGCAACATGTCCCTAGCGTTCAAGTCAACTAGTGTCTCCCAATCGTCATTCCCTCCCTTGTCACTAGCCCACAACCCTGGAAATGCATCCATGGGTACTTTGCAGGCCTGTTTCCGAATACCTTTCAGCTCATCGTCATTGACTCCATTTCAATTTTCCGTGCACAATCCGATGCTCCTAAACCACTACCGAGGTGACGATTCAGGCTCTATAGTCTTTTCAGTGGAGAGCCTCCCAATTACCCTGATGTGAGACGTTGAACCACAGTTTCGGTCAAGGGGGTTCACCAATGCTGCGTGCGGTCTGGCACCTTTTCACCCACAGTCAAATGGGGAGGCAGAGCGCATGGTTCACAGATATGTAAATACCTACACAATCATTGAATCTCTTCCTAACAGCCTCTCATACAATACCTATAAGGCCCTCATAGCCCAGAGACACTTCTTCGCGAGTGCCAGCTCCGTACACTGCTCCATCTAATCCAACCTGATGCTTACCTACCAGCGCATTCAGTCGGCCAGGTTTTTGCACCATGGACTGCCATTTGGGCACAGGGTTTTGCTAACCTTCCCCCAACTGGATCCTGTGGTCATCGCCCATCAAGATGTATGCTGTGTCAATAATTTGTGGATGGGTGAATGATAGGTGCGGTGGCATTGCTACCAGCTTCGTTGTCAGGTTGGCACCTAGGCTACAGGACCATATGATTTGAGCCAGATGCAGTGGCCCTCCGAGTGGGGCTCCATCATTCTTATGAAAGATGGGGCACAGCATCTCCGAGATAATTATGGGGTACAGATTTTCCCCCATATGACCTTATCACAAATGCCTGATGAATTTTGGAAATCTGATAAAAGATCAAATCTCCGACATAGCTGCGGCATGAAAAATATCCTTCAAGAACGGGACCAATGACAGCTGAAGAGAATTGTTCACTGTGCAAAAAAGTACAACCCATTTGCAAAATTGCTGCAGATTTCAATGCTGGGATGTTTGTGAACTTTCAGAGGGAAAGATCCACTAGTGTAGCCTTGCTGACCGCATGACACAAAGTTTCACACCTCGCCTGGGCCTGTCAACACCGACAATGGACTGTTAATAATTGGAAACATGTTGCCTGGTATGACACATCTCTTTCTAATTGAATCAAACAGATGGGCATATAGAGGTAGAGAGACGACCTCATAAATCTATGGACCTTGCATGTCAGCAGGGGGCTATTCAAGGTGGTGGAGGCTCTGTAATGGTGTAAAACTTGTTACTTGCAGTAATATGGGACCCCTGATACATTTAGATATGACACCGACAGGTGACACGAACAAACACATTCTGGCTGATCACCTGCGCCCCTTATGTCCACTGTGCATTCCGACGGACTTTGATAATTCCAGAACGGCAATGGGAGACACTACACATTCCTAGTTGCTTCAGAGTGGCTCAGGAACACTATTCCAAGTTGAAACACCTGCGATGTCTACCAAACTCCCTAGATGAGGACATTGAGCAAATCTGCTATGCCTTTCAACGTGCTGTTCAGAAGAGATCTTCTCCCTGTCAAATGTTTACGAATTCATGGACAGCGCCGCAGGATGCATTTTGTCTATTTGCTCCAGCACTGCTTCAGAGATTAGTCGAGCCCATGCCACATTGTATTGCTTGCAGAGGGCTCTACACTATATTACGCAGGTGAACCAGTTTCTTTGGCTCTTCAATATATTAATAAACAATAAATCCCTATTCAATAATGTTAAATCAAAAGCAAATTCTGGCATTTGAAAAAAATACAGATTCTGTTAATTACTCACTTGTTCTTCACTTACGCGAGCTGCTGCTTCATATTTTGCTATTTCCTGTGAAAGGAATTCCATTTGTTGTTGGTGTTCTCTTGTTTTGCCTTCCCAAAATGATATTTCCGCGTCATACTAAATTAAGACAAATAAAAGAATTTAGAATTACTGAAATGTCTTATATCAATAAGTTAAACATAAAGATTCACGGAGATCATTAATATCATAGCTGTTTGTCCAATTTTGAAAGAGGTTGATCTCTTGTAACTACAGATTACATACTCAAAGCAAACAATACATTTTTACTAGCGGCCACAAAGAACCAAAAACAAGTAATTTCCAAATTTAGACCAATATGATGCACCTCCCCATACTTTGTGCGAGCACCTTCATCTCTACGGCCAACTGCTTACTACAGTTTTCATGCCCCCCCCCCCCTCTCTCTCTCTCTCTCTCTCTCTCTCTCTCTCTCTCTCTCTCTCTCAACCTTCCACATTTCCCTCCATTGATAAACGGACGATTTTTTATGTCGCAGCATATGTCTTGTCAACCGATCTTTTGTTTTTGTCAAATAATGCCATCAGTTTCTTTTTTCTCCCAATTTAGTACAGTACCATCTTGTTAGTTATTCAATTGATCAATCTAATATTCAACATATTCCTACAGAACCAGATTTTGAACATTTCTATTCCCTCCTTATAATCTAAGTTACACTAATGTACAAGAGTAAAACATCTTCAGAAGACTTCTTAAATTTACATGTAATGTTTAAACACTTATCTTTCTCAAAAATGATTTTATTGCTATTGTTAGTCTGAATGTTGTATGCTCTGTACTTCAGCTATCAACAGTTATTTTGATTTCTATAATGAAACCAGTCAGTGACATTTTAACACTAATAATGCCACAACCATTAAAACTATCAAGTCCTCCAATGTTAAAAACATGTACTGAGAAATGTTTTCAAACAGAAAATTAAAAACTAAAACGTTCCATTAAACAAATTTTGAAAGAGACACTTGAATTAATACCATCATCATCATTATTATTATTATTATTATTATTATTATTAATTTCAATGTTTTTTTTTATGATCTGACAAACTAGACATATTACTTTCTCTGGATGTTTAGATTGATATCTTTTCATATATCTGGACTGTAAGATTTGTATTTTTGGTTGCCTTTGAATTGTCTTATCAGACACATTAATGGAGAAGTTTTGTTTTATTTTACTAGTTTTCTGCCATTATGTGTTGGAAGTGTGGAAAGGCAGATACATGTAAAAGTTTATATTCTTGATTTATATGAAGAGTTGTATTATGTTTACATATGATTATGCAAACAGAAAGACTCTGCATCATTTCCTTCAATAATTAACAAATGAACTAGAAAATCTGGATTTTTCCTCGTAAAAGACAAATCTATCCACACAGATACTGGCATAACGACAAAGAAACATCAAGAAGACTACACTGAAGAGACAAGGTAAATAACTCATACCTTTTAAAATGGTACTTTTTCATAACATTCTAGTCATTCACCTCACCTTTGTATTTTGCCATGTGCAGTACACACCAATGCATGTCATTGATAGTCTGCTGATATACTTCAGTTGGCCATTTTAACGAATGACATAGCAGAGGAACAAGGTTGTATGTCCAAATAGTTAAACTTTGTTGTTATTTCTAATGTCTCATTTCCTAATCTAATTGCCTCAGCACAACTTTCACTGATGCCAATCTTGTCATTTCTTTCCATGACACTACACATTTCCTTCAACTGCTCTTTCTAGTCCTTTGCTGCTGACAAAATTACAATGATGTTGGCAAACTTCAATGTTTTTATTTCTTTTCCTTTAATGTTAAACCATGATCCAAAAATCTATGATTGCAGTTTTTCTCAGTGTATTCAAACAATAAAATCTTTTCACGTGAACAGATGAGTGGTAGCATTGTCTTGCTGTAATATTTCAAAGAGTTTTAAACCCATCATCATAAGGATCACCATTTTATTGGCTTGATCTTCTTGTTTGTCCTCCCACTTTTTATCCGGCTACAAAGTACATCTTATCTGTACGTTGCTGTAACTGTTTTTGCTGTGTGTTTCCCACAAATTCTGCAACTTGTGTGGCAAGCTTGTCCTAAGGAAAATGGACATTGCTAATGTACTAAGAAGTTTAGTGACAGAGTTATGTTGCGCTGGATGGTAACAACTGTCCAAGTAAATGCTGAAGTATAGGTCTGTTAGTGTCTTCTTCCTTCAGAACAAGTGTCGCAACACTTGAGCTGGATTTACCTTACTCAAAATATCCAAGAAGGATAGGCTTGTGTTCTCTTCTACTCCATGGTGAACTTTATGCTGTCATACATGCCACTGGACTGATGTAGGAGCTCCTGTGCATTTTCCCTGCCACTCGACCATAATACGAAAGTGTAATGTGTCTATAAAGGACCTTTCATTTTACATAGGCAATATTCTGGGCAACATCTTAAAAAGTGCTCCATGGAAAGGTTGGCACTAACTGCCACTAAAGGAAAACCCATGGTAATTGCATCTATTTGCTCATAGAATATTCTACCACAGTTGGAAGATTGTGGTTAGCACATGATGAAAGAGTGATTCTGTCCTTATTGAAGTGCCCTTGAGTAGAGCTAAGGAATATTCCAGCAGAAACTGGATGGAATTGATGTGACATCAAAGTAACTATTAGATCCGGCGACTTGCACACTTTTATCGTCCACCACATTTATTACAGCTATTAATATAGCGAGTGTGCCTATATGCTGTAAGAACCTGCATATTGGGCTATGTATGGTTTTGATTTAGAAGTTTGGCTCGATGTTATCTTAGGGTCGAACTGCATGTCTGCTTTCATGTCCCAGCAACTACCTTAGTTGCAAGTATTATCTTTTACCTGTGATCCTGTAGTTAAAAACACTATGCATTGGTTGTAGTTTGCAAAACAAATAAGAAATATTACATAAAATAACTAGTTCATGAATAAAAGGGTTTTATTCTAATATTTGCAAATGAGGTACGCAAATCAAATATTTAGTTGAGTAAGGTTTATTCAATTAAATTGTCTCCTTATTGGAAGTGGTCAGATGAAATATTAATCATAATTTGAATAAAATGGTTAAACAGTTGCAGTGTCTGTGACAAGAAATTGGTAGCACTTTCCCCCCAACTAAGTAATCATAACTTTATTAAACACAGACACTCTGTGTAATTCATGAACACTCAACATGAAATTGTCAACAGTTCAAAATAGTTAAAGTTTCCTGAACACTATTTCTACACTCTTCAGTACTTGTGTAGAAACAAATGCATATCAGTTGCGCTTGCATACACTGTTCTCACCAAATTTAAGAGTCCTGAGAAGCTACCGTTCGCTGCACAAATCTTAATCCTCTGCCCAATCAAATCACTTCCATCATCCAGGAGAGTGCTTCTCCTGTCAAGACTAGACATGGAGTTTTTTTTCCCGCACACACCCTTCCTTCAATACTTCTCTCCCAAACACACACTACCCACCAGTTCTGTTCCTCGGAAGCTTCCTCATTGGCCAATTGCCATCCCTTCCAAAATCGTATACATCTTAACACAAGATATTTCTTTATGTAAAGACTGACCATCTGACACCACTTCCTTGCTAATATAACACTATTCAAATACACAAAAAAACTATTAATTAGTATT
Source organism: Locusta migratoria (assembly GCA_026315105.1). Lineage (NCBI taxonomy): Eukaryota > Metazoa > Arthropoda > Insecta > Orthoptera > Acrididae > Locusta > Locusta migratoria. The sequence continues at coordinate 108,431,719 of CM048755.1, forward strand.
ACACTAAGTGTGAAATAGACACACCAGCTTTCATGACCTCGACCGGTCATGCCACACAATATTTATATAAATTACAATAAAATTGACACACTAAATTAAATATATGAGAGGTAAATCATGCTGCTTATATTTTCAGTATTACTGTGGAGAACATGATGATACGTTCATATTGCCATGATATAAATTTATACCAGTTGAAATCAGTCATTAAAACAATATATACATGTGAGAGGCTTTCAAGATGATAGCTAGAGACAATGTAGATGTAGATTTAGGTAAGATATTTGCATGGTGCAAAAATTGGCAATTGACCCTTAATAATGATAAATGTGACACCATCCTTATGACCACTAAAAGAAGTCCGTTAAACTTCAGTTACATGATAAATCAGTCAAACCTACAAGCCATCAATTCTACTAAATACCTAGGAGTAACAATTACGAACAACTTAAATTTGCGAAAAACACATACGAAATATTGTTGGGAAGGTGAACCAAAGACTATGTTTCATTGGCAGAACACTTAGAAGCTGCAATAGTTCTACTAAAGAAACTGCCTACACTACACTTATGCATCATGTTTTGGAGTACTGCTGCACATTGTGGGATCCACACAAGGTGGGACTGACAGACTATTTAGAGAAAATTCAGAGAAGGGCAGCTCATTTTGTATTATAGTGATATAGAGGAGAGAGTGTCATGGGATTGATGCACGAGTTGGGGTGGAAATCATTAAAAGAAATGTGTAATTTGTTGTGTCGAGATCTCCTTGCGTAATTTCTTTCAAGAACTCTCTCTTCAGAATGCGAACATATTTTGTTAGCACCCACCTACATAAGGAGACATGATAATCATAATAAAATACGAGAAATCAGATCGAAAACAGAAAGATTTAGGTTTTCCTTTTTCCCACTATTTATTAGAGAATGTAATTATAGAGAAATATCATAAAATGGTTATTATTAGAGAGAGAGAGAGAGAGAGAGAGAGAGAGAGATGAGAGAGAGAGAGAGAGGAGAGAGAGAGAGAGAGAGAGAGAGAGAGAGAGAGAGGGGGGGGGGGGTTAGCTGGCCGTTGTCACAGCTATGCTCAGAGTAACGTGAAGTCATGATTTCTGGTTGTTACACAAAGGGCCTGACCATTACACACTTATTTTTTTTATTATTTTTTTAATTACACAAATACCGTTAAAGGCACACACCAGTATGTTACAGAAAAAGAAAGAAACAGCCAAAGCATTTCTGATGGCATATTAAAACTGATCACACTTAATCTGTACAGAAAGTTATTATTGCTTAAAATAATAAACATTGGCAATTAGTTCATAATTCATAACTTTTGTACTATTTCAGATACAATGATGAGCGAGAGACCCAATGATAGGTCTTATCGCAACACAGGCAGATATAGTCACATAAGCTGAAATGTAAATAATTAGCATGAAAGTACCAACTTAATGATTCATCACCATAAAATGGTTTATAACAAATTCGATGAGACCATTACGCAATCAGCATGGCAGTATTCATTTGTGGGTGTCATAACACACATTCTGCAACCTTGAAATGTTAACACTCTTATTTATTTGCATATGTTTTCTTTGTCTAACTCTTAAATTAGGTTACAATTGCCCAGAGTTTTTTATTTTGTTACTGCACATTAAAATAAAGTAGTTCAATGGAAAGAGCAGTCAAAAACCTAAGAGATTTACATTTTACTTGATTGCCTAATTCAATAATTTAGGCATTAATGCAATTTTAATATGTTTTCACAAATGGAGGGAAATGTCACTATGTGATTTAAATGTTTTGGGCAAATTAAAACAAGTAAAATAAAATAGAAATAAGATGTTATACATGTTTTAATCTCAGCACACATGTAATGGTGCAATACAATCATTTATTATTGATGTAGAGGAACTCTGAGATCTTTGTGTATTCACAATTGTGTTAACTTGAAACTTTGTTGTTGATTCAGTGGAAAGAGACTTCAAAAAACTGTGTAATCACAATTTGTGAACTTGTACAGTAACTTTGAGACTGTCCTTGTAAGAGTGAATTCATACAACTTTTATAAAATGGAACAGTAGGTTGACTTGTACAAGAACAATACAACATTTTTTTTTTCTTTTGCTTTAGCAAGCTCATTCTCTCGCTTGGAGGACTCAAATCATAAAAACATTTACTACTCTCACCAGGGCACCATATGAAAAGAGGAGCAAATAAACTGTGAGTATAAGCTGACAACTGTGTTGTGAATGTTACTTTTGCAACGGACCCTGTTTGCTCATTAATTTATGATAGACATTTCAATTTATTTGAAACTGTATTGAAGCACATATGGATGGAAGTAGTACTAAAGCAGGAATCATATAGTGTGAGCTCCTGAATGAGCCATAAACATTTCCATTATCACCACTAGTTATGACTTAATAGAGAGAGAGGGGAATCACATTCCACACCACCACAGTAAACAAAGCAACAAAACAAACAAATGGGATAATAACGTATTCAGTAACACTTTAAATTAAACATGTCCTTTAGTAAAAGAGAGTAAACACAGCTATAAAGCATAAATATGAAAATATCCCCCCTGAAATAACTGATTTGAGAGATAAAATGAAATACTATAATATACTTTGATTTTAAATTACTCAATTTTATGTTTTTCGCTATTTTACGGCATAAATTCACAACTACTGTGAAAAATCCATAAGAACAATGTCAAAAATTCCCCGATTTTTTTATTTGTTCTTTGTAAGGTTAAGCTCGATTCTATGTTCTTACTCGACATCTCACTTTAGTTTTTTTTTTTCCCCCCCAACTGACATTTGATGTGACTGAATGCGTTATAAGTGACACCAAAGGCAGACGATTCACACCACCTTTTGTGACTGAGTTTAGGGGTACACGAATATTCACCATGAACAGTATTCATGTAACAAAACTGCCATCTAGCGGTAGAATAGGCAGTTCTTAATGCCAGTGTTTCAGTGCATATGCACTACACAAGGGTAACCCCTGCATACACACAAGGGAGTACAGCAGTATACTTTCTAAACATCGAGTTTGATTTCATTGCATCATTTGCTTTATTTCAATATGCCAGCAAGGAGGAACTGGCATAATTAATTGGTGAGAAAGTCTTATCACAAAATGAGAAAATTTCCCAGTATTAAATTCGTAACTTGTAAACGTAAAGCCACCACTATCTTTAAAGTAGACTTTATTTTGCTAGTACAGTTTGTAATCTAGTAGACAAATATTTGCAATAATGCGACACTTTTTGGTGCATTTTTATACCAATTATGATGTAATAGGTGGTATCTATTAACAAGGCAGTTACACAACTCCAGTGCCCGCTCTACAGCTGGACATTCCAGCCTTTTGCCGGGGCAGATACACCACGTACGTATGTTGTGTAATTCTTCAGTCTTCAGTCTTTTCGAAAAATACTGAATTATTAAGGAAACTAGTGATATACTTGGGAGAAAGTATGACACAATCACAAACAACTCTCAAAAACAAAAAACCAGTCAATCATAATTTCAATGCTATAAATTAATTATATCTTTTCCTGCCTCTCAATGGTTATGTGAAAGTGACACAGAATTGGCTACGCAAAATGTCAACCTACTGAAACACCATGCACATTGCTGCTTGCCCTTCTGTAGACTTAAAAAAGACATTTGTAATCTAGACCAATACTTTTAGAAACATCAAGGTTGAAGTATTATAAATGCAAACAAAATACATACCTTTGCAATTTCTGCCTGCTGGGCAGCAAGTTTTTCTCTCTGATAATTGACAAGCCTCATCAGATCTCTATATTGTGCATTGTAAAGAACAGACTCTTGATGGCAATCACCATTTCCCTCCACAGACTGCTGAAAGTCCTGTGAATAAATTTACATATCACTATGACATAAATAATAATGTGTCCTCATGATTTTACAGTAAATACAAAAAGTAATCACTATTATGTGACACACCACCACAGAACTAGGAATTATGGAATGTTTTAGTTGTGGTGTATCTTATCTAGGAAATTACAGTGAGCCGATTGTCTCATAACTTTCATTAGAGCAAATACAAGAAAGAAATACCTTAGAAATGCAATTATAATAATACCAAGTACTTTAGAGATGTAGGGGACACTGACAGCTTAGAATTATATACACTAGACTTAACTGAAATATAATTACTGCAATAATTAACAATAATAATTTAATGTAGGGTTGTGCCCGAGTGGTTCGGCCGAATCCATTATTTGCCGAATCTAGCACACTGCCTTCGGATTCGAGATTCAGCACATAATGGCCAAATACTACCAAATCCAAATAGTTATATGGAAAACTTCAGTTAAGACTGCCATAGTTTACTTGGAATAACAATGTGATTTCATTTGCATTATTTACTTTTATTTTCCATAGATCCGCTGAAAGACGTAATGCCATAAAACGAAACTACCTCACTTTGAATAGTTCTGATAAATGGCATTAGCAGCCGCCACAAGTAACTTTTCCCATCTAATATAAGCAGTGCTACACATGCTTGCTTAGCAGGCGCAAATATAAATACTGGTGTTAAAACTTTTGCGCACGTAAAAAAATAAAAAAGACCTTTCAAATGTAAGTAGCAAGAAAAATATATTTCTTCATGTAAATACCAACAATACATAGGGTTTTAGGATTCTAGCACGAGTTGCCTCATTCTGATTTCACGTATTGTTTCGTCGAATTTTGTGAAGTGCTGTAGTATGTGAACTGTAATGAAGCACCAGGATTTCAAGAAGAAAGTTATTTATTATGTGGAAGACATGTTCTAATCGTGCGCCATCCTGGTAGGATGAAGTCAATTCAGCAACCACTTGACATCTGTTTCACAAGCTTAAACACATGTACACCGATTGCCTTTCGAAAAGTGACAGACAACTGACACCAACAGGTTACGTGAAATGCGCAAGTGTGGCAGTGGAATGGTACCTAGAAGTGGGTTCCAAATCAGATTGCACAACAGGGATTTAAAAATGTTCAATATCAAATCCACTAGATTTTACGAGGGATTATGATTTGTAGTACAAAGACACTGTGTAACAAGGAATCAAATGATAGAGATTCAGAATTACTCTACCGGTATCTAATTGATATTATAAACATTTTGTAAAATTTGTATTATAAGTCTAAGAAAATTGTTCTACATTTCCATATTTAGTTTCACAATAGCCGTACATTTGAAGTCTTATCTAAAAGCTACTACGTAAAGCCGACTGGCAAGCATGTATTGTGTCCATATGCCTGACGCTACAACCACTGCCTTCATGCTACAACTTACGTGTTTTTCTATTAGGGGCAAGGGATTGTTCCAATGACTCGTGATTCGTAAATTTCACAATCTTTCGCCATAATACAAAATTAATGTAAACATTACGCCATGTAATCTTCCATGTTAGTGTTAGCTGTTACCACATTTAAATTTTGTTTGGCTAAGAAAACGCGAAAGACAACGGCAAACGCGGGAGTGTGTATATTAAAACACAAGTTAAAAGTGATAGTGATAACGACAACATCAAGGGGTTCCTGCACTTAACGTAAGTAAAAACAGTACTATTTAGTAATACAAGTTGAATTACGAAATAGTATTGTTTTTATTTTTAAGTGCAGGAACCCCTTGATGTCGTTATCACCATCACTTTTAACTTGTGTTTTAATTGGATGACGACATTGTCAACTTATTCATAAAATGTATAAAACTAAACTGCTCATGTAATTTTAAGTGCCAGGAAGATGGGACACTCCCGAAACCGGTAGCAAAATAAATAAAATTTTACATAACAGCAAAGTGTACAATGCATTTTCTGAAATATATCTCTGTCAACGATCGCCATAAACAAATGCATGGCCGCTATAAGGCAGTAGGCTGGGTCCCAGCAGCCAGCTATGTTTTTGCAGTGTACTCTCTGTGATGTAAACGGCAGTACTCAAGCCTTCTCTTTAGGCAATGTTGCATCATCCTATTTCACATCCCTATAAATTGTTATACCCCAATATTTGTAGAAGTTGTCTGCATCTAACTGAATAACTGATATTATAATCATATATTGCTATTTTTTCTTTCATTCATTCTGTGAAGTGTATAATTTTAGATTATTCTTCATTTGAAGCAAGTTCACAATCTTTGTGCCACTTTGAAATCTTGATAACATTGGACTGGATATTTGTGTAATGTTGTTTCATTTAGCATTGCATTACAGATAATAGTACGATGCACAAATATATTAGTATTGATCTTATCTGCAAGGTAACATATAACAAACTCAAATGCCCAAACACACTTTCCTGGGGTACTTTAAGTTATTTCTAACTGGTTGAGATCTCTTTATCTGAGATAAAATGTTGTGCCCTCTACCAAGAAATCCTCAAGGTAGTCATAAATCTCTTTTGATACACTATTTGATCACGCTTTTAGTATTGGAATGGTACATAGTCACTTTAACACATTAGTGGAGTCTCCTGATTTTGATCTCAAGTCATCTTTTTGAAAAAAATCGAAGGAATCTCATTTGTGAGCCTAACTAGCATTAGATGTTGGTAGGCAACCAGTGCTGTGGCATTAAGCACAAAACCTCTACCCGATTTGTGACCTAGCACATGTTGAAAATTCTAACACAAACTAGTCACAGAATGTATGAAATATTTATAACTAAATCAAATGAATGTGGCGGTGTTTTGATACTTGGAGGCATGTATAAATAACAACAAGATTACACAATGGAAATTCCAGGAAGGATTCGACAATATTTCTGACAAAAGATAGATTACAACTCACCAAAGAGACGTCCAATGAGCCACGGAATGGCACAACTAAAATAATACAACTTCAAAAGCTTTTGGCCATTACTGCCAACTGCACTAATGCAAATCATCCCTGTACAATTAATAAAATGAAGTAAAGACTAAACGGTTAGCACGACAGTTTAACTGTAGGACAGAATCCATGAAAACTTAATCAACCTACAAAACTGCAATGAGATAATATGTATTGTGCGTATATCTCAATATAAATAAATCTTGTAAAGTAAATAACAAAAACCTAATCCACACAGACACCAAAGTTTTGTAACACTGGAAAAAATGATTCCGATTCTTACATCTAAGTACGACTACATTAGACTGGGAAAATTAATTTTATTGGAGTCTGAGTTATAGGACCTCTTCATTCCTTTCAACAAATAATATACTGAGGTAGTCTCTACTTTCTCTCCGGCCCCCTCCCCCCTTTTCCCTCATTAAATGTGTATTGGAAACATGTGAAATTTTTTTAAAAATTATTTTAAAGGTGATTTTTACATACAGCCACAAAAAGGTGATTTTACATAAATTCACAAAACAGATTTCATCTCTTAAAACATCAGCTACTGCATTTTAATACATCATTTAAATGCATGCTGATGTCACAGAAAAGAATAGATGCTAATAATATTCTTACAAAGCAGGATTGAACTTGGCATTTGCAAGATGAAATTCCATGCAATTTCCATTGTCTGTACCTTCTGAATTTTCCTGGTGTGTCAAAAGTGTAGTTCCTTCTTCACTAAATAGAAGACTGCATTATTTAAATCCCTCTGCAGTACCACACATTTTGCCATAATTTTTTCTTCCTGTTAAGACTGTGTTATAGTTTCTGCACAATTATTTCATTACACATTTCAAAACTACCCCAATCTTCACATATGCAAGAAACGCAACAGGTATGAAACAACAGAAGTCAGTCAGTCAGTCTCGAGGCACTGATAAGTGAAATAACACCTCGGCAGCGGAGCAGAGCTGGCACATGCACAGTGGGACACTATTTGCTGCAAAAGCTGGTGCCATCTTTGGCCAACATCTTATGTCATGTTGCTTACTGTTAGGGGCCAGCCTATGTTGTAACAAGAAAACCAATGAGTGCATGGTCCCAAGTCCTATCTCTAGTAAGGTTCATTTGGAAGAAGTGTTAATAACTGAAGGGTACATGGGAGGGGGGGGGGGGAGTGCAATGATTTCTGGGACAAGTATTGAAACCTTTAATTTAGTATACAACCTGTGTTTTACAAAATATTCTTGTGTCATTTTCTCCAGAAGGAAATCCTTTTCTCACAATAAGATTAGCCCATATAATAATACACACTGAGCCACAATTCACAAAAATTGTCAGTAACCCCTTCTTTTTGTGTACCCTTCAATTATGACAGGGAAAATATTAGCTGCTAATGGCTCAATATATGCACCAAGAGAGCAACAGAAAATGAGGGTCTGGGAGCTGCAGAAATCAGCCTTGGGACATTTGTTTTACACTTCATAAAATTTTCATTTGCATCATTGAAGAAATGTTCAGCCTTGGGATCCCCCCCCTTTTTTTGTCTATAAAGTATTATTACAGTTTCAAAAATATTTTTCAAAAGGATAGGTTGCTTACTCACCACAGAGACATCCAATCTCTCTCTCTCTCTCTCTCTCTCTCTCTCTCTCTCCCTCTCTCTCTCTCTCTCTCTCTCTCTCTCTCTCTCTCTCACACACACACACACACACACACACACACGCACGACTGCCTTCTCCGGCTGCTGTGGTCAGTCTACGGTACCCAGAACAGCTGAGGCAAGAGCAACCAGTGGTGGGGATGTTGGGGATGTAAGCAGGAGGGAAGGGGGGGATGCAAGGCATGGGTGGGGGAACACGCCAGTACTGTCTGACGGACAGTGCAGAAGGAAGGGAAGGGACTGAAATGTGTGATAGAATGTGAAACAAATGTAAGGATAGAGTATGGGCAGGGGAGGGGAGGTGCTGGAGTTAGGAACTAGCCAAGGTTAAGGCAGCTATGCCTTAAAGGATAACCGGTTTCATAATAAGCGCCATGACAGATTGGTTTGCATTCAGTTGCATTCCATTAGTTCTCATCAACCCACTACTCCCATTTGATTCTACATACAGTGTATAATAGTGGTTACATAACTGAACATCCTGTGTGGTTTATAGCTCCAAAGGAGTTCCTCCTAGATCTTGATGGAGCGAACCTTTATGAACACTTTGGCATGCCATTTTCCATTCAGTGTTCATGATGTGAGTTCATGGTTTGCTTTGAACATTTATTGGATGCTGACAATGCCCACTTTACGGTGAGTAATACTTACACCGCATAGAAGGTTGATCCCTGCAGCTCCCAAACACTCATTTTCTGTTACCCCCATTACGCACAGAGTGAGTCATTAGCAGCTAATATTTTTCCTGTCATAATTGTTGAAACAACACTCATAAGTGAGTCTGCTGCTGGTAAACCTGTCAAGGAGGAATATTGTGGTCCACAAAACTCTTCAGATTGTAATGTTTTGTCTAGAACTGAGTTGGTCACCTTCAAAGGCAATACCCTTCTGTTGTGTCTTGCCGAGTGATGGGTCGGATGTCAGAGCGATCAATATACTATAGAAAAGGGGCTTGGCCAAAGTTACACATGATAAGAAGAGATAACCCTTGTCAAAGGTAAAGATACTATTAATATGTAACTAGAACTACATACATTTTATCTCTCAGATTGAATCCCTTGATATCTGGCAACTGCAGGAACACTCCAAACACCACCTCCCCAAGTTATCCAGCCTGCTGACGACATACTGCCACCTTGGAGCACCACTGTACAATACCTATCCTAACCACAGTGTTCCTTCTCGTAAAACCCTCTTGGCACCCAGACCTTGCCTAGCTGACCTCTTTAATTTACCACCTCCCTTCAAATTCTCTACTAACACTCCACTACACCCAGAGCCGAAAGGACCCCAGAACACTATTGTTAATGTGGCCACCAAAAACCTCAACCCCACAGAAGTTTCTAATCTATCCAAAAGTCTCACCTTCAGCCCTACATTCCAAGTCAACCATATTGGACTTGTCAAGAACCTACTCTCGTTTTCTTTATCCCTATGATGGAAACACTACTATGACAAATATCCCTCTGACCGAATCTTTCCTCCCATATCAAGGATACCAACCACTTCCTTCACAGACTCTCCACCATCCCCACCCCTTTATCTTCTGGATTCTTACTTGTCACAGTTGAGCCACCTCCCTATACACCAACATCCCACACACCCACGGCCTTGCCGCTCATGAACACTACCTCTTCAAACGTCTGTCTGAATCCAAACCCGATAACTCATTCCTCATTAACATCAGCAACTACCTGGTCTTCCTCAACATGCCATATTCCTGAATGTTAACCTCTGCATCCCTGATGACTTGATCCACTACTGTCGACATTAAACCTATCAACAACCAACAGTACCTACACTATGACTGTTAGAACTCCCTTCCCCAATATGCTGAGTCTCTCAAAGGCCTTCGCAGACATAACCTATGCCACAGACCTAGTCCGCAAACAGATTTCCTGTATATTATCCCCACACACCCTAAATCCTCCCTCAAACACCAGTAAAGCCACAAAAGAGCACCCCCCCCCCATCACTGAATACTACCCTGGACTGGAACAACTAAACCACATCCTTCCCCAAGATTTTGATTTTCTATCATCACGCCTAGAAACAAGACAGCCTGCCAAGATCCTCTCAATGCCTCCGAAAGTGATGTTCCGTCACCCACCCAACCTCCGTAACATCGTAATCCATTCCTATGCCATCGCCAACCCTGCCATTGCCACAACAATCACATCCCAGTGAAACACCTTACTGCAAGACCAGTCCAATTGAAACACCCAGCACTTTCTGTTCTAGTCCCATCACAGGTTTATCCTAACCAGAGGCTGGGCCACCTGTGAAAGCAGCCCTGTAATTTATCAACTGTGCAGCAATCATTGCACATCTTTTTATATTGGTACGGCCACTAACTAGCTGTTCATTAGGATGAGTGGCCACCGTTACAATGTGGTTCAAAACAAGATAGACCACCATGTGGAACAACATGCATATGCTGCTGAGCATATGTTTTATTGCAACGGATGTTTGGTAAGGCCATGTTGTATCCATCCCTACCACCACCTTGTAACCTTCCTGTCTCCCCCTCTCAACACCTCACTGTAGAACGTGATTTGGAGTGTAGCAGCCAGTTGTGTGTCTGAAGGGTGACTGTGTGAATGCTACTGTGGGGCCAAATTGGTTATCCATTGCTAAACTGTCAAATTGCTTACAATTCATCCTCCACTGGAACTAACACTAAAAGTAAGGCAATGCCTATACTTACTAGAGACTGAACATTTGATCTTTCACTCAAGGTGTTCCATAAGACTCTACAATAGAGAATACATAATCTAAGACTCCACAATAGCTACATAATACTGTATGGCAGTTTTTTTGGGTCAGTTTCTGTACCCTTCCTGTGGCCTGTGTTTCTTCCAACATATGGCCACAATGTTGTGTTTGAAGGTTTATGGCACATAGTGGTTAAATGAACACCTACTTGGATACAAATTAAGTTTAATACAAAGATTGATAGAGATTCCCACTAGTCCTTGGGCGCTGTTAAATTTCATCAATTTTAGATTTTATTAAGCCAGTGGCACTTTCTAGTGAATTAATGTGGTAATTAAAATTCCATAAAACTAAATGAAAAGCTATTCAGCAAAATGATTACAACACCAACATAAATAAAGAAAATATCATCAACATGCACCGCAATTCACATCCCCTTGAAAAAAATAAAGAATAAACAGATAAGAGCAACACAAAAAATTGAAATATGCACTATCAAAATAATAAAAAAGTAAAAAATACATATCACATTGTTAAAGAAAACAAAAGGTATATGTACAATAAACGACACCATTAAACTTTCTAACATTTCCCTAGTTGTTCTCAAATCAGAAATTAATTTAACGAAGAACTAATATGGGCAATGTTAATATTTGCTTACGAGACCAACCTTGAGCAGATTTTTCTTTGGTTTACTATGGCTAGTTGATGGTGGAGGCGAAACAGCCGTCTCTTGACTCGGTGAAGGCCCACTTCGTGGAGTATGCACTGGAGGAGGTGGGTCACGATACGGTGGAAGAGAGCGCTGAGGTGGGGATGAAGGTCTAGGTGGTTCTCTGTACGGTGGGGGAGGAGCATCACGTCTTCCCTGTCCAGTGTTGCGGTAACCGAAAGGTGAGGCAGTGCCATCAGAGTTAGAAGAGTTCATTGTTTGACTAGGAGAACCACTGTCTACTGATTTATTGGGCAGATCTTGGTCATCACGTACCTCCAGTGGTTGTTTTACCTGAGGCACACCTTTAACTATACCTACATTGTCCCCGCGCCTTATTTCTGTCAGCACATGTCCGTGATGGCCACCACTGAATGTCAGAGATTTTCTAATGTCTTTACTCCGATCTGGCACATGTGGTGAATTTGTACGCCAGTCAGACGAGTCATTAAGCCCCAAAGATGGCGACGTAGCTGTGGTAACTAGGCCTCGAAGGGGATCCACCGGTTTTTGACGAACTTGCTGCTGTCCACTTACTCTTGGTCCCTCCAACTTTGAGCGTTCCAGTATGAATTGCACATCATTTGAATACTCTCCCCATTTCGTCAAGATCTAAAGGACAAAATAGAACTGTTTCAAAAACTAGTTCATTTTACAAAATAACAGCTTTCAAAATATAACAACTTAAATAACACACCTCCAGTGGATGTTCATGTGGTGCAAGAAGTCTATCAACATTTCTCCACCTTTCAATCAGAGTGAATCGACCAGTCTTCCCTGTAGCATGTGCCAGCGCATAAACGACATCCTAAAACAGAAGTACGAAGAATGTATTAACAGTCTTAGCTGGAAGTGGTCTTCTAAAATAAAAGCTACTAACAAAAAAACATTAACAGCTCTTGAGAAACAGGCCACATCTACATAAACAATTCCATTTCAAATGAGAAAAAAAAGAAGCATATAAATTTACTCATTTTGTCTCTAACTATGGAACAAATGATGCACTTTGAATTCTCCAATTACGAAAAAATGTTTAAAAGTATATTTATTGTAGGAGGACTAATCAATACATAATGTCCTCTTCTTTCTGAGAACATATTATTCTTTAAAGTAATAATTTGGTGAAAATATCAACTAACATTCATTTTACAAGTACTACTTTTTCTACACAATTTCCATCATGTTATGTGGCCTTAAGCCACTGGGTTCCCTGATGCTAAAAGCTATTGTTCTATGCTATTGGTCACGTTTTCACTGCACGAGTTCTCATCCTCAAAATGTATCCCATGTAGAGAATCATTAAGTATGCCAAAGAGATAGATGTCTGGCAGCACAAGGCCTAGGTTATAGGGTTGACGTGGCAATAATGTCCATCCAAAGTTGGCAATGTATTTCCAGATTCTGATAGTTTTGAGTTGGGGGGGGGGGGGGGGGTAGGGGGTATGCATACATTGTCTTCTTAGGTCAAAATTTCTTTTTGATTCTTGTCAGGCCAAACACACTGAAAATGGTTACTGAATTTGTCTTCTTGTAAATATCTGAATTAATGGCTGACCCTTCTGGCACCAAAACCATAAGAATGACACCACAGACTGTCACCAGGAGCACAGTGGCTGTTTCTGTGACAAGACTTGCATCTACACTTTGTCACCTGTAACAATCTGTGACAAAGGGCTCCACTGATCTCAAGCTGATTCAACAGTTCACATTAAATGGCTTTTCTTTGAATGTTACCCTTTCAGGCCCTGCACACACAAATGTTCGGTACCGGTTTTGCTCGCTTTATTTCTTTGTCATTCGTACTAGGAAGCTCATGCTGCATCACACAATAGTGGACGGACTGTAGTAAAGTGCACAACATGTTTTAGTTCCATTTTTCTACACTGGGACACACCAGCAGTCAGCAAAGTTGGCAAACTTCCAGTACACTTACAATGGCAGCAAGAAAGATTTGTTGACAAGGTGCTGATATTCTTGTTTTGACGTGTGAAGCTATCAAACAGCCAGCTGATTTTATATGATCCTGTGATATTATGTCATTTCTTTCAAATGCATGTTACTGGAAGATGGTGCAGATCATAAAAATTTGTAGTGAGGCTCAAAAGAAGACAATTGTATGGGTACAAAGTTTTTGAAAATTAAATTTATTCTCTTTTTTGTAATGAATTACTGTACGTACTTTGTATTTTAAATGTGCCTCTCTATATTAATGTCATCACCTACAACCTTGGGTCTGAAAGGGTTATAGTCTGTCAAGGACACTCATGAAAGCAATCTTGAACACACCTTTGACTATAACACACACAATTCCAATGCTTGTAATAGCTATAGAGTCAGCTGTGAAGTTCAGAAGTGCTGGTGTATACAAGGAATGGCATTCAAGAGATTCACCACATTGGGAGTGGTGGCTGTGACAGGATGTCTTTAACATGGCCAATAAAGCAGCTTAATTTCTGCACTTCCTGACACTTTAATTCTCTTTAGCCACTGTCCAACAAAGCTCCTATTAACTACATCACTACAAACAATTATAGACGTTCACCACGATTCATTTTTCTGTGAGCAAGAATTAAGTTATAGCACATTGCTACTAGGTGTATCTTGTGTAGACGGCATTTTGATGGTTCACTACAGCTTAGCTATCAGGAAGAATTATTCAAAACTTTGCACACACGCAAAAGAAACAAAATTTGATGCACCTAAAATGATATTATCAAGTTAATATTAATGACACAAAAGGGGCACTATTTACTCAGCGAACCTCATACTCCCATAAAATATCTCTCATAAAAATATCCCCCTCCCCCAAACCACCTGTTTAAAGACAGATTATTTAAGATTTACCATTTTCATCTCAGTACTAGGTTGACGAAAATGCACAAGAGGACATAACAATTGGATGAAAACTACTGAGAATGAGATAATTCAATAATATAATGAAGATAATCAATAACATTCTTCAGGGTGCGAGACTGCATTGTCAAGCTTTAAGAAACTGACTGACGTTTCAGCCATTGTGGCATGTGACCTCCTTCTGGGTATTTGATGTTGGTCAGTTTCTCAAAGACCAACAATGTTATCTCACACCCTACTGATTTGACTGGCACACAAACAAGACACTCATACACACAGAACTCAAGCTTTCGGCCATTAGCTTTCATTAGAAAAGACATCACTCTCACTCCACCTTCACAGACACACAAGTGTCATCTCGGGCTACCGCACTTCAAATCATGCTCTGCAGTGAGAAGGAAAGGGAAAGGAAGGGGAATGGGGACAGGGAGGTTACAAGGCGGTGGCGAGGATGGATACACCACAGCATTACGGGGCATGTTAAGTGGCTGGTGTGGTGGGAAGCAACACACACACACACACACACACACACACACACACACACACACACACTGGGAGCAACGTAAGAGTGGGATATGATGGCCCTGGTCATAAAATAGCTGTTGAAATGATGCATATGTTCAGCTGCAAGTTATGCCACAGGGTGGTCTACCTTGTTTTTGTGAAGCAGTACCTTGAGGATAAGAAAATATTCAGGACAAATTTAAATGTCTCTTACTTACAAAAATTAAATAAATATAATTCCTAAAACCTTACCATTCTACAGAACAATCAAAATCAAATATATTTAAGATTACTGGTAATATGATTAAGTAGATAATTAAAACTAGCTTAACCTGCCCACCATTCAGTGCAATTAAGCATGACATGAATTGGGAAAAAATAAAATCTGGCAATCATTAAAGATTTTTTTTTCTCATAACATCAATACTTATTGTATAATTAATGGACTGATTAATTTGTTGTCGTCATCCATTTTCTGTGTAAACTTATAAATCAGATGGTTTATCAACTCTCGAACATGTGACACGTAACTACCCTTGAGAAAAGAATAATGTTCAACATCTTGCCCATCTACTTCCTTGCCCACCCACGCCTGCCCCTTTACCCACCACCTCTCTATCTTTTCTCCCTTTTTAAGCATCTCCTCCTCCCCCTCTTTCTGTCTTCCATATTTGGATCTCAGTGCTTTTAGCAGAAATCTAAAAATAAATAGGGACTTATGGGACCAAATTGTTAAAGAAAAGGGACCTAAACAACTTTTAAGGGACCAACAGAGATACAAAATATGAGACATCAATAAATTTCTTTTTAATGAACAACCCTACCCAATGACTAATTTTTCTTTGTTTAATAACGAAGTCTTGAGTGTACTTTATTTCTTTAATCCTAATGTGTTTTGCCATTTTGAGGTATCTTCAGAATGATATATACACAAAGCTTAGCCTTAGGGCTTGAATATTTTGACTTCATAGTTTGATTTATGCACATCAGCAGACAGACCTATTGTTCTGAAGATGACCAAAAAGGACGAGACGAGTTAGAAGTACATAAATAAAGTACAATCAAGGCTGTTTTTAATTTGCAAATTGTTATCACAGCAAATAAGTGAACAATTTGTTTTTATTGTGTTCACCAAGTCCTGCAAACACCAACTTAACAACAACTGTGGTTTGCCGTTACAGCACTACCGTACTCGAGTATAAAATTATTGCATGCAAGTGTTGTCATTTTAATGAGAGTCTTGCGATATATCGTGACATATCTAAAAAATTCCATTTTCGGTATGCCTATGGGCTGATGAAAAGAATAGTTTATAAATGTTGAAAGATCCGCAGTTTTAAGGATTTGCTTGGAGTGTAAAAACTCTTAAAAGGGGGGGGGGCATTGTTTTAAAATCTACAGTACTGTATTCTGTGATCTACAAGTTAAAGATGGTTTGTTAACTTTAATTTGAATTATTTGCCTGCTCCACTAAAAAGTACTCGTATATGCAAATCGCATTTTTACACCTAATCATTTATAAAATATCATAAGACAAAGCCAATCCAAAAGTAGTTACTATATCAATGAATTCTCTCGAGTGTATTTTTGTGACTTTCACAGCCACAGCTAACAACCTACAGTTCAGACAGCTTAGCAAACTGCTGTAATTCTTTTGCTCATACATTGGTTTTGGCGCAGCTACAAAATTCAGTGTGGCGCGACTAAAACACACACACACACACACACACACACACACACACACACACACACTGGCCGAGAATAACATAGTACCACTGCTGATATCAGTAACTGAACATTTCCAATTGCAGCTGAAGTCAGTAGCACTTTTCTTAGCATGTCATGCCACCAATCAATATTATTTGGTCAGTAAGAGGCGAAAGTCATCCTCGTTGGAGCTACTGCCAACATAAACAAACTACTTCTGTGCATCATTTCTACCATAAAAGATGAAGAGAAAGTCGCGCAGAAGTTTCTGGCACTGCGTAGCACTGTCTCCGTGTACGTTTCCTCGCCCCCGCGGTTGACAATCTCCTACCATCACTCCCCACACTCCGCTTGATAGGACACTTTTGTACGTGCAGGAGCTAAAAAGGGACAAAAATGCCGGGAAAGGTTAAAGCCAGCTGTAACATGAAAGGTGCCTTAGTTAAGCTTTATTGGAGTTATTAAATACAACAAAATGTGTGTTGCAATTTGGAAAAAAAGCCAATGGCCGTGCCGCAGTGGATACACCAGTCCCCGTTAAATCACCAAAGTTTAAGCACTGTCGGGCTTGGCTAACACTCCGATGGGTAACTGTCTGGGCCTCTCCGGGGGACACCACCTTGACGAAGCACTGTCCGTACGGGTGGAGAGGCTTGCGCATCCGCGTGAAGCTGAGGGCTATACCGAAGGTAGAGAACCTACTGCCGGAAAGGCCTCAGCTGATGGATCAGACCAAGCGTGTCCCACAACGACCCGTCTTCCTTATCCTCTCCCAGTCCTTTCCCAAACCAAGGTGTGATGCGATCCATGCCGAGGGGTGCATGGCACATGGGTGGATGTGTCTTGAACGGAGCCTCAGGGATACCGGGCGACCTCTCTGAGTAAGTAGCCTTGTACCCCGCGGGGTTATCGTGGTGTGGACCATATAAATCCCGAAATCTCATGGGACTAAGATGAACACGGAGAAAAAAGAATTATTTTAAAAGAATCGAGGGGCAATCTGAGACCTCAGATACTCAGACATCGGGATCAGGACCAATGGAGTGCATTCCTACTTCTCAGTCAGGGTCTAGACCTGAGCAAGAAGTGGGAACTGTAACAGAGAAGTTGGACCAGATTAGGATTACGGCCTTGTCTGGGGCTCAGAGAAGAACAGAAGCAAAAGGAAGGAAAAGAATGGCTTCCTAAGCATGAGTGGACGGTATCAAAAGGGCTTGAGCCCGAGACCCCCAAAAAGAAACTGCCTCAGGTCGAAGGGGATACACAGACCCCCTCGACATCAAAGACAGGTGACAAGAGGGTTAGGGAGAAATCTAAGACTCCCTCCTCTCTGGGCAGGTGTGATCCTAAAAGGTTGAGGCAGGAAATAGGGAAACAGAACTATAGTACTGCAGTCTCGGTCTTCAGAATGGCGGTTGTCCAAGAAGGATACCCACTGGTAAGCATCACCTCGCAGCGGGAGGAGCTCGTGCAGATGGCCCTCTTTGAAGAGATTGGGGGGACGCTGGTCTAGGACCCAAATTCTGGGTCTATCTAGATCACGGTGCCCTCATTTTTGTCTGCGAGGGGGAGCACTCAGCAGAATGGCTTAAGTACAAGGTGCCCATGATATCCCCGTGGGAGGATGCGAAGCTGCTGGTCAAGGCAGCAGCCGAACTCCTGAAGACCGCAAAGGTATCAATATGGGTACCAAAGATCCTTAAGGATGTCTCTCCAAAGACTCTGTTCGAGAAAATAAGGGTCCAGAACCCAAAAGTCTCGACAGAGGATTGGAGGGTAATTAACCAAAAGGTCGTTCCGGAAGGATGAACCCTGGTGGTGTAGGTCAGAGAGAAGTCCCTGAAGTCATTGCGAGAGCAAGGCCTGAAACTGTTTTTAGGGTTCTCGCAGGTCGCCGTCAGGGTAATCAAAGACCTTAAAGGCAATAATGGCAGCAAGATGGGGACTGGAAGTGCTGCAGATAAACCTGCAGCACAATAAAGGGGCCACTGCTGCCCTGAGCCGTCGCCTGGGGAGACAGGAGGTAGACGTGGCCCTGATACAAGAACCCTATTTATACAAAGGGGGTGTATCACGCCTCGGTGCTACTGGAGGTAAGCTGATTTATGCCAGAAATCTAAAAAACTCCAGAACATGCATTTATGTTAGAAATGGAATACCTTTCATACCAATGATGGATTTTTGTTCCAGGGACCTGGTGACCATCAGGATGCAGCAACGTGAGGAAGGTATCACGAGGGAAATTGTTTTGGCCTCAGCATACCTTCTTTACGAAGACAGCTCTCCTCCTCCTTTGGAAGTGAGGAGACTGACGGAAGCCTGCCATCGGCAAGGTGACGAACTGGTGGTGGGATGTGATGCCAATGCCCACAATCTATCGTGGGGCAGCAAGGACAGCAACAGTAGAGGTGAGCACCTTCTTGAATTTCTCCTATCTAACAACTTGGAGATCCTGAATAGGGGTGATGAACCTACATTCAGGAATAGTAGAAGGGAAAAAGTAATTGACATAACTTTTGGTTCCATGATGATGGGAAGTTACGTCAAACAATGGCATGTGGTCCTGGAGCCATCCTCATCAGATCACATGTATATTAAATTCAAGGTTGAAATGGGAACCAGACAGACCATGACCTATAGGAATCCCAGGAAAACGGACTAGGAGACATATAGGAGAGACCTTGACTTCAGCCTATCAGAAATTAAAACTTCAATAAGGAATCCAGCAAAGTTTGAAGAAATAGCAGAGGCCGTAACCTCTGCTATAGTGACCTCATACCAGGACAACTGCTCAATCACCAAGAAGTGCACAAATAGGAGTGTGCCTTGGTGGAATAATAACCTGGAAATGCAAAGGAAACAGGTACGAAGACTGTTTAACCTTGCGAGGCACAAAGGACAATGTGCAAAGTATCGTGAGGCACTTGTCAATTACAACCTTGCCATCAGACAGGCAAAGGAGGCATCCTGGAAGGTATTCTGTGAGGAAGTGGAGGGCACGGCTGCTCAAGCGAGACTTCATAAAATCCTCACTAGGGTACCAACTAATCCAGGAGGAACATTGAGGAAGGAGGATGGGGAGTATATAAAGACAGCACATGTAACGCTGGAACTACTCCTCAAGACTCACTTTCCTCAATATACTCTGGGGGATAACTCAGACCAGAATGTGATTCCTGAGAGACAACGGTTCTCAGGAAGTCGCAAAGAGGACTGGGATTTGGCCAAGGAGTGTGTCGATTTCAGTAAGGTCCGATGGGCGGTGGGAACATTTCAACCGTTCAAGTCACCTGGCCCTGATAGAATCATTCGAGCTCTCCTGCAACAAGCGGGAGAAAATCTTATTAGATTCCTATGCCGGTTATTCAGGGTTAGCCTAGCAGCAGGAATCATTCCCAATGCCTGGAGGACAGTGAAGGTTGTCTTCATTATAAAGCCAGGGAGAATTGATCATACCAAGGCCAAGGATATGAGACCAATCAGCCTGTCCTCCTCCATTCTTAAGACATTGGAAAAGCTTGTAAATGTGCATGTTGGAGAAAGGAGGTTAAGTAGGGCTCCTCTTCATTCAAACCAACATGCATATCAACCAGGTAAATCATGTGAGACAGCTCTCCACCAACTCGTTGGGAAGGTGGAGAAAGCACTACACTTTCAGGAAATAGCCCTCTGTATCTTCCTGGACATTGAGGGGGCTTTTAGCAACACGACCTTCGATTCCATGGTTAGGGCAGCAGAGGTGCATGACCTAGGGACCACTATATGTAGGTGGACTAGGACCATGCTCAGTGGAAGAAAGGTAGAAGCTACCAAGATGAATGAAAAAATGTTAATCAACACCGTTGCCCGCAAGGAGGAGTTCTTTCCCCTTTATTGTGGAATCTAGTGGTGAATGATCTCATTGGAGAATTAAACTCTAGGCAGTACTTTTGCCAAGGATATGCAGATGATCTTGTCATAGTAATACTTGGCAAATTTGCTGACACAGTAAAGAATATGGCACAAGGTGCGTTGGACATTGTGCAAGACTGGTGCAGAAAACAGGATCTGGGGGTTAGTCCTAAGAAGACTGTTGTTGTACCACTCACAAAAAAGCACATCCAACATTCAAGTTGTAATCTAAAGCTTTTCAATGAAGCACTACCTGTGAAGGGGACAGTGAAATATCTAGGGGTTACCCTAGACGAGAAACTGACATGGACCCCTCACATCAGGAATATTTGCTCCAAGGCAAAAGGTACTTTAGTAAGTACCAGGAGAGCTTGTGGCAAAAATTGGGGCCTGAGCCCCAAGGGTATGCACTGGATATACACCACAGTGATTAGACCCAGGATCACCTATGAGGCGGTCGTGTGGTGGAAGAAGGTAGAACAGCAGGTTGCTGCTAAGGAGCTTGGTAAGGTGCAGAGATTAGCCTGCTTAGCCATAACAGGCAGAATTAGCAGCACACCCACTGCTGGGATGGAAACCATGCTGGATATGCCCCCATTACACCTTTGGGTCAAGATGGAGGCAGCGGCTGGTGCATACAGACTCAAATCTGGCAACAACTGGAACTCTTTGGGATATCCAGAATCACACACTAAAATATTGAGTGAGGTAAATATAGGAAAGGTTGGGGAAATGCCAGCCGACTATATTATAACCCCATACTGCTTCAACAAGCCTTTCAATATAACAATTGGAAGTAGGGAGCAATGGGAGAAAATAGTTCGACACCGTACAGGGATATTGTCTGGTTCACTGATGGGTCAAAATCAGACCAAGGCGTTGGGGCCAGGGTATATGGGGTGCAGCCAAGACTGGAGGTCGTCATCTCTCTAGGACAACTGGCCTCAGTATTCCAGGCCGAAATCACTGCCATCAGGGCGTGTGTGGAGGAGAATTTGCGTAAGCGCTACAAAGATCGTAGCATCTATATCTATTCAGACAGCCAGGCAGCCCTGAGATCACTGGCAGCTCCTGCAACAAGGTCTAAAATTGTTGGAGAATGTCACAGGGTTCTGATGGAGCTAGGGGAAAGCAATAGAGTAAACCTATTGTGGGTCCCTGGCCACTCGGGGATCAGTGGCAACGAACATGCTGACAGATTAGCCAGGATAGGGGCAGAGACTCCATTTATTGGACTGGAACCTGTCCTGACAATCACCAAGGCAATGATCAAATTGGAGCTATGTAACTGACTCAGAAGACAGCACGTAGAATATTGGACCAAAGTCCATCAACAAAAACATGGCGAGGTAATGATGCCAAAGCCATGTTTTAAAAGAAGCTCTGCAATCCTGGGCCTGAACAGGAGAGAGATTAGACTCATGGTTGGATTGCTGACAGGCCATGGGAATTTCAAAAAACACCTACGTAGAATGGGAATAACAGAAGAGGACCCTAAATGTAGGATCTGTAATGACGGTGATGAAACTGCATCACATCTGATCTTCGAATGCATTGCATTGGAGAATAAAAGGCACAGAATATTTGGGACAACCAGACATGAAGAAATTGTGTCTAATAAAGAACTGGTAAAGGGACTCCTTGCACTGTTCAAGGGCATTGGTTGGCTCTACTAGATATACAGGAAGCGATACCGCACAATAAACTTAGTTTCGGTGCGGGCAGTGGCGGGTTGGACCAAGACTGTTTTGGCTTCCCTGGAAAAATCAATCACACAACTGTCTGGGTCTACCGAGTGCTGTTGGCAAGCGGGGTGCACTCAGCTCTTGTGAGGCCAACTGAGAAGCTACTTGATGGAGAAGTAGTGGCTCCGGTCATGAAAACTGACATTACAGCCAGGAGTGCGGTTCACTGACCAAGTGCCCCTCCATACCACATCCATTGACGCCCTCGGGCGGAAGATGACACATTGAAAAAATAGGTAGCTACATTTTAGGTACTTTTGGAGAAAAAAAGAAAAGGACTTTAGGGATCAATGGGACCTCCACTAAATACACTGGGCTCTCCACCCATACTCCACAATTCACTTCATGGTGTGTGGCAGAGAGTAATTTGTGTACTATTGTCACTTCCTACTTTTCCTATTACAGTCGTATACACTTTATGGAATGGCAGGTATGTATCAGTGTGAGCTCTAATCGCCTCTAATTTTAGCACTGTTGTTTTTCTGCGAGATATACATAGGAGGAAGCAATTCATTGGTTGGCTCTTCAAGAAACGGAACTATGAAAGAAGCCCACGCCACGATACATGCTATTGTGCTTATTCAATGAATCTGTAATGAAGAGCACTGCTCTCCATTGGATCTTCTGTATCACTTCTATCGACCTTATCTGGTACACAGATCCTATACTGATGAGCAGTACACTCACATTGGCCAAACAAGTGTTTTGTAAGGTACTTCCTTTGTTGATGACATTTTTTGAGGATTATTCCATGAATCTCAGTCTGGTACCTGGCATACCCAAGATAAATTTTATGTGATCGCTCCACTTCACATCACTCCTAATGCCTACTCATATTTTATGGAACTAACTGCTTCCAGTGATTGCTATGCTATTCCATAATTATATATTACAGTATATTTCTTTCTATGTATTCACAGTACACTACACTAGTTACATTGAGAATCAATTGTCACTCACTGCACCATTCTTCGATACACTGAAGATCCTTCAGCATTTTGCTACAATTTTCCAGTGTAGCAACTTCTTGATATACTATAGTATCATCCATGAAAAGCCTTACTTAACTTCCAATGTTACCTACATTTCAGGTATATTGTGAAAGGCAGTGATCTTGTGACACACACTTGAGGCATGCCAGATATCACTTTCA
The DNA here is from genome assembly GCA_026315105.1 of Locusta migratoria. Taxonomy (NCBI): domain Eukaryota; kingdom Metazoa; phylum Arthropoda; class Insecta; order Orthoptera; family Acrididae; genus Locusta; species Locusta migratoria. The sequence goes on from CM048755.1 coordinate 108,455,515, forward strand.
TACCAGAACACTTCTCTCTGTTGAGATAATGTTAACTGTTTCTGAATCCCCCCCCCCCCCCCCCCCAAATTGATATTACATAGGCCTACTAAAAATCTTTAACTACGGAAGCTGTGTAATAAAGCAATGCTGTAACTGAGGGGAAAAAACAGATTTTGTATGAATTTCAGATATCTAATTTACAGAATTTTATTAAATGTCAGATGCACATTTTCTCAGAACTACTGATTTGTCCCTTACCAGTTTTTAATGTTGGGTCCCGCATTTGCAGTGAAGTACTATTTGCTTTCATAGCAGTTTTCTGACTTGGTTGTTGAACCGCAGTGGATCTTTCCCATCTCTCATAATTTCCCTTGGCACATACATGTCTTAAGTGTATTGTACAACACTCTTAAACTTTGTCCACTTATGCTCAATTTTGTCAGTGCTGGAAACAAAACTTTGGTGTTGAGCCATCAAATTCTCTGAAGTCTGTCTCCCGTCACTTTTACTAAGCAGAAATATCTTCCAAACTGTATTCGTTGAGGCTGTAATGACCTTATGATCACAGATTCCCTGTTCCACACTAACCGAATCTAAACTTTTGGGTAGGTTTGTAATCAGCAGCTTTAAGACATATCCACAAGACTTTAGGCCCACTCTATTGAACTTTTTGAATAAAGCACCTAGAACATTTCTGCTCGATACCCTGTCCCTGCCACCAGTATTAAACATTTGAATGACCTAGTCTATACCTGGTAAGTTATGATATCCTCCTAACAAAACGACATGACTGGGAAATTTATGCAAAATATATTCCAAGTTTTTCCTCAGATGTTTCGCAACTAATGCTGCTTAGCCAGAGTGTCTATAAAAACATGTAATGGCCTCATTTGATTCTCTTTTAACCCTGATCTTCACCCAAATGCTCTCACAGTCCAGATCTGTAATAATCTCACTCAATTTAACAGTATTTTTTATCACCATAAATGTAACTTCAGAGTTCATCCTGTCTGTGATATACATTCCATTCTGAGTTTAGAATTTCGTTACTATTGACATCTAATTTTGGCCAACTTTCTGTCGGTAATACGACATGGGCACTGTGGCCATTTATAACCAAGATCAGTTCTCAGAATGAAACTCATTCTGCAGTCGAGTGTGCACTGATATGAAACTTCCTGAAGAACCGGGATTCGAACCTGGAACCTTTGCCTTTCGCGGGCAATCATTCTACCGTCTGAGCTATCCCGGCACGCTTTATGGTCCGTCCTCATACCTTTACTTCTGTACCTCGCCTCCTGCTATCCAACCTTCACAGAAGTCGTCTTGCGAACTTGGCAGAACTAGCACTCCTGGAAAAAAGGATATGATGGAGACATGACTTAGCTACAGCCTAAGGGATACTTCCAGAATGAAATTTTCACTCTGCAGCAGAGTATAATAATAGTTATCTGCTCTTGAAACTTTCTGGCAGATTAAAATTGTGTGCCAGAACCGGGAGAACTTCTGTGATGTTTGGAAAGTCGGAGACGAGGTATTGGCAGAAATAAAGTTGTGAGGACGGGCTGTAAAGTGTGCCGGGATAGCTCCAACGGTAGAGCACTTCTCCTCAAAGCTCCCAGAATCAAATCCCAGTTCTGGCACACAATTTTAATCTGTCAGGAAGTTTCAAGAGCAGATAACTATTATTATATTGTCGCGTCAAATGGAAGCAGGCTTGACTTCGAAGGCAGGGTTGTCAACTAAACACAGTACTTATACTGAAAGCAGGTTTATTGCAAACTGCACTGACTGCCTCTTGGGCAGAGTGCTCTGCTATTTAGACACAGACAGAATGTACCAGAAATTAGAAGAATAGTTAACATAAGAAACAAGTAGAAATTACAAGTGAACACAAGAAACATGTAGAACTTTCTGGAAATGATAATTACAAAGAAATAAATTTTTGCCAGAGGATGGGATTGAACTGACGATCTTCAGCACCGGAATGCTATCCATTGCACCACGCCGGCAGTTGGTTAACTTGGGGTCCTGCGGCATTGCTTCCTCTCCTGAAAGAACAGCAACCCGCTGTTAGGTTCCCTTTGAAGCTGCAATTTCCTGGATCTTGATCTTGTCATGGGTAGAATAATGTAAGGTGATGCACATGATTAGGAAAAACGATCCCATAATGTTCGAATACAACATTAGTAGTGAGCTTCTTGATGCAACTATTCACTGAAATATCTAGGCGTAACATTGCAGAGCGATATGAAATGGAACGAACATGTAAGGACAGTTGTGAGTAAGGCGAACAGCCAATTTTGGTTTATTGGAAGAATTTTGGGAAGATGTACTTCATCTGTAAAGGAGACCGTGTATAAAACGCTTGTACAACCATGTCTTGAGTATTGCTCAAGTGTTTGGGACCCGCAGCAGATCAGTTTAAAGGAAGACATAGAAGCAGTTCAGAGGCAAGCAGCTAGGTTTGTTACTGGTAGGTTCGAACAATGCGCGAGTGTCACCAAAATGCTCTGGCAACTCAATTGGGGATTGCTGGAGGAAAGACGATGTTCTTTTCGTGAATTTCTGTTGAGGAAATTTAGAGGGTCGGAATTTGAAGCTGAGTGTAGTAAGATCTTGTTGCCATCTACTTACATTTCGCATAGTGATCATAATGACAAGATAAGAGAAATTAGGGATGGTAAGGAGGAATATAGGCATTCTTTTTTTTTCCTCATTCTATTTGAGAGTGAAATAGGAAAGGAAATGCCTAGTAGTAGTACAGTGTACCCTCCGCCACGCACCTTACAATGGATTGTGGAGTATGTATGTAGCTGGTCCTCTGTATGGCAGTTCTGGAGAATCCTTCCCTTCTGCACGATTATCGATGATTGACGTTCCTGTCGTGTCTTCATCAGTATTATTACCATCCTTAGAGTCCTTGAACAAGAAGCCATTTTCTCTTATCTCCTCTTCCGGATCGTAGTAAGGCTTCATGCGGAGGATGTGACCAATGTCTCTTCACTTTTGTTGTTTCGACCGGAAAGCTCTTTCTTTTGTCTCGTCCCAGTAAAACTTGGTGTCTTCCTGCAGAAGTTCTTGTAATGGACATGCCTTGTTACAAAATCCTTTTATGAAACGTCGGTAGTATGAGCACAGCCCGAGGAAACTTCTCACATCACGGATGTGCTGAGGAGTAGGAAATTCTGTGACTGCCCTTACTTTATCTGGATCAGGACGGACACCATCTCCGTTGACTAGGTGCCCCAGAATTTTTATCTCTTTGGCGACGAAGGGGCACTTCTTTGGATTGAGGCGGAGTCCTGCAGCCTGAACACACTTCAACACAGTTGACAGGCGACTCAGATGTTCTTCAAACGTTTTCAAGAAAACGACAATGTCATCTAAATAGCAAAGACACATTGTCCACTTAAGGTGTCTAAGCAAGTTGTCCATCATGCGTACGAATGTGGGTGGGGAATTACATAATCCAAATGTCATGACTTTGAATTCATAGAGGCCGTCAGGTGTAATAAAAGCCGTCTTCTCCCTGTCGGCTTCATCAACCTCGATTTGCCAGTAACCTGTCTCCATGTCCATAGTTGAGAAGTATGTAGCTCCTTTCAAGCAGTCTAAGGTGTCGTCAATGCGCGGCAATGGGTAGACATCTTTTTTTTTTGTGATTTTGTTCAGCCGCCGATAGTCAACACAGAATCGCCATGTGCCATCCTTCTTTTTTACAAGGACCACCGGAGATGACCAAGGACTCTCCGAAGGTTGAATAATGTCATCGTGCAACATCTTCTCCACTTCCTCCCGAATTATCCATCTTTCAGCTGGTGACACTCTATACGAACGCTGGCTAATTGGTGGATGATCCCCAGTATTTATATGGTTCCTTATCGTGGGCCGTTTCATCTGACTTTTCCCCTGCTGAGGTGTGAATGCACCCGAAAATTGACGTAGTATAGCTAACACCCACTGGCGTTGTTCCTTGGTCAGTCCGGGCCCTATTGGCAGTTCCACTTTTGTTTCCTCCAGCATGTTGCCTGTATTAACAGCAGAGCATGGGTCTTCGTTGATGACATTTATCTCACCATCCTGGATTGGTTCAGCTGACCCAATACACATTCCTTCAGGGACAAGTTGCGACTGCTCCTGACAATTAGTGATCCAAATCTCTCCTCGACCTCCTGTATTGCTTATGATAGCCGCTGGTATGTCATTTTCTTTGGTGAGCCTGATAAACTTTTTACTATCAACAAGCACTTCACAATTTAATCGCTCATTTGTGTTTGTGACTGCAACTCTTCTCATCGTCAACGGCAGGATCATCACATTGTCAACGGCAAATAACTTCCCAGAAAATTCTGTATTACGTGTACCTGTCTGAAAAACTACTTCAATTTGCAGCTCAGATCTTCCACAGTCAATGATAGCTTGGGATGCCTGAAGGAAGTCCCATCCGAGGATGACATCATGATTACATTCTGCTAAAACGACAAATTCAAACGGTTGGGTCCAGTTGTTGATGGTTATTCTCGTGACACAAATTCCTGCTGGCTGGACATACTTTTCATTCGCAACCTTCAGCAAAGTTGCCCCTGTATCACAGAACATTGTCTTCTTTAGCATGCTGACAATACAGAGAAAGATCCTCGTTTTTCAACAAGTGCCCGGACAGGTTGGCCGTCAATTATGACACCGATGAGATTTCCTGACATCTTAGCGACTGTTGTCCATGGAGGATTTTCATCTGTGGCGACCTCACTTCTGTAGATGGTTGCCTTGCTTAGTTTTCCTGGGTGCGGCGGCTAGGGGAGCGGCTGGTACCTCTGTACGGCGACGGTGAATGGCTGCGGCGTGTCGGGGAGTCACCTTGTCTAGGGTACGGCGATGGGCTTCTTCCCATAGGTCGACTGAACTCATCAGCAGGTGATTGCCTGGGATAGAACTGCTCTGATGGCTGACCTCTTGCATCAAAATAATCGTTGAATACTTGCCTTCTCTCTCTGTAGTAGCGTACTACGTGTCCAGGGCACCCACAGTGGAAACACAGTGGTATGTTGTCTTCTGTCATCCAGACGTCTGTTGTTCTGCGCGGCTTCATAGTTGCCGAGGAACTTGGTTTTGGCCACATCGGCCAGTTCATGGTCTGCCGTTTGGCGGCTGCAGTGTAAGTCATAGCAGGGCGACGCCATTCGTCATGTGGGGTGCGATTGGCGGGGCAGACAGGAGCTATTGCCTGAAATACCTCTTCCTCAGCAGCGTCAGCTCCCTCGTGACTTACAGGGCTTACATCCATGGCCATAATCTGATGCTCACTCGGTCTAACAGTCCCGGTTGCCATAAATTCTTTTAATTTTAATCTTACAATTTGTCGTATGAGAGAAGCGAAGTCATGCTGGTCTTCAACAACGGCCATAGGGACTACATTGGGGAGTATGTCATACTTCTTGCGTCCAACCCTCCTTTGTTGCATCTCTTCAATATGCTGGCACCACTCAATGAGTTCTTCCATCGTATCAGAAGAGCTTGCTACATGTCTTCTGTAATACCCTTCATCAGGTGCGTGATTTTGTCGGCCTCAATCATATTCGGATTCACTATGTTAACACAGGGCCAAAACACTCCGTATGTATGACTGTGTCGGCTCAGCATGTAATTGGGTCCGGTTCTTCAGTTGTTCTTCCACTGAGCGGATTGTCACTGCGATCTCCAAACGTATTCTTAAGTTCCTCCTGGAACGTCTCCCAGTCATTCAACTTGTCTTCATTGCTTCAAACCATTGTTGGGCTCTTCCGTCCAGGTAGAAATAAACGTTGGCCAAGCACATCATATGATCCCACCTGTTGTACTTGGCGACTCGGTTGAACCCTTTTAGCCATTTGTTGGGGTCCTGTCTAGCGTCTCCAGAGAACACCGACGCGTGTCTGAAGTGTAGCTGGCTTACCGCTGGTTTCGTGGCTATGGTTCTTTTGACGATACAGACTTTTGGAAGGATGTACTCGGTGTAAATCCCTTGTATTCCGGTTCCAGTCCTTGTAAGCGACGGCTTTTACGTTGCCTAATCGGAGCCACGGTGATGCAGCTGTTACACAGGGTACCCGGCGCCTTCACCATACAATGTCACATTGCAATGGAAGCAGGCTCGACTTTGAAGGCAACTGAACACAGCACTTATATTGAAAGCACATTTATTACAAACTTAACAGACACGCCGCACTGACTGCCTCTCGGGCAGAGTGCTCTGCCATTTATACACAGACAGAATGTATCAGAAATTAGAAGAACAGTTAACATAAGAAACATGTAGAATTTACAAGTGAACATAAGAAACATGAAGAATTTACAAGTGAACATAAGAAAGATGTAGAAAATTCTGGAATTGTTAATTACAAAGAAACAAATTTTTGCCGGTGGGCAGGATTGAACCGGCGACCTTCAGCACCCCCTGTGACGCTATCCCCTGTGCCACGCCGACAGTCGCTTTATGTGCTGTCTCGCGGCACTATTCATTGCATCACGCCGGCAGTTGGTTAACTTGGGGTCTTGCGGCAATATTAACAGTTTGTTTCTCCATCCTACTGTAGTAAGTGCTGCCGTGTTTGGAATTGGGAGTCATCTTATTGTGCCTGTAGAGGTATTTTTCTATCCTATTAAAAGATTTCACAAAATATTCTATCCAATTAAAGAGGGATGCTACCTATCTTCTACCCGATAGTGGAAATTGCAAAATAAGCATCCAAGATTGGTGAAGAATTGTCTGAATCTCTGGTTTAAGCCTTCCAATTGCCTACAAACCAGAGGACTGTCTCCGATTCTGAGAATACTGCTACAAATTGGTATCTTCGTTTGCACCCCATGAGTAAAACTAGATGCCTTTACCAAATCTGCCAGCCACCTATAGGAAGTGAGGAAAGCCTCTGAACCCAGACGGCAGGGAAGTTGTCATTGGCACTTGACCTATACAGAAGCGTGCACCCGATGCTCTCCATCACCTACCAGTGGAGCCGCCTCCACATCTCAGATGGAACTCTGATCAAGTAACAGAGAGGACAATGCCCTTTCCCGGCATTCCCACTATTTCCGTAACAAGTTCAATTGCCCAACTAACATTGGAGATCCTAGAAACAAGACAACCCATCATCTACGCTTGTCTGTAACTGTCAGGAGCACTGGCCATTGCTGCAACTGATGAGTCAGCCTGTGCTGGCATAGAGACATTAACAGCAGTGGGCAAAACCTCAAACCTGTTATGGAGGCACAAGGGAACAGCTATTCAAAGAGAAAAAATTAAACATTTGGAACATACTTCAGATTTTGAAGGAAGAAGACTATAAATTTACCCTGCGAGAACAGTAAGCAAAATAATGACGCCAATAGACAGCATTACTTACAGATTTTGATACTATGCTGTTCTGATTTTCACTGTTGACATCATCATAGACATAGCAGTTATGGTCTTGTAGATGCCCTGAATTCATGTGTTATGTAAAAAGTACCAGAAAGTTCCTAGACTGCTATTTCACAAAACATTATTACGTCTATTTGTCATTTCAGCCACAGTACTGGATCGATATAAAGAGCAGAAATTTGTACACTCCAATTTATCATCATTGTCGTCATCATTTGACGATGACAACATGTGATTTTAATGTGTGATAGAGAAGGTAACATCAAAAGTTATGGATATGAAAACTTCTACTTCCTTTAACCACTCTCCATGCCTACATAGACATGTGATTTTCTTTTTGTGCCTTTCTATAGCATTTCTAAGGACCTTTCAAATTATATAAGTTTCATTGGCTCCATTGCATAATTAATATTAAAAATTGGTACTTCAATTTTCATGATCACATATTAATATATTATGATGAACAGAAATACTCACAATGATAATCTCTGACATCAAAAGCTCGAAACAGCACAGAATTTATTAAATAAACTACAATCTCCTGTATTGGTGTGATTATTGTTTTATTTAGCTGTGATAAATACATTTAGAGCAATAACAATATTAAAATCAAGTCAAAAAACACAATATATCTTTGCAGTAATTAAGCTGTCTGGTATAATTCTGAACAGAGCTTGAAAGAAGATAGTATGTATGTGGAAGAGACCAGGAGAAACGAGAAGGTACCAGATTGATTTTATAATGGTAAGGCTTAGATTTCAGAATCAGGTTTTAAAATGTAAGAGATATCAAGAGGCTGATATAGACTGACCACATCGTATTGGTTATGAAATGTAAATTCGAATTGAAAAAAGTGAAGAAAGGTAAGAAAGTAAGATGGTGCCCTCATAAAGATAAATGGAGACTTCCAGACTGTGTTTTAGGCAACAACTGATGGAAATTGAAGAGGAGGGGGAGGGGGGGGGGAGTAACAGTAGAAGCTGAATGGGATGCTTTGAGAGATGAAATAGTAAAGGCAAAAAAAAAAAAAAAAAAAAAAAAAAAAAAAAAAAAAAAAAAAAACCAAAGCTGAACTAAGTGATGTACCGTAATAAAAATGACATCTGTTAATGTTCTATGTCTCTCGAAATACTGGTTAAGCCAGATCCCCATACAAGGCAAAACAATGGCAAATTACTTTTGCAGATTTGTGCTAAAAAATGCAAGAACTACTTTATTAATAATTCAAGGGTTGAAATACAAAACTGTTGACAGTTTCTTATACCTCAAAGTCAAAAAGATTTTGAGGCAACAAAAATTGAAATCAGTGGCATAAAAACATTTGCCTATCTGAATATATTGGACTCCAGATGGGAAGTTTGAGTCATTTCTCAATAAACTTGAATTATTACTTAATGGGATCATGTGGTCAAGAAAACAATGGTACTATGTGGAGATTTCAACATCTATTTTCTTGTAACAAGCAGGAGGAAAGAATTTTTGCTCAACCTAACAGATTGTTTTGATTTAAAACTAGCAATAAAAACACCGATAAGAACCACAAAAACTACAGGCACAACTCCAAATCAAATATTTATAAACACAACCTGTTCTGCAAAAGTCAAAGAAAAGTTTTAGTGATCATGGTGCCCAAGTGGTAGCCCCCTCTGGCTATTCACTGCCCAACCAAAAACCACAAAAGAACCAACTGCAACAAGGTTCAACATACAAAGCATACAAACATTTTATCACTTATTGTCATGAGAAAAGTTTGAAAAGTTATCTGATAGTTTTAACCATTATCTTGAAACTGCATATCGTCCCAATACACTGGTATTAATGAACACAACCACAAAAGCAAAAACACGGATAATAAGAGGCATAAAAATCTTAGTTAAATTGCAGATGACATGAACTGGCCTGCTGCTTGATGTTTTGCTGTTGGTAAAAGTGCAACAAATGACTGGAGATGAAGGCAGCCAATCAAGAGTGATGTTCAGGCAGCCACTAAGAAATGGCTTTACATTTTACACTTTGACAGAAATTGTTGTTGTAAATGTCAATGTTTTCACAACTACACATTGCAATTTTATGGCATTATCGAAGAAAAAATATACATGGCTGTTCCGTCACAGAAGAAATCCGTGGAGAGAAGTTAAAATAAAAAGGAGGCCTACATCCAGAACAGATTTAACAGTGTTTTGTAATTACGTAGCTTTGGCTGAAAAATGTGTTTTAATTGACACTGAATAGAAATTTCGGTGAATTTATATTATGTAAAAGAAACTGTTAGACCAGTGTAGTGGCTGGTTACCAACACAATTTGCAGTGTGCCTTTTGCTACTGCAAATTCTGTATGGTACATTTATCATGTGAAGAAATTTCTGAAGTAGAAATTAAGTTCACCAAGACCCAGTCACTATATGGGTGTAATGATTTGATTTAAAAACATAGCTTTCACTGCAAAAAGTCTCCTTTCATTGACAGTGAATTAAACTTGGTACTGAATAAATGCAGTCAATATACAATATGTGAAAGAACTATTACACTCAAGTAGTTCTCAACATTCTTTTCTCATTTATGAAGAGATAGCAATTTTTTCCGAGGAAATTCTATGGAATTCTGTAGTAAATACAAGAAATTCCTCATACAATGAAACTAAACTAGGCCTATTATTACAAAAATTCATCACACTGCTACCAACATCAACATGTCAAGCAGCAAGCTATTTCACATAAACTGCAACCCAAAAAGAAACTTTTTCAATTACAAGAAAAAAATGTTTGTAAATCTATGGAACTTAACTACAGAGACTATTAGTCCCTAGGCTTACAAACTACTTACACTAAGCTAGGATAAACACATACAACCATGCCCAAGGGAAGACTCGAACCCCCGATGGCGAGAAACAGCGCATTTTGCAGCGAGGCGCCTTAGAACACTCGGCCACTCCACCGCGGCAATTACAAGAAAAAAACCATACCATATCTCTCTCTTCTGTAGTTACATTACAAAATACATCCAGATACATAAGAAAGTTGAACATCAGGCAAAAATAATAGCTAAAGACAAGTTTATGTCACACAGAAAATAAAATCAAAGTAATCTGGGAAGTAATAAAGCAAGGAGGAACAAGTAAACAAATAAATATGACCTTGAACTCTAGCACCAAAACAATTACTGACCAGCAACAGATTTCAAATCTTTTCAGAGAGCAGGCCTACTATGCTGACAATACAAATAATCAGAGAAATAGCCCAATCAATCACCAAAACAGAGTAAAGACTTCCCTCCACATTATCTGTATGAAACAACCCCATAAGAAATCGTACACGCAACAAAATCCTTGAATAAAATGTTTTCTGGAATAGATGATATTCCAGACTTTATCATAAAAGAATGTGTCAATAATAATACAAAACCTATTGCAGATATAGAAAAATCATTTTTTTCAGGAACCTTTCCTGTCTTCCTTTAAAACTGCCAAAGTGGTCCCTATCCATGAAAAAGTGACCAAACAAACATATATCTCAGGAAGGCTTTCAGAAAAAAAAATCTGCAACTAGAGCCATCAACAATTTTTACAAAATACTCTTAAAGTAGTGGACAGTAACAAAATGCTTCTGGCAACTGAAGACTGAGATACAACCAGTCGGCTTTAGCCAATGACGTCATTTCTGAGTCTCTCAAGATATGCTACATAGATATACCAACTAGCAAAACAAACACTATCAACACATATAAACATACAGGATAATATCATAATACTTATGTGCTGCAGATAAATAAATAATCTGTGATTATCCTCATAAATTACAGAGTATCACAACAAAATGTACCATTGATCACAGGTGTCAGCACAAAAATTTGCGCCTCCGGGTGCTCACTTTCAAGAGGGTGGGGGAGGGTGGAACCTATCTGTTACCACTATAACTGCAGCTGGGTCACTCGTGACCCGTTCCATAATTCTTTAGTTTGTCATGGTTTTGTATTATTACCTAGAGTGCTACAATTTTTACGATTTTGATCAAATAAGGTAATTAGGGATCACATTTTACGTTCCAAGGTGCAATAAATGAGAATAATCTATATTCACCTAGGACCGTTGATGGGTCAGTTCCAACCCACTGCTGCAGCTGTAATAATAATCTCGTATAGCTTCATGTTTTTTTTTTTGAGTGAATTTGTTCATTAATGAAGGGACATTCTTTTGTGTCACTACATGACATTGTTGCCATTGTTCTGCAGTGGTGGCAGGGAAATAAGTTCTGAACTCATCTGAACATGTAAACAAATATTGCGTAACAAGTGCTTTGTTCCATGAAAGATGGTGTAAGTGGTGCATTCTAACTACAAAAATAGTTAAAGACATTATTGATAAATCTGAAGCACTGAATTAAAATTTGTGGTGCGGCCGGGAATCGAAATCATACTTAGACTATTCCGAGGCGCCTTAATCGTTAGTGGTGTGGTAGTCTAACGGTTAAGATGTCTGCCTAGTAAGCATGGAGGTCCGGGTTTGATTCCCGGCTGCACCACAAATTTTAAGTCAATGCTTCAGATTTATCAATAATGTCTTTGACATATTTGAGACGAAAATCCATCTCGGGGATTGTTTATTTGTATTAAATACATAAATAGTGTTTGCAACACCTACATTTACTATGGCCAAATGTCTAAGAACAAAAGAGGACATTGTAAATGCCATAAATGAGATTTTGGATCATGAATCTGAGGGTGAGCTACTGGATTTTTCATCTGAGGATGAATGGCAACAATCTGTACTTTCAGATTCTCTGTCAGAAAATTATATTACACCAAGTGTCGATTTCCTGAATAATGATGGAGGTATGAAAGTTCACAAGGCATTTTTATAACTGTTTATCTATGTGCTGCATAGACCTTTTTCAATTGTTACAATTATGTTTGTACATTTGTGCTTTCACACATTTATTGACGTTTAACTTCACATTTATAGGTGTTTATTGTTTGTTCCGATATTGTCACAATTTATTGAATACGCAATAAGTATTATAATACTATTTATTGGTATATGACCGAATTTTATAGGAAGAGCTCCCACAGAGGCTACATGTCAGCTTGTGACCGTGGGTGTGGCCGAGGCCGCCGTGAACAAAGAAGTTACCAAGCTTATGGACTGTCTCACTTTACTGCAGGTGAAGAACTTGTAGCTCCAGATGGAATGTCGTGGAAAGTAGGAGTCGTAGGTGACTCTTCAACTGGCAGATATGGATAACAGAATGTATTTAGAGACCACGCTGGACCATCACCACATGCAAAACAAAACTTGAATGAAACCTGTTTCAGTGCTTGGCGTCTTATGATAGCAGAAAAAATATTGAAACACATTTCAAACTGCACTGAGACCAAAGCACGTCATGCTTTGGGTTCAAATGAGTGGACTATGAAAGTTGAAGAACTGAAAGCTTTTATATCTATATTGTACATCCTTGGTATTATAGGCACTACGACCTTAGAACTAGAGGCATAACTGTTGACTGGGATACCACCCATCTGCTTTGACCTATAATGTCATCAAGATGTCGTAAAACCAGTATACAGGATATCTTAATACTTCCGTATTGTAGATACAAATAATCTGTAGTTATTATAGATAACAGAATGTACCATTGATCACAGGTCTAAGCCTAAAAATTCGCGCCCGGTGCTCACATACGAAAAAATCTCTCTGTTAGCTTACACCTAACCATCAGAGACAAGCTACGTATAACTTTTTAAACACAAAATATTAATCTGTTTTGTTTGTAAACAAACTATCATCTTTCACTCAACCACCACATAATCACTCACACCTTATACAAACATGCACACACCTCAAAACTAACGCCCTGCGATGACATCACAGTTCAAAGCTGATGGGCGGTATCTCCGTCTACAAGAGAACCGAACTAGCCTCATTGTAGTCATTCAAGTAGGGAAATGATTTTGTGAAGTCAACTATGGCTCGTGGAAAATAATGCATTATTTGAGGTTTGATATTAGATCCAACAAGATCAGGACGACTGAAAGAAGACAAGTTTGCTTTGGTATCAGAAATCTGGTACGAGTTCAATGCGAAAGCACAATGCTGCTACCTACCAGGTCCATATATAACAATTGATGAGCAGCTTTATTCTTCAAAGTGCTGTTTGCAGATTCACACAGTTCATGGCGCCAATATCAGATAAGTATGGGCTGAAGTATTGGATGGCAGTAGATAAAGATACCAAGTATATTGTAAATGCATTCCCTTATCTAGGAACAGATGACACTAAGCCGAGCGGTAAATGTCTTGGCGATTTTGTTGTGAAAAAAATTGATGCATCCCTACTTGAATAAGGAAAGAAATGTCACATGTGACATTTTTTTCACTTCCTTGGCTCTCTCTGAAACTAAATGCTACAACTATTGTGGGCACCATGAATCGATCTCGCAGGGAAATACCAGTCCCTACAAAGAAGGGAAAAGAAGAGTTACACAGAACAGTATTGTGGAATAAGAATGATACTACATTGACTGTTTATCAGGGAAAGAGCAACAAGAATGTACTGATTCTCAGTACTATGCATCCTTATGTGAAAATTGAGGCAAGTGTGAAAAAGAAGCCAGACACGCTAACATTTGGAGTGCACATGATTGACCAAATGGCTCGAAAATACTCAGTCAAAGCATGATCCAGACGATGGCCTGTTCACACATTTTACAACTTGCTGGATTTGGCTGCAATAAACTCCTGGATATTGTACAATGCTCTAAACGAGAAAAATTTGAAATGCAGGGACTTCATACTGCAGCTAGGGAAAGAGCTTGCTGAGAATTAGATAGCAGCCAGGTTGACTAGTGACTGTGTTACTCCTGAAGATATTCCTGAGAGACAAGAAAAGCGAACATGATGCCTTGTGAAGTCACACTGCACTGGAAACAAATCATTTGTAAAGTGTCATATGTGTAAGAAAACTGACCGCAACAAAAGCACCTCAAAATACTATTAAATTTGCACATAATGTAATGCTAGCAAGTAAAAACACTCAGAACATATGTATAATTTTTCTCAATAATAATTGATATTATGTGAAAACCACTGTACCTTTGTTTATTTTATAATAAAATATCCTGCACTTCAAAGAACTGATTAATTAATACCAACAATAACCAAATGACCTTTGAGAATAAAATGGGAAGATACTCGGGCCCAGCATTTATGCAGAAAGGGGTACCATATTCTGCGGCATTCATTTTCAATAAGCTGCCACAAGAACTAAAGAATCATAGGACTAATCTACATGCTTTCAAATCTAAATTGAAGAGTTACCCCATGGCTCACTCCTTTTATCCTGTCGAGGAACTCCTAGAAAAGTTAAACAATTAAGCTAATTCATTTTTTTCTTTATTGATTCTTTTCACTTTGTCTTAAGATTGTCGTGTGCAAAGGACTACTTAAAATTTTTCTATTACCATTCTTGTGTAACAATTAATGTATTTACTTGTTCCATGACCTTGGAGTCTCACTCCTCAATTGGGTCCTATGGAACAGAAAAAACAATAAATAAAAAGCTGCAGTTCTAGGTATGCCCAAATATCAGTAGTTCTAGTGTCAACCTATCCCTAACTAACAGGGAGAAGCTACAGATCACTTTTAATCACAACATAGTAATCTATAACCTATGTTATGCTTGTAAACAAAGTATCAACTTTCACTCAGATATGACGTCATTGATCAAAGCCAACTGGTTGTATCGCAGACTTCAAATGACCCAGAAAAGTTACAAAGGCACTCCATTAGAATGGTTCTCTTCATACTTCACAAATTGGAAACAAAGTAACAACAACTGATGAACTAAATGGCAGCTGTAGAACATGTGTCTCAGATGCAGGAGAAATAAAAAGTGCAGTCCCTCAAGGATCCATACTGGAGTCTATTATTATTTCCCTTTCTCTCTTTTTTAATCCTTAAATGACCTAGAACTAAGCAGTGAATCATTTAATATCTTCATTGCAGACAAAAGCAGTATCCTTACAGGAAAAACTCCCGTGAACTACAAACAAATATATACATAAAGTTAGACACCAACTAAATGACTGGTTTGAAGCAACAAAATCAGTAAGAAATAAATCTAAAGTGACATTTCTAAATTTCTGCTTAGGGTGGAAAGTGCCCAGTTCTTCTGTGACAAACTCTAGTGAAATTAGACCCTCAAGAGAAACAATTTTTTTGGGCAAATGGCTTCAAAATTATTTTAAATGGCAGACACAAATATCAAGAACAAATGCAACACTGAAGAAAGTTTGCTACAGCCTATGTTTACTTGCTCACAAAGCAAGTTTCCATGCTGTTCAAATTGCAAACTTTTCCCAATTCCACAGTGTGGTATCATATTTTGGGGTAGTGTAGCTGCTACCTCAGCCATAATTATGACTAAAAAAATAAAGCTATCGGGTCAATCCACCATGCACGACAAGGAGATTCCTGCAGGCCCCCTTTTACAAGTCTTTGATCTTCTCACTCCTCTGCATTTTTAAACTAGGAAAAACTGAAAAAGACTTTAACAAAACCTTAATACATAGCTCGCACAAAGAGTCGTGGCCCGTGTGCAGAAACACATTCTGCAGTTGTGTTCAGGGTGAGTCCATTCCTTTGCTTCTGAGGGGTGGCCGGTTGGGCCAAAATTTGGGGGATTAAAGAACAAAGTAGATGAGCTACTGGTTTGTTTAGATGACATAGAAACAGAGAATGTAATAGATATACTATGCCTATCTGAGCATCACATGTGACGGATATGGAAAAAGTGAACATAATCAGTTACAAACTAGCAGCACATGTGAATAGAGAGAATAGGGTGAGAGGAGTAGTTGCCATCTACATCAAAATTTATTACTGTGTAAAAAGTTTAGAAACACAAAAGTTTGTGTAGAGCAACATATAGATAAAAAAGATCCTTTTTAATATAATTGTAACAGTATATAGGTCACCTTCAGGAAACTTCCAGTTATTTATGAAAAATTTGGATGCCTTGTTGTGCTATCTGTCAGATAAGGTAAAACAATTTATTTTGTCGGGATTTCAATGTTGACTCACTAAAGGAATGTAATAAGAAGAATGGCCTGGAAGTCTTACTCTGTTCGATCATGGTGCACAGCTAGTTACAGTAAATGACATAGTTCCTCCCTGTAATTCAAAACAGCCCTCCAAAGATGTGCGTTCTTTTTACGATTCAACAATTAGAAATTTCAGGGAAAATCTTCAGCAGTTAGACTAGGATGAGATGTATAAGGAAGCTGGTGCTAATTTAAAATACAACTTATTTCATGATACATTTGTAAGAGTATTTGAAAACTGTTTCCCCAGGAAAATAGTTAAATATAATGATAAGAAACCATGGTTTACTAAAGGAATTAGAATATCTTGTAACCGAAAAAGGGAACTGTATTTAACAGAAAGAAAGAGTAAGGACCCAGAAACAGTCAAATATTATAAAAACTACACTGCAGTTAAAAAGGTTATTAAAAAGTCCAGAAGCATGTGCATCATGTCTGAGATTAGTACCTCATTAAAATTAAAACAATTTGGAATATTATTAACAGGGCAACCAAGAGCACAGGGAGACAGCATTACTGTACCAACAAAGTGAATGAAAAGTTTACAACTAACAAGTCAGAAGTTGAAAAAAATTATTTTGTGGAGATAATAGGATCTAAATGTTCATTAGAAGAGGCTAGGCAGTTAATGGAGCATGCCATACCCACACAATTTCATACAATAGAAATTCCACCCACCTCTAATTCTGAAATTAAGAAAATAATAATCACTCTCAAGAGTAAAAGCTCACATGGAATTGATGGTATTTCCAGCAGGGTAATAAAAGCTTGTTCTCAAGACATAAGTAGGATTGTTAGCCACATATGCAATAGTTTTCTGAAGCAGGGTGTTTTTCCCTGATAGACTGAAATATGCTATTGTTAAACCACTGCACAAGAAAGGGCTATGTCTGATGTCAACAACTACCACCCAATCTCACTTCTTACAGCCTTATCCAAAATTCTTGAAAAGTAATGTACGGTATTCAAGAGTAGTTTCACACATAGGTAAAAATAAAGTTCTAACAAAATGTCAGTTTGGTTTTCAGAAAGGCTTTTCAACAGAAAGTGCTATATATACTTTCACCAATGAATAACCAGATATCACCCGTTGGGATTTTTTGTGATATCTCCAAGGCTTTTGATTGTGTAAATTATGGAATTATTCTAGATAAACTAAAGTATTGTGGTATGAATGGGGCAGTGTACAAATGGTTTAAATCATTTGTAACAGGAAGAGTGCAGAAAGTTTACATAAGTAATTCACATAATATGAAAAAACAGCTGATTCCTCAAACTGGAGTGCCACATGGTTCGGTCTTGGGCCCTTTGCTGTTCTTAGTATAGGCACTATATTAAATGACTTGCCATGCTATCTATATTCATGAAGATGCAGAGCTGGTTCTTTTTGCTGATGATACAAGTATACCTATCACACCTGACAGACAAGAACTGAAGAAATTGTAAACAATGTCTTTCAGAAAATCATTAAGTGGTTCTCAGCAAATGGACTATCATTAAATTTTGATAAAACACAGTACATACAGTTCCGTACAGTAAATGGAACGACACCATTAATAAATATAGACTTTGATCAGAAATCTGTAGCAAAGGTAGAATATTGAAAATTTTTTAGGTGTATGCATTGATGAGGGGTTGAACTGGAAAAAACACATTGAAGATCTGCTGAAACATTTGAGTTCAGCTACTTATGCTAATATGGTAATTGCAAATTTTGGTGATATACATCTCAGTAAATTAGCCTATTTTCATTCTCTGCCTTCATATGGCATCATTTTCTGGGGTTATTCATCACTGACTAAAAAAGTATTCATTGCAAAAAAGGGTGTAATCAGAATAATTTATTGGATCCCATCTAAGATCATTCTGCAGAAACTTATTTAAAGAGCTAGGGATCTTCACCATATCACTTGTGAAATTTGTTATTACCAACACTAGGAGAAAGAATGATCTTCACTATTCAAGGTTAAATCTAGTTTTGGCACAGAAAGGGGTGAATTATGCTGCCACAAAAGTCTTTGGTCACCTACCAAACAGCATAAAAAACCTTAGACAGCCAACTAGCATATAAAAATAAAAGAATTTCTGAATGGCAACTCCTTCTACACTATAGATGAATTTTTAGATATAAATTACTAAATCTGAATAATAACAATAATTTGTGTCATGTAATATTTAGTACAAAGTAATAATTTGTAGAGACATCTTTCAATAACCTGACACATTCCACATCATTATGAAGTGTCATATTCATGATCTATGGAACAAGTACTAAACCATTCCAATTCCAAAGAAAACAAGCGCAGACAGGTGTGAAAACGACAGAACAATCAGTTTAATAAGTCATGGTTGCAAAATACTAACACTAATTATTTACAGAAGGATGGAAAAACCGGTAGAAGCCAATCACAGGGAAGAACAGTTTGTATTTACAAGATATGTAGGAACACATATAGGCCTATAAAGCCATATAGGCTATCTTAGAAGATAGATTAAAAGGAGGCAGACCTACATTTATAGCTTTCGAGAAAGCTTTTGACAATACT
This sequence comes from Locusta migratoria, assembly GCA_026315105.1. Lineage (NCBI taxonomy): Eukaryota > Metazoa > Arthropoda > Insecta > Orthoptera > Acrididae > Locusta > Locusta migratoria. Next base: position 108,474,538 of record CM048755.1, read on the forward strand.
GAATGGAATACACTCAAATTCTGAAGTCAGTAAGCCTATGGGTAAAATATAGGAAACAAAGTTATTTACAACTTTAACAGAAACCAGTTATAAGAATCGAAGGGCATAAGACAAGGTTGTAGCCTTTCCCCAATGTTATTCAGTTTGCACGATGAGTAAGCTTTGAAGGAGAACAGAGAGAAATTCAGAATGGGAGTTGAAGTTCTGATAGAAGAAATGAAAACTGTGCAGCTTGCTGCTGACATTCTGTTACACATACCAAAGGACCTGCAAAAGCAAATGAATGGACCGATCATTTTTATTTAAAAGGAGTGTTTAAGATGAACATTAACAACAGCAAAGGTAATGGAATGTAGTCTCATGTAGGCCTAATCAGGTGATGCTGACAAAACTCCATTAAGAAAAGAGACAATAAAGGTGGTGGAAGAGTTTTGTTATCTGGGCAATAAAATAACTTATGATGGTCGCAATACAGATGATATAAAATGCATTAAGGCAATGGGAAGAAAAGCATTTCTGTCGAAGAGAAATTTGATGACATTGGGTATTAATCAAAGCGTTAGAAAGTCCTTTCTGAAAGCATTTGTGTAGGTACGTCGTACGGTAGTGAAATGTGGATGATATAAATAGTTCAGGCAAGAAGAGAATAGATGCTTTTGGAGTATAGTACTACTGACGAATGTTAAAGTTTAGATGGGTAGATCACGGAACTAATGAGGAGCTACTGAACAAAAGTGGGGAGAAACTAAATTTCTTGAACACCATGACTATATCAGCTAGTAGCGCACATTCTGAGACATCAATTACGTGTCAGTTTAATATCAGTCAGAAGTGGACATGGTGCAACAATCGCAGAAAGTCACCAAGAGATGAATACAGTAAGCAGGTTCAAATCAATTTTATCCAGACACGAAGATGCTTGCACGAAATCGAATTCGGCGGAGAGCAGCACCACCAGTCTTGGGACTGAAGACGACATAACAACAAAAACCAACTATTTAGTTCTACGGTCAATTTTATACGCAACAGCTGCATAATTTATTTACTTCAAAATTTTCTAGAAAATCAAGTCTCTCTTCTGTCAGAGTTAGTACAAAATTAAACTTGTAGGTACACAGGACTACTGTTTAATCTTTTATAAAATGATCAACTTACCTGACAAGTCGTGCTGTCAGTAACGCCACAAACTATGCGCTGAATGCCTTCCACCCAAACTTTCAGTTCCATACTTTATTCCCAAACAAACACAAACAAAAAATAAATAAATAAATTCGTGTCTCTGTGGTCTACATATATTCGGTTGACCACAACAGTCGTTGCTTGTCATTAAAACCACTACATCGGGATAGCAAAATTGCTAGCCTTTCGTATAACGCCTTCATGTTACAAGGAACTGTGTCAATAAACAATCACACTTAGTTACACCAGGCACTTGGGCATTTAAATAGAACACACATGACATGGGTTGCAAATAAAAAAATAGATGGATGTACGACTAAGGCACCCGTATTTGCTTTAACTTGTCGACGCCATAACTACACACAACAACTACCCAACTCTCAGCAAGATGTTATCCTCTCTTCCACTGCCTTCAACCAAAACAATGTTCATCAATACGATTGTGACACTACGCCCGAACAGAATCTCTTTCAGTTTCTTGAGCTCATTGGTTCTCGTACCCTTAGCTTCAGATAACTAACGTCAGTATTTTGTGTGTTTACGTCATTTTCATGGAATTGTGCTTTACATCACTTGCAAAATGTATATTAAAGTCGGACAATGCAATATTAGAAGTATTTGTCGTCGAATAAGAATGACGAGCATTTTGATTAAGCAATACAATAATTACAGACAACTACTTTAAATTTTAGTCTTGTTCTGGAGATTGTGCCCTTTTATTTTTTACTTATTCATTTAGTCATCAAAGGATCATCTCACAATGTTACAGAATTTATACAATGAACATAAACAGCATAAATTTTACATATCAACAAAATATGAAAGTTTTTTTTACGAGAAACGAACAGCCCGCCCCGTTTAACAATAACAGCAGCAAAATATAGCCAATTGTAATCTAAGATTTTTTTTTTTTCTTTTTCAAAGGTAGTTCTGCAGTTAACGTCAGTTACGCTGAATTAGTTGTGACTTGTGATCGTCAGTGCAGCTCTCGACGCAAGTCCATCCTCAGCAAGTCCTGGTTATCATGTATGAATACTCATTCACACAAGAACGTTGCTGAACTTATACTTCGTAAACTAAATACAATAGGCACATTTTCGAAGCACAAGTTGCCAATCTTGCTCCTGAACGCTCGACGCCAGTATTTGTCAAGAAGATTCATGTGCCACAAGAGTCAGAAGTCTAATAGCGCGCTGTAGATCAATCACCATTTTACGAGAAGCGAGAGACGAAGTTCCGCTCATAAGATGTACATGATGAAGTTATGCCCAAGGTAATGGCACGATTACATTCACAAGGAGACTGTACAATCTTCTCCTCACTGACTAAATTTATTAACAGGGTAAGTAGCCTCATTGTAGACAAAAGAGTAATGTCTTTTTTCCGCAATTTGTCTGCTAGAGGACAGTAGTATAATTTGTGAAGGAAAGGACAGTTTCGATTTTCCCGAGTACCAGTGTTGCATTTTTGAGTTGTGTAGCTGTTCTTGCCGTCGTGCAATATGTTAACTGAAAGACGCATTTAAGTTCCTACAGTACCATTTTCAGTTCGTAGTATTCGACTGCTGGATTCCAACAGATATATTCAAAATTTCATTTCAAAGTTTATTCAGAAATCTGCTGGAAAACCCAGATACTAATTTTGAAATTGCATGTATCTTTTTAATTCACTTCAAGTTTCAGTGTTTTTTTTTTTTTTTTTTTTTTTTTTTTTTTTTTTTTTTTTTTTTTTTTTTTTTTTTTAAAATCTCCATTCAAACTGGATTGCCTGATTGGTTAAGGGGTACGCTGGCCCAAAGTGGGAAATCTGGGTTCGAATTCAAGTCTAGTACAAATTTTTAATTTTGCCATTTAATTTAGTGCTAAACCCTGTAACTGTCAAGATGTTTCAATATTTCTAATTCATTACTCTTCATTGCATGCGCCTTTTTTCATGTATATACTGATGGCTCTCAATAAAAGGAAACTTCAGCAATAGGGTGTGTACGTATTGTCTATCAGCTGAAATAATTCAAGCAATTTCGTCTCCAACGATGGAGAAACTAATAATTCACCCATACTGTTAAAGTTTTACCACAAAATTGGTAATCATTAACATAGCCATGACTTTTGGTTCTCCTGTTGTGGATAAGAATTTATTGATAGTTTTATGTTTAAACAACATAGACCCATAAGGTGATTGTACATGCTGCACATGAGCTCATTTTAGAACCACTGCCTCCGTCATTGACATGCGACTAAAATAATTCCACCATAATTTACAGTTTGCTGCTTGACTGTCAAAGAATTCACTCACACTGTATAGTGGTTTTGGCGTAGATATTATGAAATCTTCCTTTGAAATTTTCCCAATTTGAAGGACTGAAGTTCATTGCTTAGGTGGTTGAACATTAGTGGAAAGCTATATCTTGTCCGGGAGAGTCGACAGCCTGGACTGTCTAAGTTTTCGTTATTGCTTGTATTGTAATTGTGGCTGTCGCTCCTTTATTTATTTAGCCATCTACAGACATTTTAAAATGTATGGATGTTGTCAGTTTATTTATTTATGTTTGGGAATGTTTCCTGATTTTCATTTACAGACGCCAGGCATGAGAAATAGAGTCCTGAATGATGACTAATCAAGCACAAAATGCATGACGAGTATGAGTATAAATATGTTAAATATTCCAGGATTTAAATTAGTTTATACTTCTGTAGAGTAGATATTGAGGCAGGAGGAGTTGCTGCATTTATTAAAAACTGCTATAAATTGAAGAATATTGATATAAATAAATTCTGTCTAGAGCAGCATTTAGAAACTTATGTAACAGAAGAAGAGTTTTATAATAGATGCTGTATAATACATAGTAACTATTTACTGGGCACCTGCAGAAAATTATAATCTATTCCTAAATCATCTAAGAACTCTATTTGATTATTTAACAGAAAGAATCAAAGAAATCTTGGTTGCTGGAGATTTTCTTATTCAGTCTTCCAGTAAACATTTATTGTAGTCAGTAACATTGTCCTTCAATCAAACCCATTCTGCAAACTTTCGAATTAGAATAACTAAATCCTCTAGGAGAGCCATTGATAATATTTTGACCCACTTTTGGTTACGATAGTAACACTAAAGACCAATTCACACTGTCTGTCACGTCACGTCACTGTCTGTCAGAACATACTGCAATGTATTTCTAATGGCAGCATTCACACTGTCCGTCACCGGACCGTCACGTCACATCAACATCACGTCAAGCTTTCTCAAGAAGACTGTTTTGACGGAACAGCCGTCTTTAACATCGAAAGTTAACCTATTTTTGTAACGCGAATTACATGTTGCAGTCGATGATAGCACTGTTTATATGCAAATGTGTCTTATTCATCTTTATTTTGTTGTTATACTTCGTTTTAGGGGAAAAACCCAAATGTTTCATGACGACTTAAATATTTTTGTCAATTGAGTGTCACCCTAAAATCGAGGTCGGATATCTGAAACCAAAAAATGGTTTGTGTTATGTAACATTGTAACAGAAAAGACTAAAGCAAAATGTTTATTGGAATAAGATAGTAATCTGATTACGCATTTTTCATTAAATAACATTACAAATGAAAAAGTCAGTTCTAATGAAAGACAAAAATTCAGTTGTTTACGATGGCATTAACCATGTCAGTGGGCAAATCGTGTTGGATAAAGTAAACAGGCGCTATTTATGCTCTTGTAAGTATTGTTTCATGTTTTCATATGTTTATTTTTTCGCTTGAAAATAGATGTCGATGTTTTGAAATGTTGTTTCAGTTCCCAGTAATTAGGCCAAAACATACACTGTAAAGTTTTCTTTGGCCGTCAATAATATTTAGCATTGTTGTTCTCTCAATTCTAGTATTAAACTATGACTTTCTACGTAACAGATCGCCACTCATAACCTCACTTTCAACATCGCGTATTGAGATGGGCGAATTGACGTCATGGACACTGACGGATAGTATGAATACAACTTGACGTGACGGTGCCGTGACGTGACGGACAGTGTGTATTGGCCTTTAAAGTGGGCCTTTGCGATCGTCTTTTGACAGCTCGAAATTTAAATGAAAATAACGGCTTAACCATTCACCTGACACGAAAATTGAATAACCGAATTTGTACAGGAGAAAATTCTCTACAACTTTGCTCTCTTGTGTTTTTTTTTCATATCTCGTATCGTTTGAGAGATATTTACAAAAATAACATCGATTTGACGATGTCTGTCTGTCTATAACGTGTTCCCACATTTTAGATCGAGCCGTTCAACAGATCGACGCCAAATTTTACAGGCATAATTGTTGGCTACCAGAGACCTGCACCTCCCTTTTTCAAATATTTCGGACAAGAAATACATTACTAATAGCCAAAAAGGCCGTTTGTAATGTAATTTTAATTGCAAATAAACTGTTCATCTGACGCGAAAATTGAATAACCGAATTTTTAGAGGAGAAAATTCTCTACAACTTTGCTCTCTTATGTTTTTTTTTCTTATCTCGTATCGTTTTAGAGATATTTGCAAAAATAACGGAGATTTTACACCCTCTATTGAACTAAAAAAAAACCAGCTGTTTGGAGATGTCACGTGACATTCCTCGCCCAGAACTCTCTCTGCCATACGCCATCTTGCGTTGCGTAATTGATGACTTTCTTATTGTAACTTACACATTGTCATTTCAAAGCAATGGCCCACTAAAGAATTAACAAAAGCACGTCATTTTTCGTACTATAAATGATAATCTAGTGTCTAAAAATTCCATATTAGCATCAATTATCAACGGCCATCAATAGCACGAGGTTAAAGAATGGAACGTCTAATTATTAACCATAGTGTAGTGGGCAAGGTGTTGGTCTGTGATGTTGAAGGTCAGTGGTTTGGAAACCACCACAACCGAATTTTGTTTCTAAAAGGGCTTCAGACACTCTATTAATTAAATAGAGCTATGTTCTTCAATGTTTAGAGTTATGCATATGTAAGAATGCTCCTTCTAAAATGCGTGTTTGTTCTATTTCGTCAACATGCCGTGAAATACGTAACAACGAATTAAACAATGGTCTTCTGAAGCATATGCATGTAAACTGGGAGGATACTGTAATAATGAACATTCTGCACAAAGTACTGATACAGGTAGTTTCGTATATAAAGGAAGTCCCAGATTTCTGTGGAAAGTGTAGTTCCTTAATCAGAGAGAAGGGAAGTGTATACATTGCAACAAATTACGTTGTTTATTTGTTTCTAAGCGTTTATTCACGATTTGTGGAATATATTAAAAGTCATTAATTAGAATCAATACAGCTACTAAAATGTTTGTCTTTGACATGGTTGCAATGGACGCTTTTAACGTAGATGGTATTACCTTTCCTGTAGTTCAGATATGACTTCATCCATGTTACACTATTCTGCGCTAAAGGAAAGAGCAAATATTCTATTTCAAACTGTGATTACGTTTTCCTTTACAGCTAAAATCTCAAACGGAATAAGTGTGGTAATACTGAATTCCCCATACCTCTAGTACTCAACGTTAGTACTATCAATACATCATTTACAACAGTCATTGTAACAGTGTCTCCCCAGTTTACATACATTTGTTAAAGAAGTCTATGTTTACAGTTCATTGCTATGTATTTCATGGCATGTTCTCGAAACAGAACAAGTGCGCTTTTTCAGAGAAAGTGCTGTTACCTTTGAACAACTCAGAATCTTGCAGAATACAGTTGCATTCAGGCAACAAGAGTGTGCGAAAACCTTTTAAGAAGCAAGAGCAAAGATAAAGTGGGACATAAAAATTGACAGTGGTACAAATGACCACGAAGCATCGATTTCACTAAAGAAAAATACTATTCTTCAGTGAAATCGATGCTTTGGTCGTTTGTTCATATTTGTTCTGGGTTGTTCGATGAGAATTTTACTCAGTTTTTATTGGCGTTGAGCCAACACTGTCTGAAGAGAAGGCCTTTGCACTGCCGTGCCACGTCATGTCGCGCAGAGTAGCTCGCAGTCGCGTAGCTTACTGGTTGGCTGATGAGGCACAGCCCAGTGCCTCACAGCGGACAGTCAGTGAGCTACACGATCGCGACCTACTCTGTGTGATGTGACATGGGATGGCAGTGCACAGGCCTTCTCTTCATATGGTGTTAGTTGAACCATCTTTGGTTTTCTCTCTTTTGATTGGTTCGTCGGTTTGAATGGGTGCTTTGTGGATGTTGGTTTGTCTTGTCCTATTTTGATCGTTACAGGTAACTCAGTTCACTCGTTACCATGCCGGCAACCCTCTGACCGAGCACGCTGAGTAACTGCGCCCTAGCAAGTTCCGAACCACCGTGTAACATATTCGTACATCAGAAACTAATTCCTCGCCTATTACACTATGGTGAACAGCTGCGAGATGATTCTCGAACTATCGACGCCAGGTGTTAATTAACTAACATTAGATTATAATTCATTGTCCTAAGAACGACCTATTTTTGATAATTTTCAGTGCGCAATTGCTTTGAAATGACAACACTTGAGTTATAATAACAAAATCATCAAGTAAAGCAAAGCAAGATGGCATACGCAAAAGAGGTTTTGGGGCGAGGGATGTCACATGACAGATTTACGAACGCCAAAGGTACGCTGTGTTCTATCCAGGCTATAGTCACTCATCCAAATGCCAAATGTACGTTATGTTTGTACCAGCCAATAGTCATTCGTAACCAGTACAGCCAAAGAAAATAAACTTAGAACTACCAAGGCAAGACATGTGATAATATTTTAACGGAAAAATATAATGAAAATGTGGGAGAGATATTAAAATGATAGTTCAAAGAGGTAAGAGTTCAAAAAAGAGTATGTTTGTCAAAGCTAAACTCAAACATTATATAATTTTGGCTGTTTGTTAAAATACGGCCTGAAAGAATATTATGCGGTGGGTGCATAGATATTACCACAATAGTAGAATCGTAATCTCATCACCATAATTTTTTATTACTTAGATTATTGTTTTGCTCCAAAATGTTTGCAAAAATACATAAAACTACAAATCTAAAGTGGGCCGTAAACACGTCAGTGCGATTTTTTATAGACAAATCAAAGGAACAAAATCATATCATAAAGCCAATAGTGCATGCCCTACCAGACCATGATATGCATCGCATATCTGGTGCAGCCAGGGCCGGTGCAAGCCCAAGTGCTGCCCCGTGCGAGCTGCGAAATTGCCGCCCCCCACGCCGTTTCTTTATTTATTTATTTTTTGTTCTTTTTAAGAGACGTTTATAGAATTTTTAGGACTGAGTGGCCAGTCTCGTAGCTTTTAATATGTGCTTACATCTAAACCGTCATGTTGACAGTTACGTTCACCATGACAGTGTAGATGTAAACGTAACTCTAAAAGCATTGAGAATAGCCACACTTGCCCGAAATCTATGTAGATCTGGAAAATAAAAATAATAAAAAAGAAACATTGCGACTGATTGGTGACATTCTCTACAGATTTGTACAAAACAATAAAGCCGGCCGCGGTGGCCGAGCGGTCTGCGGCGCGCCAGTTAGTCTGCACGACCGCTACGGTCGGGGGTTCGAATCCCCCCTCGGCATGGATGTCTGAGTCGTCTTTAGTATAAGGTAGTTGATACGTAAGGACTGATGACCCCGCAGTTAAGTCCCTTAAGCTTAACAAACATTTGAACATTTGAAAACAGTAAAATAGTCGTTGGGCACCAGCTGAAAAATGGAGTCAAACGTGATTGAAAAAAAATTTAGCTAATTTTAATAAGCCTTGTAAATTTACAAAAATGTTCAAATGTGTGTGAAATATTATATTACTGTTGGACACTCTGTTCAGGAGATGAAGAGCCGCGTGAAATTAAATTTCAGGCTGAATTTCACTACAGACGCAGGTGAAATGGTCAAAGAGCGGGGCGGAAGACAATGGAGAGAGGAAGAATAATGAGATGGAGCAACATCATAATACAATAAATACACACCCGGGCATCGGCGTGTACTAATGCTAGTCGAAATATATTCACTCACTGCACTGCGGTTGTTCATTTAAAAGAACTGACACTCGACATCTGTCGTAAATTCCATGTGTCAGTTCTTTCGTGTCTGGTTATGGAATAAGGGGTAACAAATTAGTCATCGCCATATCACTTCACTTTTCTGCCTTTTATTTTCATCCTAGCTAATAGGACGACGCATGCTTATTTGCCGACTTGCCAATTTTTGAAGTAACAGATCATAAGAAAAATAAATTTACCTATTCTGATATTTTGAAGGAGAACAATTGTAACTTATCAGTAACGTGCATGCACAATACTAATTGTACGTTATATGAGAAGCACTTACCTATTACATACAAAGTTGCAAGAAATTCGGACGCACCAATTCTTCTGTTGTTACCAAACGCATTGAAAGTGCTTCTGATCAATCTTGACTCCCTCGGTCAACTACCGAACGAATTCTGCAGTTTTCGTTGTAGAGAACACAACAATACCTATTGTCTGGAAAGGTGAAGTGGTGACGCGGCAGTGCCAGGAACTAGGTCACGTGACGAGGTACAGCGAGGCTACGGTTAAACTAGCGCCCAAGAAGAAGACGCAAGAAGCTCACAATAAGTATGTGACCGATGATATGGATAAATGAGGCAGAAATTTCTATGGCATTACGAACAATAGATATACTAACTGCGAAAACTGCATAACTTTTGACAAATAGATGATGATGATGATGATGATTAGCGTTTTAGAGCACTCAACAGCGAGGTCATCTTTGCCCGTTTGTCAAACAGAAATGATCTACAAAGCTAGCAAGGAACGCTTAGAAGCAATGTTATTTCTATGAATTTTCGTTTTAGAAGGTGTCAAAAATGACGTTTTGTTTTGTGCGGACGAGAGGGCATTGTTGCTAAAAGACCATACTTTCTCAAATTTTCATCAGAATCAAAGCGACCAGTAGTTTACTTAGATGAAACATGGATGCACACGCATTATACAGTTTATAAATGTTGGCAAAGTGATAGTGTCCGAGTAGTATTGTCAAATAAAAGTGCCGGTCAGAGTTTAATTGTTGTTCATACAGGCGAAGACAGGTGTTTCATGGCTCAAAAACCAAAACGTCCGACTATCACTCACAAACGGTTAGCAAAAAATTTCAAAAATACGTCGAAACCCAACTGATACCAGGCTTATTACCAATGCCTTTATACCTTGAAATTACTCGCTGCGTATTTACCCATTCGGAATAATTCGAGCCATTGTAGGTGTTGGACATGTTTGACTAGTAATTTTCAAATGTTTGTAAATCTATCGGACCAAACTGCGTGGTCATCGATCCGTAGCTTACAAACTACTTAAACTTAGGTAAACTAACCAAAGGACAACACACACACCCATGCCCCAGAGGGGACTCGAACCTCCACGGCGAGCAACCGCGCGCTCCGCAGCGAGACGCTTTAGACCGCCCGGCTTGACTGTAGTAATGTTCAACAATTTTTTCCCATAATTCTGGAAGAGTAAAACACTCGAAAACTGCCACTGAAGGGCTTAGCAAAATTGCTTCAGGCTTAATATGTAACCGCAGTATCGAACATTGCATTCGAATTTCCAGATTAGATTTCGTGTTCTGCAAGATTAGTTGTAAGTAAACGCACGGCTCGTAAGAGGCTGGCAGCGCTCCACTCATAAGAATACTGGCGTCGGCGTGTACGCCAGACTGCCCCCCCCCCCCCTCTGTTCCTCCGGCATAAACACGACGGTGCTGCCACAGTGGCGAGGAAGAAATCAGTCCTCCTCCCTCCCCTTGTTCAACAGGGGCGGCCGGCAGGAAGTCGAGGCGCCATGCCACAGTTTCCGAGGTTTGCTTTCGAAACCCCTCTTGGGGATGAATGTTGAGTTTCTCCTAAAGGGGAGAAAAAGCGGGCGTCAGATTTACCGCCCCTCGGAAAGTGCCGGCCCGTGCGGCCGCACGTTTCGCACGTGCCTTGCGCCGGCCCTGGGTGCAGCTGTTGAATAACACGCACGAACTAATGAAAAAATGAAACTAAATTTACCGACTACACATGCGCTTCACAGTAAAGTAGCAATCAAACGACAGTTTAGCAGATCCGAAATTACTGACGGACCCACAACATTTAAGTGTGTGTACCGAATCAGCGTGCCTCATATGTCAGCTGATTGTACATAACACAACTTGTTTCACCCAATGCTGCGTATACTCATATGCAGGATAACAAATGTTGCAAATGCGTTTTCTTTGCGACACATTGTCGGTGCGTTCTTTTATGCTGTAAAACGGTGGAAAACACACCCTAAATACACAATTGTAAATGCGCCCCCTATGCAACATGTTGTCGGCACGTGCTTTAACTTCCTAAAGCAGTGGAAAACATACTAAATACACAATTGCAAATGCACCTTTTATGCGACACGTTGTCGGCGCGTTCTTTAACGCTGAAAAACAGTTGAAAACAGATACAAAATACATAATTGTAAATGCATCTTCCATGTGACCGTCGTCGGCGCGTTCTTTAACGCCGAAAAGCAGTGGAAGACACACACAAAATACACAATAAAAACATGGAACCGGTAACATATAGAAAATAGACAAGAAAAATAAGTAGACATGGAATACGTCTTTAAGACTATTATTCTATTCTTTCTCCGGAAACTGATTTTGATTATTATTCCCCTTTCCTTGTTTGACTGGAAAGTTATTCTGCAGGGTGTCATAATCAAAATCTAGATCTTATAGGAGGGCTTGAAACTGCTCCACGTCACCTTTGCATCACCCTGCTAAGAGAGCGTTGCGCATACGTCGTGGCAGCTTACCCAAACAAATTCTAATGAGTTCAGGCACCGGATAGGGGTTGTTTAAATAATAGTTCTTATTTAACATGTCCTGGAAAAACTCGTCCGGACTGGCAAAGTTCGACTGTCCGAAGGGCGGCATCATTGTATATTGTGACGCACGCGGTCCTGCCGATTCTCTGACCAGTACGAAGCTAAAAAGTATTGCTGGAAGCTCTCATAGCTTACGCTATACCGCGGGAACGACCTCATTTGCGTCGCGGGTTCGCCTTCCAGGTGACCGCGCACGAACGCGATTTTATGGCCTTCGGATCACTTCGGTGGTAGGGAGAAGTCAAATTGGTCTACCCATGCCTAAAGATGTATTCCACCGGGCGCCTTCCAGAAGACTTCAAATTTGTGTACAGTCAGAAAGTAGCCCAGTGCTGGGTCCTGATTACAATTTGCAGTCCTGTTTTGAGCACGGCTCGAGCTGGTCTGAGGAGGCTCACTTTCATCCTGAAAAGCAGAATCACAATTGCGGCCTGCGCTCCTGTCGCGGGTGCTACAAGTGCCGTGGGCCGCGCAGCTGTTATTGCATGCGGGCACCTCTTGCTGCCCAGCCATGCGCACTCGTGGTTCCTCAGTGTGCTCGCAATTTTCGTTTAAGGGCTGGATGGGGTTTATTTCGACCCGTGCAAGCTGTTGCACTACATCATCTAGCGTGCTCTGCACTCTAGTAACTGCAGTGGTCACAACATCGACACAGCTAGAAACCGCACCAATACTGGTTTGAAATTGTTTCTACATGTTTTTCCACGTGTTCACGCACAGTTTTCACCTGTGTCACCACGTCGACGATGCGCAAATTAGCGTCTTCAACGTGTTCAGCAAGTCCATCGACTCACGTCTCTACGGTCTCAACATGTGATTTTATAGTTGCTATCTCCATGCTGTTCCGACTAATTCCCTCAGCCAGTTGCTCGCGGAGGCTAGTCATCTCTTGCAATGAAACTTCCTGGCAGATTAAAATTGTGTGCCGGAACCGGGAGTCGAACCTGGGACCTTTGCCTTTCGCGGGCAAGCGCTCTACCACTGAGCTACCCCGACACGACTCAAGATGCCGCCTCACAACTTTACCTCCGCCAGTACCTCGCCTCCTACTTTCCAAACTTTACAGAAGTTCTCCTGCGAAACTTGCAAGACTAGCACTCCTGGAAGAAAGGATATGGTGGAGACATGGCTTAGCCACAGCCTAGGGGATGTTTCCAGAATGAAACTTTCACTCTGCAGCGGAGTGTGCGCTGATATGAAACTTCCTGGCAGATTAAAATTGTGTGCCGGAACCGGGACTCGAACCTGGGACCCAGGTTCTAGTCCCGGTTCTGGCACACAATTTTAATCTGCCAGGAAGTTTCATATCAGCGCACACTCCGCTGCAGAGTGAAAGTTTCATTCTGGAATCTCTTGCAATATCCGCGCCTTTTGATTCATGACCCGTTCTTTCATTTCGTCCAGTCGTTCTTTTATTTCGCGAAATTGATTGCTAGTGCGCTGGTCTGTCTTAGCAAAACATTCGGCAACCTCTTTCGACTACTCTCTCATTTGATCGGTAGGCTCTTTCAATTGCTCTTTTATTTCATCGATCTTGCATGACTGCTCCTTCATTTGTTCGGTAATCTGCACAGTCATTTCTTTGAAAAGAACGGTGAGTGTATCAGGTAACACAGCTACCGGCGGACAAGCCAAAACACAAAAGGGCCCTGGCTGGCGGTTTCCGGCAGGCTACTCGCCTCTAAGTGACCCATCCCCTGCACTTTGTACGCGGTTTTCAAAGGAAAGACCATTTTCTGTTTGAGAAACATCTTCCGCATTCGCGACGTCATTTAAGGCAACATGCTGATTTTCTGTAGCAACTGAGTCTAATTCCCACGACCTATCACACTTTTCCTTTCCTTGCTCCTTAAGAGCGGTTCGCCTACATGTTTCAATTGCTGAAAATGAAACGCTATCCATTTTTGAAATCACGTTCAAATATTCACCACCAAATACCAAACAAGTTCCTAGCTTCCCACTTGGTCAGAACACGTGGTGCCTCTATAGTAGTTTCACACGCAAAATTGTTTTCGCACTCAACAAAGACGTAATTGCACCTGCGTTTCACACTGTGTAAACTCGACAATTATTCCCCCCCCCCCCCCAAAATGCACATAGTATATGATCACTGCTGAAAGAGAATACAAATCCACTGGCAATGCACGCTGAAAACACACGCTGAAAACTCCACACACATTAGCTTGCAATTTCTACTCATTCATATGCACACACACTCATTCAAAGGACAGGAGCGCATTTAGAGAAAGAAACAAAGTTTATAATAAAATCAGGAGACGCCAGAAGGACAAATCCTGGCAGTGTCGCCAAGTGAAAGTAGCCTGTTATTAAAATAAGCAAGATGTTGGGCATTTGAAATCTGAAAATGTAAGTTAAAACGCTCACTGCTGCTTTAAATTACGTTACGAGTGGTCACAGTGCATGCACAACGGAAAATTATCTAACTGCTCACTCCTTAAGGGAGCAGCCAACGTTTTAATAAACACAAAATCAATGTTAAAAAATAAATGAACAGATAATTAAATATGGGACGGGGAGCATGACATTATAAAGCAGAGGTTTGATACTTTGAATCATAATCTATTCAGTAAAATAACAAGCAAATGAATGTGGGGAGAACAAATTAAGCACACACCTTGTACAAAAGTGAATTAAATCATATAATTACTGCTCGTATTAAAATTCTTTCTGCCCTTTATGAATATGGAGGTAATGTAGGAGGACATTTTGAAATAAACATTGGATAGCTAAAAGCACATTCATTCATTCACAGACAAGCGCATAACGCTTGGTGGTACATTACAATGCGGAAACACTCGAAAGCAGTGGTGAAACGAAGCGTCTGTGGCGTCTTGACTAGATGGCGGGTGTCTTGATCACAAATTTTAAGTACACCAAACGAAATCATGTGTGGGAAGGCAGCGGCATACTATTCTTAACTACAATGTGGTCTGTGACCACACCGAATTACATAGCATTTACAAACAGAAATTAATTAAAAATATGCGAGTAAAGCAGCGAGTAAAGAATTCGTATAGAAGAAAGCTAGTATTAATAAAAGCATGAATGATTGATGAAGTAATTACCGTTACGAAAGCATGTGGTGCAATCGGTCATACAAAACAGGGAAGAAAGAACCAAATCAGGAAATCTGAGAAATATTTAGCATACTCGCCGATACAGATGCGACATGAAAAGTTAGTTAAAAACACAAAGGGAACTGAAACATACTAGGTTGACACAAACGCGTATTCTAACTTGAGCAAACCAGACACATAATCATCACCAGAATTAAATTGCAAATAATAAATTTACACTGAATTACTCGAGTTCTCTAAATTAAGAAGCACTTTGCCTCACATAGCGAAAGTATAACTCAAGAAAACTATCACTGAAAACCACGACTGCCTGATTACGAAGAAAGCAAAGTTCTAACACCATGCCTTCCCTTCAGCATGATTCGGTGAAGTACGTACTTATACAGTTGTAAAAGCCAGAATGAAGCGTCAAGAGTGAAGCTCTAAGGCCACGGAAAAACCTCTCCTTTCCATACACCGAATGTAGAGCGCGCTAAGAGCGATGCAAGGTGCGTTCAGAGACTATTGTTTACGAACCCTTGCTACCTAGCCAAGACAATTCCCTCTACAACCGCTCCCAGAGACGTCTCCTGTCACCTCTTTTGTCCAAGATTAGGTTGGTACGACACTAAGAACACAGTCACCTCGCCATCTTGCCAAGTAAGCTTGACTCTGGCCAGCCAGCAGACAAAGCCATACGTTCCTAACTACAGCAAAACGAAGCCTAAAACGGGAGGCGGCGACTGTAATCCATTGCGCGGCCGTAAGTCCATATTAAAAGCAACCTTCCTCATTCACATGAGCATACAAGTTCAAATCATATGGGAGGAAACATATATAAATATGGGGCAAACATACATAACCATGGGGGTATTGATCATTAATAAAATGAATAAAATAATTAACACACAAATAGATAACATTAATGGTGCAGAAACACATTAGGTTAACGAATAAATCAAAATGGAACATGACCACACATTCTGTGGTCGTATTTCACCGGTTACCGTATGTCGGCACTAACACATTTTTTTTAAAAACAATGTCGTGAAGGATCTCAAACGATCTCTCCTTAACATCGCGAACATTATACTCCACCACATTTCTATGTCGTTTTGTGTTAACTACTAATTTTCATTCCACTGGGCTGAACTACCATTTTTTTTAAATTCATAAGTACAAATTTCGGTCTACTGCAAACGAAGATTTCTGCTCTGTAAACTAGGAATCTAAACAACTTGTCAGTACACACACTCTTAAAAAAAATTTTCCCCCCTCACCACAAAATACCAACAAGCCACACATTCTCAGAAATCCTCTGTCAAATGTACACAAGATGATGTATGTTTTCCTGACTGCAAGGTATTCCATCCTATGAGGCAACAGCCAAAAAATTCAAACACTAGTCTGTTTCGAAATCACACAGTGCAAAATGATCGTCAACTCAATATAGGTCAAATCTTAGTCCATAAAATCTATTGTAGAATCATATACACTGTTCAGTTACAATTCCATGCTGGAATTGTGGAAAAATTTAAAGTTTTTAAACTCACACTCATTACTCACTGGCAAAGTTGAAGTCCTGACAAATCGACCACTTATCACGCAGATTCTAACACGATCGCAAATTAAGCACTTCTAGCTATCCCGATAGCTCCTTCTTCTCCTTCATCCTCCATGATGAAACATAAAGTGTTCTTATAAGTTAGTAGTATTCAGACAGTAAGACTTGAACACCATACTTTAGCAAAAAAAGAACTACTCGAAAGTTTTCTATAGCTAAAGAGTCTAATTACTTTTTCCTTACAAAGTGAGGGGTGTCAGGCGGTGGGTGTTTTGGAGTGGGGTGGTGGAGGTAAGTGCTTAATCAACAAAGCGATCGAAAATAAAAGTTGTGCCTGGGTGGTCGAAGTGGTATGTTGCCTGGGGCGGTGATGCAAGTGGGGGGTGTCATGCCAGCTTTCACATGTGCTAATGTATTGTACACGAGATTGCAATTTCATGTTAGATTGTCCTTAAGTAGGAGTGGGGGAAGTTAAAGAAGTTAAGTGCAATTTCATGTTATCTGTCAATCATCCATGACAGTATTCTTTGTTTGGGGAAGAGCATCATAGTCCTGGAAAGGAGTGAATTGTTGTGTTTTTCCCCAGGATGCCATCTTAGGGGAGGGGATGTCAGGGTCAGTCAAGCTCATTGGAGCAGGGATGGCATCATTATAATACTTAGGAGTACATTTAAGTATATATAAAATCACTTTTTTTATTTTAATACCTACACCATTTAAATATATCATTTATAAAAAATATGGTAATTAACACATACCTAGTTGTAATGTTCATGAAAAGTGTTCATATTTCTTTATTGTTCATTATTTATTAACAATTATGGTTTTTAATTTAAAAAATAACAAATTACCTTTATGGAGCAATGTTGGAAAAGTCTTCACAAAGTGAACAACTAAAGAATGTCATTTTCTGTTTTAGTGAAGTTCATACCGTAAAAACGTCATTTGTCATGCTATTCGTAATGAGAATCATCAATATTAACAACCTTTCATAAAATATTGAAAATTAAGAATAAACAAAGACGTACTTTTTCATAAAAAAATTGCAATATATTTGAGAAATGTAGAGATTTGTATACAACGAAAAAAAATCATGATAAAAAAAAGTTCAAATGTTTGTCAAGCTTAAGGGACTTAACTGCGGGATCATCAGTCCCTAGAGTTACAAACTAATTATGAACTATCTTATACTAAAGACGACACAAACATCCATGCCTGAGGGGGGATTGGAACCCCTGACGGGGAGCGGCCTCATGCATCAGAGCATAGTGCCTCAATACACTTGGCCACTCCGATGTGGCAAAAAGTCATGTAACAAATAAATAAGAAACATCGAAATTTGAAGTATAGAGCCCTACAATTATTCTAGGGTGATAGTTTAAAACAGTAGTAATGATCCATGGTGACTACCAACGATTTTATTTAATCTCGTCAAAAATTTCAAAGTAGCTTAATTTTGTTGTTGTTAAAGTACCAAAATTCTCACTTTTTTGCTGGTACATTGCTGGCATTGATTTCACGATATGTATACATTGCCTAAGTAGTCTGAAATGTCGCAACAATATGAGTACATATTAAACAAGCCAGCGGCTGTGTTGACATTGTTGTAATGAATAATGTGAATATGTAAAGCAGAATTGAGTCCCCTAGGTGGCAATCGTTTTCTTCATATAATAATGGTATGGATCCTATGAGTGATGTTTCCTATGTGCTACTTGTTGTGTCACACAATTTAGCACTACAAGTACCATGTGGGTCATTTTCGACCTATGGGTGGAGGGGGTTCGAGTGCCGTACACCCCTCCATATTCATCATATTACCAAACCATCTTGTGACTTTTAATCTTTTAAGGAGTTGTAGAACTCACCAAAATTTCATCCCCCTAGGACACATAGATGTATAAAATTTCTATCTGTTATACCTGTAGTACCATGTGGGTCATGTTTGACCCGGGTCAAATCTAGTCTCTGTTACCGCTTTGACCAATGATGTCATGTTTTACGTCATTCCGTCTTGTGAGTGGTTTCAATACCGGTACTCACTGTTTACATGTCTGATATTTTTTGAAGACACCCTATCACTTTAAAAAAGAGTTCTTTTTCCTTTTTCATTTTTAGTATGTGAGGGCATGTAGCGCCCAAATCTCTGGTTCAGAAACACTCAATCGATTTACAGTTTTATGTTTGACATAAATATATCATTTCAGGCTGTACAACTTTTAGTGCAAGTTTTCTTTAAAATTACCTAATTATTAAATGTATTTTGAAGACGTGGTAGATTTGACCTATTTAGGTGAATTCTAACTACCGATACCGTATTGTGGTAAACATGTGTTGGTAGTATCTCTCGATTATGTATGACGTCATTGGTCAAAGTGGTATTGGAGACTAGAGTTTATCCGTTTGACCCATACACAGTTTAACACAATTTGACATCAGAAACACCAGTTTTAGACATGTAATTATTCTGGGTGTGCCTAATATATTATTTACGAGATGTTGGAGTATATTAAGACACTTTAGGCCCAACATAAGGTGAATACTATAAATTTGTACGTTGGACGACGCCTTATTTCAGCGAAACTTTCGGTTTTCTGTGGACTGACGACATTCAAACCTATGAAGTGATACTGGGGAGTCACGGAATAATCACACCTTTGTGTCAGGCACTACTAATAGTTTTATGACATGACAGCAGATGTCAGGCAGGTCACACTTACAGAAGATTCCTCTCTGAGTGTCTCTGTCTTTGGTCAAGTAGAGTGGGCTGAGGCATTCGTTGTAGCAGTGACGCCAGCTTGAGGTTTATTATCGTGTGTGACTGTCATTGAAGCTAAGATAACAAGACGACGCAGTCTTACATATACTGAGATTCTCTACTGACTACATTTCACCAACGCAATCGAATGACGAATCTGGTAGCGACACAAGCGCCAACGATTTTGTTACATCGGAAACTGCTTGTGAAGTATTTCAGATGCATCGAATGAATGGAAAAAACGATTCTGAAACATCTGAGGATGATTTATCTCTTGCACAACGTACACTTGTATTATTCTGCCTAAGTTTTTGAAACAATATGAGAGCAGTCCACTGTATGCCTTTCTTTGTTCTATTACTTAGGTGTCAGATTTATTGATCTCTTTATTATAAGTAACAAGCCTACTGGAAGTCAGGTCAATGACAATACTGAGAAGAAACTCCCAGAAACTGTTAAGTATTACAATGAAACCAATGGTGGAGTTCATGTAGTGGACCAAATTATAGAACATTACAGTGTGTGAACTGGCACCCACTCATGGCCACATTCTTGACCTTGCAGTGATCAGTGCTCACACAATTTTTAAGTTATGTACATCTAAGAAGATGGCAAGGTGAGAATGTATTGTCTGAGTAGCAGATGAGCATGCAGCCCCCTAAAAACTGCAGAGGGGAACCACCCTCCCCTTGGAAGCACTTAGCGGTGGCGCTGGCCAATATAGAAATAGAAGGCATTTCCAAATGCGGGATTCCTACAAACAACAAAAGGGAACTACAACACTGAACTTATGTTTCAAGTACAACAAGTACGTGTCCAAAAGCTGGCAAGCTAAAATATTTGTGTAACGTCTCAACTGTGAGCCCACCCTAGCTTAGACAATGCTGTCAACTATTTAGTCCTAAATATTTCCAAACACAATTATAGACTGAAATTGCATTTTGTTATATTTTTGCCCCTTGATTGCAATAAGGAAGAAAAGACGTTGCGCGTGTTACAAATACGTGGCACTTGCCTTATATCTAAAAAAAAAAAAAAAAAAAAAAAAAAAAAAAAAAAAAAAAAAAAAAAGAATTCATGTCTGTCTCAATCTTTTTATATAGTTAAACATTGTAACATTCTTTTATTTCTTATTTTAATGATGTTTGATGGAAGACTGGAATTTTTTCAGGAAAATTTAAAGTAACATCTACTCCAGAAAATTTAGTTTTCACAGTGAACTATGCACATTAGAGAACAAATTATATTTTTCTTGCACCCAAGAGAGCTCCTAAATTTAATACTAAAATGGTGAAAACCAAAACTCTAGCAAAATACCAATAAAATGGTAGTTTGCTACTATGGGTAAAAAATGACGCACATGGTACGGAAAAGTCTGGTACTTCTACTGTTAAGATAACCACTTTAGATATAAGCTGACTGCTTGTGAGGATAAAACAGGCAATTTCTTCTATCAGAAACAAGCTACAGTGACAAATATTTTCGTAACGAGTTCTTTCATTGTGTGTGATTATGAGAGCAGTATAATAAATTACAAAGATGTCATAACGTAAAAACCTGTGAAATACAGCTTGTAATATGACTGCTAAGCACTCTCCAAGCACTCTAACCTCTGCTGACAATGATGGTAGGTATAGTTTTTATTGTCTGAAAGCTACTGCGAGCAATTGTCAAGTTATAGTATTTGCCATTTACACGAGATGTCGAAACTTGTAGAGAGTGGCTACCTGATATCTTGCTCCCCCGCTGTCAGAGATATTCGACGAGCTGACTCTTTCCACAGTTTACACAACATTTATTACTAACAAATTCTCTTTGTGAGTGAAAAATTCGCACATGTGTCCCTAGCGTAATGCTTCTGCTATTCTAGCACCTCCTGAACTCTATTTGCCCTGGGCGGTTTTCCGCTTCTGCCCTCTTCCTTTTAGATCCTTCTATGATGTTTGCCATAACATGGGCCCTGCACAAGAAGGTTAACTTCTATGGTCATGTGTGTAGACGAAAGGTACTCAATTACATGTCTCACTACAGCATATGTATCACAAATAAGTAAAGTGAATCAACATGTGATTACAGAAATATATGTATAAAAATGCCAAGATTGCTCTTTGGTTTACAGACGAATGACTGTGCCAAACTATGTTGCCACCATTTGGTCTGATGCCTCTCCATAAAGTCCATTACCTGTATAACATGTTTCGTTACTCATTCTGAGTGGATCCATAAAACTGGAGCACATGACACATCAGATATTCAAAACATAAAAAAATTAAATAAGTATTTCAACTGTCACACATATTGCCCTGACAAGGAGACCTTCTGATCTCAGAAATCAGTTTGGGAAGAGACTTCCCATGCATAAAGGGCATCCACTGACAAAATTTTGAAGTGCACTATCCAGGATATTTCGAGAAATAGGGCTCTAAAGTTTAAGTGCAACTCATATATATGTTATATAGTGTTCATGGAGTTCTATAATGGAGTCTGGCTTAATAGGTCAGGCAGTAGCGTTGCTGTCATGTGGATAAACAGGTTTCAATTCTACTTGTAGAAAACATTTAATTTTTTATTATTTATAATTTTTAAAAATAAAATTAACGAAATAAAACATTGTCAAAACATCATACATAATTTTATATAAAAATGATTGTTGCAGTTAATTAAAATTTTCAAAACAATGTTTCCTTTTTAAAAGTCCAATAATTACAAATACATTTTAAAATGAATGTAGGTAGATTAAAGTGTTAAATACTATTGTCATTACAATTTTATTACAAAATTAGCCGAGGATGATAATGGTTGGTTTTTTAGAGTTCTCAACAGGTAGGTCATCAGCATCCAAAAATTAGGCGATATTGCAAACTGTGCAAAGGTTAAAATATTTGTTTTAATTTCGAGGAAATGCTTTCTTAATGCAAAAGCAGAGTATAGCTGTTTACCTATTGTATGCATCAAACAAGTACATGGTCAGGAAGAGTCAAATACATAATAAACATAAAACGTTTCTCATGGTTAGGTGACATGCGAACATGCTACCACCTAAGCTATTCACCCATGCTGCAGTGCAGCTATCACTATCAGCAGTATATGTGGTGCGCTCAAACCTTAAGAGCTGTTTTAGTTGGAATTTTCTGGATAGTCCCCTTTACGACTTCTATGAGTGGACACCCTTGAGGTATACTTTAGTCCTATGACGTCTCTCCGGAACTGAATTTCCGTGACTGGGAAGTCTCCTTGTGAGTGCCCAAGATCATGTTCAACTGAAGCAGTCTTCCTACGTCAACTATTTCTTCAAATAAATATATTTTGTCTTTATGTTTTTGTGCGAAAGAATGTGGAGGTATTCAGTTTTAGTAACGATCCTGTGCCATCTCTGTATCCATCTTGATACTCCCACTTTTGTTGCTAAGACGTTAAGTGTGTTTTCACAGTCATTTGCAAATCGAATGGCTCATGAGCAATTCCCTAAAAACAATTTTTGGAGAGAGCATTTAGTACAATTTCAGACAATATTTTGTGTCTGCCACCAATTTTGAAATTGTATTGTCTAGCCACCTCCCCTGGAGTTACAACTCTGTCTAGTCTACGCTATAGTCTGTATAACTCTACCCAGACATCTTAGTCTGTATTCGACTCGTTAATGAACTTGGCTGAGTATGCTGAACAGTATAATAGTCGTTCTTCCTTTGCTCCATACTGCCCATTTTTACATTGAAAGGTTTAGTGAAATAGTTGAAGTTACTGTTTAGTCAGGCAGTATTTTGTGGACGATTCCAACAATTAGCAAATTCACTATTTAAGTGTGTGATTATGGATGTAAGCTTCCAGTTTTCATTGAGTTCCTCAGCTGCCTTCATATGAGGATGAATCTGTTGTATTAGAGGTTCTTCATCCAGCGAAATACAAAAGATTTTCTGCTGTTACTATCTCATAAATCATGGGATAATGTTCTTTGTAAATGTAGAACAAGTGTCAATTTCTACCATTTGATAACAAAATTCAATGAAAATTTTCAAAAAGCTTTACCTAAAAATCGAGTGAAACAGCACACAAAACAATAAAAACTGGGCTCTGCATATTTACACTGTAAATCACATTTAAGTGCTTGGAATAGTCCTTTCAGACCCAAGGTTGTAGGACATTAATATAGAGAGGGACGTTTAAGATACAAAATACATACAGTAATTTATTATAAAAAAAGAAAATTCATTTATGATAAAAATAACAGTCCAGTTCGCAAGTTATTTTTGCAATTTATCAATAAGGCGACCGGTTTCGATCTAAGTTCTAGATCATCTTCAGGCCTATGAACATAAAATAAAAAAGATAGGGGGAAACAGGTACACTATTAGTCACTAAAATAAATTTACAACCAAGTTTAAAAAGTTACTTAAAATAGTATACCTCACTACAGATATTGAGGCGGTGAGCGTGCGGCGACTGCTAACCAGCGAGAGACTGCTGTGTTATAAAGGCAAAGCCCCACCCACCGCCTGAAGCAACAACACTTCTTAAACCAATGAGGGACGTCATACAGTAAGAAATAAGATGAGAGATGTATATATATATATATATATACATAAATAATCCATAATGGATACAAAATGCATTTTGTTGACAATAGAATGTAGTTGGCATGTCTAAAATAAAAAAAAAATAATTAAAACATTAGACAATAAAAAGAAGTTGTCTGTCTAGGAAGTATCTGCCATCTGTTGGCAGTTGATAAAATAACTTTCAAATCGAACATAGTGTGGGTCAGAGATAAATTACAGCGACGCAGATGGTTGCCGTGGATACGGCGTCGTGGAGACATCGATAAGTAGTCGCAGCAGACGACGAGTCATAGATGTAGCTGCCAGGGACGCGGTCGGTCGCCATGGAGACAGGCCGCGGTAGCAGAGGCGACCGGTGTTAGCCCGTACAGCCGCAAAGCTGACGGCGCGTCTGAGATGTAACGGCCAGGGGACGCCGTCCGTCACCGTGGAGACAGGCCATGATAGCGGCGAGGATCGGTGTTAGCACGTACAGCGGGGAAATATCCCAAAGGTCATCGATGCCATATGTAGCAAGTGTTAATAGTGTTCAATTTAATTGTAACCAGTTAAAATATAAGTGCTATACAACAAATTTTAATATATTGAACTGTGACGAAGGTCATGTCAAACATAAAATGACTATTAACAGGTGTAAGACAAAGTGTAGCAAAAGAGCAGCTATATGTAGAATCAGTCAGGATTTGTTACAATAGCAACAAGTCAACCATAAAATAACAAATAAAAACTATAAAAGGAAAGGTAGCACAAGAGCTAATGTGCGTTAAAGCAGGTTGTCAAAAAGCTCGTAAAAATGTTTCTCCCTAAAATCCAATTGCTCATTCAATAAAGTCGATGGTTGTTTTTTATGATACGAAAAAATTTCAATTTGTTCAAGGGCATTTAATAAGAGACCTTTAGGTGCATTGTGTAAGACTTTAAGATTGTATTGTAGAAAAGACATTTATTTTTAAATATGTACCAAAGCTGCTTTTATTTGAAATGCTGACGACTAGTTTCGGGCTTTGCCCATTTTCTAAGTCACCTATTACAGAGAACAAAGTGTGTTTTACATGAAAATACATTAACATGGTAATGTTATATTGACTGTACAATTTTTAATTACTTACATTCATATATATATTTATATTTGGTTGCTGTTTAGGTCACGCTGTTTGTTGTAATTACTTTTTGTGTAATTTACAGAGCTGTTGATCCAAAGACGTTTTTATTAAATATTCTTTGCTTAATTTTGTTTGTTATGATATCGTTGGTTAAATGCAGTGTGACATAAACAGTACCATTACAAATATCATACAATAAATTTTAGATTTCATTCCGAACTATTTTAAGTGTAATAAATTGATTTGTGTCCTATATTGTAATATAGGGATAATATTGCGGTGGTAATATAATTTATCGCGTTTTGTTGCATATTTTGAAGTATATTACGGTAGGATGGATTGTACTTTATATGCTGGCCAAATTTTCAATGAATTTTTTATTGCACATTTCTGTTTGTTCATTTAACATTTGTTCTTGGTACTTAGTCATATGTGTATAGATTTGTAATTCTTCTAAAACGTCCATTAGTTATCCTTTGCATACAATATGTAAAATTTTGAGTTTTTCTTCTATACTCCCAGTCGAATGTTTACTTTCCCCGAGATGTGTGCCGAATGCTGAAACATTATTTTCGCTTGTATTTATATGTTCTCTAAATCTAATTTTGAAAGGTCTGCCTGTCTGTCCAATGTAGGCTTTGTCACATTCATTGCATTCGATTTTGTTAACTCCAGATTGACTATAGCGATCAATTTTTTTCTATTTTATGTATGATATTGGTTCCTAAAGTGTTGTTAGTGTAGAAGCCTATTTTAAGATTTGTTTTCTTCAGTGCATATTTTATTCTATCTGAAATTTGTCCCCAGTATGGCAGTATGACAAATTTGTCTTTCTTTCTTGTTTCAGTTTTTGTTAAAGTGATTTCATCTTTAATACTCTTCTGTTTTGAATTTAATTTCGATTTATACAGATTATGCAACAAAATGCATTTTGTATTCATTATGGATTATTTATGTATATATATACATCTCTCATCTTATTTCTTACTGTATGACGTCCCTCATTGGTTTAAGAAGTGTGCCTCAGGCGGTGGGCGGGGCTTTGCCTTT
Source organism: Locusta migratoria (assembly GCA_026315105.1). Classification (NCBI taxonomy): domain Eukaryota; kingdom Metazoa; phylum Arthropoda; class Insecta; order Orthoptera; family Acrididae; genus Locusta; species Locusta migratoria. The sequence continues at coordinate 108,500,703 of CM048755.1, forward strand.
ATAACACACAGCAGTCTCTCGCTGTTTAGCAGTCGCCGCACGCTCACCGCCTCAATATCTGTACCGAGGTATACTATTTTAAGTAACTTTTTAAACCTGGTTGTAAATTTATTTTAGTGTCTAATAGTGTACCTGTTTCCCTCTATCTTTTTTATTTTATGTTCATAGGTCTGAAGATGATCTAGAACTTAGATCGAAACCGGTTGCCTTATTAATAAATTGCAAAAATAACTTGCAAACTGGACTGTTATTTTTATCATTCAGTAATAAGTTCGCTGTTTATTCCAAGAAAGGAAACAATGTTTTCCAAACTGAGAAAATTAATTTATTTTCAAAAATTTCAGAAATATTGTACCCACAAAATTGTGTGGGATGGGCCTTCACTATAATTTTTTATCATCTGCAAAATTTTACAGTAACATACCTTAATACTCATTTATTCAAATGATAGAAGCGAAAACGGTTTGCATCTTTTGACAAACACAAGTAAACATCACTTTTTCCACATCTTGTTCTTGTACGCCATTTGCAACTGCTTCTGCGACATCTTTCAGATTTTAAATCATCAACAACAGACCAGTGATAAAATTTGTCCAGTGGCTTGTCTGTGCAAGGTGGAACGTTTCTTTCGAGCTGTTTTTATGTCTTCTTCATCTTCATCATGCACTTTGTCAATGAATGGTTTTCCATTTGGTGGTGATACCCAGGTATACCCCACATTCATCTGGAATTCAAGTAGATCATGTACGTCTTTTCGTCGCACTTCATTAGCTTTCTGCCATGCCTGTACTGAATCCATGAATTCACACATGCCATGTCCATCATTTTCATTGCATTTTGAAGCAGATGTTTCTCCAAAATCTTCACCTGAAGAGGTCGATCCAGACGAATTTTCCCACAAGGAATTTAGGGTATCATCACCACTGCTTAAATCCTCTATACCTGACGAATTGAGTAAAGCAGCGTTTGCAGAATCACTCAGAGCTGCTGATATTGCACCAGTAATTTTTATATTTCGGTTCGTGATAATTACCAGATTGGCTGATATTTTTAAACAAATGACATAATAACATCACAAGATCATATAAAATCAACTGACTCTCAGATATAGCTTCACATGTCAAAACAAATAAGGATATCAACACCTTGTTAACAAGTCTTTATCATAAAAAACGGGCATTAGACCCAACACACACAATTGTTCTACTGTTTCAGATTATACCTCCAATAATTAAAAAAAATGGATAAGAGATATTTACGTAAAATCATCAATCTACATTAGATCTATCTCATTAAAATGAACTAAACCAAACTTATATAACAACAACATAGACAAATCTTCGAACACACACTTTTCTTGCCGCCATTGTAAGTGCACTGTAAGTTCGCTGTCTGCTGGTGGCACCCAGTGTATATACATGGAACTAAAACACGTTGCGCACGTTACTATATTCCATCCACGATCGTGTAATGCAGGCCTGAACTTCCTAGCGTGAAGTACAGAGAAATACAGCGAGCAAAACCAGACCCGCACAATTATATGCACCGTTTTGATAATATTTGTCTGCGGTTAAGTTTCTAATAGCACGCGAGAAAAAAAGAAACAGCTTTAGAACTGATTTCTCTTATTTTATTATGATGATCATGTCTGCCTGTCAGTGGGTGGTAACAAAATTCACTCCTGAAAAATGAAAAAAGAACACCATGAATTCGTCGACCCAGCAGAGCGAAAATCTATTGACACATTCGTTAGGATAGATACAACACACGGTCACACAGATGGAGCCATACACACGTGAATACGGTCACCAGAGTGTGCGCAATGTCGACGATAGTACCGTGCATACCCTCCTTTTGCAACAATACAAGTTGCAATTCTCCCACGGAGACGATCGCAGAGGTGACGAATGTAATCTTGAGGAATAGCCTGTCATGCAGTTTCCAACTGGTGCCTCAGTTGCGCCAGATTTCGTGCCGGTCGTGCAGACTTCTCAAGATGACCTTCCATCCGGTCTCAAATATGCTCAATAGGGGAGAGATGTTGGGATCCTTCTGGCCAGACTAGGTGGTGTACATCTTGAAGAGCACATTGAGTGGTACAGGACACATGTGGACGTGCATTGTCTTAACGGAAAAGCGTATTGCCTTGTTGGTGCATGAACGGTATCAAGATGGGTTGAATGATGACTTCAGTGTACCGTGCACTGTTCAATGTTCCCTCGACGGTCACTAGTAGATAATTGCCAGTGAAGGGCATGACTCACTACACCACAATGCACGATCATGAGTACCACTAAGGCCTCTCCCGCGCACATCCCAAACACGTCTCTAAGGGTGTCGCGATAGGCGCTTATGGAAGAACGGATGGAGAAGTGTCGTCTTCAATGATGATTTCTTTCTGTCTCGGTGCCTATGATGGTCGTTCACGTGTGTGGCGTCGTGCAGGGGAGCGCCAAAATCTGGAGTGTATACGACAAAGGCTCATGGGGCTGACACCTGGCAGCATGGTGTGAGGAGCCATCTCCTACACTGGCGGTTCTCCTTTGGTGATCGTCAAGGGTTATATTGAACAGTGAACCATCATTGAAACCATCATTCAACCAGTTCATGCACCAACAAGGTGGTATTCCCTTCCAACAGGACACTGCACATTCACGTGTGTCCTGTACCACCCAACATGCTCTTCAAGGTGCACGTCAACTACCCTGGCCAGCACGATCCTCTGATCTCTTCCCCATTGTGCATGTTCGGGACCAGATGAAATATCATCTTGTGAGGTCTGCACTACGGGCTCGAAATATGGCCCAAGTGAGGCACCAGGTGGGAATTGCATGGCAGGACATTCCGCAAGAGTACATTCGGCACCTCTACGATCGTCTCCATGGGATAATTACAGTTTGCATAGCGTCAAAAGGAGGGTATACACGTTACTAGCGTCGACACTGCGCACGCTCTGCTGACTGTACTCACATGCGTAGGCTCTGTCTGTATGATTGTGTGTTGTATACATTTACATACATACTCCGCAATCCACCGTAAGGTGCGTGGCGGAGGGTACACTGTACCACTACTAGGCATTTCCTTTCCTATTCCATTCCCAAATAGAACGAGGGAAAAAAGAATGCCTATATGCCTCCATACGAGCCCTAATTTCTCATATCTTGTCTTCGTGATCACTACACAAAATGTAAGTAGGCGGCAGCAAGATCGTACTACACTCAACTTCAAATTCCGGAACCTCTGAATTTCCTCAACAGAATTTCACGAAAAGAACGTCGTCTTTCCTCCAACGATCCCCAATTAAGTTGCCGGAGCATTTCCGTGACACTCGCGCATTGGTCGAGCCTACCAGCAACAAACCTAGCTGCTCGCCTCAAGAATGTGTCACTAAAATTTCCCTCTGCTGGGTCGATGAATTTATTGTGTTCTTTTTTTATTTTCCAGGAGTGTGTGATTATATTAAGAACAGAAAGTTGGTGAAAGAAAATTCGGAAATAGATCTCTCCGCAACGTATAAGCCCTTCCTTTTAATGATTTCCACCCCAACTCGCGCATCATTTACGTGACACTCTCCCCCCTATATAGCGATAATACAAAACGATCTGCCGTTCTCTGAACTTTCCCTAAATTGTCAGTCAGTCCCACCTTGAGTGAATCCCACAATGCGCAGCAATACTTCAAAATAGGACACATAAGTGTAGTGCAGGCAGTTTTTTTAGTAGAACTGCTGCATCTTCTAAGTGTTCTGAAAATGAAATGTAGTCTTTGGTTCGCCTTCCCTACAATATTTTCTGTGTTTTCTTTCCAATTTAAGTTGTTTTTGTTATTACTATATAAATCTATCGGACCAAACTGCGTGGTCATCAGTCCGTAGCTTACAAACTACTTAAACCTAGATAAACTAACCTACGGACAAACACACACACCAATGCCCCAGGGCGGACTCGAACCTCCACGGCGACCAACCGCGCGCTCCGCAGCGAGGCGCTCTAGACCGCTCGGCTACTCCACCGCGGATATTCCTATATATTTAGTTCAATTGACAGCCCACAGATTTGGCTCATTTATCATGTAACTGAAGTTTAACGGATTTCTTTTTGTGATCATATGGATGACTTCACACTTATCATTATTGTCAATTGCCAATTTTTACACAATGCAGATATCTTACCTACATCATTTTGCAGTTCCTTTTTATCTTCTGGTGACTTTACTAATCGATAAATGACAGCATCATTTTCACAGTCTAAGAGAGCTACTCAGATTGTCTCCTAAATTGATTATAAAATTAAGAAAGAGTAGGGACCCTATAAAACTTCCCTGGGAACGCCACATATTACTTCTGTTCAACTAGACGACTTACTATCAATTACAATGTATTGTTGACAGGAAATCACGAATCCATTTGCACAACTGTGGCGATATTTCATAAGCACATAATTTGATTAGAAGATGATTGTGAGGTACAGTGTCAAAAGCCTTCTAGAAACACGGAATCTATTTGACATCTCTTGTCCACAGCACTCATCAAATCACGTGAGTAAAGATCAAGCTGCGTTTCACAAGAACAATAGTTTCAGAATCTGTGTTGAGTATGGGTCAATAGGTCGTTCTCTTCGAGATAGTTCATAATATTGCCGAGTCGTCCGACGGACCGCGTGGCGCAGTGGTTAGCATCGCAGATTGCTGTGTTTGCGGTCCCCAGTTTGATACCCGCCCCATGCAGAAAAAATTGTTTTTATTTACTATTTCTAGAATGTTTTACATGTTTCTTATGTTTGATGTACTTGTAAGTTCCAGAAAATTCGATATATGTATAAATAGTGGAGCACTCCAAAGCAACAGACAGTATGTACTGAGTGTACACTTGTGTTAGCAATAAACGTGTTCTAACAAGGGAATGGTCAGACTTGTCATGCCGAAACATGTATTGATTTTTTTAGCACTGTTAGTTAACATTGAAGGAAGTCTGTATGCAGAATGTTAGCTGCTGACCTGACCTGAAAGGCACATAAAAAAAAAAAAAAAAAAAAAAAAAACAAACAAACAAACAAACAAACGAAAATGGCTGTTTTTCCTGCTTGACGCTTGCTGTGACGGTTGGTCACCCCTGGATATGGCGAGTCGCGAGCTGTAGTTATGGTGAGCGTTGTGCCACAGACAAATATATACAGACGGGAAACCTCCGTAAGGGCCCGGTCCTACGCTCAGGGGTGCGGGGAGGGAGGGTTTCCAGCAGTTCCGTAAGATTTCCCATGATGGCGCTGCGGTCAGAAGCAGCCCTTTAAACTGGCCAGAGCAGGCGGCAGGTAGCGGCTGTCCCCACCACCACCTCCCCTCAAACGCCAGCAAGCCGGACACAGCCGTGGCCTCGTGGCAGGCGGCACGAGCTCTCCCCTCAGCCTCCCCTCCAAGCTACCCTCTGACGTGCGAGAGGCACCCAAAGCCAGGGAACCACCTGACACCTGTTAGCATCTTACGGAACTATGAGGGGAGCGTAGGACAGTGGTTTAGGGGGGGGGGGGCTTCTCCTCCGTATATGTTACTCTGTGGTTGTGTGCATGGTCGGGAGGTGCGGCCGTCTTATCGCGGCGTTCACTAAAGAGGAATATCGTTGCACGGTTTTGGTGGAAAGGGGAAACGAACATTCGTTTCTGTGGCATGCACTTCCTTTTCATTTCTGGTACGTATTTCGAAACATACCGTCCTGAAACTGGTTAGAGACGTGAAAGATATTCTGTACATCTATATCTATACTCCGCAAGACACTTTATGGTGAACATTCAATCTCCCTTCACAGGTGATGGCAAACCCCGGTAAATGTTTTGCTGCTTGCCATGGAAATATACCACAGACGCCAAATGAAGCAATCAACAGAAAACACGCGTGAAGACTATGTGATGTGCGACATGGTAATTAAACCTCTAGAGGAACATGTAACGAGCGCCGACACGTGGCTAGAAACGACTGAAACACTCGATATTGCAGACTGTGAATCTACGGCGAAGAAAGGAAGAAAGTTGCACACATGAAGACTCTTCGAGTTATAGTGCCACGTACCATCATCAATTATCTCTGAAAGCAACACCAGCAACTACATTTACATTATCAGACAAAGAAAAAGCGGTGAAGTATTGGTTTAACAAAAGTGGTAAGAAACGCCTACGTGTCAGTACTATTCAAAATAGGTATCGCTTTGCCCGTTCTGAACGTGAATTGTATAGATGGAAAAAGGATGTTGCTGGACGACGTAAGAGTAGACTGGAAATTGTGACGGAGATAAATTCGCGACTTTTTGAACAATTTACCGATGCCAGACGACAGTCATTGCGTGTCAGCGACACAACTTTGAGTGATTGGGCGTTAGAGATTGCCAACGCGATAGGCGCTAAAGAATTTACAGCTTCTCAAAGTTGGATTAGTCGCTTCAAAAGATCACATAAAATTGTGGCACGAAAAATAACAAAATTTGTATCGAGAAACAGGTCGGAAAATGAAGTGACTCAAATGGAAATGATAGAAGCTTTTCTTACGGCTGCAAAAAATAAGATCGCCAGTTTTAGTGAATCTTACGTTTACAATGCAGATCAGTCAGGTTTTTAAAACGAAATGCGTGCGAAAAGAACACTGTCATTCAAAGGGGAAAAACATATTGAGGCAGTTGCGCAGTCCACGATTACACTCACCCATTCATACACTATAATGCCCATAATTGCTCTGGATGGTTCATTGCTGCCTAAACTATATGTGTGTCTTCAAGAACCAAATGGACGTTTTGGACCACGTGTCAAACAAAGAATGTTCTAAGCAGACAGTCTTGTGGTAGATGCATCGAAGTCTGGAAAAATGGGAAATGATAACTGAAATAAATTGCAATTTGCGATGTTATGGCTTCACTGTATTAGTTTTAGATGAAATACCAAATTGTGGCGAATGAAAATTTGTGCCCGGCCGGGATTAGAACCTGGGATCTCCTGCTTACTAGGCAGACGCGTTGAACACTCCGCCACCGAGGACACAGTGATCAGCCCGACTGCAGAGGACTCTTCCCTGCACGTCTCCCGCCCACACAAATCTCCATTCGCCACGCTGTCTCTTTCCCATACCACAGCCGTCGGGAGACGTGCAGGGAAGAGTCCTCTGCAGTCGGGCTGATCACTGTGTCCTCGGTGGCGGAGTGGTCAACACGTCTACCTAGTAAGCAGGAGATCCCAGCTTCGAATCCCGCGATTTATTTCATTCATTTGAACGCTGTAATTCGTCAAAAATATATATAATTGGAAATGATAACGTTACACTTTTCATGCGTCATGATTTTCTTCCGTTCTGCGGGAACAAATCTCTTCTCCTTCTAGATTCGTAGTCAGATCATAAAAGTTCTGATTCATTAAAAGCTGTATTTCGAGCTCAACCTGAAAAAGAAGTTGAGATACTTCATATTCCACCCGGCACAACGAACGTAATTCAACCGTTAGATAGAGAATTTTTCCGCCAGTGGAAGGCATTTTACAGAAAACTAACAGAGAAAATTATTGCGTGCAAATCACTGCAGTTTCCAGACTATCACCGTGACAATATTCTCAAGTTGCAATCAGTCGTACATTATCAGTTTTCCCCCCACGGTTTCAGAATGTGATTAAATATGCGTGGTACGCCTCGAAATATACTAATATTAGGCCGGATTCCTTCCTAAAACCGGCCGAGTTTTGTCTACGGACGTCTAACAACGTACGTATGTGATTCGCAGGGCTGTCATATGTCGTCTTTGCTTGTATGTTCTTGGTGCTCAAAAAGACCTATGTTTTGAACATTGTATCAATATTTCGCATTTTTGCGGTAATTACAAGAAATAAAAGTTTTACGTGTTCTAAACCGTATATGTATTTGTGTCTATTTCATAGCTATTTGGGAAGAATGTTGTAGATAACATATCAGCTACATTTGTCAACGAATTTATTATTACCGTATTTATTAATTATCGTACGATCGCTTTCACTGGGCAAATCAGCTCTCTCACTGCTGTGGCCGGAGAGCGGCGCGTAGCTAACGCTACCTTGCCCCTAGATGGCGTTGGTATAACGTAGCGAGAGAGGTCAGGGTTGTACAAGAGATTGCGACACTTGTGAGGAGCGACATCTGTGAGGAGACCTGGCCGAACAGGTAGCGGGCGGTCTACAGGGACACCAAAAATTTCACAGAATAGAGCACCGCAGTTCAGTACTGCTGTTAGTCTCTCGCTGACAAATTGTGTTCCTGATTCGTAAGCGTTGTAAAGATGGAATTCATCAGGACAACGAATGGGAAGCCTGTAGTGATTTATAACGGTTACAGTAAATAGTGGAATATACCAACAATGAAGGTATAAGTTATTGGCGACGCGTAAACGTAAACAAGAAGTGTAAAGGAAGACTATCGACCAGAAACAACTTAGTTTTAGGCGAAGGCAGCCATACATGTATTGCGGACGTCGCTGCTACTGAAGTGCGAAAACACGTAGCAAACGCCAGAAGGCGTGCAAAAGAAACGGACACTTCAATTTCTTCTGTACACGCCGAAGACGTAGCGCAGCTGTTCAGTTAAGGATACATCGGCACATCACTGCCGCCACACAGGAGTGCAAACCAATCGATGCAAAGCATCAGGCAAAAAAGCGTGGGATCTACACAAGATCCGACCGGTGCTGCTGGAATAATGCTGCAAGAACATCATTTGCTAACGAATGACGGGAGCAAATTATACTTGCAGATGACGACAGAGGACCAAATGATAGGATATTGATGTTCGCCAACGAAAGGGGAAAATCCTGTTTAACAGACTGCAATTCGTTCTTTGTCGATGGAACATTCAAAAGCTCCAGCAAGCACTATGGACAGTTATTTATTGTTCATGCCGATATTTATAGTTCTGAAGGAGGAAACAGACTTCCAACCGTGTACGCCTTGCTACCCAATAAAAAGCGAGAAACGTACGATCGCTTTTTCACAGCTGTTAAGAGCAACGTACCTGGATGGAATGATATAGCTATCATGATGGATTTTGAAGCTGCACTCATCCAATCAGTAGCACATTTGTTTCCTGATGCAAAGATTAATAGCTGCAACTACTATTTCCATCATTGCTTGTGGAGGCAAGTGCAGAATTGCGGCCTTATTGCTGCCTACAAGGAAAACGAAGAAATTCGTTTTCACGTAAGATTGTGCTCCACTTTGGCTCACATACCCCTGGACATGTTAGATGATGGGTGGCTATGCATTCAGGAGAGCACGCCAGATAATGAAAAACTCTAAGATTTTTACGACTGTTTTGTTGAACAATGGCTCGATAATGCCAAGACATGCCAAGGGATATATGAAACTACGCAGGAAGGCGAGACTGCACCAACAATGTTTCAGAAGGATTGAATCGCAAGATAAGACATTAATTTCGAAGGTCCATCCAAATTTTTACTCCTTAGTAAAAATTGTCAGAGGACGCAGAATATCATGGGCACCACTTTGACTGACTAGTTTTAAATGTAGGTGGGAAAGGAGAAAGAAGTCCGCAATTAAGACTGATGAGATAGTTTCATAAAATCATATCTGACTTGCGTGGCGTATGCACAGAAATTACAATGAATAGGAAATGGCCGACCGCGGTTGCCGAGGGGACTGAGGCGCTTCAGTCACGGTCTGCACGGCTACTACGGTCGGGGTTCGAATCCCCCCTCGGGCATGGATATTTGTGCCGTCCTTAGTTGTAGGTAGTTCATAAGTAGTTTGTAAGTTTAGGGACTGATGACCCCGTGGTTAAGTCCCTTAAGCTCAACAAACATTTGAATAGGAAATGTAAATATTGAAGTATTCAAATACTGTATTTTTGTTTTCCTTAATTTCATTATTTCGGAGAGGGGGGTGTTAAAAATGTACGTAAACCGGAGATTGCGGTAATTATATAAAACGCAATATATGCTTTTCAATTAAATCTATATTCTTTAGAAACAATGTATATTTACAACTAATGTGTATCGATGGTTAATTAATACCGTACACTAAATACGTGTTATCAGTTTTATACGTAGTGGCCTACGCAATAGACTCTGACTTCTTCATTAGGTAACAGGTAGTATGTAGGTTATACTTATGAACTTTCCAGCCTTGTTCAGACCATTTTCAACATGCTGTTCGACAAGAGATGGAAAATTTACGTCTGCTCGAATGAAACTGAACACAGAAAACGCTTATTGAATAAAAACGTACGTAGCTTCAAAGTTATGATGAGACACAGCAATGTAAAGGCAAAAATCTTACTTTAATAGAAAAAGGTTGTCGCACTGTAAGGTTTATTTTTCCAACAGGGGTGGACCCGGCCGGGGAAAGGGGTCGTGAGAGGGCGACGTTCATATGATATTCGTCAGCTGCAATAAGTGGCAGGTGTGCATGCCTATTATCGATCAGCTCCCGTATGAATTACTCACAACATATTATAGATTGCTGAATGTACATTACAGCGATTTTTCTTCGTCACAATATTTCTTTATAGCTAAAAATATGAAAATAAATTTATCTTATTGTTATTACAACTCATCGCTTTGCAGCTACACTGCGTAAAACTGATATAATCACGTTGGAAATTACAGCCGTCAGGACAAACAACCTTCACGAATGGATTCGACTTCTCGTGTGCCCGAAAAATAAGCAAAGAAAAATAAATGCGAATGTCTACTTAGTATACTAAAGATCATCACGTAATTAGCCTCGAATACTAGGTTAAAGCCAGGATCACGCACTTGATCTGGGGTAAACGCAAAACGATTGACTTTAAGAACATTCCACGAATCTTGGTTTCTCTACTAGCACGAATATAACATCACTGTAAAATATGACTGTTATGTAATTCTTTTAAGATTACGCTTTCTAATTCGCTTTCTGTTTTTAAACCGTCATTATTGAATAACTTTCTAAACTGTCAATGTCGACAAGGAGACTGTAGCACGAACCAGTGTTTTAATCTCCTGTTCCGGGTTGCGACACATCGCTAGGGAAACGCAGTGGTAGAATAATTCAACCACACTTCTGACTTCAGTTTGTAAAATAAAACAACAAGCAATGAAAAGAGATACAGATCTCTTCAGAAGCAGCTGCCACTGCCATTGCCATTGCCTTTGTGGTTGTAACTAAAACTGTATGATCCATTTAATTATTATTATGTTTTGATAGTTATACATTGAAACTTTATTTTGACAGGGCGAAAGTTTAGTTGTTTTTTCGTAAACTTTTATTTTCGAATGTATGAGTATTGCTCATGATGTATTTTTTCAAAGAGTTGTCAAATGTGTGTAGAAAGGGCATGGAAATGGAGTAATAATAATAATATTAAAAGTTTCTATAATCCACGTAATTGCTACAGAAAAATATTCATCAGCACCGATTTCTAATTTGACTAAGGCCACTCTTCCTTGCTAAAAAAAATTCTGAGATAATGTAAGCTGGCTGCACTGGAGGAGCGTGGAAGCCCCTCGGGCCGGCCGAGGAGACTGAGGCGCTCCAGTCACGGTCTCCACGGCCATTACGGTCGGGGGTTCGAATACCCCCTCGGGCATGGATATTTGTGCCGTCCTTAGTCTTAGCTAGTTCATAAGTAGTTTGTAAGCTTAGGGACTGATGACCCCCTAGTTAAGTCCCATAAGTTCTACAAACATTTGAACATTTGAAGCCCCTCGGCAGCTGACCGGCCGGCACAAACAGAGCGCTCAGTCACACAACAGCAGGCGTGGCCGGGCAGGTAGTGGCGCAGAATTTGCGACACACCCTGTGCCGGTCCCTTAGCATCCAGGATTTCTCACAAGTGTCGCCACGTTCGAGTTTCTCACAAGTGTCGCTTCTCACAAGTGTCTACAACTCGTTGTACAACAGGCAGTTATAAGCGCGGATACCATGTGACAGTAAAGTCATATTTCATAAACGTTTTTACAGATTTCCAGGTCATGTCAGCAGCTAACAGTGCATACAGACTTCCTTCAGTGTTAACTCATAGTGGTAAAAATGTCAACACAGGTTTCGACATGACAAGTCTGACCATTCCCTTGTAAGTGTAACGTGTTGTGCTCTATTGACGGCCAGTCTTCTAATTCCGGACCACCTGCAATTTGCAACGTCACACTTTCTGGTGGAGGCGCCCAGTATCCTGCAATATATCTGCATCATCATGGCTCTTATTAGGCAGTGTAAGAGCTGTCGATTACACGGACAAGAACCCGCATACAAAGAGTATACTGACTACCTCTGTCCGAAGGTCCGCGTCATCAAAAGACCTGTGGATGCCAAAACAGCAGTAAGCCAACTGCATATCAGACACCTATCTGTGTTGTTGGGAGACGCTGGACAGGACCCAAATAAATGGCTGAGAGGATTCGATTGAGTCACCAAGTATAATAGGTGGGATCACATTTTGTGCTTGGCAAACGTATATTTCTACCTGGACGGGACGGCCCAGTAGTGGTTTGAAAATAACGAGGGCAAGACGTTTGGAGACCACCAGCTGCAAGTCCGTTTATCAGAGGAGCAATTGAAGAACAGGGCCCAGCGACATGGTGAGCCAACACAGTCGTATATAGGGGAGAGCGGGGAACGTTTTCCACCATTTTACATTTTTATTTTTGTACTTCTTATTTTTATCGATTTTGCGGTAAACATCGGGTCAATATATTTTCTACACCTTTATTTACAGTCTTGTACAGATATTTTTGAAAATAGAAAATGTCATTCTTGGTAGCAAACGGTTTTGTCTGACCATGTTGTGGGGCAAGTTTTCCAGCTTACTTAAAATGTACAGGGGCAAATATTCCAATTATACTTTCAATGTTAAAACAGAGATAATTATCTTGATTACACTGAATACGTATTTTTATCATGAATTTACAATACATTACAAAAGAGGATAGTAAAAATAGCCACATTAAATAAAAACAAATGCTATTTAAAGGGTTTACAAAGTATGTGACTTAAATATTTTACAAATACAGACATTTTTAACAATACTTACACTGATTGTCTGAATCACAATGTAAGCAAACAAAAAATGCAACATTCCCTTTCGTACAGTCTCCATGCGCCCATTTCTTGCATTTCGTGCACTGTACCCACATTTCATTTGCTTTAGACTTGGCGTAAGACTCAAAGCAATAAGGAATATGTGCCCCGTATACTCTCGGAAAACGTGCCCCGTCGCCATATTCGGAACTATAACACTACGTCCATGAGTAACAGTGTAAGCTATTTACAAAACAAATACACAGTTACGTGAAGAAAGAAACCCACTTTTAGTGTGTGCAATGTCAAAATAATAAGTTTAACGCTAGAATGTTTATTTTACGTTTCAAAAAAAACGTTAAAGTTTACTCAAATTTGCAAAAATAACGAAAACAGCCCTGCCAACGTAGTGACTGCTGGTACGACACTGAAACTTTCGTAAATGAAGCGTGCTTTGTTGCTACTTCCTACAGTATCGCCGGTGGTAACATCTAGTGGTTTGTTTCGAAAATAAACGGATTTGGAAAACTTGCCCCTATGGAAAATGTTCCCCGGTCTCCCCTACAGAGTGTTTTGGCCGTATGTCAGGTAGTTAACACGGATATGACGGAGGCCGATACAGTTTCACACCTGATGAAGGGCATTGCGGAAGACGTGTATCAAGCTCTTCTGTTGAAAGACGTTTCGACGACACAAGAGTTTATCCAATGGTGCCAGAAAATTGAAGAGATGCAACAGAGGAAGGTTGGACGAAAGAAGTACGACTCCCGAATGTAGTCCCTATGGCCGTTGTGGAAGACCTCAGTGGCGTTCAAATGTTCAAATGTTTGTAGAACTTATGGGACTTAACTACGGGGTCATCAGTCCCTAAGCTTACAAACTACTAATGAACTAGCTAAGACTAAGGACGGCACAAATATCCATGCCCGAGGGGGGATTCGAACCCCCGACCGTAGTGGCCGTGCAGACCGTGACTGGAGCGCCTCAGTCCCCTCGGCCACTGCGGCCGGCCTCAGTGGCGTCTCGTGGAAAAAAATTGTTGGGCGTGCTGTACTCTTGATCACTGAACTAAACAGTCTGGGTAGTGGGGGGAAGGGGGGGGGGGGGCGCAAAAGCACAGCTATGCTCCGATGCGCGAGACCGTTCCCCGTCAGGGGCTTCGAATCCTCCATCGGGCATGGATGTTTGTGTTGTCTTTAATATAAGGTAGTTTATAAGTAGTTTGTACGTTTAAGAACTGATGACCCCTCAGTTAAGTCCCATAAACTTAACAAACAAACAAAAAGCACAAACTTCCATGGCAAGTGCAGTGCTGACAGGGGTACTGACAGCACGTGTTTGATGACTGCCATTTGCTAATCATTTCAGAAACCACCTTCTGACCTAGATGAGCCTCTTCGTCTGCCATTAATGGACCACTGGTCATGCTCTGCCTCTCCGGCAGTGCAGTATTCAGCCGCACTCGTCGTGAGGGACCTCGCGGCTCAAATTATCGTTGTCTGCGGTACCGCCGCTGCCGCTGCATCATCTGCAACCGTGTAATGCTGCAGATCTCATCGCTCCAGCGGTGCCTGTTAATTTGTTGCCTTGCGATGATTGTGTATGAATTCCAATTGTATTTTGCGCATTAGTAATGAAGTTGACAAAAATTATTTTAGGAAATCTAGTGCGAGCCATCAACACTGTCTTTTGTAATTATTTCACTTTTATAGCAAACTTGGGTTATAAAAATTATTTGATCTACAAAAATATTTTCAGTTCATTTAAATGTTCAAATGTTTGTATAGCTTATGGGATTTAACTACGGGGTCATCAGTCCCTAAACTAACAAACTACTTATGAACTAGCTAATACTAAGGACGGCACAAATATCCATGCCCGAGGGGGGATTGGAACCCCCCGACCGTAGTGGCCGTGCAGACCGTGACTGGAGCGCCGCAGTCCCCTCGGCCACCGCGGCCGGCCAGTTCATTTAGTCGATAAGAATAGCGAATGGGAAATCCTCTTTATATCTATAAAGTCACACTTTGACAACTGTCATCTATTTTTAAAATTAATACTTAATGCATCAATAGTTCATGTTGCAAAAACATTTACAAAAATAGTGTTTAAACATTTGGAAACTCCATATTTCTAAAAACGTAATGGATAATGCAAATTTGGTATAGACACACACAAAACATTGTACGGCTGATAGCAGCCTTTGGGCAGGACGTGTCCCTCGAATGAATAAACACTGATTTCTCTCCCTGCAGAAGGAGACAGTGGGAAAGACGAAACAAAGGGAGGAGAGGTGGAATCCATGAGGACTTGCTACAGGTCCACATAGAGGGGTCCTGGCGACAGGAGGAAGTACAGTGTGTTAACTGTTAGATGGCAGAGCTCTCCCTAGCCCTGAATCGGTACAAGTCGGTAGACGTCGGGTGGCGTCGGCCGACAGTCTTTGTTTCGAGGCTGCAGCGAACATTACTGACTGAAAGTGCTGTGAGAGGCAACAATGGACGTCTGCTTTCTTATTGTTTGCATAACAGTGTTCTGAGTGTTCCGTTTTGTGTAATACGTAACTTACGTGAGTGATTCCTGTAGTTGGTTTCGTTATCAACCATTCTCGTGAGTATGCTGCTTTGTTTCATTTATGATCAACATTTAAAGCGATGTGTGCCACCTGTACTTTGGCGGAAGCATGCCGCGTAGTTCGTGGTGTCAGCACTGCAGGACGTAGGCGTGGCTTGTCTCCCCCGCTCGCCTCTAAAAATGTTCAAATGTTTGTAAACCTATCGGACCAAACTGCGTGGTCATCAGTCCTTAGCTTCCAAACTACTTAAACCTAGGCAAACTAACCTAAGGACAAACACACACACCCATGCCCCAGGGAGGACTGGAACCTCCACGGCGAGCAACCGCGCGCTCCGCAGCGAGGTGCTTTAAGCCCGTTTTAAACGATCAACGAACTTGTAATAGATTGCTAACAAGTTGCGTTAATGGCGGCCGTCAGTCGTTTGAACGGCTGCACTAGTATGATCGCGCTAGTATCGAAGCGCGATAATTATAGCGATAAAGAAATAGGACGAGTTCTGAATTTGGTACTAGTGGGTTCACTGCGCATGCGCGAGCTAGCAGCTGTCTGCTGCGGTCGCCGCTCCAGTTAGTCCGCCATTTTCCTTCGTATTTACGTATATTTTGCGTTATGTCGAAGTTTATGATCAGAATGTATTACAAAATGTATTTCTAATGACGGCATTCACACTGTCCGTCACCAGACCGTCACCTAAAGTCAACGTCACGTTAAACTTTCTCGAGAAGATTGTTTTGATTGAACGGTCGTCTGCTGACATCGGAAGTTAACCTATTTTCGTTACGCGATTTTCATACTGTAGTCGACAATTACACGGTTTGCACGCAAACTTGTCTTATTAATCTTTAGTTTATTATTATACTTTGGTTTAGCGGTAAATTGCAAATGTTTCATGACGACTTAAATATTTATCTCAATTATTGCCCACCGAAAAGCGAGGTCGTACATCTGAAACCGAAAAATGGTTTATGATTTGCAATTTCGTAACAGAAAAGACTGAAACCACTTGTTTATTTGCTTAAGATTGAAATTTGATGATGCAATTTTCATTAAATAGCATTTTTAATGAAAAAGTCAGTCCAAATGAAAGACAAAAATTCAGTTGTGCATGACGTTATTAACAATGTCATTGGGCAAATCGTAGTAGATCAAGTAAAGAAGGTCTATTTACGCTCTTATAAATATTGCTTGATGTGTTCATAAGTTTATTTTTTCGCTTGAAAATAGATGTGAATGTTTTGAAATGTTGTTTCACTTCCCAGAACTTTACCACACTAAGTTGACCAAAAACATCGATTGCAAAGTTTTCTTTGGCCATCAATAACATTTAGCATTGTTTCCTCAATTCCAGTATTAAACTATGACTTCCTACATAACAAATCGCCTATTATAACCTCACTTTCAACATCGGGTATTACTGTTCTATTACGTTTATCGTCTAAATACGCTGCCACAAGATCTTGCATGAGTTTGTAGTTCAGGGCTAGTACGCTAGTACGCTTCAGTAGACTATTATCTATCTTGTTCACCTTCGTTCATCGTTTATAAAGGGCTTTAGACCGCTCGGCTACTCCACCGCGGCCGCTCGCCTCTCTCCCCGCGGCTGCAGGCTGTGAGGCGGGGCTTGCTTCCTCTGCTCCCCGCTCCCCCTCACAACTCTGCCATCTAACTGTTTACACACTATATGCAGGATCAGGGCCGGCGCAAGCCCAAGTGCCGCCCCGTGCGAGTTGCTAA
This sequence comes from Locusta migratoria, assembly GCA_026315105.1. NCBI lineage: Eukaryota > Metazoa > Arthropoda > Insecta > Orthoptera > Acrididae > Locusta > Locusta migratoria. Next base: position 108,518,022 of record CM048755.1, read on the forward strand.
ATTGCCGCCCCCCCCCCCCCCACGTCCCCACCTTTTTTTTTTTTTTTTTTTTTTTTTTTTTTTTTTTTTTTTTTTTTTTTACAAAATGTTTGTGACATTTTATTTAAACAGATCTGTAGGAAAAGTCAGCAATCAATCGCAATTTTTGTTTTTACTTTTCAGATCTACCTAGGTTTCGGTCACTAGGCCAGTTTCAAAGCTTTTAATATGTGCTTACATCTAAAGCCATATGTTGACAGCTACGTTCAGCACGACTGTATAGATGTAAACATAACTCAGAGCACTGAGAATAGCCACTCTTTGCCAGAAATCTATGAAGATATGGGAAATAAAAACAGTTGAAATGGCCAAAGAGTGGGCCGGAAGACAATGGAGAAAGGAAGAATAAGGAGATGGAGTAACGTAATAATGCAATAAATACATACTCGGGAATCGACGGGTACTGATGCTAGTCGAAATATATTAACTCACTGCACTGCGGTTGTTCATTTCAAACAACTGGCACTTGCCATCTGTCGTAATTTGCATGTGTCAGTTCTGTCGTGTCTGATTATGGAATAAGGGGTAACAAATTAGTCATCGCCGTATCACGTCACTTTTCTGCGCTTTGTTTTCATTCTAGCTACTGGGGTGACGCGTGCTTATTTGCCAATTTTTAAGTAACAGATCTTAAGAAAAACAAATTTTCCTATTCCGCATTCTTGAACGAGAAAAATTTTAACTTATGAGTAACATGTATGCGCAATACTAATTGTAGGTTATATGAAAAGCACTTATCTATTACATCCCAAGTTGCAAGAAATTCGGACGCACCAATTCATCTGTTCTTGTGAAACGCAATGAAGGTGCTTCTGACCAACCTTGACTCTCTCGGCTAACTATCGAAAAGATTTCTTTAGAACGCAACAATACCTATTGTCTGGAAAGGCGAAGCGGTGACGTGGCAGTGCCACCAAGAACTAGGTCACGTGATGCGGTATAGCGAAGCTACGGTTAAACTAGCGCCCAAGAAGAAGACGCAAGAAGCTCACAATAAGTATGTGACCGATGATATGGATAAATGTATTAGCAGGCAGTAATTTTATAGCATTACGAACAATAGAAAGAAATACGAACTTTGCGAAAACTGCACAACTTTTGTCAAACAGAAATGAGCTTCAAAGCTAGCAAGGAAACTCTTAGAAGCAATGTTCTGTCTATGGATTTTCGTTTTACAAGGTGTCAAAATTAACGTTTTGTTTCGCGCGTACGAGAAAGTGTTGCTGGTAAAAGACAATACTTTCTCCGATTTTCATTCGACTCAAAGGGACCAATAGTTTACTTAGGCGAAACATGGATTCACACGCATTATACAGTAAATAAATGTTGGCAAAGTGATAGTGTGTGAGTAGTATTGTTACATAAAAGTGCCGGTCAGAGTTTAATTGTTCATGCAGGCGGAGACAGATGTTTCAGGGCTCAAAAACCTAAACGTCCGACTGTCACTCAGAAACGAATAGCAAACATTTTGAAAAATACCTCGAAACCCAACTTATGCCAGGCTTACTATCAATGTCTTTATCTCTTGTAATTACTCACATCGTATTTACCAATTCGGAATACTTCTAGCCATTGTAGATGTTGAACATGTTTGACTGTAGTAATGTTCAACAATTTTTTTCCATAGCGCGGGAAGAATAAAACACTCAACTGCCATTGAACGGCTTAGCAAAATTGCTCCAGGCTTAACACGTAATCGCAGTATCAAGCAATGCATTCGAATTTCCAAATTAGATTTCGTCTCCTGCAAAGTTAGTTGTAAGTAAACGAAATACGCTGGCGGCGCTCCACTCATAGAAGAGTACTGGCGTCGGCGGGTACGCCAGACTGCTTCCCCTTCTCTGTTCCTCCAGCGTAAACACGACGGCGCTGCCACAGTGGCGAGCAAGAAATTAGCCCTCCTCCCTCCCCTCGTTCAACAGGGGCGGCCGCCAGGTAGTCGAGGCGCCATGACACAGTTCCCGTAGCCACTCCCATTGAGGTTTGGTTTCGAATTAGGGTTGCCAGATCTCCGGGCGCCGCCCGGAATGCCCGGGTTTGGAATGAATTCTCCGGGTCTACGGGCCAATGACTCTCATCTCCGGGCTTGAATGTAACCTTCATCTTAACTTTTTTTTACGACCCTTTTTGAGTACTATGCTCATATAGCGACGATCTACATCGAACTTAACGTAACTTAAACTAAGGACGAACACAACATCCATGCCCTAGGGGGGGATTCGAACCTCTGGCGGGAGCAATCTCGCGCACCGTGGCAAGACGCCTCAGTGTGCTCGGCCATTCCCGGCCGACTCCTCTCTAGTAATTATGAATCATTTTATTTAAATGTCAATTTCTTATTGCAACAAAACGCTACTTTTCTATTCTTCCTCTGAAAACTTTTCGCTGTTGCGTCGGTAGTAATCGGCTAGCGCATTATTAAGCAAACACTGTTGCGGCAACGTGTCAACTGGCGAGTCTATCATTTGTGTTCGTTCGTTCATTGTTTGTTGTCAGTTTACGGGCAATTTTTGGAATACTCGCATCGTGTGTGAACAGACAAGCTTACATTAACTCAGATAGTGAGTAATAACAGTGAAATGAAGAGACGATATCTAAGTTCGTTCCGTGAAGAATGGTTGCAGGAAGAAAATTTTAAAGAGTGGCTACAAAAGTTTATTAGGTATTTGGCGCTCTTCTTGGTGACCAGTTTGCGGAGCCTCAAGCGGCAACTCTTCGAAGGCGCAGCTGTTGATGTGAGCAGCTTTGATGCTGCCACCACTTCTGCTGCCACGCCGACTGAAGTGTGCCGATTGTTGATCCACAGCAACTGGCGGCCTGGCCGGTCAGCTGCGGCATGTGAAGGCCACCCCTAGCAATGTTCCACCGGGGGGGGGGGGGATACTTGCTGGGAGGGAGGAGATGATTTTTTTTTTTTTTTTTTTTTTTTTTTTTTTTTTTTTTTTTTTTGTAATTCACGTGTAATCCTGTTTGGGGGGGGGGGGAGGAGTCATTGGCCAAGGGAGAGGGGTGCACGTCTGGTCTCCGGGCCTGCCTCTAGTTCAATCTGGCAACCCTATTTCGAATGCCCTCTTCAGAAGGAATGTTGAGTTTGTCCTTAAGAAAAAAGGCAGATTTGCCGCCCCCCGGAAAGTGCCGCCCGTTTCGTACGTGCCTTGCGCCGGCCCTGCACAGGATCGAGTGCAAGTGGAGCCGCGTGGCTGAGTGGTCCTCTGGGCCTGATCGCGTCTACAAGCGAGAAAAACACATATCTCATTTATGTCAAGAGAAGCGCTTATTTTAAAAGTGATTACGAGATATTGACATTATAGTACAAGATCGTAGAATTTCCGCGGTATTAACAAGTTGTGAATACGACTTTTATTGAAACTACAGACGAATAGTGAAAAAACTACAATCTTAAGCCTATCTTATTTTGACAGCCTTTGGACAGCCTTACTTCTACCTTTTAAAATTATTGAATGTGTCAGGAATAGAATCTGGAATTCATTTTTATTATTTAAAGAAAGAGTGGAGCCCCTCCACGCCCTCACTAGCATGGTGACCATCACAATAGTTCTACTGTCACATCTGCATTTGTTAGCAATTCGGTTGAGACCACAGGATGCGTGTCTGTGATTGTCGTACAAGTGGGCAGGATAGATAGTGGACAAAAAACTAACGGTGGGTAGCGGTTTCGTGGGCAGCCGGAAAAAAGTACCGAGGCAAATGCCAAGGGGGAAAGAAAACATTTACGACAGTCTAGTCGGGAAGGCAGTAGCGCTTGCTTGCTATCTGTGACAGGCATGCAAGGATAACGTTCGATTAGTATCAAGAATCGTGCAAGATCGGCACCAGTTGACTTTGCAGTGTTCGTCATGAGAGTATCAGTCCGAGTCGGTGAAAGGTGCAGCTGTGGCCGCTATAGTAATACTGTGGAGATGGTCACAATCAGCAGCTGAAATTGAAATTAATAATCCCACCACTGAGGAAGCCACAAATACTGTGGAATGATGCTCAATTTGTGAATAAGATCGATTTCTTAGATACTCTCAATAGAAACGACATTTCTCACTCTCGTTTTGGAAATAGAATTGATTTTAAAGAAAATTATAAAATTGTACATCAGTTCAATTCCTGTAATGCACAAGTTCTTTTACAAGCCTTGGAAAAAAATGAAGAAAGACCACTTAGAGTTTGAAAGAATATTTTGCATGCTTTTATATTAGAGATACTGTGTTGCAAAACCAAATTTAATACATGGGCGTAGAAGTGAGTGAAAAGGGCCATAGGATATCTAGACAAAACCTTACTTTGCAGCCCATTAATATGACCACTCATTACTGATGCTCCATCGTACGTCTGGCCAACCAACTTCTCCCCAAGGGCAAATTCACCAACTATGTGTTCAACGTGAACAAACAAACCATTAGCTGTTCTGTCTGCACTTACGTCAACAAAACCAACGAATCTTTCGTATACTTTGCCTCCGTGAACATAACTTAAAACTGTAGACAGTTGCGATTTACAAGATATGTCAGAAGTTTCGTCAAGCACTATGGCGACGAAGTCTGCTGATTTTATTTCTTGTTTAAGTGATTCCTTTACTACTTCAGAAACTGCTTTAATAAGGTCATTCGTCTATCCTGGGAAGAGCACAAGAATTTCTCTATGACGTCGTGGAAAAGGTGCTTGCTCTTCAAAATGGCAAGAGTTTGCTTCTCTATGGAACGTAGACTTAAGTCGCTCAGTCTTTCCTGGGATTATGTGCTTCGTAGATACGAGTTGATTCTTCTAAGAGCCGAAAAAGATCTTTCCACTGAAAATGTACTACATGGTATTGTCAGTATCAAAGTTGATAATTTATACACTTCACTGAACCCTGAAATCAAGTAATGCTCGTTCATCAATGTAAATACCTCATACACATTTTTTTGAAGAGAACTCAGGTAAACTGTATAGTACAATGAGTTCATTTTTTAAGGCAACATAGTCTATGAGTGGTCCATAAATTACGGACAGTTTATGTAATAAATGGTCAGGAAATTTTCGTTTGTAATTTTCTTAGTTTTGAGAATAAAGGAGGTGGAAAAATTCCAGCTTATCGAAATAAGAGAACCTTTGTTCTACTTCGCACAGACTGTGGTCAACTATTTCAAAATAAAAACGACGATAAATGTCCATTTCTGTTTCACCTGAATGGTGTCTCTACACTCTCTGTTTACAGTGTGTATCACAGTTTTGAGCCAAAGACGATTTCCAAAAAAATATCGAAACTGTGTTCCCTGTCAAATTGGAGCTGTTCAGAAATCTCCTTAATATTCTTACTGCAATAAACTACATCATAGTTTTTCGTTTGGAGTAGATTATACAATATATCTGTGTAATTGAACAGCTTAGAAAATGTTTCCAGCAAGAAAAATAACTGAAAATTGTTCAGAAAAGTCAGAAAACCCTGAGATTTTACCACTGCATCGCTGTCCTAATCATCAGTGTTATACAGAACACTGTCAAAGAATTGTAACAATTCTGCTCTGTGTTCTGTAACTGTGTGGACCAATCTGGATGACAAATTCCACATAATGGGGGCAACCAATGGCAACTTTCTTTGAACAACTTCCTGTAATGCACAAGTTCTTTTAGAAGACTTGGAAAAAATGAAGAAAGACCACTTAGAGTTTGAAAGAATATTTTGCATGATTTTATATTAGAGATACTTTGTTGCAAAACCAAATATAATACATGGGTGTAGCAGTTAGTGAAAAGGGCCATGGGATATCTAGACAAAACCTTACTTTGCAGCCCATTAATATGACCACTCATTACTGATGCTCCATCGTACGTCTGGCCAACCAACTTCTCCGCAAGATCAAATTCACCAACTATGTGTTCAACGTGAGCAAACAAACCATTAGCTGTTCTGTCTGCACTTACGTCAACAAAACCAACGAATCTTTCATATACTTTGCCTCCGTGAACATAGCGTAAAACTGTAGACAGCTGCGATTTACACGATATGTCAGAAGTTTCGTCAAGCATTATGACGACGAAGTCTGCTGATTTTATTTCTTGTTTAAGTGATTCCTTTACTACTTCAGAAACTGCTTTAATAAGGTCATTTTCTATAGTTGCAGAAGTCTCTCGAAACACAGTGGATGTATTCAAGTGTGCCTCTAACAATGGATCATAGTATTTCAACACACTTAGCAATTCCAGGTAATTTCTTTCGTTAGTAGAAGTATCTGACTCATTATGTCCTCGAAATGGGAGCTCTTGTTTAGCTAAAAGACACACTGCCATCCGCGGTGGCCGAGGGGACTGAGGCGCTCCAGTCACGGTCTGCACGGCCACTACGGTCGGGGGGTCGAATCAAAATGTTCAAATGTTTTTAAGTCTATGGGACTTAACTACGGGGTCATCAGTCCCTAAACTTACAAACTACTTATGAACTACTTACGAACTAGGACGGCACAAATGTCCATGCCCGAAGGGGGATTCGAACCCTCGACCGTAGTGGCCGTGCAGACCGTGACTGGAGCGCCTTAGTCTCCTCGGCCACCGCGGCCGGCGGGTTCGAATCCCCCCTCGGGCATGGATATTTGTGTCGTCCTTAGGATTAGCTAGTTCATAAGTAGTTTGTAAGTTTAGGGAATTGATGACCTCGTAGTTAAGTCCCATAGATTTTAAAAAAGGAAAAAAAAGACACTACATCAATGAGTCTTTTCAAAATTTCCCTGTTCCTCGTAACTTGTTCGTTGTGCTGGCTAATATAACCTCGGCGCTGCTCGCTCAATAAGGTATCAACTCTATTCTTCCCAAACATTTTTAACTGTAAAAATGACTGAATGTGACTCTGTGATTTTGAATGTCTTTGTTGCACAACTGATAGGTAATTTAAGTCTGAAAAAAGGTGTTTATTCCATGACGATTTTTTTTTCTGGAAAACAGCAAACATGGCCAACAGAAAAGTTTATTTGAATCAGAGCAGCCTGTCAACCACTCAACACTTTCATATTGGGAAACAGAAAAGTGTCTAATATAACAGTCTTTTTTGCCCTTATTCTCTGATACTAGGTAAGGCTTCAGCCTACCTTTCCTCACAACTTCCAATTTTTCTTGCAGAGTTCTCATCGAAAACGATTTTTCAAGCACGTTTTTTACTGATGCATTTACTTCCATTGTAAGTTTTGAACTGGAAGAAACGCTGTTAAAAACTAAAAGACTTTCAGAACAAAATGGTACACGTAGTTTAAATTGTAACTAACACCTACAATTTAGATCAAACGGAAAACAGCTTGGTAAACCGAATGTGTCTAGAATGAGCAACACCCACGTGTGAAAGCCCATCCAGCGAGTTGGCTACTAACGATTCGTGCGATGCGTTCACCGCATGCCTCGTGGCCGGCGAGAAAGACAGGTCTCAGCGCGCACATCATTGGGATGGGAAAAACTGACCGGTTAAAACCGATACCGGTATTTTAGTTTTGAATAATCGGTTTTTTTCGGTATTTGTTTGGTGTCGGTTGAAACCGGTTTTTTTAGTTATTGCCAAGAACTGGGTGAAAAAACCGGTACGACTACTTCCTATAGCAGTGTTTAAAAAAAAATATTTTTTTTTAAATAATAATCTGATGAAGACTGACTAAATGTGCCGAAAGCAGCCATTTTAATAAATGAGTTTTCTTGACTGCTTTTACTATTGGATATTAAAAAACAGAGTGTTGTTAGCTTCTAAACACATTGGTTAAAACTTTAAATGTATTATATTGCTATGCTAACAAGTTTTATTAATGTGATTGCTTGAAAGTGAGGGGCTTTTTTAATAACCAATATGGGTTTAGGTAAAATTAATCATGTGGTGCCTCGCGAGGCAGCCGTGCGGTGTGAGGCTCCATGTCACGGACTGTGCGGCTGCTTCAGTCGGAGGTTCGAATCCTCCCCCCTCCCTCGGTCGTGGGTGTGTATGTTGTCCTTAGCGTAAGTTAGTTTAAGTTAGATTAAGTAGTTTGTAAGTCTAGGGACCGATGACCTAAGCAATTAGGTCTCATACGAACTCTCACCCATTTGAACGTTCTTTGGGCATGTGGTATACAGCTTTTCTAGTTCAGTTTGCGTAAATTTACACTGACAACAATCATACTGTTAGTCGGAACTGTGACTTTATTTTTCAAAATACTTCTGCAGCACTGACAGAAGTTCATTTACTGACTGTAACTTATATAACTAGCTATTCATATGCGCTGGCTCACAAGTCCAACTTAAGGAGTGGTTGGCTGAGTATTCACAACTGCTGGATGGAAAGACTGTGCCAGTAAATCTGTATGATTCGTGTATCATCTTCTACCGACTCCTGGCTAGGCTTACACACACTCAAGAAGGCGTAGTGTTGGGAGGGGATCTTACAAAATATGGCAAGACTAGTGATTTGTCGTATAACGTAAATTTACCTAAATTTTAAGTAAACTTCCTAAGTTTCGTTTTCGGCCGAAACTAGAAGAACCGAAAATTCGATTACGGTTTCTGTTTCGGCTGCCAATTAAGTTTCGGTCGAACTTTTCTGGAAATAAAAGCAATAAAAAACCGAAAACCGGTTATTTAAAAAAAACGGTTATCTTGAGCAGTTTTTTTTTAAACTGGCGATGAAAAGAACCGGTATAACCGTAAACCGGTTGTTTCAGCGATAACCGCCATCCCTAGCACATCATGCGACGTAAGCAAGGTAGTTCCGAGCCAGCGCGAATCGCTAGCCGATTGGCCGGCCGCTGGGGCAGACCCCATAGCGGGCAGCCACTGAGCTAGCGATCGCGCCGGCTCGGAACTACCTTGCTTCCGTCGCATGAAGTGCGCGCGCACGCCTACAGTGACGTCAAACCGTAGCCCTCTTCCTAGAACTGTGTCCGTGCGCACCCTCCCGCCCTACCCTGCTTCTACAGTTTCGCAGCCTTGCCGCAGAACGCTTTCCACTCCACAAGGCCCACGTGCGAAAACCCGTTAACTAGCGATGTGTGCAGACGAATTAAGCTAGCACCCCCACCATAAAAAATCGAATAACCATTTATACCACAATTTTGTGATAATTTGTTGCTCTATTCAAAAATTTTGTGCTCGAGCCATTTAGCCTGAAATCGAAATTGAAGAGTGCGGTACTAGCTTAATATTAAGCTAGCACCCCGACCTCTGAAAATCACATTTCCAAACCAAATTTCGGAATTACAACCACGTGAGAATTTTATGCTAATTTTGTGCTCTTAAATGACGGAAACCTCAATCTTCCAGCTGAATTATGTATGTAAATAATAGTAAGTTTAAGTATTTTCATGCCGCGGGATCAAGAGTAAAGTACCTCAATGGAATCTTGTGCTCCTAGTTTAACAATGACAAACAATAATTTGAATTATGTGCTTTTAAGATAGCCAGATCCCGAATTTTGTGCTCGAAGGGAAATACAATATTTCAGACTTCATTTACCCAACGCTCGAGACAAGAGTAAAGTATATTAACGGAATTTGTTGCTGCAAATTTAACATTCGCGTTGGGGGTATCATTCGTGAAATTAAGAAACTTCTTAATCTTTCATAATCTCTTCAGGTCAAATTTGTGTTCGGTTGCAATTGTGTGAGTCCAGTTCGTTTATTGCAGTGCGCTTTGTAATGGCGCTTCACAGAAGTGTATGCATCAGAGTAGCGTTACGCCCCTTTTAAGGTTCATTCTCAAAGTTAGAATTAGGATAGTGTTCTTGGTATTATGTGCTTTTAAATCCGCATCCGATTGTTGACGTTTTGAGTTAATGAGAAGCGCACAAGTTATTTATTTAAATAGGTTTCCTCCATGTGCTTTAGTTATAAGGTGGACTGCAAAGGAAACATTCGTTTAGCTTCAAAATATATTGTATTATTTATGTTGTGTGCATACGGATTCTTTGTTTTCAGTAAAATTGAATTTGGTACGGTTCATGTTTAATTGTCTTGTAATAATAATGTGAACAATGTTAGAATAGTACGTATGCAAAATGCCATTGTGTTAATAAACTTTAATTGACAATGAAATCTTAGGTAAGTTACTACGAGGCTTTTCCTTTGTTAGTTTTTGAATGGTTTATGGAGTTTTTGACGGCTGCGCCTAGTTAGTATACAGCATTGCAATTTTAGTCCCTTCTATGGCCTTGTTATTTCAAATTGGTATTGAAGTAGGTAACTACCAGGGCCGTACTATAAAGTAATGTAGATATGGGGCTCCACAGGGCAATATGGTAAGAGGGAAGGCATAAGCTGCAAAATCAGAATACACTTTGAAGCATTGAAGAATGAGAAATATTTATGATAAAGACGGTAGTCTTCATATAAATTGTGTAAACATTTTTCTTTAAGTCACAGTTTGAGTTTATTGGGAAACATATATTTAACACTGAAGATGCCATGTCGGAGAGAATGTGGACGCTACTGTAAATTGACATGTGACTGTTCATCAAATGTTCAAATGTTTGTAAATCTATCGGACCAAACTGCGTGGTCATCAGTCCGTAGCTTACAAACTGCTTAAACCTAGGTAAACTAACCTACGGACAGACACACACACCCATGCCCCAGGGAGGACTCGAACCTCCACGGCGAGCAACCGCGACTGTTGATCAACCTTGCGTCTGTAGCGGAGCTAATGTTTAGAGAATGTTTGTCGTCTCTCATTGCTGAAAGCATTACGTTTGAAAATGACATTATCTCTTGAAAAATTGCTTAAAACGAAATAAATAGAATCGATATTATGTCCGAAAAGAGCTGGGCACCGTCAGCCGCGTCGACTACCCGACAACTCGCTTGCCGAGTGTTAACGGGTAGCATCTAACACTTGTATCGAACTGGAAAAATATATCGTACGGCCCTGGATCTTACTTCAAGGAAGCCATGTGTCTAGAGTCGGATTTTTTCCCTTAACTTTCGCTGAGTACTTTTTCACTGCAGTGCGAGGTTTCTTCATGAAATGTACCTAGTTGTATGCAGTTTTCAAAATTTCGTTAACGAGAGCAGAGGTGAAAAGTACCAATGGGGAAAACGTTCTAGCAGACGACAGCAACAGTGGAAATTGTACTAATCGGTAAGATACATTTCTATTATAATTTTATAAGATTATTTCCCTTCACGTGCATCATGAAGATAGTATTAAAATTCATTAAAAATATTAAAATTGTTTTATTTTTGTTTATGAATGATTTGTTAGATTTTCTTCTGCAAGTGAAGCAGTATTGTACGAAATATTTTTGACAATATCTAAGATATTTTTTTGCAACGTGAGCTCTTTTTATATTGTTCAATTGTATTCAATGATATTAATATTAGCATTAATAACATTTGGATGAAGTTCCGAATGAGACATGTCTCTGACATTTATTCAGTCTTTGTATACCAACCTATTTGGATGCGCTGATAATGAAAAGTATGATGAAAGTAGGGGGTGGGGGGGGACTTTTAGTTCGATTTTCTCGAAAGCTGTCACTCCAATGAAAAAAATGCATAGGGCATTAAGTATGTATTTTGACAAGATGTACAGCTGTTCTTTAAACCATTTTACGAAATTCGCAATATTTCCGAAAATAAACTACGAAGTTATGTGAAGCTTGTTAAAAATCAGAGAGAGGTCTTCATTAGAACCCCATAAACCATCCAAAAACCGACAATGGAAAAGCCTCGTAGTAGCTTACCTAAGGTTACATTGTCAATTAAAGTTTATTAACACATATTGCATTTTGCATATGTACTATCATAACGTTGTTCGCATCATTATTAAAAGACAATTAAACATGAACCACACCAAATTCAGTTTTACTGAAAACAAACAATCCGTTTGCACACAACATAAATAATACAATATTTTTGAAAGATAAACAAATGTTTCCTTAGCAGTCCGCCTTATAACTAAAGCAAATGGAGGATACCTATTTAAGTAAAAAAACTTGTGCACTTCTCTTTAACTCAAAAAATCAACAATCGGATACGGATTTAAAATCACCTAATGAACCTCAGAAGGGGATGTAACGCTACTCTAATGCGAACACTTCTGTAAAGTGATAAAAATAACAGTTCAGTTCGCAAATTATTTTACAATTTATTAATATAGGTGACCGGTTTCGATCTAGGTTTAGATCATCTTCAGACATCTCGCTATAGATGTTCAGGCGGTGAGCGTGTGGCGACTGCTCACCGCCTGAACATCTATAGCGAAAGGTCTGAAGATGATCTAAACCGGTCACCAATATTAATAAAATGTAAAAAAAAATTTCGAACTAGACTGTTATTTTTATCATTTAATAATAAGTTCGCTGTTTCTCCCAATATAAGGAAACAATGTTTTCCAAACTGATTAACTTCTGTGAAGAGCAAATGTTTCTCACCGCCATTACAAAGCGCACTGCAATAAACGAACTGGACTCACACAAATGGAACAGAACACAAATTTGACGTGAAGAGATTATGAAAGATTAATAAGTTTCTTATTTTCGCGAATGATACCCCCAACGGCACTGTTACATTTGCAGCAACAAATTCCGTTAATGTACTTTGCTCTTGTCTCGAGCGTTGGGTAAATGAAGTCTGAAATATTGTATTTCCCGTCGAGCACAAAATTCGGGATCTGGCTATCTTAAAAGCACGTAATTCAAATTATTGTTTGTCATTGTTAAACTAGGAGCAACAGATTCCATTGAGGTACTTTACTCTTGATCCCACGGCATGAAAATACTTAAACTTACTATTATTTACATACATAATTCAGCTGGAAGGTTGGGGTTTAGGTCATTTAAGAGCACAAAATTCTCACGTGGTTGTAATTCCGAAATTTTGTTGGAAGTGTGATTTTCAGAGGTGGGGGGTGCTAGCTTAATTTTCGATTTCCGGCTAATCGTCTCGAGCACAACATTTTTGAATAGAGCAACAAATTAGCACAAAATTATGGTATAAATGGTTTTTCGATTTTCTTATGGTGGGTGTGCTAGCTTAATTTGTCTGATGCGTGCGCTGGCTCAGCCGCACGCCGACTAGAGTTGGCTACTGAGTTGATGTTTCGACTCAGTGAATCGAGTCAGCGAACTGTTCGACTGAGTCGAAACTTGAATGGGTACTGTTTCGAAACAACGAATATTGTGATTCATGTATCGGACGCTAGATACCGTTAACATGCGTTTTGCTGTCCGTCTGCCTGGGTGAGTTTCTACACAGCGCACCGGCGTACAACAGGTTTGAAGTTGTTCCCCTAAAACACACCACGCGAGATTTTGAATTAGCTACTGGTACCCTTCAACTGAGGTTTGAAAACTGGGATACCACAGAGAAAAGTTATGAAGTCCTTCGGTGTTTTGAGGTAGTTTAGCGTGAACTAAGTGTTGTTATGCATTGTTGCTGCCGCGGTGGAGTAGCCGAGCTGTCTAAAGCGCCTCGCTGCGGAGTGCGCGGTTGCTCGCCGTGGAAGTTCGAGTCCTCCCTGGGGCGTGGGTGTGTGTGTTGTCCTTAGGTTAGTTTACCTAGGTTTAAGTAGTTTGTTAGCTACGGACTGATGACCACGCAGTTTGGTCCGATAGATTTACAGACATTTGAACATTTTTTGCATTGTTGCTACATCTGTGCCAGGTGACGCATCTTTTAGAAGCAAGGGCGAATAATTTCAGTGAGACGAAACCGCATTCTCAGTAAGATGTCAAAAATAACTTTTTTTTTAACTTCAATTTAAAGAAACTGTAACTGATTCTCTTTTATTTGAGTGACTGAGGATGAATCTGATTATTAGAATACCTATGTGGACATTGAAAAATTTTAGTTCAGTTTTGTGGTTTCGTCACGTAAATTGTGAAATGTGTTTCCTTGTGTTAATACTTGTAGTAATATCTGTTGATTGCATTAAATATGTATTAGGAACAAATCTTAAATATTTTGTTAATGTTGATTGGTTGGAAAAGTTATTCATTTCTGGATGCATGTAGACATTTGAATCATGATCTTTCTTGTTTTATTTAAACTTAATAATCGAATTTTGAAGGTTGGAAAAAGTTTCATTACTTTGGAATTTGAACATTACTATTTTGTGCTTCCTTTGTTACAATATTTGTTTGTACGAAAAAACGAGTAACTTAGGAAACATTTACGCTTTAACACGATTGTAAAATCGTAGTAGCAAACAAATCCTATGCCATTCAATTAAGTTTATTGAATAACGTATTAATACCGTGTTGATATTCCACAGATGTTTCGCATTTGCTGTATCGCCCTACTGCAGCTTTCTCGGCTCACGTGAATCAGCGGAGGTAGCGGGACGCAGGGCTGCGGCACGTCAAGTGTTTTGGAAGCCGAAGCAGCGAGTCGACTCACTGCGGCGCCCTGCAGCTGTCGCGGTTCACGTGAATCCAGGGAAGGTAGCGCGGCGCACTAGAGTTGGGCAACACGATTCTTTTTTATGAATCGATACTTGCGATTCAATACCACATTGTGAATCGATTCCAACGATTCGTTCACGATTCTTTCGCGATTCTTTAGTCTGCATTGGCGCGATTCTTACTTCTACATCTTGCTCATAGATGGCAATACCTGTCTGTGTTATGGATGTTGGAATCTTAACCTTATGGATCTTTTCCTACGATTCGTTCACGATTGTTTCTGGTCTGCGACGGCACGATTCTAACAAAATGCCGAAAAGGTGACAATATAGGTATCGGATTTTTTAATACTTATGGTGCGTAAAGTTCAGACTTAAAATAATAATGAAGCAAAGCCATTCGATTCAGCTCTCAAAAATTCTCGAGAAAATAGTCTGAAGTTTAGCGCTACCAATTATTTCTGCTGTCATCATAGCTCATTTAGTAGCGTTGCAGGTTTAGTGAACGTATAAATATGGGAATTAATAGGTATCTAACCATTATAAAATACTTATGTAAAATCAATTAGTTGAAGGAAACACGAAATAAACATTAACAATAAAAATCCGTTCCAAATATTAAATTTCTTTCGAGATGCAAGAAATTCACGTTTATTAAAATGTTTCTTTTTTCTAAAATCGATTTCTTTCAGGAAAGCTGATAACGTAAAAACCAAAATGGCAAAAAAGATTTTTGAGATGGCTTTAAAAACATTTAAAATCGCGTTTTTATATAAAAAGAATATTTTTGTAAAATTGATTTTTTACAAAAACTATAACTACGTAGATGAACTCGAAAAGCTTAAACCTCTCTAAAAACAAAATGTAATCTAAATCGTTACAGCCATTTCCGGGATATGCGAAATATAAATGTGTAATGATTGATCGTTTAAATACATAATATGTAAACTTTATAAAAGACGTATATTCGTATGTATTGGCAGCTGTGTATTTCGCTGCGTTTTGTTTGTCATGTGTAATTCGTGATTAGTCTAATAATTAACAGCTCACGATCTTCGTTCTGTGCTTCCTTTGTTCACACGCTTTCTGGCTTTCGTAATTATTCGGCGCGATTCGCTACTTGCTTTTCGAATCATGAATCGTTAGACAGGCAATTCTTTTGAACGACGATTCGTCCCCCCTCTTCTCTCCGGCATTCGGCACGATTCGGGAAGATTCGGCAGTCGCCTTCGAATCGTGAATCGTTGGAACTTAAGAATCGTCTCGAGGCAGACGATTCTTTTGAACGACGATTCGTCCGAATCACGATTCGATTCTTACGATTCTTTATTTGTATTCGTTCAAATGAACGACTCATTGACGAATCGCCACAACTCTACGGCGCACGACTCTGCAGCACGCCAGATGTTTCCTGTGCCGAAACAGTGAGTCGACTCACTAGACTCAGATGATCCGTATGTTTCGAAACAGTGAAATGATTCGAACTGCCCATCACTAACGCCCACAGTGGTGTCAATCCTCAGCCCCCTCCCAACAACTGCGTGCGCGCACCCCACAGACATACATTACTAGACTGGCAATGCGGTATACAGTATCATTGGTGTCACTGAAGTCTCGCCGCCATATTTCTATACTACAAACGTGTGAGCAGTCGTATGTGTATTTACAGAAAACATTCGTAAAAATACGAATGAACCCACGTAACTACGCTGTATTTAGAGATTTGACATATTGGTTGATTCATGTGTTGTGTGTAGCTGTAATTTTTCGTACGGCAAACCGAAATTATAAGGCCAATTCACAGTGTCCGTCACGTCAACGTCACAGCACGTCGTATTCACACTGTCCATCACGTCGTTATCCTAATATACGATTTTCAAAGTGAGGTTATGAGTGGCGATCTTTTATGCAGAAAGTCATAGCTTAATACTGGAATTGTGGAAACAACAACGTTAAATGTTTGAGCCATTTGTCGTGGATAACAGGTATCTCACTGTTTTTCCCACGATTACAATCTGCTTTAAATGTATGTAGCGGTAAAATTTTATTTACCATCTCAGTGGCCTCGTTTGATTATTTTGGCAACTTCAACAAAACGGTAGAAAGGCCTAACCAAGGTGATATTCTTAGTAATCCGTACAGTGTGAGTTGATTAATGTTTCGTATATGATGAAGTAAACAAATAATGCTGTTCGTGCTCTACGGTGACAGATTTTTCTATGTGCCATCGTTCACTTAGTAATTGCCCTCGTAAAACGAAGTTGTCGTGACAAAACATTTGCATCGTCAAGGGAATGGCTAATGCCAACGTCACACGACTGACAACATAATCACGTAAGGCCGCCAGGACAGTAAGTAAAATTGAAGTGTACGTAACACGTTCTTCTCAAAACACGATTCGACAATGTAGGCCTATCTGTTAAATTCAGCTATTGCGGAGGTGTTAGCTCAAATGCAAATCATGTTCAAACCAACTAGTAGGCTAAAGCTTACAACATCATATCGTGTCAGAAGATCATAATTTTATCGTATGGAAACTTTTTGATGTGAGGTGAGGCAAGATGGCAGTATCAAGCTTCAGTCAGAGAGGCAAGTTTGCCAGTCTAGTAATATATGTCTGTGGCGCACCCTCCCGCCTCTGCCACATTTGCTCAGTGCTTCCCCCTCCTTCCCTGTCGGCTGCCGACCTGTCCCACTGCAGTACGTAGTTGCGCGTCAGCTTTCATTTTCTGGCGTTGACTGTAGTTCTCGTACTTTTGTCCAGTAAAAAAACAGAAAACATTGCTGTTCCTCCACTAATTATTTTCCAAAGATTAAAGGCCAATTCACACTGTCCGTCACAGGGCCGGATCTAGAGGGGGGCAAAGGGGGCAGTTGCCCCGGGCGGCAGAATTTAGAGGGCGGCAAATTTTGACAGTTTTTTTTTTTATTTTTATTTTTTTTTTTTTTTAGAATGTATCTTTCTGGTATAATTCAATAAAATTAACTGACAAAGAATTATTAATATACCGAAATCATTTAATAAAACTAAAATTCCTGGTTGCTGACTTCAGTGTTGCCCTGTCACAGGTACTTCAGCTAATCAAATTTTAAAAATCTACTAGATATTAGCCAGAATGAGGGACTTGTTTGTGTTATTGCATAAATTAAGTGCACAATCTTTATTAATTTGCATAGATTTCCTTTTTCAGATAAATGAATATTCATTCTCCATACCAAGGTAATATTTGTAGAACAGGTGAATTTGAAGAACGTTCCAGTCCTTATATATAGGGTGTTTCACTAAGTGTGTTTGCCTCTGTAACTTATAAAACAATAGGTGATGGGAAATTTAATGCGGCAGGTCAACACAAGAAATGTTACACTTTCTGCGGAGCTATGAACATAGTTTATTGTATCATTTTCCAAAGAGTTACACCACAAAGATATAATTTTTTAAATGGAACAATAGTTTTTTTCTATCGTGCATTGGATTCGTTGAAACCAATCAATTTAAACTACATTCCTATCACTGTTAGTTTGGGAGCTACAACCCTTCTAAGTTAAGGGGGCGGAGGCTACGACAGCGTAGCTCACTGGCTGGTGCTCATGAGACAGTGGACCGTGCCCCAGGGGATGTTCAAGTCAAAAGCGGTAGCGGTGGAAATGATAGACATCTGCACAGGGTACTCTGTAAATCACATTTAACTGCCTGACAGAGGGTTCATCAGACCACTTTTATACTATTTATCTCCCATTCCATTCTCGAATAGCGCATGGGAAGAAAGAACATCTGAATCTCTCTGTTCGAGCTCTGATTTCACGTATTTATTCAGATGATATTTTCTACATATGTAAGTGGGAGGCAATAATATATTTTCGCATTCGGAGGAGAATGTTGACGATTGTAGTTTCGTTAAGTAGCCCACGTCGCAGCGATAAACGCCTTTGTTCTAATGATTCCCATCCCAGATCCTGTATCATTTCCGTGACGCTGTCTCCCCTGTATCACGACAATACAAAACAAGCTGCCCTTCTTTCGACTCTTTCGATGTCCTCCGACAAACCCACCTGATAAGTATCGCACACTGGGCAGCAAGACCAGATAAAACAGGAGGAATCTCACTGTATTATTGATGCTGTCCTTTTTCTAGCTAAGCAAGGAAGTCCTCATAGAGGAACAAAAGAAGATGGTGATTTTGGTGATCCACATAGTGGCAAATTTCTAAATACAATTGATCTCATATCATACTATAGTGTCCCCCTTCGTCTGCGTATTGAACGCCACAAGAAAGGCCAGATTAGCTATTTTTACAAAAATATACAAGATGAGTTTCGTGACTTGATTGCTGACAAAATAAAACAAGATATAACTAAAGATATTTTAGCTGCTAAATAATTTTCACTGATGTTTGACTGCACTCCAGATATTAACCACAATGAGCAGATGTAATTCGAAATGTCTAGTCCAATGACTCAGAAGTTGTGGAAAGTTTTACTGACTTTTTTACAGTTACAGACAAAACAGGAGAAGTCCTTAGTCAAGAGATACTGCAAAAATTGGAACAAGATGGGTTGAACGTTAAATACTGCAGGGGGCAGACTTATGACAATGGGGCAAACATGGCTAGAAAGTACAAAGGGGTCCAGTCAAGAATACTTCAGATGAATGAATTGGCCTATTTCTTACCATGTGCTGCTCACTCTTTAAATTTAGTAGGAGCAAATTCAGCAGACATTCAGCAAGACTAGGTGATCTGCAAGAGTAGATGCGGTTGAAGCTGTTTACAAGCATTTTCATGAAAGTTTGAAGGCCCTGGAAGAAACTGAAACTTGTCAACACCAGAAACAAAATCAGAGACACGATCTATTTAAAAAAAAAAAAAAATAAATAAAAAAATAAAAAAAATTTTTAAAAATATGAGAAAACTCAAATTCATTACTTTAACTTGTTTCTGGTATGCAATATTAAAATAAATTGCTCATGTTAATCAGTTTCTGCGAAGTTAATACTTTACAATTGATAAAGCTGTTGGAAACATTCAAGGACTTTTGGGCTTTCTCGAAACTTCCCGGGTTTCTTATACCTCTAAAACTATTTCTGAGGCCAAAGTGCTAGCAGAAGATAATGAGGTATCAACGGTATTCTCCGAAAAAAGGATTCGAAGAAAGAAGAAAATGGCCGATGAGCTTTGTGAGGATGAAGTATCCAACATTCACAGAATAAATAAGGAATAACTGACAGAGCTTAGTACCAGGTTTACCGCACTTGAGAAAATTGGTGCAAAAATTAGTTTTCTGTGTGGTGTGCAAATTCGAGAAATGAAAGTGGAGGACTTGAAGGCCAAAGCAGCGGAACTGGCAGAAGATCTTAGCGAGGAAGAACTTGAAGTTGAAAGTTTCAGACAACATGCGCTAGCAGAAGACAGTGCCTTGCAAGATTCCACTGCATCATCAACATTAAGTTTAATGTGTAAAAATAAATTGGTAGATGGTTTCCCAACCTTACTACAGCGTTAAAATATATCTTACCATTCTAGTTTCTGTTTCATGTGGAGCAAGCTGAAACTAATGAAATACACTTGAGGAGCACGACTGCTTAACAAATCTGAGTATAATATACATAGAGCACAAACGAGATGCTTCTCTAAACTATGATGATATCAAAAACAGTTTTGCAGCAAAAAAAGCTCGGAATTTTGAATTGATTTTTGTACGATGAGTAATCTTGTAATATTTATTGTATGTATTAAAATTGTTCTGTATTCCTCTGATCTTAATTCAGTCAATAAAATAAGTTCATGTTGTGAGATTGTGACATTTATTTAGAAATATGTAATCCAATTAGCGTCAAAAAGTCGAGTCTTATGGGGGGGGGGGGGGAGAAGGGGCGGCAAATTGAAGCTTGCCCCCCTTGGCAAATGTCCTAGATCCGGCCCTGGTCCGTCACGTCACGTCACGTCACCGTCCGTCAGAACATTCCGCAATGTATTTCTAAAGGCGGCATTCAGACTGTCCGTCACCGGACCGTCATGACACATCAAGCATTCCCGAGAAGAATGTTTTGACGGAACGGCCGTCTGCTAACATCGGAAGTTAACCTATTTTCGTCACGCGAATTACATGTTGCAGTCAACGATTGCACTGTTAATATGCAAATGTGTTTTATTCATCTTTATTTTGTTGTTTTACTTCGTTTTAGGGGTAAATTTCAAATGTTTCATGACGACTTAAATATTTTTGTCAATTGAGTGTTCCCCTAAAATTGAGGTCGGATATGTGAAACAAAAAATGCGTTATGTTACGTAACAATGTAACAGAAAAGACTGAAGCAAACTGTTTCTTTGAATAGGATTGTAATTTGAATGCGCATTTTTCATTAAATAACAATTTAAACGAAAAAGTCAGTTTCAATGAAAGACAAAAATTTAGTTGTTTACGACGGTATTAACAATGTCAGCAGGGAAATCGTGTTGGATAAAGTAAACAGGCGCTATTTATGCTCGTATAAGTATTGTTTGATGTTTTCATATGTTTATTTTTTCGCTTGAAGATAGACGTCGATGACTTGAAATGTTGTTTCAGTTTCCAGTATGTTGACCAAAAACATACACTGTAAAGTTTTCTCTTGCCATCAATAACATTTAGCGTTGTTGTTCCCTTAATTCTAGTATTAAACTATGACTTTCTACATAACACTTCGCCACTCATAACCTCACTTTCACCATTGCGTATTGATATGGGCGAATTGACGTGACGGACACTGACGGACAGTTTGAATACAACTTGACGTGACGGTGCCGTGACGTGACGTTGACGTGACGGACAGTGTGAATTGGCCTTAAATAAGAAGACCGGAAGTGCTCGTAAATGGAGAGCAATTGACAGGGCGTGCAGCGCACGCCTAGCAGACATTGAACATACGCCCCTGGAAGACCAGCATGACTTTGCTTCTCTCATACGACAAATCGTGAGAGAAGAATTGCAACAGTTTATGGCTGCCGGGGCTGTTGGACCGAGCGAGCACCAGATTAAGGGCCGTGGATGACAGTCGTGTATGTCATGAGGGAGCCGACGCTGCTGAGGAAGAGGTTTTTCAAACATTAGCTCCTGTAAGCCTCGCCAGTCGCACCTGACGTGAAGAATGGCCTCACCCTACTATGACGTACTCCGCAGCCGCCAAACGGCGGGTTAGGAACCGACTGACGCGACCACAACCAACTCCGGCAACTGTGAAGCCTTGGACGACAGAACACAATACGCCATAGTGTTTTCACTATGGTCTTCCCAGACATGTCATACCATTGTGTAGGGAAAAAAAGACAAGTATTTGACAATTATTATGCCGCAAGATGCCAACCGTCGGACCAGTCCTTTCAACAGCTGTCAAATTCAGATGATTATTGCCGACCTATGGGACGAAGCCCGTCGCCGTATCCTGGGCGTTGTCGCTCTCCGACACGCCGCTGCCGTTCACCGTCTCCTTACAAAGATACCAGCCGCTCCCCTAGCCTCCGTGTTTAGGAAAACGAGGCGAGGCGACCATCTACGGACTTGAAGCCGCGGCCACTGCAGATGAAAATCCTTCGTGGACGACAGTCGCTAAGGTGTCGGGAAATATCATTGACGTAATCATCGACGAACAACATCTCCGGTCATTTGTCGATTCAGGAGCTTCCTTCTCTGTATTGTCGACTGACTACCACAGCAAACTAAAGAAGATAATGTTATGTGATACAAGAGGAACTGTGTTGAAGGTCTCAAATGGAAAATACGTCCAATCTGCAGGAGCATGTGTCGCTAGAATAACTATCAACAACAGGACGCAGCCTTTTGAATTTTTCGTTTTAACAGAATGTAGCCATAACGCCATCCTCAGATGGAACTTACTTCAGGCATCCCAGGCTGTCATTGACTGTGGAAGATCTGAGCTACAAATTGAGGAAGTCCTTCCAAAATGTTCAAATGTTTGTTAAGCTTATGGGACTTAACTACGGGGTCATCAGTCCCTAAACTTACAAACTACTTAGGAACTAGCTAACACTAAGGACGGCACAAATATCCATGCCCGAGGGGGGATTCGAACCCCCGACCGTAGTGGCCGTGCAGACCGTGACTGGCGCGCTTCAGGAAGCCCTTCCAACTAGTACACGTAACATTTACTCCCCTGGGATGTCGTTTGCTGTCGCGAATGTTGAGATCCCACCGTTAACAATGAGAAGAGTTCCAGGCAGCAGCCGAGATGACCAGTTGGACGGTGAAGTGCTTGTCGATCGCAAAAAGGCTCATCAATTTTCAGGTGTATTCCATGCCAGGCAGAAGAAGACCCAGTTGAGTCCAGTGCCAGCTGCCACCAGTGCCACATGGTAAACAGCGCTAAGTATCTGATTTTAATTTGTGTCAAATTTAATTTGCCAGTCTAGTTCATTTTCGTTAGTACTCTGTTTTAAGAGGTTTATTCCCGCGTACTTGCAGATTTCGTTTGTACTACTGTTTTAATAGTTTATTCTATCGTATTTGATAAATACCGTTGTGTTTAATCTTCGTCTTTGACCAGTGTATTTCAAAACAAGTCAGAGACCGTTACTAAAGTTCGTTATCAGTCAGTCCAGTGCCAGCTGCCACCAGTTCCGCAGCGTTAACAGCGGTAAACTGCCGGACTCAGTTTTGTTGATTTGACAGTGTAGTTACCACTGACCACAGTTCAGTCAGCAGCCAGCCGCCTTCATTAGAGTACTAGGCTTCTTTCAAGTTGTTAATTGCATTTAATTGTATCGATAGGATGGATAGGATGTGTGCCTGCTGTTTGCGGACGCAGGAGGAGTTGGCCGCGGTTCGCGAACAGCTGAGCGTGCTGTTGTCTACGGTCAGGCGTCTTCAGGCTGCTGTCTCGGGGTGCAGCGATGGTGGGGAGTCTGGTGCGTCGAGTGGAGCGTGCTGTTGTCTACGGTCAGGCGTCTTCAGGCTGCTGTCTCGGGGTGCAACGATGGTGGGGAGTCTGGTGCGTCGAGTGGAGACACCTCAGGTGTCTCACGCTTAGCTCTCTGTCCCTGCTACCGAGGCACCTTCAGGTGTATCAGACGTCGTGGAGCCGCCTTCTCCGCAAGGGGAGTGGCGGGTTGTACGGCGTTCACGTCGCTCGAGGCGGAAGGCCAATGTGGAGGCTGGATGTCCGTCCGCGCCCGTTCGTCCTGTGAGTGAAAGTGTGGCCACTCCTTCAGCAGGGTCCGAGCAGGTGCACGGGGGGAGGGGATTATTAGTTATT
The DNA here is from genome assembly GCA_026315105.1 of Locusta migratoria. Taxonomy (NCBI): domain Eukaryota; kingdom Metazoa; phylum Arthropoda; class Insecta; order Orthoptera; family Acrididae; genus Locusta; species Locusta migratoria. The sequence continues at coordinate 108,541,636 of CM048755.1, forward strand.
GGGAGCTCCAATGTTAGGCGTGTGATGGAGCCCCTTAGGCAGATAGCGTCCAGATCAGGAAGGAATTCCAATGTGCACTCGGTGTGTCTACCGGGGGGGCCTCATCCAAGATGTGGAGGCGGCCTTGCCGGCGGCTATCGAGGGTGCGGGGTGCAGTCGACTGCAAGTCGTGGCTCACGTCGGCACCAATGACACTTGTCGCTTGGATTCTGAGGACATCCTCAGATCCTATGAGCGGCTGGTGGAATTAATGAAGGCTGCTGCCTTCGCACGCGGGGTGCAAGCAGAGCTGTCGATTTGCAGCATTGTTCCCAGGGTTGATCGGGGTCCTTTGGTTTGGAGCCGAGTGGAGGGTCTGAACCAGAGGCTTCGCCGACTCTGTGACAGTCATGGCTGCAGATTTCTGGATCTGCGTTATCGGGTGGGGAATTGTAGGATGCCCTTAGATAGATCAGGGGTGCACTACACTAAGGAAGCGGCTACTCGGGTAGCAGAGTACTTGTGGAGTGCACATGGTTTTTTTTTTTTAGGCTAGGCGCTAACTCTGATGAGCACTCGCCTGTCAGCATTCAAACAGCGAATTCAGGCCACGTTCGGAACAAAAATTCGAACATAAAAATATTAGCCGCGAACTTACAGAGTATTAGAAACAAAGTTCCCGAATTTGCATCGCTGCATGGAAGTTATTGCGCTCAGGTAGTTTTAGGCATCGAAAGCTGGCTAAATGATGATGTGGCAAGTTCAGAAATATTTAGCGAAGCGTGGAATGTATATCGGAAAGATAGATCTGATACAACTGGAGGAGGAGTGTTCATCGCTGTGGACAAAGATATTGTTTCTACTGAGATCGAGGTAGAAAGTAACTGTGAAGTTATCTGGGCACGTATAACTGGTCTAAAAGAAGTAAAGTTAATAGTTGGGTGTTTTTACCGGCCCCCCAGTGCTGCTGTAGCAGTTTTAGAATCATTCAAGTAAAGTCTACACCAGGTAGTGCATAGGTATCCGGGCCATGTAATATTAGTCGGAGGTGACTTCAACCTTAAGAGTATAGATTGGGACCTCACTAGTTACATTTCAGGCGGTACAGACAAGCAGTCTTGCGAGCTACTTTTGGACACATTCTCCGAAAACTGTCTTGATCAGTTAAACCGGCAACCCACGCGCAATGGAAATATTCTAGACCTTATAGCCACAAACAGGCCTGGCCTTATTAACGATATCTGTGTAGAGACAGGAATTAGTGATCATGATATCGTCATAGCGTCGATGGTGACCAAAGTTCATAAAGCAGTCAAGAAGGCTAGGAGCGTGTTTTTGTTGGGAAGAGCCGACAAGCAAATGTTACGATCGCACTTAGAAAATGAATGGGCATCGTTTAATTCTGGGACTATGGATGTAGAGGAATTGTGGACTAAATTTAAGTGCATTGTTAATAAAGGGTTAGAGAAATATGTCCAAGTAAAGAGGATTAAGGATGGAAAAGATCCACAGTGGTATAATAATAATGTTAGAAAGCTGCTGAGAAAGCAAAGGCTGTTGCACTCTCGATTCAAAAAAGAACACGCAAATGATGACAGGCAAAAGTTAGTAGAGATTCGTGCGTCTATAAAAAGATCGATGCGTGAAGCATACAAAAATTATCACAGCCATACCGTAGCAAAAGATCTTTCCGAGAACCCGAAAAAATTCTGGTCCTATGTAAAATCGATAAGCGGGTCAAAGCCCACTCTCCAGTCACTAGTTGATCATTCCGGAACAGTAATAGAAGAAAGCAAACGGAAAGCTGAAGCTCTAAATTTAGCCTTTAAGAAATCTTTCACGCAGGAGGAGCGCACAAATATACCATCATTTGATCAACGTACTAATTCCGAAATGGGGGACATAGCAATAGGTATTTCCGGTGTAGAGAAGCAGCTGAGAGAGCTAAATACGAAAAAGTCTGCTGGTCCGGATGGAATACCAGTTCAGTTTTACAAAGACTATTCTGCGGCATTGGCCCCCTACTTAGCTTGCATTTATAGCGAATCTTTAATTCAGCGCAAAGTTCCTAGTGATTGGAAAAAGGCGCAGGTGAATCCCATGTATAAGAAAGGAAAGAGAACTGACCCATGCAATTACAGGCCAATATCGTTGACATCGGTTTAATGTAGAATCTGGAGCATATTCTCAGTTCGAATATAGTAAATTTCCTTGAAACGGAAAAGCTTCTTTCCATGAATCAGCACGGGTTTAGGAAACATCGTTCATGTGAAACTCAGCTTGCCTTTTTCTCACATGACATCTTGCGAGCCATGGACGAAGGGAACAGGCGGATTGTGTTTTTCTCGACTTCAAAAAGGCGTTCGACGCGGTGCCACACTGCAGACTGCTAACGAAGATACGAGCTTATGGAATAGGTTCACAGATTTGTGACTGGCTGGAAGACTTCCTGAGTAATAGAACGCAGTACGTTGTTCTCGACGGCGAGTGTTCATCAGAGACGAGTGTATCGTCAGGCGTGCCCCAGGGGAGTTTGATAGGACCGCTATTATTTTCTATCTATATAAATGATCTAATGGACAGAGTAAGTTGTAATTTGCGGCTGTTTGCTGATGATGTTGTGGTGTACGGGAGGGTGTCGTCTGTAACTGACTGCAATAGCATACATGTTGACTTAGACAAAATTTCTAGTTGGTGCGAAGAATGGCAGCTAGCTCTCAATGTAGAAAAATTTAAGGTGATGCGCATTAGTAGAAAAAACAATCCTATAATGTTCGAATACAGCATTAGTAGTGAGCTTCTTGATGCTGTCGCGTCGTTCAAATATCTAGGCGTAACATTGCAGAGCGATATGAAATGGAACGAGCATGTAAGGACAGTTGTGAGTAAGGCAGACAGCCGACTTCGGTTTATTGGGAGAATTTTGGGAAGATGTACTTCACCTGTAAAGGAGACCGCGTATAAAACGCTTGTACGACCACGTCTTGAGTATTGCTCCAGTATTTGGGACCTGCAGCAGATCGGTTTGAAGGAAGACAGAGGCGGTTCAGAGGCGAGCAGCTAGATTTGTTACCGGTAGGTTCGACCAATGCGCGAGTGTCACGGAAATGCTCCGGCAACTCAATTGGGGATCGCTGGAAGAAAGACGATGTTCTTTTCGTGAATTTCTGTTAAGTAAATTTAGAGGGCCGGAATTTGAAGCTGAGTGTAGTACGATCTTGTTGCCGCCTACATACATTTCGCGTAAAGATCACAAAGACAAGATAAGAGAAATTAGGCCTCGTACGGAGGCATATAGGCATTCTTTCTTTCCTCGTTCAATTTGGGAGTGGAATAGGAAAGGAAATGCCTAGTAGTGGTACAGTGTATCCTCCGCCACGCACCTTACGGTGAATTGCGGAGTATGTATGTAGATGTAGATGTAGAAACGGTCCACGATAAATCACCATATTAAGACTGGGGACTATCCACCAATTAGCCAGCGTCCTTACAGAGTTTCGCCAGCTGAAATACGGATAATTCAGGATGAAGGGGAGAAGATGTTGCTCAATGACATTAATCAACCTTCAGAGAGTCCCTGGCCGTCTCCAGTGGTTCTCGTGAAGAAAAAGGATGGCACATGACGTTTCTGTGTCGACTATCGGCGGCTGAACAAAATCACAAAGAAAGATGTCTACCCATTGCCACGCATTGACAACACTTTAGACTGTTTGAAAGGAGCTACATACTTCTCAACTATGGACATGTGGACAGGTTACTGGTAAATCGAGGTTGACGAAGCTGATAGGGAGAAGACTGCTTTTTTATACCTGACAACCTGTATAAATTTAAAGTAATGTCGTTTGGACTATGTAATGCCCCAGCCACATTCGAATGCATGATGGACAACTCGCTTCAACATGTTAAATGGACGACATATCTTCGTTATCTAGGTGACATTGTCGTTTTCTCAAGGACATTTGCGGAACATCTAAGCCACCTGTCAACCGTGTTGATGTGTGTTCACACAGCAAGACTGCGCCACAACCCAAAGAAGGCCTCTTCGACGCCAAAGAGATACAAATCTTGGGGCACCTAGTAAACGGAGATGGTGTGCGTTCTGATCCAGATAAAGTAAGGACAGTCACAGAATTTCCAACTCCTCAGCACATCCGTGATTGAGAATTTTCCTCAGGCTGTGCTCATACTACCGACGTTTCATAAAAGGTTTTTGTAACATGTCACGTCCATTGCAAGAATTTCTGCAGGGAGATGCCAATTTTTCTTGGGATGAGACGATAGAAAGAGCTTTCTGGGCACTTAAGGAGGTTTTAACTTCCGCACCAGTTCTAGCCTTATGCGACGAAATTGCGGAACCTGAACTTCACACAGATGCTACGACATTTCCCTGCTCCATGGTCGTGATACTGAGATGACAATGGATACGCTGTTTCAGTTCCATCCGGACGATACTCAGGATGACTATGTGAAACAGCTCAACACCATGGTCAAAGAAGCAAGACAGCTGGCTCGCATACGGAAACTGGACACCCAGGAGAAGGACCGCCGTCGGTATAACGACAAGCGCCGACCTGTTGTGTACAGCCCAGGACATCTGGTATGGATTTTTACTCCTGTACAGAAAGTTAGGCTATCGGAAAAGTTACTGAAGATATACTTTGGTCCGTATCGTGTCATATGCCGCCTGTCAGACGTCACATACAAAGTCGAGGGTTATGAGCCGTCCTCAAAACTACAAAAACGAAGAGACGTTATGCACGTCCTCCGTATGAAGTCTTACCATGATCCCAAAGAACATATAGACAGAAACGGCCTCTTGTTCAAGGACTCTGAAGACCGTTATGGTAATGATGAAGCCACGAGAGCAGGGTCTGGCGCCGGTCGTCGTCACCGGGGGGCGAAGTAGTTCGCGTCCGGAAGCAATCCTCAAAGCTCCACGTGCCCCCTGGGTGGTTCTAAACGGACAACAATCTTTGGTAGCTGGTCGTGTCACCACGGTGATCTCCCAGCTATGTCAGCTACCAAGACAATCCAGAATGGCTCTTGTCAGGGCCAACAAAATTGTCAACAAAACGATCTGAACAGAGCAATAGCTCCAGTCCTAAACGTGTGCCGCTGCGGTGGAGTAGCCGAGCGGTCTAAAGCGCCTCGCTGCGAAGCGCGCGGTTGCTCGCCGTGGAGGTTCGAGTCTTCCCTGGGGCATGGGTGTGTGTCTTGTCCTTAGGTTAGTTTACCTAGGTTTAAGTAGTTTGTAAGCTACGGACTGATGACCACGCAGTTTGGTCCGATAGATTTACAAACATTTGAACAAACATTTGAAACGTGTGCCATTTGAATATTGAGGGGATAAGTAGGTCAAAATGTGACTTCCTCAGTAAAAATCTTCTGAGTAACAATATTGACGTCCTTGCTCTACAAGAAACCCATACAGAAGATCTTAAAAGTTGTTCAAGAGGCAATATCCATGGCTACAGACTTGTGGGAGAGATAGGCCATAGAACATATGGCGTGGCTACATATGATAGACAGGATTTGGACGATGTATCTATAATTCATGAAAGCTGTGACGATGACATATTTGTTTTGGCAGTGAAAGTGTCTGGAACTACCATAGTTAATGTCTACAAGCCTCCCAACATCCAGTGGCAAGATACGGTTCTCCCAGTTTTCGAACACCCTTCCCTATTTGTCGGCGATTTCAACAGCCACAGTAGCCATTGGGGGTACTCGTCTGATAATTAAAATGGAATGGCCTTAGCTGAATGGGTTGAAAATAATAACCTTTCCTTGGTTTTTGACGCAAAAGACTCCAGCAGATTTTTCTCAGCCCGCTGGAAGCGTGGATATTCACCTGATCTGTGTTTTTGTTCCTGTGATCAGACATTAAGATATCTATCAGTTACGAGAAAGGTACTTGGCACATTCCCACGGTCGCAGCACAGGCCAGTGCTGATATGAGTTGGGATTAAGATTCCCCTAATAAGATCTTTTCCGAGACCCAGGTGGAATTTTAATAAAGCAGACTGGGAGGCATTTACTTCCAAATAAGAGGACAACATTAGATTTATTCCTCCTACAATAGAAAATTATGACAGCTTCGCTGGACTCCTTAAAGCTAAAGCCTGTATACCTCGAGGCTACAGAAAGACATATATTCCGGGTTGGAGCCAAGAGTGTGAAGACCTTTATAACGAATTTATCAGCACTGAAGATTCAAACACTGCCGACATCCTACTGAACTCCCTTGATAATGCCAGGAGAGAGAAATGTGTGAAAAAGGTTCAGAGTTTAGATTTCACTCACAGCAGCAGGAAGGCTTGGTCACTTCTGAGGAAATTGTCTACCAGTGTATCCGAGAAAAAACTGCCTCCCACACACCCTGATCCTTCCGACATAGCTAAACGAATCGTAGCACTATCCAAGTCAAAACGGCAACAGTCTGACAGATTAATATCCTATAAACTAAATGAAGTTAAGAAATGTCAACAGGCTCCCCTGGAAGTATCAAAACCTTTTTGCTTAGACGAACTGCATGTGGCTATCTCTGATGTGAAGACTGGGAAAGCTGCCGGTATAGATGATATTTTCCCAGAATTTATTAAACATGCTGGACTCAAGACCCGATTGTGGCTTCTAAATTTATTCAATAACAATCTTAAAGACAGCTCTCTACCAAAAGCTTTTAAGAGATCTAAAGTAATAGCTGTTTTAAAGCCTGGTAAACCAGTCGAACGTGCATATAACTATCGCCCAATTGCACTTCTCAGTGTATGTTACAAGCTGCTCGAGAGATTGATCTACAATCGTATTGTTCCCATACTCACTGCTAGTATCCCTGTTGAACAAGCTGGTTTCAAACAAGGCCGTAATTGCTGTGACCACGTCCTAGCACTGACATCTTTCATTGAGACTGGTTTCGAAAAGAAGTGTACCACTTCCGTTGCTTTTCTGGATCTCTCGGCAGCTTATGAACCGTCTGGAAGAAGGGCCTCCTAGTGAAGCGTTACAATCTCATTCCTTGTTCTATTTTATTGCGACTTGTGACGGCTAAGTGGCCGTCTGATCAAGATCTGTCTCGGCAACACGGAAAGTGGGTTTAGACAGCTTCACGATGGCCTCCCCCAGGGTTCGGTTCTTGCTCCCATTCTTTTTAATGTTTACACCGCTGATATTCCAGCTACGCAATCTAGAAAATTCATTTATGACGATGATATTGCCATAGCGTCACAACACAGAGACATCCATGTGACGGAAACTACTTTAACATCTGACCTAACTCTCCTCAGAAATTACTTCGCAATATGGAAACTAAAGCCAAACCCAAATAAAACGGAAGTAGCTTCTTTCCATCTCAGTAATAGGAAGGCCGACTATAAACCTAATATCTCGTTTGATGGTGTTCAACTTGAACATAATGAACATTCAAAATACCTGGGAGTCATCTTGGATAGATCTCTTACTTTTAAGTACCACCCTCATAAAACAGCAGAAAAAGTTAAAACTAGGAATAACATATTGCAGAACTTAGCAGGATCAACTTGGGGAGCCAGTGCTAAGGTTTTGCGTACAACAGCTTTGTCCCTAGTTTACTCTGCAGCTGAATACTGTTCTCCTGACCGGCTTGAAGTTAGCTTCGGATTCGTTTCCAAAAACCATGCGGGCAATATAACTCTCAGGCGCAAGTGAGCCAAGAGAGAGTAGTGCCAACCTCCACGCTAAAAACCGACTATACGGCCAACAAATAAAGCGATGCGCGTTATTTTAGTGAAATGTAGCTTGCAGAATATTCATAATCTTATTACCTGAACTACATAGACGAATCAGCAACCTACTGTAAAATATGAATTCCAAATAAACAGTAAACCATACACCACTATTAAGTAAATGGATACAGGAACAGTACATATACATTGCTTCCTTTCGACAAAAATACTTCCTCTTGTATATTTGATAAAACATAAAAGATATTCGAAGCTCATAAGCCTATTAAAAATCGGCAAACTTCGGTTAGCAAAGTTCTCCCGTTTCCTACAACACTGAAGCAAACAAATCCAATGAGGTGTTTATTGCCGTCATTTAACAGTCTGTAGAAGTGTAGCATACACATCCATATATTGCCTGACAACATACCGACGCACATTAAAGAGAGGATCTCAAGGTACAGTACATAGGAAATCGGAAGAAGTTCTTTTTGTCACCGAAATGCCGTTCATAGTAAGCTCAAACGTAAGTAACGAAACTATTGTTAGACGTCGCTCATGACACTATTCCTGAGACATACCAGAAACATTCACGTCCTAACTGACAAAGTAAGGAAAGGGATCACCGAGCAGATTACGACATAAGACTCTTAAGACATTCGTCAAAATTTCCGGCGTAGAAAGGAATTGCCTTTCCGTCCTATATTTTAGGCTGTGTAACTAAAGAACTACTAGCCGTCGCCACATGACACTCTGTATAGGTATAGCACACACATCCAAATACTACTTGAAAATGTTTAAACGCAGATTAACGAGCCGATTATGAGATATGATTTTTCGAATATCGTTAAAATTTCCGGTGGCGCTCGGAAATGCCTTTCCGTCCTATATTTAAGGTTGTGTAACCAAAAAACTATTAGCCGTCGCCACATGACACTCTGTACAGGTATAGCACACACATCCAAATACTACTTGAAAATGTTTAAACGCAGATTAACGAGCCGATTATGAGATATGATTTTTCGAATATCGTTAAAATTTGCGGTGGCGCTCGGAAATGCCTTTCCGTCCTATATTTAAGGTTGTGTAACCAAAAAACTACTAGCCGTCGCCACATGACACTCTGTACAGGTATAGCACACACATCCAAATACTACTTGAAAATGTTTAAACGCAGATTAACGAGCCGATTATGAGATATAATTTTTCGAATATCGTTAAAATTTCCGGTGGCGCTCGGAAATGCCTTTCCGTCCTATATTTAAGGTTGGGTAACCAAAAAACTACTAACCGTCGCCACATGACACTCTGTACAGGTATAGCACACACATCTAAATACTACTTGAAAATGTTTAAACGCAGATTAACGAGCCGATTATGAGATATGATTTTTCGAATATCGCTAAAATTTCCGGTGGCGCTCGGAAATGCCTTTCCGTCCTATATTTAAGGTTGTGTAACCAAAAAACTACTAGCCGTCGACACATGACACTCTCTACAGGTATAGCACACACATCCAAATACTACTTGAAAATGTTTAAACGCAGATTAACGAGCCGATTATGAGATATGATTTTTCGAATATCGTTAAAATTTCCGGTGGCGCTCGGAAATGCCTTTCCGTCCTATATTTAAGGTTGTGTAACCAAAAAACTACTAGCCGTCGCCACATGACACTCTGTACAGGTATAGCACACACATCCAAATACTACTTGAAAATGTTTAAACGCAGATTAACGAGCCGATTATGAGATATGATTTTTCGAATATCGTTAAAATTTCCGGTGACGCTCCGAAATGCCTTTCCGTCCTATATTTAAGGTTGTGTAACCAAAAAACTACTAGCCGTCGCCACATGACACTCTGTACAGGTATAGCACACACATCCAAATACTACTTGAAAATGTTTAAACGCAGATTAACGAGCCGATTATGAGATATGATTTTTCGAATATCGTTAAAATTTCCGGTGACGCTCCGAAATGCCTTTCCGTCCTATATATAAGGTTGTGTAACCAAAAAACTACTAGCCGTCGCCACATGACACTTTGTATAGGAGTAGCACACACATCGAAATACTTCTTGAAAATGTTTAAACGCAGATTAACGAGCCGATTATGAGAGATGATTTTTCGAATATCGTTAAAATTTCCGGTGGCGCTCGGAAATGCCTTTCCGTCCTATATTTAAGGTTGTGTAACCAAAAAACTACTAGCCGCCGCCACATGACACTTTGTATAGGTATAGCACACACATCCAAATACTACTTGAAAATGTTTAAACGCAGATTAACGAGCCGATTATGAGATATGATTTTTCGAATATCGTTAAAATTTCCGGTGACGCTCCGAAATGCCTTTCCGTCCTATATTTAAGGTTGTGTAACCAAAAAACTACTAGCCGTCGCCACATGACACTTTGTATAGGTATAGCACACACATCCAAATACTACTTGAAAATGTTTAAACGCAGATTAACGAGCCGATTATGAGATATGATTTTTCGAATATCGTTAAAATTTCCGGTGGCGCTCCGAAATGCCTTTCCGTCCTATATTTAAGGTTGTGTAACCAAAAAACTACTAGCCGCCGCCACATGACACTTTGTATAGGAGTAGCACACACATCCAAATACTACTTGAAAATGTTTAAACGCAGATTAACGAGCCGATTATGAGAGATGATTTTTCGAATATCGTTAAAATTTCCGGTGGCGCTCGGAAATGCCTTTCCGTCCTATATTTAAGGTTGTGTAACCAAAAAACTACTAGCCGCCGCCACATGACACTTTGTATAGGTATAGCACACACATCCAAATACTACTAGAAAATGTTTAAACGCAGATTAACGAGCCGATTATGAGATATGATTTTTCGAATATCGTTAAAATTTCCGGTGACGCTCCGAAATGCCTTTCCGTCCTATATTTAAGGTTGTGTAACCAAAAAACTACTAGCCGTCGCCACATGACACTTTGTATAGGTATAGCACACACATCCAAATACTACTTGAAAATGTTTAAACGCAGATTAACGAGCCGATTATGAGATATGATTTTTCGAATATCGTTAAAATTTCCGGTGGCGCTCCGAAATGCCTTTCCGTCCTATATTTAAGGTTGTGTAACCAAAAAACTACTAGCCGCCGCCACATGACACTTTGTATAGGAGTAGCACACACATCCAAATACTACTTGAAAATGTTTAAACGCAGATTAACGAGCCGATTATGAGATATGATTTTTCGAATATCGTTAAAATTTCCGGTGACGCTCCGAAATGCCTTTCCGTCCTATATTTAAGGTTCTGTAACTAAAGAACTACTAGCCGTCGCCACATGACACTTTGTATAGGTATAGCACACACATCCAAATACTACTAGAAAATGTTTAAACGCAGATTAACGAGCCGATTATGAGATATGATTTTTCGAATATCGTTAAAATTTCCGGTGACGCTCCGAAATGCCTTTCCGTCCTATATTTAAGGTTGTGTAACCAGAAAACTACTAGCCGTCGCCACATGACACTTTGTATAGGTATAGCACACACATCCAAATACTACTAGAAAATGTTTAAACGCAGATTAACGAGCCGATTTTGAGATATGATTTTTCGAATATCGTTAAAATTTCCGGTGACGCTCCGAAATGCCTTTCCGTCCTATATTTAAGGTTGTGTAACCAAAAAACTACTAGCCGTCGCTACATGACACTTTGTATAGGTATAGCACACACATCCAAATACTACTAGAAAATGTTTAAACGCAGATTAACGAGCCGATTATGAGATATGATTTTTCGAATATCGTTAAAATTTCCGGTGGCGCTCGGAAATGCCTTTCCGTCCTATATTTAAGGTTGTGTAACCAAAAAACTACTAGCCGTCGCCACATGACACTTTGTATAGGTACAGCACACACATCCAAATACTACTAGAAAATGTTTAAACGCAGATTAACGAGCCGATTATGAGATATGATTTTTCGAATATCGTTAAAATTTCCGGTGACGTTCCGAAATGCCTTTTCGTCCTATATTTAAGGTTGTGTAACCAAAAAACTACTAGCCGTCGCCACATGACACTTTGTATAGGTATAGCACACACATCCAAATACTACTAGAAAATGTTTAAACGCAGATTAACGAGCCGATTATGAGATATGATTTTTCGAATATCGTTAAAATTTCCGGTGACGCTCCGAAATGCCTTTCCGTCCTATATTTAAGGTTGTGTAACCAAAAAACTACTAGCCGTCGCCACATGACACTTTGTATAGGTATAGCACACACATCCAAATACTACTAGAAAATGTTTAAACGCAGATTAACGAGCCGATTATGAGATATGATTTTTCGAATATCGTTAAAATTTCCGGTGACGCTCCGAAATGCCTTTCCGTCCTATATTTAAGGTTGTGTAACCAAAAAACTACTAGCCGTCGCCACATGACACTTTGTACAGGTATAGCACACACATCCAAATACTACTAGAAAATGTTTAAACGCAGATTAACGAGCCGATTTTGAGATATGATTTTTCGAATATCGTTAAAATTTCCGGTGGCGCTCCGAAATGCCTTTCCGTCCTATATTTAAGGTTGTGTAACCAAAAAACTACTAGTCGCCGCCACATGACACTTTGTATAGGAGTAACACACACATCCAAATACTACTTGAAAATGTTTAAACGCAGATTAACGAGCCGATTATGAGATATGATTTTTCGAATATCGTTAAAATTACCGGTGGCGCTCCGAAATGCCTTTCCGTCCTATATTTAAGGCTGTGTAACTAAAGAACTACTAGCCCTCGCCACATGACACTCTGTATAGGTATAGCACACACTTCCAAATACTACTTGAAAAAGTTTGAAGGCAGATTAACGAGCCGATTATGAGATATGATTTTTGAAATATCGTTAAAAGTTCCTTCGTAGCTCGGAATTGCCATTCTGTCCTACATTGAAGGGCGTATAGCTAGAGAATTGGCTTTATAGTTGTGTTAACGATAAAGGAATGTTTATATAGAAAATGAATTGATCTTCCTAATCCAGGACCTAATATCTCGTTGGGTGGGGGGGGGGGCGTTGGTCGCAATTTGGGCTGTAATGAGTCATATACCAAAGGGGTTGGGGACACCTCTGCAGAACTGTATGCTTGTATTGCTTCTGCCTCCTTTGCGGTTAGATTCCCACTTTGCTTTGTCGTATAATACTTAAAATATCGATACGACAGTACTACTGACGATAGCGACAACAAAGTGCATTCTGCAATGGTGATTAACAGCATTAATACGATTATTGCTTCTGCTGACAATTGTATGCACCTGTTGTTGGACGAGTCCAACTGTTGGTCCATGAGCTAGTGGGTTGCGAACTGGCTACACTGATACTGATTATTTACAAATCTGCATTAACCGTTTGACTGCTGGTGGCATGCTTACTGTGTGGGACGCCGCGGCCTGCTTTGTCGGACACTAATCCGTCTACCTGTGCTGAGCGGTTTCCGGCTGGGCCACCCCTTGCCCGAAAGGCCAGCGCGGTCAGCTTCGCCGTGTGCTCAGGCGTGCGGCAGCGACTACACCCTGCAAATCTGATTCTGGTTGCCACTGAGGTGAAGTGAATTCTCAGACTGGCACATAATAATATGGCTTTTATATTTTCTCTGCTTGGTAGCTTCTTCAAAGAGACATTAAAATTATTACTGCGCTAAGAATTGTGTATTTTCCATAATTTTCGACAAGATTTTATTAGTTACTTGTAAAAACGATTTTCATGCGTCGAGTAGTTCGGTCTTCATTGTTAGCTACCCACTCACAATCTACTCTTTTCTAGTTGATAGTTACCGAACTGGTTGTCTGATTCATCCACTTTTCTGTTAAAAGGTCTTGAAACTTTTAGAATACTTCTAATTTCTATCTGACCTTATGTGAAACTGATAAAGAACGGGTTCGAAAACCACTGTTCTTCCAGTGGAATACATCTTTAAACCATACTATTTTTTGAAGAGTTTGTTTATATCTTCAGGTTCTTCGGATGCTGAGTTATTTTTCACTGCAGCCCTCGAAGAAGTATCAGGCTTGTGTGCTATACCTGCTGTGTTCAGAGCTCAGGAATATTCGTGTCAGATATTGCTGAGGAGTCATCACTAATACATCATCGAGGAATTCATCCTTACTGCCCCTTCCAGTATCTACAAGATTTCGTCATTTCTGCAGTCTTCTCTGCATAGAACAGAACAGTTTACAGTGTAAACCCCTACTAATAATCAGCTTCAAAATGATGTAAACAACTGCAAGGAGAAACCGTCACAGGTAACGCATACAGAAAACCGAACTACTCCGCAAGAAATCTAAACATTTACAGAAGAGTGGACAGGAAATACGGTTTTTCGTGTTTATTTGGAATCGCTTCTTGCTAGCCGAAAGTGGTTGGCGATCTACGACTGATTTTTAATTTTTTGTGCTCAACTTACTGCAGGATCCGAAATGTCCTGCAGCTCTTGTGCGTCTATGGTAACACAATATCTATGAACCACTTTCACGGAATGTCGGGAAGCTCTATGGACGTTTACTAATTATAATTCGACCGTATAAACCTTATGTAATTCCCCTACGCGTTTATCAAAGTCAAATAATCAATGATTCCTAATATTGATGCCTGAATATTTGTTCCTCCACTTAATGAGAATAATATGTAACTTTTATCCATTGTGCAGGAACCTGCGACTGTTTATTGAAATAAGTTTCAGAAATTACTGCAACCAGTCGCCTTTTGTTTCTTCTTAATGAAGATTTATTTAGACCATTACCGGTTTCAATCTGCCTAGCAGCTCATCTTCAGATGGTATACAATTATTACAAGTTACATTTGAATTTGTGGTAGGGCAGAAAACGAGAAAATGGTAAACACTAATTTTGGTAGGCTATACTTAATAATTACAATATAAGTTTGTCTTCAAGACATTACTTACATTTATGCACTTTACATTTATTAATTATTAAGTATAGCCTACCAAAATTAGTGTTTACCATTTTCTCGTTTTCTGCCCTACCACAAATTCAAATGTAACTTGTAATAATTGCATACCATCTGAAGATGAGCTGCTAGGCAGCTTGACACCGGTAATGGTCTAAATAAATCTTCATTAAGAAGAAACAAAAGGTGACTGGTTGCAGTAATTTCTGAAACCTATATAGAATAATATGTATAATTATGTTTCATTGGTGCAATACGTGTTGTGCAATTTTTTTTATGCTTCCATACTAAGCAGATAATTAAAGCGTCTGAAACGTACAAAATTTGTCTTTTTGTCAGCACAGCATACAACTTGAGACGCGTTTCAAAGCTAGGAACTGTTGTGTTCGAATGCCTTTTACATCTTTCCTATATATTTCCCGTCCTTCTTTTGGATCCGGGCTTTAGAGCGACACTGGCGAAGTTAAAAACTTTTTTTATTCCCTTCATTTTATATTTTTTATTTATTTTTGGTTTCAATTACTTTCAAAAATTACGAATAACATTTTGCTGTGCGATTATCGACAGTTAAATTTTATTTGTTTATTTATTTATTTGATAAGCCTCGAAACCACACACAGTGGTATATTGCATGTTCTGCATTCGTACCTGGTCTTTTGGCGCACTTTCTGCTTGGAACAAACGGCACATCTTCGCATTGGCCTACTTTTCTTCGAGTTTTCACTCTCAGTTACATTTGGAAAATGCCTCCCGGTAAATCGCAGAGGATTCTCGTCATCAGAGCGCCTTCCTCTGCCAGCTTTCCTCCGTACTGTGACTTAAGTCTCAACAAGTTCTCTTACCAGAGACAGGTGAATTTCTGCTATTGGCATCTTTCGCCCTGTTGCTTCTCTATGTAGAGCATGGGCGTTTAAAACGCACAGATCTGATACATGGAAGAAGAACTTCTGAACTTCTTGTACCACTTTACTGTCTTCGGCATTGATTCGACTGAGCTCAGTAGCATGTTGGTACGGTCAACTGCCCCCGTACTAGCGATGTAATCTGCAACGCACTGTAGTTTCCTGCGTCTTTCACTAGTCTTCATGTCTGTCTTCTCCGTATCACACGTTTCTGCAGTATTACAGGTGGTCAACATCCACACTTCTCTCTTATCACACCACTTCATGCCAAAAATTGTATTAGTTGATATAAACTGTACTTCTCCTCGTTTCAGTTTGTCCTGCAATTTTGGCAAGATACGCCTGTTTTTATGAACAGTACCACAGGCATTCGTACCGTGGTTATGAAGCCAGAAGAACAGGTCTGGTCTCGAATATCAGTTGTCGACATAAAGCGTGTGAAGCCGTTGTAAGTATGGTTTAGCAGTGTGGCTACTGTGTCGCCACTTTTCCCCAGATTGTGAAAGCTAATTTCAGTCGTGGTGTCTGTATATACAATAAAGTCCAGTATGTAACCAGTCGCACAGCACAAACGTTTTTATTTCAAACCTAATTCGTTTGGATGTAATATATTCTTTGAAAGGCAATTGCCCTTTGAAAACCAACAGACTTTCGTCGATGTAAAGCTTTTGGTAAGCATAAAATGTGCTGTGGAATGTTGTGCGGACCGTATCAGCAATATTTCTAATCTTAAATAATCTGTCTCCTTCATTAATGGGAAAGTTTTCACTAAAATGAAGCATTCTTAAAATTAAGAGAAATCGATTTCTGGACATTATTTCGCTGAAAATTGGAGTATTGAAGAGTATGTATCTGGACCAATAGTCACTAACTTTCAGTTTCTTCACTCGAGCCATCAACAGACAAACAGCAACGAAAGATTACAATTCTTCAAATCCCATTTCTTTCCATCTTTGGTATATAAATGAAATCTGTTTGTTTCGTCTGCAACATATTTCGTCAGACCTTCCGTTAAGAATACAAGGAAAAATGACAGACTATATGAATGTGGCCATTTCTGTCCTGAAATTGAAACGTCAAATGCATGCACAAATGGACGATAATCATTTTCCTCCAGACAACGTGTTGCTAAAGCGTCCTTTTTTGTCTCTCTCATTTTCTGATTCATGAGATTCTGAAAGAATTTCATCCGTTCTTGAAACAGGTGGTACTGTTACAACATCTGATGAATGTGGCGCAAGACAGACAGTATACACACATACCACTGAAGGTACGTTCAAAATTTTGTCGTAGTACGACACGCTGTTCATGAGATATGGAGTCATAAACAATTAGGATCATGAAAAACCGCCTCATCAGGCATGACGTCTTGATTTATTGCGTCTTTCCTACTATCTCCGTTCGCGACGTATTTTGCAGCCATTTTACATATACGCCACTGGATGTACCTTCGAAATAATATCGTATTACGACATATAGTTCAGGTGCTATGACGTCAAAGACAATTAATTGCGTGAAAATTCGCTCTAATATACATGAGATTGTAATTTACTACATATTTACAACTAACTCCATTAACAACACATTTCGTAGTCAGTTTTCTAATATTTCACTATACGAATCTGGTAAATAATTTTTTTGTAGGACACACAATTCAGGAGGATTCTGTATATATAAAAGCGAAAGGTCAGTCACGCACTCACTCACTGACTAAACACAAAATCTGTAAAACTGATGCACCTATGAAGCTGAAATTTTGCCGGCACGTAGTTTATTGGTAGAAGACGTCAGCTAAGAAAGTACTTTAGATAGGACAGAATTAAGGTACAAGGGGGAGGATACTTTTCCTACAGACTGACGAAAGCTACTGTTTCATTCCGATCTTCACAAAATTTTGCACGCGTGACGTTCAATACAAGAGGAAGGCCAGCGTCTACCTAAAGTTTCATACGGTGCATGGGGGAGGGTATCTTGCAACATAAAAATGTGTCCCTGAATACCTTGGTCGCGCCATAACTTGAGAACAGCTCGACCGATTTTACAGATCTTTTTGGGTTGTTTTCGTTATTCTCAGAGCAGGGGTTGTATGAATTAAAACTGGAAAATTTGAAAACAACGAAGTGCGTCTTTTAATAATGACTCTGTTTCTATTGCATACTGATAAAATTTGGTATATCTGAGCTTAAAGACAAGAAGGAATGTCACTGTCTGTATAAAATATCGGATGTTGCATGATGGAGGGTACTTAACTTACAGACTTCAATAAAATGCATAGTTTTACTTCGATCTTGATTAATTTTTGCACACATGACCTTCAAACCAAGAGGAAGGTCACTTGGGACATAAATGTTGGTATGGTACATGACACAGGGAACCTTGTAAAAAACTTTGCCGAGAGGGAAAGGTGGAAACGAACAGAGACATGGGAGAGAAGAATTGGATGCAGAGAGTGCAGGATAAGTAAGCACACGGGTTTACGTATAGTTTGTTTAAAACTTACTGAGGTACGGAACCCTAAAAAGCCATGATACACACAGGCCCTTATTTAACAACCTTTGCGAAGCACGGGCATATAAGCAAGTATATGACATAGTATGTGTAGGTGCAGGAACGTTTATTTGATTGTTTACATTACATTTTGCGAATCTCTCAGTCGGTCATTTTCAAGAAAAATACAGGGTAATCTCCGAGAAAAATTAATTATTCTGGCTCAGTCTTCACGCTCATTTGGTTTTCAATTCAGAAAGTATAATGACGGACCAACATTTTTAATGGTATTCAGAGACATGGCAGCAGGGAGAGCAATGTTTTTGCGTGCAATGCACTTAATTCATGCTGAGGACAATAGGCCTGTAGTATACTTAGACGAAACTTGTTTTTCGAAAAACGATACGGGTAAATATATTTTGCTTGACTTCAACGGAAATAGTGGTCTGAATGTACCTACAGTTAATTTTTTACAGCGTATATCGACGTTAAGGTGATGGGTGCAGTGACGAAGTGTATGTAACAGCTACAAATAAAAAAAACTACAGCCGTTGCAACAAAAATCCTGTCGGCGGCCTACAAGTCCAACAAACGCAAATTCATCAGCGACAACAGTTTACGTTACACTTGCCAAACGATTTCACACCTTTCACGGTATTTTATTCTTTATCTCGGAATATTTTTATGTTTTCAAGATAAAATATGTGTCACATGAAACTTTGAGAATGTCCATATATTTTTTCAGTCAAAATATGTATCTGGTTGTTATTTATAACAAGGTTATTGACTTGTTGAGTCAGGATACCAAATAATTTTTGATTTACTTTATTTTTGGATAACTAGTTTCAACCAAGTATTGGCCATCTTCGCATCAGCCAATGCTTGGCTGAAATAAGTTATCCAAAAAAAAAAAAAAAAAAAAAAAAAAAAAAAAAAAAAAAAAAAAAAAAAAAAAAAAACATAAATCAAAAAATGTTTCCGAGCCTGGCTCAACAAGTCGATCACCTTGTTATAAGTAAAACATTTTACGATCACTGTCATCAGTTGTTGAATATGTCAAAACACACAGTTACTACTGGTTCTATTTTTTTTTTTCCACAGGCTGAAATAAGAAAGTATTTTTCTTGAAAATTTCTTGCAACAGAAGTTTTTATGTTTTTTTCCATAATGGCTGACGAGAATGTTCTTTTATAAAGTAGTCCATCATACTCTTTGCTACAAATAGAGATGTCCCATTTTTTCGGAATTTTTACTAACACCTGAAATCACCTGTAAGTGGCAATTGCTGTAAGACTGCAGGATGACCTTGATCTGCCTATTTTGGTAATGACCGCTATAGTACTTTTCAACACAATTGCTAACTATTAAATCGCTGTAACTTGCTGTATCTTCAGTCATCATACACAACCACAGAAATGTGCCGTACTGGTTTTTCCTTCCTTCCTCAATTTTCTTCATAAAATTGGTCGCTTTACCTATAATGGATAACCTTAAATGTACAGGTAAAAGCATAACACAACTTTAAGAAGATACATTGATGGCAATACAACTTCTAAAACATATGTAAAATTATTGCGTGGGTACAACTATAACGTTAGTTTCCGCATAAAAAAACCTGGAAGGCGTAAAAAGCGAACACAACGTGGCTGCCTCAGTGAGTAAAATGTTGATCGCCGCAAAGCGCTACGGCAGGTCAGCGAAAAGAATGAGATGCCTGTATCGCACCATCGTGTTAGCTTTGGAACTTCTTTAATTTTCGATTGACCCAAAATCGGAATATTCGGCGACCCGATCGAGGGTGAATCGGGACGTGTCAACAGACCCCTGAAGATAGCGACACCTGGCAACGCCCTGCGGCCAGCGTTACTTTTTGTTCCATTTGTTGCATCCTTGAGCTCCCCCCCCCCCTCTCTGGTTCTCGATGTAATGTACATCCAGGGATCAATAACTTTATTGTTCAATAATTGTAATACAATTGTAACCTCGCCAATATCAAATATACCGGGACCTACTTAATTACCTGAGCGACCGAGCTTCGCTCAGTATCTTAGGCCGTGTTCACATTGTTTTCAATTGCTCTGTTCACACTGCCGGCCGAGCCGAGACGACTCCGCTTCAGCCGGCTCACGCCGAGCCGACGACATTCGGGATGTTTAATTGACAAAATGACAAAAGCACGCAGTGACATTAGCACCCAGTTCGAGTCGAGGGGCGGTCCGCTTATCTCCCCGTCCGATCTCTGCCCGGCAGGTAGAAGAGCCGAGGGCTGTGAGGCGGCATTGACACGGGCCGTCCTTTACTGCAATGCGTGGCCGCGATAGCATTACTGCAATTTATCATGGAAGCGAGAGTAAAGAATTACCGAGACATATACGATTTGTGACCCGGAAAATGCCTTCCATAATGTAAGGTGCTGTATGATGTTCGTAGCCGGCGGCGGTGGCCGAGGGAACTACGGCGCGTCAGTCACGCGGTCTGCACGGCCACTACGGTCGGGGGCATGGATATTTGACCGTCCTTAGTGTTAGGTAGTTCATAAGTAGTTTGTAAGTTTAGGGACTGATGACCCCGTAGTTAAGTCCCATAAGCTATACAAACATTTGAAACATTTATGATGTTCGTAATTCTGAGAAAGTTAGGAGTAAGCTGTAGGAAAAAAGGCGGGTATTACATTGTTTGTATACGAACCAAGTGGATACAATAAGCGTCGAAAGTCAAGAACAAAGTGCTCCGATTAAAAAGGGCGTAAGAAAAGGCTGTGGACTGTCGCCATCACATTTTAATTTGCGCAATGAAGACGTAATGTCGGAAATAAAGAAGAGGTTCAAGGCTGTGATAAAAGTTCTGGGTAAAAGGATATCAGTGACAAGATTTGCTGATGACATTGCTATCGTCTATGGAAGTGAAGGAAAATTACAGGATCTGTTGCATAGAATGAAAGACTAATGACCACAGACCATGGATTGAAGGTAAACCAAAGAAAGACGAAAGTTATGATAAATAACGGAAATAAAAGTAGCGAGAAAATAAATCCGAATTGCCGATCACAATGTACACGAAGACAAGGAATTCTGCTACCTCCACAGTAAACTAACCCACGACGGACGAGTCAAGGGGGTCATAAAAAGCAGAGTAGCGGAAGCAAAGAGGGCATCCATGGGAAAGAGAAATCTACTGCTGTCAAATATCACTCTGGACTTGAGGCAGAGCCGGCCGCGGTGGCCGAGGGGACTGAGGCGCTCCAGTCACGCTCTGCACGGCCACTACGGTCGGGGGTTCGAATCGTCCCTCGGGCATGGATATTTGTGCCGTCCTTAGTGTTAGTTAGTTCATAAGTAGTTTGTAAGTTTAGGGACTGATGACCCCGTAGTTAAGTCCCATAAGCTATACAAACATTTGAAACTTGAGGCAGAAATATCTCGGAACATACGTTTGCAGCACAACATTGTATGTTTGCGAAACTTGGACTGCTGGGAAATGTGAACAGAAGAGAATTGAATAATTTGAGATGTAGTTTGTAAAGTAGTACATGATATCAAGGTTTTTTTTTTCCTTTTTTTCTAAGGTACTGCTTGTAAGTTTATCTTTTTAATTCATAAATACCTAGGCATTTATGAATTTTGTGCACTTGCACAGACATTCATTCTAGGTATTTGCTCCAACTGGCCGCGCGGGAGTAGCTGAGCGGTCTGGGGCGCAGCGTTGCGGAATGCGAGACCTCCCACGTCGGAGGTTCGAATCCTCCTTTGGGTGTGGATGTGTGTGTTGTCCTTAGGTTAGTTGAACTTAGTTGAAGTAGTTTGTAAGCTACGGACTAATAACCTATAGCCGAGTTGAAATGAAACGGTTGGCAAAGAAAAGGAGTTGGTGACAAGTCGCATCAAATCAGTCAGAAGACTGATGACTAGGGATGCAAACTATACTCGATGTTCTGAAAACATCGATGTTTTGCCGAAAAACGTCGACTTTAACACTGCTGTTTTGAACAGCGAGATATCGCCGATGTATCGGTGATCTAATTCGAAAACTTTAGACGCCGTTAAACTCTGGTTCTAAGCTTTTTTACTGTATATTACAAGGATGTTACATTGTATGTTATTTACATTTCCATCTGATTAGAAAACTAAGGAAGAAACAAATGTTTGGGTGTTTATTCCCGAATAAGTGACAATTTTAGAATGCTTGGTTAGGTTACAAAATAACAAATGTTCAAATGTTTGTTAAGCTTAAGGGACTTCACTGCGGGGTCATCAGTCTATAAACTTACAAACATGAACTAACTTATACTAAAGACAACACAAACATCCATGCCGACGAGGGAAGCCACACGATCCGTAACGTGGCGCTCCAGAGCGCTCGGCTATTCCCCTGCGGCACAAACTAACAGTTAATAATAAATTACTGTCCTCAAAACAAACCACTAATTATCTTCTCAGATGGGTAGAGTCGGAGAACGAAGTACATTCACACGTACAAGTATTTCTGTATTTGAGACATAAAAAAAAAATGTTCGAATGTTTGTAAATCTATCGGACTCAACTACTTGGTCATTAGTCCGTAGCTTACCAACTACTTCAACTAAGGTAAACTATGAAATAAATCGTAATTTGCGAAATTTATGGCTTCACTGTACTAGGTTTAGATGGAATACCAAAGTGCGGCGAATGAAAATTTGAGCCCGGCCGAGATTCGAACCCGGGCTCAAATTTTCATTCGCCGCACTTTGGTATTCCATCTAAACCTAGTACAGTGAAGCCATAACTATCGCAAATGGCGATTTATTTCATTAAATGAACTCTGTAACGTCGTAAAAAATATATAATTGTAAGGTAAACTGACCTAAGGACAACACAAATACCCGTGCCCGAGGGGGGGACTCGAGCTCCCGAAGGCGAACGGCCGCGCGCACCGCAGCACGGCGGCCCTGTCCACACGGCTAATCCGCCGCGGCATTTAAGACATAATAATAGACATTATCCGTAGACAAAATCTTTAGTAAACAAAAATGTGTCCAACTTAATCGATTTTTTTTTTTTTTTTTTTTTTTTTTTTTTTTTTTTTTTTTTGTAGCGTTTATGGGACTACGGGTCATCAGTCCCTAAACTTACAAACTACTTATGAACTAGCTAATAATAAGGACGGCACAAATACACTCAGTCGCAAAAGTATTCGGACAGCCCGTGAATGCGCATAATTTTGCAGTTTTCCGCATGAACAAATACAGAAATGGCACTTTGTAATGTATTTGGGACTCCGGGTACGATGTCGCAACGTGAAACACGCGTCAAATACGAAGAATTGTTGTTGGACATGTGTCTTTTACATAATATTTCCTGAAAACGGCATGGGAAGGCGCAACAAAAGTATTCGGACAAAGGCGGACAACGTGAGAGAATAGTTCATTCCGAGACGCACAGAGGGTGAAGCGACTGCTGTGTGTCCGGCATTTCCGCAAGACGATAGCCTTGATTAGTAAACACGTATCGCGAGCCTGTGCAGGGCGACACTGTGACGCAGCGGCACGTGTTCTACGTTCAATCAAAGGCAACTTGTCGTTCATCATCACGCGAAGGGGAAAACCTGCAGGGAAATTGCCGCAATAGTGAACACGAAGAAAAGTACAGTTCACGACATTATTAAACGGTTCGAAAAAGAAGACCGATTGGAATTCCGGTGCAGTACAGGACGGCCACGGACATTTTCACAGAGAGATGAACGCGTGATTGTGCGAAAGGTACAACAGAATCGGAAAATATCTGCCACACGAATTGCAAGTGAGGTGGAGGGAGACCTCGGCATAAAAGTTCATCCCGAAACCGTGCTGAGAGTACTCCGACGATCACAGTACCGTGGTCGAGTGGCACAACAAAAGCCATTCATAAATGCAGTGAACCAGATGCAACGTATGCAGTTTGCGAGGGAATACGCCGAATACGATCAGGCTTGGTGGAATCGGGTGATATTTTGCGACGAATGTAAATTTACATTATGGCAAAGCAACGGAAAGGCAAACATGTGCCAAAAGACCAATGAAGAGCTGAATCCCAGGAACCTCAAACCGCCAGTAAAGTTTGGAGGTTGGAGCATCATGGTGTGGGGGTGCATGTCCAGCAGTGCTGTGGGTGATGTAGTGTTCATTGACGATACGATGAACAAGGAATGGTATTTGAATATACTGCGAGGACATTTGAAGAAGAGTTCACGACATCTAGGTATTGCGAACAACTTTCATTTTTATCAGGATCACGATCCCAAGCATACCGTGCAAATTGTACAAATGTGGTTGCTCTTCAATTGCCCGAAAGTATTGCACCCCCTTCCCCAATCACTAGACCTTAACCCAATCGATCATTTGTGGGATAAATTGAAACGAACCCTCCGCGCGGACAACCTCTATACAAAGGAGACCTTGAAAGAGAAAAGCGCCAAGAATGGGCAAATATAGGCCCAGATTTCACGAAAAAATTCATGGAAAGTATGCCTAGTAGATTGGAAGAGGTATTGAAAATGAAAGGTGGACCCACAAGGTATTGACATTTTCGTCGTACAACTTATGAACATTTATTGGACAGTGTCCGAATACTTTTGTAGCAGCAGGGTGTGCAGGTTGTTTCATTTTTGCTGTTCATTTTTCTGTTATTTATTTTTTGGAAACGGAATAATACAATAATTCTTTTGTAATTAATGTTGTTACGCATATACGTTGCTAATAAATATGTTTGGGTTTCATAGTCAGTGTTTCTCGAGTATTCATTGTGAAACTTCCCACAGTCCGAATACTTATGCGACTGCGTGTATCCATGCCCGAGGGGAGATTCGAACCCCTTAGGGACTGATGACCCCGTAGTTAAGTCCCTTAAGCTTAACAAACATTTGAACATTTTTGATTCGAACCCCCGCAGTGGCCGTGCAGACTGCCACTGGCGCGCCACAGAACGCTCGGCCACCGCGGACGGCAATCGATTTATGTCTAATAAGGATGTTGCGGATTAACTTTTGATATATTTATAAATCTTTTTATATATATTAATGTTCCATGATTTATGTTATGTATTCTGTGATGTATTTTGCTCTGAGAAATAAACAGTGGTTGTTAAGGATTGGAATCGCGGTGTTGTGTGTTCGTCATAAAGGAAAGTACGTGGGCTAGAACAAACATATCTGTATGACTTTTTTTACAGGATCTCTACGTACACCTCAATGTGCTGCAGGGTGTCGTTTTTATTCAAAATTCTGCAATCATGCTCCAGATGGCACTGTAGATGTAACTGTAGACACCATACGTCATGCAGATATCTTAACTATAACTTATGTAATAATCATCGTACATGTTCTCTAGCGTATTGTCTTCAGAAGCCGTGATAATAGTTGCAGCTTTAACCTTCTTCTCGAAAGACTGTTGGTATTCACTGCCACTGCTTCCATCGCATCTTCCCGCACTTACCGTAGCACTACCGCTTGCAATAGTTGTTCGTCATTATCATCCCTATTATCATCATTATGTGTTAGTGTTACAACAGTATTTCACTTACGCTCATATTACTGTACCATAGCGGATACGAGAAAGCATGCGAATGATTCATCTTCTACACTAATACCATCTTCACGAAGAAGGGTTCTTAGTAACTTTAACTCAATCAATCGCAATACATTAGCAAGATTGATTACCAATCGCCACCCCATCTGACGCTTCAACATACAAATAACGTCACAAAACGCAACTTCGGAGGCACACTGCACCGTCCCTACTGGCGAACCGACAGGTCAAAGTGCAATGCGGCATGGCACACGCAAAGGCCTCTAAGGGACGACTGCAGAGTTTTGCAGATGCGGAGTATCACTAGTGCAATAAGGGACCTCTACATTGTCTCTCATACGATTTTGGTGTATATGTTTTTTTTCATATCTCATAATCGGCTCGTTAATCTGCCTTCATTTTTTGTCAAGTAGTAATTGGATGTGTGTGCTACACGAATTCGACTAGTAGTTCTTTAGTCACAAACCCTTGAAATTATGTCGGAAAGGCATTTCGCAGCGCCGCCGGAAATTTTAACGATATTCGAAAAATGATCTCATAATCGGCTCGTTAATCTGCCTTTAAACTTTTTCAAGTAGTATTTGCAAGTGTGTGCTATACCTATACAGAGTGTCATGTGGCGACGGCTAGTAGTTCTTTAGTTACACGCCCTTAAATATAGGACGGAAAGGCATTTCCGAGCGAGGCCGGAAATTTTAACGATATTCGAAAAATCATATCTCATAATCGGCTCGTTAATCTGCCTTTAAACTTTTTCAAGTAGTATTTGGATGTGTGTGCTATACCTATACAGATTGTCATGTGGCGACGGCTAGTAGTTCTTTAGTTACACGCCTATAAATATAGGACGGAAAGGCATTTCGTAGCGAGGCCGGAAATTTTAACGATATTCGAAAAATCATATCTCGTAATCGGCTCGTTAATCTGCCTTTAAACTTTTTCAAGTAGTATTTGGATGTGTGTGCTATACCTATACAGAGTGTCATGTGGCGACGGCTAGTAGTTCTTTAGTTACACGCCTATAAATATAGGACGGAAAGGCATTTCGTAGCGAGGCCGGAAATTTTAACGATATTCGAAAAATCATATCTCATAATCGGCTCGTTAATCTGCCTTTAAACTTTTTCAAGTAGCATTTGCAAGTGTGTGCAATACCTATACAGAGTGTCATGTGGCGACGGCTAGTAGTTCTTTAGTTACACGCCCTTAAATATAGGACGGAAAGGCATTTCCGAGCGAGGCCGGACATTTTAACGATATTCGAAAAATCATATCTCATAATCGGCTCGTTAATCTGCCTTTAAACTTTTTCAAGTAGTATTTGGATGTGTGTGCTATACCTATACAGATTGTCATGTGGCGACGGCTAGTAGTTCTTTAGTTACACGCCCTTAAATATAGGACGGAAAGGCATTTCCGAGCGAGGCCGGAAATTTTAACGATATTCGAAAAATCATATCTCATAATCGGCTCGTTAATCTGCCTTTAAACTTTTTCAAGTAGTATTTGCAAGTGTGTGCTATACCTATACAGAGTGTCATGTGGCGACGGCTAGTAGTTCTTTAGTTACACGCCCTTAAATATAGGACGGAAAGGCATTTCCGAGCGAGGCCGGAAATTTTAACGATATTCGAAAAATCATATCTCATAATCGGCTCGTTAATCTGCCTTTAAACTTTTTCAAGTAGTATTTGCAAGTGTGTGCTATACCTATACAGAGTGTCATGTGGCGACGGCTAGTAGTTCTTTAGTTACACGCCCTTAAATATAGGACGGAAAGGCATTTCGTAGCGAGGCCGGAAATTTTAACGATATTCGAAAAATCATATCTCGTAATCGGCTCGTTAATCTGCCTTTAAACTTTTTCAAGTAGTATTTGGATGTGTGTGCTATACCTATACAGAGTGTCATGTGGCGACGGCTAGTAGTTCTTTAGTTACACGCCTATAAATATAGGACGGAAAGGCATTTCGGAGCGCCGCCTGAAATTTTAACGATATTCGAAAAATCATATCTCCTAATCGGCTCGTTAATCTGCTTTCAAACTTTCTCAAGTAGTATTTGGAGGTGTGTGCTATACCTATACAGAGTGTCATGTGGCGACGGCTAGTTGTTCTTTAGTTACAGGTCCTTAAGTGTAGGACGGAAAGGCAATTCCTTTCCATGCCGGTAATTTTGACGAATGTCTAAGAGTCTTATGTCGTAATCTGCTCGGTAATACGCCTTACTTTGTCATTTAGGACGTGTATGTTTCTGGTATGTCTCAGGTAGAGTGTCATGAGCGACGTCTAACAATTGTTTCGTTACTTATGTTTGAGCATACTACGAACGGCACTTCGGTGACAAAAAGAACTTCTTCCCATTTTCTATTTACTGTACCTTCAGATCCTCTCTTTAATGTTCGTCGGTATGTTGTCAAGCAATACATGGATGTGTATGCTGCACTACTACAGACTGTTAAATGACGACAGTAAACACCTCATTGGATTTGTTTGCTTGTGTTGTAGGAAACGGGAGAATTGTGCGAACCGAAGTTTGCCGATTTTTAATAGGCTTATGAGCTTTGAATATCTTTTATGTTTTATCAAATATACAATCAGGTAATAAGATTCTGAATATTCTGCAAGCTACATTTCACTAAAATAACGCGCATCGCTTTATTTGTTGGCCGTATAGTCGGTTTTTAGCGTGGAGGTTGGCACTACTCTCTCTTGGCTAGCTTGCGCCTGAGAGTTATATCGCCCGCATGGTTTCCAGAAACGAATACGAAGCTAACTTCAAGCCGGTGTTCTCCTGTCTGGCTCAACAGTGAGAGACATTGATGTACAATTAAATAGAGTAATGAAATTGATCAGTGGCACTCTGATGGCTACACCACTTCAATGGCTCCCAATATTATGCAGCATCGTTCCTCCTGATCTAAGACGGAAGGAAGCCGTAATGGGAGAGTATGATAAGATCTTGTCCACTCCTGAGCTTCCTTGCCGGCCGCGGTGGCCACGGGGACTGAGGCGCTCCAGCCACGGTCTGCACGGGCACTACGGTCGGGGGTTCGAATCCCCCCTCGGGCATGGATATTTGTGCCGTCCTTAGTCTTAGCTAGTTCATAAGTAGTTTGTAAGCTTAGAGACTGATGACCCCGTAGTTACGTCCCATAAGCTCTACAAACATTTGAAAATTTGATCAAAACCTTCTACGCAAGACGTCTGCAGACGCACCATTCTGACGAGGATAGCGCGCATTGTTTTTATTTAATGGAGCCGAGCTAGGCCGAAAGTTCAGAAATTTAACACTCTATCTCTCTTTAGCGATCTTGCCCTGTTACGTTTCCTTCTTATATCGAAGTATAGAAGCGCCTTCCAAGAATTCGGGTAGTTTAATTTCACCTCTTATTTCCTTGCTACAGCAGTACACATCTTCTTGCGTATACCCATCTAAGGAATCTCTAGTCCTGTTACGATGCAAGCTACATTTATCTGACGCAGGTCAAACACCGATATTCCAGCGCCCCAGGAGACATTAAAACCCTATTGTGCAACGGAGACTCGAAATAAAAAAATACGTGAAATAATTTACCGATATCCGACCGTCTACACTAAAACTTTTCTTTTTTCTCGAAAGTATTGGCCTAACAACACACTTTTTCGACAATACAGCAACCACAGACCTGAGGTAGTATTTTACCTGCACAATGCAACACCGATTTTCAAAACAAGTTCGACCCGCCCTTTACCCACAAAATTCCTACTCCAAGTTCCTTTATTGTGCATTCCACTAATCCGAACTAAGATTTATTATTTTAATTACAAGTAGATGTCTACTGTAAAAGAAGATGCCAACCTACACACCGCAACACCTGATCCTATATAGGACATGGAGTGTTTACACTTATTTTGTTACAGTACAACTGAGTACATGCAACGTAATGTTCGCAAACACTTATATCGCAACCAACGCCCACATACATCGATCATAACCTGCTCTCTAAGGAATGGATGGGAGTCACACACAGTACAAACACGTTTGTCGTGTGTTCCGCTAATTTCGGTCAATAAAACGATTCGAGACCAATCCCCCCGCCTGTTTAGTGTAAAAGCAAATATTTTTCCCCACACTATCTGTTTAAACCGGGCTTGCACATATGCAATAGCCTCCTTTAAAGCCTTTGTCTTCGCCATATAACCCAATTTTCGTTTACCCTTCTTCTTAGGACTTGTGGAATAACGTAGGCGACAGTGGGGGGGGGGGGGGGGGGTGAGGGGGTTAGAACCCCCCCCCCCCCCCCCAAAAAAAATCGTATAGCAGCAATCTAGTAAAGGAAAAAAAGATTGGAAACTTGGGGTGTTTTACCATAAGCTTTCATTGGATGGGAGTGAATTAGTTTCTTAAACAGTAGTGGTAGATGGTAGTCTGTCTGGAAACTGACTAAAATTTTGCTAGTCAAGCAGATCTATCCCCCCCAAAGCTAGGTCCTAGTTACGCCACTGGTAGGCGATATCTACGTCTGTGGACAATAAAGTCGTGGAATGCTAAAAAATATTGCTCCTTGCTCGACTCTACAAGTAATTTACAGTTGAAACTAAAAAACATAATGTATAAGCTTTTCTCCGTACGAGAGAGCGGTCAATTTTCGGGTACTCTTAATACCCAAGTAATCAAATCTAAAAGCGTATGTTAACCGGAAGCGACGCACAGTACAACGGCGCACTTTGTAAATACCGTATCTTCTCTTTTAGAACACTTAAACCATTTTCTTGCACAGATCCATTACCACAATCCTCCATCCTGGTAATGCCATCTTCTCGACCCAGCGAAAAAATAAAAGTCCTAACAATCAACTGTCTGGGCGCTTTATAAAATCGATAACTTTGCTTACACCAGGTCTCGTGATTTTTCGACAAATTTATTTTGGTTCTACAATTCGACGCCAACCACGTTAAGCAGTCGTTTCCATTTGTCTTATCCTCGTCCGCAACCACGTTGATGTTGCTCCTCCCACCCGAAAGTCATGCTCGGTTAAAAAAAAAAAAAAAAAAAAAAAAAAAAAAAAAAAAAAAAAATCCCTTCGAAATCTTGTGTGTTGTCCAACAATCCAGGAGATAGAAGCCATCTACACGAAGCTGCTGCTGTAGTATAGATGGGAGCGCCTCCATTAAAAAAACATCGATTAGTTGCAGTTTATAAGATATATACCCAGAGGACGTACATATTTCCCCCATGTATTCCGGAAATATTAACTTCGTCTTATCTCCAGCGTTTGCAGTATCGAACTTGCTGAATTTACTACGCATGTAGATCCACACATGTATAACAATACCTCACCGCACACGCACTCCATTGGCTACAACTAGCGCACTTTAAGTTGCCAAACTATAGGAGCTTTATAAAACACGTTAATGTTCGACGAGGGAATTGTGATTTACCACAGCAGGCATATCCGCTACGTAACGTAATGCAGTCCAGTCGTAAAGTAGACAACACTAGCATACGATTGATTAAACAGGCTATGCTTCGACGAAAGATCACTGCAAAGTTTTTTTACAACCGCCAAAGTCGTTTTTCTTTAGAGCTCTACTGCGATGTGTATTTAGGGTATATCAACACTTTTTACTTAAATTCCATCCCATCTAGCCTACAGCACTCTCTATAAGCGCCAAACATTTGCAACACAGTAACAGGACTACACCTGCAGTCGACACTAACCTGCAACAACAAACGAATCTAGCCATTCCAACTCGTTTTTTACAACAACAAAAAATAACTAACTAAATAAATAAAAAATGTGACCCAACTAGCATGCTGCTAGCTCTGTAATACGTCCAAACGCAACCCAGACAGAGCTATTCGTAACAGCCGTCCCTAACCCAGCAGCAACTCCAAGTTCCCCCACATAAACAACTTACCGCAGACGGTGTTATAACCGCGATCAGTAACAGACAAGATATGCCAAACACAGCACATTTTTTAATAAAGTTTCGATCTCTCCCCACCCAATAACTGTATTGTTTGCTTGACCCACCCCAAACATTCAAACACAACTTTGTTTCCAATGCATACCCTGGCAGACAATATTTCTGGAACGCTATCTATCAGTCAATAGACAATATACATCGTGCGTTAAACGAGCATTCGCGCACAAACCACCATCGTTTCCACTCCTTCTAACAAATGATTACTTTCGATGCACACGCACGGAACAGCTAACAAGAAAAGATCTAAATCAAAGCCAAGTTCTTAAAATACTTAGAAGCAGCAACGCAAAATTGTCTACACCATTTTGAACTAACACAACACCAGATTTTTTTATCGATCTCCAAGAGCAATCCTTTAGAGACTAAACATACGATTAAATGCACCTCCCAACGTAAGTAACTAATCCTCTTTAAGTTATCTAACTCGATGCTTATCGACCAAAGAACATTAATTTACTACTGCAGTTATCTCCTATACGCTACCGAGAGACGTCAATTCGTAAACACAGCTAAATGAAGATATAAATATCCCACATCCATAGCACATAACAATGCTACTAAATATCTATATGTATTTCAACAATTGTGGACCACATCTGCGTTGCTTCGAATCGCACGACTAAACAGTTCGAAATAGGTATTTCGCGCAAACTAGCATGCATTCTCACATTCCATGCTATTTTTGGCTGTAGGCGAGTGCGGACCTGTTGACTTAATGTAGATAAATGTTCAAATGTTTGTAAATCTATCGGACCAAACTGCGTGGTCATCAGTCCGTAGCATACAAACTACTTAAACTAATGTCAACTAACCTAAGGACAACACACACACACATGCCCCAGGGAAATTAGAACCTCCGACGGCGAGCAACCGCGCTTATCGTAGACGCTGGTTTGGAGCGAGTACGTCATATAGTTGTAAACATACCGGTCGACGCTCGCACCTGACCTGGAGAAGTTATCGGTTTAATTTTTCGTGGCCGCACCAGATTCCGAATACACGAGAGCTATTTTTACGAAGATAGAAATACATTGATTGTAACAACATACATAAGAATAAAAAAACGATCGAAATACCACAGCTATATCATAGCTCTTAATACACAATCATCCCAATAAAGACAGCCCTTACAACCCATAAAGAGACAACCGGACACATGCGTGTTACCGACAAATACTGCAAACTCTTTAACCCTAACCACTTCTTCTTGTACTCGGTGGATGTCCAAATGAGGCTCATACTAACAAAAAAAAAAAAAAAAAAAAAAAAAAAAAAAAAAAAAATAGGGAGATTCGTACATCCTACACTAATCCTCTCGCACAACAGAGCTAGTACCTTTAATCTTATGCTTCAAAAATCAAATGTCTGTAAATCTATCGGACCAAACTGCGTGGTCATCAGTCCGTAGCTTACAAACTACTTAAACCTAGGTAAACTAACCTAAGGACCACACACCCATGCCCCAGGGAGGACTCGAACCTCCACGGCGAAAACCGCGCGCTCCGCAGGGAGACGCTTTAGACCGCTCGGCTACTCCACCGCAGCTCTTATGCTTCCGTAGATAGTAAATAAGAACACAAGTTTTACAGCAAAAACTTTTACTACATTTAGCATATATGTGTACATACAGGAAACAAGGTTATTTACATCTAGACACAGAATACAACTCGTTCTTTATCATTCTTGTTATGTGTAACTTTAATTTTCTCCGCTGTAATTTTTTTAACTCGTAGTTTTATATCCACATCGGCGACTCCTATTTCCGTTTCAGCCAGAGGTTCGAAAGGTACAGGGAAGGTATGTTCTCGAACTCCATTACGTATCTTCGTTTTCTCCTTCATTCCAACTCCTTTATAGCTCTGCACCCTCTGGCAATGCTTTTACGTAGATGAGAACAATCGGGAATGTTAACTTTTCCAATTATTTCTTGTATAGCATACTGGTTATAGCGTCCCTATGCGTCCCTATGTGTGTACGTTACCAACTCCTGTGGTAATATCCGTATGGAACACTCGGTTTACGACTATTGCAAACGATTGCTTGTTATTCCATCCGTTTTTAACTCTGTAAATAACTGTCTCCCAGTCCTCCACATTCGAAAACAATGTAGTCCCTTCCCCAAACAAGAATGCAATACATTTTTAATGTGTTCCGCTATTTTCGGTCAGTACACCGACGCGTGACCAATCTCCCTGACTACTGTAAAATGCAAATATTTTATAAGTCCCAGTCGTAACCAGATTTCTCCATACCTTCTGTTTAAGCCTGGCTTACATATGCCATAGCTTCGTCTTTCTCCAGCATTAGATTGTACTCGTCCTTTATGGCAGTTGCTTTAGCCATATATTCTAGCTTCCTTCTCTTGGTCTCGATATCCACCATTTCCAGTTTTCTTTTCGCGCACATAAGACATTAACTGCACGTAGCGATGTAATTTCTTGAATGGAGGATGGCTTAAGTCTGTGTGATACATTTACTCTTTTCGGTAGACTTGCGGAATGACATTGTTTGTAGGTACCAGACCTAATTCGGCGATATCTATATCTGGAGGCAGTGTGGAGAACAATGTTCTGGATTGTGAGAAATAATGTTTCCCCTGCGTTAATGTAGCTTTTAAGTGTACTACTTATATCGTCTTTAACGGTGTCAGTATTACGAATCTCCACGTAATTTACAGGTAGACAACTGAAACTAAAAGCTGATAGAACGTAATGTATAAGCTTTTATCGATCTGGAAGGTTTTTACCTGTACACCGATCAATTTTCGGGTGTTTTCATTACCCCAGTACACAAATTGCAGGACACTATAAAACACTACAAAGCACCTGTTGTCCCAGGTGTTTGTTATTCGCCTCCACATGGTGGAGTAGCACTTTGCCGATATCGTTTATTCTCGTTTAAAACACTTAAACAGTCTTGCACAAGATCAAAAACACTATCCATCCGATAATCGTATATTGTAACCTCCAGCCTTGTAATACCCCTGTTCTCGACCCAACGACGAAGTAAGTGCTCAAATGCAGAAAAAAGACCTCTATCTCTCTTTTTTAGGGTAAATCAGGTCATGGATCACGAAATATACACCACAACTAGCGGATTATCCCCTAGTAAGACTCCAGGACGTTCTCCAAATTATGGTTTTGACTGATATTTCCAGGCGAAGTACTAAATAACCTCCATATAGGCGAAATTCTAGATGCGTTCTTCGGGACTTGTGGTATAGAGACGGCGCGTAGAATCGAATCCTGCATATGACAAAACATTCAGCTGAAACGCGATGGTGGCTACTCCCGAAGAGTAACAGCTGGGGAGGACCTCCCGGCTATAGCGAAGACACACATCCGCCGCTACTCCCACCAGGTGTTGTATTGGAATATATATAAGGGATGGTCGGAGAAGCTTCCAGGTCACATCCTCGCAACGCAAAGCATGCTCCCGGACAGCTAAAATGCCCTCTGAGGCGCGAATCCCTATCCTCTAAGCATTCGTATTCTATTAACACCTATACAAATATTACGTTGTACTTATAGAGTAGGGACTGATGACCCCGTAGTTAAGTCCCATAGACTCTACAAACATTTGAAACATTTGAAACATTTGAAACTTATAGAGTATATGAGAAAATAATGACTTTACTACAAAGACGAAGTTTTTCTTACACAACTCCTTCCAATGCAACACTTTGAACAGCCATTCAATCACCAATGCTATGCTATCAATCTTTCAGCTACCTCTCCGCTACCTTTCCTCTACCTTTCCGCTACCCTTCCACTACCTTCCCACTACCCTTTACCTTTCCGCTACCCTTCCACTAACTTCCCATTACCCATTACCTTTCCGCTACCCTTCTACTACCTTCCCACTACCCATTACCTTTCTGCTACCTTTCCACTACGTTACGTAGCGGATATGCCTGCTGTGGTAAATCACAATTTCCTCGTCGAACATTAACGTGTTTTATAAAACTCCTATAGTTTGGCAACTTAAAGTGCGCTAGTTGTAGCCAATGGAGTGCGTGTGCGGTGAGGTATTGTTATAGATGTGTGGATCTACATGCGTAGTAAATTCAGCAAGTTCGATACTGCAAACACTGGAGATAAGACGAAGTTACTATTTCTGGAATACATGGGGGAAATATGTACGTCCTATGGGTATATATCTTATAAACTGCAACTAATCGATGTTTTTTAATGGAGGCGCTCCCATCTATACTACTGCAGCAGCTTCGTGTAGATGGCTTCTATCTCCTGGATTGTTGGACAACACACAAGATTTCGAAGGGATTTTTTTTTTTTTTTTTTTTTTTTAACCGAGCATGACTTTCGGGTGGGAGGAGCAACATCAACGTGGTTGCGGACGAGGATAAGACAAATGGAAACGACTGCTTAACGTGGTTGGCGTCGAATTGTAGAACCAAAATAAATTTGTCTAAAAATCACGAGCCCTGTGTAAGCAAAGTTATCAATTTTATAAAGCGTCCAGACAGTTGATTGTTAGGACTTTTAAAAGAGAAGATACTGTATTTACAAAGTGCGCCGTTGTACTGTGCGTCGCTTCCGGTTAACATACGCTTTTAGATTTGATTACTTGGGTATTAAGAGTACCCGAAAATTGACCACTCTCTTGTACGGAGAAAAGCTTATACATTATGTTTTTTAGTTTCAACTGTAAATTACTTGTAGAGTCGAGCATTCCACGACTTTATTCTCCACACACGTAGATATCGCCTACCAGTGGCGTAACTAGGACTTAGCTTTGGGGGGGATAGATCTGCTTGACTAGCAAAATTTTAGTCAGTTTCCAGACAGACTACCATCTACCACTACTGTTTAAGAAACTAATTCACTCCCATCCAATGAAAGCTTATGATAAAAAACACCAAGTTTCCAATCTTTACCTTTACCAGATTGCTGTTATACGATTTATTTTTTATTTATTTATTTATTTTTTTTTGGTGGGGGTTCTATCCCCCTTATCCCCCCCATAGTTACGCCACTGTCGCCTACGTTATTCCACAAGTCCTAAGAAGATGGGTAAACGAAAATTGGGTTATATGGCGAAGACAAAGGCTTTAAAGGAGGCTATTGCATATGTGCAAGCCCGGTTTAAGCAGATAGTGTGGGGAAAAATATTTGCTTTTACACTAAACAGGCGGGGGGATTGGACTCGAATCGTTGTATTGACCGAAATTAGCGGAACACACGACAAACGTGTTTGTACGGTGTGTGACTCCCATCCATTCCTTAGAGAGCAGGTTATGATCGATGTATGCGGGCGTTGGTTGCGATATAAGTGTTTGCGAACATTACGTTGCATGTACTCAGTTGTACTGTAACAAAAAAAAAGTGTAAGCACTCCATGTCCTATATAGGATCAGGTGTTGCGGTGTGTAGGTTGGCATCTTCTTTTACAGTAGACATCTACTTGTAATTAAAATAATAAATCTTAGTTCGGATTAGTGAAATGCACAAGAAAGGAACTTGGAGTAAGAATTTTGTGGATAAAGGGCGGGTCGAACTTGTTTTGAAAATCGGTGTTGCATTGGACAGGTAAAATACTACCTCAGTTCTGTGGTTGCTGTATTGTCGAAAAAGTGTGTTGTTAGGCCAATACTTTCGAGAAAAAAGAAAAGTTTTAGTGTAGACGGTCGGATATCGGTAAATTATTTCAGGTATTTTTTTATTTCGAGTCTCCGTTGCATAATAGGGTTTAAATGTCTTCTGGGGCGCTGGAATATCGGTGTTTGACCTGCGTCAGATAAATGTAGTTTGTATCGTAACAGAACATAGAGATTCCTTAGATGGGTATACGCAAGAAGATGTGTACTGCTGTAGCAAGGAAATAAGAGATGAAATTAAACTATCCGAATTCTTGGAAGGCGCATCTATACGTCGATATAAGGAGGCAACGTAAAGGCTGGTCTATACTGAGCGCGCCGCGCTGCGCAAAACTGGCGTGCGCGTCCAGTGTGGACGGCGAACCGCGCCGCGCCGCGCAGTCTTCCGGCTGTTGTCGGTACATCAAAGGCAGTGGCGCTCAGTACAGACGGGGCTTCGGCTGGCGCGCGCGCTAGTTTATCGCGCGCGTCAATTCTAGGGTTGCCATATTGAACTCGAGGCAGGCCCGGAGACCAGACGTGCCCCCCTCCACAAGTGCGACCAACTCACTCCGCCCCCCCCCCCCCCGCCTCAACCAGGATTACACACACACACACACACACACAAACACCTTAATGAAAACGGGACATTTTGCTTTAATTCACTTAGTAGCTTCTCTTTAGCATAAGGCAGAAGCACATTTTTTACTAATGCCTCGCTTTTTGTTCGGCCGCATCTTACTTTCGTTGCCACTGAGGAATCTCTGAAAAACATACGGAATTAAGAGTAAATCTAGCAAACGTAACGAAGTGACGACCACGGCGGACAGAGCCCTCTCACCGACGTCTTCTCAGACGCCGGCGCAATCGGTTCCACTGCGCGGCCGCGGGGCGCGGACCGCGGAGGGGTCGCTCCGCGGGCCGCAGGTATTTAAACGGCCCGCTACCGGGCTAGAACCCAGTTCCCTTCGAGCAGCCGTAGCGTGCGGATCTCCGTGCCGGCGCGTTTCCAGGAGCTCAGTCCGTCAGTTCACCTGATGATGTCGACATGTATGATCGCCGAAATATTGTGCCCGTTGGACAATATAGACCGGCAGTACACCCGTGGATATTTTGATCATACGGATATAGCTTATTACCACAATATTGAGAATTGTAAGAATGGTGGTGTTTCCACACCATCGTAAGTCAAAGTTAATTCCGTTGCAGTGACTTTGTCGTCTTCTGCAGAAAATTGTTTCGGCAAGAATTTAAGAAGCGACTGATACTTCTTTTGTGTGGTAATATTCGCTTTGTGTCTTTCTGATTGTAAATGTTTATTCACAGCTTTCACTCCGTCGTACTTAGCAGTAAATGAGATATTGCATATTCTGCACTTACACATACACTCATCAGTATCGACTTTTTGTAGCCACTCTTTATAATTTTCTTCCTGCAACCATTCTTCACGGAACGAACTTAGATATCTTCTCTTCATTTCACTGTTATTACTCACTAATCTGAGTTAATGTAAGCTTGTCTGTTCATACACGATCCGAGTATTCAAAAAATTACCGGTAAACTGATAACAAACAATGAACGAAAGAACACAAATAATAGACGTCGCCAGTTGACAAGTTGCCGCAACAGTGTTTGCTTAATAATGCGCTATCGGATTACTACCGACGCAACAATGAAAAGTTCTCAGAGGAAGAATAGAAAAGTAGCGTTTTGTTGCAATAAGAAATTGACATTTATATAAAGTTATTCATAATTACTAGAGAGGAGCCGGACGGGAATGGCCGAGCGCACTGAGGCGTCTTGCCACGGTGCGCGAGGCTGCTCCCGCCAGAGGTTCGACTCCATCCCCCCCCCCCCTAGGGCATGGATGTTGTGTCCTTAGTTTAAGTTACGTTAAGTTCGATGTAGATCGTCGCTACATGAGCATAGTTTACTCAAAAGCGTCGTAAAAAAAAAGTTATGATGAAGGTTACATTCAAGCCCGGAGATGAGAGTCATTGGCCCGTAGACTCGGAGAATTCATTCCAAACCCGGGCACTCCGAGCGGCGCCCGGAGATCTGGCAACCCTACTCAATTCGCGGTGACAGGTCGTGTGTTCTCGCGTAGGTGTCCTCGTTATGGAGTGGCACCGGAAGCAAAGTGAGAACCTCATAGGGTAGATACATCAGACTTGTAAAGGAATCTCCAGTTGCCAGAAAGCGCAAAGTTATTGCCAGTCTCTCTTTGGTAGATATAGCACGTCTGCAATTTGTGTCTTTCTTCAGTATGTCTGGTTCGATCACTTTCAACAGATATTCGAAGTCTTCGAAAGACATTCGATAAAAGTTTTCGAACTGACCACTGTCGCCTGCAAGTAGTTCACTGAAAAGAGCATTTCCACCGTACGATGCCCTACTCTTTAACACTTGGGTTACCCAGTGACGACGATTCTTGCCCTTCTTCCTTAACTGACGGTACAGCACAATAAATGCGGCACTCACAATCGTGGCTCACTCCATCTTGAGACGTGCGCGCGCTCCAACTGGAACCACAGTGCGCGCCTCGGAACGGCGCGGCTTGGCGCGGACGGAGCCTTCTACTTCTCCTGTGCTACAGCTGTGCGCGGCCTGCAGCGGCGCGGCGCGCTCAGTGTGGACCCGCCTTAACAGGGCAAGAGAGAGAGAGTGTGTTAAATTTCTGAACTTTCGGCCTAGCTCAGCTCCATTAAATAAAAGCAATGTGCACTATCCTTGTCAGAGTGGTGCGTCTGCAGACGTCTTGCGTAGAAGGTTTTGATCATTTGGAGATGTAACTTAGGTGTTTTTAAGAGATTTTGTTTAAACACTTAGCATATGTTTCTTTTATGTAGCCTGCCGAGAGAGCGCTTCGCTTTCTGGACGATTGTTAACGGTGCTTGCAGATGTATATTTAGAGACGTTGTGCTAGATGGCATTGCCGATTTTCGTTATTTCCACCAATAAATTGGAATTTTTGTATATGCAATATGCCGTCTTCTGCTGCTGTTGTTGTGTTATCGAAAGAGTGGTTGGCATACAAGTTTGTGGCGTTTGTTACTACCGTTACATCCCGTTTGATGGTTTTGTGTCCCAACTTCATCGCCGCTTTTGTGTCCCAGCCTCGTCGTAGGTGTCGGTGGCCGGGAATGAGACCGACACGCTGGTGCAGGTACGGAGGGGAGCAGCCAGAAACTATAAACACTCGAGTAAATTAGAAAGAGATATATTGCACAGAATGTAACAATACTTAACTTTTACATAGTACTGCAGAATGTTGATACATAGTTGTTAGAGGCCTGCCTAGTGCCTGTACAATAGCAAAGTCTTCACTGGTGCCTATCTGATTACGAAGGTCCTAACTCGTTGCTATCTCCGTCCGAAGTGGCCGATGTCCTTCAGTGGTGGCCACGAGCGGCGTTGTCGCAGAGGGCGCTCGTGGCTGTCGTCGTGAGAACGCCGCGCCGTGCGTGCATGGCGGCGCGCGGCGAAAGTAAGTGGCGCGCACTTTGTACTTGTGCGACACCACACCCCTCCCCCCCAAACCGCCGCGCCGTCGTGGCGTAGGGCTGAGGGCCACGGCGACGGCACTGGGAGGAGGGCCTGGGCGGGGGCGTTACTGGTGGGACGGTCGTCGTAGCTGAGGCCGGGATCGAGACGCCGTCCGCGCCCCGGCATCTGCCTTGAGATCCTCCAGGGAACCCGCCGAAACCTGGGGAAGGGCGCCCGCCCCCGCCCAGAGGGAGCAGGTCATCTCCTTCTGAGGTGCGTGGCCCAGGCGGCGGCGGCGGCACGCACGGTCCCGGAGTCCCTCTCGGTGACGCTGTCATCTGCGGCGGCGACAGCGGCGGCGTCGCGTCGATCTCCATCGGGACGATCTCGTAGTCCGGGGACGCTGGACCCGTTGATGAACGATGTGTTTGTGCTCCCTGGCGGTGAACTGGGTCTGGAATCAAGAAACCGGAGACAGGATCGCGCGGCCTGTGCAGGCGCAATTGGTTTGCGTGGCGCCGCAGCTCCGACCCTGTGGAAGAACGTACAACATACATATTGCTACCGAGCACGCGCTGAATGGTGCCCGGCAGCCATGTCTTCTTGTTTCCAGCAAACACCCTGTACAGCACCGGCGTAGAAACCTGAAAACGCGTAGCGCCATACGAACCGACTCGGTGCGTGGGAGGCTGCAGCAGGTGAAGGAGAGTGCGGTGACGGCGGCCGTGTAGCAGCTCGGCAGGAGACGGGCCGTCACGTGGCATGCACCGATACGTAGACAGGAAAATTTGAAGAGCTTGCTGCCTGGAGTGCTGACCTTTCATCTTCTCCATTTGAGACTTGAACGTCCGAACGAAACGTTCTGCTTCACCATTGGACTGAGGGTGAAAAGGTGCAGTGGTAATATGCTGAATGCCATTCACACGACAAAACTGTTGAAATTCCGCACTAACAAACTGAGGTCCATTGTCACTGACGATAGTTTCAGGCAAACCTTCGATGCAAAACACTGATGATAAGGCACTAATTGTACTAGAAGCCGTCGTTGAATTCATGGCAATAACAAAAGGAAACTTGCTGAAAGCGTCTACAACGATTAACCAGCGCGTATTCCAGAAAGGTCCGGCAAAGTCAATGTGTAAACGTTGCCATGGTCCCTTGGGGCGTGGCCAGTCCGAGAAACGTTGCGGAGGAGCCGCCTGATGCTCCGCACAAACAGT
This sequence comes from Locusta migratoria, assembly GCA_026315105.1. NCBI lineage: Eukaryota > Metazoa > Arthropoda > Insecta > Orthoptera > Acrididae > Locusta > Locusta migratoria. The sequence continues at coordinate 108,583,490 of CM048755.1, forward strand.
ACACTGTGACGTCATGTTCTCTATCTGAGCGTCCATACCAACCCAGGTACAATGACGTCTGGCCAGTTGCTTTGTCCTAACAATACCCCAATGTCCTTGATGCAGGAGGCGTAACACTTCTCGTTGCAGGGAACGAGGAACAATCACTCTTGCTTGGTCGTTGTCGGCATGCAACAACAGTACACCCTGACTTAAAGATAATGCATGACGTTGTGCAAAATAACGTCGAACCAGAGGCCGTTGAATGTCTTTGGCTCTGGCAGGCCACACAGAGCGAACAAAACGTGCTACCACACTTAGGTCTGCATCCACAGCTGTTTCCTGTGCAACCCGACGAGAGTTCAAAGGAAAGTCTGCGACAGCGGAAGCATCTCTGGAGTCTATCTGACAACACGCCATTTCTGAAGAATCAAACGACACATCCTGGCCAACCGGAAGTCGGGAAAGTGTGTCCGCGTTAGCATGTTTAGTGGTAGGTCGGTACAAAATCTCATACTGATAATTTGACAATATCAAGGACCATCTCTGAAGCTTTTGTGCCGTTCGTGGCGGAATTGGCTTTGTGGGTGAGAACAACGACGTGAGAGGCTTGTGGTCTGTCAACAAATAGAATTTTCTGCCATAGAGATAATGATGAAACTTTGTGACGCCGTAAATGATTGCTAAGGCCTCCTTTTCTATCTGGCTGTAATTCTGTTGCGTTGGCGTCAGTAGCTTGGATGCAAAGGCAATAGGACGATCGTGAGATCCAATGCGATGTGAGATTACCGCGCCCAGACCGTACGACGAGGCGTCAACTGCTAACACTACAGGCTTCTGTGGGTCAAAGGGAATCAAACATGCATCACTGAGTAGTGCAGACTTTAATTTGTCAAAGGCAACTTGACAATCTTTAGACCATACAAAAGGAACATTCTTCCTACGTAAGTGATGCAGTGGAGCTGCAATCTCAGAGGCATTGGGAATAAACCTGAAATAATAGTTAAGCTTTCCCATCACTGCTTGCAATTCATGCACATTCTTAGGAGGAGGCAAGTCTTTGATTGCTCGAAGATGTGACTGTAAGGGATGTATTCCTTGGGCATTAATCACATGGCCCAAGTACTCTATTTCAGTTTGAAAAAACGAACACTTGGCTTTATTACAACGTAGACCTGCTGCAGTCAACACTTTGAAAAGGCACTCCAGGTTTGCTAAATGTTCTTCAACTGTACGTCCGGACACCACAATATCATCTAAATAGTTCGAACAACACGGTACAGAAACTGTCAGCTGCTCCAAAAAACGCTGAAAAATAGCGGGAGCGGAAGAACTGCCAAAGGGTAGGCGTTGAAATTGAAAAAGGCCCATGTGAGTATTAATGACGAAAAACCTTTTTGACTCATCATCAAGTGGAATCTGTAAGTACGCCTCTGCTAAATCAATCTTGGAAAAGAAACGAGACTGTCCTAATTTGTCCATCAGTTCCTCAGGTCTGGGCAGGGGATAAGTGTCGACAATTGTTTGACTGTTCACTGTTGATTTGAAGTCCGCACAGAGACGAAGTTTTCCTGACGGCTTGGGTATAATTACTATAGGCGAGGCCCACTGACTCGCAGAAACAGGAGAAATCACCCCACTATCTTGCCAACGTTGAAGTTCTTCGGCAACTGTATCACGCATTGCGATAGGCACTGGTCTAGCTTTACGAAATTTTGGAACTGCAGATTCTTTTAAAGTTACATGTGCCACGAAGTCTTTTGCACAACCTAGTTCCGGCGAAAACAGGTCACTATATTTGTCACACAATGCATTGATTTTATCCTGAGGCACTATTGACGAAATTTGAAGCACATCTCTTTGAATTGATAAACCAAACAAGTCAAAAGCATCTAGTCCAAAAATGTTCTGTGTCGATTTGGCCTGAAGAACTACAAAAGAAACTGTTTTCGTTACACCTTGAAAAGAGGCAGGCAGGCTACACATTCCTAGCACGGGAATATTTTGACCCGTATACGCCGTTAGCACATGTTGACACGGCGACAATTTTGGCGAACCCAGAAGTTCATAAGTATCTTTATTTATTAATGTGACAGCGGAACCAGTATCAAGCTGAAATTGCACAGTCTTATTGTCAATGGAAAGATTCACAACAAGTTTTTGCTTGCGGCGCTCGACAGGTGCGCGAATGTGGGCAACGTCTGCTACGGTTTGTTTACTGCGCTTGCGCGGGCCGCGTAGTGAAGTAAGCGGCGCAGACTCGGCACGCAGCGGATTAACAACACTGTCACTAGATGGCACTACCGCCGGATCGGCGTCCGCGCAATGCGAGGCTACTACAGAGTCACTAACTACTGCACTAAACTTTTGAGTAGCTACTCCAAGTCTACTGTCACCATCTACACAGTACTGGGAACTAGTACAATGAGCAGTTGCAGAAGGCACTATTTTCACTACCGGAATGCACTGTTCATAGTCATTTTGCTTGTCCCGAACCCTTTTCCGTTGCACTGTTTTACGCGCTCGTCGGCGCTTGCTACATGGTGCACTATATAGTTTTGCCATAGGCGCAGAACTACTGTCATGCAATTGAGATCCAAGGAAAGCACTGTTCAAGTCCACAGCCCGTATAACATTTACAGAATGAACTGTTCTCGCACTCTGCGGAGCACTGTTTCGAACGGTACCGTTCTTTGAGTTTTTAATGTGCATACACACAGACTGTACATGTCCTGATTTGCCACATTGATAACAGGTTGCGTTGCGACTAGGGCAATGAGCACGCTTGTGGCGAGACACACACTGGGGGCAAGATTTACGTACATTTTTCTGAAATGAGCGTTGGCGCCCGTTATTCAAATGACATTGTCTAACACTACGGGGCGACCTTTGTGTCGCACTTTTACACTGGCTACTGTTCACTGTCTGTTCAGCACGGCCTGTACTATTGTAAGAATCACTAGTGCTACACTGAGAACTACGGCTAGGAAAGCGTCCGTTACGGCGCACTGAATTTACACCGTGGCTTTGCATTTCTACATCTGCTAAATCAAAAGTATCATGCGCTTCTATAAGCTGCAGTACACTGGCTAATGAGGGGTCAGACTGTTTCAGAATTGCTGCTCTAATTCTGGGGTCCTGAATATTCTGTGTAATCGCATCCCTCAACATCACGTCACTATACGAAAGTCCACAAGAGCAAGTAAATTTACATTGGCGGGTTAAGCCCTTCAATTCCGTAATCCACTCTTGGTGTGACTGCTGCGGTAATTTTTTAAGTCTGAAAAATCGGTATCGTGCAGCGGCTACAAGAACTTTCCTCTCATAATGAGCATTTAGTGCCTCTACTATTCGTTCAAAGTCTACATCACGAGGAGATGCTTGCGGAAAAAGTTTTTGCAATAATACGAAGGTCTGGGGGCCCACAATCGATAAGAAAAGGTTCTTCACTCTCTGACCTGTAATTTGATGAGCCGCGACGAGTTCTTGAAACTGTGCGAAATAGTCGCTCCATTCTTCCTCACGTTCGTTGTACTGGCGGAACGTCGGTAGCGGTGCGGCGGCAGGTGTGGGCTGCTGAAGCGGCGGCTGTTGTTGTTGGTTAGCTGCCTGCGCTGTGAGCTGGGCCACAGCCTGGAGGAGCTGGGTTATTTGCGCCGTCTGTAACTGAATAATTTCCATTAAGTTTGGGTTCGGGGTAGTGGCCATGCTGACCGATTAGGCGCCGCGTATACAAGTAAATTAGTACAAAACACAAATGCAAGATAAATGAGGACGCTCTGCAACAAAAAAGTCCACAAAACACGTAACAAAATATCTTCCCCCAAAATTCTTATAATAAGGGTGGGTGGGCGGGAGCAATTTTTCCGACTGCTGCTGTCTGGCTGCTGTAAGCGGGCTGGTCCAAGGTTCTATCACTCCTCGTCGCCACTTTTGTGTCCCAACTTCATCGCCGCTTTTGTGTCCCAGCCTCGTCGTAGGTGTCGGTGGCCGGGAATGAGACCGACACGCTGGTGCAGGTACGGAGGGGAGCAGCCAGAAACTATAAACACTCGAGTAAATTAGAAAGAGATATATTGCACAGAATGTAACAATACTTAACTTTTACATAGTACTGCAGAATGTTGATACATAGTTGTTAGAGGCCTGCCTAGTGCCTGTACAATAGCAAAGTCTTCACTGGTGCCTATCTGATTACGAAGGTCCTAACTCGTTGCTATCTCCGTCCGAAGTGGCCGATGTCCTTCAGTGGTGGCCACGAGCGGCGTTGTCGCAGAGGGCGCTCGTGGCTGTCGTCGTGAGAACGCCGCGCCGTGCGTGCATGGCGGCGCGCGGCGAAAGTAAGTGGCGCGCACTTTGTACTTGTGCGACACCACAGATGGCTGTTGCTTGCATCGTCTAAACGAAGAGATACATTTATTTTGCTTATAGATCTAAGGTTGCGGTCGAGTTCCGAAACGGACCATTTCTTTTCTTTTGGTTAGTCCCTGGTTAGAATTGTTTTTGGATTTCGAAAGGGTATATGTTAAGATGGATACGTAAGTTTGTGGCGTTCGTTACCATTTATTATCTAACCTGCACTATTATTAAACATGTCTGTCGGCTGTTGTATTTGTAGTCTATGCGAAGAGCATGGAGAGAGATGGGAGCGTTTGCGCATCAATAAATTCTTACTTGCAAATTTTGCATACGAGTTTTAATATTTTACTACAAGCTGTAGTATACGATTATTTTTTTGTGCAGAGACCAACCAAACATTTCTGTTCTAAATTGTTTTTTAGCAATACACCGAAATTCTTGTTAAAAATACATACGAAGAAAACTATGGTAGCTTTATTGTTACATAGGTTGTCAGAATTAAAAATTTTATATGTGAATGCAAAAAAATCGAGATCTGGCATACGGATCGCTGTGGCACCCTTAATAAATATGCAATTTAATTGGCTGCTGACGTGGCGGGGTGCGGTCGCCGTAAGAGTGCAGTACGGCCTGTCCTCGGTGTAGGGGTCGGCTGGCAGAGGCGGTGTTGTTTAGAGATGTCGATGCGGTCAAGACAATCTTCGCGGTATTGTTTGTTCTGTCTTCGCGGGTAGGGCGGGTGGCGGCGTCTTTTGAGAAGCGATCGCGAGCGTAGAGGATGGGGTGGCATCTGTCGGTGGCAGCAGCGGCGGCGGTCCGGCAATCGGCCGAGCGAGTAGGGGTCGCGGTGTCAGCCAGGTGTGTGGCAGAGGATGCGAGTACAGACATGTCGAGGGGTCGATAGGTCTGGACCTGTCAGAGGTGCTGCCTGTCTGGCGGCGGCGCCTGAGGGTGGAGCGGGGCGTCGTGTCGGCCAGGTGTGTGGCCGAGGTAGGTGTTGTTTACTTGCATCCTGTCAATCAACCTTAAGTGTGTTATGGTGGCGTCCTTTTATTAGCGGTCGGACAAGTAGCATTGATGACAATCAAAAGGACCTAAATGTAAACTGTCAATCATCCTGTCCTTCTGGGAAGACCTGTCAATCATCCTGTGGTGGTATCCTTTGATCTGCGGTCTGGCAATTGGCCGAGTGTCTGGCGTCGATGACACTATCGACGACGGGCGATTCTCAGTGGGGTGAAACTCCCACTACCCAACTACTAGTGTGACGTTTTCAAAACAGAACTCCATTATCTAGGACATGTGATAAACATTCAAGGTGTGCACCCCATGCAATCACATTTGCTTGCCATTCGTGACCTGCTAGCACCAAAAGATGTGAAAGAATTACAGCCCGTCTTGGGAAAGTTAACTTACTATATTCAGTTTATTCCCAACACTGTACAAATTGCAGCCCCTCTGCATCGGCTACACGAAAAATGTTCGTTTTGTTTGGATAGTAGAATGCCAATGCGCATTTCAACAGTTAAAAGATGAATTGGTCAGTGATCGATGTTTGGTGCACTTCAATCGAGAGAAACCAGTTCCTTTGTAAGTTGACTCGTCATCGTATGGTCTAGGTGCAGTGCTGAGACATAACCGTGGGGATACGGTTCGTCCGATAGCGTTTGCATCCAAACTTTTGACAGACACACAGTGCTGTTAATCTCAAGTCGAGAAGCAAGCCTTAGCAATAGTGTATGGTGTCATAAAATTCCATCACTATTTGTATAGGAGAAAATTTTATTTAGTAACTGACCACAAGCCTTTGCAGTCGTTGTTTCATCCAACGAAGCCCATTCCTACTCGCACGGCACACAATTTGCAATGCTGAGCTGTTATCACAATGTCAGTACGAGATTGTGTACAGACCCACAACTCGCCATGGAAATGCCGACGCATTTTCCTGTCTTCCGTTTGGCCCTGATAAAGACTTTGACACTTCTGAGACGTCTTGTTGTCAGATAGATGCACACAAAGATAGTTTGTTGCAATCCTTCCCATTGGACTATAGGAAAAATTGCTCAGGTCACAGTAACATATTTCGATTTACGAATTTTGCTGCGCTATGTTCGCACAGAATGGCCTCGCTCACAATGTGACATTCAAAATTCTCTGGTGCGTCGCTAGTTTGCTAGAAGAAATGAACTTTCAATCCATAGAGGTGTCATTCTAGTTTCAAATGACAGTGGACAATCGTGTGTGTTGATCCCGCGACGTTTGCAGAAGTAAGTATTGAACTTACTTCACCAAGAACATTGGGGAATGGTTCGCACTGAGCAATTAGCATGGCGACACTGTACTTGACAGGATATGGACGCCCATATAGAACAGATGACGTCACAGTGTTCAGTCTCCACTACCAACCAGTCCGTCCCACCTCAGAAATTTTCTGCGTGGCCCTAAGCAGAATCACCATGGCAAAGAGTGCGTATTGACTATGCTGGTTCCTTCCGGAACACTAAGTGGCTTATTGCGGTTGATACTTTTAGTGGCTACCCATTTGCAGTGCCAATGTCTTCTACGACTTATAGTAGCACGATTAGGGCATTGTCTTCAATTTTTTGTCTGGAAGGTCTCCCTGAACTGATAGTCTCTGACAATGGCCCTCAGTTCACATCGCACAACTTTCAGTCCTTTTGTGCATGCAATGGAATGAAGCATCTCACCAGTAGTGCACTGTTTCACCCGCAGTCAAACGGCGCTGTGGAACACTTCATCCTGACATTTAAGCAATAGATGTCCAAACTCTGTTCAGCGCACTCACAGGAGGCAGCTTTGCAACTGTTCCTCGCCTCCTATTGCTCGCATCCTTAAGAAGGATCATTGCTGGCCGAGCTTCTGCACGGCCACCGCCACTGCACCCTGCTCCATTTGCTCCACCCACCTCGCCACCACTACAGTAGCTGATGACTCGCAAGGATCGCTTCGCTCCACGTAACCCATTATTTTACAGAGTTTTCAGTCGTCGCAGATGATGGGAGTGGGAAGAGATCGTCAAATGTTTCGGTGCTTCCATGTTTGAAATTTCAGGCCCTGATGGAGTTGTACGCAGGCACCAAAACCAAATTCGCACTTGTTGTGTACCCTGTGATTCTTCTATGTTTCTCTCAGCAGATTCACGCAACCTTGCAGCCTCAGACGCCTGCGCCTCTTGGCTGTCACTCACGCAACAGATCTCCATGGCACCACAGCCCGACTTCATGGAGACAGAGCCCTCACCACCTCCACCTCTGTTTGACACCTCATTGGACATGGACAAGTATGCCACGCAGCATCCAAAGCCGACATCAGCTACGTCGTAATCTGGGTCCCAGGTTGTGGACGTGGGCCCTTCAGAAGTTTTCCCAGAGGATGTTCCCTCACGAATTCAGGCTGGATGGTAGGGCCCGGCTGGTAGTCTGCCGTCCTCCGCAGCTACAGACTTCGGTCGCTCACTACATCCACGAGCCTACCTTCTCCCCCATTGTTGAGCTCCATACACAACAATGGTTCGTCGCTTTGGGGGGGGGGGGGGGCGGATGTTGTGGCATAGAGTCAGCGCCACATGCCAGATGCACAAGAACGGTCGTGGAGAAGGCAGCGGATGACCGGCAGCCAATCACACGCAGTCACTGCGACTCTTGGAGGGAGCCAAGAGAGGCGCGCCCTCTACAAGCTGCTATATCTAGGCTGACATGCATCTGGAAGAGCCCATCTGAATTTCCGCCTCATGAACAGACAGATATGTGTTTAAAAGTTGAGTATTGTAAATAATAGTAAATAAAACTTGTATTACTAATCAGTATAGCTCCTTTAGCTGTCCATGCTTCCCACGTGTCCCGAGCAACTCCTTTCCTGAAAGATAGGCCGCAAAGTCAAAACATCCACTACATGAAAAATTTCCTAATAATCATGATTTGCTGCCTAGAGCCATGACCGGAATTTTGACTACATTTAGGGCCTGCAAACTCGATACGGCACTCTTACTTAAATTTTCTTTCATGGAGTCATTGTTCAGGAGAGCATAAATAGGTTTGAATGTGTTGCCTGCAATTTCACTCAACTCCTGTTTTGAAATGACAGCAGAAAATACAAGATGCTTATATATGCCTTTATTTACCGGGAATATTGTAGAAACGATCAGGCATCGTGTGGAGAAGTTGCTGCATTGATGCAAGTATTGTTCGCTATTATAGAAGCAGCTAGGTGGACCAAAAGGTGGATTATAGGTTTTCAAATCCATGCACAAATTTTTATAATATTCGGCAAGTTCACCATGCAACTCACGATCTATAATTGTACAGGAGAAATGGTTTCGCTAACGGAACTACTGTCTAAGCTATTTTCATTGGTCACCCTTTTTTTCAACGTAAGTTGTAGATACACTCCACAAACGGTAAAAATTTGGGGTTACAACAGTTTACTCATTAGCCATTTTATAATTGAAATTCTTCACTAGGCCGACAGGTGGCGAGCAGTGTATTAGAAATTAAGCGAAATTGGGAAATCGGTTTACGAAATCCGGTTTTGGGAGCCCATGTAAACGGGGTGATTGTGTCATGTGAACATACTATATTTTCAGTGATCTGAATACGCGTCCGCAAGCAACAATCTTACTGCACATAATTTTGCGCAGGTAGATTGTTTAAAAATGTTTAATAATCTGTAATAAGTTAGCAGAAAGTATTAAGGACACTAAGCACTCAAATATGTTCATGAAAGTTAGTATAGGTTTTCTAAATTAAAGGATCGTTTTCACAAGATGTCTGATTATATGCAACGTGCTACAATATCCTTAATATTATTAGACTATAAAATATTTCCCGTCTAAAATATTATTTTCTTACCAATAATAAATAAGCAAGTCGTAAAATAATAGTGTATGAACTAACAATTAATTTGAACTTAGCTATTTCGCAACTGGAACTACCTGATTTCCTAAAGTAATTAGGTTATGTTTACAATGAAGGTACTCCATGATGTTTACTCACTGACGCGTATATCTAGATGAAATTCTTTGCCCATATAGTTTGACGTTTCCCAATGTAGTATCTTTGTGCTGATGTTTGTTCTGTTTATATAGTTTCGAATTAATCTGCAATGAAACTTACGTATTTTTAAAGTTTTAGCTTTTAATAATGTGTGATGAGGGAAGTGATTGTACGGATACTTCAGAATTCAGACCAGGTGAAAGGTGGCCGCCTGTCGGAGCCAATGAACTGGACGACGAAACAGTTTCATGTGGGCAGAACGATTGCAGGTGAGCGTCTGCTAGCCGTTTTAAGAAACCTGCCGTCGAATGTCTTGTAACCCAGTTATGATATTTGCCGGGGATGGGTAGTTAAATGTTTAATAATTCGACCGCGTGGGAAAGTTATGGAAGTAAACACCTTTTTTCCCCGGCTGTTTTGTGGTTTTTCTTGGAAACCAGCCGTCATCGACTATTAACAAGTTGCGACACTGATTGCATTGACATTTATATCATGAGACGGCGAAATAAAAGTGCTGAACTGCGAAATATGCCCGAGAATTTTTATAACGGTGAACTGGCATTGCTTTCTTCCGTGGACTCGGGGACAGTAAAGCTTCCACTTCCTCTCTCGGACAAAAGTATAGGTGTTCTTATGCTACTTGCGACTTGTATACAGCATTTCCAGCATAATTCTTATATTTACCTACCCGTTTCGCGGTGAATTATCGTACATGCTTAGCGCGTGAGGTGACGCTGCGGTTAGCACAGTGGACTTGCATTCTGTAGGTCGGCTGTTTACACTCGCCTTAGACCATTCCATGTTTGGTGTTTAACGTGATCTAAGTAACACATTCCACAGTCTTAAAATGGCAGGAAAAAAGTCTGACTCAAGTTCTATCTATAACACCCACGTTGTTCACCGGCTGTTTTATCTACAAAACGGAGACAGTGTTTGTGTGAACCGTTAATTCCTTTAGTTTTTATTTTAACCCAAAGCTACGTGAATTTTTTCTTCATATATGCATTATTCAACTATTAGCAGGTCTTTGTTTTCCCCCTTTTGTTATATGGTCGTTGAATATCCTGTTTGGAAAGGCTCATTTGCTAGTAAAGTTACTTAATTATTGGAAATTTATGTTAAGATTGTTACATTAACTTGCCTATCATCACACAATGCCCGCGGCCGAGCGCATTGAGGCGCTGTGCTACTATGCGCGAGGTCATTCCCTGTCGGGGGTTCAAATCCCCCCCTCGGGCATGGATGTTTGTGCTGTCTTTAGTATAAGTTAGTTTATAAGTAGCTTGTAAGTTTAGGGACTGATGTCCCTTTAGTTAAGTCCCTTAAGCTTAGCAAACATTTCAACACATTGCCCCTTATTTTCAGATTTACACCAGAAGAGAAAAGGTTGCGAGATCTTGAGGAGCAGCATGAATCACTTAATAGTGCACTTATATCCCTGACCACACATTTTGCTCAAGTGAGTAACTTCAGATGTTCATTGTTCTTATTGTTAAGAGAGTTCAGAATTGTTCCTCCGGGTGTTATAGACTAGCTTATGGTATTAGTATCTGTACCAATTGTAGCATTGTTTTATTGACATACTTTGATGTATTTTTAGTGTCAAAGGGTACTGAATTAGTGGCAATTGAAGTCCACGATACCAACCATCTGTTTTGACGAATGCTGTCATATCTTTGTCATAGTGAAGTTCATAGAACTTATTTGTGAGTACAAATTGCTACCAGATAATGATTCTGATATAGAACCATCACTAAATGGGTGTAACGGTTTGCTTTAGGTAATGTAAATTTACTGAATTTATTCGGTAATATCGTCCATTCCTATGATGTCATGGGTCAAAGCTGACAGGTAGTATCCCGATTTTCAATGATGCCCTAAATTCCACCTCACCTTGCCTTCTGGCAGGGATGTAACGTCTGCCATAGTAAGTTAGTTCTTTAAACGTTTTATTACTCTATATTGTTCTAGGCATATTGTATCACAATTTAACAACTTTTCATTCTCTTCATTTGTCCTCCGTTTAATTGAAATTGGGGAAAGTGTATCACTAAACATTTAGATTGAGTTAAATGTTTGATACTGTTTTGCCGCCAACTCATAACCACCAACCTGTTTCTTCTTAATTTGAGTGGACGCCATCAAGTGTTTGCACTGGTAATTGTGCAATGGAATTGGACAACACAATGGAACCATGTTGTTTTTACTGGTGAAACCTGATTCTGCGTACAGCACCTCAATAGTCATATTATACTCTGGAAACATGATAGTGAGAGGCTGTTGCCTTAAACATCACCCCACTCGTCCTGTTACTGTTATTATGATTTTGGGTATTAGAGGAGTTCCTCCCACATCCCCATTAGTACATTGGTACACTAATGAGCCAGCATTATATCTGTCAAGTGTTGGGAGCCTGTTGTTCTTTCATGCCTTCAGAGCTTGCTGATGGCCATGTTACAATAGGCCAGCAGTCTAGAAGGTAAACATGTAGTGGATTGCTGTATGGGGAATGCATTTGTGTTGGGAAACAGATGGTTCTTGGATAGAAATCGTGTGATAAAAAGATACAGCTGGCATTGACAGCATAAGACTGTTACACATTGTCATCACAGACAGAGAAAGGAGGAGACACTTTGCGAATATTACACTAATTCCTAGTGAAAGCCTAAGCAATGATCATGAACTATTAATGTGGACATGAAAAAACATCAACATTCTATAAATGTCTTTCAATTGGATGCCACTTCGGCGACTTGCTTGTCCCTAACCTACCCCAGTTATCCAACCGGGGAAAGGGGACCTACAGCTTAACGTGGAATATGAACCACATGTCGGTTCTGGCAACTCATCGCATCGTTGAGAGGTGAAGGCTGGGTTAAAGTGAAAACTGAAAAAATCCGAGGTCTGACCAGGTTTTGAACCCGCGACCCTTCGGTTTCCAGTCAAGCACTTTATCCCAAGAACACCGGGCCCAACATCAACATTCTAAGACTAATGGAATTAAAAGCTTAAAATGAAGGTATTGGAACAACAAAAACAGATCAGTTGGTTGATTATCAGAACGGGGCTAAAGTTTACACAGTGTGCGACAGCATGTTACATTGGGCAATCAGGTCATAATATATAGTAGTCAATGACATTTGGTAATTATATTTTGTTATGAAATCTTTGTTACATTTACAGTTAATTTACTGAGTGGACAAGGGTACATACAAGAACGTGTCAACCGTACAGCAGGAACAGCATTAATTAAGCAAAAAAAGAAAAGTAAACCCCTGTTCCTATGTGGCTTCATAGTAATGAAAATGGAATAAAATATAACTTTCTGCATCATGTGAGTTTTTTTTATGAAAATAACATTTATTGTGAAGACAAAGCATCTGTTACGGGCTAATATTGGTTGCCTCCATCTGCGCCACAATAGGTTGACTTCAGCCATTCTCAACATTGCCACACTACACCATGACATAGCAAGTAAAGTTTTACCTCAGAACAGTATAACAATTCAGATAAGAAAATATGAAGTAAAAACTGGTGAGTTTAAATTGACAAGTCTACAGGACACAGTGATAAAGCAAATGGGAGAAATTCATGCAAGAGAAGTGTGAAAATTAGGGAAAAAGCACAATGGTGGAAGGAAAGAACAATGGCTCAATGAGAGAAAGGAATCTTCTATTAAAGGGTAGGGACCAAGAGCGAATGAAACCAAATCTTAATAGAAATGAAGCAATGTTCAGATATCTTAACAAATATAAGACATAAAATACCGGAAGTTGAAAAGTCTCAGAAGAGAAGACAAGACAAGACGGGTATTTACCAGAAACTCGAGGAATACAGCAGAGGTAAATAAGATTAGATTGGATTAATACTTGTTCCATAGATCATATATATGACATTTCTTAATGATGTGGAACATGCCAGTCTAGTAAATGTTGTCTGCACTTGACAATCAATATTTTAAGGATTTTTATTAAATTTTTAAAATTTTATTTTTTAAGTTTTATCTAAAAATTCATCTACATCGTAGAAGGAGTTGCTATTCACAAATTCCTTTAATTTCTTCTTAAATACTATTTGGCTATCTGTCATACTTTTGATGCTACTGGATAAGTGACAAAAGACTTTTGTGGCAGCATAATTCATCCCTTTCTGAGCCAAAGTTAGATTTAACCTCGAATAGTGAATATCACACTTTCTCCTAGTGTTGTAGCTATGCACACTGCTATTACATTCGAATTGGGTCAGATTGTTAATAAATTTCATGAGTGAATATATGCATCTTGGGGTTTGAAAGCTCTTCAATTACCGTGTTTGCTTACAAATAAATTTGCTTTACAGGTTTTGTCCGCCTTGAGCAAACACAAATGTTTTTTAATTTTTCCCACACATGTTTCGCTGGCGTTGCAGCATCATCAGTGGGATGTTTATTATCTTAATACCTCATGTTGTTATGTTTGTGGTTTTTCCACTCACAAAATGTCTCTGATAGGTTTTGACAGTTTGTCATTTTGGTGTATGTCTGCTGTTTTACGTGTTGTGGACAGGCACTGTGTCACTTTCACTCAATGTTTATGTTATGAAAACAAGATGGTGGGTCACTCAATGTTTATGTTATGAAAACAAGATGGTGGGTCACCATCTTGTTTTCATAACATAAACATTGAGTGAAAGTGACACAGTGCCTGTCCACAACACGTAAAACAGCAGACATACACCAAAATGACAAACTGTCAAAACCTATCAGAGACATTTTGTGAGTGGAAAAACCACAAACATAACAACATGTGGTATTAAGATAATAAACATCCCACTGATGATGCTGCAACACCAGCGAAACATGTTTGGGAAAAATTAAAAAACATTTGTGTTTGCTCAAGGCGGACAAAACCTGTAAAGCAAAGTGAATATATGTATTGTGAAGCTACAGTGAAGATCCCTAGATCCTAAACAAATGTCTGCTGGATGCTCTTGGGTGGGCTGATGACACACTTCTGTGCAATGAATACTTTTCTACTCAATGTTGGATTGCCCCAGAATATGATCCCATATGAAAGCAATGAATGAAAATAGGCATAGTAAGCTAATTTACTGAGATGTATATCACCAAGTTTTGCAATGACTCTGATAGCATAACTAGCTGAACTCAAATGTTTCAGATCTTCAATATGTTTCTTCCAATTCAGTCCCTCGTCAATGCAAACACCTAAAACTTTTGAGTATTCTACCTTAGCTACAGATTTATGTTCAAAGTCTAAATTTATTAATGGTGTCATGCCATTTACTGTATGAAACTGTATATAGTGGGTTTTATCAAAGTTTTATGAGAGTCCATTTGTACAGAACCACTTAATAACTTTCTGAAAGATATCATTCACAATTTCATCAGTTAATTCCTGTTTGTCAGGTGTGATAGCTATACTTGTCATTAGCAAAAAGTACTAGCTTAACATCTTCGTGAATGTAGAATGGCAAGTCATTAATATATATTAAGAACAGCAAGGGTCCCAAGACCAAACCTTGTGGGACCCCATTTTTGATAATTCCTCTAACTGGGGAGTTAATTGTTTCTTATGTATCATGTGAACTGTTTATTTCAACTTTCTGCACTCTTCCAGTTAAGTATGATTTTAAACCATTTGTGCACTGTCCCACTCATACCACAATACTTACACTTATGTAGAAGAATATTTGGGTAAACTATATTATGGGACATCCACGGCGCTACTCTTATTGATGGTGCAAATGTTGACAGCACCTCTGCTGAAAATGTTGTGGTGATAGCCTGTACTGTAATGTAGCGCGAGATTGAGGTTAGGTTGGGAGGCAACTGTTTGTTTTTGAGTTGGTGAAGCCAATAGATATGAAAGCCGAAAACCTGGTTGTATTATAGCATGTTATGTAAAAATCCAATATTTTATGTTATAAATTACATATATCAGCTGGTCCGCCATGTGGTATAATTTTACCTACCATCCTGGTGGCCTTGCATGACTGTTACATCAACACAGTACAAAATTTTCAATAGGTCTACAGGAATTCTGGGTATTAGGCCGTGTCAGTTGGAAAACATTTACAAAACTATTTCAATGTATTGACCACTATGCAGTGGTCCTCTTCAGGGCAGTTAAGGGACCTGAAGAGGACCAATGCATAATGGTTGAAATGTTGGTAGTTCCTTTAGTAACTGTTTTGGAAAATAAGTGGCGTAATATCCAGAATTGTTTGATTCAAAATGACACCGGCCATGGAAGTCTACGAACTTACTGTGGTAGTAAATCTTTTCCAATAGGTTTTCTTAGAAATCCACATAGAATGACTGGATTAGTTTTTCATACAGATGCTGAACTAAATAAATATTGCTGTTCTTGTTCTATGGTTGATAGATTCTTGTATGTACTCTTGTCTGCTCAGTAAAAGTAATTGCCCTCGTAAAACGAAGATTTCATGACAAAACATTTGCATTGTCATGCAATTGGCAAATGCCAACACTAGGACTAGGCTGTCAGGATGGTAAGTAAAATTTAACCCCCCATCTTGATTCATAGCAGGCATTACCAACATACAGTTCAAGGTAAGAGTGCGTACAGATAAAAGATAAAAGGAAACAAGTGAATGCTGTAAAGGTGCTGGATCACAAATATGAAAATATAGTTTGAAAAGAAAGTGGCAGCAGGAATATCTGAAGAACCATTTAAACCATTGTGGCCCAAGGAACCAAATTGAGTTTTGAAACAATTTTATTTTGTATAATTACATTACAAATGATACAGAAAACTAATATATAAAGTGAGGAAGGTCCTCCAGTGTGTACAATTTTTGTTTTTAGAACACATTGTTACGTAGTGTAACATCTGTTCCAGTACATAAAGTTCTGCAAGACAAGGATCAAACTAAAATATTAGTCTACTCTACAATGTACAACCTTTTGTAACTTAACAGAACTACGCCAACTCAAAAGGTAATGCAGCGGAAAACTTATGTAAACTCGCAATACTCGGCAACTGCACTGCGCAGCTGAATGTTATTGTTGCTTTCCCACATGAATGTTATTGTTGCTGGCAGCTAGTTGATTTTCTTGACGACAGAGGATACAACACTCCAGTGCCATGGTGGTTTTACGTAGGAGCCACTGAGCCACTTTTGTGACATTAAATTAAAGGTGCTCTGATTGTGATACCAGTTGTACACAAAAGGTTAAACCAACTACTGACCAGACCAGTTGAAGGATGTAATGAAGAACCGAAAATTCAAGCCTGTAGTAAGGAGCATACCATTACCTGGCCAGAAAGCGAGGCAGTTTTCTCTGTCTAAATGGAGAATCTCCAAGTTATTGCTGACATAAAGACATCAGGTGGCCAGGTCTTACAGTGGCTACACAGGACACTTAATGCGGTGTGAAAAGACAAGGTGCCGGTGGGCTGGAGTTATTACAATAATTCCTCTGCATAAGAAATGCATTAGACAGAAATCCATTAATTAGTGTGTTAATTCTGCTGCTTTGTGGGCGGAAAAGATTAAGAACAATTGTAGAACTGTAGCTGGACAAGGAGTGAAATGACTTCAGAAGTAACAGAGCAATGGCTATCTAATTTTCTGTACCTCCATGTGGATGCAAAAATACAGGGAGGAAGGTAAAAACCAGTCAGTTGTCTTTGTAGATATAAAAACTGTACGTGTGACTGCTGCAAGCGAAAATTATGGGAGTGCCTGAGAAACAGAAATTACCTGAAGTATTGGTAAGGATATTCCATATACTGTACCTAGACTGTAGTACCTGTGTACAGCTTGGAAACAGATGATTTTCAGTAAAAGAGTAGAGTTCAGCAAGGTGCGATACTGTACTGTCTCCATTACTGTTAATGGATGATTCAATTAATAACAAGAAGAGTTCATGAACTTAATGTAGTTGACTTTTTTGTTTTCTGGGTTCAAAAGTTGATCAAACTGCAGACAAAACATATGGAAATCCTAGTTCCAGGAATATAACTTCCACATGAATGAGACCAAGACCATATGTTATAGCTATCACTGAAGCCGGGTGTTCTGCAAATCTGAAACAAAGAGAGCAACAGCTGGTGTACAGAAAGTTTTAGAAATATAATCTCGAGGTATAACTTGTTCAGAGTGGACAGTACCAATAGAGTGCAAAAGGATTCACGGCTCTTCCTACAAGTTAGAACTCTTCAATGGGACAAGAATTTTACCTTTTTCTTAAAAAATTAGGAATTTACAAGAGAGACTGCATACCAGTATTGAACTTACCTTTCCTCTCCCGGGATTGGAATGACTCCTTACCCACTCCCTTAAAACCCTTGTTCTTTCCTTTTCCCCTCTCTTCCCCTGCTCTTCCTGAAGAAGCAACCTAAGGTTGCAAAAGCTCAGTTTTGTGTGTATGCGTATGTTTTTATTTTTATTTGTGTATCAACGAACTGGTGCCTTTATGCCTGATAAGTCCAAGTTTCTTTACTTGTTATAAATATTTTTCCGAACAGGAACGTTTTCCTTATATATAGCAGTAATCTGAAGATAATGGATTGTATTCAAAACTTATTAGGCATATATATGAGTATCACTGTGTGCCTCTGTACAATGTGTGATTCGCGGGTTCAATAAACATACAATACAACACCTCCAGCAAAGGCTAATTTTTCACTTGTCTTTCCCTAAAACTAGTGAACACGTTCTAATTACTCATTTGTTCTTTATTGTATATGTGCTACTTTCATAATTACCAACTGACATGGGCCACCTAATTGTGGGATTAGTTTGCCTGATGCATGTCTTGTTGACCCTTAAAGCACTGTATTTTGCTTGTCAAGATGGGCTGGAGAGGATTCTCCAACGTATCAGCAGTTGAAGTAACAGCAGTGTCCTCTTTATTGGCCTGGTTATGCAGCTTTACTGTCACATCTCTGAACAGTGTATAACAACTCTTTCCTGTTTTCCTGTCACAAGCTGGGGCAACTCCTTGAGAGTTTCTCAACTAATTGCATCTTCTTCCTCTCCATATCCTCCAGTGCTGAGACTTGTTGGCTATCTGTATGTAAAGGGATTTCATTTCCAGAGGCTGGGTACTGATTTTAAAACTTGGGCTGATCTTAAGTTCATTATGGAATGTTGGAAAACTTCTTTCTTTGTATTGGGTATACAGGGAAGGATCAGCTACTTTGCAGGTCATGGTTGTTCTGTTCAGTTGTATAATTTCATTACAGATAATTAGTAATTACTGGCTATTACAAACTTAGTAACACTTGGAAGAGAACATTAAGGGACACCATTATTTTGTTTGAAGTAGTCTTGCAGATCTCACCAGTTACATATATGAAAAAGAAGAAAACCAACCACTGTTGTTAAGCCTGTATGAAAATATTGGCTATTGCACCTCAACATGGCATTAATCTAAGGATGAAAGATAAATCTATAAGATATTGTATGGATAGGAAAGCCAG
The DNA here is from genome assembly GCA_026315105.1 of Locusta migratoria. NCBI lineage: Eukaryota > Metazoa > Arthropoda > Insecta > Orthoptera > Acrididae > Locusta > Locusta migratoria. The sequence goes on from CM048755.1 coordinate 108,602,289, forward strand.
TTTATCACCTTCTGAACCCACGTTTTAAACAAATAGCGTCCTTGATTATAGGATCTAGTAAAGATGCCTGTCGATAGTACCAGCAAAATCAGAAGACAAACCCTGGAAAGGGAGCGTGAACAAGAAGATAGTGGATAGATAGTGAACAAGTGGATAGTTGGAAAGGCAGCAGGGTAGATAACAACAGATTAAGATATTTGCTCCAGGTGCAAAGTGCTGGTTATTTGAACTAATGAATAATTGTATCAAGAGATGCAAGATACCTAAATCTTAGAGGAAATCAAAAATTATAGCTATGCATAAACCAGGAAAAGACTGGGATGATCCCAAAAGCTATAGGCCAATCTCCCTGCTGTGCCATCTGTACAAGGTGCTGGAAAGACTGATCCTCCAAAGAGTAACAGGTATGATAGATCCATTACTGATGCCTCAGACAAGGAAACAGCTGTACAGCACAGGTGTTGGAGCTGACACAGCCTATGGAGGAAGGCTTTTAAAGGTTGCAGTTCAGAGGAGCTGTGTTTATAGATCTCTCAGGTGCCTAAGACACTGTCAACCATGGACTTGTTGCTGAAGTTATACAATCTTACCAAGGATTACCAACTAACCTGTATGATAGGAAATCTACCGCAGAACCAAAGATATTTTATGGAATATCAAGGACAAAGCAGCAGATGGAGTTAACAGAAAAATGGGTTGCCACAGGGCAGTGTGTTGGTACCCATTCTGTTCAATATATACATGAACAACTAGTTATCACCAGAAGACAGCTTCATATATGCAGATGACTGTGCAATCACAGCTCAAGGATATAGCCTTGAGACTGGAGTAACTCACTGATGCCCTGAAAGAATTACCTGTCTATTATAGGTACAATCAGCCAAAATCAAATCCATCTAAAACCCAGACCTGTGCTTTTCACCTTAGAAACAAACAGGCTAGCAGAGACTTAGATACACTGAGAAAGAACCGCTCTTGAACACTGAAAGACACCAAAAACCACAGTCACTGTGGACTGTACTCTCACATTTAAGGACCCGGCTTAAAAACAAAGCAAAAATTGGCTTTCCTGTACAATGTTAGGAAGCTGAATAGAACAACATTGGGAGCATAACCAAATACAGTGTAGACATCTGCATTAGCATTAAGCTAATCTGCAGCTGAGCAGGGAAGGCCAGTATGGCGAAGATCCACACATACCAAGAAATTTGATGTCGTGATTGAGTCATGCGACATCATGGGCTGTCTAAGAGCCACGCTTGTGGGGAAAAACTGCACTGCTTATCCGGCATACCATCCCCCTGCTCCCCCCCCCCCCCCCCGTCCCCCAGACATCTAACGGGACACAGCAGCAGAAAGTGAAATGAAAAGGGCATTAACATCCAAAGCCCAGCCACTACATGGCCAACTGACACACGGCACAACAAAGACTTCAGTCTAGAAAGAACTTTCTTTATAGCTCAGAAGCACTCGCCAAAACACCACACCAACATCGGGACAAGAGATGGCAGGCCAGATGCCAGCATCTGGAGGAGTAGTTAATTCCACAAGAAGCTCTTCTCCCAGGCCACACAGAGAGATCGTCCACATGGAAATCAATGACCCACCTGTGTTCTTGTCTCTCAAGATCAAAGAGCTATCTGCTGATTTGGGGGGGGGGGGGGGAGATTCTCTTAAAGCGTGAATGTGAAGCTGCCATGCAGAAGACATCATCACATCTGCTACAATGCAAATTTTCATAGTACACACGGTTAGAAGTAGACCTTGTGAATGCTACACAAAGTGCACTGGATGTTGCTGATTTTGGGCATACACTGCATAGTTAAAAAATTAACTAATGTTTGTGTATATAGTGTATGTCAATGCGTATTTATTTTACTCTGGCTGGTTTATGTAGTAATGTAATTTAGTAATGTATGTAATAATGTTTTTGTTTGCTTCTAACTTGATAAATAAATAAAAGAATAGTCTGGACAGGTACTCCATTAGCTAGTGAATGCAGTGCTAATTATTGATAAATGTATTGTACTTTCCATGTGTAGGAAAGGTGGTTGGGAGAACAATTATTGTTGCTTCAGGAGACAGGGCAGCTTCAAAGTACAGATATTTTGTTAGAGCTAAGGTTTCTTTTACTCCCTTTTGGAAGAAGAAATCCATAGTATGTCTGTACAATGGAGGGCAAATATTGTCCAATCTGAATAATTTAGACTTGAGGAACAGAGCATTGCACATGCCAAAGTTCAGATGTACCAGAGTTCCCTGCTCTAGCAGACTGTGGAATTTCAACATGGTGTTTACAATGGCAAAGATAAGCAATTTAGCAGTAAGGATACGGTATATCAAGATTCGTTGCACATGAACTCATATCATTTCTTTTGGGGGGGGGGGGGGGGGGAAATAGTTGAGCACATCAAAATAGTTCAAACATAAGAACTCCACATCTGTAGAATTAGTACTAGTGTTTCACATCTATTTAGATAGGGGCATGAACAGACTGATGGTTTTCAGATGTAAAGACCCATGTTTGAATCTGACTGGAGTCTTTATTTTTTTATTTTATAATTTTAAGACCTCTGTAGGTTATATGTTAAACCTTAATTTGCTACTAATTGTGCAGTTGTGGACTTCTTTAGGTTCCATGTTCTTTCAAAATATTCCATTTTATAATAGTCTAATCTTTAAACAAACAGGTCAATAGTCACAGAAAAGTACTTAAAATTGATGTATTTCTTTGAAATTACATCGGCTGCCCCTGCTATTTCTCTAGTTTCCAACTAAGAGAAAAGTATAAACTGATTGGCAAATGCAGTGTTTAGTAATTTTTGCCAATATAGTTGTTACTTTAGGCAAATCCCGTCTTTTCTTCCACCAAATCCGAGACATCTGTGTAATTTTCTTGCCGAAGTTAGTGTTATTTATCCTACATTTAGTGCCATTTATTCCCAAGTGCCATGTTATTTCTTGCTAACTTCATTGTCATTTTTTGCCAAATTTGGTCTTCATTATTTTTATTTATTTTTTAATTTTAAAAAATGTATATATGTATAATTTTTTAAATAGTGTAATTTCAGCACTAAAATTGAGTCTATTTACTGATTAACAAATCTGTTGTAATTTTTGCAAAATAGGGAGGACTGTTCCTTAAATTCTGTACATTGATTTAAGAGTTCTTGACTCAGTTCTGTTGTTGCAGAGGACGGCTAGCCCTCAGACCAAATGCACTGAGCCAATTGCACTGGCAGTCAAGGTGCTACCAGTCTCTACACACAAATAATCTTACTGTTGTTGAAGAAGGAATATTAAAATAACAGATACAGGAAGGCACATCCACTTGCTTGTGTCATTTGTGCGTAAGGACTTACAAAATGTGCCAATCAGGTGATACGTTTCTCTTAACTGTAAACTGTAGACATCAGATGACAGTTGATGTAATTAGTACATCAATTTTCAGTATTTTACTGTGACCTTTTGTCTGTCTGATTAGACTATTATAAAATGTAATCTTTTGAAAGAATGTGGAACCTAGAAAGGCCCACAAGGTTTAAAGAAGACAGGTCTAAATTAAAAATAAAAACTTAAAAAAAGTCGTGTTAAATTCAAACATGCGTCTTTTACATTAGTAAACCATCACTCTATTCCCTCTGCTTCCGAACTAGATGTGAAACACTTGTCATACTAATTCTACAGATGTAGAGATCTTATATGTCAAACATTTTGACATGCTCGAATAATGTTTTTCAAAAGAAATGTTACTGTGAGTTAACATGCAATGAATACACACACATTCTGTATCCTAAATGCTTCTATTTGTCCCCCAGGGGAGGCTCATGGTTATTTCGTGAGTACGTGTGTAATGAGCATGGTACCCTGAGCTACTGCAGTCTTTCTTCTTTCTTTCCTCCCTGGCCTGCATTACCTTTCCCCTATCCTATCCTCCCTCCTTCCCCTCCACATTGGGGGACTGATGACCTTAGCAGTTTGGTCCCCCTGTCCTAAACATACATACAACCAACTGACCAACCAATCATCTTCTATTTTCCAATGTAAACACCAAGCAGAAGCTCCACTGCTAGAGTTTGGAACACTAGCACTTTAGAACTTTACATGTGCAGTGCTCTGTTCATGGACTTTAAATTATGCAGGCTGGACAATCTCTTTGCCTCCCATTTTACATTAAAATCTGCAACAAATAATGCCGGCCACGGTGGCCGAGGGGACTGAGGCGCTCCAGTCATGGTCTGTACTGCCACTACGGTCGGGGGTTCAAATCCCCCTTGGGCATAGATATTTATGCCGTCCTAGTTCGTAAGTAGTTCATAAGTAGTTTGTAAGTTTAGGGACTGATGACCCCGTAGTTAAGTCCCATAGACTATACAAACTTTTTTTGCAACAAATAATGTTTTGGGTAATTGCAAAACTACATTAGTTAGTCTTTGTACTTTTGTGGTGACAGATGTAGGAATCTGATTATTACCCTGGATTGAATGTGTACTTTTAAAGCCATTGCAGGTATCTTTGTAGTACATAATTTTACTCTTTGGTTAGAAATTACTCCTGTAAACTGCATCAATAAGTGATATTCGTTTACCCAAAAATTTTAATTCCTACAGAGATGTCCTAAATGAATGTATTGTTGCAGTATGGAAGACTGTTTGTTACAGGAGTGCAACACACTATTATTTGCAGTACAGAATCATTCACAAAAATTGGTATAAAAATACAGGTGACATTTCTGGTTGTGAAGAAAGTCAGCTGTAGTCCAGACTGGGATGTTGCAATGTAATTGGATGTAGTAATAATCTTCATATTCCGTTGGAAAAAGTGATGAAATCTGAATTTTACTTGTCTTAGTAGCCCTATTAAATTCCACAGTATAGTAACACATTTTGGCTAGAAGACGTGAATCTTTTAAAATAGAGTGCAGGGTCATTTGGAAGTGGCTCTTGAGTTTCAGAAAAGCAGTTAAAGCAAACTCTATAGTCTCATGGAATAACAATGTGACACATTCTCAGTCTATTGCCGGAGTATCGTTGCTGGATTTGAAGAACACTATGCCCCTACCCTTTGAAATTGAAGGGCCCCATCCAAAAATGGATGGCTCCAGCTTTAGCCAAAAATGTGTTAATAACACGAGCACGTTCAGATGATGTCTACTGAGGTTCCCTGCAAATGAGGTGCAGATCCAACCATACAAGCAGCTTCTACATATGGAAAATGGAGCTGGACTACTGATGTCTCCTGTGCAGATACAGATGTCCTGGACCTGCATTTCCTTTGCTTGGAACCTGCAGTTCCGTATTCTTGCACTGTGCCAGTGGAACAGAACCAGTAGTAAACCTTCTCTTCAGTGATAACTGCACTGCTCAGAATAAGAACAACTTAGTAATGCAGTTGTTTTACACACTTGTGCCCTCTGAGATATTTGAGAGTATAGTGCCTAGGTATCCTGAACCTGGTCAAGCAAGTCCAAAACTAAGATTGATTTATCAAAGTATTGCTTCATTGACTATAACGTGCAGCACAAAGATAAAGTATACTGCTGTTTAATCTCTGTGAACGTGGCACCTGACTTGACGAAATTGATTTTTACTTTATATATAATCTTGAACAGCTTTGTTAGTAGTGAATTGTAGTTCCAAAATTTTTGTCTGTAGTTTCCCAATGTCACTCAAAAAATGGCGAGCACCCACTTTCACGAAATTAAAATTTTATGTATGATATATGTAAGAAATCGTTTTTAGTGAACGAATTTTCGTTTGTAGTAACTTGTATAAGCCACAAAACCTGTTCAAAATGCAAGGCGCATTGCACCCACTGCCATCACCCCACTTTCAAGAAATTTAAACGAATTCGAATGCAAGGCGCGGGAGCCATACCCACCCACCACCACAACATATTTACAAAAAATTTGATTCTAATGGATGATATGTATATGAAATCGTTTGCAGAGCAGCGTTTTCTGTTTCAGTTCCCAGGAACCCATTACAAATATTTTTTAGCCATAGAATTCTCAGTGGTGGTGAATATTTTGCTAAAACCCCTCTAATACGATTAATAAAATCTAGAATCATTTTTAGGAAGATTTTTGCATGTTAAGTTTTTAGATTAGAAGTTAATGTTTCTTATATTACAAGAAATGGAAATAGTTATTAGTAAAATTTTATCGTGTTGATCGATTCTCAAAAATTGCTTTTAAGCTTGTCTCGTGGTCTTTCTGCAGAAAACTGACAGTGGGTCTCTAAATGGATGCCACTCTCAACAAAGAGGTCTTTGCTCCCTTATCTAGTGTTATTGTCACTCTTTCTTTTCTTCAAGAACACAGGAGGATATGACTGTAATTTTTTCTTCATACCTCACTTAATACTTTTATCTATAATCTAGTTTGTTTAATTTCTAATATCACCTCCGTTTTTTATTCTGTTTACCGTGTTCTAACATTTCAGGACTCGATATGTTGGTATCTGTCAAAAAGGGTGTTGGTCTATGAACCGTAGCTCGATGAGAGGGCTGCTCAAAGTCTCTTAGTAGTATCCTTTCGGGTTTCTGTCACTTAGCCTTTGAGGAGCCTCTATTTCTGCAAGGCAGCAGGTACTGGTTTTGGTTTGTTCAGAGCTTTATTTCCCCAGTGCTCACCATATCTGTTCAGAGCTGGAAAATTAATGTTAATTTGTTAATGTGGGGATTTTGATGAGACTTCTTTCAGAACAATATATTAAACACATTACAACTTTGTTGATAAAGAATTCGTAGTTAGTTTCTTTTACTTTTTCCTGCCTCTTTTGAGAGAGGTTTTAATGGTTTCCACAAAACTAACTTTTTAAATGAAATTTCATGTGTGATAGCTAGGGTGTTCACCAACTATTTATTTTTCGTATTAAAAAGTAATAAATCATGGGTTTCTGCATCGGCCTAAATGTTTCAAGCCCTTGCATAATATAAACCGAGCAGGGTGGCGCAGTGGTAAAACACTGGACTCGCATTTGGGAGAATGGTGGTTCAAATCCACCTCCGGCCATCCAGATTTAGGTTTTCCATGATTTCCCTAAATCACTCCAGGCAAATGCTGGGATGCTTCCTTTCAATGGGCGTGGCCGATTTCCTTCCTCATCCTTACCCAAAACTCAGGGCGTAAGCTCCGTCTCTAATGACGACACTGTCGACGGGATGTTAAACCCTAAGCTTCCATTCCAGTGATGTAAAAATAAAGTACATAAAGAAACTGTTGCCGAATGTACTGTACAATCCTAGATAATAAAATGACTCGGGCAGTAGTAGTTGCAACCACAAAATATATTTTGAAAAAATTTATTTTGTCCATTACAGTTGCAAAATTTTAGAGTTAGTGACTAAAATATTACCAGTTGCTGATCCTGCACCCTATTTATGATGAATTTTCACATAATACATTATCACTGAAATGAGTGACAAAAAATTCTTGCTAGGATATTAATTTTTGTCTAGGGATTTCAACAGTTATAATGAGGAACAACCCCTCAGGGGCTCAGCATTAATTTGCTGAGTACGGGCTTGGCGAACCCGGGGTCCTGAGCTGAGGACTGGTAAGCGCCGCCAGTCCTTCAGACCGTAAGCCCTGGACACGCTTCAGCGACCACCGCTTGGCGCAGCGGTGGAATGTTGTGTGTTACAGGGAGCGGGGATCTCGGCTTTATTGCCCGGATCGTGAGGATGGAAAAAACCTCTATAAAAAACCCCTCAATCCCAAGGTGTGCTGCGTGCTGATGGGATGCATGGCTGTTGAGGTTGAACAGTCGATAGCGAGTGACCTCTGAGGAACCTGCCGCACCTCAATTGTAAAAGGCTTACCCAGGCAAGCGGGGCTCTGCCTGGGTGGACCGTCCCTTCCCTAGCTGCTCGTGGGACCGAGATGGAGTCCTCACATGTTTCTAACTCCGGCGGGATGGGTGTACCGTCAGGGGGTACTCGCACCCAGTCATCTAAGCGGTTGAGGGAGGCCAGTCCTCCTGAGACACAATCTAGTCATAGTAACAGGGCTCAAGGAGTCATTAATAATAATGTTTTCGTAGTTATTAAGAGGAAAGAGGGTACCTTTCAAAAGGTCTCCCCTTTCTACATTAATAAGGGACTGGAAGGACTTGCAGGTTCTTTGAAATCAATTAAGAGGCTGCGGAATGGTGCTTTGTTAGTTGAGACGACCAGAGCAAAGCAGGTGGACCTCCTCCTGAATTCAGCAAAGCTAGGGGAATATGACATTGTTGTAGAACTACACAACACGCTAAATTCCAGCAAAGGAGTGGTCACATGCCGTGACATTGTGAACATCGAAACGGCAGAATTAAAACAGGAGTGGGCGTCACAGGGTATCATTGACGTTGAGCAAAGGACCCGCAGGAACAATGGAGTAATAGAGAAAACCCCTACCTTCATTGTTACCTTCAATTCCCCATTGTTGCCAGAACATCTTATGGCAGGGTTTCTCCGTCTGAAAGTTAGGCCTTTTATACCGAACCCTATGAGGTGTTTAACATGCCAGCGTTTCGGTCATACGACACTGAATTGTGGAGGCAAACCAACCTGTGGGAGGTGTGGACAGGCAGCTCATGACTCTGGGGTTGACTGTCCTTCCCCAGCAACGTGTCTAAACTGCTCAGGAGGGCACCCTGTATGGAGTCGTGATTGCTCTGTCTTTGTTGAAGAACAAAAATACAGGAGATAAAAGTGCGCAAACGTATTCCATATGTGGAGGCCAAAAAAAAAAATATAAGGCGACACAACCTCCTGTGTTTCCGACCTCCTATGCCTCACTACTCCAGAAACCCACGCCCACTTTTGATGCATCGACACAGACCATCCCCATTTCCACCAGCGAAACTTGCACCTGCATTTGTACATGCCAAACTTTGATTAGTCGAGATATCGGAATACAGGCCGACCCAATGGATGTGAAAGACGAAATAGCTGCAGTAATAATTGAGAAGACACCTCAAAAGGAGAGTACCATCCCACAGGAACGTGCCGTTCCAACAGAACGCGCCCCTCAACAGCAGGGAGCTGCCCAGAAGCTGGTGGCCCCCCAGAAGCAGAGTGCTCCCCGAAAGCAGAGTGCTCAGCAACACGCCCTTCCTTCATCTTCTTCAGAGAAGAAGAAACCAAAGAAGGCGTCTCAGCATTCGATCGAAAGCCTCCCCCAGGCACCATCGAATGTCGTTCTGGCAGCCTTAACCGATGACGAGGATATCATAATGGACCTGGATACATCACCGGAATCAGTCAGCCCTAATGCCGCTGCCCGATCAAACAGTGCCTCACCGTCTAGGCACAAGGATAGGGGGAAACTACAACCACACCGCTGACACGGGAACCATACTCCAATGGAACATGAACGGATTCAGGGCTCGTTTGGACGAATTACGTCTTATTCTGCAGAACAGACCATTCTGTGTCTCCCTTCAGGAGACACATTTCAAGCAGTGTGACGCACCTGTACTTAGAGGCTATCACCTCTACAGAAAAGACGACCTGACTGGCGATAGGGCGCAAGGCGGTGTGGCAGTGTTCATCAAGGACACATTCCATTCTACGCCTGTGCACCTAACTACGTCGCTACAGGCAGTTGCAGTCCGTGTGTTGGCACACACTGAGCTTACAGTGTGTTCTCTGTATTTACCACCTGGAGAGCCTCTCAATGTTGTACTCTTGACACAGCTTCTCGATGACCTTCCTCGCCCTTTTCTCATTTTAGGAGATTTCAATGCTCATAATGCTTTATGGGGATCTAACACCACTTGCCCCAGGGGTCGAATGGTTGAGCGTGTATTACAGTCGACTTCGGTAATTTTGCTGAACACGGGTAAGGCCACACACTTTTCAGCGTTGCTACAGGTACGTCTTCCGCCATTGACCTCTCCTTCTGTTCGCCAGCTCTTGCAGACATTGCCCAGTGGGATGCAGACGACGACCTCCAAGGCAGTGATCACTACCCTATCTGGGTAACTCTGCCAGATGGAATGGATCATGCTCGACAGCCGCCGAGATGGCTTATTAAGAAAGCTGATTAGCAGCTTTTTAAACAGTTGGCTGTTTTGGAAAGGCATGAAGGCGTTCAGAACTGGGTGGATCACACTACAGCCGTGATTCGCGCCGCCGCCGATGCGTCGATCCCCAAATCGATTTAAGAGGCAGCCTGTTCCTTGGTGGAACGAGGAGTGTCGGTCTGCAATCCGAAACAGGAGGGCAGCTCTCCGACGATTCCACAGGTGCCCTACTGATCACAATCTTGCAACTTTTCGCGTAGCAAGGGCACGGGCGAGACGCATTATTCGAGAGAGCAAGGAGAGGTCTTGGCAAGAGTTCCTGAATTCTATCAATAGGTTCACATCAGCAAGCAGAGTATGGGAAGCCATTAGGAGGATCTCGAGGCGGAATTCCCGACCACCAATAGCAGCTGTACAAGGGCAAGGACTTCTCCTGACTTCGCCACGAGACATTGCTCAGGTAATGGCAGAATCATTTTACACCATTACATCGGATTCTAGCCAGAATGCAGCCTTTCGGCAGCATCGGGCTATACAGGAGAGGGTTGGTTTTGATTTCCGGTCCTCAAATGCTGAGGAATATAACCAACTGTTCTCACTGTGGGAGCTGGAGACTGCATTAAAAGTACCTTGTGATACTGCCCCTGGCGTCGAAGACATAACGTACAGCATGCTCCAACACATGGAACCGCAATCGAAGCATGTCCTCCTTCAGCTTTTTAACCAAATCTGGTTCACGGGAAACTTTCCACGCTCGTGGAAAGAGTCTGTTTTAATACCTATTTTAAAACCAGGGAAAGATCGGACTGATGCTGGTAGTTATCATAGCATAAGTCTCACCAGCTGTGTAGGAAAGACATTGGAGCGTATGGTTAACCGACGCCTAGTCTGGGTCCTAGAAAGCAGGTCCCTACTCAGCCGCTCCTAATGTGGCTTCAGAAGGTACCGTTCAACGCTTGACAACTTGATCTTGCTTGACCGGGAAATCCAACAAGCTTTCCTACGTAAGCAACACCTGGTCGGTGTGTTCTTTGATCTCGAAAAAGCCTACGATACTACCTGGAGGCGTAATGTTTTACAGCAGCTCCATGAGTGGGGTTTTCGTGGTCGTCTACCCATTTTTATTCAGTCTTTCCTTTCGGATCGGTATTTTAGATACAAGGTCGGGAGCGTATTGTCTGACCGTTTTCATCAAGAGAACGGTATCCCCCAAGGAAGTGTTTTAAGTGTGACGGCCTTCGCCATTGCTATCAATAGTATTACGTCCACTGTACGAAGTCCAGTACAGTGTTCCCTCTTTGTGGACGATTTCTCCATTTTCTGTGCGTCCTCCTCCGTCGCAACTGCTGCTCGTCAATTACATCTGACGATCAGGCGGTTGGAGGAATGGTCCAACAGAACAGGTTTTCAATTTTCGTTGGAGAAGACCGTTTGTGTAGATTTTAATCGCTCCCGTTCCCTTTTTAATTACCCAGTTCTCAAACTTGGGGGGACTGCTCTCACTTTTAAGGAGAAGGTGAAATACCTAGGTCTTACTTTTGATGAAAAGCTCACTTGGTTGCCACACCTTAAGGAACTAAAATTACGATGCATCAAGGCTTTAAATCTCCTTAAGTGTGTTAGCCATCGGGCCTAAGGAGCTGACAGGGCACGTCTCCTCCAATTTTACAGGTCATTTGTGCGACCCCGCCTCGACTATGGATGTCAAGTTTATGGATCCGCGAGACCATCTTATTTGAAAATGCTGGACTCCATACACCATGAAGGTATCAGGTTGTCCACAGGTGCATACCGCACAAGTCCGGTTGTTAGTCACTGTGCAGAAGCTGGTGAGCCTCCGCTTTCTATTCGCCGCCTTCTACTCACTGCCTTCTACTCACTGCACGTCAAGCGTACCAATCTATGTCAACTCCAAATTTCCTAGCGACTTCCAATGCTAATCAACAATCATTGGTACGCTTGTTCCGTAGCCGTCCGCAGACAAGAAGGCCCTTTTGGTTCTGTGCAAGGGACAGCCTCGATTTGCTACAGGCGCAAGGCATTCAGGTCCAACGCCAGGGGTGGAGTAGGGGATGTCCCTGGCTACTTCAGAGGCCCAGGGTGCTTTTAGAGTTGACTCTCTACAGGAAGGCTTTTACTTCAGATACCTTTTATAAAAAGTAAATTTCTCAAAATTTTAAGTCACCATTCTGATTTTGTCACGGTCTACACGGATGGGTCCAAGCAAGGTGATCATATTGGTTGCTCTGTCGTGTTCCCCGATGTTGTCCTTCGGATAGGGCTCCCAGAACAGTTTACCGTTTATTACGCGGAACTGTTTGCTATCCTGAGGGCACTAGAACAGATAAGAAGACATCATGGAGTGAAGTTCATGATCTGTTCAGACTCCCAAAGTGCCCTCCTGGCTATTGACCAAATGTACCCATCAGATCGGATGGTGCAGGATATACAGGACGCTCTCCTTGCACTGCAACAACGAAACAAGGAGATCATCTTCTGTTGGGTTCCTGGGCATACTGGGATCCGGGGAAACGAGCTTGCCGATGTGGCGGCTAAGGAGGCTTGCTCCCTCCCCCCTTCTGTACGCTGTTCTGTCCCATTGCAGGCTGTTACCTCGTATGTGACAAGGAAAGCCATGGTTTTGTGGGAGGATCAGTGGTTGGATGTGGCGGATAACAAGTTACGCGCCCTAAAATCTTCAGTACGTCCATGGCGTACTTCCTTCCGCTCTCGAGGAGCTGAGGAAGTCACCCTTACTCGCCTTAGAATTAGACACTGCCCGCTAACGCATGGCTTTCTTTTGCGTCGTGAGGAACCGCCAGAGTGTAACAGATGTCGGACACAATTGTCGATACGACATATTTTCACAGAATGCTATTTATACGCTGGTGTGAGGACAACTTTAGGTCTCTCACAGGACCTGAAATCTATTTTAGGTGACGATGAAGCGTCTGTGGATTGTGTCCTAAGATTTTGTGCAGCATCTGGACTTCTTCCCAAAATATTGGGTGTTCGATTTTAATGTGTGACAGTGTGGCTCGGTCACTCTTTAAGTAGTCACCGGGCCCCATACATCTATCAAACTTTTATCCCTTTTTTGCAGTCCTTTCCTTTGAACCGTCTTTTAAATTTTTAATGTACAATTGAAGTTAAATGTCCATACGACTGGACCAATTTTTCTTCTCATCTCCTTACGTTAGCATACGGGCGCTGATAACCTCGCTGTTGAGCGCCCTAAAACACCAATCATCATCATCATGAGGAACAAAAACAATAATTTTTATGAGTAGTGGCAATGCATAGGAAACCATTTCAGAAAGGAAACATATTTTAAGGCTTGTCAACACCTAATGTCATTAGTGACGATTAACTGTCCCTTAGCTTGTCTTCCTACCAACAGCACACTTCATGAAATGGTCATCCATCCATGTACGCGACTTAACGTTAGAGATCTTGCAGGAAACGATGTACTCACTTAGCTAAGGCCGTTTGCCAAAAATTTTCAAATGCGAATAAACAAACAATGTTACCAGCAACTCAGGCATAAAAGAATAGTTTTGTTATATGAAACAATGTATTAGCTGCATAGCGTCTATTGTAATATAATATTATATGAAAAATCAGTCAAGTCCCATCAATGGCCCCATATAATATTTTTAAGGGGGCGGGGGGGGGGGGGGTGGGAGGTGAGGGGCAAAGTAGGAGGAGATGAGGTGGTATTGCATACATATATATTTTACAATGACTAAATATGCGAAGGAATTGCATGTACATGCTACACTTCTTTCCTTAACCTCAAGGTCCATCACTTCCGCTATCTCCATGCCTTTGTGTTACCTCTTTGTCCTCTAAGGCTTCTCACAGTATTAGCTACCTGAAAACCCGGTGTTGCTAGGGATTCATTTGTTCCAACATTGTTTCTCCAAGTACCCTCCCTTCTCTCTCTCTCTCTCTCTCTCTCTCTCTCTCTCTCTCTCTCTCTCTCTCTCTCTCTCTGACCATTTCCTCCTCCCTGCTCTGTTTGGCTCTGCCTATGTTAGTAGTCGTCGTCTTGCAGCTCCTCCTCCTCCTCCTACTACTACTATTCCATTCTATCCCGCTGCCTCTGTCATTACCTCCCCCACTCTCTGCCCTCTGCCAATCTTCTTCTGTCACCCCTGCCTGTTCATCCCCTCACTGTCCTGTATATGAAAATTTAGAATAACTGCCAAATTCATGATGAATGGTCAAACGGTGTCAGTCTGTAGTAAGAGACCCTCTGCCATGCACCTTACAAAATCTTACATAGACAGTGATACTCCACTTGTTTTTCATCTCTGGTGTACAAAATTTTATCGCTGTTGGATGAATGGTATGGCAGCGCGGAAAATACAAAAGTAATCCAAATAACGGTGGCCACCATAGATTACTAATTTCGCTTTTTTTCGATTTCTTACGTGTTCCTTTGAGTATTCCCTTTTTTTTCTAAACATACTTGTATTAAAGCAAATAAAATAAAAAACATTCAAAATGGTGTAGCCATTTCAGTTTTAACAAGACTAACACACAGCAACTGATTTTTATACATGTAGGTAATACATAAAAAAACTTAGAATAAAATGAAATACACGAAAAATTAAAAAATCACTTTTAAGTGTTAGGTAAATTTTGAGAATACGTTCAATGTGGAATAAATTGTAGCAAGTTAGTCCTAAATCGGCTGTAATAATGCAAATGGAATGATCATATGGCTTTCCGTGGCCAGGATAACCCCAGAGAGGTTCGACCGCCTACTGTAAGTCTTTCTATTGACGCCACTTTGGTGACATGATGTCGATGATGGTAAACACACAAAACACAGAACCAGGGTCTTTGCATCGGCGGTCAGCGATGCTGCCACTCAGTTATGGAGGCGGACGAATATAATATTATTTCCATGTGGCTCAGTGAGCTGCTGCAAATCTTTAAATTGGTCGCTACTTCTGTGTCCAAATGTCGGTAACATATTGCTATTTTTCAAAACCAGAAAACTGGGACCTACAGTTGATCGTGGATTCAGATCCATGCATCATTCCCAGCATCAAACCAAAATTTCATTAAGGTCAGTTGAGTAATTTCAAAGTTCATCGCGGACAATGTGACATGGGAAAGTGTGTGTGTGTGTGTGTGTGTGTGTGTGTGTGTGTGTGTGTGTGTGTGTGTGTGTGTCATTTTATACATATACATAGATAATCATACACAATATACATATAACTATTTTTTTCCAGATATTTGTTATAATTGTAATGTGTTCGTGATACAGACTGATATTTTGCTTTACTTCAGGTTCACATTTTCTTAGAGTGCAGCACCATGGATCTACCACATAGAGAAGTCATTCTCGTTACTCTCTAATATGTTGTGTGATCCCCTTGAATGGCCAGTACAGTTGCACACCTGTGTGTCTTGGACACTATGAGGTTAACCAGCTGCCATGCTCATTAACCACAGACGTATTCGACGTGGGGTGACTTGTGTGCCTCAACGATACAGTTCCCATACAATAGGTGCAACCACAGCGGATGGGTATATATGGAGAGACCAGACAAACGTGTGGTTTCTGAAAAGGGCAGCAGCCTGGATGATTAACTGATATGGCCTTGTGACATCAGCTAACATGGCTTTGCCATGCAGTTACTGCGAACAGCTGAAAGCAAGGGGAAAATAAGGCCGTTAATTTTCCCGAGGACAAAAAAAAGTTCAAATGTTTGTAAAGCTTATGGAACTTAACTGTGGAGTCATCAGTTCCTAAACTTACAAACTACTTATGAACTAGCTTATACTAAAGACGGCACAAACAGCCGTGCCCGAGGGGGGGATTCGAATCCCCTGACGGGGAACGGCCTCACACATCGGAGCATAGCGCCTCAAAGCACTCAGCTGTTGATCCTGAGGACATGCAGCTCTACTGTATTAATATATGATGGAATCCTCTTGGTTAAAATATTCGGGATGTAATATAGTTCCCCATTCATTCGAATTTCCGAGCAGGGGCTACTCAGGAGGATGTCGTCATCAAGGAAAAACAGTCATGCTACTGTTGGGATCGTTGAATGTTCTTTTTCTTAATCTGGTAAGTGAGTTAGAAAATTTTAAAAGAGAAATGAATAGGTTAAAGTTAGATACTGTGGGTATCAGGAATGAATAGGATTTCTGATCAGGCAAGTACAGGGCGATAAATATGAAATCAATTGGTGGTAACGCAGGAGTAGGTCTGATAAGGAATAAGAAAATTGGAATGCGGATAAGTTAATGCATTATCACAGCAAAGATAGATATGAAGCAAACACCGACCACAGTAGTACAAATTTAAACTGTAAGACATACCCAGGGGCAGATATAGACTCTAACCATAACTTACTGGTTATGAACGGTAAACCTTTAAAGACTGCAGAAAGGCAGAAAAATTGAGATGGAACCAGTACAATTTGAAGGAACCAGAGATGGCCGAGACTTTCAAAGGAAGGATTAGGCTAAGATTGGCTGAAACAAGGAGAGTAAGACAGTAGAAGAAGAAGAAGAAGAAGAAGAAGAAGAAGAAGAAGAATGGGTTGCTGAGAGAGATTATATCGGGAGAAGGACAAGGCCTTATAGAAATCCCTGGATGACACAGGAGATACTAAATTTAATTGATGAAAGGAGAAAATGTACAAATGCAGTAAATGATGCAGGTAAAAGGGAGTATAGACAGCTGAAAAATGAGGTTGACAAGAATTGCAGATTGGCTAAGCAGGAGTGGTTAGATGACAAATAAAATTCCGTATAGAAATGTATAAGTAGGGGAGACAAGAAAAGCTGCGGCATGAATATCAAGAACTCAGTTGGAAAACCAGTACTAAGCAAAGAAGGAAAGCTGAAAGGTTGCAGGAATATATAGAGGGCCTATACAAAGGATGTAAACCTTGAAGGTAGTATTCTAGAAATGGAAGACGAAGTACAGGCAGACGAGATAGGAGATATGATACTGTGAGGAGAATTTGACAGAGCACTGAAAGATCTAAATAAATAAATAAATAAAGGCCCCTGGAGTAATGATATTCCTTCTGAACTGCTGATATTGTTAGGAGAGCCAGTTACAAAGAAATAGTTCCACCTGATATTCAAGATGTATGGGACAGGGGAAATAAACTCACCATTCGTAAAGAATATTGTAATTACAATTCCAAAGCAAGCATGTTCAGCCAGTTACAGAACTGTTAGAGTTGTCATGGATGCAAAATACTAACATAAATTATCTACTGACAAATCAAAAATGGGTTTAATTCGACCTTGGGGAAGATCAGTTTGGATTTAGGAGAAATTTAGGAACATGCGAGGTAATACATTACGACTTGTCTTAGAGGAGAGGTTAAGGAAAGGCAAACCTACGTTTTCAGCATTTGTAAATCTGTATAAAGCTTTTGACAATGTTAACTGGAATACACTCTTTCAAATTCTGAAGGTAGCAGGGGTAAAATATAGGGAGCGAATATATTCATCTTGTACAACAACCATACAGAAGTTATTAGAGTCGAAAGGCATGAAAGGGATGCAGTGGTTGGGAAGGAAGTAAGACAGGTCTTTAGCCCTTCCCCAATGATGTTCAAACTGTGAAGGAATGTAAGGAGAAATTTGGAGAAGGAATTAAAATTCAGGGAGAGGAAATAAAAACTTTGCAGTTTGCCTACAACATTATAATTCTTTCAGAGACAGCAAAGGATGTGGATAAGCAATTGAACGGAATGGACAGTGTCTTGAAGGTCTAAGATGACCATTAATAAGAGTAAAACAGGGATAATGAAGTTTTAGTGTTAGAAAATTAGGTGGTGTTGAACGAATGAAATTAGGTAATGAGCACTGAGAGTAGTAAACGAGTTTTGTTATTTGGGTAGCAAAATAATTTTTGATGGCCAAAGTAAGGAATATATAAAATTGAAAATGGCTGTGGGACGAAAAATATTTCTGAAGAGAGAGATTTGTGGACATCCATTATTAATTTAAATGTTAGGAAGTAATTTCTGGAGTTTAGCATTGTATGGCAGTGGTACATGGATGATAAAAAGTTCAGACAGAATATGATAGAAGCTTTGGGAATGACGATTAGATGGATTAATCACGTAATTAATGAGGTGCACAACAGAATTGGGGAGACAAGGAGTTTCTGGCGTATCCTGACTAAGAGAATGGTTAGTTTTGTGGGACACATATTGAGACCTATAGGAATCCTCAACATAGCATTAGAACAACACGTGTGGGGTAAAAATCGTAGAGGGAGACGGAAGGATGAATACAGTAAGCAGATTCAAAAGGATGTGGGTTCCTTTTTTAAATTTTCAGATGAAGGGACTTGCACAGGACAGGGTAGTGTGGAGAGCTGCATCTGATCAGTCTGCTGACTGAAGACCACAACAATAATTAGCACTTTAGGAATATTTGTTCATTCTTCCACGAGTGCAATAACTAGCTCTGGAACCTTTGTGGGAAGTGCTAGTTTGACTGCAATGCATCCAAGTGATCTCAGACATGCTTATTCGTGTTAGTCAGGTGAACAAGCCGGCCACTCCATTCGTTCAATTCTCTGTTTCAAAGATGTTGTCAACCAGTGTAACTATGTGGAGATAAGCATTATTGTCCACCAGAAGGAACCCATTTCCTATGGTCCCAGTGTAGGGAACAACAAAGGTCGAAGGATTTCGTCTCTATCTATGCCTCTGAGCAGTCAAAGTGCGATTCTGAAAGACATAGTGGTCCGTATGTCTGCCAGTACTGATGCCTGCAGACATTGTTTGTCCATGACCGTGATGTGGTGTTTCCTATATATGAGGAAGACTTTTCAGAGTTCCACGTTCTCTCCAGATGAGGGAACGACAATTGTCCAGCGGAACACAATATCTTGATTCATCTGTGAACTTGGCGCCACTTGTTAAGACTACAATCCTGATGTCCTTCCACCCAGTTTCTGCGGGCTAAACTGTGTCGTGGTTTTAATAGGACATGTACCACAGGCCTCCATGTGTAGAAGTCATATTCGTGAAGGCGATTTCCTGTTACTGTCTGGATGGTGCGTTGTAGCTGAGTTGCATTCCACCTCCTGTCTCAACCGGCTATTTAATTGGAGGTAATGGTCATCTCTAGCTAAAGTTACCCATGGACGACCTTGGCCTTGCCTTCATTTAGCAGTTCTTGTTGTCTGAAATAGAGTCCAGGTCCTGGAAATTACACTTTGGGACACTACAATGGTTGCATCTACCATTATCTGTGGGTGTTTCGCTTCCAACCTACTTCAGGCTCTCCCTGCCATAGACTCGGGTAAGTCGCATGGTTGTTGCATTGCACTAGCTGCTCACTACAGTATCTGAAACACAACTGCTTGTGTAATTTGTTTCATAAAGACAAGTCAACACCAACTTCCTCTGCAGCAACTTTCTGTTATTACCAATATCTCGGTTACTCTGATGTTGCCTTCACCTCGTAGAACTAACAGAAAGACGTCAAACCATTGTAGTTCATTCTACCAACAACAGTACTTGAGGACCTCGATATCTGAACTCATCCCCGTAATTGTTTTGACCTGGTTCCTGTATGTTGATCTTCTGTTTCTTCTTTTGTTTCATTATTGCTATTATTCGCGCCAGTCGATACCGGTCAAATTAACGCAGCCAGAAGCGAGCTCAGATCAGTGATGCACCACTACATTTAGGACAAAAATAATAAAAATATAAGTAATAAAAGATTATGTATGGTACGATTACAACTATACTATTGTGACGATGTGTATGCAGTCAAGACTTGATCTCTCTGGCCGTATTTTAATAAAAAGTCAAAATTATTAGATATTCATGTTTAGCTTTGACAAACACACTTATTTTTTGACTTTTACCTCTTTAAACTATTATTTTCATTTATCTTCTTTTTCAGTTAAAATATTATCACCTGTCTTTCCGTGGTAGTTTGGGTAGTTTGTCCTCTTTTTAAAGTTTATTTTCTTTGCCTGTAATAGTTTATGCTAAATCAAGAAGCAGTGTCAAATTGCTGATATCTATGGTACGGTGCAAGCTATGGAAATAACATAAAAGAGCAAAGTTATTGAGAATTTTCTCCTTTACAAATATGTTTATTCTATTTTTGTCAGATGAATGGTTCAGCTAGAAATTTTTATTTAAATTTCGAGCTGTCAAAAGGTGGCTGCGAAGACCCACTTTTGTGTTACTAATGTTTTAAATTAGACAAATGCGAAAAATTGTCACTGTGTTCTCTTTCTAACGATTGTACCATAAGAAAACATTTGTAATTGTTTTCATTATTTCTTACACTTTCAATCTCCCTACCAGTTGTTATATAACTTGTTAATGGTATAAGAGTGATTGCTACAATTGAGTCCAAAGCAAATAAAACGTTTTTAGTGGATTCTTGTGGAACAATAACCGAGAAAAACCAATCAACTAACATTTACAAACCATTATATGGCTAGTGCATGCCTCTAAGGCGATTTTGAGAATCACCAAAGGGGAAAACATTTTAAAGGTAAACTATTTAAAAACGGTCCACCATACGAAAACTTTGGTAACTGATGGTTGAAGAATGAAATATGAGAAAAATCTTCCCACCAACAAGTCTAAAGATTGTCAATGGTATCAAAGTGATTTTTAGCAAACACTACCTACCACAAATGATTTTGAGCTACCAATATTTGTATAGGTTTCTCCATGAACTATAAACTTGTATACAATCCACTGCCAAACATTCTATAGCAAATTACAAAATAAATTACAAATTAAATCTTTAATATGAAGAGCGTGCCGGCCCATTTCTAGTACCCCTAGCCAATGAAGGAGGCAGACTTCCCAAATCCTCCACATTGCCTATAAGCATTTTGGTGCTATCTCTGTTGCTGGCAGAAGATTCCAGTGCACTCACTGTATTAGAGAGAGAGAGAGAGAGAGAGAGAGAGAGAGAGAGAGAGTGTTTGTGTGTGTGTGTGTGTGTGTGTGTGTGTGTGTGTGTGTGTGTGTGTGTGTGTGTGTGTGTGTGTGTGTGTGTGTGTGTGTGTGGGGGGGGGGGGGGGGGGGGAGAAACAACAGATTTTTCCCCAAGTAGGGAATCAACAGCCCATAGAGCATGGCACAGATGCAGTGGCTCTTGAGCCTAGTGCTTCGAACAGGTTTTGTGGCTTACTCAAATTACTACAAATGAAAATTAATTCACTATATATATAATATTTTTTTTCTCTTGGAAAAACTACAAACAAAAAATTTTGGAACTACAATCCACTACAAATGAAGCTGTTCAAGAGTATATAAAGTAAAAAGCAATTACGTCAAGTCAGGTGCCAGGTTAATGTAGTTTGCTGTTTAACAGTACCGCAACTGTAAAAGTCAGGTTTCAAACTTCAGTGAGCATATGATGGACTTAGCGTGCCCACTAAAAAGCTATATGAAGTTCCTCTTACAATAGCCCCAGCTAAGCTGAAACATATTTTGAAAATAGCTGAAACGTTATTTACACTATGTGATCAAGAGTATCCAGACACTCCCAAAAAACATACCTTTTTCATATTAGGTGCATTGTGCTGCCACATAGTCCTAGGTACTCCATATCAGTGATCGTAGTAGTCATTAGAGAATGGGGCACTTCATGGAACTTACAGAATTTGAATATGGTTAGGTGATTGGTGTCATTTGTGTCAGATGTCTTTTGTGTCAGATGTCTGTACATGATAGTTTCACACTCGTAAACATCCCTAGGTCCACTGTTCGTGATGTGGGAACATTATGGGACACGTACAGCACCAAAGCCTACAGGCTGACCTTGTCTGTTGACTGACAAACATCAGACAGTTGAAGAGGATCACATAGTGTAATAGGCAGGCATCTATCCAGACCCACACACAGAAATTCCAAACTGCATCAGGATCTACACCAAGTACTATGACAGTTAGGTGGGAGATGAGAAAACTTGGATTTCGTGGTCATGCGGGTGCCCATAAGCCCCACATCACACAGGTCAATGCCAAATTGCATCTCTCTTAGTGTAAGGAGTGTAAACATTGGACAACTGAACAGTGAAAAAATGTTATGTGGAGTGAGGAATCACAATACACAATGTGGCGATTCAATGAAAAGGTGTGGGTATGCCGAATGCTGGTTAACATCATCTGCCCACATGTGTAGTGCCGACAGTAAAATTCTGAGGTGGTGGTGTTACGGTGTGAATATGTTTCTCATGGAGGGGGATTGCACCTCTTGTTATTTTGTGTGGCAGTATCACAGAACAGACCTATATTGATGTTTTAAGCACCTTCTTGCTTCCCACTGTTGAAGAGCAATTCAGGAATGGTGATTGAATCTTTAAACACAATCGAGCACCTGTTCATAATGCACGGCCTGAGGTAGAGTGGTTACATGACAATAACATCCCTGTAACAGTCTGGCCTGCACAGACTCCTTACTTGAATCCTACAGAACACCTTTGGGATATTTTGGAACTCAGACTTCGTGCCAAGCCTCACTGACCTACATCGATACCTCACTTCAGTGCAGCACTCTGTGAAGAATGGGTTGCCGTCCCCAAAGAAACCTCCCAGCACCTGATTGAACGTATGCCTTGCATGAATGCTTCAAGACCAGAACTGTTTACACTCGGCAGACCCCTCTCCGTCAGCAGCTACCTGCTGTTGACATACGGCACTGGCCACCACTTGTCGAACTCCTATCGACCAGGTGATAGTTGCATGGTGCTGAGAGTCCATTTATCAACTGTTGTTTCCTTACACCATGTTCTAGTACTTACATGTATGTATTGGATGTACTATGTTTGGTGACTGTTTTTGCGGGAGAAAACACTTAGGAAAATGAGTCTCGTCTCACGTAAGACTGAATTGGCATGAAATATTTTCCATGTGCAAAAGGTCTCTCTAACAGACACACATGATGAACTGTGACCATTTATCTGCTAGGTGACACTCGCATTCACTATTTAAGGTCCAGACATCAATGTAGGTGTACTTCATGCTGTAATTAAGACCAACAAAAATAGAAGTGGTAACTATTATTGTATTTTTTCCCCTTAATCATCATCAAATTGCTCTTTGAGCACTCCTATTCACTGTAGTTACTAGTGATGAGTAATGATGCCTTTACACTTCATAAAAATATATTAATGACAGACAACTAATATGATTTACATAATCACTCAAAGTACAGGTAGATGTAATGGTTTGCATGTGGTGGCTCAGAAATAGTGTGTGCACTACTAACTCCACAAAAGAGGTGTGTCCATTGCAATTGTTATTTGGTGCAAACACTGAGATGTTTGTCGTGCATCAGATATTAAAAGTGCATAACAACACTTTCTACTGATGTATTGAAGCATCCAATAGTCTGATTTGGAAGTCATCTCACTCTCATTTATTCCTCCGATAAAATCCCCTCAAATATTTCTTTTGAACACCCATTTGAACAACTGTCAACAAAATTTCTTTCTAGGTGAAAATAAACTTCAAATGTTGTTTAACAACAGATTTTTTCCTAAGGCCATGGATTTGATAAACTACTTTGAGTATTATAAATGGATTCTTCCACCACTTCTTGGTTGACCAATTCCATATTTCAGGTTGAAAACAAACAATTGTTCTGTTTGTCTACTAATTTTTGTTTATTTACAAACTAGTTTTTGGGTTATTAGGCCATCTTCGCGTAAACATATGACAGGCATCAACAAGAAACGCTTGTGCTTATGTTGCAAACATCGTAAGTAAAGATGATACACAAAAACTCTAGTTCTTTGCTTATGACATTAGTTGAAGTTGATTTCTCGCCATGTAGGTTTATGCTGTGTGATAAATGCCTTCTTATTAAGGATTGTACACAGTGAAACACGTTACATACTTAATATAATATCATTCTAAGCTATGGTGAAATTATTGAAAGTGTGACATGTTGAAATTGTAGGTTGTAGTGCGTTTTTGACACAGTGTACATATGATATAAATTTCCTACTTAATATTTTTCTCATCTAATTTAGGATTGGACAAAGTGAAACACTTTACATACTTCATATTACTCCATTATATGCTACAGTACAATTATTGAGGTTGTGACTTATGTTGAGATCACCTTTGGTGTGCATTAAGTGTGTATTGAAAAGAGGACACAGCTGCCATGTCCACAAAGTAGTGGTACGTATAACCAACAAAGGTAGGAAACTAAACCTGTTGGAAGCACTGGAAATAAACATTTAGCCGAAAATCACAGTCTAGTTCTAAACAACCAATTACAGCTGAACACATCCTCATTATTAAGCTTCACATAATGTAGTCAATCAGTTCTCTGCCACAAACCACTGCAACTTTCACATGCCTACATATAAATGTAACAGCTCCCTTTACTGCCTTGCAGACTTTAGTAACAAACAGTAACTATAAGAAATTGTAATATGAAATGTAATTTAAATAAGTGAACTGTATCAAAGTTGTCGAATAAGTAATGTAAACACAATGTAAAAAATGTGTTAAACGCACACCAAAGTTGATCTCAACATAAGTCACAACCTCAATTGTACTGTAGCATATAATGGAATATTGTCACTTCTCATTATTCATATAAATCATTGTGCACCCTCTTTTAAAATGTTCTACTTTATTGAGTTTCTGGATGATTAAGATTGCTACCTAGAAGGACATCAGTCCCACTTGGGCCTCTCACAGCATTTTTCTGTATTTTCAGGATATTTCTTTGTAATACTGTGTATCAAATAAAGCCAACTGTTGTCTCTTTATTGTTCCAATATGCAACAACATCATACATTCCAGCACTCATTGTTGGATGGCTGAAGCAATACTGTTGAATATTGTTTGTTAAGACAGTGTCTGATAGTCGTCCTTGCAAATACGAACCACAATACAAGAGGAACTCAGAAAAATAGAAGATGAAAGCTCTGGTGAGGAACTTGAGTTTTCTGATAGTGATGGCGACTATGAAGACAGTGTGGTAGTTCCAGTGACTGCAGATGAAGGAAGTGATTCTTGTGACAA
The DNA here is from genome assembly GCA_026315105.1 of Locusta migratoria. Taxonomy (NCBI): domain Eukaryota; kingdom Metazoa; phylum Arthropoda; class Insecta; order Orthoptera; family Acrididae; genus Locusta; species Locusta migratoria. The sequence goes on from CM048755.1 coordinate 108,627,330, forward strand.
AAGTGTTAGTCATACTCCCAATTGGGAGGAAAATGAAGCTTCTGCAGCAAGTCTTCCTTCTAGTGTCCTAAATCTGTATGGTTAACAACCCAGAAATAGGTGGATCCTTCTGGAAGGAAATAAAAAATTGGTACTGAGCAGCAAAAACTTACTGAAGGAAAAGAAACAGCAAAAGGTAGAACTGTCTGGAAAACTGTATTTATGGGCTCTAATGCAGGTCAGTAATATGTCCGCTCTTTCTATAGAGTTATAGCTTGTAAAATAAACACTAATGAAATACAAGATATGTATGATAAATAATAGTAACAAGAAGTTGATATAGCACACAGAAAATAGTTAATTTCATAGAATTTAAGGATGAATGTACATGAATAAAATTATTACAATAGATGTTATAAAGAATATAATTCTTTCATACATTTTCAGGTCATGTGTGAAATCGTAATGTTCTGCAAGAGGACCAGGACCAACTTCGTATACTAAAAGGAACATTCAAAATGGAAAATTCCTTAGTGCTTGGCGGCTAATTTTCAGTGATTCCATGATGTGCCACATAAAGCGTTGTACTGAAACTGAGGCTAGTCATAGAACGAAAGATGATTCCTGGACACCAGACATTGAAGAATTTGATGCTTTTGTCACCATAATGTATGCAAGAGGAGTGTATAGGTGCAAATATTTTTTCTCTGAAATGCCTGTGGTCAACACTATGGGTTACTCCATTTTTCAAACTATGGGGTGAAACAGATTTATTGAAATAATGAAGTAACGTGAGTTTTGACGTTGTTTCGTTGTTTACGAGGGTACCCCTTAGAGAGTCACTAGATTTGATTGGTCAGAAGTTTGACGAGAAGACCACCAAACGTTTTAGCCATGTCTTGACCTCCACGTATTTTCTTTTCAATGGCGAATACTATGAACAAACGGAGGGAGTCACCATGGGTAGCCCACTCTACCCTGTGGTCGCAAATTTCGAGGAGGAAGCCCTGGTATCATCTGAACGGAAACCTACTTGCTTTTTCCGTTACGTGGACAACACTTTCGTCATCTCGCCACATGGTTATGGATAACTCCTTTACTTCCTTACACATCTGAACTCTAGGGAAATTGCCGTTCCTTGATGTCTTGGTCAAGAGAAGAGCTGATGGCACCCTGGGTCATGGTGTGTATCAGAAGACAACGCACACTGATCTGTATTTACACGCAGACAGCTGTCACCACCCTTCACAGAGGAATGGGGTTCTTAAAACTCTAGTACATAGGGCGCGCGCACTATCTCTGATACAGAGAGTCCACCCCTGAGAACTGTATTCCGAAAAAATGGGTACTCAGAGTGGCAGATTCAGTGGGCTCTCCACCCAACCACTACAGCACAACCTGTGGAAATGGATGAAAACACGAGGGAGGAGGTAGGCACTGCATTCATTCCATATACCGGCACTCTCTTGGGGAAGGTCGCACGCAGTTTGAAGAAACGCCAAGTTGGAACTGTCTTTTGTCCGCCGAATAAAATTCGTGCACTGGTGGGGAGCGCCAAAGATGATCTCTGTTGGAGGAAGGCCGGCATGTACCAGATTCTGTGTCAGTGTGGCAAGTCATATATTGGACAGACGATGCGTACCGTCGAGGATTGATGAGTTTAATACCAGACACACACAAGATTTATGTATCCGAGCAAGTCGGCAGTCGCTGAACATTGTTTGTTGGAGAATCATGCGATGTAGTATGACTGCACTAGGATTCTGGTACAGACGTCGAGATACTGGGACTGCGTCATTAGAAAGGCCATTGAAATTCGCACAAGTGACGACCTCATAAACCATGACTGTGGCTATAATCTTAGCAAAGCTTGGGAACCAGCGATTCTGTTAATTAAGAGTGACTCTAGCAAACATAACGTAGTGACGACCACGGCGGACAGAGCCCTCACATCGTCATCTCAGGCGCCGTCGCAATAGCTTCTGCGGCGCGGGGCGTGGACCACGGAGGGGTCGCTCCGCGGGCCGAGGGTATTTAAATCGCCCCCTACTGGGCTAGAACCCAGTTTCCTTCGAGCCACCGTAGCGTGCGGATCTCCGTGCCAGCGCGTTTTCAGGAGCTCAGTCCATCAGTTCACCTGATGATGGCGACATGTATGATCACCGAAATATTGTGCCCATTGGACACTATAGACCGGCAGTACAACCTTGGATATTTTGATTATGAAGTAATTATGTTTGACATAAAGTCCACTAGAGCTGAGCACCTCAAGATTGACAAATTTGCTCTTGCCTCAGTTATTTGGAATACTTTCATAGAAAACAGTAAGTTGTGCTAGAAAACAGAACCCTATGTTACAACTTTTGCCCTCAAAAAACAAGATGCCCATTCACGCAATACATTGCAAGCAAACTAGACAAGTTTGGAATAAAATTCTTGTTATTTGTAGGTTTCTAGTAAATACACACTAAATAGATTCCTATAGACTGGTGCTGACCCCTTTCGACCAGTTGACCAAAGTGGAAACGTCATTCTATCCACAATTTTAGTGGTTACACTGAACTGTAATCGAAGAAGGTGCCTCCTACAGCAAAGACTCTAAAACATCCACTTCACTTGACTGTTGCGTATAAAAATGATGGCACAGCGCTAACATTTTATCAAAGGAAAACAAAAATGTTTTATTTTTTAGTTCACTCTCATGTATCTGTGTCTGAAAGTCAGAAGAAAACTCCTGAAACACTACAATTTTATAATGAAACAAAATTGGCAGTAGACATTGTGGATCAAATGACAAGAATATACTCCACAAAAGCCGGGACAAGACATTTGCAAAGCATGTATTTTACAATATTCTTGATTTGGCTGCCATAAATTCATGGGTGTTGTATAAAGGCATCACTGGTGAATGACTTAGTAGACGGAAATTTATTATGGATTTGTGTGAAGAGCTTGAAGCCCCATATGTAACAGTAAGAAGTAAAGAGTCAGATAGAGATAATGTAGACAATAAAGATGGGCCACAGAAGGCAACAAAGAAAGTGAAGTGTATAATTTGTACCTCATACACACGCTAATGTTCATTCAGGTTGTGAGAAAGCAGTATGTGGCGAAATGTGAGAAGAGAAGACAAGTGTGGTGTGACAAGTGTAGCAACAAACAGCAGTGAGCTTTGAATGTGTAAAATTTATTGTTTGTGAAATACACATGTAAAGAATTTATTTTATTGATAGTGAATGTATGTGAAATCCTCTTTACTATTTGGACATTCGTATAGAAGACAGTTCTAAAATTTATAAATTATAGTAGATAAAAAGTTTTAAAGTTTAAAATATTAATAAAAGTTGATCAGAAGACAAACAATTCACCATCCATGTATTGCACAGTCGTGTAAATAAAAATCAATAAAAGCATATGTGAAGTTTACATTGTATTATCTTTCACAGTTGTGCCACATAAGCAATAAATTTTCATGGGGCCAATTGGGCCCCAGTGGTCCTTATAGGTAGTAGCCTGCATGTGGTCCTTCTAGTGTTAAGTATCTAAAGTTTCATTTTGTCCAATTCTAAATTAGATGATAAAAATATTAAGGCCATTTATATCATGTGTACACACATCAAAAGCACACTAAAAATGTTTTCAACATATCACAGGTTCAGTAATTTCACCATAGCTTAGAATGACATTATGTATGTAACATGTTTCGCTGTGTACAATTCTAAATCAGATGCCATTTATCAAACAGCATAAACCAACATGGTGAGAGATCAATTTGACAACTCAGCTAATGTCATAAACCAAGAAATATAATTTTTGGTGTGTTGTATCTTGATTTAACATATTTGCATCTTGATTTAACATGTTTGCAACATAAGCACTAGCATTTCATGTTGACACCTGTCAAATGTTTACCTGATTATGGTGTAACAAGCCAAAAACTAGTTTGTAAATAAATAGAACAAAAACAGATCAATTGTTTATTTTAAACCTGAAATACTTAATTGTTAGCTTGTTGCAGGTAATGAGAGAGAATACTAGAAATATCTAAAACTCTTTTGATGGAGAGGCATTCTTAATGTGTATGGATACTTGTAGCTAATGTCACATAAACGGCTAAAATTTTTTACTCCAGCAAGACCGGAACCATGGACCAATTCAACCTCTACTGCTGAAGTGACCTTCTGACTAAGATGAAATTTTCCGACAAAAACTGTTCTATATAATTTTAACCTGCATTGAACTGACTACAATTAAAGACCAAAAAAGCTTGGAATACCTGATAGTTCTTGAGTTACAATTTTTCAGTTTGGCAAATTAACCAGAATTTAAAAATTAATGCCACATTTCATTCACAGTTGTCTTTATATCCTCAATACCGTGTCTGAAATGAATCAGTGTAGTAAATATTTATTGGGCTTAATATTTTGAAAGGGAGGACACACACATATAGGAATGACTACACCTAATGGTGGATAGGAAGCAAATGATGATTTGTTATAAGTGATACAATAAAACAGTTTTAAAAAGAAATTCAGTGTGTTACAAAATTGCTATGTCACAATGAAGTAGTGTGGAAGATTTTTACTGGGGGGGGGGGGGGAGAGAGAGGGAGAGTGCTTGTGTAAAGACACACTTTCCTATGTCCACCCTGTCTTCCTGTCCTTGTGTTCCTTTCAAAATAAATCTTGTACACTCTGATCAGTTGACATAATATGCCTGAACAGTAATGTGCAGCTGATTCAGTCAGTAGGGGAAGATTTTCAAAAGGTTAAATTGGAGTGTAAAACCAAAGTTCTCTCTTTCCTCTGTTGTTCCTACCATTATGGTTGGCAACAGGCAAGTGACTATTGGCCCTCTCACACCTTTACACAGATGGGCGTATTGCAAAAGTCAGATGAAGAATTAAAGAACTTGTTCATGTACAAACTTTCACTTTTCCCATTGTCAGTATTCACTCAAGAAGTACTGAAATGAGGAAGAGCAATAAGTCTTCTTTGTATGCAGTATTCCAACCTGTCAATATTGATACACAAGGAAAAACTGAATTTGTTGTTGTAGATGGTCTCCTTCACAAATTGATGTGGCCCAAGCATTTATCGTTTGAGTTGATAGCTGCCCAATATGTACAATATCTTGAGGCACAGTACGGTCAGAACATTGTTGTGGTGTTTGATGGTTATTCCACAGAGAACAAAATCCTCTGATCATAATCTGATCTCTCACATTCTTCACCTGAGGTTATGTTGATGAAACAACCACTTCTAATGTTTCCAAAGAAAATTTTTTATCCAATGGCTGGATACGATTCTGACACATTAATCACCTGACAATTACTAGAAACATTTCCGATTTTCAGGCTGTGTTTATTCCTGGAGAGGATATAGACTTGATAGTCATCCTAACTGGTCTCAGTATTACCACGAAAGATACTATATACCTTCAGAAGTGTGGAAGAGGCATGATTTGTGTGACCAGCTCTTCGCAAGGGCTGCAGTCAAGGCCAGTTTCAACGTGGCCAGACTTCTTTCCATGCAAGATGGTGCAAAGCTGCATTCTTTTTGTATGTACCCTCTGGTAAAGCATTGGCTAGGTCACAAGAAGAATCTGATCAAATCTGAATGGGTTCCTGCAGCTCAAGGCCTTTATCCAAAGATGATGTTGAGGGGGAAATAGCTTCCTCAAACCTGCTTACTATGATTTCTTGCAGTTTGCAATGAGGGATGCAGAAATTCTTGCAGCTGCAGGAAATTGGGTTTGAAGTGTTTGGTTATCTGCAGACCTGGAATGGCCTATGCTGTGAAAATCTGCCTGAAATTACACAAGACATTGATTTCAACACTGATGATATGGACGAGCTTGATGACACCGCCACCACCAATGACATTGCCGCTATTGAAAGTTACCATAATTTGTATTAACACCTACTGTATGTTACTGATACCATTAATTCTGTCAATACTTATCAACGTGCATGTTGTAGTTATATTAGCACTTTTCAAGAAGGTTAAATTGTGGGATAATCGACAAATACATATTTACATTCTATTTCAGGGCATCCAAGATGAAAATTACATTGGAGAAAATTATGATGATTGGCATTTTAGGGTGCTCAACAGCTAGGTCATCAGTGCCCAAAGAAAACGGATTGGCAGATTTTTTGCCTAGGTCAATTGAAAGAAGGAAACATCTCTAATGTTCCATTTTAGTCGTTCAATTCATTTAAACTTATATATAAACCTGATGTAATTACTTGTTCAGTAAATTTCTTGCATACACTTATTTCTTAAATTTCCTTGTCCTATTGTGAACAGCGACCTCCTACTCAAAATCCCCCCAGTGCCTGTCTAAATATCAAACTGAATAATGTATACCTCACTGAATCATTTCAGATAGGATATAGTATGTATAAAGATGACTGCATCAAACACAAATATTACCTTAAAACTTTGAAATTGGGAAAATTTGTCCAACTTCAAAAAGGTATATCTAAGTAATTAATAAGTCCTTTGAGCTCATTTTGTCCTCAAGTGCGACAAATTTAATCTAGTTTAAAAATGCATGGAAGAGTGTTTCTCGGAATTATGCTCCTGCATGGTGAACTTTGATTTTGCCTCTGTCACATCCCATACACGGAGGGGGGGTGATTTCATGAGCATAATTTTGTGCCAACCAGGAAGTAACACATTGGTAACAGTTGCCATATTTATGCTGCATTGTCGCCAAGTTTGTCATGCTATAAGCAAAAATGGTACTGGCCGACCTGATCGAGTGGGCTGGAAAGTGGCTACAGCTCATGCGGCTGCCGAGGGTCGGAACATGTAAAGTATATGTCAATGAGTCTTACTCATATTTCTGTAACTAGCTTTAAGGGTGGAGATGTCTGACTTCCACAATCCTCAATCATCATCTTCATGACCTAGGCCATGAATTACCTTTCCCTTCTGTTCCCTATTCCTTTTTGCTTCCCTTCTCTCCTACCTGATGAAGGAACCCTGTTCTGAAAGCTAGTGATATCTTTTTTATTAATATTTATTTTATTTTGTGTGTGTGTGTGTGTGTGTGTGTGTGTGTGTGTGTGTGTGTGTGTGTGTGTGTGTGTGTGTTTTAATTTATCATCTCTGTGGAGAATTTCCGTCAGTAATCTAACATATACTTTAGGCTATCTGGCCATTGGCAACCATGCAAACTGAAGTCAGTTTTCAGCCCACTCAACGGTCAGGTCAGCTGCTATTCTTCCTGCTCATAGCATGACAAACTTGATAACAGCACAGAGTAAGTTTGGCAACTCTATTATCAATGAGCTACTTTCTGTTCGGCACAGAATTAGGCCAATAAATTCACTTGAACTTTCATATATTTCCAGTGTATAAACTCATTAGTTTCTCACTTATTGGAAAACATAACAATATTAATTAATGTTTTGGTCTAGAAAAATCATTCCACATAGAAATTGCAACTAATCTAATCCCTCATATAATAATATATCTGTTCTAGTGATCAATTGACGAATAAGGGAGGGTTGGTCTCCATAGCTTCCCACTAGCTGTGTGGTTACATAGTCATTTCTGCAGTAGAGGTTGCATTGGTTCATGATTCCGGTCTCGGTAGAGTAAAAATTTGTAGCTACAAATATCTGTATATATTAAGAATACTCATCCATCAAAAAACTTCTAGATATTCCTAGTATTCTCTCACATTACCTGAAAAAGGCTGACAATGTTCTGGTAGTTTTCCAATTCCATGCCCTTATAACAAGAAACTGGTACTGGTGGAATATGTCATCAAACCAAGTTTGAAGTGTACTTTCACCCAGAAGGAAATTGCCTTGACATTTGTTCGATTAGATGCTCAAAAGTCAAATATTTGAAAGGATTTTATCGAAAGAATAAATGAGAGCGAGATTATTTTCAAAACAAAGTATTGGATGCTTTGTTTGTGAAGTCAGTAGAAAGTGTTACTGTGCAATTGTAATGTCTGATGCAGTTTTATAGGTCGTTATTTCCTACAGTGTGACTGAAAAGTATTTCAGTTGTTTGCACCAAATACCAATTGCGTTGGACACACCTCGTGTGGAGTTTGTAGTCCAAACACTATTTCTGAGCCACCACATGCAAGACATTATGTCCATTTGTAATTTGTGTATGTAAATAATATTAGTCATCAGTCTTTAATTTATTATTAAGAAGCCTAAAGGCATCATAACTTGTCACTAGTAACTACAGTAAATAGGAGTGCTCAAAGAGTGAACTGACGATCTTTAAGAAAAGCATGCAATAATAGTCACTACTTTTATTTTTGTTGGTTTTAGTTTGTAGTACATCTACACCAACTTCTCGAACTTAGCTAGTTAAGCCAAATGTCACATGGCAGATAAATGTTTGCATTTCGTCGTGTCTGTTATCAAGACTTTTTGAACACGGTAAATCTTTCAGGCCAAATTGATATTACTTGAAACAAGAGAATCATTTTTCTATGTGTTTTGCCCAAAAGCAGTCACCAAACATAGTACAAAGGTATTATCTAAAATCCAGTACATAAATGTAAGTATTAGAACTTGGTATAAGGAAACAACAGTTGATAAATAGACTCACTGCACTGTGCTGCTGTCACCTGGACTTTAAATATTTGAAAAGTGGTGGCAAGTGCCGTGTGTCAATAGCCAGTAGTTGCTGGCCACTGGTCACTGTCGGCGAGAGGACTCCCGAGTGTAAACAATTGTGTGATCTTGACACAGCCGTCAGAAGTATTGTTTGAAGTTTTGACTAATTTTTGCATTAGGAAAAATTCAAAATTTCCTCAGACTGATAAATTAAAACTTGAAAACTTATCACACTGCATGAGGCTTACCACCAAACTGCAAATTCGTATAGCTCGCTTGCTTCTCGACAAGCAGACGACATTTCTACCTCTGCAATGTTGTCAGATTGTGCCTATCTCAAGACTTAGAATTCTGACAGGTAATTGACTTTATTGGCCACCTTAAGTGAACCCCGTGGAGTTAGCCTCAGCACCAGCCGACTGGCAATCAAATTTATTTATTTATTTATTGTTGTTTAAGACTGTACATGCAGAGCCGAATTGTGATGGATGGAAAAATACCTGCCATTGTCTGTCACCTGTTAGAAAGCTGCTTAAGAGCTTTGCTAAAACTTTAAATGTAACCAATATATTAAAGGAGGCCAAGCTTAGTGTAAGGATCCGTAGAAGTGTTTGGCTTAAGTTACATCAGTAAAATGAGTAAAGCCGTCTGTTCAGATGTTCTGTCACTTTAATGGCTTTAAATACTATACTTATTTTTCCAAAACTGTTCGACAGAGGAAGACTGCTTTTCCGGATCATTGCACAAATGACAACAGATTGATAACAAAACAAGTGACCAGGGGGTCAGAAAAATAACTGAAATATCTAAACTGAGTAAAGGCCACTGGACCTGATGAGATACAAATTTGAATCTATACCCCTTTTCTAGCAGCACTATACTGTAGGTACTGGGAGGAGTTATTTCTTCTTGATTGGAAAAGAACCGTAGGTTATTCCATGTTGCAAGAAAGAGCATCAAACAGGCACACAAAACTATAGACATCCCAGATGTTAGTCTGTTGTGGAATTTTGAAACAGGTTTTATGGTCATGTACTATGGTAGTTCTGTTAGAGCACAGGATGTAGAAAGCAGCAGATGTAAGCCCTTTGGTAGAAGTAGTTTCATTAACTTCCAGAAGGTATTAAACACAGTTCCATACTTTCACCTAATGAACAAAATATGATAGTAAAGAATACAAACTAACTATGTGATTCGATGAAACTCCATGTTGTAATGGAATTGGGATTGCGGCTGGTCAAGTTTTAATTCAAATCGCAGGTCTGTTCAGGATCTGGGGAAATATTATAAAGAAACAAGTATATATGGTGATTCTTTTTATACTGATCAAGTAGATGGTTGGTATGACATGGCCTGAAGATGGTATTAATGTAATACTGAAATCTGTTGTGTAAATAAAACATCGATTTACGGCTGTTGGTGGATAAGTAAATAACTTGAATTATAACTGTGAGATTGGATTGAACAGTTTCTAGCAGAGAGAACACGGCATGTTATTCTCATTAGAAAGGAATATTCAGCGGTAAAAGTATCTTAAGATATAGATAATGTTTGAAGTTCACTGAGGCTTTCTGATGGTGATTCTGTGATAAGTCTGTACTAGAAAATTGTAGTGATAGTGCAAAAAGACTTTTTGAGGATAATGACTTTGTGCAGTCAGTCAGTTTACCCTCAACACAAGTACAATGTATTACAAAGACCAATTATTGTATGTTTACCAGACTTCGCAAGGAATAAAGGCCCCCAGTAAGATAAAAAGGAAACTGTATCTGTCACTCAAACGTTTCAGATGTAAATGCTTTAGGTCATTACAAAACATACTGCAAAGAAATGAAGATAATACCGACATCAAAGCAAATGCATTATCAGAATAGGATAGTCATATCAAATAACAAAATAAAGACAATGTGGGATATGAAAGTGAAAGTAAGTACCAGCAGCTGTGTTAAGATTATTTATTCAATTATGCGACCAGTTTCAGTGTTATAATCACACAATCTTCAGGCCCCTAACGAAACATGACAAGTACAATAGTTGCAGTACTATTAAAAATAAATGCATAATAAAGTCAATTAATAAACATGCCATATATAAAAAACTATTGTCAAACAATAAACATGTTTAAAGGTCACTTAGTAAACAGACTGAAGTTAATTACATCATAAAATGGGAAAATTTAATACAACTTTATATACAAAATACTAGAAAAGCATTGTAATTTTTTCAATATTCAGGAAGATTAACAGAAACATATTTTTTTTTTTAATGCAGACCCACTAGTGAATGGCCTGTATAGAATATACGCTCATATTGAGTCATATACTTCTGAGAGGCAATGTGATAAGGCATTAAATGAAAGCCAGGAAGGCAAATTCCTCATCATCCGGTTAATATCTGACAATTGACAAAAGGAAAAAAGTTATGAACACAACTTATATCCAGGTAGAGCCCTCATCTAATTGTCTATCAGCCGAATGAAACCATAAATAGAAAAATGTAAACAAACACAGTCAAAACAAAACCAAAACTGGTCTTAATTTGGATTAACACCATGTTGTTGAATCATACCATTTGTCAATCAAAATGCAATTAGGTTCTTCATTGAGTAGTGATAGTGAGTGCCATCATAGATGAGTGTCAAGTTTGTTAAAGCAAGTGAAATAGTAAAAGGGCCATAGAAATGATAATATAGGAACCAGAATTCACAAACTGTGAGGTAATAATCGAATGTTAATGAATTGGTTGTCAACCTACAAACGTCTAAGCCTGCATGCAATGCTGCAGATGAATGCATATCAGACAGAAAGTAGTAGCAAGAAAGTGTGTGTGTGTGTGTGTGTGTGTGTGTGTGTGTGTGAGAGAGAGAGAGAGAGAGAGAGAGAGAGAGAGAGAGAGAGAGAGAGAGACACTTATAATGTACTTGTGTAGTGCAGTGGTAGAATCATAGCTTCCTATGCTGAAATTCGTGGGTTCGAACCCCGTCATTGTGGTTATTTTAATTTTTAAATTGTAACTATTTTGACTGTTGTTTTTATTACTTTTATTTAATTAAGTTCTAATACCTTGTTACGTATGTTTCAGAATAGTATTAACTTTTTTATTCTGTCATATTTTTATCCTGTGATACTTTTTTTGGTTGGAATCTACTTGTGTCTTCACTAACCTGTAAATCAGTGCCAAGCAGGACTGCTGATCGATTCGTAACACGGCAGCTCATGTAAACACTAGCCAGTGTGAGGATATTTGCAGGAAGGCGAGAAATTTCAGTTTGCTATTAGTGCTGTGTCTGAAATTGTTCTGAGTTTACTCAAAGGAAGTAAGCTTTATTTGCCACAAAAGAAGAAATTTTTATTTTAGTTCTGCTGAAGATGGCTCACTGCCGGTTTGTTGGATACATCCTACATCACATGTAGTTAGGTTAAAACATGGGATTAAATTGAGAACTGTTGTAAACTGTTAGATGGCGTAGTTCTGAGGGAGGAGTGGGGAGTGTAGGAATAGGGCCCTGCCTCGTCCACGGCTGCCTCAGGGAGAGGGGCAAGCAGGGCAGACAAGCCACACCTATGTCCTGCAGAGCTGTCACCACAAACTACACGGCATATGCACCTAGTATATTCAACATTTAGAATGTAGTAACAAGTTTTAGGTCCTTTAAAATGTAAATATTCTTAAGACTTCATTTTTTTTCTGACCCATTACACATCCAAGAGGGCAATTATATTTGGATCTGTGGAAGGTACATTAACCAATCTGATCTCATTTTGTAAGTATTTATTTGTGTATCTTGTTTTCTGACATGGTCTACATCCAAACGTATCTCCTCAGTTTGGGTCAACTGGGATGGAAAGTACCTTTAATCTCTCGTATCTCATTCTGCACCGCAGTGTGGTTTTACTTTTAAAAATCTGAGAGTGTACTTTCTTAGCAGTGTCTGCCAATAATTTGCTTCCTTCTATGTATATATCCTGATAGGACCATGACAGTATTGTTGGAAAGATTCAAGCCCACACAGAGGGTTGCTATCAATGATTCTCTCTACAAACAGGAAGTGACAGATACACAAAGTACCTTCCACCACTCACTAGAAAGGTGGCTTATCAATTACAGATGTAGATATAAAATGAATAGTTATCTTTACTACTTCATTATTTGTTGTTTCCACAGGACTTTTCTGTGCTATGTTGCTGAATATTTTAAATTTTATTCTTTTAACTGTAATGATTTTCAGGTACAGTTTAGACTTCGACAGATAGTGGAGACAGAACCTGGAGAGGAAAAAGAAAAGTTGTTGAAAGACTTAGAAGCATTTGCTTTTAGAGGAATTCCTGATGCTCCCGACAAAAAGCTTCAGGGGATGCTTTTCGCATCCTACTTTGTGAGTATACTAATATTTAAAATGGTTCTGATATTTTACAGTTCATGTGTGACTATACTTAAGCCTTGTCATTTCTGCTATGATCAGCTTGCCTAATCCTTGTCACATATTCTGTCCACAAATACCACAGCTGTTTGAATTTCACATTCACTTTACTTCTTTTAGAAAGCACCTTGCTTCCTATGTTACGCATTAACAGCAATTCTGATGTATTTGTTTGTATTTCCGTTTGTCTCAGATCATCAAAGTGTGGACTTTGCGAATATTAAATCTATGTGAAATGATTGAAATCAATCCTGTTTGTTTATAAATTTTAATACATAATGTATATATAAAAATAGATGTGGTTTACTTACCAGGTGACAGAGCACTGGTATGTAGATAGAATATCTCTCTCTCTCTCTCTCTCTCTCTCTCTCTCTCTCTCTCTCTCTCTCTCTCTCTCTCTCTCTCTCTCTCTCTCTCTCTCTCTCATGTCCGCCTTGGTGTGTGTGTGTGTGTGTGTGTGTGTGTGTGTGTGTGTGTGTGTGTGTGTGTGTGTGTGTTTCTATTTACTGTACCTGTGCTCTTTCACCTGGGGTAAGTAAACCACATCTATTTTTATATATACTTTTCCTACCAGGAATTTTTTCCTCTTTAATATTAACACACAATGTAATTTATATAAATACACTATTGTCCCAAATGGGGCATTGAAAGACAGTGACAGTGTTATGTAGTGGATAAAGTGTTGGATGCTGGAGAAAAGGGTATTGGGTTTGGCACCCATTCAGTTTGTAGATTTGAATTTGAAAAAGTTCTAGTACCTTCTACATTTATTGAGAAATAATGTTCCATAAGTTTATATAGAACATTATTTCGCAATACATGTAGAAGGTACTAGAACATTTTTAAATTAAAATCTACAAACCGAATGGGCGCCAAACCCATGACCCTTTTAGTGTAAACCTTTGGCATTAGTTCATCCTGTGGTCTTGTACATTTGTTACAAGTGCTTAAGAATATCCACCATTGAGTTCATAGCGAGAAACCAGTGTATGGGTCATATTTTACTGTGTGGAATTCATAGGTGACTGCAAAAGAGGAAATAAGTAACATGATGCCAGTGGTTTGCTAACACGTGAGACATACTTTAGTGTTCTCTGCGAAATGGTCAAGGCCCAAATAAGTGGGTAAAGGGATATGAGTGTATCTCTAAATTAAACAACTGGGACAATACAGTACGCCTGCCAGATGTCTGTCTCTATTTGGAAAGGACCGCCGAGCAATGGTATGAAAAAACAGGGACACATGCTGACAAGCTGGATGGTATTTCAGACAGAACTGTAGAAATAATTTGCAGATGCTCAGCAATCTAAAGCTGAGGCTGAAAAAACAACTGAAGTGCAGAGCGCAGCATCGAGGAGAGACTATGAAAGCATACATTCAAGATGTCATGGGCTGTGTAAGATTGTTGACCCTAAGATGCAGGAGGGGAAAGTTGCACATGTTATGGTAGGTGATGCTGTTATCATGTTTCAGGCACACTACTCATGAAGATGAAGATAGCAAATGAACAGAAGGAGAACACCAAGCTATTACAAATTAGAGGAAGAAAGTATCTGCTTCAGTTATACAAGGTTTTTATTCAATTACACATGACCGGTTTCACTCAGTTCAAAGCATGTAATGTAATCTGTTGTATAACCATAAATCGTAAGTGATGAGGTCGCCAAATACTACCAGCGTGAGGTGTGGATGCTACTTGTGGTCTGCCCAGTCTGCAAATAGCATCCATTACTTCATGGTGGCAGTGTGTGGGAGCCTCGTGACATATGATTTTCTATTATACACCAGAAATGGGAACTACCTTAGACAATTTGGGCTTGTCAGAAAAAATCTCTTAACTAACTCACCATACATTGAGTCATACACAATACAATCTCGTATTCCCTACATTTACATCTGTACTCCACAAACCACATCAAGGTGTGTGACGGAGGGTAATTCGTGTATATTCATTACTTCTTTGTTTCTTATTCCATTTGTATTTGGTTTGTTGTAAAAAGATTGCCAGCATGTCTCTGTATCAGATCAGTTCACTCCTAATTTTATTCTTGTGGCCCGTCTTCTATTAGAAAATTATACAACTGAAGCAGATACTTTCTCTACTATGCTCAGTTGTGGGTGTTCTGTCAATTGAATTCTATTACAGATTATCCATGCCTTGCATCATTTAGAGCACATGGAAAGAGAATTTAAGGTAATGGGTTACTTTGCAGAATAAATGTTGACCTCTTTGGAAAGAGGTAGCTCCCAGTGATTCCTAAATATATGTGGCTAGAGGTCCTATAGAAATTCCATTGTGCATGTGAGGCTGGTCATAGGACTTACTAAAACGTATTACAGAATCCAAAAGAGTTTTTTCTGGCCAGGATTTTTTAGGAGTGTTCCTCACCATTTGTCACAATGTCAATAGTGCCAGAGAAAGAAATTGGTTCCTCAGAAACCACCAGGATGACTGATACTGATTCCACCAGTGGAAATGCCTTTCTAATCTGTCAGGCTTTATTTACTTGGATGATTCCCAGTTTCTACTGGCAGCAGTTGCGTTATTATTTGTACTGATTACCTAACCCAATATGCTAACCTTACTTTACCCAATATGCAATTAAAAAATCTTTGAAAACAGTCTAGACATATGAGGTAGCTAAGTTCATCATGGAAGACATTGTATTGAAACTTCAGTGGAACATTAAACAGTGATGCCAAGTTTGAAAAGAAGCTATCCGTAATGGGTCAAGGACTGGGGAGGAGGTGGTGGAGTGTATAAAACCCTTACCCCAGAATTTATTTCAATAATTGACAGTAAAAAATCTCCAATTGAGGCTTAATTGTATAAAAATAATTTTTAAGTCACAAGACGGCACATATGTACCAATGGCAGTGACTTTAGAAGAAAAGTTACACTGACCTTGACATTCGTTTGGCAGTGTCCAAAGAAAGGGGGGGGGGGGGAGGGAATCAATAACTAATTTAGACTCGCTGGTGACAAAACAGTAGATCACACTGGTATGCCACATCACAGTCCAACTACAAGTTTATGCATCGACAGTACTGAAGTATTGAGGCTCCACTACACTGATTGTATTATAGTTTTTCTACCAAAGTGATGATAAAATGGTAAGGTATTGTGTTATTTGAAAATTATAATGGTTCATAAAATGACCCTACGAAAAACTTTGTTGCCAAAATACATAACGAATTCCATAATGTTAGCACAGGCTCCTGTAACACCATAATGTTTGTCTAGAAATCATAATAATTATGGGCAAATTGTAATACTTTGCATGTCTGCATTTCACATCACATGATGGCTGTCTACCATCATCAACTAATGAGTTCTCTGAACGTGTTAATAAGACATTGTCTGAAATGATGTCCATGCATGTCTATGTCAAGCAGAGCAACTGTGATAAGGTGTTGCCTTTTGTAACATTTTCCAACAAGAGCTCACTGCATTTATGCAGTTCTTCTTGGTGCATGGGTATGAGGCAACAGTGCTGGGTAGCAACAGTATGGTCTAATGGATGAAGTGTTGGACATTGAAGCAGAGGATCTTGTGTTAGAGACCCATACTGTCTGTGTATTTTAATTTGTCTAGATTTATTGAGCAGTAATGTTCCAGAAGTGTCTGAGAGTACATGTACTATTTAAACTTTTTGCCATTCTGTGCTCTTGTACCATGGCAGGCCAGAAGATTGTCTGGCCCAAATTATTTAGAGAACAAAAATAGAGCATTGTGCATGCCAGTGTTCCCTCTCTAGTGGTCTGCGGAGCTTCGGCTTGGTGTTTACATTGGAAAATGGAAGCAATATAATAGTTAAGATATAATATGACAGTTGTTGCAATTTAACTCATCATCTCATATCATTGCTTCAAAAAATTATTATTCAAGCACGTAGAAACAGTTGAAATAAAAGCACTTCATGTCGGAAGAACTACTACAGTGACAATCGTTACACATCTGCTACAGTGGCAAAGTGGATAGGCTGTTCTTTTACCAATGTAGAGGACGAGTGTTTGACTCTAACTGCAGGCATTTGTCCTTTTTTTAAATGCCGCATTGCAAATAATCTGGGAACTAAAGAGAGCTTCACATTCATCAAGAACTGCTCTCAGAAGATTAAAGAACCATGGAATTGGATCCTGCTCTGCTCTTATCAAAGGACCACTGTCTGACGAACAAGCTGTGCGTATACTAGTAATTGTGAATTCTTGGGAATATGTTGATTGGAGGAAAGTAATTTTCTCCATCAAGTGCACAATTGAGTCCATGCAACACAGATGAACAGTGATAAGATTTGCACTTTGTGGCCACGTGCACTAGAAGTGGGCGCACAAGTGTGAAATGTTGGAGCTGGATATCTTACATGGGTGCAGGAACTTTAGAATGTATCCAAGGACCTAGAAAAAATATGCCAATCAGATGATACATACCTCTTAGCTGAAAACTATAGACCCATCAGGCAGAGGTCAAAGTAATTGCAAATAAATACATCAATTTTCAGTATTCCTTTATAACCATTTGTCTCTTTGTTTAAAGATTAGATTATCATAAAATAGAATCTTTTGAAAGAAAGCGGAACCTTATAACAGCCTAAAACTGCACAGTTTGTAGTGAATTAAGGTTTAAAATATTATCTGCACATGTGTAAATTAAAAATAAATAAAACAAAGTAATTAACTCCAGTCAGATTCAAACTCTTGTCCTTTATATTCGTAATTGTCAGCATATCCACTGAGCCATTGAATCGTGTGAAACACTCCTAGTTGTAGTAATTCTGTTAACATGGAGTTCTTACATTTCAACTGTATCTTCATGTTCAAATAATGATTTTTCAAAAAAAAAAAAAAAAGTGTGTTGGGTTAAATTGCAGTGTATCTGGAAATACAATGTGTCATAGCTATTGTATTACTTCTATTTCCCAACGTAAATACCAAGCTGACGCTTCACAGTCCTATGGAATTTTAGACACTGGCACTTATGAACTTGGGCATCTGCGATGCTCTGTTGTTGGATTCTAAATTATTTGAGCCAGGCAGTCTTTGTGCCTCTCATTGTACATGCATGACAAATGTTTCATAAGTCATCACTGAGTATAAACCAGTGTTTGTTAATCAACTAGCTGCATCCTATGACACCACTCTTTTTCAGAAATGCTCTTCTTGGCACTAGCTGCCTGTATTTTATATTCTCTCTACATTTATTTCTTAATCTAATTCCCTCAGTATCACCTGATTTAATTTGGTGGACATTACCCGCAATCACTGTTGTACTTCAGCGTCACATGATCGCTGGTGCGTGTGATTTTTATATCGCCCAATGCATTATTGTTATTATCTATTGACACATGAGATTTTACCTCTCCCAGTGTAGTACAGTTATCCGCTGATGCGTGAGATTTTATCTCACCAAATGCTGCATTGTTGTTATCCTATCACGTGAGATTTTATCTCGCCCCATCCAGTATTGTTATTATCCACTGATGTAGGAGAATCTATCTCACACATTTTATTAAATGTGACTTTTAGATAGTTTGATGATAATTTTGAGTTCTATGTGTTTAAAATGTATTGTTTAGGCATTATGATTGATAATCTATATCTATAAATGTGAATGTCTGTTCGGTGTACGTTTATCATGTCTGAACCACAAGACATAAAGAATTAAAAATTTGTACAGTTACTAATGTCTACCCAGGCAAGGCTTTAACCATGGTTTTATGACGATTGGATAGATATTTAGTAATTTGAAGAATGTAACGCGAAATGCGGAACAATAATTACTCTTTGAAAATTATATTTACTCTTTGAAAATGGTTTTATTGGTTGCATTGTTGCTTGAGGGTTGATAATGATAAAAGGGTGGAATATATTGGGATGGAAAGTTATCTGTGTATATAAAATTCTGTGTGTGTGTGTGTGTGTGTGTGTGTGTGTGTGTGTGTGTGTGTGTGTTAATATTTCGCTCTGCAGCAAAAGCTACAGAATGCAAACGAATGGTCTGTATGTAATTGTTGTCCGAAGTCTCCCGTTGCACACCATAGCAGTTCCATGCTGATAGCTATAAGAGGTGGAAGATATCGTGGTTGAAAGTCGTCAAAGGCCAGTGATGAGGTTTGTGACTCTATAGCAAGGAGGTTACATGGTTACATACAGCGAAACGTGATGCCAGTGACCATATCTTTAGTCTATGCGTGCTACAATGTGTTCAGCTCTTTCTCTGTAAGGATAAGCATACGAATAAGGAAATATAAGAATAAATAAATAAATAAAGCAGTAAAAAAGAAATTTCTTTTAATACATCTGTTTTAAAAAAATCTATTTGACGTTTCGCGCATTATCTATCATCAACCAACACGCGAGCGGAGCCGCGGGTTTAAGCTAGTAATATGATAAACAATTGAAAAGCAGATACAAAGACTTACGTTGTTTCTCAGCTTATCATACATTTTTGCCTTCTGTGAATGTAAAATTATAACAAAGTATCTCAAGTTTAAGTAATTGCAGAAAGAGTTATTGGTTTTGACTTTTTTTACTGTAAAAATCACAAAACAGAAATGCAGAATATAAAACAATATAGCATAGGATTACAAAGTAATGCAGGTAAAGTCTACAAGTACTTACCTAAAATTATAAATGTTTATTAGTTTTCATACACATACTTGATGCACTGTAAAATGATTTTCCCTGCCTGCTCCTTACAAATTGGGTTTGAACATGCAGCACACTAATGATGAGTGTACCTGCTTTTCTTTTGACAAAATAAGCCCTTTGGCAGTGATGCTTGTAATTGTTCAGCATGTTCTGGTACAAGTACAGCTGAAGGTGTTTCAGATGCTAAGCAATTGGTTATCTTCTGGTGAAGTGGTATAGAAAGATTTGGAATGCTTTCTTAGAAGGTGCGGTTTTGTTAGCACCTTTGCTAAATTGGTCAGGTAGGTTTTTCTCAGTATCTTTTGGTTTGTGTTCATGTAATAAATTATTTGGGAACTTATTCTAGCTATGTTGAGTAAGCTGGAAAGTACAATAAGTGGCCACCTATTGCTCACCCTCATCATGTTTTCATCTGGTTGATGACGTGGACATCACCTTTTGTACAATTATAGCATATGATGACAGATGGCTTGTTCAACTCTCCACTCTTTGGGTTGATATCATCATCATCATCATCATCATCATCATCTTCATCGTGGAACATGCAGAGTAACAACATTCTTATATTTCTTGAGAATGTAAGAAGTTATCATAAACACATTAGAGCAAACTCCCCATGCAAATATACTGCTGTGCAGGGGGACATGTTTTGGTGTTCACAAAGGAAGATATTTCCTGCTTATTTTTTTCAGAGAGGACCAACATAGGTCAGGTGATGTTGATCTAGTAAAGTATTAGCCAGTGATGTAGGGGTGAAATAAGCCAGCAATCACATTTCTGCCATTTTTATCGGGTGTAATACAAAACTTGGTGCACCATTACTAATTTATAAGGGCCATCAGGTTTGCTAGCATAAATCTCAATGTTTTGTGTGTAGAACATTTTCGAGTCTACCATGGCATAAATTTTGATACCTTATTTAGGGAGCTTATTTGCAATATATTGCTGGAACTTGCACTTACCCCTAAATGCATCCAGTATCTCATCTGTTGTAATATAGGCACCAACACTGTAATGTTGCACACTGTTTTCATTGGAACAGTCCACTATGTATCTAATTGGAGCCAAGTTGTCTTCTTTTGACCGCTCCATATGTGTCGCTTTATTGTCAAGCTTTTTAGCCCTGACTAATGTATGAAAATGACGAGTGCACCGTGGTTCGGAATCCGTGTTAAACTGTAGGTCCCATTGTAACTGGCTGGGTAAGTCAGTTCAAAGGTTGGAGGAAGGCAACAGCATACCAGCTACAAACAGTTCGGTTCGAAACCAGGTGAAAAGACTGATTTTTCCAGTCTGCATTTTAATGCAATGTTTCTAGTCGAGCAGTTTACCCCAGACCACCAGGTCCAAAAGTTTCTAATTATATGTGCCATTTTCTCACTGCACAAAGAAAAAGAAAGAAAAAATATCATAAGTAGAAGAAATGCAAATAAAATACACTCTTTGATCCATTATCATCTGTAACCTGCAACTCTCACTATACAGTGGTTTACCATGATGTTATTGCCAGGTCGCAACGTATTCAGCAACATTGACAAGGTTCTTTTTCTTATTGATATTCACATTCATCATTTGGCTGTGTCATATGTGGCTTTGCAGGCTCTTTATGATGCTATAAATGGTATACTTTCATGTGGTTTTTGATGAATGTCTATAATAGAAACACGCCAATTCGCTTGAAGTATAAAAGTAAAAATCAAAGCAAAAACCGAAATACCAAAATTGATTTTTTTTTTTAATTTTCAGTTTATTGTTAATATTTGGCTTCATCTCAAAGGCAATGTGAAAACATCTGTTGCCTGAATTTTTACCATCACTAACTCAATCACTATAATAAGTAAATAAAAACAGCTAATCTTTAGTAGGGAGTATATAACCTACTTAACTATATAGGAATCTTTGAAAGAAAGCTGGACAGGGTTAAAGTTTCTACTAATTCTGGATCAGTATTTTATAACGGGAATGCATAGTCTTGTCAGCTGTTTTCAGATGCAGATGGATAATTTTTGTCGGTTTACATAGGGCAACATAACTGCAACATTGAGGAAGAACATAACTGAAAGTTGATTCAGCAACCCTCCCAATTCCGGTACATAAATCTTTGCTGAAAGAAGATTGCTTTTCCTTTCACAAAAAAAGAGGACGAGTGTATGATTGTAGGCAATTGACTAATGAAATGTATACATTTAACTATGGATTACACAGGACGAAAAGGTCTGTAGAATGTTCTTTGGGTGTGTTGCTGTCAAACGCTATTGGATACTTTGTGACATCAATAACATTGATGTGATGGTTGAAACTACTTATTACAGATACTTTCTGTAGTTACTTTCTGAGCCCAAGTGGAGCATTGCCCTTTTCAGAGCAAAAGATTTGTTATTACATTATGTGCAATGAATCATTTAAAGAGATTTGCATATGTGTTTTACAATAAACCACGCAAAGTCATACAAAGTTAAGGAAAGCACTCAACAATCTGAACATTGGTTTGAACATCACAGAACTTGACCAGACATGGTCCTGTTAGAGGTGGTCGACCAGATCCCTTTCTAACCTTTGAACTGATTAATTCAGCGAGCCACTAACAGGGAGACCTACAATCAAATGAGGATTCCTAACCAGGCTGTAACTGTGTGTTTTAAAACAATTTGACAGAAATGAAAGAAGTCATAAGTGAGAGATAAATGTCCTATAAAAATGACCAGGGATCAAATCCATGATGTTCACATTTGTAGTTCCACACTTTACCAGGTGAACCATGGATGCGCTGTCCAACATTAATTTATGTTTTTATTCTTTTTGGAAGGGAGGAAAACCGGACTAAATGAATACCATTGTTCTGATTGGACATACAGGATTGTTTTTACACTACATTAAATAACTTGTATACAACAGTTTGTCATTCTGCTGGATACAGAAACAAATGCGCAACGAAAGCAGAAATATTGGTAAACTATCAGCAGCACACACGTTACCTGGTGCTACAGTGTGCTCCTGACCAGCCGACAGCTACACAAGTGGGCAGGATGCTTGTCTGGTGGCAGTGGCAGGTCGCACACCCCTTGCCACCTCACCCTCGTGGGAGAGTCCTGCCTTACATCGTTTGATAGAGGTCACACAGTTTCCTTGCATATTTTTTGATCTGGTATTTTAGGGCTTCGTTGAAGATCATCAGGATCAGAATAAAACTAGATTTTGTCGAAGTGTGAAACTAAAGTACCCTCTGCCAGGCACCATATGAAATTTTATGTATACAGTGGCCTTATTTCTGTTTTGGAGGTGAAATGGGTAAAATTTCATGAAGGTAAGAAAGATTTGTATGAAATAGAAACACACAAACACCCAGACATTATTCTTTAAATATAAAGAAGAAGAAAATGTTCTAAAGGATTTACAGTCATCCTTGTGATTGGAATGTTACAAGCACAGTCAAAAAGTGATATTGCTTTGATTAAGGTATCTAGTACGAAATTGGGCAGGTATCAGTTTTCGGGCACTGATCTGTCTGTCAGCCACATACCCGACTGATATCACTTTGTACCTGGCCATACTCGCCCTTTGCAGACCTTTGGTATAGAGTAGACTAAGAATAATACATATGATGTGCTAACAGGCTGGGCGCTAAACTTTGATGTATATCTCTTATGTTGTCAATCGTTTTCATTGAAGTTACATCTGAATGTGACTTCGTGTCATGTGGTGTGTTGATTGGAAAGGAGGAATGTTCATATTGTTACAACTGAAAATTAATTCCAGGTTTATGTGGGGAGAGTGTGTGCAACAAGTGGTCTTAGTGAGAGTCATGAACGTGTCTGAAATAAATGTAATTCCAACTGAAAGGAAGCCCTTGAGCTGATTTTTGGTGGCTTGTAGATGACACCTGTTTTGTATTTCTTATGCTACACTTAGTTCAGTGGACATGTAATCAGTCTGTCTGTCTTTTGTAAGGTTTTATGTTCTGAACAACTTTGTTTGAGATCAATCTGTATATACATGCTGAAACCTTCACTCTACCTATTTGGCCTGTATGCCCAAAGAAATGTATAACCTAAAAGATGAACACATGCAGAGGATGTGTCTGTTCGTACATCAGTTTTGTACAAGATAGTTAAATTATATACACATGTAGTGTCTGATCTTTTGGACATGTCTGATAGAACAACAATTTTGATCCTGCAACTATTATGAATCAGTACACAAAAGGAACCGCAGACTTAAACTGCCAGAGGAACTGTTTTATATCAATGGGGAAAGTTGTCTAATAATGGAAACTCCAAAAATTTGTGGTGGACTGGAATTTGAATATGGGTCTCCTGTGTACTACGCAGTTGCACTAACCACTACAGTACCTGGACACAGTGGGTACCACACCTACACAGACTCCCAGGAGACCAGGGTTCAAATCTCAGTACAGCAAAAATTTTCAATTTTCCCTTTTGACATAATTAGTGCCTCTGGCAGATGTCTGTAATTCCTTTGTGTCTTGAATTAAGCGATAGTTACGTTGATGGTTGAGGAGCTTTAGTTTCTTTTAATCTTCAGATGAAAATAAGATGTTGTGGTGCACTTCTAAAAGCCCTGGCAGAATATTTGGACACAGG
Source organism: Locusta migratoria (assembly GCA_026315105.1). Lineage (NCBI taxonomy): Eukaryota > Metazoa > Arthropoda > Insecta > Orthoptera > Acrididae > Locusta > Locusta migratoria. Next base: position 108,651,583 of record CM048755.1, read on the forward strand.
AAAAATAGTGTTTGTAGCAACTAAAATTAAATAATGCTGACATTAAAAAATTCAAAGCTAATTACAAGTGCTGGCAGGACAGTAAGCCTTCATTCCCTTGCATATGTATATCAGAGCTTAAAATTATGACAGTGTTGTAGTAAATAGCTGCCTTTCTTTCATTTTGTTTCAGTGTAATTGGTGTTCAGCCATATATTTCAGCAAAACAGTAAAATCTACAAAACAGTTCATGTTTGTTAAACTTGTATTCATCCCATTCAAATATTTTCATTTTTATTCTATTATTTTTTCCCAGAATAGCGATGATTTTGAGGAAAAAATGCGCCGACAGAGAGAAAAACAAAAGGAACTTATTTCCCAGTTGAAAACACAGTTGGAGGATCTGGAAAAGTATGCGTATGAAACTGGAGAAGCGGGTTTACCACAAAGTGTACTTATGGAACGACAGAAAATTATTATTGGCAAGTACTCTAATTATTATTTTACAAGCAAGTTTTCTTATAATTTACTATATATAAATGGAAAGCGTAGTCTTGATACTATGATCTCAAATTTTAATTAATATTACATTGCTTGTTGCAGACTGTTACACTCTTAAATAAATTACTTATTAGTTGATTTGTAAATGTGTCAGTCATTCTGTTATCAGAGTAAAGTAATATATTTATTTGTATATTGAAACACAGTTTTTTTGGGTTACATAGAAAATATTGGCATTGTAAAATCAACAACAAAAATACTGCAATATGTACCGCAAATGCACTGAAGTATCCTGTATAATATTAGTATCGTAAAATCAAAATTTGAAAATGGCCTAAATGTAAAGGTACAAAATGTATCAATCGATTTATATGACCTGTCTGAATAAATAAATTCACTTTAATTAAAGTTAAGGATTCAGTTTTATAATTGCCATTCAGTTTCAATCTTTTTCAGTGACTTGACATCAGTACCTTCCAGTTAGATTTATCATACAATACCCCAATGATTCAGACTGTACTATAAAAGAGGGTAAAGTCGATCAAATTTTACAGTTTTCTTCTATTTATTTTGAAGTTATGTTACAAAGTGAAATGGCCAGAAATTTATTATTTTATTACTACATACATTCTTCATCAGATGCCTTAATGAAAACAGAATTGCTATTTCCAAATAGGCTCTCTTTTTTAATGTGATTGAAGTTACCCACCAAAGTAGTGTTAAGGTTGATCACTGAATAAATTTAATGGGCAATTGTCTTTTATAATATTATAAGGCTAAAGTCATTAGGTAAAAAAAAAACATAGAATTTATTGGTTTTCTTGACAGGAACAGATTGTCAGAGGACAGTACTTGATAGGTTATCACCAATAATGCCCTTAAACCTACCCTTTCTCTTTGCAAAATGAATGACAATTCTGTTTAACACTTTCGCTGCAGCTGGCGCTATCCTACATTGAGTGCAGATGCTTGTAAGCGTCAGCCGCAGCGAAAGTGTTAACCAGTCATTGACCAGTGTCATGTCCAACCAACCACTTGAATTTTTATTAAATGCTGAAGCTTGGATCCCTCCTTCACACCAACCCCCACCGGTCCCCCCGTGTCTCCCCCCTCCCCCACCGGTCCCCCCGTGTCTCCCCCCTCCCCCACCGGTCCCCCCGTGTCTCCCCCCTCCCCCACCGGTCCCCCCGTGTCTCCCCCCTCCCCCACCGGTCCCCCCGTGTCTCCCCCCTCCCCCACCGGTCCCCCCGTGTCTCCCCCCTCCCCCACCGGTCCCCCCGTGTCTCCCCCCTCCCCCACCGGTCCCCCCGTGTCTCCCCCCTCCCCCACCGGTCCCCCCGTGTCTCCCCCCTCCCCCACCGGTCCCCCCGTGTCTCCCCCCTCCCCCACCGGTCCCCCCGTGTCTCCCCCCTCCCCCACCGGTCCCCCCGTGTCTCCCCCCTCCCCCACCGGTCCCCCCGTGTCTCCCCCCTCCCCCACCGGTCCCCCCGTGTCTCCCCCCTCCCCCACCGGTCCCCCCGTGTCTCCCCCCTCCCCCACCGGTCCCCCCGTGTCTCCCCCCTCCCCCACCGGTCCCCCCGTGTCTCCCCCCCTCCCCCACCGGTCCCCCCGTGTCTCCCCCCCTCCCCCACCGGTCCCCCCGTGTCTCCCCCCCTCCCCCACCGGTCCCCACGTGTCTCCCCCCCTCCCCCACCGGTCCCCACGTGTCTCCCCCCCTCCCCCACCGGTCCCCACGTGTCTCCCCCCCTCCCCCACCGGTCCCACCGTGTCTCCCCCCCTCCCCCACCGGTCCCACCGTGTCTCCCCCCCTCCCCCACCGGTCCCACCGTGTCTCCCCCCCTCCCCCACCGGTCCCACCGTGTCTCCCCCCCTCCCCCACCGGTCCCCCCGTGTCTCCCCCCCTCCCCCACCGGTCCCCCCGTGTCTCCCCCCCTCCCCCACCGGTCCCCCCGTGTCTCCCCCCCTCCCCCACCGGTCCCCCCGTGTCTCCCCCCCTCCCCCACCGGTCCCCCCCGTGTCTCCCCCCCTCCCCCACCGGTCCCCCCCGTGTCTCCCCCCCTCCCCCACCGGTCCCCCCCGTGTCTCCCCCCTCCCCCACCGGTCCCCCCCGTGTCTCCCCCCTCCCCCACCGGTCCCCCCGTGTCTCCCCCCCTCCCCCACCGGTCCCCCCGTGTCCCCCGGTCTCAGTGGCCGAGGGGACTGAGGCGCTCCAATCAGTCTGCATGGCCACTACAGTCAGGGGTTCGAATCCCCCCTCGGGCATGTATATTTGTGCCGTCCTTAGTCTTAGCTAGTTCATAAGTAGTTTGTAAGCTTAGGGACTGATGACCCTGTAGTTAAGTCCCATACGTTCTACAAACTTGTGAACATTTGAACGAGTCCCCCGCGTCTCTCACCCCACGAGCCCTCGTGTCCCGCCCCCCGTCAATGGTGTTTCGTGCCTCGTCACCCCGTCACCGCGCCACCGCTGTCCCGCCTCCCACCCTCCACCCTTCTAGTCAACGGTGCTCTGCCTCCCCCCCTCCCCCAGTTAACTATTCTTTCTGTCCTCCCTTCCCCATCCCCTCTCTTCCCTCCCTATCTACATCCTTGTCCTCTCCCACCCATCCCCTGGTCCCCCCACCAATCGCCAGTCCCTTGTGTCTTACAGTCCCCCCACCCCCATCAGTGCACTTCCTCTCCCGTGGCTCCCCCAGCGAGCCACCCCTCCTCTCTTCTGCTGTACCCTTTTCATCCCTCCCACCCCCTCTTGTATCCATTTCATCCCTCCTTCGTCCTTTGCCCACTTCCTCATTCTTTGCTGCCTTCCCTCCTTTAATTCTTAAAAATTATTGAAGTACTTGTTTTGACACTGTGTGCTACATTTGTTTTCCTGTTAACATATTTTTAATTTTCAGATCAGCTGAAAGGAAAATTGAACTTGAATGTTGATGACATGTCCAAACTTACTGTGGATGATATAAGAATTGAAGTGGATCAAGCAATCAGTAAAGTAAGTCTCTTACATATCTACACATCTGGAACACACTGATGCATATGTTTTTTATTTTTGTATCAAGAGAAGAGTGACTAAATCTATGTATGTACTCAGCAAGGCACCGTACACTGTATGGTGGAGGGTACCTTGTACCATTGCTAATCATATCCTGTTCCAATTGCAGATAGTATGTGATAAAATTGACTTTATATGCTTCACTATGATCCCTTAATCCTCTGATGTTATCTTCATGGTCCTTATGGAAGATTTATGTTGGTTGCAGTCACAAGTGCCTGTTCTCTTTTAATTCTCAATAGTGTTTAACATAAAGGAGGTGCGATCTTCCCACACAGAGTATTTCTGTAACATTTGCAAGTTGATCAAATGAACAGCTAACACATCTGACAACATGCTTCAGAACGGCTTTGATTTCTTTCTTGTATCCAGCTTATTAGGGTCCCAAACATTTGAAGGGAACTCAAGAATATGTCACGCAAATATACTGTGTGCAGTCTCCTTTATAGATAAGCTACTGTTACCTATAATTCTCACAATAAACCGAAGTTGACCTTTCATCTTCTGTACCACCAATCTTAAAGCTCACTGTATTTGTCACTTTACAATGCAATGCCTAGATTTTTAACTGATATCAGTAAGTCAAGCTGCACACCACTAATGCTGTATGTTAATATTACAGAATTGTTATACCAACTCATCTATAGTACCATACATTTTCCTAAATTAGCACAAGTAAACATTTGTAACACCAAAAAAGAAATTCTTAAATCCTGTAACCTTCTACAGTCACTCAACAACATTTCATATACTACAATGTCACCACAAACAATATATATCTACATACGTACTCCAAAACCACCACAAGGTGTGTGGTGCAAGATAACTTGTACCACTGTTAGCCATTTCCTTTTCTGTGCCACTCCCAGATAGAACAATAGAAAAACCAGCGGTTTTATTGTGATTCTGTACAAGCTCTAATGTATCTCATATTTGTGGTTTGTGTACAAGGTGTTAGTTGGTGGCACTAGTATCTCTCTTCAGTCAGCTTCAAATTCTGCCACTCTTAATATCAGCAATGGTTTTTCTCAAAAAGAACGTTGCCTTCCATCCAGCGGATTCAATTTCAGAACCCGGCGCATCTCCATAACATCATACATAAATAAATGTCCAGTAACAAACCCAGCAGTCCACCACTTAATTGCTTCTATTTCTTCCTTTAAACCGATGTGCTGGGGATTCCAAATGCTTGAGCATACTCAAGACGCATTCTATATGTGATGAACCACATCTTCTCAAAATTCTCCCAATATACTTCGTGATTCAATTTCATGTTATGTCTACATATTTAATTAATGTGACTGTGTCAAGCAGAACACCACTACTAATGCTGTTTTTCAACATTATGAGATTTGTTTTCCTACTCGTCACACAAATTAGAAATTTTGTCTGAATTGTCTTGCACCCTGCTCAGTCATTCTTTGATGACACCTTCCTCTATACCACAGCGTCAGATCTTTTGTGTAAATAGAAAATTGTAGCATTGTGGCAACATCTCAAATGCCTTTTACTTGATTTAAAATGTATTTAAATTTTGCCTATAATTGCTCTATGTCCATCATACCAGAACTAAAGCACATCCAGTCATTCTTCAGGTGGGATACTAACTATTGCTTATCAGCTGTTTTTAGCATAAACTCTGTTGTAGCCTCCTTGACTGACATTCACATTGATAACTATTACCACTATGACTATATTCATGATCACTAACCCCTGGCTCTACACTGACATCATTAAAATGATCATGATAGTTCGTAGCTATGATGTCTAAAATATTTCCAATGCTTGTGGGCTGTCCATTTAGCTGCTCAAGATAAGTTTTCAGAAAACATGACCAATATTAGTTTGCAAGACTGCTTGTCTGTGCCACCTGAGATAAAAACATAGGCTTCCAAGTATATACTTTGTAGGTTAATGTCACCCCGAAACTGATATTTAATGGTCTGGGTAACATTGCACTCCATGGTGTAGACTTTCTTTGAATGAGTCTAGAACTGTGATGGTAGCTCAGGATGGCCAATAAAAACACCATATAATTAACATCATTTCTCCTAGTCCTGATAACTAGTCCAAATAACTAGGGATGGATCGAATCTCGAATCCGAATACCGAATCTTAAATAAAACATGTGCCGAATTCCAAACCTGATTCGAATATTCTGCATCTCGAACCCAAATAATCTGTCAACACAAGTACATGTATTTAAAAAGAAATACTGCTTTATCACAGCCAATGGTGAATATAAATCCTTCTGGGGTAGATCCCGAATGACAGTATTACAGTAAGATTTAAGAAATTAAAATTTCATTTAGATTTTTATGTTAAATCTTAATGATTTTTTTAATACTCCTACCTCCACTTAAAAGGAATTTGTAGGCTACAAAACATGTTGAGATATATGTTGCTTAGATGTTCTGAAAGGTAATAAACTTTCTTCACTCTATTACAAACTGTTTCATTTTGATGAAATAAAAAATAATTGAAGTCCTAGAAAGGAAAGGATTACATATTTTTTCTTTTTTCAAAGGGGAAGAATGAAAAATAAAACCTGAAACAATGAGTAGATATTTTGGAAGTTGAAAAAATTAGATTCTTAAAAAATAGGACGTGTAAATGTTAAATAATTTTATAGTGACATATCAGGCATTCCATAAGTGACAGACAGGACATTCCAACACGGAGAAATCCACATTTTTTCGACGTGTGTGTACTTGTTATTGTCACGGTTCTGGAGGTTAAGCAAGTGTATTTTGTAACTTTATTTATTCTTTGAAAAATTTAATATCACGTAACTTGTCTGCACAGAATTTATATTTGTAGAAGTTTTAAAAATCAGTACTAGAAGTCAGTTACCATGCTTCATATCTAACTATTCCCGTTCAGCATAAGAATAATAAAAATGTAAACATTAAAGTGATACATACATTCTCCCGTGTTCCCCGTTTTCTTTTGGGTTTGTTAGGCAGACGGAATTTAGGCCTAAATGTGGTAACAGCTAACACAGATTATTACATGGCATAATCAAAATATCCACGGGTGTACTGTCGGTCTATAGTGTCAAACGGGCACAATATTTCGGCGATCATACATGTCGCCATCATCAGGTGAACTGACGGACTGAGCTCCTGGAGACGCGCCGGCACAGAGATCCACACGCTACGGCTGCTCAAAGGGAACTGGGTTCTAGCCCGGTAGCGGACGATTTAAATACCCTCGGCCCGCGGAGTGACCCCGCCACGGTCCTCGCCCTGCGCCGCGGCAGCGCAGTGGAACCGATTGCGACGGCGTCTGAGATGACGTCGGTGTGAGGGCTCTGTCCGCCATGGTCGTCACTTCGTTAAGTTTGCTAGATTTACTCTTAATTAACCCAATTGCTGGTTCCCAAGCTTTGCTATGATTATAGCCACAGTCACGGTTTATGAGGTCGTCACTTGTGCGAATTTCAATGGCCTCTCTAACGATGCAGTCCCAGTATCTCGACGTCTGTACCAGAATCCTAGTGTGTTCATACTCCATCGCATGATTCTCTGACAAACAATGTTCAGCGACCGCCGACTTGCTCGGATTCATCAATCGTGTGTGCCCCTGGTGTTAAACGCATCGATCCTCGACGGTACGCATTGTCTGTCCAATATATGTCTTTCCACACTTAAACAGAATCTGTTACACGCCGGCCTTCCTCAAACCGAGATCATCTTTAGCGCTCCCCACCAGTGCACGAATTTTATTCAGCGCACAAAAAACAGTTCCGACCTGGTGTTTTTTCAAAATGCGGGCGATCTTCGCCGAGAGTGCGCCGGTATATGGAATGAACGCAGTGCCTACATCCTCCCTCGTGTTTTCATCCTTTTCCACAGGTTGTGTTGTAGTGGTTGGGCGGAGAGCCTGCTGAATCTGCCAGTCTGAGTACCCATTTTTTTGAAATACGGTTCTCAGGTGTTGCAATTCCTGGGGTAGACTCTCTGCTTTGGAGATAGTGCGCGCACTATGTACTAGAGTTTAAGTACCCCATTCCTCTGTGACGGGTGATAAGTATGTTGTTCCCAAAAAACTCTACACACGAGCAACTGTTTTGAATAACAATGGAAACTGTTCACGTGGAAAAATATTTGTAGAAGCTTTAAAAGTTTTCTGCAGTGTGAAACTTCTCATTTGGCAAACGCTTGCATTGAAAGTCAATGAGCTCTAACTGAATTTAAGACGACACATTTTCCACATTGCTTTCAAAAGGAGTTGCAAAAAGGTTGAAATCGCATTAAAGTTGATTTAAGTCCTCAAATCTACTGTCGAAATTTTCTTCAAGAGACTGTAGCACCGTTATAAACCCATCAGAATGTTCTCCTTCTCCAAATTGTTTTCACCAACAACAAGTGCAACACCCGGGAAGTGTACGCAGGACGTTTCTGACAGTTGCTTTGCCCACAAAAGCAATTTTCTTTTGAAAGCACAATAGGGTAAAAATTTCACTGATTACCGTATTTCTACCTTGCAAAACTACATTCAAGCTATTCAAATACTTGGTTAAGTCAATTAAAAATGCAAGGTCTAAAATCCACTCCGAGTCATCCAATTCTTTCACTGGTATATCTTAACATAAATTAAAAATTGTTCTAAAACAACACCTCGATTCAACCAGTGTATTTCACAAAAATATGGAACATCACCATATTCACATTAGAGATCTGCCAATAACAATTTGAATTGTCTATGTTCCAAACTGTGCAATCTGAAAATTTCAACTCTTTTTATAACATATTCGCAGGATATCACTTTCGCTGCGGCTGACGCTATCCTACAGTGAGCGCGGACGCTTATAAGCGTCAGCCACAGCGAAAGTAATATATGACATCAACTGCAAATGGGCGAAGCTGAAAATGTGTACCTAGCTGAGATTAGAACCCGGGTCTCCCGCTTTCTAGGCAGTTGCGCTGACCACTACACCACTGCAGACACAGTGATCACCTCACTTGCAAGGACTGCCTAAGCACGCCTTCTCATCAGACACAAATTCCCAGTTTTACCCTACCCCTGGCTATTTCTTGCAGGTGTGGTGATCACTGTGTCCCCAGTGTTATAGTGGTCAGTGCAACTGCCTGGAAAGCGGGAGACCCAGGTTCGAATCCAAGGTGGGTAGACATTTTCAGCTTCACCCATTTGTAGTTGTCATATATTCTGTGAGTATTAAAGAATAACAACTGCATGATCAGAGGTGATGTCTGTTTTTTGGAACAGACGCCACATGTATATGTTTTTATAACGACTTCCATGACGCCAACTAGTTTGGCACTTTGGCTAGCAAATTAACATGGTAAAGAACACAATGTATTGCTGGTATTTCCTGCTGGTCCCCAACTTCTTTCAGCTTTTTTCTTATCAAAGCAACGACACAAGACTTATGACCAACCATTGTGGGAGCCCCATCTGTTGAAATTGAGCATTTTTTCCCAACACAGCTCTTATTTCTCTATTATATTTTCTAAGCAAGAAAATATATCATCAGCCATTGTGTAATGCATTGGCACTAAATCGAGGAGTTCTTCAACTACATTAAACTGAGCATCAACGCCTCGTAAAAAGACTAAGTTTATCGTCATCACATACATCAGTGCTTTCATCCAATACTAAAGAAAAGAAAACCAAATCTTTGAGTGTTTCTCAACTGGACTTCCACATCGTTTGCCATTTCTTCAATGTGCCTGCAAACCGTTCTCCGTGAAAGAGGAATGGTTTAAACGGTTTAAAAAACAGGAAGATATGCTGGCCGCAACAAAACATTCTTTTACAAATTCTTCATCATTGAAGGGCTGCACTGTTTTAGCTATTTTAAGAGCTGCATGATAGCACTCTGTCATCACCACAATGTTGTGGATTATTAGGTTTTTTTCTTGCAAATATTTACAGGAGAAAGTAAAATTAGCGGAAAATGCACACAGCATATTATTAATAACAGCAATAATTTGAATCAATAACATAATGATCTACAAGTATACTTAAGTCTTTCCCCTTTTTTTTTTGCTCCATTTCTCTAAGTTTGACTTTTCATTCTTCATCACTCTAACTACATTTTTTTTTCGTGAAGCAGTTGAAAATGTCACTCCACTTTGTACTTCTTCCACAAAGACAATGTTACATTGCAAATCAGACACTGAGGTCCGCTTTGTACTCCAACAAAAAAGTACTCTTCTTCCCACACGGGTGTTCAGAAGACTCTTTTCAGAGATTTTAACTCCTCCTCAGCCATTTTTCACTCATTAGTTCTGTTTTATCATGAACACTGGATGCGATTTCTACAAGTAAACAGAGCAAGTAGCTCCACACTGTGCAGTGACGTGCGTGGCTAATAGAGTAGGAGTGGGGGGGGGGGGGGGGAGCCGTAAGCAGGCCGTGCGAGCTGCTGCGAGCACCCACACTCGCTTAACTACGTTTGCCCAGCCCTGGTCTAGGTAGTCATTTATTTCCCTGGCTGCATGTGAGAGCGAGTTGGATCTTTGGCAGTTGTCTTTACAACCTCCCAGTGGGATGGATCTCATATACAGAGGCCAAAAAGATATTAAAGGCCATGCAACTTCCTGTATTTGCTACTTCTTTTGCTTCTGTTGTGCAGAAATCTGTTGCCAAAGTAGACGCCTCAACACAGATGAAAGTTTTTAGTGTTGGTACCAACACTTGCATTTGCCAGTGCACGTGAAAGGCAGCAGAACCTCCAACACCCTTAGCCCCACCAAGAACAGCTGAAAAAGCTACAGGTATCATCTTTGCAGAGCCTACTGTACCTCTTACTGCAGAACCTGCCCACACATCCAATACAGTTGCAACTATGTCCTGTGGACCATCTACCAAACAACCAAAGTCAAAGTCAGCTGCTAAGAAAGAGGTTAAACCAGTGATCCAACTGTCAGATTATGTTGAAGTAATTATCCCTGTTGCTTTGTCTCGACCAGCTCCAGAACTCGCTGAGCTGAATGTCCTTCTGGGGCAAACTTCTGACCACAAGGTGGAACCTCTGCTCAGTTCAGTGTCCTTGCCTCAGCAGAGGTTGAAAGTGTAACCTCCATGATATAAGGCTCTCATACTACAGTGTAACTCACAGGGATTCAGGACAAATGTGGAGGACAAGCCTTCGTAGAACGTGAGAGATTTGTTATGATCCATATAGAAAAGACAACCTTAGTGGTGAGAAAGTTTGAGGGGGAGTGGCTGTTTTTGTCAACACAGCCTGCCACTCTTCTTTAATCCCCCTACAAACCAGCTTACAAGCAGCTGAAGTTTGTGTCCATGTGTGTCATCAAGTAACTGTCTATTCACTTTACCTGCGTCCACAGGATGCACTCAATGCGGAAGCCCTTCATAATCTTCTTACACAGCTCCCTCATCCTTTCATCCTGTGTGGTGATTTTAATGCACGTAATGTGCTTTGGGGCTCTGCAATTACCTGCCGGGGTCGAGCAATTGTTCAGCTTTTCTTTTCGTCATCCATATGTTTACTTATCACTGGACAACGCACACACTTGTGTACCGCAACAGGGTCATTCTCTGCCATTAATCTGTGTCTTTACTGTCCAGCCCTTGTCCGTACAACTTAATCAGATGTGGTTGATAACCTTCATGACAGTGATCACTTCCTAGTCTGAGTCCACCAGCCAGATGGAATGGAGCCTGTCAGGCAACCATCTTGATGCTTGCTCAGAAGAGCATAGTGGACACATTACAGCCAAACTGCAATGTTTGAGCATCATGCCGGTGTCCAGAGAATGGTGGGTGATATCACCCAAATTATCCACCACCTACTGATGCCGCCATTCCTCAGTGCAACTGAAAAGGCAGCCCGCCCCTCAGTGGAAAGGAGGAGGTCGTTGTGCTATTGGGACCAGGTGGGCAGCTCTGCGTCGATTTAAGTGTCATTCAACAGCAAACAGCCTCTCAATTTGTCAGGTGGCAAGGGCCAAGTGTTGGCAGGTTATTCGAGAGAGCAAATAGAAATTACGGCAACAGTTCCTGTATTCCGATAATCGTCCCACATACAGTTCAAAAGTATGGTGACAATCAGGAGTATATCTGGTAGAGGAGGGAGGTGTCCAGTGACTGCTGTTATGGGGAATGGTACATTTCAGACTAGCCCGGGAGACATTGTCCAAAACATGGCAGCTCATTTCTCTGTCACTACTGCTACCAGCAGTCAGGATCCAGCTTTTCAATGCCACAGAGCGGTTGCTGAGTAGTGCAATTTGGACCAGTCTATCAATGATCAGGATTATAACTGCCTTCCCACCTCGTGGGAGCTGGATTCTCTGTTGTCTGCGGCTTGTGACACAGCCCCTGGTCATAATAGAATCCACTACAGTATGCTGTGGCACCTTAAACAGCAAAATAAAAGCCTCCTCAACATTTTTAATGTCATTTGGGTGTCAGGTCACATTCCTGACTCCTGGAGAAAGGCCATTTTAATACCCCTTTTGAAACTTGGGGAAAGATCACAAATCCCCAAGCAGTTATCGTAGTGTTGCCGTCACTAGCTGTGTGGGAAAGACCTTAGAGTGACAGGTCAACTGTGACTTTATCTGGATGTTAGAATTCAAGAAGCTCCTTAGTCACTTTCAGTGTGGGTTCAGAAGATCACTCCACCTTTGATAACCTTCCCTTCCTGGAGACGGCAACACCTTTTGGGTGTATTTTATACACCGAGAAGGCTATGATACTACTTGAAGGCATCTTATCCTCAGTTGATTACACTAATGGGGGTTTCGTGGATGTCTTCCACTTTTTATTAAGTCCTTTTTTTCTCCAAGCTATTTTAGGGATCAAGTTGGCGTTGCCCTCTCTGACAGTTTTGATGTGACTGCTTACTTTAGCAATTAACAGTATTACCCCTGTCATTGAGTCCTGTCCAGTGTTCATTATTTCTATATCTACATACATACACCACAATCCAGCCAAAGGTGCATGGTGGAGGGTACCTAGTACCACTACTAGTTATTTGCTTTCCTGTTCCACTCCCAAAGTAGAATGAGGGAAAAACAAATAATTGTGTGCATCTGTAAGAGCCCTAATCTCTCTGATCTTGTATTTGTGGCCTTTACGCAAAATGGAGGGTGGAAGTAGTAGAATCTTTCTGAAGTCCACTTCAAATTCCGGCCCTCTAAATTTCTTCAACAATATTTCTCTGAAAGAACATCACCTAACCCCCAGCGACTCAAATTTGAGTTCCCCAAGCATCTCAGTAATAGTTGCGCATTGACTGAACTAATCAGCAACAAACCTAGCGGCCTGCCTCTCAATTGCTTATATATCTTCCCTTAAACCAATCTGGTAGGGATTCCAAACACTTCAGCAATACTCAAGATGGGGTCACACAAGCATCTTATATGCGGTCTCCTTTACAGAAGAATCACACCTTCCCAAAATTCTTCCAATAAACTGGAGTTGACCATTTGCCTTCCCCACGACTGTCATTACATGCTCGTTCCATTTCATATTGCTGTGCAGCTTTACACCTAGATATTTAATTGATGCTACTGTCAAGCAGCACACCACTAATGCTGTATTCGAAAATTACAGGATTGTTGCTCCTACTCATCTACATCACCTTACATTTTTGTACATTTAGCGTCAGTTGACATTCCTCACACCTCCTAGAAATTTGGTCCAAGTCATCCTGCCCCCTACCACAGTCATTCAATGACAGCATCTTCCTGTATACCACAACATCCTTAGCAAACAGCGACAGATTGCAGCTCGTTCTGTCTGTCAGGTCATTTATGTAGATATAAAATTATAAATGTTGTATCAAACTTTCCTGAGACATTCCTGGCGATATCCTAGTCTCTGATGAACACTCGCCATTGAGGAAAATATACTGGTTTCTATTACTTAAGTAGTTTTTGAGCCACTCGCATATTTAGGTATCTGTTCCTATTTCTGTACCTTCAATGGCAGTCTACAGTGCGGCACCGTGTTGAAAGGCTTTGAAAAATTGAGAAATATGCAATCTGCCTGTTGCCCTTCATCCATAGTATGCAACGTGTCATGAGTTCTGTATTGCACGGCACAATTTCTTAATGCTCTCGCAGTAACTCATGTGCGTTGATTTTTTGGCCTTGTGGTAAGAAATCAATCACCACAATGCTTTTCTGTCCCAAAAAATATTCCACGTGACTTTTCAAGGTGTCAAGATCTGCTTAGGCTTAACCTTCATTGTGGATGAAGTGTGCCTCCATTACATTGATTGCCATTTTGTTTCAGGGGTGTTGTACGATAACAGAGTTTCACCCCTGTGAGTATATGAGAGAGAAAACCACTCCCTTCTCTATTTTAGAGTGTCAGAAACTGAAGTGCACTGCCCATCCATTGTTTTTTTGTGTTGTTCAGTAAGAATTTTGGGTATCCAATGTGAGCATAGTTTTCGAAATTTTAGTTTTTCAGTAACAATTTCATGAATTAATGATCATGAGATTTGCAGAACTTCCATAGCAAGGGCACTAAGTATAAACTTGTGGTTGTGCTTAATTTTCCCTTTAGTTGTGTGAACCAGTTCATCAGTAATCACAGACAGGTTAATTTTCCCTTTAGTTGTGTGAACCAGTTCATCAGTAATCACAGACAGGTGTCCACTTTGTTCTTCATGGTGCACTTGATCATGTCCATCATTGAACAGTCTGACCCATCTTTTAACCATTGAATAACTTGTAGCACTTTGTCCGTAAATCTTGCAGATTGGCAAATGCATCTCCTTTGGTTTAACTTGCTTTGCATTTAGAAAATGAATCACAGATCTGATTTCATATGCTGTGGCATTTTCAATTACGGCTGACATTATAAAGAAGCACTCCAAAGCACACGTCGGCAGCAGTGATCTGAAAATGGCATATATGTCTTCTCCTTGAGTCAGGATAACTGCTGTGCATGCTCAGAACTGGAATCATACTGCTGCTGCAGATAGAAATAGAAGTGGAATTTACCTTGTGGATGACCCTCATATTTAAGTTTATTTAAATTTCATAATTAAAAGTTTAATGTTGCAAGGAATAATAAAAAAAAGGTTCTAAGTAGTGCAATGCGAACCCATTCTGGAGAATTGGCAATGTATTAATTTATAACCATGTTATGCCACCTTTCATTGTAATGTTACTCCAAATACCTTCCACTGTAAGTGGAAATGTTTCGCGAGTGTGTTCTGTTTTTCTATTCCCCACTTAGGCGAGATATTTAAGGAATTTAATAGGTTTATATACCTGCTTCTTCTCCCTTTCTTTGAGTTAAATGGTAAAATTTTACTCACAGCACTTGCAAGTGTTACTATCACTACCTGTGCTCCTTCACTGGTAAGTAATCATCTCCTTTTTATATATATTTTTCCTGCTAAGAATTTTTCCTCTAAATGAATGTTTGTCTGTATGTCCTCTGTGTGTTCATAAACCATTCATTTGATTGCAATGAAACTTTGGTGAACTGTTCACTGTACGCCCATGAAGGTTCATGACCCAAAAAAGAAAAGAGCAAGACACATAGCACAGGAGATATGACGTCATAAATAATGAGAGGCCACAGCATGAGAATACCCAGATTTATGCGTTAATTATTGGAAAATGGGAATAGTTAGCGACCTGCAACAAAGTTTGCATGTAATTTCGGACATTTATGGAGTGTTATGTAACGGATATCATCATCTCCCCCCCCCCCCCCCACACACACACACACACACAAAATGATGAAACGAAAAGAAGTCTACTGCTCACAACAGTTTTGCTATAGATGCCGTAAAACTGTTGCGTCAGGCATGACAGTGTATCAGATAAAGTTAGCATTACAGATTTGCATGTTACTGTTCATTTTTGTCTGCAAGTCTCCCTTAATTCTCTTGCATCCAAAATTATGCAATCTGTTTTCTTAATCTCTGTCTTCAGTATATAAAAACGAAAGGAAACTCATTCGCTGCCTAAACACGAAACCTCAAAAACTACTTCACCTATGAAGCTGAAATTTGGCAGGAATGTAGTTCATAGGTAGAAAACATCAGTTCAGAACGTATTTTGTGATTGGTACATGGCGGAGCATATTTCTTCTACACACTCACAAAATCTACAGTTTCATTCTAATCCTCGCGAAATTTCGCATGCTTGACCTTCAAAACAAGAGGAAGGTCACTGTCTACCTTAAGTTTATTACGGTGCATTGGGGAGGGTACTTTGCAACATAAAAATGGATCCCTACATACCTTGGTCGCGCCATAAATTGAGAACAAGAGTTGTATGAAATAAAACTGGAATATTTGAGAACAATAAAGTGCTTTTTTCAATGTGACCCTGCGTTTCTATTATATAGAAATCTATATATTGATGAAAGTTTGCACATACTACCTTAAAAACAAGAGGAATGTCACTGTATAAAATTTCGTTCGGTGCATGGTGGAGGGTACTTAACTTAAAAAATTTTTCAAAATGCATAGTTTTGCTCCAATCTTTATGAATTTTTGCTCACATGACCTTTAAACCAAGAGGAAGATCACTGGGTACATAAATGTTTGTATGGTACATGTCAGATGGTACCT
The DNA here is from genome assembly GCA_026315105.1 of Locusta migratoria. NCBI lineage: Eukaryota > Metazoa > Arthropoda > Insecta > Orthoptera > Acrididae > Locusta > Locusta migratoria. The sequence continues at coordinate 108,667,659 of CM048755.1, forward strand.
TGCAGAAAATTTTGCCGAGAGGGGGAAAGGTGGAAACAGAGAGATTGGATAGAAAGAGGTGGATACAGAGAAAAGGAGGGGGGGGGGGGAGATTTGGACTACGAAAAGTGTAGGATAAACAAACACCCGAGCTAGTAATCAATAAAATTTTACTCATCACAGTGGTGGAGGTGTGCTGATGTTGGTGTGGCAAAGCTAATAAACTACACCAACTATCTGAGTGGGGGTTATTGAAAAAACACAGTCAGGTGAAATTAACGAATTTATTACTCTAACGAACTATTACAATAAAATTACATGGAACAATAATTAACTTTTTGCATTGAATAAAAGAAGGGGGGGCACGCCTGTGATTCCTGCTCGTGTCTACGTGAGGTGGTTTGCTCATGGCCATGTGGGAGCTTGCAAGCTGCGCCAAGCCGGACTCACCTGCTGCTCTGCTCTGCACTGCTCGGGGCCGACTGGTCGTCGCCACGAATCGCCGGCACTGCAGAACTCCCTTTCTGCCATTTGGACACGGGCTTGGAAGGGAAGCTAGGTTGCCGAAATTCCTTGCTGGCCGAGCGTGCAGGAAACACAGGCGTGCAAATAAACTAAGGGCACAATTTTCATCGCTTTGGAGAATCCGTCAGTGAGTTGCACGGGGAGTGGCGGCCGCCACATTGGCAACAACCACTGCTTGCTCTGTCAAAACTCAATCACATAGAATAAGGGAATAACCTTATTGTTGACCATGAAGTAAATAGTTAATACTGTTCCTGTTCTATAGTGTACATATTCTTCTATGCACCCATCTCAGTTAAGTAATGTCTTATTTATTATTGCTACCTATTTTCATAAACATTATTTCACATTACTAGTTTAAAAAAAAATATAGACACAGAGACGTAACTACAAACCATTTCTTAAATTTACTTTAATTCTTTGTTACAAAAATGGAGTACTATTTAATAGGTTTTTGCTTCATTTCAAATTGTAAATAAAAGTCTATTTCATTCATTGCTGTTTTCTACTTTGTATTACATATTGTAATCACTTAGTAAAGGATAATGGACAAATGTAGTTGCGACTATGTGATCCTAAATGAGTGAAATTGCAAATAAAAAAGGTGTTGGTTTTACTGTACAATTTCATTATTTTTTTTTCTTTTTTATAGCTAATTAGATTAGAATTAGGTGCAAGAACATGGTGCTAATGGAGAAGAGCATAACGGAATGCCATTTCCTTTCTTTCAAGTTTTCATTTAGTCAGTGAAATTAGCTCCAGTTTTTAAAAGCGTTCATTTCCTGGCGTAGAACCAACTGACTGTTGCTCATCATCTCTCTCTCTCTCTCTCTCTCTCTCTCTCTCTCTCTCTCTCTCTCTCTCTCTCTCTCTCTCTCTCTCTCTCTCTCTCTCTCTCTCTCTCTCTCTCTCTCTCTCTCTCTCTCTCTCTGGTGTCAAGCACAACACCTGGCTGCATACTCAATACAGGAGTCCCGCCCGCCCGCCGCGGTGGCCGAGGGGACTGAGCCGCTCCGTCACGGTCTGCACAGCCACTACGGTTGGGGGTTCGAATCCCCCCTCGGGCATGGATATTTGTGCTGTCCTCAGCATTAGTTCATAAGTAGTTTGTAAGTTTAGGGACTGACGACCCCGTAGTTAAGTTCCTTAAGCTCTACAAACATTTTAACATTTTGAGTCCCGCCCTGTTATGTGGGCATGGGGAGCTGCTTTAGCGCAGAATAATGACGACGATGATGATGGTAAATTTGCAAAAAATTATTATCTGAAAACAAAAACAAAATTAGTGTACAGATAATTTAAAATTTATTTTTCCTCCTTCATGAAACTCCATTGACAATGGCAAGTGAAAATAAATCAATAGATAGATAAATAAGTAAGTTCCCAAATACATATTTTCTTAGTTATCATAGCTCTGATCATAAAATGTCAACATGACAGTTGAAGGTCTCAAATTGGTCTATTGATTGTTTCTTTTTATTCATATTAATGGTTTTTTTCAATTACTTCTCCCTAATGCTTGGACTATAAATCAGATCAGTCCCAGTCCCTTAAACATAAGAGCTGAGTGATAAACACATGCCAGATTGAGAACCATTTTTCCCAACAAGCAAGATCTCTTATGAAAGGTATATACATAGATATTTGCATTTGGAGAGCAGCAAGTGTTAAACACTTTCCACACAAAGCCTATATGCAAAATGTTCTTGAATACAAAGTCCTTTGGATGGAGCCCATATGCTGTATATTGCTTTGATTCCTGCTCTGTTTAATACAACAAAACATACACTGTATGTTTCTTCATTTTAACTGGCGGCAAGCCCTACTGTGTTGGAATATCTGAAGTAGAATAAAACCTTGGGTGTAATAAAATACAGTAAGGAAGGAACATTTACTTGTGTTAAATGGAAGGCTACCAGGGATGTGTTCTGTCTTTCAACATATGTCAAGCAACTCTAACTGTACTTGTACCAGAAGTAAAGGAGGGCAAGTAGATGAATGTAAATTACAAGATGCATAGACGGAACTTGAACCTGCGTTTGGATCACACCTCCTTGACCCTCATGCAGAATAGTGTGCAGTATCTGCCACATCCATTTTCAATAAGTTACCACAAGAATTCATAGCCATTAGTAGTAATCCAGGTACTTTCAATGCTTTACTGGAATGTTTTCTCATTGCTCAGTCTTTCCATTCTGTCAAGGAATTCCTGGAAGAATTAAAAAATGGGGGGGGGGGACTAATTACATTGTTGCTTCTTTTTATTTATGCTTAGAACTGTCATGTGCCTGCTATTAGTATACATTACAAGTAATCAATACTGCTTTTTTACAATCTAATGTGCTGACTCATTCCATGACTGTGGTGGCTTGTTTCTCAATTCAGTCCTGCGGAACATGAGTGCAAATGAATAAATGTTATAGACAAAGGTAAATCCGGGCAAGGGTAAAACTGGAGTAGACGTGGTTGATCAACTATCAGGCTATTATCCTTTCACTTGGAAGACACTAAAATGGTGGGAAATGGTTTTCTTTCCCTAGTTTCCTCAGTAAGTAGTGAATAGTTGGGCAATGTACAAACACCATCAAAACAAGGGCACCATCTCTGCTTCATCAAGGCCGTAGTAAAACAGCTAGGAGTTTCACGATTCAAAAGGTGGCCATCACCAAGTGCGGATAGAATGTTTAGTCGACGCTCCCCAGGAAAGAAACAAAATACAGCCTGTAAACAAAATGCAGCAAGGTGCTGCAAGGTGTATTCAGATAAAGGGGGGAAAAAGAAGCTGGGGAAAGAGTAAGAAAAGAAACATGGCAGTGTGTAAGCATGTGATGGGAGTCTCTGTGTACCAGTCTGTTGACTGGAGTAAATTATTCTTCATAAAACAAACACCGCACTTCTGCAATTAATTTTTCTTATTTGCATACGTTTCCTTCAATAAAATCTGTTCCATTGTACATGCTCACTTCTTGCAAACATTCAAAAGAATGAGTTTTAGTAGTTACATTTTTTCTTCTTCTGCAGAAATACCCAACTTTCAAAATTGTAGATAAAATACCACTTAAATTTAGGAAAACATGTATGACAACTTTTGAAAGACAAAGTTTCAAACTTTAATTTAAATAGTCTACAACCTTAATATTTTCTTCAAAATTTCTCTTAGAGATCCAGGAAATTGGTCGAAAAGTGCCAGACTGTAAGGACAAAACCTTTATGAATGGCTGTGCTGAAAGTGTTAAATACATTCTCTGTTTTCTTTGTATGAAGAGGAATAGTGCTTGGAAGAATCAGTAGTAGAATGACACCTGTAAAGCAAGTGAATATGAATGGGTTCTAGACACATGTAGAATTTGATCTTTGTCTGGTTGATGTTTATATGTGTGTGTCTAAAGAGGTACATTATTTCTTGCTGCATATAGCTCATCCATTTAATTACAAGGTAGTTGTCATTACCTATCAGGTCATGTGGGAAATTGCACAATGATCAATTTACACTGAGCAGAAAGCTCTCTCTCAAATATTATTATTGTATGGGAGCCATCAAAAAGATATCAGGTACAGGCAAAAAGTGTCCTGTGACAACTATAGTAAATAATAATATCAAAACGACTTGGAGGTAATGCACTGAATAGGACAGAGTATGTTACAATAATTTGTATCACATCTAGCCACTGTCTTGCATTCTGTGGACACAGATTGCCTTCAGTGGAATTAAGGATTGAGTTTCACTAATTATGAGATGTTAAATTGCCTTTTATCTTGGTGGAGTTGAATTTAGTATTTTTTGTGGATCACAACACGATGTTAAATCCTGCTACAGTACATTTATAGCATATTACAACACTTGACAAGGCGTATTCTTCAACTGTTATAATGAAACATAGGGTGACAGGACAGTTTCTCAGTTTTTGATATTGTAGTTTGGATGTTATAACCCTCGAAGGTCCTTTGTGATTTCTAGTGGTTTCACAAGCACAACCTGACCCTACTTGTACATATATGACAGGAATTATTGTGGAAGAATAACCTGATAACTTTTAATAAAAAGTGTTTCCAAACTAATTGGCAGCTCGCCCTTGACAGATAAATATGTGGGGTTTCCATGGGCATCTTCTGATTTTCATTTTTTCCTTTACATACATACTTTTAGGTATAAAACTGAGAATGTAATATCTAACCAGTCCTATCACAATAGGAGCATATTGGCCTTCTAAGACTTTGACATATGATATTGATGTAGCTTACAGAGAACTAACATCTGCTGCAAGAAGCACTGTGCAGTTTTTTGGTGATATTTTTGTGCTTTGCTAATCTTCGAAATGGAAGGAGGAAGGAAGGTTAGAATATAAAGGGGTCATTAGAAGCAGGGCTAATTTAAAGTCTTGTCATTGGAGCTTACAAGATGCAGCTTATAACCCAGAAACTGTCTGAAAGAACAGACGTCACATATGTATAACTCACATAAATGCCGATGATGGGCAATGACACTTCAGTACAGAGACACTCCTAGGCCCTTTACTCTTATGGGAATTAGTTTGCAATAAGTTGAGAATTTGTATCTGACGAGAGGCGCACTTGAGTAATTCCGTGCAGGTGTGGTGATTGTTGTGTCCCCAATGGTGTAGAGGTCAGTGCAACTGCCTAGAAAGCAGGAGACTCGGATGGGTACAAATTTTCAACTTTACCCATTCATCTCTTTACCATAAATACAGATGTGGGGCACTGTTCTCAGTGTTTCAGTGCATCAGTACCTATAAAATGTCGACTTTGCTGCCAAAGCTAAGAGAGCTCAAAATAAGTCTTCTAGACACTTTATGCCCACAAATGCATAAGCAAGAAATATAAGGACTGGGTCTGGAATGCCTCTTGCCATCCTATTAAACATATGTCCATAGATCCGTTATGTAGAGGGAGTCCAGCAAAGGAGTCCCTGATTTCAAAATTAAATAGCTATAAAACAATGACTGATAGACGAGTGCATTAAAAAGCATTTTTATTGTGAAAGCTGTAAGAATGTTATACAGAAGTTCACAAAAAATTCTATATAGTTCGAAGTGCTGATAACGTGGTGATGTACGCAGTGCAGCTGTTACAGTATCAGTGTGCATAATGAAACTCTCCGTCGCACACCATCTTTGCAATTGTCACAATCTTTTTGAAATGCTCACTGCCCGCAGTATGTAGCTGGTGCAAATGAACAATAAATTTTGCCATCACATCCTGTAGTGTCTAGTGATGTGGGCTGGGAATATTTCCAGTGGGAAGAAACTTATAAAATGGGAATATTGCCGGGAATATTTTTTTGGCCCGGGAAGATTGCAAAAAATTGGGAGTTTATGATAATTTTTAGATTTTGAAAGTTTTAACACTTATTAACAGTTGCAGAATCTTATAACTAGATTAACTAAGTAAATTAATACATTTTAATCCAAGTTTTATCATTCTCTGCATACTAATCCCATGCAGAACGTCATTTATTTTAAGTCTGGTGGAAAAAATAGTTTAAAATATACGCAAGGGCTAAAATTTTTTGGCAATTTGAAACCTCATATTTCTTTGAATGAAATTTAAGCTTACAAAATATACCTCTGGAGACATAATTCTCAACCAGTCATCATCAGTAGAATTTTTTAATTTTTTCAAAGGAATGACCAGTGTGTTTCACTTTCAGAATTAAGACTCCTCACTTTCTGCAATGTAATAAGATTTATAAAATTTTATTTTCTAAAATATCACTATCAATTACAGTTTTAGAATCTTCAATTCATGTTTAACAATGTTCTATGTTAATAAAGTCACTTGTATTTTCAAGTAAATTCTAAATCTCAGCTGGTTTATTTGCAAAAATTTTCCCCAAAATGCCATTTTCATTGACTAATGTTTACAAATTTCATACGAGTTTAAAATAAACTTTATAGTGTAAAATATTGCTAATATTGAGAGAAAACTTAACAAATTGGATAAAGAAATCTCTGTGTGTTTTCGTATGTAGTAACTACGCACTAGATGGCATATCAATATTATAAATTAGATTTTCTAAATGTTGATTATTTCGAGGTTGGCAGTTCTAGGAAACGTAAGAACCATAAATTTCGATGCTTGGTAGTTCTAGGGCTAATTATTTCTAATTTAAAGTATAGAAAACCAAAAACTATGTTTATTTCAACAAGGAGGTTAATTCTAGAACCATATAAAGCTAAACCTATCCTATTGCTGGCAATATTCTCTGGGAACATTTCCTCAATTTTAAATTTTACAACAGTAGTTGTGTCTCAACAGAAATGGAGTCAGATGCCCTGCAATCACTAACTGAAATGCATTGAGTGTCATGGCATGGTTCCCGATGACAGTGTTTGTAAATGTGCCCCGTAGAGTCAGACTGGGTGAATATGGAGGCCACTCAATCCCTGTGCCAGTAAATTTGTAATAATCCAATGCTATTACTGTAGTGCAACAGAATTAATCAAGAAAGTGAAAGGCCTGTTTGGTTTGGCACCATCTTGCATGAACCACTTGGTGGCTGTTGATCTTCCATTACTACCTGTGTGGCGAAAAACTGTTCAACAATTGCAATGTAATGTTCACTAGTGATCATTTCACACATTAAAAAGGGGTCAATAAAGTCTCTGCTGCATATTGCAACCCACACAGTAACTTCAGGAGACTACAGTGTTTTTGTCTCGCATGAAGGGGGATTTTCAGAACGCCCAAATTGTCTGTTTTTCTAATTTACAAGTCCATTCAAGAGGAAGTGTGCTTTATCTGTGAATTAGATTCAGCCAACATCAAATCCTTCATTATCAATAATTGTGGGAATTTGGTTTGCGAAGACAGCCCTCTGCTGCACAGCCCGTACAGATATGGCCTGGTGGCATTGGATTTTCAATAGAAACAGATGTAGGCTCTGTCTCAGTATTTTCTGCATGCTGGAACATGACAAACCAGTCTCTGACTCAATTCTTCTAACATATTTCCCTGGATTTTGCTGAATAATTCCAGAAACTGTGCAGACATTTGCAAGAGCATGTACACTTTACCTTGGGAAAATCATTTCCTACCAGAACATCAGTGACATGGTCTATCTGTTGGAATTTGATGAAGAGGTTGTGAATTGTTTTTGTATCAGATCCTTTTAATATGTTAAACCATGTAGGATGGAATACATGACTGTGACGTCCTCCTTTGGTATGCTAACCAGCTCACCTTCCGTAGGTAGTTCTTACAGCTTGCTTAATGCAAATGCTTTTTGCTGTACTCAGCAGCTGATCTTTGTTTTTGAGTTATTTAATTTTGAAATTTGGGAAGCCTTCAAATTTACACCATAACAAAGAGCCACCGCTTTTGTGTAGTGGCTATTTCCTAAAGAAATATATGCCCTAGTAAAACTAACTTCAGTAATGAGCACTGTCATGCAAGCTTTCTTGTTGGCCAGCTCCACCAAATCCTATACATATTATAAATGCGAAAGTATGTATGTTTGTTACCGCATCACGCTAAAACTACAGCACTGATTTAGATGAAATTTCATATAGAGATTTCTTTTGTCTTGGATTAGGACATAGGCTACTTTTCAAAATGTTTATTGCAAGTTATTTATTTGAAATATATCCATAGAAATACGTAACGGTTGTAAGAAGCTTCTAATATAGCAGCAGAAGTGCTCTATAGCGTATGACATGTTTAGCCGCAAGGGTTAACGCGGCATGTTATAAATATCCATTTTTTGGGCAATGGTTCGTGTCTTGCTATAGTGAATTTTTTTTCTTTGTTATTGTTATCTTTTTTACTTTCGAATATACAAAAAGATTCTTGGATACTGCCAAAACGGCTTAACTGATATATAATTACATACACAAGAAATCTGAATGTTGGCATTTATGCCGCATTCATTTTCATTTGTTGTAACAAATGAAGGAAGTATGTATATAAATTGAAGACTTTAAATAAAATATGCTCTAAGTACCATGGCAAGAAAAAACATTGACGTTTTGTGTAGAATGGGATCTCACGTATAAATAGCGTATGTAAACTGCAACGAAAGTAGTAGCAAATGCACTCAACAGATGGCAGGCGGTACACTGCAGTTAGCATTTGAAACATTGTGTTCCGGCCAACTGCAACGATATATATTAATGTGAATGTCTGTTCGGTGTACGCTTATCACGTCCGAACGACAAGACGCAGACACTTCAATATTTTTTCCGTTACTAATTTATACCTGATGAACGTTGTAGCCACGGTTTTATAGCCATCTGATAAATATTTAGCAATTTGAAGAATATAACGTGAAATGCGGAAGAAGAATTACTCTTTGAAAATTATATTTACTCTTTGAAAATTGTTTTATTGGTTGCATTGTTGCTTGAGGGCTGATAATGATAAAAGGGTGGAGTATATTGGAATGGGATGTTATCGGTGTATATAAAATTCTACGTGTGTGCGTGTTAACATTTCGCTCTGCAGCAAAAACTACATAACACACACGAATGGTCTTCGTGTAATTGTTGCCTGAAGTCTCCCGTTGTACATCATACCAGTTCCATGCCGATAGCTAAGGGTGTGGAAGATATTGTGATTGAAAGTCGTCAAACTATTAAAAAAAAATCGGTCTGAAGGCCAGCGATGACGTTTGCGACTCTACAGCAAGAAGGTTACATACAGCGAAACGTGATGCCACAGACCATATATTTGGTCTATGCGTGCTACAATTTCTTCAGCTCTTTCTCTGTAAGGATAAGCGTACGAATAAGGAAATATAAGAATAAATAAATAAAGCAGTAAAAAAGAAATTTAATACAACTCTTTAAAAAAATCGATTTAACATTTCGCGCATTACATCAAGTGATCGATCTGTGATATTATTACAATTATTATTGTTGAATTTCGTGGTCGGATTCTTCGAAACGAGTGCATTTTTACCTGTGATTGGCTCTACACTACTTACGTTCCTGATAAATAGATAATCAACCAACACGCGAGCAGAGCCGCGGATTTAAGCTAGTCTAACCATAATCCACACCTTTTCACTAGACGTGACCCTCCCTCCCTCCACCCCCCCTGCCCCATCCCAAAGTAATAATACTACTTCCATTCAATCAAAATGCGTCAAGAATAATTAGACCCCTAAAGGTCTTATCGTGTATGTATAGTTTCGGTAAAGAATGCCAAAGGTTATGGGGCAACAACATGAATGAATGAATGAATGAATAAATTCATCAATGCGTGCATTGTGGTTGGTGATCCTCATGATTGTAGGTACATAATTTTAATGAACATTTCTTCTGCCATCATGATCTGAATAGATTCTCTCTAGTTTGAGGGCTACCGTACTAGTGTGAATTGGCAATCTTGGTATGGAGATGGGTATATATGGCGTCGAAGAGTGACTGAACCTGGGACCTTCCCAGGTTTGAGTCCGTGTTCTGGAACACAATTTTAATCTTCCAGGAAGTTTCATATCGGTGCACACTCCACTGCATGGTGAAAGTTTCATTCTGGAATCACTTTAAACTAGTTTCAACATTGATTTAATGTTTTTCTGTCCAGTGATTGTGTCCTCAGTCCAAAATTGAGTTTACTGGTGTACACAAACATACCACTGTAACTCAAAAAGCCTTCATTGGCCGCTAACTAGTTGTCTCTGGCAGATACCCAACATAACTACACAACTCCTGCTCTCTCTGCCTCACGTTAGTCCGTGGCGTGCTGCTTGCGCTTGTCCTGCTCACGTTTCTGCTGGCGTGCATCGTAAGTACTCAGACTGCACATACTATTTGAATGCACAGGTGCACTTACTACCTCACAGCTCGTCTCCCTTCCATGAGGAGAAAGGGAACACCACACACGACACATCCATTGGATCCTCACCACAAAAATGTTGGGCTGGCACCGGAAAGTACGGTTGTGAGCACTGGAAGCGCCATGCAGCTTGGCATGCTCTCTCTGACGGTGGCCAGTGCAATATGATGGGTAAGGAGGGTTCAAAATCCATGGCAATGTCCTCTCCCAGGGTCGGTACAATCGGGGGTGTACTCTCAAGTGGAGAGGGAAGAGGAGTAGGAGGTGGCGGCAGTGGCAGAGCGGGTGTGGCTGTCGGTGATGTGGGCCACAGCTTCCTGGTTGCCATGGGGGTTGGCATGCATGAAGCTGTGCTCGGCCATCATTTGGTGTCAATGATGGGAGCTTGGAGGAGGGTTGCTGCGTGTCATCCTGCTCTCGGCCTGCCACTTGTGATCGCAGGTGGTCCACATGTCGGAATGTGAGACCATCCTTCATGCAGATATCGCTGAGATGGGGGACGTAACTGTGTGTCGCAACCACTGAAATCCATTTAGGGTGATGGCCTAACCCACGTGCCCATACCGCCACCCCCAGCTGGAAACAGGTTGATGGTGAGTCACGGATGTGGCCTGGTAGGGGGCTGCAGAAGGTGAAGCAGTGTCCACGTAGAAGCTCAGTCGGACTCTTGTCACCGATTCTCTAAGACAGCATCAGGGGATGTCTGAAACACATTTCTTCATTTGGGTCTTGAACGATCTGACCAGCCGCTGCACCTCCCCGTGAGATTTGGAGTGGAACGGAGAAGCCAAAACGTGGCGGATACCCCGTCAGGTTTAGAAGTCTGAAAACTCTTGAGAAGAGAACTGGCAGCTATTATCTGTAACAAATGTGACTGGCAAGCCTTCCAAAGGAAAGATTTTTGAAAGCACTTTGACTGTTACCACTGTCAAAGTAGAACTACAACAAACCACATATGGAAACTTTGAGAATGCATCTACCACTAACAGCCAAAAAGAATGCAAAAAAGATCCACAAAGTCCATATGAACTCATTCCCATGCTTGTTCTGGTTCTGGCTACGAAGAGAAAGATGCACGAGGAGCTGCTTGGTGGGTGACACGTTTCGAACAAGCAGAAACAAGCCAGATGAAACCGCCATCTAGCCCTGGCCAAAACACATGGCGGCGGGCCGACACTTTTGTATGGGACACTCCCCAGTGGTCTGCATGAAGAAGACTGAGCACTTCCCGACAGAGAGAGTAGGAATGGCCACCCTTGGTGCCTCATCAGATGTAGATAGCAAGAGGACACCATGCCAGACCGAAAATTGGTACTGAAATGAGAAATACTTGTAAAGTGGGTCCGAATCACGGCCAGCTGGCCTCTCCAGCCAGCCATTTTGTACACATGACATCAACTGTTGTAGCACAGGATCGGCGAAGGTTGCTGACGCTATCCGTGAGGCGGTAATGGAAAAACCGTCCACTGCCTGTTGAGCCTCCACATCCATGTGAAAACAAAGCAGTTGATTACTGTTGAAAATAGGGTAGGGCTCGCTGGAAGACGGGAGAGTGTGTATGAATTTGCATGTTGAGCCGTAGGGACAAAGAGAGCCCATTGTTGGAGGCAGTGTGCGGCTTTATCGGGGAGTGATGCTGAAGTGCTAAATAACTAGATCAGGGGTTTGTGGTCTGACCAAAAGGAATTTGGTACAATACAAGATGTAGAATTTGTGTAACGCATAGACAATGGCAAGTACCTCCTTTTTGATCTGCGAGTACTTCAGTTGTGCTGTGCTCAATGTTTTCGATGCATACACAATGAGCCGCTCTGTACCATTTTCATACCTATGGGCCAAAACAACCCCTACTTCGTGTTGGGACGCATCTGTGACCAAGACTTAGTGCTGTCCGGGCTGGAACCAAACAAGGGAGTGACTGCAGCTTTTGTGTGAAAAGAGAAAATGATTTTTCACATGCCAAGAACCACTGAAAAATCACACCCATGTGCTGTAGGGTATGCAACAGTTGCGCAGTGAATGAAGCATTGGGAAGGAATTTATGATGATATGCAGTTTTGAAACTCCTTGACTGACGTAGAGTGAGGCAGAGCTGAAATGACCCACAGGAGATGTGAAAACCTAGATAGTTAATAGAAGGTTGGAAAAATTGGCACTTATCCAGCTTACATTTAAGACCGACAGACTGTAGGGCCAAAAAAAGGGACCATAGATTGTTTGTGGATTTGCCAAAAACCACAATATCATCCAGGCTTGCGATTGAAGCAGTAAGCTGTTCCGAGAACCGCTGAAAAATAGCGGGGGCAGTAGCCACCCTGAACAGGAGCCGTAAGTATTGGTACAGCGTCTAAGGGGAGCTGGAGGTAGGTTTCTGCCAAATGTATCTTGGAAAGAAGTCCTCGCAACAATTTAGCTAGCAACTCCTCCTGGTGAGGTAACGGGTAAGTATCTATAATGGACTGGGCATGTTCTAGAATGTTGTTGAAATGTGGCCTCATTGGCTTCGGTAGGCTCGGTTGGCGAGGGGTGGAGGGCTGAACGGCCAATACCTCTCAGCAAGCCCCAATACGGTTTCCCGTGGCCCTCAAAACCTCAAAAGCTTGAGGGGTCTTCTTTTTGCAAAGATCGCTCCCTCACTTGTCTGTCAGGTGCAAGATGAATAATCGCATCCCTAATCATTTAATCAACGTAAGATTCCTTGTGAACCTCAGACACAAAATTACAATGGCAACTGAGGCCGTGTAATTCAGCCGCCCACATTCGATACAAGTGGTGTGGTTGTTTGGGGCATCTGTAAAATTCCACTAGAGAAGCTACAACACGAGTACACTTGCAGTAATATGATGACAGCAACTGACACATCTGATCAATAGTAAGAGACGCGGGGTCTTGTAAGGGAGCCAGTTGACACAGCAATCCTGCGGGAAACTCACAAGCGGAATGGGGCACAGCAAAGAAGGGCATCCTGAACTCGAAATGCTTGAAAGTGTTGCTGGAATCATATTTCGTAGGTCTCCCACTCTTCCACAGTCTCGTCATATGCAGGAAAGGGTGGCAGGTAAGAGACTGAGGGCGACATCTGAGAACCTGTGGGGCGTGAAGGCCCGGATATTGCCAAAGCTAAAGACTGCAGTACCTGAGTTTGAGTCTCGAGCACTGTGGCGAAAAGGCGATTCTGGTTTTGTAACGCTGCGTCAAGAGTCTTCTGACGTTCGACCGGCCAGCGGAGAACTTCTGCGAGTACTGGTTCTGTCATTGTAAGAAAAACAACTAAATAAATAATGGCGGAAAAGACCAGATGCGTGGACTTGTGACACACTCGTTGCCAATTTGTTGTATTCTCAAACACAGTAATACCACTGTAGCTTAAAGAGCATTCATTGGCTGCTAACTAGTTGTCTCTGGCAGATACCCAACATAACAAAACAACAACTGCTCTCCCCGCCTCACGTTAGTCCATGGCGCACTGCTTGTACTTGTCCTCCTCACGCCTCTGGCGGCAGGCGTCATTAATATGCAGACAATGCGCACTATTTCAATGCACGCTTGCTACCTCACAGCATTTACCACAGTTGAAATTTTAACTGAAGACAACTGAAATTCAACTGCAGTTATATGATTGATGTTAAGTAATGGTGTATGTTTCCCAATTTCCTTTTCTCCGTCTTCATATTTTTATACATAAATATCGAGAACTTAATTACTGAGGTTTTTATTACATTTTCAAGTTACCCTACACACCTCTGGGAGATATCCAGCAGCATTTCATGTACACTAAATATTTAAACTATTCTTAAAAACATGAATGTTTCCTATTCCAGATGAGCATAACTTTTATTTCAATTTACGTAGCTCATACATTCATTGTTCTTCTAGGACAGCTCTAAATTTGACTGAATTTTCACATCAATTACTGTAATAAATTTGGCAAAATTGATCTTATTTCATTTGTATAGACGGGTATGGTATAGTTAGCACACATTTCTGTAAGATTTGTATTTTGAATTTGTGGTGTCTCAGATCAGTATTGATTGTATCCCTGTGGATGTTGGCCCTGTCCAGTGTTTGTTACAGTTCTATACAAATTTGTGCTTTTCTCTATCATTAAATGCTTACTAACTCGTATCATGTTACCTAATGATAAAGTCTTTTGGGAAGGTTTATCAAATGCCAGTGGAACAATCGTAACATCACTTAAATGTGAAATTTGAATATAGTTACTAACATGGTTTAGGACTATTAAGTTGCTGCCTCCTCCTGATATACAGTATAGTAACCTACCCCCCCCCCCCCCCCCTCTCTCTCTCTCTCTCTCTCTCTCTCTCTCTCTCTCTCTCTCTCTCTCTCTCTCTCTCTCTCCTCTTTCTCTTGGATGTATTTACCTCAGCAGTTGAAAAACACTCCTTTTGTCTTAAATTGTCAGTATTAATCTGTAACTCTGTATTGTAGCTTGTACTAGATATTTTTAATACTGTGCATGCAACTAACTCATGTCTTATTTTCTTTTATAGCTTATTAACCCACTGAAGATGAAGGAAAATTTGGTAATGCAACTGAAAACACAGATTTCAGACTTGGAGCGATTCATTGAATTTCTTCAAGGTATAATACTCAACTGCTTTGCACAGATATTAAAGAGTTCAGCACTTTAAACATACTGTTGTCAGCAAGACAATGAAAATATAGAATTACAAAAAAAATTAGAATCCTTGTGTGATTATGAATACTTGCATGTCCACCATAA
Source organism: Locusta migratoria (assembly GCA_026315105.1). NCBI lineage: Eukaryota > Metazoa > Arthropoda > Insecta > Orthoptera > Acrididae > Locusta > Locusta migratoria. Next base: position 108,682,702 of record CM048755.1, read on the forward strand.
TTTGGTGATCAGACTTTGTTTTCAATTTTAAAACATGAATAAACAAATCCGAGGAAGTATATGTTAAACTTTTCTGTGCAAAGTTGTCACTTATGCAGAAATCTTAAGTTGGTGTGTTTAAATTAGACTTATTTGTAGCTTGTTTTCACATTAGTTGTGTGTGAATGAATTAGTATTTTACTTTCTAAAATTAAAAGTAGACAGGGAAAGTTTGCATGAAGTAGACCATAACTTTTTTGATGCACTTAGCATTATCTCTGTACTGCTTCAAAGTTAATTGTTCCTACAAATAATCCAGCTCCTTAATTAATTTATATGGAAGTACATATGGTGTGTTTATCTCTTTTCGTATCTTGTGAGCTATTGCGGAATACAGGGTGTAAAACTTGGCACAAGTTGTTTGGAAGAACAGTCATTCTATCATTGTTTGCCAGAAATTCCTTTCCTTCTCAGTTCTTATCAGTACCTCCTAATCTATTAACCTGATCTTCAACATTCTTCTGAAGCACCACATTTCAAAAGCCTCTATCCTTCTTCCTGTCTGAACTCACTCCTGTACAAGGGAACACTCCATACAAATGCCTTCAGAAAAAGACTTCCTTACAGTTAAATAAATATTCATTGCTAGCAACTTTCTATTTTTCAGTATATCCCTTCTTCTCATTGCCATTTTGCATTTTATATCCTCTGTACTGCAACGATCATATGTTATTTTACTACTCAAGTAACAAAACACTCCCATCACCTTTGTTTTGTTACCTAATCTAATTCATTCAGCATTGCCTGATCTTCGTTGGCCTTGTTTTGCTGCTGTTAATGTTCATCTTACATGCTCCTTGCAACACAATGTCCACTCAATTCAATTGGTCTTCCATGTCCTTTGCTGTCTCTGACAGAATTGCAATGTCATCAGCAAAACACAATATTTTTATTTATTCAGTTCCTTCTCCAAATATCTCTTTGCTTTCTGTCAGTTTGCTCAGTGTATACACTGAATAACATTGGGGAAAGGCTACAACCCTGTCTTACTCCCTTCTCAACCAATGCTTCCCTTCCATGCCCTTCAACTCTAATAACTGCTCTCTGTTTTTTGTACAAGTTGTTGATAACCTTCCATTCCTTATATTTTATCCCTGCTGACTTCAGAATTTGCAAGAGTGCATTCCAATCAACATTGTCAAAAGCTTCCTACAACTCTACGGAAGCTAGTAGTGTAGATTTGTCTTTCCTGAATCTAAGATAAGTCATACGGCGATATTGCCTCCTGTGTGTCTACATTTCTCCTAAATCAAAATTGATCTTCCCTGATATCAGCTTCTACCAGCTTTTCCATCTTTCTGTAAATAATTTGTGTTAATATTTTGCAACAATGAGTTATTAAACTGGTAAAAAAAAAAGGTAAAGCAGTCAACAATCCGGAGATTGGTTTGAACACCACAGTGCTTTACTAGGCATGGTCCTGTCTGGAGTTGGTATGCCGTTGCCCTTCCTCCGACCTTCGAACTTGCAAAGTGGTAGAGTGCCAGACTACAAATCCAAAGGTCCCAGGTTCGATCCCCGCCAGGTCCTAGGATTTTTATCTGTCACTTTCCACTTCTTTCAGAAAGAAGTGGAAAGTGACAGATAAAAATCCTAGGACCTGGCGGGGATCGAACCTGGGACCTTTGGATTTGTAGTCTGGCACTCTACCACTTTGCAAGTTCGAAGGTCGGAGGAAGGCAACGGCATACCACCTCCAAGCAGGATCATGCATAGTAATTAAACTGATAGTTCCACAATTTTCTCACCTGCTGCCACCTTCTATCTTTGGAATGGTAATTATTACATTTTTCTTTAAGTATGAGGGTATTTCACCTGTCTCATACATCTTACACACCAGGTGAAATAGTTGAGTCGTGGCTGGCTCTCAGAGACTACAGTAGCTCTGAGGGAATGTCTCCTCCAGGGGCCTTGTTTCTACTTAGGCCTTTCAGTGCTCTGTCAAATTCATCTCTCAGTATAGTATCTCCTATTTCATCTTCATCTACTTCCTCTTCCCTTCCTACAATATTCTCAAAATTCATTACCTTTGTGAAACCTCTCAGTATGTTCGTCACCTTTCAGCTTTCCTTTCTTTGCTTAGAAGTGGTTTTCCATTCGAGCTCTTGATATTCATACAGCTGTTTTTAATGTCTCTAAATGTCTCTCTTATTTTCCTGTAGGCAGTATCTATTTTCTCCTATTTATACATTCTTCTACAGACTTGGATTTGCCCTCTAACCACTCCTGCTTAGCCATTTTGTACTTCCTGTCAATCTCATTTCTCAGTTGTCTGTACTTCATTTTACCTGCTTTATTTACTGAATTTTTATATTTTCTTCTTTCATCAATTAAATTCAGTATTTCCTGTGTTATACAAGGATTTTTTTGTAGGTCTTGCCTTTCTACCTATTTTGTCCTCTTCTTCTTTCACTATTTCATCTCTCAAAGCTATCCATTCATCTTCTACTGTTATTGCGTCCCCCCCCCCCCACCCACACACACACGCAATTTCTGTCAATTGTTGCCTAAAGCTCCTCTGAAACTCGCAAGAACACAAGGTTCCCTCAATTTATCCAGGTCCCATCTCCTTATTTTCTCATGTTTCTGCAGTTTCGTCAGTTTCAGACTATAGTTCATAACCAATAACATAGGGTTAGAATCTATATCTGCCCCTGCATATATCTTACAGTTTAAAACCTGGTTTCGAAATCTATGTCTTGCCATTATAAAATCAAATCTGGCACCTTCCAGAGTCTCCTGGTCTTTCCTAAATATACAACCATCTTTCATGATTCTTAAACAAAGTGTTTGTTATGATTAAATTATGTTCCTTGTATAATTCTACCAGGCTGATTTCTCTTTCATTCCTTTCCCCCAGTCCTTATTCACCTACTAATTTTCCTTCCCTTCCTTCCCTTCCTTTTCCTGTATTCCTTTCCCTTAACTGTCTGAATAATTTCTGTTAGCTTCTCATATACCTTCGATTTCATCATTGGCAGAGCTAGTTGGCATATAAACTTGTACTACTGTTCAAGTGTAGGCTTTCACGGCCGTTGTCACTAAATAAAATTCTTCTGGGTATGAGACCGCACCATCGTTTTTATAAAATCTGCCAACTTTTGACCATTGTTGCTGGTGGCCTTAATCAGGGTCTGAGTCTGACTTCTGAATGTGCGATAGCTTGAGACATGCAACAGCATTTTGAGGAAGAGGGGAATTGGTCTTTCTTTATTGGTGTTCACATTATTACATCTCATTGGTGGAAAAGTGTACCAACAACTGATGTTTTCATGACAAATTTTTCATGTGATTGGAGGTTGCACTCTTCCCTCTTATTGGTGAAAATGGGCGTCTTCAATTTGCTTTTGCTTTGGAACTTGTTATTGGCGGGATAGACACGAGGAAACTGGCAGCAGTTGTGGTGGGATGCTGTTTACTTGTTGTCTGGTGCAGACAGTGGCAGGGCAGTGTTCTGAGTGTGCGCGGCCACTGTGGCAACACCACCTAGGGACAAGGCCTCACAACAGCCCGTGCTATGTCACCAGCTGGCCACTGGGGCACGTCCCCTGTCTCATAGCGGCCAGCCACTAAGCTGGCGGCTGCAGCCTGGTCAGTGTGACGTAGCATGGGCTGTTGTCAGGCCTTATCTCTAGGTGGTATTGGCTGTGGTCTCCAGGGCACCTGCATGCAATCATTTGAAGAAATGTCTCCCACTGAGCACTATTACGCCCAGTATGCTGGCTGTGATACATTTATGACACCTTCGTCATCTGGCCACATGTGGAAGAGGAGCTACAGAACTTACACAAACGTCTCAATCAGCAGCACGGCAAAATACAGTTCACAATAGAGGTAGAAAAGAATGGGGTGCTGACTTTCCTCGGCGTTGAAGTCTACCAAAATTCTGATGGTAAAGTCGGCCACAGTGTACAGAAAAGCCACCAGCCTGGGCAGATACCTCCACACTTCCTTCCACCATCACCCCATGCAGAAGAAATCCACCCATCACACTCTAACAAGGAGGGCTGACAGGATCTGTGAGCCAATCACCTACAGGCAGAACTAAGACACCTTGGATCCACCTTTGTTGCCAGTGGCTATGGGATGGGTGGTTGAATAAAACAATGACCAGAAAGAATGAAAGCAGTAGAGAGGAGCAGGAGGAAGCACGAAACATCGCCCTGTTACCTTACATACAAGGTGTCACTGTGTGTGTGGACATTGGGCACACATCAAACCAGTCTTCCACAGCACCAAAAAGATTAAGGGTGCCCTAGGTTCGACAAAGGAAGCAGTTGAGAAACTGAATATTGCTGCCGTCTGTGAAATCAGGTGCGAGTGTGGGCTGGTGTATTATAGGAGAGATCGGACGAGCAATCAGTACGAGGCTTTCTGAACGTTAAAGGTATATACAGCTTGGACAGCACACAAAGGCAGTGGCTTCAGAGCACCACAATCAGTGTAGAAAACAGTTATCTTTTGGTGAGACCCCTGTGCTAGTGAAACCACCACTCTCAATGAGGAGGAAGATTTGAGAGGCTATAGAAATAGCCAGTCGCCCTGCCAATATGAATAGGGAAGATGAATAGAGACTTCAGATGTCTTGTCTGCCAGCAGTTGCAACATTACGAGATGGGACCACGTGCAGAACGACTCACCCAGGCACCCTGGAGACCACAGTGTTCACGCACACGCAGAGCACCGGCCTACCGCTGTCCGCTTCAGGTGACCAGTAAACAGCGGCATGCCACAACTGCTCCCAGTTTCCTCATGTCTATCCCGACAGCAGCAAGTTCCAATGCAAAAGCCAATTGAAGATGCCCATTTACACCAATAAGAAGGAAGAGTGTAACCTCTAATCACATGAAAAATTTCTCATGAAAACACCTTTGTTCACACCTTTTCCACCAATGGCGTGTAACAATATAAACAACAATAATGAAAGACCTCTTCCTCAAACCACTGCTATATAAGTCCCAAGCTATTTCACATTCAGCAGTCACACAGACCCTGTTGAAGGCCGCCTGCAACAGTGGCCGAAACATTGGTAGATTTTATAAAAAATGACGATGCGGTCTCATACCCAGAAGAATCTTATTGGTATTGTACTACTGTAGTTGGTGTTGGCTTTGTATTTATATTGACTAACATATTACGATCACTGTGCTGTTCATAGTAGTTTACCGACATTCCTATTTTCTTATTCATTATTAAACCTACACCTGTAATACCCCCAGTGGGTTTTGTATTATTTATATATATGCTTTCTTAATTAAATTGTTTGGTGAAAAAGTAATTCCTGGTTGGAGCAATACATAAAATGAGGGAAAAGGCAACTGCTAACATAAATCACAGCCACACACAACAGTATTCACACTAGCTTTCAAGCATATTCTCTGTTTCCACCGGAAGTACACATATTCTGACACATGACCATACTGACTGTGTGGTTTTGAATGTGTACTTTTGTTGGAAAAAAAAACCATATTCTCAAAGGTAGTGTAAATGTTGTTCACTGTTACATGTTGCTGGGTTCCATATGATGTATTTAAGTGAATGGTTTTACACTTTCCTTGTGAGATTTTGGTATAATTAATCTCGTTTCTGTAGAACATATTTAAGGCAATGTCTACAGATACACACATCAATAAACATGTTGCAACACTACAATACAAAGCGTTTATGATCCATTACATAAACATGGAATATAGATATACAAAAACGACATTTCAGTTTTTTTTATTTCTCTTGAAAAAAGAAATTGACAATTGGTATGACAATAATTTAGACATTCTGAATTTGTGTTCCAGGTCACAGCATACACCAGTACCCCAAATGCCCAGTAATACATCTCCGTGTACTGATGCAGGTCTATATTAGTTGTGCCATACTCTCCACTGGATCATCTAGGAACTGTCAGTCCAGTTTGTCATCCAGCTCAACAGCAATTTGGCGTAGATCTCTCTTATCAGTCAGTAGGCCATCTCGTCCACACCCAGTCCTTTTCAATGTATCTAAGCATGTCTGATACGGTTCAAATTTTAAGAACATGCTGCCCATTCTACTCTCACGATGTCGCCATGACAAAGGAATGCATTCACAAGATGTGCACGATGAGCACAAGAATTGTCATCCATTCGCACGAATCCCTTACTGAAATCCTGCAGATACGGCTGCACTATATTTTTTAGGATTTCATCGCTGTACTGTATAGCCATTAGATTGCCTTCTACAACCACCAATGGCATACAGTGGCCTCACATAATGCCACACCAAAAGATTATGGAACCACCACCTTGCTCTGCACTTTCTGGATTGTGTGTGTATGATGTTCATGCTGCCCAGGGTGCCTCGAAAAACATCAATGATCGTCTGCTTAAATGCAGACTGGAGTCTCTTCTGCAATGCCAATTCCAATGAATCCATTTGTCATGCTGTCGGGTCCATGTGTATCGTGCCACACAGCATCTAGGTGTCAAAGCTGGACCCCGCAACGGACATCGGGAGTGACGTCGCATGTGCAGCCCGTTACGTACAGTTTGAGTCGAAACACGATGCCGTGTAGCTGCACAAAAATATTATTCGGCATGGTGGCATTCCCCCCTGGGGCTCCCTGAACTGAAATCCGTAAGTAGCGGTCATCAGTTGCTGTGGTAGCCTGTGGGTGGCCAGAGTGAGACAGGTGATTGGCAGTTACTGTATCTCTGTACCTCGTCCGTGTCTGAACAACATCACTACGATTCACTGTAAGACATCTGTATGTTTTCCTGAATGAGGCGTGGAAAAATTACAGTCTACACACACAGTGTACTTATTTTCTGGTGTTATGACTGGAAGTGGTTGGTCCTGTTATCCACTCCGTCGCAATGGTGCTGCTCATGCGTGGTTGTTTACATCTTCGTGTGGGTTGAGTGACATGTATGGACAATATAAGGAACTGTGTTCCTGATGGAATATACTCATTCGATGTCAGTGTTCGGGAGACCTTGGGACACTTGGTCTTTTTAATATTTATTTTTAGTATTTCTAAACATTTATTTGTTGTTCTGCTTTACATATTACTGGCAGTGTTTTAACATTCCATTGTTGTTTTAAGGCGAAGGTACCCCCGAAGTTCCAGCAGGTGATAAAGAATGTGTTCATAATTGCCCTGTTCACTGTGGGAAGTATTCCTCATATTCATCCAAGAAGAAGTATAACTTCAGAAATAGGGACGAGGTAAGTAATGTATAAGACAACTATATTTACTCCTATGTTTATTAACGGTCAGCATTGAGATTGTCAACTGAAATTATTATTTGCTTCCTCCCCTAAAAGAAATTCATTTGGAAATGGCGAGATAGGTTCAACATAGATTATAATAGGAGCACAGCTGTTAAGTAGCTGTTGGGTAATTCTGTGGGGAACAGATTATAATTGTTTTCCTTAGACCTAAATTGTATGGAGAATATTTAATAGTTCAGGATTTTGTGTACTGACTTAGATGTTCATAGTTATCTTTAAGAAGTTTCCTTACTGTGCCACTATTTTGATGATCGTCCAGAACTTTCCTGTAAATTTTGCCTACTACCTTAGTTGATGAGTAGCTGATATCTCTTAAATTCAGGTGGCAATGGAGAAATTTTAGGTGTGGTGAACCTTATTAGTTTGAAGTTCATTTCTATCACAGGTTTTGTATGTTTCTTAAAAGTACTAAATTTTATACTGTATGTTAAAAGTATTATAAGAGCTTATTTTGTTTTTTCTTTTTTTAAATTGCTATCCTTAAAAGTTCTTATTTTTGCCATGGCAATTATATTCAAACAATATTGATTAACTTGTCAAAGTTAAAAAGGTGAAAAAGACTAGATTTGTGTGTTGAAGGTGGAAGCAGGTATGAGAATCTCTCTCATGGATGACGTGTAGTTCAAGAGGAGTGAAGGTATTTCCACCTCAGGCACATGTGGGGGTGTGATCACATGCAGTACTGTCAACTGACACAGTTCTCTTCTGTATATAAAGTCACCTGTCCCAAAGTATTGATCTGTGATTTATCAACCACCCCTACTTCTAATACATGTGTAGTGGAAAGACTGCAGAACATGCGTGTGTTTAAAATTGTGATAAAAATGTCTAGAAAGCATGTGTTTAGCCGGCTGACTGCCATAAGATGAGTATAAAAAATGGCTATTGCCATTGAAAGGCATTCTTAAAGGAAGGTAACAGATCTGTGTAATAGACATTGGTGTAGTGATGGTGGAGAAGCAAAAAGGAAAAATGCTCATGAAAAGAAAGAAAAGATCAAAGCATTAGACAGTCAGGTTCAGGAAAAAGTATCCAGCTTAAAAACCTCTTGTGATTTACTTTTTTAAATCTATACTGTGGCTTTTTTAATTAATCTACTTTTTAGTGCATATAAATTTTTCTTCTTGACAATTCATTCTAAATTTCATAAAAATTTACACCTTTGGGGTTATTTTTGTGTGTTACTTTATGAAGAAAGTACAGGGAAGACTATAAAATGTGACTGACTTATTTTATCTGCTTTACTAAGAAAATATTCATGAAATATCTAGCAGACATGCATTGATGGATATTCTTAGTAGATTAAAAAAAAAAAATACTTATTTCTATTGACGCCACAAAATTTTGTTTTAGTGATACTATATTGAAGTTACCATCTATTTTTGCATGTTTATTTTATACTTGACCTCGCTACAGCAACAAGTCAAACTATTTTCAGTAAAGAAAAAGCACTTGAATTTTGATTCCATAAATGCAGTACAAACTCTGTATCAGAATGCAAATGAATAGTCATTGTATACTTCATGGTATATGATATGGAAAGATTTGATACCCACTGAGTTGAAATAAAACAAAATGTGTTATTTGCCATTTCTTTTTCAAATTAATTAGATTTTAGCAGGTGAAACAACTGCTGTTATTCCTAAACTGTTCTTAAGCAATCATGTCCATTACATTTCCAGTTAAATGGATCTGCTGTGAAACTCCATCCTAGAACTTCCTAAGGCTGATTAGTAATATCCTTAAAGACAAACATTATTAAAATTTTGTTTCCACATTCTGTTTCTTCTTCTGTGGTGACAATATGACCAATTGGGGCGAGGGGGGTGCAGTGGCAAGATAACTGTTTTCAGGACAACTGCATTTCCATTCTATCCTAAATTAGTTTCTCTGCAGCTTGCTAGTATCATGGCAAATGCTGAGTAGAGGCTTCTAAAACACTTTTACAAAGCAATCAGTTTTTGAGATACAGTCTTTAAATTGATGGATCTCAAAACACTGTTTTTGTAGTTAGTTCTCTTTGATCCTAAATGGACGCAGTATACATCTCAATCCTTACCAGAGTCTGAGCATACACTACCGAGTGAGGCTACACAGTGGTAAGACAATGAATCACATTCGGGAGGATGGTGATTCAAATCTACTTCCAGTCATCAAGATTTAGGTTTTTCGTGATTTCCCTAAATCACTCCAGACAAATGCTGGAATGGTTCCTTTCAAAGGGCAAGGCTGATTTCCTCCCACGCCCTTCCCTGAAAATCTGATTTAAGCTCCATCTCTAATGACCACGTTGTCAACTGGACATTAAAGCCTAAGCTTCCTTTCTCTTCATGAGCATCCACTCTGTCTCCAATGAACTTGAAATAAGGTTCAAGCTTTCCTTCCCTCTTCTTCTTCTTCTTCACATATTGACATAAAATATGTGATCCTGTGTGTCTTTCTATCATGTGTAATAGTAAGCAAATTATGAGAGTTTGAGGAGAACATCTTAGAACAGCCAAATCTGAGATACACTTGCTTCTCTGTATCTAAATATACACTCCACAAACCACCTTAATGTGTGTGGCAGATAATACTTCTGTGATCACTGTTAGTTCTCTCATACTCAGTTCAATGTGCAAATGCCAAAGGTAAAGAATGACAGTAGGGAAAGCTGCATGAGCTCTGATTTATCTGAGATTCTCATTATTGTCATTCTGTGAGCTGTAATTAATTTAATGCCTTTCTTTGTATGTGAACTTCTAGAATTAATATGGCAACTATTTTCATTATGCCTACCACCTCCATTCTATCACCTGAGACTGAAGTGTATAAAGAAGTAGAAAACTTAATTTAAAAAAAAAAAAAAAAAAGAGAGAGTGTAAAGCAGTCAGCAATCCGAAGATTGGTTTGAATACCACAGTGCTTTACAAGGTATGGTCCTGTTTGAAGGTGGTATGCCGTTGCCTTCCTGCGACCTTCAAACTGACTTACTGAGCCAGTTATAGGGGGACCTACAGTTTAATGTGGGTTCCAAACCACGGTGCTACTCGGTATTTTTCACATGAGCAATACTACCAGAGGTGAAAGAAGTGGAAAGTGACAGATAAAAATCCTAGGACCTGGCGGGGATCGAACCTGGGACCTTTGTATTTGTAGTCTCGCGCTCTACCACGGTGCAACCGAGGCGCACAGGAATGGAAAAAAACACTTCACATATCTTTAACTGAAGATAGGCCCTATTACAAAAAATGTTTGAAATATAACTATTTCAATAGAGGAAGTGACTGGAGTATTAACTAAAATGAAGAATTGCCAATCACCTGGTCCTGGAAATAATCCTGTTGAGTTATTGAAAGCTGGTGGTCATTATCTGATAAAATGAATAACATACCTTATGAACAACTGCTGCCAAAGAACTCTAATTTCATCAGAATGGAAAAGGTCACATATGCTTCTTATTTTCAAGAAAGGGAATAGTAGAGACACTAATAGTTTTAGAGGCATTAGTGTGAGCTGTACAATGATCCGCTTATTAGGTAAAATAATTTCTGAAAAAAATCAGGCCAAATGTGCAAAATGTTGGTCTCCATATTGGGGAAGACCAAAGTGGATTTAGGCAGAACAAATCATGTGCTAGTAACCTGTTCATTTTACAACAATTATGAAGAAATTTATAGCAGTGGTGAAAGAGCTACACATTGCCTTTGTAGATTTAGCAAAAGCTTTTGACACACTCCTTAGAAATAGTGTGAAGCTCTGAAATATATAGTTATGGATGATTATCTTTTACAAATTATTATTGAAATATACAGAGACAATATGATACAGATTAAAGAAGGATCAAAGGTATCAGAAACTATTACTATTACTATTACTATTATTATTATTATTATTATTATTATTATTATTATTATTATTATTTCATGTGGCTCATTGGCCTGGTGCAAGTCTTTCAATTGGACACCACTTCGGTGACTTGCTTGTCCCTAGCCTACCCCAGTTATCCAACCGGGCAAAGGGGACCTACAGCTTAATGTGGAATCTGAACCATGTGTTGTTTCTGGTGACTCCTTACGTCGTTGAGAGGTGAAGGATCCATAAGGGGTTGAGACAAGGTTGCAGTATGTCATCCATCTTATTTAATTTGTATGTAGAAGTGGCTCTCTGAAATTGGAAGAACTGTAGAGGAATGAGAATAAATGTCAATGATGTACAGATGTTTTCACGAAGTTTTGCTGACAATCAAGCCATGATCTTGACTTTAAGATATGACAGCTGTATCAGGAATATGGCAGATAGGGACTACAGATGAGTTGAAACAAAACAGAATATCTGGGGGGGGGGGGGGGGGTAAATAGTAATATTAAATTTGAAGTACACATCAATGACTAAGCAGTTATGTGATAGGTAGAAAATTTTAAATATCTCAGTGTGCATACATTGATAAAAATTGATTGAGCCATACAGAAGTCAAATACAGAATACAAGGCAGAAAAGTATGATGATGTGTGAATTCTTTTTGGTGGGACAAGAACATCTCTAGCAGCAGTAAGGAAAGAGTGAGTCAGATAATGGTGGAATCAATGCTGTGCTATGGATGTTAAACACTGATATCAAAAGGAGACAACAAGCTGTAAAATGGATTACTTAGGTAGGGGTGCCAGAATATCTAGAATCAAAAGAGAAAAAAGGAAACTTATTATGAAGTAAGAGCTAGAATGAAAGTAGATGAAATAGTGATTGATAGAAAATCATTAAAATGGTACGGGGATATATTGAGATTGCCAGATCAGTGACCAAAGAAAATCTATGAATGGAAACCACCAAGCAGACATAAACATGGCATACCATGTTGTTCTTGAACATACCACATAAAGGTCATAACAAAAAGTCGTAAGATACACAAGGAAATCCTGCAGAAATAATAATAATACATTGTTTTTTCAAGAATTTTGGATAGAGCGATCAAAAGGGAGATTGGGCTATAGTTGTTGACATCGGAGGTACAGTAGAACCCCAGTTTTACACTTTTCCAGGGACTTCAGTGAAATGGTGTAAAATGTGGGAAAGTGTAAAATGTGGAAAATAATGTTTTAAATGGTAAAATATGCTTTCTGGATCACCCTTGCATTTTAGTAGTTTATTTATGATATATGTACATAACAGGCATCAAAATACTCACCAGGAAGTTTATTATATAATAAAGTTTATATAGATTTTCACAATTTTAAGTGCCAGGCGGAACGGGAACTGGTAATTTTACAGGAAGTAGAAATTTTTGACGTAATTTCATTCATCATAATTGATTAGTCAGCAACCTTTTAACTGGCATTAATTATTTACATAGTAAAACTATATGAATTCCATTCTTTTTGTATTTTCCGATGTTTCGGACAATGATATTTGAGAATTTATTCACGTCCTCGAGTGCAACTATATGCATAAGTATTTTTTTGATGTTTGCATAGGGTCGGCATCTCACATTATTATCGCTTTTTTGAGGATGTACCGCATGCAGAGAAACATACACAAACAAACCATCAGTCTGACTGTTTATAAAAGTCACTAAAATGCTTAGATAAATATTTGCATTTTGCAACAAAAATAAATTCTTGTAACGCGTCATGCAAAGCACGAGAAACTACCAGTTAACAAAGCCAAAAAGACAATTGGCTCTGTTTACTAAGAAACAGAGCTTGCAATAACATCTTTCACTTTGTTGATGCTACTTATTTTGACAGCTGCTGTTACATGTGTGTATTAACACACGTTTATTCAGAAACTGCGAGATATTAAATAAACCATTGCATAAGGCTATTTCAAGAGTTTCTTGGATATCTGTTATGACATAGAACCTGAAGATAGTGTTATTATAATACCGAAACTGGTAGTTAAATAAATCGTCAAACTTTACCGCTGTTGGTAATTACATTTATTATTTGCATTTATCATAATGTTTAAAGTCTCTGTTCTACATTTTAAATTAGACATGGAGCATAAATAGTAAGACATTTTATCTTTGTGAAGTCTATGGTCAATGAAAGAAGCTAAAGAAGCTACATGAAAACTAATGAGGAAACAACCTAATCAGAGAATGCTATTTTATAAAACACTATGTGCTGATGTGACATCTGTTAAGGACATAATGAAAATCAGTATATGTAATTCCAGATTTGTAGACTATGCTTGCTGTTTTAATTGATGTGTAGATTCTGTATACTGTGTATTTCCATACTATTTCTACAGTTCTTTCATATTTAGAATCAGTATGACTTTCAGTTACTTGAAACTGAACGACTCCTTATTACTGGACTATATGAATGGATTTGTAAAATTATTGTTGGTTATCATAACCTTAATCAACCATTATAGTAGTGCAGTAAATAGTCATGTTGAAATGTCTTCAGCACAAATGTACAAAATGATAAAATACAAATATTTAATTTGTTCCAGATTCGAGAGGAAACTATCAATATAATGAAGAAAGCTGCTTCTCTTTTACACATGTTTGCTGCAATGCAGTTTGGATGTGGTACAGATAAATTTAGAAAAAATTCCCTAAAGAGAACTGTTAAGGCAAATCATTGGGGGTGAGTTTCATTTTGTAATAGTACATGTGCAATACTGTCAGTAAGTATGAGAAAGTAAAAGTAGCAGTACTCATTAACAATTGGTTTCTTTCAATTCTCAGTAACTGTATAGCCTTCATAAAATATATTATTTGTGGCTTCATTCACTCAAAAATTTGTCTGTCATTCGTTTCATTTAAATTGCTACTCTATAACTCTACCTATGTTTGTTATATGTATGATTACACATGGTACTTTACAATCCTTACATATATGCATAGCTTTGTCAAGTCATTGTGAAAATTCATGTACTTAAAAAAATTTAATTTTTTAACCATTCACAGTACAAATAGACCTTTGCTCTTTTCTAATTTTGCTCTTGCAGACTGTCATTACTTTAAGAAAAGTCAAGAGATCTTTCTGTTGAGCAGATTGAATGTCCACAACATTACATTAAGTAAACATGACCGCCTATCAAATATCATGGCATTAAACAATGTCAGATTGGGCTTAAAATAATTCATAACTAAATATGAAGAGCTGGCCGCGGTGGCCGAGGGGACTGAGGCGCTCCAGTCATGGTCTGCACGGCCACTATGGTCGGGGGTTCGAATTCCCCCTCGGGCATGGATATTGGTGCCGTCCTTAGTATTAGCTAGTTCATAAGTAGTTTGTAAGTTTAGGGACTGATGACCCCGTAGTTAAGTCCCAAAAGCTATACAAACATTTGAACATTAAGGAACTATTTTTACCTTTGCCAAGTTACAATAATTCTTGACCAAATGTGAAAGAAAGTATCTTCATGGTAGTTCCTTAACAATCAGTATTATATTATTGTAAGAATAATTTGATAGTGTTTAAGGCCATGGTATATGATAAACAAGCATAGTTTTTTAAATAATGTTGTGGACTTTTGATCCACCTCTGAAAAAGATGAAATGATTTTACATTTGGTGTTTTGCCTATTCTTCCTGTGATGGTCTGTGAGAGCAAAGCCTTTCTCTGCACATGGTACATCCTCAAAAAAGCGATAATAGTGTGAGATGCCGACAAGAAGAGGGAAAGAGAGGAAGTAGGTGACAGAATGAAGAGAATGACGAGATTGACGGAGACGAGGGACGATTTGCACCTGCGGCAGGCGCACTTAAAATTGTTGCATCAGTGGGCGCGTACATCACTCGCTGACACCTACATTTAAATACTATGTAAAAGGCAGTTTTTTATTTTATTTGGTAGAACTAGCTGAAAACCCGGCGTTGCCCGGGTATTTATTTATTTATTCCTGCCTGGAGTTAGTACTTCTCCTACCATTCTCTCTCCGTCCATCTTCTATTTTCTAAAAATATTTTATCTTCATCAGAAAACATATAAGAAATAACACTGTCTTGGATAATGTACAAAATTATAAGTGCTTTATTCCAACAAAGAAAGACAGAAGTCAAAACACAAATGACATATAAAATTCGCACAATCTCATATTTATTCAGTTATATGTGGTACAATTGTGTAATTTTTCAGGTATGTATTCATTTGTACAAGTGCTGCATGTCTGTAAAATTTCTTGGGAATACAATTGGTGTTAAAGAAGTAATAGATTACTACTTGGTGCATGATATGGCGGTTTTCTATGAACATTACTGTTTTATGTGCTCATACCTCATGAACTACAGGTCGCACTGTGCTAAAATTTCGGAGGCACATTCAACGATATGTGTGTACATTGCCTATAAAATTTCCTACGGCTACAATTTGTAGTGTAGAAATTATAAATTGTAACGTCATATCGAATGCCGTAGTTTTATTCCGTAAACAGCGGAAAAGTAGTAAGCGAGAAACTTTTTTCCTTTCATCATTTTACTATGGTTGCCAGAGAGAAAAAGTTTAATAAAGGTTTGAAATTATGTTTAAAGTTTGTTGCAAGTCGCTAAGTACTCTCATTCTCATATAGTGTATTTGTAAAGTCTCATCGCATTATGGCAGTTTCTTGCAACTCCTGTCGTTTATGGAGTTATATCTCTTGAACCATGTGTCTTATGTGGCTCGTACTCCTACAGATGATGTTATCTCACGTAAGGAATATGTGTACCAAATTTGGTTGAAATCGGTCCAGTGGTTTAAGAGAAAATGAGCAGCATTGTCGCTTATGGTAGCAGTTTTCCGCTCATCTCATTGTTTATGACGTCATATCTCATGAACTATATTTCGTATGAGATTCTTACACTTACGGCGACCGTCCTCATGGATTGAAGCTTACGTGTAAAAAATTTCAAAGATTGGAACAAAACTAGATTTGTATGCAACACGTACAAATATACGGACACTCTGCTTTATATATTAGATTATATATTTATAACACCATTCTTAACTGCAACGTTTAATATGACCTGTATATGAATATGCAAGATCCATGTCCAAATAAATTTTGTACAGAACATCTGACATAAGTTTCCAGGAAATTTCCTAAGTACACTATAATAACAAATTCTAAACAAATTATAAAAACAGTTACAGTTCTATTGTACACCATTGTTAAAGCAAGTTTTACAAAAATGGATAATATGTACAAAACTTTATAGTGATAATGAAGAACAAGTCAATTAAAAAGCAGTTAAAATATGTATCAAGAATCACACACTTGCTTCCTCTGTAGAAGCTCTGCAATCATAACATGTGACAATGTTGTAGCCTTATGTCTTCCAAACAAATCTTTTGCAGATTTTGCAAAAGACAGTAGTTTTATTAATTTTTTATCACCACAAAGATGGCACCTCCACCTTTGTACAATCTCACTTTTATTGGCGGGAACTGATTGATAAAGTGACAATAATCCTTAGATATCTCATGGTAGAGAAGAGCTGAGCCCTTTCTTTCAAATAGCTCTACATCAGAGCCAAGGCCAGGTTTGTTGGATAGGTTCTTCTTCTGAATCTTTTCTCTGGATTGTTGGCAAAACGTAAGATCTGGGAATTTATCCCAGCAATATCCATGTAACAAGAAAGCAAGGCCAAGGACCATCTTCTTGTGGTCTTTTGTGTGGAGTAGAATGTACACATATAATCCATAGTATCAACTCCACCTTTTGTTTCATTATAGTGCAAATTTACAATAGACTTACCTGCAACGGTGTCAATTTCAGCAGTTTCATGTATTGATAACAGGAAAAGCACAACTTCATTCCATTTTGTTTGACACAAAACAAGCCACAAGTCATCTTGAAATCCAAAAAGACAATTTCCAATTTCTCACAATCTTTTGGGCAAAAATTATGAAGGAATATCCTTCTTGTTCTTTTTCAGTGTTCGAATGAATGTTAGCCCATTTTCAAGATGCTGGGGCTACAGGGTAACTACTGTAATAGCTACATTTCTGTGAGTTTACTTGATTGGTTCAACCGGTCTCTTCACAATATCCTTTGGCTGGTTAGATGCAAGATATGGTCTAGGATTCTGTCTGCTACAGTATACTTCAAAATTAGAAGTATAAAATGTCTTACTATTGCACAGTGCATACAACTTAGTGAGCTTATTGGACATGTATTGTACAAAACCACAATGTCCGCGAAATGAGACAAGCATTTTGTCTATGGTAGTGAACTCCCCCTGGACTGTAGTTATTTCTGTAGTTGTTCAGAAATGCTGAGTTGAGATTGTGGATGGCAGCACGTTTATCAGTTGCTGGTCGTTCTTTTCTTGTAGAAGTATCACCAAACCTGAGTGACCAGAGCAAGAACAGAAAGCTAAATGCTGTGCTTAGAATAATGTCTTCCTTTCTTCCTTTTTCCACAGCAATGAGAAACAGTGCTCCAGAAGAGTCATTATTTCAGGAAACACAATCAATTATATCATCATCATCAGAGACTGATTATGCCTTTCAGCGTTCAGTCTGGAGCATAGTACCTCTAATAAAATTCCTCCATGATCCTCTATTCAATGCTATACTAGACAATGGTTCTATGGTTTTGGTACAGGAGTAGCTACAATGTAGAAATAAAATTTTTGTTTATTGACAAATACCTAACTGTAGGAGTGTGAGGTCCATAACAGTCTTGCAGAATAACAAGTGTGAATTTACGGTTGTTGTATCTGGCTCTGTGCTTGTAACTACACAGAACTATGGTAGATGCTGATGTTTATTAGATGTTGCCAAGTGTTATCATTTTCAAGAAAGGGGGTGAACAAAGTTTTAATATTTTAGTACCATCAGCTGGAAGACAAGCACACAGTTTGTAATTGCAGTGCTTGTCTTATCATACTAAGTTTAACATAAGTTTTTATCTCCTAATGAGTAGATGATAGCATTTGAATTTCAGGCAGTGATAGAAAATATTGATAATGAAATTTTTGTTGCCCCCCCTGGAAGCTGTCAGACAAAGCCAGCAACAATAAAGTTACCGATAAATGGACCCCTAAAACCTAACTTTATATTGTGGGTAGTTCATTGTGATTTCTTCTGATTGCTTTTTAAAATGTTATTACAATATTCTTATGATAATCATAATCCTTTACTAATGAAACATACATGTCACAATATATGTATGTTAACTGTTTTTTTTTATTATTTTTTATTATTATTATTTTTTTTATCATCTGTGGAAACATATTAGTACTCATTAAGTATAATACCAAGTAAATTAACTGTTGGTGTTTCTGATCTTTCATCTCTAGGGATTTAAGAGCTCGACTGGAGTTCGCAGTTGATGAAGTTCTGTCATTGATCCTAAACCCCGTAAAAAATGTTGATGTAGATTATTTGTCAGATTCTGATCATGATTCAGCTTTACTGTGCAATGCTGCATTAACATCTGCAGTTAGGAAAAAGTTGGCTGTGAGCATAAAAGATCTTCTGCAGCATGGTCTAATGCCTGTAAGTATAGGTTTTCCATCCTTACAGTCTAATAATCTGAACTTTATCAGCTAATTAATTTGAGAATGCTTTTCTTATGTTTCAGTTGTTTAAATACATTTAGATCATGACAGCATATGATATACTCTAAAATACTCTAGTATTTCAACAGGAGGTCTAAATCTAAATTCTAAGTCTGTCACTACTAAAAAGTATGGTGATGGGATCTTTGTTTGCACTTAGTCAGGCATTATGCAGATGAGTAGGAAAACCAATCCCACATGTTTTTAATACAGTGTTAGAAGTAAGCTGCATCAATTAAATATCTAGGTGTAATGATGCTGAGTGGTATGAAATGAAATGAGCATATATGAACAGCCATGGGGAAGGCAGGTGGTTAACTGATGTTTATTGGCAGAATTTTGGGAATATACGGTTCACCTGTAAAGGAGACAGCATATAGAATGCTTGTGCAACCCCTTATTGAGCACTACTCAAGTGTTTGCCATCCCCTCCAGATCAGTTAAAAGGAAAACAATCAGTTTAGAGGCACACCATTAGGTTTGTTATTGTTTGGTTCAATCGGTGCATGAATGTTTCAGAAATGCTTTGGGAAATGCTGTAGGGAAGGCTGTTATTTTGAAAAAAAAAAAAAAAAAAAAAAAAAAAAAAAAAAAATGCTATTGAGGAAATTTAAAGTGGTGGGATTTGAAGCTGGTTGCAGAACAATTCTACTGCTGCCAACTTAAATTTCACATAAATACCGCAAAGATGAGAGAAATTAGGGCTTGTACATATATGTTCAAGCATTCATTTTCCCTTGCTCTATACGGAGTGGAATAGTTGTTTGTGTGTAGATTTAGCATTATACCACAATTTTAAGTGCATTTACAACAGTAATTAATATATATTGTTGATATCAAGTAAGTAAATCTCGTGAAAATTGTGAATGCAAAGTGCTTGATCTGCCATAGGAAAGTTAGTGCTGGGGTTATATGCAGCTGTTGTGACAAGTGGTTTCATTGGGGGAATTTAGGGGTGTGGGAATGGAGAAAGCAAACAAATCTCTTCCTTTCTTTTGCAAAGTGTTTTCAATAGACAGAAAAATAGTTGAACGGGAAGGGAAGATTAGAGCCCTTCAGGTTGAATTGAAGAGTGTTAGGGAGGAACTTAGGTGGCGAGGGGCGGGGCGGGGGGGGGGGGGGGGAGGAGGAGGAGAAGGGTGAACAAAGGTGGGAAGTGGTAGCAGGGGACAGTGGCCACAGAGAGAATATAGTACCTGACAGCTTCACAATTGCTACAACCAATAGTTGCCTTGCTACCACTGTTGAGTGAGGAAGAGGCTCCATTAGCAGTAGGTGTAGTCAAGAAACAACAGACTTTCAGTAGGAAACAAACTGTTTAAAAAAAAAAAAGTAGAAAGTAGGAGGATAGTTGTTTTGCTAGGAAGTAGCCAAAGAGGTGTGGGCCAGATTTTGTAGGGAAAAATTAGGTAACAGGTACCAGGTCATAGTCTTCTTAAAGTACAGTGTAGCCCTTAGCCAGGTGGTAGAGGATATAGGTTTCTTGTGCATGGTTTTCACAAAACAGGATCATGTTGTGGTAGTGGGTGGAATGGGAACCAGCATTGATGGGGATCAGGGCTACAGTATTGAGTGCGATGTGGTTAAAATAGTTTCTGCAACAACCCGTATAAATGTTGGACTAGTGACTGCCTTCACGCAGTATGATTGACCCCAGTTGAACTGCTGTCAGGAGGGTCAATATGGAGATAGAGTAGCTGCCCTAAGCACAGCTGCTATCAGACGTGGGTTTGGTTCCTGTTGATGCTATTGGTAGGTGGGATTTCATTAGGTATGGCCTGCATCTCAGTAGGAAATGGAAGGTGAAACTGGCTGTGGTGATAGCAAAATCCTTAAGGGGAAACACTGCAGTTCAATTCAATATTTATCATCACATTACATGTCTTTTACAATCAAAGATTGTGACATAGGTGACTTGTCAATGTTACACTACATACAATACTATTACATACGGGCAATAAAATAACAACCCAGATGTTGCTACATCGAAAGAAGGTATTTTAGAGGACCTACAATTATAATGAACTGTTGTCATTCAAGAAATCTTCTACACTGTAGTAACATTAATCTTTCAGATATTTTTCCAGGTCTCTTTTGGTACTTTTTACATCTGAGCAAGCCATACCTTTACATATTTTATTTACAAATTTCATGCCCATATAGTTTGGGGTTTTACCATACAATTTTAATCTATGGGTGGGTAACATGTAGTTCGCTCTATACCTAGTTAGATATTGGTGCGAGAAGCAGTTGGCGTCAAAAAATTGTGGGTTTCTTTTTGTGAAAGTGAAAGTTTCATACATATAAATGCTTAGAATGGTCATTAGGTCTAGTTTTGCAAATAAAGGTTTACAGTGTTGCTTTGGTTTAGCTCCCACCATTGCTCGTTTTTTTTTTTTAGTGTAATAGCTCTAAGTAAATTTATTTTTTCAGACCCCCAGAAAATTATGCTATACCTAATAACTGAAACAAAATATGCATTATATACAGTTTTCCTTACAGCTAAATCAGTGATTCTATACAAAATACTGTTAATATATAAAAGACTATTCAGTCAACTCAGTATGCTGTCCACATGGCGACTCCACAACTTTCCTCATGTTTCTAGCTCAAACGTCACAAGAATCATAACGTCCCTAAAAAATTCAAAATCCGTGGGGTGGGATGAGATCCCCACTGAAATAATAAAAACAGTTTGGCACATTATTGCATGTCCACTCTCCCTCAAATCAACCAATCTTTTGATGAGGGATGTTTCCCAGATTGATTAAAATATGCAAAAGTTCTGCCAATTCATAAAAATGGTAACAAGATGAATTGGGTAACTATAGGCGAATCTCACTATTACCAGTTCTCTCAGAAATATTTGAAAGAGCTGCATGTGATCAGATAAAAAATTACAATTTCTCTAACATGCAATCAGCGTGGTTTCAGAAAATGCCGTAGCATAATCCATGCAATTAATGAGTTGGTCACAAAAGTTAGCAGATGTCTTGATAATAGAATGTGTGTGCCAAGCAATTTTGGGAACCTGTCCAAAGCCTTTGACACAGTAAATCATGACCACCTCCTGCAAAAATTGGTATTCTATGGTTTTCAATGTCATGCTGGATGCCATCATACTTGGCAAACAGAAAGCAAAGAGTTATTGTTAACAGCAACGGCAAGAAATTTGTCTCTGGCTGGAAACCCACACAATTAGGCATTCCACAAGGCTCGGTATTAGGGCCACTACTGTTCCGATATTACATCAATGATACGTCAAGCCAGATCCAGTCTGACGTCATCCTCTATGCAGATGACTCAACAGCTATAGTCTGATGTAAAAATGAGGTAGACCTAATTTGTCATATTGAAAAAACACTTGGGGAAGTGGTTGGATGGATCATAAATAATAATCTGAAATTAAACCTTACTAAAAAAAATTGTTCATTCACCGCAAAACAATCTGCACAGTCTATAAGCGAAATAAGGTATATGGACAAAAAATTACACACTGCAGACAGCGTCAAATTCCTTGGCATGTTAGTAAATAAAAACAAGTTGTGGAGTCACCATGTGGACAGCATACTGAGTCAACTGAATAGTCTTGTATATATTATGAATATTTTGTATAGTGTTTGTATAGTTTTAGTTATTAGGTATAGCATAATTTTCTTGGGGTCTGAAAAAACAAATTTTCTTAAAGCTTTCAGACTACAAAAAAAAGATCATTCGGGCAGCTCATGGGACTACCTCTTTTTTAACAGTAAGATCAGTGTCCAGTGAGAAGCTCAGGCAGGCAGGTGCTAAATATGTTTAAAAAAAATCACAAGATTGTCATAAAAGTAAAGTAAAAATAATGTTATCATTTTTCATTAGAATATTGGGCGACTAAACAATAAAATAGATGAGCTTCTGGTTTGTTTAGATGATATAGAAATTGATAATGTAATAGATATACTATTCCTGTTTGAGCATCACATTGTCACTGGTATGGAAAAGGTGAATGTCAATGGATATAAACTAACTGCACAAGTAAGTAGAGATAATAAGGTAAAGGGAGCAGTTGCCATTTACATTATAAGCTATCACTGTGTGAAAAATTTAGAAACCAAACAGTTTTGTGCAGATCAACATGTGCCTTTCAGCTTAAAATTCAATAATGACACACTTATAATTGTAACAGTGTGTAAGTCCCCTTGAGAGAACTTCATTATTTATGAAAGCCTTGGATGCCTTGTACTATCTGTCAGATAGGAGGAAGAAAAAAAATTATTATCTGTGGTGATTTCAATGTTGATTGACTGAAAGAGTGTAATAGGACGAATGACCTGGAAGTCTTACTTGGCTTCTTCAATTTGACATCCATCATTGATTTTATTACTTGGATAGTAAAGGACAGCAGTACATTGATAGATAACTTTTTTATAGATCAAGATAAGTTTAACGATGTAAATGCTTGTCCTGTTGAGAATGGTCTTTCTGATCATGGTGCACAGCTAGTAACACTATATGACATAGCTCCATTCAGTAATTTGAAAAGATCCCTCAGGGGCTTGGCATTAATTTGCTGAGTACGGGCTTGGTGAACCCGGGGTCCTGATCTGGGGATTGGTAGGCGCCGCCAGTCCTCTAGGCACTGTAACCTCTGGGCACGATTCAGCGACCACCATTTTGTGCAGCGGTGGAACGTTGTATGTACCAGGGAATGGGGTTCTTGGCTTGACCGCTCGGGTCATAAGGATGATACACTACTATAAAAAAAAAAAAAAAAAAAAAAAAAAAAAAAAAAAAAAAAAAAAAACCCCTACAGCCTGAAGGTGTGCTACGTGCTAATGAGATGCGTGCCTGTTGAAGGGGAACAGTCGCTAGCGAGCAACCTCTGGGGATACTGCCGAACCTCAGTTGTATAAGGCTTATTTAGGCATGCAGAGCTCCATCTAGGTGGACATTTAGTTCCTTAGCTGCTTATGGGATCAAGATGGACCTATCGAGTAATTTTCCACCTCCTAGTAGGATGGGTGTACCACTGGGGGTACCAACACCCAATAAAAAAAGAGGGCTCAGGTATCCAGTCGTCCGGACTTGGGTTCTTCAAAAAAAATTTTTTGTCCAGAGTAACAAAATACAGGATGTTAACTAGAATGTGTTTCTTGTCATGAAGAGAAAAAAAGGTTCATTTGAAAAGGTATCACCCTTCTATATCAACAAATGTCTCGAAGGAATTGCTGATAACTTGAAATCAGTAAAACGGTTGTGGAAAGGCACCTGTTGGTGGAAACATCAACTTCCCAACAGGCGTCCAAACCTCAAACAGCAAAGAGTCTTGGGGAATATCAAATTGAAACAGAGTTGCACAATACCCTTAATTATAGTAAGGGCGTAGTCTACTGTAAGGATCTGATTGACATCCCAGTGGATGAACTGAAGGAAGAATGGGCTGCAGAAGGCATAGTCAATGTGCAGAATATTAAGAAAAGGGTGGTTGGAGAACTTGTCCCATCTGAGTCCTTCATCCTCCCCTTCAATAGCCGTCAACTACCTGAGCATGTTACGGTGAGTTTTCTGAACTTAAATGTACGACCCTACGTCCCTACTCCCATACGCTGTTTAAAGTGCCAGCACTTTGGGCTTTCGTTGACATAAGCTGCATAGGAACAGAATGCCACACAACCCATGGTCTTCATCTAAACAGACTAGGTAAGCTCACTGTATTAACACGGATCAAAGAAATAGTTGGATGTGCAGTTTTGTGCTGCAGAAGCTATTCCTCTAAAGGACAAAAATCATGAAGTCTTTGAAGAATTGGCCACAAAATGTCAGGGAAACTAATAGAGAGGACCAGTTCACAGGAAATTTGGTCAAAAAATAAAAAGAAATAAGAGGGGAATATTACTTGGACAAAGTCATATGCAGTTGTCTATTACGTAACCAGTTTAATGATTCTGTGCTCAATTTATTTCATAAAAGTAACAAAATGAAAACAGAATTTCCGAGGCAAAACAACACAAGGTACTTAACAAAAGGCAAATAAACATTTGTAACATAAGAAATAAACTTCTAGAGTTGAAATACTGTTGTAAGATAAGAGTGTGATGTATTGTGTATCTTCGAACATTGACTTAGAGAGAATCAAGCAGATTTTTTTCATAACTAATGTGTACACTTTGGCAGATGTTAAGTGTAGAAGTGAGAGAAGAGAGGGTTGGAATATTTACCAAACAGTATATTAAATAGTTGAAAATAGAAGTAAGCTCATCCGTCTCTTCTACACTGTGAATTTAGTTGTATAAGGCTGACTGGTAAACAGTCATAATTACTAGATTGCATAGGTCTCCAAATGGTGATGCAAACTAATTTTTAGAGAAATTTGAGCAGCTGGTGAAAAAAAAAATAATTTAAAACTATACATCAATGTTGCCGTATATGGCAATTTTAACATCGTATTGTTAGCCACCAATGATCTGGTACAAAAAAACGTTTTCAACCTAGTCAGATCAATATATTGTACTAAAAATAGCTCTACATGTAGAAATCCCTGTTTGGACAATATTATAGTTAATTTTGCTAGAAAACTATACAGTAGTAGCATAACAGAGGAACGCTTCGCAGATTGTGATCTTCTAATCCTCACATATCATTATATACAGTCAGATGATGAGTATGTAGTAGCAGATACTAAGCCAAGCATTGCATGGGTCAGAGGTAAAAAAAAGGAATATGCTAAATTATTTTATCCATTATTTTTGGTTATACAGTTAAATCATTCATTGAGTCCCTTGCCAGTGTAAACTGGCAAGGGACTAGTTAAATCAGCTGTTGAAATTATCTTTCATAATTTTTTCATACATATAACAAATTCTGATTTATGGAACTCTTACCACTGAAAAGAAGCAGTACCAAATAAAACAGAAAGGGTAAAAAGCTTAATTGGTACACTAGTGATCTTGATAGTATCACGGAAAATATGCTTTCACTGCTCACAGCCCACTGATCAAACCAGAGGATCAGGTGAGATATCATACCCAATATACATATGCTAACATATTTTATTCAGATATTGGTTACTATTGTAATTTGTGTGTTATACAGTATACTTTGCTGTCTCAACCCTTTACTTTAGGGTTAGATGGTGTTTACTTAGTGAGGCACCATGGGGCTACCATGATAGTGACTAAGTCATTCTGTTGCCCTCCAATATGGTGTATGATCACCTCAGATGACCAGTAATGTTGCACACCTGCGTGGCATGGACAGTATGAGGGATATATGGCCTTTCTTCCATGAGGGCAATATCCAGCTCTGAAACTGTTGTGGAAGGTGCTGGTCTGTCAGCATTGCGTCTGCCGAGTGCATCCCTGTCATTTTCAGTTGGGTTTAAGTCTAGTGAACAAGCTGGCAACTCAATTCATTCGATTCTCACAGCTTCAAGCATGTTGTACACAAGTGCAGCTCTGTGGGGACATGTGTTACCATCCACCAAAAAGGAACCCATTTCCTATGGCACCAGCGTAGGGCACAACAAATGGTCGAAGGACCTCATCTCTATACCTATGGGCATTCCAGACACCATTCTGAATGACATAGAGGTCCGTACATCCACCAATACTGATTCCTGCCCACACCATTCTTCCACCACAGTATGGTGTGATGTTTGCTGTGCATAAGCTGGTTTTTTTCGAGTTCTACGTCCTCTCCTGACAAGGGAATGATGATTTTTCCAGCTGAACACAAAATCTTAACTCATCTATGAACAGAACCCGGCACCATTTGTTACTACTCCAATTCTGATGATACTCCACCCACTTTCTGTGGGCTAAATGATCTTTTGGTTTTTAGTGGGACACACACCGTAGACCTGTGTGTGTAAAGACCACATTCCCAAAGATGATTTCAGACTGTTTGTGTTGATATTGCATGTCCTCTTGCTGCCTGGAGGGTGCTTTGCACCAGAGTTCCATTCAGCCTCCTGTCTCCATGGGCTATTAACTTGAGAAAATGGTCATCTTTTGCTGATGTTGCCTGTGGACAGCCGTCTTATAACAGTTAATGTTGTCTGAAATTGCATCCAGCTCATGGAAATTACTTTCTGGGGCACTCCACTAGCTGCAGCCAGTTGCCTCTTCGTGTCCCGCTTCCAACCTTCCTGTGGGTTTCCATGCCATAGCTTCAAGTAAGTCACATTGTTGTTGCATTGCACAACCTGCTTGCTACACTATCTGAACCCAACTACTTGTTTAATTTGTTTGGTAGTGTAATCAAAAGTCAACACCCACCCCCTCTGCAGCAACTTTCCCTTATTATCAAATATTCAAATGTTTGTAGAGCTTATGGGACTTAACTACGGGGTCATCAGTCCCTAAACTTACAAACTACTTAAGAACTAGCTAACACTAAAGACGTCACAAATATCCATGCCCAAGGGGGGATTTGAACCCCCGACCATAGTGTTTTCCTTATTACCACTATATCGGTTGCCATAATGTTGTTGTCTGCACTCCGTAGAACTGACAGAAAGATGTCGAACCTTTTTAGTTCATTATGCTGATGACAATACTTTGAGAGCTAGATATCTCAACTGATCCTCTAATTGTTTTGAGCAGTGTATAAAAATAATTGCACACATGGCTCAACACAATATGTCATTTATTATAGGGCTTACCTAGAATGTAAGAAACATAATAAAACCAACCTGAAACTTGCCAAACAAGCTCCCTATGAAAATGATAAAGAAGGTGCACCAAACAAATGTAAGGCTGCCTGGGACATGACAACACACAAATACACTTCGACCCAAACTCAAAATGTTCCACTTGAACCAGATGATGTTAATAACTACAACTACAGTAAAGGAATAACAATCAAAAAGTAAACAATCAAACATAACAGCAACCAATATACTTGCTGGTCAACTTCCTAGAGGTCACGAGTTTCACCGGACACTTGTCACAGCCACATATATATATATATAGTAAATACTGCTAAAAAGTATGAATTATTACTGGTTATCTAATTACACAATAAAAAATAATGCCATGAGACCCCACGTTAACCAACTGCCGGTGTGGCACAAGGGATAGCATCACCGATTGCGGTGCTGAAGGTCGCCGGTTCAATTCCGTCCACTGGTGAAAATTTATTTCTTTATAATTAACATTTCCAGAATGTTCTACACGTTCTTATGTTCACTTGTACTTTCTACTTGTTTGTTATGTTAACTATTCTTCTAATTTCTGGTATATTCTGTGCATAAATGGCAGAGCGCTCTGCCCGAGAGGCAGTCAGTGCTGCGTGTCCGTTTCAGTTCACAATAAACCTGCTTTTAGTATATGTGCTGTGTTCAGTCGACAACCCTGCCTTCGAAGTCAAGCCTCCTTCCATTTCAACGCGACATTGTTTGGTGGAGGCGCCGGGTATCCTTTGCAACAGCTTCATCACAGTGGCTTCGATTAGGCAACGTAATAGCCATTGCTTACACGGACTAGAACTGGAATACAAGGGATATACCGAGTACATTCTTCCAAAAGTCTGTATCATCCAACCCTCCTCTGTTGCATTTCTTCAATATGCTGGCACCACTTGATTAACTCTTCCGTCATTGTGACATCTTTCATCAGAAGAGCTTGGTACGCGTCTTTTGCAATACCCTTCATCAGAAGAACCATGGACATGAAACCAGCAGTAAGCCAGCTGCACATCAGACACCATGTCAGTGTTCTCTGGAGACACTGGACAGGACCCCAACAAATGGCTAAAAGGGTTCGACCGAGTCACCAAGTATAACAGGTGGGATCATACAATGTGCTCGGCCAATGTTTATTTCTACCTGGACGGAACAGCCCAGCAGTGGTTTGAAAACAGTGAAGAGAAACTGAATGACTGGGAAACGTTCCAGATGGAACTGAAGAAGACATTTGGAGGCCACCAGCGACAAATCTGCTCGGTGGAA
Organism: Locusta migratoria; assembly: GCA_026315105.1. NCBI lineage: Eukaryota > Metazoa > Arthropoda > Insecta > Orthoptera > Acrididae > Locusta > Locusta migratoria. Next base: position 108,711,414 of record CM048755.1, read on the forward strand.
GAACAACTGAAGAACCGGGCCGAACGACATGGTGAGCTGACACAGTTGTACATACAGAATGTTTTAGCCCTGTGTAACATAGTGAATCCGAATATGACTGAGGCTGACAAAATCATGCACCTGATGAAGGGTATTGCAAAAGACGCGTACCAAGCTCTTCTGATGAAAGATGTCACTATGACGGAAGAGTTAATCAAGTGGTGCCAGCATATTGAAGAAATGCAACAGAGGAGGGGTGGATGAAAGAAGTATGACAGGCTCCCAAATGTAGTCCTTATGGCTGTTGTGGAAGACTTCGCTTCTCCCATACAACATATTGTGAGAGAAGAATTACAATAATTTATGCCAGCCAGGACTACTAGACTGAGTGAGCATCAGATTATGGCCATGGGTGTAAGCCCTGTAAGTCACGAGGGATCCGACGCCGCTGAGGAAGAAGTATTTCAGACATTAGCTGATTTCTGCCCCGCCAGTCGCACCCGACGTGGAGAATGGCGTCACCCGGCTGTGACTTTCGCCGCAGCTGCCAAACAGCAGCATATGAGTCGGTCGACATGGCCACAAGAAATTCCCCCGGCAACTATGACGCCCTGCAGAACAACAGACATCTCGAGGACAGAAGACAACACACCACTTTTTTCCACTGTCGGTTCCTTGGGCTTGTTGTACGCTACTGCAGAGGGAGAAGACGAGTATTCGATGATTATTTTGCCACATGACGTCAGCCGTCAGAGCAGTTCTATCAGAGGCTGATGAGTTCAGTTGATCTATGGGAAGAAGCCCATCACCGTACCTTGGACGAGGTCGCTGCCTGATGTGCCACTGCCATTCACCGTCACTGTACAGAGGTACCAGCCGCTCCCCTAGCCACCGTGCCCAGGAAAACCAAGTGAGGCTGCCGCAGGTGAAAATCCTCCATGGATGACAGTCGCTAAGATGTCAGGAAATCTCATCGACGTCATCGTTGGTCAACCTGTCCTGGCACTGGTTGATTCAGGAACTTTTTTCTGTGTATTGTCGGATAATTACTGCCACGCACTAAAGAAGACAACGTTTTGGGGTACGGGGGCAACTGTACTGAAGGTCACAATTGGAAAGTATGTCCAGCCAGCAGGAACTTTTGTCGCAAGAATAACATCAACAACAGGACCCACCTGTTAGTTGTTTTAACACAATGTAGTCGTAATGTCATCCTCGTACCTTCAGGCATCCCAAGCTATCATTGACTGTGGAAGATCTGAGCTGCAAATTGTGGAAGTTGTTCTGCCGGGTACACATAATACAGAATTTTCTGGAAAGTTATTTGTCGTTGGCAATGTGATGATCCCGCCATTGACAATGAGAAGAGTTGCAGTCACAAACACAGATGACCGGTTAAACTGTGAAGTACTTATTGATAGTAAAAAGTTTATAAGACTCAACAAAGAAATTTACATATCAGCACCTATCATAAGCATTACCGGTGGTCGAGGAGAGATTTGGCTCACTAATTGTCATGAGCAGTCACGACTTATCCCCAAACGAATCTGTATCGGGACAGCTGTACCAATCCAGGACAATGAGCTCAATGTCATCAACAAAGACCCATGCTCTGCTGTCAGTACAGACAACACACTGGAGGAAACAACCGAATGCCAATAGGACCTGGACTGACCAAGGAACAATGCTAGCAGGTGTTAGCTATACTATTCCAATTTTCAGGTGCATTCACATCTCTGCAGGGGAAAAGTCAGACAAACGGCCCACGATAAGGCACTGTATAAATACTGGGGATCAACCACCAATTAGCCAGCGTTCGTATAGTGTGTCACCAACTGAAAGACGGATAATTTGGGAGGAAGTGGAGGAGATGTTGCGCAATGACATTATTCAACCCTCGGAGAGTCCTTGGTCGTCTCCAGTGGTCCTCATAAAGAAGAAGGATATCATGTGGTGTTTCTGTGTCGACTATTAGTGGCTGAACAGAATCACAAAGAAAGATGCCTACCCATTGCTGCGCACTGACGACACCTTAGACAGTTTGAAAGGAGCTACGTTTTTCTCAACTATGCTCATGCAGACAGATTACTGGCAAATCGAGGTTGACAAAGCTGACAGGGAGAAGACGGCTTTTATTACACCTGACAGCCTCTATGAATTCAGAGTAATGCCATTTGGATTATGTAATGCTCCGGCCACATTTGAACGCATGATGGACAACTTGCTTCCACACCTTAAGTGGACGACGTGTCTTATCTATTTAGATAACATTGTTGTTTTCTCAAAAACATTTGAAGAACATCTAAGTTGCCTGTTAACTGTGTTGAAGTGTGTTCAGACTGCAGGACTCTGCCTCAATCCAAAGAAAAGCCTCTTCGTTGCCAAAGAGGTAAAAATTATGGGGCACCTAGTCAACAGAGATGGTGTCCGTCCTGATCCAGATAAAGTAAGGACAGTCACAGAATTTCCAACTCCTCAGCACATTCGTGATGTGAGAAGTTTTCTCGGGCTGTGCTCATACTACCGACGTTTCATAAAAGGATTTTGTAACAAGGCACACCCATTGCAAGAACTTCTGCAGGGAGATGCCAAGTTTTACTGGAATGAGTCTCTGGACACTTAAGTAGGCTCTATCTTCCGCACCAGTTCTAACCTTACATGACAAGAATGTGGAAACCAAACTTCACACTGATGCTAGCGGGTATGGGATTGGTGCAGTGCTTGTGCAAATTCAGGAACGTGCTGAGAAGGTGATAGCCTATGCATCAAAAGTACTCTCAAAGTCCGAGATGAACTACTCTACAACTGAGAAAGAATGTCTCACAGTTATCTGGGCTATCGACAAGTTCCGGCCATATTTCTTGGACAAACCATTCACTGTCATGACAAACCACCATTCTTTGTGTTGGCTTACTAGCTTGAAGGATCCATCAGGTCGACTAGCAAGATGGGTACTAAGACTCCAAGAGTACAATGTCACCGTGGTATTCAATAACGGCTGCAAACACAAGGATGCCGACTGCCATTCGAGGAATCCATTTGTGGAACACAACAGCATGAATTAAATTTCAGCCCTCACTGAATTAGGTGACGTTACAGCTGAACAGAGGGAGGGTCCAGCATTACTAAAAATCATAGACGCCTTGAAGAAAGGAGAACCGACCAATGGAGAGTTCCAAATTATAAATGTGACATTGTATAAGAGCAACTGCAATCCACTGGGCCCCAAATGGCTACTGGTCATTCCAGCTCATCTCCAGCCAGCTATTCTCAAATATTTCCACGATGCTCCAATATATAATCATCTGGGATTCGAGAAGACTGAAGACAGTCAGATGCAAGTACTACTGGAAAGGTCTCTACCGATCTGTCAAGCACTATGTGAGTCACTGTAAAGAGTGCCAGCGATGGAAGCATGTGCCCCAATTACCTCCAGGGCATCTCATACCGATTCCACCTGCACCAGCTCCATTCCACCGAGTTGGGATCATTCTTTTAGGGAGGTTCCCAAAGTAGATAACCGATAACCGATGGATAATTGTCTGCACTGACTACCTCACACGCTATGCTGTCGCCAAACCTGTGCCGACTGCAGAAGCTACAGAGGTCGCAAAATTCCTTGTAGAAGACATTACTTTTAAGCATAGGGCACCACATGTGATGATATCTGATTGTGGAAACATATTCCAGTCAAAACTCTTATCAGAGGTAATGTCACATTGTGACATTGCCCACAGAATGACAACTGCATACCATCCTCAGACAAATGGTCTTACAGAGCGTTTTAACAAGACGTTAGCAGATATGCTGTCGATGTACGTCGATGTTGAGCAGAAGGATTGGGATACAGTACTGCCAGTCGTGACATTTGCTTGTAATAACGCAAGACAAGACACCACAGGCTTCACGCTGTTTTTCCTGCTCCATGGCTGTGAAGCTGAGACAATGGATATGCTGTTCCCATTCCAACTGGACGACACTCAGGATGAAACAGCTCACCACCAGGGTCGAAGAAGCAAGACAGCTGGCTCTCTTACGGACACTGTATGCCCAGGAGAAGGACCTTCACTGGTATAATGACAAGCACCGACCTGTTGAGTACAGCTCAGGAGATCTGGTATGGATTTTTACCACTGTACGGAAGGTTGGACTATCAGAAAAGTTATTGAAGTGATACTTTGGTCCGTATTGTGTAATATGCCGCCTGTCAGATGTCACATACGAAGTTGAGGGAGCCGTCGTCGAAACGACAAAAATGAAGAGACATTGTTCACATCCTCAGCATGAAGCCTTACTAAGATCCTGAAGAGCAGATAGGCGAAAATGCCTTCTTGTTCAAGGACACTCAGGATGTTAATGATTCTGATGAAGCCACGACAGGAACGTCTGTCGTCAATAATCGTGCAGAAGGGAACTGCCATACAGAGGACCCATGACAAGATCAAGATCCAGGACATTGCAGCTGGCTCCAAAGGGAACCGAACAGCGTGTCGCTGGTTTTTCAAGTGAGGGAAGAATGCCGCAAGACCCCACATTAACCGCCTGCTGGCGTGGCGCAAGGGATAGTGTCACAGATTGCGGTGCTGAAGTTCGCTGGTTCATTTCCGTTCACTAGCAAAAATTTCTTTCTTTCTAATTAACATTTCCAGAATGTTCTACATGTTTATTATGTTCACTTGTAATTTTCACTTGTTTCTTATCTTAACTATTCTTCTAATTTCTGTTACATTCTGTCTGTGTATAAATAGCATAGCACTCTGCTCGAGAGGCAGTCAGTGCTGCGTATACGTTTTGGTTCGCAATAAACCTGCTTTCAGTATAAGTGCTCTGTTTCGTCAACAACCCTGCCTTTGAAGTCAGGCCTGCTTCCATTTCAACGCAATAATATGATGATACACATGATACACCTTATCTGCAATTCACTTGCTTATGTGATTAATAAATGCCTAGAATTTAAAGATTTACCTAACCAGCTCAAAATTTCTGAATTTGTATCTTTATGCAAATAGAAGGAAAAGCATATCCCCCAAAACTATAAACCAGTGTCTATTATTCTAATCTTTTCGAAAATATTTGAAGCAGTTTTACACAAACAGCTTAGTACCTATTTTGGAAAATATTACCTCAGTAATAGACAGCATGGTTTTTGGCGAAAAAATTACCTCTTCTGCAGTCTCTCAGATCGTTAATCATACATTAATTGCATTAAAAAATAAGCACACAGTCTTGCTTGAACTATGTGATCTGAGTAAGGCATTCGACTGTATTCCCTTTGACATCTTACTAGCCAAACTACAGCATTATGAAATAAGTAGCACTACATTGGAAATAATTAATTCTTATCTAAATAATAGTGGAGAATTTATGTCCATTAAGAATAGACATTTTTCCGTGAAGACAGTACCTTCTGGTGTACCTCAGGGCTATGTCCTTGGGCCTATCTTTTACATTGTTGCTATTAATGATGTGACACTATAAAGAGTGCCCCATTTTAATCTACTCCAACCGATATCTTTAGAGTGACACAGTTCTGCAAAAAATGTCTCTAATGAAAGTTGTAAGGCTTGAAGGGCTCATGGAAATGTTCCCTCATAATGACCTTGAACCCTGTTTTCAAGGTCAAGTGGATTTTTCAAGTGGTAACCTCTATTTTTTTTATTCCATAGTAATATTCTACATGGAAAAAATACATATTCTTTGTAAGGACATTTTCTTTTGACAAACCAATTGTTTGTCGCCAAATGGCATGTCATTGTAACTTTCCTGGGTCACCAGTATATTGAGAACAAAGTAAGATCGGGAAACATTTTCAATGAAAAACTTGCGTAGTTTCTGAACTCTGTCCACTGGTGAAATTTTCATGAACTCAAAATGACCTTGAAATTCTACAGTATGGATTAACCTGAAAGTAAATGCTGTCAGCATTAGCATAACACAATGTGCACCACTTGGAGGGTGCCGAATCAGAGACCAGCATCGTGCTTATGCCAACACATTTTGAGAAGGGTAGAGCTTCGAGGCTAACTAATATGCATCATTGTTGGGAAATTTAAAATCATGACTGGGGTTCATAGAAATTTTACCTTTGGAGACTGAAAATTTCTCGGCTGTGCTCACTCGGAATGATTCTTAACTGGTGTGAATGTCATAAATCTTTCTCTTTTGGACTTAGAAACAGTGTGGAGGTTGCCCAATGGACTTCACATATCATTAGCCCTGGAAAGGGCTAGTTCACATGGTTCTCACTGGAAATTTAGGATCACAGGTGCTCAATCAACTGCCCATTTTGCCTAATGTACATTTGCACTCTGTTGGAAACTGGTCTTGACAAGATTCAAGGTCTGATGAGTGATTGCCTGGAATGGCACCACAATCTTTTCTCTCACGTTTTCTGGTGTTGTCAGGCTAGTGGAGTACACCTTCTGCTTCACAGCTCCCCATAAGTAATAGTCTAATGGTGTAGAGTCTAGTGATCTTGGCGGAAATTCATAAATTGCACTGCCGATACCAATCCATCAATTCGGTTAAGTTATATTAAGGTACCTTCTGACAGATAAGGTCTGATGTGCAGGGGTGCCATCATGTTGATACCACATATATGCCCGTATGTCCAGAGAGATACTTTCTAGTAAACGAGGCATCAGATTCTGAAGAATATGAATATAGCACATGCCATTCAACATTTAGCCATAAAATACAGGACCTATCATGTAATCTCCAACTAAGCCCACTCAGACATTGATTGACCACCGTCTCTGTGTTCGGTGATCTCATTGCCAGCGAGTATTTGCTTCTGCACAGTAGTGTGTGTTATGGAGATTGACTCCTCCCATTTTGTCGAAGTTTTCCTCTTCTGTAAAGAGAGTGTGTGCGAAGAAAAAGGGATCATGACATTTTTGCGTATAGGCCCATTGACAAAATGTGAGGCATCTCTCAGGATCCCCAGGCTCAATTGCTTGGGTGATATGTAAGAAATATGGGTTGAATTTAAAGTATCTTAAAATGCGAGATAGCATGGTTTGTGACACGCCATGCATATGCTGAAGCTGACGAGTTGAAAGGTGTGGATCTGCAGCTACGATAGCACAAACTCCCAGCACAATCACCTCTCTTAGGCCCGTTATTTTGTCTCTACCTTTTCAAGGTACCGCTTTCAGCTTGAGACTTAATTGTTTCCTTTGGGGGATGACGGACATCGGCATACCTTTCAACATATAATCTTTGCGTGGTTGCGTAATTATCGTGACACTCGCCAACAATTTTTATCATTCTCACTATTTTGAATGGCATGTAATGAGATATTTTGCACATATGTAATTAGAGTTGAAAAATAAAGTGTACATATCACTTTTAGTATTCTTGATTTCCTTAGGTTTTCCCTTCAACGAACCATCCAGCAAGCATGTTGCAGGATGACTGACTTATTACAGTGCGTGCAAGCCATTTGTTTACATATGCTTGCCATAGTTTCCATTACAACGTGAAACTAAACCATACAGTATTCAAGTGCGCTCTTTTAGAAAATTACTTAGGGGTGTAACGGATGTGTGTATCTGAAGAGGGCACCTTTACATATCTCAACATTGACATAAATAATAAAACAATGAAATACTTCATGGTAATCCAGCCTTTTTAAATATGGAGAAAAGAAAGAAACGACAGATGTGCTCGAAATAGTCGATTGCGAAAAAAGTGACTCGGCTGCATTTTATCTTGTGTGTTCTAAACATTCTTGTTGAGAAAACTGTTGCTTGTTTGGATTTGGAGGCCCACAATGCAAAACTGTTCAGAGTTCGATGAGGTGGAATTTTTCTAAATCCCTTAACACACACTGTTTCTAAGTCCAAAAGAGAGAAATTTTATCAGTCATTCCAGATGGGTCATTCCAAATGAGCACATCCGAGAAATTTTCAGTCTCCAAAGGTAAAATTTCTATGAATCCCCAGTCATGACTTCAAATTATCTGAAAATGACGTTTATTAGTTAGCCACGAAACTCCACCTTTCTCTTCTCTGATTGTGATGGCATAAGCACAATGCTGGTTGAGATTCATTGATCATATCTTCATGATCTGGACTCATCACCAAGGTACCCTACCCTTATTTCTTCACAATCTCAACAACTGCTCTCACAACTACTTTACTTCGTCTTCTTCAAACCAGTGTGCCACATTCCTGGGTGATGTAATTATCTTAATGGCACCATCCACAACTGTGTTCACATCAGACTCAAGAAGCATCAAAAATACTTGAATTTCTACAACTGCCATTCCTTCTACGCCATAAAAACCCTCCCATTGTTTGATTAAAGGTAATCTTGAAAAATCTAAATGTGGGTGGCAGGATTGGAGTAGATTGTTTGGATGGTGAAGGAACTATATATGAAGAGCTACATGCAGCACCTTTATTTTCATTATGCCATTACCATTGATCTTACTGAATATTCTTGGTTTGTGGTGACACAAATGACAACCATCATGGATGTTACAACACCACAGGAGCAGCGCCAGGCAGGCACAGATTGCAAACAGAGCACCCAACGCCCTCTGGGCATAAACACTGGACAAGTTCCTCCAAATAGGCAGTCTCAGGTAGCACCTGAAGAAGTCAGCGAGGTACGCAGCCGAAATATTGTGCCAGAGCGACACCTCTGGCAGAAGACCAGTTCATGCATCATATCAACAGATCGCTGGGAAAGCCTGAAGAGTTAAATCTGTATTTTTGTCGACTACAATGAAAACATCCACTCCAATTGTACCTGATCTATCTTTTTGATATACATTCCACTCTTCGCTAAATATGTTAGACCTTCCGACTTCTGGTTTCAGCCAACTATGAGTCCCGAGGACTTGCAGTAGAAGACATTTGTTTCATAGATCAGAGATGAAAAAGTACCCATCAATTTTGTTGGGTGACATTTTCAAACCTACGTAAACCTTGATCTACATCATCTAAAAGTTTTTAATGTGAATTGTGAAACAGACTGTATGTGGAGTGTAGACAAGTGAGTAAGCTATTAGTTTCTTAAATGCTGCTGGTGCTTCCCACCCTCCCATTTTATTTATTTATTGCAGTAGTTTACACTCATAAACTGTATTCCTGCAAGTTATTTCAATTCATGATCCACCTTGAGACCATTTTTCATGTATATGTATAAGTACGGTATGATTCACTGTATGAACACATTTTCCCATTAATCTTTCAGTTACTTTTGACCAACTAGAAACAGCTTGTTGTGCACTAAGGAGAAAGGATGGAAGGAGAAAGGGAACAGCATTCATAAACCCAAAGACTATTTAAATTAGTACATTAGCCTCTAAGATAGTTATACTCCAACACTTCAATATATTCACTTTTACGAGTAAATGTTACATGCCTAGTACTTAGACAGCAAGGCTGGAGCCAAATTGCTTTACTGTGGAGTTTAATAAGAATGATTGAAACTGGCACTTGTGTACAATGAACAGCTCACTCTCCAAAACAATCTTATCAGTTAGAAATCTTATGTAGTAATGACACAAGTACACATGAAAATTTGAGAACAAATATTTCACACAAAAATTTTAAAAAGCTAAGTGAGATGAAAACCCATGGTACAAGATGAATTAATTGCCTGTCACGTCATCAGTGAAAATTTGAAGACTCTGAAGAAGGCCCTTTACATTCCTCAAATGATAATGAGGATGAAGAGAAGTAGTCGAAAAAAGGGACTGCAAATACTTTTCACTGCATTACAGGTTATGTCATCAGTTAGCTTTCAGGATAGACTTTCGCCACTCTCTTCATAGACAGAGAGCTTCACACATGAAAAGCAGGAAATGTTTGAAAAGGTGGAGAGGACATATGAAAAAAGGTAGAACAATGTGTGAACAACTAAAAACAATTTGCTTGTGGAGCTTTGATTGTATTGTAGCAGCAAGAGAATGTAATAGGAAGATGAAGATGAGACTTGGGCTCTTGTTGTTGCTAGCCAATTCCCTTATTAAAATTTTCAAGCTTCTGACTTATGGTTCATGCACCTCAAATGAAGACATCGGATTCAAAGAAATCACCTCCAAATTCAAGCATTCATACAACAACTATGATTTTCCAATTATCATTGATTCAACTGCAGCAAGATTCAATCCAGAAATTAAGCACTTATTCACTTGGCTACAGTATCGTTGCCTCCAAGCAACCACACAATATTATGTTATACATTTAAACCATCCTAAAACTTTAAAACTCAATTTTCTCAAAAACATTTTTGAAATTTGTGTGTTTCTCTTTACATTCATTGAAGTCTAGTTGTGCTGTACACACCCTAGCAGCGTGAATTAGGTCAGTGAGGGCAAGTACATACAGTCCCTTGTCGGTGTGTTTCGTGTCTGAAACATCAGGAATATATCACTGTATGGGCCAATATTCAGAGTCTGTATTGGTATAAAGATTCCTTCGTTAGTATGTAGCAGAAAAATGTGTAATACATTCTGTCTGTGAGTTTGAAATATTTTATTGAATAGCTTTAACTATCCTGCATTGGCTATAATTCCCTGTGTGTTCTTCAACTTTAGCATTATGAAACATTTTAAACTTCAATACATATTTTTTAAAGTTACAGGTTAAAATCCATAAATGTAGATAAAAAGTATGTACTCAATAAATTAAATGGGATTGATGACAGTGTAAAGCAGTCAAAAATAAATTTCTGACTTGGGGCACTGAAGTGTCATTCTACAATATTCAATGGAATAAGAGAAGACCTGGAAAGGCATAGAAGGAAAAAATAACACATCTGTGGTGTGGTTTTAGAAAATACTTGTTATAGCATAGTATAGTTTTAATGTAATGCACTGAACAATGTCAAAGTACACTATGTTGTAAATGTTGTTTTCCATTAATATATTTTTTCTTTTTTTTCCCAACAGATTGGGCAAAGTGTAAGTGTGGTCCCATTCATTGCCTGTTTTCCCCAGACTAGTGAAATAGAAAGAGAAGAAATGCATGCCTGGGAGTTGATATTAAAATATTATGAACTAAAGAATGGTGAAAAATATAATTCAACACCAGCAAGAAAATTGTCACAGAGCTTCAATCTTGATATTGTTGGAGGAAATGCAATCTCAAATAAACAGGTAAATGTGGAATACTGTCAGGTACATCGATTTAGAAGGATGGTGGAAGTTATAAGCAATATATTTATTTGACTCTTTTGCTACAAACACAATTTTCACTAAAACCATAACTATAGACACTATGACTATGTCAGTAACTATTATGGTATCCTATAATGTTTTGTTACTGAGTTTGGGGATTGTGAAGGAGATTCAGACATGTGTTAACTTCAGCAGTTGGTAATACCACAAAGATGGTGTCTAGATAAAATTTTTGATAGTATACGACACTAATTGTTGCATCTTGTACACAGTTACATTTGTAAAGTCTATGGCATTCGAAGGGATCAGAATGTATATGGTAGGTACTGTACACAAACCTAATTGGTTTCGACCTTCCGTAGATGAAACCACCACTCGTAGGCATCCGTTTCCAAAAATAGTGTTGAGAATATGTACCAAACGGTGTCCTAGCAAGTTTAACAAACAACAGGAAATCATCACAAGTATTTCCTTGGATCTCTCTCTCTCTCTCTCTCTCTCTCTCTCTCTCTCTCTCTCTCTCTCTCTCTCTCTCTCTCTCTCTCTCTCTCACACACACACACACACACACACACACACACACACACACACAAAACCACTATGTCCTGCCTCAATCAGAGACATAGTTTTAAAAAAAACTGGGGTATTGTTGATAAAACTCTTCTGGGTATTGGCCCGCATCGTCAATATATCAAATATTTCACCGACGTTTCGGCCACTATTGCAAGCGGCCATCTTATGGGTGTTATGTTTACTGCTAGATGAGGGAAAGCTGGTGCCTTAAATATTAAACTGGGGTATCTTCCCCAGTTTAGTTTTCAAAGCAAGGTGCATGTCCCAGCTGATTGGGGGAAGGGGGCGGCCAACAACCAACGGAGTCTGTGGCACCAAATTGAGTGGAGGGGAGGGGGCAACAACCAACAAAGCCATGTACCAAATGAGAGGTATTATCAAATTTATGCCTGATTGAAAATTTCATAGATCTGATGCTGATGCAGGATTTTTCTAGACATAGACGCCATATGGTAACTAAAAAAAGTTTATGCATTTGAGAGAGAGAGGGAGGGGGGAAGAGCTAGCTTTAATCTAATAAATTTAGTAATATATTTGCTGTCATACCCAGGCCCATTAAATTTCTTAACCTTCATCAACCAACAGGTTTATTGTTATCTAACAGTAACTCTTAAGATTGATTATACATGAAGCCAGGGTAATAAAAAAGTTTGTCCATAATCTGTATGCCAATCAGGCAAAATTGCTAGGAATGTTGAGCTAATGATCCCACCAACACACCAGGTTGCAGATGCCTCTTAGGTAAAATATCACTCCCTGCTGCATAAATAAGTCTGTAACACCAGTTCACATATTTGTGTGATAGGAATTGATGACCTTTCAGGGCCTACTTTATAATGGACTGAAAGTATGATAATCACATAAGGAGGGAACAGAGCCATGCCCGAGTGTCTCCCACTTGAGTTGATATACACTACTGCCCATCAAAATTGCTACACCAAGAAGAAATGCAGATGATAAACGGGTATTCATTGGACGAATATATTATACTATAACTGACATGTGATTACATTTTCACGCAATTTGGGTGCATAGATCCTGAGAAATCAGTACCCAGAACAACCACCTCTGGCTGTAATAACGGCCTTGATACGCCTGGGCATTGAGTCAAACAGAGCTTGGATGGCGTGTACAGGTACAGATGCCCAAGCAGCTTCAAGACAATACCACAGTTCATCAAGAGTAGTGACTGACGTATTGTGACGAGACAGTTGCTCGGCCACAATTGACCAGATGGTTTCAATTGGTGAGAGGCCTGGAGAATGTGCTGGCCAAGGCAGCAGTCGAACGTTTCCTGTATCCAGAAAGGCCTGTACAGGACCTGCAATATGCAGTTGCACATTATCCTGCTGAAATGTAGGGTTTCACAGGGATTGAATGAAGGGTGGAGCCACGGGTTGTAACACATCTGAAATGTAATGGCCACTGTTCAAAGTGCCGTCGATGCAAACAAGAGGTGACAGACGTGTAACCAATGGCACCCCTACACCATCATGCCAGGTGATACGCCAGTATGGCGATGATGAATACACGCTTCCAATGTGCTTTCATCGCAGTGTCACCAAACACAGATGCAACCATCATGTTGCTGTAAACTGCCTCTGCTTCAAGCAGCACCAGCCTGCAGAGCACATAGGTGCTGTATTGGCCACATCAGCAGAGCAGCGAGTCCATCAACCTGGCCAATCTTTGTCCCGCCTGCCTCTGCTGAGCATAGCCTGTCTGCTTCAAGCAAGTCTAGCCTGAATGTGACACCCTCAAGCGATTACAAGCGAGCATAATCCCCAATTTGCAGTGTCTGTGTTTGTATTTGTGTTTCTGCTCTTTTCCTTTATAGTTCTGCAGACTTGTATATTAATTGCTACATTGAAATATTCTACCTTAACATAATCCATCAACTGTGTTTTATCCTAAGTTTCTATTATTCTGTGCACACATTCATTTTGCATATGTGACTGAACGCTTTAACATTCCATTTGGTATGTTCATTGTTTTTGATGTATTGTATGTAGTGTGTTTAGCTATAGTATTAATTCTGTTTCAGAGCCTGTTGAGTGTCATCGGAAACATAATTGTTACACATGCCAAATACAAGAGAAGTTATGATTCACATCTTAAAGCATTTATTTGTGCAGCTTTAAAGTAAGTCCATACATCTTAATTCTTGCATTCCTAAATTTAATATAAGTTAATGGCTTTTTTCTAGGAATCATTAAAATTCAAAGATCCTAAGTTGTATTGTGTGTCAAGGAAATGTAGGAATTTTATGAAGTCTAATGTGGCTGAATGGGTGAATTGTAGTGACAGTAACACACTTTATTATGCAAGTGAGGAATAAACATATTTATTAGGGGTAGACAATGATTTCATATTGTTAATATATCTGAATATGGCAACCTATAAACAAAATTAAAAAGTTGATCTTTCATATCAAATTTCTCAACTTCAGAATCCAAACTGTATAGTTACTTCTTAACAATAGCAATCTGTTATTTCTCTATAGTAACTAGGTGTTTCCATTTATTAAAATGTAAAATTGATTAAATCTTCGCAAAATAGAAGTCTTACTTGATAATTGTATGGTAACACATTGAGACAGCACAATAAAGAAAATAGACCTCTTAGCATAATCTATAGACTTTTGCTGTTATATAACCGCATGTCTAACATGTTGGTGTATCAGGTTTAATGTGAGAAATAGAAAGACATGCTTTGTTTCCTTGTTAAATAATTCTGCTGTGTTCAAAAATCTCCTCCTAGTGCATTCAACAAAAATGGGGACATATATCCAGGCATATTGCTTATACGATACACATCTTCCTCAGACATGGTCTGTGGTCATACACAAAGATACATAAAGTTATTTTCTCACAAAAATTACTGATGGATACAAAGATTTCTTCGGAAATATTTACAGAGCATTGTATGCTGATGTGTGCTTACACTTCCATCCATTGAAGTCAAAATATAGGTGCTTTATATTCTCTGCATGTAGTCTGTCAGTGTGCTGCAGGTAAATTTTTGCAGTGGGTTTGCAGGTTCAACTGCATGGAATTGTGGGGTGCTGAGGCCAGAGGGTGATACGGCTAATAGTAGTGTACTTGTGTACTGTTGGGAGTACTATAGAGTTATTTAAAATGATTTCTAATTCATGGTGTACAGCAACCAGTGAAATTAAATATTTCTTCAATAACAGCCATCTTCTTTGCAGTGTGTTTTATTATTCTTTAATGACGCATTTTGCCCTTTAGTTGTGCACACTCAGATTACCTGTGCGAAAGAATTTACATGAAATTACAAAATGTAATTACAAAACGGTGTAGTGGGACAGGGGCTTATTTTGTGCTAATTAGATCGTATAAATAGTAAACAGAACTTTCAAGGCACTCTCCATTGTGTGACATTATACAATGGTTTGTGGTATCTGAACATTTTCTGCATTTCTGGATTTCTTCGTAGCCCTACAAATGATCGATTAACAAGAATTAGAGATGGAACAGATGCAATAATGACGTGAAAAGAACCAAACCGATGATGAATACCTTAACAGGAGCTGTGGTCCCTGAAGACACTAGATAAGCCCATGTTTAAAAGTTCGTTCAATCTCAGGCAGTGGATGGGTACGGTGTTCTGCTCTGCCGATGTGTACAAACTAACCAAGGGAGTGTGGGGTAGGGAGTGACATAAGAAACCAGTGTGGATAGCGACACTGATGGCCTGTAGCTAGTTGAATAGAAATGTAATGAGAAGAAGATTTAATATGAGAAATGCCAAGATTGCAATTTTTATCTTTTATTTATTTAAGACGACCGGTTTCAACTCTTCATTGTGTCATCTTCTGGCACAGTTGACATTTAACTGCTTATTAAAGAACTACTCATATAATTTGGAAGGTGATCTGATTGATTGTCGGATATAAAATCTTGTGCCGATGGATAGTCAGATAAAAAAGGGATGGCTGGTCATATGCAGGTGCTCAGCCAGAAATGTGTACTGTGGTGGTTCTTTTTTATGTCTATTTTACGTTTTAATTTTGACCAGCTATCCATTTTATATCTGACAGTCGACCAGATCACCTTCCCCCCCCAGGGGGCCCACAGTTCTTTTGTGGGTACGTGTGTGGCGCGCACGGGGCCCCGAGCCGGAGCAGCCTTTCTTCTGCCCCAGGCTGCTTCACTTTCCCTCCCGGTTTATGCCTTCGCCCGGAGACGGGCATATTTCGTGAGATACGGTGGTTCTTGTTGTGGTTTTTCTTCCTTCGTTCCTTCCTTTCTTACCCTTCGTTTTCTGTCTTTCTCTCCCTGTACTCTCCTAGCCTTCTTCTCCTCATTAGTCTCCGCCTCGGCGTTTGAGACACTTCTTTCCTTCTTTCTCTTCCTTTCCTATCCTCTTCTTCTTTCCTCCCTGTGCGTGTCTGAAGGCCGACCCACGCATTATCGTGCGTAGCAGGTGACGGGGTAACGCGTAATTCCCCGCCCCGGGTAGACAAGTAAGGCACGTACGTACCCCCTGGTAAAGGCCAGGCCCAGGGAGGGGTGATTACCCGAGCTGGTACCTTCCGAACGTGCCGATTGGTCCCTTCGTCATTTCTCGGGAGGTGTGACCTGAGGTGTGAACAATCACCTAAGGTGGGTAAGCCCTCGGAGAGGGCCCCCACTAGGAAGGAGCGCGCCATCGGAGACGCCGGTAATCACGGGGGACACTTCCGCGATGACTTCCTTATCTTCTTTCGTGACGTTGACCCATAAACGTAAGTTAGACTCGCCTCAGCCTAAAAAGACTCTGCCTAATGTACCTAAATTTCTGGTTGTCTCTCGCACCGACGGAAAGGATTTCAATTCTGTCAATCCTTTCGTTATACAGAAAGGTGTAGATGCAATTGCTGGCCCTGTTAAAACCTGTTCACGTCAGCGCAATGGCACATTGTTGCTGGAAGTGGAAAGTGCCTTCCAAGCCCAAAAACTGATACGTACTACGTTGTTGCACACTTTTCCAGTTAAGGTAGAAGCGCACCGCACACTCAACTCGTCACGGGGGGTAGTTTTTACGAGATCCCTTGACGGGTTGTCTGATGAAGACATCCAATCGTATATGTCCGATCAGGGTGTGACAGCCGTCCACAGGGTGATGAAAAAGGTCGATAACCAGCTGACGCCGACTCGTACTGTGTTTTTGACGTTCGACAAAGTTGACCTCCCGTCGAAGGTCAAAGCAGGGTATGAAGTCATCTCCGTCCGCCCTTATGTACCTAATCCAACGCGCTGTTTTCAGTGCCACAGGTACAACCATACCCGTGAACATTGCCCAAATGCAGCAAAGTGTGTCACTTGTGGTAGGGACGCCCATGAGGGGGATTGCCCACCTCCGTCCCCTCACTGCCTAAACTGCAACGGTGACCATGCGGCTTCCTCTCGCGACTGCCCTGTATACAAGGATGAGAAGGTAATCCAGCAAATTCGGGTTACGGAGAAGGTATCGACATCTGCCGCTCGTAAGTTGTTGGCGAGTCGAAAGCCCACTGTCCTCCCAGCGGGTACATACATTGAGGTACTCACCTCAACTCGGCCTACCAAGGACTCCAGTACCCAGACATGTGACTTCACTTTCGCTGACACAGTTGTGCGATCCGCCAGCCCGAAGATTGCCCGTTCCTCGTCCCCGCTTCCTCCTGCTGCTTCTAGGGTACAGTCTTCGACAAACTCTAGTAAACCGCGAGCACCTAAACAAGATGCCCGGACCTTGAAAAAGAAACCCGTCCGTGAGGATTTTCTGCGTTCTCAGGCTTCCCAACCGTCAACTGCCTCTTCCCGCCGTCACTCTTCCAGAAGAGCTGACAAGAAAAAGAGTTCCTCTCCTTCCCCGCCGAGGCGTGACCCATCCGTCACGCCGTCCAATAGTTGCCGGCCTCGGCCGTCTTCTGTTTCACCGGGTCGCTCCGTCTGCCGGGCACCCGGCCCCCTACCGGCGGTGGAAACTGCCCCTCCTGATCAACTCAGGGAGGTGGCAGGCGCGTCGGTTGAACCTATGGACCACGACCCTTTGCCCCTGGACAGCGATAGCAGTGCTCCCTCGAAATCGGGTCCTCAGCGGCCGTCGAGGTGACCCCGCTTGCTAGTTGGTTTTTATCCTTGTTTCTTCTCTCATTTTTATCATGGCGCTCCTTCAATGGAATATTCGCGGCATTCGTTCTAATCGGGAGGAGTTAAAACTGCTCCTTCGATTGCACTGCCCACTTCTCGTCTGCCTCCAGGAAACTAAGTTGCGTCCGCGTGATCGTGCAGACTTTCCACACTACACCTCTGTGCGGTTCGACTTGCCACCCATGGAAGGTATCCCAGCCCATGGAGGGGTTCTGATGCTCCTTCAAGACGATGTCTATTACCATCCCATTTCATTGCATACTCACCTACAGGCAGTTGCCGTCCGCATCACCCTATCCACATTTACCTTTTCCCTCTGTAATATTTATTCGCCATCGTCATCTGCCCTTACTAGGGCAGATGTGCTACACCTTGTTGATCAGCTCCCTTCACCCTTCGTGTTGATAGGTGACTTTAATGCCCACCACCCCTTATGGGGCTCTCCGACACCTTGTCTGAGAGGCTCCCTTTTGGTGGACCTTCTCCAACACCTCGATCTTGTCTGCATCAACACCGGTGCACCGACCTTCCTTTCTGACACAACACACACTTACTCCCATATAGACCTCGCAATATGCACTCCTCAGCTTGCCGGTCGGTTTGAGTGGTATGCACTTTCTGACACATACTCGAGTGACCATTTCCCCTGTATCATCCACATTCTGCATCATTCCCCATCTCCTCGTCCCACCAGTTGGAACATTTCTAAAGCCGACTGGGGCCTTCATTCTACCATGGCTGTTTTTCACGATCGGGATTTTCCCACCTGTGACAGTCAGGTCGACTACCTCACAGAGGTTATTCTCACAGCTGCCGAACGTTCCATACCTCGTACTTCCTCTTCTCCACGTCTTGTCCAGGTCCCTTGGTGGACTGCAGCCTGCCGCGATGCGCTTAGAGCCCGGCGCCGTGCTTTACGCACCTTCCGCCGCCACCCGACCTTGGAGAATTGCATACATTATAAACGTATGAGAGCGCAATGTCGTCGTATCATGAACGACAGCAAGAAAGCTTGCTGGACTGCTTTTACTAGTTCTTTTCACCGTTTTACTCCCTCCACGTTTGTTTGGCGTGGCCTACGCCGTCTATCCGGCATCAAGGTCCACTCCCCGATTCCTGGCCTGACCGTGGAGAACGCAGTCTTCGTAGACCCCTCTGACGTTTCCAACGCATTGGGCCGTTTCTTTGCGGAGGTTTCGAGCTCTGCCCATTACCACCCTGCCTTTCTCCCTCGCAAACAGGTAGAGGAGGCCCGGCCGCCTTCTTTCCACTCTTCTAATCGTGAAAATTATAACGTCGCCTTCACCATGCAGGAGCTAGACCGTGCTCTCGCCCTGTCCCGATCTTCTGCTCCCGGGCCCGATTCCATTCACATTGAAATGCTGAAGAACCTCTCTCCTGCGGGCAAGTGCTTTCTTCTCAGTACCTACAATCGCATATGGACTGAAGGTCATATTCCCACAAGTTGGCGTGAAGCCATTGTTGTCCCCATCCCCAAACCAGGGAAGGACAAACATCTTCCTTCCAGCTATTGTCCTATTTCTCTGACGAGCTGTGTCTGTAAGGTGATGGAACGCATGGTTAACGCTCGGTTGGTCTGGCTCCTCGAATCTCGCCGCCTCCTGACTAATATCCAATGCGGTTTTCGTCGACACCGCTCTGCTGCTGATCACCTCGTTACGTTGTCGACCTTCATCATGAACAACTTTCTTAAGGAAGCGTCAAACAGTAGCAGTGTTCTTCGACTTGGAGAAGGCATACGATACCTGTTGGAGAGCGGGCATTCTCCGCACATTGCACAGATGGGGCCTTCGGGGCCGCCTTCCTCTTTTCATTCAAGAGTTTTTGGCGGATCGCAAGTTCCGGGTACGGGTGGGTTCTGTTTTGTCAGATACCTATTGCCAGGAGAATGGGGTACCACAGGGCTCCGTCTTGAGTGTGGCGCTCTTTGCCATTGCAATCAATCCGATCGTGGATTGCCTTTCAGCCGACGTCTCCGGATCTCTTTTTGTTGACGATTTCGCAATTTATTGTAGCGCCCAGCGGACGTGCCTCTTGGAGCGTTCTCTTCAACGCTGTCTTGACCGTCTATATTCCTGGAGCATCGCAAATGGCTTCCGATTCTCCACTGAGAAAACTGTGTGTATAAACTTCTGGAGATACAAGGAATTTCTTCCACCCTCTCTACATCTCGGCCCTGTTGCTCTCCCTTTCGTGGAGACTACGAAATTCTTGGGACTCATGTTGGATCGTAAACTTTGCTGGTCCACGCACGTGTCCTACCTGGCTGCCCGTTGTGCCCGATCCCTTAACGTCCTTCGTGTCCTCAGTGGCACGTCATGGGGAGCGGACCGTACCGTCCTGCTTCACCTTTACCAGGCCATTGTTCAGTCGAAGCTCGACTACGGAAGCCTTGTATACTCTTCTGCACGGCCGTCGATTCTCCGCCGTCTCAACTCTATCCACCATCGGGGATTACGTCTGGCGACCGGTGCATTTTATACCAGCCCTGTTGAAAGTCTGTATGCCGAGGCTGCTGTATTACCCTTGACCACTCGGCATGACATACTTTTGTCTCGGTACGCATGCCGCCTGTGGTCGATGCCCAACCATCCATCTTACCGATTATTTTTTGACGACTCACTCAATCGCCAATATCAGTTGTCTGCGATTGCCTTGCTTCCACCTGGGGTTCCGTTTCGCCGCCTACTACAGCGGCTCGATTTTACCCTTCCTTCCACCTTTCGGTTGAGCGAAAGCCCATTGCCACCGTGGCATAAGGCCCCGGTTCACACTCACCTCGAACTTAGTTTGCTCCCCAAGGATAGCACTCTGGATTTGGTATACCGCTTGAGGCTTGTCGAACTCCGTTCGCGGTTCGAAAATGCCGTATTTATTTACACTGATGGTTCCAAGAGCACTGCCGGTGTCGGATCTGCCTTCGTCGTCGAGGACAACCGTTTCCAATACAAGCTCCCTGACCGGTGCTCGAACTTCACGGCTGAGCTTTTTGCCCTCCACCAGGCCGTTTTGTACACCTGCCGCCACCGCCAACCTTTCTATGCCATCTGTTCGGACTCCCTTAGTGCCCTGCAGAGCCTTAAGGACCCTTTGTCGCACCATCCTCTCGTGTATCGGATCCAACGCTCTCTCCAGTTGCTAGCAGATGACAGCTGTCACGTTTCTTTCCTGTGGGTCCCTGGCCACGTAGGTGTGCCCGGGAATGAGACGGCCGACATAGCGGCCAAGGCCGCAGCTCTTTTACCTCGCGTGGCTACCTTTTGCGTCCCATCTGACGATGTTCAACGGGCTCTCCGCCGGAGTATCGTGTCGCAATGGCACAGTGCGTGGTTTTCAATGTCCAACAACAAATTGCGAATTGTAAAACCGATCCCGACCACTTGGAGGACCTCCTCACGCCCCTCTCGGCGGGAGGAGGTCATCCTGGCCCGGTTGCGGATCGGTCACTGCCGTTTCAGCCACCGTCACTTGCTGTCCGCCGACCCTGTACCGCTGTGCCCCTGCGGTGAACTGCTGACCGTGCGACATGTTTTACTGTCTTGCGTACTTTTTAATCATCTCCGTGTAGCCCTTCACTTTCCGTCTACTCTGGAGGAAATTTTAGCTGATGACACACGAGCAGTTGCTAAAGTTTTGCGTTTTATCAACTTGGCCAACTTATCCAAGGATATTTAACCCTTTTACTTGTCTTTTATCTTTCGTTTTTAGCCTCTTCTGGATGTTCTGACAGTCCCCATTTTTTTTGAGGCCATAGCGAATCTATGTTTTTGACTGGGGGCTAATGACCATAGAAGTTGTGCGCCCTAAAACCACACAAAAAAAAAAAAAAAAAAAAAAACACAAATCACCTTCCAGATTATATATGGAGTGCTTTAATAAGCAGTTAAATGACAAGTCTACATCTACATAGATACTCCGCAAATCACATTTAAGTGCTTCGCAGAGGGTTCATTAACCACTTCCATAACCTTTCTCTACCGTTCAATTTTCTAATAGTGCACGGGAAGAAAGAACACCTCAATCATTCAGTTTTCGATCTGATTTCTCTTAATTTATTGGGATGGTCATGTCTCCCTATGTAGGTGTGTTCTAGCAAAATATTTTCACATTAAGAAGTAATAGTCGTTGATTGAAATTTCACAAATAGATCTCACCAGAACGAATAACGTCTCTCATTTAATGATTACACTTCAAATCGTGCAACATTTGCATGATGCTTTCCCCCCCTGTAATGTGATCTCTCAACCTTCTCAATGTCTTCCGTCAGTCCCACCTGGTGCGGGACCCACACTGGGCAACAGTACTCCAGGAGAGGACACACAAGTGTGATGTAGGCAGTCTCTTTGGTGGAGCTGTTGTATCTGTGAAGCGTTCTGCCAATGAAACATAACCTTTGGTTTGCCTTCCCCACAATATTTTCTGTGTGTTGTCTCCAGTCTAAGTTGTTCATAATTGTAACTCCTAGGTGTTTGGTAGAATATACGACTTTAAGGTTAGACTGATTTATGTGTAATTGAAGTTCAGCAGATTACTTTTAATGGTCATGTGTATTACTTAACACTTTTCATTATTTATTGTTAATTGCCAATTTTTTCACCATGTAGAAATTTTGTCTTAAATGGCTTTGCAGTTGCTTTTGACCCTCTGTTGGCTTCACTAACCGATGAACGACAGCATCATCCACGATCAGTCTAAGGAAGCTATTCAGATTGTCTCCTAAATTGTTTATAAACACAAGGAGCAGTAGGGGACCTATAACGCTTCCCTGGGGAATGCCAGATGTCACTTCTGTTTTACTCGATGACTTACCATGAATTACTACGAACTGTGTCCTTTATGATAGGAAATCGTGAATCCAGTCACACAATTGGGGCAATATTCTATAAGCATGCAATTTCATTAGAAGACGCTTGTGAGGAACAGTGTCAAAAGCCTTCCGGAAATCCAGAAATATGGAATCGATTTGAGATCCCTTGCGATGGCACTTATTACTTCATGTGAATACAGGACAAACTGTTTCGCAAAAGCGATACTTTCTGAATCCGTGTTGACTATTGGTTAATAGGTCGTTCTCTTCGAGGTAGTTTGTAAGATCCGAACAAAGTATATGTTCCAAAATCCTACTGCAAATCGATGTCAATGAGATTGGCCTGTAATTTTGGGGATCACCTCGATTGCCTTTCTCGAATATTGGGCAACTTTCCAGACTTTGGGTACGGATCTTTCTCTGAGTGATCGGTTGTATATGATAGTTAAGTATGGAACTATTGCATCAGCATACTGTGAGAGGAATCTAGTTGGTATACAATTTGTAGGAGACCAGAAGATGACACTATTGAGTGTTGAAACTGGTAATCTTAAATGAATAAAAGATAAAAATTACAATCTTGGTATTTTTCTTTATATTAATACAATAAGATTGCTCCCTATAATGAGTAAATTAAGAGAAGAAAATGATTAAGCAGACCAGGAATTAATAGATTGATTGTTGGTACTTACAAATAAAAAGAATTAATTTTATTTGAACATAGTCATCATAATATTTAGAAAAGTTTTATCTTGGCATGCCATCTGATCATTTAGGTGTGGGTGTCCAAAGCAAGCACACTTTACTGTCTCAAACTCTTCCAGTAATTTACAATACATTCAAAGATTAAACGCTGGGATAAAGAAAAAGAGCCATGGTGCAGTGGCCAAGGACTCCAAGGCACCTTGCTGTGAAGTGTGTGGTTGCTTGCTGTTGGACATAGGGGTGTGTGTGTGTGTGTGTGTGTGTGTGTGTGTGTGTGTGTGTGTGTGTGTGTGTTGTCCTTGGGTTAGTTTAAGTAGTTTGTAAGCCTAGGAATTGATAGCTAAAGAAGTTAAGTCCCATAGATTTACAAACATTTGAAAGAAAAATACCATTTAAATATTCTAGCTTTCAAATTCTATTTCAAACGTTATCAGGATTCTTGATGCTGAATTTATGATCTTATGAGACTAATAAATATTAATATGTGGGAATACATGGGAAATCAGCGAACTGGTTCACAGAATTCACAACAGTAAGTTGAACAAGCTAAGAGAGGTTTATTCTTGTCCCACCACGCCCAGTCAGTAACCCTTACGATGGCACATTTGAATTCACCAATCATTTGGTTGGTAAATTTGACGAATATTAGTTTCAATGCTTAGCAAAGTTCTGTACTAGAAAAAGGCATGAAATACAGTGTACAACCACATATGAATGAGAGTGTCCTTCAGCTACAGATGTAAAAATCACCTTAGACAGTTCTATTTGCTCAAAGGAAGCAAATAGGCTAGTGACATAATCCAGAAGGCGTCAACTAAATGCCCACCCTATTCTGATTCAATAATTTTAAAATCAATCACCAAATAGCGTAGAGACGAAAACGTAATACTCGCGAGTGCTGACAAGGGCAATACACAAAGCAGACCATATTAATAAGAGCTTAACTTTCTTTGAGTGGACTAAAAAATTATCTTGAATCCTGCCTCTATATCCACCCCCACCCCTGAAGAACCCTTCAAACTAAAGGTCATAAACCCTAGAGCTCCCACATTAAGAGCCCATATAAAGACCCACAAAATAAACTACCCTATTTGTCCTGTTATCAATGGAATCCGAAATTTGGGAGAGCCTGCTTCTAAATTTTTGTTAAGTTTGTTGAAGAAGCTATTTCTTCTTGAAGAAAATTTAACTTTTCACAATAGAAAACAACTAGTGGATTTATTGTGTAACCAAATGTTTCTAGAAGGTTGCTGTTCTTGTCACTGGACATAAAAAATGTATATACTAATTTATCTCTGAAACAAACCATCGACAATGTTGCAGCAAAACCATTCCATGAAAGGAAACCTCCTTCCAGACAAATTGCTGAAATTGTATCACTATTACAACTACTTACCTTCTACAACTACTCTTCTATTAACAACTCCTTCTATAAGCAAAATGACAGTTTAGTCATGTGTAGTTGTGTCTCAGGTTTCGTTGCCAATGTATTTGTTGAACACATTGAATCTCAATACTTCAAACATAAAACACCAATGAGCAGTAAAATACTCTTCTACAGGAGATACATCGATGACATCCTGATAATTTCCAATGGTACCCTGAGTGAAATAGCAGTTCTGATGAAATTAACAACCTACACCAAAAACTAACCTTTGCCCATGAGATAATGACTTCCTATGGTGTCAACTTTCTGGACCTATAGTTACAGTTAGCTGAAAACGAAGATGTTTTCCAAATATATAGGAAACCAACCACAAGCGACCATCCATGGAAATACAAAATGACCTTTTCCAAATTTATTATAGGCAGCATTTTTGAGATTACCCTTTCTGGAGCTTCTGTCAATAAAGAACTCGGCAGTCTTGAGTACATCGCCAAAATGAATGGTTCCATCCTGATCTTGGTTCACCTTATATACAATGCAAAAAGTCTAGAGATGAGCCACAACTTCATTCAGTACCACCTGATGGAGGAGTTACACACATTCCCATTTCTTTTGTGGGATATTTTTCTTATGACCTGCCTTCACTTTTTCATGGCACAAATGTACAAATCATCTTTAGCAGTGCTTCAAGCATCCACCACATTATCGCACACAATGAACAAGCCAATAAGGACAAATCACTATCCTCGGGAGTCTATAAACTACATTCCTGGCCATTAAAATTGCTACACCACGAAGATGATGTGCTACAGACACAAAATTTAACTGACAGGAAGAAGATGCTGTGATATGCAAATGATTAGCTTTTCAGAGCATTCACACAAGGTTGGCCCCAGTGGAGACACCTACAATGTACTGACATGAGAAAAGTTTCCAATCAATCTCTCATACACAAACAGCAGTTGAGCGGCATTGCCTGTTGAAACGTTCTTGTTATGCCTCGTGTCAGGAGGAGAAATGCGTACCATCACGTTTCCGACTTTGGTAAAGGTCAGATTGTAGCCCATCGCAATTACTGTTTATCGTATTGCAACATTGCTGCTTGCATTGGTCATGGTCCAGTGACTGTTAGCAAAATATGGAATCAGTGGGTTCAGGAGGGCAATACGGAATGCTGGGCTGGATCCCAAGACCCTCGTATCACTAGCAGTCGAGATGACAGGCATCTTATCCGCACGGCTGTAACAGATCATACAGCCATGTTTCGATCCCGAGTTAACAGATGGGGACGTTTGCAAGACAACAACCATCTGCACGAACAGTTAAACGACGTTTGCAGCGGCATGGACTATCAGCTTGGAGACTATGGCTGCGGTTACCCTTGACGCTGCATCCCAGACAGCAGCTCCTGCAATGGTGTACACAATGACGAACCTGGGTGCATGAATGGCAAAACGTAATTTTTTCGGATGAATACAGGTTCCATTTATAGCGTTATAATGGTTGCATCAGTGTTTGGTGACATCATGGTGAACGCACATGGGAAGCACGTATTTGTCGTTGCCATACTGGCGTTTCACCCGGCGTGATGGTATGGGGTGCCATTGGTTACACATCTCTGTCACCTCTTGTTTGCATCGACGGCACTTTGAACAGTGGCCATTACATTTCAGATGTGTTACGACCCATGGCTCTACCCTTCATTCGATCCCTGGGAAACCCTGCATTTCAGCAGGATAATGCACGACCGCATGTTGCAGGTCCTGTACAGGTCTTTCTGGATACAGAAAATATTCAACTGCTGCCCTGCTCGTTCACCAATTGAAACCGTCTGGTCATTGGTGGCCAAGCAACTGTCTCACAATACGCCATTCACTGCTTGTTATGAACTGTGGTATCGTGTTGAAACTGCATGGGCACCTGTACCTGTACACACCATCCAAGCTCTGTTTGACTCAATGCCCAGGCGTATCAAGGCTGTTGTTACAGCCAGAGGTGGTTGTTCTGGGTATTGATTTCTCAGGATCTATGTACTCAAATTGTGTGAAAAAGTAATCACATGTCAGTTCTAGTATAATTCATTTGTCCAATGAATACCTGTTTATCATCTGCATTTCTTCTTGGTGTAGCAATTTTAATGGCTAGTAGTGTACAGTGTTCTGAGTGCCCAGCTGAATGTATAGGACAGACAGGCCATACTAAAAAATATGTTTTGCCAAGCTTCTTCCTACAAAAAATAGGACCAGCTTAGATATACGATTGACAGTTTCAATGTGGACACATTAATACGCTCAATCCCTTGTGGGAATCCAGTATAGGCTTGTGAGCAAGTGGAATCAAAAGGTCAGGGGGCACTACAATTGTAGTGTGCTACGAGGTGAGAATTTGGGTAGGAATTGATGTATGCCTGGATAGCCTAATTGGATAAAGTGACTGCTGGCCCAAAGCGGGAAATCGGTCCATCACAAATTTTCATCTTTGCCATTAGATTTATGTCAGTGCCTTGAAACAGTGAAAATATTTCAAATTCATAATTCAGTACCCTTTGATCACCTGTTTATCGCAGATTATATGGTGCTTTAGAAGGAATATTAAATATTTTAGGTGTGTGTTGTTGTTGACTCCAGTCCTAAGACGGGTATGTTGAAGCTGTCTGTGCTGTCCTATCCTGTGCAAGCGTCTTCACCTTGGAAGAAGAATGTTAACCTACATCCTTTTGAACCTGCTTATTGTATTTGTCTCTTGGTCTACCTCTGCCTTTTTACCCTAAACCCTTCCTTCCAAAGATAAATTGACGATTCCTTGGTGTCTCAGAATGTGTTCTACGAATCGATCCCTTCTTTTAGTCAAGATATGTCTGGAATTTTTCTCCCCAATTCTGTTCAGTGCCTTCTCATTAGTTATGAGATCTATTAATATGATGTTCAGCATTCATCTGCAGCATCACATTCCAAAAGCTTCTGTTGTCTTTTCATCTGAACTCCTTATTGGCCACATTTCACTCCCATACAATGTTACACTCCGGTAAATGCTTTCAGAAAAGACTTCCTAACATTTAAATTGATATTGGATATGAATAAATTTATCTTCTTCAGAAATGTTTTTGTTTCTGTTGTGCATGTTATATCTTATGTACTTCTGACATCATAAGTTATTTTTCTACCCCAACGAACAAACCTCATCCTCTACTTCTGTTGTCTCATTGCCTAATCTAATTTATTCAGCATCATCTGATTTTGTTATACTAAATCCATTACCTTTTGTTTTGCTGTTGTTGATATTCATGTTATACCCTTCTTTGAATACATGGTTCATTCTGGTCAGTTGCTGTTCCAGGTCATTTGCTGCCACAGACAGAATTACAATGCCATTGGAAAACTGTAAAGTTTTTATTTTTTCCCCTGAACTTAAATTCCTTCTACAAATTGCTCCTTGTATTCCTTGACAGTTTGCTCAGTTTACAGATTGAATAACATTGGGGAAAGGCTACAACCCTGCCTTGGTCCCTTCCCAACCATTGTCCCCCTTTCATGCCCTTTGACTCTGATTTGATTTTATTTTAACAGGGAAGCCAAAACACTTTTGGTATAACCTGCCACTGCCCGCTCTGAAACTAAGTTCAATGTGCGCTATTGCCCCTGTATATCTAGTAAAGCCAACCAGTGCCCTTACACAGTGCTAGGAGTCTTTTTATCAGTTTTTCGTTAGACACAATTTCTTCGGGTCTTGTTCTTCCCAATGTTTTATGCCTCTTGCTCTCTAAAGCAATGCATTCAAAGATTAGATGTGATCCAGTTTCCTCTCCATCGTCATAGATCCTACATTTAGGGTCCTCTTCCATTATTCCCATCATATGAGGTTTTTTGAAGTTCCCATGGTCTGTCATCAGTCCAACCATGAGTTTAACCTCTTTTCTGTTCAAACCCAGGATTACAGAGCTGCTTTTAAGATATGGCTTTGGCATCATCACCTTACCAGGGTTTTGTTTATAGACTTTGGTCCGACATTCTACATGCTGTCTTCTGAGCCAGTTATATAGCTTCAGTTTGATCATTGCTTTGGGGATTGTCAGGAAGTTACATACTACAAAACTACATTTGGTGTTTCATACTGCTACAAGAGAGCACTGTTCATTCTTGTATTTGGAAATAATACAGTAATTAAATAATGTTTTTGTTTAAACCGCCTCATACTTCATGGGGGTTGCTATGGTGGGCAACACACTTTCAACAAAATAAAACTGTCACTCACTCAATAAAAAAGATCACTCTCAGGCTCTTGGTGACATAACAGGAATTTTTGCATATAAATATATGCTGAGCTTCAAAAAGGATCACATGGTTTATTTCCCTTTGTAACTTCTTAACTGAAATGCATCGATATTACCAGAAAATTATATATTTTTCCATTGAAATTGTCATATATATAACTTAATTCCAAAACATAAGCAGACATTAACTTACGAGTGACTGATAGAGCTGAGCTCTCGCTTATATAACCAGAAGATTACAACTCTTTGCTCATAGATACAAAACATCTACCTCAGCAAGGTGGTTAATGTGCATTCTGCACATATAATTTATTTTTGGCAGGTCGCATAATTTGTCCTTGCCATGTCACTGGCAAAGCATCGTAAACAAAATGAAATACATGAATATACAAATGTTCAGAATATTACACATTTACAGAATGAAAAATGTTGTACAGTGCAATTAAACATATGTGAAGTGGTACTAATACAACATATTAGAATGAAGTTACTAATAACCTGCAAATATGTATACATAATTACGAAAATGTGTTACAATAATCATGTAAGTAAATATTACAGAATAAGAATTACAGTGATTCCACTTTAATTAGAAATGTACTGTATGTAAGTGTACTGCAAATGATCAAAGTCGAAATTTATTCTTACAATGATAGGTATAGTCACAAAGGGGGGGGGGGGGCATGTACCATAACAAGGACAAGTTCCGGTCCAATAAATGGAGACTCTGCCCTCATCCTGGCCATCTTTTGCCTTGTTCATTGCCATCGATCTCAGAGTGGCCAGGGACGCACAATAGGTTTTACCCTATTGCTTTCCACTAGCTCCACCAGAACCCTGTGACATTATGCAACAATCTTAGATTTTGTTACAGGAGCTGCCTGGCTGTCTGAATAACTGTAGATTCTATGGTCCTTGTAGCACCTATGCAAATTCTCCTCCACATACACCCTGATGACAGTGATTTCAGCAAGGAATACTGAGCCCAGTTTACCTAGAGAGATGACATCCTCCAGTCTTGGCTGCCTCCTGTATGCCCAAGTCCTTGATTTGATTTTGACACATCAGTGATCCAGACAATGTGCCCCCATACAGTGTCGAACTATTTTCTCCAACTGCTCTCTGCTTCCAATTGTTATATTGAAAGGCTTGTTGAAGCAGAATATAGTCATCTGGCATTTCCCCAGCCTTTCCTATATTTACCTCACTCACTATTTTAGTTTGCAATACTGGATTTCCCAATGAGATGCGGGTTTTTGCCAGATTTGAGCTTGTATGCACCAGCCACTGCCTTCATCTTGCCCTGAAGGTGTAATGGGTAATGGTGGCATATCAAGCATGGTTTACAACCCAGCAGTTGGTGTGCTGCTTAGTCCTATTGTTACATCTATGCAGGCCAATCTCTACACCTTACTGAGCTCCTTCGCAGCAACCTGCTGTTCTACCTTCTTCCACCATACAATCAACCCAGAAGCGATCCTGCGTCTAATCACCGTGGTGTATATCCAGTGCATACCCATGGAGCTCAGGCCCCGTTTTTGCCACAAGCTTTCCTGGTACCTTTTGCTTTGCATCAAATTCTCCTAATGTGAGGGGTCCATGTCAGTTTCTCATCTAACGTAACCCGTAGATATTTCACTGTCCCCTTCACAGGTAAAGTTTCATCTAAAAGTTTAGAGTCCAACTTGAATGCTGGATATACTTCTTCATAAATGGTAAAACTACACTCTTCTTAGGACTAATCCCCCGATCCTGTTTTCTGCACCAGTCTTGCACAATGTCCAATGCACCTTGTGCCATATTCCTAACTGTGTCAGCAAATTTGCCAAATATTACTACTATGACAAGGTCATCTGCATATCCTTGGCAAAAGTCCTGTCGAGAGTTTAGCTCTCAAACGAATTCATTCATCACTAGATTCCACAATAAAGGGGACAGAACTACTACTTGCGGGCAACCTCTAGTGGTGTTGATTACCATTTTTTCATTGATCATGGTAGCCTCTACCACCTCCTTTCCACTGAGCTTGGCCCTATTCTACCTATACATAGTGGTCCCTTGGCCATACACCTCTACTGTCCTAACCGTGGAATCAAAGGTCGTGTTGCTAAAAGCCCTGTTAATGTCCAGGAAGATACAGAGGGCTATATCCTGAAAGTGTAGAGCTTTATCTACCTTCCCAACGAGATGGTGGAGAGCTGTCTCAGATGATTTACCTGGCTGATATGCATTTTGGTTTGAATGTAAAGCCCTAGTTAACCTCCTCTCTCCAATATTTACATTAACCAGTTTTTCCAACGTTTTAAGAATGAAGGAATGCAGGCTGATTGGTCTCATATCCTTTGCATTGGTATGACCAATTCTCCCTGGCTTTGGAAAGACCACCAGCTTCACTGCCCTCCAGGCATTGGGAATGATTCCTGCTGCTTGGCTAATCCTGAATAACATGTTTAGGAATCTTGTAAGATTTTCCTCCTGTTTGTTGCAGGAGAACTGGAAAGATTCCATCAGGGTCAGATGATTTGAATATGTGAAATGATCCCACCACCTATTGTATCTTACTCAAATCGACACACTCGTTGACCAATTCCTAGTCCTCTCTTAGATTGCCTGAAACCATTGTCTCTCAGGGATCGCATTCTGGGCTGTGTTATCTGCCAGAGTGTATTGGGGAAATTGAGTCTTGCAACTTTACTATCGGTACTCACCAATAAGAATTGGGCAATACATAACTAAGGTAGTAAAAAGTTTATGGCTCATTGTCTCTGTTCATAGGTGTGAGTTATGTATGTCAGCTTCTATGCCCTAAACAGCTACCCAATTTGTTTAAACAAGATCAATAATTAATCTGTAGTTTAGCCAGTCTATCAATCTGCGTATGATGACCTGAATATATATTTAAACAAACATAAATTAAATCTCTGAATAACCAACAAAATGGATTCGAAGATAAAGAAGTGATTCACTCACGAATTAATTCTTTATAAATAGAGTTTATTTCTCTTTCTGTACATGAAAATGCGGAGGTGGTCCTACTTTATACAGCGGTAAATAACTGAGTATTTCCCCCATTATTGTTCATGAGAGGCACAATAAGTATCACATGCACTCGAGAGTAAAAGTTCCAAATTATCACTCATAAATTAGTGTAGTGCATCGGACATTGCAGTTCCAAATTAATCCATGATTACAGTATTTGTTATAAAACATAGTTTGTCATCACACATGTACATGATTGGGATTTATCAAGTTCCACAGCCCTACTACCATGCATAGTTTACCACTTTTCACCAGAGACCAAGTTCTGCAGTCACAGTCCCGTAAATTTTCTAATTTCACAAATGCCTCTCTCTTCAAATCACAAGTTCGTAACGCGGCTTCAGACCGCCCAGTGTCACAACCTTTCACCACCACATCCAAGTTACGAGTCCCTTCCCAAGCGTTCAAAAGCATGCTCTCCCTGCTCTCAAAATTGTATCCTTCCGTGCAACCTAATGCCTCATCTTTAAAATAAAATTTCCCTTCCAAAATATTACACATTTTGAATATCACAGGATTAAATGCTTTTACCACCTCCCTATAAATGTTATTTACATTTAACAAACAAATACATATTTAACGATACTAAAATCAGTTAAGAGTGAAGCTCTTTGCTCAGCTAGCTTTTAAGTGTGGTGTCTTACTGTTCAAATGTACTGCTGCCATTGAAATATAGTTAAACAATTAATATTTATCATGGCTTTTTATACAAATATATTCACTTCTTGTCCACAAATAATTATAATAGTTTATATACAAATTATCTGCTGCATATCTACTATTTTTAGTCTGCCACAAAATATTTAAGTGGCATTCTACAACATAAAAAAAAACTTTATTAAGAATATATATATATATATATTTTGTATGCTTTGCTGGGTTCATGTTTTGTGTTTCTGTGGTGGAATCTATTTTCTGACATAAGAATACTCAAAGCAGAACAAGAGAGTAAAATAAAGTTTATTGAAAGAATGCAGAAATAACATGCTACGTCTTTTAAGATAGGTAGCGTGGTGCAATGCTGTCCATTTGCTTCTTAAACTGTTACTGATAAACACTACGTATCAATAATTGTAAATATAAGTCTTATATTATTATTATTATAGTACTGAGATATATTCCATTCAGTAGGTTCCAAACTGTTAGCCGGGCGGCTTGGGAACCCAACATCCTGGCAGAAAACCCGCCTTTCGTGTGGAAACAATCAGCTTCCCCCTGTATCTGTAATGTCACAGTCTTGTGAAGCAATTCCAGCATCTCGTGTGCTATCTTTGTATACTCCCCATCCTCCTTCCTCAAGGTTCCTCTTGGATTAGTTGGTAGGCTAGTGAGAATTTTATTAAGTCTGGCTTGAACAGCCATGCCCTCCACTTCCTCCAAATACCTTCCAGGATGCCTCCTTTGCTTGTCTGATTGCTAGGTTGTAATTGACAAGGGCCTCAAGATATTTTGCTCATTGTCCTTTGTGTCTCGGAAGATTAAATAATATTCGTACCTGTCTTCTTTGTGTTTCCATGTTGTTATTCCACCAAGACACACACCTATTTGTGCAATTCTTGGTGACTGTCATAGTGACCTCATACCAGACCAACTGCTCAGACCTTACAGCCTCTGCTACTGCCTCAAATTCTGCTGGATTCCTTATTGGGGTTTTAATTTCCAATAGACTGGGGGACATATAGGAGAGACGTTTCTCTCCTATATGTCTCCCAGTCTATTTTCCTGTGAATATGTCATTGTTTGACATAACTGCCCATCATCATGAAACAAAGGTTATGTCAATTACTTCTTCCCTTCTACTATTCTTGAATGTAGGTTCATCACCCTATTCAGGATCTCCAAGTTGTTATATAGGAGAAATTCAAGAAGGTGTTAACCTCTACTGTTGGTATCCTTGATGCCTCACACTAGATTGTGGGAATTGGCATTTTATCAATCCAGTAGTTGGTCGCCCTGCCATTGGCAGGCTTCTGTCAGTCTCCTCACTTTCTGAGGAGGAGAACTGTGTTCTTAAGGAAGGTATGTTGAGGCCAGAAAAATTCCTTCATGATACCTTCCTCATGTCTCTGCATCCTGGTGGTCACCAGGTCTTTGGAAAAAAAATCCACCATTGTCATTAAAGAGATTCCATTTCTAACATAAATGCATGTTCTGGAGTTTCTATGATTTCTAGCATATATCACCTTACCTCTTTACCTCTAGTACCACTGAGGCCCAATACGTCCCCTTTATATTAATAGAGTTTTTGTATCAGGGCCACGTCCACTTCCTGTCTCCCCTGGTGTTGGCTCTGGGCAGCAGTCGCCCCTTTACTGTTCTGCAAGTTTATCTCCAGCACATCCACTCTCCATCTTGCTGCCATTATTGGCTTTAAGGTCTTTGATAACCCTGACTGTGACCTGCAAGTACCCTGAAAACAGATTCAGGCCTTGCTCTTACGTTGCCTTCAGGGACTTCGCTCTGACCTCCACCAGTAGGGCTCATCTTTCTAGTGCAACCTTTTGGTTAATTACTCTCAAATCCTCTGACAAGACCATTATTTTCTCAGATAGTCTTTGGAGAGAGACCCTTAAGGATCTTTGGTCCCATATTGATATCTTTGTAGTCTTTAGGTGGTCAGTTGCTGTCTTGACCAGCAGCTTTGCATTGTCCCAAAGGGATATCGTGGGCACCTTGTCCTTAAGCCATTCTGCTGTGTGCTCCCCCTCACAGACAAAACTGAGGGCACTGTGATCTAGATGGACTCTCCTGTATTTGGGTCTTGGACCAGCATCCCTCCCAGTCTTTTCAAAGAGGGCCATCTGTACGATCTGCTCCTGCTGCGAGGTGATGCTCACCAGTGAATAGCCTTCTTGGATAACCGCACTCCTAAAGACTGAGACTGCAGTGCTATAGGTCTGTTTCCCTATTTCTTGCCTCAACTTGCATGGTTTTGCTTATCCTGAGAGGAGGGAGTCTTAGATTCCTCCCATACCTTCTTGCCACCTGTTTTTGACATTGATAGGGTCTGTGTATTCCCTTCTACCCGAGTTTTTTCTTGGGGGTCTTGGGCTCAAGCCCTTTTAATTCCCTCCACTTCTGTTTAGGAAGCCATTCTATTTCGTCCTTTTGTTTCTGTCCCTTCAGCAGTTTCCTCTTCTGGGCCACAGACAAGGCCCTAATCCTGATCGGGTCCAACTTCTCAGTTCCCACTTCTAGCTCAGATTTAGACCCTGATTCAGAAGTGGGAGTGCGTTCTATTGGTCCAGATCCAAACGTATGGGTGTCTGAGGCCTTAGTTTGCTGCGAAGTAGTAATCGAGCAGTCTGGGTGGGGGTGGGGGGTACCAACACCCAATCACATAAGAGGGCTTGCATAACCAGTCCTCCGGTTTCATTGGAACAAAGTGCAGTGTATTGTAACAGACCACATGCTGCTCTGCTGAATGTGTTTTTAATTACTAAAAGGAAAGAGGGCTCCTTTGAATAGGTTTGGCCATTTTATATCCAAAAAGGTTTGGAGGGTATCGCTGGAAGTTTAAAATCCATGAAATGGTTGTGCAATGGGACTTTACTGATTGAGACATCAAGTTCCCAGCAGGCAACTAACATGTAGGCAGCGAAATTCCTCAGTGAATTTGCCATTGAGACTGAGTTGCACTCGACCTTAAACCACAGCAAAGGAGTCGTGACATGCGGGGATCTGGTAGATATCCCAAAAGAGGAACTGAAGAGTGAGTGGGCTTCTGAGGGCTTTGGGGATGTGCAAAATATCACAAAAAGGGTGGATGGGGAGTTGGTCAAATCTGACTCCTTTATCCTTACTTTTAACAGTCCATTACTTTCAGAATATGTCAGGGCAGGCTTCCTGCGTCTGAAAGTCAGACCATATTTCCCAAGCCCAATGTGCTGTTTTAAATGCCAGCGCTTTGTGCATACCACTTTGGGTTTTAAGGGTGAGGCAATGTTTGGCAAATGTGGTAAGACTGCCCATGAAGGAAGTGAATGTACACCACCTGCCAAGTGTGTAAACTACTCTGGGGACCATCATGTTTGGAGTAGGGACTGTAAAGTGTACCTTGAGGAATAGGTGGTCCAGCAAATCAAGACATCAAATAGCATCTCATATGCCGAGGCTAAAAAAATCTTCTTTGCTATGCAACCACCTGTATTTGCAGCCTCTTTCTGATCAGTCCTCCAACAACCAGTCATTAAAGTTGAGGCCTCTACTCAGACGGAAGTCGTTAGTATTAGCATCAACACCTACACTTGCCAGTGTACCTGCCAGGCAGTGGTAGCTTCAGGGCCTGTAGTTCCACTGACACCAGACAAAGCTACAGATACCACTTTTGTGGAACGCCTGATTCCATTTGCAGTAGAGGCTGCCCAGAAACCTACAGTGCCCCCTACTACTTCCACTGCCACAATTGCCAAGCCACCTTAGGCCAAAAAAGCTGCTGGAAAATCGCAGATACAGATAAAACTAGAAAGTAAGCCTTCAGTACCCATCACAGTTGTTATATCAGATGCTTCCTCTTATTCCTCTCCAGAGCTTATGGAGCTGGATGTCGATCTGGGGCAACCCTCTCACTGCCAGACTGACCTCCCACTGGGGCCAACATCTTGCCCCAATACTGAACCTCCACCATGTTCAGTGTCTGCATCTAAGAAGAAAGAGATCGTCAAGATCCAACCTCTGTGACAGCTCCTATACTACAGTGAAACTTGCAGTGTTTCAGGACATATGTGGAGGAACTGCATTTACTTACTCAGGGTAGATTGATCTGTATATGCCTACAAGAGACAAATTTTAAATCTACCAACAGCCCTAAGCTACGTGGCTACCTTCTCCACAAGTAGTCCAGTGCCAGCTGCCACCAGTGCCACATCGCAAACAGCACGAAGTATCTTAATTTAATTTGTGTCAAATTTAATTTGCCAGTCTAGTTCTTCATTATTTGTTAGAACTTCTGTTTTAAGAGGTTTATTCCCACGTACTTGGCAGATTAGCATTCAGTCAGTCAGCAGTCATTTCAGTGCCAGCTGTTGTCGTTGCCCCATCACCCACAGCGCTAAGTATCATAATTTAATTGCGTGATATTTCGTTGCCAGTTAATTTTTTAATTTTCATTAGTGTTTCTTCTTCTTCTTCTTCTTCTTCTTTTTTTTTTTTAAGAGGTTTCTTCTCACCTATGTGACACATTTCGTTTGTGCTACTGCTTTAAGAGTTTATTCTCGCGTATTTTGATAAATACCGTGTGTATAGTTATCGTCTGCTGCAAGCTAGGTGTCATATTGTCACTTCCTTATTTCGTGTTCTGCTTTGTGAAAGCTTATATTCCCGCCCGTTTGATAACAGTTTTATTCCACAGATATTCTTGTTTATTTTGAAAACTTCCGGACTCAGTTTTGTTGATTTGACAGTGTAGTTACCACTGACCACAGTTCAGTCAGCTGCCAGCCGCCTTTATCAGAGTACTAGGCTACTTAAAAGTTGATTATTTAGTTTTCTACTTTCTACAGTTAATTGTATCAATAGGATTGATAGGATGTGTGCCTGCTGTGTGCGGAAGCAGGAGGAGTTGGCCGCTGTTCGCGAACAGCTGAGTATGCTGTTGGCTACAGTCAGCCGTCTTCAGGCTGCTGTCTCAGGGTGCAGCAATGGTGGGGAGTCTGGTGCATCGAGTGGACACCTCAGGTGTCTTGTGCTTCGCTCTCTGTCCCTGCTACCGAGGCACCTTCAGGTGTACCGGATGTCGTCGAGCCGCTTTCTCCGCAAGGGGAGTGGCGGGTTGTACGGTGTTCGCATCGCTCAAGGTGGAAGGCCAATGTGGAGGCTGGACGTCCGTCCGTGCCCGTTCGTCCTGTCAGTGAATGTGTGGCCACTCCTTCAGCAGGCTCCAAGCAGGTGCACAGGGGGAGGGGATTATTAGTTATTGGGAGCTCCAATGTTAGGCGCGTGATGGAGCCCCTTAGGCAGATAGCGTCAACATCCGGAAAGAAATCCAACGTGCACTCGGTGTGTCTGCCAGGGGGCCTCATCCGAAATGTGGAGGCGGCCTTGCCAGCGGCTATCGACGGTGCGGGGTGCGGTCGACTGAAAGTCGTGGCTCACGTCGGCATCAATGAAGCTTGTCGCTTGGGTTCTGAGGACATCCTCAGGTCCTACGGGCGGCTGGCAGAATTGTTGAAGGCTGCTGCCCTAGCATGCAGGGTGCAAGCAGAGCTGTTGATTTGTAGCATTGTTCCCAGGTTGATCGGGGTCCTTTGGTTTGGAGCCGAGTGGAGGGTCTGAACCAGAGGCTTCGCCGACTCTGTGACAGTCATGGCTGCAGATTTCTGGATCTGCGTTATCGGGTGGGGAATTGTAGGGTGCCCCTAGATAGATCAGGGGTGCACTACACTAAGGAAGCGGCTACTCGGGTAGCAGACTACTTGTGGAGTGCACATGGGTTTTTTTTAGGCTAGGCGCTTACTCTGATGAGCACTCACCTGTCAACATTCAAACAGCAAATTCAGGCCACGTTTGGAACAAAAATTCGAACATCAAAATATTAGCCGCAAACTTACAGAGTATTAGAAACAAAGTGCCCGAATTTGTCGCACTGCATGGAAATTATTGTGCTCAGATAGTTTTAGGCACCGAAACTTGGCTAAATCATGATGTGGCAAGTTCAGAAATATTTAGCGAGGTGTGGAATGTATATCGGGATCGGATACAACTGGAGGAGGAGTGTTCATCGCTGTTGACAAAGATATTGTTTCTACAGAGATCGAGGTTGAAAGTAACTGTGAAGTTTACTGGGCATGTATAACAGGTCTAAAAGAAGTAAAGTTAATATTTAGCTGTTTTTACCGTCCCTCCAGTGCTGCTGTAGCAGTTTTAGAATCATTCAAAGAAAGTCTACACCAGGTAGTGCATAGGTATCCGGGCCATGTAATATTAGTCGGAGGTGACTTCAACCTTAAGAGTATAGATTGGGACCTCGCTAGTTACATTTCAGGCGGTACAGACAAGCAGTCTTGCGAACTACTTTTGGACACATTCTCCGAAAACTGTCTTGAGCAGTTAAACCGGCAACCCACATGCAATGGAAATATTCTAGACCTTCTAGCCACAAACAGACCTGACCTTATTAACAATGCCTGTGTAGAGACAGGAATTATTGATCATGATATTGTCATAGCGTCGATGGTGACCAAATTTCATAAACCAATCAAGAAGGCTAGGAGCGTGTTTTTGTTGGGAAGAGCCGATAAGCAAATGTTAGGCTCGCACTTAGAAAATGACTGGGCATCGTTTAATTCCGGGACTATGGACGTAGAGGAATTGTGGACTAAATTTAAATGCATTGTAAATAAAGGGTTAGAGAAATATGTGCCAGTAAAGATGATTAAGGATGTAAAAGATCCACCGTGGTATTATAATAATAATGTTAGAAAGCTGCTGAGAAAGCAAAGACTGTTGCACTCTCGATTAAAAAAAGAACACGCAAATGATGACAGGCAAAAGTGAGTAGAGATTCGTGTGTCTATAAAAAGATCGATGCGCAAAGCATACAATAATTACCACAGCCATATCTTATCGAAAGATCTTTCCGAGAACCCGAGAAAATTCTGGTCCTATGTAAAATCGATAAGCGGGTCAAAGCCCACTGTCCAGTCACTCGTTGATCATTCCGGGGCAGTAATAGAAGAAAGCAAACGGAAAGCTGAAGTTCTAAATTTAACTTTTAAGAAATCTTTCACACAGGAGGACCACACAAATGTACCATCATTTGATCAATGTACTAATTCCGAAATGGGGGACATAGCAATAGGTATTTCCGGTGTAGGGAAGCAGCTGAGAGAGCTAAATACGAAAAAGTCTGCTGGTCCGGATGGAATATCAGTTCGGTTTTACAAAGACTATTCTGCGGCGTTGGCCCCCTACTTAGCTTGTATTTATCACCAATCTTTAATTCAGCGCAAAGTTCCTAGTGATTGGAAAAAAGTAACTTCCTTTTATAAGAAAGAACTGACCCACATAATTACAGGCCAATATCGTTGACATCAGTTTCATGTAGAATTTTGGAGGTTATTCTCAGTTCGAATATAGTAAATTTCCTTTAAACGGAAAAGCTTCTTTCCATGAATCAGCACGGGTTTAGGAAACATCGTCATGTGAAACTCAGCTTGCCCTTTTCTCACATGACATCTTGCGAGCCATGGACGAAAGGCAACAGGCAGATTGTGTTTTTCTCAACTTCAAAAAGGGGTTCGATGCAGTGCCACACTGCAGACTGCTAACGAAGATACGAGCTTATGGAATAGGTTCACAGATTTGTGACTGGCTGGAAGACTACCTAAGTAATAGAACGCAGTACGTTTTTCTCGATGGTGAGTGTTCACCAGAGATGAGTGTATCGTCAGGTGTGCCCCAGGGGAGTGATAGGACCACTATTATTTTCTGTCTATATAAATGATCTGATGGACAGAGCAAGTTGTAATTTGTGGCTGTTTGCTGATGATGCTGTGGTGTATGGGAGGGTGTCGTCTGTAACTGACTGTAATAGCATACAGGATGACTTAGACAAAATTTCTAGTTGGTGCAAAGAATGGCAGCTAGCTCTCAATGTAGAAAAATGTAAGGTGATGCACATGAGTAGAAAAAACAATCCCATAATGTTGAAATACAGCATTAGTAGTGAGCGTCTTGATGCTGGCACGTCGTTCAAATATCTAGGCGTAACATTGCAGAGCGATATGAAATGGAATGAACATGAAAGGACAGTTGTGAGTAGGGCGGACATCAGACTTCGGTTTATTGGGAGAATTTTGGGAAGATGTACTTCACCTGTAAAGGAGACAGCGTATAAAATGCTTGCACGGCCATGTCTTGAGTATTGCTCAAGTGTTTGGGACCCGCAGCAGATCAGTTTAAAGGAGGACATAGAGGCGGTTCAGAGACGAGCAGCTAGATTTGTTACCGGTAGGTTCGACCAATGTGAGTGTCATGGAAATGCTCCGGCAACTCAACTGGGGATCGCTGGAAGAAAGACGACGTTCTTTTCGTGAATTTCTGTTAAGTAAATTTAGAGGGCCAGAATTTGAAGCTGAGTGTAGTACTATCTTGCTGCCACCTACTTACATTTCGCATAAAGATCACAAAGACAAGATAAGAGAAATTAGGGCTCATGCGGAAGCATATAGGCATTCTTTTTTTCCTCGTTCAATTTGGGAGTGGAATAGGAAAGGAAATGTCTAGTAGTGGTACAGTGTACCCTCCGCCACGCACCTTACGGTGAATTGCGGAGTATGTATGTAGATGTATGGAATGTGGATCTTCTCTGCCTACTAAAATCTTGTCCTCTTCACAGCAAACATTGTGACTTACCTTTATGACACTGCAGTAATCAATGTGGTTCTTTTAACATCAGTAGTTATTGTGTTGTTGCATTCACTAGTAATATGGGAAAGAACACAGGGTCAATCCCTATGTAACTTGTGGCCCTAGGCTCCAGGAAGCAACTTAGTTGGTTCCAGGGTGGATACATAAAATATTGTTCCATTTTCAGTTACCTGGAATATTAACAGCTACAAATATCTGACATTACTGATAGGTTAGCATCTTGAAGGCAAAGTTTGTTAATATTAATAGAAGCCATGTGAGGTATGAGAGATGCTGTTTTGTTTTTCCATAAAATTTCTGCACCTATCAGCCAAAGGATTTTGTGTGGTGAACATGATGAATGACCTCAACAAAGTACTGACTGTATCTGAGAAAACAGCTGTACCTCAGTTGTATAAAGCTTACATGGACATGGAGGGGGGGGGGGGGGGGGCACGGCCTAGGTGTACCATTTTCCATAGCTGCTCATGGGACTCACCATCGCGGCACGAGGGTAGAGAAATGATAGACACACACAGGTGACATGGCTTCCATGCTGCAGTGGAATTTGGCTGGATTCAGGATTCGTTTGGAGGAACTGCAGCTTCTTATGAAGGATAGGCCTTTCTCTGTCTCCCTTCAAGAGTCACATTTCAAACGGA
Organism: Locusta migratoria; assembly: GCA_026315105.1. Classification (NCBI taxonomy): domain Eukaryota; kingdom Metazoa; phylum Arthropoda; class Insecta; order Orthoptera; family Acrididae; genus Locusta; species Locusta migratoria. The sequence continues at coordinate 108,753,479 of CM048755.1, forward strand.
CTGACATACCTGTCCTGAGAGACTATCAACTCCATAGTAAAGACGACCTAATGGGTGATAGGGCACAAGGTGCTGTGGCAGTGTTCATCAGGGACACTTTTCACTCCTCACCTGTGCCATGACCACTAAACTGCAAGCAGTTGCTGTTCGTATACTGGCCCATCATATCACAGTCTGCTCTCTTTACTTACCGCCTGGAGAGCATGTTGACAGTAATTTCCTGTCACAGCTTATTGAAGAACTCCCTCGTCCCTTTCTTCTTTTAGGAGATTTTAATGTGTGTAATGCACTATGGGGCTCTTACAACAACTGCTGCAGGGGATGGATGGTTGAGACTGTCATATACTCCTCTGATGTTGTCTTACTGAACACAGGCCAGCCTACACATTTTAGCACTGCTACAGGTTCATCTTCAGCCATAGACCTCTCCCTCTGCTCGCCTGCTCTTGCACACACTGCTCAGTGGAGCATGAACGATGACCTTCATGGCAGCGACCACTATCCCATTTGGATAGACTTGCCCGTCGCCATAGATTAAAGTGGGAACTCACCGAGATGGTAGCTGCGCAAAGCTAACTGGACACTTTTTCAGCAGTTGGCTATTTTCGAGCAGTATCATGGTGTCCAGGACTAGGTGGATCACATCACAACAGTGATTCACAATGCTGCTGACACTTCCATCCCGAAATCGAAGCCAACGCTTCGGAGACCAGCTGTTCTTTGGTGGAACAATGCTTGTTGTTCAACGATCAGGGACAGAAGAGCAGCATTGCAGCGATTCCATCGGTGCCCTACCAACGGAAATTTTGCCGATTTTCGAGTGGCAAGGCATGGGCAAGGACAATTATTAAAGAGAGTAAGCCGAGGTCTTGGCAGGAGTTTCTGAACTCCATCAATAGGTCCATGCCTGCAGGTAATGTATGGGAAGCGATTAGGATTTTGGGACGGAACTCCCAACCGCCAATAGCAGCTGTGCAAGGGCAGGGGTGTCTTTTAAAATCACCCAGGGACAATGCCCAATTTATGGCAGAATCCTATGCAGCTGTTACATCAGATTCTCACCAGGATCCAGTCTTCCGTCAATATCGGATGATACAGGAGAGGGTTGGCTTTGACCTCCGTTCCTCCAACGTTGAGGACTACAACCAACCTTTCTTGATGTGGGAGCTGGAGTCTGCATTGTCAACGGCTCGTGATTCTGCACCTGGCTATGACGAGATACTGTACAGACTGCTGAAACAGTTGGCACCCCAGTCAAAGGAGGTCCTCTTAAATCTTTTTAATGAAATTTGGATTACGGGGAACTTTCCATGTTCTTGGAAAGAATCCATTTTAATTCCAATTTTAAAACAGGGGAAAGATCACACCGACCCAGTTAGTTATCGGAGCATTAGCCTCATGAGCTGCATTGGTAAGACATTGGCGTGTATGGTCAACCGGTGCTTAGTATGGGTCCTCGAAAGGAGATCCTTACTTAGCCTCTCTCAATGCGGGTTCAGGAGGTACCACTCTACACTGGATAACCTCACTCTGCTTGAAAGTGCGATCCAACAAGGTTTCCTATGGAAGCAACACAAAATCGGTGTTTTCTTTGACCTTGAAAAGGTGTATGATACTACCTGGCGATTCCTTGTTGTACAGCAGCTTTACGAATGGGGGTTTTCATGGCTGTTTGCCCACTTTTATCCAGTCTTTCCTCTCTGACAGGTATTGTATATAAGAGGTTGCAAGTGCATTGTCGACCGTTTTAAACAAGAGAATGGTGTCCTGCAAGGGACCACCTGTACAGTGTTCCTTGTCCGTGGATGACTTCTCCATCTTCTGTGCGCCACCCTTCATTGCAACGGCACCTTGTCAATTGCATCTGATGATCAGGCGGTTGGAGGAATGGTGTAACACCACTGATCAGGCGGTTGGAGGAATGGTGTAACACCACTGGTTTCAAGTTTTCCTTAGAGAAAACTGTCTGTGTGGATTTTAATCGCCCCCATTCCCTTTTTAACACACCTGTTTTAAAACTAGGAGACACTGTTCTCACATTTCAGGACAAGGTGAAATATCTTGGCCTCACTTTTGACGAGAGGCTGACGTGGTTGCTGCACCTTAAAGAGGTCAAATGGCGATGCCTCAAGACTCTAACTCTTCTAAAATGTCTTAGTCATCAGTCTTGGGGTGCCAACAGGGCACGTCTGCTTCAGTTCTATAAAGCTTTCATGCAGCCCAGACTGGAATATGGCTGCCAGGTCTATGGATCGGCCACGCCTTCATATCTGAAACTACTGGATGCAGTACACCATAAAGGTATCAGGCTGGCGACTGGTGCATATCGCACAAGTTCAGTACTTAGCCTGTGTGCAGAAGCTGGTGAGCCCGTGCTCTCTATTAATAGTCTTCTGCTCTTGGCACGCCTGGCATACAGAGCTCTGTTAGTTCCACGCATGTTACTTTCTCTCTGTGTTGCACAGCAGCCAGACCATTTGGGATTCGAGCACAGGACAGCATTGAGTTGCTGCAGGTGCAGGGCATTAAGGTTCAATGCCAGAGATGGAATAGGGGTTCTCCCTGGCTCCTTCATAGGCCTACATTAATTTTAGATCTGACTGCTTTTAAGATGCCTTGTACTTCGGACAGTTTTTATAAAAGTAGATTTTTGGAGATTTTTAACCAGCATGAAGATTTTATTATTGTTTATACAGATGAATCCAAGCAGGGAGATCGTCTCGGCTGCTCCGTTTTTCTCCTGACTCTGTCCTTCAGATAGGGCTCCCAAAACAGTTTTCCGTTTACACTTTCCTGAGGGTATTAGAACAGATCAAAAGGCATCAAGGTATGAAATTCCTGATATGCTCAGACTCCCACAGTGCCCTCTTAGCTGTCGACCAAATGTATCCAGCAGATCGGATGGTGCAGGATATACAGAACACTCTCCTTGCATTGCAACGACAACACAAGGAGATAATATCCTGTTGGATTCCTGGGCACATAGGGATCCACGGAAATGAGCTGGCCGATGCAGCAGCTAAAGAGGCTTGTTCTCTCCCCCTGCCGTATGCTGTTCCATCCCGCTGAAAGCCGTCGCCTCCTTTGTGACATGAACAACCATGGCTTTGGGGGAGGATCAGTGGTTGGCTGTGGTGGATAATAAACTACGCGCAATAAAGTCCTCAGTCCACCCATGGCGTACGTCCTTCCGCCCTCGAAGAGCTGATGAAGTCGCCCTCACTTGTCTTCGAATTGGACATTGCCCGCTGACACATGGTTTTCTTTTATGCAGTGAAGAACCACCGGAGTGTGACAGGTGTAGGACACAACTGTCAATACAACATATTTTAACAGAATGTGTTTTATTTGCTGGTACCAGGGCAAATTTGGGTCTCTCACAGGACCTGAAATTTATTTTAGGTGACAATGAGGCATCTGTGGATCGTGTCCTATGATTTTGTACCATGTCTGGACTTCTTCCCAAAATACTGGATGTGTGATTTTAATATGTGTCAGAGTGGCTTGGTCAACCTTTATATTTTAGTAGGCACTGGGCTCCATACATATGTCAATGTTTTATCCTCAGTTTTACTCCTTTTCCAAGTCATTTTAAGCTATCCCTACAACTGTAGGTTTACTTTTATATTTCACAAGTCCGTCCGACGTGTCATTTTCTTCCACCCGTTCAAGTTTGAGCATGGGCGCTGATGACCTCGATGTTGAGCACCCTATATCACCACCACCACCACCACCACCACCCATTCCCTGCTTCTCCTCTCTACCTTTTCCTTCAGTTTGCAGTCAGTACTGCCACCACCTCTTGCAGCTAGCCTAGAAGCTGCCAATGAGAGGCATGGAGGTGTGAGAAGTGCTTTGTTTGGATCAGATTCTCAGAGATTGTGGACACAGTAACCAGAGATTGTGGTCATGTGTGCAAGAGTTGTCTGAGTGATTATGTGAATGTGTGTGTACACTCTTTGGTTTTTAATTTTTTTTTACTGGCAATGGCTATGGCCCAAAGTTAAGTTATGAGAGTGTGTTTGTCTTTTTTACATGCCTGTCTGTGTCTCACCAATCCTCTTTATGGAAAGTTGCTACCTTTCCTTATTATTATTGATTCTCAGAGTATTTGCCCAAGTTACCTGTAGCATCAATTGATCATAGAATCCTCATTTCATCAATATTCTGTCTGTGACTCGTGAATAGCAAACAACATGAGTGGATTTCCACAACATGTCAAAATTGCAGCCCATTTCTACAGGTAGCTCTAACAGATTGGGCCTGCTGATCTGAAGCCCATCACTTCCCACCAATGTGCAGGCCCTCCCTTTTGGATCTAGTCTCGCCCAGAGGCTGGGTCTATTTGTGTGGTGTAATTTGGTGGATTTTCATGGTTTATCCATGGACACAGCTCTGCGATGTTCCTTGTCCCTTGGAATTAGCAATGAAATTGCCTCATAAATGTAATTTAAACTACCAAAATAAAACCCTTACATTTTGTTGTTGTCAACTTATGTCTTTACACACCTTTGATGTCTCAATTTGTCAGGGAAAAATGCTAAAACTTGTATGGAAATCAGGGAAAAGCCAAGGAATATCACTTGGAGAAACTTGTGGCAACCCTGGGTAGCTCACTGATTATTGTTGTGCAATGTTGAATTGCCAAGTAAGATGCTGCCATGACAATCGTCATAAATGTTTTTTTGCTTATGAACGTTGACTCCAAGAGTGATAGTTTTGCTTGACTAGAGTTGCCGTGTACTTTTGATATGATGACACATTAAAATTCTACACAACTTTGAATATGGAGTGTCCTATACTTCAAGACTGAGTGGTCTCTTATTTAAGAACAAAAAAAAAAAAAAAATAAATAAATAAAATAAACGGAAGGTACAGTGTTAACAGCACTAGTCATGTCTTCAGGAGACTTACATTCGAGTGATTTCCAGGCTTCATTTGAAAATGTGAATCTCTCCAGGTAGATATTGGACTTTTTTCTGTGAATCCAAGTATGTCTAGTTAATATGTAGTTACTTTATAGTTAATGGTAGTTGAAGATACTAAGCTCAGTGATATAAGTATCATATATATGTTTCCACATGTCCTATTTGAAGTATGAATGCTGCAACTATTGCAAAGCTACAAACATATTGTTAGATGCTATTCTCCTAAAGAGTCAATTTCAATTACATATTTTGCTATTTGTGTTTTGCATATTTCTTGCTGTTTGACTCAGTTTTACAAACATTACCTCTTGTGTTCTGCCAAGTTTCTCTTCAATTTCTAGTGCACAGAAGCTTGTCACCTGGCTGCGGCTCATTTTACGGTGTCAGAAGCTTATAGACATGTACTACCAGTCCTGGAGTTACGTTGTCAAAACAGGTAAATTAGTTTTAATTATTAGATTTATTTAGGCATGAACAAGTGCAAAAGTGAGAACAAATACCAGACGTTTCTGCTGATCCCATTTTGTCAAATCAAGACATGGTTTGAGACTATGGCTGCAACATAAATTGTTGATGAATAACAGCAACCAGCCAAAATTAGTGTTACATTAGTTTATTCTAAAAGTATTGTTACTGCTTTCAAATTTAAACAATCCATCAACAGCATAATGTTGTCTTGCTTGGATAGCAAATATTTGTATTATGCAAAAGCTCAGTAACAAGCACTTTTTATACCTTCAAGATGAGTTTTGTCTGGGTATACATGAGACCTTCATTACGTAACTGGGATGTGACTGACTACACCAGACAAATGTCTACCACAAATATATAAAATCGTTAAATGTTAGTGATAATTAGAAAATAGCTAAAATGTGTTTTTGTAAGTTCTCTAACATATTTTTAGGTTTCTTTTGTAACAAGTTTTTCATCAGTGGATCATTTCCCAATAAGTTGAAACATGATAAATTGAATGAGATCAAAAAAGACAAGTTTGGAGAGGTCAAAGGAATGTCAAAGATGACATCCAGGTCTGTTCTGATAACGTCGGCGTCCCCAGCCCATTCATGGGCACTGCTTGCCTGTAGCAAGCTGGGTGACGTTCCCGTTACCATCATCCCCCAAATAAACCTGAACTTGGTCCAGGGTATTACCTTTCATAGGGAATTTTTACTACAATCCGATGAAGAACTTAGAGAGCCAAGGAGTGCAGTTTATTCGGTGCATATATATATCCACTCCCATGAACCACAGACATTGCCGAGGTGGGGTGGCTTGCGTGCCTCAACGATGCAGATAGCCGTACCATAGGCGCAACCACAGCGGAGGGGTATCTATGGAGAGGCCAGACAAACGTGTGGTTCCTGAAGAGGGGCAGCAGCCTTTTCAGTAGTTACAGGGGCAACAGTCTGGATGATTGACTGAGCTGGCCTTGTAACATCAGCTAATGTGGCTTTGCCACACAGCTACTGCGAACAGCTGAAAGCAAGGGGAAACTACAGCCGTTAATTTTCCCGGGGACATGCAGCTCTACTGTATGAACATATGATGATGGCATCCTCTCGGGTAAAATATTCCGGAGGTAAAATAGTCCCCCATTCGGATCTCCGGGCGGGGACTACTCAGGAGGATGTGATCATCAGGAAAGACAATACTGGCATTCTACGGATCGGAGCGTGGAAAGTTAGATCCCTTAATCGGGTAGGAAAATTAGAAAATTTAAAACGGGAAATGGATAGGTTGAAGTTAGATATAGTGGGGATTAGTGAAGTTCGGTGGCAGGATGAACAGGATTTCTGGTCAGGTGAGTACAGGATTATAAACACAACATCAATTGGGGGTATCACAGGAGTAGGACTGATAATGAATAAGAAAATAGGAATGCGGGTAAACTACTATGACCAGCACAGTGATCGCATTATCATTGTCAAGATAGATACGAAGCCAACATCGACAACAGTAGTACAGGTTTATATGCCAACTAGCTCTGCCGATGATGAGGAAATCGAAGAAATATATGAGGAGCTAAAGGAAATTATTCAGACAATTAAGGGAGAGGAAAACTTAATTGTTATGGGAGACTGGAATTCGGTAGTAGGACACGGAAGGGAAGGGAAGATAGTAGGTGAATATGGTCTGGGCAAAAGGAATGAAAGAGGAAGCCGCCTGGTAGAATTTTGCACAGAACATAATTTAGTTATAACAAACACCTGGTTCAAGAATCACAAAAGAAGGTTGTATACGTGGAAGAGACCAGGAGACACCGGAAGATACCAGATAGATTTTATAATGGTAAGACATAGATTTCGGAACCAGGTTTTACAGTGTAAGACATACCCAGGGGCAGATATAGACACTGACCATAACTTGTTGGTTATGAACTGTAGGCTGAAATTAAAGAAACTACAAAAAGGTAGGAAAATAAGGAGATGGGACCTGGATAAATTGAAGGAACCTGAGGTTCTTAAGAATTTCAGAGGGAGCTTTAGGCAACAATTGACAGAAACAAGGGAAAATAAAACAGTAGAGGAGGAATGGGTAATATTGAGAGATGAAATAGTGAAGGTAGCAGAGGACAAAATAGGTAGGAAGGAAAGACCTACAAAAAATCCTTGGATATCACAGGAGATACTAAATTTAATCGATGAAAGGAGAAAATATAAAAATGAGCAAATGAAACAGGCAAAATGGAGTACAGAAGACTAAGAAATGAGATTGACAGGAAGTGCAAAATGGCTAAGAAGGAGTGACTAGAAGGCAAATGCAAGGATGTAGAAGAATGTATAAATAGGGGAAAAATAGATACAGCCTACAGGAAAATAAAAGAAACACTTGGAGACAAGAAAAACAGCTCTATGAATATCAAGGACACTGATGGAAACCCAGTTCTCAGCAAAGAAGGGAAAGCTGAAAGGTGGAAAGAGTATATAGAGGGGCTCTACAAAGGAAATCAACTTCGAGACAATATTGTAGGAAGGGAAGAGGATGTAGATGAAAATGAAATAGGAGATACTGTACTGAGAGAAGAATTTGACAGAGCCCTGAAAGACCTAAGTCGAAACAAGGCCCCTGGAGTAGATGATATTCCCTCAGAGCTACTGAAGTCTCTGGGAGAACCAGCCATGACAAACCTGTTTCACCTGGTGTGTAAGATGTATGAGACAAGCGAAGTACCCTCAGACTTTAAGAAAAATGTTATAATCCCCATCCCTAAGAAGGCAGGTGCAGACAGGTGTGAAAACTACAGAACCATCAGTGTAATAAGTCATGGTTGCAAAATATTAACACGAATTATATACAGAAGGATGGAAAAACTGGTAGAAGCCGACCTCGGGGAAGATCAGTTTGGGTTCAGGAGCAATGTAGGAACATTGGAGGCAATACTCACTTTACGGCTTATCCTAGAAGATAGATTAAGAAAAGGCAAACCTACATTTCTATCTTTTGTAGATTTGGAGAAGGCTTTTGACAATGTTGATTGGAATAAACTCTTTCAAGTTCTGAAGCAAGCAGGAGTAAAATATAGGGAATGTAAGATTATTTACAACTTGTACAAAAGCCAGACAGCGTTTGTCAGAGTTGAAGGGCATGAAAGGGATGCAGTGGTTGGAAAGGGAGTAAGACAGGGTTGTAGTCTTTCTTCATTGTTATTCAATTTGTACATTGAGTAAGCTATAAAGGAAAGCAAGGAGAAATTTGGAGAAGGAATTAAAGTTCAGGGTGAAGAATTAAAAACATTGCGTTTTGCCGACAACATCGTAATTCTGTCAGGGACAGCAAAGGACGTGGAAGAGCAATTGAAGGGAATGGACAGTGTGCTGAAAGGTGCATATAAGATGAACATTAACAAGAGCAAAACGAGGGTAATGGAGTGCAGTGTAAAAAAATCAGGTGATGCTGAAGGAATTAGATTAGGTTACGAATCAATAAAGGAGGTAGATGAATTATGTTACTTGGGCAGTAAAATAACAAATGATGGTCGCAGTACAGAGGATATAAAATGCAGAATGGCAATGGGTAGAAAAGCGTTCTTGAAAAAGAGAAATTTGTTAACATCGAATATTGATTTAAGCCTAAGGAGGTCCTTTCTGAAGGCATTTATATGGAGTGTTGCCTTGTATGGGATTGAGACATGGACGATAAACAGTGCGGACAGGAAGAGGATTGAGGCTTTCGAAATATGGTGCTACAGAAGAATGCTGAAGATTAGGTGGGTGGATCGCATAACTAATGAGGAGGTACTGAACAGAATTGGGGAGAAAAGGAATTTCTGGCATACCTTGACTAAAAGAAGGGATAGATTGGTAGGACACATTCTTAGACATCGAGGAATTGTGAATTTAGCATTGGAGGGAAGTTTGTGGGGGAAAAATCGCAGGGGAAGACCAAGAGATGGATACAGTAAGCAGATTCAGACAGATGTAGGTTGTCGTTCTTATGTGGAGATGAAGAGGCTTGCTCAGGATAGGGTATTGTGGAGAGCTGCATCAAACCAGTCTCCGGACTGAAGACCACAACAAGAACATATATAGGGATCCGAAGGACAACAGGGTCGCCACCGGTGCCTTCATCTTGGCTTTTGAGGATGATTCATTGCCCAAGAAAGTCAAGGTGGTGATCTACCAATGTGACGTCAAACCCTGCGTTCCTCCCCCTATGTGCTGCTTCAAGTGTTGGAGGTTTGGCCATATGTCTTACCGCTGTGATGCCAACCCCACCAGTCAGGAGCGTGGACTTGCATATCATCCAGCATCCCATGTATCCCGGCTCCGGTCTTTGTTAACTGCAGCCAGCACCACTCTCCCTGCTCCCCAACCTGTACAGTTCTCCAAAAAGAACACAAAATAATGGAGTACAAGACCCCGGACAGACTGTCATATTCAGAGGCAGAGAAAAAGTATGAAAAGATCCACCCTGTCAGTATGAAAACAACATATGCCACAGCTGCATCACCATCCATGTTAAAATCATCTCCTGTGACATCTGCCATGCTGGGCCTTCAGTCCCAACCATTATCACCTGCCCCCTTGGTGTCTGGGGGCATTTCCTCTTCTGTTGCTCCCAAAGTCACTACTTTGGGAGCAATAGCTCCACACCCACTGGGGAAATCAGTCCCCACCCCTGAACCAGAGAACCAACCGCTACCTCTGCCTCCTCCCACCAGAAAGGGTTCCCTTGGAAACCTTCCTCCTACGCTTTCTCCCACTGGTGCAGTGTATATCAATGAGTGGCTGAAAAGGCCACCAACTGCTGGTTGTAGGGCCTCAAGGGTGTCCTCAGTTCCTGAGGATGAGTCTGCAAGGCCCTCCTAGCAGGAGAAGCCAAAGGATCAATGGGAAAAGAAGAAGAAGAAGAAGAAGAAGAAGAAGAAGAAGAAGAAGAAGAATCCCTTGTGACTCCTGTGCCGCCACAACAGACCTCTGCTTCAGAAGACAAGGTGGAGATTCTCACGTCCGCTGAGGACTTGTCAATTGCCGAGTCTTCAGAAGCGAAAGATGTCGAGGCTCTGCCTCCGCCGTGAGCAACATCAGACGATCCTGTGGACCCCATTGCACCTTCAACATCAGCATGTGTCAGCGACCAGGAGACACCATGAACCTGCAGTGGAACTGTGGCGTTGTTTATATTTTTTTTTATTATTATTTTTTTCTGCCATTTGTCAGAGTTGCAGCAATTTGGTGCTGCTTCCCTGCATTTTGTGTAGCTCTGCAGGAAACTTGGTTTCCTGCACAGAAGACCCCAGCCCTTTGTGGATATCAGGACTATTACAATCGCTGTATCTATGACAGGGTATCTGGCGGAGTTTGCGTCTATGTCCTCTCCACCCTCCTCAGTGCCACTGTCTCTCTCGACAGACCCCTGCACTCCTGGATACAGTGGCACTTCACATCTGGGCAATACAGGAATTTACCATTTGTTCCCCTTACCTTCCCTCCGGATGTTGTTGTGTCTTCTGCTGGCCTTGCTGCATTGGCTGCCCAATTACCCCAACCGTTTCTCCTCTTGGGTGACTTCAGTGCCCATCACCCTTTGTGTGGTGGAACTGAGACCATTGGCCGTGGTAGAGACATTGAGAATCTTTTAACAGAGCTCGACATGTGTGTTCTGAACAGTGGAGCCTCCACGCACTTTAGCGTAGCACGTGGCACTTTCTCCGCTATTGACCTGTCTCTCTGTAGCACTAGCCTACTCCCACATCTATCTTGGGTGGTCAATGATGACCTTTGTGGTAGCAACCATTCTCCCATCCTTTTGTAGCTTCCAGAGTTTCACCCTGCAGCCCGCCTGCCCCGGTGGTCTCTCTATAGGGCTGTCTGGCAGGGTTACACTAAAACTGTTGTGGTTACTTCTCCACTACCAGGTGATGTTGATAGGGCGGTTCAATGGATAACTGAGGACATTGTTTCTGCCACTGAGGCAACTGTCCCGACAACCACAGGATCACCTTGGCGCAAGTCTGTGCCTCAGTGGATGCGGGAGATGGCAGAAGCTATTTGAGAGTGTCATCCCACAGTGGAACATCTGACAGCTTTTAAGCGTCTCTGAGCCTGAGCCTGGTGATTGATCCAACAGAGTAAGCAAGACTTTTTGGGAACGATATGTAGCCACCATAGTTTCCCACGCCTCCCCTTCTCAAGTGTGGGCGCAGGTACGAGTACCAATCACCAAGTGGAATCCCATCACTCAACATTCAAGGTGCTCTCTTTACTGACCCAACAGTTATTGCTGAGCACACGGCAGAGTATTATGCATGTTGCTCTGCAACTGCAACCTACAGTGCAGACTTCCGCACACTCAAAGATCGGGTTGAGCTGAGGCAGTCATCGACAGGAACTTTATAATGCCCCATTTAATGAATGGAAGTTCAAAACTGCTCTTTTGTTCTATCCCCCGATATCTCTCCTGGACCAGACCGTATTCACAGCCAGTTCGTCTGTCACCTCTTGGCAGACTTTCAATGCCGGATACTCACCCTTTACGATCAACTTTTGACAGAAGGCCTTTTCCCGTCACAATGGTGGGAAAGTACCATCATCCCAGTGATGAAACCAGGTGCAGATCCGCTGGAGGCTGAGAGTTACTGCCCTATTGTCTCACCAATGTTCTGTGCAAGATCCGTGAACAAGTTGTCGGCTTATGTGGATACTTGAGGATCAGGGTGTTCTGGTCCCACAACAGGGAGGCTTCCGCCAGAGCCTATACACTATCGACAATCTAGTATCCGTGGAGTCAGCTATACATACAGCTTTTACCCGCCGAGAACATCTTGTCGTAGTCTTTTTTTTATCTCCGGAAGGCATATAATACAACCTGGCATAATCATATTCTCTCAACGCTTTATGAATGGGGCTTGTGTGGTCTCCTTCCAACGTTCATACAGGACTTCCTCTCACTCCACTCTTTTCAGGTTCGGGTTGGAACCTTTCTTAGCTCCCCTCATGTTTTAGAGAATTGTATCTCACAGGGCTGTGCCATTATTTTTTAATTGCATTAACGGTGTAGCTGTGGCAGTGTGGGCATCTGTCTCTTCCTCCTTGTTTGCTGATGACTTTTGCCTCTACCTTAGCTCGGGCAGCATTGGCATCACTGAATGGCAGCTGCAGGGAGCCATCCGAAAGGCCCAGTCTTGGGCGTCTGTGCATGGTTTCCAAGTTTCAACACAGAAAACCCCCCTTTCATGCACTTCTGTCATCGTCAGGCATCTCATCCGGGCCCTGAGTTATACCTGAATGACGAAACCTTTTGTATCGAGGAGACACAAAGCTTTCTAGGCATGCTCTTCGATACCAACTCAGACACTTAAACATCCTCCGCTGCCTCAGCCACACTGGTTGGGGTGCTGCTCACCCCACTCTACTGCACCTGTATAAGGCCCTTATTCAGTCGTGCCTGGATTACAGCTGCCTGGTGTATGATTCTGCAGCTCTCATCTGTACTGAGAGTCTTGGACCCAGTTCATCATAGTGGCATCCATTTCACGACACGGGCCTTCCACACGAGTCCATGGCAAGCCACCTTGCTAAAGCTGGGGTTTCTCCCCTACAATTCCGACGGCAACAGCTGATGGCTCTTTATGTTGCCTGTATCCATGCCTTACCTCACCACCCGAATTGCAGACTCCTCTTCCCAGCTTTGCACTCCCTTCCCCACAACAGTGGCCAAGGTCAGGTCTCCTGATTTTAGTCCGTGTTCGTTTCGTTCTTTCATCCCTTGAGTCCCTTCCCATCCCTCTCTATTTCCACTACCCTTGGTCCGTGACTCTAAAGCCTCTGTTGCATCATCGACTCTCCATCACCAGTTTCAGGCAATTCTTGATATGTTCTGTGGTGTGGGATTTGTATACACAGATGGCTCCCTAGTCGATGGCCATGCTGGGTATGCCTATGCCCATGGCCAGCATGTTGAACAACATTCATTGCTCTGTGGGAGTAGTATGTTTACTGCAGAACTTGTCGGCATTTGGCGGGCCCTTGAACATCTCGGAGCCTGCTCCAGAGTGTCTATAGCTATCTGTACTGATTTCCTGAGTGGCTTGCAAGCCCTTGACCAATGCTTTCCAAAACACCCTATGATACGGTCAATTCAGGATGCTGTATTCAGTCTAGGCAAGTCTGGTCACTCTGTGGTCTTCGTTTGAACCCCAGGCCACATTGACATCTTGGAGAATGAACATGTTGACCACCTGTCTAAGCTAGCTATCACCTCAACTGTCCAAAGAAATCAGTCTCCAGTAAAGGGATCTTCGAATGGTGTTAAAACGGAAGGTACTTGGGCTTTGGAATGCTGAGTGGGCTGACTGAAATGTCCAAATAAGCTCTGTGCAGTTAAGCCCTCTACTACAATGTTGATGTCCTGCCTGCGGGCTTCTCGTAGGGACTCTGTTGTACTCTGCCAATTAGGCATTGGCCATACGTTGTTAACACACTGCCACCTCTTGCATTGAGAAGACTCACCAGATTGCTGTTGTGGTGCCCTGTTGACAGTGGTCCACATTCTGTTGGACTGTCTTCCGCTTTTAGCCGCAGTCTTTTAATCTACCAGATGCGCTACCTATAGTCGTAGTTGACAATGCCTCTATGACTAATACCATCTTACATTTTATTCGCACAGCTGGTTTTTACTATCCCATTTAATGGAACATGCTTTAGCCTGATTTTCAGGTCCATATTCCTACAGTACTTTTAGGTCTTGATAGTCACTTTATTTTCGAATAAAGAGATTTTTAGTGTGTACAGTGTGGCTGGCTCATCCGTTTTTATCATAGTGATCAGCCAGCTGTGGCATTCTACTGTAAAATTTTAGTGTCATGCAACAGTATTTTTATCCCTTTTGTTTTCCCCTGTGTTGTCAGTGAAATGTTCGTTTTTTATCTGTACGGCCTTCTCTCTGTTACCTTTTTGCAAAATGAAACATCTTTGCTAGAAACAGGTGACTGATGACCTTGTAGTTTTGTCCCCTATAAAACAACACGAAAAGTTGACTGGGAAGATTCAAGCACAGATTAAAACAGGCCACAAAATTTCAGGCCATGTAGAGGTCATTATACCTGACCTCAACAATGACTCCACTCCAGTGTTCATGGAGATGGATGTCCCTCAGGGGCAAACTTCATGTCCCAAGACTGAATCTCTACCATGTTCAGTCTCTCCCGTACTACAATGGAATTTGCAGGGATTTAGGACACATGTGGAGGAACTACATTTATTGACCCAATGTGTATGTGCCTACATATACAAATTTTAAATTTACTGTAAACTCTGAGATACATGGCTATGTTCTCTACAAGAAGGAATACCTCACGGAGAGAGCTTGAAGAGGAGTGGCTACTTTTTACTAATACAGCCTATCACTCAGAGCCCCTCTCTCTCACTGCACGTTTGCAAGGAGTTGCAGTGTCAGTATATGTGCGCCACCGTTTTGACAGTATGCTCCCTCAATCTGCCCTGACCCCATTACACATTCAATGCAGAAGTGCTCAAAGACCTTTTTACACAGCACCCCCACCATTGCTCCTTTGTGACGATTTTAATGCACACAACGTGCTTTGGGGCTCTTTCTCTACCTGCCCAAGGGTAGAGTGACAGACAGAGGTTTTTCTTGCTGTCGAGTGTACATTTACTAAACAGCGACAGCCCCCACACTTTTGCATTGCAAGTGGGTTGTTCTCTGCCATTGTGCTTTCCAGCTCTTGCCCCTGCTATTTAATGGGGAGTGTCAGATTACCTTCACAGAAGTGACCATTTCCCAGTCTGGATCCACCAGCCAGATGGAATGGAGCCTGTCCTGCAACCACCACGATGGGTGCTCATCAGAGCGGACTGGACCCTTTACAACCAACTAGCTGAATTTTATCATCAGGATATTATCCGGGAGTGGGTGGATCACCGAAACTATTCACCACACCACTGCAGCTTCTATCCTGCAGTCTTCAGGGCTACTTAGAAGACAGCCCATCCCTTGGTGGAGCGACGACTGCCAGTCTGCAATAAGGATGTAGCGTGCAGTTCTGCATAGGTTCAAAAGCCGTACAACTGCAGAGAACCTTGCAGCCTTTCAGGTGGCGAGGGCAAAATGATGCCAAATTATTCGAGAGAGAGAGAGAGAGAGAGAGAGAGAGAGAGAGAGAGAGAGAGAGAGAGAGAGACAGAGAGAGAGAGAGAGAGCAAGAAACAATATTGGCAATAATTCCTAAATACCCTTAATCATTACACCAAAAGCACATAAGTATGGGAGACTATCATGAGGATATCAGGCAGAGGATGAAGGTGCCCAGTAACCTCTGTAATGAGGATTTTCACTATACAGACCAACCAGCGAAACATTACACAAACAATGGCGAAATAGTTTTCTGCAATCGCTTCAACTGCCAGCGCTACAGGCTGTCTATTATGGAGCTCGATTCGGTGCTATCAAAAGCTCGTGACATGTGTCCTGGTCAAGATAGGGTACATTACAGTATGCTTTGGCACCTTACGGACAAAAACAAAGGAATCCACCTCCTCACTTTTTAATACGATTTGGGTGTCCAGTCACATTCCAGGCTCTTGGCGAGAAGTGATTTTTAATCCCTCATATAAAGCCTGGAAAGGATCCTACAAATCCAAGTAATTACTGTAGTGTTGCCCTGACCATCCGTGTGGGAAAGACCTTAGAGAAGTTGGTCAACCACCACCTTATCTGGATACTAGAAACCAGACAGATCCTTAGGCACTTTGTTTGGGTTCAAGAGATATTGATCCACCGTCGATAACCTGTCCCTCCTGGAGGCAGCTATACAACAGGCTTTCCTACAATGGCATCATCTTTTGGGCATATTTTTTGACATTAAGGAGGCCTACGATACTGCCTGGAGGCATCTTATTCTCAGGCAAAACCATTGATGAGGTTTTCCTGGTTGTCTTTCACTCTTTATTCAGTCCTTTGTTCAACTGCGCTATTTCAGGTTATGAGTTAGTGATGCCCTTCCTGATCATTTTGAGCAAGAGAATGGTGTCCCTCAGGGTAGTGTTTTAAGTGTGACTTTGTTTGCCATAGCTATTAACAGCATCACATCTGTTTGTTAAAGGTTTTGTCCAGTGTTCTGTTTTGTGGATGACTTCTCTGTTTTCTGCTCTTCATCTGGCCTTGCAGTGACAACTCGTCAGTTGCAGCTATCACTTCGACTGTTCGACAAATGGGCAGACAAGGCTGGTTTCAAATTTTCAACTGAGAACTCTGTGCGTGTTCTCTTTAACCATTCCTGTTCCGTTTTTAACTTCCTTGAATTTCTGAATGAGGGATACTGTTCTGAATTTTAAAGACAATGGGTGTTTTCTGGGTCTCACACCTGACTGTAAACTTACATGGCTGTCTTAGTCTTTAAAATTCACATAATTCATTTGTTTAGATGTCTGAATTACTTTTCTTAATTTTTTACAATAGTCTTTGTATTTAAATAAATCATCAGCATGGAGCTATTCTCGGTTGGTAGATATACTTTATTCTCTGTCTTACAGGTAATCTTTATACCTTGTGTAATCCATGGTTTTATAATAGACTTCTGTTTAATTTGAATTACTTTTAGATGAAAACAGTTTTCAAATATGGTACTGACATTATTGATGAACATGTTATATTTTTCATTCATGTCATGAACTTTTATTTGTGTCATTTGAAGTATTTCTCTCTTCTTTTGTCTTTCAGGATTTGAAGACAGTTTCCAGAGCCTTGATAGACTGAGCCGGTTTAAATTTGATTTACCAGTTGACTTGGCTGTTCGACAGTTGCAAAACATCAAGGATGCATTCTGAATCAAGACCTTTGATCTCTTGAATAAATTTTTTATAATCACACACACACACACACACACACACACACACACACACACACAAATATATATTTATATAAACAGAGTAAAATCATTTTTAATTCTCAGTGCGGTAATTTTGCTTGTGTGATGATAATAAAAGAGATAGTATTTAAAGTCAAAGACGATTTCTGCAGAATATTTTAAATTCATCTGAATAATAATACCAAGAACAGGTACAAAAGAAAAATGTGATATATAAATAACAAGTAACTCTCTCTCTCTCTCTCTCTCTCTCTCTCTCTCTCTCTCTCTCTCTCTCACACACACACACACACACACACACTTTCTCTCTCACTCGCTATGGGTCAATGGGTGAGTCATCAGTGAGCAAGAACAGTCCAAGGTATCTTCCACACTTCTACTCCATTGCAATTTTTATTTATTTATTTTGTAACAGAAACACTGTAAAAGTTTGTGATCTGTGGACAATTTTAATCCTGAAATACCTTACTTCATTTATTTCTCTCGATTTGTAATACAGATTTAACTGTTGTGGGTTAATGTTTGAGAAGAATATTCCTCGTGTTTGTGTCAATGCATCTATTTTTTTATTTGTATTTAAAATTTTATAAAACGAGGAAAGATTCACGGAATAAGTAGTATATTCCTAAGCGACTGACAGAATATATATTCAACTTGTAAATAGCTAAAACACTCTCATTCTGTACATATTGCCATGTATTTCTGCACATACCAGTACCTAATTTGCAAGAAAGGAATAAAAAGAATTTTAGCAGAAAATGACTTCAGCAAGTTCAGCATACATTTGAATGTGTGGAATTATCCCTTTAATAGTTAGACTGAACAAGAAAAATTAGTCATTCAGGGCTGAAATATTTCTGAACAGAAATTACTGATGAACATTACATGCTTTTACCAGTAAATCTCACCAGCCTTTACTCAGATGTATGTGAATAGACAACTAGTAGCTGCTGTTAATTTTCTTTAGTGGATGTTCAGAATTCTAAGACCTGTTAAGAGTCTAACCCGTGTCTTTTCTAAGGGTCAGTTGTGTAAATTAGTTGATCTTTCATCAGCACAACAAAAATAAACCCGAATCAAACTGGATGCAGAAAGCTGCATTATATAAATGTTACATACAAAATGTCAGCATGTTCTGAATCAGATTTGACTTGCAAAATTGTCCAGATAAAGTTAGTTTTAAATGTATTCACCAGCCCACAATGTTCTGACATTACAAAAGAACAGATTTTGTTTTGAACAGACATTGAAAAGAAGTAATTAATATGAAAGTTGTTAAAACTTGATGGAGACTGGAGTGTGATGACAGATGAGTAGTGACAAGTGAGATGCTGGGCATAGCTTAGCTGTGTTTTTTTCACACAATAACATAGGAATGGCTATTGGTAGGGCGATATCTCTGTTGATACCTAGTAGAGTGCCACTTCCTTGTCAAATCATATGGTGTAGCATTGGAATTAGGTGAGACC
Organism: Locusta migratoria; assembly: GCA_026315105.1. Classification (NCBI taxonomy): domain Eukaryota; kingdom Metazoa; phylum Arthropoda; class Insecta; order Orthoptera; family Acrididae; genus Locusta; species Locusta migratoria. Next base: position 108,772,204 of record CM048755.1, read on the forward strand.
CCATTTTCTGTAACACAGGGTGGGACTGCTGCAACCATGGCATAGGGCAGCAGACAAAATCCTCTTTGTTTTGCTGTGTGTTGCAATAATGCTCACCACTGACTCAGGTCGTGACGCTGCAACAGCACTCCCAAAGACTGCAGTAGGCGTGTTTTGTGTGTGTCAGCTCACACTCAAAGTAGTGGCCTCATTGCTGTGCAAGGGTTGTGAACCCGTGGACTCTCATGACAGTGTTTCGAGAAGCCTCTCGGTCACTGTGCTAAATCCAGGTGAGGACTCTGACCCTTGCGGTGGCAGGTCCTCGACCCCACGATGCCAGCGACAGCACTTCATTCGGCACAACCTTCTCACTCCGTCATCTGGCAGCATGGCTGTACTGCTGAAGGACTATGTGACTGGCGACTCTATGATTGTGTTAGACAACTATTTATTTCATTCTTATTGTACTAGTTAACCTAAATGTTTCACTTGGATGAACACACCAGGTGACAACTTAATAAAGGACTAGTCAAGTGATCTCTCTGGTTAGTTCTCCACAACAGATGGCAAAGTGGACCATGATGCTATGCCAGGCTGGTCACATACTAAGATAATTTTGTTTATATCTCCATAATTTACTCAGAATATTTCAGCGGCACTACACTGGCTCCCCCTTCCAAAGATCTGGCCGTCTAGGTCCTACAGTGTCACACATGGCCAAGTCATTTTTCTGTCATGTCCTTATAGCTCCATAACACAAATTCTTACATCAGTTTACATCCCATGGTCCCATGTACAAGCTGACTTGGTGTCTCTGTATGTTGTTTTTCCAGAACACTCTCTTAATAGTTAATGTTCGCACACATAATTACTTTATACTGTCTATGCTCCTGGTATCCAGGGTACTGGGATCTTCACTATTATTGGTTTGTACTGTGAAACAGTGGCTCTCTTCAAGTAAACAAACAGAGCAAGGACTAGTATGGTGCTTGGCACAGCCACATCCAAGGTTGTGCTCTGTTTTCATTCTTCAAATTCTTGTACTCATTGAAAAAGCTGCTCCCTGGTATCCAACCTTCTTGTTTAGTCATAAGGTTATCCAAGACATGAATTAGTTCAGGCTGCAAAGTATTATTTACAAACTTATGTCTGGCCTATATTGTTGTGGTTGCATTATGTGTAGTGCATCATCCCTGTTACAGCTACTGTTAAGCGGAATGCTGGTCCCACCAAGTCACAAAAGGAACCCACTCCCAACAAATTTAATCTGTTGCCCTTCCATGAACTTCCCTACTCAGAGCAGCTCGCCATTACTACCACAGTGTCTGCTATGGAATATAAGAGTTCACTTGGGTCACTTCCCTAGATTAGATTAGTACTTGTTCCATTGATCATGAATATGACATTTTGTATTGATGTGGAACATGTCGATTTAATAAAGGCTATAATTACATAGATTTAGAATACATGCATTTATTATTATTATTATTATTATTATTATTATTATTATTATTATTTGTAAAATTACTAAATTATATCTAAAAGTTAATCTACTCGTGGAAAGAAGTTAAATTCAAAAATTCTTTTAATATCTCTTCAAGTGGTTTATGGCTGGCTGTCAGATATTTTTATGCTATTTGGTAAGTGACCAAAGACTTTTGTGGCATCATAATTCTGGAGTGCATTTGATTTAACCTTAATTAGTGAATACCATCCTGTCTCCCAATATTTGTCACACACACTGTTACTACTGTTGAATTGAGTTGGGTTATTAACAACAAGTGTGTGTGTGTGTGTGTGTGTGTGTGTGTGTGTGTGTGTGTGTGTGTGTGTGAAGCTACTGTAAAGATCCCCAGTTCCCTAAGCAAATATCTGCAGGATAATCTCGGGTGGGCTCCAGCAATTATTCTGATTTCACAATTTGTGGTGATGAATACTTTCTTATTATCCCAAAATATGATGCTATATGAAATAAGTGAATGAAAACAGGCATAGTAAGCTAATTTAGTGAGATGTTTTATCACCAAAATTAGCAATAAACCTGGTAGCATAAATATCTGAACTCACTCATTTCAGCACATCAACAATGTGTTTCTGCCAATGCAATCCGCATCAGTGCGCACACACACACAAATTTTGAATATTATACCTTATCTACAGACTTTTTCCAATATTAGCAGTAAATTTTCAAAGTACCAGAAACAAATTTCCGAATTTACTGCATTGCAGGAAATTTTCAGCAGTCAAAAAATCCTCAGGACTAAGAGTTAGCTGAATCCCAATATTAAAAACTCTTAAATATTTACCGAAGAATGAGATGTATATTGCAAAGTTAGATCAGGTATGATTGAAGTCAAGAGTGGGTGTGAGGTTATCTGGACATGTGTAACAGGTACAGGCAAAATCAAGTTGGGTGTTTTTACCAACCACCTGGTTCCACCATCACAGTGCTAGAGTCATTCAAAGAAAGTGTATGATCAGTAGAGCAAAGGTACCCGGACTATGCATTGTTAGTTGGGGTGATTCAACCTGCTGAATATAGAGTGGGATGCCTATGCTTTCACTACAGGGGGTACAGACAAGCAATCTTGTGAACTGTTGTTGAGAATTTTTTCCGAACACTGCATTGAGCAGCTAAATTGTCAGTACAGATGCAATGGAAATATTTTAGACATTACTGCTACAAACAGGCCAGACCTTGCCAGTGATGTCATTGTAGAGACAGGGGTCAGTGATCATGATGTCGTCATAGTGACAATGGCCACCAAAGTTTGTCAAGAAGCCAAGGAAAGTGTCTGTGCTATAAAGAGCAGATAAGCAACTGTTAGTGTCCCACTTGAAATGAAAGGACATCAGTTAGTTCCGGTATGGTGGACGTAGAGGAATTATGGGCAAATTTTAAATTCATTGTAAATAAAGTGCTGGAGAAATATATGCTGACGAAGTAAATTGAGGATGGTAAAGACCCACCATGGTTTAATAGAAATGTTTGAAAAAATAGTGAGAGAGCAAAGGCAGTTGCACTCTTGGTTCAAAGCTGCTCAGGCAAAAGTTAGTAGAGATTCACGCTTCTATAAAAAAAGCAATGTGTGAAGCATGCAATAACCACTACTGTCATACCTTAGCAAAAGATCTTGCCGAGTATCCAAAACAATTCTGGTCCTATGTAAAATCAGTAAGCAGATGAAAGGTCACTTTCCAGTCACTCGTTGATCATTCTGGGATGGGGATAGAAGACAGAAAAATTAAGGCCGAAGTTTTAAATTTAACATTTAAGATATCATTCACACATGAGGACCATGCAAACATATCTTCATTTGATGCTCACACTAACTCCCAAATGGATGACATAGTAATAGGCATAGCTGGTGTAGAGAAGCAGCTGAGAGAGTTGAAAACAAACAAGACATCAGGTCCAGATGGGATACCAGTCCGGTTTTACAAAGAGTACTCAGCGGCACTGGCCCCTTACTTAGCTCGCATTTATCACGAATCTTTTATTCTGGGAAAAGTTCCAAGTGACTGGAAAAAGGCTCAGGTAACTCATCTGCATAAGAAAGGCAAAATAATGGATTCACATATTTACAGATCAATATCATTAACTTCATTTTGCTGTAATGTTCTGAAACATATTCTCAGTTCTAATGTAGTAAATTTCTTTGAGACAAAAGAGCTTTTGTTCATGCATCAACACGGCTTTAGGAAGCATTGATCATGCAAAACCAGATTGCCCTTTTCTTTAATGACATCTTGCTTGCTATGGATGAAGGGCAACAGGCAGACTGCATCTTTCTCAATTTTTGAAAGGCATTTGACATGGTACCGCACTAAAAACTGCTAATGAAGGTACGAGCTTGCAGAATAGGTACCAAAATATGTAATAGAACCCAGTATGTCGACCTTGATGGCAAGTGTTCTGCAGGGACTAGGGTATAATCCGCAGTGCCCCAGGGAAGTGTGATAGGACCGCTATTATTTTCTATCTATATAAATTATCTGATGCATAGAGTGTGTTGCGATCTGCAGCTGTTTGCTGATGATGCTGTCATGTACAGGAGGGTGTTGTCACTGAATGACTGTAGTAGGATGCAGGATGACTTGAACCAAATTTCTAAGTGGTGTGAGGAATGTTAACAAGTGCTAAATGTAGAAAAATGTAAGGTGATGCAGATGAGTAGGAGAAACAATCACGTAATGTTCAAATACAGCATTAGTTGTGTGTTGCTTGACAGTTGTGTCAGTTAAATATATAGGCATAATTCTGCACAGCAATATGAAATGGAACAAGCATTTAAGGACAGTTGGTTGACTTTGGGTTTTTGGGAGAATTTTGCGAAGGGGTGATTCGTCTGTAAAAGAGACCACACATAAAACACTTGTAGGACCCCATCTTAAGTATTGCTGAAGTGTTTGGGACCCCCACTAGATTGGTTTAAAGGAGGAAACAGACATTCTTTTCAAGAAACACTGTTCAAGAAATTTAGATGGCTGGAATTTGAGGCGAACTGCAGAATGATTCTACTGGTACCAACCTAAATTTCACGTAAAGACCAGAAAGATAAGATTAGAGAGATTAGGGCTGGTACATATGCATGCAAGCATTCGTTTTTCTTTTGTTCTATATGGGAGTGGAACAGGAAAGCAAGTAACTAGTAGTGGTACTCAGTACTATCTGCCATGCACCTTTGGGTGGATTGCGGAGGATGTATGTAGGTGTAGATGTCGCTGTTTGTTAATGGTGTCATGCCATTTACTCTGCAGAACGATGTATACTGTTTTTTTTTTTTCAGAATTTCACAAATGTCTGTTTCCAAAGAACCACTAAATGATTTTATTTACAAGTTCATCAGTTAATCACTATTTTTAGGTACAATTACCATACATGTTCTGTCATAAAAAAAATCCCTACCTTTGCATCTTCATTAATACACAATGGCAGGTCATTAATATTACCACAACTTTGGTCTGTATCGTGTCATACACAACATGTCAGATGTCACATACAAAGTCAAGGATTATGAGCCAGCCTCAAAACAACAAAAATGAAGAGACATTGTTCACATCGTCCCTATGAAGCCTTACCACAGTCCCAAAGAGCAGATAGATAGAAATGGCTTCTTGTTCAAGGACTCTGAAGACTGTCTAGATAAAGATGAAGCCACCACAGGCAGGTCTGTTGCTGGTCATCACCACGGTAAGGAAGGCATGCAGGAAGAAGGGAAGGACACTGCGGAACTGCCATACAGAGGACCCATAACAAAATCCAGACCCTTACAGCTGGCTTCAAAGGGAACCTAACAGTAGTTCACTGTTGTTTCAGGAAGGGCAGGAATGCTGTGACTCTTCCAACAAAATGCGTGGTGCAGTAGTTAGTGTTGCAGATTGCTGTGCTGGTGGTCCCCAATTCCAATTCTGCCACTAGCAGAAAAATATATTTCTTTGTATTTACTATTTCTAGAATGTTATGTGTGTTTCTTATGTTTGATGTGCTTGTAAGTTACAGAAAATTCTTTCTGTGTATAAATAGTAGAGCACTCCAAGCAGGAGCCAGTCTGTACTGAGTGTACACTTGTGTTAGCACTAAACATGGTTAAGTGTAAAGTGTTGTGCTCTGTTAACGACCAGCCTTTGAATTCCGGACTACCTTCGGTTTTCAACATGACACTTTCTGGTGGATGTGCCGGGTATCCTGCAATCCATCTGTGTCATTGTGGCACCGATTAGGCAGCAAAAGAGCCATTGCCTACACAGACAGCAACCAGAATACAAATGGTATACTCACTACGTCCTTACAAAAATCCTTGTCATCAAAAAGACCCATGAATACCAAAACCATTGGTAAGCCAACTACAAATCAGACCCCTATTGGTGTCCCCAGGAGACACTGGACAGAACCAAAACAAATGGCTGATAGGATTCAACCGAGTCATCAAGTATAATAGGTGGGATCACATTTTGTGCTTGGCAAATGTAAATTTCTACCAGCAGTGGTTTGAAAATAACGATAACAAGCTAGATAGCTGGGAAAAATTCCAGACAAAACTTAAGATGATGTCTGGAGACCACCAGTGGTAAGTCCATTTATCGAAAGAGCAACTGAAGAACAGAGCCCAACAACATGGTGAGTCAAGGCAGAGTGTTTTGGCCCTTTGTCATGTACTTAACCCGGATATGACTGAGGCTGGTAAAATTTCACACTTGATGAAGTGCATTGCAGAAGATATGTATCGAGCTCTTCTGTTAAAAGATGTTTCAACGAGACGAGAGTTTATCTAATCGTACAGATGATGGTTGGACAAAAGTAGTATGACATAGTCCCAAATGTAGTCCCTATGGCCGTTGTGGAAGACCAGCATTCCTTTGCTTCTCTCGTACAACAAATTGTGAGAGAAGAATTACAACAGTTTATGGCAGCCGGAACTGTTGAACCAAGTGAGCACTAGATTATGGCCATGGGTGTCAGTCCTATACTTCATGAGGGAGCCGACACTACTGAGGAAGAGGTATTTCAAACATTAGTGCCTGTCTGCCCACTAGTCGCCCCCGAGGTAAGAATGACCTCGTCCTAATATGACTTATGCTGCAGCCACCAAACGACAGCCAAGGAACCGACTGACGCAACCACAACCAACTCCGCCAGCAACTGTTACGCCTCGCAGGACAGACGGACATCTAGAGGACGTCAGACATCTAGAGGACGTCAGACAACACACCATTGTTTTTTCACTGCGGGCTTCCTGGACATGTACAATACTGTAGGGAGAGAAGACTAGTAGTTCACGAATATTTGACGAGTATATGATGCCAACCGTCGGAGCAGTCCTTTCAACAGCAGTCAACTGCAGACGATTATTGTCGACCTATCCTGGACATGGTTGCTCTCAAACACGCTGTTCACCGTTGCCTGCTAGAGATACCAGCTGCTCGCTTAGCCACCGTGTTCAGGAAAACTAGGAGAGGCGAGCATATATAGAGATGAGGCCACCGCAGATGAAAATCTTCCATGGACAACAGTCAATAAGATGTCGAGAAATATCATTGATGTCATCGACTGTCCAGGCACTAGTTGATTCAGGAGCTTCCTTCTCTGTATTGTTAAATGACTACCACTGCAAACTAAAAAAGATAATGTTCTGTGATACAAGAGCAACTGTACTGAAGGTTGCAAATGAAAAATACATCCAGACAGCAGAAACATGTGTCACAAGAATAACTATCAACAACAGGACACAGCTGTTTAAATTTATTCTTTTAACAGAATGTACCCATAACGCCATCCTCAGATGGAACTAACTTCAGGCATCCCAGGATGTCATTTACTGTGAAAGATCTGAGCTACAAATTGGGGAAGCCATTCCATTGAGTACACGTAACTCCAACTCTCCTGGGAGGTTGTTTCCTGTTGATAATGTTGAGATCCCCTGTCAACGATGAGAAGAGTTTGTCAGCAGCCAAGATGACCAGTTGAACTGTGAAGGGCTTGTCGATCGCAAAAAGCTTATAAGTATAATGAAGGAAATCTACATACCTGCAGCTATCATAAGCATTACAGGTGGTTGAGGGGAACTTTGGATCACTAATTTTCATGAGCAATAGCAACTCATTCTCGAAGGAATGTATATTGGAACAGCTGAACCAGTCCAGGACAGTGAGCTCAATGTCATTGACAAAGTTTCATAATCTGCTGTTACCGGTGTCATTGCACTAAGGAAAATACTATGGAATTGCATACAGGGTCTGATCTGACCCAGGAACAATGACAGCAGGTGTTAGCCGTACTACACCAATTTTCAGGTGCATTCAGGGCCAGGCAGGAGAACATCCAGATGAAACAGATCATGATAAAAACACTCATAATACTGGGGATCATCCACCAATTAGCCATCATCCGTACAGAGTGTCGCCAACTGAAAGATGCAGACAGATTACTTGCAAATTGAGGTTGATGAAACTGATAGGGAGAAGACGGCTTTTATTACACCTGATGGCTTCTATGAATTCAATGTCATGCCATTTGGACTATGTAATTCATGGCCACAATTTAATGCATGATGAACAACTTGCTCTTAAATGGACGGCATGTCTTTGCTATCTAGATGACATTGTCATTTTCTCAAGGACATTTGTGGAACATCTAAGCCACCTGTCAACTGTGTTGAAGTGAGTTCAGACAGCAGGACTGCGCCTCAACCCAAAGAGATAAAAATCCTGAGGTACCAAGTGAATGGATATGGTGTGCATCCTGATCCAGATAAAGTAAGGGCAGTCACAGAATTTCCAACTCCTCAGCACAGTTGTGATGTGAGAAGTTTCTTTGGGCTGTGTTCGTACTACTGTCATTTCATAAAAGGTTTATGTAACAAGACACATCCATTGCAAGAACTTCTGCAGGGAGATGCCAAGTTTTACTGGAATGAGATGAAAGAAAGAGCTTTCCGGGCACTTAAGGAGCCTCTAATTTCCACACCAGTTCTAGCTTTACACGACAAAAAATGCAGGAACTGAACTTCACACAGATGGTAGCGGTTATGTGATTGGTGCAGTACTTGTACAAATTCAGGAAGGTGATGAAAAGGTGATAGCCTATGCATCAAGAGTTCTTTCAAAGTTCTAGATAAACTACTCTACAACTGAGAAGGAAAGTCTCGCTGTTATCTGGGCTATCAATAAGTTCCGGCCGTATTTATATGGTAAACCATTCACCGTCGTGACAGACCACCCTTCATGTTGGCTGACCAATTTGAAGGATCCATCAGGTCGACTAGTGAGATGGGCACTAAGACTCCAAGAGTATGTCACAGTGTTACTCAAAAATGGGCGTAAATACAAAAATGCTAACTGCTTTTAAATGAAACCATAGTGGAACACAACAGCATGGGCGAAATTTCCACACTGATTGAATTAGGTGACATTACAGCTGAACAGAGGGAAAATCCAGCATTATTACAAACCATAGAGGCATTGGAGAAAAGAGAACCGACCAAACGAGAGTTCAAAGTTATAAATGGGACATTGTTTAAGAGCAACTATGATCCACTATGCCTCAAATGGCTACTGGTTGTTCCAGCTAATCTCCGGCCAGCTATTATCAAGGTTCTCCAATATCCGGTCATCTGGGATTCATGAAGACCCTAGACAGAATCAGATGCAGATATTAGTGGCTAGGTCTCTAACGATCTATCAAGCACTACTTGAGTCACTATAAGGAGTGCCAGCGATGGAAGCGTGTGCCGCTATTACCTCCAGGGCATCTGGTACCAATTGCACCTGCAGCAATTGGAATCACCCTTTTATGTAGGTTCCCGAAGTCGTCAACTGGTAACAGATGGATAATAGTCTGCACTGACTACCTCACTCATTACACTGTCATCGAATCTGTGCCGACTGCAGAAGCTCCAGAGATCGCAAAATTCCTAGTAGGAGACATTAATCTGAAGCATGGTGCACCATGCGTGATGATATTTGATCGTGAAAAAGTATTCCAGTCAAAACTAGTATCAGAAGTAATGTCACGTAGCAACATAGTCCACAGAATAACAACTGCCTACCATCCTCAGACAATTGGTCTTCCAAAACGTTTTACAAGACGTTAGCAGATATGCTGTCAATGCCAAGCAGAAGGGTTGGGATACAATACTGCCAGTTGTGACGCTTGCTTATAATATAGCAAGGCAAGTCACCACAGACTTCACACCATTTTCCATGATCATGGTCGTGAAGCTGAGATGACAATGGATCTGCTGTTCCCATACCAACCAGACAACATTCATGATGACTATGTGAAACAGCTCATCACAGGGTCGAAGGAGCAAGACAGCTGGCTTGTATACGGACACGAGATGCCCAGGAGGAGGACCATCAGTGGTGTAACAACAAGCACCAACCTTTTGTGTACAGCCCAGGAAATCTGGTATGGATTTTTACCCCTGTACAGAAAGTTGAGCTATCAGAAATGTTACTGAAGTGATACTGTGGTCCGTAGCCTGTCAGACGTCACATACAAAGTCGAGGATATGAGCTGTCTCCAGAATGCCAAAAATAAGAGACATTTTTCATGTCCTCCATCTGAAGCTTTACCACGATCTCAAAAGCAGATAGAAATGGATTCTTGTTCAAGGACTCCAAAGACTGTTATGATAATGATAAACCACAACAGGAGGGTTTGTTGCTGGACATCACTGCAAGGAAGGCATGCAGGAAGAATGGAAGGATTCTCCGGAACTGCCATACAGAGGACTCATGAGAAGATCCAGGACACTACTGCAGGCTCCAAAAGGTACCTAACAGTGTGTCGCTGTTTTTTCAGGAAGGGGGGCAATGGCACGACTTATCTAACAGAATGCACAGTGCAGTGGTTAGCGTCACAAATTGCTGTACTGGTGGTTCCCGGTTCACATCCCAATACTGGCAGAAAAAAATTTATTTCTTTGTTTTTACAATTTCTTGAATGTTTTATGTGTTTCCTATGTTTGATATACTTGTAAGTTCCAGAAAAATTCTTTCTATGTATAAATAGCACTCCAAGCATGAGGCAGTCTGTACTGAGTGTATGCTTGTGTTAGCAATAAACCTGTTCTAAGTGTTGTGCTGTATTAACGACCAGCCTTATAATTCCAGATTTCCAGCAGTTTTCAATGTGGCAATATGCAGGATGATTATAATTAAATTTAAACTTTCAAAATGCTGTAAAAATAACACCAATCACCAGAATGACATCTAATTGCGATGGAGAAAAGGAGGGGGGGGGGGGGGGACATATGGGAGAAGAAAAATAAATGGTGTGAAAATTGATCACTGAAAGCACTACAATTCAATAGTGGTAGACTACAAATGAATTGTACAACAATTCCTAAGGGTAAGGTAGACATTACACACACTGTGCATGGGTGTACTGGTGTGATACTGTTTGTTGTGTAAGCCCCTCCCCCATGGCAAGGTCATATGACATCGGATGGGAAAAATTGGTGTTTAGTTGACCTGTGGCTAAAACCCGCATAAAAAGCATCAGTCAAAATCAAATCAGATTTTTAATATTCATGTGTCTGGTGCAAAACATGTTCAATATGCTGTCCACCATTTTCTGCAACAAGTTGTAATCTAGAAACAGCATGTTCTACAACTGATCAAATTGTTTCTGGGGACACACAGAGAATGTGTTGCACAATGCGTGTTTTCAGTGCAGCTAAGTTCACAATTGGAACACTGAACACAAAATTTTCTAGATAGCCTCACAGACAAACGTCACACTGGTTAAGTTAAGGTGATCACCGAGCTGTTGACAGGTATGTAAAATAGACAATCACATTCGCACGACTTAAATTTTTCAGTGATGCCTTCATCAGAAACACAGATGCACAAAGTCACACAATCACTCAGACAAGAATACATATACAACCACTACTCCAGTGCTACAAGCATCTTGACAGTGAGTGCATAGGGGAGTGGAGGGGGAAAGATGTCGGGTAAGGGTGGAAAATGGAAAGTTCCACATTGCGTGATGGATTGTAAAGGATCTAATAGGTGGGGATGTGAGATGCAGCACTGAATGTAGTGAAGTGGTGGGAGAGGATAAAAGGGAGATGTAGAGTTGTAGGGGCAAGTACCTGCACTTTGACAGCTGCCATCAATTCCATATCAAAAAATCCCTCCCGTACACTCTTACTACACATGGACGACAAATTGACAGTGATGAGAGTCCCTTACCCAATATGCTGAAGGCCTTCACAGGGAAACCTTACCCTCCTGACATAGTCCACAAACAGATTTCCTGTGCCATATCCCACATATCACCAATCGTTCCTCCACCCCCACTAACCAGTCACAAAGGAGTGTCTTCCTTGGCACCCAGTACCACTCTGGACTGGAATAATTAAATTCCATCCTTCATCAGGACTTTTATTATTTATCATCGTGCCCTGAAATGAGACACATCCAACACAAGAACATTCCAACCCCTCTTAAAATGGTGTTCCATTGCCCTCCCTACCTTCATATTATCCTAGTCAATCCCTGTGCCATTCCCAATCCCAACCGCTCACACAGGCACCCCGATGCAAAAACTACCCATCCCCCCACCCAGCACTTCTTACTTCAGTCCTGTCACAGGCTTGTCCTATGACTGATGACAAAGCATTTTAGTCCCCTCTAAACAACAGCAGGAGCTTATCCTACTCCATCAGACGTCGGGCCACCTGTGTAAGTAGCCATGTAATTTACCAACTCTGCCGCAATCATTGCACAGCATTTTACATTGGAATGTCAACAAACTAGCTGCCCTTCAGGGTTAATGGCCACCATTATGCTGTGGCAAAAAGCAAGATGGACCACTCTCTGGCGCAGCCAAAGCCAACACTCCAGATTTCAATGGCTTCTTTACTATATGTGACACCTGTATCCTCCCCTCCACCACCAGCCTTTCTGAACTCGCCATATGTGAATTGTCCCTTCAACACATTCTGCGGTTCCACAACCACCCTAGCCTCAACCTAACGTAACATGCCATCCCTGTACTCTGTCTAATTGACACCCCACCCCACCCCATCCCTTCCCCACTCATTATCCTGTATCCCTCCAATTCATGCCTAACTTCCAAATGTGTGTCACCCCTTAATTCCTTTTTTATTTTTTACTTTATAGTTTTTATCATTCTTCCCACAACTCCTCAGCTCCCTTTTATCCTCTCGCATCACTTTCCTTCACTGCATTCAATATTACATCTCACATTCCCGCCTATTAGAGCCATTACAATCCATCATGCAATGCGGAACTTTCCATCCCCACCCTTACCCAGCACCCTACTCCTCCAATCTCCTCCTCACTCACTGTAAGATGCTTGTAGTGCTGGAGCGGCTAGAGACGGTAGTTGTGTGTGTATTCTTGTCTGAGTGATTGTGCAAATGTGTGAGTTTCTTTTTCTGATGAAAGCCATCGCCGAAAATTTAAGTCAATGGCTTACCAAATGTCTTTATTGTGAGTTGTTATCCGTCCTCTATAACTGGTATGACAAAAAAGTTATATTTTAAATTATAATCGGGTTTCTTGTACACCTCATCCCAGTCTTAACTGCTGTGAATTTTCCCTGAAATTTGCAACTGTTAAATCATTAATTGAATGTATTACTTTGAGGAGTATGTTGAATTACTGTATGGAGGCATATCATATACTGTAACTAGCAACTAGCTGTGCACCATGATTACAAAAACAATTCTGAACAGGATAGGCATTTATCTTGGTCTACAAAATGGTTATCTACTAGTTTGCTGCTTTGCTATACTATTCAAGTAGGAAAGTCAGTAATGGATGTCAAATCGAAACAACTGAGTAATGCTACACAGAAAATCAACATTGAAATCTCCACAGATATTAATTTGCTTCTCCTGACTGACAGATAGCACAACAAGGAATCCAAGTTTTTCAGAAATAGCTGAAAATCATCTGATCAGCATCTGAACACAGAATTATAATATGTACCACCATTTTAATTTAAGCTTACAAGCACAAGTTTCTATATGTTCCTCACCACAAAACCTTTTCATTTCTATATTTTTTACACAATGGTAACTTCTAATGTATATGGCAACTACTTCTCCTTATTTTCTCTCCATATGTCAGCCCAGTACTTAGCCATATTTGTAATTTTTCCTTTCAGAATGGTCACTTTTCTGACAGATCAAACTTCTCAGTAGTGAAACCACTTTCTAAAACAGGAGAAAGCGATGATGTAGGCAACTATAGACCTATTTCTATGCCATTGGTCTTTTCTAAAGTTATTGAAATGGCTATATATTCAAGGTTAATTAATCATATCAGTTCACATAATTTGTTGTCAAATGCACAGTTTTGTTTCAGAAGTGGTTTAATGACTTAAAATGCTACATTCTCATTTCTCCATGAGGCACTTGATAGTTTAAATAAAATGCTACAAACAATAAGCATCTTCTTCGATTTAACAAAGGTATTTGTGTTGATTACAAAATATTGTTGCAGAAGTTGGAACATTATGGAATAAGAGGAGTAGGTCACAACTGGTTCACCTCTTACTTTAATAACAGACAACAGAAGGTAATTCTCCACTGTGTTGAAAATGGCTATGATGTGCAGTTACTATGAGGTATAATTAAGTGTGGGGTGCCCCAGGTGTGTGGTCGGGACCACTGCAATTTCTTATTTGTATATATGATCTGCCTTCTAGTATAACAGGTGGTTGTAAAATATTTTTGTTTGCTGATGATACCAGCTTGGCAGTGAAGGACGTTGTTTTGGAATATTGACACAGTATCAGGTAATGCAGTTAGAGATAATTTCATAGCTTGTAGGAAAAATAAATTGCTGCTAAATCGCATTAAAACTCAGTTTTTACTATTTCTCACACAATTCAACGAAAGCTGACATTTTGAATGTACATAATGGGCATCTGATAAGTGAGACTGAACAGTTCAAATTTCTAGGTGTTCAGGTAGTAAGCTATTTTGGAAAGCCCATGTTCAGATTCTAGTTCAAAAAAAATAAAACCTGCTTTATTTACTATTAGAACATTATCTGAAATAAGTGATTGTTCAGCATGTACTTATGATGTATGGCATTAGTTTTTGGGTAAATCTGCTGATTAAAAAAGGATATTTTTTGGCTTAGAAACGAGCAGTTCGAGCAATATGTGGTGTAAGTTGGTAAACATCATGTTGACCCCTTTTCAGTAGTCTGGGAATTCTGATATTGGTGTCACAATACATATCTTCATTATTCTTGAATGAAACTTTCACTCTGCAGCAGAGTGTGCACTGATATGAAACTTCCTGGCAGATTAAAATTGTGTGCCAGAACCGGGACTCGAACCTGGGACCTTTGCCTTTCGCGGGCAAGCGCACTACCGACTGTGCAATCCCGACACGACTCACGATGCCACCTCATAACTTTACTTCCGCCAGTACCTCGCCTCCAACTTTCCAAACTTCACAGAAAATCTATTGTGAACCATGCAAGACTAGCACTCCAGGAAGAAAGGTTGTGAGGCAGCATCGTGAGTCGTGTCGGGATAGCACAGTCGGTAGCGCGCTTGCCCGCGAAAGGCAAAGGTCCCAGGTTCGAGTCCCGGTTCCGGCACACAATTTTAATCTGCCAGGAAGTTTCATTATTCTTGTTTGTTGTTAACAATATCAGCTTATTCCCAATAGTTAGCAGATTTCACTTTGTGAATACTAGATAGAAATTGAATCTACATTTGGATCACATTTTATTGACTCTTGTGCAGAAAGGTGTGCAGTATTCTGCAGCATCCATTATCAATAAGCTGTCATACGAACTCAAGAATCTTAGTGCCACCCCATGCACTTTAAAGTCTAAATTGAAGAGTTACCTCGTGGCTCACTTCTTTTATTCTGTTAAGGAACTCCTGGAAAAATTAAAAATTAAGGTAATTACTTTGTTTTGTTATCAAGTCTTTTTATTTACACTTAAGATTGCTATGCGCATAGGACTCTTGTGTGAAAATTTTCTGTACTGATATGTTCCATGCCCATGGAGTCTTAGTCTTCAATTAGGTCCTGCAGAACAGAAAATCGTATCATCATCCCCCTATATTTTGATAAAATATACCAAAAGTAGTGTTTGCTTTATTTTTGTGAGATCCATGTGATGAAAAAATTTTTGTACCTGCCTTTCTGAGCTTCTCACTGGACACTGATCATAGCATAGAAAGAGGTACTCCCATGAGTTTGCCCCCTCCCCAAGGACTTTGCTATGAACCCAGCTAGTTTAGCCATCCCTTTCCTACTGAGATGCAGACCATGTCTAGTGATGTCCCATCTATCAATAGTATCCACAGGAACCAAACCCATGTCTTACCCAGGAGCCAATCTAACACCGTATTGACTCTCCTTACAGAGTTGTACATCTGGAACTGATTATACTGAATGAATGCCGGCACAAGGCCAACATTTGTATGATTAATTGAGAAGCTATTTTTACCAGGCCACTTTCAATATTGTAGCCCTGATCCCTATCAATACCATTTCCCACTCCACCAACTATCACAACATGATTGCAAAAGGACTTATAACCTCTATTATCTGGCTAAGACATGCACTGGGTTTGAAAAAGTTTGTGACTTGGTATCTGTTGCCTAATTTTGCCTGCAATATCTGGCCCATACCTCTTCCATGCCTACTACTTAGCAACAGAACTTTCTACTTTTTGTGAAACTCTTTGTTTCGTATTGGAAGTCTGTTGTTTAACAGCACCTCCTTTACTGGAGCCTCTTCTGTATTTGACTGTGGAAGCATGGTAAATCTATTGCTTGTGTCAGTTATGAGGCTGTCTGATACTGTCCTCTCTGTGCCCCCTCACTTCTCATCATTCTCTCCCCTTAAATTCATTAGTTCGTCCCTGGCACTATCTAATTCAGTCTGAAGAGCTTTAGTCTTTCTCTCCTGTTCTGCTATTTTTTTCTTTTTCTTTTTTTGTTTTTCTTTTTTTTTTTTCTTTCTTTTCTTTTCCTTTCTTTCTTTTTTTTTTTTTTTTTTTTTTTTCTTCCCATGAACAAACTTTACAGCAAAATGAAAGAATCTCATTTATTTCCCCAATCCCCATGTCACTACATCCCACCCAGTGAACCCATCTGTCACAACATAGAACCCCAGAACTAACTTTTCTAAAGCAACTGAAATGCTTTGCCCTTATGTTTTGTGGCGGTGATCGACTCCTCCGAGATCACCACCAGCAATGAAGTGTGATATCTTTGACAGACGGTGGTCTTTGGACTGTAAACTTAAGTAGCGTGCGATTTGTTTGTGTTCACTTTGTGTTTTGCTAAAGAACTCTGTATATCGAGCGACTAGTAAAGATTGTTATAAAAGAGTGTGGACGTTATTGGTACAGCTACCTATACAACGTCCCATATTGGTGACCCCGTAGTTCGAAAGTATTTTTTTCAACCCGTTCATGTGAAAATACCGGTACGCGCCTTCCGCGCCGCGAGAAAATTCCGAGGCTACGTTGTGCACCACAGACAATGGAGAACCGACAACCTCAGCTTTCAGGATTTCCGCCACTACAGTCACAAAGCTTTGGATATCCGACGGCATCGACTGTGCAGCAAGGACAATACGGACAATTTTCGCCGCAGGTCTTGAGCTCGTATTCGAATCCAAGTTTTGTGTACCCGCCAACCCAACGGCCGGACAACGACTCGGGTTTCATCAGCAGCTCACAGCAAAGCACTTCACGAAATTCATGGCCAGCAGCTAGTATGGGTGCCTACGTGCCATTATCTCCCGCCCAACAAATCGAGTGTAGTGTTTTTCCAAATGTAAACAATCGCACGTGCTCCACACCACGAGGGCAAAATTGGTATCACTCCGCGCCACACCAGCAGCACATGTTTGTGAATTCACAATTAAACTACCAGGGTGCCGACTCAATGCTACAAGCTAATGGGAACGATGTGCTATCGTACCAATTTCAGTGTAAAGAATCGCACCCGTCACCCTCAGCTACACCACGCGACACGTGCATCATAAACGTTGAACATTGCCCGCCGCAGTTTCCGGCGAGCTTACCACAAAACTGTGACAGTGCATTTATTAATGACTTTCAGGATATGTGCTATATGTCGAATAGACCACCGTGTCCCGCGGCACGGGTCGCGATGCCAGCGCCGGCCGTTCACGTCCCGGATCAACAGTTACGTCCGATGCTGCCCATGCGAGTGAACTTCGCGATACCCGCGGAACAAGCAGTACGACATAGTGCCCCACCGACATCACTGCAAGATATCTCTTCGGTCCCGCAACAGTGTCCGCCGTACGAGAATAAATCCACGCACTCGCGGCTACCGAAGTTGCCTCCGTTCACGCCTGAAAAGGCGACAACGTGGTTCGCGATCGCCGACGAAATTTTTAACCATTACAGACTGGACGAGGCAACCAAATTTCTTTGCCTAATTTCGCATCTCCACGACAAAGACGATCTCATCAGTGATTTGGTAGGAACCCCAGCCACGCCTTTGAGGTACACCCGGGCCAAGAAGACCATTCTCCAACGTTTAGAGCGCACTACAGATGCAGCTATCCGCAGTGTACTTCACTTGGAGCAGTTAGGAACCCGCACTCCGTCGCAACTGTGGAGACGTTTACGAACGATCGTCGACGAGGACACTATACCAGACAAGACTCTCCTCGCGATCTGGACCGACAAGCTCCCGCAGGATATCCGCCTGGCTCTGGCACCCCGCTCACCTGAACCCGCAGAACGGAGGGTGGCTGCCGCCGACAATGTTCACAACACGTGTTTGTTATACAACAGCAGACTACCACCGCCCAACGATCAGAACGAGCATACGCGCTATCCAGCGGCAGGCCGCGGCCGTCCTCGCAACACGTCGGCCGACCCCGCCCCCCCATTACTCAACAAGCAAAGGACAGTTAGTTTCGCGGCGCGGCCAACCCCCCCGCCCGCGTCCGACCACGACTCAGAGTCGGAGGCAGCGTCCGCCCCTCATCCGCAGGAAGAACCGCAGTACCCCTACTGCTTCTATCACACTAGGTTTGGTGAGGCAGCAAAGAAGTGTAGAAAGCCATGCTGTTTCCCAAACGCCGGTCGCAGGTAGGTTGCGGCGCCACCTCCTGCGTAAGAAAGAACAGGCGCCAACAAATGCTTCATTCCGTCCAGGGACATATCACGGACAGTGGCCGGGTTTACGTGAAAGACTTGTCGTCAGGTCGACATTTTCTGGTGGACACGGGTGCGGATGTCTCCCTATTACCGACGGAGATGATCTCTACAAACATCCGCCCCCATCGGACACTACTCCAAGCAGTGAACGCCACGAGTTTGACATGCTCAGGGTCGACGACCTACACGGTCAAACTCTCGTCGGATTGCCACCTCGAGTGGACATTCCTAGTGACCGACATCGAACAACCGATCCTCGGCATCGATTTCTTGCGACATCACAAACTTTGGCCAGATTTAGTGCGGGATACAGTGTTTCACTACCCATCAAACAAACACTTTCCGTGTGCTTCGTCGAGCGCAAGTGAAACTGACCCCACAACCCGGGTGCATCTCGCACACACATGTTCAACCATATCGACAGCATTACAAGACATCATCAATAAATGGCTCATCGAACAGGAAGTGTCCGCACAGCTCCGCCAAGAACAGTTCGAGCTACGCCACAACTTGGACATCGCCACCGCCGAGCTTCAATCTGCGCGGGAGCTGCTTTCTACACTACAACAGCCGCGCTTGGATAACAACGCACAGGTTAGTCAGTGCTCAAACAGTGATACCGCGCTCGCGCGCAAGGTTGACATTGTCTGTAATCCTTCCGTTCCGTTCCGCCCTGCATACGCTAGTGTTGGCGCTGGCCACCTAGTTAACACGACCGCTCCGCGTTTCGACTGCGTGCCAACGCCCCCGGTAACTGACACGGCCCTCACCAGTACTAAAAACAATAACATTGAGAGCTCACCTGTCTTCTTGTCGCCCCTAGCGCCGCCCTTCACGCCTGCGGCACGGTCTACAACTAGAACTCAGTGTACCAACCTCGCAGCGACAAACACTCCAACAAGCATCGTAGGAACTT
Source organism: Locusta migratoria (assembly GCA_026315105.1). Taxonomy (NCBI): domain Eukaryota; kingdom Metazoa; phylum Arthropoda; class Insecta; order Orthoptera; family Acrididae; genus Locusta; species Locusta migratoria. Next base: position 108,791,765 of record CM048755.1, read on the forward strand.
TTGATGCACGGCCAACCTGTAAGGTTTCGACGATCGCGCCGCCTAATCCCCACGCGGCCTCTCGCCCAACTACCGCCAAACAAGATGCTTCGCAAACGACGCCAGGCGTTGCCATAGTAACCAACGGCACGGTCCACAAGCTGCGTTTGACTGACAGTCCGCCTATTTCTAGTAGACCACGACGTTTGAAACCGGAACTAATGAAAATGGCACGGGAACAGATTAACGAACTTTTGCAGTCGGGTGTGTTAGAACCATCCTCCAGCTGTTGGTCCACACCCATACACTTCGTGGATAAGAAAGACGGGACCAAGCGTATGTGCGGCGATTACAGGCGTTTGAACGCGCGCACTATACCGGACAAATACCCCGTACCAAATGTCGCGGATTTTACACATGCCTTGGCGGGTGCAAAAGTATTTTCAGTAATAGATTGTGAACGCGCCTATCACCAAATACCGATGGCTCCGGACGATGTAGAAAAAACAGCCATCACAACACCGTTTGGACTATTCCAATAGCGTTTCATGCCTTTCGGCCTGTGCAATGCCGCTCAAACTTGGCAGCGTTTCATAAACGAAGTGCTCTTCCGTCTAGACTTTTGCTTTGTCTACTTAGACGATATTCTCGTCTTCAGCCCCACAGTCACGGACAACAAAAGACACGTACAGATCGTTTTTGACACCTTAACAGCGGCCGGCATTGAAACTAATGCGAAGAAGTTACAACTGTACCAACCTTCCGTCACCTTCCTTGGGTTCATAGTTTCGGACAAAGGCACTACACCGCCACCTGCGAAAGTGACACCGATTCTAGAAATGTCTCGCCCCACGAACTACAAAGAGTTACGGCGATTCATTGGAACAATCAATTATTACCGAAAGCACCTACCGGCGGCAGCAGAAGTACAAGCCCCCCTTACAGACGCACTCGCCGGGCCACAAACGTCGGGCGCCCGACCAGTACAGTGGACACTCCAAATGGAAGCCGCATTCGAGAATCTTAAGAAGCTACTCGCCAGTGCAGTCACTATCGCCCACCCGCATCCCGACGCAGAATTGTCCATCACTACGGATGCAAGTGACACGGCGATAGGAGCTGTATTAAGCCAGACAGTCGGCGATACTGCAGCGCCCCTACTCTTCTTTTCAAAAAAGTTAAACCCGGCTCAGAAGAAATATTCCGCCTTTGACCGAGAACTACTCGCGGTATATGCAGCGATAAAACACTTCCGCTCAGAGGTCGAAGGTCGAAACTTTTTTGTGCTTACCGACCATAAACCACTCGCGGCCGCTATAAAAAAAAACCCAGCTGACCCGCCCCCACGCCGCTTCAGACACTTTGATTATATATCCCAATTTACAACCGACGTCAGATATATAAAAGGGGCCGACAATGTAGTGGCCGATTTTCTTTCTAGAGTGGACGCCGTCACCACCCTCCTGGATCTATCTGACCTCGCTGCATTTCAGTCAGCTGACGAGCAGACAATGTCACTAATCTCCAATCACAGTTCATCTTTGAAACCAGTACGATCAACTTTCCCTGGTGTGATTGGCGAGGTGTGGTGCGACGAATCTACGGGCACACTTCGCCCCTTCATACCCCAGCCACTTCAACGAGAGGTTTTTTCGAAGCTGCACAACCTGGCACACCCAGGGGTGCGTGCTTCAACAAGACTGGTAACCGAACGTTTCGTCTGGCATAACATACGCCGGCACTGCCAAGCCTGGGCTCGATCATGCATTCCTTGCCAACGCAGCAAAACAACTAGGCACACCTCGCCCCCCCTTGGCACCTTTCCTGTCCCTTCCGGACGCTTCCAGCATGTCCACATCGACCTGGTGGGACCCCTTCCTCCCTTGGAAGGTTACCGCTATGTCTTATCTGCAATAGATAGGACAACACGTTGGGTAGAAGCAATCCCACTCCCAAACATCACGGCTGAGACAGTAGCACGTGCATTCCTGGAATCGTGGATCGCCCGCTTTGGCTGCCCTTCTGTACTAACTTCGGATCAAGGCAGACAATTCGAGTCGGCACTGTTTAAAGCCATTTGTACTCTGTGCGGCATCATAAGAATCCATACGACTTCCTACCACCCACAGAGTAACGGCCTCGTAGAGAGATGGCACAGAACTCTGAAAGCCTCCCTACGCTGCCACGGCACTCTGTGGACAGAGGCCTTACCTTTCGTCCTTCTCGGACTCCGCGCGACCTACAAAGAGGACCTAAATGGCACGGTTGCAGAGTTCGTCTACGGACAGACCTTGGTCCTCCCAGGGGAGCTCATTTCTCCGACGCCAGTGCCTGCTCTTCCCGAACTACCTACCTTAGTCGAGAGAGTCAGACTCCACTGCTCCAATCTGAAACTTGCACCTCCTGTCAGTCACACACCCCCTCGCACTTACGTCCCTCGCACTCTGAGCACGTGCAAATTCGTCATGCTGCGAGATGATACAGTGCAGACGCCCTTACAGCCTCCGTACACCGGCCCTTACGAGGTGGTAAAACGTTCGAGCCAGACAATGGACATCCTGGTGAGAAATACCCCCATCACTTTGTCACTACACAGGATAAAGCCTGCCCTCGTTGAGCCCCCTGTAGCCCCTTACCTTGTGGATGCTCCCACGTCGAGCACACTTGATGCTCACGGCTCTCAGGACTCTCCTTTCCGAGGGTTCACACCACCCTCGCCCACACCGAGCCAAACCCTCCCCCCATCGGACTCGCAATCAGGGGTGTTACATGCCACCAGCTCTCACCCGAGTGACACCTCCCAATATGCAACAAACCAAACTTGCCCACCACCGAGCACCGCCCATCACTCGCAATCGACCAACAGCCCGCACGTCTCTATTTCGAGCCAGACCGGTTACCCCCCACCCTCCCCTCAACGCTTACGGTCGAGCAAGTCACCCTGTGACACCGACACACACCGTTCACAGTCCCACACGGACACTCCATTCACAGGTTTCTCCCCGCCAACAGTACACAACAATGTCACGCAACAGGGTAGGATAATTGAGTTGACAACACGCGTACCTCCTGATGATATCACACGGTTGGCCGTAGTCGTCAAAGGTTCGACAATGTACGTCCTCCTCACGGATGCGTGTGCCACAGGCTCCTCAGCCCCCCTAAGCCACCGGGTGGTGCGACGTTTTCCCCTACCCACGAGTGCAGTGAGTGGCTCCATCAGAGCATTTGTGTGTGCTTCAGGTCTAGTGCTACTTCGTTTCCCCAGTGCCACGACCCCACCTTCACCCCGCTCTAGGATCGGCCGCCGCCTCCGTCGTCCAGCTGGTTTCGAGGACTACAATGTCCTCTGGCCCTGTTCCACACCACGGGCTCCGACATCTCACCGACTCCCCGATGATGCAGAAGAGTTACCAGTGACACTCCTTCCAGATGACCATGTGCCACCCCCCCCCCTCCACTCACGGACGGGTACTCCATACTGCAGGGGGGGGGGGGCTGTGTGGCGGTGATCGACTCCTCCAAGATCACCACCAGCAATGAAGTGTGATATCTTGGCAGACGGTGGTCTTTGGACTGTAAACTTAAGTAGCGTGCGATTTGTTTGTGTTCACTTTGTGTTTTGCTAAAGAACTCTGTATATCGAGCGACTAGTAAAGATTGTTATAAAAGAGTGTGGACGTTATTGGTACAGCTACCTATACAACGTCCCATAGTTTGTTTATGCTTTTTTACTTAAAAAGAATGTAGTTACAAATAAAGAACACACGTGACACTAAAGTTGTATAGGAGACTAACATATGTATATAATTTTTGTACATTAATGTAAATGCACTTAAATTTGCATTATAATGGTAAATTTCCACACGCAAAAAATTAGACCTAAAACACTGTTTGTAAACAAAGATGTGTGAAGTTTCTACAGTCAGCAAATTAAAAAGTACCCTGTGTTCTGTGAATAAGGAGTGAAGCAGTCAAGGGATACCCTGTACTGAACTTTTTATACGGGACTGCATGTTAGCCAAGATGTGTGACCTTCGTTCTCTCAGAAAGATATGTAATTCGAGGCAGTAATAAGACTTGTTTAACTCCAATAAGTAATGAAATACATTTATTAGTGTGCTCTTCAAGCTTACCATTAAAGGTTTTATGTTTCCTTGTGAATTACTCCATAAAACACAAAAAGATAAATAGCAGTGATACAGTCATAGTTTTGTTGATGTCTGGTTACAGTAAATCTAATTAAACTCTGTTATTTGTTATTTTTCCTTCCTTAAATGTTAAGGGCAGTGTACCCCTTCATTGTTTCACTTCTTATTTCTGTAAAACACACAAATTTTAATTTGCTTCTGAAGAAACGTTTTAGTTCTGTGTTAACCTACTGTGAGTTCAGCCTAATTTTCATGTGTATAGGTTTAGCACTATTACACTATTTGAAGTGCATTTACTTCACTCTAGTAATAGTATGTACATTTATTGTGTCTTAATCAACTTTAGTGCACCTTATATTTGTAGTTAATTGAATCTTGGTAATTACTGTAACTGTTCATAAGTATAAGTGTCCAAGGGCTCCCAGCTCGACCATCTTCAATTTTGATTAAGTTTGTATAGTATGTACCTGAGGGCCTGACATGAACGTATGCAAAGTTTCATGCTCACCTGTAACTTGGTTCACATACTAGACACAATTTTGTGAATACCACTTTTACCGACACCGAAAAGTCGTGAAGAAATCTTCAAATTTAGCATTCCACTATCCCTAATGTAAAAGACCAAGACCCTTGGTTCTTGGAATAGTGGTACAATATTTTGTGCTCTACACACAAATAATGCACACAGAGTTAAGAAAGCAATGCATTTGGCATAATCTCAGTTGAAAGTGGGCAACAAATCATGTAGCGAGAAATTTGCCCCATAGTTTAACGAGGCATAAGTAGTTGAGAAACTGCAATACAGACCTGGTTTTTCGTCAAACTATTGTGTGTGTATGGGTGTTTACTATATCACCAATTTGGACATGGCTTGTGTGTTTAATTACTGTGCTACGATCCTGTGAATATGCTATAAACCAGTGGCGGATCCAGAATTTTTTCTGGAGGGGCACAAGGCTGAGGAGGGTAAGCATGTTCTTAAGGGCTTTGTGAGACTAATTTTGAAACACACACACACACACACACACACACACACACACACACACACACACACACACACACACACACACACACAATTTTATTACAGACATTGTCACATATAACTACTATATGCGATACACAAAATATGTTCAAAGGCCACAGTCGCTTCTTAGGAAAAAAGGTAATATACTTCATCTAACTACCAATGCAGTAAGAGTTTCTGCGCACTAAGGCGTTATTTTTAAATATCTATGATCTTAAAAATATTACTATGATTCAAACACATTAAACAGTGTAAATTTTCTAAATTTACCACAAAATAAAAAAACTGGGAATTTGAGCCTGTGTCAGCCTTCATATGATAAAACATGAAACACTTGCCAACAGCTGAACACGGGGCATTCAAGCTGTGGATTTAATTCCTATGCAACTGTGTCTGAGCTTTGTCAGATAGGTATATGCAAATCCCTATACAGAGGAAGCCATGCAAAATTAGCATAGGTTTCTCCACATATTTATAACTTTGGACTAACTGACTATAAGACTGACCACACAAAAATTCAAACAGTTGCATATCGTGTCATAATTTTAATCTTCTGATGAAGGCACCCTAGATAAAGTATCTAATAAAGTGCAACTTATTGGGCTGTTTCTATAATCATTGTAAATTGCACAATAACAGTTTTGTACAGTGATGCCCACAGGAGTGTGATATAAATTGTTCCCTCAGGGGCACAGCATTAATTTGCTGAGTACGGGCTTGGCGAACCCGGGGTCCTGAGCTGTGGGCTGTGTCACGCCAACAGTCCGCTACACCGTAAGCTCTGTGCGTGCTTCAACGACCATCGTTCGGCGCGACGGTGGAACGTTGTACGTTTCAGAGCCCGGGGATCTTGGCTTAATCGCCCGGGTCGCGAGGACGGTACAAACCTCTATAAAAAAAACCTCAATCTCAAGGTGTGCTACGTGCCGAGGAGATGCATGGCTGTTGAGGTTGAACAGCCGCTAGTGAGCAACCTCTGAGGAACCTGCCGCACCTCAGTTGTACAAGGCTTACCCAGGCAAGCGGGGCTCTGCCTGGGTGGACCTCTTTTCCCTAGCTGCTCGTGGGATGACAATGAAACGAGCAAATAAAAGCGTGGCCGGTTGCGAAAACGGCATCTCTAAGCGTGGCAAGACAGAATTCAACGCGTCTACTTATGACCCTAAGGCGTTTCCTTCCCTCGCCACCCCGTGGGAGGAACGACAAACCCGGAATAGATCAGAGACATATTCGCCACAATACCTTGTTTGTGCGCGTTTAGATGGAGAATCATTTATGACCACTAAGCCGCAGTTTTTCGTCGAACACCTGGAAGACAAGTTTGGTGAAATCGAATCCTTTTCAAAAATGCGCAGTGGTGGGGCAGTGCTGATACAGACGGCGTCCCCAGCACAGTCGAGGGCATTACTTGCCTGCGACAAGCTGGGTGATGTTCCAGTCAGTATCACGCCTCATAAGTCTCTCAACATGGTCCAGGGTTTAATCTACCATAGAGACCTCCTCTCTCAGACTGACGAGGAGTTGAGAGCATACCTGGAACGTCGGGGGGTTCACTTCGTTCGGCGAGTGCACAGGGGACCTAAAGACCAGAGGGTTGCCACCGGTGCTTTTATCTTGGCCTTCGAAGGCGATGTACTGCCTGAGAAGGTCAAGGTGATGGTATACCGGTGCGACGTAAAGCCCTATGTCCCTCCCCCTATGCGGTGTTTCAGGTGCTGGAAGTTCGGGCACATGTCCTCCCGTTGTACTTCCAGCCCTAACTGCAGGGAATGTGGGCGACCATCGCACCCAGACGCCCCATGTACTCCACCTCCAGTTTGTGTGAATTGTGGGCAACACCATCCGCCATGCTCGCCGAACTGTGGAGTATTACATCGCGAAAGAAAAATCATGGAGATAAAGACCCTGGACCGTTTGACATATTCAGATGCGCGGAAAAAATACGATCGGCTCCTTCCGGTAAAGATGTCAACATCTTTTGCCGCAGTCACAGCGGCACCATCTTCACTGCGACCAACGGAATCCGTGTTCTCTTCGTCCGTGGGCCCTATGGGCCAACAACGATCTACTGCCCCCTCGATGGGTGGGGGCACCACTTCAACAGTTGCTCCCACAACACCACCAGTGGGAGCAAATACATCCCCTCCATCGGGGACAGCAGTCCCCGCCTCCCAGCCGGAGAAGGAACAGCCTCCTCCGGCTCCTCTCGCTCGGAAGGGGTCCCTGGGGACACTCCTTTCCGAGGCTTCTCACAGTGAACGTGGGGATCCTAGCCGACGGCTGAAGGGTCCACGACCTGCTGGTAGAAGGGCTTCTCGCTCTTCGTCCAACCCAGATGCCACCAGTGAGAAGCCCTCCCAGGCCTCTAGACCAAAGGGCCAGCGAGAGGGACGACAGAAAAAAAATCAAGAAGAAGGCGACTTTGGTGGCTAGAAAGCCACAGGCATCCTCATCCTCTACTTCGGAGGATGAGGTTGAGATCCTCGCGTCTGCCGAGGATCTCGCAATACTGGGTTCTCCAGCATCCAGGATCGCTGGCACTGGCGATTCTGAACAGTTGGCAGCAGATGTAACTATGGATGAACCCAATTCGAAAATTTAATATGGCCTTTCAGCTCGGCGACCACGTACTCCTTCAGTGGAACTGCGGTGGTTTTTTCAACCACCTAGCTGAATTGCAGCAGTTGTTGTGCCACTTCCCTGCGCTCTGTTTGGCATTGCAGGAAACGTGGTTTCCTGCCCAGCGGACCCCGGCCCTTCGCGGCTATCGGGGGTACTACAAAAACCGTGTGGCATATGACAGGGTTTCAGGAGGGGTCTGTCTCTACGTTCTCGCAACTGTCCCCAGTGCTACTGTGCCTCTCCACACGGCTCTGGAGGCAGTTGCTGTTAGAATTCGGGCGAGGCAGGAGTTCACCATCTGCTCCATCTACCTTCCTCCAGATGAAGCTGTCTCTATCGCCGATATCGCTGCGTTACTAACACAGCTACCCCCACCATTTCTCCTTTTGGGGGATTTTAATGCCCACCACCCATTGTGGGGTGGAACACAAACGACGAGCCGTGGTAGAGATGTGGAGGCACTTTTGTCACAGCAAGATGTCTGCCTCTTAAACACGGGTGCGCCCACGCACTTCTGTGTGGCGCGAGGCACATATTCGGTGATAGATCTTTCTGTTTGTAGCCCGAGCCTGCTCCCGCATCTCCACTGGAAGGTCCATGATGACCTTTGCGGTAGCGACCACTTCCCTATCCTCGTGTCGCTGCTACATTTCCAACCTGCTGGCCACCAGCCTCGATGGTCTCTCCGAAGAGCTGATTGGCAACGTTATGCCTCAGCCGCTGTGGTTCCTGTTTCACTGCCAGCTGCTGTGGACATGGCGGTTCATCAGGTCACCAGCTCCATAGTCTCAGCCGCTGAGGCAACTATCCCCAAAACATCTGGCTCCCCCCGGCGTAGGTCCGTGCCCTGGTGGACGCCAGAAATCGCCGAGGCCATCCGGGATCGTTGACGGGCGCTCCAGCGCCACCGCCGTCATCCCACCATGGACAACCTGATCGCCTTTAAACGGCTCCAGGCCCGAGCTCGACAGCTCATCCGACAGAGTAAGCAGGACTGTTGGGAGCAGTATGTCGCCAACATTGGCTCTCGCACATCCTCATCTCTGGTGTGGTCTCAGGTTCGGCGCCTCTTTGGGCACCGTCCACCAGCAGCAGTTCCCAGCATAAACATTCGGGGCACCGTCTGTACAGACCCCACTGCCATCGCTGAACACCTGGCGGACCACTATGCTTGCATCTCCGCAACTGCAGCTTACAGTGCAGCCTTCCGTGCACTGAAAGTGCGGGTCGAAAGACGGCATCTGTCATTCTGTACCCGCCGTGAAGAAACGTACAATGCCCCTTTCAGTCAATGGGAATTCGAAACTGCCCTTGCTGCAAGTCCCGATACCTCCCCGGGACCGGATCGTATCCACAGCCAGTTCCTTCGCCACCTTTCAGCAGAGTCCCAATACCACCTTCTCGCCCTGTTCAACCATCTATGGGCAGAGGGGGCTTTCCCATCACAATGGCGGGAAAGCATCATTATCCCCGTGATAAAACCTGGTGCTGACCCACAGGTGGCTGATAGCTACCGTCTGATCTGCCTCACCAACGTTCTGTGCAAGCTCTTAGAACGTATGGTGAGTCGGCGGCTCATGTGGATACTAGAACGTCGGGGTCTGTTGTCCCCACAACAGGGGGCCTTCCGCCAAGGCCGCTCCACTGTAGATAACCTGGTAACTCTGGAGTCGGCTATCCGTACGGCTTTCAGCAGACGTGAACACCTTGTTGCCGTCTTTTTTGACCTCAGGAAGGCCTACGACACCACCTGGCGCCACCACATTCTGACCACACTGCACGGTTGGGGCTTGCGGGGCTCACTCCCGCTTTTTATACAGAACTTTCTCTCGCTTCGCTCTTTCCGCGTTCGTGTCAGTACCTCTCTTAGCTCGCCCCGTATACAGGAGAATGGAGTCCCACAGGGCTCGGTCCTTAGTGTTCCTCTCTTTCTGATCGCTATCGACGGACTTGCTGCGGCAGTGGGATCAACCGTATCCTCCTCACTCTATGCCGATGACTTCTGCCTATATTTCAGTTCTCACGGCATGGGTGTCGCTGAAAGGCGTTTGCAGGGGGCCATCACAAAAGCTCAGTCCTGGGCCACGACCCATGGATTCCAGTTCTCTGCCGCCAAAACACGGGTCATGCACTTCTGTCGCCGTCGGGCAGTACACCCAGATCCTGAGTTGTATTTGGGTCAGGATTTGCTTTGTGTTGTTCAGACGCACCGTTTTTTAGGTATGCTGTTCGATTCCCGGCTCACGTGGGTCCCACACCTGCAACAGCTGCGGAAGAAGTGTTGGCGCCACCTGAATGTCCTTCGTTGCCTAAGCCATACCACTTGGGGAGCAGCTCGTACATCTCTCCTGCAACTGTATCGGGCTCTTATCCAATCCCGTCTGGATTATGGTAGCCTGGTATACGATTCTGCAGCCCCTTCTGCACTGCGTGTCTTGGACCCAATACACCATAGTGGCCTACGTTTAGCGACAGGTGCCTTCCGCACAAGTCCCGTGACAAGTCTCCTTGCTGAGGCTGGGGTTCCTCCCCTCCGAATCCGCCGGCAGCAGCTACTGGCTTCGTATGTCGCCCGTATTCATGCCTCACCCGACCACCCAAATCACAGGCTTCTGTTCCCAGCTGCTGTTCTCCCTTCCCCACGACGACGTCCACGGTCGGGCTTCCCGATTGCGGTTCGTGTTCGTTCCCTTCTTTCTTCAATCGCATCCCTTCCTATCCCTACCACATTCCGATACCTTTCCCATACACCTCCATGGTGTGTACCTCGCCTACAGCTTAGGTTAGACTTGTCCGGTGACTCAAAAGCCTCAGTTTCGCCAATGGTCCTATGTCGTCAGTTCCAGGCACTCATTGATTCTTTCCGTGGTGCAGAAGTAGTATACACCGATGGCTCCCTTGTGGACGGTCGTGTTGGGTACGCCTATGTTCACCGTGATCATGTTGAGCAGCGTTCCTTACCCTGTGGGACTAGTGTTTTCGCAGCTGAGCTGGTGGCTATCTCTGGCGCTCTTGAATATCTCCGTGCCTGCCCCGGGGAGTCTATAGTTATCTGTAGTGACTCCCTGAGTGCCTTGATCGCCCTAGACAAGTTTATGCCAAAGCACCATTTGGTTCAGTCCATTCAGGACGCCGTTTTCGCTTTGGGCGAGTCAGGCCGTTCGGTGGTGTTCATTTGGACCCCAGGCCACATAGGCATTCCGGGTAACGAACGGGTTGATCGCCTGGCCAAGCAGGCCACCACATCACGACCCTTAAAGATAGGTCTCCAAGACCAGGACTTCAGGCAGCAACTGACCCGTAAGGTTCTGGGGATTTGGACCTCGGAATGGGCTGCCTTGACTGAACCAAATAAGCTGCGCATAATCAAGCCCACCACGGCCGTCTGGCGATCCTCCCTGCGAGCCTCTCGTAGGGAGTCAGTAGTCATCTGCAGACTGCGTATTGGACATACATGGTTGACGCACGGCCATCTTCTACGACGAGAGGACCCACCAACTTGCCGTTGTGGTGCCCTATTGACTGTGGTCCACGTTCTGGTGGACTGCTTACTTTTAGCCGACTTGAGGCAGTCTTTTACACTGCCTTCCGAGCTTCCATTGATTTTATCTGACAATGCCTCTATGGTCGATCGTGTTTTAGGTTTTATTCGCGCAACTGGCTTTTATTGGTCTATTTAGTGGTGGGGCCTATAAGTCCGCCCTGTCGGGCTTCAACCCCTCCAGAACAATAAGCCGCTGTTATTTTACGTTTTATGACTTGATTTTCAATTGAGGTTTTTAAAGTGTGCAGAGTGGCTGGCTCATCCTGTATTATTTTGTGATCAGTTAGCCACACGCTTCTGCTGCCTTGTTTTAGCTTACTGTCTATTTTGTCAACTTCTGTCTTGTTCTTTGTTCTTTGTTTCATGTCATTATTTTGTCATTGACTGTCTCTCTGTGCCCAGAGTACGCTGGACCTCGGGTACTATGCGACGAAAAGGAAACTTTTAGAAGTTAACTCTTAACAGGGAACAGGGGACTGATAACCCAGCAGTTGAGTCCCCTTTAAAAACCCAACAACAACAACATATAAATTGTGCCAAATGACGTAATGGTAATTGTAAAAAACAACCTAGAGCATATTGTTCAAAAATGTTAATCATCGTCATCATTAGAGACTGATTATGCCTTTCAGCGTTCAGTCTGGAGCATAGTACCTCTCATAAAATTCCTCCATGATCCCCTATTCAATGCTAACATTGATGCCTCGTCTGATGTTATGCCTTTTACTTCAAAATCATTCTGCACTGAATCTAAGTACTTTCTTCTTGGTCTACCTCGACTCCTCTTACCCTCCGAAGCCGAGCTCATAAGTCTCTTAGGTAACATTGCTTCTTCCATGTGTGTAACATGACCCCACCATCTCAGTCTGTTCGCTCTAACTGCTTCATCTATGGTGTTCATTCCCAGTTTTTCTTTGATTTCCTCATTATGGACACCCTCCTGCCATTGTTCCCATCTATTAGTGCCTGCAATCATTCTTGCCACTTTCATATCTGTAACCTCTACCTTATGAATAAGGTAACCTGTATCCACCCAACTTTCACTCCCATACAACAAAGTTGGTCGAAAGCTAGAGCGGTGCATTGCTAACTTAGTCTTGGTACTGACTTCCTTCTTGCAGAAGAGAGTAGATCTTAGCTGAAAACTCACTGCATTAGCTTTGCTGCACCTCGATTCCAATTCTTTCATTATATTGCCATCCTGTGAGAAAATACTTCCCAGGTACTTGAAAATGTCTACCTGTTCTAACTTTGTTCCTCCTATTTGGCACTCAGTCTGTTTAAATCTCTTTCCCACAGACATTACTTTCGTTTTGTAGATGCTGATCTTCATATCATAATCCTTGCACCTCTGAAATATTAGTTTGCAACCTTTCAATCGAATCTGCCATTACAACTAAGTCATCCGCATATGCGAGACTGCTTATTTTGTTTAGACCTATTTTAATCCCGCCCTGCCAGTCTACAGTTTTCAACATATGATCCATGAATAGTATGAACAACAGTGGTGACAGGTTATGCCTTGTCTTACTCCTGAAACTACCCTGAACCATGAGCTTAATTTGCCATCTACTCTAACTGCTGCCTGACAGTCTACGTGAAGCCCTTTAATTGCCTGCAGAAGTTTGCCTCCTATACCATAATCTTGTAGAACTGACAGTGGCTTTCTCCTAGGAACACGGTCATAAGCCTTTTCTAGATCTATGAAACATAGATACAATTCCCTGTTCCACTCGTAGCACTTTTCCATTACCTGCCGTAAACTAAAGATCTGGTCCTGATAGCCTCTAAGAGGCCTAAACCCACACTGATTTTCATCTAACTTGTCCTCAATTAATACTCGCACTCTCCTTTCAACATTACCTGAGAATATTTTGCCTACAACGCTAATTAAAGAGATACCTCGATAGTTGTTACTATCTTTTCTGTTTCCATGTTTGAAAATCGGCATGATTACCATTTTCGCCCAGTCTGGCGGAACCTGTCCAGATTCCCACCCCTTCTCAATTATCCTGTGTAACCATTTGAGACCTGATATTCCACTGTATTTGACGAGTTCTGGCTTAATTTCGTCCACCCTAGCCGTTTTATTGGACTGTAATCTACTGACCATTTTCTCCACTTCCTCAAATGAGATCCTGTTTCCATCTTCATTCCTATCCAGTTATACCTGACAATGTGACATCATTGCACGTTTCCCCTACATTGAGCAATTCTTCAAAATATTCCCTTCATCTGCTTATGGCATCCACAGGATTGACTAGCAGCTTTCCTGACCTGTCCAAAAAACTTGTTAATTCCTTTTTCCCTTCCTTTCGAAGATTGCTAATTATGCTCAAAAATGGTTTTCCGCAGCTTGACCCATAGTTTCTAGCTTATTTCCAAAGCCTCCCCTTGATTTCTGCTTAGAATCTTCAATTATCCATTTGGCTTTGTTTCTTTCTTCAACATAACTTTCTGTGTCTGCCTGATTCCTAGTATGGAGCCATTTTTGAAATGCCTTCTTTTTCTTTTTACAGGTCGCCTTGACTGTGTCATTCCACCAAGCTGTCTGCTACTTCCTGCCTTTACACACCACTGTTCCAAGACATTCTCTACTTGTTTCCAGTAGCGTGTCCCTGTTTCTTGACCATGCCTCTTCCAGCGACTTAAATCATTACATTTTACTAACTGGTACCTTTCCAAGATCATTTGTGCTTAATTTCCTTGTCTTGAAGCTTCCCCACTCTTATCCTTATACACATGGACCTGACTTTCTGCTCTTTTGGCCTCAGAAAACCAATTTCACTGCAGATTAATTAAAGATCAATATCATCAAAGTACCCCCTGAAAACATGTGTGTCCTTGACTGTCTTCCTGAATTCCTGGTCCCCCCAGGGGGTCCCACAGCTCTTTTGTGGGTACGTGTGTGGCGCGCACGGGGCCCCGAGCCGAAGCAGCCTTTTGTCCCGTCCCAGGCTGCTTCACTTTCCCTCCCGGTTCATGCCTTCAACCGGAGACGGGCGTCCTTTGCGAGTCAAGGTGGTTTCTTGTCCCAGTTTTCCTTTTTCATTGGTTTCTCCCTTTCCTAACTTTGTTCCTGCCTTTCTCTCCTTGCTGTACTTTCCTAGCCTTCCTCTTCTCCTCATTAGTCTCCGCTTTGGCGTTTGAGACACTTCTTTTTCTTTCTCTTCACTTCCTCTATTCTTCTTCTTTCCTCCCTGTGCGTGTCTGAAGACTGACCCATGCATTATCATGCGTAGCAGGTGAGGGGGTAACGCGTAATTCCCCGCCCTGGGTAGACAAGTAGGGCACGTATGTACCCCCTAGTAAAGGCCAGGCCCAGGGAGGGGTGATTACCCGAGCTGGTACCTTCCGAACATGCCGATTGGTCCCTCCGTCAGTTCCGGGAGGTGTGACCTGAGGTGTGAACAATCACCTAAGGCGGGTAAGCCCTCAGAGAGGGCCCCAACTAGGAAGGAGCGCGCCATCGGAGACGCCGGTAATCACGGGGGACACTTCCGCAATGACTTCCTTCTCTTCTTCTGTGACTTTGACCCAAAAAAGAAAGATTGATTCGCCTCAGCATAAGAAAACTTTGCCTAACCTTCCGAAATTACTAGTTGTCTCTCGAACCGACGGTAAAGATTTCACTTCTGTGAATCCTTTCGTCATTCAGAAAGGTGTTGATGCGATTGCTGGCCCTGGTAAGACTTGTTCGCGTCAGCGCAATGCAACATTGTTGCTGGAAGCGGACAGTGCCTTCCAGGCGCAAAAGCTAATACGGACTACGTTGCTACACACATTTCCTGTATAGGTAGAAGCGCATTGCACGCTCAACTCGTCACGGGGGGTAGTTTTCACGAGACGGGTTGTCTGACGAAGAAATACAAACCTACATGTCCGATCAGGTTGTAACAGCCGTGCATAGGGTGTTGAAAAAGGTCGATAACCAGCTGAAACCAACTCGTACTGTGTTTTTGACGTTCGACAGAGATGAACTCCCGTCAAAGGTCAAAGCAGGGTATGAAGTTATCTCCGTCCGCCCTTATGTACCAAACCCAACGCGCTGTTTCCAATGCCACAGGTACAACCACACCCGTCAATCTTGCCCTAATACAGCAAAATGTGTCACTTGTGGTAGGGATGCCCATGAGGGGGATTTACCACCTCCGTCCCCTCACTGCCTTAATTGCAATGGTGACCATGCGTTTTCCTCTCGGGACTGCCCTGTATATAAAGATGAAAAGGTCATTCAGCAAATTCGGGTTACGGAAAAGGTATCAACATTTATTTCCATATAAACCTCGCGATATGCACTCCTCAGCTTGCCGGTCGGTTTGATTGGTATGCACTTTCTGACACGTACTCGAGTGACCATTTTTCTTGTGTCATCCACTTCCTGCATCATTCCCCATCTCCTCGTCCCACCAGTTGGAATATCTCTAAAGCCGACTGGGGGCTTTATTCTTCTATGGCTGTTTTTCACGATCAGAATTTTTCCAGCTGTGACAGTCAGGTCGAATACCTCACAGGGGTTATTCTCACAGCTACCGAACATTCCATACCTCGTACATCCTCTTCTCCACACCGCGTCCCGGTCCCCTGGTGAACTGCAGCTTGCCGTGACGCTCTTAGAGACCGGCGACGTGCTTTACGCGCCTTCCGCTGCCACTCAACGTTGGAGAATAGTATCAACTATAAACGACTGCGAGCTCAATGTCGTGTTATAAACGACAGAAAAAAAGCTTGCTGGATTGCTTTTACCAGATCTTTTAACCGCTTTACTCCCTCCTCCGGCATCAAGGTCCACTCCCCGATTTCTGGCCTGACCGTCGAGAACGCAGTCCTTGTGGACCCCGCTGATGTTTCCAACGCTTTGGGCCATTTCTTTGCGGAGGTTTCGAGCTCTGCCCATTACCACCCTGCCTTCCTCCCTCCTGGTACGAGTGGGCTCTGTTTTGTCAGATACCTTTCGCCAGGAGAATGGGGTGCCACAGGGCTCTGTCTTGAGTGTGGCTCTTTTTGCCATTGCAATCAATCCGATCGTAGACTGTCTTTCAGCCGACGTTTCCGGATCCCTTTTTGTAGATGATTTTGCAATTTATTGCAGCGTCCAGCGGACGTGTCTTTTGGAGCGTTGTCTTCTACGCTGTCTTGACTGCCTATATTCCTGGAGCATTGCGAACGGCTTCCGCTTCTCCACTGAGAAAACGCTGTGTATAAACTTCTGGAGATACAAGGAATTCCTTCCACCTTCTATATGTCTCGGCCCCGTTGCTCTCCCTTTCGTGGAGACAGCGAAATTCTTGGGACTCATGTTGGATCGTAAACTTTGCTGGTCCCCACACGTGTGCTCCGTGGCTGCCCATTGTGCCCGATCCCTGAATGTTCTTCGTGTCCTCAGTGGCACATCCTGGGGAGCAGATCATAACGTCATGCTTCACCTTCACCAGGCCATGGTTCAGTCGAAGCTCGACTATGGAAGTCTTGTATACTCTTCTGCACGGCCGTCGATCCTCTGCCGTCTCAACTCTATTCACCATCGGGGATTACGTCTGGCGACCAGTGCATTTTATACCAGCCCTGTTGAAAGTCTGTATGCCGAAGCTGCTGTATTACCCTTGACTATTCGGCGTGACATACTCTTGTGTCGGTACACATGCCGCTTGCGGTCGATGCCCTACCATCTATCTTACAGATTATTTTTTGACGACTCACTCGATTGCCAATATCAGTTGTCTGCGATAGCCTTGCTTCCACCTGGAGTTCGGTTTCGCCGCCTGCTTCAGCGGCTCGATTTTACCCTTCCTTCCACCTTTAGGTTGAGCGAGTGCCCATTGCCACCGTGGCATCAGGCCCAGGTTCACACCCACCTTGAACTTAGTTCGCTGCCCAAGGAGAGCATCCCGGATTTGGTGTACCGCTCGAGGCTTGTCGAACTCCATTCGTGGTTCGATAATGCTATATTTATCTACACTGATGGCTCCAAGAGCACTGACGGTGTCGCATCTGCCTTTGTCTTTGGGGACAACCGTTTCCAAAACAAGATCCCTGACCGGTGCTAGATTTTCACGGCTGAGCTTTTTGCCCTCCACCAGGCTGTTTTATATACCTGCCGCCACCGCCATACTTTTTATGCCATCTGTTCGGACTCCTTTAGTGCCCTGCAGAGTCTTGAGGACCCTTTCTCGACCCATCCTCTCGTGTATCGGATCCAACGCTCCCTCCAGTTGCTAGCAGATAACAGCTGTCACGTTTCTTTTCTGTGGGTCCCTGGCCACGTAGGTGTGCCCAGGAATGAGACCGCCGACATAGCAGCCAAGGCAGCAGCTCTTTTGCCCTCGCATGGCTACTTTTTGCGTCCCATCAGACGATGTTCAACGGGCTCTTCGCCGGAGTATTGTGTCGTCCTGGCACAGTGCGTGGTTTTCACTCCATGACAATAAATTGAGAACTGTAAAACCGATCCCGACCGCTTGGAGGACCTCCTCACGCCCCTCTCGGCGAGAGGTGGTCATCCTGGCCCGGTTGCGGATCGGCCGTTTCAGCCACCGTCGTTTGCTAACCGCCGACCCTGCACCGCTGTGCTCCTGCGGTGAATTGCTGATGGTGCGACATGTTTTACTGTCTTGTGTTAATTTTAATCATCTCCGTGTAGCACTTCACTTTCCGTCTACTCTGGAGGAACTTTTAGCTGATGACACACGAGCAGTTGCTAGAGTTTTGCGTTTTATCAACATGGCCAATTTTTCAAAGGATATTTAACCCTTTTGTTTTTATCTTTCGTTTTTAGCCTTCTCTTGATACTCTATCTGGTAGATATCATTTTTTTTTTTTTCGAGATCTAGCGAATCTCTGTTCCGATCTGGGCGCTAATGACCTTGTGCGCCCTAAAACCACACAAAAAAAAAAAAAAAAAAAAAAAAAAAAAAAACTAATTCCTGGTCTGTTGTTATGTAGTCAATGACAGATCTGGTTCCCCTTCCTTCCCGAATATAGCGGTGAATGTTCTTGTGCTTAAAGGAGTAGTTTGTGATAACTAATCCCATACTGGAACAGGAATCCAAGAGCTGCTTTCCATTCCTGATGGCCTCAATATCCTCTCCAAACTTACCCATAAACTTCTGTTAGATTTCCTATCCTGTCATTGAAATCACGCATGAGTAAAACACTATCCTTATCCTTCACTCTGACAACTACATCACTAAGTGCGTTGTAAAATCTGACCATCTCATCTTGATCTGTCCCTTCACAGAGTGAATACATTGCCACAATCCTAATTTTCTTGCTGGAGATGGCCAAATCTATCCACATCAGTCATTCATTTACATACCTTATTGCAATTATGCTGGGTTCGATTGCTTTCCTGATGTAAAATCCTACACCCCACTGTGCTCTTCCTACTTTGACTCCTGACAGGTAGACTTTGTATTCTTCGACTTTGTCCTCATTCTCTCCCCTTACTCTAACGTCACTAACAGCTAAAACATCTAACCCCATCTTACTTGACGCCTCCGCCAGCTCTACCTTCTTCCCATTGTAATCCCCATTGATATTAATAGCTCCCCATCTCATTCCAGATCGTTTGCCAAGTCGTATCTGAGGAGCCCCTGGTCTGTCAGTTAGAGGTGGGACTCCATCACCTCCAATGGTCTGAAGCATTTTGCTCTGATTGTTGCCAGCATTGTATTGATGTACCTGGGAAGCAGGTTGCTAGCCTCACTTGCCCAGGGCCCCACTGGGTTTTACCGCTAACGGTTGAGGGACTAACCAGTGGATTTGGTAGTCTTTGCCGTATGAGCAAAAAGGTGGCCACGACTCAGAATATGTCCGAGATGCCCAACCTAATTCCAAAGTAACTGGTATCCCAACTGTCAGGACCACTTACTTGGCCACTCATACATTGCCCGTGGTTCATGAAATAGGACATGATTACAGGAACCCACACCATGAACCACAAAAAAAAAAAACAAAAAAAACAAAAAACAAAAATGTTCAAATGTTTTTAATACGAAGGGACCAAACTGTTAAAGTCATTGGTCCCTTGCCTTACAAACTACTTGAACTAAGGAACACACACACACACACACACACACACACACACACACACACACACACACACACATATACGCGCGCCAAAGGGAGGACTCGAACATCTGGCGGAAGTAGCCACATACTCCACGACTTCGCGCCCTGGATCACACGGCCATTCCCACGCGGCGCACATGGTTTGATTGTCACTTTGATTTTGGTAAATATAGTATTCCGATACTCTCTCTTATTTTCTGGTAAATTATTAAACTTTTCACTGGCTATGTGGTTGAATCATTGTAATATTTTTTTGTAATCATAGGAACTTAAGAATGACGCCATAGTATGCTGAAACTAGTAGTGCATTAGATGGAAGTATATTGATTTTACAAGTGGAGAGGATTTTACCTGGTGATGACAGCATCAGAAAACATCTGCACTAGTTGCACGACATTCATTTGTTTTGGAGCACTGTCAACGTTACGCTGCCACTAGACACGAAATGTTACTGCACACATTGTTACGGGTAGCGTCTTCAACACTGCGATGCTTCCTTCTGCTCACTGCTCCTCGCCTCCCAGCAGCCGTGGTATACGACTCCTGCCGTTGCCAATAGCCAGCGCACGAATTGTCAACTTACCGCGGACGAACAGTACGGTATTTGGAGTATCTGTGTCATTACCATACAATGCAGAAATTGGAAAAACAGCGTATCCTAAAAGATTGCCTAATAACGGATCAGAAACAAATAGCCAGTAAATATGTCGCGCTAAGGTTGATATTCTCTCAAAACCTAAAATCAAGATTTCATGTGTTTGCGTTGTAGTGAATCAATTTCTTCTTCACGATTTGTGACGTTGCTACGCAAAAGAGATACGTTTTCAAGAAAGCTGCAGCGATCAACAAAATTACACTTTAAATTTCCTGTTAGATTAAAATTGTCTGTCAGAGATGGGATTCGAACCTGGAACCTTTGCCTTTTGCGGGCAAGTGCTCTAATGTCTTAGCTATCATGGCATGCAATTTTAATGTGCCAGGAAGTTACATATTAGTGCACGCTCTGCTGCAGATAGAAATTTCAATGGCATACAAAGGGTTTCATTGTGTAATTTTCAGAATGAAATGTTTAATTTGCTCCAATAACTAGAAAATCAAAACTTGTAGCTTCAAATAAAACTGTTTATAATAGGTGGCAGTAGTATCTCTTTAGTGTCTAGGAAAAGAATTCGGAGACATAAACCATTTACCGAAAACACCGGAATGCGCCACCCGGAATGCAGCCCTATAAATTCACAGTTGTTTCACATAGTTAAATCCTTTATTTCCGTAGGAGTGAAACACGTACATTAGCTAATTTATCCCCCAAGCAATCACAAAACAATAAACAACCTTTATTTATTTTTATCATAAATTACTGACAAAAAGGAGCAAGAAGCAAGTAACTGGAAGCATAACACACAAAGTCAAATTACGTTATGTTAATGACAGGGATATTGCATTTTTAAACTCACAATTACATACAGCCATAAGTAAAAGTTAATTATTCTAATGCTGAGATTCTTTCCCTATCGCCCTTTCTCTCTCTCTCTCTCTCTCTCTCTCTCTCTCTCTCTCTCTCTCTCTCTCTCTCTCTCTCTCTCATTTTTCGTCGGGCCGTCTGCGGGGGGCGCACATACCCCCCCCCCCCGAATCCGCCCTTGCTATAAACCATGAATTTGTCAAAATAAACCCGTGTTTTAACTCATGTCTCTTAAAATGGACACTTACCACATTATATTCATTGACACCATTCAACAGAGTACATTTCATTCTTAAAAAACATATTTTCATTTTGGTGTCTCTGTGGGTAAGGTGCAAATATTTCGCCTAAACTATTAATGTTTTTGTATTTTGTGAAAAATTCTTGCTTAGGTTCATGGTGGCTGTGCCACTACCAGACTCAGTGACTCGTAGCCCCATCGCCTAAGGGCCATGCCCGATAGCCATGGAAGGTAAGCTATACGTGAATTTCTTTACTGGAGCTTCCTAACCCTGAATGTGGGAGTGCAGCAAGTTCCCAAGCCAGAATATGAGTATATAGCAAGTTCCAAGCCTGAATGTGGGTATCCAACATGATTTCTGCAGATGTTCAGGGGGGGGCGGAGGGGGTTAGAAGTGTTTTGACGGGGGTTGCAGGTGTTCGGGGGGGGGGGGGGGTGTTCGGGGACAGGGTTTGCATGTGTCCAGGGGAGGGGGGTTGCAAATATTCAGGGAGGGAGAGTTGAGATTGTTCTGTGGGGCATTGCAGTCTTTTTTTTTTTTTTTTGGAGGGGGGGAAGGTGTATGGGGGTGGAGTGTGTTCAGGAGGGGGGTTGTTGCAGGTCTATGAGGCGGCTTTTGCAGGTGTATGGGGGGGGGGGGGTTGCAGGTGTATGGGGGGGTTTGCAGGTGTTAAGGGGTGGGGGACCTTTGCAGGTGAATGGGGGACCTTTGCAGGTGTACTGTGGGGATTTGCCGATGTACTGGAGAGGGATTTGCAGGTGTTCGGAGGTGTGGGGGTTTCCAGGAATTTGGGGGGTGTTCCGTTTTTGGGGGGGGGGTGCAGGTGTATGGGGGGGTTTCAGGTGTATGGGGGGATTTGCAGACTTTTTATTTTACAGATGTTCATGGGTGTTATCTGGTGGTGGTGGTTTTTAGGGGACTTGACAGCTAGGTCATCAGTCCTTTGTTCCTGGCTGAGAGTCCACTGTCAACTTTGTAAAAAATAAAACAAAGCACCGAAAATAAAACTCTCAAAAGGGACTGGCTGGCAGTGAACAAGTTGCAGACAACCCAAAGAAAGATACACAATAGGTAAAACAAGGTCAGAAACTCAACTAAAACTGGACAGCAGAGTACCATGGCTGGCTGATCACAAAGATAAAACAGGATGAGCCAACCATACTGCAAACACTAAAAATCCCAAGGCATTTTACAAAAGGGTCTTAAAAAGTCTTTAGAAGCGCTGGTAGGTGGGGGGGAGGGGCTGAGATATCAGGATATAGTACCCACCACTGCAGCTGCACGAATAAAACTGAAAACTGTGTTAGCCATGGAGGTGTCATCGCCCATAACTATGGGTAGCACGTCTGGTAGATTAAAAGACTGCCGCAACTTGGCTAAAAGTGGATGGACTACTGTAGATGGACTACTGTCAGCTCCACTCCTCACCGACATACAGATGGGGCCTCACAGCGAAGGAGATAGCCATGAATGCCCAATGCACAGGCGACAAAGGACAACTGCATCACAATGTCGGAGTTGTAGTGAAGACTTCTACAGTGCAGTGGATGGCTTGACTGTGCGAAGCTTATTCTGCGCACCAATAGTAGCCCATTCAGTGCTCCAAACCTCACGTACGTTCTGGTGCAAAGACAACTTCAGCTCCGATTCCGTGACCCCTATCTCCAGCGGTGGTGCTATAGTGGCCTGCTTGGCCAACCGATCAAAATGTTCGTTCCCCGGTAAGCCAATGTGGCCCGGGGCCACATAAAGGCCACAGAATGGTCAGATCTGCTGAGAGAGTAAACAGTGTTCTGAATCGACTGCACTAATGTGTGATGAGAGATACACTGGTCGATTGCCTGCAAGCCACTCAGAGTCACTACAGCTGACAAAAAACCCCCTGGGGCTCTGAGGTATTCCAGATCCCTTAAAATGGCGACCAGCTCTGCGATAAAGACACTACTTTCATAGGGTAATGAATGCTGTTCGACATGACCACCATGAAGACATGCATACCCAGCACGGCCATCTGCCAGGTAATCATCAGTATAAATGGCTTCAGCATCACGGAATGAATCAAGGTGTTGCAGGAACTGGCAACGGAGTTGTGTTGGAGAAACACAGTACTTTGACGCCCGGGACAGATCTAGACAAATTGCAAACGAGGGCTGGATCAAGGAGGGGTTTGAAAATAACAGTGGAAAGTGATAGGGAGTGGATAGGATTAGGATTCGAAGGACGAAAGAAGGAAATGAACACGGACTGAGATCGGAGAATTCGACCTTGACCTCAGCCGTCATGGAGGAATAGGGAGTGCACTGTCTGGAAAGAGGAGCTGGCAATTCAGGTGATTTGGTGAAGGCCAAACATGGGTAACATATAAAGCCAGCAGGTGTTGATGGCAGAACCGTAGGGGAAGGACCCCAGTTTCGACAGGAGGCTTCATGCATTGTTAACGTCTCAGCAAATGAGAATTACTCTTGAGAATGCTATTTCAATATTTGGTGTGTAATATATAGTGAAGAATAACCCTGTAATGATTTGAATTAATAAACATATTCCTAATAATGATCCAACGTTTCATCATAATGAAATATTTGTTGGTGCTGGTAAATCAATTGGTGAATTATTAATGATTTTAATTATTAGGTTTTTGATTCGTATAGGTTTATTCATTAATGCACACACATGCATTTATCCACACTTACACACACGTGTGTGCGCACACGCAGACACTCACACCCATACTAGCATGCACGCGCATCCATTCACAAACGCACTCTCATTCACACACGCGCACATGTGCACACATGATCACACAGACACATACACAACCGCACTCATACGCACAAATCCGCACATGCGTGCACACGTGTGCATGTGGACACATACATGTGCACACGCACACATGCGCTCACGCCACGCATTCACATGCACAAGTGCACACATGCACACAAAGGAACACACTTGCATAAGCAGATCACACAAGCATGCATGCGCACACATGAACTCGTGCACACGCGCATATACGCACACATACTCTCGCACGCACACACGCGCAAGCGCACACGTGCGCATGTACACACAATCACAAGCAAACATGCACACACACCCGCCGTGGTGAAGTATCCAAGCGGTCTAAGGCACTTCGCTGCGGAGCATGCAGTTGCTCGTCGTCGGAGTTTCGAGGCCTCTTCGGGGCATGGTTACCGAGGTTGAAGTAAGTTGTATGCTATGAGCTGATCATCATGCAGTTTGGTCCAATAGTTTTACAAACATTTACACGCACGCACACGCACACACACACACAAACTGCGTACATGCGCTAACACATATACATGCACACAGTAACGCGCACACAAGCACGCAAGCGCACACGCGAAATAACGTGAAAACGCGTCTGCGCACACGACACACAGTACCGCGGACACTGAGATGCCCACACGAAGAGACGCATGCACAAGCCCACATGCGCGCACACGCATGCAACACAAAAGTGCACGCACACGCACCCATACGCACCACAAAAGTGTAAACGCACGCACCTATACACAAATGCGCAAATGAGCGCGCGCGCGCGCGCGCGCGCGCGCGCGCACACACACACACACACACACACACACACACACACACACACACACACACACACATGCGCGCGCGCGCCGCGGTGGAGTAGCCAAGCAGCGTGACAAGCGAATGGTCAGACTTGTCATGCCGCCGGCCGCTCTTGCAGACTGTCATTGCTTTAAGAAAAGTCAAGAGAGATCCTTCTGTTGAGCAGATTGAATGTCTACAACATTACATTAAGTAAACATGACCGCCTATCAAATATCATGGCATTAAACAATGTCAGATTGGGCTTAAAATAATTCATAACTAAATATGAAGAGTCGGCCGAGGGGACTGAGGCGCTCCAGTCACGGTCTGCACGGCCACTATGGTCTGGGGTTCGAATCCCCCCTCGGGCATGGATATTTGTGCCGTCCTTAGTATTAGCTAGTTCGTAAGTAGTTTGTAAGTTTAGGGACTGATGGCCCCGTAGTTAAGTCCCATAAGCTATGCAAACATTTGAAAACTTGTCCTGCTGAATCATGTATTGATTTTTTTAGCACTGTTATTTAACATTGAAGGAAGTCTGTATGCAGATTGTTAGCTGCTGACCTGACCTGGAAGTCACCTAAAAGAAATCACGAATATGGCTGTTTTTCCTGCTTGGTGGTTGCGGTGACGGCCGGCCACCCCTGGAAATGGCGAGTCGCGAGCTGTTATGGTGAGCGTTGTCGGTATGGTCGGGAGGTGCGGCCGACTTATCGTGGCGTTCACTAAAGACGAATATCATTGCACGGTTTTGGTGGAAAGGGGAAACGAATATTCGTTTCTGTGGCATGCACTTCCTTTTCATTTCTGGTACGTATTTCGAAACATACTGTCCTGAAACTGGTTAGAGATGTGAAAAATATTCTGTACATCTATACTCCGCAAGCCACTTCATGGTGAACATACAATCTCTCCTCACAGGTGATGGCAAACCCTGTAAATGTTTTGCTGATTGCTATGGAGATATACCACAGACGTCAAATAAAGCAATCAACATAAATAGCGCATACTTGTGGCTAGAAACGACTGAAACACTCGATATTGCAGACTGTGAATCTACAGACTGCGAAGAAACGGAAGAAAGTTGCACACATGAAGACTCTTCGAGTGATAGTGCCACGTACCATCATCAATTATCTCCGAAAGCAGCACCAGCAACTTCAATTACATTATCAGACAAAGAAAAAGCGGTGACGTATTGGTTGGACGAAAGTGGTAAGAAACGCCTACGTGGTAGTACTGTTCAAAATAGGTATCGCTTTCTCCGTTCTGAACGTGAATTGTATAGATGGAAAAAGGAAGTCGCTGGACGACGTAAGAGTCGACTGGAAATTGCGACGGAGATAAATGTGTGACTTTTTGCGCAATTTACCGATGCCAGACGACAGTCATTCAGTGTCACACACAACTTTGCGTGATTGTGCGTTAGAGATTGCCATTGCAATTGGCGCTAAAGAATTTACGGTTTCTCAAAGGTGGATTAGTCGCTTCAAAAGATCACCAAAAATTGTGGCACGAAAAATAACAAAATTTGAATCTAGAAACAGGTCGGAAAATGAAGTGACTCAAATGGAAATGATAGAAGTTTCTCTTACGACTGCAAAAAAATAAGATCGCCAGTTTTAGTGAATCTTAAGTTTACAATGCAGATCAGTCAGGTTTTCAAAAGGAAATGCGTTCGAACAGAACACTGTTATTCAAAGGGGGACAACATATGATTGCAACAAAGTATCTTCCTGTGTATCTATCTGACAACAAGACGTATCAGAAGCATCAAAGTCTTTGTCAGGGCTAATAGTAAGACGGGAAAGTGCGCCGGTATTACCATGGCGAGTTGTGGCTCTGTACACAATCTCGTACTGATCCTGTAATAAGAGCAGTGCCCAGCGTTGCAGTTTGTGTGCCATGTGAATAGGAATCGGCTTGGCTGGATGAAACAATGACTGCAAAGGCTTGTGATCAGTGACTAAATAAAGTTTTCTCCCATACAAGGAGTGATGGAATTTCGTGACACCATACACTATGGCTAAAGCTTCCTTCTCAATTTGAGAATAACGGCACTGTGAGTCTGTCAAAAGTTTGGATGCAAATGCTATCGGACGGTCCGTATCCCCATGTGTATGTGACAGCTCTGCACCTAGACCATACGAGGACGAGTCAACTAGCAAAAGAACTGGTTTTTCTGGATCGAAGTGCACCAAACATCGATCATTGAGCAATGCCTCTTTTAACTGTTAAAATGCGCGTTGGCATTCTTCTGTCCAAACAAAACTAACATTTTTATGGCGTAGCCGATGCAAAGGGCCTGCAATTTGTTCTGCGTTGGAAATAAACCGAATACAGTAAGTTAACTTTCCCAAGACGGACTGTAATTCTTGCACATCTTTTGGTGTTGGCAGGTCGCGAATGGCAAGCAGACGAGATTGCATGGGGTGCACACCTTGACTGTTTATCACGTGTCATAGATACTGCAGTTCCGATTTCAAAAAGTCACACTTGAGACCTGCATCTGACAAAACTTAGAATATTTTTTTCTCAAATTTGCAATGTGTCCTTCTGGGGTACAGCCTGACACAACTATGTCATCCAAGTAATTTGAACAACAAGGCGCCCGAGCTGTAAGCTGTTCCAAATATCTATAAAAAATTGCGGGCGTGGATACACTGCCAAACGATAGATGCAAATATTTAAACAAGCCCAGATGAGTACTGACAACATACATTTTCTGTGATTCTTGGTCGAGTGGCAGCTGAAGGTAGGCATTGCGCAAATCTATTTTGGAGAAATATTGCCCTGCACCTAATCTGTCCATTAAATCTTCTGGTCTCAGCAAAGGATAACTGCTACTACTGTTTGTGAATTTACTGTGGCCTTGAAATCAACAAATGTGGATGCTAAATGAAGGCTTCGGCAAAATAACAAGCGAACTCGTCCACTGTCTAGCTTGTATTGGTCCAATTGCACCATTTTCTTGCAATGTGCGAAGTTATTGTGCTACTTTGTCGCATAAAGCGAGCGGTACAACACGAGCTTTGTTGTGGCATTTACCTTGATAGTAATGTGTGCAGCAAAATCCTTAGCTTTTCCTAGTCCTGCAGAAAATAAATCTGAAAAGTTTTTCAACAACTTGACTACACTGTCTTTAGCATCAAAAGTGTTCACAACTAAGACATTGTCTTGCACAGTAAAACCAAAAAGATCAAAAGGGTCTAAACCAAAAATATTCTCTCCTTCATAAGACTGAAGCACTTGAAATGCCACTGTGTGCATTTGTGGATGGTATTCTGCAGGTAATGAACACTGTCCTAGTACATGAATTTCGTTGCCATTGTACACTGTTAACCTTGTTTTAGTGCGAGAAAGGCGCGGCGATCCTAACTGTTCATAAGTTTTGCGATTGAGCAATGTGACTGATGCACCTGTGTCTAGTTGAAATTTTACAGAAATGTCATTCACACGCAAATTCACATACATTTTTCTGGCCTGGCGTACAACTCGTGCTACTTCTGTGTCCTTGATGTTACGAGGGGCAGCCACGGGTTTGGAAAATATTGCATTTATTGAGTAAGTATTGTCTTGTCGCTGTTTGGGCCGGGAAGTCAAATTCCGTTTCTTTTGCTGCAAGAGACTGTTGGTATATGACCTTTCTTGCCGCTTACATAGCATTTCGCTGACCGGGACGGACAGTTCTTCCTCTTGTGCTGCGAGAAACATTTTGGGCAAAACTTCACCTCCTTAGCGGGCACGGCTCTGTGCCTATCAATTTGTTTACACTTAGCGCAGGCAGAAGGAAGCATACATCGTCTGACCTGGAGCTCGCCGGCACGTGACGTAGTTACAGTAAACAGTGGAATTGAAGCAAAGTATTCCGCTGCTGCGGTACCTGAATCGTACTGTTCCAAAATCTGCTCTACTTGATGGAAAGATGGAACTGACATTTTTAGAATCTGCTCCTTAAGTCTGACATCAGTTATATTATAGACAATAGCATCATGTAACATCGCATTTGAATATAAACCTCCACCCGAACATTTAAAATTACACTTTCTAGTAATACCTTGAAGATCTATTGCCCACTGCCGGTATGTTTGGTTCCGGTTTTTTTCTACACTGAAAAAATTTATACCCAGCGGCCACTACATTGATTTTCTGTTCATAAGACGTGAGGGCCCCTATCACTGAATCATAAGAAAGTTCAGAAGGCTCTGTGGTGGGGAAAGAGTTTTTTTTTTTTTTTGACAAGACGGAATGGGCCTTACACATGAGAGAAAAAAGTGGAGTTTGAGAGTACCTCGTATCTTGTGCACTGTTGTGTAGGATTCAAACTGTTGCAACCATTCTGTCCATTCTTCTTGTGCTTCGTGATACTGTCGAAATGGCGGAATTACTTGAGGTGGTAGCTGCTGCAGTGGTACTTGCGTATTTTCTGACACAGACAGCAAAGATGCGATTTGTTGACTCTGAAACAGAAACATCTGCATTAATTGCTGTGCATCGAACGCAGGAAGCTGTGGCGCAGTGGCAGTGTCAGTAGGGTTTGACATTGTGCAAAAGCAGCAATAAGAAACAGTGAAAACATATAGAAATTGACTCTTTGTGCAAGAGTATTCACAAAAGATTATATACTGGAATCGCCGAGACCTGTAATAAAGTAACAAGCAGCATAATGTCAGCAATTTAACATCTCGTCGCAGTGTGGTTTGTTGTCCTCATCGCCATTTGTTTAGTTGTCCTGGTCAGCCTTATGTTTTGCAATTCCCGACCTGTCTTTCAGGGAAAGTTCTATCGGGACGCTTGAGATGCGTTGACATCTAAAACAGCTATACTGATTAGTAATACAAGTTTTATTTACTGAACTTTACACCAAATACTGAACTTGTGTAAAGTATGTCACTTCTCTTCTCACGGCGTCATATTCTTTCTCGATGCTAGTGTCCTGCCCTTGCCGATAAATTGCACTTGGTTTCACTTTCCTCGCATTCAGTTCCGCACATGCGCTGTAGACGATGTGTATCAAGGAGAAGAACGTGCGCCATTTGGAGATCGCTGTCAGTTACGTACGCTTTGTTGTGCTTGTTTGAAATGTCGGCGTTGATTGAAAATCAGATCGGTGATTCGGTTTCTGAATGCGAGGAAAGTGAAACCAAGTGAAATTTATCGGCAAATTTGCGATGTTTACGGAACAAATGCGATGAGTGATTCGATGGTGAGAAGATGGGTCCGACAGTTCAATGGCGGGCGTATTGATGTGCACGATTTAAAACGAAGTGCGCATCCATCTTTGGTTACAGAAGAACTGGTTCACTTTCATCTGTTCTTATATCTCAAGTCATTCCTTGGCGGTCATCACTTCAGCAATGACGACGAGCTGAAAGAAACTGTTTCCAACTGGTTGAAGACACAGGCAGCAGATTTCTATGAAGAAGGTGTACAAAACCTGGTGCCACGCTATGACAAATGCCTGCAAAATTTCGGCAGTTATGTGGAAAAGTAGTTCAAGAGTTGTAGAATTTTGTGCAATAAAAATTTCTTCTGTATTTGTGTACAATTTCATTTTATTACAAAACGGAACTTACTTTCTGGACGCGCCTCGTCATAGAGGAATAAAATATGGACAGTATATTTTAAATATTTATTCAAATACTTCTCTGGACAACATTTTTCATTTTGTTATCAGAATTGTATACGTACAAATGTTTTGGAATTCCTACTTTGGAGCAAGCAACATACAGTTGACCGTTAGAGAAACAAGTTTGTCCTTGTACTTTATTAACAGTAAATCACGCCACAATGAATAACGTCTTTCTTTTAATGATTTCCACCCCAATTCGTGCAACATTTCCGTGACGCTCCCCCCCCCCCCCCCCCCGTAACGTGATAGAACAAAACGAGCTGCCCGTCTCTGAACCTTCTCAATATCTTCCGTCAATCCCACCTGGTGAGGGTCCCACAAGGGGCAGCAGTACTCCAGGAGAGGACGCACAAGTGTGATGTAGGCAGTCTCTTTGGTGGAGCTGGTGCATCTTCGAAGCGTTCTGCCGATGAAACGGAACCTTTGGTTCGCCTGCCCCACAATATTTTCTGTGTGTTCTCTCCAGTCAAAGTTGTTCGTAATTGTAACTCCTAGGTATTTGGTAGAATCTACGACCTTAAGGTTTGACTGATCTATCGTGTAATTAAAGTTCAGCGGATTTCTTTTAGTGGTCATGTGTATTACTTCACACTTTTCTTTATTTAGTGTCAATTGCCAATTTTCGCACCATGCAGAAATTTTGTCTAAATCGCTTTGCAGTTGCTTTTGATCCTCTGTTGACTTCACTAACCGATAAACGAAGCATCATCCGCGAACAGTCTACGGGAGCTATTCAGATTGTCTCCTAAATCTTTTATAAACACGAGGAAGAGTAGGGGACCTATAACGCTTCCCTGTGGAACGCCAGATATCACTTCTGTTTTACTCGATGATTTACCGTCAATTACAACGAACTGTGTTCTTTCTGAAAGAAAATCGTGAATCCAATCGCACAATTGGGAAGATGAGCACGCAATTTCATAAGAAGCCGCTTGTGGGGTACAGTGTCAAAAGCCTTCCTGAAATCCAAAAATATGGAATCGATTTGAGATCCCTTGTCGATGGCACTTAACACTTCATGTGAATAAAGGGCAAGCTGTGTTTCGCAAGAGTGATACTTTCTGAATCCGTGTTGACTACTGGTTAATAGGTCGTTCTCTTCGAGGTAGTTCATAATATTCGAACAAAGTATATGTTCCAAAATCCTACTGCAAATCGACGTCAATGAGATAGGCCTGTAATTTTGGGGATCACTCCTATTGCCTTTTTGAATATTGGAGTAACTTTACTACAAGAAAACCTTATATAAAAGTCCCGAAGCAAAGCCGGGTACCGCAGCTAGTTCGTAATAAATGGTGAAACATGTCCGTGCTTGTCTGGAGTAGAGATGTATCCAGTATTTTGTTTGGCGCCAGCGGCCTCTGTGTTTTCTTTTCAACATCAGAGCGAAAAGCAGCAGCTGCTCATCAGAGTCAATTGGTGACTGGCCGGCAGCCGGCCCCAGCACACAGGCAGCTGCTGTCGCGCGACTGAGGCGCGTGCCCGGCTATCCAGTGGCGCTACTTCAAGGCTAAAGTGCCACATTTCAAACGATTATAATCGCGGGGGATAAAGACACCCCGTACTTAACTGGGTGCCACACGAGCGTCAAAAATCGGTGACTTCTGCAGCTGTGTTGCAACCTGCCAAGAGAGACACCACGATGAGCTGTCATTAAAAACTTAAATATTTTATTTGCATTAGCATTTATGTAGTTTCGCATCGTAGGCTGTCTTTATAACCTTGCGATTTTATTGTAGAGATAGGGATATTTCTCCACCTTAATTATTATCAGTTCACGGTGCAAATGATCCACTTGTAATATATTTAGCCAGGAGGGTCCTGTTTGTTTGAATAACTGAAGTATACGATACCATAGTTGGTTGTGGAATTTTAAACTAATATTCCATATTTACAATATATAAGCATCTTATGGCGCTTCTGTCAAGTCTCATTATTATTTGCATTACTAGGGTTGCTAACAAGCTAAATTAATTAATTATTGAATATCGAACAATAATGTAAACATATATTAATACTGCGCTAATTTTTGTTTACTTACGATCTTTTCTATTGTTTATTTTGATGTAAAAAACTTATTATTACATTTGTCATAATATTGTGTATCTCCACGTAAAGCAAGATTTACTTATGTTTTATAAACAAATTATTAAATGTAAAACTTTGCAACTTCCGTGTTCTAGAATGTTCTAGAAAACTATAACAGATATTAATACGCGCGAATTGGCGTCAACACGAGTAGTCAGTCTGGTGTATTATGAAAGTAGTAGTAGTCTGGAGTAGTGTGAAGTTACTAATGATGTAGCTAGCATTGTTGTCAGCCAGTCTAAGTGTAGCCATGCAGTCTTACTTTCATATTACTTTTGTGCTTCACCAAGAATGGATAAATAAATATACGTAAAAAATGAAACGTGTCATATTAAAAGTTTCCATGATGCCTTAGGAACCCGACGTCCTATTATTTTGTAATGTGTTGATGGCAGGCGAGCTACAAGATCTTCGAGACCACTGAACATATATAACAGGTGATGTATAAAAAATGTGGCTTTAATGTATGTCCAGTAAAAAAAAATGCGCCACACACTGGAACGACATTTGCAGAGTTTTTTGACACTATCACTCACAGACAAAGCAGAGCTGACAAGGAGACCACATGGGTATCGGATTTTAGAATTTTTTGATATTTATGGATCGTGAAGTTCAGAATACAATCAGCCAAAAACATCCGACGCAAATCTCAAAAATTCTCGAGAAAATCGACTTTGAAGTTTTGCAGGTATACGTAAGTCCTAATAATTAAAACAGTTGCAGCATCTCTTGATGTAGCTCACGCGGTAGCGTTCTAGCCTTATCGGGCGCCGTGGCTCAGCGCGCCCAGTCAGAGGGCTGAACGCTTTCTCTAATAAAAAAAGCTGAGTCAAAGAACATGTAGAACCAAGACGAACAAACACGATCAGCGTCCGCTAGGACAAGAACTACCCATAGAGCAAAAAATAAATAAATAAAAATCCTTACAACCTTAGTGGTTCAAATCCTGCAGCAGAATTTTTTTTTCTCTTTTGTTGTGTTCGAATACTTACCCAATTTTAATATCTAATGGTAACTTTTACGAAAAATCCACGAACTTTTGAAACTTCCTGGCAGATTAAAATTGTGTGCCGGAACCGGGACTCGAACCTGGGACCTTTGCCTTTCGCGGGCAAGCGCACTACCGACTGTGCTATCCCGACACGACTCACGATGCCGCCTCACAACTTCACTTCCGCCAGTACCTCGCCTACTACTTTCCAAACTTCACAGAAGCTCTCCTGCGAAACTTGCAAGACTAGCACTCCTGGAATAAAGGATATGGTGGAGACATGGCTTAGCCACAGCCTAAGGGATGTTTCCAGAATGAAACTTTCACTCTGCAGTGGAGTGTGCGCTGATATGAAACTTCCTGGCAGATTAAAATTGTGTGCCGGAACCGGCCTCGAACCTGGGACCTTTGCCTTTCGCGGGCAAGCGCACTACCGACCGTGCTATCCTGCTCTCGCAGGAGAGCTTCTGTGAAGTTTATAAAGTAGGAGGCGAGATACTGGCGGAAGTAAAGTTGTGAGGCGGCATCGTGATTTGTGTCGGGACAGCACAGTTGGTAGTCCGCTTGCCCGCGAAAGGCAAAGGTCCCAGGTTCGAGTCCCAGTTCCGGCACACAATTTTAATCTGCCAGGAAGTTTCATATCAGCGCACACTCCGCTGTAGAGTGAAAGTTTCATTCCACGAACTTTTGTTTATTCGTAATAATTTCTGTATTTTAAAAATGGTTGTTAATAATGACGGTTTCAATCAAAAGATAAGTTACATTTTGTACAGCATTGGCTTCAATATTAGCTGATGACGGTAGTCTTTGACTGTCCAGTTTCTGAAGCGCTACAACGCTGTTTTTGGTAAATCATCTCTATAGCTACTAATGGCTTTCTAAGCAGCTAAACTACTCAACCATCGTTTTAGATGACGACAAGGTGTTCAGCTCGTCTACAGACACATAAACAAAACCTGACACAACACGTGGAATTAGAAATCCCCTAATGTTTTATATAACTGAATTCGAACTGCGGGGAAAAAAATGTTATAGAGGGATTCGAACCACCAACTTTATGGTTGTGAGTTCACAACACCATCACCTGAGCTACACCGCCAAAATTTGAAACTTTTTTAATTATTGGTACTTACATGTAGGTATTTGCAAAACCTCAAATCGATTTTCTCGTGAATTTTTGAAATTTGCTTTGAATGGCTTTGGCTGAATTTCATGTACCATAAATTTAAAGAAATTCTAAAATCCGATATGCGAGTGGTCTCCTTGTGAGTACAGTAGCTCGTGGCTGCAGCGCGACTGCCGACAAAAACAGCCTAGAATGGCAGGGGTGCCGACGACTGTTGCCACGTCAGAAATTCGACAGCGAAAGCCGCGTGCGGAAACTTGGCGGAGCGAAAATTACAGCCCGGTGGGGCACCCTCCGTTTGCTACAGTGTGTTCCATTTCCAGCGCGACAAAAACCGTTGACCTTCAGTGAAGAAAAACGCCTTGTGTGGCAATAGCATCACCCGCGCGATAGTCGCCAACCGTAGCGATTGAACTGCGCGGCTGAATCGTGGCGAGCAAATGGCAAGTGTGTAACTGCTCAGCGGATTGCGGAGTATGTATGTAGATCTAGCTCGTGCAAGAAGTCACGGGGGTGAGCTTAATGACACCCTAGGCAATCGTCGGCGTGACGTCATCAGGAGTTGAATGCGATACATTGACCTGTCGACACGAGTCCTCATTTCGACACGGCTAAGGAGAACTCGCTAGCTGTCAGCCAGTGAGCTACGCCATAACACTGGCAAACATATGCCAGCAGGCGACGATGTTCCGAGTATGCTGTATACATTTTCCAAAAGAAATTAAAGTTATCCTCTTAGGATCACTGTTAACCACATACCCTATAATCGTGACATATTCACAAATAAATTGCCAAATATTGGTGACAAGTAAGGAATATCGATAAAACCACACTCTCGAAAATCTCCACGCATTCGAAACTAAGCAGCAAAATTCTGGGGGCAAACAAGTAAATAATACGAGATATTAGAAAATAAACAGCTAAATGTTTCTGACTAGCGAATAGTGTGAATGTCACAGATACTTACTTTATTTAGGCCTACCAGCAATTTAAGCGTTTCCCATACGTTTGTCACTTACCATTTCCTCGGAAATCTTAACATATTTGGAACAAAGGTCAAATATTTTTGTGAAGGAAAAAACAGAAATATCATTGCTAGTCCTATCACTTGCAGCAGTTTCATTCCCCATTTTTTAGTCACACACAAATTTCCAAATCGATGACACCTATTCCTGACACAGCATTATGTTACACTTAATATCGAGTACTGTGTAACATACTACTGTTATATGAATAAAAAAAAATCCCACAATATGTTATGAATAAGTAACTACTACAATGTGTACAAACAATAAAAGTAAAAAAAAAAAAAAATCATCAGTGGGAGAGATTTGAACCCTCACCACCTGATTGGCGATCTACTGTTCTACCCATTACGCTATTTTATTATTATTATTAATTTTTTTTGACGTGTTACCGCTTTTTTTTATGGGCCTCCCTTCTCCCCTTACAGCCCATCCTGTCGCTCGCCAATATCGCCTTCTGTGGCGTCAGCTTCAATGCCTTTTAAAACAAATTGTTTTCCCTTACCTATTTACGCCATATATGTAAATGAAAGTGGTATCTTCTACCTGGTGCCATAAAATATACCAGTGTTTCCAGTTGTGCCGTACGATCTCCGCAGTACGGTGCCTTCGATGCGACGTCAGGGCTCAGAGTTCGTCTTCTCGAAGTTCTAGGTTCCCGTGTCGTATCGGTCAACACTTTCGTCTGTTTCCCGAAGCCTATGTTTAATTATGTATGTATTTAGTTCCTCTGCTCTTAACTCTGAGGGTAGAGCCCGCTGAGAGCTCCGTACTGTGATTGGTCTGTGGCTTTAGTGCCTACAATTGACTGAAAGCTGCTGCTATTGGCGTGACCTTCTCTGTTTCAGAAATAAACATAAATAAAGAAATAAATGAAAAGTTTGTAGCGAAGAAATATTTCCTCTTCAATGTATACAGGAATAAAGAAATACTTCTCCAATGAAGAATTTGATTTCCATAATAAATCAGCTGGTACAAAACTTCAGTATTGTAAACAAAAATGGTGCGTAACTTCCGCAGCCTTTAAGGAATTCTCCAACTTAAACATGTTGTGCAGCGTCGCTGGCGTAATACACAGAGTATGGATAGACCATACGGCTAGGAACGCACAGAATTAGAAATAATAGTCATCAACAATAAAATTAAATTAAAAACAGAAACTGCCTAGTTTGTCGATAATTTAAAGGCGTCCATCGTTTAATGCAGTTGTGAGGAAATTCTGAAACGTCTTTTTATACTTTCGATATTTTTTGATCGCAAAATATTCCTCAGTCAGGTACATATGATAACCATTGAGAGTTGGCGTTTTGTCGGTCATCATGTAATAAAGAAATTGGCCCGTTAACCAGGTATAGCTATTATTCTTAGATTCTGGAAAGAGTCGCCAATCAGGGTGAAGTACGTCTTGTAACTGTATGGAATTATCTGACGTTCTGTTGATAAGTGCCAGTTTCTTCCGTGTCCAAGACCAAATTTGGTTCTGATCCCTACATAGCAATATATGATGCAGTGTTTCCAGTGCCGTAGCTATCACAGGGCTAGGCGGGGCAGTGCCCCGGGGCCTCCGAGATCCACGGGGCCCCTCGGCCTTCGTGAGCGGCGACCGACTAAAGTTACACTAGAGCTTCGAATTATTTATTTAATTTTTTTTTTACCCTCCCACCCTATCGTCCATCATATCCCCTTCCCCTCAAACCAAGTTTCCCACAGTAACCGCACTGGGCCACTGGCTGGCGGAACAATGCTTCTAATTGGGCCTTCACAAGACGCCAATATGTGGCGCTGCTGACAGGCGAAGCTGCCAGTCAATGTGTCCAACAATGGGCACACTTCAGTCGGCAGAAGTAGCGGCAGCATCACAGCTGCTCACAGCAACAGCGGCGTCTTCCAAGTGTTGCGGCGTGCAATGTGAAGGATCGCGCTCCTCCAAATACAGTATAAATACATTTACTGTAGAGTACTTCTTATAGGCAAATAGAAGTGTACAGTTCGAATATCCGAATAAAACGGTTTTCCGAATAACCATGCCCCCAAATTACTTCGGATAATAGACGTTATACTGTAAATAATATTTTAGTTGAATGAAGGAATTTCTACTTTTAATTTTTCCTGCCGAAATTGACCCCAACATGGACAGTTCGCCAATTATGTAAGGAAATTATAACAAAATATGCATTATGAGAATGTGAGGTTACGGAAGTAGTTACCGCAGTTTTATTCTTCTGCTGCAGCCGAAAGGTCGTTCAGCAAATTAAAAATTATCAAAACGCATCTGAGATACAATATGGCTCAAGCTTGACTCAGACGTTTGGCACTCATAGAAATCAAAAACAAGGATGCATCAAGCCTAGATTTAACAGACCTTATTGATGATTTTGCAAAAACCAAAGCCAGGAAAATATTGTAAAATAATTGTCAAAATAAAATTGATTACTTCTTAATTGTGTACCCATATTATTACTATAATGTCCTGCAGTCACGAAAACTCTTACCGATTAGAAATCATATCTTTCCCAACATCTGCAATCTAACAGTTTGAAGCATTGTATTACACCAGTAGGTATTCTTTCATTCTGACTTTGGTGCGTGAGGAAACACGAACGAAATCCACACGACTTGAAAAACGCCACTCATTAAGTTCGTGATACACAGTGAGGCGCGAAATATAATTATGATTTTTTTTTCAAGGACTAATAGTATACGTGTTACAAGAAATAGAAAAATTACCAACTTTTAGAAAACAATGTTTTAACACATTGACTGCCATGTGAGTTAAATATATGTCACAGGAAGTCTTCCCTTCGGGCCACGTGAAGTAAATAAAACTCACGGACTTTTTTTTTTTTTCATTTAAAGCTCTGTGGTGCAGTTGTAACTCACAATAGCGTGCTGTGACTTGGTGTTACAGTACGTTATGGCCCCAGTAACAAATCATATTCGTGGCCTCCAGTTTTCAAGAGCTCAAGAGTAGTTATTGACACTTGAAATCGTGAATTATATATAACTCACATGGCCCAGTGATATTGGAGTTACCTTGTTTTCATAATTTATTATTTGGTGTTACATATTACTTATACAGTAGATTGTATATCACATATAGTTTTAATTACATTCTCCAACTCTAATTGCAACAACAATGAAACAGACTGAAAAATTGGGTAATTACACTTTGTATCTCTAACACCTGCATGCGCTGTGCTTTATGAAGAAACACTCTTCGCAAAAATATGAGTCACAATTTCCTACATTTCCATGTAGTTTGTCTACATTTCTTGACAGCTTTCTCTCGTCCAAATTCATTCTCCATTTTTTCGTAGCATCCGTACACCCATGACTTGCTGCTCCCATGTTCACAAGAGCACAATCTGCAGGCAGCTCGGTGTCTACGGTGAGAGATTTCTCAGGGGCATCGGCATTTTCAGTATGGAGTAGCCTCAAAGTCACGTCCTCTTTGAATCCTGTGATTGAGATGTCTTGTTGTTGATGTATCAGTAAATCACAAGAGCGTTTACCAGTGCTGAACCTTTCAACAGTTCAATTGCAAGCTTCCTGTACCATTACACCCCGCCTTAGAAATATAGGACTACATTTGGCGAGAGAGATCTATAAATGATTATAGTCAGATATCATTGCTGTTTTTTTTTTTTTGTTTTTTTTTTTTTTCTTTTTTTTTTTTTTGTGCCCCTCTTGGTTTGAACTTCAGCTTCTTCCTGTCCATGAACAGTACTCAGCATCAACACATTTCTCTTATTTTTCTATTTCAGTAGTATCTTCATCTTCTTCACTTATGTGCATAACTTCATCTTAAAGCTTCTGTACAAGCCTTTGTTCATTCACATAACTCCTACGAAACACTTTCTCTTGCTACAATATCACTGTGTTACGGATCAAACAATACTGAATAAAGACTGTAGTAACAATGCAGAAAAACAAAAATGAAACTGTACGCAAATAATGTTGTGGAATGAAAGACTTACAGAAGTACCAACCCAAAATTATTAGCGACATAGCAAATGACACACCTGGCACTTTACTCTGGCGCCCTGTGAGTCATATATAACTCACAAAAAACATAAACTAAGGTACAAAATTGCAATATTTTCAACTTATTTGCACTTAAATAGCTTACTTCAAGCAAACTAAAGCAGAATATGGAAAAAAAGTAAATGGTCCCCGGGGGACGGTAACCCAAGTATACCTTTGGCAGCCAATATGTTAATATAGTTATTGTTAAACAGAATGGACTAAGACAAAATATTAAATGATACAGCATATTTAAATACAGTAGAACAGTATTGGGCATATGATTTGTTGTGGGGATGTGACAGATGAGAGCAGGAGGGCAGAAGATGCGGCAAAGGGCAGACCACTGGAATGGTCAGTCACTGCCGTTCTTTGTGCGGCTGCAAAACGAATAGCGAGCCCCCACTCTGTCTACCCCATTACGTCGCAAAAGGAAATTACAAACTTATACCGACCGTTCCACAGTGCACCTCATAAATCACAGATGACGTACTGCGCAGACAGACCTGTAGAGTGCGCATTTTCCACAAAATGCGTTGCGCCAGGAAACAGGCATGTTTATTTTCCACAAATGCGTTAATACTGAAAGGAATACCTAACAGAATCTACATACCTTTCTACACACTACCTTGCAATGGAAGGCGGGAAATGGATTCGGCATTCTGTGGCTTTTTTCTGGGAACGGCGCCTTCCCACGCCATAAGAACTATTCGCTCTTCAGTTTACGGTCATACTAACAATATACCTTCCGCCGCATTCTGCTCAGTTCTTCTATGTGAAAAACAAACAACTTCACTGTGTTTTAAAGTAATGGTGAGAATTCAGCACTTCATGCAATCTTTGAATGTACGTTTCTACCCGCACATTATTTGTTTATTCTGCCATTTAAAGGTTTAATTACATTCACTGATCAGAAGTTTAATGTAATAATTGCTTTGTCTCAATAGTGAAGTGCGCATCAAGACGCTGCCCCTACCCCACTGTCACGATAATAAGCGAAGATATCGATTTAGTTATTTTACTTATTACTTTTTCCTGGCCAGACAGTAACATTTATACTTCAAGAAGCCTGGTAGGGGCACGGCTCAATCCAAAGTGTTTCATCAAACAAAATCCGGCAACTTACTTTTGATGAAATCATCCTACACGAATATTTCCCCTACTTTCCTTCTCTGACTGGGCTATCAATGAAATGAGCTAACAGCGCAGTAGTTCAGCGAGAGTGAGTTGTCGGCACTGACAACAGTCCGCCTGCTGTCACCGCGGACGAAAAATATCCGACGGGGCATTTTCATCTGTATGTCCTACCCAGGTCCAACTCTATCTCTATCCCTCTGCAAAATTTCATACAAATCTGCTAGTAATTTTTGCGTGAAATCATAGCAAACTTTCACACTTATATTAGAGAGTACGATTAAATATTATATGCTGTGTGACACATAATAATTTACTTAGGTTTGCCTTATTATGTCTTCCAGTGGGCGGTAAGGAGCTGATGATGAAGTAGTTTTGCATCTGTACAGTATTAGTGTAAAGAGGGCCCCAATGTCATTTTTGCCCCGGGGCCCTTGGTGACATAGCTACGCCACTGAGTGTTTCCACGAGACTACATTTTGTACAGAGTGGTGATGGTCGACGCTTAATGTTGAACTGTTTTTCTCCGGTGGGGATTACTTCATTGACCACCTAACTGACGCCGGATCGAAGAAAAGGAGTACTAATATTCTTCCAGATATGATTCCAATTTCTGCTCACATATTTTTGCTCGATACGGTTTCGTGGCTGCCGTTTAATTAGTTCCTTATAAATCGTCGCAGTTTGACATTGTTGTTGATGTTCAGGAAAATAGCTAAACTCTGCATAATATTTTCGGATATAGTCAAGGTCGGCGGGTATTTGACACATTTGTCGGCACGGACAAGTCCACAGGACGTAACTGCCTGAAAAGAGTAACGGTGAGACTGCTTTGATGCGTGAAGTACGGGACATGAAGATCGCCAGGCATTGTGACGGAACCTCTTTAACACCCAATCCGCCTCTGGTCCGAGGTAGCGACGTCGACTTGAATGTGTCTTTAAAAATATTATCCCTCCAAACATACCAACAAGCAAGCGATAGAATTTTATGCGCTACGTCTGTGGGAATAGGTAGAACAGCAGCAATATGATAGACATGACTGAGGACATACATATTGACAAAGATCGCTCGCTGTATTCGATCTAAGGATCGCACCTTGTGGTCTTTGATCATTACCCGTAAAACATTAAGCTTGCGTTCCCAGTTTACTTTCACCATCTCCTGCGGATTCGGCGTAATAATCAATCCTAGATGTTTTAACTCTGCCGTACTGTCAATCCAATTGGTGTCAACGTAGTTAACATGAGGTCCTAGCATCATTACTTTGGATTTGCGTTCATTAAGTCTCGCTCTGCTTGCGTTGGCATACTGTTGCACGAGTCGTCTGACAGTCGCCATCTCGTCATTGTTGTTGATGATGACGCTGATATCGTCGGCATAGGCGTGGCAGATTATTTTCGTATTCAGCGTCTGTAGACCCCCGAGAGTGACGTCAAATGCCTTAAGAAGTGGCTCCACTGCAATGGCGTAAAGGGTCATGGAGAGGGGGCACCCTTGTCGCACGCCCTGTTGGATGGGCACAGGAGCAGTCAGCTGGCCGTTGATCTTGATGCGAGAGGATGTTTCACAGATACAATTCCTGATGAGATGTCGCAAATTCTGGTGGAACACCATTTTCTCCATTGTTTTTAATAAAAATCCGTAACTGACTCTCTCAAACGCCTTGTCAAAGTCAAAGAATAGGACAGCCAGTTTAGTTTTGCATATCCATTATAAATATGTTATGTCCCGGTATTCACAAAGCGCGTTTTTGGTACGAGCACCACCATGCCTTCGGTGAACGGAAGAGGGAATGAAACGCTTGATAGCAAGTCGTTATACATTCGTGTCAGTTCATCACCAAACATGTCCCAGTACTGCGTGTAGAATTCGAGTGGTAAGCCGTCCAAACCCGCAGCTTTCTTCTTTGGAGCACACGCGATGGCTGACTTTACTTCTGCGTCGGTTATAGGGGTTAAAATTTCTGCATTGTCGTCGTGATTAAGCGCAGAAGTAATGTTGGATAAAAAATCATCCCCAGGCGGCGCGCCTGTTTCCTGCTCGGAGTAAAGGTGTCGGAAGTGATTAAAGACAAAGGTCTTAATAGTGGATTGCTCATTATATATCGTTCCACCTTCATCCTGAAGTTGTGTAATGATTTTTTGTTTCCCTCTTCTATGTTCCCGAATGACGTGAAACAATGATGTCCGCTCATTGGCGATGTCGTCTGAAGTATGTTCCCTGACCCGTGTACCCGCCATACTTTCTCGGACCAAAGCAGTGATTTTAGCTTTCATACGTTTAATATGGATCAAATTGTCAGTCACAGCTGCAGGGCAACTATACAACTGACGTAAACCGCTGAAGTAAAACTCCAAAGTTTGTTTCCTCCAATACGCCTTGGCCCTGGCAAAGTGACAGATGCACTTCTTAAACTGGGGCCTCACGAGCTCCGTCCACCAGACAACGCGCTCCCTGTACCGCGCCTGCCTCTGGAGGCAGTGCCGCCACGTAGCAGCAATATCTCGCCGCAAGGCGGCATCTTCCAGCAATGAGGTATTCAACCGCCACACCACGACCCAAGAACGTGTTCTGTCGCGAGTGTCTGAACGTGATATGGTAGGCACAGTTGTTACTAAAACTAAGCGGCTATTTTCACAGTCACGGACATCCATTAAAATATTTTGGGACACGAAAAACCTATCCAGACGACTTGCAGACGTGGCAGTAACATACGTGTACCCTATAGTATGAGGGCGTAGGTGGCACCAACTATCTTTCAGTTCCAGGCCGTCAGTTAAGCACTGCAGTTCATGGCAAAAATTAAAATTCGGCTGCTGGTCTTCTTTGCGTAAGACACAATTAAAATCGCCACCGAGTATGATATTTGCGTGAGCACGGCTTAGAAGGGTTACGATTTCGTCACGATAAAAATCAGACCTCTCCTTTCTGGCACTGGATCCAGACGGAGCATAAATGTTTACTAAAAGCAAGTTGTCCAGTAATAGAGCAGCAATGCCCCGTCCTGTTGGTAGAATGGCGGTTGATGTACAAGAAATGCCTTCTTTAAACAGAATTGCCGTACCTGCTTCATCGCCGATATTTATTATGACATCATAACCCGGAATCTCACTTATGTTCGCTGTTACAACTTCCTGAAGGAAAGCAATGTCCACATCGGCGGTATACAAATAGTCTGTCAAGCACTTAATTTTAACGTCAGATTCGATTCGATTTAAGTTCACAGTCACTATTTTATAATCTTGCATTATGTAAGAGGGAGAACTGCACGTCATTCCGTATCCTCAGACCAGGCCTTGGCCCTCTCCGACATACGCGAGCGATCCGCGTCCGTATCTTCTGGTCCCGAACTGTCTACGTTCATACCTTCCGCTTCCCCCACATGTTGTGAGACTTGGCCGCCGGTTCGCTGATGGTTCGCTGCAGTTTCTTTTCCAGGGTGCGGACCTCCTCGTCGCTCTGCTTACGAGACGTTTTCTTCG
Organism: Locusta migratoria; assembly: GCA_026315105.1. Lineage (NCBI taxonomy): Eukaryota > Metazoa > Arthropoda > Insecta > Orthoptera > Acrididae > Locusta > Locusta migratoria. The sequence continues at coordinate 108,835,942 of CM048755.1, forward strand.
CCTTAGACGCTCTTTGCTGGCGTGCGTCCTTGTCATAGCCATGTTGGGTGTCAGCCGCAGAAGCGGCGGCCGCGCCCTGTGTCGAGACTTCTGTGGCGGGAGGGAGGGACTTGTATTTGAGACGACAGTCCGAGAAGGGGACGAACTTGCAATCCTCCGACGTCATTCTGTTCCGTAACCTCCATGGGAGTGTCCGTGTGAGCACCGGAATCCTGAGGCGGAAGTTCGGCACTTAGTCGGTCAGATGCGGAAAACTGCATGTGTGCGTCGCTGCCGCGGGTATGGGTCGCCGAGTGGGTGTGCGCGGCCGCTGTGTTGTTTACGTCAACTGGGGGCAGCGCTGGGGCCGCAGCCGGCTCCTGCAGTGCCGCGCTTACGGCAAGCGTTCCAACCAGCATGTCCGCGTACGTGGTTCTGACACCGTCCTGCCCATCCACCGTAGCGGGTGCACTCCTTCGGACAGGTTTCACACGAGGACAAGCAGATTTCAAATGGTCGGGGGAGCCGCAGAGGACACAAGTTCGCGGCTGCCCGTCGCACGTGACGAGAGCTCGAAATCCGCGGACAAGAATTTTGGACGGGATATGCTTTTTAAGATCTACTTTAGCATTCCTCACGCCGTTATCCACATTGAAATGCTTCAACCCGGACCACGTTTCCGCGTGAATCTCCACAACGTCACTATATTCAGAAAGGGCCTGTCGTATATTATCAAGTTCAATCTCAAAAGGTAGATTAAATATGCGGACCGTGCGCAGACCGAGCCCGGCATGAGAAACTGATACTTTGCAGATTTCGCCTCTGTAATTCACAAATTCGGTGGTACCTTGAGTTAATTACGTGACACGTAAACAGGAATCGTCGCTAAGGACTTTCACAAACACGGCATTCGCAAGGAAATCGTACGAAAAACCGAGTACTTCTTCATCTTTCAGACCCAATTTTCCGTAAAGCCAATCTACGAGTTCGTGTACTTGCGGTCGAGTGCATCCATGCGGAAATTGAAAACGAAGCGTGTATCGTCGTAATTGATCATCGATGGCGCACGCCATAGTTGTCACAGTCCCTGTAGCTGCTGGCGACGTAAACACTCCCGGAGCAAGTACACCGGCGAGTGTGCACTCGGCCGCTGCCCAAGCGGAACTAGGGATGGCAGTTATCGCTGAAACAACCGGTTTTCGGTTATACCGGTTCTTTTCATCTCCAGTTTAACCGCACCATAAAAATTGCTCAAGATAACCGGTTTTTTAAATAACCGATTTCGGTTTTTATTGCTATTATTTTCAGTAGAGTTCGAACGAAACATATTTTGCGGCCGAAACAGAAACCGTAATCGTCGGTTCTTCTAGTTTCGGCCGAAACCGAAAGTTACGAGATTTAGTTAAAATTTATGTCAATTTACGTTATACGACAAATCACTAGTCTTTCCATATTTTGCAAGGTCCCAACCCAATACTACGCCTTCTTGAATGTGTGCAAGCCTAGCCAGGAGTCCGTAGAAGACGATATACGAAGGATACAGATTTACTGGCCTAGTATTTCCATCTGGCAGTTGCGAATATTGAGACAACCACTCCGTAAGTTGAACTTGTGAGCCAGCGCATACGAATATCTCGTTATATACACTATATATATATATAAGTTACAGTCAGTAAATGAACTTCAGTCAGTGCTGCAGAAGTATTTCGAAAAATAAAGTAACAGTTCCGACTAACAGTATGATTGTTGTCAGTGTAAATTTACGCAAATTGAACTGGGAAAGCTCTGTACCACATGATCAAAGAATGTTCAAATGGGTGTGAGTTCTTATGAGACGTAACTGCTTAGGTCATAGGTCCCTAGACTTACAAACTACTTAATCTAACTTAAACTAACTTACGCTAAGAACAACATATACATCCATGACCGAGGGAGGTGGGAGGACTCGAACCTCCGACTGGAGCAACCGCGCAGTCCGTGACATGGAGCCTCAGATCGCACGGCTACCTCGCGACGCCCCACACGATCAATTTTACCTAAACCCATATTGGTTATTAAAAAGGCCCCTCGCTTTCAAGGAATCACATTAATAAAACTTGTTAGCATAACAATATAATAATACATTAAAAGTTATTATTCCAAGCGTACATAATAGGTATATGAATCGAATTTACCTTATGTACCAAGAAACATTTTGGATGCTTTCTCCTTAAATGACACAGCATGTTTGTAGTACCTCCACCCGTTTTCAGCTTTTTAAAGCAAATGGAGCATTGTACATGGTGAAGAACTTCCACAATCGGGATGGTGCCATTTAAGACACAACCGATGTCTGGCGACGAAAGCAAGGAACTGCCACATGACCAGACGGAGGCAAGTCTCGTACACTGCCGGTGCACGCGCGTCGTCTAAAGCCCTTTTTAAACGATGAACGAAAGTGAACAAGATAGATAATAATCTACTGAAGCGCTCCTAGTGTACTAGCCCTGAACTACAAACTCAAGCAAGATCTTGTGGCAGCGTGTTTAGACGATAAACGTAATCGAACAGTAATACCCGATGTTGAAAGTGATGTTATAACAGGCGATTTGTTATGTAGGAAGTATAGTTTAATACTGGAATTGAGGAAACAACGCTAAATGTTATTGGCGACCAAAGAAAACCTTGCAGTGTATGTTATTGGTCAACTTAGTGTGGTAAAGTTCTGGGAAGTGAAACAACATTTCAAAACATTCACAACTATTTTCAAGCGAAAAAAATAAACTTATGAACACATCAAGCCATATTTATAAGAGCGTAAATAGACCTTCTTTACTTTATCTACTACGATTTGCCCACTGACATTCACCCCGTTTACATGGGCTCCCAAAACCGGATTTCGTAAACCGATTTCCCAATTCTGCTTTTGGTTGGTCATGTAAACACTCCAAAATCGATTCTGGAAATCCGCTTCTCTAAAGCGGTTTTCCAGTTCCACAATCGATTTTCGTGCCCATGTAAACGCAACCGTTTTTGAAGCGTTCTTGGCTTGTCAGATTGTGTTTTCTTGTTAAGAATTTTCGGCACATATGGAAAGAGTGATATTTTCTAATGTGAAATAAAAGTATAAATATTAGAGTGAACATATATCTGTGTATTTAAATAAAGAAAAATAGCGATTGTGCAGACTAAATAAGGAACTGAATCAGCTGTTTTCCACCCGCCATTTTAAGTGAGCTACCAAATCCGATTCAGGCTATGCCATGTAAACGCGACAGCGAAAAACGGTTTACGAAAATCGGTTTTCGTCTTCCGGAAGATGTGTTGCATGTAAACGTAGTGATTGTTAATAACGTCATGCACAACTAAATTTTTGTCTTTCATTTGGACTGACTTTTTCATTTAAAATGCTATTTAATGAAAATTGCATCATCAAAGCACAATCTTATTCAAATAAAAAATTGGCTTCAGTCTTTTCTGTTACGATATTGCAAAACATAAACAATTTTTCGGTTTCAGATGTAGGCCTACGATCTCGCTTTTCGGTGGTCAATAATTGACATAAATATTTAAGTCTTCATGAAACATTTGCAATTTACCACTAAACCAAAGTATAATAATAAACTAAAGATTAATAAGACAAATTTGCGTGCAAACCGTGTAATTGTCGACTACAATATGAAAATCGCCTAACGAAAATAGGTTAACTTCCGATGTCAGCAGACGACCGTTCAATCAAAACAATCTTCTCGAGAATGCTTAAAATGACGTTGACGTTAGGTGACGGTCCGATGACGGACAGTGTCAATGCTGTCATTAGAAATACATTATGGAACACATTCTGATCATAAACTTCGACAAAACGCAAAATATGCGTAAATACGAAGGAAAATGGCGGACTAACTGGAGCGGTGACTGCAGCAGACAGCTGCTAGCTCGCGCACGCGCAGTGAAGCCACTAGTACCGAATTTAGAACGGGCCCTATTTCTTTATCGCTATAATTATCGCGCTTCGATACTAGCGCGATCATACTAGTGCAGCCGTTCAAACGACTGACGGCCGCCATTAACGCAACTTGTTATCAATCTATTACAAGTTCGTTGATCGTTTAAAACGGGCTTAATAGGCCACGCCACAAGGCAACAGGTGTATCGATGTCTCAATAGCTGCACCAGTTTCTAAGTTCTTATACTACGCGTTTGTTGAGCGTTTCTGACTGCCGGGATTGTTCTTAAATTATCACTGATCGCTTTTCTTAGTTTCTGCGATGACTTAATATTTCACAGCAGTGGAAATTTTAGGAATAGCCCTAAATATGAGGGTCTACTAGTTTTAATTTTTTAAAATTATTTACAAGAAACACAATTTGAACCACTACTACAGGAAGTAGTCGTACCGTTTTTTTTATCCGGTTCTTGGCAATAACTAAAAGAAACCGGTTACAACCGACACCAAATAAATGCCGAAAAAAGCCGGTTATTCAAAACTAAAATACCGGTATCGGTTTTAACCGGTCGGTTTTTCCCATCCCTAAGCGGAACTGCTATGGCACCCTGATCTACTGTTCTATCCATTACGCTATGGGACCTACATGACATAATCGTTTCTTGTAGACCTTAGTAGTAGTTTTTTGTTAATATGTGTTTTCATTTACATTTAGTTATAACAAATTGATTCGGATACGATTTTGTTATAAATCTTTGATGCACTGTTAGCCTGAAACACCTTACTGCGAATTATAAAACCAAAACTGCGAGATATAAGGCAAATCAATATGGCTTCTGTTGACATGGAAAGAACAAGTGGAAAACTGTTAGGTTAGGTATAGGTTAAACAAGAAATTTTTTATAGTACGTGAGGGCGCGTAGCGTCCGAATCTCCGGTTAAGAAACACACAGCATCAAATTGGCCGGAGACAATTTCTGCGTGTCGAAATAAGGACTCGTTTGTTCTATAGCTACAAAGATCGATAGCGCCCGGTCGTGGCCACAGTCGAGTTTTTTTTTGCAAGTTGTGACTGTGACGTCAGCATGACGCTTGCCTAGCGTGTCACTAAGAGGTTCGTTCCAGCAGCTGCCAGACTGTTTGGCGCGCATGCGCAACGCTGAAATTGTGTTCCAGCAGTGCCTTCTCCCGCTTCTGGCTACTTGGAGTGTGGCTGTTTGGTGTTCCAGCAGTTGCCGCAAGCAGCCAGACGCTGCCTGGAAAAATATTTCTGGTGCGGTCAAGCTGCCAATTTGCGCATGCACAGGAAGGTCTGAGTTAGAGTGGGAGGGGCGTAGCCATCACATGATACGTGTGTGTTAGTACCGTTTTTTTTTTTCCCGATTATTTCGAAGTCACTGCAATCCCTCTTGAGATCAGATATTTCTCGTTTACACTTCTTCCTTATTAGGAAGGAAAGTATTTTAATTATTCCTTTAAACTCACCTTCGCCTGCAGCCAGAAAGCGTTCCAGCAGTGCAAGTATCAAACGAGGGTTTTTACGTCATAGTAGCTGCGCATGCGCAGTAACACCTGTTTCTAAGTGCTTGAAAGTAGCCGTCTGGCAGCTGCTGGAACGAACCTAAGCTCACCCAAGTCACGGCCCAAACGCAGAAACGTATTCTTGAGTTGTGCTCAGGGCGAGTCCATTCCTCTGTTTCTGAGGGGCGGTCGGCTCAGTTGCACGTTGTCTGCTGGGCCGTACATTTCGTCTGTTTGGCCCGGCGCGCACTTGAAGCAGCACAGGCAGAGGATAGGCCGCCAGACGTCTGTAAACCATGCTTTCCAATGGGACAGCGCACACTTAACGCAGCCGAGGCGTTTCCTCAGTCAGGCCTCTGTCCGGTTGTCTGAGGCGAACAGTTTTCCTGCGCCTCTGTTCCACATCTATATGCTTCGAAAAAAATTGTTTTATATAGACGAATATTAGCTTCATCCTTCTCTGTATTTGGTTTCTTTGTGACACATGCTACATAAAAAATTTAAAACTCTATTTTCGGATTTGTGTGTGTTCTGTACTGCTGGCCGCAGTGACCGAGGTGACTGAGGCGCTGCAGTCATGGTCAGCACGGCCACTACGGTCGGGGGTTCGAATCCCCCCTCGGGCATGGATATTTGTGGCGTCCTAGTTCGTAAGTAGTTCATAAGTAGTTTGTAAGTTTAGGGACTGATGACCCCGTAGTTAAGTCCCATAAGCTTAACAAACATTTGATTTGATTTGTTCTGCGCTAACGCAGCTTCCTCCCGATTTGGCAGAAACTATTCGATAGAAAAACATTATTTTTCTGTATCTTATAGCCAAAAGCCACCGCATGGTGGACAGGTTTTCTTTTCGTTATTGTACATAGTTATTGTTATAATGATAAATAAAGTACAACGCTGTGCATATTTTGAAGAGTTTGCAGTGAAAAATGTAGTCGTTGGCCAGTTTGCGTTTAGTGCGTTTTACACCATACATTAGTGCGTAGGAAATGTAGCTATCGTATCGAAATTGTTTTTAACGTTGTAAGGAGAACCACATCTCTTTCCATTCTCGAGAAAATATGTGAGAAACACATATGACGCGACGCGTTGGGCAGCGAAGAGCCACATGCCCGGTTGTTGCCGCCTGCTGTGCAGAGTGCGGAGCTGCCTCATGTCCAGTGGCGTAGCTATCATAGGGCTAGGCGGGGCAGTGCCCCGAGGCCCCCGAGCTCAAAGGGCCCCCCTCGACCACCGTGAGCGACGTTTGACAAAAGTTACAGTGCACTATCGATTTTTTGTTTTTGCTCTCCCACCCTACCGTCCATTATCTTCAACTTCCCTCAAACCGAGTATCCCACAGTAGCCGCACTGGGCCACCGTGTGGCGGAACATTGCTTTTATTGGGACCTTCACAAGACGCCGCTCGGTGGTGCTGCTGACCTTCCAAGCGGCCAGTCGCTGTGTACAACAATCGGCACACTTCAGTCGGCGTTGCAGGAGAAGTAGAGGCAGCATCAAAGCTGCTCACAGCAACTGCGCCTTCACAGTATAGCGGCGTGCCGCTCGGCACAGTGTGAAGGATAGAGCACCTCCAAATAGTGAATAAATACATTTACTCTACAGTACCTGTTATTGACAAATAGAAATGTACAGTTCGATTATACGAATAATCGGTTTTCCGAACATCCACGTCCCCCCAATTACTTCGGATTGTCGACGACCTACTGTATATGATATTTTAGTTGAATGAAGGATTTTAAACATTTAACTTTTTGAAAACTGAGCAACAAACCTCAAACGCACGAAGTGAAATCCAAATATTATTCCCACTTAGAATATAAACATAACAGGGTCTACTACTTGTCCGCTAAGACATGACCCTGCCACCGTTAGTGTGTTGCCGGTTGAAGTCGGAGTTGCCATGGCTGCCAATCTTTGCGAAATAACAGTGAATGGCGCTGAATTACTAGCAGTGTGTTTGACAATATACGGTCTGACCACATTTGAATATGAAGCCTGTACAATGTATTATTACAGAACGGTGTTATTATGGTAACTAAACTGTTTGTATAGTGAATTCCCCCAAGGGAGTGCTCCTTAATCATCGATCCCAATGAAGTGCTGTAACCAACTGCACTTTGAAATACATGCAAGACGAAGAGAAAATATGGTTACCTTGTCAGAATAGTGAATTGTCCATTATAAACGCTGCCCTCTACCCCAGTGTCGTGATAATAAGCGAAGATGTCGACTTATCTTACTTATTACTTCATGCAGCCTGGTAGCAACACAGCTCAATACAAAGCGTTTCATCATGCAAAATCCGGCAACTTCTTTTTGCTAAAACCATCCTACACGAAAATTTCCCCTATTTTCTTTCTTTGACTGGGCTATCAAAGAAATAAGGCTGGTCGGTATGGAGCATGGGGTCGTTTTATCTGCATGTCCTGCCCAGGCCCAACTCTGTCCCTCGGCAAAATTTCATCCAAATGCACCCAGTAATTTTTGCGTAAAAGAATACCAAACAAACTTTTACAGTTATAACTATATTATCTGCTGCGTGACACATAATTTACTTAGCAGTATTTAGGTTTGCCTTATTATTTCTTCCAGTGGGCGGTAAGGAGCTGATGAAATAGTTTTGCATCGGTATACAGCAGGGCCGGCGCAAGCCCAAATGCCGCCCCGTGCTGGCTGCTAAATTGCCGCCCCCCCCCCCCCCCCGACGTCTTTTCTTTTCTTTTCTTTTTTTTTTTTTCTTCTACAAAACGTTTGTGAACTTTTATTTATACAAATCTATAAATCTGTAGGAGAGGTCAGCAATCAATCGCAATTTTTGTTTTTACTTTTCTGATCTACCTAGGTTTCGGGCACTGAGTGGCCAGTTTCAAAGCTTTTAATATGTGCTTACATCTAAACTGTCATGTTGACAGTTACGTTCAGCATGACGGTATACATGTAAACATAACTCAAAGCATTGAGAATAGCCACTCTGTGCCAGAAATCTATAAAGATATGGAAAATAAAAACTGTTGAAACGATCAAAGAGTGGGGCGGAAGACAATGGATAGAGGAAGAATAAGGAGATGGAGTAACATAATAATGCAATAAATACATGCTCGGGAATCAACGGGTACTGATGCTAGTCGAAATATATTAACTTACTGCACTGTGGTTATTCATTTCAAAGAACTGACACTCGCCGTCTGTCGTAATTTCCATGTGTCAGATCTGGAATAAGGAGCAACAAATTAGTCATCGCCGTATCACGTCACTTTTCTGTGCTTCATTTTCATTCTAGTTACTGGAGTGACGCGTGCTTATTTGCCGAGTTCTCAATTTTTTAAGTAACAGATCATAAGAAAAATAAATTTTCCTATTCTGCATTCTTGGTGGAGAAAAATTCTAACTTATGAGTAACGTGCATGCGCAATACTAATTGTAGGTTATATGAAAAGCACATACCTATTACATCCCGAGTAGCAAGAAATTCGGACTCACCAATTCTTCTGTTCTTGTGAAACGCAACGAATGTGCTTCAGACCAATCTTGACTCTCTCGGCCAACTATCGAAACGATTTTTGTAGTTTCGTTGTAGAGAACTCAACACCACCTATTGTCTGTAAAGGCGAAGTGATGACGCGGCAGTGCCAGGAACTAGGTCACGTGACGAGGTACAGCGAGGCTACGGTTAAACTAGCGCCCAAGAAGATGACGCAAGAAGCTCACAATAATTATGTGACCGATGATATGGATAAATGTATTATCAGGCAGTAATTTTTATAGCATTACGAACAATAGGAAGAAATACGAACTTTGCGAAAACTGTACAACTTTTGTCAAACAGAAATGAGCTTCAAAGCAAGCGAGGAAACCCTTAGAAGCAATGTTCTGTGTAACGATTTTAGTTTTACAAGGTGTCAAAATTAACTTTTTGTTCCGCTTAGACGAGAAGGCATTGTTGTAAAAGACCATACTTTCTCAGGTTTTCATCAGAATCAAAGCGACCGGTAGTTTACTTAGACGAAACATGGTTCACACGCATTATACAGTAAATAAATGTTGGCGAAGTGATAGTGTGTGAGTAGTATTGTCACACAAAAGTGCTGGTCAGAGTTTAATTGTGTTCATGCAGGCGGAGACAGGTGCTGCAGGGCTCAAAAACCAAAACGTCCGACTATCACTTGTCATATTCCTGGCCTGTGGCCACTTCATATTTCTGGCCGCTGGCCGTTTCTTTGCTAACATCGTGTCTTAAACGCGGAAGAACGACAGCAGTGCAGCATATGTTGAAATGTGGGATGGGGAGCAGTAGCATATGGCGCAGTAGGTGCTGGTTCCCGTGGGAAAGCCCGCCTATGTTACTGGTGCTCTCCTCGCATTGGCTGCTGCATTTCACGTCACGTGATTTCTTTTGGAATTACTTTTGTTTATTATAAACTAAATATTAATTATTCAGAGCTGAGAATTTATTATAAATATCTCTCAAGGACAGGCTAGATTTGGACAGTTTAAAAAGTTTAAGTTGCCTTCAAATGTTTGTATAGTCACTGGGACTTAACTACGGGGTCATCAGTCCCTAAACTTACAAACTACTTATGAACTACTTACGAACTAGGACGGCACAAATATCCATGCCCGAGGGGGGATTCGAACCCCCGACCGTAGTGGCCGTGCAGACCGTGACTGGAGCGCCTCAGTCTCCTCGGCCACCGCGGCCGGCTAAGTTGCCTTCTCTTATTGTAACAAGAGAAGAGCGATTTTGCAGAAGGCGCGCGACGGCCCTGTTTTGGCGCGAAATAGAGCGTCAGGTGCCCTCTCGCAACGCGCCGCAGTTTCAGTCTCGAGCTGACCACTATACGCGCCGGAACGCGCCGGTCATGAGTAAAGATTTTTTGTAATGGTGAAAACAGTCAGGGACCTTGTTCAGTTTCTTCAAACACGATGTCCACCCCCTTCGTGGAGCTTCAGCTCACTGCTAAACCATAGCTGATGCTAGGAACGTCTCTCGTCAATATTTTTCAACCTGTGTTCTATACTACTTTCAGAAAATCAACAGTTGCAAAAGTATTAACATAGCTTCACCAATTACTAACAAATATAATAGCTGCTGATGGTAATTATGATTAGAAATGATGACAGAGACAAAACACGAATGCAATGTAATAAAACACTGGACGTACATGCACAGCTGCCATCAAAGAAGAGGAAAAAAGCAGATGTCAGTATCTTAGTACTCAGCAGCATGGAAGAGCTACCAATAAAGACCTAAGTAAGGAAACACTTTGCGTTCAAATGCAGTTAAACAAGGAAACTATGATTTGCAAAAATTTTTCATTTCAATATATCTTTCAATCAAAGACAAATGAAAAGCATACCAGGTGTCACCGAGAAGAAAAGTGTTTCTGGTCGTATATACTGCGCCACAATCTTCATTAAATATGCCAGTTGTATAAAGGTCCTTTCAATTATTGAATTTGCAGTAACACTTGTTTCTCTGAATTATAAAGGAAATCAGAGAAAAATAAATCTGATTTTAATTACATTTCTAAAACATATCCCTAATTTGTCTTTAGTGGGTATGACGTGTCACACACTACTTTGTTTCTCTTTTAATCCTTCCTTACTGAGCATGTTAGCAGAAATGTAGGAACACGGGAGGCAGTACTCACATTACGACTTATCTTAGAAGATAGGCTAAGGAAAGTAAAACATACGTTTTTAGCGTTTGTCGATTTGGAGAAAGCTTCTAACAATGTCGACTGGAATACACTCTTCCAAATTCTGAAGGTAGCAGGGGTAAAATATAGGGAGCAAAGAGTTATATTCAAGCTATACAAAAACCAGACAGCGGTTATTAGAGTCGAAGGGCAATAAAGGGACGCAGAGGTGGGAAGCGAGTAAGACAGGGTTGTAGCCTTTCCCCGATGTTGTTCAATCTTTACATTGAGCAGGCAATGAAGGAATGGAAGGAGAAATTTGGAGAGGGCATTAAAGTGCAGGGAGAAATAAAAACATTGCAGTTTGCTGATGACATCGTAATTCTGTCAGAGACCGCAAAAGATCTGGAAGAGCAGTTGAATGGAATGGACAGTGTCTTGAAAGGCAGATATAACATGAACATTAACAAGAGTAAAACGAAGGTAATGGAATGCAATGTCAGAAAATCAGGCGATGCTGAAGGAATTAGATTAGGTAATGAGACAATAAAAGTAGTAGATGAATTTTGTTATTTGGGTAGCAAGATAACTTCTGATGGCCGAAATAAAGAAGATATAAAATGCAGAATGGCTATGGGAAGAAAAGCGTTTGTAAAGAAGCGAAACTTGTTAACATCCAATATTAATTTAAATGTTAGAAAGTCCTTTCTGAAAGCATTTGTCTGGAGTGTAGCATTTTATGGGAGTGAAACGTGCACGACAAGGAGATCAGATAAAAAGATGACAGAAGCTTTTGAAATGTGGTGCTACAGACGAATGATGAAAATTAGATGGGTAGATCACGTAACTAATGAGGAGGTGCTTAACCGAATCGGGAAGAAAAGGAGTTTCTGGCATATCCTGACTAAGAGAAGGGATAGACTGGTTGGACACATTCTGAGACATCAAGGAATTGTCAACTTAGCATTAGAAGGAAGTGTGTGGGGTAAAAACCGTAAAGGGAGACCGAGGGACGAATATAGTAAGCAGATTCAAAAGGATGTAGGTTGCCGAACGTATTCTCAGATGAAGAGACTTGAACAGGACCGGGTAGTGTGGAGAGCTGCATCAAACCAGTCTACAGACTGAAGACCACAACAACAACAACTCAGCATGTGACTCTCTTTGAACTGTCGTCTGTTTACTCGGAATAGCTCAAGAGCTTATAATGAACTTCCATAGACCAGACTAGTTCGCCATATATTCGTCACTTTTGCCTGTTGCTCAACAGGCCTTTTACTGCTCTTATACTAAGTTTATCATTATACTGACACACAGACACATAAATTAATTGACTTTTGAAGGAGATTCAGGAATTAAATCTAATTGCATCGAGAGGTTTGCAGTGGACATGTAGCACGTGCTGCGTTGCGAGCTGCGCTGCCCTCCTCTACCTGTGCTGCGTGAAGTGTGCGCTGGGATCTCCGTACTTTCACGGAGTTGGCCTTCACAGTGACTTCAAAATGACGTATGGCGTCCAAGTTGCCTACCTATCGACTACTGACGAGTTTTGCGGCCGAACACAGCTATGGCGCTGTCGCTTGAATACCTGCATTCATGCTGCAGCGCATGCGCAGTACGAAAAATCGCGTTTGAAGAGCTGCAGGCGCCGCTCCTGCACCCTGCCTGCAGTCTGCCGGCTGTTTGAAGAGCTGCAGGCCTGCAGCACATGCAGGCAGGAGCTGCAGGAGGAAGTTTTCCCTGCTGCTCATGCAGCCAGACTCGCGCCTGTGCATAACTCTCGGGCTTGTAGTGGGGGTATAACAAGCGCTTTTGTTCGAAGTTTTCGGAAGTCTACAGCGTTGTAGTATATAAGTGTACTACATGTTACTTCTGTCGTTCTGCATGTCTTCTACTGTTTGTAAAGGAAGTTCGTTATTTATTTGTGTATATTGATGTATTAGTATTTTATTTTATAAGTATTATATTTGTTTATATGAAATCATCTCTAAAAATTAGAACAGCAAAATTGTCTATAATAGGTAATTCGTCTTATGCAGACTGAAATTAAAGACATTTGTTTTACACCAGACACGTTTCGCTTTTTATTTCAAAAGCATCTTCAGTGGGCTGTAAATGATATAAAACTTGTACAGTTTGTTTTGTATACATAGATTAAAAACAGTTTTGAAAAATAACTTTATGCACGTTAGTCCTATGCATTTTCAAATTGATATTCGATCTACTCAAGGTGTTGTCTCTTCTTTATATCTCACTACTGTTTTCCGTCTTGTTGTCTGATGTTGTTTGCTTCCTGACGTGCATTTTCCGGTAGTGTACGGAACTTTTCGCCTGTTTTAACTGAAGTGATAATAAATGAAACGGAAGAAACGTCACAAAAACAGGCGAAAAGTGACATACAAATTGAAAAACACACGTCCGGAACCAACCAACCCAGCCAACAAGTTGGAAAAACAGCAGCGAAATGTAAAGAAGAGACAACACAGTGAGTAGACCGTATATAAATTTAAACAACACATAGGCCTAATGTGCATAAAGTTTTTTAAAAACTGTTTTCAATCTATGAATATAAAATAAACCTTTACATTATTTACAGACCACAGAAGATGCTTTTAAAATAAAAAGCGAAACGCGTCTAGTGTAAAACAAATGTCTTTAATTGCAGTCAGCATAAGCTGGATTACGTAATATACTCGATTTTAATAGCTCCTGCGGAAGATGGCCACACAACCAAATATAGTTACAAGAGCATTTTCCAATTCCATTTGTTCCAAATGTTGAGCGATTCAGATTTTTTGTCCAGTGATGACGATTTCGATGAAATTTTGCGCCGAAATGAAAGGCACAAAAGTGAATATGTGGTTCCGCAGTATTCGGAAGATGAATTTGTAGAACATTTTCAGGTGTTTCTTTATTATTCTCGTAAAACTCTATGAATGTGGCGTCTCTATGTGGCGTCTGTGCTCCACATCCATTCCTGTGTAGGTGGTTCCTATTCTTGTGCAGGTAACTGTACGGGTACAAGAGTATGTGCGGATGCGGGAGGTTGGAACTTTAAAAATTCCGCGCCTGCCAATAAAGGAAGACTTAATATGTAAATTTTCAAACTGGATTACACGGAAATACACAAACTATTACACGAACACTTCAATTCCTTAAACGCAAGAAAGTAATTTACTTTTAGACGCTGTCACAATAAATCGCTCTCTTATGCTACACAGAACAAGTGAGCACACACGTGATACGCAAACTGCAGGTTGCAGGTTAGTGTTCGAAGAGCCCCGGCAGCATGCACGGCACGTGACGTCATCTTCGCAGCGCATGCGCAGTAGTGCCTGCATTGCTGCTGCAGGATCTGCATCCATGCTGCTCTTAGAACGAACCCGCATTTATTCGTAGAACCGCTTTCAACTAGTACCGCGGCTCTCGCCTCAGGTGTATCGTATAATAAGGCCTAATATCAGATATTTGTAAAAAAGGGCGAAGTACTTTTGACAAACTACACTGTATATGTCATAGCTGCTTGTTCACTCGCAACAATTTAAACTGTACACTTAGCTTCCTGCCTAACCACATCCTTTAACATCAAGACATATTCGTAAAAAAGAAAAAGAAAAAAAATAGTAAAGTACTTTTGTAAATCAGGACAGACATCTACAGTGTAGCTTGTCAAAAGTACTTTCCCATTTTCTACGAAAATGTGATATTAGGCCGCATTACACAATACACCTGAGCGTAAGCCGCAGTACCGCTCGAAAACGGTTCTACAAATAAAGGCTCATCGGCGCAAGGAACGCTCATTTCTCGCTTCCATATTGTCAATCTATCTTGCTTGTTGTCTTTTGAACCAGTTAGCGATCGAAAATGAGCGAAGTTTACGAAAGTATATTTCGTAAAATTCTGAAGGAGTTAGCGTTTCAGAAGGTGGTCAGATTTCAACCTACTGTGATTCGTCGGAGAAGGTGGCTTTTGTACAACTCGTTCCGGGAGTTCAGTAAGTTTCTGTGTGTTATACTAATTTGTAAAAGGCTGTGAAAGCGTGTGTCTGTACAGTCCTAGAGACAATGGACTACTATATTAACTTTATTCTGTAGCTAACGATTTCTTTTTCGTGTTCTTTTGTACGATGTTTTCTATGTGTGAGGTACTAAATTGTCATTCTGCTGCGTTAACAGCTGTATACTTAAACACTATCGAACCAGTACAGTATTTTACTTATCTAATTTAAAATTTTGCAATGGGGAAACGCAACTAAACTGGGCAATGTAATACTAAGTTCATGTTCTGCACATTGTGTGTGTTGTTTTTTTGTCCAGTCCATTGTCTCTACGCCTAAAGGCACCCACATTCACCAGCGACTTGTAATAGTTAAAATAAAGCTATTATAACCATCTCCGACGAATCACAGTAGCCAAATTCTGGCCTCCTTCTGAAACGCTAAACTCTTTCAGAATTTCACGAAATACACTCTCGTATACTTCGCACATTTTCGATCGCTAGCTAGTTCAAAAGACAACAAGCAAGATAGACGGACAATATAGAAGTGAGAAATGAGCTCTGATGTTTACTAAAATGAAAAATTTATGCCGGCCGCGGTGGACGAGGGGACTGAGGCGCACGGCCACTTCGGTCGGGGGTTCGAATCCCCCCTCGGACATGGATATTTGTGCCTTCCCTCGTCTTAGCTAGTAGTTTGTAAGTTTCGGGACTGGTGACCCCGTAGTTAAGTCCCATAAGCTATGACAAACATTTGAACATTTGATTTTTGAAAAATTTATCCGCCATGTAACGACACTTCTATGAAAGACTTACTGAATTCTTAAAAAATTAATAAAGAAATTGGACTATATAACCGACAATAATTATGGTTAGTACTCAATGTCAGTTTCAACTCTTCTTACAGTACTACATATTGGTTTCTGGGTTGTATAAAGGCAACACTGCGTTTATTTTTTAGGTTTATAAATTTTTACAAGTTTACGTAAAGTACACTGTATCTTTATGCAACATATTTGTTACTTCAATACAGAAACAGATCAATTCAATCGGGCAAAGAAACAAGTAAAAATCTAATAACTACACCAGCCACTATGAATAACACCTGGTTTGCACTGCACTCAGTCTCCGCTCGTTTCACAAGTCTTTCCTAATAATAACACACGTACGACTGCCCACTACAGTCAGTGTATGAGTGTATTGTGTAGTGACAAGCAAGCATTTCCCACTCCCCATGGATTACTCGATTCGAATTCAAAAACTCGATAGCAGTCGATAGGTATTCGACTTTGAGGCTTACGTCATTTTGACGTCACTGCGAAGGCCAACGCCGTGAAAGTAGGGATATCCCCTGTAGAGGCCCTGCGCCTCGCCTCTGATGCGTCAAGTATGCGGCGTGCCAAAAGTCAACTGTGCCCCGCGACCAGAAGGCAACACGCAACTGAGGAAACCGACCCTCCAAAACAAAGGAATGGACTCGCCCAGCGCCCAAGTTGAGAAGGCAGGGGCCACGACTTCTTGCACGAGCTTTACTTCAAATTTATTAAGGGAAGATATGTCACTCTTTGAAGTAAAACAGCAACAACGTACTTACACTGTATACTGCAGAACACTAAGAAACTTCATAAACAAAAACAAGAAAATATGCAATATGTAAAACTCAATATTCTTGTATTTAATGTGTTACCAACCATAGCGCTCAATGTATCATTGAATTTTCAGAAACACTACAAAACAGTGACTTGAAAAGAAAGCTTTCTAAAAAAAAAAAAAAAAAATAGAAGAATTTATAATGTGGAATAAAGACAATCTAATCAATTAAAACTGCTCTCTGCTCTGAGAAATCTATTATTTAAGTTTATTTTAAATATTTATAGTGTCTGTTGTGGTTTTCTTTTTCTCATAATTCATCTAGGCAGTAGCACTAACATGTATAAATTATTTCAGATTATTTATTTGTTGAAATGTTTCATTCAGAATTTGCATTTATACTTAATGTGTATACTATTACATAGATGTATATTCCATTAACAAGATCAAATATTAGACTTAGTACATTAGTTATATACAATATGTAAAATGACGACATCAATCACATGTAAAATTCTTAAAGATGGATCAATCAATCAATATGCCTGTTCATGTGTAGTGATGTATGCAGATTTGACATTTAATACAATTTAATTTGCAGCTGCAGTCATGCAGTTTTTCTGAACAAAATATGTGTCATTTACATCAAATGTAGGTGGTAGAAGCCAGGCTTTGGCAGAATAATGAGCCTATTAAACAATTTGTCCCCAATGAATCTCATTAATGCATTGATGGACTTGTTGAGACATTTTGAAATGCAAATAAATGAATTGTATTGTTCGGTGAATCTTTTCAATATGTATACTTGTGTTGATTCTGCTGTTGGATCTGTAACAATGTGCCCAGCACATGGTGCTTTTAGAATAATGTTCATGCAGATACAACACTACAATCCAAACTCAGTTGTAACAGAATCTGAAAGCTGTCCATATAGCGCTACGGGAAATACATGTCCAAAAGTTACGTCTCTTTCTTGCATCAAACTTTTCACAAGCTTATAAGTTTCAGCTTTTCTTCCTTACATTTAATTTTCGCACTTACATTTTTTTCTCCATGCCCTGTCAGTGTGCTGTGAGCAATAATCTTCTCACAGGTTCTTCCTTTTGTAAAATCCAAGCATTATAAAACGCCTCAGCTAAATCAGACATAAATATCTGAGGACGTATTTTTCCCATTTTAGTCTTTATTTCATAAAAAACAATGATAGAACCGATTGATCAGATATTTGAAATCAGAAATGCACAAGGAAAACCTCGCCTCAGATAGTCAAGCACAAGAAGTGTAATTAACTCAAAACCATCAACATTAATTCCGTGCTTCCCGTCAATACAAACACAGTCAGTGCCATACTTATTCAATATTTCACACTGAGCATTGTTCATAATAATAAGAACAAATTCTTCGCTTCTCAGGAATGGATGATGTTGCCTGCTTGTATCTTGTGGCTTGTAGAGCAGCACTGAAGGGTTATAGCTAGCACTGAGTTCATTTACCCACGCTTCTACACCAATGACATCGTCTTTATGCCTCATTACGTGTAAACGTAAATTATTACACTGTTCAGTGTTGTATTAACATTTTTCTTCCTTTTTTTTAGCAGATGTATACGAAGTAACTTGGAACCAGATAAAGTGTATTTTCTCTCTTCTTCTGTCAAACATAAATGACAGGTCCGTTCGAAGAGTTGCCAGATAGCTACTTGGAGAGGCAGCAAACAGGCGCTACTACGCATGCGCGGCAACGGTGACGTCATGTGTCCGTGTTTGGGCTCTTCGAATACCCATCTCGTTTTATTTAACCTGTTTGCCACCTTCGCTAGTGTAGCGTGTAAATACAGAAGAATGAACAGCGACGGCGCGGTTACATCACGTTTGATTTGATTTGCTTATTCACCACTTATCATTTACAAAATTACATGGGATGGGTTTCGTCACAAAACAAATATGTTTAGATGTATACGTAAATGAAAGATACACCATATATAGAAAAATATATACACTATAGCACAGTGTACTACTTGACAAATATACAGCTTCGCATTTCGCTAAAGAAGATTATATTTCATTTAAATACTCTTTTGCCATATAATAAGACTTGTAAGGAGAAACATTTTGATAGCTTTTTTTTAAAGCTGTGCCTACTACTTATTTGTTTAACGTCATGATCAATTTATAGTACAATACTGTTTTGAGAGCTCACTTTCTGTTTTCTTGTCATGTGCAGCTGCTTCCTAATTCGTGTATTATGGTTATGTATAGAGCTATTTCTCCCACACAGGAACCACTCGAGTTCCTCACACAGGAAACGTAGTGGTGGAGAAACTCTAAATTAGCTTTTATAGAGTTCTGCAAGAGCCGCAGCGACAGATTTAAACGGAAGCAGCAATTGCGGGGTGGTACGGCGTCTTATTTGAAAGAAAATTGCGGAAAATAATGCACCGCAGTGTAGGGCGAGAACAAATGGAGACGATTGTTAAGGACATACAAAAACATAGTCGCTAATAACATTAAGTCCTATTTTTAAGAGAACAATGTTGAATTTACTATCTCGCCGTAATAAACGCCCAATACTTCGGCACGGTGTAAACAAGTCTCAGACCGCGATAAGCACTGTCACCCAAAATATAAAAACCTTGGCAGTTTTTTCAGTGGTTTTCGACAGCGTAATCGTTCTGAATATTCTGATATCGTGGACTGATCCAGAATAGATCTCTAATGCGTCTCTTGCGGAAACCACCTGCAAGTGAATGGGAAAAAATTCTGGCCTGTTTATTCTGGCATTAGTCCCATCATTGCGCAAATGGAACTCTGTCGTCTGTTTTCTATGCAGGTGACCACTTTATAACGTTCACGCTCAGGCTACTAATAAATTTTGCAGCTCTTTTTTTTATTTCTAACAGAACAAACTACGAAACGTTGAATCTGTCTGCTACATTACGAAAACTTGTAGTTCATGGCCAACAAACCACAAAAATATTGTTTTACAAGAAACCGAATTTCTAAATTGTTCTGCCAGAAGCCGCCGCACCGAAAAATGTTGGATACATTCCGTATCTGAGAAACGTGGCACAAAGTATAAAAAACACCAACAACATTCTGATTTCTGCCTTTTATTTCGGCGGAACAACACTGCGTAAAAATAAACTTTACAAGAGACGAAATCTGAATCGCTCGAAATCTGGAACAAATGTAATTTTGAATTCTGTTACCTTCCTTGCGTGATTTTATAAGAATAAGTAAGACCGTAGCATTACAGAAGTAACACAGAACAGACTAATGTGTCCACTTCTGAGATAACTTCCATTTCGAACAATGGAGCGTCGTGTATCCGCACTACAGACAGAGCTAGGCATATGCGCGAATCTGGCAGCCAGAAAAATTCCCTTGGGCAGCATTTATAATAGAGTAATGGCATTTCTGAGTCTACACAACCTAATATTCGAGAATCAAAGTGGTTTTATGAAAAACAAGTCAACTTCAGTAGCTACAGCACAGCTTGTAGATGAAATAATAACTGCCATAGAGAACAACGAACAAGTTGCTGGAGTGTTCCTTGATCTCTAAAAAGCTTTTGACTGCGACAATATCACCATACTACTTGACAAGGTATGGAACATGGGTATTAGAGGAACATGCTTTGACTTAATAGAGTCATATATGAGCAACAGAAAACAATTTGTTTTGATTCAAACAAACAGTGGGTCTTTCAAATCCAAAGTAATATATGTTAAATACGGAGTGCCCCAAGGTTCCATCTTGGGACCCCTCCTGTTCGTGATTTATGTGAACGATATAAAGTACTGTTCCCCAGATAATAAAATAATATTGTATGCAGCGATACAACAATTGTGTGCAAACACAAGGGCCACGACAGTCTGGAAGTGCTGTGCAACACTGTTACTAATGAAATAGTCAAGTATTTCAATGAAAACCATCTAAATGTAAGTGCCTCCAAGACTGCAATTGTAGAATTTAACCCTAGAAAGCAAACAGACTTTGACATGAAATTATCAATAGGAAATCAAACTATTAATAAGGAAAAATATACAAAATTTTTGGGTATCACAATTCAAGACAACCTTAAATGGGACATTCACATAGATTCCCTAGCCAAAAAGCTGTCTAAAAATATCTTTGCTATAAACCAGATCAGCAAATATTGTAAAGATATGCATATCCTAAAGACTGCATACCACGCATTATTTGCATCCAACACTAACTATGGAATAGAGATTTGGGGTGGAACATCACAAGCCAACATTAACACTTTGCTGATACTACAGAAGAAAGCGGTCAGAATTATCTGTGGGGCCGAACCAAGAGAATCATGTTGGAATCTCTTTCCAAAATTGGGCATACTTACCATTACCGGTATATATATATTAAAAATAATAATGTATGCGAAAACAATCAATCCAGATCTAAACTGTGATCTACATCAACATAATACACGGCAAAAGCTAAGATACCATTTAAACAGCTACAGAACAGCATTATATGAAAAAAAAATGAACTTCATGTTGGACTGAACCTTATCAATGCACTACCAAAAAGCCTCGCAGCCCTTCCTAAAAACAAATTAAAAGACCAAGTAAAAAGAATCATAATTGAAAATCCATTCTATTCCCTAGATGAATTCTAAGACTATATAAAAATGTTTCTTAACCATGACAAGTATATACTGTAGTTAACTGTTTAATTGTCAAATAAAGACTTAACAAATATGTATACATTTAATTGTATATAAAAAATAATTCACGAATTGTTATGTCTCTATGAAACAGTAATCATTAGTTTATAATTTATGAAACTGACGTATTCAGAAGAATAATCTGTACAATGTCAAGAGACTGTATATGTATTATTCGATGTTGAATAATAATAATTATTATTATCTGGCTGCTTGGCTCTGCTTGATAGCAGCTCTTCAAACAGCTGGCGCCCCTCTTCATGTAGCCAGGGGTTCGTTCGAAGAGCTGCATGGATGCAGATCCTGCAGCAGCAATGCAGGCACTACTGCGCATGCGCTGCGAAGATGACGTCACGTGCCGTGCATCGAAGCCTCTCGTCGGCCTCGCCGTGCATGCTGCCGGGGCTCTTTGAACACTAACCTGCAGCCTGCAGTTTGCATATCATGTGTGTGCTCACTTGTTCTGTGTACCATAAGAGAGCGATTTATTGTGCCAGCGTCTAAAAGTAAATTACTTTCTTACGTCTAAGGAATTGAAGTGTTCGTGGAATAGTTTGTGTATTTCCGTGTAATCCAGTCTTCCTTTATTTGCAGGCGCGGAATTTTTAAAGTTACAACCTCCGGTATCCGCACCTACTCTTGTACCTGTATAGTTACCTGCACAAGAATAGGAACCACCTACACAGGAATCGGTGTGGAGCACGGACGCCACATTAGCGTTAATTGAATTTTACGAGAATAATAAACAGCGGAAAATGTTCTACAAATTCATCTTCCGAATACTGCGGAACCACATATTCACTTTTCTGCCTTTTATTTCGGCTCAAAATTTCAACGAAATCGTCATCACTGGACACAAAATCTGAATCGCTCAACATTTGGAATATATGGAATTGGAAAATACTCTTGTAACTATATTTGGTTGTGTGACCATCTTCCGCAGCAGCTATTAAAATCGAGTATATTACGTAATCCAGCTTATGCTGATTGCAATTAAAGACATTTGTTTTACACTAGACGCGTTTCACTTTTTATTTTAAATGCATCTTCTGTGGTCTGTAAATGATGTAAAGGTTTGTTTCATATTCATAGATTGAAAACAGTTTTTAAAAAACTTTATGCACATTAGGCCTATGTGTTTTTAAATTTATATACGGTCTACTCACGGTGTTATCTCTTCCTTACATCTCACTGCTGTTTTTCTGACTTGTTGGCTGGGTTGGTTGGTTCCTGACGTGTGTTTTTCTGTTTGTACGGCACTTTTCGCTTGTTTTTGTGGCGTTTCTTCCGTTTCATTTATTATCAATTCAGTTCAAACAGGCGAAAAGTTCCGTACACTACCGGAAAATGCACGTCAGGAACCAAACAACATCAGACAACAAGACGGAAAACAGTAGTGAGATTTAAAGAAGAGACAACACCTAGAGTAGATCGAACATCAATTTAAAAACGCATAGGACTAACGTGCACAAAGTTGTTTTTAAAACTGTTTTTAATCTACGTATACAAAACAAACTGTACAACCCTTATATCATTTACAGTCCACTGAAGATGCATTTAAAATAAAAAGCGAAATGCATCTGGTGTAAAACAAATGTCTTTAATTTCAGTCTGCATAAGACGAATTACCTATTATAGACAATTTTGCTTTTCTAATTTTTAGAGGCGATTTCATACAAACAAATATAACACGTATAAAATAAAATACTAATACATCAATATACACAAACAAATAATGAACTTCCCTTACAAGCTGTAGAAGAAACGCAGAACAACAGAAGTAACATCTAGTACACTTATATACTACAACGCTGTGGACTTCCGAAAACTTCGAACAAAGGCGCTTCTTATACCCCCACTACAAGCCTGAAAGTTGTGCGCATGGGCGAGTCTGGCTGCATGAGCTGCAGGGAATATTTCCTCCTGCAGCTCCTGCCTGCATGAGCTGAGCTGCAGGCCTGCGGCTCTTCGAACAGCCGAGCCGGCAGACTGCAGGCAGGCTGCAGGAGTGGTGCCTGCAGCTCTTCAAACACGACTTTTCGTACTGCGCATGCGCTGCAGCATGAATGCAGCTCTTCAAACGAATCTCAGATTCAGTGCCAGGCGCTCTTCAAACGCGAACTTCCGTACTGCGCATGCGCGGTAGCCAGAAAGCAACTCTTCGAACGAAGCTGATATATCATTATTAAAAATTATGACCCACATGGGAAACCACATATTTTACTTTGTAGCTACCGTCTTCATCTTCAGTTATTTCAATGCAGGAAGGACAAACACAACCTATTTTGTTAGTTCCTTGGGTTTTCATGTGGCGTGCGTCCATACTTTTGACACAATGCCCTGAATGGTGACATACAAATAAATTCCGAGTGACGTCTGAAGTACGATAAGACCCATGTTTTTTGACATAAAATAAGAACGTATTTCGCTCAGTCTGTGTCTTCCAATCTCTGAATTCCTGGAAAGATGCGAATTCAGTCTCTTCCCATGCGATCGAGACATGTTGCGCCGACAAGTGATCATAATAGCACTTTTTCGAAATGACCGAAATATCGCACAATGCACATTTGATTTTCACACAACTATTTTCCGATTCATGTTCGTTTCTTTCGTAGCACATTGACTTGCGCTCATATTAGTTACACTGTTTGCCACATGAACAGCACAAACATTAAATGCTTTTTATTGTGGAGATACATCTTCCAACGTTTCTTGATGTGCCTGTGTCACGGGTTTCCTCTGATTCGCGTTATAATCATAGCTCCTTCCACACTCTGAACATATGTATTTTTTTCCTTCGTTCATCATATATCTAATGATGCTGCCTTAGTTCAAGAAGGAGAAAATGTTCACTCTTTCACAATACACCTTAAAATTTTCACACAACACCGAAAACTCACACTCAATACAAACCAAATAGACCACATGGACTACTAGGCGTCAGGCAGCTACTCGGACAGTGAACACGCTAAATTTCCGTCTGCTAGACAGTATCTATTTGGTAGTAGAGCTTCGGCTCCTTTCGTGAGAGAGATCTGGTCCGTGGAGCCGTACATGCTTGTCAGACAGAAGTTCGAAAGTTCAGGTGGTAGGCGTGTCTGCGGTTGCATTCAGTTTTACTTTTGTTTGTTTACACTTGTCTGTGTATGCTGAGTGCTGCAGGATATTGGATTTTCTTGTACGAGATGGCAGAAAGCAAGAAATGGTGAGATGTAAGCTGCGTGCTGTATTATTTGGAATTATAGAATAATATTTATATTGAAGAGTGTTTGATTTTTAATGTAACTCCTGTTGCCATAATGTAGAAACTGGGAATCTCCATAGGACTACCGGTTTAATTGATTTGCAATTTGATACGTATTAAAATATTTTACAGTATGTCATATACAAGAAACTGATGCGAAACCGCACACTCGTTGTTTCATTCACTTCTACTAGAAGTAGTTGCGTGAGAGAATCGGTATACTCGGAGGTAGATGCAAATAATTATTCAAAAACTTCTTGACACTAGTTAAGGTAAAATTTGAAGGAACATTTCCTGAATATTATGTCTAATGACAACAGTAGGACGGGGGGGGGGGGGGGGTGGTCACAAAAAGTACCAGCTCCATTAAACACTGTCAAACTAATGCAGGTTTCTCATTTTATATACAGGTACAAAAACACACAGGAAAATATTACTAGCAACAAAGAGTGCTCATAACTCCAGACTGATGCTGCTGAAAACAAAATCAAGGCAGTCTGGAAGATTGTAAAGCAGGAAACTGTTATCTGATAAATCAAAGAGAAAGTGACTCTAATGTGGAAAAAAAATTAGAAAACTATATGAAAAACTATTTTAGCAGCATACGAACAAAATTACGGAAAAAAATTCCAACATGTTCTCAGGTATGAAAGCTAAAAAATGGTGTAGCACATGCAATGTCTTTACTCCCCACAACGAAGGACGAGTCTACAAAATAGTTTGTAAACTGAAAAAATAAAAACTCACCTGGTTTGGATGAAGTCCCCATTTGTCTAATAAAGGACTGCATTGAGAACCTACTTCCATCTTTAGTCGATAATATAAATGAATCTTTCGAGCGGAACTACTTTGCTGACTATTTAAGACATGCTAAATTACTGCCCCTCTTCAAAATAGGTGGTGCTGGAAACAGCAATATCATTACTTTTGTTATTTGCAAAAATAATAAACAGTCACGAAAGACAGACTCGTGTACAATTTTAATACATAGCCTACAACATCCTGTCTGTGGAATAATTTTTTTATTTATTGATTCACTAAAGCTTGTGATATAGTGTATCACAATATACTGTTAAATAAGCTAGATGAACTGGGAGTAAGAGGAGGTTGTGAAAAAGAGGTTGCAGTCATATCTAGAAAATATTACACAGATAACTGAAATAATACGTATTTCAAGCACCTTCGACTATACTGTAAAATACACTTTAGTCCAACATAATATAGGAGTGCCACAGGGTAGTGTTCTTGGCCCAACAGGCATCCTAGTTTACATGAATGACTTTTCACAGAACATCAATAATATTGTTTGCTAACAACTCAAATGTTTTATTTGCTGATGAATCGCCAAGTATATTAAAAAAAAAGCTCAAGAAACAGTAACTGGCATTTGTGAATGGGCATCCAACAATAAACTTGCACTTTAAAGAAATTGCTGTGACTTTCTATGTACGTAAAAAAATCATGCTACAACAACTGTAGAATATGTAAAGAACACAAAATTTGTTACTTTGCTTGTTGATGGGCAGCTATAGTGGGGAGAACATGTTAATTGAAGACCTTGGGGGGAGGGGGGGGGAATAATGATAACCCTCATAAAGTTCTGTGATCTGATGAAAAGTGTTTTCTATTACATGTTTTAATATTTATATTTGCCATCTCTCGGCAGATTCATGTACTACTTGAAGAAAACAAAACATTTTGTCGAATATGATTTTTTGCGCCAAATACGTTAAAAACATAGAAGTTGAGGGTTATCATTATTTACCCCTGAGGTCTTCAATTAATAATAGAATATCTACAGCAAGCTATAGTAGGCCCATGTCATGTTTCATGTGTCAAATCTGTGTATCTTTCTTATATGCACTCTGTTATGGGATAATATTTTGGGGGAGTGAATAAAAAAAAAATTCAAACTATCTTTAAATTGCCGATAAGAGCAGTACACATAATAACCAGGAGTGGCAGTATAGCTGCTCACTACTTCAAACATTTTCAAATGCTGGGAATTTTTTCAAAGTATTATGTACATAAAAAAAATACTGCTTTGTAATGAATTCTCCAATACAAAGTTGTGAGACTAGAAAGCACTATAATTTACTCCTTTACAGGAAACTTGGCAGAGATTGCTGTACAATGCTGTTAAATTATATAATAAATTACCTCAAAATATAAAAGGCATTGTTAAACTCAGTCCATTGAAAACAAAAAAACTTACAAAATAGAAGTTGTTATGCAGTAATGACGTTCCTGAACAAAAATGTTACTTAATTATGTAGTCTGTATTGTACGGTATAAGATATGATAAAGATAAGACCAAAACCATAAATGAAAATTATATAAAGGCAAAAACATAAATTTTTGTGAAATATAAATTATTGTGTGTATAAATTGTTCATGACGTCAATGATGTCCACACAATGTTAATGGATTTAAAAATCAATCAGCTGAAGTCTGAGCTTTAACAACTGTACTCAACTTCTGTTGTAGGCTATATATGTAGTGTAGAGGAATGTAAACTCATTATTTCTTTTTAATTATTCTTTAATTAATTTTTTCATGTATTTGCAACCTGTCTCACTTGATTATAATTGGAAAGCCATGAGCCTTTGTATCAATAAATATTATCTATTCATGTTCCAATGATTTGGTATGCATGGATATGAAACGAATCATACGTTATACATGAATGCGGTACATATAGATGGTAGGATTAAACTGCAGTTCATGTGTATGTGACTGGCACTTGTTGTGCACGTGTTTGCAATGGCTTGATGAATGATGGGAGGTGAAAGGATAAGAAATTGCTATATGCTTTGTAAAGAAATCGTTGTTGGATGTAAATATTTTTATGTTCAACATATTGCAGTATCGTGACATATTACCGTATAGACTGCTGTTTTGTTGGAGAAGAAATCAATGAAGAAATTAAAGAAAAGTACATCGAGAACTATTTATTACATGTATATAACAGTTTACATTAATCATATAGTTTTGGCTGTAAAGTCTCTTTTTCATTGACAAGAAATGAAAACTGTATGTGAATAAATGTGGTACTAGTTTACGTTACGTAAAACAGTCTTACATCCTTGTAGTAACTGGGTCTCTATGTGTTTGTCTGATTCACAATGTGGTAGCAATTTGTATTCACAAAGAAATTCTCCAAACATATATGGAAAAATTGATAAGTTCACTACCCCAGTTTGTTTACATAGCATAAAGCTGTTTCCTATTCCTTCACTTCCAGTCATTCATTGCACCATTACCAACATCTACACATCAAGCGCCAGTCACGTAAGCACGAAATGCAGTTTAACTACAAATTTGAATTTTGTTAATATGACAAGTTAAAAATTTGCTGAAAGTGGAGTGTATCATTTTCCTGGGAGACAGTTTGTTCTGATGTAGGTTATCATGTTCAGTTACAATTTTTACAAGTGCAGTGCAACATATTTAAGCTATAATGTAGAAAAGTTTACATTAAATCATGCATCAATAAAGTAGAAAGAATTTTCCAGAAAATTTTCTTTCAATTTAATCTTAAATTGTGGCATTACACTGGTAAGAAGTTTTATGTTCAATGGGAGTGCTTTGAACAACACTTTGCACTTGAGTGTTGTACACTCTTTTGACTAGGGCTAAAGTGCAGTTTATGCGTATGTGACTAGTGCTTAATGTGTAGACGTTGACAACTCCGTGATGAATGATGGCAGATGAACACAGCCAATCAGGAGTCGCAGTCGGGCAGCGAATAAGAAATAGCTCTACTGTTTATGGTTTGCAAACATGTATTACTTAAGAAGATAATAAATATACTCATCGGACAGGGGTATGTCAAGAACCTGTCAACCGTAGAGCAGGAACAGCATTATTTATTTCATGGTGCCCCTCATTCTCTGTCAATGGGGTTTGGAAGAGCGTGCTCCTTTTCTTTTCACCATGAAATAAATAATTATGTTCCTGCTCTGTGGTTACAGGTTGCTGATGTACCTTTGTTCGGTAAGTACATGAATTATCCTCGTAATTACTACATACTGACGGTCGGTTGTTCGGTATTTCACTCTGTCATTTGTAGGGCTATTGTAAAAATTAATTAGTTTGGATTATGAATGAAATATCAGTTACATTGACAAAAACACTGCACACAAATGCCAGAACAATTTTTTAAAACTGACACCAAATTTACTAAAAATGTAATCTTATTGGCCGCCTGAATGTAACTCCTGATTGGCTGCCTTCACCTCCTGTCATTCATCACACCATTGCCAACGTCTACACGTCAAGTGCCAGTCACATACACGTAAACTACACTTTAACCTTGACTAGCTTCAAGTTTTTCCTGTCAACATATGACTTGAGTTTTGATTTTGTGTCAGTCATGATAGGTAATATTGGTTTTGTACGTGTGGAGGATCTTGGATTAGTGATACAATGTATTGTGAGACAGTTGTTAATATTTTTTGTTAAGATCTGCCTGATTGGTGTGCCAAAGGACAACAATGAATGGAGGCAGCTAATGTTGATAGACTTGAGATTGTCAATATTAGCTGTTGCTGCTATTAAACATAAAGCACAAGTTGCTGAACTAGTCTTTCTGTTAAGTCCAGGATGACAACAGCAATTTAGTTTATTGTCGCTTAGTAGGTCCAACATTTTGGAGAATAACCTCATATATCTTGAACATTTAGGGTAAGACTTTGATCATGGAAATTAAGTCAGGCCTTTGCACTTGAACCACTTGTGGAAATCATGGTAAACAAAGTTGGCAGATATATAACTGTCAGATGAAGACTGCCAGTGCAAAACTGTGTGACACTCCTTTAGGTACTGTTTCTCAATCAGATGAAGCTCCTGTCCCATCCCCTATTCAGTGACACCCTCTGCTTTCTATCAGTCACATGCGATGTGTCATATTCCCACAGTGTCAGTTAAACTGCAGTAGACTGATTTCAAAAAGAGGATTTCATGATTCACACAGTCAAGGGCTCCGTTTAAATCACAAAATATACCGATTGAATCCAATTCATTGTTCAGGGTTTAAAAAAAAAGGTCAGCTGATAGGCCTCTTTGGAAACAAGATTAACAATGGCTAAGAGCTTTGTGGATGTTAATGTGCATAAGTATCTTGATAACTTTGAGAAGCATTCTAGAAGGGAGGTGGGGCAGTAGTTTGAAGCATCTATTGAGTAAAATGAAGTTTGTGTGTTGGTGGCTGCTGTTTGACAAGTAGATGTTAGTAGGATGCAGTGAATGATGGGACATGAAGACAGCTAATCTCAAACGGAATTCAGGCAGCCAATAACATTGCATTTTTAGGTTTTTTTGCTCTGTGAACAATTGTACATTGCATATTTTTCACAAATGCTACATTGGAAAATCATGACACATTTTAGTCTGCTTCACGTAGGAAGGTGGCCCAGTTTTGAGCAGTTCTGTGCATCCCCCTCCATTGGCGTACTGACAGCCAACAATATTAATTCTCCAAGTACATGGCTAGCCGCGAGCAATGACAATGTTTCTCCTGCAGGTTGTTGGTACTCAGCTGTAGCTTCTCCCCTCCGTGCTTCCCTTATTGTTCCGCCTCTATATCTGGCAGCGTCTTCCTACATGTTGTGAACTGTAGTAGAAAATACATTAATGTTTTTATGAGTTTACATTGTAAATGTTATTGCTGCTCCTTTCCTCGGCAGAAATTAAAGTTGTGCTATTAGGTTCCACCTTAACAATGTAATAATTGATGTTTTTCAAATGTAACCTAATTTGGGAGTAAGGATTTGTATCCGAGGCATAGCTTCTTAATTATGTAATTATATATTGAACAAGAGGAAGGATGGATAACCAAATATTTGAAATTCATACAGAAATAAAAATTGATTACACTTTTGCTGGAGAAAATCTTAAGAAGTAGCACATTGAGAACTGGTCACTAAATGAGGGTGACAGTTTTTAAATTGTGCAGCCTTGATTGGAAACGAGTGTTTCAATTAAAAGTTTCAAAAAAAAAAAAAAAAGAAAAGAAAACATAAGGGAGCTAAGTTGTAGAGCATTTTCTCCTCTACAAATTCGGTTATTCAGTTTTCGTGTCAGATGAATAGTTAAGCCATTATTTTAATTTAAATTTCGAGCTGTCAAAAGACAATCGCAAAGGCCCACTTTTAGTGTTACTACCGTAACCTAAAGTGGGCCATAATAATTGTCTACAACACTGGTTACAAAGCAAAACATGTAAAGAAACATTATTATTGACTGAGTGCCATTTGTGATTGGCTGCTTTGATCTCACATCATTTATCACACTCCTACCAACATCTAAAAGTCAAGCAACTGCTGCCAACATGGAAACAACACTTTAATAGTTTTATCTCATTTCTTGAATAATGGTTTCACATGTGCATACTTCATTTCATCTGGGATGGTACGTGGCTGAAAGGATTCATTACCTATATGTCAGAGTATTAAACAAATGGCACTATGACATTGTTGGAGTACCTTTGCAGAAATATTATCAGAATACAATAGATTTTTGTTTAAATTTTAGTGGATGAGTGTGTTCAGCTCACTAACAGCCTGGGATATATGCATTTGCTGTATTTTACACAATCCAGTTCCTTTCAGAAGGTGGTACATAAAGCACCCTATGCCTCACAACATGAGGTAGCTTGTGTAGTATGAATGTAGATATAGAAGGTCCATAGTGAGATTGGCTGAAATCCATTATAGGATATTTTCTCTGAATTCTTGTGAAATACTGCTTTGAGCATCTACATGAATTCATCTGAATATGTTAAATTTAATATTACATTTCTTTTCTTATCTGCTGGGCTTGTCAATCTACTGCAAAAGATGATTGTAATTTTCTAATGTGACCAAATTGATTGTTCTGAAGGACCTAAATATTAGTAGAGATTTAATGCTGATGCATAAATGAAGAGAGTAAGCAACTACTTATCATGGGTAGTCAGACCATTGAGAATTTGACTTACGACTGGTACTATAAATAAAGGTGTCAATCAGGCTTACGCTGGTATGTCACTCTGGAAGGATAATCAACTACTGGAGTTAAATTAAAGCTCTATAACAAATGTTCCAATTCTCTTCTAGTGCTGTTGTCCATAAGAAAATTGACAATGAAGTCATGCACATTGACTAACTGCTTAGTCTTTGAATATATCTTTACCAAAATCTATTCAATCTCTCTCTCTCTCTCTCTCTCTCTCTCTCTCTCTCTCTCTCTCTCTCTCTCTCTCTCTCTCATGTACGTAATGTGATGAGTGGCTTTTCAAACTAAACAGTCAATATTCAGCAACCCCTGGAACACCTGCCATGCATACAAGGGATAGGCAACATAATGGGGCCACCTGTGCTCAGTTGGGAATGGTTAATAGTGGGTTGGACCCCCATTTTCCTGTAATACAGCTGCAATTCTTCTCAGAATGCTGGCATGTAATAATTGTGTTGTCTCCAGTGGAATTTGGCTGAAACAATGGTGTCGCTTGAGCTCATCACTTCAACAAGAAGTGGCCCTGTATACTGCAGTCACAGAGATATAACATGTTTTAAAAAAGAAGAGAGACAAAAATATTGGGTTTCTTCATATGTCAGTACCAGTGGTACAAGA
Organism: Locusta migratoria; assembly: GCA_026315105.1. NCBI lineage: Eukaryota > Metazoa > Arthropoda > Insecta > Orthoptera > Acrididae > Locusta > Locusta migratoria. Next base: position 108,868,142 of record CM048755.1, read on the forward strand.
GAAGATCTCCAATTACATTGGGAAGTGCTGGTCTGTAGAGAGTAACTAGATAGGTACCTGTGGCCTGTAAATTAAAACATGCGCAAGGAAGTGCTGACTTAATCCAGGCTCAAGGCTATCAGTTCATGTTAGGTCACTACTCGGTGCCGCACTTCTTCCCCTAATCGCTTGTTACGGTACAGATTTCATTTCCGAAATAACATAACATGGCGAACACATTATACAGATGTTTCTATTCAGATGCTGTACTCATTAGTACCAAATAACAGCTTTGCCACCGATGTATGGTGCTACAACTGGTACTTTCCCGCCTTTGGCTGCAATGCCAAAAAAGAGGATAGTTGATGCGAAGTGGTCTTTAAGGAACAGATATACGACAAAAGCGAACCATGATCCCATTGAATAGCTATTCTTGTGACAACTATATGAGTATATTGAAATGTTGCATTTGCCTCAGCAATACATTTTATATTCTGCCTAAGCGAATTACACCATTTTCAAATCATTTTATTGAAAGGTTCCAACAGTTTTCCCTGGCCACAGCAGCGGGCAGGTCACGGCGCCCCTGGATATTTGGTGCCTGTGTGCGACACACGTTGCATACTGCCTGTCTCCAGAAGTCAAGAAATATGGCTTCCACGTGGTAGCTTTCCCATGGAACAGGACCTTGTGTTGCAGTAAATTACTGACAGCTTTACAAATAGGACTCTTCCCTGTACCACCTTAGTCAGAAACCGATTTCTTTTGTGTTTCTGCTAGAGTCTCTCAACCTTACATCTGACATACTGTTTGATACTTAGATCAATGGTGACAGCCCTGTGAATTCTGTTACCGCCCCAACTTGCATTTAAATTCAGCTTTCACTATTAACAGTCTACCGCCTCAGTGGTTTTCTCATGAACAATGACTGTAGTGTTGCATCCTCCAGTCCTTCCCGCACCAAGGGGGGACACAACCATTGGTTAGTTGGTTTGCCTAGTGTTGCTTTAATATATTTAAGCTTCATTTGGTTCTGAAAATAATTTGTATTTCATATTCACAGTTTAAGATTAATTTCTACATACCCCTTCATTGTTAGTGTTAAATTTGACTTTATTAGTACTCATTAGTTATTTTATGACATATATTTGAAACCTCCTGACTACCTTTCTGACAGTGACAGATTTCTTGGTTGGTGCCAGAGCTGCTTGCCCCTTCTTCCTTTGGTTCACAACATCATAGTAGCTACAACCTACATTTTTTGGCATTTTGACACTCAATTTCAAAGCATTACAGAAATGTTCAAAAACATCTTTTGACTGCAAAATATAACTGTTAAAAGTCCATGGTGGAGCATGGGGCATTTTCATTGTCATTTCTTCTGTCACTGGAAAGTCCATACACAAGCATGGTCCCCCCACCCCCTACTTCATAATTTTTATTGTTAAAGTAGTGTTATAGAGTGAACACTTAGGGCGAGAAAAACTCAAGAAGTAACTTTTAAGGATGAAGTCAGGATAGAGGGCACCACTTGTGGAAACCAGCAGGAAAGGGGAAATATTTCAAGTGAGGTAATAATAAATTATGTAAAGACAAGGAAATTATTAGTTTGTAAGAAACAGGAGAACGGTGAACTAATGGTGGGGCTGAGAGGAGGGATGTAGATGCTCACATAGGTTTATGTGAGGGCAATTGTGATGATTTTGAATGCTGGCAGGGTTCATTAAAGAAACTGGTACTTAAGGAAAAGGAAAGGAGGCATCTGCGTGACACAAGTCTTAATCGGGTATTCGTTTGTTTAGCCGTGTTTGTGAATGGACAAGTGGCTAATTTTTGTGCTCACAGAGTATGCTGCACAATGGTTGAAGCAGATTTAGTATTTCATATCATTTCCTCTTACTAGTTTTCCTTACCCTTATATTGTAGGAGGCAGTTCTTAGTGTACTCAAGTGACTACATGAAACGGATTGTATTCTGTCACCTGTAGTGCAGTAATATGACTCTGTGGGAGAAAAAGTGAAATAATAGTAGATGCAGACATTACTTATTTTGGATGGACATTCAGTAGTGCTTTGGGGTGTCCTGGAAAGAACATGAACAGAGCATTTTTTGCTTCAGATCACATTCAAAGGATGCAGGGTCAGTTGAAGCACATGATTCCACCCATTGGTGTTGACCTGTGACTTCACCTTGTTGTGTTGTGATGTCATCAGTGCTAGGTAATTTAGAGTTGTCAGTGTTCACAGGTGGTGTGTGTAGGTATGTGGTGGCACACTCTTGTGGTGGGAGTTTACATGTCCATATGGTGTGTGACATTCGTCATATTCATGTAGTGTGGTTCTCTTAAAGTCGTTTTCTGCTTTTTTAGAGAGTTTGAGGATGATTTTTCTGTTATGTGTGCATTACTACTCATTTTAGTAGTGTTATGTTTCCAGTATAGTTTGCCTTTCTATAATATCATGTGTTTTGTTTTTGTTATGATGAGTAAGTTTAACTCTTTCACACTGCATGATTCTCTGGGGGGGAAGGGGGGGTTGGTCATAGTGAAATTTCTTCAGCTACATGGTGTTACAGTTGATGGTGTTCGTTGTATAAGATGTTGGCAAGGAATGAAGCTAACAAAAGCTGTGGGCCGGGGGGGGGGGGGGGGGGGGCTTGCAAGTGTGGTTTATTTTATGTCTTAATGTGTTGTGTTTGTTTTCTAATCTCCGTGTGTGTGTGTGTGTGTGTGTGTGTGTGTGTGTGTGTGTGTGTGTGTGTGTGTAACATGTTAGAATGGAACATTTGAATGGAATGATTGAAGTGAAGTGTTTGATACTATTTCTCTGATATCGGACAATACAGACGTGGAATGCCCGCCAGAGGCCATAGACTAGGGATCCTGATAGGGGTCCTTGCCTTCATCTGCTGGGTGGCACAGCACTTGGTAGATGGTGCACCATTTCACTGTGCCCCTCTGCAGCAGTCAGCAGCACTTCACCTGGTCACTATTTAAGCAGATGCACAGCACATTACCAGTCAGTTCTGTACTTGCACTTATACCACTAGCATTGCGTCATATCGTGGTTACGCAGTCTATCTACTGCCATTACCTTGCTCATTGTTGTGGTTATCTGCTTGTTCATACTCTGGTGTCGTGGGTCCTTCAGTTGACTTAGCATCCTGTGCTCGTATCTGTTGCTGTCCAGTCCTTGTCTGTTGTCGTGTCCACACTCTTTGTGTTTCCTCTGCACTGTCTGCTGTGAAGAACCATCTTCCACAGGCATCCCCACTGCCAGGTGGCTGTCACGTGCTTTCGGTCCACTGGTGCTCTGCCAGCACTGAAGTCTCAATAATCACAGACATAGTGTTGGCGATGAGGAAAAAGGAAGTTGTTCAGCAGTACGGAGGACAAACTTGTTTTGCTTTTGAAACAACAGCAGCTGTTCATGCCGCACCAGCAACTCCAGTTGGACTTGATTCAAAGATGCCTTCAGTTACAGACATAAAAACTTCGTGCACTGGAAGGTTGGTCACAACAGGTTGCAGCACCTCTGGCTAGTGGACCTCCCATACGTCTCCCCCCTCTACCCCCTTCATGTTTCTACTCTTCTGTGACACCATGGACGACTGTATACATACTTGCACAGTCTTAAACAGAATTTCATGGCATTTCAAGTTACAGATGATTCATTGCATGGTTGTTGTTTGTCTTAGTCATCGGAGATATGTGTCTTGTTGTCCAAATATTATTCCCAATGATGCCATGTAGTTGTCTCCAGGCTTGAATTCCATCAATACTGCAAACAGCCTGGCCAATCATACCACTCCTGGCTCCCAAACGTACAAGGTCTTAGACAAAAATGTGATTTTACATGCAGTAATCCGAACTGCTAGGCTTCCTATGTAGACTCCTTGATTTGTGATATTGTTGTTCAACTCACACGGGGTCTAGAGGTCTGCACTGAAGTAGTGAAATTAGATAACCTCTCACTGGAGACTATTTTATGCATTGCACTTTTGTTTGAAATTGCTCAGGCAGCAAACAAACAACTCATGGCAAGTCCACAAGTTGTAGCGGTCAATGTGCAATCGTTCACTCCACTGATACACTGGAGGCATAAGAGGTTACAGCTTGGTCGTGATTCATAATTGTCGGACATCTGACATCTGAGCCTCCAGTTGTCCCTTGTCACAGTCCAAGGGCAGCCCTAAAGCAGGAACCTGATTGTCTCCAGGCTGCCAGCATTATTGAACCAAGCAGATCGCTAACCCACTCGTCAACATCAGAAACCCCATTGGCTCCCTTCTGTTGTGCTGGAATTTTAAGACCACAATCAATTCTCAATCCCAGGTCAAAGCTTATCCTGTTCCCTGACAGGAAGATGTTCTCACCAAACTAGCTGGAGGGGAATATTTCTCAAAGTTTTATCTTGCAGATGCTTATCTTCTGTTACCTTTAGATGAGGAATCTCAGAAAATTATAGCTATCAACATACCTATTGGGCTATATAAGTACAAGTGACTCCCTTACCCATGGCCTCAACTCCTGCCATTTTTCAAAGTTATTTGGAGTAGCTGTTAAAACATGTTCCAACTTGTGTGAATTATCTGGATGATGTCATTGTTACAGGATCCTCCTGCCAAGGGCATTTGCGCTATCTCTACACACTTTTTACAAGCCTGCAGGCTGCAGTCCTGCCTTGTTATTTGGAAAAATGTTGATTTTTTTCAACCAGAGGTGTAGAATATTTGGGATATTGGCTCACCAAAGATGGAATCAAGCCCACCAATTGCAAGGTTGCTGCCATTGATAACCTTTCCTGTCCAAGTAACTTAACTAAACTACAGGCATTTTTGGGGAAAGTAAATTATTACTCTCAATTCCTAACTCAAGCAACTGACATGGCCCAACCCCTTAATCACGTAAAAAGGGGTACCCTACACATTGACCCCTGCCTGTAACTGGGCTTTCTCTCAGCTGAAAACTATGCTGAAGTCTGTCCTCTGTTTCATGCCTTTCTGGTTGTGGCAGCAGATGCATCTGCCCATGGCATCGGAGCAGTTTCGGCACATAGAAACGAGTATAGCTTCAAACATCCAGTTACATATGCTTCCAAGACCCATGGCATTGGGGCAGTTTCGGCACATAGAAAAGAGTATACCTTCAAACATCCAGTTACATATGCTTCTAAGACATTGACTCTGGTTCAGCATGGTTACTCGTGAATTAAGACAGAGGTGTTGGCTATAGTGTTTTCTGTGAAAAAGTTTCATGTGTTCCTCTTTGGGATGAAATTATCCTTAATCACTGATCATAAGCCTTTAATCATGTTTTTCAGGCAATGTTCCAACCTCCTAAAACAAACAGTTCAATGCCTTCAGCATGGGGCGCTGTTTATGATTTCCTACAACTATACCATTCGGTACAAACCTACAGCACAGCATTCTAATGCAGATGCTCCGTCTCGTCTGCTGGTTGGCCTGATCACGAATTTGACCAACAGGAAGTCCTCTGCTCCAATATAGACACTGCACCTTTACACACTCTAAATGGGTTCCTCACCACAGATACACATGTTGGCACTGCCACCCATCAGGATCCCACGCTGCATCAGGTTCTCCACTATGTAAAACATGGATGGCCAACTTACCTAATCTGCCATTTGACAACTGAACTCAGCCCCTGGAAACATTTGTCCCACAGGCTCTGTGGTGGGTGACGTCCTTCTGCTGTATACAGAGGCTAAAACATTGAGTTTACTGCACTGAGGACATTGGGGAGATGTCCTGGGTGAAGACTTTGGCTCACCAACAAGTATGTTGGCCAGGTATCAATAATGACAATGAGAAGGTGGTCCACAACTGTACAGTGTCCACCACGACTGAGACTATTCTCACAGTCTTGGCCCTGGTTTTGGCTGTCAAAGAGTTTCCTCACACTTTAGTTACAGACAATGGACCACAGTTTACAGCATCTGCCTTCTGACAGTTCTGTGAGGCCAATTATATAAAACACATTCTCAGAACCACCATGCCACCCTTCCTGAAATGGAGAAGCAATGTGTCTCATTAGGACATTCAAACAGCAAATTAAAATAGCTGTTGACTCCTCAGCTAGTCCATTGGTTTTAATAACCACACCAATTGATGGTCATAGCTCTGCTGAACTCCTTCATGGGTGGCAACTGCATACCCTGCTGCATTTGCTAATGCCACACCGCTCTGCACACTGCTCCTGAACTACCCGCCATTACGCGCCTGGCACAGATGTATGGGCTCACTCTTATGGGGCCACGGTGGTGTGGGTACCGGGAATGGTAGTGGAGACATGTGGTCATCGGGTGACCACAGTTCAAATGCAAAAAGGATTCGAGCACTGTCACAACAACTAGCTCCGGCTTCGACTGCATGTGGAGCTCCCAGCCCACCCCCTCTCCTTCTGACCTCCAGAGACTGTGATACCCCTTGATTGGTACCATTGGTGACAGCTGCCGACCACGCCTTTTCCCTTCCTATCCGTGACACCTCGTGGCATCCTCTGCTGACCCCATCTGGTGGTGTCACAATGGAAATCACAGACGACCCTCCATCCTCACAATTGACTGCTGAAGGATCCAGCTCTTCATTTGTCTCCTCTTTTCAACCACCACAGCATTGCCCAGGATGCTTCCGCCTGTATGCTCCTGTTTCTGCGTGGGGTGTGGGGTGGAAGAGATACGGTGTTGTGGACCGTAGATGTTGAACGCTCTTCAGAGGCCATGGACGTGGACTTCTGGTAGGGAGCCATGCATCCGTGCACTTGGCAGTGCTACACTCGCCAGAGGGCAACACCATTTCACTGCGCCACTTTGTGGCAGCCTATATAGCACATCACCTGATCGCTGTTTAGGCAGACTCACAGCATATTGCCAGTCAGTTCTCTGCTCATGATTATACATCTAGAATTGTGTCATAATGTATTGTGGCTACGCAGTCTACATTGAAATCTGCTGGTCATTCTCTTGCTCGTCTTTGTGATTGTCCTCTTGTTTATAGTCTGGGGTCGTGGGACACTTCAGCTAATTTAGTGTCCCATGCTAGTCTCTGTTGTTGTTGTTGTTGTTGTTGTTGTTGTTGTTGTTGTTGTTTAGTCCCTGTCTATCATTGTGTCCACAGTCTGTGTGTTTACTCTGTAGTCCCACTTTCAGAGACCATCTTCTGCAGGCAGCTTCACTGCCTGGTGGCTCTTGCATACCTCCACTCCACTGGTGTTCCGTCAGTGCTGAAGTCCAAATAATCGCAGATGAAGCAGTTTCTTTGTTGTTTGTTGCTGATTGGGTGGGGTTTTGAATTGGTATTGCTGTCTTCATCTGAGGTGTATGAAAGGTAAATTTAAATATTCAGTACCATTTTAATGTTGATGAGAATTGGGCATGAGTGATTCGTATAGTTTCCTTGATTTTAGGTGTAGTATAGGTTAACCAAAATATTTGTTATTGCTTTTATGCTATTGGTTTTGTGCAAGGGTGTTTGTTGTTGTTGCTGTCTTCATGTGAGGCGTTTTATAGATCAATTGAACTATTTGATTCCGTGTCTAGTTTTTTGCTCATTTTCGTTTTTTATTTCATGTATTTTGTGTAGGTTTTTTAAGTTTTATTTTTCATTTATTTATTTATTGTATTCATGCTTACAATGACCCTGCTCATAGCCCCCTAATTCCCACAGATGCCCCGCCAGTTTCATTTTATTGTTTTTCCGACAATTTTCGTGTGTTGATATGTCCATGTGTTAATTTTTTTCATGATTTTTTTTGGTCGCCATATTGGCTATGAGTGATATACATTGTTGCTGCCAACTTTATGTTGTCATGTGTTAAAGCAAACAGATGGTATCATATCATTCAATTTTGCCAAGGTGTTTAATAACTAGGTCCGGATTTGATTTAAATACTGGGTCTGGTAGTAAAAATCTACCATTCTAATATAGATCCTCTAGTAACACTCTAAAGTGAATGTAGAATGTGTGAATTGATAAGTAGACCTATAATTCCATTTTGATACAAAATACCCATCATGTTTCTTTTATTTTTGTTTATTTATTTTTGAGAATTATGTCTGTTAGATGAACACCATCTTTTGTGATGCACTAATGATATTACCAAATAAAAACTCTCACCAACATTTCAGGTGGAATTGCCTGGACCACTTCACCGATGTGCCACTTTAGAATCTCTAAGTTAGGAACACGTTATACAAATGCTTGGCTCTTGAGATATCCTAGCACAAAAAGAAATCACAAGACCTCAGCTCTTAGAGCTGCTTCTTGATAGTACATTCACAAAACCCGAGATGATCCTACCTGTGAACACTGTAAGTAACATTTCCATTATATCTGTAGTGTTATGTAAAGAGGTCCCATCATCTAGATCTATATGATTGCTCAGTAAACCTTACAAAGGGTTGACTGTGCTCTTATCTTGAATTGTGAAGACAATACAAATGATCAATGTTTCAAATGATTGCTATTTTTAATTAAATCATGGGGCTAAGTAGGTGGATGGGTCAATGTAAGTGCAGTACTCTTTCACTTACTTCAATCTATTTGCCAACATTTGCAACTTACGTCTGACAAGGGCATTGTATGAATGGCTCATTATAAAGTTTAGCTGATTATTCTGCACACTCAAGTGCCTCGAGAGGTTTCAATGATCCACCTTCATACTGTTTGTCGAAGACTGATGCTCCAGCATGCACTTCGTTCTTACAAACGCCCAGACTGCGCTATTGCGCATGCAGACACAGATACAAGAAGGCACCAAAGACGTTACTCGCCAGCAAGGAATATGTGTAAATTGTCTGAGGCTGCATGGTTGATTATCACGGAGAAATCGATGTGTTATGATCTGTGCTGTTGCGACGTCTTTGTAAATTTATTAAAGAATGTGCCGGATTCCAAGATTTATCTAACCTGAAGCCACTGTCTGTGTTAATTAAATTCATCCACAAGGAAATTTCAATTGCTTGTTTCACCACCGAGTCCCAGAAAGATGAAGTGGAGGCTAAAATTTTGACATTTTCGTACGTCATGGAGTGTCCAGTATCAATACAGTGCTCTGCCACTGCCGATTTATTAGGTTGTAAGAGACGGGTATACCTTTGGTGTTCTGTGCATCTTGTGTGGATGGATGTTCTTATTTTATTTATGTGAATACCCAGCCAAGACACCAAGGTATTCACTTTAAGTCTTTCTCTCCTTTCTTCCATTTTATTTGCTTTATTTATTTTCCTTATGTTACATCCTATGCTTGATGTAGTTTAACACACTGTTTTATGCCACTTCTTAGCAATATTTAATGTAAGCTCTGTGATTGGAAAAAGGAACTGATGACCAGTGCAATTTACATATACATATATACTCCGCAATCCACCCAAAGGTGCATGGCTGAGGGTATTAACATACCACTACTTGTTACTAGCTTCCTGTTCTAATCCCATATAGAACAAGGGAAAAACAAATGTTTGTTTGCATCCATATGAGCCCTAATCTCTCTGATCTTTGTGGTCTCTACACAAAACACATGTTGGCAGCAGTAGAATTGTTCTGTAGTCTGCCTCAAATTCCGGCCCTATAAATTTCTTCAACAGTGCTTCTCAAAAAGAATGTTGTAGCTTTTCCTCCAGCAACCCCCCATTTGAGTTTCTGAAGCATTTCGTAACACTCACACACATTGATCGAATCTACCAGTTACAAGTGTAGCCGCCCACTTCTGAACTGCCTCTATGTCCTCCTTTACACTGATCTGGAGGGGATCCCAAACACTTAAGCAATGCTCAAGATGGGGTGTTTTATATGCAGTCTCCTTTGCATATGAATTACACCTTCCCAAAATTCTCCTAATAAAGCAAACTCGACCATTCGCCTTCCCCACGACTGTCCTTATATGCTTGTTCCATTTCATATCGCTGTGCATCTTTACTCCAAGGTATTTAGTTATCATGACTCTTTCAAGCAGCACGCTTCTTATACTGTATTTGAATTTTACAGGATTGTTTCTCCTACTCATCTGCATCACCTTACACTTTTCTGAATTTAGTGCTAGTTACCATTCCTCAGACCACCTAGAAATTTGGTCCAAATCATCCTGCATGCTACTAAATTCATTCAATGACAACACCCTCCTGTACGCCACAGTGTAGTCACCAAAGAGCCACAGATTGCCACTCACTCTGTCTGTCAGATCATTTATATAGGTAGAAGATAATCATACTTCCTTGGGGCACCCCTGACAATACCCTAGTCTCTGATGAACACTTGCCATTGAGGGGACAGTGTACTTGGTTTTGTTACTTATATAGTCACTCAAATATTTGGGTACCTATTACCCCAGCTCGTACCTTGATTGTCAGTCTGTAGTGTAATACTGTGTCAAACACCTTTCGAAATGTTTTTCGTATAGTCTATGGGACTTACCTTTCGAAAATCAAGAAATATGCAGTCTGCCTGTTGCCCTTCATCCATAGCATGCAACATGTCATGAGAGAAAAGGGCAAGCTGGGTTTCACACGATTGATGCTTCCTAAAGCCATGCTGATACATGGTGTAACGTTTCTGCTATGTTGTGCACTCTACAAAATCCGTTACCAACATTACAAACACAAAATATCGGACACCTAAAATAAAACTTTGCTACCGGACATGTAAAATATCAGATTTTCGCGTTCAGTTTGAAATATGATTAACACTATTAGTAGAACATCTTTATGAAATAGTACGTTGATTTAAGCATAACTTTGGCTGTCCTTTTACATAATTTTCAATTTTTATACTTTTGTAAATAAATGCTGCAAACACTAAAAATGCATTACACTTAGTTTTGGAAATTGCTGAACCTATATAGATACTAATTTGTATAAAAACAACAATATTACATGTTATAACTATTGCACAACATGATTACATATGTACTTTTTGTTTAAATAAATTAGGGCAGACCATGTTTTATATATCACTGGATCCTAAATCTAATAATGATCATTTTTCACGCACTAAAATTAATATTCCGTTTGGTACTAAGAAACTAGCTTCGAAATAGATAAAACTACAACTATTGTATACAAATCCGTATTCATAAAAAATTAGACCACAAACTGAAATACATTAAAATTCCATGTCTCAATAATAGTACACCTACACAATATTGTCAAAACAGATATGTGTGCATTTCAAAAACACAGATAATGCAAATAATTTGAGTAATGTAAACACTAGTCAAAACATTACTCTTATTTTACGGTACCACAGTAAATACAAATTTCATGAAACACGTATATACACTGAGATAAATAGTTAAAGCTTAAATGTAATATTTTAATTTGTGTATTTTGGCATATTTAAAGTAAAAGAATATTGTTTATTTGTGAATTACAAAGTTTTGCTTGTTTGTGGCTATAATGTCCAACATATTTCCATTGTGTGTGGGCTGAAGATTTAGCTGATCAAAGCAGTGTTCGGAAAACATACTCAACAACAGTTCACAAGACTGCTTGTCTGTACCCCTTGTAGGGAAAATATAGGTGTTCCAGTCTGTACTCAGCCGGTTGAAGTGGCTTCCAACCAATAAAGCATGGTCATGGTACCTTCGTACTACTGATCATAATCTTTCTTTGAATGTCTCTAGCACTGTGATGGTGGAACTGGGTGGCCGGTAAAAAGTCAACTATTAACTTGATTTTCCCCTCGGGGGGGCTCAGCAATAATTTGCTGAGTATGGGGTTGGCGAACCCGGGATCCCGAGCTGGGGACTGCGTCACTCCAACAGTCTCCCACATCGTAAAATCTGTGCATCCCTCAGCAATCACTGTTTCACATGATAGTTACAGAGCCTGGGGATCTTGGCTTAATCACCCGGGTCACAAGGACTTCAATCTCAAGGTGAGCGTCGGGCGTAGGACATGCATGGCTATTGAGGTTGAATAGTCGCTAGCAGGCAACCTATGAGGGAAGCATACTGTTATAATCGGTGGCGACTTTAATTTACCCTCGATATGTTGGCATAATTACGTATTCAAAACCGGCGGCAAATATAAAACATCGTCCGAACTAGTTCTGAATGCTTTTTCTGAAAACTACTTCGAACAGTTAGTTCATGAACCCACTAGAATAGTAAGTGGTTGCAAAAATACCCTTGATCTCCTAGCAACAAATAATCCTGAGCTAGTAAAGAGCATCAAACCAAACATAGGGCTTAGCGAACATCGAGTTGTAGTAGCTAGACTGAATGTCAAAATGCCCAAATGCACCAAAAATAAACGTAAAATATATCTATTCAATAAAGCAGATAAAAATTCGCTTCACGCTTTCCTGAGTGATAGTCTCCAGTCTTTCAAAACTAAAAATGCGAGTGTAGATCAGTTGTGGCTTACTTTCAAAGACATAATATCAGTAGCAATCGAGAGATTTATACCAAATAAATTAATAAAAAAGGGGGGCTGACCCCCTGTGGTACACAAAACAGGTCAGATCACTGTTGCAGAAACAAAGAAAAGTGCATGCAAAATTTAAAAAGACACAGAATCCACAAGACTGGCAATCTTTTACTGAAATTCTCAACCTAGTGCAGACTTAAATGCGGAAAGCCTATAGTAGTTACCACAACGAAATCCTGTCTCGTAATCTTGCAGAAAATCCAAAGAAATTCTGGTCATATGTGAAATACACTAGCAGCAAAACACAAACAATATCTTTATTACGCGATAGCAATGGTAATACTACCGATGACAGTACTGCTAAGGCAGAATTACTAAACACAGCTTTCCGAAATTCATTTACCAAAGACGACGGAGTGAACACTCCATTATTCGATCCAAGAGCAGCTGCCAGCATGTGAAACTTAGATGTTCCTGGAGTAGTAAAAAAACTTCAGTCACTAAACAAAAACAAATCTTCCGGGCCAGATTGTATACCAACTAGGTTCCTCTCAGAGTACGCTGATGCAATAGCTCCGTACTTAGCTATAATTTACAACCGATCACTCAGCGAAAGATCTGTACCCAAAGACTGGAAAGTTGCCCAAGTTACTCCAATATTCAAGAAAGGCAATAGGAGTGATCCCCAAAATTACAGGCCTATCTCATTGACGTCGATTTGCAGTAGGATTTTGGAACATATACTTTGTTCGAATATTATGAACTACCTCGAACAGAACGACCTATTAACCAGGAGTCAACACGGATTCATAAAGTATCACTCTTGCGAAACACAGCTTGCCCTTTATTCACAAGAAGTGTTAAATACCATCTACAAGGGATATCAAATCGATTCCATATTTCTGGATTTCCGGAAGGCTGTACCTCACAAGTGGCTTCTAATGAAATTGCGTGCTTATGGAATATCTCCCCAATTGTTCAGTTGGTTTCATGATTTCCTATCAGAAAGAACACAGTTTGTTGTAATTGACGGTAAGTCATCGAGTAAAACAGAAGTGATATCTGGCGTTCCACAGGGAAGCGTTATAGGTCCCCTACTCTTCCTCGTGTTTATAAAAGATTTAGGAGACAATCTGAATAGCTCCCTTAGACTGTTCGCGGATGACACTGTCGTTTATCGGTTAGTGAAGTCAACAGGGGATCAAAAGCAACTGCAAAGCGATTTAGACAAAATTTCTGCATGGTGCGAAAATTGGCAATTGACACTAACTAAAGAAAAGTGTGAAGTAATCCACATGACCACTAAAAGAAATCCGCTGAACTTTAATTATGCGATAAATCAGTCAAACCTTAGTTCGGAGATTCTACCAAATACCTAGGAGTTACAATTACGAACAACTTAGGCTGGAGAGAACACACAGAAAATATTGTTGGGAAGGCGAACCAAAGGTTACGTTTCACCGCAGAACGCTTCAAAGATGCACCATCTCCACCAAAGAGACTACCTACATCACACTTGTGCGTCCTCTCCTGGAGTACTGTTGCCCCTTGTGGGACCATCACTAGGTGGGACTGACGGAAGACATTCAGAAGGTTCAGAGAAGGGCAGCTCGTTTTGTTCTATCACGTTACGGGGGGGGGGGGGGCCTCACGGAAATGTTGCACGAATTGGGGTGTAAATCATTAAAAGAAAGACATTATTCATTGCGGCGTGATCTGTTTGCGAAGTTTCATTCACCGACTTTTAGTTCTGAATGTGAAAATATTTTGCTAGCACCCACCTACTTAGGGAGAAATGACCATCCCAATAAAATAAGAGAAATCAGATCGAAAACAGAACGATTTAGGTGTTCTTTCTTCCTGTGTGCTATTAGAGAATGGAACGGTAGAGAAATGTTATGAAAGTGGTTAATGAACCCTCTGCCAGGCACTTGAATGTGATTTGCAGAGTATCTATGTAGATGTAGATGCTGCACCTCAGTTGTATCAGGCTTACCCCGGCAAGCAGAGCTCTGCCTTGATGGACTTTTATATTCCTAGGTGCTTGTGGAACCACCATGAAACAAACTAAGGGTAACGTTGGTGGGTGTATAATCGCCGTCTCTAAGTGTAGTAAGATTGACTTCAGTGCCGAGAAGTATGACCCTCAGTTGTTTCCTTCCCTGGCCACACCATGGGAGGAATGTAGCCAAAGAAATCTGTTAGACATATGCCCCTCGATACTTGGTTTGTTTCAGAACAGATGGGAAATCATTTATGACAATGAAACCATTATTATTCATTGAGGACATAGAGGGCAAGTTTGGAGAGGTGGAGGGCATATTGAAGATGAGATCTGGTTCAGTCCTCATTACGTCATCCCCGGCGCAGTCAAGAGCATTGCTTGCCCGTGACAGGCTGGGTGATGTTGCTGTAATCATCACTCCCAACAAGAGCCTCAACATGGTCCAGGGAGTTATATCCCATAAGATCTTAGATTGCAGTCAGGTGGTGAACTACGCAAGACCTTGGAGTGGCAAGGAGTCTACTTTATTCGGTGTGTTTATAGGGGTCCGAAGAACAGGGTCGCTACTGGTGCCTTCATCTTGGCCATTGAGGCCAGGTCATTGCCTGAGAATGTCGAGGTGGTGATTTACCTGTGTGACATCAAGCTCTATGCGCTGTTTCAAGTGCTGGAGGTTCGGCCATATTTTCTCCTGATGTAATGCCAACGCCACCTGTTGGGAGTGTGGATGTGCATCACTCCCAAACGTCCCCATGTGCACTCAACTATGGAAGCAACACCCACTTGCTCACCTGCCTGCTCAGTTCTACACAAAGAAAGAAAAATTGTGGCATATAAAACCCTGGATAGGTTGTCTTATTTGGAGGATGAAAAGAAATTTGAGAAACTCCACCAGTAAGCATGAAAACAACTTACGCTGCAGCTGCATCACCATTTCTGATCCTGCCGACAAGATTGCCATCCATTCAGTCGGTCCTAATAGGCTTCCAGGCCAACTTGTCGACATCTGTCCTATTGGTGGTTGGGGACATCTCCCCTCTGTTTCCCCCAAACTCTTTGCTTTGGGAGCAGTAATACTCAAACCATCAGGGACATCGGTCCCCTCCCCCGAGCCAGAGTGCAACAGCCTGTTCTGGCTCCTCTCGCTAGGAAGGGATCGCTTAGATCCCTTTCTCCCATGGTTTCTCCTACTGGTGCAGTGGGCGCCAGTGAGTGTCTGAAAGAACCACAAACTGCTGGTCGTAGGACCTCCAGGGCATCCTTAGTCCCAGAGACTGTGTCAATAAAGCCCTCTCATCATGAGAAACCAAAGGACCATTGGGACAAGAAAAAGAAGAAAGGCTCCCAGGTGGGTACTATGCCACCATATACCTCAGCTTCTAAGGATGAGATGTTAATCCTTGCAGCCAATGAGGACTTGGCAAATGCTGAGACTTCGGAAGCCGTGGATGTTGGGGCTCTATCTCAACAGTCAGTGATGACAGATAGTTCTGTGGAATCTGCTCTACCTTCCACTTAAATATGCCCTGTAAGTCAGGAGATAGTGTGGTACTCCAATGGAACTGTGGTGGTTTCTTCCGCCACTGTGGCTGAGTTGCAGCAGTTACTGTGCCACTAACCGGCTATACGTGTAGCCCTACAGGAAACCTGATTTCCTGCTGAGCAGACCCCCGACTTTTGTGGCTACGGGGCTACTATAAAAATTGTGCAGCATATGATAGGGTATCCAGAATTGTCTGTATCTACATCCTCACCTCTGTCCCTGGTGCATTCAGTGACACTTCGAATAGTGCTCGAGGCAGTGGTTGTGAGAATTTGGGCACGACGGGACATTACCATCTGTTCTATCTACCTTCCTCTGAATGAGGCAGTATCTGCTGCAGACCTTTCTGCCTTGATTCCACAACTTCCCCTGCCATTACTTCTTTTGGGAGATTTCAATGCCCATAACCCCTTTTGGGGTGGCACTTGGATCTCAGGCTGTGGTAGAGACATGGAGGCTCCCTTGGCACAGCTGGACTTGTGCCTTCTCAATACAGGTTGTTGTTGTTTGGATGTTTTAGGGGGACTAAACTACGGGGGTCATCAGTCCCCCTCAATACAGATGCCCCCATGCATTTCAGCATGGCGTATGGCATGTACTCAGCTATTGATCTGTTTCTCTGCAGTCCCAGCCTTCTCCCACAATTGAACTGGGGGGGGGGGGTCCATGATGACCTTTGTAGCTACCACTTTCCCATCCATATCTCTCTCCTTGACTTTCAACCTCCAGACTGCTTTCCCTGCTGGTCTCTCTGTAGGGCTGACTGGTCTGCTTACATCTCGGCTGCTAGGGTGATTACTTCAATCCCGGATGATTTTGATCAGGCTGCTCATCAAATCACTAGGGCCATTGTTTCCACTGCTGAGATAACTGTTGTGGCCACCATTGGCTCAGTTTGGTGCAAGTTAGTGCCATAGTGGACACTGGAGATTGCTGAGGCCTTCAAGGATCGTCATTGGGCACTCCAGCACTACCCTTGTATAGAACACCTCAACGCTCTGGCTCTGGGCCCAAGCTTGGAGACTAATACATCAGAGTTAGCAAGACTGTTGGGAGAGGTATGTCGCCACCATCAGCTCACGCACCTCCCCATCTCATGTGGTACCAGGTTTGGGGTACCGGTCCACCAGTAGCAATCCCCAGCCTGAACATTCAGAGTACTATATGCACAGATCCAGTTGCTATTGTTGAGCACATGGCAGACCGTTTATGCTCGTAATTCTGTGACTGCAGTTTACAGTGTGGACTAACACACTCTGAGAGTGGGTTGAGTGCAGGCAGTTATTGTTATGAACATGTCTGTGGGAACTGTATAATGCCCCATTTAGTGAGTGGGAGTTCAAGACTGCTCTTGCTGCATCCGCTGATACCTCTTCTGGACCAGACCGTATTTGCAGCCAGTTCATCCGTCACCTCTCAGCAGACTTTCAACACCAGTTACTAGCCAGTTACTACCCCAACAAAACTGGACGCTGTCTACCTAAGGCGCACCATAGTGTGCCTAACATTAGAGCTCCCAGTCACTAACAGATCCTCCTCCTGTGTCCCTGCTCAAACCCTGCTGAAGAACCTGCCTCATGATCACATACAGGATGCCACACGGCCAGCCTCCACATTGGCCTTCCGCCTCGAGTGACGCAAAAGTGCTACCCGCCACTCATCCTGCAGCAAGGGCAGACCAACTGCGTCCTGTACATGTGAAGGTGCTGCGGTAGCAGAGACCATGGGCGACCCGTGCGACACTCCAGAATCTTGACTGCCGCCACATCCCGAGGCAGCAGCCTGAAGATGGTTGACTGTGGCCAAAAGCACCTTCAGCTGTTTGTGAATGGCAGCCAACTCCTCTTGCGTCCACACACAGCATGCACACAGCCTATCCATCCTACCACTGCTACTGAAATACCTAAAAAGTGAAAACAGATAAAGCTGATATATACTTAAATTCGCTACTACACTAGTGCTTTACTAATGGCAGCTGGTAGCCGACTGAGCTGTATTCCTAAGAGAAGAGCTGACTTGAATAAAATAAAGTCCAGAGCACTTGAATTAAAGCCTATTATCCCAGAAAACTTTGTGCAGTAACATTTCAGAAATAATAATTTCTTCCTTGTGTGTAGTTTTTTTTTTAGAAAAAGGTGGGTAATTAAATACATCAACAAACGTATAATGGCTAGTTTTCTTTGAAAGCGTTTATTTGAAGAGCAGCCTAGATGAGTCTCAAATCACACCATTACAATACCTTAACTGCAAGGTTTTTGTATTTAAGCATGTTATATTTTATGAAGCACAAGGCTAAACAGAATTTTTAATTAATGTCTCATATTTTTATTTTCAGTATTTGGCTTGGTGCCACACCTTCCATTTGGCTTCCGAAATCCTCATGGAAAGTGCACACATGTATAGGCCTAAAACTTGTCATCTATTGTGGTATTTTCATTTCGAATCCGCACCCTAATATCTTCCTTGTGTCTGATTGAAACCAATTGCAGGCCAGATCTGGCCAACAGGTTGCCAGTTGCCCACCCATGGCCTACACTATGATTGTTCGTCCTTTGCTTGAGTTGATTCATTTCCAGATAGGATTAAAAAAGGATGTTGAATAACTTCAAAGAAGGCAGCTCATTTTTTAATCCTTCAAAAATATTGTTTCTGTGTATGATACATGAACATGGATGACAATCATTACATCATATGCTTTTTCATTGCGGTAAAATGTAAAATATCTGGTCACCAAGTCCCTTAGGTGACACTCACCTTCTCGTAGTCATCTTCTCAGATTCTCTGAGTGCTGTTCAGAGCTTTTGCATCCATCTAGTGGTATAGCGATTTCAGAAATTTCTCCACTTGCTAACTGTCAGTGGGACAACGGTGATGTTTCTATGGGATCCTAGCCATGTCAGCTGTTGGGAAAAGAGATCATGCATGCTGCTGCAAAGGATGTAGTTTCCCTAGTTTGGCTTGCTACCTATTCTTTTACATCAGATGACCTCTCTGGTATAGTCTCCAGGTGAGTGCTATCGCTATGAAATGCACATTGGTCTTCCCTTCAAGGCAACAAAGTCCGGGAGATCAAATCCTTTCCTTTTGCATGGCTGACTTCCTTCTGGCCCTCTCACCACAAGGTGGTCATTATAGCTCACCTGTGCATAGGACACTGTCGTTTTAGCCACCACCACTTACCATGTGATGATCCTGGCCCACCTTGTGACCACTGTTACCAACTCTTGACTTTGTGCCACCTTCTGGAGCAGTGCCCGTTTTTTAACCGCCTCCATCAAAATTTTTTATTCCATCTGAGTTTCCTGATGTTTTAACTGTTGATCGCGTCCTACTTTTTATCCACCACAGTAACATGGCGAAGGAAATTTAACTCTGCTCCTGCTAATCCTTACGGTCATTATGTTTCTTGATGGGCACCTATGACCACAGTAGTTTTGCACCTTTTAAAAAAGAAAAAAAGAAAAAAATTAAGCACTTTTTGGTACAGCCTTGTAGCCTTGAGTACTTCCAGCGATGCAGTTTTTATATCCAGAATTATTGCAAATCTATGTCTTTTTGGGAACAGGAAGAAGTTGCAAGGGGGGGGGGGGGGCAAATCCGGTGTGAATATAGTGGCTGAAGCATTATTGTTGTGTTGCGGCAATAATTCGTGATGCAATATTCCATGGTTAAAAAAACCACACACACACACACACACACACAAATATTGGTGGGCCATTTGGCCACTGGTATTTAGGATTGAAAAGATATGGATTTGTTTTTGTGGCTCAATATGAGCCCGGTAGCTGTGGAGACCAATGCAAGACCAGGTAAGCTTTTGATAGTTCATTGTAGGAAATGATGCACATTCTGAAGGCTCTTCCAAATGAATTTTGAGAAAGAACAACTAATGTAATGAAATACCCACTTTCTTGGTTTGCTGGATGAGATGAATCATAACTTCATGCAAAACAAGGATGGAACAACTGTCCTTCCATACAATTAATGATGCCTACTGCACCATTCAAAACACATTTTCCTTTACTTTATGGTTAAGTGTTTTGAGTTGGGATACTGACTGAAGAATGATGTACTTCAGCATGAGATGCAGATTTGCTTTGTTTATATAAAGTAGATTTTTAGCAATGCAGCAGATGACTCAACTTTCAGCATTCTGCAAGTCAAATATAGATGCAAGCGCGATTCTTTTCTTGGTGGTGTGAAATTTATTATTTGGTTGGACACACATTTCCACTGATGACAGGGATTTACGCTGTTTGAAAGCTGTAAAGAAAAGATTGTGAAGACATGGGCTGAATCTTTTTGAATGGTATTTAGAAATTTCTTGTGTGTCAATACAAAATATTTCTAAATACTTCTACAGATGGCTGAAGGACACTGAGAAATATAACACTTTCAAACTGCTGTTATCTGCTTCCCGCAGATTAACAATTGGACTTTGCACTCCTAATTCACTGCAAATTCTTTGACCGGGGGCAGTGAGTGGCTCATCTTTGGGGTATTGTAATAAATATGACTAATAACAAAAAATAACCACTTAAAATAAGACTTGATCTAATTTACACACTTTTTATATTAAAGGTAACTGGTTTGATTCATTTACATGGATTATATTCAGACCAATTTAACCATATGCTGCCATTGGTTGTGTGCTGAGCAGGAGCTGCTCAAAGCATCAACATCCTCATCCTATTGGCTCCTGCTCAGCACACAACCACTGGCCAGCATTATGATTGTATTGGTTTGAAAGTGATAATTTAAATGATTTAAACTGATCTCCTTTAAGGTAAAAAAGTGCCAAACAAAATGTAAAAGTAATTTTTAGAAACTTTAAGATTTCTGTATTGTTTCACCTAACGCGTTTGCAGAAAAATAACCTGTAGTGATCTGGTACATACACAATAGTTACCACAATGACAACAACACAGAACAAGTATAAAGTAGTGGACACACCAAAGGATAAACACGTAAGTGAGGCTAAGTGTGATCTATGCTGCTCTTAGATGCTCTGTCCACGTGGCACTGGAGGACTGCAGTGGCACGGACAGATAGCTTGGTGGCCTCAGCTGTAACCTAATAGTGCTCATTCATACTGATGTTCTGTATCACTGCACAACACTAAACACTTTCTTGGACTGGCTGTAAGCTAAAATACGTATCCTCTGTGTGCAAGAAAAGTCCCAAAAATTTGAGATGCAAACTGACAGCCATTGCAAGTGACGATTGATCAGGATAACCCTCAATAAAAATCTTGGATAAAGGCTATGTCATAACTTTGGTCTAGGTTGAGGTGCAGCCGGCTATGTAGAGGAAAGGTCCCACAAAATCCATGTGGATGTGCTTCTAAGGGCTATACTCAGGGTGGGCCACAAGGAAATCTAAAACTTATGGTTGCACACTGTTTGCAAGTTGCTACAAGCGGACAGTTTCACTGTCAGTTCCTGCACAGAACTCATGGCAGGTAATAATTTAGTATGAACTCCCCCCCCCCCCCCAGCTCTCAAGTAGCCTTGATGTAAAAGGTGCAGGAACTTCCCCCCTCTCCCGCACCCACAAAAAGCTTCTGAAATCAGCATATGGCATGCCAAGCAATAATACCCCATTGAGAACAGACAGCTGTTAGTTAAGAGAAAAATAATTGTGGAGGGAGTCACAAGGTCCCACCTGGTGGCTACTCTGGCCAGTTCTTTAGATAAGTGTAAAAACCAGGTGAATGACAATATCTGCAGTAACTGTGACAGCCACATGTGAACTATTGATAGGAAAACCATCGACAGCAGCCAGAGTAGCGACATCAAAGTGAAAACACTGTAACTACTCACAGTCAAAAGGAGGATATGTCCTAACAGAAGGCATGTCAACACATTTGCATTAGCATGCTGGGTCAAAGGGTGAAAATGAATATCATCTCTCATGATAATGGGATAAAAAGCACGTAGCATTGGAGACAATGTGCCACTATATATGGGAAGAAGGGGTGTGTGTGTGTGTGTGTGTGTGTGTGTGTGTGTGTGTGTTGCACCATATACGATAGCAAGAGCTTCTTTTTTGACCTGGTAGTATTTCTGCTGTGCTGAAAACGATTATTTAGACGTGAAAGCCATAGGCCATTTGGAGCTGTCAGCAGTGAGTTAGCCAGGACCATGCTGAGGATGTACAGAAAGGTGTCTGTTGCCAAAATAAGTTGGCCAAGAGGAAACAACAGACAAGGAGCCAACAAAAGTTTTTCTTTCAGAGACTGCTCACTCACAGCCCAGACTAACAAAATAGCATGTTTTTTTAAAGGGTATTTAAATTTGGAACCAGTATGGCTACTTGAGTAATATTTTGTGGTAATATGCTATTATCCTGAGAAATACCTGCAGGTTCTTGATGGAAGAGGGGTGTGGCATTGCTGTGACTCAGTTCTTTGTGTGGCACGGAGAAACCCGCCATAGTGTGTCAGTGGGACTGATGACCTAGCTGTTGGTCCCATCCACCCATCAACAACAACAACAACAACAACAACATCACTGAGCAGGAATTGCACCAATGAGTGTCATCAGTGTGTTCAAGCTCCACAAGATGAGTGCTGGACACAAGCTAAACATTTAGATCATCTTGGTTTTTTCTTATTGTTTGTTGTTTATTAAAAAAACGCACCCTCACCCGTGCGTGTGAGTGCACAACCCCCCCCCCCCCCCCACACACACACACACAGGATTCTCACACAATATTTACATTGGTTGTAAACACATTACTTCAAATATATGCCTATCATTGCCTTATGTCACTCTAAATGCCAGTCAGTAGGATCTCTCAACGTTCATTCCTGTGGACAACTTCCTTGGTGTGGTTTACATCATGTGAGTTATATGAAAGTGGTGTTAGTCACGTAATATTTTCTGAATTTTATTCACAACTCTAACATCAGCCTGAATACAAAATATGCCACGCAAGTCACCTGTCTGTAGATTGTAGGTATCTATAAAGCCAGACATGGTCGCTAGTTATGTAAAAGCAGAAAAGATCATTTTAACTGTATAATAAATGTACCATTTCCACTCATTAATAATGTTTTTGCAGCATCTTCGAAATCAGTTAATACAATCAACCATATTGTTGCAGGCTGAAGAGTCATCAGACAGTACTGCTGAGAGCACTTTATGCTCTGAAGAAATAAAACCTATCAGTTCCTTTATGAATAACAGAAGAAAGATGTTGGAAGTAGCATTCTCAGCAGTCAATGCAGATCAATTGAAAGAAATCATTCCTCCATTCCTCAAGGTATGTCTCACTTCTATGTTATCTGCCATCACCATGTTTTCAGTGTAAAGAAGACTGTTAAATATTTGAATAGTCTTTAAAATGTGTGGAAAGGTGTCTAATATTCGTATCTTAAGGGTGTGAAGTAGGAAATATATCTGTAAGAAGAAATGGAGGACTGAGAAGTAGTATGAGACGTGCCATTATTACGATAGTTGGTAATGTGTGATACAAAACATTGGTAACATAATTATGTAGAAAATATTTTTTGAGAGAAACTGGATATTACTGATGTCTCATCAAGGAAAGTAAAATTGAGTGTTGTAATGCAGAAGAAATGGGGTACACTGTTTATTTTTATGTGAGAACAAGTGATTTAATTGTTTTGATGAAAACTCTGAAGTGGTTAACAATGAAGATACCCCCCAGGTTAAATGGTTAAACATGAATAAAATGATGTAAAATATGATGATCAAATCTCCCAACTCTAAAGTTGATTTAAGTAATAAAACTCTACTTGTGTCACAAGAAATTTTTGAAAATTGACAAATCTAAAGAAAACAAAAGCACAAGTCATTAAAGAAACAGAAGTGTGTAACAAATGTTTTTACCCACAGACTCACAAGAGTAACAAGTTTGGTATTATTTGCTTGAAAGCCTGGGGTAGTGCATATGTACTCCCATAGTCATATTTCCCAAAATGGAACTTACTTTGTTGCTTTAAGATTTCCCTCATTGCTCATGTGAAATATAAATGAAGTGATGAAAGCCTATTAGACTGGAACAATGTGCTTACTAGACGAGGGTAATGTTCAGATGTGCTACATCATTTTCATTGTATCTGAACTTCAGTGCTTCCATACTAAAATCCACTGTGATAAATTTTTCAGTTTTACTAAGAGATGTTTCATTCTGCTGCCTTTTATTCATCTCATGAAAACTGCACATTTACTCTTCATTGAGTAATAAATGAAGAAAATACAACACAGTAAATTCTATTTATAGAAATATGGCTCCACAGATACAGTGTGTTTCAACATACTATTGTTTCAAGAAAATGTTTATCTTTACAGCAAATAATACCTAATTTATGAATTATGGTGGTGCTGGTCATAGTTGGCCATTTCTTCAGCATGTCCAGTTTCTTTAGTCTTTGAATTCGTTAACCTTAAACATCAATCATACTTGAGTCAAAGTTTTACAGATGAATGATATTTCAAAATAACTTTTATTTGTTTTTTGTTTATTTAGTTACGGTACTTTCCTTGTAAGATCAACAGCCAAGTTACAGGTTTGTTCCTATTCACGAGTGAACAATTAAGTTTAGAGAGAGAGAGAGAGAGAGAGAGAGAGAGAGAGAGAGAGAGAGAGAGAATATATGTAGGTAATGAGCTCTACAGGTTACATTAACCCATTGAAATGTGTGTGGAATGAGTCAGTTGGAAAGTAAAAAAAAAAATGAAAGTAATATCAGTTGGAAAAACTTTCTAATAGAATTACGTGACGAGATGATAATTTAGAGGTGTAGAAAATGTTTTCTCCCCAGGGGGCCCACAGTTCTTTTGTGGGTACATGTGTGGCGCGCACGGGGCCCCGAGCCGGAGCAGCCTTTCTTCTGCCCCAGGCTGCTTCACTTTCCCTCCCGGTTTATGCCTTCGCCCGGAGACGGGCATATTTTGTGAGCTACGGTGGTTCTTCTTGTCGTTTTTCTTCCTTCGTTCCTTCCTTTCTTACCCTTTGTTTCTGTCTTTCTCTCCTTGTACTCTCCTAGCCTCCTCCTCCTCCTCATTAGTCTCCGCCTCGGCGTTTGAGACACTTCTTTCCTTCTTTCTCTTCACTTCCTCTATTCTTCTTCTTTCCTCCCTGTGCGTGTCTGAAGGCCGACCCACACATTATCATGCGTAGCAGATGACAGGGTAACGCGTAATTCCCCGCCCCAGATAGACAAGTAGGGCACGTACGTACCCCCTGGTAAAGGCCAGGCCCAGGGAGGGGTGATTACCCGAGCTGGTACCTTTCGAACGTGCCAATTTGTCCCTCCGTCAGTTCTCGGGAGGTGTGACTTGAGGTGTGAACAATCACCTAAGGCGGGTAAGCCCTCGGAGAGGGCCCCCACTAGGAAGGAGCGCGCCATTGGAGACGCCAGTAATCACGGGGGACACTTCCGCAATGACTTCCTTCTCTTCTTTAGTTATGTTGACCCAGAAACATAAGTTAGATTCGCCTCAGCAAAAAAAGACTCTGCCTAATGTACCTAAATTTCTTGTTGTCTCTCGCACCGACGGAAAGGATTTCAATTCTGTCAATCCTTTCGTTATACAGAAAGGTGTAGATGCAATTGCTGGCCCTGTTAAAACCTGTTCACGTCAGCGCAATGGCACATTGTTGCTGGAAGTGGAAAGTGCCTTCCAAGCTCAGAAACTACTCCGGACTACACTGTTACACACGTTTCCTGTCAAGGTGGAAGCACATCGCACACTCAACTCGTCACAGGGGGTAGTCTTTACAAGATCCCTTGACGGGTTGTCTGATGAAGACATCCAATCCTATATGTCCGAGCAGGGTGTGACAGCCGTCCATAGGGTAATGAAAAAGGTCGGTAACCAACTGACACCGACTTGTACTGTGTTTTTGACGTTCGAAAGAGTTGACCTCCCGTCGAAGGTCAAAGCAGGGTATGAAGTCATCTCTGTCTGCCCTTATGTACCTAACCCAACGCGCTGTTTTCAGTGCCACAGGTACAACCATACCCGTGAACATTGCCCAAATGCAGCAAAGTGTGTCACTTGTGGTAGGGACCCCCATTAGGGGGATTGCCCACCTCCGTCCCCTCACTGCCTTAACTGCAATGGTGACCATGCGGCTTCCTCACGCGACTGCCCGGTATACAAGGATGAGAAGGTCATCCAGCAAATTCGGGTTACGGAAAAGGTGTCGACATCTGCCGCTCGAAAGTTGTTGGCGAGTCGGAAGCCCGCTGTCCTCCCAGCGGGCACATACAGTAAGGTCCTCACCTCCGCTCGACCTACTAAGGATTCAAGTACCCAGACCTGTGATTTTACTTTCGCTGACACAGTTGTGCGATCCGCCAGCCTGAAGATTGCCCGTTCTACGTCCCCGCTTCCTCCTGCTGCTTCTAAGGTACATTTTTCGTCAACTTCTAGTACACCGCGGGCACCTAAACAAGATGCCCGGACCTTGAAAAAGGAACCCGTCCGTGAGGATTTCCTGCGTTCTCAGGCTTCCCAACCGTCAACTGCCTCTTCTCATCGTCACTCTTCCAGAAGAGCTGACCAAGAAAAAGAGTTCCTCTCCTTCCCTGCCGAGGCGTGACCCATCTGTCACGCCATCCAACAGTTGCCGGCCTCGGCCGTCTTCTGTTTCGCCGGGACGCTCCGATTGCCGGGCGCCCGGCCCTTTACCGGCGGTGGAAACTGCCCCTCCTGATCAACTCAGGGAGGTGGCAGGCACGTCGGTCGAACCAATGGAACATGACCCTTTGCCCCCAGACGGCGATAGCAGTTTTCCCTCGAAATCCGGTCCTCAGCGGCCGTCGAGGTGACCCCGCTTGCTAGTTGGTTTTTATCCTTATTTCTTATCTCATTTTTTATCATGGCGCTCCTTCAATGGAATATTCGCGGCATTTGTTCCAATTGGGAGGAGTTAAAACTACTCCTTCGGTTGCACTGCCCGCTTCTAGTCTGCCTCCAATAAACAAAGTTGCGTCCAAGTGATCGTGCAGACTTTCCACACTACACCTCTGTGCGGTTCGACCTGCCACCCGTGGAAGGTATCCCAGCCCATGGAGGGGTTCTGATGCTCCTTCGTGACGACGTCTACTTCCATCCCCTTTCATTGCATACTCACCTACAGGCAGTTGCCGTCCGCATCGCTTTATCCACATTTACCTTTTCCCTCTGTAATATCTATTCGCCATTGTCATCTGCCCTTACTAGGGCAGATGTACTACACCTTGTTGACCAGCTCCCTTCACCTTTCATGTTGGTAGGCGACTTCAATGCCCACCACCCCTCTGGGGCTCTCTGGCACCT
Organism: Locusta migratoria; assembly: GCA_026315105.1. Classification (NCBI taxonomy): domain Eukaryota; kingdom Metazoa; phylum Arthropoda; class Insecta; order Orthoptera; family Acrididae; genus Locusta; species Locusta migratoria. The sequence goes on from CM048755.1 coordinate 108,895,352, forward strand.
TGTCCGAGAGGCTCCCTTTTGGTGGACCTTCTCCAACACCTCAATCTTGTCTGCCTCAACACGGGTGCACCGACCTTCCTTTCCGACACAACACACACTTAATCCCACATAGACCTCGCAATATGCACTCCTCAGCTTGCCGGTCGGTTTGAGTGGTATGCACTTTCTGACACATACTCGAGTGACCCTTTCCCTTGTATCATCCGCTTCCTGCATCATTCCCCATCTCCTCGTCCCACCAGTTGGAACATTTCTAAAGCCGACTGGGGGCTTTATTCTTCCATGGCTGTTTTTCCCGATCAGAATTTTCCCGACTGTGACAGTCAGGTCGAATACCTCACAGAGGTTATTCTCACCGCTGCTGAACGTTCCATACCTCGTACATCCTCTTCTCCACGTCGTGTCCAGGTCCCTTGGTGGACTGCACCCTGCCGCGACGGGCTTAGAGCCCGGCGCCGTGCTTTACGCACCTTCCGCCGCCACCCAACTTTGGAGAATTGCATCAATTATAAACGTATGAGAGCGCAATGTCATCGTATCATAAACGACAGCAAGAAAGCTTGCTGGACTACTTTTAATAGTTCTTTTAACCCTTTTACTCCCTCCACGGTTGTTTGGGGTGGCCTACGCCGTTTATCCGGCATCAAGGTCCACTCCCCGATTCCTGGCCTGACCGTGGGGAACGCAGTCCTCGTGGACCCCGCTGATGTTTCCAACGCATTGGGCCGTTTCTTTGCGGAGGTTTCGAGCTCTGCCCATTATCACCCTGCCTTTCTCCCTCGCAAACAGGTAGAGGAGGCACGGCTGCCTTCTTTCCGCTCTTTTAATCGTGAAAATTATAATGTCGCCTTCACCATGGAGGAGCTAGACCGTGCTTTCGCTCTGTCCCGATCTTCTGCTCCCGGGCCCGATTCCATTCATATTGAGATGCTGAAGAACCTCTCTCCTGCGGATAAGTGCTTTCTTCTTAGTACCTACAATCGCATATGGACTGAAGGTCATGTTCCCACAAGTTGGCATGAAGCCATTGTTGTCCCCATCCCCAAACCAGGAAAGGACAAACATCTTCCTTCCAGCTATCGCCCCATTTCCCTGACGAGCTGCGTCTTTAAGGTGATGGAACGCATGGTTAACGCTCGGTTGGTCTGGCTCCTCGAATCTCGACGCCTTATGATTAATATCCAATGCAGTTTTCGTCGACACCGCTCTGCTGCTGATCACCTCGTTACGTTGTCGATCTTCATTATGAACAACTTTCTAAAGAAGCGTCAAACAGTAGCAGTGTTCTTCGACTTGGAGAAGGCATACGATACCTGTTGGAGAGCGGGCATTCTTTGCACATTGCACACATGGGGCCTTCGGGGCCGCCTTCCTCTTTTCATTCAAGCGTTTTTGGCGGATCGCAAGTTCCGGGTACGAGTGGGCTCTGTTCTGTCAGATACCTTTTGCCAGGAGAATGGGGTACCACAGGGCTCCGTCTTGAGTGTGGCGCTCTTTGCCATTGCAATCAATCCCATCGTAGATTGCCTTTCGGCCGACGTCTCCGGATCTCTTTTTGTTGACGATTTTGCAATTTATTGCAGCGCCCACCGGACGTGTCTCTTGGAGCGTTCTCTTCAACGCTGCCTTGACCGTCTATACTCCTGGAGCATCGCAAACGGCTTCTGATTCTCTACTGAGAAGACGGTGTGTATAAACTTCTGGAGATACAAGGAATTTCTTCCACCTTCTCTACATCTCGGTCCTGTTGCTCTCCCTTTCGTGGAGACTACGAAATTCTTGGGACTCATGTTGGATCGTAAACTTTGCTGGTCCACACACGTGTCCTACCTGGCTGCCCGTTGTGCCCGATCCCTTAACGTTCTTCGCGTCCTCAGTGGCACGTCATGGGGAGCGGATCATACCGTCCTGCTTCACCTTTACCAGGCCATTGTTCAGTCGAAGCTCGACTACGGAAGCCTTGTATACTCTTCTGCACGGCCGTCGATTCTCCGCCGTCTCAACTCTATCCACCATCGGGGATTACGTCTGGCGACCGGTGCATTTTATACCAGCCCTGTTGAGAGTCTGTATGCCGAGGCTGCTGTATTACCCTTGCCCACTCGACGTGACATACTTTTGTGTCGGTACGCATGCCGCCTGCGGTCGATGCCCAACCATCCATCTTACCGATTATTTTTTGATGATTCACTCGATCGCCAATATCAGTTGTCTGCGATTGCCTTGCTTCCACCTGGAGTTCGGTTTCGCCGCCTGCTACAGTGGCTCGATTTTACCCTTCCTTCCACCCTTCGGTTGAGCGAAAGCCCATTGCCACCGTGGCATCAGGCACAGGTTCACACTCACCTTGAACTTAGTTCGCTCCCCAAGGAGAGCACTCCAAATTTGGTATACCGCTTGAGGCTTGTCGAACTCCGTTCGCTGTTCGATAATGCCATATTTATTTACACTGATGGTTCCAAGAGCACTGCCGGTGTCGGATCTGCCTTCGTCGTCGGCGACAACCGTTTCCAATACAAGCTCCCTGACCGGTGCTCGAACTTCACGGCTGAGCTTTTTGCCCTCCACCAGGCCATTTTGTATACCTGCCGCCACCACCAACCTTTCTATGCCATATGTTCTGACTCCCTTATTGCCCTGCAGAGTCTTAAGGACCCTTGCTCGAACCATCCTCTCGTGTATCGGATCCAACGCTCCCTCCAGTTGCTAGCAGATGACAGCTGTCACGTTTCTTTCCTGTGGGTCCCTGACCATGTGGGTGTGCCCGGGAATGAGGCCGCCGACATAGCAGCCAAGGCCGCAGCTCTTTTGCCTCGCATGGCTACCTTTTGCATCCCACCGGACGATGTTCAACGGGCTCTTCGCCGGAGTATAGTGTCGTCATGGCACAGTGCGTGGCTTTCACTGTACAACAATAAGTTCCAAACTGTCAAACCGATCCCGACCGCTTGGAGGACCTCCTCACACCTCTCTCGGCGAGAGGAGGTCATCCTGGCCCGGTTGCGGATCTGTCACTGCCGTTTCAGCCACCGTCACTTGCTCTCCGCCGACCCTGCACCGCTGTGCTCCTGCGGTGAACTGCTGACAGTGCGACATGTTTTACTGACTTGTGTTAATTTTAATCATCTCCGTGTAGCTTTTCACTTTCCGTCTACTCTGGAGGAAATTTTAGCTGATGACACACGAGCAGCTGCTCGAGTTTTGCGTTTTATCAACTTGGCCAACTTATCCAAGGATATTTAACCCTTTTAATTGTCTTTTATCTTTCGTTTTTAGCGTCTTGTTGATGTTCTTACTGTCACCATCTTTTTTTGAGATCATAGCGAATCTATGTTCTCGGCTCGGCGCTAATGACCATAGAAGTTGTGCGCCCTAAAACCACAAAAAAAAAAAAAAAAAAAAAAAAAAAAAAAAAAAAAAAAAAGTGTTTTTAAAATGTATGGTTATCAGGTTGTTGCAGAAATAAATTTCACAATATTTCCTTGAGGAAGGTACTAGATGCCTTAGATAGTTACTGCTTATTACTGCTGACAAATAACAACTGAGTGTGTTTAAATTGTGGCAGTCTTCTCAAGGGGCCCGTGTCCAGAAGTTACAGTAATGTGACTGTCTTCTTGATAGCATGAAAGGTCATTGGTGTTGCTGCCAGGATTCACTATGAGTAAGAGCTGGGCCAAAATGAGTGATTTGCTGTGGCAAGATTACCCACAGGAACATGCACTGGCTGTTTTCCTATGTTAGAAATATGCTTCAAATTGTTGTTATTCCGAATGATTATACATTCAAATAGCATTTTTGGTGATGTTGTTGTGGTCTTCAGTCCGCAGACTGGTTTGATGCATCTCTCCACACTTTCCTGTCTTGTGCAAGCCTCTTCATCTGAGAATAAGAATGGCAATCTACTTCCTTTTGACTCTTCTTTCTGTATTCATCTCTCAACCTTCCTCTATGATTTTTATCCCACACATTTCCTTCTACTGTTAAGTTGACAATTCGTTGATGTTTCAGAATGTGTCCCACCACCTCATCCCTTCTCTATGTCAGGGTATGCCAGAAACTCCTTTTCTTCTCAATTCTATGGAGTGCATCCTCATTATTTAGGTGATTTACCTATCTAATCTTTATCATTCATCTGTAGCACCACATTTCAGAAGTTTTTATCATCTTCTTGTCTGAACTCCTTATCATCCGTGTTTCACTCCCATACAATGCTACACTCCGGGCAAATGCTTCAGAAGGGACTTCCTAACATTTAAATTAATATTGGGTGTTGACAAATGTCCCTTCTTTAGAAACACCTTTCTTCCCATAGCCATTCTGCATGTTATATTTTCTTTACTTTGGCCATCAGAAGTTATTTTGTTACTCAAATAACAGAACTCATCTAATTTTATTGTCTCATTGCCTAATCTAATTCCTTCAGTATCACCTGGTTTTCTGACACTACATTGCATTCCCTTGTTTTACTCTTGTTAGTGTTCATCTTATGCCCTCCTTTCAAGAAACTGTCCATTATGTTCAATTGCTCTTCCAGGTATTTTGCTGTCTCTGACAGAATTCCTATTTCATTGGCAAACCACAGAGTTTTCATTTCTTCTCCCTGAACTTTAATTCATTCTCCAAATTTCTCCTGGCATTCTTTCACAGCTTGCTCAATGTCCATCTACATAAATACTCTGCAAGCCACAATGAAGTGCATGGCAGAGGGTTCAACGAACCACTTTTATGTTTCTCTATCGTTCCATTCTCTAATAGCTCGTGGGGAAAAAGAAACACATACATCTTTCTGTTCTTGATCTAATTTCTCTTATTTTATTTTCATGATCATGTTTTCCTATGTAGGTGGGTGCTAGCAAAATATGTTCGCATTCGGAAGAGAAAGTTGGTGAAAGAAATTTCACAAAAAAGATCTTGTGACAACAAATAACGCCTTTCTTTTAATGATTTCCACCCCAACTCATCCGTCATTTCTGTGACACTCTCTCCCCTATATCACAATAGTACAAAATGAGCTGCCCTTCTCTGAACTTTCTCTAAATCTGCTGTCAGTCTCACTTGGTGGGGATCCCAGAATGTACAGCAATACTCCAAAATAGGAGGCACAAGTGTAATGTAGGCAGTTTCTTTAGTAGAACTGTTGCATCTTCTAAGTGTTCTGCCAACGAAATATAGTCTTTGGTTTACTTTCCCTACAATATTTTCTGTGTGTTTCATTCCAATTTACAGATTGAACAACATTGGGGGAAGGCTACAACCCTGTCTTACTCCTTTCCTAGCCTCTGTGTCCCTTTCTTGCCCTTTGACTCTAATAACTGCTGTCTGGTTTTTGTACAAGTTGAATACAACTTTTCTTTTTTGCTTATATTTTACCTCAGCTACCTTTAGAATTTAGAAAGAGCGTATCCCAGTCAACATTGTCAAAGGCTTGTTCTAGATCTACAAATGCTAAAAATGAGGCCTGTTGCTTGCTCCGCGCCATCCAGTGCGGACCACATCCCCCCCCCAACCCCCTCCCACACACACACACACACACACACACACACACACACCCCACACACACACACACACACACACACAAAGATCTTTTTTCCACACTCGTATAAAGACTCTCATCGGTATTTTTGTGATATAAGACTCCATAAACATACTAATTCACTACCTATGACATATAAATGTGAATCACTGTTCGCAAATCCAAGAATACTTTAATTCTAGTTAGTTTGCTGACTTGGGTGAAAGTTTCTTCAACACTTACATGTATTCACACAGATTAAACTCTTCTTGCTTTCATAATTGTGAAATCTTCTATTATCTAAACTGTCCAAGATCTCATGTTCTGTTGAAAAAATAGCAAAATTTGTCAGTCTCTGTTGATGCATTGTTAATCTTAGATATTTTTAATTTAGAAAATGATCTTTCACCTGATGTAACTGAGACTGGCAAAGTAGAAATATTCTTAGTGCTATTGCTGTGTTGGGAAAAGTTGATATTAAATAATTTTTGGAGAGATATTGAAGATATCACAAGATATGGAACACAAGACTGATTTTCTAGGAAATGCAACCTTTAAGTGTAAATTTCATTGCACAAGTCAATACAGTGAATGTCAGTCTTTAAGTTTCATATGCAAATCTTAACAACATTTCAGCAGTTCTTCCTTAGGGTAACTAAATAATTACTACTGAAAAAACCAAAAAAGTCTAAATTTTGTAACTCTTCAAATCTGTTTGTTAAGGAAATTGATCTAGAATTCGAAGGAAAAAAAAGAACACTTTTAAATTCATTTTGGGGTCTAACAAAACTTCATCAAAACGTTCATACTGAAACTGAGAAATTGAGTTGGTTTTTTTCTTGGGTGAAGTATATTTACTGGAGGGAAACTTGCTTCAGCATTTAGTATCTTTGCTACATTGGTAGCTTCCTTTAAAACTATGTCAAAGTTTTCATCTGTGTGATATTGTGTGAATTTGTCAATCAACCCCTTATCAAATTGATAAATATCTGAGTATTAATCGTTGGGTTTTGCATAATTTTACTTAAAGAATTAATTTCACTCAGAATATCGTATCAGATTACAACAGAACTAATGAATTTATAACTTTGAATTTTTAAAGCAAGTGATTCGCTTTGAGGGTGATGGTACAATCCCAAGTACAAGAAACTTCTGATATTTCTAACAGAGCAACAATATGTTTTCTGTCTAGAAACATAATGGCTTGATTGCTTCAATTCTGCTATACCATCTCATAGCACTTAAAGCTTTTAGCATTAGCCCTGGTAAATGTTTGCAAATGATTGACCACCTAACTGTTAATGATGAAAAGACATAAATTTCCTGAATTGAGAAATATTTCCTGCTCCATTTACCACTAAGTTTAAGCTATGAGATGAGCATGGGACATAAAATGCATGCTTATTGATATCCAGAATTCTTTTCTGCAGTCCGTTGTGTTTTCCATGCATGTTAGTTATTATCATCACCTTGTCCTTGCAAATTTTGAATGTCCAGGTTTAATTCAAAAAATAAATTGAAAACAAAATTTAACTAACCCTTGCCAGTTGAACTTGTAATTGGGCAGAAACCAATGAAATGCTCACTTACTGTTACTATTTGTCTGTGTGGTTTAAACATGCCTAAATATTACTGTTATTTGTTCTATATGGCTTGCATCTGGTGTGCAGTCTAATATGATGGAAAAATTTAGATTCTCTTACTTTCTTCAAAATATGTGTTTTTTAATCATTGTCTAGTAAATCAATAATTTTGAGTGTGATCTCCTAAAATATTAACAAAATCACTATTAATAAAGAGGCCACAGCCCTGGGTCTTCGCTAATTGTCAAACTCTCACAAACTACTGCTATACTGCTTGAAGATTCTTCAGCAGCAACATCACATGTGCCAATGGTTTTGATGAGACCACCAGAGGGAGTAGGAGTGCAACATGTCTTCACTTGCTTCCATAGTTTGATCCAGACGTTGAGCATGTGGCAGAGGCAAGAATATCTTAACCATCATTTACATATCGGGTCAAAAATTTCATAATAGAACCTGCCAGTTTTTCTTTTTGCCTTTCCTTCTCTTGTTTCTGATTACAAAACTGGCCCCAGAAGATTTTCTTTGTAGTCTGTGATTCCTGAAAGAATTTTTGGGTGACACTAATGAAATTGTTTGTTAGTACTTGGTTGAAGAAGTTTAAAACATTTGCCTACATGTTTAGTTTACCAGTCCTCTATTTTGCACTCTAAAATTGTAGAGGTTTTCTCTGTTATGTGTCATACAACTGCTTAGACTTGAAAGTGTGGATATACAACTCCTCAGAGCTGCAAGAATTTAACTTTACTATGTGCGCCTCGGTTGCACAGTGGTAAAGTGCCAGAATACAAATCCAAAGGTCGTGGGTTCGATCCCCGCCAGGTCCTAGGATTTTTATCTGTCCCTTTTCACTTCTTTCACCTCTGGCAGTATCGCTCATGTGAAAAATACCGAGTAGCACCGTGGTTCAGAACCCACGTTAAACTGTAGGTCTCCCTATAACTGGCTGGGTAAGTCAGTTCGAAGGTCGGAGGAAGGCAATGGCATACCACCTCCAAACAGGACCATGCCTAGTAAAGCACTGTGGTGTTCAAACCAATCTTCGGATTGATGACTGCTTACTTTTTTTTACCATATTTATACAATATTTTTTAAGATCACCTGACATTGTCGGTTTTGGAAGTGATTGATAGTTTTATATTTATAAAAATGAAATGCCAAGATCACACATTAATAATTTATTGAATGATGACTAGTTTCAGTGAACTGTGTCACCATCATTTGGTCATATATATATTTTACAAGCTAGTCATCTTATTAAAAAAAATGGGTACAAAATAGAAAATGCAACATAGCACTTAGTCACTATATAAAAATGCACATATTAAAACATGACACCTTACAAAATATAGACACTGGAGATTTAAGATTGATTTTAAAATGGTAAGATATATTTCAGAACCAGGTTTGAAACAATGACATATCCAGGGGCAGACTAACTGACACGGGAGAAAGTAATAGAATTAAAGCAGAATTGGTTGCTGTGAGAGGTGAAATAGTAAAGGCCACAGAGGATCAAGTAGATAGGACAAGGCCTAGAAGAAATGATTGGATAACACTAGATTGCAAACTTAATTGATGAAAGAAAATAGAAAAATGCAGCTAATGAAGCAGGTAAGGTGGAGTACATATGTCTAAAAATTGAGGTTGATAGGAAGTGCAAATTGGCTAAGCAGGAGTGGCTAGAGGAAAGTATGCAGAAGATTGTATAATTATGGGAATGATGGACTGCCTACAGAAAAATATGAGACATTTGGAGACAAGATAAGCAGGTGTATGAATAAGCTCAGATGGAAAACCACTGCTAACCAAAGAAGGCAAAGCTAAATGGTGGAAGGAATAAATAGAGGTGCTTTGTAAGTGAAATGAACTTGAAGGCAGTTTTGTAGAAAAGGAAGAGGCATAGATAAAGATGAAACAGAAGATATGGTCCTGCAAGAGTAATTTGACAGAGCACTAAAAATATAACAATAATAATAATAATAATAATAATAATAATATGGATTGATCATATCTTTTTTTTTTTTTTACTTTTTTGTGTAAATCCCCCGCTTGTTGTCTGTATTTGAAAGGCTCTAGACTCCTACTCTGAAATGCATTTAACTTATTATTCTCTACAAATTTCACTGTAACTTCATATTTATCATGAAATAAGTAAACTTGGCTTTAAAATGAGCTTATCGCTTTAATTCTCGAAAACAAGATCACTCTTTGACCTTATTTCCGTAACCGGAAATGTGTGATTAGTGAAGATATCACAAAATTACTTCAAAATACTTTTCGGTGCGTTTATCGTTAATGTGAAAAAAATCTTGTCTCTAGTGATACGTCTATGATTAACACTGTACTGTTTACATTTAGTTGTAAGTCTAGAAGCAGTGGTGTTCTGTAGCACAAATCGCAACTACAGTGTTTGCATCATAATCTAATAAGTCCCAATTGTTTTCAGTCATATTTATTTTTTGATAACCATGATTTACTGAATTTTCCTTGATACAGAAAATATTTTGTGGTTTTGGATAATTTCTTTGCAGTATAATGCACTGATTTGTAGGTATTCATCTGGAATAGCTAAAAATTCTTATGCACCTTTGTCAGTTAAATTTTGTCGTTATTTTCTCAAGTTTTTATTTGTGTTTTAAAATTATTCCTGTAGCAGTAATGGCAATGGATCCAATGATAAATAATTCCATTTTCAATCAACAATTATCATATTTCCCTTGGCTTCTATGTTTACACCTTCTTGTTTGTTCATCCTTGAAATTCAGTTCTGAGATTATTTCTCTTTACTTTGCTGTGGTGTAGTGGCTGAGTGATCTAAGGCGCCTAGCTGTGGAGCATGCAGTTGCTCACTGTCGGAGGGTAAAGTCCTCCCTGGGGCATGGGTGTGTTTGTTGTCCTTAGATTAGTTTAACTTGGTTTAAGTAGTTTTAAGCCTAGGGACTAATAAGCAAATAAGTCCCATAGATTTACAAACATTTTAACATTTGATTTTCTTCTTACTTCCAGGATAGTACACTTGATGAACTGAAACTTGCCTGCTATGAAGAGCTTCGTTGTCTTACAGATGAAGCTTTGAAATCAATTTTGGAAGGTTAGTAAGATATTTTTATGTAAGTTTGTAAATAATAACTGATAACTGTTTCAGTGTTGTTTGCATGAAGTTACAGTCTGTGTTTCAATGTTGCATTAACTTTTGAAACCCCAAAGAATCATATCATTTGCACTTAATTTTTTAATTGTCATATATAAATTCCTAAGGTTTGGTAGTTTACAAATCCGAAATGATGTCATTCTGTTAAGGTATTTTGGCAGAAATATGAATTATAACATCTTAGTTTAAGATGATCTGACCTTTTCCCAAACATCTTTTTACATCATTTTCTCCTGCAAATATTAATGAAGCTTTAGTAAAATTTCTGTTACACTTATTCTGTTATACTGAACCCCTCCCCCCTTCCCCGTCCGCAGAGGGGGATGGGGGGGGGGAAGGGGACTATGTCGGCTATGCCACTGATTTGATCCAAATAGTGTGTATAAATGCTACATATTCGGAATAATTATATAACACAAAAGTTGAGTTTCTATGATCAAACATAATTACTATCCAAGAATTGAGTGTTATGTACATAGCAAATAGTTTGAGTTTTCAGTTAAAGATGCAAAGTGCATATTTTGGAGAATTTTTACAAACGTTTAAGTTCTGAATACATAAAATGCATCAGCAAAACAATAATATGGAGAACCTTTCTGGTATAGATGTATTCCATTTAGAAGGAAGGAATATAGGAGGATTAGGGTTGAATGTCCCGTCAACAGCATGGTAGAGATGGAGTACAAAGTCTGATTGTTTTGTTAAGGATTTCCTGTGCCCTTGGAAAGGAACTATCCCAGCATTTGCCTTGAGTGATTTATGGGAATCGCCAGTTGTTTGGGTTATCGATTTTGACAAGATCAATTTAGTATCAAACCAGTTTCTCTATCAGCAACTGGATGGGCTTTGTGCTGATTTTTTTTCATTATTCACTCTGTGATTGGGTGGCACAACTGCATTTTGTGTCCACATCATTCTGAAACTTTCTGTGCAGCCAAAGTTTTTTTTGGGCTCGCCTGTTACCAATCGCCCTCCATGACCAAGTTAAAGCTGAATTAGATAACATAACTGAGTTGGATGTTATTCCTATTTATTCAAGTGAGTGAGCGAGCCACACCACTGGTAGTGGTAAAAAAAAACAGTTGCAGGTCTGTGGTGATGTTAAAGTTATGATCCACCCTGAGACCGTGATCAATACCTATCCCTTGCCACACCTGGACGAGTTGATAGCAAAATTGTGAGGTGTATACTTTTTTTCTATGATGGACTTAGTGGAGGCCTCCCACTGCATGCTGACTGTTATGTTTCCTTCAGTTTAAACCAATACTTGAATCTTCCGTTTGGTGCCATGACTGCCCTGCTATTCAACATTGATTTATAATAGCTCAGCATGGCAGTTCCTGCCCACATCAAATATTTGGATGATATAGTGCTTTCTGGCTCTTCTGGCAAAAACATTTCTGTAACCTGTAATCCCTGTTCTGCTGGGTTTTAATGTAATTTGGACAAGTGTCAATTGTTTCAACACTATTGTCTATCTGGAGTTTGAACTCTGTGCGCCAGAATGACACTAAATCGCCATGTCCTACATTGGTGAAGAAGTTAAAAGTTTTTCTACAGAAGGATGCATATTACCATAAATTCCTAATCCACATCGCGACCATCACTCTGCTCTTTTGCCCAAGGAAATAAGGTTTTATTGGTCTCCAACAGGGTATTTTCTATATTGAAACGGAATATGTAATCTGAACAACATTTAGTTACAGCCACGGATCCTTTGCAACATGGGTTGGATCACTTGTTAGTAATGAGTGTAATAACCCAATATACAAACAAATGACAGAACTAAAATTGCCTTCATTGGCAGTTCAAGTGTATGTTACATACATAGAACTAAATGTGGTGGTAGTAAGCAACACACTATACTGGGAGTGAGGGGGGGGGGGGGGCAGGAGCCCAGCACTCTGGTCTATATGGTGCTTACACAGAGCACACTGCAAGAGCTGGGCCGTGAGTGAGCACACACCATCCAGTGGCCTCTGCAAGCGCAAGATTCAAACCCACACATTCGTTACATCACGGCAAGTAAGCACTACCAGCGTGTCTTCAATGACATCCCCCCTCCCTGTCATTCCATCTCACACACATTTGAAGATAAGCTGCAATCCTTGTTAAAATGTCAAGGGAACAGAAATATCAGCATTACTTGCTTGGTGATGAGCTGCAACTGGTATAAGGTGTGCCCTATGATTTTGATATTTCTTAAATAATATTTTTTGTCTGATAGCGATTTTCCATATTGCTCCAGTTTATGTTTCAGGAGCGCTCTCTTCGGTATTTGGTGATGTTACAACTGACTTGTAATCTGTAATTTGCATAATGTATTATGAACTCAGAAATGTTGAGAACTAGGTTGTCTTTGCTTGTGCACAGTACATATTTACATTTAGGAGGTGGCCGAATGAAGGAGCCTAAAGTAGTACACACACAACCAGCCTTTTAATAATATAGTAAGGACAATTTACAACTCATTGCAAAGATGTGGCGACGAGCTGCGACAGGCACATACAAAAGACACACACGTACAACACTTTCAGTTATCGGCCATGGCCTTCTTCAGAAAATAAAACTCTCACGCAATCACACAGGCACACAACACAGTCACACAACCATCACCTCCGGCTGCCGCACTTCGAATCACGCTCTGCAGTGAATCTAGGAGGGAAGGGGAGGGGTGGGGAGGGGACAGGACTGGAGAGGACAGGACTGGAGAGGACAGGACTGGAGAGGACAGGAGAGGGGATCGAAAGGTTAAGTCACGGTGGTGGGGATGGGTTAGATGGGAATAACGAGATGCAGCTTAGGAATGGAGTGGGGAGGCGGGTGAGGGGAGAAAATAAAATCAAATAAACAAAATAAAGTAAAATAAATTAAAATAAATATATATACAAAATACATGCATACTGCAAGTAAGACCCCCCCCCCCCCCCCCCACACACACACACACACCACTCAAAATAGGTGAAGTTTGGGTTAGAGAGGTAGGAACTGTAAGGTACGGAGAAAAAAAAAAAATATAGGGAAGTTATCGTAGGTTAAGGCCTGGTTGATTTTGGGGTAGGAGAATGTATTGTAGGGATAACTCCCATCTGTGCAGTTCAGAAAAGCTAGTGCTGGATGGGTTGTGAAGCAGCCATTGAAATCAAGCATGTGCTCCGCTGCATGCTGTGCCACAGGGTGGTCCACCTTGTTTTTGGCCACAGATGGGAGTTACCCCTACAATACATGCTGCTATATTATTAATTCCAACCTGGACTTTCCATGATTATACAATCAGCCTTTTATTATTTTATAACATAGCAAGCTCAAAACATCCCATATGCTGTGATTAATAATTTCTCCTACTCCTTTTTCAACTTTAGTTGTCTCTGTAGTACATATGTAGTATATGCTTGAATATTTCAAAATATTGATTGGACTCTGTTTCATGCAAATTTATCCTTATGTTATTATAAATGCAGAAGTTCGTGTGCATGTATGTTTATTGATATTTTACAGTGTAAAGACTTGGATGCATTTAGATGCAAGTAGTGGATTAACACACATGGTACCTTTCCTAAATCACTGTTCAATGCATGTGTACCTTACTATAGACTTTGACACCTTTCAGCTGTTCATGGTGCAAGCTACCACATGTTTGTGTTTTTATGGAAAAAGTTTGTATACTCAGGAAACCACTGTATCTTATACGACAGAGGTTACATTGCAGTAGATGTTGACTCTGTTTGACTGATCACCATGAAATTTGATGTGTGTGTGATTTTCATAAATGGGAGAGGTACGTGATGGATTGAGAGAGGTAGGGGAGGAGAATGGCAGAGACATGGTCTGATGGAAGATTGTAATAAGTACATGATGCACTGCAAGTTACATGTACCATCATTTACATCAGGAGAAGGAAGTAGACTGGGGAAAGGGGCGGGGGGGGGGGTGTATAGAGTGGAGATGTGAATGATGCAGGTCGTCTAAAGGTCATGAAATTCATTAAACTGTAATGAAAATTAGCAGGTGGTCATAAAAGTAATAGTGGGGCAATGAAATTTAGTGAGTGGTAGTGAATTTTGTTTTGTGTGTCAGGCATATGCAGTTCTACAAGTAAGTAGTGAATTAGCAGTACCCTCAAAAATGTTGAATCCAGCAGTCTATTGTCACCAGAAAATTTGCAAAGTCTCTGTTATCTGTTGGGGACTTGTGTGACCATCTGCGGAAACCGTGTTAGAAAGGCCTCGGCTAAAGTGATTTGAAGCCTTGTAGGGAGAAATGAGGAGATGTGGCTTTGTTTAACTATATGTGTGGTACAGACTTACTGGAAATTATGTATAAATTGTAGTCTTACCAATGACAGTACTGCCATCTCGTATGTTTCTGTAGGTGTACCAGTTAGAATAACTGTTTCTTTAATTCTATTACCGAACAACGTGGCACAGCGGCAACTCGCTGGACAATGGTTCAAATTCACTTCCAGCCATCCCGATTTAAATTTTCCATGATTTCCCTAAATCACTCCAGGCAAATGCCGGGATGGTCCCTTTGGAAGAGCACACCCAATTTCCTTACCCATCCGTATGCAAAATTCCAAGCGCCATCTCTAATGACTGTGCCATCGACAGCACGGTCATATATTAAGCTTGCTTCCTTCTTTAATTCTACCCACTCCCACTTCTGCTTATTTAATGTGTTTCATCTGCATATTTGTTGGAAAGACATTTCTGTAAAGCTATTTAATAATTCATGTAAAACTGTTGTAATTTTAATATAATTTCATAGGTGTTAGGGACAATCTGGAATATATAAAAGTAGTACGTATCTACAGGTTACTTAACATTCATTTTTGAATCCTGCAAAATCTTCTAATTTAAATTCTAGTTCCTTGGAGTATCTGAATGGCTTTAATGTGTCACCTATGATTACAATTCAAATTTTACTGTAATGGGCTAAATTTGAAATCAATGTTGAAACATCTGCAAGTATTTCTAATAAATGAAAGAGATTATCAACCAACTATTCACATATTCCTTGGTTTTACAAGTTTTCTCTCAAATTTTGTTGGGTGGAAATACTGAAGTAATGAAAGGAGCACTTAAACCACATTTGGAGACGTATGTGGGTGCAGTACATAACATGCAACCTGAAAGTAGGAACTGTGATTATTCATTCTCACATACAATTCAAATGATTTAAAAATTAGTTCATTTAACTTTGTTCAGCCAGCTTTTAGGTCCATAAAAAAGTTTTTGTCATTGTACTATGTATATTTTCAAGAGATCACAAATTTAACTAAAATTTTAATGAAATGGTTGTGAATTTGGTTCTCTGAAAATCTGTAGACACCCTGTACATGGAGGAGTACAAAGAGCTGCAAACATTTGTGAAGTTATTTATTTTCTTTTCTGGCACATTCGGTAATTCACTACTTGGTAACATAAAAATGCTTCCCATGAAACAAATGTGTGTGTTATGAGTAACAAAGTGATGTGCATTCTGTCAGTTTTTCCCATCATCTGAAAAGTTTGTTGGATGTTATGAAATTTGCTGGGTTGTAAGTTGCTCACTCTGTTGGTGTTCCAAAATATAACTTTTGTTATAGCTCACACACGTGAATGGTGAGTTTTGGCATTGACAATTTTTATAAGTAAGTGTTTAACTGCAGGTAACATTGCAAGGTGGAGGTAGTTAGACTATAGTTTTCAATATTCAGAGTCGAGTAGTGCATTTATTGTGGTTAATTTAAAGTAATTGATAACTGAAATTATTGCTATGGTAGGTAATGCTAATTTATACTGAACTAATAGGTAGGTTATTGACACTTCATTGCAGATTTTACAGTAAAACATTTTAATTTATCACATTGGCTTTCTCAGCTCTGTTCCTGTGCTTACAGAAAAAAAAAAAAAAAATAATGAATTGATGATGGGTCTGCCTCTGTGTGTCCATACAGTTTTTATTTCAATATGTAAATGTGTTTCACCACAGTTGCATCCTCAGTGGGTTTTCTCTCTTGCATACAGATTTCATTTAAGTTAAGCAATATATTACATATAATGTTGTTTGAATAACATATGCACTTTAGCTTTTGTTTGCACCATGTGTCCTCTGGCTGTCAATCAAAATCAGCTACAGGTCTAAAGCAATCATCATGTCATCTGGAGAAGAATAATAAAAAAAATGGAAAGGGAGGGGGTGGTGCATATCAAAGTATCATCTGTATTGGAATTTCTTTTAGAACACAATCTTCATAGTACATATATTCTGGTAAAATTGCGGCAAATGCCACATTTTAGCCTTAGAATTTTGGTATTTGCTTTTTCTAAGTTATGTCTTCATATTTGGTTGATAAACATGTTTTTGTTGTCATTTCTCAAGACCGCTGGACATTGGCAATATAGTAGCGGGGCTTTTGTACTGACATGGGAGGTTCTTTCAACCATTAGTTGTACAGTATTTGGTGAAACCGCTGGGGAGGTGGTTGTTCTCAGTAAGTGGGTTCAAATGTGAAGATTCTACTCTCACACTCCATTTCTCTGAAATGTTGAGTTACGTAATCCTGAAGTTTGTACATGTCAGTCTTATATATTCTGAATCATAATCTTTGCGGATTAGCTGGCATGTATCTGCATCGTTGTATTAATCTGTGGTGTAGTGGTGGTGTTTTTTAATCTTTTCTGTGGTGTTTTGGTTGTTCTGTATGCCACATTCATATCACATTTTCTCATAATGTTCATTCAATGTGTTGTTTATATGTTCTCTGTTGTGCTATTGTTACAGGTGTGTTATGTTGTAATACTGTTGTGAGTGTTCAGTATCAGTTGTCCTTTTTTATGTTAGTTTGTCTACATTGTTTATTTTAGAGCAATTTTTTTATGTTATATTTTATAGCGATTTTTTACATTAATCTATCTGATTATGTACAGTTTGTGTAAAAGGTACCTGACTATGGCCTCTTTCTTGGCTGTTTGATGATTGGATATGTTGTGAATAATTATGTTTGTTGATGTAGGTTTTCTGTATATAGAGAATTGGTGTTCATAGGTTTTCTTTTCTATTGTGATATAAAGAAAATTTGTCTGTCCTGTTTCAGTTTCAAGGATGAGGTGGGTTTTTGGGTGACAGCATTTATATTTCTGGAACTGTGTTATCCAGATCTAACAAGGAAATTGTCATCAGTATATCAGCGCCAATATTTTACTTCATACTATTTTGGTTTCAATATTTCTTTAAAGAATTTTTGGTTGACACCATTTGTTACATAAAGAGGCTGTTGTGTAAGTGTGTAGTCAGGGTTGTCTGTTGCTGGTGGGATGGTTTTGGGCTTAGAAACTGGTCCCATTGAGGATCCAAAAAGTCTTCATTTCTCCTTTAGTAACTCCTACAGCTTGATAGTCTTATGAGTATATTTCCATCTTGCAATAAGTCTACGTACATCTATATCATGTACGTCAACAATACGATGAGGATAGTTTGCAACTCACCGCAAAGATGTATGTGGAAACATGACAGGAAAATTGGACTGCAGTGGCTGGAGGTGGTGGTTGTGTGTCAGTGAGGTGAGCCTGTGTGATTGTATGAATGACTTTGTGTGTGTGTGTGTGTGTGTGTGTGTGTGTGTGTGTGTGTGTGTGTTTTCTGATGAAGGCTAATGACCAAAACTAAGCTGTGTGTGTTTGAGTGTCTCTTGCCTGTCACAGATCAGCAAATGTCTCTGTGATGAGTTGTAGACTATCTTCATTATATTGTTGAATTGCCATGTGGACTTTTCATTGTTATGTATGTACTCCACAATCCAACATAAGATGCATGGTGGAAGGGACTTTGTACTATTATTACTCATTTCCCTATTGGTTCCTCTCCCAAACAAATTGAGGGGAAAAGAGATATCTATATACCTGTATACATGTTTATGTTTGTAGCCTTTATGCAAAATGTAAGTTGCTAGCAGAAGAATCATTCTGCAGTCAGCTTCAAATTACAGCCCTCTGAATTTGCTCAATTCTGTTTCTTGGACAGAATGTAGACTTTCCTCCAGCTACTCCTATTCAGTTCCTGAAGCATTTGTAACATTCCCACAATGTATAAAGAAAACTCATTTCCTGAATGAGTCTGCAATCTTTATTTTCTTCAATAAGAATAGTGTAAATCACTGAAATTATATTTATTAAGACATTTTGGCATCTTTGCAAGTTCAGAAGTTTTTAGACCTGATGATGGCAGATGTTGAAATGCCGTAATAAATAAATATAATTTTAGCAATCAAGACAGCTGTTATTCATATTGAAGACTTCCATAATGATCAAACCTGCCTCGCTCTGCCTGTCAGATTACATTTGTATATAAAAAATAACTGAAGTCCTATCAAGCTTCCTTGAGGCAAGTGACATCAGTGTAGAGACAGGGGTTAGTGATCTTGATGTCGTCATAGTGACAGTGGTTACCAATATTATTAAATCAGTCAAAAAGACTAGAAGAGAGTGTATGCTAGAAAAAGTTGATAAGCAATTGTCAGCATCCCGCTTGGAGAATGAATGGACATTGTTAGTTTGGGTGTGATGGATGTAGAGTAATTGTGGGCAAAATTTAAATGAATTTTAAGTCAGGCGCTGCGGAACTATGAGCCGACAAAATGGATTAAGGCTGGTAAAGATTCACTGTGGTTTAATAATGCCTGGAGTCAATAAAAGCTTTTGCCGATGCATCAGCAGTTAGGAAGCACTGCTTGTGTGAAACTTGCATGTACTTTTCTCACATGATATCCTGCAAGCCATGGATGAAGGGCAGCAGGCAGACTGCATATTTCTTTATTTCTGAAAGGTGTTAGAGACAGTGCTGAATGCAAAAAATGGTATGAACATAAGGAATAGGTTCCCAGGTATGTGAGTGGATTGAAGACATCGTAAGTAACAGAATCCAGTATGTAGTTTGCAATGCTAGGTGTTGATAAGAGAGAAGGATATTGTCAGGAGTGCCTTCGGGAAGCTTGATAGGACCTCTGTTATTTTCTATCTATATAAATATAATGAACAGAGTTAGCAGCAATCTGCAGCTATTTCCTGATGGTGCTGTGGTGGGTTAAAGTCAGGCACGCAGTTGGAGTGAGTGTTGACGGCACTTCCATAGCCAATGGCGTTACCTTTTTTTTTGTGTGTAGAATGATGCCATGGAGATCTGCTGGGGTGGCTGCCGAGGCCGCGCGGTCTGCGTGGTGCGTGAATCTGCCAAGAGAAACACAGAAGGATCACAGGATACATAACAAGGGCGAATTTGATTGTGGTGCCTGCACATGACGCCATCGGGACCTGAAATTTCAAACATGTCTTTGGCCACTGAAAACTGTGTAAAAGATTGGGTTACGCGGAGCGAAGCGATACTTGCATGTCAGAGGCTGCTCCTCCGGGCGGTGCGGTGGGTGGAGCAGGATTCGGTGTCAGCGACTGTATGGAAGTTCAGTTGGTGATGATCCACCTCGTGGATGCGAGCAGTAGGAGGTGAGGAACAGTTGCAGACCTGCCTCCTGTGAATGCTCCGAACGAAGTTTGGACATCTGCTGCTTAAATGTCCGGATAAAGCATTCCACAGTGCCGTTTGACTGCGGGTAAAACGGTGCACTATTGAGATGCTTAATTCCATTGCGTTCACAAAAGGAGCAAAATTCTTGTGATGTGAACTGCGGACCATTGTCGGAGACTATCGGTTTAGGGAGACCTTCCAGACAAAAAATTGATAACGCCCTAATCATGCTACTAGGAGTCGTAGAAGACATTGTCCCTGCAAATGGGTAACCACTAAAAGCATCAACCACAATTAGCCACTTAGTGTTCCAGAAGGGACCAGCATAGTCAATATGCACTCGTTTCCATAGGGAATCTGCTTTTGGCCACATAAAAAATTTGAGTTGGGGCAGACTGGTTGGTAGTGCAGACTGAACACTGTGACATCGTCTGTTCTATTTGGGCATCCATACCCTGCCAAGTACAGTATTGTCATGCCAATTGCTTAGTGTGAACCATTCTCCAATGTTCTTGGTGAAGTAAATTCAATACTTCTTTCTGCAAACATTGTGGAATCAACACACGTGATTGTCCACTGTCATTTGAAAGTAGAATGACACCTCTATGTACTGAAAGTTTTTGTCTTCTAGCAAAATAGTGATGCACCAGTGGATTTTGAATGTCACGTTGTGATTGAGGCCAGTCTGTGCGAATGTAGCGCAGCAAAATTTGTAAATCAGGATCTCTCTCTGTGGCCCAAGCAATTTTCATACAGTCCAACAGGATGGATTGCAACAAACTATCTTCCTGTGCATCTATCTGACAACAAGATGGCTCAGAAGCATCAAAGTCTTTATCAGGGCCAATCGGAAGACAGGGAAGTGCGCCGGTATTACCATGGCGTGTTGTGGCTCTGTACACAATCTCGTACTGATACTGTGATAAGAGCAGTGCCCAAAGTTGCAATTTGTGTGCCACGCAAGTAGGAATTGCCTTGGCTGGATGAAACAATGACTGCAATGGCTTGTGGTCAGTTACTAAATAAAATTTTCTCCTATACAAGTAGTGACAGAGTTTCGTGACACAATACACTATTGCTAAAGCTTCCTTCTCAATTTGAGACTAACGGCACTTGTGTCTGTCAAAAGTTTTGACACAAATGCTATCAGACGGCCCGTATCCCCATGTCTACGGGACAGCACTGCACCTATACCATACAATAATGAGTCAACTAGCAAAAGAACTGGTTTTTCTGGATTGAAGTGCACCAAACATCGATCATTGAGCAATGCCTCTTTTAACTGTTGAAATGCGCATTGGCATTCTTTTGTCCAAACAAAATGAACATTTTTATGGCATAGCCGATGAAAAAGGGCTGCAATTTGCAACTTTCCCAAGACGGACTGTAATTCTTGCACATCTTTTGGTGCTGGCAAGTCGCAAATGGCAAGCAAATGTGAATGCATGGGGAGAACACCATGACTGTTTATCACGTGTCCTAGATACTGCAGTTCTGATTTGAAAAAGTCACACTTATCTAAGCGACACTTGAGACCTGCATCTGACAAAACTTAAAATAATTTCCTCAAATTTGTAATGTGTTTTTCTGGCTTACTGCCTGACTCAACTATGTCATCAAAGTAGCTTGAACAACAAGGCACTTGCATTGTAAGCTGTTCCAAATATCTTTGAAAAATTGTGGGCGTGGATGCACTGCCAAACGGTAGATGCAAATATTTAAACAAGCCCAAATGAGTATTGACAACACAAATTTTCTGTGATTTTTCATCAAGTGGCAGCTGAAGGTAGGCATTGCGCAAATCTATTTTGGAGAAATATTTTCCTGCACCTAATCTGTCCATTAAATCTTCTGGTCTCTGCAAAGGATAACTGTCTACAACTGTTTGTGGAATGACTGTGGCCTTGAAATCAACACAAATGTGGATGCTACCTGACGGCTTTGGCAAAATTACAAGTGGACTCGCCCACTGACTAGCTTGTATTGGATCAATTGCACCATTTTCTTGCAATATGTGAAGTTTTTGTGCTACTTTGTCGCATAAAATGAGCAGGGCATTACAAGCTTTGCAAAATTTTGGTTTGGAATTTTCCTTCAGAGTAATGTGTGCTGCAAAATCTTTAGCTTTTCCTAGTCCTACAGAAAGTAAATCTGAAAAATTTTTCAGCAACTTGTCTACACTGTCTTTAGCATCAAAACTGTTCACAACTGAAACATTGTCTGTACCAAAAATATTATCTCCTTCGTAAGACTGAAGCACCTGAAATGTCACTGTGCGCATGTATGAACAGTATTCTGCAGGTAGTGAACACTGTCCTAGTACAGGAATTTCTTTGCCATTGTACACTGTTAACCTTTTTTTAGCAGGAGAATGGCGCAGAGATCCTAACTGCTCATAAGTTTTGCGATTGAGCAGTGTGACTGATGCACCTGTGTCTAGTTGAAACTTTTCAGAAATGTCATTCACCCGCAAACTGATATACATTTTTCTGGCCTGGCATACAACTTGTGCTACTTCTGTGTCCTTGATGTTACAAGGGGCAGCCACGGGTTTGGAAAATACTGCATTTATTGAGTAAGTATTGTCTTGTTGCTGTTTGAGCCGGGAGAGCAAATTCCTTTTCTTTTGCTGGGAGCAGACTGTTTGTATATGAGCTTTCTTACTGCATGCTTAGCATTTCACTAACAGGGATGGACAGTTCTGCCTTTTGTGCCACGAGAAACATTTCGGGCAAGGCTTCACTTCCTTATTAGGCAATCACCGCCTTGTGACGTAGTTATGGTACACAGTGGACTTGAATCAAAATTTTCCGCTGCTGCAGCACCTCAATCGTTTTGTTCCAAAACCTGTTTGACCTGATGGAAAGATGGATCTGACATTTTCAGAATATGCTCCCAAAGGCGCACATCAGTTACAATATAGACAATAGCAATCACGTAACATCACATCTGAATACAAAGCTCCACACAAACACTTAAATTTACACTTCCTAGCGAGACCTTGAAGATCTGTTATCCACTGCCTTTATGTTTGATTTTGACCTTTCTTACACCAAAAGAACTGATACCTAGTGGCCACTACATTGATTTGCTGTTCATAACAGGACGTGAGGGCTCCTATCACTGAATCATAAGAAAGTTCTGACGGCTCTGCATTGGGAAACTTTTTTCACAAGACAGAACACTGGGGGGGGGGGGGGGGGTGCTACAGTTGAGAGGAAAAAATGTGGTTTCACAGTACCTTGTATCTTGTGAACTGTGGCGTAGGCTTCAAACTGTTGCAACCATTTTGTCCATTCCTCGTTTGCTTCTTCGTACTGCCAGAATGGTGGAATTACTGGAGGTGGTGGCTGCTGCAGTGGAACCTGCATATTTTGGGACACAGGTGTGGCCAGAAGTTGTTGTACCGTAGACAGTAGGGAAGCAATTTGTTGGCTCTGAAACTGAAACATCTGCGTTAGCTGCTGTGCATCAAGCGCAGGAAGCTGCAGCACAGTGGCAGGGATGCTTGTGTTAGTGGGAACTGACATTGTGCAAAAACAACACAAACAAAGAAAGCAAAAATATAGAAATTGACTCGTCCCCCTGAAATGGAATCAAAAGATTATTTGCTGGATCCACAGAGACCTGTAATGAAGCAAAATAATAGTGCAGCATAATTTTAGCAATTTACAACACGAATTATGCTGGTTTGTTATTGAACCAAAGATTTGCAGTCAATGCAAGCTTACTAAGGGACCAATGGCATAGCATATAAAACAGAATTGGGATTCCATCAGGATGTCGTCACTTATATGCTGTCAACTTCCTAAACCACTTCTCTACACAGAGATGCCTGTTACTATCTCCTCCATTTGGAAGTCTGTGCACTGGTTAAATGACAGAATGCTTGTATGATCCTCCTATGTGTACCATTTCCTAAATGATGAAATTTCAGATTTCATTTTTCCATTTGCTGTCTTCTGTTGTCACTCCAAATTGATAAAACAAATGAGGGGATAGAGGCTTTTGACCCGCTTACCGACGTTACATAACAGCCAAAATTTTTTTGGGTCAACAGCAAGATTTTTTGGTGGTGGTGGTGGTGGTGGTGGTTATTGTATGCTTTGTGTATCAATATTTTGACATATGTGCAAATCTGTACTAACTTTTGCCTGGCTTGACTTGCTTGTTCGTTTTTTTAAATCCAGAGTGCAATTTTTTATGATTCTTCAGTGATGATTTGAACACAACAAATTTCTGGCAATGCAGTAAACTTCGTTACTAATACTCTGAAAATTTACTGCTAGTAATTTGACAATCAAAGTGTCTTTCATCTGAATGTGGCCTGTTTATTTCACTTGTGTCAACTCTGGAGTGTTTATCAGAACAGCAACTACTGTCTATCTTAAGAAACCCTCATGTGCACACCACAGGTATTCTGCTACCTGGGTAGCTGCTTTCTTTGTGTAGTGCATTCCTGACTTGATCAAGAGGACTCCTACAATTATCTACTCAATAGTTGCAGAAATCTTCAGCCAAGACTGTCAGTTGAAAGAAGCTTCTGGTTGGGCCCTTCCACTTGGATCAAAATAAAAGGCTCCTAGCCGGCCGCGGTGGCCGAGGGGACTGAGACGCTACAGTCACGGTCTGCACGGCCACTACGGTCGGGGGTTCGAATCCCCCCTCGGGCATGGATATTGGTGCCGTCTTTAGTCTTAGCTGGTTATAAGTAGTTTGTAAGCTTAGGGACTGATGACCCCGTAGTTAAGTCCCATACGTTCTACAAACATTTGAACATTTTTTGAAAAGGTTCCTAATCAACTATCGAAACACAGGAACACTTCCACAAATTGTGACCTCTGCTTGCACAACGTGTGCAATGCCAGCAGTCATCAACAATTCCACCAACCACTGCTGTGAACTGACAAGGCATCAGAACCCAAGCAAAAGGAGTCATTGGTGCCTCCTTGTTGGGCTTTCACACACACTACACCCTTCCACACTTCTTGCGATGAGGGCAGCTCGACTGCATCCGGTACAGTGAAGTACTATACGGTGCCTCCTGCATCTGCACATGGCATGCACACATGCTTGCCATCTTAATATAACTAACTGTAATAAGTAACTTGAAAAATAGGAAACTAAATATTCAGCTTGCTACTTCATTGGTGCTTCATGATAATGGCCTATAACTGACTGAACTGTGGTCTATACTAACTTGCTGTTCAAAGGAACTAACAAACGACTGGGTTTGGCAGGCAGGTGTATGTCCCATGTTTGCATTGTTATTTCCTCATGGTGGCTGCAGCAGCAACACTCGACTGCACAGCTGCACCTGATGATGACAGCCTAGGTCAGCTGTGATTGAGTACTGCTTCCCTTGCAAAAAGCCATCAACGTGAACTGGGGGCAATTATCAAGAACCAAGGTCCTTTGATAGCAAAAACCTTAGATAACGATTGTGTAGTCATGGCTGTGGACATTGTGGGGCACCAAAAACCAGAGTGGAAATTGGAGTAAGTGTCCACAACAAAAAACAGCAAGAATTCATGAACAGGCCCACATAATCAACATGAATGCTACCTTTTGTGAGGAACACTGTGAGCAGACGGCCGTGAGGCACACTGTCACTTTCCCTACCAGGCCAAAAAACATGCCAACAAGCAAGTGCTATTGTGCTGGAAGCCCCCCAATGTCCATGATGCAACATTTGCAACACTCAATTACGGAGAGCCACTGACCTTTTGTAGCCAGAAGGATGACTCCCTCACATTTAGACAGGCATAACAGGCGTAACTGAAAAGAATAGTAGTTCTGCAGAGGATCAGACACCTGACACGGAGGAACATCAGGCCACCCTTTGCGGACATAATGCAAGACTTGTCTAAGCACAGGGTTGGCTGCAACAGCAGTCGACAACTGAGATGAAGTAAGAGGGAAACCATCCATATTAGCCTGAGATTCAGCATCAAGATAAAAACACAGGAGTTCTTCCCAGTCAAAGGTAGGATCTGGTCTGGTAGGGAGACGAGGCAGGGTGTCTGCATTAGTGTGCTGGGCATAAGGCGGAAATTAATCTCGTAATTGTACCAAGGAAGAAACAGAGCCCAGCGTTGTACCTGATAAATGGCCCTGTCTGGCAAGGACGCAGGATGGTGGAAAAGTGACACTAAAGACTTATGATCTGTAATAGGGTGAAACTTCACACCATAAAGGGACACGTGAAATTTTTTAAGGCACAGATAATGGATAGTGCCTCCTTCTCAATTTGTGAATAACATTGTGTGTAGGCATCAGGGTTTTTGATGCATACGCAATGGGGCATTCAGACCCATTGGAGTATTTATGTGCCAGCACCACTCCCACTCGATATGGAGACACATCAGTAGCAAGCACAAGGTGTTGAGACAGAGATTAAGTAGTTAAGCATGGACCAGACACAAGTTGCTGTTTCAAGGTACAAAAGACTCGTTCACAGTCCGCGAACCAAACAAAGGGCACATCCATACCGACCATAGTATGTAACCCGGTCTCAAGTAACTGAACCATTGAAGGAGTTGAAAGTCTGAGGAAGTGGCAGCTGTTTGCGAATCCATAGACAGGGAAGTGTGCCGAATAAACACACAGCAGTCTCAACACTACTCATTGCCAATAAATGTGTTGTAACTTGCAACACATTTAATATAACAAGCACAGTTATGACCCAAGTTAGGCACATGTGGTTAGGTAGTCCATGATAATCCACACAGTTTGATAGTTAACACACAAGTGGCCCACAAGCCTGGCTGCATGATCCTAATCACCACGGAACTGTGTTTGCGCTGTGACAGCACTGCAATGATTCGGGCCACCATCTGGCGGCTCGTCGTGGATACATTTTGCAGCGCGTGCTATTTGTGACTGCACACTTCATGAAATTGTAAGACTTAGTAATTCTCTCTTTGTATCTGAAATTCATCTAATAGATAAGAGCTTCTGCCGTAATTGACCCTCTTAGAAGCCACGTACCTGACTTTGCATTAAATTTGTGCATTACTAAACATGTATTTTCATCAGAACTGTCATGTCATTACATCAGGGTGCCCACAGCTCTTTTGTGGGTATGGGTGTGGCGTGCACGGGTCCCCGAGCCACTGCAGCCTTTCTTCTTATCCTCCAAGGCTGCTTTTCCTTTCCCCATCCCCCCTACCCATTATCCTACATCCTTCCCACACCCCACTCACTCCCCCTCTCTAGGTTCTTCTCTCTTCATCATCTTGGCCTTTCCCACGGCTCTGATGGTTTAGCGCGTTAGCTTCCTTTGCATATTCCCAGTTTTCGACCCAGTCCGGTCCCCTTCGGGGTTTGACCTCCCTCGCCAAATTTTCCGTTGTAGTGTGAGTCAGTTGGGAAAGAACTTCCAACCTAGCCCCTGCTGTGTGGGTTTCCCTCCATTCCTCTCTCACTTCCTTCCCACACTGTAGCACCCTCCCGGCTACGTCGCCAGCACGTGTAGTCAGTTCGTGTGCGTTGGGGCTGTTATGTACCCTTTGGCTGAGCCCCCCTCAGGGGCTGAGCATTAATTTTCTGAGTACGGGCTTTGCGAACCTGGGGTCCTGAGCCGTGGGCTATGTCACATCTACAGTCTGCTACACCGTAAGCTCTGTGTGTGCTTCCATCGTTCAGCGCAGTGGTGGAACGTTGTATGTTTCACAGCCCCGGGATCTTGGCTTAAGCGCCCGGGTCACGAGGGCGGTATATACCTCTATAAAAAAAACCTCAATCTCAAGGTGTGCTAAGTGCCGAGGAAATGCATGGGCTTGTTGACATTGAAAAGTCGCTAGTGAGCAACCTCTGAGTTGTATAAGGCTTACCCAGGCAAGCGGGGCTCTGCCTGGGTGGACGTTTAGTTCCCTAGCTGCTCGTGGGACGAGAATGAAATGACCCAATAATAGCGTTGCTGGACGTACAACCGGCGTCACAAAGTGTGGTAAAGTTGAATTTAATGTGGAGAAATATGAGCCTCAATCGTTCCCTTCCTTCGCAACGCAGGGAACATAGGTCAAGAAATCGAGGTGAGGCATATGCCTCCTGATACTTAGTATGTTCCCACACTGATGGTGAATCATTTACCAACACAAAGCCCCTTTTTTTTTGTAGAGAATGTTGAGGACAAATTCGGTGAAGTGGAGGGCATGTTGAAGATGCGATCTGGCTCTGTCCTTATTTCGACGTCATCCCCAGCAGTGTCACGAGCATTGCTTGCCTGTGACAAGCTGGGTAATGTTCCCATAACGATCACTCCTCATAAGTCTCTCAACATGGTACATGGTATTATATTCCGTAAAGATCTTCTGTTGCAGACTGATGATGAGCTTCGTAAGAACTTGGAGGGGACAGAAGTCTACTTTACACAGCGAGCCCATAGGGGCCCGAAGGACAATAGGGTCGCTACCGGTGCATTCATCTTGGGCTATGAGGGCGATTCCTTGCCTGAGAAGGTCAAGGTGATGATCTACCAGCGATGTTAAGCCCTACATTACTCCCCCTATGCGCTGTTTTAAGTGCTGGAGGTTCAGGCACATGTCCTCCAGGTGTACTGCCAACTCCACCTGTCAAGTGTGTGGACTTGCGGCACACCCCAACATTCCTTGTGCACCTCCTCCATTCTGTGTGAACTGTGGACAGCACCACTCCCCTTGCTCGCCAACCTGCTCTGTTCTGCAAAAAGAATGAAAGATAATGGAATATAAAACCCTGCATAGGCTGTCTTACTCGGAGGCAAAGAGGAAGTATGAAAAACTGCATCCCATCAGCATGAAGTCATCCTTTGCTGCAGCCGCATCTTTGTCTACATTCATGTCACCTTTAGTCAGTCCTAGTGGGTTCCCAGGCCCAAACATCCACTTCTGCCCCCTTGACCGATGGGGGCACCTCAACTTCCATCGCCCCCCAAAGACCCTGCTTTGGGAGTGGTAACTCCCCAACCAACGGGGACATTGGTCCCCACCCCAGAGCCAGAGTAACAATGGCTTGCTCTGGCTCCTCGCGCTAGAAAGGGGTCGCTTTGATCCCTTCCCTCTAAGGTTTCTCCTGCTGAAACAGCGGATGCCAGGGTATGGCGGAAACTACCGCCAGCTGGGCATAGGGCTTCACGCTGCTTGTCGGTCCTGGGGACTGAACTGGCAGGGTCCTCCCAGCAAGAGAAACCTAAAGAGAAGTGGGAAACAAAAAAGAAAAAGGAAAACAAGCCACCCAAGCAGAAATACACTCTGGTGGCCACCACCTTCTCCACTTCTTCTTATGAGGACGAGATTGAGATCCTAGCGTTCCCCAAAGACTTGACAATTGCCGAGTCTTCGAAGCCATGGATGTTGATGCCTTGCCTCAAAAATTGGCGATGAGCAGAAGATTCTGTGAACCGTACTGTGCCATCGAAATCAGCATGTCCCAGCGACCAGGAGGCTGTCTGATCCTCCAATGGAACTGTGGCGGCTTTTTCCGCCATTTGCCAGAGTTCCAGCAATTGTTGTGCTACTTCCCAGCATTTTGTGTGACCCTGCAAGAAACCTGGTTTCCTGCTCAAAGGACCCCAGCCCTTCGTGGCTATCAGGGCTATTACAAAAATCGTACCTTATATGACTGGGTCTTTGGAGGTGTATGTATCTATATCCTTGCCACTGTCCTCAGTGCCACTGTGCCTCTCCACACGACTCTCGAGGCGGTGGATGTTCGAATCTGGGTTATGCAGGAACTGACAATCTGTTATATTTACCTTCCTCCAGATAAGATGGTTTTGCTTACTGACCTTGCTGCCCTGGTGGCACAACTTCCCCCACCATTTCTGCTTCTGGGGGACTTCAATGCCCACCATCTTTTGTGCAGTGGAACGCAGACAACAGGCCGCAGTAGGGACATAGAGACGCTTTTCTCACAATAAGACATCTGCCTGTTAAACTTTGGTGCAGCCACGCATTTTTGCATGGCACGAGGCACGTATTCGGCAATCAATCTCACTGTTTGTACCTCGAGCCTACTCCTGCATTTCCAGTGGAGGGACCATGATGACCTTTGCAACAGCGACCATTTTCGTTCTCATGTTGCTCCTGGAATTTCAACCTACAGGCTGCCCACCTCAAAGGTCTCTTCATAGAGCTGATTGGTAACACAACACCTCAGCTGCTACAGTTCCTGTTCCATGCCAGCCGACGTGGACATGGTGCTTCACAAGATTACCAGTGCTGTAGTTTCAGCCGCTGAGGCAACTGTTCCCACCACTTCTGGCTCCCCACGGCATAAGTCTGTGCCCTGTTGGACGCCGAAAATCTCTGAGGCCATCCGGGATTGTTGGCGGGCACTCCAGCGCTATTGTCAACACCCCACTGTAGAAAACCTGATAGTTTTCAAACGGCTCCGGGCCCGAGCTAGACAGCTCATCTGGCAGAGTAAACGGGACTGTTGAGAGACGTATGTCACCATCATAGGCTGTCATGCCCCTGCATCTCGGGTGTGGTTCCAGGTTAGGCACCTTTTTGGGTACCGTCCACCAGCAGCGATCCCCAGCTTACACATCCAGGATAACCTATGCACCGACCTGACTGTTATCGCTTAACACATGGCAGAGTATTATGCTCACATCTCTGCAACATCAGCATACAGTGCAGACTTCCGTGCACTGAAAGAGTGAGTTGAACAGCGACGGCTGTCGTTTCATATGCGACGAGAAGAAGCATACAATTCCGCTTTCAGTGAATGACAATTCCAAACTGCCCTTGCCACATACCCCGATACCTCTCTGGGACCAGACAGGATCCACAGTCGATTCATCCGGCACCTTTCCATAGAGATCCAAGACCAGCTTCTTGCCCTGTTTAACCGTCTGTGGGCAGAGGGGGCTTTCCCGTCACAATGGTGAGAAAGCATCATTATTCTGGTGATCAAACCTGGTGCTGATCCACAGGTGGCTGATAGTTACTGCCCAATCAGCCTCACCAATGTTCTGTGCGATCTATTGGAACGTATGGTGAGTCGGTGGCTCATGTGGATACTTGAACATCGGGATCTGTTGTCCCCACATCAGGGGGGTTTCTGCCAAGGCCGCTCCACTGTTGATAACTTAGTGGCTCTGGAGTCTGCCATTCGTACGGCATTTAGCAGGTGTGAGTACCTTGTTGCCGTCTTTTTCGACCTGAGAAAGGCATATGACACCACTTGGCGCCACCATATTCTGGCTACACTGCACGGTTGGGGCTTGAGGGGTCTGCTCCCACTTTTTATTCAAAACTTTCTTTCCTTCTGCTCTTTTCGGGTATGTGTTGGTACTTCCCTTAGCTCCCCCATGTCCAGGAGAACAATGTCCCACAGGGATCTGTCCTTAGTGTTCCTCTCTTTTTAATTGCCATCAATGGACTTGCTGAGGCAGTGGGGTCATCTGTTTCTTCCTCCTTGTTCGCTGTTGACTACTGCTTATACTTCAGCTCAGTTAGCATTGGAGTAGCTGAAAGGCGTCTGCAGGGAGCCATTCGAAAGACGCAGTCATGGGCCTCAACCCATGGGTCCCAGTTTTCTCCATCAAAAACCCAGGTTATGCACTTCTGCCACCGTCGAGCTGTCCATTTGGACCCAAAGCTTTTTTTTTTTTTATGATGAACTTCTGTGTGTCAAAGAGACTCACTAATTTCTTGGCATGCTCTTAGACAGCCAGCTCACTTTGGTGCCCCATCTTCGTCAGTTCATGCAGAAGTACGTGCGGTACCTCAATATTCTATGGTGGCTCAGCCATACTAGTTGGAGAGCCGTTCGGCAGCCCCATCTGCATTGCGGGTCTTGGACCCAGTACTCCATAGTGGCGACCGTTTAGTGACAGGGGCCTTTCGGACAAGTCCAGTGGCAAGCCTTCTTGCTGAAGCTGAAGTCCTTCCCCTGTGATTTTGCTGGCAGCAGCTATTATTTTCATATGCTGCCCATGTTCATGCATCACCTCACCACCCAAATCGCAGGCTTCTTTTCCCAGCTGCTGCACTCCCATCTCCACAACAACGGCAGAAGTCGGGTCTTCCAAACGCGGTTCTTGTTTGTTCCCTCCTGTCATCCCTTGAGTCCCTTCCAATCCCTCCTACTTTTCACTGCTCTTATTGTACCACTCCTTGGTCTCTACCATGTCTGCAGCTTTGGCAGGACTTGTTGCATGACTCGAAAGCCTCTGTAGCACCGCTGAATCTCCGTCGCCAGTTTCAGGTGGTTTTGGAGTCGTTCTGTGTTCGGAAGTTGTGTACACGGATGGTTCCCTAGTCGATGGCCATGCTGGATACGCTTATGTCCATGGTGAGCATATTGAACAGTATTCACTGCCCTGTGGGAGTAGCATGTTCACTGCGGAATTGGTTGCCATCTTCCAGGCACTTGAACATCTCAGAGCGTAGCTGTTCTGACTCCCTGAGTGGCTTGCAAGCCCTCGCCAAGTGCTTTCCAAAAGACCCTTTGGTGCAATCCATTCGGGAGTCTGTTTCCAGGCTTGTTCAGTCTGGTCACTCTGCGGTCTTTGTTTGGACCCCAGGCCATATTGGCATCCCTGGAAACGAACATGTGGATCAGCTGGCTGAGCAGGCCACTACCTCCAGTCCATTGGATATTGGTATTCCGGAGAGCGATCTCCGATCGGAGTTCCATTGGAAGATACTTGGCCTTTGGAATTCCGAGTGGGCTAACTCAGGGCAATCAAACGATCTCTGTGCAGTGAAGCTATCTATGGCCACATAGAAGTCCTCACTGCGGTCATCTTGTAAGGAATCGGTTGTTCTCTGCTGCCTGCGAATTGGCCACACATGGCTGACACATGGCCACCTTCTTCGGCAAGGGGACGCGCCACAGTGTGGCTGTGGTGCCTCCTTGCGACTATCTTTTAATCTGCCAGATGCACTTTCTTTTTTGCTAGGAGACGATGCTGCTGTGGTTGACCGTTTTTCAGATTTTATTCATGCAGCTGGTTTTTATCATGTGATTTAATGGTTGGTATCTAAGCCTGACCTTTCAGGCACCCGCCATTCAAACGGTTTTAATCTGTCATCCTGTCAGCCCTGTCTTTGACAGGCAGTTCTAGCGTGTGCAGAATGGTTGGCTCATCCCTTATTATCCTTGCGATCAGCCAGGCACACTCTTCTGTTGTGCTATTTTAGTGCTGTTGTCTGGTTGGCACACTACTTTAGTGGTATTCCTCTTAATGTTGTCGTCTTAGCATTCATTGTCACTTTGACCTTCTCGTGCACTAGATGTGGAGTACTTTTTACCCTCTCATTAAATAATGTGCTCTCTTAGCTGGGAACAGGGGACTGATAATCTAGCCATTTAGCCCCCTTTAATAACCCAACAACAACAAAAAATTGGCTGAGCCCCTTGAACGCACAGGGATCACACTTTCGATACCTGAGCTGTCGCCTCCCCTTGCAGGCCTAGGAGTAGATACCTATCCCCCTGGGGTATCAAGACTCCCACAATGTCCATTAAGCCAGTTGGGTGTTGCTGTGGCTAGGTGGCGCCCATGGGGACAGCCCCTGTTTTGGAGTGGGTGGTATCGGGGTGGACTTTTTGCACATGTCACGCATGTCTGGCCACTCTCCGGCGGCCGAAGTTTCCAGAGAGAGAAATAGTTGTTTGGTTTCTGTTTTGTCTTCCATGGCCTTCCCGTTCTTGGCTACTCCATGGGATGAGGGCCAGGCCAATCGATTAGGTGCAAAACCATTTCCAAGATACTTAGTCTGTTTCAGGACGGACAGGGAGACATTCACTGCTACCAAGCCTCTCTTCTTTGTGGAAAACATAGAAGATAAAGTTCGTGAAGTTGAGACAATGAGTAAGATGCGATCACGCTCTGTCCTCATTTGCACTTCTCCTGCCAGTAAGTCGGCTGCTCTACAATCTTGCCAGCAATTGGGTAATATTCCTGTGACCATCAGACCTTATCATTTCCTCAATATGACCCAAAGCGCTATATTTCATAGGGACCTATTGCTGCAAACTGATGAGACACTCAGGGCAAACCTGGAACGGTGCGGTGTTCGTTTTGTTCGCCAAGTCCATCGAGGCCCCAAAGATAATTGGGTTGATACTGGTGCCTTCATTTTGCCATTTGAAGGGGAAACTTTACCTGAAAAAGTAAAGGTAATGGTCTATCGATGCGATGTGAAGCCTTATATCCCACCTCCTATGTGCTGCTTCCATTGCCTCCGTTTTGGCTGCATGTCCTCCAGGAGCTCCATTGACCCTGTCTGTGGTACCTGTGGCCGCCCCTTTCATACTGGGAGCCCTTGCATCCCACCTCCACAATGTGTTAATTGCTGTGGTCCACATTTGCCTCGTTTCCCTGATTGTCCAGTTTTCCTAAAGGAAAAGAAAATTCAGGAATTTAACACCCTCGGCCATCTTTCTCATTCCGAGACACACAAAAAATTTGACCAACTCCATCCAGTGCTGATAACATCCACTTGTGCCTCCATTGCTTCACTCCCCCTTTCCTCTTCTCTGGCAGTTACCACTGTTCCCTCTCTCAGTACCGCCCAGCCTCCTGCCCCCATCTCTACGCCCCCCACTTCCTTCTCCTTTCCCTTCTGCTCCTCTTCCTGCCCCTCCCCTCCCCTTCCCCCTCTCCCTTCTACCTCCTCTCCTCCTCAGCTGGAGAAGAAACTCTCATCTTCATCATCCACTGGTGACAAGGCTCCATCCCGGAACCCTTCTCCCCAGCAATCTCTTGAAAAGATGACTACTGCCGGTTGGTCACAGGATCTGTGCTCTGTGCCAAAATCTACAAGGTCCCTCTTGGACCTAGCTATACCCGAGTCCAGCACTTCCAAGGACTTCTCTTATCGCACAGATAAGGACGAGAAGAAGAAAAAGAAGTGGCGTAAGTCACAGGAAGAAGTCACCATGACCTCCCAGGGGACTTCGCCCTCTCTTGCCCCATCCGAGCCCACTATGGAACTCTAGATGTCAGTCCCTCTCAAGGGGCGACGACCATGGATGCAGTGAAATAACTTCTCCAGGCTCTTTCCATCCTTTATGGTGATCCTCCAGTGGAACATTCGCAGTGTGAGCCAATAGGGCAGAATTGCAGCTTCTTCTGCAAACTTATTCTCTGGTGGTCATCTGTTTACAAGAAATGAAACTCGACCCCCATGATTACTTTCATATTCCACATTTCAATTCCATTCATTTTGACTTCCCCCTGTAGCAGGAATTCCAGCTCATGTGGACATCATGCTGCTCATACGGGACACAATCTACAGGCACTTCATCCCTCTAAACACCCAGCTTCAAGCAGTGGCTGTCAGCTTTACGCTTCCTGATTTTTCCTTCTCACTGTGCACTGTCTACACACCCTCTCCTTTAACTGTCACCAGGGTTGATCTTTTACACCTTATAGATCAGCTTCCTCCTCCGTTTCTGCTTGTCGGTGATTTCAACGCCCACCATCCCCTTTGGAGCTCTCCTCGCCCCTGTCAGAGAGGCTCTATTTTAGTTGATATTTTTAATCATTTAAACCTCATCTGCCTTAATACCGGTGAACCTACATTCCTTTCCAATTCCACCCATGCTCTTTCCCATTTGGACCTTTCCATCTGTACTACTCAACTTACCCGTCGGCTCGAGTGGTCTGCCCTTTCAGGTACGTACTCCAGCAACCACTTTCCATGTGTGATCTGCCTGCTGATGTCCACTACAGCGGTACATCCATCCTCCTGGCAACTCTCCAAAGCTGACTGGCAGCTGTACTCTTCCTTAACCACCTTCACTGAACGTTAATTTTCCAATATTGACAACAGGGTAGACTACCTCACAAGCACAATTCTCTCAGCCGCAGAACATTCCATCCCACCAGAATGAAACTTTCACTCTGCAGCAGAGTGTGCGCTGATATGAAACTTCCTGGCAGATTAAAATTGTGTGCCGGAACCGAGACTCGAACCTGAGACCTTTGCCTTTCACGAGCAAAGGCAATGGTCCCAGGTTAGAGTCCCGGTTCCGGCACACAATTTTAATCTGCCAGGAAGTTTCATTCCATCCCTCGTTCCTGTTCCACACCGCGATGCACCCCTGTCCCCTGGTGGAATGAGGCATGCCGCAATGCAATCAGAGCCCCGAGACGTGCACTTTGCGTCTTCAAACATCATCCCACATTGAAGAACTGCATCCACTACAAACGGTTGCGTCGCCAATGCTGCCGCATTGTTTGCGATAGTAAACGAGTTAGCTGGTTGTCCTTCACTAGCTCCTATAACAGTTTTACCCCCTCTTCAGTCATCTGGGGTAACCTTCGTCAACTACCTGGGACCAGTTTGGGGACAGCATCTGCATCTACACCGACGGCTCAAAAACTAACCACGTAACCGCCTTTTTCCTTGGTGGCAATTCCTCCCAATATCGTCTTCCTGACCAGTGTTCAATCTTTACTGTGGAGCTATTTGCTATTTATCAGGCCACCCAGTACATCAAGCAACACTCGCTCCCTAATAGTGTCATCTTCTCGAACTCTCTAAGTGCTCTTCAGAGCCTCTGTGAGCTATACCCAGTGCACGCAATAGTACAGCGTATCCAGGAATGCCTCTACTCGCTTAGTGTCAGTGGAGCTGCTGTGGCTTTCTTGTGGGTTCCTGGTCATGTTGGAATATCAGGGAATGAGTGTGCGGATACTACTGCTAAGAAAGCAGCTTCCCTACCCTGGCTAGCCTCTTATTCCATCCCCCTAGGTGACCTTCAGACCAAAGTCTCACTGCTTGTGGTATCGCTCTGACACGCACATTGGTCCTCCCTCCAAGCAAGGGAACAAACTTCAGGATATTAAGACTTACCATATTGCTCGGTAGACTACCTCTTGGCCCTCCCATCGCGAAGAGGTAATTCTTGCCTGGCTGCGAATAGGACACTTACTGTGCGGCGACCCAGCCCCACTTTGTGGTCAGTGTTCACAACCCCTGACTATCTGCCACTTTCTGGTGCAATGTCCAGATGAGCCCAGTGTGAATCTTATGCATATAGATGGCCACCTTTCCTCAGTCTGCTCTTCCTGCAAAAAAGAAACAATCCATATGTCTATACAGACATAAATGAAAATGCTCTCAAGCCGTGCTAGACACTTGCAGTGACTTCAAAGTTATTTATTAGTATGGGAATGTGTAACAAATCTTGTAATTGCAGAACAACACAGGGGTGTCAGCATGTTCCTTAAATTTTCAAATACACTATGTGATCAAAAGTATCTGGATACCTGGCTTAAAATGACTTACAAGTTAGTAGTGCCTTTCATTGGTAATGCTGGAATTCAATATGGTGTTGGCCCACATTTAGCCTTGATGACAGCTTCCACTCTCACAGGCATATATTCAGTCAGGTGCTGGAAGGTTTCTTGAGGTATGTCAACTCATTCTTCACAGAGTGCTGCACTGAGGAGAGTGATCAGTGTAGGTTGGTGCAGCCTAGCACAAAGTTGGCATTCCAAAATATCCTGAAGGTATTCCATAGGGTTCAAGTCAGGGCTCTTCACAGGCCAGTCCATTATAGGGATGTTCTTCTCGTGTAACTACTCTGCCACAGGCCATGCATTATGAACGGGTGCTCGATCATATTGAAAGATGCTATCACCATCCCTTCACATTTCCATTTCACTACCACATCAAAAACAGTTGACCTAGGGGTGCATAGGAGTGTGGAAATTTTACATACAGACTTCTAACACAGGTGACACCCAATCGCCTGACCAAGTTTGAAGTCGGTAAGTTTCACAGAGTGCCCTGTTCTGCTGTCTTATAATGTCTAATGACTACTGAGGTTACTAATATGGAGTACAAGACAGTAGGTGGTATTACAATGCACCCAATATGAAAAACGTATGTTTTGGGGATGTCTGTATACTTTTGATCATGTAGTGTATATCATCCGTTGGCTTCACGTGTCTGGCAGCTTACAAACTGCTGTGTGGTATCTTACAATACCAAAAAATTCCACTGAAAGGACAGCAAGCATCTGCAGTATACCCGAGCTTCGTCATAGTGCACTACACAATACACATTCTTCATCTTTGACTTTGTCTTAAATTGGCCCATCCACTTAGTCTAGGACCATGTTCCTGTAAAGAGATAAGAAACCTTAAGAAGAAATTTCTGTTCATATTTTCTGAAGGCCTAGGAAAAGCAAGAAATATCATGGCTCACATAACATTAAAGCCATCATCTGGCCCTTGCTGCTTCTGGATATGATCTCTGCCCTTTGCATTGTGATAGTGTGTGAAGAAAGAACTAGACATGTTGATGGAGTTGAATGTTATCGAGCTAGTCTCCTCTACTGAGTGAGTGACACTATTGGTCATTGCAAAAAACCCTAAAAAGCCTTCAAGAAATCTTTGGTTTTGTGGAGATTTTGCAACGAGTTAAGTATTAGCCTCCGATAATTTATGTATGCTACTAATACAACTTGAGACATACTTGACTGATGGCTCGTCTGTTTAAGGGGCGGTTGATCAGTTGCATTTACACCCATTATTACAATGGCCTGAGAGAAACAGTGAAATGTAAAACGTAACACCACAAATAATGTTACACACACAATATTGCCGCGAGAGACCGACCACGAACACGAACTGCTGGCGTGGCGCAGGGGATAGCGTCACGGACTGCGGAGCAGCAGGTTGCCGGTTCAATCCCGCCCACCGGCAAAAATTTATTTCTTTGTAATGTACAATTCCAGAAGGTTCTACATCTTTCTTATGTTCACTTGTAAATTCTACTTGTTTCTTATGTTAACTGTTCTTCTAATTTCTGGTAAATTCTGTCTGTGTATAAATAGCAGAGCACTCTGCCCGAGAGGCAGTCAGTGCTGCGTATATGTTGAGTTCGTAATAAACGTGCTTTGAGTATAAGTGCTGTGTTCAGTTGCCTTCGAAGTCAAGCCTGCTTCCATTTCAATGCGACATTGTTTGGTGGAGGCGCCGGGTAACCTGTGCAACAGCTGCATCACCGTGGCTCCGATTAGGCAACGTAAAAGCCGTCTCTTACACGGACTGGAACCGGAATACAAGGGATACACCGAGTACATCCTTCCGAAAGTCCGTATTATCAGAAGAACGATGGAGACGAAACCAGCAATAAGCCAGGTGCACATCAGACACCCGTCGGTGTTCTCTGGAGATGCTGGACAGGACCCCAACAAATGGCTAAAAGGGTTCTACCGAGTCGCCAAGTACAACAGGTGGGATCATACGATGTGCTTGGCCAACGTTTATTTCTGCCTGGATGGAACAGCCCAGCAATGGTTCGAAAACTACAAAGACAAGTTGAATGACTGGGAGACGTTCCAGGAGGAACTTAAGAAGACGTTTGGAGACTGCCAGCGACAAATCCGCTCGGCGGAAGAACAACTGAAGAACCGGGCCCAATGACATGGTGAGCCGACACAATCGTACATACAGTGTGTCTTGGCCCTATGTAACGTAGTCAATCCGAACATGACTGAAGTGGACAAAATCATGCACCTGATGAAGGGAATTGCAGAAGATATGTACCAAGCTCTTCTGATAAAAGACGTCGCTACGATAGAAGAGTTAATCAAGTGGTGCCAGCGTATTGAAGAGATGCAACAAAGGAGGTTTGGATGCAAGAAGTATGACAGACTCCCAAATGTAGTCCCTATGGCCGTTGTGGAAGACCAGGAGGACTTGGTTTCTCTCATACGACAAATCGTGAGAGAAGAATTACAACAGTGCATGGCAGCCGGGACTATTAGACCGAGCGCCGGCCGCTCCAGTCACGGTCAGCACGGTCACTACGGGCGGGGGTTCGAATCCCCCCTCGGGCATGGATATTTGTGCCGTCCTAGTTCGTAAGTAGTTCATAAGTAGTTTGTAAGTTTAGGGACTGATGACCCCGTAGTTAAGTCCCATAAGCTTAACAAACATTTGAACATTTTTTGATTTATTAGACCGAGTGAGCATCAGATTATGGCCATGGATGTGAGCCCTGTAAGTCACGAGGTAGCCAATGCCGCTGAGGACGAGGTATTTCAAACATTAGCTCCTGTCTGCCCCGTCAATCGCACCTGACGTGAAGAATGGCGTCGCCCTGCTATGACTTACGCTGCAGCCGCCAAACGGCAGCCCATGAACTGACAGACGCGACCACAGCCAACTCCGCGCTAACTATGACGCCCCGCAGAAGAACAGACGTCTGGAGGACAGAATACAACACACCGCTGTGTTTCCACTGTGGACGCCCTGGACATGTCGTACGCTACTGCAGATAGAGAAGGCAAGTATTAGATGATTATTTTGCCGCAAGACGTCAGCCGTCGGAGCAGTTCTATCCAAGGCAGTCACCTGCTGATGAGTTCAGTCGATCTATGGAAAGAAGCCCATCACCGTACCCTAGACGAGGTCGCTCCCCGATGCGCCGCAGCCGTTCACCGTCGCCGTACAGAGGTACCAGCCGCTCCCCTAGCCGCCGCACCCAGGAAAACTAAGCGAGACGACCATCTATGGAGGTGAGGCCGCCACAGATGAAAATCCTCCATGGACGACAGTCACCAAGATGTCGGGAAATCTCATGGACGTCATAATCGACGGCCAACCTGTCCGGGCACTTGCTGATTCAGGAGCCTCTTTTTCTGTATTATCGGATAATTACCGCCGCACACTAAAGAAGACAATGTTCTATGATACGAGAGCAACTGTGCTGAAGGTTGCGAATGGAAAGTATGTCCATCCAGCAGGAACTTGTGTCGCAAGAATAACTATCAACAACAGAACGCAGCCGTTTGAATTTGTCGTGTTAACAGAATGTAGTCACAATGTCATCCTCGGATGGGACTTCCTTCAGGCATCCCAAGCTATCATTGACTGTGGAAGATCTGAGCTGCAAATTGAAGAAGTTGTTCCGCCAGATACACGTAATACAGAATTTTCTGGGAAGTTATTCGTCGTTGACAATGTGACGATACCGCCGTTGACAATGAGAAGAGTTGCAGTCACAAACACAGATGACTGGTTAAACTGTGAAGTTCTTGTTGATAGTAAAAAGTTTATCAGGCTCACAAAAGAAATTTACATACCAGCAGCTATCATAAGCATTACTGGTGGTCAAGGAGAGATTTGGATCACAAATTGTCACAAGCAGTCACAACTTATCCCCAAGGGAATGTGTATCGGGACAGCTGAACCAATCCAGGACGGTGAGCTCAACGTCATCAATGAAGACCCATGCCCTGCTATTAGTACAGACAACACGCTGGAGGAAACAAACGTGGAACTGCCAATAGGGCCTGGACTGACAATGAAACAACACCAGCGGGTGTTAGGTATACTACGCCAATTTTCGGGTGCATTCACACCTCAGCATGGGAAAAGTCAGACGAAAGGGCCCACGATAAAGCACCGTATCAATACTGGGGATCATCCGCCTATTAGCCAGCGTTCGTATAGAGTGTCGCCAGCTGAAAGACGGATAATTCGGGAGGAAGTGGAGAAGATGTTGCGAGATGACATTATTCAACCTTCGGAGAGTCCTTGGTCGTCTCCGGTGGTCCTCGTAAAGAAGAAGGATGGCACGTGGCGATTCTGTGTCAACTATCGGCGGCTGAACAGTATCACAAAGAAAGATGTCTACCCATTGCCGCGTATTAATGACACCTTAGACTGCTTGAAAGGAGCTACATACTTCTCAACTATGGACATGCAGACAGGTTACTGGCAAATCGAGGTTGACGGAGCTGACAGGGAGAAGAAGGCTTTTATTACACCTGACGGTCTCTATGAATTTAAAGTAATGCCATTTGGATTATGTAATGCTCCAGCCACATTCGAACGCATGATGGACAACTTGCTTCGACACCTTAAGTGGACGACGTGTCTCTGCTATTTAGATGACATTGTCGTTTTCTCGAAAACATTTGAATAACATCTGAGTCACCTGTCAACTGTGTTGAAGTGTGTTCAGGCTGCAGGTCTCCGCCTCAATCCAAAGAAGTGCCTCTTCATCGCCAAAGAGATAAAAATCCTGGGGCACCTAGTCAACGGAGATGGTGTCCGTCCTGATCCAGATAAAGTAAGGGCAGTCACAGAATTTCCAACTCCTCAGCACATTCGTGATGTGAGAAGTTTTCTCGGGCTGTGCTCATACTACCAACGTTTCATAAAAGGATTTTGTAACAAGGCACGTCCATTACAAGAACTTCTGCAGGGAGATGCCAAATTTTACTGGGATGACACAAAAGAAAGAGCTTTCCGAGCACTTAAGGAGGCTCTAATCTCCGCACCAGTGCTAGCCTTGTACGACGAGAATGCAGAAACGGAACTTCACACAGACGCCAGTGGCTATGGGATTGGTGCAGTGCTTGTACAAGTTCAGGAAGGTGCCGAAAAAGTGATAACCTATGCGTCAAGAGAACTCTCAAAGTCCGAGATAAACTACTCTACAACTGAAAAAGAATGTCTCGCGGTTATCTGGGCTATCAACAAGTTCCGGACGTATTTATTCGGCAAACCATTCACCATTGTGACAGACCACCATTCTTTGAGTTGGCTGACTAGCTTGAAGGATCCATCAGGTCGACTAGCAAGATGGGCACTAAGACTCCAAGAGTACGATGTCACAGTGGTATTCAAGAACGGGCGCAAACACAAGGATGCCGACTGCCTTTCGAGGAATCCATTAGTGGAACACAACAGCATTAATTAAATTTCAGCTCTCACTGAATTACATGATGTTACAGCTGAACAGAGGGAAGATCCAACACTATTAAAAATGATAGAGGCCTTGGAGAAAGGAGAACCGACCAATGGAGAGTTCCAACTTATAAACGGAACATTGTACAAGAGCAACTACGATCCACTGGGCCCCAAATGGCTACTTGTTGTTCCAGCTCATCTCCAGCCAGCTATTCTCAAATATTTCCATGATGCTCCAATATCCGGTCATCTGGGATTCGTGAAGACCCTAGACAGAATCAGATGCAGGTATTACTGGAAAGGTCTCTACCGATTTGTCAAGCACTATGTGAGTCACTGTAAAGAGTGCCAGCGACGGAAGCATGTGCCACAATTACCTCCAGGACATCTCGTACCGATTCCGCTGGCAGCAGCTCCATTCCACCGAGTTGGGATCGATCTTTTAGGGAGGTTCCCGAAGTCGACAACCGGTAACCGTTGGATAATAGTCTGCACTAACTACCTCACACGCTACGCTGTCACCAAACCTGTGCAGACTGCAGAAGCTCCAGAGATTGCAAAATTCCTTGTAGAAGACATTATTTTGAAGCATGGAGCACCACGTGTCATGATATCTGATCGTGGAAAAGTATTCCAGTCAAAACTAGTATCAGAGGTAATGTCACGGTGCAATATTGTCCACAGAATGACAACTGCATACCATCCTCAGACAAATGGTCTTATGGAACGTTTTAACAAGACGTTAGCCGACATGCTGTCGATGTACGTCGATGTTGAGCAGAAGGATTGGGATACAATTCTGCCAGTCGTGACATTTGCTTACAATACCGCAAGACAAGACACCA
The DNA here is from genome assembly GCA_026315105.1 of Locusta migratoria. NCBI lineage: Eukaryota > Metazoa > Arthropoda > Insecta > Orthoptera > Acrididae > Locusta > Locusta migratoria. The sequence goes on from CM048755.1 coordinate 108,938,610, forward strand.
CAGACTTCACTCCGTTTTTCCTGCTCCATGGCTGTGAAGCTGAGACGACAATGGATACACTGTTCCCGTTCCATCTGGACGACACTCAGGATGACTATGTTAAACAGCTCGTCACCAGGGTCGAAGGAGCAAGACAACTGGCTCGCATACGGACACTGGACGCCCAGGAGAAGGACCGTCAGCGGTATAACGACAAGCACCGACCTGTTGTGTACAGCTCAGGAGATGTGGTATGGATTTTTACCCCTGTACGGAAGGTTGGACTGTCAGAAAAGTTATTGAAGTGATACTTTGGTCCGTATCGTGTCATATGCCGCCTGTCAGACGTTACATACGAAGTTGAGGATTATGAGCCGTCGTCGAAACGTCAAAAACGAAGAGACATTGTTCACGTCCTGCGCATGAAGCCTTACTACGATCCTGAAGAGCAGGTAGATGACAATGGCTCCTTGTTCAAGGACTTTAAGGACGGTAATGTTCCTGATGAAACCACGACAGGAACGTCTGTCGTCGATAATCGTGGAGAAGGGAAGGAGTCTCTTGAACTGTCATACAGAGGACCCATGACACGGTCAAGATCCATGACATTGCAGCTGGCCCCACAGGGATCATAACAGCGGGTCGCTGTTTCTCCAGGAGAGGGAGCAATGCCGCGAGAGACCACGAACACGAACTGCTGGCGTGGCGCAGGGGATAGCGTCACGGACTGCGGAGCAGCAGGTTGCCGGTTCAATCCCGCCCACCGGCAAAAATTTATTTCTTTGTAATGTACAATTCCAGAAGGTTCTACATCTTTCTTATGTTCACTTGTAAATTCTACTTGTTTCTTATGTTAACTGTTCTTCTAATTTCTGGTAAATTCTGTCTGTGTATAAATAGCAGAGCACTCTGCCTGAGAGGCAGTCAGTGCTGCGCGTATATGTTGAGTTCGTAATAAACGTGCTTTGAGTATAAGTGCTGTGTTCAGTTTTATTATCATCCTGAGCTCCTGCTCTACACAATTCTTGTATAAGCATCTATCGGTTCGCTCACCTAATTAGTAGAGCTGTTCTTTGTAAGTGCACTTATTTTGTGTAGGAAATAAGTAAATGAAACAAATCTGGTCTGCACTAAGCTGCCTAAATACGAGCACCTTACACCGATGATCTCCACCAGACAAGAGACCACAAGTTCCGTCAACCAGCTCCCAGCTCCACATATTGTGTGACCAACTGAGCACAATTCAAAATATCGATCCATTCCACAGATATTTCTTAAAATGAAAAAATTACAATTTCATTAATTATTTACATTGTTATGTTCCCTTTTCTCATTGAGGCTCAGTTTACTGTAAATACACAAATAAAATTTAATAGTAAAACAAATTTCTTACTAATAGCAGCTAGCTGATTTTGTGCTCTTGCATCATCTTGTCATCTTATAATTTGAAAGTGACAATTAACTCAGTCCAAGATTGACACACCCTATCTGTAACCATGATGAACTGTTTCTCCTCTTGCATATGGACAGTGTTTCCTGAAAATTAATCTGGCAGACATTTGCCTACAGTTACTTCCTGGTAAAGAGTAATAAAGAAGAACCTTGCTAGTGAATACACCATAATATGATCTTTACAATTATAAATGTTTGCGTTTGGAATAGCCAGCACTTGTTAATTACTTCTGTTATTTTTAGAACAGTTTATACAAGTTGTGCCAGTATGCATTAATTAATTGGTGACATTGTGGTAACAGAAACAACAACTGAGGAATATTTAAATAACCTGCGGCAACTGTTCCAAACCTTGCAGGAAGCCAGCCAACCATAAGTGTACTTTATACAAAGCAAATTTTTTGCAATTTTTAATGGAGTTGCTTGACCACATTACAACAAGTGAAGGAATTAAACCAACTCAGTTGTTAGTGGAAGTCATGTTAGCAATTCTGTGCCCTAGTAATTTGAAACTGCTCCTTCCTCTTTAAAATATACTATGGCAAGTTAATTCCAAGAGTAGCATCAGTTGCGCACCTGAGAAAAAATATAAGCGAAAAAGGTGTGCCATTTTGTGGTGCAACAAAATCGAACAATTATTAAAGTTATTGAAGCAGGCTACATTGTCACCTCCACACTTAGCTAGATTTCATCTTTGTATACAGATGGTGGTGCTGCCAGACACCTCTGAACAAGCCTAGGGACGATCTTTACTAATAGGGATGGATACTCTCTGAACAACTTTGTGTCTCGTCGTCGCCGGTTGTCCTGGGTGTCAGGGGCCGAGTGGAGAGAGACCGACACAGGAAAATAGGATGCACAGCAGGAACTAGAAACACTAAGCTAGATTAGTAAAGATATATATTTCATAGACATATACAATACCTAACTTTGATGGCTGCAGACTATTGAAATGCAGATACATAGTTTATCTGAAGACTGGGTATAAGCCAGCCTACCAATGAGAGTCTTATCTACTGCCTGTCCTATTGCGAAGTGGCCGATACAGTTCAGTGGTGGCCGCAAGCGGGGTTACAGCAGAGAGCTCTCGCGGCTGACATCTTAAGATCACTGCGTCGTGCTTGCAAGGCGGTGTGCGGCGAAAGTACGTGGCGCGCAATTCAAACTTTTATGACACTATACATTAATCACCTTCGCATCAAAGTCAGTTAATGGTGTGCAGCAGATATATTTGCAAATTGAAATAGGAGACACTGGCAACCATTCCTGCACTCAAAAAGTTCCACATTGTCTTGCATGTTCTTAAGTTTCATTTTATCACTGGCTATCACCAACAGACAGGATACCAGACAGGGTGACTCATGCTAAAGTGTTTTGGTAAAAAACAGACTTGGTTGCACAAATACGATGTTTTTCTTATTCACACATGACTTGCTTTACCTCTTCTAGGCAGTATCAGACGTTCTGGGGAAATTACAAACTTGTTTAAAAAACAGGAATTCACATAAAAATATGTAAAATCATGATATGCAAGATATACCTAAAATATGGAAAGTGAAATCTAGTTAAACAACAGGTCACACAAACATATTCGTTGTTGAGGGGGAGGTGTGGGGTAAAACATTGAACTAATAAAATTCCACTGAAAACTGTGGTTCAACAAATAAAATACTTGTTACTCAGGTAGCAAAGCGTCAGACTTACTAAAATTCAAATAAAATACATCTTTGAAATATGTGTGGCAGCTATTGGTTGGGAGTGGGAAGGGCAGCAAAGTCACAGCTAAAACCAAACCTGACTTAACCACATGATCTTTACTTGCTTACGCAGGAGCCATTCCCTGGCCACAACTGCTGTCTGCTTAAGCACTTGCTATCTTGCCAGCAACCTTTTTCCACATAATGATAGGCATATTCCAGTAATGACTGCCATCCATATCAAATAGTTTACTTAACTCATGTAAATTCTAGCTGTTAGTCGCACACAAAAGTGCCATCTATGAGCTATTTGCGCACCTTCCCGGATGCCTGGTTATTTAGTTGCTGGCAAGATAGTAAGTGCTTAAACAGACCACACTAAAGTGTTGGGCTTTGTTCCTTATTAGATATAAATATGAAATTCACTTTTGGAACATACTTCAACATGCAAATGCAGATGTTCTGTTTCACCTTCTTACACACTTTGTTCCAAAATTTGATCAATATGACATCCTGTGTTTTCATTTAGATGATGAAGTTCTGAAGGCAGCAGATGCTTTTCCAGTTACAAAGGCTAAAGTGACAGTGGCCGTGGAAAATGACACAATACTGCAGAACACCAAATGGTATTTTCAGAAAGGCTCGCCAGACCTTATTTCGGGTTAATGTAACCACAGAGCAATGGTATCCCCAGGTAGTTCACCACCAAGCAGTGAGAAAGGGTGCACATGGACTTTGCATGTCCTTTTCTGGATGCCACTTTGTTACTTGTGCAAGATACTTACTCATTTTTTTCCTCTAATTGTTGTTCATAGATCTAAAAAGGCTGAGGCTACGGTTGTGACACTCGGCAGGCTCTTTGCTATCAAAGGACTTCCACCAACTTTGGTTTCTAACAATGGCCAACAGGTGTCCTCAAAAGTAGTAACTGAATTTTGTCCCCTCATGGGCTCAGCATTAATTTGCTGAGTAGGGGCTTGGTAAACCCTGGGTCCCGAGCTGTTGACTGTATCATGCCAACAGTCCATCAAACGGTAACCTCTGTGCGTGCTTCAGCGACCACCGTACGGCGCGATGGTGGAACGTTGTACATTTCAGAGCTTTGGGATCTTGGCTTAATCGCCCGGGTCACAAGGACGGTACAAACCTCTACCAAAACCCCTCAATCTCAAGGTGTGCTATGTGCTGAGGATATGCATGGCTGTTGAGGTTGAATAGTTGCTAGCGAGCAATCTCTGGGGAACCTGTCACACCTCAGTTGTATTAGGCTTACCCAGGCAAGCTGAGCTTTGCTGGGTGGACTTTTATTTCCCTAGCTGCTTGTGCATTGGCAGATATATAACTGCCATCTCTGAGAGGTAGAGGCAATTACAATGCCACAGAATAAAATTCCCAAATGTTCCATTCCCTCGCCACACCGGGGGAGGAACGTTGGGCCAAAAGTCAGGGTGAGGCTTATGCCTCTATATATCTTGTATGTAGCTGCACTGATGGGGAATCTTTTCAGATGACTAAGCACATGTTCTTTGTCAAAAACTTGTGGGACAAGTTCATTGAGGTGGAAGGGATGTCAAAATTGTGCTCTGGGTCATTCGTAATAACGTCGTCCCCAGCACAGTCATGAGCATTCATTGCCTCTGACAAGCTGGGCGATGTTTCCATTACTATAACACCACACAAGATCTTAAATATGACCCAAGTGATAATATCCCATAAAGACCTGTTGCTGCAGTCAGACGACGAATTGCATGCCAACCTAGAATGGCGGGCAGTACATTTTATTCGGCAAGTCCATAGGGGTCCGAAGAACAACAGGGTTGCCACTGGTGCCTTCATCTTTGCTCTCGAGGGTGATTCATTGCTTGATAAAGTCAAGGTGATGATCTACCTGTGTGATGTTAAGCCCTACGTTCCTCCCCCTATGTGTTGTTTTAAGTGCTGGAGGCTCGGGTGTATGTCCTCCCAATGTGATGCCAACCCTACATGTCGAGAGTGTGGACATGCAGTCCATCCATACGTCCCTTGCCTACCTTCTCCAGTATGTGTCAACTGTGGCCAAAATCACTCCCCTTGTTCACCTGTCGGCATGGTTCTACACCAAGAACGGAAAATTATGGAAAACAGGACCTGGGACCGACTGACCTACTCAGAGGCAAAGCGAAAATATCAGAATCTCCACCCTGTGCACATGGTTAACTCATATACCACGGCAGCCTTGCCATCGTCATCTGCAGCAACTGGATTACAGTCTGTGCAACCACTGCCAGTGGGTTCCTAGCCCCACTCGACTAACCCTGCTCCCTTGACAGTTGGGGCACTTCCTCTTCGGTTTCTCTCACTCTTTTCACCATGGGAGCAACGACCTCTCCAACAATGGGGACATCGGACAGCCTTGCCTGGCTGCTCTCACTCGGAAGTGGTCTATCGGGATGGTCCCTTTTGAGGCTTCTCTGCGTGGCAAAGAGGATGCCAGCAAATCACTGCAGGATCCCTAAGCTGCTGGTTGAAGGGCCTCCTGCTCTTCAGCAGCCCCTCAAGCTCCCCCCCCCCTCGAGAATCCCTCCCAACCCTTAAAGCCAAAGGGCCAGTGAGAGGCTAAGAAAAAGAAGCAAAAGAAGAAGGAATTCTCGGTGGCTTCAAAGCCACAGTCGCTAACATCCTCTGCTTCAGAGAGTGAAGTCGAGATCCTCGTGTTTCATGAGGATCTTGGACTAACAAAATCACCAGAATGAATGGTCTATGATTCTGTAGATTCTGAGCAGATCGTAGCAGACGTTCTATTGGAATAATCTGCTTCTTTTATTTATCATGGCGATACAGCACAGAGACAATGCTATTCTCCAGTGGAATTGCGGCAGCTTTTCCCCCCACTTGGCTGAGCTACAGCAACTTGTAAGCGTAACACCTGCTCTCTGCATTGCCCTCCAGGAAACCTGATTTCCATCAGTCCGGACTCCTGCCCTTCGTGGCTACAGGGGATATTATTGTAATTGGAGTGTGTATAAGAGTCTCTGGTGGAGCCTGTGTGTGTATATCCTTAACTTTATTTATAGTGAACCTGTGCACCTTCAGACACTTTTAGCAACTGTGGCTGTCAGGGTAAGGATATCACACGACATAACCTTCTGCAGCCTATATCTCCCACTGAACGATGATGTACCACCAAATATATTGGCTGCACTGATATCCAAACTCCCACTTCCTTTTCTACTACTGGGTGATTTTAACGCCCATAATCCCTTGTTGGGTGGTGCAATAGTCATTGGCTGTGGCAGAGATGTCGAAAACTTAATATCCCAGCTTGACCTCTGCCTATTAAAAACTGGTGCTCCAATGCACTTCAGTGTGGCACATGGCACCTTCTTGGCCATTGATTTGTCAGTTTGCAGCCCTGGCCTCTTACAATCTGTCCATTGGTGGACACACAATTTGTGTGGTAGTGACCATTTTCTTATCTTTCTGTCACTACCACATCATCAATGCCCTGGATGCCCTCCCCAATGGGCTTTAAACAAGGCAAACTGGGATAAATTCAGTCCTGCTGCCACTCTTGGACCTGTCCCAGATGTGGTGCTTGAGAGAGTCACTAAGACGATTGTATCTGCTGTAGAACATACAATCCATTGCTCATCAGGATGCCCTCGTCAATAGATGGAGCCTTGGTCGTCAGAAGTAGCGGTAGCCATTAGAGCCCATAGGCGTGCTCTTCAGCACAATATGTGACACCCATCCCTAGAAAATTTTATCACTTTCAAAGACTCTGTGCTCATGCTTGCCAGGACGAAAACAGGAATGTTGGGAGAGGTACGCCTCAACCATAGGGTCACGTACCACTTCTTTGCAAGTCTGCACAAAGATCTGAGGGATCTCTCTACATGGAACTGTCTGTACGGACTGAGGTGCCATCGCCGAGGCTTTTGCCGAGCACTATGCTTGCGCCGCTGCATCCCACAATTATCAACCCGCCTTCTATACATTAAGACAGCAGGTGGAATGCAAACACCTGTCATTTACCTCATGCCACCCTGAGGTGTATAACGCTCTGTTTAGTGAGTGGGAGCTTGTCAGTGCACTAGCCCATTGCCCTGACTCCACCCCTGAACTAGACAGAATCCACAATCATATGTTAAAACATCTTTCTGAAGATTCAAAGCAGCATGTTCTCACATAGTTTAATCGCATCTTGAGTAGTGGTGTCTTTCTATCACAGTGGTGAGAAAGTGCCATCTTTCCAATGCTTAAGCCAGGTAAAGATCTACTTGATGTGGACTGCTATTGGCTATTGGCCCATCAGCCTTACGAATGTCCTCTGTAAACTACTAGAATGCATGGGGAGCCGCTGGTTATGTTGGCTCCTTGAATCGTGGGGCCTGCTGGCTTCATGCTGAGGTGGTTTCCACAAGGGGCGCTCAACCTTGGATAACATGGTCTATCTTGAGCCTGCCGTCCAGACAGTGTTCTCTCAATGTCACCATCTGGTAGCTGTGTTTTTTGACTTGTCGAAGGTGTATGACACAACCTGGTGACACCAGGGCTCACTTCCAGCTTTTTAGCTGTCCGTACCTTTTGTGTTCAAGTTGGTGCATCCTGTAGCTCTTCTCATGTCCAGGAGAATGGGTTACCTCAGGGCTCTTTTTTGAGCATTCCATTATTTTTAATGGCCATTAACGGCTTAGCGACAGCAGTTGGATTATCAGTATCCCCTTCATTGTATGCTGTCGACTTCTGCTTATATTTTAGCTCGTGTAGTATGTGTGTTGCTGAATGCTAGCTGCAGGGAGCCATGCACAAGGTGCAGACATGGGCTCTTTCCCATGTGTTTCTGTTCTCTGCCACCAAGATGTGCATTATGCAATTCTGTCAGTGTCACCGGCCGCGGTGGCCGCGAGGACTGAGGCGCTTCAGTCACGGTCTGCACGGCCACTACGGTTGGGGGTTCAAATCCCTCCTCGGGCATGGATATTTGTGCCGTCCTAGTTCATAAGTAGTTTGTAAGTTTAGGGACTGATGACCCCGTAGTTAAGTCCCATAGACTATACAAACATTTGAACTTTTGTCAGTGTTGGACAGTCCACCCGTACCCGGAGCTTGACCAACTACTCAATGTACTTGAAACTCATCATTTTTTAGGACTGGAATTCGATGACCAGCTCACATGGCAACCACATATTCTCCAGCTGAAACAGGAGTGCTGGCTACACCTCAACGCCCTCCGCTGCCTTAGCAGTACCAGTTGATTGCAGTCCGTAGCACACCACTGCATTGCTACAAGGCTCTTCTTCTGTCGCAACTCGATTGTGGGAATGTAGCATATGGTTCCGCATCGCCCTCAGGACTGCAGATGCTGCATCCCATTCACCACTGTGGAGTTCGTATAGCAACAGGTACCTTCTGTACTTCCCCGTGAACAGTTTATTTGTGGAGGCCGGAGTCCTGCCTTTATGGGTCCGCTGCCAGCAACTGCTTGCAGCCTATGCAGCTCATATGCATAGCTCACCAGGCCACCCAAACTATTGGCTCCCCTTTTCCAATGCAGTCGTCCGTCCACAGCACTGGTGACCCAGGTCAGGTGATACAATTGTATTTAGAGTGTGGTCCCTTCTGTCGGAACTTGAGTCTTACACTCTTCCATCTCGTTTTTGGGCCCATGCTCGTACATCTCCATTGTGCCTGCCAAGGCCATGTTCTCGTTTGGACTTGACCAACAGACCCAAAGACTCAGTTTCCCCTGAGGATCTCTGCCCTCAGTCCTTTGCTGTCATTGCAGGGTTCCCGGATATGACCTTATTCTACGCAAATGGTTCACTGGCTGGGGGCAGTGTAGGCATTGCATACTTTCATGGTGACCATATTGAACAATGTTCTCTGCCACATGGCTGCAGTGTGTATACTGCAGTGCTGGTGGCCATTTTCCAAGCCCTCGAGTACATTCAGTCCTGTTCAGGTGAGTCTTTCCTTATCTGCAGTGACTCCATGAGTAGTCTTAGAGTCCTGGACCAGTGCTACCCACAATCTCCCATGGTGCTAACCATGCAGGAAACCCTTTCTGTCCTTGATCAGTCTGGCCAATCAGTGGTGTTCCTCTGGTCTCCAGGTCACGCGGTATCCTGGGCACTGAACACGCAGATAGGTTGGCAAAACAGGTGGTTGACGAGTCTGTGCTGGATATCGGCTTTCCGTCATCTGATCTGCGATTGGTGTCTATGAGCTCTGGGATACTGAGTGGCGTACTCTGACATTGGCCAACAAACTTCAGGCTGTAAAAGAGACCATGGCTCTTTGGCATTTTCCATACGGGCCTCTCGTCAGGATTCCGTAGTCCTTTGCTGGCTCCGCATTGGCCATACTTGGCTCATGCACGGCCATTTCCTCTGTGGTGAGGACCGCCCCAGTGTCGCTGTGGTTTCCACTTGACGGTAGCCCTCATCTCGTTGGACTGCCCTATTTTTGCCGCCTTGCAGTGAACTTTTAATGTTCCTACAGTTTTATCAGATGTTTTACGTGATGATGTCACAATGGCTGATTCAGTTTAAAGTTTTATTTGTGCTGGTGGTTTTGATCATTCTCTGTGGTTGGTCGGGCCTGGCCGTCTGCCATCCGACCCCCCCCCCCCCCCACCACCACCACTCCACCCGACAAATTGTGCTTGTGTGGTACTACCCAACCAACTTCCTGCTTATGATTGTGTGCTGTCTGCACAGCAAACATGCGAAAACAAAAACAGTTCGACAAACGGACACCACAGAACAGGGGGGCACTGCTATCACTGCGTGCAGTCAGTTGGAACGTGTGTAGGCTGCTACGAATTTGGTTGGTTCATTGGTCAGTCAATAAATTGTAGCATGCGTAGGGGCCTTTAACCTCTGGGCTTTTTCCATGTATCTGCCTTTGCTTGTACTGCCCTAGTGCTGGAATGGTGGACTGATGACCTTCACAGTTTTGTCCCCCTTAAACCAACAATCAACCAACTGATTTTTGTTGAAAAAATGCTAGCCAACATTTACTCCTTTACCACTCCTTGCAATGAAACAGGGAGACCAAAATACTCATACAAATAGGCTAAAGTCGTATGAAGAAGTATGTAATGGATGCCCTATGGATGAGGTGCTAACTTTTTCTCTCAGTGCTTGAAGCTCCACACTGTCGTGGCACAACAGCTCAGCAGAGCTTCTCCACAGTCGACAATTGTGGGTACCACAGCGTCTCGATAACCATTCCCAGGGAAACCACCAGATGTGCCAGCACCTTGGTTCCAACCTGGCTCTTGCATCTGGGCACAGTTCTTTGGGTACTATGACAAATGTATGTTGGCACGAGTACAGCAGCATTGTCATGTCTTCACAGTGGTCATCATCGACAGAGTGCTGATGTGCCATTGGAACTAGCTTTGCCTGCAGTGGGGGAGTTAGTTGCTGCCAGTGCCCCCACCAGATCTACAATGGGACAGTGGCAATCGATCGCATCTACTCTTCCTTTGCTCCCATTAGTCCTTACTTTTCCTGTGATGTCCCTTCTATCCCATTCCGTGTACAAACCCTAGCTCCTTACTTATTTCGTAATGCTTCCAGGTGTCCTGGAAAGGACCACATGTCAGAGGACGAGCCAGACGCAGCTCCGGCACAGCCAGTGTTGCCCTCTTCTCGACACCTGTCCGCACTTGGCCCAGGTGTCATCACGGAGGAGTCCTCACTACTCCGACCACGTCATCGGACGGGAACCTTCTACACTTAGGCTCCCGTTCCGCCCGCTCCAGTGCACGGCCTCTGCACCAGGCTGGATGAAATGTTCGTCACGAGAGGGCAACCAGTAAACCTAACAAAGAAAAAAGTGTGTAGTAATTACCTGAGCTACCAGCTAGGCATAAAGTTCCGAAGCTTATAACGGACACATTTGAATGCTGCAGCAGCCACTGCTTCAGTGTATCACCATCAGGTGGAGGGCCTGTGCCGACCAGCTGTGCCCACCAGTGGCACAGCAGTTGCAGCCATACCTTCTCCAAATTGAAGCATATGTATGTGTTCACCACCAGACAGTCACTCTTGTTGTTTTCTCTTAAGCTCCTCACTATTTTCAGAGAACTGACTGATGGTACATGCCATATGGCTATGCCTCTTAAGTTACCATGTGACTATTTGTTGTACTGTGAACTGCCAAATATACTTTTAACGATTGGTATTCGCCAGTGTTTTATGCTGTGAGTTAAAGCACTTGTGCCTATACAGTGTGTTGGCCAGCAAGGCACTTGTGGATGATTCCATAGGGACTCTTTTTTTCTTGGATGTAGAATTCATTTTTAAATTTGAAATTTTTTGGGTCTTGTGATTACTATAAGAGTGTTTGACACTTCTTGTGTCCCTGTTCCTGTGATAAGGCATGCTAATTGTTTTCCAATCATGTAGTTTATTTAATTAGTATGTGGGTGTACAATGATACTAATGAGCTGGCTTTTGTATATTAATATTTTAGATTTTGTTAATTATGTATGTGTAATCTGTTTTATATCAGTAGTTGCTTTGTAGAATAGTATGTGGTGATATGATGTGCCAGTGCAGTTCTGAAAATCTTTCATAGGTCTCATCAGGATATTGGAATCTTTGATAAACTACGAGGCACTCTGGAGTTATTTTGTGTTCTTTTGATTTAGGTTTTAAAAGGATGGATTTGATGGTTATAATTAGTTTCTGTGTGCCTCTTTGGAATCTTTTGGTGGGATCACTTTTTACCTTTGTAATTTGGTTTTCAGATTTCTCCGTATGGTCCCTTTCATACGTAACAACCATTTTTATCCCCTTCTCTGCTCTTGTGACCATTGCATTTTGTTTCTTCAGTTTTTTGTGTAAGTGTTTTAATGTTTTCTCTTCTTTTGCCATTCCATTAATAGTATTTTTGTTCTTACTAATATAATCTGTGTGATTTCTTCTGCTATCGTGTCTCTGGTTAGCACTGCATTAAAGTTATTCTGAAGTAATGGTTACAGATATTGTTTGGGTTAACAAATAGGTTACATAGGATTTTGTTGTTACATAAAAAACAAATACTGTTTACCTTTTATTTAAATATGCTGTTTACATAACCAAGAAATCCCAAGCAACACATTTCTTAACATGCATAAATTCTGTGTGCATTTATTTCAGGAAGAAAGGAAAGGTGAAAATCTGTTGAGGATTGCATGAAACATGTTTGGGCATTGAAATAGGAATTTTGTATGCAAACGAAGGCGTCCTCAGCTTCAATTATGACTTTTTATTTTTATTTATTTTATTTTAAGCACGAGAACAGAACTTAATAATCCAATGTGATAATTTCAGTGTGATGGCTGACGTTTTCCTTGAAACTCTATAAAAAATACAGGATTACAGGAATGCTCTTCCACCAAATCATCATAAATATGTTTATTTAACACTGTTCTACCTATGTCTAGGTTAATGTAAACAATTTATGTGCTGCACAATATACAAAAAAAAAGGGGGGGGGGCTGCATTTGTGTGACATAGAATGGAATCCAAGAACTATACTCCCTGAAATGAATGATTAAGACCACAATACAAAAAACACAACTAGGCTATCACATTTGACATTACACAATTCTTTGAAATCATTGTGCAGGTGATCTCTCTCCCAGAAAACAGAAAAGAAATAATAAAACAGGAAGAAAGGAAAGAAATTAGACACTATAATGCAGTGCTAATCAGATAAATTATAGAGGAAATCATACATATTTTTATAAAGAACAAAAGTAGCATCTGTGGTCTATGGCTTCAAGATCACTGCAGAGGAGAAAATATCCATACTTCATAAAAACTGAAACAAGGTCAGTGAAAGGGAGAACAATGGTTGTTATATATGAAAGGGGCTATACTGCAAAGACAATAAATTTCATAACAGAAAACCAAATAACAAAACTAAAAAGTGATTCCATCCATCATTATTATTATTATTATTATTATTATTATTATTATTGTTAGAAAACAACACACAAGACCTGTGATAGATTTCAAAACTGCGTCAGCATATCATCTGGTCAGACAGAATAACACTTTCCTGCAAAACACCACCACACTTATAAACAACAGAATCTTCTCATTATGTAATCAGTCAAATCGTCACTCAGTATAGTATTGCCAGCCGCCTGTGATGTACATTCACAGTACCAAGTCACTTACATTACTAATACTTCTCCTTCATGTAGTGTAGCTCTCCTGGCAGATGTTTATATTTTTGATTGTTAATTTAGTTATAACAGATGGTCCTTCCTATCTGCTGATCGTTCATCTAAGTGCTCAGCAACAATGACAATGAAAGGTTGCCTTTGAATGAATTACGAACTAATTAAGTGGTTAAAATCATATGTTTTCATTAGAACTCACTCAGACATTAACTTCACTATCTTAATAAAATAATTCAGTGCTACAAATAAATAAAATCTAATCTGCTTGATTCTACCACCTCTCAACTATACCTGGTGTCATGTCAACACCAGTGGTTAGTAGAGGTGGCTGTCTGATCTAGTGATGACAATTAGTCTTGCTCACAGGTTATCAATTTGTACCCTAGTTCCCATAAATAATTGTGGCCCCCTGGTTTGGAGACGAGTGGAAAACTTAAACTAGAGGCCCATCTGATTCTGTGGTGATCTTGGATAGAAATTTCTCAGCCTCCACTATCAAGTGAAGAAATGTAGGATTTCCCTTAATATGTCAAGTATGCACTACATGCAGGCAGTAGCTATTAAGGTAGTGTGTCGAGCATAAGTGGGTTTTTTAGGCTAGAGAAATTCCTCCACAGGCCCAAAAAGATGACTCCTGAGTCCAGAGTGGGTGCTATTTGGAACAATAACTTTCAGATATAAAATGTATAATATACCAATAGTTAACTGCAGGAGCATGTGTAAAAAGATCACAGAGCTACTCTCTGTTATAAATGACCACATTCCCCACATAGTGCTTGGGACAGAAAGCTGACGGATGCCAGATGTCAGTGGCAATGAAATTTTAAACTTGAACTTCAATACATATTGCAATGACAGCTGTGTTTATAGTGATAAAAATACTATAATATCTATGGAGATTATTACTACAGATTGAGAATGTGAAGTAACTTGGACAAAGATCAGAATTAAAATTAATCAGATACAGTCATTGTTTATTTTTATAGACCCCTTGCTTCTGCAGCTGTTATAGTCAACTATCTTGGAGAAAATTTGAAATACATTTTGCTTCTTCCTAGTTGAGTCACAGTATTGGTGGAGATTTCAACTCACTAGATACAGACTGGGAGACTCAAATGTTGATGGGTGGTAGACACAGAATTCAGTGGCATTGTTTTAAGTGCTTCTTCTGAAAGTTCTTTCAGTGAACTGATTTGTGGGAATAAAATTTTAGATCTGCTACTGACAGACTGAAACATTTTGACTCTGTTAGTGTAGAACAGGATATATGTGATCTTAAGGCTTTTACAGTGTAACTGAATACAGCTGTAAATAGGAATATGAAGAAAACTAGAGAGATCTTCCTTTTTAACAAGAGCAGTAAGAGAGTTTGATACTACCTTTCAAGTAAGCATGAAAATTTCACCTCCACTGAGCATTAATGGATAATGTTCAAGAGCCTCATATAATATACACTGCTCAAAATTATTAGTGGATCAGATGAGAGATCATATACAATATACATATGTTAACATATTGCTGGGGGCTGAGCGGTAGATTTTCAGTTTTGTCAGGTTATGGAAGATATGCAATGGAGTGCCAGACGACACTAGTAAAACAGTATTAGTGTTTACAAGATATTCAATTGTTAAAAGATTTTGTGGTGCAGGTGCTATCTCCGCAGGAGACTTCACCTTCGGTCGCGTCAGCTCATCGTATTGCTGTGTCTTCTGTGTGCCAGCTGCCATGAGCTGTTTGGTTGGGCAGTACCCATGCCATTGCATCTAGGAGTCGAAGAAGAGACTGCAGGAGTAGGTGTGCTTGATCCCATCTTCGGTCTATGTATCTAATTGTGGGTGCTAGCAGGGTTAGCACCAGAGTGCTAGTGCATCGACAAGATCATTGATCTTTAGGTAACCAACCAATGAAGTCTCAGCTGGCCTCAGGCAGCAACCATACTCAACATTGTGAAGTATTGCTTCATTTAAGCTGAATACAGTGATTAGATCATTGGGTTGACGACTACTCTTGTGAGCATCATTGATTCCAATGACTAAGTGACCACAACTTCTAAAAGCAGGAGTATATATACAGAAATTGGCTGAAGGTTTGTAAGGACCGAATGTGTCCCACTTGTTTATGCAGTGTTCACTCAATTCTTCTGTTAACTGCTGACTTATCGCCTGGCTGTTCATTCTTGTGAAAGAGTTTCGGTGTAGTTATGAAATATTTACAAGCTAATTAATATACCCTCTTGCTTCTCTTGTCTTCAGTCCCAGTCAATAGACTGCCGACTGTAGGCTTTCAACTTGCCGATGCAGCGACTGCTATCATCACAACAATCACTGGCTCTGCATTTACAACATAACTGATGACCTGCTTCCATCTAGCTTAGCTGGCAATTGCTTGCACAATCTACAATTTTAACAAGTTTCTCTGGTAATATTTTGTGCTGTAACAGTATTTAGATATTGATTACAATTGTAATTTGTGTGTGACACAGTACTATATTTTGCTGTCCCAACTCTTCATTTGAGGTTTAGATGTCATTTACTTGGAGCAAGACACCATGGGGCTATCATAATGGTAAAAAGTAATTTTTGTTGCCCTCTGATGTGGTGTGTGATCACCTCGGACAGCCAGTACAGTTCCACACCTGCCTGGTATGGACAGTATGAGGTTATCAATCAGCTCTTGAGGGATATTTTGTCAGTCTTCCATGAGTACAATATCCAGCTCTACAACCATTGTGGGATTGCTGTTTTGGCTGCAATGCATTTTCCAAGTGCATTCCAGACATGCTTAATCAGGTTTAAGTCTGGTGAACAAGCTGTCCACTCCATTTGTTCAATTCCCTCAGCTTCAGACATGTCATCCACTAGTGCAACTCTGCGGGGATGAGAGTTATAGCCTACCAAAAGGAACCCATCTCCTCTGGCACCAGCGTAGGGCACAACAAAAGGTTGAAGAAGCAGATCTCTATATGTCTGAGTAGTCAAAGCACCATTCTGAACAAGAGAGAGGTCTGTACATCTGCCAATACTGAATTTTGTCCAGACCATTTGTCCACAACAATGATTTGGTGATGTTTCCTGCACAAAATCAGGATTGTTCCCAGTTTCACATTCTCTTCAGATGAGGGAACATTGATTGTCCAGCTGAAGACAAAATCTTGACTAATCTGTGAACAGGACTCGGCACCATTCATTATGACTCCAATCGCAATGTTCCTATGGCCAGTTTCCGCAGGCTAAACTTTGTTGTGGTTTTAATGGGACACACATCATAGGTCTCCTTGCATAGAGGACATATTCCTGAAGTCTATTTCAGACTGTTTTTGTTGATATTGTGTGTCTTGTTGCTGCCTGGAGGGTGTATTGCAGCTGAGTTGCATTCAACCTCCTGGCTTGACGGGTTGTTAACTGGAGATAATGGTCATCTTGTGCTGATGTTACCTGTGAACAATCTTGGCCTTGCCTTCTTTTAACAGTTACTGTTGTCTGAAATTGTGTCCAGGTCCTGTAAATTACACTTTGAGACACTGTGATAGCTGCAGCCACCTCCCTCCCTATCTGTCCTGCTATCAAACTTCCTATGTCTCCCCACGCCATAGCTTCAGCAAGTCATGTTGTTGCATTGCACTACCTGCTCACTACACTATCTGAACCTAACTGCTTGTGTAATTTGTTTGGTAGAGTAAACACCAACACTCACTGCAGGAATTTTGTGTTACTCCCATCTCAGTTGCTGTAATATTGTTGTCTCCACTCTGTAGAACCGATAGAAAGACATGAAACCTTTATAATTCATTCTGCTGATGACAATACTTTCGAACCTACTAGATATCTCAACGGACCAGTGTATTTTGAAGAACTGTAGAACTGACAGAAAGACATGAAACCTTTATAATTCATCCTGCTGATGACAATACTTTCGAACCTACTAGATATCTCAACGGACCAGTGTATTTTGAACAAATATGAATGGAGTAAAATTGTGAGAGACAATAAAGATCTGCAATGTTTCGACAACTGTGGTAGAAAACTGCTACTAAAATAAAGAGAACTTCATTAAAAATTCAAATGTCTGTAAAGCCACAAAGAAAACCCTATAATGTTATGGTCTTAGGTCAAATCGGTAAGCAAATGTCCAGACATTCTGTGACCATAAAGGTGTTGAAACGGAGCATTAGACACAAAAGGCCAGCAGGCTACTACATGTCTTTTTCAAAAACTTTTTTACAGAGGGAGGTCACACTGTAGATCATCCTCTAAATTGTCACACAAATGAAAAAATTGTTGCTGTTAAAATATAAGAGCAAGTGATAGAAAGTGAACAGAAGTAATTTAATAGAGGAAAGGCCACTGGACCTGACTAGACACTAGTTTGAATCCACACAGAATCCGTGAAGGAACTTGCGCCCCCCCCCCCCCCCCCCTCTTCCAGCAGAAGTGTACTGTAGGTCTCTAGATGAGTGAAGTGGTCCTAAAGATAGGAATAAAGCTGGTCATTCAAATTTTTGAGAAGGGGCATTAATCATATATGCTAAACTGTAGGACTGTATCTTTGATGTCAGTCTGTTGTAGAGTTTTCAATATGTTTTATGCTTGTGTATAATCAAATTTCTTGAGACCAACAATATTCTGTAGGTATGAACATTTGTTGTTGTGGACACAGCTAAATGTATTTGTCCATGAGGCCCAGAAAGTGGTAGATACAGGCCTCCATGTAGCTGTCATGTTTCTTGACTTCTGGAAGTCATTTGATGTGGTCCTGCATTGTTACCTAATGAAAACAATACGAGTGTGGTTGGACCGAAGAGTTTCTAGCAATAGATGAAAGTCATCTTCTTTGTGGATGATGCTGTAGTATACAAAAGGAAAATTGTGGTGAAATGGAAGAGGATGTGCTGCATATTGCCTCTTGGTGTAGAGTTTGGCAATTGATCCTCAACACAGATAAATGTAACTTATTTTGAATAGACAGAAAGAAAGATCTTTTACTGAAAAATAAATAAATCATGGGAGGCAATTACTTCCATAAAATATCTGGGAGGAACAATTTAAAGTGGAATAGTCACATAGATTTAATCACAGGAAAGACAGATGCCAGCCTTTGATCCATTTGGAGAATCTGTGCGAAGTGTAATCCATAAAAAAAAAAAAAAAAGTTACTTACAATACCGTTGCTTGACTAATATCTGAAGAATTGCTTGTAAGTGTGGGATCCTTTGAAGATAGGCTTGATAGAGGATCTGGAAAAGTTCCAAAGGAGAGCAGCACACATCATCACAGGTTCACTCAGCAAGCGCAAAAGCATCACGGAGGTGATGTTCCAATGCCTGTAGCAGACACTGCAGTAGTGGGTGTTCGGCATAACAGAATTACTCTCAGATCCATTCCTCTGGCCAGCTCGTTCACCAGATTTGACACCGTTAGACTTTTATTTGTGGGGCCTTGTGAAGCAAATCATCTACGTGACCCCAGTAGACACAACTGAAGAGCTTCTTGCGAGGATAATTTTAGCCTTAGATAAAATCAGGGAAACCTTTGATTTCGGAAAGTTTGCAGAGTCAATGACGCAGTGTTGCAATGCGTGCCATCAGGCTGGAGGAGGACACTTTGAGCAGCTACTGTGAATTTAGTGTTATGTTTCGCTCCTGAAAATAACATTCTTACGTTAAACAGCTGCCAAAATATCAGTTTATTGTTTTATATTATACATTACTTTCCCTGCATTTGTTACATGTATGACCACTGACTGTGTGTGAGGTTTACTGTTTTTCAATATTTATGTCCAAACTACATATTGTTAGACCTTTGTCAGATGCATTTATGAGCAATTATTGAATGTTATGGATACTGTTGCTTTCGGAAAACACACTGACCCAATTCAAAAGTAATAGCAGTGTGCATAGCTAAAACACTATAAGAAAGGGTGATATTCACTATTACAGGTTTTATCTAACTTTGGCACAGAAAGGGGTGACTTATGCTACCTCAAAAGTCTTCAGTCACTTACCAAGTAGCATCAAAAGTCTGATATAGCCAGCTGGCATGTAAAAAGAAATTAAGAGTTTGTGAATGGCAATTCCTTCTACAGTTTAGCTGAATTTGTAGATAAAACTTAGTCATTTCACTTAAAATAATAATAAATAATAAAATTAAAAGACAAAAAATCCTTAAAATATTGAGTGTCGCATACAGACACCATTATTAAACTGACACGTTCCACATCAGTGCAGAATGTCATATTTATGATCTATGTAATAAGTATGAATCTAATCTAAATCTAAAAGAAACATAACAAAATGCAAAATTCACTTTGAAGCAATGGTAGTAAACAATGTTACAATACAAAACATGACCCTGGATTAACAAAAACAATACTCTGCACCAATGCCTTACAGACCTTTTGCCAATGTCCATTGGCCATTCACAATCGACACAAGTAACAACCAAAAACAAATATATTAGCTAAAAAGTAAAACCAGTAACAAATCAGGAGAGCCAAATCCAGCAGTGGTAATGATAAAAATGTGATGTATGCCATGGTTTTCACCAGAAAAATATACATTTTAAAGATGAGACATAAAAGACAGCCTTAATTCGGCAACCAATGCTATGATTTCTGCCTCATCCTTAAAACAGTTTGCTGCATCAGGTACTGACATGAATGGAAGAATTTTTGTGTACATTATAGGTTGTCTTCTAAGCAAAATTTTGATGCAGATGGTACTTGATCATTCCTTATGTCTTACAGATGATCAAGGTGTTTTAATTTAGACTTCTAGCTACAGCTACAGCTGTAAGAGAGAGGTAAATTCATATGTTACTTACATACTTACACCAATGTCATTGAGTAACATATTTCTGAGAGAGAGAGAGAGAGAGAGAGAGAGAGAGAGAGAGAGAGAGAGAGAGAGAGCCTCAACTGTGGTGAAAAACATTTAGTTTAGGTGATGAAGCAAGGATTCTGTATTTGCATGAAGGCAGATCCATCTTCATTAATTGTATGTATCAGTTTACTTGAAAATAATAACTTTAACAAGAAATCATGAAGTTAGAATGTCCAAATCATCTACTGTATATTTAACCATTTTACCGCTTTCGATTACAGCTTCTAACTCTATATTTTTCCTGTCCTAACTGTTTGTTACTGAATGACACTCTCCATTAATGAGCTCTATCTACAGTTAAGACTTGGCTTAATTTATTAAGATTTTCTGTATAATATCTTTATTAATAAATTGCCAATTTCCACTGTAAGCACATTAAATAATTCTGTAAGCTTTTTTGTAATGTACTGACTATACATATAATAACCCAAGTTAGTGTTTAAGATGTAATATAGCCCTTTTAGTAGAATGGTATCTAGTAGTTTGTCAAACCATTATGTCATTTCAGAAATACTAAAATATTCATATAACAGTCTTTATAAGGTCAAACCCAGCCCAAGATCTTCAGTCTGGGCTCAGAAATCATAGTCGTAACATCATGTAGCAAATTCTCTTAGTAAAGTCTGCATCAACCTAACAGTATGGTGAACTCAAAAAAACATTGAAAGTCTTAGTAAGAAGTACATTTCTTTCTCCAGTAATTGTGTATTCAGTTTTTTTCATTTATTAGAATTCATCAATTAAGAGATGCAGCTTCTCCATTGTTGACATAAAATGAAGCAACTGTTGTAATAGTGTTTGTTGTGTTGCAATTGAACTGTGACTACAAACTGTGAATATTCTCTCATTGCCACAGTGTTTAGTAGTAAAGTTATGCTCTTGATGTGCTAACCAATTTTAATGACAATTGGAACTTATCATTGAACTGTGTGTAGTGATAAATATGTGTGGGTAAGGACACTTCAATTAAAAGGGCCTTGTGTACATTATTGGATTATTTTCCATAACTCCAGTTTTACAGCACTTCAATGCAATTTCTTTAATGATATAATAAGGACAGTTTACAACTCACCGCAAAGACGTAAGCCAAGCTGTGATCTGCCAATTCAGAGTGCAACAATCAGAATAATGGTGGTGTGATTGAGAAGTGTGCCTGTGTGATTGCGTGAGTGCTTTCTATTCTGAGGAAGGCCAATGGTCGATAGCTTAAGTGTTGTATGTGTGTCTTTTTTATGTGCCTGTTGCAACTCGTTGTACAACTTTATGGTGAGTTGTGAACTGTCCTTATTATATTGTTGAATTCCAATCTGGACTTTCCATTATTAAATTTCTTCAATGAGACACACAGTACAGAATAGGGGTTATCAAATAGAAAACCTCACATGTGGTCTCTCTCAAGGTAAGGACAAATCCATCATAGCACTGTTAGAATATACTCGTGCATTTAAGGGCAGTTGTATGTGACTGAATTTACAAACTTACTGACAGTGGTGTGGACTTAAAAGGGGACTGAAACCAATGACAAGTGTCAATGTATTCATGAAGATTTCAAGGGATACCATAGTGGCAAAGTGTGTTTGGAGATTACATAGAAGCATCCACATAATATTAATGAAAGAGAGAATTAGTATGCTGCTCTAACAAAACTTCCCATGCAGAAGGGAGCTCAGCAGTAAACTTTGCAACCTGATGCAGAAATGCTGAAAGGAATGGCAAGTAGACAACAGGGGGCATGATAGCTACATCATTTTGTGTTGGGAGGTGAAGTGTTCTTGCTCTATTCTTGCTATTGTATCAAAGTGAGTCCCAGGAATGTGAAATACAGTGTGGTTGATGTTGTTGGACAATATGTAGAAAGTAATGGAGAAAGACTGATGATTAATAGTGAACCTTGGAAGCATAATGTGTCTGAGGATAGGGAGCAAGTTCTAGAATCTATGAAATATAGAAGTAAATTTCAACAGCAAGGATTGTTATTTAAAATTTATTTACATCTGTTTTTATCAGATCTAAGTTAACATCATTGGATCTTATGACTACATCTCGAGCATAAATTTTAAATAGTGATCTTGACTGCTGAAGTTTACTTGTGTATTTCATAATAAATCCAGAAAAGAAGTCCAAGGTGCACTCAGGCCATTGAGATCACCCAATCTAACCCCATTGGATTACTGTTTGTAGGGGTGGCTGATAAACAAAGTGCACAAGTGTAGATTGGACATGAGAGGAACTTCTTGCCCATGGAATGCAGAACTGAGCCCCGATCGGCAGCCCAACACCTGTCTACAAGAACAGCAAAATGCTTTGAAGTGGGTTGTTTGAACTACTTCTGTGAGGAAACTTACACATTTAAACAAACTATAACATAAAAGTTTCTCAATTTACTGTCACCTGCACTTTTCCCATATTTAGTTGTTATATGTAAAATTATGGAAAATTTTGTTGTGCGAATGTTTGTATGAAGGCATGCATCTGTGGTATAAGGGTCTTATTATATCAATTTTTTCAAAAGTATTAATTATTTATTATTATTATTATTATTATTATTATTATTATTATATCTTTACATACCATTAAGACAGAGACTTAACAGCATTGTGCAAGTTAGTTTCAAAACAATATTGGTAAAACCAGTTAATAAATTGCACACAGATAATTTAAAAACACACATTTTCAGAAATATAAAATTGTAGGTTGATGTAACTGGTTAACTATTTACCTTGTAATTGATGCAAAGTTGGATGGCACACTAAATTTAATGTATATCAGGTCGGTCATATGTGTAGACCATACAGGCCACATGTACATTTTGTTCCCACTCACATCTGTGTGCATTTGTTTTGCATTCAAAGCCATGTGATATCTGTTACATAGCTAAGTAAAGACGTTCATTCAAGTCATAAGCTACAGTCATCAGTTATTATTGAATGCACGTACAGTACAAGTCATGCATTATTACAATGGGGTACTCAAATCAGTTAATGGCAGACATGTAAATTATGTATGGATGAGCTTAGTGCAACACAAATGTAGCAAGGTGTTTGTATGCAGAGCACTTTATTAATAGATGTTTACTGAACATATTCCAAATAATACACTAGCGTCTGTATGAAACAGGCTCATTTAGCAGACATGTTGCTGGTATTGGACAGCCAAAGAGCACAAGAACACCTGATGCAGAGGAATGAGTTCTTAGCCATATTGAGGAAAATAGCAGGAGCAGCACCAGGGAAGTAGTGGCAAGGGTGGATATGAGTCATATGACAGTGTGGAGGATTCTACGAGAACAGCTCATTTAGCCATATCGCCTTCAATGTTTCCAAGGTCTTAGTGCAGCTGACTTTCCACCCAGAGCAGCATTTTGTACATAGTTACAACAGATATGTGGTAAGAAGCAACATTTCCTTTTTGCTATTCTGTTCACCAATGAAGTGAAGTTTACTAGAAATGGAGTACAGAACTATCACAACATGCATGTCTGTGAGCATGAAAATCTCAGAGAAGGTGTGAAAACTGGACATCAACAACAGTTCATTATATTAATGTTTGGGCTGAAATAATAGGGACACAGTCATTGATTCTTTCATTTTTCTGGGAAATTTGACTGGAGTGTCATAGTCCACCTCTTTAAGAAATAATTTAAATGGTTTGTAGAAAGACATTCCACTGGATTTAATCCAGCACGTGTGGTTCATGCATGCTGGAGTACCGCCTCATTTGCTTGTACTGCTGGGGCAATTTTACACCAGCTATTGCCAAATAAATGAATAGGGTGTCAGGGACAGACACAGTTTCTTGCTCATTCTACCAACCTAAAGCCAATAGACTTCCACTTATGGGGTCATTTGAAGGCCCTTGTGTATGCCGTACATATTCATAACATGGAATTGCTGCATCATTGTATAAAGCAAGGATGTCAGCAGATACAGAAGATGCCTGGAATATGGGACTAAGTGAGGACTCGGGCATGTGTGTGTGGGGGAGGGGAGTGTTGTCCTTTGGTTAGTTTCTGCATTATAGCTAGTGGTAGCCATTTTGAGCACCTCCTGCAGAGACTGCTCACAGTAAATTACACTATATCAACACAAATAACCAACCTGCAAAGTGAAGTGGTTTGTGCTAAGTACACCACAACAAATGTATGTAACACAGTAACATAAGCAAATAAACCATGTGTGTACAGGACAGGTTCTGCTTGTTGTCAGATCCTCTATACAATCCCTGGAGTTTATATTATATCTTGTCCGACATCTGTAAAATATTGGTGGCACCAGATCATGTGGAATAAATAAATAAGTAAATAGATAAATTCCTAGCACTAAAGCAAAAATGATTTTGCTGATACCCTAAATATTTCTTGAGGTATTGTATCTTTTCTGATGAACAATCTCACAGCAACTGTTTTTGCATTTTGGACAATTTAGGATTACGGTACATATACAACTTTTGCTGCCTCAGTTAAGGTTTGAGTATGTTTGTGTTGGGGCTAGAGTAGAATGTGCTGTATAAGTGAATGTAACCCATGTGCCATAGGGTTGGGAGTAAATAAGCAATAAGGGATAGACCAGTTTATTTTGTCAACTGCAGGTGTGGTGGAATACTAATTTGGCAGAGAAGGGAAGGATATTCCTCATATGCAGCACATTGAAAGTGGTCTTATACTAACTTGGAATTGACTGTAGTCCCTAAAATGTAAAATCCCCTCAACTAATATGTTTGTAACTAGTATGCAAATACTTGCCATTAGAATGCAAATAACCTTATTGCATATTAGAATGCATATCAGTGGCACAATGAATGTAATGTTTTACATGTCTTCTCATTACAACACTTTACTTTATAACTAATTGCATTACAGGAAATTAAGCCACACCTCTAAGTTCAGTCACATGCTCTCCCCACATATGCCAGCATTTCCTCGAGAAGACGGGAATCCTGGCCTTCGAGATACAGATTTTCAGAGTCATTCACAAATATTATGCTGTTTGTCACCAGTATCTAGCTGTGCTTTAATCCCGATGTCTTACCTGGAATTCTTTCCCCTGTGACCAATATGCGAGGCCAAGTATGGGAACCGTTCAGAACCCAGAAACCCACACAGTGGGTGGTTTTCTCGAAATTCTAACCTCTTGGCGGCGAACAACATTCGCACACCTGTGAGATGTCTGACTGCCCTTTAATATATCTGCAGGTGTGTCTGGAAACTGAAGAACCCACTACAGTCATCAACATGATTACAATGTCCAAGACACACCCAGAAAACTCTTGAGACCCGACAGAATCTTCTCTAGTTTGCATACTCAGAAATGTAAAGTAGGCATTTCACAGTGGGCTAAACACAGGGGACTGGTTTCCCCCAGCCGGCAGCTGCTCCTTCAGATCCCCAACTGTGAAAGGCCACCATGGTGAGGAAGAATTAATCCATTTCCCCACATTCGCCAACATCCAACGGTACCCCTGCTGACTGCTTACCCTTGTGAGGCCACGGCCAGAGCTCGTTTTCACAGGAGAAACCAGCAAATTATTCATGACAGGAAATAAATTCTGTCATACCCACAGGGCAACCTACACTCACTTCCCTCACTCCTACACTCAGTACAAATCTTGAAATAAAATAAACTTCCCCAATATCAATGATAACACACGAAAATTAAATAACCTACACAAAGACAAAAAAAAAGGAGGAATATAACTAGTAAAATAAAGTAGCCACCTCACATTGCCCCCCCTCCCCCCTCTCAGATAACATTTCGTAAGAGTATTGACTTATCTCGAGGGTTGATGTGTTAAAGGAGCAATATATATTTATTTTAGCTAAGTATAAAAAGATCAATAGCCAGCCAATAAAGGTTAAACACTATATTTAAAATATTTTGAATTCACTATACTGACATTCTATCCACATTCATTACACTAGGGTCCCATCCATGTCACCCTAGCTTTATAGTTGGCATGCTGCCTTGTTCTTTTTAATGTAACCTTTATGGCTATCACATTATTCAAGCTATCAAAGCACATGCTAACCATATCAACAAACACACATACTTCTCTTCTTGTATGTTCTTCTGGACTGTAGTTCTGATAATTAATCATTCATACCCATTGAAAAAGACGTGAGGAAAGAAGAATCTATACATCCTACTAATTAAAAAAAATAGACAGTGAATTTAAATTTTTATTACCAAAAAAAAAAAAATCTAGTAATTTGGTAGTAATTACATATAATTTGAAAACAAAAATCCTATTTAAATTCTACACAAAATATGAAAATGGAATTATTACTCATGAATAGTTAAATTATTATGTAAATATGGACCATTAGTTAAGGACATATTTATATACTAAACAATATGAATATAAAACATAACAAAACATTATTCCACAAAAGAAATCAACAACATAAAAGAAATTTGCACATAGTGTCACAAGTGAAATCTGTGTGTTTAGAAAGTAACATTTGTGGGTTTGTTAAAGTGAATGTGAGACATGAACATATTAAAATTTTCTGATTCTAACTAGTACTCAATTCTTGTGCAGAAAAATACTGAAAGAAAACAAACACAAGTCCCTGGCGATTGTCCAACGTGTTGGCTATATCTGTTTATGGGGTGGTTGTTTGGCAGATTATGTGCACACATATGTGCACGGCTTGATGCAGTATTGTCTCGCAGCATACAGGGCATGGTCGGCACGTTAGCTACAACCACTTTCTCAGTGTTCAGCAGGGGTGCGCAGCATGTTGATCAGAATCAGTGACCTTCCTCCCGTTCTGGCAGCCAGGGTTTCCCATCTCGCCAAGCATCCGTCTTTTAGATCGCGCATTCTCGGTGACAGTGGGTTGAGCGGACTCCATGTGCCACACGGTCTGGAAGACGACGTGTTGAGTAGCCTGTAGAAACCAAGGGAATCCCTCAACACATTGATGTGTTTAGAGAAGCAGACGGCCAGGTGAGTGACCGCCACGCACCTCTAGGTGATCTTGTGCCATTAACAGGTGCGTTGCGGCTGGCCTCAGAGATTAGCATCGGAGACCGATGTCGTCCTTTGCCTGCGGCCTGTTACACATGTAGTGCGCCGCTTCCATGGTTCCCTCTGCCGCAGGCTGAATGGAGGCCCTACATAGGGCTCCCTACCGCCTGCTGCCGGTTTTTTACCCTCACAGGCCGACCGCTGTCCATCCCGCTTCCTGGCGAGGTAACTGTAGTCAGTGGAGTGCTAATATCCCGCAGTCTGTCATATTTAGAGGCACCTTCTCCAAATTTCTGCTGCCTGGAAGGTACATTGGTTTACTTTACACATGACTGCTACAAGACCCCATGTTTCAGCCAGCCGCATCTACTATACCAGTATTGCTTTCATTATCTGTAAAGAACTTCAATTAGAACCAGAATTACATATGGTAATACATAAAGTTCCCTAACAAAATTTATTTAACAATAGGGATTAAGAAAATTTTACATTTGCAACTATTACTTTTGGCCAATAGACCAATAAAATATCAAGTTAAGTGTTGAATATTCTTTACAGAAACAATTTATTCTATTAATTTTATTTAATATTAATAATTGACTAATGATTTTAGTAAAGGGAGAGAGTGGTATCACAAACATTTTAATCTTTCAGGCCCTCATTAAATTATTTAGAATTTTAAACTTATTGCCACTTCTCCAAAAAGAAATAGTGTAACTAAATATATATTCCTATGTCAAGACAAAATGCAAACAAGTTTAGCAACAAAAATACAATTGGTCAGTTGTTGTCTGTGTGTCATTACCCAAGTATGTTGCCATGTTATTATGGCTATTCTTCCACCACCAGTTAATGTTATACCAGATTACCAAGGATAAAAAGTTACAGAATATTGTCTGAGATGACATCTACATTAAAAGGACAGAACAGGAAGATAGAAGAAACTCTCGTAAACAAAGACTTGTTACATTCCTTATCTTCAGATGGATAATTGTTTATTTTGTCGTTGTCATCCTTATTGTTATTTCATTTCTGGAGTCTTTATATATTGGAATACGAAATCCATGGCATCACTGTTTCATTGTTTAGTTCACTTTTTTGTATCTGAAAACTTAAAACATGTTTTAATACAGCTGAACACAGTTGTCACATTCTTGGTTTTAAAATTTAAATATGTTGTGCATAAAATATTAACTTGGGTATCTTTCCCTCTATTGGATGATAACCTAATTGCGGACAATACAATCTCTGGAACCTAACCATCAGCGCTTAATAAAGAGAACAGAAATGCACCCAGTGTGCCTGTCATACACCATGAATCGTCAACTCGTCGACTGATGAGGACATACACTATCGAACACCCTTGTACCAACACCCCTAGGCGTGGCCAAAGATTAAACACCCTGAACACTATGACTCGGGCAGTCCATGAACAGGATGCCGTCAAATGCTGCATACACCAATCAAACACAAATCAAATGGGTACACATCTGCACTACGGTGGGCGTTACCCTAACACCATGATTTAAGTGACCAAATGGAACCAGAATTTTTCACAAATTTCGAAACAAGATTGTAACTCAAAATACACAAAAGCAATAACACAATTAACTCGCACATGTTCGGAGACAATGGCGATTTGTGACTAAATAACACAATAAGTGAACACACAAATGGAAATAATATAGTGCCAGCCTTGGAGATGAACACTACCAATCATATAAATCCAAAACAGCCCTATTCCAGATAAACAAACAATGTAAAAATTCCCGACGTCAACCAGACAATAAAATTAGTGATCTGTACTCAAGACTTAATAGATGAAATACCAACATTGACCGAGGTCAACCTATGACAAAACTGGCCCTGACAACTAGGAATGATGACTCAGTAATATTTTTTTACACAAAATTATAGTTATACAAATACAAAAACTATATATAAATTATTATTCAGATAAGCAATTTACATTAAATATAAAAGAATACATGAAATACACAAATTTAAAAGACTTATACTACACATTTATTCTATACAAATATAACAATGTGTCCTTCGTTCCATTAAATGTTTCAAATGATACACATGATGTACACGCCGCTGGTATGACACCTCTGAATTCATGGCGATTTGACTGTCACTGTCAATGATGCCAGCCAGAGTCACAGAACCTATTTGTACTGTTATTAAAGGGTGGATCTCTTGACTTTGGGAGGGAACTTTTTTCTCTGATAAGGTATCCCAGGGAGTCTTGTAGTCTAAAGTGCACTTTCTCTGAGAATTTCTGCGAGTTCAGTATGCACACATTCCACAGTGATAACACATCAATTGCGCGGATTGTTGCCAGATTTGTTACGGTCTGGTGGACCAGGATTGGGGGAATGATGTTCCACTATTGGCGCATTTTGTTGCTGAGGAGGGGGATAATTTTGGTACTCCTTGGTTTTACCAATTACCAGTAGGATTACTTTGGTTGTCCCTCCAATCCTGTGTTGGAGGGGGGGGGGGGGTTCCCAATTATAATTGTCTTGATTCTGTCACCCAGTGGCATTGTTTTGTTGCCACCGTTGTTCTTGCTGTGGCTGGTTAACTTGATTCGCCTGATAATTGTGGCTGTATTTTCAACTATTCATGTTGCCACACCAGTTAGTCTGGTTCTTATTTTCACAGTTTCCCTTGTTTGGTTTATTACCATTTTTATTGTTCTCATCGTTACTGTTTCCTTCTTGGTATTCCCCATTCTGCCCTGAGTTGTTAGACTCACAGCTGTTATCGTTATTACTCCTGCTTCCTCTACCAAACTGAATTTCTAAGAGTTCTGCCTCCTGCATTGCTCTTATAAACTCGTCATAAGTAGTTCCATATTTTCCTACAAGGTACCGTTTTATTTCTTTCGGCAATTTGTGGTAGCAGTGTAGAAAAATTTCTCTTTCAGAAAAAGGGTTATCTAAATACCTGTTCTTTTTTATAAGAGATTCTACAAATATCTCCCCACTCTTGAACCCCGCGGCCTCCATATATTTTCCATCCACAATTTCATCTCGGACTCGCTCTTGAGTTCTGGGGGACCAGTAGGTTGACAGAGAGATATTCTTAAATTGAGAATATGACGTACATGCTTGTGCTACAGTGCGCATATGCTCAGTAATGCTTCCTTGGAGAAAGGTACAGATATGTCTTAGTCTATTCTCCAGTGGCCATACCTTGGAAACACATTGTCGAACTGGGCAATGAAAGTTTTTGGGTGTACCACGCTGTTGTTCTCTTTGTATATTTGAAAATTTTGCATGGACAAATAGTGCTTATCATCGAACCTTATCGGACTTCTATCAACTGAGCTCTTGCTTTTTGCATAGGACCGATGGGAACTAGATAGAATCAGGTCTTCTCTCACAGGATTTCCGTGGACCGACATCTAGATTGGATCTACATGACTCACTCGACCTTTCTATTCGCTCATCAGTTCACTGGAGACAACAATTATCATCAATGGCATGCACTGCTTCAGTTGAGCATTCACGCTCTGCACAGTTTGTATTGTTTTCTCTAACTGGGGATCGGCTGCGTGAAACACCCCTAGTGGTGGTGCGTGTTTCGCTGGAAATAGTTTTTGTTCTGTTTCCAGATCTCGGAACCGCACTTTCTGTGCTGGTCACCCTAGTGGATCCAACATGTGTTCCTGCACTTTATCTTGTGTTGCTTTTATCTCCTGGTCTAGTAACTTTTGCTTATTTCCAAGAGTCAAGTGTTTGACTGAAATTTTCTCAAATAGCGATTTGCTGCTCTGCAATTCTGCAATCGTTTTTTCAGAGTTGTCTAATCTCTTTTTTGTTTCCCTTAAAATATTTTGACCTTGTTCTCTTAAGGTGTTAATTACTTTTTTAACCCCGGCAATCTCAGTCTTAGATTTTGCGGCAATGCGTTTCGCATTGACAGCTACTTTTTCAGCTCCGCTAGCATCATACGTCGCCAGTCAAGCAGCCATTTTTGCATCGATGGCAACTTGTTTGGCCTTGTTCGCCACTTTAGCCACAGGTACTAAACCCTCTTTGATTACATTTACCTCCTCACGGACCCACTCACTAATTTTCATGAGTTCATCCTGATTTCTCTTTAATTCACTATGACTGTTGTTGAGTTTATTTTGACTTTCGTCAAGGTTTTTATTTAAATGTTGAATATCTTGTTTTAGCTCTTTTTTGCTATCCTGCATGAATCTCAACAAATTGGAAAAACGAATGTCTTCTTTCTGAACCACCTGGGTCGATGGCCTAGTGTTCTTTCATTTTCCCTGGATTCCAGGTGTGAATCATTGTAATGCGATTCACACAAGGGATCGTGGCTACACCAGTTGCAATCATCTCGTTATCACACATTGTAACAGGAAAAATGTCAATACCTAGCAATCTAGCCTTATCCTAGTTAACATATACAAAACACAAAATTGTGTGTTTGCGTGAGTATATGTGTGGGTGTGGGTGTGCTTGCTTACCTTTCCTTTTTTTCCCCCTAAGTAAGTCCTTCCACTCCCAGGATTGGAATGACTCCTTATCCACTTACTTAAAACCCGCATCATTCCCTTTGTCCCCTCCTTTCCTGATGAAGCGGCCAGTGGTTTCAAAAGATTGGGTAAGTTACTCGATCTCTATTTTTTATACATATTTATCCCACCAGGAAAGTTTCCTTCTATATTATTTGATTCATCATTAAATAATATCACTTTAACAAGTGACTGTTTTCCACGAATAACTTTTGTTTGGAAAGTAGGAGGCGAGGTACGGGCAGAAGTAAAGTTGTGAGGCGGCATCGTGAGTCGTGCCAGGATAGCTCAGTCAGTAGAGCACTTGCCTGCGAAAGGCAAAGGTCCCAGGTTCGAGTCCCAGTTCCGGCACCCAATTTTAATCTGCCAGGAAGTTTCAACTTTTTAATAATTTGTAGGCTACACTTGGGAGAAGCAAACAGTCTAAAACACAATAACATTCAATTTTCTTATTAATTTTTATTCATTTTTTTGTGTGCACCTATCATAAAAGGGCCCAGAAATGAATTACACCACTTGTAAAGGCATTTATAACCATCAAGAGTTGCTTAAGACACAAACTGAAACAAAACAAAAATTAGAAACCTTCTTCACGTATGACAAAATAAATGTAAAATAAGGTATTGTCTATATTTCTCAGTTCCTTACACAACACAGTTAGTTCGTGATTGTGCGTGGAGAGCACGGGGCCCTGAGCTAATGCAGTCTTTCTTCCTTTTGTTCCTCTCTGGACTACATGTCTTTTCCCCTCCTTTCCTACACTCACTCACTCACTCTTTCCTCTCCTCACTGGGGGCTGATGACCTTGGCAGTTTGGTCCCCGTTTCTCCAATAACCCACCCATCTATCCTTATTCAAGCAGGTATATTTTATCATAAAGACATGATAATTCCCATCTTTTGCAACTGAAATTTTTATTCATAATGTTTTGCCTATGCAGTGCTTGTTATCTTCAGTGGTCTGTAATACATTTTTAAAATTATTTATTTAACTGTATATGTATGCCAGCTGCTTTGTCATAAGCTCCTTTCTGGGATGGGATGCAGGGGAGGTGACGGGTTGGGAAGAGCTTGCCAAACAACTAGAGAAGTATAGCGGGTCCACGGGTGGTGGATAGGGGAGCCCTGCTGTAATATGAGGCCTGATGCATCCCCCCCCCCTCTCTCTCTCTCTCTCTCTCTCTCTCTCTCTCTCTCTCTCTCTCTCTCTCTCTCTCTCTCTCTCTGTGTGTGTGTGTGTGTGTGTGTGTGTGTGTGTGTGTGTGTGTGGGTGGGGGGGGGGGGTTTGGGGGGGGGCATAGTGAAGCGTTATTTGTTAATATATTAAACAGGCAGGACTACAGCCCAGTAGTCACCACCCAGAGTAGAGAGTGGTCTCTGATTATATTCAGACTCCATGGTCTGCTACTGAATACAATGAATAAGTACCTCTCAGATAGAGCCACACCACTGGGTGGTTGGCTTGAGCCATCATGTGAGTTATCTAACATGCTTCTCAGTGTGGGAATCAGTTGTAACCATGAACTTATGCAAAACAGCCACGATGTAACCCTGTCAGCTGTGCAGTCATAACCCTCAAAAGCAGTCATTCCTAGCTTGGTATATGGAAAGTGTGAACATGGCAAAACCCTCAATGCAGTAAAGGATTGTATCGGTTCAACTGGTTACTCGTCATACATTATGGAAAGAGTTCCAATAACAAGAGTAGTGTGGGTAAACACACAAATAATCAGCAAATACTGGAATAGCTGTTGGAGGCATTAACTCACATGGTGGCGTGGCACTTACTCACAAAACTACTGAGAACTACCTATTCCCACAGATTGAGAAACAGCTGTTTCCTGGTATGTAAAAGATGTATGGTAGAGGTTTCACTTCATAGAAGCAATCTCAACCTGTAATTCATCTAGGTGATGAGAGTAAGCCTATGAAAATGAGTCCCTTGCTTAGGCAAGGGGAAGTTGCTTGTGGTGCTGGGCCAAGCGTTGCCTAGTATCCAAGTTCTCTTAAGGAGGTTACAAAGCACCGCATGGGGACTACACAGTAGTTACCCATTAATTACCTCATATCTGGAGCTCAAGGTCAACAGGCATTACTGGCATGTATGAGATGTGTGGTAGGGGATGCCAAGCATCCTCTGCAGTTACTCTTCAAACACAAGCTTTACCTACAATAAGAGTTCTGATGCATTCTGACTGCTGATGACATGGAATTACTAGTACATGAAAGGAACCTCCACAATGATTGCAATAAGAGAACAACAAGAAATGGGTAGCAATAGGGTGTACCCTGGGCAACGTCAGAAGATACGATGAAGTGCACTGATGGCAGATCCTTTCACAACTGGTCTTCATCCAAATGGACTGCATTTTGACTGGTCTTTCTCAAGACTATTTGTTTTTATTTCCATAAACGTCGAGGGATTTTCCTGAGAGAAAGAAGTTTTAATAACAAAATTATGCCAAAAATATTCATGTGACATTCTGTTAGTCCAGAAAACTCACAGGGTAAGTACTAAAACTGTCCAAGAAATGCTGGTATGAAATTAATACTGGAAAGGCCTCACGATAAATATGGCATTGTCATTTTTGCCACACCTAAAGTGGCTATCGCGTAGCCTCACTGACTGAAGACAACATCAAATTCCTCACAGTGCAAACTCCATTCTTCTGTGTAACATCAATCTACAAACCACCCAATGCCAATTTTAGCATCAAATCACCAGCCAACTTCAACGAAACATGATCTACATCTGATCCGTGATCCAAAGCTCCCACCTTCATTTAACAGTGGCAGGTAGAAAAGGCCGACTGGCAGAAGTTCAGTTAAGAGCTCGACTCCAAAGTAATAAACATTTCACCACAGCCTGAAATATATGAAATCTTCATCAAATGTGTCCAACAAGTTTTGAGAAAAACTATCCAAAGAGGATGCAGTATCTTCCAGGCATGTCCAGCGACAACAAACTACTGTTAGTAAGATACCAAACACTCTATGTAGAGGATTCATTTGCAGAAGAAACTATGCAAGCTGGTGAAATATTGCTGGAACCCATTTCAGCAATTCACAAGGCCAAGTGGAGTAGCTTGGTAGAGATCCTTGACATGAAGCTTGAACAGTAGACAAGCCTGAAAACTGCTTAAAAGTCTAAGTGGCAACCCTGTAAAATCTGAAGACAATTTTACGAGTGTGACTCCAGATAAAGTAACAACCCAGCTCCTGCAGAATGGTAAAGTAAAAGGAAGGACGCCCAAAGAAGCTCTTCAGCACGTCCCAGAATCGAAACAACATTTTCTTAGTGGATACCTTCTCCATGGCTGAACTCAAAGCTGCCATCTTCAGTTTGAAGATGAATGGCTGCAGGTGTTGATGACCTTGGAGTCGAACAGATTTAGAACTTCAGCTGTAAAAATGAGTGAGTGGCTACTAAACCTAATGAACATACGAGTTGCCAAGCTACACATCCCTAAAATATGGCAGAAGTCTCGAGTCATTGCAATACTTGAGCCTTGAAAGGCATCAACTGATCCAAAAAAATTTCGACCTATCTCCATTTTATGCCACACCTTCAAGATATTAGAATGGCTGGTACTTAACCGATTCAGTGCCACCCGTGAAGATAAGTTCATCCTGCAACAAGCAGGCTTTTGTGCTGGCAAATCATGCTGTAGTCAGATCTTGAATCTAACCCAGCACATTGGAGATGGTTTTGAGTGTGGTGAGATTACTGGAGCTGCTTTTGTTGATATAACAGCTGTATTCGACAATGTGAACCACAGGAAACTGTTAAAGAAAGTGTATGACCTTACAAAGGACTACCAACTAACATCCGTTATTAGCAGCTTCCTTCAGAACAGAAGATTCCAAGTCTCCTTACAGGGTAAGAGGAGTAGATGGCGAACACAGAAGGGTCTCCCCCAAGGCAGTGTGCATGCTCCAGTACTGTACAACATCTACACAAATGATCAGCCAATACCAGCAAATGCTAGGCGCTCTATCTATGCCAATGACACAGCAGGAGCTGTTCAGGGGCCAACCTTTAAAGAAGTAGAGAGGAAACTGTCTCTAGTAATGGGTGAACTCTCAAAGTACTATGATGCCAACCACCTGAAGCCAAATCCCAGTAAAACTCAATTGAGCACCTTCCACCTACAAAAGAGGCAGGCATAGCACAAACTGGACATCACATGGCGAGGAGAGCAACTGAAACATTGCCCAACACCAGTCTACTTAGGTGTCAGTCTGGACAGTGCTCTAACATATAGGCAGCAATGTCTGAATGTGAAACAAAAAGTCAGTGCTCGTAATGGTATACTTAAGAAGCTGGTTGGCAGCAGCTGGGGAGTCAATCCGCACCTCCTAAGGACTTCTGCACTTGTGCTTTGTGTATCAGCCACTGAGTACGCTGCTCCCGTGTGG
Organism: Locusta migratoria; assembly: GCA_026315105.1. Lineage (NCBI taxonomy): Eukaryota > Metazoa > Arthropoda > Insecta > Orthoptera > Acrididae > Locusta > Locusta migratoria. The sequence goes on from CM048755.1 coordinate 108,974,710, forward strand.
AATGCTTCAGCACACACGAAGCAAATCAATTTTGTGGTGAATGATACAGCAAAGATCATCTCAGGATGCTTGAAGCCAACACCAGTGCAGAAATTGTATCCGATTATTGGAATAGCCCCACCCAATATCCGGAGGGCCACTGCTGCAGACAATGAGAGAACAAACCAGGAGACTGACCACTGACATCCTCTGTATGGTCACCAGACAGCAAGAGCCCACAAGAGTTTCCTTGCTTAGGACTGTGCCACTAGAGGGAGCACCAGAGGCAAATTGCAGGTATACCTCCGAAAGAAGAAATAGCTCCTGGTACAAACCTACAATATCCTGTACGGAGGTCCGTCAACTGCCTAAGAATGGGCGTCCCCCGATGCAAGACCGACCTGAAGAAATGGGGAATCCTCCCAGTGAGTGCAGACACCTCTTGTGACTGTGGGACTGAAGAAAATTCAAGCCACCTACTTGTATGTCCCCTCCTGGACAACCCATGTACAACACAAGATGTTCACCAAGGAAATGACAAAGCTTTCACAGCTGCTATTTTTTTGGAAATGCTGACCGACCGGACACGGAAATGAATGAATGACTAGTGAATGGTTTGTAAGCCAAAACTATCACCGTCATATTCATTTTTCTACTGTGTATGGTTAATGTCTTCCTTCTATATTGTGATAAGAATCAAGTAAAGCTCATGTTTTTTGCCTTTTGAAATCACACTGACAGGCATATTTGTATAAATCTCTCTCTTTACCCCCCCTCCTCCTGCCTTGCTCCATCCCTCCCCCCTCCATCCTCTACCTCTTCCTCCCCCTACTTCCCTCCCTCCCCTTACCCTCCTCCTTCCCATCCCCCTCCCCTTCTCTGTCCCTCTAATTAGCCCTCTTCTTGACTAGTGAATGGTTTAGAAATCCATAACTATAATATAATTTTTTTCCACTGTGTAGGCTTAATGTTGTGTACACCTTCTATAATCAGATGAGATGTTCAGAATACACTGAATCAAGTAAAACTCACACTTTTCCATTTGAAATTGTATTGACAAGGATATGTATATAAATCCACATCTTTGCACCTCTCCCTCCTCCCCTTCCTCCCTGCTCTTCTTCCTTCTCTTTCTCCCTACCTACCCTACCCTACCCTACGCTCCCTCCCTCCCTCCTTTCTTTCCTTCCCTCAATCCCCCTTCATTTCTGTATGGTGGATGCTGGAGCACCTCCCAACCAAATCTGCTTATTTTCTCATGAACAGCATCACCAGCATAGAGGCAAGCAACCGTGAATAAGTGTGACATCATCAGCATAAATGTTGTGACATTTGCCCCAAAGGACACAATGTAAATTAACCAAAATTTTAATGTCAGTTGGAGCATTAACAGTAGTCCCACGTTCAGCAAAGTTCACCTTTAACACACCAAGCATATCCCAAAATATTGTCACAGGCACTTTCCTTGCAGACTGAAACACTATGATTATTTTATTTATTTATTTATTTATTTCGTACTGGGAACCAGCTTATTTCCACTGCTTAAAGGCTGCATTGGTTTTGTAAGACATTAAGTAAACCATTCACTGACCCCTGTTTGACAGTTCATAGGAACCCTATTAGTACTAACTTTATCATATTTTAACTTGTCATGAAAAAATACCACACCATAAGAACTGTTGAACTGCTCTGATAACGTTTGCAGTTGCGTATGTAGTTATTCAAAATGATTACCTCAATGGCTCAGACATTCTGTGGGCTTGCAGTTACTGGCAGGTCCATACAGTTGTTCCCTACAAGCCACTTATATTCTTTGGATTGAATTTCACTGAGTTTATGCCCTTTGACCCACAAATATCAAACCACACTTACAAGTAAACCTACATGTTACTTTCTGATTTTTCTGAAATTGTGGTGTGTTATAATACACGAAAAATGAAGGGAAACATATCTTTTGAAACTATTATTATTATTTAGCAAAAAGTCAGTTTCTTTTGTAGTAGTTTGTCCCCTACTTTTGACTCCTCCTCCAAAATACATTGGGCCGATTTTCATCTTTTATCAAAAGATACTTTCATAAGAAAAATCATTAAAAATTGCTTCACCAATCTCTAAGTTACTGCAATTTTTCCATTTTAGCCCACATTTTGGAGGGACCATTTCACCCCGTAAATATGTTTTACCTTTGCGTAAAGAAAAAGAGAGGGAGAGGTGGGGGGAGGGGAGAATAAAAAAAAAAAACATATTTTTTTCATGTATTATAACAGATCCAGTAATATACCCACCATTTTTGTTTTTATTTCATGCTAGAGCTGCACATAAAAGCAACATCACAATGTAGCATGAACTTCAAACTGTATCGTCATGAAATTTCAACATTCCAGCTGCAATAGAAGGAGAGAGAGAGAGAAAATGTGTATTAGGTTTTTATCCTCCCATGTAACAATATTATTCTAAATATATTTGTGTTGTTTTTCTGTATTAAAAATTGGGTTGAAATACCTTTGTAAATATTTTTCACAAAATTTTAACTCTCGTTTTCTTCCTGTTTTCAGAAATTCCAAATATTTCAAAGGATACTTTGGATGTGTCACCTCAGTCATCTGTAGCATCTACCAGTGGTAAAAATTGCTGCATGTCAGATGATGTCTCAACAATCCACAAGGATTCACTACATATGGAAGTAGAGCCAAATGCCATCGATGAGGATTTGTTGGAACTTTGGGAGCTGGAAGATCGAGCTCGTTCCATTCGTTCATTAATAATGCAGTGTGATGATGATAGGCATAATGTATTTGGAATTAGTGACAAGTTGACAGAGCTTCATTCACGTGAATATCACAATAGGAAATACAATATTTTGAATGGTACAGCTGTAACCCAAGAGCGTCAAGATTTAGATCCTCATTTCTTTGTATGTTCTTCTGCACCTAAAGTGGTCAAAAGATCTTGTAAGACAGGGAGAACAAAATCAAATTGTAAAAATAAATGTACAGTTCGTCAAAATTCAGTGCTTTTGTCTTGTGACTATACAGTTATGGAAACTAAAATGACAGGAAACAGCCCGAGAAGAGTTGAACCTGGAAATGTGAATAGTAGTGATAATGAGACTGTTGAGTGTGACAGTTACCATAAAAGTGCTCTAGGATCTTCATGTAATTATAACTCTTCAGGAGTATTGCCTGTCTTCCAAAACACAGATCAGATGCAAATAACTATTAGTGCACAAAATAGTGACTCATTGTTTAAGAAAGATCTGCATCGGAACTCTCATTCAGCAGACAAAATGAAAGAAAAGAGTATTCATAAAGTAGTGGAAACCAGTAAAATTTGTACAAAACTACGTGAAAGAATTAAACGCACTCAGAAACTTAAAAAATTTAAAGATGATAATTTTAAAGCAAAAACCATAATACTAGGAACAGTTGAAGAATACAAGTCATTAAATATAAAGTAATGTTTAGATAGAATTATGAAAATATTTGTTTAATGTTAATAAGTGTCATACTTGCTAAGTTAAATAAACAGTAAAATTATGAACATTGTCTTAATTCATTACTAATGGCCTATGGAAACTACATTTCTGGCCAATAAAATTACTACACCAACTAGAAATGTAGATGATAAACAGGTATTCATTGGACAAATATATTATATTAGAACTGACTCTTGATTACATTTTCATGCAATTTGGGTGCATAGATCCGGAGAAATCAGTACCCAGAACAAACACCTTTGGCCATAATAATGGCCTTGATATGCCTTTTTACCTGGGCATTGAGTCAAACAGTGCTTGGATGGTGTGTACCGGTGCAGATGCCCATGCAGCTTCAACACAATACCACAGTTCATCAAGAGTAGTGACTGGTGTACTGCGATGAGCCAATTGCTCATCCACCATTGACCAGACATATTCAATTGGTGGGAGATCTGGAGAATGTGCTGGCCAGGGCAGCAGTCGAACATTTTCCATATCCAGAAAGGCCCGTACAACCTGTGGTCAGGCATTATCCTCCTGGAATGTAGGGTTTCACAGGGATCGAATGAAGGGTAAAGCCACAGGTCGTAACACATCTCAAATGTAATGGCCACTGTTCAAAGTGCCGTCGATGCGAACAAGAGGTGACCAAGACGTGTAACCAATGGCACCCCATACCATCACGCCGGGTGATACGTCAGTATTGCAATATCGAACACACACTTCCAATGTGCGTTCACCGTGATGTCACCAAACATGAATGTGACCATCATGATTCTGTAAACAGAACCTGGATTCATCCGAAAAAATGATGTTTTGCCATTCGTGCACCTAGGTTCATCGTTGCGTACACCATCGCAGGCACTTCTGTCTGTGATACAGTGTCAAGGGTAACCACAGCCATGGTCTCTGAGCTGATAGTCCATGCTGCTGCAAACATCGTCTAACTGTTCATGCAGATGGTTGTTATCTTGCAAACGTCCCCATGTGTTGACTCAGGGATTGAGACATGGCTGCACGATTTTTACAGCCATGCAGATAAGATGCCTGTCATCTCGACTGCTAGTCATATGAGGCTGTTGGGATCCAGCAGGGCATTCCATATTGCCCTCCTGAACCCACCGATTCCATATTCTGCTAACAGTCATTGGATTGCGACCAATGCGAGCAGCAATGTCGCGATACGATAAACCATAATAGCAATAGGCTACAATCCTACCTTTATCAAAGTCGGAAATGTGATGGCACACATTTCTCCTCCTTAACGAGGCATCATAATAATGTTTCACCAGGCAACGCCGGTCAACTGCTGTTTGTGTATGAGAAATCGGTTGCAAACTTTCCTCTTGTCAGCACATTGTAGGTGTCACCAGCGGCGCCAACCTTGTGTGAATGCTCTGAAAAGCTAATCATTTGCATATCACAGCATCTTCTTCCTGTCGGTTAAATTTTGTGTCTGTAGCACATCATATTCATGGTGTAGCAATTTTAATGGCCAGGAGTGTACTTTTGTCTACATTTGTAGATTGACTGGCAACATTCCTTCACCACCACCAAATGATCCTTGTGTTAGGAATACCTATATCCATTATTTCTTGAACAGCTGCATAGATAGTAACATAAGAGAAAATATGGAAATTGGCCAGTGAACTGTTAACTTTGATTAGGAAGTATTTTGGTAATGTATCTATAACATATTTTTTAGGTGGTCTTTGTAAAATGATTTAACATTTGTTGTTTTATTACTTAATCACGGCAGCATAATCAGTTTTTTGTGAAGCAAAGGGGCCCAACTGCTGAGGTCATTAATCTATAGACTTACTCCAAATGGAGGACTCCATCCTTCCACAACACTTGCATAATGTCAACTATTTGTCGTTTTCCAATGTTAATGTACACATTACTGTGTGTTGCTAACAATATACCGTAACTTTTCTTTTTTTATTATGGTTTTCTGTTCCATAGGACCCAATTTAGGAGTGAGACTCCATAGTCATGGAACAAGTCAATACATGAATTTTTACACAAGAATGGTGGTAGTAAATTTTTAAGTAGTCCTATGCACATGACAAAGTGAAAAAACCAATAAAGAAAAAAATGAATTAGCTTAATTGTTTAACTTTTCTAGGAGTTCCTTGACAGAATAAAAGGAGTGAGCCATGAGGTAATTCTTCAATTTAGATTTGAAAGCGTGTGGGTTAGTGCTAAGATTCTTTATTTCTTGTGGCAGTGTATTGAAAATGGACGCTGCAGAATACTGTATACCTTTCTGCACAAGTGTCAAGGTGGTGTGATGCAAATGTAGATTCAACTTCTGTCTAGTATTCACCGAGTGAAAGCTACGAACTCGTGGGAATAAGCTGATATTATTAACAACAAACGACATTAAAGAAAAAAAGTATTGTGACGCCAGTGTCAAAATTCTCAGACTACTGAAAAGGAGTTGAGATGACGTTTGTGAACTTACACCACATATTGCTCGAAATGCCTGTTTTTGAGCCAGAAATGTCCTTTTTTGCATCAGGCGAGTTACCCCAAAAAATAATGCCGTACATCATAAGTGAGTGAAAGTAAGCATAATAGACTACTTTTCGTGTTGAAAAATCACTTATTTTAGATATTGTTCTAATGGTAAATATAGCAGAATTTAGTTTTGGAACAAGATCCTGAACATGGGCTTTCCACGACAGTTTACTGTCTATATGAAAACTTAGAAATTTGAACTGTTCGGTCCCACTTATCATATGCCCGTTATGTGTAATCAATATGTCAGCTTTTGTCAAATTATGTCTTCTTCTTCTTAAAGCTGAGTAACTTCTAAAAGATACTGAATATTGTTCATTTTTCTTTGATAATAAACACCAATAACATATGAATGTGCCCATGAACACTAAAACACAGTAAGTAACTGATTTTACTGTTAAGTGACAGTAACAAAATGAATCTGTAAGCAACACCCCCTTCTAACCTTGTGCATGCACAAAGGCCGCTCTTCCCCACATCTTTTCAAACACTTAAATATTTGTTACAACGAAGCGTATAAATGCCATTTACCCACAAAATCGCAAAACATTTGCAAAAACGTTCAAAGTATATGTGGCAACTAACAATACAATATTCATTGGGAATGACTCAAACTGAGCCCTAATATTTTCCTAAATCACAGAAAGTTTTATTAGTTCACAGTCTCTATAACAAAGTCATTCCACTGTAGGTAAAGTTGACTTCAAAAGAACTTATATGCTGGCTGTAGTCCATTGCGTTGTGAGCTGTCTTTGGCTTTCACTAATAGATTTGATGTTACAGGATCTTTTCGTAAATCATAAACATGTCAGTTGATATGGAAACGATTTTATTTCCATTTAAATAAAGTTTAAAGCAATCACATTGTTGCACAATCAAAAATTAAAAAAAAAAATGCAGCGGCAAGCCAACAGAGCTGCTTACAGCTGCTACTGCTAGAAGATTCCCAAAACACGGTTTCTCTCAAACATCTTTCTACGTAACCGCGTAATAAGATTGATGACAAAGTTTTGTAATTCACAATTAAACAATATTCTTTTACATTAAATATGCCAAAATACAGATATTACAACATTACATTTAAGCTTTAACTATTTATCTCAATGTATGTACATGTTTCATGAAATTTGTATTTATTGTGGTACACAAATTTAAAGTCATCCTTTGACTAGTGTTTACAGTGCTCAAATTATTTTCATTATTTGTGTTTTCGAAGTGCACACATATTTGTTTTGCCAACATTGTGTAGGTGTACTATTATTGTGACATGGAATTTTAATGTGTTTCAGTTTGCGGTCTAATTTTTTATTAATACGGATTTGTATATGGTTGTCGTAGTTTTGTTAATTTTGAAGATAGTTTCTTAGTACCAAATGGATTATTAATTTTAGTGCATAAAAAATTATCAGTATTCAATTTAGGGTCCAGTGATATATAAAACATGGTCTGCCCTAATTCATTTAAACAAAAGGTATATATGTAGTGATGTTGTGCAATAGTTATAACAGGTAGTATTGTTGTTTTTATACAAATTAGTATCTATATAGGTTCAGCAATTTCCGGAACTAAGTGTAATGCATTTTTACTGTTTGCAGCTATTATTTACGAAAGTATTAAAAATTGAAAATTACGTAAAAGGACAGCCAGAGTTATGTTTAAATCAACGTACTATTTCTTAAAAGCGTTTTACTAATAGTGTTAATAGAATTTCAAACTGAAGGCAAAAATGTGATATTTTACATGTCCGGTAGTGAAGTTTTATTTTAGGTGTCAGATATTTCGTGCTTATAATGTTGGCAACTGATTTTTGTAAGGAATGTGCAACATAGCAGAAATGTTACAATGTCTAGAAGAGTTGACATGACAAATGGAACAGGAGAAATTTGACATAGGGATAGCAAGTCACTTTCATAATAAAGCAGTAAGACATCCTAACTTGAAAATAAACAATATAAAATTAATTCCCTACTTTTCTCATTCAAATAGGGCCCCATCCATTCATCCTATCTCTTTGTTTGGTCTTAAAGTTGGTTTATTTCTTCTGGCCACCCAGGCCCCAATGCCCAAAGTAGGTATATACTAACTTTTCTCAAATGATTCTGTATTTTAAGTTCTGGGCCCTACGACATCCACGCTGAATAACAATATCAACACTCACTCCCAAAAAGAATCAAGAAAACTATATCAAAGAATCTTAATTATTATCTGATTAAGACATCCTAACATGAAAAGTTGTCATTTATGAAAACATCATTTAAGTAATTTAAGAAAATATTATTAAGAGTCATTATTGCTGTATGTAAGAGTTTATATGTGAAAATAAAAATTCAAATAGTTATATATGTACAATATGAAAATGAAGGAACAAATAATCAAGCACTAAAATAACATGGAAAGCAAAACAATAAAATTTGAGGAATGTCCAAACATGTGAAAATTATTTTACTTAAATGTGCGCGCATAAAATTGAAATGAAATATGTCTTTCAGTATAAAGAAATAATGAAATCTACATAAGAATAGTTAAATGACACATTGAAAGAAGTAGCAAACATATTGAAAACACCTTTACACATTTATATGATGTGCACTGTGGCAAGTCTTTTATAGTCTGGTCAGAGGGGTGTGCATATCTGTACTGTTGTTCAGTCTATTGTGATGGCTGGTGAGTGCATAGAATAATTGTTGTGAGGTGAAGGTGCAGTTCTTGTAGATAAAGGTGGCCTCATTTGCATAGGATGTGCCACTAATGGATGAAGAACTCGTCCCACCTCCACAGATGCCGCCAGTCACTCAGAGAGGCGCTGGGTGACATGAGTGAACATCTTTGTCAGCCTGGAGAGAGACTGTCAAGGCTGGAGGGACTGCGACTGTGTTTTGAGGTGGAAAGTGAAAGTGAAAGTGAGAGATAACTCCCGGCCTCTTGAAGGGCATCAGTGGCCATCTCTCTCTCCTATCCCTGCTAGCCGGTTGCCTTTGTGAATGGCAGGCACTGGGGCTGTGCTGAGTTGCTGTGCCACATACCATTGGCCAGCAGTGCCGTCCCCCTCGTGTGCAGGTGCCTTAGTGATTGGGTAGCCTCGGGCTCCGTCCTGACAGAGTTGGTGAAGGACAACTCTCTTCCTACCGTGCCGCAGTGTGCCGGGGCCGCACCGACCGTGTCCGAGCCACAGCCGTGCCCTCCCTGTGTTAGCGTAGTGTAGCTCGCCTGTCGAGCATTGTGGGGATGTCACGCCTGTATGAAGCACTGGAAACCTCTGAGCACCACCAGGGGCCATTTCGAAGTATCGGAGCAGCAGACAACTTGAGCACACGCCTCTCTGACGGAGGTTACACCGGGCTCCAGTGTAGTGACTCTGCACACATAAACAAACTTTGTATGTACCAAGAAACATTACAATAATATACAATCTGGTCCATTCTAATTATCCTACGAAATTTAAATTTTTACTCCTTTTCCATCTAAAAGTAGTCAAACACATATTACTGTTGCATTATGAGTTACTTTTTGGAAAGATGAGAGGCATAATACTGCATCGGGTACATCATGGAAGCACTATACAGCTAACCAGCTATGAACTATTTGTTGCTAGTAGTGCATAATAATTTTAAGGGATTTTTTTTCATTATTTTTCTCAGTCATGAATTAAATGGTTAATCAAAACAGAATATCATGGAATAGGTGTATTGGAGTTTGCACTGATGGGCCCAATTTACTTTTTGGAATTGATGGTGATTACAAGCAAAAGTTCAATCTGTAGCTCCTGATGTAATATGGACTCACTGCATGATACATCAGGAAGATCTAGCAGCTAAAGAACTTGATGTAGTGTTGCAAATGGTAATGAAAACAGTTGATGTTATTAAGGTAAAATCTATGAAGTTCAGGTTTTTTAAATTGCTCTGTGAGGAGATGGCTGCTGAACACACTCAGCTAAAAGGCTTTCAAGAGCTAAAAGGAAGGAAGGAAGCTCAGATCTTAATGTCCCATGGACAGCTTGGTCATTGGGGATGGAGCTCATACTCAGTTTTTTGAGTAAGGATGGGGAAGGAAATTGGCCATTCCCTTTCAAAGGAACTATCCTAGTAGTATTTGTGAGAAGTGATTTAAGGAAATCACTGAAAATCTAAATTTGGATGGCCAGAGTTGGGACTGAACAACCATTCTCCAAAATGCAAGACCACTGTGTTACCACTGTGCCACCTCGCTAGGTTTTAAGGGGTAAAATATCAAAAAGAATGTCTGAACTGAGCAATTAATTAGGTATTCTATCTCTTAAAGGAGAAAAGTCACTCTCTGGCAGACTGTTTCAGTAACTGAGATTTTGTACCGAAAATGGCTTACCTCACAGACATTTCTGAAAAACTTAATATTCTTAAAACATCACTTCAAGATAATCAGGCAAGAGTATTATCTTGGAATGAAGACATTTGTAAAGAAAGTAGAGTTACACCAAAACCAAATGGAAAGTGACATATGTTCCCTACTCTTTCGTCATTTTTAGAGGATACAAATAATCCAATACTTCCAATGGAGGTATAAGTCTGCCTTCATCATCATCTTGCAACACTAAAAGTTCACAGCCAGCCTTTTTATTGCTCCTGCAACATCTCTTGAGGGCATACACCACTGTTGTGTAATTGAGTAACAATTAACCTAACAATGTGAGTTGTTGGTAATAATTCTTAAATACATTGTTGCCTTGAAATAGCATCTACTTGTTGAAAGTCTAATACAACACGTAAATAAGTTGTTTAAGCTAGGTGGGTATGGTCACATGACTACAATTTCCTGACCGAAACACAGCAAGACAATTCCCAGCTTTGAAGTTGAACTACCATTCAATGCTAAATGTAAGCAAAGAACTGTGAATATCTGTTTCTGCTATTATACAGTATATGTTAGTGGCAGAAAAATACCACTTCTGTTTAGGATCAACAAATATACACTGTAAGCTATAGGGCATAGAGGATACTGTAGCCAATGTGCAGTGACAAATGTTTGTCCAAAGTGCTGTCTTGCGTACATTCTTTTGTTTGGAAGGGGAGGTTGCCTCAGTCCATTGCCATCTGCTTTATACAAACATGCCTTTGAAGTCTCTAAATTCCTGATTTTGCAGTCACTATTAACGTTTCTCACCGTATTTTTTAGAAACCTATTCAGAAAAAAAATTTGATTTTTGCACATCATAAAGCCTGATACATATGTTTGATGAAGGACTGAATTACATTTAGTTATTATTCATAATTATTGTGGTGTATCAAATAAAGTACAGCAATGCACAATATTCTGTCATGTTTGTGTACGGTTAATGGCGTATATTAAGATACCTAGATTTTATTTAAAACTGACAAGGCAATATCTGATTTCATTCTTGAGATGTTAGTGGGAAGTCACTGTAGAACTACACCTCCCCTACCTTCTTCAACCATCAGCTATGGATACCCACCACTAACCTTGTCCCCTCCCGGTCATGCCATCTGCACAGCTAGCAGCCAAGTAATATTGCCACGAGACACCACGTAAACCAACTGCCGGCGTGGCGCAGGGGATAGCGTCACCGACTGCGGTGCTGAAGGTCACCGGTTCAAGCCTGCCCACCAGCAAAAAATTTATTTCTTTGTAATTAATAATTCCAGAATGTTCTACATTTCTTATGTTCACTTGTAAATTCTACTTGTTTCTTATTTTAACTGTACTTCTAATTTCTGGTATATTCTGTCTGTGTATAAATAGCAGAGCATTCTGCCCGAGAGGCAGTTAGTGCTGCATGTATGTTAAGTTCGTAATAAACCAGCTTTCAGTGTAAGTGCTGTGTTCAGTTGCCTTCGAAGTCAAGCCTGCTTCCATTTCAACATGACAATATTGCACGCACTATAAAATCTTTGAGTTGATGTGGCAGGCACCATTTTCAATTCAGCATTGTAACAAGCTGTGTGTTAAAACTTGTAGTATGCTTCTTCGAAACTTTGCAGTTTATTAAAAAAACTGTCACTCTTACAATTAAATGTTAGCAAATAACACATCTACAATATGAAACACCTAGACATATACTGCCAAAAATAAAAATTAGTACATCATCTTATAGTTTTCCAATACACACAAGATCTATTATTGAAGCAGTGCATATAGAGTACATGAAATGATTACATTTCCATATCAATAGCTCAAGCAGTACTGGGGTACCAGGTATAAATCCATGCTGAAACACCCATCTCAGTACTTTGCGTAGCCTCCATGGATGGGAATAAAGGTGCTGATTCTGGAAACACTTTTTTTTAATATAATTTGACTAACTGCAAAAATTGCAAGCTTTGAATCCACCCTTAATCATAACTGATGGTATAAGATACATATTTCACAGATTTGAAAAGTCTGTGCAAAAATAAAAACTACTAACATGTTTGAGGAAAACCCTTTTTATTTTTCTACATATTTCATTTTAGACTTATACACTTCATCCAATGCTGTTCTAATTTTTTGATCCCTTCTGAATAATCGCCTGCAAAATAGCTATTAGTTTCTGCAATCACCTCTTTGTTTGAATTAAATCTTCGTCCTACCAGCCATTTCTTCAAATTGAAGAACAAATAGTAGTCAGAGGGAGCCAAGTCTGAAGAACAGGGGGGATGTTAAACGAGTTGAAATCCTATTTCCACTAATTTTGTGACCAAAACTGTTGAAGTGTGCGCTGGTGCATTGTCATGATAGAAAAGGACTTTTTTGTGGGCCAATTGCCAGTGTTTTTCTTGCATCTTAGTTTTCAAATAGTCCAATAAAAATGAATAATATGCACCTGTAATAGTTTTACTCTGTTCCAGATAGTTTATGAGGATTATCCCTTGCAAATCCCAAAAGTCCACCGCCATAACCATTCTGGCTGAAGGATTGATCTTCATATTTTTTAGTACAGATTCTCCCTTGTTAGCCCATTGTTTAGATTGTTATTTGGTCTCAAGAGTATAATAATTTATCCATGTTTCATCCACAGAGATGAAATGTTGCTTAAAGTTCTGTGGATTCTTCCTGAACAGTTGCAAACCTTCCTTGCAACACTTCACAAGATTCCATTTTTGCTCAAGAGTGAGCACTCGTGGCACCCATCTAGCAGATAGCTTTCTCATGTCCAAATGTTTATGCAAAATATTATGTACCCATTCATTCGAGATGCCCACAGCACTAGCCATCTCACACACCTTAACTCTTCTGTCATCCATCACCATATCATGGATTTTATCAATGATTTCTGGAGTGGTAACCTCCAAAGGGTGTCCCCAGCGCCACTTATACACCGGCTTGAAGTTAGCTTCGGATTCCTTTCTAAAAACCATGCGGGCGGTATAACTCTCAGGCGCAAGCGAGCCAAGGGAGAGTAGTGCCAACCTCCACGCTAAAAACCGAGTATACGCTCAACAAATAAGCGATGCGCGTTATTTTAGTGAAATGCAGCTTACAGAATATTCAAAATCTTATTACCTGCACTACATCGACGACTCAGTAACCTAGTGTAAAATATGAATTCAAAATAAACAATAAACCATACACCAGTATTAAGTAAATGGATACAGGAACAGTACATATACATTGCTTCCTTTCGAAGCACCAAAAATACTACCTCTTGTATACGGTATTTGATAAAACATAAAAGATATTCGAAGCTCATAAGCCTATTAAAATCGTCATAATTCCGGTCAGCACGATTCTCCCGTTTCCTACTACACTGAAGCAAACAAAGCGAAAAGAGGTGTTCACTGTCGTCGTTTAACAGTTTGTAGAAGTGCAGCATACACATCCATGTATTGCCTGACAACATACCAACGCACATTAAAGAGAGGATCAGGATGTACAGTACATAGAAAATCGGAAGAAGTTCTTTTTGTCACCGAAGTGCCCTTCATAGTAAGCTCAAACGTAAGTAACGAAACAATTGTTAGACGTCGCTCATGACACTACTGAGGCATACCACAAACATACAGGTCCTTAGTGACAAAGTAAAGAAACGGTTTACAGAGCAGATTACGAAATAAGATTCTTAGACATTCGTCAAAATTTCCGGCGTAGAAACGAATTGCCTTTCCGTACTACATTCTAGCTCTGCCGATGATGAGGAGATCGAAGAAATATATGAGGAGCTAAAGGAAATTATTCAGACAATTAAGGGAGAGGAAAACTTAATTGTTATGGGAGACTGGAATTCGGTAGTAGGACAAGGAAGGGAAGGGAAGATAGTGGATGAATATGGTCTGGGCAAAAGGAATGAAAGAGGAAGCCGCCTGGTAGAATTTTGCACGGAACATAATTTAGTTATAACAAACACCTGGTTTAAGAATCACAAAAGAAGGTTGTATACGTGGAAGAGACCAGGAGACACCGGGAGATACCAGATAGATTTTATAATGGTAAGACATAGATTTCGGAACCAGGTTTTGAAGTGTAGGACATACCCAGGGGCAGACATAGACTCTGACCATAACTTGTTGGTTATGAACTGTAGGCTGAAACTGAAGAAACTACAGAAAGGAAGGAAAATAAGGAGATGGAAAAGCTGGTAGAAGCCGACCTTGGGGAAGATCAGTTTGGGTTCAGGAGAAATGTAGGAACACGGGAGGCAATACTCACTTTACGACTTATCCTAGAAGATTAAGAAAAGGCAAACCTACATTTCTAGCTTTTGTAAATTTCGAGAGGGCTTTTGACAATGTTAATTGGAATAAACTCTTTAAAGTTCTGAAGCAAGCAGGAGTAAAATATAGGGAGCATAAGGTTATTTACAACTTGTACAAAAACCAGACAGCGGTTGTCAGAGTTGAAGGGCATGAAAGGGTTGCAGTGGTTGGAAAGGGAGTAAGACAGGGTTGTAGCCTTTCCCCAATGTTGTTCAATTTGTACATTGAGCAAGCTATAAAGGAAAGCAAGGAGAAATTTGGAGAAGGAATTAAAGTTCAGGGTGAAGAATTAAAAACATTGCGTTTTGCCGACGACATAGTAATTCTGTCAGATACAGCAAAGGACCTGGAAGAGCAATTGAACGGAATGGACAGTGTGCTGAAAGGTGCATATAAGATGAACATTAACAAGAGTAAAACTAGGGTAATGGAGTGCAGTGTAAGAAAATCAGGTGATGCTGAAGGCATTAGATTAGGTAACGAAACAATAAAGGAGGTAGATGAGTTTTGTTACTTGGGCAGTAAAATAACAAATGATGGTCGCAGTACAGATGATATAAAATGCAGAATGGCAATGGGTAGAAAGGCGTTTTTGAAAAAGAGAAATTTGTTAACATCGAATATCGATTTAAGCCTAAGGAAGTCCTTTCTGAAGGCATTTGTATGGAGTGTTGCCTTGTATGGGAGTGAAACATGGACGATAAGCAGTGTGGACAGAAAGAGGATAGAGGCTTTTGAAATGTGGTGCTACAGAAGAATGCTGAAGATTAGGTGGGTGGATCGCGTAACTAATGAGGAGGTACTGAACCGAATTGGGGAGAAAAGAAATTTCTGGCATACCTTGACTAAAAGAAGGGATAGGTTGGTAGTACACATTCTTAGACATCAAGGAATTGTGAATTTAGCGTTGGAGGGAAGTGTGTGGGGTAAAAATCGCAGAGGGAGACCAAGAGACGCGTATAGTAAGCAGATTCAAGTGGATGTGGGTTGTCGTTCTTATGAGGAGATGAAAAGGCTTGCTCAGGATAGAGTAGGGTGGAGAGCTGCATCAAACCAGTCTCTGGACTGAAGACCACAACAACAACAACAACAACACTACATTCTAGGGGGCGTAACTAAAGAATTACTAGCCGTCGCCATATGATACTCTGTATAAGTACACACATAGAAGGGCGTGTAGCTAGAGAATTGGCTTTACAGGTTTGTTAACGATAAAGGAATGTTTATGTAGAATATGAATTGATCTTTCGAATCCAGGACCTAATATCTCGTTGGGGGGAGGGGGGCGTTGGTCGCAGTTTGGGCTGGAATGAGTCATTTACCAAAGGGGGTGGGGACACCTCTGCAGAAATGTAAGCTTGTATTGCTTCTCCCTCCTTTTTCCTCGGGCGTAAACACGCGGTGCTGCCACCGCGGTGAGATTCCCACTTTGCTTTGTCGTATAATACTTAAAATATCGATACGACAGTACTACTGACGACAGCGACAACAAAGTGCAGGCTGCAATGATGATTAACAGCACCAATACGATTATTGCTTCTGATAACAATTGTATGCGCCTGTTGTTGGACGAGTCCAACTGTTGGTCCCAATGAGCTAGTGGGTTGCGAACTGGTTACACTGATGCTGATTATATACAAATCTGTTTGACTGCTGATGGCATGCTTCCTGTATGGCACGCCGCGGCCTGCACTAATCCGTCTAGCTGCGCTGAGCGGTTTCCGGCTGGGCCACCCCCATGCCTGATAGACCATCGTGGTCAGCTCCGCCGTGTGCTCAGGCGTGCGGCAGCGACCACACCCTGCAAATCTGATTCTGGTTGCCACTGAGGTGAAGTGAATACTCTCACTGACACATAACAATATTGCTTTTAAATTTTCTCTGCTTGGTAGCTTTTTCACAGAAACATTAAAATTATTTCTGCGCTAAGAATTATGTATTTTCCATAATTTTCGACACGATTTTATTAGTTACTCGTAAAAACGATTATCATGCGTCGAGTAGTTTGGTCTTCATTGTTAGCTACCCACCCACAATCTACTCTTTTCTAGGTGATAGTTAGCGAACTGGTTGTCTGATTCATCCACTTTTCTGTTAAAAGGTCTTGAAACTTTTAGAATACTTCTATTTGCTATCTGACCTTATGTGAAACCGATAAAGAACGCGGTCGAAAACCACTGTTCTTCCAGTGGAATACATCTTTAAACCATACTATTTTCTGAAGAGTTTGTTTATATATTCAGGTTCTTCGGATGCTGAGTTATTGTTCACTGCAGCTCTCGAAGAAGTATCAGGCTTGTGTGTTATACCTGCTGTGTTCAGAGCTCAGAAATAGTAGTGTCAGATATTGCTGAGGAGTCAGCACTAATACATCATCGAGGAGTTCATCCTTACTGCCCCTTCCAGTATCTACAAGATTTCATCATTTCTGCAATCTTCTCTGCATAGAACATAACAGTTTACAGTGTAAACCCCTACTAATAATCAGCTACTCCGCAAGAAACCATTTACAGAAGAGTGGACAGGAAATACGGCTTTTCGGGTTTATTTGGAATCGCTTCTTGCTAGCCGAAAGTGGTTGACGATCTACGACTGATTTTTAATTTTTTGTGCTCAACTTACTGCAGGATCCGAAATGTCCTGCAGCTCTTGTGCGTCTATGGTAACACAATATCTCTGAACCACTTTCACGGAATGTCGGGAAGCTCTATGGACGTTTACTATTACAATTCGAGTGTATAAACCTTATGTAATTCTCCTACGCGTGTATCAAAGTCAAATAATCAAGGATTCCTAATATTGATACCTGAATATTTGTTCCTCCACTTAATGAGAATAATATGTATAATTATGTTTCATTGGTGCAATACGTGTTGTGCTATTATTTTTTATGCTTCCATACTAAGCAGATAATTAAAGCATCTGAAACGTACAAAATTTGTCTTTTTGTCAGCACAGCATACAACTTGAGACGCGTTTCATAGCTAGGAACTGTTGTTTTCGAGTGCCTTTTACGTCTTTCCTATATATTTCCCGTCCTTCCTTTGGATCCGGGCTTTGGAGCGGCACTGGCGAAGTTAAAAACTTTTTATTCCTTCCATTATATATTTATTTTTGGTTTCAATTACTTTCAAAAATTACGAATAACATTTTGCTGTGCGATTATCGACAGTTAACTTTTATTTATCAATTTGATAAGCCTCGAAACCACAAACAGCGGTATATTGCATGTTCTGCATTCGTACCTGGTCTCTCGGCGCACTTTCTGCTTGGAACAAACGCATTGGCCTACTTTTTTTCGAGTTTCGCTCTCAGTTATATTCGGAAAATGCCTCCCGATAAATCGCAGAGGATTCTCGTCATCAGAGCGCCTCCCTCTACCAGCTTTCCTCCGTTCTGTGGCGTAAGTCTCAAGTTCTCTAACCAGAGACAGGTGAAATTCTGCTATTGGCATATTTCGCCTGTTACTTCTCTACAGGGCCGGCGCAAGGCACGTGCGAAACGTGCGGCCGCACGGGGCGGCACTTTCCGAGGGGCGGCAAACCTGGGAGTAATTACAAGGAATTAAAATTGGTAGTAAGCCTGGCATAAGTTGGGTTTCGGCGTATTTCTCAAAATTTTTGCTATCCGTTTCTGAGTGATAGTCTGACGTTTTGGTTTTTGAGCCATGGAACACCAGTCTCCGCGTGCATGAACAACAATTAAACTCTGACCGGCACTTTTGTTTGACAATACAACTCGCACACTGTCACTTTGCTAACATTTATTTACTGTATACTGTTTTCCGTTGAATACATTATCTGTTCACAGCCACTGAAAAATGTTTATTTACGTTAATTGTAAGTTCATGCCGCGCGGGATTAGCCGAGCGGTCTAAGGCGCTGCAGTCGTGGACTGTGTAGCTGGTCCCGTCGGAGATGAGAGTCCTCCCTCGGGCATGGGTGTGTATGTTTGTGTTTAAGATAATTTAGGTTAGTACAAATGTTCAAATGTTTGTATAGCTTATGGGACTTAACTGCGGGGTCATCAGTCCCTAAACTTACAAAGTACTTATGAACTAGCTAACACTAAGGACGGCACAAATATCCATGCCCGAGGGGGGATTCGAACCGTAGTGGCCGTGCAGACCGTGACTGGAGCGCCTCAGTACCCTCGGCCACCGCGGCCGGCTTAGGTTCAGTAGCGTGTAAGCTTAGGGACTGGTGAGCTTAGCAGTCAAGTCCCATAAGATTTTACACACATTTGAACGTTTTCGTAAATTCACAACGCTTTTTAAACAGCTAGATTTCTTCAATGAGGTTTGACTCCATTTTTGAGCTGGTACCCAGCGACTGTTTTGTACAAATCTGTAGAGAATGTCACCAATCACTCGCAATCTTTGTTTTTATTTTCCAGATCCTCATAGATTTTGGGCACAGTGTGGCTATTCTCAATGCTTTGAGCTATGTTAACATCTATACCGTCATGCTGAACGTAACTGCCAACATGGCGGCTTATATGTAAGCACCTATTAAACGCTTTGAGACTAGCCACTCAGTGGCCGAAACGTAGGTAGATCTGAAAAGTAAACATAAATTGCGATTGATTGTTGGCATTGTCTACAGATTTGTTTAAATGAAATTCCACAAATTTTGCAATAAATATAAAAAAGAAAAAGAAAATGGGGGGGGGGGGGGCGGCAATTTAGCAGCTCGCACGTGGCGGCACTTGGGCTTGCGCCGGCCCTGATTCTCTACGGAGAGCATGGGCGTTTAAAACGCACAGATCTGATACATGGAAGAAGAACTTCTGCACTTCTTGTACCACTTTACTGTCTTCGGCACTGATTCAACTGAGCTCAGTAGCATGTTGGTACGGTCAACTGCCCCCATTACGAGTTGTAATCTGCAACGCATTGTAGTTTACTGCGTCTTTCACCAAGCTTCCTGTCTGTCTTATCCGTATCACAAGTTTCTGCAGTATTACAGGTGGTCAATATCCACACTTCTCTCTTATCACACCACTTCATGGCAAAAATGGTATTAGTTGATATAAACTGTACTTCTCCTCGTTTCAGTTTGTCCTGCAATTTTGGCAAGTTACACCTGTTTTTACGAACAGTACCACAGGCATTCGTACCGTGGTTATGAAGCCAGAAGAACAGGTCTGGTCTCGAATACCAGCGTGTGAAGCCGTTGTAGGTATGGTTTCAGCAGTGTGGCTACTATGTCGCCACTTTTCCCCAGATTGTGAAAGCCAATTTCAGTCGTGGTGCCTGTATATACAATCAAGTCCAGTATGTAACCAGTCGCAGAGCACAAACGTTTTTATTTCAAACCTAATTCGTTTGGATGGAATATATTCTTTGAAAGACAATTGCCCTTTGAAAACCAACAGGCTTTCGTCGATATAAAGCTTTTGGTAAGCATGAAATGCGCTGTGGAATGTGCGGACCGTATCAGCAATATTTCTAATCTTAAATAATCTGTCTCCTTCATTAATGGGAAAGTTATCACTAAAATGAAGCATTCTTAAAATTAAGAGAAATCGATTCCTGGACATAATTTCGCTGAAAATTGGAGTATTGAAGAATATGTATCTGGATCAATAGTCACTAACTTTCAGTTTCTTCACTCGAGCCATCAGCAGACAAACAAAATGTTCAAATGTTTGTATAGCTTATGGGACTTAACTACGGGGTCATCAATCCCTAAACTTACAAACTACTTATGAACTAGCTAATACTAAAGACGGCACAAATATCCATGCCCGAGGGGGGATTCGAACCCCCGACCGTAGTGGCCGCGCAGACCGTGACTGGAGCGCCTCAGTCCCCTCGGCTACCGCGGCCGGCTCAGTAGACAAACAGCAACGAAAGATTACAATTCTTCAAATCCCGTTTCTTTCCATCTTTGGTATATAAATGAAATCTGTTTGTTTCGTCTGCAACATATTTCGTCAGATCTTCCGTTAAGAATACCAGGAAAAATGACAGACTATATGAATGTGGCCATTTCTGTCCTGAAATTGAATCGTCAAATGCATGCACAAACGGACGATAATCATTAATCCTCCAGTCAAAGGTGTTGCTAAAGCGTCCTTTTTCTCCCTCTCATTTTCTGATTCATGAGATTCTGAAAGACTTTCATCCGTTCTTGAAACAGGTGGTACTGTTACACCACCTGATGAATGTGGCGCAAGACTGTTACTCCGAGATTCTGTCGAAGAGTCGTCACAGTCGATGGAGTTCACATTCACTGTCACGTCTAGTGAGCATCTCAAAGATTTCTTCACCGAGCGAGGTGGCGCAGTGGTAACACACTCGGCTCGTATTCGGAAGGATGTTGGTTCAAATCTACCTCCGGTCATCCAGATTTAGGTTTTCCGTGATTTCCCTAAATCACTTCAGGCAAATGCTGGGATGGTACCTTTCAAAGGGCACGGCCGATTTCCTTCCTCCATTCTTACCCAAAATTCCGAGCGTAAGCTCCATCTCTAATGACCACTCTGTCGACGGAACGTCAGCTAAGAAAGTACTTTCGATAGGACAGAATTAAGGTGCAAGGGGGAGGATACTTTTCCTACAGACTGACGAAAGGGACAGTTTCATTCCGATCTTCACAAAATTTTGCGCGAGTGACGTTCAGTACAAGAGGAAGGCCAGCGTCTACCGAAAGTTTCATACGGTGCATGGGGGAGGGTATCTTGCAACGTAAAAATGTATCCCTGAATACCTTGGTCGCGCCATAACTTGAGAACAGCTCGACCGATTTCACAGATCTTTTTGGGCTGTTTTCGTAATTATCAGAGCAGGGGTTGTATGAATTAAAACTGAAAAATTTGAAAACAACGAAGTGCGCCTTTTAATGTGACTCTGTTTTTATTGCATACGATAAAAGGACTTTTGGGCTTTCTCAAAACTTCCCGGCATTCTTGTACCTCTGAAGCTATTTCTGAGGCCAAAGTGCTAGCAGAAGATAATGAGGTATCAACGGTTGTTGTTATGGTCTTCAGTCCGGAGACTGGTTTGATGCAGCTCTCCACCCTACTCTATCCTGAGCAAGCCTTTTCATCTCCTCATAAGAACGGCAAACCACATCCACCTGAATCTGCTTACTATACGCGTCTCTTGGTCTCCCTTTGCGATTTTTACCCCACACACTTCCCTCCAATGCTAAATTTACGATTCCACGATGTCTAAGAATGTGTCCTACTAAGCGATCCCTTCTTTTGGTCAGGGTATGCCAAATATTCCTTTTCTCACCAATTCTGTTCAGTACCTCTTCATTAGTTACGCAATCTACCCACATAATCTTCAGCATTCTTCTGTAGCACCACATTTCAAAAGCCTCTATTCTATTCCTGTCCGCACTGCTTATCGGCCATGTTTTACTACCGTACAAGGCAACACTCCACACAAATGCCTTCAGAAAAGACTTCCTTACACTTAAATTAATATTCGATGTTAGCAAATTTCTCTTTTTCAAAAATGCTTTTCTTCCCATTGCCATTCTGCATTTTATATCCTCTGTACTGCGACCATCGCATGTTATTTTACTACCCAAGTAGCAAAACAAACCTACGACCTTCATTGTTTTGTTACCTAATCTAATTCCTTCAGCATCGCCTGATTTTCTAAGACCGCATTCCATTATTTTTGTTTTGCTCTTGTTAATGTTCATTTTATACGCTCTCTTCAACACCCTGTCCATTCCATTCAACTGCTCTTCCAGGTCCTTTGCTGTCTCTGACAGAATTACAATGTCATCAGCAAAACGCAATGTTTTTATTTCTTCACCCTGAACTTTAATCACTATTCCAAATTTTTCCTTGCTTTCCTTCACCGCCTGCTCAATGTACAAATTGAATAACATCGGAGAAAGGCTACAGCCCTGTCTCACTCCCTTCCCAACCACTGCATCCCTTTCAAAAACTAAACTAAATGTTCAAATGTTTGTTAAGCTTATGGGACTTAACTACGGGGCCATCAGTCCCTAAACTTACAAACTACTTATGAACTACTTACGAACTAGGACGGCACAAATATCCATGCCCGAGGGGGGATTCGAACCCCCGACCGTAGTGGCCGTGCTGACCGTGACTGGAGCGCCTCAGTCACCTCGGCCACCGCGACCGGCGCATCCCTTTCATGCCCTTCAACTCTGAAAACCGCTGTCTGGTTTTTGTACAAGTTGTAAATAACTCTCCTTTCCCTGTATTTTACCCTTGCTGACTTCAGAATTTGAAAGAGTGTATTCCAGTCAACATGGTCAATCGCTTTCTCCAAATCTACAAAAGCTAAAAATGTAGGTTTGTCTTTCCTTAATCTATCTTCTAAGATAAGACGTAAAGTGAGTATTGCCTCCCGGGTTCCTATGTTCCTCCTGAATCCAAACTGATCTTCCCCGAGGTCAGCTTCTACCAGCTTTTCCATTCTCCTGTAGATAATTCGTATTAAAATTTTGCAACCATGACTTATCAAACTGATGGTTCTGTAATTTTCACACCTGTCTGCGCCTGCTTTCTTTGGAATGGAGATTATTACATTTTTCCTAAAGTCTGAGGGTATTTCGCCTGTCTCATACATCCTACACACCAGTTCAAATAGTCTTGTCATGGCTGGCTCTCCCAGAGACTTTAGTAGCTCTGAGGGTAATGTCATCTACTCCTGGGGCCTTGTTCTGACCTAGGTCTTTCAGGGCTCTGTCAAATTCATCTCTCAGTATAGTATCTCCTATTTCATCCTCATCTACTTCCTCTTCCTACAACATCGTCTCTAAGTTCATTTCCTTTGTAGAGCTGCTCTATGTACTCTTTCCACCTTTCAGCTTTCCCTTCTTTGCTGAGAACTGGTTTCCCATCTGAGTTCTTGATATTCGTAGAATTGCTTTTCTTGTCCCCAAACGTTTCTTTTATTTTCCTGTAGGCGGTATCTACTTTTCCCCTTCTTATACATTCTTCTACAGATTTGCATTTTGCTTCTAGCCACTCCTGCTTAGCCATTTTGCACTTCCTGTCAATCTCATTTCTTAGTTGTCTGTACTCCATTTTGCATGTTTCATTTACTGCATTTTTATATTTTCTCCTTTCATCAATTAAATTTAGTATTTCCTGTGATATCCAAGGATTTTTTGTAGGTCTTGCCTTTCTACCTATTTTGTCCTCTGCTGCCTTCACTATTTCATCTCTCAATGCTACCCATTCCTCTTCTACTGTTTTAATTCCCCCTGATTCTGTCAATTGTTGCCTAAATCTCCCTCTGAAATTCTCCAGAACTTCACGTTCCTTCAATTTATCTAGGTCCCATCTCCTTATTTTCCTACCTTTCTGCAGTTTTTTTCAGTTTCAGCCTACAGTTCACGACTAACAAGTTATGATCAGAGTCTATATCTGCCCCTGGGTATGTTTTACAGTTTATCACCTGGTTCCGGAATCTATGTTTTACCATTATAAAATCTATCTGATACCTTCCGGTGTCTCCTGGTCTCTTCCAAGTATACAACCTTCTTTTGTGATTCTTAAACCACGTGTTTGTTATGATTAAATCATGTTCCGTGCAAAATTCTACCAGGTGGCTTCCTCTTTCGTTCCTTTTGCCCAGTCCATATTCACCTACTATTTTTCCTTCTCTTCCTTTTCCTACTACCGAATTCCAGTCTCCCATCACAATTAGGTTTTCCTCTCCCTTAACTGTCTGAATAATTTCCTTTAGCTCCTGATATATTTCTTCTATCTCCTCATCATCAGCAGAGCTAGTTGGCATATAAACCTGTACTACTGTTGTCGGTGTTGGCTTCGTATCTATCTTGACAATGATAATGCGATCACTGTGCTGTTCACAGTAGTTTACCCGCATTCCTATTTTCTTATTCATTATCAGTCCTACTCCTGTGATACCCCCAACTGATTTTGTACTTATAATCCTGTACTCAACTGACCAGAAATCCTGTTCATCCTGCCACCGAACTTCACTAATCGCCACTATATCTAACTTCAACCTATCCATTTCCCTTTTTAAATTTTCTAATTTTCCTACCCGATTAAGGGATCTAACATTCCACGCTCCGATCCGTAGAATGCCAGTATTGTCTTTCCTGATGACAACATCCTCCTGAGTAGTCCCCGCCCGGAGATCCGAATGGGGGACTATTTTACCTCCGAAATATTTTACCCGAGAGGATGCCATCATCATATTTTCATACAGTAGAGCTGCATGTCCTCGGGAAAAGTAACGGCTGTAGTTTCCCCTTGCTTTCAGCCGTTCGCAAAGCCACATTAGCTGATGTTACAAGGCCAGCTCAGTCAATCATCCAGACTGTTGCCCCTGTAACTACTGAAAAGGCTGCTGCCCCTCTTCAGGAACCATACGTTTGTCTGGCCTCTCCACAGATACCCCTCCGCTGTGGTTGCACCTACGGTACGGCTATCTGCATCGTTGAGGCACACAAGCCACCCCACCTCGGCAACGTCTGTGGTTCATGGGGGTGGGTATCAACGGTATTCTCCGAAAAAAGGATTGTAGGAAAGAAGAAAATGGCCGATGAGCTTTGTGAGGATGAAGTATCCAACATTCACAGAAAAAATAAGGAATAATTGACAGAGGTTAGTACCAGGTTTACCGCACTTGAGAAAATTAGTTTTCTGTGTGGTGTGCAAATTCGAGAAATGGAAGTGGAGGACTTGAAGGTCAAAGCAGCGGAACTGGCAGAAGATCTTAGCGAGGAAGAACTTGAAGTTGAAAGTTTCAGACAACTTGCGCTGACAGACAGAGCCTTGCAAGATTCCACTGCATCATCAACATTAAGTTTAATTTATAAAAATAAATTGGTAGAGAGGTATGCCACCCTTACTACAGCGTTAAAGTATATCTTACCATTCTAGTTTCTGAAACTAATTAAATACACTTGAGGAGCACGACTGCTTAACAAAACTGAGTATAATATCCATAGAGCACAAACGAGCTGCTTCTCTAAACTATGGTGATATAAAAGACAGTTTTGCAGCAAAAAAGCTCGAAAATCGAAATTTTGAATTTATTTTTGTACGATGAGTAATCTTGTAATAATTTTGTATGTATTAAAATTCTGTTTTCCTTTGATCTTAATTCAGTCAATAAAATAAGTTCATGTTGTGAGATTGTGACATTTATTTAGAAATATGTAACCCAATTAGCGTTAAAAAGTCTATTCTTACAGGGGGGGGGGGTAAAAGAAGGGGCGGCAAATTTAAGCTTGCCCCCCTTAGCATATGTCCTAGATCCGGCCCTGCCCCCCCCCCCCCCCCCGAAATTTTTTTTCTGGGTACGGCCTTGGTTTACATATAGTTTATGTTTAAAACTGACTGAGGCACGGAACCCTAAAAAGCCATGATACCCACAGGCCGTTCTTTAACAACCGTTGCGAAGCACAGGCATATATTTGCTGCCACAAAAGTCTTTGGTCACTTACCAAGTAGCATCAAAAGTCTGACAGATAGCCAACTAGTATTTAAAAAGAAATTAAAGGAATTTCTGAATGGCAACTCCTTCTACAATGTAGATGAATTTTTAGATAAAACATAAACAAATATATAAAAAAATATAAAAAATAAAAAATAAATAAATAAAAAAATTACAAAAAAATTCTTAAAATATAGATTGTCAAGTATAGACAAAATTTACTAAACTGACACGTTCCACATCATTACGAAATGTCGTATACATGATCTAAGGAACAAGTATTAATCTAATCTAATCTAATAAGCAAGTGTAAAGTATGTGTAGGTGCAGGAACATTTATTTGATTGTTTACATAACATTTTGCGAATCTCTCAGTCGGTCATTTTCAAGAAAACTTTATGCGATTGGTTGTTTATTTGCCGACTGGGAAAATACTGGGTGATCTCCGAGAAAAATTAATTATTCTGGCTCAGTCTTCACGCTCATTTGGTTTTCAATTCAGAAAGTATAATGACGGACCAACATTTTTAATGGTATTCAGAGACATGGCAGCAGGGAGAGTAATGTTTTTGCGTGCAATGCACTTAATTCATACTGAGGACAATAGGCCTGTAGTATACTTAGATGAAACTTGTTTTTTGAAAAACGATACGGGTAAATATATTTTGCTTGACTTCAACGGAAATAGAGGTCTGAATGTACCTACAGTTACTTTTTTTACAGCGTATATCGGCGTTCAGGTGATGGGTGCAGTGACGAAGTGTATGTAACAGCTACAAATAAAAAAATCTGCAGTCGTTGCAACAAAAATACTGTCGGCGGCCTACAAGTCCAACAAACGCAAATTCATCAGCAACAACATTTTTCGTTACACCTGCGAAACGATTTCACACCTTTCACAGTATTTTTTTGTTTATCTCGGAATATTTTTATGTTTTCAAGATAAAATATGTGTCACATGAAACTTTGAGAATGTCCATATATTTTTTCAGTCAAAATATGTATCTGGTTGTTATTTATAACAAGGTTATTGACTTGTTGAGTCAGGATACCAAATATTTTTTTATTTACTTTATTTTTGGATAACTAGTTTCAGCCAAGCATTGGCCATCTTCGCATCAGCCAATGCTTGGCTGAAATAAGTTATCCAAAAAGAAAAGTAACATAAATCAAAAAATGTTTCCGAGCCTGGCTCAACAAGTCGATCACCTTGTTATAAGTAAAACATTTTACGATCACTGTCATCAGTTGTTGAATATATCAAAACACACAGTTACTACTGGTTCTATTTTTTTCCACAGGCTGAACTAAGAAAGTATTTTTCTTGAAAATTTCTTGCAACGGAAGTTTTTATTTTCTTCCGTAATGGCTGGCAAGAATGTTCTTTTGGAAAGTAGTGCATCATACTCTCTGCTACAAATAGAGATCTCCCATTTTTTCGGAATTTTTACTAACACCTGAAATCACCTGTAAGTGGCAATTGCTGTAAGACTGCAGGATGACCTTGATCTGCTATTTTGGTAATGGCCGCTATAGTACTTTTCAACACAACAATTGCTAACTATTAAATCGCTGTAACTTGTTGTATCTTCATTCACCATACACAACCACAGAAATGTGCCGTACTGGTTTTTCCTTCCTTCCTCATTTTTCTTCATAATATTGGTCGCTTTACCTATAATGGATGACCTTAAATGTACAGGTAAAAGTATAACACAACTTTAAGAAGATACATTGATGGCAATACGGCTTCTAAAACACATGTAAAAGTATTGCGTGGGTACAACTACAACGTTAGTTTCCACATAAAAAAAAAACATGGAAGGCGTAAAAAGCGAACACAACGTGGCTGCCTCCGTGAGTAAAATGTTGATCGCCGCAAAGCGCGTGCACGAAAATGGCCGTAGCGGCACGTCAGCGAAAAGAATGAGACAATGAGATGCCTGTATCGCACCATCGTTTTAGCTTTGGAACTTCTTTAATTTTCGATTGACCCAAAATCGGAATATTCGGCGACCCGATCGAGGGTGAATCGGGACGTGTCAACAGACCCCTGAAGATAGGGACACCTGGCAACGCCCTGCGGCCAGCCTCGTTTTTTGTTCCGTCCGGTTCTCGATGTAATGTACATCCAGGGATCAATAACTTCATTGTTCAATAATTGTAATAGATTGTAACCTTGCCAGTATCAAATATACCGATACCTACTTAATTACCTGGGCGAACGAGATTCGCTCAGTATCTTAGGCCGTGTCCACACTGCCGAGACGACTCCACTTCAGCCGGCTCACGCCGAGCCGACGACATTCGGGATGTTTAATTTCCGGAGCGAGTCGGCGCCGACTGGTGTCCTGACATTGACATTTGCACCCAGTGACATTAGCACCCAGTTCGAGTCGAGGGGCGGTCCGCTTATCTCCCCGTCCGATCTCTGCCCGGCAGGTAGAAGAGCCGAGGGCTGTGAGGCGGCATTGACACGGGCCGTCCTTTACTGCAGTGCGTGACCGCGATAGCATTACTGCAATTTATAATGGAAGCGACAATAAAGAAGTACCAAGACATATACGATTTGTGACCTGGAAAAAACCTTCGATAATGTAAGGTGCTGGATGATGTTTGTAGCCGGCCGCAGTGGCCGAGGAGTTTGTGACACTTGCGGGGAGTGACACCTGCGAGGAAAGGTAATGTGTAGACACTTGCGAGGAGACCCGGACGCTGCAGGTAGTGAACAGGATGTTCCAGAAGTAGGAATACACCACCCCTACTCCACGCCCTCCAGCCGCTACCTGTGCCGTATTCAGGGAAAGGCCCACCGGACCGCCGCGCAATTTGTGACACAAATTACATGTTTGATAATATCAATTTAATGCATACAAGTATGAAATCACATCAAGACTACTTCCTGCAAACATTTCGACAAAAAAAGTTGGCACTGAGTTTAGAAAAACAAAATTCTGGTATATTGGATTTTAACATTTTATCAAAAAATGAATGTTACTAAAAGAGATACAGCCATTCAAATTTACGGGCACCATAACGTTTTCCCTTCCTGAGTAAATGAGCTGCTTCTTGTAGTTTCAACATCACAGTAGCCTTTTCCTTGGATGTTCTGACTATAAATCTTCACACAGACTTCTTGAGGAGGAGAGTGATACGGATATCTGCATGTAAACCACTGCCTATTACTTTAGACCTTTTTGACTGTACTGAACAGGAGTTCCGCGTATTCCGTAATTTATATTTATACAGTTAACAGGCAATGCAATTTATAACCAACTATTGGCTGCCAATTTCGCTTCATTTTTCCTGGAAGTCTTGCGACTTGTTTCTCCCTGTTGGTTTATGCCAAGTTCGGAGTACAAATGGTTCTATATGACGGTGACAGAATATAGAATTTATCTTTAGCATTTTTCGGTTTGTGACATTCCCTTACACATTCCGTATTACATACATTTATTAGATGTATTTGTAATTCGAATACAGCGAAATCGTTTTGGGGTCTCGAATAAACGCATCAAGTATGTAAAATACTCAATGACTTATTATTAACGTTTTTTGATTGAAGGTTTAAGGTTGCGTCTCCTATTAAAAAAACATAGTAGCTATTTTTGAAGAGATGGAAGTTGCGTGGTAGTGGCGTTAACTACATAGCGGTCAATTACATCAACGTATCTGTGCAGGATGCCTAATATATTTATTGCTTGCGCAGGTGTCTTGATATGCTTAGTGTTCTGAATAATATGCTTTTAGGAGGTATGACTGTTGAAAGTCATCATCTTGTAGTAGCAGAGATTGTCTTAATAACTCTACAAACATTATCACTGTTAAAATACCGTTTTGTTTTCAGGAGGAATAATCAACAAATTAATATGTAGTTAGAAAAAGTTTCGTGTTATGTTGACAGTGCTAGACTTCTTGGTGTGCCTGTACCCAGGAAAAGCTATTAGCCACCCCGAGGGCCCCGGGTTCCCCGCAAGTGTCACTCCCCGCAAGTGTCACCCCCCGCAAGTGTTCCAACCCCGTGGCCGAGGGAACTATCGCGCGTCAATCACGGTCTGCACGGCCACTACGGTCGGGGGCATGGATATTTGACCGTCCTTAGTGTTAGCTAGTTCATAAGTAGTTTGTAAGTTTAGGGACTGATGACCCCGTAGTTAAGTCCCATAAGCTATACAAACATTTGAAACATTTATGATGTTCGTAATTCTGAGAAAGTTAGGAGTAAGCTGTAGGAAAAAAGGCGGGTATTACATTGTCTGTATACGAACCAAGTGGATACAATAAGCGTCGAAAGTCAAGAACAAAGTGCTGCGATTAAAAAGGGCGTAAGAAAAGGTTGTGGACTGTCGCCATCACTTTTTAATTTGCGCAATGAAGACGTAATGTCGGAAATAAAGAAGAGGTTCAAGGCTGTGATAAAAGTTTTGGGTAAAAGGATATCAATGATAAGATTTGCTGATGACATTGCTATCGTCTGTGGAAGTGAAGGAAAATTACAGGATCTGTCGCTCCAGTCACGGTCAGCACGGCCACTACGGTCGGGGGTTCGAATCCCCCTCGGTCATGGATATTTGTGCCGTCCTAGTTCGCAAGTAGTTCATAAGTAGTTTGTAAGTTTAGGGACTGATGACCCCGTAGTTAAGTCCCATAAGCTTAACAAACATTTGAACAGGATCTGTTGCATAGAATGAAAGACTAATCACCACAGACCATGGATTGAAGGTAAACCAAAGAAAGACGAAAGTTATGAGAAGTAACGGAAATAAAAGTATCGAGAAAATAAATCCGAATTGCCGATCATAATGTACTCGAAGACAAGGAATTCTGCTACCTCCACATGGCTTCCCTTGATGGTCGTTGATATCTCCGTACAGAGCATATAAGCTCACAAACACACAAGCTGTCTCAACCGATCACTACGATATTCAGAATCGTAGTGACAGCAGTCATTCTCTGAGGTGGACAAGGACGTTGTGAATGCAGGCATACTGCGTTTCCGGTAAGGGAGGACTCCCGGGGATGAGGGTGGCGCGGACACAGGAGCGGCTTAGCTGCAGGTAGGTCGTGACGTGGTAAACAGGTAGTTTCCAGTCAGACTGGGTGCAAATGTCATAAATTTTTGGGTGGGTGCAAATTTCACTGGGTGCAATTGTCACATATCCGAGCCGACTGGGCTATGGTATTACTTCTGCAGCACAAGTATCTTGCGTCTCCAGCCTGCTCTCATCACATGTTTCTCTGCATGATACTTTTTTTTCTAAATAATACTTGTGAAAAATGTTCTGTTTATTTTTTCTTGTATTACTATTAATTCTGAAAAATGAATAAAAACTTCAGACATGTTTTTTAACTGTTCTCATAAGGAAAAATTCATGGGATGAGTCCATTATCACCTGTTTCTTATATGGTTAAAATCCGATGTGTCACAGTGTGAGAACAATAGTATTAAAATAACAAAATCAATTAACTGTTAGTTGACTCGAAGTAGACGGCAATGAACAAGTTTTGGTCACCCCCGTGTTTCCTTAGAACTTAGATATTCAGCTGACAGTGGGTGGGGATTCCTTGTTGCTGCGCACAAGTCCACAAAGAAGGAAAAATAAATTTAAGAAAAATGACAGACTCTTCTGTCCTGCAGTGTCTGAGGCTAAACTAAATCAGTGTATTTTTCTTTCAGTTAAAGTATAAAACTCTAAATGAAAGTCCTATAATCCAGACAAAGAAAACTGTCATCAGATGATTCAGTAAAATGTTCATCGAAACTTATTTCCCCTTAGACAGATTCCTTTAGCTGTGTAGAGTTCTTTGAACGTGGAGGTGGGCTGAAATATAGTATAGCATGACGCATATGAAACCGGTACATCTCACATATGCCTCTAGCCACCAGTTCTTATAAGGAGGTAACTGTGTGATTTTAATGTTACTGTTCCGTATTGTTTTTTTACTTAATTCATTCTTAATTTAATCTCAGACGTGAGGGTACCACTTTTATGTGGGAGACGCTGTGTACAACTGTTATCACGTTGTGGTACAACATTTTTCGAGAACTACAAAAGCGAAAATAAGAATATATTTTGTATTAGGAGTAGATGCATCCATAACTGTAATTGTATTTTTTAGCTTCTTTTATCATCGCCAACTAGAAAGCCATTAAGTATAATGTTAGAATATTTTATTTCAGTCCATCAACAGTCAAGTCGCAGTTTACATTAATTTTTTCCTATTCTACTTCCAAACACGAAATATATAGTCCGTTAATTGACTAGTGTGGATAAATATCCAGTTGTATGTCTCTCATAAAGTCAAGTATGACCTAAAGTAAAACCGTAGTTGATCGTTGTCCATTGTAATGGGTCGCCACCCAAGAAAAATTACTTCATACTTGTTTTCAGTGCTTCATGTTGCGCTCAACAGCCGCCGAGTTCATAGGCTTGCGATCGAGGCATGACGCCGCTCAGATAACTCGCAATTACTCGTGAAAGGAGGTAGATACCGGTGGGACTACTATTTCAAAAACTTTTCTATACTTTTAGCTCCATTTCACTTGGTGTAATGTATGGTCTAAACTGCATAGAACAGTAAACTGCCCGCTATCGAACTTTTTCAATACACAATTTGTAAATCAAACATACTTGACAAAAATCATCATTTGAGAACGACTGTTACGAATTTCGAAAAGGTGAATGTTTTATTCGAAAGCTAGGACGTTGTATTACCATGTGTCTAAAAATTAGATTTTTTTAACCGTATACTTTCATCAAAATCGAATGAGGAGCGTTACGAAACTAAAAACTCTCGCGGAATGAAAAGTACACTTTTTATTTTTTCACAGGCAAGGCACAGGTTGAAAGGAAAAACTAAGTTGAAAAAACGACGTGGCGTGGTCTTATACACCGTTAAAAGTTTTTACAACTTGAAAGTCGAAAAAGTTGATTTCCCCCCTCTTTTTCATCTCGGCTCGGCCCGGCGCGCAGTGTGAACGCACCCTTATAGTTCTTCTGGAAATCAGCTTCTTTTTTTTTAAGGCTGTACATATAATCTGTAACATACCACTGGTTTAATATTTACAAGATGTACAAGAATTTTGACTGAACTACGAAAATTTTATGCGGCTGGTACCAGAGCTGCGCGCTCTAGTTATCATGACCGTGGCGTAGAGACCTGACAGCCCTCGGATCTTCTGTCTGTCGGGCGGAGTTCGAACACAGAGTAACATATATTTGTCTGTGGTTCGGACGAGAGGATTAGCCGATCGTCCCTCCACCCTCACTGGGTGCGATTGTCAGAACACCGGCAGGCCTACCCTAGCGATAAGTCAGTGTAATTAGCTATGGCATCTGGAACAACTTAATCCACAGCAGAATATGAACGAGTTGTACTATAATTATGAAAAGACTGTTTCTCCATTCAGAACACAACTAAATGAACACTATAATATGCATTTTAACTTTAGCATACCCCCTCCCCTCCTTTTCACTTGTCCATGGGGGTACAATGGCGGTATACGGAAGTACTGCTTTAGTTATCTGCTTGCTAATTTCATTCAGAAGAATGAATGGATAGCTCAGCCAGCTAAAACATTAAAGAGTGGTTTCAGTTGAAAGAATGACTAGGCCTACTTTGTTCAGCTGACAGAAAAACTAATGAGTGCTTTCACTTGAAAAGAAAGGATGAGTAATACAGTCAATGTACAAAGCTGCAACACAGTCGAATGGTTTCATTCGGTTCCTCCCACTGACTGCTTTCACTCGAAAAAATAAAGGAGTAACAATCCAACCGACACCAAACTGCGTTTGATTCGGTTGCTTCCACCGAGGGGCTTTACTCAAAGGAAAGGATGAGTAAATCCAACCGACTGTGTCGATTTTTTAATTCGGTTCCTCCTGCCGACTGGTTTTATCATAAGGACAAATGACTAGTCTGACCGACTGGTTTCACTCAAAGGATCTATTGAATAATTCAGCCGATACGTAGAACTACAGCCGAATGAGTCGATTGTTTTCCAACAACCGAATGAGTCTAATGTTTTCCAACAACCGAATCAATCAATTATTTTCATTCGGTTGTTCCCATCACTAGTTCCTAGTCTATCATCATACTTTATCGGGTTACTGAAGTTGACAAGGTCTATGAATAATCTCGCGGCTCATGGTCTGATGATGATCTCTCTTACTTAGAGTTCATTTCATGCTCTGCCATTAATGTAAGTGCCGCAGTTTCCACATTAGCCAGGAGGTACACAGATCAATGCGTTACCCTATTTTTAAAAGTGGTGGGTTCGCCTGTAGCCATATTTCCATTAATTCGTAGAGAGCTTGAGCAACAATTTATTAATCAGACTTAAGAGCAAGGTTGCATACTTTGCAAGTGAAAGATTTCTTAATGTCGGTAAAATTGCTGAAGTATGTACAACATTTTTCATGTATCAATCGCTCACATAGTCTGCACTTTGCGCTTTGACAGCCATTTACTCCTAAACCACAGTAAAGACACTTACATTTCATATTGCCAGACATCTGCAGTAGGTTCACTTGCCAAAATAGTCTGACGTCTGATGTATTTACACCATCAGTGAGTGGCCCCCCCTAGAGACATCATATACATATAATTTATAACAAAAATTCCACAGCTGGAATTATCTTCTTGTTTTGCATGTTGCCACTGAACTAATTTAAAGTCCCCGCAAGAAACTTTGTCGAACTCTGTTATGTAATTCCAAGACCTACATAGATTTTTGAAACTTGTCAAGCACTCTTCAGCATTTTCACTTTGCGCTCCCAACGAATCCAAATACACCGCTTCTTTGAGTTTCAAACTGACTGCAAACAAACACCAGTTATTGCCATGTACACTCTTTGACAAAAAACCTGGCCGCCGGCCGGCCGCCGCTGAGCCTAAGTCAGAGCCGATCGCGACATGGGACAATAAAAGTGGCCGCGATGATTCGCTCTAAGTCCAGCTATCGGCACAATCTGGCAACACTGCAGACTGCGGGAGTTCATACAGCACTTCTTGTGTGCAGTTAGAAGACAACTGGTTCAGCTCCCTCCTTGGTCTTGCGGTAAAGTGCGCGACTTGCATCTTCAGTATTAGCGATCGAAGCCGACTCTTGACAAAAATTTTAAATTCACGTCACTCGTTCATGCTCATGCCCCATGTGTAAGGGAAGCATATGTGTAACGTATTTCATTTTTTGGTACACTGGTAATAACATTTCGGCCCAATAACATCGCCGCCTCTGGACGCAGCACTTGGCAGAGCTCTCCGCAGCCCACTCGCCGGCAGCAGCGGTGGCGGCGCTACACAGCGCTGCCTCGCCCTCTGCCCACAGCGCCTGCCGCCGCTCATCGCCCTGGCTGTGTTAAACGCGTTACTCTTGAGTGGTGATCCACAAAAAAGGTTGCGATTCGTATTTCACACAGGATATAACGAAGCAGACCACCTATTTTGAATGATGAGCATATAATACATTAGAGAGGCAAAAAAATGACATTGTCCAATCCAGTGGCACTCTACGATGGTTAACACTTATTTGTGGTTTAAATCTCGATCCTTTTCCTTTCGGAAAAGCCTTTCATGTAATTTGTTATTGTTATCAGTTCATATGTTTTCATCAAGACACAATATGTAACTCACTAAAATGTTTTAGTGTCGTTGTTTCACTCCGTACGGTAAATGTATGAGCTAAATTATGTGAATACGTTTCAGTGCACGTTCTAAAGCAATATAGACATACTGCATGGTTCGTGTCTTCATGTCTCATTTCTACAGGAGATATTTCACATCAATGGAGGTGAATTCGAATTTCTTCGAAGGCGTTTGTATGGTGAAGCAAAGAAGACATCTAATACCATTTCCATAATTTGAAGTCGACCTTTCTGTTATATGAAGTTAAAGAGTTTCTTCTTGCAATCTGCAGCGTATAAAGTAAAATAAAATGAAATTAAATTCCATCCCCAAACGCACTTTCTCCAACCAGGATTAGAACTGCCGACTCACACTAGGTCGGCATCACAAGACACAAGCAGAACCACACAGCCAACCACACACTGTTGCATTGTGCCCTCAGTCTTTCACATATTCAATGCTGAGCCTCTAACGCATCGCGAAAGAACCTGAAAGTCACCTACACAAATAACTACATTCCTTGAGTGCAAAAGTTAAATTTCTGTCTCTCATTTCACATCGGCATTACAAATCATTAGTCATGAAACTCGAAAAGGAATGTCAAGTGAACTTAGTGAGACAATTCAGTACCACTTGAGGAAGTAACTGCACTGTCACAGTGTTGCCAAATATCTGCAACGATGTTGCCAGTTCTTAGCTGTACTAGGAAGACCTGTGAAGCGATAAGCGACGCGAAATCGCGCTAGTCTCATGCGGGCTTCTAGAGGGGAGTCGCGCATTTCGGTTAATATGCAGCGCTGTCACCTGATAGATTCCGTCGTCACATTTACGATGCAGATATTAAATTCGTCCAATGAGGCCGAAACTATCTTTTTAATTTTTTGAAGCTTTACTGCATTATGATATATTTTCAGCAAATGACTAGAGAAGTTAAAAATACTGATATTGTGATTGCAACATACGGCAGGTCAAAGTCTGAGATATATAAACTTCCATCACGATTTCAGTTTCACCCCCCTCCCCCCCCCAAAGAAAAAGACGAAAAGAATTGCTTTGATACACTTCGACAAAAGCTAATTTTTTATGAAAAGTTACTGGAAATCAATGATGCCCCATCCGTCTCGAAAAACTTCGCTACTTGAAAGCGACTGCGTTTCCAAATGCAGCCTTACGACTGTACAAGTAATATTTCATGTCTTCGACGTGTAGGTTTGCTTGAAAGCCAGAAGAAACTTAGTTAACTGATTATTTGTGCAACACAGTAATTATTTCACTTAAGTATTCAGAAGACTGGATATTTAAACTTACGGCCATGAACACTGAAACTAAACTGTATATGTGGGAAACGTGCAATTCTGATGTTTTTCGCCGGCCGCGGTGGCCGAGGGGACTGAGGCGCTCCAGTCTCGGTCTGCTCGGCCACTACGGTCGGGGGTTCGAATCCCCCCACGGGCATGGATATTTGTGCCGTCCTTAGTATTAGCTAGTTCATAAGTAGTTTGTAAGTTTAGGGACTGATGACCCCGTAGTTAAGTCCCATAAGCTGTACAAACATTTGAACATTTGAACATTTTGATGTTTTTCCTCTGCAAACATATACATATGATCTATAGACTGTTAAGCAGCTTATTGATTTTGTGGTGTTACAGCCTTGATGGGCCAACAAATGATGATGAGAATCCGGACCCATGTGTCTGATGGATTTTTCGAACGTTGCAACCTATGACTTGCATGTGTTGTTGCTTAGTATCTGTCGTCACGATGTTAAATCAACAGAAATTGTTACAAACATTTTACCTACTTTCTCCTATTGTCCTATTTTTCGTCAAACCACACATTATTTCTGGTCTCTTGGCCACATGGTAAAGAAAACTTTTGCAACTGAATTAATGATAATAATGATGGTAATAATGATAGTAATCAATGATATTTACGGCATTACAGCAGAATGATAAAGATTACAATAACAATAGATAATGACGATCTCTTGGTTGACACAATGCAATAAGTTTTGGTATTTCGTTGCTGAATGCCATTTATAATATTTTTCAGGGGAGAAAAATAGACCTGAAGCCACACACACATCACTAGTACAACGATACCTCACTAATCAACTATGCTTGCTGTAGATGAGAAAACGAGAACAGTGCCACCGAGCTAAAATGAGATTACTCGTTCAGTTATCTGACATTTGTTGGCAGTTAATACAGACAGTCCCGACATAAAACACAAAATTGTTTGCAATTTAAGGAGGGGTAGACCTTTCTGCGGTCGAAAATTTAATTCAGGATAACAGAGTCATTTAAATGCAATGACTAATCTCATATCCTCATGAATATTGGAAAATACCTCGAATTCTGGAACTAAGGGAACGATCAGTTTCCTAGCATCGTAAGCAATACTGATAAGCTATAGGAAGAATTTCTTGGCCATCCCACAATATCCTCATTCCTACAAACAGCTTGCTTCAACTGGCTTTTATCCATGCTGCGCTGCCAGCGCCCATTCTAAGTAAGGCTTCAGTCCGAAAGCAGACAACATCATTGAAAATGCTGATGAATAGATGACTTACGTTCATCAACTTCCGGGGAGAGTTTCTTTCAACGAAACGGAGAAAGTGTGAAATGACAACTTTCTACAAAGTTTTTACTGACTTTTGTCCCCAATTGGACGTATATACGTTCAGTCTTGTCATACGCGGCTCACATTCCAGGAATATCACCAAAATGAGCATCTGACGGGTTCCGTCCTAGAGCAGCTATTACGCAAGTTTTTACCGAAAATCATAAAATTGACAAGACGGCTTTTGCTGCAGAATATAGTGACTTCTATTACATCCGCATAACCTTTCCCAATAAGAAACGTTTTCTTCGTATAGTGATGCCCCTTAGGTGCATTATAATGTTAGTGTTTAATGTTGCTTCAAAAGTACTTTTTGTCTTAAATATTTTTATATCTGCAGGTGATTCAAAGTAATTGTAATAATTAGTTTCCCTTCAAATTACTCCATTCATTCGATCTGTTATTTGTAAAGTAATTGCAACCGCCAAAAGTGAAATTGTCCTATAAACCAAACTTTTTGGTTATCTTAGGTCATTCGTATATGGGCAGAACACTTTCATCTGAAATATCTCCACGAAAGGCAGAGAAGAGGACGGTTCTCTGTCATAGTAGAGTTAGGCTCGCGTAGCTAGTCCTCTGTGCAGAAGAGATGGAATTATATGTTGAAGAAAGAAGTCATATCTAAGAAACTTGCATATTAATTTTATTTTTCTCGTGTATTTACATTCTTTCAGTTTATATTCGTCTTTACTTCTCACAAAGTAATGAGATATATTTAAGTCTGCTAGTAGCTGCCGGCCGCGGTGGCCGAGGTGACTGAGGCGCTCCAGTCACGGTCAGCACGGTCACCACGGTCGGGGGTTCGAATCCCCCCTCGGGCATGGATATTTGTGCCGTCCTAGTTCGTAAGTAGTTCATAAGTAGTTTGTAAGTTTAGGGACTGATGACCCCGTAGTTAAGTCCCATAAAATTCATTTCGCAGTAGGCGGTCGTATTTCCACCGTTGGTATATTTACTTGTACGAATATTGTTCGCAACCGTAAACAGTTTGCTCTTGCTGTTCATCTTCTTAATATTATTAAACACATATTTTCCCTATAATTCTCCTCGTGAAGTGTTCGAACTGCCGTGCTTTATTATTGTTAGTACCATTAGTTTTTATTTCAAGTTGATCTCTGAATTTGTATCTTGTATTACCGTTATATTTGTTTGTTCAATATGTTTCACAATATTGAAGATCAACACGTTCTCATATCCATTAATATAAGCGACTTAGAGCTAATGTATAACGTTCATTTTAGTCTTGTTTCATCCGTAAAAGTTCCTCTGAAAATCTGGAGCACTTCTTTTAACACCCTTAATTTCAAAACCATACTTAAAAAAAATGTTCAAATGTTTGTATAGTCTATGGGACTTAACTACGGGGTCATCAGTCCCTAAAAACCATACTTAGGCAGAGGACATTCAAGGATTGCTCATTTATTAACTTCATTCATAATGATAATTTGGATCAAATTTATTTACAAATTTTGTACACAGTCCATTTAATTTTTATGATAGCGGTAAAATTACAGCCTTGCGTAACCTAAGGCATCTGTTCAAAATCAATGAACAAGAGATACGTCAATACTTTTATTTACTGTCTTTTAACAAGCAACAGTGCAACCTAATATTGTTCTAAACCATGGCACAATTCATCGATCAATTTTAATCGTTGTTGCTTTATTGTCTACTGTGTTTTTGTTACAAATTTTACAATTGATTTTATACTAACGATAGGCCAGACACTAAATTAACGTAACTCAGAACCGCGTGATAATGCAATATTTACTCGCATTCGTTTTTGCTACGGAGCAAGTTGGTGCATTGGTAACACACTGGACTCATATTTGGCTGCACGGCGCTTCGAATTGGCCTTCGGCCATTTGGATTTTAGTTTTCCATGATTTTCCTAAATCAGTCTAGGCAAATGCCGAAATGGTCCCTGCGGCAGGGCACGGCCGATTTCCTTCCACATCCTTATCATGACAATCCGAACTTCTGCTTCGCTCTAATGACCCCCTTGTCGAGGGGATGTTAAATCGTAACCTTCCTTCTTTCTTTCGTGTCTCGTGTGCAATAGAGCTTACTTTGTTCATGTTTCCGTGTGTTGGTATAAATTTTGTAGTTCATTTCAAACCAACTGCCCTCTGAACAAGAGACCTTGAATTTTCAACTTAACTTAGAACTGGATGACACTGCTTCATTAACGCCATTTCTTAATTGGTGTGTGGTGGAGGGCAATTTTTTATACAACTGCTGTTTCCGCCTGTTTCTCTTCCAATCGTGAATGGTTCGCCGTTAAAACTATTTCTGGTAAGACTTAGTGTGAGTTCATATCGCCCTATCTTTTACCTTCGCGATCTTTTCGTGACTAATACATAAGAGGGGTCAGGTGAAATAGAAATAAAACAAATGTATCGAATGTCTCTGTTGTATTCTCATAAAAACGGTTTAAACTGAATGAAAAATTTCACACATACAAAATTTGAAAAGTGTAAAATAAACATTCAGATGGAAAATGCATAGAAACGTGGTTTTAAAATAGACTAAGACGTATAAAGTAATTTTTGTCCACTCGATAATTGCTACCGCGTTAAGGATAGTTCTAATAAATTTTCGAATTTTTAATAGCTATGTCAGACATCATAGTAACACTGGAACATAAAGTGTTCTTGCATCATAAGTAATGCTAACAGTAGCGTTTAGTGGCCACCAACGTGAAGGGTAATTTATTTCATTAACGTTCTGAAGTCGATAAGAGGTATGACGCGGTGGCGGCAGCCACGGTCGTTTTGGTAAATGCGGCACAACGAGCGAGCGAAGGCGCGCGCGTCTGGAAACGGAGAAGGCGGAGCGCGCCTGCTGGAGGGATAGTTTTCGTTCTGAACAGAGGAAACCATCAAAAGGAGCCTAACAGATATTCGGTAGACCTCTTGGAACTTAC
The DNA here is from genome assembly GCA_026315105.1 of Locusta migratoria. Classification (NCBI taxonomy): domain Eukaryota; kingdom Metazoa; phylum Arthropoda; class Insecta; order Orthoptera; family Acrididae; genus Locusta; species Locusta migratoria. Next base: position 109,015,947 of record CM048755.1, read on the forward strand.
GCGTGTTGACTTTAACGTAAGAAATAAATGAAATTCACGAATTGCATTGAACATTGCAATGTATAGTAAATTAATGTCGTCCGCTATCTGCGACGACACCGATCGAATGATAATCTATCGACGTGAGATACCTGGCACCTAAAAGTCGCCATTAAGTTTGTACTTTGAAACCTATCACCGCGCTGTAATTACCACGTTGCAATTAAAACTATGTTTAAATCGCATCCGGCCATGAGACTACGTAACATTTTATGAAATCAACGAGGCAGGCAACAAAGACAGGTCCGGAATCCATTGAGCACCTCATCAAGGAACGTGCTCAAAAAATTCAAATGGAACGCTATTTATCGTAGCAAGATGTTCTGTCAATAACAGGTCGCTTGTAATTTCCATATTGGCCTGTGGACATTTTATTTTATTAGGAAGCAAACTCGAAAGAAACTGGACAAATTTGGGTATTTAGGAAGACTTTTCTGCGACAAATTGTGAGTCTTATTGTTAGTTAATGGAGTACAGTAAACATAACGGTAAGTCCTGCATATGAATCAACCATAAACCGAGAAATAATACTGGTAATACGCTCAATTTTTTTTTTTTTTTTAATAGCTGGCAACGTGACATATGTGCAATTTGGAGAGCACAGTATCTCGAACCTGAGTGGAATTACGGATCCGAATCCTAACATGCAGGACGGCAGCTACAAAAACTCGTTCATCACGCCACCAATGTAATCAAAATTTACCAACGTCGTAGTAGGGCCTATTGTTTCGCAACTTCGGCATCATGTAGATGTGAGTCTGACATGTAATTCTGCAGTCACTTGACTTTTTCTTGTCACCTACATTAAATATTTTGAAAAATTAACATCATAATATGCTCGTTGTAGTAGTTAACTGAATTTGTGTTCAAGAAGGTCGTTTCATACATTAACTATTCCTACTCTCTTTCACGTTGCGAGCAATCTGCCTCAGCTGTGAGTAAATAAATCAGGTAGGGTTTATAGCAGTAATGTCTAGCTGTATAATAGTCACTTTCTGAAAACCTAGCCAATTTAGAAATCGGGGCCGTTTTGTTGCAAAAGCTGGATCTCATCATTTCGTCTCGTTACGTCTTTAATTTATCCGCTTACTGTCAAACAAAATCATCCGGGCCAACTGTCTCATGGAAACCTCATAGCAGATGCTGTAGCCACCTACTTCAAGAATATCAAGTGACATCAGAAACAAAACGAAAGAACATTTTCTTAAATGAATTTTATCAATTATTCTAAAATGATGGTAAAGTTTTAAATATAGATAGACAACTTATTTGGAAATCACTTCAAATGTAGTCATCCCAAAAAGTAAATAATAAATTCTGAAGCCGTGTCAGCTGTTTTTTTTTTTTTTTTTTTTTTATTAAGAATGTTGCTTTACAGGTCCAAGACCGTTTTCACGTTTTTAAAGGCCCATCTTCATTTTTTTTCATATGAAAATTCATTATAGAAACACAAGGTTCTAATTGCTTTCATCTGTCATGGGAATAAAATTTTATTAATTAGGCTCAGATATATGGAACCAGTCCAACAGAAATCATCACTGTCATTCAGAATAAAAACCAAGGACATTAAAATATGGGACAAATAGTCGCGTAATTTTGATTACTGTATTTTCAATTAAACCAGTAGATAGCCGACGAAGTGGAGTAGTACAAACCAAACAAAACTGTCCAAACAATCGGAGAAACCGATAGATGATGGATTTGTATTTTGCTCATCTTTGCATCAACTATTACGGCAAGGTAATACGAATATGCGCAACCACCCAGATTCTCTGTTATGTTACAGCTTCATGAGGACTAAATTCATTTAGGTAATATTCCTTCAATGTGAGAAGCGTTTGACAAGAATCAACGTAGATACAGTCCATCTTCGTACAACAGTTCCTAGTATCATTGGAGAAAATGATGGTTCACACTATTTTTTCGTTTTGTTACAAAAAGCTCTCACTGAAAGTTGATGAGGATAAGTTATCAATTCATCATCATTTCTTCTCAATGCATGGCTAAAAGCCATTTGAGGCAAGATACTAGTAGGATTGAGAATATTGTGGGCTGTCGCTTTCAAGATGCGAAGTGTTTGATACCTTACTGTTTAGTGACGGATGATGCAACGTTCATTTCCAGTAACTCATAAAAAATTGCTTTCAAATGTTCAAATGTTTGTAAAGTCTATGCGACTCATCTACGGGGCCATCAGTCCCTAAACTTACAAACTACTTATGAACTACTTACGAACTAGGACGGCACAAATATCCATGCCCGAGGGGGGATTCGAACCCCCGACCGTAGTGGCGGTGCGGACCGTTACTGGAGCGCCTCAGTCCCCTCGGCCACCGCGGCCGGAAAATTGCTTTTGTAGATATCTAACAAAGTAATTGTTTTAGTCTTTTTTTTGGGGGGGGGAGGGGGGTGAAACTGAAATCGTGATGGAAGTTTATATATCTCAGACTTTGACCTGCCGTATGTTGCAATCACAATATCAGTATTTTTAACTTCTCTAGTCATTTGCTGAAAATATATCATAATGCAGTAAAGCTTCAAAAAATTAAAAAGATAGTTTCGGCCTCCTTGGACGAATTTAATATCTGCATCGTAAATGTGACGACGGAATCTATCAGGAGACAGCGCTGCATATTAACCGAAATGCGCGACTCCCCTCTAGAAGCCCGCATGAGACTAGCGCGATTTCGCGTCGCTTATCGCTTCACAGGTCTTCCTAGTACAGCTAAGAACTGGCAACATCGTTGCAGATATTTGGCAACACTGTGACAGTGCAGTTACTTCCTCAAGTGGTACTGAATTGTCTCACTAAGTTCACTTGACATTCCTTTTCGAGTTTCATGACTAATGATTTGTAATGCCGATGTGAAATGAGAGACAGAAATTTAACTTTTGCACTCAAGGAATGTAGTTATTTGTGTAGGTGACTTTCAGGTTCTTTCGCGATGCGTTAGAGGCTCAGCATTGAATATGTGAAAGACTGAGGGCACAATGCAACAGCGTGTGGTTGGCTGTGTGGTTCTGCTTGTGTCTTGTGATGCCGACCTAGTGTGAGTCGGCAGTTCTAATCCTGGTTGGAGAAAGTGCGTTTGGGGATGGAATTTAATTTCATTTTATTTTACTTTATACGCTGCAGATTGCAAGAAGAAACTCTTTAACTTCATATAACAGAAAGGTCGACTTCAAATTATGGAAATGGTATTAGATGTCTTCTTTGCTTCACCATACAAACGCCTTCGAAGAAATTCGAATTCACCTCCATTGATGTGAAATATCTCTTGTAGAAATGAGACATGAAGACACGAACCATGCAGTATGTCTATATTGCTTTAGAACGTGCACTGAAACGTATTCACATAATTTAGCTCATACATTTACCGTACGGAGTGAAACAACGACACTAAAACATTTTAGTGAGTTACATATTGTGTCTTGATGAAAACATATGAACTGATGACAATAACAAATTACATGAAAGGCTTTTCCGAAAGGAAAAGGATCGAGATTTAAACCACAAATAAGTGTTAACCATCGTAGAGTGCCACTGGATTGGACAATGACAATTTTTTTTGACTCTCTAATGTATTATATGCTCATCATTCAAAATAGGTGGTCTGCTTCGTTATATCCTGTGTGAAATACGAATCGCAACCTTTTTTGTGGATCACCACTCAAGAGTAACGCGTTTAACACAGCCAGGGCGATGAGCGGCGGCAGGCGCTGTGGGCAGAGGGCGAGGCAGCGCTGTGTAGCGCCGCCACCGCTGCTGCCGGCGAGTGGGCTGCGGAGAGCTCTGCCAAGTGCTGCGTCCAGAGGCGGCGATGTTATTGGGCCGAAATGTTATTACCAGTGTACCAAAAAATGAAATACGTTACACATATGCTTCCCTTACACATGGGGCATGAGCATGAACGAGTGACGTGAATTTAAAATTTTTGTCAAGAGTCGGCTTCGATCGCTAATACTGAAGATGCAAGTCGCGCACTTTACCGCAAGACCAAGGAGGGAGCTGAACCAGTTGTCTTCTAACTGCACACAAGAAGTGCTGTATGAACTCCCGCAGTCTGCAGTGTTGCCAGATTGTGCCGATAGCTGGACTTAGAGCGAATCATCGCGGCCACTTTTATTGTCCCATGTCGCGATCGGCTCTGACTTAGGCTCAGCGGCGGCCGGCCGGCGGCCAGGTTTTTTGTCAAAGAGTGTACATGGACTGGAAAAAATATCCTATCAAAATCATTCAGATTTTTTTTTTTGTAAATCTGATTGCTGCTACTAATTCTTCTTTTCCATATGCAGTCAGCAATCTGACACCCAACATACAAATCTTTTAGACGGCTCTGGAAAATAATAGCTGCACAGCAATCTATAGGAAAATTTGTCAGCCAGTTGTTGTCGAAGAGCGACTTGTAATCCTCACTTCTTAAAAACAGCTCTCTTTGTGGCTCTTTGTGTCTGAAAAAATGGCAACAACAAAATCTTTTTCGCATCCTTTTCTGTACTGGACTGGATTTCTGAATAGGCCATTTGGGAAACGATCTGGTATACATTTAGAGTCAATATTACTCACGGTTGCCGAATGAGAAGCACATTTTAGTTCTGACAAACCATGATCAAAATATTGAATAGCAGAGGAAAACTTTTGATTGAAATAAGAATATTTCGGCTTCTTTTTCCTTTGCCAAAATTCTTCTGCATCTGGACCATCATTATTTCGAAGCCTTGTTTCCCTTTTCGTTCCTTTTACCTCTCCAGCAACTCGATCCGAGGTATGAATTCTGAACTCTTTCAGACGCGACCTTACTTGGGTCTCCATGATCTCTACGAAGCGCCCGACCTTCTGTTTTCTGAAGTTACGGAGAGGTCCTGTTTTAATCTGCCCAAACCAATTTTCAACTGTGGCATTACTGCACCTCGTAATATTTTCTCCACCAGGCAAGAGGTTAACGGCAATTCCAGACCACAAAGGCATATACCTCTTTAAAATTTGCATGATACAATCTTCATCATAAAAAGTATTCTTGATGGCATTGCTTTCCTCACGTGTTTGTTCCCGTATTTCCTCTACCTTCTTTCTAGAAATCCAATAGAATCTGCTCCTTTTGTACAGTGTTGTTGCTGGTGAATGGTCTTCAAGCTGTTCTTCAGGCTGTTCTTCAGCTTTATGGCTTGATGATTATAGGTCATGGTCATTCGCACTGAATTGTTTTAGCACAGTGAAGGATTCCTGCACACTTGAAGTAATATCAGCATTTACCATAACCGTGATGAAATGTTTAAAAATACAAAGCAGCTCATCCCACTTCTTTGATGAAACCATCGAGGCCATACACACCATAATAAATTTCTTGTTTGTCTTTGGAAGGTTCTGTTTCGTGAGGAGCATTGACAGACTCTTCATGAAATGTGCACAACAAATATGCACTGTAGCTGAACATTTTTCCTTTAAAGGGGAAGCTTCACAAACAATGTCACTGTACATGAAGTCCAAGTATATTTTCAAGTTCACGCTACAAAACTTTTCTAAAATGGCGTATATACTTGCCCAACACCAGTCTACCACAATCCTTGAAACTACTGGCCACTTAATACCTTTTTTCACACAATGGTGTTTGAAAAATCCAAACAACGAGGAAATTGAATTAGCATCATGCGTGGCACCAACCATCTCGCGCAAGGGTAGAATTCTTCCACCAATATTTAGTACTCCAGCGTAATAATAAATTCTTTTTTCCTCCTCTCCAGGCTTCCCACGAACTACACAGCCTGTTGCATCGAAATACTTTGTTGAGTGCCTTATGTTTTTCAACAAAGTGACCTGCTCAGAGCAAAACATGAACACCTGCAGTGGCACAGATACATGTTGTATGTACCTGTCCTCTGCATTTTGCTTTAGGTAACGTAGCACCATATCAACATAGTCATTATTGTGCAGATCACCGTCACATAAAGCTTCTGATCTGGCTTTATGCAAAACAGACAAAGTCCGTACATTTTGGAAATTACCATCTAATGCTAGATCTTCATTACAAAGAAAATTTAACTTCAGATACAACTGGCTTGGAGTGACATCTTTAAGAATCATTTTCATACTTTCTCTCTCAGCACCTCTAAGAGCATAAAGCCGGCCGCGGTGGCCGAGGGGACTGAGGCGCTCCAGTCACGGTCAGCACGTCCACTACGGTCGGGGGTTCGAATCCCCCCTCGGGCATGGATATTTGTGCCGTCCTAGTTCGTAAGTAGTTCATAAGTAGTTTGTAAGTTTCGGGACTGATGACCCCGTAGTTAAGTCCCATAAGCTTAACAAACATTTGAACATTTGAAGAGCATAAAACTGATTTCTCTGATTTGCGTGATTTCCGACTTCATTAGCGGCAGATACAAAAACTCGCACAATGCCATTGTTAATAATGCAACCGAATTTGAAAGTGGTACAATTCTTATATTTGCACTTACCACAGCAAACAAAATTATAATACGGCTTGTACTGTGCTTTCCGTTTGTGTAACCCTTTGAAACAAATGACACACGGTAGCTTCATATCAGCAAGCTTTATTCTAAGAGCCATCAAGAACCTCTCATTATTTACATCATATGTACTTTACAACCCAGAAGTAGAAAGTTCTAAATCCATAACGCCTACTTCATTGTTGAACGATACTGACTGTTGCGACAAATTACTTTCTTGCAAGACGTAGCATTAAACTCTTTAAGGTGGTATTTCGCCTTCTCCCGTATTCCACCCGTGTTATTCTGCCACCATTTATTCATTCGACGCACAATTACTTTTCTTGCAGAATGCTTTGTTGTACTGATGACTTCTTCGAAGAGTGTGATCCCCATGCATCAAAATTAACATCATCACAGCTCCCGCCTCTTCGGTTGATCACCTGCGCAATATTTTTAGCTGCAAAGTCAACGTCCGAAAATCCGCTGAAAACCATTACGTTGCAGAAACACAAGCGTCGCTGTCAACTGTGTCGACGGGGGCTGGTACGCGACGAGGTGACACTTTAGGACTCGTCGTCGGGGTGGGTGTGGGAGGAAATACCCGGAACGTCTCACAGGAAGCGCAGCTCTACAAACAATTGGTCGGAAACTCCAGTAAGGTAGTCAGCCAACTGCGACTGTACTGGATCTTCTGACGTGATACGCATAATATTACAAATCGCATTTACGGCTTCTAGTACGGTCAAGGTAGCATAAAAAAATTCAAACGTCAGAAGTTTCTACGAAATGCCAAAATGTATAACAATACCTCTAATTATGTGTTAAAAACTGCACCCTTTAGCTTTGGTATGGTAAAACTTCGAAATAATGTGGGCCAAACTGTAGTGTGCAAATTCTTTCGCAAGCCGCAACTCTCATAATTGGCTCGTTAATCTGCGTTAATTTCTTGTCACGTAGTACTTCGACGTGAATGCTATGCAAAGACACAGTTTCATATGGTGACGATTAGTAATTATTTAGTCACACGCCCTTAAATATAGGACGGAAAGGCATTTCGGAGCGACGCCGGAAATTTTAACGATATTCGAAAAAATCATATAATCGGCTCATTAATCTGCCTTTAAACTTTTTCAAGTAGTATTTGGAAGTGTGTGCTATACCTGTACAGAGTGTCATGTGGCGACGGCAAGTAATTCTTTAATTACACGCCCTTAAATATAGGACGGAAAAGCAGTTCGGAGCGAGGATAGAAATTTTAACGATATTCGAAAAATCATATCTCATAATCGGCTCGTTAATCTGCCTTTAAACTATTTCAAGTAGTATTTGGAAGTGATAATATTTATCTCGGGTATGCAGTCGGATACCGTCGTCAACCAGACACGATATTTCAGCAGACCAACTGGCTGCCATCTTCAGGTGAGAGCGCAGAACACTAACTCGCCGGAAACTGATAAAGAACAAGAAACAGCAGCCCCTTTATACACTGCTGACGACCAACCGCGCGTGCGCGAAACCAAAGTAGAAGCCACCTAGGCGCAATAGAACCAGTAGCGCGCCGGTAGAGAAAAACGGCAAAAACGATGGGTCGAAAACAAGGCTAGTTAAAAGAAACAGCAGGTCGAAATGAAGACCGTTGTTGCTTGATGTCAGATAAAATCGGGTTCCAAGTTTTACTTAGTGGAAAACCCTTGTCCCTATTAATAATATTATCGGCCATACGAATTTCCATTGATTCTTTGAGAACACATTCCCAGTAGCGGGAAGCAGGAGCAATCAGTTTAGTTTCATCGTATAACATCTTGTGTCCTCATTCAAACAATGTTCAGCAACAGCCGACTTTTCAGGTTGAAGCAAACGAGTATGACGGTGGTGTTCCACACACCGATCCTGAACTGTGCGGATCGTTTGGTCGATGTAAGTTTTACCACAATAACACGGAATACTATAAACACCGGGTTTCCTCAATCCTAAATCATCTTTGACTGACCAGAGGAGGGCCCTAGTCTTAGTTGGGGGCATAAAAACACTTTTAATGTCGAATCTTCTTAAAATTCTTTAAATTTTCGAGGAAATATTCCTGAAAAAAAAAAAAAAAGGCAGTAGACTTGTAATTGTCTTCTAATGGTTCACCTTTTGGACCAAATTGAAATGCACGACAAATTTGTTGAGCAGTGTACCCATTCTGTTGAAAGACCACTTTGAGATGCTCCAGTTCTTCGCCCAGATGTTCAGCATCAGAAATGGCGTACGCTCTTTTTACTAAAGTACGCAATACCCCCATACGTTGGTGTGGCGGATGACAGCTCGTCGCATGAAGATAAAGATCGGTATGCGTGGGCTTGCGATACACTCCATGTCCTAAGGTCCCATCACTGTTCTTTTGAACCAAAACTTCCAGAAAAGAAAGTTTCCCATCGTTCTCTACCTCCATCGTAAATTTAATATTGGGATGGAGACAATTAAAATGGTCTAAAAATGATTTAAAGCATCCATACCATGAGGCCAAACCATAAAAATGTCATCGACGTATCTCCAAAAACAGGTAGGCTTAAGAAACGACGTCCTTAAAGCTATGTCTTCAAAGTCCTCCATAAAAAGGTTTGCGACTATGGGGGAAAGAGGACTCCCCATAGCCACACCGTCAGTTTGTTCAAAAAACGTACCATTAAAAAGGAAATACGTCGAAGTCAGCACATGACGACATAACTTGACTGTTTTATCATCCAATATATTACTAATTAATAACAATGACTCTTAAAGAGGAACCCGGGTAAAAAGGGAAACAACGTCGAAACTGAGAAGCAAGTCTGATGGACCAAGACAAACTGACTTCAGCCGTCGAATAAAATGTGACGAGTTCAATATGTGATGATCACACTTTCCAACATGAGGAGCGAGAACAGAAGCTAAACATTTGGCCAAATTATAGGTAGGGGCACCCAAATTGCTCACAATAGGACGAAGAGGAATTCCATGCTTGTGAACCTTAGGTAGGCCATACAATCTCGGAGGGACAGAATCTCCAGGGCGAAGTTTCTTAACAACATCCTCTGACAAGGAACTCTTCTTCCGTTTTATACGTTCGGTGGGATCATTACGTAACTTTCGATAGGCTGAGTCATCCAATAAAAAGTTCATCTTGGACACACAGTCTTCATGTGATAGAGGAACCGTTGCGTTCCCTTTATCGGCCGGAAGGATAACCAAATCCTTATCCTCTCTCAAAGACCGGATGGCCGCCCTCTCACTACTAGAAATATTGCTTCTAGGAGGAGGTTCTCTACGAAGTTTGTAGGCAACCTCTTGTCTAATTTCATCAGCCTGATCTTCTGGAATACGAGACACCGCTTGCTCAATAGCACAAATAAATTCCGTAATAGGAACAACCTTGGGTGTCGGTGCAAAATTTAAACCTTTTTTCCAAAACAGATAATGAAGCGTTATCAAGTTCCTTATCTGTAAGATTGACAACAACTCGCCGACGGAAATCGTCACCAGAAATTGTCTGTTGAGTGCAAAGTCGCTCAAATTTTGAAAACTGTTTGCAAGCAGCAACCCCTCTGTGCCGAGTCGGAAAAGGCCCAAGAAGCACTATCAACCCACTCCCATGACGCGGCCGAAAGTCGAGATGAAATCTCAAGATGCAAAAAAAATAAGTCTTTGGAAACAAAATCCAGTTGTCTACGAGTAAAACGAAGCCGTTCACGTAGTAGCGCAAAACTGGCACGCTTCTTAATCTTGTTAGCCATTCTAGAATCAATAAAGTGAACTATTCTAGCAAACTTAGGAACAATACCTTCATTCCGGCATCTAGTTAAAAATGTTAGTGCACTCAGTAACTTCCCTTTCTTCTTGCGTAGTTTTTCAAACTCCTTAAAACGATTTACCATTTCCTCCCCATAGAGGTACATGATGTGGTTGCGTAGACTTTCCCCGCATAGTAACTGATAATATTTATCTCGGGTATGCAGCCGGATACCGTCGTCAACCAGACACGATATTTCAGCAGACCAACTGGCTGCCATCTTCAGGTGAGAGCGCAGAACACTAACTCGCCGGAAACTGATAAAAAACAAGAAACAGCAGCCCCTTTATACACTGCTGACGACCCACCGCGCGTGCGCGAAACCAAAGTAGAAGCCACCTAGGCGCAATAGAACCAGTAGCGCGCCAGTGGGGAAAAACGGCAAAAACGATGGGTCGAAAACAAGGCTAGTTAAAAGAAACAGCAGGTCGAAATGAAGACCGTTGTTGCTTGATGTCAGTTAAAATCGGGTTCCAAGTTTTACTTAGTGGAAAACCCTTGTCCCTATTAATAATATTATCGGCCATACGAATTTCCATTGATTCTTTGAGAACACAATCTCAGTAGCGGGAAGCTTTATTTGTTGAGCGTATAGTCGGTTTTTAGCGTGGAGGTTGGCTGGCACTATTCTCCCTGGGCTCGCTTGGGCCTGGGAGTTATACCGCCCGCATGGTATTTTGGAAACGAATCCGAAGCTAACTTCAAGCCGGTCTCTCATTAAACGTTGATAAAACACAGTATATACAGTGTCATACAGTAAATGGCATGACACCATTAATAAATTTGGACTTTGAACATAAATCTGTAACTAAGTTAGAATATTCAAAATTTTTAGGCGTTTGCATTGACGAGGGACTCAGTTGGAAGAAACATATTGAAGATCTCCTGAAACGTTTGAGTTCAGCTACTTATGCTATCAGAGTCATTGCAAAATTCGTTGATATACATCTGAGTAAATTAGTTTACTACGCCTATTTTCATTCATTGCTTTCATATGGAATCATATTCTGGGGCATTTCAACATTGAGTAAAAAAGTATTCATTGCACAAAAGCGTGTAATCAGAATAATTGCTGGAGCCCACCCAAGAGCATCCTGCAGACATTTATTTAGGGATCTAGGGATCTTCACTGTAGCTTCACAATATGTATATTCACTCATAAAATTTGTAATTAACAATCCGACCCAATTCAAAAGTAATACCAGTGTGCGTAGCTACAACACTAGGAGAAAGGATGATATTCACTATTCAAGGTTAAATCTAACTTTGGCTCAGAATGGGGTGAGTTATGCTGGCACAAGAGTCTTTGGTCACTTACCAAGTAGCATCAAAAGTCTGACATGAAACTTCCTGGCAGATTAAAATTGTGTGCCGGAACTTTTTTTTTTTTAAATAACGTTTATTAAAATTTGATGTACAAATAACAATATATACACTGATTTTACATGCGTGGGTTTGTTTTGTGTATTACATTTTATCATTTTTTGTGTCCCTGAAAGAGAAGAAAAAAAAATTTTTTTTTATGAACTATTTTTTTTTTTAATTAAATGTCCGAAATGCATCAAACAAGGGCTATCGTAGACAACATAAAAAAAAACACATAAGATAAATTCGTAAGGCTACAAATGAAATGGATTAGGCAGAACTCGCATGTGGACTACCATGTAAGCTACAGTAAAGAAAACGGAAAGAGTGCGCTAGTGGGAGAAAGAGAGAGAGAGAGAGAGAGAGAGAGAGAGAGAGAGAACAATTTAATAACTACTGATCAGTTTAGAGCGTTACATTAAGAACTAATAAGAAACATATTTAAAATTTGTTACTTTGCTCGTGTTAATCATTCGTTTTGTAGGCACACGCACTGCACTCTTTGCTTGGCACTTCGACACTTCACGTGAACACACAGGACACACTTTGGTGGGGCGGGCGTCCCCTGCTGGGCTGTGGTGGGCACTAGGAGGGCGTCGGCGTCGGCGGCGTCGCGCTGTGGGTGGCCGGCGTCGGCGGCGGCGGCGGTCGCGGCTGCGTTGGCGGCGACGGCGTCGCTCGCGGGTTTCGCAGCGCCTCCTCAAAGGCTGCCTTCAGCGAGATGTCCAAGTAATTTTGGAACGTTTCTCGGTATTTCACACGCTGTTTGGCCCTTTTGTTTTCTTCCCACAGGTCTGTTACGAATTGTAGTTGGTCCTTCTGCTTTTCTGTTATGACTTGATGGGCTGTCATTGCTATTAGCCACATAGTGGCTATTCGTTTTGGCCTCGGAAAGGTCCATGCATCAGGGACGGTAAGTACCGTGATCGAGATGGCTCGTGGGTCTGTCCTGTTTATCAGTGCCAACATTTTCCTACACGTTGCCCAGATTACGCCGCTCTGTCCGCACGAGAATCGATGCTCCAATGTGTCTTTTTTGTCACAGGCACCGCATTTGTCCGAGTTTCTTTGCCTGATCAGCGCCAGCCTCTCGTTTGTGGGCACAGTCCGGTGCACTACTTTGTACCACGAGTCTTTAGCGTGGGCTGGTAAGGCATTTTCTGAGATATTCTTCCAGACTCGTGGCCAGTCGAAGTCTGGAAGCTTTCTCTCTATTTTGGCCTTGGCAGTAATCCCCCGCAGCACTCCATATACTTTTCGTGTCGTTCTTTGGCTCGGGTTCTGTATTGAGGCGATCACATAGCTTCTATCAATAGTGAGCTGTTTTATGTGTCGCAGCTTGAACGGTATGTGCCCGGCGTAGACTGGCGCCTCTTCGGACTGCGGCCTGTAACCTCTCACGAGAATGCTGGTGATGCTGTCCTCGTGTCTTTCTTCCGTTGTCAGCTGTCTGTGGAGCAACAGAGCAGCGCATTTCTTCTTGACGTCCACTAAGCCAACCCCACCTTGTTCCCTTGAGAGGAAGCACGTTTCCTGAGAGACTTTAAATATTTCTCTCCGCCATAGTAGGTAGTAGCCAGCGCTGTTCAGTGCGCGTGCTATCTCCAGTGGTACATTTAAGATTTGCGCCATGTACCAGGCTTTCGATAGGATCGTCACGTTTACGAGTTCTACCCTCTGTGAGAGAGTGAGGTTCCTGTCTGCGTGTGTCCTGGCGAGCCCCCTAATGGTATGGAGGATGTTGCGCCAGTTGTCAGCTGCCATCTTCAACGGACATTTTTGGATATTTATGCCGAGTATTTTGTGTTTGTCCACAACTTTATACCACGGCTTTGCTGGTGTTAGTCTTCCATTTCCTATGGCGAGCAGTGCAGTTTTCGCGGGATTCGTCTTGGCACCTGTTGCTCTTTCAAACGACTTCATAATTATTGCCGTTTTGTTGATGTCTTCTTCATCAGATGCGAAGACTCCCATGTCGTCTGCATATGCCATGCATGCGACTGAGACATCGCCTATTTGATATCCTCTTATGTTGTTATCCAATTTATGTAACAGTGGGTCGAGAGCTATCGTAAATAGGGCCATCGAAAGAGGGCATCCTTGGCGTACAGATTTTTGTATTTTTATTGTTCCCGATGTCCATCCGTTTACCATTATTTTCGAGTTTGCTTTAGAAATTATGTTCTTCACTATTCCTGTGAATTTTGGACCAAAACCGAGATGAATGAGCGTTTTTAATAGGTAGCTGTGACTAATCCTATCGAAAGCCTTGTGAAGATCAATTGAAATGATCGCGGCGGTGGTGTTTGTTACCGCGGCGTGCGAGATTACGTCCCTGTATGTGTTGACGGCGTCGAAAATGTTCCTGCCAGGCACTGCACAGGTCTGCCGTGGGCTCATGGCCTTCTTCATTGCGGCCTTCATGTTCTCTGACAGACATTTTGCTACTAGTTTATAATCGTTATTCAGTAGCGTTATGGGCCTGTAGTCGTCCAAGGTTTTCGCTGCCTTCTTCTTGGGAATTAGAATAACCGTCCCTTCGAGGAAGGTGGGCGGTATTTCCGTTCCATTTATTATCTCGTTTGCGACTTCTGCCATCGTTTCGCCTACGATATCCCAGAACTGTATGTAAAATTCAGTCGGGATACCGTCGGCTCCTGGTGCCTTTCCTTTTGCAGTCGCCTTCAAGATGTTTTCCAGGTCGCTCTTTGTTATGAGTTCTGTAAGGAGGGCTCGGTCTTCGTTTGTTAGAAGTCGGGGAGCTTCCTGTAGGATACTCATAACTTCGCCGTCGTCGTTTTCCTCCCTGCTGAAGAGGCAGGAGAAGTGTTGTTGAGTGTGGCACATTATGTCGCTCTTGGTGGTCAGTTTGTTTCCCTGTCTGTCCAGCAGTTCTGTGATGGTCTTGCCGCTGGCTCTCTGTCTCTCTCTGTGTAGATGGTGCAGTGTGACAGGTTCCTCTTCGACGCCGCCGTGGGGCTGGCTTCTTGTGATTACTCCTTTCATTCTCTCTCTTTTAATGTTGAGCAGTCGCGCTTTTATATGTCTGACGCGTTTCATATGCATCGGGTCATCTAACGGGACGCTTAGGGCGTCTCTCAGACAGAGTGCGTAGAAGTCTGCCGTGTTCTTTCGCCAGAATGCCTTCTCTGCGCTGTAGTTTATTAAGCATTTCCTCATTGCTGGCTTGGCGCATTCCACCCACCACCGAGTGGTGGAGTTGTAATTGCCTCGCTTCCTTGTGCATTCTTCCATTGTTTTGGACATTTCTGCTCTTAGGTTGTCGTCCCGAAGGTGCTGAGTATTCAGTTTCCACCTCCCTCTGTTTGGAGCGGTTTTCTTCTGTGTCATTCGGATGTTGCATTGATATGCACAGTGGTCAGAGAATATTACAGGACAGACTTCCACATGTGAGACAGAGCTGGCCATTTCTCTGCTCACGTACACTCTGTCTAATCGGCTCTTTCCGCTGTTGTAGTGGTACGTGTATTCTGTGTGATTCTTGTGCATCAGACGCCACGAGTCGTTCAGTTTGAGACGTCGTAAGAGTTCTTGGAGGTCTGCACTTATATTCGGTATCGGGATTTGGTCTTCTGGTGATGTAACGCAGTTAAAGTCGCCACCGAGAATGATGTTTCTGTTATTGTGAATAAGGAGCTCACAGATGTCTTCATTGTAGAATTTGCTTCTCGCTCTCTTATTTTCTGTCCCTGATGGGGCGTATATGTTTATGAACACGGTTCCTTCTATGGTCACTGCAATTCCATTTCCGTCGATCATTTGTTTTACTTCACCAGTTGGTATACTTTGTCTGACTAAGATTGCCGTTCCTCGACCAGTTTCTGGATCAATGTTGTTGAATACGTTGTACCCCGGTACATGTTCTAATTTTTGTGGTTACTACTTCTTGCAATAGAACAACGTCTGCTGCTCTGTGTCGCAAGAACTCTGTAAGCGCGTCTATTTTTACGTCCGAGCTCGTTTTGTTTACATTGCTTGTAATTATCGTGTAATTAGATGACCCGTGCATGTTTCGTCAGGCGTGGCTTTGTTGCGGTGTTTATTGGTGTTACTGTGGCCGATCTGGCCGTAGGCTGACCCCCTCCACCGTTCTGTCTCTCGTGTTTGCGGCCGGAGTGTCCTGGGATTCCGATTCGGATACCTCCATGTACTCCTTGCTCCGGCTTCGCCGCCTGTTACGTCTTCTTTTTGATTTCGGTGACTCTGGGTGGTCCTCGTTCGACTCTTTCCGTTCGTCGTCCGATTCCTTTAACATTCGCGCAAGTTTAGTAACCTGCTTCTTAATCGTCTGTTCGCGCATCTCAGTGTACGAGGTGGGCGCGGTCGTGTCGGCGCTGGGCCCGGCCAGCTGGCTGGTGTGAATGACAGCCACAGCTGGCGGCGGGGCGGGCGCGGACGACGGGGGCTGCGCCACTTTCTCCGGCCGGCTAGCGGGGGAGAGGGTGGCGGCGGCGGCGACGCCGGCGGCCTCCATCTCCACGTCCATGTCGTTGACCTGGTCTGCGCTTACCTGCCGCTTCTCCCCAGGGGCGGCTTCGGCTTCGGCCTCGGCCGGCTGGTGCTGGGTCTCCGTGGCTTGCGGTGGTGCCGCTTCCGCCGTGGCGAGCGGCGCTTCGCCCGTCACCGCTCCGGCGTATGACGGAGTCACCGTCTCTTGAGCGTTACTGTCTGCGTTTGCACGCGGCCGCTGATTTAGCCTCTTGTTCCTCGGGCAGCTTCCCCGCATGTGCTCCGTAGAGCTGCAGATGCAGCACGTAGGGGGTTGCCCGCTGTACTGTATAACAGCCCTGTGCCCTCCTATAACGAGGAACGACGGCACGTGCTTCTTCAGGACAATCTTTACCGACCTGACACCGGAATCGACTTTGTATCGGTGACCTTCGCCCCAGAAATCTCTAGTCACGGACAGGACCTCCCCGTAGAGCTTGAGATGTCGTTGGACTTCGTCGTTTGGCACTTCAAAGGGCAAGTTAAACACCTTGATACTTCGCACGCCACTGGCCGCGTACGAAATTTTTACCTTGCTAACTTTACCGTCCCTGTGCTTGAACTCCCGATTTCCACCATTAATTCCCACGAGAGTGTTGCATCGGACCTCCGTTTTTAGTTTCACGAACAGACTGTACAAAGTGAAGTCTAGTTGCAGACCTTCTACTTCGTCTTCCCCTATTCGCAGCTCGTCATGCATCCATTCTTCAATTTCGTAAGCGGTGGGCCTGTCGTACTCGCGTTCAAATGCGCATTGCACTGTGGTGTTGGATCTGTTGAAGGTAGACATGATGGACTCACCCAAAATCGTTGATCGTAGACGTTCGGAGAAGATGCTACGGCGAGCAGGAGCTACAGCTACGGCTGGGAGCAGGCGAGGCAGCTCAACCAGCAGGTGCGGCGCCGATGTCGGCCGGGGACGGGGGGTCTCCCGGTAAACTTTCTACCTGCGGACCGGTCACACAATAGCGGCACTAGGTGTTGACAGGCTGGATTCAGAGTCCAGAGTCCAGAGTCCGGGACTCGAACCTGGGACCTTTGCCTTTCGCGGGCAAGCGCTCTACCACTGAGCTACCCCGACACGACTCACGATGCCGCCTCACAACTTTACTTCCGCCAGTACCTCGCCTCCTACTTTCCAAACTTCACAGAAGTTCTCCTGCGAAACTTGCAAGACTAGCACTCCTGGAAGAAAGGATATGGTGGAGACATGGCTTAGCCACAGCCTAGGGGATGTTTCCAGAATGAAACTTCCACTCTGCAGCGGAGTGTGCGCTGATATGAAACTTCCTGGCAGATTAAAATTGTGTGCCGGAACCGGGACTCGAACCTGGGACCTTTGCCTTACGCGGGCAAGCGCTCTACCACTGAGCTACCCCGACACGACTCACGATGCCGCCTCACAACTTTACTTCCGCCAGTACCTCGCCTCCTACACAATTTTAATCTGCCAGGAAGTTTCATATCAGCGCACACTCCGCTGCAGAGTGAAAGTTTCATTCTGGAAACATCCCCTAGGCTGTGGCTAAGCCATGTCTCCTCCATATCCTTTCTTCCAGGAGTGCTAGTCTTGCAAGTTTCGCAGGAGAACTTCTGTGAAGTTTGGAAAGTAGGAGGCGAGGTACTGGCGGAAGTAAAGTTGTGAGGCGGCATCGTGAGTCGTGTCGGGGTAGCTCAGTGGTAGAGCGCTTGCCCGCGAAAGGCAAAGGTCCCAGGTTCGAGTCCCGGTTCCGGCACACAATTTTAATCTGCCAGGAAGTTTCATATCAGCGCACACTCCGCTGCAGAGTGGAAGTTTCATTCTGGAAAAGTCTGACAGATAGCCAACTAGTACTTAAAAAGAAATTTCTGAATGGCAACTCCTTCTACAATGTAGATGAATTTTTTAGATATAACTTTAAAAAATTAAAAATAAAAGACAATAAAAAATCTAATAAAAATCCTTAAAATATTGATTGTCAAGTGTAGATAACATTTACTAAACTGACACGTTCCACATCATTACGAAATGTCGCATATATGATCTATGGAACAAGTATTAATCTAATCTAATCTATGAAGTTACAATATTTCACTAAAAAAACTGTACACATGTAAGTACTGTAAGGGGACAGTTTCGTGGGGATACTTGAAGTCTGCAATTCTGTAGTAAATCGCGCACATACGCGGGAATCGTAATGTGTTTTGACGGCTACTGAGTCGTCGTTGAAATGTTTGTAAATCTATCGGACCAAACTGCGTAGTCATCAGTCCGTAGCTTACAAACTACTTAAACCTAGGTAAACTAACCTAAGGACAAACACACACACCCATGCCCCAGGGAGGACTCGAACCTCCACGGCGAGCAACCGCGCGCTCCGCAGCGAGACGCTTTAGACCGCTCGGCTACTCCACCGCGGCTATTGAGTCGTCGTATTTCAGGGGTTAGCCAATAGATAGCGGCACCTCTCATCTGTCAAACGAACTTCTACTTGATCGCTTTGTCTATAGACCCGTAATTGGAAAATCCAGGCCGTTATGCAGTGAACGGCAAACGACGGGAGAAGCACTATTTGGCCTTGGAGAAATATGCTCATTTTAAAGATAAAGACCAGCTCAGAGGTAGGCAAGTAATCTTACAAGGGAATGGTCAGGCTTGTTATGTCGAAACCTGTGTAGCTATTTTTACCACTTGAAGGAAGTCTGTACGCAGACTGTTAGTTGCTGACATGACTTGGAAGTCTGTAAAAACGTGTATGAAGTATGACATTATTGTCACATGGTTTCCGCGCTTATAACTACCTGTTGTGCAACTCTTAAATTTCTCGCTACGTTAAGCCCCGTTTACACCGAAGCAAACACAGGCTCATGCGCATTCGCAGGAATTCTCCTTTGCGTGCACGCATTGGCTTTTACAGGGTGTCCAGAAAAGGACTCCCTGATTTCAAAATTAAATATCTCGAAAACAAAGATCTATAGGGAAATGCAGTAAACGCTATATTTATTGTGAAAGCTGTAAGAAGTTCATACAGAAGTTTGAAATAATAGTTATAAAAGCTGCTAACAGATGGCACTGTAGTCGCCATACGTAATGCCTAGTATAAATAGTGATCCGAAGCCCAGAGCGATCAGTTCCACTATTGAAACGTGAAAGAAGGTTAGCGTATCGAAGGAAGAGATTAAAACCGTGTACTCCATTGAACAACGCGTTTTTCTGGTGCTAGATTACCACAGGTTAGAAGAGAGTCCTACGGCAACAAGGCGAAGTTTTCAAGCACGATTTAATGTTCCAAAAGGACCCGATGCGAAAACCATTCGTACGCTCTTCGCAAAATTTCAACGAACAGGCAGCGTAACTGATGATCTGGTGGGGCATGTTGGCCGCAAGCAAACCGCAGTTACGCCTGAAAATATCGCCACAGTTTCTGGAATTATTCAGCGAAATCCAATGTCATCCGTCCGTAGAATTGCATCAGAGATTGGTTTGAAGCGTCCCAGTACGCAGAAAATACTGAAAAGAACCTACACATGTTTCCATTCAAAATTCAAACGCACCAGGCCATACCTTTACGAGCTGTGCAACAAAGGGTTGCCTTTGCTAATCAGATGCTCACTATGATTGATAGTGAAGGATTTGATGTATCCACCTGAATGGATACGTGAATAAGTAGAACTGGCGATTTTGGGGTTCCGAAAAGTCATATTGGTGTGAAGCGAAACCCCTGTATTCTCCTAAAGTTAATGTGTGGGCTGCAGTATACAGCAGAGGCATTATTGGCCCTTTTTTCATTCGAGAAACGGTGTCTGGTGCACGTTACGTTGCAATTTTGGAACAATTTGTCTCCACACAGCAAGCGTTAGAGGATCGACCAGGTACTGAATGGTTTATGCAAGATGGAGCCCGACCACATCGGACCGAACAAGTTTTTCGCTTTCTTGAGGAATACTTCGGGAATCGAGTCATTGCTTTGGAATATCCCAAATTTACTGCTGCAGGCATGGATTCGCCTCCATATTCGCCGGATTTGACTCCCTGTGACCTTTTATTTTTATTTTATTTTATTTATTTTATTTATTTATTTATTTATTTTTTTTTTTTTTGTGGGGCACAGTGAAAGACGTGGTCTACCCGAAGCATCCCGCCACGCTGGACGAGCTTGAATCGGCGATCTCTGTGGCAAGTGAATCCATTTCGGTTGAGAGACTACGAAATGTGATGGCGAATTTCATTCTTCTTTTGCGCCACCTCTGTAGTGCCAATGGTGAACATTTTGAAAACATTGTGATGTTTTCAAAGAGTGTTTTCATGCGATTATTTCACTTATGTGTGCTTACATGAGCTGTACAGCGTACAGCGTCATCTGTTAGCAGCTTTTGTAACTATTATTTGAAATTGCTGTATAAACGTCTTACAGCTTCCACAATAAACATACCGTTTATTGCATTCCTCTATTGATGTTTTTTTTTTTTCGAGATATTTAATTTTGAAATCAGGGAGCCCTTTTCTGGACGCCATGTACTTGCGAATAAGGATTTACACCGGAGCGAACGGAAGAGAAAACAGCACACTGCCGCAAGGCGAGTATTCGCAGTTTATCCCATACGCTAGCACTGAAGCGGAGAGGACGCTTTAAAGGCTTTAAAAGGTGGAATATGTTCGCAGTCACATCCGTCCAGTCTATTGCTGGAAAAACTTTTCTACCTCTGAAAAGTCTTTGAAAGTCGCTGCGAATCCCTTCTTGAGATCTGCCAAGAAATTTGACAATACGAAAATGCTTATTTCAGAATTATTATTATATTCGAAAATTGTTGGGAAATGGAGAAATTTTTCACTTAAAATGTATCGACATATTCGAAGATATCGAGTTTGTGACGGAGAGATGATACACTTTGAACCAAATCACATATTAATTTCCCATTTCCTCGGTATTCAGCGCATTTAAATGTTTCATGATGTCTTTAAAAAAAGCCACAAGTAGCACACTGCGTTCGTTCACAAGGAACTCCAAATAGTTTCTTGCTTCTGGTGAATCCAGGTTTTCTAAGAAGCATGTTATTATATGTCGACCTCAGCGCCTGCAGCTTCGGCCACCAGCAGAGCACAACTGTCAGGCGGGCCCCGGACCGAGCAGGGCCCAGAGCAAGTGCTCGGCTGATAAACAAAGACCAAGGACGCGTCCACCAGACGGCAGCCTTGTAGCCGCTAGGAGACGCAGCGGCCAGGGACCTAATTCCTTCCGCGAGGCACGTGAGGGAAAATAGGTCCTAAAGGTATTCAGGCGCTGGGGCTATATAGGGCCACGTCCAAACCACCGTGATCATTAATTAATTTTATATTTTGTTTGTCTATTGTTTTCATTCGTTCGGCTATAGAGAAGCCTGCCTGTAACAAGGCATTAAAACTCAATAAAGGAAAAAAAAAGCACAGTGGTCAGTTCACAACGGAGCCAGCCGCCGCCGTCTCGCCGCCGAGGACCGCCGCGCTCCGCGCTGCCCGACCGCCGCTACGGACCCGCCGACATGTTGTAGCCTGGTACTCTCCGACTGACTGGGACCGGCGGTCACCCAGAAGACTTACACTGGTGACACAATAAGTAGAACTTTGTGGAACTTAGGACAAAAACCAATTTCAAGTTGTTTTTTTGTAATTCTCCCGAGGAAGGGTTGTGTCCTGTAGACATGTTAATAAACTTGTTTTTTTTTTTTTTTTTTTTACGTGTAATTCTGTTGCTTACGGACACAACAGAATTGTCAACGAGGATGTGATGAATTTGCTCAAGTGTGCATTTAGTATATACATTAGTTTGTTGATTCAGGTCGTTGCTCCATTATGGCAGAAAAAATCTAGGCTTTCAACCAAATTTTAATATTGATGCAACAATTACAGCAGACTAACCAACTTAACCAACTGAAGATGATGTTGGGTTCGCTCGTCGAGCTCTCCCAGCAGCTGTCCAGATCTCAAAGTCCGTCCGGGCAGCTCCGCCGCCTTTCCAACAGTTCAATATGAAGGTGGAGTCCTGGCCGAACTATGGAACAGCATTTTGTGGCACATGGGGACACCCAGCATTGCGCCTATCTCCTGGCATATGCAGGGCCAGAAATATACCACCTTCTGCAGCAACTTCACGAAGAGGTGGAGCTGCATGACCTCCCTTATGACGATCTCTAGGTCAGTCTCTCTAATTACTTCGATTCCCAGATTCATGTAGCAGTGGCACGGCATCAATTCTTTAGCTGCAATAAGAAGCCAGGGCAGTCTTACAGAGAGTGGATCGCTCATCTACAGGGGCTCTCCCGGGACTGTCAGTACTCTGCTTGTAAACAGTCCTACACCTCCTCTCTTGTGCGTGATATGCCTACCAATGATAAGGGCATTTGAACATTCCTTACAGTCGGTCGTCTCTCCTCAGGACTCTGCTACAGTATACGTGACCAGGCCGCAACGCAGGTCACATCCTAAGCCACAAGTCAGGTGGACAAGCTGGAGTCCACTAAGGACTTCTCGGGTAGCCGTTGCTCACGACGGAACTATAGACAAATAGAAAAGGATGCTTTGGCAATAATTTCGGTATAAAAAAATTTCATGAGTATGTATATGGACGAAAGTTCACCCTACTCACAGACCATAAGCCCTTAGTGCCGCTTTTTAACTGTTCAGCGTCAGTTCCTACGAAAACTGCTCGCCGCCTCCGGTGATGAACCTTATTTTTATCGACTTACCACTATGACATTCAATATCGTTAAACCTCCCGCCACTGCAATGCTGACCATCTCTCTCGCTTGCCTCTTGGACAGTATCTGGAGTTTGATTAAGCCCCTGATGTATGCTTCCACATCGCCGAGGCAGCCAAAGCGGCAGTTGCCAGCCTGCCGATGGACGCCAAGGTCGTCGCTCAACATACGGCAGCACACCTAGTCCTGCGGCAGGTTCTTTAATGGACCCAGGCCGGGTGGCCGGCCGATCAACTTCGACTGAAACATCCGGAGCTACAAACATACTGCCACGGTGGAGTAGCCGAGCGGTCCAAAGCGTCTCGCTGCGGAGCGCGCGGTTGCTCGTTATGGAGATTAGAGTCCTCCCAGGGGCATGGGTGTGTGTGATGTCCTTAGGTTAGTTTGCGTAGGTTTAAGCAGTTTGTAAGCTATGGGCTGATGACCACGCAGTTTGGTCCGATAGATTTACAAACATTTGAAGATTGGAACAAGCATACTGGTGCCGTTGACATGAGCTGTTGGATTTCTGTGGAGTTCTCCTCCTGCAAGGGGCCAATCGGTGGACCAGAACCATCATTCCATCTGCAATTCAGGAGCGGGTCCTCACCCTTTTACACAAAGGACATTGGGGGGTAGTGCTCACAAAATGATTGGGCCATCAACATGTCTACTGGCGAGGTATGGACAAGGACATTACTACCATGATCACCTCATGTCCCACATGTCAATCTAAACAAGCAGCCCCTCCTCAAATTTTTTTTTTCATGGCCCAACACCTCACTACCTTGGTCCCGTCTCCACATTGAATTTGCAGGCCCATTTTTAGGCCATAACTGGCTGATTGTGGTTGATGCAGGGACTGGGTTCCCATATGGATCTTGTGTTCCACATACATCCGCCAGCCAAACCATACAAGCCCTCACCCGTATCTTAATCATTGAAGGGTTACCAGAGACCTGTGTCACTGACAATGGACCCCAGTTTTCTTCATCAGAGTTTAAAAAATTTTGTACAGACAATGGGATCAAACTGCTCCACAAAGCTCCTTTCTATCCCACTTCAATGGCAGAGCAGAACGATTTGTTCGAACATTTAAATCCCAGATGTCCAAATTGACTCGTCACCACCCTCTATAGACAGCTCTGTTTTTTTTTTTTTTTTTTTTTTTTTTTTTTTTGGCTTCATATCGTTCAACTCCCCACGATGGGGCTACACCAGCAGAAGGCCTTCATGGATGTCCTCATCGTTCCTTATTGTCTTTAGTGCATTTAGTGCATCCATTCTCGACTGTCTCTCCCCAGTGGGGTGCAGTCAACCACCGGTTCTTTCTACACGATCCTGTTTGGGCACTGATATATTCCAAAGGCCAGTCAGAAACACATAAATCAGTTGCGGCCCCAGCGTGGACACACACAGGATAACTCTAATGCCTGTCCTCTATTCTAGGGGAGGAAGAAGCTCCAGTGTCTCGGGGGTCTACACAATTCTTCTGGGACCGGCCGACTCCCGTGGGCCACCTGCTCTCGCGTTATTACGTCCGGCGCCTGCTCCGACCCGTATGGAAGTGGATCCCAGTCTCCCGGACACTGCACCTGCAGGTGGCGATTTGGAAGAACCTCTCTTACGGGGGGGGGGGGGGGGGGGGGGAGGGATATTATATCGGCCTCAGCGCCTGTGTAGCTTCGGCCACCAGCACCGGCAGAGCACAACTGTCAGGCGGGCCGCGGACCGAGTAGAGGACAGAGCTAGTGATCTGCTGATAAATACAGACCAACAACACATCCACCATACGGCAGCCTTGTAGCCGCTAGGGGACGCAGCGGCCAGGGACCTAATTCCATCCATGAGTCATGTGAGGGAAAATAGGTCCTAAAGGTATTCAGGCGCTGGGGCTATATAGGGCACGTTGAAAGCACCGTGGTCAGTTCACAACGGAGCCAGTTGTCGAGAGTCTCCTGCAACACCGAGCCGCCGAGGACAGCCGCGTTGCCTGGCCATCACTACGGACCCGCCGATGTGTTGTAGCCTGGTACTATCCAACTGACTGAGGCCGACGGTCACCCAGAAGACTTAGACTGGTGACACCTATAAGTAGAACTTTGTGGAACTTAGGACAAAAACCAATTTTTAGTTGTTTTTTGTGATTCTCCCGAGGAAGGGTTGTGTCCTGTTCACGTATCAATAAACTCTCTCTCTCTCTCTCTCTCTCTCTCTCTCTCTCTCTCTCTCTCTCTCTCTCTCTCCCCCCTTTTTTTGGCGTATAATTCTGTTGCTCACTGACACATGCTACTTCTTCTTTTATTTGACAAAAACCTTCAATCATTTGAATTTTTCTTAGCCTACGAACATTTTTGTACTGCAGTAAATTCGCATTCAGAAAGAAACTGCCGAAGAGTGGATCCAGGCCTAATAAAATTAATTAGCTTGATCAACCTGTCCAATACTTTTTCAGAGTCACACTAAGTCTACAACAGAAGACTGCTGATAAGATAGTAGCCCAGCATTCTTGCCTACGATTCTCTTTACTACTCCTTTTTCTTTGCTGATCGTCGCTGAGGCCCCCATCAGTTGAAAGAGACACCGTTTCATCATTTTGTTATGAAGTCATCAAAAGTCCTGAATAAAACCTCTCAGCGAGTCTTACCTTTCAACGATAATATTCTTATTAATTCCTCCCTATATTCATTGCTTTTAATATCCAAAAATAGTACGAAATTGGACATTTGTTCTTCATGAACTACGTCATATCATTCATCGAGTGCTATGGCATAGGGAGGCGGTTTCTGCAGAAGTTCGAGCAAACTACTGTTATTGTCAAAATTTAGGGTTTTTTATTTTTATTTATTTATTTTATTTGCGGCAACTACCGATACATCTTTCTTCTATTGAAATGCCAAGGACACATCCAACATACAATTTTTTTTACTATCTCAGAATTTGAAAACAGTTTCCCGTGTTTATTAAGTGTCCAACACCCATGCATTGCTGCTTCTGCACATTTTTTTTTCTTTTTCTCTTTTTTATTTAGAAGCTAATGAGTTACTCCTTAGTCGTTTTAAATTGGCGCTTTTAACAAGAGCGACAGTTATGTTACATATGAGGCAAATTGGAACAACTCTAAGCCTATCAGGCAATATTGTCAGTCCAATCGGGCAGTAACTTCCTATTTATACCATCAACTTTACGCTTTTTAGAATCCATGTCGATGCAGAAGAAACGTTATAAGTCTCGATAGTAACGAAAGGCTCGGTATGAGACTGCGAGAACTACTGACTATGTGGCGATAATTTTTTTGTATTTTATTTAGATTCGTTATTTATAACAAAACTGGCGGCCGGCACACACCACTTGACGACGCGCAACAGAGGAGCCGCCCCGCAGAAAAGCCGCTCTCTGTCAAAGACCGCCGACGCCCTAAGTTTTGCAAAGTAGCTTTCGTTCGTTAGGAGTACAAAAATGGCGTTTAAATGGATATGCCCTGAACGCTTAAATAGAGGTTTCAGAGATTGTCAGAGTACGACATTGATTTAAATAGCTTCAAGGCCAATTCACACTGTCCGTCACATCAACGTCACGTAACGTAACGTCACGTCACGTCACGTCACGGCACCGTCACGTCATGTTGTATTCACACTGTCCGTCACATCAATTCGCCCATCTGAATACACGCTGTTGAAAGTGAGGTTATGAATGGCGATCTGTTATGTATAAAGTCATAGTTTAATACTAGCATTGAGGGAACAACAATGCTAAATGTTATTGACGGCCAAAGAAAACTTTACAGTGTATGTTTTTGGCCAACTTACTGGGAACTGAAACAAAATTTCAAAATATCGACATCTATTTTCAAGCGAAAAAATATACATATGAAAAATCAACCAATACTTATAAGAGCATAAATAGCGCCTGTTTACTTTATTCATTACGATTTGCCTGCGGATATTGTTAATACCGTCGTAAACAACTGAATTTTTGTCTTTCATTAGAACTGACATTTTCATTTAAAATGTTATTTAATGAAAAATGCGTAATCAAATTACAGTCTTATTCAAATAAACAGTTTGCTTCAGTCTTTTCTCTTATAATGTTACGTAACATAAACTATTTTTTGTTTTGTTTTTGTTTCCGATATCCGACCTCGATTTTAGGGGGACACTCAATTGACAAAAATATTTAAGTCGTCATGAAATATTTGAGATTTGCCCCTAAAACGAAGTATAACAACAAAATAAAAATGAATAAGACACGTTTGCATATAAACAGTGCAATCGTCGACTGCAACAAGTAATTCGTGTGACGAAAATAGGTTAACTTCCGACATTAGCAGACGGCCGTTCCGTGACGTGACGGTCCGGTGACGGACTGTGTGAATGCCGCCATTAGAAATACATTGCGGAATGTTCTGATGGACGGTGACGTGACGTGACGGATAGTGTGAATTGGTCTCACTGTTCATTAAGAGAAGGTATTGTGTTGCATCCGTGTGTACAGAGCTTTCATGCAGGCCAGTTTCATCCCCTCTGCCAGTGGCGGATGAAAGAAATTTTATGGGGGGGGGGGGAGGGTTTGCTTCGAAGAGAAAGAGAATCTGGCGGTGTCTCCCCCCCCCCCCTTCCTCAGTCAAATCTAAAAGAAGAAGTCTTTAAATTCTAGCATTTCAAACTTTTTGAGACTTAACAAACATATGAAAGACGTGATTTAGTTTGTGGTTACAGACGTTTAAAATTTCTTCAAACGTGTGGCCACCAAAGTCTTTACATAGGTATTTATATGTATAAAATTGTTAACAGGAAAGCAGCAAGTTACATACGCGTTTTGTAAACACAAATACTTAATTTTAAAACAATATCAGTAAAGCCGCAAATAAAGTTATAGTTCTTTTACGTTTTCAATTTGTAATACAGGACCTCCGGTTAACTAGACCAGTGCGCCAACTGTCTGTCTGAACTACTTCAACTCGTGAACTTCTGCAAGTATCGTGGTGCGGTTTCTTTTAAATTCTTCTTTACAGTTCTGGGACCAGCTTAGGCTATATTTGTTTCCATACAATTACTGAAAATATAAAAAAACGACACTAACGTAGAATGGTTTACCGAGAGCGCACTTTCTTGAGAATTACGCCAAAGTACATGTTACGTAATTGTAGAACTCAGAAAGATCTAAAAAAAAAAAAAAAAAAAAAAGCAGCCTGCGAGAGCGTCTTACTTTTACTGTTGAACCACAGATACCATTTTTCCCTTTTGAAGAGCTTGCCAATTGTGGTTTTAGGAGAGCTGCAAAAGATAAATATATGTTCTCGCAGACATTTGTTTAATATAGATCTTGCTGAGATGTTTAATTCTGTATTGCGTAATTTTACGTAGGACCTCAGTTTCACGCGGCGCACCGCAAAAAGAGTACACTGGCATCAAATTTTTGGCCGGCTTGACCGACTATAATCGACATTGCTTCTTCTGTTTGTTATCTAAAGCAGCAAAATAAATACTAAAACACAGCCAGAGCATTTATCTATTAATTAAAAAGATTCCTGTGAACCGCCTAAGTGTTTCCAAATTTGTGAAAATTTGTAGTAATGGAATAAAGCTTCATGTCGGACTTCACATCTGATACAGAGGTTTACGGCATAGTTTAGTAGATGTGGAAGTCCTCAAAGACTCTTCTGTTTGTGCGGGGTCACTAAATGCGCAGTAACCGTCAGATTTGAAGGTTAGAGGCATAGAATTGCTGCAGTGATTGTAGCAACAGGCAGAAAGTTATAGCGACTACAACTTTCAGCACTAGAAAGTTTCCACCCACGACAGCAGTGTACATAAAGCGGTGCCAGTAAAATGATAAAGGGGCAACTGAGCACGAAAGACGACGACAGTGCAGATGGACACTAGAAGGTCCTGAGTGTAACACCGAGTGCCAGGCACAGCACAGCGGCAGTGGGTCCATGCCAGCAGCAGAAGCGGCTGCCGAGGCGTGACCGAGGGGACACCGATTCCAGACCTAGCAACAAGCACAAGGGCGGCGAGGTCTAGGAACTTGCCCAACAGTGCAACGTAGCAGCCAGCTACGCGACCCGTCTTGTCGCAACAGTAAACAAACGGTAAAAGGCGTTTTAAAATTGTTGAGTGTAACTGTAAATTGCAACTTTAATGTGAAGAATTAACTGCGAAGATTAAGGGTGATTTTTGAAAATTGTTAAGTTTGGTAGAATAGCTCTGAATGATGTAGCTTCGACCTCTAATGAAGGCAAACTTAGAGTTAAGTAAGTTTCAAATATAATTTTTAAGAATTTTGATGGGAAGATACAGGAATTTAGAGAATTCTTTGAAAATGTTGATGCCACACACGAGTTAGTAATGCCAGCCCCTCTCAGGACTCGTCAGTAGGACACGACAAAGTACCAAACAAAATTTTACTTACCTGGCCGATGAAGTTAAACAGGCCACTTTTCTTTCTTGACTTGTGCCTTGTAATTTGGTATACTAGTTTCTGTGATTCAGTAATTCTTAACTGTATCTTTTGTTCTGACAGGTTTATGGCACTCACTAGGCACTAGCCATTTTGGACTGTCACTAATGATTAGGCCTTTTACACCCTGGTACGATTTCTTGCTTCAGAACAAACTGTTTCGCCCTCTGGCAGTGTCTTGCTTTCAAGTCTCAGCCGAAGTATTCTCGCCTCATGAGGTCAGATTTCCTCATCGGATGCTTCTTCAACATCAATTCTGTTACTTTCAGGTTCTTGCTCAACCATTAACGGTACGTCCTGTCCTTTTAGTCGTATTACTTTTCCAACATAATCTAACATCACTTTATGCCTGAAATCTCATTGTATGGAATCTCTAACTCCAATCTGTATACGTGAAACTTGGTTCTCACTTTGCCAGCACCTTTTACTCTTAGATGCATGTCCACCGCACCAAAGGTATTC
Organism: Locusta migratoria; assembly: GCA_026315105.1. Taxonomy (NCBI): domain Eukaryota; kingdom Metazoa; phylum Arthropoda; class Insecta; order Orthoptera; family Acrididae; genus Locusta; species Locusta migratoria. Next base: position 109,045,732 of record CM048755.1, read on the forward strand.
ACTGCTTCTCTCATTTCTCCCTTTAGTTGAAGTCTTTCTAATTCGTCAATACTAAGGGAATGTTCTACCAGTACACTTCCTTCTTTTAAAAGACACAACTGTGCCCTGGTATCTATCAATAACTTTAACTTCCTTCCTACTTCTGAGCAGTATCATTTTCAGTCACGCAATCTACCACCCTCACTTTGGGCTGCATCACAGTGACAACGTCCAACTGCCTGGCTTTGTCACTTTCTAGTTTCCCCGTGGCTTGCCACTTTGGCTTTGTGGCTGTCATTTGTTTCTCCTTTGCGCTATCCATGGGCACTCGTGGCAATTTCTAGCATAATGTCCAGTATGCTTACACTTGTAACACGTTACATTCTACACCCGTGTACACAGTACACCACAATTGCATGGTAAACTACAATGTGGACATTTTTTCCAGTCGTGCAATTCATTTGTTTCCTTGCAGTTCCCTTTGAATTCGTCTACATTTATCTCTGGCACTTTCCTTGCCCATGCCGTACACTCGTCCCCCTTATGCCCTGGCTTGTTGCACCCATAACAGTAGTTTACAAACTGCTTCACCGTCACTGGACGTACTTTTCTTTTCTTTCTACATTTACTAGTGACGTGTCCCCACACACTGCAGTTACAACGTTACAACTCTTTCGTGTCCCTATTCGTGCGACCTACTTCATTTGGCCTCCCTAATTACGGCCTTTGTGTTATTACCTTTTCTCTCATGCAGTGCTTGTTCTACCAACAATCATATTTTATCCCCACGACTATGCACTATTTTTTGGATTCTATCATTGCACAATCCCTATATGAAGCACACTCTTTCTAGCGAGTCTACTAATTCTATTGCACCTTTTTTGTTTTCCACTCTCGTAACTCGATTTACCAATTCTCTAAAATGTTGCTGCATTGCGCTTTTTTCACACACTTGTAACTGGGACCTACCCTTCCCTGTTATATTACCTTTACAAAACACAACAAAGTAGCATGTTCCTCTGGCGAAGTGAGAACCAAGTTTCACGTATACAGATTGGAGTTAGAGATTCCATACAATGAGATTTCAGGCATAAAGTGATGTTAGATTATGTTGGAAAAGTAATACGACTAAAAGGACAGGACGTACCGTTAATGGTTGAGCAAGAACCTGAAAGTAACAGAATTGATGTTGAAGAAGCATCCGATGAGGAAATCTGACCTCATGAGGCGAGAATACTTCGGCCGAGACTTGAAAGCAAGACACTGCCAGAGGGCGAAACAGTTGTTCTGAAGCAAGAAATCGTACCAGGGTGTAAATGGCCTAATCATTAGTGACAGTCCAAAATGGCTAGTGCCTAGTGAGTGCCATAAACCTGTCAGAACAAAAGATACAGTTAAGAATTACTGAATCACAGAAACTAGTATACCAAATTACAAGGTACAAGTCAAGAAAGAAAAGTGGCGTGTTTAACTTCATCGGCCAGGTAAGTAAAAGTTTGTTTGGTACTTTGTCGTGTCTTACTGACGAGTCCTGAGAGGGAGTGGAAGGACTGCTAGAAAGCGCGTCAAGGACTTGCTTGGTAGGAGATCTCGTGGTCGTGGGTGGCCTTCTACACTCTTGCTCCTGCTGGAAAGAAGGCTGCAGGGGGAGTTAGAATAGGGAACTCGGATGGGATCTCAGGGTATTCTGGATGCACATTTAACTCTGAGAATGAAAATATATACACTGGAAGCATCCCTGGCACATCCGTCCTAGCCGCGGTGGAGTAGCCGAGCGGTCTAAAGCACTTCGCTGCGGAGCGCGCGGTTGCTCGCTGTGGAGGTTCGAGTCCTCCCTGGGGCATGGGTGTGTCTGTTTGTCCGTAAGTTAGTTTACCTAGGTTTAAGTAGTTTGTAAGCTACGGACTGATGACCACGCAGTTTGGTCCGATAAATTTACAGACATTTGAACATCCGTCCTATTTACAAGTTTATATATGTTATCAATGTAATAGCATAGCTTTCCAAAGCTTCAAATGTCCCAATCTAGCAGAGGCTAGCGCATCAGACTGTGTTGACTACGTAGAAATGAGCCTAAGTCCCACCGTGGTCACGTCGCATGTCCACAACCTCACATCTCCAGCTAGACCATCTCTGACGACTGCCTGCCCCCCCCCCACCCCCCCACTGCGTCACTGCTCTTCTTTTTATATATGGAAGTGCACCCGGCATCAATTTTTCTACAAGATTCCAGAACTCCAGCGCATTGCGTGTATGTCACGAGGCAGCACATGATGCCTACGTGACGAACAGGCTGTCGCCGCTATGTTTGCTGTGTGCAATGGCTGCGGCTAGTGCTGGCATCTCGAGCCTCGGGATGCCGCAAAGTCCGCTCTTGTTAGTATAGTAAATATTACACGGAACCGACGTCCGGTCACGTCCGCCTCGCTGTCAGCAGTAGCGCTCTAATCTTGAAATGATTCTTTCTTTGTGACCCTGTTTTCTAGTTTCCGTGAAACCTCCCTTCCCCAGGGGAAAGTATTGTAAGCTCGGCCTCTCAAGTTTACAAAATTTTCGATTTGTACACGAGGTGCCAGTGAAACTTGCCAGTCTTTATTTTTAAAACATGGTTGCACATTTGATACATGTACATTGTCATAAAATTTTTTGGAAAGCACAAGGTAAGTGAAGTGACATAAGATTTGCGTTGTCCACACACACACACACACACACACACACACACACACACACACACACACTTCTACATTCCAATTCGGTATCACTCTTGTCAGTGTTCGTAATTCACTCAACAAACAAAGCCTTGGATTACATAATTCAAAAGTTCAGAGCTTTTACAATGGTTGCACATAACATAAAATTTATTACAAACCTCCTTCTAACGTATAACTCTTCGTATTACTTTAGACGTTCATAGCCGCGGTGGAGTAGGTGAGCGATCTAAAGCGCCTCGCTGCGGAGCGAGCGGTAGCTCGCCGTCGGAGGTTCGAGTCCTCCCTGGGGTGTGTGTGTGTGTGTGTGTGTGTGTGTGTGTGTGTGTGTGTGTGTGTGTGTGTGTGTTTTGTCCTTAGGTTAGCTTACCTTAGTTTAAATAGTTTGTAAGCTACAGACTGATGACCACGCAGTTTGATCAGATAGATTTACAAACATTCGAGAAGTTCATACACCTCTGCAATACAACATAAAGGAGAAATATATAGGTTACATGAGATATTATACAACATATTTTACCAGTCAAATTAATATTATACTTGTAGATAATTTGTCTCCATCTTCTATCTGTTTTGGGTACCAATGATTCCACTGTATCAGTACGTGGTTTTTGACTTTGCTCTCTCCGCTGCACTCTTTCAGAGAGAGGAGTACGTCGTGTATACTTTAATTCATATTCGTCATTATCTTCCTCCTCTCCACATTGTACATAAGAGAGGGAAGGAGCGTATCATACACTTCTTTCACGGCGGCTATCTGTTATCACCATATTTGTCACACAAATTTTTGTACCACAATTTCCTTCTATGTAACACAACCTTTAGCCACACCTTCGACAACACTTACAATAGATGCATGAGCAACTCAGTATAATACTTACAACTAGCGTTACCGAACCTGTGTATCCCCACAATGAATACAAACTTTGTGACCATCCTCAGAAAGTCGTTAGCTGCTGATAGTCTATTTCACTTTGTAGTTCATCTATTTTGTGACTTGCTACCTTAAGGTCATCTAAGTGCCTTGCAGTATCTTCTAAGGGTAATGATGCAGGTATTTTCTTGACCTCCTGCTTCTCCTCCTCTATCATACAACAGTCTATCTCTAAACTTAACATACCGTAGGTACTATGTCATTTTTGCTTTCATTAGTATTAATTATATGGTCTGCTTGGAGCATGACTTGTGGTCCATAGCCTTTGCACTGACTTGTAAATGTTAACCTCCCAGTACCTCTTATGATAAGATCAGTAGGGGGTGACTCATTGCACAATATCGTCAAACCCTCGTCCTTGGGTGAGACATACAACCACTCATTGTCTTGTATCTGCGTCCAGATACTTTCATTCAATATGACATATTTTTGATTGCAATCTTTCGGAACGTTCCTTATAGGCTACAGCATATGAGGTTCACATCGCGCGTGGTCATAGGTGAACATTCAAACAAACCTCTGCTTGCAAATTTGACTTCTCAGCGTGACCGTTTTGCAGTGTAACTGGTCAAGGGACAGTAGCGCATACTGTCGTTTCGCATCATCGATCAGCAAGTAGCTTTTCTCAGGCTCTATATGAGCGAACAATTTCTTTGCCTGATCATACTCCGCAGGTAATGGCCATATTCTGTATAACGTATATATGTTACTATCCACTAAACGTACATTTAATACATAACGAAGTGCCGGCAAGAACTACATCTATGTCTATTATACGAAGTAACAGATACCCTTGGTCTTTCGTGAGTTCAACGGGGAACTTTTTGTCTCTTAAATCATCTTTTATCAGTTCTAAATACTCGACCACCTGCACGGTATTAATCAAGTGTGGCTCTAATAGACCTTTCGGCGCGTTCACTATCGCAGAGATTAATAAGTCGTATTCTCTCTCGAGCTCATTGAACATACCGGTACTCTGCATTATTTGCTCTGTAATAGTGAAGAGGATCAGGGCATGTTGTACCTTCCTATTAGTACTATTTTCATAGTCCTCTACATGCATATTTAGCTTTCTTATTCCTTCTGCAATTATCTGAGTATTTTTAGTTACTGCGTCAAGTGTTTGATTTACCCCTGTCAGTGACGCTTTCACAATGGTCACCTGTTCTTTGGATAATCGTAACAGTTTTCTCTGCTGTTCCTCGAGTACATCTATCTTGGCTTTGAAGAATGCCGCATCGTCTTCGTCTAATGTCCCAAACAACACCCGACTTGCCACTCCTATAAAATTCAATATTCCCCTTTTAACCCGCGGTTGTTCATGCCTAACCAACTGATCAAATAACCCTTTCGATCTAGAAATTTTGCTCACATGCCACTTCACGGTTTGCTGTACATTTTCGCACTCTCCGGTGTTTAATTTCGCCTGATTCAGCTTATCCAAGCAACGTGTTACCACCCTATTGGCAACCACTTGCGTGTCTTCAAATTTGTCATGCAGTTCCTTGAGGTTAAAATAGCTCGCCACTCTCCATGTTGTGCTGTACAGGCTCACGCTGCCCCGGTTATCGTAGTAAACCCCCGGTGATGACTGGAGTTTGTGCACTCGTACATCTGGTGGTGGCGCTTCTCGCCCCGCAAGGCTGATTTGCACAATACTCCCGATTGTCGCGGTCACCCACAGGCTCTTCATCCCTGGTATCTGCAATAGAAACTTGCTTGTTACTCTGCTGCTGCTCCTCTATTGCCTGCTGTCACTTCTTCCGTTTACATCACGTCTCCTAATAAAATGTCCATATTTTCATTTAGTAAAATTCCTTTAACCTATTAGCGTGCACTTATATACATTTCTTCCCTTTTATCCTAATTACCACGTTAGGTCCTTGCACATCAACCACTGTGAATGGGCCTCGCCATTGGCTATCTAGCCGGCCGCGGTAGCCGAGGGGACTGCGGCGCGCCAGTCACAGTATGCACGGCCACTGCGGTCAGGGGTTCGAATCTCTCCCCCCCCCCCCCCTCAGGCATGGATATTTGTGCCGTCCTTAGTATTAGCTAGTTCATAATTAGTTTGTAAGTTTAGGGACTGATGACCTCTTAGTTAAGTCCCATAAACCCTACAAACATTTGAACATTTTGGCTATCTAATGTTTTTGTTCGTACCCGCCGCACACTCTCATCGTACAGCAACACTCGATCATTCCTTCGGGTTTTGTCGTAGTGACTCTTGTTTCTTTCTTTGCTCACTTGTGTTGCCTCCCGGGCATCTTGGTGCAACATTTGTAATCGCTATCGAATCTCCGTCACGTAATCGTCATAATTGTAGACTACATTGATTGGTTTATTTTGTAGCCATCCTGGCAAATTGCATTTCCTGCCGAAGAACAATTCAAATGGTGTGTATCCCGTGGTACTAATGGGGGTAGTATTGTACACAAAACAAGCGAATGCAATCCATTGCCGGCCGCGGTGGCCGAGGGGACTAAGGCGCTCCAGTCACGGTCTGCACGGCCACTACGGTCGGGGGTTCGAATCCCCCCTCGGGCATGGATATTTGTGCCGTCCTAGTTCGTAAGTAGTTCATAAGTAGTTTGTAAGTTTAGGGACTGATAACCCCGTAGTTAAGTCCCATAGACTATACAAACATTTGAACATTTTTTTTGCAATCCATTCATCCCAATTGGTTTGGTCTCTGTTCACACAGTGTCGCAGCATCTCCGTCAGGGTATGGTGTGTACGTTCCAGCGCTCCATTGGTCTGCGGACGGTATGCCTTTGTTTGCATTTTTTCTATTCTTAGCAATTTGCAGACTCGTTTCATGGTATCTCCTATACAATTGCGCCCCATGTCGCTCGAAAGAGCTGTTGGGATTCCAAATTTCAAAATAATACTTTTTCCACCAATTTCCGTGCAATCATATCAGCGTCTTGCCAGGCTATTGGTTCGGCTATTACAAACTTAGTGAGTAAATCTTGAAAAGTCAAAATATCTTTGTGCCCCGACTGGGTAACTGGTAATGGACCTACGATGTCAATGTCACAGCGCTCGAAGGTAAACTCTGGGGTCGGAGTTAGCTCTAGTGGATGCTTAGTCTTATTTTGCGTGATCTTATTCTTTTTCAGCTTTCGCATGTCCTTATGAACTTCTGTCTGTCAGCCTTCATACCTGGCCATGTATAATTCTGTTTTATTCATTCATACGTCCTTCCCATTCCTTGATGGCCTGCTATGGGAGATGTGTGCATCTGCTTTAGAATTACTAACTTATCTTCTGTACTCACAACCTCAGCTTTGTTTATGTGGGATGCATTACTACCCTCGCTTATCTCGGTCACGTCAGCTGGTTCTTCTGGATCTGCTATCTTAGCTGTTGTCTCTGTCTCCCAGTGGCAACTGGTGATAATGTGCTAATGTGCTGCAGCACACTGTAAATATATTACTAAAATTATGCCATTTCCCTTCGAATGCAAGCGAGCAATCGCTATAAAATTACATCTTTCTCTTGAAATACGAGCCAGATATCACAATAAAATTATGCCAATTCCTTTCCAATGCGTATTAGAATGCTAGTAATAAGGATGAAAACGCATTTTGGAGCGCTCTCGCCGCGATAGCTGGAAACCAACTGCGTGTGCAGAAGTGGGATTCAGCCGCACTGGTACGTGCGCAGAGGGGCGGCGCAGTCGTCTGTTCGCTAGTGCGCATGCGCAGACGTGACGTCAGGCCTGACGACTTGTGCGCTGAGACCGACTGCAGCACCAGATCAATATTTATTTTCGCGCTGCGTGTAACGGCTGCGGAAGAATAGAATATGACGAATATTGCGGCATACAGAGTCAAATAACGCGCTGGCTCAGGCGTCTTGCGCGTTGTCTCTCAAACCTACCTGTGTGAGGCTCGTATTCATATACCTCTGAGTCTAAATTTTTAATTTCTGTAAATAAAATTAATATTTTTTAAACGTTATATTTACTACCTGCAATGAATACCAGCAGTTGGCAGCGCTGTTATAGATTCCCCTGAAGGTCTTACTGTCAATACAGTATTAATTGATATTTAATTAAAGGCAATCATACTTTTTTATTTTAGTTTATTTTGTTTCCTGTATGTGTGAGTTCATAGTTGCAGTGTCTCCTTGCTTATCTTCGTGTCTGTTAGTGTCACTAGTGTCTATCTGTGTACCCTGTGGTGTTTGCTGCTCGCCATTACACTCCGAATGCACGATAGCGCGTCGGCCACGCGAGTTTGCTTTCCTTCCTTGTACACGATTTGGTAACCGTATTCTTCCAATTTTAACCGAAGATTTATTAATCTTGATGATGGATCCGTAATGCTACCTAGCCACATCAGGGGTTTATGGTCCGGGAGTATCGTGAACTTCTTTCCGAAGAGGTACGCTCGAGAGTACTTGACTGCCCAAACTGTGGCAAGCAATTCCCGATCTATCGTACTGGAATTCAACTCCGTCTTGTTGAGAGTACCTGATTTGTGTGCAATTGGAAATCCTCCCCCATTGGTCCTTGACTCAAATACGCCCCTAACGCGTAATTACTGGCATCAGTCGTTAACAAAAATTCTTTAGTGAAGTCCGGTTACTGAAGTATCGGTGGCTGCGTTAACTTTTCTTTCGATGTTTGAAACGCCCCTTCTTGCGCTTCTACCCAAACATACGGAACTACTTTCTTTAATAGTTCGTGCAGGGGTTCTGCAATTTTGCAAAAGTTGCTCAAGAATCGTCGGCAGAGTCCAATCATTCCCAAATAACTTTTTAGTTCAGCAGTTGTCCTTGGTCGTGGCTACTGCTCTATTGCCGCTACCTTAGAAGGATCGGGTTTCAAACAGTCCGCTGTTAACACGTGTCCCAAAAACGTAACTTCTGTCCTTAGGAAGTCACACTTGTCGACTTGCAGTTTTAGGTTTGCCTTTCGTAAGCGATCAAACACTTCTTCCAGTCGCGCATTATTGTTCTCAAGTGATGCTCACACGACGTCAATGTCGTCTAAGTAGATGAACACTTTATTTCCTTGTACACCCGTCAGTACGGTATTTATTAATTGTTGAAATGTGGATGGAGCCGTCTTCAGCCCCATCGCCATTCCTATTGTATTTGTAATGGCCTGTAGGGGTACTAAATGCAGTTTTTGCTCTATCTCTCTCGTCTACCAGTACTTGGTAGTATACATTCGCTAGATCTAGGGTTGAGAAGTACTTGGCATACCCTAGGCTGTCGAGGATTTCATCAATTCTGGGCAGTGGGTACACCATACTCAATAATATGTCATTTAATTTCCGATAATCGACAACTACTCTCCACTTTTGCGTGCCGCTGGCATCAAGATTTTTAGGTAGTAATAACAAAGGGAAGTTGAATGGATTGGTACTAGGTGATGATATGCCATCATTCAGCATGCCATCTCTCTCTTTTTTCAGTGCTTCTTGCTGTGCTTGGGGGGATTCAGTAAGGCCTCTGATTTATGAGCGTCCCTTCTGCTTCGGGTACTAACGGTATCTGGTGCTTTACTACAGTAGTGTAAATGAGCACGTCTCCCGGTAAATGAAAGACATCATTATATGCCAAACAATTCCTGTATGGCCTCTTGCTCTTCTTGACTCAAATGCTCTAAGCACAGGTTTGATTTCAACAAGCTCTGCCGTGGTTTTCTCCCGTCTTTCTTTCCCAATGGTGCACGTCGGATTTTGTAACTGCTCGGTGGCGGAAGTCGTTCCGCGAATACCTCTGGCGCAATAAAACGGACCTCTTGTTCCCTGGTGTTCATCACGCTTGTTATACACATCCCGTCTCGGATGGTCACTAGGGCTTCTGGTAAATAGACCCCTGGTCTAATCTCTCGTTTCGGAATTACAGCTTCACTTCCTAGTGTTCGTGTCACGCGAATTTTTATAAATCTTTCTTCTCGCGGCCCGATTCTTATTTCCTTTGAGTCCTCTGAGGCTGGGGACACCTCATTCTGACTTGTGACCTTACATTGATTCTTCACTCCTCGGTTAGGCCATTTACTTAGCTTAGCTTCTTTTGCCCTCGGTTCCGTACATCCTCCTAGGTTCGGCGTAAGCGGCGGCCGGCTGGCGCGCCTCGCCATGTATTTGTCTGGACTGATACCGTTGTTATCTACGCGGACTGAGCATATATCCCCGGTTGCGTGGTGGCTACTGTACCGGAACGCGCTGCGACCTTGGTCGGCTTCTGTCCCGCCTTCGTTACTTCTGCGTAACTTGCTCGTAGCGTCTTCCCGGTTCCATCGTTTGATACTACCAATCTATTACAGGCTGCTTCCTAGTATTCTTCTCGCAACTTTATCCATTCACCTCGGATCTGCATTCTTCTATGACCATAATACAACACGCCTTTATTCTTGCCCAGGAACTCCTGTCCCAGTAACCCATCAAATGGCAAATCGATACAATCATTTATTGCCTGAAACTGTGTGACCCAGTCGCTTCCTTCACCGCTGCTCAAGCGTATGGACACAGGGCCCTACGTTCTGATCTCTTCGTTCACGATACTTTTGATCGTGACTGCCCTTCTCGGATACCACTTCACGTTTTCCTTCGAAACCTTGGACTGTTGGTTTCAGAGCCTCTTACATCCTTGCTCTGTATGCAAATGTAATCATTTTTTCCCATGCAGTCAGCAGCTCTTACGATCCGACACACCGTAATGGAACTGCGACATTACGCTCGCTGTTCGTTTCCCTGGACATTTTTCCGACGTATGTTAGCCCAATTACTTTCACGGCAAATGCGAGCATAGTATCCTGTTTGATGACACGTGAAGCATGTCACTGGCTTCGGTTTAGTACACGGGGGCGAGTGCCCCGTCAGATTGCATGCCGTACATCGTACGGGTGGGGGAAACTACGACCGCGATCCGGTTCCTTTAAATTCGTGAACATCGATTTCTCTGATGGGTAGCTGACTACGTTCTGTCTTTTGGAGAATCTCTTTTACAATGTCTGTCTTTCGGACAATATAATTTTTCCTGCACTCACAGGATGTGTGTCCCTCTTTTCCACAGTTAAAACATCTCGCACTACTTCTCTTCCCCAGCAGGGCTACAGCTGCTACGCGACACATCTCTTTCCGAGGTTATCGCACACTCATCGTACGACCCTTATATGAACACGGCCCGTCCTAACTTCCCTAATAACACATTGCATCCCGCAATTTATCCGTCATCCGTGACCCTCTTCATTGCCTCTCGAAAATTGAATTGCATGGCATCTATGTGAGAGCCCCATTGAGCCACACTTTCCCCTTTTTCTCGTCTACTATTAAACATGGTACACGCATAATAATCAATAGTGTGTTTACTTTCATAATTCTCTAATAAAATTGACCTCACATCCGACCAAGTTTCTGTGTGAGCTCTAATTGCTTACTGGGGCGGAGCCCGTTATTTGGCCAATAATAAACTTTAAAAATATGTGCTTATAACTAGGATCTACTAGGTTGTATGCAATGTCACAGTTATTAATGAACTCTGCTAGTTTTTCTCTGTCTCCATCAAATTTATATGGCACTAATTTAGTGGCCTCACTGTAACTCAAATATAGTCTGTTCTCACTAGGGTTTCCTTGCAAGTTACCAAATGAGTCAACTGCATCAGCGTTGCCCACCTTTACTAACATCATTTCTTATGGTCTGCACGATTACTCAGCGCACTCTATGGCGGTGCTTGGTCTTGCCCGCAATGTGTGCGGTGGAGGCAGGTCGGCTGCTACGGTGGCGAGGACCTGTTCCCTCCCGATTCTGCGATGGTGCACTGTGGTGCTGGTGATCTGGAGCGACAACCCCCGGGGTTACTGCGATGCTAAGACCCTTGGGTTCTGCGTTGGCGCAATGTGATGACCCTCTGGTTCTGCGTTGACGCGGTGCGACGATCTTCTGGCTCTATATTGGTGATATCTAACGCCCCTCTGCCTATTCCGGTACTCTATTGCTGATGATTCTCCACCCGAACACCCCACAACACCTGGCACCAAAATTTTTCCCCTCCTGTTGTGTCCTACTGACGAGTCCTGAGAGGAAGTGGGAGGACTGCTAGAAAGTGCATCACGGACTTACTTGGTAGATCTTGTGGTCGTGGGTGGCCTTCTGCACTCTTGCTCCTGCTGAAAAGAAGGCTGTAGGGGGAGTTAGAATACGGAACTCTGATGGGATCTCAGGGTATTCTGGATGCACTTTTAACTCTGAGAATAAAATTATATACACTGGAAGCATCCCTCGTACACCCGTCCTATTTACAAGTTATATATAAAGGTATCAATGTAATAGCATAGCTTCCCAAAGCTTCCTATGTCCCAATCTAGCAGAGGCGAGTGCACCGGACTAAGTATCAATTACGTAGAAATGAGCCTAAGTCCCACAGTGATCACGTCGCACATCCACAACCTCACATCTCCAGCTAGACCATCTCTCATCTCATACGACTACCCCCCCCCCCCCCCACTGCATCACTGCTCTTCTTTTTATAGACAGCAGTGCACCTGGCACCAATTGTTTTAGAAGATTCCAGAACTCCAGCACATTGTGTGTACGTCACGAGGCAGCATGTGATGTCTACGTGACGTACAGGCTGTCGCCGCTATGTTTGCTGTGTCCACGGGTTGCGGCAAAGTGCACTCTTGTTAGTATCGTAAATATTACACAGAACCTTTGTCTGGTCATGTCCGCCTTGCTGTCAGCAGCAGCATTCCAATCTTGAAATGATTCTTTCTTTGTAACTCTGTTTTCTAGTTTCCGCAACAACTTTTCATGAAGCAGTCACCACATACTAAAAGAGCATATAGAGGAAATGGAAAAGAGGTCAGGGGATTTGTTGAGATTAACAAAGGAACAGGTAATGGTAGTAAGGGCTACACTGACAGGATTTAATAGAACACCGAGTGCTACAAAAGATCTATGAAACAAACAACTAATCTAATCTAACAACATACATACACTAAAAGCAGGTATAGAAAGTTTGGAGAAATTCCTTAATTCATATGTAAAAGAAACAGGTGTAGGATTTAAAAGAATTGCATCTTTTGTCGCCATTTGTGAGCAAGTATCGCAAATATCAGAAGTCTTTAAGAGTATAGAATCAGAATATGAGATATGAAAGATAAGATTGTACATGGACAGAAGGGGATTCTACAGCCTCACATTAAAACCCAGTACAAATTGTAAAGTATCTCAGACTTATAAGAGATGAACTAAAAGATGAAAAGTTCCCTGTTCCTCTACCTGAATCATCAGGATATTTGCTGTTAGATTTAATTGATGTGGATGTATTCATCACAGGAAACATACTAGGTTATGTGATAAATGTTCTGTTAGTAGTTAATAATATGTTTATCCATTATAGAATGTTCCCATTACCTCAAGAACTTCCGAAGTCAAACAAAGTATACATTCACTACAGTCTGAAAAGGAATTTCTGTTACTAGAGGAAGCAAAGCGGCAGTATGCAAAACTGTCAGCTGAACAAATAGAATGTAAGGTACTAAATAAGAACAGAAGATTGTGCAGACAAAAATTTGTGTTATCTACATTTTAGCACAAAAATTCTGAAGCTAAACTATTGCAACCGATCACTATAATACCAAGTGGTTGATTTAATGCTAACATACTCTTTACATGAAGTATAAAGACACATTTAAACAAATATGAGTGGTTGTATGTAGTACCTAAAGCCGTCATCACATGGAGCACTTATCTGAACAAGTATGCTCAATGTGCCGAGTTTTTTTATGTCACAATGTGTAGAGCACTATCAAGCATGTCAGGAATTCTCAATGTGCTTGTGAATGATCTACAATAAGGTGGGAGAACACCACCGACGTCACACCATGTGGCTATCCAGGGGAGGGGGGGGGGGGGCAGCTCTTTTCGGTAGATGAGGTGAAGCAGCACAAATAAATAGAACGCGCGCAGCATTCCAATCTTGAAATTTGTGCTAGCTTTTGCAGCCTAGCTGCTTCGTCAGGCAGAAGGGAAGGAGAGGGAAAAGGAAATGATGAGGGTTTAAAGGAGTCATTCCAATCTTGGGACAGGAAGACTTACCTTAGGGGAAAAAAGGAGGGTAAGCAAACACACACACCCACACGTTTACACAGACACTCCCCCCCCCCCCTACAGTATGTCTGCCTAGGTGTACTTGCATCTGTGTAAGCGTGTGTGTGTGTGTGTGTGTGTGTGTGTGTGTGTGTGTGTGTGTGTGTGTGTGTTTACCCTCCATTTCCCCCCCCCTCCCAAGGTAAGCATTCCTGTTCCGGGATTGGAATGAATCCTTACCCACTCCTTTAAACCCTCATCATTTCCTTTTCCCTCTCCTTCCCTTCTGCCTGACGAAGCAGCTGCGAAAGCTAGGATTTGTGTGTGTGTGTGTGTGTGTGTGTGTGTGTGTGTGTGCGCGCGTGTGTGTGTGTTTATTTATTTGTGCTGCTGTCGCACCTGTGCTCCTTCGCCTGGTGAGTAATCATCTATTTTTTATATATAATTTTTCCTGCTAGGAATTTCTGTTTTAAGAATATATGTCATTTCAAAGCAAGTCAAAGTAAATGAGTAAATTGAGGATCTCTTGAAAACTGATCATTATAGATAATTTGTTGGAATAAATTACTGGTATCATCATATACATGGTTAAAAATTCCTGTATTATGGAAATCTGCAGTTTCAAGGCAATGGCACACTGAAGATCTGTCAAAACGAACTGTTCTTTATATGATTTTTGTAATTACGTGTCAGTAACCAACATATCTATGAGTAGTATATTCAACAAGTCTAATCTATACATTGGAAGCCTGTAACACAGTGTAGTGCAGGTTGTAAAGTCATGGAGTGTGAAACTGATGATGATAGGTAGCACTGGTTTGAAACTTGCTTGCTGCGCACACACACACACACACACACACACACACACACACACACACACACACACATATATATATCTTTAGGTAGCACTAGTTTGAAACTGGCAAATATGTTTTTTTTTCTCTCTTATTCGGGTTTTCTAATAGGCTCAAAGACTTTCTTACAAGTTTGATAGAAGTATACTGTATAATATTCGATGCTATGTAAATATAAGCGTGCATCCTCCGAGAAGTGTGTTTGTTGGATTCGTTTTATGAACAGTACAGTTCACACCGTACTTAGAGAGAAATACATGCTTTATTGTTTCAGTTCTTGTATTTTACACTTTCTAAAGATTCTACTACTGAGTCATGACAGCAATTAAGAGAAAATTACCTTCTTTTATTAAAAAGTAAGACAGTTGTAATAACTTTTGTGTTATGTGAAGGTCTGTTCTAATTTTATATTGTACAGTTTGTCATGAAACTTTCATAAGTCATTGCCCTTAGGGGACTGATGACCTAGCTGTTTAGTCCCCTCAAAAACCAACAACAACAACAACAACAACCATTGCCCTTACTGACATAACATGCAATGTTTATAAGATTCTTATGTTCACAGATGTTTTGTTGTTACTTATATAGTCTATATCACAAACAGAGCCTGAGAAACATATGCAGAAGAGTGGAAATACGTATTTTAATAACGGTAATCAAGAATTCTACTCCTTTCATTTTGTAAACAGTGTGATTCTAGGACCTGATGTCGCCGGCAACTGCAATCTCTTGTAGCTCGCTGAGGCACACATTCTGTATGCACAAGTCACGCGATCTCCAAGCGTTTAGCCGCGCATTGGAGTCAGCATATCGACCACACACACACACACACACACACACACACACACACACACACACACAAACTCACTCTCAGTGTGTCTAAGGCTTAAGGGAGAAGGCCTAACCATGTTATATGGGAAACAAAACCCAAAAGACATTTTGCTTAAAGGTAGGAAAAATAAGGTTTTACAAAAAATGTAAGGTGTATGGAACCCGAGTTTTTATAAAGACTGATAGAAAAGATATAATTTCATTCCAGTAAACTCTGGATCACACTGAAATTGTTTTGTTTCAATTCATGCAAATTATACAAAAAATTTGATAGGATGTGACCCTTCTCGATGAACTGACCAACTGAATGGCAGACAACACACAGTGTAAACCTCTGGATGTATACAGACAAATTATAAAATAAACATACATAATATTTTTTGCCAAGTGCATTTTGAGTTTTATTCATTAGTAAGTTGCACACATACAAAGTTGGGGCAGGTCCCTGGTATAATCTAAAACAAATAGCAGTACTATCTACTTCATATCTCAATACTCAGTTCTGACCTATTTTTGTGAACTACCGTAACAACAAAGTTAACAGTACAGTTAATTATTAGTTCATTAGCTTAAGGAACTTTGTGAGCTACTGTATGTCAATTTCTTTCAGAAATACGGATCTTTTTAAATTAATTGCATTTTTTAAAATTTTACAAAAACTGCTCTTAGTTGTAAAGTTCTCACTGTCCATTTGTGTGTCTAAATGTTATACAATAAAACAATGAGTGCAATGGAACACACATTTACTGTACAAATTCCCAGTGGAGCAGAGGGGCCTACAGTGCATCTGTTCCCTCAGTAATCAGCAGTGTCCTGTTCTACACATTTGCATTGCTTATGAGGGCCACCTGTGTAATAATGTTTGGCAGAAACCCTTGATCTAATAGTTTCATCTGGTGCACACAGAGGAAAACATGCAGTTATGCTCTCTCTCCTATTTTGTATTTTATTTCAATTATTTTATTGAACAAATCAGGAATGTGAAATAATGTGGACGAAGATTGGGGTTGAAAGTGGTTGCTTTTGCAGACTTCTTACCTCTGCAGAAGTAGTGGCAGAGCATCTGTAGGGACATTTGAAAAATATTTTGCATGAATTTACTAGCCACATTACACAATGGTGTTCAAAATTAAAGTAACAAATTGAAATTTTGCAGAGTTTTATTTATTTTGCCACTAAACAGTATAGACAAGTGACAGTACAGTAGAAAAAGATGTAAAGACTACATAACGGAAACAACTATAACATGCATAATAGTACACAACATTTTCTTCATTATTTCTAAATTTACACATTTAAATGATTGGTTAATGTACTCAGTATGGGATGTGAGCATCTCTGATAGCAATACAGCCTTGAGATCAATGACGCACGCTGAAAATATCAGTCTCATGTAGAGGTAATATTGCCTGTTCTTCCTACAGAGCTGCTCTTGCCTGTCTCCTTAATGCATCCTACACATGCTCTATGGGATTCAAATCTGAAGAGCGAACAAGCCACACCATGTGTGTGAAATCTTCTGTTTCAAGAGAACATCAACCACTCGTGCTCTGAGGTCAAGCATTATCATTCATCAATATGAAATCTGGGCCCACAACACGTCACAAAAACATATGAGGTCCCAAGATCTCACCACAATACCAGACAGCCCTTAAACTTTGCTGATTCACCTATACAATTTCATAAATAGGTGCGAGTAATCAACATAATCTCTGCCCATACCATTAGGGACACCTAGATATCTGTCCCTATACACAATTTTTGAGTCCACAATTGTGTTCCATGTTCCCTCCACATGTGAAACCAACAAGAATCACTCTCTAAACCAAATCTATGTCATCTGTGAAAAGTCTGAAAAGGTGATGGGAGAGTGGGGGGGGGGGGGGGCGCGGAGGAGTCTTTTGTAAATCTATACTTCTGCAGCTATTTGTAATGATAAAGTGTTAGACCAAGGAGTGATTCAATACATTCTTTATTAACAGTTTTGTTTACTTACATTATTCATGTGTATGATTTCTACTTATAATTGTAGGTTCTTTACTGTAACTCAGATGTTCCATTTTTGTGATTAGTTGTAGCATTATAGTTTCCTGTAGGCTAATGTTTCTCTTATCCACCATTAGAATGTTAATAAATTGCTTTGCAGACTCACTGTTGTTGTAAGTTATATTCTATGCTACAATGCGCTACTGGAAAGGTTAAAATGCAGTTTAAGTGTAAGCGACTGGGGCTTGACATGTAAACATTGGCAACGGCACGATGAACAAAAAAGAGGTGAAGGTAGCCAATGAAGAGTCATGTTTGGGTAGTCAATAAGACTGTTTTTTATCGAGTAAATTTTGCATTAGTTTTAAAATTTAGTCTGGCATTTGTACGCAGTGGTTATGGCAATCTTTACGATATTTCATTTATAATTCGAACTAATTTTTTTCTTTTTTACAATATATATGGAAATTGCAATTTTGACTGAGTAGTGATATGCTGACCAACCAACCATTGACATGTAGTATTAACGAAGATAATTAATTTACTCACCCAACAAGGGTACATCTAGAACTTTTCAACCATAGAGCAGGAACAGCATTAATTATTTATTTCAGAGTGAACAAAAAAAATGTGCATGCTCTTTCAAAATTCATTCACAGATAATGAGGGGGGAATAACCTTGTGTGTCCATCATGAAATATATAAATAATGCAGTTCCTACTCCACGGTTAACAGGTTGTCCCGTGAGAATATTAATTATCCTCTAAGTATTGCATGTTTACAAACCATGAAAACTAAAGCTGTTTCTGACTGGCCACTCAAACAGGACTCCTGATTGGCTGCCTTCACCTCCCATCATTCATCGCACCGTATACAAGTGCCAGTCACATACACATAAATTCTACTTTAACTGATGGAAATGTAGGTAATTAAGTGTTTACTGACAGTAACGAAGTTTTTTATGCTTAGTGAGGAATTTATGATATTTTTAGCACTCTGAAAGTTTCTAAGTGAGAAAAGGAGATGTCATTGGTTGCATTCATAGGGAAGTGTGTGGATTGTGATAATCATTCCAGCTTACACGAATAAATGTTGGCAGATGGATGAGGTTTTCAACATTTAGGGACCGCTGTATTTTCTTTTGTGTAATCTTTGCTCAGAATGTTATTTATCTTGTTAGTGCAGTGAGGTGGAGGTTTATTTGCTTTTTTCCCCATCCCAGTCCTGTCACAGAATAATACTATCCAACCACAGGCAGGACCACTTGTGAAAGCAGCCATGTAGTTTTCCAACTATGCTGCAATCACTGCACAACTTTGCATTTTGGCATGACCACTAACCAGCTTTCCATTAGGATGAATGACCACCGTCAAAAACCAAGGTGTGAACTCTCTCTCTCTCTCTCTCTCTCTCTCTCTCTCTCTCTCTCTCTCTCTCTCTCTCTCTCCCCCCCCCCCCCCGAGAGAGAGAGAGAGAGAGAGAGAGAGAGAGAGAGAGAGAGAGAGAGAGAGAGAGGGGGGGGGGGGCATTTCGATTCATTCCCTTCCCCATTCCATTCCTCAGCTGCATCTCATTCCACCAAACATGCATCCTCACTGTCCCCTCCCCCATACCCTCGCCACAGAAAGTGGTTATGAGTGCGGCAGCCGGAGAGACTGTGCTCTCCCTTTTCCGACAAAGACTAATAGCTGAAAGCTTAAGACTTGTATGTATGTCTTTTTTGTGTACCTATTGCAGCTCTTGTCTTTGTGGAGAGTTTTACACTATCCTGGACTTTCATATATGATGTGTTAAAATACAAAGACGTTGCTTTCTCTACTGCATAACGTCTGTCACACATGAAAATGGCCTAACAGAGGCCGAAACCGGTAGTGTGGGCTTAAATAAAGCACCAAGAAATGCAACTGGAGCTGGACTTTCATTAAATTTGAACCACAGTTGCGGCAACAGCAACCATTCACTGATGGAGAAACTAATAAAAATACAAAGGATCTGAACATATAGTATATCTTATTCTATGGCTTCTATTTGATGGTGTCAACACCTAGCTGAAGCACCACAGAGCTGGGAGCACTGGCACTTATGAACTTGAGCATGAGCAGCACTCTGTTCCTGGACTCTCAATTATTTGGGCTGAGCAATCCTTTTGCCTCTCTTGTAAACTGGTACTGTGTTTGTCATTTTCCCCTCTGCATAGATAGAAACATATTCATTATGTCCCACGGCCTTTCCTCTACCAACTTTTAAATTTTAGCAGTCTTTTTATTGTCAGAATAAAGGGGCCAAACCTTGTTAGTGTGCACCAATAATATTATACTCAGTTTTTCACACATGGATACATATTGTGAAAATTGTGAAAGCCATCCCTTTGTGTTCTTTGTCAACATGTGGTAGAAAATGCAATTCTCGGTGTTACCATTAACTGCTTTTTCGTTATATTTTGTTTATAGAAGTTTATTTAGTTATTGATAAGAAAATATGTATTGGATAGTGAATAATAAACTCGGCTGTTTCATACATTACTAGTAAAATAAATCTAAAAATATATTAAAGAAGTTATTTATTCAGTAAATCACAGTAAAACACAACACAAAAGAGACATATACTCTTCAAATTGTGGCCAAATTCGAATTTTTATCATCATTTCTTACTATACAAACTGTAATGTAATATCAAATAATGAAACATTTTAGTCATTTGCTCTTGAGAAAGATCACAGTATGGATAATACATGAAAAACTCCTAACATTATTATTTTGTCAGGGGATCATTCCATGGAAACTCACAGGGGGTGAAAAAGTAACAATTTCAGAATTTGATCATATTTAGTACATGGATACCTACATATCGTAATAGCAAAACTCCCAAATATCAATGCCCTACCTTTAACCATTTTTAAGAAAATGGTGTAAATGGTGTTTCAATGCTTGAAGGCGTGTACATGATCATCAGCTGGACACCAATTTCCCTGCTTAGTGATGAGTTGACTTATAGACCTCATTTTTTTATGCATCAAGTATGTAGAGTACGATACGGTTAGGAAAACCGGCACAACAGCCGGGAGGGCGGGACGCTGACCACCCCCCCCCCCCTTTCGTACTGCATCCAGTGAGGCCCTCAGGCAGAAGCTAACACGGCGGCCAGTCAGTACCCATTAGGCCATTGAGGCCTGTGTGGGACGGAGTTTAATTTTAATAGTTGAAAAACACGCTTTTCATGCTGTGATTTAAATCAATGATTAAAATATATAACTCCCCCTATGAAAATAGTACAGCCCTCAATTTTCGTACTGTAGCTCTTCAGTCCCAAGTATTAATTATAACAAATAATGAAAAGCATATTTCATTGCATTTAATAGTTCTTACTTTCAGTTAAAGTTAGCTCCATCAGCAAAATGGTTTGAACTACTTTTTTCTGAAATGTTTACATATTTGGTAGAAATCTTAGGTGCAAAGAAGACTATCCTAACTCACTCACTTCATAGAAAAACAAAAACATAAAAATGACGTATGTAGGCATATCATTTGTATACAGCACTACTGGGTTTTATAAAATTAAAACCATAGGTATTCCTTCCAACAGTGTTCTTAAACTATGAATGGTAAACATGTAAAAATGATTGATAATGGTTTACAGCTCTTACTTGTTTACCATTCATAGTTTAAGAACACTGTTAGAAGGAATACCTATGGTTTTAGATTTCTAAAACCCAGTAGTGCTGTATACAAATGATATGCCTACATACGTCATTTTTATGTTTTTGTTTTTCTATGAAGTGAGTGAGTTAGGATATTCTTCTTTGAACCTAAGATTTCTACCAAATCTGGACACTTGTCCAGGACTTTTGAATTTGATGAACTTCACCTTTTCTGCTGATGGAACCAACTTTAACTGAAATTAAGAACTATTAAATGCAAGGCAATGCTATATGCTTTCCATTTTTTTAATACTAAAACTGGAGAGCTACAGTATCAAAATTGAGGACTGTACTATTTTCATAGGCTGAGTGATATATATTTTTTTTAAATCATTAATTTAAACCACAGCATGAAAAAAGTATTTTTCGGCATTCTTAGTAAATAATGTAAAAGATGTATCTTACTTTTTATATGAGGTATCAATATAGTGGTTTACATTCTTGATGTGTAAAAAAATTGAGGTCTATAGGTCAACCATTACTAGGCAGTGGCCATATGAAAATGGGGGAAATTCGTGCCCAACTGATGATCATGTACACACATTTTAGCCTTCAAAAATAATTTTCTTAAAAATTGTTAGAGATATGACTGTATTTGGTATTTTCACTATTAACACATGTAGGTACCCTCGTACCAAATATGAGCAAATTCTGAAATGGTCACCATATCATTCACCAAAATACCTGATTTTCCAAGGAATGACCCTAATGGCAAAAATTTAATCTTTCCTACTCCTACGAATATCAATAGACTAATATTTGGTAACTGATTGACATTACAATGGCTCCCATTCTGACTTTCTGCAAATAACTATGGGGTTGTCCAAGCTTTTCCAGTGGCAGCCCTTTGTTGGACTTCTAACAGATTTGAATTTGTTTCATTCATTCACACATTCATTCATTCATTCATTCCCTATCATCTCATGGGTCACACCAATAAATACAAAGCCCTTTTACATACTGGCAATTTAATCTTTCATCATAAATTTGACAAGTGTCCTTTATAACTGTTGCGTGGAATTTCCGTTGTATGTAGTTCTCCTTTTATCATCATCTTTGTCTGTGTCCCTCAGTGTATGAATGTTGGTACGGCGCCGTGATCCAGAAGGGCCTGGCTGCACATTTTCTCTGGAAAGAAACAGTATGGCACAATTACTCAGTAATGTGACACCTGAATAAAAGAAAAGGAGTTGCATATTCTTAACATGTCATTTCCTAATACACATGGCACAATGTTGGTTAATACATTTTTTCTTCGTTCTCCTCTATGGGGGTTTCACTAGTAACTGTAGAAAATAGTTTTTAAATATAAAATTGGAAATTTCAATATTAATTTATAATGGAATTAAAAACAATGTTTTTGATGGACTGAATACATTTCATACTAACTTCACCAAGTACATTACTTCTAATTATATGATGAATCAAAAGCTACCTAAAGAAAACTCAATAAACTGTCAGGATAGTAACATTGACCTCCTGGTATGATATTTCGGCTGACAATCATTCAGCTATCTTCAGGTACGTGTCAACTAGTGTATGACACCAGCTCACCAGAACGACTGTTAGCCAAAAATCATACCAGGAGGTTGAGTTATCCAGCTGCAATCCTGAAACTTTATTGAATAAAATGTCAGAAGTTGGGGGGGGGGGGGGGTGAGTTATTGACAATTTTTTAAATGTTATGGAGAAAATAGGATCTAGATGTTCATTATAAGAGGCAAGGCTATTAATGGGAGTAGGATAGGAATTTGACACCCGCTTCGAAATTTTTTTTCATTGTTGACATCAGTTTCCCAAATGGCAATAATATCGATGTTGTGGTCCAACAAGAATTTCGATAGAAAGTCACACTATATCTTGCTGATACTTTTTTGACATTCACTTTGAGTCTGATGGTTGGTAAAATGTTTCTCAATAAGGAGTTCTGAGAAGAGCTGTTTCTACTATTTTTCCAGGAGATCCTGTGAATATTCTGGCTGCCTTTATTGCTGTTGCTCATTTAGCACCACCCAGGAGACATATGTAAGGCATTTTTAAGGTTAGACCTATGGACGTGAGCAACCCACCTCCCTAAAATTTGCAATAACCCTAACAGCGAACTAGCTTAACCCTTTGCGGCACATCAAATTAAATTTTCCTCATCAGCAATTGTTCCACACAAAGTAACAAAAGAGACCACTAATGTATATATGTAAATTTATTTTCAGAAATTTGTTTCACATTATGTTTTTTTAGTCACTGGTGAATCATTTAAGAGCCTGGCGTTTAGTCACAGAATTTCACAGCCCTCCATATCGAAAGTAGTTGTGGAAGTATGCAGTGCAATTTGCAGTACTTTAAACGACCAATACTTAAAGGTGTAGTAGCAGCATTATATTTTACAATCTGAATTATGTTCATGCATGACTCAGACAATTCGTAACACGAAATCGGCACCTGCTACGTATACACAATAACACACCATACAAGCAGAAAGCAACTAAAATCGCCGCTTCTGCGCATGCGCAGGTTAGCGCTGCCTAGTGCACATGCGCGGATTCACGGGAGTTTAGAACTGGTCTCTATTCCGGCGCGCAGATAAAGTGTCTGCTAAAAATCATGGTTCCGCGGTAGTTGCATGTGTTTCGCCGCTAGATGGCTGTCGCGCTAGACCTATACCTTTTGCGGCGGATCGTCGTGTAATACCGCCTTAAGAAATTTAGAGAGACGGAATTTGAAGTGGACTGCAGATCGAGACTATTGCCGCTAAATTACATTTTATGTAATGACTTCAAAGATAAGATCAGAGAGTAGGGCATCCAAGCAGTCATTTTCCCCCATTCTATAAGGAAGTGGATTAGGAAAATAAGTAACTAGTAGAAGTATGGTACCCTCAACCCCGCACATTTGGGTGGATTGTGGAATATGTATGTAGGTCCAAATATGCACCTCCCTTCAAGTTACAGGACTGAAAGATTTCAAAGCAGCTGGACTCAATGGCATCCAACCAGAATTCCTTATCAATATAGGAGGTTTCGCTAAGAAACTGATGGCAGAATTGTTCAACATTCTGTTGACTTGTCAACAACCATTTCAGGCAAAGGCAAAGATTGTTTTGAAACCTGATAAACCTAACAATAATGTAGAAATCTATCATCATCATTCTTAGTTCCTGCTACAAGCTTTTTTATTGGTTTATATGTAACAGAATCAGTAATGCTATTCAAGTTGAACAGGCAGGCATAAAACCACGGCATAGCTGCTGCGACCAAGTATTGTCTCTTACATTCTTTATAGAAGCAGGATATCAGATGAAATTAAAACATCTGTGGTATTTTTAGATCTCAGTGCTACTTTTGACACTACGAGGAGGGACGGCTTTATCTATAAATGTCTTCACACAATACTCTGCAGAATGATTGCCTAACTGATTAGGAGTATGGTAAGTGATCAGGAATTCCAGTAGTCCCCAGTAGCAAGATAAACAAGGAGAGTATGCTAAACAATGGATTTTTTTTTTTTTTTTTTTGTGGTTTTAGGGCACACAACTTCTACGGTCATTAGCCCCCAGACAAGAACTTAGATTCACTAGATCTCAAAAAAAAAAAAAAAATTTGGTGACAGAAAATCAAGAACAGGCGAAAAACGAAAGATAAAGGACAATGAAAAGGGTTAAATATACTTCGATAAGTTGGTCAAGTTGATAAAACGAAAAAGCAGCTGCTCGTGTGTCATCAGCTAAAATTTCCTCCAGTGCAGACTGAAAGTGAAGGGCTACACGGAGATGATTAAAATTTATGCAAGACAATAAAACATGTCGCACCGTCAGCAATTCACCACAGGAGCACAGCGGTGCAGGGTCGGCGGTTAGTAAATGACGGCTGAAACGGCAGTGACCAATCCGCAACCGGGCCAGGATAACCTCCTCCCGCCAAGAGGGGCGTGAGGAGGTCCTCCAAGCGGTCGGGATCGGTTTGACAGTTCGCAATTTATTGTTGTACAGTGAAAGCCACACACTGTGCCATTGCGACATGATACTCCGGCGAAGAGCCTGTTGAACATCGTCCGATGGGACGCAAAAGGTAGCCATCGAGGCAAAAGAGCTGCTGCCTTGGCTGCTATGTCGGCGGCCTCATTCCCGGGCACACCCACATGGCCAGGGACCCACAGGAAAGAAACGTGACAGCTGTCATCTGCTAGCAACTGGAGGGAGCGTTGGATCCGATACACGAGAGGATGGTTCGAGAAAGGGTCCTTAAGACTCTGCAGGGCACTAAGAGAGTCCGAACATATGGCATAGAAAGGTTGGCGATGGCGGCAGGTATACAAAACGGCTTGGTGGAGGGCGATAAGCTCAGCCGTGAAGTTCGAGCACCGGTCAGGGAGCTTGTATTGGAAACGGTTGTCCCCGACGACGAAGGCAGATCCGACACCGGCAGTGCTCTTGGAACCATCAGTGTAAATAAATATGGCATTATCGAACCGCGAACGGAGTTCGACAAGCTTCGAGCGGTATACCAAATCCGGAGTGCTCTCCTTGGGGAGCGAACTAAGTTCGAGGTGTGTGTGAACCTGGGCCTGATGCCACGGTGGCAATGGGCTTTCGCTCAACCGAAGGGTGGAAGGAAGGGTAAAATCGAGCCGCTGTAGCAGGCGGCGAAACCGAACTCCAGGTGGAAGCAAGGCAATCGCAGACAACTGATATTGGCAATCGAGTGAGTCGTCAAAAAATAATCTGTAAGATGGATGGTTGGGCATCGACCGTAGGCGGCATGCGTACCGACACAAGAGTATGTCACGTCGAGTGGTCAAGGGCAATACAGCAGCCTCGGCATACAGACTCTCAACAGGGCTGGTATAAAATGCACCGGTCGCCAGACGTAATCCCCGATGGTGGATAGAGTTGAGACAGCGGAGAATCGACAGCCGTGCTGAAGAGTATACAAGGCTTCCGTAGTCGAGCTTCGACTGAACAATGGCCTGGTAAAGGTGTAGCAGGACGGTACGATCCGCTCCCCATGACGTGCCACTGAGGACACTAAGAACATTAAGGGATCGGGCACAACGGGCAGCCAGGTAGGACACCTGTGTGGACCAGCAAAGTTTACGATCCAACATGAGTCCCAAGAATTTCGTAGTCTCCACGAAAGGGAGAGCAACAGGGCCGAGACAGTTTTCTCAGTGGAGAATCGGAAGCCGTTTGCGATGTTCCAGGAATATAGACGGTCAAGACAGCGTTGGAGAGAACGCTCCAAGAGACACGTCCGCAGGGCGCTACAATAAATTGCGAAATCGTCAACAAAAAGAGATCCGGAGACGTCGGCTGAAAGGCAATCTACGATTGGATTGATTGCAATGGCAAAGAGCGCCACACTCAAGACGGAGCCCTGTGGTACCCCATTCTCCTGGCAAAAGGTATCTGACAAAACAGAGCCCACCCGTACCCGGAACTTGCGATCCGCCAAAAACGCTTGAATGAAAAGAGGAAGGCGGCCCCGAAGGCCCCATGTGTGCAATGTGCAAGGAATTCCCGCTCTCCAACAGGTATCGTATGTCTTCTCCTAGTCGAAGAACACTGCTACTGTTTGACGCTTCTTCAAAAAGTTATTCACAATGAAGGTCGAAA
Organism: Locusta migratoria; assembly: GCA_026315105.1. Lineage (NCBI taxonomy): Eukaryota > Metazoa > Arthropoda > Insecta > Orthoptera > Acrididae > Locusta > Locusta migratoria. The sequence goes on from CM048755.1 coordinate 109,072,384, forward strand.
ACGTAACGAGGTGATCAGCAGCAGAGCGGTGTCGACGAAAACTGCATTGGATATTAGTCAGAAGGCGGCGAGATTCGAGGAGCCAGACCAACCGAGCGTTAACCATGCGTTCCATCACCTTACAGGCGCAGCTCGTCAGAGAAATGGGGCGATAACTGGAAGGAAGGTGTTTGTCCTTCCCTGGTTTGGGGATGGGGACAACAATGGCGTCACGCCAACTTGTGGGAACAAGACCTTCAGTCCATATGCGATTGTAGGCACTACGAAGAAAGCACTTGCCCGCAGGAGAGAGGTTCTTCAGCATCTCAATATGAATGGAATCGGGCCCGGGAGCAGAAGACCGGGACAGGGCGAGAGCACAGTCTAGCTCCTGCATGGTGAAGGCGACGTTATAATTTTCACGATTAAAAGAGCGGAAAGAAGGCGGCCGTGCCTCCTCTACCTGTTTGCGAAGGAGAAAGGCAGGGTGGTAATGGGCAGAGCTCGAAACCTCCGCAAAGAAATGGCCCAATGCGTTGGAAACATCAGCGGGGTCCACGAGGACTGCGTTCTCCACGGTCAGGCCAGGAATCGGGGAGTGGACCTTGATGCCGGACAAACGGCGTAGGCCACCCCAGACAACCGTGGAGGGAGTAAAACAGTTAAAAGAACTAGTAAAAGCAGTCCAGCAAGCTTTCTTGCTGTCGTTTATGATACGACGGCACTGCGCTCTCATACGTTTGTAATTCATGCAATTCTCCAAAGTTGGGTGGCGGCGGAAGGTGCGTAAAGCACGGCGCCGGGCCCTAAGCGCGTCGCGGCAGGCTGCAGTCCACCAAGGGACCTGGACACGAGGTGGAGAAGAGGATGTACGAGGTATGGAACGTTCAGCAGCGGTGAGAATAACCTCTGTGAGGTAGTCAACCTGACTGTCACAGTTGGGAAAATTCTGATCGTGAAAAACAGCCATGGAAGAATAAAGCCCCCAGTTGGCTTTGGAAATGTTCCAACTGGTGGGACGAGGAGATGGGGAATGATGCAGGAAGCGGATGATACAAGGGAAATGGTCACTCGAGTATGTGTCAGAAAGTGCATACCACTCAAACCGACCGGCAAGCTGAGGAGTACGTATTGCGAGGTCTATATGGGAGTAAGTGTGTGGTGTCTGAAAGGAAGGTCGGTGCACCGGTGTTGAGGCAGACAAGATTGAGGTGTTGGAGAAGGTCCACCAAAAGGGAGCCTCTCTGACAAGGCGCCGGAGAGCCCCATAGGGGGTGGTGGGCATTGAAGTCGCCTACCAACACGAAAGGTGAAGGGAGCTGGTCGACGAGGTGTAGCACATCTGACCTAGTAAGGGCAGATGACGATGGCGAATAGATATTACAGAAGGAAAAGGTAAATGTGGATAAGGTGATGCGGACGGCAACTGCCTGTAGGTGAGTGTGCAATGTAATGGGATGGAAATAGACATCGTCTCGAAGGAGCATCAGAACCCCTCCATGGGCTGGGACACCTTTCACGGGTGGCAGGTCGAACCGCACAGAGGTGTAGTGTGGAAAGTCTGCACGGTCACTTGGACGCAACTTCGTTTCCTGGAGACAGACTAGAAGCGGGCAGTGCAATCGAAGGAGTAGTTTTAACTCCTCCCGATTGGAACGAATGCCGCGAATATTCCATTGAAGGAGCGCCATGATAAAAAATGAAATAAGAAATAAGGATAAAAACCAACTAGCAAGCGGGGTCACCTCGACGGCCACTGAGGACCGGATTTCGAGGGAGCACTGCTATCGCCATCTAGTGGCAAAGTGTCATGTTCCATTGGTTCGATCGACGCGTCTGCCACCTCCCGGAGTTGATCAGGAGGGGCAGCTTCCACCGCCGGTAGACGGCCGGGTGCCCGGCAAACGGAGTGTCCCGGTGAAACAGAAGACGGCCGAGGCCGGCAACTGTTGGATGGCGTGACCGAAAAGTCACGCCGCGGCGGGGAAGGGCGGGGCTGTTCTTTTTTGGAAGCCTTCTTAGAAGCATGACAGGTTGAAGAAGCGGTTGACGATTGAGAAGTCGGAGTCTTGAGAAAATCTTCGCGGACGGGTTCCCTTTTTGAACTCCGGGCAGCAGATTTGGGTGCCCGGGATGTGTGTGAACTGGTCGACGAATTCACCGTAGAACGGGTAGAAGGCATCGGAGAGGTGGAACGAGCAATTTTCGGGCTAGCCGACCTGACGACAGTGTCACTGAACGTTAAATCGCAAGTCTGAATGCCTACCTCCTTAGTTGGTCGAGGGGAGGCGAGGACCTGGCTGAAAGTACCTGATGGGAGTACTGCGGGCTTCCTACTAGCTAATAACTTCCGAGCGGCATAGGTCGAGACCTTCTCCTTCACGCGAATCTCTTGGATGACCCGCTCTTCTTTATAAACGGGGCAGTCCCGTGAAGAAGCAGGATGGTCACCCATGCAATTAATGCAGCGAGGGGATGGAGGTAGACATTCACTCTCATGAGCGTCCCTGCCACAGGTGGCGCACTTGGCTGCATTTGGACAAGATTTACTGGTATGATTGTACCTTTGGCAATGGAAGCAGTGTGTAGGATTTGGTATGTACGGGTGGACGGAAATGACCTCGTAGCCCGCTTTCACTTTCAATGGTAGGTCAACCTTGTCAAAAGTCAAGAAGACAGTACGGGTTGGCACGACGTCATTGTTAATCTTTTTCATCACGCGATGAACATCCGTGACTCCCTGATCGGACGTATAGTTCAATATCTCCTCGTCCGATAACCCATCCAGTGATCTAGAAAACACTACCCCCTGCGAAGAGATGAGGGTGCGGTGAGCCTCCACTTTCACAGGGAAAGTATGTACAACGGTAGCTCGAAGTAACTTCTGCGCCTGGAATGCATTTTCTATTTCGAGCAACAAGGTCCCGTTGCGCTGCCTAGAGCAAGTCTTCAAGGGACCAGCGATCACATCGACACCCTTCTGAATAATGAACGGATTTACTGCAGAGAAATCCTTATCGTCGGTACGTGATACCACCAGGAACATAGGAATGTTTGGCAATGCTTTCTGTGGCTGAGAATCATGTTTCCGCTTATGGGTCAGGGTTATAGATGATGTGGAAGGTTTCATAGCGCAGGTGTCCCCCATGATTACCGGAGTCTCCGATGGCGCGCTCCTTCCTTGTGGGGGCCCTCACTGAGGGTGCGCCCGCCTTAGGTGACTGTTCGCAACTCAGGTCACACCTCCCGAGAACGGACGGAGGGACCAATTGGTATGTTCGGAAGGTATCAGCTAGGGTAATCACCCCTCCCTGGGCCCGGCCTTTACCGGGGGGTACGTACGTGCCCTACATGTCTACCCGGGGCGGGGAGTTACGCCTTACCCCGTCACCGGCTACGCAGAGCATGGGTCGACCTTCAGACACGCAAAGGGAGGAAAGAAAGGAGGAAGGAGAGAAAGGGATGAAGGAGGAGGGAGAATCTCAAACGCCGAGGCGGAGATTAAAGGGTGAGTCAAGAACAAGGAGAAAGGAAAAAGAGGAGAAGGCTGAAGAACAGGAAAGGAAGAGGACCAAGAAGAGAAGACAGGAAGCGAAAAAGAAACCTTTGACTGATGAAAAACACCCGTCTCCGGGCGAAGGCACAAACCGGGGGGGGGGGGGGGGGAAGAGGGAAGCGGCCTGGGACGGAAGAAAGGTCGCTTCGGCTCGGGGCCCCGTGCGCGCCACACACGTACCCACGAAAGAGCTGTGGGCCCCCTGGGGGGGGGGGGGGGTATCCAATTGTGAAGTGCACATTTCTCATCTGTAAATATATAGGTAAGTGTAACCACTGATGTCTGTAATACCCATATACTAAATAATAAATGAAAATTTTAGTGATAAACGTCTCATTAAATTAGCTTACTATACACATTTTCATTCACTTCCCTCATATGGCATCACATTTTGGGGTAATTCACCATTTAGTAAAGAAGTATCCTGAAGACATTTATTTAAGGATCTAGGGATTTTCACATATTATATATATTTACTTACAAAATTTGTTAATAACGCAACTCAGTTTGAAGTAACAGCAGTATGCGTAAGTACAACACTAACAGAAAAGATTATCTTCATTATTCATGGTTAAATCTAACTGTTGCAGAAAATGAGGTGAATTATGCTGCCACAGAACATATCAAAAGTCTGAAAAACAGCCAACAATCATTAATAATAAGAACAATAATTCTGAATGACAACACATTGTACTCAGCAGATGAATTTTTAGATATAAATTAGTAATTAAAAAGTTTAATCTCTTGTAATATCATGTAAACATAGCTTTCATTAACTTGATGCATTATCTATGAAACAATTGTCTCCCATTCATCTTACTACTAAATTAGGCTACTTCTCTATGTTTAAAATATGATTCACATTGTTGTTATTCTGATTGATAGTAACATTTAAATAGCATTTCTGGCCATTAATGTTACAAAATATGTAATTTTTCTTATACCAAAGCTTAAAAATTGTTAAATTTCAAGATTATATCACATTATCGAAAATGCACTGTTAGTCACTGAAGCTCTGATGATATCACACAATACGAGTAGAATTAACTTAAATAATGCATAACTAATGCAAATATTAAAACTGACAACCAACTTTAAATTCACATTTTTACCAACTACATTAGAAAACAACTTTAAATACAAATCTCTGCTAAGTCTATTACAAATAGCTGTTTTGCGAATGTGAACATCAGCTCAATATTCCATACATAATAATACTTTAGCATTTTGCAGTTACAGTGTATGGTAATAATTAACTTATTATTATTCTATATCCATACATCTTCACAAGATAAAATCCCAAAGTGACGAGTTAGCTTTAGCCACACTTTGCACATTTCTCATTGTTTGTAACACGAAGGGGAGAGAGAAGAAAAAAGAAAACTTTTAACTTTTGGGCAATTTTATAAATACCTACAATATATAAGATGTGTATTAAGAATAGTTTTACTTTTAAAAGTGCACTATGCAGTTATTTTTACTTATTCCAGCCAAAACTACACATTGCAAACAAATAGAGTTTAAGTAGTAGTAGTAGTAGTAGTAGTAGTAGTAGTAGTAGTAATCAGTGTCCCATTGTGCACTATTATGTTTGAGGGTTGATAATAATGGGATAGAAGATATGGGTGCTGAAAGTTATAAACTTTTATAAAATTCTGTGTGTGAGTCTCAACCCCCATATTTCAACCCTGATATCGTTACCAACCCTCAATCACCATAGTGCCCAATGGGAGAATGGTAATTACTATCACATAAAAACTCTGATGTGTGCCTATATTTCACTCTGCAGTCAGTACTACAAACACCTCAATTTTTATGTATGTACTAGCAACTTGCCCCAGATTCGCATGGATATTATGGGATATATGTAACATTCCACAGACAATTCTCAAACTTTTTGCAAAGTTTGTCTCTTGCAGTTCAATCATAAACAAATTCCCTCTATTCATAACTTCTGTTACCCCGTCTTAAGTGGTGGTTTTTGGCATTTGAAAAACTTGCGTATTTTATGTCAATATTACACGATGGCATGTCTTAACTGCTGTTAAATCTTAATGACGAAACATGCAAGTATCATATTATGAAACAAACATATTTTCACATGTATGGCGAAGTTCATAAGTCACAGAATATACAGCTTTTCTCAAGAGTATTTATTGTTTTATTTCAAGGATTTTTGCTCGCCATACTCACCCACTACAATGCATCTTAATGAAATATAACTTAAACCTTCTTCATGAATCACACCGCCCATTGGTGAAAAACCATTAAGTAGTTTTCGAGCGTACTGAAGACAGACAGACAGATGCAGTGGGAGGACTGTTTTATAGCATGTATAGATATCTATAAAAATCTATGTGTATACACATTTTATTGTGTTGCTATGTTGTACACAATATGATTAAACCATGCTTATACAATCAACATTTTTACATGATAATATCACCATGTATGATATTTCTAAAAGTTTGTGTGGCACTCGGAAAGACAGTAATGTCCCTTGCGGAGAAAGGGTCACACACACACACACACACACACACACACACACACACACAAACTTATAAAATAATTGCAGGAAACAGTCAAATGCCCTATTCAGCCATGATAACTGTGTTTCGTTTTTAAAGTCATGCATGCATACAACCCTACTTATCAATTTTTTTTGAGAATCTGCTTCATTAAAGGCTAGAATTTCACATTGCAACTAATGTTTTGTTGTTGTTATTATTATTATTATTATTATTGGAATTTTTAGTGCGGACTAAATTGCTGGGTCATCAGTCCCCTGTTACCAGCTATGAGGTCACTTCATAACCTTAACAATTTAGATAAAGTACTGCACACCCAGTACACAAGATGTATGGAGACAATGGATGCTAAAACATTAACATAAAAGAGTAGACTAAATAATCTTTCTTTATGCAGAACTGAGCAGGCGGGCAAGTAATGTGGGTGCTGCTGTCCACAGACAACACAGAAGGGAGGAGGTGTGCAAGGGACATTTGGGTGTCATGCACGTCCACATTCCTGACAGGTTGAGTTGGCATTACACGGAAAGGACATGTGCCCAAACCTCCATCACTTAAAACAGTGCATAGGGGAGGAACGTAAGGCTTTATGTAACACCAGTAAATTATCACCCTGACCACCTCAGGCAATGAATCACACTCAAAGGCCAAGATGAAGGCACTGGCAATAACCCTGTTGTCCTTCGGACCCCAATAAACACGCCGAATAAAGTGGACTCCTTGCCGCTCTAAGTTCTTGTGTACTTCATCACCTGACTACAATAGAAGATCTCTATGGAATACAATTTCCTGGACCATGTTGAGGCTCTTGTTATGTTCTCAATGAAAAATAATGGTTTTATTAAACTTCCTGGCAGATTAAATGTGTGTGCTGGAACCGGGACTCTAACCTGGGACCTTTCCCTTTCACGGGCAAACACTCTACACTCTGCTGCAGAGTGAAAGTTTCATTCTGGAAATATCCCTTAGGCTGTGGCTAAGCCATGTCTGCACCATATCATTTATTCCAAGAGTGCTGGTCTTGCAAGTTTCGCAGGAGAGCTTCTGTGAAGTTTGAAAAGTAGGAGGCGAGGTATTGGCGGAAGTAAAGTTGTGGGGCGGCATCGTGAGTCGTGTCTGGACAGCTCAGTCCATCGATCGGTTGCCGCGAAAGGCAAAGGTGTCCGAGGTTGAGTCCCGGTTATGGCACACAGTTTTAATCTACCAGGAAGTTTCATATCAGCGCACACTCCGCTGCAGAGTGAAAATTCCATTCTGTAAATGGTTTTATTGTCATTAGTGATTCCCCATCCATTCTGGTACAGACATCGCCTTGATTTCTTGCCCTACATTCCTCCTATGGCACGGCCAGGAAAGGGAACATTTGGGGGTCTTATTTCTTAGCATTAAAATCTACCTATCCTCTCTTAGACATTGTGGTTATGTGTCTACTGATGATACTCTTAGCTCATTTTATGGTGGTCCTACGAATAGCTAGGGATATAGAAGTCCACTCAGGCAGGGCCCCGCTTGCTTGTATAAGCCTGATATAACCGAGGTGCAACAGGTTCCCCAGAGGTTGCACATTAGCAACTGTTCAACTTCAACAACCATGCATCGCCTCAGCAAGCAGCACACTGAGATTGAGGGTTATTAGCAATTAACTGCATCTTGGATATTTTGTAAACGTTAATAATAGTAAACACAAAAATATAGTAAACTTACTGTCTGTCACTGGTACGAGTTTCAGGCTGGGAGCTGCCACCCGAAGTAAAGGGAAAAAAACTACTGATGCTGTTCCACATATACATTATCAAAGTGTAAGCCCAGTTATTTAGGTTTGCTGTATAGCTCCATAGTGATGTCTCATTATTCTCTTGTCGAGGATCTGCCTGCAACAGTCAATTTCATATATATACTTCACAATATCAAACAAATTTCAATAGATACTGTCAAACAATTCAGAAAATTAGTTGTTATATCTAATTGTATGTGAAGATGAGTAACATTATCATACACTGGTCTCAAAGGAAACAATATATTTGATACATAAATAGATATAGGAATGTAAAATCTTTGAATAATAGGTGGCTATCAACAAAAATATACATTACTGACCACTCATCTCTAGGGTAGCCTACAATAGCAACAGTGGTTCTGTTGCTATAATAGTTGTGTGCATCATTTGACTGGGATGCCAACTGGTCGCAAACAGTGGTGGCTTAGCTACCATAGAGCTAAGCGGGACATTGCTTCAGGGCCGCCAAACATGTGGAGCTCTATGGACGATGTTCATAAAAGTGTGCGTTTTCTTTTTTAATACCGTATATCTGATGTTGCTTTGTAACAGCCAGGCTATTGTCGCTACATTCTAAATCTAACTTAAACTAAGTTAACCCAAGGCAAACAACATTCAGGTCCAAGTGGGGATTTTAACCCCCGGCAGGAGCACCCCGTGAACTGTGGCATGGCCTTTTCTGGCCTAGTTGAATCAAGCATTTTCGACTTATAATTGTTTGAACTAAAAAATCACTGTTGAATCAGAAACCATATGATATCTCTGCAAAAACTTTTTTTTAAATATATATAACCAAGGCATTAGCAGAGATAATACTGAAGAGTTCCAGTAAATATGAATGTAGCATAGCAGAAAGTATTAAAGAAACAAAAATGCTAAATTTTGAGTTCACATTCCTTTGCAAATTCATGCACAATATAGTGAATGACATCAATTTGCATCTGAAATCTTACAAAAATGCAATATTGATTTGGATGAGGCAAGCAGAGCTTTCACAGATGTTAAAATTAAAGGTTTATAGAAATTATTTCGAATCATTCAAGTTCAAAGCCAGTAAAACTACAAAACATTACACCAAAGATCTGAATTTTCATGAAAAATGGCAGAAGAAAGTTTGAAAATGAACCCAAATCAGCAGCACCTTAACACACTACTCTTGCATTGTTCTTTTTAACCAATATATCAGGTTGTTATAAATTACACTTAAAAATTTGGAGCCCTTTTCCGTAATTTTCTTGAGAGTGAGCTATAAGACTTCCTTGACAGGACATCCTTAAGGTATACTACTAACTTCCAAGGTCTCATCCCAAACTGAATTTTCAAAACTGGAAGACCCTTTGTTAGCCTTACGGGGTTGTTGCCGACCCACTAAGTTTGTACACTGTTCAGATGCGATTGAAGAGGGCAAGCAGCTGACCTTTAAGTCTGTTGAGAGGTGGCAGAGAGATCGCCTGTGGATGCAATCCAGTCCTGGAGAGATGTCGGGGCAAGCTATAAGAGCACTTGGGAGTTCCCACACACTAAATGTAGTGTTATACATTTCCTGATGGCACAAATGAAACGACAACTGCTTATGCTGAACCCATTCTTTAAAGGCACTTAAGTCCACACTGAAGCCGATCATGCAGAACTGCAAGCATAGTACTCTGCCAGGTGTTTGACAGTAGCGGCTGAGTTAGTACAAGGGTACCTTGAATAGACAGGCACAATATATCTGCCAAAAGTGAAAGCCAAAATGGTGCCGAAACTGCAACCACACCTGAGATGGGGAGGCGTGATAACCAATGGTGGCAAAGAACCTTTCCTGACAGTCGTGTTTGCTCTGCTGGACGAGTCGCCAGCTCAGGCCCAGAGCCATTTGAAGGTAATCAGATGTTATCGAGAAGGGTAGCTGTAGTGATGTTGCAGGTGGTCTTTGACAGTCTCAGCCATCTCAGATATCTGCCAGAGTATCAGCAATCACCAAAGGGTGACTGTAGAGGAAGGAACATTGCCTCAGCTGTGGAAACAAGGGCCACAATAACATGGTCAACTGCCGTATCTATATAAGCAGAAAGCGGGGCATCAACCATGGCAACTGAGGCATAAGCTGACCAACCAGCCTCACGGAGAGACCATCATGGCAGGTGGTCCGGGGGTTAAGACTGGAGAAGAGGTACCAGAATAGGGAAATGGACGCTACCATAAAGATCTTTGTGTACCCTCCAACTTAGGTATAGGAGGAGACCAGGGCTACTGAGAGAAAGGTCAATGGCCGAGTATGTGCAATGTGCCATCGTAAAATGCATGGGAGCACCGGTGTTGAGAAGGCATATCTTCTGTTGTGTCAAGGTGACCTCCACATTCCTACTGTGGTCCCAAGATCTGGGTTCCATCCCATTAAGGGCAGTTGGCATTGAAGTGCCCCTAAAGGAGGAACAGGAGGGGGCAACCAAGGCTGCAAGGTCTGTGGGAAGTACTATTTCATCCGGGGCAAGGTAGGCAGAGCAGAGAGTGATTTCCTGTTCTGCCTGGACTCCAACAGCCACTGCCTCGAGTGGCTGCACTGGATACAGAGCAAGGACACAGAGACTCCACCACACATTCATTGTCTGCACAGTTCTTGTAATAACCCCTATAGCCACGAAGGGCAGGGTCCACTGGACAGGAAACGACGTTTCATGTAGGGTTAGGCATATGACAGGGAGGTGGCACAACAGTTGTCGTTACTCAGCCAAGTGGTGGAAAAAACCACCACAATTCCACTTAAGGATAATGCTATCAGTGGTCGTGGGGTGGGGAGAGGAGGGGAGGGGAGAGGAGCATTTAAGCACCCAGGGAACAGTTCAGGTCTCAGGAATGCTCACCACCACTGACAGAGGCAGCTAGATCAACTTCTATCACATCTGAGGATCCACTACGATCTCTGTCCTGAATGGACACCACATTGTCCATATCATCCTCAGATGCAGAGGTGGTCACTTTCTGCTTTTCCTTTTTCATCTTCTTTCTGGTCTTTCTTGAGTTCTCTCTCTCCTCTTTTGCTTTCTCAAACTTAGAAGGCTTTTCAGACTGTCTCGTGGACCAGGACGACTCAGAATCCTAATAACTCTTAGTGATACTTTCAGCAACTGGCTGGTTTCAACAGGGGCAGAAACCATGGGAGGAAGGGAACCCAGGGATCCCTTCTTTGTGGGGGGAGCCAGAGGAGACTGGGGACTGATGTCCCCGGGATTTGGGGGATCAGTGCTTCCAAGTTAGATAACTTGGGAGCAACAGGAGCGGGGATGCCCCTAGAGGCAAGCATAGGCAACCAGGCCTGAGGGCCCTCAAACAGATTCTGGACTGACAGCAGTGTAGAAACTGCTGTGGCATAAGGTGTTTTAAGGTGCACAGGGCTAAGCTTCTCATATTTTCTTGTGGCCTCTTAATAGATAAGTCTGTCCAAGGTCTTGTATTCTTGGATTCTCTCTCTATGAAGGGTTCTGCAGTCCAGCAAGCAAGGGTTATGGTGATGTCCCCAGTTCACGGAGATGGACGAAGGAGTACATGGGACGTGCACATTGGCAATCCCGACAGGTGATGAGGTCTTAACATGTGCCCGAACCTCCAATGTTTAAAGCATTGCATAGGGAGAGGGATGTAAGGCTTGACATCAACAGGTAATGAATCACCCTCTAAGGCCACAATAAAAGAACCTATGGCGACCCTCATCTATCGTACCTCTGTGGATATGGCAAATAAAATGAACCCCTCAATTGCAAGACTACCCTAGGGCACTGTGCCATCAGGCATTTTATACATGTGTACAGAATATCCCTGGTGCATCACTGTGCTATCAGTGTCTGCTGAAGCACAATTAGAGGTGATCTAATATATATCCTACAGCTTCCCACACCAGGCCTAGGTGTTGCACCTGTGTGTGTCACCGTAATATTGGCAGGCTGTGCCCTCTGACCTTGACGCTGCCAAACCTAAACCTGATGGTCATCTGAGGTTATGGTGAAGTAGGACTCATTACTCAACATGATGCAACTCTATTCGTCCTCTGCCCATGTCTCCTGGGGATGGAATCACTCCAAATACCAGTGTTGGTGTAACAGTATCAGTGGCAACTTACAAATGGGGCAATAGGATCTCTCTAAGGCAGAAGAGAGTCACTGAGACATTGTATAGAAATTCACAGGATGATGTAGGGTCTCCAATAAATGTTCGCTAGTGATGGGTGCCAAGGTCATGGGATCTTTTAGTGCCTGGCACACCATACAACAGGGGTGGTATTTCTTTGTCTACCTGAACCTGCAGGGCATGACAGTGTGCTTATGTAACCATGGATTCCAACATTGGACCACTGTTAGATCTTAGTGTCCCACACACCTGGCCATCACACAATATGCCCTCCCCTCTTCACGCAGTCCCTCTAGGGGGCTCCTGCCTTGGGAGTATGTGGGTGGCAACCACATGCACCCTTAGCTAAGTCTGGCATTACTTTCACTTACTTGTGTCAAGCTTCCTCTGCATTCCTCCCTATCAGCCTCCCTTGGGCATCTCTTGATTTGTTTGACCCGAAAATACTATGTTTCAGGCCCAAGGGTGTCTTTCCTTTTCCTTTTTCTACTCTTATTGTCAACTACTGCCTTGTAGTGAGAACCCTGTTAAAGGCAAAGAGAAAGAATATTATGGTCGTGACGGGACACCTCAATGTGAAAGTTGGCAATGATAACCAAGAAGTAGAAAGTATAATGGGAAAACATGATACAGGTAATAGAAATGAGAATGGTGAAAGACTTATTGAATTTTGTAGTAAGCTCAGGTTGGTGGGGGCACTATCTTCCCTCATAATAATTACCATAAAGTGACATGGGTTTCCCCTGACCATAGAACAGAGAACCAGATTGATCATTTCACTATTAACAAGACATGGTGAACCTTCCTGCTGGATGTGAGGAACAAGAGGGGAGGGTGTTACATGTGGGATGTGAACATCATTTAGTAATGCTACACTGACTGCAGACTGCAAGTACTACTAACACGCATCAGAAGAGGAGGATAAAAGTATAACTGGGATAAACTTAAAGAGATACAACAATGTTTTTCACTAGAATTGAGTAACTGATTTGAACAACTAAGAAGAAGATGGACAGGATATTGAACATAATTGGAAGAGCATTGAGAGGTACCTACATTGATACGTGTAAAAAGGTACTAGGCAAAAGGGAGAGAGGTAGAGACGAATGGCTTACTTCTGAGACATGGGAAGCTGTGAACCAAAAGGAAGGAATGCCAGACATGACTCAATACAGCAAGAACACAAGAAGAGAAAGTACAAGCTAGAACTTACATTAATGAACTTAACAAAATGTCCAAAAGGAGATTTCAACATGGGCAGTTATCAATAACTTTGCAACACAAGCTAGATGGCAGCACAAAACAATGATAGTAAGACCCTTTACCACATTACCAAGAGACTAAGAGGAACGTGTTTTAGATCTGACAAGTCAGAGAAAGTCAAAGATGTGAAACTATTGTCCTCACAAAAGTAATAGCTAAAAAGATGGAGAGAACACTTTCTGGAGATCTTGAATCGTGGAACATTCAAGGAAGAGGTGATGACAGAAGAAGAGCACGAAGATGTTGGTATCAGTACAGAACCATTGTCAAGACTAGAGATCTAAAGGGCCATTCAACAACTAAAGAATGGAAAAGCAGCAGGTATGGACAATATCACACTGGAGGCATTGAAAGTGGGTGCGAGTACTTCAGTCTAGATTCTGTTCCCACTTTTCAAAAAGATTTGGGAAGAAGAAGAGAAGATCCTCAGACATTGGAAAAAAAGACTACTGATTAAGCTTCCGAAGAAAGAGTGATTAGAATGCCGTAACTGGAGAGGGATTACCCTTATTTCAATACCGAGCAAGGTACTCAAGAGTACCGTAATTCTAAAAAAGTTAACTTTAGACAGAGAAAAGTGCAAGCAGGATTTAGAGAAGGTTATTCCTGTAGAGACCAATTGAACAAACTGCTCATAATTATAGAACAATCCAAGGGCTGCAATCATCACTGTATCTATTCTTTGTAGACTTTCAAAAGGCGTTTGACAGTGTAACAAGGAAGATGATGTGGAAAGCCATGAAAGAGTTTGGTATCCCTAAGAAAATTATAAAGATAACCCAAGAAATGTATGAGAACAACACGTCAAGTTTTACATCAGGGGATGCCATCCCAGTAGACAGAGGAGTTACCTATTTCAGGTGGTGCTAGATCTTGTGATGCAGAAGGCAACAAATCGCCGCAGAGAAATTCAACAGGGATTGACAGGCATGTTGGAGGACTTAAGACTTCACAGATGAGTTGTGTTTGCTAGCCAGCAGTTTCAAGGATATGGAAGCAAAGATAGATGATTTAAAAATTGAAGCACCAGAGGTGGGACTGAAGATAAATGGAAAGAAAACCAAAGAGTTTTGCTATAATAACTGAAATAAAGCACTATCTTTTTTTGTTTAAGAAACGAAGAAATCTAACAAGTCAAGCAGTTTTGCTACCTGGGAAGTATAGAAACCCCTGAGGGAATAACTATTGAGGCTATAGGAAACAGAATACATAAGGCTAAAGGAGCATTTGCAATGCTGAGGCCAATCTGTAAATTATGGGAACTTTACACCTATACCAAACTATGCATCTTCAATACAAATGTCAAGTCAGTACTGCTCTGTTGATGTGAAAAATGGAAAACTAACAAACAGCTGATTATGAGACTTCAAACATTTGTGAACAGAAGTTTGAGGAATATCTTGAGGATATGGTGGTCACAAGAAATATCCAATGAAGAACTATGGAGAAGAACCCAGGAAATACTCATTGATATTGAGATACGCCATAGGAAATAGAACTGGATTAGGCATACATTATGGCACGATAAAGACAACGTGGCAAGATGAGGCTTGGAATGCAATCCACAACATAGCAGGAGAAGATGCAGACCAAGGAATAGACGGAGGAGGAATGTAATAGCAAAAGGGACTGAGGAGGAGGGAAGACCTGGATTGAGATCAAGACAATGGTGCAGAAGAGTGTCTGGTGGCGGAAGGTCATTGATGCTCTATGCTCCACTTACAAGATACAGGAGTAAGTTTAATTGGTAGCCTGTCGAACATCTCCAAGACATTAGGAGTCTTGCTGCACTGTGACTCGCAGCAGTTGACTGGTACCAGGGCAGTGACATCACAAATGTGATGTGTCACACACATTACATAACTGTGTAAATCTGTGTAAAGTACCATATTTAATGACTTCTGATTGTGCAAATGTTGTGTGAAAAAGTGTAAGAGATAATTTAAGATTCTATGTCTACATCTATACCATCCAAGCCAGCTTATGGTGTGTGGTTGAGAATAATTTGTTTACCACTGCCACTTCCTCAATTTAACTTTTGAGTCACTTACAGTTCGTGGAAGACACTGCTTCCAGTAAGCCTCAGTGTGAACTCTGATCTCTCTTTTTGTGAGCTAAACATAAGAGGAAGCAATATATTGGCTGACTTACAGAAATGTACACTCTAAGAACTTTGACAGAATCACATACTGTAATGCAGAATTTCTCTCCTGCACTGCCTGCCACTGGAATTTGTTGAATATCTCTGTGACACTTTTGCACTTTCACACTCATTTAATGAGCCTTTAAGTGTACTGCTCTCCTTTCAATCAAATCCTATCTGGTATGTATCCCACAATGACAAGCAATATTCAACGTATTGGTAGAACACGTGGCTGATGCACTATATTTCCTGAGATTCATCCAGTGTACCTCAACTTGACATATGCCGTACTCACGATTAATAGTGTGTGGCCATTCTACTTCAATTCATTCTGCGTGCACAATCTCATATTTTAAGGAAGTAATTGCTTCCTGTGATTGTTCTGCAATCACATAATCATACAATCTTCCTTTATTTGTTGTAACTTGTACCAGTTGCATTTTTAAAACCAGTTCTTTGTGACTAGTTCTGGACTTAACCATGTATTTTCAAACCTGGCCTCAATAAGGTAAGTATATTTACATCATTTCGTAAGTCCCATACACAGACACATAAAAATTACATTCTCTATTATCATAATAGAAATTTCACAGTATGTTTTGGCTCAAATGTAATGCTCCTGCAAGTAAACACCTTGATAATCTTCACTTGTTCAAAGACTCTTTGTGTCATTATACAACCCCAGAGGCAGGTTGTCTATAAAATAATTCTCTTCTGTCTCAACCTGTTTTCTGTTTCTAAATTATGTGGGCACTATTACTCTATATACCTTAGAGTATTACAATAGTCTTTCCTGCAGTAAAGTAATACTGCATCAACAATTGGTCTTCCAAATGTGCAAGGACAAGTGTTTTACCCCTCCTCTGGCTGTCCTTTAATAAATTATAAGCCTATGAAGAGATGCCACACACCAGACTAGCCTTCCTATGTAAACTGCACACATGAGCTATTGACCTAATTCCTACAATTCTCTACACATCAGTGGAAATTGCAGGACTGCTTACATCTGCCTTAAATCTTCCACTTGATTGGAAACCAAAGTACCGTTATCTGCTTTTAGTACCTCTATACAGTCACAGTAACAGCTGACAAGAGTAGACTGTGGTGCATTTATCTGATTAAGTCATTTATTTATACTTACAGGCACTATCAACAAGACTGCATTAGGCCAAAGATCCAGTTCACCAAGATTTCTACTGTAGTCTTCACTAACATAATGATGGCGTGGAAATGATGTTGCCAACCCAAATCTGTCAAAAAGAAAATTACAAATTAAAATCAGCAAATTTTTGTACACACACACACACACACACACACACACACACACACACACACACACCAAAATTATAATTTTTTTTTTTGCTGGATGTGCTGTTTTAATAATACGAAAATAACATTGTAATTGCAGCTGCTGGTTCCCAGCCCAGATATTGATGAGGGTAATAGCCTAAAACACCGAAGGGCACCTGCAAAACTCTAACAATACATTCACTGCCATACGGACTTGCAACCCGTGGCCAGTGAGAAAGATAGGCCGTGTTGCGTACGTCACATCACATCATCAGAAAAGGCTCAGCACAAAGTGATCAATATATGACTGGCTGACCACAGTGACACAGTGGGCTGTGCCCCAGAAGCCAGCCAGCCAGCCACATAGCGATCACACTGTCTCTAGCTGCACACAGCACAGCCTGTCTATCTTGTCAACCTCTGAACAACCCGTATGATGAGAGTGAATTCAATCAACCGGCCACTCGCCACAAGCATTTGCCCACCAGCTAAAATCAGCCGTGAACTTAGTATGATGGAAACACGAGCAACAAAACGACCATCTCGGGCCTTAACTCAGAAGAGTTAAGGTGAACCTGCTCATTCGGATTCTGGGGGACCAGGACATCGTGCAGGGAAGAGTCAGAGCTTCCCAAAACTCCTCAAACCACAGCGAAAGCAATTCATTGGCACACTAAATGTACAAACACTGACTAAAACAGGGAAACTCATGATACTGACATACTTGTGATAGATTCGGTATTTTTATACTTGCAGTACAAGAAAGACGTTTTTGTGACTCATCACTTTCATTCCATTAGCTATCAAGTCTACGAGGGAAAGCCTGCAATCAAACTGAAAAACAATAACTTAAAGGAGCTGGGAACAGCATTCCTCGTGCAGAACATTATCCGGGACTGACGGACTTCTCACCACCCTCTGACCACCTCTCCCTACTCACTGTTAAAAGTGCCAATAAATGCTGTTGGGAGATTTTCATGTGCAAATCAACAGAGAACGTGAATACTAACATATAATTGGGAATATCTCAGCGCACAAAAAGACTTAACACCTATACGCATCAATCAG
Organism: Locusta migratoria; assembly: GCA_026315105.1. Lineage (NCBI taxonomy): Eukaryota > Metazoa > Arthropoda > Insecta > Orthoptera > Acrididae > Locusta > Locusta migratoria. The sequence continues at coordinate 109,090,095 of CM048755.1, forward strand.
CGCGTGTGGGATAGCCAACCTCCAACTAATGTTCGTTCACTTCAAGAAAGCATCCCCCCCCCCCCCCCACACACACACACACACAAAAAGGGACTACATGGAAATCATCTAACAACCACATTGGGGAATATCAAATTGCCCATGTAGCGATAACCAGAAGATTCTCTCCAGAAACTGTGAATGTGAGGCTATGCAAAGGTTTCATAGGGCCGGATCATCATCTCTCTCTCAAATCAAAATTTGCTTCATACCTAATTGAAGGAAACACCAAAAATCTAAACTGCTGCATATCGATTTAGAATACTTACAAGAACATGCAGAGGACTTTGCACATCACTAGAGACTAACAAAGAAACATGTGAAGAACTTCTTGAAACCAACCAGCAATCATCAAGAAACCTAAGTCAACCACCACAGATGGTGGACAACAGACTGCGGCAAATCAGAGAAAACTGATAAAGATGTTAAAAGAACCAACATGATAAACTTTTATAGAATATTTAGGGAAGAACTAGCACCTTCATGCCACCCACTGTTTTCAGCACCCTGATGGAACATTTAAGACAAACACAAAGGCCAGCTTTGAAATCTTGAAACAGCATTTTGAGAAGTTACACAACTGTGAACCACCAACGGACAAACTTCACATCCATGTTGTAACCCCAAACCAGCTCCACCTACACATGAGGAGTTACAAAACATTGTATCACTTCTGAAAAACAACAAAGTACTGGGGGGAGACAGTGTAATTGCCAAAATGCTCAAGACTGGAGGTGAACTCCTGATTAACAGACTACAAACTATCACTGCAAATATATGGGTAAGTGGTGTCATAGCAGCATATTTGAAAACTGCTTTGATTCACCCACTATATAGAAAGGGCAACAAGACTTTGCCAAAGAAATATTGAGGCACATCACTCCTACCAGCCACTTACAAAGTGCTCTCACATGCTCATCTCACTGAATTAGAACATCAGACCGAACATATGATTGGTGAATATCAGGCAGGTTTCCGGCCACATCGATCCTTGCAGACCAGGTCTGGAATCTGAAGATGCAACACAGTACTCAGCTTCGTAGATTTCCAGATATTGTACGACTTGATTCATCACACCAGTCTGTTCACAACACACTTCATGAACATGGTGTACACAACAAAACTACTTCATTAATTGAGCAGACTTGAACAGACAACGTCCAAAGTAAAATTCATGGGAGAAGTCCCTGAACCTTTTCAAATTAGGACTGGAGTGAGACAGGGTGGTGGGTTGTACCCACTTCTCTTTAACCTGGTATTAGACAAGATCATCAAGATGTGGGAGAAAGAAATACCCGGAATAAATATGGGAACAAAGGACACACGAACCAACATAAAATGCCTTGCCTTTGCTGACAACCTAGCAATAATTATGTGGATTTGAGAGGAAGCCAGACTCGCCACTGAGAAACTTCAAGAGACTGCCATAAAAACCAGAGTCCAAATTTCTTATGAGAAAACGCAATTTATGGACTCCAAAAGTTCAAATATTAAACCACTTGCAACAAAATATGGTAACATTAAACGAGTACTTTAAGTACTTGGGTGAAATAGTAAGTACTACTGTCAATGAAAAAGTAGCTCACAAAAAACACAAGCAAAAACTTATGTAAAGCTTTTAAAATGACCTGAAACACATACAATAAGAAATTGCTATCCACCCAAGCCAAACTCCACCACTATCACACAGTCATTCCTCCGGAAGTGCTCTACACACCTGAAACATCATTAACAGTCAACATCAAAGAGATTGAGAAAATGGGAAGGCAGATACTCAGGAAAATACCTGTACTCAAGATTCAAGATAGCATTTGGATGTGCAAAAGCTCCGAGAAACTCAAGGGCTAAACATTTCATGTCAGTTGCACAGAAAAGACAATTTAAATTCCTTGAACATTTAAGAAGAATGGACACCTCTATAATCACCAAGAAACATCCCTTATCAACCAGAACACGCTGGCTAACAAAAACCCAAAATGACCTCACAGAACACAGTAATGACCCACTAAGAAACAACACAGGCTGTGTACAGACAGAAAATCAACTCTTAAATTCACAGACAAAATCCCAAAGAAAAAGAATCAAACTGAAAAACGCATGGACACAAGAAAGAAGACAGGCCCACAGTGAAAGGATGAGGAAGTTTTGCGAAGAAAAGAAGAATAATGAAGTGAAGAAGACCAGTGCTAAATAATGGTTTCACATGCTCCTTAGAGGGCAAAATGAATAAATATATGTAACAACATTGTTTGATATTGCTTGCAAGAACAAAGAACTTTCTAATTTATACATCAAGTGTCGACAACCACACTGTGCTCAGCATGCGATTTATTAATGAAAGCTTAAGGCAACTACCACGTTTATTTAACTGTTTTAACATTACAACCAATGTATTTGATGCAGGTTATGTACAGAAATGACAACAAAATAAATAAATAAATCCGAGAAGTACCCATAATTTTTCATGTATGCAACATAAGCAAACCCACCAGTAATTTTTAACCCTTCAGCTGCTGCCACTGAACATCCAGTCTGTCATGTCGCAGGTGCTCTTCTAATCCTGCTACCTGCGCTAATGGGTGTCCCCACAGCCTGCTACAGGTGGATGAGCCAGCCAATTGGCTGACCTCACACTGTGCTGAATATTCCTGCAGATGTCCCCCCTTCCGAGCATGATCCCAGACACACAATGTATCTGGACACTTTTCCGTTGCTTTGAATTTGCAGATGTATTACTACACAGACATTAAGCATGTAGAGACTGCTTTATCGGCCATTCCATGTCAAATGGTCTGATTTTGAAACATTTTCCAGCTCTACCATCATGAATTTCTAAGACATTTTATACGAACATTCGCACGTGACCTCTATCGGTGTTTGTGAAGTTTGGCAATCATCAAAGTACCATTTGACGAGATATAAACACTGGTTTGACTTCGTGTGCAAAGTTGCGCAGATTAAGCAAGAATTTCTGGTGACTTTGAGCTATTATATCTGGGGCAATATTTTGTTACAATAAATGAAATTTGGCCGTCTTCTACAACTACAGGTGTTCTCTTAAGAATAATAAGGAAAATAATTTTGTGAGTCATATTCAGCCAGAAAATGTTAGGCAAATTCACCAGAAAAAGATCAGTGCTCAACAAATCCTCTTAAGTTCGGGATCATATCTGAGGGACTACAGCTATGACGATTATGGGAGGGACTACAGCTATGACGATTATGTAGTTGACATTTTTGTCCTGCACTCGAGTAATTGTAGTTGTGGTTTAATGACTAGGAAATATGTTGAAAATGTATGTAGTGATAATATGCCTGTTTGAAGCCAGTTTTTTCCATCATGATAATGCACTCTGACCATTCAAAGGGGAACACCAAGAAGGCCATAAATACCACAGCCGAGAGAAATTGTTTTACAAGGAACACACAATTGAAAATCAGCCCAATATGAAGTGAGAAAGTTTTGTCACTGCTGCTGGCTATAAATGCTGCTACACAGCTATGCATACTAGGGGGATGGGAAAATGGAATTCAATATCACCCTAAACTGTAATATTAGGTGCAGGATCACAGTCTCTCACCACTGACTCTAATCCAACAACTGTCTTTGTGCAGACAGAATCAAGATTTTTAGGTAAAAACCATGTTGTTCCAATACAAACAGATCCAAGCCAGTTTTTAGTTTTATTACACATCCCAAAATTTTTTATTTTTGCTATTATTATTATTTCACCTCTATTAGCAATATATAAAGGTACAGTTTCTTTGGCTGTGTTGCATGTTCATGAAATGACAGAAAATTAATGATTATTACGTCAACTGTCTAGGTTGCTTAAAAATTAATGTACGTACTTACTACTATTCTCAATGGTATTCTGTACCCATACATATGCGCCTCTTCAGTGCGCGCGTGCACACACACACACACACACACACACACACACACACACACACAGAGAGAGAGAGAGAGAGAGAGAGAGAGAGAGAGAGAGAGAGAGAGAGAGAGAGAGAGAGAGAGAGAGAGAGAGAGAGAGAGAGAGAGAGAATAAAAAATCTTATGGACTTATTTAAATTATATTAAAAAACCACCTACTTTTACATCATTGAAGAGTACATTCTTTTTATAAATATTAAATACAGGATGAAAATTACTGCCTGCATAATGGTTATTTTTCCTACAGTTATGTGAAATCTTACCCCTCGGATGAAAAATGTGCTGCTATCACTTCCCTAACTTCTGACAACAAAGTTGAAGTTGGAAAAGTTTTTGTCACAGAAGAACCATCTGGACAGCGAATCTGGAGAACTGTCACGTCCCTAGTGAAACAATCAGGGGAAAGAAAATGTTCATTTAAAAATGTAAATACCTTTTCCAAAAATTAATAATAATAATTATTATTATTATATGCTTACTTTGACTGTCCTGAAGTATACTTCTTTGCAGAGGATCTGCTGGGATGCATTTCCTTCTCTTCAGTTGCTGGCATTTCTTTATCGACACTCATCTGCATTTCTTCATCCTTACTGAAAATTTTTAGTAATATAAAAATGTACCAAATAAAGTATTAGCGAAACATATAAGTATACATGTTCTGTAATTGCCTCTTTTGGAAAGCTCAAGCAGTTCAGTCAGTCACAGAAATTTTGTGGCAATATACCAAATACAAAGGAGCACAATATCTGGAATTAGATACTAAATGTAAATGGAAAATTTGTGTACAGAATAAATGTAAATTAAAGTGCGACACGACAACTGAGTAATTATGAAGCTAACAACGAAATTTTTGCAAAAGACCAAATTTCACTTTTAAGAAATAGTTTTTATTGCTATGGATATGTATTTTCATCTTTCATAACAACTAAACCAAACTCCATCCAACAGGCCTCTGACACTGGGTACTGACTGGCCACCGTGTCATCCTCTGCCCGAGGGCACCAGCAGATGAAGTATGGAGGGAGACATGGTCACCACCCTGCACTCTCAGCCGTTATTTCAGTTTTCATGACCAGAGCTGCTTCGTCTCCAAGTAGCTCCTCAGTCAGCCTCACAAGGTAACAGCACACCTAGCTTGCCAACAGCACTCGGCAGACCCGGATGTTTACCCCTGCAAGTGCTAGCCAAGACCAACACTGCTCAACTTCAGTAATCTAGTAGGAAGTGGTGCGTTCACTGTGGCGCGACTGTTGTCTTTCGTAACAACAAATTAAATAAATAGATTGTAAATTCTGTTTATATTTTGAGAAGTACGCTCCCACCCACACGAGGAATAAACGTACACCACTTTAACTTGATCTTGCTGAATGGAGTGAAATACAATTGAATAAATGCTAATATTTTACACTATAAAGTGGTAACAGGCACATATCTTTCTCAATTCATATCCACACTGTAGGAAGATTTGTCAATGACCAAAGAATGTTACCCTCGTCAGAGATTGGCATGTTGCAGGATTTATCCTAGAGCACATTCAAACATCTGAATATAGCACATTTAGGTGCAAATTCTTTTATAATTGTCATGATCACTGATCTAAACTCAGCTCTTGGGTGATAAAAATTAATATCTCCATTAACTAATGACTTCCTCTCCGGGGGACACCACCTTGATGAAGCACTGTCCGTGCGGGTGAAGAGGCTTGCGTATCCGCGTGAAGCTGAGGCCTATACCGAAGGTAGAGAACCTACTGCCAGAAAGGCCTCAGCTGATGGATCTAACTAAGCGTGTCCCACAACGTCCCGTCTTCCTTATCCTCTCCCAGTCCTTTCCCAACCCAAAGTGTGATGCGATCTGTGCCAAGGGGTGCGTGGCACATGGGTGGATGTGTCTCTAACGGAGCCTCAGGGATACTGGGCAACCTCCCTGAGTAAGTAGCCTTGCACCGCGTGGGGTTATCGTGGTGTGGACCATATAAATCCCCAAATCTCGTGGGACTAAAATGAACACAGAGAAAAACATTATTTTAAAAGAATCCGAGGGGCAATCTGAGACCTCAGATACTCAGACATCGGGATCAGGTCCGATGGAGTGCACTCCTACTTCTCAGTCAGGGTCTAGACCTGAGCAAGAAGTGGGAACTGTAACAGAGAAGTTGGACCAGATTAGGATTAAGGCCTTGTCTGGGGCTCAGAGGAGGAAACTTCTCAAGGAACAGAAGCAAAAGGAAGGAAAAGAATGGCTTCCTAAACATAAGTGGAGGGAATCAAAAGGGCTTGAGCCCAAGACCCCCAAAAAGAAACTGCCTCAGGTCAAAGGGGATACACAGACCCCCTCGATATCAAAGACACGTGGCAAGAGGGTTACGGAGGAATCTAAGACTCCCTCCTCTCTGGACAAGCGTGATCCTAAAAGGCTGAGGCAGGAAATAGGGAACAGACCTATAGTACTGCAATCTTGGTCTTTAGAATGGCAGTTGTCCAAGACAGATACCCACTGGTAAGCATCACCTCGCAGCAGGAGCAGCTCGTGCAGATGGCCCTCTTTGAAGAGATTTGGGGGGGGGGGGGGGGACGCTGGTACAGGACCCAAATTCAGGAGGGTCTATCTAGATCGCGGTGCCCTCATTTTTGTCTGCGAGGGGGGGGGGGGCACTCAGCATAATGGCTTAAGTACAAGGTGCCCATGATATCCCCGTGGGAAGATGCGAAGCTGCTGGTCAAGACAGCAGCCGAACTCCTGAAGACCGCAAAGGTATCAATATGGGTACCAAAGATCCTTAAGGATGTCTCTCCAAAGACTCTGTTCGAGAAAATAAGGGTCCAGAACCCAAAAGTCTCGACAGATGATTGGAGGGTAATTAACCAAAAGGTCGTTCCGGAAGGACGAACCCTGGTTGTGGAGGTCTGAGAGAAGTTCCTCAAGGCAATGCAACAGCAAGGCCTGAAACTGTTTTTAGGGTTCTCGCAGGTCGGCGTCAGGGTAATCAAAGACCTTAAAAGGCAATAATGGCAGCAAGATGGGGACTGGAAGTGCTGCAGATAAACCTGCAGCACAATAAGGGGGCCACTGCTGCCCTGAGCCGACGCCTGGGGAGACAGGAGGTGGACGTGGTCCTGATACCTTTCATACCAATGATGGATTTTTGTTCCAGGGACCTGGTGACCATCAGGATGCAGCAACGTGAGGAAGGTATCACAAGGGAAATTGTTTTGGCCTCAGCATACCTTCCTGACAAAGACAGCTCTCTAGTCCTCCTTTAGAAGTGAGGAGACTGACGGAAGCCTGCCATCGGCAAGGTGACGAACTGGTGGTGGGATGTGATGCCAATGCCCACAATCTATCGAGGGGCAGCAAGGACACCAACAGTAGAGGTGAGCACCTTCTTGAATTTCTCCTATCTAACAACTTGGAGATCCTGAATAGGGGTGATGAACCTACATTCAGAAATAGTAGAAGGGAAGAAGTAATTGACATAACTTTTGGTTCCATGATGATGGGAAATTACGTCAAACAGTGGCATGTGGTCCTGGAGCCATCCTCATCAGATCACATGTATATTAAATTCAAGGTTGAAATGAGAACCAGACAGACCACGGCCTATAGGAACCCCAGGAAAACGGACTGGGAGACATATAGGAAAGACCTTGACTTAAGCCTATCGGAAATTAAAACTTCGATAAGGAATCCAGCAGAGTTTGAGGAAGTAGCAGAGGCCATAACCTCTGCTATAGTGACTTCATACCAGGACAACTGTTCAATCACCAAGAAGTGCACAAACAGGAGTGCACCTTGGTGGAATAATAACCTGGAAACGCAAAGGAAACAGGTACGAAGACTGTTTAACCTTGCGAGGCGCAAAGGACAATGGGCAAAGTATCGTGAGGCCCTTGTCAATTACAACCTTGCCATCAGACGGGCAAAGGAGGCACGGCTGCTCAAGCGAGACTTCATAAAATCCTCACTAGGGTACCAACTAATCCAGGAGGAACACTGAAGGAAGGAGGATGGGGAGTATACAAAGACAGCACATGAAACGCTGGAACTGCTCCTCAAGACTCACTTTCCTCAATATACTCTAGGGGATAACTCGGACCAGAATGCGATTCCTGAGAGACAATGGTTCTCAGGTATTCGTAAAGAGGACTGGGATTTGGCCAAGGAGTGTGTCGATCTCAGTAAGGTCCGATGGGAACATTTCAACCGTTCATGTCACCTGGCCCCAATGGAATCTTTCCAGCACTCCTGCAACAAGCGGGAGCATATCTTATTAGATCCCTATGCAGGTTATTCAGGGTTAGCCTAGCAGCAGGAATCATTCCCAATGCCTGGAGGGCAGTGAAGGTTGTCTTCATTCCTAAACCAGGGAGAATTGATCATACCAAGGCCAAGGATATGAGACCAATCAGCCTATCCTCCTCCATTCTTAAGACATTGGAAAAGCTTGTTAATGTGCATGTTGGAGAAGGGAGGTTAAGTAGGGCTCCTCTACATTCAAACCAACATGCATATCAACCAGGTAAATCATGTGAGACAGCTCTCCTCCAACTCGTTGGGAAGGTGGAGAAAGCACTACACTTTCAGAAAATAGCCCTCTGTATCTTCCTGAACATCGAAGGGGCTTTTAGCAACACAACCTTCGATTCCATGGTTAAGGCAGCAGAGATGCATGACCTAGGGACCACTGTATGTAGGTCAACTAGGGCCATGCTCAGTGGAAGAATGGTAGAAGCTACCAAGATAAATGAAAAAATGGTAATCAACACCATTGCCCGCAAGGAGGAGTTCCTTCCCCTTTATTGTGGAATCTAGTGGTGTATGATCTCATTGGAGAATTAAACTCTAGGCAGTACTTTTGCCAAGGATATGCAGATGATCTTGTCATAATAATACTTGGCAAATTTGCTGACACAGTGAAGAATATGGCACAAGGTGCGTTGTGCAAAACTGGTGCAGAAAACAGGATCTGGGGGTTAGTCCTAAGAAGACTGTTGTTGTACCATTCACAAAGAAGCATATACAACATTCAAGTTGGAATCTAAAGCTTTTCAATGAAGCACTACCTGTGAAGGGGACAGTGAAATATCTAGGGGTTACCCTAGATGAGAAACTGACATGGACCCCTCACATTAGGAATATTTGCTCCAAGCAAAAGGTAATCTCGTGAGTACCAGGAGAGCTTGTGGAAAAAATTGGGGCCTGAGCCCCAAAGGTAAGCACTGGATATACACCACAGTGATTAGACCCAGCATCACCAATGGGGCGGTCGTGTGGTGGAAGAAGGTAGAACAGCAGGTTGCTGCTAACGAGATTGGTGCAGAGATTAGCCTGCTTAGCCATAACAGGCGCAATTAGCAGCACACCAACTGCTGGGATGGAAACCATGCTGGATACGCCCCCATTACACCTTTGTGTCAAGATGGAGGCAGCGGCTGGTGCATACAGACTCAAAACTGTCAACAACTGGAACTCTTTGAGATATCCAGAATCACACACTAAAATAGTGAATGAGGTAAATATACTGCTTCAACAAGCCTTTCAATATAACAACTGGAAGTAGGGAGCAGTGGGAGAAAATAGTTCGACACCGTACGGGGTATATTGTCTGGTTCACTGACAGGTCAAAATCAGACCAATGTGTTGGGGCCGGGGTATATGGGGGGCAGCCAAGACTGGAGGGCGTCATCTCTCTAGGAAAACTGGCCTCAGTATTCCAGGCCGAAATCGCTGCCATCAGGGTGTGTGTGTGGAGGAGAATTTGCGTAGGTGCTACGAAGATCGTAGCATCTATATCTATTCAGACAGTCAGGCAGCCCTGAGATCACTGGCAGCTCCTGCAACAAGGTCTAAAATTGTTGCAAAATGTCACAGGGTTCTGGTGGAGCTAGGGGAAAGCATTAGAGTAAACCTATTGTGGGTCCCTGGCCACTCGGGGATCAGTGGCAACGAACATGCCGACAGATTAGCCAGGATGGGGGCAGAGTCTCCATTTATTGGACCGGAACCTGTCCTGACAATCACCAAGGCAATGATCAAATTGGAGCTACGTAACTGGCTCAGAAGACAGCACGTAGAATATTGGACCAAAGTCCATCAACAAAAACATGGCAAGGTAATGATGCCAAAGCCATGTTTTAAAAGAAGATCTGCAATCCTGGGCCTGAACAGGAGAGAGATTAGACTCATGGTTGGATTGCTGACAGGCCTTGGGAATTTCAAAAAACACCTACATACAATGGGAATAACAGAAGAGGACCCTAAATGTAGGATCTGTGATGACGGTGATGAAACTGCATCACATCTAATCTTCGAATGCATTGCATTGGAGAGTAAAAGGCACAGAACATTTGGGACAACCAGACCCGAAGAAATTGTGTCTAATAAAGAACTGGTAAAGGGACTCCTTGCACTGTTCAAGGGCATTGGTTGGCTTTACTAGATATACAGGGAGCGATACCGCACAATAAACTTAGTTTCTGTGTGGGCAGTGGCAGGTTGGACCATTTGGCTTCCCTGGAAAAATCAAATCAAATCAACTAATGACTTTCTGCTAACAAATAAAAAATTAAGCTAAAATTGACAGTAAATGGTCAATTTCTTGGCCACAGTACACGTGTGGATTGGTCTTTTCCAATTGGAAATCCGTATTACAAATCATCATCTAATCCATTTGCACATACAACAACAAGCAATTTATTAACTATCCACTCCATCGTTACATTCAACAGATGGTTGGTTGGTTGATGGAAGTAAGGGACCAAACTGCTAGTTTATCAGTCATTCTAGTTCAGAATGGCGTGCAATGAAAGATACGGTCCAGCTAAGGACATTCCGCTAGTAAAGGGGGAAAACTAAAATAAGATTGATTTTAATTGCATCAGCATGACTAAAACCAACATAAAATACAGAAATTTGTTTTGCACATCACCACAGCTCTATAACCCTATTTCATTAGTGAAGAGCATGTACTGGTCAACAAATTATGCCCCTGATACAGGAGCCTAAACATAAAAGAAAGGAATAATGTTAAAAAACTAAATGGATGTCTTGGGAGTGGGGGGAATGCTCCAAACCCTGCTGCTCACAGGAAGATCCACAAACGCACCCTCCCTGTCCGAACGTCAGAGATAAAAATATTATAACAAAGAATAAAAGTAGCTTTCACAGAGATAACCAGGGAATTTGTCAATCATCTGTGGAATGTCTGCCAAAACTAGAGGTATCAAGGGCAGAAGTGCATATTTGGCATGGAGGGCGAAGAGGAGGGGACACTCCACTAAGATATGAGCCACCCATTGTAGGGCTCCGCAACTACAATGTGGGGGAGGCTCATTCCACAGAAGAAAACTACGTGTCAGCCTCGAATGTCAGATGTGAAGATGACAAAGGACAGTGGATTCCCTCCAGGAATAGTGTAAGGAAGAACTCCAAGCTGTAGTGGTCTCCTTTATTGTGCGCAGTTTATTAGCTCGAGCAGAAGCCTGCCAATTGCTGTTCAATTTTTTTATGAGCAGAGATCTTATCTGCACCTAGGATTGTCAAAGAAAATCGTTATCGAGTAACTGCTGCTTTGGACAAGTGGTCAGCCTGTCCATTCTATAGGACACGCACGTGACTGGGGACCCAGAGAAAGGCAACGGAGCAGGCAGCATGACTAAAGACTATCAGGAGATCTTGGGTAGAAGTGACGAAAGGATGGGAAGAGCAACATTGTTCCATGGCCTGCAGACTCCTTATATAGTTGGTACAGATTAAAACACAGTCAAGGGTGACCTGTTTAGTAAAATTAATGGCTCTGCTAATGGCCATCAGTTCTGCAGAAAACACACTACATTAACCTGGCAGAGAATGATTCTCCATACCAACAGGCAATGTAAAAGTGTATCCCATACGACGAACAGTTTTCGAGCCATCAGTGTAGAACATCAAGGCACCCTGAAACGCCAAGTAGAGGGTGCGAAAAACACTGGAAGATTATTGGGAGGGGGGGAGACAAAGTTTTTGGACCTTGGAAGAGACCTGTCAGAATTTGAGGCTGGGGCCACCATCCAAATGGGCATGTGTGGTATAAGACAAGAAGTCCAGGGGAGATGGAAGTCCCAGCAAAGGAAGGTGAGCCACAATTCGATGGGTAATCCCACCTGAGGCTGGGTATCAGGAGGTCGAGACCCATCACATGCGAAAAGAACACAATATGTGGGGTAAGCAAGAAATTGTTGAATGGTAATGCCGTGGGTATGCCAAGAGCTGCTGCCACCTAATACGAAGAGGGAAGATTCCCGATTCGGCAAGAAGACTGTAAACACGAGTGGTCCAGAAGGCACCTATAGCCAAGCATACTCCACAACAGTGAACCGGGTCTAACAGTTTCAGGGCAGAAGGAGCTGCCGAGCCATAAACCTGGCACCTACAATCCAATCGTGACAAAATCAGAGCTCAATAGACACGAAGGAGAGTTGTACGATCTGCACCCTAAGATGAGTGGGCTAGGAAACGGAGGGCATTAAGTTTCCTCGTGCAGCTAGCCTCGAGGTGGTGAATACGGGGTAGCCAAGTCAGTTTTTTTAATCGCAAAGAAGGCCCAAAAACAGTGCTGTGCTACAACTTCCAGATGCTAAGTACTCAAGAAGACTTGTGGATCAGGGTAGACTTTAGTACAATGGCAAAAATGCACAATTCCTGTTTTGGAAGAAGAGAACTGAAAACCATGGGAAAGAGCCCATGTGAAAGCCCACCAAATGGCACCTTAGAGCTGGCATTCAGCACAGCCCACCGAGTGGGAGCTGCACCATATGCAAGAATTGTCAAAGTGCAGTCCAGGAGTAACTAGCAGCCCAACAGAGGTCATAGCCCATTAATGGCGATAAGGAAGATTATAACTTAACACTTAACCCTGTGGAATGCCATTCTCCTAGATCTGCAGGGGAAACGGGGGGGGGGGGGGGGGTGTGGAATGAAGAGCCAAACCTAACACTGAACAGCTAGTAGGATAACAACTGATTAATAAAAATTTGTAAGAAGCCTCACATGCCCCAATATGACAATGCCAAACAGTGTTATATGCGTTATGTAAATTGAAGAAGACTGCAAAAAGATGTTGCCGTTTAGAGAAGGCCTGTCTGTCGTTTCCAGTCAAAGTAGATGATCTATAGTAGATCGCCTCTCTCGAAACCCACACTGGTAAGGCGACAGCAGTCACTGTAATTCCAGAACCCAGCATAATCTGTCACCAACTGTCCTTTCAATCAATTTATGTGATACATTTGTCAGGCTAACTGGCCAGTAATTGTCAAGGGTAGATGGATACCTAACAGGCTTAAGTACAGGAACCACAATACCATTTCTTCACTGACAAGGAAAGTACTTCGGCTCTAACAAACACATCTACACCAAAATCGTGTGAGAGATAATGTAAAAGTCCCTTATTGCACTAGTGATATTCTGCAGTCGTCCATTAGAGGCCTCTGCCTGTGCCTTGCCACATTGCACTTTGACCTGTCGGTTCGCCAGTAGGGACGGTGCAGTGTGCCTCCGAAGTTGCATTTTGTGACATTTGTGTGGTGAAGTGTCAGATGGAGCGGCGATTGATAATCAATCCTGCTAAAGTATAGCGATTGGTTGAGATGAAGTTACGAAGAACCATTCTTCGTGAAGATGGTATTAGCGTAGAAGATGAATCATTCGCATGCTTTCTCGTATCTGTTATGGTACAGAAATATGAGCATAAGTTAGATACTGTTGTTACACTAACACACAATAATGATAATAGGGATGATAATGATGAATAACTCATTGCTAGTGGTAGTGCTACGGTAAGTGCGGGAAGAGGCGATGGAAGCAGTGGCAGTGAATACCGACAGTCTTCCGAGAAGAAGGTTAAAGTTGCAACTATCATCACGGCTTTTGATGACAATACGCTAGAGAACATGTACGATGATTATTACATAAGTTATAGTTCAGATATCTGCATTATATATGGCGTATACAATTACATTTACAGTGCTATCTAGAGCATGATTGCAAAGTTTTGCATATAAACAACACCCACCAGCACACTGAGGTGAACGTAGAGATCCTGTAAGCAAACGTTCATACAGATATGTTTGTTCGAGCCTATGTACTTTCCTTGTGAGAAAGGAAACTCCCTTGCAGCCAAATACGGTTAAATACCTGGAGGAGATATTGCCATTATGGAGAACTGAAGCGTTGGAGCAATTTGTTATGGATGGTACCAGGGCCAGGTTTTGAATCATGGGGAGAGAAAAAGGCTAACAGTTTTTCCCAGTCCTTAAAGGGTTGGTTGTAAGGTTCCTCCTGATGAAAGGTAAAAACATACGTTTGAGGCTTCAGCCTATTGTTTCTCGAGCAGACAAGCCACCATATAGGAATCAGTCACCAATGCCTTCGCAAAATGAGACAAGATGCTCTATAAGTACAGACGGGTCTGTGCAGACGCCACCCAGGAATGCAAGGCCAAGAATGGATGATGGATGCTGGTAACCTTGGATGGAGCAAAGCATAGCCCACACTCTTGACAGGAACCAAAGAGTCCAAAGTAGAGAGAGAATGCTCCCAACACACCCACTTGCTCCTTTTGATTATGTAACAGGCAAAAAATGTTGCAAGGCTCAAAGACACTCGCGGATGTATGTGGCAATACTTGTGTTCTGCGGCTATAAGGGTCCATCTACTGGGGGACAGCGATACTAGTGGCTCGAGTAATGATATCATCAGTACCTCCTGATGTAGGGGATTTGAAAACAACCTGGGATGTACACAGAGGCTAATTAGCATGACGAAGAACCCAACAAGGTAGCCTATTTCTTGTTAGGTGGGAGGGGATGCAAAGAATCAACAGGAAGTGGTCACTTATGTAGAGGTTATTATGAGGTGACAAGCAAAATGAAGGAAAACGTGGAGGAGAAGTGAGTCAAAGATCTATGGTGGAGAAAGGGTCATTAATGGTAATAAATATGTTGGGGAACCATAATTGAGAAGGCCGAGGACATAGTCTGCACAGAACTGGTCTATGAGGTGGCCCCAGCTAGATGTATGAGCACTGCCCAAACGAAGGGTGATGGGCATTAAAGTTCTTAATAATGAGGAAGGGAGGGGGTGGAGTTGCTGAATGAGAGCAGTTAGGACAGCAGATATAGGTGGCCTGCCAGAGGGGAGGTAGAGATTACAAATTCTTAACATAGTGTCCAAGTGAATCCAGTCACTAACCACTTCCAATGTAGTACAGAGAGGAATCCATGTGCTAACAATATCTATTCTGCCTAATGTGCAAACTCCACCAAATACTTTTAGGGGGCAAACCCAGTTCCGACAAAGCACGGAACCCATGGACGGTCAATGAATGTCCTGCAATAAAATGAGATTCCTGCAAAACAATCCATGCTGCGAAGTAAAAGGAAATAAGTTTTTTTTAACTCCAGGAGGTGTCGGTAATGGTCATTTCAGTTCCATTGGATGAGAACAGAACAAGGATACAGATGGGAGGTGAACAGACTGAAGCCTGTCATGCCTCTGGGTCAACACTGTCACCGATGAGGGAGGGACAACAACCACAAACAGTGGGTCAGAAACAAGTTTGGTGGGATTAGTTGGCTGTGAGGATAAACTTGGCACCTCGGGGAGTACTGGAGGGGCCTTTTCCAGTGCCTTGTTTCTCCTCTTACTCTTCTTCTTTCTATCTGACAGACTGGGGGGCTGACAGGACCCAGAGAGAGAGAGAGAGAGAGAGAGAGAGAGAGAGAGAGAGAGAGAGAGAGAGAGAGAACTGGAACGAATAAGGTCTCGCAACGACAAAGATCAGGCAACCTAAGTACACACAGACCGAATCGAGCAACCAACTTGAGTCAGATGACCTCCAATGTGGTGAATGCCGGGAAAGGACCCCGAGAGAGGGCACCTTCACGGCAAGTGCCAGAGAATAGGAGCACTTCTCCAGCTGAGATGGACACACAGGACTGCAGGAGGAGGAGAGGGAGGGGAAGAGGGAGGAGCAACAGCTGCAAGACAGCTGTGGGAGAGGAAGAGGGAGAGGGATGAGAGGGATAGAGTGGGACGAAGAGGAGGGGTAGAGGATTTAATATGGACAAAGGTGGATATCATTTGCACAAGGTGCAGATGCTCAAATCTTCAGCAGGGCTCCCAGTACATTAAGCATTCAAGGGACTTTTACTCTTGTATCTTCTTTTCCTGCTTATACACCAGGCAATCCAAGGAGCGTTAAGACTGGTGTTGGTTACAGTTGACACACAAGAGGTGGAACACAGGGGCTCCCTCACCGAGTGGGCATCCACATTCACCGCATAAAGGGATCACTGTGCAACGGGAAGACATATGCGCAAACCACATACACCACAAACATCACATGGCAGGTGCAATTTATGGCTTCACATGCCATCCGTATATCATTACCCTGACCACCTCTGGGAGTATATCCCTCTTGAAGGCCAAGATAAAGGCACTGGTTTTAGTGTGATTATCCTTAGAACCTGTCTAAATGCGGCGAACAAAATGGACTCTTCAGCACTCCAAATTGGCCTGAATTTACTCATCAGTTTGAAGCAGGAGATCCCAATGAAAAATAGCTCCCTGAAACTATATTTAATGACTGGTGATGGGTTATAGACACCTGCACATCACCAAGATGGTCACAGGCACACAGAACAGCAAACTGGGCAAGACTTACAATTTTGATGAGTAGGGAGCCAGAGCACATCTTAACTCAGAGTCAAATTCGCCAAACGTGTACTCTATCTGTTCCACAAAAGACAGCGGCTTGCTGGTGGTGAATGTGCCACCGTCTGTCCTAGTGCAGATCAGATAGTGCGGAAAGGGTTTCATCCCAAGTCAACGTGCTTGGCCTTCCAAGGCATACCAAAGGAGTTGGAAGGTCCTCTTTTCAGAAGAGCCGCATTAAAAGATCTATTCCCGTCTCCAAAGATGGCCACAGTACGATCATTTTGCAGTTTCACATGTTTGATGCTGCGAAACTTCCATCCTGTTACCAACCACTCCAATCAGGGGCTCTCCTCATAGGCGCCACCCAGCAACAGCAAAGGCCACCTGGCACGTGGGAGTCCTGATACCCCAGAGAGATGGGCATAGACTCCTTGGCCTGCACAAGGAGGCAACAGTGCCGGTACCAATTTGTGATACCTGTGTTATCAGGGGGATCAGTCAGGAGTGTAAATAACAGACCCCCCCCCCCCCCACACACACACATACTGGCTACACATGCTGGGGACCTAGCAGGGGTAGGGGGGCTACAGTGGTGAGAGAGGGGAAAAGCATGGACATCTGAGAAAATACCCTGAAGACCTTTCTACACTTTCCACATGCAAACCACACAGTTCAGAAAAGCTTTACACCACAAACATTTGTCATTACTAGAGAAATTTTCTATAAAACAAGTAATAGTGGAAAAATTAAGTGAAAAACTTCCAAATAGTAAGTGATCTCTCTAATGGGATAAGCTCATTCACATTACAAAAATTAGTTCTAAAATGTAAAAAAACATGTAATCTCTCGAAGGGATTAGCTCAAACACTACAAAAAGGTGAGTAAGTGTAGTAATGAGCTCACTCTTTAAAAAAAAAAAAAAAACACATGAATAACTGATAACTTACTCATGAGAAATAGGTACTGGCTAAATGGTATCAAATACAAGCTTTGTTGTTAATTATAGGATATTCCAATAACCTTTATAACTTTAACAAGAATGTCGCTGGAAGAAGAGGATTACAGAAGCTAGGGTACAAAACTTGTAACCAGGTATCACAGAGGCACAGAAAAAGACAAAGAAAGAAAGTAAATATTTCACAAATCCAACTACTGTATTATTAATAATAATAATAATAATAATAATAATAATAATAATAATAATAATACAAGTTTTGTATCCTAGCTTCTGTAATCTTCTTCTTACAGCAACAATATATTATTATTATTACCAAAGAGCAGAAGCTCAATATGGCTTCATAATCTCAATTTTATAAATTATTAGAATCATATCATCATCATCATCATCATCATCATCATCATCATCATCATGCAAGAACAATGAGTAAAGGCTCCACATAAATTTTCAAGCTAAAGTGAGGGATAAAGAAAATGCAATGGCACTTTATTTTGGTTAATAATTAATTATTAATTAATATAAATTTATAATATATATTAGTAATATAAATTAATAGTATCTTTAAAGGCTTTTCTTAGAAATTACTTACATCGCAGGTGCACTCTCGGTTTCATTTGCCTGCAGCACCTGAAAATAAAGTGTTTTAAAATAATTTTAAAGTGTTTTAATAAATTACAATAGGAAAATTACAATGTTAAACATTCATACCTCTCCACTGTCTGAATGACTTAGTATGAGCTCTCTCACAAACTCTTCGGTAGGGTACCCAAACTCATCTGTAATATAGAATGTACAAAAAGTTGTGAGTAAAAGTGTATTTGAAACATTCTACAGTTCTTAAGTAATATACATTTTAAATGATTATAGCTTTGAAGCAAAAATACTAGTAATTGAAGATGGGAAACAAGTCTCACATCTGTGCTGTTGTTGTTGTTGTTTTTGGTGGTGGTGGTGGTGGTGGTGGTGGTGGTGGTGGTTGATTTTTTAGGGGGAGAAAACTGAAGGCTATCAGTCCCCCATTCCATCACTGGGCAGCACAAGAGAAGTTATTGTAGAGAGGGGGGAAAATTCCACCGAGTCAGGACAATGACGAGGAAGTTGGCAAGAGAGAATATTAAACAAGATGATCACACTGGAACACCAAACAATGAAAAGAAATGCAATGAGGAAGGCAATGTTTGTGGTTGACCACCCATGATATTAAAAAGAGGAAGGTTCAACCATGTCGAAATACAAGGAAACCTCCAATCAGAGGACACAAGACAAGAGGAACACAATGGACTGAAGCGAAGCTTCAGAGAGAATTATAAAAAACAAATGCATGAATAAAACTTAAAACTGAATCAGCCATTGTGGCAGTGTCACGTAAAACTGATGATAAAACAGCAGGAAGATTAAAACTCCACCGCAAGGCGGCTAAAACAGGGCAGTCCAACAAGATGTGGGCTACTGTCAAGCGGGAGCCACGTTGACACTGAGGCGAGTCCTCCCAATGAGGGAGATGGCCATGTGTGAGCCAAGTATGGCCAATTTGGAGCCTACAAACGACTACAGAGTCCCAGTGAGAGGCCCACATGCAGGAACGCCACACAGCCATGGTCTTCTTTACAGACTGAAGTTTGTTGGGCATGGTCAGTGTACGCCACTCAGTATTCCAAAGCTTGTAAACCCGACGGCGTAACACTGACTGGAGATCCAAAGCCGGGAGGCCAATCTCCAGAACAGACTTTTCAACAGCCTGTTTCGCAACCCTGTCAGCACGTTCATTACCGACATGACCCTGAGACCAGAGATAAACCACTAATCGATCGGATCGGTCTAGGGCAGAAAGGGTCTCCTGTATGGCTAACACCAGGGGAGAACGTGGGTAGCACTGGTCCAGAGCTCTCAGGGAATCACTGCAGGTAAGGAAAGACTCACCTAAGCAGAACCAAACATGCTCGAGAGCTAGGTAAGTGGCCACCAACTTCACAGTACAACAATGAGGCCATCCGGCAAGGAGCACTATTTGATATAGTCGCCATGAACGTACACAAAGCCAACACAGTCTTCAACCAGTGAACCATCCTTTAAGACCAGGTCATGTGCAGGAAACACGGCAATGACAGCAAGGAACCGACTTCAAAGAACCTCAGGGGGAACTGAGTCTATGGGTCTGTGGGCCAAGTCCAGCCAATTACGCAGTCTAGGCAGGCACCACGGAGGTGCACATGAAGGGGTCCAATATAGAGATGGAAGAGGGGAAGACTCAAGTTCCAACAAAATGGAATGGATGCGAAAGGCGATCGTATGACCCAATCTGGATAGTAGTCATCTGGGACGGATGACCACGTCAGAGAAAAGTAGA
This sequence comes from Locusta migratoria, assembly GCA_026315105.1. Lineage (NCBI taxonomy): Eukaryota > Metazoa > Arthropoda > Insecta > Orthoptera > Acrididae > Locusta > Locusta migratoria. Next base: position 109,110,066 of record CM048755.1, read on the forward strand.
TGGTAGTTCTAATGGCCCGGCGAGCTACGCACATTGACTGTATAGGCTGTGAGCAGGTGTTGGCGGTGGACCCAAAAAGATCACAACCCAGCTTTCACAAGTAGACTGTTCATGGGGCTGGTATGGAAGGCACCACCCCACAGTTATGAAAGGGGTTGACCAGGCGCAATGCTGAAGGTGATGCAGCCCCAGGCAGTATGGGCCAGGTGGTCAAGAACATTGAGATGATGCCTGCACTCTGATTTCAGTTGAGCTCTGAGGAACCCCATTTTCCTGGAAATGAGAGGTGTTATGGGAGGCATCAACTTTAACATGAAAGGTATGAACAGCTAAAATGGTTTGTATACAAATCAGGAGTGAGTCCCAGAGATCCCACTCATCTAGAGTACTGAGGTCATATCATATACGCTTTATACATATCAGAAAAGACGGCATTATGGTGGTGGTGCCTGGAAAAAAAAAAAACACTGCACGTTGCAGACTCGAGGTACACCATGTTACTGGTGGTAGAGCGACCCTGGCGGAAACTGCCCTGGGATGAAGCCAGTAAGCCTCTAATCAAGGATCCAACACAACAGCCGACTGACCATATGTTACAACAGTTTGCACAGAACATTGGTAAGGTGGATGGGTTGACAGCTATCCATATGAAGAGGGTTTTTGCCAGGCTTAAGCACCAGGATGATGATACTCGTCCCACCGTTGTGATGGGAAATCATCATCACACCAGGTACGGCTGAAGACAACAAGAAAATTACTCTGGCTCTCCGCTGAGAGATGTGTCAGCATTTGACTATGGATGCTACCATACCCAGGGGCAGTGTCAGGACATTGTGCAAGAGCACTGATGAAATCTAAGAGGCAGTGGCATGAGCATAATGCTTGGCAAACATCTCTGGAAGTGTAGCAGAGTCCATACATGTAACACCATTCGTGGAGATCCCAGGGATTCCTGCTGGTGTCTGGTATCCCTTTAGGCGCCTGACTTTGCTCCAGACCTGGGATGTGGAGGTACCTGACCCAATAGTGGAGAGGTACCTATCCCAACACTCCTGTTTCCGTCTTTTAACAAGTTTGCAGGCACAAGCGCAGGGCTGTTTAAAAGTGATAAAGCACTCCAGAGAGGGGTGTTGCTTGTATTGCTATAAGGCCCGCCTGCGGTCTTTCATGGCCTCAGCAACTTCTGGCGACCAACACGGCACTACCTACCACTGTGGTCACCCTGAGGAATGAGGAGTCATACCTTCTGCAGCAAAAACAATGGCTTGTGACACTCTCGATCACCACAACATTGTCAAGTAGGGGAGGTCTAACAACAGCAGCAGAGGTGTACGTATTCCCAGTTATCCCTGTTTAGAGCCCACCTGGGCAGGTGCTCTGGTGACTGACGCTGTGGGAGCGGTAGGAAAATGGTCACTGCCACAAAAGTCATTGTGAGCTCTCCAGTGGATAGATGGTGGAAGGCTGTGGCTGCAGATTGATAAAATTACGACTGAAAATGTACCATGCGCCACACTAAAATGTATGGGGACGCCAGTATTTAAGAGGCAGAGGTCGAGTTGAGATAGGAAGTTCTTGACAACTGTACCACTACCAGAAATCATGGAACTGTCCCGCAAGGGATTATGGGTATTAAAGTCACACAATAGTAAAAAGTGGGGGGGGGGGGTGCAGCCAAAGCAGTCAGGGACACCACCACCTGGAGGGAGTAGAGACTGCAAGACTTCTCCCCTGTGTTGTCCTTACCCTGACAGCCACTGCTTCTAATGGTGTTTGAAGGGGCAAGGGTTCATTACGAACAGAAGCGAGGACATATACACACACTCCACCTGACACTGTTACACGCACTGCGATTACAATACCCCTGTAGCCATGAAGGGCGGGGTTGCGCATTGCCAGAAATCAGGTTTCCTGGAGGGCAATGCATAGAACAGGTGTTACACTTAAAAGTTGTCATAGCTCAGCCAGGTGGGGGTAGGGGGGGGGAGTCACCGGGGAATTAAATTTTCTCTGTGCTGTAATGCCACGATAAAAGAAACAGATTATTCCATTGGAACTTCTGCTATCATCTGCTCAAAATCTATATAATCAGATCATACATTCTGGCGATTCAGATAGTGCGAGATCCTCAGGGGAAGCGAGGATCTTGACCTCATCCTCTGAAGTAGATTATGTGGGTGGCTATGGCTTTGAAGCCACTAAAGATTCCTTCTTGTGTTTCTTCTTCTTCTTGGCCTCTCGCTGGCTCTTTGGTTTTAAGGACTGGGAGGGCTTCTCAGAAGGGGGTTTTGGGGCTGCAGACGAGAAGCAGGCACTTCAACCAGCAGCTTGGGGATCCTGCAGTAATTTTCTGGGATCCTCTTTGCCACATAGGGAAGAATTATTTATCAGCTTGCTGGTAACCATTTTAGAATGGGCCACCCAGTGGTGTCTATAATTATGTTGCTACCGCTAGGACGTCAGTGGCTTAGTATAAAGGTTGGAAAACAGTGACCATTTTCTTTCTGGGGACAGCTAAAGCTGTTTGTGTTTTATGTCACTTTATGTACATAATAAAAGCTACTTCTTTGGGTCAGTAATAATGGCATGTGGGAGCTATGGAGCATCTTTGAGGTATCGATAGGAGCTTGTTGCATAGTAATCTATAGCATCAGAGATACAAAAATCTCTCCTGTAGAAGGCAATACTGCAGAACTTTAGAGTCATGCCAATTTTATTTATTTATTTATTTTTATTAGAATCATGACAAAAGTTCTTTTATAGCTAGTAATGACAAAGCAATGTAGTATTAAGAAGCAAGTATTTTTAACATTTTTAAAATAAGTAGTCATTTCATTGGCTGCTAGTGATGGGCAGAGATGGCGTAGGGGTGGAGCTTGTGCTATTTAAGTGCAGCAGACCTTGCTTCCTCCAGCAGTGACAACACCCGAGAACCCTCAGCTCTTGTGCCTCTCCACACCAACTTGGGTATATCATCATTGTTTTATTCTGTTTTCCATTTATTTATTTCAGTTTAATGTAATTAGAAATGTAGTTCCTTTTTATAAATCCTTTGAATGTAAACAAAATATATTACAGAGAAAAACCCTAAAGATGACCCAACATTGGGTTGAAACCGGTTGGCAATAAATAACCAATATTGCACTCTAGATTGTTTTTTAATATATAACATTATCATAAGAGTGCTTTTATCCCAAGAAAGCAGAATGTTTCCAAAAATATTTAAATAAAACACCAATGAAGTCTACATACTTACATAATTCTGAATTTGTGTCAAATTCAACACTTAAAACTTCTTCAATAACCTCTTTAAGATTCCCATGACCATTCCAGCGAATAAATGCAGCACCTCTTGTTGAAATAAAAGTCACTGTATTCACTGGTGTTGACCCATCTTCCAAAGAGTTAAAGTGATTATATTTGGATAGTACTCAAACCACTTACACATTTGACAAACATCATATCACAACCAGACATAAAAACAACACAGTATACCTTTATCAAATACAAACAGCACAAATTATGCACAATACAAAATCTAGGATGGGAATCGTTACAATAACGGCGTTTATTGCTACAGCGTGGTCTACTTATGAAACTCCAATTGCCAACATTCTCCTGATGCAAAGATATATTGTTCACTCCCACCTATGTACGTAGAAATTATCTTAATTCTTAAGTACAAGAAATCGGAGCTCAAATGGAGAGATTCAGATGTTCTTTCTTCCCACTCGCTATTCGATACTGGAATGGTAGATGAATAGTATAAAGGTGGTTCGATGAACCCTCTGCCAGGCACTTAAATGTGATTTGCAGAGTACCCCATGTAGATGTAGATGAATGGTGAATATTGGTTTGAAGCACACACAACAGAACTTCCTTGATAAACCAAGCAGATATGCAACAGTTAAAAAGAAAAAGGCTTTACATAATAAATCTAGTTTAACCTAACACAGGCAACACATAATGGAATACACACTGCAAATCATATGTTAGTTTGATTTCTTAGCTTCTTGCAAGAAGACATGAAAAAATATTTTTTTTATAACATGGACCAGAACTATTGGTCTTCAAAATAGATTACCGTGATTCATTGTACATGGATGATTTAAACTATGTTCTATTTTTATTCACAAGACTTAAAAACACATTCACAATCTGCATTGCTATGGGGTATAGTGAGAATAGAGAGCACTACTATAGAAATTCAGTTATAGTTAAGAAGTCTATAGGTTCTACAAATTATTTGTATTGGTGTCCAACTGGAATCACTTGTAGCACCTTGATCTGAAATCAAACTGTCATCTACCAGAAGAGCTGTGGACTGCCTCTGAAGCTTATTCACCACCTCATCTTTAGTTTCAATTGCTTCCTGGCATAAACTTTTCCAAGAAAAAAATGAATGGAAGAAAACTGCATCTTCAATTTTGTCAAACACTGAGCGAAAATTTGTAGTCACAAGTAGTATGTACCAAAGTACTTTCTAATTGATGAAAAGAATATGGATTTATCTGCATCCTGGAGATCGATCACTATGTTCTAGGTCTAAATGCCAATAACTGAGCACCACTTCTTTGAATATGAGGAGCAGATCATGTCAACAACTAAGATTCACATGGAAGAACTTATCTCGGCTTTAAATTCAATTCCAATGATGACACAAACATCTCACTGTTGAAAGTACCAGTCATACCAAAGGATGATTTATCAACTACTGTTGACTTACCTTCAACACACGCAAACCATTGATTGTACGGAAGTGGTGAGATTATCAAATGTTAAAGTTTCAAATTTTTGTCTGCAAAGTCATAAAATAATGTCCATCCATAAAATGATACAATTTCCGTAAATTTTACAGAAAAATCTCAAAGTTCATACACGCATGCGCGTACATGAGGCTTTGGTGCAAGTTGTTTTCAACGCAAAGCTTGTTTCTATCATTTTTAAGTCAGACTAGACAATGCACGCTCACATTGTTTCATAAAACAGTGGTCAAGTGCTTACGAGCCACTCAGACCCGCTACAGATGAGAAACGTCTCCCTGAGGTAGGCACCGAAATATTCAAGGGCTCTAGAAATAACTATCAGCTCTGTGGTGAAAATACTACTCCCACTAGTCTGTTCGATATAGTAACCATGGAGACAATCATGGCCACCTACTAGGGAACCATCAGTGTAAACAGCTTCTTCACCATTGAATGATTCAAGGAGTGCATGGAACTGGTGACAGATTCAATGGGGAAACTAAGGCTTTCAAGTCCCAGGACAAGTCCAATCTAAGCTGCAAGTGAGGAATAGAACAAGGGGGGAGGGGGGGGTATGGGGACAGTAGTGGAAAGTGGGAGGGAATGAAACTGAACGGAATGGAAGAGAAGTGAAGTGAATCAAGTGATGAAAGAAGCTAATGGACACAGACTGCAATTGGGAGACCCGACCTGAGGCATCATCATGGGAAGGAGAGGGACCAGTCCGAAATATAAGCCTGCAATTTATATAGTGGGGCGAAACATTAACATGAGCAACATATGTGGGTAACAACTGTTGCTGGTGGAACAACAAGGCAGGGGGAAAGGGGGGGCGGGGACACTCCCAGAATCAGCAAGGAGGCTTGTCACTGGACTTGTGCGAAAAGCCCCCATTGCTAAACGGACACCAGTATGGAGAATGTGGTCTAGGACATGTAACAATACAGAAGGAGCTGCCGAATCATACACCAGGCTCCCATAGTCAAGGCAGGATTGAATAAGGTCCTTATAGAGCTGCAAGAGAGTTGGACAGGTGGCTCCCTACACAGTGTGGCTGAGGCAGTGCAATATATTTATGTACAACCAGCACTTTTGCAACAGCTGACAAAGGTGTGAACCCCAAGTCAGCTGGTTGTCAAAGGGCATGCCGAGAAATGTATCCATCTCTTCGATGCAAAGCCTTTCGTCAGCCATGTAAAAGCCTGGATCCAAGTCAACAGCCTGACGGCTTAAGAAATCTTTCATGCAGGAGGACAGCACAATTGTACCATCATTTGATCAACATACTAATTCTGAAATAGAACATAGTAATAGGTATTTCCAGTGTAGAGAAGCAGCTGAGAGAGCTAAATATGAAAACGTCTGCTGGTCTGGATGGAATACCAGTTCAGTTTTACAAAGAGTATTCTGCGGCATTGACCCCTTACTTAGCTTGCATTTATCACGAATCTTTGCACTAAATTAAAGTTCCTAGCGATTGGAAAAAAGCGCAGGTCACTCCCGATTATAAGAAAGGAAAGAAGTGACCCACATAATCACTGGCCAATATCGTTGACCTCAGTTTCCTTTAGAATTTTGGAGCATATTTTCAGTTCGAATATAGTAAATTTCCTTGAGACAGAAAAGCTTCTTTCTATGAATCAGCACGGGTTTAGGAAACCTAGTTCATGTGAAAGGTTGCCCTTTTCTCAAAGGACATCTTCCAAGCCATGGATGAAGTACAACAGGTGGATTGTGTTTTTCTAGACTTCAAAAAGGTGTTTGACGTGGTGCCACACTGCAGACTGCTAACGAAGATACGAGCTTATGGAATAGGTTCACAGATTTGTGACTGGCTGGAAGACTTCGTAAGTAATAGAGCGCAGTATGTTGTTCTTGGCGGCGAGTATTCATCAGAGACGAGTGTATTGTCAGGCATGTCCAAGGGAAGTGTGATAGGACCACTATTATTTTCTATCTACATAAATTATCAGGTGGACAGAGTAACTTTTAGTTTGCAGCTGTTTGCTGATGATGCTGTGAGGTATGGGAGGTTGTCATCTTTAACTTACCGTAATAGCATACAGGATGACTTAAGACAAAATTTCTGGTTGGTGCAAAAAATGGCAGCTAGCTCTCAACATAGGGTCACAATCCATATGACGTGGTACAGGGATGGTTGCTTGACCATTTTTAAATATTTTAATTTTTTTATATGTGATTTCCCTATATTTGAGAAGTTCAAAACAGTTTTTTAAAGTAATTTATCTTGCATCTTTAGTGAATGGCAGCCATTTTTATTTGTCAGCGTGCGCCGATTTTTCAGTCTGGAGACATTAGCGAAAATTTGAATATCTCGGCACTGGGTTAAGTTACAACATTGCAATTGACATGATTGTTTGTAGAAAAGTGTCCTCTACAACATTGTCTATTACACAAAATACTCTAAATTCAAAAATAACCAGTCAAAATGACCTCCAAAGTTTGGTATCCAAATTTTCAAAAATCCACTTTTTAGGTCCAATAATAACATACAAGGAGTGACTTATGAGAGTATTTTTTTCCTGCAGTTAGATATCATACACTACTAGCCTCATATAGAGCAAGAACACTTACAAATGTTTCGTTAATTTTTTACGAATTTTTGAAATTTGAAAATTTTCATTTTTTGTAAAGTTTGAGGCTAGTTATCTCAGATGGGACTGAATATAAAAATATGATTTTTGCACAGTTTGTACACCTACATGATAGCAATGTACTGTAAAAATTTCAACATTGATATCTGAGTGTGAACAAAGGTATGAATTTTTGAAAATGAAGAAATAATTTGTATGACACTACAACAGTTATTATGACTGTTGCCTATTTAAATGGTTTATTGTATCATTGTAATAAAATTTAATTGTGACATAGTGTTAACTAAATATATCACACAATATTCATTTAGTTTATTTATTTTTAATAATACAATATTACACAACAGGAGCTTTCGGTTGTGTTCTATTGTAATAAAAATGCCCATTTACCTTTAGGTTTATTGACAATAAAGAATTACATTATTGCTGGGTGTGGCATTGTTGTGGTCAGTCTGTTCTGAAACCTCTGTTAGAGTGGATGTACATACTTCGAGAGTGTAGAATGTGTTATGTGCTTTGTTTTGTGTATAATTTGTAATTAATTTTGAGAGATTAACTGGAATGCAATAACATGGATGAACAGTGCTCTGTTGGACAGATAACAAGTGAAGTGTCACAAAGCAGTTTATGGTTCAGTTATAAAAAACTTGAAAAAATGCTATGTAACATCAGAAGCGGAAATTTATGAGGATCATTGTGTCAGGAAAATTACATCTCTCTCTTTAACGTTGAATGGCATAGTAGCATGTGCGTTTGATGGACAGTGGTGGCTTGCCGAGGTTGAAACAATAAGTTTGAAAAACAATGACATTTTTGTGCATTTTTACCACCCTGCTGGCGCAAGAACATCAAACAAGAAATCTAATAGCGACAACATTTGGATACCAATGAAAAATGTTTTAAGGACACTTTCAGTGCTTGAACTTACCACAGCAACTGGGAGGTCTTATTCTACATCACAGAAGCTGTCAGAAGAAATAAGTGTTCTTAACATTCACCACCAGGTTCAGAAATAGTCGCATCTCGAAAGATGTTAATTTCTAAATTAATTTATTTTAAATACCGTATGTCAAAATAACATAAATGTTAATTTCAGTGATGGCTCCACTTTTTGTATATAATTCAGTACCTTGCTTCAATAATAATTTATTATATTCCACCAATATCACACATGAATAGGCAACAGCCATAAGATCAGTTGTATAGTAATGTGAATTATTTCCTCATTTTCAAAAATTCATATCTTTGTTCACACTCAGATATCAATGTTGAAATTTTTACAGTACATTGCTATCATGTAGGTGTACAAACTGTGCAAAAATCATATTTTTATATTCAGTCCCATCTGAGATAACTAGCCTCAAACTTTACAAAAAATGAAAATTTTCAAATTTCAAAAATTCATAAAAAATTAACGAAACATTTGTAAGTGTTCTTGCTCTATATGAGGCTAGTAGTGTATGATATCTAACTGCAGGAAAAAAATAGACTCTCATAAGTCACTCCTTGTATGTTATTATTGGACCTAAAAAGTGGATTTTTGAAAATTTGGATACCAAACTTTGGAGGTCATTTTGACTGGTTATTTTTGAATTTAGAGTATTTTGTGTAATAGACAATGTTGTAGAGGACACTTTTCTAAAAACAATCATGTCAATTGCAATGTTGTAACTTAACCCAGTGCCGAGATATTCAAATTTTCGCTAATGTCTCCAGACTGAAAAATCGGCGCACGCTGACTAATAGAAATGGCCGCCATTCAGTAAAGGTGCAAGATAAATTACTTTAAAAAACTGTTTTGAACTTCTCAAATATAGGGTTATTACATATAAAAAAATTAAAATATTTAAAAATGGTCAAGCAACCAACTTAATTTTTATTGTACCACTTCATTTGGATTGACCCCATAGGAAAATGTAAGGTGATGCGCATGAGTAGGAAATACAATCCCATAATGTCCCAATACAGCATTAGTAGTGAACTACTTGATGCAGTCGCGTCGTTGAAATATCTAGGCATAATATTGCAGAGCGATATGAAATGGAACGAACAAGTAATGACAGTTGTGAGTAAGGCGGACAGCCGACTTCGGTTTATTGGGAAAATTTTGGGAAGATGTACTATATCTGTAAAGGAGACCATGTATAAAACACTTGTACAACCACGTCTTTAGTATTGCTCAAGTGTTTGGGACCCGCAGCAGATCAGTTTAAAGGAAGACATAGAAGCAGTTCAGAGACAAGCAGCTAGGTTTGTTACTTGTAGGTTCGACCAATGTGCTAGTGTCACAGAAATGCTCTGGCAACTCCACTGGCGATCGCTTGAGGAAAGACTTCATTCTTTTCGTGAATTTCTATTGAGAAAATTTAGAGGGCTGGAACTTGAAGCTGAGTGTAATACAATCTTGCTGCCGCCTACTTACGTTTCACTTAGTGATCACAAAGACAAGATAAGAGAAATTAGGGCTTGTACAGAGTCATATAGGCATTCTTTTTCTCCTCATTCTGTATGGGAGTGGAATAGGAAAGGAAATGCCTAGTAGTGTTACATTGTACCCTCCGCCACACACTTTACGGTGGATTGTGGAGTATGTATGTAGATGTAGACGACGAGGCCTCACAACAGGCCATGCCTACATCACACCGAGAGGTCGCGAACAATAGGTATTGACCACCGGCCACAAGGTGATGGGCATGCCCCAGTGGCCAGCCAGTCAGCTGGCAGCCACGACCTCTCAGTGTGACGTAGGCATGGCCAGTTGTGAGGCCTTGTCTTCTGTTGATCAAACTTGGGCCCCCTGCGTGGCAGTTTATCATGCTGTCCACTGGACTATGGAGGCGGACACCTGCTTAATACTTATTATGTCTGTTCCAGGGGAACAGACAGCAGAGAGAAATATATCCATGTATATGCTTCGCAAATCGCAAATTTCCCGATGTCTGCTGCTCCTGCAAGATGGACAAACCATCTGCTACACATGAAAATTTTTGCCTGACAGGGACTCGAACCCGGGTCTCCCGCTTTTCGCAAGTGGTCGCCTTAACCACTTGGAAACCCGTGCACGCTCCCCGGCCAGACCCAAACTTTCATGTGTTGCACTTGCCTCTTTCGCTCACAAGCTTGCACAAGTTGTAGTGCGAGTCCCGCAAGAGGGAGAGAGAGAATTCTGACAAGCGTACGGTGCAGGGAGAGTGCTGTAGGCCACAGTTAACACAGAGCGGAGGAGTAGTACATGGAACTTCTGGGTATGACGCACGTCCACATTCACGACAGGTGGGGGTCAGCAACACAGCGGGAGGACACATGACCAAACCTTCAGCACTTGAAGCAGCACATAGGGGGAGGAACGTAGGGTTTGACATCACACCGGTAGACCATCACCTTGACTTTCTCGAGTAGGAAATCACCCTCAAAAGCCAACATGAAGGCACCTGTGGCAACCATGTTGTTCTTCAGACCCCTATACACACGCCCAATAAATTGTACTCTTCGCCTCTCCAAGTTCTTACGTAGTTCATCATCCGACTGCAATAAAAGTTCCCTATTAAATATAATGCCCTGCACCATGTTCAGGCTCTTGTGTGGAGTGATACTAATGGGAACATCACCCAGCTTATCACAGGTGAGCAACACCGTGACTGGGCTGGGGAAGATGTATGAGGATAGAACTAGATCTCATCTTGGATATTCCCTCCACCTTACCAAACTTATCCTCTATGTTCTCAACGAAAAAGAGGGGCTTAGTCGACATAAATGAGTCACCATCTGTTCTACTGCAGACCAGGTATAGGGGGGCATACGCTTCACCTTGTTGATGAGCCCTGTGTTCTTCCCATGGTGTGGCCATGGAAGGAAATGCTTGGGGGTCATACATAGCAACATTAAATGCTGCTTGTCCACACTTAGAGATGCCTGTTTTGAGTCTGGCAACACCATGATTTGCTCATTTCATCGTGGTCCCACGAGCATCTAGGGAACTATATGTCCACCCAGGCAGAGCCCCACTTGCCTGGATAAGCCTTATACAACTGAGGTGCGGCAGGTTCCCCAAAGGTTGCCTGCTAGTGACTGTTCACTCTCAACAGCCCTGCATCTCCTCGGCACATAGTACACCTCGAGATTGAGGAGTGGTGTTTATTTTATTTATTTATTTATTTATTTATTTATTTATTTTTAATAGAGGATTCTTCCGTCTTTGCGAACCGGGCTATTAAGCCAAGATCCCCGAGCTCTGAAATGTACAACGTTCCATTCTTGCGCCGAACGATGGTCGTTGAAGAATGCACAGAGCTTACGGCGTGGCAGACTATTGGTATGACACAGTCCACAGCTCAGGACCCCGGCTTTGCCAAGCTTGTACTCAGCAAATTAATGCTGAGACACTGAGGGGGGGGGGGGGGGGTTACTGCACTTTAATTTCATTTCTATAGTAACCATACCACGAAACTCACATAAAAGCATAAATTACCTACAACATATGGCCAAGCTGATTTAACGGCAATATATCTTCAAATGACGAACTGCAAGAGACCAGTGCAAAAAAAAAGAAAAGAAGCAGCAAGAAACTTAACAAACACGGCAAACAAGGGAAAGTCCTCAGGCATGGCCAATTGATTCACCAGGCGCAAACTAGGCAATCTGGAGTGACACAAAGTTTAATGGTTCAACACAGGGAGAGGCAACTTTGAGGTCACAGTTGGGAACAATACCAGTTATGAGTGTGTCATGAACACTGTCAGATGATGCATACAGAAGAAATTCTGGACCCTACAACCACTAAAGACATCATCATGTCTCCCCCTCCCCCTCCCCCTCCCCACATGTGTAAAGACATCTCGTCTCACTATTCACTCACTTCCCCTAATACCAGCCCATCAAACTGACGGAGATGATTAAAAGTAACCCAAGTCAGTAAAACATGTCGCACTGTCAGCAGTTCAACGCAGGAGCACAGCGGTGCAGGGTCGGCGGAGAGCAAGTGACGGTGGCTGAAACGGCAGTGACCGATCCGCAACCGGGCCAGGATGACCTCCTCTCGCCGAGAGGGGCGTGAGGTGGTCCTCCAAGGGGTCGGGATCGGTTTTACAGTTCTCAATTTATTGTTGTACATTGAAAACCATGCACTGTGCCATTGCGACACGATACTCCGGCGAAGAGCCCGTTGAACATCGTCCGATGGGACGCAAAAGGTAGCCATGCGAGGCAAAATAGCTGCGGCCTTGGCTGCTATGTCGGCGGTCTCATTCCCGGGCACTCCCACGTGGCCAGGGACCGACAGGAAAGAAACGTGACAGCTGTCATCAGCTAGTAACTGGAGGGAGCGTTGGATCCGATACACGAGAGGATGGTTCGAGAAAGGGTCCTTAAGACTCTGCAGGGCGCTAAGGGAGTCCGAACATATGGCATAGAAAGGTTCGCGGTGGCGGCAGGTGTACAAAACGGCCTGGTGAAGGGCAAAAAGCTCAGCCGTGAAACTCCAACACCGGTCAGGGAGCTTGTATTGGAACCGGTTGTCCCCGACGACGAAGGCAGATCCGACACCGGCAGTGCTCTTGGAACCATCAGTGTAAATAAATATGGCATTATCGAACCGCGAACGGAGTTCGACAAGCCTCGAGCGGTATACCAAATCCGGAGTGCTCTCCTTGGGGAGCGAACTAAGTTCGAGGTGAGTGTGAACCTGGGCCTGATGCCATGGTGGCAATGGGCTTTCGCTCAACCGAAAGGTGGAAGGAAGGGGAAAATCGAGCCGCTGTAGTAGGCGGCGAAACCGAACTCCAGGTGGAAGCAAGGCAATCGCAGACAACTGATATTGGCGATCGAGTGAGTCGTCAAAAAATAATCGGTAAGATGGATGGTTGGGCATCGACCGCAGGCGGCATGCGTACCGACACAAGAGTATGTCACGCCGAGTGGTCGAGGGTAATACAGCAGCCTCAGCATACAGACTTTCAACAGGGCTAGTATAAAATGCACCGGTTGCAAGACGTAAACCCTGATGGTGGATAGAGTTGAGACGGCGGAGAATCGACGGCCGTGCAGAAGAGTATACAAGGCTTCCGTAGTCAAGCTTCGACTGAACAATGGCCTGGTAAAGGTGAAGCAGGACGGTACGATCCGCTCCCCATGACGTGCCACTGAGGACACGAAGAACGTTAAGGGATCGGGCACAACGGGTGGTGGTGGTGGTGGTGGTGGTGGACATGAGGGACCAAACAACGAGGTCATCAGTCCCTTCAACCCCAAATTTTATACGCCACGGAACCCAACGAAAAATAGGTGAAAGCCAAAAGACCATTACACTAGGAAGTAAAATCGACTCGCCAACAAGACTAAGACCAACCCAGGGCAGCAAATGCTACAGTGTCCGATCCCACAGCTCTGGAAGCGACCTCTAGCCTAAACCACAAGGTACTAATGGCACAGTGGTCAATGTATCATAGCTCCAGAGCAGGGAGAAATAAAACTACATTAAAATGTAAAAGAGTGGGGGGGGGGGCTGATGGGGATAAGGCTCTAAACCCCACAATCAGCCAAGAATCACAAACCCACTTCACCCCGACCAAGCGAGTCCTAGAGCTGACAATAAAATCTACTTTCACGGAGGAAGGCAAGGATGCGATCAACCATCCGTGGGTCATCCGCCAAAACTGAAGGCAATGCAGGCGGTAGGCCATAGTCGCCACGAAGTGTCGAATGGAGAGGACATTCAGTCAGAATATGAGACACGGATTGTACGGCTCCACAATCACAATGTGGTGGATTGTCATTTTGTAAAAGAAATCCATGGGTCAGCCTGCAGTGTCCAAGACGGAGGCGACAGAGGACAATTGATTCTCTCCAGGAAGGGCGGAAAGATGAACTCCAAGCTGCAGTCGTATCTTTGATGGTGCGGAGTTTATTGGAAGGGGCAGTAGCTTTCCAACTGCTATCCCATGAGGAGTGAAGCAAAGATCTGATCTGCACCCACAGATCCGCACCCGGAATTTGAAAGGGAGACGGGCAGCGAGTAATTGCCGATCTAGCCAACTGGTCAGCTACTTCATTCCCTGTAATACCAACATGGCTTGGCACCCAGAGAAAGGTAACGGAGCAGGCAGCACGATGAAGGTCAGCAAGGAGTTCATGGATGGAAATAACTAAAGGATGGGAGGGGAAACAACGATCAATGGCCTGCAGACTGCTCATGGAGTCAGCACAGATTAAACCACGTTCCACGGCAGAATGTTTAATAAAACAGAGGGTTCTATAAATCGCCATCAGCTCTGCCGTAAACACACTGCATGCCTCTGGCAGAGAATGGCATTCCGCCCCAACAGGAGATGTAAAAGCATATCCGGAGTGGCCCGCTGTTTTCGAGCCATCAGTGTAGAAGATAGAGGCTCCCTGAAACTCTTCTAGTACTGGGCGCACCAAACGCCAAAAGACCATGGGGGAAATTAAAGCTTTTGGGCCCTGGAAGAGATCCGTCCGAATTAGTGGTCGCGGCACCATCCACGGAGGTGTGCGTGCAGTAAAATGGGGGGCGCAATCTAGCGAAGGGAAATGGAAATCCCGGCAAAGAGAGGCAAGCCGCAGTCCGACGGGAAGGCCCGCCCGCGGCCGGGTATCAGGGGGTCGAAGCCCTTCATATGCAAAAAGAACCTGGTAAGCGGGATGAGCAGGATATTGCCGGATGGCGATGGCATAAGACGCCAGAAGCTGATGCCGCCTGACCTGAAGAGGGCTGATTCCCGCCTCAACAAGGAGACTGTCGACCGGGCTAGTCGGGAATGCACCTGTAGCCAAGCGGACACCATAATGGTGAACCGGGTCTAATAATTTCAGGGCAGAAGGAGCTGCCGAGCCATAAACTTGACACCCATAGTCCAATCGGGACAAGATTAGAGCCCGATAGATACGGAGGATAGTTGTTCGGTCTGCACCCGCAAGGAAACGTAGGGCATTGAGTTTCCTCATACAACTAATCTTTAGGTGGCGAATATGGGGCACCCAAGTCAATTTTTTGTCAAAGAGAAGACCCAGGAAACGATGCTGTGCTACAACTTCCAGGCGCTGATTACCCAAGAACAGTTCTGGATCAGGGTGAACTGTAGTACGACGACAAAAGTGCACCACCCTCGTTTTTGACGAGGAAAACTGGAAACCATGGGACGTAGCCCACACTGAAGCCCGCCGAATGGCGCTCTGGAGCTGACGTTCAGTAGAGGCTAATGAGTAGGAGCTGTACCATATGCAAAAGTCGTCGACATACAATGCCGGGGTTACCAGTGACCCAACAGAGCTCACCAACCCATTGATGGCGATTAGAAAAAGTGTAACACTCAACACTGAGCCCTGGGGGACACCGTTCTCCTGTATCCGAGGGGAGCTAAAGGAAGAGCCAACTCTTTTTTTTTTTTTTTTTTGTGGTTTTAGGGCGCACAACTGCTGTGGTCATTAGCGTCCAACACTGCCCAAAGTAAAAAAGAACCGGGGTTAGAAATTAAATGACTTTCGCCATATTTGCACGATGTATAAAAAGTAAAACTCTTAACCGATTGCGGGTCATCAGCTAAAATGTCAGACAATTCAAATGGGAAACACAGATCATGACGGAGACGGTTAAAAAATGGACATTGCACTAAAAGATGGTTCACAGTAAAAGGTGCATCACAGTGCTCACATAAGGGAGCAGGACCACCACGTAATAAATGCTGGTGGCTAAAACGGCAGTGGCCAATACGAAGCCGGGCTAGAACAATCTCCTCTCGGCGGGAGGGTCGAGATGACGTTGACCAGATATCAGGCACAGGTTTAATGGCTCGCAATTTGTTCCCTGACAGGGATGACCAATGTAGATACCAACGGGAGATAATACGCTGGGAGATGCCAGCGCGAAGGTCATCAGAGCTGGTGGAAAAGGCAGATAGCCGAGGAAGGAGAACTGCTTCCTTGGCAGCCATATCCGCAGCCTCATTCCCCAACACTCCCACATGGCCAGGGACCCACAGAAACGTCACCGTAGTTCCGCTCGTTGAAAGAGAAGTAAGGCAATTGCGGATGCTTTGTACCAGGGGATGGGCCGGATATAGGATGCGAAGGCTCAACAAAGCACTCATAGAGTCCGAGCAAATGACAGTCTTACTGAGCGAGTGGCGCCGGACGTATTGTGTGGCTTGGTATAATGCATACAGCTCAGCTGTAAAAATGGAACTCCACTCAGGAAGACGATATTTAAAAGAGACGTTGCCAAGTACAAAAGCACACCCAACACCCTGGGCTGTCTTTGAGCCATCAGTGTAAATGAACAAATTGTCATCAAATTTAAACCGGAGTGCGTGAAATTCTCTCTGGTAGACGAAACGAGGTGTGGAGTCCTTTGGAAGAGAATGAAGATCAAAGTTAACACGGACTTCGGGGCTTCGCCACGGTGGAGAGGTGCTCTCTCCAGTCGAGAAGATAGCAGGCATTGTAACGCCAAGCTGGCCGAGTAGCGAACGCAAGCGTACTCCCGGTGGTAGCAGAGCAGACGGGCGCAGAGTGAAGAGACTGTCAAGTGAGTCGTTAAAAAAAACTGCGTACGTCGGGTGTCCTCGCATGGACGACAAACGACTAGCGTAACGGCTAAGCAGGAGTTCCCGACGGTAAGAAAGGGGTAGTTCGGCGGCCTCGGCATAGAGGCTCTCAACGGGGCTAGTATAAAACGCTCCTGTCGCCAGACGGAGACCGTGGTGGTGGATTGTATTAAGGCGGCGCAGTATGGACGGTCGAGCCGAAGAATAAACGATGATACCATAGTCCAGTTTGGACCGAACTATGGTGCGATACAGATGGAGGAGAGTAGACCTGTCAGCTCCCCACGAGGTGCCACTTAACACCCGCAGCACATTGAGAGAGCGGGTACAGCGAGCTGCCAAACGGGATATGTGGGGAGACCAACTTAACTTCCTGTCGAGAACAAGTCCCAAGAACGTCGTGGTATCCACAAATGGAAGTACTATGGGGCCCAGACGAAGGGACGGGGGAACGAACTCCTTCCGCCGCCAGAAGTTCATGCAGACTGTCTTGTCGGCTGAGAATCGAAAGCCAGTGTCCATACTCCACGCGTGGAGATTGTCTAGGCACCGCTGGAGGCGCCGCTCCAGGAGACCCGTTTGCTCAGAACTGCTGTAGATCGCGAAGTCGTCAACAAATAGGGACGCCGACACTCCCAGTGGAAGGTGATCGGCTATAGAATTGATTGCCACTGCAAATAAAACAACGCTCAGGACCGAGCCCTGGGGGACTCCGTTCTCCTGATTAAAAGTGCTCGATAAAACCGAACCAACACGCACTTTAAAAACACGGTCTGTTAAAAATTCGCGGATAAAAATTGGTAGGCGACCCCGAAAACCCCATGTATGCAGAGTGCGGAGGATGCCCATCCTCCAGCAGGTGTCGTATGCCTTTTCCAGATCAAAGAACACCGCTACTGTCTGGCGCTTCCGTAAAAAGTTATTCATTACTGAGGTAGATAGGGCAACAAGATGATCCACCGCAGAACGGTGCTTGCGAAACCCACATTGGACATTAGACAGGAGATGTCGCGTTTCAAGCCACCATACCAGGCGCCCGTGAATCATGCGTTCCATCACCTTGCATATGCTACTGGTGAGGGAAATGGGGCGGTAGCTGGAAGGGAGACATTTGTCCTTCCCAGGCTTTGGTATGGGAATGACTATGGCTTCACGCCAGCGTCGCGGAAAGGTGCCTTCTATCCATATGCGGTTGTAGGTGGCCAGTAGGAAGTGCAAGCTCGTTGGTGAAAGGTGTTGCAGCATCGCCACGTGAATGCCATCTGGTCCTGGAGCGGAGGACCGCGAAGACGAGAGTGCGTGGTGAAGCTCTCGTACAGTAAACTCGGTATTGTAGCATTCACGGTTCTGAGAGGTAAAGGGCAATGGAGTCGCCTCCACCGTCCGTTTCCTAGCTAGGAAAGCGTCAGTGTAATGTGAAGAGCTAGAGACATCTGCAAAATGTCGACCCAGTGCGTTGGCTATTTGTGGAGGATCGACGACGGTGTCAGTTGCGACACACAGACCGGGAATTGGGGAATGAGCCATAGTGCCCGAAGTTTTTCGAATGTTACCCCAAATGATGGAGGAAGGGGTAGACCTATTAAAAGAGCTCGTGAATGAGCGCCAACTGGCGCGTTTACAGTCGCGAAAGAGGCGACGACAATAGGCCCGCAGCCGTTTGTATCGGATGCAGTTGTCGAGCGTGGGCCGTTGTTTGAAGATTCTAAGGGCACGTCGCCGTGCTCGCAGAGCGTCACGGCATTCCGCGGTCCACCAAGGGACAAGGGGACGACGTGCGTGGGAAGTCTTGCAGGGGATGGAACATTCTGCGGCTGTCAGAATAACTGTGGTAATGTGTTCCACTTGGTCGTCTATACTAGGATAATGGTAAGTACCAAAATCCGCCAGTGACGTGTAGAGCTCCCAGTCCGCTTTCGTTAACTGCCAGCGGTGTGGATGCTCAAGGGTGTCAGGCATCATTAGGTGAATTACACACGGAAAATGATCGCTCGAATGTGTGTCTGAGAGAGCAGACCATTCAAGACGCCGTGCCAGCTGAGCAGTGCAGATAGCTAGATCTATATGGCTGAAAGTATTTGTGGTGTCCGAAAGATAAGTTGGTTCACCAGTGTTAAGGCAGATGAGCTGAAGGTGGTTCAGTATATCTGCCAGGAGGGAGCCCCGTGGACATGGTCGTGGGGAGCCCCAAAGGGGGTGGTGGGCATTGAAATCTCCCACCAACAAAAATGGACGCGGAAGCTGGTCAATAAGATCTAGGAGATCTGATCTAGTGACGGGAAAAGAGGAAGGAGCGTAAATATTGCACAGTGTGAAGACAAATCCAGGAAGGTATATCCTGACAGCAACAGCTTGTATTGGAGTACACAAAGGGACCGGTGTACTGTGTACGTCATCCCGAATAAGCAACATTACGCCCCCGTGGGCTGGAATTCCTGCCACTGGAGGAAGGTCAAAGCGAACGGTAGTGTAGCGTGGGAAAGTAATTCGAGTACCAGGGAGCAATTTTGTCTCCTGTAGAGAGAAGATGATTGGATGATATGTTCGCGTTAAAAGCTGCAGTTCTGTCCAATTCGACCGGATACCACGAATGTTCCATTGAAGAATATCCATAATGGGATAAAATGAGATGAAGGTGGACATCAGCCCGACGAAGGCGGCGGGCCACAGTGCGAATGTTCGCAACTGGTGGTGTCTGAGACAGGAGGGTCTTGCTCCATATTCTCAGAGGTTACCACAGCAGCTGCGTGAGTGTGGTCGGCAGCCCCATCTTTGGCTGATGCACCTGGAGAGACTATAGGCTTCCAGGGGATGCCATCGTCACATTGTGAGGTAGGAGGGGGGAGAGTTTTCCCCCTATTTGATTTCTTGGAGCCCTGGTGAAGCTCTTTGGTTGGCTCAGATGTTTTGGTAGGGGTGCGGAGGAAATCCTCGCGCGAATGCTCTTTCTTAGACTTTCGCGTCTCTATCTGTGGTTTCACAGCTGAAGATGAAGACTTGGAAGAGGTACTCACACTTTTCGTTGAACGTGACGCCGTTGTCGATGTAGACTGTTTGACAACTACTGTCATAAACTGTAGGTCACAAGTCTGTGTGGCCATATCCCGTGTTGTTGGAGGCGTTGCAACTACAGTACTGTAGTTACCACGCGGCGGGGTCTTGGGCTTACGACTGGCGTACATCTTACGTGCAACTGGTATGGGAACCTTTTCCTTTACACGGATTTCCTGGATGGCTCGTTCATCGGCAAACACGGGACATTCCCGGGAGGAAGCAGCATGATTCCCGTTACAATTGATGCAATGAGGGGACGGTGGTGGACAAATCCCCTCATGGGCCTCTTTACCACAGGTGACACATATGACTGGGTTCTTGCAAGACTGGCTTGTGTGGTTAAATCGATGGCACTGATAACACCGAGTAGGGTTAGGGATATAAGGTCGTACTGTGATGACCTCATACCCTGCCTTGATCTTCGGCGGCAGAGCCACTCGGTCGAAGGTCAGAAACACTGTGCGAGTGGGCACTACAACATTGTTCTCTTTTTTTGTCACCCTGTGTACTGCGACGACGCCTTGAGCTGCCAGATATTCTTTCAGTTCATCCTACGTCAGACCGTCCAAACTGGCCGAGAAGACTACCCCTCGGGAATAATTGAGGGTCGGATGGAGCTCAACACGAACCGGGTAGCTGTGGAGCAGAGTAGCCTTAAGCAGCCGCTGTGCCTGGGAGCCACTTTCTGTTTCTAACAGTAGTGTTCCATTATGTAGGCGGTTGCAGGTCTTAACTGGGCCGGCAATGGCATCAACCCCTTTTTGAATAATAAATGGGTTCACCGACGAAAAGGATTGTCCTTCCTCAGTACGGGTCACCACAAGGAACTTTGATGTCTGTAAATTTTTCTGTTCAGACACACTATTGTCTAGTACATCAATTTCTAAAGACTCTTTACATTTTCTTTTTTTTAGAACCATCGCGGTTGTATCCCCCACGATTGCCAGTGTCTCCGATGGCACGCTCCTTCCTGCTGGGGGCCCCCAATGGAAGCACACCCGCCTTGGGTGATTGTTCACACCCCAGGTCACACCTCCCGATCTACAGACGGAGGGACCAATCGGCGAATCGGGAAGGTATCAGCGCAGGCAATCGCCCCTCCCCTGGCCTGGCCTTAACCAGGGGGTACGCACGCACCCTACATGCCAGCCCGGGGCTGGGACTTACGCATTACCCAGTCACCCATATGGGTGGCCTTCAAGTGCGTACAGGGAGGAGGAAGAGAGAAATAGTAGGAGGAGAAGCCTCAAACGCAGACGCGGAGGCAAAGAAAGAGGTGAAAGAAGACTGTAAAGCCAAAAGGGTCAGAACTTCGGTTCCCCGAAGGATGCACAGACTCGGTCCCCAAGAGAGGGGAAAAGGACAGTAGAAGAAGCGTCATGTAGCACGGAAAGGAAAGAGTGCTACAAAGGCTGGGGCCCCGTGCTCGCCACGCACGTACTCACCACAGAGCGGTGAGTCCCCTGAGGGGAGAGCCAACTCTGACACGGAACAGGCGGTGGGATAAAAACTGACGGATAAAAATTGGTAAGGAGCCTCTGAGGCCCCAGTCATGAAGAGAACGTAAAATATGATGACGCCAAGCAGTGTCGTACGCCTTATGCAGATCGAAGAAGACTGCTACCAGATGATGTCTTTTAGAGAAGGCCTGTCTGATCGCAGTCTCCAGTCGAAGTAAATGGTCAATAGGGGATCGTCCCTCCCGAAACCCACACTGGTAAGGTGAGAGAAGTCCCCGGGATTCAAGAACCCAGCATAATCTGCGGGCTACCATCCGCTCAAGTAGTTTACAGGGGACACTTGTCAGGCTTATTGGTCGATAACTGTCCAGCGCCGACGGGTCCTTGCCAGGCTTGAGGGCAGGGACCACAATACTCTCCCTCCACTGGGAGGGGAACACCCCTTGAAGCCAAATACGGTTAAAAACTTTTAGGAGAAATTGTTGTCGTGAGGGGTTAAGGTGTTTCAGCAATTGATTATGGATATCGTCAGGGCCAGGTGCTGAATCACGAGAAGAGGAGAGGGTCAGCGACAGCTCCCAGTAAGGTTCGTTATATGGTTCCACCTGGTGAGAAGTAAAGCCTAATTTGAAGGTTTCGGCCTGGTGTTTCTGAAGGAGAAAGGTCGCCGGATATGAAGTTGTCGCCGAGACATTGGCGAAGTGAGTTGCAAGATGTTCTGCAACAACAGATGGCTCCGTGCAGACCCCATCAGGCAGGGCAAAACCAGGGACGGAAGACGGCCGCCAGCTACCTTGGATAGATCGGAGCATAGCCCACACTCTTGTCAAAGGGACAGAAGAACCCAACGAGGAGACAAAATGCTCCCAGCATGTCCGCTTACTTTGTTTGATTAAGTAACGAGCTCTGGCACGCAGACGTTTGAAATTTATTAGACCAGCGAGCGATGGGTGGCGCTTAAGATGTTGCAAGGCCCTACGGCGCTCACGAATGGCTGCGGCAACAAGTTGCATTCCACCAAGGGACAGGCCGGCGAGTAGGAGGGCCTGTCGACCGGGGAACAGCGGCGTTGGCAGCTTGGGTGATCATGTTGGTCATTTGGCTTATAATATCATCCATACAGCCTGAGGGGGAAGATGGGAACACAACCTGGGATGTATATAGCGGCCAATTAGCACGACGGAATACCCAGCGGGGTACCCTGGCTCGTGGTAGGCGTGAGGGAAGTGAAAGGATCAACGGAAAGTGGTCGCTATCGCAGAGGTCGTCATACGCCGACCAGTGAAATAAAGGAAGGAGAGAAGGAGAAGTGAGAGAGAGGTCTATGGCAGAAAAGGTGCCGTGAGCGGCACTAAAATGAGTTGGGGAACCATCGTTGAGAAGGCTCAGATTGTGGTCAGCAAGAAACTGGTCTATGAGGCGGCCCCGGCTAGATGTATAAGCACTGCCCCACAAAGGATGGTGGGCATTGAAGTCCCCAAGGATGAGGTAAGGAGGGGGGAGTTGCTGAAGGAGGGCCACTAGGGACGTGAGTGTAGGTGGCCTGTCAGGTGGAAGGTAGAGGTTGCAAATGGTCAATGGAGTGTCCAAGTGAACCCGGACAGCAACCACTTCCAATGGAGTTTGGAGAGGAATCCAGGTACTGACAATATCTGTCCGGACCAAAGTACAAACCCCACCAGACGCCTGGAGGGGACCAACCCGGTTCCGACAAAAAGCACGGAACCCACGGAGGGTCGGTGAATGTGCATCCATAAACCTCGATTCCTGCAGGACGACACAGGCCGCAGAAGAGAGAGAGATTAGCTGTTTAATCTCCAAGAGGTGACGGTAGTAACCATTACAGTTCCATTGGATGATCACATCACGAGGATCTAGGCGGGAAGCGAATGGCATAACGTCTGTCACGCTGCTTTGTCAGCGTCCGTCACCAAAGAAGAAGGGACAACATCCATAAATAGCTGATCAGCCTCGGGCTCAATGGGATGAGCGAGTTGCGAAAGCACAGTCGGCACCTCCGGTGGTACCGGAGGGGCTATATCTTGTAACTTTGGTTTCTTCTCCTTCTCCTTCTCCTTCTCTCGTGTGGGACGGGCAGGACCCACCCCAGAGAGAGGACTTTTGTCAGTTAGGTCTGGTACTGACGAGGATCGGGCGACCTTTGAACTCACTGACTGGGAGTCCGATGGCCGGCTGGAAGTCGAAGATCTCCGATCTGGGGAACGCCGGGACGGAAGGCCCTGAGATAGGGCACTGTCACCGGCAGGCGACGGAGAAGGGGTGCACTTCTCCGGCTGGGAAGGGGTGGGACACAAAGGGAGGGCTACAGGAGCTACAGGAGAGGGAGATGTGAGGGAGGGGTGTGGACGGGGTGTAGGGGGGAGATGGGAGTGGGAAGGGGAGGGTGAAAGGCTAGACGATAACGTCGTAGCGAAGGTCGTCGCCATTTGCACGGGATGCAGACGTTCATATTTACTGCGGGCCTCAGGGTACGTCAAACGCTCCAGGGATTTGTACTCTTGTATCTTCTTTTCTTTTTTGAACATAGGGCAATCTGGCGACCGTGAAGAGTGGTGTTGTTGACAGTTGACGCACACCAGCGGAGGAACACAGGGGCTCCCCTCATGTAGTGGGCGTCCACAATCACCGCATACTGGGACTGCTGTACAGCGAGAGTACATATGACCAAACCTCATACATCGAAAACACCGCATGGGAGGTGGAATGTAGGGCTTCACTTCACATCGATATATCATTATCTTGACCTTCTCTGGGAGGGTGTCCCCCTCGAAGGCCAAGATAAAGGCCCCAGTATCGACGCGGTTATCTTTAGGTCCCCTCTGAACGCGGCGAACAAAATGTACACCACGCCACTCGAGATAGGCCCTAAGCTCCTCATCAGTTTGAAGGAGGAGGTCCCGGTGGAATATCACACCCTGTACCATATTCAAGGATTTGTGCGGGACAACTGTTACTGGAATGTCGCCAATGGTGGTGCAGGCGAGCAAAGCTTCAGACTGGGCTTCCGAGACTGTTTTAATGAGTAATGAGCCAGATCTAAGCTTACCCATAGATTCCACTTCACCAAACTTGTCCTCTATGGTCTCGACAAAGAACAGAGGTTTGGTGGAAGTGAAAGTTCCTCCATCAGTCCTTGAGCAAACGAGATAGCGAGGAAAGGGTTTTGCTCCTAACCGGCGAGCCTGGCCTTCCTCCCAAGGGGTAGCAAGGGAGGGAAACATCCTCTTATCCGCAGTAACAGCATTAAACGATCTCTTCCTGTCTTGAGAGACGGCCGATGCACGACCATTTTGGAGTCTAACTCTTTTCATTGTGCTAGACGTCCGCCCTGGTGTCACCCACTCCGAAACCGGGGCTCTCTCCATGGGCGCCACCCAGCCTCAGCAAAGGCCACCTGGCACGATGGCCATTGCCGGGAGTTCTGATACCCCCGAGGACAGGCATCAACTCCTTGGCTTGCATGGAGAGGTCGCAGCTCAGACACCAGTAGTGTGATCCCTGTGGTGTCAGGGGGCTCAGCCAAAGGGTACATAACAGCCCCCCCCACACGGACTGGCTACACGTGCTGGGGACCTAGCGGGGGATGGGGGCTACAGCGAGGAAAGGAAGTGGAAAGGATAGGATAGGACCCCGCGCTGTAGGGGCTAGGTCGGGAGTTCTTCCCAATTGGCTCACACATTATCGGACAATTTTGGTATGGAAGGGCAAACCCCGAGGGGGACCAAACTGGGCCAAAAACCGGTGTACACAGCAGACAAAACCAAAGTGCAGGTCAATCGGAACCATGGGATAGCCAAGCCGTCATCCAGAGTACCACCGAGAGACAGGGTTGGAGAGGGTGGGAAGGAGGAATTGGGATGGGAAGGAGGGGGAACTAGGAGGGGTAATGCAGCCTGGGGAAAGCAGGAAAAAAGGCTGCAATGGCTCGGGGACCCGTGCGCGCCACACACGTACCCACAAAAGAGCTGTGGGCCCCCTGGGAGGGGGGGGGGGGGGCACAACGGGCAGCCAGGTAGGACACGTGTGTGGACCAGCAAAGTTTACGATACAACATGAGTCCCAAGAATTTCGTAGTCTCCACGAAAGGGAGAGCAACAGGGCCGAGATGTAGAGAAGTGTATGTACAATAAAAACGGCAATTACAAGATGAATGGGTAATACTTTGACAGTAAACACTTTACTATCCATAACGAAGGGGTGTGATGGAGATATTTTGTCCTATGTGCGCAACCAACCAGCACAGCAGCTGACCAGGCCAGCCGCAAAATGAGATAGGTGGCATAGCACAGTCTAATGGGGCCGCAACGCTGATGCCACCTTCACCCACACTGGGCTGCATGTCGCTGCAGCTGAGGCACAGTTTCCAGCGTCGCACGCCACGCCATGGGCAACAGCACAGACAGGCAGAAAGGAGAGGCGGGGAGCAGGCAAGCCATCTGCCGTACGCTGTATATCGAAAGCGGCACTATTGTTGGCTGTTCAAAATGCTCCCATGTTTGTATGTCTGTGGACTGATGACCATAGCAGGTTTACAAACTACTTAAACCAATTTACACTGACGACAACACACTCGCCTATGCCCGAGGGAGGACTCCAACCTCCAGCGGGAGTGGCCGCCCAGTCTGTAGATTATTGACTGTCTGAACAATATTGCCTTACCACTGAAAGCGTTTGTCATAGACTAGTGATTTGTTTTTCAACATTTAAGTCCTCATTTTGTTTTCATCTGTGGATTATACTGTTCAATTACTGGGTACTTATATCTGTACAGTTTTGTTTAATGAAATATTGTAACATATGAGCAACAACCAACGCTGAAAATTTTAATGTCACAGTAAGAGATCATCGATAATGTAATAGATAAATGGATGCAACATTTTATATTGTCTTACAAAAAGAAAACCAATAATTTTGTTCCTAAGGAACTGGTGAGATTCTACATAATTTTGTCAGAATTGTAATAGTTACTGTAATTAATGCTAAATAATTTTTGAATCCTTATTTAATGTGGTCAGAATCTCAAAGATTCATTTTAAAGCTCAAGTCAACATTCCATAGCTTCAGGAGTTTGTACGTTTATCTTTACTTGGTTGTCATTTTTGGGATCCGTTATTTACTGGAAAATCGGCTTATGATTCGCTAACTAGATCTTTCTTTATTACTAAATGAAATAAGACTTTTGTTTAGTTAAAACACAGACAACTGTGAGATTTAATTGGCTAATGTACCTCAAAAAATACTGCCAGTTCTGGTTCATTTGCAATAGTCTCTTGCAAATTACATTCAAGTAAGTTAATGGTGTGCTATATAATTCCATATTATACTTCTGAAAACTGCCTTTTCGTCATAGCGATATATCATCATCACTTAACTTTCGTAGTAGTTTGACATTGTCCAGATTTTTTCTTTCACTCTAATACATTTATTTGGTAATAATTTTTAATGGACTAATGAATAAAGCAACACCATCGCCAAATGGGTATGATGTATGTCAACTGATATGACCACGTGAATCTCTATGTGCAAGGGCGGAAATGGAAGCGCCAGTGTCTCAAAAATGAATTAACATATTGTTCTGCTCAGTTTCAATTGAATAGTCTGAATATTGTCTACATTTCAAACAAATCAACCTTTGAGCAAAAATTGACTGTACCAAAAACTCTAAGCAATGAATTTTTTACCACGGCACACTTCTTCGAGTAATACTTCACTTAATTTGATGCTACACCGTAAACGTAGACAGTAACATTAAGGAAAATAAATTCACGCCTTTGTTACATCTAACTATAATATATTTAAAACATATTTTCTTCTGCAAATAGTTTTCTTAATATGGAGTGACAAATGTTTCACTTGATCTGCAAGAACATTTTAGTGAGGTGAAATAATTATTGAATCTTATTCAGTGAATTGAGAGTGCAGCAACAATGTGTAGAAACAATCTTCATTACAATGATATGAAGTTTTATCAACACATTGCAGAAAGAAACTGATGAATACTTTATCTGTAGATCAAGCGTGCAAAATTTCAACAGGCTCGGAAGAAAACTGTTTGTCGAAGTCCATAAGTAAAGCAGCCTCCCCCATGCACCACAGAATTTTATGTGGGCAGTGATATTCCTCTTGTTTTCAAGACCAAGTGTGCAACATTTCATCAAAATCTGAATAAAACTGTAGATTTGTATGGCTTACAAACGTACAGATGCTCATGTATCTGTATACGGAGGCAGTGGCGTAGACAACCGTGTCAATTATCCAAGCACACGGAGACAGCGAGTATGGATATGACGTCAGAGTACCCGCGGAGCTCACGTCTGGTGACTACAAGACCATGAGTGAATTTGGACGGCTGCACCAGCACCTTTAGGCTCATTGTACTCGCACAAATACAGCGGGGTTGCAGGGAGGCGTTTGTAATGTATGCAACCCACAACATTGGGCTCATACTCTGCCCGTTTCTGACCTCTACTGAGGACGTGGAACCAATGGAGCTGCCCACCAATTAACCGTGATAGCAGGGCCAGTGCTAGGAACAATGAAGTGCATCCATGCAGTCTAAGCGAGCAGTTAGGTCCACCACTGCTTCGAGGCAGCTGTGTGTTACTAGAATAAAAATAACATAAGGGAAAGGCCAAGCGATTCAGTCCAAACTGAGAAGGTCGCTTGTGTACAACTTGAAACGAAGGAAACTCCCCTCCACCCACTTCCTGCTCCCAGTTTGAGAAAATCATCCTTAAAAGGTTATGACAATTAATGGACTCTAAATTGACAAGATCAATAGACGATTGTAAATATAGCATTTTTCATCATGTATGAGATCCGCAAGCACTTACCTGTGCAGAAACTACTGCTTACACTCACATAGTAAAAGTTTTTCACCGAGAGAAGCTAGCACAACAGTCAACGTAACTGGCTGGGAAGTGGAAAACCTGGGTTCAAATCTCAATGAATGAACAGTTTTAATTTCTTTAAACTATTGTTTTTCATATCAGAAATCGTCTGGAAACAGCAGGAATTGCAAAACTGCATGGATACATAACTAATCACAGTGTAAGTCATAAACAACTTTTGGCGCCATTGCAATTGCTAATCCCCTCCTCTTTAGTGACAGTATTTATGTAACCAGCATGTAGAAAACATGTTTCTTGCACATGGGCTATTGGGCCAGTTGCTCAGACAATGCCAAATAAAGCATTCAGTACTACTTGCAAGGAGGCCAAGTCTTAGTCCCTAGATAAAAAACAATTTTTGTTTCTTAAGTAATTATAAAAGGGTTATAAGAAAAGAAATTAAATGCCAAACTAAACTCACTGGACCAAATACAACCAGATTGACGTTATGTAGTGGTACCACCACCAATAACAATAAAATATATTATACGACTATGTCATAATTTGTGTGAAATTACATCCTACATAATATAACATGAAAGTATACAACAATAAGTTATAATATTGTGTCAGCATACTTTCAACTTAAATAACAGGTTAAAATGCTATAGCACAATTAATGGTTAAAGGATACAGACAACCTCAAACTGCAAATGCAGTTCACTATGATAATGTGTTCTTATTAATACAATCTTTTTATCTGGATAACTGTCAGAACAAGATTCCAAAAGTCCAGCTATATCTCTTCCAGCTACATCTCCTCCTGAAATTAAAGAAAGAACACTGGTTAACAAGTGATAATACCATCACTGAATACATTTACTTATAGAAAATTCACAACTTTAATGCTTTTGAAAAGAAGCTGATAAGCAGTTTGCTTAGAAATATAAACAGAAAATTCAAAAAAGGAAAAAAGGATGTATGTTAAAAAGAATGGAGGTTAAGGAGCAACAGTAATAATTAAAATTTCCATAAATAAAGTGAAGTATGGAAGCTGTGTGTAACTGAAATGACCATCACAATTCATATCCGAGCTCCAGCACATTGCTGACACAAGGTGCTAATTGCCCCAATAAAATTATACTCAGGACCTGATGAGGAATACAAGCAGGAGGAATATTAAACATTGCCACTATAACGACAACAAATTGTGAAGAATGGTGAGCTGCATCAGGTTTTGTGACACATTTTAACATTTAATTTTTCAGCTTTTATAAAGCTATATGGTGGGGAATAAAGGTTAGAGAGACAAGAACTATTTGAGTGCATAACGTAATGGTAACTTAATTCAGTGTGGGCTGGGGGAGGGGGAGAAAGGGGAGGGGAAGCTAAAAAGATAATTATAGCAGAATTCAGTTGTATAGACAGCTCTCACAATCATGTTACAAAAATACATACAATGCATAAATCAGATGTAGAGGAACTGGAGAACAAAAGGTAAATGAAATGGGCAGAGATTATGACTGTCAAAAAAGTACAGGCTGCAATAATACTTTTCCAGAAATGGGCACAATCATTCAAAACTAAGAAATCCTGTATCCGCTGTGAAAAACACACAAATGCATTATCAGCCGGTAGAAAACAACACAAACACTCAAAACTGTAAAGATGGAAGCTGAATTAGTCCATATACATGGCACAAGGTGCGTTGGACGTTGTGCAAGACTGATGCAAGAAACAGGACCTGGGGGTTAGTCCTAAGAAGACTGTTGTTGTACCATTCACAAAGAAGCATATACAACATTCAAGTTGGAATCTAAAGCTTTTCAATGAACCACTACCTGTGAAGGGGACAGTGAAATATCTAACGGTTACCCTAGATGAGAGACTGACATGGACCCTTCACATTAGGAATATTTGCTCCAAGGCAAAGTACCAGGAGAGCTTGTGGCAAAAATTGGGGCCTGAGCCCCAAGGGTATGCACTGGATATACACCACAGTGATTAGACCCAGCATCACCTATGGGGCGGTCGTGTGGTGGAAGAAGTTAGAACAGCAGGTTGCTGCTAAGGAGCTTGGTAAGGTGCAGAGACTAGCCTGCTTAGCCATAACAGGCGGAATTAGCAGCACACCAACTGCTGGAATGGAAACCATGCTGGATATGCCCCCATTACACCTTTGGGTGAAGATGGAGGCAGCGGCTGGTGCAAACAGACTCAAATCTGGCAACAACTGGAACTCTTTGGGATATCCAGAATCACACACTAAAATAGTGAGTGAGGTAAACATAGGAAAGGTTGGGGAAATGCCAGCCGACTATATTATAACCACATACTGCTTCAACTCCCATGAACCACAGACATTGCCGAGGTGGGGTCGCTTGCGTGCCTCAACGATACAGATAGCCGTACCGTAAGTGCAACCACAGCGGAGGGTTATCTGTGGAGAGGCCAGACAAACGTGTGGTTCCTAAAGAGGGGGCAGCAGCCTTTTCAGTAGTTACAGGGGCAACAGTCTGGATGATTGACTGAGCTGGCCTTGTAACATCAGCTAATGTGGCTTTGCCACACAGCTACTGCGAACGGCTGAAAGCAAGGGGAAACTACAGCTGTTACCTTTCCCGAGGACATGCAGCTCTACTGTATGAACATATGATGATGGCATCCTCTCGGGTAAAATATTCCGGAGGTAAAATAGTCCTCCATTCGGATCTCCGGGCGGGGACTACTCAGGAGGATGTGATCATCAGGAAAGACAATACTGGCATTCTACGAGTCGGAGCGTGGAATGTTAGATCCCTTAATCGAGTAGGAAAATTAGAAAATTTAAAAAGATAAATGGATAGGTTGAAGTTAGATGTAGTGGGGATGAGTGAAGTTGGGTGGAAGGAGGAACAGGATTTCTGGTCAGGTGAGTACAGGATTATAAATACAAAATCGGTTGGGGGTATTACAGGAGTAGGTCTGATAATGAATAAGAAAATAGGAATGCGGGTAAACT
This sequence comes from Locusta migratoria, assembly GCA_026315105.1. Lineage (NCBI taxonomy): Eukaryota > Metazoa > Arthropoda > Insecta > Orthoptera > Acrididae > Locusta > Locusta migratoria. The sequence continues at coordinate 109,141,349 of CM048755.1, forward strand.
ACTATGAGCAACACAGTGATCGCATTATCGAAGTCAAGATAGATACAAAGCCAACACCGACCACAGTATTACAGGTTTATATGCCAACTAGCTCTGCCGATGAGGAGATTGAAGAAATATATGAGGAGCTAAAGGAAATTATTCAGACAATTAAGGGAGAGGAAAACTTAATTGTTATGGGAGACTGTAATTCGGTAGTAGGACAAGGAAGGAAAGGGAAGATAGTAGGTGAACATGGTCTGGGCAAAAGGAATGAAAGAGGAAACCGCCTAGTAGAATTTTGCACGGAACATAATTTAGTTATAACAAACACCTGGTTTAAGAATAACAAAAGAAGGTTGTATACGTGGAAGAGACCAGGAGACACAAGAAGATACCAGATAGATTTTATAATGGTAAGACATAGATTTCAGAACCAGGTTTTACAGTGTAAGACATACCCAGGGGCAGATATAGACTGACCATAACTTGTTGGTTATGAACTGTAGGCTGAAACTGAAGAAACTACAAAAATGTAGGAAAATAAGGAGATGGGACCTGGATAAATTGAAGGAACCTGAAGTTCTTAAGAATTTCAGAGGGAGCTTCAGGCAACAATTGACAGAAACGGGGGAAAATAAAACAGTAGGAGGAGGAATGGGTAAAATTGAGAGATGAAATAGTGAAGGCAGCAGAGGACAAAATAGGCAGGAAGGCAAGACCTACAAAAAATCCTTGGATATCACAGGAGATACTAAATTTAATCGATGAAAGGAGAAAATATAAAAATGCCGCAAATGAAACAGGCAAAATGGAGTACAGACGACTAAGACATGAGATTGACAGGAAGTGCAAAATGGCTAAGAAGGAGTGGCTAGAAGGCAAATGCAAGGATGTAGAAGAATGTATAAATAGGGGGAAAATAGATACAGCCTACAGGAAAATAAAAGAAACATTTGGAGATAAGAAAAACAGCTCTATGAATATCAAGGACACTGATGGAAAACCAGTTCTCGGCAAAGAAGGGAAAGCTGAAAGGTGGAAAGAGTATATAGAGGGGCTCTACAAAGGAAATGAACTTGGAGACAATATTGTAGGAAGGGAAGAGGATGTAGATGAAGATGAAATAGGAGAAACTGTACTGAGAGAAGAATTTGACAGAGCCCTGAAAGACCTAAGTCGAAACAAGGCCCCTGGAGTAGATGATATGCCTTCAGAGCTACTGAAGTCTCTGGGAGAACCAGACATGACAAAATTGTTTCACCTAGTGTGTAAGATGTATGAGACAGGTGAAGTACCCTCAGACTTTAAGAAAAATGTTATAATCCCCATTCCAAAGAAAGCATTAGCAGTCAAGTGTGAAAACTACAGAACCATCAATCTAATTAGTCATGGTTGCAAAATATTAACACGAATTATATACAGAAGGATAGAAAAGCTGGTAGAAGCTGACCTCGGGGGAAGATCAGTTTGGGTTCAGGAGAAATGTAGGAACACGGGAGGCAATACTCACTTTACGGCTTATCCTAGAAGATAGATTAAGAAAAGGCAAACCTACATTTCTAGGTTTTGTAGATTTGGAGAAGGCTTTTGACAATGTTGATTGGAATAAACTCTTTCAAGTTCTGAAGCAAGTAGGAGTAAAATATAGGGAGCGTAAGGTTATTTACAACTTGTACAAAAACCAGACAGCGGTTGTCAGAGTTGAAGGGCATGAAAGGGATGCAGTGGTTGGAAAGGGACTAAGACAGGTTTGTAGCCTTTCTCCAATGTTATTCAATGTGTACATTGAGCAAGCTATAAAGGAAAGCAAGGAGAAGGAATTAAACTTCAGGGTGAAGAATTAAAAAACATTGTGTTTTGCCGACGACATAGTAATTCTGTCAGGGACAGCAAAGGACCTGGAAGAGCAGTTAAACGGAATAGACAGTGTGCTGAAAGGTGCATATAAGATGAACATTAACAAGAGCAAAACCAGGGTAATGGAGTGCAGTTTTTTTTCCCCCTTCTTCTTTTCGTGGTTTTTGGGCGCACAACTTCTACGGTCATTAGTGCCCAGACAAAAACATAGATTCGCTAGATCTAAAAAAAAAAAAAATGGTGACCTTCAGAATATCAAGAAGAGGCTAAAAACGAAAGATAAAAGACAATTAAAAGGGTTAAATATCCTTTGATAAGTTGGCCAAGTTGATAAAACGCAAAACTCTAGCAGCATGGAGTGCAGTGTAAGAAAATCAGGTGATGCTGAAAGAATTAGATTAGCTTACAAATCAATAAAGGAGGCAGATGAGTTTTGTTACTTGGGCAGTAAAATAACAAATGATTGTCGCAGTACAGAGGATATAAAATGCAGAATGGCAATGGGTAGAAAAGTGTTCTTGAAAAAGAGAAATTTGTTAACATCGAATATTGATTTAAGCCTAATGAAGTTCTTTCTGAAGGCATTTGTATGGAGTGTTGCCTTGTATAGGAGTGAGACATGGACGATAAACAGTGCGGACAGGAAAAGGATTGAGGCTTTTGAAATATGGTGCTACCGAAGAATGCTGAAGATTAGGTGGGTGGATCATGTGACTAATGAGGAGGTACAGAACAGAATTGGGGAGAAAAGAAATTTCTGGCATACCTTGACTAAAAGAAGGGATAGATTGGTAGGACACATTCTTAGACATCAAGGAATTGTGAATTTAGCATTAGAGGGAAGTGCGTGGGGGTAAAAGCCACAGAGGAAGACCAAGAGATGGATACAGTAAGCAGATTCAGACAGATGTAGGTTGCTGTTCTTTTGTGGAGATGAAGAGGCTTGCTCAGGATAGGGTATTGTGGAGAGCTGCATCAAACCAGTCTCCGGACTGAAGACCACAAAAAACAACAACAACAAACAACAACTGCTTCAACAAGCCTTTCAATATAACAATTGGAAGTAGGGAGCAGTGGGAGAAAACAGTTCGACACCGTACGGGGAATATTGTCTGGTTCACTGACAGGTCAAAATCAGACCAAGACTGGAGGGCGTTATCTCTCTAGCGAAACTGGCCTCAGTATTCCAGGCTGAAATAACTGCCATCAGAGCGTGTGTTGGGGAGAATTTGTGTAGGTGCTACAAAGACCGTAGCATCTATATTCAGACAGCCAGGCAGCCCTGAGATCACTGGCAGCTGCTGCAACAAGGTCTAAAATTGTTGCAGGATGTCACAGGGTTCTGGTGGAGCTAGGGGAAAGCAATAGAGTAAACCTATTGTGGGTCCCAGGCCACTCGGGGATCAGTGGCAACGAACATGCCGACAGATTAGCCAAGATGGGGGGCAGAGTCTCCATTTATTGGACCGGAACCTGTCCTGGCAATCACCAAGGCAATGATCAAATTGGAGCTACGTAACTGGCTCAGAAGACAGCACGTACAATATTGGACCAAAGTGTATCAACAAAAACATGGCAAGGTAATGATGTCAAAGCCATGTTTTAAAAGAAGCTCTGCAATCCTGGGCCTGAACAGGAGATTAGACTCATGGTTGGATTGCTGACAGGCCATGGGAATTTCGAAACATACAATGGGAATAATAGAAGAGGACCCTAAATGTATGATCTGTGATGAAACTGCATCACATCTAATTTTCGAATGCATTGCATTGGAGGGTAAAAGGCACAGAATATTTGGGACAACCAAACCCGAAGAAATTGTGTCTAATAAAGAACTGGTAAAGGGACTCCTTGCACTGTTCAAGGGCATTGGTTGGCTTTACTACTTATACAGGGAGCAGTATCGCATAATAAACTTAGTTTCGGTGCGGGCAGTGGCGGGTTGGACCAAGACTGTCTTGGCTTCCCTGAGAAAATCAAATCAGTCCATATGGAAATATGTCAATACAGAAAGTCCATGGCAGAAGAATTAATATACTTTGCACTGCTGTAAAACAGACTTCATGATCCAAGCACACAAAGCTCCATTACCATCCTGCTTTCCCACTCCTCCCAAAAAGGTACTCTGCACCAAAAGTTCAATTAATGTATCCATTAACACTTTAGCTGTGGCTGACACTATCCTAAATTGAGCGTGGACACTTATAAGCATCAGCCGCAACGAAAGTGTTAATATATGCCCACCTCAGGATAATTTTCCTTGAGCAACACTCTACAGTTGTTCTTTTCCATATAAAAATAAGCACTGTAGGTAAACAAGAATAAGTGACATGGGTCTTCAGTCTGAAAATACAAAGGAAAAAAATAAAAACACCAAAACATGATCAAATTATTTGCTTGATGCAATAACTCATTTATTACCTAATGTGGGCAAGTTAACTTTGGTCATAAAATGAACTGGGCAGGTAACATACATTATAGGCCAGTAATCATGAGCCAGGTAGACACCAGTGATCCACGCCATTCTTTCGCACTGCCCAATTCTGGCAACAGTAGTAGTTTCTCTTTTATGAAAGAGGCCAGCAGTAAAATTTTAATCAAATTTCCAAATTTCTGGAAATTTATCAAAGTTTTCCAGTATTACGGGACATTAAAAAATAAGGATTATTTAAATACTACCCTTAAAGAAACTCAAATTTTGCAGAAGTCACTGAGCATCCAGTTGGTCAGGTCGCAAGCGCTCTTGTGGCCACCTAATAGGAGGACTGGACATTAAATCTCGAGTTTCTTAGGGTCGTAAATGTCTCAGTCGCATAGTAGATGTCAGGCTCAATGAGTTGTTCTTTTCGTAATGTGAAAATAGTGCCATGTATTCGAGCTGTTGTGGGATTTGTTACACAACCTGTACATGTTTGCTGTCGAATCATACAGTACTCTGTATTAATTTTTCTTCAATAAACATAAATATAAGCGATTATTGCATGTAATAAACTTATTAACATATCTATTTTCTCAAAACCATGGCTTGTGCTGGTGGCTATACAATGAGAGTTTATTTCCAATGAATAGGTACCGTGTGCAAAACTGCATTCTGGCAACTTCGCTTACTTTTATTTCAATACTACATTTTCTGGGAACTGGGAATTGTAATGAATCTGCATGGCTCGCTGTAAAGCGTGTCCGTGTGAGGGCCCCTAATCTACGCACCTGCGCTACTGTGCTTACCACTCGGCCCTTCACTGTCTAACTTGCCATGTGCTGAATATTTCTGCAGCCAGGGCGGTCGCGGATGTGTCGCCTTCTGAGTGTGATCACCGACACAATGTACGCTATCAGTATACTTCGTCCATGCCATAAGAATTACTGAACAGACAGTACGTGCATTGAAACTGGTTATGGGTCCTTCCACTTCATATAAATAAATTTAGGATGGTTTTCCCGATCGACTAAAACGGATTTCTAAGTCATTTTATATGAACACTAGCTGATAACCCGGCATTGCATTATTCCTGCCATTTTTCATGTATATATTCCTTTGTATAGGGGCTGTACGTCTTTAAAATCTCTTGGGAATAGTAATAGCTTAAAACTTGGGGCGTGAAGGGCCGGTTTTCCATGAACGTTACTATTTGTGCGCTCATATGAACTACCTGTCTTACTGTGATACAATTCAGAAGGTACACTCAAGTATATGCGTGTATACTGTCTATAAAATTTCCTGCAGCTACAGTTTGTAGTGTATAAATTATAAATTTTAACGTCATCCGAATGCCGTAGTTTTAGTCTATGAACGGCGTGGCGTTACTGTTTGTGCGCTCATATCTTATGAACTGTGTGTCGTACTGTGATGCAATTTAGATCGTACATTCAACTATATGTGTGTATACTGTCTGGCAAATTTCCTACGGCTACAATTTGTAGTGTACAAATTATAAATTGTAACGTCATACCGAATGCCGTAATTTTACTCCATAAACAGTGGAAAAGTACCAAGCGAGAAACATTTTTTTTTTTCCTTTCATCGTTTTGCTATGGTTGTCAGCGAGGAAAAGTTTAATAAATGTTTGAAGTTATGTGTAATGTTTGTTGCAAGTCGCTAAGTACTCTCATAGTCATATAGTGTATTTATAAAGTCTCGCCGCATTATATGGCAGTTTTTTGTGATTCCTGTTCATGACGTCATATCTCAACCATGTGTCGTATGCGAGTCTTAACCCTGCAGCAATTGTTACCTCACGGTAAGGAATGTGTGCACCAAATTTGGTTGAAATCGGTCCAATGGTTTAGGAGAAAATGAGCAGCATTGTCGCAAAATGCAGCAGTTTTTCGCGTATCTCATTGTTTATGACGTCATATCTCGAGAACTATATATATCGTACGTGATTCTTACACTTATGGCGACTGTCGTTATGGATTGAAGCTTACATGTACAAAATTTCATAAAGATTGGAACAAAATTGTAAATTTGTATGCAACACGTACAAATATACAGACACATTGCTTTATATATTAGATTCTCATATAGCGACTATGAACATTGGTAAAGTTTAAGAATCGTCACTGTGATACAGTCACTTGTTTAATGCCATGCACGACATTGCGCAGAGCACGTGTGAATGTCTGAGGAATTTGAACTCTCATATCTCTGTTAATATTTTGTTAAAGTTGGCCGTCTTGTACAACTATATTCGTTATCTTAAGAATAAAAGAATTTTACGAGCCATATTCAGCCAAATAAATCTCGAAGTTCGGCTTCTTATATGTCAGGGACAAAGTAAGACAAACATGTAAATTGGTATGCAGTAACCTATCAACACAAGGTTCTCAAAGTTTTACTTGTGTACCTGTTGCCCATACCGAGTAATTTTAGTTTAAATTTGCGCATTAAGCCATTCAAGCGACTGTATCTCATTATTTTGACACTCGTTCAACATTACTAATGTACACACTTTCTGGATCTATTTTCCGTACTTTTGATCCGGGCTTTGGACAGGCACTGCCGAAATTAAAAATATATTTTTTTATTTGGATTTGTTATGTTTTTATAAGTATTTTCTTCGTTTTCAATGTTTATTTCTGATATCACTGGCATATTTGTACTTTGCTGCAATTAGTAATACATTTTTGTGAGAGAATTTTCAAAGCAGGGTACGACACACAGTTTTACATTTGTACCTGCTTTGTCTATGCATTTTCTATTTCCAGCAGACAATACATCTACGTATCAGCGTACTTCTCTTGGATTGGTCACTTGTTATCTTTCAAAAATGCCTTCCAGAGGATTATCATCATCATCATCATCATCATCATCATCATCATCACAACACCTTTCCCTGCCAGTTTTTCTGCTTTTTGATGCATACGTTTCCGCGAGTTCCCTTATCAGCAACCGATGAAACTCTGTTATCGACATATTACGACCCGTTAGTGACACGAGTATGACATGAAAATTTAAAACACACAGATCGAGAACATGGAGAACGAACTTTTCATTTTTTTTCCCCAGAGTTAAGCATCATAAGAATGGTCAACTGCTCCCATATTCAAGTTAAAATCTACAATGCTTTGTGGTAATGCCTGTCAGTCTCTTTCGTTTCAACCATATATGTGGTGTTACATGTTGTCAACATCCATACTTCCCTTTTGTCACACCACTTTATAACAAGCATAGTATTAGTACACATAAATTTAATATCTCCTCATTTCAGATTCTTGTGAAGTTTAGGCATGTTGCGTCAGTTCTTACGGACAGTACCACATGCATTCGTTCCACGGCCATGTAGGACTTAACTCGTCCACAGCGCTCAGGTAGAGACGCGTTAAAAGCGCTCAGGGGCCAGAAAACCTATGTGACGTAACTCATCAATAGCGCTCGGAGGAAAGCCGGCGGCTGCGACTAAACTCGTCGTCACCCAGGGAGCGGCAGGCAGCATGACTCGTCAACAGCAGTCAAAGAGATAATAACAATTGCCCATGTTCTGGGATTGTGCATATTGACAGCTCAAATGTCAGTACTCATGCTAAGCTTACTATGTATTAAAAAAGTAAGCAATACCCTTTACCAAATGCTTTACATGCTTCATGGAAAGTATTCAGACACCAACCCCCCCCCCCCCCCAAAAAAAAAAAAAAAATTCATATTAGGTACATTTTGCTGCCACCTACTGCCACGTACTCTGTATCATAGATCTCCGCAATCACTAGACATCATTAGAGAGCACAATGGGGTCCACTGTTTCTGATGTATAGTGAAGTGGAAACGTGATGGGACACGTACAGCACGAAAGATCACAGGACAACCTCGTCTGTTGACTGACAGACTGCCAAAATTTGCAGACGGCCGTACTGTGTAATAGGCAGACATCTATCCTGACCATCACACAAGAATTCCAAATTGCATCAGGGTCCACTCTAAGTACTATGGCAGTTAGGCAGGAGGTGAGAAAACTGATTTCGTGGTCGAGCAGCTGCCCATAAGCCACCCATCATGCTGGTCAATGGCAAGAGACGCCTCGCTCGGTGTAAGAAGCGTAAACATTGCCCAACTGAACAGTGGTTAATTATTGTGTGGAGTGACGAATCAAGACATAGAATGTGGCAATATGATGGCAAGGTGTATGGTGAATGCCCAGCGAATTTCGTATCTCTCTCTCTCTCTCTCTCTCTCTCTCTCTCTCTCTCTCTCTCTCTCTGTGTGTGTGTGTGTGTGTGTAGTGCCATACGTAAAATTAGGAGGCAGCGGTGTTATGGTGTGGTAGTGTTTTCTTGCTTCGTGTATTTCATGATTTTCTTATAATACTCAGGCATTTTTATTTTACAACAATAGCACACACAGTAAATTATCAATATTAAGTTAAACTTACAACCCTTAGCTTTGACTAATTTATCGTGTAAACGGAATTCAATGGACTCCCTTTATTGTTCATATGAACAACTACAATATTTATATTATTTATAATCTTTTTAACTCATTGCAATGGTTTTGCAGTTGGTTTTGATCCTCTGGTGACTACTAGACGATATACAACAGCATCACCTGCAAACAGCCTAAGAGGCATCTCAGACTGTCTTCTAAATCATTAGGGTTCTGATAACATTTCCCTGGGAAACACCAGGTATCACTTGTTTTATTCAATGACTTTTCATTACTACAAATTGTGTCCTTTCTGACAAGAAATTATGAATCCAATTTCACAATTCCATTAGCACGTAATTTGGTTACGAACAGTTTGTGAGGTATGGTGTCAAAAGCCGTCCATAAATCTAAAAATATGAAACTGATTTGATAACCTTTGTCAATAGCATTCATCACTTAGTGTGAGTAAAGAGCTAGTTGAGTTTCACTAAAATGATACTTTATGAATCTGTTGTCTACAGGTCAACAGATCATTCTCTTTGAATTAATTCATTATGTCTTAACCGAGTTCATGTTCCAAAATCCTGCTGTAAATCAACGTAAATTTTGCAGATTACAGTTATTGCCATTTTTGAAAATTGGCATGACCTGTGCAACTTTCCAGTCTACAAGGTGGGGCTGTTCTGCTGACCAAGCAGTTTTATATAATAGCTAAGAATGGAGCTATTGCATCAGCATTCACTGAAACAAACCTAATTGGTATCTGGACTTGCTTTAGAGATAATTCAATGCAGTATTTATTAGTAACATTTATAATAAACTGGTTTGTCCCCAACCATTAAGGACAAAACCCAATGGAACCCTGGGCAAGAAAGGCTTGCAACCTGCTTCCCAGGTACTTCAATCTGATGCTGGCAACCAGCAGAGCAAAATGCCTCAGACCTTTGGAGGTGATTGAGTCCCACCTGTCATTGAAAGAGCAGACTCTTCAGTTACAACTTGGTACACGATCTAGAATATGATGGGGAGCTATAAGGAACATTCAGAAAGAAACGAGCCAGAGGCATATTTATAGAAACCAGTATGTTAGAAGTATTGACCCTGGCTGTTTGTCCCACTGTGACAACGTGGTGAACGGCTGTCTCAAAATTCCTGGGGCTGCAATGTGAACCAGTTCCACACATACTGCTGGATGTCATCATCTTCAGGTAAATCGTTTGTCCCTTAGAGCCTTTTTAAGGGGACCAAAAATGGGAGAGGTCTGGACTGTTCTGTTTGGATGGTGGCTGAAACCACCCTTCGCCAAGTGATCAAATTATAATGGTTGGTTGGTGTTGGGGGTTTAAAGGGGACTAAACTGCTTGGTCATCAGTCCCCTGTTCCCATCTAAGAGATCACAGGGTTTCATGTATGATTAAAATAAGCGCCTTGCAACTAGTACAAAAGACGTACAGGAAGACAGTGTTGGTCATAATTGCAACATAAAAAGGAAAAGGGAACCACAGTAGTGGTGGAACAAATAATCAACTAAAAATCACAGCAGATGTTATTGGCTGGCTGATCACTAGGATAATAATGGATGAGCCAGCCATTCTGCACATTCTATACAACTGCCAGTCGGAAAAGGGTCTGACAAGACATAAGTGACAACAGATTAAAACTATAAGCGGTGTATGCCTGAAGATCATGCATACGAACCCACCGTTAAAGCTTGTGATAAAAGCCCGCTGCGCGAATAAAACCTAAAACACAGTCAGCCATAGAGGCGTCGTCAGCTAAAATCAAAGGGAGTGCAGGAGGCAGCTTAAAAGACTGCCGCAATGCGGCTAAAATTGGACAGTCCAACAAGATGTGGACTACAGTCAATACAGCTCCACAATGACATTCTGGCAGTTCCTCTCGGCGTAAGAGGTAGCCGTGCGTTAGCCACGTATGGCCGATACGCAGGCGACAGAGAACAACTGAGTCCCTTCGAGAAGGCCTTACGGAAGTCTTCCAAGCTGCTGTCGTGGGCTTGATTCCACGGAGCTTATTGGGCGTACTCATTGTTGCCCATTCCGAATTCCAAGCCTCAAAGATCTTTCGGTGGAGACCCAAGCGGATATCGCCTTCTGGGGTACCGATATCCAGGCGCTGGCATGTGATGGCCTGCTTGGCCAGCTGATCAGCGCGTTCGTTCCCTGGAATTCCGATGTGGCCTGGGGTCCATATGAAAGCCACAGAACGGCCTGACTTGCCAAGACTAAACACCGTGACTTGGATGGATCGCACCAAGTGGTGCCTGGGGAAGCAGTGGTCTAGAGCGTGCAAGGCACTCAGGGAGTCACTACAGATAAGATATGACTTCCTGGGGCATGCTCTGAGATGGTCGAGTGCACGGGTTATTGCGATTAGCTCTGCCGTAAAGACAGTACAGCCAGAGGGCAGGGAGCGCTGTTCAGTGTGGTCGCCATGAACATAGGCGTAACCCACTCTGCCGTCTACCTGGGAGCCATCAGTGTATATGACGTCTGCATCACGGAATGTGTTAAGTATGTCCAGGAACTGGTGTCGAAGTAATTGTGGTGAAATCGACGCCTTTGGACCGCCGGACAGTTGCAGGTGAAGCTGGAGGCGTGGGATGGTCCAAGGAGGAATATTAGATAGGCAAGAGAATGAAGGACGGAGAGGAAAAGACTCTAGGGAAGAAAGAAGAGAATGTACACGGACCGCAACTGGAAGACCCGATCTGGGTCGACGTTGCGGAGAGGGAAGGTCGGTATTTGCAAACAATAACCTACAATTTGGATGGTGAGGCGTAGCGTGGACATGGACAATGTAGGATGCCAGCAACTGTTGCCGGCGGTACCTCAAGGGAGGGATGCCAGCTTCGGCAAGGAGGCTAGGCACAGGGCTGGTGCGGAATGCCCCTGTTGCTAAACGGACACCACTATGTAGAATGGGATCCAAGATCCTCAGTGCTGAAGGTGATGCAGAGTCATATACTTGGCTCCCATAATCCAGGCGTGATTGGATGAGCGCCTGAAAGAGGTGCATGAGGGTTCGACGGTGAGCTCCCCAGGCAGTATGGCTGAGACATCGCAATATATTTAGGTGCCGCCAGCACTTCTGCTTCAGCTGACGAAGGTGTGGCCCCCAAGTCAGTCGGTTGTCAAACAGCAAGCCGAGAAACCGATGGCTTTCTGCAACATGAAGCTGGTCAGCAGCTAGGTACAGTTCTGGGTCAGGGTGAACAGCCCGATGACGACAAAAGTGCATCACCCGGGTTTTAGAAGCTGAAAAAGTAAAGCCATGCGTCGTGGCCCATGACTGTGCCCTTCGGATGGCTCCCTGAAGACGCCTTTCAGCAACACCAATGCTAGGAGAGCTGTAGTATAAGCAGAAGTCATCGGCGAATAAAGAACAACAAACCGATGACCCCACTGCCGCAGCAAGACCGTTTATCGCTATTAAAAAGAGCGGTACGCTGAGAACGGAGCCCTGTGGGACTCCGTTCTCCAGCACTCGGCGTGAGCTGAAGGAAGTTCCAACTCTCACCCTAAAAGTGCGTAGCGAGAGGAAATTCTTGATAAAAATTGGGAGTGGACCCCGTAAGCCCCAATCATACAGTGTAGCGAGAATATGGTGGCGCCATGTCGTGTCATACGCCCGCCGGAGGTCAAAAAAGACCGCAACTAAGTGCTCACGTCTAGAGAAGGCTGTACGGATGGCCGACTCCAAAGACACTAAATTGTCGATAGTGGAGCGACCCTTGCGGAAACCCCCCTGTTGTGGGGCCAGTAGACTCCGATCTTCAATGATCCACATAAGACGGCGACTCACCATACGCTCAAGCAACTTACACAGGACATTAGTCAAGCTGATGGGGCGGTAACTGTCAACTGCCAGCGGATCTGCTCCCGGTTTCATAACAGGGATAATAATACTATCCCGCCAATGGGATGGGAAAACACCCCCTGTCCAGATCCTATTAAATAAGGCGAGCAATTTCTGATGGAAGTCCGCTGACAGGTGACGGATGAACTGGCCATGTATGCGGTCTGGTCCCGGAGAGGTATCGGGACATGCAGCAAGAGCAGTGGTAAACTCCCATTCCGTAAATGGAGCATTGTACAGTTCCCGGCGGCGAGTGTGGAAAGATAGAGGATTTCGCTCCACCCGTTGTTTAAGGGAGCGGAAGGAGGCACTATAATTTGCTGTCGCGGAGCATCTTGCATAATGCTCTGCCATGCACTCAGAAATTACGGCCGGGTCAGTACAGAGAGTTCCATCGACGGTCAGAGATGGGATTCCCGCCGGTGGGCGGTATCCATAGAGGCGCCGTACCTGAGACCAGACGCGAGAATGGGAGGCACGAGAGCCTATAGAGGCGACGTACCGCTCCCAACAGTCCTGTTTACTTTGCCTGATAAGTCGTCGGGCTCGGGCCCTGAGCCTTTTAAAAGCTATCAGATTCTCAAGTGTAGGGCGGCGCCGGTGGCATTGTAGTGCTCGCCGACGGTCCCGTATAGCCTCAGCAATCTCTGACGTCCACCAGGGCACGACCTTGCGCCGAGGGGAACCAGTGGTGATCGGAACGGTCTCCTCTGCAGCTGAGACTATAATAGCTGTGACCTGTTGGACTGCCGTATCAATATCATTTGGTAATGGAACAGAAGCCACAGCAGCCGAGGTGTAACGCTGCCAGTCTGCTCGATGTAGACACCATCTGGATGGGTAGCCTGCAGGTTCAAAGTGCTGGAGTGACAGAAGAATGGGGAAATGGTCACTCCCGCAAAGGTCGTCGTGGACCCTCCAACTCAAATGTGGGAGCAGGCCTGGGCTACATACAGATAGGTCAATAGCAGAATATGTGCCATGTGCTATACTAAAATGTGTGGGTGCACCGGTGTTTAAGAGGCATATGTCCTGCTGTGTCAGTAACGTTTCAACGTCTCTACCACGTCCCGAGGGCTGTATACCGCCCCAGAGAGGATGGTGGGCGTTGAAGTCCCCCAAAAGGATAAATGGTGGGGGTAGCTGCGCGACCAAGGCAGTGAGGTCAGCAAGGGAAATGACCTCATCTGGTGGGAGGTATAGAGAGCAGACAGTTATGTCCTGCATTGTTCTGAGTCTAACAGCCACTGCCTCGAGAGCCGTGTTAAGAGGCACGGCAGCACTAGGAACAGTGGCGAGGACATAAATGCAGACACCTCCAGATACCCTGTTGTAGTCAGCGCGGTTGTTATAATAGCCCCGATACCCACGGAGGGCTGGGGTCCGCTGGACAGGAAACCATGTTTCCTGTAGGGCTACACAGAAAACAGGATAGCGGCACAGTAATTGCTGCAGCTCGGGTAAGTGGCGGAAAAAGCCGCCACAGTTCCATTGCAAGATCATGCTACTTCTTGATTGCTGAGGCATGGCAGTATCGACAGTGCTGTTGGTTCCACAGAAGCACCCGTCGTCGCCGTCGGTGGAGGCAGGGCCTCTACATCCATCGCCTCCAAAGTCTTGGTGATAGCCAAGTCCTCTGGTGAGGCGAGGAGTTCCACCACGTCCTCAGATGTGTGAGGTGGTGGTGGTGGTGGTGGTGGTGGTGGTGGTGGTGGCGGCGGCGGCACAGTGTCCACCGTGGAAGGCGTTTGCTTAGCAGCCTTCGACTTTTTCTTCTCTCGCTCCTTTTTTGGTTTCTCTTGCTGGGAGGGCTTTGGGGCCTCGACCTCGGCCTCAGGGACTGAGGAGGACCTTGAAGCCCTACGACCACGAGTCAAAGTAAGTGGCTGTGTCAGCCACTCACTGGTACCCACATTATCAGTGGGAGAAACCAGAGGAGGAAGGGAGCCCAGGGACCCCTTCCTGGCGAGAGGTGCCGGAGAAGGCTGCTGCTTCTCCGGCTGGGTGTTAGGGACCGGAGTCCCCAACGGGTGTGGGGCAGTTGCCCCCACAGGAGGTGGTGGGGGGGCAACAGAGGAAGGGCCCCCAACCGTCAAGGGGGCAGTTTGATGTTTTCGGCCCACAGGGGCCACAGAAGGTGGCGTGACATGGGAGGCTGACGTCCCCATAGCGGTCGGAGACGACGCAATGGCAGCAAAGGATGACGACATCCGAACGGGATGAAGACGCTCATATTTTCGTCTGGCCTCTGAGTACGGTAATCTATCCAGGGTTTTGAATTCCATGATCTTGCGTTCTTTATGCAGCACACTACAGGTCGGCGAGCAAGGTGGGTGTTGCAGCCCACAATTCACACACACAGGAGGAGGTGTACATGGCACGTCCGGGTGTGATGGACGCCCACAGTCCCTACAGGCGGGGCTGGAAGTGCATCGGGAGGACATATGCCCGAACTTCCAGCACCGAAAGCATCGCATAGGGGGAGGGATGTACGGTTTTACTTCACACCGGTATATCATCATCTTGACCTTCTCTGGCAGTACATCGCCCTCGAAGGCCAAGATAAATGCACCGGTGGCAACCCTGCGATCTTTCGGTCCCCTGTAGATGCGCCGGACGTAGTGAACTCCTCTGCGCTCTAAATCAGCGCGCAATTCGTCGTCAGTCTGTGACAGAAGATCACGGTGGAATATTAAGCCCTGGATCATGTTGAGTGTCTTATGCGGCGTGAAACTTACGGCGACGTCTCCTAGCATGTCACAGGCAAGTAAAGCCTTTGACTGTGCAGGGGATGCCGTTTGTATTAAGACAGACCCGCTTCTCATTTTAGAAAATGATGCGACTTCGCCAAATCTATTTTCGATGGTTTCAACAAAAAATTGCGGCTTAGTATTAGTAAAGGATTCCCCATCAGCCCGAGTACAGACTAAGTACTGGGGTGAGTAAGGCTCAGATCTGTTAAGGGCCTGACGTTCTTCCCAAGGTGTGGCCAGGGAAGGGAACGATCTGGGGTCATACTGTGCACCATTAAATTCGTTTCTTCCTCTCTTAGAGACGGCGGTTTTGCGCCCGCCTACGCTGTTTATGGCTCATTTCATTGTCGTCCCACGAGCAGCTAGGGAAATAAGGTCCACCCAGGCAGAGCCCCGCTTGCCTGGGTAAGCCTTGTACAACTGAGGTGCGGCAGGTTCCTCAGAGGTTGCTCGCTAGCGGCTGTTCAACCTCAACAGCCATGCATCTCCTCAGCACGTAGCACACCTTGAGATTGAGGGGTTTTTTAGAGAGGTTTGTACCGTCCTCGCGACCCGGGCGATTAAGCCAACATCCCCGGGCTCTGAGACGTACAACGTTCCACCGTCGCGCCGAACGATGGTCGTTGAAGCACGCACAGAGCTTACGGTGTAGCGGACTGTTGGCGCGACACAGCCCACGGCTCAGGACCCCGGGTTCGCCGAGCCCGTACTCAGCAAATTAATGCTGAGCCCCTGAGGGGGATCAAATTATAATGTCCAGGCAATCTTCTCAATGGAGTCATTCTGCTCCATGACAATCTAAAGCATCATACGGCCAACACAGTCGTGGCACTCCTGCAGAAATTTAAATGGGAGGTTCTTAGCCACCCTCCACACAGCCCAGACCTCTCCCCCCCCCCTGTGATTGCACCATTTTTGGACTCCTAGAGGGCAAACGATTCACCTTAGCCAATGACATCCAGGTGTACATGTGGAATTGGTTCACAATAGAGCCCCAAGAATTTTATGAGACAGCCATTCACCACCTTGTATCACGGTGGGACAAGCAGTAATCACACCAATTTTGCAAGAAAAAGTATTTCACAACCACAAAGGTATCTCTTTAATTAGTATGGTGACCAAAATATTCAAAATGATTGTTGAAAGAGTATCAGTCAAGGACAAGTTGGAGTAAAATCAGATTGGGTGTAAGTCTCTTTAGAGGCCGTCAGGACCAGATCTTGACCTTACAGCAGATAATGGAGAAGTACTACGAGTGGAACAGAGAATTGTATCTATGTTTTATAGATCTAGAAAAGGCTTATGGCCATGTTCCTAGGATGAAGCTTTGTCAGTTCTGCAAGATTATGGAACAGGAGGCAAACTTCCACAGACAATTAAAGGTCTTAACATATATTATCAGGCAGCAATTAGAGTAGACGATAAACTGAGTTCATGTTCAAGGTAGTTCCATGGCTAACACAAAGTTGCAACCTGTCACCACTGTTGTTCATAGTTTTTATGGATCATATGTCGAAAAGAACACGACTGTCAGGGTAGAGTAAAATAGGTGGAAACAAAATAAGCAGTCTCGTATATGCAGCCAACTTAGTTGTGATGGCAGATTTTATTGAAAGGTTACAATCTAATATTTCAAGGCTAGATCAAAGATGTAAGGTTTATGGTATGAAGATCATCTCCAAAACAAATGTACTGTCTGCGGAAAAGATATTTCAACAGAGCAGGTAAATAGTTTCAAGTATTCAGGATGTATTTTCTCACAGGAAGGCAAGAAATAAATAACTAGAGTCAAGGTGTAGCAAAGCTAATGCAATGAAGTGTTCCACTATGATCTACTCTCTACTGTAAATCAAAGTCAGCACAAAGATTAACAAAGGACACCTTTGATGTCCAAATGCTCAGAACCACACAAAACTAGGCTTAGAATAACAAGCAATCATAAAACAGTGGTGTGTTATTTCCATGTAAAATGCTGCCCTTGTCTGCCAGTGCAATAGTGCCTATTGTGAGATTCCTGGGTGGGTCGTACAAATTGTACCCTTTCAGATGGAAGTTCTTCAAACAAAGATGTTACACTGAAGATCTTTCCACTGAAAACAACAAAATATTGCCAACACCTTGATGTTTACTTCTTTTGGCAATATAAACTATTTATCTGAAAGATTGCCGATTTCTTAAGACTACAAAGGGACAAACCTCAAATGAAGGTACATGTTATTTCATTGTGAAACTTCACTCTGTGACTTACAATCAATTTTCTTCATCTATGTATAAGTCTATATTTCAATACACTTGGCGAAAGCCAAAGTATGACACTGACATACCAACATCATCATTTGAAAATGTAAATCAGTGTGGCTTTTGATACTGGACTGATTGAATGCAAAAGTGATGCTGCGTGGTACAGGTCACCTTAGTAAGGTTGAGGTAACATATGAAAGTAACATGTATGATTGCAGGTAGTAACAGATGGTAACAATGGCATGAGGGTGTCCATAATGAGGAAATATAGGAAAAACTGGAAATGAACACCATAGATGAAACAGAGTGAACAGACAGATGGGATCACGTTACATACACAGGAGCAGCAAGATTACTTAAGAGGCTCATGGGTTCGGAAGCAGAGAATAAAAGTAGTGAAGGTAGACCATGGAGAAAGGACTTGGATTTGGTAAAGAACGATTTTCGAGTAACAGGTTTAACATCAGACAAGGCATCAATGGTAGTAGTGAATAGGGGATCATGGAGGAATTTTATTAGGGGGGGACTATGCTCCAGACTGAATGCTGAAAGATGTAATCAGTCTCTGTGATGATGGTTGTTTGTAATAAATAATAACACATACAGAACACACTTCTTGTCAATATGAGCTTGTGAATTTATGTGATTGGTACTTGGTGGAGGTGGCCTTTCTGTTAGCAACATATTTTGGAGCTAGCTGATTCTGTAAGCAAGACAAATGCCTAAAAATTATTTTAAAATATTTCTGGCAATTTTTGTCAATATTCAACACCACCATTGGATTCCCTATGCTATTTGCTCTTGAAATCTGTCATGATCCCGAACTGTAAAAAAGTAATTGGCTGTCTTTGCAACTTGGCTACAGAATTCTATGTTTTGGGTATGTGTTATTCAAGTTTTCTTTAAAGATCTAAGCAATTTAATCACCCAAGACAGTAAAAAGTGCCAATTTTTTCCATGTGTGACTTCTATTCATACCAACTCACAGAAATTATGTATTTTGATTTCATTACTAGATAAACTGCTTTTAACAGCAATAAACACACCACCACCACCACCACCACCACCACCACCACATTATCTCTGCCTTTGGCTAGTTCTCAATACTTATGATTTGTACTTCAGTACTTTCTATTAGTAATTTAAGCTCTGGTACTTTCCCTAGACAGCTATAACATTTTACAACTGCTATACCGACATTTACTAGATCTGTGTACGTCCTGTGTGTCACCTGCACTCTCCGAGAAACCCTTTGTGAGTGTTTCTGATACCCTGTAACCTTAAAAACTGCCCAGTCCACACAGCCAGCCCCCGCTACCCATGTACCCACGTAGTTCGGCAGATGATGGACTATGCCTTCAACTTGCAAGGTAGACAGTTTTTATCACTTCAGATAGCCCCTTGACACTATCCGAGCTCTTCCATTTCAAAGTGGCACACATCACATATCGACAAAAGCCACCACCTGCAGATGGATGGTTGAAGCAGGATACGACAAAGTTTTCATGGCAGTATCAAAATGTAGTTAAACTAGAGTTTTTAGAAATACCATCAGGAGATGACTATCTTCTGTGAGGAACATCCACCTTCTTTACTGTGACATTCAAAGTTAACAAGTGACATCACTCACAATTTAATTTGATCTCAACTGGAGGGTGCACAGGTAAGAAATTGGTAATGTGGCACTACGCCCCTTCCCTCTCCTCCTCCCCTCACCAGGCTGAAGGAAAAAAACCTTTAAGAGCTAAGATTTTAGCTGTATTTCTTTTAAGACTTTTGTATTGAGTGCTCATCTGCAAACACCACTCAGTTTATAGATGCCATCCATGGACAAGTTGCACCCTCACCTGTGTACCTTTCAAGTGTGTGTGTGATGGTGTCCATATCCTTGACGTGCCTATTATGGACAATTTGCATCATTGGCTGAAGCCGGGTTGTGATGTGCGAATTCTTATACCTTCCTTTATTACAGAACACCAGTAGGTTGATGTGATGTAGAGTAGCTTTCTTTACTCAAATTCAACCTCCCATCCTTTCATAAAGCTTGTTCTGCTATATATATTTTCAGTTCAGTACTCGAAAAGAGTGGACTGTCTGCTCTTTTATTAATTTTTTCCACATTCACATCGTACGAATACACTAGACACGTCTCCAATGCTTCATTTTTCCTGCAGTTTGAAATATTCGTCTAATACCACACTTACTGAATATGCGCCCAGATTTTGATCTAAATTGCTTTGCAGAATGGAACAATTGATATGGGTTTGCTTTCTTCTATCTGTCAGGGGAGTTTGCACCTTCATTTACCTGCTAATTACAAGTATAATATGAAATATTTGTTGAATGAATAGCTTTTTAGAAATGAATACAGATTCTGAAAACACAGGTCTTCTGCAACTTGACACTCTCCAATCACGTATGATGGCTAGACACCCCACACACAGGGTGAGCTTTTGTTCTTCAGCTTTCAAAAAGGATTCATACAGTGATATGTATGGCTTCTAAGTAGCTACTGATATCCACTAGATTTCATTTTTTCACAGTAAATCCCTGGGTATAGTTATAAGTCATAAAACATTTAAGACTATCTGACTGGAGTGACCTAAAGTGTATTGGTCACATGAAAATAGCAGATAACAGATTCATTGAAAGAATCTTAAGGAGATGAAAGAGGAGCCATTTAAAAAATCAATACAAAATTATTCTATGGGAGATTTGACCACAGTGTACCACATGGCCTAGTGACCCCTGTGTCTCAAATTTGCTCAGCACTTCTCAGAACTACTCACTACAGTGCGACATTTCATGTTGCAGCCTGATGCGGCTGTATTTCTTTTGTCGATATTTCCTACTGCCAGCACACATTTCCCTAAGCTTGCTAGTGTTAACGGCAATGCTAATAATGTAAGAATCTACAAGGGTAGGAACTTAAAATAGTGGCAACTATTTATTGACAACCAATACAAAAGCATTTCATGTTTGCACCTGTTACTGTCCTTCAAAGTAGTCACCAGCATTGTGTAGAACACTTTTCCAACGATGTGGAAGGCGTAGTATACCGTTAGCAGAGCCTGTTCTGTTGACGGTGCGAATGGACTTTTCTACTGCCTGTCTAATCTCTCACAGTTCTGAAGCGAATGCCACTAAGTGCTTCTTTCATCTTCAGAATCAAAGTCACAAGGACTTAAGTCCGGGGAGTATGGTGGATGCTACAGTACTTCCCAGTCCCATCAACCAAACAGAGCAGCCACAGCTTGTGCTGTATGCGCCCAGATATTGTCATACAAAATGATGGGTGGGTTGCCCAGAATGTGTTGCTGCTTCTTTTGCAAAGCTGGTCGCAGGTGATGCTTGTTTTTCAAAGACGCTAGGATGACCTGTCTGATGCATTTCTACCACAGTTTGCCAACCTTCGTCAAAGCCTTTTAACCAAGTGCCACTGTTCTGTAGGGCAATGCTGATTCCCTTACATGCCTCTTGAAGACCTTGATGACACTGGCATGCTGTATTACCTCTGACACATTCACTCTTCATCCAGCACCATTGTTCCTGTTTCTAAAACAGTGATACTATTGTGTTAGACCACCCACTCAAGTGACTTTCCTCGAGTAAGCATACGCTGGTAACATGGGACGGGCGAGTCCATTTGCTCCGAGGTAAAGTAGTGTAATGTGTCTGGGCACCATTTTGATAGTTTTGACACCAAATGACGAATGTTCTACACCCAGACTTCGTCTACACTAGTTCGTCCCATGTGGGCTGTGAGCTCAGTACTCAACTCGGGAGATGGGGTGGCAATGAAACAGTGGTCCAGTATAACAAAACAGTTTATTTACATTAAAGCTTACAAACAGCTGGAGGCGAGTGGAGTGTGCGTGTGTCCTGCATGCGCTGAGGTGATGTCCAGCTGATGCCATGATCCTCTGAGTAGCTGACGCGGCTGGTGAGGATGCCCGCCGACCACTACGCCTCTGTGTTGTGTAAGGCGCGGTATCGTCCTCTCACTGCGCCACCACCACGAAGGCCGTACCACGCTGAGCGTTGTCCGGGAGTTGAACCCAGGTCCTCCTCCTCCTCCTCCCGCTGCTGCGGCTGCTTCGCCCTCCAGACGATTAACAGGAGTGCTTCAGGTGTGGCTGCATCCTTTCGTCCACACCACACCCCCGGGTGAGTAATTGGCTGCAGTCTTACCGTGCCATACGTTGGTTCGACACCCGGTTGCGCTGCTGTCGGGGCCGGGACCCCACTGCCTGTCGAGTCAGACTGGGCTGCCGCTATTCCACTGGCTGCATCTTTTGACGGGGATGCTGTGTTGATTGTGTTGCTGGCTGCGCTGCGTTTAAGTACTTCCAGCCTCTCTGCCATGGCTGACTGACTTTTCTTTTACGCGTGTATTTATACGATGAGGTTGACCCCGTCGGTCTATGTTTCACAGATGTGGCATAGCTGATCTTTGCTACACATGACCGGTCTCCTACTTCCGATCAAGTATGTCCCAGCCACCTTTAAGCAATACAGCTATCAGGCAGTTACACAGTACAACACCCTCGCCGACCTACTTGCGTCACCAGAAGCTTCGCCAAGCCGCTCCACTTTATTTGCTGAACTCATAAGCTTGCTTGTCCCGCTCTACTTTAAATCACATGGCTGATTTCAACACAGCACCGCTTCCATGTTCAACTTCTGCGTTAAAGTTGACTCGCCACTCCTCAACTTTTCATATTATGTGTATATTCTCCCTATACCCTACAGTAAATATGTCAACAACATGTGCTATCAGCAACAATAGTACATCCCATTGCATAGTGTCTCCACAGCAGTGTTGCCACTATTTAAGTTCCAACCCTCATATTTCAGTTTTGGATGATCTAGAGATGGAACAGACATTTTTAGTTTAATTCCCAAGTGAAAGACAAATTCTATTAGGGTAAAGCTCTTCGAGTTTTATTTCTTTGAGAAGAATTTTTAAATCTTCATAGTGAGGCTGTAAATGTATCAATGTTTGGTTCAGTTTACATGTTTGAAAGATTCTTTCACTAATGAAACTACAGAATTCAGTATTACATAGCAGCTCGAGTAATGACACATTCCACCTATCTTTAACAAATCAGAAGTAATTATATACTTTTTTTTTTGTGTGTGTGTGTAATGTGGTCATGCTACTTACGGGGAAGTGCTAGTTAAACCCCCCCCCCCCTTCCTTATGTAGTTGTGATAATTTATTCCATCCCTGATGTCATTCTATACCGGTATTTGTATTACCCTGTCTTGTTATACCTCCTTCAAAATGCAGGAATTTTATGTGGAATAATGTGTGACAATATTACTAGTGTAATACAGTTACAAAACAAACAAATCTATTTTCTTTGCCTCTTTAGTAACAACAGTTGGTATAATACTACTATTTACAATTTGTTGCTTAAATTCTCCAATTTCCAAATACGGCGTAATATGAAACCTAGCCATATGCAAGATGGTCTCATGTTCCATACACGATGGTTCTGAATTCCTAACAGCAACTCTGCAATTATTCCTCCTATATTTCCGCTCTGACATAGTGGCGTGGTGGGCCAAATGTGCAACCAGACAGAAAGGAAAGGCCCACAGGCCAATTTTGTGTCACCCCTGTTCTAGAGTATTGCTAATCTGCCCAACTCTTACCATGTTGTGATTAATAATAGACAAGAAAGGGGGTCCAAGAAAAACTGGAATTCAACAATAAAATGAGGATAGCTTGCAACTCGCTGCAAAGATGATCAGATGTCTATCCTTTTTTACATCCCCCATTGTGGCTCATTAATCCTATTTGTAGAAACAATGACAGGTTAATCGTCAACTACTGGAAAGACAAAAAAAGGCTCTAGTAAAGAAACGAACAGCAGCATAGCCTGTTAGAAATTTCTTTAGTTGTTTGGTTGGGATAGGGGGACAAAACTGCTAAGCTTGTCAGTCCCCCCAGTGGGGTGAGGCGGGGGGGGGGGGGGGTGGAGAGGAGGAGGAGGAAAGGAAATTTAGTCTCTAAAGTGAAAAAGGAAGGAAGCTTGCATTAGCTTGGGGCCTCGTGCTTGCCACACACGTACTCATGATAGAACTGTGAACCCCTGGGGGTGTTAGAAATGAACAACCCTACTAAATGACCCAAATTTCTTTAATCAAGATGTCTTGATTGTACTTTATTTCTTTACAGCTAATGTATTTTGCTATTTTGAGGCATGTTCAGAATGATATAAACACAAAGCTTAGTCTTAGGGTTTGAATATTTTGACTTTGTGGTTTGATTTATGCACACCAGAACACACAGAACTATTGTTCTGGAGATGGCCAACAAGGAAGAGATCAGTTAGCAGTATATGAATAAAGTGCAATAAAGGCTGTTTTTAATTTGCAAATTATTACAATTGCTAGCTTTAGCCAGTATCGAGTGGGAGAACATATACACAACAAAAATATTAGGCCACTTGCAATTGGGTAATATCAGTGTAAGAACTTTTTTTGGGGGGGGGGGGGGGGAGTTTTAAAATTAACAGTACCATATTCCACATTGTCTGTGACCTACAAGTTAAAGATTGTTAACTTTAATTCCAATTATGAGTATTTGCCTGCTCCACTAAACTTAAAAGTACTTGCATATGCAAATATCACCATTACACCTAATCATTAATAAAATATCATAAGACAATGCCAATCCAAAAGTAGTTACCATACCAATTAATTCTTTTGATCACATACTGGTTGTGGCACAGCTATCAAATTCAGTGTGGCAGGACTGACACATACAGGGTCGCCAGAAAAGGACTCCTCAATTTCAAAATTAAATATCTCGAAAACAAAGATCGATATAGGAATGCAGTAAACAGTATGTTTATTGTGAAAGCTGTAAGAAGTTCACACAGCAGTTTGAAATAATAGTTACAAAAGCTGCTAACAGATGGCGCTGTAATCGCCATACATAATGCCTAGTATAAATAGTGATCCGAAGCCCAGAGCGATCAGTTCCACTATTGAAACATGAAAGGAGGTTAGCGTACCGAAGGAAGAGATTAAAACCATGTACTCCATTGACCAACGCGTTTTTCTGGTGCTAGAGTACCACACGTTAGAAGAGAGTCCTACGGCAACAAGGCGAAGTTTTCAAGCACGATTTAATGTTCCAAAAGGACCCGATGCAAAAACCATTTGTACGCTCTTCGCAAAATTTCAACGAACAGGTAGCATAACTGATGATCTAGTGCGGCATGTTGGCCGCAAGCAAACCACAGTTACGCCTGAAAATATCGCCACAGTTTCTGGAATTATTCAGCGAAATCCAAAGGCATCTGTCCGTAGAATTGCATCTGAGACTGGTTTGAAGCATTCCAGCGCGCAGAAAATACTGAGAAAGAGCCTCCCATGTTTCCATTCAAAATTCAAATGCACCAGGCCATACCCCTACAAGCTGTGCAACAAAGGGTTGCCTTTGCTAATGAGATGCTCACAATGATTGATAGTGAAGGATTTGATGTTGGCTGCATCTGGTTTACAGATTAAGCACACTTCCACCTGAATGGATACATGAATAAGCAGAACTGGCGATTTTGGGGTTCCAAAAAGCCATATTGGTGTGAAGCGAAAGCCCTGTATTCTCCTAAAGCTACTGTGTGGGCTGCAGTATGCAGCCGAGGCATTATTGGCCCTTTTTTCATTCGAGAAACGGTCACTGGTGCACGTTACATTGCAATTTTGGGACAATTTGTCGCCACACAGCGAGCGTTAAAGGTTCGACCAGGTACTGAATGGTTTATTCAAGATGGAGCCCGACCACATCTGACCGAACAAGTGTTTCACTTTCTTGAGGAATACTTCAGGAATCTAGTCATTGCTTTGGAATATCCCAAATTTACTGGTGCAGGCATGGATTGGCCTCCATATTCACCAGATTTGACTCCCTGTGACTTTTTTGTGGGGCACAGTGAAAGACATGGTCTACCCGAAGCATCCCATATCTCTCTCTCTCTCTCTCTCTCTCTCTCTCTCTCTCTCTCTCTCTCTCTCTCTCTCTCTCTCTGTGTGTGTGTGTGTGTGTGTGTGTGTGTGTGTGTGTGTGTGTGTTTTTTTGTCTTTACGTGAAATATAAGTTGGTGGCAGTACAATCTATCTGCAGTCCGCTTCAAATTCCAGCTCTCTAAATTTCTTCAATTGTGTATCTCAAAAAGAGCATCACCTTCCCTACAGCGACTCCTATTTGAGTTCCCGAAGCATCTCAGTAAGACTCGTGCATTGATCGAACCTACCAGTAATTAATCTAGCCACCTGCCTCTAAATTGCTTCTGATGTCTTCATTTAAACCAATCTGGTGGGGATCCCTAACACTTGAGCAATACTTAAGACCAGGTCACACAATCATTTTATATACTGTCTCCTTTAATAGTGTGTGGCAGGGCAGTAGAATTTTGTTTTGAGAGGGGGAGACAGGAAACTGTAAATTATGTTATATTCTAACTAGTAAAGCAAAGCATTACAACATGTTTTACTGTTTCCTCAATTGATGGATATTCTCAGTGTATACGTAATGAAACAGCACATACTACTGAAATCTTATCACCCAAAAATGGGTAACATATAAAACTGCCATTAACACAACGAACAAATGCTTTGTAGTCTCTTTGGGTTGACACTGGTGCATCCTCTGTCATAACTGCAATGTCACAACCTAAGGCTGTAACAGACATCCTGTTGCTGGTCCAAGTGCAAGACTCCAACATGGTATGGACACAACAAGTCACTAAGTCCCCTGCAGGAATACTGTGTCATGTTGCACCTATAGCTGTCCACAATTGCTCAAGTGTTGCTGCTGCGGGATTTTGTGCACAAACTGACATCTCCATTACGTACCATAAACTGAATGGGATTCCCGAGGGTAATCTGGCTGACGCAATAATTTTCTGGCATTCTCCAGACTGTTCTTCAAACTAATCATGAACAATTGTGGCCTGCTAACATGGCACACTACTATTCATAAAAAAGTTTCCATCATTGTTTGATAACATTAAGTCCACGAATGGCTGCAAACGGTGTCCATGTAGCCAAACATTATCATTTCCAGTAAATAATTGGTTCAGTCTATTTCATGTCAAAACAGCCCTAACCACTACTGATCTGTCACCAGCTTGTGCAGTGCCTAATTGAAAACTTGGGTCAAAGGCTTTGTGGGGTCTTCACACACAAGCCCTAGCATCAACTAAATCGGGACCCAGCTGCCCAAGTCAGTTTTCAGTTATCTTGGGTCCAACTGCTACACTCATGAGCCCCAGAGAGGTGCTGCAAGGGATGTCAAGCTGTTAGTAAAGACACTCAAATTGATTGTCTGCTGCCATATCCCATTAACTCCAAATTGTGCCAATAGTTCAAACATGTTTGTCACATGTCCCAAATTGATTACTTCTGTTATTTTATGCAGTACTGCTTGTTTTGCACTCACTATCCTATGCAAATTCCAATGCTCTCACTCATTAAATGCAGTATATCAGCCACCACATTATACGCCTTGACACACAATGCCTGAAATTTGCTTTTCTCAGCACATTTCTGCCACTATGACTCTCAGAATATGGAATTTCTAAATGACTTCGGAAATGGGATATCCAGAGCATCTAGTTACACCATGCATTCAAATTTTGTTAACTCTCATCATGCATAATATGAAACAAATCTTTTCACATTAATCACTAAAGTACAAACAATAACTCTTCAACTCTACCAATGCCCCACTCTTTTACATCATATGTACATGATACTACCACTATCTGTAGCTGTGCATATCACTTTCCATTTTATTTTATTATGTTAGTGTATAAACCATGACCATAACTTTCACAGCACCATCTACAGTAATATACAGTTCTTTCTTTGTTACTAACATTAGGTCCTGATGAGAAATGGTGACTAGTATATCCCAAAATTGCCACAGGCCTGAAGTGCCTCAATCAGTTTTGCAGCATACCATGCACTGGATGAACTAGTCCTTCCATTTCATCCTGTCCGAATTTTGTAATATGATGTAGCCAAAGATGTTAACATTACCTCTAAGTATTGTTTCATGTCTGTTGAAACACTCACTCCAAGTTACCTGGCATATTAGCCATTGCCTGACCCTTTCTTGGAGTTCCAGTGCCCCAGATTGAACAGGTACCTGCTCTTTGGCATATACGGGAATTAGAGCTTAGACATTGGCAGTGCAATCCCTACATTGTACCCACAAGGTTACACAATGGCCCACCCATGATTACTATTCTGTATAAATACAAATAGTAGGTGTATCAAATCTTTGCACACTCTACAGAACATGTGCCACATAAGGTGTCCATCATAAAGCAGACTTCTAAGTTATTTAGAAAAGTAGAAGCCACACCCTGAAAAGGAGACCATAAATAATTGAGTTGAGGGAAAGGTTATGATGTGAACCAGTACAGAAAGTTGTCCAGACACTACCAGAAGCACCAATGTGGAAGCTCGACTATGTAGATGCACATGGACGTTCTGTTTCTACGATGTTTTATTTGTTATACATATACCCCACCACTTCCATAAAAAACAATGAAATCTGACAAAACCTATGAAAGTTTTAGTGAAAATTATCTCAAAACTGTCTGAAATCACCATTTGATGTTACTTTTCTTAACCCTGCAAATTAAGCACAGGAAGAGAACAATGACTGGTAAGACTGTATGTAAGTTATTTTTTGTGAAATTTTCCACCGTGTACAAACTCTAGGGCTTTATCTATTGGAATACATGGAACAAAAAAGGTCTAATAAACTTACATCAAGAAATGCACCGTTTCCAATATAGAGACCATTTATGCAATCATACTTTGTTACAGACATTGCAGTTCAAAACATGCTGTACCATGCAGCCACACTCCCAGTAAACATGGTTTCCTGTAGAGGATGGTACTGTTCATCTGTCATACCCTAGTGGCCTCCCCTACCCAGCAATTGGTAATGTGTAATTCACTTGCTGACTCACCTTGTAGTGTATGTGATACAGCATTATACACAATGGTTCCTTATTGGAATCTAAAGAGCTCGCAGACCCAATATTTCCGACAGAAAAAGGCAAATGCCAATGACAGGCATGCAGCAAGGTTGTATCAGACCTATTCTTGCCGACAAAAATAACAGCACTCAACTTTTCAACTGTGTTTTTTTTTTTTTTTTTTTTTTTTTTTTGCCATTTGTCTGAGTTTGGATCATTTAAGGGAGCAGGAAACCATGAAAGACATAGCCGTGTGTGTGTGTGTGTGTGTGTGTGTGTGTGTGTGTGTGTGTGTGTGTGTTTACTAGCACACTGGTTTATTTACCCAGCACCCACGATTGGCTTATCTAGAAGTGTATGCTCTTTGCATTGTAAACAGTCAACAAAAGATGATCCACAATTCATCTCTCATAGTGTATATAACTCGAGTTGGATGAGTAAATTTATGCCAAATTCATGCTTGCTTAATAAACACCTATGACAAAATGTATTGCTCTTCTTAGGATTATCCATATTTCTTGTACAAATATTATCCAGTATGGGCAATATTAAAGTATCAATCGTTACAAAAGTTTCGTAATTTATCTTTGTTCACAGATTACTAAATGAAAGTTCACATGATCTAATGGCTATACTGTGACAACTTTTGGGAGGAAAAAAAGGACATGTATGCTTACTGGATACATGACTTTATTTTATTTGCCAATTCTGAAAACTGCTGCATGTAAAATATTTCTGGATACTTTCACGGCACCATGATCTTCAGTTACTCTACTATTCTGCATAATGAGGTATCTGTTTAACCCCCCAACCCATCCTGATTTTTTCCAGTTTCTTATAGAAAATGGTTTAGTAGAACCCATGTTAAACTGTAGGTCCCCCTATAACTGGCTGGGTAAGTCAGTTCAAAGGTTGGAGGAAGGCAACGGCATACCACCTCCAAACAGGACCATGCCTAGTAAAGCACTGTGGTGTTCAAACCAATCTTCAGATTGTTGACTGCTTTACCTTTTTTTTTTTTTTTTTTTTTTTTTTTTTTTTTTTTTTTTTTTTTTTGGATTTAACCCTTACAATACTGGGTGTAGAGAATGGGTGAGGAGAGGGTAGTATTTTATACCCACCCCATGAAAATATTGTCACTTAGTGTATGGAATTTAATATATAATGTAAATGACTTAGACTATAATTTGTTGGTTATAAATAACTAAGTAATAACTGCAACCCTCACAATGAATATAATATCCCAGTATTCTGAAAAATAGGATTTGCCAACATCACTTCAAATCCTTTCTTTCTTTTTAATTACTGGTTTTAGCACACTCTTCCATTCATACCACAACGGTGACTGCCAGTCTGTAAAGATTGTGAACTTCTGTTAATATGTTACAAGATGTGAAGATGACAGCACAGGTCTACAAATACCAGTAATGAATATTAAAATTTAGAAGCAGTTTTAACAAACTTAGTTTTTCAGAATACTGTAACAATTTAGATCATTTCCAAGTCACAATGTTACAAATATATATAATGTCACATTATATAATTTTAGGCTCAGGACCACATTTACACGTCAATATCTCTTTCAAAAGTACGTTGTGAGCAAAACACTGCAACAAGTAATAAAGTTGTGTGTTGGTATTGTGAGGGTTAGAT
Source organism: Locusta migratoria (assembly GCA_026315105.1). Taxonomy (NCBI): domain Eukaryota; kingdom Metazoa; phylum Arthropoda; class Insecta; order Orthoptera; family Acrididae; genus Locusta; species Locusta migratoria. The sequence continues at coordinate 109,171,579 of CM048755.1, forward strand.
TAAAAGATAATTTATTATTGTCTAGTAAAACTAGATGACTCTGCATTCAACCTAGTAATTTACCTCATCTTTCAGCCACTGTGACAAGATAAACCCATATTTCTTAAGACTATGTATGTATTCTCTCGGATGAAAAGTACTTTTCAGTTTTTCCATTTTTTATCCACAGCTAGTCCTCGCATCCATCACATAGACTCCTAAATAGAGTCCATAGTAATAGGCATTCCTGGGGTAGAGAAGCTGCCGAAAGAGTTGGAGGGGAAAAAAGAAAAAAAGGCGGGGGGTTGCAAAGTCCAGATGGAATCCCAACCTGATTTTACAAAGTGTACCTTGTGGCAACGACCCCTTAGTTTCCATTTATCACAAATCTTTGGTCCAGTGCAAAGTCCCAAGCAAATGGAAAAATATGCAGGTGACCACTTCCGACTATAAAAAAGGTAAAAGAATGGATGTGCATAATTAGAGTGTGTTAGCAGCAGAAATATTGAACATATTCTCAGTTTGAATATAAGAAATTTCCTCGAGACAGGAAAGATTCTGATCCCCCATCAGTGCAGCTTTAGAAAGCATCGCTCATGTGAACCAAGTTAGACTGTATGCTCCTTGATTTGTGAAAGGTATTTGACACAGTGTCACACTTAATACTGCTAATGAAGGAACAAGCATATGGAATATGTTACCAGTTATGTGACTGGCTTGAGGACTTCTTGAGAAGTCTAAACCAGAACACTAGTCTCAACAGCAAGTGTTCATATGAGACAAGGGTATTGTCAAGAGTGCCCCAAGAAATTGTGATGATCAGGGAGAGGGTGAGTAACAGCTGTTTGATGATGATGCTGTGATGTATGAGATGGCAACATCACTGACTGCAGTAGGATAAGAGCTGACAAAATTTCTAATTGGTGTGATGAACGGGAGCTATCTCTAAATGAAGAAAAATGTAAAGTAATGCAGATTGTAATTCTGTAGTTAGATTTTTTACAATACAATATGTGACTGAAGCCACTCAGATATTCAATTAAAAATCTGAAGATTGGTTTGAACACCTCGGTGCTTTACTAAGCATGGTCCTGTTTGGAGGTGGTATGCTGCTGCCTTCCTCTAACCTTCAAACTGACTCAACCAGTTATAGGGGGCCCTGAAGTTTAACTTGGATTCTGAACCCAGGGTTCATACTGAATTTACAAAGTAAAAATTAAGGACTTTCCTCTCTGCACTTTCTATCATACAACAATGCATTAAAGTAGTACAAAATGTGAATTTTAATGAAATTAGGAATTAGTTGTCAACAATAAAAATTTATGAGCAATAAAAAATTATTCAGAAATCCATAGCATAGATATAAAACAGTGAATCATAACACTTTTTAAGTTCATCAGATTTTTCCTTAATTTGGCTGTCTACTGTATGATCATCATCATCATCATCATCATATGTGCATCTTTCCTTAGTGCATTAGATTGTGAGCAGAAAGAAATAATCTTGGTCTTTTCTGCAATGCCTGAAAGTTCAGCTGACTTGTGCAATGCAGAAATGTCAATCAAGGTGTATTCTTTTCTGCTGTAAACCAAATTCCTCTTTCAATTTGTACTTCCTATCTGTTAGTGTTTTTGCCTCCTTCAGACAGGTATCTACCCAGACCATTAATATGGAATTCATAATTGCATCAGAATCCAATCCAAGTACTATGGCAGACAAATTTGGATTTGATGGTCAAGCAGCTGCCCATAAGGTACACATCCTGCAAGTCAATGACAAATGATACCTCAATGTAATGAGCGTAAACATGGAACAGTGGAGAAATGTTGTGTGGAGTGATGAATCATGGTATACAATATGGTGATCCGATGGCAAGGTATGGGTATGGCAAATGCCCAGTGAACGTCATCTGCCAGTGTAAGTAGTGCCAACAGCAAAATTTGAAGGCGGTGGTGTTATGGTGTGGTTGTGTTTTTCATAGAGGAGGCTTTCACCCCTCATTTTGCGTGGCACCATCACAGCATAGGTTCAGATTGATGTTTTAAGCACCTTCAAAATGTTCAAATGTTTGTTAAGCTTAAGGGACTTGACTGCAGGGTCATCAGTCCCTAAACTTACAAACTATTTATGAACTGTCTTATAATAAAGACGACGACAAACATCCATGCCCGAGGGGGGAGGATTCGAACCCCCAACAGGGAACGGCCTTGCGCATCTGAGCATAGCACCTCCATGCGCTTGGCCTCTCCGCCACGGCTTTAAGCACCTTCTTGCTTCTCACGATTGAAGAGCAATTCGGGATGGTAATTGCATCTATCGACAGTATTGAGCAACTGTTCATAATGCACCGCCTGTGGCCGAGTGGTTACATGACAATAACATCCTTGTAATGGACTGTCCTGCACAGAGTCCTGACTAATTCCATAGCCCACATTTGGGATGTTGTGAAACGCCGACTTTGTGCCAGGTCTCTGCAACCTACATCGCTAACTCTCCTCAGTGCAACTATCCAAGAAGAAAGAGCTGCCATTCCCCAAGAAACCTTCCAGCACCTGACTGAACGGATGCCTGCGAGAGTGGAAGCTGTCATCAAGGCTAAGGATCGGCCAATGGCATATTGTATTCCAGCATTACCGATCGAGGGTGCCACGATCTTTGAAGTCTTTTCAGCCAGGTATCCGGATACAAACTGTTTATCCTGCATCGAAATTGAGGCAGATACTTCCTGTAAGTTGGTCTGGGTAGAGGTTATACCTGACAACCGGAATAAATTAATAATTGGATCTTTTTATCGGCCCCCTGACTCAGACGATGCGGTTACAGAAATTTTCAAAGAAAGCTTGAATCATATTTCAAATAGGTATCCGAAGCATACTGTTATAATCGGTGGCGACTAATTTACCCTCGATATGTTGGCATAATTACATATTCAAAACCAGCGGCAAATATAAAACATAGTCCGAACTAGTTCTGAATGCTTTTTCAGAAAAAACTACTTCGAACAGTTAGTTCATGAACCCACTAGAATAGTAAGTGGTTGCGAAAATACCCTTGATCTCCTAGCAACAAATAATCCTGAGCTAGTAAAGAGCATCAAAATAGACATAGGGCTTAGCGAACATAGAGTTGTTGTAGCTAGACTAAATGTCAAAATGCCCAAATGCACCAAAAATAAACGTAAAATACATCTATTCAATAAAGCAGATAAAAATTCACTTCACGCTTTCCTGAGTGATAATCTCCAGTCTTTCAAAACTAAAAACGCGAGTGTAAATCAGTTGTGGCTTACTTTCAAAGACATAATATCAGTAGCAATCGAGAGATTTATACCAAGTAAATTAATAAAAGAGGGGGCCTACCCCCCGTGGTACACAAAACAGGTCAGATCACTGTTGCAGAAACAAAGAAAAATGCATTCAAAATTTAAAAAGAAAGAATCCCCAAGACTGGCAATCTTTTACTGAAACTCGCAACCTAGTGCGGACTGCAATGCGAGAAGCCTATAGTAGTTACCACAACGAAATCCTGTCTCGTAATCTTGCAGAAAATCCAAAGAAATTCTGGTCATATGTGAAGTACACTAGCGGCAAAACACAAACAATACCTTCACTACGCGATAGCAACGGTAATACTACCGACGACAGTACTGCTAAGGCAGAATTACTAAACACAGCTTTCCGAAATTCGTTCACCAAAGAAGACAAAGTGAATACTCCAGTATTCAATCCAAGAACAGATGCCAGCATGTGAAACTTAGAAGTAGATGTTCCTGGAGTAGTAAAACAACTTAAGTCACTAAACAAAAACAAATCTTCCGGGCCAGATTGTATACCAACTAGATTCCTCTCAGAGTACGCTGATGCAATAGCTCCGTACTTAACTATAATTTACAACCGATCACTCAGCGAAAGATCTGTACCCAAAGACTGGAAAGTTGCCCAAGTTACTCCAATATTCAAGAAAGGCAATAGGAGTGATCCCCAAAATTACAGGCCTATCTCATTGACGTCGATTTGCAGTAGGATTTTGGAACATATACTTTTCGAATATTATGAACTACCTCGAAGAGAACGACCTATTAACCAATAGTCAACATGGATTCAGAAAGTATCGCTCTTGCGAAACACAGCTTGCCCTTTATTCACATGAAGTGTTAAGTGCCATCGACAAGGGATCTCAAATCGATTCCATATTTCTGGATTTCCGGAAGGCTTTTGATACTGTACCCCACAAGTGGCTTCTAATGAAATTTCGTGCGTATGGAATATCTCCCCAATTCTGCGATTGGATTCACGATTTCCTATCAGAAAGGACACAGTTCGTTGTAATTGATGGTAAGTCATTGAGTAAAACAGAAGTGATATCTGGCGTTCCACAGGGAAGCGTTATAGGTCCCCTACTGTTCCTTGTGTTTATAAACGATTTAGGAGACAATCTGAATAGCTCCCTTAGACTGTTCGCAGATGATGCTGTCGTTTATTGGTTAGTGAAGTCAACAGAGGATCAAAAGCAACTGCAAAGCGATTTAGACAAAATTTCTGCATGGTGCGAAAATTGGCAATTGACACTAAATAAAGAAAAGTGTGAACTAATACATATGGCCACTAAAAGAAATCCGCTGAACTTCAATTATGCGATAAATCAGTCAAACCTTATGGTCATAAATTCTACCAAATACCTACGTGTTACAATTACGAACAACTTTGACTGGAGAGAACACACAGAAAATATTGTGGGGAAGGCGAATCAAAGGTTACGTTTCATTGGCAGAACGCTTCGAAGATGCACCAGCCCCACCAAAGAGACTGCCTACATCACACTTGTGCGTCCTCTCCTGGAGTACTGTTGCCCCTTGTGGGACCCTCACCAGGTGGGACTGACGGATGATATTGAGAAGGTTCAGAGAAGGGCAGCTTGTTTTATTTTATCATGTTACGGGGAGGAAAGCGTCACAGAAATGTTGCACGAATTGGGGTGGAAATCATTAAAAGAAAGACTTATTCATTGCGGCATGATCTGTTAGCGAAGTTTCAATCACAGACTTTTAGTTCTGAATGTGAAAATATTTTGCTAGCACCCACCTACTTAGGGAGACATGACCATCCCAATAAAATAAGAGAAATCAGATCGAAAACGGAACGATTTAGGTGTTCTTTCTTCCCGCGCGGTATTAGAGAATGGAATGGTAGAGAAAAGTTATGAAAGTGATTAATGAACCCTCTGCCAGGCACTTAGATGTGATTTGCAGAGTATGTAGATGTAGATACATTTGATTGCATAGCGTACCTACCCCGTGCTTTGTTAACTATCCTACACTTGAGCCTGCCTGGACATAAATGCTTCATGCTGATCAATGAGATAGAGAGGAAACAGTGTCCTATCTTTTACAAATTTAGCTGACAGTTTTACATTGGTCATGCCAATTGGGTATAAAACTCCCACCATGACTGTGGTTCTGATGTAGTTGTTCCAAGTCATTTTCAGATAAATTATTTAGGACTTGTTTTCAGGCCGTTTTTTTGTGCCCACTACATAATATGTGAATCAGTAGCAATGGAGTTTACTGTGAAAACTTTAGGATTTATCACTAAGATATCCCCTCCCTCCCTCTCCCTCCCCCCCTCCTCTGTGTGTGTGCGCGCGCGCGCGCGCGCGCAGGAAGCTGTCTAATTTAAACAACCCTGAGCAATACAGTGCACCCCTGAGCCTCCTGGGAAAGTGGGATATTTCATTGCCCCCTTCCTCATTATACAAAACCCAGAAAAACGGTCGGCTTCTAAACAGATGAAGTGGGCCGCACTGTCTCAGATTTTATTTCAGTGCGAGAGCACCTCAAACGTCTTTGTAAGGGGCTCCGACTCCTCTGTTCAGGGCCTCTAGACCTACAATTGACGTTATAGTCAGAATCATGTCAACTTGTGACAGGTCCTTTATTTCCTGGAGAGGAGACAGTATCCATAGGATAGTATTTGGGGTGCCTTTGGTGTGTTTAATATGTAAAACTTGTTAAGAGTGCTCAACTCACTTCGACAAATGAAATGTTTCATATTTAGTGTATTCTTTTCTGTTTTCTTTCAAACAGTTGGAATAAAAATCTGTAACCCTTAGGGTGTCATGTTATCCACTTACTCCAAACCTGGACAGATACAAACAAATGTAAACAACATTATCAAGAACATGTTCAAATGTTTGTAAATCTATGGGACTTTACTATTCGCATCATCACTCCGTAGGCTTACAAACTACTTTAATTTATGCTAAGAACAAGAAATACACCCATGGCCGAGGAAGGACTAACCGCCTACAGTCAGCAGTGGTGCGCTCCATAGCTAGGCACCTTGGAATGCTCAGCCACTCCACTGCAGCAGAATAAAGATTTCATCCAGGAAAATCTAGTATGTGCCCATCATTATTAGATGTCATTAACAGGCAAATCATCCAATAAAATCATTTGTTATGCCTATGGCATAAAATACTTTTGGCATTGAGATAAAAGAGGCAGATTAGTGTCACAAAATTTCTAAGGGCACTTGCACTCATCACAGATCACTCTAAATGATCTGTTTTCAGAATTTTCAGGTTTTTGTATGAAAATTGAGTTATAGCAACTGTCTATACTACACTGAACAAGTAACACCTACCGACACTGAAATACCTTTATAACACCCAGCAATGGAATGTGTGAAGACCGCAACTATCACTATAAAAATAACATTTGGTTCTTGATACAATGTCGGCTGAAGTGCAGTTTATGAGACCGTAAGTGGTGTTTCACGTATAGAGGTTGGCAACGGCGTGAAGAACGACGCAGGTGAAAGTGGCCAATCAGGAGCCGCATTCAGCTGGTCAATAAGAATCCGCGTTTAATGTGTAGTGAATTTTGCGTCGGTTTTAAAGTTTGTCTGGCATTTGTGTGCAGCTTTTCTGCCAGTGATTTCGCACTGAATTTCACATTTGTTATGTATTGATGTAGTTTTTAGTATATCTCTATGTTGTCCTATGTTCAATGTTTTGGAATGGAACGTATTTACTCGGTATTTGTAATTCACGATAAATTTGCAGAAATTAATAAATGCTGTTCCTGCTCTATGGTTGACAGGTTCTTGATGTACTCTTGCCCGGTCAATAAATCACCACCTTAAGATTTGTTGGAGTGAAGTACCTTTAAGTGCTATTTATGTCTAGTAAAATGTAACCAATCCTTGTTTACAGCATGTTGACATTTGGACACAAAGTTCACAAGATGTGAAAAACATGTTAATGTTAAGTTTCAACGACTATTTTCAAAATGAATCAATTTGTATGAGGAACATTACACACCTAAATCATGTTCTCTCCCCCCCCCCCCCCCCCCGCCGTAATACGCCTATGTTATCAGTGTCTTGCAATACATGAATAATGAATCTCATTAAAATTAGTTTTCACTTTCCAAAGAAAAAAAGATGTTTTAACATTCCACACGGTGTCCATACAAACGGGTTGCAAAAGTCATGCAATCACCACAATTAAAATCACCAGTGAAAATAATTTTTACTACATAATACTGCCAGAATGCAGCTTACACAGGAAAACAAACAATATTCAAGAGACTGTCATCTCACACTCAATCTCAATTACAGAACGTACTTGCAAATTTCATTGATTCAACTGCAATACACTGATCCAAAGATCTTCATATACATCCACTAAGCCGATTTGTTAACAAACCATAAGAGTAAAGCTATTTGTTATTTATTGCACAAATGCGACTCCTGATTGGCTACACATCAAACACCATTCACAGTCTTATAAACTACACTTCAGCCTAGAGCAGGAATATCAATGAAATACATTCCGTTTCAAACCATTTATACTAGCACAAAATAATGAAATATACCAAATACTACAATATTTAACATACCTTATCTTCAATGAAATTCATAGCCAAATCACTGGCAAAAACACTGCACACAAATACCAGGCAAAAATTTTAAACCTGACACCAAATTCACTACCCATGAAATGCGGAACCTTATTGGACACCCCAACAACTCCTGATTGGCCGGCTTCATCTGTGTCATTCATCGCGCCATTGCCAACGTCTACACACAACTGCACATTCATCATGTATTATGATGGCATAGGTGTACCAGCTACCCCCAGCACATTTTAAATCCTTTTCATATAACCCAACTTTTCTTCCTTATAAGGACTGAACCAACTGCACAATGATGCTTTACCTGCAAATATTGTATTAATGGGTAGGGGTTACTGGCATAACTGTAGACTGGGATACCACCCACCTGCTTTGACCCACGACATCAAGATGCCGGAAAACCAGTATACGGGATATCTTAATACTTCTGTATTGTAGATACAAATAATCTGTAGTTATTATAGATAACAGAATGTCTACCATCGATCAAAGGTCTTAGTCCAAAATTCGCGCCTATGGCACTCACATAAAAAAAAAAAACCCTTAACCTACACCTATCAGAGAGAAGCTAAAAATCAGTTTTTAAACACAAAATAATGTTTTGTTTGGAAACAAACTATCGTCTTTAACTCAACCACCACAATCACTCACGCCTTCTACAAACACGCACGCATCTCAAAACTACCGCGATGAGATGTCACAGGTCATAGCTGCCGGGCGGTATCCCCGTCTACAGGTTAGCCGAGTTACCCCTTGTAGATTACACTGATTATGTTTGTTGGCTCAGTCAACTGAAGGATGTTGTCACATTGCATACCAACTTAAGACCATGAGCAACAATACACATCAGTTTATTACCACAAAGTTTTCAAGGGGAAAGTAACACATATATGCCTAACAAGCCTTGCACAGAAACCAGGACGCATAATTTAGTCCTACTTTTGCTTGAATATGAGACAGCGTATCTATGTTTGTTAACCGAGCTAGAATTGTGCTGTATCATCAAATGGCATAAACCAAACATTCCTAGTACAATCGACTTGACTGCAAGCAGTTCTCACAAATTACTGCCTAGAGTAAAACATTGAAATGTTACGTTTATGCAGCTATCTACAGCATGCACCAAAAAATACTACTTGCGAGCTATAGTTGTGTCGTAGAACACTATTTAATGACAGTGAACAAAAATTATCGAGTAAAAGCTAGGTGTGTGAAAGCCAATTACAAGTGAATGTACTTAATAAAGTTAGTAGAGTAGTATATGTGCTAATGACACGTATACCACAAAAATACTGAACTTTCTTAAACTGCTAGTACGGCATTTAAACTTCCAATCAAAGTTGACAAACATATCAATTTAAAGATAAATGCACATGCACCAGGTTTTAAATATGCCCAAGCTGAGTCGATAAGTGTGTCTAAAATAGACATCTTAAAAATATTTTATTTTGAAATCTAAAACGGGGATTTAACTGGTAAAGTTTTTACTAACTGTTACGAGTATCATTTCCTCCCTGGATATTTCCATGAATAAAATTATGTATTACATTCCGTACCTTACTAATCAAGTTGAATGCTATCACATCGCAGATTATCACGTATATTACAAGTGGCATGATCCTATAAATGTCAAATTCGCATTACATTTTTTAAATGTATGTACAGTAGTTATGATACAATACCCACCTCAAACTAAAGTATAACATCTCGCATTTTCATGTGTGTGATTTGCTAAGAAGCAGCATACAAACAGAACATTTGAGCACATTATAAACATAACGTACCGTCTACGAAGAATATCAGCCATGCGTTGTCTGATCTAACGGAAGATAGAGCAGTAACTACTCCATCATCTGATATCGGCTGCATTTTTCTGCACCAATCACGCAAATAGTCTCGGCGATTATCTAACAGGCTGTCAAGAACAAGGAGGTTAGAATCTAACCTCCTTGGTTAAAAAATCCTCTATCACAATAACATGCAAAATACAGTCATACACAACAGCCAAACACTTAACGCGCAGGCGCAGATGTAATGAGCTTGCGTCAAGGGCTCTGGCTCATATGTCTGTAATCATCTGTCACACTCAATACTACACTCAAGCAAGACTTGACGTAGAATAGAATAACCCTGCGTAACTTTACACACAGGCCGCCTACTACAACTCCACCTCCGAATATTAACACAGACGCTGACAGACGACAATCACTGCTAGTGCTGTGAAAGTTTAACGATTGACAGTTGCAACGATACTAGCGCTCCTAGTTGTGCGCAAGAGAAATGTTTGTATTTTCATTTTTATGTAATTGAAGCCGGGTCCACACGCTACGATCTGTCTGCGCAAATGTCTACGCACATCTCGCAAATCGTTGCGTGTGGACAGCACATTTGCGCAGATATGAGTTGTGCGCAAACCTGGATGTTGGAGTTGGAGGTTTGAGCAAAATTGCTCAAATCTGTGGATTCAAATCACATCTGCGCAGACAAGTTAGAACGTGTGGACAGGAGATCGCTGCAAATCTGTCTCAGTGTATACTTTTTTCGTGTGTTTACCATGTTGACAGTGGATGAAAATGACCGAGAACTGAAAATTCCGACTGGGAAACAAAGTTAGCCGCAGCTTATTGGCCACATATATAACATAAAGTGAAGTAGGCGTACAGTGTTTGAAACATATCTGAAACTCTGACAATATTATTTGTATCTTGTTAGAAGGTAGGCCTACTGTACTTGCCTTCGTGAAATCATTCTTCTGGGAAGCGTAAATAGCTTCACAAGTGTTCGGGATGATTTAACGCAATGCTTGTTTAGAAATTGCTGTTGAAATTTCGAGGTCTTTGTAGGTCCTTCCTGTGGCCAGGAATCTTAATGTAACTGTAAGCCAATCACGTGGAGAAATATATCTTCTCATATAAGTGTCTTTGCGTATTATGCGAGGTGTTACCAGTGTCAATAGATAATTATAAGTTTCCACATCCATTCGCAAATAATTACGTCAGTCATAGGGTTTGCACTCCAACTAACGATGTAAAATCACATGAGACAACTGCCTTCTTTTAAGCAGCCAATGCCTAGACATTTCTGTTTATTACGGTTTGTTTGCATTTTTTCTACCTTTTTTTTTTTTTTTTTTTTTTTTTTTTTTTTTTTTTTTTGCAAGACGTATTGCAAATAGTGTCTGTAAAAAGATTTCCTCTATCACTGACAAAAATAAACTTCATAAAAAAGCTTATCGTATTCGTTTGCCAGCCAGATTGCAGTCTGTACTACCTAGTTTCATTTTTCACCGAACGATGTCGGGCGCGAGAATTTGCAGCGATGTGAACACCCGTCCACACGCAACGATTGGTTTGCGCAGACATTTGCTCAGACAGATCGTTGCGTGTGGACCCAGCTTAAGGCTGGTACACGGTCATATTTCTTTGTCAAAAATTTACATCATAAAACTTTGATAGTGTAATAGGGAACGTTGATATATCTCGTCAAAAAATATGATCATGAGCCGTATAAATAAAGCAGAGTATCTACTTCACGCCCGAGAACATACTCACATTCGCATAAATCAGTGATCTCTATACTAGTATAGAGATCACTGGCATAAATAAAGCGAGTCAGAGAATATACTTCAAGCGAGTATGTTCTCAGCGTGAGTAAAGGGGTGGGGGAAGTTGCTCACAATAGAGAACTTACTCGTATTTCATATTAATAAAACCAAAGAAGGTTCTCACAAGCGGAGAACATTCTCAATGTTTTGTAGTAAGCTGCAGAGGATACTTCGAGCTGAGTAAGTTGTAGTGTTCCGTGTGAAAATGGCGGAGTTTATGCCGATTCGAAGAAAGATGATTTATGTGGCCCGGAATATCACTGAGGAGAGACATGGCAAAATGTTATATAGGTTCACTAGTGACAATATTACTTGGTTGGCAGATCACTTTCTTCCAGAAAGAAGCTACGAAAGAAGAGGGGGCGGCCTTTCGAACGATCTGAAAATGAGAACATTTTTAATATATTTGGCTGACCCCGGTTTTCAGTGTGGTGTAGGAGAAGATATAGGGGTAAGCCAGGTAACAGTCTGCAACACTTTTTCATATGTGCTCAATCACGTCACCAGTAAAGCACATTTGTGGATTAAATTTCCAAGTGGCGCTGAAGAGCTGCAAACGGCGAAGGTGAAGTGGCAGGAGAAATAAGAATTTCCATGTGCAGTGGGGGCCGTAGACTGTACGCACATTCCCATCATGAAAACAGCAGTGCAAGGGGACGAATATATAAATAGAAAAGGTTTTGCAAGCATTAACGTCCAGGCGACTTGTGATGCTGACGAACTGTTTACAAGTGTCGACGCAACATGGCCTGGGTCAGTCCATGATTCCAGGATCTGGAAGAACTCTGATGCTTTCTTCTTACTGCGTGAAAACCGATGCAATGCTTTAATATTAGGCGATGGAGGGTATGACATTGCTCCATGGCTAATGACACCTTTCCATAATCCGCTAACACAGGGTGAGAGGGTCTATAACAGGCTTCATGCAAAAGAAAGGGTTATCATTGGACGGTGTTTCGGCCAAGTAAAACGACGGTTTCCAGTGCTCCAAAGTAAGATTAGGCTTGCTCAGGCAAAAATACCGAGTGTCGTAATTGCCTGTTTTGTGTTACATAATGTAGCAAAACAATTGCGAGATGCTGACTTTGAAGCACCTGTTGAGGAAGAAAATGAACGTCCAGTGTGTGGTGAACAAAACTGTGCAAACATACGCGCACGTGGTATGAATATAAGGGATGAAATTGTCAATGTGATTCGTCACCTATAGTGAGTGACCTGTAGGATGTATTTTTTTTTATTATTTATTTACTGTGTAATCGGTTTTTTGTACAGTTCAATTCATCACCTGTATATATTCCTTTTCATTTGCTTGATTTGCTATTTTGCCTTGATTTGTGTACCATGGTACATAGGCCTCCTGGGGAACTAGCCATGTAAAAAAAATGAGTAACGCATCAAGCTTGGTACCTCATTGGGTGATGTGGAAACACAAGCATTTTGTCAATAAAGAAAATAATTCAACATGTGCTTTTTCCTTTTGATTCCATTATCATGTTAATTAAAATATGCAGTTGCTTATTCCAACATTAACAGATTGCAGAATTAAATATCTCTCTGATCCATGAGTGACATGTTTTGAAAAGCCTAAATGTACATATTATTTCTTCCACCATTCAACATAACCTGTCCATAATATAGTTTTTTTACAGGTTCAAGAATGTGGATTATATGTTCTCTTATTGTTCTACTTGACCAATAATTGTTTCAACAGTATTTGCCAGACAGCTGTTTAACCAGGAACATCAAAACCTGTTTTGAGTCATTCCATGTCAAATCAACACACTTTAAATAAAATTTTTACCTCACAATCTTAGAGTTTGCTGAAACTTGGTATACTTATAGAAAGGGTGCTGAAACTAAGAAAAATACCAAATGTCATTTTTTTATCTCAAACCATTACTGAAATATGATCATGTAAACTTGCCAAAAATGTGTGAATGGACTTTTTTTTTAATTTCCCTAGGATCTGCTCTAATTTAGCTAGAGCTGACAATGATAATGCGATCACTGTGCTGGTCATAGTAGTTTATCCGCATTCCTAGTTTCTTATTCATTATCAATCATACTCCTGTGATACCCCCAATTGATTTTGTATTTATAATCCTGTACTCACCTGACCAGAAATCCTGTTCATCCTGCCACCGAACTTCACTAATCCCCACTATATCGAACTTCAACCTATCCATTTCCCTTTTTAAATTTTCTAATTTTCCTACCCGATTAAGGGATCTAACATTCCACGCTCCGATCCATAGAATGCCAGTATTGTCTTTCCTGATGACAACATCCTCCTGAGTAGTCCCCGCCCGGAGATCCGAATGGGGACTATTTTACCTCCGGAATATTTTACCCGAGAGGATGCCATCATCATACGTTCATACAGTAGAGCTGCATGTCCTCGGGAAAGGTAACGGCTGTGGTTTCCCCTCGCTTTCAGCCGTTCGCAGTAGCTGTGTGGCAAAGCCACATTAGCTGATGTTACAAGGCCAGCTCAGTCAATCATCCAGACTGTTGCCCCTGTAACTACTGAAAAGGCTGTTGCCCCTCTTCAGGAACCACACGTTTGTCTGGCCTCTCCACAGATACCCCTCCGCTGTGGTTGCACCTACGGTATGACAATCTGCATCGTTGAGACAAGCAAGCCACCCCACCTCGGCAATGTCTGTGGTTCATGGGAGTGGCAAAACATAGCTTCTGATTAATAACATTTTTCAAACTACTAATCAATATTTTTTTTACAAAAAGTACATAATTGAACATTTTCAAAATATTTCCGTAACTAGTTCATACTGTTGTAAGTCACATGGCAAAATATAAATATGGGATGATAATGGGTTCATTGTTAACAAAAAATATTTCGGACTCTTGATTTTCACTAACAGCCCTAGTTTGACCAAACCGACCTTTAACAAACAGGAATTTCATTAAAAGATACTGAAAGGTAAGTAAAAAAATAGATATCTCAAAATATCACCTTCTCGTTACAAACAGGAAGACAAAATTGAGCATATGAGCTTTGTCATTGTTTCCGATTGCCTGGAGCACAATGTGACTGGTTTACATCTTTCAAAAGAAGCTTATTTCTTATCTAACAAGTAAATTTAAAAAGCTTTCAAAAAGATATACTATTATACTGATAGTTCTGCTGCTTAGTACAAAAATAAGAAACAGGGCTTAATTTTACACTCCCTGCAGTGGCGTGGTGTTCAGATGTTGGCTGCAACTGCTGCATGTGAAGTACAGCAGCCGTGTTCTTTTTGCAAATGTTTTGTTATGAATTTTTTGTGACAAAAGTTAATTTATTGACCGGCCAAGGGTACGTTGAGAACCTGTCAAGCATAGAGCAGGAACAGCATTAATTATAAACTTCTTGGGCAGCACTAAAAAGTAATTCCATCACTCTATAGGATTGTGTTTGCTCTAGCCACTGCTAACATCTGAACACTCAACACTACATGGTAACACAAACTATAAAATTTTACTGAAACATTTCCTGAACCTTTGGTTTCATGGGGAAGACTTCAACATAAAAGCTGAGTAGCACTTTTCACCCACACCACATGGGAAAGGGCCTTGTGATGGAGTAGCGGATTCAGTTAAGAGAACTGGCAGCTCGTAGAAGTTTGCAAAGGCCATACCAAAATCAGATCCAAATCCCATGAGATCTATTTGAGTGAGCAGTAGATAATATCACAAATGTTGATTCGCATATTCATCTCAAGACTACAGTGCTTCAGAAATATTAAAAAGTCAGCTTTAAGAGGCATTGAGAATCAAAGGAACACAGCAATTTTGCACTTTCATTCCGAACACTACATCAAAACGCGGAGTTGGAAGAGGGTAGTAACTACATTACCAGACAAACTGAAGTTACAAGATGTAACTTCATGTATATGGCATGAACTGGTGGCTTGGGTACATTTCAGAAGGAGAAAAAAAAATAAACTTGATGAAGTGAAAATAACTTTTCTTCATCCATGTGAACCAGCTAAGTCATTCTCCTATCCTGCACATACAGATGTCCTGTGAGTGTCAGTTGTCCATTTACTTCAACAGGGAGAACATACAGTCCTAATGAAAGTGATGCGAACAAAACCCAGTCAGCTTTATTAAAATGTAATCTTTGAAATTCCAAGTCAATTTGTTGGGAACCTGCTTTCAACTCAAAACTTAATTTTTGTCTCATGTTAGGTTAATGTATAATTTTTAGTAGTTTCATTCAAAACACCGTGTACCAGAACAATCATGTAAATACTTTTATTTTTTCATACTTTATTTCCGTTTGTTGTTAAATCCCCAAAATTATTTTTATCAGTTAATATACTGTTAGTTAAGTTGTATGAAATTAAAATAAGCAATTCAACTTAATTATAAAATATGATTATTAGTTTTGTTTTAATAAGTTTAAGTTTTGTTATTTCTAATACTTATTTTTGCTTACCTTTCAGTATATTTTAATGAAATTCCTGTTTATTAAAGGTCAGTTTGGTCAAACTAGGGCTGTTAGTGAAAAACAAGAGCTCAGAATATTTTTTTTAACAATGAACCCATCATCATCCCACATTTATATTTTGCCGTGTGATTTACAACAGTATGAAGTAGTTATGGAAATATTTTGAAAATTTTCAATTATGTACTTTTTGTTAAAAAGAATAAATCAAAATGTTAATTAGTATTTTGAAAAGGTTATTAATTAGAAGATACGTTTTGTTGTATATCCTTGGGAAGAGCATGCAAAATGACACCTTTTCCGACTCTCTAGCTCAATTAGAGCAGCTCCTAGGGCAATTTAAAAAAATTCCGTTCACACATTTTTGGCTGGTCTTTGAAAAGTTTACATAGCCATATTTCAAGAATGGTTTGAGATAAAATTGAAATTTGGTATTGTTCTTAGTCTCAGCACACGCTATAAGTATACTCAATTTTAGCAAAATCTAAAATAGTGAGGTAAAATAGGTGTGTTGATTTGACATGGAATGACCCGTTTCAGGAGTGTGTTGCTGTAGGGTATTTGCAAAGTGTTACAGTAAATATGTTTTATAATTCTACTTTACTAAGAATTTTTTCCCGGTTATGAAAGTAACAGCATGTTGAATATCTGTACAACAAGAGTAAAAAAATAAATTTCAAAAGTTTCAGTAAAGCCAGACAGTACACAGAGTAAGAGTAAAAACCATTCAACCTTGACATTATAATCTAGAATATAATACTCTCATTGCTTCACTGAAAATAAATTTGTACTCAATTTAATTTCCTTTACTGGGTGTGGTGCTGTGTAAATGAATACAGTCAAACATTCATTTTTCAAACCATGTTGTTCAAGGATCACAGATGTAGTTAATTCTGAAATCTGTTGATGCTGGAAATTTCAATTAAATTACCATATGGAACATGACAAAGGAATCAAAATAAACAAGCACACAGTGAATTATTTCCTTTATTAACAAAATGCTTGGGTTTCCACATCACCCATAGAGGTACCAAGCTTGATGCGTTACTCATTATTTTACATGGTGAGTTCCCCGGAGGCCTATGTACCATGATACACAAATAAAGAATAGCTATACAGGAAAAGTAATAATTAAAAAAAATATTTATAGGTCACTTTAGATTCACAATACACATTCAGAGCACATTATTGTCCTCAGCTCTTATTAATTTCTCCCGTTTCCTTTTTAGCACATCGAGCTGGGTCAGTAACACCAGTCTCTGCAGTTCAGAATTAGATAAGTTCTGAGTATCGTCCGTCTCCATACTCAGCCGCCGACGCTTCTGTGGTCTGTGTTGCCCCACAGGTGTGTATTCGGAAATCGTTATTTCTGGGGCTTCCGCGACATCCATTACAATAGTACATGGCTCTAAGATAAATGAGTCGGAGTCAACAATGGACTCTGAACTCGAAGGTTGGAGATAAATACTTGGTGAAGGAACAGGAGCCCCTACTGCACAAGCACCTACAACAGCAAAATAATATTAGTTCATGTCACTCTGACATTCTTTGAAACAAGAATATGTAGCAAGTAGGTTTATACCTAAACGAGGAATGGTTTACTCTAATTATACGTATGCACTACTATACTTTCACTGAAAGTAGTCTAATTCAAACGACTTCTACTGAAAACTGTTACATTTTCACTGGATAACAAAACTGTTTGCTAGTTCACAATTTAAAAGCGTTAAACAATAAAATAAAGAAAATGTTGACGGGAACTTATCAGGAATTCTGTGTATGGAGGGATTACAATCATCCGTGTCAAGAACTTTAAAAAGAGTTCCTCCCACTTCTTGGGAATTATTTTTACGTTGCCGGTCTTGTTGACATCCGTCTTGCATTTTATTCTGGACTTCATGTTATGTATTTTTTTCATTATCGTGATTCCGATATATCTTTTCCGAAAGTTGTCTTATATCGGTATTGCACCTCTATCAGCTTTCTCCCTTCTAGCAGGCGGGGTTTGCGATTTACTTATAATCGCCGGATAGTCTTTTACAATCGTTAGGAATGCCATTTCTTGATCTTCCATCCTTTTTCTAGAACACAAATCGTCAACACAAATTTCACGAAAACACCTCTATACACGTGATAATTCATCACATGCGGTACACAAACTGGCACAGGCGACTAGAGGCAGCTTAGGAGGGCACCCAAGACTTCCCGACCGCCCGATAGATGACAGCCGACTAGAGCCAGCGTAGGAGGGCACCCAAGACTTCCCGACCGCTCGATAGATGTCTCTACGGTTACGCTACCAGTAAAGCTCTGTATACTGTATAGGGTTTTAGCTTCAGCTACCAGAGCTCAGTATACACGTTAGCGGCGGAAAAATACCACTTCCGTTTTGGACGAGAGACTATGCACAGCAAGGATAGAATCTTTGGCACGATGTGACAGGCGCTATTTTAAATTGAGCTTATTCAGAAATTGTGAACTTTAAACATTAAAAATGCAATTATGATGCCTTTAAGAGTAATCACGAAAACGCTTACCTTATAAATAAATAGTACTTTGTAGCAAATTAACGCCGTAACTTTTCAAGTGTAAGTATTAGTAATCCAAAGCAATTTATAGCTCATGTCATCGTAGCATAATGGATAGCGTTGTGGATTTATAACATGTGTAGGCGTATGTTCGAATCGTATGCTCTTCCAATATTTCTTTCGTCTTTACGTTTTTTAAATGAACTTCTCTGCTTATATTAAACGTTAGTCCTACGTTTCTGTCTTTTATTTACATTTAAAACTGATTAGAAAACAAAGGACGAAACACTTATTTGGATAGTAATTTCCGAATATGTGACTATTTCCGAGTGTGTGTAGGGGAAAACTGTCCTAGTAACAAATCACAGTAAATGTACCGTAATAATAATTTCGTTTGGTAATATCACTTAAGTGCGCCTCGGTTGCACAGTGGTAGAGTGCCAGATTACAAATCCAAAGGTCGCTAGTTCGATCCCTACCAGGTCCTAGGATTTTTATTTGTCACTTTCCATTTCTTTCACCTTTGGCAGTATTGCTCATGTTCGGAACCCACGTTAAACTGTAGGTCCCCCTATAACTGGCTGGGTAAGTCGGTTCGAAGGTCGGAGGAAGGCAACGGCATACCACCTCCAAACAGGACCATGCCTTGTAAAGCACTGTGGTGTTCAAACCAATCTTCGGATTATTGACTGCTTTACCTTTAATATCACTTAACAAAGTACACTGAGAAGGATAAATAATTCGCTATTTGAGACTTGACAGTAGACATTATTCATTGGTGGGGTCATTAATAAAGAAAACGTTGATACCCTAACACAGGTTTGTCTGAGTTGTGTGATAATACAAATATTTTATAAGCAGCTTCTTATTCATCTGCAGAACAGGGGCTAATGTCACAGTGTGCATTAAAATGTTTTATTGTGGGTACAAGGTAGGTACAATCCAAACAATCTATTGGTATCGTCAATTATAAGATAAATAACGGTCGCAGGTACTGAAGCTTCAAGATACTGAGAAACACAGATGTTTAAAGACGTTTCCGAAGTTCTTATCTATTGTACATTTTAAGCTTTTATGGCAATTTGTTGACATGTTGTCCATTGACATCTGTCTCGAGATTTTCTGTCGAAGTTTGAGGTTAGTCAGACGTTTCGCCCCATTATGAGCTGCTGACATTGCCCAAGTTTCACCCTCCAAGAGCAATGAAGTATAAAATTTCAACAGTGCTAGCCAATCTGAATCTAAATTGGTGGTAGCGAAACGTAAGTTGTAAAATTAAAACAAACGTTGGCTGAAAACTCCTAGACAGAAGCCAGCAGGGCCTATGTACAACATAGATTGTGGGTGGGTACACGATTTAAAGAACGTCATTATTGAATATTTATTTTAAAGAAATAAGTAGTTGAACAGTCACTGAAAGATACGTACTGTCTGTGAAACAATTATTTTTCACTCGGACAGGAAAGAAAATTACGTAATACCTAAAGAAACACCAAGCTATTTCGCGAGTAATAAAGAGACTGAAGTAAACACTACCCAAGTGTCAACACAAAATAGCATGATCGTCTGTTTTGTTTTCATTCTGAGCTGTCACTTTGCGTTGCGTAGCCTACTCAATGATCTTGAAGACACAGATACTATACTTCTGCCTGCGAAATTACAGGCACTTCCGGTTGGTATTTTTCCGCCGCTAACGTTATGTCCAGAGCTCTGTGCGAAATGAGAACAACTAATAGCATCACAAGTTAGCGACAGCCAAAAGAATTGCATACTGGTGTAAACATTGCCTTGATGCGCCGATGCGGCAGTTTGAACGTATTCTGCCTCTTTCTTATAAAAGTAATGCGAGTATATTCTGCAACATTCGATGTTTTTACATTTCAGTCTGATTTCAGAACAAAGTAGGAAATAAAAACTGTCTTGTCCCAAATATTCTGCTGTTTATTTCGCAGTATGTTGCCATTAATGAGTATATGCTCAAGTAGGAAAGTAAGCTTAAATAGCTTCGAGTGAAACGTAGCCTATAGAAGGAAAAGTCATGTTCTTCATTATCACAAATTTTTGTGTCTCTTTCCAGATATGTGACGATTTCCGATAATGTAGTCAGGCAGACGAATACGAATTTTATTGCTGCTTTCGGAGCAATTTAAGCTGCCCTCATAATTCCCTGTCTGTCCAGATTTATTTTCGAGGTCTATGAAATCGTGACAGGAGTGTATCGCTGGGATGTAGAATGTGTCATAGTATTGCTATAATAATCATATGTAAATGTCATGCGGCTTACTGACTAAATTGTTTATGTTGGCAATGAAATTTTCGCTTTATGATGGTAATTAATTTACTAACCAGACAAGGTTATAAACAAGAACCTGTCAGTCAGAGAATGTGTAATGTGGTTGCCAACACCAGCACACTACATCTGTACCATAAAGGTTACGTTCTAATTCGCAGAAAAAGGATACAGCCAATAAGTGATATATCCATGAGAGTGACATGCACAGTTCTTATAGTGAAGCTAAAAGTAACGCAGATTATTAATCAACTCCTTTAAAGAATAGATATCTAGAAGACGAGGGGTTAGTTGCTTTTTGAATTTAGCCATATCACCACCGACTGAGGTAATATAAACTATAGGTTTATTTTATACTTTTCTGCCTGAATAATTTACCGTGTTCCTCATTGTCTCCTGCTAGAATTTTTAATGAAGTACTATATTTGAAGATCGTGTTTACTTCTTGTAATATAAAGTTCCCATGCACTCTTAGTTTTGTGAACAATATGATTATAGTTCAGAGGAGCACATAAGTAATAAAATGTACTAGCATGACTTGGTGAAGAAAGCCAGCTGTTTCAGTAAATCTCTACAATAGTAGCTAGAGTGCACTCTGATAATACTCTCGGATATCGCTGTATTTCGGAAGCAGACAGCCAAATATATTAATATTGTTGCCGCTCGTGAAGCTGTCCTATTGGCTTCCTACCTAAGTGCGCACTGTCAAATTATCATAGATTGGGAAATAAACTGCGAAATATCTGCATCCTTCATTTTCTAATCACAAGGAAATATAAATAATGTAGAACACTGCAAATCATACATGTCTTATATTAATAAGCAACTCCAAGAATGTGTTTAAATAAAATATTTCAAAAAATTAAAGAAAGTGTGCAGTTACGAACTACGATCCCTTGCATTGACAATCTAGAACGCTATCCATTACACCACATTGACGATGAATATTTGAAGCCTTTATTAATAAATTTATTACAACATCTTATTGCTGCATTACAGTTTCATATGTAATAACAAGGTACATCTCCTTGTGATACAGTGTCAATGCACTGTCACTTTGAAATGGAACTGGGCAACCTTAACACAAAACAGTTAATATTTTATGCCAGAATGAACAACAGCGTCTTCTGCATCAGGTCAAGGATATACCAGTACGGTGACGTAACCGTAGAGACATCTATCGGGCGGTCGGGAAATCTTGGGTGCCCTCCTACGCTGACTCTAGTCGCCTGTCTCTTGGACCGAGCTTATTTGAAAACATATGCCCTTGTTTGAAAACATGACGTCGATGTTTAATTGGTGTGTGCCATCTTCGAAAAAATTAATCGAACTTCCTGAAGCAGAAAGAACATATTAACCATTTCATCGCCAGTGTTGTTCCTGGACAACGTATTAAAAGTCAATTTATACCGTATTTTTTGCATCAATCCTTAAAGTTGCATTTTTGTTGATGAACAACTTGCTTCCAGTACGAGATTTTGTCGCTTGGTACAGCGTGTAGCCACTTCTGAGGCATTAATCTGTCCATCTTGGAGATTGTGTTGCGTTGCCGTTTGTACGTTGTTAAGTCTGTGAGCGTGAGTGTGGTTCCCGTTATTTTATTCCAGCAGTGAATTGTCTTATCTTTGGTGCTGTGGTGGAGATTATGCTAGCATTATTGATCTGGCATAGTTAACTATTAACAAAATAACGTCCATGTAATAAAATACCTCAATACAAACGTCTGTGTTGTGCATGAAATATGACAGAAAAATCAATAGTTCGACCAAACATATTAAAACATTTTTTTGTGTTTACTGCATTGTATTAATAAAGAAAAAAACTGAATTTTAATATTTCCAAAGCTGATTTCATAATGTGAGACAGAGCGGGTTAAGTAGACTTTACAGTTACAAGAGAATGGCGGAGGTACTCAACAGACAAATTCGTCCTGGGTGTACAGCCGAGAATATTAAGAAGAAGATTAATGGCCTCGTGTGTTACATCAACCACAAAATTAATAGAAATATATAATCAGATTTTTATAAGCTCTCCATTCTTCTCAAAATAATGATAATAATAAAAATAGACGCTGTTCCTGCTCTGCTGTTGACAGGTTCTTGTACATTCTCTTGTCCGGCCAGTAAGTTAAACCTCCTCGCCGCGCCATGTGTATAATTTATCCCCAGTAGCAAGAAATTGCTGTGTCACTATAAACCTGTATTCTGCCGATATAGTCTTCTCATGTGCGTACACTGTTTTTAATGTGTAGAGCCACTTTACTGAGTAAATACGATCTGTTGTTTACTGTCAGCCATATTGAAATATGATAAAAAATATGACGACAGTGTAATACCCCTTTTTAGTGTCACGTCAAAGGTTTACAACAAAAAAGGATTACGAACTTTTGATGATATTTGTATGTCAAAGATTTGATCAAAAATTTGACCGTGTCCACACTGTCCGTCAATGTCATGTGAAGTTCTATTCACAATAGTCCATCACGTCAATTCGCTTATTCCAATACCTGATGTTGAAAATGAGGTTATGAGTGGCGATCTGTTATGTTCAAACGTTTGTTAACCTTATGGGACTTAACTACGGGGTCATCAGACCCTAAACTTACAAACTACTTATGAACTACTTATGAACTAAGGACGGCACAAATATCCATGCCCGAGGGGGGATTCGAACCTTTTTTTTTGTGTTTACTGCATTGTATTAATAAAGAAAAAAACTGAATTTTAATTTTTCCAAAGCTGATTTCATAATGTGAGACAGAGCGGGTTAAGTAGACTTTACAGTTACAAGAGAATGGCAGAGGTACTCAACAGACAAATTCGTCCTGGGTGTACAGCTGAGAATATTAAGAAGAAGATTAATGGCCTCGTGTGTTACATCAACCACAAAATTAATAGAAATATATAATCAGATTTTTATAAGCTCTCCATTCTTCTCAAAATAATGATAATAATAAAAATAGACGCTGTTCCTGCTCTGCTGTTGACAGGTTCTTGTACATTCTCTTGTCCGGCCAGTAAGTTAAACCTCCTCGCCGCGCCATGTGTATAATTTATCCCCAGTAGCAAGAAATTGCTGTGTCACTATAAACCTGTATTCTGCCGATATAGTCTTCTCACGTGCGTACACTGTTTTTAATGTGTAGAGCCACTTTACTGAGTAAATACGATCTGTTGTTTACTGTCAGCCATATTGAAATATGATAAAAAATATGACGACAGTGTAATACCCCTTTTTAGTGTCACGTCAAAGGTTTACAACAAAAAAGGATTACGAACTTTTGATGATATTTGTATGTCAAAGATTTGATCAAAAATTTGACCGTGTCCACACTGTCCGTCAATGTCATGTGAAGTTCTATTCACAATAGTCCATCACGTCAATTCGCTTATTCCAATACCTGATGTTGAAAATGAGGTTATAAGTGGCGATCTGTTATGTTCAAACGTTTGTTAACCTTATGGGACTTAACTACGGGGTCATCAGTCCCTAAACTTACAAACTACTTATGAACTACTTATGAACTAAGGACGGCACAAATATCCATGCCCGAGGGGGCATTCGAACCTTTTTTTTGTGTTTACTGCATTGTATTAATAAAGAAAAAAACTGAATTTTAATATTTCCAAAGCTGATTTCATAATGTGAGACAGAGCGGGTTAAGTAGACTTTACAGTTACAAGAGAATGGCGGAGGTACTCAACAGACAAATTCGTCCTGGGTGTACAGCCGAGAATATTAAGAAGAAGATTAATGGCCTCGTGTGTTACATCAACCACAAAATTAATAGAAATATATAAGCAGATTTTTATAAGCTCTCCATTCTTCTCAAAATAATAATAATAATAATAATAGACGCTGTTCCTGCTCTGCTGTTGACAGGTTCTTGTACATTCTCTTGTCCGGCCAGTAAGTTAAACCTCCTCGCCGCGCCATGTGTATAATTTATCCCCAGTAGCAAGAAATTGCTGTGTCACTATAAACCTGTATTCTGCCGATATAGTCTTCTCACGTGCGTACACTGTTTTTAATGTGTAGAGCCACTTTACTGAGTAAATACGATCTGTTGTTTACTGTCAGCCATATTGAAATATGATAAAAAATATGACGACAGTGTAATACCCCTTTTTAGTGTCACGTCAAAGGTTTACAACAAAAAAGGATTACGAACTTTTGATGATATTTGTATGTCAAAGATTTGATCAAAAATTTGACCGTGTTCACACTGTCCGTCAATGTCATGTGAAGTTCTATTCACAATAGTCCATCACGTCAATTCGCTTATTCCAATACCTGATGTTGAAAATGAGGTTATGAGTGGCGATCTGTTATGTTCAAACGTTTGTTAACCTTATGGGACTTAACTACGGGGTCATCAGTCCCTAAACTTACAAACTACTTACGAACTAAGGACGGCACAAATATCCATGCCCGAGGGGGGATTCGAACCTCCGTCCGTAGTGGCCGTGCAGACCGTGATTGGAGCGCCTCAATCCCCTCGGCCACTGCGGCCGGCCATCTGTTATGTAGTAAGTCATAGTTTACTACTATAATTGAAAAAAAACAGCAACGGTAAATGTTATTGAAGGCCACTGAAAACTTTACCGTGTATGTTCTTGGTCAACTTACTGTGGTAAAGTGCTGGGAACTAAAACAACATTTCAAAACATCGACATTATTTTCAAGCGAAAAAACGAACACACGAAACCATCAAGTAATATTTATAAGAGCATTACGATTTTCATGCTTACATTGTTAATATCTTCGTAAACAACTGAATTCTGGTACTTCATTTGTTTTATATATCAAGAAAACTTGACGTGACGTGACGGTCCGGTGACGGGCAGTATGAATGCCGCCATTAGGCTGTGGTCACAGTGGCTCCGATATCAGTATGTTTTACCGACGACTGACATCGGCGGAAGACGGGTGAACATTTCAAACCTGTATATCAGAATCAGTGCAGTCACCATGCAGCCGATCTTATCGTCCGAACATATCGAATTCGGACGATTATCGGTGAAATTCAAGGAAGTTTTGATGAAATTCAAATCAGTTTTTTTTTTTCTGGTAGAATCGATGGACGTCAATATGGAGCGAGAGAAACTAATTAGCTTAGTACATGACAGGAGAAGCTTATGGCATCCTGAGGATGAAAGATACCATAATCGTTATATTTCTAGAGTTCTATGGACTGAAATAGCACTTAGCACTGGAAACCACATGTAGGCAAAATCAATAACAGAAGTTTTAGGATTGGAGTATTACCTAAAAAAAACTAATTTGTCGTAGGATACATGTGGTATAATGTGGCATGTGTAGTGTATTTTTTACAGTTACAGTAGTGTATCTTTTTTATTTAGTGATAGGTCAGATGTACTTTATGTTACAACTTCTGTCAGAAAATATGGGCGTAAATTGTAACCTCAAAGAGTTATTTGTTCATGCCACAAGGTTATGGTACATATTTTATGTTTCAAGTTACTGCACAATATTTTTTGGGTTATGAAGAATGGGCGGATTAGCGATCCTTATATTATTACAACTCCTGCTATCGGAACCTGTAGGCCTAAATTATATCCTCACGACTTTAATTGTTCAAGTCAGAACTGTAGCGTATCTTATAAGCAACTGTAGTGTATGGTATATTTTCTGGTATTGGTATGTGGTCAGTTTAGCCAACACCGCTTAGAGACAAGGCCTTACAACAGGCTATGCCTACGTCACACTTAGAGGCTGTGGGCGCCACCTCACTGGCTGGCCACTGGGGCACGCCCACCGCTGCGCAGCGGCAGGCCAGTCATATGGCGGCTGTGGCCTCTAACTGTGACGTAGACATGGCTTCTTGTAAGGCCTTGTCTTCTAGGTGGTGTTGGTTTAGCTGTCTACATATGAAATGAATCTGTTCACGAGTATGGTATATGCTTTTGCTTCTAAGTACTCAGTCATGGTGTCTTTCTATAAAAGTTAATCATGTCTGTCACACATACTTTGATACAGTCATTCCAAGCAACAGTAACTGACATGGCCTATGTCTATTTGGCTGAATTTATTTAAAGTTCTGAAATTAATTGCTATCGTCTCAGTAAAAATTATGTATTAGCACTCCCTGCAATTTTTCGTAGTTTGCGTGCAACATCTGCACATGAAATGCATGAAAATACCACCCATCGACGAGTTGTACCATTACCCAGTATACTGTATGTAATCTGCATCTGATTCACAGTTTAAAGTTTGACGACGAAAATTGCGTGGTAGATGACACAACTAAATTTAAGCATTGTGCAAACATAAACATAACGCTCTACTGTACTTCAATCTGTTACCACAATTTTTAATTTGACATACACTAACAATAACACACTTCAGTCATCCTGTCAGTTGTTATTCATCTACATCTACATAGATACTCTGAAAATCACATTCAAGTGCCTGGCAGAGGGTTCATTAACCACTTTCATAACTTTTCTCTACAGTTCCATTCTCTAATAACGCGCGGGAAGAAAGAACACCTAAATCGTTCCGTTTTCGATGTGATTTCTCTTATTTTATTGGGATGGTCATGTCTCCCTAAGTAGGTGGGTGCTAGCAAAATATTTTCACATTCAGAAGTAAAAGTCGGTGATTGAAACTTCGCAAACAGGACTGTGTTGGGCAAATAGTAACCTAGAATTAAAGGTAGTTATTACAAACTTAGTCGAGGTTGCATGTGATTTTTTTTTCTTTTTTTTTTTTTTTTACAGAAAATGATTTCAAAGTTAACATGAGCAAAACTGAGTTTGTGAATTTTGGCATAGGAAACCATGTTGCTACTATATCTGTTGTAAAGAATACTATAATTTTTGAAAGTAATGACTTTTGTAAATTTTTAGGTATGTTTTTTGATAAAAACTTTGTATGGCAGAAGCATATTGATTATGTGTGCTCCAAGATGTTAAGCGGCACTTATCTGTTAAGACGTCTTTCACATTATCTGGACTCACACACTTTAAGGATTGTTTATTTTGGAGTTATTTACCCCTACATGGCATATGGCCTATTACTGTGGGGAGGTAGCTACCAAAGCTACATAAGCAGTGCTTTCTTGATACAGAAAAGAGCAGTCAGATTTGTGGCCAAGACGGATGCAAGATCATCTTGTAGAAACTTATTTATTGACTATAAGCTGCTCACTTTATATGCACCTTATGCTTACCAGGTTATCATACAGGTAAAAGAGGACCACAAATATACACATGTGAATGATCAAATACATGAATATAACACAAGACAAAAGCGTGACCCTTTTAGAATATGAAGAAACTTTTCCAGAACTGAAAATAGCCCATATGTGAAAGCAGTTATCCTTTATAATAAATTACCTAGCTACTTGAAGGAACTAGAAGGATTTAAAAGTAAATTCAAGAACTGGCTTATATCTGAATGCCCTTACAGTCTAAATGACCTCTAATAACTTGTACATCAAAGATTACTGCATGTATTGTTTTGTTGTATGGCATGACTATTTTATGCTATATATATATATATATATATATATATATATATATATATATATGTGTGTGTGTGTGTGTGTGTGTGTGTGTGTGTGTGTGTGTGTGTGTGTGTATTTTGCCATATATTATTGTGTATGTTATTTTGTTTTCTTTTTTAAATCAGACACACTGTATGTACGCAAATTTAGTATGTAATTTTATTTTGCTTGTCTTCTCTCAAGTACTGTTTTAAGGCTTGGCATATCACCACATTTATAGCTTTCATTTTTACACAGCGATGCATTTTACTTCATCTTATATTAGACTGCTTTCTTTTTTTTATTTAAAAGTAAATTAAAAAACTGGCTTAATCATAATGCCCTTGCAGTCGAGATGACCACTAATAACTTGTACATCAAAGATTCCTGCATGTATTGTTTTGTTGTATGGAATAACTATTTTATACTATATTTATATAAGTGTGTGAGTGTATGTGTATATATTTTGCCATAGATTATTAGGTATGGTACTTTGATTCCTCTTTTAAATCAGACACAATGTATGTAGGCAAATTTAGTATGTAATTTTATTTTACTTGTCTTCTTTCTAGTACTGTTTTAACGCCTGGCATGATATATCACAGCAGTTTTTGCTATCATTTTTGCACTGAGGTGCATGTTACTTCATTTTTATAGTGGACTGAATTCTCTTTTCAATCAGATTTTTTACATGTAATG
Organism: Locusta migratoria; assembly: GCA_026315105.1. NCBI lineage: Eukaryota > Metazoa > Arthropoda > Insecta > Orthoptera > Acrididae > Locusta > Locusta migratoria. The sequence goes on from CM048755.1 coordinate 109,200,554, forward strand.
TTTTAAGTTATGTCAATACCTCAAATAGCTTTTAATTTTTTACTCTTGATCTTGGAATGATTTTTAGCTGTATTATATCCATTATATGTAATCCTGCATGTTTTGTTTTACTGCATGGCATGAGTTTTTATTGTACTTTATTTACGTGACCTCAATGCATTGTGACTAATATCTGCAAAATATGACATATTTTAATGCAGGGAACACGTTTTATACAATATAGTTAAAGTTTAAAGTTAAAGTTAATCACACCGCAATGAATAACGTCTTACTTTTAATGATTTCCACCCCAATTCGTGGAACATTTCCGTGATGCTTTTCCCCCCATAACGTGATAAAACAAAACAAGCTGCCCTTCTCTGAACCACCTCAATGTCTTCCACCAGTCCCACCTGGTGAGGGTCCCACAAGGGGCAACAGTACTCCAGGAGAGGACGCACAAGTGTAATGTAGGCAGTCTCTTTGGTGGAGCTGGTGCATCTTCGAAGCATTCTGCCAATGAAACGTAACCTTTGGTTCGCTTTCCACACAATATTTTCTGTGTGTTCTCTCCAGTCAAAGTTGTTCATAATTGTAACTCCTATGTATTTGGTAGAATATACGACCTTAAGGTTTGACTGATTTATTGCTTAATTGAAGTGCAGCGGATTTCTTTTAGTGGTCATGTGTGTTACTTCACGCTTTTTTTTATTTAGTGTCAATTGCCAATTTTCGCACCATGTAGAAATTTTGTCCAAATCGCTTTGCAGTTGCTTTTGATCCTCAATTGACTTCACTAACCGATAAATGACAGAATCATCCGCAAACAGTCTAAGGGAGCTATTCAGATTGTCTCCTAAATCGTTTATAAACACGAGGAACAGTAGGGGACCTATAACACTTCCCTGTGGAACGCCAGATATCACTTCTGTTTTACTCGATGACTTACCATCAATTACAACGAACTGTGTTCTTTCTGATAGGAAATCGTGAATCCAATCGCACAATTGGGGAGATATTCCATAAGCACGCAATTTCATCAGAAGCCGCTTGTGGGGTATAGTGTCAAAAGCCTTCCGGAAATCCAAAAATATGGAATCGATTTGAGATCCCTTGTCGATGGCACTTAACACTTCATGTGAATAAAGGGCAAGCTGTGTTTCGTAAGAGTGATACTTCCTGAATCCGTGTTGACTTTTGGTTAATAGGTCGTTCTCTTCAAAGTAGTTCATAATATTCGAACAAAGTATATGTTCCAAAATCCTACTGCAAATCGACGTCAATGAGATAGGCCTGTAATTTTGGGGATCACTCCTATTGCCTTTCTTGAATATTGGAGTAACTTGGGCAACTTTCCAGTCTTTGGGTACGGATCTTTCGCTGAGTGATCGGTTGTAAATTATAGCTAAGTACGGAGCTATTGCATCAGCATACTCTGAGAGGAATCTAGTTGGTATACAATCTGGCCCGGAAGATTTGTTTTTGTTTAGTGACTTAAGTTGTTTTACTACTTCAGGAACATCTACTTCTAATTTTCGCCTGCTGGCAGCTGTTCTTAGATTGGATACTGGAGTGTTCACTTCGTCTTCTATATTATTCTATATTACACTTGTTTTCTCACAATACAACACACCCAATGGTTGGTTTTTTATCAGATGCCGGTGTGTGCTTGTGTTCCTGTGATATAAGGCATCAAAACTTTGGTTTCCTTTGTGTTCGCGTTCTTCTGTTTAGTGTTAAAGTTGTCTTGTGTGTGTTTTGAGTCAGTCGTGTTTTTTTTTACGTATCCCAGATGTAACAATTTCGTGTGTAGAGAATGTTTACTTCCTTTGAGTAGCTGTATTTATTCATTGGAACTTAGTTTATTCGGTGTAGGAGGTAGTTAAGTCTGCCCTGTGTGTTTGTTGGTGTGGTGTTCAATACTAGTCCTTCTGGTGCTGTGTTATATATTGTGTTATTTTGTACACTGAGAACTGGTAATAGTGACTTCTAGTCTCTGTAATTTTTGTCTGCAAATAATTTAGCTATTCATATTTAGCTGTAGGCCTAAACAATTATCTGGCACAATTCTAAAATTCAATACTGTCTTGATTAGCAAATTCAGTTTGAGAATTTGTAGTTCATTTTTTATATCTATATTCAATCACAAGTTATAAATAAAAATCTACTGATGATGTCTCAACTGTGGTGAACTATGTTTTGGTGAAAACAAAGTAGAGCTACACTCTGTTAATCGTTTTTATTTTTTGCAGTCACAGAACCAGAATTTAAAATTGTATTAGGGTAATATTAAAAAATTAATTGATACATTACAAATTCAAAAACATTATACAATAAAGTTACAAAGTAATTAATTGTGTCACAGCCATTTAAACATTTTCAGATACAGATCTGTTGAAGTACTGCTTAAAAGCATCACATATTTCATATGATCTCCATGAAGATCTATTAAAACGCCTTGCACCTTTGTCAGTGTCATTATTCTCTCTCTCTCTCTCTCTCTCTGGAAATTAAGATTGCTATCCACTGACTGATACCTCACTCTCACTTACTCTTTCTATGTCAATAATAATGTTGTGTAGTACACAACACATTTTACTATAATATCAACATTTTGTGGAAATACTTGGAGCTCTGTCTTCAGGCATCTCCACTTGCTCACTAGGATCCCAAAAGCTCATTCAATGGTTCTTCTGGCCCTTGATACACGATAATTAAAGATCTGTATTTCGTGATCCATATTCTGTGCAGTGGAATATGATCTCATCAAGTATTCCTTCAAAGGATATCTTGATCTCCCAGCAATACATGAGGTGCAACAACTTCTGTTCCTGGGAGTGCTTTACTATGTGTTACATTAAATGAATTATTTTCGAAATGTTGATAGAATGCAGTATCTGCAAAGACACCACTGTCACTATGACTGCCATATGCTCCTACATCAACTCTAATAAATCTGTACTTCGCATCTGCAATAGCTTGAAGGTGTATAGACAAGTATTTTTGTAATTGATGTACATTGATCCCGATTTAGGACGATTTTTTATGCGAATGTTTGCCACAAACGCTCATAATCTTTCTCAATTTTACGAAAATCATCATAGCCAGAACAGGCATATGTTTCGTTCGCATTTTCACCCAGATGACTTCACATGTATCATAAACAATGCTTGCGATGGTGTTATGTGCTATTCTGAATGAGAATGCCAGTGATCGGACAGCCATTCCCGTTGAAAGAAACCTGAAACAAAATTTTATATATGTCACCATGTATTTACCGCGTAAGTGTAGATGGGTTAGGAGCAGTGCTTATCGTAATGTGTTATGTTGGTAGCGTGTACTTCACGAAATTCTACCTTACTCTCATTGGCTATCCCGCAATTGACTAATGGATTGCCAACACCCGCTTACAAACTCAGTAAGGCTACTATATTTTCGTGACTCATCTACACTTAACCTCAGTGGTGGACACAAGGGGGGGATAAGGGGGATACATTCCCCCTCCCCCTCCGAAATTCAGAAACGTTACGAGACTGTAAACATTTCATGAATTTACAGAAGCACATTACAACAAGAAATGAAAATACAAACGACATTGCTTAACAGCTTCTGTAATTGAGAACCAAACTAAAAACATTTCCTCTTCTATAAATTTGGAACAGCAGCAAGATAAAACATGTAACACAGTGATTTAAGAATAACCTATGCAAATGTGTAAACAGCATCAAAACAGATACAGGGATTAGCGAACATCGAGTTGTAGTAGCGAGACTGAATGTCAAAATTCCCAAAAGCAACAAAAATAAACCAAAAATATATCTATTCAATAAAGCAGATAAAAATTCGATTCACGCTTTCCTGAGTGATAGTCTCCAGTCTTCCAAAACTAAAAATGCAAGTGTAGATCAGTTGTGGCTTACTTTCAAAGACATACTATCAGTAGCAATCGAGAGATTTATCCCAAATAAATTAATAAAAGAGGGGGCTGACCCCCCCTCCCCCCCGTGGTACACAAAACAGGTCAGATCTCTGTTGCAGAAACAAAGAAAATCGCTAGCAAAAATTAAAAAAAAAAACACAGAATCCGCAAGACTGGCAATCGTTCACTGAAACTCGCAACCTATCGCGGACTTCAATGCGAGAATATTATAGTAGTTACCACAACGAAATCCTGTCTCGTAATCTTGCAGAAAATCCAAAGAAATTCTGGTCATATGTGAATACACAAGCTGCAAAACTCGAAGAATACCTTTACTACGCAATAGCAATGGTAATACTACCGATGACAGTACTGCTAACACAGAATTACTCCCCAATTGTGCGATTGGATTCACTATTTCCTATCGGAAAGGACACAGTTCGTTGTAATTGACGGTAAGTCGTCGAGTAAAACAGAAGTGATATCTGGCGTTCCACAGGGAAGTGTTATAGGTCCCCTACTCTTCCCGTGTTTATAAACGATTTAGGGGACAATCTGAATAGCTCCCTTAGACTGTTCGCGGATGATGCTGTCATTTATAGTTTAGTGAAGTCAACAGAGGATCAAAAGCAACTGCAAAGCGATTTAGACAAAATTTCTACATGGTGAGAAAATTGGCAATTGACACTAAATAAAGAAATTGTGAAGTAACACACATGACCACTAAAAGAAATCCGCTGAGCTTCAATTACGCGATAAATCAGTAAAAACCTTAAGGTCGTAAATTCTACCAAATACCTAGGAGTTACAATTACGAACAACTTTGACTGGAGAGAACACATAGAAAATATTGTGTGGAAAGCGAACCAAAGGTTACGTTTCATTGGCAGAATGCTTCAAAGATGCACCAGCTCCACCAAAGAGACTGCCTACATCACACTTGTGCGTCCTCTCCTGGAGTAGTGTTGCCCCTTGTGGGACCCTCAACAGGTGGGACTGGCGGAAGACATTGAGATGGTTCAGAGAAGGGCAGCTTGTTTTGTTTTATCACGTTATGGGGGGGGGGTGGGGAAGCATCACGGAAATGTTCCACGAATTGGGGTGGAAATCATTAAAAGAAAGACCTTATTCATTGTGGCGTGATCTGTTAGCGAAGTTTCAATCACCGACTTTTACTTCTGAATATGAAAGTATTTTGCTAGCACCCACCTACTTAGGGAGACATGACCATCCCAATAAAATAAGAGAAATCAGATCGTAAACGGAACGATTTAGGTGTTCTTTCTTCCCCCGCGATATTAGAGAATGGAATGGTAGAGAAAAGTTATGAAAGTGGTTAATGAACCCTCTGCCAGGCACTTAAATGTGATTTACAGAGTATCTATGTAGATGTGTACAACACATTTTCCAGGCAATGAGAAGCTAAATTCTTTTGTTCTGAGACACCCTAAACTGACGAAACAAATATGCAGTACCCTGCCGTTGGGAAATATTTTTAGCCGAGGAGAATCTGAGTTACAATAATTAACGAACATAATTTCAAATCGTGTTGAATGCATCAAACGAGTTTGATGTAACTATTTCTTGTATACTTTTCAATGCCACTTTTACTGGCGGCTATGTTATGAAATAAGGTCTGGGTTTTTAATGTACCATAATGACGAATTCCGTGAAGAACAAAACCTTTCGAAAATATTTTCGCGAATGTATGCGAATTCAGTACCACAGAGGCCTTCGCTGCTAATACCAAACCAACAGGTATATATTTGGTTGCACATTAAAAAAGAAGGTCATAGTAATGTCCTCGCATTATAGGAAAGGTCTGGTGAACAGTTTGAGCTTTTATTCTCCATATCTGCACTTTCACTTGTAACTGTTTCGATTTCTCTTTTCAAGACATGCGCTCCCCACTCACCAGCAACATCATATGCTGTTGTACAGGCTTAACTATTTGACATTAATTCCTGAGCTATGACGGAAAGTTTGACAGTAATGTAACAATTCCAATAGTGCAGCTGGATTAAAAATGTTTTCTCAGTGACCTTATACAGTAATTCTGGTCTAGCAATGAGCAGGATAACATTGACACTCTGTGAGTCTGTGGCAACGGCGCTGAGAACAACTGGAGCAGCAGACCTGCATTCGCAGCCAGTAGGCCGTACACGCTAGTGGTTCCAGGAATTCGCCAGAGCTCCAGTGGTGTGGCGCACACCGGAGGGTGCATGACAAACTGGGGTTCAGTGCTGGCTGTGCAAGGAGACTGGCCAAACGTTTCTCCGATAAGTGTGATTCTTATTACCGTGTGCCACGTGGGTCAAGCTACACGCAAGCTCTCCAGCTACATGTACTGAAGTTTATTTCTGCGCCGTCCGTTCTCTGTCTCGTTTGGCGCTACCGCGAAATAGACGTCCGTGTAGTGAAGACGTTTGTTACCGTCGGACACACGTATTCGTTTTTCCGTGCTCGTGCGATCGGACAACTCGCTCGATCACTGTGGAGATTGAACCCTCAGGGACCAGTGGTCGAGCAAAACCATTTGTGAACAGACATTCACTGTCCGAGGTTCTTACCATGTGAGTGTGACAACAAGCAATGGAGAAGAAAAGACAAGCAACTCTGATCGGTTTTTTTTTCGTCTACAACAAAAAAAAAAAAAAAAATGTTTCAGTCAAATAGAAATCCGAAGTGCAGTGAACATCATGTCAGAACCCAACGAGGACATCCAACAACATTCAGGAACAACAAAACTAGAAGAAAGCCAGCTTTACCAACCTACAGGGCCGCAGCCAGGTACAGCTAATATTCAAAATACCCATCGAAATCCAAGAGAAAACTATAATCAGTATGACATAGGTAGCTTTTCTTCACAGAACTGCTGAGACGATCAGGAAATACATAATTATATTATGAAAACTAGGGTTCCACCTATGAAGTACAAATTTCCTTATGGAAAAAGAAATTTGAAATTTCAGCATCAGTGGTTGTCCGAATTTCAATGGTTAGCATACTCAGAAGTTACTGAGGGCGCTTTCTGTACGTTCTGTGCTATTTTTGCAGCTGAATTTCTAACGTCCATCACCTCTTTTCGGAATGACTCAAACTGAGCCCTAATATATTCCTAAATAACGGAAATGTTTATTAGTTCTCAGTCTATAACGAAATCATTCCACTGTAGGTGAAGTTGAACTTATCTTATATGCTGGCTGAAGTCCATTGCGTTGTGAGTTGTCTTCGGCATTCACTAAAGAAATTGATTTTACAGGATATTTTCATAAAGTAAATCCATTTTAGTTGATATGGAAACAATTTTATTTCCACTTAAACATTGCACAATCAAGAAATGCAGCAGCAAGCCAACACAGCTGCTTACAGGCTTCTGGCCACTCACCAACTGAATAAAACATGGTTTCTCTCCAACATCTTTCTACATGACTGCGTATTAAAAATGGTGACAAAGTTTTGTAATTCACTATTAAACAATATTCTTTTCCATTAAATATGCCAAAATACAGAAATAAAAACATTAGATTTAAGCTTCAACTATTTATGTCGATGTATGTACTTGTTTCATCAATTTTGTATTTAAATGTAGTACACAAATTTAACGTCATCCTTTTGACTAGTGTTTACAGTCGTCAAATTATTTACATTATGTGTGTTTTCGAAATGCACATATATTTGTTTTGCCAATAGTGTGTAGGCGTACTATTATTGACACATGGAATTTTAGTGTGTTTCGGTTTGTGGTCAAATTATTTATTAGTACGGATTTGTATATGGTTGTCGTAGTTTTGTTAATTTCGAAGATAGTTTCTTAGTACCAAACGGATTATTAATTTTAGTGCATGAAAAATTATCAGTATTTAATTTAGGATCTAGTGATATATAAAACATTGTTTGCCCTAATTTATTTAAACAAAAGGTATAAATGAAATCATGTTGTGCAATAGTTTATAACATGTAGCATTGTTGTGTTTATACAAATTAGTATCATATAGGTTCAGCAATTTCCAAAAACTAAGTGTAATACATTTTTAGTGTTTGCAGCTATTGTTTACGAAAGTATTAAAACTGAAAATTACGTAAAAGGTCAGGAAAAGTTACATTTAAATCAATGTACTACTTCTTAAAAGTGTTTTACTAATAGTGTAAATAGAATTTCAAACAGAAGGCAAAAATGTAAAATATCACATGTCCGGTAATGAAGTTTTACTTTAGGTGTCAGCTATTTCGTGTTTCAATGTTGGCAACTGATTTTTAGGAGTGAGCAACATAGCAGAAACGTTACAAATTCCACGCAGGAAAAGGTACACATGTTCATCTTAGCTCGATAGTAAAAGAAAAAAAAAAAAAAAAAAAAAAAAAAAAAAAAAAAAAATTACAAAATGGAAAGACGCAAAACAAGAATTCAGAGACCACGAGAAGAGCGGCTATCACGTGAAAGCCTGCATTTCGTCTCAGAATATTATACCAGTGTTTGAAAAGAAGACAGAAAAAATTAAAATTCAGCTAAACACACAGTTGAAGAAAACAATAAGTGAAAACAGAGCAAAGCTTTTCCGTATAGTTAAGACAGTTTTATGTTGTGGATGAGAGGGTTTACCTCTGAGAGGACACAGAGATTATGGACAGCTATCAGTAGATGAAAGTGCAGGTGGAAATGACGGAAAATTTAGGGCACTGTTAAGGTTCCGAATGGAAGCAGAAGATGTAGCTCTAAAAACCCTTCTTGAAAGTGCAGCTGCTGATGCTACATATCTGAGCAAACGCATTCAAAATGAAATTATTGACACTGCTGGTGGTTTTCTGTGCAAACAAATTGTTGATAAAATTAACAGATCCAAGTTTTTCAGTTTGCTAGCAGATGAAACTGCTGATATCTGCGGTACAGAACAGTTTGCGCTTTGTGCTCGATATCTTGACACAAAAAAAAAAAATGTTTTTATAATTCGTGAAGATTTCCTCAGATTTTTACCTGTTCATGATCTCCGAAGTTTGGCTTTGGCTGATGTTTTAAAACAAAACATTCATGATCTGGGATTGAATCTGAACAATCTGAGCCTCGATGGGGCAGCAAATATGAGTGATGTGTTCAATGGATGTGCTGCAAAATTTCAATAGACATATCCGGAGGCAATTTACGTCCACTGTGGTAACCATTCATTAAATTTAGCTCTTATCCATTCATGTACTGTTTCTGCCATCAAGAACTCTTTAGCTAGCATAAATAAAATCATCACATTCCTCAATGCTTCTCCCAAGAGAGAAAAAATACTGAAAGATAAAATATTACAGGTTAATGAAAAAGCAAGAACAACAAAGTTAATGAAATTTTGTGAGACCCGATGGGTAGAAAGGCTGGATGTCATGTCCTTGTTCGTTCAACTATTTTCTCTTGTCGTTGAGTCTTTGACTGAAATACAAGATTTCCAAGATACAAAAACTTCAAGCCAAGCATTTTCATTTTTGGCAACAATACAGAAACCGACGTTCTTGGTGTCAATGGTTGTAGCTAATCAGAATTTTAGCCTGTCAGATGGTTTAGCCTGTTTACTACAATCAAAACAGATGGACCTTAAGATTTGTATTAATCTGTGTGATAATCTAGAAAAAGAAATGGAACATTTTCGATCACATTTCCACCCAGTGTACAAGCAGGCAGAAAGTGTGGCTGAACTTATTGGAATTAAGCTGGAAATTCCAAGAACCACAGGGAGGCAAACACAGCGTCCTAACTTCGAGACAGTGTCCTGAAGAGTACTTTAAGCTTTCAATTTTTCATCCTTTGTAGACTATTTTATCAGCCAGCTGAAGGACAGATTTTTAAATCATAAGGAAATCTTAAAAAACATACAGACTTTGCTACCAAATAATATAGTGCAAGCATCAGATGAAAACTTGCAAACTAATGTTGATGCTATAGTAAATCAGTGGCCTAATAATATTGAAACACCACCACAGGCATTCTTCAATGAATTGAAGACTTGGAGAAGAAATGCCCTAAACCAGAAAGATCTTCATTTACTGCGCACTGATTGCATTACATCTTTAAATATGTGTAGTTAAATCATATTTCCCTGTACTCATAAGGCACTGCAACTATTCTGCACGCTACCAGTAACTACAACAACTCCAGAACGTTCATTCTCAACACTGCGCAACTTGAAGACTTGCCTGAGGAGCACAGTGGGAGTGGACAGATTAAATAGACTGGCCTTGATGTATATTCACAATATATATATACATATATATATGTGTATGCGCGTGTGTGTGTGTGTGTGTGTGTGTGTGTGTGTGTGTGTGTGTGTGTGTGTGTGTGTGTGTGTGCGTGTGTGTAAAAAATGATGAAATACTCGATGGAATGTCAAAGAAGCCTCGTCACCTTGTTTTGTAAATGCCATTGTGTATTTTTTTGTATTAAATTTGTTATATTGTTTATGAATATATTATTGTAGGAGCCATCCGTAAGTAATGTCACACGAATTTAACGGTTTTTAAGCTGGTGAGTGGTGACGTTTCTGTTATCATACTGGGACACTTAACATCACATCTGCAAGTTAAATATATTATAATAATGACTTCTTGTAAACAAGTCCGATCCATTTTATTATTGCGAGACATGATAATGACCTAAAGGCTGAAATCATGATCATATAAATGAATTCCAAACAGACAAACGGCGGCAGTGTCTGTAAACATTACTGCATGACTGTGGCCTTAAGCAATGGAAAAACTATTAAATGTAAACACTTTCACTAGAATTGTAATTTAAGAGCTGTATTACTTTATATACGTAGGCATAATATCACGAAGCTTATGACTCAGCACTCCTACCCACCCCCTTTTTCACACTTTCTTGACCTCCCCTTGTGACATAATTTATGGATGGTCCTTTAGTTCTAATTATTAGATTTTACCAATTCCTCAAATACCCCCCATAAAAAAAATCCTGCGTCCATCCCTGCTTAACAAGTCTTTTTATTGTGTTGTTAATCTACCAACATGTGTGCGCAGGGTTCGATAAATATTGATTTATCTTGTGTTTATTTTTAGCTCCCAATATAGAAGCAAAATGGCAAAACCTGAGAGATACATATCCACGGGAACTTCTGAAATATAATCTGCCAACAGGTTAAGGAAAATTAGGCAGTGATTCTAATTTGAAGTACTTCCATCAAATGCACTTTTTACAAGAGACGTAAGCTTGAAGACATCTCGTAGGAAATGTGCCAAAACCCCAGAATTTTGATGCACAACACTCAATGATCGACGATACAGACGTACAAGTTACGTCAAATGACGATGAACACAACTTCCAAAGTAATTTTCGGAACAAGCTGATGATGAAAGATCCCATTCTTTACATCCAAACGAAAGTATTACATCCGAAAACCGGCCAAAATCGCTAAAGAAAAGGCGCAGACAAAAAAACAGGACCAATTTACGATTAAACTGAACTCGAGAAAGCAAAAGTAGTACACTTCAAAGACTCAAAATAGTGAAGAACATGATGAAGACTATTGCTTTCACAAGCAAGATGGCGGAAAGTGGCAGTGCAGCATTTCTTAGCTTACATAAAAACCCTTGTTTAGTTGATAAAAAGTGTAAAAAATCTGAAAAAGTGTTGAAAACTTTCATCACATGCTGGGAATGTAACAAATCATTTCATTTTCGATGTGCTAAAATTGACTCGTTTGTGGAAGAAAATAACAAATGACATAACTGTAGTCAGTGCCGCCTTAAGGCCTCTGGTACGACAAAAAAAAAAAAAAAAAAAAAAAAAAAAAAAAAAAAAAAAAACTAATATTTGTGACTGTACGTGTAATTTATCTGGACTAGTTGATGATCTAATAAGTGAAATTCAGTGTCTACAGGCCGAAGTTACTTTCCTAAATAAAAAGGTATGCGAATTTGATAAACAGCAAATGCTTAACTGGTTTAGGCCTAAATAAAAAAAAAAAAAAAAAAAAAAAAAAAAAAAAAAAAAAAAAACAAGGAAAGCTTCCCCACAGTTATTAATCAAAATAGATACCAGATTCTTGATGAGGTAGTAGAACATGAAGAGAGTCAACCTGTGCAAACTGGAAATCAATTTTTACGTAGCAAAAACGTTCACAGTGATAAGCGCAGAAAAGACGAGGTTTTATACTCGTGTGCAAACGGAAAAAGTGAAAGTAAACAAACGGTTCAAACTAACGTCAGTAATCGTATATTCAAGAAAACACACGTAGAGTGCAAAAGAAGAACCGAGGAGCAGCAGAAACACAAGAAGAGCCGGATACTAATATATGGAGACAGCCATGGGCATTGTATAGCTCAAAACATCGCGAATTTACAAGACTATTTCGCAGCTGTGGGTCACATTCAACCTGGTGCTCCTCTCTCCTCTGTGGTGAAGCCGTGTATGCAGGATTGTGAGCTTTTATCTACAAATGATTGTGTCGTTATCATGGGAGTCACAAATGATGAATCAAAAAATCAAGCAAATGACGCAATCCGACATATGAAAAAGGCACTGGGTAAGTTAAATTACACCAAAGTAATTGTTGTTAACATTCCTCATAACTTGTAAAGCCTGATGGCCAGCTTGGTAGCCCCAAATCAGACTTTATGGTCCAGCAGGGAAAACTGAGCCTACCTACAACAGAATTTTTGTAATCTATATGTAAGTAATGTATGCACAGACATATCCTATAGTACAGAGCCAGTCAGTAAACCAAATACTAATCCTCTAGTATTGAGTGATGCTAATGTAACCCCCAAAAACTGTAATTTAGAACCTGTTACAAAAAGTAAATTAAGTATATTCCACCCAAATATTAGGAGCCTTATAGGTAAACTGGAGCTTTTGGCTCTCAACATAAAGGAAAATCACATGTTATTGCAAGCACACATACTGTGTTTCACAGAACACCATGTAAGGACTGATATGCTGATGCCTCAGCTAGAGGGTTATGACTTAGGTAATACATACTGTAGATTAAATAGAGAGAAAGGTGGAGCTGCCATATATGCCAAAGTGGGTGTAGCTCATAAACCTATTGACCTAAAAATGTATTCTGAAGATTTTCATTTTGAAGCCTGTGCCTCAGAAATTTATGCTGACAATAGGTCTATTATAATGGTAACAATATATAGGGCTCCAGGAGGGAAAATAGATATTTTCTTAAAACAGCTTGAATCAGTTTTGCTAAATATATACACAAAGGCTAAGCAGTTAGTCATTATAGGTGACTTCAATATTAACTTCCTGACAGACAACACCAGAAAAACTGAATTTGAACATCTATTAAAAACCTATAATCTAATTCCAGTTGTTGAATTTCCTACCCAAGTGACAGATACCAGTGAAAGCCTAATTGATAACATCTTTATTGATAAGTTTATTACTGGTTGTATCACTGTAAATCAAATTATCAATGGACTGACTGACAGTCAGGCAGTTGCTCACACTTAATGACATACATGTTGATACCAAACAAAAACAAGTCATTAAGTCCTTTAGATCAATCAACATGGGAACATTAGATGAATTCAATCAGCTCTTGTTGCAGATTGATTGGAGCCCAGTTTATAAAGAAAGAAATGTTAATACCAAATTCAACCTATTCACAGATGAATTCATGTCTCTGTTTGAAGCAGTTTTTTTACAAGAAAATTTTAAAAATTAATCCCCATACTACCAAACCGAAACCCTAGATTACAAAAGGGATAAAAACTTCATGTAAAACAAAAAGGGAATTATATATTTCACAAAGAAATTCTAATAACCCTGAAATAAAAGAACACTATAGATCATACTGTAAAATCTTAAAAAGAGTTATAAAGTCCTCCAAAACCTTGCATATCAAGTCTGAAATAGATAACTCAAACAATAAAATAAAAATTATTTGGAGTGCCATTAAAAGAGAGCTGGGGAAAAAAGATGACACTATATCCAACATTGAAGTTACACATCATGGTAGTTTGATGAAAGATACTACTGCAGTTGCAAGTGTCTTTAATGAACATTTTCTAACAGCCTCTGAGAAAATTGGATGCACTGGCTCAGTAAAAGAGGCTATGGACCTCCTGAAAGGAAGTGGGTTACTCAAAATAAAACAAATGCCCATATCCCCTGTTATGGTCAGCGAGGTCAAAAAGATCATTGCTGAATTGCCAAATGAGAACTCATCTGGTTTTGATGATATTTCCACTAAAGTACTCAAATAATGTCACAATGCCATTTGTGTAATATTATGCCACATATTTAATGAACCCTATAAACAAGGTATTGTCCCAGAGAGGATGATGTATTCTGAGGTCAAACCACTATTTCAGAAGGGGAAAGGAGTGATACATCAAACTACCGACCTATCTCCCTTTTAACATGTTTCTCCAAAGTTATTGAAAAACGTATGAATAAGAGAGTTGTGGAACACCTTAATACCTACAAGGCTCTTAACCCATGTCAGTTTGGATTCCAAGCAGGCCTATCAACTGATGATCCCATATTTTCCTTTACTAATAATGTTTTAGAATCATTAAACAATAGGCTTTCTTCAGTTGGTATTTTTGTGACTTTTCCAAGGCCTTCGACTGTGTGAACCATGAAATACTCCTGTCAGAAGCAGTCTGTTATGGTTTAGGTGGGAACGTGGCTTAGTTTATACCTAACTGATAGAAAGCAGAGGGTATCTCTGAACCAGGAAGATGGAACAAGAGCCTCATCTGACTGAGGAACAATAAGAACAGGAGTGCCACTAGGTTCGGTACTAGGACCCTTGCTCTTTATAATTTTTATTAATGACCTTCCACACTGTACAAAAACTGCTTCCAAATTTACTCTCTTTGCCGATGATACTTCTCTTTTAGTTGAAAAACCACCTATCAATGACCTCACAACATACGCCAATACTGTGCTGGAGTATCTTCAGATGTGGTTCAGCTGCAATGGCCTGGCCTTAAATTTTAAAAAGACCCATTACATTCATTTCCATGGATCTCAGAAAGCTCAGGATGAATTGAGGCTAAGCTGTACAAATGAAGACGTACATCAAGTTTAGTCTTCTAAGTTTTTGGGCCTCCATATTGACAATAAACTAAACTGGTCTCTCCATATTCGGGACTTAGGAAAAAGAATCAGCTCTGCATCCTATACCCTTCGTGTTATAGCAACAACTGCTAATACTGAAGCTATTATGGATGCTTATTTTGGTTATTTTCATTCATTGTTGCCGTACCAAATAATATTCTGGGGTAACCAAGCAATGGCAAAAAAAAGTGTTTGTCATTCAGAAAAGAGCAATAAGAATTATCAGTGGAGTTAACAGAAAACATTCCTGCAGAAGTCTTTTTAAAACAGACATCACAATATATATTATGCCTATGTGTTTTTTAATTACGAACTTCCCTTTGTACAAAACTAACAGCATTTATCATGATCACAACACAAGATAAAAACATTACTTGCATGTTGACAGAAAAAACTTTAGTCTTATGGAAAAGGGTGTTCACTACTCAAGCACGAAGATATTTAATGTACTACCATCTGACATAATAAATCTTACTAGTGTAACACCACAATTCAAAACTAAGTTGAAAGAATATCTGCTGGAAAACTGTTTCTATTCACTTGATGAATTTTATAATGGAAATGCCTCTACATTGTAACTAATATGATAAAAATCTATAAGTTTTACCATAAGGACTCAGCAACTTAAGACAATTACCTACTCCAACACAGTTAATTTGCTATGAAAAATTTTCTAACTAAATAACAGTAAAATTAAGTCTTTTAATGTGAAATATTGTAATTTATTTTAATACCTTTGTGTCCTTGTATGTAATATCTATAAACATGTCATTGTATGTATATGTATACAAACTTGTAATTATTGGCATATGTTGTTTCTGTACATATATGGAAATTCAACTATTGTACCATTTCTTTGTAAAACCTTGACTCGTTCCATATCTGTGCAATTCTCTTGCATTATGCGTCAACGGAACATGAATAAATAAATAAATAAATAATTTCTCATGAGTTTATTGCCACATGTATGTGGAACACTCCGACACTTGAAATTAATCACCAGAGTTATATTACAAGTCATAATCGACAATCTGACTATATTTCAAGAGAACCCTGACGTATTTCATGCTTCATCACACTCAGCCACTTCCTCAAATAGTCCGTCAGGCTCAGAGCATGTGAGCCACATTGATATTCAGGAACAGTATTATTGTATCAAGTAAAAACTCCTGACTCACAGGACGCTACACACTTATTGGATACGACCCAGTAAGGAATACCTAACTTCTGCATTGAGAAATCGTTTGTAATTTGTAAATTTCCTTACATTGTTTGAATAAAGTTGGTTTTCATCCTGTAGTAATTTCAAATCTGCAATATTTTTTTCCTTTAATAACTGTAAATTAATGTGTTACCCACAGCAAAATTACTATTTTTTAAATTTATTTTTACATTTACTCTTTGTGTAAATTGAAGCCTATAGATGATCCAGTTAGGCCGTGTACTACGTGGCCGACAAAAGCAAGCAACAGCGCGCGACAAACAGCAACGTGACACTGCAGCGACATTCGGCGACATCGCCAGGTGTCCTACATGAGCGACAACTTTTCGCTACAGGATGGCCGCTAGAAGATTAGATTAGATGAAATACTTGTTCCATAGATCATATATACGAAATTTCGTAATGATGTGGAATGTGTCAGTTTAGTAAATGTTGTCTACACTTGACAATCAATATTTTCAGGATTTTTTTTATTTTTATTTTTTATTATTTATCATCTAGATTGAAAAAGGAGCGACAACTTTTCGCTACAGGATGGCCGCTAGACAATTAGATTAGATTAGATTAATACTTGTTCCATAGATCATATATACGAAATTTCGTAATGATGTGGAATGTATCAGTTTAGTAAATGTTGTCTACACTTGACAATCAATATTTAAGGATTTTTTATTTTTATTTTTTTATTATTTATCATCTAGATTGAAAAAGGAGTTGCCATTCAGAAATTCCTCTAATTTCTTTTTAAATACTAGTTGGCTATCTGTTAGACTTTTTATGCTACATGGTAAGTGACTAAAGACTTTTGTGGCAGCATAATTCACCCCTTTCTGAGCCAAAGTTAGATTTAACCTTGAATAGTGAATAGCATCCTTTCTCCTAGTGTTGCAGCTATGCACATTGCTATTACTTTTGAATTGGGTCGGATTGTTAATAACAGATTTCATGAGTGAATATATATATATATATATATATATATATATATATATATATATATTTATATATATATATTTATATATATATTGTGAAGATACAGTGAGTATCCCTAGATCCCTAAATGAATGTCTGCAGGATCCTCTTGGGTGGGCTCCAGCAATTATTCTGATTACACGCTTTTGTGCAATGAATACTTTTTTACTCGATGTTGAATTGCCACAGAATATGATCCCATATGAAACAGTGAATGAAAATAGGAGTAGTAAACTAATTTACTGAGATTTATATCACCAAATTTTGCAATGACTCTGATAGCATAAGTAGCTGAACTCAGACGTTTCAGGAGATCTTCAATATGTCTCTTCCAATTCGGTCCCTATACAATGCAAACAGCTAAAATTTTGAATATTCTACCTTAGCTACAGATTTACGTTCAAAGTAAAAATTTATTAATGGTGTCATGCCTTTTACTCTATGAAACTGTATATACTGGGTTTCATCAAAGTTTAATGAGATTCAATTTGTAGAGAACCACTTAATAATTCTTCATAGTTTCTTCAGGTTTGCTGCCGGATTTTGAAGTCACACTGACCCAATATTTCGGCGGTACACCTGTCCGCCATCCTCAGGGGTACTGCTACTGCTGGACTCGGCGAAAACTGATGCTGAGGGCATGGAACGCCGTCCTATATAGGCCTGCGAGTGGTGAAGGCGCATGCGCGGCCCTCCATAGGTACTGCACACAGACAGGTGTTGCGGCGCCGCCGGTGGCGGAAAGGCAATGCTCGCGATATATCGCAGTCATGGGTTGTCTTCCAGCAATCTGGTGGGTTGCATAAAAGATCGATGTTTTTTCATATTTGATAAAACCGGGTTCCACGCCCTGCTAAGCGGAAAACCCTTGTCTCTATTAATTAAATTTTCTGACAGCCTCATTTCAATGGACTCTTTATAAACATTGTCCCAAAAACCGGACGTGCTGGCCAAAATACGAGTTTAGACAATGTTCCTCGTTTAGACAATGTTCCTCGTTTAGACAATGTTCCACAACTGCTGATTTTTCGGGCTGTGGAAGCCTGATGTGACGGCGTTGTTCTACACATCTGTCATGAACTCTGCGGATTGACCTGCCAATGTACGCCTTCCCACACTCGCATGGAATCCTGTACACACCCTGTTTTTTAAAGCTCAAGTCATCTTTAACGGATCCTAAAAGTGTCCTGAACTTGGGTGGTGGACGGAATACACTCTGGATGTTAAATTTCCTTAGGATTCTGCTAATTTTTGAGATATGAAGAGGAAGACAGATCTGTTGCTTTTATTCCGTATGCAGGGGGCATATCTCACAAAATTAGCAGAATCCTAAGGAAATTTAACATCCAGAGTGCGTTCCGTCCACCACCCAAGTTCAGGACACTTTTAGGATCCGTTAAAGATGACTTGAGCCTTAAAAAACAGGGTGTGTACAGGATTCCATGCGAGTATGGGAAGGCGTACATTGGCAGGTCAATCCGCACAATTCATGACAGATATGTAGAACAACGCCGTCACATCAGGCGTCTACAGCCCGAAAAATCAGCAGTTGCGGAACATTGTCTAAATGAGGAATGTAGGATGTTGTTCGATGAAACTCGTATTGTGGCCAGCATGTTCGGTTTTTGGGACAATGTTTATAAAGAGTCCATTGAAATGAGGCTGTCAGAAAATTTAATTAATAGAGACAAGGATTTTCCGCTTAGCAGGGCGTGGAACACAGTTTTATCAAATATGAAAAAACATCGATCTTTTATGCAACCCACCAGATTGCTGGAAGACAACCCATGACTGCGATATATCGCGAGCACCGCCTTTGCACCACCGGCAGCGCCGCAACACCTGTCTGTGTGCAGTAACTATGGCGGGCCGCGCATGCGCCTTCACCACTCGCAGGCCTATATAGGACGGCGTTCCATGCCCTCGGCATCAGTTGTCGGCGAGTCCAGCAGTAGCAGTTCCCCTGAGGATGGCGGACAGGTGTACCGCCGAAATATTGGGTCAGTTTGACTTCAAAATCCGGCAGCAAACCCGAAGAAACTATGAAGAACTATTACGCCGGGAAAGCCTATGAAACTACAACCACTTAATAACTTTCTGGAAGATCTCATTAACAAATTCATCAGTTAATTCCTGTTTGTCAGGTGTGATAGCTATACTTGTATCATCAGCAAAAAGTACTAGCTTAGCATATTCGTGAATGTAGAATGGCAAGTCATTAATATAGAGGGTGTTTCACTAAGTGTGTTTGCCTCTGTAACTTATAAAATAGTAGGTGACGGGAAATTTTAATGCAGTAGGTCAACACAAGAAATGTTACACTTTCTGCGGAGCTATGAACATAGTTTATTGTATCATTTTCCAAAGAGTTACACCACAAATATGTAATTATTTAAATGGAACAATAGTTTTTTATATCGTGCATTGGAATCGTTGAAACCAGCAGCGTCCAAATCAATTTAAACTACATTCCTATCACTGTTAGTTTGGGAGTTACAACCCTTCAAAGTTCCAGGGGCGGAGGCTGCGATAGCATAGCTGACTGGCCGAGTGGCTATCCCCTGGGGCACTCATGACTGTCTCATGACCATCAGCCAGTAAGCTACGTTGTCGTAGCCTCCACCCCTGGAACTTTGAAGGGTTGTAACTCCCAAACTAACAGTGATAGGAATGTAGTTTAAATTGATTTGGATGCAGCTGGTTTCAACGAATCCAATGCACGATAGAAAAAACTATTGTTCCATTTAAAAAATTACATATTTCTGGTGTAAATCTTTGGAAAATGATACGATAAGCTATGTTCATAGCTCCGCAGAAAGTGTAACATTTCTTGTGTTGACCTACCGCATTAAAATTTCCCGTGACCTATTACTTTATAAGTTACAGAGGCAAACGCACTTATTGAAATACCCTGTATATTGTCGCGTTGAAACAGAAACAGGCTTGACTTCGAAGGCAACTGAACACAGCACTTATAATGAAAGCAGGTTTATTCCAAACTTAACATACATGCAGCACTGACTGCCTCTCGGGCAGAGTGCTACAGACAGAATGTACTAGAAATTAGAACTGTTAACATAAGAAACTAATAGAATTTACAAGAGAACATAAGAAAGATGTAGAACATTCTGGAATTGTTAATTACAAAGAAATAAATTTTTTGCCAGTGGGTGGGATTGAACCAGCGACCTTCAGCACCACAGTCGGTGACGCTATCCCCTGCGCCATGCTGGCAATCGATGTATGTTTTCTCTCGTGGCAAGATTAAGAACAGCAAAGGACCCAAGACCTAACCTTGTGGGACCCCGTTTTTGATAAATCCCCAGTTAGAAGAATTAAAAGTTTCATCTATATCATGTGAACTGCTTATTTCAACTTTCTGCACTCTTCCAGTTAAGTATGATTTAAACCATTTGTGCACTGTCCCACTCATACCACAATGCTTAAGCTTATCTGGAAGAATCCCATGATTTAAACAATCAAAAGTCTTTGATAGATCACAAAAAATCCCAACTCGTGATGTCCGGTTATTCAAAGCATTTAATATTTCATCAGTGAAGGTATATATAGCATTTTCAGTCGAAAAGCTTTTTTGAAAACCAAACTGACATTTTCTTAGAACTTTATTTTTACTAATATGTGAAGCAACTCGAGAAAACACAACTGTTTCAAATTTTTTTAATAAAGCTGTCAGAAGTGAGATGGGCAGTAGTTATTGACATTGGATGTATCCCCTTTTTTATGCAAAGGTTTAACGATAGCATATTTCAGTCTATCCGGGAAAATACCCTGCTTTAATGACCTATTACAAATATGACTGAGAATCCTACTTATCTCATGGGAACAAGTTTTTATTACCCTGCTGGAAATGCCATCAATTCCATATGACCGTTTACTCTTGAGAGAGTTTATTATTTTCCTAATTTCTGAAGGAGAGGTGGGTGGAATTTAAATTGTATCAAATTGTGTGGTTATGGCCTCTTCCATTAATTGCCTTGCTCCTTCTAATGAACATTTAGATCCTATTTTCTCTACAACGTTTAAAAAGTAAACATTAAAAATGTTTCCAACATCTGACTTTTTGTTATTAAAGTTTTCATTTGTTTTGATGATAACACCCTCTTCCTCTGCTCTTGGTTGCCCTGTCTCCCTTTTAATAATATTCCAAATTATTTTAATTTTATTATGAGAGGAGCTAATCTCAGACATGATGCACATGCTTCTTCATTTTTAATAACTTTTCTCAATGTAGCACAGTAGTTTTTATAATATTTTATTGTTTCTGGGTTATTACTCTTTCTTGCAGACAGATATAGTTACCTTTTTCGGTTACAAGGTATTTTTATTCCTTTAGTAAGCCATGGTTTTTGCATGGTTTCTTACAATTAAATTTTACTAATTTCTTGGGGAAACAGTTATCAAATACCCTTACAAACGTATCGTGAAATAAGTTATATTTTAAATTAACACCATGTTCCTTATAAACCTCATCCCAGTCTAACTGCTGTAGAGTTTCTTTGAAATTTCTAGTTGTTAAGTCATTAATCGAGCGCACAATTCTGGTGGACTGTTTTGAATCACTGAATGGAGCTATGTCATATACTGTTACTAGCTGTGCACCATGATCAGAAAGACCATTCTCAATGGGACAAGTATGTATGTTGTTAAACTTATCTTGGTCTATAAAAAAGTTATCTATCAATGTACTGCTGTCCTTTACTACCCAAGTAGGAAAATCAATAACAGATGTCAGATTGAATGAGCCAAGTAAAACTTCCAGGTCTTTCTTCCTATTACAATCTTTCGGTGAATCTGTATTGAAATCACCACAAATAATAATTTTCTTCCCCCTATCTGACAGACAGCACAACAAGGCATCGAAGTTTTCCAGAAATAACTGAAAGTTCCTTGAAGGGGACCCATATACTGTTACAATTATAAGATACCATCATTGAGTTTAAGCTGGAAGGCACATGCTTCAATATGCTGCTCTACACAAAACTTTTTTGTTTCTAAATTTTTTACACTGTGATAGCTTTTGACATATATGGCAACTCCTCCTCTTATCTTATTATCTCTACTTACATTTGAGACTAATTTATATCCACTGACATTCACATTTTCCATACCGGTGACAATGTGATGCTCAGACAGGCATAGTATATCTATTATATTAGCAGTTTCTATATCATTTAAGCAAACTAAAAGCTCATCTGTTTTATTCTTTAGTCCCCCAATATTCTGGTGAAAAATGCTAACATTATGTTTTATTTTACTTTTCTGAGAAACATTTGCTTTTTCAACATTTTTTGCACCTGCCTGCCTGAGCTTCTCACTGGACGATCTTAGCCTAAAAAAGAAGAACTTCCATGAATTGCAGTGTCCCCCCTTAAGGATTTTGCTATCAACCCAGCTAGTTTCCCGTTCCCTTTCCTATTGATATGCAGGCCATGCCTAGTGAAATCCCACTTATCAATAGCATCAACAGGAACCAAACCTATGTCCGACAGAGAAACCGCCCTAAGAAGTTGATCAATCTCCATATTGACCTTTCAAAGTAGGCAACAGTCCAACATTTGTCTGGGTTGTTGCAGAAACTATTTTAACCAGGTCACACTCAATACTGTAGCCGTGATCCCTATCAAGCGATCAGCTGTTTCTAATATTTGGCACCCGTAAACCATACAATGATATCTCCAGAGTAAGGCAATAACCTTATATTTACTTTATGAAATAAGACGTAAAAATAGTGCTGCACATTAAATTTACAAAGTGAAGAATGTTCATGGACCATTTCATTCATAACTTCAAATACGAAAATAGTGAAGATCACCAGCAAATATGAGTACAGATACCTTAGAGTTTTTCTTTTGTGACTACAAACCATCAACAACTGAATAAGTACAAAATGAGTCTTATTGTAAGACGACAGTAAATCATTTAATTCTGGACAGAATTGCTAGCAGTGGGCGTTACATACGGGTAATAATATGGGCTGCCAAGTTGTAATTGTTTTACCAAGTTAATACCAATATATTCATTTTTGTGCAAACACACATATCCCACGAAACACATTAAATTCCTGCTGAAACATTAAAGCAAGATATTTTATTCAGAAACGTAATTTTACACACATCTCTTGTGACATCCTAGTGTTATCTCTCTCTCTGGAGTACGTTTGATTTTACTGCAAATGCTCAAAAAGCACGCAAATGTAATTGTTCAAAACACATTCATCATTGTGCAAATCAAACTATCACTCAGAATAGAAACAAAAGACTGTCATTTTAGATACAATATAAAACTTTAACTTCACTCTTATTTAAAGTCGAAAAAAATTTACGACATTTTTAGACACTTCTTATCCCAATCAAAATTCTTAATCACATGCACAACTGCAATTTTACACACTGTTATTTCAGAAACAGTTGCAGTTTCATAAGCTTCAGGAATTATTAGCTCACAGAATTCTGGCGACATCCTTTATAACCTCGACAAGCAGACGATTCTGTACGAACTCGACACTTTGTCACGTGTGCGACAGCAACAAGACTTAAGCCAGTTTGAGGTTCAAACATCGCTCGTTGTCGCGTCTGACGCACAGTGCTGCAGATGTCACTCACGTAG
This sequence comes from Locusta migratoria, assembly GCA_026315105.1. Taxonomy (NCBI): domain Eukaryota; kingdom Metazoa; phylum Arthropoda; class Insecta; order Orthoptera; family Acrididae; genus Locusta; species Locusta migratoria. The sequence continues at coordinate 109,224,344 of CM048755.1, forward strand.
GACAGACCCGTAACCATACATGTGTTTGAAATTTGTCGCTTGAAGCTGACGGTGGCTGTCGCTCAGGTAGGACACGGCCTTATAGAGCTGTATTCTACCAACATTATTTAATAATGTTTAATGTGTGTTTTGTTATGAGTAATAGTCCAGAAATAATATATAGCAAATTTTTGAACTTGGTATTTATGCTAGCTATATCAACCCAATTTCAGTAACCTATATTACCAACTGAATGTATGTGTTAGAAGGGGGTGGAGGGAGGAGTTTTTGAACTTTATATTGATGGTAGAATTACCAACAAATTTTATGTAAAGTATATCACGAAATATAAGTGAGGGGGGGTGAATTCATATCCATCTTATAAATTTTTTGAAGAAACAAAAAACAGAAATTTGTGAACTATTGTGGACTTCATAAGACGATCATTTCGATAGTTACATTAAAAATGACAGGGTGAAGACCTCTCGAAATTTCAGCAGTTATTAGACATCAACCCGATGCAAATTATTTTATCAATGGATATCCCGGGAAAATCTCCGGTTTCACGTTGTTGACTTATATTAACAAAATAGTGTTTAAAGAGGTATTGATGAGTAATTTGGTCTGTTGGTTCCAGAATACGAAAACATCTTTCAGGACTCTTATCAATACTACCAGTACATTATGACCAACACAGTTTTTTTCAATACATGTTTTGTTAATATTTGTTAACTTGTACTCACAAATTACTTTATAAGAATACTGATGTGTAACCATAGACCCGAATCCTATATCTGAATCTGACAGTCACTGAAAAAATTCACATCTGTTACTACCTTAACTTAGTGTTTTTATTAAATTTAACTTAAAATTTTAAAACGTTAATGAAATCTGATATATGACTGCATAAAAAATATTTTTTCATAATCTAAATTTATCTTGTACTTGACTATATTACAATATTATTGAAAGGTGGGTATAAAGCGTCGACCCTACCTCTAGCTACTTTGAAGATTGAATGGTATGAATAACAAAGTAGAAAAAATAAAAATTATCGTGTGGTTAGTACTAGCATCTCTTCTGCAGAAATACATTTTCTGAAGTTTAATTGCTGCTCAATGTCCGCACAAATCATCTCCAGTACGTAATGTAATGTTTCTCTTTTCATTCTCATGTACTCGTAAAACTTTTGAGGTTGTTGTAGCATCTGAGGAAAGAGCGTGTGGTATTCGCCAAGTTTATCACGAGACCGATTTAGTTCATTAACATGCATTCTGCATCGTTTTAGTAGCAAACGCCGCAATGCTGCACTTGTTTCTGAGCACAGAAACGTTGAGGGATCCATTCCACCAAATACTGAGAAAGAAGATCGGTCGCACTGTGACTGGATAGTCGGCCGCTGTAATCGGGGGTGTCTGGCGACCGATGTCGGTGCCACTGTGAACACAGCCATAGGGTATGTCATATGTGAGTGACAAAAGTGCGTGACAGTGTGGGACATACAGCCACGTGACACTGCAGCTACAAGCAGCGACTTTCAGCGACATGGCATTGTGTCCTATGTGAGTGACAACTACTTGCTAAAAGATGGCGGCTAGAGCCGATCAGTTTTTTCTAAAATTTGGCACCCATAAACCATAGAATAACGATAGATCCAGAGTAACACAATAAAGTTTTATTTACTTCAGGAAATAAGATGTAAAAAGAGTGCAGTGCATTAAATTTACAAAGAGAAGAATGCTCGTGGACTATTTCATTCATAACTTCAAATAAGAAAATAGACAGTGAAGATCACCACCCAAATACAATGATGAGTACAGATACTTTTGAGTTTTTCTTTTGTGACTGCAAACCATCAAGTACAAAATGAGTCTTATTGTAAGATGACAGTAAACCATTTAATCTACATCCTACTTTTATCTCTCTCTCTGGAGTAAGTTTGTTGTTACTGCAAATGCTTAAAAAGCACACAAATAAAATTGTTCAAAACACATCCATCGTTGAGTAATTCAAACAACCACACAGAAAAAAACAAAAGATTGTTGTATTAGATACAGTTTTAAAATTTAACTTCAGTCGTAAATTTTCGACACTTCTTATCCCAATCAAAATTCTTAATTATCTGTACAACTGCACTTTTATATTCTGTTATTTCAGAAACAGTTTCAGTTTCATAAACCTCAAGGATTATTTGCTCGCAGAATTCTTGCGACATCCTTTATAACCTTTAAAAGCAGACGATTCTCAACGAACTCGACACTTTGTCGCGCGTGTGACAGCGAGAAGATTTAAATGCATTTGAATACAAATGTCGCTACTTGTCGCGGACGACAGGCAGCGCGCCGGATGCAGCTCAGCTAGAACAATTCCGTAACTATACATGTGGTAGTATTACGTCGCTTGAAGCTGATGCGTGCTGTCGCACGCTTTTGTCGTTCAGGTAGGACATAGCCTTAGGCTGTGGTCACAGTGACTCCAATATCGGTGCGTTTCACCGACGACAGCCATCGGCAGAAAACAGCCGATCGTTTCAAATCAGTACTCCACTATGGGCACAGTCACAGTGTAGCTGATCTCATCGTCTGTACGTAGAGACTTCGGACGACATTCAGTGAAATTCAAATCAGTTTGTTTTCTTAGGTCAAATCGACCAACGTTCTCACATGCTAGATATAAGCAGTGAGAAACTGATATGCTTAGTGAAAAAAAAAGGAGATTGTGGCACCCAGAAAACAATAAATATCACAATTGGAATATAATTCGGAATCTGCATTCTGATATTACAATTTATTGGAAACCCCAAGTTGGTTAAATTCTTTATCAGAAATTTTAGGCGTAAATTATAACCTCAAAAATGTGTTCAATCCGGGATTGTGGCGTATTGTAATTTTATTGTAGTGGCTCTTTTACATTGTTTTGCACTGTGATAATTGGGTATTAGATGTCTAGAAATTATTCTTACTGGTTCTGGCGTTCTTTAACTAGGTGATGAGTCTGTTCTATGAAGAGAAATGTGGTGCAGGCCCTTGTGTGCTTCCGCTTTTTAGTGGTTTCTGTATTCGAAATTATTCTTAATTTCACACTTGTCTTTCACAAATATATTGAATGACAGTCATTGAAGTTCAATGTACCATAACTTCATTTCATTCATCATAATTGGATATTTCTGGGTGGCCTATAACTGTGTTCTTCACGGATTTAAATACTGAAAAACTCCATACATTATGTACTTTTATGTTTAGCACAAAGCATTTCGAGTATTTTTCTGACTTTTAGTGTATTTACATAAATACATCGTGACATATCCATGTGTGATTTTATGCAGCTCTTGCCCATATGTAGTTTTTCTGAGGTTATTGTAATAAGGGAAATCGTAGCATACATAACAAAATCTTGGTAACTTTTTTACATACGAAATAGTGCGTCTGTATATAGTTACAGGTAAAGTGTCCGCTCCATTAAACTGGATATCAAAACACAAAAATCCTCACTTATAGTGGTTTTTGTACACAGGTCACGATTATTATGTTGCATATTCTGTGTAATGAAAGAGGCACAATTCCATAAGAAGACAGAAAAAGTTATGGTTTCTTACATTAGGATAAAACACACACCTCAATATTTATTCTGTCCAATTTTTTGAACTTTAGCTAACCTAAAAAAGAACTGCAGTGCAAGTGTGTCAGGAAATCACACACTGAAACGTCGAAAAAGTACCATACTTATGTAAAGAAATGCACTAGATGCGAATAAATCCTAGAAATTCGTTGTGATAAGCAATAAACTTCCCTAATTTGTGTAGTTTTTCATTATTTAAAGCATAGAGGTTAACTGGTGTATGTCTGCACAATTTCAAATAAATTTAGCAAAACTGCAATATTGCTTGCCAATGACACCATGAAATATCACAAGTATGTAATACGACCACTCCCATGAACTACATACATAGCCGAGGTGGGGTGGTTTGCATGCCTCAATGATACAAATAGCCGTACCGCAGGTACGTAGGTACAGCCAGAACAGAGAGTATCTGTGGAGAGGCCAGACAAAAGTGTGGTTCCTGAAGAGGAGCAGCAGCCTTTTCAGTAGTTACAGGGGTAACAGTCTGGATGATTGACTGAGCTGGCCTTATAACATAAGTTAATGTGGCTTTGCCACACAGCTACTGCGGACGGCTGAAAGCAAGGGGAAACTACAGCTATTATATTTCTCAAGGACATGCAGCTCTACTGTATGAATATATGATGATGGCATCCTCTTGAGTAAAATATTCCGGAGGTAGAATAGTCCCCCATTTGGATCTCTGGGTGGAGATTACTCAGTAGGATGTGATTATCAGGAAAGGAAACTTTGGCATTCTACGGATCGGAGTGTGGAATGTTAGATCCCTTAGTTGGGTAGGAAAAACAGAAAATTTAAAAAGGGAAATGGATAATCTGAAGTTAGATATAGTGGGGATAAGTGAAGTTCAGTGGAAAGAGGATTAGGATTTCTGGTCAGGCGAGCACAGGATTATAAATACAAAACCAGTTTGGGGTATTACAGGAGTATGTCTGATAATGAATAAGGAAATAAGAATGCGGGTAAATTACTATGAGCAGTGCAGTGATCGCATAATTATAGTCTAGATAGATACGAAGCCAACATCAACCACAATAGTACAAGTTTATATGCCCACTAGCTCTGCCAATGATAAGGAGATCGAGCAAATGTATGAGGAGGTAAAGGAAATTATTCAGACAACTGAGGAAGAGGAAAACTTAATTGTGATGGAAGACTGGAATTCGGTAGTAAAAAAAGGAAGGAACGGAAAAATAGTAGGTGAATTTGGACTGGGCAAAAGGAATGAAAGCGAAGATCGCCTTGTAGAATTTTGCACAGAACATAATTTAATCATAATAAACACTTGATTTAAGAATCATGAAAGAAAGTTGTATATGTGGAAGAGATCAGAAGACACTGGAAGGTACCTGATAGATTTTATAATGATAAGACATAGATTTCAGAACCAGGTTTTAAACTGTAATACATACCCAGGGGCAGATATAGACTCTGACCATAACCTGTTGGTCATGAACTGTAGGCTGAAAGTGAAAAAACTGCAAAAAGGTAGGAAAATAAGGAGATAGGGCTTGGATAAATTGAAGGAACCTGAAGTTGTTGAGAATTTCAGAGGGAGCTTTAGGCAACAGTTGACTGAAATGGGGGGAAATAAAACAGCAGAAGAAGAATGAGAACCATTGAGAGATAAAATAGTGAAGGTAGCAGAGGACAAAATAGGAGGACGGGAAGACCTACAAAAAATCCATGGATATCACAGGAAATACAAAATTTCTTTGATGAAATGAGAAAATATAAAAATGCAGTAAATGAAACAGACAAAATGGAGTACAGACGACTAAGAAATGAGATTGACACGGAGTGTAAAATAGATAAGCAGGAGTGGCTAGAAGGCAAATGCAAGTCTGTAGAAGAATTCATAAATAGGGGAAAAATAGATACAACCTACAGGAAAATAAAAGAACATTTGGAGAATTCTGATGGAAAACCAGTTCTCAGCAAAGAAGGGAAAGCTGAAATTTGGAAAGAGTATATAGAGGGGCTCTACAAAGGAAATCAACTTAGATACAAAATTGTAGGTAGGGAAGAGGATGCAGATGAAAACGAAATAGGAGATACTATACTGAGAGAAGAATTTGACAAAGCATTGAAAGACCTAAGTTGAAATAAGGCCCCTGGAATGAACGACATTCCCTCAGAACAACTGTAGTCTCTGGGAGAGCCAGCTATGACAAAACTATTTCATGTGGCGCAAAAGATGTATGAGATGGGAAATACCCTCAGACTTTAAGAAAAATGTAATAATCCCCATTCCAAAGAAACCAGGTGCAGACAGGTGTGAAAATTACAGAACCATCAGTTTAACAAGTCATGGTTGCAAAATTTTAATACGAACTATTTACAGAAGGATGGAAAATCTGGTAGAAGCTGACCTTGGGGAAGACCAGTTTGGATTCAGGAGAAATGTAGGAACACGGGAGGCAATCTTCACTTTACGGCTTATCTTAGAAAATAGATTAAGGAAAGGCAAATCTACCTTTCTAACTTTAGTAGATTTGGAGAAAGCTTTTGATAATGTTGATTGGAATACACTCTTTCAAATTCTGAAAGCAGCAGGAATAAAATATAGAGAACGGAAGGTTATTTACAACTTGTACAAAAACCAGAGAGCAGTTATCAGAGTTGAAGAACAAGAAAGGGACGCAGAGGTTGGGAAGGGTGTAAGACAGGGTTGTAGCCTTTCCCCAATTTTATTCAATTTTTACATTCAGCAAGCTATAAAGGGAAAGCAAGGAGAAATTTGGAGAGGGAATTAAAGTTCAGGGTAAAGAAATAAAGACCTTGCCTTTTGCTGATGACAATATAATTCTGTCAGAGACAGCAAAGGACCAAGTGGAGCAATTGAACAGAATGGACACTGTGTTGAAAGGAGCATATAAGATGAACATTAAAAAATGTTCAAATGTTTGTAGAACTTATGGGACTTAACTACGGGGTCATCAGTCCCTAAGCTTACAAACTACTTATGAACTACCTAAGACTAAGGACGGCACAAATATCCATGCCCGAGGGAGGATTCGAACCCCCCGACCGCAGTGGCCGTGCAGACCGTGACTGGAGCGCCTCAATCCCCTCGGCCACCGCGGCCGGCGAACATTAACATAAGCAAAAGAAGCGTAATGGAATGTAGTCTTAGAAAATCAGGTGATGCTGAAGGAATTAAATTAGGTAACGAATCAATGAAGGTGGTAAATGAGTTTTGTTACTTGGGCAGTAAAATAACATGATGGTCGCAGTACAGAGGATATAAAATGCAGAATGGGAAGGGGAAGAAAAGCGTTTTTGAAAAAGAGAAATGTGTTAACATCGAATGTTAATTTAAGCATAAGGAAGTCCTTTGTGAAGGCATTTGTGTGGAGTGTTGCCTTGTATGGGAGTGAATCGTGGAAGATAAACAGGGCGGACAGGAAGAGACTTAAATTGGAAAGAACACGTAGATAATGTCGTGGGAAAGGCGAACCAGAGACTGCGGTTTTTTGGCAGAACCCTTAAAACATGCAAGAGAACCACAAAACAAACTGCCTACACTACGCTTGTCCGTCCATTTTTGGAGTATTGCTGCCCAGTGTGGGATCCTTATCACGTGGGTTTGACGGGGGACATCGAAAGAGTCCAAAGAGGAGCAGTTCCTATCGTATTGTTACGATACAAGGGGGATAGCGTTACAGAAATGATACAGGATCTGGGATGGGAATCATTACAACATCGGCGCTTATCGCTGCTGCGTGGGCTACTTACGAAATTCCAATCGCCAACATTCTCCTCCGAATGCGAAAATATATTGTTGACTCCCACTTACATAGGTAGAAATTATCATCAGAATAAAATACGAGAAATCAGAGCTCGAACAGAGAGATTCAGGTGTTCTTTCTTCCCGCGCGCTATTCAAATGTTCAAATGTTTGTAAATCTATCGGACCAAACTGCGTGCTCATCAGTCCGTAGCTTACAAACTACTTAAACCTAGGTAAACTAACCTAAGGACAAACACACACACCCATGCCCCAGGGAGGACTCGAACCTCCACGGCGAGCAACCGCGCGCTCCGCAGCGAGACGCTTTAGACCGCTCGGCTACTCCACCGCGGCCCGCGCGCTATTCGAGAATGGAATGGGAGATAAATAGTATAATGGTGGTTCGATGAACCCTCTGCCAGGCACTGAAATGTGATTTGCAGAGTATCCCATGTAGATGTAGATAGAGGCTTTTGAAATGTGGTGTTACAGAAGAATGCTGAAGATTAGGTGGGTGGATCGCATAACTAATGAGGAGGTACTGATCAGAATTTTGGAGAAAAGGAATTTCGGGCATACCCTGACTAAAAGAAGGGATCGATTGGTAGGACACATACTTAGACATCAAGGAACTGTGAATTTCAAAAATGTTCAAATGTTTGTAGAGTCTATGGGACTTAACTACGGGGTCATCAGTCCCTAAACTTACAAACTACTTATGAACTAACTAAGACTAAGGACGGCACAAATATCCATGCCCGATGGGGGATTCGAACCCCCGACCGTAGTGGCCGTGCAGACCGTGACTGGAGCGCCTCAGTCCCCTCGGCCACCGCGGCCGGCTGTGAATTTAAGGTTGGAGGGAAGTGTTTGGGGTAAAAATTGCAAGGGGTATTCCAAGAGATGAATATAGTAAGCAGATTCAAATGGATGTAGGTTGCCGTTCTTATGAGGAGATGAAGAGGCTTGCTCAGGATAGAGTAGGGTGGAGAGCTGCATCAAACCAGTCTCCGGAGTGAAGACCGCAACAACAACATCTAATAGGAATTTCTTGTTTTACCAGAATCTCACATACTCGTTAAGATTGTATGGGAGTAGCTATAACTGAGGACAGTATACAATCCTCACCACTTACTTCTTTCCAGACAGGTGTAGCTGATTCGTATGGATTCGAAGTCTATATTAATAACAAAAAGCCGCACTGTAGCACTAATTTCGAAGCAGAAAAATGTCGGCGGAATCCATTGCACCCCAGGGAATTTAAATCTAATATTCTTCAGACACAGAATACATCCAAACCTAACCTAATATTCTCCAAGGGACAAACTATATCGTCGTCGATGTTTTCAGTCGAACTCGGTCGACAACGTCTGACGATGGTCTGTAGGTGCCACTGTGAACACAGCCTTAGAAATACATCGTGGAATGTTCTGACGGACAGTGACGTGACGTGACGTACAACTAACCAAATAGTTTCTGTAATTTTTGTGTTTGCGTTCCAAACATTAATAAAATACCGAGAGACATAAGTAATCGTGAAATAAATGTAAAACAGCGGAATTTACCTGATTTAGCGAAATAAACAACAACTTATTCATGAGGAAATACTTACGAAAATGTGTGTATTTTGCAGCCTACTCCGGTGAATGGTTTTATTTTTTGGCCTTTAGCGAAAATACATTATTATCCACTCAAATACACAAAAAAATTTGAACGACTACATTTTTTAACTGTACAGATTGAGTTGATTCTTCATCACTGGACAAAACAATCTTCATTTTCGAACACTTTGTACTCGAAGTGGCTCTGCATACACTAGCGAATATACGAAGCGCCTTGTTCTGAATGATCAGAGATTTGTAAAGATCGACATGTCTGTGGTTAAATGCTTGTGAACCAAACGAGTTGTAAAATTGTTTTTTCTTGACTGTATTTATAGACCCACAGTTATTTTGTCATACGCTCAGACAGCTCACTGAAATAAATCTTATCAGACATCCAAGTACTGCTTTGTCTGCCATTACAAGAAGGGCGATGAAGAGAGGAACTGTAAGGCTGTCCGCACACGGGTCGTTTCTGACTCGTCGTCAGCACGACTCACGTTTCGTCCATTGCGTGTGTCTTGTGCGAATCTCGCGATGCCAGCGACGACCGTCCGCACACGGGTGGATTGGCACTCGTCGTAGGCGCGATTATCCTTCAATCAGCTTGCGACTCCCAAAAGGGAGTTACAAAACGGTGTTGGTTATTTCCTCCAACAATTACTCGTATAATGGACAGTTCTAGTGATTAGGGGGACGCTGTGATGTTCGACTGGTACCAGCGCAAGAAAAGGAAGACACAATAAGTGTGATAGGTGCATCTGTACACAGAGCGGAATTTTCATCATCAGTTGTTCGTTGGTGCTAGAGAACTGCAAAAGACTAATACAAAATTTTTAGCTTTCTACAGAATATAAATTACATGGCTTGAGAAAATGGGGTAGTCACAAATAAAAAAAAAGTATGTAAACATCAGTAGCACTGATTGAAAAAAATGTTCAAATGTTTGTTAAGCTTATGGGACTTAACTACGGGGTCATCAGTCCCTAAACTTACAAACTACTTATGAACTACTTACGAACTAGGACGGCACAAATATCCATGCCCGAGGGGGGATTCGAACCCCCGACCGTAGTGGCCATGCTGACTGTGACTGGAGCGCCTCAGTCACCTCGGCCACCGCGGCCGGCCGCTCTGATTGAGATATAAGAAAAGGTCTTTGCTTGAATATTTTATCTGCAAGAGGTCTTGGCTTGAATGTTTTATCTGCAAGAGACGACATATTGGAAATATTTATATATTATGTACTTATTTATTTATTAAAAGTTCATTACAGTTATTGCATTTAGATCTTATGGGCTCTGAGGTGTTTTATGCACTAGAAATACAGAAAAAAATACATGAAAAATTATCTCCATGACGTGCGATCCGGTTGTCACACTCCAACTTTCCCGTGCACTGCAGGTTGTAAGAGACGAGCGTCACTCGCATTCGACATCGAGACGATTACGAGACGCGTGCAGATCGACTTGTTGGCGTCTCCCATTTACTTACGTGGGCAGTCGCATGGGGATGGAATTGCATCGAGGCAATGCCACCTAGAGACAAGGCTTCACAACAGCCCGTGCTACATCACACTGACCAGGCCGCAGCCGCCAGCTGTATGGCTGTCCGCTGGGACATGCCCACTGCCTCGTAGCGGCCAGCCGGTAAGCTGGCATCTGCGGCCCGGTCAGTGTTATGTAGCACGGGCTGTTGTGAAGCCTTGTCTCTAGTTGGTGTCGGTCGAGGACGAGTCGCAGCTCTGACGAGTGTGAATCAATCGATGTGCGGACGGCCTAAGTCTTCAAAGTCCTGCAAAAAACTGCCCTCTGTATTGACTGCACCTTGGACAGTCAAATATCAACTGATTCATGTCTCCAACATCTAAGTTGTTACAGTCACATTTATCTGAATCCTGTGTTGTAAACGGAATAAATGTGAGGGGAAGCTGCCGTGATTAAATCTCATCCTCGAAATTGAAGAAGTATCTCTTCTGTGTAGGGGCAAGCTGTGAAACCGTGGTTGACCTGCTATATGAGGCTGTATCCAATTTTCTTCCTTTATACAAAGCTGATGTTCTCCATTCTTCTTCCCAGTCATACCCGATTCCACGTTTTATCTGGTGCAAGCAGTCGGTGAAAGGTAGCTGGATATCCAAATAAACACCGGAATTAGCTGCTTCTTTGGCCAACTGGTCTACAGTTTCCTTATGTAAAATACGGTAAAATACCTTCAAGTGATTTTATCCACATTAAGTAAACATATTTATTTCTTCAAGAGCATTCTGTCATTTCCCGTGCGATGTCAATAACCAGCTTTCTGCTATATTTTCTCAAAACGCTCTTTGATTCAGAAATAATCAGTGTCTATTTGGCCGCCGGCTGATACGCATCAGACGCCACCTTCATATTTCGTAAGTGAAACCGTCTTCTGATTAGAAGCGACATATAGTATTTTGATTTTTGTCTGCGCGTTTTCGTTTCCGTTTGTAAATTTATACTGCGCTCTCGTGCATATTAGATTCAAATTCGCGTATTAAGAAACAGTGTAGTCTTCCTTTGAGCACATCGCGACAGTCGTTTGTTTTGTTTTGATTGTGCCTGCTGTCGATAGAGCTCGGTCAGTGTCTGTTTAGCCACCGGCTGATATGCAGCAGACGCCGCCTTCATATTTCGTAAGTGAAACAGGCTTCTTAAGCCCCGTTTACACCGAAGCGAACACAAGCGAACGAGCGGCAGCGAACGAGAATTCGCTCTGGTATAAACGCTATGCGCGCTGTTCCGTCACGCTCGGCTCCCATTCGCAGGTGTTCGCTTGTGTTCCGCTGGGTGTCGGTTTCAGGGCGAACCATCAAAGGAAGTTCGCGTTCTCTCCGCTTCAGCGCTAGCGTATGCGACAAACTGTGTGTACTCGCCTTGCGGCAGTGTGCTGTTTTCTCTTTCGTTCGCTCCGGTGTAAACGCTTATTCGCAAGTACAAGCCAATGCATGCGAGCACAGGCGGATTCCTGGCGAATGAGCATTCGCCTACGTTCGCTCGTGTTCGCTTTGGTGTAAACCGGGCTTTATTAGAAGCGACAGGCAACACAAATGAGGTATGTCGAAGAGTGTTTTCGCGGTCGGAAGGCGGGACCGGCGCCCTGGCGGCGGCACCCTTCTCAACGCCGGAGAGAGAGAGGGACCGGCCGGTTCTGACGCTACTGACAGCCCTGTGGCGGCGAGCGGCGTACAAATAAATATTCTTTAGTGCTCTGTACACATACCGTAATAGTAGTGTAGTAATGAGAGTTCTACCCCCACTAAAAATCGACCGTCGACGTTAGTGTCATGAGGGTCAAGTACGCCGCCCATCCTCCCTAGGCCACTTCCCCGACCGCTAATCGAAGGACGCCACTATACGTCGTTCACGGAAGGACAAGACAAACGATAGCGCACTTGAGGATGATTGTCATCGAACATGTGATTGCACTTAGTAAGACCGTGACACTCGTAAGGATGTATGACAAATAACGAGTAACATTCTCATCAACTACATGACAAGAGGACACTTGGGCCACTACCACCCCCACCTGCTCTCCGACCATCCACCACTGCACCCTATTATTTTTATTCATAATTTGCATATCAAATTAAATGCGTCATCATATGTATATACATTAACAATTAGAACATTCTGTATTAAATTTGGATATCAATTTAATTGTGAAAACCTATGTTTTAAACAACAACAACAACATATGTGTGCCGGCAGCGGTGGCTGAGTAGACTGAGGCGCTTCAGTCACGGTCTGCACGGCCACTACGGTCGGGGGTTCGAATCCCCCCTCAGGCATGGATATTTGTACCGCCTTTAGTATAAGGTACTTCATAAGTAGTTTGTGCCGTCCTAGTTCGTAAGTAGTTCATAAGTAGTTTGTAAGGTTAGGGACTGATGACCCCGTAGTTAGGTCCCATAAGCTTAACAAACATTTGAACATTTGAACAACTTAAGTGCAGCTGGCACCGCCCCCATCTCTGCCCCGACACTGCCCCCACCTCAGCCCCACCGACAGTCCTAAAGATTGCCGTCCTCACGCGACCCGGTCTGTGACTCCAACCTGCCCCCCAATTTTTTTATTTTATTTTATTTCATTTATTTATTACTTTTCTACATACAGGATGTATTACTCTGTGCTACACCAACATTGGAAGAAAGGAGCCAATTATCTAATTTATAACTACTTCTGACAATACAATTATCTGGAATACCTGCACTTAACATGAGAGTATTGTAAACAAATTGACCGCCTCCACAACTAATCACTACCGCCCCTGCCAGTCGCCAGGCGACACCACCGTTCCTGATATTTTTACTCCTAAGTTACATATCAAATTAATTGCGACAGCCTATGTTTTTGCATTAACAATTGGAACATTCCATTTTCTCGGAACCGGTACATACTGATTAAGTAACGTAATACATCGAACCTTGTGTACAACTCGCAATTTTGCAACTAATTATAGACACAGCATAAACAAATTCGGTGTAATGCTACGGATGGGTGTACTCTAAGTGTTGCACATGTATCGACAGTTATTTTAAAACAATTCTAACTAAACTTATAGCACTATCCAAAAAAACTGTTCCGTCTTTCAGAAATGGTTCACCGCCTAAGGAGCATGTGCAAAATAGATATATGTCTTCGCAAAAAAGATGCTTGCAACAGTCGACGAACGTGTTTTAAAGAAATAGCACACGTTGGATAATAAACAGAATGTAACAGTAACGATCGCCACAAACTTATGTGTGTCCATCATAATAAACACTCTGTCAATCTCTAGACGTGTAACACAACTACCTTAAACAATTTTTCTCGACATACACAAAGGAAACGGTAATAACAAGCAACGAACGATCTTCGTTTTAAAAATAAGAAAGCCTAACAATAATGTGAATACAGCTCCATCTCCAAAGCGATTGCACACATACACACACACACACACACACACACACACACACACACACACACACAGTGTTCTCTTGGCAGGCTACATAAAACAATTCTTACAGTCCTATCAATAAATCATGTTAAATGTTTAAACAAAATATCATAACATTTTCTTAATTTAAACATTTTTCATTTAGACTACGTACACAACAGCCGATGAACGTGTTAAAAATCGTGCGAGTTATATAATAAATGGGATGTAATGATAACGACCGCCACAAACCTGTGTGCACATATTAATAAACCCTCTTTCTACGTCCAGATTATTTAAAAACAATTCTAACCAGAGTCAAACATTTGGGGCTACCCCCAACTCGCCCTCCACCATAAGTCTATATCCTCAATAACTGTATACTACATCTTTATATACTCTGTTAGGTATTGTAAAACAATTACAACTCGTATGGTTTGCAAAATTTACATGTAAGACATAATAAAGAATTTCATCTGTCACAGGTATGTGACAATACCGCCAAACACACTATTCGCTTGGACTTCGTCTGCAAGAGCCGATGAACGTGTTAAAAATAGCGCGCGTTAGAAAATAAACTGGATTTAACGGTACCGATCGCCACAAACCTGTGTGCCAATATTAACAAACACATTATCCGTAACACAACAAGAACAACAGCAGCAGAAGACATATTGTTCATTAAAAAAAAATTCGATTTTACTGACGGAAATAGCGAAAATAGGCAAGGACATATTATGATTCAAGCACAATGTCTGCATATAAACTATTGATTTCGAACATTGCAGCTTACACACACATAGTATTTTACCGACCATCCACATCAGGCGATAATAGCCTAGAGTGTCACTCAACCACCGCTATATTTTGGAACATGTTATTGTGCTAGGAATGCATCTAAATTTCGATCTGCAAGCGATGTTATCAGTCTTCCTGGCTGGACTCAGACAGGAAGACAGACTACTGACAACCAGATGTCACATACAAATCATACCAGTCGCACTTTGTTGCCTCTTTTAAAACAAAATTATCAAGTTCCGAAATTTAATACTCTCTCTTTAGCGATCATGCCATGTTGCAATATTAGACACTGCACACAAGTCTTTTGAAAATGTACAAAGTCTTTACAACATTTCCTGAGATCGATGTATCGCTGTTTTCTATTTCCTCCTCCCAACCAGTACTTCGACAGGTACAGGGAAGACAAGTTTTCGCACTCCATCTCTTCCTGCATCTCACCACTTATACTGTTTTAATATCCAGTTCTGCGCATTCTGACAATTCTACTACACGAGAGAATTCGGGTAGTTTAGTTTTATCTTTTATTTGCCTTATAAAGCAATTGCTACACAAGTACATATCTTCTTGCATATACCCATCTTGCTGAAACTAATCGTAGCAAACGGATTCCTCTCCCCCCCCCCTCTACATCTACATACATACTCCACAATCCACCGTAAGGTGCGTGGCGGAGGGTACACTGTACCACTACTAGGCATTTCCTTTCCTATTCCACACCCAAATGGAACGAGGAAAAAAAGAATGCCTATATGCCTCCGTACGAGCCCCAATTTCTCTCATCTTGTCTTTGTGATCACTACGCGAAATGTAAGTAGGCGGCAGCAAGATCGTACTACACTCAGCTTCAAATTCCGGCCCTCTAAACATCCTCAACAGACATTCACGAAAAGAACGTCGCCTTTCCTCCAGCGATCCCCAATAGAGTTGCCGGAGCATCTTCGTGACACTTGCGCATTGGTCGAACCTACCAGTAACAAACCTAGCTGCTCGCCTCTGAACTGCTTCTATGTCTTCCTTTAAACTGATCTGCAGTGGGTCCCAAACATTTGAGCAAAACTCAAGACGTGGTCATGCAAGCGCTATAGATGCGGTCTCCTTTACAGATGAAGTACATCTTCCCAAAATTCTCCCAATAAACCGAAGTCGACTGTCCGCCTTACTCACAACTGTCCTTACATGTTCGTTCCATTTCATATCGCTCTGCAAAGTTACGCCTAAATATTTGAACGATGTGACTGCATCAAAAAGATCACTACTAATGCTGAATTCGAACATTATGGGATTGTTTATCCTACTCATGCGCATCACCTTACATTAGCATATTATGCGAAATGCCTTACTCTAAATTTCTAATGAACAAGGTGCTGATGAAAGACGGCTCTCTGCCTATTTTCCTTTATTTCAATGTTTGCTCACCTCCCTTTGAAGTTACAGAGGCTTTGCACTTGTTAGAATTTATTTTCAATTTAAAACTTATTGATTTTTTTACTATTAACCCTGTGTGTGAGTGATCCGCTTCTACTGCGTTCTGCGCTTGCCTCGTTTCGACGCTGGGAGCGTTGGTGTGCACTCCGCGCCTGCCTCGTTCAGCCACTTCCCACTAGGGGCGCTGCTATTAGACGCGCATGCACCGATCGACCTCGCACAGGCAGCTAGACTCTTTGCATGAGTACGGTATGTCTCCGCGTTGCTCTTTGGGACCTTTGGCGCGAGGATTCGTACGTATCGGAGTGGCGTCGTCACTCTCTCCTCGGTTGCGGAGGAGGTAAGAGGTTCATATAGTCTAAATGGTGAGCCACAGCTAGGTCCATGCTACGCTTTGTAGCAGTAATATGTTATGTGTGCTTTAGACGTGTGTGAATTATGTTATCCGCGGGAATGTGGCGTATTGCTCTTATGCATGTTTTCCGGTGTGACTTTGATTTCTGTTAAAACACTAAATGATGACTAGTGAATTTTAGTTTGGTGTCCGTTACGGCATGTGGAACAAAGACCTATTCTTTGTTCAACGTTTTCCAGCCCTTCAGGCGTTGAAATAATGCTACCTCTTACTCTTTCAGTAATATCTTTCCGCGTCCTTCTGGCTTTTTATCAGTTCAATCGTGTGTAAGGTTTGTGTGAAATTTAGTGGCCCCTTCCGGGTATTGGAAGTGGAACAGAGTGCATGTGGTTATGAATATCGTAACTTGGCAGATTCGGCTTATCTGCCTGGTTGTGCATTGTGCTGTATTTCATGTGGCAGTCTTCCGTGAGAGTAAGTGTCGCAGCTACGCGCTTGTGAATGATTGTGTCCCATGTCCTACCAATCCTCCTGTTTCTTGTATGCTTTACATCCTCGTTTTGCTTATCTGACCCCTCTTGGTGTGTGAACAAAATTAATATGTAATAAATTACAATGGGATGCACTTTTAGTGTGTGTTTAAAATTGGTGTTGCCCCCATTTCCATGTAAACTGGCAATAAACCCTTGTTTGTAATTTAACCTCAGATCCGTTTTATTATTGTGGTTTCCCTCTGCTTCCCAGAGGAAACCTCGTGTATTCGTTGAGCAAATCTCTTATCTTGGATCCCTTTTGCTAGGACTTGTTAGATTTAAATAACCTCACCTCTTTTATCTGGCGGTTTCCAGCCAGGATTCGTTATTTGAAATTTAACAAACATCTTTTATCTGGCAGTTCCCTGCCAGGATAAGTTATTAGAAATTAACAAGCCGCTTTTAAGAGCTAGCTGTCATTCTTCGCACCAACTAAAAATTTTGTCTAAGTCATCCTGTATGCTATTACAGTCAGTTAAAGACGACACCCTCCCATACACCACAGAAAACAGCCGCAAATTACTAGTTACTCTGTCCATCAGATCATTTATATAGATAGAAAATAATAGCGGTCCTATCACACTCCCTTGGGGCACGCCTGACGATACACCCGTCTCTTATTAACACTCGCCATCGAGAACAACGTAATGCGTTCTATTATTTAGGAAGTCTTCCAGCCAGTCACAAATCTGTGTACCTATTCCTTAAGCTCGTATCTTCGTTAGCAGTCTGCAGTGTTGTACCGCGTCGAACTCCATTTGAAGTTGAGAAAAACACAATCCGCCTGTTGCCATTCATCCATGGCACGCAAGATGTCATGTAAGAAAAGGGCAAACTGAGTTTCACATGAACGATGTTTCCTAAACCCGTGATGATTCATAGAAAGTAGCTTTTCCGCTTCAAGGAAATTTACTATATTCGAACTGAGAATATGCTTCAAAATTCTACAGGAAACTGATGTCAATGATATTGGCCTGTAATTGTGTGGGTCAGTTCTCTTTCCTTTCTTATAAACGGGAGTGACCTGCGCTTTTTTCCATTCACTAGGAACTTTGCGCAGAATTAAAGATTCGCGATAGATGCAAGCTAAGTAGGGGGCCAATTCCACAGAATACTCTTTGTAAAGCCGAACTGATATTCCATCCTGACCAGCAGACTTTTTCGTATTTACCTCTCTCAGCTGCTTCTCTACACCAGTAATGGGCGCACATCTTGCACAGAAGTTTACAGGAAGCCTACAAGGGACTCCATCAGTGCACAACGAAGAAAAGAATGGGCTTTAATGCCAGCAAAAGTCACACCTCTCTCCTAAAAAACGCCCTCTAACACCTCTTACAAGAGTCAAATTTTTTGGAGAAGAGATTAGATGGATAATATCTGTGAAGTACCAAGGTGTAACGATTGATCACGGACTTATGTGAAGAATACACATTGATTAAGTTTGGAAGAAGGTTCACCAACGTTTAGGAGCCGTCTATCCAATACTAAATGCCAATTCCTCTTTACCAATAGATAAAGGACTGACGTTATTCAGGACATGCCTGCGGCCGCGGTGGAGTAGCCGATCGGTCTAAAGCACCTCGCTGCGGAGCGCGCGGTTGTTCGCCGTGGAGGTTCGAGTCCTTCCTGGGGCATGAGTGTGTGTGTTTGTCCGTAGGTTAGTTTACCTAGGTTTAAGTAGTTTGTAAGCTACGGACTGATGACCACGCAGTTTGGTCCGATAGATTTACAGACATTTGAACAATTGATATGCCTGTGCTCTGTAATGGATTACGCCTGTCCAGTGTGGCGAAATGCGGCAGAGAGCCACATAATAAAGCTTCAGCGAATGCAAAATATTGCGCTCAGAAGAGTGTTCCACGTCCCATATAATTTCCCATCAAAATATTTCCATGAAGCTGTGGAGGAACCACTCACAAGAGACAGATTTTGCAAACATGCAGCAAAATTATATGACAAAGCGTGGATTTCCAAGAATCCACTTATTAATCAAATAGGGTGGTCCAACGAAGAACGAGACCGATACGAAAGACCAGTAGCTCTTCTTAACCTACAAGAAGTAGCCAAATGAAGAAGTACACAATAAGTACATAATAAGCACTGCACCAGTGAAGACGACTAACAAGAGAAGCACCTTGGACCAACACACCCAGAATTGTAGGCGGAACCCCTAGAGGATTAAAGCTACACTAAAACCATGGAATAGTTAAGCCCATAGAAGAAGCAAACAGCCGTATTTGGTCGCTAGACGCTGGCGTATTTGAACGCAGCTGCTAAATTCGCTCCATGTAAACAAGGACAGCGAACAAAGTCGCTGTTCCGAAACGCGAGTGTCTATAGTTGAAGGGTGGGCTACTTTAGACGCTGGTTGCTGTCATTTTTAATCGCTTTCAAGAGTTGTTCACCCCGTGTCATATACAGGAGCGTGTAAAGTAGCCACCAGTCGACTGAAAATGTCGCAGGAAGTAATAAATGCTGGCGTTGTGTTTCTCGCAACAGTCTCAAAAGAACAATTAATCTACCAAAAGCAAAACGGAAAAGTAGGAAAAAATAAAAGAAAAGGGATAAGAAGGTGGATTGTAAGGAGGGTTCTTCTACAAATATTTTGAGAGAATTATCGTGTGAAGATCCTACTGCCTACAGAAATATGAGGATGACATCATAAAATGTTCATAAAGTACTGGAAATGGTAGAGGATAAAATAAGGAAACAGGATACCATCATGAGGATGGCGATCTCGCCAAGAACAAAACTGGAAGTTACACTGTGTGATTTGACAATAGGTGATAGTTTCAAAACACTTGAATACCTGTTTCGAATACCCCACTCTTCTATTTCCAAGTTTATTCCACAAGTCCTGGATTTCAATTAGATTATACTAGACATGGCCTACATCTCAATAGGAATGGGAAGGGTAAACTGGCTGAGCTAATAGCAGGAAACTTAAGGGTGGCAGGCACTGACGTGACTGGTAAAATACCAGTGGTTACAGGTGTCAGAGCAGTTCCTTTTTTAGGACAAGGAGGACAAAAAAAGTCAAGTTCTAAGAGATGTCAATATTGAAACAAACCTTCAGTTTAATGAAGCAACTAAACAGCATAACTCTGACATATCGGATCAGCAGACACAGCTGTTAGTTAAAAATCATCACCAATTATCAAAAATTTTATCTCCACCCAGTTCTGTAACAGTTAATATAAAATGCAAATTATCTTTAGTGCACCAAAATATTAGAGGGCTAAGAAGCAAAATAAATGAACTACTTATATGCATTGATGAATTAGAGTCATTCAACCCAGTCAACATAATCTGCTTTTCTGAACATCATGTGACCCCTGTTATATATCTGCTATGTATTATAGGATTTAGGTTAGCTTCCAACATATGTAGAGTGGAAATGGAAGATGGAGAAGTTACCACATTCATTAGAAACTGTTATAAATTTAATACCATAGACATTCATAAATTTTGTTTAGAGCAGCATATGGAAGCATGTACAACAGAAGTAGAATTTCATAATAAATCATTTATGATAGTAACTGTGTACAGAGTACCAATTGGTAACTTTAATTTGTTCATAAATTAAATTGAAACTCTGTTGGCTTATTTGATAACAAGAAAGAAATAATTAGTGTTGGCTGGTGATTTAAAACATGGAATCGAAGGTCGTGTTGCTAAAAGCCCCCTCGATGTCCAGGAAGATACAGAGGGCTATTTCCTGGAAGTGTAGTACTTTCTCCACCTTCTCAACGAGTTAGTTGAGAGCTGTCTCACATGATTTACCTGGTGGATATGCATGTTGGTTTGAATGTAGAGGAGCCCTACTTAACCTCCTTTCTCCAACATGCACATTAACCAGCTTTTCCAATGTCTTAAGAATGAAGGAGGACAGGCTGATTGGTCTCATATAGTTGGCCTTGGTATGATCAATTCTCCCTGGTTTAGGAATGAAGACAACCTTCACTGCCCTCCAGGCATTGGGAATGATTCCTGCTGCTAGGCTAACCCTGAATAACCTGCATAGGAATCTTATAAGATTTTCCCCCGCTTACTGCAGGAGAGCTGTATAGATTCCATCGGGGCCAGGTGACTTGAACAGCTGAAAAGTTCCCACCGCCCATCGGACCTTACTGAAATCGACACACTCCTTGCCCAAATACCAGTCCTCTTTGCGAATTCCTGAGAACGCTTGTCTCTCAGGAATCGCATTCTCGTCTAAGTTATCCACCAGAGTATATTGAGGAAAGTGAGTCTTGAGGAGCAGTTCCAGCGTTTCATGTGCTGCCTTTGTATACCATCCTCCTTCCTCAATGTTCCTCCTGGATTAGTTGGTACTCTAGTGAGGATTTTATGAAGTCTCCCTTGGGCAGCCGTGCCCTCCACTTCCTCACAGAATACCTTCCAGGATGCCTCCTTTGCCTGTCTGATGGCAAGGTTGTAATTGACAAGGGCCTCACGATATGTTGCCCATGGTCCTTTGTGCCTCGCAAGGTTACACAGTCTTCGTACCTGTTTCCTTTGCATTTCCAGGTTATTATTTCACCAAGGCATACTCCTGATTTGATTTGATTTGATTTGATTCTTTCAGGGAAGCCAAAACAGTCTTGGTCTAACCCGCCACTGCCCGCACCGAAACTAAGTTTATTGTGCGGTATCGCTCCCTGTATGTCTAGTAAAGCCAACCAATGCCCTTGAACAGTGCAAGGAGTCCCTTTACCAGTTCTTTATTAGACACAATTTCTTCGGGTTTGGTTGTCCCAAATATTCTGTGCCTTTTATTCTCCAATTCAATGCATTCGAAGATTAAATGTGATGCAGTTTCATCACCGTCATCACAGATCCTATATTTAGGGTCCTCTTCTATTATTCCCATTGTATGTTTTGAAATTCCCATGGCCTGTCAGCAATCCAACCATGAGTCTAATCTCTCTCCTGTTCAGGCCCAGGATTGCAGAGCTTCTTTTAAAACATGGCTTTGGCATTATTACCTTGCCATGTTTTTGTTGATAGACTTTGGTCCAATATTGTACGTGCTGTCTTCTGAGCCAATTACGTATCTCCAATTTGATCATTGCCTTGGTGATTGTCAGGACAGGTTCCGGTCCAATAAATGGAGTGTCTGCCCCCATACTGGCTAATCTGTCGGCATGTTCGTTGCCACTGATCCCCGAGTGGCCAGGGACCAACAATAGGTTTACTCTATTGCTTTCCCCCAGCTCCACCAGAACCCTGTGACATTCTGCAACAATTTTAGACCTTGTTGCAGGAGCTGTCAGTTATCTCAGGGCTGCCTGGCTGTCTGAATAGATATAGATGCTACGATCTTCGTAGCACCTACGCAAATTCTCCTCCACACATGCCCTGATGGCAGCGATTTCGGCCTGGAATACTGAGGCCAGTTTTCCTAGAGAGATGACGCCCTCCAGTCTTGGCTGCACCCCATAATATACCCCGGCCCCAACACATTGGTCTGATTTTGACCTGTCAGTGAACCAGACAATATCCCCCGTATGGTGCCGAACTATTTTCTCCCACTGCTCCCTACTTCCAGTTGTTATATTGAAAGGCTTGTTGAAGCAGTATGGGATTATAATATAGTCGGCTGGCATTTCCCCAACCTTTCCTATATTTACCTCACTCACTATTTTAGTGTGTGATTCTGGATATCTCAAAGAGTTCCAGTTGTTGCCAAATTTGAGTCTGTATGCACCAGCTGCTGCCTCCATCTTGACACAAAGATGTAATGGGGGCGTATCCAGCATGGTTTCCATCCCAGCAGTTGGTGTGCTGCTAATTGCGCCTGTTATGGCTAAGCAGGCTAATCTCTGCACCTTACCAAGCTCCTTAGCAGCAACCTGCTGTTCTACCTTCTTCCACCACACGACCGCCCCATAGGTGATCCTGGGTCTAATCACTGTGGTGTATATCCAGTGCATACCCTTGGGGCTCAGGCCTCAATTTTTGCCACAAGCTCTCCTGTTACTCAAAAGACTACCTTTTGCCTGGAGCAAATATTCCTAATGTGAGGGGTCCATGTCAGTTTCTCATCTAGGGTAACCCCTAGATATTTCACTGTCCCCTTCACAGGTAGCGCTTCATTAAAAAGCTTTAGATTCCAACTTGAATGTTGTATATGCTTCTTTGTGAATGGTACAACAACAGTCTTCGTAGGACTAACCCCCAGATCCTGTTTTCTGCACCAGTCTTGCACAATGTCCAACGCACCTTGTGCCACATTCTTCACTGTGTCAGCAAATTTGCCAAGTATTACTATGACAAGATCATCTGCGTATCCTTGGCAAAAGTACTGCCTAGAGTTTAATTCTTCAATGAGATCATTCACCACTAGATTCCACAATAAAAGGGAAAGAACTCCTCCTTGCGGGCAACCCCTAGTGGTGTTGATTACCATTTTTTCATTCATCATGGAAGCCTCTACCTTTCTTCCACTGAGCATGGCCCTAGTCCACCTACATATAGTGGTCCCTAGGTCATGCACCTCTGCTGCCCTTACCATGGAATCGAGGGTCGTGTTGCTAAAAACCCCCTCAATGTCCAGGAAGATACAGAGGGCTATTTCTTGAAAGTGTAGTACTTTCTCCACCTTCCCAACAAGTTGGTGGAGAGCTGTCTCACGTGATTTACCTGGTTGATATGCATGTTGGTTTGAATGTAGAGGAACCCTACTTAACCTCCTTTCTCCAACATGCACATTAACCAGCTTTTCCAATGTCTTAAGAATGAAGGAGGACAGGCTGATTGGTCTCATATCCTTGGCCTTGGTATGATCAATTCTCCCTGGCTTTGGAATGAAGACAACCTTCACTGCCCTCCAGGCATTGGGAATGATTCCTGCTGCTAGGCTAACCCTGAATAACCTGCATAGGAATCTAATAATATTTTCTCCCACTTATTGCTGGAGAGCTGTAAAGATTCCATCGGGGCCAGGTGACTTGAACAGCTGAAATGTTCCCATCGCCCATTGGACCTTACTGAAATCGACACATTCCTTGCCAGATCCCAGTCCTCTTTGCGAATACCTGAGAACCGTTGTCTCTCAGGAATCACATTCTGGTCTGAGTTATCCCCCAGAGGAAAGTGAGTCTTGAGGAGCAGTTCCAGCATTTCATGTGCTGTCTTTGTATACTCCCCATCCTCCTTCCTCAGTGTTCCTCCTGGATTAGTTGGTACCCTAGTGAGGATTTTATGAAGTCTCGCTTGAGCAGCCGTGCCTCCTTTGCCCATCTGATGGCAAGGTTGTAATTGACAAGGGCCTCACGATACTTTGCCCATTGTCCTTTGCGCCTCGCAAGGTTAAACAGTCTTTGTACCTGTTTCCTTTGCATTTCCAGGTTATTATTCCACCAAGGTGCACTCCTATTTGTGCACTTCTTGGTGATTGAGCAGTTGTCCTGGTATGAGGTCACTATAGCAGAGGTTACAGCCTCTGCTACTTCCTCAAACTCTGCTGGATTCCTTATCGAAGTTTTAATTTCCGATAGGCTGAAGTCAAGGTCTTTCGTATATGTCTCCCAGTCCGTTTTCCTGGGGTTCCTATAGGCCATGGTCTGTCTGGTTCCCATTTCAACCTTGAATTTAATATACATGTGATCTGATGAGGATGGCTCCAGGACCACATGCCACTGTTTGACGTAATTTCCCATCATCATGGAACCAAAAGTTATGTGAATTACTTCTTCCCTTCTACTATTCCTGAATGTAGGTTCATCACCCCTATTCATGATCTCCAAGTTTTTAGATAGGTGAAATTCAAGAAGGTTCTCACCTCTACTGTTGGTGTCCTTGCTGCCCCACGATAGATTGTGGGCATTGGCATCAAATCCCACCAACAGTTCGTCACCTTGCCGATGGCAGGCTTCCGTCAGTCTCCTCACTTCCAAAGGAGGAGGAGAGCTGTCTTCATAAGGAAGGTATGCTGAGGCCAAAACAATTTCCTTCTTGATGCCTTCCTCACGTTGCTGCATCCTGATGATCACCAAGTCCTTGGAACAAAAATCCATCATTGGTATGAAAGGTATTCCACTGTGCTGCAGGTTTATCTGCCTTTATTGCCTTTAAGGTCTTTGATTACCCTGACGGTGACCTGCGAGAACCCTAAAAACAGTTTCAGGCCTTGCTCTCGCATTGTCTTCAGGGACTTCTCTCCGACCTCCACCACCAGGGTTCGTCCTTCCAGAACGACCTTTTGGTTAATTACCCTCCAATCCTTTGTCGAGACACTTGGGTTCTGGACCCTTATTTTCTCAAACAGAGTCTTTGGAGAAACATCCTTAAGGATCTTTGGCACCCATATTGATACCTTTGCGGTCTTCAGGATTTCGGCTGCTGTCTTGACCAGCAGCTTCGAATCCTCCCACGGGATATCATGGGCACCTTGTCCTTAAGCCATTCTGCTGAGTGCTCCCCATTGCAGACAAAAATGAGGGCACCGCGATATATATATTAATGACCTTACATCATCAACATTTTCGGGTGTCAAGTTTGTTTTATTTGTAGATTACACATTATTGCAATAGATAGTGAGGCAAATATAACATTAGAACGATCGGCTAATGAAATTTTCATGGACATTAATAAATGGTTCGTAGCCAGTTCTCTGTCGGTAAACCTTGAAAAAACACACTATATGCAGTTTAGGACTTGTAAAAAGTTTACTGCCAATATATGCCTAGAATATGACAACAAGGAAATAGAAGAAGTTGAAAGTGTCAAATTCTTAGGATTACAGCTGGATAATAAATTTAACTGGGAAGGGAGTATCACAGAACTACTGAAGCGCCTAAACAAGTCCCTGTTTGCTATGCAAATGTTGTAAGATATAGTAGATATAAAAATAAAAAAGCTAGCATATTATGCATACTTACACTCCATAATGTCATATGGGATTATTTTCTGGGGCAACCAGTGATCTCTATACAAACTGGATGTATAACTCAGGTGTTTGGACATATAATTGCAGCGTGCCTGCACATTCATATGTTTTCCACACGATTTCGCATTGTTCGCCATGTTTAAATTTGGCAAACGAGTTTCCATGAGTTATTACGTGACAAAGAATTGCTTGCTTACCTCTTGATTTGGAATTTAATTCAATATTCGATGTTGATATGGGAGTGGAATCCAAACATATTTTCTTCTCTCTTTCTTGAAATTCTGCTTAGCAGCCATGTTTGAATTTGGCGAGAAACTAAATATGAATATCTTTGCCTGGCACGCTAAGAAAGCTGAAGTTCAACATCCAGAGTGTATAGAGATCAATGGGGGCAACTCATCAGGGCAAGAAAAAGTTTTCCGAGCACAAATACGTGCGTTATGAATCATTTGTGGTGTCAACTCAAGAACATCATGTAGAGGGCTATTTAAGGAACTGGAGATACTTACTACTGCTTCCCAATACTTTTATTCTCCAATGAAATTTGTCATTAAAAATATTTTTTTCACACCAATAGATCAGTCCATGGGATCAATACTAGAAACAAGAATAACTTCCATAAAGATTTAAAGTCGGTTACTTTGACTCAGAAAGGTGTCCAATATCCAGCAGTACACATTTTCAATTACATGCCAGCAGCCATAAAAAAATTTAACTCACAATAAAGTACAGTTTGGAATGAGTCTAAAGGATTTTTGGTGGCCAACTCCTTCTACTCCATTGATGAATTTCTTACCAAAAGTGACTGATGTAAGTTATTGTATGTAATATTCACAAATATGAATACTGTGTTCAGTTTGACTTCAGTAAAAGTTTTGTGCAGTAATGTGATCATTGTAAACAGTATAGAAAAAAATTATAAGAATTTTAATATGCACCTAGTATATTACTATGTAGTAATAAGTTTTATGTCTTTTAAAAAGGTAAATATTCTTAAAATAATTGTTTTTCCTGACCAATTCCACATCCACATGGGCAATTACATTTGAGATCTGTGGAAGGTACATTAACACATATGCTCTCTTTTTGTAAGTATATATTGTGTATTTTATTCTGACATGTTCTACATGCAAGAGGATTCCCTCAATTTGAGTCTACTGGAACAAGAAATACATCTAATCTCATCTAAAATAATCTTAGTCAAACAGTTGATTAAATTGAGTGTCTTTAAGTTTAGTATTTAAATAATACTTATTTTTAATGCCCCATAATACTGGGAAATTTGATAAATTTCTAGAAATTTGGAAATTATATTATAATTCCACTTCATATTTTGTTTGGTGGGAAACGGAACTGTTTGTTAACACCTAACCTCCAAAACAACATGTCATATGCTACGTCATGTCTCAGTTGGTTTTACGAAAACGCTATCATCTCAAATCGCTGTGTGTCATTGCGTCAGCACATTCATTCCTTATTCGCTTATACGCTGAGCGACAGAAGACGCCAGCGACTAGCGAGCGAATGTGCTCCGTGTAATATACCTTTAAGCACACGTTGAAGTAGTGTGGAAACATACCTTGTATGGAGGACGTGGTGGTGGGAGAATGTATGAGTATGAAATTCATGCCTTTGGAAACCGAGCCTAACATCCAGATTTTGTTGTGTGAAAAACTAACGAGCTTAAATTCAAGAGCTTTCTGCGTATCATCATAAATACATCTGCTCAAAGATGTTAATTGGATGCTAAAAAACAACGCTTGAAATTAAGCTCGTTTAACATATCTGTAGAACTCAGAGATCTTCTAAAAATGACCAAAGACCTTGAAAATAATGAAGAACTATTGCTGTACAGCAGTTGCGGGTGAGCTTAGTGACACGCTAGGCAAGTGTCGTGTTGACATCACAGTCACAACCCGCAAACAAACTCGACTGTGGCCACGACTGGGCGCTAAGGATCCTTGTGGCTATAGACCAAACGAGTCCTCATTTCGACACGCAGAAATTGTCTCAAGCCAATGAGATGCTCTGTGTTTCTTTAACCAGAGATACGCGTCCTCACGTACTAAAAGAAACCTTCTTGTTTAACCTATACCTAACCTAACTGATTTTCAGTTGTTCTCTCCATGTCAACAGAAGCCATGTTGATTTGCCATACATCTCGCAGTTTTGGTTTTATAACTCGCAGTAGTGCATTTCAGGCTAAAACTGCATCAAAGATGAATTACAAAATCGTATCTGGATCAATTTGTTATAACTAAATGTATATAAAAACACACATTAAAAATGAAAACACCTACTAAGATCTACTAGAAATATTTCTGGCACCTAGCTGTTGGAGCATATCGGTTAGTGCTATAGATCACCAAGACTGAGGAATGGGGTCCAAATCTCCTCCACCAAAAATATTTTTTTAAACTTATTATTTGTATCACATTGTAGTAGTTACTTATTCATAACATATTGTGGGACTTTCTTATTCATATAACCTTAGTTTGTTACACAGTACTCGATGTTAATTGTGACAAAATTCTGTGTCAGGAATGGGTGTCATCAATTTGGAAATTTGTGTGTGACTAAAAAATGGCGAATGAAACTGCTGCAAGTGATAAGACTAGCAATGATATTTCTGTTTTTCCTCACAAGAATATTTGACCTTTGTTTCAAATATGATTTCTGAGAAAATTGTAAGTGACAAACGTATGAGAAACACTTAAATTGCTGGTAGCCCTAAATGAAATAAGTATCAATGACATTTACACTATTCAGAAATATTTGGCTGTTTATTTTCTAATATGTCATAATTTCCGAGAGTATGGTTAGGCCAATATTGCTTGTTTGCCCCCAATATTTTGCTGCTTGGCCAATTCACACTGCCCTTCACGTCACATCAAGCTTTCTCGAGAAGAATGTTTTAATGGAAGGGCCGTCTGCTAAAATCAGAAGTTAACCTATTTTCGTCACGCAAATTACATGTTCCAGTCGACGATTGCACCGTTTATATGCAAATGTGTCTTATTCATCTTTATTTTGTTGTTATACTCCGTTTTAGGGGTAAATCTCAAATGTTTCATGACGACTTAAATATTTTTGTCAATGGAGTGTCCCCATAAAATCGAGGTCAGATATCTGAAACCAAAAAATGGTTAATGTTACTTAACATTGTAACAGAAAAGACTGAAGCAAGCTGTTTATTTGAATAGGACTGTAATTTGATTATGCATTTTTCATTAAATAACATTTTAAATGAAATCATCATTTCTAATGAAAGACAATAATTCAGTTGTTTATGACGGTATTAACAATGTCAGGGGGCAAATCGTAATGGATGAAGTAAACAGGCTCTATTTATGCTCTTATAAGTATTGTTTGATGTTTTCATATGTTTATTTTTTCGCTTGAAAATAGATTTCGATATTTTGAAATGTTGTTTCAGTTCCCAGAAAGTTGGCCAAAAACATACACCGTAAAGTTTTCTTTGACCGTCAATAACATTTATCGTTTTGTTCCCCCAATTCCAGTATCAAACTATGACTTTCTACGTAACAGATCACCACTCATAACCTCACTTTCAACATTGCGTATTGAGATGGGTGAACTGACGTTACGGATAGTGTGAATACAACTTGACGTGACTGTGTCGTGACGTTGACGTGAAGGACAGTGTGAATTGGCCTCACTTTCGAATATGTCACGATTTTGGAGAGTCTGGTATTATCAATATTCCTTACTTGTCACCAATTTGGTAATTTATTTCTGAATATGTCACGATTATAGGGTATGCATTAACAATGATCCTAATGGGATAACTTTAATTTCTTTTGCAAATGCATACAGCACACTCTGAACATCATCGTCTGCTAGCATCGATACATCTGTTTGCCAGTATTATGGCGTAGCTCATTGGATGACGGCTAGCGAGTTCTCATTATTGGCCTGAGACAATTTCTGCATGTCAACAGGTCAATGTACCACATTCAGCTCCTGCTTACATCAGGCTGACGCTTGCCTAGCGTGTCCCAAGCTCACCTCGTCGGTTGTGGGTCTCCCTAAGTCCCTACTTTCACGGAGTTGGCCTTTGCAGTGTCGTCAAAATGACGTATGGCGTCCAAGTCGCATACCTATCGACTGCTGCCGAGTTTTGTGGTCGAACACAAGTACGTTACAAGGAAAGCTCATTTCTCACTTCCATATTGACATTTGACAGTCTACCTTGCTTGTTGTCTTTTGAACTAGCTAGCGGTCGAAAATGCGAGAAGTATATTTCGTGAAATTCTGAAAGAGTTTAGCGTTTCAGAAGGAGCCCAGATTTCTGCTTACTGTGATTCGTCGGAGGAGGTAGTAACAGCTTTAGGTTAACTATTAGAAGTCGCTATTGAATGTGGGTGCCATTAGGCCTAGAGAGTGCCGGCCGCGGTGGCCGAGGGTACTGAGGCGCTCCAATCACGGTCTGCACGGCCACTACGTTTGGGGGTTCGAATCCCCTCTCGGGCATGGATATTTGTGCCGTCCTTAGTCTTAGATAGTTCATAATTAGTTTGTAAGTTTAGGGACTGATTACTCCGTAGTTAAGTCCCATAAGCTATACAACCATTTGAACATTTTAGGCCCAGAGACAATGGACTGGTTTATGAGAACTTTTTTCTTCTGCAAACATTTATTTTCCTTTTGTACAACGCATTCGGGTACTGAAGTGTTTTTCGTGTGTTCAGTACGTTTTTGTGGGTTATACTAATTTGTAAGAGGCTGTGAAAGTGTGTGTCCGTACAAGACTAGAAACAGTGGACTGCTATATTAACTTTATTCTGTAGTTAACGATTTCTTTTTGTGTTCTTTTGTACGTTTGCTACATCGTCATTCTGCTACGTTATCAGTCCTATATTTAAACACTATCAAATTCTTCTGTGGTCTCATAACCAATACCTTATTTTACTTATCTAATTTAAAATTTTGCAATTGGGAAACGCAAGTAAACTGGGCAATGTAATACCAAGCTCATGTTCTGCACACAGTATGTCTGTGTGTTTTCTAGGCCTAAAAGCATCCACATTCACCAGCGACTTCTAATATTTAAGATAAAGGTATTATAATCTCCTCCGACGAATCACAGTAGCCAGAAATCTGGCCTCCTTTTGAAACGCTACACTCTTTCAGAATTTCACGAAATATACTTTCGTATACTTCGCACATTTTCGATCGCTAGCTAGTTCAAAAGACAACAAGCAAGATAGATGGACGACATAGAAGTGAGAAATGAGCTGTGATGTTTACTAAAATGAAAACTTACCAGCCCTGTAACGACACTTCAATGAAAGACTTACTGAATTCTTAAAAAAAAAATAATGGATGTATAACCAATATAATTACGTTTAGTACGCAATGTCAGTTTCAACTCTTGTTACAGTACTACATATTGGTTTCTGGGTTGTATAAAGGCGACACTGCATTTATTATTCAGGTGTATAAATTTTTACAAGCTTACGTAAAGTATACATTATGCATCATATCTGTTACTTCAATACACAAACTGATCAATCCAATCGGGCAAACAAACAAGTAAAAATCGAATAACTACACCAGCCACTATGAATAATACCTGGTTTGTTCTGCACTCAAAAGTCTCCGCTCGTTTCGCAAGTATTTCCTAATAACACACGTGGGACTGCCCACTACTGTCAATGTATGACTGTAGTGACAACTCAAGCATTTCGCACTCCCCATGGCTTACTCGATTTGACCACAAAAGCGATACGTATTCGACTTTGACGCTTACGTCATTTTGACGCATAGACGATAAATAATATATAAAGGTACGTTTACACCGGAGCGAACGTAGCGAACGAGCATCAGCGAACAGAGGATTCTCTTTGGTGTGAACGGTCCGCGAGCAATGTTCGTTCGGCATTCGCAAGTGTTCGCTTGTGTTCCATCGGTTGTCGGTCTTGGAGCGAATCATCAAAGAGAAGTTCGCGTTCTCTCCGCTTCGGCGCTCGCGTGGTGTAAACGACACGGAGAGCATTCGCATCCAGCGTCGTTTGTTTTTGTACGCGAAGTTTACTTTAAGCTTGTGTGGAGAAATACGTAGTGAAGCGATGAATATGTTTTATTACTCGTCGAAGAATATAGGTCGCGAAGGTGTTTGTGAGGCCCGAGAGACCTATATTTTAAAATATCAAATAAAAAAAACCAATATGTGGAACGAAATCGGCGTGATGCATGTCACATTTGTTGCATTCATGCAGCAGAAACGATTTTGTGTTTGTGTGTGTGTGTGTGTGTGTGTGTGTGTTTTCCATGTCACTACCCCTTAAAACTAAAAGGCATATCTGTTAGTAAACACTTTCAGATAATGTGTGTTGCCAAGAATGGGCATCTTATGGCTATTACAAAAAGAACTGAAAGTACAATTATCGTTAAACTTGTTAAATTTTACGTGTATGTTAGTATTGTCAACGACTATTGAATTGCCTTTTAAAACACAATCACATTAAGTAAGGGAATAATCCAGGCATGCTCTTTATAATTAATGCTTTTACTACTCTATTAAAAGTTTCGTTGCCAGCACTGGCACACAATGTAAGTAAAATTTAATCATGTTGAAAATTACGTTCACTGTGAAGGACGCATTTACTACTAACTAGAAAGAAAATTTTTAAAACATTTATTGTACCGATTAGAAAACTTCATTAATGGGTTAATAACATTTAGTGGAATTGAATTGTTTTCCTTCTATGATATAATCTTTAAGTACTTCACATATTGCGCTTCAGGAACTATCTGCGAAATAACCGCAACGGAGATGCAAAATAAATGGACTTGCATAGCTGTCTCCAGTTGCTAAGAACCGAAGCGCAAGTGCAAGTCTTTCTTCAGCCGAGATTGCTTGTCTGTAGTTGGTATCCTGCTTGTAAATCTTACTCTCAATTTACTCAGCAGCCAGTGAAAATCGTCCATAGACATACTAGTATAATTTTAGAATAGACCCAATGAGATTGGTAGCTGCATTTCTGTCACTAGTGTCATACCATGACGTAATTGTCACTTCTTCAAAAATTCAGACACTCTTTCTATTTCTTCGCTGCATTGCTTTCGCCTTTTGTATCTGCACTACAATAGCGCAGTTGCCACACAAAATAATGCTGTCTGGATATCGCTTTTTTTCCATTGTGACTACTAGAATTTCACTACGTTCTTGCAGATGAAATCCGAAGTACAGACGACGACAACTTCAGCGCCAAAAAACAAAAACGCAGCGTTCGCTAGTGTTCGCACGCACAATGCTCGTTTCGCAGAGTTCTCTACTGATCGTCTAGTGTAAATGCCTGCTCGTCAGTACAAACGAACGGTAGTGAACACAAGCGAATGTTTCTCGCGAATGCTCGTTCGCTGCGTTCGTTCCGGTGTAAACGTACCTTAAGTGGTCTATGTTTTGACGTCACCGCGAAGGCCAACGCTGTGAAAGTAGGGAGACCCGTCGGTGCTAATACGGAAACGACCAGGGGTTTAGCAGTCTCCCCACCACATCGTCGCAGCTGTAACCAAGCGACCAATGAAATGTCGCTCCAGAAAAGCCAATGGGGAGACTCTGTGTTTCACGCGCGTGCATATGAACACTTGTGCGATGTATTGCAATAATATTCTACCAACGTTTTCGCTTGTGTTGCCTCTAGATTGGAAACTGCCAATTGTACTTCTTTCTCGAAAGATGTGTTTTAACACATGAGTATGACGTCCAGAGCTTGTTTTTTCGTATTGCTGTTTTATTCAGTAAACTCACAATCAGATGAACTAAGCGCAAAGCATTGGACTCAAGTGATATGGGAACAGCGCTGCAGGACATATAGCGCCAAGCGTAATTCAAGCATTATTTACTCGTTATTGCATGCAGATAACTTTCACAAGTATCGTAAAACTATGTACACAATAGTCATCTTAAAAATATATTCATTGGATGAAGTTGGTTTACACACGCGAAGATCGAGAGTGTGATGTTTTTTTTTTAATGAGAATTGATTTTTTTCCCCCAGGACGGAATTGACAGACAACCGTATTCCTTTTGTTTCCTACAGCTGTTAAACGAATGTCTGTTCGAATTAATTATGTTTCGAAGACGCACATAGGCACAGAAAAAGAAAAAAAATCTTCCAGCAAATGACAACCTTACACAACTATTATCAGTCTTTGCTTATCGTTTTGCTTTTTTCACTGCAAGGAGGCAGTTACCTACAGCGTTTTTCATAACCTTCATTGGGTAAGTTCAAAGGCTAAATAGGAAGCAGTAATTAGCATGGAATGAATCAAATTTGTAATAGTTTGAAAAGTAAGTTACTGTACAGATAGTTTCTCCTTTAGGTGCTGAGTTCTGTCTTTTGCTGTTGTGTCTCAATTAGGGACAGGAGACTGATGACTCCTCTGTTTAGTCCCCTTAAAACTCCCAAAACATCAGACATTAGGTAGCTTTTGTTATAGGAAGTTTTGATTTAGTCACTAATGAAAGTCCATGTCCATATACCACCAACAAAACTAAAAAAAAAACCAACTATTTGGAGGAAATTAAGGACATTTTGGCAACCAACCTTGGAAATTATACAAACCTCACTCATCATGAGAACATTCACTCATAACGAAATAAAGCACTTTGATTTTTTTATCCTCTTAATTACATTTTGTATAAAATTAAGGAAAATGAACAATACTGGAATAAAAATAAATCAAGGTGTGTATCATCAGAAGTGATACTAAATCAGTATAGGATCTTGTTAATGTCTCTATTTAACACTGGAGCGAAATGAAACTCAACCTTTATTCTCTTATAAACATTAGACAATCTACATAAAGTTAGATGTTATGTAGCTAAAGCTACCGGCTTGAAGTTAGCTTCGGATTCGTTTCCAGAAAACCATGCGGGCGGTATAACTCCCAGGCGCAAGCAAGCCAAGGGAGAGTAGTGCCAACCTCCACGCCGAAAACCGACTATTCGGTCAACAAAAAAAAAAAACGATGCGCGTTATTTTAGTGAAATGTAACTTACAGAATATTCAGAATCTTATTACCTGAACCGTGCGTCTCGGTTGCACAGTGGTAGAGTGCCAGACTACAAATCCAAAGGTCCCGGGTTCGATTCCCGCCAGGTCCTGGGATTTTTATCTGACACTTTCCACATCTTTCACCTCTGGCAGTATTGCTCATGTGAAAAATACCGAGTAGCACCGTGGTTCGGAACCCACGTTAAACTGTAGGTCCCCCTGTAACTGGCTGGGTAAGTCAGTTCGAAGGTTGGAGGAAGGCAACGGCATACCACCTCCAAACAGGACCATGCCTAGTAAAGCACTGTGGTGTTCAAACCAATCTTCGGATTGTTGACTGCTTTACCTTTTTATTACCTGAACAACATAGACGAATCAGTAACCTAGAGTAAAATATGAATTCAAAATAAACAATAAACCATACAACAGTATTAAGTAAATGGATACAGGAACAGTACATATAAATTGCTTCCTTTCGAAGCACCAAAAATACTTCCTCTTGTATATTTGATAAAACATAAGACATTCGAAGCTCATAAGCCTACTAAAAATCGGCAAACTTCCGGTTAGCACAATTCTCCCGTTTCCTACAACACTGAAGCAAACAAATCCAATGAGATGTTTACTGTCGTCATTAAACAGTCTGTAGAAGTGCAGCATACGCATCCAAGTATATCCTGACAACATACCATCGCGCATTAAAGAGAGGATCTGAAGGGAAAGTATATAGAAAATCAGAAAAAGTTCTGTTTGTCAGCGAACTGCCGTTCATAGTAAGCTCAAACCTGAGTAACGAAAACATTGTTAGACGTCGACTCATGACACTCTATGGAGGCATACCAGAAACATACAGGGCCTTAGTGACGGAAAGAAACGGATTACGGAGCAGATTGCGAAATAAGATTCTTAGACATTCGTCAAAATTTTCGGCGTAGAAAGGAATTGCCTTTCCTTCCTACATTAAAGAGCCTGTAACTAAAGAATTACTACTCGTCACCATATGACACTCTGTATAGGTATAGCACACACTTCCAAATACTATTTGACAAAGCTTAAAGGCAGATTAACGAGCTGTTTATGAGATATGGTTTTTCGAATATCGTTAAAATTTCCGGCCTCGCTCCGAAATGCATTTCCGTCCTATATTCAAGGGCGTGTAACTAAAGAATTACTAGCCGTCGCCACATGACACTCTATACAGGTATAGCACACACTTCCAAATACTACTTGAAACAGTTTAAAGGCAGATTAACGAGCCGATTATAAGATATGATTTTTCGAATATCGTTAAAATTTCCGGCCTCGGTCCGAAATGCCTTTCCGTCCTATATTTAAGGGCGTGTAACTAAAGAATGACTAGCCGTCGCTACATGACACTCTGTATAGGTATAGCACACACTTCCAAATACTACTTGAAAAAGTTTAAAGGCAGATTAACGAGCTGTTTATTAGATATGGTTTTTCGAATATCGTTAAAATTTCCGGCCTCGCTCCGAAATGCATTTCCGTCCTATATTCAAGGGCGTGTAACTAAAGAATTACTAGCCGTCGCCACATGACACTCTATACAGGTATAGCACACACTTCCAAATACTACTTGAAAAAGTTTAAAGGCAGATTAACGAGCCGATTATGAGATATGATTTTTCGAATATCGTTAAAATTTCCGACCTCACTCCGAAATGCATTTCAGTCTTTTATTCACGGGCGTGTAACTAAAGAATGACTAGCCGTCCCCACATGACACTCTGTATAGGTATAGCACACACTTCCAAATACTATTTGACAAAGCTTAAAGGCAGATTAAAGAGCCGATTATGAGATATGATTTTTCGAATATCGTTAAAATTTCCGACCTCGCTCCGAAATGCATTTCCGTCCTATATTCAAGGGCGTGTAACTATAGAATTACTAGCCGTCGCCACATGCCACTCTGTATAGGTATAGCACACACTTCCAAATACTACTTGAAAAAGTTTAAAGGCAGATTAACGAGCCGATAATGAGATATGATTTTTCGAATATCGTTAAAATTTCCGGCCTCGCTCCGGAATGCAATTCCGTCCTATATTCAAGGGCGTGTAACTAATGAATTACTAGCCGTCGCCACATGATACTCTGTACAGGTATAGTACACACTTCAAATACTACTTGAAACAGTTTAATGGCAGCCGGCCGCAGTGGCCTAGGAGACTGAGGCGCTCCAGTCACGGTCTGCACGGCCACTACGGTCGGGGGTTCGAATCCCCTCTCGTGCATGGATATTTGTGCCGTCCTTAGTCTTGAGTAGTTCATAAGTAGTTTGTAAGCTTAGGGACTGAAGACCCCGTAGTTAAGTCCCATAAGTTCTACAAACATTTGAACATTTTTGTTTAATGGCAGATTAACGAGCCGATTATGTGATACGATTTTTCGAATATCGTTAAAATGTCAATTCTCCAGTGTCCTAAAGGTCCAATAACTTCTACATGTATATAATAATTACTGGGAACGTACAAGAAAAAACTTTTAATGTGCACCATTTCATTCAGTGTTTCAATTAAGTGCTATTTTTAGTCGACCAAAAGCAGCAAATAAAATCCTCTTATGCGCATACTACTTACAATGAAAGTACTTAGGCTCGAACAAAAACATATACACCAAAATCGTATGAGAGATAATGTAGAGGTCCCTTATTACACTAGTGATACTCCCGCATCTGCAAAACTCTGCAGTCGTCCGTTGGAGGCCTTTGCGTGTGCCATGCCGCATTGCACTTTGACCTGTCGGTTCGCCAGTAGGGACGGTGCAGTGTGCCTCCGAAGTTCGTTTTGTGACGGTATTTGTGTGGCGAAGCGTCAGATGGGGTGGCGATTGGTAATCAATCCTGCTAATGTATTGCGATTGATTGAGATGAAGTTACGAAGAACCCTTCTTCGTGAAGATGGTATTTGTGTAGAAGATGAATCATTCGCATGCTTTATCGTATCTGTTATGGTACAGAAATATGAGCTTAAGTTAAATACTGTTGTAACACTAACTCATAATGATGATAATAGGGATGATAATGACGAACAACTATTGAAAGCGGTAGTGCTACGGTAAGTGCGGAAAGAGGCGATGAAAGCAGTGGCAGTGAATACCAACAGTCTTCCGAGAAGAAGGTTAATGTTGCAACTATCATCACGGCTTCTGAAGACAATACGCTAGAGAACATGTACGATGATTATTACATAAGTTCTAGTTAACATTTCTGCATTACGTATGGCGTCTACAGCAGGGCCGGATCTAGGACATTTGCCAAGGGGGGGCAAGCATAATTTGCCGCCCCTTCTTTTACCCCCCACCCCCCTGTAAGAATCGACTTTTTGGCGCTAATTGGGTTACATATTTCTAAATAAATGTCATAATCTCACAACATGAACTTATTTTATTGGCTGAATTAAGATAAAAGGAAAACAGAACAATTTTAATACATACAAAAATATTACAAGATAAATTATCGTACAAAAATCAATTCAAAATTTCGCTTTCCGAGATTTTTCTGCTGCTGCTGAATTTGCTCCTACTAAATTTAAAGAGGGAGCAGCACATGGTACGAGATAGGCCAGATCATTCTTTTGAAGTATTCTTGATTGGACCCCTTTGTACTTTCCAGCCCTGTTTGCCTCATTGTCATGAGACTGCACCCTCCAGTACTTAATGTTCAACCCATCTTGTTCCAATTTTTGCAGTATCTCTTAACTAAGGCCTTCTGTTTTGTCAGTAACTGTAAAAAGTCAGTAAAACTTTCTACAACCTCTGAGTCATTCGAGTTGACATATCGAATTACTTGTGTCATCTGCGCATTGTGGCTGATATCTGGAGTGCAGTCAAATATCAGTGAAAAATATTTAGCAGCTAAAATATCTTTAAGTTTTATTTTGTCAGCAATCAAGTCACGGAATTCATCTTGTATATTTTTTGTAAAAATAGCTAATCTGGCCTTTCTTGTGGCGTTCAATACGCAGACGAAGGGGGACACTATAGTATGATATGGGATCAATTGTATTTAGAAATTTGCCGCTATGTGGATCACCAAAATCACCATCTCCTTTTGTTCCTCTAAAAGGACTCCCTTGCTTAGCTAGAAAAATGACAGCGTCAATAATACAGTGAGATTTCTGGTCTTGCTGCCTAGTGTGCGATACTTAGCAGGCGGGTTTGTCGGAGGTCAGCGAAAGAGTCGAAAGAAGGGCAGCTTGTTTTGTATTGTCGTGATACAGGGGAGACAGCGTCACGGAAATGATGCAGGATCTGGGATGGGAATCATTAGAACAAAGGCGTTTATCGCTGCGACTTGGGCTACTTACGAAACTACAATCGTCAACATTCTTCTCCGAATGCGAAAATATATTATTGCCTCCCACTTACATAAGTAGAAAAGATCATCTGAATAAATGCGTGAAATCAGAGCTCGATCAGAGAGATTCATATGTTGTTTCTTCCCGCGCGCTATTCGAGAATGGAATGAGAGATAAATAGTATAAAAGTGGTCCGATGAACCCTCTGTCAGGCAGATAAATGTGATTTACAGAGTATCCTGTGTGGATGTCCATCAATTCCACCGCTACCGAGAGAGGACTCTAGATCCTTAATGCTTTTGACTTTCAATTAGAAGTGTGCGCACCTGAAGTACTTATTTTTTTTTTTTATAAGGACTGGAACGTTATTCAAATTCACCTGTTCTACAAATATTATCTTGATATGAAATATCTAAATCTAAATCTACATCGATACTCTGCAAATCACATTTAAGTGCCTGGCAGAGGGTTCATTAACCACCTTCATAACTTTTCTCTACCGTTCCATTCTCTAATAGCGCGCGGGAAGAAAGAACACCTAAATCGTTCCGTTTTCGATCTGATTTCTCTTATTTTATTGGGATGGTCATGTCTCCCTAAGTAGGTGGGTGCTAGCAAAATATTTTCACATTCAGAACTAAAAGTCGGTGATTGAAACTTCGCAAACAGATCACGCCGCAATGAATAACGTCTTTCTTTTAATGATTTCCACCCCAATTCGTGCAACATTTCCGTGACGCTTTCCCCCCCCGTAACGTGATAAAACAAAACGAGCTGCCCTTCTCTGAACCTTCTCAATATCTTCCGTCAGTCCCACCTGGTGAGGGTCCCACAAGGGGCAACAGTACTCCAAGAGAGGACGCACAAGTGTGATGTAGGCAGTCTCTTTGGTGGAGCTGGTGCATCGTCTAAGCGTTCTGCCAATGAAACGTAACCTTTGGTTCGCCTTCCCCACAATATTTTCTATGTGTTCTCTCCAGTCAAAGTTGTTCGTAATTGTAACACCTAGGTATTTGGTAGAATTTACGCCCTTGAGGTTCGTCTGATTTATCCCATAATTGAAGTTCAGCGGATTTCTTTTAGTGGTCATGTGTATTACTTCACACTTTTCTTTATTTAGTGTCAATTGCCAATTTTCGCACCAAGTAGAAATTTTGTCTAAATCGCTTTGCAGTTGCTTTTGATCCTCTGTTGACTTCACTAACCGATAAACGACAGCATCATCGGCGAACAGTCTAAGGGAGCTATTCAGATTATCTCCTAAATCGTTTATAAACACGAGGAAGAGTAGGGCACCAATAACGCTTCCCTGTGGAACGCCAGATATCACTTCTGTTTTACTCGATGACTTACCGTCAATTACAACGAACTGTGTCCTTTCTGATAGGAAATCGTGAATCCAATCGCACAATTGGGGAGATATTCCATAAGCACGCAATTTCATTAGAACCCGCTTGTGGGGTACAGTATCAAAAGCCTTCCGGAAATCCAGAAATATGGAATGAATATTCATTTATCTGAAAAAGGTAATCTGTGCAAATTAATAAACATTGTGCATTTACTTACGCAATAACGCAAACATCTCCGTCATTCTGGCTAATATCTAGTAGATTTTTAAAGTTTTATTAGCTGAAGTACCTGTGACAGGGCAACTGAAGTCTGCAACCAGGAATCTTAGTTTTATTAAATGATTTCGGTATTTCTTGCAGTCATTTTACTTTTAATAATTCTGTGTCAGTTAATTTTATTAAATTATACCAGAAAGATACATTCTGTAAAAAAAAGAAAGAGAGTCGGTCAAAATTGGCTGCCCTCTAAATTCTGCCGCCCGGGGCAACTGCTCCCTTTGTCCCCCCCCCCCCCTAGATCTACAGTTACATCTACAGTGCCATCTGGAGCATGATTGCAGAATTTTGAATAAAAACGACACCCACCAGCACATTGAGGTGTACGTAGAGATCCTGTAAGCAAACGTTCATACAGATATGTTTATTCGAGCCCATGTACTTTCCTTTATTACGAACACACAACACCGTGATTCCAATCCTTAACAACCACTGTCTATTTCTCAGAGCAAAATACATCACAGAATACATAACATAAATCATGGAACATCAATATATATAAAAAGATTTATAAATATATAAAAAGATAACCCGCAACATCCTTATTAGACAAAAATCGATTGCCGTCCGCGGTGGCCGAGCGTTCTGCGCCGCGCCAGTGACAGTCTGCACGGCCACTACGGTCGGGGGTTCGAATCCCCCCTCGGGCATAGATACACTCAGTCGCAAAAGTATTCGGGCAGTGGGAAGTTTCACAATGAATACTCGAGAAACACTGACTATGAAACCCAAACATATTTATTAGCAATGTATATGTGTAACAACATTAATTACAAAAGAATTATTGTATTATTTCGTTTCCAAAAAATAAATAACAGAAAAATTATCAACAAAAATGAAACAATCTGCACACCCTGCTGCTACAAAAGTATTCGGACACTGTCCAACAAATGTTCATAAGTTGTACGACGAAAATGTCAATACCTTGTGGGTCCACCTTTCATTTTCAATACCTCCTCCAATCTATTAGGCATACTTTCCATGAATTTTTTCGTGAAATCTGGGCCTATATTTGCCCATT
Source organism: Locusta migratoria (assembly GCA_026315105.1). Taxonomy (NCBI): domain Eukaryota; kingdom Metazoa; phylum Arthropoda; class Insecta; order Orthoptera; family Acrididae; genus Locusta; species Locusta migratoria. The sequence goes on from CM048755.1 coordinate 109,266,217, forward strand.
CTTGGCGCAATTTCTCTTTCGAGGTGACCTTCGCATAAATGTTGTGCGCGCAGAGGGTCCGTTTCAATTCATCCCACAAATGTTAGATTGGATTAATGTCTGGTGATTGGGGAAGGGGTGCAATACTTCCGGGTAATTGAAGAGCAACCACATTTGTACAATTTGCGCGGTATGCTTGGGATCATTATCCTGATAAAAATGAAAGTTGTTCGCAATACCCAGATGCCGTGCACTCTGCTTCAAATGTCCTCGCAGTATATTCAAATACGCTTCCTTGTTCATCGTATCATCAATGAACACTAAATCACCCAAACCATTGCCGGACACGCATCCCCACACCATGATGCTCCCACCTCCAAACTTTACTGTTGGTTTGAGGTTCCTGGGATTCAGCTCTTCATTGGCCTTTTGGCACACGTTTGCATTTCCGTCGCTTTGCCATAATGTACATTTACATTCGTCGCAAAATATCACCCGATTCCACCAAGCCTGATCGTATTCGGCGTATTCCCTCGCAAACTGCATACGTTGCATCTGGTTCACTGCATTTATGAATGGCTTTCGCCGTGCCACTCGACCACGGTACTGTGATCGTCAGAGTACTCTCCGCACGGTTTCGGGATGAACTTTTATACCGAGATCTCCCTCCACCTCACTTGCAATTAGTGTGGCAGATATTTTCGAATTCTGTTGGACCTTTCGCACAATCACGCGATCATCTCTCTGTGAAAATGTCCGTGGCCGTCCTGTACTGCAACGGAATTCCAATCGGTCTTCTTTCTCGAGCCGTTTAATAATGTCGTGAACTGTACTTTTCTTCACGTTCGCTATTACGGAAATTTCCCTCCAGATTTTCTCCTTCGCGTGATGATAAACGACAAGTTGCCTCTGCTCGAACGTAGAACACTTCCCTCTGCGTCCCATCGTCGACCTGCACAGGCTCGCGATACGTGTTTACTAATCATCGCTATCGTCTCGCGGAAATGTCGGACACACTGCAGTCGCTTCACCCTCTGTGCGTCTCGGAATGATCTATTCTCTCACGTTGTCCGCCTTTGTCCGAATACTTTTTTTGCACCTTCCCATGCCGTTTTCAGGAAATATTATGTAACAGACACATGTCCAACAACAATTCTTCGTATTTGACGCGTGTTTCGCGTTGCGACATCGTACCCGGAGTCCCAAATACATTACAAAGTGCCATTTCTGTATTTGTTCATGTGGAAAACTGCAAAATTATGCGCATTGACGTGCTGTCCGAATATTTTTGCGACTGAGTGTATTTGTGCCGTCCTTAGTATAAGCTAGTTCATAAGTAGTTTGTAAGTTTAGGGACTGATGACACCGTAGTAAAGTCCCATAAGCGCTACAAAAAAAAAAAAAAAAAAAAAAAAAAAAAAAAAAAAAAAATCGATTCGGTTGGAAACATTTTTGTTTACTAAAGATTTTGTCTATGGATAATGTCTATTATGATGTCTTAAATGCCGCGGCGGATTAGCCGTGTGGACAGGGCCGCCGTGCTACGGTGCGCGCGGCCGTTCACCGTCGGGAGCTCGAAGTCCCCTCCCCCCCCTCGGGCACGGGTATTTGTGTTGTCCTTAGGTTAGTTTACCTTACATTTATATATTTTTGACGACCTTACAGAGTTTATTTAATGAAATAAATCGCAATTTGCTATCACTTATGGCTTCACTGTACTAGGTTTAGATGGAATACCAAACTGCGAATCTCGGCCGGGTTCAAATTTTCATTCGCCGCAGTTTGGTATTCCATCTAAACCTAGTACAGTGAAGCCATAACTATCGCAAACTGCGATTTATTTCACAGTTTACCTTAGTTGAAGTAATTGGTAAGCTATGGACTAATGGCCAAGTAATTGAGTCCGACAGATTTAGAAACATTCGAACATTTTTTTATGTCTCAAATACAGAAATACTTATCCGTGTGAACGTACTTCGTTCTCCGACTCTACCCATCTGAGAAGATAATTAGTGGTTCGTTTTGAGGACAGTAATTTATTATTAACTGTTATTTTGTGCCGCAGGGGAATAGCCGGGCGCCCTGGAGCGCCACGTTACGGATCGCGCGGTTTCCCGCGTGGGGGGTTCTATTCCTCCCTCTGGCATGGATGTTTGTGTTGTCTTTAGTATAAGTTAGTTCATGTTTGTAAGTTTAGGGACTGATGACCCCGCAGTTAAGTCCCTTGAGCTTAACAAACATTTGAACATTTGTTATTTTGTAAACTTACAAAACATTCGAAAATTGTCACTTATTCGGAACTAAACACCCAAGCATTTGTTTCTTCCTTAGTTTTCTAATCAGTTGGAAATGTAAATAACATACAATGTTGTGGAACATCCTTGTAATATACAATAAAAAGGCTTAGAACCAGGGTTTAACGTTGTCTAAAATTTTCGAATCAGATCTCCGATACGTCGGCGATATATCGCTGTTCAAAACAGCAGTGTTAAAGTCGACGTTCTTGGGCAAAACATCGATGTTTTCAGAACATTGATGTATCGTTTGCATCCCTAGTCATCAGTCTTGTGACTGGTTTGATGCGATCTGTCACCAACTCCTCTCCTTCGCCAACCGTTTCATTTCAGAGTAGCATTGCAACCTACATCCTCAATTATTCCCCTAGTGATTTAAAATACCTCGACATTTATAAGTTGGGGCAAATGTACAAAAGTTTGTAAATCTATCGGACTCGGCTATAGGTTATTAGTCCGTAGCTTACAAACTACTTCAACTAAGTTCAACTAACCTAAGGACAACACACACATCCATACTGGAAGGAGGATTCGAACCTCCGACGTTGGACGTCTCGCATTCCGCAACGCGGCGCCCCAGACCGCTCGGCTACTCTCGCGCGGCCAGTTGGAGCAAATACCTAGAATAAATGTCTGTGCAAGTGCACAAAATTCATAAATACCTAGGTATTTATGAATTAAAAAGATAAACTTACAAGCAGTTGTTGTTGTTGTTGTTGTGGTCTTCAGTCCGGAGACTGGTTTGATGCAGCTCTCCACAATACCCTATCCTGAGCAAGCCTCTTCATCTCCACATAAGAACGGCAACCTACATCTGTCTGAATCTGCTTACTGTATCCATCTTTTGGTCTTCCTCTGCGATTTTTACCCCACACACTTCCCTCTAATGCTAAATTCACAATGCCTTGATGTCTAAGAATGTGTCCTACCAATCTATCCCTTCTTTTAGTCAAGGTATGCCAGAATTTTCTTTTCTCCCCAATTCTGTTCAGTACCTCCTCATTAGTCACGCGATCCACCCACCTAATCTTCAGCATTCTTCTGTAGCACCATATTTCAAAAGCCTCAATCCTTTTCCTGTCCGCACTGTTTATCGTCCATGTCTCACTCCCATACAAGGCAACACTCCATACAAATGCCTTCAGAAAGGACTTCCTTAGGCTTAAATCAATATTCGATGTTAACAAATTTCTCTTTTTCAAAAACGCTTTTCTGCCCATTGCCATTCTGCATTTTATATCCTCTTTACTGCGACCATCATTTGTTATTTTACTGCCCAAGTAACAAAACTCATCTACCTCCTTTATTGCTTCGTTACCCAATCTAATTCCTTGCCGGCCGCGGTGGTCGAGGAGACTGAGGCGCTCCAGTCACGGTCTGCACGGCCACTACGGTCGGGGGTTCGAATCCCCCCTCGGGCATGGATATTTGTGCCGTCCTAGTTCGTAAGTAGTTCATAAGTAGTTTGTAAGTTTAGGGACTGATGACCCCGTAGTTAAGTCCCATAGACTATACAAACATTTCCATTTTTTCCTAATTCCTTCAGCATCACCTGATTTTCTTACACTGCACTCCATTACCCTAGTTTTACTCTTGTTAATGTTCATCTTATATGCACCTTTCAGCGCACTGTCCATTCCGTTCAATTGCTCTTCCAGGTCCTTTGCTGTATCTGGCATAATTACTATGTCGTCGGCAAAACGCAATGTTTTTAATTCTTCACCCTGAACTTTAATTCCTTCTCCAAATTTCTCCTTGCTTTCCTTTATAGCTTGCTCAATGTACAAATTGAATAACAATGGAGGAAGACTACAACCCTGTCTTACTCCCTTTCCAACCACTGCATCCCTTTCATGCCCTTCAACTCTGACAACCGCTGTCTGGTTTTTGTACAAGTTGTAAATAACCTTACGCTCCCTATATTTTACTCCTGCTTGCTTCAGAACTTGAAAGAGTTTATTCCAATCAACATTGTCAAAAGTCTTCTCCAAATCTACAAAAGCTAGAAATGTAGGTTTGCCTTTTCTTAATCTATCTTCTAGGATAAGCCGTAAAGTGAGTATTGCCTCCCGTGTTCCTACATTTCTCCTGAACCCAAACTGATCTTCCCCGATGTCGGCTTCTACCAGTTTTTCCATCCTTCTGTATATAATTCGTGTTAATATTTTTCAACCATGACTTATTAAACTGATGGTTCTGTAGTTTTCACACCTGTCTAAATGTTCAAATGTTTGTATAGTCTATGGGACTTAACTACGGGGTCATCAGTCCCTAAACTTACAAACTACTTATGAACTACTTACGAACTAGGACGGCACAAATATCCATGCCCGAGAGGGGATTCGAATCCCCGACCGTAGTGGCCGCGCAGACCGTGACTGAATCGCCTCAGTCCCCTCGGCCACCGCGGCCGGCCTCCTTTGTAGAGCCCCTCTATATACTCTTTCCACCTTTCAGCTTTCCCTTCTTTGCTGAGAACTGGTTTTCCATCAGTGTCCTTGAAATTCATAGAGCTGTTTTTCTTATCTCCAAATGTTTCTTTTATTTTCCTGTAGGCTGTATCTATTTTTCCCCTTTTTATACATTCTTCTACATCTTTGCATTTGCCTTCTAGCCACTCCTGCTTAGCCATTTTGCACTTCCTGTCAATCTCATTCCTTAGTCGTCTGTACTCAATTTTGCCTGTTTCCTTTACTGCATTTTTATATTTTCTCCGTTCATCGATTAAATTTAGTATCTCCTGTGACATCCAAGGATTTGTTGTAGGTCTTGCCTTTCTACCTATTTTGTCCTCTGCTACCTTCACTATTTCATCTCTCAATTTTACCCATCCCTCCTCTACTGTTTTATTTTCCCCTGTTTCTGTCAATTGTTGCCTAAAGCTCCCTATGAAATTCTTAAGAACCTCAGGTTCCTTCAATTTATCCAGGTCCCATCTCCTTATTTTCCTACCTTTTTGTAGTTTCTTTAGTTTCAACCTACAGTTCATAACCAACAAGTTATGGTCAGAGTCTATATCTGCCCCTGGGTATGTCTTACACTGTAAAACCTGGTTCCGAAATCTATGTCTTACCGTTATAAAATCTATTTGGTATCTCCCGGTGTCTCCTGGTCTCTTCCACGTATACAATCTTCTTTTGTGATTCTTGAACCAGGTTTTTGTTATAACTAAATTATGTTCTGTGCAAAATTCTACCAGGCGGTTACCTCTTTCATTCCTTTTGCCCAGACCATATTCACCTACTATCTTCCCTTCCCTTCCTTGTCCTACTACCGAATTCCAGTCTCCCATAACAATTAAGCTTTCCTCTTCCTTAATTGTCTGAATAATTTCCTTTAGCTCCTCATATATTACTTCGATTTCCTCATCATCGGAAGAGCTAGTTGGCATATAAACCTGTACTACTGTGGTCGGTGTTGGCTTCGTATCTATCTTGACAATGATAATGCGATCACTGTGCTGGTCATAGTAGTTTAGCCGCATTCCTATTTTCTTCCTCATTATCAATCCTACTCCTGTGATACCCCCAATTGATTTTGTATTTATAATCCTGTACTCAGCTGACCAGAAATCCTGTTCATCCTGCCACCGAACTTCACTAATCCCCACTATATCTAACTTCAACCTATCCATTTCCCTTTTTAAATTTTCTAATTTTCCTACTCTATTAAGGGATCTAACATTCCACGCTCCGACCCGTAGAATGCCAGTATTGTCTTTCCTGATGATCACATCCTCCTGAGTAGTTCCCGCCCGGAGATCCGAATGGGGGACTATTTTACCTCCGGAATATTTTACCCGAGAGGATGCCATCATCATATGTTCATACAGTAGATATGCATGTCCTCGGGAAAGGTAACGGCTGTAGTTTCCCCTTGCTTTCAGCCGTTCGCAGTGGCTGTGTGGCAAAGCCACATTAGCTGATGTTACAAGGCCAGCTTAGTCAATCATCCAGACTGTTGCCCCTGTAACTACTGAAAAGGCTGCTGCCCCTCTTCAGGAACCACACGTTTGTCTGGCCTCTCCACAGATACCCCTCCGCTGTGGCTGCACCTACGGTACGGCTATCTGTATCGTTGAGGAGTCCTGTGAAGTTGGCACCCCTTTTTTGGAAAATGTACATTTTTTCAGAGTTCTAGACAGGTATGCAATAATTCTGGTGTTCTCTGTACAAAATTTAAATAGTTCTGCAAAATTTCCCCGAAAAAATACGAAAAATTACCACAAAATTTAGTTTTTTCAAAATAATTTTTTGCCTATTAGTACAAACATAGTTCTGATCACAGTTATAAACAGCTCTCAAAGACTTCTACAGGAAATCCAAATGACGTTTTTCTGTGCAGATTATACTTCATGAGATAATTGCAATAATGGGGAATCCATTTACACGCTACTGTGAAGTTGGCACCCCTTTTATCAAAAATGTGCATTTTTTTCAGAGTTCTAGGCAGATATGCAATAGTTCTGGAGTTCTCTGTACAAAATTTAAATAGTTCTACAAAATTTCGCCGAAAAATTACAATAAATTGTAACAAATTTTAGTTTTTTCAAATAATTATTTGCCTATAAGCGTAAACATAGTTCTGATCACAGCTCTAAATAGCTCTCAAAGAGTTCTACAGAAAATCATAATGACATTTTTCTGTGCAGATTATACTTCATGAGATAATTGCAATAATGTGGAATCCATTTACACGCTACTGTGAGCTGTGATCAGAACTATGTTTACGCTTATAGGCAAATAATTACTTGGTAAAAACTAAAATTTGTTATAATTTTTTGTAATTTTTTCGCGAATTTGTGCAGAACTATTTAAATTTTGTACAGAGAACTCCAGAACTATCGCATATCTGTCTAGAACTCTGAAAAATATGAACATTTTTGATAAAAGGGGTGCCAACATCACAGTAGCGTGTAAATGGATTCCCCATTATTGCAGTTATCTCATGAAGCATAATCTGCACAGAAAAATGTCATTAGGATTTCCTGTAGAACTCTTTTAGAGCTATTTATAGCTGTGATCAGAACTATGTTTACGCTTATAGGCAAATAATTATTTGGAAAAAACTAAAATTTGTTACAATTTATTGTAATTTTTTCGGCGAAATTTTGTAGAACTATTTAAATTTTGTACAGAGAACTCCAGAACTATTGCATATCTGCCTAGAACTCTGAAAAAAAATGCACATTTTTGATAAAAGGGGTGCCAACTTCACAGCAGCGTATAAATAGATTCCCTATTATTGCAATTATCTCATGAAGTATAATCTGCACAAAAGAATGTCATTAGGATTTGCTGTAGAACTCTTTGAGAACTATTTAGAACTGTGATCATAACTATGTTTGTACTAATAGACAAAAAATAATTTTGAAAAAACTAAATTTTGTGGTAATTTTTCACATTATTTCGGCAAAATTTTGCAGAACTATTTAAATTTTGTACAGAGAACTCCAGAACTATTGCATATCTGTCTAGAACTCTGAAAAAAATGTACATTTTCCAAAAAAGGGTTGCCAACTTCACAGGACTTCGTTGAGGCACGCAAGCCACCCCACCTCGGCAATGTCTGTAGTTTATGGGAGTGGTTACAAGCAGTACATTAGAAAAAAAGAAAAAATGTGATATTATGTACTACTTTACAAACTACATATCAAATTATTCAATTCTCTTCTGTTCACATTTCCCAGCAGTCCAAGTTTCGCAAACATACAATGTTGTGCTGCAAACGTATGTTCCGAGAAATTTCTGCCTCAAGTCCAGGGCGATATTTGACAGCAGTAGATTTCTCTTTCCCATGAATGCCCTCTTTGCTTGCGCTACTCTGCTTTTTATGACCCCCCTTGATTCGTCCGCCGTGGGTTAGTTTACTGTGGAGGTAGCAGAATTCCTTGTCTTCGTGTACATTGTGATCGGCAATTCGGATTTATTTTCTCGCTACTTTTATTTCCATTACTTCTTATAACTTTCGTCTTTCTTTGGTTTACCTTCAATCCATGGTCTGTGGTCATTAGTATTTCATTCTATGCAACAGATCCTGTAATTTTCCTTCACTTCCACAGACGATAGCAATGTCATCAGCAAATCTTATCATTGATATCCTTTTACCCAGAACTTTTATCACAGCCTTGAACCTCTTCTTTATTTCCGACATTACGTCTTCATTGCGCAAATTAAAAAGTGATGGCGACAGTCCACAACCTTTTCTTATGCTCTTTTTAATCGGAGCACTTTGTTCTTGACTTTCGATGCTTATTGCATCCACTTGGCTCGTATACAAACAATGTAATACCCGCTTTTTTTTCCTACAGCTTACTCCTATTTTTCTCAGAATTACGAACATCATAAATGTTTCAAATGTTTGTATAGCTTATGGGACTTAACTAAGGGGTCATCAGTCCCTAAACTTACAGACTACTTATGAACTAGCTAACACTAAGGAAGGTCAAATATCCATGCCCCCGACCGTAGTGACCATGCAGACCATGACTGACGCGCCGTAGTTCCCTCGACCACCGCGGCCGGCTACGAACATCATACAGCACCTTACATTATCGAAGGCTTTTTCCAGGTCACAAATATGTCTCGGTTCTTCTTTAGTCTGGCTTCCATGATAAATTGCAGCAATGCTATCGCGGCCACGCATTGCAGTAAAGGACGGCCCGTGTCAATGCCGCCTCACAGCCGTCGGCTCTTCTACCTGCCGGGCAGAGATCGGACGGGGAGATAAGCGGACCGCCCCTCGACTCGAACTGGGTGCTAATGTCACTGGGTGCAAATGTCACTGGGTGCTTTTGTCAGGGCACCAATCGGCTCGCGCGGCGCCGACTCGATCCGGAATTTAAACATCCCGAATGTCGTCGGCTCGGCGTGAGCCGGCTGCAGCGGAGTCGTCTCGGCTCGGCCGGGAGTGTGAACAGAGCAATTGAAAACAATGTGATCACGGCCTAAGATACCGAGCGAAGCTCGGTCGCCCAGGTAATTAAGTAGGTCTCGGTATATATGATACTGGCGAGGTTACAATTTATTACAATTATTGAACAATAAAGGTATTGATCCCTGGACGTACATTGCATCGAGAACCAGGGAGGGGGGTGAGCTCAAGGATGCAACAAATGGAACAAAAAGTAACGCTGGTCGCAGGGCTTTGCCAGGTGTCGCTATCTTCAGGGGTCTGTTGACACGTCCCGATTCACCATCAATCGGGTCGCCGAATATTTCGATTTTGGGTCAATCGAAAATTAAAGAAGTTCAAAAGCTAAAACGTTGGTGCGATACAGGCATCTCATTGTCTCATTCTTTTCGCTGACCAGCCGTACCGCTTTGCGGCGATCAACATTTTACTCACTGAGGCAGCCACGTTGTGTTCGCTTTTTACGCCTTCCAGATTTTTTTTAATGCGGAAACTAACGTTATAGTTGTACCCACGTAATACTTTTACATATGTTTTAGAAGTTGTATTGCCATCAATGTATCTTCTTAAAGTTGTGTTATGCTTTTACCTGTACATTTAAGGTTATCCATTATATGTAAAGCGACCAATTTTATGAAGAAAAATGAGGAAGGAAGGAAAAACCAGTACGGCACATTTCTGTGGCTGTGTATGGTGAATGAACATACAGCAAGTTACAGCGATTTAATAGTTAGCAATTGTTGTGTTGAAAAGTACTATAGCGGCCATTACCAAAATAGACAGATCAACGTCATCCTGCAGTCTTACAGCAATTGCCACTTACAGGTGATTTCAGGTGTTAGTAAAAATTCCGAAAAAATGGGAGATCTCTATTTGTAACAGAGAGTATGATGGACTACTTTCCAAAAGAACATTCTTGCCAGTCATGACGGAAAAGAATAAAAACTTCCGTTGCAAGAAATTTTCAAGAAAAATACTTTCTTAGTTCAGCATGTGGAAAAAAATAGAACCAGTAGTAACTGTGTGTTTTGACATATTCATAAACATAAACTATATGTAAACCCGGGTGCTTACTTGCCGGCCGCAGTGGCCGCGGGGACTGAGGCGCTCCAGTCACGGTCTGCACGGCCACTACGGTCGGGGTTCGAAACTCCCCTCGGGCATGGATATTTGTGCCGTCCTAGTTCGTAAGTAGTTCATAAGTAGTTTGTAAGTTTAGGGACTGATGACTCCGTAGTTAAGTCCCATAAGCTTAACAAACATTTGAACATTTTTGATTTTTGGTGTTTACTTATCCTGCACTCTCTGCATCCATCTTCTTCTCTCCCATCTCTCTGATCGTTTCCACCTTTTCCTCTCGGCAAAGTTTTTTTACAAGGTTACCCTGTGTCATGTACCATACCAATATTTATGTCCCCAGTGACCTTCCTCTTGGTTTGAAGGTCATGTGTGCAAAAATTAATTAAGATCGAAGTAAAACTATGCATTTTGTTGAAGTCCGTAAGTTAAGTACCCTCCATCATGCAACATCCGATATTTTATACAGACGGTGACATTCCTCTTGTCTTTAAGCTCAGATATGCCAAATTTTATCAGTATGCAATAAAAACAGAGTCATTATTACAAGACGCACTTCGTTGTTTTCAAATTTTCCAGTTTTAATTCATACAACCCCTGCTCTGAGAGTAATGAAAACGACACAAAAAGATCTGTAAAATCGATCGAGCTGTTCTTAAGTTATGGCGCGACCAAGGTATTCAGGGATACATTTTTATGTTGCAAGATACCTTCCCCCATGCGCCGTATGAAACTTTAGGTACACTCTTGCCTTCCTCTTGTATTGGACGTCACGCGTGCAAAATTTTGTGAAGATCGGAATGAAACTGTAGCTTTCGTCAGTCTGTAGGAAAAGTATCCTCCCCCTTGCACCTTAATTCTGTCCTATCGAAAGTACTTTCTTAGCTGACGTCTTCTACCTATAAACTACGTGCCGGCAAAATTTCAGCTTCATAGGTGCATTAGTTTTACAGATTTTGTGTTTAGTCAGTGAGTGAGTGCGTGACTGACCTTTCGCTTTTATATATACAGAATCCTCCTGAATTGTGTGTCCTACAAAAAAAATTATTTACCAGATTCGTACAGTGAAATATTAGAAAACTGACTACGAAATGTGTTGTTAATGGAGTTGGTTGTAAACACGTAGTAAATTACAATCTCATGCATATTAGAACGAATTTTTATGCAATTCATTGTCTTTGACGTCATAGCACCTGAACTATATGTCGTAATACGATATTGTTTCGAAATATAAAATGTAAAATGTCTGCAAAATACCTCGCGAACGGAGATAGTAGGAAAGACGCAATAAATCAAAACGTCATGCCTGATGAGGCGGTTTTTCATGATCCTAATTGTTTATGACTCCATATCTCATGAACTGCGTGTCGTACTACGACAAAATTTTGAACGTACCTGCAGTGGTATGTGTGTATACTGTCTGTAAGATTTCTCACGAATACAATTAATAGCGCACGAGTAAGAAATTGTAGCGTCGTACCAAACACCGTAATTTTACTGCATGAACACCGAAAAAATAGTAAGCGAGAAACTTTTTTCGTTTCATCATTTTGCTATGGTTGTCAGCGAGAAAAAGTTTCTCATAGGTTTGAAATTATGTTTACAGTTTGTTGCTAGTCGCTACGTGCTCTCCTTCTCAAATAGTGGACTGATAAAGTCACAGTATCACGTGCCGCAACACGGGGAAGTTTTTATTGTTCATGGCGTTAAATCCTTTGAGCTATCGGTCCTATCGCAAAAACGTTTCTTAGCTGACGTCTACTACCTATAAACTATATTCCTGCCAAATTTCAGCTTCATAGGTGAAGTATTTTACGAGAGTTCGTGTTTAGTCAGTGGGTGAGTGAGTGTGTGAATGAGTGTAGTGTGTGTGTGTGTGTATGTGTGTGTGTGTGTATGAGAGAGAGAGAGATTAGTGTGAACAAATAACATGGCTCGAAGTAACAAAACTTTTACGCTAACCACGGTACTACGACGACATTTTAGGAAATTGCGCAACGTACCGCCACATGCTTGTGCATACTAAACGCGTAAATCATCTTTTGCGATTTTTTCGAAATCGCCTGAGTAGTGCGCCTTAGTACTTGCACATTACGTTGTACTAATGTAGTGCTAATAGCGTACAAAGTTTGAAGTAAATCCGTGATCCAAACGTCGCGACCTCCCTTTATCAGTTGCAGTCTCGTGTGCTTTTACTGCTGTAATCTCGCCTTTCCTTGTTCGTTTGAGTTTTATTTCTTGGATATTGACGACGTTACAGTTTTTGCGAAGAAAATGATACACCGTCGCAATTGTACGGATGGAGGAAGGAAGGAATCTTAGGGTTTAACGTTCCGTTGACAGAGTGGTCATTAGAGACGGAGCTTACGCTCGGAATTTTGGGTAAGGATGGTGGAAGGAAATCGGCCGTGCCCTTTGAAATGAACCACTCCAGCATTTGCCTGAAGTGATTTAGGGAAATCACGGAAAACCTAAATCTGGATGACCGGAGGTAGATTTGAACCAACATCCTTCCGAATACGAGCCGAGTGTGTTACCACTGCGCCACCTCGCTCGGTGAAGAAATCTTTGAGATGCTCACTAGACGTGACAGTGAATGTGAACTCATCGACTGTGACGACTCTTCGACAGAATCTCGGAGTAACAGTCTTGCGCCACATTCATCAGGTGGTGTAACAGTACCACCTGTTTCAAGAACGGATGAAAGTCTTTCAGAATCTCATGAATCAGAAAATCAGAGAGAGAAAAAGGACGCTTTAGCAACACGTTATCTGGAGGAAAAATGATTATCGTCCGTTTGTGCATGCATTTGACGATTCAATTTCAGGGCAGAAATGGCCACATTCATATAGTCTGTCATTTTTCCTTGTATTCTTAACGGAAGGTCTGACGAAATATGTTGCAGACGAAACAAACAGATTTCATTTATATACCAAAGATGGAAAGAAACGGGGTTTGAAGAATTGCAATCTTTCGTTGCTGTTTGTCTGCTGATGGCTCGAGTGAAGAAACTGAAAGTTAGTGACTATTGGTCCAGATATATACTCTTCAATACTCCAATTTTCAGCGAAATAATGTCCAGGAATCGATTTCTCTTAATTTTAAGAATGTTTCATTTTAGTGACAACTTTCCCATTAATGAAGGAGACAGATTATTTAAGATTAGAAATATTGCTGATACGGTCCGCACAACATTCCACAGCACATTTCATGCTTACCAAAAGCTTTACATCGACGAAAGCCTGTTGGTTTTCAAAGGGCAATTGTCTTTCAAAGAATATATTCCATCCAAACGAATTAGGTTTGAAATAAAAACGTTTGTGCTGTGCGACTGGTTACATACTGGACTTTATTGTATATACAGGCACCACGACTGAAATTGGCTTTCACAATCTGGGGAAAAGTGGCGACATAGTAGCCACACTGCTGAAACCATACTTACAACGGCTTCACACGCTTTATGTCGACAACTGGTATTCGAGACCAGACCTGTTCTTCTGGCTTCATAACCACGGTACGAATGCCTGTGGTACTGTTCGTAAAAACAGGCGTAACTTGCCAAAATTGCATGACGAACTGAAACGAGGAGAAGTACAGTTTATATCAACTAATACAATTTTTGCCATGAAGTGGTGTGATTAGAGAGAAGTGTGGATGTTGACCACCAGTAATACTGCAGAAACGTGTGATACGGAGAAGACTGGTGAAAGACGCAGGAAACTACAATGCGTTGCAGATTAAATCGCTAGTACGGGGGCAGTTGACCCTACCAACATGCTACTGAGCTCAGTCGAATCAATGATGAAGACAGTAAAGTGGTACAAGAAGTGCAGAAGTTCTTCTTCCATGTATCAGATCTGTGCGTTTTAAACGCCCATGCTCTCCATAGAGAAGTAACAGGGCGGAAGATGCCAATAGCAGAATTTCACCTGTCTCTGGTAAGAGAACTTGTTGAGACTTACGCCACAGACCGGAGGAAAGCTGGCAGAGGGAGGCGCTCTGATGACGAGAATCCTCTGCGATTTACCGGGAGGCATTTTCCGAATATAACAGAGAGCGAAAATTCGAAGAAAAGTAGGCCAGTGCGAAGATGTGCCGTTTGTTCCAAGCAGAAAGTGCGCCAAGAGACTAGGTACAAATGCAGAACTTGCAATATACCACTGTTTGTGGTTTCGAGGCTTATCAAATTAATAAATAAAATTTAACTGTCGATAATCGCACAGCAAAATGTTATTCGTAATTTTTGAAAGTAATTGAAACCAAAAATAAATAAAAAATATAAAACGAAAGGAATAAAAAAAGGTTTTTAACTTCGCCAGTGCCGCTCTAAAGCCCGGATCCAAAAGAAGGACGGGAAATATATAGGAAAGATGTAAAAGGCATTCGAACACAACAGTACCTAGCTTTGAAACGGGTCTCAAGTTGTATGCTGTGCTGACAAAAAGACAAATTTTGTACGTTTCAGACGCTTTAATTATCTGCTTAGTATGGAAGCATAAAAAAAAATAAAAAAAATGCACAACACATATTGCACCAATGAAACATAATTATACATATTATTCTCATTAAGTGGAGGAACAAATATTCAGGTATCAATATTAGGAATCGTTGATTATTTGACTTTGATAAACGCGTAGGGGAATTACATAAGGTTTATACGCTCGAATTGTAATAGTAAACGTCGATAGAGGTTCCCGACATTCCGTGAAAGTGGTTCAGAGATATTGTGTTACCATAGACGCACAAGAGCTGCAGGAAATTTCGGATCCTGCAGTAAGTTGAGCACAAAAAATTAAAAATCAGTCGTAGATCATCCACCACTTTCCGCTAGCAAGAAGCGATTCCAAATAAACACTCTTCTGTAAATGTTCAGATTTCTTGCGGAGTAGTTCGGTTTTCTGTATGTGTTACCTGTGACGTTTTCTCCTTGCAGTTGTTTATATCATTTTGAAGCTAATTATTAGTGGGGGTTTACATTGTAAACTGTTCTGTTCTATGCAGAGAAGATTGCAGAAATGATGAAATCTTGTAGATACTGGAAGGGGCAGTAAGGATGAATTCCTCGATGATGTATTAGTGATGACTTCTCAGCAATATTTGACACGAATATTCCTAAGCTCTGAACACAGCAGGTATGCACACAAGTCTGATACTTCTTCGAGAGCTGCAGTGAACAATAACTCAGCATCCGAAGAACCTGGAGATATAAACAAACTCTTCAGAAAATAGTATGGTTTAAATATGTATTCCACTGGAAGAACAGTGGTTTTCGACCCCGTTCTTTATCAGTTTCACATAAGGTCAGATAGAAACTAGAAGTATTCTAAAAGTTTCAAGACCTTTTAACAGAAAAGTGGATCAATCAGACAACCAGTTCGGTAACTATCACCTAGAAAAGAGTAGATTGTGGGTGGGTAGTTAACAATGAAGACCGAACTAGTCGACGCATGAAAATCGTTTTTACAAGTAACTAATAAAATCGTGTCGGAAATTATGGAAAATACATAATTATTAGGGCAGAAATAATTTTAATGTCTCTGTGAAGAAGCTACCAAGCAGAGAAAAATAAAAGCAATATTGTTATGTTTCAGTGAGAGTATTCACTTCACCTCAATGGCAACCAGAATCAGATTTGCAGGGTGTGGTCGCTGCCACACGCCTGAGCACACGGCGAAGCTGACCACGATGGCCTTTCAGGCATGGGGGTGGCCCAGCCGGAAACCGCTCAGCGCAGGTAGACGGATTAGTGCCCGACAAAGCAGGCCGCGGCGTCCCATACAGTAAGCATGCCACCAGCAGTCAAACGGTTAATGCAGATTCGTATATAATCAGTAACAGTGTAACCAGCTCTCAAACAAAAGCTCATTAGGACCAACAATTGGACTCGTCCAATAACAGGCGCATACAATTGTTATCAGAAGCAATAATCGTATTGGTGCTGTTAATCATCATTGCAGCCTGCACTTTGTTGTCGCTGTCGTCAGTAGTACTGTCATATCGATATTTTAAGAATTATACGACATAGCAAAGCGGGAATCTCACCGCGGTGGCAGCACCACGTGTTTACGCCCGAGAAAAAAAGAGGGAGAAGCAATACAAGCTTACATTTCTGCAGAGGTGTCCCCACCCCCTGTGGTAAATGACTCATTCCAGCCCAAACTGCGACCAAGTGCTCCCCCCCCCCCCCGCGCCATTCAATGTAGGACGGAATGGCAATTCCGACCTACAACGGAAATTTTAACGATATACGAAGAATCATATCTCATAATCGGCTCGTTAATCTGCTTTTAAACTTTTTCAAGTAGTATTTGGAAGTGTGTGCTATACCTATATAGAGTGTCATGTGGCGACGGCTAGTCATTCTTTAGTTACACGCCCTTGAATATAGGACAGAAAGGCATTTCAGAGGGAAGCCGGAAATTTTAACGACATTCGAAAACTCATATCTCATAATCGGCTCGTTAATCTGCCTTTAAACATTTTCAAGTAGTACTTGGAAGTGTGTGCTATACCTATACAGAGTGTCATGTGGCGACGGCTAGTAATTCTTTAGTTACACGCCCTTAAAAATAGAACGGAAATGCATTTCGGAGCGAGGCAGGAAATTTTATCGATATTCGAAAAATCATATCTCATAATCGGCTCGTTAATCTGCCTTTAAACTTTTTCAAGTAGTACTTGGAAGTGTATGCTATACCTATACAGAGTGTCATGTGGCGACGGCTAGTAATTCTTTAGTTACTTGCCCTTAAATATAGGACGGAAATGCATTTCGGAGGGAAGCCGGAAATTTTAACGATATTCTAAAACGCATATCTCATAATCGGCTCGTTAATATGCCTTTAAACTTTTCCAAATAGTATTTGGAAGTGTGTGCTATACCTATACAGAGTGTCATGTGGCGACGGCTAGTCATTCTTTAGTTACACGCCCGTGACTAAAAGACGGAAATGCATTTCGGAGTGAGGTCGGAAATTTTAACGATATTCGAAAAATCATATCTCATAATCGGCTCGTTAATCTGCCTTTAAACTTTGTCAAATAGTAATTAGAAGTGTGTGCTATACCTATACCAAGTGACATGTGGCGACGGCAAGTAATTATTTACTTACACGCTCTTGAATATAGGACGGAAATGCATGTCGGAGCGAGGCCGGAAATTTTAACGACATTCGAAAACTCATATCTCATAATCGGCTCGTTAATCTGCCTTTAAACATTTTCAAGTAGTACTTGGAAGTGTGTGCTATACCTATACAGAGTGTCATGTGGCGACGGCTAGTAATTCTTTAGTTACACGCCCTTAAAAATAGAACGGAAATGCATTTCGGAGCGAGGCAGGAAATTTTATCGATATTCGAAAAATCATATCTCATAATCGGCTCGTTAATCTGCCTCTAAACTTTTTCAAGTAGTACTTGGAAGTGTATGCTATACCTATACAGAGTGTCATGTGGCGACGGCTAGTAATTCTTTAGTTACTTGCCCTTAAATATAGGACGGAAATGCATTTCGGAGGGAAGCCGGAAATTTTAACGATATTCTAAAACGCATATCTCATAATCGGCTCGTTAATATGCCTTTAAACTTTTCCAAATAGTATTTGGAAGTGTGTGCTATACCTATACAGAGTGTCATGTTGCGACGGCTAGTCATTCTTTAGTTCCACGCCCTTGAATATAGGACGGAAAGGCATTTCGGAGGGAAGCGGGAAATTTTAACGATATTCGAAAACTCATATCTCATAATCGGCTCGTTAATCTGCCTTTAAACGTTGTCAAATAGTAATTAGAAGTGTGTGCTATACCTATACAAAGTGACATGTGGCGACGGCAAGTAATTCTTTACTTACACGCTCTTGAATATAGGACGGAAATGCATGTCGGAGCGAGGCCGGAATTTTTAACGATATTCGAAAACTCATATCTCATAATCGGCTCGTTAATCTGCCTTTAAACATTTTCAAGTAGTATTTGGAAGTGTGTGCTATACCTATACAGAGTGTCATGTGGCGACGGCTAGTAATTATTTAGTTACACGCCCTTAAATGTTAAAATGTTTGTTAAGCTTATGGGACTTAACTACGGGGTCATGGGACTTAACTACGGGGTCATCAGTCCCTAAACTTACAAACTACTTATGAACTACTTACGAACTAGGACGGCACAAATATCCATGCCCGAGGAGGGATTCGAACCCCCGACCGTAGTGGCCGTGCTGACCATGACTGAAGCGCCTCAGTCCCCTCGGCCACCGCGGCCGGCCGCCCTTAAATATAGGACGGAAATGCATTTCGGAGCGAGGCCGGAAATTTTAACGATATTCGAAAAATCATATCTCATAATCGGCTCGTTAATCTGTCTTCATTTTTTATCGCGTAGTATTTGGAAGTGCGTGCTACACGTATACAGAGTGTCATATGGCGACGAGTAGTAATTCTTCAGTTATACGCCCTTTAATGTAGGACGGAAAGGCAATTCCTTTCTACGCCGGAAATTTTGACGAATGTCTAAGAATCTTATTTTGCAATCTGATCGGTAATCCGTTTCTTTCCGTCACTAAGGCCCTGTATGTTTCTGGTATGCCTCCATAGAGTGTCATGAGTCGACGTCTAACAATGTTTTCGTTACTCAGGTTTGAGCTTACTATGAACGGCAGTTCGCTGACAAACAGAACTTTTTCTGATTTTCTATATACTTTCCCTTCAGATCCTCTCTTTAATGCGCGATGGTATGTTGTCAGGCTACACTTGGATGCGTATGCTGCACTTCTACAGACTGTTTAATGACGACAGTAAACATCTCATTGGATTTGTTTGCTTCAGTGTTGTAGGAAACGGGAGAACTATGCTAACCGGAAGTTTGCCGATTTTTAGTAGGCTTATGAGCTTCGAATGTCTTTTATGTTTTATCAAATATACGAGAGGAAGTATTTTTGGTGCTTCGAAAGGAAGCAATGTATATGTACTTTTCCTGTATCCATTTACTTAATACTGGTGTATGGTTTATTGTTTATTTTGAATTCATATTTTACACTAGGTTACTGATTCGTGTATGTTGTTCAGGTAATAAGATTCTGAATATTCTGTAAGTTACATGTCACTAAAATAACGCGCATCGCTTTATTTGTTGACCGTATAGTCGCTAACTTCAAGCCGGTGCTAAAGCTGGTGATGATGAAACTTAAGGTACTGGCCTAACATGTGTTCATACTTGCAAAATAGAAAAAAAAACCACATTATAACATGCATGATTTGCCTACAAAACCTAACAATATGATACTGTTATACAACAGGTACGAGAACAAAGAAAAGATAAAATAAAAAGTGAAATCAGCAGCACCCCCTCCTTTAGAATAAACAGAGTTGTGGGGTAAATCTTGGCTAAAGCCACAGAAAAAAAAATACATTTAGAATCTTCCATCATACTATTAGAAGGTTAATTAAAAAAATTCTAACATTTCCATTCATGAAAATGAAAGGAAGGTGGCATTTCAGTAGATGTGTGTGCACCAAAACATCAGGTGAAAATTACTGGAATAGAACAGATTCATCTTGATTGATACAAGCTGATAAATTACTGCATAACTAATAAAAAGAAAGAGGAAGTGGCTGGTTGCCAACATCTAGCTGTGTTTTTTTCCACAGCAAAATTTCCTACAGGACCCAGGGTAGTCAAATGTTAACAGAAAAATCTTACACTAATATAATACCATTATATGAACAATACTCGGAAAAATTAATAAACTATAAAAAATTTAACTCTTCCTTATACATATTCTTGTCAGTGAAAAGTATTTAAAGAAGTGGCCATGATAAGTGACTCAATCTGAACTTGTTGATCACTTCTCAGTTTAGATGTCATGAAGGGTTCTCTGCACTAAGAGAAATACTTGGTATGTGACCATGTAGCTGGATTATACCACCACATAAAATGCTCCAGTGTAATAAATAAACCTACACTGAAAGCTTCTGGAATATATATACATGTGGTGTCTGTTCCGGAAGAACAGACGTCACTTCTGATCCTGCAGTTGTTATTCTTTCATATTCACAGAATATATGACACCACTGGGGTAGAGATGGGAATTTGTGTCTGACGGGAGGCAAGCTTAGGTAGACCCTGCAGGTGCGGTGATCACTGTTTCCTCAGTGGTGTAGTGGTCAGTGAAACTGCCTAGAAAGAGACCCGGGTTCGAATCCTGGCTGGGTACACATTTTCAGCTTTGCCTATTCACAGTTGATGTCATATATTGTGTGAATACTTCTGGAATATTTTATGGTCCTTCAGAAGTCTTGGCTCTGCTAGTCAGTTCCCACTAACCGGCAAATGCCTTAACAATGTGGCATTGGACTTTGTCCGTTATATTTTGAGTAACTTATTGCTCTCGAGTGTCTTCAAGTTTCTGCAAAGCTATCCTTCTACTAATGATGTATTAAAAGACATATTTAAAGTAATAAGACAAGATTGGTTTTCATCACCTTTCCTGAGTACATACCTCCTGCACAGCCAAGTCAGAATTCAAATGTACAATATTTTAACAAGACAGAGAAACTGTAGTCAGATAGTGTACACTTTACATTGATTCTTCTGGGTGATGTGAGTCTCATCCCCATGCTGCACTTGCATGCAGATTTCATACACCTGCATAAACAGGATTTCACACATAGTACCTGACCTCATTACATTAAATTTCCAAAATATAGACTATTTGACCATCTTTTGATGTTATCATGGCATGTAGTATAATGAGTTATTCATGATCTCACAAATGAAGTATTGATAGAGGTATGTTCTGTGACCTTGCCAAAGCCTTTAACTGTGCAAAACATAAAATTATACTTAACAAAGTAAAATTTCAGGGCATAAATGGCCTTCCACCGCAATAGGGGACCTCACTAGCAGACTAGTCTTGGGCATGTAGAGTGCGAAAACAATCATTTTCAATACAGCGGAAGTGTTCAGTGGTAGGTATGCAAATGAACATGCATTTTTCAGCAGAGTCATAACACAGCTATTTTATCTTGACATTGTTTCCATTCAATTCAGTCTCTGTGTGTGTGCCCTATAAAAAAGAACCAAGACTTATTGACAACACAAACATACTAACCAAAGAGTCCTGATTAAACTCGAGCTGATATAACTATAAAATAGTTGGAGGAAGTGGTTCACAGCTACTGGTTAAAGTTTTAACCTCACAAAGAGACACATTATGTAACAGCTGTGTCCCAATGAATTTTATGCTCTGTTCTTCATTTCGTGTGTGTCTACTTCTGGAGTTAAATTTTTTATTGAGTGATTTATTTAAAAGTCCAATCCAAATTGTTACTTGGATTAATAAAGAAATCAATCAAAAATTTAACCCCATCAGACATACATTAATTGGGATACACAGAATTTTTCCAAGCGTTGTTCCTATAAGTGTTTCATATTAGTATAAGATTTTACTGTTAAGTGTTAACATTTGACTACCTTGGTCCTTGTAGGGAATTTTGTTGTGGAAAATAACACAGCTAGATGTTGGCATCCAGTCACTTCATCTTCCTTTTTATTAGTTATGCAGTAATTTATCAGCTTGTATCAATCAAGATGAATCTGTTCTATTCTAGTAATTTTCACGTGATATTTTGGTGCACACACATCTACTGAAATGCCACCTTCCTTTTATTTTCATTAATGGAAATGTTAGTATTTTTTAAATTAAGCTTCTAATAGTATGATGGAAGATTCTAAACATATACTATTTCTTTTCTGTGGCTTTAGCCAAATCACAGTAGTTAGTTCGATAAGCAATAGTAAACAGATTTGACCTGCAACTCTGTTTATTCTAAAGGAGGGGGGTGCTGCTGACTTAGCTTTTTTGTTTTCGTTTTAGTACCTGTTGTACAACAGTATCATGTTGTTATGTTTTGTAGGTAAATCACACATAGCATTTTTTTTTCTTTTTTGCAAATATGGACACATTAGGCCATTACCATATGTTTCATCACCACCAGCTTTAGCTACATAACCTCTGAGTTTATGTAGATCGTCTAATGTTTATAAGAAAATATTACAATAAGTCTGTTGTTTCATATAAAGAAAATAAAGGTTTAGTTTCTGTCTATTTGCTCCAGTGTTTAGTGATGTGTAACATGGTGCTATACTGAATTAGTTTTACATCTGTTGATGTAAAATGTATTTATTTTGATTCTGGTATTGTTCGTTTTTCTTAATTTTCCCTGTGTACTATTGTGACTAGGCTTACACAATGGTAAAACTGGTAATTTGGTAGAATCCGTGTACATCGGAGGAAACGGCATTGCCATCGATATATATCGAATATTCGATATAGTGTCTCTGAACCGGAGATTCGGGCGCTACGCGCCCTCACGTACTAAAAAAAAATTTCTTGTTTAACCTATACCTAACCTAACTTTGACTTAAAAAATTGATCTGTAGCGTAGCCTTAAGAAGGTTAGGTATAGGTTAAACAAGAAATTTTTTTTAGTACGTGAGGGCGCGTAGCGCCCGAATCTCCGGTTCAGAAACACTATATCGAATATTCGATATATATCGATGGCTATGCCGTTTCCTTCGATGTACACGGATTCTACCAAATTACCGTAAAACTTTATATAGGATGTAATTTAAGAAGATCAAAAAAATAAAAGTTGGCTATGCTTTATTTCGTCAAGAGTGAATGTTCTCATGAATGAGTGAGGTCTGTATAATTTACAATATTATTTGCCCAAATGTCCTTAAATTTCTCCAGATAGTTTTTATGTTTGCTGGTGGTATAGGAAATTGGCTTTCATTAGTGGATGGATCAATACTTCCTAGGACAAAAGGTACCTGATGTCTGTTCTTGTTGTATTGGGATTTTTTAAAGGGACTAAACAGCAGGTCATTAGTCCCCTGTTCCTAATTGAGACACAATTCAGCAAAAGACTGAACTCAGAACCCAAAGGAGAAGCTGTCTATACAGTAACATATTTTTCAAACCATTACAA
The DNA here is from genome assembly GCA_026315105.1 of Locusta migratoria. Classification (NCBI taxonomy): domain Eukaryota; kingdom Metazoa; phylum Arthropoda; class Insecta; order Orthoptera; family Acrididae; genus Locusta; species Locusta migratoria. Next base: position 109,289,470 of record CM048755.1, read on the forward strand.
AGTTGATTGATTCCATTTTAATTAATGCTCTCTATTTAGCCTTTGAACTTAACCAATGAAGGTTATGAAAGACGCTGTACTAACTGCCTCCTTGCATTTAAAAAATCAAAAGGATAAGCAAATACTGAAGATAGTTGTGCAAGGTTGTCATTTGCTTTAAGAATTTCTTTACTTTTTCCGTGGCTACGAGTGTCTTCGAAACATAATTAATTCGAGCAGACATCCGTATAACAGCTGCAGAAAACAAAAAGAATATAGTTGCCTGTCAAGTTCCATTCCGTCATGGGGGGAAAAAACTAAAATTTCAGTTCTCATAAAAAAGCATCACACTCTCTATCTTTGCGTGTGTAAACCAATTTCATCCAATGAATATAATTTTTAAGTTGTCTATTAAAATGTATACGTAGTTTTAATATAGTTCTGAAAGATATCTGCATCTTATAACGAATTAATAACGCTTGAAATACGCTTAGCGCTATATGGCCTGCAGCGCCGTTGCCATATCACTTGACTTTAGCGCAGATATTGCGGAGAGAATTTTCGTTTTACATATTCGAGTGCTATGCGCTTAGTTCATCTGATTGTGTGTTTACTGAGTAAAACAGCAGTACGAAAACAATGGACGTCATAATCGTAACGTATGTTGAAACATATCTTTCAAAACATAAGTACAATTGGCCGTTTCCAATCTAGAAGCTACACAAGCGAACACAAAAGTAGAACACTACTGCACTACACCTTACATGTTAACCTAGTTCATATGCACGCGCGTGAAACATATCGCCTTCCCATTGGCTTTCCAAGAGCGCCGTATCATTGGGCGCTTGGTTGGAGCTGAGACGATGTGGTGGGGAGACTGCTAAACCTCTGGTCGTTTCCATATTCGCCCCGTCGGTTACATTCAAAGAGCTTGAAGCTCGTTGGTTGCACTCAAGTAGGCTAACCTCCTTGGTCGCACTGCCATTGTTACATTTTTTATAAGATCTTTGGTCACTGCATTGGTTGTCTGTCAGTAATTGTGTAGTGGGCGGGTTGAATGAGTGGGTGCGAGTAACATATAAGGTGAATCGCAGTTGCCGTCCAGGTTTTCTTATATAATTCATTATCTGCTGAACGTAAGTTGAAAATTATTGCATGGTATTTATATTTGTATTAGCATTGAGATGTAAAACTATTTTGTTATGATATAGGATGTAGTTTTAACACCGATTTGTGCTACATTGTGGAAACGCCATATATTCGGACTGAACTGTAAAGTTGATGAAAACGTAATTAAAGAGATAGTGAAATAATTAGTTTCGATGGTACTAGTAGTACTCATTTAATTCGCGTTGTTACAAAGTCGGTATGCTCGATCATTCCCAGTCCAAGGGCGTTAGATGTTTTTAATATTTTCCGTATGAAAACTAGTTTTTATTGTTTCACAACGCGTAAAGTTGCACCTGGCATGCAAGTAACTTGCATATCACGACATGATCCAGTTGATAGAGAAATGGGTTTTAGTTTGTATGCTCCCCCCCCCCCCCCCCTTTCAGAGAGTACCTGGTGGGCGGGAGACAGCGTTTTATCATACTCACATTTGATGACATTCTTGTTCTAAATATAGCCTATTTTCATATGGATAGACAGAGTAGAATTAACTAGATAACAAATTTTGGTGAATATAAACTATATCATCTTGATTTGCCCTTCCTGAAGTGTACCTATAATGTTTGCAATCAGCACATTACAGATCTTTTTATGCTCATACATCATGCTTTATAATTTGTAGTTTATGAAGTTGTTTTACAACAGACTAGAGCCTATACTCGCAGTAAGTTTGTATTGTTTTGTTACATCAGACCATGAGCATCCGTTGTGATTCAACGTTTTCTCAGCCTTTCAGTCAATAGTTTAAAGGTATTTCTTTTAAAGTATGTTCTTAATATTAGCTCCAAAAGGAAAAAAGCAAAGACTGCGGTTTTATTTATTTATTTATTGACAACTGGTTTCAATGTGTTTTCAACTTCTGGTCGCATTTATTTGACAAGCAGAACTTACTGTAACATGTCGATATTATACCTTGATTAGGTACAATGTTGCACTTTAACTTTTTAACCTCCATCTTTAAATATGTGACCGGAAGATGAGGTAAAACTTTACAATGCTTCTCGCCGGGCTACACAGCTTACGTTGGCAACATATGAACAATGAAGTGTAAAATTGCGTTAATATTTTTCACGACCTACAGAGTAAAGGTTATTGCCGCGAGTAGCAAAATTAATTCTGTACCTGCTCTATGGTTGACAGGTTCTTGTATGTGCCCTTGTCCGTTAAGAAAAAAATATTTTTCGTTTTAAAGTTGTCAAGACAAAACATTTATTGGTCATATCAGTTGGTGCCAACATAACCACTGGATCCCAGCGAGAAGCGTCGTACAGTTTAACTGGAAGATGACAAACCACATCAAAATTGGTCACCAATAAATAAATCTGTGGTCTTGGCTTATTCGTGTTTTGGGCTAATTAATCATAGAATGCCTCCACCCTGCTATGTCGGGTAATGTCAATTTTCTTAGTACCATTTGTTGTTAATCACATGTTTGTTTTATTCTTTTGAGTAGTCTACACTTCATATTTTATTCTCATTGCCTGCGATGTGATTGATTGACTAACATTTTTGTTTCTTCTGTTGTTACACAGATATTTTATTCTAAATCAACTAACTGGAACCATTTACAGTGGTAACCATACTTTACAAACCACTGTGAAATACATGACAGAAGGTAGATCTGTATAATACTCTGCAAGCCACCATACAGTGCATCAGAAGATACTCATAACACTTTATTTCCCTTTGTTTCACTCCCAGAGGAAAGACTATGTACCTCCCTATTAGCATTAATTCCTCTTATCTTTGTGGTCCTTGCACAAAATGTAAGTTGGTGGCAGTAGACTCTTTGTCAGCTTTAAATGGAGGTTCTGTAAATTCGCTCAGTAGTTTTTGTTGTAAAGAATGTCTTGCTTCCAAGGGTTCCTACTGTAGTTATGAAACCTCTAATATTCTTATAATGGTCTATCATACCTGGGACTGCTGACCTTGCTGTTTAGTCCCCTAAAAACCACCACCATCTATCATATCAGTAACAAATCTAGTAGTCTGCCTCTGAATTGCTTCTGTCTCCCTTTAAGCTAATGCAGTGGGGATCCCAACCAACCGTCATATGTATGGCGAGTTGTTACCTTTCTTATTATTGACATTCCAACTTGGACTTTCTATTGTTAAAGGATGATTACAACCATCTGCTTTGACCCATGATTTAATCAACATGGTGGAAGTAACAAAACAACAAATACAATATGCAAATAAACCACAAAAACGCTATAAAAACTGAAATTGACCTATAATACACCTCAAATGAAATAGGAGTGTAATTAAAAATGCATCAGTTCTGTACTTTATTATTTTAAATACAACAGGTTTTGGGCATATTAAATCCCATGTTCGTCTTAATCAATCACCAGTATAGGGGCTGCTACATACTTCAGGTATTGGATTTTTTTCTCACTGCAATAAGGGGGAGCAAGTATATAGCTGAAGTGGTTTTTTTGCACTATGGTCCGC